>CAJQTU010000018.1:0-5000000 GCA_906901685.1 Desoria tigrina | reverse complement strand
ATCAAAGAAATTGAGCTTTAACGTTACTTTGCAGATTTAATTCCAAGAAAAGTTTGTTCGAAAAAGGAACAAAGGGAACCTAATATCCTTCACTTTCACACGAGGAAGTAAATTTTTAATTGGCAAACTACAAAGAGATAGAAAGATAGAGATTAGCCCTAAACTCACCTAATTACACCCCATAACAGAGAAAGCGAAACTCTCTCGGTGAACTATAAAGGGATACGGTGGAGTCAAGTGACAGTGCAGGGAGCTCAATAACTCCGTTCATTCAATGAGACGAATTTTTCTTTTGTGTTCCATCGGAGAGGATAAATGAATATCAATTTGATTTGTAGGAGGATGTTAGTTCCATGGAATATCGAGTAAAAGGGATCGTTCACCAGAAAGTACAATTAAGTAATGAAGAGATGGGGAGAGTCGAAATGACAATGAGACTCCGTGTATTCTATATACGGCTCGGATCTATACAAATGTACAGCGTGAGTGGGAGCTGAACCAGCATTCCAAAAATCAAGCCTAACGAACCGAACATTCCGCTTTCTTTGGAAAGTTAATGGCCAAGTAGAGGATTTTGTGCAGGGTCATATGTATATATATAAATATATATATATATATATATAGGATTGCCCACATCTATTTATATACATCCCTCCTGACATTCCACTTTCCTCCGACGTTTCCTTATCCTTCACATTTTGACTTTCTCAACTACGGAAAACAAATAATAGTTTTTCCTCCCTCCTTTCCGACTAAAGACTTCTTAAATGATAGGATGTTGAGAGGAAAGGTTCCTCTTGAAGGGATCTCGGATCTACGGAAATATTTACGCGGTCGAGATGAAAGTGAAAGGAAAATAGAAGATGGATCTGGACGCATTTGGAATCGAAAGGACATGGATTAAGAAGTTTTAGTGTCCTATATAGCGATTACCTTGAGTGCAGGTTGAAGCTTTAGGATCTATAGATGATGGTTTTACAGGTTGGATGAGAGATGGCAATTTTATTGGACAATTGTATCGAGAATACTTTCACTTTAGCAATCTTAAATTTGTTTGGACAAACGAGCTACAACAAAAAAACCTCGAAACGACCACAATCGAAAATGGAAGTTATGCAAATCATTTTAATATATCATGAAGGGGTCTTTTGTGGGTATTAATAGATAAAATTCAACTGTCCCTGCTGAATTTTGTAGTAGCAAACATGAAATACCTACAATATTATGAAAAATCAGTGATTAATATATCACGATTAATGTGGCATTAGTATCCTGCATTTGCAAACAGTTTCAACTAACCGGAATTTCTTATGCCTGTTTGTTCCCACTTTCTCGAGCATTTCAACGCTAATACCAGCTCAAATGCAAACTAATAACCAATGAACCAGCGTTTTTCAAATGCGCTAATATATTATGTCTCATTGCACTGATCCGTACAAAATACACATGGGACTACAAATACTAATTGAGCAACAGGAATCAGATTCCTGTCAATCCCTGTGATTAAATTACGAAAAGTACATCGCATCCTCAACGCAGGTACATAATGTATTTCAAAAATCATTAACCGTAACTAAACGATCCCCGGAACCAAGTCAATGAACTCGTAATGTCACACAGAGTAAACCTATGTGCACTACAATTACGGCCATTTCCCTCCCCTGCCCTAATTATACAGGATAGGAGGATCTTATTAGAGGATTCAAAATCCCTTTCATTCAAACCGACAGAGTCCCTGAAAGATCCCTGATTCCGCCGAACTTGTAGAACATCCAAGACCTCCCCGTCTCCAATTATTCCGAACGGAGTGAATAAATATTGTATTTAACTTTCCTTGGTTTTAGTCAATCCGGGAGCGGAGGAAGTTAAGTCAGGAAGAGGCTGGAGACCTATTAGTAACGGTTGATACATTCTTCGCATCGAAGCTTTCCACCAGTCATACCTCTCCCTCTCTCTCTCCGCTTTAAGTACAGCGGAAAGTTATATAATATTTCTCTCCGAGAAAGCAAACAAGTCTCGGAGATTAGAGAATTAGAATAACAACCTCGTGTTAAGTCAACCGCAGGGAGAAAATGTATAACTCCTTGTACATATTATGATTTAAAGGGAAGTGTCATGTACATTAGATAGAACAAGAGCTTATACTCTACATAATATACAGTATACACTTTCAACTTCAGGTTGAGAGGAATTGATTTTATCTCAGAAAGTGGAGCTGATGGAATCAAGGCGAGAACGGGAAGAGGGGAGCCGGATTTCTTCATATTTTCAATCATTCAGGCACACGCATTCAACAGAAAGTTCAATCTTTCTCCTCTTCTAAATCAACACTATAGACGGAATTAGAGGAAGAGTGGATATCTGACAAGTGGCAATGTTAAAAGGAGTCCGATTACAGATTATTATGACTCCTTAAAGTGTTTGACTAAGGATTGCAGGCGGATGTGCATGGCTAATGCCTCTGCACAAGTGGAGTCAGAATTCCGGATTTAGATGGAATTAAAGATGTTCTTCCTTGAGAAAGCGGAGGGAAAGAACGAGACTGATCACATGCGTCCATGGACACGGGATCGATCTCCGTAGAAATTATTCATACACTCCAAGCCTCCTCTACTTCTTATTACCAGCACTTCTCGCAATCTAAGGATATACCACGAAAGAAACCTTCATTATCCGACATATCCGCCCCGATATAATAAATATATACAGAACAATCAAGGCCTCCTAGCCCCAAGGAAAGGGATTACTTATATATATCACATGAGCTTAGCAGTATCAAAAAGCTCAAGTGTATTCTAAATTCGTAACTATCTTCAATCTACCAAAGTACGGTCCCTATTCCCCAAATACGTATCCACCACAGAGAGAGAGAGAGAGTCTCTCTTCCGTTTCAAAGTCTTACGAGTTTCGATCCGTAGGGATGCAGGAATGCATATGTTGTGCATGGCTGTATATGTGCGTGTGTGTGTATGAAATTGTACTGATTGTCAAGGATTATTCAAGAAATGTTCACAAATGAAGGGAAAAACTTCACCTTTTATCTCAAATTTATAGCTTCAAGTTCGAACAAAAGAACCGAAAACAGGGCTTGTAAACGGCCCACAAGTATAGGTAGGCTCACATCTCCAAATACTGTCATAGTTGTGCCAGTGTGTCGAGTCAGTGCCTTTCATTTGGCCGTCAGTGGTGCATGATATGATAACATTTCTCTCTGGAAGAAAGTCAGCGCAAACTTGTTGTATCCCCTCATTCTACTCCATTATTATTATCATTATAACCTCCGAGTCCTTGAAACAGGGCTCCCTCTCCGTAGACGAAGAACTGGTTCCGGCCTTGTTCCCTCTGCGAGATTGAAAATTTCAAAATAAAGTAAGAAATACAAGACGGCACTGCTACAAGGGTATAGACACATACCCGAGTCAACTTTCAAGGATCGGAGAGAAATGAACAAGAGGGATCGGAGCTCCTATATCCTTTGTTTCTCTCCCTGCCTCTTCCTCCCTGTATGTGTTCTGGAATCCAACAATACGATATATCGGAGGTGGAAGACAGGGATCTTATTTGCATAGTTGATTGGAAGCAGTTAACCGTGTAGTAAAAAGAAGAGTTTGGGATGATGGGAGAGAAGAGCGGACGTGATAGGACTCCTCCAACATCCTCACAACCTATTTCTTCTCATCAGTCGAAGGAGGAAGAATGAAGGAGAAAATGAAACATTTTTCCACGCTTTTTCCCAGTCCTTATTTCCCGTGCTCTGGTGGAGTAGGAGAGAGGAGGGAGGCGAGCGGCTCTTCTCCCGCACATCAACTTTCTCTCTCTCTCTCTCCTTTCAGCCTTTTGATTGAATTCTCCAACCTGTGGCAGTAGAACGTAAACTTACGACACAACCTCACAACTCAGATAGAGCCCGTCATATCACCCTATACGGAGAGGAACTAAGACTAAACACGAACCTGGAACAGGGTCTAAAGTCCCGAAGAATCTACTCTACTTCTACACCAACTACAACTCAACCTTATAACCTATCTCTTTAGAGGGAACTCTGTCCTAAGTCTCGCTCCTAGATTCTCGATTCCGGATCTAATATCCCCCTATTACCCGCTCATCCTATATAGTTTCCCGTCTTCCGGCACAACTTTCAATGCCACCGACCCAATATTCATACTGTTTCAACAGACTCTGGTTCTGCTCCGTATGGAAGGAGGCAGAAGGTGATTACCTCCTTTGAATCTCCTCTTTCAATATATGACTACACGGCTAGGGTTTCTCCTTCCATCGGAGTTTCAGAGCCTATTCAAGTAATCCAACTAATCAATTCTCGCTTATTCCAAATGCAGAAGAAAGAAATGTAAAGAGGAGAGAGAGAAAAGAGCATGGATCTGTTTCATTGCTTTCTCTCGCATACTTTCCCCTCAAAAATATCCTTCTCTTGTCTCTTCCTCCCGCTTTCCTCAACAATCCTGCTCCAGTTTATGGAGATAGAGAGAGGAGAGTTGTGCGGCTATGATCCTCGTAGATATGCATAGGAGAGCGGAGTAATTTCCGTAAAAGACAGAGATAGAGGTAGAGAGGATTGGAAGTGCGAGGAATGGTTTCGGCTATACCTCATCCGAGGGGGGAAAAGGCCGGGAAAGAAGATGGGAAAGGGAACTCTGGTCTGCCGTCGTGTTCAGTGACGGCACTTCATGGCCAATCATTATTTCGTCTCCATCCGACTCATTTCTCATCATCCTCGTTACCACGTCTCAGTTCTTCCTCTGACCTTTCTTTTTCTACAAAATCCCAACCCACTGCACAACCCCTACCCGCCGACAATTTATCATTCCCAACCCAGATACCGATACTTTGTTTGCATTTTCAAAACAGAGGCTGGAGTTGGATTTTTACTTTCAACTTGTCAGCTGTCAGGATGGGTCGGTGGTGCGGTTGAAGTAATAGAGTTTTCTATACCGCACTTCCTCCTCCGACTATAGTAGCATAACCTTCAAAGGGACATTTGAAATTTCCAACGAACTACAGGATGTGTTTGATATAGGGAGCTGGGAAATAATTTGATAAAATATGACTGACGTTGATATTTCTCCTATCCGAAACCCCGACCTCATCCGTCCGGATGGGAGAGAGGGCCTTGTTGTGTATGTGTATGTTAGGGTCTTGAAATGCCCTCGACCGCACTTAGCCCATGTCACAAATTATCCTTCTGATCAGGCTCATTAGCTCTCCCAGGGCTGGGGAGAGGAGTGAGCTGTTTAAATAATCGTATAACAATTATCATTATCATTACTCCGTACTGCTTGATGACCACTTTCCCTTCCTAAGAGTCTTATTAGAGAGTCTTGAAATTAAGAGGGAGGACTGACTCTCTAATATTATGACTGACTCATTCTGAAACGAGGCTCTCACAACTCTGCCCGGATTGGGAGGACAGTTTCTTTTTAAATTTGACAAAATCTGTCCCGATCTTTACGCCCTGCTATGGCTCCTGACGTGCCATTACAATAATAATTGTAACCGACCAGAAATGGTTCATTGCATGCTTTTATCCATTTAGCCTCTGTTGAACGTGCTGGTTCTGTTAGCAGAGCTAACCGACGATGGAATTACTACTCCTTCTCATCCGAGGAGTTGATGATTCTGAGACAGAACGACCGGGAAGACGAGGCGAGAGAGAGAGGGGAGAGATAAAATAATAGCCTAAAATCCTGGGATGAAAAACCACTACTACCAACTACCAGCACCACTACCAAGACCAACCATCCACTTTCACCACCACCATCACTTTCAATGGCAAGAATGTTTTCAACAAAAGCGGAAAATATACAAGCCAGTGGCTATATTATCATGTGTTCCATTTGAGGAGGATAAAAAAATACGGGCTCTCCTTTTAATGGACGTGGAGGAATATTGTTCTTGGATTTTCATTAGCAGAACAGAGAAGAATAAAGTAAATATAGATTCTGCTGACGCCCAGCCTGCACAAACATCTCTGTTATGTACTTATAAAATAACTATAGATCCACACACACATGCACACATACACACATTCCTACTCAAATGTAACTACACCCACCAGGGTACCTCTCTCCGAACACAGTCCTTTATATACAAAATCCGCTTTGCACTTACTTCCAGCTCTCTCATTAGACGGCTAACTCACCATTCGTTTTGATGGTAAAAGTACGGGGAACATGTACATTCCGGCCATCAATACCCTTCAACATTAGGCGATGGGGAGGGAGGCTTCTGCTCTTAATTAGCTTTCTATAGGGACTCCACATGTACATGGAGTTAAATATGCGAAGATCCTAATCCTTCAATGTGTGGCGGCGGGAGAAAGCTGAAAGCAATTATTACTACTTACTACAAGCGGTACTTGTATGCAGAGCCGGAGGGACTAGAACAACAAGCCTTAAATAATTAGTTTCTTGTTACAGACATCACCATCAGCACTTGTTCAATTAGAGCAATAGTATAATGATTCTTGAACACTGAATTGAATTAAAGAGAAGAGAGAGAGAATTAATCAAGAATTAGGAAAAAGTAGAGAGAAGATATAAATTAAGCTAGAGATCATGAAAAGTGATTAACCCTCGTGAGACCCATGGTTCTCTATTATTGCAATCTGTAAATATATGAATCACACGCATTCCTTAAAGGTAAAAACTTTTTTGATGCACTTAATTCCCAGGAGAGAGATGCTCATACAAGTTGGGGAAAACAAGGCGGAAAGAACTTCAACAGAGTTCTAACCTTAAAGCATACCATGCCATTCGCATGGGTTCCCAGATTTGGTATTGACGGCATTAGATTAGGCACCGTGAATGGAATGAATAGCATCTTCTTGGGCTAATTAACTCTCTCCCGACGTGTTTTTGGCGGAAGGAACACCGGGACAAAGATACTGACTGATAATTTAAACGGTTGTTGTTTGTGGGTGGGTGGGAGGAGTACTGAGAACTGATTGATTAATAGTCTCTTCGCAGAACCACAACAAAGTCAGGGGACACTTGAACACGGGTGGAGGTGTCACTTGAGCTGCCACACTGATAATATAATTTACCAAGAGCTACGAAACTCTGATGTGGTATCAAACATATGATAGAGATAAGGTTCACAAAGAAGAACGGAAACCACACTGTCACAATCACTGGTGGGTCTGATTCAATGACTTTGAAGTTATCATAGAATCATCGAGAAAGGTGGCTCGTACCTTTATACTTATCAGCCTGGTAAGGGATCAAAATTTAGCACTTTGCACTCTCATCGCTGATAAGTTACCCTCATCCCAATCTTCAATCAACTCCTGTTTACTATCTGTAACTTTACCGAGTGTAAAACTACAAATCCTTCGAGTTAAAGATGACAAGAACACGGATCTCAATAAAAGAGATGAGTCAGTTAGAACGGTAATCAGCCATTAAATCGCCGAGGACTTGGATGAGACAAGGTAGATAAATTCTGCCAACTGGTTTCCTAACTTGTACGTTTGTAAAGCACGGTTGTGTCTGTCTCTGCCTGTGTAAAAACTTGAGTTACGAAGGTATTACAAAAATGTGTCCGAATGACTTCAGAATCTGTCGGTATATGGATTGAGTTTCAAAATGTTGCCGTTTTAGAAAAATAATTAGTCTACAGGAAAAAATCACATCAACTTTCACCTTGAGAAGTAACTTTCTCCTGAAGTGAAAAGAGGACCAGAGCACGTTAGCACGGAAGACCTTACTAAAGCAACCGCTCAGAAGTATAATATAAACAGCACATGCTCAACAAAGCCATTTTCTCTATACAGTATTCATTGGACTGCTGGCTGGTGGAACTGGCTGGTGGTGGTAGTGGTGGTGGTGGTGGACTGGTAGGGGTAAAAGTTGTATGCCTCATGTACTGCTACTTTTCGCTCGAGGAGAAAGGAACTACAGACTATATGAACGAGGAAATGAGTAGACGTGGGAATAGAGTGTGTTAAAGCCAGTACATGTGCACGTCCAGTCAACTTCCACACCGAAAAAGTAGCTTATCCCATGACTGACGGTTTACTACTTGGTGCACTCAACCCACAAATTCAGATATAACATCTGGATTTAAATTAGCTTCAGCCACCACCCCATGAGATGTCCTTTGAACTTCGACGTCCTTCCTTCTCCCAAAACACCAAACCAATATAACACGCTGTATTAGTTAATGGAAATAGCTTTTCTTCTCTCCGCAGACCTTACTTTTCCCCTACTTTCACCACGGCCTTACGTAATGAGACCCGATTTCTACAAATACGGCAGAGATGTAAAAATAAAATAAAAGCTCCCCCCGATTCACAATCGAGTAGGCAGAAGGTATTCTGTGTTGGGCTCGACCTTACAAACTCCCGTTTCTAGGCAAAAGTCCATTGAAATTCATGCACACAACTGGAAGGGATGTAGAACTGTAGAAGGGCATAATATGCACATCCACATCCCGTCCAATCTCAACCGTCACGTACACCACAAAACAAGATTCACTTATGGTTCACCAGCTCAGGCCCACTGCAACCAATGAACCACTGATTTTTATTAATGAGCCCAGCATTTTTCATGGCAGAGGAACAGACGGATTTATACTGATTTACATACTTCCCTTAAAGTCTTTAGGCCCTGATCCTTTCCGCCATTACCTCGTAAAAATCAATGTCACGTCCCGTTCGGCTCAACCCAGCTACAATAACCTGACATTCTCAAGCTCGACCCTATGACAAGAACCGATATGTCAGTTCCTCCAATCCTCCTCCCAAGAACCATTTCTCTTTACTGTCAATGTTATCTCCGGGACTCCATGTGTGCAACGTGTGATAGCGGAAACACATGAGTTATAAGGTTTGTAGGAACGTTTTAGGAGGAATGTTTCATTTCGAATATATTTGCTCGATTTATTGTAGGTATGGTTCTGAAAAATCATGATGTCCTCTACCACATTCTTCACCCGAGGGTGAGAGGATTAAATAATCGGAAAGTACAAATCGTACGTACTTATTTTCATAAAGCAGTTCAAGATTTAAGTTTCTTACGAAACGCAGCAACAATGAATAATATTTTTAGTAGTGGCTTTCAACTGCTCCCGATTTTCTGGATTCCGTAAAGCTGACACCCTGAAACTCTATAAAACCTTCATTGCCCCGCAATGTATCAAACCAGATACGGATTAATTATTTCCCTTTCACAACCAGCCTTTTCTGCCCTTTTACTACCTTTTAAAAAACAAGTTAAAGTGAAATAAGGGCATAATTGAGAAAAGTCATAAATAGCATTTTTATAGGCTGATCTCCAGGGAGTGGTGAATGATAAATGCTCGGGGTTTGTACTCTCAAGTACAGCGTAGGTAGTAAAGATCCGTGTTTTATGCATCCCACTCCAACATACGTGTCGAATAATGAATGAAGGGTGAAGAAAGTAAGATTTTTCCATAGAAAGTGATGTTTGGTGGGGAGCAGAAGGTCTTGGCCGAAACGGTAAAAATAATATAAGGGAAAACATGTTTTATGGTCACATATCTTGGGGCTGGCTGGAAGGTAGATCAATCATAAAAGGACGTTCTTTGGGATTTTATGCCTTTTTGACGACACTATTACAAGAGATTAGCCTGAATAATAGAGAGAGGAGAGCTTCTGAACCAAAGTCAATCTCATAGATCCAATCATCAAACCACAATTTCTCGTAATGAGATCCCTGTCCTCGTCGGGGCAACCCTCCATCCCTTTTACGACTTCATTACTCCACATTAAGGAGAGGGAGTAACACCTCGGATATACACGTGCATATTATCCCATATCATCGTCCACGGGTTGGGCGAGGATGGATTGGAAAGAACCGGCTTTAGTTAGCCAATACTTCTTGCCTCATAAAACCTTACATAAACGGAGGGAGAAGGATGATTGCAAATGAAACCAAACCACCTCCAGTCCATAAGATTTATCATCCTACTGAACCCGAGGTGTCTAAATGAGTAACAAAACCTCACACAAAACGCCCGATCTTTAGCTTGATGATAAAACCGAAAACGAACCTCTCTCGGGCCAGCCTGTACTCGCTATCAATCAGAAAAATCCCTTGCCTCTCTCCATTTCTCCGAAAGAGCCGAATACTACTCCTCTATTTATGTACTTTCCTAGTGTGATGTCGTTATGGGAGGCGAGGGAAAGTCAAAGTAGACTCTATATAAACAGGCGGAGAGTATAGAAAACAGAGCTTTCTCCTCAATACAAATATGCTGAATCGGGTGGAGGAAGAAGGCGGCTGGAATTCCGTGAACCTGTGTACTTTATATACGTGGAAACGGAAATTGTAAGGGAACCGGACTAACGCAGCCTCTCCCTCCGCTAAGGGACTTTTCCGTACTGTTTTCATTTTTCGACACAAGCACTCTGACTTGAAAGGGTAGCGAGAAAAAAGCTTCTCTTCCCGTAAATGTTACTTTCGATCGGTCATTCATGCGAGAAAATCTTCGAAAATAGCCACCAAGAGCTTCCTCTCCGTCTGCCCATCTCAAGGTACTCGGAGAGGCTAGATATATCTTTATGCCGAGACAAATGATTTATGATGGGATCCCGAATTCCGAATTCTAATAATGGTCAATTTTGCACAGTTAGAGCCCTACTTCCCTCATCACTCTCAAACTTAACTCCCTGACCTCAGAACATTATCGGATTTGGCCCAACTGTCTATCCAGACGCTTCCCATGTCAAATGGAAAGTCGGGTTTGGACGTCCATGATGGTCAGTTTAGGGAAGTTGGTAGTCAGTAAGTAAGTGTGCAAAGAAACTTCCAGCCTCTTCTTCTCTCGACTTGCATCAGGCAGAGCCAAGTCTTCATCTCTAACTGAGCCCACATTTATGTACATCCAACCGATGTGATAAATAACTTTGTGGCACAAAATGACGATCGTGCAGAGGGTCCGAAGGGACTCGACTATCTCCTCTTGCAGCCCAGGCCTCTCGGCACGAACGAGGGACCAAAGTTACCATCGATACAACCACATTATTAAACTGGAAGAAGCCGACCCGTTCCTCCTCTCTCTTGTGAGAACTTCTATTTCGAAAAGAAAGTTTCTAATCTCGAGCTCGGGAACGGGAACATTTAATTCAATTTAATCAAAGGAAATAGTTTTTCTGCTCTAATGCCTTAAAAAGCTGATAGGGGAGAAATCCCGCTTATTTGTGCAAATTTATTAACTTAAAGAAGATTACCAATTCTCAAGGAAAAGACGGAGTCACTTTCACAAATGATCCCTGGAAAAATCCATTCCTCCAGCTCTTCTAAAAGCTCAACTTGTCCCAGCTATCAAAGATATATAGTTTTCCCTACCCTCATTCCCACTCTTGTGCATTCTTCTCGAGATAAGTAGGAGCACAGTGGGGAGAACGCTTATGAACTCCCTCTCCTAAGACGACTCCTCCGACGACTTTGAATCCGAGACCCAATTTTTTTTTCAATCAGAGGGAATCAGGAATTTACGGCTTAGGGGAACCTCCTCTGTGAAAAGAGATCAAACTCTTAATCTGCAGTACGAGCCGACTTTATTTTATATCATCACAATGTTATGCTTTTCCATTTTCCAAATTAAAAGGTCAGCCAACGCCTACGCTTCCTAGACTTCTCCAAGTACCCTCTCCCTAATGCTTCCTGCCCCACTGGGTGCAAACCTTCAAACCCGATATTCAAATAGACAGCTCCGTTTTAAGATGTACATCTACCTACAGCCTAGTCGTGTGAAATGCAGAGCAGAGTTTGGAGCCGAGAAGAGCAGTTGTGGAGCTCATATCCGTTTCAGGACCAACATCTCGGAGCGGAAAACAGTATATATAGCGTGCAATATTTAGTCCGGAAATTCAATGAAATCTGCGGTAACAGTTTTTATCTATGGTTGTGTTTCACGAACCTAAAAGAGGTAACAGAAACATCTCCTCCAGTTACAGGACAATCCACTTTCACAACTTATAAAATCATCATTATCATTTTTATGAGATTGATACTACTTCCGACTCATACAATCTCCCAGAAAGGTTCTGACCAAAATCCTTCCCTCTCCCCCGTCGACTTACACTTGTTACCTACCTACCCGGAAAGGTCCCAAGAAATAAATACAAATAAAAGTAGCAAAAATACACTTTAAATCTTCGTCTTAGTCTCTGGGAAAGGCGTTAGTTATTAAAGAAAAAATGGGATACTTTTTGGTGGACAAAAGGAAAGGATAAAGGCATGGTGGTGGTGGTGGCTGAAGTAAGTAGGAAGTGAGTTAGTATAGAGAGATCATGAGGTGGATGCCAAACAGCGTCTCCATCCCAATCCTTAACTAACAACGAAAGCAACAAACGTGTGTATCACTGTATATACTTTCGGTAATGTTAGCTCTCCAGCTCATACATCAAGTACATACTTTGTATTCAATACGGCATCATCTCCATTCTTCGGCACCGCTAGGCAAATAAAATTCCGTCTCTTTTACAAGAAGATATAGGTCTAGAGCGAGGGGAGCGGAACAGAGTCGAACAGAACAAGATAAGGCAATTCAAATTCCCATAAACCTTTACCACTCCTTCCCAAAAAAGGATGGCGAATCGATAGAATAGAGCCACGTCGGGCTCGGAAGGTGTGGTACATTTCTCACGACATTTTTAATTAAGATAGATCGGCTCCGTTGGGCTACAAATATAGAACTTACACTTCCTTTCTACTTCCCTTCCCTGTAATCATCTTAATGAAATTAGAATCCGTATCAGATATCCCCAGCTAACCTCCATAGCCGGAGGAGTGGATCGGAGGAAAAAAAGAGCCTTATTTATTGCCACCAATAATAAAAATAATAAGTAACGGGATCTTAAAATTCCCAATTATTCCCAGCGACAATTCCCAACTCCTCCTACTCAACTCCATCGACAATCTCTTAGCGGCTGACAGTCGACAGGGCTTCAGACACTGACAGGCTCTAAGGATCTTTGAAACCGGCCGGTGGAACTTGGCTTAAAGTGAAGTCCCGGCAATAAGTACTTATTTGTCCAATTGAAACTCTTGGTACCTTAATGCATAGCAAAAGGCTTTAGCAAAAACAAAATTTAACTGTTTTTCTGCACAATTTCGAATTGTAAACCATGCAACCTGTTGTAATTAGGAAACTGTAAAAATACACGTATGGATCATAGATGTATCAATTTCAATACGAAGGGTTTTAAAACATTAAATTAAATTAGCAAAGGCTGAAAACTTCCCAAAGCTTTTAGGTTACGAATATGAAACTTGATGCGGGCTTTATTTTTACAAACTTCTCTGATTTTCAAGTAATTTTCGAACTGGAAACAATGCCATATAATTTGAAATTGGATTAAAAGACAGAATAAAAACTCTAGTGCTGTTGAGGAAATTCGCATTTTTTTATGTCGTATCGGCGCTGCGGCCGCGTCTTCCTTCAGTTCAATTCAGGGTGCCCCAATTCTGAAGACGCGGCGGTTTGAGAGCGGGAAGATTTGAATCTCACCACAATATCCACACGCTCTGCCTGGTGGTCAATGTGGTCATGCGTTAGTTGCTCTTCATCTCTCGAATTGGAAGGACAGGCCACGCCGAGAAATCTCAACATCTAACAAACACACCTAAACACCGATGACCCCGAGGGAGACGCAGACGGAGAGCTACTGTCAGTCTACCTACACTAAAGCCAGACCACACAAACAAGAACAAGACGTTTCACAATCACAACCGGAGCGACAAACAAAAGAAAGAGCAAGAGAGGAACGGTAAGTTGGAGGTCTTTCAGTTCAAAATTTATCTTACTTCATCTTTGTTTGCTACCATTCACCATTGATTCATTTCATTAATACACAAACATTCAACTGTGAACTGATTCAACTATTCAACATTGCATTACACATTCATTCAATTCACAATTCGTTGCGTTTCCTTCTTTTGTCTTTACTGCTGCTGTTGACTGATTGAATGTGTACAGTGTACAGTCAGTGCAGTGTACTGACTGTTGACTGTGTACTGTCTTAACTCAAAAAGTTTGAAATTTGTTGATATGTTGATGTATGCCGTTATGCCGTATGCTTTGCTAATATATCAAATTTGTAATGCATGCTGTGTGATGGAAAAGCGTTTACCTTCCTTTCACTTCACACTTTCCTGGAGCAAAGCAAAACGTAAAAATTTTTCCCAATTCACAGGTCCTGTTAAAAATCCTTTTGCATTACATTTGTTTTGTGATTTGTCAAGGTCTACGCTTGACGTTATATAATCTGTAATCCATAATAATCAAAAAACCGATGTAACGGGTGTAACCAAGTGTTGAAAATATAACGATAAACAAACTAAATCTCAATTTACTCAAAAAGTACGGGTTTTGCACCCAGGTGTCAGTGGACGTGGTCACGTATGCGGAAATGAAAAGATATTCTATACTCATGGGAATCGTTTAAACCCCATATCGCAATTTCCCCAAAAATCCCGGGTTTCGCACCCTGGTGTCAGTGGGAGTGATCCCGTATACGTCAAAGATGTTATATTACTCATGGGAATCGTTTAAACCCCGAATATCAATTTCCATCAAAAGCCTGGGTTTTGCACCCTGGTGTCCGTAGAAGTGGACCCGTATTCATCAAAGATGTTCTATTACTCATGGGAATCGTTTAAACCCCAACTTTCAATTTCCATAAAAAGCCCGTGTTTTGCACCCTGGTGTCAGTTGGAGTTATCCCGTATACGTCAAAGATCTATTACTCATGGGAATCGTTTAAACCCCAAATCTTAATTTCCCCAAAACCCGTGTTTTGCACCCTGGTGTCAGTGGGAGTGGTCCCGTATACGTCAAAGATGTTCTATTACTCATGGGAATCGTTTAAACCCCATATCGCAATTTCCCCGAAAATCCGGGTACTGCACCCTGGTGTCAGTGGGAGTGGTCCCGTATTCGTCAAAGATGTTCTATTACTCATGGGAATCGTTTAAACCCCATATCTCAATTTCCCCGAAAACCCGGGTACTGCACCCTGGTGTCAGTGGGAGTGGTCCCGTATTCGTCAAAGATGTTCTATTACTCATGGGAATCGTTTCAACCCCAAATCTCAATTTCCCCAAAAAGACCGTGTTTCTCACTCTGAAATGTAGGTTCAGGGTATTATCATGTATAGATGATAGACATAGAGTGTAATGTAAACTACCTAAGCGGCAGTTTTAAAATGAGTAAGAGCTCTATCCTGGCGGTGGACTCCTACCTATCACTATTCTGTGTGATTTAATGGTTTGTTTTTGGGATTTAATTGATGGGGGACAGGGAGTGTGACCGATTTGACCCAAGTTCGAACTTAGTCTCACTCTTGAGCCAAGGAACAAGTGTACAAAATTTGGTGACCGTAGGTCAAGCCGTTCTCCAGTTATCGCTCGGACAGACGGACGGACGGACTGGTCATTCGCATAAAGTGTTTTCAACACTTAATAAACCATTCAAATGCATATAGCAAAGTATCGGAGAGCAATCATCGAATTAGCAAATCATATTATATAATATACATATTTATATACATATTTATATAAATATATTATATAATATACATATTTATATAAATATATTATATAATATACATATTTATATAAATATATTATATAATATACATATTTATATAAATATATTATATAATATACATATTTATATAAATATATTATATAATATACATATTTATATAAATATATTATATAATATACATATTTATATAAATATATTCAACATGTTATATAATATATTTTGGAAACAGCAATTAGAAACTATTTTCGAACCAGAAAATAGAAAATACTTTTGAATCAGAAAATAGAAAATACTTGCGCGGTCACACCCCTGGCGACCGTGGGGGTGGTCCCTTGTGTTTACTGTCGTTCCCTAACCCTAAACACACAAAATATCGAAAATCTCAAATTGCCCCAGTCATAGAGTAAAATCACATGCGTCATTCGAAAGCCCTTGATCATGACGTATCACACATATGTTTGTTTTTTGGCCTCTTTGACCCCTCCCCACCCGTCAGGGGGTGGCCCCACCCCCAAATCATATACACCATTAAATAGCCCTTGACCGTAGCTTTCCATCGATCTATCACACATGGGGGGTTACTATTTGAAAAAATGTTCACCTTTGACCTTTCCATCCATTTTCCAGGCTTCCGTTGCTCTAAGGAACCTTCACGTAGCACCCTACCTCAAATTAGACGAGGTCTTGGTTGCCGAAAACATTGCTAACATTAATACTACTCTTGAATTTCTGGAATCGATTAATAAGAGTCTTGGGAGGAAGGAAATAACCTTGAGGGAAATTGCCGAGAAGGATCAACTGGATTGCCAGTTTAAATGTTCCAGCGAAAGGAAAGAACAGAGAAGGATTGTCATAGATTTCAGCGATCCAGAACCGGCTAAATTGGACGTGGATGAAAGTCATCCGAGTTGGACGGCGTTTCACGAGAATGCTAAACTTCACCAAGGCTAGGCGTCAAAAACCTGCGTGCACAATGTAAGTCAGCTTATCAAATTGGAAACAGTTTTGTAATTATAAAAACAGTCCATAGACCATACTATTGTATAAAGTCGCATACGTTTGTGGTTTATTTTTATGTTAATTAGTTGCTGCGTTACTGGCACGCTCACTTTCAGAGATGGAAGTTTTAAAACTCCAAAAGGACATACTTTGTCGTAAGAAATTTTTTCACATATATTTTGAAATTGTCGCGTCGTGCATCGTGCTGACTGACTGCTGAGTGCTGACCCAGGGTAGTAGTGCTAAGTCGACAATTTTAGTATCAGTAGAAAATATTGCATTGCCGAGATTAAAATGTATATTATATTTATATAAATAAATTATATAATATACATATTTATATAAATATATTATATAATATACATATTTATATAAATATATTATATAATATACATATTTATATAAATATATTATATAATATACATATTTATATAAATATATTAAATAATATACATATTTATATAAATATATTATATAATATACATATTTATATAAATACATTATATAATATACATATTTATATAAATATATTATATAATATACATATTTATATAAATATATTCAACATGTTATATAATATATTTTGGAAACAGCAATTAGAAACTATTTTCGAACCAGAAAATAGAAAATACTTTTGAATCAGAAAATAGAAAATACTTGCGCGGTCACACCCCTGGCGACCGTGGGGGTGGTCCCTTGTGTTTACTGTCGTTCCCTAACCCTAAACACACAAAATATCGAAAATCTCAAATTGCCCCAGTCATAGAGTAAAATCACATGCGTCATTCGAAAGCCCTTGATCATAGCTTTCGAATGACGTATCACACATATGTTTGTTTTTTGACCTCTTTGACCCCTCCCCACCCGTCAGGGGGTGACCCCACCCCCAAATCATATACACCATTAAATAGCCCTTGACCGTAGCTTTCCATCGATCTATCACACATGGGGGGTTACTATTTGAAAAAATGTTCACCTTTGACCTTTCCATCCATTTTCCAGGCTTCCGTTGCTCTAAGGAACCTTCACGTAGCACCCTACCTCAAATTAGACGAGGTCTTGGTTGCCGAAAACATTGCTAACATTAATACTACTCTTGAATTTCTGGAATCGATTAATAAGAGTCTTGGGAGGAAGGAAATAACCTTGAGGGAAATTGCCGAGAAGGATCAACTGGATTGCCAGTTTAAATGTTCCAGCGAAAGGAAAGAACAGAGAAGGATTGTCATAGATTTCAGCGATCCAGAACCGGCTAAATTGGACGTGGATGAAAGTCATCCGAGTTGGACGGCGTTTCACGAGAATGCTAAACTTCACCAAGGCGTCAAAAACCTGCGTGCACAATGTAAGTCAGCTTATCAAATTGGAAACAGTTTTGTAATTATAAAAACAGTCCATAGACCATACTATTGTATAAAGTCGCATACGTTTGTGGTTTATTTTTATGTTAATTAGTTGCTGCGTTACTGGCACGCTCACTTTCAGAGATGGAAGTTTTAAAACTCCAAAAGGACATACTTTGTCGTAAGAAATTTTTTCACATATATTTTGAAATTGTCGCGTCGTGCGTCGTGCTGACTGACTGCTGAGTGCTAACCCAGGGTAGTAGTGCTAAGTCGACAATTTTAGTATCAGTAGAAAATATTGCATTGCCGAGATTAAAATGTATATTATATTTATATAAATAAATTATATAATATACATATTTATATAAATATATTATATAATATACATATTTATATAAATATATTATATAATATACATATTTATATAAATATATTATATAATATACATATTTATATAAATATATTATATAATATACATATTTATATAAATATATTATATAATATACATATTTATATAAATATATTATATAATATACATATTTATATAAATATATTATATAATATACATATTTATATAAATATATTATATAATATACATATTTATATAAATATATTATATAATATACATATTTATATAAATATATTATATAATATACATATTTATATAAATATATTATATAATATACATATTTATATAAATATATTATATAATATACATATTTATATAAATATATTATATAATATACATATTTATATAAATATATTCAACATGTTATATAATATATTTTGGAAACAGCAATTAGAAACTATTTTCGAACCAGAAAATAGAAAATACTTTTGAATCAGAAAATAGAAAATACTTGCGCGGTCACACCCCTGGCGACCGTGGGGGTGGTCCCTTGTGTTTACTGTCGTTCCCTAACCCTAAACACACAAAATATCGAAAATCTCAAATTGCCCCAGTCATAGAGTAAAATCACATGCGTCATTCGAAAGCCCTTGATCATAGCTTTCGAATGACGTATCACACATATGTTTGTTTTTTGACCTCTTTGACCCCTCCCCACCCGTCAGGGGGTGACCCCACCCCCAAATCATATACACCATTAAATAGCCCTTGACCGTAGCTTTCCATCGATCTATCACACATGGGGGGTTACTATTTGAAAAAATGTTCACCTTTGACCTTTCCATCCATTTTCCAGGCTTCCGTTGCTCTAAGGAACCTTCACGTAGCACCCTACCTCAAATTAGACGAGGTCTTGGTTGCCGAAAACATTGCTAACATTAATACTACTCTTGAATTTCTGGAATCGATTAATAAGAGTCTTGGGAGGAAGGAAATAACCTTGAGGGAAATTGCCGAGAAGGATCAACTGGATTGCCAGTTTAAATGTTCCAGCGAAAGGAAAGAACAGAGAAGGATTGTCATAGATTTCAGCGATCCAGAACCGGCTAAATTGGACGTGGATGAAAGTCATCCGAGTTGGACGGCGTTTCACGAGAATGCTAAACTTCACCAAGGCGTCAAAAACCTGCGTGCACAATGTAAGTCAGCTTATCAAATTGGAAACAGTTTTGTAATTATAAAAACAGTCCATAGACCATACTATTGTATAAAGTCGCATACGTTTGTGGTTTATTTTTATGTTAATTAGTTGCTGCGTTACTGGCACGCTCACTTTCAGAGATGGAAGTTTTAAAACTCCAAAAGGACATACTTTGTCGTAAGAAATTTTTTCACATATATTTTGAAATTGTCGCGTCGTGCGTCGTGCTGACTGACTGCTGAGTGCTAACCCAGGGTAGTAGTGCTAAGTCGACAATTTTAGTATCAGTAGAAAATATTGCATTGCCGAGATTAAAATGTATATTATATTTATATAAATAAATTATATAATATACATATTTATATAAATATATTATATAATATACATATTTATATAAATATATTATATAATATGCATATTTATATAAATATATTATATAATATACATATTTATATAAATATATTATATAATATACATATTTATATAAATATATTATATAATATACATATTTATATAAATATATTATATAATATACATATTTATATAAATATATTATATAATATACATATTTATATAAATATATTCAACATGTTATATAATATATTTTGGAAACAGCAATTAGAAACTATTTTCGAACCAGAAAATAGAAAATACTTTTGAATCAGAAAATAGAAAATACTTGCGCGGTCACACCCCTGGCGACCGTGGGGGTGGTCCCTTGTGTTTACTGTCGTTCCCTAACCCTAAACACACAAAATATCGAAAATCTCAAATTGCCCCAGTCATAGAGTAAAATCACATGCGTCATTCGAAAGCCCTTGATCATAGCTTTCGAATGACGTATCACACATATGTTTGTTTTTTGACCTCTTTGACCCCTCCCCACCCGTCAGGGGGTGACCCCACCCCCAAATCATATACACCATTAAATAGCCCTTGACCGTAGCTTTCCATCGATCTATCACACATGGGGGGTTACTATTTGAAAAAATGTTCACCTTTGACCTTTCCATCCATTTTCCAGGCTTCCGTTGCTCTAAGGAACCTTCACGTAGCACCCTACCTCAAATTAGACGAGGTCTTGGTTGCCGAAAACATTGCTAACATTAATACTACTCTTGAATTTCTGGAATCGATTAATAAGAGTCTTGGGAGGAAGGAAATAACCTTGAGGGAAATTGCCGAGAAGGATCAACTGGATTGCCAGTTTAAATGTTCCAGCGAAAGGAAAGAACAGAGAAGGATTGTCATAGATTTCAGCGATCCAGAACCGGCTAAATTGGACGTGGATGAAAGTCATCCGAGTTGGACGGCGTTTCACGAGAATGCTAAACTTCACCAAGGCGTCAAAAACCTGCGTGCACAATGTAAGTCAGCTTATCAAATTGGAAACAGTTTTGTAATTATAAAAACAGTCCATAGACCATACTATTGTATAAAGTCGCATACGTTTGTGGTTTATTTTTATGTTAATTAGTTGCTGCGTTACTGGCACGCTCACTTTCAGAGATGGAAGTTTTAAAACTCCAAAAGGACATACTTTGTCGTAAGAAATTTTTTCGCATATATTTTGAAATTGTCGCGTCGTGCGTCGTGCTGACTGACTGCTGAGTGCTAACCCAGGGTAGTAGTGCTAAGTCGACAATTTTAGTATCAGTAGAAAATATTGCATTGCCGAGATTAAAATGTATATTATATTTATATAAATAAATTATATAATATACATATTTATATAAATATATTATATAATATACATATTTATATAAATATATTATATAATATACATATTTATATAAATATATTATATAATATACATATTTATATAAATATATTATATAATATACATATTTATATAAATATATTATATAATATACATATTTATATAAATATATTATATAATATACATATTTATATAAATATATTATATAATATACATATTTATATAAATATATTATATAATATACATATTTATATAAATATATTATATAATATACATATTTATATAAATATATTATATAATATACATATTTATATAAATATATTATATAATATACATATTTATATAAATATATTATATAATATACATATTTATATAAATATATTATATAATATACATATTTATATAAATATATTATATAATATACATATTTATATAAATATATTATATAATATACATATTTATATAAATATATTCAACATGTTATATAATATATTTTGGAAACAGCAATTAGAAACTATTTTCGAACCAGAAAATAGAAAATACTTTTGAATCAGAAAATAGAAAATACTTGCGCGGTCACACCCCTGGCGACCGTGGGGGTGGTCCCTTGTGTTTACTGTCGTTCCCTAACCCTAAACACACAAAATATCGAAAATCTCAAATTGCCCCAGTCATAGAGTAAAATCACATGCGTCATTCGAAAGCCCTTGATCATAGCTTTCGAATGACGTATCACACATATGTTTGTTTTTTGACCTCTTTGACCCCTCCCCACCCGTCAGGGGGTGACCCCACCCCCAAATCATATACACCATTAAATAGCCCTTGACCGTAGCTTTCCATCGATCTATCACACATGGGGGGTTACTATTTGAAAAAATGTTCACCTTTGACCTTTCCATCCATTTTCCAGGCTTCCGTTGCTCTAAGGAACCTTCACGTAGCACCCTACCTCAAATTAGACGAGGTCTTGGTTGCCGAAAACATTGCTAACATTAATACTACTCTTGAATTTCTGGAATCGATTAATAAGAGTCTTGGGAGGAAGGAAATAACCTTGAGGGAAATTGCCGAGAAGGATCAACTGGATTGCCAGTTTAAATGTTCCAGCGAAAGGAAAGAACAGAGAAGGATTGTCATAGATTTCAGCGATCCAGAACCGGCTAAATTGGACGTGGATGAAAGTCATCCGAGTTGGACGGCGTTTCACGAGAATGCTAAACTTCACCAAGGCGTCAAAAACCTGCGTGCACAATGTAAGTCAGCTTATCAAATTGGAAACAGTTTTGTAATTATAAAAACAGTCCATAGACCATACTATTGTATAAAGTCGCATACGTTTGTGGTTTATTTTTATGTTAATTAGTTGCTGCGTTACTGGCACGCTCACTTTCAGAGATGGAAGTTTTAAAACTCCAAAAGGACATACTTTGTCGTAAGAAATTTTTTCACATATATTTTGAAATTGTCGCGTCGTGCGTCGTGCTGACTGACTGCTGAGTGCTAACCCAGGGTAGTAGTGCTAAGTCGACAATTTTAGTATCAGTAGAAAATATTGCATTGCCGAGATTAAAATGTATATTATATTTATATAAATAAATTATATAATATACATATTTATATAAATATATTATATAATATACATATTTATATAAATATATTATATAATATGCATATTTATATAAATATATTATATAATATACATATTTATATAAATATATTATATAATATACATATTTATATAAATATATTATATAATATACATATTTATATAAATATATTATATAATATACATATTTATATAAATATATTATATAATATACATATTTATATAAATATATTCAACATGTTATATAATATATTTTGGAAACAGCAATTAGAAACTATTTTCGAACCAGAAAATAGAAAATACTTTTGAATCAGAAAATAGAAAATACTTGCGCGGTCACACCCCTGGCGACCGTGGGGGTGGTCCCTTGTGTTTACTGTCGTTCCCTAACCCTAAACACACAAAATATCGAAAATCTCAAATTGCCCCAGTCATAGAGTAAAATCACATGCGTCATTCGAAAGCCCTTGATCATAGCTTTCGAATGACGTATCACACATATGTTTGTTTTTTGACCTCTTTGACCCCTCCCCACCCGTCAGGGGGTGACCCCACCCCCAAATCATATACACCATTAAATAGCCCTTGACCGTAGCTTTCCATCGATCTATCACACATGGGGGGTTACTATTTGAAAAAATGTTCACCTTTGACCTTTCCATCCATTTTCCAGGCTTCCGTTGCTCTAAGGAACCTTCACGTAGCACCCTACCTCAAATTAGACGAGGTCTTGGTTGCCGAAAACATTGCTAACATTAATACTACTCTTGAATTTCTGGAATCGATTAATAAGAGTCTTGGGAGGAAGGAAATAACCTTGAGGGAAATTGCCGAGAAGGATCAACTGGATTGCCAGTTTAAATGTTCCAGCGAAAGGAAAGAACAGAGAAGGATTGTCATAGATTTCAGCGATCCAGAACCGGCTAAATTGGACGTGGATGAAAGTCATCCGAGTTGGACGGCGTTTCACGAGAATGCTAAACTTCACCAAGGCGTCAAAAACCTGCGTGCACAATGTAAGTCAGCTTATCAAATTGGAAACAGTTTTGTAATTATAAAAACAGTCCATAGACCATACTATTGTATAAAGTCGCATACGTTTGTGGTTTATTTTTATGTTAATTAGTTGCTGCGTTACTGGCACGCTCACTTTCAGAGATGGAAGTTTTAAAACTCCAAAAGGACATACTTTGTCGTAAGAAATTTTTTCGCATATATTTTGAAATTGTCGCGTCGTGCGTCGTGCTGACTGACTGCTGAGTGCTAACCCAGGGTAGTAGTGCTAAGTCGACAATTTTAGTATCAGTAGAAAATATTGCATTGCCGAGATTAAAATGTATATTATATTTATATAAATAAATTATATAATATACATATTTATATAAATATATTATATAATATACATATTTATATAAATATATTATATAATATACATATTTATATAAATATATTATATAATATACATATTTATATAAATATATTATATAATATACATATTTATATAAATATATTATATAATATACATATTTATATAAATATATTATATAATATACATATTTATATAAATATATTATATAATATACATATTTATATAAATATATTATATAATATACATATTTATATAAATATATTATATAATATACATATTTATATAAATATATTATATAATATACATATTTATATAAATATATTATATAATATACATATTTATATAAATATATTATATAATATACATATTTATATAAATATATTATATAATATACATATTTATATAAATATATTATATAATATACATATTTATATAAATATATTATATAATATACATATTTATATAAATATATTCAACATGTTATATAATATATTTTGGAAACAGCAATTAGAAACTATTTTCGAACCAGAAAATAGAAAATACTTTTGAATCAGAAAATAGAAAATACTTGCGCGGTCACACCCCTGGCGACCGTGGGGGTGGTCCCTTGTGTTTACTGTCGTTCCCTAACCCTAAACACACAAAATATCGAAAATCTCAAATTGCCCCAGTCATAGAGTAAAATCACATGCGTCATTCGAAAGCCCTTGATCATAGCTTTCGAATGACGTATCACACATATGTTTGTTTTTTGACCTCTTTGACCCCTCCCCACCCGTCAGGGGGTGACCCCACCCCCAAATCATATACACCATTAAATAGCCCTTGACCGTAGCTTTCCATCGATCTATCACACATGGGGGGTTACTATTTGAAAAAATGTTCACCTTTGACCTTTCCATCCATTTTCCAGGCTTCCGTTGCTCTAAGGAACCTTCACGTAGCACCCTACCTCAAATTAGACGAGGTCTTGGTTGCCGAAAACATTGCTAACATTAATACTACTCTTGAATTTCTGGAATCGATTAATAAGAGTCTTGGGAGGAAGGAAATAACCTTGAGGGAAATTGCCGAGAAGGATCAACTGGATTGCCAGTTTAAATGTTCCAGCGAAAGGAAAGAACAGAGAAGGATTGTCATAGATTTCAGCGATCCAGAACCGGCTAAATTGGACGTGGATGAAAGTCATCCGAGTTGGACGGCGTTTCACGAGAATGCTAAACTTCACCAAGGCGTCAAAAACCTGCGTGCACAATGTAAGTCAGCTTATCAAATTGGAAACAGTTTTGTAATTATAAAAACAGTCCATAGACCATACTATTGTATAAAGTCGCATACGTTTGTGGTTTATTTTTATGTTAATTAGTTGCTGCGTTACTGGCACGCTCACTTTCAGAGATGGAAGTTTTAAAACTCCAAAAGGACATACTTTGTCGTAAGAAATTTTTTCGCATATATTTTGAAATTGTCGCGTCGTGCGTCGTGCTGACTGACTGCTGAGTGCTAACCCAGGGTAGTAGTGCTAAGTCGACAATTTTAGTATCAGTAGAAAATATTGCATTGCCGAGATTAAAATGTATATTATATTTATATAAATAAATTATATAATATACATATTTATATAAATATATTATATAATATACATATTTATATAAATATATTATATAATATACATATTTATATAAATATATTATATAATATACATATTTATATAAATATATTATATAATATACATATTTATATAAATATATTATATAATATACATATTTATATAAATAAATTATATAATATACATATTTATATAAATATATTATATAATATACATATTTATATAAATATATTATATAATATACATATTTATATAAATATATTATATAATATACATATTTATATAAATATATTATATAATATACATATTTATATAAATATATTATATAATATACATATTTATATAAATATATTATATAATATACATATTTATATAAATATATTATATAATATACATATTTATATAAATATATTCAACATGTTATATAATATATTTTGGAAACAGCAATTAGAAACTATTTTCGAACCAGAAAATAGAAAATACTTTTGAATCAGAAAATAGAAAATACTTGCGCGGTCACACCCCTGGCGACCGTGGGGGTGGTCCCTTGTGTTTACTGTCGTTCCCTAACCCTAAACACACAAAATATCGAAAATCTCAAATTGCCCCAGTCATAGAGTAAAATCACATGCGTCATTCGAAAGCCCTTGATCATAGCTTTCGAATGACGTATCACACATATGTTTGTTTTTTGACCTCTTTGACCCCTCCCCACCCGTCAGGGGGTGACCCCACCCCCAAATCATATACACCATTAAATAGCCCTTGACCGTAGCTTTCCATCGATCTATCACACATGGGGGGTTACTATTTGAAAAAATGTTCACCTTTGACCTTTCCATCCATTTTCCAGGCTTCCGTTGCTCTAAGGAACCTTCACGTAGCACCCTACCTCAAATTAGACGAGGTCTTGGTTGCCGAAAACATTGCTAACATTAATACTACTCTTGAATTTCTGGAATCGATTAATAAGAGTCTTGGGAGGAAGGAAATAACCTTGAGGGAAATTGCCGAGAAGGATCAACTGGATTGCCAGTTTAAATGTTCCAGCGAAAGGAAAGAACAGAGAAGGATTGTCATAGATTTCAGCGATCCAGAACCGGCTAAATTGGACGTGGATGAAAGTCATCCGAGTTGGACGGCGTTTCACGAGAATGCTAAACTTCACCAAGGCGTCAAAAACCTGCGTGCACAATGTAAGTCAGCTTATCAAATTGGAAACAGTTTTGTAATTATAAAAACAGTCCATAGACCATACTATTGTATAAAGTCGCATACGTTTGTGGTTTATTTTTATGTTAATTAGTTGCTGCGTTACTGGCACGCTCACTTTCAGAGATGGAAGTTTTAAAACTCCAAAAGGACATACTTTGTCGTAAGAAATTTTTTCGCATATATTTTGAAATTGTCGCGTCGTGCGTCGTGCTGACTGACTGCTGAGTGCTAACCCAGGGTAGTAGTGCTAAGTCGACAATTTTAGTATCAGTAGAAAATATTGCATTGCCGAGATTAAAATGTATATTATATTTATATAAATAAATTATATAATATACATATTTATATAAATATATTATATAATATACATATTTATATAAATATATTATATAATATACATATTTATATAAATATATTATATAATATACATATTTATATAAATATATTATATAATATACATATTTATATAAATATATTATATAATATACATATTTATATAAATATATTATATAATATACATATTTATATAAATATATTATATAATATACATATTTATATAAATATATTATATAATATACATATTTATATAAATATATTATATAATATACATATTTATATAAATATATTATATAATATACATATTTATATAAATATATTATATAATATACATATTTATATAAATATATTATATAATATACATATTTATATAAATATATTATATAATATACATATTTATATAAATATATTATATAATATACATATTTATATAAATATATTATATAATATACATATTTATATAAATATATTCAACATGTTATATAATATATTTTGGAAACAGCAATTAGAAACTATTTTCGAACCAGAAAATAGAAAATACTTTTGAATCAGAAAATAGAAAATACTTGCGCGGTCACACCCCTGGCGACCGTGGGGGTGGTCCCTTGTGTTTACTGTCGTTCCCTAACCCTAAACACACAAAATATCGAAAATCTCAAATTGCCCCAGTCATAGAGTAAAATCACATGCGTCATTCGAAAGCCCTTGATCATAGCTTTCGAATGACGTATCACACATATGTTTGTTTTTTGACCTCTTTGACCCCTCCCCACCCGTCAGGGGGTGACCCCACCCCCAAATCATATACACCATTAAATAGCCCTTGACCGTAGCTTTCCATCGATCTATCACACATGGGGGGTTACTATTTGAAAAAATGTTCACCTTTGACCTTTCCATCCATTTTCCAGGCTTCCGTTGCTCTAAGGAACCTTCACGTAGCACCCTACCTCAAATTAGACGAGGTCTTGGTTGCCGAAAACATTGCTAACATTAATACTACTCTTGAATTTCTGGAATCGATTAATAAGAGTCTTGGGAGGAAGGAAATAACCTTGAGGGAAATTGCCGAGAAGGATCAACTGGATTGCCAGTTTAAATGTTCCAGCGAAAGGAAAGAACAGAGAAGGATTGTCATAGATTTCAGCGATCCAGAACCGGCTAAATTGGACGTGGATGAAAGTCATCCGAGTTGGACGGCGTTTCACGAGAATGCTAAACTTCACCAAGGCGTCAAAAACCTGCGTGCACAATGTAAGTCAGCTTATCAAATTGGAAACAGTTTTGTAATTATAAAAACAGTCCATAGACCATACTATTGTATAAAGTCGCATACGTTTGTGGTTTATTTTTATGTTAATTAGTTGCTGCGTTACTGGCACGCTCACTTTCAGAGATGGAAGTTTTAAAACTCCAAAAGGACATACTTTGTCGTAAGAAATTTTTTCACATATATTTTGAAATTGTCGCGTCGTGCGTCGTGCTGACTGACTGCTGAGTGCTAACCCAGGGTAGTAGTGCTAAGTCGACAATTTTAGTATCAGTAGAAAATATTGCATTGCCGAGATTAAAATGTATATTATATTTATATAAATAAATTATATAATATACATATTTATATAAATATATTATATAATATACATATTTATATAAATATATTATATAATATACATATTTATATAAATATATTATATAATATACATATTTATATAAATATATTAAATAATATACATATTTATATAAATATATTATATAATATACATATTTATATAAATATATTATATAATATACATATTTATATAAATATATTATATAATATACATATTTATATAAATATATTCAACATGTTATATAATATATTTTGGAAACAGCAATTAGAAACTATTTTCGAACCAGAAAATAGAAAATACTTTTGAATCAGAAAATAGAAAATACTTGCGCGGTCACACCCCTGGCGACCGTGGGGGTGGTCCCTTGTGTTTACTGTCGTTCCCTAACCCTAAACACACAAAATATCGAAAATCTCAAATTGCCCCAGTCATAGAGTAAAATCACATGCGTCATTCGAAAGCCCTTGATCATAGCTTTCGAATGACGTATCACACATATGTTTGTTTTTTGACCTCTTTGACCCCTCCCCACCCGTCAGGGGGTGACCCCACCCCCAAATCATATACACCATTAAATAGCCCTTGACCGTAGCTTTCCATCGATCTATCACACATGGGGGGTTACTATTTGAAAAAATGTTCACCTTTGACCTTTCCATCCATTTTCCAGGCTTCCGTTGCTCTAAGGAACCTTCACGTAGCACCCTACCTCAAATTAGACGAGGTCTTGGTTGCCGAAAACATTGCTAACATTAATACTACTCTTGAATTTCTGGAATCGATTAATAAGAGTCTTGGGAGGAAGGAAATAACCTTGAGGGAAATTGCCGAGAAGGATCAACTGGATTGCCAGTTTAAATGTTCCAGCGAAAGGAAAGAACAGAGAAGGATTGTCATAGATTTCAGCGATCCAGAACCGGCTAAATTGGACGTGGATGAAAGTCATCCGAGTTGGACGGCGTTTCACGAGAATGCTAAACTTCACCAAGGCGTCAAAAACCTGCGTGCACAATGTAAGTCAGCTTATCAAATTGGAAACAGTTTTGTAATTATAAAAACAGTCCATAGACCATACTATTGTATAAAGTCGCATACGTTTGTGGTTTATTTTTATGTTAATTAGTTGCTGCGTTACTGGCACGCTCACTTTCAGAGATGGAAGTTTTAAAACTCCAAAAGGACATACTTTGTCGTAAGAAATTTTTTCGCATATATTTTGAAATTGTCGCGTCGTGCGTCGTGCTGACTGACTGCTGAGTGCTAACCCAGGGTAGTAGTGCTAAGTCGACAATTTTAGTATCAGTAGAAAATATTGCATTGCCGAGATTAAAATGTATATTATATTTATATAAATAAATTATATAATATACATATTTATATAAATATATTATATAATATACATATTTATATAAATATATTATATAATATACATATTTATATAAATATATTATATAATATACATATTTATATAAATATATTATATAATATACATATTTATATAAATATATTATATAATATACATATTTATATAAATATATTATATAATATACATATTTATATAAATATATTATATAATATACATATTTATATAAATATATTATATAATATACATATTTATATAAATATATTATATAATATACATATTTATATAAATATATTATATAATATACATATTTATATAAATATATTATATAATATACATATTTATATAAATATATTATATAATATACATATTTATATAAATATATTCAACATGTTATATAATATATTTTGGAAACAGCAATTAGAAACTATTTTCGAACCAGAAAATAGAAAATACTTTTGAATCAGAAAATAGAAAATACTTGCGCGGTCACACCCCTGGCGACCGTGGGGGTGGTCCCTTGTGTTTACTGTCGTTCCCTAACCCTAAACACACAAAATATCGAAAATCTCAAATTGCCCCAGTCATAGAGTAAAATCACATGCGTCATTCGAAAGCCCTTGATCATAGCTTTCGAATGACGTATCACACATATGTTTGTTTTTTGACCCCTTTGACCCCTCCCCACCCGTCAGGGGGTGACCCCACCCCCAAATCATATACACCATTAAATAGCCCTTGACCGTAGCTTTCCATCGATCTATCACACATGGGGGGTTACTATTTGAAAAAATGTTCACCTTTGACCTTTCCATCCATTTTCCAGGCTTCCGTTGCTCTAAGGAACCTTCACGTAGCACCCTACCTCAAATTAGACGAGGTCTTGGTTGCCGAAAACATTGCTAACATTAATACTACTCTTAAATTTCTGGAATCGATTAATAAGAGTCTTGGGAGGAAGGAAATAACCTTGAGGGAAATTGCCGAGAAGGATCAACTGGATTGCCAGTTTAAATGTTCCAGCGAAAGGAAAGAACAGAGAAGGATTGTCATAGATTTCAGCGATCCAGAACCGGCTAAATTGGACGTGGATGAAAGTCATCCGAGTTGGACGGCGTTTCACGAGAATGCTAAACTTCACCAAGGCGTCAAAAACCTGCGTGCACAATGTAAGTCAGCTTATCAAATTGGAAACAGTTTTGTAATTATAAAAACAGTCCATAGACCATACTACTGTATAAAGTCGCATACGTTTGTGGTTTATTTTTATGTTAATTAGTTGCTGCGTTACTGGCACGCTCACTTTCAGAGATGGAAGTTTTAAAACTCCAAAAGGACATACTTTGTCGTAAGAAATTTTTTCACATATATTTTGAAATTGTCGCGTCGTGCGTCGTGCTGACTGACTGCTGAGTGCTAACCCAGGGTAGTAGTGCTAAGTCGACAATTTTAGTATCAGTAGAAAATATTGCATTGCCGAGATTAAAATCTAATTAATAAAATTGTTAAAAAAAAAATTTATAGAAAAAGAGCGTCTTATTCAAGATGCTATATTAAAGCAGTATTCCAATGCTGTGGACAAGCGTATGTTAAACTTCGCCTTGATCAGTTTTTTTTTATTTTGACTACTTTGAGCACTGTTTTTTAAGCAGTTTTAAAATTCGTAAATGAATTTCCTGTTATAGGATTTAAAGACTCCAGCGCAGAGTTATCAAACACTATGGCCATACTGGAAGAAGAAAAAGAAAAAACACGACGCTTTGAAAATGCCCGTAAGATAAGCATTTTGGTTTTTCGGATTGCTTTTTAGAAATGGATCCAAAATGTTGAGGCTTCTATAATTATTGTAGGGAAAGGAATGATTAGCGATGCAAAGAAGGCCAAGATGGCGAATGACAAAAAACACCAAGCGACCTTGGGAGACTTCCTGGATATCGGACAGAAACAGTTGGAGATTGATAAACAGAATTTGAGGGCTCGGCCTCGACAAAAACAAAACTTCCAAGTGCTTGAAAATGCAATGAATGCGGATCTGGAAATCTTTGAAAAAGCTGTTGAGAAAACTGAGGATAGCTTATCAACGCCTTCTGCGACTGAAGTCCTTAACATTGAAGCCAAAATGTTACTGGAATTGGCATTGCATGCTACTGCAAAACAGAACATGTTCAACATAGCTGGAGACACTAGCAGCCCTAAACCGTAATGCGCTTTCAAACGAATACCATATGCGATATTTGTTGCTACCAACAATAGCAGTAATTAAATGCAAGACTACTTACAAGTATTAGTTAGTAGCTTGTCGTTCGTCATTAGTACAATAAAATCTGTAAGTTAAGACTGCTGTTAATCAATGTCCTTATCAATATTACTATTCGGTTCTCTTATTTCTAATCGATTGTTTGTTTTTAAACCCAATAAATATTTATTACATACTCAGGAATCGAGATGCCAATACTACACTCAATTTACATTCAAATCTAAATAAAGTACTGTGCACCATATTCGAATTTTAGAATATATGTAGACATACATGGCTAAATTAGTCAAGGCACATACATATAATCGTACTTTAGTAAATAGGTAATAGAAGTGATAGTTTAGTTAAGTATTTTAATTTTTAATCCAATCTATGAATCAATGAGATGTACAAAGTTACTAGTTACAAAGACTAAAATATGGAGGCACAACCTCCTCGCTGTATTGTCAGATCACCATCGGATTGGCCAGCCCGACTCAGCCGTGAATTGCCAAAAAAGTAGTAAGTAGAAGAAAGGCCAATTAATAATCTTGAGAGGCAAGTAAGTAAGTACCTAATAACAGCATTAAAATCCAATAATATATCCAGATGCATACACATTACATTTACATTACACGTTACGCAGACTGATTGAACTCGGGCTTTCTGCATTCTCATTAACTTATAGTGTACTTTGTATTTTAGGCAGACGAAGAACTCAAGGACAAATTAATGCAGTGTAGTGTCAGACCATTCCAACATCCAAGTGAGATCAGCAGTAGCTAAGTGAGTCGTCAGTTGATTGGCAAATCAGGGATTGAGGAAGGAGACGAGAACTTTTTATTTATGTTCAAAAAGTTCCAAATCCTCTTATTAACTGAATTTCCTGGCATTCAATCAACGTCGTTCCCCCACGTCAGCCGCGCCAAACAACAGGCCTACCTCTGCCAAAGAAGAAGAATTAGACTTTCACCGCTCATCTCTGTTATTACTCTTAGGATTTTGTTACGGGCTTTTTGTACTAAATTAGAGCCTCTGTTCTAGCTGAGAGGAGTAAACAATGGGTTGGCTCTGTCAACAATTAGTCTGGAGGTGTGTACATGTATCATATCGACGGTGTGAAGGAGTCGTTTTTATGTTCCGTCCAAATTACAAGATTGATAATAAGGGAATTCAATAGTAAAGAGGGGAGAGGATCTTGCGTGCTGAATCACTACAAATCTCTCGTCCTCCGCTTCGATGAACAATTCCACTTCAGCAACAAATGCTTGTTGAATAAGATTCCTTTTCAATTCTTCCTCCTCCTTCTTCATAAGTCTTGGCTCTGTGTCTACTTCCTCTAAAGTAAAGGAAACCCGAAGACTGTTTGCTCGTTAGGTATAAGTCAATATTTTTTCGGTGTGCATTTCAGAGCGAGAAACAGGGAAAAGTCAATGGAATTTCGAGAGGATTTCACTCTCTTTCTTTCTACTTTCTCCAGTCACCATTAACCATCCTCTCTTCTCAGGATTTATGACAGGTTTTCCCAGTAGTGCAGTGGCTAAGCATATAATCACCCCAGAAACTTTTGAACTTGTATCTTTCAGATTTTATCTTCTTTCAGACTTTCTCTCTCTCTCCTGACAGGAAAAAAGGACTCGAGTGTACCCTTCTTCCTCCCTCCAACTTGAAAATCATGTCCCAAAATTGTCGAGGTGGGCCTAGAGAGGAAACGTAAAGTAAAACCGCTAAGACGATGATATGATGAGAGTGTAGGGACGCAGGTTTCAAAGGAGATCCTTCCGTGAGCTGAAGTTTTTTATACAGACACCTCGCCTTTCACTCTCCTCAAAAAGGTTAACGAGTTTCTCATCGAAACATGAGAGGTTTCTTGTTTCGGGGAAAACGATAGTCCGGCATAGTTGGTCCGTGTGGCTCTAAAGACTATCTTTCCCTCAACTTGACAATTATTGATGCCACATCACAGTTTCTTGTCTACACTTCCTTTGAAGACTCAAAATCTAACCTTTTTAGATCCCCTATTACTTTGTCAATCCCTCTCTCTTTCCAACCAGAATCCGAACTTTTACATTCTACAGTATAGCCATTTTTTGGTGGATTGTAAAGGGGAATCTGATATCCTTCTTCGTCTTCCTTGTCGTGCCATCATTATCAAAGGATTTCCAGCGTAATTTGTAAAACATTTCAATCGAAGTCAATGAGGTTCCTTTGTTCCTGGCTTAAAGGTTGGATTATTTGTGCACAAAATCACAAAATCCTTTGCTGTTGGTATCCAAATTAAGAAAATTTGAGGGGAAATGTCTGTAGCTTAATACTGATTTACTTTAGGGATTAGATACTCCTGAGAAAGGGATGCGTTATTATAACGACGACGGGTTGAGTTTAATGACATTCAACTTTTGTTTTTTCCGATTCCAATTAATCTGACATTTTCGATAATAAAGAATTGTTTGTTGTCTTGTATGTTCTAGGTTTAACAGGAGTGAATGTATTTATTTTAAATGATTCGAGGCCGGCTTTTAAGCGTGCTGTTTATTTTACATCTAATGCTATACAGACAACTAATGCCTAGGATACTGAACAATCGACGAGCTAAATGTCCAAAACAGTCTTGCTAGGAAATTGGAAAACGCTCATAATACACGAAAAAAAACTCATTCGGTTACTAGCAATAAAATGGATTGGATAGCGGGATTTGAAGCTAAAAAAATACATTCGAGACCAGCAGAAGAGAGGTTGAAGGTAACAGCTGGAAATAACGGAGGAGGATTGCAAAGTATGCATACATTGTGCCAATATATGGTCAGTGTCACAATGTCAAGGAAATGAAACTGCAGTCTACTCCCCTCGTCCCAAGTGACTTCATCGAAGCGAACGGACCGTCGCCAGCCAGAGAAAGCGACAAGAATTCAGAAATAAAAACATGAAGGATATGGTTTCCTCTCCCTTAAAACGCCGATCCCTCTGTCCCAAGACCAAATCTTTGCAGCAGAAGTCCACAATTCAACATTATTTCATACCATTTTCCTGATAAGACTTTCCACCGCCATTTCATCAGAGGATCTGTCGTGTCAATTATTGGTAGTAAAAGCAGCCCATTTGTCAAAGGAAACGGTCTCACCCGTCCGGATAAGCTGGGATAGGATTCAAATGAGGAGACAAGAGCATGTTTCTCACAATGATGCAATCGAGGAGCGAGAAGAGCTCCGCGGATATCCAAAAGGCAGGGAGCCCGTATTTCCAATCTCAACATATCAGGAGTAGAAATTAGAAATCATCAGAGAGATTCCCCCAAATGCTTAAATCACCCTTGGGTTGGCCAAAGACTAATGACTAAAACCGCAGTAGATTACAGTTGTCAGAAAACAGTGGGACGGTAAAATTATTGGCAATTACAGTACATCACGGGCATTACATCAAGGGAGCGTCTCATATATCTATACACAAGTACAACCATCAATCCGCTTAGCCTTCATAGGTGCACAGAGCCCATTTCCATGCCCGTCCCGATTCATCTTTCATAGATAGGAGAGACGAGACAGGGGCTTATACTTAAAGGCCTACAGAACGGTTTCCGAACGGCTCAATAAGGACAGGGAACCAAGTCCCTAACCACATATTATTATATTAGTTATAGAAGCCGTATTAGGATAGGAGCCAATCCTCGCATATTTCAGCCTCAGCCTCCTTGACCGATATTGTATAGTACTTTCCCACTAAATTTATTGAATGGGAACATTTTAGGGGAGGAAAAGTGGTTATCAGCAAAGAGGATGAAAGTCAGACGAATCTCGTCTCTATTCAGGAGACGTTAGGGGCTTCCGGTGAGTAAAGTGCAGTGCACAGCACCTAGCCATCCCACTCTCTCCGATACAAGCTTACTAAGGAAATATAAGCTTGTGTCCAAAAACGGTGCCCTTTTTTGGGGCGGAGTATATGGAAGTGATGGGAGAAAGCAGACAGAGTAACATTCATTATTTGTGCCTATATTCCCTACATTTTTCGGTCTACATCTAGGGAATTCAGAGCCGATCTCTGTGGACTCCCTTCTCGGCTCTGGAGATGACCAGAAGAGCAGGTAAGGTGAAATAGGACAGGTAGTAGTGTGGGCTTCTGAAGAGAGTTTGTAAGTAGAAGGGAGAGAGGGGTGCTTTCTATTTCCTATTCTTCAAGACGTCTTCATAAATCCATCGAACGAGGAGTAGGTCCGACAAAAAGACCATTACAAGAAGCCATTCACTTATTTCCTACCATCGTTTGTTTTCGATCATGTAGCCCTGTACTGAAACGGAAGGAGGATGTGGATCGAATGAAAAGAACCTCATCGGCTGCTCCCAGCCTCCACCATACCAGCCCCAACCTCGACTCCGTTTGGACAAATGGATTTTAAGGCACTATTTCTCTCCTTTATGTACTAAATAATGCCATTGTTGTAATTGATTGATTGACGTTCCTCAATGCCTTAATGCTTGTTTTCTTCCTCTTTAGGAATTTGCCCTTTGCCTTCCTCCCGGTACTACAAGCTAGAATAGACTCGAACTCGACCTCCTTCAACCCTCAAGTACCCAACCTTCGAATCAGTCCGTATTTTTCCTCCCAGAATTTAGAGCTTTAACGAGCCCCTCTCTCGAAAACGTGCTTTCAAGAGGAGAGGGCAGAACGGAGTGTTGGGAAACTGAGTCCTCGCCATTGTAGCCTATTTGTGCAAAAACTATTGTTTGGTCGGGGCTTCGTATTATTTGTGTTTATCCTGAGTGAAATGCAAGGAGGAGGAGGCTGGAGTTGATGAGATATTGTGAAGCCCCAGTGGATCCAGAATGTTGACTCGTTGTACTTATCACCTTGACTAAGATTAAGTTGTTACATGATTTAATGGTTTATTCAACATGTAAAAAGATAGAGATCGGCGGATGGTGGTGAAGCGGAGAAAGTTTCGACAGGGAAAGTAAAAGGCGTTTGAGTGAAGAGAAAGTGCATGTTGGAGGATAGACATAATACTGCAATTAATCTAGCAGAGAGTCAGACAACCGTACAGGCCTTACTAGACCTATTAATTGTGTCCTTTAGAAATAAGTACTCTCGACTGCTACTAGCACCGCTAACAAAAGCTATTGCACCATGAACTCTATTATCTCCTTCCATTCCATCCACACTAACTCTTAGCAGATATAAATTACGTAATATATACTTAAATTTAGCTCACTATAACAGCTTAGAGACATATAACTTTTGAAGCCATTCTTCTTCCTAACTTCAAGAACCCTAAAATCCTTTCTCCTTCCCTTCAACCTTCTTCCTCCTCACATTATGTTCTTATCCAAAACCACAATTCTTCCTCCACTTTGTCTTAATACATTACCACTATTTATTTACTTTCTTCCCAGCCCGAGGAAAATTAATATTTCTTCCCCAATATAGTACATGTATACTCCCTTCGGTTGGGAAGGTATCAGGATTTTAATTACTTCGATTGATCTGAATATTAATTACACGCAACAGAGAGGTAAAGTGGGATTTTACAGCATATAATAATATATGCGTCTTGAACTCGAATTCCTCAAGTCAAGGGATGTGAGTGTAGTAATGAGTAACATAAAAACAAAAAGAAAACAGCCGTGTTTACTCCTTTTAAATTACAGTTCTCAACGCTTGAAATCCCGAAGAAATGCCAAGTACGTACGTCCTACGACGTAATACAAGGAGATAACAGACTTTTAAAACATAAGTTTCGTAAAGTAGGGGGATTTTTAATTTCCTAAATGAATTTAATTTCATCCTGGCGAAAAAGTGAGGTCTTATCTCATTCCGAAATGAGAGTGGGCCGGAAACACATAAAATAATTTATTAGATGTCAACATAATACTCTCTCTCTCTAGCAACATCGTCAGAATTTTAACAAATGACCTACGTGTTCTTTGCTAAACGTAGCATAAATTTTACTTTTTTACTAAAAGTAAATAGAGGCAAAGCCCAATCTCACAAAGACTTGACTCCCGTCACAGCCGAGTCATTAATTTTCTGTCGAGGAATATTCATTTGAATACAAGTCTCGGAGTGCTCCACACTCTGACTCCGAAAAGCTTCCCTCGTTTCCCCGATACTCCTTCCATTATCACACAATTCCATTCGATTCAATAACACAAAACACCACAAAACCTGCCACCGTTACATTCTTAGTTGAGCAATCCTTCACTGACTAAAGAGGATCGAATGTTCCAAGCAATAGATATTTATAGCAGAACACCCTTCCCCCAACAAATCTACTAATTCCTTTTTCCCAGACCCATATATCCATACCAGTTTCCATTGTGTCGGAAAAAGTAATCCATTAATTGTAAACGGTTCCCAACTCCAATTTTTTTACGCTCCACCGTATTTTCCAAAACCAGAGGAATATTTCTACTCCCCTCCATATAAATACATATATTGTCATATATAAACACTTTCTCCAAGAAGCTGGAAGCAGAAATAATCTGCCAAACCCTGAAACTTCCCTTAATCCTTCCCGTCACCACTGAATCAACGCTAGTCAAAGTCAAGGAGGAAATCAACAAATTTTTCTGGTTACCAATCTCCCACAAATATTTGTCATCGGTAAGCACGTCCCCGTCGCCGTCGGGATCGGCTAATAGACAAGAGAGTGGAATTCAATCATCCCTCTCCGGCAGGAAGACGGGAGAGAAAATTTAATTAAATTCCGAGACAATAGCTCTTCATTCCTAACAACCCCGACGCTACGGGAAGTAATCCCGAGAAAAGCTATATTATTTTTTTTTAAGAATAGGGAGAACTGCCACTTAGTAGGCATCACCATTATCTTTTCTGTCCATCAGTTTCAATGTCCTCATTTGTCTCTTGCAAATCTTTACACCTCTGAAACTCTTAATGAATCTCCTAAAGACAAATTATGTTTCCCATGCGGTGGAAGCCTTTCTCCTCTTCTTTTCAACAATCAATCAATCTCAGTTATCACACCCCCCCCCCTCCACCACCCCCATCGTCATTCCATAAATTTCGTCGAGACTTGATGCGTTTCGGAACGGGGGGAATGGGAAATAAATACGACAATAAAGGAACTCTACTAACAAGAGTGATGGATATTTGTACGAGGACAAGTAATGCGGCTATATCCGACCTTTTTGAGCGTCACAATATTTTGTCGATTGTGTCACGTGACACGATGAGGAGTAAAATAGGAAGGGGTGTATATGACGATGGTAACGTAGGGCCTTTCGTCCTGTGGTTCCATTCCAAAGCCACAATCCTCCTGGTGAAAGTCGAGGATTGTGTGCTGCGTTGGGAGCGGATGCCACTCAAGGAACGAAACTTGATTCATCATGAGATAAAAGAAGTAGTGCGTAAGTTCCCGTATCTCGGACTACTTTCGGAGGAGGAAAGGCATCTTTAAGATTCACACCTCCAGATCCTCTCCTAACCCGAACCTTGTCTCCTAATGCATTGTACACGTATATCATGCATTATAAAGGGAGACAGATGTATATCTCTGCCGGCTATGGAGCTGTCCATTCGAGAGTTCGAGATCGAGACAGATATCCAGTGCATGTCGACAGCCAGCCCGGAAAAGCTAACTGAAAGAAACTTCCTTTCCCGTACTCCCTTCAAAGTAAAAGGAACGGAAATGTGACAAACTCTTCTTGATACCAGGCTCTGGTGACTTCCCTCTCCAACGACCGTAGTTTTATAAGTAAAGTCTAATATGGGATTACTCCTATATCCAATTGTCCTTCCATAAGACGACGGTCTCAGAAGAGTCAGACCCATTCCTTCATCTCCCTTTCACTTTACTCGCCTTTCCCATTTTGAAAGGGAATCAGTTGATGAGGATGAGTTGGAAAGCCTGACTTTTTTGGAATTATTTTGGAGCTTGGAATTTAATAGTACAGGCATTGCTCCTCGCCGTAAATTGGCTTTAAAATGTTTGAGAGCTAGATAAGCAGCTTCAGAGGATCGCATTTTGGCCACTAAGCTGTTGAAAAGAAAAGAATGCAGAAATAGAAAAATGGCAGTCTTACTTTTCCGAAGCAACTCCTCTTATTCATTGCAGCCAGTGCAGCTGCAGCTGCATGGTGTTCCCAGAACTCGATGAATGCATAGGGATCTCCACTAGGCTGTAAAAAAAAAAAGAATGGTTAATTATCAGGGTTTATTTTTTAGGATCAATAAATCAATTTGTGATGACTTTGCACTGATTAATGGAAATGGGACATAATTACAGGGTTAACCGTAGGGCAGTTAAACGTCCCAAAGCGGCTGTGCCAGTTAATGGATTTGAGATTACTGGGAATATTGGATATCAGAGAATATATCTCTTAATACTTTGACTTCCGATATTGTGTAACGAGCTATACATGATGTTATGTATTATTTGAGAAGGAACAGTATCAAAACCTCAGCTATTCTCTGAGGGAAAGTAAATCTAGTTTCGTTATGGGGTCCGTTACTCTGTATTAAATACAGTTGACGGTTGTATACTCTTTTCAGTTTTGTAGTAAAACATATCGTTTGGAGCCAATCCATCGCAGGATTAAATTCTGTTCAGTGTTCAACATGTTCAGCAAAATAAAGAATTGTCATAGCACTAAACAGAGCTCGCCGTAGATTGTGGTATGCTAACTTGTATCATTCGTGAAATTTAATCCCTTCTAATGATTGGTTGTTCTTATTTTTGAAAGTAATGTAGATTTTAAACTAACGAGACTATTTTTTAAGTCGTTTTGATTTTTTGAGAACATATTTTTTAGTTTTTTGAGTTAATATTTACGAATTGTAGTTCAAGAAACACGTTAATATTGTTTACCTTCATACGCTGAAAATCAGTTTCAAAATCCCCATCAATTATCTTTGAACACTGTTTAAGTAAAGGTAGGCCTGACTTCATGATAATGGAGAGCTAATTATGGGGGAAAATACACATATGGGACTTATATCGGTAAATACAGGTAATTCCCTGCCACTACCAATACCTTCAACTCCAATAACACCCATGACTCGGAACGGTTGGGAAAAATATGAGCAGAAATCACGTAATCGTTAGCTCCCCACGACTTTTCGGTGAGCTAATAATAGGTGGCTGACGGCAATATCATGAAACGATGAGGTTCTATTGCATAACAGTCCATAAACCAGGAGGCCTAACGCCATGTCATTACAGAGACAATATCGATGAAACAGCATTTTCCACACTGGTTACACATATGAATCTCTGCCCATGGATAGACCCTATAGAAGCAGTTAGGGTTTCTTAGTGCACATTGACCAGAGAAACTGATACTGCCCATTTCAATATAACACATGTTGTCCTCATCATGATCAGCTAGAAGACAGAACATTTCTTTTTATACGACTTCCATAACGACTTACACAAGTCATGTAATATGGAACTCTCTTGTCGACCACCGCACATCTCTTTATTTGCCACATATGGGTGCCCACTGTTCAGTTCGGACAGAGACTTTCACCATAGGGGAACAACCGACTGTTACAGACAGCAAAGACGGCAGCAGAGACATCATTTCGGAGGGAATCAAAAATAGTTGAGAGGAGCTAAAATTCCACCGAACCCTGTCACATTGATAACATCAGGTGCGGAATGGAACCGGCCTTCCTCCTAAATACACCGTTTTAAATCACCTTAGGAAATATGTCCCTAAAAAGAGGCTAGTGCAGTAGGGGTTTATAGTTGGCAGTTCGGAATGAGCCTAGCCCTCCAATCCCTCTTCATCGTTAAATATAAGAGAAATAGCCAGGAGGGGGACGGGAATGTTATGTCTTTCTCTCAACCTTTCATATGGATCATGAAACTTTCACAGATTTTAACACTTTCAAACGTTTATGAACTTCTCTATAAAACTGAGAGTAAAATGTCTCCTCCTATTATTATTTCGTATCCAACCACAGAGTCTTTCAACCTTCCCGACTCCAGGCAACCTTAATATGATAACTTATTAAAATATTATGCCGAGATAGAGCAGTTTCAGACCTGGCCAATTTAGTCTGAACTTCTACAAGCTGTTTGACATCCAGCGCTTTTGCTGGTAGTACTGATTCCGCTTCCCTATCATTAGGTGCCGATATTTGATACAAGTTCCAAGTAATTGATCCTTTCAGTTTTGCTTATTTCGGGGTGGAGAGCTACTAATAAATTGATGAGTCAGGGCAGATGGAAGACAGTCGCTACAAACACATGATTTCGTTGATGTTTTAAAGGCTTTGTGCGTATCTCTGGCTCCCTTGAGTCCCTTCAATCCCTGCATTTCGAAAGATAGTGGGTAATGCATATTTACATCGTAGAAAAATCCCACTCCTTGGCCAGTAAAAGTTATGTAGAATCAGAAACGGTGGTGGAGAAGATGGGATTGGGAAAGGGTAAGTTGACGAGGTCATTCGGGTTTCTGAACGGAGTGGGTCCCTTTCCCCATAAATTAGTATGATCCAGGCATGGACTATCAAAACCTACTCACTACCGGTCAATTTCACAGCCTAATCCAGGATGGATGTGCTTCAAGGGGCTTTTCTCCCTGAAATCCCAGAAGTAGGATCAAATGTGAGTTAGGGGAGGCAAAAGACCCTTGTCAATAAATAGGAACATGCAGAGGATTCTCCGACAATTGAGGAGTTATCAACTTTCCTCTCCCATCCGAACATGTCCATGTGTGACTCTCTCGTCGAGAGGAAGGGGTAAAACTGGAAAAGATGGTTTGGTCGAACAAGAGGAAGAAGTTTCACAAAAATGCCTCTTTTATCGGCCTGATCGGCTATAAATATTTGAGAATCAGGGCCTTTAAAGCTTTATAAGATAGGGTGGTAGGTAGGAGTGGGGTTCAAGGTTCCGTCTCTCCATATAAAAGAGCCTACATACGTTCACTCGTTGATAAGTGAAGGGAGGTGAAATGACACCCCGACCAAAGACAAAGATATCCATTCCAGGCAATAAAAAGACAAAAAAGTCGAGGTACTGAAAACGAGGACGATTTCTTGACAACTGACTTTGCAAACTACAAATTCGAGACCTGTGAATAAATTTGCCCATTTGCTGTTTCCCCCCCACTCTCTCTCTCTCCCCGACTTCAGCCCTGGAATCAGACTTTCTCCATTTCCAGACATATAACATTATTTTTGGGATGCGCTCAGAATAACAAAGCACATATTACGTATTCCTCAATCTGCTTAAAGGACATCCCTACTACCACTCATCTTGATTCCAGCCCATCTCAACCTCTTCAACTATATTTACAGCATTAAGAAACTGTCTCCCTCCACACACACGGCCGGATATGTATATTTACAGATCTACCAATAATGCCATTTCCCCTTTCACTATCTCTTCATTTTCTCCATAAACTATTTCCATCTCGATCCAATCATGGTTACAGCTTTAGCTCTCTCTCTCTCTCTCTCTGAGCCAAACCTCACCTCCCAAACTAGCAGTCACATCCATTATATAAGTAGATCCAATTTGACTCCTACCTTTTTAAGCCTTGTTTACAGAATACTTCCAACGTCCACAACCACCATCTCTCACTTCCCCATCCCAAAGATTGGGAGGGCTAATAATATTTATATAAAAGTAGGACTGCAGCCGAGCGGGATCGGAATGATATGATAATGCTCTCAACTTTCTCCCTCGTTTCCATCTCGAGGAGGAGGAGAAAGGATTATGAAAGGGAATAGGGAATGTCATCAAAATAGAAAGCCTCAACTTCTTCGGCAGAGAGCCGGACAGTTTATTATAAACTGTGACTTTTAGAGAGAGGAAAAAGCGGAGGTGGAGAGGCGAAAGTGCCTGCCTCAGCCCAGTAGTCTTGTATTAAAATAGTAAGGAGTGGTGGTGGTGGTGGTGGTGGGATGCAAAAATGAGATATAAGTCCATCACAGCACTTACTCCCGCATCAACTTTATTCAAGAGGAGAAAGTTTATGGGACCTTGGAGGAGAGGTTGCTGAGTGTCAAAGATTATCCTTGGGTGCACTGAATATAATATCTCGACAAACAGGGATAGAGCACATCTGTACTCACTCTCCTTCTCCCTCCATTATCTTAAAATGCTTAAGATCCCAAACCTCGTATCTTTTTCCGACTATTTCCTCCACCCGCTTTCCGATTACTTATCCGATTCTTCTAACTATCTGCTTCGTTTGATTAGTTTTAATGACGGGAAATGAGACGGGAAAAAATGTATTGGGATACTCTAGGGCTTGTGCTATATTTTTAGAAGCTTTGTGAGAGATTAGTTAAAGCGAACCTGTGGTTTGTCTATTTAAAGCCATCCGCGTGGTGCTTATGCATGTTGTTTCACGGTAAACAATATATACTATAGGTTAATGTGTACTATGTGGTAAACTTTTTGTTTCAATATTTTGGCAATATATTCCATGGACTCGAAACCAATTCCGCCTAGTTGATAGTAGAGGTGGTAAGTACTGTACTGTAGTACTACATTTTACAAGAGCCTCTAAAATTGCATGAAATTAATTCAAACCAACTCCACGCTATCCTGTCACTTAAAAATTTACAGTGACTCGATCTTCAGTAAAACTTTTAAGATTTGAAAAATATTCCTAAAAACTCTAAAACCGGGTAAAATGGAGCCTCCGATTATTACCATTCCAATGCTACTGAAAATCAAGAGTAACAACGGGACATTAGTAAATCCTTTTACTCACTACACCATTTAAAATACGCACATCCATTAACTTCCTTCCGTCTCAATAGCAGAGTCATATTTCAACGAATGCATTCCAGACCTCAAACCTCCACCAACCTAAATCGAAACAAAGAGTAAAAGCCTATTCCAGAAGACTACGGTCAACTGCCAGATTGCATCTTGAATAGGACCCACGTGAGGGCATAAACCTGGATTTTTTCGTCCGTCTTCAAGTCTCAAGGCTACTTCCTCTACATGTATCTCTACAAGATATTCCCCAGAAGATCCTAGTCCTTCTTCTTGCTACAAGAGCTAGTACTTGTGCTAGATAGGGGCAGAATGTAAGAGTAAGTGGAAGGAAAAGGAGCTGAAAATATTCACGAAAAAGGATGGTAAAAGGAGAGGAAATGGTGGGATATAGATCATGGAAAGGAACTACTTTCCCATCCCCCTTTCTCCATCTCCTTATTCTTAACCCAATACACCAGCAGAGGCAAATGCATAAAGTCATAATATTTCAACTCCTCCACTACATAAGCCTCTACCTCAGCCACCCTTTGAATCGTCTGTACGTGTATAACCTCTATTTCGAAATATACTTCTCTACAATCATTCCCAGAAAAAGGATCGGAGGATATGGTAAAAGGAGCCTGCTGGTCGGATTCCTAAGGATCAGAGTCAGTCAGAAGGGAGGGGGGCAACTGGAAAAAGGAACATCTCTCCCAAGAATATTATTACATTTATATATCTCTCTCGCATACATATATTTGCAGGATTGGAAAAGTGTGTAAGAATGGTAGATGGTGTAGTGAAAGAGATCCCGAGAGCCGAGGCAGAATATACATACAGACACAGACCATTACAAAGAGGAATAAACGGCCTTTCACTTCGCTTTCCCCAACCAAGTCATTTTCAATATTGGTCTTTAATAAGAAAACTTGTGCCGCCTGCTTTTATCTCCAATTCGATACATTCACGCTTTATCACTGCCCACAAAACTGTCATTGCCGGATATTGCATCGGCTCTCCAACGCCCTCCTTTTCAGTTCCCAGCGTACTTGCATAATTTTACTCTAACAGCCCTTTCTCCAGCAGACAATATCCAGACTCCCTATAGATATGCTAGAGAAAGAGGATGCATCAAGGCCCTTAGAAAGCTAGCACGTGGATATGGAGGTAGTTGACAATGGGACGGTGAGCTGGTCCCGATGTCCTTCAAGCTTTAAAAGGAAAGTATCTATTTAGAAATCCTGTCGATGTCGATGGCAGTGGTGGTGGTGGCTGAAATTTGGCCCACAAAAATTGAGACCTTATTCTTGTAGTTCTTTATTCATATAGGGGCATAATAGCTTTTTGGCTAATGGTACCCTCCTCGCCCTTCTTTCACTCTCAAGCTGTAATAGCACAGAGGGACAGGGGGTATTATAGACTTGATGGATGTTCCACTGTCCCTCCATTCAAAGGGACGATAACCGTGTGTTGGGCCGAGAGACGCATGTAGAAGAAAAGATATGGTCCATTAACGACTAGAGTAATAATGATAATGATTTATTATCTTGTAAAAGTTACAGAAACTCATCATAATTCCATACCTAATCATCATTATTTATGATCAGTTGTAGTTCGGGTGCAGAGAGGAGTATTTAGGAGATGTATTTTTAAGGAGTTTTAGGTTAGTTAGGTAGGAGAGTACAAAAATAAAGTCAACAACAAGTTGCACGGCTTGGCACGATATATCTATATATAAATTTATACACCTCATTTTTTAATGAAATAAAATTCTATTCTCCTATAATAATGTACTGACAACAAGTAATAAATATATTAAACCTCGTTTGTTGAGCCGCTCTTGATATTATTTATATCTCTATATTTCTCTCCTACTCATCCGCATAAATATTAATTAATATTCTATTACATGTCATGAGTTACTACCCTTTGGTTTTAATTACAGCGCAAATATATATGGAGAAGGCTTAATTTATATTTTAGTACCCCTCAACGATTTCACTGGTAACGTTTTATGAGCTCAAAGCTTTGTTTAATCCTCTGTAGTTTACTCACACACTCCCGTGTCCTTATTTGCTGATGTGCATACATCTAAACGCTGTAAATAATAATTACAAGACTATAGAGCATGTATGTATCTGATATTCTGAGTCGAAAAGACTTTTTAATTACGCCTGACAAGCATATAAAGCATTATTATCACGTACTTACATTCTCACCCTTCTTTCTAATGTCATTTCTGGGAAAGGTTTAATGAAAAGGACTTCGTCGCAAAATTTCATACACTCGTATGAGTTTTGTTCGTCGAAGCTGTTTTGAAAATTAGCAATTTTGACTCACTTTCCAATGACCGGTTTCCTCCTGATAAGTGGGACAGAATTACAGAAAATTACAGTTCATGGGCTTATATTAAACTTTATATAAGTAAATAGCTGGAAGGCTTAATATAATTTACTGATCTATGCAAGTAAATAGAATCGGGTAAGATGGCATTTTAATTTCCGAATTTACAGTTCATATACTTGTAAAGAGATACATTATCTATGCATCAAAGAATGAGTCAATTTGTAAGTATCAAGCTTTGGCCTTAATAAATATCGGAATTTTAAAATTGGCGTGTTGTTCCAGATGCCATTCCTTATTCATGGTTAAGGAAATTGGAAAATGGTTACGATTTAATTTACGTGCGACGACTGTTGAACACCTATACCCCTCATGATCATTTATAAGCATTGGTTAATTGAAAAAGCTCCAACTAATTAAAGGCGTCTCTACAGTCGTTTTACTAGCCATTCATTCCAGCTTATCAAGTATACTAAAAATAAATAAGTGCACACAGCCCTTTTAAAGCTTTAACATTTCTAATAAGCCAAATTAAACATCGAATTAAAAAAGGTTACGCAAGGGCTTTACTCATACAATCTAATATTTAAACATTGCAATCATCTGTAAATGACAAGGCAAGTTTTGTAGAATTTTGAATCTGGATTCTAATTGTGATCAGGGGTGAATTGCATATGCCCGAATGTATGCTTCTCCTTCCCCTTCATTAAAGATTTAAGCTACTACATAGAACGTTTAGATGAAATCTCTTTCTTTGACAAAAACTTGTGACCTTTTAAAGGCGCAGAATGCTTTAAACTGAATGGAGTTCTATCTAATTCTTCCCCACTAATTTCTGTCGTTGTTGACTCTAGGGGGACAAGTTCAACGGGTTTGGATTTATATTTTCCTTTGTCCGCAAGGGACTTCAAGGTAGCCTTTGGATTGGGATGCTCTTCTTTATTCTTTGAAATATGGACGATTGGTTCCTCACTAGAATCCGCCGGTTTTATTCTAAACCATTGACTTTCCCCATAAGTCACGGCCTCAGACTCGGTTGAGCTTGGAATTGAAGTGCTAGAGACACCTTTCTCTTCTACTTCTTTAAACCGTTGAGTGGAGACTGGAACTTTTCGGCGATGAAACAATCTCCGGTGCCTGAGTACAGAAACTCGAGAAGAATCATGTCCATCGTCATTCTGATCAATTGCATCTGTCTCTTGCTTTTGTATTTGGTGGAGCCGTTGCGAAGCCTGAGGTTTTTGATTGGAAGCTTCAACTTTCTCCTCGTCTATATCAGTTTCCGGTTTAACTCTTGATGAAAAATATCGTCTCCTAACCAGGGACTCGGGTCTTCGCCTACGAAACTGTCTCCTTGATTTAAAAGTTGTTGAAGGTATCGAGTCTTCTGGTGATTCTGTGACGTGGCTGGGCGCTGAGTCGGGCTTATCCTTGTTACGAACACGCACACTTCGTGGTGTATTTGAATCGTTTAAATCGTCCTCAAGGGGTAAAGTTGAGTCGGAATTTGATACTGGATTCCGCCTGCTGTTTCCTTCGTTAGCTAAATTGCCATGAACTTTTTTCGATGTCGATGAAGACGAAGGCTTGTAAGTTGTAACAGCTGGGATATTTTCTATTAACTCATGTACTGCATCCCCGTATGGTCGTCTAGGTCTAGTTTTTGTCGGTTCAACTTCAGTCTTGATGGTCGAACTTGTCTGATGTGGATGTTGCTTATTTTGATTAACTTTGTTAGCAATTTTTTTGTGGTGGTGTACTGTACTGGTTCGATGTATTATGTTTTCTGTTGATGAAACTCCACTTCCACCGTCCCTAACTTTCGTACTCCAGGATTGGGATGGGCGAGTATTGGTTTCGTCATATTCAGTCCTATGAGTAGAGGATACGGAAGGTAGCATTGGTCCATCAAAGATTTGAGGCGAGTAGGAGAATGGACGGGATGATGCTGTAGTTTTTATAGTTGAAGGCCCGGTTGCAGGATGTGGTACAACGTGGAAGGACGGGGTCGACGGCGATCTATACGGTTCGAATCCGTTGTTTATAAAGGGTGGTCGGATTTGATTCCATACAGGAGATGAGGATTTTTGGTCCAGATCTTGCTCTGGGTTTCGATTGTATGGTTCATCGAACGGTTTGAAGAAATCAGAGAAGAAATTGGGTGGAGGATGTACCTCTGGAGACCGATGTAATTGTCTGACGTTTGGAGTTGTAGAAGAAAATTCCACCGGCTCATCCCTCAAGATCGGTCTCAATTGATCAACATACTGCATTGGGATCTTATCATACTCGGCACTCCCAAAACTGGGTGAGTATTGAGGTAAGGATTGAGTTGGTTGGGGTCGAGGTTGATGTTGATGCATCCTTGGAGGGGCTGGTGAATAAATAGTTCTTGGTGATGTAGATAGGAATGAGGATGGAGATGTTTGTTGAACGTACGGTGGTGATGACAGATATGGATTACCTTCACTTGATTCGCTCACTTCGAAGCTGTTCATGCTTGGAGACGTTTCATAGGGAACAGAAAAGGAGTGTGAATTACTACTCTGGAAATAGGGATTTCGAGCAGTGGTTGCTGGACTAGGTGATTGTCTTTGTGGAGAATAATTTTGAACTGGAGCCGATTGTCTTGGAAACTGTGCCGGGTTCCGGTTTAATGGAGGTGGAAATGGGGTACCAATTGTATAAGGCGAAATGTTTGACCCAAAAGCATGAGGAGCGTAAGTTGATTCATGATTCGATGGGTATGCTGCGGCTACATTCTGTTGGTTATGAAAGCCAGAGTTTTCTGAGTGTGATTGGCCAGCACCATTCTGAGCATTCATTATCACAAAACGTGGACGATTGTTCTGTACATAATTCCCGTTTGGGTGTGTGCCATGGTCGTGATTTGGTCTCTGATACTCCGAGTCAGGGGACCTTATGACATTAATTGGGTACAGCTGTTGCTGAGTCTGCGGACGGTGACTTTCGTATGTATGATGTATAACCTGTGGTTTGGAGCCTGGCATAGTCATAAAAGACACCGGATGCTGGCCCGTATTTTTTGACGGGTCAGGACTGAAGCCTGGGGGAAAATGAAAGTCATCTGTAAATGCTGGACTTTCATTGTTTACAGGGGACTGCTGCTGTTGTACAGCCACATTTTTATTGCCATTCTTTGGTCTTCTTCGTCTTCCTCCAGGACCAAAATTGTTTTGTTGCCCTCCGCTTTCTGGCTTTAATTCCGACTCTGTAGTTTGGGGCGGCCCTCTGGTACTCTGATGGAATTGATTAGTAGTATCGGGTTTTTCGTAATATGCAGGCTGAGGAGTTCTGTAACTGCTATCAGATTGACCCCTTACTTGATTATTTCTTTCGGGATGGTTCCTTGGTGGACTGTTACTTCCAGCGTGGTTTCGTTCAGTGTTACCCCTCTCTGGGAAACCTCTTTCAGGATATGGCGATTCATATGCTCCATCGGTGTGATTTCTTGGCTTGTTTACCAATCTATTGTTATGAGATTGAGAGTCGATATTATTACCATGTGGTGGTGGATATGGAGGGCCCGGTTGGGGTAAGCCAGGGGAGTTGTCAAGATTTGGTCTCTCACTAGGATTTCTAACCCTGGATGGTTCAAACGGCTGTAGAGGTCTAGGGGCTGGCAGTCCTGGTTCTTCGGATTCTTCTGAAAACGGCTTCATCACCTTTGTTCGCACCCGCACTCGCCCCCTGTTGTTTAATTTTGCTTTCAAATTCAGAGGCGTTTGACTCTGAACCGGGTTCACAACTTCCTCTGATTGTTGAGTAAATTGAGGAATGGGCGACTTCGTGGGAACCTCTTGATCGTTCCCTGATTGTCCATCTTTTAGTTGTGGGATTCGAGGTCTTGGTCTATTAAATTTAAATTTGGGAGCATTGGGTCTTTGCTCTGCGTTTTCATTCTGGATTGGAGAGCTTGGTGACGGACTTATTGTACTCTTTGGTTTAGGTTGGAATTTGGGAAAAGGCTTCTTAATAACCGGAATTTCTTCCGACTGACTTTGAAATTGTGTGTTCCAAGGAGCATCCATGAAAAATGATTGAGGTAGTCTAATAGGGCGGCCAACCTCTGGCGGTACAGGGACTCGTACCCCTTGATTTTCGGAATATTCAGACTGTAAGCCTCCAGATTTCAAACGTTCTGTATTTTCTCGGAACAGAGTATTTAGGTTGAGATTACCATGCATATTAACCGATCTCATATTATCAATTGAATTATGCGATTGTGGTCCAACGTTGAATTCCTGTTTTCTGGGATATTCTTCTTTGCCATTTAACTTATTCTGACGAAGGTATGCATCTTGGAATGGCTTCACAATGGGCTTCCAACCCTTATAAGTGGAGGACAAATATCCATGAGGTTGCATCTCAGTAGTTCGTTGAAAACTTTGACTCGCGTGAGGTTCATTTAAGACCACAGTGGTAGGGAAATGATTGGATTGTTCGTTTAAGATCTCATCTTGTTGAAACAAAGCTGGGGGTCCAGAAAAATGCTGTCGATGTGACTGACGCGGTGGATGAGAATTATGATTCATAGATTGTAGAAACATGGATCCTTGATTATTGACCTGAGGTCTATAAGATTTAATTGGACCATGCCTTGGAGGAGGAGGCCTTGGAGAGCGACGCCGATGACCAGGAGGGGGCATTGGTCTTTGGCTTCTTGGGAGTGGTCTATGATAATTGTGAGCTTGAATATGTCGATGATGTCGTAGTGGTCTTGGTCGATCTCTTGGCATTTGTTGTAGCCGATGAGGGCCAGAGCTCATCCTTTGATTCTGATCCCAAAATGAACTTTCACAGAAATCAAAAACAAGGGCTCCAGCCATTACAAGAACCTGAAACAAATAATCACAATGTTCACAGGCTGACGTACACAGCGTGGTTCTATAAATGGGTTAGAATAACAATTGCTAAATCTATGGACTATAACAATTGGGGAATAAATTTAGAGGCTTCAAAGACGGAAAAAAGCAAGAAAAAAAAATCCTTATTGGACGTTATTGTAGTTTAAAAAAATCTCACGAAAATATTCTTTGAAATCATTGGAAATTTTTATTGAATAAATAAAATATTAAATAAATTGAATATTTGAAATGCATAAAGAGGAGATTTCAGATAAAGCAGGTGAATTAATGTCAGTACATCATTAATAGGCAGATTTTTTGTCCCAAAAGACAAGGCTCATATTTAATTTATAATACTTGGCCCATGCAAATCTTTAAATTGCAACATTATAATAATTGAACGAATTTTAAGCCAGAAATTATTAAGATAAAATTGTTGACTATAAGAAAATTTGAATTGAGAATGCGTAAAATGCATACTCATATTTTCAGACGCATCTAAAAACTCCACTCAAGCCTCTAAACCTCTTAATTCAAAGGAAACCGTAGGATTAGGGCTTGTAGCGTTTGTATAAGATCACTCACCAATAGAAGCTTCATGTTGACACTATTCAACAAAATGGCACAGTTCTTCACTTAATTTGCGATTTTAAGTTTCTCATCTGAGAAACGATCCTGCAGAGCCGTTCTGATGTGTTTGTGACTTTTCGACAATTTTCTCCTTCAATTCCAAGTACGGGGTCCAAATTTCGTCAATTAAACTGATAAACTTTAGTTTAATAACTCCAGCAACAATGACCATAAACAACTAATAAACTCTGAAATGTATGTCTTCCAGTTATAGTACGGTAGTACTAGCACACAAAATTAAAAAACTTCTGGGCCCCACCAGTACACACGATGCACTTAAGATCAATTAAGTGGTTGCTTGGGGTTTTTCAAAACTAAAAATCGAAAAAACAGGATCAAAAAGAAATTCACTGTCCCTCCTCTCCTTCCAAGCTGTTCCTTCAAACTAATTCGACTTAAAAGTGTAATTTTGAACACCAAATATTTAAAATCCTCAGACCATTATTAACAACATCCCTTAGAAGAGTAAAATCCAATGATTTCCACCCCATGAATTTTACATCTTGTATTCGCATACCTCAAATCAAGGTAAGGAGTATTGTGCTCTATATCCCTTAGCGAAGCAAAAGTGGATCAAGCTCATGAAAAAAATGAATGGAGCTAAGTACGTTTTAAAAGTACAGGTGAATCTTATTTAGCATCTCAAAATATCAACCCCTCTCGTCGCTCACCACCACCAGCCGAATGTATGCAGAGATTCTATATACGGTTTAGCCACGCTATGAAAATACGGATTTTTTAATTTTCATACGCATTCCATCTCTATTAACACATATATTTTCTTTTTCACCAAGAGAGATATAAAAAAGTGTTGGTGCTATGAAAATGAATGAAGATTAACTTATTCACACAGCCTCCTAACAAACTATAGAGCCTCAAGCCTATCTCAATCTACTCCACGAATTTAGTGGCCTCAGAGCGTTTTTTCGAAAACGACAGCTTCGTAATTGCCATTACTATTTGTCTTCTTACCCAGCGAGTACTTTTCTTGGTTTTGTGACAATCCTACTGTGACGAGCTGAGACGGGCAAGTGTCGTCTGTTACTTAGGACTCGAGAGGATTTTTTACTTGCAATTTAAACCTGTCGGCAGTTGTCATGCTATGATTTGCTCGATTAGAAACGGATCCGCAACATTGGATTAAATATTCCGAATTAATATATTGTTATGATGATTTTCCTATCCAACCATTTGAAAATTTTAAAATGAAGCCAATGAGTTATTAGTTACAGTAACCCATCTTGCAGTAAACTCAATTTTTAAGAAAGCTTTCATTTCAAGACTACAACAAAGTTAATCTTGAGTAGGATTAGATTTAGTTTAAGCAGAAGAGGGGATGATTACACAAGCACACTTTGTAATTTAGAGCATTTCAAAGAAGTACAATTAGCTCCGATTGACCTATCGAGCAGGAAGATGGTTGATTGTTAAACAACCCACAAACACAAGGTTATATTATATGCTTTTCAGGATCTGCTACAACAATACCATAAAAATGTCGACAGTCGAATGAATACCGTTCCACATGAGGGAAATAAGCTCTTCTTTAAAATAAAAACAAGTGCTTTAACATAAAACAAATCCCAAATTTCTGAAATCCTTTCCAAATCCATAAAAAAATATTCATTTTTTAACCTATTCATCCGTTGCACTTGCACATCTTGCAATTTCAAGACTATAAATGTCAGGAACTTTAAGGTGGACAGGAATGCTCCAAGGCAAATATTTGTACGAGTTATCAACAGCACAAGGAATACGTGTTAACCCATTACTTTTGCAGGGTTATTAATGCCGAAGCTCGTATAAAGAATATAAAAATAAATACGATAGTAGGACCGAGGTGGATAGGAATCTTTTGGGTGAAACAAAACGGATGGTTGTTTCTTACAATAAAAGCCAGATCTTTCCAACCCAATACGCAATGGCTTGGAATTTTCTGTATGGCTGAGATTATTGGGACTTGATCCAAGCAAATGTTCATAATCTGCGGATTGCGGTCAAATATTTCACTCAAGAGTGAGTTATTACATGCGTGTAAGACAGATCTGATTGGCTCATCATGAGATTTTTCCTTTCCGTTTGATACCGTCTTCATTGCTTTGGGTCCTATACTTCCCAAAAATCTCAAACCCATTTCCTTCTTTGGGAGATTCAGAACTTACAAAAAAAAACGTTACTAGCTAAACCTAACCTACCTTTCTATAACACAAAACACTTTTCCTGAACTACAAATCGAGTGCCAAGTCCATCAAAAGAGTTTAGTACTGCGGGTTGTGGCACACATAGGCAAATTTAATAAATTACTAAAAAACCACCACATTATTTATCTAATCCTGAGAAGAAAAGAAATCGATGCATCCCTCACAATTAGATGCACCAGTAAGTTCTCACTCAGAAGGTAATTTGAACCTAATTGGCCAAAGTACCAGATTATAAGCAAAACCATACAACGCCCAGATAAATTCAGCCATTGTCAAGCATCATTGGGCAGCTACTGATAAATCATCCCTCGTACATCTCAGCCTCTACAAACATCCTTTCAAGTTGCACTAGTTGGCCTTAATTACGTACTAATTTCTTTTCAAAATTTGATTCCATTCAAGCCGAAAGTTCCTAATAAACAAACGACCCAGTCGTTTTAAAAACATCTCTCCATCTGATACCATTGATATTTCCTTATTTTCTCGCCCAATCAAAGAAAACGAAAACAAGTGCAGATGCACAATTATGAGAACCGACATGTTGACAAAAATAATATGCATCTCATCAATTCCCTTTCAGTTATTTATAACAGTCCCTAGAAATTATGCCCCTGTTTAGGATTCGGCATCAAAAGGGAGGTCGAATATCTCCAACCCACCACCAAAAACAGTACGTGAAGGATTTTTGAAAGTTTGGAAGCCCATCTTTTCGAAAGTCATTTTCTACATTCGTCTCATGGATGGAAATGTAGGCTTGGTTGGAGGAAAAACTGATTTTCTAAACAAATTCCTGACTACAAGAATCCCGACATCAAGTTTGATTTATTCCTCCGATATAAAAACATTTTGAAGAGATAGAAGATCAAGGAGATGTTCGGGGATAGCTATACTTATCTAGAGAGATGGAAGTTATGTGCTCGGCAGAATTTGTAAAAAACTGGAGCAGTCAATTGATGTAAGTCGTTTCGTTCTCCAAATCTGAACATGATCCCCTTCCTCCTAGATCCTCGTGCATCTCGGCCCTTCTCCCAGCCCCAGAGCCGCAGCTTTGAGCTTAGAGGAACAAAGCAAAATGGAAGTCGAAACAAAAGTGGCACTGAGGAAAATATACTCCGTCAATAAATCAACAATGGATCTAAATCTAAATGTCTCACGGCTGATCAAATACACAGAGCAGCAGAAAGATATACATATTGACCGAGTCTGCCGTTTTCCCCGTTCAAGCCTTTTAACTCCGATTCCTTGACGCGAATATCAAGGCATTGTTCGGCAGGAGATCAAAACGGCACGAGTTCCACGTACAAAAGGTACTCACCCCTTCTATTACTATCATTTCATCCTCCAGTGCACTGCCTTAAAAAACGAAATCCCAGCCAGAGACAGAGCGCATAATATATTAGTAAAAGCGGAGAACATTACATACTTGGGAACGGGAGTGACGGGAATTCTCCTGGTGGAACTTTATCGGCAGGGATTTACGACCGATAGCCCCAGCCGACATTTTCATTTTACACTTTTCCTTTGCATTTTTCTAGTTAAGGAACCACAATGCCAATTTCAAGTTCGGCCTAAAACGGCTAGAGAGGAGTATAAAAATGATATGTTTCTCGGCAGGTCTAATTGCAGAAGAGGAGGCTCGTAACTCGTAATTCGATCAAAACTCGGACAATGAAATAGTTTGGACGAAGGACATGGGTCTGTATTAATACAACATATTATATATGCCATTTACATAGAATGGCTGTAGCGATTTGAAGAACATGATATCAGTACAAGCCTTTCCTACATTCCGTACACAATCGTACATCAACAATAAAAAAGAATAATTTGTAATTGGTCAGTGCGTAATGAAATATCTTGATGCGCTTTTTCCTTTTGTGCCTCAATTCGTATTTGGGTCAGTAAATCTGATATGCCCTACAAATTATCATTATCGGGCTGTATTATGTTTGTGTTGTGTGTGTTTGTGTTGTTACATCTCTAAACCAACATCAAGAGTAATTAATCCGTATTAATATGGTAACTAAACTCATGTGAAACTGCAATCTCATCGTCCTTCTATTGTTTCAGAACCTGACTGGGATGATTATGATGATGATGAATCATGATTCAATAGTAAAATATGAGTTTACAAGTATCAATTAACAGTTAAGTTAGGAGTTTAATAGGCTCCTTAAACGGAATAACCCTGTTTGAAAATAGTCTTAATAATAATTTTACCAAAGAAGTTCAAGGCAAATGGCAAAATGCAGGCTAAAAATGTAGTGAGTCAGTTATCAGATATTTGATTTGCTTATTAGGGGCAAACTAACATTGTTTTAGAACTTAATATTTTTCTAGTACTGCATACTGTTGACTGAAATATCTATTTCATTGTGGGCTACAATATGCCCTTAATTATTGTCTTTTTCCATTGATTAGAATTGTTGGCTGATTTTCCAAATTTCCAGAACCTTTTATTTGGAGATCTAACAAGGGAGGTTTTTTGGGGTGTAATAAGGGAATTGCTTGAAACTTTTACGGTGAAATCTACAAGTCTTATGGACAATAAAAATCGAAAAATTAGATGCTTAATTTGACGTTGACCATGTTTTAAAAATTACCTAATACAAAAAATCATTTAAATTGACTTTTTAAAATGCTCATAAAACAGTTAATATTGTTCCGATTTCCAAACTTTTTCGAGTTTTGGAATGCCAAAGAGTTGTTCCTCGACGAAATATAAAGATTTGAATTTTCAAAAAAAAATTGAAAAAGCAAAAAAATTTATTCAGTATCCCCAAGCTTAACAAATTTGAAAATTCCAAGAAAATATAGATTTTTTCTAAAAATTCAAATCGTTTTATTTTCTGCAAATTCAGCTCTTTCGCATTCTAAAACTCGCAAAATTTTGAAAATCGGACCAATATTCGCTGTTTTATGAGCATTTTAAAAAGTCAATTTAAATGATTTTTTGTATTAGGTAATTTTTAAAACATGGTCAACGTCAAATTAAGCACCTAATTTTTCGATTTTTATTGTCCATAAGACTTGTAGATTTCACCGTAAAAGTTTCAAGCAATTCCCTTATTACACCCCGAAAAACTTCCCTTGTAAGTTCAACTGCATAACACAATTCAGGCAGGCTGAATTTTAAATTAGACAATATATTATATCAATCTACAGATAGACTTATCATCAATTCCCATGATGCCATGTATCGGTGCGACCAGGTCCGCGGTATTGGCTCAAATCATGTGAGATAAAAACATCGATGTCAACAGACAAAGCAGTCTATTTTATTATGGGGGTTGAAATAACAACTTTGGTATTTGCATTTGCAAATGCCGTTTCAGTTACTGAAATTCAGTTCGACACTTTTATTATAGTTTACAAATTAAAACCTACGCTAGTTTCGTGTTGGTGGTTGGGAAACATTTTAATGCAACTTGTAATTGTAATACCTACTTTGTTTATGTACATCCATCTGTTAATCTTATTATAAAACAGCAGTGTTTTAAAAATGCAGGTTGAAATAGCTAAAATAACGAGTATTTATTTGGAGTAGTCGTAATTTATATATGCAGATGAATTGTCGAGTTTGTCATTCCTAGAAACTACGGGTTTGGTTAGTTGTGGTAGAATTGCCCGCAAATTACTATAATAAAAATAAAAGGTCCAAATCTCGCAAATTCTCGAAACGATTACCTAATTTTAAACCCTGTTAACTTTAAGCACCAGTCTAAAATGTTGACAGATAGAAGATTGAAAAGGAAAATTAATTTATCACTAGAAAGTAGAAACCCAAACAAACAGTAACTTTAATTTGCGAAACTTTTTTATGGATATTATTTCGAAGTTTGAGGAAAACAATGTCACGATTAAAAATCGTTAGCAAGTTAGAATTTACAAGTTGCTAAGTATTCCCATTCGTTCCTTTCCTACAATTCTGTCGCTACTTAAACTTGCATGATACTTGATCAAGGAGGACAATGATCCGTTGGAAGAACAACAGCTTCAAAACATAAATTAGAAATATCCTACATCCTCTATGTCCCTACCTGTTATTTTTACTTTTAAAATTAATTTGCTGCTTGCTAGATCATATTATTGCTTAGCTCATTACTTGCAGCTGCAGCCCACTTAATCTTATCCGAAAAGTACTGTAATTTGATGACAGAGTAAGAGTTTTCGACCCCTAATGCCGAGGTGCTAAGGAATGGTGTATAAACACACATTTTAACTTCAAACAAATATATGATTTGAAATACACGGAACCAGGCTTCACGGATAATGCGTTTGTGAGTGCTTCTTACACCTTGAAAGCTAATTCACATTTCACATGGATTTTTTATTAACGACTCAGAAATAATTAAAAATTTCCATCCCTTCTCAAGTCAGCAAGAGGGCCTTTCAATATATAATGACACGCTCTGAGGCCTCATGAGTATCATTGATAACATAAAGAATATATAAAGACTCCACCATTATCAAATTAAAAGTTTAATTACGGACTTTAATGAAAGTCATAAAAACTTGTACAAAATATATTTTCTCTTCGACTCTCTTGAAAAGATGCAGTGTCAGCGGCGATGACGTTAATGGTCAATTTAATCTCAGTACCTAAAAGCTGACAAGACACCACCACCACCACCGCCTCTCACCGTATCCATTTCCCAGATTGGATAACTGATAACCGTCCTTTGACACTATTTACAAAATGCAGAAATGCGTAAACATGTGTGCTGACAACGAGAGATGTTACTTTTGAACCTGCTCAACCGTCCACTTTCATGCATTTCATCAAAAGGAGTCGAAAACATCATCAACACTTATCCATCTATCATATTCCCATCAACTCACTGTCACAAATATATCTCATTAGCCCGTGTGTCAATTTATCTATAATCTCTCCTTTAGTTTACCTTTACACAGAATCTCCCACATCCAATCCTACCGTTTCGCTTTCCTCCGGTCTTGTCTGCTTTTTAAAGGGAAAAAATCATACAGATCTGATCTGTTGCCTCTCCCATGACATTGTTACTAACTAGATTTCTCTGCATGCCAACGCCTTGCACTAAGCTTTGGCTCGGAAAAATGAGAAATTGATCCACACGACAATAATAGAACATGCTGCAGTTATTTATCGCAATCATCAGCTTTACTTTCAATTACCCGTACGTAAAAAAACTTTCAAAAATGTCATATTAAATTCCCAATTAAATTATTTACTACAAACGACTGATTTACGATGATCAATTACATTTCCCTGACTAAAATCAGTACCATTCAGCAAGGATTCCCTCCTCTCTTTTGTAGTTCCACTTTCATTATTCAAGGAATATAAAGGACTTGTCTTATAATGCGTGAGAGACAAGGAACCGCAGGAATGTATGAAAAAAGCATGCAAGTCCAATTATGGTGAGTGAACGGTAATTAATATCTGAAGGAGCCCGTTGACCATATGCAAAAACAAATTGGTTTTGGCTCTGGGCTGGGATTTCAATTACAAATCAAAATTCATGACAGTTCGGTTTCACATCACTAATATCCCTTCTCCCTATTTATTAATAGAAAATCAAAAAGTTGGACTACAAAGATGAGAGGAATAAACCTATGAACTAAGCATTGTCGATTTAAAATTGCAATACAATTTATCCTGACGGAATGATCACGTTTAAATCTGTAATGGGCATGAGGATGATGGTCAAGTTTAAAAATAAACATGTTAGGGTGTGGCAGCTAGGCCAACACGGACCACCACCGACCGGAATGAATTTTTACGAGAAATTGCAACTCAGTCATCTTGTAGAGCTCTTTCTATATAGTGACAGGAGGAAAGGCAAGTTCTGGGTTAAGGACGTCAGCTCATCACGTTTTTGCTCTACTCAAAGGCTTTGATATCCGGAAGGACTATTATTCTTTTGAAATCCGATCCGCCACAATACCAATGCTATATACTGCAGGGAACAGAGACTTTTGCAAATTATACAGCTAGTGTTTCAACTTTCGAGAGAATGAATGAATGACCATCTGTGCTTTGTGTTTTTGCCTCGAATTAGGGAATTTTTTGAACCGTGTGATGAGCTCAATTACTCCGTACAAGTTTCATTTCCAAAAGCTCATGCCAATAATGCAAAGTGTAAGTTGACTAAATTGCCTAACATAAACAATAATAGCCAGCTTATTGAGCTAATATTATTACTAAGACTTTCCTTAGACCCGTTTCGCTAGCTTAATTTCAAAGCCTTGATGATGAGCAGATAGGCTCAATACCTTCAGCTATTGGGCACGAGCGCATTTGTTCTCGTTAGTACACTATGCACTACTATGTAACGGTCTTACATTTTTCTGTTACTAATGCTCAATGATGAAATCTGATAAGGTAAACGTGTAGGTTAAAATAATCTAAAATCTAGTAGCAGCCAGACCCAACTTGTTCGCAGCTTTGATCAGATTTACTATATCTCATCTTGCATATTAATTGAACTTTTAACCTAAGTGCTTACTCCAACTGCAGACGTATACCGAAGCAAACTTTTAATTAGTTTATCTAGTGCCTAGGATCTCCTAATTCAGTTTTACTATGAATAGAACTCGCCAAAAGATACAAAGCAAATTCACCTGTGGATGAGTAACGTTCAGAATTAATGGAGAACAATGTACCACATACACAGTAAGGTTCAAATATTTTCCTGCACCAATAATCAACTATTATTATGAAAATAAAATAAATCCTTTAATCCCAGTTCCTGAAATTATCTGATATTTAATCCATGACATATTATTGGCTTACGATTTTACGAATGAAAGTGGAAATCTAGTAGACATATTTAAAATAAATGCAAGTCTTGGTCTCCAATCTCCAATTAACAAAACCAGCATACGGCAAAACTGTCAGTCATATCGGCACAGCTACAACTTACATCATCACAGACCTATCATTATTAAGCTATAAATAAAATGAATAAGCAAACAAACGCCTATCGCAAATTGTGGAGAAACCAAACAAACCTGTCATTTTGAAGCCAGAATCCGAGATACTACAGACACGTTATTATCATCATTATATGCAACTACATCCGTTTCTAAAATCCACAACCATCAGAACCAAACCCAACATAAACTTCAATGCAATCTTTTACGATGACGATAAGGAATCTAGCTCTACCTACACACATATTAAAATATCTACATGTAATTTGGATGGAATTTGAGCTCTATTCATAGTCAAAACATACTTTCTCCTTCAAAATGTAATTACACATCATTCTTCGTGTAGAGTTTGTAGTCAATTCAGAATCTTATATTGAGAGTTTGAATGGTCAGTAGTCTGATTATGTCTAGATGATTAACCATCGCATCTTTGAGAAAATTCTCATCCCTCCCACCAACACAATCTCAATTCCCAATAATAATCTCAAACTCCATTTTTTTCGGCCCTCCATTTAATTTATTTGATTGAATGGAATAAAGGAACCAAGTCCAAGTTCGAAACGATTTAGATGTATATATTCCTTGACAATGCGGCAAGTAATTACTTTTGTAGATTGGATTTGTAGAAGAATCTGCTCGGTCACACATTAAACCACAATTGATTGCAATTGTCAAAATACCCTCGGGAAGAAGATGTTCATTCATCGGTATTTCTTTTACTTCTCAAACCTCTCTCCGCCTCTTATACCTGGCTCAACAACAAGCTCATCAAGAAGAATTAAGGCTGTAGCGTGGATGTGGATATGCAGATATAAGGAAATTAATTTAAAGTGGAGCGATAGTCTTTGATTCCGCATCAACGGACGACTTTATTTTATCATACACGGTCGGCCGGCACTACAATATCCCTGATGATTTCATGTAATTTTTTCCGCATCAAAATTGAAAGTAATCTCCTGGCATTGTGCTACATACATAAACAATCAGGATGAGAGGAACATATTAAGCCGAACATGCTAAGCGGATTGTGGGGCAGGTGAGTCTGCTGGTGTGATGATGATAATAAATAGGAGAAGGATTTTGGTTGCAGATTGCCAGAAGGAACATTTTCCTATGCATACGAAGACGACAGAAGGAGTAAACGACGACGACAACTGTAGTCGAAGTCGAGGAAATACATAGCCTTCAGCGGAGCATTTGAGGTGAGACATCATTTGTCAAATAAGAGTGTCCCGTTCTCGTATCCTAAATTCCGCAATGTCACTTGGACACCACCACAAAACGGCTTCCAATTCAAGAGCCTTTGTAAATCAGACTACTAGGCCCAGCCAGCAGCCGCGGATTCGAATTTGCATTTTCCATCTAATCCACTTATTATTGCAATAAGACTGACTTTTTTTACTTAGCATAATTTCCAGTCATGATTCATTTAGCCCACAAAGGACTTGACACCATGCCATGTTTAAAATCCCATCTTAAAAGATACTTACATTTTTACACCATCCTCATCGTCAGAAGAAGTCTTAAGTTGTAACTCAAATTTCTTTGTGACCACAACAAATGGCTTTGGCTACAGACGAGAGGAAAAACACGACAGACCTGCACTGTTCTCATCTACTTTTCCTATACTTATCTTCCCTCTTGATCGAATACTTAATGGACGTGGACATATTTAGAAACAAATCATTTTCTCCTAGACGTTATGAAGAAAAATTTCAGAGGAGAAGTCAAGGTATTTGCATGTCATCTCGTCGGTTTATTAAAGAGGAGCAGTGTGTTTAATAGCGCTGTAATCAAGAGACTTACAAGTCCAAGAGAGCAAGGACTTTTAAAGAACGCTTGAGTTGAGTTGTGGAGAGATGAGATTGAGCCGAAGTAGCTCATTCATTTCTTTGGGTGAAATGAGCCCATTATAATTATTACATGTAGTCACTATTGTAATATTTTCACTCGGTTTTGTTAACAAAAGCATATTACTTATTCTCTTGAAACAGACAGACTCTCTTTTCTGGTACTTCTGGAAAGCAGAAGTGAATCTAGGAACATCAACCTATAACCATCCTTAAATTTGAATAAACAATAGATACTCTTGAAATTTGTGCCCATGTCCCCTCCAAATCATAGATGATTAGATCGCCATTTAAAGTCAGAAATTAATACGAAATGTGATTATAACTGATGAAAAATCAGCTAAAATCGCCACTCATAAATTAAAAAGACATTAATTTACGAAGTGCTAAAGAATTGATCTAAAATGATCGATTTGTAGGTTTTTATCAGTCCTTGATTTCCTTGGTAAAATAAATACCCCTGGAATAGAACCCCATCCGGGGAAAATCACACAATTTACAGGAGTTTGAAAATACAAACCCAGGGGATTTATCTCATTTAAAGTGATCATATGTAAGAACCGGAAATGCCTAGGATTTTTTGTTGGAATCTTTGAAACAGGCCTGTTATCAGTAGATATTCCTCGGATCGAATCTAATTATGATCTGATCATTCCACTTTCAGTTAAATCTAAAAAACCTTCCCATAGTTCCCATTAATTTGAACGGATTCGATTCTCGACACGCCCTTTCGGCTTGCAACCAAGCGCATTCGATACGAGTGGTAGTCCTAGTCATATATTTAAAACATTGTAGACCAATGCGGTACAGACGTAAAATGTCGGTACTGCACCAAAACGCGTTATTTCATCAAATTACTACTGTCAAAACTATATACTGTTATAATAAATACTTGCAAGTAGTATCACGTATATATTGCAGAAAAATATAACGCAACTTGCAACCCTCGTTCATTTAGTTTAGAATTCATTGTTACAGATGCGGCTAATAACTAAAACCACAAGAAATTATTTCGTATGTGTTACCTCGCGAAATGCTTTAGTTTCATATGTTTATTTTGATGAAGTTAAGCCAGCTTGTATATTGAATGTACGGAATTATGGTGCATTTTAAAAAATCGCATTCTAGAAGGAATAAGAAAAGGATGATGTTTGCTCTTTACTTGCAAAAACCAAAGTCAAGAATATCAAGATTATTAAGAGCAGTTTTTTGCCTTCAGCCTTAGCATTCCTCAGCATTAGGTTTAGGCTTAAGAGGTTTCCACGGTATGATGATTCTCGACGTAAGTTTAGTCTGCCTTCACATTGAATTTACAAGCACTACTATCTGTAACCTTAATCGGTAACCTATTATAAGCAGTAGCTAAGCAGAGACGAGGGCTATAGGTTACTTAATTTAATATTTAATGTTGCTATTATTTTTTTTTAAAATTCTTCATAATAAAACCTTCATTCAGATGAATGTTCTGTCGACAAATAGATACGCTGAAGATGATAAGTGTCACGCATTAATTGCTCCCTTTCTTTCTTATTCAATTCTTATCTTTAGTACATGCAAATTGATCATTGATCATTGTTATAATTTGTGTTAGTCCACCAAGACTTCCGCAGCCTTCCTAAAGAGTTAAAACTATGTGCTTCGTGCACTATATTCCCTCGGACCACTCGGACGGATTGATCAGTTTATCAATAAGTGCTGATGAAAAAAAAATTTCTTGCATATGCATTTCATTGTCTTGGGCTGGTTATGAATTACAAAGATTTCAGCAATAAAGTCCATTGTTGATCCTAAAACTTTCCGAGGCGAGGGCTAAGTTGCCAGGAGCTTGAGATAATTTTCCCAACGCGGATAACGTTAATTCTGGCGTTTAGATTTAGAAGGAATTTAACAATGAATAGTGTAAGAGTACTCCGACGAAAAATTAAAGATATTTTTATTTTTATTTCGAGTAAAGACAATATGAGGCCCCTAAAAATATTGAATTGTTGTGTTTGTGTACTCGATAGGATATGAAAAATGATGCTTTGGAAAACTGAAAAGTGTGCACTTATGTTGTCACCTCCAACAGAAATCATTGAAATTAAATTAAATTAAGGGTTAATATAGTTGCAGACCGGATCGTTAATTAATAGTTAATTCGAAATTATCATGCAATCATTTCCAGTAAGTTTTCATATCAGTGCATATCATAAAATAATCTAAGCTTTTCATTTTTCTAAAAAAACGAACTATTACAAAGTCGTCACTCGAGATTAATCTAGTCGCAGTAATTAATAAAATTCTGTTGTCTGTGTACCAATTCGTACCAATTTGGTTAATTCTACAACCAAAAAACGAATTATTATTCAATTCATGAAAATAGACAGAGATGTAGGATATATTATAATATGCCAGTACCGAAGGTTGCAATTTTTATTTATACCAATTTGTCAATGATGTCTGCGAAGTGCAAGGAAGAATTGCAGAGACTTAGATTTTCTAAAGTTCCTGTAACACGAGCATATTGATGTATGTATTACTTGTCGAGTTAAAATTAATAATAGATTTGTATATGATTCGATGACTATAATATAATAGTTTAAGACCTTTTTTCTATCCAGTAATTCTTGTTTATAAATGAAGAGTCTGTCAAAATTTGAACGTTATCAACGTTACTCGTTTTTTATACCGCGGGCCACCATACTGTGCCTGAAACAGAGCTCAAAATGGTCACTTTATGTACTAGAAAACGAGGCATCGTACGAATAAAGTTCCAAATGACTTTGGATGAAATGAACAAAAGTCCACGGTATTTACTGATTTCATAATTAAAAGATCAATATCACGTAAAGTAAAAGTGACGAGCTGGGGTGAAGATGAATTTGCACCTATTCGTCAAATGATATGTCATGGATTTATCTAAACATGATAAAACTTACGAGCAACTGCTATTGTTTGAAAATCAAAATTAATAAATCAAGTAAAACCGCAGGAAAAACCGGGACGTAGTTTCGATTAAACTAGCATTATTCGCAATTCACATTTAATACATATATTCAAAAACCATTCAGTCGCTTTCTGACAGTGAACCGTTCATTTACATGACAAAAATCCAAAAGGATTTAAGGAGATAGATATTATTGTGTACATTAATGATACTTGATCTGCGTCGGTATTTTTGGTGGCACAATCCTTATCACTTATAGAATTGATTAATGTTGTACTTGTTTGTTCTTTGCTGTCCTTCCCAATAGTCAATACACTTATCTGTTTACACAAACAGAAACTCGTTTACACACCGAAATAATAGGATTACAGAAAGCCGGTCATAAGATATCCTCACAAGATTCCAATAAAAATCCCGTAATCTGCTAATGCAACAAGACACGAGATGCAAGACGGGTAAACATATCTTTCGCCGGTTCCTGGGGGCTCATTAAAAGTCTGGTTCTAGGCTGAAGTTGTGTATTGATTGTCGTCTATATTCTAAAATAAAAACACTGGCCCTTTAATCAATGCAAAGTACATCATAGGAGTAGTTAAGCTTAAGGGTTAGGTTATTTTGTATGCCTGATGTATATCCAACCTTGAAGTTATGCAGAGATTTCAAAAAATCGATTCTAACCTCGCTTACCTCGTGGATGATCTTACAACCTTTGACAGGGCCGATTTGAGAGAACAATAACAACAGGAATTCCTCCGTTGTCTGAGCATCTAAATTTCCTACGTACAGAGTTCTCGGCTGCGTCTCTTCACCGGTAAGAGATGGCTATGGGAAATAATTACAGATTCAAAGGATTAATGACCAAATAGTTACATAACTCCAGAACAGACATCCGACATATCGTTTATCAACCAGCATAATAATAATAACAAACAAAAACCGACAGAAAATCCATGAGAAGTTCCTTACCGTGTCACTGCTTTCCATCATTTCGTAGCCGATCTCCAGGCGGCCAATAAGCTAAGGCACTTTACGTTCTAAGGACTGGCAGCCGGAATCAGGGCTCACTTCAGTCACTTCTTCAGCACCACCACTTTTTTTCAAAAATCTTCCACTCAGATTCAGATGTTATAGAGATAGATAGAATGTATAGGGCTGAGGGAATTTAGTCTACAGATCCAAACCACCGCGGATTTTTTAACGCTGTGTAGTCTCTCTTCCTTTCAAGTGGTAGTAGTGGTCCTGCCTAATCCTGATATTCCAAAGGTCCCAAGTGGTCACTTCACCCTTGGGCTCTTTTTTTGGCAATCTAGGGTCAAAACTTTAGGAGGGTCGAAACCATCTACAGACTACAGATTCTGACCTACTATGATAATATGAATATTTATACCATACATAGTGTGCTTCCGGCCTGGTGAAAGCATAATGACAACTTCTAAACTCCAATGCATCCAATGTTTCACATTCACGGTTGCTTCTTAAACGTTGGCATTTCAATACTATACTATATTATCCATTTCTATAGATACTACACTTATTACTCTGAATTCAAATTCTCGTTAGTCCCATTTACGATGTAGTAACCGTATATATATACCTAATTTATTGTTAGATGCAATAAGAAACCGCTTGTAAGTTTTAACACGGAATCTTGTTGGATCTTTTAAGAGTTTATTAGGTATAAAACGGTAAAGTATACAATTCACCAGTAAGTAGTAAGTATAAAAGTATACAATTTATCAGTAAGTATATAATTCATCAGTAAGTATACAATTTATCAGTAAGTATACAATTCATCAGTATGTATATAATTCATCGTTTGTAAGTAGTAAGTATATAATTCATCGTAAGTAGTAAGTATATAATTCATCAGTAAGTAGTAAGTATATAATTCATCAGTAAGTGCTAAGTATATAATTCATAAGTAAGTGTACAATTCATCAGTAAGTAGTAAGTATAAAAGTATACAATTTATCAGTAAGTAGTAAGTATATAATTCATCAGTAAGTAGTAAGTATATAAGTGATCAGTAAGTAGTAACTATATAATTCATCAGGAAGTTTACAATTTATCAGTAAGTGTAAAATTCATCAGTACGTAGTAACTATATATAATTCATCAGTAAGTATATAATTTATCAGTAAGTAGTAAGTATATAATTCATCAGTAAGTATATAATTCATCAGTTAAGTATATAATTTATCAGTATGTAGTAAGTATATAATTCATCAGTAAGTTTACAATTTATCAGTAAGTATACAATTCATCAGTATGTATATAATTCATCGTAAGTAGTAAGTATATAATTCATCAGTAAGTAGTAAGTATATAAGTGATCAGTAAGTAGTAACTATATAATTCATCAGTAAGTTTACAATTTATCAGTAAGTAGTAAGTATATAATTCATCAGTAAGTACGAAGCACATAATTCATCACTAAGTACTAAGTACATAATTCATCACTAAGTACTAAGTATATAATTTATCAGTAAGTAGTAACTATATAATTCATCAGTAAGTTTACAATTTATCAGTAAGTATACAATTCATCAGTAAGTAGTAACTATATAATTCATCAGTAAGTATATAATTCATCAGTAAGTATATAATTCATTAGTAAGTATATAATTTATCAGTAAGTATATAATTCATCAGTAAGTTTACAATTTATCAGTAAGTGTGCAATTCATCAGTAAGTATACAATTCATCAGTAAGTAGTAAGTATATAATTCATCAGTAAGTAGTAAGTATATAATTCATCAGTAAGTAGTAAGTATATAATTCATCAGTAAGTAGTATGTATACAATTCATCAGTAAGTAGTAACTATATAATTGATCAGTAAGTGTACAATTCATCAGTAAGTATATCATTCATCAGTGAGTAGTAATTATATAATTCATGAGTAAGTAGTAAGCATATAATTTATCAGTAAGTTTAAATTCATGAGTGTGCTAAATCATATCAATCAAATAAAAATTGTTGTCCTAACACAAAAGTTAAGACAAATTAATTGCATACTAAACTAATAAACTAACAAAACTAACTTATAAAAAACTGATTTGGGATCAATGTCAAAGAGTTCATTAAAATAGCACTATAGCAGTATAAACAAGGCGATTTAAAAAATTAATTTGATTCATAAAATTCGATTTGTAGCTCATTCTTAATAAAAGATCCTGAGTAGGTAATTGATTAAAAATACTAACGTCATAAAATCAAAGTTTTGTACTGCGTACCATAATAAAATTCATAAGTATGGCAGCGTTGGAATACACCAAGCACATCCCAAAAGTAGTTACATGCCAGGCATAGTGAAGTCTATAAATTAAGCGTTTCTGTAGTATCGAGTAATACCATTGAACGTAACTCGATGAGCAATTGATGGATGTTTTGAATTCATAGGAACTTAATTGACGCCAGGATTGACAAGCTGATCCTCCCGTGCCAGAGTACATAAATCCTGTGCCGTCTTCAGTGTACTGAAAAACAAAATATTAAAAGGATGATAACTACTTTAACTCCTCACATGAATAGAATGCACATGTTTACAACGCTTACGAGAACAAAGATGTTGCGATCAATCGCTTGTTTTGAACTGATGAAGTCCTCCACTGGAGCACCTCTCTTGAATCCCTGAGAAGCCTTCTCAGACGAATTTTAGTCTGCCCCAAATATATAAAAAGATTTAAATTAACAACAATACATATCTCAAGTACCGATTCAATGTTCATTATGATATATTATTGTTGAAGTAATTTATTAGCCCTATCTTGTGGTATAATAATATTTATATTGTTCATTAATTGACTAGCTATGTGCATTAAACTATGCAATTGAACGTACCGGCGAAAGACACCCCTCACTATCGGTAAATACTGTCTCCTGTGATGAAGATTGCTCCTGCGAACTCTGATTTTCCCCGTTCACCGGGTTTAAGATAACGTTTTCCGAAGATCGAGAAATCTCGACTGGCATAGTTTGAGCCTCCGCCCCAGCCGCAGATCCAGTGGTAGTCGCAGTGGTACTTCCAGCTTCAGCTTCAGGCTCGCATTTAATACGTCCATGACGCTTACTCGCTTTCTTAGGTTTTCTTCCAGGCAATTTCCGTACTCGCCCGACCCCGTCAGTCCGCGGTACAACTAGTTTGTTGTACTCATTCTCATAGTCCCTATATACAAATAGGGGGAACGATAAATGGTAAAGCAGTTTTTCTTTTGCATTATTGTAGGACTACTTAATTTTTTATTTTAAATACCTCGAAGGAGCTGAGCACACTCGTAGACCGATCACACTCCTACCTACAACTTCGTTCCTATAAATAAAATGATTAATTGATTAATACAAGTTGTTATTTATATTCTTACTTTACAAGACCATAATTACCACAGCACCTTTCGTTCAGCAACGTGAAAATGATGGTGCTAGGCCGTCGATTTATCCCTGTAGACTTGCAGGAAGTCAAACACGAGAATACAAAGTTCTGGGCTTGAGCCTTACTTCCAGCCTGAAATAAACACATTTATTCATATTAATGAAGAAACATTCATCGTCTCACATTTAATTAGGATATTAGACCGAGCTAGTTGTTTTGATTGGACAAGATTTATAGCATTTCACGAACCTCTGGGTTTTTAATTGGCACCCACAGATAAAATCTTCCAGTATCTGAACTTTTCGTATAATAAGCGTTTCCATCGTCCCTTGGTACCTGGAGGAAACTTTTTATACGAGCTTCGTCAGTGCCTAAAAAATGAGAAATAATTTTAAACAATTTCAATATGTCATTGGGTCACTACCACTTATCTAATTAAAATTCAAAGCTACCTATTTCAACTATCTCATCCCCAATACATTGGAGACACTTTTGGACAGCCTTCTCACGGTGTTGTGCTTCGTTGAAAACCACACAAGCACGTAAAAGCATACCCTGAGGGTTTGGAATTTTTTCAAAGTCCATTGCTAATTTCAGTTCGTAAATACCAGGCTTGCAGAACAACTTCTGATGGCTGAAATTATAGATTAGTTTTGTTCTATCGGCACGTTCTGGAGTCACCTACAACCAGAATAAATATGAAACTCAAGTAAAATAAAATTCCTTCCCTCTGCGTAACATAAGAAGTATTTGCATTCATGGATGTCGCCGATAGTTGAAGAGAAGAAATTATACAGTTCAAACAGTATCCCTGTATTTTATCCTTATCCATATGAAAGCAAGCCACAGTAACAGGACCATTGCATCGTGGTAATAAAACACAACATTAATAATAATAATATTTAATATTTGGGTAAGAGTAAAAGCTTACATTAAAATTGAAGTCCCCAGGAAAGTTGTCGAGGCAAATAACTTCCTTGCTGGCGCCAGGGGTTTCGTACCTCGGAAGCACATTGGATGGTCCTGCAGATCTTAACTCCGCGGCGGAATATTCTGGCGCAAGTTCGTTGACATCAACATTTCCGACTAAAAGGCTGTCGCTGTAAATTAAGAGTACTATTCCTGTTATCCTGTATAGGTACTTTTAGTTAAAATAAACGTCCACCAAAATCACGTACCTTAGCATCCCCTGGCTGCCAAATAGATCTTGACTATTAATACTGGCACCCTCAAAAATAGGGAAATCATAGATTCCAGGGGGAAGGAATTCCGGAAGGTCAACTTCGTGTCGCATGTTCTCAATTTCTGGTACGACGTTAGTACACTCGGTGTACTGCAACAGTACACTTTCGTCAGCGGCAGCAATAATCTCAGTGTCAGTGGTGTTTGTGGATATCCAATTTTGAGAGTCCGATTCCAAAACTTCCTCCGCGTCCTGAGTGTTGTTGTTTTCGACTTCAAACCACCTTCTTTGAGATTGAGAATTTATATTTTCCATGTCTAAGTGTAACTCATCATTTAACCAATTTGAATTTATGTAATGCTTGGGATTGGGGTCCATTTTAAAGAGCAACACCCACTGCTAAGCAAAAGCTTAAAAAAATTTGGAATTCCTGATCCTAATCCTTTTGGAGATTCTTCTTTTGATAGCTGAAAAGACAATAGCAATAATAGCAAACTAAAAATGTGAAATAAGATTGAGAAGGAAAACCAAATACACAAAGTTAAGATCTACTCAACTTTACCAGTCTAAATGAGGAAAATGTCCAAACAATTCAGTGTTAACTTATAATTACAAACTACCAAAATGAAGTAGGTGATATCAAAAGTTACAAATTGAGAGCTGGATAAACGATGGTAAGCGCAAATCTTATAGTCGGAGACCTCTCCAATTTGGCGTTAGTTTCAGAGTTGAAAGTTAGAACGTGTACTGCAAGTGTGAAGTGAGCCAGTGAGCGAGTAAAGCAGCATGATATTATGATATGTACGATATACATGTACGTAACGTTGAACCTGACAACAATGCATGAAGTTTTGACCCAATCTACAATCCCAAGAATTACCTAATGCTGCTGTGCATTGAGCAAAACTTACAACAATATGCAAAATACTAAGTTGAAAGTACACTAACAAACAAATGGATACAAATGAAATATAAAAAACAAAATGAAATGTATTAAAAAATAAAGATTGGACGTTTTTGAAGTCATGCATCGATGCATCAGCTATCAGCATCAGTGCTTCATCCATTTGCCATTCTCTATCTGCTGTGTGATGTGATGCGACAAAGCACAAAGCGACATCGAATATTGAATGTGCAAAGTAGGAAATGGGAATGTCAAATAAAATTTGTGATTCGTAATGGCAAACGCTGCAATATTAAATATTTGAATAGATCGAGTGAAAGCTAGCTACAACTATGATCTATGATACAGTTCCAGTTTAAATACATATTTGATATTGAATATATGCTCTGCCTGTAGCCTGCTGTTCTTGCATATTGTTGTTGTGTATATTTGATATGCAATGCACAATGCAATGAATGCAAAATGCAATGCGCAATTAAATGATGATGAATCATTTATCTCGAATCGAATTATGTAACATGAAGGGTCAATTTCAATTTTGAACGTATCACGTACAACGTATGATGTATGAGCAATGACAAATGAGAGAAATGAGATGACTTACCCCGGGCTCTGAACCTTCAACCTTCGCTTCAGCCCTTCACTCTTTCAGAGTGCGTCACGTGGGTGTATGGTATGACGTCACCTTTCACCGAACGCTGGCCTTGTCGTCGTCACTGCTGTCCAACATTCAGTCTTCAATCATCAATCCCTCCTTTGTCCTTTGTCCTTTCCTTTGTTGTCCTTCAAATCAAACCTTGTCTTGTGTCATGTATGTCATGCAATCCAATTCGCAATCCAAATCCATTTCACATATTTATAGATTTTGGATTTAGTCAAACAGTGCGTAGTGTGTAGTGCGGTCGAACTGGTGTCGTCCGTTTCGATTCTTGGCCCCTCAGATGAACTCAGAATACTCAGATCTTAAATCACAATCAGAATAATTTAGATTTAAAGTTAATTAACCGACAACCAAGACACAAGATGAATGTTTGATGTTAAATGTAATTTGTAATGGAAATGTGGAGGTTCTTACCTTGTACCGTACCTTACTTTGTACTTCTCCTCAGCTTTGAGCTTGAATGGAAGGTGTCGTCCGTTTCGATTCTGGATTCTTTCTTGGTCCTTCAGATCTTAAATCAGAATGCAAAATGCAACTTAGATTAGATTTAACGTTAACTAACCGACAACCAATCAAGTTAAATGTAATTTAAATGTGAAATGTGGAGGTTCTTCGTTCTTACCTTACTCCTCAGCTTGAAGGTGGATTAGGTGGAAAGTAGAATGAGGCAAGTCCCAACCAAACCAAGGCACAAGTCCTTCTTCCTTTGTTAAGTTCTGCCTGGAGAGTGAATAGAAGCTAGCTTGGTCGATCAGTGTTGTTGTTCAGTCCCTCGTCTCTCTCTCTCTGCTCTCTCTTCGATGAAATCAAAGAGAGTAGTGAAATGTGCCGACTGTGCATAAGTAGAGGAGAGTAGAACCGACGCTTCCCTCGTCCACAATTTAAACAGAGAAGGGAAGAGGACCGCCTTCTGGCCTACAATCCACCATCCCGATTGGTGAATCGACAGATCAGACCACCCAGTGCTCAGGCAGTCTAACCGACACTTCAATTACTTGCGGAGTGAAAGAGAGCCAGGATATTTGCACGCACTCCTTGAGCACACTCTCTCTCACTTCTTCTCATAGACTTGTAGCTTCTTCTCCAGCCCAATGCACTGCATCCATGCACTTTGGAGAGGGATTCCTTTGTCTTCGGGCTTTTGCAATCGCATTTATTCAGACTTCATGCAAAAGCCAATTCCCAAACCTAAATTAGTTCCTGCTCCATTGCATTACTGCTTAAAGCATTGATCTTGATGACTGAATGAGATAACATTAAGGAGAGCTGACGCTGCTGCGCTGACAATGACACTATTGTATGACAGTCAAGAGTCCGAGAGGTCAAAGTTTAGAAGTATCGCTTATCATTAAAATAATGGATCGGATTAATTGGATATGATACCCTTGGATAACTAAGCATTATATTATACGTAATTAGTGGTTAATATTATAATTTCAACTAAACTATAAACTATACTCTCCTATCGGTCAGCAGGCAGTATCAGTAGGACTATTTTTTTTAATCCGGATATATTTTTATTAGATTTTATGCTATTTTTTATTTTTACGTGCGATACTGCGATCTACGATGATTGATGATTACAATTTTACAATGATGAGTTTATAATAAGAGAATGATGAATGATATACGGTTTATACAGTCAGTGATGAAACTATTGAACTTGAACATGAATCTCTCACTCCTCTAATCGTATATATTAGTGTCTGGTAATTTAATAGTCTAATTATAATTATTAATAATGTTCAAATTATTATGATGCATCTATGATTTCATATTTCATTCTAGATAGCTCATTACAATTTCTGGAAAAAAATATTTATGGTAAATTAATAAGCATTGGCGTTGGCACACGCCTTGAACTTTGGACACTTCTACTGCTACTAGTACAGTATTACCATTTTGTAATTGTTGCCAATAATGTTGAAGTTACAAATTGCGACAGTTCTAGTTCTGGCTAAATTTTTTTAATTCCTTGGCATTGGCAACCACATTTTACCGTAATGTTCGAAGTTTTCAGCGATTAGCAAAAGTAGGAAAATATGCTTTGATTTATAGTATCGCTTCATTTCAGATTGCTTCAGAGTTTCAAATGCATACTAGCTACAAGCTATATGGAGGTGAAAGTCAGCAGAATGATCGCCGATCGCCGTCTTTGGGTCTCGATTGCATGAACCGATATTTTTGAATTGCAAATGTAACCACCAATATAGGAAATGGTCAAATAGTTATAGTAAAGCCGGCTACAGAGACGCCTTTTTATAATTATTCTGATTGTCCCATGGGATTGGTTTATTCAATGATTTGAATTAAAGACATGCCAGATGCCAGGTACTTCGATCGATAGGTATAAAAAGTCCTTTATTTCATCAAAACAAAATACACGTGTCTCTTACATTTTTAGTATTATGCAGAAACCCGAATTCAATCTAAAATTAGTCAACAATTAATTACTTGATTAGCTGCCTGTTTTCCTGCTTCGTCAATGTAAGTAAATTAAATTTTAAATTCATAACAAAACAATACTCCAAACATATCTTACAGAATCTAGCAGTATATGATTATATGATATGAATTTACACAGGTATCTGAGAACTGAGAACATTATGACTATATAGTATAAGACATGACACAAGAAGGAATATCTGGTTATCAACAGAGTTTAGAAAATGTGTTATTCTATGGCTCGGAAAATGACCTCACGAATTCCGGATCAAACATTATCAAACCGCTGGCTGAATTCTCCGGACTACTTGGAGGAGTTACAACTTCTTGTTCTTCAATCGGTCGCATACCTTCTAACTCAAGGTATTCCTGTGAAATACAATCCTCAATTAATTAACAGTTTGTGTAATGTGTAATTGAAAGATCATGTATTCATGTTCAGATTGTTGCAATAAGACAATAGACAATACACCGAAAATACAGTATCATTGTGACTTACAGTTCCGGACGCAATGTGCATGATTCGTCCTATGTCTTGTACTAAGTTTGCAAACTTCGGCCTGCCTGTCGGTATATCCACCCAACAATCTCTCATGATTAAATAGCTATACAGAATAAAGAAATTTATTACTCAAAACTAGTTATTCATAACGTCTCGCTTAAAACGATTTTTTCCGAGATGATAATTGAACACTTACAGTTCGGTAGGGCAATTAGGAGGCTGTGTCATTCGCTTCCCAGTTTTCAAAAACTCCAGTAACTTATTTACATCTGGCATCGATGGATATGGTGTTCCACCCAGCGTTACGATTTCCCAAAGTAGAACCCCATAAGACCAACTATTAGGTAGCAACATTTAAAAAAATGAATACAATTAATGTTGTTAAATTTACAATCAGGATAGTTTGATTTTAGGCTTACACATCAGACTGGGTTGTATAAATCCTATGGAATAAAGTCTCTGGTGCCATCCACTTCACAGGGACTCTTCCGTCACTCCTTTTACGGTAGTAGTCACTGATAAAGGTACTTCGAGTCATTCCAAAATCAGCGATTTTAACAACCATGTTTGTTGCAACCAGAACATTTCTAGCAGCCAGATCCCGGTGAACATACTAATAAAATTCAGATAAGTTTAAGATTAAGTCTTTACTCAAAATAAATTACAATTGATGTTTGAGTAGTTAAAGGATTTCTTACCTTTCGCTGAACTAAATAATCCATTCCTCGAGCGACTTGATAAGCGAAAGACATTAGGTCCTTAAATGCCAATGTTTCCTTTCCATTAACAACTACATCAACAGGAATCACAGTATTGATTGGATTTTGTTTGGGTCTTTCGTACATAAATTGATGACGGTTGTCTCTTAGAAAATCTCTAAGATTTCCATGCTCGGCAAATTCCATAATTACAAGTAGTTCTCCACCCTGGGTACAGCAACCGAGAAGGTTTATGATGTTAACATGCCTTCCGAGCTCCTTCATTGTTTCCATTTCGGATATAAGGTCAATCATTTCGGTATCGGTGTGAGTTTCTGAAAAAAATAGAACTAATTAGCACTTACTCTAAACCTAACTAATTTAATCGAATGCAAATTTGTATAAAAGCTTACTTTTCAAACTTTTCACAGCTACAGTGGAAACCAACCCTCGTTCTGATATACCATCAGCGGCACCTTCCCGTACTTCTCCGAACGCCCCCTCCCCTAAATGTTTCCCCAGCAGTAATTTATCTCGAGAAAATTCCCAATTGACATCGGTGGGTAACACATACTCTTGTCCTTTGATTTGGGCTTCTATATTTTTTATGTTCACCTCAGGAATCAACTGGAATTTTGTTTAGAACTTAGACTTAAGTTGCACCCCTTGTACATTTTTTATGTAATTGTTACATTGATGCATTTATTCATTCACACAGGGGTCATTGGGGCCTGAGTAGTTTATCGCTAAGGAAATTCGTATCCGAGAAGGAAATTCACAGCCAGATTTTTTCATGAAATTGTACTAAAGTACAATTTTGATAATAATCAGTGTCGTTAAATAATTATTGTATGTGTTGAAAAAAAAAGCAAAAAGTTCTCCTATTTAAGATTTTTCGCGGACAATAGGGCTACATAGGGTCATCCTAACATTTCGAAATAGGCACTGTTAGATGAAAATTTCATTTTCGATGTTTATTTTAGGAAAGTTAAATATTATGTCTGATTGACCTTCAAAAGTTCATTTTGATCGAAGCTCGCCTAATCGATCTAAACTACTCAGGCCTTTTAAGTTAAACAAATAAAAACAAATCAAGTCTTAAAAAAAAACTTTAAAACGGCCTTACGATTGCTCCTTCGTCATTATTTTCAAATGTCCTACGTTCTATGATAACTTGCTTGGTCCATCCGTTTGGTCGGTGTTTTTTATCTATGCTGACCAGCCAACTACGAAAAGTAAAGTTATTAAAAGTTATAGTGATCGTGCCGTAATCTATCAAAATCAAAATACAAACAAAAACTCAAAACTTACGTGTTGTACTTATACTTAGCTGCAATGAAAACGACGCCTACAATCAATGCAGCTAAAATACCACACATCAGCAAAATCGTCAACTGTGCGTCTTTCGCCTTCTCCGTCACAGGGATTGCATCCAGTTCTATCGAGGACATAATTAAAAATTTTAATAGTTTCGTTCAATAAAAATACGTATATCTAATTTCGACAATTGATATTATTTGGTGAACTTTTTAGCATACCGAAAAGAACATCCACATACGCCGACCTATCCGCACGACCAAGAGAATTGCTTGCATAACAAGTGTACCAACCCGCATCGTCCGTTGTGACGTTCTCAAGAAGCAGAATATGGCGATTATTCGAGATGGTTAGGTTATCCGTCCTGGACTGTAAACGAAAATTTTACATCGACATTTTAAATCAAAACTTTCATTTAAGGTTATGGGCACACCCAAGCAGCATGACATGCCGTTTAAAAATATTAAGTTTAACGCGGCATATTTATTGTGCTTTTCGTCTTTTAACACGTCAACAATGTTATTAGTGGCATGATAGTCGTTAAGCCACAAACTATACAGATGCAGTATGCAATGAAAGTTAAAGGTCATGTTTTACATTATTGCCATCAATAAAATAAGCAATCTTTAAATGTAACCAGTTCGATCTCATATTTATAATGTAGAAAAAATCTTAAGCTTTTTTAAAAAAAATTGAAGAAAATAATAAAAGCATGCATTAAATTCTTCTGATCTCATGTCAAGTTGTGATGTACTTTTAAGTTCTAGTTCTAGCACACATATTAGCTCGGTTAATAAATTTGATATTATGTTGGTAAATTGGTAAATATCCTGACGTTCAAATAGATGTTATTTAAAGTGTATTAATAAATTAGATTACAGCCACACTCTTTCAAGCTAAAACCCGCAATGATTTTCTAAATATACCTCGAGGGATTTTATGTCATCTGAATTATTTGATGAATGCTTGTACCAAACTAAGTGATACTCAGCATCACTCAAAATATGGACCCACAAAATAGCACTGTCTCCGTTAAGAACTGTCACGTTTTTGGGTGCTTCGGTGAAAATAGGTATGGAATGACTTACCTCTAAAGTAATAAAAATTAACAAAAAATTAATAGGTGGGGATACATAAATAGGTGTAACCCTACCCACATATACATATTGAATACCAAAAAAAATATTTTTAACATTTGCATAGCATTCAATTCAATAGATTAGTAATTGCCTTTCGTATAAATACAAATCGATTACTTAGGAAATACTTGTTAATTTTCACACCATGCTGATCTTATAAATAGATCCTCTAAAATAACATTCCAAGCTGAACACGCTGCGCTAGCTAATATTGCGAATGCCGTGCTTCACTTTACATCTCCAATGATACGAGATACTAAAATACTAACTATCTCAAGCTTTATCTAAAAATGATATTGTAAAATTGGATGCAAGTCTCATTAATTAAGATCGTGGTTTCATAAAATTTCCACAATCTATTGGCTGTGTGTTAGTTAGGATGGATCTGTGAGATGAGAATTTATTTCTACAATACGTATAATATAATCCGATTTTTATGGCAGTAACCACCGTTCTACCTTCCAGTTCGTTGACAACAAGAAGAAACACTGTAATTGAAAGCTACCGACACATTACAATTTTGATACCATTGTAAATTTGGAATTGTACTAATCCATTAAGACAGAAGAGTTATAAGTTATAATGTAAAACTCTGTTCTGTTTATGAGTTGCAGTTGACCTTTAAATACTTATCCACCACTTTTTAAAAATAAACTACGAAGTTTTATTAGGTTTTACCCACCGACTTTGGTGTTTCAATGCTGACGCCCAGTGTGTGAACTTCACCCTCGACAACACATATTAGTTGAATTTTCTGGCCAACAAGGGTAGTCACATTGTAAAATTCTGTAATGACTGGAATACTTTGATATCTATCTGTAAAAGGGATGTAAAATAGGAATAATTACTTGTTCCAGGCATTTTTTGCTAACCGTCACCAAACAGATTCGCGATTTACTTATGTTTTTCCATCACCAGAACCTGTGCTATAACAAATTGTACGTCGAAGACGTTAGAAACCATGACACTACTAGCATATTGAACCAGCAGATAATTTGTAGTATTACATTGCTCGGACTTCGGATTTTAGAAAGAACATTGAATGATCAACGAACAGTAGAAAATTAAATAAACATCCCATACGATTTAATACACCAAACACCAATATCGTAATGCATACAACAAAAGGCACAAGTTCTAAGTTTACAAGCAAAAACATTCATGCAAGCTAGATAGCAGTTTATCTTTAAAGAAACAAATATTTCATGTTCACAAAAAAAAAGTTTAAGAAACACATTCTGACAATTCCAGTCAAATTATTGTTAATTGTCCAACAAAACGAAATAACTAAATGACTTTAAAATTATAAGTATGTGTAAAAGTATGGTAAGCAGACAAAAATCCAGAAAAATCAAGCTCACAATATCTTTATTAAAAAAGCCCCATCATGCAAATGAAAGCAGCAAATGAATGTGTATTACTTACGTTGGACCAGCAGTTGAACATCATATTCGATTGTTGAATTCGAATTACTGGACTCGCAAATGTAAAATGCTTCATCGTTCGCCGTTAACGCTTTGAATACCAATGAATTATTAACCTGCTTATGATCCACTCCAATCGGGTTGAACGGAAATCTTGTGTCATTAATTTTTTTATACCACTTGGCTTTGGGTGTCGGATTCCCTGAAAACAAATCATGATTAATAGCGTTAGGTAGGATTAATATTTAGTATAAAATTGCACAAGCAACAATATTTCAATATTTGCGACAAAATAAAAATAATGACCTAATGACCATGTAATAAATGTATATGTAAATCCTCTCTCAATTGCATACCTTTTGGATTACAGTGGAGGGTAACTGAGGTCCCAGCAGACTTTACCAAATAATGAGTCATTCGTCGTTTGTGAGCTTTCAAATCTAAGCAGTTGTAAAGGTCAGTTTCCTTGAACCCTTCGACGGACATAACATTATCGCATGATTTAGCAGCATCTTCGGCATCTTCTTTATCAATCGGATAATCTAAATCGGAGTCAGGTGGAATCGTATCTACTCGTTTGAAAACATTGATATGGACACCTTTTCTTGAATCAATATCGTTCTTAACCTCGTCCATGACACGGCATTCGTAATACCCTCGGTCAAGTGGTTTTATCCTTTTTATTACGATCCTAGATAAAGGTGGAAGAAAATGTAGTTAGTCAATTTCACAATTAATCAAATTGATGCAATACTTGCAAAAAATCTATTTACTCAATTCTGTTGATAATTAGTCGATCATGATCTCCGTTTCGGTCAATTTTTTTTTCATCTTTAAACCAAGCCGTCCTTAAGGTATCGATCAGTGCAACCGGTGTGACACAAACAATGTGTACATCGTCTCCTTTAGTTACGTTTACCTCCTCTACTGCATTTTCAGCTGATAAATCTGAAAGTAATTACAACGAAAATTAAAGATTCCACTACCTCCGGTTAGTATCTCGATTTAAAAATCTATAAGTGCTGCTCTGACCCTGGGGTGTATGGGGTTTAGACACCCTGTAAGCGAGGATGGCAAAGAACACCCTCGGGAAATGATTTACCTTACTTACAGGGCATTACATTTGTATTATATTTTTTTTCTATTTTGAGACTGTTATGATGCGGGTGAGGTTATGATAGAGGGACGTTTTATCGCTGGGGAGACCGAGACCCTGCGATACCTCTCACCCTGCTAGAAAAGTAGAAAACTCAGGGTCAGGAGTCAGAATGTAAAATAATTTTGCATTCTGACCATGAGTTTTTTCCGTGGGCCGAAGGCCTAAGGAGGGCGTCTCCATTGACCGTGGCGTGGGCCTCTGGCCCACGTTCGGCTCCGAAGGCAATGACACATACGATTCCAAGCGGTTTGGAAGGTTTTACCGTTACACCCATGGTAAAATTACAATGGCGTCTCGCTCAATTCATGATGGTGCAAACAGAACGATGGTTTTTCACAAAACTCCGGCCTAAACCAGAACGAGGAACGACGGGCTCGAGAAAATTATTCGTAGCTCGTTTGCGGTACATATACAAGCGTAGCTAGCTTGGCTTACATCATGTGCAACAAGCTTAGAAGTTCTAAATCGAACGAAAGAGCTCAAATTCGCAAAACCCATATCAGTCCCTTCTTTAGTTATTACCATTTTATACATTGTGCTTTGCATTGCACATTGAAAATCAATTTCAAATTTAAAAAATATTATATTTATGGTCTCGATGTCTAATGTCCCTGTGTCCCAAATATCGGAAATCCGAATCTCACCCATCATCAAATCATCACCCGCATTATCACGATGTACGAACAGAACGAAGGAAGGACGCCCGACCACAGACGCCACGCCACGCTACAAAACGCATGCAAGCTATATAATAATTGTATGTATAATAGTATAGACAGCGTGCGTAGCTTGTTATGTTATGTAATTTGTAGTAATTATGTTATGTTGTACTAGTTGTACACAATATGACATGATGTATGTTGTATGTAGTACCACTAGTACCGAGCAGATTGTACATTGATTGGGTTGTGTTGTAGCTAGCTGGTAGCTTGCTTGCGTTTAGTAGCGTGGCGTCTGGATGGTTGTTTTTAATTAAAATTCAAAATTTAAACAATCCACAATTAATTACGTTTAATACGTAATCTATTATCTGATAAAAATATGCAGCATTACATAATTATGTCGTGCTCTCTGCCCTACACCATGCAATGCATAAAATCTGATGTATGAAAATTGTTCTTGTGGTGAAGCCGATATTCAATATTTGATACTCAATTCACAATTATATTCAGTGCAGACTCTTAACAAAAACATAATTGAATAATACATAATAAACCAAACTTCAAACTTACTGATGATAACCGGAACTTTCTGACCAAGAACAAGGTCCAGGTAGATCCCAAAAAGGAACAATAAACAGAATCCGGTCCGGAAATTCTTCATCTTCAATCCTCAACCAACCGAACCACTTGACACTTTCAAACTTTGAACTTCTACGTCCTCATAGTTCAATGGATAGAGAAGAACTAATAATTAAACAAGGAGTAATTTGCAGTTACAGCTATGAGTTAGTGTCAGATAGTTTGTTGTTGGTAGACTCTCGAGTCTTGGAGAGTGGAGTGTGGGGTACGACAGTCGTCGTGGAACTTCTTCTCTATACTGATCCAGGTTCCTCCTATGCTATTCCTTTTGCCCCTCCGATTCTTATTCTAAGCTTTGCTTTTTGGACTTATTGGACGCAGCACACAACACACTAGAAAACACATAAACATGCAGGCATGCATGAGGCATGACACTCTTCTGCTTCAACTTCCAACAGACTATTAAACCGAAGGACTGTATTTGTTGAACATGTTCTTCAACTCTTCAACTGCATCTTCTTCTTTTAAATCTGTCTCTGGCGTCCTTCCATCTCATCCCATTCATCTCATCTCGATGTACAAAAAATCCAGTACTTTCTGTACTCCCTTTATCCTCTTTTTCGTACAATTCAAACTCCGTTATGTCTTTGCCCGTCTCTCTGTCCGCCTGTTGATTTGGCCTAGAACTTTCGATCGAGAACGGCTGAACTTTCTGAAATTCAATGATGGGTCGAATTGGTCACATCCTCTTGGACCAAGGGGCGAAATAATTTAAGGTCGAAGGGATTGGGGCATTAGGATACTTAAAATTCAGCATAAAATTTTTAGTTTCACCCCTTGTTTACAGCTCATCTCACTTGAAACGGTGTATTATAATTATTACACCAGATCCCTACTATAGCATTAGAGTTGACTATAACCGCCTATCTTGCTGTCTATTGGGTCAAATCAACCACATTCTCTTCGACCAGGGGACAGAAATCTTAAGGCTAAGGAGGCATTTTGAGACTTTAAAATGTATTTTACAATTGAAGATGTTGAAGTCAAGAAAATCAAGTGGATTTCATCTTGGCTTCACCCCTTTGTTACATCTCATCTCTTTTGAAACCATCAGCATATCCACTTTATACGAGAGTTGAACAGTGACTGCCTGTCTTACTCTATTCTCTCCAAGAACCCGTACTGATCTTCACATATCCCTTTCCCATTAGCTGGTTAATTTTTTACGAATCCGCAAATTGCAATTTGCATGCATTTGCCAGAAGCCGAAGCCAACATAAACAAACACATGTCCGACCAAGAAATTCATAAAGACTCATAACTGCGAACATGAAGGGAATATAAATGAGTAATGAACTCCGAAATCCCTCATCTCAGAAGATCTTAAAATTTCGGATCTGCCTTTTCCATCCAATCTTTTGTAGTAGGAGTAATGGAGAAGGAGATCCTTAGGAAGGAACCCTGATCCCAAAATCCACCGTTTTTACATGGTCTTTACCCTCTTCAAAATTATTCTACAAAATCATAACCTGCCATGCCAGCAGGCAGTCATCGTAGCCTACAGTATAACATAACAGAGAACCGACAGTTCATAAATAAAAAGAGCAACTTAAGATTCAGAAAATAAATAGACCATTTATTTATACTTGCAAGTTGTATGTTACAGGCTTGGGCTGGCCTGGTCGGGTGGGGAAATCTGATATCCGACTAATGAACTTCTCCCGGAGGAGTAGGACTTATTGAGATTTTAATGGATTTTTTTAACCTTCGGATTTCAGTATTCTTCAATGCCTATTTCGGTTCGACAGATTCATTTAAGATAGTCATTCAGGTTCCAATTGAAATGGAAGCAACAAGGGAAACAACGAGTGGATAGTGTCAGTGATGGTAGAACTGTTGCCTTTGATGGGTTCAATCGTCAACAATTTGACAATCTTGAGATACGGAGAAAATTGAACCCTGATTCTATTTCAAAACAACAGAAGATGATTCATCAAACAGTGTTAATTCTCAAGACAAGACATAACATAACCCTTTCCCTAGAGGCTCAGCAGGGTGCCTCGCTTGATCCTTTAACATATGACATAGGGAAAAGGACGGTCAAGTAAATTAAGTCGTAGTCAAAATTAATCCATTTTCTGTATATGTAGAATAAGTTCAAGTAGTAGTCAAGTCAAACTGTTAACTGAATACAGTGGTTCTTTATTATTACCATTTGCCCAAGAATTATGGGTGGCTTGCTATAAATATAAATAGTTTTATGTTTTTCTCTCTCTCTCTCTCTTAAAGCTATTCAGATTTTAAATTCACTCCTTTAAGTCATACTGGTGATGAGTTCCTGCTGCTCTGCTTTAAAGTTTTAAGATCTTTATGGTGCTTTGAGCCTGAATATTTTACTATTATTAAGGGTAATGCTTGTAAGGATGAAGGAGGGAGCAGTTTACACTTGACGCTTTCCTTTCCCAATAGGTTTTTTTTGGTAATTTAATATGATCTCCAAAATGCATAACTCTCTATATATTATGATGTAGATCTGTAACGTAAAACTGTTCGAATGGCCAGGATTTTGAGGGTTCTGTGTACGAATTGGAAATAATATGCTCTTAAGCATGTGTATGCAGTCATTTCATGGGGTTTATTGTAGTAGGTAACAGAATACTCAAAGTGATTAGAAATTGTTACAATTGCTATCACTCCTTCTTGAGCTTTGCTTCACAAGAAGAGTTATATTTTTGGCTCCTAGTTGGAATGAGGTAACCGTTTTTGTTTAGTGACATGAGATTGCCGATTGACAAGAGCTTGATACTGGTAACGAGTTGCGATTAATGACAACTCCTGGACAAATTATACCGTACTATTAAAAGTTCGGGATTTGATTTAACTTGCCCTTGATTTCTCGTAATTTCTCAGCTAAGTACTACCAGGAAAAGGGAATGGATGGATTTGTACTTGTATTATTAGTGTAAATTGTAATTGAAGAACCCGATCCGTTATTATGCTGGCAGCATATCTCATTTCCTTTCCTTTATATCACGTCTTCAAGTAGGATCATTGTTGTACGACCTGCCTACAATGTGTCCTACAGATCCTCCACTCTTTCAATCCGATATCCAATGTTTCGGAGTTTCAATGGAAGAGCTCTTCTCGGAAACTCCTCAACTCCGCGTAAACATGTTGTCTGGCAAGTTGAAACGATCAAAGTTTCACTTGAGTTGTTATCTGAAAAGCACTTTTTTCAATTTAAACAGATCTAATCGGATAAATAGAATTTGAATGTGAATACATCCAACATGCAGATCGATAGGGCATTATAAGTAAAGCATCCCGCAATTTGTCGAGATAGAAGATTTGAAGACAAGGGATTGAAAAAAGAAGATAGATTTCATTCGTAAACGAAGGAAATCGTTCTATTTACATCAGCCGTGCCAAGAAGTTGAGGATAAGGAAGCAGCTTAATGAACTGCTTCCATTCAACACTAAACAGAAGTCAGACAGGTAATGGGAAAACAAATAAGCAGAAGCTTCCTGCCTTTACACGCAGTAATTTAAGGGTTTGAATGGACTTCGGGAGTGGCAGAGCGATAGGATTTTCTTTATTCTAATAATATGGGTCATCCTAGGGCAATCTATAGAAAGCTTGATAATAAAAAAGAGCTTGAATTGAATCTAGAATGAATCAGAACTAAGAGTCTCCCTGTCTCTCTCAAAGAGATAAAGAGAGGATGAGGAAAGGAAGGAAGGAACTGTTTTTTTGTGAACCAAAATCGGCGATGAAATTTTAAACCGAAACCGGAAATGCTCTTCTTAACCTTTAAAATCCAGTAAGATTGTCGGAGGAAAGAGGGATCCTGTTCAGCGTCTCTATATTTGTATTATTATTAGCATTCATAGATCTTCCTCTTCAAGGAAACGCTAAACGGGCTTCATGGATCCCAGATGCTAAAGAACTTCAAAGTATAGAGTCCCACACACATGGCTTTTCCTTCCTTGAGCCCGTGATGATGCATCGAAAAGGGTCTGACTTTGATCTACTGGGAGCATCCGGAATATCCGGATCATCCATAACCGAGAGCAACGGATTTGGTACATCGGCCCCCATGTCCTCAGTTGTCCTCGCTCAACGAGACAAAATAAAATCATACTCTTTTCTGTAAACTTTTTTGAGGATTTTCTTTCTTGTTGGAATGCTGTCAAGTTTCCCTTAATCCGGACTGGTTATCTATACATGCCTTCGGAAAGGTTACTTTGTCTTATTGACAGAGTCACTGGAAAAAACCAAACAATCGAATTACCTATTCATTATGATAGAGGCTATCTCGATCCTCTTGAACATTTTGTACAATAAAGGAGTTGATTGTGCTGAACCTTTGTTATTTTGAAAGTAATATGCTAATTCAGGTGATGGGAAGCACCGAGGTGGATGTGACAATTAAAGTCTGAGCTTTAAGGGAACTGTCGCCAGGTCTGGTCCAAAATCCCTGCCCTTGATAACCCCATTCTTCAAAATGGGCTATAAAATAACTGGCGCATTTGGCTCCAATTCCAATCTATTGTAATAGGTTTCTTGGAAAATTTCTATTGTATTTTTACTCATGAAGCTTTATCGGATCCATCCTTTTTGGTTTAAGAATCCTGTCTTTTGTTCTGGTTTGATTGGATTACGTCTTGCCATTTCCCTTTGGAATCGACAAGAGAAGATAATCCCTGGTTGATAAACAAACTGATAATGACCCAAATGAGGAATAGCATTATACGAGTTTATGCCTTTTGTCAATATTATATGTATATTGTTTGTTGAGCTGAGGCAGCAAAGGTTTAAGGATGATCATAACTATGTAAATTTTACAGCTTGTAATTTAGCTTCTGATCATCGGATGTTCCAATTCGGAGGAAACAATCGCAAAGACCTATTGTTCGTTTCGATAATTCAGTGACCATAATAAACAACAAATGACAAAGCTCGTTGATTTCATTTGAGAAGCATTCTGTTCAGGCCGGATTTTTCAAATAATGGAATTTATTATCTTGTTTTTATCGAATTTTCATTGCATTGACTCGAGATTCTTGCAGCCACTGTTTATTCCAACTTCACTTTATTGGCATGTATCAATCAATCGTCGATTAATGAGAAGCCAATACACAGATTACCGACTAAATCACACGTAGGTATAGATCTGTACACGAGGACAGACAAACTGTCGCGTCGCCCGGTAAAACGATTTTATAAACGTTGTACTAATTGTGTATTTTATTTCTATTTTCGCGACAGCAAGGCAAAGCCATTTAAACTACTTTGAAGAAAAGTAGTGAAACAGAAGGATAAGCAATTAAAACTGTATTTATTAATTACGTCAGCATTTCTCCATTCCTACTTGCTTTAAGAGTAATAATCTTAGTCTGGATATTGCATTACACAACATATGCATGATAAATTGATAAGAAAATGAACTTCGTCCAAATAGATGTTTATCAAACTGTAGAATCTATAGGATGGCTTTAAAATATCCTTAAATGAAGGTCATCTCTTTCGTTAATATTCCCGTTCGTCCGCATTACTGAAGAATATTTATCCCCGATTTTTTTCAAAATTTAACACGACAGGGTCTTTTACCGTTGTACCTCTTTTGGAGACAGTTTAGCATTTTATAACTAAATCTAAAGAAATAATATCTTGCAATTTGTAAGTGACATACGCATACACGTGGAAAAAATTCTAACAATGAAGCAGTTTACATACATAAGACCTAAAAAATCATTTGGGATAATGACAAGATAGAAAATAAGGTTGATTAGAAGTTTAGATGAAGTGAGTATTTTCCATTGGAAGGATAAAGTGCTCAAATCGAAGTTCAATGATTAGATAGTTGAGGATCGGGTCGGGATTGTGTCTTTGAACCAACATGTGCATACTTCCAATTCACACACACACTGAGCTGTGTGAATGCGGATTTCTAAACAAGTAGCAGAAGTTGTTATATTTAATACCCCAATATTTTATCATCATTATGCATATTTATTGCCTAGTTTGCCAACCCCTTATTTGCAGACGTGATTGAAGGAGATTTAGATAGAACAACTTTTTCCAATTAGGACCCCGCTTCTGATGTTCGGATCAAGAGTTGAAGGAGGAATGTTGACGAACTTGTTTCTTGATTTCTCATTTCATCTGATGTCCGTGCAGGCATTTTTACATTCGCAGCGATTCATTTCAGACTTCAAATCCGCCTTTGTTTCATTCTTCATTCCCCTCCCTTCAAGCAGTTTGAGCATTTTTAACGGTTCGACAAGGAATGACAGCAGGAGGGATTCTGACTTTCTATCGTCGTTTTTGAGATATTATCGTTCAATCCAATCTTCCAGCGATTAGTTGCCCCGACTTCAATGTCAAACTACAAGACTTGAAACTTTTTCTAAACTTAAGGATCTTGTCTGTAGAGCAAGAAAAACATTTCCTTCTGCAAGTGTAGATGACGCAGAAGTACGAAACTCCGAATTCGGGATTGCTGCTTTCTCCACGAAAACTATGAGAAACCCCGATTTGTCTCGGTTTTATCGTACAAACCGTATCCTATTTCTCGTTGTATCAAAGACTCCAAGTCAGTAGCGAAATGTTTTCACTACTCCATGGTTTTTTCTATAAAGATTTCCAGTTTTGACTAGTGACTGGGTGTCAGTGGTGTCCTACTAGGATTATCAATGAGATTGCAATGTACAGACGAGATTTTTTTAGGTTCCTGTGAATCTGCATACACCTTTTTACTAATCTGTCCAGGAATTTTAAGACTTCCAGTTTTTCTACATTCTGTCCTCCGTCTGTCGGATCAAGTAGGTTTGATTGGGTGATTGTGATTTCAAATAAAAAAGGACCTGCTGTAGCTTCACCATACCTACCATGGTAAAATCGTAAACTGTCAATGAATAATCGTGAGAGGATGCGTAAAAACTTCACTTGTTAGACTTTGTACCCTTTATAAAACAAATTAAGTTTCTGAACCCAGCAGCAAAGTCCAATATTTGTCGAAAAATCCTCTTTTTATCCCTAATACTCCTAAATTTCACCTGCTACAAGACCGACATCATCCTGCTTTAAACATTTCCAATTTGCAATAGATTATGAACATTTATCTTATCACGTCCATCAAATGGGCGAACACAATGTTTGCATTATGTAAAGTACGTGGGAGATTAGGGAACAGAAGAGGCTTTTGAAATGGTGAAAGGATGATCTTCCGGACCGGTTACCTCTTTCTCTGTGTAAAGAATTAGCATTTGAGATTTATGAATTTGCAGAAAGAATGACCCCCCTTCTTCTGCGGGAGTGAAATATGGGGAGCATAAATTCCTGAGGGATATTAAGGTTGAAAAATATTTTCATTTAAAAAAGATCTCATAACTCAAAGTGAGGCAGTGCCAGTAATTGTCCTTCTTTTGTAAGACGTAATAATATTAGATCCGAGGAGTCCGTAACGGCTTTCTCTGCAGTTAATGCCTTCTCTCTCCGCCCTCTAAATCGTGTACAATGAGCTACTAGAGACCGGCTCCCATTTTCATCATTTATCGCTGTTCTCACCAGATTTTAATGATGTTGAATTTTTTCATGTTCCGCAAGAGCCCCTGCTGGCTGGACTGGGAAAGGTTATGTTGAGGAACCACCTATCTACCCGACTAGGCTTCCTCTGGTTGCTATCTGACTATGAAATCCCTTGGACTGAGTGCGACTGACTAGCTTCGGGAAATCCGTAATTGATGACGAATGTACGTGTATTAATAAATGGAATGTTTATCAATACCTTCTCATCAATTACAACTAAATGAATATTTTATTCTCAAATTAAATCCGTAGATTACAAAACTTTCTTGAATAAAAATTCGGAATTTGACTAAGAACAAAATCTCAGAGCACGTCTGTTCGGCTTGAAATTCTATATGGTAGTAAACTAAAAACGTCGGCTTCGGCCAACGGACAAAACGCACTCTAACAAAAGAAAACCACCTCTCCTCTCATTGGTTTATACACATACATGCGGGAAGTAAATATTATCAACTAACCCCTAAAATACTTTCTCCAAACTTTCACTTAAAATAATAATTACATCAATTTAACCTTTCGGACATTTAACATCCTCCCACTTCTTTTGTGGGAACAAAAGAAAATAACTAATGTCCGAATCAATCGGGACTTTTAAAACTGCGCCCACTTCGGGTCTTGACTACAGTTGAAGGACGATTTTCACTTTCTGAATCAACATCTTGAAATCTGATAACCGTGGTTTTGGCCGCTTGAATCTCCTGATCCGTCAGCCATCCACGTTGGCAATTGTTGTTGCGTAGATATTTCATGTACCTCTTCATCCATGCAACATTTATAATATTTTGATAATATGATGACCGTCTTGCATACCAAGGGTCTTCATATTGGGTGGCCAGCTGAGTTATTATTAGTTTCTTCTTCCTCTCAGCTGCTACTTCCTCCTGGTCCAGAAGTACTTCGTGCTTTCCAGGCCAGGTACTTTGAGGTTCCATTGACCATGATGGGCCCTCCCACCATCGCGAGTCCAACAACTGCTGTGATGAACATCCACGTGATGGTAAGTCAGCAGGGTTGATAACTCCTGGGACATGGCTCCATTGTTGAGAACTTGTTAACCTCAAGATCTCCTTTACTCGGTTTCCTACGAAGGTTCCCCACTCGTCATTACCTTTGATCCAGGCTAATGCAGTGGTGGAGTCGCTCCAATAATAAGTTGGTATGTCTTCCATATCCAACGCTTTCTTGACTGACTCGGTGAGTCTAGCTCCAATAGTACAGGCCATCAATTCCAGTCTGGGAATTGACGCTTTCTTCAAAGGGGAAACTCTTGATTTAGCTTGTAAGAGCTGAATGTTAACTTCAGACCCCTGTCCAGTTCTCAGAAACACCATACTTGAATATGCATCCTGACTGGCATCTCCAAAAGTGTGTATTTGCCAAAATACACATGTACTATTTTCCATAGCGAAATTCCTAGGGAACTTAATTTCCTTGAGAAGTTCTAAGTCTTGATACCAGATTCTGAATTTATCTTGAATCTCCTCTGGTAACTCTTCATCCCAAGAAGTCTTCAACGCCCACGTCTCCTGTAATATTTTCTTCGGAAATAAAAGGGCCGGGCTCAGAAATCCTAAAGGGTCAAAAATCCGTTGCACACAGGACAAAATCTCCCTCTTGGTTAATTTACCTTTGAATGGTATGATGTCAAAATCACACATCAAAGTATCTTCTTTCATGTTCCATTTGAGGCCTAAAACGGACGTAAAATCTTCAGTGGCTACTCTACCGGTTTCCAATCCGCATTCCTTTGATAGGGAACCGATTCTGGATTCCTCCCTAGAGCTACACTGCCACACTCGTAATTCCATTTTCGCCTCTGCCATGATACTGGTGGCTTCTTTCTTGAAAACCTCATATTCGTCTTGAGTATCCAAGGAAGTCACTGTTTTGAGGAACTGCTCTTTGGCCGCTGCCTCCTTTTCTTCTTTATTCAAACCTTCGACTGGATCATGAATTCCTAAAGTTTCAAGAGTCCATAACTGTTCCACAGTTGCATCGGAGATCTGCATACTTGTAACGGTCATTGCAGCACTTTCACTGCAACCCCGTTCAATATCAATACATTCACCCATCAAAACCCATCCAAGTGTCGTTTCGATGGCAGTAAGTCCGTTTTTGAGTGGGTATTTCCGACCAGTCAGCAACTTCGAAAATGTGTCCACTCCTAGTAAAATGTCGATTTCAGGGCATCCGTCCCCGACATCGCTAATCCAAATATTATTCTTCTTTAATTCCTTCATCCATGAACCTCGATTCATTCTGGGAATATCGCCGCAGATCTGATTCTTGCCCAATAGAGTGAAGCTTGTCGAATCCCTTCCGTCCATATTCTTCAACTTGACATGGAACTTGGGATGTACTTGTAATTCTGTTTTAACTCCTCCAAACAGGGAGTGAATTAATCTTTCTTGACCTTGGGCTTGCAAACCAAGTTCTTCAGCCACTTTTTGTAGGAGGTAATTCCGTTGAGATCCACAATCGAAAAATACTCGTACATTTTTCTTCCGATTTCCCTCTTGGATTACCGTATTCAATGTCCCTAGTATGACTTGCGATGAGCACGCTAGGTTGGTGTTGACTGTTTTGGTTGCGATCTTCTCTTGATCTTTGTTAGGGGGAGGGGGAGACCTCCGTCCCTTCTTGTTACTTGGAAGGTCTGGGCACAGGATGGTTAAATGTTTCCTGTGGCAGACATGACAGTTGACGAAGACTTTGCAATTTGACGCTCCGTGTCCAAAGCCTAGACAGATAAAACAGGAATTCTTTGCTTTGATTCGCTTCTGCTTTTCTTCTAGGGACATCTTCGAAGCTCGTCCACAATCCTTACTTTGATGAGAATTGTCACAAAAAATGCAAGAGTCTTGAGGTCCAATATATAATCCTGCAACAGTAGGGACGTCATCTTGAAATTTTGATTTCTTCGATTTCACGTGTACTGTTGAGGCTGGTGTAGAATCTGAAAACCCGTTTTGAGCAAGGTTTCGCTGTTCTTCATTTTCCACTTCTTTTCGTAGAAATTCCATTAAATAGTCCAATTCATTCTTCGGGGGATCTTCTTTGGAACCATCGCTCCCGTTCAATGGACTTCTCTGCCAGGCGATGAGAATATCTTCTCGAAGACTGGATTCAACCATGGGATATAAAAATACGCCCGTCTGCTCAGGGGTAACTCCCAATGATTCTAAAGCTCTCAGATGTGATTCAAGTTTGTCAAATATTTGAACCACTTTTACTTTTTCACGTACAGAATTATTACTAATTACTAGTTTTAGTAATTCTCTTACGTACACTTGCTTCAGCAGTTTCTCGTTGCCAAATCGTCCTTTTAGTGCATCCACAACCTTCGGGTAGTTGGCCGCAGTCTGTGGGTAACTTGCCACCAGATCGTATGCCCTCGTATCCTTGACCATGGACTGTAGGAGATATTGGAACTTGTCGCCTGCATGAAGTTCTTCATCCTCATGAATCTTCTGGAATTGAGACCAGAAGCTGAGCCATTCTGTTAAATTCCCATTAAACTTCTTTATTTCAATCTTCGGAAGTTTATAGGTTTTCTTGTTCCCAGCGGAGGTTCCCTGGGATGCTAACGACGCTGCTGTGCTGTATACGCTCTGTGCAGGACTGCCAGGTGCATTTGGTTGATCAATGACTTTGTTGATCTTCAGTCTTGACAGTTCAGCTTTGTTCCGATATTCGTCGATAGATATTCTTTCTTCGACGATATCTTCATCTGTGGTATCCTCGTCCAGTAGAGCATCGAGTATTGCCGAATCCAAATCCTCAATCTCATTCACGAGTCTTTCCAAACTTTTAAATAGGACTCCTAGTACGTCATGATCAGGAACTTCTTTTGTCAATTCAGCCTCGACCTCGTTGACTACTCGTGTAACCATCGCTCGTACGGGCCGTCTCTTATTCTTGAGCCGCTCCATTGTACTAGAAATACTCAATCCACAACGTCGTTTCGACAATTTAATAAATGTTTAGACAAATTATCAAATCCCACGTCCGCTGCGTCTGTGAATGTCACGTCCAATTCCAAATATACCAATACACATGTACTCAAAATGGAAAGGACTGACCGGATTAAATTCTCTTTTATTATCGTGCCGAGAATTAGCACACTTTTACAGGAACTGTTTGGCACAGTGAAGCCTTTGAATCCGATTGGGGATGAAATGAGGAATCTGTCCTTCAGTATTCACTCCTTCTAAATTCCAACACTCCTCACGAACGTTCCTTCTTGGGGTTGATGACCTTTGAACTTCTGTTCCTTGTCTATCCCTCAGGAATACGGTGATGGAGCTGACTACTGCGATGAATGTCTTACTGCGTCCAGGTGCAATGAGCTGGAACACTTGACACTTATCACGTCGGGAGGTCACCAAAAATGTTGAGGAACCACCTATCTACCCGACTAGGCTTCCTCTGGTTGCTATCTGACTATGAAATCCCTTGGACTGAGTGCGACTGACTAGCTTCGGGAAATCCGTAATTGATGACGAATGTACGTGTATTAATAAATGGAATGTTTATCAATACCTTCTCATCAATTACAACTAAATGAATATTTTATTCTCAAATTAAATCCGTAGATTACAAAACTTTCTTGAATAAAAATTCGGAATTTGACTAAGAACAAAATCTCAGAGCACGTCTGTTCGGCTTGAAATTCTATATGGTAGTAAACTAAAAACGTCGGCTTCGGCCAACGGACAAAACGCACTCTAACAAAAGAAAACCACCTCTCCTCTCATTGGTTTATACACATACATGCGGGAAGTAAATATTATCAACTAACCCCTAAAATACTTTCTCCAAACTTTCACTTAAAATAATAATTACATCAATTTAACCTTTCGGACATTTAACAGGTTAAGACCTGAAAAGCACCATCGCTTACATTACAATATCATTTCCCTTTGAATTGAAATTCCAGTTCTAAAGTCGGAGCAGTGACGGAGGTTAATAATGTCAAAAAGTCAAATTCCGGAGCAAAGTAAAGAGAGAGAATTTTTATAAGCCATCCTGAGTCAAAGGCTCCGAATTTAGATGTTACTTATGGATATCAGGGAATCGTTCATCCGATCTTCATTCACTTACCGAGGGTAGCTTATCCAAATCCAGAGAATATGTTTTCCCTCTTTTAAAAATAAACTTTTCCTTGTACTTTCCTTGGGTTTGTAGTTTTTCTAGGGTAGAAAGTTTCCTTTTGAGATCGGTACTGACCAATTTGTGTTCCCTTTTAGTTGTTAGTAGCCAGGTTTCGGGAAGATGATAGTAAACTCAATTTAAATGGAATGGGGCATGTTATAAAAGCCCTTTACAATACCTTCTTTTCCATTTGGTGAATGTTTCATTTTAAAACGCTATGCTTGCATTTGATATGTACACAGAATCCCGTATGCTAATAAGCTTTTAAGGAAAGTAAACAACCTACACTTAGGTAATTGTAACGGCAAAGGCCTTGAATGGAAATAAAAATAACTTACAGAGAATTTTTTTTCTATTTCTTCACTTTTTTCTACGCCGTTTGTCCGAAATAGAGAAGTTGTTGTTGTTTTTAGCGATTTCCGACCTTGTTTTATGAGTATTGCTTATGATTTATTAGGAAGCAACTCATCTCCAGTTTTGAATCATTCAATCCCTACAGCATTAACCGACAGGTTGTAGTAGCACTGTCCTACTGGCACTAAATCGATATAAGTAAGAATATGGTGAGAATAAATCCCTTTGTAGGATCGCTTAGAATCAGATTTAAATGGAGAAAAACATGATTTGGCAATCCACATTCCACAGCCAACAATATTCTTGAATCCTGAACAGGCCTGAGGGAACAGTAGAACCCACTCCGATTTGAATAATGCATATATGTATTTATATAGATATTCCCGAGTAGTAGGTAAGGTAACTCCTGTGAATTGCTATCTAGTCTCCATAATTTCAAGATCCGAATTTAAATAACCTAGCTAAATCTATAATGTGCAAATGGAGGAATGAACAACTTGGAGTGCGGGGTGGCTGTGGATTTTTTCATTCTCTATTGTGGATAGCACTTTATAAAGTAAAAGTAGCTTTTAATCCAGATGTAAAATTTTGTATAGAAATCTCGCTTTCTCCCTTCCTCTCTCCCACATTTTTACTTTCTCATTGTCTCGTTCCATTTATTTTCACAGCTCTACTTGTTGGAAATCCCTCCCGTCGAGTGTCAAAATACCGTTACGGTTTCAGAGGGTAAATTCCGGAAATTTCTGGAATTACTAAATGATTTCATCGTCCATGAACAGAATAACCAACGCTAAAGGAAAGTGAGGTCAAACAGTACGAGAGTTTGTGAGTTTTTTGTTGAACGTGCCTTGTGACTCTCTGTTTTTAGTCGGTGCAAAGCGTAGCGTAGGCTTTTACATGAAAACAACAAACCCGTGTTGACGAGTGTGACTGTTTGAGCTTTATATTTTGCGTTCTAAACGTGTTTGTGTCCTCCTAAAGCTGCGAAAAAAAATCGGAGATCTGACTCAATTAGCAAAATTGAATCTGATTTGCAATTTGTAACCCTTTACTCTATAGTGTTTACTGCATATATTTACAGTTCCGAGATAAAAGCAAGGAGTGACCACTCTGTCCATGAAAGTGGGACCGGTAACCAGTGCAGTGCCAGTGTGCTGATGGCAGAACATCACAGAACACTGAGCACACAAGCAGATGTGAAAGTGTGAAACCAGAGAGTCAATAGCGAACATTGACTGCCGGACTTTGGTTTATTGGATAGATTTTCTGATACTGATGACGCTGGGTTTCTGGCACTTCTGCCTTTCTAGCCCAAAAATACAACCCTTTCGAGCTTCTCATTTTATTTCGAAAGGTTAACAGTATCCGCTTACAGTATTAAATGAAATTGAAATCCAGTCCGTTCATGATGATCCGATGGGGCCAGAGGCTATTATTTTGAGTTGTGAAACCTCTTTATTACTTTATCTTGCGTCAATGGATTACGTTCACACGACCTCCCACCTGAACCCTAAGTCATGTTAATTATTCATTAGGAAATAGTATTGACCAAGACCTAAATCCGAGTAAAAGTGGTATTATTCAAGTTTATGCAACAGATTAAAATGGCCAAATCAAATAACGAGCTAAATCTAGAAGTTGTGATTAAAAGCAATGCTACGTCCAGGAATTTTTGTATATTTCTTCCATGAAACATTAAACGCATTATTTCATGACTAAAATACGAATAAAAGTATAGGAGGGAGTCCTTTTAACATTTTATTTATGACATTTTAAATTACTCCAGACTAAAGGAGTGTCAATGAATTGGACCAACTTTTTGGACCATCGCATTCAATGTATAAAGTCGAAAAGAAAGGAACTTCGGGATATTTGGGTAAAAAACACCAACCGGAAAATCTGCACTGTATCCCAGTATCATTTCTTTCATTTATTTTTAAATAGTTCAAAGTTCTTTTTAAAAAGGTACAACGTGGCAGGTTTTAAGCTTTCCAAAGAATAATACATGAATATATCAGTCATAAGCAGTGAACAGCTTCCAGGAAACGTCTCCAATGTTATTCAGTGTCGGCAAATAAGTATTTGACAAAAGTTCAGAAAACCCGCAGCAAATAAAATGCAATGAAATAAGTGTTTTTATGAAACGACAAAGGAAATAAATGTTTGTTATATTTGTCAACTTTCACTTGCATTCTTCTGCTCTCCGACTCTCCCTATCGTCCCAGTGATGAATCTGTTGTTGCAAATTCTGTTTTGTTCGCAAAACATTAAGCTTCCGTTTCCCTCAACTTATGATGTTATCGTGAAAAACTATAAACCCATCTAAAATGATTCACTTGAGGGAGTGAGGAATCAAAGGGAAAATCAAATGAGTTGTCAAAACTAGACTTACAAGACTTAAGCTGTAAACGTTGTCAATAATACAAGTGTTTACTTTATTGGCAACTCTACGGAGGTGGCTTGCTGTTAACTAATGGCATCAACGAATCGTGTAAATTGAGACGTCAGCAGTTAGGCTGACCTTTTAAGAAGAAAGCAAAGATATTCAACAAAATTTCCCTTGTCATAGATCTAATGATTACAATTATTACTTCTTTAAAACTGATACATATCATGTTAAAAAAACATATCCTTTTCCATTGGTCACGTTTTCCTCTGCAAGCTTTTCGGTCACATCCTAAAGAAAAACTAGATCTATTATTGCCTGCAAGGAAACCGAGGCTTGATGAAATCAAAACTTCAAGCATTTCTATCTAGGTAGACCAAGTCTCAAAATATCCATCCTATTTATAACAGAAACAATTAAATCGGACTCAGAATCTATATGTCTACACAGCACATAGAGGACGAATCTTTGGAGACCGTTCCCATTTGAGATTCCAACCGACTGATTTCTGCACACTTCAGAACTTGGAAAACCATTTTTTGTAGAGCAAACTGCAAATGCTATCGCGCACTTGGCTCCCAAAGTTTGGAATGGCTTTCAAAAAGCGTTTATTGTATCCAAAAGCGTTGAAATGACATAAGAGGAGGATGTCGGTGAGGATTTGAGGATCGGAGTCTGGATTTCTTGAGAGAGGAAGGAGGATTTTGAGTAAATGAATCAAGGACTGTGAGGGAGAGCGGAAGGGGAATTCTTTGAAAGAGGTGTTGAGGAAATGTTTCGGTGATGAGTCTATTCACCTCGCTCAATTGATCCACCTCTTAAGAAAATTCATTTAAGCAATCTTTGAAAGAGGACTAAAAGTAAACTCATGTATTGATTGTGTTATCCTCTCCCTGCCTTACTCTCAGTCACTCTCCCGATCAACTGGAATAAGCACGTAGCCCATTACATAACTTTCAACGCGATGAGGAGTAATCGACTTTCTCTATGATCAATTTATAAAATCCTCCGGCGTCCCCTCATCTTCCTGCCCTAATTCACCTCCGATCCTAAACAGTGCCAAACCAATCAGAGCTCATCACACTTAAGAGTCACTATACTCGATCTGTTTACAACTAATGGAAACTTTCCAAAGCAATAAAAATAGGACGCAAATTCGATTTTAAGCGACATGCCCTTCCTGCCGAATTCCAATTATTCTACCTCCTATGATTCTACCCTGTGCTTTTAAAAGCAACCCACTTTATCTTGGGATGACTTTGAGGAGGATGTTTTAGGAAGGAACAATGCTACTCTTGTCTTTGATCCCCGACAGGACCTCAGGACCATACCTCTACAACCTGGTAGAACAAAAAGAGAGAAAATATTATTGTTTTTGATCAGCGAAACGGATGCTTGGAGTGCTATTTTTAAGGGAGTTGTCCACAAAAAGGACACTAATGGAAGTGTCTTTGTATTTTGTTTTTTAAGTATTTTTGGCCGACCAATAACAAAAATAGTATTACAATGCTTGATTGACGGAAAAAAACTGGTACCAACTAGTACAAAGAAGGCTGTTTTAGTAACTGTGGTGTTGATGACGCTAGTACTCTTGTACTCTGTGACAGTGAAAGTGAAGGCTTTAGTCTTTCAAGCTCGGACATGATAGTGGACCTGAATTTAATCAACGCGTATGTGCCCTTGCCGGCTCTGATTTCTCAAGATCGGTGAATTCTTGCCCTCTGTCAAAGAATGAAGTTTAGAGCTACACATTCCAATTTCAGGTTATTTTTTATGCTGCCTGAAGTGAAGCGATTTGTCTGGGGACGAGATAAAATATTGCAAAACGGCAAGGTTGTCCATATGAAATATTACCGCTTCCAGAGGAGTGAAACTACTAAAAGCCACCCGATTTCCCTTCTTCCGGTTCTCTAGTGGACATATTTTTTAAAAGACAGATTCCCAACTTCTAGTAGTACTACCAACGAATATTGATAAATTGATGCATCTCATATATTTCCGATACCTACCGGGTAGCCCGTTTTACACCGCTTTATTCACATCAGGTAGATATGTATAGTGATTGATGTTCTTGGTTTTGTAGTTGGACTGTGTGGAATCTGGCTGTGGTTTATTGGTCTGTCTACTTTATCTTAATGCTTCCCAGAAATCTTTCCTGAAGTTGAATTGTAAGAAGAAGTTTGTAAAATGGATAGATCTTGTGGTAGTAGTGTATACAAAGTAAGAAATAGCATTTCAAGAATACAAAGTTAGAACATTTGGATATGCAGAATGGGGCACAAGTAAATGGACTTTGGTCGATGGAATGGAATCCATTAATAAACAGCTCTAGTGTCACAACGCTCAATATATATTTATCTTAGTCTTTGTAAAAACTTCGATTCATAATTTTATTTAAATCATTTTTATGAATCATTTCGGTTTTTTTAATGTCTGCATTGTAGTTGGCTTTGTTGTCCTCTACTTGCAATTTTTAGTTGTAACTTTGACTTTTGTGTCGAGCTTTCTAAAAATGTAGTCCATGTAATTTAGATGATGGACTCAGAGACTTGATTTTGGGATTCCGTCTTACATGAAGTAGATTAGTAACTCGCTTGATCCAAGCCTTTTAGGCCAGTCCATATTTAAAATATTTAAATCCTACTGTTGTTCCCTTGTTACGTATAAAATATGATTGAAAACACCGTAATGCAGCATTCAGTACTGATTGAAGTTTTCACTTACATTTACCCATCACAAAATTACAAGAGAAAAGAATATTAGTAGGATGTAAAATCTAACAGCCCAATTTCATAGAGAATGGGCCTCACAACTCTTGTGGTCTTCCTTTGCATTCAGCACACTTACTTCCTGAATATTTAAAATCAAAAGCAGATCAAAGCTGCTAAACATTAGCTCCTCCGCTACCTGAGAGCATGTGGCAATGTTATTGTAATCCTAAATTCGGCAAGGCATAACAAGCCATGTTCGTAAAGGGATTACATTTATTTGGCAGTGCTTTGAACTTCATTATTACTGCAAGTTTGTTATTTAAAACCGGAGGCAAGTAACGAAAAATTGTGCAGTCACTTTGACAAACACAGTGGGAAACAACAACAAAATGGAAAGGATTAAAACAAATTAAACCATTACCCGCATTTGTTTTTGCAATTGCATTTAGGGTGGCTTAGGTTACTGGAAAGTCAACAGCTTCAACAATAAAACTACTCCAATAAATGGAATATTGGGCTTAAGAACCTCTAGAATCCCACCATTGCAATTAAACTCTCTAGTATACCTTACGAATGTCTCCGGCAACCTTGGTAAACCATAATCAGCCAACCTATTCGTACTAATAAAAAAAAGTATGCATGAGAGCGATCAGATACAACGATTAGGGACAAAGGAATTACAGCCAATTCTTTCCCTTCTCAATAAGATATAGTCATTGTCATTTGCTTATATCCTTCAGTTCCACAAACAGAGCGACTGCTCAAAACCGATCGTTTTTTAAAACGACCGACGTCCAAACGCCGGCGATCGAAAATAAAAAACACAGCCTTGTGGAAGCTATGAAAATGAATTATAAGATAACCGAAGGAAAGAGATTTTGTGCACCTTTAAAGAAAAAATCTCCAACGTTTCATATCTCATATCCACAAGTAGATCTCTTCTCTTTGATCTACTTTGATCCATCAATCACTTTTCTTTTCCTATCATAAAACCACCAGTGTGAGCCCACTCCCTTCCCTTGGTGACGCAATGCAAAAGAGATAAAATACTTCGAAGTAAGTAAAAGTTGGCATTTACAATTTTTTTTGAGCGTTTGAGGGAGATAAGGCATAGGGAATAGGGCAGGGAAAAGTTCCTGGCAAACCGTTCCCAGCCAAAGCCACTGACAAGGAGTATCCAGGATAAGGTGTTAAGACTCATTGTACGGAATAAATTGACCGTGCGATTTCATATTGGAAGTAAAATGGCTCCATTTGAAAATTTTGAATGGTAAATAAAGGGAAGTATGATTTATTGTTGCCGACAATCTATAAAGCGGAGGGACGACCTCTTTCACTTGGTTGAAGTGAAAGTGCTCATCTGTCATATTCACCAAAAAATAAATCTTTCCAGCTCTACGCAAATACATTTCAAACTTTCTTCATCATTTTGACTAAAAATCGACTTCCATTACATTTTCTGTGCCGAACCGAGATTCTGGAAAGTGTCAAAACATGGAGAGAAAGGCCGTTTATGAAATGAATCCAGGCCTATTCTTTGCAATGATTATTTATAAGTTTACATGCAGAAAAACTGGTTGAGGTATTTTCGGCTTAACTTACTAGCAGGTTTGGATTCAGCAGGCACGATGTTGAAATCTTGGCAGATCCCTGTCAACAGTTTTAGAATTTATCAGTTGTAGCGGACGTAGGAGATTTTTTATTGGGATTAGAAACTGAATTTTTAAGGTACTTTAAGGGTATAAATTCTATCAACTTTATTACAGATACCTATGCTATAAATGGTTTCTTCGAGAAAGTCAATTACAATTAGTTACTTATGTACATACACGTACGGTCTATCTATTCATGGCGGTCTGGGTTGTTTGAAGACGATAAAACGGTTTATGTAAATTCAAGACTAGAATAAAACATAACTCAAAATGAGTAAGTTTTAGTCGTTTACGGTGAAAAGTTGGATTTATCCTCCTTTTTATATGCAAATTTTATCAAAATACCAAATCCCAGCCATGTTTATAGACTTTTTGTATGAATGCATTTTTTCAGGAGGAACGACGCATTTTCCAGACGGCCCTGAACATTTGAATTAATAAATCTTTTTCTATTTTTATTCTTCGTACGGATTAAAAGCAGATGAATAATGAAAGTTGCTGATACGAGAAGTTGGTGGTGTGGTGCGTCCAGAATGACAAGAGAGAAGCTGAAACTTTCTCCAATTTTGTTATGAATTACGGTGACAGTTATTTTAACCAACTTTACTTCAAGCTTATGCGAACTGTAATTTGCTGTTTCATGAAAATTACATTATATTTAAAACAGCGTGTAGTCAAATTCAAGAGACGAAAATGAATTGTAACTTGGAACGATCCATTTAAAACATGTGATTCTTCATAAGACTCATTATTACTAGCCCTTTGTATTTGAAGAATGGGTAACAAATCAACATTTTGCGGACTCGTGTGGATTTCAATAGTTAATTACACGACTGAGACGGTCATCATTTTAGAGTATTTAGTTGGGACCTTTAAAATTTAACTTAAAGAGTTCTTTACTTAAAGACCATAGCATTTCATGGGCATAGAAATCTTGTTCGTGTTGTTTCATACAAAGTTTAGAAGCTAGTTTCATTGTTTTTGAGGTTTATATAGTGCTGTTGAAATGGAAGATGAAAACGTCCTAGTACCATAAAAATCCAGCAAATAAACAAAGAAAAATTAAAAAAAAATTGAGCCGTTCGATGGTTAGCATAAAGACAGACGGACGGACAAAGACCAAATCCTTCGCATTGTGTATTCAGTGATACAAAATTAATCACACTTTTTCCCTACACATATTAATACTAATAAGCGTTCACTGTACTTAACTTTGCTGTCTTGTTAGGTCGTTAATTATAATGTCTGTCACTAAATCAGATGGTAAATAATAATAAATATAATAAATGGTAATTAGCTCCAGTAGTGGAGCCGTCAGTTTTACTGAGGCTACACTTTAAAAGTTTTTACTCAAAATCTTAAGGGAAATATCTTCTAGCTTTGTCTTAAAACTCGTGTTTCTATATTTAGGAATCCTTCTCAGTTCTCGGTTTTGCAAGACATGATAGTTGTAAAATTATCGCTGAAAGTTTACATGTTCAAGAAGTAACTCTTTATTAAATAAACTCATATTCTAGTTAACGCTAAAGTTAGACAAATACATTTAAATTAAATTGTCTACGTGATACCGTGAATCAATTAAATTCATTTACCACCCAGCAACTTGATATTTACTATTTAGATTTGTTAATAAATGTGATCCAGAATTTCAACTATTTATGACCAGAGAGAGAGAGAGCTATAATTAGTACCAGAAACTCAACATTTCAGTCACACACTTATTTCTAGCTCTAACTGTCTTTTAATCGGGCTCAAAAAGCATAATATATTACTGCATATGCATATTTCATTCCTAATACAAAAGTAAAACATATCACGGATGCTTTCCTTTTCTGGTTATTGAATTTTCCACATCGTAAGAAAGCAATCTATTTTTAAAGCTTTAGAATCAAATACTATGATATGAAAATGAAAACTTTAATTTAATAACCTATGCAAGCGAGAAGAAGTTGGTTGAACAATCTGGAAAGTGAATCCAAATATTATCATTACCATCATTGTTACAAAGATTCGAACCGGAATTTTATCTAAAAAAACCTTGTGACAAATTTAGAACAAAAGCTTGCATGCACTTGTTACGATTATGAATATCTCCTCATTCCTGTTCAAGAAATGGGATAATAAGAAATTACCCATTCATGCGAAAGTTTAAGAATTGAGAGTACCAGAGTTGCTTGCAGAGCCATTCACATTTTCCAGCTTATTTCAATGCATTGCTTCATGCTTCACCATCACATTTCAAATGCAAATCAGTTTCAAGGAACCCGGAAATCGGGGAATTGAATCATCAACATAAAGTAGATGGCTTATCCAACGGAGCAAATTGCTTCATCGAATATCTTATCTTGTGCTAAAAATAATTGAATCCTTGATCTCTTTTTCAGTTAAAGAACAACAGGATGAGGAGGAATCTACATATTCCAATCCCACCTACCCTAATCGGCATCCGCATGTTGTTCCACTTGTAAAAGGACCTCTATTTTTTAACAGCGCCGCTCGTTAAGTAACAGCAGGGGAATAAAAACCAAGTGGAGTTAAATTTCTTAACTCGCTTTTACAATTCAAAGTCGCATATTTGATCTCCAGTTCACCAGGGGACAGGGTCCATATTAAAACTTTTCGGTATCACAAAGGGTCTGGCTGATGCTGTGGTGGTGGCAGCATATGTAAAATAAAATAATAAAAATATTTAGAAGAGAATGGACCTGGAAGCCCTGAATTGGAAGAAGGTTGCTGGCAGTAGTGGAAGTAGCAAGAGATAAACACATTAAGAGATCCATTTTAAGTTAAAAACCTTACTCCTTCTGAAGGAATATAAAGCAGGATCTTGTCAATAGCAGTCGCTCAAGCTTTCAAGACCACTCAGTTTATTCCATCTAAGTAATTGCATCGTCCATGTTCTCATCCCGTTTTTTACTCTCCTTCCTTCCTCTCCCTCCAACCCCATTTGTTTGTGCTCTTTCTTATGCATAATTTCATCTTCAAATTTTTATTTCTCAACTTCGCAAATTACTTCGCTCAATTGCCATCACCATCGTTGGATTGAATTACCGGCCTAGAGGGGAAAGATGCCGGAGAGCTAGCGTTTCTTATTCTTCAAACTACTTCCTTCTGCCACAGTCTTTGCTTCCTCTGTCTCAAGATCTGCTCCTGTCCTTTTTATGTCATGGAGACGTTGCAAAGTTCGGAAGCAAAGTGGGAGAGGATGTAGGGACGGAAAGGGTTATGTTCACGATGCTCAGCATGTGATAAGTGGTACTAACCTACTAACTAACAGAGACGAACCGTTTATACGCCAAGGCATTACTTTCTCAGATCTCCTTTCAAAGGCGACGATGCGATGAGAAAAATTTCGGAATTATTAAGAATTTCTGAGCCCTAAGGTTCCTCTGCATCGATATGATACGGGTATGTATGTGTCCCTTTAATGGGGTCACTGATTGAGTCTGCCCGTCCGTCCTTCTGTATCATCATATAATTTAAAAGACATAATGGCCTCAAAAAACTAAACGTTTTCGAAAAACAAAATCGGTTGGAGACCGAATTGGCACTGATATAAGTTCAGTTTGAACGTGGGACAGATCAGTCACAGCCTCTGGCGTTGGTCAATCTTCTCGATATTAAAAACACCACATGCTATTTCGCCATTTCCACCGCTGTGCTGTAACATATAGCCATGATGTTCTTACACGCACAAAAATCCCTATACAACGTAACTTATCAACGAAAGTACAAACGATAGCATCCTATCCAGTACTCACTTACAATCCGATTCATCAGGTCAGTAAATGTCTAAGGAAAACACTCGCACCTCTCATTTGAACGTTTATTTCATATAGAAGTACCATGATGATGATGCCAGCAGGATTAATCGAAAAAGTAACTAGCTATTGCACATGGAGCCAACACAGTTTCTTGAGAAAGTCGCTGAAATGTCTAACTTTTACCCATTCATACTTAATATGACACAGAGTCGCGTGTTACAACGAGGGGTTACAAGTAGCCCTGTCACATGTAGGCTGTTTTTGAAATTGCCTACTTGATGTGCCTAACAAGAAGTATCCGTCATGAGTGCACTTTGAATATTGGAAAATTTACAATTTCCCAGAGTATGAATCCAACTGATAAAGTGGCAGGAGGGAATAATGGAATTTTTCCCAACTTCTTGGAATGCATGCATGAGATGATATTGTTTTAAAGGATGAGGAGAAAATCCACGGAATGAATGAAAAATAGTAGAAATAGATAAAGGCTATTGAAGTGAAACTAAAAGAGGAAACAAATTCAAAATATCAGATAAAAAATGGGTGTTCTGTCTCGAAAAAGCTTAAGCCGAATAAAGCATTGTTCTTTGAGTATTTTCAGGGTTCTTGAAACGGCTCTTCGTTAAGTAAGACATAGAATCATATGCCATCGCGTCATAACCATTCCCTCGTATTTCTAACTATTGTTGCTTTTGTTGAAGTAGCCTAAGAGTGCAGAGTCTTATATCTGTCCGGACATAATAATATAGAAACATTTATATCAAGACTCGTGGATTACAGTCGGCATTCATGGCTTTCTCCGATTCTTCCTCCTTGTATTTATTATCATGATCCTCATAGTGTTGCTCTTGAAGAAGAGTCGGAAAAATCTTAGTCTTGTTCTTGAGACGGAAATGCTACATATTAGGACTGAGGATAAGTAATCTCTCGTCATTTTTCTGATGAAGAAGGATTTTTTTCTCCAACTGGGATGAAGTAGGACAGGAGATTTAATTCCACCGTTCCACTCTCTCTTTCTCTCATCCAGTTTGTCCAGCGGTTTATGTCGGTATCCTGTTGGATAGCTCCGTTTATTTCTTGTTCGATTTCAACAGAATCCTAAGGATGAGTTTTTCTTCTGCTTATATATATATAATATATATATATGTATAAATATATATTATTTTCAAGAGATTTCAGAATGAACATCATTTCGTTGAAATGGAGTGCGGTAAAAGAGGGAAAAAGTTTTGCAATTCTCTTTACTTTTGTTAGAAGAGGAAAGTTGGACTCTAATCTGGCCGGCTTCCCGTTTTCTGTTTCTTGATGCAAAATGAACAAAACCTGTTAAAAGGAAAGTGTGTAGCAAGAGCTGGTTATCTAAATGGAACCCTGCATTTTTCCTAATGCCCTTCGATTGGAAAAGGTAAGGGACGATGTTGATGTCGGCGGAGGTGGCCTTGGGTCGAAATGCGTTGTTTTTCATCCACCCAAAATGCGGGAGATAGAAGCCGCAATGATGTGCAACTTCCTCTCTCCATATAAATACTTGACTTAGTTGGGAAGTACGTGTGGTCAAGGCTCCCTTGACTTTTCTCTTCAAAAAAAGATGATCGATATTTGATACGGATGGAGGAAATGTCCTTCCGTTCCATTTACAGAAAATTCCTGTATATCAATCTGTGTACCCGTGGGACATTTTAGTGGGATTCTGTCTTAGAACTCACTTCCGACGTTTGTACTTTCACCGTCAGAATTTGTCAGTAAGAAGAAACTATGGGGAAAGTCAAGATCTTTTTATACTTGCTTTAGTCATCCTGACGATTCTCCTTCGTTTTGGACCGGGTAATAAATACGGCAGAGGGTTATGTTATTATTACACTTGGGAAGATAGGCAGGGATTTGGAATATATAAGTCATTTCCATTGGAAATTCTCAAATCCCTCTAAAAAACAAAATGCACTTTATATCCGATACTTGTGAGAAGGTAGGATTGATGGGGATCTCAATATTTATATTCCGACTCAATCCTCATCCTATTAAGGTTGTGGAGGAAGAGTCTTGGTTCATACGCGATTATTAGAAGACTGGCAGGGGATATATAGGTTTCATTTTTGGATGTGTGGAGAAGGAGGTGATAAATCAAAATTCAGAACTCAAGTTGGATTTGATGTTTTTGTGAATAAATCAGAAGTAAAGCTGTTTTCGCATCCTCCGTGGTTTGTACATCCTTGCTGGTATAGGCAGTTGTAACTTATAAGTGTCTCAAGGGCTTATCCTTAGCTAACCGAAGTTGGCAGAAAAGATTACAATTTATGCTCATCCTGTCACATCCCCCGTGTTGTTTGTTCTACTGATTTGAAGGATCTGTAGGACATATTGAGGGTTTCACCTTAAAGTAAATAAATACGACGCCACGAAGGGGAAATAAATTCTACACCATCGATGTTTCAACAAGCTAAAGCCTGTCGTTTTTTTAACTTTCTTCTTGATAGAAGAAAGAAAACCGCTTCGATGTCTCAAATCTATATATGCTTACTATTTACTGTTGCAACGGAGTGGCCACATACACACACACACGATTTTGGTAACATATCAAGAATAATAGGTCCAACTTTTTCTATGGATAACTTTGGTTTTCCAGTCTAATTAAGCAAGTGAAGCTCTGTATGTGTGTTATTGGGATGGCCTTTTGGCCAGTTCTGCTCCTAATGTACCTTCTACCTCTATCTTGCTTCTTTAGCTAAAACTTAGAAATGTTCGGGAACTATTACTTGACGAGTTTAGGACCATTTTCTCCGGGGAATTTCCCGCAAACTTTTCCTTCATGGGAGAATCACAGATCGTTGGTAAGGTCGAATCGATCGACCCGGTCCTTTAGATAGATTTGGGGTCGTTGCTGGAGGTTAGTAACCAATACCAGAGCTATTGCTTTCCTAAATATAAATACATTCTGTAATTTGATTTTCTTAATTATATGTTTTCCTGTCGAAGTTCTTTTGTTTTATTTCTTGGGAAATCGAACGGTTGATTAATTTGCTCATGATGCTTAGGAAATGTCAACGACCAAGAGGTCTTCAAACTATTATAGAATTTAGACATATGCTCCTTTCACATTCACAAGTTAATACAATGTGACTTGAGATTGTTTTTAATTTGGCTCGTCGAGAGTACATTAGTGAGGGAAGTGTTATGCAGACGTGCCCTTACGTGCCAAATGGGAAACTTGGGAATCAGATCTTACATTGGATTCCGTAATTAACGACGACAGCGGGGCCGAAATTAAGAGTTGTTTTGAGCTGTATGTGGCCTAATACGGTCATAAACTTGGAAATGCTGGCCTCCTCTACTTAACATTTCGGCTTGTTGAGTTGTTGAGAATAAGCATAAGAGGCTCAGCATGAATTGCGAAATATTCGAAAGCAAGTGTGTCGGAAGAGCTGTAGAGTGAAGGGCTGTAGATGGTTGAACTGAATGAGAACAGACTCCTGCCTCGAACCCGTGGGTGGATGCCGAGAGACTAAAATTGGAGTTACGCAACCTGTGCACAACTTCTAATCTTCGGATCCGTTTTCCCCAATCGACTTCGACAAGATCCACTGAATCGTACTTTCCTCCTCTCCAGAGTCGGTACATAGGTAATAGGATGTTAACAACGGGGAGGAGGAACTTCCCGTTGGTTCTATCAACGTCGTCTAATAAAAATAAGTGATGTGGAGGAATGGACGTTGGCAGGGTGGTTCGGCATCGAGGTGGAGAGGAAAGTTGTTATCATTAAAAAAATGGCATCATATTTCAGACAAGCGTAAAGTTTTCTCATTTTGTGGTTCAGCGAATTTGGTTTTCGTCAACCTTCTGCCCAGATATGGGGAATCGCTAAACACGGGTCTCAGGAGACAAGCGTCTTCACGCTCCTTCCTCTCTAATCAAATCAAACTTCTGTAAGATCGTTATGAAGCGCTTTAGCTCCGGCTTACGCACGACTCTTATCTTCATATCGGCTCATCTGCTTCTGTCACTTCTCCCTACATTTCTCTTATTCCGCTCATCAGGCTTCGCCACGAGTCGATTCCCGTAAATGGATATCAAAGACGAAGTGGCAGATATCGCTTGGAGCTCTATAATTCCTATAGAACCTGGTATATATAAGTATGTAGGTGGGCTCGAAGATGTACAGCACTGCTGGTGTGGTGTGGATCTCAACAATATCGTCAACATGTCTCAATCCCCACAGTTATCCGATAATCAGTAACCCTATCTCCTTGTTGTGATAGTTTTAAATAGCAAAGACGGCAGGAAAGAGAAAGCTAGAGAGAGGACGAGAGAGGAGAGAGAATGGGAAAGAGATCCATGTCAAAGAACACAATTATCTCGAGCAGTAACCGCATATATAAATAGGATTGGGAAAGAGAGATGTCCCAAATCTGTAGATGTCTATAAAGTAAAAGTACTTTTAGTACAGTTCATTCTTCATGTTATGCTGTGACCCTGTTGACTGGCCAAGAGGATGACGCAGGGATAGAACAACATCAAGCCTAATCCCACAACTTATTCCTTTATATTGTATGTGTGTACCTTTCAACCTTTCTCCTCCCGAACCATAACTTCGACTTCAGATATCATTTTTCCCGGCACAGAATGAGAAAACTTTCAGTTTCCATTTTTTCCATGAATTTTTTCCCCATTTTGTTTTTCATTTACTACGACAAACATCATTTCCATTTCGTACTCCTCCAAATGAGAAACGGAATTCGGATGAGTGTACGAAGAGTGAAATTGTTATTTGATCTCGGATATTATTATGTGGGTGTTTGTGTGGCTAGTTTTTTGATAAAAACATTTCCAGGTTGGAAGAAATGATTAGGAGTAGATGTAGTTAGTAGCTGTCTTGAATTATATTTTTGTGGAGTTTTTTCTTGATTCCAGCTTTGGATCCTGGGGTGTTTTTGTAAGGGTTTGTAATTTTTTGTCTTTGGATTGGAAAATCAATAAATGTAAGCTCATGTGATCCATTCCAGTCTCAATATAGAAAGCTATCAGATTATGATAAGTTTTTGGTATAGCTTTTGAGTTAGTCTAAAAAGCAAGATATATGAACTCCTAGTAATACAAGACTGGAATTGTCGATGTCAATTCATTAATTAACCTAAAGACTAGTGGGAAGTTGCTTGAATCTAGAATTAAAGAAACTTTAGTCAGGGCTAACCTTAACCTTGTTAGTTAGTTGCATTTTAAGCTAAAGTCTGAAATTCATTTGCTTTTGCTTTCTACACAATGCCTATTTATACAGACATTAACAAATGGAGATTATTTTGATGAGAATATTGCATTGGAGATTAGTAGTTCTTCCGTTGTATTTTGCTGTGTGGTTTCGTTACTGGAAGCTTAAGGAGAAAGTATCCAAGTCTTCACTGCAAAATTCTTCCCACATTAAATCATTTTGATATTGGTGTTTCGAAACAGTTTTATTTTTAAGCTCATTTTATTCATTATTGTTTGAGTATTTTCAAGACGGTCATAAGCTTTGAAACACAAATAAATTGCACACTGCAGTAAACAATTAAGGACCAAGGAGAGAGACAACGTGCTATCTCTTTATTCACTTCGATTGATTTAGACACTGGAGCGTTTGTTTGATATTAATGGTATAATTTATTCATCCATACAGTAATTTGATCTTATACAAAATGTAATACCGTCTTACAATGCATTTGAGATGATATACCTCGTTCTGTCCGTTATAATGCCAACATTTAGTACAAACTTAATCGTAATAATTTAAATGAATTCGCTGGTAGTACTACCACTTTCTGCTTTTTGCTTTCAAAATTATGATCAAAATGCCTTCTTTTGCTCAAATCGTCGCTTAAAGAGTGAAAAATTGTGGCTCAATGGAAATCGCGTTGGATTATTTGACGTTCCCCTAAACTAAAAAATATTTTAATCTTACTGTGGAGGCCGTGTCTGATCTTATGATTTCTGGATATGTGGATGGTTATGAAGGATTAAAATTGGCAACAACTACGGAGATGTTTTCTATTTAATAAGAAGTGTCAAATTAATAAGTTATTATTGATCGTGGAAATGTTAAGTTTACAAGTTAAATTGATGAGTTTTTGGCGTGATAATTTTGAGACAGAAATGACAGACAAAGTTAAAATGGACAGAGTAACAGTCTGTGATCAAAATATGAGAATAGTGATGAATGATATATAGAATTAGTTCGTATTTATAGTAGTCTTAAACTGCGGTCAAGGTTTTAGGTAGATAGGTTGGAGTCAACTTATAATTAATACAATTATGTCGTCTAGACAAAAAGGTAAGCTAGTACGAATGTGAAGGACATGGGTTCAATGAATTTAGCATTAACATACAGATCAAGTAAGTAAGATAAACATGAAAGATAGGTACAATTTCTAGACGACAGCCACGGACATATCTAAAGATTAGAATTAGCAGATTAGGGACCAGACATTTAAATCTATGAAATGATATTCAACTTATAACTCATCCCCACATCCCTGCATACCTACATCCCCAACACTTACTATCATCAAATTTTTTTTTAAATTTCATAGGTTGAGTATTTTATTTTTCTCCAATTAAATAAGCCCAATATCCGAAATTTATATTTTGATCCTGCTTTTATACTAACGGTGGAACGAAATCCACTTATTTAGAGAGGCTCAAAATCAAGCCAGTTCAAAGTAGATCTTTACTTCTCACCCGTTTGTGAAAACAAAAAGCAGTTTTAACTGGCAAAATCTCTTTGAGTCTAGAGAGCTCATGGCTTTTCCCTTTTAATCCGCGTTAAAATGCATCAATAAATATTTCACAACTAACTTTGATGTCAGTTGGGGCGCTATAGAGGATAGAACTACGGCACAAAGAAAGCATTCAAATGGAGACGAGTTGATATTCGACATTCGACCTTCTTCACTTACGTTCGCTTCGCTTATCCCAATCTATAGAAATAAAGTGCAAGTTTTATCCATAGACCGGCTCAGGCACTTTGAGTAGATATCCAGGCAGGTTTTAATGGAAATTCGCTGTGCAGTCTTCAAAGCGACCTAAACTTCGTTTCTTGTCTCTCCAGTTCTAGACAACTCCAATGATATCCTACGTCCTCAATACCAACCAGCAGCCTCCCTACACAAAGACCTTACATTTCCTATGTATACTGAAACTGATGACAGCCAAATCCCGGAAGATCTGACTTTCCATTCAGTAAAAGCTTTCCTGGACTCAAATACATGCTGAAAACCAAAACCAGGCGTAGACCCACCAGTTCAGGAATTAACAACGGAACTTGAACACGTGGTTGTAATATTTAGGTTTCCATCTAAGATACCAGTTTTAGTACATTTTCGCAATACCACCACTGCATTTTAAATCTTAAATTGTCCCAAGGGAGCACAGTTTTAAAATATTTAGCACTTGCTTTTACTATTAGCTCCATTTACATATAAATATGCAAGGATCTATGTATATTTCCGTTCTCTTGCATATTTAAAACGATTACGACAACACAATTTGACCTAGATATTACAAAATCAGTTCTTTGAACTTATTTTTATTCTTACTCGAGATCCAAGAACTAGTTGATTTGTAACAAACAGATAAAATCTGTTGATCTCCTATCTAATCAATTGTCCAATTTTACGAATCGTATGAAGTATCTGGCAAAACAGGTATAAACATGATGTAAATCCAAGGGGAAAACTTTCCAATCTTGAGGGCTGAAGTAACACGTTTATTCCTTTCGCCAAGTAGCATAAGCATCAGGGAGAAAGTAAGGTGAGTGTGAATGTGAAATTGGATTCCGAATTCCTCAAACTGTTCACGTGATCCTGGTTTGTAGTGCGAACAGATGCTGTGTAGTTCGAAATTTTGCACACAATACCTGCTTTGAAATGTTCCATTTCCCTTTTATTCATACCAAGTTCTGCAATCGATGAGGCGGACACCCGTATCGAATGCGATGTGACAGGCCGAAGTTGGAGCAGTTTGATTTGATAAATTGAACAAAACTGATACGCATTCCAATATTTCATCCGGTTTAAAGGCTGTATATTATACGTGGAAAAATAAAACAGTAAAATTTCATATTAATAAATCTAGATATACATATTAGTCATAAGTTCTCCTTCGCCATACTCATCATAATAGTCCAAGCTAATACATTTGTCACATTATTGACCCATTCGCAAACGTTGTATAAGACCCCCAAATTTGAATAAGAGCAAGGAATTTCACTATTATTTCTCAACGATTTGCGAGTCCTCTTTCAATAGTTAATTGACGAAAGAGTGAAGATGTAATAAACTGTCTGTAAACAATGTATAAATGTGTCGTAGATAATGTACCGTTCTCGAAAATTCTCAATATTTTATATTGGTAGAATTTCAAAATCTTCAGTCCCGACGCCGTTTGATTGAATGCTCAATATTAAAAAACCGTTTTTAATATATTATTATTCAATATTGAATAATTTCGGGAAACGTTACATATCAAATGGCTAAACGTACCACAACAATAGAGAAAAATACGATTTACTGATAAATATAGGCTGACCATACATTTCTACTGATGTACATCACATATTATTAGGGTTTGACATTGAAAATAAATTTAAAAGCTGAACCTTCCGGGAGTTATCGTGCGGACGTACGTACAGACAGGCATCGAAGCGTTGATATTGCATAATAAATTGCGTTACTGAAGGAGACAAGATAAATGATGCAAGAGAGAGGGATTACGGGGGAGTTTACATGGCAAGACTTTCATCGGCATGCCATAGCTATGAACCATTAAATTCTATGTAGTAGTATTATGCCATATTATACGGATTTAAATTTCAATATACGTATGGAAACATATTGGCTGCACATATCCCGGGACCTCTAATGGATTCCAGTGATGATGATGTGAATGGCTCCCTCGACATTAATCGTTGAAAATTCATCTAGGTCTGTATCAATTGAATGGAGTGATTTGAGGTCACGAGGGAATTTTGGATGTCAATTCAATTTCCAGTATGACTTTGTCTGAAATAAATTATTGTGCATGAAATGAAAAGACTAATTTAGACAGAGAACACAACGCACTACAATCTTAATGGCTGTATACAACTGTTGTAAATAAGGTCAGTATGTTTGAAATATAGTCCAAACTACAACAAAACTAAATTGTCATGTCTAAAAAGATTGTTACGCAATAAAATCTTATATGACCCCAACAATTGAGCAGCACCCTCAATTTGTCTCAGATAATGATCGTATATTATTACTCTGTTTTTGAGATAAGGAGTGATGCCTATTTCCTTCAGCTGACATAAGTAATTTTATGGGTTTAAAAAGCGAAGCTAACCAAGTCGTCTGATTTCTGTCCTTATCTTGTCTCATTGACGGACATACAGACACAAGGCATGGTATCAGCGTATACTGTTCACAATGGTTAATAACGGTCCACAAACTCGCAAAACCCCTCGATGTTTATAATTGCTTGTACTGACTGCAAAAATGTCAGAATGTCAGTTCCCATTTTATATTCCTAAGTAACTTATTGTATTTCTGGGGCTACAAAAATTCGCTCAGATTTGAGATGAATAAATAATACAAGAACATTACGAATCGTAATTCGCAAGTCTACAAAGTTCCAATAAAAAACAACACTGACTTGTTTACAGCCTTATATTCTCAAACTCTGACTTAATTTCTGGAACCATTGACTATCTATCAGTAGATAAAAAATCCAACACAAATTGTGGTTTACAATATAGATTTTTTTTAAATTGACAACATCAACTAATGACTAACTTGAGACAAATGTAAAAATGCAAGAAATCTGCCATTCTTGCACAGGTAGCTTTTAAATGTTCTTACAGGATACTTTATTTTAACCAACAATTCATCCAATTAATTATTTAACGCGATTGCAAATTGATAAATAACATTGTGAGGATTTCCCAAGGAATCAAGAAATATTAAACCAAAAGCACTTGATCAAGAGCTACGCTCCTGCCTCAAAGCACAAAGTACTTGAGAGTTTAAGTAGGATTGAGGTGAAGGGTTGAATAGAATAATGCTGGATATCGGGCTTAGCAGACATATCCCTATATAATATTCCGGATTAAAAGAGGAAGAAGAGATTCGGGGTGAGATTAACTTGGAAATTCTCTTAACCCGACATCCATTTTTGAAATAGAAGGTAAAGCCCTCCTCGTAGATTGTGTATGATTATGAGATATGGAATCCGTCTCAACGACCTCCTTCTCTTCCCGTTATTATTAATTGAACTCAAAATCAGACTTGCGAAACCTATATATTATTGTCTCGCACATCAATCATCCTCACATTCGATTCACCACTAATAGCCATGAAGATGATGTAAATAGACCACACAAATCCATAGATTCAGGAAAGGGCACACAGCACATGGTTATATTCAAACGCTAAACGGGATTATAGCCATGATTTGATTGAAGCTAACGCCTGTTTCTGTATCCAGCTAATCCGGCATTTTAAATTCCATAATCCATTGTTAGTTTGTTTATAGATTTTACATCAAATGCCAGTTCGAATTACCCATTATCAGAATCGGGACGAGTGAAAGATTCGATTGTGGTGGATTCTAATGAGCACTGTCAACTGTGATCGGTATCTAGAATAGTCCAAGTAAAAAAATAACGAAAGACTATGGTAGACTTACAGATTTCATGCTACGCTGAAATCTATGGGAATCTTACCTTCGGTCATTGAAACAAAATTTTTTTTGAATAATTTGGATCACGAAACTGCTCGATATTTAGGTCCAAAAGCTAAGCGTCGAACGTCGTTACCAGATCGGCTGACTAATTGTAAGTATTGAGGAAAATCAGGAGCGAGGCCTGAGAGCGTATTGCCGCCAAGTAAGTGTCGGATGATGATGGATCCTTTGTTTGTTGCGTTGCACTTCGACTCCGATTTCATGAATTGCATAATGACTTCCAACTGTAATAAATTACGGAACTGGGTTCCCGAGTCGAAGTTTGGGCCTAATAGTTTCGTCATATATAATGTTAGTACGATATCAATCCCCTTTTGCTCCATGCCCATCCGGTCATAAATCTATTGGACAGTTTTACTCCACGTATGACCGTTTACCAGCGGCGTCGTTTACGTCTCCCAGTCCCCCAAAGGTTACTACTGGTCTATGTCCTGACAAATGCTGCCCTCTCATAATTACCAGGCTATAAGCAATTCATAAATGATAGATGAGACTGGTATTGGAGCCTTTTGAGTGTATTTCTGCATAATGATCCGTGACTTTTTGGTAATTAAACGATATAAATCAAAGTTTCTTTATTTACTCTTTAGATTGTAGAAATAGTAGTGTTTTTCCTGTTTTTGCAAAGGGCAAGGCTATTTTCCGATGAAGCTTATTTCCAGAGCGGGAATATTTAGTTTTTACTGTACATTCCCATCCATCGCATCCCCGATTTAAAAACGTCTAACTTCCTAAATAAATCCCACAATAATCCTTTTTCATAACTTCCGACAGGGCACTTTAAGAGGTGGCCCATCGGTTTGATCCCGATCTGACCTGAACCGTACCTGTTTACAGGTTACGATCCGATCCAAACGGACGGGATCCTGAAAAAAAATGCAATGTAGGTATGGATTGAAGATGACGGGTTTGAGGAAGACCCTTTCGAGAGCAAAGTACAGAATTCAATTCCACAAATAGGTATGCACCCAACACAACAAGCACAACAACAATGTGCAAACACGTATATGTTTATACGGAGGTAGACGGGTGGAGAAAGTCCATATAGCGGAGATGACAGGTAGGAGAAGTCACATTGAGTCTTTTCACATCCCCTGCCAATCAAGTCCATTCCACCCACGTCTCAACTTTTCCTCTTATAATGGAGAAAGCTGTCGAATTCCGCCCCAGTCCGTTTACTCCTCCGCTTACTTATATGCATGCACTAATGGAATATCCACCTCGTTTTGGAGAGGTAATATTCCTCCATCTCTGCACCTCTCTCCAGTCCCCATGAACGAGGACTCGGGATTCTGTAAAAAGAAGAATAATAATAATATGACAAGTGGACGTGAGAAAATGGTGCGTGCAAGGGAAAGGTAAGGAGAAAGCCTGCTGGTTCTTCAACAAGGGATTGACGGGATGGGAGTGTCGCTGTAGTAAGCAGGTTGTATCGGGATATTATTTTTTCCAGCTCCAAAATCGTCTTCTTTAAAGTGTAGGCCGTGTTTTCTTCCGCCCAACCTGGTTCCTTGAATTTGTATTCAGTCGTAAAGGAAGGAACTTAGTCCTTCCTGCACTTGACACATTCCAATGCATGACCAACAGTGCATGGGAAAGCGTCCTCTGTCCCTCTCTCTGAAGGGTATTGAACAAGGGTTGGAATCCAATGACTTATGCATGCCAATCTTCCTCTACTTTTACGGGAGGTAAAATAAGAAACTTGGATCCTGGTCCTAAAACATTTCCAACCTACTAGGATCATCTCTATACGGATGAGGAAAGCCTCAAAACAGGAGCCTCCTGTTTGTCATTGATGTTAGAAAGAAAGTCGCTCCTCTGCAAACTCTGGATTATTTTACATCTACTTCGAATTTTAAAAGGTCCTTTCTCTGCCAATCTTGTTTTGATCGATTCCCTGCCTCTCCTCTCTCTCTGTAGCCTCTGTTACCTACTCGGGAGGGTTCGAACTTAAATGAAACCGATGACCCATTTTTGGAACACTTTGATATGGGGGTGACGGATATTGCCAGAAGTCCTCCTGCATTCATCTCTGTCTCTTGCAAGCTAACACACATTTTTATTCTTTCCCCCCGAATTCCCTTACTACTATCCTATTTGCTATTCCCTTATTAAGTGTTGAAAACACTTTATGCGAATGACCAGTCCGTCTGTCCGTCCGTCCGTCCGTCCGTCTGTCCGTCTGTCCGTCTGTCCGTCCGTCCGTCCGTCTGTCCGTCTGTCCGAGCGATAACTGGAGAACGGCTGGACCTACGGTCACCAAATTTTGTACACTTGTTCCTTGGCGCAAGAGTGAGGCTAAGTTCGAACTTGGGTCAAATCGGTCACACCCCCTGCCCCCCATCAATTAAACCCCAAAACAAACCATTAAATCAAACAGAATAGTGATATGTAGGAGTCCAACGCCAGGATAGAGCTCTTACTCATTTTAAAACTGACGCTTAGGTAGTTTACATTACACTCTATGTCTATCATCTATACATGATAATACCCTGAACCTACATTTCAGAGTGCGAAACCTGGGATTTTTGGAGAAATTGAGATTTGGAGTTGAAACGATTTTCATGAGTAATAGAACATCTTCGACGAATACGGGACCACTCCCACTGACACCAGGGTGCAGTACCCGGGTTTTCGGGGAAATTGAGATATGGGGTTTAAACGATTTCCATGAGTAATAGAACATCTTTGACGATTACGGGACCTCTTCCACTGACACCAGGGTGCAGTACCCGGATTTTCGGGGAAATTGAGATATGGGGTTTAAACGATTTCCATGAGTAATAGAACATCTTCGACGAATACGGGACCACTCCCACTGACAACGGGGTGCAGTACCCGGATTTTCGGGGAAATTGAGATATGGGGTTTAAACGATTCCCATGAATAATAGAACATCTTTGACGAATACGGGACCACTCCCACTGACACCAGGGTGCAGTACCCGGATTTTCGGGGAAATTGAGATATGGGGTTTAAACGATTTCCATGAGTAATAGAACATCTTTGACGAATACGGGACCACTCCCACTGACACCAGGGTGCAGAACCCGGATTTTCGCGGAAATTGAGATATGGGGCTTAAACGATTTCCATGAGTAATAGAACATCTTTGACGTATACGGGACCACTCCCACTGACACCAGGGTGCAAAACACGGGCTTTTTGGGGAAATTGAGATATGGAGTTTAAACGATTCCCATGAGTAATAGAACATCTTTGATAAATATGGGACCACTCCTACTGACACCAGGGTGCGAAACCCGGGCTTTTTGGGGAAATTGAGATTTAGTTTGTTTATCGTTATATTTTCAACACTTGGTTACACCCGTTACATCGGTTTATTAAGTGTTGAAAACACTTTATGCGAATGACCAGTCCGTCCGTCCGTCTGTCCGTCCGTCCGTCCGTCCGTCCGTCTGTCCGAGCGATAACTGGAGAACGGCTTGACCTACGGTCACCAAATTTTGTACACTTGTTCCTTGGTTCAAGAGTGAGGCTAAGTTCGAACTTGGGTCAAATCGGTCACACCCCCTGCCCCCCATCAATTAAACCCCAAAACAAACCATTAAATCAAACAGAATAGTGATATGTAGGAGTCCAACGCCAGGATAGAGCTCTTACTCATTTTAAAACTGACGCTTAGGTAGTTTACATTACACTCTATGTCTATCATCTATACATGATAATACTCTGAACCTACATTTCAGAGTGCGAAACCTGGGATTTTTGGGGAAATTGAGATTTGGGGTTGAAACGATTCCCATGAGTAATAGAACATCTTTGACGAATACGGGACCACTGACACCAGGGTACAGTACCCGGATTTTCGGGGAAATTGAGATATGGGGTTTAAACGATTCCCATGAGTAATAGAACATCTTTGATAAATACGGGACCACTCCTACTGACACCAGGGTGCGAAACCCGGGCTTTTTGGGGAAATTGAGATATGGGGTTTAAGCGATTCCCATGAATAATAGAACATCTTTGACGAATACGGGACCACTCCCACTGACACCAGGGTGCAGTACCCGGATTTTCGGGGAAATTGAGATATGGGGTTTAAACGATTCCCATGAGTAATAGAACATCTTTGACGAATAAGGGACCACTCCCACTGACACCAGGGTGCAGTACCCGGATTTTCGGGGAAATTGAGATATGGGGTTTAAACGATTCCCATGAGTAATAGAACATCTTTGACGGATACGGGACCACTCCCACTGACACCAGGGTGCAGTACCCGGATTTTAGGGGAAATTGAGATATGGGGTTTAAACGATTCCCATGAGTAATAGAACATCTTTGACGAATACGGGACCACTCCCACTGACACCAGGGTGCAGTACCCGGATTTTCGGGGAAATTGAGATATGGGGTTTAAACGATTCCCATGAGTAATAGAACATCTTTGACGAATACGGGACCACTCCCACTGACACCAGGGTGCAGTACCCGGATTTTCGGGGAAATTGAGATATGGGGTATAAACGATTCCCATGAGTAATATAACATCTTCGACGAATACGGGACCACTCCCACTGACACCAGGGTGGAGTACCCGGATTTTCGGGGAAATTGAGATATGGGGTTTAAACGATTCCCATGAGTAATAGAACATCTTTGACGAATACGGGACCACTCCCACTGACACCAGGGTGCAGTACCCGGATTTTCGGGGAAATTGAGATATGGGGTTTAAACGATTCCCATGAGTAATAGAACATCTTTGATAAATACGGGACCACTCCTACTGACACCAGGGTGCGAAACCCGGGCTTTTTGGGGAAATTGAGATTTAGTTTGTTTATCGTTATATTTTCAACACTTGGTTACACCCGTTACATCGGTTTATTAAATGGATGGGAGAGCAGGGCGAAATGCTGTGAAGCGAGATAATAATATATTATTATTCCCATCATTCCTTACCCGTAAATATGTACATGGAATTGTTACGGGACTCTCGGGCCTTTTATTCTTCAGGTGTATGGAGGAGTTTATTGAAATCCTTGCCGTTCAACCTCATCGGGTCGATAAAATTTGCATGGATATATGTCGCATTGCTCTCAGAGTAAGCAACAAAGCAACAGGCTCATTGGGATTTATTTTATTGAAAAGAAACGCCGTTTATTATACCCTCCTGTGACTAAAGTCACAAAGGAGGATCCCGCATTCTATGGAAATAGCCGGTGAACATGGAACTGCTATTTGGGATATCCAATCCTAAGATCCCTGCTTTAGGACTTGAAATGCCCGTTTGAAATAATAATCCTTTTGGCATCTGCTCTCCTGAGAGTCTTAAACGATTGTTGACATCAAATTATAAGATAGCTTGGAAAAATGGGAAAGAAAATGATGAATTATGCAAATGAATGACTTCCTGCATAAATTTACCATCACATTTATCGTCGGATTTTAATTACCTTCATGGTAAAATTTTGATTTACCATCCTATTCTGGTAGGCTTACTAATAATCCCGTAAGTTCGTTTACCATATATTAAAAATACTAAAGACTGTTATGCCTGGAAGGAGATATGTCAGGCTTTAATTTGATGTTTTATTTCCTTGCTTTCTCCTTAGTTTTTAATTATAGCTTGAAATATTACTATCCGTCCATCCGAACTTCATGCTTCAATCTTTAGTATTAAGTAGAGCCTCATCAGCAGCACTTTGAAGTAACAAGTCCAACATAATCCACCGACATCCGCCTTGTTTCATTTTCAGAGTTGTTTGTAGGAGGGAGTCGACAGGTTCGGTTGGATTATCTATCTCCAAAATACCATACTTGCTGAACACTACCCGAACGATAAAATTTGCATATTACACTTCCACTAGAAAAAGGTTAGAGAAAGGACGGGAAGAGATCAAATGCTTTTTAATCATAATTTCCGCAAGTTCCGGTGTTTGGATCTTAATAAAACAAATTTTGATAATCAATTTTACGCCAGACAATACTAGCGTCTCGATTAAACTACATTCGACACTTACAATTGACTGCGTTTCATGCTCTACTATTTATAATATGTAAAATCAGTAAATTTTGCATTATATTTAGTTGAAATTCTGGAACCTTTCGATTGGAATGAGATGTTCCGTCATCCTTTCTCTAAGGCTGGATGGATTTTGTCACATTTGAACACCGAAGTAATACTCGTGTAGAATACATAATGCTCAGAAATTAGTCCCAGTGAATGAACATGTCTCGAAAGTGTGGAGAATTAGAGAGGAAAAGGTGTCTTATAAATTACTGAGCGCAGTCAACGAAGAATATAATATATGATGATGTAAGGCTATGGATATTTAGCTTTGTAAGTAGACCCTGTTTTCATTGTTTTGAAGCACGTAGGTGGATAGACACTTCACACGGACGGCTTGTTGACATGCTTTTAATTATATCGAAATTGATACCGGAATCTAACCGCCCATTCACCAATTTTATTACTCAGAAGGAATTTCGACCTTCAAACGAGCTTTAATTAATTTCCCCCGTTACAAATGTTTACTCTGGAGATGGGTGGCCTATCCTCATGTATATTGGAGCCTGTCGGGCCCATCCGGTCTCTCCTTTTTTAAAAGTTCTCTTCGACTTAACTCCTTCTTTTCTTTTGCGTTTCCGTCTTCTACAGACATTGTATATGTATTGTCTGGGACAGTATTAAAAAACAAGGGATGTAACAGAATAAAAAAACATAAACCGTAAGAAGAGCTTGTTTTTATTGAACCTGACACGTTTTCCTCCAGGAAAGGAACTATATACATAGTTCATTTCCCATGATCAGTTTACAATCAGTATAGAAAAAAGATAACATGTTGCGAAGATAATTATTGTTGATTTTCAGATGCAGTAACTAACTACCAGCCCTGAGCGCGTCCGTTCCTAATAAATAAATTTAGATTCTTGTATTTTTAAGGCTGTATGTGAGGTGTTGTAGAGAATTAGCTTTAAAATTCCGATAATATTTTTGTAAATTGTTTGCATTGTATATTTTGTAATCATCTCAGATGGTCCAGGTTCCAAGTTAACCGTTTCAGTCCCGGTATCTTATACATGGCGTATTGTTGTATCTAAAATTTTATGGAGAAATCGAATTCGAACGTTTTAAAGAAATTGCGTTTTTAAGATTTTAAGCTTAACCCCTCAAAACAATGTAAAACTCGGAGTTTCTCGGGTTTATAAAATGTTTTATACTTTATTAATTGCATGTGCGATCTTTTAATCGTAAAAATCTTTTAACCGTCCTCGAGACTCGAGATATACCTTGATAACTCCATTTAAGCATTGATTTTGTGGGCGAATAACTGACTCGAATAATAAAGAAGCGCTTAATAAATCTCCTTTAACGAATGGTTTATTAGCAACACCAAGTAAGTCAATTTCAGTATTTCTATCCTGATCGAAAACTCGATAATTCCAAAACGGTACAGCTTGAAATGGAAAGTTGGGCTGAAAAACCCCCGTGTTTCCAAGCTTTACATAAACGGGGTATTTGGTATTTTTAGAAGTGAAAAATATGGTGCCAAGGAATTTAAATATTCCAGGCAGACACAAGCCAAGGATCTCCAATATGTTACAGAGTAAATCAAGTATGGGTTTTGAAGGACAGAAACTTTATGGCTTTTTGATTGATTCGTTTCTGCTACATCTTGATTCACTTGACATCCGTTATAAGCCATTTTTGGATATACATAATGCTTAAGCCTCACGTGAGGCCAAAAGAAACAACCTTGGGGTGAAAGTTATCGATGAAATGCTACACCGACACCGAATAAAATTTAATACCATTCGCATGGACAGGGATCTATGTATGGGTTTGCTTATATTTTACAACTTTCCCTTCACGCTGGAAAAATGGCCTGTTCGATGATTTGATAAAGGGGAAGATCGAAGGGAAAACTAGATTGTATAAAATATGAATGATATCAAGTATGTGGGCACCATGCATGCATCCATACAAACATTTTCCCTATTCATGTAACTCATGTTGAAATTTTTTTCCAAACGATTTCATTTGGCTTCGGAGCATTAATTTTGTGAATGCATCTGTTTGATAAAAACACTGCTTCAAAAGATCTTGACCAGTTGAATTTGATTTCTGAGTATTTTGAAGAGTACCAATTATCGAAACGCTTAATCGTGTTTTTGTTCTATTCAGTTCTGAATCTGCGTTCAACAGATATTTTAATTAGATTTTTAGTGTAGTTTTTGACAAAGAAGAATACTGGTTCAAAAAATTAGATGTACTTTTCCAAAAACAAATTATATCCCCTCGTAGGTGGTACAGCTAAATCGTTCCTTCTATTCTGCTCATGAAAAAGCAGGGAATAATTTATTAATCTTCTGTAAGCAGTCTCTAATTCAACGGGAGAAATTTCGCTGTGTAAACAACTTCTGATTACTATTAATCACGACAAGACTAAAGATCAGCAAAAGAGCAAACATAAATTGTGTTGGAGGGTTGCCGATTGCTGGTATCCTGAAACTTTCTAAACTCCCTATTTCTAGGTCTAGTTAGGCTAGGGCAACTCTAAAAATCATTCCGGAGCACTATTACTGTGATCGAAATAACACAATCGTACCTCTTCAGCAGCATCATGATTTATATTATGTTGCAGGACGAACGTTGAGACACAGTATTGTACTTGTGCTTTATTTGGGGATTTCATCTAATTGTAAGTAGTCTACTACTACGATGGTTGGAAAACGGTTAAAACCTGACATTTGCGATTTGCTTTGTAGATTCTGATACCGATGAATTTAACGATCAATTTAGAATTCCAGATTGATTCTTAGTTATTCGTTGTTATTTGTTTACAAGTACGTTATTAATTACTTTTAAATATCTGGATTAATTAAATAAAACCTGGCTTTTAGAATAAATGTTAATAGTTCCTTAATACTTCCTAGAAATGTACTCAATTGACGAAATTTCCTGAGACACAGGATCTTCCTAGTTACACTTTAATTTCAATGGCAGAATTTCAATCATTATTTTCTGTCCATTCTATGCAAAATAAATTGTGTGATCTAAATTTAAAAATCGAAATGTCTCGACTCGATGAAATGTATTGGAGCATGTCATTCGTTTAAATTTTAAGCAATCTGAACTCATACTTAAATAAGTTGTTATTATTATTGTTACTGTTAAAATCTTTAGAGCGCTTAGTGGACTGTAATAAAACATTAAACCATTCTTTTTTTTAGAGAATTTAACGGTAAGAGAACGGAGTCAGAGCCCCAAGAGTACAATAACAAACTATATTGTTATATCCCCTTAAATCAACCTCCACGTAACCATATGGAAAACTAAGCCTGTTTAGTTAACGAAGGCAATTTCAGAGTTCGGATAGGTTGAAGGCAATTGTTACTAAATTATTAGTCAAGTGGAATAGAAACTTATGTGCAAATAGCAGTCAAGAGACTCTGTACCTTTATTATTGGATTCAAGTTTATCTCATTTTTTCCGCCTTCGCAGTAATATATCTGCAAAAGCTGGCTCCTCCACTAAGGAGAAAGTGTTTACATATTACCTTGCACACAGTGCGAATAAATAACATCCTGTCAAGAAAGCAGTACGTATTTTCTGAATGAAGCAGGGAACCGGGAAAAACGGGAGAAGTAAATTCCAAATTGAATGACTTAGCCTGTCTTTACGGAGAAGGTGGATATATATTGTATATGGCTCAATATATTCCGTATTTAGCAACAAAAGTAGGAAAAGAAGCAGCAGCAGGTGTGTATCAGGATTTCTGGATTAAAGGTGCTCCTTGAATCTAGGAAAATAGCTGTGGAAAATGGAAATGCGAAATGGCTTTTACTCTAGATGTGTATTACCATAATGATAGAATATGAAATGTGAGAGGAAGACGATAGAAAGGGAAGCTTTTTGAAAGAGAAAAATGATTTGGCGGACGATAACATGAAAAATCCATTCCTCCAGCCAATAACCATCTATTCCCCGATCCTTGTGCAAAAAAAAACAGAAAAACGTCCACTTCCTGACACATTTCTTTGGAAAAGAAGCTACTCAGCCTTTTTCAAAATACTTAAAATTTCATGACCAGAATTCCTCTCAAATAAACTGTTCTAGAATCTAGAACGTGAACGTATCATCGGGTATTTTTTAATTGAATTTTGAATGGCATGAATAAATTCACCTCCGGTTATTTGGATGCCAATTGTATTCGAAAACTGAAATGGTTGTATTGTATTTATTTTACAGTGCTTGAATTTATCTTTCATCGCTGAACGGAGTTAGTTCCTATCCATACTATCCGATTTCCTCTTGTAGAATCAAACATCTTTACTGGTTTTTCTCTAGGTACCTTGGTAGTTGAGGGTTTTAGATATGTTATGTGGTGTCCGTCCGTCTATCTGTCGATGATGCAATAACTGAAACGTGATTCGAATTTTTTTTCTGAATATGATGTATGTAGTTTGTTTAGACGGAGGTCAATTTCGTTCTGTTGCTATATATGTCAAAGGTAAAGATAGGTGAGATTAAACAAACTTCAGAATTTTTTAAAAATACCAACCATGTGTGGTTCAAAGTAGTTTTCAACGGGTTAGGTGATTTTGTTATTTACCCGTTGATAACCCTTGTGAATATTTTACCAATAATTATTGATATTTATTTTGTGAATCCAAGGGGTTGAATACCTTTAAAAGGGGTTTGTTATTGCTATATTATTAAATAAATACATACATTTCTTCGCTTTCGACTAGACAGGTTATGAGTATGACATACACAAAAAGACATTAACGAGAATATTATACCAGTATATATATATCTATCTGACCAATTTTTTTTATTGTAGACCCCTTACTCCTTAGAATAAGCTTTCAGAATTAATCCAATGTCCTGATTTGATGAGAAGTCATAAAATAGTGGACAGGAGTAAGAATTCTTTTAAATTACGGATAATTCAGCAATCACAACAAAAATATGTTTTTCTGTTCCTTCTCCCTTTCTTTTATACATCATACTACGAAAGAAGACTGACATTTGTTTGCGAAAAGTTATGGGTCCATTTTTTATGTCCAAAGACTCCCCTAAATCTTTATGCAACTCATTTACCGAAATCATTGCTATTTGTCAGGGCTTTGTTTGACAACGAGACATTTTCTTAGGACTTAACGTTTCAAAGGCTGATTTTCCTGTCTTGTTTCCTCTTTTGGTTTTGGGGTGACTACAAGCATTTATTACCATTCATTATTAGTAGAGCTGGAGATGTTGAAGACGAAATAAGAATAAATTCAGTCCACATCTGATAATCACGACATATTGGTCCAATCCTTCATTATCATTAGAAACTAAATATTTTGAGTTTTTGACATCGTTATAATTTATTTAAGAATCCATTCGTTACTTTTGGAACAAAGTCCTTTCTGCTTGTGTTTTTATGAAATCGCGCGACAGTTGTGTTAATCATCAACTTGCTTTGAATAAATTATTGAAATGAATAACTTTGCACTGTATGCATTCAAACTTCAAAGTATTCATAAATCCATACCATATGTTCTTACCCAGAGTTGTATTTATGCCTTTCAATCTCCCTTTCTCTCTTTATCTTCTTCGATCCTTGGTGAATAGAAGACCAAATTTGTGCTCATCTCTGTAAATGACTAGTGCTTGAAAGTGGAGCATTTTCATGCAAATTGCTGTTCTGACCGGTTCAGCCATCTTTTGTGGTATGCTGATGAGGTCCTAAATTCTCCATTTTCTACTACGCAAGATTTAACGCAAAGCGTTGGCTCGGGTTACCAGCTTTCTTAGAGAAATTAGGAACAAAGCAATCTGTCTTTCTTGTCAATCGCTTGGAATGAACACGATATTCGCATGGTTTAAATTATTACAAGAAAACTAAGCAGATAAGGCGTATTGCAAGGGGCCTTGAGCTTGTTGTAACTCTACGCTTCTGTACTCGGGTTCAATGGAGGAAATGGTGAAATATTTACTAAAATATTTTTGAATTCACAGAATTAATTTCCCTGTTAAACACATAGAAAAAGCTTATCTGAAGTTTTTTAAATGGATGAAAGACTTAACCGGCAGTAATCTTTTTAGTTCTCGAATCTTTGTAATACAAATTCACGTGCTGATTTGATGATCGTATACGTACAGACGTATAGCTTTTATAACATCATTTATGACTAATGATACATCAAAGTTTTAGGATTCAAGATGATGCTTGATTTGATGAGAACTTAAACTGGTTTAATTGCACTCGTATATTGTAACTGGGTTATATCAACCATCTCTACTCAGTTCAGATATCGCGGATGAGGGCTGCTGAAAACTGGGATCGGTATTCTGACAAAACAAATCCTCATTGCTAATCCGTGACAGAAAAAAAGGCTGGAAATATTAGTAGAGGAAAAAGTGTGCTCAGTCATCTGCAAATTAGTGTATTCACGTATTGCTGGATACGTAACCCTCGCTATAAGAATGATTACAGTTAGATATTTTGGACTGGCCTGGTTTTGATCCGAAACGACTGTGCATTTCTCCTTACATGAGACTCCCGAGACACCCAATAACTGGATACCTAAAACAGGGTTCTTCCGTCCGTATTGAATCAAGTCAATCATCCGTAGCCCCAGTACCTCATTCATGTTATGTTTCCAACCACCATAGCCACCCGCCACGAGCTCCGGAACCTCAAATTCCTCGTGTTAGAACGAATACATGGAGCTTTCACTTCATATCCATTTATTCGATTTCATTTATGCTTTGAACGCGTCAACCACAACTACCAAGACCAATCTCACCGTCCATCCCGGCTCTTATAAATCGAAGACAAAACTTAACCCTTGACAACGGCCCTTCAAATCGGTTGCACACCGTATGAAATGGATACTGCCGCAAGGCATGACTGGTTTACTTGAATTTTAGAATTTAACTTGCTCCTAGTTTTGGCGCAGAAATTAGTTTAAAAACATAAAGAGGAAATGCTTAGCTAATTATGAATGCCAGCATTTACGAAGCACGGTTACAAATTAAACATTACAAAAATGATACTAAGCCAACCATCTCTCAGTTTATTTATGCATGAAATTCCTTCAGTAGCGACACGGTGTATAATATAATCTTTATTTTGACAGATTTAATTTCGTGTAATGTCAATACAGTAATAGATCCGGGCATTGTTAAATTAATTAACAATAAGTATCCTACAACTCCCAACTCCCATTCTACGCCATCTTACACAATATTTGAGTAGAGCAGGTAAACAATTTCATTCCTATTATAATACATTAATATTACGTTGTAGTTGTGAGATCCTCATCTTCGTCAACGGACAGAATGATTAAAAATTTTATATCAAAAACAATACATTGTATCCTATACATTTAAGTACTATGCTCCATATAATATACTATTTAAAAATACTGACGGATACTTCTACTACAATATTAAATTCTTTATCAACCATTACAGAATAGACGACAGTCGAAACTTGAGACTGAAAGTTGTATCGAAACAACAGGAAGGATGACTACTCGCTCATATTCATAACTTGTCAACTCCAATCGTCTACAGTTGATGGTATTGTATTCATTACACACATTAGCAATACGTAACCTCAACTGTACCAGCGACAGTCAGTCATCACCGGCGGATTTCCCACAATCTTCTGTACATTTGTGATTTGCAGCAGTGAGTGGGATGGGGATGAGGTAGCGGTCCTCTTCACGTGATATTATATTATATTACCGAGGACTTTCCCCCACTTGTCCTTTCACTTTGGAATTTGTATGTCCGCATGTGTGGTTGTAGTTAGTAGTAGCGTAGTTAGTTGGGATCATTTCATTGTCGTCATTCGACATCAATAAAGTTGCTTTAATACTTAGGAAATCTGTTCATGCCACTTTGTCTCGGACTCTCAGCTCCTCCGAATCGAGAACAGTTTTGGAGAAAAGTTTCAAACTTCCTGAAGCAGTTTCTCTTCTTCTGAGCTGGAGAGGGACAAGGTTCTACCTTCCGAACTAGCGGTAGGAATAAGTATATATAAGCTTGTAGCCCCGTTAATATTATATATCTTTCCCTATGTATTTATGACAAGGGAAAGTTGAGGAGTCTATGGGATAATATAGACTCGTGTGAATCCTCCTTCTTCTGCTATATATATTTAGTATGTAGCAATAAAGAGTGTAATAAGTAATAATATCTATATTTCACTCCCAGACTCTCCAGTCTCACAATCACAATCTCTCAATATGTTTTCTCGGATCCCATTTTGTCTCTCTCCTTTCACTTCAAGTAGCAAAATGTAGATATAGGTGTGTATTAATACGCATTTAGATATATATACTGCTCCTCTTATATGTATTATGTAATAATATTTAAGTACTTTTACTAGACCTTCATCTTCTCTATGAAAGTCAGTAATATTTATTTTCTCGGCGTTTCTTCCTTCTCTCTAATAGTTCTTTTTATCTTAAGGTAAGTTTTTTTGGCTTCCTGCCTCCCAGGCAAGTCTTGCTCTGCACAATATATATATATATTTGATACCCGTGTAGGCCGAACTACTCCATTGATGTGTGTGTTACAGATGTCGTCTCTCAATGTTGAAGTAATAATAAAATATTGACGGAATTCTACAGTCTAGAGGGGTAACAATCAGACGGAGCTAAAGTTACGGTTCCATTCATCTAGTCCAGAACCAGAACTTTCTCTTTTTTTGTTGGAGACAGACAGACACATTATTTAATATTACATTACTGGTGTATGTATTCGTTTTTTGGAGTGGAGACTAGTGGGATCCTTGTGTTTTATGCGGCATGCCGTCTGGAAAACCAGCTTCTCTTCTGATGAACTTTGAGTAGGAATATTTTATGAATCGGGTTTTGTAACGGTACAGGAAGTCGATCTTTATAATATAATACTGGAACAAGTAACAAGGGGAATTGTAATGTGTAATCCATAGAAAGCTACTAGATTGACAATTTACAATTTAGGATTAGCACCTTTAATTCAGTTTACAGATCTTTACGGTCTTGATGTTTAAATGCCAGGAATTCGCTTAATTCATAATTTGTTCGTAAATATACTATGATACAAGGGGTTTCGTCAATATAAAGACCGATTGGAATTGAATAAAATTTCATAGATTAAAACTTAATTAACAACATAGAAGGTCGGGAACCCTTGAAAGTATGGAGATAAGCTCATCTTAAATGTAAGATAAATTAATTTTTGAGTTAGTTGAGTAAACCTTAATTATTATTGTCGTGCACAGTAAAGTGGCTTGTATTCAGTTCCCGTTCCGTACTATTTCCGTGGCCAAATCAGTACTGCGTGCCACCATACCACCAACTTAATACAGCAAGGTATACTAAACATATATTAAACTGCCGGCATATTGTTCGAATTTATTATGCATGTTCCGTTCGTTTGTTTGTCAATCTTGAGAGCCAATAAATTGCATTCTATATATATCCAAGTAGAAATTATTTTGAAAAACAAGATTCAAATGCTACTCAAACAGGAGTATTGTAACTTACACCAACTTGTTTGCTTTAAAATAATTCAGTTTCATCAATTCAAGGGGATTATTATTTCTAATAGGTTGAGGTACTAAAACACTTACCGGCTAGTAAAATCCCGATTAGTGTTTGGTTAGGAATCTACTAACAAGGTTGTAAGCTCTCGACACCCGATCGATCAACCAGGAGAGCAAGAGGGATCTGACCTTTGGAAAAACACCTTCTACCTTATACTTATGCAACCCTGTTAATAATTTAATTTGAAAACCCATCAACTAGAAAACTAACTCATCAGCAATTGTTCGTCTCTTCATTTGTAAGAAATTTCATTAGGGACTAACTCCATTAGAACCTGAAACTCCGAATAGAGTTACAGTCTCCGACTTTCACTAAAAATGTTCGCCAAACAGATTGGGACAATGCCTCCTTATCGATTTCATGTCATTGAATCGACCCTTCCCCTCACAAATAAATTGAATTAATAACAAGTTTACGCATTTGCCTTTTTCAGTTTTAATTTATAATATTTTTCCTAAGTAGTAGGTCCGAACTCAAACAAACACTTAGAAATGGAATCAAGATTCAAATCTGAGTGTTTCTGTGTGGTTCCGGAATCTGAACTTAGAAAAAAGTACTTGAAAGACGCAGTTTTTTAACTTTTTACAAAGTCAACCCACGCCTTCTCAACTCCAAATATTATAATTGCGATGTTGTCGAGATGGAAATTATTAATAATACATCCAGTAGTACTCCGTTGGGACAGTAGCAGTCGGATGGTAATGCAACGGATGTCGGGACATGAACGATATGGGACCCTTGGTAAAAATTCTGAGAGATTGGAGCTTGACTCTCTGGCAAGGGGAGGGCTATAGAAAATTCTGATTTTACATCGGGTTCCTAAATAAGAGACTAATATTTATGAAACTGAAACATTAGCATTCTGATGGAGGCTCTACATAAAACCAGTCACGGATCTATTTACATGATCATAATACTCAAAAGCCAATCTTCCCACGGCCGTTCGTAAATAATGTCAATCAAATTGCAACAGCTCTTTTTATAGTCCTAATTTTTACTAATTCCTTTAACGAGTTACGTCTGGTAAACTGGGCAAAAATTAGAGGTAGCTGTAAACTTAGTTACTTTTACCTATTCTGTCCACAAAAGAATTCCTCAACTACGAAATAAATTCAATTCAACCGTGTAATTTATTTCTGAATACAGAGAGACGTTCCATAGCTTCTGAAAATTCTATAATATATCAGTGAAATAATGTGTTTTGTATCTCCCTTCCAGAGTCTATACTAAAGTTAACTGATATTAAAAGCACATCATACTGTTGAATATTAAAGCAGAGAAAACATATACCGATTACTTGCAACACGCTATTGAATACTCCCTCTACTCCTACAGTCTAAATAGGTGAATATCCTACAAATTAGTCCAACTACAAAAGTTTTGAAATTTAATACGGGCCTGTCCAGTTTGATTTTATCTCCCTCGTCCCTTGTCATGTTAAGCCTCGGAATGATTAATTCACATGAGTTGGGATCCACCCTTGTTCTCCCTTAAATCATATATACATGTTGTTTTTGACAGGAGTAAAAGAGTACAAACAGTACAAAGGCTCTTCTCTCTAGTCAACTTAAATTCTCCTCGTGTTTTTGCAGACTTCTATAAATCTTTTGCACCAAAAATACATCCGTGTTATTATTATTGTTATTATTATCATTTTCTATTTTCACTACTTTATTTCTCTAGAGGAGCCCTAAACTTCGAACGGACGGTTCTTCCATCCCGGCCCGGGTTTGTTGAAGAAGCTGAAGGAAGTGAGAAATCATAAGGTATAGGTTAAAATGTCATGAGGTAAACAACTGGGATTCTTACTGTAATATTATTATTTACTAAACGAGAGGAAAAGTTCCGAGTCGGCCTCGAGAGTCAGCCAACAACTCGTAATTTATGGAGAGTCTTGAACAAAGGAAGAAATCATGCAAGAACGGGAGCACGTACGTATTTAACGCGAAATTTTGTTAGTTTTACAAAGTGAGGTTGGAATGTAGTGGAGTTAACTTATTTCTGCTCCTGAAGGGAGATCATAATATAAGAATATCTGGGATTTTTCCTCGTAACCTGCTATGAAACGGAGAAACACTGTACCACTGTACCCTGGCACATGGAGTGAGAGACTCATTAACACTTCCTGGTCTCGAATCTGTCATAACCGTCTCTAAATACGTGATTTCAAACTAATGTAATTAAATTCTTCGAATCTGTAGGCTTCAAAAATCTGCCTGAACTATATCAATTACAAATGTAAAATCACCGATTGAGATTTTCCGTCAGTTTATATATTCCCTACTCAAATAGACAATTTCTGATATGGACAAGTACAAGTACGCCTTGATTGTAGGTATGCAGTTGATGAAATTACGGATAGTAATTCCTAATTGGCTAATTTGTAATTCGATTCTAGCTTCGTTTAAGCAGGGCTTGTCATTTTACTATGTATTTTGTTCTGAGCAGTTGTAGTTGTAGTGTAAGGATTCAATTACATTATTAGAGTAATAAGCGGAATTTATAATGTCAATAATGATGTCATATTGAGTTGTTGGAAATTCAATAACTGATTTAGATCATTTTAATCTTCCTGCTGTTATCCAACAGGCGCTTTAAAGCATTTAAATATAAAGGGAATCCGATTCCCAGAAATTCTATCGTGATATGTTCAGTTCAGTTAAATGGATTTCGTTTGAGTTAATTAGATGTAAGGCAGAGGATTTAATTAAGAATGAATCTGAAACATGCCTTACAACTTACGAATTTTCAACACGGAAAGGAATACAAGTCTAAAAATAGTAGTCAAGTTCCCATTTTGATTTCTATACAAGTGCTTTCTCCTAGGAAAAAATGTAACAAGCCATCTTTCTGAGTGGCCTATGTCAAGGAACAAATCTGTAGAGTCGGAATGTCGGGAAATATACCACCCAGAACGAATTCCCTGTCAAATTCTTTTGTAAATTGTAATTTGGTAGTTATGCAAAGGAGAAATTTGGATGTGTCGGAGGAAGAATGCATGGAAGTGAAAGGTAGACTACCTCCTATGTGAGTAAAACTAATATGTTTCAAAAACAAAAAAAGTCGATTACTCTACTGTTGGTGGAACCATAGAGGCGGTTTATCGACATTTCCCTCTCGGAGAAACTGAGGTTCCCTTCTGTATAAAAGAATAAGGAGGAGGGGCAAGTCAACCGAATCATTTAATTTTCTCCACGAAATGTGCACATTTAGTGAAGGAGTAGACAAGCATGAATTATTTAGCCCAACTCCCATCTCAGTTGTCCGGAGTCAGTCATGAATAAGGTAGAGTAGATGTGAAGTTCTTTTGAAAGCTCCTTATTACAGAACTCTTCCCTTTGACTTTATTGAAATCAGTGGAATTTCTCTCTCTACTTCTTATTACTGACAGATATTAGCAGACAAATGTTTCCGTCTCATGTTTTTTGAATCCTCCGATCCCTTTCCAACTTTTAATGAAAAGGCGTCTATTTATGGGAATGGCCAAATTTGACTCCTCGAATCCTAGAACCTTCTCTCTTAAACGAATTTTCAGAGTTACAAAAATAATTTCTAAAACACTAAATTCCGTTTAAGGGACATGCATATATGTAGAGCTCTCCGTATGAATTTCAAGACCGTATATATTGTGTTTTTAGTAATTGATTAAAGTACAGAGAAAAAGTGCTTTCTCTAGCTTTTGTTGCGAGTTCAACTGAGCGGGGTAATGTTGAAAAATTGGAGCTTTTCCTCCCTCTAATAACTCCGTTCATGAACTTGTAAATTCATCAAAAATCTTTAAAGGAACGGGGTGTGGAAATTGCTCAATGGGAAGGGAGGTGCAATTTTTCACTGTCAGTTCCCGTGATTGTTAAAAAAGTTAAGTTCAGAGAGACTTTGCTCGTTGTTGTAGCAGGGCTTGATTTACGGAGGAAAATAACTTTTCTGGATTCAACAAATACAGTTTTTTGCCCAATTAAAAATTCGATATTCTGATATACATGGTTAGCTTATAAGTTCTTTCCAACGGCGTTGCACGGAAGCTGACTTTCACCTCCGTTATTCGCTGTCGTTGAAAAAGTTTAGGAACAAGGAGAAAAAATATTGCTTTTAGAAGTTGATTTTAAGGCGATTTTTTACACAATTATACTGATATAATGTTCAATGTTGTCGAAGCTGAGAGATTGCCGAGACTGCACTTTGAGTCTAATTGGTGACTATTCTGATGATGATTGATAGAGTAATTTATACTACCGAGATGGATCATATCTTCGTGTATAGTGTGCCGTACTGCTATATGTAATCGTGACACGAATGTTCGTCACAATGCAGTAAATAATAAATGCTTGCTACTTGGGATACATCTGAGACTGGCTGCTGATACAATGGCTGAATTTTGGATTTATGATTTGTGGCTTATGGAGTATTATCACCCTTTGCCCCTGCTTCTAAAGCTGACTATTATTTTTTTTAAATCTTCTGAGAAGTCCACATGTTGTTTATCCCAGTTTTATTGTGAAATCCACATATATTACGAAATCTGTTTGGGTTCCACAAACTATATCTGAGAAAAATTTAATGGGATCGAGTTCTTGGAAAATGATTTACTTTCACTTCCATCAAACTTTTCTTGGATCCAACAGTCTACGATTTATCGAGTCTGAGAGACGGAAAAAGATTGAAAAGTTCACTACAAAGGGTATGAAGTTATTAGAATTTTGTTTTGTTTGATATATTTATATATGCATAGGTATATGTATATATGAACAATTTATTGGCTCTAATTGTCCCAAAACCAACCGAAACAGAATCTATAAATTCAACAATGTTCGAGGTAGGCATATTTAGTGTAATAAAAGACGTGTTACGGGGTGATGATTTAAAACATTTAATCATCGGTAGAATTGTTTCCTGAAGAATATAATACTTTCAATAAGGTTATTATTGACGGATTAGTAAAACTAAAACCTTGCAAGGATAATTAAGCTGAACGTCACTGCCACAAATGAAACAACCACTCCGGTTCCAGCATCATTTTAAACACGAAGAGCGACACTCGGGCTAGTAAAATTATTTATGATCAAACAGATGAGTATATCTTGTGTCAATTTCTTGAGATATAATATGAATAATTTCGTCGTAAAAGGAAAGATTAGATTGTATTACAATTTACAATATTAATATTTTTTACAGGTTTTAGTGTAATAATAAAATACAATTTAATGAGTATTTTGGTGATATTATTGGCAAAAAATGAACATTGCACCCGTTAAGCTTTGATAGACCAATTTGTTTGTTCCTAAACTGACAATCTCCCAGGAAAGTTATTGTCAACTAATTATACTTTACTTAGAAATAAACAATACTCGCATATAGTAGTGACATTTAGAATCTTAGATTGAGATACATGCTTATACTACACAGGTAATTTAACAAAATAACTCAAGCATTTTACCTAGCACCGGATCAAGCAATTACTTTCCCAGATGAAGCAGTTTCTTGAAGGATTTTCTGAAGTCCATATTGAATATGGTATAAATTATAGGATTCAGACTGGAATTAATGTATCCTAACCAGGTGATGAAATTGACGACCTTGTCACTGGGTTCTGAACAACTGGGGCAGAAGGGTATGATGACATACTGCAAGGAAACAATTAAAGAGAAATGTTTTTTATACAATAAGTTAAAAGGCATGGTTTCCCTGGTTTATCAATTTTTAATCGAAAGTTGGTCAAATGCTTCCGGCGGAACTAATCTATCCAAAAGTTGGTGCTACTTTTTTCCATGAATAAAATTTCGGCATTTTTACTAGAATAAACACGAGGAAATTTTCGGCATTGTCTGTGACAAGAAATTAAATATTAATAATATTAATCAGCATTAAATAAGATGCTAGAGTTTTGAATATTTTGTTCATTCCTTCATAACCTACCATTTACCAGAATAATTTGGAAAGAAAGAAACAAGTTAGAAAGTTTAAATTAATTTGTTTTATGACTTGTTTTCGTGTTCATATAGTGTACTAATATTACACAGCTCAAGGACTGTTCCTCAAAATCATTTAGAATAAATAATGAATTTAGCTATACATCTGTTTTTGCCCATGAATTTAACTTGTTATGCATGCACAATTAGGATGAGAAAAGACGAGGACGAGGACGAGCAAACAAAATCTTGAACTTTCTCTTCATTACTTGCAGTTCATTAAAATTAAAATTGCAAACGCAAACTGGAGATAAACATAGTCAAAGCATGCTACATTAACACAGTATTTACTGTCCTCTGATAAATCAATGTTTTTCTCCGTGTTTAATATTTTTTGTACGTAATTCCAAACGTCTGAGACTGGGACCTTGATGTATTTATGTAAATTGCAAATCCTAACCTGTCATGAATTTTTTGTCGCTTCAAATAATATCTAAAACGCCAAATAAGTTACGCGTAAATAAGAATACAATTTTCGACAATACAATACAAAAATGGACCCAGGGTTACCGCCTTTTCCAAAGCATTGTAAAAAATGTCGGAAAGTGTGAATAACGAACCATTAAGAAGAATGGAAGCCAACAGACGACAAAAACGCCCATGATGATTCCCAGTGTTCTGGCAGCCTTCCTCTCTTTCGAAAGTGAGATTCGTTGTTTCTCCTCCACAAATTGACTAACTTGCTGCGAAGGTTGTCGAAAGGACTTCTTGCTGGCCCGATTGGAATGGCTCTTGGAATGACCATCACCTCGGACCGAGTGGTTATGATGCCTTTGATGAAGAGGGATATCCGCATCCGTCACGGACTCTTCGCTAACAATCGCGGAACTCAATTTCGACGCCTCGAGTTCATTTACGTTTAGTTGGCCTTTGAAACCACCCTCCGTCGTCGTCGTCGCAGTCGGTGGAGTGTTATTTCGTTCATCTCCCGAAGTACCCCCTCCGCCTGTACCCTTACCACCACCACCCTTCCCCTGCTTCTTCGATTTTCGGTCCTTCCTTTGTTTCTTCTGGATATTTACGTTCTCGTTTTTCTTCTCGAGGCAGTGATCCCCAGAGCCGTCATTTCCATTATTTTCTATAGAACTGATTGAGCTCCTTTCACCCGCACCTTGATCTCCGTTCCGCCGAGTTCCTCCTCCATCATTTTTCTGACGGGCCATTGCGGAAAGTCGAGAGGCTCGGGCTCTTTGCCGCAGCCGCCGCCTTGTCGCAATAAATATTCGGATATACACCGCTGTCATCAGGATGAGTGGGATGAAGAATGATCCCAGAGCGGAGTAGACGATGTATCCAGGCTGACGGGTCAGTTGACAGGGGGTATGTTCATCAAAGTCGTTGGGCCAGTCATTCCATCCCAGCATGGGTGGAGAGCAGATGAGGAAGGACATGACCCAAACGAAGGCTATCGTTAGTAGGACTCTGTGAAGGGTTCGTTTGCGGGCGTAGTTTACGGGGTCGGTTATGGCTCGGTATCGGTCAATTGCAATGGCACACAGGTGAAGGATGCTTGCTGAAATAGCAAAACATTTTTACTTCCTGAACTCGTAGAACTGAATTACCACGTAGTTTAAACCATGTTTCAACAATTTGGATAAAAATCAGATCAGATTTCTTGAAACATTAATCTGTAAACCAATTGAAAAAGACGAAATCTTACTCACCCGTGCAACAAAGGACGTCGGAAGTGACCCAAAACTCGCAGATGATTTTCCCAAGGACCCACCGCCCAAGTATTGAATATGCGACGTTCAGGGGTAGCACGAGAATCGCAACAGTTAGGTCCGCAACGGCCAAGGAAACAATGAAGAAGTTGGGAGCCGAGCGGAGTGGACGATAAGTGAACACTGACAGAATAACCAGGATGTTACCAACAACGGTCAGTACAATTATTAAGGAGAGCGTTACAGCCGTAACGGCCGCTTCCCATTCCGGAATGGCGAGCCAGACCCCCAAACTACTGAGGTACCGCTCCGTCGTCACAACCGTCTCGTTACTAGAACCACTGATATCCGAGTCATTAGTGAAATTACTCATTCCAAAATCCGGCTCAACGTAGACCCCATTCTTGCCATCGTAAGGTAAATCCATCTTTCCTCCGAGAATAGTCTCTAGACGCTACTGGAGTAATAGGAACTTGTCTCCCAAGGACTAATCCAAAGACACGGCTATTGGAAAGTAAAACACCATCACAACAATCAATCCCGTCCCTATTATTTCGACTCGAGTTTCGCGTGAGTCCTGGTACTTTTAGAGACGAACCCACTCCTACACAACCGGGTAGGAGAAAAATCCTTCAAAGTGTCCTCTTCCGATTCGAGATCAACTCTTTCCTTGTTGTTGTGGCGAAATCGGATACAAGACAATAATGAAGTCGGCAATGAAAAGAGAGTTAATAGGAATCCCGATAATTTATGGACTCCAATATCTTTCTCCGTCGATGAGGAGAGGAAAAAATCAATTCCCTCTCTTATGTGTCCCTATTGTCCCAACTGGTGGAAACGTGAAACGGGACGTGGCAAATGGGAGGGCTTCTCCCGTGTCGGATCCTATATAGGAAAGATTAAAGTGCAGGTACAGTAAGTGAGGAGCCTTGGAAGCCGTAGTTAAAATAATGACATAGTGTTATTAAAAGGATGTAAACAAATTGGATTTAGGGTTAGCCCCCGTTGATTTCTCCTAGTTCATTATTATTCCCTCACAATAAGGGAGTTGAAAGGGGCAGAGTTGTTGGTGAGCTGACTTTCCCGACTTTCTTCCATCTCATCATCCTTTCATTCTTGAACACTTTTCTCTCTCCAAACTGAAAGGGGAAATGGGACTCTGAATCGAGGACAAAGGGAAAGTGTGAGAGAGAGAGATGCTGGGCCAAGACTAAGAATGGGATGATGGTTGGCCCATATTCTGCCCAAACTACACTTTCACATAACCAAGAGGAGGACCACAAACAGGGTCTTTAGAGCACTTTCCCACAGGATGATAGGACCAACAACCTCTCCTCACTCCCTTCACTTTTTATCATCTTTCCTGAACCACTTTACACCTTAGCCTTCATTTGACCTCATCCCACGAGACTCTATTTGCCTCCTTGTTTTTAGAGTCCTTCGGAAGCGTAAAAACTGGGAATGAATGGGTTGGGTGTTGGGTTGGAACCGGAACTTGGAGGGACTGTTTATCGGTTTCAAGTTAAACAGCCGGTTCTCACCCTCTCTCAGCACAGCCTTTCACTTACAACTGAGTTGACAACTGAGGAGGCACACTGATGAAGTTTTCCACTTATGCCCACTACCCAACTTCCTCCGGCGATGAGGAGATCCAATTCAGGAGCAGATAGTTTGTCCCGTTTTCCCCGAGCTTTCTCCTACCCTCCAAGTCTGCAGATGATCAGTTCTAATCTTCTTTCCGTTTGCTTGGAGTACGAGGGTCAGAGGAAGGTTTAATGGTAATGTTTGTTTAATGAACTCCGTTTCTTGTTGGCACTTAAGCGTTCTTGTAAATAGATTTCTATACAAGGTGGGCTTGAAAACTTGGAATTTGAAACTATTTTGTGGTGGCGCTTTGGGTCTGAACGAGCTCTCTTTTAATTGTAAGTTAATTGAGGACAAGGATCCAGCTCCTTTTAATAGAGAGTAATGAGCCAAGGAGGTTCGAGAATTCCGAGCTTGCACAATAGCCAGGAGAAATGAGTACTGGGATAGTTTTGTCTAGAAATCAGTAGTCCAGGATCGTAGTCAAACTTAAGGGATCTTTTCGGCTGCAGTCATGCAGTGATAATCGGACGGACGTCTTAGCCTGCAAAGAAAGGGTTGTTAGAGGACGTCAGAGCGGAGTTAATCTTAAGAGGTCTTTGTTGTGTATTTCTTAATATATGACTTGATGTCTTATATATTAATGCTGCATTCCAAGTCCAGTCATTTATTCAGTGGCTTTCGACATGCTCATCGCCTTTGCCATAGACAGTTGCATACTATCAAGGAGACTAAACTTTTTACTACCGACTTGTAGAATGGAGAAATCATGTAAATGTTCAGAGTAACAAAAAATGACTACCCGTATCGGGAGGGAATGAATTCCATTAAAAATCGTGGAAATCGGGATCCAAATGTTCGCCCTTGATCATTTCGTTGGTGCAATAATTTAAGATTAGAAAATGTTAGCTAAAGAAGCCTTTGATGTGCTAGTCTCTCTGGTTCGGTGGAAAGGTTCAAGTCAAATTCAAGCGGAGAGGTGTTGCGGAAAGCTGGATGGATTTGCAGATTGGAATATAGGTTCAATATAGCCTCCTCCTGGATACGGGATGGAAGTTTTCGAGAAGTATACAAGTACAGAGGGACCTTTGTTCAAGTTCAATGAAGAAGAAGGCCTTTTTATCTTCCCTTCTCTTAGGTCCCAGCAGCAATATCCTCCTTCCAGAACAAGAAGAGTCGAGAGTCAAGACTGGTGCGGGACCTCGTTCGGGCCGACCTTGCAAATTCTGCAAAAGAAATAAAAATTAAGTTATTGATTTACTGTGGGTTTGAACCCTTTGATATTTCTACGGACTCCTCTCCGTATATACACACGTATATAGGCTCTGCTCAGCCGTGTCCTAAGTTCAGAAGTGAAATCGAGAGTGGAATGATGGGGTTGTTTAGGGAGTGAAAGCGAGGAAGCTGGAGGCATGACTTCCCGACTTTTTCACCATGACACCATAAACTATAGACTACAAACCCTCACGCCTTTCATCCGCACTTCTTTACAAACAGTGCAGATGGGCAAAAAACTTCCGACTTGTTTTTTTTATTTTTTCCAGTTATTTTTATCAGTTCTATTTTAATTTCACTCGGATTCGAGGTTTTATATTCTTGTATTTTTCATTCATATGAAGTATTTAGAGTGACGAACTATTGTGCGATTTTTTGGTATCGATTGTTAAACTTTGACCGTATTTAGAGAAATTAGTTTTCCAGGAGGAGACATCTTTTCAAACTCTGGGAAATTATCTGAAAGTAGGGAAATTTAGTAAGGAATAATTGATTCAGTGATTGGAGTATTCAAAGGCTTATCAGACTAACTTTTGTAAATTCCGAGAATTTTAGATTATGAAATCTGGATTTTCAGGGCTTTACCTGAGAATTTAATTCCCTTTCCTTTAATGATTTTTCACCTGATCTATATGGTTTTAAATCCTGATGAAACAAAAGAAAGCTATTCACCAAATAAGCCATTATTAGTTACTTTGAACATTATCAGTAGATGCGGGCACTATGAAATTCGCCATTTTCCAGAATAAAAAACTTTAAAGTCTTGTTGAAAATACATTCAAGTCGAGGTCGAGTAGATCAAAACGACCAAAATCTTACATTAAAGTCGGCTTACAAACAAAATGTATGTCGATCTCTTCTTAATAACGTCGGTGAACTGGATCAAAATATCCGATCCTCTAAGTAAACTTTCAATTCTGTTCTTAGCCTCCATTATTTGTTTTCTTCCCACAACTTTTTACCCATACTGTCCCCACCGGTTCCCTTCCCTCTAGACTAGGTTACTATGTATAAAAAGAACTAAAGTAAGTGGCTTTGGTTTCCAGGAATGGCAAATTGAATTTGGAATCTAATACTATAAAAGGAAGGGATAATTGAATATAGGCTCCAGCAGAGTTTCAAATAAGAACGCTACCTTATCACTAGAAAGAAAGGGGGGATTTGGTCGGTAATAGATTTAAAGTGCTCATGAAAAGAAGAGGATCTTCGATGAGACGGTTCGGAGGAGCTTGTTTTTCTTTTTGATTTGATACCTAAGTAGTCCCCAGTTTCTATGAACTTTGCAGAGGAGTTGAGGATGATAAGAGCGGATGATATCCTTTTTAAATTGGGTTTGAAAAGGTGGAAGTTGAAAGAAATGTGTTTGGATATTGAGCCCTGAGTCAATGATAAGTTCCTGGCTACAAGAAATCAATTTAGTCCAGAAAGATTTATTCCGCACCTGTTGCCCTCAAAACCTTTATCTCTCCTTTCCCCAAACCTCTACAGGACTCTATAGCACTACTATCCTGACTCTTGGCCAGAGCTGAGGCTCAAGAACCCAAATCCAGCCCATTCCTGGATCTCCCGACCACAAACCAAGTGACGGACTTTCTCCCGTACATACAGACTATCTCTATCTCTCTCTCTCTCTCTCTCTCTGACAGCCAGGTTTCCCTTCGGAGTAGTAATCCTACCCAACCCACACAGTCACACAGACGAAGGCACTCACACGACGGGTTATGCACGAATTCACAAAAAATTCCGTGAGGAAGCCGATTTGGACCAACTTTTACTTTGCCACTTGAACACTTTTCACTTTAAATCTCGTAGCAAGTATTCGGAATACCTTATTATGATAAATATTATCTCTTTATCACTCCCTCCTACAAAAAGAACTTGGCCAGGTTCAACACGCGGCACTTGAAGTTGGGTTACTTCTAAATCCAGATCTTGTGTTACTACATAGTAAGTCTACCATCCAACTACTGCCAATCTCTTGTACCCTGAAATCCATTTTAAGTCAGTCCTGGATCCATAAGCTCCTCCAAAATTCTAGCTAATAGCCTTTCCACTTTGAAAGTTTCCATAAAATGGATCAAGCACTTGGCTGCAGAGGCTGGGGGAAATTAAATTATCAAAATGATGTAAATATCAGGCCACAGCTCAGGATATGAATAGATGAGATGATTTAATCAAAATATTTCCTACTCATCTACCTCCTCCCGGACTTCCAATCCTTTTACGGCTTTAACAGCCGTGTGGCTTTTCTCCGAAACTACGGCAGAGAGGATTATGTTGGGATCGAGTCATGGTAATGCCATTACGAAACGAGGCACGAAGAGTCAACAACAAGGAGTATTAAAATAATAGGAAATGTGATTTAAAAGGTAAAAGTACAGACTTATAAAAACGTATTCAAACACGGAGGAATCACAAAAATTGAGATGGACAAATATTTGACGACTCTGACAGAAAGTGACAATCAGGAGGGAGACAGTATATATCGGTTCTAACTTCAAGTACGACTCCCTTATTAAAGGGAATATCTTTGTCAGAAGGAGGATACTTCAAAACTCATTTACGTCTCATTAGTCCCTCCGAAGCTACAGCCCTGTCCTTATGGATTCGGATAGTTTAAATCTCTTAAACCCTCAACGTCTTTCAACAACCTCCTTTCTTTCAGTTCTTGTCATCTCTGGCTGGATGAAAGAAATCCCCTCCAATCTACTGTACTACTCTCGATCTGGTTCATCGCTGCAATAGTAAACAGTAAACAAGAGATCATGCTTTTACACTCTCCGGCTAGACAGTCTCTCCTCCTATATACTAATATGGAAATGAGTTGGCCATTCGGGAGAAAGGAAGAACTCTATATTGCAGTCTTCCATAAACATCCCATAAGCAAAAACATAGGGAGAAAGTTGAAAGGGAGCTCTTTCACTCTGTTTCTAGCTCATCAAAAATACAGTGGGAATGTTGTAGGAGGAGGGATAAAATGCGAATAGACTTCGAAATCATGAAGGTAGGAGAGAGAGGAAGCTTGTACTGAATTTAGCGGAATATACCTATATTATTGGTAGGTTTCTGTTTACTACTACTCGACGACGACGACGAGGCCGAGGACGGGAGAGTGGAGTCGAAGTCTCTGGATCCCTGAAAGAAATGGGAATAAAAGTGATTGCCGGGAGAATGTACTGTTTGAGCCCGGAAATGTTGTCGCCATTCGAACCTTTCATCTCATCGTCTAAGTTTTCTCTACATTTATGCATTATTTGAGCCCTCATTGAGTAAAAGGCAGTAGGAAGTCCACTCAACTGGACTCTGAGTAAATACAGAGGAATGGATAATATCTGGCGAATCCATCCTGCTTTGATCTTTCACTTCTCTACTCTATTTACTACTACTACATCTCACTCGGTACTTTCGTCCACTATCCGCTTTGTAGTAGTAGAATGGATGGTATAGAGACCCGTACGTGTACGTGGTCTGATTCTGTTTACGAACCTATCAGCACTCAATGAACCAATTCAATCCCGTCTCCTGATCTCTCGGCAGCAACCTAGCTGACAGCCATCCGTTTGTGAAACCAATTCAGGGTTCCCTATATTGATAGATGGAGGACGGTTGGGTGGCGGTGGTGGCAGAAGTGGAAGGAGGAAGTAAATAACTGACTCCGTATGAGTGGGCCGAATTGCCCACTTCTTTCATCATAATAATAATGATGATGAGAAGGCGCAACACGATGCTCATCTCGGCACAATTACTAACAAACCATGAGGATCCCGAAAATCGGTTATATATATTCGGTTTGAAATGAAGTACGATTCTAGAGAGCCTAGAGTTGAAGAATCGGGAATGGATGGACAGTGAATAGGGATGTGGACTAGTGGAGGGCTCAGATTAGTTTTCCAAACATCCGTGGTTAAAAGGATGGTAAAAGATTACGGTGTTGGAACCAGTGGGTTGGAAATCGGATACCGCGGCTTTCGCCTATAATTCTACCTTTGATTGCACGTCCCAACGCTGAGGGATAGCAATTACATAGGCGGAATGATTCATTGGAATTGTAATTACGATTTACGAAGAAAGAAACTCGGATTTCCATCAAGAATCATTACAGAAGATTGAGCACAGTTGGGAAGGGTATAACATAGAGCCGGGTTTTGTCCACAGGCAAACTCAAGGTTCTCGTCTACTGAATAATCCCCTTTCATATTATTAGAGTGACGAAGCGGTTGGATGAAGTCCGGGATGTGATTGTGCGGACGCGTAGCTTTATTTTCATAATGATGGCTCATAAAACCCGGAGAAAGCACAGTAAAAATAGCCTCTGCCATTCTACACAGTGCGTCTTGTCGTGGACGAGTCGGCCGTCAGATTTTTCTCGGTTAATCCGGCTAAAAATCCCACCAACCATAATCTGGAAAATTAAGACCTGTTGTTATTGACTAACGGTAGGCTGGGAGAGAGTAAAACGGACTCCGCGGTGACGGTGGATTGAAATATGATGGCCATTAAAAAGACACTCAAGCAATAAAGCAGCGTGAGATGGAATTGCTTTTACAATAATTCCACCTCGTTTCCCTGATGCCTTGAATAAACCTCTTTGGGGTTTCTAGAAATTCCAGCTTTCGCTGTCCATTTTACATGGATATTGAGACAATTTTAATGGAAACGAATCAAGAATGCAACAAGTCAGAAGAGTTTTAGTTGTAATAAAATGTTGAGTAATGTTGCACGTTTGAAGCCAATTCCGCTTAACCTGAACACAAACGTCGCTGACCAATGTTTTATTGTTGCCAATCAAAAAGAGCAATTTCGAAACTCAGATTTGCAAGTTGCACTGTCAATCTTGAACGGGTCCTGCAAATTAATTTTAAAGTTGGTGCAAAAGGGATAACAATTCGGTGACGGGAGTGCCGACATGGGATGACATAATTCTATTTTTGTGGCAGAGTTGGCGTCTGGAGGGAATTTGCTTGTACCTGCACTGGTAGTTAGTTTTATACAAGGGCAAGGGCATTAAATTGTGTGGCCGACTGACTGGGCTGAATAAACCTATCACATTTTGGATCATTTTTTATCCTTTTTATAGGAACTCGACACTCGTGGAAACCTCGAAACTGTTTCCACATTCACCTTCATTCTGTTTCTGATGTATTCGAAGTAAATGTTGTTTAGCCTTGAAACTTTACTTCTCGAAAAGGTGTCATATCCAGACTCGAATTTCAAGGAGTTGAGATAACAACGCGTACTTTTCCAGACAAAGTGTAACTCGAGGAAGGAAAGTTCAATCACTGTATAGTGACAGATTTGGAGGAACTGGGGATTTTTTGGTTCAGGTTAAAAAATTAACTTTGTACAATGAATCGCTGTTCTGTTAGTAAAAAACTGAAATTATTGATAACTTCATGGGAGCTACCGAGTGCAGAGAAAACAGAGGACCAGCATATCATATATCGGTGTTTGTCTTCACTGTTGCAAACTCTATTCTAACAATCGAATGCGCAAGAAAGTTTTTAGACTGCCAACTAAATTCGTTTCATAATCCTCCTTCTTTTAACTGACTTTCTATTTACAAGTCTGGTAGAGTAATTGAATTATTTAATGGCAAGGTGAATGAAGCATAAAACTAGTGCAAATCTAAAAAATAACTGCAAAATGAAGATAATCCTATGAACGCCGAACGGGTGAAAGTCCAACAGTATCATCATAAAACTTATATTGCCATTTGTTTAATTTGTAAGAAGTATTCAGTGATAACTAATTGTAACTCCTTAAAAGATTTTAGTTTTATGGTACTGTTTAAATGTAAGGTTTTATCCATTTTATCATGTAAGTGTTATTCGAGGTCCATTTTGAAATAGTGAATTTTTTACAACAATGAAGTGTAATAAAATGTTTTCATGAACTTCATACCCAAATATTAAAATATTAGCTTCGGTGCGACAAATATTGGTTGTACCCAGAAAAAATTGGTTTTATTTGAGTATAAAACTTTAATTCCAAGGAAATATAAAACAAAACCTCGAACCCCAGCATCCTTTCACAGAGTTACCTTTCTGGACCCAAAACACGTCCCACATCATTTCTACAGCATAAATCCTCTATGTAAACTTTGATGCTTTCAAAAGCTGGTTCAGTAATGTTAGGGCATCACTTTCTTCCTTCATTCAATTGATACTTGAACTCATCGGTAACGATCCCAAAAACAGCAATTGAATTTACAATTCTTTCAGCCAGCTGTATGTTTCTCTTTCTAATAAAATTCAACATTTGTTTGATTTTGAAGAACATAAATAGTATTTATTTATTTACTATTACCTACGTTTCGTTTTAGTCGGAAAACATGGAAATGTATTTATTTAATCAACAGTTTCCTGAGTAGGACTGCATATTTGATAAAAACTTGTCATGACGGATGCGGGCGGAACTGGTTTCAAATTCAATTCAGCTAGTAATACCTCCACTCTATATTCAGCAAAACCTACGGAAATGATGAAAATTTATCAGCTCTGAAGAGGATTTGGAAACGGTGGTGATGGTGGTAGGTTTGTTGTTCTGCGAATTTAGTTTGCACAGTAGTGGTGGCAAAATACACAGGAAGAGGTAGAGGGATAATAAATCCATGCTTTTCGACTGACTCTCTACACACACTTCCTATTACAGTGACAACTGAACAGTCCATAGGAATTATTGCTGAGGTACATTTCCCAGGGTGGCAAAAAATAATTTATCAAAGAGGCCCATTTGTTTCACTCCTCCGTTTGCTAAAGTAATGAATCACTTCTACCTGGTTGGAGGGTAATGCGGTAAATAGAATAATCCTCACTTTCCGGCCCATCCGACTTATTACAGAATAGAGGAACGGTTTTAATTATTCAGTGAATCTATACCTACATCAACACTCACGACGAACTAATCGGCCACCCTTAATTTACCCATAACCCCAACAACCTGCCAATGAAATCATAAACCTTTGTTTTCCGAACTAATCATCAAATTTGTAGTTTTCCCGACAGTCTCGGTGGAAAAGTAATGATTAACTTGGTCCGGTAGCAATAATAACATAATAATCAGGAAAGCACCGTAAACGTTGTAAACAGCTCGCTCAAACCGAATAATTTATGAAAGCTGTTAAATGTCGTGTTTATATCATCATTTTCTTGATGCATTTATATGGAAGAGAAAAACTATGATTGAACATTAAATTTAGGCTCTTGGAACATATATAACCCGAAAATATATGATATTCATTGTTATTTCAACCAGCTTTTGAAACGACCAACGACCATGTGCTGCTTAAAATTTAACACGATTAAAGTCCCAGTCTATTAAAATTTTAATAGTAACGCAATATTCATAGCATTGCTTCCTATGCCTTCTTCGCAAAATATCTTGAAGAATTTTATTGATTCGAGACAAGCATGTTACCAATGCTGCTGATGTGCTCTTAATATTTCCATAGACGTATTTTCACTTGGATAGATGAACAGACAGAACATCCACCAGTTGACATCTGAAGCTCCACGCCGATTTCAACATAAGCGAGCCAATAATAATCTGTTGTGAAAACATCCGTCGTCGGCGTCGTCGTCAGGTTTCAAGGGTTTCCGTGAAACTCGAGAACTTCTTACTTTCCGTGCGTGGGCTTTGTAACTCAAATTCTAATGTTTTACGTTTGAATTAGAGGAGCACACCTTGTAATTACTTCCTTTTGAAGTGAGAATAGGAAGGAATCCTCGAGAGAACGGGGCTCTCGTCTCGAATGAAAACAATGTAACGGATTCGAAAGTCAAACATGGCCTCGGGGTTCCAATCCTTCTCGATCTCGAAGGGTGAATTTGTTTACGTATAAGACGTAATTAGTTTTTTTTTAACTTTCCTGTCCATAATATTGAGTTTGTGATCAGCATAATTAGTTATGCCTTACGTTTTTACAAAGACTTTAATATTCTACTCCATCATTTTTATTGTAGATTTAAAAAAGCGGGTGTTTTTTTATGTTTTCATAGTTTCAGTTATTCATAAAAACGCGTATTGTTTGCACAAATGTACTGGAATAGCTTCTAAATGAAAGCAGAAAACAAGGTCGATTCCGAAATTGTGCCAACATAAATTCGGAATTGATACACGGTCAACGATTATTTTGCAATGTAACTGAATTCATTGATATCTGCAAACATCCTTGATGCCCTCCACATTGGTGCAAGGTGTGTGGTGACTGGTGTGGCAACAGATGTGGTAATGAAATGGAATTGCCTTCATTTACATCGGATCGAGGCAAAATAAATTGGCAACGTGATTTGTGACCAACTGTATCTTTTCGTGCTTTTCCGGGCCGAGGAAAGCGACTAACTTCACGTGTTCCTGTTCTGTCAATTTCTTTTGAATTTCCTAACAATCTCTCTACTTTTCCAATACGGAATCTACCTCATGTTGACAGCTTCCAACCACCCAATATTTTTTGTCTAGACTAAATAATATGAAGTGAAAAAGGAGAAAGGGTCTAAATTTGCCATGTCAGACAATTTAGGGGCCTTAACAATTCGACGTTTCGCACCAAATTCCTCCCCACGCACGTTCTTTCCATTGTTTTTGACCCAGAAAAGGGATCCATGATACCTTTTAAAGGAGCGAAACCCTTAATATTTTTGTAATATTATTACCGTCTCTGCTAAGATATCAGGCTAGAGTTTCAGCCCGATTTGACATGAAGGCTATACTGATGGAAGTGAAAGTCTCCCGTTCCTCCAGGTTAGAGTTAGTTGAGGTTTAGACTCGAGGGCTATTAAATCGAGTAAAGCAGAACTCACGGCTTTCAACTTATTCTGACGTCAGTGGCAGTAGATCGGATCCGTTGAAGGTGAGTATCTCGTAGGATCTGTAAACTGCGCAAAGTATAAATTCCCAAATGTATATATAATCCAGCTTTTACCACTAATACCGAAGGGCTTAGAAACTGCTTAAATGGAGGCCAACCACACATAATTCGCGAGAAGAGGGCTGGGGAAGAAGTTCGAAGGTTCCTTGATTAGTATCAAATTCCTCCCCTTTAACAGCTCAATCCGAGATGTGAATTTTAACTAGAACTTTATAATCCGGTGGAAATCAACAGATTTTTAATAAAGGATTGAGATACGTTTAGGATCCAATCCATCCGAGCTCACAATTTCCCCTGAAACACGGGGTACTTACGAGACGATCCCTTCTCTACAGTATTTGCAATCCAATTAAAGGAACATTCCGAATTCCGAACAACCTTTATGTATTAGATCTCTGCCGCCTTCTCGGCATATATAATTCCGAACTGACGTGATGGGATGCCGGGAATAATAGGGATATGGAAGGCTTGTTTAGGGAAATCTCATATCTCAAGGAACAAGCCTTTGACTAGACACAGAGGTCTTGTGAAACCCCAATTTATTCCAAGAGATGGTGAAGAATATGGATGAATGGAGTGAAAAGGACGGACTGCGGCTTGTGAATGTAAATTCGAGGCGATTTCTTCGTCTATAATCTCAGCTAGAGGCCCTTCTCCCAAGTTTTAACAGAATTTCCATTCTATATCTTATTTACATGGTGATAAAACTACAGGTAAGTTCCGTCTTTGGTCCTGGGCGGCTAAAGTTGTGAAACTAACTTGGGCCACAAGGGAGTGGGAAGGGCGTCTGGAGATTTCGATTCTCGAGAATTTACAATCCCCCTTATAGTTAACGAGGAGTGGTTAGAGGTATTATGAATATGCTTTATGTGCCATGCCAGTGAAAGCTGTATAATATTATGAATTTTACAATAGCCAATGTAGACATCTTTCTCGCATTGAAATCGAATTCATGGGCCGGAGGAGAGGAATTGTAACAGTCTGCCACTACAACTACCACACTCATAAGCAAACATTGTGGAGAGAAAGGGATTAAACATTTTGGTTTGAGGATTGGAGTTTGAGGACTCGGAGGATCTTAAGATACGAATTCACAAATATAAAGCTTTCTTCGCCCTCTCTCTCTTGTTTTAGTTTGGACGGGAGATGAGGGGATATGGAGAGAATGGGAGACTTTCTCCAACAAAGGCCCACTACCTCCCGTTCCGTTCCAGAAACGAATCTGAATAATCCATGTGCAACTGAATACGGAATTGAGGAGTCTCCTGCCTTCCACTAGATTCCTGCCGGTAGAGACGAGAGGAATAAAAAATTCCGCCGAGCTGTAATCTGCTCAGAAATGTTCCTTAAACTTCCACAACACATTAGTAATCCACGCTGGGGAATGGTTGGATGAGTTCGTAAATATATCCATGGAAAATTTGTTTTTAAGGAGATGTATTTTGATAACCACATCTGAGCGATCGTTTATGCCCTTTATGCTACCCACAATCCCTCTCTCTTCCTCTACCCCTTGCATATTTATCCGGAGAGGAAGCGTACCGTGTTCCTGAGCCCCTCAGGTTTGTATATTTAAAATTCAAGGAGAATTTGTCCAACGTCGTTTGAATGATTCCTTACGCTGGGGACTAAATAGGCCATGAATAGAGGATGGAGTTGGAATAAAGAAATGCAAATTGCTGCTAAAGGAGTGCCTGGAAGTAGCTTTTCGAACTGATTGAGTTCAGTATCTTTTCTTTTTCCGCGGAAGAAATTCTACTGCAGTTCCTCCAGAAAGACTCGAGGAGAAGGTTCGAGAATCTCCTGTTCAAGAACATAATCGTATAGGTGTTTTCTAGACGGATAGGAGAGAAAAAGGTATTCTTCCGAGAGTAAATCCTTTCCCCCTCCAGTTATACTCCATTATTATAGGCTCCGTAATGGAGAAGTAAGAGTGAAGAATGCCTCAACTTCTTTTTTTTGTTGGAGAGGATCCATTTAGCAGTACGTGAAATGAATTTGTAAGAACGGAAATTCGCATTCCCTTTGAACCCTGCCAGTTCCAGTCCTTTATTTTTAACGGAGAGAAGGAGATATGGTTCATTTAGGCTGTGGTCTCCGCGGAGATCACTATTGTCCATGTAATTTTTTCGCTTGTAAACAAATACCACTTGCGTTTCGGGGGACAACAACTCCGACCGTTCTCCATCATTCGTATGGAGCTGAGGACGCCCAAGGTCTTCCTCAAGGGAGTCAGACATGCCAGACTCTTAAAATCCTTTGCTCTCTCTATATATTCTCTCAATCCCTTTCTTTGATTTTTGACAAACCTTGGCAAAAATTCTACTCGGCCCTTGCATCAGAGACCAAGTCCAGGATCCAAGATAATGGACTACCATTATAGGCCGATTTGGCTAAAAGTAGCAGAAAGGACAGGAAATATCAGTTTGGATGCCGTGGGAGTCGTAGTTGACAAATCATATCATGAGGGACTGTCCTTTGCACACATATTGTTTTTTCTCCTGTCCTTTGACCGACTTTCTCCCTCAACTTTAGAAACGGGGTCAAGTTACATGGACGTATGTGGATATAAAACCTCTGCCGATTTCAAGGATTTGTTCAGAAATGCCGAGATACCTCGAATCGTACTAGAGACTGAATCGGACAAATGATGGGTCTACTTTTACAGAGACTATTTTAATGGGATGTTCTTGTATGGAATACATTCCAATGAGTTTTCTTCAAAATTCGTTCAGAACATAGATCCAGCATACACGTACAAACGCCCTTGCACCTGATCCATGTAAATTTGGATTTATTTACTCGGATTAATTAGTAGAGGCAAACAATACAGCAACTTCACTACAAAAAATACTATGAGAATGCTTCTTTTTAAAGTTTATATGCAGAGATTTTTTAAAGTTTTGGATAAGGGCTCCGTGTGGGAATGAGCAGCATTTTTTAGTTTAACATGACAGAACATTTAAATATACGGGCATCATCAAGATATTTGAATGTCCTGTAGTGTTTAAACGCGGAATAATGAGAGAATGAGGGAAACATGATTGTTCGTATGTTCTCGGACTTCAAAGTTGTGCAAAATAAAAAAGCATGTCTTTGGAATTTCTTAAGCAATATTTTACTAAATGCATTCACCGACAACTCATAAAAGGCAATTGTGTCTAGAATATTTGCTAATTCAGATTAATAATTAAAAAGAACTGTTGGTTCATACTCTAAAGTCAATCAATCATGTTGATAAACGTTAACATCGAGTTGTGGGAACCTGTACCAGTTCAAGACGATGCACGATGTGAAGAAAATACACTGATTCTTAAAACCCCTGCAGCTGTGAGGCCATTTATTGCTAATTACACTTCATGCATAATCCTCAGATGCAACCAAACAAACACCAAACAAAGGATAAGACAGTAACAACGAATGTTCTTCATTACAATAGCCTTGCATTGGTAGATATGAAACGTAGCTACGGGTTTGTAATTAATTGGATTATAATTTGCATACTATAGACAACTAGAACTGATCCTATTGCCTATATTATTCAAGTAATTAAATTTGTGGTTGTTACTTAATGGAATGATTTGATTATATACAAAGGGTGGGATCTACAGCAAAAATAACCTATTGTGATCTTGCCTGGAGGAGAAGGGCTTGTGAATGTGCTTATACTCCCTGAACACCATATCTAATTAATTACGAACCACTTCCGCAATTTGTATGTGGTAAGAACAACTGACAAAAAGAAGATTTGGTTGCAGTTGGACTCATAATATTTGGTAAGGACAGACAGACAGGAAGTCAAATTATTGTAATCAGTAGCAGTTCATGTACTTAATTTTGTGATTTATGGAACGTTACACGACGGAGAAAGTTATTTCAAGAGGATTCACCAAGGCCACAACAACCATATATTTTGAGTACTTCCTTCAGTTCCGTTCAACGGCATAAATCCATGGGATGGAAATTATGTGCTACCACAATTTTCAACTTTATATTTGGCAGGAGAGTCGTTACATTTTCTGCAAATTAATTTTAAGAGCTTACATAGGGTAATTAATTCTACTTTCTCTATTATTCTTAGTATTTGATTATGTACCAAGTTGTCAACAAGTTTTCATGGTTCAGTTAACTACACATAACGTTTGGCTAATTGACCTCAAATTGAATACTTCCGGTTGTACAATATGATCTTTAATGTAGGTTAAGCTTGCATAAATGGTAGTTTATCTCAGACTCGTACATTAAGCCATTGCGTATAGAGGTGCCTTGCATATTTCTTTAAAATATCTTTGGAAGAATTAGAAACCGGTCGCATTTTGTAAATTCTTAGAAGTTTGGCTAATATCTCAATTGCGCTCGTGAGTCTTGTCACATTTCTACGCAGAATAAACTCATAATGTCTTCTTATTTCGAAGACATTAAATCTTGCCAAATTTTTAATAGTATAAGTTACGAAGCCATTGCATTGTGTTTTTGCGGTCAATTAAAGGGCTAAGACCTTACATGCTTGGTTGAATTTAATGAAAGATAATGGATTGACTGTCAGTTGCCGGTGTCGAAGTGACATTTGATAAAAGCAAATTATATTTTGGCCTCTGCTCTCACATTAATCAAGGTCAAGGAAGCCGGAGGAATGAAGCCTGGCGAGAGCGGTTAAAGTGAGTTTGTAGGATTTTTTAAACTCTACGCGAATTTTAGCTATGCCCTTTCAAAGCGTTACAGAATTCAGAAGGAATTTAGGACAATTAATTATCCAGCAACTAATCAAAGGGAAATACAATTTATCAAACCTTCTGTTTCATCCTATCCGTCCGGACTAAATGTGGTATGTCATGATCAGATCTACCAAAATCGCATACCATCCACTCTCAACCTCGCAACCAACAACACATTTTATACGATATATTTTATGACGGGTGACAGCATACTGCAATATGAACATTAATCTTGAAATATCTTCCTGTTATTTTATACCGCGTCAACGTCAACTGTCGGTGCTTTCGGAATTTCAAAATTAATCTGACAAACAGTCTTGAAGCCACCGGGAAAGCATCAATACAGGTTGTGACGGCTCATAAGTATAGTTCGTTCAGCAGAAGATTAATGTAGTCAAAACAAAGGATTAAAGTAATGTACTGGAATCAAAATGATGAAATATTGCGTAGTTGAAATTGCCTGACTAAATTTCAGAAACAGTAACTGAAGTTCCCTGAATAATATTTTTCCTGATCAAGTTAGATTGAATTCTCTTCATAAATTTGACTATTGGCACCGATTAGTTAATTAAATGGGTTTGTGTGGTAATTTTAGACGTTTCGAATTAAAGAAAGACGGAATAACAAAGGTGTCCAAAACTTGAAGGGCTCAATCACCGTGTGTCAAAGTCGTTCCTCCTCCAAAAAAATGTACGGGCCTAATTTTCCAAAGAATTCAAAGTCACAAATCAATTAAACACCCCACGTAAACAGGTTCCCCACGATCCTTAATGGATTACTTTGGAATTTTGGAATTGTGCATCGCAGATTCTCTAATCATTTGGCTCTGTCTGTCAAGGGTGTCAAGTAATGAAGGCTCGTAAATTATCAAACTATCAAATTGATATGGAAATGGAGATATGAGTAACGCCATTAAATGGGAATAAAATATCACTTTAACAAAAAATGTCGCTTCGTGTCCAAAGTAATAAATTCCCTCCATATTTCCTCTCATCAAATGCAAGGATGAAATGTTGTGCATTTACAATCACAAAGTCTTTGGGTGAACCGTGTATCATTCATTATATCTTTACGGACAAATACCAGAGGGGTGCTACAGACGTAAAGGACGTCGGAAACAACTTGCAATGCACAATGAAAGGCTATTTATATACTAACAATAAGAAAGACCGAGACGAGAAACCTGTCACTTCACTTTGTTACAAGGAAAGAATTAGTGGGGTTGACAGATGAAACTTAACAGGGAAAACTGGTCAGAGGGTTGTTAATAATAAACTTGATACTCGCTATTATTAAACAAAATAGGATTTTGATAAGACCGGGTTTTGGAACCTTTTTTAACCTGTACAATTTCTTTCCGATGAATTTATAAATCCATCTTGTTCAAAGTAGGTATTGCAAATTTAAATTGAAGTTAATTATTTGGATCAGTTTTTAAACGCTCCAAGCTTCCTTAGCCTTTTAAACGCACAAACCATGAACTTATGGGGTTACCTCAACCTCCAATATCACTATCCCTTGTCAGCAAAGAAATTGAAGAGCAGAGCATATTTTCGCACCAACATTAAACTTTTTTCGATAGGCTCGTAACATAACATACTTTCTCTATTGATTGTACCGAGTCGACTTTCTCCTTAGAAAAACAGGGGAATGAGTTCCATAAAGAAGCATTGCAGCCCTATTCCGTGTAAAAAATCCATTTACCCTCAAGTTACAAATCCCCTTACTCCTATTTCACTCTCGCATCACATAAAACATACGGAGCTGGGACTTTAAAAACTTCATCTTGTCCGTCATATCCGCCTCTCGCGTACCTTTTCAAAATAGACCTTTTAATAACAATGGTACATGGCCCAACCACTCTTCCGCTATTGCATTTTCTTTAGCCACCAGCCACCCTCTGTGTCCCGGTTTGTATTGACAACAATTCCTGCTGAAAAAACCAGCTTGCGGACTGAGTAAAATTCAGTTTAAAAAAATCCAGACAAGTTTTTTATGGATTTCATATAAAAACATCGGGTCAGAGAAAGCAACTTATGCTTATTTCAAGGGAAAATTACTTGGATTCAGGAATTTAGGAGCCGGGTTTTTTCTACCGACCAAATGCTTAATGTATTTTATTTCCGGCCGTATGTTGTGTGATCAGAGAGGATGGAGATAAATAAAAAATAAGATCCCAGAGTACTGACCACAATCACATTACTATAGTCGGATTTTGGACGGATGTGACTGTCTGGTCTCTGTACAGCAATCCCCACCGTGAAATGTTATCCTTGACTACCCTACCACGACCTTAGAAAAATTAATTACGACCTGTCCGTACTCAAATGTCTGTGTGTGTCAAGTGCAGAATAGTGTGTAAGGAGCGGAGGGGAAAGGGGGTATATAATTGTATATAGCCAGTTGTGGACCGAGTCATGAAAGAAAGACCAAAACCCTATTATTCGTTCACGAGCTCTTACTTTCCCCCAGCAGCACCCAATGTTTCAGATTCTTCGAAGACGGCGACGGTAATCTCAGAAAAACTGCTCTCCACAGCCCTATTTACAATGCCGTTCAAAAATCCCGTCTACTACACCAATCTGAAGATGATTTGATTTTCAAAATTAAATCAGAGAGCGAGAGGGGATTGAGCTGTTGTGGGTTAGATCTTATTTACAGAGTTAAGTTCGATGTGTTTGGGTTTTGTGACCGTCTCAGAATTTGTTTGAGAATGGATGTCGCTCTATCGCATCCAATGACCGGGAACGAAATACTACCGATGCTCATAATATAAGGAAAATTTAAACTCAATCGTCTGTGTATGCTTTTTTAGCCCTTTAAAATTATCATGCAGTTGTGGTTGTTGTCACCGGTCGAACTATTAAACATTGCAGTTTCATTTTAAGCCACAAAAAAGTACGAGGGAGGAGAACTTTATTTAAAGATCGAAGGCCAATTTATGCAAATAACACTAACATTACAGACAGTTTTATGAAATGGATCTCAAGATATCATAACATACATTATCTCAAACAAACAACTGCTGAAGAAAAAACAGAGAATTAACAATGTTGGCGTCATCGAACCCGTGGCAACCCTAACTTGCCGGATTTTCGAAGCCAGTGCTTGACGCGATGATGATTTAATGCCGCACAACGTAAAACTTTTTAGAGAAGTTTTGCTCATATTTTCTGGAATCCAGTGTTACTTACAAGTTACAACTCAAAGTGAGTGGAAAGTAAATCCAAAATTTGTTCTGGAGTGTCAAACTAAAATGGTTTCCGTAGTTTAAGCCAAAGTGTTTCCGCACGTCAAGAAGGGATTTTCAGAATAGAAAAATTACGGCCCTCCATTTCAAACACCTTCAAACCAACACTAACACTATGGATATCATCTTATGTGCATGTAAAAATCCATTGTATCAAAGTATAAAACCATTCTTGTTCCTCACTGAAGGTATCTGGGGTGTCAGAATTTTGACAGGTTCAACTTGAAAGGGTACGGTGTACGGTGTACCGTACAGGAAAAATGAATGAAAAATGAATGTTCAAATTTTAAATTACTCAAGAGTTGACTAAATTGGAAAGACCTTTTGATTATTATTTATTGTTGCTTTTATTTCGTTTTCGACGTCAAAATGCCCGTTATATTGAAGTTTAATTGTCATTTTTATTAGTAATCGGAAGAATTTAATTTAGTTGTTTAAGTTTAATATGAGCTATTGTCACCAAGTCCCAACACCGAGTAGTTGAAATATCAACTGATCCAAAATGTTGTTGGCGCCCCTGATTTATAGTGTTAGTGGGGGTGGTCAATTTGTACTAATACAATTAATGAAAGAGTCTGACTTGAGTCTGGCCAAATTTTGAACTCAACGTTTTATACAATCCAATAAACAAACATTCGAAAAACAATTTGCAAATTGTCTGCGAACTCGAGTTAGAGCATGGATGAACGGACGCACAGATCGAGCATCTCTTTTAATTTGCATCCAAACCTTTCACTTATTTGTTGTTTGCATCCAGCTCGCAAATTGCCTTATATAAATAGGTACGCTTTAAATATTTCATGAAAAACAAGATTAACTAGCTCAAGGCAAGATGCTAGTTGAAGCATTACACATTCAACATTAAATTGTGTTATATAATCTGTCTAATTGGATTGGCTCTTCAAATTGCTTCCCGGAAAATTCAATGAACCGTATATCTTGTTTTGATTTCCTAGAACATTCAAAACTAAATGAGTAGAGTGAAAGCGGATTTGACATTGTTCTCTTTAAAATTCAACTTTTTCCTACCATGCTCCATCCAACCTACAAAGAAGATATCGTCCCGTTTCCACGTTCAACCAGGCTCTGATGAAATCCGCTTTATCTGTAAATCCGCCAATTCTCAATTATGACTAAACGGTTGAGGGAAGACATGTTTGCCTACCTCCAGCCAGACATCTCATTATTTTGAACAAAAGCCTGTTATGTTGAAAAACAAGATGAGTGAAACATGTCCCGCGAGAACATCGTTTTGTTTTTTAGCTACGGATTCACCCGCCCATATAACTTAGGTCGCTGTTCTGATGTGGAAATCCAAAATTCGAATAACAGGAAATTGGTTCTCAAAATCCACCCTGTAGATATTGCATTGTTTTACTGGGTCACCAAGCACGGCTATTGGGGTTCTTCATCTGTACAGTACCTGAAACTTTAAATTCTCTTATCTAAAACAACAATCTTGATATGTTAGCCATTAGCACTTCAATTTGTCGACTAAACCCCGTCAATACCACATACTTTAAAATTAAATATGTATGCATTTAATTTTAAAATCGGTACTTGCAACTGTTAAACTTCTCTATTTTCTTAAGTTCATTTTTAATGCACAGTACTCAGGTCAATCTTCATCTTTCTATATGTGACACTCAAAGTAAATTGTTGAGTTCCAAACTTGTCTAAATCATGTTTGCAAAAGAGAATGAAGAAAGTAGGGAACGGAAGGTATAAGGTTGAAATCTTAAAACTCTAGCTCAAAAGACCGACTTACTTTTTTCCTCTCCTCTCCGTCTTCGTATAAACAGGGAAATACTTTTTTAGATGTCAAAATAGAACTCCACTTCGATCAGTTTAGAAATAGGAACAACTTTTCTTTTAAAAAATTGTAAATGTTGAGATCCAACATACAAAAGAGGGAAAATATGTCTGGGCTCAGCTGTGAGTGCCATTTTACCTCTTTCTTTCCTTTGTATTAAATGTTAAAGGAAAGAAAGTTAGCAGAGGGTGAGCTAAGCAGTTGGATGGATTGAAGTTCCTAAAAACGAATGAAGTTACCAACTAGTTTAGAAGAACTCTAACTCATCTTCTGTTCCGTGGTTTTGTAAGGAACTAGAACTCCTCGCAAGAGAAGAGCTGGCTTTGATGTGGATTTAAAGTGACACCCTTGTGCCATACTTTCTCCGTTCCGATGCGAAGGTCAAAATCATGGCAGGTACAAGCCAGAACATCGAAAGCGCAATCCACGTTTTTTTTTCAGAAGCTGACGGATGGATTTGAATCCACGTGACTTTAATTGGCAAAAATAATAACGAACACAAAGGGGAAAGGTTGGCTTTTTTTACAATAGGATTAAATTTTTTAAGATTATTGAAATGTTCAGTCCGTTCAATTGTAAGGTGTGTTTGCGTCGTAAAAAATTTGACAGCTTTAGTCGTAGACTTCGCTGAGTCTGGTTTGTGTTTCAAGGAGATTTTGTAATTAGTATTACATAAACTCGCAAATTTCGATTATATCGATTTCATAAAAACCATTCATTTAATAATTACCCAACAATTGAAAGTTTCAAAATTCACGTAACACTTTTGTTCAGGTTTTAAACTCGTTGGTTCACCAGCGAATGAAATTATGACCATGCCTATTTCCAAGTTTTCCAACTATGAATATCCTGTACTAATGTACTGTAATTAGGTGTGTTCTCTCTTTTTGTCTGTACTAAATCATATATATAATTGCTCAATATTTAGCATAAATATATCCCGATTAGCCACGCGCTAACAAAATCTCCAAGTAATGCAAACAAGATGACGATCAGATCATCCGCTCCATGTCCTCTACTCCTTTAGACAAGCTGATGAATTCTCCCCTTAGCCAAAAAACACTCGAGGGACGTAGTTACGAAAAGTTGAGAGACTACCGCAGTTTTGAATACTTGAGACTTTTTATTATTTTATTTTTAGAGGCAAAAAGGCGGACGGCAGAAGCCAGAAACATGGGAAAAGCTCGTTACCTCGCCCCCTTCTTTTCCATCGAGGGAAGTTAAAACCTTGGTGTATGAATATAGCGGTTCCTCCGCCTCGGCTACAGGGAATTAGAACCGGGATCGTCGGATAGACCAAAGTAAAATTGGGGCATTAATGTGGTAAAAGTATACACAACAATCGCCTGTCTCCCATACACAGAACAACAAGAGAAGGAGCTGAAATAAATTGATCCTTGCCTTCAGTACTTTCTCCGTAGATATCAAAGCCCTGAGTAGTCCGTAATTCCGCTTGTACATCTAGTGGCAAATCTCTTGTGTCTTGTTTCCAAACCAAACCAACATGCAAAGCCTTGTTTATCTAACATCATTTTCTACGTGGATAAAGGGAAAATGCGCTGGATTTTAGATAATTCCCTCTAAAATTCTTCAGCGACTTTGTCCTCGTATTATTCTCGCCGCCTCTGCAATGGTAACTGACAACACTAAGCTAACGATTTGGTGATGCCCCGAAATTTCAATCGGTTACACAAACAGCTTTTTATCCGCGACCTCTCAAAATGTCACTTCGGAAGCATTCGATTCCTGATTTGTGATTTACTTCGAAATATCCCTTGATTTTGAGTAAAAAAAACGTAAACTAAACCGTGTGATTAAGGACTCGTAAATTATCAGTCCTCTGTGCAAGAAAACCGATGAGTCACACCTTAGACTTCTATGAACACTTGCAATGAATGAAAGATCATCCTTATTGCCGTTGATTGAATCGGTGCTTATTGTCTATACTTCTATGCTATAGGACAATATTTACATTCCCCTCTATTGTGAGTGAGATAAGCACTTGAGTACGGCCCTGCTGTAATGAAGAAATTCTGTCTATGCCACGGTACGAGGGGAAGGTAGTTGAAATTCCGAGAAATGTATTTCCTCAATGGCTGCTTTGTGTTGGAAGTAGGAACGTTTCAATTCCGATTTGGAATTTTTTTCCCTCAGCAAAATGAGTTGGATGTTGGAACAGGAGAGCAAATAACAACTAGAATAGATGAGTTTAAAATACAATGGCTTTGGGAATACCGTCTTCTATTTATACGGGGAAGAGGAGAGAGAGAGAGAGAGTGAAAGCATCCCATGGCAAATAATAGAGCCCTACTTTCCTATTTTATACGAGTTGACTTTTCCCGTTGTCGCATGTAATTTAAACACTGAATATTGTAAATCCAGCCGGTTGTAAGTCAGGGAAATAATATAAAGGTTATAAAGGGCCAAAGTTGAACTCCCGATTCGTCAGCAATGGATGGAGCCCAAAGGAAAGTATATATAGGCTTTAAATTGCTACTAAAACGAATTCTCCTCCGTTTGACAAGTGATCGAAGATCCTATGGAGAGAAAGAGAAAGGGTTCGTAAATATGAGCAAAGTTTGGGATGGAACATGGAAGTCTAGTACTAGAACCCGCCCTGTGGTATCCCGTAAATATAAACAAATGTTGAATTTGGCTCATGTAACTCCTCTCCTCTGCAAGTGGAGTTATCTTATTTATTTATTTACATTCACTCTCCATCTATTTCCACTAGGAATTTCTAGAAAAATACAGACTTCTATCAAACCCACCAGAAATCCACAAACATCCGCTTTTAAATCGCAAAGAGGCAGTATAGCAGGTTGAAATTTCGATTTTAATGAAAAAAATTCGATTTGCCGTGTATCAAACGAAATGCAACCCCGGTAGAAATCCACCCCTTAAAAAATCACACCCGGTATGGCGTTTGGAAAAATATAATTCTGTCTATCCGAAAAATATTTTTTTTAAACATTGACGTAGAAGAATGGCAAGGTTTCAAACTTTCCAATTCAAAGAAATCTGTGTTAAAATTGCTGAAAAATCTTGAAACAAAAATAATCAATTCAACGAATTTACGTTTGTAACAAAAGTTCATGAAAAACTAAAAGTTACGAGAATTATTATGTAGTACTACTTTTTTATAATTTTAAGTTTTTAATAAATTTTGTTTCATTCCTATGCAAACAAATGTTCCTCTGGAATTGGTATTAATTTAGAAAGACACAATAACTGATCCATCTAGCTAAGTGTAAATCAGATGTGATGTTTTACCTACGAATTTTCTGTGCCTTCGAACTTATGGAGTTCGAACAACAGTATTTTTGCTGCAGAAAGTAGATATTGCCAGTATGAAACATGTGTAACATTACATCGCCATTTTGGAATATGGGACGTGTTTATAGCGGAGTTAGTGAAAGTTGTATACTCTTTTATCTATTAATGGGAATAACGAGGGGATACATGAAATTAATTTGAGACACATTGTGTATAATTATTTAAAGTGTGTGCCGTACTATGTTATTTAGCTCTAATGAATATGAATGAACAAACAAAATCTGCACTAACTTTTTGTTCAGATTTATAACGGGGAATGAGGAACAATTCCTTGCTTGTTTTAAATATCAAACATCATAAGTGCTCGCTATCAGTAGCAATAGTAAAACTGTACACTAATGAAGGTGATGGCCGACAGCATGTCCCAATTCCACATACTCATCTCATCTAACAAAGGATGTTTATTGACTTTTAACTGGCTCTATAATTTCACTCTTTGCCTAACATATTCAACCTTTTCCATTAGGATCAAATGACAGGATGCTACCGCGTATTTAAACTAATTTATGCCATTCGGATAATCAAGGACCATTATTTATAGTGTTCGATTTTGACTTACTATAGGCCATGCAGTGCGTCAGAAATAAAGTAAACTGAAGTTGACAATGACAGCCTTCCTGACTTTAATTGTGTGTGCATGGGTGATGGTGAGGACTTGAGAGGGTGGGATCTACTGAAACGCCTTTTAAATGGAATTGATGACAGGGTGTAAAGAAACCATATAAATTATATACACCTTGAAAGGCTTACACGGTTTGTAATTTGTAATTAAATTTTCCTATTCAATTCGATCCTCTCTAAAACGGGATCCACAATCTGAAATTTGGACGGAATTTAGCATTATTCATGATTTTAATGAAGGTTCATCAATGCACTTTCATCCTTTTGTGACCACTTCCTTAAGGAGGCACAAACTACAGCGTAAATCCTAAAACAAGGCCCTGGGGAAGCTATTTTTAAACCCTTTAAAGAGGGAAGATATATCCGTGGAAGTTCTAAAGATTTTTAAGGTTTTTAAAACAAACGATTTTATTTTATTTTTATCGTTCGTGTAATCATAATTTATGTATTAATCTCTTAAATGAACCCACTACTCAATATTAATAATTCAACAGAAATCAAAATCAGCATCAATAATTTCTGGTGTCACCTAGATTTAGCATTAATATTGTGTTGACAAAAATTAACGTTTGTTCCTAAAATCAAAGAATTTCTCATTTCCATCTACAAAACCCATCCGTTTAAATAAATTAAAAATGTAATTACAAATAGGTGGTGTGGACTTAATATGATGGGCCAGCTTAAAGATTACGGACTAGCCCAGTTTTCCTGACAAGGATTCTTGTAAGATTAACTCTCATTCTCTCTAATTAAGCCTTGCCATAATTGTAATCCCTTTTAAGTATGCTATTATTCCCTACTCTTCTATTTCTCTTTCGTTCTGGCACGTAAATGTTAAATTGGAGTTGCCAATAATATATTTCCAGACACAATGTCTGGCATGACTCGTTGCATTAGCTTTTTCATATGTCCCAGGTTTATCCTCATTCATACATACAATGAATAATACTTGTATAATGTCCAGACTATTTCCAATATAGATCATTGTGTTATAGTTACTATTGTATTTCTTTCCATCGCTTCGTTTGCTAATTTAATTTCTGTTTTGTCAATTTCCATTTGTTCTCAATCAATTTTATCAGGTATTGTGTCGGAACATTCAACCGTCAACATTCCATCATTCCTGATTACTTCTATAAATTATCCATAGGAATATTACGATCCATCAAATCCATCCAATTTCGACCAATTACAAATCAACTAATCTGTAATTGATCAAATAGCACTTATTACATCACGAAAAGACTCGTTTATACCCAACCCAACCAAACCACGCATTTTAAATAGCCCGACCTGAGCTTTTGGGTGTAAAAGCACCTACCTAATATCAAACACTAAACATTGCGCCGTGCATATTGAAGTAGTTAGTGATCTGCAATCTAATATCCGCCGATTGGTCGATATTTTTAAGACGAAATAGTTGGAAATAGCAGAGGACTCTATATCTGAAAATGATTAGGCACTCGACTATTAAAGTCTATTGGAAGTTCGCTAATTCTTGTTAAAGCTCCCGTAACGTGGAGAGGAAAGCGGATGAAAGGTTCTCCTCCAGGGAAATGATTTGGCTACAGACTTGGCTTGGTAAATATTTTAGAGTTGAAGGATTGTCCTTGTCACTAGTCCTTTCCATCCGACAAGAGCTGATATGCCAAGTTCCAAAGGAGTCGCTTCTACTTTCTACCCCGATTTAATTTTCTAGATGGGCCTCTCGATCATACCGAGAAGATGACGATACTCCCGAAGATCCCCTAACCCCATCAGCAAAGATTACTTAAGTCCCACGTCTTTACGCCGTTCTCGATTCAACATCACCTAATCCTTGAATGGAATTTCAAAGCTCTTTCCAAAATTCTTCGTAAAAAAGAAAAAGAAAAAAGAATTAGGGTGTTAGATAGAACTATGAGAGTTTTTGAACCTGTAGGACACGGAATGACAGAGCTATCATTTGTGACATGAGACATGATTCAAAATGATTTAAAGACTTCCCAAGGAGTTAAAGTACTTAGAATCTTACAGCCCGGATCATCTCCCCGTTCCTCCTCAGCCTAATTTTAAAGAAGGAACATATGTAAACGAAAATCTCATCTTGCAGGCATTGTGTGGCACGGGACATGTGCTATCACATCGCCCCCTTATAGTTCTGGTTTTATCACATACCGTTGAACTGCACTACTTTCTCCACGTTAAAAACTTAAAGGAAATGGAATGCAGGGCCATGGTGAAAGGATAACCTACGTCTTGGTTCTCGTAACTTTAAGAACTCTTCAGAAAATGAAAGAAGGAGTTTGGAGGATGAATATTGCTCTGTGGTCTCGGCACTACGGGCATGACACGTACATTATTACTATTATTACTATATGATTTGATACGTATAAACTACCCGTGTCACCAGAGTACCTTGGGAAAGTAATAAATTTTCACATTCCCCCACAGCGTGAAGACATGTTGCAACCGATATCGGTCGTGTACCGCTTTGAGGCAACAACAACTTTCACACGAAATAGGAATGTATCACATGTGGATTCCAGTATGAGAGCAGATGGAGGCCTTCGCTGTGGACTTATTTTTAGTGTGAAATATCTGGAGGATTTGCATCGCTATTTGTTGAGGTTATTTTTGAGTGCTAGTCCTAACTCTTAGTTCTCGTAGACAGAAACATATTATAACATATTATTCACTCGTAGGTCCAGGCCACAGCCACCATCCCATCGAAAATGCGAGCTTTTTATAGAGTTTTATTTTATAAGCCTTTTCCTGAGAGTGTGATTGTGCGATTTGCTCGTATATTGGCTGCCCGTCCGACAACTCTCAACTTCATGTGCCACTATGCACAGAGATATGATTGATGAGTGCCTGAGATTAGGCTAACAAGTCGTTCTTTCGGGCGTTCATTTACATCTCAGACGCGTTATATCTTAGAGTATGCTACTCTTGGGATTATCTCGTAAGCAGGTATTAGGAAAAGTACTAGAGACCGCTTGAATTTGAACGGTGCCTCTATCGGTCTGGCGTTCCATCAACACCATCCCACCATCATTTATTAGATACGGCTCATTATCCTATAACTTTTATGCCCCTTCCGTCCCCATTGGCAGTGATCAACGATTAGAGCCTGAACCAGAAAGACAATGCCCTCGTAATCGTGAGTCCCTTGACATATTTACTTGCTAATGAGCTGGCTGAGGAGTCAGTAGAAAGGGAAACTTTACCAGCTTCGTCACCACAAAGTTTACTCTAAAACAGGAGGAAGTTGCAGAGCCGACAAGACCATAATATCCAGGGATATCGTAACTTATGTAAATTTCCAAAATCTTTGGAAATTGAAAGTAAAAGGAACTGGAGGGACGGTTGTTGGAAACTTCCTCCAGACAATTTACGACTTCTCCGGCAAAAAAGAAAGGCTGTATTATTCTATACCTCGGCATAACATGTTTGTGTACTTGTCCTTGTATGGTTTTTATAATCTGTAGGTAGCCGGAGACTGATTGGGAAAATATTAAGTAATGCTCTACCCACACAATTTGGCTTATAAATATACAACGGCAGCACGTGTATACTCGGAAGGAGAATAGAATAGAAGAAACTTTGCAGACAGAAGTTTCGGAATTGGGAATTTATGTGATAAAATTTTCTAAAGTATTGAGTCATCTGCGAGCCTATTATTTTCACGTTCCGGAATTTTTCCTCACAGAGGAGTCTTGAAAGCAAAGAATCATGTGAACTGACAAGTCGGAGGTCTGTCTTATTAAAGCCGACAGTTGACTCTTTCCTACCAACTTCTTTACTATATTCTACTCGAGCTAGTCCGCTTTCCCTGAAAAAAATAAAATAAAACTTTTTCGAGAGGAAAAGGTTGAAGTCTCGCTCAGGCTTCGAACTCCTCACCGATTGGACACTGAGGGTAAGTGGTTTAATAAAGGGAAGGAATATCGGTTCGGAAGAGGATCCATTGGTATTGGCGGTGGCTATCAATATTATATCTCTATTTGGCATGTGGTGGCGGTGGCGGTAGTAGATACATTTGTTGTTCAGGTACTGGAACTGGTCCATGTTACGCTACTGGCAATAAGTGGGTAAAAGATAATAGGATTTCCGTGTTTGGAGATAACTGCAACTACGGGGGAGATGTTGTCTTTGGGAAAGGATCCTATTTGCTACTGGAGAGAATTCCATTGACAGTGGATTTAGAAGTTGCATTGGTGGTGGTTTTTGAGGGAAGGAAATGATGAGTGAAAGGAGAACGCCGTGTCAGATCTCTCGATTTACTGGTTTCCCAAATATGGGAATCTCGTCTGCACCAAGCAACCAACCGTGATCGTATTCGATTCCTCGTCCTAGCAGAAGTCATTGTGTTTCATCTGAACATCAGTTCCGAACCACAGATCTTTTACTACGACTCCTACTACTGACTAATACAGAGTATCCAGAGAGGATCCCCTTTCACCAATACTGCTGAGCGGGGCTGGATCTGTGAAATTTCATTTATCAAGCAGATCAACACACCATGTACCAAAGTACTGGAGAAATTCGCGAATCCGACTTTGCAGAACTCAAATTATACATGGTGGGTGGTCGGAGAAAGGAAAGAATCGGATTTAGTTATTGGAAATCCAGGGCTGGGATTTAGGGACGAGGAATCAAATCTCCAATTCACATATGCACAAAGCCGGCCTAGGAGACGAGATGAGACAAGTACACAGTTTTGAATATCAACGAGGAGGAGGAGGAGGACGGGAGAGTCTCCAAACAAATCAGTATGATGGAGTTCTAAGTGCTTGTTTTAATTACCTCAGGCTATGTGATTCATTGTACAAAGAAGGGGATTGAGAATAGATAGAAGAGGATCCAGATAATTGCCCCAGATTCTATTCAATTGTGGGTAGTTCCCGAGAGGTAGACAAGGAAGCCTTCAAAACTAAACTCGGGGATGGAAATTTCAGAGATGTACTGAATATTATTGGCATTATGTTCTATCCTTGAATAATATTTTGAAATTCGGATCTTCCGGAGATAGAAAGTCCTCCTATCTCCTATTCCGGCTCATTCTCCCTTCCCTTTCTGGGAAATAGATCTACACGGAGAGGAGGATGGAGAGGATCAGTCTTGACGTTTACGACCATTTAATTTATTGAAAAATGTTAACAAGTTCAGTGATTTCCTTGTTTTTCTGCTTCTGCATAAGTTGAGCGTCTCCTCTGCTCTCAGATTCCCGTCTGACGGCAGTAGAGACGGACTCTGAAGTTATGCGTTTTCAGGAAAGATGCTTTCTCCATAAAAAATCGTAATAACTATATGCCTACCCTCTTGTTTGCAAAATAAAAGAGGATGTCGTTCTAGAGTTGGAACAAGTTTCGGAATTGATTTTATACGTACAACTCAGGAGAACACTGACCCGGTTCCACCAGAAAGAAGGTGGTATCTATCACCTTGTAATTCAATTTCAAAGGGGATTCCACACCCCAAAGTAGTTTTAATGTTAAGTCAAACAAAAGGGAAAGTGCCAAAAGGAACAGAACGGGGGTTATTTGGACTATTGAAATGCTCCATTGTTGAATACCCTACTAACGTCAACGTGGTTATGGAACTTTCCGACTTGTTCGTTTCCTTTTCAGCGGTTCTGAAAAAGAACCCATTACTCAGATCGGCTCATAGGAAGAGGTAGAAAGTCAATTCAAAATGCCCCTGTTGTGCCAGGCTAAATTCTAAACAGGCATGAAACCATGAAGGATAAAGGCATTTACCAGATTGTAAGACTGAATATGAAAATCCAGTTGAGATCAGGTACTTGCGGTTACTGTCGAACAGCCGGCTCTGAAGCACCATTCAGGAGGACAAACTTTAGGAGTTTGAATTTCGGTTTCGTCGGGACTTTCAACTGAAACGGTGGGTTAGTGGTGAGGTATTTGAGTATTTGACACTTTTCACATCGGCAATTGGAGTCTAACAACCACCACTATCACACTTTGTTAACAGATATCACATTGGCCATTTCAAAATCAGTCAAATGGAAGTAATGTAGTAAAATCCAATTCGTCTGGGTAAAAGGTCCAAAATCCAACTTGGATTTAAATACCGGTAACGGCAGAGTGTCCGGATTTTGAGTAGGTCTGTGTGTCGGTCCTCTGGGTGGTTGGTAAAAAAGTTGTTTGGAATCTAATCCAGTGACTCACTTTCTCAAATGTTTGATAAAGTAGGTGTTTGCTCGAGCAGTTGGAATCATCCTAAGTTCCCGATGTCTTTAACTTGGCGTATTATTATGACGCACACTTATGCCAGTCAACAATACAACAGAGATTTGATTTCAAGAACCCGACAACGTCACCTGAACCTCTAATGCAAAAGTTCAATTAAGTTGAGGGAGAAGGAAACGGGATTACACAATGACATGGATGATAATGATGCCTGGGGACAGTGTATTAGATAACTCATTACTTCGCCAGAAACTTTCCCTGAATTAAGAACTCGTATTGGAAGGTATTCAAGGAACTTGGCATTCCCCAAGGGGATGAAAAACCAAGGCTTCCCTTGATTGGGGTTTCATAGGTCTCAGCTTTTGGATTCGAAATTTCTAAAAAGTTTTATCGCCGACAGAGATTTTCACTGCACGTGCTTCCAGTATAAATTTCCGTGCCGTACTGACGGAACCGGGGGGAATCTGAGGTACTGCACACTTCCAGGGCCCGTTTTGCAGAGAAAGACAGACGAGGAGAAAGCAGGAGCTGTAGGTAAGGTTTTTTGTAGGTTTCGTCTTGGCGCATGTTAGTACAGAAGGCGAGTGGCTGTATGAACGAGGTCTCATTTCAACTTCTTCAAATCGACTGCACAACCCTCGCCGTTCTCACCGTGAAATCCTCTGTCAGAAGGACTTTATTTTCACAGATGGACAGATTAAAAAAACAGCAGGTTCATCATTTCCGGATTCTTCACCGATTCCACTGAATGCAAATGATGTCTTTTTGTGGAGAGGTTCAGTCAGACTCATTGAGCACGTGTACCTTCAAAATACTTTGATTTGTTGACAGTCCCATTTCAATCAACATATTTATGCTCAAGCTAGTGGCACAATTACGACCCTTTCACATTCATTCAACCAATTCACTTCAGTTCTATCATAATAAATGGTTATATAACTGGGTTCCTCTAATAGGAAGAGGACTCGTTTGATTTATGATTGATATTCACGGTGAGGGAATTAACGGATTCGTTATGTGAGATTCATAATTATTCAAGATAATGTATTAGATTATCGATAGGTTATCACCGCATTGCACTGCAATATTAACGCTCTTTAAACAGAATGGGGATGCAGAGGATGCTTAACTTCGATTTGAGTTTTTGCGTAAAAACATCAAGGGTGAAAAACATTTTAAAAGCGACAATCATTTTTATAATGTCCACAATAAGTGAAGAAACTGATTATTCGGTGGTGGCGGTACCTGCGAGAAAACATGACCTTTCCTGATAAGTGTTTATTCACAATATTTTTTCTAATTTTGTAATTATTTTAAGCCGAAAGGCTAGCTCTGACGCAGTACTATTTTTTGACCCCTCTAATGTTTATTCCCTATATAATTTCACGTCAAATCGGTAAAGAACCAAAACGCTAAGTTTATTTGGCTTTCGGCGTTTATCCGTTTTAAATTGCAAGGTTCATGGTCGGGCCGTACGTGCGTACCCACCATTCGTTTCATCTAACGTCCAAACTTTGTTTCTTCACACCGTGTGATCATTGCAAGAAATATGTGCAATATTGAACGCCTGTTTTTTGCAAAACTCCTATGATCGGGGTTCAGCAACTAATGGATATCCTTTCTAAGTATGGCTGAATTTTGAATTTATTTTTTTAATTTGAATTACATCATTTTGTCCAATTTTAAAATCGACTTGTTATTAACTTCTTCAAATATATGGAATTTATTGATCACGCAATTATAATATTGTTCACTCAAGAATAAAAAAGACAGGTAAATGTATATAACGTGTTATCGAATCTATATAATCGGAATGGAAAAAAACGATTTTGCCATTAATAAATGTCACATTTTGTTCAAACCCTTTAATTCATAACCTTCAATCCTGTTCATCAAACTAACAAAGTGAAGCAGAATTAGCTCATCAAATCTAGCGAAATTTACTCAAGCTCAACATTTAGGAGTAGGGATTTGCAATTTAGACAATCTTTCAATCCCAATATTGACATAGTGAGATAGTGAAAACAATTCAGTAGTAAGAATCCTAGCTTGATCACAATCTCAAGTATGTATCGCGTGTAACTACTGCAAGGAGTACAAACTTACTTCAAGTATTAGAAGTAGATTGAACGATTTTATTGTAGATTAAAAGGGCATTAAATTTATAAATACATCTTGCACTGTTTAGTAGCTTTCAGTGTATACAGCATTGGTTCTTAATCAGTTTAATCAATAGCTTAATTATAACTAATTAAAGTTTCTCTTGAACAGTTCATGTTATGTAAATTATATAGACTACTTAAGGGGCCAGAGTAGTTTTGATGTCGTCAATTTTCAATAAAAATATTGCCATCTTAGCAACAAATTGAATCCAACAAAAGACGAAAAATTTATTAGAATCGTATAGTAAAACGGTTAGTTGGCATAGTAACCATGGATAAAACTGATCATTTGAGATCCTTAGCAACTTATCCTAAACCCCCTTCATTTTTAATTTCTTGCAGACTGCAGGGCCCGACAGGGCCATCTAAAAATTTTGAAACCGAGACTGTTAGATAGACAATTTTATGGCGGAGGTGTCGAAGTGGGTCAAAACTTATCTATCTCTGATGGTTTTTGAGCTATAATTAAAAAACTAAACCAAAACATGCAATAAAACGTTTAAAATGCGTTTTTGAGGGTCTAAACGTACAAAAGTTAATATTTTGACCCACCTTGACACCTCCGCCATAAAATTCTCTATCCAGCAGTACTAGTTTCAAAATGTTTAGATGACCCTGTCGGGCCCTGCTGTCTGCAAGAAATCTTAAAAAGTGGATCAAGGATAAATTAATTGGAAGCCTTGCAGACCCGCTAGCTCCTTCTAATTTATTTCATAAAATGCTATGATAATTATTTTATGACACCGATTTTTTTCAAAACCACATATTGCTGATATCATGAAGAAAATCAGGTTGGAAATGACCCTCATGGCTACGAATTTCCTTAGCGATAAACTACTCTGGCCCCAAATTCTTGCGATAACAAGAATCTTGTAATAAGTACCAGAAAAAACTTATTTTGTCAGTACACTGTACAAATTACCCTACTTTACAAGGGGATATAATGTCCATGAATACAGAATATTTTTAATTCCAGTGGATTCGGCTGTTTATAAATAAATCAATATATCAAAACTAGCAGACTTGGACTAGTTGGACTCCAAACCGTTGGATAACCCACAATTGGAGAATTAAAACCTTACTCACTTCTATGTTCTAGATTCTGACAAAGATATTTATAAAGGGCCACTTAAATGCATTTATTTGTACATTGTACCACAATCCCTATTTACAGTTCCAACGGCTCCTTTCCCACTTGATTCATTTACTTGCCCAACCGGCCCGAAGGGATGGAAAGTAAGGTTGAAAGTTGGAACCTTTCAAATTGTTTCAGCCTACAGTAGCATCCAGGATAAAAGCTTATTCTAGTTTAATCTGTCGATGAGGTAGACTTGTAAATGGATGAGAGGCTGGAAATTGCGGTATCCTCCTTCTCGATGTCCTGTAATTTGTAGCCTGAAATCAGAGATAAGTTATGGTGATAGGGTGAGGACCAGAGAGACGCAATGTGCCCTATTCCTGATAGCAACGACGACTCGAGTTGTAAAAGCTATCTGAAAAGGCTTCTTAACCCCCCTAAGCCTAATCAGGACTTTCCTTCTTCCCTCACTTCCGAATTTCTTCAATCCCAGCCCAATCCGACTTGTTCTGTTTGAAGGTGATAATTTCATTGCCCAAGTCATACGTATAGTAAATTCCCAAAAAACCTGAGTGCATTTTGTATAGTAAAGGCGTAGGTTGGAGAAGTTTCATTCGGGATTTCGGACCAACCAAGGTGGAATTATCTCTAATCATTCCATCGATAGGATTAAGGAATGGGGGACTGAAAGGATTGACTCCTCTTCTAGCCAACTAAGTCAGCCAACAAACACAATTAAATTTTCATCCGGCTTTAGCTCTTTCCTTTACTTTTCCAATCCAATGCAGAATGGAATGGGTCAACGGAGCTACTCACTATACAGCTACAACGCCAAGCCAACAACTGCAAAAGAGCCCGGTCTTTCTTTAGGAAGAAATCTCATCTGTCGTACATAATTTCATTTGCCAAAAACATGAACTAGGGTAGTTTTGGAACTCAAATTTCTATCCCCAGTCATCAAGCACCAAGCAATTATCGAGGCTTAATTTGGATTTACGAGGTCGGAGATGAATGATTGAGAATATTGTGTTGATAGTTGATGGCGCTATCTGTTCCACTTTGCTAAATAAATTGACTGGTTCACATCTAGCTCTGTATGCCTGAAGTCAGATAACAGATTTAAGCAAAGGAAACTAACATTAAGTATCCATGTTCAGAGCCCACTACCTTCTTGAATGTCTTAATTATTCCCCAAGGTCCCGAGTAACTAATGGGAGCGATTTCAGGGTAATAAAGTGCTCCGATATTCCGAACTACACTCTGTTGCTCAGTTGATTTCGGGACATTATGAATGACAATGAGTGGGGATCTCAAAGGCCATTATTAATATGGAAGCGTGTCAGGAGTTATGGTGGAAGGTAATAGTTTGTAACAGAGATTAATTGACGGGGAAATTACTCTGTGTACCTACGCTGGAGGACTAATTAACTACAAAGGAAAATAAATTAGGAGAGGTAGACAGGGATGATCATAGGATGGGTGAAAGTTCAGAAAGTCTGACAACAGGTTTGTGGAGGTCGTAAATAAAGAGCGTGCACGTTAAGGTACAGGCACCAACCACCACCAGCCGAACCCAGGACGACGCGTAATGAGAATCTGTAAATGGGTTGAAGGTAGTGGCAAATTTCATGGCGGATACAATAATATTATTCCCCAGCGGTTTCCTGATCACACGTTTTATGACGGAGTCCTAAAAGATTTATGTTCAGTTGAGGGGCGTAAAATCCGAGGAAGAATCACGTAGACCTTTCATCTTTGATGATGTCAACCCTTCCACGCATTAAAATCAGACACCACATTCATTCACCTATCATTACCTCACCTGTTGTGGGGAACGGGCTCGTGCTTCCCATTTGATCTCCTGTATACCTTCGAAGTCAGACATCTAAAATTGTACCCTGCCTCTTGCCAAGGATAATAATGTCCATGAGAATCATGACACCCGTTGTTTTTCCGAGGTGCAGGGTCTGCGGAAACGGTCAAGTTTTGAATAAAAATACCATTTCTGGTAGCTCTTGGGTTTCGTGAGTTGTCGAGATTTTTCTACGGCTTTCCCATCAAGTTGTGTGCACCGAGCTTATGGGATTATAAATGGGGAGAGGAATGAGTTCTTTAAAATGAAATCAAGAGGAAAAGAGTCATATTTTAATGCCCCTGTCTGGCTCGTAAAACGGGATCGCTGTACATACATGTCAGAAACTCGGACGAAAGGAGGCAGTCGGGTTTAATCAAATGACTTTATGTTTGCACTGATTTTTCACTTTTGACCTCATTTAGTGGATTTATTTCTGTATATTATTTTACTACCCTTCATCATTAAGCCCGGTTTTGGGACTGTTGGAACGGGGAGTCGTAAAAATATCATAACTACCCATGAAACCATCCTTGGATTTATCACGAGATTTCGCACTCAAATATTATCGCATCATTATCATTTCAATCTCATGTCAGTTCCATGTCCCGATTCAAATACTAGTTTTGCATGACTCGTGCAATGTATTGTCTTAAATTTCGCATACCTCGGATATTATCTTCTAGCTTTATCCAGGTTACAGTCGAGTCGGTGAGGTTTCAATGAGCAGCGATTTTCACAGTTTGCACTGCAAGAAGTTAAAAACAATCGATGAATGAAAAGGGTGGCTTAGCTAAGGCGTGGCCGATTTTTATTTTTATCTTTAAGACCTGCAACAGGCTTGATTTTTTAAATCTGGCTGTCAGTTTTAAATCAAAGTCAAAATGTCAGACGTTAAAATAATATTATTTTAAGTATAGAATGGATTTGATGGAGAGAAAAATTTAACATTTTTAACGTTTTTGATGATCTATGATCTATTTTGACGGTAAACAGAGACCGACCCCCAGCTCTTTCCAATATTCAATAACTTTCTTAGTAACTTATACAGGGAGAAAGTCAAGTTGTAAGGTGACAACGTGACTGACAATTGTTTAAAATATAATTATATGCAAAGTTTTGGTGGAATATTTATGCTAAATTAATTGGTTAATTAACGCTCACGACGTTTCATATAACTCATACATAATATTTTAATGTTCGGACTATGCAATTAATTAATAAGTATGTAAAAAGAAATAGTATTCATCAATATCCAAAAAACTGGGATCGCAATTTAGTAAAAGATATACATAAAGAGTTGAATCATTTATTCGTGTATCTCAAAATTGCGGATATCGACTAGTCGATTAGTCGTCGGCATGCGAACTCATGATTTTCATTCCGACGAAAAAGTACAAACGCTCCCGAATTAAAATGAACAAAGTGAAAATCTATGGCAACTGTATACGAAATACGAAAGCTGCAGGAGGAAAATTTGAGTCGTTCCTAATCCACAGCTCATTCTGACCGTCAAGATCAAGGACTCGCATCGCTTTTTCTTCTTGCCTCTGAGCTTTCGAAATTCCAAATTTGTCGTACGGTGTCATCTGAATTAATCATCATCTTGAAGGTAAATCGAGGCAAGTTTTAATTGTATAGTATGTAAAGTACTCAAAATTCAACCGGTTAGTTTGTAGTTTGATGTGCGTTGTGTAAGTTGTGAAAATGTCAAATTTTGAATTTTGGTATCTGGATGTCTGATTTTCATGTGCTTTTGTTGCTACAGAATGGGATGCTGCGGTAGTAAGAAAATGCCTCGGCACATGTTTCCAGGAGAGGAGGCGAATCGACCCGGCGGAGATGGCAACCGGGAAACGGAGGTCGAAAGTATGGGAATCGGTATCGACTTCCCTTCTGTAAACCCTAACGGTTATGTTGTGAAGAAGCTTCAAATATAAGTTTAGCTGGTCAGTTCGAGACTTATAGAGTATCAAATTTAATTGCATATCCAATATCCCACAAAATGTAAATTTTGATTGTATTGTTTGCTAATCTAATATTAAACATTAAAACTACCTGAAATCCTTCTGTTTAGTTGTTTTTATTGTAACTATATGTATATTATTTATGTGTAGTACCTTTAGTACATCTGATCATGTTTTGCGTCGTACTCCACTCCATACACGTTCGGGTTAGGCTATAAGACTTTAAAATACTTTCTACTTCCTAACTGATTTAGCTATTTCATCGTTGATTATTTATTATAAATAGATTGCGAATCCAGCTAAATATGTTTATTTGTTTGAATTGAAACCCCTTATTTATTTATACAATTTCATTACTGTTTAGTGTGGAGTAAATACTATATTTATGGTTTAACAATATGATATATATATTATTATAATGTTGTTGAAAGTAGGTATATAATGCACAATGTCAGGCAAATTAATGGTTTAGGGCTGAGATGCCTAGAATACTTATTTAGTGCCTAAAGCCTAATTCAACACATACATGACTAATTTCAAAAATTTATTCGAGTTCATAGCTTAAATACATATAGATTTTGCAAGAGGAAGGTTAAATGCTGTCATGAATACGCATGTGTGTATTCCTGTTACCTTTTTGATTAAATCGCTTTTTACAGATTTTGCAGGAGTACGGTTTAATGCCATCATGAATGCGCGTGTGGGTTTTCCTGTTACACTTCTGATTAAATCGCTTTTTACAGATTTTGCAGGAGTACGGTTTAATGCCATCATGAATGCGCAAGTGTTTTTTCAAGTTACCTGCCGCACTAAACTCTTTCTTGCAGATGTTGCAACAGTAAGGCTGAATAGCATCATGGATGAGCATGTGAATTAGCAGCCCAATTTGTCCATGAAAACTTTTCTTACATATTTTACAATAGCAATTGACGGTTTTGATACGGCCGTATGGTTTTGCATCATCTTGTTTATTAAATCCCTTTTTGGAGATCCTGGACGGGTGTCGAATTCGATCATCGTGAATGGGAACGACGGATCGGATGCAAGGCACCTCCCTTTCCATCGTGTGTTGCTTCATATGATTTCGCAGTTCAAATTGAGAGCCGAGTTTCGTACTGCAAAAGTAACAGCACAGATTAATCGCCTTATCATTTAATCTTGAGCTGGTTTGACTCTCATCTTCTTGACCGTTTATAAAACTAGAATGGGCTGCCGGAATGGATGTCTTCTTTCTCTGTTGGAACGAGGTTGGGAAAATAACGGGGGATTCCTCGTCAGCCGTACCAACTTTGTCGGTACGATTTCTGTTAGAAAAATTACGTCTTTGCATTAAATTGTGAAATTCAATAGTTCAGAGTTTGTTTGGTCCATACAGTTTTTTTTAGAAATCAATAATCAATTTTATACAGCCCCTCATAAATATCAATATTAACTATATAATGTCTTCATAATAATGACTTTGCATACAAAGGAATTAATTGCTGCAAAGCGATGTATTTAAAATTTAACATAGCATACAGATTTATATGGAACACTCAAAAACCAGTACCTAATTTTATAAATTGTGAATTGAGCAAATCTTTTACCTCGTTTTTGAAATGCAAATGCCTCGTTCCTTAAGGGTGGGATACTTTGGACTACAATCCGACTCGTTTTTGTGAACAAGAAATGCGTCGGGGTTTTCGAAGCACCTTCTGCAAACCAAGCAGTTGTACCATGTTGTCCACTTGCACGGCTTTAATTTCCACTTCATCGCTAATTAATTTGCTGGCGCGGTCCCCTTGAAGTGGTTGAAGGTAACTTTTATCTGCTTATTCAAGTCTGACAAAATACTTATTTAGAGCCTTAGAATAATGTTTTATTTAATTGTTTGATGGATATTTTAAGTTCAGGAGAAATATATCAATTCCGAAGCTGAGTGCCGAATGAACATGAACCTAACAGATTTTGCGCTTGACCGTACAAATGTAATAAAAGAGATTAGACTGGAATCCTGTTTTAACCTTTTAGAGTATGTTTTTGAATTTTGGTCTAAAGTTGTTTGGCACAGACATAATTTGCTAAGATATTCTGAGGTTATCTTAAGTGTTTTGCATATAAATTGCATTCCATTTGGATTGCCATTCCTTTGCTTCAATTTCTTTCAACTGTTTCTTCTCGCTTGTTTTCGTAGTAACCTTTTAGTCTGGCGTGGAAAAGATTAGCGAAAGCTCTTCTTTTCAGATTTTACTCTAAACCAGTAATCAAACAAAGGTCAAACGACATTACCTACAGGATCCTTAGAAGAGAAGACCTGAAGTATATTAGTCGATATATATATCTTAATATTTTTCCTTTTGGATTAATAAACTGGTCACGAATCACTGCGTTTCTTTACTCTATGCATGTCACTCGGTCAAAGCGTTGACACCAAGTGTGGATGTGGATGTGTATTGAAACAAGCGTGCAGTCCTAATTGCTATGAAAGTGAGTTTCTTTACAATTTTATAAATGTTATTTATCCAGAAGATCCATATTTGTACTCGGTATTTGGTGTGTATCTCGATATCCTCGATAAATATTTTAGAGATGTACGCAAGACTAGTGTTTTGAATTCCCAATAGAAATTCTCTTCAATCTTACAGTTTTTCACTGCAGATTTTGAAACCATGTGAAATATTCAACCAAATCATAGTTAATATGATTTTGGAATTACAAAACCTAGTTTATTCATATGCCACTATAACACGGGGTGTTCGACGTAAAACTTCCGCTTTTCTCAATCTCAAAAACGACTGAACCGAATTTCATGACTTTAAACTTATTTTCAAGCTAGGACTTATAAAGATACAACCTACGTTTTTCTGCTTTCGTTGGTGTATCATAGCAATCGTCGTGTGCGCAAAAATCAGACAATAGCCACAGCAGAATGCGATAAGCTCACAAAAGAATGCGGTATGTAAGACGGCTTAATTTACGATTCTTATCGGATGATAACAAAACTGCTTCTTCTGTTTCTTAGGGACACAATTCAATTTTCAGTACTGAACTATCCGAATTCGTTCTTGTTGGGACAAAGCTATTTTCCATACTGGTTTGATTTTTAAACTACTTACCTAGCATTTTGCAGTTCATTTAAATTGAAAGAAAAAACAACATTAACAACTTAACAAAATGACAAACAATTATGAGGCAACATTGCGTTCTTCACGTTTGAGAGATCTAAAAATCAGGATTTATTAAAAAAAAAGGTAGAAAACAACTGCAGAAGTAGTAGAGTAGAACATTATTGATGCTTTATTGAAATTGGGTCGGTTAGCGGCTACATACATAAAATACATAGTCTACTAAAGTACGAAGAAACTTTTACCCTGGCTCTCAATCATAAACACAGAAAGTTTCAAAAGGGAAAACTTCTTTCGAAGTCATCTTCATCTTTCGTATTCTCAGCTTTCAAAACTGTGTTTTTTGTTATGCGTTGAATGAGACAATTTTTACATTTATTTTCTGCCGTATTTTTAGAAAAATAATTTATTATTGGGCACAACCAATAATCCACCCACCATCCATATTATAAATACTCTTCATAAAATAAAATAAAAATTTTGGCTTAATACTCTCGAATGGCTCTATGTTTATAAAATTGTTTCTACTAGAAATCATTTGCATAGTTCATGCTTCAAGAATTCAAGATGCTAACACAAATATCGTGATTTTACATCTGAAAATATTCCCTTGTAAGTTGGTTAGGTTACCCCGAAAGTCAGATCTCTACAATTTCACGCTCAAAAGTCAATCTATATTTTTGAATCGTCCAACATATGTGTGATACAGCATGTATGTTAAGACAGAATGTATTTGAGACGTTTTGGATTTATTAAAACATTTAATGCGGTTGGTAATAACCCAACTATTTAAACTTTAACATTTAAACTACCCAGTAACGGTACAATTAGTATCAGTTGGCGAGAACCAATGATGATGAAACCTTTTCCTCTACTACAATAAAACTTGGTTTAACAATTCAAATTGTCCTGCCATGTCATTGGCGAAACTGAACAGAAGCCAAAGGCCGCAGAAATTTGCTATGATGCCATAGTAGTTGGTTCGTTGGGGCTTAGGCTTAGGGTTGGGGTCATTGTGGATCATTTGAGCCGAAGGGATCGGAGTCACTTCCTTCAAATCGACATTTCGGGTATGAAATTGGATCCAGGGGATGAAAGAAGATATCCGAGGCACCAAGTTCACCGTCATCTCCATCTGCGTCTGCGCTGCCAGAACCTTTATAAGTTTAATTGAGGTCAAGAACCCAATGGCGTAGGGTGTGCGGCTAGGGTCTCCCATGAAGTAGCAAATGAGGGGTGTACCCGAGTCCCCCTGTCCAAAAATCCGGGGGGTGAAGAGTGTTACAGAGTCGTCATACACGAGGAAATCAAATCTGGCTTTCATTAGTACGTTGGGTAAAACTCCTTTTGAAACTTCACCCCAACCAGCTCCTATGAAGTGATCTGGGAAGTATAATTATATCAATTATACATATTGATCAGTAAAATCGGGTTCACTATTTCAATTTTACGGTATTTTGTATGCTAATTCAAGGCCCCACGCCACCACCTCGTGCTCGGGCAATGATGGGAAAACCCTGTATTATTGTGCTTGGAGCAAACACAATGGGTGGAACCAAAAAAGTGTCAGGACAAAGGAGCCAGGGCACAAATAGAATCAGGCGACAAAGGCGTCAGATTGTTTTTTAACATTTTTATTGTCTCTCCGTTCTTTATCATAATGCAGGTTGCGCCGGTAGTAGTGTAGACAAACCATAGACATATATAAGAATTCTGTATAATTCTGTGAGACAAACTGACGAAAACTTGAGCTTGCGTCTCAATGCTCCCCAATTACGATAGTTTTATAAAAAAAATTCCAGAGCTTAATTGTCATGTTGTGAAGTTGTGATTACTAAACTATGAAAAAACGTATCTTGAATTTTTATTTATTTTATATATTTACTCAGGATTTTCTACATTTTGCATGTCTAAGCTTCTTCAATTATTGGGGGGGGGGGAATTGTTCTGATGATTCCAGTTCTGATACTAAGAAGCTTCTTAAATTGATTATATACCGGGATATTTTATGATAAATAAGTAAAATGAAAGGAATGCCGGATGGATGGTAAGATGGTAACGTACCGATAGCGCGATAGTCCATCTGTTGTACAAGTGCCACCCGATTGACGGCATCGTTGAACGTTAAAGGTATCTCCAATTCGATTAGAGCAATATCATTTTCATCAGCCTTTCTAAAAATAGTTTTAAAGGTTAAAGGTTGGGCTGACATACAAGTAGACGTCTTGGTACATTAAATGAATTCGATGTGTAATCACTAATCAACCAGACCGCATTCGAGCAAGTCTTCCTAAAGTGTCAAGGAGGTGCTGAGATTTTAAATTTCCGACACTTTGTCGAAAGACTTACCCGCTATAGTTTCCATGAAGTATGATAGTCTTATGTAGACGTATCTGCTCAGTCCCAGATCCGAGGTTCGAGACGTTATGCGCCCCAGCGACTATGTAGACCTTCGCGATAGCGAATCCTTCGTCTTTAATAGAGACGCAATGAGCTGCTGTAAGAACCCAACTTTCATGGATGATTGTCCCACCGCAAACAGAATACTGTTCTTCGTTGGTCACATTGTGTAGACGAACAATCCTTAGATATACAATCCATGGAAATTCATTCTCGCGTGCCTCTTTTTTAAATCGCTTTTGCTCGTAATCTGAAAATAAAAATAATTTTTGTTCGTCAGGAACATTCTCGCTGATCATTGTTCACTTTATTCTACGAAGTAAGTTACACATTGCATATAAGTTATTATTATTATCCAGCTTTTAAAATGTATATAATGGAATGGAATGTATGTAATGGATATATATTTCTCGGTCACAATCAATCAAATCAAAATAAAACCCTCCTCGAATTTGTATCATTGCCCCCCCCCCCCCCTGGTCGTATGGAACAACACAAACCGGGATCTACAGTAAAAGAAAATCGTGTTTATTAGCTCGTTGAATAACTACAGAAGAAAATAATTTACCAATCCAATTAGTATCGGGGATAATCTGATCATGAGGAATCGAAATTGGAGAGTCTGTGGGAAAGGGATGATCCATTCCAGCCAAATTCCAAGGGAACTCAAAAAACGTAAAGAGGTTAATCATCACAAAAAGAAGTCCAAAATCCAATTTCCTGACTCCATTTGTAAGCCCATGCACAACCCCAAGTACCATTTTAATAACGTCAAATTTTCAGCCAATGTTTTTAAATAACTGACAACTACTGACAAGTAATTAACAAATCAGATGTCTACTAATTTAATCAGACATAATCTTCGATCATGAAATTAAAAATATAAACCCTGCCTCAACAGTCGCAGAATCGAAACAATCTCGAAATCTTCAAGTTTACTCCCGAGTTCCGATGGTTGAAGATATGGAAAGTAAATACGAAGAATTTGCTTAATTCTTCTATTGGAAACGTTTTACATCTTAACCACCAATCAATACCCGGACGGATAATCTTCAAGGGTTCATTCAGCCAGAACAGGAAGCGGTGTCGGATATTTATAATTGTAATTGTCACAAATAATACAAAGTGTATTTTTAAGTTTAAAAAACATTGAATCGAATTATTATATACTTTAAATGCGACCTGAAATGTACTCATGATTTGGTAAGTCCTGAGGATCCCAATTTACCAACATTTATGAACTGATCCTTTAATACTGTCACACTTCACACAGTGGCTACTGAATGACGCATATTTTGTAATCTGACACGAGCTAGATAAACAATCTAAGATGATGATAAAATCTAACCTAACCTAACCAAAAGACACAGCACAGCATTGTTTCAATGAGTCATTGTATTTTTACCGGCTAGGGTTTTCGATTATTAAGTATCGATACTTATGAAACACTTGTTCGAGCGATTTGGATGACAATTAACGTGCTCCCTCCTGGATGGGAAGTTGCCCCCTGTAAAATTTGCCCACTGTCGGAATGAACCATACCCCTATTTTTTGGGGAAAGGTGCCCCCTAAAATTTTAATCTGCCCACTGATTCGTTAATTACCTCCTACGTTATCAGTCGTACGCATATCATAACTTAGCATGTCATTAGTGTATGTATCTGATTAAAGGTTGTCAGAGATGGTTGCCTATAAATTTTCTTCATTCTCTCATCTGATAAGTTGGCATACAATTTTAATTTTAACTGAGAATCAAAGCAGTAAGCTGATATCAATAAGTACGTGCGAATATCAACAACAATCATTTTCTACAAGAATTAACGAATCAATGGGCAAATTATCAGTGGGCAGATTAAAATTTTAGGGAGCACATTTCCCCAAAAATTAGGGGTATGGTATGGTTCAGATTGGGAGGGGGCATTGTTCATACCGACAGTGGGCAAATGTGACAGTGGGCACCATTGCCTTTTAATAGGGGGCAACTTTCCATTTAGGGGCACGTTAATATACTTCCAAACAATTTCCTGTGGTGATTGAAAATTTTCTCAAATTTCCCATCAATTCTAAGTTCTAAACCTACTAGTTTTAAGTAGGGATTTAACATTTTTACGGTATTGAGATGCATCCTATTTGTCATACTTGTGTTCTGGGTCAGTATCGATATACATGTTCAATTCGCTTGTGAAGTTTAGGTACACAGCGTACTACCACTGCACTATGAACTAACTATGAACCATCACAGATTCACTCTCATTTTCTGGCTTACGGAATCCAACCTCAAACTGTATTGACAGTATATGTATTCAAAAGATGGATATTAAAAATGATTTATTTATTGTGCCTTCTGAAGAGTAAGTGGTTATAGTCGTTGAAGTACAACTCAATCATGCATGTTAAAGAGTTAAAAAATAGTTGAAGGTTGAAGTTGAAACTAATCGAGTTAAATGCTATGAATTGCATTAAAATTACAAACTGTAGAAAATCGTTTGTGGGCCTAAATTATATGTTCCTGTGTGGGTGATTTGCTCTAAAACACAATTGGTAAAACTCTTAGTTTTTTGGAATCATTAGTTGAATTTAATAAAATTCAGGCATTCTACATTTGACAAGCAATTACATGTCTTGACACAGTGAGACAAACAATGTTACTTTAACTTTCATTTGAATGAGAGAAAGGTCGTTGTGATTTCAAAAGAATTAGAAACCCTTACACTTACAAGTTCGTTCCATTTCCTTAGACGGACTCAAAAAGTCACAAAAGAAAGGAGTGGAACTCCGTATGCAATTTTATTGGATTTCGACTCCAAAATCAGAATGCCCAGAAGATTTGCAGGAAAAAACAATCGTAACCTTCAAATATTATTCAATTACTTCGTAATAAAAATACAATTGCCTATTTTTCAAATAATAATGAAACATTTAGAATGCAAATAGACTAATTGCATCCAAATTAAATAAACTGAAATTAAATGGTATGAAAGTCTGATCTAATTTTGATCAAAATAAATCCCCTATTACATTCAATAAACTCCGAGAGAAAAATTAACGCTAATGGACAATGTCTTTCCGATGGCTATTGATTACTAATCTATCTATCAATCTAATATGCAATAAATCCCAGATAGGCTCATGAACTAATCCAATAAAGACATGGAATCGGAAGTAGATCCACAATAAATTGACCTTATATAAACCCACGCACATCTCCGATTCTCAGATCATAAAAATAACGTCTAGGTTGGAAACACAGGTGTTTGCAACTCAATTAGAGGTTCTTATTTCTCCTCCAAACTTTCTCTCCTTCTCACAACTTCTTCATAAGAGAGAATGAGATTTTTTTCCAGCCGCAGCCAACATTTTATTTTATGATTCAACGTCTTGAACACCTTGTATCTATCTATAGAGGCAAGTGAATAGCATTCCCTACAAATCTGTGTCTACGGATCCATAAATGCGAGAAAACCGTTTTGAGACGAAAGGTACTTGGAATTTCAAATTGGACGATGATAGAACCCCTAATCTTATGCAGTTGTTTTTTTCTCAGACTCCGGCAAATCTAACTGGTTCAGCGCGCTTTCTTATAGAGGCAGCAGGGTGGGCTAAACGTACGTCAACTGCTCAACGATGTGTATATTTTAAATGCTTCGCCCTCCTCGGCATTTAGTGAACCGAGAAAAAGTTGAAATCCACTCAAGGTTTATTTCTGTGCTTCATAATCTCATTTCCTGAAGAGTACTTGCCACCCTGAGAGGATGAAACCGCTTTCATTATTTCATATTCAGTTGTACAAGAGAGGAGGACTTTCAAGGCGAGGTAATTTATAAGATCGCAATGTCTGGCTTTCCAGATATATTGAACATGTAACGACAAGGAAGAAGTCCATGTCTGGTTTTCAGAGACTCCTTCCTTCCCTTTCATTGTACTACGGTATGAAATGGGAGTTGTGCCCTTGTCGTCTCAGAGTCCTCCTGCTTCTTGAAACTTTGAAATTATGTATAAATCTCGGATCTTGATTTCCAACGCTTCTCTGCCCTTGCAGAGTATTATATTTGAGCCTTCAATTATTACTAGTCCTAGCAGAAATTGGAAGAAGCAGAGTAGTTCTAGAGGAGACAATTAATCTATTCGAGTGTAATGTGCATTGCTATTTTAATTAGAACCGATATCGATTCTCCCCCTATATCAATGCAGTACTTTTGTGTTTCGATGGAGGAGATATTGTCAGTCCGGGTTCTGAAGGTGTGGAGAGGATTTGAGTCGTCAGAATTACCTTTCTCCACAACTCCGTATTTACGTTCCTGATTCTGTGCCAGAGTCCTTTACCCAATTTCCCTCCAACTCCCTGATGAAGGGCCTTTGATGTTCCTTTTGTGATGTTAATGCGAAAAAGCAGAAGGTTATGAAAATCAATCTGAAACAACATAAATGACTAAAAGAGCAATCGAGTTCCTTTTTCCAATTTGTTGAAAGTCCTCTTGTTCTTTTATTCCCAATTGCCTGGTCCTTTTTCCTTTATCATCTCCCTCTTCTCTGTCTTTCAAATGAGTTATCCCTGATTTTCTGTACAGTTCCTTATTGATTGCCATCCGCACTGGAGATCCTACCGTTCGTCTTAGTGAATACCATTCCAGGCTTCAAATACATTCACTCATTCTGGGAAATGGGTTGGATATATCTATATATGGATGTATAGATACAGGTATCGATGTAGTTGGATAACGCGGATTTTTCTACTGAAGAGAAAGTAGAGGCTGAAAGAGGATGAGAGAGAAAGTGAGGCAAGGAAATCGATTTAATTTGTCCACAATTCCACTATGTTATATGACCGTGCCCAACCGACTTCACGGACGATCTCTGTTCAAAGGACAATAGCTTATCCAACAAATGTATTAAATTGTCATCATTTTTCTTTCCCAACTGAAAGAGCCCTCAAAAGGCACTGAACCAATCAATGAGCGAGGAGGCTTCGAGTTCGGGATCTAATGAACTTCCACCTTTTAGGTTTCCCATTCTCTTCAGTCAATTGAGTCAATACGGACAATTACCTACGTCCATTTATATTTAGTAATGTACTACAGCGTTGAAGTGTATTTTACTGTGTGTCCTTGGCTCTTAAGATACGACCAGAGGGGTCTGGATAATAGACATTTAAACTTAAAAAACGTCGAGTTTGAATCCACTTCCTTCAGCCTCGAGTGTGTTTTATTTGCATTTTGTACTTATATTGTATGATATAAATTTTCCTTTATTAGTTATATTCTTTATAAATGTTAATGTATTTCCAGAGTCGACGCTCTCCATATTGTGCATAATGAGCCATTATAATAAAATATACCATTATAAAATAAAAATGATTCTTCGTCTCCGCAGGGAACCCATTTGAAAGTGGCTTTCAATTCAAATACATTTGACATTTAGTTAATTCCTCGCTTGAACTTTGATTGGTTTTTTATTCAAATTCAAAATTCAAGGCTTAAAAATGCTGTTTGCGAAGGGAATGTTATGAATTATATAGCATTTTTATGGAGATTTTAAATCCAAAACGATCTTTCTCAAGCCTTTGGCTGCATTCTTTTACATTAAGAGAGAAAAGGAGAGAAAGTACGAATGGAAAATAGTTTAGGTTCACAAAAGCCCTCTGTTGGCCTAGATTCATTATTCTTAAAGTAGTTTTATGCCAAAGTGAAAGTCCGTACGTATCACTTTGTATACTAGAAAACGGAAAAACCATTTCCTAATGCCTACTTTCACTCCATTTACTTTCACTTGCCTTTACGATGTATTCCTTATGATTTATAGAACATTAATTTATAGAACAAAAACTTAACATTTTTATGCCGTACTAGATTAATAATGTACATTCGCTTATCCCTTAAGTTCTTTAAATGTCGCCGATGATATTTTGTATCAAATGCCTTACATTTAGTTTGACTCATAATTAGGGGTTATCTAAATAGCGTGGAATTAGTATATTATCAAATGGTCGTAAATAAAAAAGAAACTCATTCGTTACAAATCTGTCTGAAGTCTGAAGTTTAGGCTTTAAATTAATTTTTCAAAACTTCTTGATAACATTCCAACGAGAATTAAAAATAAGATCAATTAATATTCGTAAAAATCGGTAATACTCCCTATCTCCCTTTTACAGTGTAGTCAAAACAAGGAGATGTTATATCCATGCATAATCGAGAAGAGCTCTTCCTAACATGATAGCTTAGTTTAAAGTGGTTTTAAATTGTAATGCTTTCAGTTAGAACGATCAACCGGGAATTCAGCTGCCTAAAAAAAATCTAGACGTGATTAAAATAGAATAGAATGAGTTAAACAGGATGACGATAAACATGAAAAGGGCATACCATTACCTACAAATTTAAGAATCAATATAGTGTCATAATACGAAATATGATACTTTCAACGTGACTGATACTTATCAACATTATACACTCTCATCCGTCCGAAATTGTATTTTCTTAACCCAACCAAGTTGGAGTGCAAATGTCGTGTCAGGGGAACTCAACATGTTCAAAAGCCGATAACTGCGATCCATTTTAAGAAAATGAATTTAAGCAAAGTTTAATTTCCACGCTAAGTCAAGTAATAATTTCAATCTTATTCCAATTATTGAAAAGTCAATCTTATCATAGTTATCATCCTCAAATGCTCCTACGAAAACTTCCAATTTTCCGTTTGACTTGCATGCAAGGATACAGTAACATAACTTTTTTCCTTAAACCACATAGTTAAATATCCGTATAGTTAAAAAACCTCAGCCGATGTTCCATTAAAACAGGGCCATCCAGTAAAACAAAAAAAATATGAAATAGGATTGTGTCGTGTGAAGGAATAAAATGCCGTCCGTAATGTGTCATAATAATTTAGTCATTGCATCAGAGACCAGCTAACCCAACGTAATGATAATAGAACCCTTCCAGTTCCAATATCTCCAAACTTTGTCGTGTAATAATAATAAACCATTGCAAATGCACATCAAGAAATGGGGAAACGACATGAGCTTTCAAATGCATTTAATTTCACCGTCGGACGGATGGGAGCCGTTCTATACTAGAATCTCACATTTCCCCAACCATAGAGTAAAATCATACACATTGTTGAAAAGCATTATAAATGTAGGGTTGCCATTATAAAAAAGTTATGACCTTGACCTGCACAGCCTTCTAACTAACTTAGTCTCTTCTGGAAGGTCACAAATTGTTTCCCAAAAAAAGAATGAAGCGTTCAACCGTTAAAAATGTAGAGTGCAAACCGATAGACGGACGGAGTGAACGCATTAAAGGGTTTAAACCTCGAATAATAAATATTAGCAATAGAAACTGGTTTTAAATTTTAAACGCTTTCGGATTTTAAAGATGGTGATTCCGGTGTGGTGCTTAAATAAAATGCTGGTCGAGTAACAATTTAACATGAGCCGAGGTGGATAGTTTTGGTGCATGAGGCAGGGAGTTGTAGTAGGCAGTAGGAGCTCTGCTGCTTCTACATACTGCATGCTGTTGTGTGGCAGAATAATATTCTACGAAGAACGGATGATGATATTGTAGCAGTTTGGGTTCCCTTCTATTCCCTCTTCTTGGTTCGCGAAGGAAGAAGGAAAGAAGCTGTGACAGAAGATCCCCGGAGGAGTGTTTTTTTGGCATGAACCTAAACAAACGCATGAGTAGTATAATTATTCCGTTATATTATTCAATTCAGTCAGTATAGTACTTGCAAGTAAGTTACTTTTACTATTACCTATTACCTTCATCACCAGTAAGTAAAGTAGTAGCACTAAAAATACAACCCAAAACTCTCTTCTCTGTCCGACTGGCTGACTAGTAACTACTAAGTAAGTGGTGTTCAAAAATTTACAATACAATTTTCTGATTATAAAAAAATTTACTTCCATCAACCTCCACAAAATCGAGAAGTGTAGTTTGGTATGAATGTTGTATAAGAAGAACTACAAACTAAGAACTTGTAAATTCTACAAGAATAATATAAATATTGTTATGTTAGGTGCAATCTATCAATGGCAATGTAAATGTAATGATTATTATCGTACACCCTCCTAACAACAAACAATAAGCCAAAATCCCATCTCAAATTCTAGAGCGTTATGGAAAAGAATAGGCCTTATGTGTCCTGGATTTCTAGGTCATTCCGTCCGCGTCCACCCTTGCATTGAATACTTGGATGTTGGAATAATTAAGTTAAAGTCTGGCTAATATGGTGAATGGTATTAAATAAATTCAATTAAATTACACAGCTCGATAAAAGAATTGTTCCTTTTAGCAGCCATTATGCATTAACTAAATCCGAATATATATGAACACATTCACATTCTACATTCTTTAATGTGTAGTTTACTGTTTGTTATGTTGCATGTAGTTTTTCAAACTCCGAACTCATCTCATTTCTTATGATTGCGATTTTTACAGATTCCAATTCCAGTTGACAAGACTGAAGACAAGGCACAAGGCCAATATCCAAAAATTGTTCACCGATTATTGCCGATACAGAACACAGAACGAGGATTAAAACAGTATAACCAGGCTCCAGCGTTGACTACTGGTGACTGGATTTTTTATTTACAACCTGCCTAGCCGAGTAGTTAGAACAAAAGGACGATTTGCTGTTTTACTTTTTATTAAAACGGGAAATCGGGATAAATGATTAGACTAATGATCTTCGGAGTTTCCGTTTGAAAGTTACAGTGTCTGAAATCCCTTCCCGTTCGGGATGGACATGGGAAGGACTCAGAACTTACTTATGCATTTTATATCATGATTTTAAACTTGCATGTTGTCGTATGTCGTACTCCAGTCTTTTAATCCTCAGTTTCCAAATTAAATATCGACAATTGACTTCAAACTTTCAGTCGTAACACCATTCTTTGTTACGTAGAACTGAGAATCTACTTAAACGCGCTCTGTAATAAGCTAGTCACTAAATAGCGCAAGAAATAGTAGACTAAAAAGAGATTTACAGTTTTTAATTTACCATTGGCTTCGTTTGAAATTTTAATTTGAAAGGAAATAGGCCAACCATTAGGCAATAAACTTCAGATTTTGGAATTGGTCTCGGTGAACTAGAATCGTCCCCCTTTTTTATGGTAAGGCTAATGAAGTATACTCGGTTGCACAGTTTTATTATATAAATATTAATCATGTTTCTTTACATTATACATACTTTGTCTTTGTAGCGAAGATTCAATTAGCTAAAAGCAAAGTAGTGCCCAAATTTATTCAATCCGGCGGAACACGACATTGACAAATAACGATAAATGCAAACCAAAGCCTTGGGAAAACGCTAAAATGCAGTGATATTTTCAACTGCACCAAACCATCAACAATGGCCGTTGATCAGGTACATATTGTATTAGAAAGCGGCTTTGTAATTGTAATGAGTGACAAAACTACTTTTTGATTTTAAAATTGGAAAAATCTGTTTTGAATCATAGGAAATTCAACAACTAGAGCTGCTATGCAAGCACCTCTACGAGTCTAGTGATCCATCCCAGCGACAGGAAGCCGAAAAAACGCTTGTAAATTTTCAGGTACGATGCTCACAATCTTAAATAATTATTTGCGCCCTGAACGAATTTTAGTTTTCCATTAAACACCATTTAATGTTGCCTGTGAAGCTTAATAGATATGATTTTTCCAATCATGAATTTGTGAATAAGACCATGCCATATGGTTTTGAATTCCTGCCTAGAATTATATCTTTCCATTAATGTATTTTTACTTTTTTCAACAACAGAACTCCCCAGACTCATTAGTACGATGTCAACTGTTGTTAGAACGAGCTACTTCGTCGTATGCTCAACTTCTTGCCGCGACCACATTAACCAAGCTGGTATCGCGACCTACTCAGATCATTTCGCTTCCGCAGCGAATTCAAATCCGTAAGTAAAATATACAAACTCTGAATAAGGGCAGGTATTTAATCTGTATGTTATCAATATTTTGTTGTCTAATAGGAAATTACATTCTATCGTACTTGGTTACTCGGATAAAATTGGATGCATACGTGATACAGTCCCTGACCACCTTGTTCGCTAGAATTACAAAATTAGGATGGTTTGATATGGATAAAGAAGAATTTGTGTTTCGAAATGTTATTGCCGACGTTAGTACATTTTTACAGGTACAATATCTTGAACGAAACCTTAAAGCAAATAATTCAATTTACATCGTTCTAAACGAAGTTCATTCGAATTCAATTTGAAATATTTGATAATGAATTAAACCCGCACCTTAGGGTTCTGTGGAACACTGCACTATTGGAGTCCAACTTTTATCCGTATTAACAAGTGAGATGAACCAAGTTTCTGAAGCGGATGCGAATAGGTCACTTACAAAACATAGAAAAATAGCATCTTCTTTTCGGGACCAACAACTTTTCGAAATATTTCGACTCTGCTGTACCTTGCTCAAATCAGCTCTGGATAATAGAAAAACTCTTGCATTTGATGGAGATTTGCAGGTCTGTTCACAAATACTACATACTATCACAATTAGACTGTATAATACTCCAAATTTGTCTATTTGTTGTAGTAAATTAATGTTATTTATTATAAAATTGAATTATTATAGCAAGCATTAATGAGCCAGTTACTACGCTTGGCACACAATTGTCTCACGTTTGATTTCATCGGAACTTCCACCGACGAGTCGTCTGATGATCTCTGCACAGTTCAGATACCTACTAACTGGCGTCCAGCCTTCCTCGACTTTTCAACATTGCAGCTCTTTTTCGATTTATACCACACTCTTCCAAATAACTTATCACCAATGGTAAATTCATTGAAATTCTTTGACATTCAACATTTGAAGAAAATCGAATAGAATAATTTTCGTTTTATATTTCACAGGCGTTGTCTTGCCTTGTGCAAATTGCATCGGTCAGGCGTTCTTTGTTCAGCAACACTGAAAGGGCCAAATTTCTCACACATTTGGTGAATGGGGTAAAAAATATTCTCCAGAACCCCCACGTAAGTAGCGCCTACCGGATTAGAGCTTTTTATCGCACTTTTGATTATAAACTTAATAGGTGTTCTGAATTTCAGGGTCTGAGTGATACAAACAACTACCACGAATTTTGTCGACTCCTCGCTCGACTTAAATCCAATTATCAACTAGGAGAATTAGTTCTCGTAGAAAGTTACCCGGAAGCTATTCAGCTAATAGCAAAATTTACTATTGACAGCTTACGAGTACGTTACTTTTCTTATTCATTACTCAAGTATTTAAAAAAAATATAACCTAATAATTTGTTTTTGTTTTAATAGCAAATGTTACAAGTTGCACCAAATAGCGTTCATTACCTCCTAAGTTTATGGCAACGAATGGTTGCATCTGTTCCATATGTAAAAGCCACTGAACCTCATATGCTTGAAACGTATACCCCCGAGGTGACCCGAGCCTATATAACATCAAGAATTGATTCCGTAGCTATATGTATCAGGTACTGCAAAGTCTATTCAAAAGTCCCAAGCAACTGTTTCATTACACTATTTGTAATTTGGATTAACGTCCTTGTGAATTTATTTAGAGAGGGGACTGAAGATCCTTTGGACGATACGTCTATGGTTACACAGCAGTTGGAACAACTTTCAGTAATTGGGCGCTGTGAGTATCAAAAAACATGCAGCTTGGTGGTTCAGTTATTTGACCAAGCAGCTCAAAATTATCAAGAATTGCTACAACGACGAAGTCCTACTCCTGTTGATCTCGCTATCCAAGAAGGTAACTATTTTATCTAAAATTTGTTTCTTTTTTAGTGTAACTACTTACTAATCTCATTACATTTAAATCCATGAATGTTTAGGCCAACTTACGTGGCTCGTGTACATAATTGGTGCCGCCATTGGCGGACGGGTCTCTTTTAATACAAATGAAGAACATGACAGTATGGATGGCGAACTTGTTTGTCGGTACGTTTATTTTTCCGTATTTCGGATACCTTGTGTATAAGAATATCTGAATAGTGAATTATTATTTTCTTTCGTGTAGAGTATTGCAGTTAATGCAGCTGACAGATTCAAGACTAAGTCAAGGTGGATGTGAACGATTGGAACTAGGTTATTTGTCTTTCTTTGAGCAATTTAGAAAAATTTACGTCGGTGACCAAGTTCAAAAGGCATCAAAGGTTTACCGTAGATTGTCTGAAGTATTGGGATTAACAGATGAAACAATGGTTTTAAGTGTATTCATTAGGAAAATGTAAGCTTCATAATTAATTTGTACATTTATGATATATTCTTGATAAACAGACCTCTGGATTTTAAGTTTATTTTTTCATTTTAGAATTACGAATTTAAAGTACTGGAGTAGATGCGAACAAATTCTTTCGAAAACTCTCACGCTTTTGAATGATTTATCTGTGGGTTACAACAGCGTTCGTAAGCTAGTCAAATTGGAAGAAGTTCAGTTTATGCTGAATAATCATACTGTAAGTATTAAATGTCTTTACTTGGTTACGTAATATTAATTTTGCTCATATCCTTCCCTTTCTGTACTAGGGGGAACATTTTCCATTTTTGGGGCTCAATCAAAATGTGAATGATTTGCGGTTCCGCACCGTGTTCTATACTGCTCTTGGTAGACTACTAATGGTGGATTTAGGTGAAGATGAAGACAAGTTTCATACGTTTATGGTGCCTTTAACCGGTAAGCCTTTCTATTAATTTACTAATCCGGTTTAGACCTCAAAATCTCCAGTAACGATCAAAAACAGATTTTGAAATAGGAGTAAATATAAGTATCTGCAATTTAAACGGATTTTAAAGAAAATCCAATAATTTCATATCTTATTGTTAGCCCTTTTACCGTCCCCAAACAAGATCGATGTCTATTAACGCCGGGGTGACGGCGAACTGTTACTTTTTGAAGTCCTTATTATTAGTCGGTTGCAGTAATGTTATGTTTTAATTTTATTCACTAGCGCAATTGGAAAACGTAGGTCAGCTACTAGCAAACGCGGAAACTTCCCTTTTTAGAACCGAAGAAGCTAAGTGGACAATAGTTGGTTTGGCTCGTGATCTTCGTGGAATTGTATTAGCCTTTAACACCAGAACATCGTATATGATGTTCTACGACTGGATGTAAGCTCAAATCTCCAATATATTTATTGATTACCTAATTATTCTAGCAAGGTTCCAATAACATCATTCAATTTTAGTTTTCATATTAACAGATATCCTGCCTATACTCCGATATTACAAAGAGCAGTGGAACTATGGTACCACGATCCACATGTCACAACTCCTGTTTTAAAATTATTTGCTGAACTATGTCAAAACCGATCCCAGAGGCTCCAGTTTGACGTTTGTTCTCCGAACGGAATTTTACTATTCCGGGAGGCGAGTAAAATGATCTGCAGCTACGGTAAGTTTGTCTCTCACTGCCACACATTTTATTGGCCGAATATTTCGATGAAGATGAGATGATGAAATCAGGATCCAATTATTTTGTATTTTTAGGGAATCGAATATTGGCTGTTGAAGTTCCAAAGCCCCAGCTTTATCCAATGAAGTTGAAAGGGATTTCAATATGCTTTCTCATGCTAAAAGCTGCCTTGTGTGGGAACTACGTCAATTTTGGGGTCTTCCGATTATATGGCGATGAGGCTCTTGACAACGTTTTAAATTGCTTCGTAAAACTTTTGTTGTCGATACCCTTGTCGGATTTAATGGTGATTTAGTGTTAATATATATTAAATTTAATAGCTTTAACCTTAAATATCAGATTTAATCTACCTTCACACTTCGTGTTCTATAACATATTGATACTACTGTTCTGCAGGACTACCCTAAACTTTCTCAGACATATTATGTGTTGCTGGAATGTGTTGCCCAAGACCACATGAACTTCCTATCGGCTTTAGACCCTACGATGTTTCTTTACATCCTTCAATCCATTTCCGAAGGTCTTGCGGCTCTGGGTAATTTTACTTGACCGGAAGTATGTTTTTTTTTTTCTTAAAGGATACTTTACTAATTCGTATTTATTTATTATGTTTATAGATACCATGGTTTGTGCTGGGTGCTGTGCGACACTTGATCATATTGTTACTTATCTGTTTAAACAATGGACCCTAAAAAGTAAAATCAAATTGTAAAGGTTATAGACGGAATATCCAAATTTCCTAACATAATATCATATGTTTTGTTTAATTTTACTCATAATTAGATAAGAAGATTCCTCGTGTAATGGCAATGACTAACAATGAAAGGGTTCTTCAGATAGTGGAACAACACCCCGAAATCTTACAGCAAATGCTAGCAACTGTATTAAATATTGTGATGTTTGAAGACTGTCGTAATCAGTGGTCCATGTCCAGGCCACTGCTTGGTCTTATATTGCTTAATGAGGAGGTGAATATTGCTATATTAGGAAAAAGGTAGTTACTATTAATAGTAACTACCTATTTAGTAATTACTAATGCAACAACTACAAAGTAACTAAAATAATCATTTGTCTTAGTATTTCGGTCAATTGAGGGAGACTGTGATACGAAACCAACCTGTAGAAAAACAAGCATCCATGGCCCAGTGGTTTGACAACTTGATGGAGGGAATTGAAAGAAATTTGTTAACAAAAAATAGAGACAGGTAAACAACATTATTCTGTAGTCATTTTTTGTGGTGATTTTATTGTACGTGTACGCACGGTACAAGTTGGCAGCTAATTATACCATCCAGATGTAGGTATACATTAACTAAATATTGTTTTGATTGTTTTTATAGGTTTACTCAAAACCTGACTGTATTTCGACGAGATATAAATGAATCACTGAAGGGACCCAATACAAACGTTGCAAATGTTAGTGACATGATGACATGTTAAACATACTAGACTTTTCTGTGTTATTCTAGTTTCAAAATCTATAGATTTCACAACTTCGCACAGAAGTTGTGAAATTTTACTGCGACACAAAATTCCTTTTCGCGTTTTTACAACTTGTTCCTACCCCTACCCCTAATTGCATTGAAGCCTTTATAGTGTCGAATGTCGAATACATAATGATCCCTAGTACTGCCCATCCTTTCTGAAGCTTGGTGAGATCTGAATTTAGTAAATTGTGATCTTAATTATCTGTAGTATCTGAGATAGGACTCGCCTACATGCATTCCAATTCTATTAAAATTCAAATATTTTCAACCAAATACCCAAATCTAGTTTGATTCAGGTATCAATATTTTTTAAATTGAAACTTTTTAGCTTTTGAAACAAGACAAGAACCCCAGAATATGTTAATTAGAGTTACTCATACAACGCTTAGCGCTTTTTTATAAAAATAAACCCATAAGCCGAGCACCAAAATAACCTCATACTCCTAGCACAAGAATACTAAAGTCCTCCACAACTGGATAGAGAACCCAAACTTTGTTGTCGACCTTTTTATGGAGAACTTACGTATTCTTTTTCAGTGCCTCATACTATGTGAGGAGTTTTCAAAATGCCAAATGTGAAGAGACGTTTGTAAATAGATATGTCAGTGCAAAGTTAAATAACATTTGTCCCTGTGATGATTGTCTTGTGAAATCGAATGAGAAAGTTATGTTGAAGTCAATTGATTTTGTTTATCATTTAAATACATCGAATCGGTTTTTGTTGCTATTTTATGTTGGCCGAAAGTTTTACACGAAACGGTAGCAAAGCTGATAATTTAGCTACAATGCGTTATCCATGATAATTGTATATTGATTCTTATTGAATATTTCCACGCATCAAGTCACAAGTATTCCTTGTATGTAGTCTGTGGTTTGAAGTTGGCCCTTTTTTAGATCTAAAACGGTCTCACTACAATTCAAAACGCAAATGCATATGAAATATTGTCACATTTTTATTTGAATATAGACAAATAAAAATATAAACAAAATTGATTTTGTAAAGAGTTAAACTATAAGGGGATTGTAATAAAATTCGCTGGTATCCATGTTTTATGAGATTAAAAATTAGATATTGTTCATCTGTTCATGTTCTTGAACCGAGTGTGACTTACAGTTAGTAATATTTTAAGAAACAAATGACATATGTGTATAGGTAATTATTTGTCCCAAAGTGTGAATGAACTGAAACAATGTAAGGATTGCGAGTTTCGGAGTACTTAGGTAAAAGGAAGAAGCGAACTCATTTTAAGGATGCGATGTCGATGTGTTAAATACGTCCATAAATATTAAAAATTCAAATTCAAAGCCTTATTTTTTCCCTATTTCCTTCTTCTGTGTGAACTAAATTTGAAACCGACAAACCTAAGCCATTCCGTTGGACTTATTCCGAGTACGAACATGGGATCTTATTTAGCATATCGGCTTCGACCCCTTAAGTGAATTCATTCCTTTTTCTTTACCTATTTACATCTTCACTTTGCGTTTTTTATCATTATATTTTCTGAGTGCTTGTACAGTTAATACAAGAATGATTGAACATCTACTGATAAAATAATGTGAAGCAATTTGTAAAAGTTGGAATAAATACGTCCATGATTTTCAGTATAAAATGTTTTCCAGTAATATATTAATGATACGTTGAACACTGTATATGATTTTTGGTTAAAGTTATAAAACACTTTATTGGTCAAACTGACATTCGTACATACATCTACTCCGATAATCTTAAATTAAATAGTATAATTGAAGTACTATATCCCAATTTAAAAGCACTATCAATCAAGACAATCAATGCCGTACGGAATAGTAATCCAACGACTCTGAACTGTCCTCAAGATACATCTTCACATCCAATTCCTCTCGAAAGTATTCTGTTCGAGCCTTGAACTGTGGATACCGTGTCTTCGATTTATAATTGATGAGTTTCCTTTCTGGTGGAGCGGGGGTAAAATCCATTGCCGTTGAAGGGTCGAATTGACGACAAATTCCGTTGGGAGTGCTGAAAAACAATTTTAATTCTGGCTTATTGTATGTGATCTGTTTGAAATAGGGACAGTAATACATCCGAACCTGAACTTACCTCCTGATTATTTCAGTAGGGACCTTTTCTTTAGGATCTACGATAGTTTTAGCAGCTTGAGACACCCAAGGATGATAATGAGACTAAAATCACATATGAAGGATGCAAATAATTTGATTGGTTAACATTATTAGAAAGTAAAAAACAAAACTGAATACCATCAACGATGTTAGTTCCCACATCGTGGAAGCATTTGCACAGCAATGGTCAGGATCATCTAACTCCGGTAAATACACGCCACTAGCTCCACTTCCATCACAGTCCAAAAGCATTGCCACGGAAGGGTGTAACTGAAACATTCAACATGAATTGAGATGTCATTGATACACGAAAGTCGATAGATAATAAGATTACATACAAATGCCAACTACTGGACTGCACTGATAAGTTGTAAAGTATAACAGTAGGCTTTGTCGTTGTTCGCAAATTCACAAGATTAGAAGACAGTTTGTTGAAATTTTAAATTGAGATGTATACCCGCAAGATTTGTTTGAGCTCCATCACTGCTCCAGTGGCATCGTGATGTTCTAACTGCAATGCGGTAGTTGCTAAGCGTTTAGCAAATGCAATAGCTCGAGGTCCCGGCATTTTTTTCTTCCCGGTCGCTAATTCGATACATCGCAGTGCTAGTCCAACATCCGTTTCAGACTTACCTGAATTTATGATAACATAAAACAGGTAATATAGGTATATTAAAAAAAGCAGTACTTGTGTCATATTATCAAATCCAAAATAGAAACGCTTCAAAGAGAGATACTTACCGCAGCGTAAGTTGGCCAATGCTACGTAAAGGTACTTGTGAAATGCCGTTGGGTCTAACGTTAAAGCTGCTCCTTGGCCATCTAACACACCAAATACAGTGGCAATGCATAGTAACATCTGTCGCTGGCGCAACTCTCCACCCTTTAACAACTTTTCCAGGACTTTCAGCAGATCGTCAAAAAAGTCAACATTAATGACATGTGCAAATCTGCAAATAAGATCGAGATTTGTAACCATATATTATAGAAACGGTTCAAACCCAACAATTACGCCATTCATTTTCAAAAATCTTACTTGGAAAGCCCTTCTAAGACAGCAGACAGCATTTTTTGGTTCGGATTTGTTTTAATTGCTCTGAAGTATATTGTAAACACTAGTTTCGTGATTTCGGTCAAATAATGGGATTTTCTGGTTTTATTTTCTTCAGCTGATGCCTCAAGCAACTCCTTTTCCAAAAGCACTAGCTCTTTGGATTTCTAAAATTTCCGAAATTATTTCTTAGAATCATCTATATGCATATTAATTAGAAGCATCTATATTTAATTTTGCAGAGATTTTCTCATTAGGCGTGAACTCAATCTGTCATTAACGTCATTTAGCCATTACCTTTCGTTGACGTTTAGAAAGCATGCGTCTCTGCTCGAAGGTCATCTTTTTTGTTGACTTCATTTCCTCGTCTCTCTCATTTTCCAGATTTACTTCTTTGATTCGAAGTGCTAGCAGTACGTCCAAGACCTCAGATTGAACAACTCGGCCACCTTTCTTACCAAGATATGATTTTACTAAATCATTAATGCGTCGAACGATCTAAATGAAATAAAACCAGAGAGGCGCTCATTGAATCTGTTCAAGTGGGTGTTTGGAGTTAGATAAGTAGAGCTTAAGAGGAGTGGTAACTCAACGATTACTTACCTCGTATGATATTTCTCCCCGTTTATCAACTCTGAATATTGTTTTGATAGCATTAAAGACGATCTTCCTTACAACTATATTCCAATTATTTAAAAATGGAATGACGAAATTTACGATATTAACAGACATATTGAAATACGGATGTGTCAAGAGCATTCCACACATGCACTCCAACGCTACTTCACCGACGCTTGCTTCCACCTAAATACATTCAGGGAACATTATTCGAAAGTATTTTTTGATTTACCTAATAAATTAGAATGGCTCATCGCTGTACTAGTAGACTTGATGATGACAATTATTGATAAACGCCAACATTGTTACAAAAACAAAACCATTCACTAATATAAACTATGAATTAGTATTAAAAATATACCGTCGACAAAGGAATTGGATTCCTTTTTCGGGGGCAGTACTTTGTCACGAGCTGCTCCAGCTTCTTTAAATACATTTTGTATTTTGACAACAACAAATTCTCCGCAGTCTGAAGATGCAGTGTATCCTTTTTCACTACAAACAAATTTTGACACAGTACAGATTATTTCTCTTAAATTGCGTCCACATTTTAAATTTGACACATTTCTGTTAAATCATAGTAATATTTTTTAAACATACGTTTGACGCCATCAGCATTATTGTGTTTTATTGGATAAGATGGAAGAGCGTCTCGAAAAACAGTTAGCAAAGACAACGCCGAAAGTTTTGGAACAGTGTAGACTACAGCAGGGTCCTTTGCGTCCATGATTGCTAATAGGGCATCCAGGTTCTTTAACTGCAATAATTTATTAACCGTATTTATAAGGTACATGCGAACTGTTATGACAATTTCAATTTAAATTGCGTTAACATTGACATTTTTTGAAGTCCTGTGTGTAGATAGTCCTCGATAATTGTTCAATACAAAAAAAATTTAAATTTAAACTATTTTACCCTATTCTCAGGGTCTTCAAGAAAGGCAGAGGCTAGTGTTCCAATCCTTAGCTTGTACTGTAACAGGGCCGATCGTCTTTGTGCAACGAGTTTGCCGAGACTAACTACTGCATCTTTTAAAGTTAACCCATCGTCTGGTTTTTCTTTTTTCTCATTCTGCGACTTTGTTCCGGTTTTAACTGTACTTTCTACTACATCATCCTCTTCATCTTCTTCCTCCACTTCATGACTTTGCATCTGTAGCCCACCACTGGTTTTAAGTGGAAGTAGCATTTTGATATTTTTAGCAGACTCTTCCATATCGGCTAATCTGTCTTCGTACCGACTCTCGAGATCATCCTCATCACCTCCTTTCTTTCTTTTTCTTCCTGCTTTCTGTGGTTTGATTCTGACAGAAACAGACAAACATTTTAATTAGACAATGTAATATTGTTTCGATAAGTAATTTGGAGCCCGATTACCAAAAGTAAAACAATTGCAAATAGTTCCACACCAGTAGAAAATTGTGTGTTTGCAAACACTCACCTGGACATTTGCGATGAAACAAGATATTGCCTATCTTTAAATGAATCTCCCCTTAGATGGGCGAGGTCGTCGTCGTTAATCATATCCAGTACATCGCTCATATTGACATCCGGCTCAGGAGCCTCTGCAATTGAAAATTGAATGATATTTAGTTATGCATTTAGAAGATGATAGTAGATAGTTGGTCCCAATCAATGCATACTACCACTATCTTAAGATGCCATGCACTATTCACGGCTCGAGAAGTTTAAAATTTCAAACGCCAAACTTACTGCTGTTAGAGGGATCTTTTGGGAACTTTTTTTGCTGTAACTTCTTTCGAACGGCAACCTGAAGTTTCCGTCTGGCCACCGTTACGTTTTTTGATTTTGTTTTCTTCCCAGAAGCCATTTTCCCTCCTTTGATGTTCTTCCGTTTGGCAAGGCTGATACCTCCCTTGGACTGTTTCTTATTCGCGTGCCCCTAGGATTAATAATAAAAATTGCGATTCATAATCGAAATTAGCATACACGCTTTATTGCATCCACTGCACAAGAACAGTCGGTCATCAAATCTGGTGTCATTCATGCATCATATTCAATATTCGTCATTAAATTCAAAATTCAAAATTTAAAATTACAATGCATTAGACTCTATTTGTGACTTGACTTGGTTTCGAAGCAGTAGAAGTATCGAAGTGAGTGGACTTTCTTTTGTCTTTTTTAATTCAGCATTCATATGTCATTGCATTGTGCATTGAACACGCTTTTACATTACTATTGCATATTGCATGTTGTATTCTTACCATTTTTCAGTTTTTTTTTAATGTCACGGCACACGGTTATGCTTATGCTGACTGCTACTAGAAATGATGAATGATGAATGAGGGTTGGTACTGTGTATTAGTTGCCGGAACAGAATTCTAAAAACTAAAAATGTGTCAGAACTTTCGAATAACGTGACAACGTGAGTCTGTCACAAATAGGTTTTGACGTTGGACGTAGTCAATCAATTTAAACACTCATTATAGGGAATAGCTAGTAAATATCGTGCTGTCCAGACTCCATGTGCTACAACAAGCTGCCCTGCTTTGAATTACGCTCCATTCACGGACTCAATGGTTTTTCCTTCTCAACGTCAAACCCGACTCCGGCCTCGTCCAGTCCTCCGTTCTACGTCGTCCCATAAATATACGCATACATAATATACAGCGCAAAAAAGACAGCTTCTCTAACTTTTTAGAAAAATTCCATTTCCGTTCCCTCCATGATGCCTCACTTCCATCGTTTTTCTACTTTCTTTCTACACAATTTCCCTTCTATTCTATCCATAATCCATGCATGACACGAAAAATACTCTTTTGATTCTTGCAATTAAAAACCATGAACTATGAACCCTTCTTAACTCCAACTCCTCAGTCCTCATCCTTAGGGCCCGGATGCTGATGATGCTATGCCGCCCTTAATTCGTTTGTGTACTTCCTAAGTTCCTAGTCAAAAACCCGTGTTTTTGCATGGTTTTTCAATAAGGATCGACTGGCTTTATATATTCCTGTGCAGTCAATTTTTAATCATAATTATTGTCCTCTTTGATTCGTAATAATATTGTAAATTATCGTATTCACTCTTTTCTTTTACATTCGTTGAATTTTGGCTATTTCAAGTACTTAAACGGCAGAATATCCCTCTTCTCATGGACGCTTTCCTTTGATTTTATTTTAAGCAAGTCCATTTTTTATTTTAAGCGTTCCAGAGATCACGTCACACGTACTCTTTAATCGAATATTGGTGGCATTTTATTAATTACTACTTGGATTTGCATATTCTACATGTTCCAAAGTTCCAATACCCCACCGCACGTTCATAATAATAATGTTTATTTTGATTTATGTATACTATTTCCTATTATATCATCAAAAAAGGTAAAACATTCATTCTGATTAGATTAGATAAATCGCAAATGATTGTGGTTTTGTAGTATATAGAATAAATGTTGTCTGTGAATGGTCTAATCTTGTAGTTTGTACGGCTAGACGTTATCATAATTATCACTGTTTATATAATAACCAGAATATGGAATATAAAAAACCACAAGCTCCGTACTTAAAATCTGACCATTTAAATTTTGTCTATATACGTATTGTCATCCAGCCAGTCATGAATAATATTTATTTTAAAATGATCTTGTACTTGTCTTGTAGGCTGTGGCATGTGGTGGAAGGAAAGAGGTGACGAAGCAGGAAGAAGGTTGAAGATAAAGTTACGAAGAAGTAAGTAGGTGTGACGTGTGACAATGATTCATGCAAAGGAAGCAAACAAAGTGACAAACAAAGAGGTTCTCCGTTGTTGCTGCTGAGGAGAACCTCTGCTCTTGCTCCCTGCCGTGCCTCTCCTCTTGTAATCTTGTGTGTGAAATAGTAAATTTAATAGCCCTGCCGTTGGTAGGTCAATCAGAAGTCAGCTGATCTTGATGATGGGATCTAGAATTCCTTCATAAAAAAATAGTCTTGTGATTGTGATTATGTGTGAAGCAATGGAGAATTCTATCTTGAATCTTTGATCTTCCAATCACTAATGACATCAATCCAATCTTCCAATAAATACCTCTGCTCTGTTGTCTGTACTCGAATTCTCGAAAGTGAATATACTTCCGACTTCACATTCTGCATTCACATACATCATACATTCAACATTGATTGTGCATTGCATTTCACATTTGCATTGATGGATTGGCTAAGAATCAGTAATAATTAATCAGCGAAACTAAATTCTTCCTTAAACTTCCCTGTTTTTACTGTTTTTTTCTGTGCGGTGTGGGTGACTCACGCAGATCACAGATAGTCAATAGTGGATAGATTGTGAATTCAGAACAGCGATGAATGGATCAACATTCAACATTCATTCAACAATCATCTAATCTAGTCATCAGACCAACACAAAAAACTGCAAATTGAACTCAAAACTACTACATACTATTAAAGTGTAAAGCACTTTTGCGATTTACAATTTTTGAATTTAACTACAAACTAACTGCAAACTGTAAGTCGATTGATTTGTGAAGTGATCTGAGGTTCAAATAATTTGTGTAATTTTTGAATCAGAATTTTTTACAATGAATTTTGAATTTTGAATTTCATTTGAAATTGAATTTTTAATTTTTTGTTCTTATGTCTTACAATGTTACAATTCACAATATGCAATACAAATACACATGCATCATATACAATATTGAATATACAATATATCACATATCACACATCAACATCCTATTTTGTATTTCATTTGTATTTCTTATTGCATTCCTATCTATGTCCTATCAATACACAATATGATATATGTGACAAGTAGCAACAGCACAGAGCACAGTTATTTTTGCCCTTATTATATCGTGCATCTTGTTTAAGATTTTTCAAAACTTGACACTTCAAATGTCTAACTTAAATCAAAAATTATGAATGAATTAATTTCAAATTTCATTGTGATTCATGATTTGTAATTAATCAAGCGTGATGTTGTCATGTCATATCATATCACATAATATTGAATATCATAAGCAAAGCAATGAGCAACACACTAAAAGAAGGCTAGGCAATGGAAAACATAAAATATAATTAAATGTTTAACTATTTATGCGATGTTAGATAGTTGGATTGGATGTATGTACGATTAGTACGATATGACATGATACATATCACATATGCAATATGCTAAATTAGTTTGTAGTTCGCAGTGCACAGTCAACAGTGTTGGGGTTCTGGTTCTGGTTAGGTTAATGAGTTAATGTTTGTGTAGTGTGAAATACTGAAACTAAACTATCCTCCCACAATTATAATGTACTAATTGGATATATGTATTTTATTTATTGAATTGCATTGTGAATTGCCATTCATTCAAGCCATTCCACATTCTACTTCCACAGTCCACACATTCAACATTCAACATTCATTTGCTGTTCTACATGTACTTTGCACTGTTCGTTATTTCTTATTCATTACAAATGTGAAATGATTACATTTCACATTTAAATCTTAGAGTAAGGGCACAGGGTGCAGGGTATGGTATTTTATTTGAATGTTTTTCGTATTTTAAACCAACTTCAAACTTTATTAGCTTTTACCTCACACACTTACTTACTGTCAAATAGTCAAATTTGAAATTGCAAAGCAAATGTGAAATGTGAAATGTGGACATTCAACATTTGACAGTCATGTCATGAGAGCCAAATCGTAGACTGTATGCAGACAGATTATAAAAATGGAGAAATTTAGCTGAGAATTTCAAATGTCAAATGTTGAATGTCAAATATACTTATACAATTCACAATTCCTAGCTTTGGCTTTGACATATTTAGTATGCGTATTGATTGGGAGTTCAATAGAAAAGTCAGGGCTGATTTATATGCAATATAGTCAGGCAGGGTGAGGGTAATCTATATTTTTATGCAAAAAGTAATAAAATTACTAGCCGTGATTTCAGATTTGTACTTTGTTTGCAACTGGTGTTGCGTGTTTTGTTGTTATTCATGGTCAATGAACCTAGCACTGTTGGTTTTACCTGCTGTAGTACTGTACAATTCAATTCGCACTTATAAAAATTGTGACGGTGCTGACAATAATCATTGCAAATCGCAAATGTCGAATGTAAAAGGGTCAGTAGTCAGTAGTAGCCTGGTTCAGATGATCCAGACAGAGTTTAGGTTTTAGGTTTGCAGATTAAGGTTAAATTCAAGTTCGTTCGCCCGTGCCGTAGTGTAGTGAGCCTTTTCGGATCTTTAACCTTTTACATTTGGGTATTTTTGTGATGCAATTTGCGAGGATTGAATATTGAATATATGGAGATTTAATTATTTATTTTAATTACAGTAAATCGGCTGGTAATCGTAGTTAAACACGTTCAGTACATCATATATAGATAATTTCGCATTTATTACGCACCCAGCCAGAGTTGGGAGTGGGACAGCTACATACCGGATATAAATAGACTTTTATGAGTATTGTATTTAGTGTCAAATAATTTTGTATTATTAGTTACCTAGCTTTTTATCTCATTTATTGTCTTTTGTATTTAATATCCTAGATCATAGATCCGCTTCCGTTGGATTGGACTATTCTTTGTTCGAAATCAATTAGAACCCGTGTGGACACCTGAAATTAGAAAAACTTTGTGCTGGTGACTTGTTCGCCGGAATTGAATAAAGGTTGGTAACATTTTGTTTTTCTATTAATAGACCGTAAATTATACATATATATACTGATTGTAGTTTGTAGTATTTACTATGTACTGGTATTTCGTTTCTTTGAATTCTTTAAAGTTTTTGGACGCTGAACAAACTGACTGACAGAACAACGTATCAATACATAGATAAGCCAAGCCTCATGCGGCGACAAGCCGACTTGTTTTCGCCATGCAGTATAGTGTGAATTTTTAAACTGTAGGGTTAAACAACCATAACGTTTTAACGTTTAATTAAGCTCGTAACTCCTGCCCACTAAACACTGGCATTTATATTCGAAACGTAATTACTATTACTTGCCGATGACAGAAAAACTGTATCGCCGTAATTTTCATTAATGTGTTAAGCTGAATTAGGCTTATTACTTTTAGCTTGTCGCTTTCAAATTTTTTGAAGCGCAAATAAGAAGCATCTTTAACAAATCCGTCTATATATCAAACATCAAAATTATCGGATCATTTTCAGCTCCTTCATTCTTATCACATATATGATCTTGATCTTGAATCTGTAATCTATGTTTTCTATTCCATGTTTTGCTTTATCTTTCAACATTGAGGCCTGAGCCTTGTTTCGTGTTCTCAGATTGCCGGTCTTTAATTCCTGCAGCGATGTAGCAATTAAAAGCCCATTTCATTCATAAGTTCATAATATTGAAGATATACTCACGTAAAATAACATTTATAAATCGCGAATTGAAGTTAGTGCCCTGGCCCTCACTCCTCAGCTCTGTCTCTGTGTAATTAGATCTACTATTTTATCCGATTCTTTGATTTTTCTTAGCTGTGTCCTTTAATATGATATACAATACATATTATTAACTACCATTTAGACACAAAAGGATTTGTTTGATTTGGGACCTTGTCAGTTGGAAGCGTTATTTCTACGTGAAAGAAAATGATGATAGTTATTCGGAACATCAAAATTGTACATAAAATAAAACGGAAATATCTCAAATACCTACGATTTAAATCTTTATCTCCTGATCTTTTCGTGTGTCGTGATTTACAGGAAAATGTAAAATGGGTACTATTAATTATTATCTCCCTTCCCTCTAAAACATTTACAAGTTCAAACGCTTGGTAGAAGATATGGTCTCAAATTTTGCAAAGGATTACAAATTTTATGGTTTTGGGAATTCAGGGCTGAATGCTAAACGGTGTGGTTATGCCGGGGGATCCTAGTTCAAAGGTAGCTTCGATGCCTGACGAAAACGAAACCAGTAATCGGGATCCACAGTACTCTGAGAACATTGGGGAGAAAAGCGAGCCTACGATTAACGGTCGTGGTCGAGAAGAATTTCGCGCGGCCGCAACTACCCATTCCTTTGAGTCCGTTTCTTCAGGTACGATGCACATTGCCTATTGCTTTCACAATCTAAGTTGTCACAAATCTCTAAAAGGCTTTCGGCCAGTTCTAATTCGTTTTTTTTGTGCATTTAAATTACGTGTTTCTGTTGTTTGTTAATTTTTGTCACTTCAATCCTGTACTATTTTCCACCGAATATTAATGCTTTCTAATTTTAATCATTTCTTATTTCTCCTTGCATTTTTGTTATAATACCTATGCATCAGCATAATTAGAATTATAAGTTGGTCAAATAAGTCAATACAAATACGCATGAGGACAATGAAAAGTTCTGAATTTAGCATGCAACATGTAGGAGATTCCGTTTTAAAAAAACTTGTACTCGAACTGATGAAAGAAATGTTTACTTTTATCAACAATGTAATAAACTAGTTAATTACAACGAATGACCGGGTTGTTTACGTTGCAGGGATTTCTGACGACGGAATGCCTATCACAGCCTCCGCGTCTCGCTCAGGATCTAGTATCCGTGAGAACCAGCCGCTACTTCGGATGGAGGACTGTTACGTTAATACTTTTCCAGGTACACTACTTGTACTGTACGCCTTCCATGTCATGTTTTGATGTCTTGAGTGGATCGTGGATATTGAACAGATATCTCTATTAGACATCAACCATAATAGAATTAGTTAGTAGGGGGACTCGGGTCGAATCGTCGATTTGCTGACATTATACTGATAGTAATAGTCGACAATAAGAGAAGCTATGCTACTTATATGCATGGCTAGTATGGTTAGAGGGTCCGAATCCGGGTAGTTTGCACAAATTCGGAGTAGGGTATGGAGTGGTACGTACAACCGAGTAGATGATTTGGGAAGGGTAAGGGAAAGCAAGGTGGTTACGAGTTTTCAACAGATAGAGGTTACAGCTGTTAATCCATATTCATTCATAAGTTTCAGAGCCGTATAAATTTAACACAAACTAGAATTTAAATAGTTTTCTCCATTCACAAATAAACTTGCCTAGTTTACTTGTATGTTAGTCTACTCCCCTCGTCATCCGTATGTAAAAAGGTATTATTTCCCGTCCCCAATTCAGGTGTGTTGGGTGACTCACACCAACTTTAGAGACTTTTGAGTTTACTGCCTGTCAGAACTTTCAGCAGTGTATTGCTCAATACGGTTCCGTTGTAGGTAGGAACTGGTAAGTTCTGTATTAAATGCTGTCCTAACTCTTCCATGGGTAGACCTTGAATGGAGCTAATCAAATAGAATAGCATTAAAGTAATGGGGTTATAATATTTGAGGGGAGATGACGTATACATTCATATCAGCATTTGGTAAATCCTCCTTAAAAACCATATACTTGACTAAACTATGAGCTGGAGGAAAATCAATTGATTGTTTGTGTGTGTGCCACATATCTGAGGACTAAAACAATAGCATATTGTTTGACAGTTCTGACAGGCGTAAAATAAAACTAGCTGCTTGAACAACACTCCTTGTTTATAGGAAAATCACGGTTTGTTTAGCCTTTCTTTGCCTAATTAAAAAGGAAGTTAGTTCGTGAAAGTGATAACGGTTCATATTTTTATGAAGTGCTAATGCGTTGCCCGTAATGTTAGCTCCACATGCTCAAGAGGAAGCTTATCTTTCTCCATACACAATTTATAATCCGAATGTCATTACAGATGACCCTGGGTTCGCCGAGTTAGTGAAACAAGTTGAACTAGCCGTGGATTGTGGTATTTATCCCGAGCGGATTTATCAAGGATCATCGGGCTCCTACTTCGTTAAAAGTTCAATTAGGGTAAGTCTTTTCGAAAGCTTAAACTAATGCGTAAGGTAAAAGATATTCGCTTAATTGTTTTAGTATACAAATTTAATATTGTTTATTTTGTTAAGAAAACCATTGCAGTGTTTAAGCCTAAGGATGAGGAACCCTATGGTCGTTTGAACCCAAAATGGACAAAATGGTTACATAAGCTGTGTTGTCCTTGCTGCTTCGGTCGATCTTGTTTGGTTCCCAATCAAGGATACTTGTCCGAGGCTGGAGCTTTTCTTGTAGATGCCAAACTGGGATTAGACGTTGTCCCAAAAACTAAGGTATATCTTTTCAAAATTTAATGCAATGCCAGTTTTGGTATTAAACATAGTTTTAATTCACTATTGTTGATTGCAGGTAGTCAGGTTAGTAAGCGAAACATTTAATTATGTTCGGATCGATCGAGAAAAGGCGAGGGCGAAGCGAGCTGTATTAGAAAGGTTTCCAGCGTTAGGGCGTCGATTCCACCGAATTGGGCTTCCTCCAAAGGTAAATTAGCAATGGTTTTGGGGGAGTAATTTAACATTAATCAAGGTCTGTTGAAAGTAAATGTTTATTTTTTGAATATTAGACAGGCTCGTTTCAGATATTCGTGGAAGGATTTAAAGATGCCGACTATTGGCTCCGTAGATTTGAGAGTGAACCGATGTCGGAATCTGTACAGAAGGAATTTCAATTCCAGTTCGAATGCCTGGTTGTGCTAGATTATATTATTAGGAATACGGACCGAGGAAATGATAATTGGCTAATAAAATACGACAAACCGGAAGTTCAGAAGGACGCTACAGAAGAGGTATGGAACTTACGAAGATTTTTAGACTGAACTTATGACTTTCTAACGACATGCCCATCTGAATTTGCCTTTAGGAATGGACTATCATTAAGCCACCTGAAATAAGAGTGGCCGCAATCGATAATGGATTGGCCTTCCCATTCAAACATCCGGATTCATGGCGTGCGTATCCCTATCACTGGGCGTGGTTACCATATGCCAAAGTACCATTTAGTCAAGCAATTAAGGATCTAATTCTCCCTAAGACGTCAGATATGAACTTTGTGCAGGATTTATGTGATGATTTGTACCTACTATTTAAGGTTACAAAAATTAAGATAATGTATTCTTCGACCTAGAAATCCTGACGTTACGGTTGTAAATTTTAAAATATATGTTCATTAATGGTGGTTGCAGCAAGACAAGGGTTTTGATAAGAACATGTTCGAGAAACAAATGGGTGTTTTACGAGGTCAGATTCTCAATTTGAATCAAGCTCTCAAGGATGGTCGAAGCCCAGTCCAACTTGTGCAAATGCCTTCTGTTATAATTGAAAGGTATCGTGGTTTTTTATCTTAATCTTTATACACTTTAAATGTTTATAAAATGTCATGCCGTGTTCGTAGATAATTATATATTAATGTAATTTAAAAAACTAGATCTACTGATAACTCGCCTGGTCGTCTCCCTTCGTTAAGCAGCAACTTGAAGCAGCGTTTTCAATACGAAAGCCCAATTTTTTCTTGGTGCTGATTCTGCCCATCATCGTCTGCTCTCGTCTCAAAATTTCTAATACGTGCTTGAGGAAATCCTTCGAACTATCATGAAAGTTGGACTGATTCTAAATTTTGCTCGCACCTTTGTAATACCTAATTATCAAAATTCATTGTAATCATCGGAAATACGAAAAATTGTAAATTCAAAGTGAGAAAACACTAGGGGAACTGTTACAGCAAATATTTTAGTCAATACTTTCCAATTGTTATAAATCGGCTGAACTTGAAGTAGCTGGTTCGGTACCATAAATATATTTATAAACTTCAGCGAAGTCAAAACGTCAACATACTACGTACCTACCTTGTGTACTAATTAAGCGTGAACAAGTGGGGTCATATTTTGTATTTTAAGAATTAGGCAAATTGATGACGTTAGGGATTAACATATAGTAAAGGTTAACTTCATTCTCGGCCATTCTTAACCTCTACAAGTCTCGCATCTCTTTCTTACAATGATTGCACTTGTTAATACTATAAATATACTCCTGTTTCTGTATTCAAGAAACTCGCATAATTTGATAACTACGAACTACAATATGTTTGTTTAATTGTGATATATGTTTGCATCAATCTGGTTAATGTCGTCATTCGATCAGTTGAATAAGTGTATGAGAATTACGCATTACGAATTACGAACTATAAGTGGCTATTTACTACCGATTATTGTACTAGTATAATTACTGAAAATGATTCCTTTGGCTTGAAAGTAGTGTAGTATCTATCTCAGACATTTATGTAAGTTACAATACGGAGACCTGTTTTTGTTATAATTATTTATAATCCACTCTACCAGTGTCAAAGCTTTAAAGTTTATTTTGTGCAGCGAAACTTGTATTTTCTGTCAAATAAATTGACTAGGGATTTTCAAATGATTGTATTATTGTACCTCGCTTCATAATGATTATTCGTGGGCCACAACTCTGTTTGTAAATTTATCTATATATCATGTAAGGTTCTGCTAACTAATCTATAGAAGGAATATGTCCTGAGCTTATATATAATCTAGTTTCTACTAGTTGAATGAAACATGGATTGTCTGATAAATGGAGAAATAAGAAGGGCAGTATGTAAAATCACAAGACGCAGTTTTATTCAAAATTTCAGTTTCACACAATATTCAAATCACATTTACATATCGGCCACTAGGCGACTACATTGAATTTTACAGTTTCACAAAGCACAAGACGGAATTTCATTATATTGGATATCTAATTGGGAATTAACTTGATTGTATTAGAATTTTTTCACTTTGATTAATTTATTATTAGATTATATACAATCTTTGCAATCGTTGTCGGTGTTATCAAAGTAGAATGGCTCGAAGGCAGTTTGATAGGTTGTTGCATGATCCAGAGGGAAGCTGCGTGGTTTAGGAGTGACATACGGCAATATAGGCTTGCGTGGAGAGCACTTCCGATCGATGAAGTCTTGCTGGAAATTAGGAATTAAGACAACCGGTTCAGATTCGTATGTTGAAACACTAACTACTAATAAATAAATACGTATTCATGAAACCTCACCTTGTAAACAGAAGATCCATCAAATGCAGCGCAAGGATGAGGATCAATCTCGCTCAGAGTCTCTGGACTTGTTTCCTTAACGAATTTCTCTGGAAGGCAGTGCGGTATAAATTCGACCGAGTAGGTGGTGAGACCATCAATAATTGGCCCTTTTGGTTCCAGGTAGTTCTTTGGCTTGGCTGATTTAGCAGGCTCCCCCATCGGATTTGCGAACTCTATTTGGTAGCTGGTATTGGCTTCGAAACTTGCATTCCGGTTTAACGGTTGTTCGCGAGCATAGTTTTCTGACTTCTTGAAGGGCTGGACGCAGTGCGCAGGAAAATTGAGTTTGTACGTCGACTCGGACATCATGAATTCCTCTTCCAGTCTTGTTTTCCGCCTTGCATGGACCCTCTTCTCCAGCTCAACCTGCTCCTTTGAATAAAAGTCCGCTTGATAGGTCGTTAGAACTAGAAAGCAAACATAGATTTCAGTATATACGATTTCATGATTGTAAACCAATATTTTAAAGATGCAGACGGTTGTGACACTTACAGTCCCTTTTAAAAGATTCTGGCCCTGTGTTCGATACCGGAACATAGATCAGGGTCCGCTTAGCCTTGTTTCCAACTGGACACGTCTTATTGTTATTCAACTGAAAAAGTAAATTGAGATGTGACAGATATCTAGCGACAGGATTATTGAAGAGGATAGAATTAAAATTTACCACAGGGCACTGCGTATTCTTTTCCACAAAGGGCACGTGTATATCAAAGCACGCGCATCGAAATTTATGGCCTGGACCGGGCTGTGGTGGAGACCGCATCATGTTGACTGGCACAATGAGTGGCATAGGTATATCTGCAACAAATCGTGGTCGTCCTCCTGGGTGTTGTGAACATTGCGTTTTGAAATACGCTGCCAACTTCTTGTCCTTTGAGTACTCTTCATAAGCTACATTGATGCCACTATCCCTACATTGCGAAGTAAATTTATGATTGGTATGATGTAACCAAGGTGGATTTGGAAAAGTAATTTGTTCAAATTTAAAAACTATATATATGATATCAGTGATAAGTACTTACCTCTGATAATTGGCCCACATTTCATGGAAGGTAGGCTTAGGTCGGTGGGGTGGAGTCTGAACAAACTTGGAAGGCGCGTGAATCCCAGTCGGAGACGTGAGGTACGGAACTTGAATAGCCTTGGGAGGCTCGAGATGCGATGTACGCTTAGGAGGATGATACTGAGCAGGAATACTCCTAAGAAGTTCGAGATGCGAGGGAGGCTTATAACCGATGTACGCATCATGAATGGCCTTGAGAGGCTCGACATGCCGGTTTGAATTCTTGGCATGGGGCTCCAGTCGCTCCAGGGGCCTCTGGGGCGCAACAATAAGTGGTTTTCCCGATCTGAAACTTATAGTTACGAAGGAAAATGTCTAAAGGTGTTGATAGCTTTAAAGATGGTACAAGTAAATTAAAATATCGATACCAATACGCTGAATGGACTAAGAATGGGCGCACGCAAACAGAACTGTGTACCCTATTAGCTCTGATCGCAATCAATTTCAATGCGTTAGGTGATAGCTTACCCATGAGAACGAAACCGACGTCCAGCTTGGTAGTTTTTCTGTTAATGACTCTTCGCAAATCGACCTTAACTCAGTATTGCTTTAAATATTCTGGCATGAATTATATAGTAAACTCCCTATAATTGTCAGAAATTACTGGTAGGAATTATGAAGATTTTATGAAATATGGAAAACCAACTGCGGGCCGCGGGGATAAATGTTAAGAAATTTTGAATTGAATATCTGGAATTCGTTTTTCAGAAATTAATTTATGATCCGTTTGCCTCAACAGTTTCTGTCGTCGGTTATCGTGGTATGGTATGAAACTAGGACTTTAATCTAAGCAGAGTAATAGTAAGCCTTAAGCTAAAATTTCCTAACAAAATCTGGTATGATATATTTAATTTATGTCCATTATAAATCCGCCACTTTACACCCTCGGTGGTACTTATCTTTATGTCATGAAATTGATGAAATATGGTTTTCCATGAGTTTCAAGATACAAGGTGAAATTAGGATACAGAGACGGATTCAATATATTGAAGTCCTCTTTATTTCCAGTATTCATTGTACTGCATTATCGTTTTAATTAATATATTTAATACCACTGAAGCCTGGAGTCTTAGTTGTGAGATTCTCAATCGTTTTCTGGTTTATAATTTAAAATCATAATACATCTTTTGATTTCTATCAATGGAACTATATGTAATGTAGAGTACACTAAAATACACTCTTACTTGTTTGCACTAGAATACTCTTTGTTTGATTACAGATTAAGTATACAACATCTCATTACAAGCATGCACGGTGTAATCTAGCGTTCATGGGAACATGTTTCCTTAATAATGACTCCAATCTTTCTTTGACAATTTGACATAACAGATACCTACTTTTGTCAGAAAGGTATCCCAAAGTAGCTATTAAATCCGATCAACCTTTCAAGTAAAATGTTACAGGATTATTTTAAACTATCCAAACAAAAGCTTTTGTAACAGGCTTGATATATATAAGAAACGCCTCTTAATTTTAAAACTAAGTACTGTAAATATGTATCACAATTTGGCATTTCATAATTAATGCTCATACACTTAACATTAAAACCATGCAATTATAAATGAATGATACTACCAAGGTACATAGCGGCAGAATAGCGTTCATCGTTCATATCAGCCGCAGCCGTAATAGTCAAGAACATAAATTCTCATTTGTCGGGAGAGATTAAAACAGTTGTGGTTTAAAACATTCGAAGTTCTTTACGTTACGATTCGATTTCAAAAGTTCTTTGAGTTTGACATGATCCTACCATATGATGGGTTATAATTGATTATGCTACCTCTATACAGTAATAAAATCTCAGATTTCATGACACAAAGCCGCATCCATTCCCCTGTTTTCGAAACGGAGAAGCGTTTGAAAACATCGGAAAAACTATTTTGTATGCAATTTTTGCAATTCAGCCTAACTCATTTGATTTCAAAGAACTGAACGTGGGAATTATAGAAATAAATATCGGCAATAGAAGGATCGGAAATGAGACTACAGAAACTGGAGTACACTCCTTGAAATGGCAACATTTGTACCCGTTCTATTCTAAAATTGACTGTGATTCCGTAAATATTGCACATTAAGTATAACTGACATGATATTTTAACTAGGAAGGTATGTAATTTTTCTGAGATCAGTCGTATTATATCATAGTCCGAAATCCCTTTGGTTAGTCAAGACCATACACAGCCATTTGCCAAAGCCATTTCTTAGGATGAGAACCAGGTTAGATCAGATAGACATGTGTGATATGTTTCAGCAGAAGAGGTTACAAAAATCTAAGGCGTCTAAGAGATTTCAAATTATGAGCAACACCTACCCTAAATCAGGGATTGTTAGGATTTTGTAATTTTATGTCCTTAGAATCTAGTTAGAGCAACAGTAGGGATGCAAATGCTAAGCTTGTATAGCAGTTAAAAGGGTTAACTGAATTCGGAAATCCTTTCGACAGATTAAGAGAGAGAGAGAGGAGTAAGGTCTACTTTAAAAGAGAAAGCATGGAGTTTTCTTGAGCCAGATGGGATAGAATTAAGGCTTTCCCTCAACTTGAATGTACTACAATCTACAATATCCAATCCCTGTGGAATATCTGTGTCACTTTCCAACAATTCTACAACCTCCGTGTTCCTAAACTGATCAAAAACTTTTCCTTCTCTCAAAAAGAGATGTAGGAAGAAGAGCTTTGGTTGGATCCATCGATCCTCTCTTTTTGTTATAGAGATCCAACCATCCAACTGAGAAATGCTCTGATTCTGCTGATGTATGCTACCCATGGCAATCCTCCTACAAAGCTATCTATCAAACTCAGCCCACTTTAGATAAAAAGAGACAAATCTACGCCAGATTTTGTCCTTTTGTCTAGCTCCTTTCCTCTATAACTGTAACAGTGCCTCCGTCGCCACCCGGAAACTGCGAGTCTCTCTACGCTACATGCATATGCTGTCACTAAAATAGATAAGGAAACCAGGTTTCTTCACTCGAGAAGGTCAGAGAAGGAGTTCATGAATTGATGAATTATAGTAAGGAAAACAGCCCTAGCGACTTAATTTAGCAAGAATGAGAACGTACTAATCGGCCGAGGACAAGGAACGGATGGAATGATGGAAGGATGCTAATTAAATAGGAATAGGCAAGGATAAGGAGCTCACCTTGTAGGGAAGGAAAAATGGTGGTCAAGTGGATGCGTCGTCTTATTCCCGGTCTTGCTCACATTCTTGTCCATGCCTTTTGACATCTTGAGGGTAAGGATTCGGAGGAGGGTTGTCAATTGTCAAGTCAAAGTAGATAATCTGACTTCCGGATTCGCAGGATAAAATTTCTTAGTCTCAAATATTGGAAAATCACGGAGAGAGAAGAAAACGAAGCGAGAGAGCGAAAAGCTTTTTATTTTCCAGAAAAAAATTGTGTACCCTGAACACTGAGATCACCAAACAACTGCTTGGAGTTTCCAATGGCAACTGTAAATTCGTTTGGTTCTGTTGATACCCAACCCAATGTGTTTCCAAGGTGTTTTTCTTAAGACACAAAACCCCACACCATGGAAACACATTGTAGCGGATCAGAATAGGTATATATCTGATTCTATAACTGTATAATATTCTAGGCTATATAGATATATACCTTAATTGATAACAATTAGCATGACAGGATTTAAGTAGTATACGAACTTGGCCTATAAATATAAATGCTCCAAACTCATGCATTAGTGGATCAAGTATCGATACATAATTGTATTAATGGCATATGAAAAGTACTCTTTGTGTATTCGAAATTTGGCGACACGTTTAATTGGAGGAACCACCTTCCCATTCGACATTAGCTTACGTGATTAATGGGACTGGAAGGGGCTTTATTTTCTAAATTATCCGGACTCTTGGTGGCACATATCTGATCGTATTCTGCATGCAATTCATTAGTTTCGTCGTTATGTTCTTCATGGATAGGGGAAGGGCTGGAAGAGTCCCCGTTGTTATTGTCCAACTCCGAAACCTGCTTACTTTCCCCGTCATGATTTTCGGGACTTTCTTCAGGAAGAGAGGGCTTGGAAGGAGGCAATTCCACATCTTCCGGTGCCGACGGACCGTTTCGAGTAGGAGAGTTCTTACGACCTAATGATGCACATAAATTCATGGGTGTCGAAGATAGTGGAAGCCTTGGAATTAGAATGGGAGGGCTCTTGCACCGATTTTCCATATCGGGGTCAGCCGTCGTACTGGAGAAAGCTAGATTCTGCGACAATACGTAGGAATCAGGAGTGGGTTGGTGATTTGACAAATAGCTTAATGCAGTTTTGCTTGACGGTGGCGAGGTGGAGATTGAGGTTTGATTATGCTGCAGGAGAAGTTGGTCAAGGCTGGATAAATCATCAGGTGCTGGAGTCACTCCTTTACTCCTCGATTCCGACAATCCACCTTCCGACATCGTCCCATCATTGCTCAGGAGGGACCCATTCGAGTGATCGTCACTTGACATCATGCTTCCCGAAATACTCAGACTACATTCCGAATTCTCCGGAAGTCGTCCACTCGCCGTCGATTTGCTTTTTCCGGAATCCCCACTTCCCTGCTTAGTTCTACCCTGACTTGACCCCTTGTCACGTTTCGAACTCGAACCTGGACCCTTAGTAGCCATCACCTTGTGCTCTGCCGCTTCCGCGTTACTGATATTGTCCTGCTTCTTCCACTTTGTACGTCGGTTTTGAAACCAAATCTTCACCTGCAATCACAACAAAAAGGAAAGTTCATTAGAAACAGCTCATCGTCTTCTAGAGTGCCAATTAATGCATCTTTTAATCACAATCCGCTTTAGTGTCCCTTTCAAACCCTTAACTTAACAGCTCTCAAGAAGAGCATGGAGTGCCTCGTAAACCCTAATCAAAGAGTCTCTTTAGCTAAAATGAACAATCAATTTACAAATAAAAGTCCCAGGCGATAGTAGATTAGTAAATATGGAGAGGAGGAATGGACTCCTAGAAACTGGAGAGGAAATGAGATTAAAAAGTTGGATAAAGAGGGAAGGATGACGGAAATAAACTCTCTCCTGAACTGACCATTGTGTGATGGAAGTTGTGTGTAGAAGAATAAAGTATATGTAGTAGTAGTAGGCGAAGTAGTAAAGTTGATGGTGATTGGATTTAATTCGCGGAGAGATTGGAGCTAATGAAGAGTGAAAGGTTCAGAGCTGGAGAATGGACCCGATGAAAGGAGCATCAATAAAGAAGTGAAATGGGCAATCGAGCCGAGCGAGAGAGAGTTGTAAAGAGAAGATACAACTTTCTCCTCAAGGATGATGATAGTGCAGAGTGCAGAGAAATGAAAGATTTAAACCAGTTCAACCCGTTCCTCTCCAACATCCCTTTTATAGTTCAACCACCAAAGTGCACTAAATCAAGCCGGGCGCTGAAAATTAACTCGAGTAATATTTTAATCTCAACTGTGTAACCTTCAAAGATTAGGCTGCAATGTGACAAGTAACGGCTGGAGTCTGTGAGACTTTCTTTTTCGATAGCTTTTCTCTTATCTTTAGTTGACTTTCCTGGGCTTAAATTGCCCTTTTTCTGCTTCGATTTTCATGAAAAAGTTCGATTGCTAGCCCCTAATGATTTGTAAACGACTTCAATTATTATTATAAGGAATGAAAAGATGAAGATTTTAAAGATTAAACAAAAACAATTATTCAATTTCATCCGGAAGAAAGAACGTGATCATTCACAACAAAAAGTGGCTGTTTGTCACACATCCGTCTACTTGTTCGTCCGGTTTTGCACCTTTGCGTTACACATACGCACAGCACACATCATAAATCATTAGTTTCTTTACCAATCCTATAAAAAAGTTACCGAGCATGACAAGAGGCAAGATGAGACTAACTAATGAGAATTATGGATTCATACTTCATACATATAATATTAAACGGACTTGACTACACTTCCTTAATTTCTCAAGGTGTAGCGGTGTAGGATCTAGCCAAGCACTTTTCAGGGTAATTCCTTTTGTTATTCAAGTTATGAAGACAGACTAGTAATTCCTCTGATTTAACTCCTAGAGATTCAATCTCACACCTTACTTCTAGTGCCCTATATATCCCTAAATAGCTTCCAACGCCTTTCAAAGATAAAGAGATGAATCTTTTTATAAACTGGCACTGAAGCCAATAGCAGTAAATACTTCCTGAAACTATTTCACCCTTCTTAATAAGTCCCCACCCTCCAGCATCTTCCAGGACTACTCCAGGGAACTATCCGCGTATTTCCAGTCACCTCTGCTTTAGTAGGAAACAGCCGATTCCCAACAAGGAACTCCCCACATGAAACATGATTCCTCTAGACAAGCATCGACAATAATAACACAAAGGAAAGAGATTAGGTGGACTGGTACATTCTGCTCTTCCGCTGCTGTTGCTATACAGCCGAACTTATTGTGATTCTGTCTAAGAGACTGAAGTCTAAAAGTTGAACGAGTTCCCTTCCCGTTCGGAACGAGGAAGATCGAGATGGATGGAGGATATCGGAATAATTCCATCAGATCCAACCCAACCTCTTCTGCTTCAGCTCTTTAAGCAAGGAGACTTAGGTAGTCAGTAGTCGCGTAGTTCTAGTAGCTAAGTAGTTAGGGAGATCGATAGATTTTTACCTAGACTCCTCTGAATTGTTGTTGGATTAAGGGTAAAAAAACCGGTAAGGATGCAGGAGGAGTGCAGAGGCAGAGAGAAAGTCCTAAGAAGTCCCAGAGGAAAAATCCTCGCTTTTTTGGCTAACTCTTTTCTTGCCAACATAATAAATGTAACCGACTGTATACGATCAATCGATCGTCTCTTCTTTTCCACTTTCTATTGCCCTTTTTTCTTTTTCTGATACACAATATGATGGCCGGAGCAATCCTCCCTTTCTCCCTCTTCAACTTTTTTAAACCAATATACTTACTTACTTACAAGCGATCCGAAGAAGAGTCTCTCTATACCATCATCAAGCATTTGGGGAAAAAGAACCAGAGATTTGGAGTCCATACCTTAGCTCCCTCCCTCCCTCGCTCTCAGTCTACTATGAGTAATCCTTTCTCTCTCGGCTCAAACTTTCTCCGTATCTAGGAACACACATACTTAGGGAAGATCTTTCAAATCCCTATACAAAATAAGTAATATTATCTGAGAGAGAAGAGGAATCCAGTCACTTTACTACCGTTCCGCTACTACAGACATCCCTTACAAGACCGAGGCACACAGAGTCAGAGAGATATAAAAATAGACGATACATCCTGACTCCCTCATCTTTTACACAACCACCACCACCGCCACTTATTCCGTACTGAAAGGGAACCAACAACCACCATTTTATATTCTGTCATCATCATGATTCACATTACTCAATCAATTTTTCATCCCTATCATGTACCCTCTACTACTGCATCTCATGGACACCCGAACAAATCCCGCACTATCCATATGTCCTTCCAAGGCCCCATTTCCCCCCTCCCTTGCCTCAACTTTAACTTCCAATCTCCCATTCCTGTGGCAAGGTTATCTCTGACTCCATTCAAGGATGATGATAAAAATAATAATAATCATAAGAGTGTGTCGGTGTCTGTGTGCGGCTTTTTATAGCCTCTCGGAAACATCTTTTATTCACTTTCCCTCTCCTATTCATTGCGACTCCTCTTCTTCTAGGAATATGATCAGGATCGAGACGATCTGTAACCTCTTGGGATGACTAGAGTTAGGATATGGGGTTGATGATGACTGCAGAGGTAGGAGAGTCTCATTAGGCCTGAGAGCTCTGAAATGTCAGAGGATGGGTTGGAATCCGGAGGGAGAAAGGAAGTCGGGTGTCTGTGATTTCAATATAATAATGGACTTGGGTGTCGATTCGGCTGTTGACAAGCCGCAATGGCGAGTAAAGGGCAACTGAGAGTAAAAGCCCAGCACTTATATCGGGTCTGGAAGGGCTAGAACGGATTCCCTCGTCACTTTTATAAGGAATAAAGGATCGTCTACATACGGTTTATATAAGACATATGCCTGACTGGCTAGATGTAGTACGTTTGAGGAAATCAGATTTTTTTTCGGAGTGAAAGGAAGGAAAAGATTGAGAGATGTTCTGTTTAGAAAGGTGAAGATGGATGGAGAGAGATAGGAGAGAGGAAGCTCATGAATGTGAGATTCATGAAGATCGGAGATCCAGATGGACGAGCAGTGAAGCTGTAAATGTGCCCTATCCCACTCCCTCTCCGCTCATCCTCTACAGTTCTAGACTCTACAAGCCTCCTCCCGTTCCTACGGACATTGTACGAAATTAAATTCCTCGATTTATCAGAGAGGAATGCAGATGAATCAATAGGATCGGGCTATTTATTCCCGCATTCTAGATACTCCTTTATTTTAACTCTAATAATTGAGAGGGAGTAGTAAGGCCACTCCAGTTTAATTACCTCCAACGAACCATAATCTCCCGACCGGAGAAAGCACCTGTGCTTCCCTGCAGAATGCACAGGGAAACACTTCCCTTGAGCCAATCCCATATCCAGCCGCTGTACTCTTCTTAGCTCCTTGGAATAACGGGAAGGAAGAGAGGGGAAAAGTTTGTATATTTTAGTTACACTCTCCGAAAGTCCCCCAGTAGTAAATGAGGTCTGACAGGTTTACTTTCACTTGTGACAGAAACTTCCAGTTAATAAAGGTTAATAACATTTAGGAGAGAAGGAAGTCGGGCCGGAGGAAGTTGGTTCCTTAAGTTGGTGGATCAGAGGCTATGGAGGAGGCTAGATTCGGGATCTTCACCCTCCTCCTCTCGAAAACAATAAGAGGAAGTCGTAGAGATGTAATATGGAACATGTGATACGTTCTCCCGACGAGACTTCCAGCCTAAAAGCGGGATGGAAATCGGGAAGGAAAAGCTGCCGAGGCTCAAGATTTTCCGCTTGATTGCAGTCAACATGCATTACGCTGTTCATGCGGTCTTTGGTACTTGTACTCTACACTCCACCACCACCACCAGTAGTAGTAGGACTGTAGGAGTAGTACCACCATCCTTAACAGATTAGTATCATATAATACCCGTTAGAGATAGGGATACTTTGGAACTGGTACTGCAGACAAACTGCTTCAAGAACGCGAGATTTCGACACACATGAGTCCATGCAAGTCTGATCCCCAACCAGTCATCACATTGGCGAAACAAGGAGCATACAGTTCCCACTTTCCCTTTCCCTACACGACATGGACCACCGGTTTTCTGGACCTTTCTCCCCTTCCAATAAATGCTACTAAATGAGAATTCGAATACATTGCCTTCAAAGCGAAGTCCTACATTATCCGCCCATAAAATAAAGACATGGATCTTAACGGAGACAAAGCCCAAGGTGCCCCTTCCATGCTTCTGTACAACTGAACAAAGACGGTAAACGTTTTTAGCTTTCTCTAACCCATTCCCGACTGTTAGTATTAGAATTCGGGAGAAAGGTGGGATGTTTTAGCCTGCATGCATTAATATATGTCAACGCACTTAAGTCCCATAGATTCAAGGTTGAAGTAAAATCCCATGAATTAATTTTGATTATCCTCGGATTGTTGGGATATGCCTTGAGGGCCTCCCACTCGCTTCTATCGAAAAAAACCCAGAGAGCTGGTGTGAGTTAGCTAGTTTGTTTGCTCTGGCTGGTGGTAGTGGATGTAGGACTCGTAGGAGGAGGACGAACGTAGTACTAGTAGCTATTATGATCAGGTTGAGTTGGGCGAATTGTTTGGAGAGACGATCATCATGGAATGAGGGAATTGAGAGAGAGCGAGCAAAGAGAGATGATCATTTTATGAAAGGGAGGATGGATGGAGGAAGTCGTAATACCGTGGTAAATTGCGGAGCTAGAGTCAGACTCCGGGTTGTTACAAGTAAACGTGAGCAAAAGGCATTCACTTGGGAATGAATCAATAGAATGAGATGGAACGGAAATCTGCCGTTGGGTACAACTGGCAAAACTTGATCATATACCACGAAAATGCGGTATTTCTATAGATTGCGCTGACACGCTTCCTTTCATTTTGTCGATAACAACTGACTACTCTCCTACTCCTCCTCCTACTACACAAGCAAACCAGCTTGAGCTCCGAACCAAGCAAAGGGATAAATCCAGCAGATTTTCTACAAGAAACTAACTCTTTGGACTCGTAGAGGCAGAGAGAGATGTGTATTCGTTTTAGTCAAACCACCGCTAACCAACGAGACGAACCTCGATATAAGCCGAGAGAAAGGAGAGGCTATAGAGCGGACAAGCACAGTTCATCGGATCCCTCTTACAGCCTCTTCTCCATGCATATTTCATATAATATTATCCGTCCTGGAAACGGGTAACCCTTTTTCCAGCCGAAATTTCATTCCAAGCCACGACAAGGATGAACGATGTGCCATGGATTCATGAGTACATACTTACAACACTACTTTCCTACTTCCCAAGTACCAATCCCAGTAATATCCTCCTCCTCCACTTACTACCACGACGACGACGACGACCACCATCATCATCATCGGCAGGCTTATGTTTTCTCCAGGTTGAGCCTCAGCGTTGCTGGTGCTGGAAAACGTAGCAAATAATATCTACATGCAAGTTTGTCTCTGGGTCGCTTAGGAGGACAAAAGCTCCTTTCCGAAGCTCTCCATTCTTCATCACATCATCATAATCATCCTCCAGTTCGTTGCTACTTCCTCGCCTGCTCTGCACTTGTTAGTCATCATCAGTGCGGGTATTATTGGTAACCAAGAGCGGAGAGAGATGAGGAAGGCAGGGACTTTAACATCGTAATAGAGCTAAACTCCAACCTGGCTAATAAATAGGAGCCTTTGAATTTGAACGGGAGTTATGGAGAGGATGAGAGTGTATGCAAGTAATTCTAGAACTGGATCAAATTCCCTCTCTCAACTTTCATATCTAATTTGTTTAAATAAGGAGAGCCTTTCTCTCCTGCCTTTCCCTCTCCTCGACATTGAGGCTGAAAGAGCCAGAGAGGACTCAGTCACTCAACTCAACTGGAACCCCCGAAATGCCGTGCCGTAAGCGAGGAGTTCCAAATATTCCTCTTCCCTCCGGACTTACACCAGCAACCGACGAGATAGAAATAAACCTATTCTTCAGTCACATAATTTTGCACAACTCTTTCTCTCTCTCTCTAAAGCGAGGAATATCCCGGACGGGTCTTTGTAGGCGGGTATGGGGGAGATTTCGGGAAATAAAGGACTTATTCCCCGTACACATGGAACAGGAGAAATGAACAAGGGATTTTCTACCTTGTGTCCCTTCCCGTTTGCATTTTTTTTATTTTGAGAAGTTCATAATATAGTTCATGAAAAGAGAGTAGTGAGACACAGACAGAGAGAGAGAGAGAGTAAACCAAGTGGGAATTAGGTAGGATTCGTAGGATGTAAAGCTTTTCCCTTCGTCTCCTGCATCCTTTCTCTCGAGGAGTTGGAATGTTTTGGTAAAATATAAAGAGCATGTTTATGCCAGACTGAATCAAATTTGTGAACCCCTGCATGAATGTCAGGCTGGGGCGGAAATGAAAAATCATGGGAATTGGGATATCACACAGTCTCATTATATTTGTACAGTTTGACGAGCCTCCGGGAATCCGACCTTGTCACAAATACCTTAAGTCTCCCGATTCTTTTATCAAGTCCTTCCTTTCCTTTCCTATCGACACATTCCGAAGTAGTCGAGCTCTGAGGATTTTCCTCCTCTCTATCTATCCTGGGAGGATTTGAGTGAAAATAAGAGTATGTGTTTTATTTATACATCCAGATAGATAGCCAGAGATAAAAGTTCAAATCGGCTCCGAACTTTCTCCAAAGTTAATATACCACGTACCACGATCCAAGGCTTAGGAGGACTGACTATAAGGAGTTTTTAGCTTTCGCTTTGACTACAGAATTAATGAGGGGTGAAGTATGAAGTGAAGAGAGTATTAGAAGTGCCAATGAAATGAGGATTAATGGGAAAGGGAGAAAGACACGTTTTCATAAACGGAGATTTAATTACTAAGTTGGTCTTGGGGAGAGAGGAGAGCGGGTTTGAAGTTCAATGTTGGACTTCTCTCTCCATAGCTCGCACTCCTCCGTCTTGATTACAATTTCTGATCCTAAGGAGAGGCTAAAACAAGTAGACTCTAAACTACCATGTAGAATGTAGCGTCCTATTAAAAAAATCCGTAGTGGATTATATTAGGACACTCTTGGAGAGAGAGAGATCAATACCTTGTTCTCGAACTGGAGGAATTGCGTGGCTTGAGATTGGAAACCAAAAGTTAATGCTGGAGAATATGAAATAGATCAACGATATATTTTGTCAGGTCCCCAGGAGGAGCAGTAGTAGGGAAATCGATCAAGAAGTGTAACATGATGAAAGAGAGTTAAGTAAGTGTCTTATGTGGAGACAGCTAGGCGAGCTGGTGAAGCAATTTTGGAAGTAACAGACGGATACCCAGCCAACCACCCTTATTGCTTCACGGCAGCCGAGTGTATAGAATCCTCCTACTAAAGGTCTAGTAAGTAGTAAGTACTGGGTCTAGGGACAAAACTTTCTTGCCTCACAGAAGAAAAGCTTTTATTAAGCCGGGTTACCATGAAGAAGAAGAAAGTCTGTTTCGGCTATAGAGCCACCGACTCTCTGCTCTCTTCTATAGGAGAGAGATAGGAGACAAGTGTGCTGGGCTCTAGCCAAGGTATATCATCATCGGAGAGAAAGCTCATCCTCATTCCTACAACAGATCCCCCTTGGCTGGAAATCCATCATGAATCATATCGACTTGAAAACGATGACTGTGCAGAGAGAGAGAGAAGGAGAACGAGTCTGTCAGAAGACAAGGATTTATACGTATCAGAGGAAAGAAAGAGCCGTCTTCTATCACATTCGTCGTCGTCTAAATGACAAGCATTTGTCCCTCCGTTCCTCCTCCTAAAACAACCATTTCTCAAACAAATCCATTGACATTTCCCTGGAAATAATACAGCAGGAGCAGCAGCCGAGGAGCCAGGCCCACCGTTCCTTTTCACTTAGGGATATTACCAAGGAAAGAGAAAGCTCTGTTGAGGAAGTACGGGAAGACAAGTACATCATCACAGCCCATCCATCCTCTCCTAACGCTAGAACAGGCTTGCTGAACAGTAGTGCAAACGATGACGAGGACGAGGATACATTTTCCGGATCAAATGCATGATCCTGGGAGCTACAAACAGTACCAGCAGAAACTATCACCATCATCGAAATAATCGTTACCATCATATGCTTCATTTCTTCCATCAACCTTTCAACATCATCTCATCAATAACTAAATCCCTCTCCTAGAGGCAGAGGATGATGAAACATCTTTATTATGATAATTCGGCTCCGTCTCAAAAAAATCTGAGCCCGATCTCCAGGAGTTGTTATTGGAGCGTCATGAGTCAGAGTCAGATGCAGAATTATTTCCTCTCCGAATGTATCCAACGGACATTGGAGAAGAAGAAGATGGAGAGGAGAAAGAAGGAGAGGTATTTTTGGCTCGGTCACCAAAATATTTCAATAAAATCTCAAGAACCCTTCAGCTCCAGTGACACAATCGCCTTTCTCGTCTCTCTCTCTCTCTCTTTTCCCTTCGAAAGAGCGAGGAGGGAATCATGGAGTCCATACTAGTCATCTTTTATTTTCTCCCCGTTTCTATCAATTTAATTCCAATTCAATAACAAGGGAAAGTAGCCAACTACATACCATTCCTCTCTGCAACTTCAACTTGTCTCCCTGACAAGAGAAATATCTATCCTCTCTGCATCTTTATTCTCTATATCTCTTATTATTATTATTGTAATATTCAAACAATCCATCCGCTCCCGTTTTTCCAGATGGGGATAAGAAAACGGGATAAAATTAATATCATTCGACCATGCAAATGCACCTAGGAACGAGAGAAAACGGGGTCTTATAATCCGGAGGAAACCATGTATGATGTCGATTTCACTCCTTTGATTATTCAACTGTACTTTGTACTTGGCAACAAATAAGTGCGCTAAGAATGTAGCTAAAGCAACTTATTCAAATCCGATAGGAATCCAACGAGCTAATTGGCATATATAGATTTCGTAAACGATCTTAATTACGTTCCTAAACGTTACATAAGAAACGAGAGTAAAGGGAAAGCGTATTTTGTAAGTTACAGCCTCTCATCCATTCTGAGGTCAAGTGAAGGAGATTCCCAACACCCTTAACGCGCCGGATAGAGCTGGGGACAGAATGACACAGTTGTTGGGATAAAACACTTTGTAGGTTTCACTACTTTTGAAGCTGGCTTAGCATTGAGTTCCAATAATGGGGACTGGAAACAAAGCTGACAGTTCCGGGAATGTTAACAAGAGCTCTGTTCATCGGGAAGGGACCGTAAATGCAAATCCTCTTGACAAGGAACCGCATGGGATATATGGAGTCATGAGAAGGATGAGGGAACAGCAAATCTCCGATTACTTTCATCCTCCTGCTAGCCTCTCTATACATCACCCTGGAAACTATCAACTGTGGCTTCCGACAAACTATTTCATAGATTTTGGCCAACCCGATTCAGGGAGGAAGCTAAGGAAACGTATGTGGAGTTATAGGCGACCTGCCCATTTGTTCCTTGCACAAGAACCCCAGACGACTTTATAATGGAGACAAAGGGGTATATTATCTGATGCAATGAAGGAAAGTGCCTGGGAAAGAACTAATTAACGTGATGGCTTGCATCAGGTAGGAGAGAGAGCAAGTTATGAAACCAACTCCTTTATTTTCAGCTAAAGCCACATTATTTCTAATCTAAACTACTGTTATTGCATGGAACTTTGAGTTGACTCTTGCATATGAACAAGAGGAGAGTGGTGACTAATGACAAGAGAACAATTCTTTCTTTGATCCCAGCAGCAACAAGAAATGTCATTACAAACTAATTTAAATTACAATTTTTGAATAACTTCTACCTTTAAGTTCCTCGAACTCTTGGAGATTGCTAGAAGAAGATAGGAATCTCTTATGAATTCCCTTTATAGATGAAGAGAAGGGAGAATGACACTCAACTAAATTATGGATCTCATCACTCATCAGCGCACTCCATCATGCATGTGATTTGATGTATCGCATTATTTTGTTTGTAGACAGAGAATCTGAAGAATATTTCTATTATTCCCGTAAACGCTAGGCGACATCCGATTTAAAAGAAGTACAAAGGAGGATTTGATTTGAGTAGAGACAACTTGAGTGTCGATTAGCTGGAATTGATGAGATGCAGTTTATTCTGTCTATGTCTATACAATACGAGATAGTGTCCCTTCTGTTGAAATGTTGATAATGTTTCAAATAAACAATGATTTCCCAAGATGAGAAATTTGTTTTTAAACGAGTTTTTAAACGAGCCATCGGAGGAAGTTTTCAACAGTTGTATTATGTTCTTTACATGTATGTACATTTTTTAGTTTTTTAAGCCGTATAACGGAATGTGAGGTGGTAGTTTTCCAACTATCATCCATCTACAGCTCACCCAAGAAGAGATAATGAGCACCATGATTCGGGATTTTATGGTGGCCGTCGTAATAGGACAAGTTTGACTGGAAAATAAGTCATTTCTCATTACTTATCCAGTTCCGCTTAATGATACAGGTTTGAGAATAGGGATGGATGCGTATCTATGTATTTGTCGGTACAGAGGGTGAAGACAAGCGGAAGAAATTATGTATGGGAAAGTATTAAGTAAAGCCGATGTGTATTTTTAGATAGCACTTTTATATAGCATAGCATTTTTATATGCATTAAAGGGGCTTAAGCCTCTTATAGGACTGTAAGTTATTGGTGGTACATCGTTTAAAGACGCAGGGATTTTATCACCTTTTATCAGGAGTTGCAAGTTGGTCTCATTTTCATAAATATTTGGTAATAAAAAAAACTGAATCGGAAGGAGGACTTTGATTTAAGTTTAAATTACAATGAATTAATGAACGAATTATAATCCTGTAAAGCGATTGGTAACGTCCTTGATTTATCAAGTGAACTGAATATGCTATAGTTACATTAAGTTTATTCGCTTCTGTTGATGCCTGAAAAGCTTAATTTTCAGGGCTCAGTATTTGATGTTTTATTGGGTAATGTCTTCTTTAAAGGAACGTTCGATTTATTTGAGTTGGAATTAAAGAGCCAAAACGTATCCAGTCTAATCTCATGTGTCGACCAAATCTCCCAAATACATAAAACTAGTGACAATCTATTGGAGGGAGGGCGAAGGGTAGCAGTTGTTATAAATATAAAAGCTTCGCCGATCTCCTTAAATACTATATTCTGGTGCAATCAGTTCAGAAATCTTTTTAGGTCCCTGGTCTTTTTCCCATTTCTGTCAATTCCTGCTGTTTTACTAAACCCCACATGCCCTCATCGATATTTGTCTCTGTTATTTCAGCTATTCGAGGAACTCCATTAGCAGTTCCACCATCACTTCAGCCAAGTATATGAAAGAGAAAAGCCGCATCATGTCATCCTTTTAATGGTCAAATGGTGTTGAGTCTGTTGAGACAAGTCAGGCTCTGTAAAAAGATAATCTATTCACCATCACCACCACCACCGAGCCCAGCCCAGCACAACATGCACTAAAACAACATTAATTGCTAACCAACAACTAGAATCAAAAGCTTTTCCCTTTAAGTAGCGGTTTTCAATCAGTGAGTACTTCCAGCAACCAGTTATTTCACGCTCAAATCCGAGTCAAGCTGGACGAAAAAAATCTTAGAAGAATGTGTCATCATCAGAGATGGGTTCTGCGACTCTTCGCCAAATACCGCATTGGCAATGAAAACGTGCGGCATGCAAAACCTTCTGTGCCAATGCCTGAGCCAGCTCAATTTTCATTAAGACTGCCTCATTGGATTACAATTTAAATTTCCAGCATTGGCGTTTTAACTTAGGAATAATTCCCAACTTCAAATACAACATTGAGTCACGCTCCGACAATTCCGAGTACAAACTCTTAAAACGGCATAAAAGTAAGTTGCCGGGGGCGGGTTGGAAGTTGCGGGCGGTTCGTAATCATTAAGCTTATCAGTTGTCACTTGCGATTATGAGTTGAGGGAAATTTGTTAAAACCCGACTGGGAATCATTAAAAAGAGAGATGATGTGGAAGAGCTCTGAAAGGGGATCTCTGATACTTGGATCCCGTCTTCCGCTTTCCCTTGAACAATTATTCAGCGGAGCATGTAAACCAAAAAGACATTTGAAGGCGAGGAAGATGATGGAGGGAGATCTGGTCTGAGAGACAGGGAGAAGGACGCTTAGGATCTGACTGAGGTTGTCCTAGATGATCTATCATACAGAGAAATGGCGTAAGTGCGGCTGATGGGAAGAATGTGCATTTACAAGGAGGCTTTGAGGAGACGGATGACATGGTGCGCAAATGGTTGCCAAGAGCCCATGTCATTTCGGCCGCACTTCATTCCTCCCGTCCTCTTCTTCAGCTATCGGGTTTAGCAAGTCTGGAACCATCGTGTACTAATAATATTACTCGAGACGAAGTAACAAACGGAACGTCTCCAAAAGATGAGAGGACAGGGGAGAAGGAGAGGATCTGCAGGACGGAGAGACATTAATCGAAACGGGGACTTTACTACCTTCTTCCGAGCCTCTACATCTTCCTTCTGCCACTTTCATCATCATCATCCAAAAACTTTATCCTTCATTCGGCTACTCTAATCTCCGATTCGACCCACTCTCTGCGAATTTTATAACCTCGCTTAATGGCCTCCACCCGCTATATCATCCTCCTCCTCTCTCTCTCGCTTCACTAACTTACTTTCACGAGAGGAGGAAGTGGGACCGTTTAACGAGATCTTTATCACACTCCCCATATCCTCAGAACTGAGGGAAAGGATCCAGCTGAACAGGACTTCTCCATCCGATCCGATCTCACAAGTCTCTGCACTTAACAAGTCCCTGATATATAAATGAGCACTACCGACTCCCGACTCTGCTTGCTTCAGCAAATATGTTTCTAATGAAAGTCGAGAAATCCTATTCTTTCCCGATAATTTTCCTGTACCTATAAATAGGAACATATCTATATAATCGGAGCCTCCAATCTAGATAGAAGCCGACCAGCAATCCCTCACCCAGAAGTTCTCCATTAGTCTTCTCCTCTTGTGTGATCATCCGTACTATCTGTTAGCAAACAAGTAACTCGGCTTGTCTCAGAGACTAACCTGACCAAAGAAAAGGAACAATAGGCTGAGCTGATGGGAAAAATGAGCCTGACGCATCCGATCCGTTACTCTACGAAAATGTTTATCAAAACCGTCGTCCTCTTCCTTTAACATTATTTTTGAGCTTATAGAATAAATCCGCGACTGGGTTTACTAATGCCCTCGTCTTTCAAGGTAATTAATCACTAATCGCTAGAGAGACGTGGAGGGCAAGTCTAGTTCACTTGTTTTTAGGCCTGGTTTTGCATACTATGTGCTGGGTTCCACGCCCAGAAACAATTCAATGCTCAATAAATGGATGTGAGTTGGGATTTTGTGTAAATAGGGCTCTTGTATAACTTCCCGAGCACGTTACTACCGATTATTAAATCAGGAGTTGTGAGGAGTGAGGATTGGTGTGGTGAAAGGAGTCAATGATTACGAGAGAGAGAGGAAGAATGAATGTACGTGCAAGTAGATCCACTGAAGGCCCACCCTCCGACAGCTTTCTCTCCAACTCTTTCTGCCACAGGAGCATATCTGCCTCCGATTTTGTAAACGGTACACAAGACCACGAAATTACACATTACTTGCCCTTCCTATAGAGCGGGGAGAGGACAAAAGTTGAATCAAATTGCATAACGCGTCGTAAAAGTTGGTTTAGCGACGAAGTTTGTAAAACTCGACAGTTGAGTTTGGTTCGTGACAAATTGGTTCGAGATAACAGTCTATATAATATGTGTGACTGCATCATAGAAGTAGAAAATATGGAGAGGAAAAGGGTCGAGCTTTAGTTTCAGAGCTCGTTACTACTCCTACCACTTGGAAATGTATTTTATTTATGTATTGTATAAGTGCCGTGCCGGGACAAAACAAGGAGAGAAAAATGAAAGGGACAAATCAAGACCTATATCAATAGATTCAGGACAAGGAGTTCGAGACAGACGTAACTTAAATGGGTTTATGTCATGTGAACTATTTTCCCCTCTGTCGTCAGAGGAAATTGAAGATGAGGGAGTTCAAAGACTGGATCTGCAATAGTAATTCCGTCTAAGTTATTAAATCTCGTATTAAATGATAGAAACAAAGAGTAATAACAACGAGGGCTTTCTTTCCATTCCTGGAACATCGAACATAGCGACTTTAGTTCAGCATCAATCATAGCTGTTGAAAGAATTATACATTATTGGGATGGGAACAATGCTGGGATACTTTATGTTCATTTTGTCATACAAAATGACAAGGTAGAGAGACTTTAGAAATAAATTTGATGGGAAGCATAATGTGGAATATCAAGGATGAAGTCAATGTATCATGTCATCGTCACAAAATAACAAAACATGATTTTTCTCCGGGAGAGCAATTGGATGTCATAAAAGAACAAGGCTATATAGAACCCTTCCATTTTCGATACTCATATGGTTAAGTACGATTTAGTTAGACATACATGATGTTTGGTATGTCACCAGTCTGTCGACACTTCAATATTCCACGTCTTCCACCCGTGTTTCCTTCTATAATCAACCCATTTCGGGGAATAAAATTAAGCCCTCTTCCGTCTCTTTCAAGCTTTCTCCAATTTGTTTGCCATGGTTTTATTTTAAGTCATCAAATCAGACAAACAAGGCGTGTTTTTTCTCTTTGTCTCTTCTCTCCTCAGTCATTCAATCATCAATCGCAATCTCAATACAACAAAGCCAAAATCAGCTCGTCTATCATCAAACAGCCGAATCCCCTTTAGGGCACAGATAATAAATGAGACGGAGAAAGTAAAAGTACGTCTGGAATTGGAATTGAAAACATAAACATTTTATTATAATTCAATAACTAATGTTTTGATGGAATCTAATCCTGGCACAAGTGCTCGGCCTATCAGAATGAAGGGAAAAGTAGCACAATCTCCAGACGGAGGACATGAAAAATATCGATGTAAACAACTCTGAAAAATGCGACGAGTTGGATAGTTGATTACTGTGTACTGAAGAGATTTGTACTATCAATTTCAAAACACCAACACTGTTTGAACAAGGAAAGGGAATCTCCTGAATTATGTATGTCAAATACATGGAGAAGAAACAGGTTGCTTTTGGTTGGACACTGCCATTTGTCAGGAAGTGTTAAGAATGTTAGGATCATCAACTCCTTCGGTCAACAACAACAACAACTTCGTAAAAACAGGATTGGGTTAAGGACTCATATGCTAACAGAATCGTTACATTTCCTACTCGACAATTCGACTAACAATTTTTGTAAACCTAACAGCATTGAATTTTTTTTAAATTAGATATTAAATATTAAATACAGTTTGCGGGTTTTCAAATTGTAAGACAACACCAACGAATTGAGTGATAATTGATAATAATATTGACGTAACCCAGCCTAAACAAGCTCTGATTGTTTTTTTAATAATATGAGAATATGACACATAAAATAACGATTTCTGAGTTGGAACTTAGAACACGTCACAAAAGTTGGCTTTACTTTAACTTTAAAATCCACTAACAGGACAGAAACAATCCGGAGTGCATCATTAAGCCCAGAAACTAGTAGAGACCTGCTAATTAAACTCAAGACGAGTACAGACGAGTACAAAATATAATGCAAGGCATTATCAAGCTTTATTGCTTCCAGTATGCAGTAGATTCCTTTGATATCAGAGAGCAGAAGTTTTATTGCCGAGAAAGGAGAATGTGTGAAGCACTCGGATTTTGGAAAGAGGATGGAAGAAGATATAACCTCACCCGCATTTGGTTTTGAGAACAAAACACACGGAGTTTGACTATTCGGAAGTACATCTCATTTGGAAACTACAAGTTTATCTTACGTGACATAACTTCTTATATACTAAGCATTTCTTAAATAAAAAAAAATCAGAAACTCTCAAAATGACACGATGGTATGGATGCAGAAACCACAGCTAGAAACTGTCAGAGATTTCTTGCCAAAGGCTCCGACCGAGTGAGTAAAAGACGGGAGAGTAAATGTGAGGATGGGTACGGAAAATGCAAGCATAACATTTAGTTTCCCGAGTTTTTACTTTCTCCGAGAACCTAATCTCCTCGCCAAACTTATTGTTATCTAACTGGGTTGTTGAGAGAAGGAGTAATAGTCAGACTAGTGGAACTGATGAGAAAACTGACACTTACTTGAGTCTCTGTCACATTGAGAAGACGTGCCATCTCCGACCGTTCGCTGCTTGACAAATATTTCTTGATTTCAAACTGCCGTTCTAATTCATAGATTTGCTTCCCTGTAAATGTCGTCCGGGCTTTTTTCCTCTTCTTGGAATCGGCTGATGAACCGTTCTCCGTTCCAGGTGACAGCAGTCCCACGTTCGTCGAGACGGGGGTTCCTGCATCCGATCTGCTCCCCGTATCCACCACTAATGCCTTCGGCTCAGACCCTCCCGTCTTTTCTTTAGACTTTCTTTTATTTCCAGTCTTTAAATTCATGGCTCCGCACCCTACAATACAAACATTTACAAAAGACATGAATTAAAAGGTGAGCCAAATTTTAGGGAATTTATATATAAAATTATCAGGTATATGACTGGAGGTTTTAATGAATGAATTCGTTCATATTTAATCGTGTATTTACTCTACAAAACTTTCAGAAAAAGGAACATCATTTATTATTTACATGTTCTACCTCAAAGTAACAAAATCCCTTTGAATCATTACCTAGTTGATAATTAGCCAATCAGATTCATATTTTTTAAACGCCGAAAAAAATAATTTAAAACTTAGTAATTTGTCTATGATGAAGAGGCAAGTGAAAGTGATAGAGTCTCTCTCTCAATATAATTCTTTTCAGTAAAACTCATATAAAAGCCATTACCAACGTTGCCACTTGATTTATGAGGGTGGAGAAGAGAGCAAAAAGGTCTGTTGGTACTGGACAAAGATAAGCGTAATAATAGCAAGTGTAAAAGTACCACGAAGAAACTCCCGGTACTTTGTCTTCTCTCAAAAAATACATGAAATGAACCATATTACTCATATTACTGCAGACCGAATTAATATCAAAGTATATGACCATGACCCTTTCTCCCCTTTTACTACTCTTGCAGCAAATTAAATACTATAATCTAACTGTCCGTTTGCGAATTAAAATCAAACGTTGTAAGCCTGACACATGAAAAAAACTATTAGTTTCATATGCGTCATGCGTCATCTTATAAATTTCGAAATAGTTGGTAGACTTACTGAAGTAGACATTTCATTAGTGCTTTACATGCACAACTTGGTAAGTTTCAAAAAAAAATCTGCAGAGTAGTCGTTATCCATTGAAAATGTCATTTTAATTCAGTGACCCTATAAAAATCGTTTATCATTTTCAACAGCCAATTTAAGTACATAGGATTGGAGGGAATGTAGTGGAGGATGATCTTCGGTTTTGGCTTCGTTCGTACAAGAAGGAGATTAGGATAACAATCAGTATAATAGACACATTACGCGTTAAAAGGCAATGTTCCTTGGACATGGGCCAACACCGTTTACCACACACAACCCTATTTTGTCCTCATTATTTACTCTGCCTCATCATCATTCTTTCCTTCAAGCCAAGCCAAATTTGGAAAAGCCTCCTTCCACAATTTACTTTAATTCAAAGTTTAAGTCCTTCCTTCGAATTCTTCCAATTTACACGTATTGGGTAAATTGCTTATTTCTTGTCCAAATTATAGCCCAAAGCCTCCTTTTTACCCAAAATGACTATGTACATATATAATATATACATTTTCTGTGTAGATTAGTGTACAACACCCGATTAATAAAAATTAACAGAGCGATGAAAATGTTGTAAAAAATTTTCGTATTCGTTTCATTCAGTGGCTATTGAAAAGTGATGAATATCAACTAACTTCCGCTTTGCATATGTTAATTAAACCAACGTTATAAAGTTAGAATCAATTGCTTTGACTATAAATGATGAATATGATATGTAAAATTGCCAAAATGAGATGAATCTTAACCTTTTAATATCTCAAATCTCAATAATGCTTATGAAAGAATTTCTTGTCAACAATACAGTTCCGTTATTACACGTCAATACTGTCCAAGGTTATCTAATCTATCTAATTGGGATTCGGTTTTGGGTGAAAGTTTTATGAGCGGAGCTGCTATCGTTATTCGAAAGAGATTACGGTCAATTTCAATAAATACTCTTGTCCGGAATAACTCTTACTTTCTCCTATATTTCAATATATGTGACATGATATCAGTTGTCGTATCGGACTTGATGTATGCTAAACATCACTGATGAGTTTAATTTTTTTTAAATCATCGTGCAACTTTTGGGGCGGAGATAGTTAAATGAAAAGTTGAGTAAGCATATAAATATCATTACGCACCTTTTGGACTTTTATGTATTCCATTTTTAGGCTGAAGGGACGCCGGTACTTTGGGATGTTTAACCTTAGGAATGATAACATTATTGGGTAGCGTTGCGGCAGTAGGTGATTTATCTCTTGGGAGTGGATGACTGACCGCATAGTGAATCCCCTTCCCGTTGAGGAGTCGATTATTGTTAGTCTCGTTTGAGAGACTGGGAGACGATGATGGAGAGGTGGGTCGCTTTACAACGGTCAGGTTTAGCGGCTCATCCGACTCCACTAATGGAGGCTCGGGACTTGGAGCCTGTGACGATTCTTCTTCCTCCTCTTCTTCTTCTACATCTTCCTCCAGCAACAAAGCCTCTTCCAGTTCTTCCTTCGTCTCCTCAAGAACTTCCTTCAATATATTCGACCTCTCCTTCTCCAGTCCCAAGATATCCCTGATTGTGAAGGAAGTGGGGACACCCGGTGGCTTGGAATATTGATGAGGATGCCAGGTCCCCCGAAATAAAGAGATACCGGGGCTGGGGCTCAGGTTGTCCTTTGAGTCAAACTCCATTGACATATCACTTTGTTCGGAGGGGGAAGAGAGCCCATTCCTCATTATCACTGGACTTGGCGTTTTCCGAACTTTGTGATGATGACGGGGGAAGTGCTCTTCCGACGACGTCAATCCTTCCATTGATAGCTCATCCATTTAGAGAAATGAATCAGAAGTAAAGGTTGTAGGGGGTACTTTCTCCTATTCTTTCTTTTTCGTAGAACAGATACAGTTCCGTCGTCCGAAGTTTGACTTATTCATTTCGTTTCTTACTCTCTACACATTAAAGTCTCCGTCTCCCTCGTCGGATTTTGAGTACGATGGGGCACATTCAATCTTGATTATTTCTACCGTTCTTGGTAGAAGAATCCGTGACTTAAAGGATCAAAACACCACTACTCCTTTCACCTTTGCTATTAGGGTTAGGGTTATCTGGGCAGCAGTCTACTTGAACTCTCTGTAATCGATACCGGCTGATGTTTATACTCTAGATTTCACCAACTATTAACTGATTGCAAGTTCAACTCCTTCCCAGTGCACTCGACTGCAGTTGAGAGTCAGAACACCTGAAAATTAAAAATAAAGTTTTTAAGAATAATTGTGTTTGAAGGGTCATATAAGTGTAAATAATAGATAGATACTATACGAACACCATATTTCAATTTGCCAATCATCAGAACATTTTATGTTCAAATTATGGCCACTATAAAATGATGAATAGTAGTAGAGGCTAGATTAAACATCCATAAAATCCATTAATCTCCGATGATCACAATATGCCAAAACAAATGAAGCCAAGCCCACAATTTGCCTGTCAGCGTAGTAGGCATCTAAATATCTTGCCAATCGACCAAGAACCGGTCTATCTCATTTATGCTTTCTGGACACTCAGGAATTGGGAGATTGTATTAACTGCTTGGAAAACAGAATTAAGCCATCAATCAATCTGTCCTTCTCCACATAACTACAACGTTGTATATTATGATTAGGATTTGAGTTACCCTTGTCCTGTATTTCTATATTTCGGGTAGATTGCTCTGAATTCCAAACGAATGTGGAAAATAACCTCCTTACCTACTTACTTCAGTGACTTTCTTGCTCAACTAGTGACTGGGGATCTTAATTCGAAACGGAAAATTCGGATTTAATAAATGATGTGGTTATGGCATAGCCCTAGGTTTAGTAGATGCTTTCTCTATTCAAAGCCGTAGACACTCTCAAGCATCAATCAAAGAAGCGTTGTTTTAAAGTTCATTTTCTGCCTGTACACTTAAGATTAGTTTCTGTAAGACAATCTTTTCATTTATCCTTCAAAATTGGGAGACAGAATAGTCAGGCGGGAGTAGTTTGTTAGCTAATGGGGAGAGGGAATGATACAAGTCAACTATAAGTATAGAGGTTTCTCTGTTGATAAAAAATAGTTGATATTCCTAAATGAGGTCCACAAATGGCAAAGCTGATCGGCCTAAACCGTTTAGTTGTCCTCCGTTTGAATACGTTGATAAATCTGAAAATAACCCTTCAGTTCATTTCTCTTCTGAACAGGAAAGCTCGGCAGTCAGTGTCAAACTAGTCCAACATGCCGTGGTAGTGATTGGTTGGTAGTCCTTCAATTTCAAGATCAATGATGAGATTTTTAGGATTTAAGAATGCATGCATCTATTTAGAAGGACGTGATATTGGCATTGGTAGATTGATTGTTATTTGTACTTATGGATATATAAGTACAAATCTGGTATTAATAAAGTCCAGAATGTATGTCTAATTGAAGTCGAAAGAATTGAATATTGAATGGGACTTGTTACAAGGGAATTGAAGGGGGTTAGGGTTTCAATAGTGACTCTGTTCCCATTGAAAGATAATGGAAGAGTCTCGAGAGATTTAAGCGCCGGCCACACTGCAGTCAATAACTGTTGGTAAACAACACAAATTTACATGAAAAATTGTTTGCAACCAAAAAAGCGTGCATCGTTCACACTGCCTTCCCCCTAGTTGGCAACAAATCTGTATGCACACACGCGCTGTCCGCACAAAGTTTACAAACCGCAGTGTGAACGGTTCATTTAAATATCCAAATGCAACGGGAGCATTTTAAATGCAAGGTGCGGGAAAACTTTCTCATCAAGCCCCATCTTTTTTAGTGTAGCGCTACAAACAGTTGACTGTTGACAAAAGACTTTCTAAACAATGGAAGACTATGACATTGTTCCTTTAATATTGCTTCGACGACGAATAAATAGGCGAAAAGCGAGAAGATACTGGATTCATTCAATGAATTCGTTATTTTATCGGGATCTTATTATAGTGACTCAAATTATAATCCTAAAATTGATTGTAGATAATAAAAGGGTTTTCATTAAAATGCAAATCACGAACAGTTGAACAAGGCGTCTCAATCAAGTATATGACAAAAAATTAAATTTTGGTATCCTGTAGATCTATCTATGCATCCTGGATTAATTAGAGCCGTCAACATCATCTTGGCATGATTAAGAAAGTTAATGCTGCTTTTATAAATGTTTATTAAAATATGGTGAGGTGAGGCGTTATTTACTGTTGTAAATAAATAAAGAACAAAAATTTCACCTACGAATAGTTCATATTATTTTTAAACAAAAATAAAAAAATATTTAAAAACGGGACGCCCCAAAAAACAGGAATTTTTTTATTCAGTTTAAAACGGCTGAATCGCACATTCTGATGGAACCATAACTGCGGAGTAATAAAAGTTCGGCTTTCATCATGATCTTTTATTTCATAACCCTATGCTGCCCTTGTTCTTTCCAATCCTTAAATACAGATTCTGCAATTCATGTGACCGCATAGAAGTGCCAATTGCTTTTCATCATCTTGATATAAGCAACAAGGTCGCCTGAAAATATATAAAAAGCCGGTTTAGATTTCTATGGGTTTTGTGTTTTTATCATTTTGATTATTGTCTGTCACGACGAAGTATATTTTTTTACCTTAATTTCCAATTCCTGATACCATGCGTTCTGTTAAGATATGAGTATTGGGAGCAACTCTGATTTTTTGGCATGAATTTCTCCTATTTTGAAATCAATTTCCAATTGCTGAGTTCGGACGGTTGTAGATCCAAGTCTTATCTTATAATATTTCGGCATTTCCTCTGCATTGCTCCAAATTGCCTTGCGGTTTCGGTAGAAAAGGGTTTTTGAGATAAAATCTCATCCAAAGTGGGGCGCCCCAAAAAATTGTACTGAATCCACCCTACCTTGGATTTGATCTCCGATTCCCGAGAAAGTAGTAGCAGATACAATTGCCTCGATCGTCTACATCGTCATTTGATTGGAAATGATCAAAGCCTGTCGTTTTCTTTCTACCAATTCAATCCTTTTTCTTGCAAACTTTTCGCCGTCAGTAAGAAATTTATCCAATAAGCTGGAAAGCCAAAATTATCAATATCATTTTGTGACTGGATTATTATAATTTAAACATCTCCGAATTAAATAACCATTGATTTCCGGTCCCTTATGTTGAATTGCAGGTTTTTAGAATTGTAAGAAGATAAGAATCTCAACTTACATTTTTGAAAGTCATAAATAGATCTCTGCTTATCCCGTTGAAGTTGACAACTTGCATATTTTTTTAATGCAGAGCCTCCATTTGATTTGTATTTACTCCTGAGGTTGTAGTACCGGTCTGTCAACTTTTTTGCCTTCAAAGTAGAAAGTATCTGCAATATTGGCACCAGTTTCTAGTATTGCAATCTGAAACAACATTTAACAATTCATAGTTATGAATAATATTCGGGGCGCCCAATTAAAACTGTCTGTTTAATCCTAAAGTTACCGGGTAGTACTGCACATTCGAAGTTTGCCTGATAGAAACTGTCTCCTGCTGATCCCAAATTGTTTCTGCATTCTTTTGAAGAGACGACTGATTGACATTTGCTGAGACTCGTTTATATAGTTTGCACATTCTTGTCGATGATGTCATAGTTTACCCAATTTCCAGCAGCAGTCTGGAGACAGCACAGTAGGTCCAATCTTAGATTTCATTGCGGTTTCATGTTTTGACGGTTTCCTATTGATTTTGGGTCGCTGATTCCGAATCTGCAAACTAAAAAATTCTAGGACCTATATTTAGGTCACAAATGAGGTCCAAACTTTTGACCTTTTTTATTTAATTGTGACCTTCCGGTTGGACCTAGGACCAAAATTTTGATGCCAGTCGATAGCCCTGGTCAATAGCTTTCCAACGATACCCCACTTGACATACGTCATAAGGGAATGTCATAGGTCAAATCGCCTTGGGGGGTAACTTTGACCCCCGATATTTAGAAAAGGCAGTCATATGCCAAAAATGTTTTGACGGTTTTGGAAGCTCCAGATACTACCAAATTAATGTATGTAATTAGTTTTCTGGATGGGCGTGGAACATTTTTTGAATAAGGCTCCAAACTTTAGAAAAAAACACCAAAATTTCGCCGATTTTCCAGCGCCCACCGCCGAATTTCGGCTAAGTTGAAAAATTTTGAAACTGGCATTTGGAACCCCGAAAAATCCTAATTAGCAGTTCTTTGTGATAGAAAAAACTTTAATTAAGATACGATTTGAAATTTGTACTCTAACATGCGATAAAAGCGAAAACATTATATTAAATTATCATATTGCGCTAGCATACTTGCCATTGTGATCATCGACCACAAAACTCACTTGAATAGATGCTAGACGTTTTCGTTTCGATATTCTAACACAGTGTTGACTAAAGTCGTAACATGGTGACCGGAAAAAAAAGACAACTCATTGGGGGATAAAGGGCAAAAGAGCCCAATCCTGCAAGGATCTCTGGAATGATGGGCATCGGGAAGTGCCCCAGAGCTGTAAATAAACCCCGATGCTAATGATTTCCAGAGGGAGCAGGCAGCTCTGACCCCGTTGGGGACCTCATAATGAATAATTCATATGATGAGGGTGGGTCGCAGGGAAATCCCAACCCTGTGGATCGATGCCGTGCTGAGCCTCCGTCAGCCGGCTTTCAGAGCGAGGAGGGGGTAGCAGAAGTGCGCTCGCTATCTGGATTAAGCGAAATCGCACAAACAGAAGGAACACCGGTAATGAGTGTTGAGCATCCGTTCTCAAGGACTCAAGCTGATACGGCGCTGGACGAAACCTTAAATTTTGAAGAAGACGAGGAAGATGAGGATGGTAGAATGGTTTCTGAAGATAAGGAAGGGGAAACTTCTATTTCTCGATTGCAATTAATTAAAGAAGTATTTAAGACTAGCAAAATCGATGTCCCAGAGAAAATAAAACAGTGCTACCTCCTGATATCAAAGGACTTGAAACCAGATCTTTCTGAAAATGCTGTACTTGATATCGAATCCAGACTTCGTATTTTTAGAGCAAAATACAAAAGTCGTTTAAAACGAGCTTCGAATAAAATGGACAGGCTGATTAAACAAAATGTTGAATGGCTAAATAAGTTATATTCAGTTCCAAAGGTCTATTTATTAAATCAACCAGAAGACGTTTCTTCAAATGCTAGAACGGAAACAGAATTTGTTGACAAGAGCTATTGGGCTAAACGAAGAGCCGTAGACGACATACTCCCTAACGACTCCAAAAAACTAATGTTTGCCACTGTAATTAAACTCAACGCCGAAGGTCAAAAACCATTCGCGAAACTGATGACACAGGCATGTATAAGCCCTGCACGAGCGGGAAAAATTCTGGAGGCCTATAAAAATTCCAAAATTGATAAGCCAAGACGTTATACTCCTGAAGAAGCTCTTGCCCAATTATTGGATAATAATATGACAAAAGCCACATATATAAACATTAGACAAGACGACATGGAACACGGATACAGAAATAAGCCATCATATAAAGAAGTAAAAAAAGCTAAGCAAGCACTACGGCCTCCAAAAGAACACTTCTACGTAACTGAAACAATTGCATTTGTTCCGCTACAGTCCTTGCTTGATCATACAGCAACAAGAATAGCCGAGTTACAAGAAGTAAAAATCAAACAGTTTCATGAAGGGCGAGACATTACCTCATCATATGCACAGTTGATTTGTGCCTGGGGATTTGATGGAAGCTCAAGCCAATCGAACTACAAGCAAAAGTTTGTTAATTCTGAGTCCGACGACTCCAGTCTATTTGCCACCACAATAATTCCACATCGATTAATCAGTAGTACTGGTGACATTTACTGGGATAATCTTATACCTCAGTCCTACCGATTTTGTCGGCCGCTACGTCTGCAATTTGTTCGAGAAACCACGCAGCTTATTATGTCTGAAAAAACTTCCGTCGATCGCGAAATATCGGGACTGCAAAATCTGGTTATAGACATTGAAGATGGTCATAAAATTACAGTCAATTTTAAGCTTGACATGACGATGATAGACGGTAAAGTTTTGTCAGCTGTGACGCAAACGGCATCGTCACTAGTGTGCCCAATTTGTAAAGCAAAGCCTTCGACCTTCAACGATCTTTCGGACTTAGGCCAAAGATTCATTGCAGTGCCTGAGACTTTAAAGTATGGCATGAGTCCATTACACGCTTGGATTCGTTTATTTGAGTTCTGTTTGCACCTTTCGTACAAGCTAGAACTTAAAACTTGGCAAGCTAGAGGTGAAGCTAGTAAATCTATTGTGAAGGAGAAAAAACTCAAGGTACAACAATGGATGAAAGAGAGTATGGGATTAATTGTAGATATGCCGAAACAAACTCAAGGAACTTCAAACGACGGTAACACGGCAAGGACTGCATTTAAAAGCTACACTAAATTTGCATCAATACTAGGCATTGATGAGGAACTAGTATTTGGTTTCCGTACCATCCTTATTACACTTTCTTGTCAACTTCCGATTGATCCAGTTAAGTTTGGTGCTTTTTGTCTAAAGATTGCAAAACGGTACGTATCCCTGTACCCCTGGTTTTACATGCCAGTGACAGCACATAAACTGCTCATCCATAGTCCTGAGATTATTAGAACATGTATATTACCACCTGGACGGATGGGAGAAGATGCTGCTGAATCGAGGAATAAATTCTACCGAAATTACAGAGAACACAACGCTAGAAAAAGTAGCCGAATAGCAAACTTTACAGATGTCTTCAACAGAGCTATGGATACATCTGATCCAATCATTTCTAGCATTTCTTTAGAAAAGCGTCTGAAACATCGCAAAAGAGTTGCTTTGCCTTCAGAAGTTCTTGAACTTCTCGATCTTCCAGACGGCTCATTAGCACCAAGAAGTTTAAGTTTTGAAGACAATTTAGCAATACCTGATGAAGCGTTTCTCCCTGCTGCTGATTTGGAATTGTCGTTAGAGAGGGACAATTATGATTTTGAAGTTGGACAAGAGGAACAAGAACTACTGGACTTATAGTTAGATTAAAAACAAATCATACCACGAAGCACTTTATATACAATGAATTGTAAAATATTTTGAATTAACTTTAAGTATACATATAACTCATTCCGAAATAGTTAGTTAGTCAGTATTTAGGTTTATTAAGTTCCAACAATTATTTTAATTCAGTTTACATATTACAAATCTTTGTTTAATGAGTATTTAGGTATATTAGTTTACAACATTTATGTTATTTGAAATAATTAGGATTTAGTTTTAGTATGTTCCAACAATTATAATTATTGTTTTATTTTAACTCACGATACACGCATTTGAATCAAGATGCACGAAAAACACACATTTAGGAATAGGATTTTATCAACGGCCAGTCTAGGCGGATGAACCAAAGGGTCGTTTCCTTAGTCAAAGGCTAGACTGGGCGGAGGAGTATAATGTACGGATGGTGAGCTCCCGGTGTTTGATCAAACCGACCGATGCTTTTCTTAGCAGGCACTGAGTGCTGCAGAATCCTATTCGCCGTGATATACCGCGTTCAGTAGATCCACGGTTCGGTCATTACGCTACCCTGCGGAAACAATGGGATGCTGTGCTGGCCGTGGGTTGGCGCTTGGCGAGGTATGTCACGGCGAATTAAAAGGAATTAAGTAATGTATGTAGAAACAGGATTTTACCAACGGCCAGTCTAGGCGGATGAACCAAAGGGTCGTTTCCTTAGTCAAAGGCTAGACTGGGCGGAGGAGTAGAATGTGGCAATGGTGGGCACACGGTAGATGCAACACGCTCCGAAATAACTCGACCCCCCATTAAATTCACCTTTATGTGACACCCCAGTTGTAGGTCTGAGGACCTACACGCGGAGGAAGGGGGAGACCGGGCAGCATTTGTCCCCATTGCACGGGTTCTACAGCCCGGGGGCCTGGTGAGTACCCGATCAGCTCCGCGGAAAGGGGTGGATGGGGCCTGGCCTTACCTCTGATCTTGGCCAGGGTGTAGGCTCCGATGTAGGCCGGAGGGAGTTATTTCGGAGCACAAGCCCGGTTTCATCCAAGTCCGTGATAAAAATGGATGGGTTCGATGCAACCGTAAAATGCATCCTGTTCGATCCAACAGCAAAATTGATCACCCTCTTTTACCCCGGTTCGATGCAACCGTAAAATGCATCCTGTTCGATCCAACAGCAAAATGGATCACCCTCTTTAACCCCGGTTCGATGCAACCGTAAAATGCATCCTGTTCGATCCAACAGCAAAATGGATCACCCTCTTTTACCCCGGTTCGATGCAACCGTAAAATGCATCCTGTTCGATCCAACAGCAAAATGGATCACCCTCTTTTACCCCGGTTCGATGCAACCGTAAAATGCATCCTGTTCGATCCAACAGCAAAATGGATCACCCTCTTTTACCCCGGTTCGATGCAACCGTAAAATGCATCCTGTTCGATCCAACAGCAAAATGGATCAATGGATTTGCTGAATGCAAACAAGATTTTTGGAGCACCACGTGGAAGGGGGTCCTCGTCCCGTGCTCTGGGTGGATTGAGTCCAGCAGACGTTTCCACAAAGACTTGAAGACTTACTTTTAACAAATCGATTGTTTCTATCAAAATTATGACCTTCCACAATAACAGCTTGTGAACTGTCGACAAATGGCTATTAAAATTGAGCAGGGCACCATGTTACGACTTTAGTCAACACTGTGTTAGAATATTGAAACGAAAACGTCTAGCATCTATTCAAGTGAGTTTTGTGGTTGATGATCACAATGGCAAGTATGCTAGTGCAATATGATAATATAATACAATGTTTTCGCTTTTATCGCATGTTAGAGTAAAAATTTCAAATCGTCTCTTAATTAAAGTTTTTTCTATCACAAAGAACTGCTAATTAGGATTTTTCGGGGTTCCAAATGCCAGTTTCAAAATTTTTCAACTTAGCCGAAATTCGGCGGTGGGCGCTGGAAAATCGGCGAAATTTTGGTGTTTTTTTCTAAAGTTTGGAGCCTTATTCAAAAAATGTTCCACGCCCATCCAGAAAACTAATTACATACATTAATTTGGTAGTATCTGGAGCTTCCAAAACCGTCAAAACATTTTTGGCATATGACTGCCTTTTCTAAATATCGGGGGTCAAAGTTACCCCCCAAGGCGATTTGACCTATGACATTCCCTTATGACTTATGTCAAGTGGGGTATCGTTGGAAAGCTATTGACCAGGGCTATCGACTGGCATCAAAATTTTGGTCCTAGGTCCAACCGGAAGGTCACAATTAAATAAAAAAGGTCAAAAGTTTGGACCTCATTTGTGACCTAAATATAGGTCCTAGAATTTTTTAGTTTGCAGATTCGGAATCAGCGACCCAAAATCAATAGGAAACCGTCAAAACATGAAACCGCAATGAAATCTAAGATTGGACCTACTGTGGACAGGTTGGATTCTGGTCTTATTGTGTTGGTTGATTATTGGTCCATATTAATTTCTAAATAGAGGATATATAACATGCGTTTAATACCAATTCAGAATTAATAAATCAAAGTCCTGTAAAGCATAAAAGCAACAATTTGAAATGAATGTAAATTGGCAAATTGTATGTAGTTTGTGGGGCGCCCCTTAATTAAAAACCAGTAATTATTACATAAAAACAAATAATTATTATATTCAAGGTTTCCATATATTACTTACGCAATATCCGCCTTATGCGAAAAGGGTTGCTTTTGTTCACTCTCAACTTAGTACGGTTTCCAAATTCCAAGAAAAGAGCTCCATTTAGTTGTTTTTTTCTAGGATTTCGAATTTCTTTCTATTCCTACTGTCCTGAGCTTAGAATTTCCTAATCACGGATTTGAATCAAGTGACTTTATTTATACTACAAATAAAATTGATTTTAAATGAGGCGCTTTACATTACTCTATGAGAATTTCACTGCAACGTTCAAAATATAATTTAATTGGGAAAAATTTGTCGACAACAAAAAAAAGATGAAACTTTTCATCTTTTATTTTTTCGGTAAAAGGCAGTTGCAAACAAAAATTTCAGTGAAAATAGGCGCAGTGTGAACGGTGGCAGAATTCCGGTTGACAACCAAAGTTTGTCGACCGACTTACTCAAACAAAATTGTTGTAGACGTGAATCGGCAGTGTGAACGGTGTCACTAACCAAACGGTCGACCAAAACCTGTTCTTTACTGCAGTGTGGCCGGCGCTTTACGTACACCGTTTGACAGTTTGTCCTGACCATGTGTTTTCGAACCGGACATTGATAACTGATTTCTAGGGGGTAAGAATCTGACGTTGCAAACCGGGATTAGATTTTTTCGGATTTTTGGAAAATCTTCTGAAACCCTACAAAGTTCGGCAATATTACCGTGAATAATGCAGTTTCTAAAGTCAGGGACTGAACCGAGTTGAAGGAAACGGATGACAGATACACAACAAGATCATTTCGAGTTTATCCACTCCACTAACTTTCCGATCTCCTCCCTATTCGACAAAAAACTCGGAATATTAGGGGGAGAGATTGGAGCTAAACCAAATGCAATTTAATCATAGTTTTTGGGCAATGAGATACACTCTCGTAAATACGTATGTTAGAGAACAATGAGGACCTATGAAAAAGACCATTTAAAAACGGTCTAGTCTGTTTTCCCTTTCACAAACCTTTTCCAGGATAGTTATACAAGTCTTAGGGTTTTCATAAAGAAAATATTCGATTTGAACATGTCCTCGTACACTTAGAAAATGATGCTTATAAATACGAACGTTCAAGACTCAAGGAGGAATTTTTTTAATATTCGTACAACTTGAATAAAAAAATCGACACATATAAAAATACTTCGCACTTTTAATATTGCAAATTAATAGCAAACTTGGACTCTATTTATAATTACCCTAAACATGTTGGTCGATTTATAAATGGACTAAGCGGTTTATCCAGGAACTTTTTACTCCTACATTATGGCCTGTAACATGAGCATACGAGTACTTGCAACAGAAGAAACCCTCTGTCAGATACTGAAGTCTGAATCGAAGAGATGAGGCAGGTATTCTCACTCCAGCAATTAATTAATATCTGTCTCTCCAGCAGCTCTGACGAATCGGCTCGTTGGGAAATAAATGCTTTTATTGTTGCAGAGAAGAGACGAAGCAAGTCCTCTGTTCTCTAACCTAAATGTACTCTCCGGATCTCCTCATCTGGCTGGATGGATGGAGAAATGATGGTTGGTTCTAAATATGAGCCATCATCAGTCATCCATTCACTCGTGCAGCATTGGTGTGTGATTATCCTCTTTCTCTCCTGTCTCTCATTCAGTCCCGATTTCGGGATGATACTCCGATGTAGAGATAGAGACTATTATAATCACAGGGTATGAAATGAAACCCATCTACATTAATGATACGGACGGAAAGTTGCATTAAAAGGCCCGTTCATTCAGGGCCTAGAACCATCCGATATTATTATATATGGAGTACGGCGGATTTTAACATATTATATTTATATCCCAGCACCAGCAGCAGCCTCGTCTCAACTTAATGTTTAGGTACTTACTGTCCATTAGAGGCATTAGTAATGCATGTTCTATTAGAACCTTTCCAGCTCAAGGATTGGGTTCACTCTCTATTCAATTCTATTAGCTCATTTCCCTGCCTCTATTTATCTCCTCTCCTTGCTCGGCTATGGAAAATACTTCGCTTCAACCATTTAGAGTTGACAAGAGCCTATATTCAATCCTCAAATTATCTACTTTTCTTGGCTGTGAAACACATTTTCTAAAAAACATAAAACCATCTCCCATCCCATCTATATATACTATCCCCTGGATGGATATCTCTCCCTTTATAATGGATTTAAATATGAGCGGATTTAAATGGAAAGCATTTAAAGAATCTCTGTACTTGGATAGTAAGTAGAGGGAAAACATTATCTATTGACTCATCTCACTCCGAAAACCGATTCTCGTCGCTTATGTAATCTCCCCGTTCCGGCCTCCTGCATGCTCCCTATCAAAGGATGGATTTAGGATTCTAGGAACCCATCCTATTTATTTTACATAACAATTAGCAGGGATCGGGTAGTTAATTGCTACTTACTTTATACTGCGGAATAAACACCCACGGGCCGATTAAAATGAGCCACTGCCAATGAGTATGCTCTGTTATTGACAAAAATTGTCTAAAAGTAAGTAATGTGAGCTTTGAATTTTTCATATTTACATCTACGGTTCGACAGGCTCACGAAATATTTTTTAATTGTAAATTAAATACAATATCGATTTTAACAAGAGGATTCACTAGCTGCGTAACTAAATCGCATCCGTGAATGATTAATCTTAATCAATTCGAACTGAGATAAAAATTTCCTAGCTTCTTTTTTCCTCGTCACATTCCCCCAGCTAAGCTTTGGAAGACGTGATAAACCAATTAAGTAAGTTTTTGTGAGGTTTTCGGTGAGTAACGATAAGCAATTTAACAACATCTGCCAACTTCAGCAATCAGATTAATCGTCGATGAAAGAAAATAGGAAAACCGGTCTGTTTTGTTCGTTGTAAACGGCAGAGCCGAGTGACATTATATCTATCCTTGCTTTAACTTACATATACTTAAAAGGACAAGAAGAGAGGAAAAATATGATCTACGATCTACCAGTTGCATCCACTCACTCAGGTAACCAGCAACGAGTCAACTACCGAGAGAGACGTCCAATCACGGTGGTTTTACAAACAAGAAACTTTTAACCTTTAAACCAAAGCCAGTCTTGAATGACAGTTCACCAGCGTGGAATGATTGAATGAGATTTTTAAACGACTCCGAGCCAAGATGTTGAAGAATTGGCTATTAGCAGCTCGTAATGGTGCCTTGATTACTTGATCAGGGCATTTAGCCAGTTATAAAACAACTATTCATTCTTAGGAATGAAACAAAACGATTGATCAAAAGTCAAAGTTGTAACTCCATAACAGATACGACTATTTATCCATGAAAACCTGATTGATGAAATGCGTACAAGTTTCTCTGATTGATTGACCTCGGTCGATTGCAAAACACACCATACATAAGCGAACTGATCCAACCTATCCTTTGCATAATTAAAGCAGAACCAGGGAATTGTTGACGAAAGCCAGCTTAATAAACGAGTCATTCAAATCAAACCAATCTTTGCAATCCCTGAGAACCTCACTATTTTCGAATCGAGTGCAAAAATCGATCTCGAATTGACAATTTAAATCATCAACATCCTAAATGTTTTAACCAGTCAGAAGTCCTTAACTCATTCATACTATTCAAAGTAACTTCTTATAACTCACAAACGAAACGAACCCGACAATGACAGTTACGGCCAGAAATGAAAGACGACGAGAGGCGAAAAAGGTCGTAATCACATTTTGAAGAAAAATCCACACGCTTTCTCTGCGCGGGTGAAGAAAAACAGGCCTGTTTAGCATTTAATAAATAGAAGGGCCCGAGCAGGTGGAATTAGAAAAGAGAAACAAACCGTCTGTTGTTGTAAGGTTATGAATTTCCCGAAGTTGTGCAAACAAAGACGGCCCTTTATGATCCTTCCAGTTATAAACAAAGTCAATAAATTTAGATCCACACCGTAGCCTAGGCAGGAGGAGAGGAAAGTAAGTGAACTGTCTGGATTGAATATATCCCAACCATAACCTCATCCCAAAAAGCTAAACTATCTCTCTCCCAGCAAGTCAGAAAAGCTAGATATAGAAGGGACTTGTGCTTCCAAGAAATCCGACGAGAACGGCAAGTTTTCATTACAACACCCCAGAAAGACGTCAACTATTTGCTGACAGAGGAGATCGTTAAAGTTTTTCTTGAAAAGAGTACCGAAGATTACGTGCCTCTCTCGCTACATCATCGTGGAACAGGAGTATGTTTGAGGTATCTAGTTACTTGAGAGATGTAGCATTTCAGCTGCTTCTAAATTATTCACTTAAGTGATCTGCCAATCTGTGATGAACACTTACTATTACGCGTCCGCGTTCTTCCTTCAGATAAACCCTTTTAGTCAACACCGTCCTTCCCACTCTGCCACACAGAACGAGCTTACAAAATGCAAGAAACCAAACCATCGAATTTAAGCGATTTACACACAAGTCAAATTACTATATATTACTGCTTATACAAACTGTAAATATGCTCATTAAAGCCGTACAAGCTCAAAAACAATCCAACCACTTAAGGAACAACCCCTTCGTACATCAAGACTCCTATAGAACGGGGATCGTTTGCGTTATTTTCCTCGAAATCGAGATCATATTTATATCAAATCCCTCAATGGATCATCACATGCTGCCTGTCATACCAACACGAACTCCGACTCCGTCGTCTCCTAGCTGGTAAACGTAAAACGGAGATATTTTCTTGATATTCGAAATTGGAGGAACAGAAGTATCTCTGGACCAGTGGTTCGGACATGTTTCCCTTCCCTCCTGGTCTCGTCTATCAGATCTCTAATACTTCCCATCAAAACCCATTTCTATATCTATTTATAGGGCTTGGACGGACGGAGATCAGAAAGGCCTGGAGTTATAGATTCTCCAATCTCCCGATATCTACGCTCTGCTACGAGAGAGACGGAGGTGGAATGCCGGAGCGGAGGAAGTGACGGTCAATACGCACATAACTCTTGACTCTCTCCCAAACACGTCCCTATGTCCGACGAACACGTCCACAGACTTCCAACTCAATCCCCTTTCTCTGGAATTGGAAATGGTTTACTTTCTCCAGGAACTCAAGGAAAAGGCCACCATTTGCTCGCCTCCATCATCTTTAGGATACAATAAGCACATGACACTTTTCATTTCACCACCAACACACTTACATCAAACATTTCCTCAACAACTTCACCACACGGACAAAGGGATTGTGCTGCCGATGGATCTGGACCCAAATTCCCCCACTCAACACATCCAGATCCCTCTACCTATGAATCCATATCTTCTCTTGCTTTCTCCTCCTGGTTTGGAAATATATCTCTATCTCTAACCAATACCTCTTTATTCACCTTCAGTCACAAACTTTTCCTGAAATCCCTCATGTCTGAGTCGTTTTTTTGAATTTTTTTAAAGGTTTAAAGGAGAGGGGAAACGATTCCCAATATTGAACATTCCCCATCTCTTTAAGCATTTTCCAAGTTCCATGCCCAGGTTCCTAAAAATCCCTACCAATAACTATAAATAAGAAACTGGAAAGTATGCATATGGAGCGGATCGATGGGCTGGAGATTATACATCATAACATCATCGTATAATGTAATGTAAATCTAGGGACATGCTTCTCAACTCCGAATTTGTTTAGGAGAATGACATAGCCACCTCCAGACTCTATACACAATGTTCCAGAGTTCGTCCTTTCGTTTTTTGAATATAAACAGACGGCCGTTCCCTAAAGGGCCGAGGGATTACTCAAAACGGAGAGATAAAAGCTCCCTTGGTTGATGGACAAGGTTTATACATCGATATCGGAATAGCTTTCCTTTAATCTTTTTGTCATGTCTCATTGCAAGAGTAGAAGAGAGAGAGCTTCATTCATACAAACAGGGAATATTTTACATATGATCCGACATATCCTACAATATTATTATTGGAAGTCCACACATAATTGATCGATTCACCCGACTCGCATCATCATATCACAACTGTTTCCAAAAACCCATCCTCAACCGATGAGCTGTCCTGGTTGGAAAAGAATTATAATCATCCACTCCTTTCCCTCAGCCCGTCGACGGATCTACGGAGCGGGGAGAGCTCATCAACTCATTTCTCGTCAATCCCGAAATAGGGTTTGGATTTGATATTTGATACGATTTCTCCCACACGAGTAATGTTGCCGGACTCTCGTCTACTCCGACCGACGACGCCCAAAAGGGATTCTAAATTGTAATATTCTTCGGGAGAGGGAAAGAGATGAGACGAAGCAGTAATAATAAGTGTTTCCTATTCCCCCTCTCTCTCTCTAATACTTTCTGATTGTCAGTCAGATATTAAACGAGAGCCTGGTGACTGTCAAAGGGGAAACAAACGAGGAGATGAGACGACAGAGTTGGACTCCATCCGCCTATACACCAGACAGCCACCACCACCAAATTCGTTAACAACAGATCCACCTTTCTCTCCGACAAACTGACATTAGAGTGAATAGGGAAACTATATGGGATCTCTCTCATGATGTAACTACCCGTCTATCTCCCCGTTACGGGAAATCGGGTTCAGATCGGAGGGAAAGTAGCAGCAGCATCTTCCCGACCCGACATGATAAATGCCCTCGTCTCCCATGAAAGGGAATCTTACTCTCTCTTGCTCGGTTCACTCTGTTGTCTAGTGATAACTTTAAATTAATGTGAATCAAATAGGGTTGGAGAAAAGCGAGAGAGAGGCTTATTAAAGGAAGGGGAGAGAGTGGAAGTGCAGGTAGTAGGGCATGTAACTAGTTCTAATATCCCTATACGTCTTCTTGGAAAGTGGATTGTTCCTTGATATTCGGCAGAGTCAGAAGTAAGATAGGGAGAAACTCCTTTCTCTCGCTTCCTCTTAATGTAAAAGCCAATAAGTGGAGAGAGGGGCTCCTGCTGCTGGGGAAAACAAATGTGAACTGCGCACAGGTTTCCGTTTCACAAGTACCACAATCAACCATTCCATTATAATGAGCCTTATAGCCGACGGAGGAGTCAGGCCAGGCGAGTCAAGTGCAAGTGGAACACTTAGGCGAGAGCGAGAGAGAGACTGCTATTAGTTAAGCGATGGAATCTATCTGCACTACTACCACCGTACAGTATGTCACCCGAAAATGATTCGGAATGGTACAGGCGGGCTTATAAGCCGCTCAGAGACCATAGAACAAATCCTATAGCGGATGCTACGGGGAAACGGAAGGTTCCTCCATTCTAAAACCACTACAGCTATGCTGCCGAGCAACGAGGACCAAGTGGCTGGGTAAGCTATTATTCCGAGAAACTCATCTTCTTCGCACTTCCTACCATCAACTTCGCATAATTCAGACCCACCATCATCATCATTCATTTAACTCAGGTTGAATAAGAAAACGGGAAAGTTCCCTAAGCCCTCCAAACTTCCCCCACACCAAGTTAGAACTAATACTGCTTTGCTCCAGAGAAGGCTCAATCAGATGTAATCGGTCAGGGGAAAGTTTAATGGGAAGAATAGGAGATTAAGGTTGTAGGGAATTGGGGAGGAAAAGGACAGTTCCGTTGGAAACTTTGTTTTGTTCTTGTATGGAGGCAGGGATTTTAAAACAAGAGCAAGGATACGTTGTCCTACTAAACAGACGAACTGTCTCGTAATGAAATAAAATTCGTGGAGTTGACAGAAGTTCAAGGAAACGGATATTCAAAGACTCTACTACGTTTTTTCAGAGAGGGAAAGGTAGAGAGAGAGAGACAAGGAAGGATTAGATTAAATGAAACGGCTGTAGATCGTAGATTGCGTTGTTAGAGGGGAAAGCACACAAGCACAACAACTACAGCACATCATCATACACAATACACATCTTCAAGAAACCTTTCCCGGACTATTCGTGTATGCTATAAAAATCCCAGTTTATAAAGCACATTCCCAGCACTACCAATTTAGCTATGTATATACATAGACAGTTTGTATGAAGTGAGGAAGTTAATGCAGGATAAAAGAGAGAGCTTTTGAACTATAGTTGTAGAATTGTTATAACGGCAGCCTCAGGTATTATAACGAAGGAAACAGCCGCCGACAGAAGTTCCTATTCAACGAGGACTCGGTTTTGCCGCAAAGCCGTACAACAATTCATTTAATGACTTACTTACTCCTCTCCCTGCAGAGAAATAAAGATGTCGATATCTTGGGGAAGTCGGAGAAGAAGGGATTCAATTTCCTAGCCTCTTTTGATCGTTGAAGATCTCGTCCCTTGAAAGTTCAGATTGTACCGAATGTTTGAAAACGTAGTTGATTTAATCGAAAATCAGTTGTACATCTTCAAAATCCTATTTATTCCTCAAATCGATCACATGAATTAGTAATTGATTATTGTGGGCAAGGTGATGAGGAACAACACTTTAAAAAACATTAAAAGCGTTTATTCATTTCAATTACTCCATTTCTACGATCAAGTACAAAGAAAAAAGCAGTGAATAGAAAACCATTGAGCCCAAGAGATCCATTAAAAACGAACCAGCCTTTGTTGTGCTTTCATGCATTTCCTCCTAAGTTCTACCATCCTTAGCAATGATTAGAAGTCATATTCACAGAACGGAAAGTAGTTTACCCAGCAATTCCCTTCCTAATACCGAATCAATTGGCCCCTGACCAAACTGGCTCTCTAGGAATTAAGCCACCGGGTTGTAGGCAGTAGTCTGCATTTATCCGCTTTATCTTCTGGGATACAAAAAACCGGGAGACAGGTGCAGGTGGAGCCATATTAATATTTAAACGGTTCCCTTCATTTATAAAGTTGTAAGTGTTCCAATTTCGAAAAGCGCAATAGCTTTCCCCTAAACCGTAGCCAAACTTCAGATCTATTAATCATCCTTAATTACTTAATTTATCTAGCAGAGAATAGTTTGGGTAAATTATTCTAAATGGCTGACTAAATGAATAGTTATGTTAAGTAGTTTGCGTGTAGATACAATGAAAAGTAAAAAGTAAAACTACAAAGCCTAAGGCTTCTTACATAACATACCGTGAGTTGGTAGTTGGAATGCTGTTTTACTCGAAGATAAATTAAAAAACCCTAACCTAACCCTTCTGGCTTTTTTACCCTTCTCGTTGCCTTTTAAACATCTCCTTGTCAGACTCACTGAGGCTGCCTAACATATTTAAACTTCCAATCCAAAAACACTTGACGAAAGGAGGAAAAAAAACTTTTAAAGTAAATGGCTTTGAAATGGAACATAGGTACATGGTAATATGAAACGAATGTGTGGAGTCTTGGAAGTTTCTTTGCCCTAAGTACTTTATCCTCGTATCAACGTTAAATTCTTGAATCCTTACACACGACTATTAAAAGTGTTAATTTAATGGTCGATCCCTCCTAAATTCGCCTTTGTCTATTGATGTAATTTATGAACAGCCCGTTTAATCTTCTTTTCAGACAGTTAAAACTATATTATTCTTGTGTAAGCGTGAGATATTTCGATTTTTTAAACTTTCAGAAGGGGGATGCCTGTACAAATCAGAAACGGTTTGTCAAGAGGTTTAAGAACAACACAATTTTTATGCGCTTTCCTTAAAGCTACTAGAGAATAGGATATTAAACATCAATAGTTGGTTTCGTGTTTTTTACAACTATTCTCTCGGCTCATTATAAAACGGCCTGGTCTCGAATAAAAAAGGAGGAAGTTGTTCGGGGCTGGAAAGGAATGAAGAAACCCGTTCCGATAAGAACTCATCAGGGAAACTAAGTGGATGGATGTGATGTTGCTTTTGATATCTGAAATCAATTTACAGCAAAACGACTGCAACCCAACCTACAGAGCCCGTAGAGACGGAATTTTTGGCAAGAGAAAGTGCTTTAGTTTCACGTGCTCGTGTAAAGGGATAATGAAGGATTTTGCAACTCCACTTCTGGCCGAGACGGAAAAGGAGTTCCCAACGGAGCAGGAGAGAGTGGAGAATTTCTGGGTTGTTTGGGAGGAAATTAGAGGAAGACCACACGAAATGTGTGTAGACGTTGAGGAGAGAGTATCGGATCGGATCCTCGAAGCCATTCTTCCTCTCGAGTCCTCTGTCAATTCAACTGTTGTTGCTTGTGAGAAATGCGATGAAACCGCCACCATCGACGATGAAGTAACTCGTTAGTGAGACACAAATGGAAAGGAGAAGAGCCAAGAATAAGTCCATGCATTATTGAACGGTTCACTCAAACCTCCCCAACAGTTGAAAGTGAATAAAACCACACGGTTTGTTCCGTCCCAAGCCAAAATGATATATCAGGCAGAGGATCTGGGAATTATATGCCAAAGTACTTTCCATTTAATTGATGAATGCTGGTGGATAGACATACTAATGTGTTTGTACACAACCCTACATAACTCCTCGTCTCCCATATATTTAGATGTACTTGGAGCTGAGAGACGGAGCAGGGCTTCGCTATATCGTGTTTTCATCCCGGTTGATAGTTATGTCATGATGTAAACATTTCTTCAAATTAGACTGAATAAAAGGCCGATCCATCTCGATCTGTTGTTGGGAAGGAACCCGGTCTTGGAAACCTGAATCTCAATCTCCTCATTTCTGATCCTATTTACTCCCGACCTGCTAATCACCAAGAGCCAACCTTCACAAAACAGCTTACAATTAACCCACACAAGGGAGAGACGAAGTGGAGGCTGGAGTGATATTCCTTAAATTTAACGGCCTAATGACTCCACCCGACTAAATGAGTTTGGAAATCAGGATTTTATTGACAAATTAATTTCCCCCTGACTGACGGCCCAAACAACATGCCCAAGCCAACAAGCTTGTAACAAATGGACCTCGGTTCCGAACTTGTAGCTATAATTATATTGTAAGTGAATTGTTTTTGATAAATGCAGCTCTCCGCCACCACTCACTTTATACTAGGGTCATTGAAGAACAGTAGGTTGGCTTTGGCTCGCAGAGTCTCTGCAATTTATTATGGAGGTGGTCTGGTGAATTTTGACGACCCGTCATGTCATGCCGAGCAAATATGGTCTATTGCTTATAAATACCCTTCCCTGTCTCGACATTGTAAACTGAAAAAGGCCTAATGTTTGGTTGACGTGTTTTCCCTGAATGGGCAAAGCGAAAATTGGATAATTAGTAGATCAAACGGTGATTTAGAGAGGTGTTGGCGGTACGAATAGTTTGTTTAATTCCATATCTTGCTCACACTACTAAAGTACCAAAATACAGTCACTCCCTATAGTCCGTATTACAATTTAAAATGTTGTATATATCTGCCCCCATGGAACTAATAAAATTATGCTGAATGACGAATGAAGATAAAAAGGGTTATTCATACATACATATACAATGTATGTAAGATACACAAGTTTGTGTCTTAAATCCCCTGTTTATCTTCTTCATCAACAGTTCCCTCAGAAGTTACGTTTATTTCTCCACTATAGCATAGCCCATGCTTTGCAGATAGTCCGTTAACTACATCTTGACGCTTTTATTTCCAATTATATCAATCAATTGACTGACGACTGACGAGTATTAAACAATTACATTTAAATATTTAGTTACTCATTACTCCTCTTACTACGTCAACTTAAATGCTTATCACTTTCCGTCCGCAGTTAAAAGGTTTGAACCTGTAAAGCTTGGTTAATTGTACTTTGCAGTATTCTATTTCACGGAACTCGGACCGAGCCAGGCTTTCTATTTTGTATCTCGTTTACGTTTCCACATTGGGTAAAGCTAGACTTTCAACGTTGTCGCAAAGGACAGGAAACTACGACACAAGAAGTCAGAACTAACAAATTAGAGGGCTAGTGAAAGGCAAAAGGATGAAAGGTAGTTAGCATATTCTGACTACGTTAATCAAATGCTCTATTAAGCGGAGCTTAAAGCATTTTTGAAAACAAATAAATCAGAGAGGGATAGCAATATATTTTGATTGAAATTTTTCAAAACGTGCATATTGTATATAAGCTTTTAATTCATCGCACAAATGGAGTGTCTAGAAAAGTGATAAAATATTTTGTAGTTATTCCATGAATTCATGATCATTACGCTTTACGAGCTGAATCAGAAAATCATCAATCATATAGCAATGCATGTGAGAGAAAATTTATTGCCGGAGCATTTTTCATGCTTTCAGTAAAAACGTTAAACGTTGGTATCTGTCATTTAAAGAATTACCTTTAGAGGATCCAATGTCACCCTAAATAGAGTAAAATTTACTTTTATTCCGATCCCGAGTCACGACAGAGTAGAGTAACTTGAAACTTCACTCTTGAAAAGGTTTAATTAGTCAATATCCGTTAGTTTCTAGTTCTTGTCTTGATTTCCGAGTTCAGATTTCCTATTCACTAAATTCCCAAATCTTTCACATAAAATATGGTAATCCAATCAATCCACAAACCAAATAAAACGGCTTAATAACTCGTACGGACGGGGAATCCAAGAGCTTCCACAAACAGCATGGGGACAACAAGAGCACTGCAACTTTGTCAATTCCGCACTCCACCCACAATCCACTCACTGGATTTTTTGTTAGCTTTTCCTGTGGATGAGTAATTTGTAATTCCGATAAGATAGTATGCCAAACGCACAATAAGTAGTAGTAAAACGTAAAACACGCTGACTCCGAGAAACGTACACCGTGAAACGGTTTAGGAGTGGAATAATTGGGAGTACATGAACGGAGGACTGCAAGGAGAACACTGGTTGCCCGGGTTGGACTTTCCTGGCATATGAAGTGTTTACTGGGTGGCTGAGCATAGGATAAGTCTTGATAGAGAGTGGAAGTGTTGCTTCCTTTTTTACCACTTTTAGTTTGCTCAAATCTGACTCGTATAAAGAGGTACTGGTACTACTGGTGGTGGTGGTGCTACTGCCTGATCTGATCTTATTCCTGTAATAATAATCTAATGTATGTGTGATGAGACTTTGATAGTTTCCACTTTGTAACGCTACTAACCTACCCTCGTCACCACCACCTCTTCTGCGATTTCCCTATCAAGACTATGCATGGAGTAGGTTTTATGGGCCGAGTAAGTAATCAAGACAACTCCGTGTAAAATATAATTAATCCACAAAGAGTTACGAAAGAATTACAAACTCTTCCTGTCTTCCTTACCGACGGTAACCGTAAGGACGGGAAGTTTATAACGTCTTATAGACTTGTGCCTGGAGTGAGGATGAAACCGAGACTGGTTTCCTATGATATAAAGCCCAGAGGTCGTGGAGTAAAATCCATCAGAGAACCTCAAAAAAACCAAATCTGTTTACCGAGTTCTGAATTCAGAGAAACGGTCGGTCGGTAATGGGTTGGGCAGGTTGTTGGGATACTTGATCGTTTGGTTCGCTTATGCGGCTCTCCTTCCTTAAATGAACTATATAGTTTCTGAACTTTTTATTGCCTTGTTTCAAGTTCAGCCCGTCACCTTCCATCAACCTTAAGACAGTTGTAGTTGTAAATTTGGACTGATTACTCTCTCATATTGGATATCAGATGAAAGGAATGAATGAGAAATGTGATCTGCTGTTAAAGGAGATTGGAAAATCAATGCTTTGTCCAGCCACTTATCAGAGAGACGACAGGGCTGTTGACTCCTTAAATTCAAAAATAGAATCACTATCAACTAACTATCGGGGCATGCGATTTCTTTGAAGTGAACATAATCCCCCATTGCCGAAGAATTGTGCCAGCAATTAAGGATCCTCTTACGGATCAGTATCCCCGATTTTATAGCCACTGACTCCTCTATTGATTGACCCTATCTGCCTATTCTCACTTTACAATAACTTTTCCGATGAAGACGGGGTCGGAGCAATACTCATAGACGCGGAATGAGTGGAAGTCTGTCTTCCCTATCGAATAGAGATCGGAGCAGCGATTTAAGGTCTCGACTTCCATATGCACTCTTCCTTCTTGTTGTTGGTATTTGGTAGTGGCACAAATTACAGACTGGCAGAAGAGCACTGACTATTACTATTACTATTATTATTATTATTACAGAGATATAAAGCTTTGGAGCAATAGATTCAGGCCTCCCCTTCAAAAACAGGATTGCCAGGGAGTTAAGTACATGGCTTCCTAGATGCACTTAATATCCTCAGATCCTTATTCGGAGCAGAAGTACTTCCCCATCAAGAAGATTCCCAAAGACTTTCCTCCAAGAAAGATCTTCCCTCACGTTCTCCCTCGCTATATTTATATACAGGATTCGGTACAAAATGCCTCGTTCTTTCCTGATCCCATGTAGCACAGTAGGGCTTTATATACAACTCTTTAGTACGGATCTTATATGAGTTAAATCCGAAGTTTTGGGTCCGAGAGAGCTCTTCCCGATCTACAACTCCACTTCTTAAGTTCTTATGACTAGGTACATTTATTGTTCTTAGGAGTCTTTAAGGGAAAAACCTTAAAACAACACAACAAGGTTGGGTTGGGTATCGGAGGATGTTTCAAGGGGTCCTCTCGCTTATGTCTTCAAGCTAAATGACGATGACGATGGGGGTGATGAAGACCATGATCCTCTCGCCAAGATTTTACTTCATTTTTTATACTAGAGCAAGTCAAAATCCTTGGTTAGTTTACCTCACTCTCGGCTCGAATCAAAAGGACAGGTTTGGAAGATGAAGATCGTTCCATCGAGTTGAATTGTTTGTACGACAACTACGGCATTGCATTGCATATGGGTTGTAATGTGTTCAGTATGTTCCTCTCTCATCTTTAAAGAGTCATTTCATCTCATCATAGGCATGATCGTCATTTACACTGATCATCATTATTATCCTTCTTGTAAATTGTACATTTTATTGTGCATTGTGCAGATCCACACTCCTATTCCACACCACCACCAGCCCTAATACTAATAGCACTGACACTGACTCATCATATCGTATATATAATTATGAACTAGCTCCTTCTCAATCCCATTTAACGACTTAAAGAAAGATGACTTGTCCAACCTATCCTATACGGTATTGAAAAGAGATGATGCGATGCCATTTTTTACATTTTTTTTATAGATTCAGTTTGAAATCATCTCCTTACATCTTCACTAAAAATTAAAATAATAATAACATCAGTGAGAGAGATATGAAATAGCTGTGGTGCTTGGAGCTATACTAAACACACATCCTGGCCATCATCATCTTCCTCCTTCTAGTAATGTTATATATGGAAGGAGATGATGATCATCTTTCGGAGTTTTGCCCCTCTTTGTATTCTTCGGTGAATGGTATCTCATCTCTCGACGTACCTCTCGTCTCTGCATTGTGTAGGAGAAAAGGAAAAAACGGTTTTAAACGATTACACACTCAACTGAACCTGCCCTTCTCTTTAATAAACAGCTTTAATGCTGGAGGGACTGGCAAAGTAACGTGACTTGGATGGAATCTCAAAACGCCTTCTGCCTCGCTCACTCACTCGATTTAAGAGCATTATCCTAGCACGCTAAGCAAAGCGTTTTCCACAGCCGCACCGGACAGCAGTACTAAACATCTTAAGGAGCATAATATATAAATGCTAATGGTAATAATAATAATAATAATATCTTAAATCCGAACCCTTGACAATGCATTATCAAATCCAGTAAGTAAAGCCGAAAGGGATGATGGTAAAAAAAACTGAACATACCTCTACATCTAATAACCAGCTAATCCTTCACTCACTCCGTTCCTCAATTAAAATCAGGCCGAGGAAAGTAAACTATGGAGGAATTTTTCTTATTATTCTTAAGGCATCATGATGGGCTGGATTAAATTCTCCAGCCATATCCACCACAACCCTTTCCATTTTCGTCTACTTACGATCTATCCTCGAGCCTTCGTAATTCCTCGTAATATTTAATATTGTTATTACCTCATAGGATTTTAATATGACCATTTCTTATTTTTATTATTAATTATGGGCAGAACGACGGAGAGCTGAAATCGTTAAGAGCCTACACAATGGATTATAATTCCTAATGGATGGCTTCTATAATAGGTTGGAGCTGATCGTGATTCCTGATCCCTTTTTTGAGCAAGTGCTTCCTCAATCCAATTTCTACCCACTCGTTTTTTAAAGAAGGATTGTAAAGAGAGCTGTGAAGAGAGATAAATATGAAGGATCACAAATCAGAACAATTATCCAGGCCTTGTCAACCAGCCCATCACATCACTGTCCCATTTCATCCGATGAAGAATCAGAATGGGCCTGCCTACATTATAACCATTTATTGTTTTTTTTTCTATCCTTAGAACATGACTTGGACTTGTTGAGAGTGGACAAAGAATTAAGACGAGAAAAAAATATGGAATGATTATTATGATGCAAATAAATGTAGTTTGCATGTCCATTATGACTGGTTAAAGTACCTCTTGGCTTAGCCGGACCCAGTCCATTATCTCAACATAGTACGATATAAATGTGAGACTCTCTTCTTGGCTTTCAGGTACATTAAAACACTTTGTTCTTGTTTTTTAAGGTATTTTTTCATTGCAAAGCTTATTCCGTGATTTGATTCCCCTACAAAGCGGCTTTAGTCATAGCCGTGAGTAATAATAAAGTGTTTCTCGAACTCGCTCTTCTCTGTGTAAAGAACGAGGATTTGGCTTGGAATTGAGGTTTGCTGATGAAGGAATAAAGACATGTTCTGGGGAAGGGGATGAACAGGTGCAGTGAGTGAGTGAGATTTTTGAGAGCGTTTGACACTCCTTCAGATCAATTCCAAGATCTTTGGCCCAGGGTTTGTAGGGAAACTGGCAATCAAAAATATTTCATCCTTTTGTGTCCAGGCTGAAAGACGGGAAAAGCTTTTAATATTAAAGTCATAACGCATTAAAAGGTTCTCGTTTCGACTGCTGAGTCAGCAGAGAGGAGCTCTTATTTAATACCATACCCACCACTTCCAATGTGCATCATCAACATCATGACATGCTGTGCAGAGCTAATTGAGATATGGTAGACTTGAACGAGTATAGTTTTGTAAAGTGGTTGGATTTTGACGAAAGGCCCTCTTCTCTCCGCTCCAATCTACCTCTTCTGACGATGTGCATATGGATGATATAATAATAATAACCTCCATATCCATCCAAAATACTTTATATATTATTATTATATATGATTATGTCTTTTAGCTTGTTAGCAACATCGCCTTTTCCCCTCGAGGGAGACTCTCTGCTCTGAAAATTCTAAAACCCTTGCTGCCTTTCCTACAGACCCAATTATAGGAAACATGATTGGTTCATGATTTGCTTTTGTTGGTGACAAACGATCAGAAGTAGCAGGAGCAGTATTATTATTAAAGTGGGTAACGATCCTGAATTTCGATGAATCTCCCTTCGTCTCCATTCCCTTCGTCATTATCACCAGGATTTGTACGAGCATCATCGGCTAATGAAGACGGAGTAGGGACCAGGGCCTATATACTGAAGGAGATGACTACTTAACAATATACCACGCCTGCTCCCTTACATTTCAAACCGTTCGAAAGTGTGGAAAAGTATGTAAGAGTAGCAAGGAGTTTGTGACTTGATCCTCTTCCAAATAATGCTCGCTCTCCTGACTTCTTCCTCCACTTAAGACGAGAACTAAAGAGTCATATAGAGTCTCTTCTTACGTTCTAACTCCAACTCACCCATTAGACTTCCCTAATGCCTCGACGACTCAGCCGGCCCATCCTCAATGCTTAAATACCAAGTTGTCATTGAGACACTTCCCTTAAAACCTGGCGACACGACAAAGGAGGCATTATTAGTGGCAACCGGGTTTAATGGGCATCCACTAAACTGATGATAAGTCTTTAAACACTGGAATCCCAGCTAATCTCCGTTCATCTGCAACATCCTCGTCCTAGGTTCGGTATACCGGGCAGCTCTGCTACTACAAACCTCCATCACCACCACCGATCTTCTCTCGCTTTATAACCCGGTTCGGATATAAAGAACCCATTGCTCTTGCTTACGAAGCTATTCATCAACATTTCTTGTATCACTGCAGGGGGATACGGAGACTCTATAGGGAAGTAGCAATGAAGCAGAGAGACAGCTTAAGTTCCTTGATAGTCTGACTCAAAGTCTCAAAGTGATGGTGAGCAAGCAAAGAGGATGTTCTAGTAGCAGAGATGATGATGATGATGATGAGGTAGTGTATGGTCCGTGTTTCTACATAGAGCCCTACTGTCACAAGACCATTTCTTCGTCGTCTTCTTCCTCTTCCTCCGAAGAAGGACTTGGACTCGTATTAATTTGAGCAAGTGAGGGGAGACAAGAGGGCAATTGAAGCCGTTTCCAACGATTTGAAGCACGTTGTACAAATCAGTGAGACTGATAGCTATTGAGCTATCTCCGCCGCTTTCTTCCCGACTTTCTCTCTCTTCCCTATCTTAAGTTCCTAATGTCCCTCCCTATAGCCCTCTGCGGATACAGAGCCTCTGACACTCGAAAGACTCTCTCTCGCTCTCTTCTCCTGTTTTAAATTAATCTTCCATGAAGAAACGGAACGTGTTCTATCTTCCTAACACCCAGAGAAAGGTTGATGTCGAGGGATAAAAAAGTACGAGGCCAGCGGGGTTGAACACCAACTTAAATTGCTTCCTTTTATTACACGCTTTAGCTAAAATCTTCTTCCTTTTCATTCTTTCCAATCCCAATACCTCCTCTCTCTCTCTCTCTCTCTCTCTCTCTCTCTCTCTTTGTCTTACATGGCAGTTTTTTTAAATAAATGTCTGTGCATCTCTCCAAAAACCCAATTTCCATATAATAATAATATAGGTGCGTGTATAAACGTATGTAGCCCTCCATATTAGGAATTACGATAATAAGGTTTACTCTTCCTCTTCTTCCTTTTACTCATCTTGTTTAGTGGGGATAATATAAATTTCTATAACCATCCCGAGAGGAGTTCATTTAAAACCTTTTTCCTTTCTCTATATGAATCCATTTATCCCTCTCCTGTTTACGAGGACGAGGACGGGAGGGAAGGCTGTTCTAGGGCAACGTTTCCCCTTCAATCTATTTATCTTTTACATTTTACAAGGAGTCTCTCATTCAATTTTCTCGTGTTTAATGTTCTTCTTAGTGAACCCTTTTGTTCCGTAAGGAAAGCTATCATGGGCCTACTAAAAAGTAATCCTAGCCCTCCGTTCCCCTGTAACTGATACACTGTGTGTGTGCCGACTTTATGGATGCCCATAGGAGTCGGGAATAGGAGTTCCGTTCCCGGTTCCATAATGTTCCGAACTGAGAGAACTCATTCTCTCCCTGGGTGCTCATTAAACTTGAACCATCAGCACCAACGAACCGTGCACGCACTTCTCTTCACCCTACCAGAAAACCTATTCCCGTTTTTTTAGCCAACAAAAAGGTTTCTCCTCTCACCGGCAACTAATTGTTATCCTTCAGTAGATAATTACTTGGAGCCGAACTTCGTTAAAACTAAATCAGCTTCTTCATTATGCATTGGAATTGAGATGAGATGCTGAGGTAGGCAGAAGAAAGAAACTTCTTTCTGTGGTATTTAAAATGGGGATATGATATTAAGAGTTATCGGGAAGCCAATGATATTCCATCTTTATCAACCCATTTAGTATAGATTGAAGGGAGGTAATATCCCCACGGACTCAGTGGATCAGTTTGCATTAATTTTTCAGCATACGGAACAAGGTGATGGAGAAGGAAGAACCGGATTTGATTTTCCCCTTCTTCGTTAGCGAGCGAGCAATTTTTTTTATTTACTAATCACCGTCCAAAAGTCATCGGATGATAGTTGGGTTTTTGGAATGATGACTGCCTCCTTAATTCCGTGCTAGAAATCTGCTGGTGATTAGTAATCAGGATAAGGAATTGCTACTAAAAGTCAAATCAATCTTGGGCTTTGAGCAGTTTATAAGAGAGAAGTGGTCGTAGAGTTGAGGCTGAATGTCTCTCCGCCTTTCGTAATGACTGACACAGGTACAGAGGCTAGGTTGGACGTTGGCAAGTATTAATTCGGGAAAAGCAGTACTTTTATAAGACAGGGTTGGGATATTATGGACTTCACCCTTGAGGGAAATAATCAGTTTTTCAATGTGAGAAATGGCTTTCAAAGTTTAAAAGCTTCATTTCCCTTCATTCATCAAGTGGAAGGAGGGTTTGATCTTAAAGTCCTCGCTCTCTTTACTGAATTCGTGGAAAAAGCGGCTTGGGTTGGGTAACTTGAAACCTGTCGATTTAATTGCTGATTCCATATTCCACACTCTCCTAGGAGATAAATGGTAAATCTGAGGAGAAACTAATCATAAGGCAGTGTAAAGTGATTTATCCCATCCCTCTTGCACATCCAGCCTAATGACTCTCAATTTTTTTTGCTCTTAAATGTCCATGCACTTACTATCTCTTCTTTTAAGTTCGAGAGTGATCAGTTCTATTCTATACGAAAAAACTGCATCTCGACTGCTTTGAATGTGATACAAGATTGAAATGATCATACATTTCATTTTATTTTACATATCATATTTCCCCTTGCTGTACTTGATTCTAAACTCGGTATAGTTGAGGACTCTAGAATGGTTGTTATGAAATAGATGGATAAAAATTAAACGGAGAAGCAGAGGAAAAGAAGCTCGGTTCGGTTTATTCTGTTGTAGAAACGGTGGTTGTGTGCCAGTCCCCCGAATCAGTGATTTAACTAATGCCTCTTTTATTCCCCGAAATTGTCGACTCGTATTTGAATTGTAGATGAAGCGAGGGACGGGAAATCAATGGATGATAGTGGGAATCATATTCATGTTAACCCAGAACATAATGGTACGGGCATCGTTTTAGTTCAGCTCTACCTATTCACACTCGGAACGGAATCCTTATAGCCCTTGTTTTGATGAGTCAGCCAGATTAGAAGGAAATCAAGCAGGGGCTGTTGAGAGATGGATTCGACATTGCTTTTAGAAATAATTGCAACCGGCAGTTTGAGTATATTAAGTCACATTATAAGAATTCCTTATCCCTCTCTAGCCTTGCTCTGTCTAGCTGCAGGCAGATTTAGTTTTAGGTACGAAAAAAACGGTTTTCCTTACAATAGTAGTTCCTTCTACGAAACAATCTCTAGGAATAGGGATAACTATTACAATTTACAAAGTCACCTCATAATATGAATATCAGCTAACGATTTCCATGGAACTTATGCAAAGTTCGTCATAGTAGTGGCACACGGTTTGGCTATTAAACCCTTTCAACCAGCATCCATTCCTATAATCATTTTTATTGCTTTAAATTAGGAATCAAACATGTTCCTAAACTACTACTACTCCTTGCCAAAGGCACGCAAACTACAACCAAATACCAACAGCTATTTATATTGTAAAATATTATGAAGGAAGAACCTCTCGGCTCTTTGGTGAATCCATACATTAGGATCATGATGACGGAGATGTTTATGGTGGAATTTAATTTATCAAAATAATGGTGGTAGACATAGTAAAGGATTTGATTTGATGGAGGTTGCGAGCGTTTCTCTCAGCTACTAATGTTATATATAATGGACTGGTTATGGTCCTTATTTTCTTTGGGATGGTTCTCAATTACTATTTAAGACAAATCGACGGCATTCAACTATTAAGTCTTCCTAATAAGGAAGGAAATAATTTATGATCCCACGTAACTCTGTCCGAAGGAGTAGTAGTGTTAGGTAGGATCAATAATAAATAGGAGGAGGACATCCTATAATACAAGTATTTTAATCTACCGTCTCGTCAAACGACACAGGCGGATCACTTTGCCTCCTCTTGATCCATTATTATTAGGAACATTCCTTTGGAGCAGAAGAGCGGAGATTAATAATGCAAAACAACAAACTGATAGATCATTGACTTACAGAGAGAGTAAGAGGGATCATATTTCATTATGTTTTGGCTATGTGCCGATAACTGCATTATTACATTTTATTAACGAGCCTGAGCCGAGAACAATACTCTCAGCTATTAATCCATCCCTCCTCCAATCCTCATCTGCAGATATTTTTATTAGTTGTTTATTATAGCAGAGATCTATTAAAACTACTTTTAATGGACCATTCTTTTTATGGCCGTAGTAGGAAATAGGACGGAGAGAGATCATTTCGCGAACCGCGTCCCCGTCTGTCCTTCATCCTTATCCTAGTCATCCTTACAAAACAAATGAATATCAAATTCATTTCAGTTGGATGATTTGATCTGCCTCCTTGGAGAGGCATTTACGTAACCTACTCAACGTTGGATCTTTAAGCTCTTCTATTGGTCTTTGAGGGGCTTTGCACTGCAATAATAATATTCCCTGATTTTCTACATCTTCTCCTCCTGCTTTTTACGAAGCGAAAGTAAAAGGTCTGAGACTAGAGCCAATAACTTTTTTATTAACTGCTTATGTGTCATGCTTTATTTTGGTGACACGTAAAATAATTATTTACAATTGGGTTGGAGGTAAAATGGAAATTTCCTAATCGTATCTTTGGTATTTCAACATACTTGTTTAATTACATGTTGTTTTAATTGTTGTTTCTTTACTGCTTTTTCATCATTAAAAGCGCCTAATTTGGCAATATAGAGTCCAGTTTCCGTACAAGAAATCCCAACAAAACTACACAGTTTTATTATCTAAACGATTTGCAGGACTTAAAAAAATCTTAACAGAATATATTTCAAGGAATAAATCCATCCAGATTCATCCCCCTTATTCCGGAAGAGAGCCGGTTCTTCTTTACAATAAAATAATCCATCTTCCGAGAGTTAGAAATGATAGGGCCTGGATTTGAATGTAAATTGACATGTGTGAAGTGGAAAGGTTATAAAGTGATGTATTCAAAGGGGAAAGATGCCCAAGAGTAACTCTCCGAAAGGAATGACTGACATATTATTTGTATATCCATTTGCATTTTGAACGTCCGAATGGATAGGGAGGAGAAGGGAACAAACAACAACTGATCGAATGCATGTTTCAAAACATCCAGGAATAATTTCAAATCGGAAAAGGATGCAGAAACGGGCGAGGAGGGAGGCTAGATAAATGGGATCCATTTCATCAAACTACCAACTACATGATTAACGTACAAGAGATTCGGATTATTTTATAAATCAGGCCCGAATTTCTCAACGAAACTTACTCCTGAAAGGGAATGGAATAATTGGTTGGAATTACATCATTTCCCATAATAGATCTCCTCTATAGACCATGCCCAATCCACTTTAATCCTTTGTACATAGTCTGCACTTAATAATAGACGCATTTTATTATCCTGGATGGAATGTTTTTTTAATAACTCATCTTATAAAACGCTCACTCAAATGTACGATTCCATATACGAGGGAGGAATTACATCCTAATGAATTAATATACTTGAAACTTGAAATGCATGTTCACAGTTCACAATCATAGTGAGCAGAGCAATTAAAACACATCTGCATTCCTCCTTTGATACTTATAGACACAATATCAAACAATTTGTAACTACAGTGCTAAAGCATTACAATCTATAAAGGGAATCCAGTATCAAGTTTCTACATTCGAGACGATTTCAAGCTCCTTTAATTACGATAGGGAATAAATCTGACACGCTGCTACTGCTGCTGAGGACTGCAGATGATGAAGTTTATGATAATAAGCGGAAACTCTTAGGAAACCATTTATTCTTCTCTTTTATTTCCATAAGTTTTAAGTATAATTCTGGAGATTGCATTTGCATACAGGCATTGTATCGTAAAATAGCTGGGACTCTCGAATAATAATAAGGAGAGGAGGGAATTAAGTAACGATGATCAACAAGGAGAGGAGAGTAAAATGAGAAAAGTACTTAACAACTGATTGAGTGCCTGTGGTATTATTACTGCAGGACAGAAAAAGGGAACTCTTTATCTGTAAACTTTGAGTAGGTTTCATGTGCTTCCAAACGGCTAGTTCCGTACTTTGATCTATTATTACGAGAGAGAGAGAGTTGTATTTCGTTGCGTTACGATTTAGGAAAAACAGGAAGGGTTCTTTCACCCAACTAACTAATATAAATAGGACTAGAAATTGCTTGTTGTGTAGTAAAACTGCAACAACCGGGGAACTACCCCACAGTCGACGAAACCAATATAGAGTTAGTTACTCCTGATACAACAACCCTTTCCCTATTCCGAAGAGTTTGAAGAATACGACGATGATGATGATCTTGTAAAGGGGCAAAGAGATATGGTGAAATTAGGATTTAGAACCGAAACAGTGGATCGGATACATATATATATTAGAGGAGATGTTGGTTGGATGGAGTTCGTCTTCCATAATTCGAAGAGACGTGAGTCTTGTTGGACTCAAGTCTCTTCTTCCAGCTACAGATACAGATGAAGAATGGAAGTGAAGTAATAAATTCTTGCTTCCTTCAAGGAATGAGAAGCCTAAGGGAAATTCTTATACCAGTGAATCCAGAACTAAAGTCTGTCAGATTCTAGGATCTTCTTCCAGTTGTTCCTTAAACTATTCCTCGGAATAATAATAATAATATAGGAATCCACAATGTTGATGATGATGTTCTTCAAACATATGCTTCATCCTGTGCTGTCCTGGTGTCGGGCTAAAATCTTTTGATACTCAACCTTCTGGGAAGAGAGAGGTTAAACGATAGAGATAACTTAGGTTTCGGCCCATTTTTCTCCAGCCTTTCCGAACCATAATATTACTCCAACTTTATTATGCGGATAGTACATTATTTTAAGGATGGGATAAGTGCGGAAGGAGAAGTAGGTGAGGTGGAAGAGCTCGTGGGGTACTTATAAGGGAGATATGGTTCCTATTCCGAACATTATTATTCGCCAAGCTAAACAAAACTTTACGCTTTAATTTATTCCTATTATTATTATATTCATTTCATGGAGGAATATACGAACGGAGGTTGTAAGTGCTTGTACTTGAGAAGGAGAAGAAGAAGATGCAGTTCGCAGATAGTTAAAACTCGGCAGTATTATTTCATCAAGGACTAATGCAGTGGATGTGTAGATACTTTCTTTGCCACCAGAAGACTCCATCTCTCATATTAAATTCCGTTTATACTTCATTTCATAATAGGCATTGTCTACAGGCTGGGAGAGAGCTGACTCGGTCCTGGTTCTTACTCAACTTTCCGGGACTATAGACACTTCTAGCTGCTTGAGAGCAAGAGCTGGAAAGGAGCTCTAACGAGAGAGAGAAAGCTGGGAAAGTTAAGTTTAGGCTAACAAGGAGGAAAGTGGAGATAAATGTTACAAATGCTTTCTCTGAAGAAGCGGACGATTGCTTCAGTTATGATGAGGATGTTCGGAATAAGAATTTAAGAAAGCGACAGGAGGAAGAGCTATTCAGACATTTTAGAGTTGAGAGATGAAGCAATGAGAAAGTCCCTCGTTGCATTACAAGACTTTCCTTGGAATTAAATTGTGGAGAGACGGAAGGACTTGAGAGAGAGCTGGCATTTTGAGCATTTTGAGAGGGGAAAGTCAGGCCTCTCTCTGCAGAATAAGAAGGCGACTGGGAAGGAGGGCTTTGGGTCGGAATATGTTTATTATTAAGAGCACTTCGGGCTCTTAGTACTTGGGAAGGGAAACCAGGAACGGAGTCATCACTCATCATTAAGCATAAGTGTATGGCAGAGAGCAGCAAGTCGTATATGAAATGATGATTCCCCTCATGCCCCACCCCTCCAGCTCTCATCTCTCCGTTTCTCAAGATCCTCATCATCATCATCGGAATTATTACGATTGAGGGAAACTATTCCCAACATTAGTTCCGAGGCTGGAATTCGGAAGGATGAGGGAGGCGAGAGAGAGGGCTCAAAATATCTGTCTGCAAGAGATGAGCTTCCTTCTCAAATCCCAAATTAGGCTTGTCATAATGAATCCTAAATTGCAAGATGCAGAGTTGGAGAGAACCCTTCTCCCTTTTGAAACGGTTCAGTTTCGACTAACTGGCTCCATGACTCAATATGCATTTCATCACTTTGCCATCTCCCATGGATGGGATAATAATATACGGTTCCTTCGGATCGATCCGACCTCCTATCAACCTCGCCTCCCGAAATCCCGAGAAGGGGAAACCAATTAAAACAATGGAGCTTAAACCATATTCCGAAGTTGAATTCATTTACCTATCCAAGCCTTGGTCAAACAATCGGGGATGATTGTGTGTCTTTTGGGATATTGAGTGCCGAACTTGCTTTTAGTCATGTAGTCATACTAGTCATAGATCTTGAAAAAATGTAGGCAGCTGTAGCATGGATTGCTAAAGGCCATTCCATTATTTTTGTGAACTATGGCTATAATATATGGAATGAAATCGTAAACTTGGATATAGATGTGGTATGTATTGGCTAGAGGAGATGAGGAACCATTAAGGAATGGAGTTCCCTCACGATCTCGACACACGTAAAGTTTGTTTGCCAAAGGTTCTTAAATACCATAAAATCCACCCTCTTAACTTTTTCCATGCAGTCAATTAACACCAAGAATACTTTGAAAAATGATCCATGCAACCGAAATTACTCTTTCTGCAGACAGGTCGACAGGAGTCAACAACTGACTCTCGGTTCGATTAACTCGATCCCACATTTACAGATGGATGTGAACCTTCTAACTCCGAACGTCGTGCTCCCCATTTTGTAAAAACAACAGGACTAATCCTTAAAGGCAAGTTGGGCCGGAATGTGTACGTATATTTCAGAAAAGTCGGGCCAACTGACATTGCCCTGTTCATAAAGTGCAAGGAAAACAAGTCTGAGCTAGTTGCTCAACGTTAATGTGAGAGGGAGAGGCTCGGGAGTTGCAGAAGTAGCAGGCCCATTAACTTAAGCTCTGAAAGATTGAAACTTTAACTCCAATGTTATATTGAGAGAAAGCAATTTAAAGTCGTCTATAGCCGACCGTAAATACCAATGTCCCCTCATATCTATTGCCCTGTGTTTAATGTGCAATCCTATGTGCCCGACTCCCATCTCGGGTTTGTAAAACCTGGTTTCAGTTACACTTTTGACTTCTTCTTGGATCTCAGTCATTTGGCTCGGCTCAATCCTCCTGTCCCTCGAGACAAGTGAGGAATCTTGGAGAAGAGAGGAAAGTTGGGATGCGTGAATAGGTTTAGGAAGCTGTCAAGTACAAATCGCTACAAAGGAACTGAACGGAGATCTATCTAGCTTGTATAAATATCTGGTGAACAAGTGTAACCGAAGGATCATTAAGAGACATGAATCACCCTTAAGTCGTTCCAGGAGGTCGTAGTTCCAGAAGACAGGAGCCATACTTTTGTCAGGACATCAGGAGAGGAGAAGGCGACATTCGGACATCATTTTCTGTGCAAGAACTAAACTAATTATAGACGAACCTGTCAACAGTCTTAACTTGCGTTATTTGTGTCTTTCCTCTCCCTGCCCCAACCTAACATCTTTTATGTCCGAGGAGTTAATTTGCCCTTAACTGGGAACAGACCAAGCCCGTTCCGTCGAGATCGGCTTCCTTTGAAGCCTTTTCAGGGCTAATTTATTCGATATTTTGAGCCGAAATCCAGCCATACTTTGGTTTTAGAATTACTGACAATATCTACATGTTAGGTCATTGCAAAATTAGCCAATACGCTGAGCTGTATTCACTTTCTTTTAAACCTTACCGAGTCAGATATCCTTAAACTGCAGAGTAGGCAATTGTGATTTGATCCTGTAAACCTAATTTTTAATTCCATGACTTCCAAAGGAGGGAATTCAGTATGCTTCTTCATCCTTCAGTATCATTTTCCTTACAGGATCCGGCTACGGAGAGTAAAACAACAAGCAACTTGCCTAAGACTGAGCTTTAAAACCTCCAAACCGACAATTCTCCATCTTTTTGGCCTCCGATCGAAATAATATGAACCTCGGAGAATGAATTCAGTGACTTGGAAAGCGGAATACGGGAGATTGTATCCAGCGAAAATGTTCAAAATATTCCTGCTTTATCAGTCCAACCATACAGAAGACTAAGGAGTCAGTCTGACGCATGGTACTTAGGGAGGCAGGGATCGGGCACAGAACTCAGTCATGTAGCATAAATGAGCTAAAATATTCATAATATTATGCGGATGTGTGTGACGAAAATGCTGTGGTGTTGACTAAAGAGTCTCACTTATCTTCACTTGAATGACTACTGCAAATGCTGGGAAATCATCCTCATCATCATCCCAATTCATTCCCATCTCCGTCCTATAAATCCTCTCCTCCTCCTGGTTACAATAAATCCCAGGAATTATCCCTATCTCTTGGTTTTAAACACGGGGACTACGTAAGTCAGTCCTCTACGGGGAAAGAGAGAGGGTACCGAGTGTAAGCAGCATTATTACTCCAAGAAATACGGAAAAGAGAAAGATCCAGGTGTATTTGCTGCTTCCATACACAGTGCAAAATAGCTCTGCTTTAGCTTTAGGTCTTCTGTAGGAAAGTGTAGATAGTGAGAATGTGAGAAAGGAGGATGATGATGATGATACGGTTCATGATTCGGTAGTAGTTGCGGTGGTGCGACTTAATTTGATTAATGATAGGAAAGGCAACCGGGTATTTTGTTGCACTAAAGAACGGGATGTTGAGCCTGTAAATCTACTTCCTCTCTGGGAATGAGACGGAGTGCTGGTGCGGTGCGGGTGCGAGTGACGAAGACCGAATATATTTTGGCACATCCGATTTCGGATTATCCTTCTCCATTTTCCCGTCCTCCTCCAACCAACCACTTTCAAATTCCAGATGATGCATGGATTTCTCGTCACTACGGCCATGTCAAAATATATTTAAAGCCGTCTCTACACAAACTGACTCTTACTCCTTTCATATTCCTCAACCGGCAGAAGTGGTTAATGGCTAGAGATGGATGTGTAGTAATTTCTGTTTATATTTCTGATCCTTAACTACTAGAACCACTTACGTGTTAAAGCCATATCCCAACAACAACCCGGCTTCGAGTCCTGGTCCAATGAGAAAAAAAACTTTAAGAGTTAAAATTGAAGCTCTCTCTGGTAGTAGTTGACTGGATGATGCGGCATGAGTTTGCCAAGGAACAGAAACGGAGGATCATCATCAACCATTTCAAGAGCTGGAATATACAAACAATGAGGAACGAGGACGAGGGAGCAGGGCTAATAGATCTTTCTAAGGGAAATCGTATTAAGTGTAAGTGGGGAAGAATTACTTGCATCCAAAAACCCCGACTGCACTGGCCTGCCTGCCATAATGAAGGCATTAGGAATCGTTTGTCATGTTTTTTTGTCTTCGAAACACATTCAACTCTTCCAATGCATTAAACCATCTACTTAACTCGATCGAATGTCTAAACCATATCATTGCCATGAGCATGAGTGTAAGTAAACGGTCTCAATTTTTTCGACCCACACAGGCAGCCGGAGCAAATCCCTAATCTTGTACTGGCTTTTAAGTACCATGAAAAAGTCGAGGGATGATGATAATGATGCCTGACTATTAAAAACAAGACAAAGCACCGCATGATGGAATCATGTACCCAGCCCAGATTGCTCACTAGGGTGATGTGATGGTGGTGGTGGTGACTCGATCGTTGATCGGAGTTACCTTTCAACTTCTCCTAAATCCTTTTCCTATGGTCCTTATTATTACGTGTAGTTTCCCTTTAGAGTTCCCTTTTAAAATCTAAATGATCCCAAACTCGGTCATTAGTGCGTATGTACAACACGTATCTAACCTAACAGCAGGGGATGGATGGCTTTCGTTTCTAGGAATTATAACGATTGAGGAGTATTTTAAATTGCTGAACGCATGACGGATTGATTTTTTCAAGGGATGGATGGAAGGGCTCTTAGAATTTTTATCTGATCGACTTTTAATGCTAGATCTTTAATCAAACCAATTACTAATGATAGGGCGTAAATTAAGTCTTTAGTTTGGTTATAATCCAAATGCATCTTTTTTAAATGGTCACATCTCCTTTGGAAAAACGCGTATTTTCAAATCAAGTACACAATTGTATTCTAGAATAGTCGACCCCCATCGTAGGTATGCAACCATATATTTTATTTGATTGGGGGATACACTGCGTTGTTCAATTTTCAGTTCATCAGTTCATCCTATTATGAACTTCTTTTGTTTGAAGGGAACCAATTAATCAAAAAAGCTGTAATGCTTTTACCTCGATCGACGAAAAACAAATGAAACCAAGTTTCCATTACTTCATGGGATAATATCGTTGACATGCATAAACGGTAAATATTAATATTTAAAAATGAAACAAAGGCTTAAAAGCTCAACATTTCAATGTTTCTCTCAACTTTTGGTCGGGTGCATTTTACAAATCAACTTTTTTCTATTTAAACGACTCCGTCTAAACATCTGACAGAAGAGGCAGTGCTGGCTGTGAAGAAGAAACGAGAAAAGTGAAAAATAAACTATAAATCGGGAAGATGAAGAAAGCGGCCTTCGCCTGGCTCTGACAGATTCATTTAATACAATAGATTAGCAAACTCATCCCATTCGTGTCGCCAATCGGTTGGATACAGAGCTTTATATATATATACACGAAAGAGAAATGCAGAAGCATAACTCCCCGATCCCAATCCCCGTGACATCGAGACATACATATCACATTATTCCCCTTTGTACTTTGATAAAGTACCCACTTTAGCCGGTGACGAGAGCTCCGTATTATTATCCCGTACGGAGACATTTATTTCCCTACTATTCTACTAATACACAACGTGATCTATCAAATATCAGGAATCAGAAGCTCATCGGTCCAACTCTCTCATATTTGTCTCTCGCTTTCTGTCACCCTACGATTGATGAATGTCCCCGATCCGGGTACTTCCTCCTCCGTCGTTCCCAACATCAATGACAGTGTTTAACATACATGCATGGATTCCTCCTCACTCCGATGATAAATATCAACCTAGACCTGATTGCGTAATCGGAGCAAGTAATGCTGGATTCACAACTCCTAAAAGTGATTGCCTACAAGAGGAACCTCCGATCCCCCTCGAACTAACTACAAGTCATTGAAAGCATTTACGATTTTATGACTCCGATAATGGAGTTAATATCCAAACATTAGCCTTAGAGCAGAAGAGGAGCGTTCTAGGCAAATGAAGTTGGATCGATGGCAAGAGAGAGAGGGGCACGTAGTAGGATGATCAATCTATTCCCGAGCCGGTTTTTTTCCTGGAGATTTCTCCAGCTGCTTTGACGGAATGAAAAAGTCGTATTCTTGTTTGGACTGAAGATGAGTGGAAATTGGGAGGCGGGTGTAGAGAAAGTGGATCTTGATAGCTGGGATCCTTTGTTGCAGGGCTATGAATGTACAAGTTCCTTTGAGCAGAGAGCGAGTCCCCTAAATCCCATCATCCATTTACAACACATCCCCGCAGGGTCGTACTCATACTCCAGACAGACAGACAGGGCAGAGAGAGAAGCGTTTCAAAAGCTTAGCTAAAAATCCGTTTCCACCCCAACAAGAGTGTATTTTTTCCCAATTCTCACCCTCTTCATCGGCAGAGGAGAAAGGTACAAGAACTTTCTTGAAATGTCCTGTGGAGTTTTCAATCAAAAGCTCGGTCGGCTGGATACGGCAGGTGATCTTGGGTCGAGTTACAAGGAGAAAGGTACTTGCTCTCCGTGTTCTAGCACTTAAAGTTGAGTAAACTGAACTGATGGCCTACTTGATCTCCTCTCTTCTCTCTCCTCGTTCGGCCAGACGCAGATTCTCTCGCCTTTCACATCTTCCATAAGCTCATTCTCTACTTAACTTTCCTAATCTCGCGGCAGAAAGGCAGCTAGTGACTGTAGCGATTTAAATATGAAATCATGTCTACGCTGATAGCATGGTTAAAATTGATGGGATTATACGTGGCCCTCTCCTTGAGCTGGGTATTCAGCCCAGGCTGGGAAGGAGGAAAGCAGAGAGGAAAGGAGGGCAGTAAATCATTCACTTGTTTTTTGTTTTATACTGTTAAAAGTGCATTATTGGATTAAGAGTTTGGGCCATGATTTATGAGAGGGAGAAGTTCCCTGATAATAATAATAATAATAATAATTAGGGATACTTAAATCTCTCACTCCCTCTGTGTTTTGGCGTGTCTCCTTGGGCCGAGGTATATTAAACGTAGGGATTCGTAAGGAGATGAGGAGGGATGAATTATGATTCCGGAGGTTGTGGTTGCATCTGACGCGCTCTTTTAACTCCCTGTCACGTTTCCTTCCAAGCGCCGTGTTAATTACTTTGATTAATTGAGAATGTCAGCCGCCCTTCCCTTCAATACATTAGTAGCCGAGCCCTGGAGAGACTGATCACTTTTCTACAGGGACAACTCACAATCCAATTTCAATCCCTTACCACTTACAGTTTCCCCTTTCCCCGAGTTTTACTAAGACAATCAGAATTCCAGGATAAAAATCTCATTTCCCTTAAAACCACAGCTCAGTAAGTTATCGGGGAGCCCTTTCCTTTATGGATGGATTCCATTAATTAGTTTTCCTCAAAATCTCTGCTAAAACAATCTGGAATTACTCAAACTATGCCGAGGTTTATAATCCTATATGTAAGTAAGTTCAGCCAGGCTCCCTGAACATAGGAATTTGGTTTATTGGCTATGTTCTATAGGGCTTGTATTTTAACGCCCCATAGAACTAATCCAATGACCCATAACGAAATAATCCTTTGACCTATTGTACTTTTACCAAGATCTAATCCCCAAAAAAAGATGCGAAATAATCGTTTTACCCATATTTAAACACCCATAACGGAATATAGAATAGGAATGAGTGTATGGAACAAAATCAATGAAACTACAATACTGGGCTATCGACGAAGTGATTTTTTGGGATTTGTTATTATTATGGTGTAATAAAATACTACCGGTTCTATAGTACCTATCGGTGTATGTATGTTGCTCATTTGCAGTTTGTAAAGAAGTTCAGGATTCTTTAGAGTTCAATCTATCATGACAACAAAGGATTTTTTGTGAAGGGGCTTTTGGTTTCATGGTTTTTAAGCATGAAAATCAGTCGATTTATTAGAGGTTGGGAAAATAAACCCGTTGTTTTTACTTAAATAAAATTCTGTTTTAAATAAGTTTAACTCGTTGTAAATAAGCCAACGTTAAACCGGTAAAGAATATCTCGAAGGTTCAAACAAATATTCACAGGTAAATGAAAGTACGGTTAATTTTAGTATAAATCCTTTGATAATAGAAATACCATTCTAAGGAAAATTGGACTGCTAGTTTGCAGTTTGAATTCGAATAAAAAACAACTTATTTTCATTATCGTTAAGCCGTTATCGTTTTGCGACTAATTCCGACTTCTAAGAAATCCAAATAAAAAAAACTGCAAAATTCTTGATTCGTTAGCCACTGGTTGGACAGATTAATGCCGCTTTCAAGACGGAGTATGGTACGATAATGAACATATACTCACCAGAACAACAAATGATTTTGAATGAATACTAACGTGTCATAAGTATCTAATACAATTGCAAGTATTTATTAACTTTGTTCTGATTGTCGATAACAACTACCTGACATTGACATCCCCCGTACTTCCTCCCTCGTTACATAACGAGGTCCTTCAATACTACACTTAAATTGTGGGATCCCATTTCACTGCATTAAAAAAAATAAACGAAAGAAGTGTTTATACAAATCGGATGTAAAAACACGAAAGTAGAAGGCCGTGCGTTGGGCATGTAAATTTAGGAGGAGGGCAAGCAAGAGCTGGTGAAATATGGAGAGGAGCTCTACATTATTGACGAAGTAAGAATAAAGGACGAAGCGTTTCGGTTTCCACTTTTCCCATCAACTATGGGGGGATAATAGGAGCGATGGTCCGTGTGTTCCATGTTGCACAAGTTTCTCATTAGACACTTCTCGCCAGATATTACAGTTCCAGAGTACAGCCTTGGCTCTAGTTGTAGTAAACAGACAGTTTATCTCTCTCTCAGCAGTGTGCCGGTCTAGGCGTGTCGTGGTAGCCGTAGTAGTAGTAGAAGCAGGAGAAAGTATTGATTTACGACGACTACATCCATCCTAAAATCCTACAAATAACACAATACATTTATAATGTCTACTTGGGCTGGAAACAGAGAGGTTCAAATTGAAAACGATTAGAGAGGAAGAAGATTCCCCTTTTCCCCTTTGTATTATTTTGCTAGCGTTTCTCAGCTCTCACTTCCCTACCAACCAACCTCCATCCAACCATCCATCCGAGTCATCAACCATACAAATTAAATTAGACTTGTTCCTCAATAACTCCCTCTCTCCCTATAGCTACAGATTATATAGATATGGGAAGGAAGTAGATTCTAATTCATAAAGAACTCTATTTTTGTACAAATCCTCGGGAGCTGATGATATTATTAGAGTGGACGTACATGGCAGAGCGGGGATCGATCCTCAGCCAGCTCTCTCCCGATGTGTATTTAAGGATAGGCTTTCATAATTCCTTGGATGGATGGAAGTATGATTTCCTAACTAATGTGTACACATCCCTCATGAATAAAAGAAGCTGTAAATTCCTCCATTTTCTATCGTGATCCAACAGCATCCTCTCACTCTCTCCTCCTCCTCTCCTCTCGACTAAACGAATGACGAAGATGCCATTTAACAGGGAAGAGAGAGAAAGTAATCCTATAATTCCTACGATGAAGGAGCAGGAAGAATTTGAGGAGAAAGGAGACGGTTGGGCATGAGTTGCCCTTAAATTATGTTTCCCTTCCATCATCTGTGCAAGTAGCTGAGAGAAAGGGCTAGGTCAGACGGAGCAACAGCACTCACTTTCTCTCCTCGTTCCCTGCCTCTATTAATTTTATGCTACTTATGCATATTTGATTACAAAGATTGGCCAATCTGCTCTTCCTCTTCCTCTCTCTTTGTGCAATATTACTGTACGATTAGGGGCCGAAAGAGGGCTAGAAGAACTCTATAAATACAAGGAGTCGGAGGAGTTCATCATACCTTTCCCCGAGGCTCTCTAATATGCCAGACTGGAGATTGTAGCTTAGGAATCCGGTTGCAGGAGCTTCCTTGTTCGGCTAACGTAATCAATACTAACTTTCCCTGGACCCGTGGCGTGGCTCCGTATCAATTATTTCGATTCATGTCTAGAGACTGGAATCAGGGCAGATACCTGCTGGAGGAGGATGGGGCTCTTGAGTTGATGTACTCAAGACTCTGCCGTCGTGGAGGAGAAAGCACATAACTCTGAAAGATACTCTTCTCCGACTAACTACTCTGGGTGGAGAGTTGGAGAGGGCCTAATTATGTGTTATTTATTTGATAAAATTCCCCGTCGAAATACCCCAGTTTCTTGTCTCTCTCCTCCTGTAATGAAGCTGGAATATGTAGTTAGGCTCGAGAGAGATGTATTTGAGAGTGAGAGAGATGGAATAGGAACGTGACTCCGGCCGGGTGCCACCTATTTGTAGTTGAGTTACGGAGCTTTGTATCTAATGAGGTTTGAAGACTGAACCGATACAAAGGACGGGAAGGAAGTGTGTATGGGTCTGGAAATATGTTTTTGAATCCCTTGTTTCGTCGTTGAAGAGAGATGAAATCCTTCCCTGCCTCCGAGCTTTCATTAGTTCCGTCTGTTTGAAAATGATGACATGCATACCTTAAATTTACTTCCCTTGCTCTCTTTCCACTCAACTTCTCCACTTTACTTCCAGTCATCATCATGGCTAATTTAAATTGCAAAATAATTTTCCATCCATCTAGGCCCAAATTAGAATGCATTACTGACACAAATGGATACTCTCCCCGGCTTTTACTACTCACCATTCCCCACTCCTTAATATCCAAAGGAATTAATGTGACGGAGGAGATGGGTAATAGAAATCCCCTATCAACTTCCCAACCTTCAATCCAGAGAGATGGAAATGGATATATTTTCGAGAGACTGTTGCAGGATCAGATGGACTTTTAATTTTAATCTTAACTCTGCTTCTTGGAATTCATTCCTTGTAATGTGACTTTTTAGTTTTGGAGACGAAGAGGCCTTGGAATTGAAGACAATATGACGATTTGATTATTATTCTAAACACAAGTAAGGTATTCTTTCATACCTACAGCCATATATATTTCTGTTTTATTGATTCATTTGCACTGGATTCCAAAGAACTGGAAGTTCAATTTGCATTGATTAAGCTTATTTTTATCCTATCCTGTTAGCGATTTACTTATCCTGGAGGTTTAACGTTTTTATTTTTCTTATCCATTCTTAGATCCATGTATGTATGCATTTGAATCCAGATAAATGCCTAAATGGACTGATTCAAATATATCTGGATTTGTCAAGAGTTATCTCTAATGAAAGTCGTGTCTCTTAAAAGGCAGTGTAGCATTTTCAGGTATGAGTTCTGAATTCCGTTTTGATTTTTGAAGTATGATAATTTAGTAACTGGAAACTCAACTAATGAATGGTATGGAACTGGTCCGACACAAGGAGAGATAAAATCCATGTACCACATATTACATGAGTGTTGAGAATATGTCCAACTCCAACAGAACAAGTCCTAAAGCCGAATGAAGGGTAGATCGTAGCTCAAAATTTGACTAAAACCTGCCACCTAGAGCAGAAATTGTAGACCAATAAAAGCAGAATCTCTGACTTTCTCCACTTTGTGCTACCTTCGCTTTCCCAGTGTTTCCTCCTTGGAATACATTCACTTTCAATTTTCTACCGTTCTGCTGATAGTCGATGCTATGAATCCATGATGACTCTGCTTATCATTCGAATTTTTCTTTATTTATTGATTTGTCACTGGGTTGTGGCGTTGTGAAGGTTGCTGAAAGATCAAACTGTAAAATAAGGTGACCGCTCCCATTTAACTGAATCCGATAATTCATTCGACATTTTTGATTAATAGTTCATGCTCTCTTGCTATTTTCCTAATATGCTATTTTATGGTACTCTCAATATTTACAATGTCAAAGTTCTTGTAGATAATTAAAACTCTATGAACTGTAAAACCTCGATGCTAAGTAAATCACTAGTCGTATATAGCAGAGCTAGGAAGCTTAATTAATGCTAATTGAATAATTGAACTTTAATGATATGAACTGTTTTCAAGGTGTCTCGAAAGAAATTAAAATCCGATTCGGTGTTTATATGTATGTATATCGAAACTGAGCATTTTAATGATATTCAACGTCTCTGAAACAGGAAAGCACATATCCGAACACCCCATTTTCTATATTTCTTTCAAAAATAACCCAAGCATATTTTGTTTTTAAATTAGGACCCTCCTACATCCTATGGAGATCATAGTATTGTACGGGGTAGAACCCTATTATGAAATGTGCTTCATTTTAAGAAACTACTTAATATCGGATAAAGCAAGCTTTACACTTTATTAGTTTTATTGATCCATTTGAAATGCTGGCAAAATAACTTGTAACGGAATTACTCGTTAACCGCAATGTGTCCATTACATTATAAGTAAATAGTCATACAATTTTCATATAACAAATTCGACAGTTTTGAAAACTATAAATAACAGCAACAGGGTTATTGCACACAACTTTCTGAGTAGTTTGTTGATAGGAGTCTATCAACACCATCAGGATTTTGTGCATTAATGTTTGTAGATTTGATTTACAAGAACATATGAATTCGGAATTACATATAATTAGTATGATTCTAAAAAACAACTAATTTCAAAACACGCTCAACACTTAAAGTACATAAAAAAGCAGATATTCCGCGTATCCTTCATTTGACAAATTAATCTGCTTTATTTTATTGAAACATGATCAGAATGTATACAATTGATACACCAAAATCTCCTACTCATACCACGAAAACAAATCATTACGTGGGTTGACATTCTCTATTTCGAAATGACAACGTTCAAATCGTTTCAATTAATTTCTTTCTACGTTTTTAGTTTGTGTAGGGAACCGCGGACTGGGATGCATTTTTGATGGGATGAAGCGCAACATTGTTAGACGGATTTGCGAATCCGGTTTTCCAAATTGCTTTCGATAGTATTCGCGAAATCGACGGGTGGATTGGAATTTATCGAGTTCGGAATTTCAATCTGCTGCACAGGTCTGCTCCAAACAAATGCTTGAGCAACCGGTTTCAGATGAGGACCGCAGACTCGTTCCCTCACTTTCTCAGCCTACAATAAAATCCATCGAAAATTTTAAATTGAAACGTTGGTAATGCCATTGCTATTAAATAGTGAATCACAAAATCAGGTACCTCCATCAAGAAGTCAATTGCTGGGATAAGGCTTCTACAATAGGACTGATCTTCTTCATGTAAGACGACTTTCACCTTTGGAGAAACTGATCTCTTTCCTGTCACCCATTCACGAGTGAAAGTTATCTACAAATAGAGAGAACAAGAACGATCAGAGATCAGATTACCAAACCGATTGTTACTTCTAAAATATAATATTGATTGTATGGACTTTAAATCGATTAGAATTAGTACTTGCGCGACTGTGATTGTGAAGATGGAGAGCTGGATGGCAAGGAATAGCAAAATGAAGACCTTCATTTTTACAATCTCGTAGATTTAAAATCACTGTTCAAGTACACAAGAATGTGGACAAAGTTGTCAATGCGATATTTTGGTTGGAAAGTTGATTTTGAGGGAAGAACAGTTCGACTGATGGAGAAGATCTTATCGAGAGGGCCTTTTATACTTCCGGCAGAACCTGATCAAGTCGCAGTGATTTAAATATCCGACGTTGGTGTTTCTCAGAAGAAGATAGTTATTTCTGCCCACTATCAGTTTAAATTGTGAAAGCAAGTCAGGAAGTGATTGTTTTATACATCAAATCAGATTTTATTCATATATGGATTTACTGGGATGGATTAGTTTTGCCTATTTTATGAATGTTGTCGTTGTCCCACCTAAGGGAGGCTTTCCAGATCAAAGCCAGATTTATTTTGAGTATGTAACATACATACTCCATAATCCATAATGCAACCTACATGTTTTAATACAAATCAATCCAGGCTTATATTGTTTTAAGATGGTGTTGACGCTTCAATTTGGCTTTGCTTAATTTCGGCACTCTGCAAAATTGAAGGAACAATATTACTTAGCAAATGTTGTTTAAAACGGTTCGGATTATTGTGAACTGAACTAGGTTATGAGTTTTGATTACCTCACAATTTAGCACTACCGAATATATCCATTTTACGTAAACAGTTTAGAAATACAACTGCAAAGCGCATTTAGTGGTTTTATAATTGAATATAGATTATGCCTTCAAGAAATACGTCAATGCGTCATACAAAATCGACGCTGAAAGTTGAGGATTATTGACGCGATATACATAATTCACTCCAAATATCCAAGCATATAAATTATATCCAACCCACCTGGACGACCTAGTTGAGTATTGAGTAGCGTTGTAATTTTGGAAATCAGTTTTATTTAAAAATGGATATTAACTTCTTGGGTTGATTAACACCCGAAATTAAGCAAAGGAAAATAAATATATCAGTAGAAATCTGTCAAAAACACCACCTTCCCCAAACTGTACTATCTTCATTTTTAGCATTCTGTTGTATGCAATTTTTAAGGAATGGAATGCGGATGGGGGTGGGATTCATCTATGAGAGCCTAAATATTTATGGTCTAATCTAATGAATCTAATAATCCCTTAAAATTGTACATTTACATTCAGTTAACTGTAATTTTACTCGACTCATCGTTCTTACAGTGAAACATTATGAAACCCCATCCATTGAATATCTGGGTCAAAACTGAATAATGCTCGCATCGCTGATCGGAATACAAATTATAAGTATGACAAAAACCAAGAATACAAATGGAACCAAAAACGTCAAAGTGAGATTGAGAATATTTTATTTATATGAATTCCACCGAGGGGAAATTCTTATTGCGTAGTGAAAAATCCTCTTGATTTTAGATTCCAGACACCACGTGCAACGAACCAATGCTGTTTGTTGCCTCTCTGCCGTTAGAACAAGTTATAATAAAAAAAGTAAAAATACCACACCCAATTCGTAACGAAATGATGTACTTCAACGGTATTGACCTTACTACCGGAGAATATTGAGTGGAATCTCTCTCATTTGTTTCAGTAACGTAGATATGGTGCGGAGGCCAATAAAAGTTTGGCTATCTCTATCCACCGCGTAAGGCTCGGTAAGCCTATCTATCTACACCGCAATGTTTCGTTCGTTGTAATTCTATTTTGAATGGGCGAGCTAATAACTTAAATGAATATTTGATGTTCAAAAGTTCAAATGTTTCGTTGTCATGAAATTATTTAACTAATTTCTTTTCATTTAATTGAATTTGCGAATTCTTATTAGCTATTATGTTTAATACAGTTGTAACTAAACTAGAGGTTTTTCGCAGATATAACGAATGAGTACGGTGTCATCGGATCCCACCCAGTAGGATTCTAGTCCTTGTATATGTTGGATGACGATCCGTTGATATATATTTGGAGTAACAGGTGCGCCCGCTGGACCCCAATTGAATTCCGTTATGTCCGCTTGGGGTGCACCTTCATGTCTTGATGCCCATGACCAACCGTCATTAATCGGAAAGTACGCTCCACCGGTCCAAAACTTCAATTTGAAATCCCCACCGCTTCCGAACTGCACTAGCAACTCATCGACACCGAGTTCTTCTTCCATCGTTTCCAGAAACACCACGTGACTACCCTTTCCGAACATGTTGTTACAGGAATCGTCAGCGCCTCGCCACGAAGACTATACAAAAATAAAAAACAAAATATCATTAGTAATACAAAGGGTCAAGCAATTTAATGGAAGCGGCCAATACGACTTCCCTTCCGCGTTTTAACTCGAGAACGGCTGGATGATTTTCAAATAGTTTTTCCGAACATTTATTCATAAACTCTATTTGTAATGCGTCTTCAGCGGAGTTCAGCGTAATGAATTTGAGACAGCTCGGTCGTTAACTGTCGCGAACAAATTCGAGAGGCCGATAGTATATGAGTCTCTTTTACTTATAAAAACGATAATTCTTTAGTTTCGTTCAGAGCGAAGCATCAAATCAGAATAATTACAGCCATAATAACAAGGAAACAAATGATTTGTCGAAAATTTGAGTCTTCTGGATCGATTTGTCGAAAAGTTTAATAGAATTAAGCCTTATAGCCAGCCCCATGTAAACGGCTGCGAAACCACCGTTTCAGTTGTTACTCTTAAAGTAAAACCTTTAAAAAATCTATTCTAGAAAATTCAAGACGAAAAGTACTTTTAAAAACTGGGTGTTCAATTCTATATAGGATATGGTATGATATATTATAAGAGTTATTTGTTACTTGTCCATGTCTTATTTTGCTGTGATTTATTGTTTAATCGGCCACGTCGAGCAGAAAGGGCAAATTATCTTAACTGATTTGACGTAGATAAAGTAACTTCAATTTAATCGATAACCAATGAGATTTCAACGTCAATCGATTCAGAAATTTTAGGAAATCATAGTGGTGCATACGGATGACCGTCCCCACTAACACCAGGAAAAGCCTAGCGTATGTGAGCATTATGAAACAACTATGGTTTCTGCTTAACGAAAAATAATGGTGAAAAACCAGCTTTTTATACGTTAAACAATAGTATTCGCCTTTGAAATAGATCCGGAAACGAAAAAAAAATCATACATACCGAGAAAGCGCTGACGTAATAGTCGCTTTGAACAAATTGTTTGGCATTTTCAGGGTGGCGTGTTGTCAGATTTCCAAGATGGGTAAATCCCTCGACTGTAATGGAGTAAATATAACGAAACAAAATGTCAATCATTTACTTCTGTACAACTAGTTTCGGAACACAAAAGTCTTGTTCAAACAGTCGTATTTGGAATTAGAAAATACCTTTGAGAGATTTGGCAGCAAGAGGAATGGCAAAAAGTACGGCTGTCAGTAATACCAGTTGAAATCCCTTTTCGAGCTTCATGTCCGGGCGTCAATTTTATAATTGTAAGACAAATGAAGGAATAGACACTATGGTTGTTGAGTCGACAAAATTCAAAATGTGGTTAGATTAGTATGGAAACCGTCAGTATTTATATATGCCGTTGAAGGTCAGATAGTTGATTGGTTGATTGTCCAGCCATTTTAAATCACATTTGTTGGTTACGAAGAGCACTAATGCTTCTCAAGGTAATATCCTTGCCCCATTTACCTATCTGAATTTAGTTTAATCACTAAAAGTTGATGCACTACTGAAAATCTGTCGAATCATTGAACTCGTTACGGATTCTGAGAAATCTAAAACGATGTTTTACTATTAACTCGGAGTATTGGGTCAAATACGATTTATAATAGACATAAAAAAACAGATAAGGTTGAAATGAAAGGATTCAAAGATAATGCTACAGAGTATCCGCATCCTAATCTGTTTTGCAATACTGTCAGAGAAGATTCATTTATTTATTTATTCATTCATGACGTTGATTGCAGATGATTGATGGATTTCATGAAAATTCATGGACATAATTCAGTGCATGCTAAATATGTTTCAGCCCATTTATTGATGCTATCTGTATGCTTATTAAACCGATGTAACGGGTATTAACCAAGTGTTAGAAATGCAAATTACTATGTGTAATGGGGATATAAAACTGATGTAGTATAGAGGTATGGACAGAAGGTATTGATGAGGATTTGTGATGCTTTATTTTGTGCCATTTATTGAAATTATTTTAGTAAATTATTTTATTTTGAAAGTTTTTTTTTAAATTTTAACTTCAATGTAGAATATACAGTAATTCCATGAAGTTATGAAGACAAAGAGAAATTCGTTTTCGAGCGACAGAAGTGGGCTTGGGCTGTCACTATAGGTGGATGGTTGAGTCAGTAAATAGGATTCTGCTCACAAGAGAGCCCACACTGTTAGGCTTCTGTTTGTTCGGATTCGTAAACACTCTAAAATAAACGACGTCAAGTTTGGTTTAAGATTTAAGGTTTGAATTGTACATCATAGCTTAGCATTAGCTTTGAAAATCAGTATGCCAAAGCTAAACGGGTATCTTCAAAAACATTCAAATAGATCAATGATTGAAAGAACAATTAATGATTTATCTATGACTATCAAAATTCATAAATACTTTCATAAGTTAGAAATTAGTTAGTACCCGTACCCAGACACGTTTGTAAACCGTGTAAGTTTGTTTGAAGAGTGTAATGTAACTTTTTAACGCTTTTAAGAATATCTCCGGTTTTATAGATGATTGTTGAATAATGAGCAATGTGTTAAATAATTAAACCATCCAATAAGGTTTTCTGTCGAATAAAGTTACACCTGGTGCATTATGTTAAATACATTGAAGGAAATTCTTATCATGCTGTCATTTGTCCGATTCCGAAGTTCGGGATTTCAGTCTACTTCAGATCTAATCAACTTCCACTTGAATTTAAATAAAAACAAACTGAAGTAAAGCTCAAAATGCTTTCCCTAAATGTGATGGGGTAATTATTAGGGAGTTATTTTTTAAAATATTCAAGAGGACCCCTTTGCCCTTGGCTGATTTACTGAATCTTGTGAATATATAATTTTAGTTACTTACTGCTGAACTTCAAATTTAAATAGGTATTAATCAAAATTGAATGTGCAAATGCGTTTGGTTGGTCAGGTGGATCAAATATTACATTTCATTGTTACAAAAAATGCAGACCTTTCGGTTTTCTTGCAATAGTTAATTAAAATATGATATTCCAAAACCATGTCCGGCAATATTATACTCGTACAACAGAATAAAATTGATCCAATAAATTGCAGGCCTAAACTTCATAATTTATAATCAAATGAGAGCAGTAAGAAAAATCGGAGACGCGATATATTTGAATAACTTCTACGCAAAAAATGAACAACCAAAGATTAGTTTATATTAAACAACGTATAACACAGCGAAAGTAAGTATGTGTCACGCTTTTTCTTATAAAAATTCAAATTTCTGTTCTCAATTTTTATTTACGGCCCACATCTAGCTCTGAATAACTCGTAGTTAAAAAGTTGAATAAAAATACTTGAAATAAGGCAAATTTTAACGGAAGCATACATTTATAGTACATGAAAAAATATAGAATTTTTCATGAATGATTGCGAGATTGAATGGATGGGAGACAGTTGTTCATGTCCTGTGAAATTGGTCTTTTGAGAGAAACGACATGTCTTTTCTTCCGAGATCCTTTTGGCTTGTGCTATTACTGTTTGTCCTCAACCAACGTGTCTTTTATTCCAGTAAACTGAACCTTTTCATCTACTCCTCATTAAACTTCACATCAGCTGCTATATTTTACAATTTATACTCTACTTTGAACCTCTTTGACTAGTTTAATATAATAGACGACCCTTTAGTTGACTTCAAATAACATGTACCTGATATTCCATTCAATTTCCAATGACATGAAACTAATATGACTTTCCTAGCATCTTTAGATAGTAGCGATGTTGGATGTGAGTCCCCACTCTAAAAGGTCTAAATAAATCGTATTAGCCAACTATTTAGCATTTTTTAAACAGAAAAGAGAAAAGTGACAGGCAGGCATCGGGGTCCTTTCAAAATAATGTATGTAGTTTATGACTTGAATAGATTATCATTTGGCAGTTCTCACTTCCCTCTTCTAATAAGATCTCTCGGAAGTCGGGTCTCTGACTTTTTTTAAAATACGTATGAATGGTTTTCGTGACATTTATTCAGCGCTTACCGTATTTATTTTCAGTTCATAGGTTGGAATTTTGGAAGTTTCACGTCTACGGAGTGAGAGTTTAAATACTCAGGCCAGAACGATTTTAGTCAGTTTACATGGATTTGGTTCGGTCGATCAACGCTGCGTAAAAATTATTATCCATGCCTCTAGAAAAATATAAAACCCCCAAATAAAATTTTTAACAAGTTTCCGGAATATATTTAAAAAAGTATTCCTATACGCCAAGAGACCAAAAGGTTTATGTCTTGTGCAAAAATAGATTAATATTGACGCCATTTGCTAAAATTGCAGCTAAATCTGTCAGTTTTTTAACGTAGAGGTTAATTTACTCCAAGCCGTGACTCATCAGTCATAATCATAGATTTAGAGAAGGTAGGAACTCCCACGTGTTCCTACTAATCGCCAATCTGGAAATGAATTAAATCAAATGATTTATCATGGAATCTACCAAATCTTAAAAGTAAAAAAGCAAATATTCTACCCGATTGCCAGAGTATATCTTGAAATATTGAGTGTATAAACTGTTTCATTATGTTCAATCGCGACCGCAAGTCGAGACATCTTATTTGCATTTAACTCAGAGCATACTAAATGTTAATTCACATTTTTCATCCACATCCACGTAATAGTATTAATTTAGTTCTATTTGGCCAGAATATCGAAGTTAAAAGAATATTTCGAAAACGGAAATAATGTAAATTTCAATTTTTACAGATTGAATATCTATTTTTTTCTATTTTTTTAGTTTTCGTATATTACAAATACTTTTTACTCGTATTTTTACAAACAACAATATTTAAACCATGAGGAGCATTTTTCGTCAGCAACTGTTCAACTGTTAAGTTTAAAGTCAGGTTAATTCAGTAAACTGTATCTCTTTGAAGGGATGAATTGTCAAAGACCCTCCGATGGAAATAATAAAAGGGCGGATATATACCCAATAAAGCTGAAAGCGTGTCAATTGATTCTCTGTTTTCAAAGTATCTCAACCAGAAAGTGAGTCTTTTATTTGAACCATCTAAATGCCCATGGTTAGGCTCAGAGGAATGACTTCACACCGCTTGCAATTTGATGGTAGTTAGTCAATGAAGGATGAAATAGGAATTTCATAGCAATCCTTCGGATTCTTCAATATATCACTCCACTTGAATGCCACCAATATGTCAATAGATGTTTTTGAGAAGCTGGAGAAGAAAGGCTCACAGGGAGACGGAATCCCATTACGAACATATTCCCATTGTTTAGGCGACAAATTTAAGGTCTTTTAAGCTATTTGGGCTCTGCAGATGCTCAACAGAGTGAATTTTTCAAAATCAATAATAAATGAATGAAATGAAGTTTAAGCACACGTCAAATAAATTTTGGAAACATGGTCTGTGCTCAACTTGTGCTCCATATTAAAGAAGTTACGTCTGCCATTGTTGGCCTTTTGAGTATCCGATAGTATTTTAATATTTCTCAACGAAATTTGATTTTTAAGTGAAGCTCGAATAAAAAGAATAACAACAATTTTATTCGATTGTATATCCTTGTCAGTCCTGCATTTTGATCTAGTATAGAAGCATATTTTCTTTAAACTATTTAGCGAGACCGCAGTTTCAAATACACTTTCCTTGACTTCAAGTTTTTTAATTAAAGTGTCAGATAAGTAAGGAATTAACACTAAATTCACGGAAATCTAACGTTATGACATTCCTAGCTCATGATTTCACAATTACCTGGATGGGTAATTAAAAAGTCAAACCAATTTACAAACACAAAGTGAAATCCATTTTCAATATTTACATCATAGACATGAATATTACGTCACACATATCTAAATATTGCTAGTGAAAGTAAAGCTTTGACGCTTTGAGAAAGAATCCACAATCAAGTAAATGGTGTACGGAGATGATAAAATAAACTAGTGTAAGATTTAAGGAGTCCACAGGGTTTTGGAATAGGACGAGATAAGCTTATAATTGGAATCATGAAATCGGAATTTTCCAGTGGAATCTGGGATTGTAGAAATAGTCCGTGGTGATTTGGAGTAGTTGGTCATATCTCCATAATGAGATTGTTTGCGGTGCTCTAAATAGCCTGTTATCATCCGTTTAATCCCAAATATCTGGATTTTATTGTCCTGTTTCGCCATGGTTTTACTCAACCCTTTTACCAATTTGTAACTAGTAAAAAGTCTGCGCTGGCCTTCTCAGTGTATTATAAGTATATAATATATATGTGTATATCCCGGTAGTCCTTCGTGATCATGATTTTGGCTTTCGAGTCACTCGTGCCAACAAATACTCAAAATCTTTATATCCGTTAGTTCTCTGCCCGTTGGTTGTCATTTTTATCAGGAATTAGGATCTGTTCCCGTCCTCTGTCTTCGCGTAAAATGAACCACCGAAATCCAACTCCCTCCATTATACATGCATTAACGGTATCCTCCCAATTTCTCGATTTTTTATTACAAGTGTATGTCTCTACGTCGTTCACAAATATTGGTAAGCAGCGTAAGTTGCAAGGAAATTTAATGTGAGCTTACATTAGTGAGAAGACACTTTTGCAACAAATAAAGTTGCTAATTTACTGAATTAATTTTTCAGTGAACTGTCTAACAGCAATCAAAATATTCCTTTACTGCGGCAAAGGTCAGCTGCAAAGTAAAACTAAACGAGCTTTGTCTTAATTTTTGTTTAATATTCTATGTGACAAAAATTTCCAGATATATTTAACAGCCAAAAAGATTACACAAAGCTGCGTTCACGACTTTACATCTCCAATTTTGAACTATCCATTCAAAGCTCTGCTGTCCTAGCTACGCCCTTTACATTACCGTCAGTGTATAGCGGATGGAAAGAGGTATTCGAATGTGCTTGTGTGTGTGTCAAAAATCCTTTGGCTCACTGAATCCCATGAAATCATGATCTGGATATACTATCAAACGATAATGAGATTCGTTTGGCTATTACTAAAGGATGGGAAAGAGGTAGTTGTCTGTTTGCATATAGACAAGGAGGAGATGATGATGCCTTCGGAGCGGGGATGATTAGAAAACACACAAAGTCCCATTATGGTCATAAAATCACCTATACGCATCACGATCTCAAAGTCACGGTTTACCCTCTCTATAGATACTCAAATTATTATTGCTCCTTCTGACATCATCATCCATAAAATAGTCATCTAACAAGGCTCAATTATCCTCATTAGGATATCGTTTCCCTCCCTGCAGAGTGCCAGGAGGACACACAAAGCGGTTGTACTGACTAACAGCCTCATCTCAACTCCATTTGCATTTCATTTGTCGAGCAGTCGACGAGTCACCATTTAAAATACATATCTTTTATCTCTTTATTGTATGTAAATGTTAAATAAATCTCTAGTTTCAAATTAATCTTATTACCGTAGAAAGGAAACTGCTAAATCATGCAAAAATTTTATGAGTTTTACCTACTATTCTTCGTGTTCTGCATTTAAATCCATGCCCACCCACCATATCCACTTTCTTTCAAGTACAAACTTTGGACTGTCCAAACTAAACACAAATCAAATTTAATGGGACCCGTCTCCAAGGATTATTCGGTTTCAAATTTTAGCTAGATAAAGTTCATGTAAGGAAAGGTTTCGAAATCTTCAAACAACAATACCGGGTGTGTCTTGCCAGTGGTGAAGAGAAACTGATAAATAGATCTTTGGGTTTTGATGATGTATGCTTTTTTGTTGGATGATAATGTTTTTTGGAAAATCAAGTTCCTTAAATTTTCGGAATTGTATAAACATCCAGTTTCTTATTTCCCCATTTGCAGTATTTGCACATCCCCCTGTCTGTAATGGCCATTGACAAATATGAAATTTATTGAAAATTTGTGATCTTTGACATTTTGAACTATAAATAGAGTAAGTGAATACATGACGTGTTTGTATCTATCTGAACTTGACGAGTAAGGTCTTATGAGACACTGCTTTTGAAAGAATTTTGTCGTTCCTACCTACTATTGTATAGGTTGCTTAAAATTGGAATTTGGGGGTTTGTCACGCTTTGAAAAGAATTGAATAAAAAGATGAGCTTCCAGAAGACTAGTGTTGATGTTCATATCCTCTTCAATTCATTGGTTTGACCCTGAAGCTTCCTACTTTGTGATCAAATATGACTAATGCCTCGACACACCTCCTTCGATATGTTATTTTTGTGTGTATTCCATCATTGCTTATTTATGAATGAATTCAAATCAATTTAAAATATTTTATTTAACTTGTCAAATTTAGTAGTCAAGTAAAAAGTTATCTAGGCATTTTATTTATATTCACGGTTTTTAGGTCGTAATTAAATTTATCACATACACACGATGATTAAACATTTACATTTTTAAAGAGGTTGATAACTTATTATAAAGCCGAGTAGCTACCTTCAAATCTAGTATTTAAAAATCGGAACTAATTTTTGAAACATTGTGGTATAAGAGAAAAAATGTGCTAATAAACTGTACTATATTATAGCATGCCTTCATTGTAGCATTTCAATAACATCATCAATGCGTATACCTTTAAGATGAATGCAGTAAAAAAAAAATTAACAGGATATCGATGTATTTAAGTGTAACTCACTCCAGCTTGACTTCATTTTAAAAGGGAAGTCAGAAGTCCATGTATTGAAAGAGCCTATGAACGAAACTATGGACAACTGATACTCTTCTGTCAATAATAATACGAGGGTAATTTTCTACCACCAAAGCAAGGAGGACAATGTCGCTAATAACAAGAGATGAATACAATGAAATGGAACCCGAAACCCAAGTTACTTCAGGAAAGGTAAACCTCGCCATCAAACAGAGAGAGGAAACTTCAGTTAGCTTTTGAACAATGCTCGCTGTTCAATATTTCAAACATTGTCATAAAATTAGCCAACAAATAAGACTGGCACACAAAGCAATAAATTACGTTATGAATACTAATAATATAAAGTAGGAATTTGTTTTTCCAAACTCCATCAAATGTCTGACCTCGATACAATTAGGCTGATGTTTAATCTATCCATATCAAGAGTTATATCACCGTCGTTCAACTGCTCGTTCAGAAAATTATTTTATGAATTCTTAAAAAACATACAGAAAATATAATAAATTAAATATGAAATCAGCATCACAGAAACTAGTAAGAAGTTCAATTTTGGTAAATTTTCTTCAAATCCTCTGCTCGTTGACTCGTCGGGTAAAACTCGTTTCGTCCTCTACATCCAACAAAACGAGTTTTACCGGGCGAGTAAACTAGCATAGGGACTTTTACTTCTACTAAAAACCAAAAACCGTTTATAACTCGCAATTAAAATCCTTCTAACGTTTCTAAATCATTATAACACATGAACATTCCTTCGCACGAGAATTGCCTTAGTCTCAAATACTAATTGGAATATGAAACAGGATTCAAATTCCTCTTCAACTCGACATCCACAAAGGTGCTGGACTGGGACTCAGTCGGTGCTGATTCCAGTAGCAGCCCCCGTAAATACTTACAACGACGCCCTTCATTCGAAGCATTACAAGATTACAACCGAGCAGAGAATCCCGGAGAGAAAAGGTATTCTTAAAGAGTCATCCGCTGCAATAATGTTCCGATCCGTTCTTCCCTCTTTGAAACCTGAAATCCATTCCCTTAGGACGGGAGAGAAAAAACATAATAGTTCTGAATGAATATTAGCCGTGTTGTGGAAGTCAATAGAAGTGATCCCCTCTCTCCTATTCGGTGCTTCCTTTTTGTTCATCTCACCTCATTTCATTTCACTCCTGCTGTACAATTTGTCAAGCGGATTATGCTCGGCCTCCATTCCAATTCATACACTAAAATAGGTAAGGTAAAGAGCAGCTTTAAAAGTTACAGAATCTCCCTTCTCCTCTCTCGGAGCCTGCCTGTCTACGGGAATATTTTATTAGGTTCAGCTCTCCACCTTTATCCTCATTATAGTTTATAGTCATCATCATCAGCAGCCTCATCATCATCCTATTAGTCTTAAATATTCTGCTTGCCATGCTTATTAAAGGGAGCTCATCGGTCAGGAGCCTTTTGTCCGATTTCTATGTGGAAAGTGCAACTCATTCCTCCTGCCCTAATGATGGATCACTTGAATTCTCTCCATTGTGGACACTAATAATGATGATTAATTTCGTTTATACTAACTGAATCCCTCTACATTGAGGATCGGATTATTCGTAAATGCCTCCGGACCCATAAACGACTGCTACATACTACATCCTCTCCTTTCTTATTCCGATGATGATGGCTTTTTTCTATATTTTCTGGCTGTAAAAACGGTAGTTCCTCTCTCTCTCTCGTCGGTAATTCAATATTCAATACGATAATAAAGTAAGTAGCGTCAGAAGGCTTTGTGCTAAATGAGCATGGGATATGAATTCATTTGTTCCTGTTCAATCCTTCAATGAAATATAGTTGTCGTTTCGTCGTGGAGGGAGAAAAAAAGAAATAAAGGGTTGTTGGATTGAAATATCTTAGGGAATGGGAAGGCTGCTGGTGATGCAGTGTTTGAAACTATGATCCGAATGTCGGAGCCGTTGACGGTCGGGAGAAATGAGGGAAATGAAGAAATATTCCTAAGGTTGACTGTCGCATAGGAATAGGTTTAAGTAATTTGTAAGATGGCAAACATCAGAAAAAAAACTGAGAGAAATGACTGTTCTTTTTTTTAGGAAATAAATCGAGTAAAATCATGGGGATCTGCATAAGGAGAAAAATGACTGGGAGCAGCTGTGAAACAAAAAGTGAAAATGGGCTCAAAATCACACTCCTGCCTTTCTCTGCCTCATCTTCGTAATGAAGACTAATTTCGGGGTATAAAAAACGGGCTTTAACAATATCAGAGTCGATCCTTCTTTGACTTGCCGGCACAGAATGGGTGCCAGACTTTACTCCGGCAGGATTCAAGAATTCTGGTAGAACCAACGGTGGAAGAATGCTATTTTTGCAATTTGTGAAGGAGTTGGAAAGTTAAGGGATTTAATGGATTCAAGGCATTCGTCGATGCTGGGGTCTGTTGGAATTTTGATTGGGATACTTGATTTTTGCAGATTTTTAATTAACTGTTTCGTTTACTTAATTCAAGATTCACGGAAGCGTGATGATAATAACAAGATAACAAAACCAAATTTTTTTATGTATGTACTACAGTGAATTAGGGAATAGTACCACCGCTACGTAGAACTTGAAACACTTTTTAGATAAGTTTGAAAACTAACTGTACGTGCATGTAGGACGTCTCATTTAGATGGGATTTTAATTTTGATAAGATTTAAAAAAAACATGATTAAATCTCCACCCCAAAATAGCACTTATTTGATCGGCTTTGCAAAATTACCCCTACTTACACGTCGTATGAAACGAATAAAATTAGCTTAAACCATGTTGCAATTGTCAGTAATACTCGCTGTTACAATACTATTACTGAACAATACCTTTGCTAATTTATTTGCATCCGCATAAAGCTATTTAGCAAAATAAATACAATCTTAAAGCTGGAGGGATTAGTAAATTTTTGATTAAATCCTTCAACGTTCCAAACAGGCAGTATCTTATAAAATCTGCGACAGCATTTAAAATTCTAGATTCAAATAAAACAACATCCGGAAAATAATCAAGGAAATCATGTTATTATCAAGATGGAAATATGGACAGAAGAAATTCAAGGCGGATTCCCCTGAGCTTCCAGAATATTCCTCGCTCAAGTGCGTTACTCAAAGAGTACATCGTCATTTAAAAAAAATAGTTCCATCTTTGCAAGTTTAATTTTAAGATCCATGTCTGTCACTCTGGAGATGAGAATTCGGATAAAGTACCTAGATTCCAGCTCAGGACGGAGGACTAGGAATTTAGAAAGATGAAATTTGACCAGAAAAATGATGATGAGGGGTGGGATTTGTCTTTGAAAAAATTCATATTTGTACTACAAACTACAAATCCTCCTTCCTTCCGAATTCCTTTTATAGACGGAATATTCTGAGACAAGATTATTTCCCAGCCAATGCAATCCCTCCCTCTTTCTCTGTGTTTATGGGAGATGAACGTTGAAGAGGACAGAGGAGGGAATGGAGGAAATATTGCAGATTTCTACATGATGAATTGTCCCTATTTATACAAACTGCTGAGAACTTGAAACTCATTTGTCTCTCGTGCATAATAGGATGACGGAAGATAGAGGCGAATGTGTATTTCGACTATTTCGACAGAAGCGAGGTACGGGAAATGAATGAATACTTTCATCATCCCACATTCATATCTGTACACTTACGGGAGAGAGTGGTGGACATGAATCCAAGTTAACCCGTGGTGGCAGGCAGGCGGGGAAGAAGCGAGTCCTTTAGTATGCAAATTTATATTGTTGATTTGATTCTCTTGTCTGTCGGAGGAATGGAGGATAGGTTAGGTAAATGGGAAGTTACACTTCCACACTGCCACTTTCACAAAATCATGCTTTCACTCAGGAAATCATACCAATCTCCGCCCCGTCTCACCTAATGCCTCACCTAATTCCTATAATCCCTAACCCTTTACCCTCCTCCTTATTATTCACATCCACTTTCCCTCCTTCACTTTATTCATCAAATAATTATAGCAATGTCCTGCTACACCGAATAACATCATCCGATAAAACCAGTTGAAACCCCGGCTCCTTTGGTTAGTTTGGAATTTGGAAAGGGATTATGTTTTGTCGAAATAGCTGGTTATACAATCTCCATTTTACTCATACCGACACGTGGGTACTAAAATAATATCCCTTAATAACGTATCCCATTCCTTCAGTGAGATTCAGTGAAAAACAAGTACACTTAAAATTAGAAAGTCGAAAATAAAGAAAAATATAGAAAATACTTATGTTTTTAGAGACGATTCGGGCAAAGTTGTGTCAAGATATTAAAGGGTTTATTTCATCTACCTAATAATCCACTAATTTAAGCAGAAAATTTAATCTAATTAAAAAACAAATCGCAGAATAACTGTAATGGGGCTTTTAAAACAAATTCAGGGTAATCCCTTCATCGAAAATATTATTTGGGGTTCATTAAGCTCTATGTTATCGTTGCATAATAATTGACTAAAAATTCAAAAGTTTTCTTAAATTAACTAGCCTGTCATTCTTCAAAGTAATCATGACACTCATTGACTCATATCAATTTAAATTCAATTAGCCAGATCGGGTCATTATTTAATATTATGTTATGTGACATTACTATTTTTTTAAGTTTGTTTGCACTGTAAGTTTATCTTGTCACTTGTAAGAGAATTATGTTAAAAATAGCAATCATTTTATACATTTTTAAATTTTATCATTAACTGACAAGCATTTTACTCCATTATGAATTTCTATCAAGATGAAGGTCAAGATGTTAATAATGCTAATAATGAGCTATGCATCTTCTTCTTTACTACCTATTGAACTGTAAGCAAATATATAGGCTTGTCCAATTCCAAAGGATTTCAGTCGAGAAATTGGAGATGGCAGAGTCCACATTGAACAAAATCACGGATCCATTCCCCACGATCGATATTGGGAATCCGGATGCAGCATAAAAACAGTCGTTTCATCTTCAAGTTTAATACACACTGCAGTTTAGTAGAGTGATCTTTCAATTAAATGAGCTGTGATGCGAAGAGTTAAACTTAGAATTACAGTAAATCACAGTATAATAAATTCATTTCGCATGTCGCATCATAAAATATCCCAAGACATATCATATGACACAATACCAAATATGGATACTTTATACTTATGATAAATCGAGGTTTAAGCAATAAAGCTCAACAGAAGAAGCTTAATCTGTTATGTATCAATTAAGGATTAGATTCAATTACGGATGTCTGTTAAATAAAATATGGATATAAAATAAGGTACATGTGGATACGATTACAATTTGTTGGTGTGGATGATAGTCCGGTCCTTTTACTCAAGATTATGATCAATTGTCAAGACAAGCTCATGATTAATCCCTGAAACATTACGATTTACTTTATGATGATGAATAGGATACAAACCATAATCGTTTTAAATTTCAAAGCAGAGACTTCCTTATCATCTCTGGCTGAATACGACAGGAGGTTGCTCTAAGGAAAGCCGGTTGATTAATATTTCAAAGTGTTAATTCATGATCCTTCAATCCTACCTTACCTAATCCTGTCAAATAAATAATTCTTTAGCTTCTCTAAATGATTGCCAACGGAAGTTCGGCAGATTTATATACCTTGGCCACTTGTTGTGAAGTCATATTAAAAAGCCCCGACTATTTACAACATTATCATCTACCTTCGGATTGACTAATGGGATTTGTTAATTCTTCGAGGAGATTATGTCCCGACTCTGAAACCAAGGCAGGGACAGCGATAAAAACGATTATATTTAAAAATAAGGATCCTTAACAATTTAAAATCCGAGTTATTTATAAATCCCTGTTCCTATGCTCATTTATCACTGTTAATAAAGACTGCAAAGAGGTCTATCGTCTGAGTTGAGTCCAGCCAGATGGATGTCGTTAATAATGTATAAATTTTTCCTTATAAGTCTTGCGTTGCTAAACAGCACCTTTCGTGTTTACAAAAAGTAATGAGGTACAAAATATAATGATTTAAACCTTTGAAAGGATATATTTTTGATATAGTATTTTAATTCCTTTAGTAAGGGATTATACATTATCCGCATAGCTGTGAGGGTGAATAATGAACTAAATGCTTAAACGCCATGGGACGATTTGCACAATTCAAAAGAGGGATTGAAGAGACTTTTCAATCTGAATGGGATGAATAGGGAATGAAATTGGATTAAAGGGATACATAGCAATAACTTTAGTTATACATTAAATGAAAATGAGGAGCTTAACTTCGTTAACTCATTCAATCAGAATCAATAAAAACTATGATTTGACGTTATTCTTCTTTGTTGTTGTCTAATGGACCGAATGGATTTTTTTCCTGCAAAAATAGCAATCTAGTTATCATTAATACATCTCCCTTGATTACTTTTTCATGCCAATAAACTTTGTAAGGATGAATCTTTAGAATAAATCACATATTGAAAGGCTAATATATGAAAGAAGCTTCAGTGTAGTTTTATTAATTATTAATAAATGCTTAATGATCCATGTAATCACGGGATCTTTATAACCTATACAATGAGTTTAAAAAAATAAAAATTACATTTTATATTTATATGTTATTACATTTTTTTTACCAGAATGAATGCTTATACGAACGAACATACGGAATACAGTTTTAAAGGTATTTAAGAGAAGAAACAGAACGGCTAATAAAACAGAACGACGAGGATTGTTTCTATTGACTTGATTGTAATCCAGTAAGTCGTAATGGACCACAACACTTCTCTCGTCCTTGGTTCTCAGTCAAGATGGTAAAAATCAAGCTATTTCAAAGGGTCATCATATCGATTGGATCCCGTTTCTCATAAAATGTAATGTAACGACTATGAGAATTGGATAGCTTTATAGATTTCATGACACATATGAGGCCAGTTTTTAGCCGGAGAGTCTACTTTCTATGGTGACAATCAACGATTGTACAATTATTGGTTTTCAATTTCACGAATGTTAGGGACAACCAACTTTTTTGAACACTATTCTACTTTCTTCTCTTACAGTCCTACCTGGTCAAATGAATGCCGTAGGGAGAGTAACGATTTATTTGATTAGTAAACATATCCTGGAAACGGTTGGATTGTGCCAAACGGGAAACACAATGGTTTTATTGTTGATAGAAATAAATAAACGATTTCTTACAGAATCAATTATGACTTTAACCAAACAATTTCTTTCACACTTGTGCAAATCGCTCACACTGTTTGATTACTATATGTACTAAATGTATACATTAAAATCAAAAAGCAATAATATTCCTAAACACAGTATTATATATCATAGATTACAACAAAAACAGCACAAAACAGGACTAAAATACAAGGGACTTCGAACTGATGGTCCTCGTCGGTCAGTCTATGATGCCGGATGTGAATGAATCCTTGTAAAATTCCTTTGTCTAAAGCAGTGAATGAATGTCATCAGATCAGAGAGCAAATCAGATTTTGACAATGAGGGGAGCCTTGCAACCAAAACTCTGGGTCACGTGGAGGCTCTCCATCTCACAACATATGTAGGTTTTCCAAAGAACTTGGACAAGTCTCCCCGTTTCAATTATATTGGTAGACCCTTGCAGGTATTGAACGTGTTTCTTAAAATATATTTGATATTGCACAATGAAGTTGTATAATTTTAAATGTTCGGAATTTGAGCGTGTGTATAGTTGGTCAAAGGTAAAAACGGCAAATTAGTATCAACACTATTTTAAGTCTAGAAAAAGATTTGCATCTTAACTTCCTCCGTCTGGTATTTAAATTTCCACCGAAACCGAATTCTTCTGAGATCGCCAGTAAGATTTTTTATCCTTCCTCGCATTTCCGGTCTGTCCTAAAGCTAATAGAAACTTCCGAGTTCGTTTGGAATTCGGTAGTGTTCCTTCTTTTGGAACCCGATTTGTTCCAAAAATCTGTTACTTCTTCAAAAATGCTCTTGATCTCAACTTTATCGTACATTTCACAAAAAAAACCGAAAAAAATAAGATTGCTTTAATAAAATTCACGGTTACTCGAATAAATGAGCTCGTAATAATATGTATAATATATTATATAAACATGTGTATTATATTATATGATTTGCTAATTCCATGATTGCTCTCCGATACTTTGCTATATGCATTTTAATAGTTTATTTTTCATAGGCAATCTAATTAACACTTTTTGCCAATCCTGTTCGAAAAAATATAAACCATTTAATGGACTGAAAAGCTACAGGAGACAGGAGCTCATTATGATTAACAAAGATTTATATTTATTTCCATGTATTCAATCAACTGAACAAGATTTGTTTTAAAATCATCACGTTGCATAAATACCTTACTACTTAAGTATAGGAAAACATTTTAAAATTGAACAAAATATAATCAAATTTGCAAAATGATTCAACAACAAAGCTAAAAGTTCAGTATCTTATTAATGGTCGAATGTAAAACGGAAACAAAGAACTTAATCATAACGTAAATAAATCACAAATCGTCATGTATTGTAAATTTTAATCTATGATCGGGTTCTAATTAAAACTCTAAAAACATCTCAAGTAATCTAAAATTCTTGAGTTAAAGTCCTTGCTGCTCCTGACTCCACGATGAAAAGTCCTGCTCCGCCTAGAAATTAAATTTCCACCGAAACCGAAGTCTTCTGAGATCTCCAGTAAGATTTTTCTCCTTCCTCGCATTTCCGGTCTGTTCCAAAAGCTAATAGAAACTTCTGAGTTCGTCTGGAATTCGGTAATGTTCCTTCTTTTGGAACCTGATTTGTTCCAAAAATATGTTGGTTACTTCTTCAAAAATGCTCTTGATCTCAACTTTATTGTACATTTTACCAAAAAAACGAAAAGAATTAGATTACTTTAGTAAAATTCACGGTTACTGGAATAAATGAGCTCGTAATAATATGTATACTATATTATATAAACATGTGTATTATATTATATGATTTGCTAATTCCATGATTGCTCTCCGATACTTTGCTATATGCATTTGAATAGTTTATTTTTCATAGGCAATCTAATTAACACTTTTTGTCAATCTTGTTAGAAAAAACATAAACCATTTAATGGAAAGAAAAGCTACAGGAGACAGGAACACATTATGAATAACAAAGATTAATATTTATTTCCATGTATTCAATCAACTGAACAAGATTTGTTTTAAAATCATCACGTTGGATAAATACCTTACTACATTTGTATATGGAAAAATTTTAAAATTGAACAAAATATAATTAAATTTGCAAAATGATTCAACAACAAAACTAAAAATTCGGCATCCTATTATTGGTCGAATGTAAAACGGAAACACAGAACTTAATCATAACGTTAATAAATCACAAATCGTCATGTATTGTAAATTTTAATCTATGATCGGGTTCTAATTAAAACTCTAAAAACATCTCAAGTAATCTAAAGTCCTTGCGTTAAAAGTAAACGAATATTAGTTTGGTATTCTTGATTTCGAGAGACTTGTCTCCCGCCTTTGGAAAAGCTTAAAGGCATTGAGATGGGGTCATGTGCAGTCTCTCCATTTTACAACATGTGTAGGTTTTCCTAAGAACTTGAACAAGTCTCCTCGTTTCAATTATATTGGTGGATCCATGCAGGTATTGAACGTGTTTCTCCAAATATATTAGATATTGCACAATAAAGTTGTATAATTTTAAGTGAAGTCGTTTGGAATTTGAGCGTGTGTATAGTTGGTCAAAAGTAAAAACTGCAAATTAGTGCCAACACGATTTTAAGTCTAGAAAAAGGTTTGCATCTTAACTTCCTCTGCCTGGTATTTAAATTTCCACCGAAACTGAAGTCTTCTGAGATCTCCAGTAAAAAATTTTCTCCTTCCTCGCATTTCCGTTCTGTTCCTCAAACTAATAGAAACTTCCGAGTTCGTTTGGAATTCGGTAGTGTTCCTTCTTTTGGAACCTGATTTCTTCCAAATATCTGTTGGTTACTTCTTCAAAAATGCTCTTGATCTCAACTTTATTGTACATTTCACCAAGAAAACGAAAAAAATTAGATTGCTTTAATAAAATTCACGGTTACTGGAATAAATGAGCTCGTAATAATATGTATAATATATTATATAAACATGTGTATTATATTATATGATTTGCTAATTCCATGATTGCTCTCCGATACTTTGCTATATGCATTTGAATAGTTTATTTTTCATAGGCAATCTAATTAACACTTTTTGTCAATCTTGTTAGAAAAAACATAAACCATTTAATGGAAAGAAAAGCTACAGGAGACAGGAACACATTATGAATAACAAAGATTAATATTTATTTCCATGTATTCAATCAACTGAACAAGATTTGTTTTAAAATCATCACGTTGGATAAATACCTTACTACATTTGTATATGGAAAAATTTTAGAATTGTACAAAATATAATCAAATTTGCAAAATGATTCAACAACAAAGCTAAAAGTTCAGTATCCTATTAATGGTCGAATATAAAACGGAAACAAAGAACTTAATCATAACATTAACAAAATCACAAAAGGTCATGTATTGTAAATTTTATCTATGATCGGGTTCTAATTAAAACTGAAAACATCTCAAGTAATCTAAAGTCCTTGCGTTAAAGTCCTTGCTGCTCCCGACTCCACGATGAAAAGTCCTCCTCCGCTTAGAAATTAAATTTCCACCGAAACCGAAGTCTTCTGAGATCTCCAGCAAGATTTTTTATCCTTCCTCGCATTTCCGGTCTGTTCCTCAAACTAATAGAAACTTCCGAGTTCGTTTGGAATTCGGTAGTGTTCCTTCTTTTGGAACCTGATTTGTTCCAAAAATCTGTTGGTTAATTCTTCAAAAATGCTCTTGATCTCAACTTTATCGTACATTTCACAAAAAAAACGAAAAGAATTAGATTGCTTTAATAAAATTCACGGTTACTGGAATAAATGAGCTCGTAATAATATGTATAATATATTATATAAACATGTGTATTATATTATATGATTTGCTAATTCCATGATTGCTCTCCGATACTTTGCTATATGCATTTGAATAGTTTATTTTTCATAGGCAATCTAATTAACACTTTTTGTCAATCTTGTTAGAAAAAACATAAACCATTTAATGGAAAGAAAAGCTACAGGAGACAGGAACACATTATGAATAACAAAGATTAATATTTATTTCCATGTATTCAATCAACTGAACAAGATTTGTTTTAAAATCATCACGTTGGATAAATACCTTACTACATTTGTATATGGAAAAATTTTAGAATTGTACAAAATATAATCAAATTTGCAAAATGATTCAACAACAAAGCTAAAAGTTCAGTATCCTATTAATGGTCGAATATAAAACGGAAACAAAGAACTTAATCATAACATTAACAAAATCACAAAAGGTCATGTATTGTAAATTTTATCTATGATCGGGTTCTAATTAAAACTGAAAACATCTCAAGTAATCTAAAGTCCTTGCTGCTCCCGACTCCACGATGAAAAGTCCTCCTCCGCTTAGAAATTAAATTTCCACCGAAACCGAAGTCTTCTGAGATCTCCAGCAAGATTTTTTTATCCTTCCTCGCATTTCCGGTCTGTTCCAAAAGCTAATAGAAACTTCTGAGTTCGTTTGGAATTCGGTAGTGTTCCTTCTTTTGGAACCTGATTTGCTCCAAAAATCTGTTGGTTACTTCTTCAAAAATGCTCTTGATCTCAACTTTGTCGTACATTTCACCAAAAAAAACGAAAAAAATTAGATTGCTTTAATAAAATTCACGGTTACTGGAATAAATGAGCTCGTAATAATATGTATAATATATTATATAAACATGTGTATTATATTATATGATTTGCTAATTCCATGATTGCTCTCCGATACTTTGCTATATGCATTTTAATAGTTTATTTTTCATAAGCAATTTAATAACACTTTTTGTCAATCCTGTTAGAAATAACCTACTCTAAGCAGCCAATAAAGCCCAGTCAATACAAAGTAAAGCTTCAACTTTTTTAGCAAGGCAAAATTATATGTTGTTCCCGTAAGAATACATAGGAAAAGTAGTTCAGGTAGATTGACGCGAAAGGGTCATTTTTGAAATACACCCATGTATGAAACTTTTACAGGTTAATCATTATGACCTAATAAATGCATGTGTGAAGTTGCATCGGAATCCGAGTGTGCAAACTATATTTTTATGGAAGTTGAAATTTTCAAAAATTGTATGTTGTCCCCATAAGAATACATTGAAAAAGTAGTTCAGGTAGATTGACCAGAAACTAGAAAGGGTCATTTTTTAAATACACCCATTCATGAAACTTTTACAGGTTAATTATTATGACCTAATAAATGCATGTGTGAAGTTACATGGAAATCCGAGTGTGGTAACTATATTTTCATGGAGGTTGAAAATCTCAAAAATTGTACGTTGTCCCCATAAGAATACGTTGGAAAGTGGTTTGGGTAGAATGACCAGAAAGTGTCATTTTTGAAATATACGCATATATGAAACTTTTACAGGTTAATCATTATGACCTAATAAATGCATGTGTGAAGTTGCATCGGAATCCGAGTGTGCAAACTATACTTTTATGGAAGTTGAAAATTTCAAAAATTGTATGTTGTCCCCATAAGAATACAATGTAAATCATTTTTGGGGGACAAAAACCATCTAGTTACCATAGACCCGAAGAGGTTTTTGGGTTATAACTTTTGAACGGGTAGAATATCATAGTTGACTTTGTTTCGGTTTCATCTACAAGGCGGGTTGCAAATTTGTGCGAAATTTCAGAATTTTAGTGTGGTTCCATCCAAAGATAATGCGTGCACAAGGATTAGGAGGACACACGGCCTGCGCGATGATATAAGCCCAATTGACTGGGCTAAAAACATAAACCATTTAATGGAAAGAAAAGCTACAGGAGACAGGAACACATTATGAATAACAAAGATTAATATTTATTTCCATGTATTCAATCAACTGAACAAGATTTGTTTTAAAATCATCACGTTGGATAAATACCTTACTACATTTGTATATGGAAAAATTTTAAAATTGTACAAAATATAATCAAATTTGCAAAATGATTCAACAACAAAGCTAAAAGTTCAGTATCCTATTAATGGTCGAATATAAAACGGAAACAAAGAACTTAATCATAACATTAACAAAATCACAAAAGGTCATGTACTGTAAATTTTATCTATGATCGGGTTCTAATTAAAACTGAAAACATCTCAAGTAATCTAAAGTCCTTGCGTTAAAGTCCTTGCTGCTCCCGACTCCACGATGAAAAGTCCTCCTCCGCTTAGAAATTAAATTTCCACCGAAACCGAAGTCTTCTGAGATCTCCAGCAAGATTTTTTATCCTTCCTCGCATTTCCGGTCTGTTCCAAAAGCTAATAGAAACTTCTGAGTTCGTTTGGAATTCGGTAGTGTTCCTTCTTTTGGAACCTGATTTGCTCCAAAAATCTGTTGGTTACTTCTTCAAAAATGCTCTTGATCTCAACTTTATCGTACATTTTACCAAAAAAACGAAAACAATTAGATTACTTTAGTAAAATTCACGGTTACTGGAATAAATGAGCTCGTAATAATATGTATACTATATTATATAAACATGTGTATTATATTATATGATTTGCTAATTCCATGATTGCTCTCCGATACTTTGCTATATGCATTTGAATAGTTTATTTTTCATAGGCAATCTAATTAACACTTTTTGTCAATCTTGTTAGAAAAAACATAAACCATTTAATGGAAAGAAAAGCTACAGGAGACAGGAACACATTATGAATAACAAAGATTAATATTTATTTCCATGTATTCAATCAACTGAACAAGATTTGTTTTAAAATCATCACGTTGGATAAATACCTTACTACATTTGTATATGGAAAAATTTTAAAATTGAACAAAATATAATTAAATTTGCAAAATGATTCAACAACAAAACTAAAAATTCGGCATCCTATTATTGGTCGAATGTAAAACGGAAACACAGAACTTAATCATAACGTTAATAAATCACAGATCGTCATGTATTGTAAATTTTAATCTATGATCGGGTTCTAATTAAAACTCTAAAAACATCTCAAGTAATCTAAAGTCCTTGCGTTAAAAGTAAACGAATATTAGTTTGGTATTCTTGATTTCGAGAGACTTGTCTCCCGCCTTTGGAAAAGCTTAAAGGCATTGAGATGGGGTCATGTGCAGTCTCTCCATTTTACAACATGTGTAGGTTTTCCTAAGAACTTGAACAAGTCTCCTCGTTTCAATTATATTGGTGGATCCATGCAGGTATTGAACGTGTTTCTCCAAATATATTAGATATTGCACAATGAAGTTGTATAATTTTAAGTGAAGTCGTTTGGAATTTGAGCGTGTGTATAGTTGGTCAAAAGTAAAAACTGCAAATTAGTGCCAACACGATTTTAAGTCTAGAAAAAGGTTTGCATCTTAACTTCCTCTGCCTGGTATTTAAATTTCCACCGAAACTGAAGTCTTCTGAGATCTCCAGTAAAAAATTTTCTCCTTCCTCGCATTTCCGTTCTGTTCCTCAAACTAATAGAAACTTCCGAGTTCGTTTGGAATTCGGTAGTGTTCCTTCTTTTGGAACCTGATTTCTTCCAAAAATCTGTTAGTTACTTCTTCAAAAATGCTCTTGATCTCAACTTTATTGTACATTTCACCAAGAAAACGAAAAAAATTAGATTGCTTTAATAAAATTCACGGTTACTGGAATAAATGAGCTCGTAATAATATGTATAATATATTATATAAACATGTGTATTATATTATATGATTTGCTAATTCCATGATTGCTCTCCGATACTTTGCTATATGCATTTGAATAGTTTATTTTTCATAGGCAATCTAATTAACACTTTTTGTCAATCTTGTTAGAAAAAACATAAACCATTTAATGGAAAGAAAAGCTACAGGAGACAGGAACACATTATGAATAACAAAGATTAATATTTATTTCCATGTATTCAATCAACTGAACAAGATTTGTTTTAAAATCATCACGTTGGATAAATACCTTACTACATTTGTATATGGAAAAATTTTAGAATTGTACAAAATATAATCAAATTTGCAAAATGATTCAACAACAAAGCTAAAAGTTCAGTATCCTATTAATGGTCGAATATAAAACGGAAACAAAGAACTTAATCATAACATTAACAAAATCACAAAAGGTCATGTATTGTAAATTTTATCTATGATCGGGTTCTAATTAAAACTGAAAACATCTCAAGTAATCTAAAGTCCTTGCGTTAAAGTCCTTGCTGCTCCCGACTCCACGATGAAAAGTCCTCCTCCGCTTAGAAATTAAATTTCCACCGAAACCGAAGTCTTCTGAGATCTCCAGCAAGATTTTTTATCCTTCCTCGCATTTCCGGTCTGTTCCTCAAACTAATAGAAACTTCCGAGTTCGTTTGGAATTCGGTAGTGTTCCTTCTTTTGGAACCTGATTTGTTCCAAAAATCTGTTGGTTAATTCTTCAAAAATGCTCTTGATCTCAACTTTATCGTACATTTCACAAAAAAAACGAAAAGAATTAGATTGCTTTAATAAAATTCACGGTTACTGGAATAAATGAGCTCGTAATAATATGTATAATATATTATATAAACATGTGTATTATATTATATGATTTGCTAATTCCATGATTGCTCTCCGATACTTTGCTATATGCATTTGAATAGTTTATTTTTCATAGGCAATCTAATTAACACTTTTTGTCAATCTTGTTAGAAAAAACATAAACCATTTAATGGAAAGAAAAGCTACAGGAGACAGGAACACATTATGAATAACAAAGATTAATATTTATTTCCATGTATTCAATCAACTGAACAAGATTTGTTTTAAAATCATCACGTTGGATAAATACCTTACTACATTTGTATAGGGAAAAATTTTAAAATTGTACAAAATATAATCAAATTTGCAAAATGATTCAACAACAAAGCTAAAAGTTCAGTATCCTATTAATGGTCGAATATAAAACGGAAACAAAGAACTTAATCATAACATTAACAAAATCACAAAAGGTCATGTATTGTAAATTTTATCTATGATCGGGTTCTAATTAAAACTGAAAACATCTCAAGTAATCTAAAGTCCTTGCGTTAAAGTCCTTGCTGCTCCCGACTCCACGATGAAAAGTCCTCCTCCGCTTAGAAATTAAATTTCCACCGAAACCGAAGTCTTCTGAGATCTCCAGCAAGATTTTTTATCCTTCCTCGCATTTCCGGTCTGTTCCTCAAACTAATAGAAACTTCCGAGTTCGTTTGGAATTCGGTAGTGTTCCTTCTTTTGGAACCTGATTTGTTCCAAAAATCTGTTGGTTAATTCTTCAAAAATGCTCTTGATCTCAACTTTATCGTACATTTCACAAAAAAAACGAAAAGAATTAGATTGCTTTAATAAAATTCACGGTTACTGGAATAAATGAGCTCGTAATAATATGTATAATATATTATATAAACATGTGTATTATATTATATGATTTGCTAATTCCATGATTGCTCTCCGATACTTTGCTATATGCATTTGAATAGTTTATTTTTCATAGGCAATCTAATTAACACTTTTTGTCAATCTTGTTAGAAATAACCTACTCTAAGCAGCCAATAAAGCCCAGTCAATACAAAGTAAAGCTTCAACTTTTTTAGCAAGGCCAAATTATATGTTGTTCCCGTAAGAATACATAGGAAAAGTAGTTCAGGTAGATTGACGCGAAAGGGTCATTTTTGAAATACACCCATGTATGAAACTTTTACAGGTTAATCATTATGACCTAATAAATGCATGTGTGAAGTTGCATCGGAATCCGAGTGTGCAAACTATATTTTTATGGAAGTTGAAATTTTCAAAAATTGTATGTTGTCCCCATAAGAATACATTGAAAAAGTAGTTCAGGTAGATTGACCAGAAACTAGAAAGGGTCATTTTTTAAATACACCCATTCATGAAACTTTTACAGGTTAATTATTATGACCTAATAAATGCATGTGTGAAGTTACATGGAAATCCGAGTGTGGTAACTATATTTTCATGGAGGTTGAAAATCTCAAAAATTGTACGTTGTCCCCATAAGAATACATTGGAAAAGTGGTTTGGGTAGAATGACCAGAAAGTGTCATTTTTGAAATATACGCATATATGAAACTTTTACGGGTTAATCATTATGACCTAATAAATGCATGTGTGAAGTTGCATCGGAATCCGAGTGTGCAAACTATATTTTTATGGAAGTTGAAAATTTCAAAAATTGTATGTTGTCCCCATAAGAATACAATGTAAATCATTTTTGGGGGACAAAAACCATCTAGTTACCATAGACCCGAAGGGGTTTTTGGGTTATAACTTTTGAACGGGTAGAATATCATAGTTGACTTTGTTTCGGTTTCATCTACAAGGCGGGTTGCAAATTTGTGCGAAATTTCAGAATTTTAGTGTGGTTCCATCCAAAGATAATGCGTGCACAAGGATTAGGAGGACACACGGCCTGCGCGATGATATAAGCCCAATTGACTGGGCTAAAAACATAAACCATTTAATGGAAAGAAAAGCTACAGGAGACAGGAACACATTATGAATAACAAAGATTAATATTTATTTCCATGTATTCAATCAACTGAACAAGATTTGTTTTAAAATCATCACGTTGGATAAATACCTTACTACATTTGTATATGGAAAAATTTTAAAATTGTACAAAATATAATCAAATTTGCAAAATGATTCAACAACAAAGCTAAAAGTTCAGTATCCTATTAATGGTCGAATATAAAACGGAAACAAAGAACTTAATCATAACATTAACAAAATCACAAAAGGTCATGTACTGTAAATTTTATCTATGATCGGGTTCTAATTAAAACTGAAAACATCTCAAGTAATCTAAAGTCCTTGCGTTAAAGTCCTTGCTGCTCCCGACTCCACGATTGTACGGGCGTTTCCCCTCTTTTCCTTCGATAGCTGCTGCAACCCTGTGTATGACCTCAACTGGCCTGGAGCTATGATCTGACCTCAACTGGTCTATGTTTTATGTACTTAAACCTCAACTGGTTTGTATGTGTGATGTTCTAGCCTCAAAGCCTCAACTGGCCTTGTTCCTGACTTTCCTAACTCCAAACTTTCACGAAACAATCCTCAACTGGAGAGTCCCTAACCTGCAACCTTATGCTACTAGGAATAGGAATGAAATGGAAATTAGACCGATAGTTATAATTAATTTAGAATATTTAATTTAACTAAATCGGGAAAAATACAGAGAAATTTACAATTTGCATGTTGCTTGCATGAACAAAAAAAAGTGTCTGTTGCTGCGTGTGCTCCTCTTCCTCATTTCGCATTCGCTCGCTGTAGATTTTACACTCACGAGAGAGCACTCACAACATATTACCAAAAACGCTTTGTCTCAAATTATACATAAGTTTTGAAATCGAAATATAATAACAATTATTAATTAAATAAAATGTAATGGGCGCGGCTACAACGATGAAAAGTCCTCCTCCGCTTAGAAATTAAATTTCCACCGAAACCGAAGTCTTCTGAGATCTCCAGCAAGATTTTTTATCCTTCCTCGCATTTCCGGTCTGTTCCAAAAGCTAATAGAAACTTCTGAGTTCGTTTGGAATTCGGTAGTATTCCTTCTTTTGGAACCTGATTTGCTCCAAAAATCTGTTGGTTACTTCTTCAAAAATGCTCTTGATCTCAACTTTATCGTACATTTCACCAAAAAACGAAAAAAATTAGATTGCTTTAATAAAATTCACGGTTACTGGAATAAATGAGCTCGTAATAATATGTATAATATATTATATAAACATGTGTATTATATTATATGTTTTGCTAATTCCATGATTGCTCTCCGATACTTTGCTATATGCATTTTAATAGTTTATTTTTCATAGGCAATTTAATAACACTTTTTGTCAATCCTGTTAGAAAAAACATAAACCATTTAATGGAAAGAAAAGCTACAGGAGACAGGAACACATTATGAATAACAAAGATTAATATTTATTTCCATGTATTCAATCAACTGAACAAGATTTGTTTTAAAATCATCACGTTGGATAAATACCTTACTACATTTGTATATGGAAAAATTTTAAAATTGTACAAAATATAATCAAATTTGCAAAATGATTCAACAACAAAGCTAAAAGTTCAGTATCCTATTAATGGTCGAATATAAAACGGAAACAAAGAACTTAATCATAACATTAACAAAATCACAAAAGGTCATGTATTGTAAATTTTATCTATGATCGGGTTCTAATTAAAACTGAAAACATCTCAAGTAATCTAAAGTCCTTGCTGCTCCCGACTCCACGATGAAAAGTCCTCCTCCGCTTAGAAATTAAATTTCCACCGAAACCGAAGTCTTCTGAGATCTCCAGCAAGATTTTTTCTCCTTCCTCGCATTTCCGGTCTGTTCCAAAAGCTAATAGAAACTTCTGAGTTCGTTTGGAATTCGGTAGTGTTCCTTCTTTTGGAACCTGATTTGCTCCAAAAATCTGTTGGTTACTTCTTCAAAAATGCTCTTGATCTCAACTTTATCGTACATTTCACCAAGAAAACGAAAAAAATTAGATTACTTTAGTAAAGTTCACGGTTACTGGAATAAATGAGCTCGTAATAATATGTATAATATATTATATAAACATGTGTATTATATTATATGATTTGCTAATTCCATGATTGCTCTCCGATACTTTGCTATATGCATTTGAATAGTTTATTTTTCATAGGCAATCTAATTAACACTTTTTGTCAATCTTGTTAGAAAAAACATAAACCATTTAATGGAAAGAAAAGCTACAGGAGACAGGAACACATTATGAATAACAAAGATTAATATTTATTTCCATGTATTCAATCAACTGAACAAGATTTGTTTTAAAATCATCACGTTGGATAAATACCTTACTACATTTGTATATGGAAAAATTTTAAAATTGTACAAAATATAATCAAATTTGCAAAATGATTCAACAACAAAGCTAAAAGTTCAGTATCCTATTAATGGTCGAATATAAAACGGAAACAAAGAACTTAATCATAACATTAACAAAATCACAAAAGGTCATGTACTGTAAATTTTATCTATGATCGGGTTCTAATTAAAACTGAAAACATCTCAAGTAATCTAAAGTCCTTGCGTTAAAGTCCTTGCTGCTCCCGACTCCACGATGAAAAGTCCTCCTCCGCTTAGAAATTAAATTTCCACCGAAACCGAAGTCTTCTGAGATCTCCAGCAAGATTTTTTATCCTTCCTCGCATTTCCGGTCTGTTCCAAAAGCTAATAGAAACTTCTGAGTTCGTTTGGAATTCGGTAGTATTCTTTCTTTTGGAACCTGATTTGCTCCAAAAATCTGTTGGTTACTTCTTCAAAAATGCTCTTGATCTCAACTTTATCGTACATTTCACCAAGAAAACGAAAAAAATTAGATTACTTTAGTAAAGTTCACGGTTACTGGAATAAATGAGCTCGTAATAATATGTATAATATATTATATAAACATGTGTATTATATTATATGATTTGCTAATTCCATGATTGCTCTCCGATACTTTGCTATATGCATTTGAATAGTTTATTTTTCATAGGCAATCTAATTAACACTTTTTGTCAATCTTGTTAGAAAAAACATAAACCATTTAATGGAAAGAAAAGCTACAGGAGACAGGAACACATTATGAATAACAAAGATTAATATTTATTTCCATGTATTCAATCAACTGAACAAGATTTGTTTTAAAATCATCACGTTGGATAAATACCTTACTACATTTGTATATGGAAAAATTTTAAAATTGTACAAAATATAATCAAATTTGCAAAATGATTCAACAACAAAGCTAAAAGTTCAGTATCCTATTAATGGTCGAATATAAAACGGAAACAAAGAACTTAATCATAACATTAACAAAATCACAAAAGGTCATGTACTGTAAATTTTATCTATGATCGGGTTCTAATTAAAACTGAAAACATCTCAAGTAATCTAAAGTCCTTGCGTTAAAGTCCTTGCTGCTCCCGACTCCACGATGAAAAGTCCTCCTCCGCTTAGAAATTAAATTTCCACCGAAACCGAAGTCTTCTGAGATCTCCAGCAAGATTTTTTATCCTTCCTCGCATTTCCGGTCTGTTCCAAAAGCTAATAGAAACTTCTGAGTTCGTTTGGAATTCGGTAGTATTCTTTCTTTTGGAACCTGATTTGCTCCAAAAATCTGTTGGTTACTTCTTCAAAAATGCTCTTGATCTCAACTTTATCGTACATTTCACCAAGAAAACGAAAAAAATTAGATTACTTTAGTAAAGTTCACGGTTACTGGAATAAATGAGCTCGTAATAATATGTATAATATATTATATAAACATGTGTATTATATTATATGATTTGCTAATTCCATGATTGCTCTCCGATACTTTGCTATATGCATTTGAATAGTTTATTTTTCATAGGCAATCTAATTAACACTTTTTGTCAATCTTGTTAGAAAAAACATAAACCATTTAATGGAAAGAAAAGCTACAGGAGACAGGAACACATTATGAATAACAAAGATTAATATTTATTTCCATGTATTCAATCAACTGAACAAGATTTGTTTTAAAATCATCACGTTGGATAAATACCTTACTACATTTGTATATGGAAAAATTTTAAAATTGTACAAAATATAATCAAATTTGCAAAATGATTCAACAACAAAGCTAAAAGTTCAGTATCCTATTAATGGTCGAATATAAAACGGAAACAAAGAACTTAATCATAACATTAACAAAATCACAAAAGGTCATGTACTGTAAATTTTATCTATGATCGGGTTCTAATTAAAACTGAAAACATCTCAAGTAATCTAAAGTCCTTGCGTTAAAGTCCTTGCTGCTCCCGACTCCACGATGAAAAGTCCTCCTCCGCTTAGAAATTAAATTTCCACCGAAACCGAAGTCTTCTGAGATCTCCAGCAAGATTTTTTATCCTTCCTCGCATTTCCGGTCTGTTCCAAAAGCTAATAGAAACTTCCGAGTTCGTTTGGAATTCGGTAGTGTTCCTTCTTTTGGAACCTGATTTGTTCCAAAAATCTGTTGGTTACTTCTTCAAAAATGCTCTTGATCTCAACTTTATCGTACATTTCACAAAAAAAAAACGAAAAGAATTAGATTGCTTTAATAAAATTCACGGTTACTGGAATAAATGAGCTCGTAATAATATGTATAATATATTATATAAACATGTGTATTATATTATATGATTTGCTAATTCCATGATTGCTCTCCGATACTTTGCTATATGCATTTTAATAGTTTATTTTTCATAGGCAATTTAATAACACTTTTTGTCAATCCTGTTCGAAAAAACATAAACCATTTAATGGAAAGAAAAGCTACAGGAGACAGGAACACATTATGAATAACAAAGATTAATATTTATTTCCATGTATTCAATCAACTGAACAAGATTTGTTTTAAAATCATCACGTTGGATAAATACCTTACTACATTTGTATATGGAAAAATTTTAAAATTGTACGAAATATAATCAAATTTGCAAAATGATTCAACAACAAAGCTAAAAGTTCAGTATCCTATTAATGGTCGAATATAAAACGGAAACAAAGAACTTAATCATAACATTAACAAAATCACAAAAGGTCATGTATTGTAAATTTTATCTATGATCGGGTTCTAATTAAAACTGAAAACATCTCAAGTAATCTAAAGTCCTTGCGTTAAAAGTAAACAAATATTAGTTTAGTATTCTTGATTTCGGGAGACTTGTCTCCCGCCTTTGGAAAAGCTTAAAGGCATTGAGATGGGTCATGTGCAGTCTCTCCATTTTACAACATGTGTAGGTTTTCCTAAGAACTTGAACAAGTCTCCTCGTTTCAATTATATTGGTGGACCCATGCAGGTATTGAACGTGTTTCTCCAAATATATTAGATATTGCACAATGAAGTTGTATAATTTTAAATGAAGTCGTTTGGAATTTGAGCGTGTGTATAGTTGGTCAAAAGTAAAAACTGCAAATTAGTGTCAACACGATTTTAAGTCTAGAAAAAGGTTTGCATCTTAACTTCCTCTGCCTGGTATTTAAATTTCCACCGAAACCGAAGTCTTCTGAGATCTCCAGTAAAAAATTGTCTCCTTCCTCGCATTTCCGGTCTGTTCCTCAAACTAATAGAAACTTCCGAGTTCGTTTGGAATTCGGTAGTGTTCCTTCTTTTGGAACCTGATTTGTTCCAAAAATCTGTTGGTTACTTCTTCAAAAATGCTCTTGATCTCAACTTTATCGTACATTTCACAAAAAAAAACGAAAAGAATTAGATTGCTTTAATAAAATTCACGGTTACTGGAATAAATGAGCTCGTAATAATATGTATAATATATTATATAAACATGTGTATTATATTATATGATTTGCTAATTCCATGATTGCTCTCCGATACTTTGCTATATGCATTTTAATAGTTTATTTTTCATTGGCAATTTAATAACACTTTTTGTCAACCCTGTTAGAAAAAACATAAACCATTTAATGGAAAGAAAAGCTACAGGAGACAGGAACACATTATGAATAACAAAGATTAATATTTATTTCCATGTATTCAATCAACTGAACAAGATTTGTTTTAAAATCATCACGTTGGATAAATACCTTACTACATTTGTATATGGAAAAATTTTAAAATTGTACGAAATATAATCAAATTTGCAAAATGATTCAACAACAAAGCTAAAAGTTCAGTATCCTATTAATGGTCGAATATAAAACGGAAACAAAGAACTTAATCATAACATTAACAAAATCACAAAAGGTCATGTACTGTAAATTTTATCTATGATCGGGTTCTAATTAAAACTGAAAACATCTCAAGTAATCTAAAGTCCTTGCGTTAAAGTCCATGCTGCTCCCGACTCCACGATGAAAAGTCCTCCTCCGCTTAGAAATTAAATTTCCACCGAAACCGAAGTCTTCTGAGATCTCCAGCAAGATTTTTTATCCTTCCTCGCATTTCCGGTCTGTTCCAAAAGCTAATAGAAACTTCTGAGTTCGTTTGGAATTCGGTAGTATTCCTTCTTTTGGAACCTGATTTGCTCCAAAAATCTGTTGGTTACTTCTTCAAAAATGCTCTTGATCTCAACTTTATCGTACATTTCACCAAAAAACGAAAAAAATTAGATTGGTTTAATAAAATTCACGGTTACTGGAATAAATGAGCTCGTAATAATATGTATAATATATTATATAAACATGTGTATTATATTATATGATTTGCTAATTCCATGATTGCTCTCCGATACTTTGCTATATGCATTTTAATAGTTTATTTTTCATAGGCAATTTAATAACACTTTTTGTCAATCCTGTTAGAAAAAACATAAACCATTTAATGGAAAGAAAAGCTACAGGAGACAGGAACACATTATGAATAACAAAGATTAATATTTATTTCCATGTATTCAATCAACTGAACAAGATTTGTTTTAAAATCATCACGTTGGATAAATACCTTACTACATTTGTATATGGAAAAATTTTAAAACTGTACAAAATATAATCAAATTTGCAAAATGATTCAACAACAAAGCTAAAAGTTCAGTATCTTATTAATGGTCGAATGTAAAACGGAAACAAAGAACTTAATCATAACGTAAATAAATCACAAATCGTCATGTATTGTAAATTTTAATCTATGATCGGGTTCTACTTAAAACTCTAAAAACATCTCAAGTAATCTAAAGTCCTTGCGTTAAAAGTAAACGAATATTAGTTTGGTATTCTTGATTTCGGGAGACTTGTCTCCCGCCTTTGGAAAAGCTTAAAGGCATTGAGATGGGGTCATGTGCAGTCTCTCCATTTTACAACATGTGTAGGTTTTACTAAGAACTTGAACAAGTCTCCTCGTTTCAATTATATTGGTGGATCCATGCAGGTATTGAACGTGTTTCTCCAAATATATTAGATATTGCACAATGAAGTTGTATAATTTTAAATGAAGTCGTTTGGAATTTGAGCGTGTGTATAGTTGGTCAAAAGTAAAAACTGCAAATTAGTGCCAACACGATTTTAAGTCTAGAAAAAGGTTTGCATCTTAACTTCCTCTGCCTGGTATTTAAATTTCCACCGAAACTGAAGTCTTCTGAGATCTCCAGTAAAAAAATTTCTCCTTCCTCGCATTTCTGTTCTGTTCCTCAAACTAATAGAAACTTCCGAGTTCGTTTGGAATTCGGTAGTGTTCCTTCTTTTGGAACCTGATTTCTTCCAAAAATCTGTTGGTTACTTCTTCAAAAATGCTCTTGATCTCAACTTTATTGTACATTTCACCAAGAAAACGAAAAAAATTAGATTGCTTTAATAAAATTCACGGTTACTGGAATAAATGAGCTCGTAATAATATGTATAATATATTATATAAACATGTGTATTATATTATATGATTTGCTAATTCCATGATTGCTCTCCGATACTTTGCTATATGCATTTTAATAGTTTATTTTTCATTGGCAATTTAATAACACTTTTTGTCAACCCTGTTAGAAAAAACATAAACCATTTAATGGAAAGAAAAGCTACAGGAGACAGGAACACATTATGAATAACAAAGATTAATATTTATTTCCATGTATTCAATCAACTGAACAAGATTTGTTTTAAAATCATCACGTTGGATAAATACCTTACTACATTTGTATATGGAAAAATTTTAAAATTGTACAAAATATAATCAAATTTGCAAAATGATTCAACAACAAAGCTAAAAGTTCAGTATCCTATTAATGGTCGAATATAAAACGGAAACAAAGAACTTAATCATAACATTAACAAAATCACAAAAGGTCATGTACTGTAAATTTTATCTATGATCGGGTTCTAATTAAAACTGAAAACATCTCAAGTAATCTAAAGTCCTTGCGTTAAAGTCCTTGCTGCTCCCGACTCCACGATGAAAAGTCCTCCTCCGCTTAGAAATTAAATTTCCACCGAAACCGAAGTCTTCTGAGATCTCCAGCAAGATTTTTTATCCTTCCTCGCATTTCCGGTCTGTTCCTCAAACTAATAGAAACTTCCGAGTTCGTTTGGAATTCGGTAGTGTTCCTTCTTTTGGAACCTGATTTGTTCCAAAAATCTGTTGGTTACTTCTTCAAAAATGCTCTTGATCTCAACTTTATCGTACATTTCACAAAAAAAAAACGAAAAGAATTAGATTGCTTTAATAAAATTCACGGTTACTGGAATAAATGAGCTCGTAATAATATGTATAATATATTATATAAACATGTGTATTATATTATATGATTTGCTAATTCCATGATTGCTCTCCGATACTTTGCTATATGCATTTGAATAGTTTATTTTTCATAGGCAATCTAATTAACACTTTTTGTCAATCTTGTTAGAAAAAACATAAACCATTTAATGGAAAGAAAAGCTACAGGAGACAGGAACACATTATGAATAACAAAGATTAATATTTATTTCCATGTATTCAATCAACTGAACAAGATTTGTTTTAAAATCATCACGTTGGATAAATACCTTACCACATTTGTATATGGAAAATTTTTAAAATTGTACAAAATATAATCAAATTTGCAAAATGATTCAACAACAAAGCTAAAAGTTCAGTATCCTATTAATGGTCGAATATAAAACGGAAACAAAGAACTTAATCATAACATTAACAAAATCACAAAAGGTCATGTATTGTAAATTTTATCTATGATCGGGTTCTAATTAAAACTGAAAACATCTCAAGTAATCTAAAGTCCTTGCTGCTCCCGACTCCACGATGAAAAGTCCTCCTCCGCTTAGAAATTAAATTTCCACCGAAACCGAAGTCTTCTGAGATCTCCAGCAAGATTTTTTATCCTTCCTCGCATTTCCGGTCTGTTCCTCAAACTAATAGAAACTTCCGAGTTCGTTTGGAATTCGGTAGTGTTCCTTCTTTTGGAACCTGATTTGTTCCAAAAATCTGTTGGTTACTTCTTCAAAAATGCTCTTGATCTCAACTTTATCGTACATTTCACAAAAAAAAAACGAAAAGAATTAGATTGCTTTAATAAAATTCACGGTTACTGGAATAAATGAGCTCGTAATAATATGTATAATATATTATATAAACATGTGTATTATATTATATGATTTGCTAATTCCATGATTGCTCTCCGATACTTTGCTATATGCATTTTAATAGTTTATTTTTCATTGGCAATTTAATAACACTTTTTGTCAACCCTGTTAGAAAAAACATAAACCATTTAATGGAAAGAAAAGCTACAGGAGACAGGAACACATTATGAATAACAAAGATTAATATTTATTTCCATGTATTCAATCAACTGAACAAGATTTGTTTTAAAATCATCACGTTGGATAAATACCTTACTACATTTGTATATGGAAAAATTTTAAAATTGTACAAAATATAATCAAATTTGCAAAATGATTCAACAACAAAGCTAAAAGTTCAGTATCCTATTAATGGTCGAATATAAAACGGAAACAAAGAACTTAATCATAACATTAACAAAATCACAAAAGGTCATGTACTGTAAATTTTATCTATGATCGGGTTCTAATTAAAACTGAAAACATCTCAAGTAATCTAAAGTCCTTGCGTTAAAGTCCTTGCTGCTCCCGACTCCACGATGAAAAGTCCTCCTCCGCTTAGAAATTAAATTTCCACCGAAACCGAAGTCTTCTGAGATCTCCAGCAAGATTTTTTATCCTTCCTCGCATTTCCGGTCTGTTCCTCAAACTAATAGAAACTTCCGAGTTCGTTTGGAATTCGGTAGTGTTCCTTCTTTTGGAACCTGATTTGTTCCAAAAATCTGTTGGTTACTTCTTCAAAAATGCTCTTGATCTCAACTTTATCGTACATTTCACAAAAAAAAAACGAAAAGAATTAGATTGCTTTAATAAAATTCACGGTTACTGGAATAAATGAGCTCGTAATAATATGTATAATATATTATATAAACATGTGTATTATATTATATGATTTGCTAATTCCATGATTGCTCTCCGATACTTTGCTATATGCATTTGAATAGTTTATTTTTCATAGGCAATCTAATTAACACTTTTTGTCAATCTTGTTAGAAAAAACATAAACCATTTAATGGAAAGAAAAGCTACAGGAGACAGGAACACATTATGAATAACAAAGATTAATATTTATTTCCATGTATTCAATCAACTGAACAAGATTTGTTTTAAAATCATCACGTTGGATAAATACCTTACCACATTTGTATATGGAAAATTTTTAAAATTGTACAAAATATAATCAAATTTGCAAAATGATTCAACAACAAAGCTAAAAGTTCAGTATCCTATTAATGGTCGAATATAAAACGGAAACAAAGAACTTAATCATAACATTAACAAAATCACAAAAGGTCATGTATTGTAAATTTTATCTATGATCGGGTTCTAATTAAAACTGAAAACATCTCAAGTAATCTAAAGTCCTTGCTGCTCCCGACTCCACGATGAAAAGTCCTCCTCCGCTTAGAAATTAAATTTCCACCGAAACCGAAGTCTTCTGAGATCTCCAGCAAGATTTTTTATCCTTCCTCGCATTTCCGGTCTGTTCCTCAAACTAATAGAAACTTCCGAGTTCGTTTGGAATTCGGTAGTGTTCCTTCTTTTGGAACCTGATTTGTTCCAAAAATCTGTTGGTTACTTCTTCAAAAATGCTCTTGATCTCAACTTTATCGTACATTTCACAAAAAAAAAACGAAAAGAATTAGATTGCTTTAATAAAATTCACGGTTACTGGAATAAATGAGCTCGTAATAATATGTATAATATATTATATAAACATGTGTATTATATTATATGATTTGCTAATTCCATGATTGCTCTCCGATACTTTGCTATATGCATTTTAATAGTTTATTTTTCATTGGCAATTTAATAACACTTTTTGTCAACCCTGTTAGAAAAAACATAAACCATTTAATGGAAAGAAAAGCTACAGGAGACAGGAACACATTATGAATAACAAAGATTAATATTTATTTCCATGTATTCAATCAACTGAACAAGATTTGTTTTAAAATCATCACGTTGGATAAATACCTTACTACATTTGTATATGGAAAAATTTTAAAATTGTACAAAATATAATCAAATTTGCAAAATGATTCAACAACAAAGCTAAAAGTTCAGTATCCTATTAATGGTCGAATATAAAACGGAAACAAAGAACTTAATCATAACATTAACAAAATCACAAAAGGTCATGTACTGTAAATTTTATCTATGATCGGGTTCTAATTAAAACTGAAAACATCTCAAGTAATCTAAAGTCCTTGCGTTAAAGTCCTTGCTGCTCCCGACTCCACGATGAAAAGTCCTCCTCCGCTTAGAAATTAAATTTCCACCGAAACCGAAGTCTTCTGAGATCTCCAGCAAGATTTTTTATCCTTCCTCGCATTTCCGGTCTGTTCCTCAAACTAATAGAAACTTCCGAGTTCGTTTGGAATTCGGTAGTGTTCCTTCTTTTGGAACCTGATTTGTTCCAAAAATCTGTTGGTTACTTCTTCAAAAATGCTCTTGATCTCAACTTTATCGTACATTTCACAAAAAAAAAACGAAAAGAATTAGATTGCTTTAATAAAATTCACGGTTACTGGAATAAATGAGCTCGTAATAATATGTATAATATATTATATAAACATGTGTATTATATTATATGATTTGCTAATTCCATGATTGCTCTCCGATACTTTGCTATATGCATTTGAATAGTTTATTTTTCATAGGCAATCTAATTAACACTTTTTGTCAATCTTGTTAGAAAAAACATAAACCATTTAATGGAAAGAAAAGCTACAGGAGACAGGAACACATTATGAATAACAAAGATTAATATTTATTTCCATGTATTCAATCAACTGAACAAGATTTGTTTTAAAATCATCACGTTGGATAAATACCTTACCACATTTGTATATGGAAAATTTTTAAAATTGTACAAAATATAATCAAATTTGCAAAATGATTCAACAACAAAGCTAAAAGTTCAGTATCCTATTAATGGTCGAATATAAAACGGAAACAAAGAACTTAATCATAACATTAACAAAATCACAAAAGGTCATGTATTGTAAATTTTATCTATGATCGGGTTCTAATTAAAACTGAAAACATCTCAAGTAATCTAAAGTCCTTGCTGCTCCCGACTCCACGATGAAAAGTCCTCCTCCGCTTAGAAATTAAATTTCCACCGAAACCGAAGTCTTCTGAGATCTCCAGCAAGATTTTTTATCCTTCCTCGCATTTCCGGTCTGTTCCTCAAACTAATAGAAACTTCCGAGTTCGTTTGGAATTCGGTAGTGTTCCTTCTTTTGGAACCTGATTTGTTCCAAAAATCTGTTGGTTACTTCTTCAAAAATGCTCTTGATCTCAACTTTATCGTACATTTCACAAAAAAAAACGAAAAGAATTAGATTGCTTTAATAAAATTCACGGTTACTGGAATAAATGAGCTCGTAATAATATGTATAATATATTATATAAACATGTGTATTATATTATATGATTTGCTAATTCCATGATTGCTCTCCGATACTTTGCTATATGCATTTTAATAGTTTATTTTTCATAGGCAATTTAATAACACTTTTTGTCAACCCTGTTAGAAAAAACATAAACCATTTAATGGAAAGAAAAGCTACAGGAGACAGGAACACATTATGAATAACAAAGATTAATATTTATTTCCATGTATTCAATCAACTGAACAAGATTTGTCTTAAAATCATCACGTTGGATAAATACCTTACTACATTTGTATATGGAAAAATTTTAAAATTGTACAAAATATAATCAAATTTGCAAAATGATTCAACAACAAAGCTAAAAGTTCAGTATCCTATTAATGGTCGAATATAAAACGGAAACAAAGAACTTAATCATAACATTAACAAAATCACAGAAGGTCATGTATTGTAAATTTTATCTATGATCGGGTTCTAATTAAAACTGAAAACATCTCAAGTAATCTAAAGTCCTTGCGTTAAAGTCCTTGCTGCTCCTGACTCCACGATGAAAAGTCATCCTCCGCCTAGAAATTAAATTTCCACCAAAACCGAAGTCTTCTGAGATCTCCAGTAAGATTTTTCTCCTTCCTCGCATTTCCGGTCTGTTCCAAAAGCTAATAGAAACTTCTGAGTTCGTTTGGAATTCGGTAGTGTTCCTTTATTTGGAACCTGATTTCTTCCAAAAATCTGTTGGTTACTTCTTCAAAAATGCTCTTGATCTCAACTTTATTGTACATTTCACCAAGAAAACGAAAAAAATTAGATTACTTTAGTAAAATTCACGGTTACTGGAATAAATGAGCTCGTTGTGTCATGGACGAAGTATATAATTAAGTCATGTCGAATTGACATTCAGAAACTCAAGTAGCATAAAGTGTTCCTTGGCTTCGTAAGTATTAGAAAAGGTAGCTTGGAAAACTAGCCTGTTGCTGATTCCGAAAGCTAGGTTTAGCAGTCGTTTGACCTCGTGAAGTCCCAGGTTCCTCGAAATCCGACCCGAACCTTGGCCTTGGTCAATGGCGCAGGTCGCCAACAGAGTTTCAGAGAGGCTCTGAAGATTAGCCATCGGAAAAGATGTACCAAATTGGTTGTTGATTAGTTGATTGCATATCCAACCTGAAAAAGGGCCGGAAAAGTGGTCATCATTGCAGCTGTTCTTTGGCATATATGCAATCCGGCTTGCATCTGCGTCCCTTCTCAATTTGTCTTGATTTACATTGATTAAAACCCTAAACAAAACGAAAACAAGACAAACAATATCTGACAAAGACGAACTGGTTGACATGATTAGCTTTAATCCTATCTTCAATAGGTGAGCTAATAAAAATATTACACAATATAAGCATATAGAATTTATTTCTGTTGTTAACTCCCCATTTGAATGTTTTTGAGTTACTTCCTTTTGCCGGCCACATCTTTTTTGACCACTTTTTAGCCCGAATCAGGAGTTATGTAATCATGTTGTCCGTCAGTCCGTGACAAGATTGGGACAAAACAGCTGACCGAAATGCGGCACAGTAGTACTTCTTAAACAAATCCATCGATCATGTGAGGATGACCCTTGGGGGTCATCCAAATATATTACCAAAGCAATAGGTAAATGCAAACCAACCTGTTAGCTGGCCTATTCAATTTGTAAAATGTTATGTTTAATGTTTACTTCCTAATAAGTACATCAACCCTGGTGGGGGACCCATGCCGATTTTCCCAAAACTGAATTAGAACGCCCAAACTTTGAATACTCTCAAGATATTATAACGTAACAAATATGATTAATTGTGAACAAAATTTTGCTTCTATGGACCTTGGTGGGTGACCAATACGAGTTTTCTGAAAACTGACCCAGAACGACCACATTTTGTATACCGTCATTTTGTTCTTGTACAAACGGATGCACGATTTTTAACATGGTTTTTAAAAATTGAAAATGCAACAGACTAGGACCCCATGTGCTAAATTTAATGTTTTAATAGTTATTGATATTATTATACCTTCATGATATTATTGGGAAATTGTAAGTGCAGTGGTTTAGGAGATATGGGGAGACAAATACCCCCACTTGCCACTGATTTTCCGATAGCGATAACTTTTAGGACCATTGTTTACTTATCATTACAAGATAAAGATTCAGACACAGAGCTCCTCTCATAGACTAAAATCTGTATGTAGTATATGTAAAAAGTCAGCAAAACTTCAAAATCTGTTTGGCTCTCAGCTCGTCGTCGGCAGAATTTGGAAGTAAGGTATTTATTAGTTTTTAGTCACTTTGGGTCCCCCAGACTGCTTGGCACCTTTCACTGTCATTCATCATCACCTTCAAAAAGGGTACTTTAAGTCCAATGAAATCCCATTCTTCTAACCTTCTCATCCATTCTGAACAACCTTTAGTCCCTAAATGTATTCCTTTCCACTACTTTGTAGGCCTATTTAGATTTGAAAGTCATTCCAACAAAGGTTCCGTACTCCGTACGTCTTTCATCTTTTTTTTATTTAAATATACGTTCAAGTGGGAATTCGTAATTGGATGATTCAGGAATACACTTGAGCCTGAACATATTTACGCATCGAAACAGCTATTTTATTTGTGAAAAATGATGAATGAAGTAAATGCAAGGAGTTTAGTTAAGGTATGAGGTAGGTATAAGTAACCGACTTAATTCATGCAGTGAGCTATTAAATACGATGCCCTACTTCTTGGTGTCCAATTCAGTGACTTCGAAACCGGTATATGTTGGTGTCTATTTAGTAAATGAAGCTTCCGCTCCATTATCATATTATTATTATTATGGATCGTGATGAAGCCGACTTATTTACAATTCAGCCCATAAAGTGACTTTTAAGCCCTCTCAACGACCAAAAAAGGTCACTTCCGTTGCTTTTCTGTACCTGGGCCCTCAATGAACTTTTCTAACAATTAGGTTTTCAGTGTGTTATTGTTATTATATAAACTTGAAAGAGAGAATCCGAAGAGTATATCTTTCAAATACACTCGGAATTATACTCATTCACTCTCTCCCTTGTTATTATGTATTATCCTATATAGGGATTAGGACGAGCCTCACCTTAAATCGTGGCAGACATAGTGGAGCCAAAGATTTAAAGACATGAGTTTGGGCGTAGTACTTGCATTGAGGGCAAAGCTGATGGAAGTCCAAAGTGTCATGAATTCCCAAAAATTTGTGAAATACGTTGAGAATAATATGTAATATGAAATGAATGTAAGTCGGAAACATACTGCATACTGTAGAACTTCACCTGGAATATACATAACTATCACTTATTCTTTTCTTATGAGGCTATAATCTCTTAAGCCCTTGTTATTGAACTGTGAGTGACCCTTTTACAGGACTTTATGGCCACCATTTAAGTTCAAAAGTCAACAATTCGGTCTCTCCTGAGGATTTGAATTTAATGATAACATTTCCAACGAGGGCTTTCTATATTCCATTGAAATAATATATTATTCTGTTCTGAACATACGTTACAGGTTACAGCTTTTCATTCGCAAAACTTCAACATCACTCACTGTCTCTCCTCTCTCTGACGGCCAGAGAGAGGAGAGTCTGACCTGACTTTTGAACTCCTCCGAATTCCAAAGAAATTCGGGAAAGTAATTAGAAACTTGGATAATACTTCATACTTAGGAAAGACATATCATCATGGAAAAAAATAATTCAGTTTAAAATATCAAATACCGAAAGCATTCCCGTGATTCTTCAACTATTGAATGAAATGTTTCGTTTGAGTTGAAATTTGAAATTGCATCACAAATATAGGATCAATTTAATTTTAATTTAAAACAATTGCTTACCTTTTATGTATAAAATATTGATAAGCTTGGCTCAATTTATTACTAATTCTAAACTGCCTAGACGAAATTAAACTCTTAAATTGTAGATGATTGTTTCTCTGTACTTTCTCCCCTATAAATTTTGCTCTCTACAAACGTTTCTCTCCTTGATGTATAATATTCTAATTTGTACTTCCTATTTACCGCCTTGTGTATAAATATTGTATATATAAATTATATAAAATATTTAGATTTACATAATTATTATGTAAATCTCCCAATTTCAAGGGGGCAGAGAGGAGCAAATCATGGGATACAATTATCCGCATGTTCAATCCCACTTGCGATTTATACGTACTAAAATTAAAACTGAAATTTTAGTTATAACGCCAAGAGACTTCTTCCTAACCCTGTCCGTGTAATAAAAACAAATGAAAGGCAGTTTTGAATGATATTTCTCAGGCTGAAATCCATACACCTGCATTAAAATAAATCTTATCATGTTTTATTTCATGGCAATGAATTATTCACCAGAATAGAGACCTAGGTACTTGTCAATTTTAAAAGGATTTTACAGACAACCTAGAGATTTTTTATTATCATAATCATAAATTATTACCTCTCCCTGATCGACAATGAGAATCAGTATTCATCACTGTTGACTGTGTTTATTTTGAGTCAAATCCCATCCCTGAATGTCAACTTTTCAAAAATTGGGCCCGACAGTGGGCACCTACCCTAGTCGGTCACTACTGATCAATAATGCTGATTTCTTTTTAAAAAAATCGATCCGAATTTTCATGGCATCGTTCTGTGTTATCATTCTGATCCGTTCATCTAAAGAATTCAGATACAAGCATTCTTTGAATTAATATTTACAGTGATATACAAGATGAAGGCAATGATTGCATAATTCATAACATGCAATGAATCGAAAACTCCGATTCCTCATCCCTTCATTTTTGCGAGTCTAAATTTCCATTTGATTTTCATAGAAAATTATTCTTCGTAAATGATTGATTCGAAAACGTTCAGGAATATAAACTGCGTTCGAGTAAATGAATGGGATATATTTCATACTCTTATGGAAAGGGAAGTCGCTATAATAATAGGGGAACAAAGAGCGTAAGTTGTTGTTGTAAAACGTGAGAATAATAAGAATCAAGTTCTAAGTTGACTTCATGAATGAAACGGAAGAAGGTGTGTCCTTGGCTTAAGGAGCCTTCTCACTTGACTGATTCAGGTGGTCAAAGAAGGGATCCGTTTCCACCTTCACTAATCCAAGACTATCCAGCCGAACAGGTATTTGAGTCATTCGGTCCCATTTACCTCCTCATTTCCGCTCTTTCATTCATTGACACCAAATTTCTATACGAATTCCCAACCTATTCATCGGAAAATGAGTTGGAAGAGAGTTTAGTTGAGAAGGTTCATTCATTGACTAGCAAGTCCTCCTCAAGTTGTATTCTAATTCATGATAATGGCCACTATAAGACTTTTAAAGTGATTGCAGTTTAAGAGTCGGTTCCGGGCGCCTTGCAGTCTACCCTACACTTGGCTGGCACTTGTATTTTGGGTTAATAATGATGATAATAATAGTAATACCAGGTCAGGATTTATATGAATGAAGGGAATTTATGAATGAACTATCGTAAAATCCCTTAAACCAGTTCTGAGATCGTCCTCCCGTCCGGGTCATGTAGTATCGTGGAGGGTTCGACAAGGTTCACCTGTAAAATCCATTACCTATTTGTCTCTACCTCATCATTCATTTTATATTGATGGACAGAATCGGCCTGAAGGCTCAATTCCAACAGTAGGGAAAATGTACCGTATTCTGTAGTCAGTTCGTGTATTGAACAGTTTGAGGAGTTTTATATAAAAAAAATGCAAGGATAATGAATAGATCGGATTTAGTTTTAGATTGAACGACTGTCAAATTGTCTAGGGACCATGTTTAGCAGCCGCATGTGTGGTTTTGTTAATCTAAGATGGATGAGTTCAATCGGATGGCAGATTATTGGCCAGCTAACATGTACAGATCATATTTGTTCTTTGTCCATGTGATGAAGCTACATCCCGTATAAATCCAGTGGACATATAAAATAATAGTAGGATCCAAGTACATATCACTATAGATGTTTTGACGAATATATAGCTTGCCAACGAAAAGAATGGCCAACTAGGTTAGGAAGGTATGGGATTTTTGTAAGAGGGGGATAAAAGCCGAAATGTAACTGACATAAGTTTACTAAATAATAAGTACCCGTCTCGCGTTTGGACAGGGCGGACTTACCCGTCAATCAATCCGGATTTTTTTGGGATGATAAAAGTAGGGAATTGATCATAGTACAATATAATAGGGGGATTATATTGGTGGAAAGCACCCCTTAGCCTTTCGTGTAAAGAACAGGGGCTTTATCTGAATTTAGAATGACTAATTATTTTTTTAAGCAAAACAACTAGAATTCGATTCCGGAGGATGGTGATTATTCGAGAGGGTTATTGGTTTCTGTATTCAAGGAATTTAATGGACACATAAAATACTTATTTCACAGCAAAGATACCCGAAATAATACGTCATTTGAGGTAATTAACCTGTGCTTAGATGGTATTTGGAAACTATCAAATTTCATCAAAATCTGGCCTTATAATAATCAATTTTATTTCTTGTTTGAAGCATTGAATCTTGAATCACAGAGAAATTAGACATCTACCTTAAGCAACAAAGTATTACCAAGGAAATCGCAGCCCTTTTCATAGCCACCCAAACTTTAATTTCCAATTTACTCATCACATCCCGAACCAACCGTCAAAATAATAACCATCAAAACTACAAGCTGTGAAATAGATGCGGAAAAAGGGAAAGTAAAGCCGACTTTGCCCATAAAAAGTTAAGGGCAGTGACGATCAAATCAGTTAGGATTGATGTGGTGGTGAATGTGATGAGGGATTGGGGCGAAAGATTTTTTGTCCGAACATTCGCCTGGGATGAAGTAATGAAGTTCTCAGGATGATGAGAGAGAAAAGACTTGGGAGCAATAATAGTATAACACCGGCTGCCACCACCACCACCACCGCCCAAAGTCCCTCTCCTTTCTCCGACAAGAGAAAGAAATGTGGACAGTGGTAATTTGTGGTTGGTAAGGTTTTTGTCTACATCTTCTTCCACCAACCAAAGTACCGTCTCCATATCTCTCCATCCATTTCTAGGTCGTGGCCTCGTATAGTCCCTCTTCCGGAATGAATGATCCCTGATACTCTTGTCATAAAAAGTACGACGGGATGGATCAAAGACGATCGGGAGAGAAAGAAAAGATTTTTATTATTGAAATGATTCTTGCCCGTCCCACTTATTTTTCCGCACAGCTCGACATGTGGACAGGGAGAGAGTGGAGAAAAGAGAGTCTGTGGTCCGGCTTTGCACTTCATGAGTCTTGGACATGGAGAGAGTGGCAAGTCGGGCTGGCCGAGGCTATGATCATGTGATCTTAGGAGAATAAAATGCTATATGAAGTGGACACAGGTGGACTTAATGACTTCTGAGTCAGTAGCCCCAGCGGAAGGCAGGGTGTCTCGTATTTCTCTCTCTCCAGCTGACTGGTCCCTTCCAGGAGTATTATACATGGATAGTGGGGAAAATAATACCGCAAATATCCCCGCACATGTGACCAAAGAGAACTAAGGAACCATTATGAGCTAAGTAACTCGGTCCCATCATTAACATTGCCTCCTCCTCCTCTCTTTTTCTTCCGCACACAAGGACCCTGGAAAATGAAATCCCACTCTGTCTTTATCTTAATAGTATATCTTTTCTAATAACAGTCCACCACCGCTCTCAAACTTTCTTAATCCCGACACTTGGGAAGGAGATGGGGGGAACCGGGGGTGGTTGGTTGGTAGCAGTGGTGGTCCTTGTAGTCCGGGCTCTCGAACAGATTAAACAACATCGCCCTCCCGATCTGGGTACAAAAGCCACTTTTGCCCTCCGATTCCCTTTCAATGAACTCCCCGCTTTCCTCCTGTTGATGAACATTTTAGGAACCGGAATTTTAATTACGAATCACCCAGCCCTTTCCCCAATCACACTACTCCCACCCTCCAATTCCCATCGTCCTAAGCCCCTTTAAACCATTTACGAGGCATTGGGTCACTTTATTAAGGGGATATGCCGGGCCTTTAAAGGGAACTTTAACTACAGTCTGTATTATTATAGGGATGAGACGTGGCCTGATTTTTATGAGGAGCATGAGGCCGATAAAAGGTATCGTGTTTTTAGGAAGTTGTTACTAAAGCTGGAATTAACTTTCTCAGCCCGACAGACACTTTCTCCTGCCTCTGTCTATACTCTCTTATTGGAGGGATACTTTTATCCTTCCAGCTCCAGCCTCGAGGGACAGAGAGAGAGAAAGGTGAGGTGGGCTGAGAAAAGAGATGAAGTTGTTGTAGGACGGATGATGATAATAATATATGAAATACAAGTCTGAAATCTTGTTGCAAAGGGCATATCCCTGGAACGGGATAGACGGTATCAGTTTATAGTTGTGGAGATAGAAGATGAGAAGGTGGATGGTCGGAAATGGAGTTTGGATGTAATAAAAGAGAAAATGGAGAAGAAAAAGAAGTGAAGTAATAGTTTCACAACATATCATTCCCTCTCCTGTCTATAGAATCCATAGCCGGTTGGGAAGTAAATGTTCTTATGAAGCCCGGTCCGGAGTACATAGAAGGGACTTGAGACATGAGAAGAGATCCTGAACGACCCAACCGACTCCTTCTTCTTACGTAACCTTTTCCCACCAGCACCAGCCTCGGAGAGAGAGAGATGGTTTTGAAGGCAGAGCGAAGGAGCCAATAGATTGTGGCATATCCGAGATAATATTTTTTTATAACGATCCTTCCGCTATTTTATACGGGCCTTCACGGAGTACTTTTCCAATGGATTCTCTCTCCTCTCCCGAGCTATCCTTCGATAGATCGGTAAAATTAATACAAATGATTCCCATGAACAAGGATATGTCGGGCTGGGACCCATAACTCTCCACGGAGCGTAGGATTTATAACCGCTTTCTTTCTCTCTCCCTGAACCCAACCCGGAACTTATACCAATAATATTACCAATAGATAGAGATAGAACTCTCTCTGTACGTATGAATGTGGAATCGGGAGCTGATCTCATTCCACTATTACTACATGACTACTATCTACTACCAAAAGGTAATAATAATAATATTCTACTCGAGCTTGAATAGGCATAGCCCACTTTCCCACTCTATCTCGATAAGGAGAGGAATAAAAAAACATATCCTCTCTTGCACAGTCTAATAATACTATTATCCATTCTAGATAGTTGTAGATCCCTTTATTCTATTATTATAATGCTTTCTCCATAACTTCGGTTCGGCCTATTTCATCTCCGGCATCATCATTCCTCTAGCAATCATTATTATTATTACCGCGGATAGAGAGAGAGAGATACAGGCACAAAACCGCCTTCCAACTATTCCCTCCCCAGCATCCCTTTTCCGGATCTTTATCTCATCCTTTCATCTCATATCCGGCTATTCAGTTCCAACCACTCCTCTTTAAACCCAACTCGGGACTAAATTCGTCAGGGCCAACCTCCCTCATCATCCGCTCATCCCGTCCTATCAACTCATTTACTAAATAAAAATCAAGTAGTAGTCCCCATCCTTTCACAAATACGGTCCTGGAACGTTACAAATTCCCATCCACCAAGAGATAATGCTATAAACAATTTTAGAGCAAATCTCCATCATTACTTTCACCTTCCCGCCCGGGAAACTAAATTCATCCCCATCCTCATCAACTCTGCCATAAGTATATGCGTTGGCTCGGGTAGTAAAGACCTTCGTCACAGAGATCTGATACGTTCCGAGGACGAGGAGTGCCAGAAAAAGCGTATCTATCAATAGTGAGGGAATGAATCTTATTTAAATGGCCATGTGCATGTATTAGGATGAATTTCAAGGACTGGATTTCAAGGAGTTGGATGACAGTTCTTGAAATTGGTTCGGAGGATAGGGAAAAAGGAGGATAATAGCCCTAATGCCTGGTGATGGTGGTGGTGGTGGAGGCTAAGCGTAGGAGCAGTAGTAGGGAATAGGAAATCTTATCTGTCAACTATTATTCTAAAGTGTCTTTATCTGCTTGGCGTATCGTTGAAAGAATAAGAGAGAGCGAGGCTGGAGAAAGGAGGGACGGAGCTGGTAGCTAAGGACGGAGAGAGAGTGCCTTTTTTCCAGTCTCTCCTCACCCTATAAGTACGGAGAAAGAGACTGAGGGACCAATTTAAAAGCTTTCAACTGGGCCGTTATACGGGATCTTCCAGTTCCTTGTCTCGAGTCCATAGCCTTTGGCTTTCTCTTCTTCTATCAACTAACTACATGAAGGAAACCACGAGGCTCTATACATGCTTCCAAATCCATCTCCTCCGCTACAAACTACTAGTTGGTACTTAGATTATGTTCAACCCACACCCACTATCATCATCATCTTCTTCTCACAACCACCACCACCGCCAACACCCGCTCTCTCCTGTAAACGGAACAGGGTATCAGAGGAGTCAGTACAAGGAGGAAAAAAATTATGTCCCTTTCATTTCAGCTAAGCCCTTTTTTCTACAATTCCCGTTCCGTTTAAAAGAGAAGTTTTTTTTTCTAAGGGTTTCATTGGAACACGGGATGTACCTATCTCAAATCTGCAGATTGAGGGGGTCCGAAATAAATCCCCAGTGACTGATGCATAGATTTCGTTTGTTTTTGCATATTAAAGAGCTGATACGGGGTCTTTTTGAGTTATATTGGGGGAATTGAGCTTTTTTCGTTGTGTTTTTTTTAGCTGGGATGGATTTAAAGATCCTCTGACCTTTTATCTGAGGTTCTTTTTGCCGTTTAAAACACTTAGGAGTGACCATACTGACCGAGCCTTTTTGGCTTTGATCTGATCCCAATTACTTTTATTTCGGTGATGTTCTATACAACTCGGATTTTAACATGAATTGCCGTGTAACTGTGTATGGTATTGCAAGCGTGCTTTTATTATTTATTTTAATTTTTATTTGGCTGTAGCCCTACTGTTTTTGTTCAAATATTCAAAGATTTACTGTTTGCTTCAAAGAAAATCCATAATTCTATTCACCCAAATTTTAAAAAAATACTCAAACCGGATTAGAATTGCTATTGTTTTGCTGACTTTGATCGGAATTAAAAGACTATAGCACATGTTCAGTAAAACTCCTTAATAGGACCTGAGATTGTCTTCAGATGTGGAAACGATGGTTTGATAATTAATTTGGAAATGTGAAGCCAGGATGGAACTGTCAAACTATCGCATGATGAATACATAGATGATGAATTGATGATGATCCGGTTTTAGGCAGATTACGGGATGACAAAGTAGTAAACGAGAGGAGATAAGTGATTCCTACGAAATATTAATAGTGATTATGAAAAAGTTGAAGATGGATGTAGTTTAAAGAATGGAATGGCACGGTATGGTTGGTATTATTAGTAGCAGAGTAGATAGGTTTAAGAGTAAACATGTTGATGCCGAAAAACGGTGTTTAGTATTGCATCCCAATATGATTCCCTTCCTCCTATAAAACTCCATCCGAGAATAAGGTTTTTGGTTGTTTTTTTAAATGGAAATGATTGCATATTCCATATATCCGTAAGTTGGTTTAATAAAAGCAAGCTGTGGAGAAAATGTGGATTATTATTACTGTATACGAGAGAAGTATCTTTCTCGTCGTAATAATTTTCTTATACTTTCCTACTTTGGTGGTTGGGGTGAATTTGGCTTGAAAAGTAATAAAAAGTGATGCATGAGTGCTGTGTATTGGGTTTTTGATGTAGCTAAAGACTGGTAAGAGTGTACTTGGGCCCGTGAAACAGATCATAAGTGCACTCTCCTGTCTCTACCTCTTTACAATCAATATGCAAAACCACCTTCATTTGAATACGACAGATGAACCATGCGTATTTTATATCTTTCATATCTTCCTCCTCTCCATCCAATTTGATTACAGCTTGTTGAGCGAGGTGCAGTTATAGGGATCTTCATCGATTTTACGATTCTAGAAATATAATAGACAGCGTACTTCAGAATAACTCAAATGCAGGGTATCATTCTAAGGAAATGCTGAGTTGTTTCTTCAACTATTCCCCGAATCATTAGTATAAAGATTCACTTGCTTTTTTTTAAACTTTTTATCGTACAATGGACACTCAAAGCTTGTTCATCTCCGACTTCAACGCGAGTGGCGAGTAGTGTCGAAAAAAAATCAAAAAAATTATAATGAATTATGTCATTTGCTACCATTTCGAATTTTTTAGCGAGATTACGAGTTTCAGCATCAAAAAATGACCAAAATAGACTTACTAGCTGAATGGGATATTATCTCGAACGTATTGAGTACTATAAAGAGAGTATTTCTTATTTCAAGTATTTTCCCAGAATTTTTATTACAAAAACAGGAAATTACAACCTTTGCATGTCCCTTTCTCAGAAAAGGCGAAGGATATGATATACAACTCTGGTAATTGAGTTCTCTTCTGAATCTTGTTTTTTCATTTACCATTTTACATTTGAATATGTTGAGTTTTCAAGTTACCTAGTTCTATTTTCATGATGCTATATTTCTCCAAAAAGATATAATACACTATCATACCTCACCCTACATACATATCATATAACATATATGCAGATATTCCATGATAGAAGGAAACAACAACAGAGATGATATTTAACTTTGTATAGGAGTAATAAAGAAGGACCTGTTCTGCTACTACTGCATGGTTAAACAACCTTATTTTAGCTTCATCTCCCCAAAAACTCTTGTCAATTTCATCTCTTATTTGGTCTTAGAGAACTGCTGAAGGATAAAAGGGAATGGAAAAGTTTAGTGGAAGACGAGTACAAAGTACAAAACTGGATAAATTCGCTTCAGCAGCTCTACATGGTTTGTTTGGGGTTTGACTATGTCATTTAACTTTGAGGACAAACAACATCATTCTCCTACTTCGTCTGTCTATCTTCATCCCGTTTTATATCATTTCATCTTTCAAAGAGTCGCAGATCTTCCAGCTTTTGATGGCATCTGCAGATAAGAATGTAATTTACCTTTTAGTTTATTTCATCTCAGAATTGGGATACAAATGATTGCATCTTTTATATGCCGAAGGGCCTTAATATCCGCGGTTTTATAAGATGAGATTAAATTAAAACCATTTCGATTCGAGTATTTTTCGTAAATGCGATCGTGACGGAGGATGCGAAAGGCTGATGATCATTAAATGATTTAATAAAATCCTTTCAAGTAAATATGGAGTCAGATGTGGTAATAAAAATGAATGTGAGACTTGATGAAGTATAGCTTTGATTGTTATTATTATTATTATTCCTTCAAGCTTTATCTCTACAATTGCTATTATCATTTACATATAGCGTTTCAGGAGATATTAATTGATACCCCTGAGGGTATTTTGCACACAGATTGCCACAATGGCCGTAATATGTATTATCCTATCGATACAGTTTTATCATTACTTACTTTAACCTGTCTCTCAATTCTGTAGTATTAATTAGCAGTAAGTAGTAGTACTTATGGACTAACTTAAAGGAATAAAACGATAAAACATTCACTCACAACACATAATACTTGTTATTAAACAGCTACGTATAATATAATCTAGTGGGTAATATTAATTATATTATAACGCAAATAAAGTGGACCCTGTACGTTTTTCAGAAATCTTAAGCTGCGGGATAGGAAATGATAGGGAGTAGATAGCGGAATATGTTAAATCCAAGGATTATTAACGATAATAAAATTTGCATCCAATTTTCCTAACACTTGGCTGACTCGCTTTTTAAAGTGGACTTCTAGTTAGATCAATTACCATATGATACCGATTATTAAAAATTTGAATAATTGAATAATGGAAGTGGGGTAAAGAGACAAACTGAACAAGCAGACTATTTCTGTACCCCTTCTAACGTAATTTAATAGGCTAAGATGGTGATGATCTATCTCTAAATATATCGTATAAGTGATCATGGCTTCCAGTATGCGTAAACTCGTAACTTTAATCTGGTAAATGTTTTGTTTCAAACGATGGCCTTCTAACACTACAAATCGATTAAAATACTGAATAAATAAAACGGTTATTATTATAAAAAGTCTTTGGATTGAAACCGCGGTGACAAGAGGACCTCACTCGTTCGTTCGTCGTCGTCTAATTCTATGGAATATTTTTTAGGAAGGACTTGGAATGGCTGTAATACTGCTGTTGCTCTTTCCGGTTGCTTCTCCTTTATCCGATGTGGATGATAGTACTGGTAATGAATCCCTCGACACTGTATAGTTGTCTAAAACGGAAGGTCCTGAATCACTCTGATACTATTTCTGATCCTCTCAATACGAACCTTCCGTCTCTGACGGATTAATCGGGCTAGCTAATGATGATCGGAGGAGTCGTCATGATATTTCGATCGTTTGTTTAAATGGTGATCGTCTATTAGGTCAACGCAATCATCCTCCTGGTCGGACGTCTCGTCACAGAGCCCTTCAGCCTCCTCCTGCTTTCGCTTCGCAGTTGCCATCTCGGCCGCATGCTTTTTCCTCCATTTTGTCCTCCGGTTTTGGAACCAGACCTGAAACAAGACAAATGACTCATTAATTAAGATGAAGGGTGAATTAAATTGGGCGACAAAACATGAGAATGAGTGGATTTATTCAACAAAGTCCTCCTTTCTGGCTAAATAGCTAGTTCATTCTACTAATGGGAAAAACATGGAAGGGAAATGGCTGGCATATTAGGCTCTCTCACTCATAGATAGCTTAATTTACCAGAGAATGGAAACGAGAGGCAGAAGAAAGAGGAGACAGTTCTAATTCTAACTGTATAGTGTCCCATTATATGGCTGGTGGTGGTGGCGTAATAATTTCCTTAAAATCATAATGACATATAGCACCAGCCCAAAAGGAGCATTCGGAATGCCAACAAGGAAACACTTGCCGTTACTACCAACTCCATTGTCTCTTTATGCAGAGGAAACATTTATCAGAGCTAATTTTACAGGAATCTAATGGAGAATTACAGCCATTCTCGAATCTAAATTCCACTTCTCTCCCGAACAACTTCTTTCGTGGAGAAAGGCTTCTCGACTCCTCTTCTGCGGTAAATCATGTTCCCTTATTACGAGGCCCGACAGACAGAGAGACTATTGCCAGTAAAGACCTAATATCCCTCAACTATATGAACGAGTCTCTCTCTCTCTCTTCTGAGGATGTAATCAAGGCTAATTATGCCTTGTATTTGCAAATTACACGCTCTTTAGCTCATATGGAACATCCATTGATCATCTCCGTTCCCTCTTCCCTTCATGAACAACTTGGAACTTTACAGACTTCCCTCCAATCTCCTTATTATTATTATATCAACACTTTAATATGAACTCATATAAATATATCCTAATCGCTCTCTCCCTTCTCTTAACTATTTAAACGTAATTATGGGATCCAATGATATCATTTCCCTCCGCTTTCCCATGACCTTCAACTGCCTCTTTCAAGTCGGTAGTAAATTCAAGTTAATCCAATTTATTTTAAGAAACCGCTATTCAAAAGCAGAGTTTTAAAAATCGAGTAGGGACGGCCTAATGTCATCAAATCCATACTTACTGTCACTATATTCCTCCTCACATCATTTCAATATGTGACTTGGAATGGGATGCAGAATGCACCAAGTCTACTCCTAAGAGCCGTACAGATGGAGTACAAATGAGATGGTCAAACGATAATGATAACGATGGTGGTCCCGATAATAATATCATAACCAAAAAACAGTGAGGGATGAGCCGATCTCTAGGGATGACGAGACAATGTACCACAGCTGTGGACACTAAATCTATGCCTGAATATCTTCCAAACTTTCAATCAAATGGATGATGATGGGCCTCCGACACCCCTCTAGCTCTTCCAAGAACGGACAGTGGCTTTGCGTTGGTGAAAGTGAAAGGACAACGTATCGGTTTGATAAAATACGGCTCATCATTTTTCCTCCACAATCTCTACGCGGAGATAGGCCTACAGATCTCTCTGTTTGAAGGGAGAAGTGAATATGAGTTTCCATAATAAGTTATGATGAGGGAGTGAAATGAGGATAAAACAAGTTTCTAAGTCTCTGGAGAGAGTAAATGATTAGCATTTGGGCGGAGGAATGAAACGAGGCTACAAGTCCGCCGTTCCTCTCCTCTCTCCGTTTGTTGGCTTTGTTATCCGAGAAATGAAGTGGAATTACGGAGGCACCCCACATCCAATTACACAGCTCCCCGATTAAGCTCGCCACGGCTTTATTTAAACTACATTTTCATATATCCGCCCAGCCCACACTTACTTTTCAAAGTCTAAACGCTCTCCCTTCTCTCTCCGGGAACAGGAAGGCGGACTACAGAGTAACATGACTAAGTGATACAGTTTAGGATACAATAGAGAGTTGGGAAAGTTGTTGCAGTAGTATGGCTTATGCTTCGGATGATAATAATATTACTTGCATCCCAACTCGGCTGTGGTTTGTTGGTATTCTTCAACTTAATTTTATCTTCTGCTCTGACATCAAATCAGTAGTCTTATCAAACTGTATCCAGCCGAACTAATCCTTTTACTACAAATTATCCATAATTCTCTTTACAAGCACCTCACTAATTCTATTACCTTGTTCTATCTCGGCACTTCATTTCCGCCATCATTATGATTCCCTTCCCAGGGACCCTCTTACTTTTCAGCTAATGGATTGCAAATTGGAAGATGGGACTGGGTTCTTGGAATAATACAGATCTATGTCCGATTTTATCGGATTGGAAGGACAATATAATAATCTATAGGAGGTAATTCCTTTCCAACCGTTCTGACCTTTTGGGATGTTAATCTTTTTGAAACTTTGAACCCCGAGGCTTTTAAATATCTGTCTTTTAGAAATAGATAAGACGATCCGGTTTTTGCTCTTTAAATTGTGGGGTTTTGCCTGTTCTAAATTTTGTTGGGGATTTAAGAATGGGATGCTGAGAATGCGTAAAGTAAAAGCTGTGTTTGGAAAGGGACGGAAAGATTGGAGGGAGTTGTGCGAGGGAATTAATGTTGATTAATGAAGAGAAGGAGTCATTAGCAACAAATGTTTTTCGGTCTTGACACTCGTTTTGCCTCCACTCCGTCGACTATCATCTTAAAACCATCACACTTTTGTATCACACCAAATCTCTATTACTTGAGACTTGGCTCATGCAATTATTGGTCGTGTAACGGAGAGAGAGAGATATCAAATCTATGTTTTGCCAACTCTCGGGCTTTCACTTACAAATTCCGTAACTTATTCCACTATCCCCTTGTTCCATTTATTATTCTCCGTTGCTCGGGAGGAGGAATTCCGAGCCTCTTCTTGCGACTAGAGCAACTTTTGTAGGGGTTTTATCCCGTTCCATACTTTTAAACCGCTGCCATGATCATGATATGGTGGACTTGGACTGGGAGATTGTAGAAAATGAAAAATAAGTTATGGATATAAAAAGTGGAAATTGGGCAGAAGAGACAAAACAAGGGACTCGGCTCTAGGAGAAACATATAAATGCAATGATAAGAAAATCCCTGATATCCTTGTGTCTAAAATCCAGGCTAACCCTGTCGGCTTCTGCTACAGCCCAATAGTCAACTACTCATCATCTACCGTTCATCCTTCTTTTTTTATGTCTCTGTTCAATATATGGAGCATCTATTTCATATTTGTCCTCCTCCTCCGGAGTTACCGTCTGTATTTGTCTTTCATTTTGAACCAATTTGAGAGTTTATGACATCAAAGTCTGCTGGTCAGTGGAGGAATTGTTGCAGGACGAGGAGTATATAGTCTTCGTCAGCAGAGTCAGAAGTGTATTTTATGAGCTCGTTTCTTCTCCCTGAGATTATACGAGACCGAGGATAGGCTATCAATAGCCGCTCGTCACTCCTCGGCAGAGTGAAAGTGTCAGAGCCGCAGTCAATAAGTTCAGAGACTGAGGAGAATTTTACGGGAGAATATAATGAAAGGGAGAAGAGTCCTTTATCCTTGATTACGAACAGTTTAATTCGCTAAGGCCGACTTCCAAAGAGGAATATGATATCATTCTCCCCGTTTATGGTATACAGCACAACACACATGGGACTAATGAAAGGACAGGGAATTTATTAATTCCTGACTCGGTCCTACTCCTCTCTCCCTTTAAATGGACTTGATACAGTACACCACCACCATCCTAATCATCAACTATACATATAGCGGATATTGCAGCCAGAGAGGACATTATTATAATCTTATGATTTAATATTACGTAAAAGGTTACACCACCACCACCACCACCCTCCGGCCTCATCTGTCAAACATCCTTATCATCTCACTTACTAATCCGAACTCGGTACAAAATCCTTTACAGATAATATCGTATCCTTAGCTGTCTCTAGCCATTTTCCTCGTTTAAAGTTGCGAGGACACGGAGAGAGGGATAAAAAAGTATCCGGGGGTTGAATGTTGAATCGTATTAAAAGTCCCATTTAATCGTATGAAAGGGAGTAGGGACAAAAGGCTGGGATGCTAATACACCCGGACCAACTCATTATGGACCCATCTTCATCTCCTTTAAGAAGGGGTTTAGGATCTCTGCTAATAAAAGAAAGGGTTTAACTCCGTCAAAGTGCCTCCAAACCAATCCGAGGATGAAATAACAACTTTGTTCTCGTCTCACTTTTTACTAACTACTTAGGACGAGGCTGGACTATATATGTAGCTTCTTCATGAGGCTAAGCCACTGAGGAGAGGAGTTAGCTGAATTAGAAGGATTCCGCTCCCATTGTCCCTTTTCGGGAATAAAAGGCTGGCTCTCTGGAGTTATCCCACACTATTGCCGTAATAATATCATAATAATAAAAAATAAGATGCTTCTGACGGGCCGCAACACATAATAGAATTACGGCTCCCTCTCTTTTCCATATCACTTTCCGTTTTTTCCTCCTCATCCTGCACCAAAAAGTATCAAATCCAACTCTACCAGTACACGTACTTGGCCTGTAGATTATACATTTATTCATGCCAATGATAATATCTGTTTATTACAATCTCCTAAACCATCATTATGTAATGGGAGACGGGTATTCAAACGTGAAAGAGAGAGAGCTGCTGGGTCATCTGAAGAGAGGAGGGCAGAAAAAAAACTTTCAAAAGGATCATTTGCCAAGGTATGATTTGACAAAATGGTACAAATAGAGAGGGAAACGGTCCCTTAGCACCAACTCCAACTTACACAACTCAGAACAGGCTTTGGTTTGGTCCGATGGTTTCAAAACACTAGCCCATTTTGTCAGCTAGAGTAAACGGTAAAAGTCAAACGTGATCCGAAGAGCACACAAGTAGGGATCGGACAATAAAAGGATCCCTCTCTCCTGGCTCCCGTTCCCGATGAAATATTCTTATCCAATATAAATAATAATACGATGATACAATGACAATAATAATATGGAAGTATATAGGGATTCTATGACTTTTTTTCCGTCCCTTTGGCCCATTATATCCGCGAAACAAATGGAAACTATTGGAGTAAATGGAGATGAACATGACAAGAAGAGCCAAGTAGCCATTTCAACAATCCCTCTAAAATTCGGATGATGAACGTGAAGCTTTGAAAGACTTTTATCTGGTCAAAAATAATCAGATGAATGGAAGGGAGTTGGGATGGGAAATTTGTTCCTTTGTTCTTGCTATAGATTTGGGATCATTCATGGGATGGTCATTGGAGCATGATTTTATTGGTGCCACACGGGGTATAGGGGAATGTCAGTTTGATTGGATACAAGCTATACAGCCATGGCACTCCAACTCGATTCAATGGGTTCGGATCAAATCCCTTCATGTTGACACTAATATAATATTTTCCCTTTCACACATCTCAGCGCCTTATGATATTATGTCACCCGCATTAAATATTCAGGACCCTCCATTACGGCTCATTACACCTGACTGAATACTACTTACAGTCCCAAAAAATCACTCGAATTCATACGTTCTCTAAATGTAGTCTCCGACTCTGGAATCAATATATAGTCCTTTTCTAACCCTCCAATTCTTTCCATTTTATCGGGAAAATCATTTCAAATTATTTGGAAAAGTTATGTGGAAGAGAAAGTTGACTTATTCTTATTCTCTATCCATTTGCTCCAATTTCAAGATCCCAAAGCCCTTTCAAGAGCCGAACTTTCCGTTCAATAATCCATAAGTTCTCAAGAAGGGGAGGCGGAAGTATTGGTTCAAAGTGACACAGTTCAGGATTATCAGAGGGAGGAGTAATATCAACCGCTCCTATCATCCCGTTTAATATCGGGAAATGAAATGCAAATGACTTGGCTTGGAATGAAAAAATGGGTCTCCCCATCCTACTCGTTGAAACCACAATAGGGGTTTATGAAATACTGATCGATTGAAACAGACTGAATGATGTGGACTGTGTTTGATAAAAGTTAACAGATGGACGGTTCATTGATATGCAAAAATGGTAAACGAAACGAGGATTATATTAGATTTCTGGCACTCACTCCGCCGGACTGACGGCCGATGAATTTTTTTGGGAATCTTTGTAAAGGCACATTTGAGCTATAGTCCGTTCTATTATTAAATACATCCCTATACAACTACAACCAGAATATGGAGGAAGTTGGAATCTATCTCTCGCTCTACCTCTAATATTCAATAAATTAAAATGTGAAATAAAACCCGGATCCTTAAATCCCAGTCCGGGGAAGTGTCCCAGAGGGTCGACCACTGATGTGGGGTCCCTTTTGTTCCTTAAATTCGACACACTCAAGGGAAATAATGTCCTAACTCCGCCCTTGAATATTAAGGGGTGGAGGAAAGTGATCATTTTTATCAACCCACACTGTTGGTGAGACTCTCTACATATCTACTCATCTCATTATACCTTTCCCAGCCTCCCTTTTCAGCCATAAAAAGGCAGATTTACCTCTCATCATGATCCAAAGGAACTTTTCCCGTTCCCCCTTCAAAGATTCCAACACTTAACGGTTGGGTGGAATTATATTAATTTCTTTGTAAAGCCATTCCCATTATCCCTTCCCCGACGACTCCCATTTTATCCCATTTAATTATATGAAGGACGGGAAGTAGGATCATTACCATTTACTAACATAATATATACAAATAGCTGGGATATGATTTAGTACCCACGGAATTTACCGTCGGTTAATCAGTTAATCGCTCATAGCGTCATCGCATCGGCTGTAATAATTCGGATGATATTGGCGCAGTTTATAGCCGATCATACGGGCAAGATGAAGAACATCAATAAAGGAAGGATATGGAGATCAAGGCCCATTAAAATCTAGCCCTTTAGCTACTTATTAATAGGGAAATGGTGTATGGGAACAGGAGTTGAAAGTTCTATCCGTTTTTTTTCTTTTTACTCTAAAGTGATTAGGATTGATGAGTCGTAAAGAGACAAATCGGAGGGCTGTTGACACCGTCACCCTCCTTCTTCTGCAGTTACAAAAGGTAAACCCGGTGTGGTTCACACTTGGAGGAATGGATTTTTATGGGCCAATATAAAGTAAGAAGAGAGCAGGTGTGAGTGAAAAATCGTCTAGTAAATCCCTTCATATTTATTTGGAAGCTTTGCTCCCACTACTACTACTTCTAGTACTATTAAGGCCAGCTCTATATGAATATCCATACCATGTACATTTCTAATATGCATTATGGGCCCAGGATTGGAGGAGGTATGGAAATTTATTACAACTTCTCTAGTAAAGCTATTGAGCCTTTCAACGTGGGATAATTCTGCCTCTCCGTCTCTAAAAGGGTTATCCTCAATCTATTATAGAGGTTCCCCAAATTTCAGATAGCAGATATTATTATATGGAACTTACATTGTATTATAATATCTATGGCCTGTTTCGGGCTAGAAGAACCTTCTCAAGAGATTTGTCCAAGTCCAAGGAGGAAGAGTACTATGTACTATCCGCCCTGTCTCTTGTGGTGATAATATTCATGGATATCTCCGTCAGGCCAATTTGTCAACTCCGTGTCAACTCAAATCCTTTCCTCGCGATAATGTCTACATGCAGTTATAATAGTTTATATCTCTCTCTCACTGATTTATACATAAACAAAGCGTAGGACAAAGGGAAAGGACACCTCGGTTCCGATTCCTATTTAAAAGGCTGGAGAGTGTAGGGGGTATAATCATAAAGATAATACTCCCATAGACAATCGTAAAGCTTCTGTACGGCACAGGTGTTGGTTCCAATGATATTTCGAATCTCGGGGTAATAAGTCCACGTTCCTGTGGTTTTCAAGTAGGGAAAGAGGGTATAATTTTAAAGTCGACTGTAACTGTCGGAGGAGATTTGACATTTCGCCTAATCGGATCATCCGACTTATTGACTTCCTGTCCATCTCCCCTGTCATCCTTTGTTCCGATTCCCCGTAATCCCTTGACCCCACGCGTCGACTGAATTATGTGAGCCCGATTATATTGATTTCTCCCTCTTTAGGAATAAGGACTATGGAAATGTGTTTAAAAGAAGGCAATGGCCATCTGACACCTTTAAGTACCCAGTTCTTCAAGGCTATTAATATCATTACTATTATTATTGTTGTTATTTATCTCGGGATTGAGGGATGTTTAGCATTCCGTTCATGAACTCGGGATGAGAGTGAGATTAAAGAGGAGGGCTCTGTGATTATTCGTGTAGAAACGGAGTTCCTTGATATAGATGGAACTCATGCACTTCTCCGGCTATTTATGTCTCTATTGTAAAGCCGGTTTTGACTGTCTTATCTTCTAATTTCCGAACTTTTCGCATAAATCCCAACCATGACAGCCAACTCTGGCAGAACATCTCACACTCGCACCCAATTAAGCTACTCTTGTTCCGCGGTTTACACAACTACTACTTCCTCCAACCCCAGGACAGTAAGATAGGATCTCTGCCACCTTGGAATTAATTTGTTTTGACTATCGTATCACAGTTTTCTGCGGTTTATCCCAAATGCATACACAAACAGAAGTCGGGCTCTTCATTTCATTCTGCGTTTTATTAGGCTCGTGGAGGTTACTTTATTTTTGATATGCTAATTTCCATTTCAAGAAATGAAACAATGAAAGGATGATACTCTTTGTGTTCATTCTTCGAACAGGGAGGAACTAACCAGTTGAGGAATTGTCATTAGAAAAAATAAGAAAAAATATTGAAAAACGTGGATCGTACCTTTACTTGTGACTCGGTCATTCCTAAAGCATAAGCTAGTTTGGCTCGTTCGGGTCCAGCGAGGTATTTGGTTTGCTCGAATGTCTTTTCCAGGGCGAATATTTGGTGACCACTAAATGTTGGACGGGTATGCTTCTTCTTGGCATCTTTGTCATGATTTGACCCTCCAACTGTAATTCAAAAAAGAATATGGAAATCGTACAAAGGGAATCATCAAAAACCAATTTTAATTCAAGTGCTGGTTATCACATCCGATACGCGTGATGGGCACACGCTCTCTAGGGCTTTTCCCCATTTAATCTCCTGTTAACAGTAATTTTCACACGATTATGACGGATCCGGCTTCCAAACCCATCTTAATGCAACTCATATTAGCAGTACGAATGATAGTATATGTTACTAATGACAAACTTTTATCTACATTTATCGGCAGTCAGTGGCTCATTATTTACGAGGAGGGTTGTGCTGTGTGTGGGAAAGGGTAACTCTACCAGCACCATTCCAGATAAGAACAATAAATAAGCAATGAAAGGAACATGATGAGTTTGTTTTGTCAGTTTGAGTCCCGTACGACATGCGTACCGGAACTGATAACAAAGTCAAAGTTGCAAGGATAATAATTGGAGGATTTGTTAGTTATGAGACTTTATGAAATTATTATTTGGTCTGTAAAAGTTAAGCGGAGCGCCTAAGCCTCTCTCCCTTGGCTTGGGTTCGTTCGTGGATGGAGAAAGTAAGAGAGACGGGAAGACTAATTGAAATTTGGAATGAAGAGGAAGAACGAGAATCCCGTGGAAATGGAGTACGAGGGAACAGAATTAAGTGAGATAGATGGGAAAGTGTACGAGATTCTGTTCACCAGACACGAGGAAATGTTTCTACTCTACTAACTGAATTAGATTATTACGGAATATAAATAATAGAAGGGCGGAGAAGCTAGAGATATGGTCGTGATGGTGGTGGTGGTAGATAGGCCCTTTAACACGGAAAGAACAAAGTCAACAGTGTAGAATAAGTTTGACACGACGAAGGGATAGTTTCCTGATATCAAATCCATGAGCAAATATTAGGAATTATAAAGCAGCCGAGTTTCATTTAATTAGGAGACATATGATGTTTGCATTAGACACCCAACTGTGTAGGTCGAGTTTGTCATTATTATTATATAAATGCTCTCTCTCTCCTAATGTTACAAATGCGCCTTTATATCTTCTATATCCACATACACGTATTTAATTTATACTCCAAAAGCACAGAGCTACAAGCCCCCGAATGTTCATTTAAAGTCTTCCTAAAAGCCTTTTATTATCTTTTATCTGCCCTTCTTTCGGAATAAAATAGTCAATTCCGTAACGAGAACTTCTTCAAATTAATCAGGAAGCAGAAGCGTAGAGGCTGAGAAAGGGCTGCCCTTTGGCATATGGTGGCTACCATGACTTATTATTATGATTCTATATTGTGTTTTTCGGGATTAGGAAAGCCAATAGCTCTAAAGTCTCCCTGCCATCGGGTGAAAGTAAGACTATGGGAAATATGGAGAGTTTTAATGACTTCCCTCTTGTTAATAATAATTACTGTGTTCTTTTAATTTCAGAGGTGGATTTCATTACGCCACAAGACGTAGTAGTAGTAGTCGGTCCCTTCACCATCGTTCCAAACCCACGGAACCACACCACTTTCCCAAACAGCCTTCATAAGAACATCGTAACCTTCGTATTCTGGGAAGGAGGCTCGGAGAGGAAGTCGAGGTAGAAGGAAGAGGAAAAGCTCTTGAAAATTACCATACTTTGTTCATTACATTTCTCTCAAAATTAAAAACTTGGAGAATTTTCTCATCTAATAAAGTGAGAGACGGGAGGGGTACGGACGTGGAGAAGGTTCCCGAGAAACTAAGGAACAAATGGGAAATAATAATGGTGCTCCTTATATACAACTAAATCTATGTTCTCGGAAGATGAGAACTTTTTCCACCACTGGCTCTCTGCTTTTTATAATACACTACATAGTTTCATTCATATCAAGACTATCAAGGATGGAAGTTTAGCTATCTAATCTTATGATGCTGAGGAGCTAGCGTGTCAGGCCTCTTGCTATTCTTCTTGAGTAATATTATTATTATATTTGATGACAACGACAGTCCTGTGTATCAACCACCACGGAGCTACTAAACTGTCCCTACTTGTAGTAGTGGCAGTAGTAGGCGCGGTAGTAGTGGCTACATTAGCGACGGACTAGTAGTAATATTATTAATACTAAAGACCCTTTCCTTTTCCCTTCAATTTCATGGGAAAGTCTTAATATTATTATGATCCTCATTCTGCATGGACTCCAATGATATTATGGGCTTTGGTATGATTTCATTTTCTCTGCTAGCCACTTGAGAGTCCCATTGGTGTGGTAATAAATTTACACTTGTAGGAGCCTAAATGTTATTTGTTGAAAGGTTGGATTGGTCCTTGGTGGCTCTATATTGAGGGTTCAATTTGTTGCAGGGATTGGGAGGAAGGAGGATTTGATTAAATGAAAGAAGAATGGAGGAGAATGATGATACTTGATTGTTCATGAGGGAGGGATGTATACTGAGTTGATTATGATGGGTCGAACCGTATCAATTTGATTAGCTCAGTGTTGGGGCTACAGTGGAATGGACGGAGCGGATTCGGTACAAGGCTTAGCGAGCCCGAATTGTTTCCTCTCTGAACAGACGAAATAATGTCCGTTCTGCTTGGAAATCCAAGTTCTTTTTATTGCTCAGCAATTTTATTTATCCCTTGCCTCCAGTTGCAGTAGTGGCTTGACCCCTGCCCCTTATCCTATCTCGATGGGGCGTAATAATATCTAATTGAAAATGTATCATTTTCTGTCAAAGTAGCATTAACTTAATTAATATGTCAGAGCTAGAGAGTATGATGGGTGGATGGGACTGCCAGGTCTGGTTAATCAAATCATATGTGTATGCCTTTGCAGGGACATGGACCAAAAATCCTCAAATGTCCAAACCAATTATATTTCATATGCATCTCATAATTTTTCCATTAATATCTTAAGCGACAATCAACTCGTCAGTTTCATGCAAACTTATTGTTAGTATGCCCTTCCACAGCCAACCACATACCATTAGTCGACGTCCTGACACCCTCATCCTGACAGATTCACATTGTACTAGGGAAATCTGATTTCCAACTCCGAAGAACGAAAGTGCTGTAAAAGTGATTAAAAGGAAACTTACCGGAATGATTGTTGCCCCGATCTCTCCACAGATTCGGATTTGCGACCAGACCCTGAAGTCCTGGCCAGTAAATTGCCGGCCTGGCAAGCTCAAGTTGCTTTCCAATGGCACCCATCCAGGCCTGTCCGGCCATGTGACTCATTGACATCCCCATTCCATGGGGTAGTCTGGCCAAGCCCGCCGCGGCTCCTGCGGCAGAGCTGGCGTTCATAACAGCCGACGCTGCTGCCATCGCTGCTCCAAGGGTTTGGGATGGTCGACTTAAAATGTGATCGATTCCATGAGGATTTGTCGATGCGGTTGTACAGGAGGAGGATATTGGGGGTGAATGGATATTCTGTATCGAGTTTCAAATCAAATGATCAGATAATCAAGACAAAATCGGGGAGTTGAAAAGCCAAAAATTCGAAAAATCGGGTTGAAAATTACGTGAGACTGATGTCCGTGGGAATTCTTATGACTTTGAGCTGATGCAGCGGATGTAGGTGTATAATGTTGAAGCATTGCGGATTTCATTTCAGTCATGGAATGCAAAGCTGCCAAGGGAGGACTACCGAGAACAAATGCAGCCGCAGCCGCAGGACTAGTGGCAGCGTTACCTCCCCGACTATCCATATTACCTGCAATTTCCATCCATCCTGCTGATTAATAGAATATTTAGTATCATCCTCATTCCAACAGATTTTACATCTTAAGAGTCTCTATTTTCAGACGTTCAACTTTACACCTTTCTCTCTCTCTCTCTGAATGAGAGGGAGAGAGAGTGAGAGGAATGGCGGAATGGGTCTCGTTGTCGGGTAATTTGAGGAGTGTATAAGTATCAATTCCAAGAATAATATGGGCTAATGAAAGTAGAATTAAAGGGATAACAAACCTGCGGCTAAACTGTTGAGGTTGAGCAAAGAAAGCATGGAAGATGCAGGTGAACCAGCTGTCGCAACCGGTGGATTGGAATGGAACTCAAGCATACCTCCTAATGTTCCTCCCGAATTTACCTACACATTCAAATCCAAATTCAAAATCCTGTCAAATCTTCATTTTATAGCCATTCCACTACAACTTTTCTCCGAACATAACCTCATCTCTTATCCCCTTAACTGGGTTTATATTATGGGACGGGGAAACCGTCTGTCGACTTCCAGAATGCATCACATGCATCATTCATCAGTTTTTCTCGCTTCAGAATAATTTGCCAATCCACCATATTTTTTACTCCCAACTCGACTTTCCTTCAATAGGCCAACTTAATTCACAAATTCATGATTCATCGGCTATCCATCCTTTTTCTATCTAAAAAATACATGGTTTCCCTATCCTAACTGGTTCCTTTAAATGTGATTAAAAGCGGAAAAGGATTTCAATTTAATTAGTCTTTGCAAAAAATTAAATTCCTCTTCTTCTTCTGAAAAGACTATAATATTCTAAGTGTACGTTAAATTCGACTGGAATAAATGGCTAATGTCTTAAGGACTGAAGAGAGCAAAAAACATAAACGGAAGATCATGGAAACTTAAAAAAGTCCTATAGAAGAGAATAGAGTTTAATTTCTTGTCAACATTTCCTAGCAATTCCAAGGCATTAAATTATTCTGGTTCCAAAAACTCTATTTGCATCACTTTCAGAAGCCACCAAATCTTTTGCGAGAATGAATTATTATTTAAAATACTGAAGACGTTTTGTTGCTCTCAGTTTTCCACTTGTTTTTTATGTACATGTGCTATGTAATTTAATTTTGAAGTGTTTCCATGCACTCTTGCATTGAAGGGGTAGAAAGCGAAAGATAAACTCTGGATTTGAATATTCATACCGATGGGGAACTACTGATGCCGGATAATGGAGAGGAGGATCGTGTTTCACTTAATGACGGCGGATTGGAATCGTCCGTCAACTGGAGATTGGAACTCTCACGTAAAGTAGCCGTTTTGACGACTACTTTTAAAATCCTAGAACTGATGATTTGGAAAGCTTCAGAGCCTTCCTTTCCCTTTACGTTCCAAAGGGGGTTGAAGGAAGTTACTCCTTGAGAACTGTAGCACGTGCGACACAAATACACACGATTACATGAGGCAACACAATATTTTCACTAAATTCCGCAAACGGAGTATCAAACGTCCTTTTAGCAGGTTTAAGCAGATTATATTTCAATTCGGTTCGGATTACAAACTGTAACGGATTTGATACTTAACAATTAGTAGTAAGGTCACAGAACTATTCCAGAGTAAATCCTCTGTTGATTTAATTTTCCTGTTAATGTTTAGGAATCAAAGAATGTCCACAAGTGAAATGAATTGTCTCACTTCACAACATCTCCAAGGAATAATGATACTTATCTCAATCCCACAAAATTCTCCCGGAAAATGGTCAAACTTTTCCAATATAATTCCTCAACTGTGTCAATGTGTAATGGGCTCGGAGTGAGTAAGAACCCGGACTTTCACTGGATTTCCGATATCTTACTGGGAACTGTTTTTTGTGTCCTGAGAGATGGGAGAGATCACGTCAAGAGATCTCATGTCCTGGGTGAGAAAACACGAGTTTATGCCCCTTCTCTCCTATCTGCCCGTCCTGTAGCTGTAACTGTAGTAGTACGGGAAGTGAACCGAGATGATGTCCTAATAAGACGGAAGTCTGAGTCGGTGTGTGATGAAATAATAGTCTACAGATGGAATATAATAGCCTAAATCAGGGAGCTGGATCAGAGCTCAGAGACGATTCGAGGCTGAATAACGAGTAGAACGGTTTCCTCTTTTGAAACCCTCTTTTCTAGCGACTGATTCTTCGGGAGTTCACAACTCGAAGTGAGAGGCTCTAATAACCCAATCCTTGATTGTGTCTCGGAGCAGTAGTAAGTAACCCTTGTCTCGAAGCAGTATGTAGTGGCTGTAGCAAGTAGTGGTAAACGGTCGGATATTATGACGGTACTAAAACCATTGATACCGATCCCCTGCCAGGCAGTAGTGGCCTCAAATCGTAAGTGGTACTGAATACGAGGGACAATATAGTCCCTACTCCACGCATTGTTGGTCGGGTGCAGAGGTGACAAAAATCTGTAAGGGATCCGTGTTCTAGAGGAGAGTCGTTGGGTGGGATCCTTAACTTCCTCTCCTCAAAAAGGTTGAGCATTATTAACCGATTCCCAGTTCGAAACTTGCAATTGCAACAACAGGAGCAGGATACCATGTATTTCCTGCCTTCTTCTTCTTCCTCCTCAGGGTTTCTTTCAACTTCATCCCATCCCTATGGTTTCCTTTACCTTTGCCAGTAGGAGATGGAACATATAGATTCCATAAAGCATATATATTCGTTCATAACCTGATGATAGGGAGAGGAAACCTTTCCATTGGATCGGTGTGGATGTATGCATGGAAGGATCCTATGGATATCTATTTTGATGGACAGCTATTGTGGATTGTAGCCACTCCAACCGAGCCCTCCGATTCGTTGAGATCATTTTGTAGGAGGGTTGTCCCAACCGGATTGGCTCACATTTCCCCGAAACGTCCCGCTTTTCCGAGAGACGGACTTAAGATCCGAATGGAATCAATTTACCCGAATTCGGGTAAATCCAGCTCCCTACATAGGACAAGTAAATAGTCTGTCTCGATTATGCGCGTCTTTCATGTCTCCCCATTACCTTACACCTACGTACTACTCCACTACTTTCTCCAGTCCTAATCATCTCCTCTATTACATATATATGCGGGTACTATTATCATTACGGAATATATGGACAGAGATGCAGTTATACCTTCGCACAGGTTTGACTTCATCCATTCCATCGTTTATCACTTAACCCGTCGCTTAGGATTCTCCCTGTTTGCTTCTCGATCTTACGGTTCTAGAGCTCCAATCCTTGGGTTTCATCAACAAGGCCTTTTAGCTTATCTTCCCAAGATGTCTTGAAACAGCTCAGATGATCAAACAATTATCGAGAAGGATCCGCTCCTCCTCATTACCGTTTATTACGACTAATGATTAATCAGTTAGTGGAATTGCCATTTAAGATTTCATAGTCAGAAGGAGTTTCCATCATCTCCAATAGTTAATGATATACTAATTACCGTTCTTGAGAGAAGGAGTGCAGATCATGGTTACTTTTATAATTCTAGTAGAAATTCGTCGTCATATGAAATGATCGTTAGTTCAAATAATATTTGCATACCTATAGCGTACATCATTTTACTGAATAGATTAATGAAGTTTCACTGTTTAAAATGTTGGTTGAATGACGAGTTGGAACGGCACGCCTTTTGGAGATTCATGAATTGAGGGCTGAAGTGAATGTGTTTTGTAACTCTTGTGGATATTACTGATATAAGGCTGGCTCAATATTTGCTGGACTGAAAGAAAACGCAAGAAAGACCGATTTTTTTAATTTCCTTTATACAGACCAAGAAATGGAATTCATCAACTTAGTTTGGAAAATGGACGGAATCGAGATTTTGTAGAAACTTACATTTCATTTATTTAATTTACGTATAATGGTAACATTCCATTATATTTCGGACAAGTTTAGTTACAAAGAGTATTGGAAAACAATTTAAGTCTAATTAAAGCAAAATTAAGATTTTTGAATTTTTCCGATATTTAAAATCTCGATTTGACTTTTATGTTGTCTATTAAGTACAACTTTAATATATTAGTAAACTATTAGTTCACTGAACGATTTTTATTTCTCTCGGTTAGCTGTGATTGTGCCTAAAGAAATAATAAAATGTTTAGGGTACATTTCGTCTTAAAGGACGAGTCTATTCGTAGTGACCCCGTTCATCATTAAAAATCAATTATATACTTAACCAACCCATTGTACCAATTAAGTTATTATTACTCGTCGTCGTAACTTAATATTTTAAGCACATTCTGTAATTAAAGACTTCTTGGTCCGAAACCACTTAAACCATACATACATTCAATGCTTTACAAAATGAATTCTTTGTAATTTGATTTGATTTGATAAGGTGAAGGCACGCTATAAATTACAAAATCAACCATACTTTCTGTATTGACTCTCCGTTGTTTGTTTTTATTTGATGTATTGAACTTATTCAACACTGCTGATTTATCCTGAACAACATTTTACGAGCACAAATAACCTATCGTAATTGATATTTGTTACAATTTATCTATTGCGTCGAATGAAACTGAAAGTAGCAAAAAACCCAAACACCCGTATCCTTTAACTCCTAACACAACTCCTATTAGATGTGATAATAACCAAAAAACCAGAACCAATGGGAATTTACCAGTCCCGATATGGAATCCTTTCTATCAATACAAAAGGGTTCGGGTGATTGAACGGGAATCGATACTAATTAAATTGAACATTAGATATATGATGATATTTTTTTCAAAATCCAACAAAAGAGTTGATAAATATATCAAGTAAACTTGTTTGGCAAAGATTAGGCGAAGCGGAAAGAGGAACGGAGCTTTGGTAATAATAATATTAGGAAGGAGTGGCTGTTGGTTTTTGGCACTTTGCATCCCGTCTGATTTAATATTTTTGTTCGATCAGCATTAAGTACAGTTTCCTATTAGGCCCGAAAAATGAAATATCTATCTCGGGCTCTAACTCAGCCTTTTCCAATATGATTATTATTTTACTCAAGCCAGCAGAGAGCGAGAGACCTTTGTATACTAGTTAATAGAAAGGGAGCTGAGTGAGCTATTAGTGGAATTGCTCGTCGGCTCATCCTCTTCTGTTGGCATCAAGTGAGAGTGATGCAGATCTGGATTCCTAGGCCTCGATTTTATAAATGTTGTTTTATGCTCCTACCAACTCGCTTTCCTACTATCAATCCCTCGATTTTAGTACTGGAGATTTCTATAAAATTACGGGAATGATGTCTGGAAGCGCGGGCGGAGTGAGAGATCAAGAAGATCTCTTCTCTAGCCAAGGAATCAGTGGTGGTGGAATCTTCATAATATTTCCCATCGGATCAGAGACACTCATCTCTCGACATGGATTGGTTTTACACACGGGCCTCGGCTATAAGAGAGGGAAATGATCCATTAATCTCTATTAGAAGGATGATGATGCTAGTTTATGGAATGATGGGGTCTCGTTGAAATTAATATGGAAAATAAATAGAAGTCAGAAAAAGGCAGAGGATTTGTCCCCTTCAACCCTTTATACTTATTCTCAGCGTTCCAATTTCGGAATAAGTCCTCTCCTATCTCCATGTATCTCTAAATCTGTGTGTAAACTGTAAACGTACAGGACTGACTCCGAGCTATCTCTACGTAATATCAGACAGTTGGCATCAAATGCTTTATGTTTTCCATGTTGTCCCCGTACCACTCCAATTCATCCGATCAAACTGGATGTAAAATCTCGCGTCAAGATGCTTCAGTTTGTAATTATGATGAGATTTTTTGTGTGTTTGAAAACTGTATATTTAGGATGTTATAAATGAGTGTGAACGTTTTTATGTTGCAAAATACTGTATGGAATTGGATGCCAATAAATAGGTAAAAATCGGTGGTTTTAGTTGAATAAATAAGTCAGATTGGAGTCGAATATTTAATGTCAAATAAAACGAATTTCAGGATATTTTTGTATAGAATTTAGAAGTGAATCTGGGTCTGGTTTTCAGACGACTGGTTTAAGTTTAGTTGTAGGAAAATGCAATCATATTTAGAATTTGACAGATAATGAATGAGACATATCATGGTATAGGTTTACAGGTCAAATGTGTATAAGTATAAGTATATAAAGACGATACGGGCTGCATGATTTCAAGGTTTGTAACAGAGATTATTAAGAGTCAAAAACTGGAAGTTGTAATTACATTCAGGTTGTCCAGACATAGGAATCAAGATTATAGATTAGAATGGTACATAATGAGATATAACTCCTCCTCGCAGGGTAGAAGAAGGCTAGGGAGCATGCACTGAAACATGAGACTTTATGTCAAATAAAAATATTTGGTAAAAGTTAAGTCCGTAATGAGAAACAGATAGGAAAATGTACTACGACTCTCTTAGTACAGCCAAATGCCCCCACATCTAATTAGTGACGCGCATAAATGGATTAACGAAACTATCGGTACATAAATTGTTAACAAAAGATAGCTGGAGCTAACTATAGGAAAGGCTACGGGCACGCAGCACTTGGGTTGCACTTGTGGGGAGTTGGGAAGGTTGGCGTCTTCCTTCCCCACTCAGTCACTCACTCACACACACACACACAGATATACAGAGTCATGGATTGAGGCAGGGAGAGACTGGAGCGGGCGGCTGGCCGTGGAATGGGAATACACGGCTGGATTACCCACACCACCAAGCAGAGTGGAGAAAAGGGAAATAGATGCGAGAAAATGAGGGGTCACGGTGAATTCGCCGTGGCTCTCGTTTAATAGTCTTTGGTGGCTTGATTCTTCTTCTAACAACTACGCTATGGATTCCCTGTACATAGAAATAGCCTAGAGTTTAGTAGTTGGGGGATATTTACCGTAGAGAAAATGTCAATTGAAAATCATACACACAGTTCGGTTCAATCACAGACTGAACATCCCGGCCACCTTGAAATACTAATTTCAACTCACTTCACTTCACTGTTGAGCTTGATCGTTGGGTGAGGCAGCTGGATCTCCCGTTGAAGTAGATTCTATGGGCAGCAGGCAGAGTTTGACGACATGTCTTTTCAGCTCCCCTTCCGCAGTTTTTACCGTGACTACTCGTACTAGTCCATCGTCTCCCGGGTGTAGTGCAGTTACTCGTCCAAGCTTCCATTTCAGAGGGGGCAATTGATCATGTTTGATAATGACCATATCCCCGACTATGATATTAGTCCGTTGTTTAAGCCACTTTGGTCGTTGTTGGAGTCTGGCAATAAACTCATTGGACCACCTGTGCCAGAAATGTTGATGGAGTTGCTGGACCTGTTGCCAGCGGGAAAGTCTTCCCGTATTCTCCTTGGTCAGGTCTATTTCTGGGAGGGCGATAAGTGGAGCTCCGATGAGAAAATGGCCCGGCGTCAGAGCGAGTAAATCCTCGGGATCGGTTGATACAGGAGTGAGAGGTCGGGAGTTGAGGCAGGCTTCGATCTGGGAAGTCACAGTGGCTAGCTCTTCATACGTGAGCCGTGCGATTCCCATCACTCTCTTCAAGTGATATTTTACGGACTTCACGCCCGCTTCCCAGAGTCCACCAACGTGTGGAGCTCCGGGTGGGTTGAAGTGCCAGTGTATTCCCTCGGTTGAGAGTTTGTTGGCGACGTCTTGATTATGGCATGAGGATCCAAGCAGGGCTGTGGCTTCTTTGATTTCGTTGGCAGCCCCAACGAAATTAGTACCGCAGTCACTGTACATATCCGAAGGCTTTCCTCGCCTGGATATAAACCGATGCAGTGAGGCAATGAAAGCAGGAGTATTTAACGAACTCACAACTTCGAGATGAATCGCGTGTGTAGCGAAACAAACAAATACGGCCAAGTAAGCTTTGAGTGTAATCTTACTTCGAGGTGAGATGGGTTTCACGAGAAATGGCCCGGCGTAGTCGACTCCACACTTCAGGAAGGGACGGGCTGGGGTTACTCTCGCTGCAGGAAGATCGCCCATAAATTGTTGCAGGGTTTCTCCTCGGACACGGGTGCAACGAACACATTTCTTGAGCTGGTGCCTGATGGCATCTCGTGCTCTGATTATCCAAAACCGTGAGTGGATGTGGGATAATAGTAACTGGGGCCCAGCATGTCCGTTCATTAAATGCTCACTCATGATGAGTAGCTTGGTGAGATGATGATGTCTGGGGAGAAGTACGGGTTCTCGTTGGTCTCGAGGCAGGGGTGAGTTGCGGAGCCTTCCTCCAACTCGAAGAATAAGTTCCTCGTCTAGGAACGGTTTGAGAGCTTGTACTGGACTCTTTGGGTGTACTGGCTTACTTTGTTGTAGGCTCTGAATTTCACGGGGAAATTGCTCGGCCTGAACTATTTTGACCCAGTAAAATAGTGCCTTGTCTAATTCCGCTGGAGTTATTGGTCCATAAGTTGGTAATAATGACGGGTAATTGTGCTTATTGGACTGGATTCTAATTAGTAAATTGTGACAAAATCTGAGGATGAGTGCCGTAATTCTCTTTAATTTACGAAGGGAAGAATAGTCTCGAATAAGGGAATCGGTGGGTTCAATAGCTAGCGAACAGATTACCGTGTTTTTCTCTTCGGAATGAACTGCTGCAAGCTCCGACTCGGAGAGAGAGTGCGAGGCTGGAGTTGGATGGGCTGTGAGCCATGATGGCCCATTCCACCAGAGCGGGTGAGCTTGCAACTCAGACGGGTCCAAGCCTCGGGAGGCACAGTCTGCAGGGTTTTCCACGCCACTCACATGGTTCCATTGGCAGTCAGGAACACGGTCTTGTATCTCCGTAGCCCGATTTGCCACAAAGGTCTTCCATTTCGATGGATGGGACTGAATCCAGGCTAAAACTACCGTTGAGTCTGTGTACAATGTAGTATTAGCTGATGAAATTCCCAGGTTGGTTTGTACAGTACTTACGAGTTGAGAGAGTAAGACTGCACCACAGAGTTCCAACCGGGGCAGGCTCACTGTCTTAGCTGGAGCTACTCGGATCTTGGAGGTTACTAGTGAGACTATGGGCATTTCCCCGTCTCCGTATGCCACCACGTACACGACTGCGGCGTACGCCTTTTCAGACGCGTCGCAAAAGCCCACTAACTTTGTATGGGTTCGTCTTGCAGGAATAATGCAGCGGGGAATCACGATCGATTCTAAGTGATGGAGATTATCTCGGTAGGCAATCCACTCACTCTGAATGTTCTCTGGAACGGTCTCATCCCAGCCCAACTGAAGTTTCCACAACTGCTGGATGAGAATTCGGCCTCTGATTATGACTGGGGAAATCCAGCCGTTCGGATCAAAAATCGTAGAGATCTGAGAGAGTAAGTTGCGTTTCGTTAGCAGCTTACCTTGCCCGGTGAGATTCAGGGTAACTTTGAAGCTGCTCGTATCCTTTACTGGATCCCAGTACACTCCTAGCGCCTTTATCGTCGGGTCAGAGTCAAGAGGTAGTAGAGTCTGCGTTTCTCTGAGCTCTACGGGGATTTTGTCGAGAAGTTCAGGGCTATTCGTCGACCATTTACGAAGTTCCATGCCTCCCTTGGCCATTAACTCCATTAACTGTTTAACAGTCTCACTTGCTTGCTGTATAGTACGGGATCCGGATAAAAAATCATCCACGTACATGTCCTTTATGGCCGAGTGACTGGCAAGGGGTAGAGTGGAGCTATGGTTCATGGCTAGCTGCTGGAGAGCTCGGGTAGCGAGGAATGGAGCGGGTCCCGTTCCGTAGGTGACAGTAAGGAGTCTGAAGTCCTTTACTGGCTCATTGGGCGAGTCTCTCCACACGATTCTCTGCAAATCAGTGTCAGCTTGATCCACTAACACTTGACGGTACATTTTGGCCACATCGGCGGTAAATGCGATAGGATGAGTCCTGAACCTCATCAAGATATCAGCCATGTTATCTTGAATTGTGGGACCAACTTTCAGAGCATCGTTGAGAGCTATTCCGTTCGACGTTTTAGCCGATGCATCAAATACTACACGCAATTTGGTCGTAGTACTACTCTCCTTTAACACGAAATGATGCGGGATATAGCATACTTGTGTGTTGGATTCATTGTTAGTAGGGAGTATTTCCTCCATGTGTCCTAATGCCAAATACTCGTGCATAAACTCACGGTATTGTTGCTGCCTCTCTGGTGCCCTGGCAAAGCGACCCTCGAGCTGCTTGAGTCGACGGACGGCAATTTCCCGGGAACAGCCCAGAGGAGGTTGGGGAGCCTTGAGTGGTAGCCTCACGATGAATCTCCCGTGTTCGTTGACTGTGTGAGTCGACTTGAAATGGGCTTCGCATTCCTTCTCTTCTCTTGTCATGGATCGAGACGTGGATACGGTCTCTATTTCCCACAGCTTCTGCAACTGCCTCTCCATGTCCACATCGTTGTAATGAACAGCTACTTCCGTGCATTTGCTGGTGATTTTTCCTGCTACAAGCCATCCAAGTGTGGTCTTAATTGCTGTTGGACAATCTGGTGGGCCATTCCTGGTTTCGTTAAGGAATATATCATAGAATATATCGGCTCCCAGAAGAATGTCGATATTGTCTGGCTTGTTGAAGTTAGGATCTGCTAGTTGCAAGCCTTTGAGATGGGGCCAGGAGCTAGCATTGCAGGGATGAATGGGTAGGCGAGCGGTGACTCGGGGTAAAATTAGGGACTGGATGGAGTACGTGGGATTTCCCGGGAACTGAGAGTGGATGCAGAGATTGACGAGCCCCTTGGCCGTGGCAATTGCTGTAGAGGCGAGGCCTCGAATCTCGGCCGATACAGGGGTACGAGACAGATTCAGTCTCCGTACGCAAGTTTCTGTGATGAAACTGGAGGTAGAACCCCCGTCTAAGAAAGCTCTGCATAAATGAAATTGGCCATCATAGCCTCGTACCTTTATTACGGCGGTAGCTAGCATTCCCTGGGACCGAGAAGTTTCCCGTGAATGATTATTTAGGACAAGCTCAGGATTTGGCCCTCTCCCTTGGTTGTTTGCGGGTTTGTCCTTGTGGAGAAGCGTGTGATGCTTTCCATTGCAAATGCGGCAAGTTCCTCGGCTTGGGCATTTAGTTAAGATGTGGCCGTCTCGAATGCAGTTGAAGCAGAGTAACAGTCTCTTCACTGTGTCATTTTTCTCTTGTGTTGAGAGCGAGAGGAATTTAGGGCATTTGGAGAGGAAGTGAGCTTCCTTGCACAGACTGCATGTCGATGAGGCTGCGGCTGGTACATGATGTACGTGAGCTACTCTCCCAAATCCTTGTCTTCCCGGGTTTTGAGCCGGTGTGGGTTTGCCACTGCAGAGTTCTCCGGCACAGAGAGCTCCGGCTCGTTGTTCGAGAAACTTGAGCAGTCCTGAGAGGGCCGGAATAGCACTGTCTGTAAGTGACTGTTCCCACATCTCCCTCGTCGTGTTGTCAAGCTTGCTTGCTATGTGGAATACCAGTATCGCATCCCATTGGTCCACAGGCAGTTTTAAGGCAATAAGAGAGTTAAAATATTCCTTACTTTTGTCGATTAAATTCCGCAATGCTGAGCCTGAGTTTCCGGTTAACGGTTTCTGTCCCGTGAATTTCCGCAAAATGGCAAACAACAACTCACGCTTGTTATCATATCGATGTTGAAGTTGATCCCAAGCCGTGTCGAAATTATCGTCGGTTATTGCGAGGGACTGGACTTGACGAGCCGCTTCTCCCGTGAGTAGGGATTTTAAATAGGTGAGCTTCTGTGCCTTCCTCAAATCAGGATTTGACATCACAGCAGCGTTGAACATATCGTGGAATGAGAGCCAGTTCTCGATATTTCCATCGAAGGTAGGTAGCTGGAGCTTGGGCAAGTGCACGGTAGCAGAGCCCGGAGTTTTTCCCGTACCCGATCCTCCAGCGGCTGTAGCTGGTGCAGGGAAGGTAGCCTTGATAGCTTCGAGTTGGGCAAGTAGCTCGTGCACCATATCAATCAAGTCGAAGTGAGCGATGTTGTGTGGCCCGATGTCGGCTGGATGAAGACCGACGATTTTCTCGTAAATATCTTTCATTTTGGTATAGGCTTCCTGGGCCATTGGAAGATACATGTTCGCCTTAACTTCCGAGATCAGGGCCGCATGATTACTATGGTCATCTACCTTTGCCTTTAACCACACTAATGTAGCTTTAACACTGTCCCTCTGCGCTTCAAGTTTTTGCAAGGCAGATGACATGATTTTAACAGTTTTAATTAAATTGTTCAATGGTCAATTTAAACTAACGGATGATCGTAATTTGAAACGATTTTTTAAAAAACGCACTCAACGCTTGCTGGCCGATGGCTTATAAAAAATGTTAAATGTCGGATCTCACGTAACTTTTGGAGGATATGATTTATGATTGAAAATAAATCAGTGTCCTTTCCCCATAATTCACTGTTATAAAATTACGATTGATTTACCGTATTTTGTCCAAATTCCAGTTCAAATCATCCACAAACTCATGAAACTATAATGATATTTTAAAATTTCGATGAGTGTTGTGAGTTCACAAATGCACAATAAACAGCACTCCAGTGTAAAATGTCATTCACTCCTCACTCGCCAGTTTTGTGATATGGGATTGAGGTGGAGAGTTGGGATTTCACTGGAACGTTCACGGATTTTCAGTTTTTTATGAAATCGATCACCAAAGTTTTTAAATAAAACACCAAGATATTCACGAATGTTATTGTTCTTGGATAATAATATCCGGTTCGTATAGGACCATGTAAAATCTCGCGTCAAGATGCTTCAGTTTGTAATTATGATGAGATTTTTTGTGTGTTTGAAAACTGTATATTTAGGATGTTATAAATGAGTGTGAACGTTTTTATGTTGCAAAATACTGTATGGAATTGGATGCCAATAAATAGGTAAAAATCGGTGGTTTTAGTTGAATAAATAAGTCAGATTGGAGTCGAATATTTAATGTCAAATAAAACGAATTTCAGGATATTTTTGTATAGAATTTAGAAGTGAATCTGGGTCTGGTTTTCAGACGACTGGTTTAAGTTTAGTTGTAGGAAAATGCAATCATATTTAGAATTTGACAGATAATGAATGAGACATATCATGGTATAGGTTTACAGGTCAAATGTGTATAAGTATAAGTATATAAAGACGATACGGGCTGCATGATTTCAAGGTTTGTAACAGAGATTATTAAGAGTCAAAAACTGGAAGTTGTAATTACATTCAGGTTGTCCAGACATAGGAATCAAGATTATAGATTAGAATGGTACATAATGAGATATAACTCCTCCTCGCAGGGTAGAAGAAGGCTAGGGAGCATGCACTGAAACATGAGACTTTATGTCAAATAAAAATATTTGGTAAAAGTTAAGTCCGTAATGAGAAACAGATAGGAAAATGTACTACGACTCTCTTAGTACAGCCAAATGCCCCCACATCTAATTAGTGACGCGCATAAATGGATTAACGAAACTATCGGTACATAAATTGTTAACAAAAGATAGCTGGAGCTAACTATAGGAAAGGCTACGGGCACGCAGCACTTGGGTTGCACTTGTGGGGAGTTGGGAAGGTTGGCGTCTTCCTTCCCCACTCAGTCACTCACTCACACACACACACACAGATATACAGAGTCATGGATTGAGGCAGGGAGAGACTGGAGCGGGCGGCTGGCCGTGGAATGGGAATACACGGCTGGATTACCCACACCACCAAGCAGAGTGGAGAAAAGGGAAATAGATGCGAGAAAATGAGGGGTCACGGTGAATTCGCCGTGGCTCTCGTTTAATAGTCTTTGGTGGCTTGATTCTTCTTCTAACAACTACGCTATGGATTCCCTGTACATAGAAATAGCCTAGAGTTTAGTAGTTGGGGGATATTTACCGTAGAGAAAATGTCAATTGAAAATCATACACACAGTTCGGTTCAATCACAGACTGAACACTGGAAAAGAACATTTACAATCTACCGTATCTCTCCATGAATGTATAGGAAATATCCAGGATATCTTTCGACTATCTGTTTGAAAATGGAGTCTGGGAAGGTACTCTGGACTAACCAACTTGCCGAATCCAAGACCCAAACTTTTCACGTAGATTACCCCCGTTTTGATGCAGTTCTGGAATACTTAGACTCGTTTACAGATTACCGAATTGTTCTGCTAGGGTTTTGTAGAGAGTTGACATCTCATCGGCCGATATGGTGTAGTTTAGTTGGTGGTAGGGCCAGTGGTTCCATTGTTGAGCGGTGTCCCGGGTTCAATATCATAATCTATATAGCCTCAATCTCCTTTTATGCTTAATAATATTATAACTCGGCTTCGTGAGGTTTTCCTCTCTTCGGTTTTCTATTAAAGCTCCTCTAATGCCATTTCTCTTTTGATACTTTGATTGAATTGAAAAGCCAAATTGGATTACAACCCCTAGAGAACATTTCCGATGTTTGTTTCTGATGAAAACGAGCTCTCATCCTCCTCCGCTCCAACCCACCATTTATTTATAAAAGCTTTATGCTTAATTTTATCACTGATTTACTGTAACCTCTTTCTCTACCTTTTCTCTCCGTCTCTTGATCCATTTCCAACTCATCTCATAATACATATCGAACATCCTAATTACTGTATGTAATTGAAGACACGATCTAAGGCATAGTAATTTTTTTTTAAATAAAACACAGACGAAGACGACACTAAATGTTATGGACATGTCAGCTCTGGCAGTCACATTAAAAATGTAAATTGATCCTCTGATCTCATTTTACTAATCGATGACTGATTTGTCCATTAGTCAGTTTCTTTAATGGTTCGTGGTGCAGTTTATCATTAAGCTCTTCGATACTTGAAACCCTCTCTATCCTCCCTGACTGTTTCGTAGTAGTAGTGCCATTAATATTTTAACGAGCCTTCGTTTTCTTGACATTTTTTCTGCAGCAAGGACAGCGTCTAGTCGCTTTTAGTGTCCGTGCTGATAAGTAAATTAAATCAGTTTATTTTAGTTCAAGTTTTGATTTTAACACAGTGGTCATACATATTCAAGTCACTCTACTCGTGTTTTCTGTGAGTTTCAATATTCTAAGAAAGTTAAATAAACACCAACCAACTTCCTAACTTTCCGTGGCTTTTATTGTTCCAGACTAAGGCAGTTTAAGGTAACAAAATCATCAGAATTCCAAATTACTCTTCATATATTTATAAACTGCAAAATATAAAAGTAATTTTTCGTAATGTAAGTATAAACGGGATCGGTTAACACCGTGTTGACAAAATACTAATTAGTTGGGTGACTCCATTCACAACAAGTTATTGACAATTTTAATTGGCAGTCTACCTAAAGTGTTACTTGTGGAAGACTGGTCTAGATGAACCAAACAAGGAATAACACAATAATAAAAGCCACAACAAACAAACAAACAAACAAACAAAACAACACCAAAAATTGATATCTCCCCATCTAAAATGAAACCGCATCATGATAACTCCCCCGTGGCCGGCAAGCTTCATAAATTATTATTTAATGTGTGTACAACATACAACCAAAATACAAAGTCGCTCCAGTTCATTATTATATCCTCAACCATCCTTTTTGTTTTGGTATTATGGCCCTATCATCTATATGCAAGTACGAAGGAATCATTTCCGTAGATTGTAGATTGCAGTGAGAGTGACAGTGGTCCAAATAAAATGCATCAGATTAACCACAACGTCACACTCCTAATTTTATTGAACAACGTTCGCCTCAAATTTAACCCTTATCACAGTTCGCATCTCATGCTTTTAATAAAGCATTGGAACATGTTCCAACGTTAAAGCAGGCATTCATAATAAATCGGAGGCATGATGTAGATCAGTTGTTTAAATTTTAATTTATCTTCTTAATTCCTCATGTAGCCCCTCAATGTTTACTTCAATTTCGTTACAAACAATACTTATTTTGCAATACTATTTATATTACAATACTTACACTGAAATACCTATATGTGCATATCTTACAGGTCACATGAAAACATAATTCCTAGCCCAGTTCATTTATAGACGCACCAAAGCTAGGATAATTATAAAAGAACTAGTCAGTTTAAAACGGTGCTTGTAGATATAGAAAAACTGTAAGGACGTTCATTATGGTATGGAGTCAAGACGCATTGTAAAAAAGTTAGTTGATAAAAATCCCTGGGACAAGCAATTTAATTATAAAATGTAGTGCATTTTAATCTGCATCAAAACTATCAAAAGGTTGCAACATCAAACTGTTTTTAATCATTTTAATCGTGCGTGTTAGATATCTCAACCCTAGATTGAGAAAGAGCAACTGAAACTATTTACTATATGCATGTATATGAATCGTCGAAAGCGATAAAAGTTTAATAACATTGATTTGTGAACTTGGTAAATTAGATTGTGAATCTGAGTCCTCAAATCAAATTACAGAGGAGTTAAGTGCTGTATGCTTTAAAAGTCTAACCTACTAAATATACCAAAGGGAGAGTAACAGATCAATTTATGTTACTTGTTTCTGCTGAAAGAGTGCACAATAAACGGAACATTCATCAATACGACAATGGCCCCTCCATATCGATTTCATTATGTGTAAGTAAAGCTAAAATCAACACATTGAGAACACAGAGTCATAGTCGACTGAAGAGAGTGAATTGATGAGGTTGAAAGGGGGCTAAATGTACTCTGTTTTAACAAAAACACCGTTAACTAAGGGGAAGATTGTAAATGTAGCCATTAGTCTTCATTGGGTCACCGGATCACGTCACGGAAGAATGGCTGAACATAAACGGACGTCGCGGTTCTATGAGCTGTCTCTCCATTTAGCAACTTCATCACTTCCAACGTTTCAACTCCGTAATGAACAACAAAAAGAGATAGTATTATACGCAATGGATAGATGCATAAATTAATTCATTTTTCTATGCCCTAGCAGTACAATCCTACTTCGTCCCTCCGCCATTCAATCAACTATTAAATATAATTAAGTTAGAACCAAACAAGGAATGAAATACATTAATATAATAAGAGCAACTGAATAAAAACCATCATTTTTGATACTTATTGATAGCTCTAACATGCAGAGTCATTACTTTCGCAATGCTGTCGTTTAAAAAATTCCTCAAACTCTCATGCGACAATAACCGATTTAGTCGGTGGTAAAGGGCTGAAAGGATCAGTTTAATGATGGCAAGGCGGAGGGACGGGCGAGAAGTAGATGGAGGCAGATGGATGAACTGATGATAATGTTAGATGGAGAAGTGGTAAGATTTTTTCAAAAGACAGGAATGATTTGACACGGAAGAAAGTTTTTATCCCTTGATGGGAACCAATTCGTTGGATGTGAGTGATCCGGCGTGTAGGTACAGGCCTGTAGATCCGCTCGGTTAAGAGGGAGAGGCAGAAAAAAATAGAGAGGAAGAGAGAGTTGAAAAATAAGATAGAAGAAGAAGAGTGAAAGTGTTGGAGTCAAATGATAGAATCCCTCGATGGGCTTTGTGGATGACGGAGAACATAAAAAGGTGGCTTTTACGTGGAGATGAGATCGTGTCCCGATGTCATTTTGAATTCCTGATGATTTTTTCCCAGCGACTGTAGTGATCCAGTTGAATGAGGGTAGATAATTCATTGATCTCATCGAATTTCATCTTTCCCTGATAGCTCATACCACCACTACCACCACTACTTCCTACCTCCAAGGAAGATAATTTTTTCCCCTTCATCAACCCTTTCTATTCGAGTAGGAAGTAGGAAGTGGAGGCGTACCGGGAGTGTAATAGCGGGTCATTGTTAAAGTTCCTATCAATTGACTACTTGTTTCGGAGTAGAAACGGGAGAGTTGCTGGATAAGAGGACTTTAGTGGAAGAGACATGAATGCATTTGTGAGAGAGGGTGGGATTGGTCGGCAGGAGCCAAGACGTTTAAGTGGACAGAGGTCGTAACCGAAGAGGATCTCTGAGAGAAATGTTTGCATTTCCTCTCTCCTCTCCGTAGTGGACTGATGTGGCTCCATTATGATCCATGAATTGTGTGGAGAAAGGCTTTCTCCGTCCTCTCTGCCTCCGAGTGGGACGGAAAATGATAGAATATGATATGAGAAATAATACTCTGGAACCCATACTCTTCCATACATAAAGGGCCAAATTATATAATTCCATTTCCCATTTCAAGATGTGATTTGTTGCCAACATAAAAGTCGCCTTACATCCTATTTCTTTGTGGATTGCCTAAACTTTCTCCATTCCTGGGACCTACTCAGTCCATCATTTAACTACATCTCCCATCGCCCTCCTCTCTTATCAAACCTCGTCCTTATTCCACCCTCTCCTTTTACAGAGCAGTTTATTCAATATCTACTACTACTGCTCCACCATCACAACGTACATCGTTACATCCCGATATCAGAGGATCGGATGTTACATACACCAAACAACTATCATCATCTTCCCTCTCAGATAAATGCCACTTCCAATCTTTCACATCCACATACTTATTTCCTTTGTCTCTCTGCCATAGAACGGCCCTTATGATCGTTATTCATTGCATCAAATTGAAACTTTCTCCGTGGGTCATTCCATCTCCATGTTCGGTTGCCAATGAGCGGCTGGAGTCCCTTTCTCTTATCGACTTCAATAATTCTATCAGCCCTTCTCAGGGAGGAGAGCGGAATCCATACTTGTTCCTATAGTATTCTCTGCTTCGTTTCTACAATTCCACACCGGCACGTAAGGGATATGAGAGCAACTGCTACCGAAAAGTCACAGACGACTCATTATATAGATATAGCGTTGGGGAGTCAAGGAGGAACATTATCTGAAGAAGGATGCAAAAATTCACGCTTTTCCACTCATTTAAAAAGTTTCTTTGGGATTAAAGGGAGGAAAAAATGCATATTATTATCTTAAATGTGCGGCTATAGGGAGGCGGATATGGGCAACTTGTGTTCATTTAAAAATGTTTGAAAGAGTGGCAGAGAGAAGGAGAGGGGTTTGGATGCCGAAAGACATAAGTTTAGTGATTGTTCCCGAGCCGCTTGCGAATGACAACACATGGAACAGGGACTGATATTTGAGACCAAGGAAACTTTTCCTATAATTTTTTCTAATTTCGTCCCATTTGAAAACTAATTTTTACCGTTTGGAATCTCATCCATAATGTGACATATTGGAAGTCATTTTTTCATTTGCACACTTTTGTTCTTTCTTTCACTCCTTGTTCAACTCCTTCTTCTATTAAAATGAAATGAAAAATCGGATCCCCCTTTCCATTTTTTACGTCGTTTCTCCATTCTCATCATCTTACTTATTTCCTAACTTTCAATACACAGCCCGTCAGTTATTCTTTTTAATTCCGAAGGATATATTTCATCAATACTTCATTTTAAGAGTTAAAAAAATCTTAGGATATGAAATGCATGTATATGTATATTCCTGAAAAGATGGAATTGTTTTAAGACAAGCTGACGAAAATCCAAACTTATTAGTTGAAGTTGAATATTTAAAGAGTAGACAGGCTTGGTAGGGATAATTCCAATTTTTTGTCAGAATTTTAAACTTGCAGATTCATTTTTTAATCATTTAAAAATTAATTATGCATATTTAAATGATCGAATTTCGGCTTACTAAATATTTTGCAGTACGAAAACTTGAAAAGTTTTACTGTTTTCTTCAACTCTTTAATAAAATCCAACATTCGAGCATTTGTTGATAAGAGTTCGAATTTGTAATTATTAATGATTTTATTCTACGTCATTAAATTTAAAAATATGGGAAGCAAATTAAAGATTTACCCAAATCAAGGTGAATAGCCCAACTCGATAAGATGGTCGGATTAACATCGCTTAAACAACACATACCTGTACAATTAGCACTAAAGGGTGTTTGAACAGTAAATATGCAGTTTGTAGTCTATTGACTATTTCCAAGACATAATAACATCAGCCACATACATACATATTCTACATGTATATTATTAAGCAGAGATGTGGGGCTTCTATAAAAGGTAGCATATACAAGGAAATCCATTTTTTTGGAAATTCATAAAATTGTAAAAATACCGAGTTTCAATAATTTAGACAAACTTCCATGTATTTACACAGCTTATTTTAATTAGAATAACAAAAGTATGAACTCCAATGATTAAATCCAAAAACCAAGCCAAGTGATATAGAAACGGTGGAGAAAAAATAACAGAACGACTGGGTTCGAGGAATAAAAATCCCCTTTTAATGGAAGTTTACGTGGCGAATTTTTTTAATATTCCAGCTCTAGGAGACCATTAACAAGGCTTAAGCCTCACAGTCAGTTGAGGTCTCATTGGTAATTAGAAAAAGTACCCGGGGATTTTTCTAATTTATGCGACTAATTTTGATGACGAGGCCTCCGGTTCCAATATAACCGTCTCAACCAGAGTATTTCAGTCAACAAAATCTGCCTCACCTCCTTCCAATATTTTTAGATTTAAAAAAGTCCCTGATCCCAATCCGACCAAACTTGTCGTTCTACTCTAAATCCATAATATTATGTACTTTTCCTTGATCCTTTCCCTCCCGCTTCATTGGAGATTTACTTTTCCGTTAGTTACGCTTTTAGGAATGCATAAGAAGGGAATGGGCAAACATAATAAATCGGTAGTAGACCCGTTGTCTACAGTTTCTCTTGAAATTTAGTCAAATCGAACGTTCTTTAGTTTCAAGCCTCTTTTCTCTCTCCTACTTTCTTTTAGAGAGAAAGGAAAGAAAGGGTATTTGTTTGGATGAGACGGGATGAGATGAGACGGAAAATAATTGTTGAAAGAAATGTATTAAGAAGTTACTTTTGTTTGGCTAGAAGGTGTATTGGAGCGTGAATAGATTTAAAATAGATTGCAATGCTATTACACTTCCGTCGAAATCTTCGTAGATGGATTGGATCATAGTTAATGATTGTATTCCTCTCTCTCTCCAAACCTAGGAACTCACATTTCTTGTCTTGATTTTATTTATTCAGATGCGGAAGGGAAGTGAAGTCAGTTTTTGTTGTCTCATTCGGAGGAATGAGTGGGGTGGTTGTGCATTTTAAGTATAGTTTCCAGAGGAACTCTGAGAACGATACATTATGATGTCATGTTGGGAGCCTTGCTTAACAAATGTTACGGTTTTTTGCCTACATCCTACTAGACATAGCTTGAGTGTAAGGCTTAAGTAATGACTGAAGATGGGATGGTAATGCGAGGGCAAGTGAATGGGAATTATCATCCCGACTTTGTCTCTTGATGAACTTTTAAAGATCCCGAAAATAGCGTTTCCAGAGACGTGGGATGGATATGGATGGCTGATACGGTTGAGACTGAAGGCACTTTTTGCCCCGCCGCCACCGCCCGGTGGAACAAAGTATGAATCGAAGGGATATAGTTTACTTTCATCATCCCTGACTTTCGCTCTGATAATTCCCGTTTTTCGGAGCTCGGATTGAGGCGGAGATATATAATCTGTATGCTTGTATTCATATATAATCTCTCTCCTCCGTCTTTAGGCTGGGTTCCTCGGGAACTTCTGGTTACGAGGAAAGGATTCAATCACGGCAAAGAAGGAGTAGAAGTAGTAGGCAGATGATGAAGCCAAAGGGTTCCATTAAAGATGGTTGAGGGCTGAGAGTGTTGCCCAAGATTGCGTGAAAATGTGCTCTTTATATGCACTTGAGGAGATGGGTGAGGTTGTATTCTTGTGGTCACAGTTGTTGAATAATACCAATTTTATAGTTGCAAATTCAAGTCAGGATCTCATACAAAAGTAACCAAATGGGGCAGGCCATTGATCATGGGAGGCTTTGAGGACCATCCGTGCTGCAGTCAGATCAGTTCTATATCTCTTGAGAGGAGAGGACATTTGGCTCCGTCCGTGTGCTCCAAGGATTTCCCCTGTCTTTTCGTCACCCATAGAAATCGACCTCAAGGTCCAATCCTGGACTCCCCGACTCCTTCCGTCCCAACTAATACCTATATCCCTACACACACATCTCTCGCCTCACCACATTTCCATCAGATGTGACTGCACCCAAAGTGGTCGTAGTAGTTTGGACTCAGGTCTTTCCCATAAATAAATCCGATTCCACTCCCACAACATCCTTTTCCTCCGAATAGATCTTATGTGAGAAAAATATGGAAATGAGTAAACTAGTAGTCTGTTCCCTTCGCCGCCTCATATTCCTCGCTCCGGAGACTATCACATAAATTGAAAGTTATGGATATGGGGTGAAGATACCGGAGGAGCATGATTCCTCGTACGAGCATGGACCTCACGGAAGCAATGTGCCTCGGGAATATTGATACGGACGGGTCAGTCGGAGAGGAATCCTAGCTCCTCTCCGATTTCATGTAGAACAGCCCATATGGACACCGACAGAGAGAGAAATAATAATATTATGTCCCGATCGCCTTTCCCCAATAAATCCGACTTTCTCCATGTAAAGTGAAGGGAATAACTCTTTCAACAAAGACTCCTTCACGTGCTTCAATCCGCTTCATCGTTTATCCTCTGGAAAAGGGAAGAAGACCTCAACCAAAAAGCCCGATCCTCAAATCTGCCTTTTCAATTTCTCCGGAGCTGATTACATTTTCGCCATCATTTTTCATGTATGCTGGTTGGGCTTGTTGTAGCATATGATATTATTCTGTTGGCATACACCTCTAGCTTGATGTAAAGAGTATCTTGCCCTCATCATGTCTCACATTTACATACTTTAAGCCTCTCCATTTCATCTCCTTCATCGCACTTTCAATACAATCTGACTTCCCATACCATGTCACTCATGGTATCGGAATACCATATCCGCAACCGGTACACTCCTCCGTCGAAATTTTTCGACAGAGGAAAAGGGAATTTTATCCGCCGTCTCCAACCTCAATCTTTCAAAATGATACCACTTTGAAAGGAGAAGAAGGAGATGGTCTTGGGCCTTTCAACCAAATATTGCTCAGTTAGTTCCAATAGTCTCCCTTATTTTCATCCTTATTGATACTGCCCGAATAAGATTCCTCCTCATCAGCATCTGTCACGCATAAAGACTCTCCATCCATCCGACATAATGAGCCAATTCCATGGCCTATTCTGAGGAAACTCAAATTCAAATTTCATACAGAGGCTCATAATATCACGCTCAGGAACTGGGGACTCAAAGACCTCCCTATTACTCCCGTTTAGGAGCAGGGACTGGGACCTATTTATGACTTTCCGAAAACCCAAAAATGTCATCCAAATACGTTCATATCCTCCTCCCGACGACGTACCTTCTATCATTACAATTTACATACTTACATCTCCTATCTCCTGTCCATTACAACTTACGGAACCGCGGAAGAGGCAGGAATAAAGCTAGTTTATCCTGTTATTCGCTTATTCAATGGATTTCCTTCTCAGGAAAAGTAGGAACGTAATTTTGATGAAGGTTTCCTAGAGACGATGTTGTCCATTTCCTTACACGTGGCGAGGAATACATAAATAAAAAATATTTCACCCGAAACTTTAATGCTGGTTGCGGTATTTGAGGAACTTTGGAATGGATTTTTCCCCTATTGTAATAGAAGGGCCGGCAAATTGCTTTTTAATAGTCGAGCTATCCCTCTACTGTTTACGACGAAGCTACCTATTGTTGGGGATACAGATGCTTCTGTGTCTTCCCAGTACAATCACCACTTGGGGTAATTTTTATCTCATTTGAGAGGCAGTGGTGGGGAATTTGTAGTGGTGAAAGTCCGTTTGTGTACAGTAAGCCTTGTTTATTCTTCACTTAAGTTGACAGAAACCAGAAGTTGCTCATTTCCTTAGGGTTTTGCATCCTTTGGCTAGTTTGCCCTTAGTTTGCCGGACAAATGCATCATATTTTGTACACAATACAAGTCTTCCTGTCAGATCATTGTACTTCCTCGGCCAAGAAGAACAACAACTACTTATGTTCTAAAAAAACAAAATCCCGTTGGGAGAAGAAAAAAATATTCCCAAGGCTTCAGTATCTCTTCTCTGCCTTCGTCTTCTTGACAAAATGCAATTTCTATGCTAATATTCGGAGCAAGCCCTCTTTCCCAGCAACCCAACCCAACTATACAGCCAGCATCTGGACTCGAATCTTCGGCTGGACATCGAGCTACCGCATTTAGAGCTTCCTTATTGCTATTTATTCCAATCACCTCTGACTCTGACAATAACAAAGCGTGATTTGTACTTTGTTACTTTTTTTAGATTAACTGGTGACCCCGGGTGAAGATTAAAAGAAGGTCAAACGAAACTAACTATGCCCAACGCGAAAACCAAAAAGGTCCGACGGGTTCGGATTCCCAAGCTGAAAAGATGCCTTATGGATTTGGACAATTTTTTATCGTAAGTCAATCTACAACTTTGAACTTAAAACTTTTTGTATTTGATGTTCAATATTATTGTACCATGAAATGTGAAATGAGTACTTGTCATGATGAAAAGAATGATGAACTATTTGTATGTGCTGATGATGTGTATGAAATTTTGAATTGGGTGTATATTTTAATTTTGTAGCTCGTATAAGGATACTCTTGCAGTGGTCCTATTCATGAAAGATCGGAAGGGTCAGGAATGTGTATCAACGTACAAGACCTTGGTCAAGCTCGCTAGTTCAGAAAAGAACGAGGTTTGGGTTGCTTCTTTAATTCACTTTTATAGTTTTACATTGTCTTTTTTGGTCTTTGGTCTTGTTTGAGCTTTCGGTTCAGTCAGGATTTGTAATTAAAATTATTTATTGCAAACGCAACGTTCAAGAAAGGGTGAATTGGTAGGAAACAAGACTTCAAATAGCATTTAATGCCGTTGTACGACACATGGGGGGTCGTTTTATACCAGAATCTCACATTTCTCCAACCATAGAATAAATCATATACGTTGTTGAATAGGACTTGATCGAACCTGTTCAACAATGTCTCACAGATGAAGGCCTTCTATTACCAAAAATTGCAACCTTTGTAATGCTCAAACCTACAGGGGAACTGAGAGACAGTTTGCGTAGTTCAAACCCCCAATACTAAATGCCATTGCATTCCCTAAAATCCCTGATTTGCCCCACTTAACCACTATTATCCAAATACCCAATTATGACCCAATCCGCCATCATGCACCCAGTGCATGCCCTTTACCTCCCGGTCATTTCAAGACCAAAACCGCCCTTGTCCGACTTACAAGTCCCGTGCAACATTGTTGTACAAATGCAAGTCTGTTCGGCCTGGCTCTCCCAAAATAGCCAAGCCCAATCCCGAAACTATTTATCGGCCTCCTATTCCGAACCAGGATTAGAAGCTAAGGGTCACCAAGCCCTTTCGACTCTGTTGTGCCTCACCACGGCCGCTGAGTTAGGGGTCACCAAGCCCTATGCATTATTGCCTCGCCACAGAGCTTGATGCCAGGGTCACCATGCCCTTAGACTAATCGGTTCTTCCGACCCTCACCACGGGCGCTGAACTAGGGGTCACCAAGCCCTATTGACGATCCCTCTCTTCACCATAGAGCACAAAGGTCACCAAGCCTTTTCCCAGCCCGCTCGCACCAAGAGCCCAACTACGGGTCACCAAGCCCGTCCCCTTTCTACTCTTATCTGAGGTCCGTACTCGTTGATTGGTACTTTAGTCTACGTTAATATTTGTGTTCGTTTCCTTATATAGTTCCCACTTACTGTACGCATAGGTTTGAGCTCTGTTGTTCTCTTCGTGTTAAGCGCCATTAAACTTAACCCCTTTGCGTATTGTTCTTATTCACATATTGGCATGACTACGGCACTGATTGCATAGTATTGGCCAAAGAGCTTGGACTACATCGGCAAAGGATCCGTGTTATGTTAAACCAACTCGGGTGAGGAACCGTTACGACCGTTCCAAAAGTAAGCATAGCTAGTGTTGCTCGGACTTATGTAGCTATCTCCTTGTGGGGCTAGTTGATAAGGGGAGTAACTCTAGTATATTTCCTTACATATGGGGGCTCGTCCGGGATCCTTCGCCTACCTTATCTCTCTGCATGCTTGATCACCATTCAGTTAGAATACTTAGTAGAAAAACGTGCTTTAAAGTAGGTTCTCTTAGTTGGCAGATTAGACAATAGACGCTTTTAAATTGGGACTCTCCAGGTCAGTATCTCTTGTGGGGGGTGGGTCAGAGTAGGAGCAGGGCTACTCAATATCCATAGCCTTGACAGGGTAAGACAACTCTTTTGTGGAGCGGGTTACACGCCGTAACAGAGGTCCTAGGCTCTTCAGTAGATCGGGCTACACGCTGTAGTAGGGATCTTTTAGATTCTTTCGAGGAGCGGGTTACACGCCGTAACGTTGACGAATAAGACAAGGTCGCCTTATTTTGGGTCGGTGTGCAACGCCTGCATAGACTATAGTTTCCCACATACTCCCCTCCCCACCACTCAGGAAAACCTATCTCTTTTGCTTTGGCCAGAGTAGTTTTGATAGCTATCCGGACACATTAACACTTCAGTTAATGCATATTTAGAAGACATATTTAGACTTGAAGAGCAAGTTGAGACTTTGAAGAGGAAGGTTGCGGGAAATTGGAGCTCTACCACATTTTCGGGGAATTTTTTTTTAATTTTTTGGAAAACGGGTATCTTTTCGGTGCAAACCGGGTTTTTTGGAGGAAAAAGGTAAGGAGTGTTGACCTTACCTTACAAGGAACCAACAGCCGCCCTGGACATCCTTTTTTCAGGTCAAATTGGGGATGAAGGGGGATGGAATCGGGGAATACGCCGGGTACATGCTTTTTGCATGGGATGGGCGTATTTCTCGATTCCACCGTACCTTCATCCTCAATACTACTTTGGTACTTCTCACCTGCAATTTACCTGCAGGGAGAAGGAACAAAGGCACACTTTTTTTAAAAACTTTTTTCCATCTTTACAGATGGAAAAAACAGAATTGGAACTCCTGGGATCGGATGAGGACACTCACGTGCCTCTTCCCAAGAACTTGGAGGAATCCCTACTGGAAGACATGGACGTGGGGGACGAAATGTCAACCGTCGACACTTCCAAGACAGGGATTGACACCGTGGAGAAAGGTGTCAAGGACCTTCACGTTGTGGAAGGGGACAACTCCCAAGGGACGGGAAAGGACTCCAACGAGAGTCAACTGTCCCGTAAGAGAAAGTCGGGTGCTCAGAGGAGAAAGGCGAAGAAGGAGAGACTGCAGGCGGGACAACCCTTGGAGATTCCCGCTGTCACAGCTGGGGGCTCTGGGAACAACCCTCCTAGGTCAGCAGTCCCCCCCTCCTTCCCATCTCCTCAAAATAAGGACCGAGTGCTCCGCAACCCTCATCCTGTTGGGACTCCCGTTAGGAGAACCAACCAGGAGCCGGGCTTCAGCGGAGGATACCGAGCCACCAAACGGTCTCGGGGAACACCGGATTCCAAAGGGGAGCCGGAATCGGAGGCCAAAAAGTCCACCTACGTAGAGGCGGCGAAGAAGGGACTATTCGTCAATATCACGTACAGTGATAAGACGAAAGGCAACCTCAACGGCAGCGACAGACTCGTCATCCAAAAGGCCTTATACAAGGCCATAGACGAGATGAGGCAACCCACCAGGCTAAGGATGGATGGGATCTACCTGGAGTTTGGCAAGGTAATTGCCAAATGTCTAGATGAGACCACCAGACTCTGGCTGGAAATGGAGGTCGAGAAGATCGATGGGGGCAAGTACTGCACCTCGGTCAACTCACCAGCGCCCTATAAGTTTGGAGTGTGGGTGAGGGGCACGGATACACCCCCTAAAGGGCATATCTTATTGCCACTCATCTCAAACCATAGTGGAGGGGTCGACCTTTCCACATGGTGGATCAAGAGCGCCACCCTCTCGGGGGAGGGATGGTACTTGACCGTCATGGTGGACGACAAGGGGCGACGACTTCTCCTTGGGCTACCGGGGGGAGTGGACAAAAACCCACTACACCTTTACTGCGACCGACTCATTTTTACTGAGTTGGGAGCTAAAGTAAAGGGAAGTGGACCAAGCAGAGAAGGGGCACCCCCGGGGGGTAACCCTGGGGGGTTGGCTGACTCCTCAAAAAAATCCACAGATGGTGGGGGTGCACTCCGTGGGGGCAACCCTGCGGGGCAGGCTGACCCTCCATCTGGAACTACAACAGAGGAGCGGACATTAGGGGGCAATGTTCCCAATGTCAAAGCCGACTCTGTGGTGAGCAAGGAGTAGGGGGTAGATGGAAAATAAACTAATAAAAACTAAAAAAAAACAAAAAAACACAAAATCCCAAAAAAATACTAACTTCTCACATACTCCCCCCTTTTACAAAGGCCAAAGTAGTGGTCATTCTTCGGCGACTCAAAGAAGTCATTCTTTGATTCAAATCAACTTGCATCGTTCAGAAAAGGCTTCGATTTCTCTATATCGAAGTCTGAGAACGATGCAGACAAACATATGCCTAATTCAAGAACCGAGGGCATGGAAGTGTCGTGTTCGGGGCTTGAACGGACTAGGCAATATGTACTACTCCATCAGCAACTCTGATAGACCAAGGGCGTGTGTAATCACGACCAGGGATGTCAAGACGTGGCCGATGGTAGAATTTTTCTCCAGGGACGTTGTAGCGGTCAAGACCTTCTGGAAACATGGAACTGTTGTATATGCATCAGTATACATGGCCCATGAGGAGAATTGTCCACCACAAAAAATGATTGACCTGGTTAATTACTGTGGTGCCAAAGGGCTACCACTGATTATTGGCTGTGACGCAAATGCTCATCATACTCTTTGGGGCAGCACAGACTGCAACGAAAGAGGAGAGAGCCTTTGTGATTACCTGCTACAAAATAACATACATATTGTTAACAAAGGGCATAAGCCTACTTTCGTGACGGCAAGCAGGAGAGAAGTACTAGATATTACTCTAGCCTCAAACTGCTTAAGTCAGAAAGTCATTAAATGGTGGGTGAGTGATGAGGAATCATCCTCGGACCACAAATACATAAGGGCAACAATTCAGCTCGGCCCACCGGAGCCTATACTCATTAGGAACCGCAGGACGACGAATTGGGGCACCTTTGTTACGAAGGCCAAGTCAGGCCTAAAACTGCTAAAGCCAACCCAAATGGACTCGATAAGAGACATTGAGGAAGGCACGACACAGCTATCAAACTTAATGAGGGAAGCGCTTAATGAAGCGTGCCCCATTAAGCAAGTTACAGCCAACAGGAAAACAGTTCCTTGGTGGAGTCAGGAGCTCACCTCTTTGAGGAAGGAGTCCACTAGACTTTACAAGAGAACTAAACCTGGAGAGCGAGATCTAGCATGGTCTTCTTATATTGCAGCTCGGAACAGATATAATTCTGCGACCAGAGCTGCAAAAAGAAAATCATGGAAAGATTTCTGTGGAAGCATCGAGGATTGCCCTCAGGCGTCCCGACTTCATAGAATTCTTAAATCGGATTCTAATATCCGACTAGGAGCTGTCGAGAAATCTGATGGCTCCTACACCCAAAATGCAGAGGAAACTCTGCAAACACTTCTCGAGCATCACTTCCCAAGGGATCCTAACAAGGAAACCTCACGAAGTGATTGTGGAAAGTGGAGTGGGGGAGGAATCGAAAAGATTGTATCTTCCACACGAATCGAACGGGCTATAAGATCCTTTGGGGCATTCAAGTCGCCGGGCTCGGATGAAATATTTCCGGCTATGCTGACTTATGTCCTAGAGGAAATTATCCCATTCTTAATTCTTATCTTTCGGGCTTGCCTGGAATATGGCTATACACCGATTGAGTGGAGGAAAATGAAGATTGTCTTCATACCTAAACCCGGAAAGGATAGCTACGAGAGAGTCTCCTCATGGAGACCAATCTCGTTGACCTCCTTTCTACTAAAAACATTAGAACGATTGGTTGACTGGCATATCAGAACTCCAGAATTAACTGGTCAACTGAGAGCTAACAATCAATATGCATACATGGCAGGGGTCTCAACTGAGGCGGCACTGCATCAAATTGTAGCTCGGCTTGAGGCAACTTTGAGATCAAGGGAATATGCCATAGGGGCGTTCATTGACATCAAAGGGGCCTTTAGCGATGCTACTTTCAAATCTATCACACGAGGATTGGCTCGAAATAAAGTCAACAACTTGTGTGCTAGGTGGATTGGTAACATGCTTGAAGGCCGTCAGGCTGAAGCCACGGCCAACGGTGTTACGGAGTCTAGAGGCGTTGAGAGGGGCTGTCCGCAAGGAGGAGTCCTATCACCTCTACTCTGGAATCTTGTGGTTGACGAAATCTTGTCAACTCTGAAAAGAAAACTCCCACAAGTCTACACACAGGGCTTTGCTGATGACCTTGGCTCAATTGCCAGGGGTCCTGATCTTAGCACTGTCGTGTCACACGCACAATGTGCGATCAACTTGGTGGATGGCTGGTGCCAGGAGGTCGACCTTGCGGTCAATGACAAACTGGCTATAGTGCTCTTCACAAAAAGGAAAAAATACGAACCAGTCCGCTTATACCTACGGGGCAAGCTACTGGTGATACAGGACCAGGTTAAGTATCTTGGGGTCACTCTAGACCGTACTCTCACATGGGAACCGCACTGCAGGGCCCGAGCCACTCTGGGCAGAGTGGCCTTGGCGCACTGCAGGAGGGCCATTGGGAGGAAATGGGGAGTGATTCCGGGTATTTATGCCTGGCTGTACTCTGCAGTAATACGTCCATGTGTTACCTACGCCTCCGTCGTTTGGGTTGCGGCTACCCTCAAAGCGACCACGATGAGACCATCAGAGCGACTCCAACGAGTTGCTCTTTTGGGTACTCTAGGAGGACTAAAGTCGACGCCAACAGCTAGTATGGAGTGCATGATTGGTCTCTTACCAATCAAACTGCACATACAACAACTAGCTGTTCGCACAATGTACCGGCTTCTGAAGAGAAGTCAGTGGCTTAACTGGGAGGGCAGGGGGGGCACAAGGGCAATTTCGCATATTGACCTGTGTAACAACCTGCGAAAAGATATCCCAGAAATGGAACTACCCTGTGATTATTTCCTTGAGAACATACTTGAACAAAGGAGTTTCTCAGTGAAAATTAGATCCAGGAGAGATTGGGCTGAAGAAGGGTTTCCCAGTTTACCACCGGGGTCCATAACCGTCTTTACTGACGGGTCAAGGATGAACGGCTCTACTGGTGCAGCATGTTTATCAGATGAACTGGATATGCTGAGGGGTAAGGTACCTTTGGGAACTTATCCTACAGTATTCCAGGCCGAGCTAATGGCAATCATTGCAGCCTGTGGGCCTCTCAGTGAGAGCCCTATGGGTGCAGTCATTAACATATTTGTTGATAGTGAGAGTGTACTGAAATCTTTGATCAGTACAAGCCCAGTGCCGGGACTGGTCAGAGATGGAAGGGACATCATCAATTCACTGTCAACAAACAGAAGTGTTACTTTACACTGGATCCCTGCCCATACCGGGTATGAAGGGAACGAAGCAGTAGATGAACTGGCCAAGGAGGCGTCTCGAATGCCATTCCTTGGCCCAGAACCATCAGTGCCGGTCCCATTTTCATTCATCAAAACATCCATTCGGGGACACTTCCAACGGAAGCATACCGAGGAATGGGTGAAACGTCCTGGCTGTCGTCAGACTAAACTGTTTATTCAGGACCCATATAGGGATACTGATTTAACATGGAAACAACTAAGTAGGGGTTCTCTTAGACTCCTTACTCAGATTATCACTGGGCATAATACTCTTCAAAAACATCTATGTACGATGGGATTAGTGGAGAACTCTACTTGCACTCTGTGCAATGTGGAGGACGAAACTAGTACCCACTTCTTAGGTGTGTGCGACAGATATTGTGCCTTGCGTTTTCAAATCTTCGGGTCACACATGCTGTGCCCGGAGGAACTATCAAAAGTGCCCCTCACCAGTATAGCGCAATTCATCGCTAAATCTGGGAGATTCGACCGAGATCGAGAGGGGCGCTAATATCGGCACAGCAAACTTCTTGTTCTTTGGGGAGTCCGTAATAGGCCAGAAATGGCCTTGACGGCTGAGTGGGCAAAGCATATGTGCAATGTCCATTCGACCCACCTAATACATACATACATAATGCATATTTAAACCTTCTTCATATACGTATATCTTTCCAGACTACTCAGGTTCAATATTTTAAACTAACGCTTTTGCGATTCTAAGCTGACAACGATCCCACTTTGACTAACTTCGATCCCTTGATTCGAATCACCACGATACTTTAAAGTTAATGTGCACTTTTCAAATCCGAATTCCAGTCTTACATACATTTATTTACAGGAGATGGTCAAAATCTTAGCTAGCAGCCCCAGTCCATGTTAAATTAAGTTTTACTGGTAATTAGCACTGAAACTATCATTATTCCAGCTTAAAATCCAAATAATGGCATTTTAATATTCCAAGTACCGAATATTTTGATAGCTTTCGCCTGTGCCATCTACAAGTTCAAAACTGCACTTAAATCTCATATTGCCCCATTAGCATCCTGTTTGCCTAAAAGATAGCGCTGTTGTCGCTTGCGGCAAATTCAAAATCAAGTTCTCGTGTATCAATTCCTCAACTCAAACCAGTTCCAGTTCAATTCAATCCATTGCAGTGTAAAGTCACCTTTTTCAAAACCGAAATCACCATCCCATTAACCAGCCGATTACTTAATTTTAGTGCAGAAGTAATAGTGAAATCATCCGACCTTTTGACTTAACTACTTATCGACATTGCACAGACGAGTAACATCATCCTTCATAAAATCAGGACGGGTATTTAATTTCCAAACTCTAAATTCCAACAACACTTTACAACAAATCATAGCACATACCCAAAATCCATTGAGGTCATGAACTCCGAGGCGTGTACTTTGCAATCGGAATCGTACTCAATGTTTCGGTCATGTCAACTAAAATACGTGTTCAATTTTATTCCAGAACAACCCCAAGTTCATCAAATATATAGAAGTCGAGGGACTCTATTATTGGCACATTTCCTGAACTGTAAGATTACAACAGATGCTCACTACAAATGCAATTTCTATATATTACATGTTTATACCGTACTGTAAATGTCTCTCTTATGTTCCGTGTAATATCCTTATCGAAGTCAATTTTCAAAATTCCAAGGACCTAAATAAATTATTGCACTAACAGACAATCCAAATCCATCTCATCATGGTCCCGCCTATGAAGAAACCGTCTTCATCTTCAACAATGTCCAGTCAGTCCAGTCACCCATCAAAACCACGTCCACTGCTCAATGAGCCTAGAACTCCGTGGTTCAATTATCGACAATCCGGTCCAGTCAGTGTCCACCAACCGAAACCAAAACATCACTTCATCCGAAAAGGGCAACTAAATGACACCCACAAAAACAAGACAGAGTTCAAGCCGATTCCACGAAATATCAGTGGAATCAATAAACGAAACCCCAATAAGAGTTCCAGCAAGTGCGTGGCGATGCATAGATCCCTCAATATCCCTATCCAACGAAGGACATGGGCAAGACACCATTACCCGTCTGTTAACACCATTAAACAGACACCAGAATACCTGGAACAAATCAAGACTGGAATGTATGTGCAAACCATGAACATCCACTCTGCAGCGGACACAATCCTAGAACCAGGGGTGCACAACAGTCTACTGCGAGTCACTCGGGGCACTGAAACCAACGATAGCCATCATGAGAATTACACACTGTCTCATGACTTCCCATTCCAACCTCAGAGGGTTAAAATCACCATCAACTCAGCAGCCCCTGCAAATTCGAAAGCTCGTTTTATCCACCTCGCACGATCTAACGACGTCCAGCAACGCATTATCGTGTCCCCTTACGATCCTAAGCACAAACAAGGCATTAACCAGATTCAGATCGCACGATTCCTGTCTGACCTAGCCGATGCCAGTCTTCGGAATCAAGATATCCGAAAACCAACTCATATTTCTAGTAGCTGCATGGACCAAATCTCAAGCACTGCTAACTACATCCCTCATCATATTGATCAACACGCGGCCAGTCACTCCCGACAGCAACGTTCAGAAATTATGAACGCAACTACCGCTTTTCCACCCTGGTTCTCGCCTCCAATCCAGATTCCGGTAGACGAGTACAAACGTGCCAAGTTCCCTATAACAGTACCGGATCCCATTGTCATTCCTAACCCAAGGCCGAATACGACTCTGCCCAACCAATCGCAACACCCTGTCAAACTCCAAGCTGCTCAACTACGACCTGCCCGATTAAGCCCGAAAGACTTACCACATGCTAAGCCAAAAAAAGCCGGCAACTGCAGTCAAACCCAGTGACACACTTAAGGTCATGATCACCAAGTTAGAAGCCAAGGATCTGCCCCGTAGGAGACCTGATACTCAAACCAGACCTGCTTCTCCTATTAAAACCACCCCAAAAGTGAAAGCGGTGAAAGCCAGCAAACCCTCAAAAAAGCAACTCTTCGCGGACTTATTTGGATCTGACTTAAAGCCAACTGCAAACCGGCCCGTTTACAAGTCCTCCAAACCCAGACGAAGCCAGCCCTTACAAGCCTCTTACCTGGAAGATTCAGATAGTACCGGAAGTCCCAAGTCACCCAAATCCCCCTCAATTCTAAAGGAAAACCCCAATCAAAGCAGTTCAGTTCCAGTGCTTTTGATGACTAATCCAATCTCAAGCAGCCCGCAGCCGATTATCAAGACTCGTGACCCTCCTGCACAAGATCCGATTGTTCCTGTTACTGCCCTCAATAAAAACCCAGAACCTGAAACAGTCCCTGTACCCAAGCCGGACACTACTGCCGAATCCTCTGACACGGAATACGACCCCATGGATGACCCAAACGCTGATGAAAGACCAGATTCATGGCCAGCATATTGCAAGGTGAATAAGCACCTCAACAACCTCCTAATGCTGCCGGACGACAAAGCTGCGGAACTGGAAATTCAGCGACGACGACCCATCAAAGATGAACCACACGACACCGACAACACCGATGAAGAACCCCAAGACATCGAAAGCATCGATCTGGAACCCGAAGTTTAGTAAAATACATTACACTTTAATATTGCCCCTAAGTAGTCTTTTAAATACATTATGTACCCATGTAAACCAGACTGACATCACTATCCATTAATTAGTTCCGTTCAATAATCAGTTCCGTTCAATACTTAATACTATTCAATAATTAGTTCTGTTCAACAATTAATTCTACTCAACAGCAATATATTAACGTATTATATCGTTCTTAATCGTATTATTTAATCAAGAGACTGAATGTTAAGTAAATACTTTACCTAACCATTTTTCAATGTTCAAATTACTATACAAATACAACAATTTAGTTAGTTCCGTTACAATTTGTGCTATTATTACCAGTGATAACAATAAATTAGCATTATCTGCCTTATGTTCCTATACGAACATGCCCAAAACAATGAATTTCACGATAATTACAAGTTACCAGTCTCACAACAATTTGTAGTACGCCGTATATAATATCTCATTTTCCAAGAACTCAACCTACATCAATGTTTTCATTCGATCCTTCATATTCTCTATTTTTTGTAAAGTTCAGTAATTCGACAATCCTTTTAAACCTATTTGAGACTCCTAATACTAAGATTAAAACTTTCTTGCGAAAGTTAAGTACAAATTATATTTAGTCAACTAACTGGTGCAACTAATTCTATACAATAATCAACTGTGAACCAATCACCTCTCATTACACTTACCAATTTAAGATAACTAGATTCATTATGAAATGTGATATCTACAAATAAATTTCTCATATTTGTAACTAAATATAATTTGCTTTAGGTATAAATTACTTCCATATTTCCTATAAGTGTAATTTATACGATGTAATGTCAATATTTTATTAGATGGTTAATAAAGTCTTCCGAAAGAGCCTTAAACGGGGGGATATGTAATGCTCAAACCTACAGGGGAACTGAGAGACAGTTTGCGTAGTTCAAACCCCCAATACTAAATGCCATTGCATTCCCTAAAATCCCTGATTTGCCCCACTTAACCACTATTATCCAAATACCCAATTATGACCCAATCCGCCATCATGCACCCAGTGCATGCCCTTTACCTCCCGGTCATTTCAAGACCAAAACCGCCCTTGTCCGACTTACAAGTCCCGTGCAACATTGTTGTACAAATGCAAGTCTGTTCGGCCTGGCTCTCCCAAAATAGCCAAGCCCAATCCCGAAACTATTTATCGGCCTCCTATTCCGAACCAGGATTAGAAGCTAAGGGTCACCAAGCCCTTTCGACTTTGTTGTGCCTCACCACGGCCGCTGAGTTAGGGGTCACCAAGCCCTATGCATTATTGCCTCGCCACAGAGCTTGATGCCAGGGTCACCATGCCCTTAGACTAATCGGTTCTTCCGACCCTCACCACGGGCGCTGAACTAGGGGTCACCAAGCCCTATTGACGATCCCTCTCTTCACCATAGAGCACAAAGGTCACCAAGCCTTTTCCCAGCCCGCTCGCACCAACCGGGTCACCAAGCCCGTCCCCTTTCTACTCTTATCTGAGGTCCGTACTCGTTGATTGGTACTTTAGTCTACGTTAATATTTGTGTTCGTTTCCTTATATATTTCCCACTTACTGTACGCATAGGTTTGAGCTCTGTTGTTCTCTTCGTGTTAAGCGCCATTAAACTTAACCCCTTTGCGTATTGTTCTTATTCACATATTGGCATGACTACGGCACTGATTGCATAGTATTGGCCAAAGAGCTTGGACTACATCGGCAAAGGATCCGTGTTATGTTAAACCAACTCGGGTGAGGAACCGTTACGACCGTTCCAAAAGTAAGCATAGCTAGTGTTGCTCGGACTTATGTAGCTATCTCCTTGTGGGGCTAGTTGATAAGGGGAGTAACTAGTATATTTCCTTACACCTTTGACCATTCACCCCTTGAACTTTGATCCACTCTTCCTTCAATCTAATTTGGTCTTCTCTGTAAAGTTATAAATGGATTCCCGAAAAATCAATTTAAAATATTCAACCGATCTAAAACTAGAGTGCGATCGGACAGACGCACGGGCCGAGTGAACCCATTAAAGGGCTTCATTCTGAAAAAAAGAAAAAGTGGTTTCATAACTAAATAAATGTTTATCTAGCACATCGGATTCGCTAGAGCTGTTGGGGCATGTGATTTTCGGTATCAGTACCACCTAAAGAATATTATGCCAAGTGTTGCATTTTTTCGGAACAAAGAAGTGATCGAGCAAGTACCTTGCGTCCGAGAGCATGAAGTCGTCGAGAAATTTCAGCTTCACGTATGTAGTTATTAAGTGTTGAAAACACTTTATGCGAATGACTAGGCTGTCCGTCCGTCCGTCCGTCTGTGTCTGTCGGTGCGATAACTGACGAACGGCTTGACCTACGGTCGCCAAATTTTGCACACTTGTTCCTTGGGTCAAGAGTGAGGCTAAGTTCGAACTTGGGTCACATCGGTCACACCCCCTGTCCTCCATAAATTAACCCCCCCCCAAATGATTAAATCAGTTCAAAGCTCTTACTCATTTTAAAACTGCCGCTGAGGTAGTTTACATTACACTCTATGTCTATCATCTATACATGATAATACCCTGAAACAACATTTCAGAGTGTGAAACCTCAGCTTTTTGGAGAAATTGAGATATGGGGTTTAAACGATTCCCATGAGCAATAGAACATCGATTACGCATACGGGACAACTCCCACTGACACCAGGGTGCGAAACCCGGGCTTTTTGGGGAAATTGAGATTTGGGGTTTAAACAATTCCGATGAGTAATAGAACATCTTTGGCGCATACGGGACCACTCCCACTGACAACAGGGTGCGAAACCTGGGCTTTTTGGAGAAATTGAGATATGGGGTTTAAACGATTTCCGTGAGTAATAGAACATCTTTTACGCATTCAGGACCACTCCCACTGACACCAGGGTGCGAAACCCGGGCTTTTTGGGGAAATTGAGATTTGGGGTTTAAACGATTCTCATGAGTAATAGAACATCTTTGACGTATACGGGACCACTCCCACTGACACCAGGGTGCGACACCGGAGCTTTTTGGGGGAAATTGAGATATGGGGTTTAAACCATTTCCATGTGTAGGAGAAGAACATTGACGTATAGGTGACCATTCCTACTGACACCAAGGTGCGAAACCCGGGCTTTTGGGGAAAATTGAGATATGGGGTTTAAACGATTCTCATGAGTAATAGGACATCTTTGACGTATACATACGGGACCACTCCCACTGACACCAGGGTGCGAAACATGATGTTTTCAACACTTGGTTACGCTCGTTACATCGGTTTATTGTAGTTGTTCGTATTACATTTGTTTAATTTAATAACTTATGCAATTTTATAATATTGTATAGGCATTGAGCATAGGAACAGCAGTTCTATAACATCTCTTATAAAGAGACCAACCAACAACGAGTCTCCTCCATGACCCTTTAAATTTACATGGATTAATGTAAATTGTTATCGTCACAACATGTTCTTTCGTTCTGTACTGTTTTACTGTCATGTTTATACCGGATAGTTTTACAATTTATGTATTTAAACATTGTCTGCACATTTTGTATACTTTCTTCGATTGGCTATGTTCTAAGTTAGTCATTTTACGATTAGTTGAAATGACGGTAGTTTTTAATTTAGTAGTTTCTTATTTCTTATGCTCACAAATGACTCCCCACGTGCATTAAAAAGAAGCAGTTGAAGAAAATGTAAGAACAAAACTAAACATGCAAATACAGAGACATTTTTATATTATCAACCGCACAAGGTTCAATCCCTTGATAGTTAAACAAAATGTCTCGGGGATTCAATCCGGTTGTACTATAATAGAACCCTTTTGCATACATCCTAGGTACATGAGCCGAGTGTTAGATAGCTCGATAGACGGCAGTGAAATTGTAATAGCAATATAGACCGATTGCTTTCCATCTTTCAATCAATTTGCCCTCGTCAGAGCCTAATTTAAAGAGGATTTCCGAGCTTTACGATACCAAATCCCTTCCAAAATTACAACAAAATGTCGATCCGAGACTTGGTATGGTACTGACGCATGGAGAGGGCCGGGTAATATTTAAGTACAATTGAGCCTTCGTGATGCTGGGAAATTGAGGATGAGAGAGGTGGTGAGAGAATTTAAAGGATTAAACTCCTCACGTATTGCTCTAGCAAAATTAATACAATGCAGCGTTACCCACCTATCTTCCATTTCAAGTTTCAACCCAACACAGCATACCTCCGGCAAAAGATACCAACGTCTCACAAAATATAGTTTATCGAACACGGAGACTTAGGGCACTAAAGTTATCGTAGTACCAAATATAATAATAAAAGGATTACAGAATTCCGAACTATTGAAAACGGCTGCCTGAGGCCTGCTCCAAGAACAAGTCATGTTATGAAAAGAGTTAATTAAGAACTTTCAAGGAGCATTGTAATTTGTAGTAGGAAATTAGAAAATCATTTTTTATTATTCTATTTCAACTAAACATGCAACTACTGTATTATTTATGAATATGCAGAATCCTATTATTTGGGCTCCGCATGTTTATAGCATAATGATCAGAGCCAGTATTTCCTAACTATGGATTTTGAGGCAACAAGGGTCCAATAGGGAATAAAATCAGTAAGGGATGAAGAAAAAACGGTTTGTAATCATAATAATAATAATAATAATAAAGGAGGACAAAGGAAGATGAATCTATTCTGAGTCATGTTGGGACGTTCAATGATACAGGAGACAGATGAAAGGATATAATATTATTATTATACGAGTAGTAAATGAAATTATAGATAATATCCGAGCGATACTGTTATGACAATGCCTTATCAAATCCTGCTTATTGAATTATTCTCAAATGGGAATTAATAAATTTATGTATGTTGAATGATAGAAATGCTAAACTATGAAACACGAGGGGCGGAACCCTCCCTGCCTAAACGGGGATGAATGGCTTATTTATAGCTTTTTTATATAATACCTTCTTACTTGTTAGTCTTGTATCGAATTACTTTTCTTAAAAACATCTCAAGTATATTTTATAATATTATTATGGATTTCCATGAAACAAATTGGGAATTAGATTCTCTGTTGTTAATTTTTAAGAACAATGAATTTGGAAAATCGTGTCAAATAAATGGATATACTTGTTAATATTATACTTACAATAAATAAATGCCTTCGATTCGATTCTTCTTTGAAGAAAAGTACACAACTATAATTGTATTTAACATATAAATAAAACTAAAATATTGGGAATTATAATTAACTAACATTTAACCCTACCTACTTGAACGATTGGAAGCAAAGCTTGCCAACAAAATGTTTCTGCTAGGATCTGTGGCATAGGTCTTCCTAAATGATCACGGATTTTATTTATGTTTATCATTTCTTGTGGTGCGGTGTTGTAACGGATGGTTTTACATGGTAACATTAGGATGAGTTTCTTCTTTTGTGATTTTGATCCATCATCATTAGTTTCAAGTCGGAATGGCGGTCTGGAATTCTTTATCACTCGTTAAATGTCAATTAGCACACCTATTCGACAAACATGGTAGCATCCCTATATATATATCTCTCCCCTACTTTCATGTATGTAATCAAGATCCGTTAGTTAAACAGGCTTTTGTTCCAGCTGCATCTTGAAGGAATGTTATTTATTTAATGTTACACGAGTACAATAATAAATATAAACCTACATATTTCTGTATACATATGCCATTGACTACAAACTACATCTGCAGAAGTAAAGTTCGAGATACCTCTTGAACCAAGTTCAAAAGTTATATTACCTGCATTCTGCATTGAAAAGTAAATAGAGAAAGTAAATTAGTTTGTAGAAATTCGTTTGTGGGAGAATAAATCTTAATCTTACGATCCTCACACTTCCTCCTCTGTTATTGTTTAGTTATTAAGATCATGTACGCCTATGAGGAGGACTTTCGGGCTCATCCTTCACAATCATTCCCACATTAAGGATCACAATATTCGCCATCCCTCTACTCATTATTTTGTAAGAATTATGAATCATGTATAATATATATTATATACATTTATATTATGGCTTTTGGGGATATTTTTGATCTCGCAATCAGTCTTATAAGTTCCTCCTAACGAGTAGCACATGTGTGTTTGGAAACTCACCAACGCCAATTAATTGTAGATATGGTGCCCTTTCCGATGATAGTTATTGCTGAGGCGCAGATGGCTAAACTGCTAATCTAACAGTTTAAGTTGATATCCGTTTTGAGAATTAATTGGGTAGAAAATCCCTATCCCTGTTAGTTGTAAATTTGTAACTTGTAAATGGGACTCTTGATTCTGGCCTAGTAGATTAACAGATTAAGTTATTTCATAGATAGTTAGTCACTTAATTGAGCAAACAGATTATGTACTTTGAAAAAGGACCGAGTCGAGCCATATAAGTGGATTAGAGTTCTCGGATTGTAATAGCTTAGGGATAATGAGTTGGGCCTTGGCAAGCGGAAAATGACACAAGTTTCTTTGTCCTTTTGGGTCAATTTTATTTATGCATATTTCCTTTCAATTCCATTACAATCTGGAGTCCTGTATCCTTAAATGGTTTAATCCAACCTTTTCCAATGAATGTAGTGAGCGAGCTTCTTAAAACAGATTCGATAGCTGTGTGAACTACAAATGTAGTTTCATATTTTAAACTTACATTTAATTATCATTTTTAGATTTCTTGGGGATTTGAAACGGGTTTATCCAGGCTATTTGGGCTTAGGCCAGGATGATTATCATGAACTAGAAGAAAAACTGGGTTTATTACAGCCTGCAAATGATTCATAAATGCTAATACTTTGCTCTTTTGACAAAAATGATAACAATATGTATTTAATCATCAATCGCCAATAGGTGTTCCACCTAGGAGCTTCGAATTCCGCGACTTCCCTATAGTGGCAGTTATTTTGACGTCATACTCACAGGCTGATTGACAACGGTATTCAAAAAGGACTGTAGTTACTTTATTTTGTTTTAGTTGTTGCACGCTAAAAAATGTTCAAAATCATACGTATTGCGCTAATTATAATCATAAACATAATCAAACGCCACCACGAAATAAGTCTTATTTCAAATTTATTGATGCTAGATTAGGATTGCAAAGTAAATAACTTTAGAATAACAACTAGAAACCACCGCTGGTTGCCTCATTCTCATTAGGACACAAGTCCCCTCGACGAGAAACCGGTATTTTGTTTTCAAAGACCTCAACGCGAGGTTTCAGCCAAGAACTGATCGCAACTCAGAGAAATGCAACAGCGATTCCACCTCCATCTCTCTTCACAGAATCTCACTCTTTTCTTTGGATTTTCCTTAAATCAAAAACCTTCCAAGCTTTCTCTGCTTTCCCCAAATATCACAATTCTCGGCATTTTATTCGTAAAATCGTAATGCCTTTCCGTTCCCGATAGTACTGTTGATAGTTGATGCGTTATTATTTTTCCAAACTTGTCGTACTCGTGGTCCAATTTGCAGTCATTGCATGACGTTGTGAAGTCTCAATTTACGACTTCTTTAACTAAATCCTCTATCATGGCATTTACATGATAGAATGACTTATCCGTGCATTGCTATTCCTCAGATTATCATGAGATTTGAGACGATGCAAATTTAAGTTCTTCAACTTCGGTTGAAATGAATGCCTAATAGATTTTAAGCAAATCTATTAGACTGATTCAAGTCTTGCCTTTACAAGCATAACCGAGGGCTATAAAAGGAGGTCAGAAACTCCAGGCCGGGGTGATTTTTGTTTCTGCTTTGGCACTTACCTGGTCTGACGAAAGTCCCAGATTTAGATTGTAGTTAATTTTAGTTTTCCAAAAAGCCTTGGTCGAGAATCTCCCAAGAACTTAAGGAATAGTTAGGATATCCTCGTTTCTAAAAACGAAAGATCTAAAGCTTCGATTGAGCTTCCATCCTTCAATCCCTAAGGATAATTATTTGCAATTTAACAATTGTTGTGATTCGCATATATTTATTTCCATCAAAACCATATTCATATATTCCAAACTCATATTTCATGCATAAAACCTGTCATCCCTTATTGAATGAACCTGATTGAGGAATAGAGATAAAGATTTGAACCTCTTGCTTGCCTTTGCAAATCTCTATTCCAATAATTGTGAGGAAGTTGTCCCCTTACGTTTTGAAACCTCACAACGTTATATATCAATTTGAACAAGTCATTAAGCAGTATACCAAAATGTCTTAATTTCAGAGTTTAAGCTGCTGAAACCGTTCCGCTTCGTCAAATACCTATAATAAGTGGTGGAAATCTCCAGCGGTGAAAATGTATGAATTGTCCAGACCTTTTATTGTTTTTTTAATCTTGACTCGTCAACTATTATTATTTTTGACTCAATCCATATTATCATGTCTAGTTTGCAAATTCAGTTTTGATGAAGAGAAATTCAATTCATATTATGCGAAAATAAAATTTGATCCTGCCATATTCAGATTATGCCGTAATAAGTCGTTGTGCGCTGTGAAAGTTTCCATCGCTGATTTCGAACGCTTGTCCCAAGTCCCAATGCAATCTTCGCAACTCCTTTATACCGTTAAGGTACACCGTTGCATGACTACTACTCCTCTGCCCCCGGTCAGAGTTAATTAACAAACTGATAGAGTGTATAGGTAAACATGTTGAATTAATAATCGAGTATTTCATTCGGTATTTTTTATTAAGTTTTCAATAATGATCTGTTATGAATATTTCAGCCTCACGTGACGCGATTAACAAACATTTGTAAATTTATGTTGAGACATATACGGTGGATTAACTTAGAGTTTAGGTAATTAGGAATAGGTATATGCATATTCATATTATAAACATTCTTACAGAAAAACACATTTTTATACTGTTTCATAATGATTGGTTCAACGGAATCAGTGGAATTTAGGCTTACTCTGCACACGATCTCAACTATAACTAAATCATAACCAATTAAAAATAATATAATGATATTACTGTACAAAATAATATTTAATTCGTATTCAACACTTACAACTTCGTTTAATATAAATTATAATGTGTTTGTAAAGCTTACAAATTACACTCCTTTCCTTATTTCGAATAATTGAGTTTAAAGTTTACACCGCAACTCCATTTCCATTTACTTACCATTTTATTCCGCTTGAAATCATATGTAGGATTGCAATCAAAAGCACAATTTAGATGCAATACACTAGGGTTATGTTATAACCAATGAACGGAAAGATAGGATTGAACGGAAACGATCCAGAATCTACTTAGAAACAGCTTTTTAATATATCTTTTCATGTAAAAAATCAATTAGATCCACAGGCGCGAGTCAAGCCGTTTCGGTTCTTATGACTAATCCGCAAGATAAAATGCAATCATTCGTCCCTACTCTAACTTTAGATTACACACTAGGAGTTATGTTAAACAAAAATATTCCTTAAGGTACAGCTACCATGTTGTTTTGTACAGCTATGATGTGGTGGGTTTGATTTGTATCTGTGTATGGAACGATGTTCTGTTCTCTCCGAGTATCTGGTGACTTATGGCCATCAACTTTTTCAAACCTGAATAAAATTTTGTGATGATTAAGTCAGTTCGTACAGTTCACCGGTTCGGTTTAGCTAAATCGGTTCAATACGTTTAATCCGAAGCTAGGAGTAAAAGTATAAAAGATTCTTCAGCTTTTCCAAAGCTTATTCCTTAGTAGTGCATGTACTCCATTTTGTCAATAGTCAGAGTCGAACTTTGTAAGTTTAAAAACGCAACCAGATAATCTAATCCATACTTGCTCACAGCAACTTGTTAATATCACAAACTACGAACCATGTTAAGCTAGTTTTGAGATTACCTTATTACTTAAAGTATTTTAATACACATCTATATAATATTATACAATACCTATGAATATGTCAAATTAATCTTTAATCTAAAGCGGAAGAAGCTACATTTATGAAGAGGACATACGCTGCTAAACGTGGGGAAAAATAAAAATAACATCAATTTCGAAGAAATTAGAGCTAGGAAAGTTACACAGGAATGGCAGTGCCAGTATTCGTCTATGAAAGCTAAAAAGCTAATTGTTAGTTTAAATACATCGAACCTTTTAAATTAGTAATGGAGATAATAATTTTCATAGTTTCTCATTGTTGTTTATATTATTTACAACACCAACAGTAGCACATGATTACGAAATGGAAGCAAGAGCCCATATATCTATTGGCTAAATCAATGCGTTATCATTGATTCTGTAAACCGTGGAAGGGCATGTCATATCAGTATATTATATCATTAGTTTGCGACATCTTTTTTTCCATGTCTAATTTTTTCTGCGAATGTACACAAATGTGGAAGTTTCTGCGTGGTACCCTACACATATAAAAGGAGTCTGAATTTGTCTAAATGCTTGGAGTTGGAAGTATCATAGTCATATAATATATATATAGTTCATATAATTTAATAACTAAATCTAGCGTTTAGTAACACTTCTTGGAGCAAGCACATTTACGGATAATTTCAACATCTTTGGTATACCGTGTGCCGTCATTACAAATTAATCTAACGCGACGACGACGCGAACGCTTCGGTGTGCAGCAAGTGTCACCGCAACTCCCCACGCAGGCAGCTATCTTCAGCGGCCTTCTCGATCGACACCCATGTTCTGTGTAGTAATCTTTATACTGCTCCTTCTTGCAAGTCGGTGCTAAGGGTTCAGATGGAAATAAAACAGTTAACGTTTCGTATTTCAGAGCTTGAAATTTTTAGTAATGAGAATTTCACAAAAGCCAGGTTTACCTTCCTCACAAAAGCGACCACCAAAGCCAGGAGTGCATCTGCAGGTATAGTCTTTCCCATTTTTGGATGGAAGACACCTTCCGTTTTTGCAACGATGATCCTTACATACATCTTTGGTCTCTTTCACTATCTTTGAAATAAATGTGGACTGAATTTGCGCAGCTGAAACATCTTTCCCACTCTGCCTCTCAGGTTCTTCGCCTTGTATGGCAGCACAGCCTGGCACAATTCCTTGCTGCCTTTTAGCGTTACTATAGTCCACTCTCTTATGATTGATGATGACTGTTGACAAACAGCCTGAAAGATGAAAACGACACACAGGTTAAGCCATGAGTATCAGAAGTAAAATGGATGGCAAAAATCTGAGAACTTTATGGCTAAAAGAGGGTCATCTCAGACTAACCATGGAATGATGTACTGTTCCTCAAATGCCATAAATTCAAAGCCGTCACAGCAACGTTTGATGGTAAACCACCAATGTATAACGGCGTTGTTAGCTTCAACATATCCTTTTCCCCATCATTTATGATTGAACGAGCCTTTCCTCCATCCACTCTCATCGTGAAATTTTTCTTGATAGCTAAAAGTTCGACTCGGTGCTCCTCTCCGTCAGCAATCATTTCATAGCTGCTCAAAATACGGTTTATAAATCATCATCCCACACAAACAAAGAACAATAAAATTTGCACAATCTATGACAAATTGCTAATGTACAAGGATTCACATTTTTATGAAATATTGCATCCGGTCTGGAATTACCTGTACATCGTGGATGCGGGATAGTTTCCGACATCGTAACTAACACGGATCCTTCCCAAAAAGAGTTCAACCGCAATATGTTGCAAGTCTCCATCATAAAGAAGCACTCCATTAAGCTCAGTTGTAGAAAGAATCAACGTAATGTTCGCTTCTGGCTTTGTTCGGAGGGGCTCCAACTCAACCCAAGACCCGTTGCTTCCAATACTGATGCTAGTTAGAAACTCACATCTTTTCCCTATAGAGACATTTAGGATCAATGATAATAAATCCCTTCCAGACTTGATTGTGTTAGAATGAAGGCTAGAAATGGCGTGAACTCATTAAGCCAACAGACGTACCAGAATATCCAGGAGTGCATTTGCACGTGTAGTCCGAGGAATCTTGGGGCAAGAAGCAGAATCCGTGCAAGCAGTCATTGTCTTGACAAGGGGACGTCTTGGGGTAGAGCATCGATACGCTTGGTGCCACTTCACAGTACCGTCCACTGAACTCATCCGAACATTGGCAAGTGTACTCGTTAATCCCATCCATGCAAGTCCCAGCATTCTGTTCCAATCAAAAAGACATTTTGCAAATAAGCTTAAAAGTACGTATCCCATTTCATTAAACAGCACGTAATGTGCTTATTTAGTTGTCTCAAGTGGACGTATATTTAACATAAGCAGTTGAAAGGCCAGTGAAGACGGTAATCATGATGGATTGGATCACCAAGTAGTATCTTACTTGACACATGTGATTTAAACAGTCGTCCACATTAATGGAGCAGTTTTGCCCTTGGAATCCAAGCGGACACTCACAAGTGTAGTGACTGAAATGGTCAATGCATTTAGCTCCATTGACACATGGGTTGAACTCTTTTGTACAATACGGGATCTTCTTCTCGCAATACTCCCCTGTATCATTCAGAACGATATAAATTATCCTGCAGTAAACGAACGAGATAATTTAAACTCAAAAAAGTAGTTCACATACCCTGGAATCCGGACTGGCATTTACATTGGTAATGGCCAATTAAATCAATACAGGTTGCATTGTTTTCACACTTGTGCCTGAGGCAGTCGTCTTCGTTGACTTCACATCTGTGACCGATGAATCCAGCCGGACAGACACAGCTAAAATCCCAGTATTTATTATTTGACAATGAGTTCACATTTGATATGCTAATTTTTAAAACAGATTTCAGGAAGGATAAAAAGTTAAGAGAGCGTTACCTGAATCGGCCTTCCTCCATAACTTTGCATGTACCAGCATTGATGCAGGGCTGTCCATAGCAAGCGTCAATTACTTGTTCACAATGACGGCCGTGATAACCCGGTGCACAGTCACATTGGTAGTCCCTCTCTGGCATGGACATGCAGGACGCTCCGTTTGAACAAGGGAAGTTGAAACATGCATCGCATTTGGCTTGTATGGAAGACGGGATGCTATCTGTAAGATGATGAGAGTTTAGTATATTTATGTATGAATCTTTTCCTGCCAGCCCTTTCGACTGAAATCCGGTAGTTGGGATGTGCATACATCAAAGGCTAAAGGTATGTCAGTGGATTCATAAATCATAAATACAAATAGGCTTTCCTCTCGCCATAACGGATAAATCAAAAAAATTTAGTTCAAAGAAAAAGAGAGAGAAAACGCCTAAAACGACCGGGTGATACATTTATTATTAAATCGCAGTCCTCGGGTGACATAGCGCAGTTCTAGTTGACACATCCGAGTGCGTGATAAGAAATGTTGTAATTTATTTTATGACGATGGGACAGTTGACAGTAGCTTTGAGAATTTGAATAAGAAATTAGACGTATTCCAAATTAAAGACATTTTTCAGTTCAACGATTACATAATATTGACAAGGGAATTTCTATTCCAATTTCGCAAACTGGTTAACAATTTTAAACCCAGAACAATTAAAATGTACCAATGCATTCGAAATCTCCTGGTGGGGTTGTTAGGATGAGTTTGTTTTTCATGGATTCAGGCTCATTACATCTTGCAATTCCGGGCTCTAAGAAATCGCGCTTAACCCAATCTGCCAGCCATTTGAGACCACAGTCGCAGAAAAGCGGATTACCACCCAAAGCTCTGCAAAAAGGAAAGGATATTGACTTATTTCAAATATTTCGTTTTATGATAGGGTGGAGGGAAAAGTCGGGAATTCTATCTTAATACACTTACAGATGTGTGATGGAACGAAGGTCTCGGAAAGTACCTTCCGGAATCATGGAGATATCGTTAGCATGAAGAGATCTGTAAAAAAAAAAAAATAAGGCAGCTCATCAGGATTATTCACAAAACGATTACCTGCGCAGATTGAGTGAAAATATTAAAACCATAAAGCTTAAAATTCGTCGAGATCCAAGCAAATCTTAGTGCCGTAATTAAACTAATTCTACTTTATTACCCACACGTCTTAGAAATCTTAATTCATGACTTACATGATTCGCAACGACGTTAATCCGGCCAGCGCATCCCGTTCAATACATTGTAGCCTGTTATAGCTGATTATCCTAAGAATTACGAGAGAACACAAACTTGTTTAGCATTGATAATCTTTGTGATTTATGACTGGGACTACACAGAGAAAAAGAATAAATTTTAGTTCCTAATGACTTACAAAGTCGAGAGCTTGGTCATGTTGGCAAATGTATAGTTGGACAGCATGTTGATTTGATTATTATTCAAGTCTCTGTAACACGAAACAAGTCATTCAATATACATAGTTTAGCTAGTACGCCAAAAGTGTCATATATAGCACATTTTAATCCTATGTTTATTTCTCCGACATCTGCGACAACAACCGATCGAAATACATGGAAACTTACAATTTCGTGAGATGCTTGAGGTGACCAACACGACTCATGTCAATTCTTTGGATTTCATTGACATCCAAATAAAGCTCTGAAGTTGCGGCTGGAATTCCACTGGGAATCTCTCTCAATTTTGCTCGGCTACACCAAACAACCGTTCCCGTGCAATTACACTGGGGAGGACAGTACTCCTCACCAAGACAGCCACGATCGTCGCCTGTGAAACAGTAAATCAAGTGGAGATGATCTCCGTCAGTTCCTATTTCACGAAGATCACACCCTTCAATCGTGAATTCGAATTTTCGACTATCATTTGCTAGAAACTTTAGGAATCCAGACACGGATTTTGCTCATTTTTTAAAACTAAAAACATTGCTCGGAATCTCATGGCATCCTATCCCGTTACCGTTTACGACCCATTCTCCTGCGGCAAGCTAGATGTCATTTACACATTTTACGTCATGATCTAGGAGACGACTATTGAAAACTATGTCATCTAAAATATGATGTCGTACATAAAGCTGTGATTGTAGGATAATAAAACAAAACTTACTCGAACAACGGAACTCATGAGATGGAAGACTTCGGATGAGCGTATCTTTATGACGGAGTGGAGCGTGACACTTTGGACCGTTGGATGTGAATAGGGATTCTTCACGGCGGAGCCAGTCAGCAAACCAGGCCAAATGACAGTTGCATATGAACGCGTTTCCGTCCAAGTCCCTGAAGATTTATAAGATTTTTTTAGAACGCGCATATTTCAATACAACATCGCTATTTCTCAAAACCATTTCTTCGATTAGTATTCGCGCATTTCATTATCATAAGAACATATCGAGATATCCTGTAGAACAACACCTCAAAATCTTTGCTTGTTTCCTTAGAATTTCTTACTTTTACAACAGTTTCGAACCTCATCAAAGCATTTACAGCCAACAGTGAAATAGTAGTTACGTAATCGACTAGGATCTTTAAAAAGTTGGGGAAGGATGTTGAAAGAGATAGTTCCCTTCCGTGCGTGTTATGCAAGGCTATGTCCACAAAGGCCGTGTAGGAACATCAAACACTTCTACGATCCCCCTTCAACCCGTTTATAATATACGTGATATGCCAGGGATTTGATCTTTCAGATCATACAGGTCTGAGAGGCTAACAAAAGAACATATGTATCGAAATCAAGTGGTTCCTGACAAATGGTATCTATCAAGACTATCGATCGGATTCAAAAACTTCTCTCCCTCATGGAAACAGTCCGGATAAATTACATTGACTTTGGCAGATTCCCACGAACCCGTATCTTTCCGCGTGTTTACTGATAACATCTTGGACTGCTAGGACTAGGAGTAACCAGAAGCAGAATCTTTCACCCTTCTTCCCTAATCCGCATAAGGAATAAGATTCTCGGCTAAAAGAGCCACTCACCCAGTGCCTAGCCTAACCTACTCCCAACATCTCTATATCTTGGAATTCTGAAATCCTCTTCCGGTTTCCAAGAACGGAATCACAAAGACGAGATATTTGAGTTTCCGTAAGAAAAATATACGTGAGCATGGCTACATATTCGAAAGTAGAGTAAATTCCGAGTTTTGATTGGTCCTTCAAAACCGCGTTTTGAACCCGAACAAGTAGAACTTGTTTAGACTGATTCAATAAGGAATTCTCGTCCCTGCTTTCTCTACAAACTGTCTATCCCTGACTCTGATTACGTGGACGACGATCAACATTGCCAGTACTCGACATATGAAATTGCCATCAGTATGAAATCCAAAGCTTTCGTAAAGCTGTAAACCCCATGAGAAGTCAGAGAAAGCTGTAAAACTTGAGATAAAAAATAAGTGACGGAGAGAGAAAATATATTTTTGCAATGTGACAAGCATCCACTTGCAATCCATACCTCTTCTTTTAGGCATTTTGAGATTAGCTCTGGAAAATTATAATTTGCGTTGTTTACTCTTTTCGGAAACATGAACGAGCCAACGTCAACAAAAAATAGCAAAGAAAATAGCAAAAGCCTCTTTCGCTCCTCAACAATAGCAGTAATTAGAAATGAAAACAGGCAGCCTTGCAAGTCTTAGAGGCAGTCGTTAGTTGCAACCCTTAATTTAATCCAAAAGTGTACATATATTACTCAACTTCATAACAGGATTCCTATCCCCTGAGTTTCAAAGTAAATTAAAGATTGGTTTAGGTTCACATTAAACTTGGTTGAATCGAATTATCCTCTCAAAGTTTGTCTACCCATAGGACCCGATCCTCAAGTCCTAGCGAAAGGAAACTTTTACAGGGCCCGTACTACTGCACTACACCTACACGCCTTGGCTAAAATACGGTTCTAAACCTTGACTTGATGATACGGTGAATGAAGGAGGCAGAAAGTGACAACACTCTCCGTCATTTCTTCTTAATTAAAAAGCAATAACTTTCTTCATCCAGTTCTGACTCGTTTTACCACAAGACAGGAGGCGGAGATTTAGACTCTGCATCTGGATATAGATAAAGTCGGCATGGGTAGGATTGCTATTACATCACTTCGTGAAGTAGTACTGGAGGTAAGCAGGTAGTCTCTAGGGTTAACTTTCCCCTATGCTCCCTGTCCTGTCTCGCCTTTCCTCTTCACAAAGTTCGGAGGAAAAAACTTTTCTCATTGCTTTCACCGCTTTCTTCTCATGAGGAGAGCTCCTTCCTGAGAAAGAAAGCTGGAGAGCGTGGTGGTGCGGGAGCGACTCTTGCTAAAAATTCACTAAGGCCTGTAAATGTATACAGTTTTGATAGCGAGAGACTCCGAGGAAATCTATCTACTATCTACACGTCTCTTTAATAACATAAATATTCCTTCCTTGTTTCCCCTGCCTATCATCCGCTCGTTTTCTTATGCATATTAAATTAAAGAATACAACCAGGCATCAGACGTCTATCTCGGCACGGCGACAAAAACCCGCCTTTCAAAGACTTGATTTGTCCCCCAGCTCTCTGTCATTTCGCTGGTGAGTTGATAATAAGCCAGCACTTTCACCCTGCAGTGGGATTTTCTAGACAAGGTAAACATTGGAAAATAAACTCTCTCCCTTTCTTTCTTCCTCTTGTCTCTTGGAATGGAGTATTTTTGAATATTATTACACCTTACTACTTTGGTTCCCAGATGAGGGAAAGGATATTGAGGAAGTTGTGGAGGAAGAACCTATCGATAGAGTTTGTTGCTTTTGGTTTTAAGGGTTCGGAAACAGTATTTACAAATCGCTTTTTAATGTTTACCCGTTTTTTTGGTCCGGGTTTGTTAAAACGGATTTTCGAAAACAGACACTCCCAGTTGGTACAGTTCATTTAGGGCATTTTCATAAAAATGAGATAAGCAATGTGTTAAACAGTTAAGAATGACATTACACTTACAGAGCTTGTAGATTTGGAAGACTGTCAAACGATCCAGGCATGATGCATGTGATTTGGTTATCCGCAAACGACCTGTTTCATTGAATTATTAAACAAAATTATATTTTTATTTTCAATGCGACGCGAATTAATTAAGCGCTAACACACCGTCTTTATGGATAATACAATTATATATAATTTACGAAACCTGCCTGATAGAATAACCATAAGCATGAAATAAAATCTTTTATTTTCAGATATTTGAAAAAAAATACTTTCAGATGAACTGTTTTGGGCGAAAAAAGTTTAATTTAAGAGGGTCTCGTAAAAGAAAAATTTATGTATCACATATTAAAGCTAGAGATACTATAATATATGTATATATAAATGGAAACTTTTAACACATTTGTAAAACTGCAAAAAATAAACAAGTAATCGAGCACATGGATTTGTAGTATTGCATATGGTAGTAGTGATTTATTTGTGGAGATCTGCAAAAGGATAGGGATGGTGGATAGGAAGCTCAATTTTCTGAGGTTACTCGTTCCTCAATAGGTGTAAACGGTTACAGGAGTTTTTTGGTAGATTATGCTTCTTTATCTTGAGTTAATCCTGAGAATCAAGGACTTGATTGGAACTTTGTTTTGCTTTCATGTGTCGTTCTATTCTTGAAGTAAGCTGACTGAGATATACCTAGTAATGTAACTTAAATTCTGTTCCAAAAAAACTTTTGATGGCAACCAATCCACCGAGAAAGCACAATATACTCATAATCGCATAATGAAGAAGTATATACAAACACGGTCGAGAGAAAACATCCCTGTGTGCTGTGATGAAATTAAGGAACAACTATGAAGTAAATGAAGAGAAAATAGGCTGCAATCAGTCATTTACACAACACACAATCACAAACCTCACGATCTGCACGTCCGAAATCCGCAAATGAAAGCAAAACTCCAATCAAGCCAAGGAACCTTAGTTCCCTACTTCCGCCTCCCAACTCTTTCTATCTCTAACTATGAAGTACTACGTGGTCCAACCAAAACCAACTTCTGAAGAATGGAGAAAATAGTGCGAGAATGAAGAGGTGGTAATCAGCACTTACAAACTTTTCAGATGAGTCAGTCCAACGAACATCTTATTATTTATCTCCTTCAATTTGTTCCCCGCAAGAGTTCTGTTGGGAAAAATAAAAAAATCTTCAGGTTACAACACCTTCAACCCAATTCTTCCCTTTCTCCAAAGCACCTTTACATTTATACGATGAGAAATTTACAATGCCACAGTCGTACTTAAAATCTACTATATGTTGACCACAGCGATAGCTCAAAGGAATGAAATTCAAATTTAATCTTGAAAAACAGGCATTACGCTGTAAGAAGATTTGTACCATTTGCAATGTGAAAGTAAAGTGGCTGTGGAGGATCTCATTTTGCATTTCAAATAGAAATTGTAGAAGAATGAACATCCCGAAAGTTGTAAAAGGATGCCAGGGAATAAGGTAAATGAAGTGAGTTCCGAGAAAAAACTTTCACTTTCCATTTCGGACATGTGAATAATTCATACAAGAAATCCTTTATTCATCCACCGTTCACTTTGCAATCAATTCAATTCAACAACATTTCTATCTCAATCCCTCTAACTCCTCATTCCTTCAGCTTTAAAAAACAGAAAAATAATCTGCTTTCAAGTTTCAAAGACGGAGTGTATGCTCTATTCCGTCGATAAACCAGGGGAATCAATTATCCATTCCCTCTTATTTTCATGAGCCCAAATTTCTAATTATTTTTTAAATTCATAACAACTATTTTCCCATTTATTTCCATCAAAGAGCTAACAAGTACTTCATCGGCTCAAATTTCCGAACCCCGGCCGTCTCCCTTAATAAAAAGCGTCATAACTCTCAAGATATTATTATCACGGCATTGACCCTCGTATTTCACGTTTTCCATCCCTTTGTCAATAAACCATTTGATTGATGCACATGCCAATCATTTTACTACCTGTGCCTAGCCTACGCCTTGGGGATACAAAAAATAGTATGAGGGCTGCGAAAAACTGTTAGGGATCACTTCTACATAGCGTTTAGTAAACCCTTTCACCATTCCTAGAAGGCTGGAGAAGAAGGTAGTTTGGGTACGCTTGTACTTGTATTTAAACGCATGAATGTCAACAAGGGCAAGGTATGCAAACGCTCATTAAATATTTACAAACAAGCTGTTGAGGCGAAGGGAATCGGTATAGGTGTACAAAAAATTCTTTTATATTTCCACACTTATATTTTGTATTTTAGAGCAAGGATAAGGTAAAAGTAAAAAGCATTTTCGACCAACTCACACTTCCTGAAGAACCGAGGCATCTCTAAACGCTCCATCCTCAATAGCCGAGATCCTATTTCCACTGAGATCCAGCTTTTGCAAATGGGGCAGCAGGGGAATCCAAGAATTTCTCACTCGACTCAAGTTATTGCCTGACAGGATCCTGTAGATCAACAAAAACAACTTACGGCTCAAGTAAGTGAGCAAAAAACGGAATTACAATTTACAAGTACATAATTACAGATTTAATTGAAAATTGGGCTGATTTATGCGCTCTCCTCTTACATAAAAGTCGTTAAGGATTCCCATTTAGTAAAAAGGTTCCTTTGGTCAGAACTCTACCTCACGGGATAAACTACTTTATGGCATAGCACTTTCGGAGAACAGTGCGCTACGGTATATATTACACTTGAGTCACACACGCAAAAGCATAATACTATGGAGGAATTATAAACGAGGTCTTAGAGCATAGTAACTTGGAACCCAGGGGTTAGTTCGAAGAAACAATGCCCATTTCAAAAGTTCTTGGGTTAATAGGGTCAAAAAGAAACCTTGGGTTGTTACGTATTTCAAATTGCCTTGGGTTTCAAGCGTGCTTAGAAAACATATCAAACCGTTTTAAGGATCCGTAAAGTCAAATTAACTATTTGCTCAGCTAATTTAGCTGCGACGAATTCTATTAGACAAACTAACATCCAATAAATCATGACTTACAAATGGGTAACTTGTTCAGGAATATCTGATGGCACTTCTCGCAGTTCACGATTAGAGCAGTCCACTACCGTCCCTTCACAGACACATTCGGCTGGACATTTCGTATCCGCACATTCGTCAATCCAAAGTTTGCTCTCTTCTTCATCGCCTGAAACAATTTTTAAAGAGTTCATTAGAAACGGATTTAAGCGATGGAGGATGTTTTATTATTTGCAGTTTAAACTTGTGTAATTTATTCCGAATGATTTTATTCTCTCCCTGAGTTTTGTAGCCAACGGGTCTCAAATTTTCAAGCTACACAACGGGACACTACTGTCAGTTCCCATATTTAAATGTCCACGTCGGTACTTTCATATACAATCCAATACAAGGACGTTACAGACCTTCGGTCTTCGTCTGTTACGAATAGCTATCACGAGATTTGCACTCAAGATGTTACCACGCAAGGATCGTTCATACAATATAAAGGGGGTAACAGTCCTTCTGCTCTTTATCTGTATGAATATATAACATCTCTTGGATGCGGCGTCTTATTGTTGCGGCGAAGGTTTCGAAACATTATTTCTACGCAGTTTATGAACTTGACTAAAGAATATCCAGTCGAATATCTGGGCCAACCCTCCAACTGCCGTAACAGTATGCAAATTCCAAAAATGCTGGCTAAACGAGAATCTTAACATCAAAGGGTTCAAAATCAATTCCTGATTTTGCAATATTCCCGTCTAATATGAATAGGAATGCCTTCAAACAGCATCATAACAAACACCAATAAATTGCAGACGACGATGATGGTTTAGTTTTGGTGAAAGTGAAAAGCTCTCGAAAAAATAAGAAGGTAACTTTTGAGGGAGGGCTAAGCTTTGATGTCAGAAATTCGAAAGGCACAGAGGGAGATTATGCCTAATCCTCTCCATTTGTAAAATAAATTGATGGAGAGGGAACGAAGAAGTGGAAAAATAATTCGGTTTCTGCAGATCAAACGGACTTTTGGGTCAGGGATTGAGTTTTGAAGCAGTTGGTTTAGCCTCAGATGAAGACTTCAAAAACACTAAAATAAAAGAACAATTTGTAGAAAAATAAGGACTTACATTTCATCTTGTCTTCCCTGAAGGATGCCAATCGCTTCCGTTGCATTCGCTTCGGTGCCTCGCACCTTGCGCCGGATGTCTCGATTGGATTTCGGTGCAAATAATCCGACAGCCATCGAAGTCGACAGTCACAATGGAACGGATTTCGAGCCAGATGCCTGTAATTTTGTTTTTATTTTATATGTCGTTAAATTTCAAGAACATCACGGCCGTTTTTCTGCATTCAAAAGTTTTAAATTACCTCTGGTCACACAAATCATTTAAATTTTAATATCAAGCTCAATTCAAATTCTCAAAATGTAAGGTACGTCAAAACCCTGGTTGACGAAGCATGTTTGTAAGATTTAAAACCTGTTAAGATGAAAGTACATGTAGTTTGTCACACATACAGGGTTGGTTGGACAACCAAATCATTCAAATGGAAACCCAAAACCTGTCCGTTCTAATTATCTTCCGACTTTGTTTCTTGTCACCTGTCATTAGGGGATACCTTACAACGGCTGATAAGCCAAGGTGATCCTTGTCACTTGTATATTTGAGTAGTTATCCTCATGTCACTTCCAACATCCCTATAGCTCCCATAAGGTTAAGGAGCTATTGCAAGGAAACCTAACCACGTCTTCTCAATAAAAAAAACTACTCGTCCGACGGTTCGACCCGTCTTACAATTTCCATCATTCAATTTCTGATTGGATTGTAAGGATTTGGAATTCAACCCAAAATGGACATGGATGCGTCTACAGCTCCGATTAGAATTTTCGTTGCGTAAATGAAACATAGCTGAGAATGAATAAGGCACCCATTCCTTTATCTACTCGTTCCTTAACAATAACTTTCTGTGGAGACAAAGATGAGACATACAGTAATGAAATCCTAATGACAATCCTACATCCATGATGACTAAAGTTTGAGTTTTGTGGTGGAATTATTATTATGATAGAGTCGGGCCAAGAGAGAAGTTGTAAGGGTTTGGTTGGGTAGGACTTCATAAGTTGAACAAAGCCCGAGTTCCCAAAACTTCAGTTTCGAATTGTGAGTAATGAGTCCTTTGGTAAACATTATTTTGGACAAGAAAGCAAAAAGTCTAATGGCATGTTCCCCTATTTACAAAGTAAGTCAATCGAATGATTCCCGGTTGGAAAACAATAATTAAAAGTGATCTTATGATTTTTGTATGCGAGAACGTTGTAAGTGGTGCTCATTAGGTTAGCAGGTTTCTAATTTTTCTCAGCCCAACGTGCTGTCTCAATTTTGCAATTTGAAGTCGTAGTGCTTCTGCCTATGGTTCCTATTCTCTCCAAGAATGTGCGACCGAGGTTTTGCTCAAAAAGCCAAAAATACCTGGAAAAGGCCTTTCCTATATTATTGTCAAGAGGTTATGAAAAACTACTGACCTAAAGCGGCTCACAATGGCTCCGTAAAATTCCCAGCAATTTACAGTCGATGTTATTTTATAGACTTCATGAAGGCAGACACAATTACTTCATACTTGGTCCAAGATTGTAAGATACGTTAAGTCGCAAATAACGCAATCAACGTAACTTAAACAGAATTGAAGCAAGACCTCTGACTGTGACACCCCTCTGACCCCATTAATACATTGTTCGGTTCTAGAGAAAAACATAACATTATTGGTTCTCTTGTTACTATTACGCCGTATTGCCAACAAAGTTAAAGAACAAGGATTTTCTCCATTCTCTTGGGCGAGAATCTAATGAAACTCAGTATCAGTCTTGTAGACGGCTGACGACCACTGCTTTGGACAGTGGTAACAAGACCTTGATGGATCTTACATGAACACAATACACATGAAAGTAACGACACGGCAGGAGAACAAAAGAAAGGGTGGATTTATGTAGGAAATTGGGATTTGTGGTCTGAGAAACAAAAATGTTTTACATTTTAAGACCTTTCCATATACTCCCCTAAGGTTACCCGAGGATATAGAGTGGGACTGATATGGAGATAATAAGGCATAACCCAAAGTTTGATGGCGAAGATACATACACCAAACTGTCTCTCCCTAAAAAACCATATCGGGTTTCCTTGGGCTCCACAATGACAAAATTGTATCATTATAGAAAGAAGAGTCACTAAATTCATATTAAAGGTGAAGTAACTCACTTCAAAGGATAAGACTTCCCTATACATAACGTGACTTGTTCTAAGGCAACCTTCTGAAATGTTCTCTAATCCACGAACCAAAGGTTTTGGAAACCCGAGGCATTTTGTCACAAATGTCACCTTCATAATTCTAGCACCAAAAAACCACTGAAAAGTGATAAATCCATTGACTGAATGCAAAGGGAGACAGGAAATTATCAATAAAAAATCAACTCCTTGACTTTCGTATGTTTGATGAAGTCCCTTGTGGGGTTTTTATTTTTGACTTCTGAGAACTTTTCAGTATGCCTACTACCATAGTGAACCATGTTTGAAAGGATGCTGGAAAATATAACCCCGAGGACTTCACAGTTTAAAGTCCCGAATCAAGAATCATCCATGACAGTACGGCAAGGATTGGCAATTTCTTCATTTCCTTGGGCTTTTGAGGAAAGATATTGCCTTGGTTAGTAGAATTTTGATCCAATCTATAGGATCGAACAATAGATGGAAGACGCGAAAAATTAAATTGAGTTCGTGGGATCCACCCAACCCCCCAACAATTTCCAGGCAAGGCTAAGAAATCGTCAGAATCATAGGATTTCAGCTCAAAGGAATACACGTATTGCACAACTCTTTCAAATAAAAATCGCTGAAATTTTTTTTTACAAACTTGAAAGTGATTAAGATTGATGGCTGACTTTCTTGTCAGTCGGGAATTGTGAATGATATAGGGAAGGGTTTCAGTATGGCTATAATAAGACAGTTATTAAAATACCAAATATAACGACATTGGTATGGCGTCGGTGATTATGAATTTTGATTGAGATTAAAATTTAAGATTCCGACCACAGGTATTCATGCGTGTCGACGTTAAACGTCACAGATCATTTCGATTAGCAGCAATTTGTCACAGCCGTATTATACTGGACGGACAAAAGAATAAAAACAATGTCTTACAGGGTTTGGATATTGCGGAGGGGCTCGAAAGTGCCATTTTCAAGAGATTGGATCTTATTATCGTAAAGTGACCTGAAAGAACCATAAATAAAATAACAATTACGTTTAATGAGACATAGCGTTGGAAAATCTTATCAAGCGGAACAGATTGCGATATTGTAATGTCAGATCTTATGGAAAGACGGATCAGAGACGGTTTAAAAGCTTTTATGTTCCTTGCTTCAATCTAGTACTTACAATAAGCTGAGGTTATTCAAATCACGGAAGGTATCACGACGGATGCAAGTAATCCGATTTGCGTTGAGTAGTCTGAAAACAATAACCATCGTAATTAATTCCACATTTCATTTTCATTACAAAAAATCATTACTTTTAAGCCAAACTCGGCCCACTAAGCTTCAAAACTCGTGAATTTAAGTTCTTCATCGATTATTCAGAATAGAGTAACACATTTTTTAGTAGCTCGTTCTTAACATTCATTGAAATATGGAAACATCACAAATCAATAAAAGCAGAATAAAGCCTTACAAGAGTTGAAGGGACGACAATCCGTTGAATATTCCGGGAGGAAGCACGGTGATCCGATTCCCATACAGGACCCTAAAGAGATAGTCCCAAATATTTGACTTAATATAAAATTGTCCTTATTTTTATCAAACGATCGCATTATCCAATGCAAACAACATTTTATGATGTTTGCTTTCATACTCTTTGAAATCTAGAGTCATCAATATGGATCAGGATCACAAGTAATTGTATAAATTGAATGATACTTACATGGAAGTGAGTGACTTGAGGTTTCGGAAAGCATCCACAGCAATTTTTTGTATATGATTGTTACTCAAGTCTCTGTCAGATAAATAATTATAACAATACATGTCAAAGTACACCGTTCGTAAAGCATGGGCCTGCCATATTTGGTGATGGACATGCAAAAATCATAAGAGCCATCCGCCAAAGATACAGGGATTGTCTGGGGAAAATTGTGATCGATGGCTCGAGTAAAAATAGACGATTCATGATAAAGGACGTTTAATATAAAAAAGGTCTGGGTTTGGGATCTCGCAGGGTTGGGTCTGTCAAGTATTAGGATGACGACGATGTGGCAGAAAAAATGAGCACTGATAATCCAATAGGGGAGATTGACGATATTATGAGGAAGTTGGATTTGGAAACGTCAACAGAGTTAAACAGAATGCCGGATTCTTACAATCTCCGAAGACGTTTGTATGAAGAAAACGCTCCGGGTGGGATTTCGGTGATTTCATTCTGCTCCAGTCGCCTGTATACAACAAAATGACAATAAGGACATATGGCACGATGATGATCTCCACTCTTGGCTAAAACCCTTACAAAACTTAAAGAATCTGAGAGATACCTAGAGTTCAATACTAGTTTCTACAATGTTTTGTAAGACTTCAAACGCAATAATATTTGCCACGAACAGGACATGATAAAGCAATTTGGAATTTTATTAAAAAAGCATTAGGCAAATATTGATACATTGTAGCTTTAGGAAAGAATTGAATCTCTTGGAAAGCAATTAGAGCACATTGTTTTCAGCTCTATTTATTTCTGTATTTGAAGAAGATAAAAAATCTCAAACGAAGGATCGTCACTCACAATTCAATTACATCTTCGGGTAGCAAATCTGGAACGGCCTTCAGGGTCAAGTCACGACAGTCCACCACGCCATCAGCACAAACACATGGATGCGGGCAGTCTTCATCCCCGCCACATTTACTCCAGGTCCGTTCAATCACTCCTATAAAATGTGGATGAATCTAATTGAAACTGATTGTTCTTTGATCGAGTAACTTATTAAAATTGAAGAGGAAATTGGATTATGAATTGAGAGAGATGGAGCGGATGATAAAGAAATTGGGCAATTAATTGAGGGGTTTTAATAATTCTTAGTTGCATATTGTGCTGCTTCTAATATCCCTAAAATAGAAGATGAAGGCGAAATTTGTCTAAATAGATTTTGAGATGTTATGTATTTTATCTTACATGAAGGGGAATTTATTTTTAAGTAGTTTTTAACAAAACCATAAAAATATAGGAGGGTGAAGAGGTTAAGTTTTTAAAGAAATAGTCTAATTCTCTCTATTATCGTAATTTGTTTCCAGAAAAATAAGCTTTTCATATTGGAGATCAAAAATATAGTTACAAAAAGTGAAATTGAGCTTGATTTCGTCTCTGCTGTCCACTATTACCTCTGATTCCTCGAAGATTTGCCTTTGTCTTCGAATTGAAAGCCTTTGAAGTCTATGGAAAGTAAACAACTTCCGTGCAAACTTTACGCTTTATTTCTTCCCCCAAAAATGAAGAAACAAAACAAAAACAATAGCGGGTTTCTTTTATTTCGAGTCAGTAAAATCTACTTCGGTAAGTAAATGCAGGACTTTAAAATGATTCAGGATCATCTTTCATCCTTAAAATATCAATACGGAAGGAACAGAATAGACCTTGAACAGACAATTCCATACATCCGCTGCACTTGACGTTTGACACTTGACATGAGGGATTCAAAATTAAATCTTTTCCAAAACAACAGAGTGACTTGAACAGTCTCACCATAAGAATGAATAGTCAGAAAAAGATGTGTTTTCAGACTTTACGCAGTCCTCTCAGTCTGCGTTTCTTCTCAAATGTTGTGTCACCCAACCCATTGGAATCCACTGTCTAAAAAATGGAATACCACAATCTGATGTGAATATAAATTTTCTAGAGAAAATCATCATCATCATCATCTTGCAGTTGTTACAAGCTAACCCCTTTTTTGACCGCAAGAAATCTTCCCATTCATCTTTAAAAAATAATTTCTCCTTTCTTTCAAGAAATTTCAAAATAGAAACTGAAACAGGCACGAAGGGTTTAAGACAGTCTAGTTACCTTTTTAACATCCTAATGTGCCCGCTGTAGAAGTCTCTTACTATCTAAAGCCCAAATTTCTAATAATATAATTTAAAGATTCCCAATGCAACCTACGCTTTCATCCCGAATACCGTTTACTGTGCCCATCCTTTTGAAACTGAGAAATGGGTGGTGCTGGAAGATTCATGTTTTGTTATTATTACTTAACCTATTGCGTGTTCGGGATCCTTTAAGGGTGTTTTTTACTTGACAAAAACCTTAAACTAAAACTTGAAGTCCCTACGATTTGAGTTTAATTTCTAAAAAATTCTACACATTAATTAAAAATCCAGTTCATAAAATAATGTAGGAATCTGTAGAGAGATTCCTATCCTTGTTTTAGAACATCATAGATCATACCACAATTCTCTAAGCTCATAAAGTTCTCTCTCTCTCTCTGATGTTGTAGACATTTCAAGCCCATATATGTGTCCAACCACCACAAAGGGTGAGTTACAGACTGATATCATCTCATGGCATGTCACGAATTCAAATCCATGTTTTTAATTTAGTAGTACATGAATAACATGAATCCACGGGCAAAACAACATTAACTATCCAAAAGGTAAGTCGGAATTCATTATAATATTCACCCTAGAACTGCTAGAAGAAATGTCAAGAACAGACTGTTCAAAGTTTCAGCCGCCCTGACTGTACAGGAGGAAGGAAATTACTAATTAGTGTCCGTTGGGAGTACAAACGAATAACTAAGCAAAGACTGGCATCCAGATGTGCCTTTCTCTATCTATTTTCAAGAGGAATCCTATATATTTTTGTGCTCAACTAAAAGTAATCCGAATTTTCGGATTCATAAATAACTAATATTATATTCCCCATTCGAGGATTTCTGATCATATCGAGGGACGATGTCCTTATTTTATCGACTTGTGTGAACTTGACGTTCCTATTAACTTTTATGACATGTTCCTGATTCCCAGTTCTTTTATTGGATTAAAAATTTAATTGGTTATTGTTAGAGACGGGATTATACAAGCACGATTAGAAATACATCGATAAAAAGTCCAATTGAATTAGAATATCACTATTGAGCTGTCTAATGTCGCTGTCTCGTTTCTTATTCTATCGTATACAACCTACTTAGTTTAAATAGAAGGCTTTTGGTTTCCAGAATAAATCCAACCTCAATGACCCAAATCCCCTGCTGGAATCTTCGTAAAGAACTTTGGAAATACTAAAGGTAATAGGAATTAGTGGGATTGGAAGCTGGAGTAAGGTATCTACACAAAAGCCTAATGACTTCATCGGCTTGTGCAAAGATATCCCCCTTTTGTGCCCTTTTAAGCTCCATAATGTGATCGGTAAGAGGATTTATACTTCTGGGATAATATATAAATTCCAAGTCATTTGGAATAGTCTAGGAACGGTAAGGAGGTTGATGATGAGGGAGTTGTAATATTCCGGAATCGTCCTGTAATAAAATGCTTACCAGCGCATTTGAATTCTGACTCGAGGACTTCGTCAACGGTCTTATCTCTTAAGTGATATGGAGAGTTACATCTTGCCTGCGATGCGCTTTTCGGTGCTTTCCGTAACCATCGGGTAAGCCATGCCAAGTGACAGTCGCAAATCAATGGATTATCTCCAAGTGGTATGTGCTTCAGCTTCGAAAGTCCTTCGAATGCGTCTTTTTGCAGAGATGTCAGGTTGTTGTGTTCCAAGGTTCTGCAGGTAGAACGGGATTTGTAAATCATACTTACTCTTTTTTAAGCTGATTGAAGAACTCATTAGAATGTTGTATAATTTAGAATGCTGCGAACACATTTATCATTGTTAAAATCCGGATTGTAATGATTCTCAGCGGATTTTGTAGACGTTTTACTTGTTTAGGAAAGGCTTCAAAATTTTAAAATTACATTAAAATTTATTATTTACTTTGCAGAAAGACTAAAATAATAATAAATCCTCTAGTCCTTAGAGATCTCTTTCGTTTCATGTGGTTTAAAGTGAAAAAACGTATTAAGCCTTAGATTTTACTTGAAGAATAAAGCTCTAAAATCCGAACAAATGAATTTCTTTTATTAAATCTATAATATTACACATTATTTAGGAATCAGAGAAATGTATTCTCTCTTTTCGTCCCAGATTCTATTAAAGAGAAAACTTACAAAACTTCCAAGTCTCTTAATGGTCGAATAGCCGCCTCATCAATACAGGTAAGTTGGTTGTGATCCAGTATCCTGAAATTTATGTTCAATAATAGAGTGAAAGTTTGGTCTTTTGAAGACTTGAAACATTCCTTCTACTGTTATGATATGCAGAGTAGTTCATAGATCTACATTTTGGCAGTCGGAAGTTTCGCAAATCCAATTCCTATATATAAGATAACTTTCTCAATGTCATATGCTTCCCGACCAAGAATGGCAATAAAAATGATGAACGGTTTCAGGAACTCCTTCCCCGAACTCTTGCAGAGAAAGTGATTTAAACAAATGTAACGAATTGACTGAGAACTTTTACGGAACTCTTAAGAATAATGTGCGAATTTAATCTCAAAGTAACTGCGCTTCAAAGTACAAAATTCCATCCTCTCTGACATAGGTTCCAAAGATAAGGATCTGCTCCTGCATTCCAACTCCAATGCTAAAATGATTAAAGGTTTATTCCTGGCTCATAAAATGGAACTTACAGCGACTTCAAGAAGTTTGGCCCCATCAACGACCGTTTCCTTATAGCACTCAGTTGGTTGTGGCTCAGATCTCTGAAATTTAACAAAACGACGCGATTCAATTAAGTGCGTGAATGTACAAGTCGGCAGCCCAATTATCAATCTGTCACTTCTAATTAGCTGGATCGGAAAGGAAACTCGAAGCAGTTGCAGTTTCTATCCCGGCCTGATGGCATTTATTATCTACCTACCTATCTTGTAGCATTTAGTAGTACTTTTCAAGACTCTGACAGGGATACTAATGTAATGCTTGCACACATAATCTAGTTACATAAGGAAGGGATGCATTCAGTTCCCGAAACTACATTTGCCACGATCTGGCAAAATATCCGGAAAGGAATTGATGCAATCACAGCATCTGAAACTCCTTCCAGGTTGCACGTCTTTTAATTTGAGGTTGTTAAAAACGGAGGAGGTCGGAAATTGACAAAAAACTAACGCATACCTCACTTGGAAATGAGCTACTTTTTTAAGGCTTGCAAAATTAGCTCTCAATGCAATGGGATCTCATTACTTGTCCCGATTTTTTTAACTTCTGACAAGCCGTCATACCAATGTATATTTTAAGACCAATGATGTACGACCATACCTTCAACGCTACATAAGCACTGATCAATATATTAATTGAAGTTTTGAATTGCTCTTTCCCTGTAAAATGCATCCCATTAAATTTAATTCTAATTAGATTGAAAGAAGTAGCAGAAGTTCGTAGTACATCACCTCGTTCCAGGACATGAAATATAACTAATTTACTCTCATTGCCTCCCGCTTACAACTGTTTTAATTTAATGCCAAGTTTCCAAACCTAAGTGAATCAAGTCGGACAGGGCAGAAATGAACGAACTAACACAGGCAGGGATAGTTGTTCTGTTAATGTTAATTTACAGGACAAGCGTATTACAATGAGGATGTCAATCTTCATTAGGAAAATTAAACTCAGCCGAGTCTTAAATTTCCAACTGAATCCAAGCCTCAGCAGCTCTCCTTTATCATTAATTATAAATTGACAAATATGATGCAGCTGAATTTTCAGGGAAACCAGCTTAGAGCCAACACCTGTCTCAGGAATCCTACTAACGAGATGGCTTTAACTTTAAGAAGTAACAATGCCTGACAAATTTTTACGCACTTACGTTCTTTAAAATAACTTCAACTAATAAACATTCGTTACGATACATGTCAAACTAAACCATAAAATATGATAGAAAGCCATTAAGAAGTCATACATAAGGAGGCTTAACATCCACAAGAACTCATACCAGTAGTAGTAATAATAATTACCCTTTTCTGAACTTTAGTCCTGCAGATGCTGGAAATTTTAAGCAGGTATAAGAGACGGGGAAAGCCTAGAAGAAACACAAATCCCCTCACCGAGCTAATTTCAATAAAAGGGTTTTCGATGACTCGTATTTAATAATAAGCTCAAAGTAGGCACAAGGACGAAGTTGACTTTAAATTCTTCTTACTTTCAAGCCTCAAGTCAGGATGGGATATTAGGGAGCCGGGCTTGAGAGGAAGATACCATTGAAGGCTCCTATGTCTATACGCACATTTTATCATTTGAACTTATATTTATACATTATGGTGCATGAATACAAATGTAAGGTCACATCAGGGAGAGGATCCTTTGTTCTTGTTTCTGGTTCGTGAGAGGCTCTGAAGGTAATAGGATCAAGATGAATATAAGACGATGTGCATGTTCTGTTTTTTATATCTTACAAAAAAGTTGTTTGCTTCTGTTCTGTAAAGAGATCTCTGAAGTGAAAAAGTATCTCTCTCTCCGCAAAGGGAATATTGCTCCTCTCTGTTCAAGACAACCTAGCCTGTCCTGACTCTTCTTCTGCAGTTCCATTCCAACGGAACGTCTAGCGTTTCGTTTTGAAAATGTATCAGACGATATAACCAGCCTACAGATCCCTCCTTGTCTCTCTCTCTAAAAAGATGACCCACAAAAAGTAAGTTTTCCTCTGAGAGATCCACTCTCCTTGTTTTGTAATCCTCTCACCTATTCTCTCCACTTCTTTACGTCCAACACGATACGATGCACTTATCTGACAGAGGGATGTAAAATCACGGCCCTACTATTATTCCATTCCTGGAGTTAGAATATTATACAAATTCTAGGACTAAAGATTTGAGTAGATGCATGCAATCCAGGGATGTCGTCTTTGGAGGAAGAAAAAACTTCCGTTTACAGGAGGCTTTTCCTTGGAATGTATGATAATATGTCAAGGGGTCCATTTCCCTGACTTACGGTTACGATATTACTTTGTCAGGATAACCAGTCTACGTACACACACACAGGCTTCAGAAGCGGTAGTAGTTTGAATAGAAATGGTGACACATTCAAGTAATTCCGTAATATATGATCTGGACGGACTAGACATCCTAATTCAAGGTCTGTCTTAAACGACCAGTGGTGCTTGTCCAGGAACGGTCGATCGGAACTTAAGCCCCATGTAACTTGTTCCAGCTTTTGTCAAATCGCCCGTTTCTTAAAATGCAACTTTTTTATGACGTAGAGCTGTCAGTTTTAATGCGAATTAGGTTCGGTTGACATTATTGTGGCGGGGATCATATACGCAGTGTATTATTTTCTTTTAAAAGTCATTGTATCCGATCCGGAATATGAAAGATAAACGCAGTGTACAACTGTACATTAAGAGAAATAAAAAAAACGGAACTCAAACCAATTAGCAAAAGGAACTCTTGACGAAGATGTAGGAGGTCAAAAGGTGATCAAAATTCCGTCGTAACTTTTAATTCATACTAAACCTTTCCTTCATCCCACAAGGCAAGGTTGACTTGATAGAAAACCCGATCCCAAAAATTCCTTAAAAGCCCAATCAATGTCACGTACGTGGTTGTGTATGTCATATCAGATTCCTTAAAAAATATTTAATAAATCCAAATGACCGGCTGCATACTCATATAGTCATAACTGACAATGAATAGCTATGAATTTTAAAGGAATTCAATCAGGTCTGTTCCTAATAGGGCTCCAAGTTCCCATTGAATCTGTCCCCTACTTTCAACACATATTCAGATGAGAGATTCTTTGGGGATTTCATTAATTCTGTGAAAAGAGTTAAAGTGCGGATTGGAGAAGAATGCAGATCGTCGGTTGGGTTGGAAAGTCACCATAATAATTCCAATGCTTTGTATTCAACTCGTATGATGATGAATGTAAAGGGCTGGAAAGCTATCGGTCCTTGTGCAAAGGGTTAGGGAGAATAATGAGACGAGAAAGAGGTGAGAAGGAGTTCCCTAATATGGGAAACTGATGTGTCGGTTTCTAATCTAACAAGGAGGATTCCGAGCTTGAAGAAGAAACTGGTTGTTGGAATGTGAAGCTCACACCTCCATAATATTACTATATACCTCAGGAACACAATCCCTTTGATTCATTATTATTTCATTCAGGACAACTCCAATGCATTATCCTTCGTTAGCATAATTCGATAAGCGTCAGCCGATTTCTTCACTCTCTAATCCTTTCTTAGACCTTCAAACTCCTCTTCCAGAGAAGCAACTCTACTTCGAGCTTTCGGGATACTCTAACCGAGAAACTGGATACCGTTTCAGGGGATGTACCACAAATCTCACAAATAACTCCTCATGGGGACTTGTTTTGGTAGCATCGTAACGGGTCGGGCCCTTATGATTGTGTCAAAACTAGATACATAGAGAAAATCTTCTAAGCAAGTTGTAGTTCTCAATTTATTTTCATCTGTTTGTTTTTGAGGATTCAATAATTCCCCAAGGGGCTTATATCGAGATTCACAGTAGATTAATTTACAACGCATTTATTCCCAACAAATGCGTCAGGAGGATTTCAATTGCTACCAGACAGTACAACACCTCAATCATGATTACTTCAATGCAGGTAACAGGAATAGAATGGGGTAGTCAAGAGCCAAAGGCAAGAATTCGAATTCAGAATTTAACAAAGGCTCCTGAAGCTGGCCAAGGGAAGTTTAATAGCATGAGACGGAAAGTTCATCCCTGTCAATCAGTTCATATCAAAAGTATATAGCTTGGAACAATTTAACTGTTCTTAGATGTACAAGCCAAATTAACTTTATTACTTTCGTAATGAAGGAGTTAACTGCTGTTGCTACTCCCGATCCCATTTAAATGCATGTGATGTGATGGAAAGAATACCCTTTCCTATACTACAATTAGACTCATGTCTGTTGCTACTAGTGGTGGTGGTCATAAAATTTCTCATGTTGACATTTCTCCAAGCCTGTTTATTTTATGAGCTGGATTCCATCCTTGTCCATAGTATTATGAATGCGTATGACTGCCTCTCAGGTTCAATTAGTCTATTTAGTAGAGAAATCCCTGCTGCGTGATAACCTTTTTTTGCTTATTCAATCTCAGTTTTTTCTACAGCTCAAGGTTTAAAATTGAAATAAAATAGATCAACAAGCTGTGTGTTGTAACTATCAAAATTTTGAGCTCATAAATTAAAGTGAAGGAATGTTTAGAATAATAGATAATGGATAATAATAATATATTTGAATCTAGAAAGATGTATTTCCTGAAGTTAAATCCTCGTGTTTAGACGAAAGTCTACATGAGGAAGGAATGATAGAAAGTAAATATCTAATCGCTCGACACACCATAACCATAAGGATATTCCCGATGAATGAGAGAGGCTTTCGCAAAGGAGCTGCAATTTGAAGTAATTTATGAAAAAGGGTTATTTCTTTAGAACAACAATAAAGCTGCCATTTCATTAAATCTACTTCTTTATACACCAAAGCACTTCTGCCAAAGCCGGGAAGCTTAGCTGCCGAAAGTAAACAAACTTTGGAACACGGGATAAGATCCCGGTATAAAAAGTAGGGGAAATGATTTAAGACTTGCTTGAGAATTAGCATGGGAAAAGTTTTACTCCTTCATCCTTGCATTTATTTGGGGACGTAAAAAACCCAAGAAATTTGGCGGATTTCAAAGTACAGCTCTAAAAGTAAAGTCCTTAAAATCCTTAAACGTGCTTAGTGCCTCGGGGGGAGGGAATCCACGAGTTTATCATTTCTTTAATTTGTTTGTTCCAACTTTTGATTCCGAAATCTCAAAGAAAAGAGGCTCTTCCAGAGATGTACGTGCTGGAGTACAATGGGCCTGTTGTTTCTGCTGTTCTGGAACAATGATTTACATAATGAATCCCATCTACATCTCATAGATGAATACCTTGTAAACAAAGGGTAATTTGAATTAGTTATGAGAGAGCGAACAACTTGTAATAAGCCCAATCGTTGAGCAAGATTAGAAGTCGCGTAGCAGTCCTTTCGTAGCGATACCTGGCAGGGTCACCCCGTTATAAAAATCGGAATGAACACTTGCCAGGGCAGGTTGTGCGTGTCACATTGATATACTTAAAGGAATACATAGATTTAAAAGCTGGAAATTTTGTGAAATCCAGACCTTTGGCTTCAAAAGCCACCATTTTCTTCACTATCCTTGTATCAAAGGAGGTTTTGAGAACATATAATGAATGTAATTCAATGATCTTGGCATCTCTGCTAGAACGCGTTTGTGCGTCTGCCAGATTTACTAACAATAAATCGGTCTTTTCTTCCTAATGCCCGGAGCAAGACGTCGTCCCATCTGTGTCTATTAAATCGATGTTCAATAACTCTGTGTCAGCTTCATTGAACTTTACTTTTTATCTATCTAACCCTCCATATAGAAGACCGTAACATGTTCAACTACTGCGAGGCAGAATTTCTCACAAATCTTTTTTATTTGCACATACCTTTGACATAAGGTCAAATTGTAAGCCACAGAGTGCATTAAGAGAAGGATGGAAATAATTTTTCATTCTTAAACAGCTTGCAAGAGGACGGATATAATAGCCGGGAGGGGAATTTTGAAGAATACGAGTCAGGCCTATATATATCCCTCCCTCCACCTGTATAATAAAACGAAACATTAAGAAGATAGACATCCGCCTGTAATAAAACAAATCCGGCGAGGAATGACTCTTTGAAATTTCGAAAGAGATCGATAGATTGTTGGCTTTCGGAGTGACATGATTTAGATTCCTCCTCACCCATCATCTCTTTACCTGCTTCTCTGCCTAAATATTCCCATTTTTTAAATCCAAGGGAAACTTGAAACATGGAAGCTTGCGAATGTTTTGGCAGGAAAAGAGGGAACTGATAGCTGTATAATCAAAGAGATCAGTCAACCAAAGTGCATAAGAAATTTAAGCCAAGTAGAAATGATTCGAAACATGACATGACATACATCACATGGTTCCTTCCTGGAAATACGACATCAATTTACCTCAACGGAACTCATGGTCGGCATATCTCTCTCCTTCCAAGTTCCAGAAAAGGTTTAGCACAAGATATACATTCAGTTGTATTGCTGATGTAAAGGAAAGACATAAAAAATGTAATTGAGAGATATATGGAACTGCACGGAACTACAAGCATATTCCTCGCCTTCCGATCCCTTCAATTTTATCCAGGAGCAAGGCATTAGTAGTCCATTGGCAAAGGTTTAGACCAAACTGGGAAAAAAACTCTTGCAATAAATTTCATCAAAATGAATAAGTAAAGTCATAAAAAGCACGCACCGATGGGTACCACGATTCAGATCCCAAATTTCGAAAATGTCATTACGGAGACGGAGGAAAAAATACTTTAAAAAGATGAGGATCCAATCCTCTTCATTGCACTCGATATCGGGTTACAGTCACTGATTTTTTTTTTCCAGTCCAGATTAATAAATCCTCAGTTTTGATCCCACCCTCTACTTTCTCCACTAAATTTGTCAAATTCTGAGTTTCCCAAATCTACGAGCCCATTCCATTCGTTTAGAATTGATTATGTTTCTTCTACTTTATTATTAATACAACATTTCCTTGATAAGACTCCCAAATCAAAGGAAAGAGTCTCTCTCCAAGCCAAGAACGATAATGTTTGGCTGGATAAATCCCATGCATAAATTTTGGTTAATGAGGTTGCTGAGCTTTAATAGTAAGCCTTTGCTTGGCATATATCCACAGTGATGCATAAATTAAAATCGGGATTTGAGATTCATGAGGGAATATAGGGGACAAGTAACTATTAGTAAATTTTATTCAGCGCCGTATGCCACGGCTAACCTTCTCGAAGAAACTATTTCTCTAGAAAGCTTCAGCAATTTATTATAATTATGTCAAAGGAGGCATCTTTCTCATACATCTGCAAGGCTCAAATGGAGATTGATAAGTAGATGAGGAACCGTGAAGATGATTAGCTTTTTTCTGCCCTTTGATGATTAGTTTTTTGGGTTGTTTTAATGGTTTGCCGATCTTGTGGTAATGAGTTAGTCGGCCCTGGAAGTAATGATGGGGAGAAAGATGACAGTATGGTTTTGGTTTGGTTTTCTTGTGATGTCAAAAGGACCCCTTTCCTTGGTTACTTCCTTCCTTTTCACGGAGGAGAGAGAGTTGATGATCAGAAGCTCATTGGTTCCTCTGTGCCGGATTTTCTCTCCACTGAGCATTCCATCATCATAATTTCATTTCATCGGATCTGTTTCTACTGTCATCATCTCATAAGCAATTCCCACATGAGACAAATCAAATTCCATCTCATCTCTTAGAGAAACAGTAGAGGAGTCCGTCCCCATTTCTGGTTCAAAACTCTCAACGATCCGACCTCATTCCTCCAGCCGACTTCTTGGTACAGGATAATGCGAGACGGAAGTCGAAGGCTTTGATGAAATATGAACCATCTCATCAACTTGATACTCTGGCAAATAATTATGTATTTCATCTCCTGTTTTCTTCTTCATGTCATTCCCAAGAGTCAACGATAGGTTCATGTTCTGCAACCCAAACCGTCTCTGACGAGCAGATTCCCTCTGAATATATTTTATTCTCGAGATTAAAGAGAGTCGAAATTTTGAAATAAGGTTTGTTGAGATTCCTCAGATGAAATGATGATGCTGTATTTTGTTTTCTCCTCTGACATCCTTCTTGGAGCCAAGGACTGGCTCTGAAGGAAAGTTTTTCGACGACGTACGATTTCCAAGTGAGATGTTAGTTATATTTATTTAGTGAACTGTGAAATAAATTGCCAATTCCGGGAAGTTATTTGGAAATCAGGGATGGGACGGGATGCTGGAGCATGAGTTCCGTAAATGTTCAATACGGCTGCACTTTACAACTAATATTCACACTTCAAAGTAACGTGCCGAGGATTTGGCAATGCGATGACAGATAAGAAGAATCAACTTGGGAATTAGCCGAACACGAGCTAAGCTTGTTATTATTTCCATGAAATATTATCGTTACAGTAATAATAAGATCAGCTCCGCTCTATCGGCTCTTCCAGTTCATGAGCCTCGTGTTACAAATTATCCCTTCCTTATTAGCACAGAAATGTATTAAACGGCAGTTTGTAGTTTACTCTCTCTCGTCCTCCAACTTCATTATATTTCGTTCAGCTTAAGAACGTAGAGCCTGTTTTCATTGCATTACTACGACTTGAGATGAAATCCTCAAGAGTTTAGGATTAAAATGCTCCTATCTTCGATGAAAAATCAGACGGGCTTTATTCAGGGAATAATTATTCGGAGAAAGCAGGCCTACAGTTAAGAATTGAGTAGATGTTGTACAGGTAAATGAAATTAGGTTTTAGCAGCCTGGAAATATTGTTTCACATTTGTTGAGCGGCGTACGATGCTAGCAATTAACACAATTGACTAGCTTTTTAAATATGGCAATTTCTCTGCAGAATGCTAAAGTAGGCTATGCTTCAACAAGAGATGTTAACGATTTAAGGCTACGAGTTTTTGCTACAAGGATTATATTCAGTTTTAGTAACCAAAAATCAATTAATTTGTGATTACAAAACCGTTTAGATTTTTTAAACTGAGCAATCTTCCATTTTAGCTCCTTGTCAAGTGAAGCCAGTTCGGGGATTAATATGCAGAATGCTATTTATAGTGTTACTCAAGTAACTTTCTATTTGATTTCAGACTTACGCATAATAGAAATATAAGCGTCTTTTGCTTATTCCGAGTAAATAACGTTCCTGTTCCAATAAATTAGTCGAATATTGACAAAATCGATTGAGCATTTGCGACTTACGAAGTCCCTTGCTTCTAGTTCCAAGATAAACCCGTTAATTACTCCATAGACAAGCCAACCTCTTCCCTTCAGTACTGATGGCTAAATTTACAGAAACGAGGGATCATCTTCGACGGCTTAGCATTTAAAACAAATAAAAGTAGCATATATTTGATTCAAGCTGGTGAGGGCACGTAAGGAAAGAGCTTAATGAGCTGAAGATGAGGGCGGTTGGGTAAATGCCCCTAGGACGACGAACTGATTTACTTGAGACTGTAGGGTCGCTCAACCTTTATTGCTTTCATTACCTTTCTCAGTTCGGACTTGCCTTGTTGAAAGAAGGCAACTCCGACGGCACACAAGGGAAACATTAGCAAGGAACAGAGAAAAACAGTTCGACCAATTCGCTCGTCTGAACTCATCCTTTCCCTCCTTATTAGTAAGGCTGGGTCCGGACCTCTCGAGAGCCCAAGACACGATGAATAAGCCTTTTATTCCCATAACTAACTCCATGGTTATGAGTGTAGGAATGTTGTAGAGGGTGTAAGAGGAAGATTCACTTGCCCAAAACAAGTAGAACACGAAATAGATGAAAGTAACGAATTTAACAAGGTGCGAGGATGGTGGTGGTGGTGCTGGCTTAGCTCGTTCCAAGGATGTCATACCTCCAGCAAGGCAGATCCTCTCGTTTTGTACATAAATAGACTCGATCTTTCATCTCCTTTCCTTTCAACCAACAACGTGTCTACAGACGGAAACATACATTCCTTAAGTCTCTCATCAACAAGCCATCCATCTCATCTACTACCTCTCCCATACGTAACATTAACCGTTCCTCCATCCCCCTATACGGTTAAGAGCTAAAGAGGCTTGGTATATAATGTGTGGCAGGTCTAGTGGGACAATTGAACCGATCCGTTGCTCATTTGTTCAAATCAGTGCAGTCTGGCTCATTAACATTCACTCTTCCAACTAACTGACTGACTGACTGCTAAGCCCCTCTCGCTCTGAATCTTCTCTCATCCTCATTGTCAGCTCAGCTGAAAAGATACCTGGGCTTTACATGGGTTATTTATGTTCCTCTTTAAGTCTACATAGATTAGCAATTTAAAACAATGGCTGTCGAGGGAGCCCCTTTCCCGTGGTTCTTACAGCACTTATTATTTACACTTCCAATACTACGACTTTTCCTACCGAACCGCTCCGGCTCCGCTGCTTAGGGAAATGAGGGCTATGGATTTAGGTCAATGAGGTGTGTCTTGATTAAAGTAAAAATTATCTTATGCTCTAGAAACGCATTCAAATACTGTTTACGTTCGTCCGGAGCGGTCTTGAGTAGTTACGCCTCATTTTGACTTTAAGAGAGTATGACAGGTGCCCACGGGGCCCTTACCCGTCGGAGGAACTCAGTCACTGCATATGAAATCATACAAGGCTGATGATGAGAGAACCGCTACTTATTATTATTTTATAGGCAGTTCCTTCCCCAAATATTATTATTTTGTCCCGTAGTTTGGGTTCAGAGAGGTAGAGGTAGAGGTAGAGGAAATATTTATAAAGCTGGGGAGAGTGGAAAAAACAAAGGAGTCAATAAAGAACCATTTATGATGAAGTAAATCATTTGGTATTATGGCTCCGAACTGGACGTGGTTAGTAAACTGATGAGGTTACGACTAAAATCATTCCACCCCTTCTTTGTTTTTTCTTCGTTGGAGGCTGGAGCTGGTCTCCGTCTTATGAGAAATTATAGTAGCCTGGCCCTGTAAGGATTCTACTGATGAGCCCTTCCTGTCTCAAATAGCAATAACAACTATTTAGGTAACAATAAAAAGGAAGACCTCATAGATTCAACCTCCATCTCGTTCCAGGGAAACAGATCCTTGTTAGATGATAATGTTCCTCTTAAATGGGCCTTTGTATCCCAGCTTGTTCTACAACCGAACATGTCAGGCCACCTCAGTCCAACTCCGTTAACCCTCATTTACCTGTCCAACTCCAGACTCGAATTTCTTCTGGTCAACTCGTCACTTTGGTTGGGGATTAGGAGGAATCTGAATCCCCACTTATTCGGCCAACACTCTCTCTCTCTCTGGTCATTTAGACTGATGGGTTTGGGATGAGTGGGGACTCTAATTATTTAGACAGAGTCATGCTATCTCTTCTAATAGTAATTAAGTCTCCTGTGGATTTACTAAAGACATCGTGCTCGTGCATCGTTACTACATACAACGTAGAAGCGGAGGAATGTACATTTTGACTTAAGTTCCATTTGTCTAGATTTTTATTCTTCTCTCCATGTCTCGTTCTACACGTGGAAGTTGAGGCTCGGGATCTCCTTATTTCTCTGCTCAATTTGTTAATTCAAAACAGCAAAAGTCTTGAGAATAAATTAAAATCCGAAGGATTCTCAACTCTGATCCCTCAGAGGACTCAGAACGGAGTCAATCTCATGACCACAAGCCCATTCCTTAATAACTATACTTTTTCAAACCACTAGGAATTACTACAAAGCTGGGAACAAGAGATGGATATCTTGGATGAAACTCATTAGATTAAATATATAATACCCCAGTACACCAGCCATTATTAAGTATTATTACACGTAATCTTTCGTTTATTCTGTGCAGATAAATGGTGCAAGTCATTACGGAACGTGTATAAAATGGATTACATAATCTATTAGCATTTTGACTAGAGGAATCCCTTCCATAGCCAATGAACCTTGCAACTTGCATTTCTATTCGAAAAGAGGAGGAAAGGAAGTAAATTTTGTGGGCTCGGAGAGTGAAATACTTATTACAACATAATAATCTCATAAGGTGATTTTCACTCGAAAAACCACACAAACCATTCTGGGATTTATGACCCTGCCCTGGCAGGCCATAAGCATTCCATTCTAATAACTCGAGCTCTCTCAATGAACGGGTACTTGGTAATGCAGCTGATGATGTGGCTAGTAGGCGCAATCATGCATAATTCCAGCATTAAACCCGTTGTGAAATTGTCTGCTGCTTTGAATCCATATCCTTCTTGGATACGGAGCCAAGAAGGCTAAGAAACCAAGTCCTTACAACTGGGAATCAACAACAGGAGGAATTGTGTATGACTCAATATTTTAATCCAAGAGTAGTTGGGGATTCTTTAGAGATGTAATAAAAATGTTATCAACCGTTCCCAGGTTACTTACTCCCTTACTATGCAGTCGAGTCAGGGAGCTTGATAGAAAAATACTTCTTCGCCTTCATCGAGAGATAGAAAAACTGTGTAATCACTAAATTTTAAGACGGGTGGAGATTTCTTAATTTGCATCTCCTCTCACCAACAAACGAAATCCGCTTTGAATACCAATTAACTTCACACTTCCAGCTCTTGGATTTTAGAAACAAATGCACACGTTCAGGAAAAATGTTCAGCTTCAGTCATTACCGATCCCTCTACATTAATTTATCATTAAGCTAAATCGAAGTTTTCACAGGATCATATAGCTTTGAGTTCAGCCTAAACCATTTGTAGTTTGTTGATTAATAAATAGTTGAAACGAGTTTAAAGTTTAGAAAAATAAAGGGAGTTTACAAGAAATGCTTTTTTCTTGATTTCTTCTATTTTACAACATTCTAGTTACAAAACAATGACACGAAGACCGAAGGAACATAATACTTATTTTTTTCCTTTAATGATCCCTCGTATTTTTTAGTAAGTAAATATTTCTCTCTGAGAGGTTGGTCCTAGTAACAGGATACTTTGAATCCTTTGCTGAAAAACCTGTCCTGTCTTATTTGTAAAAGCACGGAGATGGAGGTAAATATATTGCAAAGATGTGTAAGTGGGCTTGATTTCGAATATAAAATTGGCAATAAGTAAATTGTTAATGATACTTCGCAGAGGCAGGATACACTAATCGTGCAGAAATGAAAAATATATGCGCCACCAACCTTGATCCTTACAAAATAAATATCAAATTCGTGCCGAAAGAGTATCTGATAGCAAAAAAAGCTGGTTAATCAGGAATCCCATTACTAACTTATTACTCAGAGCCCATTCTTTCGTCTCAAACATGTAATTTGCCAGTCCCTAATGATTTTACAAGCACAATAAGTTCACATGGAGGAAAGGGGATCCCCATCTCAAAGATTTAAATGGAAGGCAAAGTAACCGAGATATAATTTGATACGATCTGTGTGTTAGTTTACCTTTAATTCACATTTTTAATGCTCATTTTCTGTATAACATTTTCTAGAGAATCGGCACTCGTATTCCAGTGCACCTACGTGGGTTACAGGTTTCGATTTCTATCTCCTGACAGGCTGGCCATACCCACCTAACGACAGAAATGGCTTGGTTTTAACAACAAAGCCTTCGTCCACCCAATCTTGTAAACCTCTAACTAACCCTTTCACTGTGTTACAGCTGCACTGTAGATTTGAAATCGTAGGAGATGCTATCCAACTCATAGCTCCAGTCTACAGGGATGTTCGCAATGGTAATTGATTGTCAAAAGAAAGAAGGCTTAAGCCAGCAGTCAAAGTTTACAGAGGATTATCCTTACGAGAAATCAAGTCAAGGAGGCAGGGAAGGAAGCTGAGGAATAAGGAGTCTTCTGCTCGACAACGATATACAGATTTATACCATCATTATTTTTATTATTATAGGGCCTGACTTTAAAAGGGGAAAAAGCCTAAGGACGTAAAATGATAGCAAAAACGATCACTTAAGACGGGACGAAAAAAGCGTTTTGTGTGGATAAGAAGGGGAATTTATGAGGTGTGTGTTAGTCAATCAATGCCAACTGGAATTTGATGCTGATGTTAACTTTTCTACATTTCTTATACAACCTTCATCCTCCTCGTCATTTCAGGATCCAACTCCTCTCCGCTCCCGTTCTAAAAGTAACCTCACCCTCAGAGACTAAACCTTAATTGAACTATTTACAAGCAATAAGCATCTATCAAAAACATCTTCTCATTCCTTCATCCGTCCTCCTCGTCGACGGATTTTTTCAACATGGTAATAACAGTTTGGACGGTGATCAACGATTCCTGAATTCGTGCTAATTTCCCTGAAATAAAAGTTGTTTTAAATTTCATAATATAGCCACTAGTCACGTCTCACCAGTAAAACTCTTCCTTCTCCATATACATATGGAGGCAGTAGACAAATAATGATAAAAAACCTGAATTTCGTAATTCAACTGCAAGGAGGATCGGGATGTTGGAGAATGTACTCAGGGATCTATGCATAGATGAATAATTTCTCTATAGGAAGACTATCGATTAATTTACACGTGAAAAAACTAAGAGATTTTGGAATTTTGAGGATGAGGAGGTAAGAAAGAATCGGGTCATTTATAAGCATATCTCAAACAAGGTCCGACCATTCCCTTCAACGGCTGGAAATCAACGATGGTCATAGATCTGACAAGACCATGTAAAACACGGCCCAATTTGGTGGACTAGGAAGTAGGTGTATATTCACAAGTGTACATGTAATATGTAATGGACATCGCTGCCGTGCTGCACCTCTTAAACAGACTCCTTTGTAAATGCTTGCATTTCCTGTACGAAGGATGGAACTTAAGCCCACGCTATCATTTCGGGACTAAACTTCGAAATGGACAAGAGAAGTATCAAAAATAGATACAGATTTTTATTCTCATGTTTCCTCAAATGTTTCGACCTTATCTCATAACAACCAAAATTGCACTCATATCTCGTCCGTTTTTTCTCCTTCCTGACTTAACTGAACGGCACCGGAAATGCCCCTATGGTTATTTTATTTGCAACAATTTAGTCGGACCGAAGATTCCAAACCAAATTCCACTGAATCTGCAGTTTTGAGCAACTACTATTCCTACTCAAACAATCTGTGTACCAACTTCCTTTTGCATCTACAAGAACTGATATTGAAATGACAAAAAATATACCCCGAATTTGGACCTGGTAAATTGCTTAAAACAACGGTTGTATAGAAGCTTTCCTTTCCAAATCCGTTACAGTTAACGAGTTGAAATACTGCAAAGGAAGGCATTTTTCCAAGTTTTGTATATACCACGCGTTTAAAATAAATAACTTGTTCAGAAATTGTTTTCATATTCATGAATAAATGTATAATGCGATATTAATATTTCGAAGAAGATGGCCAAAAAAGTCGTTCTGACTTCAAAGATTTTGGTCTGAAAGGAACTACAATCGAGAAAACGGAGAATTATTCAACGCACAGAGTGGCTTTCCCAATTCTTCGATTAGGTTCCGAGGAGAGGTATATAAAAGGAGCGGCGGAGGAAGGATAGATGTTATTCTACAACCTGAAACGAGATAATAATATATTTGCCTAAGCTATCCCACAGGCACAGATCTTGAGTATATATGCCTACTTTACTCCTTTTCCTAAAATCTCCATTTAAAAGCTTAGGAAATAATATATTATAGGAGATATAAAAGGGAGATGGAACCATTATGCTTGCAATCATGAATGGATGAGAGTAATCAATGATGAATTGAAGACGGGCTTTACGTGATTCATTATTCTCCAAGTGCCAAGATCCAAGTCGAGGCAAGTGAATTGTGACTTGGTTTTATAGCCTCAACTCCTCCGTGATCGGAATGATCAAGGAAAAGACTCTGGCAGAGAGAGTCTTTAGTAGAGGCAGGAATATCAATATAGCAATTTAGTGAAATGAAGAAGCCAAGAACTATCTACTTGTCTTTGATCCTTTAAAAGTCATACACACACATGCACATTCACACACACAGAGGCTCGAGGATTGAATGTCAATTCCATCCCAAATTCCCGATTATTTGTTAAACGTCCCTTCGTTTTAATTGGATCCGGCTTTCACACAATCTACCTTGTGATGTGAGTGATATTGATACAAGAGAGTGCTTAGAACTACCTCTCTACTTCCACAATACGTATGATAAATTATGGTCGAAACCGGAGATCAAACGGCAGAGATGTACACAAAACCTGGAATTTACAGAGTCGGGATGCTGATTCAAGGGTATTAAATTATATACAAATGCTTTCCCTAGAATCCGTCATAGACTCTTCTGTACAATCTACCTCAGCTTTCCCTCTAACCTGTTCCTAGGACAGAGAGAGCTCCTCAAAGTCATAATGAATAATAATAATGCTGAGCTGAAAGTACAACGAATCCTTCTCTGTCACTGCAATTAAATACTTCCCTGTCAACCCTATCAATTGAAAGTTGATCCGCTCGTGGGATGATAACTTCCGAGCTTTCGTCAGTTCTACAAATCCCAATGTAATGCGGCATATAACACGACTCACCCTATTTAAATTAGCTGTGAAATGCAAACTAAAATATCAGAGAGAAGTGGATAGAGGAAAAAGAGATTACACATTATGACAGAGAATGAGGAGAGTAGCTTCGAAACAATGACTTTAGAAATGGTCGTAATATTTACCCCTCTCCTCTTGTAGAATTTGAAAATATTCAAAGCCATAATACAATCATGCTATTAAATCCTAGTAGTCCTTTCTCAGAACGCTTAGTCCCCTCTTATTCATCCGGTATTCTTCCTTATGCAGGTTGAGGAATAGAGACATGCCGGAATATAAAACTAACTTATTACTCCCGAGCTAGAGTCTGAAATACGGGGGAGAAAGAGAACCACCATCCTGTGGAGAAAGTTTTGTCTAATTTTACTAAATCACTACATTCATTCCTCTTCCCATTCCTTCTGAATGTATGAATGCATAATTTCTTATTTATCTCTTGGCTGATAAAAGTAGCAGGATTTCAAGCTACTTAAAGATTATAATGGATTCCCTTGCTTAGCATCAAGGAGGACCACTTCCTCCAACTATCCAACCATTACTGGATGCAAAACAGAGAGACAGTTAGGAAGGTAGGAACTTTTATATCCTTTTATGCCCGTGTAATCGTCTGCCTTGCTTTCTCTCCCTCTTTCCCCTCAGTAAATTACATCTTGATTCCTTGGTAAGTAGCCCTCCTTCCTCCGAGGCAAATCTGCAAACGGCAACCCAACACACTTATTCCAGACTGAGAGAGAGGAGAAACAACCACCGTGTAGTTTGAACCATCAACCATTCATATAGAAGATCTACCTTCTCCTTAGAAATAGTGAAAGTAAAGAGAGGGGATATAGAGCTACGCATTTTCCCTAACTAATTGACTTCCCCCTATCATTTGATAAAGAGAATAGAAGGCTGAACTGGTGGTGAAAGATAGTTCTTCTCGAAAACCCTTTCTTTTCTTACTGATTCACTTTCGGAGAGAGAGAGAGAATGCGGATGGATTCTATTCCGAATTTCTGAACATGACAGGGGATTATCATAGCCCAAAGCCTTTCCACACCCCCTCTGCTTTCACATTTTTTGACCAGGGAGGAAGGGCCGTCGAGTCCTCAAGAGCTGGTCCTCTTCGTGCGACAAAACAGAATAAAAGTCTTGGAAGGAGGATAGCTTGGTTAGTCTGGAATTTAATCCAGTGTGGTGCCAGGGAGGACCTCCCACATTTTTCCTGTCGTGTTTTATTTCTTATGAATTCCACCTCCCGCTGGGAAATGATCCTTAGAGAAATGACTGCGACCCTGTAATTACCAGTTGTCCCTTGAACCCCTGCCTCTTTATTCCGATGGAACGGGACGAAGAGAGGTTTTTTTCTGGATTATGTGTGAGATTTTGAGGTTTCTTCATTTAGTAGGCATGAAATGGTATTGAAAAGTGCGTGTATGCAACATATATGATTGTGGGAGCAATACGATAGAACGAATGTGATACACTTGAACTGGATACTAATTCGGAAGTTAAAATGTCTGTTTACTGCTTTCCGACTTCCTTCCATCCCGATCCTCCAGTCGGTTAGGCAAATAAGGATGTAAACACTTGGAATCTTGGAATCGGGCCGCCGCTAAATATTTCCCGTCTTTCAAAACCAAGGGAACTTCTTGACGAAGATGTTACGAGAGCAACTACATGTTTACCCGAAACTGACACCAACCTGCCTATAGTTACAGTGGTATTTTGTAGCCCTACTTCATTCAATCTCCAGCAAGAAGAGGAATGACAGATAATGTGATATGGGCTACGTTAAGTAAAAACTTTACATGTATACAAATAGTCGAAGGAGGCAATTGAGGAAACGGAAAAAAAGGAAATGCTACTTACATCTTGTTTAAGTTGGGGCTGTTTGCGAACAGTAGGTCTGGAATGCTTCTCAGCCTGTTGTTGCTCAGTCGTCTGAAAATGTAAACAAATAAAATAGTTATTATCCAACCCTTTAAGCCTTTAAATGCTTTAAAATAATTTAACATTAACTCTCAAAGGCTCATCTCCGTGCATTCTTTACTGTAAGTATTTTGTCCGCCCCACAAATTTTTTTCCGAAAATCAATTTAAACATTTATAAGCATTTTAGCTTTAATGTAAATTTTATTATTCACGGAGTAGTATTTTAAAACCAGTTGAACCGAATCGATGTTTATTTGTAGTTTACAGTAAATTGGAAGGTCGTCAAGTTAAAAACAGCTAAATATTTTATAAAAAATAATTACGACCTTACGATTTGAATTAATTAGTTTTTAATACAAAGGCATTTTGTTTATAACAATAAGTACAGGGTAAAGTTGGTAAAGACATATTTTATTCACTTTGCGTCAACAAGAATTCACATAAAATCCTATTTTCGCAAATTCTTTTTGAACTTCTCGAATCCTACATTTCACAGCACAGTTTCGAAATCCAGCATTATATTGCAATTTTAAGGAATACATTCCCAACTTTTCAAGAAGCATTCGGAGCCTTCGTTTTTGGATGCATTTGACTTTAGATTCTCCCCGCACAGCATGCAGCAGCCTGTCCATATAAACTACATCATCCCCCTTATTCTTGCCCACGTACTAATCTCACGTGCTTAGGTACAACTTTCGGTTGTGACTACAAGCAGTTATAGGTCTGGAAATTATGTTATGGTTTGGGTAAACACCTACGCTTGTTAAAGCTGGAATAACAGCACCCATAAACGGTGTACGGAACCCAGGAATAAATAATAGTGAAAATAGAGCGAATGGTGAAAGTACTTTCTCAAATCGTACAAGACGAGAAAGGGAAAGTCAGAGAAGTGAGAGAGGTCAAGAAGTAATGACATGGTATAAAATGAACTAACAACTTGAATTTACACACACTCTGGGTAGTAAAATTATAAAAGGACTTGTAGGTTCCATGAAACGAATCCTATCACACGCAACTCAAATCCGACATGGTTTAGCTTTTTGCTCCCTCGCTTTTGCCTGCAATTCGAAAATTATATACCAGAAACCGGGGTATTTAATCAGGACAAAATATTATTGGGAAAAGGGAACGGAACATTAAATTCAAGTTTGCAATTGCATTTTCCTCCCAAGGAGATCCATGGAAGAAGGGATGGAATTTTGAGGTCCCTCAATTTTATGAATCTTACAGAATCCAATGAATAACTTATCTAAAGCGACGAGACTTGAGGCGAAGGATGCAAACAATTCCGGAGACAAGAGCCTTCCGGCACTTAAAGAATCTGAGCATGACCCCAGCCCTTGCAGAGTGTCTGCCTAAATTTGATTACCTAAAAGTCTAGTATACTTTGGCATTTAATTAATTACATGTTTGACAGAGTAGTAGGCTGTAGTGGTACTACTACAACCAGGAGTCGTACAATCTTTCTTAGAAAACTTTCATCAGCCATTCAGGTTAGAATTTTAATTTTAGATTTAGCTTCCAGCAAAAAAACAAGGGCTTTGCTCCTAAGCTCTAGTATTCATTGTAAACTCCTAGCTTCTTTATCCCACTAGGAAGTGCAAACAAAAGCAAGGAACAATGTGGCAATAAATGTCCTCATAAAATATGTCGGATATTGAAAAGTGAGCTCAGTCGTTGGTCTTGTAAAATAAATTTTTAGTCCAAACAAGCACTAATACATGTGCCCAACCAAGCACGAACTTATATATAGATGAGATGGAAACGATATGTTATAAATTGTAACTCATGATGATACCTTCATTGTCTTTTTACACTAGGCAAACCACACCAGGGTGTCAGACTCCGGGTGCCCGTTCAATATCTCTCTAGCTCGTGTAATTTACAATGTGGGTGTAGTAAGCAGGATCCCCGTATAAAGAGAGCGAGACTTCTTAAAATGAAATATCAGGCACTAACTCCTACTTCTTCCGGATTTCGGACTTTGTAAGTTTCTAATCTAAAAGTCGGCTGGCTTATCCGGGTAATATATTCTGCGTAAAAGGTGAAATTAAAACCCGAAACTAATACCCTGGGAGATTTGACATGAGGCTTTATTACACCCATTTACCGCAACTCCTTCCACTAATACGGGGGGAAATTACAGTCCGGCCGTTGCGTCCTCTAATAATGCTGGAAGGTACAGAGACTAACAAGTAAAATCCCGGAATCGGAATTCAAAAGCTCATAAACCAGAGGGAAATAAATTCTCTGTTCAGGAAGTTGGTGAGGGAATGTCGTGGTGTGTGATGTCGTGCCGTGTCCTGGAGAAGCAATAATTCCTCACCTTCCCTATAAACCCATGATTCTTCAATTCCGAAAAACACGGCCTGTAAATCCGAATATTACACAGAATCCTTTCGAAAAATGCAATTACAGGGAGAAGAGGAGGGAGAGCTTAACCAGGCTGTCGATATAGAGTTATTACTACCCAGTCAATCAACCTATTCCATATAGATACTTGTTAAATTCTTGGGGATATTTGTTCATTCTTCAGGTGAATCTCTCCTTGAAAAGGCACTAATCCGTCTGATTTTTTATATTTATTTTCCTTCACTCCCTTCTGATAACAATAGAGAAGTTATAATATTACGGTATGCATGTTAAGAATCAAATAATAATGGGTTTAGATTTTTCCGTGCTCCAATGCATCAGTTATCAGTAGCTGGATCACGATCAGGCAAGGAACCTTTGGGATCTTCTCTCTCGGATTAGTTACAAGAAGATTCCTTTTTTACTAACTTGATTCCTCATCTACTCTCTGCTGACGAAGGGAAGCTATGGGTGGCTATCGGTCGGAAACGTCTCGTTGCATTATTACTATCATTATTACTATTATCTCCTGTTCCTTCGGTCATGTAAAAGTTGTAATGGAAAAATCCATCATTCATCCTATTAAACACCCCCATCCCTCCATCAACCAACAACGGATCTCAGGATTTTATTCAGGAAAAACAAAGGGCCATCCATTCCAAACAAGAAGAAGACAAGCAGTATTCTCCTCTCCGAATTACTAGAGGCAAGTTTGAGTCGAGATTCGGGATGCCTAGAAATTCCATGCTTATTCATGGCGTAATAATTTAAAAGGGTGCATTGTCTCTGCTGAGTTGAGGAACCAGAATTTAATGATTCCACTACACAACTTCCCAACATAGTATCCCTTTCTCTTGCCCAGAACAATAAATTTCAAATCGAACAAAAGCAAAAAAAAAAGTTGCAGTCGGACGATTGAAAATTGAATATTTGAATAGACAGGATTTAAGTGGGAATAAAGCTTATCCATTCGATTCGACTGCTTGAAAAGCACGAGGGACCATCTGCTTGTAGTGGTGGCCCATGTTGGATTTTATTGCTTAGATATCAATGATAATTATATGATAAAACGATGTTTGTTTAACAATTGAGGATCGAAGATGGGAACTACAGGGCTTCCGATTCAACAACTTCCCTTATCTGTGTCAAAATCAAAACTCTTGTGCTGTTGACGACACTCGGTTCTGTCAGATCGACACTGGTATGGATGGGAATATGTAAACCGGTATGAAATGTTGCTCAAGGGCTATTCCTGACTCAACCACTAATTTCAACGGCCCTGATTTGTCCCGATTAAAATGCAGATGGTCACCGAGCAAAGTTTCCCAGCCATGGATCATCCCAATTCACAAATTTAAAATCTCGTTCGTCATATCAGAGGCAGTTGGTGCTGTTGCATTAGGTTGTAGGGAGAAGAGGATGGAGAGAACGAAGTGACAAAAGAAGGATTAAGTTTGGGATGGAACATTAAAATACTTGCTCGTTTCCAACGATATCTATAAAAGTCTAAGGTTCTTAATTCCCACATCCACATCCACCCAATCTCACGAACATCGGATTCAGCACGTTTCCCTTCAATGCATTTAGAAAGGCTCTGCTCAGTAAATATGAACGGTTCCGGTCCTAGATTTTGTGTCCACAACAAAACTATCCTCAGAAATTATCCTCCTCAATTGCAGTTTATATCAAATTTCTGTCGAGATCTACCAACAAAGCCTGTTGCTTTAATGCCTTCTATTTTCTCGAATGAACGGACTTTTTGTAATTCCGACCAATTCTCTTTGTCCAACTCCTTTCAACGGCTGACATTGCATTGTTTGCTAAACTCTTTGCAATCTCTTGTAGTGGTTACTGCCTGTGACTGGATCCGGATTTTGGTGAAAATTCAACCCTGTTTCCAACTGTTGTTGAACTGTAAAGGCTTTTAACACAGTTAACTAATCTGAAAAATTGATTCGGCTGTTGTTCAATCTGATTGGTCAATAACGGGACAATTCTGAACATTTTCCGACTTATCGTTTACAGTTTTTCTCGTTGCTGGACAATATCTTACTTTTCTAGTTTATTTATTTGTTTGTGTGTAGATGCATTGAAGTAACTCAAATTTAGAACTAAATGAATAGTAATTAAAATAGGTTTTGAAATTTGAACAATTTTCCATTTAAAATTAATATCGCTGCTGGCGAAAACTCGATTATTTTCGTCATTTAACAACATCACCACTAAGATTACTCTACGTGATTACTCCAACTTAACGCGTAATAGGTACATCTTAAGCCAATATAATTATCAATCGGCTCGTTTGTTTGTAACTAAATGTTACAGCCACATTCTGAAGCACCCAGCTCAAATGCCGTATTATTCGGTTGCCAAGAATTTTTAATGTTGATCTTAAGAACGGAATTGAATTCATGGATAGCACAGTACGATATCTAAAGCATGGCGAAGAAGGAAGAAAAAATGATTGGAGCTAGCTGAGTGCTAGCGTTTCTTTTCTATTCAATTCTCTCATGAATACACAAGTCGAAACTGTGTTTCATTCACCAAGTTGTAGGATCCAATGCACGAAATTCCGCCATTATTTCACAAACTAGCAGGTTTTCCTCAACGAAGAGGAGAAAGTTTTTTCCAAGTTTAAGCAAATAGAAGAAGCACACATACGGGAGCAAGAGTAGAACAAATACTTATTTTCTACGCCTTCAGGATGAAATGAAACTAGTTTAGCAAACGAGCCAAATCCACTCCTACCAATAAAAGAATCATGAACTATGAAGGAAATGAAGCAGTTTAAGTCACCAAAAGCTGTTCTTTCTGGCCGTTATTTTTTAAATTAGGGCAGGGCAGGTCCCAAATGAGCTGGAGTTGCCTGAGACATCAAACTTAGACAAATTATGAGATGATTAATAATTGCAATTTAGGTTTTCCTCCGCAACCCAGTCATCATTACTTACGACAATCGGATTGTGGTGCAGTGTGCACCAGTCGAACAATAAACTATCCTTATTTATTCCTAACTTATAAACTAATTTTACAGGCGAAAAATTTGGAGGGATCCCGTTTAACTTTCCGATGGTTTTAGTATGTATAAGTTGCTCGAAGCGATTGACACAATAATATCATTCCTAATCAAACATACGTGACAGCTATAGGCATTCATGTTGGGAAATTCGAACCATAACGGGACCTTCCCATGCTACATTTTAACAATCGTGTAATTATCAGTAATATAGTAATCAAACAATTGTTATCTGCTCGAAGTTTACCCTGCAGACTGTAGCTTCAGTTGATGATAGAACACGCATTTAATTACTTCCTGCTCTCGGAATACCTACTCATTTTTACAACCTCGAACAGATGAACAAAGACTGCCGTGGATATTGATGTTTGTACATGTAAATTATTTTCCCAAGGCAGGGCTCAAACATGAAATTTGTAGTATTCTTTGGATTGGCCTCTTTTGATATTTTACTAGATGCATTGTAAAATAATTATGACTATCCTATAACCGGCCTAAACACATACAATTTATTATTTTGTAGTATTAATATTAATATTAAATTTTTTAGAAGACTCTTATCATATTAGGACAGATTACGTGGGCATTTATGTGTAGTTCAGAAAACATCCTGCTTGTCTTCAATGTGAACGGAAAATATACAACACAACCGTGGGAATAGTCAATACTAAAAAAATTCCAGTAGCTTTAGTTGCTAGTATTTCAATAATATGCTAACGTTGCAATACTGCCGTTGAAAATTAATTTGAAAACCTTTAGAAACAAAAATCAGCGAGGCTACGAGCAATAAACTGAAATTGAAACGAAACATGAAGGCATTTGCCAATTTTACTTGGAACCTAATTACAGTTCTGAGACTAAAAATATGCTCGTTGATCAATTAGAGACCAGAATTTCAATAAAGTATTCAGATTGCTTTTTTGCATATTATTGTCGCAGTTTTTACTCGTTTCTCTTCTGTCTCCCGTAAACACGCAAAACCCGTCGTTGATCGCTTTGGAGAGAGAACAGTAAAAACTGTGCGAATGGCAGATATATGATTATATGTACTAGAGAAATTAATTAGAAAGTTTATAAACTGCTCGGTCTGAAGAAATTAGTCGTCCAATGTATAATAATTACCTCATATGTAAAATAAACCTTTAGGTTTTAAAATCATCCAATTCGAAAACGAAAATAAGACATTCTAAATTTTAATGCAAACAAGGCTTTGTCACTCTGAATCCCAGTTTTATAGAATTTCAGTAGGTGGATACCGGCAGTTCCCAAAACACGTATTTTTCAAAAACTGACAATTTACAAGTTTGAAGTTGAACAGACACGTTATGTTAAGACTATTCGTGTAAAAATAATGGATAATCTTCATAGGACATGTTTGGAATTCCACATTGTACACGGAGATAACCAGTTAAGGATGTAAAACGTAGGACTCAGAGTCGTGCCTTACTTGACTGCAGGGTGAAGGAGCCCATTCTTTTTCTTGTGGCAAGTGAAATGATTAAAACGTGAGGGGGGCTTGTTAGACTCCGACATACCAATTAATACTTAAGAGACCCTGCTTAGACCGCCAGTTGTGTTAACAGACATTTTCTAAGCAGTCTTCGCTTTACTCAATCATCTGTAACGAAACAAAAGTAACCACTTATTGGTTCTGAGCCGATACTGTTGCTATCAACGGTAGATTTATGATAGAAATAACCAGGAGTATTATTTGCTACTATATAATACCAGAAGAATTAAAGAAATCGGTAGAAAAACAACCCAACCGGGATATCATGTCAAGTTGAGATCTCAAAATAATATTGTTAGCAAAAGCTTATACTCTTAATGTTTGAATTCAGGAACTACAATTGTATTTGACGTATTTTTAATTGTGGCATGTATTGCAGGAATTACTTCCCGTGGATAAATAGAGTCAAACCTATTAGCCAATAGTCACCGTGTTATTTTTGCATCGACCACTCCTTGCTATCATTACCGTAAATTCGCTCTGAATGCGTGCTTTATTTCACATCCTTGAATCTACACGGGTCAACTGGAACTAACAAAAATGTTGTGACATATAAATTAAAAAAACAGCCACTAAACAAAATCTCTATTCATCGAACCAAAATAACCGAACCGTATAATTTCCATTTGTAAAACCTGCAATTTCAAAGCTAATGAGTAGATCTACAACCGAAGCCTCCTTTGAGTGTAAATAGTCAGCAGTTAAATATTTTGATTCACTTCCCAATGTCAATACAGGAACTTGCATCATGAATTGGGAAATTTGGATTGCTGATTGATCATAAATCTTTCATCAAGCATTGATTGAGCTACAAAACATCAACTTCGTCCAGAATAGACGAGCTCAAAGGAGATCGCCCAATTCGAAAATTCAGGCTTCAGCCGTGAGAGATTCTACAATTTATCATTTGGATGCTCCCATGAAATATTCATTTATGGTGCCAGCATTTGCAAAGCAATTGGAATTAAGAGCAGAATTTGATATAGCGGAAGCCTCTGACGCCGAACCGAAGTCCCAAACCCGCCTCCGCACCTTGTTTTCCTGGTAGCAGGGCAGGTCTCCGACTGACATTACTCCACTCCCAAGTTCTCCGAATCATAATCTCAGAAAATACACGTTCCAAAAACTATCGATCTCGACACAATTTTCTCCGACAAATATTTTTCTCCACAGTATTTTTCTCGACTCTCAAAAACCCTATTCTAATCTTCTGATTATCCTAATCTTCATCTGGATAATCAAATTATCTCCAGAGAGTAAAGTAATGAGTAATCATAAGAGTAATGACCTTCGCAATCCAAGCCTGTTCTTATCCTTATCACTTCTTCCAATCTTTTCCTTATTCATTTCTCTGCTCTGCTTCAACTAGAACTCTGTAATTTATCAGAACCTCCTCACCCTGCTACATAATGTCAGCCAGTCGACATGAAGATTTTGGCGTAATTTACGGAAAAACTACAAAAAATAAGGACAAACTTATTTTTCAAAATCAGTCTTACGTTTTAAAGTTTTTATAGAAATTATAGTTCAGAAATGGCAAAATTGTATCGTAGTAATCCCCCTTTTGGGTTGTTCCTTCGGAAATTTAAAGCACTTGCGTTTTTACACCCTGACGATGTAATGATTGCCTTTATTGATTTAGTAGCCTCGTGTCCTTTCACTGGACCCATTTTATCAGATTTAAAAACTTTTTTTGCATACGTTAGGAAGTATTACATTGGCACACAAACCGTATCGCCTGCGTTTCCACATCATTTTTGGAATGTTCATCACAGAGTGCTAGCCAATCAACCTAGGTCTAATAATGCTATACACTATAGAAGGTTGGAATCATCGATTTCAAAATTTTGCAATTCAGAATCATCTACCAGTGCACAGGCTTATTCAGAAGCTCATTTCGGAGCAGTGCAATTCTGCAGGTGCTATTGCAAATAGAATAGCTGGGAAAGTTATTACTCGCCGTTATAAGTATAGAGTTATCAATAAGAGCCTATTACATTTAGTCAAAACTTACGATTCCAAGCAAGGATTTGACGAGTTTTTAATTGGAGTTTCATATTGCATCAACAATAACAAAGTTCATCTTCCAGGGCATGCAAAGCTTAACAATATTTCGTTAAGCGAGATCGAATCAGATAATTCAGACACAATCACAATTCCGACCAGATCCCAATCCTTGGTCCCAGTCCCAACCCAACCTGTTGGTCCGCCAAACCTCTCATTTGACCCTTAACTTTCAACCGCATCTGTTAGGTCCAAAAAGAGGACAAGAAGTGCAGTTACTCTCAATCGTCGTTTTCGTTCTCTACATCGTTTTTTTATTTTTCGGAGATATTGCGACGACGAAGTACCTTTTTCGGAGAACCTGTTGTGCTTCGAATTCGGAGACATTGTTTTGTAGGAGATACGCGATTCTGAGATTATGATTCGGAGAACTTGGGAGTGGAGTAATGTCAGTCGGAGACCTACCATGGAACCGTTTTCCTCCGGTACATCAAAGAGATCAAGAAACCATCAGAGTTTGGAGGGGTCATCTGGGAAGAGGACTACGGAAGCCGCCGTAGAGCGCAGTAAGGCTTATTTCGAAACAGTGGTGGTGGCCGTCGATAGTCCAATTTATCTTTCAGAAACATAGTTTTCTAGGAGACTGAGAGGCCATGAAGCCCTTCAACCGTAAAAACTCATCCGCAATGCGATGAGGCAATATAAATTCGAATGATCTCTACGAGTCTTTATTCATTCTGCAAGTTACGCGTTTTTTAATCCAAAGGGCTATTCTCATTTACCATATAAAGGCACCAAGTGTTTCAACGGCACTCAGGCCTGGAATGGCGGTGGGGGTTGGGTAGGACCGTTTAGTATGGCAGGAAAGGGGGAAAAGAATGAGCTGGAGGTGCGAATGGAGAAAGTAGTAAAAATGTCCTCGACTGAAAACCGGAATCGGATTAACATTTCGCTCAGAAACAGGAGTTACAATTGGCACTCAAGCCGACAAGGGAGCAATCCCTAAAGACTGGATTTTTCTGTTCCAGACACAAAATAACCCTTGTGCTCAAGATCTACGAGTTGTAGAGAATTCATGCTTGAAAAAGATAGGAAGTTTCTTCAAGTACTTGTTTGGTCCATTGGCCCAAAAGAAACGGCCAAGGCTTTCTATACAACAATCCAAACTCTTTATTCTGTGAGTGCTCAATTATGGAATTCTGTGCACGATGGCCTTTGGCTTGTTTCATATTATTATCCTCTTCAACAAATCTATACGTCTCCAACACATCACATCTTCCTCTCATAAAAATACACAAACACGAGTGAAAAATGCAATTTTCCAAATATTTACAGGATAACTGACAACGGTTCCCAATAGGGAGGCTCTCTGAGGATGAGTTCAGAAGGCCTGACTGACTGCTTCTTAAGCTTATGCATATGTCCGTCCATTAATCTCTGTCCCTCACGTAGGATAACGTTGAATTCTGAGTTGGAGTTTGTATTAAAGAACAAACCGATTTCAGTTCAATTAGCTGACTCCAACATTTTAAAGTTACTTTTAATTTTGATGTTGCGGAAGTAAAAATCAACAGTAGAAAATTACTTTGATCGATTTCTAATTATCGATTTAGAAAAATGCGAGTTGAGAATGATAAAACGGAGTTGATACACTGGGAAGATTAAATTTAAATTTTTAATATTTTTCAAACTTTAATCAAAAAAATATTTTTAACTACTACTAGAAGAACAAAGATAAAAATGAAATCCAAAGGTAACCCAAAATTATGTCCAAATAGTTGTGCATTAAAGCAATTTGACCCAGGGCCATTTACCAAGCACATTATTATCTTATCTTATTCTCTGCCCTTTAGTATGGATCTGCTAACAAACAATACAGTACCCACAGCAGCCATTTGAGGTCCATTAATTTCGAAAGCATTTGAATTATACTATTATACACTCACTACATAGGAGCTCTAATCCATTATCTCGTAAGAATAAGATGGTCTATAAAAAAAACGGGAAAGTTATTTAGGACTTTTCTCATTCCCTCGCCACAGCCCAATTCAATCCAATCGTCGACATTCGACAAAGACATCAAGCCCTGATGTTGGAAGGATGGGAAACGGTTGCAGCCGTGATGGCCGTACTTTTTAAGGCCCTTCCGTGATCTGATCAGACCTTGGGACCTATTACCCCCACCGTACAAACAGATAAGATGGAGCTCAATAAGAAACAATTTTATTGTTACGTGATCTCCTCTCTAATGCATTAATGGCGTAGGCAAAGGGCCACTCTTCTCATCCTCCACATCTCCCACTTGCCATTCATGGCCTGGAATTGTTCGATACAATAGATCCAGCCATGCAGGAGAGGTTAAAAAGTTTCACACGAGCTCAGGAGAGCCTCTCTCAAGTTTGAAGTCCTTTTTAATCTCGATTCAACTCAGGCCAATAACAATCCTAATTTTGAAGTTGTAATCTGTCTAACTGGAAGCCCTTTAGCATTTGATCTCTCCAGTATGTATGTCGCAACGCAGAGTCGAACTGAAAACAGACTGGACACGACTCGATTCCGACATAGGTAACCCTATCAAAGATTCGAACTGGAGCTAGTTCGAACCTGCGATAACTCAACATCCACCTTCGCATTTGCATACATTGCTAATTTCCTCAATACTGTTTACATGTTTAGAATTGCAAACAGTTATGCTTTGCTCAAAAAAGTTTAATCTAAATTAAATAATTAACTTTAAAACGGGAAACTGCGAATGATCTATAGCAGAATCGAGTCGTTTCGATTCTGTCTTTTCTGGCTATGTCACGACTCACGACATATATATATATTATATAAAATTAACAAAAGAAAACCCTCAAGGCCTGCATCCTGGATGGATGGAAAGGGGAAGTGTTGTTATATTATTCTCGTGTCCCGAGAAGCAGGATTCTATAAATTTACCAACTCTTTCCGTAATGCAATCTCTCTCCTGAGACGTCAGTTTTATTCGAAGTACAAACAGACCTTACCACTACTACTTACTACCTCTACGATTAGATGTATATTTTATTCACTTCATCAACTTTTTATTCCTTCTCTCTTTGATTCAGCCATGAGATCATGAAGATGTCTACCTTGAGATTTCAATGAATAAATAATCATAGTGTGATGGAATACCTTGCCCATCATCCTTCCAGCCAGAATCTAAAAGGGGTTATTATTGGATTCCTGTTCATGCTCTCGATTTGTCTAAATGCTATCGTCTGGACATGTTTCTCGATCCTCGAGCCTTGACATCATTCCTTTCTCTTTTGTAATTACCAAACTAATCACTCTATTGCAAACACGAAAAAAAAATTGCATTAACTGGAAAATGGCAAAAACTCATAATCCGTTATCTATAGGGACTTTAGCAGATCAAATAAAACCAAAATTGGTCATTGGAATTTATGGATATCGCATCGGTTCCATTTCCAATACAAGACTTCAAGTGCTACCAGATGTACACGTTAAAAGTTTCGGGGCAATGATCATTATATCTTATATCGACTGTGAAAGTAACAGGAGGGAGTTTCTCATGTGATGAGTCAAGTTGCCCTTGGGTTTAAACGGCTTAGCTATTGCTCCTGTACTTTGTTGAGATCCCATCATCCCGAGCAGAACTCTGAGGTGAGAGTAAGACTTGTAGATTCTCCCAACTCCGAAGAAAATTGTAAAATAATAGAAATAGGTTTACCTCTCCCGATCCAGGGATACTGGTATAAAACGGTAGGGGAAATTAATGCCGGAATAATTGAATTGAGAGTGAAAGGGGGATGTGTTGTTGACCGATCGGATTAGGTAAGACCACTTGATGCAAAAGGAGAAAAGTACAGAGACCTTGTTTCGCTCGAGACTTGAAAGCTTTCGCATGTAATTCGGCTGAAACTGTTGGAAAAGGCCCCTTTTCCCTTCGCTTTCCCCTCGTATTCATCAGCAGGAGCGGGTGGAGAGTCCCTGTCTTGTGAAATAAATTCTGAAACTACTCACTATTATATTATGATAAACGAAATTGAGGACGGTAAAAGTATATGCCCCTGGCTCTGGCCTACCGCCTACCTCTCTTTTGCCTCCAGACTTTTCCATCCTCAAATCCATAGATTCATGTGATGTGATATGTACACAAATTTATGCACCAAATGTTCGTTCGTGTACACAACTCTTGTACTTATTGAACCTAGTCCTACCGGCTCCCGACATTTACTTCCTCCATATATCCCGTCTAAGGCCTCCAGACCTCCTTCCTAGACTTAACAAATCTCTTCCGCTCAATAAGGCCCATTTCTCTTCAATGCCTTCGGATCAATACACTCTCTAAGGGCAGGTAGGCTTCTGCTATTTACCATTATTATTATGTAATGGGAAATGTACAGCATTCCAGACATGCTGTGATCTGAGTAATAATAGTCAATCTCACTTTCACAACTTTTCTGTCAGGTTTCGTATGGTTTCAGGAGAAAGTTCTATTTTAATGCATTCCAACGCCTGGTAGTAGAGGAAGGAAATGAGAGTCAGTCACACGAGATCACCTTGAGAGGATGGAATGTCTACAAGACTCAAGTTCACGACCGTCGTGTATCAGTATTTAAGATTCAAAGTAAATATATATTGTCCAATGCCACACGAATCCAATCTAATGAGAAAATGTGTAGATATACATTTTGAAGCCTGTTATGCTCCTGATCGATTGATATTGATATTTTAAAAGCAATAGTTTTAGCAAACAAAAAACAAAAGAAAAAAGGTTCTTAAGATATCTCATTGCTTCGTATTAGAAGTATTGAGGACTTGAGAAACATCAAAAGTTTTGTTATGTCATTGTATATCGACTATAAAGTGAAGTGACTTCTTTTGAACAGATTTCGTGTTCAACTGGTTCTCGTAACAAAGTCTACTTGTGTTCTATCGATTAAAATATCACAACATACAAAGTAAAGTTTTGATACAAACTCAAATTTTATGAATATAGAGTACAGTTCTGAATGTAGTTTAAGCCTTAAAGAGAAAACATAATACTATCTTAGAAATCTCTTTTGGAATCGAACGGGGAGAGGGAGAACATAAATCCTTTTGGCAAACTGCTCAGCCCTCTTGGTATCATATCATTACAAAGGGGAAAATAAAAGGTAACGGAAGCACTATGTCAAGTAAAAGTAAAGTCAAAGAATAAAGCTGAGGAATGGGGATTTTTTTCCAGCAGTTAAGAACTTAAAATCTTGAATCCCCAAGGCCTGTACAAGCCTATCGTTTTGCATATATTAGATATTTATACTCGAATAAAAATATGAGGGAGAATACCACTATGATGTAATGCCGTAGATTCAGGCATATTATGCCATTTTTCTAACTGGCAGCATCCATTATACGTTTTCTTATTTTTTCAAATTAAGCAAGATTGTACGGCTAGGATTCTAGCATCTATATGATAACTCATTAAGTCACATGGTCGGTAGTAATCTCACAGAATCAGAACCCGTGATCTTTATTAATGTGTTTCCCCGTAGAGGTTGTACAGTAAAAAGCTAGTCATAAGCCTTTCTTCTTGAACAATACTGAAAGTATATGAATATGTAATATGGTTGAGTTTACCAACCAAGATAAGCGAACAATAAGGTGTACCTATAGCAAGAGTGATTTCGGCCCGCATAATTAGAAATTAGAACTGATATTTGTGTTTGCCTTCCCTGGTTTAGTTTAAAAAAATGCATTTCAAACACAAACAACTATTTGTTTGTAATCATATATTTTTAAAACCAAATACACTCCGAATACAAGTTAATCATAGCCGTTTAAAAAACCCGATGGGGGTGATAAGTTTTCAGTGAGTCGATAAGTTGTAAAAAATCGCACAGCTAGCCATTATCGAAAAAGTCAATAAAAGACAGAAGGGAACCAGGAATTTACAATTATGGAATCAGCATGAATGAATAGCTTGGAAATGTCACATTTCTCCAACAAATGTAAATAGTTTTGTCCCATTGAACACCACCGTTTGGGCTCAGGAAACACGAATATGTTTAAAACATAGTAGCAGATGCATAAGTTCAAAAGTAAGCCCGATCGTAAAATATATGTATCATATGATGGCTGGAGTCCTTTGAGCCGAGGACATAATTTCACATAAGTGAAATGTTCTTTAATGTAGTTGCACGTCTCTGTAAATTGCATAATCCATGGATATGACACGACTGAACTGAACATTCAAATGTTCCAAATGCGAAGGACCTAATATATAATGCCATGTCACATGTATGTCGGCTGGGACTCTGTCGTTTCACGTCAACCAAATGGAATAATGTAATGAGCTCACGTGGGAATACATGCCTGAAGTTTTACAGGACAGGAGCCAAAGAAGTTCGCTATTTCTCTAAATTCTTCAACACATGGAAAAAGAAACGGTGTTCGCCGTTGCAGAAAAAAAGGCTAAAATAATATCTAATATGCCTTATTACAATAATCATATATTTCCTTCCACTTCATTTTCCCATCAAGACATGCCTTATGGCTCGTGTACTAACTCTTGTTACACTAAAATACGTTTATATTTATATATACACATTTATATTTATATTAGCAGTAATAATAATAATCATAATGAGTCTTGATCCTCAAGTAGGGAATTGCATGTTTATTCCTCAGCACTGGAGTCCCTCCTTACAGTAGTTAAGTCAAGGAAAAGTAAATAAGTTAAATCCTTGCAGGCACTGCAAAAATTACATGCTTCGGACCGTGGAATTTCCATCCATTGCCGCCTGCCCATTGTTAATATAGATCGGAAACCCTTACCGTCTAGCCAATGACGGTTTCCATTCATAATTGCCACGCAATCATAGCACGGCGTCTTTGAAAATACGGCCTTCCAGCTTAATTACAAGATATTAGGGAGCCTGATTACAACCTGATATAATTCCTATCGTTTGTCACTATTTATATTTATTTATTAAGCTGTCCCGTCCAGAATCACCGCATTCGGAGCTCTAGTTGTCATTATTGCGTCCATATGTAAAATCCATAGTTTTGTTTCTACTCATTAGAATTGGTTCTGGAAGGCAGCCTCATTATTTACGCGTCTGTGCGAAATATTATTGAACTTGATTCATGTCCTCCTCATCAGCAATAAAAGTTAGACGGATAATTAGGCTGGTAGAGAGGTAGAGGGGGATAACGGATGGGACGCAGTTAATCAATTTGTTAATCTGCAAAGAAGGGAAAAAAGTAAGTGCCAACACGACGAGATGAGGAGGAAGGTGAGAGAATACTTTTTTAATGGCCACGAAAGACAGAATGAATTAGATTCGTAAAGAGAGCCGGTGGGCAGTCTTAAATTGCGTTTGGCCATGACAGTCAAGATTTATAAGGTGGAATTCAAGCACACATAATTTTTGCGTGGTGTTCGTTTGTGTCAGTAAAACAGCAGGAGGAGAAGGCAGTTTATAAAGAAGCCGTCTGACAAAATGAACCTAATCGCAGAATTATGTGCTAGGCCACACTATGTAATACTTAGGAGTCCAACGGCAGGCAGGCAGGGCAACTCAACTCAACCGCAGAACTTTTTTTATTTGCCAAGACAACCTGGTCCCAAATCAATTCATTCACTTCACACCGTCCCGTCCAGCAGAAATTTCTTCACGGTTTCCCTGTTATTAGCAAGTCTCTTCAGGACTCGGGACAAAAAAAGAGTAAAAGGAAACTTTGCCTATTAGGGCCAACCGCTTTCTCCAGCGTCCAGTACCGTGAGTCTATTGGATTTGGGAGGGGTGGGAATTTATTACTATTTTGATTGACACATAAAACTCATTCCCATTCATTCCTTGGAATGAAAAAGGGTTGCAATTATTTTAGCTCCAAACTATGTGTCAAAACAACTAGTCCAGCAAATTGGCGTCAGAGTCAGAAAACCCCAGATCCGTAACTGATTGTGCCTTTGAAAGGCTTCCTTCGGGATTAAGAGAGGGATAAGTAAGAAAATAATTTATCCTTTGAAAGTCGAGGTCCACCAGCTTTTGGCTAAAGAGATGAAAGGGTAGCTAATTCATTGGAGCAGAAAAACAGGAAAGAGATAAAGGAGCAGAAAATTAGCCAATTTCTCACTTGACACATCCTCAGACAGCCGGAGTCCATTCTACTCTTATTATTATTATTACTTGTGGTAAGCCGGCCTGGCAAATTCTTCATCTTCCCGAGATGTCAACTCTCATCTCGAACCACAAAACAGTTCCACATTTGCTGACACCCTCTTTTCTTCCATATCCTTCCGGTTCTCAGAAATATATCTCCGGCACTCCACATCTCCCACATATGCATGCATAACGCCTCTTATTGAAGATATCATTGGAAAGAATAGAGATACGATGTGGCCCTGTCTTGCACCGGAATTGGACCTGACTGTCCCACACCAGTTTAAGGGAGGATTCGGAAGAGGCTTGACTTTTTCCTCCAAATTCACAACTTGTCGAGAGCCCGGTCTCGGAATTCCATTGTGAAGCATCTGGTAGCTTAGCTTTAGTAGTTCACATAAAAAAGCTACTTTTCTTTTCCCCGTACGACAAGGAATTCCCCTTTGCCTTTTGTCAGACGAGAGGAAGATGATCTAGAGGCGAGGGGCATTGCTTTGGTTGACAGAGAAAAGAACGTAAATAAAATACAACTCTTTCCAACACGGACATGAATATGGTGTGTCACTGGAGGTGCACCTCTTACTCAGAGTGCAGATTTTATTACCACAAGAGTAGAGAAATAATCCCTTTTTCTTACACACATACATCTCCGTCCTGCCACGCCAAAGGAGTCGACTTTATCGACATGTCCTAAGTCCTGGAGTCTTCTATCTCGGATAAAATGGGACTGAGACTACTGGTCGACACTGGAGAGATATCAGAGGGAACCCCTCCAGGATTACCAGATTCTCCTCTTCATCAACTTGTACATCTGAAGAAATAAAAGGGCCAAAGAACAAGAAGAAGACGTGGAGCAGGTTCCCTACTCCGAAACCCGATCCTGCTTATTCATCCAGAAAGTCCGAAAATCCGTTCTCACAAATCTGAGCGGGGATCTCGGGATGTCCCGGGCTTTGTACTCGTCCATGTAATCTGAAGGCATCCCGCTTTCGCCATGCACCCAGTCCACACACAGAGCAGAGGATCAAATGGACATTGGAGATTTGAAAGATTGAACAAGTGCAACAATTCGCGCAAATGGGGCCCAGAAAAAACATCCTGTAAAGGTTCCGTGTCTTACATCCCTTCGAAGTTGATGTATCTCTCTCCGCCTTGTCCTTATGCTAGGACATACACAACCTTAAAGGCTATACAGTGTGTATAGGGCAGAAGATCTATAGGAGATGGAAAGGGCTGGTGATACAAAAACAGTCTTAAATTCTTTTTTTTCTTCGTCTTGCAAGAAGTCAAAAGAATCTCTTTGGGTCTGGCGTGGATCCAAAAAGAAAGCTGGAAGTGCTTCTCTCCAGCCCCTCTCTCCTGCCTTTCTCCCTAATAACCCGAATTCATTCCATTTCCCTTAAAATCCGGTAAAGCCTTTCAAACCGACCTTCTGTAAGTGTGGGCTTTCAGACTATCTGTATCTAATCAGGAGAAGGAGACTCTTCGTCGTCCTAACCTACCATCCCATATCCCGGCCTTGTATGGACTCGGATTTCAGCCTTTCTTTACCCAAAACCATGTACATTTCCAGCCTATTTTATCATTAGTTTAGTAAACCTTTCCAAATTTTATGATTCAATTGAACACTCCTCTCTCTGTATAAATAACTTTCCTCTTAAGTCCCTTTGTTCAAAAAGTGCTTTATGTCCTTCTTCTGTTGTTCAACTATCTGTTTAAATAACTTCAACGGATACAGTTTCGGAATAATTCTCCATCCACCTTCTCTTCACTTTTCTCAGTGGAACTGGGGATTTGACGGGTTGGAGCTGGATTTGGGCATCCTAATTCAGACTGTATAAACGTTGGCTGCCAAATATCTTATGAAATTATGCATAATGTATCCTATACTGTTTGTACCTAACGACAAAGGACAGGGGAGCACTTCCGAAAATTCACTTCTAGAACTGGACACGAGTAGCCAACAGAGGATCATCGTCCCTTTCATCAAATCCTTCCTGATGACTGGTGGCTTAAGCATTAATTTTTGGACGGGAAGTGACTTTGAATAGACGAGGGACGGACTGTCAGCCAAGCAACAAAATTACCGTCATGCATGAATTATAAGAGGAAATGGAGGGCCAAAACAGGGTAATTAGCCTCCGCAAATCCTCGATTCTTCGTTCTTAAAGAAGCGAATCCCTGGACCCTCGTAAAATAGTGACTGTGAGACAGTTAACTGGAACTGGAATCCAAAAGGACCTTTTTCCCAACTACTTATTACGACTTGCCTCAGCTAAAAATTACAAATTAATAAGCTCGGCAAGTAGCCACAAATATGACTCTCTTACCGGGAGTACGGAACAAGGGAGTGAAATTCAATTTCCTGGTTATTGATCAGAAAATGATCTCTCTTCGTGGCGAATGGCAGAGAAGCCTTATTAAATGGCTGACGGATCGGTGGATTTACTACATTTACTTGCCTGGGAAATGGCATGGCTGATCCTTTCTACGATTTCTAGTCATCATCCTTCAAAATAAAAAGACACCAAGTCCTATACCTTTACAATGTGTACACACACACAAAGTGGAGAGAAAGCCTTCTTCGACCATAATAAATCCATATTCCTAGATGCTCTTGTAGAGTAGATTTCAAAATTCAGATTCTGCACTTGCTTCCACACTACGGAGCCGGTACAGGAAGGTGGCTTTAGACAAAGAGGAAGGAAGATAATAGGGAAAGGGGGGAAGTAGAAAGGAAATATGCAGATAAATAGGAACATGTCTAGGGCTTAGAATATATTATGCATATAAAATAATACATGTATATTTATAGGAACAGGCCTGGAAATTTTATTCTAAGGATAGGCTATCAAAACAACCCCTTCCTTGAGTCCGTGAGGGTATGCAGATTGAGTATGTAATTCCAAATTGGAATGTACATTTCCGAGGGAGGAAATAAATAGTAGTGCGTGGAGGGACATGGGATTATTACATGTATACTTGTAGGAGGGATATAAACACTTCTCCATTAATGAGATGACGTAACGGAATGATGAGACTTGATCTGAGGATGAGAATAACGGAGCAGCCACAATATACCAAGAGTCAGGGCAAGGCCCATTCGGGATTTATCATCTCTGGTAAAAGTTATTCCAGGCTGGGCTGTAATAAATATGGCTTAAGAAGCCCCAGCCTCGTCCCCCTGTACTGAATCATCAAGGAATCAAATTCTAAACAATAAGGAAGAGAGGAGGATTACATTCCGAATTTTGTATTCATCGTCCAATGTTTTATTGTATATTTATATGGGATTTGATCCTTCGTCATCATCGAAATTCACATCATAAATTCATAATATGAGTTCCTATCATGTTCCTGTAATATAACTTGAGACTAAGCATGGATAGTAATAAACGGGAGGGATAAATCCTCTTGATTTTTCTGATGAGAAATGAATGTAAATCGTTGTAATTCTGAATTTGGAACAAGCAATAACCACAGAGTGGGATTTCTCATTCGCTTTAAAGTCCCCCGTTAATCAGATGATGGAGAAACGGGCTCATAATAACAAATAAAAATAATTTGGAGCTTGCATAGCGCATCCCTATTTTATATTGTTCCATCATTGAATTGATAGACGAGAAGAGGTCCCTCATCGTCTCTTATTTTATTCACACTTTCTTCTTTCCCTCTTGGCCCTGTTGCGCATCAGAATGATTACTCCAAACAACAGTAGCACCACCACCACCAATTTGCATTCAACATCAGTCCTCATCTAATTGCATCTCTAAAACTGTCACCCATACTGCCAACTTCCCATTCTAAGTTATCATCCCACCAATTCCATTTAATGGACGAAGGGTGACAGTTGATTACTTGGAGATGTGAGATTTCAAAACATTTCAAGAAAGAGCCTCATTCTCCATTCCCATCAGCCGTCCCTCTCTCTGTTCCTAGGACCAGTCAATGAATGAAGCAGAAGTGGTACAATTTTCCAATTAAATCTGGGACCTGAAGTATTTTCATTCTGTAATAACCAATAAACCTCCCGTCACTTCAGAGAAAACGGTTGGGAAAGGATTCTCTTCCCTCAACTGTCTAACTAACTTTAAAATGCTTTGCCGACAGAAATAAAAGTATTTGATTTAGTTCCGTGGAGGAATTCCACGTTTTTAAGCTCGACAACTGTGGTGGTAGAGATTTCATTCTGCTATACACTGTTGCAATTGCAAAGGAACGAGCTGGCTTCATTCCGTTTGAACGCTAGAGATGTATTGTCATATAGCGAATCTTATCTGTTGTGTAAAAGTAGAGCTGGAAGTAGTAGAAATCTCTTATTATTCTTCCTTACATTATTCACTTAATTACAGCAACTCAACGAGGGAATTCTTTGCCAATCCCATTCATTCACTTTATATAATCCGGCACTGAAGTTGAAATACTTCCGACTCCAATCTCATTATTTTAAGGAATAAAGGAACTGGATGAGCAAGTTTCGGTCGTATTTGCCAGCAATCCTCCATCACTGACTTTAATTTAAAACTATTTCTTTAAATTTTTTCCATTCAACTTATTTCTACTCCTTTTATATTTATTCTCTCCACTTCCTAGAACCCTCTTTCAGTTCTAAGGATAAAACGCCCCGACCAAAAGTAACAAACTAAACTGTGTGATCAAATTATCATGCATAAGATGCATACCTTTTAAACAAGTTTCCTCCTGTACTTATCTCCCTAATCTCTGTTGGATTACACGCTTGTATGTTCACGCAGTTAGTTACCCTTTGTTTTCAAACTATCAGAGTCATCGGGTCAGCTGCATACTCGGGACTAGAAGAGCAGAATTTTAGTAAATCCGCATAATTTCTCTAACTAATTTCCTCATCTGAAATTACTGCCACGGGCAAGCCCTGAGAAACTGACTACATTATATGCCCAGCATCTAATAACCGACTGTTAGTACAAGTTTCTCAATGGATATACATGAAATTTGATTCCTCCTCAATTTGCAGTACCGTATTCAAACATTTAAATAATTAAAGGAGCGATTTGTGCTTAAGGACAGGGCTAGATTAACCTCTTGAGATATGAACTGCTTAATTTGATGCCTAAGTAAACCATGCTCCTTTTGTGTAAAAACATATTTACTCTGTGACCCGCCCACCACCTCAATTCATTTCCTTCCCGAGATCCACGGCAATTTAATATCTCATATATGAGCATGGGTCCCGATTTCAGGGCAACTCTTATTGTTAAGCCCTTTGATTGATATACATAATAGGGAATTAATTTAACTCCGTTGAGCACCACACCTTCCTCGATCACTCGATTATGACTCAAAGTTGCTACAGGAGCTACCAATAGACATATACTGGATCAAGCAGAGGTCAAAAGAAATCATTTAGGAAAAGAATCTGAAAAATCAGGAACAGAGAAGCGTCTCTGAGCACAACACCCACTTACACTTCTCTGCCCTGTTTTGCATCATCATGTCGAGAAATTGGTTGGGAAAAAAACTTTAAACCCGCAAGACATCAAAGTTAGCTCCCCTATCTCCTATGATAATATTATGGCTATTATGAAGATTATTATTTTGACGACCATTCACTTAAAACTGGAAATAAGCTACTACTGTACGAGGAGATGGGTGAAGAAGTTCTTGGCCTGGCATTTATTATCCCAACCGTTCCTTCCTTCTGTCTTGAGGCATTAACAAAGTTGCACAATGAATGGAATCTCGTCCTCCTCTTTGATCTTCCAGTCATTACAAAAGGATTAAAACCAGCTTTACCCATTCACCATTAATTCCATCCCAGATATTACTCGAAGAATAGTAGAAGCTTATGATCAATAGGCGAAGAAGTTCAAAGTTTTGAGTTGGAAAATTATAATCCTTTGTCATTGGATTGGAGAGTAGAGTCCGTGTATCTGGAGAGAGATTAAGATTAGTGTACACCGTCCCGTCCCTAATATTATGTAAAATATATATAATAACAATGTTATAATATGTCATTGAATTTATCAAAGAAAGCCAGCCTTTTCCAAATTCCCATTCAAAGGAATAATTTACCAATGAAATATCCATGCTACAGAATATTATTTCACTTTTGGGGATTCATTTCCCCATTTTTCACTTTCATGACCAAACATTACTGACTTCTCGTAGGTTCCTAAACAGCCCTGTTGGCTCTCTGCAACCGCAAGCCTTTGGGCGGAAATTCCTATTTTATTTTCCATAATACGGTCCAGAGGCAAGCCTACCTCTTTGGCTCTATTAACAAGTAAAAATGCCTCAAAAAAGTAAACCAGGTGGATTAATATTTTGGCAATACAAAATCGGGGGAAGATATGATATGATGTCCGATTTTCGGAATGATTTTCGTCCAGCAAAAAAGTGTAGAAAATAAAGATGTGTGGAATGTGCCTGTCGTGAATTTGAGAGAGTAGTGAGTGAAAGAAACGCTTATTCCTCAGCCGAAGTGATGGTAAGTTGGAAAGATAATTTTTTATTATTTCTCGCAGCATGTGCTGACTTTGCTGATTCAGTGCGACGCTTCAACACTTAAGATGAAGATAGAGAGTTCGGTCCTCGTAGTCGTATTAGTTTTATAAGAAGGAACGAGATCCAAACTCCCTCATTTTCAGTGATCTACCCCCTGATTACGATACTCAATAATAAAAGAGACCCTGTCGTCCTCGCTTCCGAATATAGTAATGTTGGCCTTCCTCTTTCGTGTGGACTATCAACGGGGTGCGAAGAACTGCTCCAGCAGAACATCGCCCTCTCCGTTATGAGTCCCTCGATGGCAGTAGCCACTTATTTTCTCCTCAGTCTCGATTTTTCTCAAATACCGTATAGGAAGGGAAGCTATATGGCGATGGTGACAGAGGACAGTTTCCCAACGTTAAGACCGTTTCCCTCTGTAAGTCTAATAATGTAAATCTGGGGAAAATTGTAGCGTTTGGAATGGCACAGAATTGTAGTGCCCGCTTCAAATACAAGGCAAGAGTCATGTATATAGAGATATAGATACAACGGAAGTCTTGGTACAGCCGTACAACTAGAAGACGATACTAGCGGAAGACCTTCTGAAATAGAAGTCTGGTAAAAAAATAATTCCCTTTGTCTCAGCTAAAATGTTGCAGAAGAATGTGAAACTGAGCTTTTTAAATGTGTGATGGAAAAATGAAGAATTTTTTTTAAATGGTTCCGAGTTTGAAGTTGTTACTAAAAGTATTTATGATGACATTGAAACTTTTCTGGTCCGTCTAATTGTTTTTAAACTTAAATCCCCTCAAAATAATAACCTACCCCCTTTGGAGGGTATGAAAAATAGAGGCCCGGGTTTCTATATCCAGACCGACGGTAGATCCTCCACATATACAGGTTTGAAAAATTAACGTGTATGAATTGATAATGGGCTTTGATTTAATACCCGAAACCCATTCATGATGCACTGGAGTCCCTCCATGGCAATACAGTTTTATGAACTTTACGTCAAGGCTGTTAGGTTCCTGTAAACGTTAAATAAATCCAAAAATCCAGACCCTTACACAACCTTTGATGTGCTTATATCTCTGATCAGAGAAAAGCCCTTCGTGACACGAGTTGGAAAGTCCTTTGGCATTTAGCATATGCTCACTCTACAGATAGTGAAACTGACGAGGACGACGAGGAACTGTTCAGTTGCTTTTTTCTTTCCCAGCCAAGCGTGGTTATTTGAGAAGAGAAAATAATATATCAGGATATCGTTGGGTGAAAGTGATATATATATATATATATTTATGTAGAGACTGGCCATGGCTGGGACGGTTATTTCAAAGACACACGCGCTCGTGTTCCTAACTCAAATTGAGAAGAGACTTTATCTCTTCTGTTATTATTAAGGGGAACCGTTTTTGTCCACTGATGTCAACGTTATTTAATATATGGCGGAATTCCATCATCTCCATATCTACTCCACGTAGTTCTTATAATAGGACCTTCCTAGTCGACCGATGAGCCCGTAAAACAGCACGACGACCAGGAACAACGGAACGATAAAATGAAGCTGTTGAAGGAGGAAGAGGAGGTTTCGTAGAAGAATAAGTGCTGATACAATAAAGGGAAGATTGTAATTCAGTGTTACCACAAAACCCGACCTCAGTTTGTAAGCCTTTCCTCGACGTGGCTAAATGCTGGAATCGAACCAAGTCCAACCTGTTTCCTTATCGCTCCTCACTCGCCTGGAATCTTTGTCCGAAACGGCCGGGGAAACGTAAGCAGTATGAGAAATGTATTTACACAATAAAAGCAATATCAATTTCTTTTCTTCTCCTCCTGATAATGCAGAACGCCTAAATCGGAAAAGGTTGGAATCGAAGCCGTTCATTTGCATGCCTAAAACCGGGGACGACATAATAAATAAGGATAGACAGTTCACTCTCAACTGGTATGCAATTTTAACTTTATCGGGTATATCGGCCTTTGAGGGCCTATCCTCTCTGTAAATAGTGTCCACTCGGGAATTTTATAGGAAATACGATCAAATCATGCGTCTATCAAGTAGTAGTTTAATGGTCCGTCAAGTGGTTCTTCTATTCTTGAAGCAGTCCCATACTCCACACGAGTTAATTCTGCACAGTGGATGGATTGCCAAGGGCTAATTGTGAGGTATTCATTTATCACTTGTATTTACAGAACCAGGCTCGGCCTGGCCAGCAGCAGGATCTTCAATTTTGCAGAATTGGACATATCAAAGGACGAGGTGTAATAACTTCACGAGCCCGGAATGCACAAGACGACGGGCTTGGCCATGAGTACATTTCTGAAGAGTTAGGGACATGCAGAAACGACTATAAGGATGAGAACTTTCGCAGTAACAATGCATGTTTTTCAATTATGTTTGATTGTAATTACTATTTTACAAGAGATGGCCATTCCAATTCCATGTCATTGCCTAGGAGTAGGGCTGCGGAGGATCTCCTAGTGGGGGCTTGGTAGGATAATATGAATTCAGAAAAAACAGGGCTTGGGAAAGTGAAGCAGAGTTTTTGTTGCCATTACTTCAAGTGCCGAAGGAGGAAGGAATAATATAATAAATCGTCAAAAGGAAGGCTTTTAAAGGAGCCGAGGTGATTGTGATTAAATTGAATGAAAGGAAGGCGAAGGAATTTTCGACAATCCATGGGGACTTAATGACTTCAATTTCAAACTTTCAGACTTGCACCAAAAAAAGATAAATCAATTCTTGAGTAATAATAATATTGGCTATACACACACTCCTCAACTCAACGTATATATGCATCCGGGGGGAATATTTTCCGGACTCCAGCTAGACGTCTTTCTATTCAGACTTTCCGAAGATTATAAAAATAATCAGTGAAGGCTGCTGGAAAGAAACGGCGGTTGTTAGTGGGTTATGCAACTTTATCCTCAACGTTACTCTTTATTTGCTTCAACAACACGTAATAAAAGACAATGTATTTGTACAACAGTTCCTACCACGAAAATACAGCTATATAGCAGTGGGATAAATGTAGACAAGTCCAAATAAGTTAAAGTTAAAATACAAACCGTACAATGGCCAAAGGACACAATGGCACGGCAGATACAGCAAGATATAGAGAGGCTGGAAAGGGATATTATATTAGATATTTTAAAATTTATACTTACATTCTTTCTAACGAGGCCAGATCTTGAAAAGAGCCCTTCTCCACTGTATGAATCTCGTTATCCGACAATTGTCTGAAAGTTAATTCAATCAAAACTTTCAGTTCATTTTCCTCTCTCTCTCTCTCAACGAACGAATTCAACTTATGCCTTTCCGTCCTTAATACTTAAAGGCAAAGCTACATAATATTACGGATATTAAATGGTTAGGCATAAAATCAGGAGGAACGATATATATAATCAGTTGTAGTGGAGAGGAAGAGAGGATATAACGAGGAACAACTAAATAAATTTGAATACTTAAGCATTCCATCTTCTTCATCTCATTCCGTCTCCTCCGTGAATGGCTTGTCAGGGCCTATAGCGAGGCTCCGTAAGTGATGCAGCACGTTACTTGTTGTAATAATAATATAACAATTTATGGAGACTGTCACAAAAGCAAAACACATTCTTTGAAGTGACGCGGGATGAAACTAAGCGTGCAATATATTTCAATGCTATTTTCAAGTCGTTGAATGAGATGGATCAGATAATTCATGCAAAGTATCTCTAGCTCTCTCTCAATCTATTCAATCCTTGAGAGGAAATTGAGGGAATGCATCAAGAGTCCACTTACATTATTCTGAGGGATCCCAATCCAGCAAAGTCTGTCAGACGAATCACCGTCAAGTTATTTCCCTGGAGTTCTCTGAAATAAAAATATCACAAAAATTGGTTAATTTATAAGTTTTTAAGGAATGGTTTATCGGGAAATTATAGGGGTTTTAAAGTTAAGATGGCTTGTTAATTATTTTTTATTCCTTTCTAAACAAATCAAAATAAATCTTCATAAAAGTGGGAATGTTATCTGCAACTTTTATCTGTCTGTATGATAACCGTATAAATGTGGGTCAGGCTGAGATAACTTCCCGTCCGATATCTTTTACCACCTTAGTAAGAGCTTTAACAGTTGATTTATGGAATGACAACAATTTCCAAATTATACAACCAAACCTAAAGGTTAATGTACGAACCAACCACCCAGTTGGTCCTAATCAGGCAGAGGCAGCTATTGGTTCGACGACTGTCAATAATTGTCAAAGTTGAAAGTAACATGGCATGGCAGAGCTGTAGTTCTGTCCCTCTTAAACTGTAAATTGTCACCGTTTTTGATTGACGGGTGTGGGAAATTGTTGAGTAGTTTGCTTTTAAGGAACAAAGGCCGTCATTATTACCTCCTCGGGGTTTGTTTTATTTTCTTGAAACAATTCAAGTCCCGGAATTCCATCAGGACTCTTAACGATCATTCAACCTTTTGAGCAGCTTACTGTGAGGTTTACTTATTGTGAACCAGCACTGTTACAATTTCTTCAAGACTTTTTATAAGGACCGTGTGACCAGCTCAGAAAACCTCAGGATAAAAAAATGTCAACAACTAGGATGGTCCTGTATTGTATTCCCAACAACACATCAAAAAATGTCCGTGTCTCATTTACAGAATACCTGGAGGTAGTAGTGGAAAAGGGAAATAAGCAATTTCTTTTTCACGTCAATTTCCGTCTGACATATTGTCTGTAAACAAGTACGATTCCTTGTCTCTGTTTAAGGCTCTTTGTCAAATTCGAATGTTTATTAGGTCACCGATAAATTGGAAAAATAATGAAGTTGCCGTGAAGGTAGTATCCAATTTTGCATAACTCTGACAGCCGGTAACAACATTTTTGATGCAGTTGGATAACAAATCATGCCATCCGATCCCGTCATCATGAGTTGTAATAAAATCGGCAATTACCTGCATGCATATCAAGCCACGAAATTTATGTTCAAGCGTAAAATAATAAATCCGTTCCTTCCTATCCTTTTGAAGGATGAAGCACATTTCGGAAGACCGTCTTCAGTTTTACTTTATTTTCGAGATAGAAGCAGTATTTCAAACCATTTGCTTCTTTAACAAGCTTTAACATTCTTTTATCATCCGAGTGTTAGGCATTTGGAAGATGCAAGTTCAACATTAATTGGAGAATCATTTAAACTTTAACTTACAAATCTCAGCAATTAAATGCATTACAATTATTGAATTTGTAAAATGATAATCATAATTTTATCATGGTAAAAATAAAAGTCAATCGTTTGATAGAGCATATTGAAATTGAATATGTAAAATCTGACTCTACAAAAAAAATCCCATCATTAAACCAATAAATCAATACAATAGTTGTTTTGTCATCAAGCCACGCACTAATATGCAATTTGAGTCGAAATTTGTACCCACGCAAGAAAAATCAGAAGGGAGACAGAAATATTTATGTTCCTCGTTCATCCCACGAATGACGGTATACAGTTTAAGAAATCTTCCGTTTCCATTTCCATCAAATCGTTAAACTACGTGGGCTCAGTATCTAAGGTAAACGTGCAATATGGAATACGAGAAGACGATAAACGAAAAAAAACTTTAGAGGAAACAATGTTGGTGACAGAACAACTCATAAATTTAACTCGGGAGAATCTTCAACACGAAAACGGTCGGTTTTTCCCAAAAAATCTGGTCTTGACTTTGAAAGAGGAGAGATACTAAGAAAGCCCGATGTCATGGGACGTGCGCATAGTTCACAACAAGGATCCCATTGAAACAGATTCCATCTCATCCATAACATAAGATTAAGGCTTAAAACGTTAAAACCCACCCTCTAACTTTTTAACCTTTGTCAAGGAATTTCATTGGAATGTACAAATTAAGTTCACAGATTGATCCTTTCGTCGCTCCTGCCTGGATATTTCTTAAGGCCCTGTTTAATCTAATCTCTCTCGGAAAGCCAAGGCCATCACCTATACCACTAGGACAGAGCAAATTTTTATAGTTACTTCTATAGTTTTGCATAACAATAATAAAAAAAATAAAAAATACGGAGTTGATTTTAACAAGATGTTGAAGATTTCAATTGCAATTATAATTTATGCTCGTCAAAAGTGATTTCCTAAATATTTCACTTTCTTGATTTCGTTACTCGCACTACGTGCCTAGTGTAACCCATAATTTAAGGATTGTCACAATCTCGAAATCCTGCTGTTTGATGGCTAAGGTCCACTTAAGGTTATTATAACTAGAAAATTAACAGCCAGAATCTTTTACAACTTTAACAGGGAATTTAGATTCCATAAAAAAATCCATTGTATATCGAAAATTACTATATGCACACGCTATTTCTATTACTATAGTATTCTTATTACAGTTTGCAATCACTAAGCCAGGAATTTGGCTTCTAGAATCAGAATGGATTGTAAATTAGGAGCTAAGAAGGATAGTGCTACTGATTGTGAGATGTGAGATCGTGTGTTGCTGCCTGTTTCGAATAGACGGGATAATTGCTAATTGCTAGCTTCATTATCCTTGGACGGAGGAGAATAACAGCATACTTCCAAACTGGTTGTTTTATCCTGACTTTGAAAGTAGAGGGAAATTATCAAGGAGGCTGGATAGTAAAATATTTTAGCAAATTATGCAAAATCTGTCATCCTCAATCTTTTGATCGAATTGCAAAGTCGTGAGCATCATTTGTCTGAAATGGAATCCCATCTGCGTTTGTTTTCCTTTGAGATTTCACCCCAGACGAGATCTTCCTCTAACCCCAATCCTGCAGATGTAAACGTATATCAGAGGCATGGGTAGGAGTATCTTCTTATCCACTTCAGTCACAATTCATAGTGCGGAATATGTACGATCATTAATAAATGATTTACGCCAATATGCATTCTCGCTTAAAGAGGTCTACGCAATAAGTCATCTCAACTTTTAACAAGCCAGCCGTCGAAATGAATTTAATTTTGGCCTCTCTTCTCTTTCCTCCGTTCTTGTGCCATAATAATAATAATGGGATCTGGTACCGTAGTCTTGTACCCGTTACAATGCTAGAATTATGATAAGCAATTACCATTCCTCTCCACAGTCAAATCCCGTCATCATTCAGAATCACAGAAAATTAGATGGGACGTGGAGTAGACTATAAATTTAAATATATGCAGAGATGTACTAGTTTGTCCAAATCAATTTCCAACCCTTCCTAGTGTAATCAATACAGCGCATAAGAGCAGCAGACGCTGTAAAACCAACAACAACTGGCCTAATTTAATTTTACATCAGATAAACAATCACGGCGTTTGACTGCTTTTATAAAGGTCAAGCTACTTAGGGGCTGACGTATATTGCCCAGTCTACCACCGCCTGTAACTCATCTTAAAGTCGACAGTCGACGTACTGACAGGAGGGAAAGGTCTGATTTAATTAACTTATGGTCAAGAATTCCATGACATGATACTTAAACGTAGCAGGGTCCCAGTCCGCAGAACCCAGTCCCTCCCTCCTGCATTACTCATCGACAATGAAAGTTCCAAGAGAAAGAGCAAAAAGTGTTACACAGGTAAATAGTTTCCCATGACGTGGAATGGCAAAACAATTCCTATCCTTAAGAATGTACCCGAGGGGATTCCCTTCAAGTACAAGAGAGAAAGGCCAGCTTTCCATTTGGTCGACTGAGAGGCATTGGAAATTCAGCTGAAAAAGGGAAGTTCCCTTCCAGGACGAAGTAAAAGTTTAATTGCAAGTTTTATTGAAGCGTGGCTAAGGAAATGGGGAAATATTATTGGAACTATTTTGCTTTAAGTACGGGCTGGGCAGAACTATCACATTAGATTACTTAAATTGCAAAAACCCATTTAAAGTCCACGTGACCATTTTATTGCCTGTCTATCTCCTTGAGTGAGTAAATGGGAAGTGATGGTAAAGTAAGTTGAAGGCGAGTAGCACACAGGACTGGTTCCGAAATATATATTCCAGCTTGGCTACTTGCTTCCCCCGTATATGTAATAAGGCCAACCGAAACCGAAGAGTGCGTGATAATGTTCCTGATGATACCGAGACACACGGTTGGCAATACTTTACAACTTTTGCTTACTCCAGCAAAACTACCCGCAGTCCCTAGTCTAGGTTAGGTGAGTAGAGGCGGAATGTAGTCCATGTCTATCATGACAAAGGCTCTGTTGATATTACCATTACATTAAGAAACTAATCAATTGGTAACCCAAGAGAGAGAAGTAACGGAGAATAACTTAGTTCTTTACGAAACCTTTCTCGGCTCGTCGGAAATATGCACAACGTGTTGTCTCGGTTCCCCTCTACGTCCTTCTTACTATTTTTTAACACGAAATCCCTCCACACTGTTGTGGATGTAAAGAAATCGGGATAAGACTACGAAACAATAACCCTCTCTCCTTCCCTGACAAAGAGGAATGAAAGTGGCCGAGGAGTATGTTAAAGTAACCTTAGCACTCTTCTAGATCCACCTTTCCCCGAAACTTTATCAATACTTCAGAGCCGTTTGACATGCCTCCGTCTAACCTCTGCCCTATCCCAAAATTGAGCTTTAAATTAACTAGTCCGAAATTAGAAATGGAATTCCAAAGGACTGGTTTTAATTTTTCGCTAGACTGACCTTCTCCTATCTCTCGGCTCTATAAACCAGTTCCTCCTCTAACTAACTCGGATGATAAAAGTGAGTGTGGTCGTAATGGAAAGAATCGGTTGGACAAGATCTATCGGAAAGGTAATCGTTTACATTAGATCCGTTTATAAGTGTTTGACTCTCCTCCAATTGGTCTTCAACTATCTTTTGCTGGAAGTATAAATCCATTATTTACCTCCAACATACATCTCCTAGAGAATAACTCGGATCTTCTGGATTTTCCAGCCCTAATATTTATAATGTTCTGTAGCTATATATATATATAGGCGGACTTTCAACAGTTTCAACTCTCTAATTCCATTGAAACGGATCTTTGTGAGGGAATTGATCGGAGGCATTGAAATGGGTTTACTTTCTTGAGGGCTTAGAGAGCTTGATCGTTCCTCCTCGAGAGCTGGGAGAGGGGGACTTTGTTGGAACGGTAAGTTCATTTAAATCAAGGAATTCTACTTTCTTCTTTTTCCGGCGCAGTGACATGGAATCCCTTTCTCTTCCATTTATCCCAAATTTGTTGACTCTTCTTCAGCAAATAACTACTTTTGGTTCATAGTGGAATTGCAGGCCCGAGCCTGGATGAGTACACATTGGAAATTTGGAAAGTAAAAGATGTACGGAGTGCATTATAGAGGCCTGAATTCCTTCAGTTTCAGTAATCACATTTTTATACCTATGTATACGTATATAAATATATATGAAGTTGGCTCAAGAGGGAATTCAAAGTTATGCGTGAATACTTTCCATTCAGGAATAACTCCAAAGTCGATTTATTTGTTCAAGATTTAGTACATATGGCTGGATTTTATTAGAACATGGAGGAGCTAAGGGATTCGTAAGTAATAGGAGGGTATAACAGGCCATTGCTGTTTTAATCTCGAGGATCAAGTCTTTATCTGGCGCTTGCAAACTTCGTCATAAAAGTCTCTTGGAAAGTAAAAGTCTCCAAACAAGTCTATGATTTTTATTACTTCATAGTCAACAAAAGGACATTAACTTCAAGTGCTCAAAAGTGGTTGAGATTGAAAGCCATGAAATCCCCAGTTATAAAACACTTGTCGTAATTATTATTGACAATATCCATTAGCAATCGTATAAAACTTCTTTTCCCTTAATCAATCCTTTGTGGGGAGATAAGCGTGTGTGTCGTACTCACTATTCCATTAGCCCTCATCATCTTCGGCTCTACCTACTTTTCTCAGACTCCTCGACGAATATTATTTGCAATAAGGTTTTAACAAAATTCAAAACCTCCTGTTTTGTTGAGTACTTTTGGGTGATAGAACCGTCTTAGAAATCAATCAAGAGAGGCTCTGACTTACATTTTACATAATGTTTTTGCTGCTCTGGAATCTACATTCCTCCTAAAGCACCTCATCACATCAAGTAATAATATGCATTTATCTTTCAACTGACTGGCATTTCATATTACCTATACATCAAGACCCCCCAAGGAATTCAATGTCAATTATTAATTCAACTATTTCTAAATGGCAGCCAAACAAGCCTGTATTTTTTACTTATTTATACCTATCATTCTTCTTTTCTATACATTCACGGACTTTACGACTTTAATTATTTAAAAAATCCATACATCATCATGAATAAATTACACTCCTTTAGTAAACAACCACCGCCCGCCGCAACTGCCGAGCCCAGAAGTCTTTTAGGAATGAAACAATGAAATTATGTAAAAATACAGTCGAAATTAAGAGAAATTTGTATGCCTGGATATGTATACGCATAAGAACCTTTGAGAAGAGGAAAAACAATGATTTGTGAATTGTGACCGTGCTAGGTTGAAAAGAACAACAGGGATATTTGTATTATGATGTTTGAACTGTCCACTCAACCAAACACGCAGCTTGTACTTGGCAATCTTTAATAATAAAAAAGTAAAATAAAAAATCATTTTTTTTACAGTACAATCGAAAGCCTAATATCTTCAGAGTCTCCAAGTCAAAGAGAGATCCTAAACGTAACGTGCCAAGGTTATGAAAATTTAGGCCCGCAGTAGTGTCGTTCAGGTGGTGGATAATATACATATCCTTTTTTAAACATAATAATACTGCATTTAACTGCATGATCCCCTTGCGACAGCCTGCAGGAGGTTGACAATGACACGAACAATGTACAAAACAGCGATCGTTGTGCTAACATCTCTCTATTGTTGATATTATTGATAAAAATTTACTTGAACCATAAATTACAAAAGTTGTACATTCAACAACTCAAGATTTTGTCATCCCTCCTTCGCAACAATAAGATTATAATTATATGGGAAAGGACAATTCCGAGATCTTCCCAATCAGAACTTGATTGTGAGATAGTTAGCTGCCTATCTAGAGATGTATTTGTCGAACTATTTAACTACACGTAAATGTTGGTTATGAATTATAGCCCTCTCGCCTCCTACAACTCTACAAGCCCTTAAAAACCCAAAGCCTCGGGTCGCAAGAACTCTGTGGAATACAATTTGGCGGCCTACTGTCAATCATATGCAGAAAAATATACTTTTTCCCCAGTTTCCTGTCAACTCTTATTTAGTGAAGCCCATCAAAACACTTGAAGTTCATCCTATCTCTTGTTGGCATCTGCCAAGAGAAAAGGAACATTAATACCATGAGGTTAAGCACAAGGAACGGATATACGGAACCTGGGCATTTATCATTTCATTAGAGAGAGAGGCTCTGAAAGTACATCAACAACAGTCATTCCATGCCACACGGTCTCGAGTCTATATATTTTACAGTGATAGCTTAGTGGTTATGTTTTGCAGAGGAACTTGTAAACTGTCAATGAAGAAGGTCTTAAGGGTTTTCATCATGTCAACTCACACTCTCCGTCTCCCATTACCCCCTTGTATGGAATGGACCGTAGAAGGTCCTCTCACAATACCCTAACAACCCAGCTACAAGCTACAACTACCTTAACAGACACGCCACCACCACTAAACTCTGGAAACGGAAGGAAGGAGGTGAGGCATGAGGTCCCCGTAATAAGAGTCCCATGGCATTTGATGGTGTTAGGAAATTAGTTCTGGTCCTTGCTTACAGGAATGGGCTAGTATGTGTGTCTTATGGTGAGGTTAATGAAAGGGCTAGAGAGCTTTCAACACCAAAGCAAAGTACTCCTCTACACATTTACAAACTATAATAGGGAGAATGGCTTAATTGGTTTCAGAGAGAGGATCTCCCATCACTTCATGCACTTGAGCAAATTCGTTGACTCTTCTCCTTACCACCTTTTGTCGACAAGGTGGATCAGTGGACGAGTACGAGAGGAACAAAACAGGGCACGTACTACGGGGAGACGGATAGGAGTGGATTTTAGTGCAGATATTAGGCCTAACTGCTATGATTATGATGATGAGGATGTATAATATTATTATTATCCTGGCTCAGTGAGCCTTATCTCGGAGGAGTGCATTATTTTTAATACACCGAGTAGTTTGCGATGGATCAAGAGCGTAAATTAATGGGAATGGATGGAGAGGGATATAAAGTTGATGGCAGTTATTTGAGCAGTTAAGTTTATTAAGTTTTATAGTGCGGTGAGGGAGAGAGAGAGAGAGAGAGTGGATTGAATAAATGTCTTGGAAAGGAAGGGGGACTTTCTACGGTATAAAAAGTGGGATATTATTGAAGAGCGGAATGAAAGATGAGATGACTCACATTTTCTCCACGTTTCGAGGAATGCCTTTGGGGACAGAGTGGAGCCCTCGTTCCGAACAGTCGACCTGGAGACTGTAGCATTGACATTCCTTGGGACAATGTCCAATGATCTCGTTATTCAGCCCCGACGAGGTTACGAAAACCAGCACTGCCACTAAGAGCACCATGGAAATCCGCTGCATGTTCTTCAGCATTCGGTCGGCAGCGTAGAGGCTGGATAAGCCTCCTCTGTCCATCATCATCATCGGCCTCGACGGCCCTGTGTTGGACAGGCGGCCGGAAGGAGTGATTAATGAGTCCCAGAGTGACATCAAACTCATCTTTAACGCCCAGCCGTAATCAACAATACTATATTTACAAACCCACGGAGTCCACCAACGCGGGTAAACCTTATCTTCGTCCCTGACTCGCCAAATCGTGGCGGTGGCGGATCTGCTCCCACTAACTTCACAAACGCTCCAACTTCCTGGAGCACGTATTTTGTAAACAAGTCTCCTCAGTCGATAGTAGAAATATGAGTATGAGCATTAGTAATTAACACGCTTCTTGGTTCAGGAGAGTAGAGCGGCTACAAATCAATCCTCTTCTCTTATCTTTGCTTGTATGAAATGAACCATATAAATAGAAGATATTATTTCAATCCCAGTATCAAATTATCTCCAAGACTAGGTATTCCGTCCAAACTTGTAATATATCCCCCGATTTGTTTATTGTGATGGAGAAAAGGGATTTATCTCGGAAAAAGTTTTCGATTCGTAATCTACAGGCAAAGCTATATTGTTTATCAATTTGTAGCCTATATCCAGATATGGGGAACAGTATCCGTTACTTTGTGTATATTTATATATATATTATGGATGTCCTCGGAATCAGCGTTTCAGAGACAAAATGCTAAACAGTTTTTTTCTCTCATGATAAGGGAGCACACAAAGTGACAAAAGCCGGCTGTGGGAATCCCTTTCCCAACACACTTTGTTTGCTGTTTGTTAAAAAGTGGGATCTAAAATCAAGTCCCTTTTTATCAGAGCCAACCCAATTTGTGTACACTGGCCCACCAATTGTTTGTTTTCCTCCTCTAAAATCCCATTCCGATTTTTAAAATATGCATAGAACACGACGAGAGAGAGAGAGAGAGAGAGACTTTTTGGTGTCTTATCTCAATCCTCCGACTTGATCATAAAATTCTTGAATGTGATCCACCAGAGTTGAGAGATGAGAGCTCTTGTTTACCCTTTCCCTATATATGATCTTTTGTAGGTGTGGGATGATGGTTTTAAAAATCGAAATGAAGCTCCTTTTTACTGTTCAACTTGACATTAACTATGCAGCTTGTAGTAAGTAAGTACTACTACAATATTATTCTAAACTGTAATGTATTTTGGAGGCAGGAGAGTGAAGGATTTCCTTAAGGACAGTCACTTTCTCACGGCCTGCACATTCCCTTTCCCAAGTCCGTGTAATCCGTCACAGGGTAACAACTTCAATGCTAGATTGTCCAGCAACATTCACTCACATTTTTCACGGATATTAGGATCCTAGGAGATTGAGGTGGATGATTTTATTCACTTAAAAGGCATGGAGTGTGATGAAGTGCCTTGGTCATAATATCTCTGTACTACACGTAGGAAATAGTTAATAACAGGCCCTTAAGTCCAAGTCCAGTACAGTTGCCTTAACACTGTCGACTCTTTAAGAGAATAAATATAACTTAAGTATCAGTTCGTAGGAGGAGAGTTGTCAATCGTGTAAAACACTTCGGAACTCAGCTGGAGATCACTTTTCTTTTATTCATAGATAAACTGTTACATCCCTTCTTGACTAGCCACAGAATTTCATGCGGTTGGAGCCATGAAAATCAGGAACCAATGGATCTGAACTTTACGATCGCTTTTTTTACTCTTGCTTTTTCAAATTAGAGTTAGAAAAACGGTTTGAGGCTGGAAAAGGTAAGCCGTGAATGCATTTCAAAAGATTCAATAATAAATCTTTCAAATCTTCTGTCTATCAATCCAACAATTTATCTTGGTGGATTCCGACCCGTTTTTTATATTTTTGTAAAAAGATTAGAAGTTAAATCGAAAAGTCGGACTTTCCTTTTAGGAAAATAAATCTCGGAATATTTTCGTCATCAGAGATGAGAGATTTTTTCAAGTGTTTACACAGAAGCTGGGAGATTTAGCAGGAGTTATGTTGACACGAGCGAGGATATCGTGTGAAGTGGTATTGGGACGTAAAGTACCGCTACGTATTCGCACTCTGGTAGAAAATCAGTTACAGAGATATAGGCCTATGATGTTATGATCCTCCCTTCTGCCACTTAATTAGTAGGCAAGTATTGATTCCAATGAATAATGATGATCAAATATTGCTTAATGAAAGCACATTCACGTCCCAAAAAATTGTTGGAGCTATTGGGATCGGTTGGTCAAGTAGTTGTAGCTTTCAAAAATCGACAGGCCTGATTGAGACTGTTTAACCAAAGATCGGGGTGGTTGTTCTATATAAATATATGTCGAAAATGAACCGTTAGCTATTCGGTGATTACAGTTTCAAATGTCTCATCAGCTGGGTCAACTCCGAATCGTAACCAAAACTCGGAAACGTAAGTCCGGTGTGGGAACGGAGTGTAAATATCAGATGGTACTGAACAAACGAATACCTCAATTAAAGGGTTTGAACACACTGTGAGATTGGAAACGGAAAGGAACGGTCAGATGGTCAGGAATCCGCACTAAAACGGAGCTCCGGTTTTCCGGCTAACGCAGAAGAACCCGTGTAAACTTTTCGGTGTTTTGAAACGGAATGAGTTTTCGACTCGAGCGTGGACAGGGATAGTCCTCTTTCAAAGCAGTTCTCTCAGCGACTGAGGTGAAATGTGCAGTCGATCCCAAGAGATACACAAGAACTTAAAGAGAGGCAAGGGGAAAGACTCCGCTCCCAAAAAACTCTGCTTGTTTCTCGCTCTCCGTTCCCTGTTGTTCGAGGATAACAGCAGTATATGCAGCCAGTCCTTCCCTCCCTGTCCAATGGTTTATTCGATATCTGGATTCATTACCTTATCCTTCCTTTTGTACCTCAAACCAGTGGTTTTTAAAACCGGGGGAGGACTGGGGACGTGTCCATAGAAAACGGTAGCTTATTCACCGTCGTCCTATTCATCCTAGGCGATTTAAGTCGCTAAGCTGAAACATTACCTAACTTTCCCGAACTCTCTCACTTTTTTATTCCTCTTGCATAGATTTGAGAAAATCATGCTTAGACATGTTATTATGCCGTGAATACTGAAATCATGGACACCGGAATAAGATTCCATCTTAAATAGTGAGAGCGCGGTGATAAACACGAAGAAAATCAGCAAAATTTTCAGCCGGACAAGCGAAAAATAGACATCCCATGTTGCTTAAAACGATTTTCGCAAAATTAAAGTACTCCCAGAATAAGTCCCCCGAATACTTTCCCCACACGAGACGGGGGGAGTTATTTCGGTATTTATGTTACCTCTATAAATGTTTATTTATCACGAAAGTACTTTATTGTCAGATGCGTGTAATGGATCCAGCTAGTCAGTGTAAACATATCGAGCAGAATTCTAACTTTAACCCTATCTGCGTTTACGCTTTATTGAAAGACAAATTTGTTTAGCATTGAACTGGTGGTCCTAGTACTAGTGGCTGTGGAGTCGGAATTAGAGATTGCTGGATGGAATTATGGTTTGACAATGAAAGGAAGCTGACAATGATCAATGAGTTAATGACCGAAACGGAGAGAGAGAGGCTACATTAGTCCATAATGGTCGAATTAAAGACATAAGGTCAAGGAGGAGGAGACAACTGAGCCCTTGTTGCTTTTCTTTTCCTCCCGTTTTGTTCCTTCCTCTAATTCCTTCTCCTTTTGTGATCTGACTCCTTGAGATGTGTTTTTTTCACCAGAGGCTTGAGGGAAATGAAATCAGACAGAGGTAACACGAAATGTCACAAAAACTGGGACTCTGTGTCACTATAGTTCGTGTCTTGCAGTCATATTGTAGTTGGTTGGTCGGCTAGGATCTTGAAGATCTACTCCTATTTATTTATACGGTCCTGGACCTAATTTGACCAAGGAGACTATGACTGAATTTTAAGTGCAGTCTTTCCAAGTATCCATGTGGTCTCAGATGTCGGAATGAATAGGAAATGTCTAATGACGAGTCTAATTCCTAATGCATAGGAATAGGCAAGCTGGAATTAATTCTTCTGGACTGTGATGACGATGACCCAGAGAAGATAGGACATCTTCGGGGATCTGTAAGTTTGTAGCTTGTACTGTTCTAATGCTATTATAAGCCATAGGAATTCCCTAAGTTTCTTGACTGGAATAACGGTCTTGAGGCTTAGCCCTTATTACTGTCGACAAAGATACTTAGCATGTGTTAGAGGGAAGGGATTTTTGTGGTCGGTTCGTCGGATGATAGGATCCTGTTCCTCAATCAGATTCTATTATGATTCCCATCATTCCGAGGCAGATCCTTAAGGACTTTCGTTTAGTTCCAGGTAACATTATTAGGGCCCCTTCCTCGCCGATCCTTCTCCATTGTCCTTAGCCAGTGAAGTTCATTTGTGAATTTGAGGGATGTTTAAGAATAAAAATGTGATAAGGATCAGCCTGAGACAGCAAACTTTTCTAGCCTCTCGGATTACGCTGACAGGCGCTTTAGTTGAATGCAAAGCCTTTTATTCATAGTCTTTTATATTATTAAAGATACTATTGGATTGGCCTTACTTTTATCTCCTTCCATCGCATCTGCATTCTTGTCTTTTTCTCAATTTAATATTGTATGAGGCGTATAGCTATTTGACGACGGCATACGCATCTGCTTATAAAAGCAGTTTTTTGTATACGGTGGTAAAATGACAATTATTCCTTTCCAACTGATAGCCGCTGAAGTAAGCCTGACCCCTGCTTATTAGAGAACCGAGAGTTCAGTTCACGAACGGATAAATTATACGGATATGATTATTCCATTTTAATTACTAATTATTTTTCCCTTTGCGATTTTTATTAGCGTTTACTCTTTATTACTCGTTAGACATTTACGCTGTAATATTTCACAGGATTCAATTTAAGGCCCCTTATTTAATTTAATTCGGAATGGTTTATTCTCAGGGTAGTCATAATAGAGCTTTCTTTCCTTTTAGAACTATCGTAATAGGTACTTGTTACCAACTGCAACTGGTTGACTGATATGTGCATGAGGATAAACTAAAAAAAACCATGCCATTTGCTTGGGAGAATCCGTTCAAAAGTAAAAAAGCAATTTTGCAAACGCGATGTTATTAAGTCCCCGAAGGTCTCCGACGTAGTTTATGGAAGACTCTTGAGATTGGCGGTCGAGTATTAAATTGTGTTTAATTAAAAATTTAAATATTTAAATGAAATCCAAGGCAGATAATTGTTCGTATTGTCGGTCCGTTCCGAATCGATCGATACATTAATAATTATTTGAGTCTTCTCGTTTGACCAAAAATAAAGTTGGTTGCAACCTGCTGTATACCTGAATTGTTCAATTTAAATATTACTAACCAAGGAGGGTTATTAAATTTGAAATATTTCCAGTCAAATGAAATTGATATCTATTAAATTTTGTTTAAGTTTATTTGCTGCAAAATTCAAAGGGTACAAAACAAAATTTACTAATTTCCATATAAAACTATTGCTAAAATAGAGTAAAAAATTATTAAACAACATTAATTTTTTTTTTGGTTTTATGATTGAAAATTTATCGGAAATAAAAATTTTAAAAATATAAATAGGACGATTTTGAGTTAATTGCTTAGGAATACGGTCTGAGAAGCAGTTTTACAGTTATATTTCGCATATATCTAAATAAAAGTTGTTATTTGAATTAATTTCAGACTTAAAAATAAATCCTTTATCTGTTAATTTTCAAAAAATCGCTAATAATGTTTTTTAATCTAATCAATTTGTGAGCATTCTATGCGGATCGAAGCTTAGAGGAATAGGTTATCGTTGTGACGGGTGTCGGTGTCCCTGATTAACTGCGCTATATGGGTCAGATTTTATGATAAACAACAAAGGACTGAAAAACAAAGGCCGGAAGGGACCAGGACCAAGGCTCAAATAAGGCTCCAAACAAAATCGTAAAAAAGGGATGAGATGTCGAAATTGAATATTGATCAATGGAATCAAAAAAGACTAACAGGATATTATGTTATGTTAACTGTTGAACGACGGTTAAACCATATTTTGTGTTGGGAAATCTGTTCTTGTATAAATTAAAATTTTCTTTACCCATGGTTCAAAATTGTTTTCAATACTTCTTACTGACTCAACATGCCTCAACAAAATGATCTGTTCTACATTTATTTCCGTTATGCAAAATCTTACAAATTAACTTAAATATTCAATATATTTTCACTTCAAAGAAAATATTACTAAGGAATTTACGTTATAATTCTTAGGGGGTACCATTTAATGCCACATAATTAATATTGAAACTTGCATAATAATTTATTGAAAACGGCATAATCTTACATTGGCATAAGTAAGTCTTAAATCAACATAATTTATATTGAAAATTTACATAATAAAAACTGAATCCACAAAATAGACATAATATATTACTAATAATAAAATAAGGATATTCAAGGGCATTCTAATCTAATCTAACAATGGACTCTATTTAAGTGACAAACGAGTTAAGGTTTGTAATATATGCAAATAGACTAATTCGACCATGCTGATTACGAAAATAATAATTTTAGCTCTGCGAATTTACTCCTTGGTGGTCAAAAGTAGGCGGAAAGGTCAAAAAACGGGCGTGAGTTTAGACTTTCCTATAGTATTCTCCCGTTCCCTTTTAGTGAAAATGCTAATACCAGCGCAATGTTATTTTCCGGATCCTTCCAATGTTAGCGCCCTATCTTCTGATCGGTTTCGCGAGAAAAAGGAACGAAAAGTGGAAAACTCGACTTTCTCCTCCTTCCCCCTTTCTCACCACTGCTAACTTTTAGCTGAAACTGCGCGGTCTCTGACCTTCCCACCTACTTTTGACCCCCAAGGAGTAAAATCGCAAAGCTAAAATTATGATTTTCGTAATCAGCATGGTCGAATTAGTCTATTTGCATATATTACAACCCTTAACTCGTTTGTCACTTAAATAGTGTCCATTGTAAGTATGATATTCTAATCTAATGCTATCTTTCATGAAAGTATGTCCTTTCGACTGCCCGAATTTCGAATATCGTCAAAGCCAAAATAGCGGAAATGGCGACAAATGGAGTACAAAATCCCAAGTCTCTCCTACAGGCTATTTCTAACTCGGGATTACCAGTTCCTAAAATATATTACGAATGGTTTCCAGTATGTATTTGGAGATGACCCTGCTCGTGTGCACTATTGGGCCCACGTGCTCAGAAATTATAACAAGAAGTTCTCGCTAATAAAGAACAAATCAGGGGACATGGAACTGGAGCAGCTTAAAGAAGCAATTACGACATTTACCACCTTCAAGAGGCCGGAAATGAGGAAGAGTTTAAAGCAGCGTCATCTCTTTGGTTAAAGAAATGGAACACAATAGCCAGTGTCCATAATTTTGTCCAATATTTTAAAGCCGAATACTTGGTAAACCATTGTGGTTGGTATGAAGGGAGGATGCCGGGTTATCTAATTGTAAGTAACAATAACGCTCTTGAGTCGACCAATAGAGTCATCAAAGACGACAATACGTTTCGAGAAAGAAAAGTACTTGGCCAATTCATTCAATTAACTATGAAGATTATTTCCCAGTGGTCGAAGGAACGCAATCCTGTTGACGAAAATTTCAAAGGATTTCGTCGACCAAAATTGGTCGACTCAAGAGCGTTATTGCTACTTGGATAGCCCGGCATCCTCCCTTCATACCAACCACAATGTTTTACCAAGTATTCGGCTTTAAAATATTAGACAAAATGATGGACACTCGCTATGGTGTTCCATTTCTTTAGCCAAAGCGATGACGCTGCTTCAAACTCTTGCTCATTTCCTGCCTCTTGAAGGTAGTAAATGTCGTTGCTAATTGCTTCTTTAAGTTCCTCCAGTTCCATGTCCCCTGATTTGTTTTTTATTAGCGACAACTGATTTCGTCATCATGCACATGTGTGGTGTTTAAGAAGAAGTACATGTGTAAACACATTATAACCGTTGCTCTTAAATCTGGTGATTTTAGGATTCCAGAAGTTGCTTAAACGATTCCGATAGGTTCAAAACGACCTCCAGGGTCCAGAAAGGCTTTAATTGTTCAGTGATTTAAATATTTTTTACATTTTGACTAATTAACTTTTTAATTTTTTGATTAAAAACCATATTATGTCTATTTTGCGGAGTCAGTTTTGATTATGAAAAATTCAGTTTTTATTATGCAGAAATAAGACTTATTTATATTGTATTAAGATTATGCCATTTTCAATAAATCATTATGTCAGTTTCAATATTTATTATGAGGGTTTAATAATAAGTCATTCTTAGGCAGTAATCAATGACAGTAATTTCTAAAATTTGAGATTACAATTTCTTCTAATCAAACAATTCAGACTCTTCAATTCTGATTAAATTTTCATAAAATCAAACCAATGAACCTTTAATAGATAATTGAATAGAGTAGTCAAGCTAATCAGTAATTACATCCTGCTATCACTATTACTCTGGAACGGACCCACTCCTAGTATTATCACTATTATCCTAGGATTTAAAAAACCGAAAGATCCAGCCATAATCAACATATTCTTAAATAAAAGGAAGCATAATTGATAAAGGGATTCGATTTATGCAGAGAGGACAGAGGGGATTTATGAGAAGGTCGACATTCAATTATGATTTATGAATATGATCGTGATTTAGGCCATTTTTATGAGCTGTTATGTTTTGACTCGGGTAGAATGTGTCAGTAATAGTGAGAAACCTCTACCACTGATTTCAACACAATAACAAACACCAAGGGTGTGATGGATTTTGAGATGGAATGTTTGCAGCGAGTGATATTATGTGCAACGAACGGGTCAGAGAATCGAAATTGTAATTGGGATGAACGCTTGAGGTTTGAGAACGGAGATAATATGATGATTTGCAACTTTACTCAATAATCCCACAAGTCTAAGACGCCAAGTCGAAAATCTAATTTTCATTCCCAAGTTTTTTTTAATACATTGTAGTTCTTATAATCTCTTACTTTTTTATAAGACCTTTGGTATTTAGAACCTAAAAATAATCTATACACATCACAGTATTCCACACCATGATATTCATAAATGTATTCTGTGTTGAATACATACGCTGTATGCGAGCTGGGCTCTGTTACCGTCTTTGCTGAAATGAGGCCCTTGGGGGAATTAAATTGTAATTTACGGTACTTATTGTTCCAGGATTTTCAAATCGTATAAAATTTAAGTCTGATTTATTTACCGGGGACATATATTCCAGTAAATACGTTGCTATCATGTATTACAACTTAAAGTAAATTTTATTGTTACATCATGTTCTACGGAGGTGACAAATAAAATGGGAGATTAACTTACCAACAAAGTGACATTGAGTTGGCTTTCAATTAAAAGTAAAGTAAAATTAGCTTTGCAAGAACAATACACTTGTAACTGGATTTTATTATAAAATGTATGATGTGTGCTTGATTTGTAATTAAAAAGTGTTCGATCATTGTATTCAAATTGCGTAAATATTTTTATTCCGATCATGCATATATAATATCATCAATGAAACACATCTTTCAAGCTATGATTGCCAGGATAATAACTTCGTAAGAAAAATTTAAGATGTGAATTTTAATACATTAGAAATCTGACAATGAGATGCAATTTAAAAACTGAAGAGTCTTAAAGTTGTATGTTAGTACATGGTTAGTACATAATGTACAAACGCACTTAAACTTTCGTCATTTTTATTCCGAACTTATTGTTAAGTATAGTAACGAGGCTAGGGGTTGTTCACGGTACATTCTTGCGTTCTTGTCATTAAAAAATTATGTATTTATTCATGTTGAAAATGTAATAATTCTCGTTTTCAAAGTAGACATTTTTTTTTGGATAAATATATCAGATAATTTTGATCCAATATTAAAATTCTTGTAGGAGCATTAAAGAAATTCGGCTTCTGGATATTAATATAGAATATGATATGGGTAGAAGAATAAATATAATATAACTTACCGGGCGGGCGGGGTAAACAGAATGTTGGGCAGGGGCTCATTTACAAAATTGGAAAGAACCAATTCTCCGATCTTACTTAAACTTCTCTTAAAATCATATACTTAAACTTAATATTTTAATATTTTATCTCTACATTTTGCCTGTGCGATAGGGGAAGGAAGGTGGCCCGTTCCAAGACTAACTGCCTTGACGAAGCGTTGAACAATTTAACTAGGAAATTTTGAAACCGCTTCCCTAAAACCCATATTTTAAATCAGTTTTAGAGATGTCTCGTGAATGAACTGAAGTAAAAAAAATGAGGGTCAAACTGGCGAATTACAGTTATGAACGTTGAACATTTTAACGTCTTTAAAAACAATTTGAATATTCCAGAAGCTCAAATCCTGATTTTTTCTTTTTTACCCTGTTGTCCTGGTTGATCTCCAAATTGTTCCAAATAATCACATTTTTTATTGCGGATGCAAAATCTTTCTATACTTAATCGTATGTCGTATTTGCTAAAATTGATCAAATGATTTCTGCCATTCTAGTAGTGCTATACATACTGTACATATGATTTGGAAAATCAACTCAGCTTAAATTATTATTAGTTAGGCTATTTTGTTCCACTCCTACATCTTGAAATCCAACTTGTCCTGAAAACCATGTTGACTCGAAAATAAAAACTTTCTACTTCGAGTCTCATTCAATTACCAAGGATCTTAAGTTCAAGAGCCTTTCAAGAAGAGTATCCAGCTTTAGCCTCAGCGCTACTCGAACTGATTCCTTGGCTTATGGCTTCTAAGTAAGCTACCCCTATCTAAGACGTTGAAAAACATGAATAGATGACTTTAATATTATATCAACGCTAAAAAAATAATCAAACGCACTGATCTTGAATTTCTCATTCATCTCAAGTTTGCAAATTCACTTGCGTTGAACCAAGTCCCTCGCCCCATGTGTTATTTCCATGATTGGCGAATTTAATATAATCTTAAAGAGAGAACTAAATCGTGGGAGAAATAAGTTAGCGTGTGGTTGTGTTCGCTCCTTTATATTATTATTTTTGATCTATTAAAGCCAAAAACAAACAAGGAACAAGGAATGGTCGTGACGATGCCACGTCCTTATCACTGTAATGAATGCCGGAATAATTTCGCTTTATTACTGGATATCTCCGTGATAAAAAATTTAAATCTGTTTAAATATATTTATTTCCTATGTGAGTTTTGCTCAAACAGGAGCAACGTTTACATAAACCATGAACCTTTAAAAAAAATAGCAAGTCACAATAAAACACAAACAGTCAATAACCAGCTCGTTACGACCCTCTTATTAGATATGGAAATAATATTTTGTCCATCAAAATGTGAAAAGCATTCACATCATCTCTAATTCCTGGTCCTGTCGTCTCTCATAAAACTTGATTTGATTGTAATCGGGTCCAGGACGTTTGTTCGTCTCTACTGGGACTGACAGAGAAGGACTTGGAACTGACTTGTATTTTTAGACATGCATCCAGCCTTACTGCTAAGAGATTTGTAAAGACTGAAGGAAGTCTGTCACTATTAATGGTAACTCTGGCCTTATCTCCCGTCATCAAATCATTTCATAGTCATCTATCAGCATCTCTCCCTTTGTAAATGGTCTATAAAGCGGTCAATTGGAGTTTTATTCATTCACAGTAGCAAAAAGATGACAGAGGCAAACTTCTGTCTTTCTCATTCGACTTGATTTTTTTCTGAAGAACATTTCCCGAAGTGCTTTCAAATTGTTTGCAGAAGAAAAAAATCATCATCTACACATTAATCCTTGTAGACGCCGGACGTGGCGACATGGGCTGAGAGTGTTCTTCAGATTACGGATAGTAATAAAAGGATTATTATTTATCCACCTCCTTAGAACTGAAATTCCCTCCTATTTTTTACTGAAAGTGTCCTCCACTGTCCTGACCTCCTACTTAACTAAAATCCCCTCCCCATTTTAACTTAAATAAGCTCCTATAAAATGGTATAACCTCCTCCGAAGAAAATGATATGAAATGAAGGCAAAGTTCAAGTAATCATATAATTCTAGAATCAACATCCAGATAAAGTCCCAAGAAGGTTAATTATCATAATATATTCTTGTCTTTCTTTATCTCCTCAGGTTTTAGATTATTTTAGTGAAAATATATTTTTAAGCAAAAAATGGCAAGTCAAAGGTCACAAAACATTCAACTAAATCAAGATTCGGATTCTGAGAAAACAGATGACGAAAATGAAGTTCCTTGTCAAAAAAAAAGAAGAACGATTCACAATTGGATTTCTACGGGCGAAATGTTTCCCAATCTAAAAACGGCAAGGGCCCATGTTCAATACCAAAAAAAGTGGAACTATCGTAATCGAAAAGCTAATAAAGTCTTATTTGACTGCAAAAATTCAAAATCATGCTTAGCCAAGCTGTACTTAGACTTAAAAGGTAAATGTTACTACTTTAATTGGGTGAAGTTCGGGTTTTTAAGCATGTAATTCTATATACATATTTGTATTCGTATAGAAACGTCCGAAGCCGTGGAAATTTTTAAAACCGATGCAGATCATAACTGTGTTGCAAAAACACATGGGTTATCTGACGACATGAAGGGCATTATTGATGATTCAATGAAATTTAAATCAACAAAGGCCATTCTGTCAGATCTTCGCCAGAAAGGACACGACCCTAAAACTAGACAAATCAGCAACTACAAGGCATATCAACGAGCTAAAGAGGCTCCTCCATGTGTATCCTTGGGTCAGTTATCAGCCCTTTGTAAAGGTTACAGCAACGTTCCAGAAGACGACGATCAACCTTATATCGTTGGTAACGACATAGACTTTGAAGAGAAGAGATTTCGGCTCATGGTGTCCACTAAACGACTTCTTTCATTTGCAACAATGAGCCGGGCTTTACATGCGGATGCTACGTATAAGTTAGTATGGGAAGGGTTTCCCGTAATCGTAATAGGTACATCCGATAAAAATAGGACTTTTCATCCGATCGGAATCGCTTTAACTAGCGGAGAAGCTGAACTTTTTAATTAAAACTTACATAACAAATCAAAACATATGCAAAACATTAGGTAGTGATGAGGAATTTGAAGCAGCTAAAATCCTGTGGAGCAAGAAGTGGATAAGCAACCAAACTGTGAGAGACTTCGTTGAATACTTTACAAAGGAGTACTTGGACCAACGATGTGGATGGCACGAAGGACATGCTTTAGGTTATGCAAGTACGAATAATGGACTGGAGTCAATAAATAACTGGATCAAAAAACACCAGACGTTTCGAATTCGAATGCCCATTGCCCAGTTTTTACAGCGGATGTTAAGCATCGCTGAGCAGTGGTCTCATGAACGAGATCCTGCAAGCGTCAACTGTAAACGATTCCATGAGGTACCAAACTACACCCTCCCACTTGTAACCAACGCTTACAATTGGACTCAGTTGGACCTACAAATAAAATTGAGGAATGTAGATGACAAAAAGTTGTACTTTATCCCTGCAAACGGAACCAAGCCCTTGCTAGAAAATGAAATCAACGACTACCTAAGATTGCGGAAAAATCGATCATGGGGAAATTTTAATGCATATCGTTCCAGAATGACTCGATTGTGGCTTGTGGAATTCCATTCCTTGGATTGGGAAAAATCCACTTGCACTTGTAAGCCCTTCAAGAAGTTATATGTTTGCAAGCATATAATGGGCCTTGCAATTAAAAATAAGTTATTTATAGTACCTAATGAAGCAAAAACTGTTCCAATAGGGCAAAAACGTAAGCGTGGAAGACCCGCTTTGAATAAGAAAGCGTTAATTATTGAATAATACATATTTCATATAACATGTTTTGTTTTACATTGATATAAAGTGACCCACCACATGAGTGGCATATATAATTTTATCAACTCGATTAAAAAAGTCTATTTATTAACATTTTATATCGAGGAGGTTATACCATTTTATAGGAGCTTATTTAAGTTAAAATGGGGAGGGGATTTTGGTTAAGTAGGAGGTCAGGACAGTGGAGGACACTTTCAGTAAAAAATAGGAGGGGATTTCAGTTAAGTAGGAGGTCGATTAATTACAACCCGTAATAAAAAAGGCTCGTGACAATCGCAGTACTCAAGATTCCTGTTTAATTGCAGAACATTTGTTCCGTCGTGGTAAGTGTTCAGTCTTCAGGCTTCTGTGACAAGAACAACTTTCTAGAGTTACACACTTATAATTATAATAATATTATAACAACCAAGGTAAGATAGGCAAGGGACTTCAACAAAGACTAATTGTTTTCTCTTGTGTTACGCCAGTTCCATTCACCACCACTAATATATAATTACTTGACACAGCTTCCTCAAAACATAGCCAAGGTTTCCTAATATTCAAGATCGTAACTTAATGTTACAGTTTTGAATACTGGATCCCTTTTAAATTTTGAATAGAAATTTATATACAAGATTTAAAGGTTCCAAGCAACTTGAGAGCGTCGGCAACTTTAGGCCTAAACCAGAAGACAAATAATAATAAAACCACTGCATACTTTAATAGTCCTTTGGAATTTGATACAAAAAGACCTTAACTTTATTCCTCGAGGATTGAGTGAGAATGGAATTTGGAAGTGAGGAAGTTTAGCGATGATTGACTCCAAACTACTGCAAAGGGGGAACAGGGCAATTTATCAATAAGAATGGGAAGGAATGGATTCGGTGAAAGCTGGTGATTTTCAATTGGATTTGTCGAGTCCAAGACGAGGAGAGAAAGCAAGTACTGGAGGATGCATTGGGATCTGCTGCAGAGAGATGATAGAAGGAGGAATGATCTACGATTCCCGATATAAAAGCTGTTGCTCTAAACTCCACAGTCAACACAGACATGGGATTTACGGGACGAGGTTGCGGGACTCGTCTCCCCGGAAGTTTAGCAACGAGGAGAGGAAGTAGCATATAAATATAGCCCTTGTTTGGTAGAATTTTATTTGTGAAGAGGAAGATTGAAGACTCGGAGGCAGATTTTGGGAGGAGAGGGCAGAAGTAGATGGAACCCAATTTGAAAAAGTATCGAAATAAAAGTGATCCTAGGTGGATTCCTAAATTCAATTTTCAGTCTTGTTCTCGCATCATTTCCTTCCTTAAATTCGCTTCAACGAACATCATCCAAGAACCAAAGTAACATCCATCCCACAAAAGTACTCCTATCAACCCAACTTCCTTTCACCACTGACTATTTCCGTTAAAAAAGAAGGAGTATGGGTTTGTCTAACATGCATCAAATATTTACATACATTCACTGATCTCTGAATTCCAGCTTCCTCTTCATCTACTCAATGAGCCCGATTTCTGTGCTAATAGATCTGCCATGCATAATACAGTTCCTCGATCCGGCTAGAATGGGAGCATTTAAGGCAAGATAATGGACATTAAAACGGTACTTTTCTGTAGCATCCAATGGGAAAAATTGTACAGTACGTTTCGGGCTCATCCTTTTGTGCCTTTTCCTAATTCTGCAGGAACGTATAAATACATTAGATTCAATTGGAGGATCTGTATCACCAGCAGCAGTATGTGGAGAAAACTGGTGCATCATAATCGCCCCGTACAAAAGCGCCATTAGAATAATCGCCCAATGACAATGATCTCTCCTTCCTGTTCTTACGATCCTGTTGCTTTAAAATTTAAGAAATAATTGGTGGGATTGGAATATTTTTATTATAAAAGCAAAATAAAGTAAACTAGTATGCATAGTCCTCAGTACAAGCGTTTCATTTCTACATCGTTTCATTATCAATATTAACTAATTATTTAATAACTTTTGTCACATATTCCTGATTTTCCATGCCTAAACAACGAAAGGGAATGTTTTTATCAAACCCGCGGAATGAGGGGAGCTTATTTAAGTCAAACACGGGGGAATTATTCCGGGGGCATAAATAGGATTTGGGGGGATATAGGGATCTGAACAAATAACAAGGAGCTGATAATAAAATATTGTATCTGAATGCGTATAGTAGCAGGGGATGGAGCGGAGCTTTCTCCGCTCTCTTAAATCACTTTCTCAACGGACGAGACCACAGCCAAGAGGGACGGGGAAACAGCGAGTAAATGCTGGTGCATGAGGCAGAGGAGTAGACAGATATTCAATTCTAATTTCCGCAACAATGGGTAATTTTACTTCCTTGTCTTCTCTCATCCATGTTGTCAAACAAACATCGAGAATAGCAGCTTGTAGGAAACCTAACGGCGGAGTCCTATGCGTCTTAGCATCTCTAAGCTGAAGGAAAAGAGGCGGACAAGAGCACTTTATGAGGATTGTAGATCGGCGGCACAAGAGCGTGGAGGAATTTTGATCCATCAGATTTCGTGGTTTGAAAGTTGAGAATGTGTAGGGTGAGAAACCATGCGAATTGAAAGGGCATAAATTGTTATCAAGACGAGAGAGAGGGCAAAGGCTATAATATCATTATGTGAATGTAGCCACGTATGAGGCTCCAGCTCAACTTATTACGTGCAGTTGTGTGTGTGTGTGAGGCTGTGCTGTGGCTATAAAACCGAACCGAACTTATAGATGAGACACACTTAGTTTCGTTTAGTTCATTTTTATGGTTTGGTTAGCAAGGCCATTGGAAACAAGCTGGTCCAACCTGGTGGAGACTTTTACGAGGATGACTGGAGCCTGGATCAAAAATGACCAAGTCAACGCCGTATAACAAGTAGCAAGTTGGGAAAACGCTCAGGGAAGCACAATTTCTGGAAATGATCCTTTAGATACCCATTTATTGCATTTGGTGCAGAGCACAAGGGAAAACACACACACACACACATATTCACTTCGTATATATATTTCTAATGCTAATACGCTCCGATCCGAAGGAAAGAGAGGAGTTATTATTCCCTATTTCCACATAAGCTAGCTCCCACTTCAATTTTTATTCAGATTCAGCTACTTCTCGGCTACTCTCTTCCAGAAGGAATTGCACTATTCCAATCCCTTCATCCAGACCCTTTAGATTCATATTATTTTCTCAATAAGTATTTTTGCAAAGGCTTTCCAAATTCCCAATCCCTGCCTCCTTTAAACCCAGCCGAGGAGGTTGGTGAAAGTATGCAGAATATGCTAATGTTCAGAACAACATCAACACCAACTCAAGAGCTCCGAAAGGAACGGGAGTGGCAAGCCTTATATACAGGCTCATGCCTCAATGGATATGGAATCTCTCTTGGAATCCAAACTAAAATCTCTGCCTTCTCACCCTCTGATTTCACTTTGTTCCGTTTCAAGTTATTTACGTGAGTCTCGATAGCCCAGTATGAACCCATGCTCTTTTATACCATTCCCTTTCTTCATCTTATCGACGCTCCAATTTCTTTCTCCGTTGACAACACGGTTTCTAGAGGAATATATTATAATCCCCGTATCCCTACTACATACTACTTCCTCTTGATTTTTATGGATGGTGTCAACAGTCATTTGGTCGAAATGTACGGGGAAGGCTGGAAATAAGCTCGGATGGAGAAGGACTTGAACTTTCACTTTACTTGGACTATATGCTTTATGGATGTATTATATGCGTATGCATGGAATCTAGGTAAGAATTTGAACGTACAAACTACTCAAAAAATAACACGTGGAAAGACCCTGTATAGGGGATTTAGGTAGCCGTTGCTTGGATAAAGGTAAGGGAATTAGAGTTTCCAAGCGGCGAATAGGAGTAGGTGTACTTCTAATCATGTTTTGAATGAATTATAGAAGGTGGTTAACTTTTGAGGGATTGAAATTCGGAAGGTAAGGCATATTTATATTTTGAAATTTAGTGACACGTCGGATCTTATAGACATGGGCTTAATATTATATTTCCTGACTTGCAGTTTTTAATTCTAAAAGGATGGTGGAATGGAATGTCAACTGGAAGTGGGAACCCGGAAATATCTGCAAAAGTGTGCTCCGATGTTTTGATTTTTAGGCATCCACTTTCCTTAGGATGGGAAATGGGAAGTGAATATTTTGATGTCCACAAAATATGGAGATAGTGACCGACTTTCAGGGAGGAATGGAAATTGCAAAGGGATTGAATAAGTACGCTTGTGAGTTAAGAGTCAGCTCACAGTTTCGTCGCATAGTCAATATGACCAGACTATCAATTTCCCTAGGTGGATAGTCGGAAGGATGAGAATAGTGAAGAGTGATATCTGAAATCCCTTGCTTACAAAAGGAAACTCTTGAATCATAAATGAACCCAATAATAAGAAGGGGAAGAGGAGCTATTCAGTTTCTTTTCCGCATCCGACTCTTTCAAGTCCAACAATAGCACGTCGCCTCACGTCTAGTGGAACGCTTTGTACACTTCATTCAACCCTGCTGCCTGCCTTGATCAAAATGTGCAAATATCGGGATGATCAAGTTCCTTCCCAATGTATAAGGGCAGGGAAGTCTTCATCTATATAAATTGGGGAATGATAGGCAGGGCATATGCTGACAAGGCTATAAAATGTAGATAAATGACTCATAGTTATGCTACAAAAGGGAAAATTATTCTTGAATAAACGTAGTTATGATGGGCTGATCCACGCCAGGACTTCTGACTGTGAATGTTCAAAAGTAACACTGTATCACGTCAGAAACCTGATATGCTTGCCTTCGATAACTAAACACAAATACAATTTTGGGAACTTTCACAACCGACGACGTATTTATTCCAGGTCAATCATAGTCATCACAAACAGGGCAATATCAAGTTATACTTTAGGACCAGAGATATCGTTTTAGTGATTTTAATTAATCTAAGTTACTTAAAGCCAACTTTATGTATACTGCTATAGTAACTATTGACAGTTTAGTGATCCTACTTACAAAAGTCGTTCTGGAGTAATCGAGAGATTGTCAGCACAAGTTAGATATCTCGATTTATTCCGTCAAATATACTATCCACAAACAAGTATTGTGGATTGTCAGAATATTCTTTAAACTCGATTAAAAAAATCGGTACATTTTTCAATATTAACAAAATATTCTATAGACAATCATTGACACTATAATATGAGTAAAACTAGACAAGATATTTACTCAAAGAGAATTCTTCAATCTCTTTTCGTACTGACTAAATTTGAGCTGGCACATTAGTATAGAGTCCATTATCTGAGGATAACTCCATTCATTTTCGTTCAAGCATTCGTGAAGTATAAATGGCCCTTGCTGAGTCCTTTGAAGCTGCCTTACATGAGCACAAGTACTCAACGCTATTTTTAAACACAAATTACTTATTAATGAATAGGACAATCACCACTAATAAGTGAATTTGTTATCGAAATGAAGTATTACCTATTCCGATGTCATGCACTAGACTCCGAACGTAGAAACCCCCTCCACATCTAACTTGTAATGTAAAAAATGGTGGGCTAAAATCAGTACACTCTGCACTATAGCAGCGAACCTTACGCTCCTTCGGCAGCAATTCCATCCCTTCCCTACAATTGAAACATTTATACATTTACTAGCATTTCAAGGAATAGATTTCAAAAAATAATATATTAGAAATTTAATATACCTGCTAAGATCCGACATTCTTCTACCCCCAACTTTTAGCGCAGAGTACAATGGGGCAGCCTGCCATATTTCACCGACAAACATCTTAAGAGCATCAACAATGTCGCTTTCTCGTACGTGGCCTACACATATAATTTCGACTCGTTGGTTGTTTTATAAAAGTTTTCTTTATATGCGCAAAACATACAATGCTAAATATGATTAATAGACTATCTGGTTAAATAATGTAATTAATTTTCAACCGATTAATTTTAGTACCATAAGGACGTTCATCCACCACTCGGCCTGTCTCATTGTAGGTATCAGTTGCTATCCCAAGTTGTCCAACTACAACGTAGTTTTTAGTCCCGTGCAAAAGTAGTGGCAGCTTTTTACAACCCCAGTTCACACCAACGACTGCAAAATCACACAATTTAAAGAAATTTTATATTCAAGAGGAGAAAGCATAAGCATTACCGGGGTTGGGTTTCAGGAAATGAGAAACGATATAGTTAATACTAAAATGCTATCCAATCCCATTTGTTATGCAACAAAATCAAATAATGAAACAAAGGTTAATTTCCTGGATCCCCACATCCGCAATATATACTTCCGTGGATAGATTCTAGATTCCCCAAACCATGAACTTGGCATTGAATCCAATTTACATTATAACAGCCCACCAGTCACGTCAAGATATTTAATAAGTTACATATTGATACATAGCTAAAGTTCAGATGAATCTGAGAAAAACTTTGACGTGAAACTAACTGACAATTAAAATTATAAACATTTTCCATTCAAATACCTAATACTCCAACCGCACTTTTATCCAGCGTTCCTCCGTGACCCAGACGGATATGTGCAGGACGATGAATAGGCTCGATACCTGTAAATCATAAAAATTAATTTATAAAAAATATTTACGCTTGCGATTCCTAATAATTATTTTCAAAATAAAAATTCTAAACATTTTAATCATCATAACTTTCAGAAAACCCACTCAATCTACTCTTGCTTGAATGTAAATTACTGTAACATTTTGTAGGTCATATGAAAGTAATTTAAACTGCTCAGAAAATATGAAAGAAACATAATAAAAGGAGATAATATGACAAGCCAAATATGGCTCGACGTGAGAATACGTAAATGGAGATCATGATGATGATCCAACCAGTTACAATTTCTCCGGGATGCAATAACAAACTTTGTCATGTCCATGGTTGAAACAATAACCATTTTATCATCTCGTGTATCTGCCTGTATCAATGACTCATCATGAAATTTTATTGTACCAACGCGACTATTCATTACCTCGAAGTACACGGATACCTGAGGAGAAAGAGGAGAGATCCCTTAGATAATAGAGGTTGCATTATGATATAACGCTCTGTTTATAATAATGAAGAATATCCATATACAACCATGAAACATCGTGAAGAGGCATAAAATGTCAGAGAAATAACTTAAGTGCACACTGACTACAATTCTGGTCGGGTTGTCCTGTCTTTACAGTTTTCTGCCCCACCCATTAATTACTCTGCACAACAACTCAAACGACAGTCCTATAGTATTTAACAGTCCCATGAGTTAACCGATACCACCCAAGTTATAACCATCATCTCATGGCAGCATAATTGATAATCATCATCATGTTCTAAATTGCCAGGAATATCCCACCGACTCGATCTAGGGTAGTTGTCTTGGTGGTATGGAACTGTGTATAATATTGGGCATAACTTCCTAGATAACATAAGCTAAGCAATACACGAGTGGAGCACGAATGGTCTATTACCTTCCGTTTCAAATCAGTGAGATCTATCATCAATTTCATTCTGACAGACAGGTTTTCCACAGCCCAAAATTTCATCCTCATTCCGATTCAGACAACTATTGTTTCCGATGCTCTCATAAATATGAAATAAAGGAACATTGCCGAGCCGTTTTTGAAGGCTTTGACATTAAGACTGAACCTGAAACTACGAACCGAAGACATGATTCTATTGTTGTGAAACTTTCACCAGGTCTTGCATGACATTATTTTCAAAGGGCAAACTGAATGTTGGGGAATGGGATTCGTTTTCCTGATCTTTTGTGGTTTTCGTTTACTCTTTACGTCTTACTCCGGACATCTTAATCGATATTCCAACAGGAAAATAAATGTTACTTTAACATAGCGCAGTATTCGAGTGATTCATATTTCATCAAACAGGGCAAACAGATATTCTTTTGGAACTATTTATCGTCGTACCTATTCCTTAAATTTCCAAGTATTTTGACTTTCGAAAACACTACTTTATGAGTTTTAACTAAACACGAATTAAAAGAATCAAAGAAAGCTCTCATTTGTACCTAGAGCGGTAGCGTGTTTTCGTCCGGCATGGGAAATCTTGCTCCTGTTCCCGTGGACTCAACTCATACTATGCATATAGTGCCAATCCAAAAAAATTCTTTATATGCTGGCTAAAAATTTCCCTTTGACCACCGAATTATTGAACGATGGAACGTTTTATTGCTCTAGCGTTGTACCGTTATAATGTTTTAGCGATGCAACATTTTAACGTACTAGCGCTGTAATGTAGTAACGTTCCCACCCAGCGTTGCAACGTTACACGCTTCTAGTGTTGCGTTTCAATGTACTAGAATTGAACTCAAACTAGATCAAAAATTATCTCCAATTCCAATTATCCGAACGTATCTCGTCTCGTCTGTGGCTCAAGAAGTTATAGAGATAGAGCATCAATCCAACCTCACATTGTACAATAAATAACAAATCAAATCAAATCAAATCAAGAGAGATTGGGATGATCGGGTGTTAGGACTAACGGATTAACGGACTTAAGACCTTTAACCAATGTGTTTCCACGGTGTTTGCCACAAATTGCCTTTAACACATAACGTGCCTTATTTTAATTTATAACCAACTTGCATGAATATGGAATTGAGTAAAATATACCACTAATACTATATACCCCTTCATACATGATCCAGAAATAAAAAAGATACCCCCAATAAAAATGCATAATGCAGCACTGGGACATTAACATTTCAACATAAAGTGGGATTTTAATTTCGTAAACGTAACCAGTTCACAATTCATTATAAGAGGACTTTGGTTTAGACCAAGCAAAAAAAAAAGATTCTAGATTAGTAGCTGGCTACCTAAACGAGCCAAATGTTCTCAACAAAGACAACTATGATCGAATTGTTAAAAAATAGTACGTATCAATAGTTCACTTCAAATAGGTTTCTAAAATTAAAATATAATACATAGTGAATACATTCACCAAAATTGCAAATTAACCTACGCAAACTGACAGAGAATTAGTAAAACTTTCCCTAACAATTGCTTTCTTTGTAAATAAATTACAAAGTAGCCTTACATCTATTTTTGTTTAGCTTTTATACGTTAGATGTATAAGATAAGAGATAAACGATAATTTACAGCAAGTTTTACATCAGAATAAGAAGTACGTGTACCAACTGGTTTCAACAGATACAGGTCACACTGAAAATCGACAAGCAATCTGACACTGAATTAATGCACTGTCTGAATCCTCGTCTCGTTCGTTCGTCCGTGATCTAAATTGAGAATGGTTTTCGTCTTTTAATTTTTTTAATTAAAACACGTTAAGTTTAAATGTGGGTAAGATCTGCCACATCCTCTGAATTTTGCCAATCTATGTACTTTAAGTGAAAACCCCTACCGAATCACCATTACTCATACATGCAATGCCTATTACGACGTATTCAATATGATTTCCAGTCCCAATCCCAGCCCTAAACAAGTGGGTAAATACAAGATCACTCCATTTAAGAAGGTTGTGACTTTGTGACCGTGACAAACGTTATACAATTTAGAATTCTTCCGTAAGTTTGTACGTTTGCAACAGTTTATTTAGTTCAGGTTTGTTGACAAATATCAAGTCAAACTATTCGGGCATATTTATCACCCGGAAGTAAATCTCCATACAGGTAATTTGGTGAACGGTAAAGACATACTGACCTAAACAAAAAAAGTAAAATCTGTTAATTATGAACATCTGAACCATGGGTAAATCAAGTCAAGCCAATTTCAAATTACCTTCGTATATGACGTCCTTTAAAGTATTAAGCAACTCCGAAGAGGTGACATTACAAGTTTTATTTACAGCGAAAATTCCTAAAGCAAATAAATTATGTTATTTTCCCAGTTGACAGTCTCAGATCATTTTCATATATTAAAATATTTAAAAAATAAAAAATGTTGGTCTTGTTTGGCCAAGACACAAGAAGAGTTATACACGATGTCTGAATTCGATTTCATACCTTTCCGGAGAATACCAACTGCCTCTTTTGCAAGCACCATATTGTCGATTTGTGAGATTCAGATAGTTAATTTAGTCGTGACAATGCAAATCAAATTTCAAATTCCGAATTCCGATGCAGTCTTGGGAAATGTCAGAGAGAGGTGTGAAATGTATTATGATCTATAGTAATAGTATGTGTTCTGGTGTCTGGTGAAATAACGGAAATGATCAAAATTGCGAAGAGCCTTAGTCACTAGACTATGGACTATAGTCAATAGTCACTACCTATTAGATTAGAGTTAATGAATCTTAAGTTCAAAACATCAAGATATCTTGCGTACTGACTGTGTATTCAGTATTGCATGGAGTGTTGAAATAGAAAATAGAGCCAAACACCAAATTACAAAGTCAAAAGTGTGAAGTGTAAGTAAGTGTCAGCGATGTTGGATGTGTAGATGAGTTGTGTGACTCGAAACTCGAAATAAATTAGATCAGTGAAAATTGAACTGAAGGATGAACAATGAAATTCAACAGGACAAGGACAAAGGCAAAAGGAATTAAAATAGAATATCAAATATATATTGAATATTGAATATGATGATGATGCTCTTGCTATTTTTATGTTCAATGTTCTATGATGTATGACCTGTCACCTGTCCTACTTGATAGTTCTAACTGTTCTAAGTTCTAACCTAACATATGACATATAACAAAAGTTAGTAAAACGTATGACATATGATGTATGACGTGTAATGAGATGTGTGATTGTGTGAATGTGGAATGGTCCACTCAACACTCGTTTTGTATTTTGCTTTAAAATTTTAGATTGTTTGTAGTTGCAAACTGTGAAGTGATTAAAATAAATGTTAAATATGTTACAAATCTTTCCTTATCGGTCGGTGTACGATTAATACAATACACTAATTACACTATCAATTATTAGACTCGAGAGACAGAAATTTGGACTGAAATGAGGTGTTCAATGTTCAATCCGAACCGCAAACCCTCTCTATCTATACTAAACCACGGTTTGTATTAATAAAATCATCCCCTACCAATGTTTATATTATTTGGTATGAAAGACATAGAGGCTTGAAGTTCGCGGTTCCATTTTGACAACACTTCTCAATGAATATTGTCTATCATGTTGAAGATAATTATTTTAAGACGCTATCAGCAAAATATAAGCCTTTGTCTTGAACGCTCCTAAGGTCCCTATCTAACGTAACATACTATATATTATCTGTTTAAAGCATTCCGTAATAACTTCAATGTTAGTTTTAAACTTTTAGAGGGGCCAGTCACATCTGAAATACCAATTTTTAGAGATAAGGTTTGCATTCTATTAATGTGCTAAAACTTCAATTGATATCATAAGATGTTTCCATATTTTAGTGGTTAATTATTATTATATTATTATTATACCATATTGATTAATTAATTATTGAGGTATCCGAGTAAATAAATGTATGGAAAGTCTGAAACTTTCATTGAAGCAACCCTTTTACACTTTTCATAATGTTTTGGAGTTTTGTGCTGGATTTGTTTTTAGTGTCTGTAATGCTACCTTTTTAGACCCAATTTGAAGTATTTTGGCCTCTTTCTAACATTTTACAATTTAACAAGTATCTATATACAATATAGTGTATCAAGCCAAAATCGTCCCTGAGAGTGTATGTCCCATTTAGTGCAAAGTTTAGAACCCAGCGTCTACAGGCTGTGAGAAAGGTAATGCCAGAAAATAGTTTTCACAACACCCGCACCCGTTGTGCGTGATTCATTTCATTCTAAATCTAGCATATAAATAAATATGAAATATATTATGAAAATCTATCCCTACTGAAGTGTGCAAAATATGACATAATAACAGGTAAGAAGTAATTAACAATGTGGACTCCAATATTTGTTTTAATAAACTTAAAATTGTGTAAAGAGTGATATCATGGTTTCAAATGCATACAAACCCAGAGGCGTGAATGATTCTTTGCATCCAGGCATCCAGGATTCCACAAAATGTTCTTAAATCCTACTTCTCAACAATCATTGTCATGATCATTATGAATGCAAATTGCAATTCTCATTCTAGCTTCGCTTTCATAGATTGATGATGAGACATGGGTTCTTGAAAGACTTGCAATTGCAATTTGCAATGCAACTCATTTTTATGTTAAGTTTATGAACGATACGACTTGGTAAAAGACATTCCATTTCTCCGTGCAGACGAACGAGTGTTTCGATGTTGGGTAACTTTTTGTCTTCTGAAAGCCGGCTAACACATAAAGCAAACTTTGCATCACGATCTTAACTAACATCTTACATATACGATAAAAGCGAGATTTTTCTTCCTCCTACGAAACTGCCTTAATAATAATTCGGAGATCCACAAGTTTAGAAACTGGAAGCAGGTATTCCTTACTCCAACAGGTACATATGGAACATTCGAATCGAGCCAGCAATCTTACGAGGATAACAGCATGCTTCCACAAAGGAATATACTACCTTGAGAAGTATTTTGCATTTTTTGCCATCCTACATTAAACTTAAACTCCTCTCATTTAAATCCTTATTCGGCTATAGCATCCACCTCCTAATATTGTTATGCTGTTATAATCATGCTTCCCATGATTGTGAGGCTGTTGTAGCTTGTTGTGCTTCGACATTTTCATAATGTATGTATTTGTTTCTTTCAACAAGTCTTAAGATGTAAGGAGTTCTGCAAACCTCAGCATACACGAAATTCACGGACATGTCTTTCGTAGTTTCTCATCGCATAAAACTCATGATACATAGCTGAAGGCGTTTCATGACTTCATAGTTCATTTGTATGAGCTATTTTATAATTCATTTGCCAGTTCTGAAAATTTCATTTGATTCAGATGCAGGCTATGCAGGATTTGCAACCCACTGAAGGTTTACATTGTGTTGGAAAGCGTCGGCAAGGACATTCAACATTCAAGCGATTTTTGTCTAAACCATCATTACACTAATCATTGTTACATAAAGGATCATCTATTCATCCACTCTCGTTCATACACATTCATTAGACGAATACAAGGTCCGGTCGAGATCAGACTGAATTAATTCATTCCGTGTTTTAATCCAGTCGATTCAAAAGTGATACTAACTGAAGTACAGGGTATTCCATCCCAATTGTCGTTATTATTTGACATTCTTAAACTCTACTAGAAAGAATGTCCAATCTCGAGGAGACGTTCAACCTCGAAGAGGCGTCCAATCCTGAACTTGAAGAGACTGGGGAAGTTAACTCAAATACGACGGCCGATTCGGAGTCTGTGGTTGTTTTGGACGAAAGTGAGAGTTATCCAGAAATAGAAATAAATAGGGCAGTTGTTGATAAAGATGAAGACGATGAACCTGTAAATCTTGATGTCAGTATCAACAATCCTGCTATTCCTGCTGATAAGAGCCCTGGAAGTAGTCTGCTCGAGAGTCCGACAAACAGCCTACAGTAAGCCAGATATTTTATGTTTCCTAGCTTATTTAAATACATCAACAAGCTAATAATGAAGTCTATAAGCTTATTTTTTAATTTCATACATTTGCATTGGGATTTGGGAGAACAGAGTTAACAAACGGAAGGGTGGAGAAGAATTTCTTAAACTTGTTTAGAATCCCATTTTCATTCTATTATAGTGTAAATGATTGGAACTGAATTTGGAATTAGCGAAACACGCCAAGCCCATCATACTAGAGAATAAGATGATTATAAATAGATAACATTTTAGAATATTTTACGGTTATCTTGCTGCAAGATTAAGGTGGTTGGAGAATGGGAAATGGTATTTAAAAGTTAAATCCCTGCTTGGAAGGATCACTGAAGCGTGAAGAAGCCCTGTAAACTTTAAATACGTAATGAGAATATTATAAGATGTGGGCTGAGGATTCCCTTATGTAAATTGTGTTAGCATTTTGGTCCAAGATGAAAAAATAAACAAAACACCGGACGGAAGTTGCCTATTCAAGGGAAAAAATTTTATGCTAGAGGATTGGCTCTCTATGTAGTTCAGCATGCAGAGCCCTACAATAATGGAGCTAGGTAATTTCGAGTAGATCGTTTCGTAATGTTTTGTAGCTAACAAGCAATCGGGTTGTTGAGGTACTTCAAGTACTAACATTTACAAAAATGTTTGGAGTAAACTATGCTTCAAAATAATTATTAGGTGTTAGATTTTTATCTCCTTTGTAGTTTGTACTACTCCTTACAAAAAGTAATCCGGATTTTCTAAATGCCATTTTTTAAGGCACAGTAATAGAAAAAAAGTTATGACGTTATTTTTAAAGATTCTTTCATTCATAATGATCTTGTATAGAGACTACTTATTATGATATGACTCAACGGAACTTAACCCTAAGGATGTTCCATGAGTTTAATTGTACAAACATGTACTAAACTTTAAACGTAAAATGAAATCATGACTTCATGCATACGAATAAATGTTTTTTCTCACAAGCTCACAAATTTCCTCTGTGTATCGTCAATGTCAATTTTGAATTACAGGTCATCTAAAAAAATATGTCATATCTGATTTGCTGCATGGAACCTCTGTAATATAATTAATTAAAATTCACATGTCTACATTCGAATACCACAAACAGTATTTCACGATGATGTTCTTTGTATTTAAATATTATGAAATTTAAAAGTGTTCAAGTTTCGACCTTTCTATGATATTGAATTTAATTAGTCTTTAGATTAGTATTTCTGCCGTTTTAATCCACGCATGTATTGTTGCTTTACAAGAATTTTATTCCAATATTTGAAAACCTTCAGGCATGTTAGTATTTTCCATTAACGGATTAAACAAATGGTTTTTAAAATCAGAAAAAAACAACTCAATTTATTTCTGTCATAGGTGCAAATTCCATTCCATGTTCCAGTAAGCCTAGCCAATTGACATGACCCTGAAATTAGACACGATTGGGATTTTAAATTACTAATGTGGGGTACAAATTATATTGGACAGTAATTAAATTAAATCATGTATGAAACGCATGTTTAAACCTAGGTTTAGTATACTAACTGTCTGTAGGCCCATTTTTTTCTTTTTAATCTTCAATAAGGCTTGGATAATAATAGTTATATAATATCTTTTCCAGTACATTAGTACATTAAATATTCCAAAAAACATTGAATTCTTCATTCCTTTTAAATCACTTCAAAAAGAGACGTTTATTCTACATTCTACAAGCAAACGTGGTCAAATTTAAGGATTATATTTGAAAATTTGACATTTGTAATTTGCAAGACTCCGAATATTATTGGGATTCGCGAATGATTTTTTAAATAATTTTTGACATGAAAGTGCATCAAATATTATGGTTTTAAATCAGAAATTACAAGGCAAATCAGCGATTTTTATGCAAAACTATATTTTAACCCCATAATAGTTACTATCTTGTAAAAAAACGCTGTTATCTGTAACCAGCAACTTTTTAACTCTTTTATAAATGAATGATAAATTAGTTTCTGGCTCCCTCCCTCTGATTCTCTTATAATATTACGCTTAATGGTAGCTATGCGGAACTGAGGTTTTCAATAAAATACAAAATAGAGTATGAAATGTAACAAAAGCAAATAGGGCTTCTAAATTAAATTGGCATTAGGGTGAATCTGCCTAGGAAGTGTATGAAAAAATGAATAAAGCCCAATCCTGCACAAATAAACTTACTAATGATTAGTAGTAAGTAGTAGCAATGCAGCATGTAAATATGTATCTGTCAAAATCATCACAGATAGTTCTACAAATGGTAAAGGAGTAATTTTATGTAAATGTTTAGAAACAATGTGGTTAATTTGTTTAGTTGTATATACTAAGGTCAAGTTCAACTACCTTAACCAAGATATTTTGTGAATTAATGAAGTTTGATTGTGACAAGTTTAAAATAGACTAGTTGTTCCTGTTTCGTTGATTTAAAATACAACTCAATTTCTTTTCATAGCCTCCTTCCATCTGTCAGCGTATACCAACTACAATTCAAATATTCACCAAAATAAGCTTAGAAGTCAGATATCAGTACTTTGCATCCTTCATATTTAATATTATGGTCTGCTGAAATTTGATTTTTGGTTACTATCAACTTTTGCTGTGTTTGTCTAATTGGATCCTCTAGGGTACTTTTTTCAAACTCTCATTACTACGATTCTATTTGAGGGGATATGGATAGAAATACTTGACCAAAGCTTGCATTTGTTGCAATTTCGGACAAATTTTTTGAAATTTCAATGAAATTTTCAATAAAATCCTCGTATTTACATTTCATATGCCTTTAATTTCGACTAATGCCTTCATTTCTCATTTGAATGGGCTTATAATATATAAAACACATTATGTTATTAACCAAAGAATAAGTCCGTCGGCGAGTTGTTCTATCAAAACTCTGTTTTTACCAAATATAATTATATTGAGTAATCATTGCATTTTGTCAGAATGGTATTGATCAAATACAACCTGAGTTTACAATTACTTAACTAAAGTCATAAAATAAATTATGATTTTCCAAATTTTCTATGATTAATTTTCTTAAGGGGTTGTATTATCAAACCCTCTGCAATTGGGAATTATTCAGCAGTGGAATTAAACTGGGGATGACTTATTCTGGGATTTACGATACTTGTCAAATTCTCAGTACAACAGTTGGAGTTCGTAATTGTGGCAGATTGTAAAGAGGAATTTTATTCCGAATTGTGAATACCGGAAGCAGATGTCTTTGGGGGAGCCCTTCAACTGCTTAAGAACACCTGAAGATTGGCCCGTCCGATAATAGATCTGTAATTATTGCCTACAAGCGTTGAATCCCTCCCAGTTCTTTAACAAAGCTGTGCTGCGGCCTGCAAATTTAAGCAACAATTAAGACTGACTTGAAGCCCTAATCCTAAACCACATTTACAAGGCATATCGTACTTTATTATATCCGTGTTATAACATGTTGTGTATATGAGGCTATTCCATAGAAAACGAAGTTCAACAATCAGGGTTTTTTATTAATGTAATCCAGCAGGTGCATCCTCTCGTTTACAATCTCGCAGAAACGCCTAGCCAACGAGTTCCACTAGATCGTCCAGCTTGATTGTATGTTTTTTGTTTGGAAAAAATTAAATAACAATAATGAACATAAACATGAACTGCAGGTACTTCTCTTGGAAATCAACTACCTAATAGTAATAGTATCGTACAGCAGAACAACGAATTGCTCCTGCAAATCCACCTTTTATATATAGGCAAAGTTAAACTGATTGAAAGCTATTACGAGGAGCCCAATGTTTTTGATATTAAATAAGTTTAATAGGGTTAATGGATGACAGATTTCTCTCTTCATCTGCACATCCTTGTCTGCCTTGCAAAGGCTGACAATTCCCTGTTGATGCTTCATCATCATTTTTTGTGAAGTCCTGAAGCTGTGTATATCTGTACCCACTGGAGCATGAACCCTTCCCTTTGTACCTGTTGATATTTTCATTTATGCACAAGCACTGAAACACATTAAAACAGAGGGCTCATGTCCGCCACACGTTTCGAACTCAAATGGATACAGTACCTTAGCCATCGTACAATTGTAATCCGGAATTACATCCAAATAGGGATGAATCCAGATAACGTAGCTTAATCTATTTCCAGTGACACGAACTTCAACATCAGTTCAAAGAACTCGTCCTGCTCTGATTTTGGGTACTTGTCATTATACCCATTCTAATTCCTCTAACCACTGGCTTTTTAAAACCACAACAGAACCGTAATTTAAGTCTGACTCATCGAAAAACTTTTTTTAAAAGGAGGTGAACATTGTGAATCATTATTATAACAAGGTGGATCCTAACTGCCTTACTTCCTTTTAAAGTTGGAGCACCGGACTGAAAAGACTGTGGTGGAAGTCTTGCAATCTTAATAATAATCCCAGTTGTTTCAAACACTCAGCCTGCAGCAGGAAATACAGACAGTGTGTTATTAAAAAGGTCTAGAAATATTGGAGCATTCTTATCGAAAGGAATTGACAGTGAGTAGAGTTATTCTGCTTTAATCGAAATTTTGAGGAACTGTTAGTTACAGATCAAAGGTGATCTTAAAATATACTGACGCCGACTTGTTGTGTATGTAGCAAAGTTTGGAAAACAATTATAAACTCAAAGCCAAGTTAACTGCCCTAATCAATTCCTTTGCATTTCTAACGCATATAAGTAACAGAAACCTACTAAACTGGATTCATCTGAATAATTCGATTGTCATTTTTAAGAAAGAAAACTTATATAAAAAGCTTGTCCAGAAGATGTTCTAGCTTAGCCAGATTCCACCTGACTGATTTCGCAATTAATTTTTTACCATTCCAAGATTCCAACAAAGACAGTTAGTTGCCTTTACCTGCGTCTTGGAACTTGTAAGTAAGTTATGTTATCCTGGTTTGTAGGTATTTATTAGAATTTACATATCAGGTAGTATTCCAGTCTTGTTCTCAAAGATACGTTCAATGCAGGCGTTATACAGAGATTTGTTTTACATGTGAAATTATTTATTTGGAATTTTAACTTGCCAAAAATCTTGTCCCCTGCGTTAAATTTACTGTTTAATCGAAGAATTTTTAAAAACGCTTTGGAATTGGCAATCAATTTAAGCAATTTGAATAGTCTGTATAAACACCAAGACTTGAACGATGGTTAATACAATTCTTAGATTAATTTCTTAAAGAATGTGCTAGCCCCCGGAAATCGGGTTATATTCTGTAGTGCTGTGAGCTTTGACATTTTGAAAGACAATGGGAAAATGAAGCACATTTGACAGACATTTGAGTACCTACTGGTCGTACTCGGGAAGTAAGTTCAACATTATGGCTTAAAGTGTCATCCTAGAAATGGAGTGTTTACCAACATTAATTGGAACCTGTGAATAACAAAAGTGACCCAATTAACAAATTGCTCCTTAAATAAAAATCTTAGCAGCCCTTAATTAATCTCAAGTTTTAATTGTATCGATAATATGCTCGGTTTACAATTTAACCATTAATAAATAAATTTAAAGCCGTGTTTTGTATTAAATAGCAAGAACAACACTCTGATCTATTGTAATTCATCTATTTACCAATAACGTACTCATAACGTGCGTCGAACCCATTAAAATTAACCTCAACAAAGGCCTAACAAAACGCCAACAATGTTAACAGAGTGCTTTCATATTCGACTCCGTTTTCCCAGGAAGCCTGGGAAGATCATTCAGAGTTTACAGCCTGACCCTCCTGCTGTACCTGTGCCCCAAATTTGCATAATAGCCACACCAGAATCCCTTAATTGCCCCAGAACCCCTGCTACACCACAACCGAAGAAACGAGTTCGAGTTCGTGGAAACGCTAGAAAAAGAGCATTGTTAAAGGCTTTGGCAGAAGGGTGAGCTTTGTAAATTTTAATTAAATATTGTGCTTAAAGATTTTCAAGATTTCAGGGTTGACAGTTTAGTTTCGATTATCGTTTTTAGCATAATTTTACAACAGCCGGAAATCTTTTGCAAATTCGAAGTTAATCCCTAATTCATAATGAAAAAATTGTCTAATCCCACTCGATTATTATCCGATTCATTGTTCGAATATTAACATATCATTTTCAGTTGAAAGTTGATAGAAACCATTATTATTATGAATTGCAAAATAGTTACGAATTAACTAGAGCTCATTTGACTTATTGAAAGTTATGTATGCTCTATTGACTTTATTTTGTTATGAAAAGCGTATTTATTAATGCATCAGAATAAAATTACTAATTCAAACACAATGAAGTAAGGCGAATTTTGTTATCATTTGCAAATATTTTATAAATCATTTATAGCTTAATAATAAGGGAAAGTGATTTTTAGAAATAATTGCAAAGTCTTTCGGGGTGTATAGACACGTCTGGATGCCAGCCCAGTAGCTTAGAACTGTCAAAATATACAAATACAGTCATATTGACACAATATAGACAGGTACATTAATCAGAGATGACAATCTCATAGTATCTCATTTGTATTCCGACGTTCACCCCGAATTGACATCTGAAATGTGCATTTTAATGTCCTGTCACTATTATTAGCATAATAGATTCTCCAATCTATTCACTCGACTTAACGGTTTCGTTTTTATGTAATTGTGCGTAGAATAATACCCAATGCAAAATTGGCCCATTAAAATTTTTACTGCATTAGAACCAAATATTAACGCAGTTAAATCATCGATTTCTCATTTCGGACGCAAATATCTATTCGTCAAACTTGGTTTTCTTAAATCAGAGAAATTGTACGACATTTCATGCATTCTTTTCCTTTATACTTTGAAGTTGTTCAGTAAAATTCGGAAAGGTGATAATTTGCGTCTTTGCGTACATAGTACATCGACAGTATCGAGATGACATTCACCAATTTTACATCAAAACTTGTTTGTTTTCTGGCCCGAGACTTTCCAAGAAGCATCCAGATTCTTGAGTTCAGGGCGATCAACGGTATGGTTTTTCCAAGTAGATTGGCGAACGTAATGCAATATTTCTGACATTAATAGAAGCTGCACGACTGCCAACAACTATGACGTTTCCGTCTCTAAAACGACGTTGTATTATTATTGAAGATATACTAGTCGTCTTGTAAAAACAGCAAGACACGTACCTTATAATATGTGTTTGCTTACAATATGCATTACAGAGTGACATTCAACTTACTTTGGAGGTTATCAGGTAGCAAACGCAAACCTGTCACTGAATTTTTTGGTGGCTTCTGAGCTGACTGTAAATTCTGCACCATTACAATTACATTGTACTCAAATCAGTATAACATGTATATACGTCATCAGGAGTTACTATCGGACACTTACCAAATGTTTCATACAGCGTGTGAATTAGCACATTTATTTCAATCAGCCAACATGCTGATTTCGATAGGATGACTTTTTCAATAGGATGAGATTATGACAGGATCTTGATCTCTGTACTCAATCAGATCTGGATTCTAGTTGCGACTGGTGACGTCATTTTTTAGTAGATGCAGATGCATCATGTCATTTTTGCAATAAAAAAAATCCCCTGTATCAATATTCGGTATCACGAGTCTCACAAACAGACTCATTGATATTGATTGGAATGCTGTTAAATACCTCTGGTATAAAGATATACTGATCGGTGCTAGAATATTTATCAAAGAATTAGTCATCAAAACCAAAAATCATTCATAATCGCTCATACCCAATTACTGTAAATTAATACAACACAATTTTCAATGTCTCGTAATTTTCGTTGCAAAGCATAAACAAAGTTATTCGTAGACACGAATGTTTAGAAGTGATTTCCATTCCTTTATAGAGAGCTTCTGTCTTAAGGATTCTAAAATCCAGTATTCTGTTAGACTTGTTCTCCCCGCCGTTCTAATTCTGCCTTCCGTTTAAGAGGTTAAAAAACCATAGCGTTTAAAATTTTCAGCGAAACGCTTAAATTGTTAGTAGTAAATCAATATGGTGATACCGGATGTGCTGAAATCCCTCACCACGAGATATAATCGTGGTGCTGGGAAACGATCACGGTAACTTACTAAGAGAGAAGCTGAAGAAGCTCATTGAGATGTCTTAGACTTGGCAGAACCCTGGTAGTTAATTATTACATGTTTATTATTTCATGTCAATCAGAAGAGACCAGGACCCAAATGAGGACTTTTTTGAGAAGTTTTCTTCCATCCGGATTTCTTACGAAAATAGCGAAAAGAAACGGATCCAAGAGTTCCAGTTCCAGTGTGATGACGTCGACGGGCAATTGGCTGATCAACTCTGGCCGACACTTGGTGGATGGAATGTAAGTCATGAATGCAATATATTATATGGACTCCTATCGTAAGAGGTTTTATGCAATCTTATATTTAACTTCAACTAATACTGACAACTGAAGTAGAGTTGATTGAAAAGGTCAACTTGGACGTTCCTCAAGTATATAAAGATTTATTGTGCTGGCTTGATTAATTTCAATTCTATCCAAGTGAATCAAACGTTGGCATAGTTCATAGGGATTAAATTACACTTTTAGCATGAGTTCTAGTGCATGGTCGCTAAACTGCAAACCATAAGTTTCTCAAGGATTACCTACTTGGATCTGTCAGTTAAATGTAATTGAATGCATCTGCAAAGTCTTGATGGGAAAGAAGCCTAATTTATTTAAATGTCCAGGGTAGCCCAGATCTGATAGGCTGGAGTGTGCCTCAATTTCTCTGATTTATGTGAATTTTAAGATCAATTGATAGAGTCAATTTTTACTGCCAAAGTGTGTGCATTTTTTCCCAGAATTGTAAACATACCTTACCTTCCGATAAGTCAAGTCTCTCAGACTTTTAAAAGACTGACAGAAGGTAGTACATATTACTTCCTTATTACATAAGCCAGGAGATCATGAGTTTAATGGATTTGTTCATTGAACTCAATTTAAGAGCAAAATGATGTCTGATGACTGAAATGGCTCTCACTTGACGCGAAAGGATTTTGACAAAGGATGATCAAAATTACATGATCTTTTCACTGGCAGATTAGCACTGACTAAAATTAGACGGAGATTTCTGTCCTCGTCCCGTTGATATTTACTTCTTCGTTATATACGTGTATTTCCGAACCGACTCAGTTTATATTTACACCCGATTCCCTAATTTCACAGTACTGATCCGGACTCGGCCAAGTTTACTGGTTCCATTTCAGTTTTCTTGAGACTATGCACCGAAATCTTAGCCAAAAAGTTCCCTAATTTTCGGATGCATCTGAGAAAATAGGGCAGTGGGGAATTAGCATTCTTATTTCAGCTCTTGTTTTTTACACTCTTTACTTTTAATGTGCCCCGTACTGTCGTAAGATAGGATATAACCTTCTCAATACAATCTCAACTATTTTGTCATTCATGATTAGGACTAAACGAAACCCTATTTTTTATCTGTGATCGTGATACGTATAATTAGAAAAATTACTAGTGATGAAGTGATCTTTATTTTATTTTGAGATTTTAATTTTAAATCTGTACCAGGGTTTAGGAAGTGACAATTAGACAGTTGGTACGCTCTGGTGTCAATTACTAGATAATATTGAGTTCTAGCTCTGACAAAACATGAGTCGCTTGAGAATTCTTCGGAAAAATTTTGCGGCCCGTAGGCTGGAATCAGAAGATGTTGGAGGGACTTTACGTCGCAAAGTCACCGTATGGGCAGCGGATTTGTCCCTTTCCGAATTAATTGTGCTTGTCTAATATATTTTTCCAAAAACGGTTTTTACTTTCATACCACCCCTGCCTGTCAATTTGTATGTTTGATCATTTTTTACCAATTCCGACTGATAATATTGAAATCGCGTCCATGTTTTCATGTTTTAATTCCCCTGTCAATTATCCAGCCTAATTACATTTCTGATACTTAGGAACTGAATTATATGTCGTGTAATTGTGAATAACCATTCGTTTTGTCAGATTGACGATCTGTACAGCGAGGTCTTGTGTGCCTTGGTTCAGCGTGGTCGAGACAGGATCGAATCGGATGGATTGATCACTCATCTCCAGCAAGTTTTCCATGTTGATAATGACAAGCATGTTAAACTTCTCAAGGCAGCCCGAGAAAAGCAGGTATGTATGTAAATAGTTCATGTACAAATTTGCCTTTTTTTAATCGACTCGTCTCATCTTTAAATTGGTTTGCATATATACTATTTTAGAGCGTGAAAAATAAGGTGAAGCTTCCTAAGTAATGTCTAAAGAAAAAGTGTATAAGTAATCATGGATAAAGATTAATTAATGCCAAATCACAAGTCCCCTTTACTTCAACTTGAAAATTCTGTATTCATGCATAGGTTGTGGGTGTGTGAATTTCTATAGACAGATTCATTTATAATTTATAATTCGAAAATAAAAGTTGTCCTTTGAAAAATGTACAGTCATCCGTGGTCACTGGAAATTTGAATACATCTTCATTGATTATGGCTTACTTCAATGTTGTTTTCATTCTATTCTGAGTTTTATAGCCATTTAAAAACACTAACAAAATTTGTCTATACGAAAACCTGGCTACAGTATTTGTCAATATCTCTATCCCAATTCCCAATAGATACTCGTACTGACAAAAGCGATAAACGACAAGTAAATTCTAGTTTATCAAATGTATTTATAAAGCATTAAGCGAATAATTTGTTACGCTTTAGATCCCACGTCTAATAATAGATATTCCAGAATGTATTTATGCATAGATTGGATTATTTAATTGCATACTTTGTTTCATAGCTCTCAGAATAAAGCATATTTTACATTGATGATATAATCAATTGATCATCTATGATTTCCCAAAATGAAAATGCTGTGTTCATAATTTCGAAGTCAAGATGATAAAATAAATTGCAAACTTTTTGTTTTAAGGCCTCTCCTTTGGTTCTCAACTTGGAGGTTGTCGAAGCCAAGGATCTCAAAGGAAAGGATGTAAATGGTAATGTTCATTCGATATGTTTTTTATTATTGTAGTTATAACTCAATTATAAAACCGAGAAAATCAGATTTTTGTAAGTTGCGATTTTGTTATTATGAAATGCCTGCCTGGGGTTCTTTTTTGTTTTAAAAAAATACCAAAGAAAATATATTCTTTTGTCGTTCTTTCTTTACTTGCATGCTTTATACTGCTGTCCTGAAGCTGCTAATACAAAAAGCTCGACAAGATAGATGTTTTGTTTCCTAATTACAAGAGTATTCACCGATCCAATCATATCCAGTAGTGGAACTAATATAAAATATTAAATAAATACTCCCCAATCAAACCCATTAGACACTTAAATGAATGAGTAATTAGGGTCACAAATAAATACAAATTTTAAACTGTATTTGTCTAACTCCAGGACTCAGTGACCCTTTCTGCACACTTTATGTGTCTCCGAAACAAAAGCACAACAGTTCAATGAAACCCGAGACTTTAAATCCTGTTTGGAGAGAATACTTCTCATTGTAAGTAATTGTATCCGTGAACAATTCTTAATAAAACAAATTGAACAAATGATCTTGTTCTGCAAACAGTTGAGATCAGAATTTTGTGTTCATAATCAAATTTTGCAATTACAGCCCAGTGACTAACGTTGAAGACGATGTTCTACAAATCGAAGTGTGGTGAGTATTATACGTATTAATAGACCGTATACCTACATATTTAACATGGAAATATGACCCTATACAAATTTTTTGCTTACTTCTCCTTTACTCATCCATCATTTAGACGTAATATTATTTTTTCCTCTTATTGTGTTTCTCCCGTAATCGTAACATTGCAGACTGCAGAATAATAGTTAGTCTCTTAACCTTCAATTTCTAATCGAACTTCCATTTTCCTTAGGGACTACGACCCGGAAGAAACGCTGGCAGTTAAGATGAAGCGATTCGGAGAGATCAAATCTACCAGGGGTTTACGAATTCTAATGAAGGAAATCGCACTAACGGCGTCCACCGGAAAGCAATCTCATGAGTTTCTTGGTTGTCTTAAAATACCCCTAAAGGTACTAGTTCAGAACTTTTTCAAGGCACAACTAAACTAAATCGGCTATAGATTGCCCAACTTTTTACGTCTCTTTAAATCGTAGAGCATTCCAATCGAAGGGATTGATAATTGGTGTCCACTGGAAGGAAGAAACGGAAACGGTCACAAGAAAAAAGGCCAGATTCATCTTAGGATGGCACTGGGGGCTGAAAAGGAGAAGAAAGTAGCAGCACAGGAATATCGTCATGTCCTGCATCTCCTTCTCGTCCATGAATTGGACGAAGAGAACATCGAACCGCATCAATGGGACGGTCAATTTTCGAAACACTCGGAATACATCCTACGCCAACTAGAACTTCTGGGAGGCTTGACACAAAAAGACATCGACATTGCGAGATGGCTTGTCTATACTCGAGTACAATGTGAACATCCCTTAAACGCCAAAGTATTCGTGTCCATTTTCCAAACCATCGTCCAGTACGTTACAAAACGTACGATTGAGGATGATGAAGTACGGAAAGCAAATGCATAAATTTTCATCATCTCATAATAATTAAACTTTAACTTCTCCCAATCATACGTGATACTTATAAAAGCCTTTACTTGGCAGGTACGGAAATTCTGGTTTGCAACCGAAAAACTTATTGAGAATTTCACAACCTTTTTTAAAAACATTCACCAGTGCTTTCTCACCAACTCCAACGCTACGGTTCAGACTTATTATATGCTAAAGTAGGTTCATTACAGCTACAATATGTTCATTCATGAGATGCAGTTTTTACAGTTTTTTTATACCAATTAAAATATTAATTTTGCAGGACAATTGAATTATTGAAAAACCATTTGACAACTCGACAACAGACTAATCGCGAGCTCGAAGGAAAGGTGACTCTTGACTTTGTTGTGGAAAAAATAGAGAATGCTATTGCCCGTGGAGCTAATGAACTGTAAGACTTGAAACTCTATATAGTTTAGTTGTAAGTGATGCTTCTGTTGCAAAAAAAGATATTTAGTTTTTTTTTTATTTACTGACACAGATTTACTGGAATCACTCAAAAGGATCCAAATTCAGATGAGACGCCGGTAGAAAATAGAATCAAAATCGGCCAGATCATCATTGCGGATTTACGGAAGGGCCTTGAAACACATCAAAGTATTTTCAAAGAGTACGTTAAATAACGATACCGTGAATGTCAGTGTCAGTGTCAATATATATGAGACTATACAGAGCAACTAAAGCTCAATTAACGATCTATTCAACTTTCGTTGTACATCTCTACTTCCGTTACTAATTGGCTTTAGGACGATCTATTGCAATTGGGTTTGTCAGATGACATTAACAAAGTATTAACCAGGACTAGGGCTAGGAATTTTAGGATAACAATTTTTCTGAATCCTTGACTTTGAAAATGAGTTTATTTGGCTTCCAAACTTTTGCCAATCAAATTTAGTTGGTGTTTTTAATTACCGATGAACTTATTGAGATGCTTGCAGAGTCTAATGATTTATTCTGTTTAATTAGGCTCGCTGGAATTGAATACTATGATATCACGTACATGGTATATGACGAAAAGGTAAAAAAAATCGCTAATTGAACAACTAATCACTTCCCTCTTTTGTGTTTTACATCATTTTGGTATTAACCGATTGATCAATCTATTTTAGTATCATGAACTCGTGAAACCCTTAGTCGAAGAAATATGCAGTCATCTCAAACCTTTAGATTTGAAGGATGAAGACGGATTTTTCCAAGACAAAGATGTTTCGATCGGAACGTCGTTATTCGAACTTTACTTGGCAGTCAAGCAATTTGCAGAGTAAGCACAGAATGCTTTGCTTGATTTAAATAAAAACATTTAACTATGTGTTTAGAGCTGAGTGGATTTTAATCGTAAAAATGGCTTTATTTTGAAGCTTGTCATTCAAGATGAGTTCTTCGAAGGATCTGTGCATTCACGGGTCGTTTCATAACTGGTTCCACACAAGCGTTGCCCAGTGGTTGGACATTGCGTGGTACAAGGCAATGAATCGCGTCAAGAAGGCCGTTCAACTTGACTCATTAAAACCAGTTGATGATTTTGTCCAATTTACATCCTCAGCCGTTGACACGGCTCATATCTTTCATCAAGTAAGTGTCAATTTATTATTGTCGTTGACCTAATTTTAAATGCAAATTCTAACATTATTGTCGTCCTTCGCTTCAGATTCAGATCTTTTGGAGCCAGTTGGCATGGCCTGAAGTTGAGGGATCATACTCTTTCATTGCAAAAATTCTTGATGTGAGACATAAATTTTAGCTTTACAAAGCAATTCATTTTATTTTGATATCTTGTTTACTGGTTTAATATTGTGTTATATTACTTGACAGGATCTTTGTCGTTGTACAATTTACTATGCCGAACAGATGTGTATTAAAGTTGACGACTTGCAGAGAGGACAGGATGAGAAATATGAAATTTCGGACGAGGTTAGAATTAGAGTCCTTTAAGAGTTTAATCTGTATCATTCGAAACTTCTAGTTATGAATTTATTTTCTATTTCATAACAGCTATGCTTTGCGATTAATAATATCGAGTGGGTCGGGTTGGAAATGAAGCCAATAAGTGAAAAACTTGGTATGCGAGGCATTATTAAAGAACTGGGCGAAAAGAATGGACCGGGTGTGGCTGCCCAGTGTGAACGAACACTATTGACTGTGATGGAAAACGCGAATGAGAATGTTAACAATAAAATAATTGAAGTCCTGGAGAAAGTTGGAAATAAGGTATTCATTGCTTCATTGGAATTATTTCAATATTATTGTAAGGAACCGCTTTCTAATGCCATAAAAATGATTTAGATGCGGCCAATGATTCTTCGGCTTTTACTGGAGGGATCTGAAACGGATACGGAAGAATATGGACTGGAAATACTTATGAAATATTTGGATAAGAATTTAATAAAATTGAAACACAAGCTAACTCCAACAAACTTTGATAAAATCTTTGCAATTTTGTGGGATAACGCATCTGTTGCGTTGCGGGAACTAATTAAAACAAATATTGAGGTATGCGTCACTTAATACACTTTAGTAAATTTAATCAGTTAAACTAGGGTATTAATATTTATTTTTTTATAAATTTTCAGAAACGAAGACCTCCAAGCTTTTTCAAACAGATTCATAATATGCTTCAAATCCTGACGAATTTCTTTTATCCAGAAGGAACAACACATATTGATTCCGTGTACAATGCAAACATCAAAGAGGTCGAAGACCTGATCGGGTTCTACGGAGCAACTACTGCTGAACTTGTGATGAAGTATTATCAGAACCGTTATCAAACACAGCAGCAAACAAACAATAAAACTTCGGAATTGGGGTCTCTTACGATTCGTGCACATTACTGTGATGACATCCACACGCTAAGGATCGAGATTTTAAATGCAAGGAATCTAAAACCACATGATTCCAACGGTACAGATTTGTCAAATATATTTCATGCCCCCAGCATTATTTACTATTACTAAATCCGTTCCTAAAACATGCAGGCCAGTGTGACCCTTACATCAAACTTAAACTGGTACCACAAGAAGTCTTTAATATGACGGCAAAGTTTAAAACAAAGGTTAAGAAGAGGACACTTTTCCCCTTGTTCGATGAAACTTTCTCTGTGTAAGTTTATATTTTCTGGAAACACATCCGCAATGTCATGCATTTGGCGATTTTATTATGACATTTTTAATGACAATTACTTTTGCTTCCATAGGCCACTCAGTCCAGATGAAATGTCACTGGGTGGAATGGCCGTTTTCAGTCTCAAAGATCACGATTTGTTCGGGAGGAATGATTGCCTTGGAGAGTGCTACCTTCCTTTGGAATCTGTTCCTTTTACTACCGCAGACACCAAGCTTCAGGATCTTCCACAAATTAATCTCAGTTTCACTATGCCGAAGGATTCCAATGCAGCCGTTTTACAAGCCCTTGATAATCGGCATTGGGATCGTGTTGCTGTCGAATTTGTGAAACACGAGCGCCTTAAAATGGCAGTGCTCCATCATTCTCAATAGTTTATCATATCAAATTATCTCAAAATTAGTAGAAAATCCTCATTATCAGAAATCAGAGATTCTTTTTCGTATATCTCATTAATTATGCCAAAGCCGATGAGTGTTTTCCCCGACAGCTTTATTTTATGTATTATATTTGTTTCCTGGGAACACAACCGAAATCCCAAATGACATGTCCTGATAGATTTACTTTATCTTCGTGATGGAAAGACCCTCTCCATCCCATTCAGTATCAACTTACGAAAAAATGAACCAGCTTTAAAACTGTATAGTTACCTTTATCGACAATATTTAATTACATTATTAATTTGCATGAGTAGAAGAGTTTAAATCGCGCATTTTATTCAGTTTCTAGCAACGGATACTTAATTAGTGAGAATCTCTGTAAAAATTTACGAATGCATAAAATGTTTATATAATATATGAAAATCAATAAATACACGTTTTAATCAGATCTACAAGTCCACATGAGCCGTTTGTACAATCACCGCTTTATAAACCGTATTTTAAGAGGTTTTTTAGGGAATAGTAATGTCTCGTACACCTGATCCATGACTTCGTTAGGCTCGGTTAATTCTAATTTATATTGTTGTAGTATTCGGGTAAGGCCGGTATACATGTCTTGTTCGGCGAAACGGCGACCGGCGCACATTCGGGTGCCATGGCCAAACGGGATCAGTAAATACGGATGTGTCGATAGGCTACCGTCACTCTGATCTTCTCTTAGCCATCTGTGATTTCAAAATTTTAAAATATGTTTTAATTGATGCTGAATTAATGGCATTTGAATGATCGTGATTCCAGATCAATAGATTCTATTCAGTTTATAAAACAAGCGTACCTCTCTGGTAAAAATTTCTCGGGTTCATGAAAATATTTTGGAGAACGAAAGTTGACCAGTTGATTGAGATCCACATGGGTCTATTTAAAAGCAAATTCATGATGTTGAATCAATGTTTGTTGGAACTTAAATGGGCATTTATTTAAGTTAGCAATAGAGTTTTATATTAAATTGACATTATCTGGCTTGTGTTTCATAGTTTTGATCTCAAATCGTTGAATGCAAAAACTCCTGGTTGTGCGGAAATATGTAACTCAGATTCGGTTATAAATATACAGTATATGATAACAATTTTGTAAATTAAACTTCTAATTCCTTTTTAAGTTACATCCTAAATATCTACAAAAAGTGTCCTTGAAAGCAATTAATTAGCTTAAGACTTACCCCGGCAGGAATATTGTAGTTTCCAAGAACCAGATCTTTTTGGACGATTCTGGAAACCTCAGTTCCATTCGGATACAGTCTGAAAATAAATTCATGGACCATCACCTTAATTGCCTTTTCCTGTATGGGGAGTCTAGTAAATTTATCGAACGGGTAATTAAATTGTTCGTGTATCTCTCTTGCCTGAACGTTTCCTTCACTGCAGCTTTTAGGAGCTGCAATCGATTCATCATCTCAACCGTAATTGTCTCTCCTTTCGGAACATTCTTGCTAATTTCGTCATATATTTTCTCTTGGACTTCCGAATGCTTGGCCAGTGTAAACAGGTTGAACATGAAACTTGGTGTGGTCTGTATGCAAAAGCAGATGCAAACACTAATATAATTACTGTTAATTTGAAATGCTGTTTAAATATTTACATGGAAATACATGGCATGGAGACTAAATTTAAATGCGCCTTTCATCATAATAAGTAGATCTGATTCTGATTTTTCGTTAATTACGTAGACAACTTACCGTACTTAGCCCATCGCCAAACAAAGACAATGTAATGATAAACACATCTTTTTGACTCAATTCTTTCCGAGAAAGTAAGTAACTCATGAAATTATACTGGTTCTCCCGTAATTCATTTTTTCCAATCAAGTCAGTTATTTTATCAATCGTTTCTTGAATAAACCTCCGTGCTTCTCTGTAAGGTTAATGGAACAACTATTTGAATTGTCGGTGAAAGCCTTAAACATCTGGATGAAATTGTACGTTTATGATTTGCATGTAACCGAAACATACGAATAGAAGTAATCTTCAGCCTCCACAAACTTTTTCCATTTGAGTGTTGGAATATATTTGTAAAACGGCATGGAAAACTTCAGCTCTCCGGCCAATGTAAAGATATCTTTGTTCGCTTGGATCATTTTCTCAACGGCCTTTTCATTTTCTTCGAATGCTCCTAGCCGTCTTTCAAAACACACCATTCCAGCAGCTGTATTCATTCAATAGATGTACAAATTAAAGAAATTGTAAAAAGTAAAAATTAATGGAAATGGTGAATATCTAATTACACTCAAGGCTCCATTTAGCAACCAAATCCCTAAGGTCGGCCGATACCGATTCCGCATTTAATGTGGATTCAATTTTGTCCACAAATGCTTGGGCAACGGTATCAACAAATGGAAGGTAATAATTCACTTCCTTCGGACGAAGCATCATTTTTTGAACAGCACTTCGAAGCCGGTACCATTCTTCACCATTTCTAAAAAAAATACCAGCGTTATGGACAGTTTCTAAAATTCTAAGACGTTTTGACTATTAATTCAATAATAATTCGTACGTATTGCCAAGCCCCGGGGACAAGTCTTTTTCTTTCCGGTACAGTTGTGTAGCCTCCTGTAACGGTGGGATTGTAGGATTTTTACCTTCCGAGCCAAAAACCGTCTTGACATCATCGGGATCAAATATGTGAACCACGGTGTGGCTACCCAAATCTTCCCGAACAACGGACCCATACTTTTCATGCAAATTGTTAAGAACTCTGTGGTACTCGGAAATATTGTAACCTCCTGCAAAAATGAATGAACATTTTTTTTTATTCTGAGTTACTTCCTCACTGTATCAGGACTGTTCACCTTATGAAACACCTTGTTATGTCAAGTTGCATTTATTCAGCCTTAAATTCCGTTTAAAACAAATTAATTTAAACATGGTTCTAAGAAAGTGCCTTACAAACCTGGGACTTTGTAGATGTAAAGACTGCCGATAAATGGTAGTCGAAATGGACCTGGTATTTTATCAAATGGTCTTACATGGCCAGCAAAATTGGCAGACGGAACTGCTTTAGCGACCGTTGATAAACCACAGGTTCCATTTCTCAACCACACTATCTTCGACATGAACCACGGGTTCGATTGTTCGACAAATCGGCTGTTGTTTTTTTTACTACAACTTAAACAATGTATCTCTTTGTGTTCTGAAATTGATCGCTTCAAGTTGGTTTTTCCTTCTCGATAGAAAAAGTAGCTTATCTGCAGCTGGTTTATTCGTGGATATATACAATCCAAGGGTTATAAATGTATTTAAAATTCGACAGGCCTATACATCGAACGTATAAGGTTGTGTAATATAAATTCCTGATGCTTTTATGATTTCTGTTAAATTAGAAGATCGGAATCAAGGATAAGGCATAATTACAATTGCAATACCCACGGGTGGGTCCCAGTTTGTCTTTTTATTTCATTCGGTTTAAAAATGTTTCATATAATATTACAGTTGTACGTATACAAACTTCATTCAGATGCCACGACCACGGCTGCTGTTGTTGACAGTTCCTTTGAGGAATTTTATTTGTCTTCAAGGTTACAAAATCTTGTCCTGCAACCCATTTCTGTAAAAGGCTCCTCTGTCTTAAAGACAGGTTTTATTTTTTTCAAACTGAAGTCCATCACTACCTTTATACTACAATTCAAGAGGATAATACAGAGCCATCGCATCTTCTTGTCCCCGTGTGGGATACTCAGAGAAGACGGCTAGACTTTATTTATTCAAAAGTTGTTCATTTAAAGAGTAGTAGAAGATGATGTGTATTGGTGATAGTCCTTGCATGGATTACCAAAATAGTTAGGTTCGAGGATTAGAATTTACAAAGGAACCTTAGTTGCCCAAATTCATGCTCATCAAGCAGGCCATCAAATCTTCCAATCGCATAGATAGTGGATCACTACTTGACTGCCTCACGTTTTTGACCTCTAGCTAAGAATTAAATTAACATATCTCAACATATGCCGCATTATGCTTGATTTTAACGTACTACGAAATCAGAGCAACTGAAACTGATGAGACGAGAGAGCCGATTTGAGGTTTACTAGATTACGACTCGAGAAAACATTCTTAAATCAGATAATAAAAACAATTAAAATATAATTTAAAACGTCGTAGTCTTTTGCATTTTGAAAATAAGTAAAACTTAATGAATCGGTTTGCAATGACGTTCTACTGCTCTTTTTTTTTTATTTACTTCTTCTAAAGAATGAAAAAATAATGTCAGCGACATTATTTTAGGTTTTTTTATGCCAGCCAAAAGTCCCATTCAATCCAAATCCAAGCCCATTCAACAAAAACTCATCCACAAGCTCAATAGTGAACGGTAAGGAAAAGGATACAACTATTTTTTCTTGTTTTCCCTTTTCTTGATCTGTGAATAGGAAAAATATGGTCAATTCCACGGAAAGACGAAGACCCAACAGAAATTACGAGAGGGTTCATTTTATTTTCGTATCCACGTATATTACGAAAACTAGAGCAGGGAAAAAGAGGAAGATTATTTCACACTTTAGTAGAACGGAGCCTTGTAAATTGTAGTCATTTTAAGCATTTATTTATAATCTCATCAACCTCTTACACCGTCTATAGGTCTGCGTCTTTTCTGACCTGTTTAGGTACATATTTTATTTTAAAATACAAATCAAGGGTTGCGGTTTCGTCAAGCCTCCTTGAGCGGAATTCAGAGGGTCGGGTAACCCGATTTTTACCCTTGCCTCAACACAGGGTTAAACTTTTTAACCCCTGCTCTGAATTCCGCTCCTTAAGGCCTCAATCCCTGGGTTTAGTAAACCAGAACCAAATACCTGAGGAAAAGGACTAGGGAGAAATATAAGGACCATAATAAATACGTTGACCATTTTAGTATACATTCTCTAGTAAACCAAGGACAAGTTCCTATTAAAACATCGTGTCTGACTACGATTCTTACTTCTTTATCTTTGTTCTTCGGTCGGTACTTTGAGCACACATCGGACTACCATTTCACATTTAAAATAAATCCATTTTCCTTCCTCTGTTTGACAAAAACGAAGATAAAATATACAAGGAACTAATATACAAGAAATACTCTCATTCCTGTATTTAATGCTAATTTCTTTGCTATAAATTTCAATAACTAAACAACAATATTAGTATACATGAATGGTCTTTAAATAAATATTATCTTCCAATGCCTTAACAATAACCGCATGTTTCGCATTATGCCCAGTTGGTTTTTCTGTAAAGCATCCAGTCCAGACACCAGAGCGAGAGATTTCATTTTTGCCGAAGCCTCGATATTATTTGCACCCATGGATATAATATTATAGTCCTAATAATATTGAGTAACTCGAGTTTCCCATTCCGTTCCCCACCTCGACGGGCCTCAGCTCAGGCTTACTGATTTGTACCATTTTATTAAGGGGTAAAACTCCTTACTCGAAAGACCCTGTCGGTCGGTCCGTCCATTATATGCTCTAACTTTGAAGCTGGAAAGATTTCCAATTTGCTTTTGAACGTTCGTAATTACTACCATCATATTAATCAACCAGTCACTACCGCTGTGTTCTACTAATAAATGATTTTGTACTGTACATATAATATGACATATGGATAGTAGAAGAACATACAGTAAAAAAATTTAACTACCCTCACTAACAAAAGGAGGGGGTGTAACTACGCCATATGGGCAAACTGAGATTCCAGTGCTAAATGATTCTGACTCTCCTGGGAAGATCATTAACACAACATACAGGTCCAAAACCAATGACGCCAGGAAGGGGGGTGGCTGCCCTATATGAGGCAAAATGAGATTTTATGTCAAAATGACTAATTAAGTGTCAAGGAACAACATTAATACAACATTCACTGACAAGTAAGAGTGTGGTCATTTTTAAGTTCCTAGGTCAGGAATTCCTACTGTATGCTTATGCAAACCACCGGTTGTTGGTCAGAGATCACCGGGTCGTCTAACTATGGTTCCATCTGCTGTGTTGGGGCATAATGAGTCTGATGGAATGCCCAGTGAAATGGGGATAGGATAGGACTGCTGAGGAGCATAAAATAGATACATCTCCTGTCCACAGAATAGGTCTCACGAGATACCAATTCTGGGATGTCGTGCAAAAAAAGGTTTAGTCAGAAGGCAAAAGCGAAGCAGGGAAAGCAGATAGAGGGAGACCAAGAGCTAGATAATGAGTTTCAGAGCTATTCTTCGTACATTAACAAAAATCATTCAGACGTCTGAGCAAGTCTGCTATTTTATATGAGATGAGAGCCGGAGGAATTATAGTGAAGTAGATCAAACGGTGTAAAGCGGGAAAACGAGAACCAACCAGAAAACATTAGGAAATTCCCTCTTAAAGTTTTTGCCGTTTAGTGCCGTATATTTCGCAAGCAGGATTCGAAGAAGCAATGCTAGTTACGTAGATGACGAATTTCTAATAAAACCATTACTTAAGGAAGTTTGTTTTAGATAAACCCCAAAAACCGGGTAAAAACGGATATTTTCGGGGTTTTGTCATTTTAAAGTGCTTTATGCTTTGTAATAAATGAGAGCCGCATATCCTTTTGTTTGCAATTTTATATAGAGTTTAAATCACTAACCGGTTTTGTATATTTATAAACCGTTATTGAGATATGCCCTTAAAACCCAGTAAAAATCTTTTCTTAACCCTTGCCCAATTACTCCTGAGACCCCCACCAAGCTATTCGAGGTAGTTAGACATATCCGGTATGCATCGTATGTATCCAGTTGCACCAGCAGCACCTAGACACTCTTATGGCAGTTATGCCCTGCCCAATTTTTCATTGCCTACGCACTAAGTCTCATTAGTATTTAGTAAATACAACTACAATGCCACCTGTTCATGTCCAATCTTTCAATTCCGCCGTATGATACATCATTTTTTTGTAAATTTTATGTAGATTCCCAATCTTTAATTAAAACCCACAGAGCATTAAGGAGTTTTTAAATAAACCCCGAAAACCATTCAAATAATGGTTTATTGAAAAAGTAACTACATATGCATTATAATTATTAAAACGAAATCAATTAAAACCGCATTTTTTGTGATTCAAAAATCGTCATTTTTAAGCTAAGGAGTAATAATTTAACCCCCATGACTAGATTAAAATTCGGAATGTAATTTCTACTGAAACTCTTTGATAAGCAAAGTAAAGCATGGAATGAAATAAGTCGAAAATCCGCTTTTATTTTTCATATTTGTTACGCTGCCTACCGATGTGTACTTTTAGAAGGGGAGACCGCCATTTGCTTTTCCAACATTCTGTAAGTCTGAAAGTTGAAAGGATTAGGCCATAGTTATGGTCAGAATACATTTACTCCATCCAGCCAGACTAGCCCTGGCTAAGTACTAGAGTCGAAATACGTGGTTGAATTCCGCACACCAAACTCACTTTAGTTTAATGCACGGCGAGTCAAAGGAAACAACCTCTTATTGAATAGTTTTAATAAAACTTTTTTTCTCTGCCCAGTAATCCTGAAACTTCGTATTCTCATCAAAAAATGTAAGCCATTGTATTTGATATGGAGTTTCTACTAATTCTCCTTCTAACGAGAAACCCTACCCGCTCTCCTCAAGTAGAATCGAAAAATTAAAACGTAAGGAAATTAATTAATTTCGGACGATGTCAGATGGGGGAATTAACTGCAGATGGATGAAAGGAACGAGAAAGACAGTTATTTATCGTTAACTATCTATGGTAGTTGTAGGTCATTGATTTATGGCGTAGAATATCTAATAGACACTATTAATGCTAGGAAACCGAAACCGGTGATAACTGAAAAATCAGGAACGTCTATTAAACTGTTAATTCCCTTTTCCGTTCTTATATAATAATATTTTAAACTTAAAGGCAGAAAGAGGCACTGCACATTAATTGTTTTAGAGTTGAGCCGGACTATAGCCGGAGGAGAAATGGTGTATGGGGTTGAGCTTGAGAGTTGAAATAGTTAACATCAATTGTGATCATTACATTGGAATTTCACTGGCTTGAAGCTGGAATGGAATGCACGGGTTTGAAATTGTTGAAAATAAACCGATTTAACGGGTGTAGCGAAGTGTTGAAAATGTAAGGTTGACAGTATGAAGTGTTGCTGTGTAGAACGATCATGGTCCTTACACATTAACATGATGTGAAAATATGTGTAGTCCATACTGTCCATAGCCTGTCAATAGCCCAAAATTCAACACTACAAACTATAATTGCATATGTTGATTAATTTAGCACCATTCACCAATTTGAGCCAGCCATTCAAGTGCTAGAAATTAGTGATTTTTTTGGGGGATTAAATAAATCTAGAGCAGTAATGCCAGTAAGGGGGTGTGGCCGATTTGTATTGATGTTTCTTCCTTCCATAGTCAATAGTTGATTAGTGCATATAATATAATATGGCATATTAATCACACATAGAACATATAAGGATGCAGGCTGATTTCGGCTGGTGCTAAGGCGAAGGCCAAGGTTGATTTAACACTTACTTAACCGCTAAATTTTATGTAATGTACTATAGATAATTAACATAATATACATATTTATAGTTTATAAAATCAACTATATTAGATGTAGTAAAAAATCAAAAATTGAAATGCTTGGAATTTTGGATTTGTTGGTTTCTTGTTGGTGTTATTTTATTCATTACAGCTTTTTATAATTTTTTATGACAGCAAAAAAGGACCAGTCTGTAGGCAGTTAATAGTTTCAGACATTCAGAGGCGAAGGCTTAAAAATAAAATGCTGTTGTCGGATGCGGATGGATCGGGTGATTCGACTTCTCAGGATGGATTTGATAGTAAGAATCATAAAGGCAAATAAAACACGAATGCAAAACAAATACGGAATAAAATACTCCGAAGACCCGTCGCCCAGTGCACGGAGTGAACCACTCAGCCAAAAATGCTAATTTATCCAAAATCTAGAACCGCTAACTGAATACTTACTTACAACCGTTTTGTTGCTATAAAGCCGTTTTCGAGGAATTCACTTCGGCCTTGTAGGCTTTGACATTTTGATATGTTGTTTTAAATATTGCGTTAACAGTTAGTCATACGTTAACGATTAATTTATTTTCAGTTCAATAATTTTGCTGAACTTTGAACTTGCAGTTCTTAGACTTAGAAACGTTGTTTTACAGTTGATAACCCTATCTTACTTAATTGGTGATCTGATAACATCGTTGATCGTGTAAGTCGCTAGCGGTAGAATTAAGCCTTGACTTTGGCTAAAAAACTGTCAATAAATTTATATAGGTACAATAATGAATAAGCAGCTATGTTGGAATTTCCAACTTTGAACTTGGAAAACTTGATTCAAGTACTAAACGACTTTTTAAAGTTGGTGCTGGTTTCCGGATTATAACATTTTTAGAAGAAACCAGGAATATTGAGATTGAGTATGTAATGTCCGAACATTGTCAAAAAGGCTTTGTTGTTTAATCTATGCCTAATAAAAGCGGGATGAGTTTAATAGTGAATAGCAAACTTCTGAATAGAAAGAAAGTTAAAATTGCTAACGAATTGGCTTGATTGGTTTTCTCTGTTGCATTGCCGCGACGTTGGCTGATTATCTTGTTTCAACTACTGGAAGATGCCATGTCTTTCCTCTTTAACACAGGCAACAATGAGGTCCAGTGGTGCTTTTCACAGGTCAAGGGAGCCTTGGATGATGACGTTACCGAAGGTACGCAGTACACAGTAGGCCTCTATTCATGAATTTTTTCGAATGGTTTCTACTTTCTATGTACTAACGCTGAGTTTTATAATTAAATTACGTATTTCTTGTTTTCAGCTGACATTGTATCCTGTGTTGAGTTTAACCATGATGGAGAATTTCTAGCAACTGGAGACAAAGGAGGACGTGTTGTTATTTTCCAGAGAGATGCAGGCGTACGTTACGTTTATTTTGTTCTTTGCTTTACGTATATGTGATTTGTTGTATTCAAACATTTCGGTCCAAATGGTTCTGTAAAATGATATATTTTTTTTACATAGTCCAAGAATTGCATTCCAAGAAGGGGCGAATACAATGTGTATAGCACATTTCAAAGTCACGAACCTGAATTTGATTACCTCAAAAGTCTAGAAATAGAAGAAAAAATTAATAAAATCAGATGGCTTAGACGTAAAAATCCTGCTCACTTCCTATTGTCCACAAATGGTATGCAAATCGTGTTACACTTACACAAAAGATTATAGTTTCGGATTAGTTGTGTATTTACCATGTATTATTATATTTTTAGACAAAACCATTAAATTATGGAGGGTAACGGAGAAAGAGTGGAAAGTCGAAGGTTTCAACCTCAAAGAAGAAAATGGAAGCTACAAAGATCCTGCCAACCTTCACTCCCTCTCCGTAATAATTTAACTAAAACGTTAAAAAAATTTAGAGATGTCAAACTGGTGTGCTAATAATTTCGAAATATAGGTTCCCAAGGTTTCCTCGGCCAATCTTATGGTTGAAGCATCCCTCCGACGAGTATTTGCCAATGCCCACACGTACCATATTAACTCAATCAGTGTAAATTCCGACCAGGAAACGTACCTTTCTGCAGACGACCTGCGCATTAATCTTTGGAATTTGGAAATTACGGATCAAAGTTTTAGTATGTATCAAGATTTGAATAGACTACTCGTTTATCAATGCTATCTTAAACCGTGTTTTTATTAAATTAACAGACATAGTTGATATAAAACCAGCAAATATGGAAGAGTTGACTGAAGTCATAACAGCGTCAGAGTTCCATCCAACAAGCTGTAATTTGTTTGTATATAGCAGCAGCAAAGGAACTGTTCGTCTTTGCGATATGAGGGAATCTGCCTTGTGTGATAAACACGCTAAACGTAAACCGATTTAATGTTGCATAAGTTGCATTTCTTGGTGTTATTAAATTGAATGGATTTGTAATTGAAAATTTTATTATACAATACTCTGCAGTATTCGATGAACCAGAAGATCCAACTAACCGAAGTTTCTTCTCTGAAATTATATCCAGTATATCTGACGTAAAGTTTTCCTATTCCGGACGGTATATGGTATCCAGAGACTATTTGTCAATTAAAGTATGGGATCTTCATATGGAATCTAGGCCAATTGAATGCTATCCAGTAAGTGATCGAATTAAATAGTTAACCTATTTGCAGTTTTAATTTTAAACCATTTTTTCCTGTTTTGATTTTGTAGGTCCATGAATATCTGCGTTCAAAGCTGTGTTCACTTTACGAGAATGATTGCATTTTCGACAAATTTGAGTGCTGCTGGAACGGCACGGACACAGCCATCATGACTGGCTCATATAATAACTTCTTTCGAGTTTTTGATCGTAATCTGAAAAAGGATTACACATTAGAAGCCTCTCGTGAAGTTGCCAAACCCAAAATGCTTCTTAGGCCTCGTAAAGTACGTTAATTTGTTTTCATAACAGTTTTAAAGCTAACGGAATCTATAAATGTGTTGACATAGTCAAAGATTATCAAACATAGCAATGGTTTTCTTTAAAACGCATAACAATTATTTAACAGGTTGGTACTACACCGAAGAGAAAAAAAGATGAGATCGGAGTGGACTGTCTAGATTTTTCAAAGAAGATTCTTCACACGGCTTGGCACCCTAAAGAAAATATAATTGCTGTTGCTGCTACTAATAACCTCTTCGTATTCCAGGAGAAAAGTTAGGCGTTTACCTTTCTAAAGCCCTCCCTGATTATGGGCGAAGATATATTTCAATAATTTGTGAATTACAAAATACTTTGGCCCTGTGGGCCAGATCAATGTCCCTCCCAGGAACCAGGACGGACTTTGTAATGTTTTGCAACATATTGAGATATGAAAGGGAGGCGCTTTTTAGCATGGATTGCGTTTTGGAAACCCAATGCCCCCATGTATTGTTAACCCTATGAAAGCCTGGGTTTAATAAGGTATTTACCGTGGCCATACCTGTAAATAATTTGTAAAAAGCAGGTGCATCCAATTATATAGGCAAAATAACCAATAACGTCTCCTTATCGATAGATCATCGATACAAAATGTGGTATGCGCGATGTGACTAAAGATGGGACAACTACCCACGGACTGCATTTTTTAAATATTTTTTTGATACCACTCTATTCTTCAGTTCAATACGGTTTGAAAGGTGTATGTCAAAATACGAAACAAATTCGAAACACAGTCGAAAAATGTAAGGAAGAGGTTGGAGGAAATGAAAAGTGGGGACCGGGTAACCTTCCGGGGAAAGAAAGAGAAACTCGACCCTTTAGTATTTTCGCACTTTATCGAAAGTAGATGGGGAGTTAACATTGGAGGACCGATTTAGTATATAGCTATAGATCCATCGGTTTCACCTCACGAGCTCTGTCTTCCTCAAATTTCTCGACTGTTTTGAATGTATTGCGTATTTTGGTATATATACAATTCGAACTGTCTCGAAATGAAGAATGCAGTCGTATCAACAATAATGCAGTTCATAGTTTGTTGTTACCTCTAAAATGTAGCAGTTGGATAATAACTGTTTGAAACTTATTTTTAAGTCAGACGAAGAGTAACAAATCGAATTACTGGACTGAAAACAGCAGTAGAATTTTTTTGAGATTGAGGAGATCGGACTACATAATTTTATGACACGGAAGTTAAGATTTATCCGCATTATTTTTTAACATTTGCTGGATCTCAAATTGTGTTAAGCTATGTATAACTAGTAGTATGTTATTATTACGGATGATTTGTTGAACCAACATTGATCACGAGCTTGGCAAGAACATTTCTGAAGGTTTCAATAAACAAATGGGAATTAAATTGGATGTGTATGTTTGTATGGAAATATATAATTGATCATAGGTAGATTCAAATGAAAAATAAAAATTTGCCAATAACTATTCTCGAATTTCGAAAATAAATTATAATTACTATTATTATAGAACATAAACTTCGTGTCTTCTTGAAATTTCGGAATTTATTTTTAATTTAATCACATAGTTTGATATGCAATATAAACATACTTTCATGCATCTATAGATGACATAAGTTGAGCAACACGTTTAATATATTGCGTTAAAATAGTGAGGCAGTTTGAACTAGGTCTCGATACGAGAAAAACTGAGATCTAGGTTTAACAAAGGATACAGGAGCTTCATCATCTTCCGGGGATCCTGCTTTCGTCCGAACGAAAAACTTCGATATCTTAGCCGTCTTGGCTGCTGGAACGTCGCTGTCATCGATTTGCCTAAAAAGTATAAGTTAAAAGTATAAAAGCATACGTACGTCAAGTTTTTATACCATAGCATAAAGTGTTCAATTCAATCTCTGTTCGTACCATTTAACTTTAACAGCACGTTTCTCCAAAAGGTCTGATGCTGTTGACCAACTATCTCTTACAATATTGGGAAACCCAAATATGGTGTTAATATTATTTCTCAGAAACCGCTTTGTTGTCTCGTCTAATGTTGAAATAGGACAAACCATAACATTTAATTAAATGACGCTTAAAAAGAAATAAACAATTTAATCATTAATATCATCATCATCATCATTATTAATCACCTCCAGGATATCCGCTTCCCCAGCCATCTGAAGATATTGTTACGTCCCTGTCCCCCAAGAATTTCCATTCTTTCAGTGCCTGATCCCTGGTAACTTTGGCACAAACACTCGCAGCACTTACAGGTTTGTACTTGGAGTCAGCCTTTTTATCAACTTTGAACTTCAGTTCCGGAAACTTGTACTCTAACTTTTTCTAAAAAAAAAAGACCATGACAATTTAGTAAATTGTCCCGATAAAAACGGCAATGACTAAATGATTACACTCAAAACCATATATGTATGTACCTGATACTTATCCATAGGTCCAACAGTGTCTACATAAACTCTTCCAATTTTAACTCCTCGGTCACACATTCCTTGGATGAGTTCCATAGCAGCTTCATGAGAAACATCATTAAGGCTGACCTTCTGCCTTCGATAACTCTTGGCTGAAATCTGGGTTGGTGAGATTATTTTCATTCCAAATGCAACGTAGTCCAACTCTGAGAACTGCGCAAATATATCGTCCCGTAGCTTTTCATTTAGCTGTTTGGAGTCATTAAGTTTCTTCATGGTATCCAACAGTACTGGAGGACACTCTTCAATCTTGTTCAATGATTCTCCCTTCTCCTGCTTCTGGTCAATGGTGTCTTCGTCCGCAACGCATGCAAATATAGCATACACCATAGGGCCTAAATTCAAATTCGAAAGGAGATTGTAAAATTACATTAGGCTGCATTTCACAATAAGTAAACCAAATAAATATATTTTAATCTTAAAATTGTGAATTTATGAAGCATCTCTACTTCATTTTCAAGATTATGAACTTCAAAAACACGAATATTTAAAATATTAAACATATATTATCATTAGTCAACAATTAAACTTAAAATGATTACCCAAAACCGGTCCCCGTCCAGCCTCATCAATTCCCAAGTAGCAGGTGATCGTCTTACATTTCTCCGGAATTTCGCTAAAGACTGTAACATCTTCATCCCGGTTCTGTGCAAAGTTATCCAAGGCTTCCCGAAACACTTTCATTCCGTTCCTTCCTGATTTTGGTACCCCCTCATTGACCAGACTGGCCTTGGTCTCTACTAAACTATCCGGTTCCAGGGGTTGTCCTACTTCTGGCTCTGGCTCTGTCTTCGTCATATCGATGGGTTTTTGTTTTAATCTTCAAATAAATCTTCGAATGTTATGGAGTTCCGCAGTGAGTAGGGTTATTTTGGATTTAAAATTCAAGATGCAAGATTAGCAAGATGTGCTAAAGTCAACAAAGTATACATATTATATATACATTCAATATTTGATAAATTTCATATTTTGTATTTGATCATTGATCTTATAAGGTCTGTATATTTCTACTAACCTAACAATGAATTGGTCAGGACCTCAGGACAGGAGTAGGAGTAGGAAAGTCAAAGGTAGGAGTAGGAGCCAAGTCACAAGTCAAGCAATTTGAATTGTTTGAGCAATTAGAATTAAAGATTGTCCTCAATAATAGTAATTTATTTTGTCAATGCAAAATTACGGATCCAATAATTCCAATATTCAATACAGGGTCAGGGTCAGGGGCAAGATCAGGGCACAGGGAGAGCGGGAGAGCAGTAGAGCAGGACACTAATCATGCAGTGCACGTGAGGAGGTATGGTTTCTTCTTCAGTTCCGTCTAAAAAAATCTTGTCCCTCTCTCTTTCTCTGCTATTGTTCTGTTAGATTCCCGCCGTAATGAACCGGGGGGAGGTGCATAGTGGTTATTAGTGGTGGAGGTTTTGAGAAGATTGTCCCGTTGCCATTGGAAACACTAAATCCTGGAAGTTGAGCCGGGAAGTACGAAATTCCGGTTGAGCAGATGAACATGCGAAAAATCAGTCAGACTTTGAATTTTGTGGATAAAGAAAGACAAAAGAAGAAATAAAGAAAATTGAAAGTATTTGAAAGTTAACTAACTAATCAGGAACCAGGAAGGGTGATTTATAAATTCCAGATTCTTCTTCCGTCGCGTATCCCCGTGATCTGCTACCCGAGGCCATCGGGTAATTGGTAAATTATAACTGCTAATTGTCTGTCTGATGTAATATTAAATGAAATTTGGTTACCATTTGTCATTCCTGCATCATTCATTGTGCATTGCATTCATTCCAAGGCAACTAAAGACAAATTTAGATCCGTTACTGACTTTTTCTTTAGTTGCCTTGCATTCATTCTGCATTTCACGTTTCACATTGCATTTATTTAGCATCTCACACATTTAGAATTTGGAACTTCAAACTTCTAAATACAAAATAAATGCTAAAATTCAAAATTCCTACTGCATTCAGCATTGTTTGCTTATATCAATTGAAATTAAAGTCTGCCTGCAATATCAAATGAAGTTCAAAGTTTGAAAGTACGTGGACTGACTGTGGAGCCCCTATATTTTGATTTTGTATTTGTGATTTGTATTTTTACATTCAAGCGTTTACATCGATTTTGTTGTTTCTTGCAGTTATGGCCGGGATAGGTATTCATCGTGGTAGGTCGCTACGTTTCTGTGATAAAAGGCATTTCAGACACTTGGTACCTCAAAGTCCAAGGCAAAGTATTCTTCTACGAATGTGTTCTAGTAGAAACACACTTTCAAGTAGATATCTCAGACCCCTTGTTGAAGTGTGTGGACCATATGGCGAATTGGTGGATTTACAATCTAACTGCTGGTCAGTTAAGACGGGTTCCTCGCGGACACTCTTCGCATCGGTACCTGTTCACGATCTTCAGATTTCAGCACTTCGCGGTTACATTGCCGTACGCCAATTTCGTTCTTCAAGACCCCTCTGGGTTGGTGAGCCATCAAGTAAACCATCATCAAAAGTAGAAGAAACGGCAAATGCTCTCACCGAGGCAATTAAAGAGAAAAAAGAAGGAACCGTTGCTCCTTCACCAAAACGGCCGTTGTACAAGAGAATTCAGGATGAGGTTAGCTGGTTTTTATTACGTGAATTAAATTGCAAATAAAAAGACAAAAGAAAAAAACGATGTGACATTTTTATGAATGTTCTAGATTCTTCATTACTACCACGGCTTTAGATTATTGTTTATTGATATGAAAATCTCTGGTCAACTGATGTGGCGGATTCTGAATGGGAAGAACTTGAGTCGCAGGGAGTACAAGCAATTGATTCGAACCACTTCAGATGTATTTCGACTTGTTCCGTTCTCTGTGTTTATCATTGTTCCATTCATGGAGCTTTTGTTACCAGTTTTTCTGAAATTCTTTCCTGGTATGTTGCCTTCCACCTTTCAAACCACGTCGGACAGGGTAAGTCTCCAATTAATGCAAAATTGAATCGTCCACTAGTTCAAAATGAATCTGAGCGAAACGCCTGTTTACATTTCTTTCACAATTACATGTTTTACTTTAGGACTCTAAAATGAAAGCAGAGTTGAAAGTAAAATTAGAAATGGCCAAATTTCTTCAGGAGACCTTAGATGAAATGGCCCCTCAAGCATCCGGGCGATCTTCGCAAACTGCTAAAGACTTTGCCGAATTCATTTCAAAGGTGATTACTAAATTGTGTATTATTAATATTATATTCAAGTTTAAATTCCCTCGATTTAGTAAATATTATAGAAAACGCACGTGTGACTGATTTATTTATTTTTAGATACGGGAGACTGGATCCGAAGCTTCAAACGATGAAATCATGAAATTCAGTAAGCTCTTTGAAGATGAAATAACATTGGATACGTTATCTCGACCCTTGCTTTTAGCATTGTGTCGCGTCCTAGAGATTCCAGCGATTGGAACTATGCCCTTACTTCGCTTTCAGTTACGCATGCGGCTTCGAAATTTAGCCGCTGACGATCAGGTTATTACTGTTTTCAACTCTATTAAAGTATCTTTATGTAAAGTTTAAATATAGTCTTAATAATTTTCAATTGGTTTTATCAGATGATTGAAAAAGAAGGAATTGATCTTTTGAATTATACCGAGCTACAAAATGCTTGCAAAGCCAGAGGTATGAGGGCTGTGGGAGTCACAGAAGAGAGATTACGAAGGTCACTGGAACAGTGGTTACAATTGTCACTGCACGAAAAAGTGCCACCGTCCTTGTTATTGCTTTCTAGAGCAATGTATTTACCAGATACTCTTCCCCCATCCGCACAGCTACAAGCAACGCTCTCTGCCCTTCCGGAGAGTGCGGTATGTATCCGTTTTTGTTATGTAATTAAAGCATTTAGCCAGATGATTTAAGTTTTAATTTTATTTAACAAAATTCAGGCGCTACAAACAAAAGCCGCCATTGGAGAGCGTGAAGGAAAGGTTGACAATAAGACTCGAATCGAACTGTTGAGAGAAGAAGAAAGATTAATTAAAGAGGAACGGCGAGAGGCGACAAAAGAAAAAGAATCCAAAGCTCCTGTACCCAAAGACATACTTGTAGATTCAGGACGAAGCGGTAAGACAAACTTATGTTTAATCTTTGTCATTACATTACATCGATTTTAGGATTTTAGGCACTTAATACTTCCTGATTCATTTTTAGAGCCGCATTATACAGAGCCCCAACCTGTACGATCTGTTCCAATTGACTCCGGCTCAGGTGTTGTTCCATTATCATCTGAACTTGGTCCAGAGCCTTATCAACCGATTGATGAAAAGACGACAGTTGCCGAGATAGTTAGCGACGTTTTGACCAAGAAAGTAGAACTTCAAGAACCAGAAATTATAACTGACGTATGAAGCGATGAAAAACTCTTTTTCGGTACTTACTAAAAATACAAATGAGTAAAATAATACTAATTGGATTTTGTGCTTTACAGGATAATTTAACAACGCAGGACTTTGAGGCAATTGAAGACGCTCTGGAACGACTTGGCAAGGACAAGAAAGAAATGATATTGGAAAAAGAAGAGATCCTCGATCTAAAAGAAGAAATGGCAGATTATAAAGAAGATCTACAATTATTAGAGGCCGTTGTGAAGGAATCTGGAAATAAGAGAGTTCGAGTAAGCGATTGATAGATTGATAGAATCAAGTGTGTTCATAATGCACAATTACAATTAAATGAAACTGGTCTCTTTACAGGTGAATAAAGGTGCACGTCGACTGTTTAATAAATTGAACAGCATGATATCGGATTTAGAGCGTACTGTTGATGTCGACGATGGAAAAAAAGAAATCAAATTAGCAAGGTAATTTGGTGATTAATATTTAATGCTTTGATTGAAACGGAGATTACCAAAATTTAACTGGTGAATTTAAAATTGTTTAGCACCAATCTTGTTGCTACTGAAGAGTTGATTGCAGCTATGCGCAAGATACGAACCGTTGAAGAAGACCCAGCCAAGGTTGAAAGGATCGCAAGAGTATTAGATAAGATGGACGACGATAAGGATGGGAAAATTGAGGTTGATGATCTTGTTAAGGTTAGTACTTGCGGATGGTATCCGGATTGAGATTTGAGGATCGAGGACCCAATATTCTTACAGCCAACTCTATTATTCCTAGACTTTATAATTCTAGTCAAAGTCAAAAACTAGTTTTTTAGTTGAATGGCACAAATGATACATAATTGAGTTTCCTCAAATGTTTCCAGTACATGGTACAGTCTCTTTCTTAGAAAGTATCCAAACATTACTTATTTTATTGCATTAGTCGTCCACCTGCACGTATACAAAATATTGGAATCCATATAAAAGAAAGATGTAAGTAATACACGGTTAAGGAGATATTTCAAATGAGACACCTAGTATAAATTATAATATCGTATTATACAAATACATGGAACCACCTCGAAATGAAACGTTACTTCGCTATTAGAAATCCATATACCTTTATTCTTCCATAATAAATATTCCACAAAGTGTGCAGGGATTTCTGATGACTCCCTATTCGTAGACTTATATTATTGTCATTTTACACAAGGATTAGAATGATTAAAACTTTCTTATCACTCATTATTACATTTAGTATAAAATAGGTTATAGTTGGCTACTCATAAGCTTTAAATAAACTTTAAATTAGCGTGTAGAATAAAGAATTATATCGCGCGAGCAGATGATATGATGACAATGACAAACCTGCAAATATAGGGGTTTGTAATCAGAGGTCTTTGTCAGGGTTAAAAATTATATGGTCTAGAAATGTAAGACCAAAAGTTACAAAGTCTAAACCTCATCCTTAAAATCTTTACGGAACAAGTAATTCCTTATAAACTGTTTCTCCGTTTTTAAGTTATCATTAAATGATTTGCTTTATTTATTCAAAACAGGTTATTGAGATTGTTGGACGTGAAAACGTAAATATGAGTTCCAAACAACTTGAAGAAATTGTGAGCTTTTTGGCCAAAGAAGAAACTCTCGAGGAACACAATAAGAAGGGTGGAAGTGCTTAATATTAACACATTGTAATGAAACAAAATCTCATCACTCCAACACCATGCTTATGGGAAAATAACATTGAGGATGAGATTAATGACGGGCATAAACCGTGTAGTGTAATCCTGTAATCACTCGCATTAAGAATGGGAATTCGACGTACCCTTAAATAATGGTGAAAACTTCCTAGCTCTACAAAATAACTTATAATGAAACTAACTATACTGCCTGTGTTTTTGGAGTGGATTTCTGTATTGTTATTTGTTACAAGAGATTTGTCAATATTGATCTATACGTTCCGTTCAGAATAGCAGCACTACAGAAACCATAAATCATTGTTTTTACACTGTTTTCACCATATTGGTTAACTGTTCTAGAATGTTGATTTTAATCAAGGTTTTGTTAACGAATGCATTAAGTTTGCATGATTAGAACGGAACTTTACAACATTCTGCAGTGGAATGATTTGAAATTACACAAAATGCATATAGCTTTACAAGACATGCAAACAATAAAAATTGTGCTATTACGTTGTCTAGGGGTCGAGGAAACTTAGTTGTGAGGTGTCTATGTCAGAGAAGTAATTGACCTCAAATAATGGTCCAGCTTCATATCCCATTACAAATAGTTAGTGTATTGTTGTCTTGTAGTCAACTCGAACATATTGTTAGGGACTATAGTAAATAAAAAAAACAGTGCAAATTTTTATGTGACATGGAAGCGTTAACGATATATACCGGTACGTTTATTTGATATAAACTTTCAGTTATTTTGTTACTGCAGGTGCAGTTGATTATATGATTATTGATTTATAACAATAAAAAACATTATTACTATATACTATGTATGCTCTCTAAATAAATATGAACTTACCATGCATAAACCATAAACGCACATATTTAACGTATTATGTCAGATGTCAGTGTGCTAAAGGATCCAGTATCCAGTGAATGCATTCAAGGACGTCCAAAACTGTTGCACCTTGACCTTAACATTATTTGTACTATTATTACGTTATTAGTGGTAGTAAGACCAGCCCATGATGGGGCCTTTCGATAACCTTGCCGATAAGCGATTGTAATATTTAACTTCAGCAAAAATTCTTAGGGGCGTTATGCGTTAGCCGAATCAAATAACCCTTGGCAAGGGACCTTTAAACCCCACTGCATTGAACTTATAATTCCCCACTACTACACCAAAACATCTAAGAAACCGGTATACGGAGAAAATTGGCCCATCGTAACTAGCCCACCATAATGCATAACCGGCCCTTGAAAGAAAATATTTTTCTGAAGGATCCTACGTCAGATTTGAACTAAAAATGTAAATACAGCTATACTGCAAAAGTATTGTCATCCCTCCGCTCCGGTCCTAATTCAGTCAAATGGTAAAAGATTAGACTATTTTAGATTTAAAGGAAAAGGCAATTTAACAGATCAAAATTCTTTAAATGCCGTGAAACCAATCCGACCCCGGGCGACGAAATAAAACATTTCAAGTTTTAACTTGAGTGAGGGCGATGGTGCCCATTATTGTCATGGACGCTTACGAGGGATTAATCATCTAAACCAGCATTGGCCCAGTACCTCCAAACCTTTACTATCCCAGGATTTTGAATTTCAAAAGGTTAGATAGTTGGGTTTGTTTGACCCACAACCCAAGTTTTTAAGCATTTTTAGCTATTTTAGGTTTTTGATTGGTCAAGAAATCCACCCTGTCAAAAACTTATAGCCGGAACACCACTTTTATTTTACATTTATAAGTGGTGTACACACTTCTGCAATTTTATTACGATAATAAAGTCGGCCACATCGGAATCTTTAAGCCCAGGGGAGGTCAAAATGAGACGATAAATATCCCTTCGAATAAATAGCTCCGACATTCCCCTGCTATTTTGCAATATTGAAATCATAAAAAACCGGAAACACTTGGCCTTGTTTTAACCCTTGCCACGAGGCACGAGGGCTCAAGATCAGTGCAGTGTGTGCATATTTAAAGGGCTAGAAAAACCAGCGCATTTTGTTCACACAAATTAGTTCGCCCGCTGATCTGGTTAGCATCTTAGCATACTTAATATCCCACTTCTAACATATTATATTGTCTAACGGGCAGGACAAGTTTTTTTTAATTCCGACATTATTTTCTACGATATTTTTGCAAACACGTAAATTCGAAAAGTGCAACAAAAAAAACCGACTAGCGTGAGAAAGGCTTTTGAAATAAATCTAGGTTTCGGTGATTGAGGGCATAGAACCCAGCTTTAGCTAGGGAGCCGGACTATGCAATTTGTAATACATGTTGTCCCTGTATCGTAGGCATTGTTAATGGTTGTGCCGATCGATTTGATCCCAAGATTTCGAAAATACGATGGAACGACTATATGATGTCTCCCGTGAACCCGTTGCCAAAAGCATACACATTGGTTCTGTCACTTCTGTCCTAAGTCCTAATATTAGGACTATGATTAATATTAATATTTACGTTCTCGCGAAATTAATGAGTACGACTTTGTGGGATGGATAAATGGAAATTTAGATGATCCAACGCAAGATGCAATATGGAACCATATATATGCGTGATCACTGTTGAGCTTCTGCCTAATAAAATGTGGCGTTCGTTTAAAAGCCTTATCAATTATAGTTACCTTGTCCCTTTCTACGAGATGAGCAGATTATTTCTTAGATCAGTGTAAGGACTGTAACCTATTATAATGCGAATATGAGTTCTGATACAATAATATCGATACGAAATGGTTTGTAGATTTGGTGCTCAAACGATACTGGTGACTGGAATGGAAGGCTATGAAAAGCAAGTTCATGGTCTCGGTAATTGGACTTGCCAGGCCAAGTTTCGGTGAGCATTTCGATTTTCAGTCAAGTTAAGAGCCTATAGCATTTGGGTGGATAAGTTCGACAATCTTGTCAATTGATGTTTACCACGAAAAAAATGACATTAGAAAATTTAGACCAATTTCCAAGACATGTGTAAAAAATTAAGTACACTTTCAGGGAACAATTGGATAAAAAATTTAAGCGTACGCAAAATCGTAAAAGCAGAAAAATTTAGCTTGCGTATAAATTGTGAGAAGAACGAAAGTTGTGGATTTAATCACTTGCTTTTTATGAATGGCCCCCAAAACGTGTAGGGGACCAGTAAACCGTTCCCCAATTTCTACAATTTTGAGAAACGGTTAACCGATCCCCGGGAGTGGTTTACCGGTCCACAGGAACGGTTAAACAGTCCTGAGGACCGGTAAACCGTTCCTTCAGGGGAACGGTAAACCGGTCCTGGGGACCGGTTGAGATAGGCATGAGTCCCTACTGATGTATGCTTTATAGTTGAAAATTGAAACATTGTCGATTTCCAATTTCGCGATGACCCCCTAACAAACTTGACCTCCGTCTACAAGATTCCCCCGAAACAACAATTTCAAAAAGTTGAATCGTACTCGAGTTGTCGTGTTTACGGTCCCAGTGGAAGAACACCAAGTCATTCGCATAATTAATGTAGTGTCTGCGATTAATGATAATTAACAAGCATTTCTGGGTCGGCTGAGTTCCAGCTTTTTCGCCAGGTCAAGGGGTTAAAAATGCGGATGTTTCATTGAGGCATGGAATCGCTCATAATATGTTAGCCTTCAAAGCTAAAGAAAGGAACGATTTGAGGGTGGTTGGGATAAGGCCAAGGCTCTACTATATTATCCATTTCTATGGGGTAAGGTGAATATAATGATTTGAGTCCAATCAATCATTGGACTGTGGACTGACTGATCATGAACGTCTCTGGAATAGGATTTATTCTAAGGTCTGCCTATACCTATACTGCGTGGCAAACTATATAGTCATGGAGGAATAAGACTTGGCACTTGACTGTAATTTCTTGATTATAGAACAATGCGAAATAAATCCATTCCCTAAATTTTAGAACATGACACTTATTGGCAAAGGGCAGCGGAAGATAAGTTGGAAATAACCATGTATCAGTAAGACATGGAACCACTTAACGTGGGAACGAGTTTTATGTCTTGTCTTGGGATGATGGGAGTCAAGTACGTATATGTTAGTGTGTGTGGGACAATGGGGTTACTTTTATGAGGACATTCGATACTCTCATTTTATTAAGTATCGGAAATACTTGATACGATGGTTTTGTGTCCGTCCGTCTGTCCTATTCTCGTTGTTGGTTCTCTAACTTCCGAACGCTTCAACATTGATTTTTTTTCAGAATTTGGTACTACGGATCGTAATACATGTTAAATTCTGAGTTGGGTCAAATCAACCACACCCCCTGGGTACTGTCCATCTATCCCAATGTTTAAAATACTGCCACCACCATGTTCACCACCATCATTCCACAATTGGTTTTTTCAAACATTGATTCGAATATTAATGAATGTATTTACAACATGAAGGGCATACGCACTCACAATGGTGTATATAAGTGACCACTTATGCTTACCCCATTTGCCATGAATCATAATCAATGACCATTATGTCCAAATTCTGATTGCAATGCCATATGAGCACTATCAGAAGGGGAATCACATTGTTTATCATGTGACCGCTCACACTGCCCCCCCCCCCCGGGTCATACTAAATGATCCTTATGGTCAAATTCCGGTTGCAATGCTATAATGCTATATGAACAATATCACCAGCGGAATCACATTGGAATGCATGTGACCACTCCCATTTGTCCCAGGGTTCATCACAATCAATGACCATAAAGGTCAAATCCTGATTTCAGTGGAATATGAATAAAAGGGCAAGAGCATCACATTGTCATGTCATGAGTGTAATTGATTTCATTCACAAACCTTCTTGAAAATGTGTCAATCAATTTCTGATCATTTGATTTCACATTTCTGGGTACTGTTTTCTTATTCATCTCCAATACTTTCATATATCCATTGATAAAGTTTGTTATCGTTAATCATAGAATCGGCATATAATAGATAAATCGACAGACTCAGACTCAATAAAATTAATCAATTGATTTTGAACTACTCGGGTCAATGGCATCGCGATAAAAAAGCTCCTGCAGTAGACTCCGGTCTTTTCTTAAATTTTAAAACTGAATGTGTGATTGATGTAAATTAACAATGATTATGAAGGATACTGAAAAATATCAAAAATTAAAAACGTTTGTAATGATTGCAGGATGAAAGATATGTGACTTTTTACGGTGACGGGACACAATAAAATCCCTGTGCTCTTTGAGTCCCAGGGTGAAACCCCGTTGGTCCTTTACTATATTCTACTAAATTACATTTCAATTTACGTAAAGACGAAACTAGTTGTTTTCAGCGAATCAAAGAGCAACTAGGGACTCTAATTGCTTCAAGCGTTGTCATTTTAGATTAGATGAAGATGAATATGAGTTAGTTTAGGAGCTCACCGAGACATCATTTTTTTTTGTTAGTTCTTTACAACAGAACACAAAACTTAGTTTGAAATAGTTCATAATGGGGTTGGGCAGACAGATTTTGAAGTTCTTAAAAGGGTGTGTGGTTTCTCGATTCATCAATTCCTTACATATGGGGCTAGATAGAGGTTGTTTTTAATCGTTGTGTAATATTCAAACGGTTGATGAAAAGGACATCAAAATTGTATCATTAATCACCAATTAGAATTGTTTATGAGCGTTCGTTTCGTTCTTCGCTCGTTCGACTTTTCAAGACTGTCAAATTTTTATAGGAATCCTGAAACGTGGATCGAGAACCGTTATATAAATTTAGATAAATGACGTACTTAATTTCTAATTATACAAATGTAAATGATAAATAAATAATATATGGAATTACTATGAATACTGATTGATGTAGACTACCAATGGCTGAAAATTTTTGGAGAAGATAAAAGGCTTAATAGAATTTGGAAACTGTTATTATTGCACTTTTGTACGAGTACAAAAGTACGATAGTAATTATTAAGCCTTACTGTTGGTACCCTTTAGCTTTAGAATATGCAATAAAATTGCTAAAACTACCATGGTTTGATTTTGCTCAACGGTGGTGTTTAAATAACTTTCACGGTGAATTGGCGACCACGGATTGCTTAATCGTGAACTATAATTAATTGGGTCGATTTTTAATATTAAATTTACTTAGATCATCATAATGACACTCAAATTCATGTGTGTACTAATGATATAATTTAGAGTTTTAAACAGATATATATTAAAAGCATACGTTTTGAAAGTTTGTATGGTGTTATGAATATATAAATCAATAGACTAGAGAACAAAAATCCAATATTCAGGATTTAAAGGAGAACGCTGACTTTTGATTTCATAAGCGTTGAACTTTTAAATTTATTTCAGTTCATCAGTTCGTTCCTATACAATATTATTGCTTGTTATTTGATTTAAATCTAATACAGTACAGCTTTTTTTTTGTTTTTGTAAAAAGCAAAAGCATGTTTCTATTTCAAAACCTTTTAATATTCGAGGTTCTATTTTCTATTCCGGGATCGTTAGTGAAAATAATATCACAATTTAGGAACACATTTTCTGTGACAAATAGTACTAATTTGTACCATCGCAGTAACGTGAATTTTCTGGAATCTTTTACACATTTTGTTCGATTTCAATTGGAAGAATACTATGAATTGTGTTTTAAATTACGCATTGTTGTATTTTGCTTTAACTTTTTCATGTCACTTTTATGGAGGTTAATAGATCAAAAGATTAAAGTGTTTTTTTTATTGAGAGTAGGCGTAAGGCGTGTATTTCGAGGGGTTTCTAATTTTCAGTATTTACATATGAAGTGTTTTATTTCTTTACATGGCATTATTATAATGGCATTGAAAAGCACAGGTCATTTTCGAACATCAATAATAATTTATCAAATCTTTATTATTCGACTAATTGCAAGATCCAGACTTAATTATCTGGTGTAATTGGATTTTAAGTTTTCATGCGATCGTAAAATCGTAATTATCGGTAAAAGTTAAGGCAAAATGAGAGCAAAATGCATATTATTATGTGGTGATAATTCAATTCAAGTCGATGGTCAATTTTTTTCACTGTCTAAAAATTTGTTTCAAACCTTCAAAAAAGATGCGTCATTGCACGTCTTTCTGGCACTAGTCAGAGTTTCAGACGTATTCTACATGACATTCCGACAATTCAGAATATTTGATTGCGCTTTTGGTTTACAATAGGTTACATCCACATCCCTTGCAATCTTTACAGCATAGAACTGTTAAGCAAAAGGTAACAAACAATACTTGCAAAATAAGCAGAATAAAGCTCACTCTAATTGGAAGATCAACCACGATTCTTATTAAGAGGTGAAACCTCTTAATGAAAAGATCTGGTCCGTCCGTCCGTCCGTCCGTCTGTCCTCGTCGACGATAACTCGTGAACGGTTGTAGTTTTTCAAATTTTTTTTCGAATACATGTTCCTTGTGCCCATACGCAGCCGGAGTTCAAAGTTGAGCGGAAACGACCACACCCCCTGGGGTTTGCCCATCTACCCCAATGTTGAAAAACCACCACCATCACACACTACAATAGAACTACATGCCTCTATACACAATACCTTCATGCCACATGTAAATATTTATATACGTGAATCGTGTAACCGTGCACACACATACGGGACCACCCCCACTCGCCCCGGGGCGCGCCCCACGGGGCATTTTGGGGCAAAATGAGATTTCAACGCTATATTGTAGCCACATACCGTGCAATGTGTAAACACATACGGGATCACCCCAACTCGCCCCGGGGCGCGCCCCACGGGGCATTTAGGGGCAAAATGAGATTTCAATGCTATAATGTAGCCACATACCGTGCAATGTGTAGACACATACGGGATCACCCAAACTCGCCCCGGGGCGCGCCCCACGGGGCATTTAGGGGCAAAATGAGATTGCAATGCTACATTGTAGCCACATACCGTGCAATGTGTAAACACATACGGGATCACCCCAACTCTCCCCGGGGCGCGCCCCACGCGGCAATTTGTACTTTTGTATGTACTTGTACAACATGTCCAGTGCACAGTGTATACTTGTACAACTTGTACAATGGGTACTTGTACAACATGTACAACGGGTACTTGTACAACATGTACAACGGGTACTTGTACAACATGTACAACGGGTACTTGTACAACATGTACAACGGGTACTTGTACAACATGTACAACGGGTACTTGTACAACATGTACAACGGGTACTTGTACAACATGTACAACGGGTACTTGTACAACACGTACAATGGGTACTTGTACAACATGTACAACGGGTACTTGTACAACACGTACAATGGGTACTTGTACAACGGGTACTTGTACAACATGTACAACGGGTACTTGTACAACACGAACAATGGGTACTTGTACAACGGGTACTTGTACAACATGTACAACGGGTATTTGTACAACATGTACAACGGGTACTTGTACATGTACAACGGGTACTTGTACATGTACAACGGGTACTTGTACAACATGTATCACGTGAAGTTAACCTCTGTTTAAATCGTTCGTGTATCGGAGAGGTTTCACCTCTTTCGTATGTGCGTTCGCAACGGTTTATTTATTTATGAATTCTATCCGTTTAAGTTAAAAAAATACTTGCACAGTTCCAATGAAGTAAATATTGCATAAAAATGTTAGGGACCGTTCAAAACGTTTATGTTCATAGATAATTTACATATTATTATTTCAGGGTAATAGATATACTATAAGTAAATCAATACAGTAATTAAAAACTGTTCGTTGAAATCGTAAACTAGTTATTTGTTAAAAAAATAATTCCTCATTACGTGGGATTATAATATTATATGAATATGATCGTACACAGACAAAATTAGAACTACAAACTTGACATTGATAGGAAACACAATGGAATGAGAAGCGGCACTTTTTTTGCAATTACTTCTAATTCAAGGAGCTCTGAACCGAAATCGGATTCCCAAGTTGGTTTATTTTGTAAACATTATTTTAGGACATTTCATTAAAGACAAATAAAATGTTTGGTTGGACAGGTTATAAAGCTAAAAGGTAATACTGCTAAACCCACGCCAAGTAAACTAAACCGTTGCAAACGCACATAAGCAAAGAGGTGAAACCCATCCGAAACACTTAACATTTACACCAACTTTAACTTCACGTTGTACAACTTTGTACACGTTAACTTTGTACACGTTAACTTGTTAACTTTGTACACGTTAACTTATTAACTTTGCATACGTTAACTTCAAGTTCTACACGCTCAATTCAAGGCGTACACGTTAACTTCAAGTTGTACACGTTAAATTTAAGTTGTACCCGTTAAAGTCAAGTTGTACACGTTAGCTTTCAGTTGTACAATATAGAGTTGGAATCTCAATTCGCCCCGAATCGCGCCTTGGGGTGAGTGGGGGACGTGTACAAGCTTCCACAGTACTTGGCTATAATATAGCGGTGGAATCTCAATTCGCCCAAAATTTTGCCTCGGGGCGCGCCCCGGGGTGAGTAGGGGTGATCCCGTATACGTATATAAGCTTCCACGGTACATGGCTACAATATAGCGTTGGAATCTCAATTCGCCCCAAATTACGCCCCGGGGCGCGCCCCGGGGTGAGTAGGCGTGATCTCGTATACGTATATAGGCTTCCCCAGTACTTGGCTACAATATAGCGTTGGAATCTCAATTCGCCCCAAATTGCGCCCCGGGGCGCGCCCCGGGGTGAGTAGGCGTGATCTCGTATACGTATATAGGCTTCCCCAGTACTTGGCTACAATATAGCGTTGGAATCTCAATTCGCCCCAAATTGCGCCCCGGGGCGCGCCCCGGGGTGAGTAGGGGTGATCTCGTATACGTATATAAGCTTCCCCAGTTCTTGGCTACAATATAGCGTTGGAATCTCGCTTCGCCCCAAATTGCGCCCCGGGGCGCGCCCCGGGGTGAGTCGGGGTGATCCCATATATGAGTTCATTTGTACACGATATATGAATATTTTATATTTTTAATATGACAGGAAGCATATATAGCATATAATCTATAGGTGCATTTAGTACTATGTAGTGTATACACGGTGGTGGTTTTTTTAGTATTGGGGTAGATGGGCAAAACCCGGGGGGTGTGGTCGATTTCGCCCAACTTCGAACTCCCCCTGCGTATGCATAGTAGAAGCATATATCCGAAAGAAAAATTCGAAAAAGTTAAACCGTTCGCGAGTTATCGTCGGGCATGCGGACGGACGGACGGACGGACGGACTGACGGACGGACGGACGGACGGACGGACACAAAACGTTTTTAATAAAGAGGTTTCACCTCTTTAATAATAAGACAAAAATAGAGAGAACAATATTATTATTATTAATATCTTTAACCTTTCACTCTAAACTTTTATCTAGCATACGCTTAGTTCTGAAGAAAATAATGATAAACCGTTGCAAACGCACATACGAAAGAGGTGAAACCTCCCCGATACAAGAAACATTTAAGCAAAAGCTAAGTTCACGTGCATGATGTACAAGTATGTGTTGTACATGCTGTACAAGTACCCGCTGTACATGGTGTACAAGTACCCGCTGTACATGGTGTACAAGTACCCGCTGTACATGCTGTACAAGTACCCGCTGTACACGTTGTACAAGTACCCGCTGTACACGTTGTACAAGTACCCGCTGTACATGCTGTACAAGTACCCGCAGTACACGCTGTACATGCTGTACAAGTACCCGCTGCACATGTTGTACAAGTACATGTTGTACAAGTACACGCTGTTCTTGCTGTGTGTACATTGTGTACATTGCACAGTACGTGGCTACAATATATCGTTGAAATCTCATTTTGCCCCAAAATGCCCCGTGGGGCGCGCCCTGGGGCGAGTGGGGTTGATCCCGTATGTGTTTACATATTGGACGGTATGTGGCTACAATAAAGCGTTGAAATCTCATTTTGCCCCAAAATGCCCCGTGGGGCGCGCCCTGGGGCGAGTGGGGTTGATCCCGTATGTGTTTACATATTGGACGGTATGTGGCTGCAATAAAGCGTTGAAATCTCATTTTGCCCCAAAATGCCCCGTGGGGAGCGCCCCGGGGCGAGTGGGGGTGATCCTGCATATGTTTACACATTGCACGGTTTGTGGCTACAATATAGCGTTGAAATCGCATTTTGCCTAAAAATGCCACGCTGGCCGCGGCCCGGGGCGAGTGGGGGTGATCCCGTATGTGTTTACATATTGAACGGTATGTGGCTACAATATAGCGTTGAAATCTCATTTTGCCCCAAAATGCCCCGTGGGGCGCGCCCCGGGGCGAGTGGGGGTGATCCCGTATGTGTTTACACATTGCACGGTACGTGGCTACAATATAGCGTTGAAATCTCATTTGGCCCAAAATGCCCCGTGGAGCGCGCCCCGGGGCGAGTGGGGGTGATCCCGCATGTGTTTACACATTGCACGGTATGTGGCTACAATATAGCGTTGAAATCTCATTTTGCCCCTAAATGCCCCGTGGGGCGCGCCCCGGGGCGAGTGGGGGTGATCCCGTATGTGTTTACACGGTTACATGATTCATATATATAAATATGTACGGGTGGCATGAAGGTACTGTGTATAGGGGCATGTAATACTATTGTAGTATGTGATGGTGGTGGTTTTTCAACATTGGGGTAGATGGGCAAACCCCAGGGGGTGTGGTCGTTTTCGCCCAACTTCGAACTCCCCCTGCCTTTGGACACGAGGAGCATGTATTCGAAAAAAAAAATTGAAAAACTACAACCGTTCACGAGTTATCGTGGACGAGGACAGACGGACGGACGGACGGACGGACGGACGGACGGACCAGATCTTTTCATTAAGAGGTTTCACCTCTTAATAACAACGTGACACAGAAATCTGATCACTTTCGGGACCATTCTGATTTGATCATGCATAATAAGATATAAGAAGAGTCCTTCTATTTTTTTTTTTTTTAACTCTTCGACAACTTTCATTCCTCATCATCCTGTCTCAACTTTCATCTTTCCCGTCGTCCAAAAAGATAATAGGACATTGAAGCTTGGTTAAATTGAAAATTTTGCGAATTATAAATGCAGCGATATAATTTATTTTAAAAAAAATGGCAGCCCTTAACTGTGCAGGTTCATATCACATTGCTTTTTATAAAATGCAGGAGTTGCGGGTTGTTGATTGGTAATCGACTTGATCATTTAAAATATACAATGACTATACTATTATATCATATAGCACATTTGACATTCATCTTTGCCTTTTCCGAACTTCCACATGTCATGAAGGTTTCGTTGAAACGAAATTGTCTTTAATTAGGCTGACCATACGTCCCGATTTTTACGGGACAGTCCCGATTTTCGAGGCCTGTCCCAACGTCCCAAAAATGTCCCGATTTCAGAAAAAATGTCCCGAATGTCCCGATTTTTCATCGGATTACAAATTTACATTTTAACCTAATTTTCCACATGAAATTGCAACAGATATTGTATAATTTTATACTTCGTGACGATTTATATTGCAATGCCCCTCCTTGTAACTCATACTTATCATCTATCTGATTCGGATAGTCTATACTCTATGGTTTGGCGCTAATAATATATATTAGATTTTATTTTAGTTTACCGTTCACGTTCAGCGACTTCACTTCATTGCTATTATTCACATAACGTTTTCGAACTGTGACTCATTCTGTTAAAAAATTAAAAAATAACTAATTGTTCATCCTGTTATTTAGTATTTCTAAGTCTATTAAAATTCCAAAACGATCTTGTAAATTCACTAATAATCATCAAAACGAATGTCTACTCAACGTCAATCTACTATGAATTGTTAATGATTAAGGTAGAGTGTAGAGTAATCCGATTTTGAATATAACATTGGGGTTAAAATATACCGTTACAAACGGATCAAAAAGGGTGAAACCACACGAACAATACGTAAAATTACATTTAGAATCGTCGCCCTCCACATGATAGCCGCTTTCTACAAGATTCGCACATTGCCCCAACCATAGAGTATAGTCATATACGTTTTTGAATTACATTTGACCGTACCTTTCCCACGATGTGAAATGCACATACGAAGGCATTTTTTTAATTTTTACCTATGACCTTTTCCGCTTAACCTTTGACCTACACTGTCCTCAAACAAACTCAGCCTCCGCAGGAAGGTCATGTATGTATTTCCGAAAAAAGAATTTGAAAATATTCAACCGTTCGAAAGTTATGCTGCGAACGGACAGACAGACAAGGTAAAAACATTAATGGGTTTCACCCTTTAATAAACCGTTGCAAACGCACATCAAAAAAGGGTGAAACGACACGAAAAAGACTCAAAACATCATTTAATGTCGTTCTACGACACATGTGAGTCGTTTTATACAAGATTATCAGATTTCCCCAACCATAGAGTGAAGTTATATATATTGTTGAACAACACTCGACAGTACCGTCCCAACGATGTAGTACACATCTAGGTTTACTATTTAAACAAAATGTGACATATGACCTTACCCGCTTGACCTTTGACCTGCACGATCATTAAACGAACTCAAGATCCGCTTGAAGGTCATGAATGGTTTCCCGAAAAAAATTTTTTGAAATATTCAACCGTTCGAGAGTTATGCTGCGAACGGACAGACAGACAGACAGACAGACAGACAGACAGACAAAGTAAAAACATTAAAGGGTTTCACCCTTTAATAAGGATAAGCACTCTAAGGTCTAAGATAGCCGAATTAAAAAAATTCATACTAGATATTATCGACTAAAAATATGTCCCGCATACTAGATATTATCGACTAAAAATGTGTCCCGATTTTTGGAGTAAAATATATGGTCAGCCTACTTTAATATTAAAACCATATTCCATATTAAAACCTCATCAACTGAACTACAACTACGGAAGGCACTTGCCGATGCTTTATTTGACTAATTGTCTTGATTAAAAAATTCCCCTTTTTGCTGAAAGATTATAAAAAATAGATGTTCATACATGGCCCAACGAAATAAGAGCCCATCTATTTTGAGGGTTTGATAAAAAGAATGCATGGGCGTCTATTGCAGGATTTAAGGCAGAGTTATCCGTCAACGGTAAACATAAGCATGAAAACTTCATGTTATATTTTATCATTATATGAGTGCATGATAATAATATGACTTTCATTTTATCTGAATTATTGACACTAAAAGCCCTATTAATTCAATTCCCGTTCTAATAGCACATCATAAACGCTTAGATATAATTTACGTAAAATTATAAATGATCCCCGCCGCATCCCCAAAAACAATAAAATAAGTCTCTATTTCAATGCAGAACTAAATGTTCGTCTTCTCGCGACTCGTCACGTAGCAAACCTCCTCTCATCTAAAGTTCTAAAAGTCTTCTCGAGTGGATTTGATGAAATATAGAATTTTAGGAAAACTACAAAAATCTCTCAAAAAGTTATAAAAATTTCAAGACTATCATCTCCGGGGCATTATGAAAATCCTACGGAAATCAATCAAACCCTATAAAATCTTAAGTAGTTAATTAGTTAAATCATCAATTATGGACCCCAACCCAACCTCTCATCACCTCGGAACCCTAAACGTCGACATTACAACCTAATTAAAATAGAGAATACAGTTTTTGACATTTTGTTTTCATTACCCCTTCTGCCGACCTCAGCATCATCATCATCATATTTTTATCATCACCACGAGTCAGCATCTGAACTTGACGTTACTGAATCCATGCGAAAACCACAGTCTTTGCCTCAAAATTTCGAAAAATCCCTTTCCATCATCCCCTCGTCAATCTCAGAGGACAGCCCCAAAGTGTCGACGAAATTTAGGGTGCGGAACGGAATTGTGGGGAGATAAAGGGGGGACTAGATTTCCTTTTTCGTTCTTTGTTCCCTGCTCCTTCCTCCAGGTTCTCCCTTTGAGGAGTCCGTGGTTCTTAGGGAGAACCTGGCCATTCTCTCCCATACTAATCCCCTGTGTACGGAAGGTCGGCTGGGACTGGAGAGACTCGTGTCCCATCTGCTGCGTTCGGAGAGAAGGACGTTTTTGTCGGAGGGGCCGTGGACTGGATAGGGATGAGGAGGATTTAGAGAGAGATTTGTGCTGCGAAAAAAGGTTGTAAGATCGAGGCATATGAGGGGAGAGGAGCAGAGAGAGAGAGAGAGACGACGAGAAGAGCAGAGATACGTGGTTCACTCCGCACACCAAACTCACTTTAGTTTAATGCACGACGAGTCCAAGGAAAGGTCTTCTCTTTGATTGCGGAAACTATTTTTCTCTACTCCAGTCCAGAAACTTGATATTCTCATCGAAAAAGGTAAGGTCTTATCATTGTCTTTGGCTTAGAGCAGGTCCCTGTTCCCCTCCCGAGGGGACACCTTCCCCCCTGCATCAATTCACAATTCTTGTCGAAAAAGTAGGGAGATTTAGGACAGAGTCAGATGGAGGAACGGACTGCAGAGTGCAGAGGGGAATATGAGAGGAACGAGAGAGACAGTGTTGCCTGGTAGTTGTAGGTCATTGGTTTGGTTCGAAACGTCGCGGAAATGAGGAAAGGAACAATAATACTTGGAAATCGGTGGTAAATAGTAGTCGTAGTGGTAGGTGACTGAAAAATCGGGAACTGCTGGTCATTTTTTCATGATAATGCATGGCATGGTGTAGAGGATAGTAGGTCGGAGGCATTGATTCATGATCATTGTTGGATGATTGAGCAAAAAGAAAAACGGCGCTGAGTTTGGGCATTTTGCATTTCGGTGGCTGGAATGTGGGGTGCACGCGAATGCACGGGTTAAAACAATGAGTAATGCATAACTATTTCATAATGCACGCCGTACTTGGTACTTGCAGAAAGAAAAACGGCGCTGAGGTTGGGCATTTTGCATTTCAGATTTCGGTGGCTGGAATTGCAAATTGTGGGGTGCACGCGAATGCACGGATAAATATTTCATAATGCACGCCGTACTAGTTTGTAGTTAGTAGCAAGTAATGCATAATACGGATGTGGGGGTGCAGGGTGGATGTCCTTCCTTCCGTCCTGCCCAGTGCCATGCCTGTGTCCTAGTCCTATGCATGCGGGCAGGCTGACTTCGGCGGGTGAACGATACTTTTTTAAAGTCCCTATCCCCCCAATGCTTACACTCCAGTTAGTTACACCACGCATTAGTCCCGTTGGTTTTGAAGTTGAGGCAGTCTTGGTGTGCAGAAGGTCAGGTTTGCACATTATGATAGGCAGCTCAGAGCCACAAGGAAGTTTGCAACCCCTTACATCATAATAAATAGGTAATAAGAGATAAAGAATAAAGAAAGTAGTTGGGCAGGCATGCTATTACATTGGCAATTACATGGATCGAGGTTTATCAGTTGATATTTGATATTAATTACCAATTGTCCAGACACAATCGTTTATAGATAATGAATCTTGAGTCGTATAAGCTGTGAGCTGCATCATAAGAACATTGCTTAGAACAAAAGAACGCTTACAGACGGTATCTGCATCTCACTTTGCACTTATGCCCTTTCCTTTGTTGAATCGAATCTCACACTCACAAGCCTCGAATCCAATCGCTCGAATCACCACTATCACTATCACCAGTAACTAGGTAATAATTACTAATCAGTAATCTCCCTCTAATAGAATATAGAATTGAATCATTCGTCGCAAATCGCAACCCCAATGGAATCGAATCGACTTATTCGACAAATTGTTGCATATATACATTTTCTTTAGATTGTATTCTGGGATGTCGATGTAAGTAGAGTCAGTAGAGTGATTGAATTTCAAATGGACAGACCAGATTGTATTAGGCAAGTATATTCTTTGCATTGACGACGATCATTTGATTGATTTACCCAATTTTCTGTACTGATCGATCTCTGTGGTTTTCTCATAATTCTCGTGAGTATAAATAAATAGGTTGTCCAGTAGCATCATGAATTTATTTTTGTTTCTTTTAAAATTGGCCGGTGTAAACCTTCATTCACGCATATCCAATATCACAGATTGATCTAGATTAGCAGTTTGGAAATTGATTGGCAATGCACAATAAGATTGACACTTGGCCTTGCCCTGCCAAACTGCTTTTGGGTTATCAATAAAGATCTTACAGCTCGGTTAATACGAAATCCACTTGAAAATTATATTTGCTGTATGTTTGTAAATTTTAACTTTCTGCATTAATATTTTATCAAATCCAAAATCTGTGTATATCAGTAGGTACATATTTGACGCAAAAATGAATTAAATTGTTATACATTTTATGTTTAGATCGTATTGAGACCCGAGAGTTTTTATCAAAACTCGAGGTTCTCGATCAACAGGGGACAGCCCTACGTTTTTCGCAAGAGAAAGTAAAAATGATAATAACATGAAAATCGATCGAACCAAAATAAAACGGAGCACCACAGAGGTGGTAAGTACCTATTCTTCTTATTATTATTAATATCATACATTATAGGCAGACATAACTAACGTATTGCAATGTAATGTTTTAATTGACTCGTATTGTTACAAACGTTAACTCTAAATCGTTTAATTTCAGCCTCCGGATTGTAAGATACTGATAGATAAGCTAAAGGCGTGCGATACCGAGGATAAAATCATCTACGTCTTGAAAAATGTCAAAACTTGGACATTCGGAAAATGTGAATTGTATCATTGGATCGATGTGCTCGATCTATTTGATTCGAAGTTGCAACAAGCAACCAATAGACGTGGGAGTAGTTGGGTTATGACCTGTGATGTGAGCGGCAGTAATCATGTAAGCATATATGATTGTTTTTATATATTTATTTTTTCTCTATTTGGAGTATAGTGTCCCAATACAATATTACTTTTTAATTGTTAGCTACAAGAGTGTGTACAGCGGATTTGTTGCTTCACATCCCTGTTGATTGAGCATTCCTTCTCAAGAACGCTCTACAATTCAATGGAACATCTCACGGCTCTGTTGAATTCCACGTGCTTGCCTTTGGTCCTGGAAGTCCTTCACTTGCTTTACATGTTCAGCAAGCGTAGTAATTTTTTAACCAGACTCTCGGAAGACAAACGAGAAGTGCTTTTGGAACGACTGGTGTACTTGGCAGAGGTAAAGTTAACAGTTAACATTGTATTTGCCACACAATTGATTTAAATGATCGACGAAAATCCTATAAATATTTGTGCACATTTTTAGAGCTGGGGTGGTAAAGAAGCCGGCTTTGGATTAGCAGCTTGTTGCCTTGATAGGGCAATGGGGGTAAGCTATACTTTATATTTTTCAGTTATACAATATTTACAATATACATAATATCTATTACATGATGCAATCTAACGTTCTAAATTTGAATTGTTAACCAGGAGTTCCCTTCAACTGCTACGACTGTCCACTTGGAGTATGTTGTAGGTGATTTTGAAGCAAACGCGCTTAACAGGAGAACAGGTGAACCATGGAGGATTGTTCACGTCGATAATGTCAACGAAATTAAGAAAACGCCAGCCGAAATTGTTGACCACTTGATTGAACAGTATGAAGTTCCTCTTGAAAAACAGGTGCGTATCAAACTGTCAATCACATGTAATTTCGGAATTTCCTTTATTTAAAAAAAATACGTCCCCTCTGACTATTCAACGGTATTTTGATTTCAGCTCATTCTATTTACACACGTAAGACTGGCACACAATTTTCCGGAATGGAAGCAGCGGGTGAAGCTTGTTCAGGCCCGATTGCAAGCTCTTTCGATATTGGTGTATGCCAATGCGATACAGGACAATACACAACAGCTTCTATACAGTGGTCTAATGGAAGAACTGGTGGATGTGCTTGAATTGGATAAACCATATTTAAAAGATATTAAAGCCGCTGCTCTAAAAACTCTTACATCCATTATCCATCTCGATAGAGCTCAGAATTTTCCCAAGTGAGCTTAATAATTCAAATATTTTATAATTTACACATTGTGCGTATTGCGGAAAGTTATCTTTATCTACTAACCTGGATTATTATTATTAGCATAATCGACACAACTGGTGCTGGATCTTACCACGGTTTCCTGCCGGTTATGGTGCGAACGTGCATCGCGTCTCTTACAAACCCACCTCCAGGCGAAAAAGAACCTTATCCACTACCGCTTGCGACAGCCTTATTTAGCTTTTTGTATCATTTAGCCAGTTACGAGTTAGGGGGTGAGGCCCTCGTAAATTGTGGAATGTTAGAGAGTCTTCTTAAAGTGGTTAACTGGAGTATTGTAGATGTTGAACACGTTACGGTAACGGTTTATAACTTTGAAAAAATTATACATTCAATAATTAATAAGGTTTTAAATTCAAAAATTTATATATAGTTCGTTACTCGAGCTGTGCGAGTTATTGATCTCATCACCAATATGGATATGCAAGCATTCCAGGCACACAATGGATTGGCTGCGTTTATTAGTCGTTTGGAGGTAACTTGTTTGAAAATTACAATTGTTTGAAAATTACAATTGTTCGAAATGTTGAACGAATTCTATTCAATATTTTATTTTATTTCCATTGTAGATGGAAATTTCCGCTTGTAGAAAAGACCAGCCATTCGAGATATTGCCACGACATGATGTAAACGACAAACTTATTGACAGAACTGGACAGAATATGTATGGAGAAAGTATTCCGATGGAAACTGACGGCAGTGGAAGTCAATTAGTAAGGCTTCTCGCTCACGTACTAGAGCCTTATACCGTTAATACTGTATGTAAATGTAATTTTTTTGTTTAGGATTTGAGCGGCGATTCATCATCGACACAAGTTCCAGCTTTTAATGGTAGCTCGATTGATTTTGTACACAACGGTACTACTTGTCTACCTCAGAGAGCAGCCCTGTTGAAGTCCATGCTAAATTTTCTAAAAAAAGTGATTCAAGATCCAGCTTTTTCAGATAGTATTCGACACATAATGGAAAGCTCACTTCCTAACTCCATTAAACACATCATTAGTAATGCTGAATACTATGGTTCATCGCTTTTTCTCCTTGCATTGGATGTCTTCACTGTGTATGTCTTCCAAGAGCCGTCTCTACTTTCAAATTTGCAAGATAGTGGACTTACCCGGATTGTTTCGGAGGCGTTGCTTTACAAAGATGTACGAATATTAAAATTCTTATCGATGTTGGCATATTTTTATTTACTGTAGTATACAAGAATGAAAAATTAAAGACTAAGCCGATTTTTTTTTATCTAGGTGCCACCAACGCGAGAAGTCATTTCATCGATGCCAAATGTGTTTTCAGCATTATGTCTTAACAGTCGTGGTCTAAGCTCGTTTATTAAGTATCTCCCATTCCGAAGACTCTTTCGGATGTTGATTACTCCTGAGTATTTGCCGGCAATGCGACGAAGACGTACAGCTGAGCCTATGGGTGATACTGCATCCAATCTTGGAAATGCAATGGATGAGCTAATGAGGCACCAACCAAGTCTTAAAATTGCAGCTACTTCAGCCATGGTGGATGTGAGTTTTAACATTACTATTCCTATAATTACTGTTCATGAATTGGTAATGTGAATTGGTATTAAAATATTGTTTTGTATTTAGGTGTTGAATGAGTTGTGTTATATTGGGGTTTCTAAGCGAAATTTAGTCAAGACCCACTGTAAACCTGCTATGCCACCTGTCACGACAACCGCTAGAAGTGGAGCATCTGAAGGTGGTAGTAGTGACGATGATGACGACGATGAAGAGGAAACATCAACGGCATCTCATTCACAGCCTGCTGCTTCATCGAGTAGTAGTCGGGAAGAAGCTGGACAAGAAAATCCTACCACAACTTGTGCGGGTGGAAACCATGATAACTATGGCCCTGTGCCCTTCATGGACTATGTTCTGAATGTGGTATGTCGACATATACGAGTTAGTAGATATTTTTTTATGAGAACTTGTTGAATTTTGTATTTATTTATTGAATGTTTAGATGAAATGTTTGGACGCGATTATGAGCAATAATTCAACCGATGATCACTGTAGAGAATTTGTAGAACAAGGAGGTTTAGCCAATCTTATCAACATTTTGCTAAAACCTGCCCTTCCCATTGATTTTCCTAATTCGCCCGCATGTCAAGCAACGTCCTCCGTTTGTCGTTCGATTCTCGTAAGCTTTCCTTCAATTCAATATAAACGAATATCCTTGAATTGTATATGATTAAAAATGAACATTATTAAATCAATATAGTCCCTCGCTCACGAGGGAGAAGTACTTCGTGCCGGAATTCAAGGGCTCTTTGATATGCTCGTAACTCTTGCACCTTTGGATGATCCTTTACGAGATCCTGGGAGTAGTATTTTGCTTCGAGAGCTTGCAAAATCTAATAGCCCCATTGATGCTCTAAACGATTGCTTCGAGACACCTTTACTCCATGCCATTACTTCCGTGCACTCATTGGTTATGATGTTCATTCATGTTTGTAGAACAGGCCAGGTAATTGTCTTTGCAAACTAAAGTTTGCTTCGATGACTCCAGCTTTTTTTAAATTAGAATATATTGGTTTTTAGTTTTTCATTCCTTATTTAATGCTTGGTGTAGAGTGACATTCGACAAATGGCCATTGGACAGTGGGGCTCACCATTAGGACTCAGTGTTCTTAAGGATCTTGCCAACTTGTATCTGCACTTGGTTTGGGAAAGTACAGTTTTGCTGGCTTTGTGCAGCGGAGAGTATCTTCCCGGGTCCAATGACTTTGGTCGTAAAGATTTAGAAAAACTGATTCCTCCTGACTTGCAGGTAAAAATGCAGTATGCAGTTATTATCAAATTCTTCTTCTTTTGATTGTAAGTGTGGAGTTCTGGTCGTGCGTTATATAGCAGTTTGAATAACTTAACAGAAAGAAACGGAAGTCAGTATCAAAACCGCTAAAGATGTTCCGTCAGAGCAAGGAAGTGGTGATGCAACAACTTCTCGCGATGGATTAAATAATATGGATCCAAGCAGTGGAGAGTCTGGTTTGGATGATGATGAACCTAATGTTCCCACAGAAAACATGGATGTTGATGGCGATTCTAGCCTTCCTGTACAACCCATGCTTGTCAATTCGTCTACACAGACAACACTTCCTCAGCCTAGAGAAATGAACAACATTACTCTTCAAAACTATGCGAAACTTATAAAACCAATCTTAAGTGCTTCCTCGCGGTTGGGGAGGGCCTTAGCAGAACTTTTCGGCTTACTTGTGAAGGTTTGAGTTAATATAATTTCTTACATTATCAGTAATACGAATACCTAATATGATTCTTTATCGGCATGTAAAATTTTAATTCGGTAGTTATGCGTTGGATCGCCTTTAAGACAACGGCGTGGTAATCATATGCCACAAATTCCTGGATTAATCATCCCTGGAGCAATTCAGGTGGCAGCTGTTTTATCGGATCTACTTACTTCGGGATTGCGGTGGGTACCTCCGGCTAACTCGCCCGTCCCTAGAATTACTTTTAGTATTTGTGCTGTCGGATTTTCCGCTCCTTTATTGTTTGATGAAAAGAAATTCCCCTATCATCTAATGCTGCGGAAATTTATGGAGTCTGAAGGCCTTGAAGCCCTTTTTGAGTAAGAATTATTTATTAATTTTGCTCCAGAACATTTAAAATTATGATCGTTATGCAATTTATTTTTAATTTAAAACCTAGTGTATTCTACTGGGCAATGAATGAAAGCTATGTAGCAAAAATTGAGTCAGATCCACCAGTAAATGAGCACCAAATGGAGTTCTTGGATTCGTGGCTAACGCTTGCTGAAAAATTTTCGAATCCTAAGACAATTCTTGATAGTCAGCACCAAATGGTCTCGAAATCCTTGGCAGTGACTAAATTGGTGAAGTTTGAACCCAATGCTTTTTTAGCTCACCTACATAAGGTTAGTAAGATCAATATCTGGAATTAAGGTTTGAAATCTAAAATTGACGAGCAATTTGAATGTTTTAGAGAGCATTTGAGGCTGTTTTGTTCTTGTGGCGTCAATATGATTTGAGGTGGTTTAGTCCCAGATCAGTTGAAACGATGTTGACAATCTTATGTCATGTGTTCCGCTTCAAAGAACAGGTATATCATTTGAGTTAAATAATTTCACACAATTTGTTTTATTTTTATTTGTGACTTGCTGCTAATAGTTTGTTTCTTATCTTATAGCAGTCAAAGGCTAACAGTAGACCAAGCGGTACCTCTGCGGTTGGAAATCCTAAGGAAACCGTAGCTTCTGGTAATACTGAAGAAACGCCTGTAACAAATGTTGCTGAAACTCCTGCATCAGGTCCTGGTGCTGGGAGTAATAACAGTCCTCAGAGAAATGTCCCAGTCACTGGAGAGACGCAGGCTGGAACCTCAACTGCCTCTCCCCAAGGTAAGTTATTGAAATAGTAGGAAACCACCTTTAATGGACTAAAATTAAAGTTCAACGTCCTTAATGTGTACATGAATCCGACAGTGTTTGGAGCTGCTGAAGCTTTAGGGGTTGATCCAAGTCATCTCCAGCAGCTTGTTGAGATGGGGTTCCCAGTTGAGATGTGCATCGAAGCACTAATTTCCACTACTACTTTGATCCAAGCTACGGACTACTTGCTGTCTCAAGGATCTGGAACTGGAGCTGCAGGCGGCTCCACAGTTAACAACACTACGTTGACAAGTAGCAGTCGCTTGACACCCGTACCTGAAGGAGTACCATCAGCCATACCGGTTAGTCCAATATTGTATAAAAACGGTAGTTTCCGACAACAAAATCACTAAAATATTACATTCATAGAATATGTTCATGGACTTGGACGGAAACCACGACGACCCAAGAAACATTGCTCGTCTCATGATGGCTCTAATAGATAAGAAAGATACGCCTAATTCTCGTAAACCGGTGACACCTTGCACGGTACTGAAAATTTTAATTATTATCCCAGGCTGTGATTCCTTGGTATAGCCCAATGAGTTTTACTGGATTTGCTGATCGGATTGCCCCAAAACAACCAGCATAGAATTGAATGCATGATAAAAGTATTTGATTCATTTTATGAATCAAATACTTTTATCATGCATTCAATTCTATGCTGGTTGTTTTGGGGCAATCCGATCAGCAAATCCAGTAAAACTCATTTTGGGGGCTATACCAAGGAATCACAGCCTGGGATAATAACAAGGCCAATAATAAATGTGTTTTAAGTATTGAGCTCATGAGTAATAAATAAATAATGTTTACCAGAAAATGGAACCATTACAAATGGTTGAGGTAGATGTGTTCACTGAAACAGTTCTAGAGCAATGTCTTGCGGTTCTTGATAAGATCCCGGATTGTGTCTTCCGTGTTTGTGAGTTACTGGTCGCTGTTGGTCAAAGAAATGGAATGATTTGGATGGAGAAAACGCTAAACTATTTAGTGAAAGAGGTTACATTTTAATTTACTAACATTTTAAACACGCTGAGAGCTTGCAGTTTTATTAATTTTGTGTTGCTTATTTAAATATAAATTTTAGATCGTTGAAGGAATGAGAAAATTAAGCAGAATGTTACGGGAAGAAGAAAAGATTATACTTGATCCCGATTTTAACATCGAATCGAAGCCCTTGTCACACCGTATACATTTGTTTACATTAATGTTTGAGGTATATTATTAAAGTTTTATGACTTCCTATTACTTGTTAAGAATTAATTGTTACTAGTCATTCCATTCAAATCAAAATTTCGATTCTGATTTGCAGGAAGTGAGGTATCTTAGTGCTATGATACTCGAGAAAAATCGGGGAATAGCTATTGCCTGTCAACTCCTCGTAGAATATGACTTAGCATTACATCATGATGACGGCGAAGGATTGCTGAAACATCAATTAATCCAACGGGGCATTCTAAAAACTCCAAATTGGGTGGCTCCTATGCTGTTAATGGTGGACTTGTATGAAAAAGCTTCGGTTGCAAGCACAAGACGATTAGGATTGGCCCTGGTATAACTTTTTAAGTTACATTATTAGTTCAGTGTTTAGTTTCAATGATATTCATATTGTGAATAACAAATGTATAAGAATAATCTGTAATTTAATTTCAGGAAACTAACCATGAGTGGAAATGGTTTGACATCAATTCTGGAAAGTGGTGCAATTATTCTCAACACAATAATGCCTGCATTGATAAAGCGTTTTGGGACGGAGAAAGCACTATACGCATTACCGCAGGCCGTCGTCGCTATGTGATAAACTTCAATGCTATGATACAGTTGAATGAAGAGACTAGCAATAGGCGTCCGATTACACTGTGGTTAAAGAATACGAACACAAAAGAAGAGACTGAATTACGGCCTGATACTCCACCGATGGTACGGGAAAACAATGGCCCATTAACATCAGATTCTGAAAGTGATTTGAATTTGGAACAAGAGCGTTCGCGGAGGATATTATCATTGATGGATCAATCTAGGGGTGTGATCGCTGCTCATAATTCTAGAATGCGATCACCCCGAAGTGCTGCTAGCCCCAAGAAACCTCCAAAGACTGAAAAAATGGACGTCGAAGACGAAAAAGAGATCTCTTATGTTCGAAAGCGAGTCTACAGATTCCAAGGTTTATCAAGAGATGAAGTCAACGACTTGATCAAGTATGAGGTTTTTTTTTAAAGTAGATGTTAGTTTTTTCTCGGCTTTTTATTTTGACGTAAAACTTTTGTCGTTTTAGATGCTCGGTGTCGTTCATGAAGTGCCCTGTTGAACCGGAATTTCTTCATGCGGTGATGCGACTGTGCCTTCGTCTAACTCGAAATTATGAGATAGCGGTTGCATTTTCTAATTTGGGTGGTATCCAAGTCCTTCTTGAGCTTTCACAAGGTTCTGGCTTTCCTGGTTTCTTACCGCTGTCCAATCTTCTTATACGACACGTTATTGAAGATCCGGCATGTCTTAGATATGCAATAGAAAAGGTTTGGATCCGAATAAATGTTTAATTGATTTTTTTAAGAGTCCTAAATCATATTGTTATCGAATTTGCTGATTTTATTGATGTAGATGATAAGGGCAAAAGCTCTCAGTACTGGTGCCGCAACATGCAAGGAACTTCATTTCCTTCTAAGAGGATTGGCTCCTGTAGCGTGCCGTTCTCCTGAGTTGTTTGTAAAAGTTGCAAAAGAAATTTTACGAGTGGACGTAACATTTGTTACCCGTAGAGGTATGATTTTTTATTTTTTTTTTATTCCCACATTCAATTGTTCTGAAAAAATATGATCTTAATATTCTACCCATCCTTATTTCGGTATCATGTAGCAGACGAAGATCTCCGATTGATCATCAAGCCAGTGGCCTGTAAACCGGAAAATTTGAAAACTTTCATGGGGGACACTGCGAAGACAGTGATACAGAAGCTCTTAATTTCCTTGACATTAAATCATCCTGGTGAGGATGACACAATCAAAGAGGATGCGTCTACTAACACCCCTGCTAAAAGATCAAACTCTCAGCAAACAGCCACAACTATGGATAACGAGGAAATGGTCAGTAAAATAATTGTTTATAATTGAGTATCAGATTGCTGCTGTCTTTGTCGGCATACAATGTATTAATTTGAAATAGATGGAAACTGATGCTGTGAAGTCAGCTAAAGACCAGGATGCCAAGAATGAAGCTACTGAACTTCAAAAAAGAAAAAGGCTTATTCCAAAGTTCGCGATTTGTCAATTGTTGGCAGAATCGGTTCACTCCTATTCATATTCATGCAAAATAATAGCGGAATTTGCTTTTCAAGGAGGAACAAGCCTATATGTACCTGAGGTGATTTTTTTTAATGTTCTCATTTATTCAAATTATAAATGAAATTAATTTTTACCGTTTATGTGCTTGCACGTTAGGATTGTACTGCTCTTGCATTTTTGCTCGACAAGATGCTGCCATTAACCCAAACAGTGAGTGAAAAGGACTGCTCTACGGTTGTTCGGGATTTAATCTCAGCGATGGCAGGATGCAATCATCTTCCAGAAGCGCAAGCTATTGTGATATCTGAAGTAAAAGCTTCGCTACAACGAGCTCTAGCATTGCGAGAATGTGCTGACAAGCACAATAGGATTCAGGCTTTGGCCGGACTTATCTGCAATATGATTGAAGCGTGTCCTTCTGCGCCTCCAACTCAAATGGTCTCTGTAATGAAGCCCACGCAGTTGTGCATGAACCAGGTCGTAAGATTGTTAATCAGAAAGAACGTTGTTGTTGACTTGGCTAGAATTCCACATAGCTTGGATTTGTCCAGCTCTCAAATGGCAGCTACGGTGAATGCTGCACTAAAGCCTCTTGAAGTGATTTCCCGTATTGTAAATCAACCTTTACCCCCAAATCCCGGTCGACCGAAGCCTAAAGTTGAGTCCACAGCACAAGATTCAGTCAACAACACCCACACTGGCGGAACAAGTAATTCAGAAATGACACATGCTCAAGGAGAAGAAACTGTGGAGGATGCGGATAACACAGAACATGATATATCGGCTGCAGCCGAAAGTTTACTGGATGCAACCTCCGAAAGCCATACGCATGAACATGACGTGGTTGAAGAGCGTGATGATTATGTTTTAGATGAAATAATGGATCAGCTTCTTGATCGAGACAATAACGCGTCAAGTGACGATCATTTGCTCGCAGATCCGTTATTAGTCGATTCGTCTGCTAATAGAATGGATACCGAGCAAGACAGTAATCCGAGAGATGGTCAATATGGAGAAGGCCGATATGGGGTTGACCATGAAGACAATGATACAAGCGACTCTGAGTCTGATCAGTCCGATGCCGACGACGATGATGATGATGATGAAGATGGCAACGGCAATAATGTTGGCGAAGAAGAAGAAGAGGAAGACGACGACGAGGAAGACGACGATGATGATGGGGCCTCCAATTTTGAAGATAGAGAACAAGAGTTTATGGATGAAGGTTTTATGCGGTTTCCAGGAATGGATCGAGAGGAAGACCTACTCGTTGTTCAGTATGGTCAAGACGAAAATACTCCAGTGTTCTTTACCAATAATGCAAGTTACAATCTTAATGTTGGGATGTTCGATGACCCACTATTTAATGAACATGCGAACTCCAGCGGCTTGCGGCTAAATCATCCTTTACTGACAGCGCCGATAACAGACCCACCTGCAACTGGAGCGGCCACATCACGTGGTCATCGTACTGGTAGAGCAAGACGATATCAATATATCCATTTCCCTAGAAATCCACCCGCAGTAATTCAAAGACTGTTAGGTCCATCAACTGCTCAGGAAGTGATACAGCTTACATCAGGTCAGTCATTAGCTCAAGGTCTTAGAGAGCAAGCTAGAGTACTAGTGATGGATGCATCATCCGAACCAGCTGTGAATCGAAACGGTGCAGCTGGGGCCAATAATTGCCTTTCTAATTACACGGCTTTGCATTGGTGGTGCGAAGAAGCGAAAGCATTAGATGGCGAGTCAATGTACGACTGTGTAGTGTCAATCAAAAGAGAAATTGTAGAAGCTGTAGAAGAGGATAGAGATCGCATGTTCAAGGTTAGGCGTGAAATGAAAGTTAAAGGCGCAGAAGAATCTAAGAAGAAAATGGAAGCTGCTAAAACCAAAGGACCAACAGTTATTGCAACGTCTGAAGAAGTACTTCCTCAAAACGTAAATGCAAATTCGGGTTCAAGTGGTCGGAATAATGCTAATCCTGAAAATAGTAGTACAGAAAATGACAATGTGGAAGGAACCAGTGCAACAACTAATCACTTTGTGGCTGAAGGCAACTCAACTAACTCGAGAGCAACAGTCGACAACGTAGGGACGGATGTAAATTCACAAACAGGTAACACTCCCGAGCAGACGCCATCAACTGCTTTGTCCAGCCATTCTCAAGAAACGGCTTCTAGTGTAACAGAAGAAAGGGAAGAAGATGATCATGAATCTGATATGGACTTAGTTGCAGAAGACTCTCCAATGGAAAGGGAAACTCCTCAGCCAAGTGCACCTGCAACAGGGCGAAGATCTTATAGAGGTAGACGTCAATCGGGTATGTAAACGCTCATTTTTGTTGCTCATTGATCCAAGGCATTTCAAGGATTTTGTTGCTGTGTTGAAGTGTTAACGTGGGACTTGTACTAAAGTAAATTTTGCAAATCTTTCATAATTTTTTATAGGTGGATCATCAGAACGAAGAGGAAGACGCCCCGGATTAAGAAGTGCTACTCGAGCTGCAGCAAGTAGTAGAGACACCGGAGAACCATCTGCCTTTCAGGCCCTTCGGGCATTAAGTCAACATGCGGCTGCTGAACTGAGCCAGCTTGAGGCTGACTCAAATGAAGATAATACAAGCACTAGTACACCGACTGCAGCAACTGAAACTGTTGCAGGAGCCGCCGCTACTGATGCACTAACAATCCGGTTTGAACCAGTGGCTGGACCGTCGGGCACCCAATCAACTGAAGACTATCGAAACATATTGGGTGATATAGATATTCCAGAAGGAGTGGACCCTTCATTTTTGGCTGCGTTGCCAGAGGATATGAGGCAGGAAGTGATTATGGAGCATTTGCGGTATGTTTAAGCATTTTTCTCTTTCTCAAATCTCAACTACTCCACAATACAGATTATAAAAGTAGACGGCAACTTTGGAAACCTGTAATTTTGATTTAGGTCACAACGATTGCGACAAAGAGCCACTGCTGTCTCACAAGAAGCTACTGCTGCTTTGGCCGACGTTAGTCCCGAATTTTTAGCAGCCTTACCTCCCAATATTCAAGAAGAAGTTCTTGCTCAACAGCGGATGGAACAGCAACGACGAGTTGCAACAGCCAGCAATCCAAATGATCCAGTCGATACAGATGCTTTCTTCCGAAACCTTCAACCTTCCTTGCGCCAAGCTGTAAGCCATTACAACAACATATACCCTAAGAAATAAAAGAAATGAGATTTTTAAATAATGTGTGGTTACTGGTGTTGTAGATACTTGCTGATATGGAAGAATCTCAAATAGCTGTATTGCCCCCCGATATTGCTGCTGAAGCCCAAAACCTCCGCCGAGAATGGGAGTCTAGAAATCGTCAGTTACTACAAGATAGATTCTTCTCACACTCTCACCATACCAGCACAACATTATCATCAATTCTAAGGAATAGCGGTACACTACACCAGCTCCTTGATATTGCTTTCATTCGTCAAGGCCCTAGTAATCAGAATCGTGGTAGTCCTCGTCGTCCTCTTTCAAGTATTTTATCCCAAGTCTTTTTTCCCTACTATGCATAATGCTAAAATTCAATTACCACCACGATGTTCTGATTCTGCTGCTATTTCGTTAATTTAGATAAATCTAACGGCATGTTTCCTCAAATAATCTATTTACTCTACTATAACCTTGTTTTTTTGTTTTAGGAATGCGTTTAAGCTCGCGATATGGATTACACAACATGACGACAAGAGCTCAGTGGTCCAACCAATGGCCAAGAGCGCCAACTGCTATTAACTCTAATCATCTTCTAATGAATAGTAAAGTAAAGGGAAAACAGTTGGTGGATAATGAGACGCTTTCATGTCTGCTTGTGCTTTTGTTCTTGGATGACCCCCGTCTCAATACGGGCCGACTTCATCGAGTCCTTAGGAATTTGTGCTATCATGCTAACACTCGTCAATGGGTCATCAAGGTTGGTATTCATATGCAATCCATTTATTGTTTCACGTTCCAATTTTTGATTTTCCAACCTTATCGAATATTTCAGTCCTTACTATCTGTGATGGAAAGAACTAATGAGTGTAGTAATGCTGGTCCACTTTACGTCCATACACCTGGTCCAGAGCTTAACACTGTTGGAGTGCATCGCAGACCGTACGAACAGACGGCATTCATGCATACCTCGGCCGGAGCAAAACATGTTCTACTAATAACTCCATCGTGGCTTAACATCGGCTTAGATGCAGCATTAGGTTGTCGGGCTAGCGTGTTTGAAATATATAAGCCCGCTGTTGCAAGTGGCAAGAAAGCAGGAGCTGAAAATAGAGTAATTTCTATTCATACCCAGGCAGTGCCTTCTATTTCCAGGTTAGTGATAATAATAATACCTATATCATTTGTTGTTGACGTTATTTTTTTAATGAATACATAAGAACGATCTGTTTTGTTGTTTAAAGGCATACACTGGACGTCCTTAGCAACTTAGCAAAAAGTTTCCCTTCTCAATTTCTACCTACAAAGCCCAAACCATCCCTATATTGCTTGGAATCGAGTAGCAAGGTGCTGAATCTAATCGATAGAAATCCACCGACTCCTCCGCCAGAGTTCAAGTCCAAGACTCCAACTACAGCATGTGGAAAGTCTAAATCAGGGGACTCTGCCGAGTTTTGGGATTTGTTACTGAAGCTTGACACAGCTACAAGCAGCAGGAAGGTAAATATGCAACAAATACGATATTAAACTAACCACAATAAAATGTATACCAAGATTAACAAGTGTGAACGCCACAGGGAAAAAACTTGGCAAAAGGACATTCTAGTATCACCCCAAGTATTGAACAAGGAGGATCCGCTGTCTCGTTCGAAGCATCTCCGTTTGGCCAATTGATAAATATGCTGTCCTATGGATGTGTTCGACGTAGCACCTTGTTGACTGATAAATTACTGCGACTGCTGTCGTTGATCTCGTTAGGTATACCTGACACTTCGGGATACGGTAGAAAAGTTCTATTAGAGGAACCCGAAACTATCCAAGATACATCGATCCTCATAACTGAGTCTCATTTAAGACTGATTGTGGAAGTTATTACTTCAAAAAGCTGCTCGGAGGAAGGTCTGGAAGAGGCCACTTCTCTATTGCTCAATTTATCATATGGACCCCCATCAACGAGAGATAAGGTACATTTTGACATTATGAGACTTTGGCATTAGAAACTAGTCGTCACTCAAATTTCACATGATATGTAAATTAGATATTTATTCTTTAGATCTTAAGTTTGTTAATGGAAGGAGTAAGAGAATTGGGAAGTGTTGTGTGTGGTCACATCGGAGGTCTCCAAGGAGAATTAAAAGCTATGCGAAAAGCGGCTGCTGGCCCTGATGCTACTGACGATGCAACTTCCAGTACTACTGATTCGGACGACAAAATGTTTAAAGGCGCTTTAGTTGACAGGTACTCGTCAATCAGCAAATCAAATATTATATCATTCATTTTGAAATGTAAAACTGGTCTGATTTGAGTATTCTATTTTCAGATTTACAAAAGATACGATTGTAATACAATCAAACACCAAAACTAAAGCGGCCTACGAGCTGCAGCTACCGTCCATGGCCGCCTTGACTTCAAAAACCTCCAGCCAAGCTTTCTTCTTACGCTTACTAAAAGTCATTATCAATCTGAGGGAAGCGATTCGTTTAGCTATTAAGAAGCACAAACAAAAAGGTATACAGTTAATTTGCTAGTTTGATTTAAATACATAATATTACATATATGTACATTGGAAAGTCTTAAACAAAATCTTCTATATCTTTCTACAAGGCGGTCAGATCGGAGGTCCTTTGATGTCCAGTACTGCAATGAGTGGCGGGACGTTGGGCATGAATGAAACGGCACCTCAACGAAGAAGCGAGACAGCTTCTAGGGTGGCCAATTATGAACTGATAGAAGAAGATGTGGTGCCCATGGATGTTGATCCGCAAGCTCCGGAACCAATACTGGATGGAAGAAGTAACGTTTTTGCCACAATTAACGAAAGCAGTGATGAAGGGGAAGAGCTACCTTTGTCAAGAAAGAAAGAAGCCGTAAATTCCAAAGATGTTCGTGAAAATAAGGAACAGCCGTCTACTATTGATGAGTCCAAGTTACTTCCAAGACTCAGCGCTTTATTAGATCTTGATAAGCTCTGGGAGACGCTAAGTCAATGTCTACTTGAATTGGGACACACCCCAGACCATCACGCTGTGTTAGTGCTTCAGGTGCGTTGTCGACTTTCAGCAATTTTAATTAGTATATAGACAATCACAATGCGATTGTCCGTTTGCCGCTTAAAATAAGATTGGCAGGTACTTGCAGGTGTGACAGTCATTTTCAGAAAAGTAGTTCACTCCCGGTTGACTGCATATAATAGTCGAAAAGATAGTCCTCAAATTCTAATGTAAATGGAAACAGACCGTCATACATAATACCTATGTAGAATTAGCATGTGTTGTGTATGTATTGTATTTTTACTGTTTTTGTTTAACATTTGGCTATCGTTAATATTTTAGCCGGCAGTGGAAGCTTTCTTCTTGGTGCACGCATCAGCAACTGACAAAGAAGAGAAAAAATCAGGCACACGTGAATCTCGGGAGGCCCAGTTGGCTCATCTTCAGCAAGATCTGCCACCCGTATCCCCTATTGAAGCCGGTGATGCAGGTCCGCAAGGACATGATGCAGAAATGATAGATCCTCAGAGTTCTTCATTGCTAGACATCTCATTAAATAGCTGTATTGTTTTGAGCCCCGATACGCAGAAATTCCTACAGTTCGCCGGTGAGCAAACATTTTTATGATAAAGTATTATTTCATTTACAGTTTTAGCTTTAATTTAACCTTATTGAAATTTGCATAGAAACACATCGAACGGTTCTGAATCAAATACTGCGCCAGTCTACTGCTCATTTAGCGGACGGTCCATTTTCTGTACTCGTTGACCATACACGAGTACTCGATTTTGATGTGAAAAGACGATACTTCCGGACTGAGTTAGAAAGACTGGATGAAGGAGTGAGACGTGAGGATTTGGCGGTTCATGTCCGTCGTTCCAATGTTTTTGAAGATTCTTTCCGTGAACTTCATCGTCGAACATCTGAAGAATGGAAGAATAGGTTCTACATAGTTTTTGAAGGTAACATTTTCCTTTAGTCAGACCTGTAATGTGTTACAATATTATTAAATTAATATGACTCTTAAACTTCAATTAGTTCATATTATTAATATTCTTGATATTTTATTCAGGTGAAGAAGGTCAAGACGCTGGTGGTTTATTGAGGGAATGGTATGTTATAATATCACGGGAAATATTCAATCCAATGTATGCTCTCTTCACCATTTCACCTGGTGACCGAGTTACCTATATGATTAATTCTTCCTCCCACTGCAATTCAAATCACTTGTTCTACTTCAAATTTGTTGGACGCGTGATTGGTAAAAACTTTAACAATTTGTCCACATTATTGTTTATTCAAAATAATCTATAGATGTGTTCTAATAATTGTTACTAATATTACAGCGAAAGCAATTTACGACAATAAGTTGCTGGAGTGCTACTTCACTCGTTCATTTTACAAACACATTCTTGGCAAACCTGTTAAGCATACCGACATGGAGAGTGAGGACTACAGTTTTTATCAGGGGCTTGCATTCTTGATTGAAAACATTGTGGCGGATTTGGGCTACGAACTGACGTTTAGTACTGAAGTTCAAGAGTTCGGAGTTACCGAAGTAAGAGACTTAATTCCAAATGGAAGAAATATCCCTGTGTTAGAAGAAAATAAGATGGAGTATATACGATTGGTATGCCAGATGAAGATGACCGGTGCCATCAGGAAGCAGTAAGTTTCGTATTCTTTCATAAAGCTGTAGTTTTAATTATCACTATCGCTATGCATTATGTTAATTAATATACAATGTTTGAAACTTTCACACAGACTAAACGCATTTTTGGAAGGGTTTTATGACATTATTCCGAAACGACTGATTTCCATTTTCAATGAGCAAGAATTAGAGCTGCTTGTCTCTGGTCTACCAAATATTGATATCGAAGACTTAAAAGCAAATACCGAGTATCATAAGTATCAGCCGAATTCACTACAGGTACCTTGATAAATCGATTAATTAATCCTACAAGCATTTGTTAGCAACATGATTACATTTTTTTGTGGTTTTATAGATTCAGTGGTTTTGGAGGGCCTTGAGATCATTTGATCAGGCCGATAGAGCAAAGTTCCTACAGTTTGTGACTGGAACGTCCAAAGTGCCTCTTCAGGGATTTGGGTCTCTGGAAGGAATGAACGGAGTCCAGAAATTTCAAATTCATCGGGATGACCGATCAACAGACCGTTTACCTAGTGCTCATACCTGGTAAGAACGTGACTTTTTAACCGCTCTCATGCAAGACTGCAAGAGAATACGTACAGATACCTACTAATATTCACCCTGAGTTGCAATATAGTTAGTATTAATACATCAGAGATCAGACTGGAGTTACAGTCGTTAAAGATTTTTAAAAATGATTGGAAATAAGTTGCAAATGTTGCAATGTGATATGATTATAAGTTTAACTATGTACCTATATTTTCATTTTCTAGCTTCAACCAGTTGGACTTGCCAGCTTATGAGACGTATGATAAGCTTCGGAGTTATCTTTTAAAGGCTATTCACGAATGCTCGGAAGGATTTGGCTTCGCTTAATGGTTCACAAGGAGCAGTACTATGCGTGATACTAATTAATTTTTACGTATGTACCTCTTATTAACTGATATATTTACAAAACTCTGCTACAGTAACAAAAGCATATTTGTAGTGTGCTATGAGATAAAATAAATAAATTATTGTGAAAGATTATTATAAAATTCTCCGAGTCTCCTTTTGAAATGAAACTGCTTCTTTGCGGTGATAAGACTTTTAGATAATCTTACAAAAATATAACTGTTGCAGAATGAGTTGAATAAATTCAATACAGTATGGGTACCTTTGTTTGAAATAATCATCGCCTTTCAGTGTTTTCATTTATTTGCATCTTCCATAATTATTTTAATTATAATATACGAGAGTAACATAACGGTGGTATTTTCGAGCATCAATTTATGGACTTGTGTGGAGACAGGACAGGAAGCGCAACAAAGCATGTGTATGTTGTAGACAAAATAGTGAATAGGGTGAGTGTCCAGTTCAAAGGAAACTCCCTTTCACCTATTATTTACATTTGATGATTTGATTGAGAATTTGAGAAGTTGGAAAGGGTTTTCTAATGGCAGGAACTAATCGAAGAACCGTAGCGCAGAGGCCGTAAACTATTCGTTCAGATTTCGATGATGATCAATACAATGGATGCCTATATTTTATTTGCCTATAATATGAGTGATAAACAGATAAACCTCGCTCAGAGAGAGATAGCATATAGCATGCATCTTGATGCAAGTAGAAATCATCGAGGTTCTGGTTTCTGGTTGTCCAACAATCTCAGAGATGAATGTGATGGAAGTGGAGGCTTGAAGTTGCAACGTCTAAATCCCATATCCCATCCAGCCTTTACAATAAGTGTTCAGTAGAGTCCCTGAGCTCTTTGACGCGCCGGGTAAAACTCATTTCCTCCTCTATAGTCAGTCTCAATCGAGAATCCCATGATAGCGCAATAATTTTCTGCTATACCATATACATTAGATTTAAGTAGGCGAATGGAGTTTTTACCCGGGGAGTTAAAAAAGAAAAGGGACTGCATGGTCGAGTACAAGATGTAGTGGGACCATAGAATTGGATTGGGACTAGAGTAATAGTATTGACATAGGAAATTCCCCGCGCAGTTATTGACATGAAATGGACGAACAAGAACAAACCACATGTGCTCTCTGTGCTCAGGTGTCAGGCTGGCTCACTTTATACCAAACGTGCCTTTCTGTTTCTACTGTTCCTCTTCTGTCATAAAAAAAGTAAATAGTGTGTAGTGTTGTACAGGCGTAGGTCATAGGTAGTCTTCCGCAGTCCACCGTCAACCTAGCGTACTCTTAAACTACTCGTAGCTTATCGTGCCGTAAGCCGTAACTTTGAACTTCAAAAATCACACTCACTTGGTATGTGGTAAGTCATAAGTCCGACCGGTCCGACGGAACCCTTTAAACTTTAAACAATTGCTAATTTGGTCTTTTTGGTACATTTGACATTACACATTATGATATGATCAATCAATGACAAATGATTGCATTCTGCATTTATTTCACATTTCACATTTATTTGGCATTGCACATTGGCATTACACATTACACATTTTGAATAATGATAATAATGGCATAAGAATTATATATTACACGTTATATGTTAGTTGGTGTTAGTTCATTCCATAGGTTAATTTATTTGTAGTTAGTTGTTGCTGTAATGCATTTTAATCAATAATTAAAAATAAATATCATAATTCATAAAAATCAACTAATCAACCCATAAACGCATAATGATGATCGATTACATTCAACATTACACATTACACATTATTACATACAACATACCACCACATACCGAATACCGAATAATCCTATTTTTGATAGAATCAGATATCAGAATCGTGGTTTTGTTATTTCATTGATTTTGTATTTCATATTCAATATTTGCATTGCACATTACGATTTCCTTGCGGCTTGTAAAAAAGATCGAATAATTTAATTCAGAGATTTGTAATTCATAATTAATTGTACATTTAAAATTTGGATTGCATTGGCATTGCAATTGACTAGACTGCACTGATCTAATCCGCCCTGACCGGACAAGTTGCGAAGAAGAAACGAAGAACTGACGATGTACGAATTTTTTCATTTCACATTCTGAATTTGTTATTAATGTGGACAACGTTTAGGACAGGTGGGTCGAGTCAAAGTAAAAGCAAATTTGAAATTTGAAGTTGCATAGTAATAGTAATATTATATTGTCAAATTGTCAATAGCCAGTAAGTTCATTTAGTTAATCGCTTCATGCTTAAAATCAATATTTAAGTTTAAACACGAAATTTAAAAATGTAGTCTATTGCAGTGTGCAACTATAAAAACACCCACTAATTTTTAACTGCATGCTTTATATATTGTATATATATCAATATATCAGATAAGATCTAAGACATTCTCTATTCCATTCATATGAACGCAATATAACTAATTGTCCCGTGAACAGTGAATTGCAAGCAAACTAACTGAAAAACTCAGCATCGCATAATCTCACCACAAATCTTTAATCTTTAAACTTCTTTTCTTTACTGTGTACGTGTACTGTAGGGTGTCTTCTAAGATCCGTTTGCCAGTTCCAGAGTCAGCTAACTAAAAGCTCAATATTGGAGCAGAACCGGGATTGTCTTTCTCTGTAAGCAATTTAGCATTTTTCGATACATTTAACATACATTTCATTTTTTACTCATAAATAAACGTTGAATACATTACGAATGAGATGAATCGGATTGGTGTAACCTATTTAGTTATGTTTTATGTTTAAACCCAAATTAAGAAGTACTATTCCAACCATTTTATAAACATATTTACTTTGTTGATTTATTTACCTATAGACTAAAATTTACAACAACGGGCTTTTACAATATGGATGCTGAAAATCCCCCTATGTTGTCCAGAAATAAACTTGGCGAATACTATGGCTTTGGTGGTCCAAAAAGGGTGACTGTACCTCCGGCGATGGAATCGTGGGAGAAGGAATGGCCTGATTACGATCCGCCGGTATTTTACGTGTTTAATTTCTAATTAGAAATTTAGTCCTATAATTAAACCTCTGTCGGCAGTCGGTGTATATCCGAATCCGAATGGTTGTAAATCGTTGTGGTGATGCAGCTTAGCAGCTTTTATAGATTTATATATTTGCAGGTATTCACCATCGGAAATATTCTTCAAGATTGCAAGCCGTCGTGGGCTGACCCAATCGTAGCTGAGTTCAAGTGGAACGACGTTGATGGAGGTATTGATCGTAGAAGTTATTCGGGAACATATAAAATCAATGACAAAGGGTATCCTCTAAATCCAGTTGGAAGAACTGGAATACAAGGTATGTTTTTATTTTTAGCTCAAAATTTTATAATCACCGATCTTACTTCATTACAATTTTGATTGAACTGTGTTAATATAGGCCGTGGAAGTCTGGGAAAATGGGGCCCTAATCATGCGGCGGATTCAATTCTCACCCGGTACAGACATTAGCATATAGACAGCATGACAGCAACAAAAAACAAAACTACATATACAAATGAAGGAATTGTATTGTTTTGCATTTTACAAGGGTCTAAAAGTATATTTGATTCTAAACAGATGGAAGTTTGTAGCTGATGGGCAGGGTCAGGGTCAATTCAGAGTTTACAAAGGCGGAGCCCCAGTTCTACAATTCTTAGCCGTAGTGCGACGAGACACAGGGGAATTAGCAATTCCAGGAGGTGAATCTTTAGGAAATAAAAATAATTAGGTAAATTATACTCGTAATTGTGAAACAAACTAAGCATTTGTTTTGTTTGATTCTGCAGGTATGATTGATCTAGGTGAAACCGCTGCTGAATCTGCCCAGCGCGAATGTCTGGAAGAAGTATTCGGTTGGGAAGAAGCAACCCCGGAATTTCAGAAGTTCCTCAAAAACCAACTGAGTGGGATTTTCAGTCAGATAAATCAATCGAATTTGATTTACCAAGGCTACATGGATGATAGGCGTGCTACTGACAATGCATGGATTGAGACTTCTGCCTTCAATTACCACTTAAACGTGGCAGAAGCCGACAAAATTGAGAAAATTCCACATAACGCTGGAAGCGACGCAGAAAGTACCCGTTGGGTAGATATCGAAAGTTCGATGAAACTTTATGCAGGCCACAAAGATCTGATTGAGAGGGTCGTAAAGGTTCACAACTGTTATTACGGAGACAGTTGAAATGACCTTATGTCTTGTACAATAATGTGAAACGTGCATTTGTATAGAATATTCTCAACTTATTTTTGTATTTCACCAAAAGCTAAAAACCACAGGTATATATTTAGGATAAATTTGTTCTATATACTGGAGAGGCATTTGAACAAGTGTATACCTGTCCTTCAAATAAAAAATATAACAATGTGCAATCATAATTCATATTGATATTGCCTTCGGACAGATGAATGTGCAACATTTTCAGACAGTGACACCACACCTTATTTGTTACGTACTTAAAATTCATCGTGCATATGCATACACCTATGTAACATGACTCAACTGATTTTCATATGAAAAATTTAATTACTGATGAATTCAGGTTTCAACTATTCAATAAGATTTATTAGATTTTTTGAAAAACTTATTTTCGAGCTCTGCATATAGCTTCCACTCGACACGAAACCGTCTGTTTTTGACTGACGAGTAACTGTGACGCTTCTCATCTCAAGCATCATTATAGCTGTGAAAGAATCAAGATTTGTTTTTGTTACTTCAGAAAAGAATACATGTGAGAGTGAGATATGCAAGGAACCGTTTACAGGGTTTTATGCATAGCCGTCCTGGTTACTGCAGGTCCTTCCATAGATGAATATATGGCACAAAGAAAACAAGCTTTTGAAGTAAGTTATTGTTATTATTACTTGTCAAAATCGTATTGACACCGACACTATATCGGATTGAAGCAGCACCTCTGATAGACTTCAAGACCTTTAAATGTCATTAATAATCTATTATTAGGATGAACAAAGTCGAATGCTTGGTGGAAGTACCACTTTCTCTGATAGTAGGGAAGTTCTGGTGAACCAGATTCTTATGAAATTTAAGACACAGGAATATACCGAAGGTCTCGACTCGAATGGAGGGTTCTTTGCCGGTGCCAAACACTTTTTCCACTCCCGGCGTTTAATTGAGGGCTCAAACGTTTTCAAAATCATACGGCTTCTTCCGAAGGGTATGTCCAAATAAATTCATTTTAATTGAACTTTAATTAGGATGAGGTGGATTATCCATCATTGATTCGTATTGCATTCTTAGGCAGACATGATGTTGTAAAATTTCAGGAGGTGCACTTCATATGCATGATGTCACGGTTGGGCCTACTGAATTTACGGCTTATAATCTGACTACTTGGGACAATTTGTATTACTGCGTTGGAGATATGCAGCACCTTCAGTTTCGATTTTTCTTATCTCAACCTACTATAGGCTGCTCATCAACATCTAAACCGTGGGCAAGTGTTCGTAAACTTCGAGATAAAGCGTCCAGTAAGCATTGGGTAGACAACTGGTTTCATCAGAGCATGACAATGGTGACTCCAACGCCTGAAGGTTCAAAACCTTTGATATACTTTTAAAGACCGTAATCTTTCCTCTTGCAGTTGCTAATAAATAGTATGTTTGCAATTTGCGTTTTATAGTAGCGTACCCCGACACAAATGTTGCATGGAGCGTTTTTGAAAAGCACATCCAAACGATTAGTGGGGTTGTAAATTATGAGCTCGCCCTCAGAGAATATTACTACAATGTCCTCAAGTACCATTACGATGACAATGTTATGTACATTGAAATGAGAGGGCTTTTAAGTGATGTACACCAATAATTATTCCTCAGAATCTGATAACTATGATATTTGGAAGAGTTTCATGATTTTTTGTTCAAAAACCCCTTAGGTCTACCGTTTAAATCAGTCTGAGTTGACAAACTTTGAAACGCTTCAAGTTTATAACGACGTTACAAAGAAATTCTTAGAAGACTATCCAGACTTTTGGGGTGCTAAATACATTTATGCGCCGCATCGGTTTCATGCGCCTTCTGTAATAGGAGATATGTAAGTACAGCACCATTAACCCATCATATCAATAGTTACCAGAGAAGGACAACGTTCTGGCTAAACGGAAATTATGGATTTACACTTGTTTTCAGGATCAACGATGCCGCAATCATGAAAGAAAACAATCCATCTTTCTTTGCAGGATTTGATCTCGTTGGGCAAGAGGATATTGGAGCCCCTTTGTTGGACTTTTTGCCCCAACTTTTAAAGGCAGGGGATAAAGGAGTCCAATTTTTTTTTCATGCTGGAGAAACTGGTAATTCGAAAAATTATAAACAGGGCGATCTAAATCTAACGTTATTTGATATTCTGATAACATGTGCCCACAATTTAACAGCCCCCAAAATGTTGATCTGAAATCTGAACGTATTAAACAAGATATAATAATATTAGTGCAATCCAAATCCACTGTCCGTGTTGGTGTTATAGACTTATAATTATAATGTCTCCTCCCTTGATTAAAAAAATAGGCTTTTTGTAACTCTAGATATCATATGAATTGTTGCCATTCGTCATACACATTCCTAATTATCCCAATACCTTGTAAAACTGCACGAAACCGAAGATCTGACTCTATTTAAATGCATTCTCTCCAATTAGGCTGGCACGGAACTAAAATCGATGAAAACTTAATGGATGCTATTTTATTAAATACGACGAGACTTGGACACGGGTTTGCCTTGCATAGTCACCCCCTCCTCTACGATTTAACCAGGGAACGAGGTATTGGAGTGGAAGTATGCCCGATTTCCAATCAAGTAAGCACATACAATGCATTATCTTAATGGATTCAAACAAATTACACAACAGCATATATATGCATCTTGATGAATGTATGATTTCGATAGGTATTACGACTTCTCGAAGACTTCCGTAACCACCCCGGCTCTAATTATTTGCGTGATGGATTTCCCGTTGTGGTAGCTAGCGATGGACCTGGAATGTTCGGCGCCTCGGCATTGTCTCACGATTGGTATCTAGCATTCATGTCCCTTGCAGGAGAACGAGCCGATCTTCGATTTCTGAAACAATTAGCTTTGAATTCCATCCAGTAAGTTTGCGTGTAAAGTAAATTGAAATCAAATTGAGATCATATCTTGCTCCAATCAACAGTAATTCGTGTCACCGGGTTAAGTTGACTATCATATTATTGCTATAAACTTTTATTGTATCTCTTAGATACAGCGCCATGAGCCGTCAAGAAAAATTATTGGCAAGATCACGATGGGAGAAGAGTTGGTCAGCCTTCCTGGACACAATTTTAGAACGATACTCGTCTCTGAGAGATGCGGAGAAAGACAATGTTACTCATGTATTTCCAGCTAATCAAAGTAAAATTCCGAAGGGATGAATAAGACGTTGTAAATTTGATGTTAGATAAACCGGTGCATCGGCTTAGTTTAATGATTAATTCTACCATACTCTACATACTACAAAATTACAATATAGGTTATAGTTACATGTATAATTATAGGCACATGATAATGTCAAGTTCAATAAATCTGCCTAATATATATCTGACTTCACTTTATATTATAACACTTATCCAACTTTTTGGTATGAAATTATTGCATTTGCAACAGGGTTTTTTTTAGAGCTTTTGTAAATTTGAAGACAACATCTCAGACAAGGATAACCTACTGAGATATCTCCAATTGACAAATATAACATCTTGCCAGTTGCCATACATGTCATTAAATAATACAAATAAAATAAAATTCTGTGACCGATTATCTCTCCATTAACATAGACTTTGTATTCTTACTGCTATTTTTTAAAAATCATCAAACGTGTGTACTTTAACTTTTACCCTGAATTCCACATATAAATTTCAACAAGCACGATCCTTCTTTCTAACACTGTACACGTACGATAGTTCTTACGACATATTTTCTTATAATTTGTAGCTATAATTATGTAATTGTGAATTGTACTATTTATCACTCGGTCGGGACATTATATATTAGTATTTCATCAAGGCGAAACACCCTGTGTTTTGTAAAAAGTTATCAAAAAGCACAATAAAAACACAAAACTCTATATATATCTCTCATGGAGTAATTTTTAAAACCAAATTTTGTCGCTTATTTACTAATTGATATATTATATGTATTTCATATTAGTGAACGATTAAAATATGAAAATATTAATCACGGCATCTGAAAGATCCCGTGCCCCTATACCCTCTAATTTAACATCGCCGTCCACAACAATACCGTACGATACGAATGCTTGTTATATCAGACTTGGCATTGTACCATTATTCAAGAATTTTTGAAAGAACACAAAAGAGAATATGTATTTTCGCACTTTGTTGCGAAATAGGCGCTTCTAAACACTAAAGATTACATACACACTTGGAGTGCTGGAGATTGGGGATGAAAACTGTTACCGTCATTATCAAACATGAATGCACACAAACATTTCATGATGCAGAATATTAATTGAATATCTGTGCACATTTGTTTCGTGGGTGGCGCTAGCAAGTAAACTAAAAAATACGTCACCGTATAATTAAGAATCGTAGTTGGACAATTAATTAGTAGCATAATCGATTTACCGTAAATCACAAAATAAATCTCCCTTTTGAAATTGAGGTATTTATACGGAATTCATCTTGGGGATGTATTTCATTTTTTACGGTATAAAAATAATTCGGTAACTGTGTTCTGCAATCGTCTATATAGCATTAAAGTAACCCAAATTAAAGAAGCCAATAAAAATACGGGACTGACTGGGTAACTTCACAATTCATAACATGTAATTAGACAAATAAAAAAAATAAAGTTAAATCTGTCACTAACTAACTAACTCTGGACCACGACCATTCAAAGTAATACTATTTAGGTGGGTAATCGTGGTTTCTTTGTGATGTAACTGCAATATATTTTTAGGAGGTAAGTAATATTTTGGTCTGGATTCTAAATATATTAAGTATTTCATCTTGCACCATTTTTAAAGGAACAGGAGAGGCCACAATTTAACTGTTAAACCGCTTTCTGACCTTCAGGAATCAAGCTTCTTTTTCCGTTTTCGTCCTTCAAGCCGACCAGAAAATATTGACCCAGATTCTTCAACGAAATCGGCCATCGCTTCGGCAATCCCTTCGTCAAAGCCATTCATCGTCGTACTATTCCGGCTAGTATTAGGAGCACCACTCTCCATTCTAATTTTATCGCTCTCCTGAGCTAGCAAATGTCGAAAAGCCTCGTCCCGTGACTCCGCTGTTAGCGCTGCAACGTAGACTTCTTCTTTGTCGACATCTGGACACCTGCTGTTCATGATTTTCACTCCACGTCGAAACTTAACATCCATTTCCTCCTCGTTCTCTCTCCCTTTCCCTTTCAACTGCTGAGTGATCAGCGCTGCAGATTCCTTGGAGTATAGTTGATCGTAGTTGATATCCAGATTTTGGTAGCTGAGCTGGAATTTAAACGAAACAGAATTAAGTACCTTGTTCTGGCCTTATGATTACACTAGGCGAGCCCACCTGTCCAATAAGAGCTTTCGCCTCTTCAGCAATCTTTATTAATCGACTGCACTGCCTAACAACCATTTATCTCCGCTATAGCCCCGTTGACCCAAAACCTTCTACATCGCTAGTGCCTCACAAGTCACAACCTTCTGTACACACACTGACTCACAACGTCACAACCCCCATATATATGACCCTATTGCCCCACAACCACCTACGCTAATAATACTGACCCACACAGCTTGTAAATTAACCCCTTCTGTCCAAAATAGCCATATATACCATCACTATCCTAAACCAGCTAGAGCCATGTCAGACGATCCTTTTAAAAATCTTGTCCGTTTTCAACTTCCGGGGTCAAAATTTGACATAGCCAAAGGGTTTTTCGAAGGTCCGTGGTGTCAATCGATATGTCACACGCTAATTTACGAACCATCCCGGTAGCCCAAGTACCAGGTCACGTAATCATCATAATCGTCATATGTACCACAGGCCCTGCGGCCCTCTCATATAGTTTTTATGAATTTTCTGCTATTTTTCTTTAATTATCCCTCCCCGTCATAAACGTATATATAAATTACTCATAATGACCATTATTTCAATTTCAAGATTTGCAAACAAGATACTCATATACATATTTTCTTTAGTTACACGATAACCTGATTTAAGGACGTACCAGGGCAAGTACGGCATAAAATAATCTAGCTGCTTCGGTTTTGTCAATACTCTTCATATGCTGGAAGATGTGCTTAATGGGAACCCAACTGGCACCGAAGCTGGAATGGCTACCGTCGAACGAACTCCGTGTGGAAGGGGATGCTAGGGGGACATCGTTTGCATCACCGTCGACGCTCTGGGGCTTGAGGGGAGATTGTGGCATCTGTAAATCTACACTCATTCGATCAAGCTCCGAACTCTCCTTCACCGTTACTTCTAAAACCTCTCGTTCATATTTCCGAACGTCAAACTCTTCTTTCTTGGCTTCTGCCTCTAGGATTTTTTTCATTCTTTTCTCAAAATTGGTTACCTGAAGACACAAACGACACAAATTATATTATCGTAAAAAAAGTGACTAATAAACAGCTCGTAGTAATGATTTTCTACTTACTTGAAGAAAAAACTCGGGTGTGTTCTCGGCCATCTAAAAAAAATCAGGAAGTTTTGCCATTCAAATAAATAAATAGGATGATCAAATATTTATTGGGTAATAATATTCACATACCAGTGGAACTCGTGAAAACTTAGGAACAATGTTTCTTTGCAACTCGGATATCATAGCTCGGATGTTTGCTCGACTTTCCGCAAACGACTTCTCCTTTGTCCGCTCTAAGATTGTGCTTTCACTGGTAATGAAGGATTCGCATTCCTCTCTACAATTCTTCACAAACGCTGTGTAAATATCACCCAGATTCTGAGCTGCGGCAGAAGGATGAATAATCCCATTTGGTCCACTGGGTTTTTTGGGAGATTGAACAACCGGATCTACAACTGGAGATGAATCTATACAATACAAGTAAAATGCGTTAAATTGTAAAATGCTTATGATTACTCAATGCAATTCAACTGTCTCACCTTTCATCATGCTTTTTGTAACTTGGACATTGTTCTTCTGAAAGATACAGGACATTCTCTCAACAGTTTTTCGAAACGCAGCTGCCAAGTCTGATTTTGACAATTCAAATGTAAAAGGCAAGTAATGTAATTCATTTATGCACTCTTGAATTGCAGTCTGATCTTCAGCCGAAAAGGTGTGTGCATTGGATGGAATAGGTGGGATTCCAAAAAATGGATTTATTGGTGGAATACTGGAAGTAGTTGTTATACTTTCCGGACTTGGATTAGCATCGGTTGATGGGACTACATTTTGTGGATTATCCGCAGGAATACCGTTAGTACCATCAGGTTTTTGATCCACAATTGGCGATGGCGTAGGTTGAACGACAAGAACAAAGTCGTTAGATCTCTTAGGATCTTTAATAGTATCTTCAGTATACAACATATTTCGCTTCCGCGTCAACCTAACGGCCAGCTCAAGAATTGGTGGTAATAAGGTACAATCTTCAGTGTTCATCTGGCCCGACAGTTCTAATTCTTTTAACTCCTCGTAACAGGAAATCAGAGTGGGGGGTAAGGGGAATCCATTCCTAGGCTTTTTCTTAATCGGTTCACCATTCTGAAAATGATTACAACGAGAGTTAAGAGTTTTCCAGTTAAGTAATTTACTATTTGATGATATGCATAAATGATGAATTCGGTAACTTAAAACGCCGTGCTGCACTATTGCCGAAGTGTGTGAAAGTTTGGATTAAACACATAGTTTCCAACTCAATTAGATTACATACCTCATCTAAATGTAATATTGTTTGGACCAACTGAGATCGATTCCGGGTGTTTGGGCCAGGAATTTCACTTAAAATCTGATCTTGTAATGCATCAGAAGCAGATTCACCAGATGCATCAACACTTATTCCGCTATCTTCAGCAGTATTATTTTCAGGTACTTTAAGAACAAATATTTTTAGGTTAAAAAAAGTCACCCTAAATTAGAACTTAACAGGATTCAATACAGTTTGAGTTGCAAATACCTGGTTGTTCAGGTACAGTAGTAGAGGGACCTTCACTAGACTCGGGATTTGCAAGGGTTTCATTGACTAACATATTATTGTCGGACGGATTACTCGGAGCGTCGCTTGTATCTGGAACAGGTGAACCGGATGGCTCCGTGATATCTTCAACTTCCACTTTACAACACGCTTCACCGGATTCAGCATTACCGACGCTGGCAGGAACTGTCTCAGAATTTTTGCTTTTCTCTTGGCTTTCTGAGTCATTAACATCATTATCGTCCAATCCAGTTTTATGTCGCCCTCGTTTCTTTTTATCATTAGGATCTCTTGTTCTGTAAACAAACATTTTTGATTACGGACATTGAATCTATATATGCAATCTGCTTGGCACAGAACAACATAAAAATTCCCATGATGCAATATAATCCTATCAATTATGCAGGGCAGCATTGTAATATTGGTTAAAATTAAAGAATTTGAAGAACTTTGCACTTACGTTCTCGTCACATATGCTACTAAATTATGAATGTCGTCTACGATGGCGTCAACTTGTGCGCTATAAATTTTAGTTACTCCAGAAAGAAGTAAACCAACTTCGGATAGATCTAAATCGCCTGGTGATGCATGATCCACATGGTCAACAAAATCATCAAAAATCTGCAAGGACGTGTCAAATTTTCCATACTTTTAGTATTTATCTTATTCTTGGAGAGAAATGCCTGAGAAATGCCTGCATGACATTATGTCATATAGGTACTTATATTTAAGTGGTAGACTTACTCTTTGAACGCCAGGATTAAATGGGTCGCTTATTTTTTTAATATTTAAAACAGATTCTTTTTCTTCGAGAGAAAGACGGTGATTGTTATTTTTATTTACTGATGCGAAAGAGTTGCGGCCACTGCCCGATTTTCCAGACGATGTGGCGAACCCTTGCTCCAGCCGCTGCTGCTGTAACCTCTTTCGATCTTCCCCGCTAAGCATTTCTAAAGAATTATCCGACTTAGCGTTTATACATACACACATATATAACAGTTTAGGTATAAGTGTTTCGAAATTTTCACTATCATGTTCTTGAGATATCCGATTCACATCACTTATAAATCATATTAATTAGCTGGATTAGCAACGTCAACGAAGTAAATTGGATTGCTGAATTGAAACCCGGCAGACGGATTCCACAATGACTAGTTTAAGGTGTCTGGCTCTCCGTGATGATTCACAGATTGAGCAAGAGCGGTAGAATGGGAGCGTCTGGGGAACCCCGTTGCAAGGGACGACGCACGAAGCTCTTGTACTCTTACTCTTACAGCGTTGGGTATAGTATTTGGATGAACAAAAAGGCGTTTCAAAGTTTCCACCTCTCAAGAAACGGCGATGTCCGTTTAGGATTTTGGTCATGACTTTTTTAGTTTTGCCATACTGCCATTCCTACAGATGAATTTGTGGTTCTGGTTGCAAGAGAAAGTCGACAACGTTTCAGCTTCCAACCAGAATGTAAGTAAAACTACTTGCAACTTTAAGACCGGTTTGGTTTTGGTGTCCTCGAATTCGCATGGCATTCGTCTGAAAATAAACAACAGCGTAAATACATAAAATGGAATTTATTATGAGGACGGAGAAAATAACTGTTGCTTTTACTCTAAAAGGGCTGTTCTGATGGCGGCGCTATAATGGAGCACTTTTTTATAACATTGTTTTTGCGATTTTAAAAAAACAATGCCAATTTGTTACTATTATTCACTTCCAAACGTTGCCAACTCGAGCGCCATCAAAATAGCCCTGTTTAGAGCTAAAGCAACAGTACTAACAAAACGGTTGGGGCGTTTTTTAAAACATGTGCACTATTTAAAGTCCGAAATACAATAATTTAGGAATCTGCTCATGCAATGAATATGAGTTTGGCTAATTTGGTATAAATGTTATAATTTATGATATTATAAATGATATGATCTACGGAAAATGCACTGAAATAAATTCAACGTGCCCATGATTTTTTAATACAAAAAGGCCATTAGATAGATCTAAAAATATCTTATAAAATCATTTGTTTCTGGGAATTCTTAGTTCCATGTATAGATATTAGATACAGAGATTTACTGTTCATTAAGAACAAAACAAATTAAACCGCATTCGCTCAATAGTCAATTTACAGTTATTTTTTAATTCATGATCCAACCAACACGTTCATTATATTTCTTTTCTTTTCTCGCTGCTAATATTTTGCATTTATTTTATCCTCGTAAATTTATTATTAGAGATTTATTATTCCGGCGATTGAGTATTTTATGATTTCCAGAAAGAAGGGAAATCAAATTAAGCATTAGATGAACCGATGTTGTAACACAAAATCCTAGAAATGAGGAGTGGAAATTAAAACAAATCATTAGATCTTATGTCCGAAAAGCTGATCTTTAGATCTTCATTGAATGTTAAGTAAGCACTATTAACTATTTAGGATTTAAGGGGTCGTAGAAATAGGCTTTACTTAAAACTCTAGTGCGATGAGTTTGAAACGTACATCGCATATATATCAGGCATCCGCAAAATTGGAATTGTATAGGGTGTCAAAAATGTGAGCTTGTTTGACTGTTAAACAACTGAAAAGCAAGATAATGTATAGAAACTTAAAGTGATCGGATCTTATTTGGTTAGGATTATGATTGTCCTGTCCTTTTAATTTAAGGTTCTGTAAGGCCGTATAGTCCAATACGGAACAGTGGACGACAGTACAATTTTCGACCTCATGATTCTTCTCATGAATGTCTCTGTCATAATAATACATTTTTGTGCAAATGTGCAAACACCACTTTACGTTTGAGGCCATTAATCAACTGAACGCAATATGTGGTATCCAACATTGGAATTTGCTATCCGTCTGTGGCTACTGCTTCTTGAGCCATTCCTAATTTATTTTAATACTTAGGGATTTGCATTGATAAGATTATATGAAATTATTCTAATTTCTACCGAACTTCTTTGATATATGTTACATTTTTATATCATTAACTATGTTTTCTTCTGTTTTGGAAAACAGTACGCATAGGTATAGCACACAAATTTAGGCGACAAAATAAAAACGCTCTTCTCTAGATTCGATTACCACCCCCTACATCCAATCCTTATACATATATAACCCTTAAAATGAATCTAATGTTCTATCACCTCCATTACGACTTGGCCGATTTCAAAACTGAATAGCAATAGCGTTTTGGAAAGATCTTATCTGCACCGAGGGATATTTCTAAATTGCATCGGTTTGACTCCATTACCTTTATAGACTTGTCCAGAGGTGAAAAAGTCAAATCCAATGGTTTAAGTATTAGAGATCGCCGCTACAGAGACTATTACATTGAAATTTCAACTTTCAAGTTCTTTATCGCTGTCGCTTATCTGCAACGTTTTCTAAGGTCCTACGGGCTTTTGGCTACCTAGTTTGAATAAAAAACTGAAAGGAGCATGATAAGCATCTCATTAGGTTGAAGGCGTTGAAGCTCTGTACCATTATTGGCTTCTTCTATATGACTAGGTCCATAAAATAAGTCTTATAGAGTCTTAAAAGCTCCCTATTTTAAAAATGTTCCGTTGTCCGTCATTTTTATTAATTATAATAATAATATATGATTATGATCATAATTATTACGTTTAAAGCCTGTGTATACAACCTCCACAAAATCTATTTGCTTAAGTTTCAACAACTTACCTTATTTTTGTATTCCAATGTTATATTTAGATTATCTTCTCATAGTCTTATCATGTTCTTATCGATCTTTATGTTCTATTTTTAATATATATTCCATATTTTGTCTACCATTAAATAGTAGAGAAACTTGTAACATCCGTGTTTTTTAAACGTTTCACCTTGTAACTTGAGTTTTAATCGAATTAAATTTTTACAAATATCCGTAATGACTACAATCCCAGAACATCAATTTCCAATCAATTGAGTTATTTTCATTTCTATCTTTGATCATGATAATGATAACTGGACTGGTGGACCCGTTATTGGATATCTTATTCTGCTCGTGGTCCGGTGGTCCTATCTGATAAATTGTCTTATACTTTGAGTTTTTTTTGCCACTTTTGCTTTGGCTCTTAATTAACCATATCCGTATTCATTAATTGATCCAATCACTGATGAACACAAAACGTTTTATATTTATCCAAATCCACATTCATCGACATTTCACATAAAAATGATTTATTGTGTATAGAGTCACATTAGTGGCATTCGTTTGCCAATAAAACGTCACAATCCAAATACAGAAACAATGAATTTGATTTTATACTGTCCTGTTATCGAAACCATCAAATTTTACATAAGAATTTCAAAGACATTTAATTGTAATATAATTATTCGGGGCTATTTTTACTAAAAACTAAGGTCAAAGGTTTACGCTTTATGGTTGTTTATGGTGTTTATATAGATCTTATGATCTACAACTTAACTTTGTTTTTAAAATGAATTGACCTTCCACCCAAATGAAAAATTCAATATTTATCTTATATTTTGATTTTAATGGAATGTTTTGTTTGTAATCTGCAACTGCAATTTTTAATTAATTGCACTACAAATAGAATTTAAAGGATTTAAGACTTTTGTCCGATTTAAAATATCCTATACTGAATATTATATTCCGGAAAAGTCAAAATTGGTTGATCAACTCTATTTGCTTTTGTACAAGTCTAAAACGTGAAAATTTGATTTGTATTGGTATTGGAGTGTAATTAAATTTATTGTAATTTGTAATTGATGGGGAATGTGGAAAATGCTTTCTTCCACTACAGTAGGATTGGGTTCAATAAAATGGAATTTATGCAGAAATACACTGGGAGCAGACTGTTTGGCTTTTTCCCTCGCCTTTCCTATAGATTTATTTCTCAAGATGTAAATTTAAACCTTTCCCAGCAATCTCCAATAAATTATTCACGTTTTGAATATACAAATTATGCTATTAGTTTTGACTTTTAATTCGGATATTAGAAATAATTGGCTTTTATTCTATTATAGAAGAAAAAAGCATAAAATCTTTTAAACTGACTATATTTTATTACTTATTTTGACTTTTATAATTGCCAAAAGTTGATGTGCAGATAATGTAATATTTACTGCAAATTTTAAAAGGAAAAATCCTGTCCAAAAGAGCTTAACAGGACTTAGAATTTTCGTATACGAAGCTCTTAACATCGACGATTACGCGTAATTTTTTGGTGTCATATAAATTGATACGAATTAATAAGAAATGTCAATGAGACCTAATAATAATCAAGATTTTGCATTTAACTAAATTAAACATTGTTTCATATTTCATTTTTGTCTGTAAAAAAATCAAAATATTTAGAAAATCTAAACATAATGGCCAGGAGGCTTATAATTATAAATAATAAAATTCCATTATATGAATTCATGGAAATAACTGAAATAGATCTGCTACTTTATGCATAATTGTCATATTTTATAAAAACTGAGTATTTTATCTTACAATTTAGAAAAAAACGATGGCATTGCTAAGTTTTAAAGAACTTAAGTAAATAGTAAATTATTAGGCAAATAGTGTTTGAAAATCCAATAAGTCAGTTTTGGAAACTGTAGTCTTGTACATCTTTAAAATTGACATTGTCCAATACGGGAATGTAAACGAGAATAATTTCCGCTCAAAATATTATAGTTTGTTAATTTTTAGCCTTTAAACTTTAAAATGGCCTTAGTATTTTCAGTGGGCTTACCGCATGATATTGACCATAGTTTTCAGGATCGGGGCGACAAGTACATGTTAATATTGCGGAGCATCATCATGTATATTATATTCAACATCAACATCAACAGACTATTCACATGCTTTTTTCAAGTTTTTCTTCAAGGCAGCAAGGGCAGCAACGAGCTGTCTATGGAACTATTAAATAGAAAATGGAGGACGCTCCCCGAAGCCTTCTTTGGCTTTGCTTTACTTTCATATGCAGTAATTACTTTCTGTTGCAGGAATTCATGAAAATTCATCATGTAAATCAAATGTCTGCTATGACTTCTTTATGTGCGAGTTTACATTTAGCAGAAGCAATCAGCTAAATTTATAGCCGACTTCGTCGATGGTACAGGAACCGATCGTGAATTTAAAACAATATAGACCTAATTTCAAACCCCAACGATTGCAGCTTACAACTGTAGAATTTGAATAAATTATTCCAAAGCATACAAATTAAAGTGCAATCCTCAAGTTTAAAGGTTACTATATTTAAATCCATCCCTTAATGAGTCATGAATAACGTTTTAAAATGATTATTAGATATCATTATTTTGAAATGGCATTTTTACCTAGGTCTTTATCACAGTAAGATAATACCTAAATAAATTACAATGGATTATTATTATAATGGTCTAACTGCACTCTGCTTTGACGACAATTTATCAGCCTTTTTTTAATTTTTGTTAAAAAAATGTTTTTTAATAATTTGTGCGATGCAATGAAGATCATGCGGATTTTAAATTCAATTTATCTCTATTTGTTAGGCCTGGCACGGGCAGTAACTTTTATACCATTTGCACTTTCAAATAGTGCAATAATATATTTTGGGGATTACAGTACTGCAATTAATAAAACCCCTCGTCTTGTGAGTCTTGTTGATGATTGATGATGATGAAGCTCAGCAGTTAATATCCAGTGTAAAATTTATAAATAATTCATAAACAGTTTTAAGCACGCGAAATGCGAAGAACTTTATCTGTACGCTCTATTTATTTCCATCAAATGTATACAATTTCTGAATATCCTTAAACAGAAAAGATTGTCCTCATCCTCATCTTTAATAGCATAACTTATTATTAAATAGGAAGTACGGTAAGCTTTTTTTGACAATTTTAAATTGGCAGGTCTGGGAAAAATCCTTACGAAAATGATTCCTTTTAGCACTCAGCCTCGACTTTAACATTCCCTTTTCATAATATTATATCCATCGTTATTTTGTAGCTCAATACAATCAATTAAGCGTTGACTTATGATCTGTTGAGTTTTAAAGATTGTTGCACACCTCTATTTCAGAATGTTGCCTATTTCGTACTTAGCCGAGTTAAAGGAGTGTTTACGGTAGCATACATCTTCTTCATATAAATTTAACAATTGATTGTATATTAACATAACCATACTTTTTAATCATACTAAATTATACAAGGTTTAACAGTTCTGCGATCATGCAAGTCTTAATCTTCTCGACTATCTTAAGAAATAGTTGGTTCAAGGAGAGGTTACCATAATTGAAAGTTTCAAAATCTCATTTAAGTGTGAGGAAGGTTCAAATATACTTTTTATAATCTCATGAGTATAACATTGGCCTCGATTTTAAACGACAATGCGTCTTTCATATTGTTAAAATTCAAGCTGTCAAAAATGCGATCAGAAAAACCAAGAAGTTAATAAACCTTGGAATAATTTGTGTTTGCCTTCTAGCAACCCCGAGGCAATGATATTTCATGAAGAAATTGACTGCCCACGAGTAATGGGTACTGATTCTCCGAATTCGATAATTTTAATTGAAAACTTGGTACTAGAGCAGAGTAAGTTTTGCATGTAAACTATATTATTAGCTTTAACAAAATAACAATTCTTAAGCTTATGGATTGCCTTACACATTATTACGTTAAATCACCTATGAAATTGAACAAGTTACATTTTAAAGCTATTTGGAATACTTCATTGATTTTATCAGGTTTGATACTTTATGATGTCATGATTGTTGACCGGTACAATATGTTTATATTGTGTATTTTAGCTAAAAACTACTTCGAACAGATTGGGATTTTCATATCACACTGTCATGACGCAATTGCATAAACTGTTGGAGAGCATGATTTCTTCATAATAATGCTCCGTGTTATATCATAATACTTAAAGAGAGCTAAAACATTGCATTAAAATACCGTTGATTTCATAAATTGAAAACATAAATACTGAAAGCCAAAATCAGGAAAATCTTCATTACATGATCAACAAAATAATTGTTAGAATATTCCTGCAGCTCAAGTCGTCACAACTCAAGAATAATATTTACCCTAATATTATTACATCTATCTTACAAAATATTGAGGGTCCGAAGTTTGAACTATTTGAAATTGGTAGAGGTAGCACAGGTAGGTGAAGTTGTAAACTCGATACTGTACCGATTTAGGAAGGGGACCAATAACTGAGAACCGAGTTGTCGCATAATTTCATCATTCATAGGTTTAAATCACTCTGAATAATACAGCCGAGCGAGGTTTTTGCGTCTAGTACGGAAGGGTCAGGTTTAATGAAGAACAAAGTTGCTTCAAATTCAATAGATCTACAATAACGAAAAATTAAAATCAAATCAATTTCCAGAATAGGATAAAAATAGATGCAAAAAGCAGAGTAGCCGGAATATAATACAAAAGCAAACACATAAAATAAAAAACTACACAACTAAATAGTTGTCTAAATATAATGAATAATCACTAATCTTGAGCCTACATTTGTAAAGGTTAGTCATTTCCCGAAATATGTTATATTATTGAGATCATGGAGGAATTCAAAATCTCGACACATTCTACGGTTTCTATTTTCTAATCGTATGTTAATATTCAATTAGTATAATCTGTAGTAGTTTTTAATGTGGCAGTATTAATGCAATTTTAAGCCGTACGGACCTATGGTAAGGATTCTGTCGTAAAAGTCCCAGTAGGCTGTTAAATGGAATCCCATGTTTGTGAGCACAACGATGTATTCCAGAAACGCGAAGATTGTGTACACTATAAATACAAACTCAGTTAAAAATTACAAGGTTTACAATCTCATCAGTTTTACTGACTTTATCGAAACGATCGTTTCAACGACTTACTTCCTTCTTCGCAGTAGGCATTATGCCTGATAAACGTGTATCCAGCAAGAGCAAAACTGACAAGATTAATCATCACCAGGGTTGTCTTCATCTTAAGACTTTTAATTTCTAAGAGGGTTGCAGGTATATTTCGGCTCCGATAGAGAAGCCAGCACATTATCACCATATAAAGCTCTGAGCAAACCATGAATAGTATGAAGCATTTTTCATGAATACCTGCAAATCCATGAAAATTAAATTCCACTTATTCCTTAAATCCTTCAACAAAATAATATATAGGATACGTTGAAAAATTTAAGGGTTCTAGTTTAAGTGTAAAAATCAATTACGATAGTTCTCTTTCGATGAAACGTATGTCAGTCCGATTAGCCCAAGATTTTCAAGCACATTCAAAGTACAGGCCGCAGTGGCCAAGAAGACATGACGACCAAAGATGATTGACTTAAGATATCGGTAGTACATTCCAGTAACCATGAATCGAGGGGCGGCGTGAAGGGCTATGCAAATCCTCCATACCGTCTGGGACAATGAGAAACCTCCCATTGCAGCGGATAAAGATGGTAGATAATTCTTCACCTGAAATCAGCGTCAACAATGATGAGCTGAACATTGCTCTTATGATTGGGTTACCCAAAAATATCAACGGTCTAGACTTACCCCACAATGCGTATACGTAGCTGACTCGAGATCAGTGAACATGGCCCAAATGACACAAAAAATGAAGCCCCCCAGGGGTAGAGAGACAGTTGCTCTGGCCAAGTTTCGAAATGGCACTCGAATTAAACTCCAATGTGGAGTATCGTTAGATCGAAAATACTCAGAGCTGGCCTTAACATACAACTCATCCATGTCCGGTTCGGACAGTGGTTGGTAACCGGGGCCATTTCTTAAATTTCTTAAAATTCGACTCATCCTCAAAGTTATCACCAACTCAGTTCCCGTCTAATTGCCCTTACTCTCGATACCCGTTTGGTTAACCCTACTAGCTAACTCTCCTATCCGCAGGTAAAAGTAACATCTATTTCTAATAAGCACGTTTCAATTATATCAACAGTGGAATGAACCGACTGGGGGGTTTACGTTAAATATGAAATCCAAAATTAGACTATTAATGCTGCATTTACATGGTAATACTTGATACTCTCCAAAACTGAAGCAACAGAATATGTTAAAAATACTATTTAATACGAAAAAAAAACTGATTAACACAACCTTCGGGTTTCAAAAAATACTTTATTTATTTACACACGCTCCTTTCCCTTCCTTCACATCACTTGCTTTCTCCATTTGTACAAAGCGGTTTAAAATTAAAGGAATGTTAAACTTTCAAAATGATTCTAAATCTCAACGGCGATCCTCCCCTTTTCAACTAACGTGAGTAATGTCCCATAATTATTTTTTAAATTGAACCCAAAATGCTACATTAACCACCGCTATTTACCTATTAACCGAGGCCAACTTTCTCTAAAACTCAGTGAGACAAAAGAGGTTCCTTGTAAATTGGAATTTGGAAGTACGGAGGAGTATTTACAAAATAAATCTAAAACTGTATATAGTGAAAGCATTTACATGGCTGCTCTGGCAGGTTAACTTTCCCAGCATAAACTATACTATAATAATATGGCTTCAACCTCGCTCCAAAATACGCCACCTTTCATTATTATCTAATTAAATTTGACTTTGACGACCAATACACAATATGACGGAACGTCTAATCCGTAATCTGTAATCCGATTAATTTGAGTATATTTTGTCTATTGCCTGGATGACTTGATTTGTTTGGAAGAAAACAGAAATACTTCCTAACTTGACTTTCACCCACCGGGGTGTAAAGTATTTATAAAACTCTGCAGAATCAATAAGATAATCAGAGGAAGTTGTTTGGAGTCGGAAGTTAGTTCGGAAGATGAAAATGACTAGCTTGTGGAAGCTTTAAATTTACATAAAGTCCTCTTCCTTTCTTCCTTTATCGAAGAGGAAGTGGAAACTGTGGAGGAGAGGCAGAGCTTTCTCCTTTTGAAGGGAACAGACCTTGGAATCCGTCTCCAGCCTCTCAAAGCCTCAAGTCCTTTCACTTTTTCGACCAAACCTCATCATCATACTCCCTTCCAGCTAAAACCAACACCTCTCTAAAATATAAAACCACCCGTCCCTCTCTATAGTACGAGTTCGGATCAGGTAGTAGCTCCTATTTTAACATGTCAATAAGGCTCTTTCTATTTGAATCTCCCTCTTTCTCACCCTTTTTGTATTGTATTTGTCAAAGTTTATTTTTTGTCCGGATAGTTGTATAACTTCATCGATGTTGAGGTTCCGTATTGAGTAGCTAAGCATTTTAAAGTAATAGAAGGTCTAACTAATCCTCTTTTACACAATCTAGCACGTAAAGCACTTTAAAATGAGAAAACCCCCATTTTTACCCGTTTTCGGGATTTATCTCAACAAGGGTTTCATGTCTCATGGCTTTTTATTGCAGATTCGGAATCTGCGTAAAATTTGCAACAAAATGGTATCTACTAGATAGATATTGAATCAACTTTATTTATTTATATGCCATAGTAGTAGCGTATGCATTCCTTTTGTTGTAATTAAAGGTTTTGAAGAAATGTTAAGTTCTGCATTGTTTTTTTGGGGAAAAATGCTTTCCCCCGGTTTGCGGTATTATAACGAGGAAACGTTGGTCTTATTAGTATCGGAGAAAAAGCATCCTTGTACTAATAAGCATAAGACGAATGTTAATTAAAAGATGCTGGATAGGATTAGAGAGGAAAGTCCTATGGCTTGATTAAACGGATTTTTTTCTAGAATGGACTATTTATGTACATAACCTTGAGGGTTCAACTGGTTTTAATTCATGCTCATTTATTTATTAAGTAGAGACGATCTACGCTTCTCCTTGTTGTTCTAACTCGCTGTTGCGGGGATCTGAATCGGCTTTAGGTGATCATCTTGATATACATTTTCATTAGCCTTGTACGAGTAGGTTTTAGATGCCGGAGTTGCATAAGGCGTCATATCATAACATGTAAATAATATTGTCATAGGACTGCGTCAGAAAGACAGAATTCTGTTCGTTTTGAGGCTAAAAGCGGGGATGGAACTGAAAGTTTTGGGAGATTTAAAAGCTACAGGCTTTTTGGGGTCGTCCAGCTTTACTTTGGTTGGATTACGACGACAATTGGAAAGGCAAAAGCAAAAGCAAAAGGGAATAGGAATGCCGACGGTTTCGTGAAAAATTAAACTCTAGTGAGTTTAGAAAAATTGCTGTGGAAGTTTTGAGTTGCAGTTGTTGTGATTCCACAGAATAGTTTGTAGTTTCCCATTCATCAAGATCAAAGATAGCGATCAATTTCATCAAGAGGATGTGTAAATGAATGTTGATGTGTGCAATCGATTGCAATGTAGAAATAAATGTGAAAGGTGGATAAGAATGTGGCACCGATTTAAAAATTAAACTTTAGAATCCTTATTCCTCCTGTTTAATTACTATAATGTCAGAGCAAAAGAGCAAATACATGGTATGACTTTAATTGACTTTAATCCTTTTGGGTCAAGGGTAGACGGTTTGTGGTTTATCTCCTCGTGTTAGCCAAACATTTCCAATTTGCACCAAAACTCCATAAATTGATGTGAGCTGACAATATTTAGGTTTCTAATTAATTTTGAAAATTGAATATACAATATATAGAATAAAGACAAACATATAATAATAATCATAAGTTGATTTAATAAGATAAAGACTGTAAGATTTGAGGTTATAGCAAATAGTAACAAGTTGTAAAATTTAACCGACACGGTCAGAAATCCCAAGTACAGAGTACACACCCGCGGGCCACTTATTATTATTTTTTCGGGACATTTATTAGTTGGTTCATAAATCCATGATAGACGATTAAACTCAGTGTTTCTTTTACACTCGAATACGGAGGGGGTTAATAATGGACGATGAAGAATTGAAGAAGGAAAGATGGGCCCTCGAGGATGACTATGACGCTTTAAATGACGAAACCTTCGGTGACGTAAACGGTATACATAACATCAGATATTATCATACTCATAAAGCTCGCTGAAGGGTCAATTGATTCAACTGTGACCTGAGTGATTGGGGTTCCCCTAAGATACCATTCACTGTTCCGGTTACCTTATAATAAGTTATAATGCTAAAAAGTCTTGTAATTATATTTAGATTTTAGCTGGGATGCTAATACAGCTGTACTGGAATTTGAGAAAGTTAAAGTTAAACCAAATGGAAATCGGAATCATGGGTCAAACTCCAGAGATGTATGTAATTATTGTAGTTTTTAATTTAACGAAGGCTCTTATTTTATAAAGAAACCAATAATAATATTTCAGGGTCCAGGAACTAATAATGATTCGTTGCATCAAAAAGAATTGGACAGTTCCTTTGTAGTTGAAGACGTTAAGGAGGATTACGAAAATGATTTCGATAATGAAAATGCTCTTGAGGAGAGCATATCTCGGTTGGTTATGGACGATTTCGATGAAGACGAGGAAGAGACAATGAAGTTGAAACTTCGTCGGTTGGGGACAGGAACAAACTTCAATACATATTTCATGCCTCCGCAGGTACTTAGCCTAATTTTTTATCCGACAAAGTAAAGTCGGACACTGATGGTAAAACATTACTTACATTCAGACTGATATATTCAAAATTGTTTGATCTTTTTCTGTTTTCAGGTCGCAAGTAAACATGTACAATGGTTTATGGATAAAGAACTTCCTGGGGGTAGCTCTCTTTTGGGATCCTCAGTTTGGTCTATGCATCCTACCTCAACACCTCCTGAACCAACCCAGGCCAAACCACCAACCTTCAGTGCGTCCCAACTCCACTCAGATTCCATCAATGTACAAATTGGCCGTAAGATTATCTTTTGAACTAATATTTATGACTTTTCAATAGTACTAATACAACTAATTGGAATCTCAACAGTAAAATATGCTACTTTCCTTTCCTTAACAGATCTCAACAGAGGTTCTCCAGCGGTGTTAAAAAACGATACAGGCGGAATGGTCAAACTTATAGATGGTGCACATCGTGATGGATCACTTGTGAATTTAAGTAACTTAATTGGAGCTAAAAAGTCAACTGTTGGTTTAACACATCAAAATCTCGAGAAGCCGAAGCCCGTACGTGTGATTTTTGTACTGATAAGATAATTATGAATGTTAGATATATATATCTATGCTATTATTTTTGTAGGTATTTAAAACTGTAGAAGAAATTGAACGTGAGCTTTTGGATGACAACTGTATCAATATCACTTCCCAGAATGAAGTGTCTGTTTCAACTCCACCCTTAAATCGTCCGAAAATTATAACAGCCGAAGAGCTTGAACGAGAACTAATACAAGCTTCTACACCCCCACGAAATAATTCTAAAATGTCGCCTGTACAAACTCCTCCAGGACTTCGACATTCAACCCCAAGACATATGTCTCCTTCTGTACCACAAATTCCTCCACAGCAGGCTGTGCACCCACAATCGACCCCACCCTTCCCTCATCATAAATTTGGTAGTCCACTCAATCGACAGCCCCCTGGATTGCAGAATCCTCCCGGCATGAATATAAATATGAGTCCAATGATGATGCAACAGAGAATGATTCATCCAAATATGAGTCCAAATGTTGTTCCTAGTCCTAATGCATTCAACCAGCGAATGCCTGGATTGCCTCATCAAATACCTCCTAATATCGCCGCACAATTAGCCTACCAGCAACATCAACAATTAAGACTCTTGCAAATGAACCCTCATTTGCGAGGTCGACTGCCACCTTTTCTTATGCCGTTCCCTATGGGCCATCCAATGAGACCGGGCGGGTTTCCGATGCCAGGTGGTGGTCCTCACGGTATGCAATCCCCACCGGGTGGCCAAGGTTTCAGAAGACCATTGAAGACTGATGATCCCTATCGAGGACTTATGAACGAAAAAGATAAGCAACGACTGAGAAATATTCAAATAATCCAGCTTCAAAATGATCATCCTTATACAACTGATTACTACTGTTTGGTAAGTTCTGCGAGTAACAATGCAATGGAATTAATAAGTACAACTATTTTAAAATGTACCCATTTGATTAATCATTTTTATTTTATAGATGCATAAGGTTAGGCATGGAGTTAGTGATCCACGTCGACAACGGGATTATCTCTTGAAGCTATTTCCCAGAAGATCAGATGGAAGTTCTGGTAGAAATAATTACCAACCTGCTCATTTCGAGAATTCCTTGGGAAAACTACAGGTACAGTGATGAAGATTTCTTTCAGCGAATGTATTTTGGAGTAGTTTAATTAAACAATAAACTCCTCGTTTTTCTCAATGCAGGCAGTTAGCGCATTAGCTCCGAAGAAAGCGATTGACACTGTCATAAGAGTGGTGGAATCCGGTCCAATTTGTCGTAATGGAATGAAAGCATATCGATATTTGCTATTAGAAGTTGAAAGGGTGAGCTTTTTTAATATGGAGTTCGTGAATCGAAAAGTTTGTTTTTGTGCACTTGGTTTTTGTGCAGCTATGGGTATTAATTTGGGAACCAAATTGCCAAATATCTTCCAAGAATAAAATCCTATGAAAAAAGTGGCATGACATTGGTTTTGCAACGAATGTATAGCTAATATGATACTATTTTTTGTATTTGTAGCTGTATGAATGCCTTTTGAAAATTCAAGAAGCTGATATTCGAAAAAGTCTTCTTCTCAATGCAGACGAAAATGTTGCAGAGTTTAGATCCGAAAGTACTGAAAAAGTCGTTAAAGTACTATCTTCTCATGTGAAGCTCCTGGAGATATTGTGCATTAAGAAGGGAAAGGTATCCGTCATTTATAACTATAATTGTTATTGATAAAAAATGAGAATTTTCTAGGTGGTAATAAAAACTTTTTTGTTCTAGATGCTTATAAGTCGTCTAATTCCTCTAATGGAACCGTCAGTACGGTATGCAACGCTGTCCACCATGGTCAAATACTTTACAGCGTGGACGAGTGTTAACAATTCAGAAATTGAAAAAACGTACCCTTTTTTGAGACATTGTATTTTTGCAGCTGATATGAATCAGCTTTTGTCCATAATTAATCCAGATGTGGATTTTTTTAATTATGAAAATATGACTATAAACAAGGTAATTTAGTTTCAAACTTCTATATGGATATAAATTGTAGTATAAGTAATACTAACCACTGCGGACTGTACATTAATCTTCGATTTTTTATTTGTAGCTGGGACTTTCTCTTCTGTTGGCGATCTTGCATGCGGCAGAAGTTATGTTGAGGTCCGTCGAATTAACAGAAGAACAAAGAACATCTTGGATTCGTAACTCCACTCCTGTTATTTTGGCGCTTTTGACATCCAACTCCGAACTATGTTCACCATTAGAACTCTGGGATACTCTTGAACCTCATGTGCAACGGTAAAGATTATTTAATGTTTCTTTAATTACCTAGTTATAAATCATAGTCATATACATGAATTTGTTACTTAGGTTTGGACTGGAACGTGAGCAGACGGATGCGTTTGAAAATAAGTTGCGTCTTTGGATCAGCAGTGGCGTTCCTTTAGTGTAGATTTAAATCTTATCATGATCATAACATTCATAACGTATATTACAACCAACAGACCTTTTAATATTAATGCGTTCTTATTAACAAGTACATTTGTTCATATTTAAGAATTATTGATTTTAGTCCATAAATGTATTAAGACTTTTAAATAACTATTAGGTAATTATTTTTTTGTGAAACCCGAGTTGTCTATTATGCCTTTATTGACTTACACGTTTGATTTTGATTTAAAAAATATTGTGCCCACACATACATTGTACCTTTTCTATCAATGTTTGGAGTTTTTCATTGGCCTTCAATAGGCAAATAACTTGTTAGAAAAAGGATCTTAAAGCCTTCGTGGCGCTACAACCAACAAATGATTAAAATGTGAACAAGTACTTATTAACAAGGATTCTACCGTAACATATATGTAATAAGTACACTTTTACTTCTAGTTATAAGACAGAAATATTTGAAGTTTTTTTCAACTTTCAAGCCGTAATAATAATATTAAAGCACAGGTGGCTCAAAACGTTCTTAAAATAGGCAGTTATAGTGATCAAATTGCAACAGGCTTTTTATAAGAATAACTGTGTAGATTCATAATCATAATCATAATATTCGTAATTGCCCCTATCACTAATAGTGCTAGTGCGTCAAAATCTCCAAAATCTTTTATGGAAGTCTTCTAAATAGTTGCTGTTGTAAGTAGTATCTTGCGATGCGATTAAAATCTGATGTAAAACAATCAGATCCATTTTTGTATCGGTTGAACTACTGGCATCTATAAGCAAATCTAATTTTGTAAGTTAGGCCTGATTTTTACAAACAATTTGAATTGTTTCCATGCGCTGCTGTGAAATGCCACTGCAAGTCTGTCAAATTCAAGCCTGATTAGTGTATTTTAACCAGCAAATAAAAGTTACATGAATTAATTAATTGTATTGGATTACAGGTTATTCATAAACCTTCCTTTATTCCATAATTCAATAATTGGCAATTAAGTTGAAGTCCAGCCTTTACATTACATAAATGCGGTTCGTCTAATCCGATGGAGTCAAGAAATTGCACGTTTGTCCGGAGTAGATGATTTCGTGACAGTTTAAAATGCAACAAGTGTGTTCGTCCACAAGTGAGAACTATGTAACGTCTTCAGATTTACAAATCAAATCAACAGTTGGACAACTGTATAGCTATCTATTTTATTCAAGAGTATACCAAGGCGGCTTGTACTTGTACTGATTTGTATCACTGCAAAAGATCCTGCTGACAGGAAAAAGTTGATAAAGTTTTAGCGATTTAATTACATGGGTATATGTATAAGAAGTGATCGAGACAATGTAGTCTCTAACCTCATCTGAAAGGTCATCAATCAGATCCACCGGTTTCGAACGGCCATTGGTGATAGGCAAATTGGATCGATTTTGTTCGTCAGATATTGTGATCAGAGCATCCATCTCTAGCTGAAGCGTAGCGGGTACCAACTATGTAGTACATCAGTTATTCAGTATTTTTCTACACTACATGTATTTACAAAAATTGTATAGTTTGTTCATACGCCTTCGTCATGGCATTCGGGTTCTCCTAATGAGTCATCCAACGGAGAAAGTGGGTCGTTAAATTGGACGTTGTCAACATCGATTTCATTCTGACTTAATCGAGAGTAGCGATACTCTTCTAATCTAAAAAAAAAAATATGAATAAATCCAATCGTTTATAACGACGACACTCAAGACAAGCATTTATGAAACTGCGATAGATAGGATTGTAGGATGCGGGTCTAGGACTTACTTGGACGCCGCAGACAAGGACCTATGCCGGTTCTTCTTCCATAAATAGTAAGAGAAGTAAAGCGTAATGGAAATGACAGTAACGGTTACAAGGACGACGAAGGTATCTCTTGTAGACGGATTCTGGTTTGGAACAGATCGGGACGTGTTATCAGTCAATGAGCCGAAAGGCTGTGCGGATTGTATCGGAGTCATTGTGTTGGAATGATTTAATGTTTTGTCACTATGTGTTGTAGGTCGACCTATCAATGCAATTTTCGTGCTAACTTCTTGCAACCCCGATGTCAAGAAGTCGGACTGACGAACGGCACCCATTAAAACCTATCAATAACTATCCTATCCCAAGCTACCAGTACCTTCTACGGGGAACTGTAAACTACAATATTTACTGATTGTCCTTACAAAGGATTGGGTCCAAATCGTGGAGAGAAAGTGCCCACTACTTCTCCTGTTGCTGCAGGTAGAAAGTAGAATGTGGAAAAGAACCGAAATCCGGAGCAACTAATATATACGCAGATGTTGGGATATTGGAGAAAGTAAGAAAGAGGAAAGTCAAATGGTTGGCAAGATAAGGTGGCGGGACTAGTCGAGGTAATGGGAACCAAACCAGCCCCCCTCTTCCATCCTCGTCCGGTACTCATTTCTCGGATAACTTTCTCTTCTGCATGGAAACCGGATCAATAATCTGGGTGACTGGAACCTAGGCTGGAAAGGAAACTGTAAAACGAGTACAGATTGTAAACAGGGAGGCATATTCCTCCCACACCTTCCCATGTACAAAGTCTCATCTCAGAACCTGGAACCTCGAGTTCGAGAGAAGGAACTCGAAAAAGGCATTTTCTCCCAGAGTTTGGGCTAAATGGAGTACATTCATACTGAAGTAGTTTCCATTATTCCAGCCTCTAGGGCCCTGACTATGTACCTTTCCTCTTCCTAATGCTCCAATAACCTAAAGCGTCTCTCTCCTCTTTAGCTCGACTGCCAGGTGCATTTGGGATTTGGAATGGAAATGGATGTAGCATTATAAGGGGTCGTTGGGATCAGGGATCCATGTCCTTCCTTATTTAAAAAGTATTTCAATGTGGAATGTAAATAAGTACCCTGGTAATAAATGAAAAATCTGGCAAGTTCCTATAAAATAAGTCTGTATATAGAGGGCTAATAAAAACGCTCCTTTCTGAAACCCAATATTCATTTCCTGTCTCCGCTCCTTCCTGGCTGTCGTATAATCAACAGGGAACTAGTTGACATCAGGTGTCAGGTTGAATAGCAGAAGATGGGCAGAGTGACAAAAGTAATCGTGTTACGTAACCCAGGTCTCCAACTCTCCGCTACTCCTTCCAAGTACATAGTTACAAAAAAGCACTTTAAAGAAGTTCCAAAGCGTTTCATTCCACTTTCTCTCTCTCTCTCTCGCTCTGTCTATACGCTTATAATGGAGATTGAATCAGTAGATATGGAAAAGCTGCATAATACTACCACATGTCGTAAACCACTGTACGTAAATGAAGAGAAGGGGTATTTTAATTTAGTTTTAAATACTGCCTAATTTGAAGACTTTGTCCGTCTGTGTGCTTTCCCCCAAAGGCTGTGGTTGCTTAAAGAATCCCCATCGATTAAACCGTACTTAAAATCAGGTAATTTGCATAGATATAGACCATAGACGCTAGGGGCTGGAAAACTCCGACTTATACGTCAACACAATACTCAAGAATTGCAAAACTTTTAAAGCCTTAATTACCTAATAACATTGTTCACCTTCTGTGAAAGGTATGGTTTTGTACTTATTAAACCTTATCAAAACGGTGGTGAAATGAGAGAGAAATTAGTAATTACAGCGGGTCTGGAAACTTTTTCTTTGACTTTGGATCAAGTTCCTCCGTTTCGTAGGATTCGCTCCCAATTTCCGTTCTACTGACTTTTTATTAAAAAGTTGAACAGTTGTTGAAAAGTAGTCATTTCACTATTCCAAATTATAAAGTTTGCCTGTAGAGTAACCATCTTTCCCTTCGACATATGCAGAGATATACTTAACCACCGGTTCGACGATTTCGACAGGGAACTTGTGTTGGTATAAACATACACCACTCATGGCACTCATCATTCACCGTAGTCCCTTTTTATGCTATTAAAATGTTATTTATTTTCCCCAGGAATCCCATCACATTCGATTCACAATGTTTTACTAACAAGACCACGCTTTTCAGAGATTCTAGGAATTTTTAACGATCTCATGATAGGCATGATCATGATCCTCTTTCCAGTAATGCCAAGCGAATTCGTATTCATGTTTATCTTATGCTAATTCAAATGATGTCTATGCATCATGAATGCACTCTTTTCAGAGTGGATGTGTAACTACATTTGATGGGTGTTAAAATCCTGAGAATGCTGTAATATTATTTCTACACAGAATGCAAATAAAGCAACAATCCAGGGTACTTTTCATAACCCCCCGATCTCAATTTACGGACTCTGCTTGAGGGATCTTTGATAATGCCATTATTAGCTCCCATGTATTAATAGGCCACAGATTGGGAATTTTTCATCGATCCCCTTATTCCGAGCCTTCTTAGTGCTGAAATGATTCTAATATTCTCCGGTGTCTTGAAGGATTAATCATAAATAAATTACTTTCCGTCGACAGATATGGAGTATTTCCTTTTCCTTCTCCATCATCCTCCCTCTCAATTCCGCTAAGAAGGTCCATTGCAGTGCAACTGAATAAGGACCTATAAATACACATCTATAATAGATGAACAATATTTGTTCTAAAAACGGAGAAAGTTAAGAAGTTGAGGCTCTTTCATTGATCCAGCTTGGGACGGGAGTTGGGCATATAGGGCCTCTCCAAACTCATCCGCCCAAGAATGAGTTCTGTTCACCGAAATAAAACGTTGGACGATAGGAAGTCGGAATGAAGCACAAGGCAATCTATATTTGGTATTCAGTTTAACCGAGTGAGTGGATTTCAGTTTACTTTCTCTAGAGCAGAGACTCTGGACGGAATTACAGGCGCTGCGGTGCTCAGTGGATCGATTCCTGTCAAATTAAGGAAGTTTACCAGATTCCTTTTCTTTGCCAAGTCAATGATTTCAGGTACTTGGCTACAACTTATAACTCTTCTTACAGTCACAATTCCATCCCACAATCCCTCCATGAAGGATTTACTCTTCCTATGTAAAACGGCGTGCGGATCTTCACCGGTCGGGGCCCGATCGTGGGACGATTTGTCAATACCGTTTTAGCAAACAGTTCACACATCCCCGAGTCTATTTTCCAGTTTTGCATGGTCAACAATGCTCCCCTAGGGTGATTCGATGGGATCTCGACAGTCGACGTCGGCACTCATTACAATAACGGGCGCATGATGATCTGATCCATTGACAAAATAAGCATACCCCAATCTGCTTTTACGAGATCGGAAATGGCGATCAAACCTCGTACCATTCGCTGTTCCGGCATAATAAGTAATTTCAAGAGTCTTTCATCCGATAGCGATAATATTAATGGCTTGGCACTTCCCCCAACATCCCGTTTCCCTTATCTGCCTTCCCAATTATAATTAGCCATAATATACCTATCCCATTATCGATGGCATCATAAATGTTTTGCAAAGCCTATAAACTAACAAAGCTTAGACTGGCCTGAGCTTGGGAAAGTAGCAATCAAAAGCACATATTAAAGTCAAAAACAGGGAGTGACTGTCGTCGGGATTTTAATCTCACGTTATCATCTCCTTATTAACGTTTGTCAGTTCGCAAGGTTCTCAATTACAGAGTATGGCAGAGAGTTGAATGAATTGAAGAGGCTATCAATTCCTGCCTATGAGGATGAGTTAAAAAGTCAGTTCTAATGCTCTAAAGGATGGTTAGGTTAGGTTGGCTGGTAGTAGAGAAAGTTGTGCATGTTTGGCCTAACATCCCGTCCTGTTCATGAAGAGGAAGATTAGTTTGAAATGGGCAACAGGGAGAGTAGTATTGAGGAGAAAGTATCGTGGCAATGATAGGGCGAGAGGAGATATATAAGTACCGCTATTGTGTGAAGTAACCGAAGCTGGGGAAGTCTGTAGGGTCGGGGAACCTCCACTCCTTGCAGACTACATCGGTATCGATCTGAGGGACCATTCCATCCGGGTATTCCGAGACGGGCTGAGGCGAATCTTTCGGTTTCTTTAGGAATGGGATTTGTATAAGGAAAGTAGCCATTCGGAGGGAAAGTGAGAGGTGGTGGCTGGCTCCGAGGGCCCGTTGCACGGGGATCCTGCGCCAGAACTTTCACCAGCTCCCCAATTTCCGTACAAACTGGGTAGTACAGTGTGGCTGAGCCATGGACTCGTAAGGATGTGGTCCTTGCAAATTTCTGAAATTCCACCGTGCCTTGGAAATTTTGAGACTCACAAGGCAGACTTGTCACAAAATTTATTACCCCATCAAGTGGCCTCGTATTTCAAGACATGAGAGGCCACCGTGGTGTTCCTTGGCCTGCCCAAAAGGCACCCAGATGAGAATCCTCATCGGGACATTAAAAACTGCTAATTATTAATAAGAATACTTTTAATTGATACGTTTAGGAACCGTGCTGGTATAATAAATAACTACTGCATAGGGGGGTAAAGGATAAGTGAAAGTGGAGTGTTGAGGAGCCCTTCTACGACATTCGATAATTCTTCCACGTTTGTGGTGTGGTGCTGCTGACTGTGGTCCCATTGTAAAAATATAATAGCAAAATGTTCAGCTTCAACTTTGCAAGTAAAATGCTCAATACCATCATGGGCACTGAGGAACAGGCTCAGCAGCCGGGGGGGCAGCCGATGGGGGCGCAACCTCAGCAATCAATGATACCTGGTCAGGCGGGAATGCGACCGATGGGGGGTGGCTTTCCTCAGGTACGTCCAACACCTCAAGGCCCCGGTGCTGCTCCTCGTCCAGGCTTTCCTGGACCTCCAACTTTCAGTGGTCCCCGACCTAGTCCTGGTGTTCGAGCTGGTCCTCCAAGTTTTGGAGGTCCACCGAGACCTACCGTAAGTACTATGGGCACACCACATAGATTTAACGGGCCACAACCACCACCTTCTCAGCAACAACAGCCGCAGCAACACCCTCAACAACAACAACAACAAATGCAGCCTCAACAGCATCCACAACAACTACAACAACATCCCCAGCAAATGCAGCAGCACCCACAACAGCAGCAACAACATCCGCAGCAAATGCAACAACATCCACAGCAGCAGCCAGGTCAGCCTGGACAAATGCCTCGTGGTATGCCTCAAATGTCGGGAATGGGGCGTCCGCCCAGCCCGGGCCAACGACCCAGAGGTCCAGGTCCTGGATTTATTGGTCCTGGAGCTGGTCCAAATCAACCCAGACCACCTGGTAAGATCTTTGTCGAAGTACCTAACCTATATCTCTTACAATTAGATCACTTTAGAAAGAAGGGCGTCAGACGTCAGGTAAAACCTGAAAAATAGTCTTGTCTCCATCTCCATAAAAATTAAAGAGTTCAATATGGTTGAAATGGCTGAATTAGATTTTTGTCATTATACATACGACAGTTCATGCTGAAATTGGTGATACGGGTGACGGGTGAGAAGTGGGAGTTGTAAACGAATTTAAAATATTCAGGAAAGTCGCACAAGGATACCCTATATTTAATGATACATTTCTGTTCGAATGCTGTTAGCTTGTAAATTTAATTTTCGGTTGATTCCAAACCCTCCAAACAAGTTGTGAAGAAACATAATCAGATCAGTTCATAATCAAATTCTAAAATTACTGTCGGAGACTAGGTCGGCGGAATACTAATATTCGCCTTCCGCACCGATACCCTGCCACATGCATAATCATCATATCCCAACGTACCATTTCCACTCGACTATCAACAAGGTTGTATAAGAAATATTATAATCTGTGCCAATATCACTCTACTTTCATTTTATTTGACAACAGGATTTGGAACTTAAATACAGGATGTTTTTGTTTTGATGACAAGCAATTATTTTTACCCTGTTCACTGTTTTTACCAACTTAATCCTTTGTGTAGGAAAGGAACGCTAAGATTTCTCCAAGGAGTTTAAATACATTGAAGGCTTTGAACGTGCGAAATAAATTACATATGTACATATAACAAGCTGTCTCCTGATGGTCGGATTTATTTTACTCCAGGTACTGGTTTTCGAGCTTGAAGGGATTGAAGTAAATAGGGATTTCGTAGATTACTCTAAGCTCCGAAGGAAAAAAACCATTCTTAGCTTCGCCTAGGGCGTACTATGTATTTCGAAGTATTTATTATTTGCTGGGGAAAAAATTGAAATATCTCTTTTAAAAAGTACAGGAAAAAAGGCGGAAGAGCCTATATACTTTCGCTATAAAAATACCTTAAATTAGACTTTGGATTTGCAGAACTTTTTTATTTTTAGAAATCCGCATTCGATAAGCGATAGTATGAGCTCTACTATATATATTCTTAGAAACTATTCTACTAATATCCGCACTGCCCACATATATGATTTTATTTGGCCAGATATAATGGTCCTCCTGTTAACTTTTTCCAAAAGAATGGATTGTCGAGGAAAGACAGTAAGTTCTGAACTGATTGTCTAGCCCTTTCTCAATTTCTATTGAATTGGAGAAAAGTCCCCGTATACCTTAGGAAGTCTATATAGGGACTCGTTTCCTTGTCCAACGAGAAGAGGAGTCAAAATTCAGTCGGAAGACTAGACATAGGTCAACGGAGCATTTATCCTCTAGCTTATTTCCCTTGTCCTCGGAATTCAATAGACGTTTCATTGAAAGTCTCAACTGATTGTTGCTTGTTGAAAGGAAAAGTAGGCTTGATCAGATAGAATAAACGGAAATCCATTCAAAGAGAGCATTATACCACAATGCCAGGACTTAAGGTCTTCTTCCCATTGTTATCTTGTGGCAGAAATGCTCCATTCCTCCCGATCCCCTTCCGTGAGGAGTCATTTGTCCTGCCCTCAGCCTAATTGTAAGTTACCGAGAATTGTCCACAAACACATCCGTTGTCAGAATTCCCGAATTTGACAACCTTTCAACCTATTTCCAGCCATGAAGTTGTTACCAACCATATTTTATGACTACAATCTTTGCTGTTCTCCGACTTAAAATTTTTCGAAAATATTGCAAAAATCAATTCAGTTAGAATTTTTAACTCGGAGTAACATTTCTAGTTTTATGATTTAAAAATGTCCATTTTTAGGACATTTTATTTAACGAATTTTAAATACGGATGGGGGCAGCTAATTTCTTGATTTTTACTGTTTATATCAGTTGCATTTCGAAGTGTTAGTGGTAGTTAGTGTTAGCATTCCTTTGTCGGATTAGATATCCTATTATTTTAAGCTTTGTTCTATTGCATAAGGAAACGATTGGGAGTCAACAGTCCCTGCTTTTTTCCCTATAATGCTTGCGGAATGCTATGAATACAATGTTGAAGCTCATGTGAAACATGTCGAGGAGTAGCAAGGGTCGGGTAGTTGGGATGGACGAGAGGACGTGTGTGTATGTGAAGTAGAGAAAGTGAAATGTTGAGAATCCGTCCCGCAAAAGTGGATGTGAAATTCGAGAACACACTTAAGTCGTTGGAGCCGTCTTGGAGCAACTTTCCCTCTGTCCGCTGGACGTGAGACGGGAACTTGTGTGCGTGTAAGTTCCGTAGCATTGTAAGTTGTAAGTCAGGACACTATAGTGCATAGATATATAGGTGTGGCTATAGCAGCCCTCTCAAGAACTTCCATGCCCATTCTGCAGGGAATTTCGACATGTTATTCAACTCAAATCTAGAGATGTACACGAGCGAAAGGTGTAGGTTCTTTTCCACAGGCTGGGTGTTAACGATGGAGAAAGTCGACAAAAATTGTTAGTTCTTTCCATCCACCGCCCTGGTTCTTGGATGTCTCTCCTTCCTATTTAAGAACTAATAAGTGTCGACCATGAATTCTTCTAGATATCTTCCTGGCAGATTCCCCTTTTTCTAGGATAACCCTCTAGCATCAGTCAAACTACATGTATATTTATATCCGACTTTCTTCTTGGACTTTTTTTATAAACATGAAGGATCTCTTGAGCAAGGGCCGCAAGGGTGTTTCAAAATATGATTTTTTTGTACCCTCTATAACGTTCTCCTCCATAATACTTATTGTTTTCTCTGAACAAGATTTAAGTCGTGTCAGGACTTTCTTTTAGTTAAAAAAACATATATTGAAGGGTTTGTTCATTTGAAGACCGCGTTGAAGTTGAAATCTGCTCAGAGTAGATTCAAAGTGTGTAGTAGGGCACAAGGCAGGGATTCTCATGAAAAGGATTTAATATTAAGAGTTACTTTACGAACAGTAAATACAGTTGTAGAGCCATTGCTCAAGATTACTTGAGAATGGGCTCTATCGAATTAAATGTTGACATAAGAGTTCAATTTAATTCTCAAGAGGTTCAAATTGTTGTCCGAACGAACAGAAACTGTGTGCATTGTCATTGGGTAGCAAGCTGAGTTACAATATTTTTAAAGCGTCGTGATTAAATGAGATATAAAACGATGACGCAGCCTGCATAGGAAGCAAGAACTTATTGTGTCTTCTTGTTCGTCATTTTTATTAGTATCATTTAAATTCCATAGTTAAATGAGGAATTTAATGCTCCATTCCTGTCTTTATAACTTTATGCCTTTGTAAACATCAAAACATATCCCTTTTTATTTTGACGGGAATATTTTAAAATCCGAATTTACAAAACGTTACTTCGGGCACTCATTTTTATTGAATTTGCACTTGAGGCAGTTGAAAGAGTTAACCCTTTACAATTCAAACACGTCAATAATTAATCAATTTCATAGTCAAGGGATAAATGATATGGAATTTCCCTTATCCTTTATAAAATCGCATAGCATGTCTAGACTACTGCTCCATAGCCGTTTCAATTTTGGAACCACAGGCCCAAGACCCATGCCTTGGTTGCAGATTTAACAAAGCAATATAGCATAACATCGCCAGTGCGTAAAATTTAGGCTCAACTCAAACCATGGTATCTATCATAACACAAGTACACAGTTACTTCTGTCGTTGTGCGTGCGAAAAAGTTTCTTTTCATTCGATATCAAGTTAGACTGAAGTAAGTTCAAAAACGGAAAGGACTCACAATCCATATTGTATAGGTTCGGTGTTTCCGTAAACTTTTTTCGGCATAAACTGCAGTTTCGTTTGTGCGCACGGAACATTATATTTCAAAGTTCAAAGTACTGTACTAACTGACTCCCCTTAATTCGAACCAACAATTTCAGCTGCCATTACAACACATCGTAAATAATACTTTCCCTCTAACACTAAATACAAACTGGCTGCTTGAAGAGGAGAGAAAGCAAGTCTCACGTGTATTCTAAGGAGAATTGATTACTATTTAGGGTTCAGGGTTCTATAATTTTAGTTCTCCAGTCTCGAACTAACGACCATCCTATTTCCCATTTACTTATGCAAAAGAAAAATGTTTCCGTGTGGTAGTGATGATGATAAGTCATTAGTGCAAGTAAGCATGTCTGTATAAGCTTGGATAATCTGACTCAAGGGATTTTTTCATTGAATTATCGGCTTGTCATAATGAAAATTCTCATAATAGCCAGTTAATTCCAGTCAGAATTAAGTTGTATGTATTCACTATTCACTATTATTGGAATCGTACTCGAAAGAAGTTTCAATGATGGTCTTCTGAGACAAAACCTCGCATTTAAACTTGGAAAGCCTTCAAAACTCAAACATACAATCATATTCGTAACATTTCGATCATCGTTTCTTATAATCGCAATTATAATCTTTCCTAAAAAACATTTTTGATCGGAAATGTAGTAGAAATAATGATTTACTAACTAATAAACACTGAATTGTATCCATAAGAACAATGTGGTGATTAGTATTATTATGATGCAAGATGGTGTCAATACACATTTCTTAGAATAATAAAATTCCAACGTTGATTGAGATCCGTTCGGAATCGTTTTCAGAATGCGGCTAAACGAGATGTAGGAAAAAATATTTTAAAATAATGTTATGAAATAGAAATCCTTGTTTTTTGTTGTTGATCTAACTGAACATACATTGCAGGTGTAGAGTTATATGGTTGTATGGAAGTATTCCGTTTTGGTCAGATTAGCGACGATACAATAAGGCATAAATAAATATGAAGTGTCCAACGAAATGGCACGTACATGGTGATAATTTTCTCAGTAAACCGACAGGCTCGTATTCGATTGATGTTAGTATTATTATATTCATTTCTATGGGATTCTTCTATGTATTTATTCTTCCCTGTCACCCACGCCAAGAGTAATAAAAGAGCATGTTGTAAGGCATAGTGGAACCTCTGGAACGTTGGAACGATCATCAGAGAGGCACGAGCACAAACCAACTGGACAATCAATAGAATGGAAAGCCCGCAATAAATATTGACATGTTTAGCTTAAATAAACGATTCATTCCAGATATCCGGGAATTGTGGTTGAGGATTAGAGGTTTGTAAAGCTCCTAAGACTTCATAAAACATCAATGGTCTGATTTGTATTAAAACATGTCAAAGTGAAAGTAACGATGTTGTATTTGATGTAATAGAAAACAAGGTTAGCTCGGCTCCACTGACACTGGCAAGTCGGATGTTCGTTGGGTATTATTGCGTTGTAAAACAGGAAAATTCCTTCGAGATTCAAGAAACAAAATATTACAGAGAATGTAGGATGCCGACGAACCCAATACAAGTCATTTTGCAAGATAAATAGAAATCAAAGGAGACATGTGCCAGAGATGGTAAAAGTCTTGATCAAATACGAATTTAAATTCAACAGGGGGACTTTTTAAGTAAAAAGTGTATAGGTTCATGCTACAGAAACAGGAAAGGGTTGGAAATAAAATTAAATGCATTTTTTTAGCTTGCAGCTTTAAAGGATGGGCTTTTGGGCTTAAACTTTTACCAATACAAAATATTTGTTATTCTTAAAATTATAGTAATATTGAAGTAGTGCAAGGTATAACAATAAAATAAATTAGTGAACGGGCGATTCCTACAACCAATAATTTGATTTCCCTGATAACAATCGAAGAGGCTGAATTATTTGATCAAAAACTTCGTGCACAATAGTGATATTGTATAATTATAATTAATTAAAATTGTCTATCGACAATCATTTAGCTGGTATATTGACTTCCATGGTCAAAGTAAAAAAAATGGCATGTACATTTCATCATTTAAAAACGTCTAAATAAGCTCTAATATTTGAAGACGTGGTAATTAGGAACTTAGAAAATTTCGCCTTCAATATAGTTAATCAAAATCGAGTCGAGCTGTTTTAGGATTGTATGCAATGCAAAGAAACAAATCTCGACTATGACTCCAAAGCTTCAAAATGTAGGAGTAAAAAGCCACATAATTTAATATATCAGATGATGATCTAACTAAAGAGATTTTTATTTATTCTAGGAGTTGCTGGGCCACAACCCGGAGGTGCTCCTGTACCGGACGTGGACCTTAGCCACTTAAGTGCTGAGGAGAGGGCTATGATCGAGAATGTTATGGCTAAAGCTCAACAGCTGGAACAAGGACCTCCTGCTCCTGTCCCTGCAGCAGTACCGGGTCAGATCGGCCCACAACGCATAATGAGGTACATCATTTCCGGCTTTGTCCCCGTTTATACATCATGTTTTCCAACAACTTATTTATTACCTTCCTCTCTCTCGGTCGTATAACTTTCACGAACTTTCACTCACATGCAGAAGTCATGAATATGTGTGCTCACGTTAGCCTACATCCCATTAAAATACCTTTCACTTAAAATTAATTAAGTTGAAGAACTTCAGCCGAACCATGAACCACACACTCCAACTCTAACCGATGGTTTATATCATAATTCCAAGTGTACTTTCTCCGGTTGAATCTAACTTAAAGTACTTCAAATTTTCAATTAATTAGTAATTCGGCAACATGAGCTAAATCCCTACTTCAAAACAGAGACGAAGGGAAACGACCCATACCAGTATTCATAAGACCTCCATTCAGTCTATTCTGTAGTTGGAGCTAGTTTAATATGAACTTGAAATTGTAGTCAGTCTTATGAGAAATCTGGGTAATAAAATAGGATGCATAAAACGCACGGGTAACCTTAAAATACGTAGTAAAAGGCTTGGGAAAGTCGATAAATGTTTTTCCGGGCTCTTAAAATCCAATCCGATTTACTGTCCTTGTTCTTACATTGTTTAATATCAATGTCCAAAATCCATACTATGTGACAGGAGGCTTAGAATTCGCATGTTTAATGTGACTGTATACATTAATAGGGTATGGATTGAGTGATCGCTTCGGATTCAACTGGAACAAATTAATATTTTGCCCTTGCACGAGATCGAAATCTAGAGAAGTCTCCAGTCTCCTTTTCCAGGAACTTTTTAATTTAAGTTAAAGTTCCATTCACATACCCTGGATATAATTGAAGCAGTTTTATGCCATGTCTGTCATATACAAATGAATTTGAATAAAAATCCAGAATAAAAATCCAGAATAAAAATAGGATTTTGTAATGGGGGTTAGGAGTAGTAATGTAGGTAACCGAAAGTACTCTACTCGGAGGAGGCATGTATTTTCAATTTATCAGAGGAGTTTTTAAGTGACAAACTGGAAATGCAAGGAGGGTTGGTGGATTGTAAATGTCTTGACTGACAAGGATCCGGGATGGTGGAACAAGTAACAAGACAAGTGGAAAAGCCAATGTGACGTATTTATGGTACGTTAACTAGGAACTCTTAATGTAAACACGACAAGACAGGAAAGTTTCAGGGTGTCTTGAATAAGACTTTCATCTCAAACAAAAACAACTTGATAAAGTCATTATAATATGAATTATTTGTATCAAAGCTCCAGTCCTTTCACTCCCTTTTAAGATCCAGAATCCCGGAACGAACTTCGTCTGTGACCTAAATTCCAAAATACACTTCGAACCAAGAACCCTTTACTTTGTTCAAAAATCCGTTCCACTCACTATAGGATCTGGGATTAATAATAAGGTTCCACCCTGCCTACTACAAGTTGTAACTGCGTATTTGTTTTGATTTCGGTGGAACCTTCTTCAACTGACGAGGGCACTTCCTATTTGGAGCTGGTTCAATTTTTTCCATTTTCCTCAGAACCTTCTAAATTTGGAACGTTACAACTTTGTTGTATGTCTTGGGGACGTGTTGAAAGGGTTATATTTTCTTTTAAAAATAATCCATCCGCATTCTGAATTCCGTCTCTTTATGGTAGGATGCGAGGATCAGTATAGATATAGCGAAAAATCCTATCCCCCTCACTTTTTACTGTCGGAAATCGCATTAGCTGAAAGAGCTGGACAAGGAAGACAGAGGTTGAGATAACCATTCCCTATTATTCTCTTTAGCTGTTCTGTCATCCTTAAATCCTTAATCCTACCTGGCTCCCTTTCATTCCCGTCCATTCCACAAGGTAAATTGCAACAGAGGAAAATTTTCCGGTTTTGGAGCCGCTGAGAATTTATATCGGGTTTTGAATCCTGTACTGCTCCTTTTTAAATAGGTTTTTAGAACCGCTGACAATTCCGAAGAGTTGGGAAAAAAATTTCTCGGGAACTGCCTCTCAAGTAATATTTCAGATGAAAATCGGCTACATCTTGTAACTGTTGTAGCAGTCTCGTATTTTATAATGCAATACCTTTTATTTGCAAACGATATAAAATAATTAAATGACAGGTACTGACGAAAAAATCCTCCAATTAGATGAAATAAGGAGTGTCAGGTTGAAAGTACACCTTACCTCCAAGGTTTCGAAATTAGTTATACGGTTGGAGCTCAACGGGTCATTGACAACTATTATAATGGGAAACGAGATGAATGGGGGTTTTATTACAAAATATTTAGTTGTTAATTGCATGACGTCTTTTGTTTATTGTTAAATAATGCTATCGGGTATTTTTTAATAATAATAAGAACCTGACAATTCCTAGAGTTACATCAATTTCGTTAGAGTTTAGGTCCGGATTAAGTTACAAGCTAATAGCTAATTTAATACAAAATATTTAATCCACAATTATATTTTTGCCAATCCTCAGAAGTAAGGCATTGAACTCGTTGCAGGTTAAAGGAACCCACGTTCGTTGGACCTTAATTGTTTAGCCTATTTAAAAAACGCATTTTTAAACGCACTGTTTAAATATTGTGATAATTAACACAGAATTTTTTTCATTGTGGGACAAAGAAATTCACACGCAGGCAATGAATTGGTACATTAAAAAATACATTTCGTTCAGCTCGATACTAATAAAGATATTTATTAGGAAGTGTTGTAGACTTGTAATTTGTAGACTTGTAATTTGTAGCATGAAGTTTTAACGCAGATGATGGTAACAAACAAATAAATAAATAGATTTGCCAATACAGCCAATCCATTGTAAGACGTCACAATATGACTATGTATAGTTTATAAGGCATACTCCCATGAAAGCAAATTTATAAATATTTAGCTTTTTATGAGTGATTTTAAATCTAATTTTAAGTCCAAACGAGCCTATAAGGGATTATAAATTCATTCTCCCGATTAAATGGTTGTTTTGGGTTTTAAACATATTGCACATGCTCGCATATTATTCGTGACTTCGAAGCGTGATGAAGAGATTGATTGTGCTAAAATTGTTGTCTAAAATAACAAATCAATTTTTTTTAAATAGACCCGAGGCTCAACATCCTGGAATCGATTTAAGCGGAGGTCGCCTCTGTCCTTTATGTCGTCAAAGAGATGTAAGTCCACATAACATCAAAATTATATTAAAATCTATTGTTATGGATTAGTATTGCAATATATCTTCAAATTTTTTGTTTATAATACGTGTCAATAAATTGTCAGAAATTTTCTATTTGTTACAAAACATTTATGAACAATCCGGCATTGATACTTCAAACATTTCAAGAATCCAATTGCTCAATTCAATATATAATGATAAATAAATATATATATATATATATATAAATATATTTATCGCTTTGACTTGGATGGTATTTTTTATAAACGTAATAAATATGTGTAAACAGTAGGCTTATTTAGTGACCGCAATTCTTGTGTTTAGATAATCGGAAGAGATGGAATACCAGGACAAGAATGTACCGAATGTCGAACGATTGTCTGTAGTAGGTGTGGTGGAATGTCGCCCCATCCAGAAACCAAGGTAAGATCATTTTTAAATAGCTGTTCTTTAAGCATTGTATTTAAATAGAAACTCCAATTGATATTCTTCGAAAAGTTAAAAACGTCGATGTTTTACTTGAATCTAGCAATAGGTTACGATTTGGAAGTTTTTGATATTTTGTAAATATTTTGTCAGAAACTTTTTGAATTTTGATTTAATTGCAATTTTTAAATTAAAATGAATAAGGGAAACCCCTCATTTTTCTATTAATTTAAACACAACAACATCATTAGTAATATTCCTTAAATAGTAAATATCCCCTAGTAAGCGAAAAAGTACTTAATATTGTTTAGGCTAAAAAAATCTCTGAGCTAATTAATTCCATTTAGTAGGGAATTTACACATCACTCGCGTGATAATAATATGATGCTTACATCCAAAATTTACGATATAAGTAAGGATTTTTGCCAGGACCTCCAGAACAAGATTTGCCTACTTCAGTTTCTTTCATATCGGATTTAGAATCCCAAGATTAGGAGTATATATTTCTCGGAAAGTAATGACTCTGTAACCCAAGACTCGAGCCAAGTGCGTACGGTTGCGATCCATATTAATTTCACGTTCGTCAACAAATTCATTATTCAGTCCAGGAATAACACTCTCCTCTCTGATTCCTTTCAGAGTTCACGGAACTTAAACTAGCTTTCCCTTTCATCTCCTAACATAAACTTCTCCATTAGCTGTAAGTAATGCAATGGAAGGAGGATAACCTCCGGTTTCACCTACGTCTGATCACAGCAAAAGGTTAAACATATACAAAACATTGTCCTTATCTTACCATAGATGGGCAAAGGGTACGCCTACCCCAATTAAATCCCGATTTGGAGTTGAAGGCATTCTGTAAAATGAGAAGCTCAGTAATCCTCTGTAATGGCTAATTGTACAACGATCCAATTTCTTAAAACCAGAGAGAGAGAAAAAGAGAGAGCTTGTCCGGGGCAAACTGGTGACGCTGCGCTGCCGGAACTCAAATCCCGAGCCCTATTCATATTCCAATGAACTGAAAAATGCGAACGACCTCGACAATTGCAGAATTTTATTATAGAGATGGAAAATAGGAGTGGAAGGGGTAAAGATTGTGTTTATCAAAGTAAAATTGAGTTATTGAAGTCCCTATCTCTCTCCAACTATTCAAAAGATATTATTCTTGGAGAGAGAGAGGGAAGAAAGGCTGGAAATCCCGTCCTAAGATGGATCGATTTCCCTTTACTACTTTTTGGCCAGTGGAAAGGAAATGAGTCGATACTTCCCTTGCATAAGTAACTTCACACGTCATTCGTTCAGATATTATAAGGACCCAGTCCCACCCTGTAAGACCGTAGTAAGTTTGTAAGTAGTAGGTTGTGGAGGAGAGGAGAAAGTTAGGAGAAAGGCAGCAGCTGAAGCCGACGCATTTATGATTCCCCCGTTCCATCCAACTATTCCGTTGATAAGGTTTCTCTCTGCAGTGACTTTTTTCTATCTCTTTAATCCTTCCTATGCAACTAACTATGGACACTATTTGGGTGTCAAACGAGTTAAGGGCTGTAATTTTGCGAATAGACTAATTCGACCATGCTGATTACGAAAATCATAATTTTAGCTCTGCCAATTTAGGTCTAGTGGGTCAAAAGTAGGTGGGAAGGTAAGGGACCGCGCAGTTTCAGCTAAAAGTTAGCAGTGGCGAGAAGGGGGGAAGGAGAAGAAAGTCGAGTTTTCCACTTTTCGTCCCTTTTCCTTGCGAAACCGCTCAGAAGATAGGGCGCTAACATTGGAAGGATCGGGAAAATAACATTGCGCTGGTATTAGCATTTTCAGGAAAAGGGAACGGGAAAATACTATAGGAAAGTCCAAACTCACGCCGGTTTTTTGACCTTCCCACTTACTTTTGACCCACTAGACGTCAATTGGCAGAGCTAAAATTATGATTTTCGTAATCAGCATGGTCGAATTAGTCTATACACAAGATGACAGCCCTTAACTCGTTTGACACCCAAATAGTGTCCATTGTAAGTCTGATAATGTACGTATAGTGTTTTCCCACTACACGCTTTTCCTTAATTTCCAGGTTTTTTCGTTTCAGTTAGAACTAGAACTAAAGTTGCCCTAGTTCCTTAATAAACTGGCCGAAATAATTGCCCTCTCTTCTATTTGAAGGGCTTTTTCTGCATGACTTCTCTCCAAAATATGACCAAGATACATTAAATTTCAACCGTTTTGAACTGTTATCCAGGATTTCATAAAATTCGAAATTACAAAATATTAACGTTAACATTTTTACTGTACCAAAATCTGAACTGGAAATAATACAAAACTGTAGCGAAAAGCCGGGATTGTCAAACCTAACTGTAATAGACACGAAATGGCTAGAAAACACTCCGTCCGAACATTGTACATCCGTTCTCCTTACTTTCTCTTCTTCTCCTGTTTTACTGGCAACGAAACGGGCCTCTCAAAATGATGCATAGCTTCTCATTTCGCTGTCGTACGTTCCCAATGCGACATCTCACAATTCATTCCCCTCGTATCATGTACATAAGCAGAGACATGGGAATATAATTTGTCGAATTGAGATGCAAAGCCAGTTTTCAGGCCGCTACCTCTACGGCATACGAACAATAAGCTATCTATAGTAACGTTCTACTAGAGAAAGCAGTAAGCATGGATTCTCAGGAATTTGAACTCAATTTGAACTAGCCAAATTGTTGTAAATAGGTACGTTGGCTCAGAGCTATATTTATTAGGAGTTTGAGGTTCGAAACTTGTTAGTTCAAAGTATTAAATTCTTAACAGCAGGGAGATAATAGATTTACTTTCCATAATTGCTTTCCCAAAGTTAATAAGTATCTCATTATAAAGTAATTAGATGGACACCAAGATTTTAGATGGCGTGTATAATTGAATTTGACGTGTCATGAATGAGTTACCTACCTACCTACACAGTTATCTAACAGAAACCTTAATATTGTTCAGACTAACATTGACTCTGTCCATCCATTGGAACAGTTCCTTAAATGCCCTCGAAACCTTACGGCGGAGTAAAGCACAAATTTTTGTAGCCTTTTTCGACTCGTAACAACAAAGGGGAATCTCTTTGCCTCCATCTAATAAATTGAAACGGCCCATTTCTGTAATAGTTTCTCCACTTTGTAGTCCCGAACTCCCCATTGCATGATCATGTGTTGAATATGCGTCCTGATCAATTCCATCATGTGGACTAAATATTTGAGCATTTCTGACTTTATAAGGCCTTGTCAATATCTGCATCCCTGCCATTAATCAGGAAAGGGATGCCTTGCACGAATCAACCGTTTCATCCAGCCTCGACAACCGTGGATATTTTTCCCTTCCATTATATATTCTGTCTGCAAAATTCCCTTGCTCTATTTAGTTTAAAAAGAGGCTGTCTTGCTCCGAAGACGCTTCCTTATATCTCAATGGTTGGAGCGGCTCTGGCCCTTGGTTGACTTACGATGTCGGAGGAGGATGAAGTCTAAGAAACTTTTCTCCTTTCAGAGAAAAATAAAATACGTAGGCAGAGGAGGAGAAAGTACATTGTCCTACCACCGCACCATCACGTCCAATCTCCGCTATAGCTTTCTCTCCTCAGCTATAACTACAGACAGTTAAAGGATGATTCTATTATTTGTATTGTACGAAAGATCATTGATGGAGGGAGAAGGGTTCTTTTTTCTACTTGTCTGCAGAATAGACCATGACTACGGAGAGAGAGCGAGAGAGAGAGAGAGAATGTCTTAGTAACCACAACTTTTTGCCGAGAAAACCAAACTAAGGACTAAAGTCTTTGCTAACAATGGCAGAGAGATGCTCGTTCTGTCTTATAAATATAATGTCGGAGGAGACAGGCTTTCTAATAGATTGAAGACAACAGACGTTGACGTTAGATTTGGCTTGGTTTAGATTTGGTTCAGACTTCAAGTGCCTTCATTCAACTTGTACTGCATTTCCCTTCGCTTTGTAATGGAAGTTCTTCAGGTGCCCGATGAATTCTCAGAATTATAATGATAAAAATGTGCCAAAAGACTAATTTTCTCATGCAGATACATGTTATAAAATCTCAGTTTTAACTCTACCGAATCACATCTAGGTAAGAAGTACATGGAATGGTCTAAACCAACCCAGGATTCTATGTTGTAATTTTTACTTTGTGCTAGTGAAAAGTCTTCTGATGCAATACAATTTTTTTACTCTTCCAATGTTAAATCCCTATATGCTTTTGTGTCATTACTGAAAAGTCACATAAAACTGGAAAAGTTGATTTCTACCGCTGCTAGATTATCGCTAAGCAGCGCCGGAGTCCCTGCTTTCCCACCCAGGTTTGACCTACTGGATTTGATTTCGCAGAGTTAATATAGATTTATTATTATGATTTTCGTGATGAGCATGGCAACATTAGTCTATGTACACATTTTTCATAGTATAATTCGTTGGACATTTGGGTACCTTCCATCGTCCGTTGAGCAAATAGTATGAAATGTATGGTTGTTTTTTCATACTTGTCGAAAGTCAGGACACCGCCCATGCAAACAGAGTTATGAAAATTGCATCTGACTTCCTCCATTATTGATTGCTTCATCGTGTTTCCCAGAAACGAAGCCTGTATGCTCCTTTTGTGTGTACATTACTTGACTTGAAGCTTTATTATAAAATACTTTCAGTAAAGTTACATAAGCGGAATGATTGAAATCGTCTAAGGAATTGGGGATGTTGTAATATTGCAATTTGCAATCATCCAAATGTTGCTCTGACCTGCCCGTGTTGTTTAAGTTGATTTTATGAATACAACGTTATTAATTAGAATGAAATTACATTAAGTGTTAAAGGCCAGATGTTCACATCTCCATGTAATGTATATCGGATGTTGGGGCATAATAAAATTGATGTATAAAATGTCAGTAGCACAAAAAGTAATTGTGTAACATACAGTAAATGAAATCTCTACTGCAGTTGCAGAGTAGTTCATATAGTAGAGGTTACATCTCTTTATCAAAAGACTGTGTCCGTCCGTCCATACATTCTTCTTTGTCCTCGATACCTCATAGTCAGCAAATTTTTTAATTTGTTTTTCAAATAAACCGACGTAACGGGTGTAACCAAGTGTTGAAAACATCACCATAAATAAACTAAATCTCCGTTTAAAACCCTTATCTCAATTTCCCCCAAAAGACCGGGTTTTGCACCCTGATGTCAGTGGGAGTGGTCACGTATACGAGTATACGCCAAAGATGTTCTATTACTCATGGGAATCGTTTAAAACCCTTATCTCAATCTATCAATTATCAATCTCAAGCCTATGTAAATACAATTGGTATAATGTGCAAGGTCGGGATGAGAATATAATTTCAAAACTTAAAAACATATGTCTCAGTTTTCAATAAAATATATCGTTCGACTCTGGAACTAATGAGAGAATATACGGTTAAATCATATGAATCTCTTACGATGCGAGTCTTGCATTGATTAAAAACGGAAATATATCGATGTGCCCTGTGAGGGAATTCGGTCAAGACAAAAAATGCCGATAATTAACTGATGTGTAAAATGGATATGATTCCTTACAGCGACCGGAATGGACTTGCGGGAACTGCATTAATAAGCGGAGGCGTAACATCGTCCAAGGCCCTGTGGGAAATACGATGGGTCAACCTCAGCAGAACATTGGACAACGACCCATGGGTCCATATGGAACTCAACTCCAGCAGCCAATGCAAACGGTAAGGGGAGTATTGGATACGAGGAGTCATGGAGGAAGTAAAGTGTGAGGTCACTGAATTTTTTATGGGAACAGATTGATCCGGACGGAGGTCGGCGCGGGAGTGGTGTTGGTTTACAAGGAGGTCCTCAACAGCAGCCTGAGCGTGAGTTTGACAAGATAGAGGCTAAGGAGATGATGATAGGAAGCTGGGAAACTGACACTAAACATCATCATAGGCGTCCATCCTTTGAGGAAATATTTTCTCCTGAGAGAGCCGAGCAGAGTGAAGAGCTTTATGAAAGTCCCTCTGGTAGTCCCGTAGATGTAGAGTTTAATTATCCACATGATCCTTCATTTCCTGATCACACCCAAAGCATGAGCACACCCTTTTCCGCCTCTGCTAGCCAAGCAAAGCCTTCTTTTGTTACTAATAATAAACTGCATAGTCGCTCCATAAGCATTGACATGGCAGAACAACAAGAGCGTTCACTTTCTCCTCCACAAAATGGCTTTGATTATCCTTCGGTTTATGAGCGTTCTGAGGAGTCCTCATTTTCAATGGGAGGACCCTCTACGTCCACCTTCCCATCCGCCACCACTACCTCCGCTCCTGCCGACCCCCCTCAGGCTCCCCCAATGGATGAGAAAACTAGCGCACTAATGGAAGAGCTAACCAAGCTCCAGTCTGCTGTCGATAGCACACTCAAGCGTCGTCAGCGCCAAAAACTTGAGACTGAAGAAGATGAAGGGGACTACCGCTTGTCGAGTCCAATCCGATCTCGATCCCCCTCACCGTCCCCCTCCCCCAGAGGAGAAAGTCCCGTCAGATCGGGAGGGAGCTTGAGTCCCTTACAGTTTTCAAGTCATCGGCTTGAAATCCAGTCCCCGGACAAGGAGTCCCCCGAATCCCCCGATGTTCCTGGTCCAAGGAAAGCAATAGTTCTCAAAGAACACGACCTCGATGATTACAAAAGTTCCACTGACGAGGAGTCAGAAAGTGATGATAGTGACGAAGATCGAAAGGGGATGGTGAGTGGTGAAGTTTACTATGACCATAGCCCCGGTGAAGTGTACACAATCCAAGAGGAAGAAGATGAAGGGGGGAGCCCAACTGGCGGGGATCTCGTCACCAGCCTCAAAAAGCGTCCAGGTGAGTGCACGTAAATCTCTGGAATGTGTGGCAGGGTGGGTCTCATGATTATTTTGATTGCTTGGGCTTCTCATGTCTAGCAGGACGGAAACTTAGACTTCTCAATTTCCATAGTTAGATTGTATTTTACTTTCGGGGGATGCACAACCACAACATTCCCATTCTTTCCTAAAATCTTTTTGACAAAACGATTTCACTTCAGTCATTTCAAAATTTAAGAATGCTAAGACTATTTATCATCCGAGCTAACCTTTCCGACAAATCTATGACTCAACCTAAATTGCTTTTACTTTCAGTAGCTAACTCCTGGTCCTGGTATAACTTAAAAAAATCCAGGTTGTCCAGGGATAATACATAGACTAGAACTGTTGTTCCGGATAGCCAATTTTTTACCTTGAAACAGAGTCAATTATAATAGACATGTACGATGAGATACACGGAAAGTATCTCAAACTAACAAGATATGTAAGATATAGTTGAAGTGTGATTGGACTGAATGGAAAGTTATCCCAAAATAGCCTAAATCTTTACTCTTTACTCGAAAGGTTTACGTCCTGCTCGTGCTCGGCCCATGACTTTCAATCAGAATCTCCAGAGTTTTTCCAGCCGATCAAGCATGCTAGCCTTTTGTTTGACTGATTGGCCTCATGAACTCTATCTCTTACAAATAGCTAGCTTATTTCTAATTGCCTTCCCAACACTAAAACATCCATAATAACAAGAGATAACAAAATGTTTCAGACGCACAACTATGAATTACTATGCAAAACTACTACTAATGCCATAGCTATGCAATAATTGGCTCAATCTGTACACATCTCACCTTTCTACCCTCCCTTATACATTTCTAATGCACATTCAAGGCAGGTTGTGTCAGTTTATGGAAGACTTTCCAAATGTCGTCGTTTTTATTTACTCTATAAAAAGGTGCATCGTCCATACCCTTAATTGTAGGAACTGTGCTTGTTGAGATTGTGTCGTTTTCGGTAAATAAATTCCCAAAGAACGATGGGAGCGGAGGAAGGAGCCTCGTTAGACAAGTACTGTAAGCCTCTACGACGGTCCATCCGATTCCTCTAATCTCCTGCCTTTCCATACTTTCACCAAACACCATCATCCGACATACAAGGATAGACTTACCAAAGATCATTTCATCCGACTCCCAACACTTTCTTTCCATGTACTTTCTCCCTCTTTATCCTTGTATTTTTTTTGTTGTTTCTGTCTGTTTCGAATGGTCTCGTGGTTTCTTTCTGTTTCTTCTGTGGCAGCCATGATGATGTTGTACTTTAAAACAACATTGTTGCTTTATTCTGTGAGCTGCATGCTCACACCAGCTTGACTGACTGGATGGCACACCTCTTTATTATGTATTAGAGTAGTATTTATGACTCTTCAAAAAAGCCAGCCATGCAGAAACCTAATTTCTCTGTTTTCTAATACTATACTACTGCTATTACTGTAAAAAAAAAGTCTACAAATGCAACGATTCTCGCCGAATCTACTACTCAGATTCTTCTCAACCAACCACATGAAATTCTTATTAAATGACTAGCAATTCCATATTAATTACATTGCATGAGCTACCTCCTATTTTTCGGTGGAGATGTGCATCTTTTCCGGTGGAAAAACTCTGGTGTTTTGTGAGGCGATAACTTACTCTATAGAGCCCACAATGATAATCATCTACTTCAAAATCAGTCTCTCCTTAAATTCTCCCATTCAATGAGCAGTCTAATGATTAATTGATACCATTTACCATTCCAAATCTAAAAGTGCAATTCTTCTAGAAACCAAGGATCGCATTCCTTACCTACTAGTACTGACCGCGAGCCGGACTCACTAAATTAAAGTAATATGATAGATTCAGATTTCCCGAGGACACATCGGAATGAGAGGAGAGGTAAGACGGAACTCCCAAGGGGATCATTCAAAGACGGGCTACTGGTGGACCTGGTGTTCGGGAACGAAGGATGCCTCGAACCTTTCATCGGACTCTGTTTTGAGATCCTTAAAATGACGGGAGTTGTCAGAATAACTCCCGCAGTTCCTATGTATGTTTTGGCGTCAGTAGTAAATCTTATACGATTGTGGTTTCCTCAGCCTACTCAATCTACCAGAATGAAAAATGTTCAAGTAAAAGCGTGCTTAATGGCTTCCGCTTCTCATTCTCATTAAGAGGATGTTCGCTTTCCTCAAGCACCTTCACTTATTGATGTTTGTGCTCCCTGACCTCACCCTCAGTTGTCATTTTTGTTTCTCTCAATCCCATTTCCACCTCTTCCCGAGTCTCCCCGTTCTGAAAAAATTGGACGAAGTTTCGTACTTTTCATCTACCTCTCCACTCACCCAGTTATGCTCACCTCGTCAGATATCTTCGTTCACTCTCAGTGGCCAGTAGTTCTAACGAGATTTGAAATCGTAACAGGGATCGAGATACTATTCAATCTTAGTTTTTAGGAGGTCGTAACTCTACTCGAAGAGATATAATGCAGGGAAAGTCTTGTCACTGACATTGTCAACTACACAAAGAATATACGGAGACATTACAAACGCATTTCTAGATCTACCGTAGAAAATAAGACATGCCAGAACGCATGGAGTAAAGAAATATTGACTAAGAAATTATAGAAGTCGTGAGGACAAATGAGTTGCATGCATTAGAACATCGACTTGATATGTGAGGTAGAGAGAAAAGAAAGCAAACTGCAATGACCACACAAATGAATAGTCACACGGCCATATCTAGGTTTATTTATCAGAGGTCAAAGGTATCCATTGCATGAGCATTTACATCGTGTACGAGCCTGAACAGAGTTTAGTAGTTCCCTTAGTTAAATAATTCTAATAAATATTTTTATATGAAATGTAGGGATTCAGCCACCATCATTTCCAGGAGATATGGGAAGTCCTCGGCGTCGGATGGTAGGACAAGAAATGCAGGCTGGTTTGAGTCCAGACCAAAGAAATCCATTACGACCTCAGCTGCGGCCACAGCGTTCTTTAGACAATAGACTGCCTTGTGCCCCTCAGATGGACATGTCAACTAGTCAGCCGATGGATCAGCAAGGCAATATTTACGCAACTACGACCACTGTAAATACTCAGGCTGTTAGTCAAGCGGGTATCGTCAGTATGGACAATCAAGGAATGAGCCAAAGTACTAACTTCATGGGAGTCCAAATCTCAAACCAGCAGAATGCCATGATGGGTGTTACGTCTAGTTCAGCAACTCTTAGTCAACAGCAATCGATGTATGCTTCTTCTATTGCTGGACCCGAGTCTCAGCTTCAAGCTGAGATGAATCAACGCTCAATACCACATCCCCAGCAGGTACATTGGAAAACATTGTTGTTAACTTTATAAAGACTTTATACATTAGAGTTAGGGGGACTTTCAGACTTTCTCGACTTCTTGGGAGTCGGATTGTAGCTTCTATGATATGGAGGTTGTGGTATAAGCATAGTATGCATTTTTTTCACGAGTTCCAATATACTGTCGTTAAGTAAATCGATAATAAGTATATCCCTTCATCTATTTTTTATTTTGAAATACAGCTTGAGCAAAGTGGCGGAGACAACAAGGGAGTTGGCGTCAATGTAAATGACTGGAATAACCTTAGCAGCCAAACTGGCATGATGGGTCCAACAAGTGGCGTCTCCGTATCCTCGACTGATCAATCCTCCACAAACATCATGCAATCATATCCGCAACAACAACCAACTAGTACGTACTCTCAGCTTCCAACTTCCACGGGTCAGTCCCAGATGACCCTGCAACAGCAGCCTCAGCAAACTTCCCAGATTTTCCCTCAACATCAGACTAACTCTCCGATGCAAACTCAACAATCATCCTTTCAACTTCAACAGGCACAAACACCCCAGCAGCAGCAGCACCAACAACAACAACAACAACAATTCCAGAACCAACCGCTGCAAAATCTACAATTACAAAACCAACCGTTGCAATCATCCCAACAATTCCCTAATCAACTCCAGGGCCAACAAAACGTACAATCGCAACAAATACCAAATCAACAGAATATGCAAATACCGGGTCAACAAGCTCTGGGAAGTCAGCCATTACAAGTACAAGGGACGGGAATGCAGAGTCAACAGTTACAACAATTGCAAACCCAACAAGCTCAGGCACAACAACTTGCGGCCCAGCAACAATCATGGCAACAACAATCCCAACAGAACTCGCAAATGTACGATCAAACGGGAAGATTGATTCCGAATGCAATGTCTCCATATTCTCAAACTCAAGGGACCCAACAGGTAGGAGCGTCGCAACAAAATCAACAACCAGATCAGTACCAACAAGCCATGAACTTAATGCAACAGCAATACCAGCAGCAAGGGGGCCAAGGAGTTCAACAAATAGGGGTCAGCAGTATACCTGGTCCAGGCAATGTCCCAATTGTAAACACATCACAGGCTGGGCCTGGTGCCAAATCCATCAGTGGTCTATTAGCCGATTTCAGCAGAGCGTTAGGTATGGTTGGTTCTATTTAGATTTTTGGAATATGCCTTACATATTCCAAATGTTGTACAACATTATTACAATTTATTTATGAACCTGTCCTTTCAGGATTGGGAAGTACATCCCCGCGACCATCCCCATCGGAAGATAAGTCATTGAATTTCCCTCTATCGTCGAGCAGCATGGGATCTGCAGGTATGGCCGGATCGGGGCAGCCATTATCTCCGTACGATCCGTATCAGCAACAAATACCTCAACAGATATCCCACCAACAATCCGCCTTTGCATCCATACCAGATTCTTACCAACGGCAAAATCAACAGTTATCTTACTTGCCGCAGTCATCTCAGACATCGCTCCAGTCACATATTATGGGAGCGCAGAATTTGCAATATGGCAGCGGAAGCCAGGCGCAACCAACGTTAGTTTCTTCGTCACAGCAATATGTCAGTGCCGCGTTGGCATCTCAGCAACCGTTTCAAATGATGACACAGCAACAACAACAAGCGGGTAACGTTGGAGTTGGTGTGTTGGGTACGATTAATGCAAATTTTAGTCTTGACTTGCTACCAACTCTGCTACTCTATTTAGACACTTTTTATCGTTATCTGGCGTTTAATAAAATTCAGTGTGTATAGTGGAATATTTTAATCAATTAGGAGCCTTGAGTCCCGCCCAAGCACATATGTATCAGCAACAAATGGCAATGCAACATCAGCAGCAACATATGAAAAAGAGAGGCCGTGGCTCTCATTTGACACCAGAACTTCGAAGAGACGGAAGTGGACAAACCGTTTTAATAGGTGGACAAGGCTTGGCAGTCACGCCAAGTGGAATGGCCATAGGTGCTCTTACGCCAGCTGTAGTCACTAGTTTAGGAACATTCATCGGAGGTGGTCAAACGATCTTGGGAACTCAGTTAATGCAGCAGCCCATGGCAGGTACTCATGGAGCTTCACAAGGGTTTGGTGGATGTGAGTAATTGCATGCTGTATTATATTTAAATTTCTCATGACCAGTGACACCACTGGGTACTCCAATAGGGACTCCTGTTGGAACTCCTCGGAGTGGACGTGACCTGCCGGGTGGTGGGGACTCTTCGGATACCATGAGTGAGACTGACTCGCAAAAGTCACTTCGAATGAGAAGGAAGTTGCCATGTCTCCCTCCAGATCAAGAGGCTGCCCCGTTGCCTTCAACCAAAAAACGCGATAGACAGAGATCTCAGGAACAGTTTAGGTCAGTATAAAAAATCTATATAAGTACGGAATAACTACAGTCAAACAGGATGCACATTAAATATTCACCTGGTAAACATTTGAGCCATGGAATGACTGTAAAATCTCAGGAAGCCATTTTTTAATAATTCCGTTTCTACTTGTTTGAGACATGAAGGAAACCGTCATTCCTCATTCAATTTTAATATCATTCATACTGCAATATCTAATGTGATTTTGTGATGTGCAACCAGGATTACGTTTGGCGAATAACAGAGTTTCAGTAACAGCCGTTTGAAAAATGTACATCTTTTTAATGTTGTTTGTTTTGTAATTGCAATATCGTACAGGTCCTTATCACCTTTAAGAATGTCATCGATGGATGGCACATTACCTGGTAGGTCGTATCCTTTTTCCAGCCTCAGCCTATCCAGACCAAGTGCCAGTGAAAGCAATCTAAGAAAGATTTCCATGGGTGTATCTGAACCCGTTCCTCGGCCTGGATCTGCTCTTGGACTGTTGCAAGGTATCATTGACAAGCTTCCATTCATATTTCTCTATTATTAAGTGTTTTATGCGAATGATTGTTTGTCTGTCTGTCATGTTCTTCCGTTCAGTTTGTCACGGCCACAAGTGTAGAAGGGCTTGGCATAGGGTCACCAAATTTTATTTATGGGTTATCTGGGTCAAGACTTTTCATTCGACGTATTCGGTTTTGTTCCGTCGTTGAGACGATTTTGATATTTTACCCGCTTTTACCATTGGAGAATTTTAATATTGAACATTAAAAAGCAGTTTAAATATATGCTAAAGATTTATAAAACCGTACATTGCATCAGTACATTCGATTGACGGTTTATTTTCTTGACACGTGAAATTTGTTGATTTTCAGCCTCCAGTATAGTAAGTAGCTTAGGAGGGAAGCCAGACATGGGCTATCCTCTGAACAGCAGTCTGTTTTCTACCTCATCAACATTCCCAGGTATGCGAGCAACGTCGGGGTACGGAACAGATTTAACTACTACAACATCGGTTCTATCCGGCTTGTATCCAAGTCATAAAGCGGCTCAAGAAAGTTGGAATGCAAACTTGGCTGAATTAGCAGCCTGTTTGCCTCCCGATTTAAGACATCTTCTGAATAAGGGGGGACCGACTGAGCACGACCTCAGTGGGTTGAGTGGTATACCGGGGATGGCATCCGGCCTAGGAGACTCTAGTTTGAACTCGGGTTCCCACTTGCCATCCTACATGAGAACGCTGAGGGAGCAGTTGCAGGAGGAGCGGAGGCAACTCTTGTCCGAAGAGCGGAGACGGTTAGAGCAACTCCGAGAAAGAGATCGTGAGTTGGGTGCTAGACTCGATGCTGTAACAAGCCGCGCAGGAAGTGATGGACTGAGGTCAAGGTATTTGAGATTTTGACAGTTCTATTACTTTATTATTACTCTTTAGTGGGAGGTCGAAACAAGTGGCACAGGCACACACGCATAGCACGCACAGATCTGTTGTGTTGTTGGAGGAGGAGGGCCCTATTTTGCTAATAAATATGATTATATGGTGGGTTGGTGCTGCAGAGAGGACCTATCTAGGAATGTGGGCATATCAAGATCAGCGGGGGCCAGTCCACTACTGAGTCGAAAACTGAAGGGGCACCGGCGACAGTTATCTGATCCTAAACTTTCCCTTCCCTTCTCGCCCATTCAAGAGGACGGTGAACTCCTGGATTTTGATCGAGTATGAGCTCCTCCTGTGTTTGTATTTGTGTCTGTCTGTGCCCCTTTTTATTTTATGTTACTGTGTTTTGTTTCACTACCCCCTGCACAAGTACCTCCCCCCAGTCCTATCTAATTACCATGGAATTTCATTTCTTTCCAGATATCGGCCGACCTACTAAGGCCCCCTTATAAGTCCTATGAGTATGAGTCCTTGGAAGACAGTGCCCTTCTTCATCATCGTCCATCAAATGTCCAACCCCAGTTTGATTGGGATCATTCACAGTCATATCTGACTTCATCTTGGGCTGCCGCTGGTGGTGTGCTCCGAGAAACTGCCATCAATTCCATGGGCTCAGTCAGTGAAGACGAACATTTCCGATCTCGAGTTGCATCCCGTTTTTTATCTCGTAGGAACAGTGAGGGGGAAACCTCGCCCTCCACCTCCCGCATGACTTCTTCCAACCGTGAAAAAAGACATCATCTTCGAAAACATCGAAAATCCCGTTCTTGGCACCCCTCACCCTACGTCAGCGAAGAAGAGGAGGAGGAAGAGGAAGAGATGATGAGCAGAGAGGAGAAGAAAGCTCGTATCAAGGCTGAGATAGCCAGGCGTCGTCAACAGATGCAGGAACGAGGAGGTATCCATAATGAGCTGATTAGAATGCGTGATGGGTCAGATCACGAGCGACATAGTGTACTTAAGTCTGTCGATCAGCTAATCCGAGATCAGTACGGTCGCTATGAGCCGCATACCAGTTATGGGAGGTCCCTAATGTACTCTGCTGGAAGTTCTGATTTCAGCGGTCACTATCCATCACATGGACATTCCGGTTTAAGTGGTAATGTGATTAGTCCGAGTGCAAGTGAAGAAGATAGAAGTATTGAAAGAATAGCATCAACCTTTCGTAGTGATGAGTTGTATTATGAGAGACTAGGAGAAATGTCCCCAATGGCCACAGACAGCGAGAGCATGGGTAGCGAGCTGGGGGCCCCAGCAGCTATGCCAATTTTACCTGACATGCCAACCAGGTCGCGGAGGTTGCTTGAGGACTTGGGGTCCGCACCCATAGGACTTAACGAAGGGGGTCGGGGAGGCTCTAGTAGCAGTCAAAACATGAAAGGCAAGTATGGTGTGTCCCATAATCAAGGGCGCAGTCTTCCGTACCGCACTGTCCTCTGACATTAAAAGTACAAGGCATGGAATGGACCACACAGTTGATGGTGGAATGATCTGTTGTTATTTCATATATATTATGATGATGATGGCACGCCACACTTCTTAAGGGTCCTGCACTTGTCCGTCTGATTGTCAATGTTTACTTGCTTGCATTTACGATCCCTCAATACAGTGATCTGTCATGTTCCGTGTTTGTAACAAAAAGATGGGGGCTCAAAACCCTATATATTAACTTTCTATCTTGTCAGTGTGCTCCTCTTCTAACTCAGCAATGGCAGTTATAATAAGTATTTCACAGTCTCAGATTATCTATCCTAACTGTTTTTATAATCAAAAGAAATAAGGGAGTCAAAAAATTTTCTAGAAATTCTTCTATTCTAAAAAAAATGCCTGTCGATCAGAAACCCATATCCTTGTATAATATACAGTGTGTAGACTTCTAAAGCCGTATCAAAAACCCATGCATATCCTTAAGACAATGAAAAAGTCTCCTTTGTCCTGTACAATATCATCGATGTATATCAAGCCTCAAGCTCCTTAGAGTGACCTGCCCTTTAAGTTGCTGATCCGGCACTGTGCTCTCGTCTGTCTGATGACCTGTTCCGACACACTGCAAGTCGTAGCAACTTCAAAAAAATTTATTTCTAAATCTCTATTAAATGAATGTCCCCTGCTCAGTATTCTCTGGAACCCGAGCCCCTGCTATCATTATTACTATCTTATCTTTCAATGTCTCTCTCTCTCTCTATCTCTTATCTTGCTATTTTACCGAGTAACCCGTTTTGGTTTTGATCTGATATTTTATGATTACAACCTGTCTCTCTGTCTACCTCTCTATCTCTCTCACTCTCACTTGCTGAGTAACAACGATAACCTTTAACCTCGTTTCTTGAAACGTTGTCTACCTCTCTCTGACTTGATAAGTAAAACTGGTAGGTTACCGTTCTAGTATACTCTCTCCTCCTCGTTTCTTGAACATGACGAGAAACATCCAATGCATCCAACGCTCTCTTCATCTCGACAACATCCATTTAAGATTAGTTCAAATATCCGAGTGCACACGCATTGAAACGTTATTTTTTCAAGTGGATGTGTATAACTAAAAAAATGTTTTGTATAGTTACCTCTCCTTCAATGGACGTGTACGTGACATTATGCAAAGGAAAACATACAATCTTTTGTGCCTTAACTTCCTTTCTTGCTACTTTGTCATATAAAATCTAATAATTTTGCGATAATCGTTAGGATGAGTCTAGAGAAGAGATGCCTTGCGTTGTATTGGAAGTTTCCATTGAAACAGTTTAAAAGTTATGAAAAATTATACTATGATTATTATGATTAATATTATTATTATTATTGTAGTGATTGTAAATTAGTTTGGTACAAAGTTCTCTGCCAATTGGTTGTTACTATTTGTCAGTATCAACATCAAACTTACTCAGTATCTTGTGGTACAACACGACTTATCATATCCGGTAAGACTTCCGTTTCATGAGTCGGTATACAATATCAGTATATCTTTGTCTAGTTCTATGAAAAACTATCAGATATTTGATGTGTACTAGTATATAGATACTTAGTGGAATGAAAATGTATATATTTCCTCCAAGAGATCACAATACCACTTTCACGCGAGAGTTATCATCTTCTAGACAGGAACTCCTAGTTCTCTGACCTCCTCTTCGCAAAATGATATGAAATGTAATCAGCTCGATGGTTCAAACCCTTTTAGGGAAGTTAGTCTTATCTAATAGCTTCTTCCGATTCAGCCGGTCAGTAATTGCTACGTTGGTTAAGAAATAAAAATGTCTTCATAAAACATAAAATACGTACCCCCTCCCTCCTGTTCCTACAAGCCAGGGCTGTGTAACTCAATACTTTTCGGAGTTTTGCTAGCAAGTCATCTTTTAACAAACCATAGCAGAAGCAGAGGTGTTCCTTTTCAGATATGAAAACGCTATTAACTGTTTTTCCGTACTCGTTTTACGTTTTACTGAAAACTCAAACAAAATCTATGCATGCGTAGTGTTTTAAGGGCAGCCGACGCCATGGCTGAAACTTACTCTGTATATGAAATAACAGTCAGTTAAATTATGCCATTATGATATGATAATATATAATACCAATAACTAAGTCAATCTTATTTAAAATAATACTTGCTAACTCTCCTACTAGTCATTTCAAACAATAATAAACGAAACATATAAGCAAATAAATAAGATGTACTCATCATCTCGTAAGGATTTATAACTCAAGCAGATTCAGATTAGTTATTATATATACTTACAATTAGAACCGATCCTAATTTTGTCTCGCATTTTTTTAAGCTGGACGGCCGTTTCATCCCATTCAGTTTACTCACAGATTGTCCAAATTATTCTAACGTTTCCGTTCCTTTCTCAAAGACCCCAAAACCTCTCGTTACAATAATTTATTTATACAACAGTCTTATGGCAGATATATACATATATATACATACATATATATATATATAATTACATCATAATCCTAATAATAATAAACTTACAAATACTATTAATAACAATATTAATCATAGAAATAAAAATAGAGAATAATAATAAGATATAATTAAAATAATTTCGAACAGTAAGGCTAATTATCTATACAAATAATTCTCGATGCTAGGTCGTGCTTTTACTTTGCCTCCGCTAGATTTGCTGGCCAGGGAGCGGATTTGATTTTCTACCCGTCGTTTTGCACAATCAAAAAAGAATGATTAACTATTTGCATGAAGATTACTGAACTTTAATGATCAAGAATAATTTTAGTACTTGAAAGGACCCTACAAAGAGTATGGAACAATTGCATGAGAAGTCGGTCTCTCATGAGATGAATCAATCGTGCTGATCCGATTCTGTATATATTAGGTGATGGTGCAATACGAAAACCGATACCACATTTGATATATAAATCTCTCTCTCTCTCTATTTCTCTCTCGTGTGTCGTTCGTTGTATGTTTGAAATTGAAAGGTTTGGACGCTACTTCAGTACACTTCTGAATCAATGATTACCTTCGTATATAAACTGCTATAATACGTACTGTGTTTACTCAATGAAAAAAGCCCTTTTTATGTGGTAAATGTATTATAACCCCGTAATAAATATTACTAAACATCATAACCGATCAAGACTGTTGTACCTGTCCATAAGTACATAAACTTATGTATGGAATGAAATGTTTGTTGACCCTCGTTCTTGATTATCGTTACCGATCTGAGGCCATAAGGTTTGCATGTAAAATCGCATAAGAACCCCTCATGCGTAAGACTCGTCCGTCAATAAATAGGGGTACTTCCATCCGAATCCGAACGGATACAGTGGAAAGCTGTATCCTTTTACTTAAGACTTCATATCAATGCACAACCGGTGCGGATGACTTCATGGCGTCCAACGATTATATCATCGTTTGCACACTCAATGGTCAGAAAGACCCCATATACCGTAGTTTCTGTTCACATCATCGATTACTACGAACGAAATCTTTCTATTTTGAATGGGAATTGCTAGGGTTTATTTTAAAGTTTCTCTGGAATTTTTTAATTATTTTAATGGAAACGATGTATACTTAATTTGAATTCCTAAATCTCAATCTCCTACACTCTCATATCAATGTTACTACAAAAACTGTCCATCTATAATCTATCACTCTATATTTCTATCTTTCTGTCTCTTCTTGCTGCTTATTTCCAATCTTCGCTGTGTACCAAAAGACAAACACACAGGAGTTTCATCTTTCATTAATTATTCCACCACCTTGTTACTATTATATATTAAATGTCTTCATTCGCAATTTCTTTCACTCTATATATATCGGCTCGGGCATGGCAATGTAAATCTACTTCAGCATTTAATCAATCATTCGATGTCTGTATCATTCACACATAATATGTATATACACACCTATATTCTAATCGTGACAAAGCAAATTAGCCAAAAAACGCAAGAAATAAAGGAAATAAAGAAAGCAGGGTTGGACCATATCACAAGTCTCTGGTTGGTACAGGAGGAAGACAGCCTCAGAGTCCCACAATGGGACCTCCAACTCCTGCAAGCTCCAGGAAATCCCATGCCTCCGGGGCAAGGGTAACGACGGGAGTCAGTGAAAGTAGAAAGCAGAGCTTAAAGATGAGTCAAGATCAAGGAGACTATGGAATTATTCCTCGTGGACGAGCTCGGAAGCTTCCAAAAACTAAAAAGGTTACTCCTCCTCCTTGTCATAATAACGCTGAAGGATCCGAAGAACTTGCCCCCAAATCTCAAGTAAGGATGTACAGAATTTTCCCTCTCCGTTCCCTGATATCATCCTTGTCTCGTTTTTTTGTCATAAACCACTTGTAATCTTCCCGTTGATGTACAAGCCTAAGAAAAGCAAAATGTATAAGGGCTCCAGGCTTAATGAACCATCCGTGCTATTAATTGCAAGGACTGTGCACGCACTATGCAATGTTCCTTCCGAATTTACCTAAAAAATTATTTAATTCTTCTCTCTGACTATAAACATCCCGAACCTATCCAACTTTTTTCGATGCACACTAACTAGCCGCGAGAACGGGTTGGTAAACTCCCAAGTGACCCGGTTATGGAACTTGAGCCACTTAAATGGAATTATTTTGTGTAGACACTCAATTTACAACGTTCAGAGACAAAATACCAGTTTCCTGTAAAGCGATATCTGCTAACTCGGGATATGAAAGACAGTTCTCTGGAGGGCAATGGGATAGGAATGAAAGTTGTCGGTGGGAAAGAAATCCTTGAATCCAATGGAATCCTTGCAGCGTATGTCGCCAAAATATTCCCCGACAAATTGGTGGACAATATCGGAGAAATTCAAGAAGGTATTTGTCTTACTTACGTTACTCTCTATCGTAACGCTAGGGTTTGAGGGATGTCGGACTGACAAGTGCTCCAGTCTCGAGCCGGTTTTGGGCTTCATAAATGACCATAAAACATCATGTCTCACTTACATTAACACTCGGAATAGAAAGACTTTCATGGAGTAATGACGTAACTTTCGTCGATCTTTTTTTTCAATCGTTTCATATTCCTAATGAAGATTAAGTTGCAAACGTACCAAAACTAATATAAAATCAAACTAGGATCTACGGTTGTCAAACACTATGTCCTCAAAAAAATGTAAAAAAAGAAAAGAAATGATTACATACTACGTTGGAAATATCCCCAAGCCCATATTTCGAGTCGTTTAAACCCAGAAAGTCTCATTCGTAGACACAATAACAGCAAGAATTGCTTTCATTTTTTATGGCAAGAACGAAAATTGACAAGTCAACTGAAAATCTCGAGTGCCGGAATCGTTTTATAAACATCATATTGTAAATTCGTTTACTTCCATCAAATTCAAATATATTCTGACTGCACTAAATATTCATACCATATACTATATACATATGAACATCATGAGATTTGAAATGTCTCAAAACTACTGGCACCATAAAAGCACCTTTACAAATTACTGAAAGGTAAAACTTACGACTTCGCAGGCATAAAATAAAGATAAGTACTATCCGCATTGTTACGCCAAACTTTCCGTTTAAAAATGCAAAACCCAGAAACTTATTAAGAGATAAAACTTCAGAAACTAGTGTAGTGGTTTCTGATGTCCAACCAGATTGCAATAATAGGTTCAGTAAGAAGTTGAAGAAGAATTAGCAGAAAGTACGGGACCCAGTTTTGTGGGGAAAGTAAGACCATACTTAAAGGCAGTCCTTGAAAATCGGGGCAGAATGAGTTTGAGGAACTTTCTGTCTCGGGACATCATTCCACATTTTTATCTTAGCTACACAAGAAAAACTCGGAAGTAGGTAAAGGTTGAGGACATGGACGATTTATATTAAACTCTTCAGAAACAGTACCAAGAGCGCCCTGTCCCTTGAGGGCTGAGAAAAACTTTAATGAGGTTGAGATATGTCGTAATGAATATGAAGCTGAAGCCCTTTAGGGCAGAAGGGGTTGAGGCTATCGGGGGGTGTGGATTATTATTAAACGTCTCAGTACAAGTAGGATTTTTTGCGTAGGAGACGTTATCCTGGAATGGAATGGAGTATCCTTGGAAAATAAGACGTTCGAAGAAGTTGCAACGATTTTGGCAGACGGTTCCCAAAGTGAAGAAATTGAAGCGGTTCTCCGGACGTATGCGATCTTCTATCTTTCTTCTTCCCCATTCCCCTCACCATTCATCTTCTCTAATGCTTTATTGAATCTTTGTTGCATTATCTCATACGTAATACGCTGGTTAAACCAGCTTGGGCTACTTGCAATGTATTCAAATATTCATCCCTTCAACCAACCAGCCACCACATTTGCTTTCCCATTCAAGCAAAAAATGCTAACCAGGAGAATATTTCAGTGGGGGAATTGGCATTAGAAATTCTGAATCATTCATGGCATGGCGAATTCAAATAAGCGTCTTAATTGAATTTTCTAGTGACTATAATATACTCACGGGGAAACAACGGCCTGCTGCCGGAAAATTTTCAAGCCGTAATGGCGGTCGGACGAGAAGTATTGACGTTGAGCCGATGGGTGGTTCCCAATTCCTTTGTCATGAAGATAAGGACCCCGATTATGTTAACGGAACTTGTCCTCTGGATAGCTTTCAATCTTCTTTGGGCAACTTGGATTCGATGAGACAACATCTACGGTCCGAATCCTCGTATATTGACGGTAGGTTCAGAGAAAAGTAAAAGGAACCAGCAATAAACATTTATTCAATAACAACAAAAATCAGGTTAATCGTAATTCAGGTTACAATGAATGGACATGAACATAAAAGTGAGAAGGGGATTGCTATTATATTTAGCATTTCAAATAAATAAAAGCGTATAATAAATAGGCCACATTTATTTTTAGCAGACGGAGGATTGACTTGGCTCCTCTTCAAAGTGCATGCAGTTAAAGATTGGATTTGTGGCATTGTTGCAAGATAGATCATTTTTTCGAATCGTGAACCAAGTAGTCGAGTAGATATTGATAAGCATTGAAAGTGAATCAGGGAAGATCATTGTTCTCCGTTATATTATTAAAATGGATTTTATTATTTTTTAGGAAATCTGGATTCCATTGAGATTGGGCAAAGAGGGAGGCTGGCTTCGCTCGGTGGCAGCAGGCTCGTGAAATCTCCATCAAGTTCCACAGAAGCCACAAATACTTCCGCTGGCACGAGCTCGATTCATCAATCAACCAATTTGCTCGAAGATGCGAGTAAGCCATCGCACCATTTGGCAATTCCATCAGAAATGGATCTTCGTAAACGATCCACCAGCTCCCTGCCCCCTTCCCTAGCCGAAGTCCGTCAAATGAATGATCAGCGTCAGCTCTACACCGCCGACCAATATGGTAGGAAGGGGTCGGAGAATATGAGCATTAAAAGCATGGGCCCAATTTCAGCCGGGAATGAACGGAAGCGAAGGATCGCTGCTGCTGGTGTCAAGAAAGGCGCTTATGGACAAATACAACTACAAATTTGTCATGACCCGAAAGCTAACATTTTATACGTAACGGTGCTGAAGGCAAGGTTACCAAAGCAAAAGAACGAGGATGGTACGGATCATGTTCAAGTGGACCCCTTCGTCACTGTTTACCTTCTCCCGGATCGGGTATTGGAGAATCAGCGGAGGACCCGTCATGTACCGATGTGCAGTTCGCCCCAGTGGAACCAGACGATGGTCTATCCAAGCATCTCCGTAACGGATCTCAAGGAGAAGTACTTGGAGGTTTCCGTAAAGAACTATAATCCCACTGGGGATGATGATGAGCTGTTTGGAAAAGTCGTCTTATACCTTTCAGGTTAAATATATTTTCTTGTCAAAATGATCCCCTGCTCCTCAGCAGAAGTACTCTCAATCACATGCATTTTTTATGTCCCGATTGCGGTCCTCCCTCTCCCCTGTCAATAATCTTTTGAGTGCCTAAGTATTTCCTTTTCCACCAGACGATGGAATTTTAGATGAGCAGCCCCATTCATACTCATTGAGGCTGGAAGAGAAGCCGTGTCGGCGACGGAGTAGCCAAAGGTATCTCAAATCCGAACCCACCTCAAAGACATCCACAACGAAACAAAATCCCGACACTTTCTCCCGATGTCCTGTTCCAGGTGAGCCGTAGTTGCAAAGTCGTCTCCGAAACTTTCACCACCGTAGAGTATGACCACCGTCCTCACCTCTCCGTCCCCAGTCTACTCCGGCTATTACCTCTCTCTCTCTCTCGACATGAAACTCTTTTAAAGAACCTCTTTTCTTCTTCCCCTTTACCTCATTTCTAAAGGCCTTCAAGCTACCTTATCCAAGGCTCTATTTCTAATTCCGATGCCTGTCATGATTCCAATCTTAAAAACAGATGTGGCAAAATGTCAAAAGTTTACCTAGAACTGTAGGTGCTCTTTAAAACGATCGCGAGGGAACTCGTGGAGCCCCAATTTGTAGAAGTAGTCCTGCTCTCTGCCTTTGAAGCCAGTTTCCACCAAACCCAGTTGTCGTATTTACTTTTGGTAATCGTAATGTTATGCGGACATGTCTGATGTACTGTTTGGACAGAGCTTGGTAGAGAAATTACTGAAAAGGAGGAGGAGACGGATGATGAGATGAGAGAACCTGACTGAAATGTTGGTCCTCTTGGTGTGTTGACAGGAGAATATGACATCGAGAACAAATCGCCAGAAACCCCCCCTTACACAAGCCAACATCGCTCCAGATTCACCTTTGGTAAGATGTCTCTATTCACCCCTAGGACCTTTACCAGCCCATCCTCTATCCATGACTGTCACGGAGCTTTCTGCACTATTTTATGATGTGGCTGCCCAATTACTCCCCGTTCGTCCATAAAAACCTATTTTACTAACTCCGAAAGGAACGAATTGGGCATCAGAACATCGGGATAAAAATAATACTGCTCTTTTGGTTTAGTAATCCCTAACTTCTCACAGATGCATGAATACGTCCTTTCTCCACCGCTTTCACTTACCAACTTTTTATATCCTCAAATTCTGATACAGAATCTGCACTTGTGGACGGAAACCGACACAGTCCTTGTTACCTTATATGTAAATGTACCTTTCATCATCACAATAATCTACGACAAGTCATTTATCACACTCTCTATAAAGTAAAAATAATCGTTGATATTGAGTCAACTCTGAAATTGCAACCTTCTGCTCAATTTTAAGATCTATTCCTGGCCTCCAAACCTGGCCTACATAAAAATCTGTTTGTTATGTCGACTTTTTATGAGTAATTGTAATCATACCGCCTGTATACGGATATTCCTAAGATTAGCATCAGTTCAAGTCCTTTCGGTCTCGATAATTGTTTCTCTATTGCAAATATAACACGAGTGAAAGCATGTGAAAGTAGGAAGGAAATGGAGTGTGGGATTACAGGAGTAAATAACTCCTGTGATATAGATTGCATTGTTTGAGATATGGATCTTTCTACGCGGCCATAAATCTAACGCTACTGTGTTATTCAGAAATATATTGTCACAATGTCAAATTTAAATTTTTCTATGCAGAACGACGGTTGTTAGTGTGAGAATTTTAACAAAATATCTGTATATCCGAATCGATCTCACTTCCTCTTAATGTCAAGCAATTTTAGATGCCGGATGAGAATTCCGCATCTGTACAATACAATTTCGTGTCACTAACTATGATACTTGTAAACTGTGTTCTTTTTATTCGCTTGTTTGTTAAGCATTGTATTACATCACAGAACCTATGATCCCGAACCCGTTGAAATGCTGGAATGAAATAGTACATGTTTTGACTGAAATTTCGATACTTCAAAGACATTCATGTGAAAAACATGATTATATTACACTTTTGAGGGTTTGAAGTATTGCGTTTCGCGGATAGGAAATTTCTGAAAAGTTTACAGAGTCTTCATCCAACTCGGCGGCTTGATTTTTACAACACCAATCCGGTTCAGAGTTAGTCAGATTCCGGATTAAAACCCCAAAACTTAAATTGATCGATCCAAGACAAAAACTGGCTGGTGAAAGTTGCAGCCTAGTCAACATGTTCCCAATTAAAATGCTATTTCATCCTACTGTTTCATTTCATCGGGTGAATTCGGATATGTCCTGTGGTACAAATATATTTTTCGGAAAAGCATAATGCACAAATAGGGTAAGTTGTGATTTTAAGGAAGATTTCTTACACACTTTATATTTTTAAGATTTTAAAGTGGATGACTTCATTAAATTACAAGTTAACTGTTAGCTGATATTTAAATTGTAATCATCGTATTTGTATAATATCATTGGACAAGGTTAGAAATATACTAGTGCACAGGAAGTTGCGCTCAGAGTCCAAAGCATTTTGCCCTGCATTATCGTCTTCGATAAAGACGGGAAATTCTACGAGTGAATAAAACAAAATAGCTTTCACACTAATGATCGGCTTGTACCTTTATTCTCTGACTCGACGAAGAAGTTTACATTTGTATTTGTACGAGTTTAATGTCCTGGTCGTCAAACGGATTACGGGGATGTAGAAGTAATGACTGAAGGAGCCCTTTGAGCCTCTAAAAGTGAGGTTCCTAGACGAGGAATGAAACTTTTGACGTGGAATGATTAATGCGTTTATAACATGTTTACTATTGAGAGAACTTCATTGCACACGAATGATTCGGATTCTCCATCAGATCATCCAACATACTCTAATTTGTCGATTCACAGCTTGGAGGTATCCGACCTTGCTATTTGTTATAATCGTCGCATTTTTAAAAGGTAATGGATGAGGTAAGTACTATAAAAGTTATAGAACGATTCTTTGAGTCTCCTTCACATTGATTGCCAAGATTATTCAATAATTTACCACTCTTGTTGCGATTGTGAAGCTCATATCAACCATATTTATGCGTCTCCGAAGTCGTTATGTTTGAACGAGTTTGGCTAATAGAGTAGATTAAATGGGGATTAATTCATTTGTTAATATTACAAATGATTAACTTGATAAATCATTGCAAATGCTTTTATATGATACGGATGCATGTTGTGGTTCCTGACGTTATTACATCCGTTTCTTTAATTAATTTAAAAGGAATTTAGCACTGATTGACAATAGAACCTTTCAGAATCTCCGTATTTCTGCATCATCCTGAAGAAACTTAATTGGGAATATATGCCATAAAACCTTAGTAACTTGTAGCATTTGATACAATAGAAATACGAACGGATTATCTGAGATAATTTCGAAGCATTGTCATATCATGTCATGTCATGTAATGGGTCTGAAGTGAAACTCGCAATTTCGTCCCGTAATCGTTAATGAGAAAACGAAAACCAGAGGATGTCTTTTATCAAAACGTAATATAAAAGTTAGCACTTGTCATTAAATAACTACTAAAATGCACTCCCGCTGTTGTACTTCATTTTATGTGTGGAAGCTCCTCCTCACTACTACACACTATGGACAAACCATGGCACTAATGAGATAAGCAAACGTTAAAAGTGACGTGAATACGAAAGCATTGCCAATGCAGAATAAAGTGAGTGAAAGTTTTAATCAAATTCTCGAGACAATACCAGAGAACATATTTCATTAGATACATTGGAATTGGATAGCGAAAACAAGTATTAAAGCGCATTCGTGGATTCAAATCTAAGAAAGTTAACTAAATTTTTTCATGGAAGTATTTTTACACCCAATTGTTTATCCTTTTATATTTCAATTCATGAATGTATCTTTCATCTGAGATCTTATCATAAGAAACAATTCATTTGTTCACCTCCACATGCAAGCCAACATAGTTTCATGATCTCTATCGACAGAAAACAAAAGGATTTTTTTAAGCTTTTGCTTTCTCTCCAATTAATAGTTATGGGCTACGTTTTTGACGTTTCTTAGCAACTTTTTGATACCCAGGGTCTTTGACTTCTTCTTCTTCTTTTTGAGTGCCTTCGATGCAATAAAATGATATATGCAGTGAATATCCAGATTTCTCATTGTCAGATCCGAGTATATCACGTACACTTCCAAAGTTTTAATCAATTTATACTTTAAGAGGACTTTAGAAGACTTTATTTATTTTTAGATTCTAGCATGCATAAGTTGCTAAAATAGTAGAATGCAGCGATTTCAATTTTTTTGGCTTCCAAAAACGTGTCCACAGTTGGTCTACCAGGTCAGACCCTTATTTTAAATGTTGATTCCAGCACCATGAGAACCGATACCATGTTCGAATGTGATAGCATAAAAAGGTAGTAAAAAAAATTCGGGTCATAAGTCCGATACGAGTTTGTTGAAGGCAGTTTATGGAGTCAAGCTCTCCAGAGTTTGGATAAAGCGAGTTATATTCATTTTGAACAGTATGAGTAGTTTTACGTGTACATCTTGATTATGATATCAAAGTGCTTAACAAAAGTCAAAACTATTAATACCTGATTGAATGGACGCTTGGAAGTCATTATTCAGCTTTGTTCAGTTTCATTCAAACCGTATGAATTGGAGAAATCTAATAAGTTTTTTGGACAGAGTGTTTACATGCCTATTCAAGAGTGACAATGACCATAATTCCAATTATTGGAAGTAAATCCTCAGTTAATGACTCGTCAGAGGTAGGTCGTCGTTTTTGGGATTCATCATCGCTAATTAAGGCAAAATTCTACATTCAGTTTAACGTGGATCGCCAATATTCTATGGATGATGAATTGCATGATAAATCACGTCCATAATTTTTCAAGCAATGAAATAATTAACGAGAAAGAATGACTAGGAACTTTTTCCTTGATCAAAGAAACTTTTCAGCTTTACCTTCTCCTCAATTGTGTGATTAACGAAGTTGATTGAGACATTGAAAGAAAACCCCAGTCCGTTAAATGTGAACAGAGCAAACCTCCATTTATTTCAAGGAACCTCAACTTCTGGTTAAACCACTCATGTAAACGTCATCAAAACACTATGGCAATGGTATTGGTAAATAAATCGGATTGGGTAGTTAAAACTCAAAGGATATTCATAGGAAAAACCACAGCCTATCTTGACTGATATTATTTGGCAAGGAATTAAATACACCGACATGCGTCAGTAATCCTCTGGTTCTGGAGTTGGATCTCGAGGAATGGCTTTCATCCTCCCAGATGAAAGAGAGATGATCGTGGAGAGGAATGGCTATAGGTTTCGAATAACGAAGGAATGAATTAACTAACACTGCCTTCCCCTATTAGCAACTATCGTCAATTAAATAAAATTCCCCACAAGAGAAAGGGACCACAGGAAAGGGTCTAATTGATGAACTCCAGATATCCCATTCCCGTCCCAAGTAATTAAAGCTGAGCGAGACAGCCGACTGATCCCGTCCTACCACATTACATTGATTGTCCTCTCCTATCCGATTTCGTCGAAACTCTAATCTTCCTCTAAATTTCTTATTTGAAGTGATCAGACTTATTGATGATCAGTTACAGGCTCTCTGCCTACCTCTCGACTTATGCTTCCATGTAATTGTTTGACATTTGGAAAAGTATTTTGGAAATCCAGCCACCGCCACCACCACCACCACGTTTCGATGACGGGTAAATTTATTTTTAAACGCTCCTGACCTTATCGATTACATACCTTACAATTAGTTCTGACGATTGTGGAAACTGAAATTGATTTCTCCTCTGACTTTTCCTAATTAGCTTGTTCGTTTGAAGAAGAAGAAGTTGGTTCCAGGGACTTTTCCATCAGTTTATTCTAATTATTTGTGGATATCCCATAGCATGGTTATTGGAGCATCAATTGGAAATTGTAATTGATCACGATCGACTAGACAATGCAAGTTGGTCTATTCTAGTCCATAGATTGCAGTTTAGGTTTAGACCGGAGGCCTTTCAGGGGAATGGGAACCAAATGAATCAAAGGAGAAAAGTTTGGTTCCAGAACTTGTACACGTCTAATATAATAAGCCTATGAATAATTGTATTTTCCGCATCGCTCGGTAACGAGAAACTGCTGTCTTTTTGCCTCATCTTTTATGGAGTACCTTTGAGCTTGATTTCATAATCGAATTTCGACTTGCCTTATTTAACCTCTTCTTATAAATCAACTAGTCGTCCGTTGGTAGGATAATTTTATATGTTTAGATGTGAGGTATTAATTAGGAGAGGGGGATTAACCAAATATTCACAAATTGCATTACGCTGAGTTTTGTAATTTAATAAACCGATGTAACGGGCGTAACCAAGTGTTGAAAACATCAGGTGTCGCACCCTGGTGTCAGTGGGAGTGGTCCCGTATACGTCAAAGATGTCCTATTACTCATGAGAATCGTTTAAACCCCATATCTCAATTTCCCCCAAAAAGCCCGGGTTTTGCACCCTGGTGTCAGTGGGAGTGGTCCCGTATGCGGAAAAGATGTTCTATTACTCATGGGAATCGTTTAAACCCCGTATCTCAATTTCCCCAAAAAGCCGAGGTTTCGCACTCTGAAATGTAGTTTCAGGGTATTATCATGTATAGATAATAGACATAGAGTGTAATGTAAACTAACTAAGCGGCAGTTTTAAAATGAGTAAGGGCTTTGAACTGATTTAATAATTTTTTTTGGGGGGGGTTAATTTATGGGGGACAGGGGGTGTGACCGATTTGACCCAAGTTCGAACTTAGCCTCACTCTTGACCCAAGGAACAAGTGTACAAAGTTTGGTGACCGTAGGTCAAGCCGTTCGCCAGTTATCGCACCGACAGACAGACAGACAGACAGACAGACAGACAGACAGACAGACAGACAGACAGACAGACGGACAGACAGACAGACAGACGGATTGGTCATTCGCATAAAGTGTTTTCAACACTTAATAAAGAAGGGATAGTTTCGAGGGGACATGGCCGGTATGGGCATGCGATAGTATTCTTTCGGGAAATCTATTTCTATTCATTTTCTCCTTGTTGTTATATAATAGATAAAAAATAGTGTATAAGTCAATAGGCAGGGATGCTGGTAAAGAGAAGATGGTGTTGAGCAATATGGCAAAGTAATGGGAGATTGGATAAGGAACGGGATCTTCAGTTCTTTAGCATTTTGCAGCCATTAACCCTTCCAGATCTGCAGCAGGACTCTAGGCTTGACAGAAAGTTGTAAATTAGATCACGAAGACAAATTATATCCTCCAGAAACTCGGAATCAAGAATGAAGAGTCGGTGTACAAACAATGTATAACCACGATATATTATATATATATATCTATATACAGACTCCCATGCAGCCAACCCTGTTCCAAGGAGCAGATAGTCTTCAACAACGTTAATCTGAAAGGAAAAATTCCGTTTGAACGCAGCGCTGGGAATGTAAATTATTCTGGACGGACAGTTTCGTATACCGGAGGAGTTTTAATAATTTAACTTCCCTTTGATAGACACGACATGAAGAATACAAAACTAAGACTATAGGCTCAATCTTTTATGTCGGAGGAGTTCATTAAATTAAACATTAGCAGGATCAGGAGCCTTCCCTCACCAGTAGTACCACTTAACTTAAGTTCCAAGTTAGTGTAGATGAGCTGCTCTGCCCTTATATGCCGTCGTCTAAGAATTTCAAATGAATTATTTGATAAGGAGTAATCTCCCCGGCTCTTTATATAGTGCCATTTAATTGAAGTGAAATCATTCACTATTTAAAGCGCTTGGCTCTGATGATGAAGAAAAGGACAACGCAGCAAGTAAAGTCAGGGTCTCAAGAAAATTGGTCCACGTGAGAGTATCAAGGGAAAGGCCTGAATATTTAGGGCCTTTAAACTCTTTATATGGCCAATTCAAATTGCAGGATGGGATCGTAAGGCATGTGGATCCTGCATCTTGCAGGTTGTAATGATTAGGCAGTGTGTTAACAAATACTTCGTTGCACCTTCCGGCTCTTTGAGCCTTGTTTTATGCCCATAAAACCCTATTTTCCCTCTTGGAACTGAAGTGAATACCTCGCCAGGAGAAGGACTCGAGTAACAAATAATTTGTTCTAGCTACTTCTATTTATATTCAGAGTTTAAAAATTAAGACTTGGTGGGAAGGCCACAAAAAGTCAGGCAGGAGTCATTGTTTTTCAGGGCTCCAGTGGTGATATTACTTCTTCTGTCATCTCCCATAGCGCGGTACCCTACCCATACTTACCTTGAATTTCAGGGTACCCTAATCCTTGTACCCAAATAGTTTTTGGTCTTGGTTCGGTTGCCGCCAGGGGCTACCAGTTACTATAGTTCCTAGTCTAGCTTGGCTGAACTCACGAACAATTGTACAAACGCTTGAAAATTTCTAATCTCTCTTTTCTCAACATAAACGCCTCAAAAACCTATATTTGTGCCCGGTGATTTTAAGTATCCAAAGAACGCTTAGCGTTAAGCCTATTAAACCTAAAGCTCTTTTATCAGGTTTTGGGGATTATCTCAATAACCCGAAGATGGTAGTAGCGGTTGCAAACAACTATATTAGCGAAATAATCAAAGTTAAAACGCTTGTAGGCAGGATTGAATCAGTCAACTATTCACTTTTCCCGTGAGCTTCTCTTGCACAAAGAGAAAAGGGATAGCGTTGATTGAGCCAGTCCAAAATCTAGGGTTGTTCAACTTGTTCACCTTCGGAACTCGGATCTCATTACAAGGGCGTACGATTTTAGCAAACTATAAGCATGTTTGTTAATACATATTGGTTTACAAATATTTAATCTGTACATGGTGAGGAGCTGCTGGAATCTGTGGTTAATAAAATTCTATGAACTATATAATCCCAACACGATTTAAATTTGATAACATTTAGATCACGGTATCGACTAAGGAAAGGCATATGGGTATAAAGCCCAAAGTATTTCCAAAATTAAACTAGAGAAAATAGCTCAGGATACGGCGAAGCTTATATAATAGCTCTACGATACCAAATTAATCCCACCTCAATATTTATCCGGGCTAATTGTGAGCTTTTGCTTGAAGGGTGATTAGATGAAGTTCATTAGTATTGACCTTGACCCGAGGGAACTTAACCTGTTAACTCCGAAAATGCCTTGTTAAATATTGTCAACTCCACCCATGATAATATTAAGTTATCGATTAAATGGTAAAGATAAAGGCTTTTTATTTATAGAATGAGAGGATTCTACTTAATTTATCGAAGAACCAAACTGTCGAAATTTGTACTACACTAAAGAATTTGAATTTTGGAAAGATAGAGATATCCCGAACCAAATTTAATCAATGACCACCAATTAAGTTAAAAGGCAATATAGTTAAGCTCCTTCAATCACAAACATTCGCGTTCCAGGGTGATTTTTAATTATCTTTAGTGTCTCATCCTGATAAAATGTAATTACCGGAGATCATCAAATTCATGTCATAGAGGAGTCTGAAAATATATACAAACTCGTCCGTCTCCGTTGTCGATTGTTCCGGAGGATCCTATCATCTCAAATAAATTAAAGAAAAATATGGCTTCATATCCTGCTTATTTCAGCATGCTTTTTAGTGTATCTATTATTACATATTTCCACAACGACGATATCCTCTTAAGAGAAATGATCCATTTTAATCCTTGCCTTATCCGGAGCTAAATGGAAAGGATGCCTATTTCCTACATTGAGCCATGAACTATATTATTACCCATTACATTGTAATAATATTGCTGTGAAAGAACTTCTGCAGATGTCCTTTACCTATTGACATTTGGGAAATTCTGGGTTCATTCGCCCTTAGGGGCTATACAATTTTAATGCAGATAAGCCCGTTTCCGTATTTGTACTTTAGGAAATTGAACATACAATGTTTTGTTTCCCAGTGTTTTCTTTATGAATTCATGCGACATTTAGAAATAACTTATCATCCTCTTGCCAGCTACATGATGTCTTTTGGGCTCTTCAAAAGGTCCTTCATTGTAAGTCATATCCCTTGTAGCTCCAGCCCTACAACCTTCTAGCTTAAGCTATTTACATCGGCAAACATTACAATTGATCAAGGGATGTAAGGGACACATATAGCAGCTTCAGAGCATCTTCCTCCTGCCCTGGTACATATTCATCTGTCGTTGAATTTGTCAATTGGGTACTCTTGAAAGGACGGTTGTTTGCTGAAAAATTTATGATCTCTGTTAGTTGTATAAAAGGCACTTCAACTTTGTTACCCTTTACTTTACTAACTTTGAGCCATATCCTGTACATCGATTTTCGATTACACAACTACTACTCTGCACTATTTTTATTCACAAGTGTGTTTACCGAGTGACAAGCATTTCTTTGCACAATGGCTTTACAAATCATATGCTCCGGCATAGTTAACAATACAATAACAAATTCTCCGTATTTCTACGTGAATGCTCGCTCCACTGTAGGTATTGGTCATGAACCCTCGGAAGCAATTTAAAATAAACAGAACTCTTAAATTCCGGCAACCGTTTCGAACTTTCGGCCCCACTGTAATGTGGCACTACTACACAGAGTTTCTAGCAAAAATATTGATGTAAAATACATGAGCCTTATGTTTCATTACTGAATATGCTGGAGGAAAATCTGTAAAATGATATCAAAAGGGTCAAAACTGCGTTGGCTGCGGCAGGAAAAGTACTTTCTCTCGTCTTCGTTCTCGACCTGGATAACTCCAATATAGAATTCTGTAAATTGCATCATGGATTGTTGAAATATAGAGAGCCGAATCTTTAGATTCTTTGCAGACGGAGAGGGGAAGGATAAATAGTTAGAGTCCAATAGCCAAAAATCCATGTTGTTTATCCTAGAGAGCCAGCATTGGTTTCAGAGATCTTGGAAGGGCTAAAATTTCGGAACAGAGAAGTTTGTTATCGTAAACTATTTTTGTTACCACCTGAAGTGAACCTGGATGTTGTTGATTGATTTACTTCAAACTTTCCTTCCTCTCTTTCGAAAGAAATCAGAGAATGGTTTTCCTACGGGACAACCGTCCATCTTCATATTTTATTTGTCAACAACCTCTGGCCGCCTACACTATTTTTGTCACCTTCAATCTTATTTATTTTCCATCTCCCCATGTATGTAATTGCATTGCTACGCACACCTTCCAGACCTTCTATTTTCTCTTGTTTCGGCACTCTCAATTTTCACCCAGACGATAGGATGTCAAATGAACTGGATGACTATATATTTTGACTTGAGAATCGTTCAGGGCTCGAATGAGTTCCTCCAGTCTTGAAATCCTATGGGGTTTGACGGTGTCACAATAAACAAATTCGACTCGGATATCATCTCAACAACATCTGATCACCTCCAGCGAAGGTAAACGAAGTTTATCTTGAACTCTTAGCACCACATGAGACTTTGAGCAATGATCGGAATTCAGTATATTTTGAGGTTGTGCAAAAAACGAATGAAGGTACAATTGATTGGAAACATAGTAGACTTTTTGGAAAAAAGTTTTAGATTAGACACCGTTTTCGCAGGAAACATTTTTCTTAGTCCGTTTGTAAGATTGTCCCAACAAGAGAGACTCTTGGTAGAAGGAAGTAGGTTACCTTTCCGGGAATACATTTCGATTTAATGGCAAAGACGGAAATAAATAATTGATTGTTATTGTACTTCTCATAGATATTGATTGCAATTCAACTTTACTTTGAAAAAATACAATACATTCTACATCCTGTCTAACCTATTAATTAGATATTGTGTAAAATTTGAGCCGGTTCGAATAATTATTAATATAAAAAATTAATACACGATTGGGATGGTTATGATGAGATATGCCAGATTAACATTAATCATCAAAGCCCGTAATCTGAGATGTATGCTTTCATGGTGTTAATTTAAAACAAGATTTGCTAACAAAGTGGACAGTTTTAATGATTAATTCATAAATTTTCCAGGGGCATTTACATTTATGCTAAAGCAAGAGCTTTCAGTTTCATCTAGTATTCTAGTTCGGTTCCAGTATCTAACTTCAAACTCTTCCTTTTAAATACACACATTTTTTTGCAGTGAATGAATTTAATTTATTACAAATATTGCAATAGCATAATTAGCATCTAACAACAAAATATTATTTAATTCTCTGAAAATCCACGATCGATTCATGCATGAGAGAACTTGAACTATTCCACTTAAAATATTGCAATATATTTTTCCAGGCAAAATATTCAGAACATAAAGCTGAGAAACGTTTTACTAGGAATTCTTGATTTTTATTTTTGCAACAACAAGTCTGTCAAAAGCTGACATTTTTATATGGAATATATTCCAATTATAAAATGGGTATGCACAAAGTTAAGCCCATATCTCTTTTGAACGTTCCTGAAATTACGTGTAGTCAAAACTAAATATGTATATACATAAATGCATCTTTGCTTTCCCTTCCGTAAAATTTCATAGTTTCCATAAAGTTGTGAGGAATCTGAAAATTCTCATAAACCGTTCCATAGCTCATGTTACAGACATAAAACTTTTCCACAAAAACTAACAGCCGTTCTATAATTTCTCTTGAAGTATTAACAACGTGGATGGATTGTCAGCAGTTTGGAAAGCACAAGTTTCGACATCGTAAAAGAGTTGATAGGAGCATATTCATTTTCTTGAGAGGAGAAAATAGTCTGGAAAGACAAGTCTCTATCAGCTTGTAAGTAATTTTCTTAATATCCTATCCCTATAAGCCCTTGAGAGTTGGGATCTCATAAAATGTAATTAAGTACATTTATTTTCATCATATTCCTCCAAACCATGTAGCACTTCCTATATTAAAACTGTAAAACCACATCAGTCTTTCTCTCTTCTTCTTTAATCACTTTATTCCTATAACTTTTCAGTTAAATAGACCAAGGTGATGTTATAGGAGGAGAAAAATGTTGGAATTTTAGTTTGTTCTATGTAGTTTGCATGCGTTTCTGTGGCCTTCAGACTGTGTCTATGGTTTTAGGCTTTTGACAACAGTTTATCTTGTAACTTACAAATTAAAATGCAGAGAAATGTACGGAAACATGAATTGAGCTAAAGGTTTAAAACTCTGGTTTGGTAATTTAATAAGTTATAATTTTTTATCGCAATATTCGCTTTACACAAGTGCATGATTTCGATCTAATTTAAATATCATATAAATAAATCGAACAGTATGAGTACTATTCCTATCAGTTCTCCAAGTTTTTTGTTCTTATATCAAAGCTGTAAAGCGTTCTACTTTTTAGTTGACACCGATTTTATTTTTAGCTGTCTCCTGAGGTGCATTTAGATTAGATTTGTATTGCTGTCTACCGTAGAACTGTCTTCTTTTCTTTTCAGTAGCATGAAATATTTATTATGCTGACGCTTATAATTTATAGCAATGGTCTGTTTTTAAAGCCTGTAATAATTTAAGTCTACTCCTTGAATAAGGTTATAATATAATATTTTACTTAATAGTCAAACCGTTTATAATATTTTGACAAAAGGTGGTGAATAAAAAGTTTCCAATGTCTTTCTTTCATTTGAAATTTAAAAAATACATCGTTTCACTGGAATTCAATCTCTGAAAGAGTGAGAAGGAAAACCTATTCAACCAATTATATACTACTAGGTAACTAAACAATAGTAGTTATATTTTTTACATGAATTTATGAAACAGCGGTGGTTTAGTCTTCTTTTTACCATAAATCCAGAAATTTCAATTGTATTTCTATTTATATGAAGGAAGTTATTTTTAGACACTCTGAAACAGGGAGCTGTTCCAAAAGGGATGGATTGGTGGAGTGTTGGTTTCAAATAATATTTAATTTAAATGTACAGTGTTTGTCACAACATCAAAAGTTCTTTAATTGCTACCTCGATGCATACCGACCGTGTTAATACAACTTGAGATGGTCGAACTTGGGACAATTATCTGAAAAAATGCAGATTTACCTTCAAGTTAATTTATATCCATACAGTAATATATTTTGAGTATTCAGAATAATTGTGATGTAAATCGTACAGTATTAAACTACCAGAAAGCAAAAAACTACATCACTAGTATCACTACACGCTATTATTTCATGAAAAGGCAATTTTGTTGTCATTGAAGGTAAAAAAAAACAAATAAATAAATTGCACAAGCATCGTAGCTTCATCTTAGCCTTCAAAACAAAATAAAATCGAATGGACTTCGGAATTTCCAAGATTTTAAGCCGTGTATTAGATAGTGACATGGGTTATTTTGTTAGTGATAAAAATGATGAGACTTCCATTCAATAAATGGGGGACATAAATTAAAAATTCTCTCAATCGTCCTAACTGCACCCTCATCCCTTCCATCCAATCTCAAACCGAAGCAAGGGTTGAACTTGAATGAGTCTCTCGATTGTAATATTTGGAGGGGTTAAAGTCTCATGTTTTTCAATCCATGAAATAAATAAGATGATAAAGGACTAGAAGATATTAAGTCCATAGATACATAGGTTACGTGATTTCTCATCATCCTCATCATAGCATGCCTGGAAATTGTTATATATTTTTTAACCATTCAAAGAGGTCCATATAAACGATCTATAACCTGCTTAAAGTACAAGAATGCAGGTTTGACTGATTCATAGAACAAGAGAGCCGGAATAGCCGAGCCACAAGAGTGTTATTATTTCCTATCTTCTCCTCCTGTTTCTAGTTCTAACCGAAGGCTATAAGAAATCTGAAGGCTGAGAAATCTTAAACTGGGAGCAACTCACCAGATTTACCACGGTTTAACTGCCAAGGGGCATATTTAGTTGGACATGCGATAGTGGTGTAAGAGTCACTTGCTCTTGTAACTATTTTACACATTTACTTACTAACTGTCCTTTTACTCTACAAACTCAACGCTGTTTACACGAAGGCTCCGTCAATCCATCAGAAAGAGTCCAAGTAGTAGTTGGGTTTCATCATCTTCCTTCAAGGAGTTTTAAAAGAGGAAGGAGCAAAGTTTTTGGTCCCGATACTCCCGAATAAGTTAATCTATTTGACAGAATGGGGAGCAGTAAAAAAGAGCCGGGAAGTGTGTCCGTTGATCCGGGTTGGAATTCAGCGGAGCCAAGTCCACCACCTGAACCGAGGTAGGTCTCTACTTTCCAAGAGGAGAAATTAGGGACGGCTTTTATGATACATTATTATTTAAATGCGTAAAATACTACAGATCTAAAATAAATTAAAGGATATGTAGTTAATGAGATGTTACTTAATCATCCAATATCCTCATAGGATTCTGGTAGATAGGAACATGTGCCTACATGGTTTGTAATTGAAGTGATATTGGATATTGATGAAATGGATAAATTACAGGAATAACGGTAGAAGTAAAAAAGTATTAGGAGTCGAGTTTGCACCTTTAGTCATCCCGTGGGAACGGCGAATGCAGACCTTTGCCGTCGCATCCTGGATCCTTACGTTCTTTTTAATGGGCCCTGGAAGTCTGATATTTCTTCTTTATCTCTTATTTTACACCCAATTTGGTTTCATTTCACTCCTCTACTTCACATGGTATCTCTACGATATGGATCAATGTAATCAGGGAGGAAGAAGGTCAGTGAGTCCATTCCTTCTCTCCAACTTTGTTCCAATTTCCAATCCGAATGGACAGTTCATTATGAAAATCCAACTTCATTACCTCCTTGTTGTAGAAGTAATTGGGTTCGGAGCTGGAAACTCTGGACATGGTACTGCAAATATTTTCCGATACGGCTGGAAAAGACAGGGGATTTGGATCCCAAGAAGAACTACATCTTTGCTGTCCATCCTCACGGGATCCTCTGTAGTGGAGCGTTCGGGAACTTTGCGACGGAGGGGACAAATTTCTCGAAGATTTTTCCAGGGATTACACCTTACTTGCTGACCCTAGAGGGGCACTATTCTTTCCCTCTGTATCGAGACTATCTTATGTGCTCAGGTAATTGGTAGACTGATTTATCTAGAAATATTAGTCTGTTGATAATTGGTGAGAAGAATCAGTTCTAAGAGACGCGTGAATTTTTATTCTCTATTCTGTCGTTGATTCAGGAGCCTGTTCTGCATCGAAAGCTAGTGTGAATTACCTCTTAAGTCGACCTGAGGGAGGACATGCCGCCGTTGTGGTTGTTGGTGGAGCTCCGGAGTCATTAGATTCTCGTCCTGGATCCTACGTGGTGAAACTGAAAGATCGGAAGGGTTTCATAAAAACGGCTCTCCGACATGGGTAGGTAATCCGAGGAATGTTAACCTATCTCCGGTTAGAAAGTGATTATGTAAGAATGATACATTGTGTGTCAGAAGAACAAAGCTCCTCTGACTGTCTTACACACACTGCAACTTATAAATAATATAAGACAGAGGAATGCTAAGTGTTTTGAAAAGTATTTGAAAACACTCGTCTCCATGCATTTTTTTATACGCTCCTTTTAAACGAAACCTGTATTCCTGTATGATTTAGAGCGTCTCTTGTTCCCATCTTCTCCTTTGGTGAAACGGATATCTACAACCAAGTACCGTTTCCCGAGGGCTCCCGGATGAGAAATATCCAGAACAAATTGCAGTCTGTCTTGGGAATCGCTCCCTGTATTTTCAATGGCCGGGGGATATTTCAGTACACGTTTGGAATCGTCCCGCAGCGAAAGGCTATTACTACCGTTGGTACGTTCCGCATCGCCATATGATTCCTGAAATTCCCTCTTGGGGGGAAATGTCTGTTTATCTATTTGCTCTGTAGTTCAAACTTGAAAAATAAAATCTTCGTCTTGGTTTTTAGTGGGCCAGCCAATCCATATTGAGAAGAGGACTGATCCTAGTTCGGATGAAATAAATGTATTGCATCAGAAATATGCAGAAGCCCTAGTTCAACTTTTTAATACTTACCGTGACCAGCTGGCGAATCCCAAAGCGGAGCTTATCATTTCCTGAGTGACGGCTCCTAAACCTTTGTATTCTTCTAGCAACAAAAGACTGGCTTGGAGGTGTGGGAAACTACTCCTGTGTGCAATATATTTATTACGTTATATTTATATCTATTTTGTGTAACTCTTTGAGAGAAGTAGGGAACGGTTTGCAGAGATTTATGGATTAGTATATCTTACAGGATCAAGCTAACAATAAGAAATACAAATATACATTTAACAATGTGTTTCTTTTCTTCAGTTGTGGATACAAGTTCCTTTATTTCCATGATTTGCTTTGGTGTTTCATGCTTCAACAGTACAAAGAACAGGCATTTATCAAAACAAAAAAGCATAATCATCAAGCATAAGCCGGCGATTAAATTTTCATTGATATATCTTGGAATAAATACTTTGAAAGTCCCGATTTCATTAGACATCATATTTTTAGTCATACTTCGAAGTACTTGTTACTTTTCGTTTTAAATAACGTTAAAGACCATTTCTTCCCATTTCTTGCTGATTAGCCTCAGTTGCTGGCCGTTTTAGATTTGAAATTGTGGACCTTGAATCCTTGATGTACTCACAGATCATTCCGCTTGGGAAGTTTGTCAAATCATTTGGGTTTGAACAGTTTATCCGTTATTGTCCGGTCGAGTGGGCCAAAATCTAATCCCATTCTGGCCCTAGGAATATAATACATATTGAAATAGTGTAGAGAAGAGCAAGAGAAGGGAAACTTGATAAAAATTGTTTTTTTATTGCTTTGGGAGTTTTATTGCGGAATTTCAAGGTTCTGGGGTTCTATAAACCGTTATCACCGAACATACTTTCTCCCACTTTCCTTTCTCAATACTCCCCATTCACCTTTGAAGAGAAAGGAAAGGTCGAGGATTATTGTGAATCGATTAGGTATTTGTTCCTCTTATAACCTAACATGATAAAAAATAATGATCTCACTCCATTTACCCATAGTTCATAGGACATAAATATTGACCCTTAACCTAACCTATCGGACCTTGTATTTGGAATCCATTTCTACGGAGCATCATCAACCAGAGGATTTATTAGCGAGGAGACAGGATTTCTGTCTTACAAATTTTATGGTGTATGATTACAAAGAAATGATGCTTTGGTATTTTCTCCAACTTATTTTTATCTTTATGTTCTTTGGGTCGTTTGGCCAGAGAGATTGGATGGGCATGGGAGGAAGGACTACACGGTGAAATATATTTTTCTAATCTTTTCTCCATTCGATTTAAGCCGCAGAATGGTAAATGCTTCTTTCTGTAAAAATAAATGAATTTTATTTCATAATTCTATCTGTAACCGTATATACAAGCACATTAAAGTCTGATTAAACAAAAAATTACAGCTTAGAATATGTGTAACGCATAAAAATTTTCTGTTTGGAAGGTAAATTCCCAAAGGCTTTGATGAAATTCCATGATTGATGAATGATGAGATTCAGTAAAATATATTGACATGTGTTGAAGTTTTAAACAATGGATATTAGGATATTCTGAATGAAATGTGATTGAAAAAAATCGAACAATTTAAATTACAGATACGATTAAAATTAATAAGATTAATAAATCTTAATTCTATCTCATGCCATCATTTTATGACCGATGGAATTTGAAGGGTATTCACAACAACTGTCAGTTTAGATATTGCATTTTCAAGTAATATTTTAAAGTATCAGTGGAGTCACAACAATTAAATTAATGATTTTTCCTGAAAAGATATTAAATTATTCTCTAAAAAATTACGTGTGAACAAGCAAAACCAACAGTTCCATCGTTTCTCAATTCTCGTCTAAACTTCTTGAGCAGGCAGGAGCAGCAGGTTTGGAAAAGTTTTACGGAACTACAGAATTAAATAGGAAGTTGGGAAGGGATTTGATGGACTTCTGGTTTCTGGATGGGCATGATGGGCAATGCAATGAGTGTAATTCACAGAATTCCATATGTTAGAGAAATTGCCAACTAAACTTTGTGCATTATACAAAGTTAAACTATTATGGTAGTAAAATGGGATCATGCTGCGTTATCCGGGGAGGGTTCAATCTTCAGCAAAAGTTCCTATTGTACACAACACTCTGCTTTACACGCCGGGATGATTTGCCCTGCATCATCATCCCTACTCCAGGAATGAAATAACGATTTTCAATCGAAATGTTCGCTTTTCTAATTAACATTTCCCTCTACTTGTCCGATCCTCTGACAATTGACTGACTAAACGGACCAATAGTAATTAAACAGTAATTGGATTATTTTGGTATAATTTTGTTGAACCACTTTTCATGTTTGCAAATCGATGAACATGAGCAGGTTTTTAGGAGTGTATTAAATCCTCCATTTAGGAGTAAAAACCGTAATCATGGGTATTTAGAAAAAAAAAACAATCTTCAAAAAAGTAACGCTTACGAGAATTGAAAAGATCCCCAGCCGAGTTTTCATTACGAATGATAACTTCTTCATGGCCGTCAGATTGTTTTCTTTTTAGCTACGATACGATGATCGATAAACCTGAAATCAACTCCAAAAAAACAACCTTCATTTTTTAGTTCCTGTTTATTGTGATGAATGATGGAATCTAGCTCAAATACAAGGATCCTATGCTTCCAAGTGAGAAAGGGAAAGTTTGGATCACCGGCCGTAATTTCTGCTCGATCTATCTCTGCGATGTGTATTTTCTGGCATATGTATTTGTATTTCCAATCTCCGTAACGATGTGGTTTGATTTCTGGAAGCTATTCTGCATCGGATGGGCGATGTAAAATTCTGAAAGGTGGATATGGAAGTGGAATGGGAAATCCAGTATGGGCTTTCATAAGTTATGAAGACAGACTAGGCTTTCATATAAGGCCGATTCGCATAGATTCCGACTGAATATAATTGTGTTTATTCCACAATAGACGTGTGGATGAGATAGGGAAATGAAAGATGAGAATCCCAAATCACCTACTTTGACTTGCCTTATTATTATAATTTTTATCCTGTCCCATTTCCACAGCCATTTCGAGTCCATAGTGTTACGATTTTATTGCAGTTCTTCCTTTGCTGTAATAAATCTTCAGGGGCCGTCACATGGGCTAAACAGAAGTTTGTACACTAACGTTGGAAGAGGAGGATGTGTCGAGGAATAGAGGATCCAATACTGAATGGAAACCACCAGTATTTGGTTGGAATTTGCTGATACTTGTCTGGTCATTGGCATGGAGAAGGGCCCACGGCCTGGCCAAATCCTCTCCTTCTCATGATTCATGAAATATGCCTAATCCTAACTTTAGGATCTATGGGACTCGTGCACGGAACGTTAAAACTTTCTCCCCGTCCATGAACCAGCATCATAGACTGTCCACATATTTATTTAGCCAGCCGAGAGGCTCTCAACCGGGCGGTTGGTGTGAAATACATATTGACGTTATAGAAGGTGAGAATGGATAGAGGCAGTTGTTTTCTCGTCCTGCAAGTGAAAGTGAATATTTTAGTCTAGTTTCTCGGACCAGCTATAGTCGCTAGCCTCACTAGTTGCCTCTAAAACCTTCAAATCTGGAAATGATTGATTGTCCCGGCCAATCCGAATTGTGTGAAGCCATGATATGCTAGGCGTCTCAATAAAATTCAATCAGGGAAACCGATACCGAGCCCAGATTTGGATAGCACCCTTCCACCCGTGCATAAATTTATGTTCCTTCTAAAGGGTACACCCACAGCCAGTAGGTCCGACGTTTTGAGGCTGGATGAAAGTAGTGATAAAATATTTGAATCCATTTTGAACATAGTCGGCCGTGCTTGAAGATGGAGACTAGATATCCCTCGACATAACCTATATGTAATAAATAATGGATGAAGTGAACCACTCTTCTCCTTCTCCACTTTATGTCAACAAATCTGGGGTTCCAGATTGGAAGACTATTATCGCTTTGACAATAATCAAACCTAAACTGCTCGTCCTTGATGAGGGAAAGTGAGGCGAACGTACTTAATTTGACTCTGTATAAACGGGAGCGTCGTAAATGCGTCATAAACTTTACAAAGGAAATATCCTTCCCTTCTCCACGTGTGAAAGTCATGAAGTGCTCTAAACTGTCGGAAACTTATTACCAGTTTGTTATCACGGACTCCAGATCTTCTAATTATTTTCACAATATCCACCGAATTCAAATCGAAACTTGTTACTCTGTAAATAGGGCTGACTTGTGTGTGGGTTGAGAACTTTACGCTCGCCCTATAGCTTCAATAATGTAAAACAAAGTTTGAATAAAGAGTCCCCTTGATTAAACCGTTAATTGCTGACAATTTTCCTCGACTTCTTTGTATTTTAGCATGATGTGATATACTTATATGATATGCCTGCTCATGCTACCCAGGATGAATGTTCCGAGAAACGCAGTGTTATTTCGGTTCAATCAGAAACTTTTATTTTCCAATACTTCCGCCATACGCCATACATTATGTTTCCGATTTTATTTACAATAACAGCACAAGAAGGTCGAATTAATTGAAGCAGGATCCGTGTTTATTTTCAATCCGTAGTTGAAAAATAACAGTCTATTGTCAATTCCCAGAATCTCACTCTTCGGATGTCGACAGTATTCCTGTTGACAAAATAACTCTTGTCTATTCACGAAGCAGTTGGCATTGGCAGGAAGGGACACAGTAGCAGCAAATAAGCATTGTGTTTGCGTACTTCTTGGAGGTGAAATACTAAAGGAGTCCACAAACAAGTAGGTTGGATTGGAATCTCAAGATCTTGATCGACGCATCCGGACTTCATCAACAACTCCGTATATACGGTTTCGGGTATTATGACTTGCAAATTTCCCATTTGAATCATGTGCTGGACGACTCCCTCCGTAAGTAAGTGTGTACTGCCCTTCGCATAATCCCTGATAACAAATCTCCAGCAGCCCTATCGTTTATCAGCATAATTCGCTAAAATCCTTGTCATAGTTCCGAATCTCTCGAGACTTGTCAAGATTAAGCGGTGTCAGTTTTAGGGAATTATAAATTCAGGTGCACGAGTGGTGATAGAACTGATTGGGTTCATTCTAACAGTCCCTCTTACTCTCTGTCTCTCTTCAGTCAGATAAACAAAGGGAGGCTGGAAAAGAGATACATTTATTACTTGTTCATGGTAAAATGGATAAAATAGTGATTAGAAGGAAGCTTAGGAGTTATCAGTAGGACAAAGTTGGGCCAGAGACAGGGTGAAGGAGATAAGATTCAAGTCGGTGGTGGTGTCTGGAAGTAGAAGGAGGTTGTGTCGGATGCAAACCAATAAATGGACAGTGGAACAACGTGCTTAGGAGACGAGATGGAATGAGACGGAAGTTAATGATTATTATTATCCATCACATTCATTTCCTTCAAGAGAGTGGTAGGAGAGGGAGGGTAAAGTATGCACTTAAATTCCGCACTAAATGTCCCTCCGTATCTGAACATTAGACTATTGTCATTCTAAAACTCATCCGTTTGTCTTCTTAGAATCGACGGAAGTTTCGGTCCTCCTCATTTGAAATCCCTGGCTCTAAATGCTTGGATTACATGACCATGACAGAGGCGAAATGAGATGATTCCCGTACCAATCATCACCAGCATCAGCCCGAGATCTTCTACAGTTCTGCTCTAATTCTCCACCTCGTAGAATACATATAAATAAGGTACATAGATTCCCTCGCAGATCCTCTGCCTCGGAGAAAGCGGCTCGTAGTTCGTACAACAATTCCGACTTCCCAACAACCGACACTTTCACTCCAACGAAATTCTGAAATTCCATCCTCGAGGAAGGCATTTCGTAGTTCATTTATTACACCAGGACCGCCGTATCAGGCTGGTGTCTTATTGCGATTTCATTGAATGAAGACAATAGTCTGCCATCGGTGAGCATGTATGCCTACATTTCTTGGAAATCAGATCCCCTTTCCTTCCCCTCCCTCTAAGTTCTTAAGTAGTAATTTAATTTCTCCAGTCTCATTTCCAGCAGAATCCAGGAATTTCTCCAGTTTCTCGATATGTTCTCTGGCAGAGAGGTACAATGGCATTGGGTGTCCGATGAAAGATGATGAAGCCTTCCATCGCATCCAGATCTCCTTTCTGACTCCCCAATTTCTGATACTCTCAATTTACAGTAATTGTAGGAGAGGAATAACCCGATATGCCAAAACCATTATAACTCCTTTCTTAATTTTATAGCAGAGTTGTTGGGGGGGGGGGGAACTCCACTCTGTTTCATGTAGGGATGCTGTATTGGGTTGGGATTAGAGCGTTCCAGGTAACGTTAGGTGTCTAACAAATTGTGGATTACGGGTGCAAATTATTCTCAAATTTCTCAATATTGAGCTTCTACGGCTCTACTCTTAGTTCTTTCATTTCATACAAGGCAAAGCATGGTTTATTGGATTTAGTATTTGGCTCATCATTTATACAATAATATAGTACATGTTCGAAGAATATCCCGTCCGTGAATTTGCATAAGAGATCGAATTCGTATTGTATTGTGTTCCAGAACGGAAATGTTGTCATTTCTCAGAGACACGAGTTTAGAAAATTATCATTTACGCCGTTGGGGGATTGATTTCGGAAATGAGCTAAATACCTGAAATAAATTGGAATATGGCAAAGTCGGGCTCGAAAATATATGTGGGCTTGTTCGAAGTCTGGATGAAATAGACGTCTTGTATGGGTTTGAATCCTTGCTTTTTGTCCTCTTTTGTATAGACAAATGTTAAAACGTCAAAACCGATATCCAAAGCTTTTGAAAATCTCAATGTTCAAGGGCATCATTGAAACAAGATTAGGTATGACTGGTATTAATAAAATTCCTGTAGTTCATTAGTGTATTGAAAGTTTGGTATCAGCTTGCTGTACGACGTTCTAAACGGAATCGGTTCATTTTACCAAAGCTACTGTCTCGAAATTGCTCCAGACTTTTTCAGCTAGATTCCATCTCATGTCAACTTGGGACCGAAATTACGTAACTGTATTAAGAACATGGGATATATTGCATCATTGTTAAATCTCGTCTGTCAAAGCCATGAAACAGTGAGATGGAGAAGATAGGCTGGAACCAAATTAAAAAAAATCAGCCGGATTTTCCTCCCGCAAGGACGGGCAACTTTCAAATGGAAACAGTCAAGCTATGATGATGATACCTGTGTAACCAAGGATCAGTTACACTATCGTAAGTCTGCATCCAACTGGTTGAGTGGAAACATGATATCCTAGAAACATGGGAAGAGACGTGGGGAAAGTACTGAGGTGAATTTTTATATCATGAACTTGGTGGATGGGTTCGTTCTAAAGTTAAGCTGATGCTGGAGCCCCACTTACTTATGTCGTAGCTAAGATACTCTATTGATATTTTCTTGACTCTTCTCTAGTCCCCAAAATTACTAATTGAATACAATACAAGGCGAACTAATGGTTTTAAATGGGCGTCTCTGAATATACATGATTTTATTGTTGATAAAGTTGGCGGATGCATTAAAATCGACGAACCCTGATCACTCTTCAACTCTACTTGTGGTTAAAAAAATCCGATCAAATTTAGAAAGGTTTTAATTTTCAAGTACTAGAAGAACCCCCAAAAAAACAAAGGATAAAGTGACAAGGCCCGGACAATCTGAAAAGGATTTAGAGCTAAATTCAGAAATAATCCATTATTAAATAGTGAATTCTAGACCGACTCCAATTATAATTATAATTATAATTGCTTTTTATCTTGGAAAAACGTTATTTCAGATTCCTTGGTTCCTTTCTTTCAATGCAGTTTGCAATGGATACTCTTATTAAATACTGGCCTCCAACTTCCAGCATCGCAACTAAATTCAATACATTATTTGTAGAAGAACGGCATAATCCAAGTCCCTCACTTGTTACAAAGAAAGTTGGAGAATTCTATGAAGTGGATTGGCCGTCAGTCGAAAGAACAACAAGCCAAAGTATTAACATAAATCATAGCAAAATGACGAAGTTGTTACTCCAAGGCCTGGATACAGTTTGAAAAGATCCTTACGGAATCCCTACAAACTCCCGAACAAAGAAACCACGACATAGAGGGAAACATAACTTCTGATGACCTTTGACTTCCGCCTCAACTTTCATTCCTCTTTCTCCATTCCCTGCCTCTCAAGACTTCCAAACTTCAATTTACGGAGGTGATCGCTTGATCCGTGATCAAGGATCCTGACACATCCATCCAAAAGGCTTCAAGGAAAGATTTCATATTCGAGCTCGGAATTGTAGGAGTTAAGTTATTACTCACCTAAGAGGAAGTGGAAGGGCCCCACTACTACTGCCTCCAACCAACCCAACCAACAACATCCGATGATGGAAGATCCCATTTCAGTCGTCACCCACATCTTTCCGTCAGTTCTTTGTATACAGGATACACACGGGGCATGAAAAGGTAACTCCTAGAAAATAAATCTGTTGTCCTTTTTGTTAGATCTGCAGACAACATTAAAGGGCTGGAGATAGGATTTTGGTGAAAGAGCGCCTCCTCATTCATAATAGAAACTGAAGTTGAGAAGATAAGTTCTGGGGAAAATCGAAAAAAGTTGAATATTCAACTGGAAACCCACCGGGGACCAGTTCTTGTCTCGTCAAGAGTTTCTATCCTTCAATTCCACTAAATATGGTTCCTTCCGTTACTCCAGTCCCTAGAACCTAGAATCTGTTGTACAACTAGAAAGCTATTTTATCTCCTGCAACTCGAACAATAAATTCGTCGGTCCTATATTAATTTACCTTCTCTTACACATCCAAGGGGATAAAAATATACATTTCCCTTTAGAAAAAATACAAAAATCCTATATACACACAACAGCCTTCCTTTCTTTACCTTCTTTCTTTTCCACAGAGTCTACAGCGAAATCGCATTAAGTAGGTTGAAATAAATCCGGCTCTCTCATTGCTTTCCCATCAAAGGTGGACAGGGGGAAAGGAGGAAGAAATTAATTTATTTTTGGCAGCCTCTTGGATAGACATGGAATATCCGTTTGCATGAAGGAGTTTGCTGTTATTTGGAACCGAGATTCTCCCAAGGATTCATTTTACAGCGGATCCTTTGTGGCTATCTTCCATTCGATTAAAACCGAGCTCCTCGTCTTCACTATTACATTTACTTGAAGTTCAAGGGGTGGATTTGAAGGTAAGTACGTCCAAGTCTAAAGAATCCTAGACAGCAGATAGTAGGTATGGTTGGGAAAGAAAGAAAACAAGTGGAAGAGGGGGAAAGGAATCCAAACAAACGTCGGACTGGATCCATAATTCTCATCCTATCTGTTGAATTATTAATTTAAGGAAGATGTTAATGCATCATCAAGGCTAAGAAAGATGTAGAGCCGACCGCAAAAGGATTTGGTGAAGAGAATAACTTGAACGGAAAGTTCCTCCTTTTCCCCTTTGCTTGTGTTGTATTATTTCTTCTGCTTAGCTTGCGTAACCCGAATGGCTTCTACAGTAGCATATAGACTTGTTACTGACAGTTTTCTCATCCCTTTCACCGACATTTCCGACAACCACGACGGATTCTTGGTCTTGGAACAGTTTCTAGGAGAACTGATATTCATATGAATGGAGAGATTTCTCTCCGACCTCATCAGCTCTGCTTGTTCTTTAGAAATATTCTGGGATTTAGCTTGGGTCAATAGAATTTAGCAAAATTGAGAAAGGGCTGAATTGCATTCTCTGGAGCAAATGACCTATTATTAACAGCTTTCTTCCTTGGACTTGGATTACAATTTAGAATATGAAATTACAAACTCCTTCACGGGAGTTTTACTTACGGACTCAGAGACCGGTGTAAGGACTAGGGACACCGTAACCATCGCTTTTTCTTGAATTTAGATCTTAATCGTTTTTAGAACTTACTTTATTTCCATATTATTCTGAGTTTCCAGTAACTGTAGGTGGTTGGTAAAATACATTCTGCGGCCGTTTTTTTCGTTGTAGATTCAGATAACAGAGATGCGAAAGCGGCAACCGAAAATTGTGCTATTATAAAAATATCCTGTAAGTTAGTAATGCAGTTTAGTCATAGTTTTCAGGTTCCACACAAATGGAAACTTTTCTCGCATTTCACATTTCATATCTCATTGGGAAGTTAAAAATATTTGCTAAGATATTTTATGCTATACACGAAGTACACGTCACATCACATCACCTATTCAAATATTTCTGTTAATATTCAAACGAAGGTTGTTGTTGTTGAAAGAATTCTGTGAACTGTATTTTGCTTCTGGACTGTAAAATTAAAACGAATATGAAACGACTTCTATTTCGTTATATTTGCCTAAAGGGTGGAAAGGTATTTAAATAACAAACTTATTTACGAAAGCGCACGTTGATCTGGTACTGTAATTGTAAGCATGTTTTTACCGTACAATTTATCTGTAAATACTTGTATAGAAATCCAAAACTATATTATATAGCTGGGTTGGCTTCTATTAAACGAACCGATAGCATGGGGTACACAAGCCAATGGAAATGATATTTCTTCAGGGTCATTTGACTAAATTTAAAGGTTTTCGCAAACCGTCTCGACTGTCGGGCAGCGAGAAACTTTCCCCATCGTCACCTGAAAATAGTAAATTGTTTCTGGCACTTCTATGCAAATAGTGAATAGGGAGAACGGAAAGAACGTCTCATGGGATTTATTTAAGAATATTACGTATTCATGAACCTTGAATAAATCTTGTCCAAAACTGGGTTAACAAAAAAGATCTGCTTTGTGACAAATTGCTTTTGCTCTGTGCATACTATATTTCCGTTTCCAGAGAAGAATGAATAATGATGGATTTTTTATGGATGAATATTAAATTTAAATACATTATCCGACTTCCAGCAACCACAAGGGCTAAAAGTCCAATGAGTTTTATCCGGTTTGAATATTAAGGGCACATTATTGACTCGCCTACCCGAACTCCAACTTCAAATCATTGGGGAAAGTTTATCGTTGTTGGATCTGTCTCTCCTCTATACATCATCTGTTCACGGAATTCCTCCTCAAGCTTTTCATAGATATTCCAAACAGCCTCGTTCCCTCCAACTTCACGGGAATTCGGGATGAAGTTTCCGAGACTGCAAAAGACTAAGGTGCCTTTCCAATTTCCAAACTGAAAAAGGGAGTAGAATTTTTCCAATGGAATTTGAAAGTTCTAAATATGAAATTTAGTAGTGGAGTCAGAAGGACCCCTGTTATTGAAGCTGAGTACAGAGTAATTGATTTATTTAATCTTCCAACTGATAAGAAATGATCCATTAGGAAAGCAAGACCTGTGAAAGGGTGTTAGAGATGAATTTCTTTTAAAAGACAAACTTAATTAATTTGAAAAAAATTAATTGTGCTTATTAACTGTAATTAAGATGAATTTCATCCACTTTGAGCAAGATTCCTCTGCGTAGAAAGATTATTAAAGGGTGAAATCCTTTTATAGTTTTACAATGTCTCTCCGTCTGTCTCGTCAACTTTGCAACAACGGTTCAATAGTTCAATGTTTTTGAGACAATCGGGGCACTATGAGATTCCGGCACCAACTGACTTGGAGACCTTTGCATTTTGACCGTGTTTCAACGTCAACATGTTTCGACTTCATCATGGATTGGGTTTCACCCTTTGGTGATTCGTATTTGATGTAGCTCCGAAAGGTTGTTGGCAGGTTAGGTTAGGCTACGGAAGACGTATGATTTTGATATGAATCAATACCTTGTCATGTCGAATATTTTATGTAGAAGCCGATTTTTATTCTACCTCCTTATTGATTGCATTTTTGCAATATAGCTTCCGTCAATATTAGATATCGGGAATAAGGGACGTGGTGATGCAAATAGGAAAAGATAAAAGAACTGTGAAGAAAGATAGTTACTTCCAGGTAAAATTGAAATGAGGTTGGATGGAAAGTAAAATAATATATCATACTTGAGTCGGGATATAGAGAGAAAGTCATCCTGGAGTAAGAAACGTACAAATATACTGCTGTTCGAGTCGATGGATTCGTTGCCACTTCCAAATCTTAAACGTCGACAAGAAGACCCACTTTTCCCCTGCATTCTTTCCGTCATTCGGTCGAGAGTAGAGCTTGCTCGTAGAAAATCAGAGCTTTTTTGGCTGAGAGGTATGGAGGAGGAGAGCAAATGAAGAGTAACTCAATAATTCTAACTAACGTTTCAAAAGATACGCGTTGTGTATACGGTGGATGTGCTTCGTTTCTGCTTTCCCTTCCTTTGTACCAAAAACACTTATCATGTTCATGACTGGCAAAGAATGGTTTGAATTGTATCCATCCATCTCGATCCTGGGGAATTTTATAGCGGAGGACGAGTGGGACGACCAAAGGAAACGTACGAATTCGAGGAATCACGTACTGTAGAAATTCATGGTTTGTTGCTAAGGACGTCGTAACTACTTCATAGAAATTGTAAATCTATCCTACATATGGCTATATTTTATTGTGTTTGTAATTCGTAACTTGTCTTGTATATTTCTGATGAGATTTAAAAAGGAGGTTCGTATATACCTCCACGTACCTACCCGACGGAGTGGGCTGGTTAGTTTAAGGTTATCCAGTCGATGTTATCGTAACGGAGTTCTGATAAGCTGTAATTGAAGAAAAACCTGTAACTGCATCGTTTGCAAATTGTACAGCCTATTTGAGATCGTACGACATATACTAAAATTCAGCCAATGCATGTTCGAAACTGTTAAGGCATTTTTGATATCCAAAAAGTAGAATTTTAATTGTAAGTCGGATCTAATCCTAGAATTTTTAAATGGATACCGAATTTGAGCTGTGTGATTGTTCGATTTTCAAGCGGAAACACAATTATTTCTGCTTCTGCATTGCCGTTAAAATTGAAACAATTCTTCTATAGTTTCTGACAGCAATTTTTATGCTTCCCTTTTAAAATTCAGTTCTCCGTGTATAAATAAATCGAAAATGAAAATAACGTATATATTGTATATGGTAACTAATTTTAAATACAATTTCGACTCGTTTTCCCTATCCTATATAGAACATTTCATTGGCGTTTCACAATCAACTAAATTCTTATTCATACAAGGATCTAGGGGAAAATGAGACGTTTTATTATTTAAAAAATGCTTCTCAGTAATCACATCTCTGGAACCTTGCATTTTTTGGTTGCTGTTGGATCTAGATTACTGAAGAATTATGAAAAATTTGGAAATGAGAGTGTGATATGTTTCAGAAATATTAAAAGTAATTTATGAAACGCCCTTTTTAAGTTCACGAGAATTTTAATATGAAAGTAAAGCTAACAGTTTCTGTTATAGAAGCTGAGATCAAAATTTGATTGATTTGTTTACGATGAAATGAAATCATATTCAACAATATATTGTTATAAAAGGATATGTAATTTGAATATTATTCCTGAAGCCATTTTTCAAGGAAAGGATTTTTTATTTTCCTGGTAAAATAAATATGTTGCTCTGAGATTTCAATTTTTTTAATAATTGAAATTGAAACCTTGTGTAGAATAATCACATCATTTATTTATTCAAAATTTCGAAGTCGATTGTCAGGTTTACACATTTTCTAGAAATTCCCATTACAGCTAGTTGTATTCAACATTAGATTTTTAATATGTATTTGGATATTTTTCAACGATACAATTAACACACAACAGATATATATTTATTCACTAACGATCTAATAGATATGCCACAGTGACAGTTTTCGAGATATTAACTTTTAGTCTAACTGTTTCTTTGATACAATTTCTTTATAACGTTAAGAATAATTACGTTTCTTCATCCAATGTGGATTGCATGATGCTAGTACTATTTGTATTGCTAACCTATACATTTCTTTAAATCCAGTTGTCACATCACAGCCAAGTAACAAAAATTGAAGCAAATGAATCAAGTTCCAATTAAAGCAATCCATCTAGGGTAGAGTATGGAATAACCAAACGATTAGCAACGAAAAGAAAATTTCCTTTCATATCAACATTAGTTTGCTATTGATGTTCCTTAGTTTCCTTACTAAAATTTAGATTAATTTCACAAACAATAAATAAGATAACCTGGTATCAATTAAGACAAGAATAAACTTTGGAATTATTTCGTTTCCGTTTTATAATTAAATGACTTTAACACTTCATATCCACATTAACTTATGCATGACTTACCGTCGAAATCAGACCAAAAAATTCGAGTTTATAACGCGAGCAAGACAATACAAATGATGCATTGCGAAGCTTCACCAAAAAATATACAGTCGATATATTCTTTTGCTGTAAATTGTAACGTCTCGACTCGTTTTCTACCGTACTAATTCAGTTCAGGTGTTTACTAAAGTCACCTTTGCAGTAAAAAAAATATATAACGGTCGCAACTCATAAATTAAATAAAAATAGCTTAATTAAGTTTTGCGATCGAATTAAAAATCCGGGAAAAAACTAAAAAATGTATTTTTCTGGATATTAAGTTTTAAGTGCCAGCTATTTTCGTAGGCGGTCAACAACCATAAAGACACACCATGTAAAGTTTTCTGTTCACCACAATAAGCCCCATCACAATAGCTTTCCAACGTATAACATATTTTTGATTCAATGCCAACAGCATGCCGTAATTAGTTACTTACATTTAAGAACAAACCGTGCAACATAAATATCATATAGACAGATCCATATATCTCTGGAAGTACAATACCACCAATGAAACACCTAATACCATTCAAACGATTTAGAATATCTTAGCTTACCTAAAATTCCGCTTTTAAGTTATCGAGGTTTACGATTTTAATTGATTTTAGAAATCTGCCGCGATCTGTCATATATTTTGCGTTTTCATAGGTACATCTCAAACAGGTAACCATTAGTATTACAAAAAGGAAATTAGTTCCTTACAAGCTAGAATCTATAATGATATAAGTGCACATTATGCGTATTGTAAACCTCGTACCTATAATATACAATAATTCAGGGTGTTAGGACTAAAGATTTAATACTCAACAATTAACGGAACATTGGATGCTCTAAGTCCCACTGGACAGTAGGTGACGATGATGACATGTCGTTTGCTGATTAATGTATAGTAATAATATGTGATTATCCCTCGGTGTTACTCCCTCTAATTGTTGATGCTGCTTTCGATTTAAGCATGTCAGAGCTGGGATTTATGATGTGATATTTTGGACCCATTGTAATTCGCATCACTAGACAGTTTCTGCATCCTGCCTGTGAATAAAATGCTGTGATTCCTTTTTAGACGCTTGTTGGGCTTCTCCACTAACAGGGTTAAAGAAGAGCCAGTGTTTTCTCGAGTTGCCCTCATGCCTTGTGCCGTTCTGGCCTGATGACGAGGTCTGGGATCGCTTCCGTCGGAAGTTGGTCGTGAGTAGGAGGATGATTATGGCAGCGTAGAAAACCACCACCACCTTTGTCCAATTTCCAAATAATTAAAATGTGAACTTGTTCATTGCATTCCATGAATCATAGAAGGAAATCTAAGAATAAGAAAGCAGCTATCGAAGGACTCGAGGGAAGGGACTGGGAGCTAAGTTTAGTATGTTCATGTCAAGTCTTTCTCTTTGTTTGCAAAGATTCAGGAAAGTTTTCAGTATCGAGTTACCCTTGAGTGCACGTAAACAGTAAAGAGTCAGGTTTCCAAATCCCATATCAGTATAGTATAGTCTTAAGTTGTAAGAGCAGAAGGTTGATCCTGAAGGGTACAATGACAAGTCAAGTATCCCTAAAGCTCATTATTTATGGCTTGTAACTTTATGTTTCTAGTTATTGTAACAGGAAGGAACTAAAGAGTGTTTCAACTTTGGGTTATGGTATGATAAAAACTTCTCAGCGTTACCTAGCGCTTGGCTTCTTTCCATAGAAAAGTGAAAGCAATTTGGAGGATTTTGAAGTAAGGATGCTATTTGTTATGTGAAACGAAAGAACATTAAATGAAAAGGTATAAGCCGACAGACAGTAACCAAATGAAACGAGATCACATGCACTTTGTCGAAAAAGACTAATTCAGATTCAAGTTCTGCTGCTCCGTTCCATGGTTTTGCCTGACGACAAATCTATATTTTTAAGATCTAGGTATGAATGGTTTGGGTTGTTGACTTCAACGTGTACTCAATTATTGTTCGTTATTATAAGCTGAGAATGATTTTTTGCGTTGGAGTAAAATGCCAATTAAAAAATACGATGCATCTGCAGTTTTCCAATTTCATCACATCAAAGTTTTTTAAAGGCTAACACATAAACGATCGTTGCAACACTTTTTAGCTACGATAACAATAAAAGTTTTGCATCGCTATGATTCAGAATCAGAACTCACGATTGTCAGCTTTTTTAAATTAAATAAAATAGTTTTATTTTTCTAAGAAATCCGAATAATACTCTTTTCAAAACCATAGAATATGGGATTTTTTCTTGAAAACTTATTTTCATGCTCATGTTGATAACTACATAGTAAGCCTAAAAATATTTACAGCCTCAATGACGATAGGTTTCTCATGAAAATGAACGGCAAAAGAAGGAAATTTACAAAAAGTGAAAGTTTACAATATTGAGCTTAAAATCATATTTCCTCCTATTTAGATCGAAAACCTGTCGAAGTTTTAGAAAAATCGCGACACATAATTTTATGTCACACGAACTTCCTGCATAAACACACATTAAAATATACCCTGTGTGTCAATTATCTCGGACATAATCGGGTGATTCAGCCATTACAGTCTCGATACCATCGCGGACGGGTAGGAGGGAACCGGGTTGAGAAAATGAGAAGGAACAGTGTAATTCGTGTCCAATAAGTAAAGTAACTTAAGACTCCGTCCAGAATAAGTTGCATGTTTATAGCTAACTCCGGTTTAATTGAACTTTGAAAGAAGTATATGGGATTTTCGGTAAAACTGTTGCTTTCAACCGACAAGGAGATAATATGAGGTTGTGAATCACGCAAGGCCTAGGCTCATCACGACCCACATCCAAGGAAATGGAATGGAAACTCGTCAAATGGAATTAGAAGCAGCCTAATAGCTCTGGCTGTGAGTCTGCAGAAAAGTAGGATACTTTTGTGGTGCTCATTCGGAAGACACCAAGTTTACTCATTCCATCCGGAAAAGTTTATCTCCATGCATGCTAAAGGACTACTTAATCCACACTAACCCATTAGCATTCAGATACAGGCTGTCCGATGAATCCATCGGTACATGAAAACTTCCACCACTCCTAACCCGATAGCCTGGACGGAGAATTTAGACGTTTTTGAAAATGATTCATCGTCGGGGTCACCTTGGACGTCATAAATCTAAAGGCATCAACTCTGATACTTCTTCCACCAACTTGCAAAAGTCGTTGTAAAATAGAAGCACGCGCCTTAACTATTTTTTATTCCCTACAATGGGATCCATTAAAACTAATTGAGTTTTGACAGAAGGTTTGAGTTCATGTTCCTAAGTGAGGCCGAAATCAGTCATTGCCGGCTGATGAACGAGTCAGGGACTTGAATTCGACAAGGACAGTGGATGTTTTCCCTGCAAATCGGAGTTGAACTATTCCTCATCCAGCACTTTTTCTTATTCATAACAGAACACGAAGAATATTTGTCCCATTTAAAATGGAAATTATGTGCCAATAAATTTTAGATAGATCCAGAAGCCGGAGGCAAACTCATTCCCAGGCTCATAAGGCTTTTATTTTAATTGGATAAGAAAGACGAATGGGCTAAGAAATTGGCGGAGAAAGTATGAAGACAAATGAGGAGTGTGGAAATACGGCCTCTGGCTTCACATGGTTGCCTCAGCATCGTGCCTCATAAATCGTATTTTTTCCTTCTCATTTCATGTGTCCCCTTTTCTAAGAAGGTAAGGCAGATGGTACGTGTATATAAGGTCTCTTCCCTCTACAATATAACAAGGTAGAAATACTGCCAACCAGTCGAATAAAATTAAATAATGACTTCATAGTTCGTTCTGTTTTTTAAGGGCAGATAAAGAACCAGTTCCCAATCGATAAGTCTACTGCAATTTAATTACAATTTTTATCGAATTTAAGGGAGGGCCTGGTGGAAAGAGACTCAGAAGTTTATGTCTCACATATGTAGTTAAACTGTCGTCTGATTCATTCCTTCTCGGCCTGAAATTGTATGGTACTCGAGTAGAGGAGTAAGAAATGGTTAGCCTGTTCCGTCGATCGGTGCCCCAGGGGAAATAAGAGAAAGTTTTCTTGTCTGAATAGAACAAAACATCGAAATATATAAGGGAATACACACTTAAACAGCGTCAATAATACAATAATACTATCACTTTCTGTCTCTCTTCCCTCCTATAGACCAGTACGGACTACATATTATCGAAAGTGTTAGCTAATAAGCTCTCTATACAAGCCTTATCCACACGCACAATTGTTGCTGAAAGATAGTTGTGCTCCTCGTCCCGTAGGACAATAAGGCTGTAGAACAAAAGGACGGAGAGACAAGGGGGTTGTCCTCTCTTTGGATAAACGGAAACCTGACTGCTTCCACTAACTTATCCCACATGAACAGGCAGAGGGAAAGTCTTTCCCCAATAATAATATCTTCTCGATCTGATACTCAAACTCAAAAGACAGCACTCCTACTCCCAAACTACAATGCATTTATACATATAGAAAAATTTAGGGAAAAGCTGGCGGCAGGACAAACCTCCTAAGCGTTAGCCTTACTCCCACAAACCTCCCTGATTATACGTATAATAGAGAGAGAGCTAAAACAACTGAAATGTATCTACTTTCTCCTGGAAAAAGCTAGATTGGAGATGTTGGCGTCAGTTCGGATACAAGCAGGTAGACTTGGATTAGGCTTACAAGGGAACATTCCCAACTGTACCACCCCGATATTTTTCAAACCGGTCTCATTCGAAAGAGGAATTAAAATAATGAAACTTTAATATAGGAACTATGGGTGCATAAAATATATTTGACATAGTAAAGTCGGTGGGAAGGTCAAGGACCGCGAGTTTCAAGTGAAAAACTAGCGTGGGCGAGAAGGGGAGAAAGAGGAGAAAGTCCAGTTTTCCCCTTTTCACCACTCTTCGCTGGAAAGTCGGGTTGGAGATAGGGAGTTTACATTGGAGGACCCTCCAAATTAGTATTGCGCTGATCCAGCCTTTTCGCAAAATCTAAACGGGGATTTACCATAGGAATCCCTCAAACAGCGTCAGGTCTCGAACTTTCTGACCTACTTTACTAGGTCAAATATATTTTATGCACCCATAGTTCCTATATTAAAGTTTCATTATTTTAGTTTCTCTGTCGAATGAGACCGGTTTAAAAAATATCGGGGTGGTACAGTTGGGAATGTTCCCTTGTTAGTGACTAGAGAGAGGAGACGGGAAATGAATATCAGCTTATCGCTTGATGAATGCTATCATTCTGCTTTATTTTTACCTCTACTTCTCATTTCCTCTAGCAAAGTCCTTGTTTTCCTCATCCTCTCCGTGACTCGGAGAAATGATGCAGGCCACTGGCGAATAAACTAAGATTGCCTAGTCACTTAAGAGTATTTGATTAAACTTACTGCACACTTCCTTAATGACGAGCCCTATCTCTTTCCCTAGTCAATAGTATATCAATCATACTATCCTAATCATACCATTCGGATTCGTGAGACAAGAGGCCTTAAAAATGAAGTGCCCGTCGTTCGAGAAATGAGACATGGAAGGAGCCAAGTAATTAAAACGGATCCAAGGAATCAGTATTTGTGGTCGTTAATCGTTCAAGTGGTTCCTTTATGCTAAAGAGTTCTGTTTTGATGTTGCTTTTATGTCGGGAGAGGGTTGGTTGGTTGGTGAAAGAAGTCAAGGAAGGGAGAGACGAGTCCGCGTATGCAAAATATATGAAGGAAAGCCGTCTTACTTACAGTTACGTATATGATGGCGTCCGTCGAGTAGTCGATTGGAGGACCAGAATGATGTTCTGGAGACGGGAAATGATGTTTGCCCATTTGGTCTGGAGTTGCCCGTCCAAGGGCTTCTCGATACAGAGCCGGTAACAAATGCTGGTTGATACAGAGCCCGTCCGCCGCCTTCCTCTATATTACAATCCATAAAGCAATCATTCAATTTCCGGCCACAAGTCAAGCCTTTCCTTCCCTTATCCTTTTTCAATATTTGAGAGCCGCAGAATACCAATTCGGAGAGGTAGAGATAATAAGTGGCGAGGAATAAAGCACACGTATACGTCCTTCCTCAACAACTACCCATCAAAAGGGACGGGCATTTAGTTTTCTCAGTTCTGTGGCAGCTACAAATACCTTTCCCTTTTCCAAGCTAAATGGAGCAAATAAGGAATATATTGAAAAGCGGGATCTGATCTCCCATTCCTGAATGATGAATGAGGAGGGAGTGACTTGGAACTTAAGTGGATGGCATGACGTTCCTCTCGACTTATTTACATGTTCAGTTCCGGCGTAAAAAGGGCAGCCAAAACGGTTTATATGGATATAAAAATATAAACAAAGGGAGCCCCTTGGTGCTGGGATCGAGGAGAGGAAGATGTTCTCATTGTCTCATCCACCTTTATGATCCTGGCGCAGTAGTTATGTCGTAAAAGTTGTAATCCAATCCCATGAAATCATGCCGTCAAGCCGGAGTTTTGTCATGGCATAATTTCCTAATAATGTTAACAGTTGACACAGTTGACGGGACTGGAAATGAAATAACCGTCCAGAGACTGGAGCTAGATTTAGCCCTTCCTTTGTACCGTGTATCGTGCTATGTAATATGCATGACCTAAAGGGAGACGATACACATTACAAATTGTAATGTCGACTTGGTCCATTCGGCCACCCGGAACCCCAGTCTATAAAACTTTGTATTCAAAATGAATCTAGAGGAAGTTAGGATTTGGCGGAAGGGGTTCTTCGGCCGCCACTTGAAGATTTATGTCATCCGGAAAACGAAGCAGGGAAATCATCTTTCCTCCTAGACCTTTCTCTCGAAAGGTTGAAGACTACAAAACCAGTCACATTGTTGCTTACTGTCAACTGTTGGTTGTCATTTCCAGCCAACGTGCTAAAGCAGACAGTTCCATGCAATGTTCCTCAGCCTTCCTATCTACTTTCTCTGCACCTTTAGGAAATGGAGTAAGCCTTGAGGTTCCTAGTTTCAAATCTCTAATCCTAGATTTGAACATAAAATGTTACGCCTTTTATGAGCCGTGTCAATCCAGCCAGGTGCATGGAATACTCCTTCATTCCAACTACATTCTACACTCAATATTATTCCTCATCTCTGGGAGGAAGAGTGTATATAGGAAACGTGAGACTTTCGGGACCAACAACCAATAAGAAAATAACCGTACTTTACGACCCCCTACAGAATAATAGCTATTCTTTTGGATATACAATCCATTCGATTGTTTGTGGTTTCTGTTGAGCCGCTCTGCTTCCCTTCCCAGTGAAAGCAGGATCTGTCAGACTGAGGAAGATAGAAGTTCCATTCTATCACAACCTTCAGTTTGATTGGACGTTTTTCTGGAAACAAGATTTTTTTAAACTTGTTTCCTAAACTCGTTTATGACTCAAATACCTACCATCCCCGTTCAGCCATATAATATGTACATCTCTTCCCTCTATTCATTTCCTAACTTTCTCAAAATGTGAATTTCACAAACTCCCTCTTTAAATGACCACGGATACGGAGATAGAGAGGCAGGCCGGATGGAACGGTAGAAAATCCTCCCAGGGAACAAATGATCAGGGCACAGCCAACAGGTTAGGAAGAAGAAGTGCCTCTGACGTCCACATTCTCACACTTGGAGCATTTCTCAAAGGGTCAAACAAATTCTTAGCCCTGTCCCGTATATCCCTCCTCAGTCTAATTCCGTATAGTCAAGGCTAGGGAGCCTGGAGATGGATGGGCGGAAGCAGTACTCTTCGTTTTGTAGAACGAAAGGGAGAGGAAGCGGAGGAATGGTCTCATTTCTTCTTGTAGACAAACAAGGTTGAATGGGAAACATTGAGCCTAGGAAAGAGCTATCCAAAAAAGGATCAGTATAAACTATTCTTGAGGGGCCAAAGTGTAATACCATGCACAAAGCGTCATTATTACCGCAGGATCCTATTTCTTTGGATTCACTCAACCAACCGTTCAAGAAAAAGGAAAAAAACTCAGCCATCACTTTGCAAGCATTGCAGCTCACACTTGAATCTCCTCTCTCCGAATAGTCCTCTTCCGTCCTCTTATCATCTTATTGTCAGCTTTCTCCATCCACCTTTCCTAGCCTATTTCCCTCCCGTTTCTAGAAATATATCTCTTCCATCAAGGCATCAAACGGAACTGGAGATGACCTCCTCCCAGCCCTACCTCTACAAGAATCCCTTTATTTTTTAGACAATTTGCCAAGAGTTCATTACTCATCCTGTTTTTTGGAGGAACTATAATATGTTCATCTAAGCCTAGAAGGAAAACAATTTTATAAAAATCCCTTTTATGACACATTGGGGTGAAAGGGCATGAGCCGTGTCGTGCTAATGGGTTAAATAAATATATATTTGAAATGTGTCTATACGGAGAGGTGACAAGAGGAAATAATATAATGGCTAGTATATATATACTTGATACTCACACTTATCCGGTCCGGGCTTGGGCTGAGTCAGGCAGAAAAAATGCACTTAAGGTTGTCTCTTTTTCTTCTTCTCTCTTTCTGTGAGTCAGACAGACACTGATAAAGACTGATGGTGATTTACTCCCTCACCAAGGAAGATGTTTGACACCAGGAATCCCACTGGAATGTGACGTGACGTTTGACTGTTTTAGTAGTTTTTGCGGTTCTGACAGTCGGAGGATTAGAAACTTTGAGGGAAAGTGATTCGGGAATGGTATTATAGAACTGGGGTCGTGGGAATTTTCTCGATTCTCGAGTAACCACAGAGGAGAGGATGCACTTCCGCGGATCACGAGGAATGAGTCCCTGATCGTGTGGTGAGGAACCTATTCACAGTGAATGAAACTGAACCGTTTGGAACGGTTTGAACTTGTAGCAAAAGGGCTGGAAATCCAGCTTCATCAGTTAGGAGACGAACTAATCGTATAATGATGAGGTTAGGCTATGAAACTAGCTTCCTGTAACGAGGAAAGCATTGTAGTCCGGTGAGGGAAAGTTGGAGAAAGTGATTACCTGTCCGTTAGAGCTACTGCCGAGGAATTATAACTTGTCGGATGTAAAAATGAGGTTCTCATGATGATCCCAGAAGGGACTAGGATTACTGGTCACTTTGACTCTGTATTAAATAGCTGTAGAAGCCTCGGAGGAGCCAGTGCAACTGCTAAAACCCGAAGGAAGAGAATGGAGAGAGAGGCTCCGTTTGGATCTCACCGAATCGGTAGTTCCTGCCTAAGATCCCTGCCACTGTTTCTGAATACGAAATCTGGAGCGGGGAGTAAATATGTGCGCCGACTCTTGTACTGACTGACTAGTTCAGTATTGTGTACTTCTTCAGCAACGTTCCGTTCTGCCTCAGAAATCCATCCCTTTCTTTCATTAATACCAATCCGTCCAAATTGCTTTAACCCCTTTTCCCTCTCTATTTCGAATTCTTTTATATTAGAGCCGTCTTATTGCCTTCACAACAGGACATGGGATGTCGTCAGTCTGAGGGGCTATGATGCATACTCTGTTTGTAACTGGATCCTTGTCAAGAATATTTTAATTTCTCCTCCACCGGCATTCCTTCCGTCGAGTACAAAAGTCGTTCCAACTTTTAATTGGAAAGGGGACAACAGGTGTGGATTGTGGGACTCTCCTTTGCCCCTTTCATTGTCCTCCACGTTCCTCCTGCTAATGATGGCAGGATTCTATGTACAACTCATTATGAAAACGTAACATAGCAATGAGTCCGTGAACCGGGAATATATTACACAGTATAGGTACTTTAGGTAAGTCCACCTTTTCTATCCTGTGGGATTTCTCGGTAGCCCTACCCGGTAATGGGTGAAAACAGAGGTAAAATGTGTTAAATCCGGAATCGACATGCAACGTGAGAACAAATAACCTGACTTGTTTATTATTATTATTTTTATCCGCCCTGCGTGTTAACGGCTCAAATACTTTGGAGCCAACTTTCCATATCCCTGGAGTTTGAGATTCAAGTTTTTTTTTTAAAACGATTTTGCTTGATTTGGCTAAACAAACTCACGTCTCCTTAGATCTCAGCAGGGGACTCACACGTACTCGTATCAAAAGGACCAACTGGGCCCAGCGGTGTAGAATACGAATTCCGTTTGAGTTGCACAATATCCAGCGTTACAAGTTCAACTTCAAAACTCCCATGTAGTGTCGATCTAATGCCAATGTTCAAAGGAATGGGAACATACTTAAAGCGAAACGTTGCAATTTTAAGCGCCCTTCATAATTAGTTTTCCCATAAGTAATTCGTAAGTGGAGTGCGGGGATAAGGGGAAAGGATCTGGGGAATTTTTCACTGAAAAGCTCTCTCATTCCTCATTTCCTATATTATATCCGGAATTATTTTTCCCCATTCCTCTTTAGCCAATAATCCTCATACATGGCAGATGTTTTCAAAGATTACTGTACAGAAAGAGAGAAAGCTTTCTGGATCATTGAAACAGGATTACTTGGTATATAAGACGGCTCACATTGTATCCAAACGGGATGAATGAGGACCAAGGAGTTTCTTTAAGAGCCTGACCTTTGAATGGGGTTCCGAAAAAAGTCACTTTACGATTACCTCTCCCAGCTCTAGTCCCTTATAATAGGAGAAGGAAGTTTCTAATCTGGAGACGACCTTTATGTGCCCGCAGTGTAGTTGGTTCGGGTATATGTAATTAGATGTATAATAAAATAAGGATGTCATTGCGTTTTGGAGGACCTTTGGACCCGAGGTTCTTGAGGACGGAGAGTCTTGTACTTTTAAACTCCGAACCAGATGGTTACTCTTATTTCCTCAAGACTTTCGAATTTCTCCCGGATCCGACTACCTCGTCTCCTAGCCTTTCATTTGCTTATAATCCTTGTGAATTAATCCGCTCTCAATAATGTAGGAGAGAGAAAGTGGTGACTTTCTGTCTCAGAAATCCAGAAAGAGACTACTTTTCCACGGTTGTGGACATTTCATTCCTCACCAGACTGGAATAGTAATGACGACAAATGGTTCCGTGGACTTGTTCGGATTACCATGCACAGCAACACACCGTTCGGTGTCGGTCACTTATACACTTGCCATGTTAACTCCTACTTATTACACAAGCCATGCTCATCAGGGGTGTGAATTGATTTATATGCTCTAAATACGGCGGTCCCTTATTTGGGACTCTTTTCTCGGTTCCATTGTGAAATTTTAGCTCGTTATTGGCTTTCTTTCGTGAAAGACGAGGAGTGATGAAATTTAAATCTAAAGCCCCGAATGTTGCTAACGAAGGTCCGTTTACTTCCTATAAGCTTGGAGTCCTTGAATCCCGTAGTTCTACTGCCGAGTAACTGGAAGACGAAGGAGGAGGCCTCCGCTTCAGCTTATCGCTTTGTCCTGACAGAAGCACTCGGACAGCTCTCCTTCTTCTTCATTTCGTTAAGATGTTCGGGTTGTCAGTTGCAGATGGCCTGTGGGGTATTTTATAATGTTGGCTTTCTTTTCCACCAACTACTCCAAGGAAGCCGATAAGATGGATTCGTGTCCTAAAAACTTAAAATCTTGGAATTTTCATCTTAATCAACTAATTAGGAGATCTTAGAGGACTGAAGGAGCCACTCAACTTTCAAAGGTGCCAGTTCCATACATATTCATTCAAATTAGTTTGAGTTTGAGCATACATACTGTAGCAGGAGAGTATGAAAAATGACGGAAGTTCAGCATTCGACAATTCCAAGGCTACCCTCCCTTTCTTCCTGTCTGTAGTTATCTATTTCCAAGAGGAATAGTCTCTGAATCAGCAAGGCCTCCGGCTTCCTAGCTCTCCGAATCGTAGATTTAGTCATCAAACAGAGGAAGAGGTACTCAATTTTGTTTTGTATCCTTCGTCTTTTATCTTTCTATCTCGTTTTAGACTTCATAGTTAAGATCTGTGAAACGAATAAAATGTCCGCGTTACATTTTCAACTCCTACGGAATCGAGGCTTTTCTAGAGATCTTTTTAAAAGATAAACAAGAGTCTGTATTCTTCATATACAATGGAGGTGGCTTATATACATATGCAAATTTGGAGTAATCAACGAAAGGCTCACTACCTCATCCCAAGACTTGAAAAGAATTTCACCGGCTCAAAATCAAAGGTGACCCTGTTGTACGGAAACATGCTTGATAAATAATCATCCCACATTACCATATCGATTCTGGATCTTTAGAGCAATTACAAGGGCTCAGGGTTATTATCTCCCATCTTACGTAAGCATTGAAATGTTGTAATACACTCTGTATACATAAGTTTTGAACTATAATCAGGGACTCGTAATTGGAAGAATGATTATAGAGTTGTAGAAAATGAAATACAAAAGTTCTTCTAATAACTTTCAAAGCCCTTTCCCTCTCTTCTAACTTTTCTTTGGGGAAAAGTTCTGGGACGAGAGAGATGACGGGAAATTCGGGAAGGTTATTGTACTTCCAATGAGAGATTCACAAACAAATATCATTTTCAAACCTAAGGCTCTTCGTCGTGGGGGGAGGGGGCTTGTTTGGTGACCTGACACATGACAGGTCTCTTTTAATTGTCCCTACTTCGTAGAAGGAAGAAGGGCGTGTGAAAGAGTCCCGTTTTAAATGCACTCACCGACAATGTCTCAGAAGTTGGGGAAAGTGAGATGAGAGGGAAGAGTTGGAATGTTGAGGAGGGCACTTTCTCCATGCATTTTAAGGACATTGTCTCTGTCTTTCTCTCGTCATGGCCGAGGGTTTGCTGCTGCTGACTCTGTTATTTTTCCACAATCCCTTTGAATTATTGAAGCAGAGTTAAGGTTTAATCTTGGGTCGAGATGTCAAGTATGCAGGAGCCTTGTTCCTTGCCATCGGTTCTACAACACGGGTTCATCTTCCAATATAAGAATTCCTCCTGACTCAGCTTCCGATTTACTCCAGAAATTGAAGTGAGAAAGGGATCCTTCCTCTCGAGCATTTTATCCGATCCACCACGGCTGCTACCACTTCCACTTGATCATTACAAAATATCTTATATCCTCTCCCTCTTAAATATATTCTATATTCATCCATGTTTATTTTTATGCACTTCAATATTCCAGAGAGAGCGAGAGAGCTTTTCCGTCGCAAACAGTATGGAAGGGAAGTGAAATGGAGCTATATAGCTTTCAGACGTCTGGAGAAAGCACAGGGGAAGACTACAAAATTCAATAGCCACGTATCTAGGTACAGGGATTACAACAATGGAAAATATCTCTTAGTTGAGAATCGTCTAAAGACTGCTTACGAGGCATTTTCCTTTTCCGGATTTAATTCTTGACGTCTGCAGCTTCGGGTAGTTGTTTGCTACTCGGTATAATTTCAAATCTCCCTATCTAGCTATTTCGTGATATTTACGAGATAGACAATACCACAAAGCATCTCAAGATGTGATTTACCCTAGGTTGGCATCTGAACGGAGGAATTATTGGAGAAGATGAAAAGTAGAGGAGAAACTGTCTCCAATTTAAACTCAACTACAGTTCAAAGTCCAAAAAGCGCAAATCCTTTGATTTCTCACAATAATCCCAGCGTTGATACAGACTTTATCCATGTTATATGGTTATCGGTCCGTTTTCCGCACAAGTTGCTCCTGACATTTGCAATTTACTTCATTGTGAAAATGGCAGTTGGCAAGGCCACTTTTCTGCCTGGCACAACTACCAGCAGGACTCGGTGTTTTATCGTATGTAAGCGAATTAGAGAAAACCTGTGTAAGCATCCCAATTTGTAATTATGACAGAATCTGCTGGGTTTCCCAAACCAATTAACCAAAATTATGACACGTTAGTACAGGGCCCTCAAAAGTAATGTATTGTAATTTTTAGATGCAATGGGTTACTTATGGATCGATCTTATCTGTCGATGTACTAGTTGGTATGTTCGCCTAATAAAACCACAGAATGAACCCCATTAGAGTCAGAAGCAAGGTTAATAATCCATAATGGAAATTTCCTTTAGGCTTTTCAGAGGCACCATGAATATTACTCGATCATGGGGCCAGAAATCCATCTTCCTTCTTAGTAGAAGCCTGAGGTTACCGACTCCCGGACCCCCAATCAGAAAACTCTAGTTGCATTTAAACTGTCAGTCAGGTTTATATGAAGAATGGGTTGATTATGCAAATAAACCTAGAACATTGTTTCCAATAGCAATTTATTCTTTATCTCGTCGTTCAAACAAATATTTCTCATATAAATCTCACATACCACCCTGCCCTTCGGAATCGTTATGCAGTTCTTCTAGCCTGAAACGTTTGAAGGATCCTTTCTTAACAGTTTATTGTGACATTCGTCGGAATTAATTTTCACATGGAAGGAAAAGCAATTCGTCCAATTACGTCGGACTTGCCATTAATTCTAGTTTATGTGATGGCTCTCTTGGTCAGGACTCCAGACATTCTTCGAAGTAGAACTAATGTGGATTTATGTTTTAAATGTATGCATTGATTTGATTGATATGTAAATATCGAATATAAATATTGCTACTGTAGCAGTGCAGATGAAGTTAAACCTTCTTTAGTTTTTATCGCTATCGGTATGTTCATAAAATTTGTTTATTCAAAACAGCATGTTTAACTGAAATAAAAAATGGACCAGAAATGCATTATAATATAGTATTTTACATATTTAGTTACAGGTATAAATACATTTAAATACTATATTTTCAATCTACGGGTTTAGAATGTGACCATGTGGAAGCATTGAAGGACAACTGGAGATGAGATAACGATCATTTTGACATCAGCTCCTGATAGCATGCATCGCAAACACGAGCTGGTTTTTTGCAACTGAAATAAAACAAAAGAACTGAAGATTTAGCGTAATTGTTCCGACAAAAATCTGTCATCTTAAAATTAAAGCTTCGATATGCATTCCTTTAAGATTTGTATAGCTACAGGACTTACCTGGGAACTGCTGCGTTACGTGAGGAGCAGTCGTTACAGAATATCTGACCACAGTGACGACAATGGTGCTTCCGTATCGTTAAAGTGAATTCTTTATCACATGTGAAGCAGTTTGCAACTACGGAGTCATCCGCCCACTTCCGACCCTGTAATTTGGCACTTTCCATTTGCAAGCTCTGATTTTCGCGTCCTAGCTCTTGCAGCGCTGCATGGGAATCATCTAATTTCCGTTGAATTGTTTTTATTGTGTCCCTCAACTCTTCTACTTCGCTTTCACCGGACAGGCATCGTTCGAGTAGAAGGGATTTCTCTTCTTCATTTGATTTAACCCTCTTCTCCAAATCTATTGAGGAAATTAATGGATATTAGACGAAAGTACAACAGTTTATTGCTTTCTCTAAGACGTCGATTGCACAGTAACGGATGCTCTCGCCCGGTCAGCAGCAGATAAATAGCGTTTGATTGATAACTCTGAGATTGATTTCCTTACAATATCCGTTACTTACCAATCTTATCAGTCAATATCTCATCAGTTTGTACTTGAAGGACTTGTAACTTGGCCTCTTTTTCTTCCATTCTTAATCTTTCATCTTGAACTGCTACTTGCAACCCTTCCAGCTCATGTTTCTTCGACTGTAGTTCCTGTTTAGAGAGTTCTAACTCCGCTTTCAACTTTTCCTAGAACAAATAATAAGCCAATAGTTTTCTTACATTCAGGTTTTCTGAAAAGCGTGATGAGACATTTGCACCTAAAGAGGAGAAATAACTTTCTTTATTGGCTGGGAAAGTGCATGCACGTAAATGCTTATGCAGGGAAATAGTTAGAAATGAAATATGTGTTATAATAGTTTTCATTTAATAAACGAAGAGATGTAAAAGTGAAGGATCGTGTATAATAAAATAAACTATCCTAAATAAAGTCATTCAATTAACTTAACAAATTAGAGTTTGCTGTTAAATAATGTACACGTAGATGGATATCTATAAATTATTACGCTCAACTAGATCTCATTTACTTGCAATACCCCGAAACCCCAAAATCTCACGGAAGGTGTATCCTATCCTCCCCATCTTAAAATTTTTCCTATCTTACCATGCTAGTTTTTTGAAAATCCGAGGAGGGTCAAAATTTAAAATGGGGGGACAAAAACCCTAGGAGGGTCTATACGATAGCTGGGGGGGGGGGGAGTTAGGGTGTATGTTTACTTGTACTGAATTGTCAAACGTACATGAAATTGTGCATCTGTGTCTGACAGGAAAAGAAACAAATTGAACGAGGAACATCGAATGAATTTTCATTGCCGTCCACTAGGGATATACGCAATGCAATAATAATATAGGTATGCATGAAAATGTATAAATACAGAGATTTGGCATGACTTTTCTTCCGTACATTAAAACATTAAAATAAACTTACCAGAGAATCTAAAGAGGACTTTTTCGCCTTTTCCAATTTATCAGTTGTGCTTTTCAGAGACTCAGTCTTTTCTTTCAATTCACTCTCCATCGTTTTAAGTTTAGCGCAATAGCTTTCTTCTATTTTAATTTTATCTTGCTCAGCAGACGAAAGCGTTTCTTGTATATTTTTATTAGCCGCTTGACTTTTCTCCAGCAAGAGGGATGTTGTATTATATTCCTGTCCTTTTATTTCTATTTCCTTTAACAACTTCTCGTTGTAACTCCTCTGTTCCTGTAAAAGCCCATCGCTTAGTGTCACAGTATCCCGAAGTTTTGTAATCTCGCCTTCTAATTTTTGCACAAGTTCATTCTGTTGGTTCTAAACATAAAATCATATTAGAGCCACAAGACATTTGCGTAAAAGTGTACACCAATTTAGTATACTGAGGAATCGGGAAATTTGAATACGAATCACAAATGTTAAATTGGAATTCAACATTAATAAAAATGTGCTCACTTTATCTTTCGTTTGATTCGTCAACTCGTTGTTTAGTTCGCTGATCTCTTGCTTGTTATTTTCAATTAACAACTGCAGGGATTGCAATTCACTATCTGTAATGCAAAAGAGTACCAAAACGATTGAGCTTTACCCTGATCCTGAAATATTATCAATAAGGTCGGTATCGTATCGACTACAAATTATGAATGAATAATTATTTAATCACCCTTTGATTCGCTAGCCTTTAGAAGATCAGTTTGTTTCTGAGAAGCTGAATTCAATTCTTCCTCCTAGATTAAAAACATTCATAAAGGCACTAAACATGGAAATAAATGCACAATTTTTATTCTGTATAAAGACATTATGTAATTTACTTGTTGTTTAAGTTTGTCGTTCAACAAAAGCTCCCTTGAAATCCAGTCTTCTTTGTCCTCTTTATAAAGTAACATGAATTTCTCTCGCATCAACTCAAGTTGTTTTGAGTTTTTGTTGATAATTTCAATTTCTTTCCCAAGTTTTTTTATGCCTTTCAAGGCTAAAGCCAACTTTTCATGGTAAGTCTGATTTTCTTTCTTGAGCTCTTCTAAAGCTGCTTTTGCCCCGTTTTGTTCAATTTTATAAGCTTCGGCTTGTTTAAGGTGCTCATTTTCGTTTTTCGCTAGTTTCTTTTGTAGATTATGCGCTTCTTCTAAAGCATCGCTAACGGTTATCTGTGCAGATTCCAAATTCTGCTTCAGTATTTCATTTTCATTTTTCAGCCCTTCTACAGCTGCCTTTGCCCCTTCTCCGCCTTCAATTTTATTATAGAGTTCTGCCTGATGTTCTTCCTGGCGTCGCACTATTTCTTTCAGGTCCGCAGTTTCCTTCATTTGTAGTCCATATTTATACTTAAACTAGCGTACACAATCAAAGAATTATAATTAATAGAGAACAATCCTTTTTGATTCATATAAATTACAAGGTAGGAATGGAAATTGTTTTTGTAATCAACGTACATTGTTAGATCTTTCAAGTCAAATTAAAATAACTTACATCATTGATCTCCTCAGTTAAGCCTTCACATCTTCTTTGAAAATCTTTCAAACTTATGTTCGATTGATCCAGTTCCACTTCTTTTTCCTGGTATTTCTGCTGAAGCACCGCGTTCTTATTCATGCAGTCCTCCAATTCTTGTGTCTTATCCTCAACTGTAGGCAAATTTGACTCGGTGTTCAGAAATTTAATTTGCATATTTAGCCGAGCGATTTCTCTGTCTTTCTCAAGCGACATTTGATCCATCATGCGCTGAACACTAACAAGTTCTTGTTTTAGAACTTCTGCATCATCAACGCTGTTTCTATTATACAATTTTTAATTAGTTTATTTCGGTTGAAATATCAAACTATGAAGGCACAAATAACTAATAAAAACTGCTTTATGCCATACTTGTGTTTTAATTGAGATTGTAAACTAATCACATCAGATTTTAAAGAATCGTTCTCAGCAGTTGAATGCAAGAGTTTCTCAGAAAGTGTGTTCTTTTCCTTTTTGGTCTGGGACACAAGTTCCAGGCTATCAATTAGTTGCTGTCTTAATAGAGAGACTTCGGATGTAACTGTGTAATGTTTGTTAAAAAGACGTTTGTTAAAAACTATAAATCGGTAAGTGTATACCACATCAGTTTCATTTTTCTTACGCAAAGATGTGCTGTTGCTAGTTTCCAATTCTCTGGCCTGAGAATTCACGGATAAATTATCTTCATCTCTTGACTGAAACCCAGCCTGCATTTGGGATACTGCCTTTTGTAGTTCAGCCGAGGTATTTTTCTCAATCTGCAAATGATATTAATAATTATTGGATATTATAGATAGATCAAAATTATTCAATATACGGAATTTTTGCCAGAAGAGAAAATGGCACAACAAAGGTTATCAAAGATCAAACTTTATTGTCATACATTTAGAGAGCTTTGAAGATTTTGAATCTCTTGTCGAAGAATTTGTATGTCTCCGTTAGTCGAAGACTGTGAATCTGAGGGAGATAGATTGTCTTCATTATTGATGTGCGTCGCATTGTAATGCTCTTCTAGCGCCTCTGCAGACGGGAATGCTCGCATACATGGAGGACAAAGAAATCCTTCTGCTGAGTGTTGTTCTTCTGAGTCCATAAAGGATGCCGAATTCTCACCTGAACCATCACGTCCATTTCCTTGTCCCTGTGCCAATTGCCAATACAGAAAATAATAAAATCCATACGGCGTCTAACTTTTGGATAGCTAAGCCGTGTTAATTGCTTGTCACAGAGTCAATAAACTCATATTTAAACTCCCCATCCAGTCATTCGTTAAATTTGATAAAGCATTGTTACTTCGACCTCACAAATCAGAGCGCCAACGCTTTGAACGCTTCCATAAATTGTAATTTGATGTTGAGTATTGGATATGATTCTGGATTCTTACCCGGTCAGTAATTCTGTTTACTAGCTTAGATATGTTAAACATATTTCTCCTCTAGATCTTTGTTCCGGTTTTGGTGAGTTCAATTTCGAACCTTGCTACGTCTCGATGCTTCGGTTTTTCACTCTGTGCTGTGTTACTGACTGTATTATACGAATACGAATCTACTGGACTGGTATTTCTAGAATCAGAAATGTGAAACGGTGAATGAACAACAGATGATGTGAAAGATATATTTACTTACAAACTGCCAAAAGTAAAAAATAATCAAGTTGAACATTTTTGATTCATATTCACAATCAATTTTCAATTTACAATTGTGAATTAATTGTCTTAGCAATGTGCAATGCAATTGATTGCAGATACAAACACAAAATTATTCAAAATACAAAAATCAAATCATAAACGGATTTGCGATATTTGCATTGATAAGCGCTGCCACCGACATTGGACATACATATTAAGAAAAGATTACAGATTTGAAGATATTATGTTATGTATTGCATATTGTATTATGTATTAACGTACCTTGTCACTTGTTATCTTCACACCTTGCACCTTGCTTGCCTCTTTTGTCTTTGTGCTTTGTTGAGCATCCAACGATTAAAATTTCCCAATTATCTACAAGTGAAATCATACAAAGTGTGCAAAATTACAACGATAAGTCGACAAGACACATACACTAGAAGAGCAGGGAGGTGTGATTTTGATAGCAAAACCGTGTATTTGTGTAATACTACAACTCTGCAATTGCAAGACAGCAAGACTGTTGACAATTTTGTCCCACTCTTCTCACAAGTCACAACCCATTTGCAGAAAATATTCAATATTTTAAAGTCCCGGCCTCGCCGTTCATACGTAACACGCAGTATTTAGACATCTCACCACCACTGCTCCAACCACTCCAACGAGTAACTGGGCAGGGACTAGGGACTCGACTGGGATAGACAAAGTGTTGCTTTATGCTTATGCTATTAAAAATATCTTGGTCCGAACGAAAGATTCACATTCAGTTGGTTAATTGATTCTATCGGATATCATTTGTCATTACATGCAATGAATATTTTAATACGTTTAACAGGCAGAACACGCGGGTCTATATTCATTCATCGTGTCGAATATGCTTTGATATTTTTTATTTACAGCACCACCGACAATCGGACAAAACCACACTGCCAGAATTCATACCCCGGAATAACTGCCCTACTCACTCGGCTTCCCCATTGTCTCTTTGTCTGGAGTTTGGATTCGAGTATTCGAAAAAGATTATTTAAGGGGTGCAGTTGCAGACATTGAAGTTTCTATTACAATATAAAAACTCTCGAAAATTCCATTTTTGAGCGAATTGGCGAGAGGTATAAAGCTCGGGGAATATTCACGATTTACTTTAATTTAATAAAAATTATCCAGTCCATCAAAATACAGTAATCGCGTTCTGTAGTAGTTAGAATTGTACCACGTACTACATTAAATACATTTAACCAGTAACCATCATGTTTATATAGGAACAACTCTACTATCTTACAACGTGGTCAACATTTTTCAATTGAATCATTTTAAGACTTTGAGTTTGCTTATTATGGCATCCTCATCCGATTCCCGATGTCATACGTTTTGTGACAATAAGTACCAAAAGAGAAATGTAAATTGGCGTTCCATTCTTGAATGGATTTATGGATTAACTCGATCACTCGATTTTACCCGTCAGCCCGATTCGGAGTTGCTCCGATCCCCGGAGTCAATATAGCTACTGCTACATAGTAGATGGTCTTGGTAAAAATTTAGCAGATGGTTGAGAAGAGGTTAGTGGTTGCTGGATGTTTATTTCTAAAACTCCAATCTCAATAAAAGACTGCTATAAAGAAAAATAACAAGAAATGCAGAGGTGACTGAGTCGTTAGCAATCCGATCGTTATGACAGGTACAGTTTAGTTTACAATTACATTAAAGATTGTACGTATCATAATTGTGGATAATAGTAAAACTAATAAATATTCAACATCTCTTTGTTATGGTCCCTGTGCAGTTTTTAAGAAGCCTTGAGTAAAAACGCGTTTAAGTCATAAATGAATAAAAATAGCCTTTCAAAAGTTTAGTTTTTGACCTCCGGCACTGAATGGCCCGAAGCCACACTTATTTCGTTTGCAGTTAGGATTTGGAGTTACGACTTAAATTTGTGAACCATTAAATGAAAATGCAATATAATATAATAGGACTGAATATGAATCGCTAAACTCTTCAACAGAGATTTACATCCCCTTATAGAAAGCCAGAGTGCATCTCATCCATCATAGCATGATTGGATGGACGGGCGACGGGCCCCATACTAGCTAAGCTACTTATTATTAGCTAGTCTATATATTAAAATCAGCGAGCTTATGATCTCGTCCACTTGACTGATGTATCCAAAAATTACCGAAATAATTTCAATGAAACAAACATTTTAAGAATTATTCAGGCAATTTTAAGCTTATACATGTAATAGAAGAAAACTGTCTTTGAAGTAAACAACAAAATACCAAACCAATTTCTTAGATTGTTAAAACAAATAAAATGTGACTTCATGACTATGAGTTGGTACACAATATACCTTTTCATAGTATCCCTAGACTGACTTGTTTCAATACAATACTGTTACAAAAAACAACAACATTTGAACTCACAAAGCAATTAATGCATGATAATGATATAGAAAGTGTAGAGCTTATATCTGCTTATCTATCCCTTCTGGATCAATAATGAATATGATTCATTTGTATGAATAATGCTTGAAATTTGAAACAATGGGGTGATTGAAAGGCTTTTAGCTTTAAATGTCAGAATTTAAATTGATTTTTCTAAATTGTAATGTAGGTCTTTGACCGGACTGATCACTAAATTAGACATTTGTGTATTGAAACTTTACTCAGCTATCCCGTATTTCCGTAATCCATATATGATGTAGAAAAGTGACCATATCCAAATACAACGTTAGCTTTTAGTTAGCATGGATGTTACCGTGGAACATTCATTCTCGTTGCACGTGGTTGATTACTGATAAATATTCAGTTGAACTTCTAACTCCTCAAGTGACATTATTCTGGCTTAGATAAGATATATATATATACGCGTGGATGACATGACGAAAACATGTAATTGATTCTTGTTCAATATTAAACTGAGGATGATTAAATATTTACAATATTTACATATACATATGCATAGACTTACAACAACGATCTCGAGGCGACTTTGTCTCAAATCTGAAGAGTTTCCACGGATCAAATGTAGAAGAGAAGTTTCGTAGTAAATTCATATGAAATTAAGTGCATGCATTATGCATATGGAAGTCTATGCTAAGAGCAAGTGGTCAATCTGTGATTTAAGTTAATACTTATTCCTTCGATGGGGTTTACTTAGAGATACCAATTATTATTGATTTCCATGCATAGTAATCCATATGCAAATGAGCTCAAATGTTGTTTTTTAGAGATCTGAGAAGCTTCATTTTTTCAATCTCTATATATCTTGCTCTAATACAGTAGAAGCACTCAATCATTAATATTAATATCTGTTCTGTCGTAATTTACAATATTATTTCTGAAGGCTTCAATTAAAACTTTATATTCAACTATATAAAAAGCTGTCCCTCTGGTATAGTGGTGTTCAGCGAATGTATGAAGAATCTGGTTGATATACTCGACCTCGATAAAAGAATATTTTGTAAGTACTTAATATCAATGTGTAATCTGTGAAGGGATAGGCTGGTGTCTGCTTGAACTGCTTGATCGTATCAATTGGACATGTAAAATAATAATTCGAGGATTATACATAATTAAAGTTGCTGGGCGTTCCTGACTGTTTGGGTCGTTGCTCTAACAATTACTCTTCGATTCTTTCCATTCCAGACCGGGTCATCCAGCCTCGTCAATCCGTTTCCCTAATTTGTGGCAAGTGATTTTAGAACTCGCGAGAAAGTGTTTTTAAAATGAGACTCCTAATCCTTAATGACGAGGATCATGTCGCGGAATGGTCAGCCAGATATGTGGCGAAACGAATTCGAGATTTCCAACCTACAGCCGATAAACCGTTTGTCCTTGGATTACCAACGGGTAAGTATGAACTACATTTTTCAGCGTCGTTGTAAAATATACCGTTTTATCTGAATGTGAGATTACAGATTTGTGCCGTATATTATTGTACGTTAAGTTTTCAATACTTTCTTCCATATTGTTACCATGAATTTGACTCAACGACACAAGCGATGTATGTAAAGTTTGGCATTATAGGCAACAATACGCATCAGAAGAGTTCTTCAGGGTCACTAGCGGCACATGCATATGTACTAACAAGCACATCTTGATTTTATATGAGATTAAGGAAAATGCTGTAACAAATTAATTGTGTGAAAAATGAATTTATTAAAATCTTCATATACGAGCATGTTAAAATTCATTTAAAATAAACTACAAACTTATGCACGGAAAGAGCTCAATAATCATTTAATAGAGCATAATAATCCCTTTTGAACTTTGCTCTAATTGCATTGTAAACTTAATTGCTATATTTGACTTTCGTTTTAATTGTATAGGTGGTACCCCTTTGGGAATGTACAAAAAGTTACTGGTCCTGTATAAAGCTGGGAAAGTTTCTTTCAAGCACGTGATAACCTTTAATATGGACGAGTACGTAGGTAAGTATCATTCGTAATAAAATGTGTAGTGGCTTATCAAATACATATCTTAAAATACCGCGGTTCGAATAACCGCGAACTCATAAAGCGCTGCGGTCCGCATAATATACTTAAGCCATTCTGAAATACTTCTCGTAGGGCTTCCGCAAGAACATCCGGAAAGCTATCACCACTACATGTGGTCAAACTTCTTCAAGCATGTGGATATTCAACCCCAAAATGTTCACATACTGAATGGAAATGCGACGAATCTAACTGAAGAATGTGATCGCTATGAAAAAGAAATTGAAAAGGCGGGTGGTGTGGAACTTTTTGTTGGAGGCATTGGCCCGGATGGTCACGTAGCCTTCAATGAGCCAGGGTCCTCACTGGTTTCACGAACCCGAGTCAAGAGCCTAGCTCACGACACAATCATTGCAAACGCTCGATTTTTTGACAACGACTTGACTAAAGTCCCCAAGCAGGCACTCACTGTCGGAGTTGGAACTGTCATGGAGGCACGGGAAGTGATGATTCTTATCACTGGAGCTCACAAAGCCTTTGCCCTCTACAAAGCCGTTGAAGAGGGTGTCAACCACATGTGGACTGTCTCTGCCTTCCAACAGCATCCTAGAACGCTTATGATTTGTGATGAAGATGCAACGTTGGAGCTGAAAGTTAAGACTGTCAAATATTTTAGGGTGAGTTATATCAGTATATCTCTGCCTGATTTTTAAATTGACGCGAAAACATGATATATGTTCTTACCACATTTCGTGGTATTTAATTCTTACTCAAGATAAGCGCAATTCAAGATCTATTTTTGCTTTTACGACTTACAAGGAGGGAGTTTCTATTCATTCTGGAATTAGTCTTGTCTTGATATTACGATTAGGAAATAATTAGGAAATAATAAACTCGATCATGTATTCCTTCAGGAGCTCTATTTAGTTCATAGCAAGCTTATTGACGATGACAGCGAGGATCATGCTTTAGAATCTGGAAAACCAAGCACAAATCCGATTCCAACAGGTATCAATATCAACGCAAATCGGAAGTAATAACTATCGTTTTCTCTTCAGATTGAGCGTGGAGAGTGTGATCAACTAATGTTTGCGACTAATTATACATGTTTGGTGCAGTATAGTACATTCTGCTTGGATATTTTAAAGTTATTCTAACCTGAATGTATCTCAGGTTTATCTCATTTATTTTATGTCAGATCATGATTTCATGATACTTTCACTGATGACATGATGCATAGCTTAGAATTTGGTTCAACATTAGTAAAATATCAAGTAATACTTAAAATGCTCTTTTAATCATACAGAATCTTTGGGGTGTCCACAGTCAACTAATTGAGGATCCTGTGAACGTCTAAAACCTACGATGACAACACGGATTGATTTTATTTAAAACGATTAAGTATAAAGTGGGACAGAATGCTTTCAAATCATTATATACGCCACTTGTAGTACTGAAGTGAATAAAAAATAAATCCAATTTTAATTACATTTCTAAAACAGCTCAGAAAGCTTGATTATTTGCATATAAGAAAAGGACAATACGAAAATGGTAATACATTTTTTTTTGTTAGACAACAATTATTGTCTCTTATTATTCCACTATTATTTGTGATGTTCCTTCAGATCTGGCAATGAATTTCTGCGAAAAAATAAGATCATAACATTGTATAATTAACGCTTTCCATGCTTAATTTCCATACTACGTACAAAATCGACAAAAATATTACCAGTTCATTGATTAGAGATTCAGTAACATTTGCGGGCGCCGATCTTATTCTTTTTTCGGAAGATTCCCCAAAGTGACTTCTTCTTCTTCGCTTAAGTAGAACAATAATCTTTAATTTTTTAAACCTTTTTTGCAACCATAAGACAGGCTATGGCTATACATGTATGGATATGAATACTATGCTCGAATAATAGATTTACGAAGATAAACCCGTTTTTATAAAACTTGTTTTATATTATTTGTTACTGGTTTCATTTCACCGTTCTGTAAGTTTGATCACACATCATTACGATATTTAAGGTTTAATTCGAAGCAAATAATATTACATATTAAGAACTGAGCACCGGAATATACCAACGCCAACATTCACAATAAACTTGAATTGCAAGACTAAACGTAGTAACAAAATGAATTATAATTAAGTGAACAGAGACTAAATTTGGAATTCGTACTGTGAAATGCAAATAAACGGAATTATTAAGCTTGCTTTACGAGCGATATATATACAAAATGACTTTTGATTGCATATTAAGTGAATTATGTGACTTTCTAAATTGTTAAGTTACAGTTACAAGTTTTAAAGAGATATAAAAAATTTAATTAGATTGACAAATAAACATTCCGCACGTGATCCGAATCCGACATAGTTCACCAATGACAAAATCGTATAGATACCACCTTTGCTCAGATATCTTTTTATGCAATATTATTTACTCAAACCGTTAATAACACCATCATAGCATAAAAATATGACATGTTAGTTCAATTAAGACATCAGACATGTCGTTAACACCATAAAGGTTAACCATTAGTTCAGACCTCTATTAATCCACTTCTACAATTTAAAGCTACTTCAACTATGAAACAACTACTAATTAATAGCATTGTGCTCTCAAAATTTAACTATACAATTTTGGGACACTTGGTGTCAAACAACTGAACAGAGTATTTAAAAAAAGAAAGAGGAAACTATAGTGGATGCCTAACACAGACTATTACTTGAAAAATTTATGCGTCAATTAGTTACAGAAATATTGGGAACATCGCGGCACCACAGCATTTTTTTACCGTCTGGTTTTGCCGTTTGGTTTTAACAGTTAGATAAATATCATATCCATAATGAATATAATTCATAGCAAGGTCATAATTAACTACAGCAACATATGAGACGAATCTTCAAAGAATACATAAACCGATGATATTAAATACCATTAAATTGACTATGCAAATGAGAACATAAAGAGTACAAATTATATAACTTACAACTACAGCTCATAGAATTAAAGATTAACTCACATCCAATAGCTGTATAATTATTGAGTATTTATTTCTCAAACCAACAGTTTAAAGTATTTTGAAATTTAAAAATCAATCGCATATGTTTTATTTGGTTTCTTGGGACCCAAAGACCCCGATAATGTAATTGTTTGGTCGGTCCTTCGCTTCGAGTCCCATACCGTCAACCGTGCATTTTCGGGGTTTTCATAAATAACTAATGAACCAGTTAACCAAAAAAATTCAAAATTTGCAGATACATATATCACTACAAAAGGACCTTATCTTTTATAATAGGAAATCCCAATTCCAGAAACCGAACTTTACATCGGTTTTTTTCGTATTCGGATCGTAAGAAACCACAAATCCAAAAAAGACCTTATGAACAATAGTAGTATCTACAATTTACAAAAAGAAATTTTGAAAAATATTGAAACCTGAAGGCCATGAGTGAGATCCCGCTGTCCGAAAATCGAGGTTTATTTAGGTTTGGCCACGTTCACTCGGACAGCGGGATCTCAGTCAGGGCCTTCAGGTTTCAATATTTTTCAAAATTTCTTTTTGTAAATTGTAGATACTACTATTGTTCATAAGGTCTATTTTGGATTTGTGGTTTCTTACGCTCCGAATACGAAAAAATCGATGTGAAGTTCAGTTTCTCAAATTGGGATTTCCTATTATAAAAGATAATGTCCTTTTGTAGTGATATATGTATCTGCAAATTTTGAATTTTTTTGGTTAACTGGTTTATTAGTTATTTATGAAAACCCCGAAAATGCCCGGTACGGGACTCGAGGCGTAAGACCGACCAAACAATTACATTATCGGGGCCTTTGGGTCTCAAGAAACCAAATAAAAGATATGCGATTGATTTTTAAATTTCAAAATATTTTTAACTGTTGGTTTGAGAAATAAATACTCTATTAGCTAATTCATCAACTTATCTAACATTCTATTAGTTGTAGTTTAAAAATGACGAAGGACAGCAGGACAGGCAACGCTTTAACAAGTATTTAAACCCATACAAAAATTGAAGTTACGTGCGAATGGTGTGAAAGAAGTCAACTGACTGCAAGTAAGTTGATTTCTTTTGGATTACAATTACGTCCACCCTAGTTAATAATATAACGTGTTACATTGTTTTACATTTAGCGGGCTTTAGAACTTACAAGAAATCCATTTTTAATCGAGTCGATTATCAAATTTAATAGCTTTTTAAGTTCTCAAGTGAAGTAATTAATTTTATAAATGGTGATACATTTACTCAACTTCCATGTCTACATTTCCATGATTATTCTCAGTAGGCGCGGGAGGATTCTTACCATCTTCGCTGACTTCAGAAGCAACTTCCGGTGAGTTTGAATTCTTCGTGTCCTCCTTTGGTGGAGCAACCTTCGGTTTCGGCTTTTGTAGGATTGGATCGCAGAGTGAGTTAAACACACAACGTTGCTGTTGAATATCAGCGGTCTGAATAGGAGCAGTCATCGAGGGCGTCACAGAGTGGAGTATATCTCGAGTTTGTTTAAGCCAATTTTCGCTCTCTTCAATTGCTTTGACAACTTTTGAAATTTCCGCCGGTTCAATATGCGAATATCGCGGATCCTTGTTGTTGCACAGATCAACAATCTTTCGAGACAGTTGCAACGATACCTCAAGCGCTTGAAGTGCCTTAGGCCGCTCCAGGGCATCAAGTCGGCGTTCCTTCAGTGGTTCCACTGAACTCTAAAGAAATATTGTGAATATAGTATTCCAATTCATATTTTGGTTGTAAAAGAATTAAGAAGTACAAGGGAAATAAAGCTAATTTCTATATGAAGACATTACATTGAAAAATAAACCTTGATAGAAGTTAAACATTTTCGCTTACTTTGAGTTCAGCAAGACGGTCATTATAGACGTGCTTCTTTTCATCACTTCCATCCTCATAAAGCCAATCTTCTAATCGCTTAAGCGTCTGAGACACCTCTTGCTTAATATTTTCTTCCACAAAATTTGACAAATCACCTTCTAATTTCTCTCGTGTGTGATACAAATACTCTTCTAAGGCGTTTTTGGCATCAATACGCTCTTTTTCCATTCTGTCCTCAGCTATCATTTTACCCTGAAAATTATCGTTGAGTATATCAATCCATTTGAATCAAAATATGGCATTTAGAAAATCAATTTAATTGTATACCTCGAGCTCTGTCAATAAATCTAGTTCCCTTTCGGTCAATCCATGTGTGATAGAGTCGACTGGTAGGTCAATAGTTTTAAACTGCTGTTTCTTAACTCCCTTCTTCTTTTCATCGTTTCCTTCAACTGCCGTTTCCTCCTGAATTTGAACGATAATGCAGTATTTAGAAAATGAAAGTTTCTATTTTTACCATACCCCAAAATAATTGTATATAATAATCATAAACTTAACTACAACTCACCTGTGCCATTGGAGCATCGTTTCCCGCATCTGATGTAGCATTCACATTAGCAGCATTTTCTTGTTCTTGTCCTGTCGTAACACTAGCCTCATTATTTTCTTGTGATGGCTCTGTTTCCATTTGTTCCGGCTAGAAGCAGTATTTCACAATAAATAATATTAATGCCTTGAAATAAACAAAAGTTTATATTTATATATATAGATGAATCATGATTTACCTCGGGTGCATCCGTTTTTTCGTAAGCTGTAGCACTACAGATGCTGAAAATTCCATTAATGTTAATTCTGGCCTTCACTTTTATCTTCAACTCACTTTCATCAGCAGGCAGCTTTACGTTCTTGATCGTGTAAGAACCTAATGCACGACACATAAAACATTGCAAAAATCGTGATCTAACATATATATTATATATGCACAACTTTAAAACGAATAATATAAAACGTACCAAGCTCGGTGGTGGCGAATGGAACTGTGGCATTGTACATCGCCTTTAAATTGAATGAGTCGCGCTTATAAAACGTCAGCATTCTAGAGAATGGTACTGGGTGGTACTGAGGAAACACCTCTGTGTAACTGTAAGTTTAAATGAAATTAAAGTAACTCATCAAAGAGCAAAGCTACGTATTTACAACCAATTTCTATACATATGGCTGATATGGCAAATATAAACATACCAAAGGGTTTAAATTTAAAAGGATGAAGAATTAGAGTGGAATGAATAAAAATTTGATGACCATGAAAATAATATATAAGCTTCGAAGTGTTTGAAAATGTCAAGATTATCAAGTATTTCTTACCCATCTTCTCCAAGTGTTTCATCCCAGACTAACTTAATGGGATAAGGCTGCACGTCGGTGATACTAAAATCTCGAACTTTGTAAGAAGGAGATAGAATAGCGCATTGCAGAGCACATCCCCGAGCCACAGCCTCATCTTGATTGAGAGTTGTTGATGGTACTTGTCTAAAAATGTTTTCAATCCTTTGTTTAATCCCTGGAATGCGACTAGACCCGCCAACGATCTCAACTGAATGTATTTCGTCTAACTGGAGCTCTGGAAAATATCATCAAAATGTTACTTGTCGATTTTTGCTAGAGTAGTCAATTAATCTAGCTACCAACTTACTTGAATCCACGAGACACTTTTTAAATGCAACTTCCACACGATAAAACAGAACCGCGCTCATAGCTTCAAAATCCTGTCGACACAATGTACTACTAACATCCTTGTCATCCATTAGACATTCGATATTTAACGGCAGCCTTGTAGCATTTGCAGACATCTGCTTCTTCAATTTTTCTACTTCCGTAAGGAGCCGAGCGTAAGCCCGGTGGTTAGATTCCGTGTTAATGTTATATATATGCTGGAACTCTTTACAGAAATAACTCGCTAGCAATCTATCGAAGTCCCGCCCCCCAAGATAGGGATCAGCAGATGAAGCCAAAATCTAAAACCACAATAATTCAATAATATTATAAAACTGTCCTTAGACCAACCTTTATTAAAAAGATTTGAACCCATTCATGTTTCTGTTTCAAACCTTCAATTTTCCTTTGTTAAAGGCACACGCCGATACTTGTAAAGCTGAGTGACCGCAGTCCACGAATATAACGTTTCGAGGTTTCTCCTCAGCCGAGGGTAGATCTTGTCGGTAAATCCCGTAGCCGAGTGCTGTTGCCGACGTGTCATTCATAGTACGTAAAACATTTAAACCAGCCATTTGAGCTGCCCCAAGAAGAGCTTTTCGTTCTGCATCCGTAAAATAAGACGGCACCTAAGGACAGAAGATACGGTACAAATATTTGCAGTCTGTAATTGTTATTTTGTCTACATGATGCATGTAATAATATTATGTCTCTATCTATTTAGACAAACGGTTATCGAAAATTTTCTTACCGAAATGACGCAATCGCTAACTTTCGCTTTAATGGCGGTTTCGGTGTCAGTCTTTAGCTTAGTGAACAACATCGCTGCGATTTGATCAGCTGTAAACACACGATCTTCTCCAAGATATTTCACTTTCACAGCTACAGCACCAGTATCCGGATGTGGAACGATGTTGAAAGACTGCTTGCCTACATCTTTCTGAACAACTGGATCATCAAACCGACGACCAAGGTACCGCTTAAAGCCGGTAACGGTGTTCTTGATATTTGTCGTCAGCTGGTTTTTGGCGGCTACGCCGAGGACACGTTGTTTTTCCCCAAATGCAACAGTAGATCTACATCAACGAACAATAATCCACAATCAAGACTAATATTCAATACTTCATACTTGTCACGGTGCACTAAAATTAAAACATTTCTCCCTCATATTTGATATTATGAATTATGTTCTACATCCTATCTATTGTCTATGTGCTATGAGTTCATATTCGGTTCTAGAGAGATAGAGATATGAAGTTTGAAGTTATTTAATCGCCAAAGTCGACAAGTCGGCTAGCTCATAGTTTATGGCTTAAGCTGACAACCTGCTCAATTCTTAAAGTGTAAAGAAAGTGGAGTTTTCCTGACTGACACTTGACATGCAACATGCTCTAACCTCCTCCAGCAGACTCCAGCTAATACATAATAGTAGTGCATAGTGATAATGCTCGCCACAGCTGACTACTGAAAACAATGACAACTGACAACTGTAACAAAGATTTTGAACTCACGACGTCGCTCGGAGACTGTAGTCATTGTCCACCGTCTCGATCCCACCACCGCGAGCAACGGCAACGAAGCAAGACTCGTTGCCGAAGTCGATCCCGATAACGGACATCCTTCAAATCGAGACTCGTCTTCCTCTCAAGAAAAGGGTGAAAGGGGAGGAGTTCCTTTGACCTCTGCCCTCAAACTTGACTGGAATTTGGATGGGTTTCGAAAGTCGTTAAATTTTTAATGAACTCGAAATCGAGAAAAAAGGAGAGAGAGAGAACGTGTACTAGCATTCGGCACGAGAGGAGGAAAGAAAGAATGAGCTCTGAGTGAGAGTCTGTTCTCACTCACCGGTTCCCTTCCGAATGGGCCGAACCACGCCGAGAGAGGATCGAGAATGATCCAGAGCCTTCTATCTCCTCACTTGACTAACTGGCACGAACCAAATCGGCCAATCAGCTGGACGGGCTCAACACGGGGCAACCTGATATGAAGTGTGCTGTGCAGAGACTGGCTCAGAGTCCCCTCCGACTCTGACGTTTTCTTGTCATTCTGCTGCTGGTGATAGTGGTGATCATGATCATGGTTTCTATTACTTTTCCAACTACTCTTCCACATATGCACAGGGTTTTTCTAGAAACATCATGAAAGATGACGAAAGTCAAGCCGGACGCGGACGGACGGTAGGCGTTTTTTTGAGGTTAGGAAATGGACGAGGTTTCCAGAAATATCGAATATTTCCTGCGTCAACAAAGGGAAAGAGAGCTGCAATTTTTTTAGGCATGAGAACTCAGTTTTTTTTGTAATTTCTTGGTGGAATAGCTATATAGCGATTTTTAAATGATTTTGGAGATTGGAGGATTTAATTGTGGATTTTTGTAGCATGAATGAAATGGAAGATGAAAACAATTCGATTCATAATTAATTATCATAATTTTTGGGTTTCTTTCTGCTGTACTTGTTATTAATATATTAGAATTTTGAATGGTTTGTAATTGATGCTATTTTGAGGCTGGTATGCAAATTGTGAATTGCAAGTGTGAAGCGTGGCCGATAAGATAAGAGCATAAAGACTCAATTGTCTACTATTGCTGATGAGTTTTATTGATGCATTTTTTCTATTAAAAAAGCATTCGCTTGGGAATGTATTTAAAATTTAAAATTTGTTCGATGGTTTCTTTGGTCATTTGTAGTTTTGTAGCTTAATTTTTTAATCATTATGATGAATATAATTAAAAATGCTAAACAATATTGAAAAGTCGCAAAATTAACTAAATTGTCATATCTGTATTTTGCCCCCGAATGAATATGTATCAGTTCATTTAATTGTTCATGATATTTGAGCGATAGTTCTTACAAACAAATGTATTTAACAACTCTTTGGAACATCAAGAAGAAGGCAACGCAAAGGAAAGCGATTGGAAACGTTCGTTTCAACTTTCAACGGTAGTTTGTAGTTTTTCTACTTCAAAATTATGTTCAGCCAGATCGATCCTCTTGACAATTTTCAAGGGGGTGGATCGGGTATTGATCGATTGGGTCCCATACTAGTATGAGGCACGAACTAGAAGGAAAATATGCAAAATTTACATTCTCATAATATGGATTTAATTTAGTTCTCCTGGCTGACTATATATTAATTTGAATGTAGAATAAAATACTCAATAAATTCACCCGTATTCTACTTGATTATCCGGGTTCACCGGGTATACTGACTGTCAACACCTGTACTTCAGCCTCACCTGCCGTGCTTGTCCGCCTGTCCGCCTGTAGATTACTGGTCTTGTTACTCTTGTTTGTAACATTTGTACCCTTCATCGTTTGTCCTGCTTGTGGCTAAACCGGAAGTTAAGCATATTTTTCCTCCATTCACCATTCTGTAATGTTTGACTTGAACAATAACAACTCCTTCACGTACCACTTTTATATCCATTGACAGAACGGAGGGCATTTAATAAATGCATGCATATTATTATTTCAATGTCAATGTATAAACAACTCAAACTTTCGATTTCAATCCTTCCGATCCGGCCGTCTCCCGTACATTTTTGAAGGGATGTGAAATAGTCTAAACTCTGAATGTCTGAATGGCCTTTGGCTCATAATATTTAGTAATCGAGAGTCAGGACAAGCATTTATTTCTCGTTTCTCAAAGTATTTCGAACTTTGAACTCGACCACCTGAAATCTGATTTTGAGCTAAAATAAATCATTGGGTCCTTTTTTGTTTTAAATGTGTAAGCAGTTTCAAATTTTTACAAAGGAGTGCAAGCATCTTAAAATCTAAAAATGGAAAACAAACACCTTTTTCCCTTGCATGCATGATCAAGTTTAACATTTATAAAAACACGATGGGGAAATGGAAACCAACAGAAGTCATGCCTGAAGTTCTAACCCTTCGCCTTCCTGGCGAGTGTGAGCCAATAATGTTAATATTTCATATTAATATGCTTGCTTTTTTTATATTTCATTTTCTGCTTTGAGTTCCCGACATTATTGGATTCGGAGAAATATACATGAGTACGCATAACGCTTTTGTCTCTATTTCGCTCTGATTCTGATCCAATCATCTGAGCTTTCTCTTACATCTTATGGACCCTGAGCCGTTAGTTTAAGCATGATGATGGAGTACCTAAAAAATCATTCAATAAATCAATCGATTGCATATGTCATTGATACGTTCGAATAATAATAATTTAGACATCCCCGAATAAACTGTTACACATTTATTGGTACCATTCATGCCAGGATAGGATGCTACTTCTAAAGCAGCAGAGAATTCCATTAGCAGGTCTATGGTCAAATGCATTTTTCGTAGATCTTTTACATCTAATTTACATGTTGATCCGATCTGATGGTGCTGATATTCTAGTTTCCCTTCTCGGCTGGTTTAATCATTTACATTTTGGATTTTCATGAGCTCAGGTTTACATTCTACCTCTCCCCTTGCATAATATTTTTAGTTTAATGAAACAACAAAGGAATGCGTATTTATTTGTGAAAAATCTCATTGTGCGATTGTGCCTGGAAGCTTTAATTAGGTTATACAATAGTTTTGGGCAAGAGGTTTAAAATTCGCTAGCAGATTTATACAAAAAATACGAACAAAATATTATATCTACATAGGATTTCCGGTTTTCGACACGCCAAATCCGTTTCACTTACTTTAAGTCAAAAGTATATCACCCATTCAGATCCTTTAAATATGCAAGGGTAATTTTTCAGAATAACAATACAAACGAAACTTTCAGTCCATCACATGACAAATATTTTAGAAATGTCAAGAATATTAATAGGATTGAATATTGAATGCTTGTTTGTAATGATCCCTGATTCTAAAGTAATCAGCCTAACAATGGGAAGTATAAACTGCGATATGTGATATCCTGATATCAACGATTGATTTCAAATTAAAGTATTTTAGGGTTTCAATACGGAAAGTAATGTCTAGTTTTTGAATATTTCGTTTCTACTTATTTTGAAACATATTTAAAAACACAATTAATTTAGGTTTCGTTTGATTTTTTTTCAATTACACTTTACACCCTTATGATTATATATTTTTTTAATTTTCCGATGAAAATACTTATTATACGATATATACATTAAATGAGCGCCATGAAACGACGAACAGTATGAGAACAATGTCTGCAAATTTTTGCAACTGGCTAAAATAAGAGTATCTTTAACCATTGCTCAGTTCCATACTTTTGAAACATTTTCAACTGCCAATCTGAATATTTGAAATAACAGTAAGGTTGAAGGTGTAGCATCGACTCAGTTAATTCAAAAATGTTCTGAATGGATCTGAAACTATGATCAAGGCTGCTTCACCGGTCAAATGCCTTTCTATCATATTCATGCTGTTCCTGCTGTGGTTATGTCTGACCGACAGTAAAATATAAACGTTATACAATGATTGAACTTTTAAAATAAGTTCATTTCAGATTGGATTCTTTGAAGAATCAGAAAGGCAACACGATTATCGAGAAGAAGTTGAGATTTACATGCTTACAAATTACAATGAACAAGGCTTTGCCAGTAAGACACTTTTGAGTTTTCCCTGTACTTACTACGGTGTCCGGCCATCTCGCCCCGGCAATCTCGCCCCCGGACGGTTCGCCCCCGGTCCACTCGCCCCCAGCAATCTCGCCCCCGGCCAATTTCGCCCCTGGACATTTCGCCCCCGTGAAATTTAGCCCCCGACCATTCTCGCCCCCGACATTTTAATTTATGAAGTAATAACACTATACTAGGGTTTCGACATAAGTTAGGATATATATATTTGCAAATTTGCGGATGATTGCGCCTAATCAATTGCGCCTAATCGATTGCGCCTAATTATTTGTGCCTAATCATTTGCGTTTACGTACAATTTGCGCCCCTACATAAATTTTCCGCCTAATCATCTGTGAATATTTTCCGAAATTTCAGAAATCATCTCACATCTCCAGCACAAAATCACTGATCACCCATACCCATTGCAGACTGAAATTAAATTAAAATAAATTAAATAAATAAATTAAAGACACCTATACATTATAAAGAGATTATTTATAAGTAATAGTTATAATATATTCGACCACATTTCACATTTACTTTCCAGTTTTCAACATTTTTAATCCTCTAAGTTTGGAAGTTCCAAATCTCATCCATTCCATATTTAAGTTTTGAACTCAAGTAAAAATTTGTGCACCTGCAACTTTACCGAATATGAAAATATTACATTCTAAAATAGGTCAAGTCGAAACCCTAGTTTATTGTTGTTAAATTAAAAATTAAAATGTCGGGGGCGAGAATGGTCGGGGGCGAAATTTCACGGGGGCGAAATGTCCAGGGGCGAAATGGGCCGGGGGCGAGATTGCTGGGTGCGAGTGGACCGGGGGCGAAACGTCCGGGGGCGAGATTGCCGGGGCGAGATGGCCTATAACCCTTACTACAACCCGTATTACGACACTTATTCTTTTATTATTCAACGATTTATAATTTTTGGTAGATAGTTCAGAAAAAACTTTAAAATCCAACGATGGATCTTTTACTTTCAGATATTAAAAAAACTATAATTGATCACCTACAAAATGTCTAATTTTAGGCTAAGGATCTGGGAGAGCGTGTAAAAAATAACTACCTAGTTTAGTTTCAGAAAATCTAGAATATAAATTTAAAAAAATATGAAACATCGAAGGACTTTCTCCCGTTGAAATCTATAATCATTAATCACCCTGGTGTCTTTAGCTAATTGTTTACTCTCTCGATACTTTTCATAATAAGTTATAACCATACTAAAATGAAAAATAATTTGGATTCATTACCACTGAAAGAGTTCATATAAATGCAAGTGAGACTTTTGGACGTCACGACATCAGGATATGCTAATCGCGATTGAAATAAATGGCGTCAACCTTCTTGACACGATGTTCCGGTGTATTACGGTTTCTTTAATACCTTTAAATGCAATCGATCTATCTTTCAATCTAATCAATATATTTGTCTGAAAGTTATGCAGATGATCAACTATACTATGGAACGGTATTATGCTGATGATTGAAGACATTTTTTTTTCTTCTACAATTTATCATTTCACTCGACTCTTTGCTATCCTATATTATTTCAAAATGTTAGAAAGTTTAGAAACGGCCCGCAATAGTTTATTACACTGACCACCACCCCCTTGAATGCAGAAATTAAAAAACTTCATTGTCTTTGGAACCATCTGGAGCACTCCAAGTTTCACAGTCCAAAGTTGGCTTTTATAAATGGGGAAGCAATAATAAGCAGCGTTTGTATTTGTACGAAATATCCGAACTCTTTTTGCTTGCTTTATAAATTACCATTATAATATCAAGGATGAAGATGTTTAATTTTACTATTGTGGTATTACTGGTATTACAATTCATAACCGAAAAAACATAGTTTTTTCACATTCAAAACGCCCAGTGGCCGATGTTCCAGATTCCGAATGCATGGTGGGTAAATTTTTCAACTTGGGTGGATTTATTTATTAACATATACTCTTTATAAAGAAGATCTTGCAATTAGTTATACTACGTTATGCTCATAAACGAATACTTTGCTTTGGATTTACTCAAGTCTTCAAGCTAAGGCACGAACAAATCGGCCTTAATTTAAATCTCATGAAATTTACGGAAAGGAAAGTGCTGGTGGATATGATCTCTTTGACGATTCGCAAATTAAGTCGGGACATAAATATTCTTCATTCTCTTTATGATCACTGCATATAAAATCCTCTCCTTGTAGTTCCATTATATTTGCTAAAACCATGAATCCGTAACCTTAATGAATACCAGTTCCTCGAATTGCATACAGTTCTAATGTTCAATCATAATGACTCTGAACTATTCAAACAAAATCCGAAGAGATTATCCTTTCATCCTTCCCTTTGTCACTACAAGCAAAATAGGTACTTTATTCATTGATACACAATCCTACATTCTCTACATATATACTGCCTGTAAATCCTATTATATAAAGTAGAGAAGCAGGAACTTCTGAAAGCTAATCTTCCTCAACTCACAATTGTAATTAGTAAATTAGAGACAACGGTTTGTGGGGTGCCGAGACTTTGTCTCACGATCACAGTTTACAAGATAAAGGATTTAATCCCTTTGGTTTTGTGAGGATTCAATGATACAGATTTTCAACCACCACCACCTCTTTGGCCCGAAGGGAGTAGATTAAAATCTAGAGGAATTGGGAAGTTGTCAATTTCACATCCCAACATTTATAAGAAATGTTTCAATTCATCTGGCTTATATTGATGCCACAACGTGTTATTGTATAGCCTCCATAGTCTTCAACCTTTGAAGACAAAATGCACATTGTCTGAGTAGGAAATAATCCTAAATCCTAACCCGTGAGATCAGACATCTTCGATCTCTGCTCTCTTCTAAACTCAAGATCTCTGATTCACTAATAAATTTCAACTAATATGCAAAAGCGTATGAATTGAAGGTTGCAAACAACAGTAACGGAGATAAAAGAAGTTTACATTATAAAAGCAGTACAATGGATTAGAAAGTAGACGCCGGTGGTTCTGCATTTTTCATTCCTCTTCTAGCGTTATTTTGACACGAAGTTCTCGGCAATATGCAATCAAATTCCTCTGCAGAAAAGTACAGAGAGGGTTCCAATTACAATCAGCCACTACTAGTGATTCTAGTGGGAAGGATTCTAATCCCAGTTTCCGTTTACCGTTACACCTCGAAATAGAAATATACTTTATTATGATAACACAACATAAATTTCTGCTCGTCAGGGACGTTCAATCTATATTTACGGAGCAAGCAGTCGCCCTTTTTTCACTTAACTAACCCTAATAAGAATGAAACGGCGAAGAGACAGAAGCTGTCATCAACCTATAAATAAGGCCTTTACGGTATTACGGTGCATGACAAGGAAAACTGACGTTGAATGCATTTACTGACACTTTCTGAAGTACACCTTTGCCTTTGAACCAGATTTACTTAAGATTGCTAATTCTCGTTACTCATGCATACAGGATTGAATATTGTAATAAGCCAAGCCTGACTATAATCCTATTCATCTCAACTTTCGTGATGAGCCCTTTACATTTCTGTTCATATCCGATCCAGTTTCAGTTCTTTTTAGTCAAGTAGGCCTGAAGATGTTGCATTGGGCAGGGCAGGGCCTGAAATTACTGTGAATATTGGGATGGGACATGGAACTGACACAGGAAAATATCAGGCATTACCGAAATGTGTTACTTAACCATTAAAGCCTCTGAATTGAAGAATGTGCCTTGTTTATTGCAGATTCGAACTCCCTGTAGAATTTCTGACATTGGGATATCGGAATTATAAAGCTATCGTTATTCATACGAGAGTGCTACCAGAATCTACACCATCAATAATTTTTTGAAAAATAAATTAATTCTGATTTTCTGTGTAAGTGTGTACCCTGCTTTTCGTATAAAATCGCCATTAACATTTTAATCGATAATTTCAAACTCCAAACCGTTTAAAACGGCAATTCACCTAGCAGAAGATCATGTTTAATGGCATGGTGGTTTTGTATCAATGGCTTTAAACTTTTAGAAACTCGATAAATGCTCCGAATCATTCATCGAGAAATCGAGATAATCCTCCATCCAGTACCGATAACAGAATCCGAATATCCAGCAAATAATTGCCTCCATGTCCATCCATAATCTTTAAATTCCACCCTCTTCCAAACAAAGTCATTCCATGCCCAAAGTTCTCGACTTTATTCTCCTCTGCATACCAAATCCCAATGATGAATGAATCCCGAAGGTAACACTTATTTTAATTCATCAACTCGCAGAGAGGAGTTTGATAATAGCAGCATTTATTTCTTTCAATTCCAATCATTGGTAATTTCGTATCGAGTATAAAGGAACGAATTTAGGAAGGTGGGGCTTCTACAAAAGCCAAAGGAAATCCCTTCTACTAATCTAATAGCGATTCGAGAACAATGCTCACTCCTCTGCGTCAATAATATTTGCCTCTTTCACATCCCTCTCCTCAGCTCCTGTAATTGTCAGGAATTTGTTGGCTATAGAGAGGAAAGGCTTTAGCTATTGTAATGCGTTTGATGTTCGGTTTCGTCGTCGTCCTCGTATCAAAGCATCAAAGTCATTGTTGATCATCGTCAGCTCAGACATACTCATCCGACATGGAGATGAGATGTAATGGGAATCCTTTACACCTCTTCTGAACGTAACAACCAGAGACTTGTACATTTTTCAGAACTGTTCTACAGGTAATAATGCACTTGATCTCACCGACCATCTGACGAACCTAGCAGTTCCTGCCTCTAAAAAGTCCCTCTCATTGTTGGCTTTTAAGGATAAAAAACGCTTGTGGTTGTTGGTCGGAATAATATTATATGAAACCAACCAAGTACCAGCCCAGGATCAGAGGAAAGTAAAATGATGGTGTATATTCCGACGGTAGAAACACATTGACTGTTACGTACCGTCCATTGAAGCTGTTGATATAGGGGACTGTGATCAACATCTGGCTTATATGAAGTTCCATACTTCGATCCATTCGAGACTTTATTATTACACTATCATTGAACCAAACCTGCAAACCCTGCCTGTCGGCTTTGCAGAACAGTTCTAGCCTTTAAGAAACGAGGTCTGTCATATATTAATATATGCAGTTTAATACTTGGCATTCCATTTAACATATTATTATTGTTATTATTTACTCCTCTGCCTTGCATTCCATTCGAGGTGCTACATAGAGCTGGGCTCATTCATTGACAATTAGCTAAAAGTTTTAAGACCGTGTGCTCGTGAAAAAAATCAGGCAGTTAAATCGTATCGCAGTTATTAAAGCACCTCTCTGCGTTGTTAAAAACGTTGCTTGTTTATAAACTTATGAATTGGGGAGAGTTAACGATTTACGAGTTAAGTTGGAGGCGATAAAACTCCTAATTAGCTCAAGGAAATTTTTGTTCAGGAGAAAAATATTTTCGTCAAGGTTTGATAGGAGAATTTCATTCCACTCGGTTGAATTCCAATATTACAGTATATTATCCATTTGTTTTATTTTTATAGCGAATTTTTACCTGCTCTAGTGCATGTAACGTTATCAAGGTGATTAAAACTAAACCTGAATTTGTATCTTTGAGTTTACAACCAACGTTAATGGAACTTAATAAGGACTAGGTGAACAGTAGGATTCTGTGAATACCTTTCATCCGTTTGAAACCGTCTAAAAAAATTCATCGGGATAAATCCGAACGGAGATTAAGAGGTGATTTATTTTGTTTGGAACTATTTTGGAGCAATGAAATCAATGTAAGTCAAAATCATTTTTGTTAAAAAACTATTTAGTTTAGTGGGAGAGAAAATTTGCTTGTTATTTTGTATAAATATTTTTAAGGTCGATGTGGATTATATCTTTATGTCATGTCGTTGTTAAAGAGTTTTTAAACAATTTAGATTCTAAATGAAGTGAAACAATAAAAATATAAATATTCTCATCAAGCCTCGATTATGTATACAGAACGGATTGATAAATGACGAAAACATGGTTGTTTACAAATTATATTTAGATTTCTCTATTTCATTAAAGCAGACGACTGTTTCACTCTGTTTATAAATCTTGACCGCGTGTGTTGATAAATGAAGTGTTGAATAAGTACAGTACTTGAAATAAATGAAAGTAACGCATAAAATACCAGTTTTTAATTTTGGTTTCACTGAAATCTTTAAAAGTATAAAAAGGTTAAAACCCCTGTAACCTACAAATCATTTGCTAGCTTTTCGCTCTTTATACCTCATAATAAATAAATTCTCAAACGACTAAGAAATTATCATCACATAAATGCGGATGTCAATTAAATGTTTGAATGTGATAATAACATCTATAACAAGAATTAAGCTGCCGTGGCAGATAACATTATACCATTTTTAAATGAATAACCTGCCTGCTATATCTTTGCAATAAACAATATTATGACAAAACTATTTCGGTCTTTTTTTAACTCTGTAAGCTTTTATACAATAAATATTAATCATACCTCTTCAAATTTATAGGTTATATTAGTGTCAGGCTTTAACTGTGATTGAATTAGATTAACTACAAGCATTGACCGTAGTTCAGTATTTCCAGTCATTTCCAGTTCAAATATGTCTTATATTATTTTATTAATCAATTTCTTGGATTCCAAATCAAATCCCCATGCTTATATATTTTCGATATATGCTTGAGACTCAGAGAGTGTCTTAATATTTATGAGTAATTAAATGTAAAAAAAATTAGGGACAAATTTTTTCCAATGTCAAAAATGTGTAAATAAGAATTAAACAAGTTCCGTTTCCAGAAAAGGCCAATTGCTGGACATTTTCAGATGGTGGTGGTATGTGCGTGCCATTATATATGCAGCTAGATAATTTAGTCAATTAGGTTAATGAATTTAAAGTCTTGCATCTTGCCGACATAAACCGAGCTTACATTGTATGTACAGTTAAACGGTACGCCGAATATAAATTACAAAGTGTCAAGAACATTTGTTGGCGTCAGAAACATTAGGGTCGGATTTGTCAAACGCGATATATCAATCATTTTCTTACGACACTTTAGTAGTGTGATTTTGAAAGCATGCATATATGTGTCACACGTTGTGCATTAACTAGATATTTGGCCTATATCCCATTTGCTTAGGAATGGCCTGTCATTGTCATTATAATAATTTATATTGTTTTAAAACGTTTACAGTGTTCTATTATCGGAATATTTATAGATGTTGTTAACGCTGTAAGTTTTAGCTTACAACTTCACGTGTAAAGTGATTTCTACGAACAATATTGCTTGGTTCATTCTCATTCATTCATATTTGACATTTCACTGATCGAACCTTGGTTCCTATCCGAGCGTAAAGACGTGTGAATAAGAACGGGACTATCGTTTATTTTTATTTAGGCATTTAAAAAATGAAGTTGAATATCATTACTAACTATTAATTCATACATGGGGATAGTTAACCATTTATCTGCAGTTGATTTTAGGGTTGATTGCAGTTTATGAATTCGTAACTGTGAATGGGGACGATTTTGTTTTCACAGCCTATCGTGTTATGATTAATGTACGGCCGATACTAATTCCCATCTTGATTAAAATAATGATGTGAAATATTGATATAATTGAGTGATATGTCGCCTGGCTCTCTCGACAAGGGTGGTTTAAAGGGGCAAACAAAATATATTACTATGTGAGTACGTACTTCTACAACTTCCTCAGGTGGAAGTCGAAAGATATGACCAAAAAGGAATTAAAAACGATGGAGCTGTTAGATAAAGATAAAACTTTGTTACAATTTACAATTAAATTCATTTACGTTTGTGTACCTTCCTAGTTAATTGTGACTGTGAAACCGGATTACAAAATGTTCTTTTAATTTATTATCAGTTAGCACTTACAATAATTGCACTGCTGATTGCGGTTAATGAGCCTTGTTTTTACTTGAATAGTCGATCAGGCAAATCTGATAAAGAGATGATTAATGAGGTTCACCTGTCACACATGCAAACCTTCTTTGGGCTTTTTGTCCGTTTAGGGCTCTTAGAAAAGGAGGTTTTGGCTGTAATCAGCTTTTGCAGAATTAAAATTAATATTTTTTGCCTGGCAGTGAACTTGACAGTTGCTAATAACTTTAACATGCAAAGTACTTAGAAATCAAGATTCACGAAACTGTTTATTTAACTAGGCAATTTGTTATTATAATTACTAACATTTATTGACTTTAGAATTCATAAACTCTTTTGAGTCAATATGACGGAGCCAGGTGCAAAGCAAATTGATAAAACCAATCGAAAGATCAACCTTGGTTGCATCTTCAATTCTTTATTATCGTTTCTGGCATCGCAATTTTTTTAATTGAGAAGTTTGCACAATATTTATAAAGAATGACGTGCAGTACCGACCACATAGGGTTCTTAAAATATTTATTCAACGGTAGTAAGAACTTTAGTTCGGGAATTATTCAGTAAGCATTAGTACTAGTACGTCACTGGCCAATTATATTGTCAGAACGCATAAACTGAAGTATGAAAAATACCGCATTGCAATCAAAGTTTTTTTTTTTTTTTTTTTTTTTTTTTTTACTGCTACTGAGATCTCTTTCCTGTGGATTTTTATTGAGCCATCGACAGAAGAACAAAAAAATAGACAGGAGAGGATTTAAGAGGGTCGTAAAGTTGTAAACTGCGTTTAGTTTTATTCGTTGGATTGGAAATAATACTTAGCATAAAGTTTTTATAACTACAAGATTTTAAATGTCCCTTAGGAGCTTAGTTTTTGTACGGTGCATCGTGCATCAAATGATATCCTAACTAAATATTTGTATTTAAATACATCCTCAGGCATTATTTGACTTTGAGACTGAAGAACAATCATTATTAGGCCAAATACTGAACGAATTTAAAGAAGTATTTAGTCGTGTTTGAAGCAACTATTTAATTCGTAATTTTGTGCAGGGTTAGTATCAGTCATTTTGCAAATGGCAAAATGTAAAGGGTCAACATTATTATATGCAATTACTTTGTGTTCTTATTGTTTCTAGCTTAGAACATAATATAATTAATAATTCAGTCTAATTTGTCAGGCTCAAGAACTTTCCAAACGAATCTATTACTTTAATGAATTATAGGGTAGGGTATTCGCTGTTAGGCCTACAGGCTACAGCACTAAGCTAATTTGAAACTCAACAGAAACGGTACACAAACCAGATTTAGGTTATGAAAGCTCGCAAGTTATTGCTATAAATCCAAAAGTCAAGTGTGACTTAAATGGACTTACATTTACATTTAGTCTATGTCATCCACAATGTTTTTGTGGAAAAACGCAAAACTAATATCAGATGTAATTTGCTGTATGATTCTTATTTTGATAATTTAATCCTCTAATTCTTCTGAAAAAATACTTCACAGCCTCTTCCACACACGACCACCCGTCCTTGCTCCATTTAGTATCAACAATCAGCCATCAAGATTCCCGAAAGTGACAAACTCATCAGGTTTTCCTGACGTTCTTCCTGGTCACGGAATCGCTGCATAAACACACCGGTGTGTAAAGAAAAAATAAATCAAGGGTTGACTAATTAGAACGTGAGGACACAATATATAATAAAAGCCGATAAGTCGATTTAAAGTTTTTTTTAAAGAAATCCGATGGCAAAGCAAGAAAAAAATCATTCCGGTAAGGAAAACCGTCAACTGTCCATAGCAGTGTGGTCTACGAGTGTGGCCGATTTTATTGGGCGTCTGGTATTCGTCGAAGCTCATTAACTCATCAGTGGTCATACACTTCTGTCACTCGTAAATCCCTCTGTATTAAGATTTAAAAAACTCTTTCAAGTCAGTTTGCATTGCAAATTGCAGAGCCGGCTCTGAATGTTATCAATGGTCTATCCATACGGTCATTTATTGTACGTGTGGGCCCAGACTTGATACTAATATCCAAGCGTGTTCATTACTGTACCAAATCAAGTACCTAATTTCTCAGAAAATTAGCCTTCAAAATTCATAAATAATGCAAGCGTACTGCACACGACGATGGGGTTTTATGAGTAGAATGAGAAAAAAGTTATTATATCGTAACCACAGAAGAACGAGAATGAATTCCCTTGTGTATTTGTTTCTGACTAATAATCAAGGATAACGCTTATGTTGAACTCACGAAATGTAATAATATTCCGAGAGAAGGAAAGGAAAAAGTAGTATGGATTCGCTAGATTTGATACGATACGTTCCTGCCTTATTTTCTGAGGGAGTAATGTTCCAACCTTTTCGAATCTCATGTGTTGTTGTAGTTAGTTGTAGTTCGTGAAGAATGTCATGTTTATGCACTTGTACGTTATAATAGAACGGTTTCTCACGGGACGTTATAATATTTCTCGAAGAAGTGACGAAAGGAATTTTAACAGGATGCCATGAGCTTATTGCTTGCTATCATACGATTCTATCGCATCGAAAGCGTACTATCAAATGCGTATTAAATGCCAGTAGGTATGTCGTATGTCGTTAATTAATATTGAAGGGGGCAAAAATATGTTTACTTGAACATGCATGACTTTTCCGAAAGTCCATCCGGCTCTGACTTTCCAGACGGCGTTTAGTTTCTAGAAAAATTTAAACTTCGCGACGGCTCGACTTGTTGTTTCCTCCCTTTTGTATAGTTTAAGTAGATTCTATCACGAAATTATTTAATTCTTCGTAAGTGAAATCCCATCGGCTTTTACAGAAATGAAATTCAGGACTGCTTCTTTTAGAGGGGATTAGAGAGGATCGTTGAAAAGATAACTATTAAAGCATCACCTAAAATCAAATTTCCTATCCATATGCTGCACGATATCTGCCTTTCATTTCCTCCCAGTTTGTTATTATTATTTATGTATGAAATTGGATACAGGGCCGATAACACGTTCTAGCCGGACCTCGCCCATGAGCGAGGGGAAAATTATCGCAACTTCAATGGTGGTATTGCGTTTGGAAGTAGGTATTGCTGTTGTTTTGGAAAAAATTGACGGAAACATTCCGATTTCTGAGACTCGATTGATTCAATATTCTAGCATCTCGGATTTTGATTTAAGACTATCTCAAGAGATATTTTGCAATAATCTTTCTATTGCTAGTATTGTCTCGTCGATCAGACAGATATTCATAGGGAGATAAGGCTTTCTTTTATGTATTCCAGTATTCACTGCATTTCTCCAGACTCGAGCATTCATAAATATGAATCCTTTCTTAAGGTTCACAATAGTCGGCTTTAAAATTTAACTTCTAACCTCAGTCAATGACATTCTTATTTGTGGAAGTTTGAAGAATACGAATGGCTTAACTAATTATCAAATATTAATGGAAAAATATTTGGAAACTATTGTGGCTGTTCAGGCCAAACGTTTTCAAATAAAATCCACGAGTCCACATTGTTCGTAAACTATTTGAAAATAGCACGGAGAAAGAACACTGCTTCAAATATTGAAACTCTTTTGTCGATAAGGACTACACTAAACAGACTTAAAAACGAAAATACGTACTTTCATGAAAATTGTAAGGAACGATTCGACAAAAAATTATCTGGTATTGATTTTTCACGAAAGTCATCAATAGCGTTCAAATTGCGAGTAATTTTAATGATTATGAAATCATCTAATGGACTGCCGAGTAAATATGTATTGACAGTAAATTGACCCATCATCTTTTAAATTTCGTAAAACTGAATTTGATTACTATATTATTCGTGTATCGAAACCTCGCACTAGATTGCATGGTTAATAAAATCATATTACTAAATTACGATAAAACATGGAACTGGTTAAGGACTGTTACGAATTAAATCTACCATTTGTAGATAAAATTGCTGAAAGATAATGGGATGAAGAGAAGTAACATGAAACGGCTAACAGGTAGAGCTTTCAATTTTAAATGCTCTACTAAACCATCAGAGGAACTAGTTTAGTTCAGCGTTAGCAAATACAAATTTATGAGTTTGCTCAGGTGTAAGAACATACGTATTACCCAAATGATGAACACCATTGTGTTCCCCAGTATTTTAATTTTAATTCTCTGCCCACGAAGTTTCAGATATATTTTAGACTAACTACACGGTTAGTGTAGGTCTGCATTTATATGTATATCCGAGTTTTAAATAAAAATAATATAGCAATTTCCGTGGGATTCCAGTTTACTTGATCCTGCACGAAAGAAATTAAGTTCAGCATTGTATAGGGCTTGCTCTTTTAGTCATACCTATTTTATTGGATTGCGGATTTTCCAAAAACAGAAATGCTGATGGTACTAATTTGCATACATCTGCGACCAGCCCAACCTTTAAATAGTGTTTTATGTAATAAAATAAATGCATCAGGTGAAAATACCAATTCTGGTTTTCATCCCGCATCATGAACAGCTTATGTCTACCAACTACCAAGTGTTGCGGTTTCAAAATGTTACGAATCTCATTAGCAATGGTTTGGCTATGGAGGTAAATGTAATCTAATTTTACGTGCTGGTTAGTTAAGGTAGGGGTGGACAAAATCTTCAAGTTCAAAATCCCCTTTCCTTCTTTTGTAGAATTCAAATATTCCTCGAAATTGCAAATCTCTAATTGTATTATCACACGCAAAGAAACACTAAATTTTGAGTGTACTTGTTGATTCATTCGGCATTATATAACAGGATGAAATACCTATATTTTCGCACGCAAGTGAAGTAATTTAACTTCCAAACACTTTTTCGACATTTCGATACTAACTGGAAATTGTTATTTTTTCATTGTCCAACCACCACAGTAATTTATTACGATCTTCATTCATGACCGGTGTAGAAATGGTAATTAACGTGATTATTACGAATGGAGAAAAGCAAAGATAAATGGATTTTGATGCTAGATAAAACTTTACAAAATTATCTTTATCACTAGGTTCACACGGAATATCTATAGTAATCTCCTCTGACTAAACTATGACCTTTTTTTATATTTTGATCGTTCCAATTTTAAAACACTAATATAAGGGACGTGGAATTTTCTTAACCCCTTTCATTGAAGATTTGAATTATTTTTTAAACGGTGTTGTACAGGAAAAATCAGCATTCATTTATGAAGCAGATTTGGTCATACATGATGTAATTTTTTACGGCGTGTGGGTAGTTATCTTTCAGGTAAAGAGGTTCATAGATCGTCTGGTCTGGGTGTTTGGGTTAACTTGTGTCCGAACTGGTACACCTTCCCTTTCACGACATTGCAAAAAATTGCAATGTAGTGTTGGAAAGATGAATGGCAGATAAGAGCTCGCCAACGAAAAGAACAGAGAAAGGTGTTGATGTCAATGTTCCTTTCTAAGAGTTTTCGCATTGTTTTAGACGTCCACCTCGTCAATTCCTTTTTCAAGATTTATGGAGTTTAGTTGAGCAGGGCACTTTGGGACGTTCATTTGTATCTTTTTTCATTTCATTTTCTAAAACTTGCAACACAAGAGGCTACAATTTTTTTTTTTACATAGTCCTTAAAAGTCTTCAAAAAATGGTGTCTCTAAACGGGTGTTTTAGAGGTTTGAACTAACAAAAGAGTCATTAACAACACTTTCCAACCCCTCTTTTAATCACAGAATGCGAAAATGCAATAGTTCGTTGATTGATGAATAAGGGACGGAAAGGTCAGGAAAATTGGAGAGAATGTTTGGTCATAATGACTAGATGAAATGTTAGAAAAGGAAAAATTAAACATTTTCCCTTTCATGTTCATGTGGGAAGTGAAATAGCGATAGATAGGCCTTTGCTCTTTCTTTGTCCATTTAATTCCATAAAACTTATCTCCCAATTTCTTATTTAGTGAATGGTAAATAAGGCACGACTGCTTTTGTATTTATAACCTCCTACAATGTGTTAGGCCTTGCGAAATTTTCAAATTTCAAGGATCATTCCCTGAAATCTCCAACAACTCCTTCTTCAATGATATGGCTTCTTCGGGTTGTTCTGTCTGATACTCAATACAAGTAACCTGAGACAGGCTTGCCGATCTACTCGAGTGAAATGAAATACAAGACCTGTTTTTACTTTCAACCCAACTCGACCGTGAGTTATGTTGAGAAGTAGCCATGTAGTCTAGAAAATATCAACATATCATGAAATACTACTTATCAAATCTAACATAAATAAATATTATATAGAATCCTACAATAAAACAAGCCCTAAAGAAAGACTTGTATTGTTCGCTTTATTTAAATTTATTAGTGAAACCTTACATTAAAATGCCTTCTTATGCTTCTGAAAATGTTATTTCTGTTTTTCGTATCATTCTATTGTATTTCTGCTGATGTTTTACAAAGAAACTTGACAAGTCGTAGAGCTTCAAATGCTGAATGCAACCCAAACAAGCTGTTGGGTCAGTAGTAGAAAGATTTGCATTATTTACAAGCTGAAAAAGAAAGTCCTTCAAAGACTTTACGATTCAAGATCAATGTCAAGGATGACAAATTTATATGACACTATTGGATCTCTAAAAATGCTTGAAAAGTAGCCTAGAAGAGAGGGATATTATTGAATATAAGAATAAAAGGATAGCGATAAGCATCCCATCAACGCAACATTATAAAAGAGCAATAAGAATGTTTCAAGCTATAAAACGATTGGGGAACTGATTTGCAAGTGTTTCTTTAAAATTCAAATTAATATCAATTTAATTCAATAAGGTAAACGACAATTGTTAAAGTATCTTCCACAACTAATCTTTTGATTATTACTATTTTTTTCAGGAAACCTTAAAATAACTAGCGTGATCAGGATCGAGAAAGATGACTTCAAAAATCCTTTTAAGCGGGGGTTCTCTCCTTGGACATGGAACGACCAACGGTAGGATCGGTGGGGACGTTTACGACGATGTCAATTGTCTAGATGAGAATGATGAGCCAAACGAGGTGGACTTTTACGAGAACTCTTCGAATTTTAAAAGACAAAATGGGTCAAACTGTCATTCCTCACAGGTGATTACTCTTACCCTCAAGTGATGTTGAGGAAACCACTCTTGAAATATCTGACCACTCCCGTATCATTCATCAATCTTGATTTAAAAGACACGTCAACTTTTAGGAGCTAGAATCCATTTACTAGGTTATTTTCAAGTGCTGTCCCGTTTCACGTAAAATGCATCTCGTGTAATCGCTCTCATAGTTATTTTTTGTCATCTGTCATCAGTTTAATAGGTTTAGTCACAGTTAAACGGAACCATATAGAGTGGTGTATAAAATCGTACGGAGACACACACGTGAGGAATTCCATTGTTGATCGTATAAAAATGCTCAGCCTTAAAGAACTTATTTTCAAATCCTCCCCTAAGCATCCCCATTTTTATTTTAGTGGATAAATAATGTAATAAATCCATCATTCTTTCCGTGATCCATCGTCACTCACGTACGAGTATGGTATACAAATATGCATTAGTAGGAAACTAACACCGTAAATCATACATTTTACGCTCCGAAGTATTACCTGTAATACATACTATAATAGATATATGTATATTCTTCTCATTTGTAGAGTATTATATTTGATATAATAAAATAGTAAAAAACGGCCTGCCAATAAAATAAGTACAAAGTCACGAATGGCTGCAGATTTCCACCATTTCGATAACACAGAAGAAGATGATTTTTTAAACAAGAAGACCATTTACTTTGTTTTCATTGTGGCCAAGTAATTTTGATAATGTAAAAGTAATGTGACCGCAAGTGAAGGATGCTCCGATATATCTGTATCATACCGTGTTTGATAGGCTGAATAACATATCGCACAGTAGATAAATGTGGCATCTAAAAAAGCATTGAAATGATTGAAAAATCCCCACACGCTTATTGAAGAGCGGTTTGAGCTGAAGCATGACGACTGCATCAGTTCCTGCACGGCTGGCTGGGCTCAAGTTCCATTTGTTTTAATTATTATATGCATGGCAAAATTATTTTGTTGGTGAAAAATTAGAGGTTCTACAAAATCGGATGGGAAGAGTAGTATGTACTTAAATAAATAGCATGATTTTTTACGAGGATGCTGGCGATGCTCAGTTGAGATTCAGATGCGAGTAGTGCTAACGGTTGAGAAATACTTAAATGTTAATAATAATAAACATAAAATATGCTGATGATACGCCTACATCTTTCGATAGAATTGATGCTAGTACTGCACTACCGCTATGTTATCCCTGGCAATTTCCCTTACAAAATATTTGCAAAAACTGAATACATCAAAATGAGGATAATGAATAGGATGATGGGTTTTAAATACATAATGCAGTTGGAACTTCAGTGTTACTCTGGCATCCTTTTGCAGTGCCAATCTTACTTTACTTGGGAATAGAATCGGTTCGTTGGATTAATTATAAGTGTTAGAGAACCACTTGAACCTTATCAACATGCAACAATAACCATTTCTCCTTAAGTAGTAAGCAGTTGCAGAGATGCAGTAGCTTTCCATTGAATTTGAGACAGTTCTAAAAATCTCGAACTTGAATTGTGTATGGTTAATTTAAGGAAATTTATTGATTGGAAATGTGACTGCAAGGTTTCAGTGATTGTGGTTATGTGACTGTGTATGTATTGTGCATCCTCAAGTTTTTATTTTTTGTGATTTGCATTTTTTATTTAGAGCATTGTGTATGATGTGCCTAGTTCGAATGAATGCATTTATGCTCTACCTAAATCCACTGCCGTTTCTGTCGGTAAGTTTTTCATTTACAATTGCTTATTAAGAAGTACATGTCATTGGAGTGTTCCATATGTGCAGTTCTCATCTGTAGGAAAGATTTAGAAGAAAATATACTCGACTTAATATATTTCAATTACTTTTTCCGATCAGAAAACCTGATACCTTCCGCCGCGAGGTTGATACTTCAACAAAATCCTAAAACCCGCAGTGACATATTAGAGCACGACCGAAGTGATTCGGAAGACTATGACTACTCTCTTTCTGAGGACTCTAAATCTGATTTTGATTTCGAACCACGTATTCCTCCACCCGACTACGACTACGGCAATGATGATTTTAGGGATTATAACGATTATGGTGAGCGTCTTCCCTTGAATTTTTCCAAAATTTCAATTGGTTTTGAAAATTTATTTTCGGAATGGTTCAGGCGATTTATTTACTTTCCCATAAGGTTTGGAAGTAATTCAAGAAGAGACAGAGAGTCAAATTTCATCGGATAGTGACCAAGACTTTGACAGCTATAGTGAGTTTTATCCGAGTTCAACTCACCAAAGAAAGGAATCTAAGTATAAAAATAAGGACTCTGATCATTTTGGAATTCACGATTTCACGGATAATCCGTCCCCTGAAAATATCATGGGTCTCTCTCCAAACTCCGTCACTGACGGAATCCACGAGGAGACCTTTTCAGACGAGATTATAACAAAGCACATTCGGATTTCCCCTAATTGGGATCCTGTAAGTCTTGGTTGTCAATCAATTATAGAATCGGAGTCAAGGACTATTGATTTGAGGAATAACTCCATAATGTTTTACTTATTTCTATTTTAGGAGCCAATATTGAAACGCCTTTATGCAATGATTGAGTCAAAACATGTTAGCCAAAGCAACACACCGAACGAAGTTACGGCAGGCTACCTGAGCATTCTTAGTGGAAATAGGAAAAAAGGAACATTTTGGAATGCCTGGAAACGGAAGTTCTATGTCGCGGCTTCCGGAAAGCTAAATGTTTATGAGGTATGTTTAATTAAATATGCTTAAAATGATAACGGCTTTATTGACATATAAAATTCCGGTTTGTCGCTATAAATAGAAAGAGGATTGTCAAGAATTGTTCCAGTCCATTAACTTGATAGGTGGAAAAGTAGATTTCTTGGACCCAACGGAGTTTGTCGGCACAGAACAGGTACGCATAAATGAAATACGTAGCTTACAAATGGAACTTAATAAGACTTTTGGGAAAGGTGAATTATTACATAAAGTTTTAAAACCTTTCCAGGGAAAGACCATGACCAATCGGATTATAGGAGTTGACGATGGAGTAAGTTTAGAGTTATAAAAATATTATTCAATATACCTTTATTAGTATTGAATACCTAATATTAGTAATCGCGTTATTTTACAGAAAGGCCATTACTTTGTCCTGCAATGTCCAACAACAAGTGAGGCAGCTCGATGGACCTCCGCTTTGCTCGCAGAAACATCGTCGACGAAGTTTTTCGCGATACCGATCTTACCTAAGAGCCCTTCACTATTTCGAGACATTATTTTAGTCGATTTTGGATCAACGAATATTCGAGCGGGTGTTCTCACACATCAACGTAAGAAATCGAAATTTTATCTCGCAGCGTTAATGCATAAACACTTATTGCTTATCTGTTTTGATTACTGTGAAATCATTTTCCAGCAACCTTGCCGGCTTTGTTCTTTCCCGCGGTGATGTCGGAAAATACGGAAACGGGAAAACTAATATACGGAAGCGATGTGTATCTCACCGAAAACAGAAAAAATGCAAGGATTAAATTTCCTATTGAAAGCAGTTCCAAAATGTGTCAGGTATTGGATGGATACTACTATATGTAAATATTGTTTAAACCGTCCTTAATTAAGATTTTTTTTATTAACAGTCTTGAATTTGGTTAATTTCAGAATACATTAGATATCCTGGCTGTACAAGGATTCCTATTGAAAATATTTAAAGACTTGAATGTAAAACCAGAAAATTTTAAAATTATAATAAATCTCCCAAGACGGGTTGATGGAACTTGCCGAAAAAATATCCTTCAACTGCTATTTAAGACTTTCGAGGTAAAATATCTAAGTTTGAATATCGATTGATCATAAAGGCTTTTTGAAGTTCGAAATAATCATCAATCATTCTTAAAATTTTCAGGTTCGAAGCGTGTTAATGTGCCACCAAAGTATAGTGTCATTCTGGGCATATTCTGCCGACAACGGAATTATCTGCGATATTGGCGAACGATGTGATATTGTTCCAGTGAGTCAAGGATTCGTACTAAGCCACGCGTGGGGCAGAGCACCGTTTGGTGGGCAGCCTCTTAAACACGCATTGCGGCAAGGACTTGGTCCGCAGGTAAGCTTGGGCTTTAAATTGTAATCCCCGAAATTGAACATCGTATTACTTTGAAGACAAGTACCAAAGGCATTCCTCTTGATTTTTGCAGGAAAATGGACTCTATCTCTCTACTCCGGCTGAAAATCTTGTACTTCGATTCATCTCGGAGAATTTTATTTATATCAACGGGACTGGAACAAGGAGAATGTCTCAAGAGGCTCAAGAGATTGTAGTTGAAATGGATTTACGAGATGTCCTGTCTTTCTCTAATCTTATTGGAGTGAACCAAAATGTTCTTCGGGGCGTAGCAGAAGGATTTTTTGATCCTGGGGTCTATGGTCTTGATTGTGATAGTGTTCAAAAAATTCTTTTCAAGAGTCTACAGGCAAGAGAGAGAGATTATAATAAGCTTTCGAACACATTGTATTACACGAAAAGTATTAAATTTAATTGATTCTTGTTTTATTTTAGGACTGTGGAATGGATATTCGGAAGGAAATGTCTCAAAATATTTTCTTAACCGGAGGGTGTACCCTGATACCCGGATTTGCAGAGAGACTTGAATTCGAACTGACCAAACTATGTCCTCCACACCTAAAACCGAAGGTAAGATCGTCGGAAATACAAGAGTTCACTATCTTTTAAATACACTTGAGATTAAATTTTTAAACCCCTTTATTTGTTCAAACAGATTCAGATTTCACCGTATCGATACCATGCAAGCTTCATTGGGGCATCCGTTCTTGCTACAACCGAAGCTTTTGATAAATCTCTTCTTCACAAATTGAAATACGACGACGGCCCTGGTCCATCCTATTGGCTAATCTAGTTCTAATTCATACTTCATTACATTCGCTGTAGACTTTCGATAGTTTGCAATTAGATATACACACAGCAGTTTTTTAAAACAAGTAGGTTGAATGGTATCGAGTAGAATCCGCTGTTCACAAGGTATGCCTTATAAATTCTTAAGTTTAAGTAAACGAACAGCCCGAGTTGATTCAATGGGAAAAACAAACTATAGTGGTAAAATATAATACGCATTTTCTTTATTTTCAATTTCTTCCTTGATACACATTTTCAAGGAAACTTTATGTGTATTCATTCGGAAAAAATGCGATCGGTCAAATAATCGGTTTGCAATTCACAATAAATATCATTGATATTAATTGATAAGACCACTAACTGTAAGATACTGTTTTATCTCGGCAATCTCAATTACTAGCATTAAACAATCCGCATTTAATCTAGCTAGATATGGGCAAAAAGTGTACCGAGCCCCAATTACTATGCTCATTTTATTCCATTTACACGACGTACCATTCAACCTATTGAAGCCGCTTTGTAGTTTTTAAATCGATGCAATTGTTTTGAATTGTTAATTCCTGACGGTGGATTGTGTTTGTTACCGCAAAATTGCAAAGCCTGCAAACTGCTGAAATTTTTATTGAGGAGGGGGACCTTGATGTTGTATAAAACGAGGTATTAGACATTTGGCATTATTTGGAGAGCCAATTAAAATTGTAATAACCTAATTAGAATGATGGATTTGAGTTTCATCAACTCAGAACAGAACTACACACATATAGGTTTTTCCTACTGTTTTGCTATTGTGATTTTGTAATCATAACCGTTTGTTACCTGTTTAGTGTAAATAAACTATTTATAAATGTTATTTCATTATCGAATGAAAACTCGACGACGAATTTAAATATTGAATAAAATTTACTCCATTTCAAAATTAAAATTAAATAACTGTGATGCAGAATATTTTTCATTTTTGAAAGTTTTCAGGAAGCATCTGGGTATTGTTGGTCTAGATTTTGGGGATCATCCTTGCGGGAATTCCGAGAAATTGACAAAACTTAAAGACAAAGAACTAAAATAAGTTTTAATGTTAAAAAATAATAAAAAGTTGACTGGAGCAGCAATTTTCTGTTTGAATTGCTGAAATATGTCGGATAAAAATTAAAATTAATGTATTTATCAAAATCAAGAAATCTACTTCGGATGCAAGGCTAATCTTATTTCAATCCTATTCTAATTATTGTTTCAATGCAATTAAATTTATTCCGTTATGATATTATATGGCTTGGTTCAATTCTAAGCTGCATATTCAGCAGATTATATATTCTAGTCGCATATTTCTTCCAACTTATTGAAGGCGTTGAACTGAATAATCCTATAGGTATTATTTGTCGATTTTTAAGACCCCTACTCGTTAGAATCAAGAGTGCATTCGTATGTAACAATGTATCTAAATTGTCAAATCACAACGTCGGCTTACCAGTCAATTTGTATCAAAATTGTATTTGCAATTGAATTTTAAAGAATTCAATAAAAATAGATCGCCACACGACACAAAAAGTTAATTTTCCTCGGGGTAAAAAGTATTAAAAAAAATTCAAAATAGGAATGGCAATAAAAGAGATTGTAGACCTATTATGGGGATTTGGATTTGCATTGGGGGATTTGGGGGCTACCCGTTGTGATTTTCCTAATTTGGATCAAGTTCAAGCTTGCTTATGTCTAATCTATTAAGGGCAGAAGTCAGTTGACAACAACAGTCGATCTTATCAAACGTGCAGTTTTCGGCCTGGTAAAGAATTAAAATGTCGGATTATAACTTGCAACACCGATTCACTTGGAGGAAAAAAATAAGATTCTAGTGTCACCTCTTCAGTCCACTAACCGCGAGTGCGGAGGCCATGAATTTGATTAAGAAAGTTGGGTTTTCATTTCTTTTGGCGTCCGTTCTTATAGTAAGGGCCCGCGCGTCTGCTTTTGTGAAGGTCTCAAAAATTTCACGAGTCCCCCAATGTGCAATGTTAACGGTGTCCGGCCATCTTCAACACTTGGTTACACCCCGTACATCGGTTTATTGAAAGGGTGTGCTGGTTTGTGCTACCGGCACAGATGTATCGGCATGGTTGATTATCTTTTTCGGTAATGGATTTTTAGGTCTTTCAAGCTCGTCAGCCACATTGAAGTATTGCCAATATGGCCATTCATCAGATGAACGCATTCTACATATTGTTAGCGGGTATACGCATTATACCGTATATCCCGCTTGTATAGATTAAGGGTTTTATGATCTATAAGTTGTAAATAAGAGGTTGGAAAAAGGACGCTAAGATAAGTTTAGCTTGGGTTGGGAAGTCTGGAGGACTGACCCGAAGATTGAGAGAAAAATGTAGCAGAGAGTAGGAAAGAGAATGGTAGGAAAGAGAATAGATCAGATTAGCTCTGGGGGTTGAAGTGTGAATATTGGCTAAGAGGTTTGAAGAAGTTAATAAATCAACTTGTAATTTACATTTAATCCTAAATTACCCCAACAACTTTGAATTATTTTCATAACTCACTAATTAATAGTTATAATTGGCAGTAATTTGGTTTAGCGGCACCTAATATTAGAGCCACGCTAATATGGCGACGAGGATGGGATCTCGCAATAAGTAAGTCGAGATCAGAACAGTTTAAAATTAAGAAACTTAGGAAATTAAAACAAAAGTGCCAAAACTGAAAATAGAGTAACCATATACCGAGTGTTAAGAACAAATCACTGGGTTCTGTTTTCACAAAGTTATTTGAGATATTTGGACAGAAAGACATTGATTCGAGTGAAAAATCGTAATCGTTGGGAAAGAGATCTACCAGTAAGCAAGACAAAGCAGATGAAGGGGTAACCTGAGACGAGTTGGAACACCAAGGGAAGTCCTCAAAGCTTTAGGACCATTCAAGTCAAGATTTTGAGAAAGAAGGATAAGTATCCTATTTTATTTTACTTTAATAGAAAAAAACCAGAAGTGTTTTGAATTTAATCAGAATTATTATTAAAAAGGGGTAATTTAATAATTAACGTTGATCTTCGAAGAATATCGATAGTATTGATTGTTCGAGGTATATAGACCCAGAAGAACATTTATTTTAAGTGCGTTAGAAACTTTGTAGCTAAAGAAATCATAATGGAGGTAGATGACGAAATTCCGACTAACATTGACTCTACAGGAATTCAGGGAGAAAGTAAATCGGCTGAACAGGATAGCCTTATAAGTAATGATAGCTCCGAAAGCTATGACTTAGGAGATGACGTTAATGAAGTTGAGGTTTTGAGTCAGTTAGAGTGGGATCTGATACAAGAAGATTTTGAAAACGAAAAGTCCAAGAATCAGTTTGATCATTTATTGTCTAGTTGTCAACAATCTAATGAGGAGGCTACGAAATATATCCTTCGAATTTGTCGATTGTATTTAGAAACGAGCATAGATATTTCAGAAGAAGATCTAATTACTTTAATGATTCGGTATATGGAGGAACCATATCAAACCCATTTTGAGGATAGAAGTTACACTTCTGTTAAATAGTTTAAAGATTCAGCTGAGGCGTATGATAAAATCAGGCGAACGGTTTTAGATAGAAGGGCCCAAGCAAAAAGACGAGCCAATGATGCACTCATGGACTTACTTACGAAGTCCAACAGGCATTTTATGAAAGAGGTCAATAGAGGAGGTACTGATGAAAGCTTTGTTGAAGACAATGTTGGTAAAGGTATGCATGAAAAGTCAACGGGTAGTGAACCGACATCGTCCACGTCAAAAGGTATGGAGAATACTTTAGTCCAATGCACGACAGTGACAACAAAAACCGTAGAGGTTAGAGCGATAGGTCCAGGTATAGCGAAAATGAATGAGCAGCAGTGTAATACTGACAATAAGCATGAAAGAAAAGGTCACTACGTCAGCGGTGATCAAACTGAGTCTAGATCCGATAACATAAATCTGAGAAAGCTAGGAGTAACTTGTTTTAGTTGTGGAAATAAGGGTCATTATGCTAATAGATGCATGCTGAAGAAGAAAGCGACACGGAAAAGGTTCTATGGAAGTGTTCGAGGAAACAGAGGGTTCCAGAAAAGAAGGAAAATGACATAAGGATAATGACAACGAACTCATAATCAATTTACTTATAATTTCAAAAAAAAAATATATAGAGATATTCACTCTCTCCTTGTGTCCAAGCATTCCTAGTAAATGGGCAGATACTATAAGGACTTTTGAAAGAGAGAAGGTATATGGATATTGATCATATTTGTATTGTTTATGAATTTTATAATTGGAGTGAGATGTTAAGCACTGCTCACAATAAATTTTGTTGGGATAAAACATGTCGAGTCAGAGTGGGAGTGTCTCCGCGGGTATTAAAAACGGAAATACAAGTAGCGAGAGTAAAGCCACAGATTTTAAAAAATGAAATTGAAACTGGTTGGAGATTGTCCCCAGATTTGGAAAGTCATAATAAAATAGAAGGAAGTTATCAGTCGGTTATTTTGAATATCAACCATCTTCGCATTTAAATATTTATCGCCGTAATTCGAGTAAAAGTCTGGCCAACTCAAGCTCCGTTACAGAGGGTGAGGTTTTTGTTGATAATAACTCTCCAGGACGCTGGATTGAGCAAATGACTTTTTAAACAATTTCAAACGAAGGAATTAACTGACTCTGACATTTTTAACCCAAACGGTAATAAAGATAAGAATACTTACCAAAATTTAATATGTGAAATCTGAATAAGGATCAGAGTTTTGTTTAGTCTGACAAGAGAAGAAAATGTTTTTAAATGCTATACAATTTGAGCCCAAAGTGGAGCCTTTATTTTTAAGAGTCGTTAAAAACGAATACCCAATGCTATTATACTTGTTGAAGTTACTGAAGTACATAAAGATTTATATTGCTGTCCTTTAGTTTTGCAAGGATACAGTTTGGAATTTTATTATACCCAGGAAGGGAAGAAGGGAGTCAATGGTATAAACCTATAGCTTATATGACGTATGAAAATGTATTTAGGGATTTATATTTGGGAATGTAAAATTACACCATTGAGCAGAGTAATGCAAATATACGTTGGAGAAAAGAAGTTTAGTTTTTAATGTTTACATTTAAGTCCTTGAATCCAAGATTAAGGATTAAAAGAACAGAAAACTAAAACATTAGGCAGAATTATATAAGGATAGAGAGATTCAGGCATCCATACAACGAAGATAGTGAAGAGGATGGGCCTAGCGAACCCGTCCGTGGATCTGTCTAAGTTCGGTGGAAATAGTGGTCAACAGATTAAACTTTCGTAACGAGTAACGGCGATGGGAAAGGGCTTTGCAAACCCAATCTCGGAACTGCCAAAGTTCGATTGGTCAGTCTGTTGATAAGGAAATATTTAAAATAATAAAGGTAGCATTTTGTAGTTGTAGTACAGAGGAAAGAGTCAGCATCAAGAATTGAAGTAACTAACGGTGGCGTATGCTCTAATACAAATATTAAGACGAGAGAGTCAGTTTCTGAGCATTTCAAGAATGAGAATAATTTTTGAACGGATAAATATTGATGAGTGTGACAATTCAGTTGAAAGAAATGAGAACTAAACGTAAAGAAAAGCATATCACAATATCGAAGTTTGACGATAGAGTTGAAAAATAAGTGTCACTATAACGAATAAAGTATATTTGATTGTGTAATGTTATAACTTAAAGCATCATGAAAGCGATGAGATCATGAAAGCGAGAAAGAGTTTTATTTCGTTTTATGGTCAGTGGAATTTTATTATGACTAAAAATTACTGACACTACATGATTTTCAGTAGATCTGTATCCTTTCTCATGAAGTCGAGAAGTCGTTTAAAAATGATATCTATAGCAAAGTATGTGAAATTTGAACTGCTAGTGTTTAACTTGATCATTAGTCAAGAGATTGAGAAGAAGTGGATGTAAAACTATAACGAATATCTGCTGGGTTTGAATAAAAGGTCAAGCGACCAAAGCAAGAATTTAAATACGACAGTGGATCGTAATGTGTCTAGAGAAGAGTTGAAAATGCTGAATTTGGATAATAATAGCCGAGAGCTGTGACGTTAGCAGAGATATTTGCTAAGCCATAAAATGTTTGACAAAGAGCTATGAGCCTTATGTCATCGGTTTTTAAAGACATTAACAATCTTAAAACATGTACTAAATACTTTATTGTTTATGAGTTTTTTAGTTGATGGCATTCAATGGCGAATATGAGGTCTGGAATTAGACCATATTACATATCTAGATGTCAAAGGTTGATAAAGACATATGAGCCAGGCGCCTTGGGTATAGAAGGAGGAAGGATGTGTTCATGTGAACGAGATTGCAGTCTAGCCAGAGCAGAGATCGGAATTCAGGATCGAAAGTTATGCAATACTAACTGAGAAGCACCTTAAGGAGTGAGTCATACGAAAGAGGAATGAGGCGTCAACATCAACCAAATGTACCATAATTACGCAACCGGACATCATGAGTACAGGAAGGGATGCCTTTTAAAGAGAGATATTTCAAAGGCTCTGAAAGACTTCCAATCCTGATATCAAGGCAGATCCAAGAACATCAGACGCGAAGGTGCAGCGGCACAAGGACAGAATACGGATGTGGATGATGAATAGCTAAGAAGGATTTGAGTCCTCGAATTTAAAAAAAAAGCTGTTTTAAATAATTTTAATCCAATGAACTGTTATTTTAGTTGTTAGAGATTTTATAGATAGAAAGAGAAAGCATGAAATGTTATGAATCAAATCAGATCAAATTTCAAATCTTGTATTTATGACCACAGTGCATTTAATTGAAATAGAGAATAGTGAAACATTACAATGCAATGTATTCTAGAATCTAACAATTAATTTTTATGATTTTCGGAGTCGCTTCAATGTTGAACGATCTCCAGGAATGATTTTGTATTCGATAAAAATGATGACTGTTTTTGTAAAAAGTTAAAACTGCGTTGATAATTAAGAAATTTTAAATTTCCATATTTGAAATTAATTTGGGATTAATTTATTGAAATAAGTATTTGTTCAAAATGAAAATTGAAATTTTAAAAAATTTATTGAAATTATTTAGTTACCTCCTGTGAGTGGTTTTTCGCCCTTTAAGTTTGTTTAATGTAAACTCTAGTTGAAGAGTGGGTTTTCCCATCTCACCTTAGAGCGAATGCTGGGAGTTGTAAAAATGTTCTTATGATTTGAGGAGAATGTAATGGTTTTTATGGAATATTGTATAGTTTAATTTTCTAAATCTAAATATAAATCTTAAATATTGGTTGGAGCCTTGATTAGCTCAGGGTCGAGCTAATGTCTTGTAGGGGTGGTGTTAGCGGGTATACGCATTATACCGTATATCCCGCTTGTATAGATTAAGGGTTTTATGATCTATAAGTTGTAAATAAGAGGTTGGAAAAAGGACGCTAAGATAAGTTTAGCTTGGGTTGGGAAGTCTGGAGGACTGACCCGAAGATTGAGAGAAAAATGTAGCAGAGAGTAGGAAAGAGAATGGTAGGAAAGAGAATAGATCAGATTAGCTCTGGGGGTTGAAGTGTGAATATTGGCTAAGAGGTTTGAAGAAGTTAATAAATCAACTTGTAATTTACATTTAATCCTAAATTACCCCAACAACTTTGAATTATTTTCATAACTCACTAATTAATAGTTATAATTGGCAGTAATTTGGTTTAGCGGCACCTAATATTAGAGCCACGCTAATAATATATTCGAAACATAATGTTTATATTTTAGTTGGACACAAAAAGAAGCCGCATCTGATATATAAAAACATACGGTCGTTAAATCTCGTTTGTCGTGCTTTAAAAAAACTAGGATAAGAAATCAATTAATTTCTTGTTTATTAGATAATCTAATGGACATAGCTCATTTATCATTCTTAAATCGCTCTAAATAAAGCTTAATTTCGTCTCTTCCTGTTCGGAGCAATGTGGCACATGTTCATCTGGTAAATTTACGTTTATTTGGAATAAATGGGGGTCAATTGTCGATTTTACGCGCTCCGCGGTTTCATTTGTTACATTTCCTGTTAAAAACGCAAAGATGAAACGCATTAAATTCAAAATTTTGGTTAGAAGAACCATTACTTCATACGTTCAAATAAACAAAGCATTACAATGCAGTACATACGCACTTCTCAATTCCTTGTTCCTTTACTTGTCAGCTTATGCAAATTTTTTAACAAAATTAAATAAATAACATAGAGAGCACATATAAAACCCTAACTAAACTTGGGCTTTGCACGTCACAATTTTTAAATATTGGAATGTACACAAACAATAATGGAATCATTTTGAATTAATCTAAAGTCAAAAGAATTTAAAAAAACCCACTAGAACCAAATTATTGATTAACATGAATAAGGTAGTTGATATTAGTATTGGTATTAGCTTTAATGTCAAAGAAGTACAAAGAAATTAAGGCTGATTTCCATCCCCAGACATTGAAGGCATTAACATCAAGTTGGTAACCACTAACCAGGCAGTTGCATTTCAGCCTCTTCTATCATATATGGATGTCGTAGAGATATGTAGAGACAGACATGACTCGCTATTGGAGAAAGCGATTTGTTTATTATGTATCGTAGATACATAATGCGAATGGGTCGGTGTCTGTCCGTCCGTCCGTCCGTCCGTCCGTCTGTAAACACGATAACTCGAGAACGGCTTAACTTTTTGGAATTTTTCTTTCGGATATCTATTTAAGACATCCAAACGGAGGTCAAGTTCGTTCGGGGGCCCTGCAGGTCAAAGGTCAAAGGGGGAAAGGTCAAAGGTCAACATTTTTTCAAATAGCAACCCCCCATGTGTAATACATCGATGGAAAGCTATGATCAAGGGCTATTGAATGGAGTATATGATTTGGGGGTGGGGTCACCTCCTGACCGGTGGGGAGGGATCAAAGAGGTCAAATTACAAACATATATGTGTGATACGTCATTCGAAAGCTATGATCAAGAGCTTTCGAATGACGTATGTAATTTTGCTTTATGACTGGGGCAATTTGAGATTTTCGATATTTTGTGTGGTTTAATCATTTTATATGTCGCTTTTTGACCCCCATGCATAATACATCGATCCAACGCTATTTTTAAGTGCCATTCAATGGTGCAATGCATGTACGATCTCTCCCTTTCGTGCTGGAGATATTGTTAAATTACGTGTGATTTGATGTGATACGTACAGCGGACTAAGGGAACGTGCAATGAGAAAACTTGTCCTTCTCCCATTGTTCCGCTTTGCACGCCATCTATCGACGTTAATTTCGTCTACACTATCTAGCTTGTCGAAAATGTCATTCTTCATTTTGTAAATGCGTAGAACGAATGAACGAGCAAGGGGTAAAATCCCGAAATTTATTAGTTTCATTTAAATTAAAACCTTTACATTGTAATTAAAACCATCTGTACGTGCAGTAAACACATCTTCACCTCTCTTCTCAGCATTTCTGATTTACAAAAAGTAAGTGCAGCATTGTTTACATTTGTTTAAATTTTAATGTTTGTTTGTGTGTGCACTGTTCTAACTTTAAATTGATGCACGTGCAGCTATTGATTTTTTAATATTTTGCAAATACTATGTGATAATTTTATTTCATAAAATACAGTTCCGGCGCTGCCACCATTCACTCGTCGTGTACCCGGTTCCGGTAAGTGTATAATGTGTAAGGGCCACTTGACACTTGGTTGCTACGGCAACCAATTCATGGGTTAAGTACGTATTGTCAATGTGCTGATGATGCATTTGTTTTCAATTTTAGGACCGAAATAACTGAGCGTACAGATAATAGTTCCGGCGCTACCAGCATTCACTCTCCGTGTGCCCGGTAAGTGTACAATGTGTAAGGGCCATATGACATTTGGTTGCTACGACAAGCAAGCCATGGGTTAACTACGTATTGTCAACGTGCTGATCAGGCATTTAAAATACTAATTATGTTTTTTTTTCATTTAAGAACTGAAATAACTGAACGTGCAGAGAATTCAGTTTCGGCGCTGCCACCAATCACTTCACGTGTACACGGTAAGTGTATATTCTGTAAGGGTCATATGACACTTGGTTGCTATGGCAACCAAGTCACGGGTTACCCGAGTATTGCCACCGTGCTGATCATGCATTATAAATGCTAATTACGCATTTTTTAAATTTCAGATCTGAAATCATTGAACGTGCAGAAAATAAAGTTCCGGCGTTGACACCCTTCACTCGTCGCGTACACGGTATTAACTGAACGTGCAGAAAATACAGTTCCGGCGTTGCCACCATTCACTCGTCGTGTACCCGGTATGTGTATAACCTGTAAGGGCCATATGACACTTGGTTGCTACGACAACCAACCCAGGGGTAACTACGTATTGTCAACGTGCTGATCAGACATTTTAAATTATGCATTTTTTTCAATTTTAGGACTGAAATTACTGAACGTGCAGAGAATAGACTTCCGGCGCTGCCATCCGTCACTCGTGTTCACGGCAAGTGTGTAATGTGTAATTGTCAATTGACATGACAATTGGTTGCTACGACAAGCAAGTCATGGTTTACCTGAGTATTTCTACCGTGCTGATCATGCATTTCAAATACTAATTATGCATTTTATTTCAATTTTAGAACTGATATAACGGAACGTGCAGTAATACCCTTCCGGCGCTTGCCCCTATCACTCGTCATCGTCGTTGTTTAGTCGGTAAGTGAATTGTGAAAAGGTTATTTGACAAGTTGGTTGTATATTTCCAACATGTTGATCTTGACTGTTTTGTGAGTTAAAAGTAAATAGTATTTGTGATTTTTTTTATTTATTTTTTTAAATTTTAGGAGTGCATAGGCAACGTGCAGTATCAACACTTCGGCACTTGCCCCCTTCACTCGTCGTCGAGTATTGAAAACACTGAACGTGCAGTATCAACACTTCCGACACGTGCCCCCTTCACTCGTCGTCGTGTATTGGAAACATTGCACGTGCAGTATCAACACGACGGTCTCAGAGGTAAGACCAAGGACGTAGCATCCTGGTTCCTCAAAGTGCTCGAGGTAAGACCAAGGACGTAGCATCCTGGTTCCTCGGAAGTGTCTGAGGTAAGACCAAGGACTTTGCATCCTGGTTCCTCAAAGTGCTCGAGGTAAGACCAAGGACTTTGCATCCTGGTTCCTCAAAGTGCTCGAGGTAAGACCAAGGACGGAGCATCCTGGTTCCTCAAAGTGCCCGAGGTAAGACCAAGGACGGAGCATCCTGGTTCCTCATAAGTGCCCGAGGTAAGACCAAGGACGGAGCATCCTGGTTCCTCATAAGTGCCCGAGGTAAGACCAAGGACGGAGCATCCTGGTTCCTCTTCTCTAAAATCCATGCGTTGGTAGGCTTACCGACGCGCCTTCCGCGGTGGCTCGTGTGGGTTGTTGGGCCTGTTTCATTACCAACAATCCAACCGGGGATCAAGAAATACAACGGGTCTCGGGTGTAGGGCTCGGTTGGTTGGTTGGAAAGCCCTACATTTCACGAGTTTGTCTGGGAAAATTAGTCAGTGAACTCAATTAACAATTTTTTTTAATAAGATTCACTGCGAATAATCTGACTAATTTTCTAGACTAAATTCATGACTCTGCGATCCTCTTGAACCCGGTAGCACGCCCTGGGATGTCCTTGCGAGTGTTCAGCCACTTGCTGCAACCCGATTAAAATGGACCTGAACGGAAGAGGTTTCATTAGGGGTTTATCCTTCAATGTAGGAGCACGGCGGTAGGGTGCTTGCATGATGCTTAAGCTTGCATGATACTTCGGCTTGCATGAAATTTAAAAACAACGACTAGAAAAAATAAAAGAAGCCAGAAGAAGTTGCACATAATACGACATACGTTATTTTAAAACCAGACATTTTTTTAATTTTTAGAAGTGAAAAGACTTATCGTGTAGTGTGAAATGCAGCACTCGTCGTTTAGACAGTATTGAGTAAACTAAACCTGAAGTGAATACAGTTATAGTGCTATCACGACTCATTTGTCGTTTAGTGCAGTGAATATAGTTTCGGCGCTACAACCAATCACTCGTTGTTTGGACGATAGTGAATTGACTGCACGTGCATTGAGTGTCGTTCCAGTGCTGCCACCTATCGTCGTTTCAGCGGTAGTGAATATAGTTCCGGCGCCACCACCCATCACTCGTTACAAAGACAATAGCGAATCGACTTCGCGTGCATTGGATACAGTTTCTGCGCTGCCTCCCATCACTCGTCGTTTGGATGGTAAGTTTGCATTGTTATGTTGGAAGGGGTTACAAACAGGGGATCATTGCTTTACTCATAATACAAATTATGACTTGAAATTTTACAGGTGAAGGATCTAAACATGCAGTGAATATATTTCCGCAGCTTGCCCCCTTCACTCTTTGTATAGGGGTAAGTCTATTATAAAAGGGTTGGTGTCCAAGTCATACGACAGAGTATGTGCCTATTGTCAACGTATTGGCCTTGGTACTGTGGTCTGTTTACGTAAAAAGTTAATGGTAATCTTTTTTTTATAAATTTTAGTATCGGGTGCTGAAATCCATTCCTCGTCAGTTATTCTATTCCTCGACGATATTGAAAACTGATGTGCAGTACCAACACTTAAGGCGCTGGCAACTTCACTCGTCGTATAAACGGTATTAACTGAACGTGCATAGAATACAGTTCCGGCGCTGCACCCTATACTCGTCGTGTACACCGTAAGTGTGTAATGTGTAAGGTTCACGTGACACTTACATGGGTTAAGTACGTATTATCAACGTGCTGATCGTGCATTTCTAATACTAATTATACATTTTTTAAATTTCAGATCTAAAATAACTGAACGTGCAGAATACGGTTCCGGCGTTGCCACCTTTCACTCGTCGCGAACGCGATATTAACTGAACGTGCAGACAATACAGTTCCGACGCTGCCACCATTCACTCTTTGTGTGCCGGTAAGTGTATAATGTGTAAGGGTTATGTGACATTTGGTTGCTATGACAGCCATGTCATGGGTTACGTGAGCATTGCCACCGTGCTGATCATGCATTTTAAATACTAATTATTCTTAATTTATATTTCAGATCGGAAATAACTGAACGTGCAGAAAATACAGTTCCGGCGCTGACACCTTTCACTCGTCGCGTACACGGTCTTAACTGAACGTGCAGAAAATACAGTTCCGGCGTTGCCACCATTCACTCGTCGTGTACCCGGTAAGTGTATAACCTGTAAGTGCAATATGACAATTGGTTGCTACGACAAGCAAGCCATGGGTTAACTAAGTATTGTCAACGTGCTGATCAGGCATTTTAAATACTAATTAAGCAATTGTTTTCAATTGTAGAACCGAAATAACTGAGCGTTCAGAGAATAGTTCCGGCGCTGCCCCATTCACTTCTCGTGTGCCCGGTAAGTGTGTAATTGGTAAGGGTTATGTGACACTTGGTTGCTATGGCAGCCAAGTCATGGGTTACGTGAGCATTGCCACCGTGCTGATCATGCATTTTAAATACTAATTATGCTTAATTTATATTTTAGATCTGAAATAACTGAATGTCCAGAAAATACAGTTCCGGCGCTGACACCCTTCACTCGTCGCGTACACGGTATTAACTAAACGTGCAGAAAATACAGTTCTGGCGCTGCCACCATTCACTCGTCGTGTACCCGGTAAGTGAATTATGTGTAAGGGTCATGTGACACATGGTTGCTTTATCAACCAAGTCATGGGTTACCCGAGTATTGTCACCATGCTGATCATGCATTTCAAATACTAATTAAGGATTTGTTTTCAATTTTAGGACCACACAACTGAACGTGCAGAGAATACAGTTCCGGTGCTGCCACACATCACTATTCATTTAGACGGTCGTGAAAAAACTGAACGTGGATTGAATACAGTTCTAGCGCTGCCATCCATCACTCGACGTTTGATTGGTACGCGTGTATTCTTAAGTTATAGGGAACAGCAAAGTTTGATAATAGCATTTTTGCAAATATAAATTATTATTAAATGTTTTATTTTAGAAGTCAACCTTGCACGTGCATTTTAAAATTCTCTCTGGAAGCGAGACTTCACTCGTGACTTATCGAGTGAGTTCCTACTAGTTGTATAAAGGTGGTTGTATGCAATAATAATTGCTTTCCGATACTAATATTTGTGAATTTTGTTTAAAATACGTAGGAATATAGTTTGTATTTCTGCATTATAATGCCGAAATTAAAAAAACAAACCTACACTCAAAGAAAAACGAATATTAGAATCGCTAATCGTGTAGCGAGATTGGATCCGCTTTATAGACTTGAGGAGCAGTCTGCGGATACATCTGCCCGTCGTTCAGTCAGATTGGACCCAGTGCGTAACATGGAGGAGCAATCTGCAAACACAGCTGCTCGTCGTGAGGTGAGAAAGGATGCAACTCGTCGAAAGATGGAGCAATCTGCAAATACGAGCGCTCGCCAAGAGGTTAGGCAAGACCCAGTTCGTCGAAAAATGGAGCAATCTGCAAACACGAGCGCTCGCCAAGAGGTTAGGAAGGACCCAACTCGTCGAAAGCAGGAGCAATCTGCAAATACAAGCGCTCGCCAAGTGGTAAGAAAGAACCTTGCTCGTCGAAAGCAGGAGCAATCTGCAAATACGAGCGCTCGCCAAGAGGTAAGGAAGGACCCAGCTCGTCGAAAGACGGAACAATCTGCAAACACGAGCGCTCGCCAAGAGATAAGGAAAAACCCAGCAAGTCGACAAAAGGAGCAATCTGCCGACACACATGCTCATCAAAACAAACGTGCCAACTCAAACGATAGTGATGCAGAGCGAATTAAACGGCTTAAAAGGAACGAGTCTAAAACGTCGGATTATGCTAAACTGGTCAAGATATTCAGGCAAGAGATAAAGTGTTCCCCGTCAATAATCTGTTCCTGCTGTGGTGGACTATTTTATGAAACATCTACAACAAAAACTTCATCGGAGAAGTTGGCAAGCCGTGGATGTTCTCAAGATTTCATTGATGCCGTTTTGCATGTAGATCAACCAGTGCATTGTCTATGTAGTACTTGCAAAACCGCAATCTATAAAAAGCGCATACCACGACTCTGCTTAAAGAACGGATTTGAATTTCCAGTTATTCCTGACGAACTAAAGGTAAAATTCCCTTAAATGTTAAACAATAGGTTTTAAGGAACGTGCAGAAATTGTTCATATTTAACTCAGTTAATAGTAACTTAACAATAAATTAATTAATATTATGATTTATGATACATTTTAGGGTTTGTCACCCTTAGAAGAAAGATTGGTGTCAATACGGCTTCCGTTTATGCAAATACGGCTCATGGGGTGTGAACGTCAGTCCGTTCTTCGTGGGAACGTCGTAAACGTGGAAAATGACCTCAATGTTTGTGCTGCAGTTCTTCCTAGAACATTCGATGAAAGCTCAACCATTCAAGTAAAACTGATGCGGAGATCAACATACAAAACTCCGTACATGTATGAAACCATCAGGCCATTGAGGGTGTATCAAGCTGCCAAATATCTTATGTCGACAGATTCTTATATAGCTGAAAATGTCATTCTGTCAGACGACTGGTCAAGATATCAAAACGGTAATAAGCTTCATATTTTTTTAAGTGCTATATGATAAAATGCTTTCTTGGATTTATTCTACAATAACATTTACATGACGTATTGTGTATTTTCAGAAGATACAATGAATTTTGAATGTCTAAGTCCATCATCAGTTGTATGTGAACAAAAACAGACGAATTCGGAATGTGAAGGCGACGAAGGTATTTATATACAGTGTTTACTCAAAATAATTAATAGATCATTACTTTGTCTACATTTGGTCAAATATATTTGTTTACAGATGAGGACAACGATAATGTTGTTGAGGAATTAGATCTGTTGGATCAGTCAGACTTTGTGCAAAATCATGGGGCTGATGAAACGTTAATTTATTCTGAAAAGGAAACTTCCACCGATTTTCTAGGAATAAAAATTGCACCCGCGGAACGCAATTATCCTATGGCGTTGCACAGAGATGTAAACGCCGAAGTCCTTTCGTTTCCAACCATATATGCCGGCAAGTTGAGAAAATTCAAAGACGGCACCACATATACTGATATTGCCAAGTCAGAATTACGAAGATACGATCGTCGTGCTTGTCTACCGTCACATATTTTGTATGCTTTTAAAAGATCATATAATGAAAAAGTTGTTCAAGCCATTCAAGTATGTCTCAGGAAAACCACCAAGAATCAACAACTTACTGCAAATACTGCACGTTCATTGGAAAGTTTACGAAATTTGTTGGAGTGTGACGATGGATACACTGTATTCAAGCATTTGAGATCCTCGCCGTCATATTGGAAAGAAAAATCCAAAAAAGTTATGGCGATGATACGGCAGTTAGGGAAACCTTCGTTTTTCATGACTTTCTCTGCTGCTGAAACAAAGTGGAAAGAACTTCTTATTATGCTTCATAAAATTGTCAGAAAAACTGACATATCTGAGGAAGATTTATCAGATTTACCGTTTGAAGAACTTGCTGAACTTATAAGAAGTGATCCTGTCACCTGTATGCGTCATTTTGATCATCGGTTCCGTGCTCTGAGCAAGCATATTCTAAAGAAGAAAAATGGCGTTTTCTTTCCGTATGAATTGGATGACTATTTTACTCGATTAGAATTTCAGATGCGTGGATCTCCACATAGTCATGGGTTGTATTGGATTAAAAATGCCCCTACGTTTATTGAAGGTAATAGTGGGTAATTTGTTTTAAATGTTTGCACGTCCAGTATAATTTTTAAACCTTGGTTGTTTTACAGATGACGACGATTCTGTGCGACATTGTGTCGAGTTTATCGATGAATTCATAACATCTGAGCGTTGCGAAGAAGGAATAATGGCAGAAATAATTGGCTGTCAAATCCATAAACATTCTCATACTTGCAAAAAGCGAAGTAAACAATGTCGGTTTGGCTTTCCAAAACCACCACTAGATGCCACAAGAATTCTTACACCCTTGCCAAAAGACGTTGTTGCATCTATCAAGAAAAATGCAGAGAATAACTACAAAAAAATCAAGCTAGTTTTGGATAACATACCTAGGAACTTTCCGGAAGTTGTGGACTTTGAAATTGTTCTAGAAGATTTGGATTTGTCTTATGCGGATTACATTTTAGCTCTGCGATCATCCATCAAGCGGGTTACCGTCTTTTTGAAACGATCAACCAATGCTGTCTACGTCAACGCCTACAACAGAAAACTGCTTGAAGCTTGGGGTGCAAACATGGACATGCAGTTTATCGTTGACACGTATGCTTGCGCCAAATATTGCGTAGGATACATTTTGAAAGGTGAAGGCGGAGTGTCAAAACTTCTTCAGGTCCTAACACAGAAGGTCAAAAGAGGTCGGCTTAATGCACGGGAACAACTAAGCCAGTTTGCAAAAGTTTTAATTAATGGATCCGAAATTTCTGCCCAAGAGGCTACGGCATTTTTACTTGGTATTCCAAATACAAGTTGCAGCAGACAGGATGTTTTTATCAATACAGCACCACCTGGAGAAAGGGTGTCAATGTTAAAACCTCAAAAGGAACTGCAAGAACTTGCAGACGATTGTCAAGACGTCTGTTGCAAAGGTATAATCGATCACTACGTGTGTCGGTCTGAGGAACTAGAAAATATTAGCTTAGCGGAATTTGCGTCCAGATTTGAATATTCAAAATCAGAGGGGACTAGAACGTTAGGATCAGACCATGGAAATGCACGTGCAGAAACAAATAATTTTGAAGAAGAGACCTCAGCATCAGGAAAGAGGAAATCTGTTCGATTTGAATTGCTGGATGGTAGTGGAGCTGTTCGAAAAAGAGGAATATATAAAGTTATTCGATATCGTCATTACGGAAAGAATGAAGATTTGGACAACTATTGTAGAGAGCAATTGATGTTATTTGTGCCCTGGCGGGATGAAGATGCAGAAATTTTGACAGTAGATGTAATTCAGCGGTTCAATCAACATTATGCAGAAATAGTTGAAAACTCAAAACCGTTTATATACAACCGAGATATTGACGATCGAATACTGGCTGCTCTACTGAATGAAGTAGATTCCGAAGAGTTCAACGATGATGACACCAGTCCGCTTCTTGACAACGACCTTGAAATAATATCGGATGAGCAGAATGGAAACGAAAAATCCTACGATTTGTCCTCAAAGACTTCAAAACCACAATCATTTCTACCACCAAAACTTATGGATCTGGACAATTATAATCAAATCATGAGAAATTTGAACGACAAGCAACGAAGATTTGTTTTACACAATCTTCACTTGTTGAAAACTAAGAAAATGCCGTTTTATACATTTTTGAGTGGAGGCGCTGGTGTTGGGAAGAGTCATGTAATTACGGCAACTGTGCAGAGTTTTATGCGATTTTGCCTTAAATTCCCATCAACCAATCCTGAACAGTTGTGCGTCCTTGTATCAGCACCAACTGGTAAAGCGGCCTTTAATGTGTTTGGTATGACATTGCACTGCACGTTCAAACTCCCACCTACTCCGTACGGAGGAGGTCTGTGTGATCTAGAAGAAGGAGCAGTGAATTCTTTGCGGGTTAAATTGGAGAAAACCAAATTATTTATAATTGATGAAATTTCCATGGTTAGCGTAAGACAGCTCTACGACATTGACCAAAGATTGCGTCAAATATTCAGTACTACTGAAGATTTCGGAGGGAAGTCAGTTCTCGTTGTTGGACATTTTAGACAACTTGCTCCAATTGGCGGATCATATGTGTTCAAACCTCCACGTCACATTCCTTTGGGCGAGTTAGTTGGGAATAATCTCTGGTTGAAGTTTAGGCTGTTTGAGCTTGACGAAATAATGCGGCAAAAGGGGGATTTGGAATTTTGCAAAGCCCTCAATAACATGTCCGAAGGCGTAATGGATGAAGAAGACATCTTTTTAATTAAAACAAGAGAAATTAGTGAAGATCTTCAGCCACCTCAGAATGCAATTCATCTCTTCCAAACCAATGCAGAATGCGAAGAATATAACAAACTTGTGCATGCCACGTTGGAAGGAGAAGGAGTAATGGCTACAGCTTACGACGTTATTGAAGGGAGTGGAAACCAACATAAGAAAGAGGCGTTGAAATTATTAGCTAAAGCCTTTGACAGGCAGCAGAATGATGGACTGCCTTACGAAACTTATCTTAAGGTAGTATGACTTTGTGCTCGTGCAGTTAATAAACATTTGAAAACAAACTTCCTAAATTATTTATACTGATATTATGCACGTGCAATAAAATATTGTTTAATTGCAGGTTGGTGGTGAATACTTTGTTTCGACCAACGTCGATGTTGAAGATGGATTATTCAACGGATCCACTGGAGCTTTAAAAAAAATTGACTTTGGCATGACCAATTCAAACGTTCGGCTTCCTTTATTCGCTTGGATGGATTTCCGAAATCCTCTAATTGGAATTGAAGCTAAAAAAATTCGAAAAGGATCTAATTCAGAATGGGTGCCGATTGGATATGTAAAAAAGAATCTGAGCAAAACTAATCGACATGGTGGTTTGCAAATATGGCGAAAGCAAATTCCTCTGATTGCTTGCAACGGCATGACTATTGCGAAGTCTCAAGGATCATCAATAGTTAATGCCGTCGTCAAAGTTATTTCGCAAGCTAAAGGAAAAAAGGAACGCAAGTTAACTCGCGAAAATCTTTACGTGGCCTGCAGCCGAGTAACCTCTTTAAATGGGTTATTTATTGACGGAAAATTCGAGCCACCTGCTAAACCTTCAAGCAATGACGCTGTTTCGCTGGAAATGGAACGTCTTCGGAGCAATCCTTTCACATTCTCTATCAAATTTTTACAAGATTATGATGATAAGACGTGGGAAAAGATTTATTTTCACAATGTTGAAGGTTTTATCTTGCATTTGCAGGATGTTATTGCTGATCCATGCTGTATGGCAAGTAGTTTGATCATGCTAATTGAACCCCATTTGCTTCCGACAGATTCTTTTAATGTTTCTAATTTTGAGTGTATAAGTAGAATTAATTGTTGTAATAATCGCAACTCAGAAGGGGCACTTATTTTGAAAAAACTGCACGTGCACGTTTTGTCAACCCCAACTTTTACGCAGCATTTTTTGGATAATGGTCATTGTATTATAGTCTCAATGTTTATTTCTGGAGTAGATTGTGTCATGATCTACAAATCTCCAGGTTTCCCGATTTCTCGCTTTACGAAGCATTTAATTGACGTTCTCAACCAGAAAAATGAGGATATTTTAATATTTGGGGACATTAACATTGATCTTCAAAAACATGAGGGGAACATACTTTTGGAACTTTTTACAAAATACAAATTAAGATCTCTAATCGACATTAACAGTGCTACGACTGATGGAGGAACTCATATTGATTGTTGTTTTTCGAATTCTTCAAAAATACAAGCTTGGATTTATGAATCGTACTATAGTTACCATAAACCAATATGTATTCTTTGGCCAAAAGATTAAATATTTTCTTTATATTTGTAAATTAAGTCATTAGTTATTATGTTACAGTATTAATATAAGATTAGATATTTCCAAATACATTCTTTATTTCAAAAAGTGATATTTTCTTATAAATGAAAATGCAATTATTAATTATCCATATAAGTTGCTACAACATAGCATTGGAGTTAGAAATGCACGTGAAGTAAGATTAGAATGAAATATTGTTATTTGTAAACGAATTTTTTAATATCTGTACAATACCTGAAAGATAGCAATCGAATTGGGAATGCTCCTGCAGTAAGACAAAAATGAAATGTTTTCTGGATTTTTGGAAATAAATTTATTAAATGTGTTTATAAGTTGCTACGAATAATAAATGCACATGCAGTAATTTTAGATAAATAAACAATTCCTCGTTACTTGTAATTGATTTATTATGTACTGTATGTGTATCATAGCAATAAAACTGGGGAAATGTCAGAGGTCAATATTTTCAAATATTAACCATTAATGTGTGATACGTCGTTCGCAAGGTATAATTAATATTAATTAAGGACAAGTACTATTTAACAATGTGTGGAGTTGGTATTTTGGGGGGAGGTCTCTCCCACACCTTTTTGAGTCAAAATGACCAAACTTTTAAATTGCGTGTGTATTTTTACTTTGGTTGGGTAAACCTGAAATTTTTAATATTTTATGTGCTTCAAACATTTGAAACTGAAAACATAATTTAATATTGAACATTTCAAAAATATTTTCAATACATGCGACATAGATGATACCCCACATCTACGATACATGAGTACAACGTTGGACGGTTTATTCGTTTATTCATTTCTAATCGTAGCATGTTCAGCATATTTTGTCTCACACCGAGGCGAGGAGATTCTTAAGACTCAAGGAATCAAGGTAACTTAATGTAATATTACAGTCTCCGTCTTCTCATTAGAATGGCTGAAAGGATTCGAAAACTGTATGCGTAGTATTCAAGAAATGCTTGTTCAAGCATTGTTTTTCCTTAAAGCCGAAAAAATAACTAGCTAAATTAAATGCTTTTATTTATGACTTTCGTAACATCATATTTCATAACTCGATAGATTAGCTTTGAGTAGCTTTTACTCTGATTACGAGTCGCCATAACCACAGAAATTGGACCACGCCCGTGATGTTTAGCAAAACGGGTAAGAAAGCCGTAATTTTAGTAGTTATTTCCGTATTTTAAGATGTTTTACCCACAGGAAATGTATATGATTAAAAGTTACAAGCTATTATAAAGTTCACGCATTGCATTAACAACGTTAACTAATATGCCCAAACTGTCGTCATCAATCCAGTTAGGAAATATACTAAGAACAACTTTGTGTTTTTTTTGTAAAGGGTAAAAATGATTCACATAAATATGCTTCACACAATTTTACCATGATGCATATTATCTCAGCAATTTATACGCATTCGAATTTTATAGGAATTCTGTCAGAACTATTCAAGGGGAAGTATTATTCTGTCGTAATCCAAAAGTCTGACAAGGAGGCCAAGCCGAGTGTTTGAAAATATGACAAACGAGCAAAAACGGTTTTCCAAACAACTGAGAGCACGAAATCCGTACTCACTTTCCGTGTTCCAGCGACCGAACTTCAAAAGCTACAAATGCACAAAATCACTCTAAAGGGAATACACTCAAGCTATGAGGAAGTAGATAGCCGATAATATTATAGATACGGTTCCTTGGGTATGAAAAACATTTGCAATAAGTCAAAAAGATACATGAACGAATCTACAGCACAACAGAGGAGAAAGAACATGAAGCATTAGCCTTAGTCCTTTCTTTAATGTTGTCTATTTCGGCCATGATAAGGCAAGTTGGGCTGAGAAATAGGAAACAAGTTCACAAATAACGTTGTGTGTTTTCTTGAATTCCATCGTCTACTCCATATTTTTGTGGCTGGTGACAATGCAATTCCGGTCAATGTATAGCCAAGAAATGTGTCCTTCTACACCCAACAATGTATCGACGAAACACATCGCTACTGATTCAAAGTTTAGCAAAATAAAACATCAATAAGCGTCTGAATTGTCTTTTAAACTAAATTCAAGGGATAAAGTTGCATATACATATTTTAATCTGATTTTAAATTTCGAATATTTCGGTAGACAATTCATAGGGCTTTACCAACCGGGCATAACCTTCAAAATGCATCATTTGAGACGCCTGCTCGTCTCAAAATTTGCTTAAAATACATTTAGTAACTATCTCACAAAGATAAATGAATGCAAGGAAATTGATGAAAAGTTACAAAAACATTGCAATTCAAAATAGACAGATGTAAGCAGCAAGACTACATGAAAATAATTCCATGTACATGTCGAAATTTTAAGTTTTTGAAGTCTGTCAGTTATAAATTTTTGAATGCAAAGGGCCGCATTTTTAGCGATACATTATCCTGTATATAATAAAAGCGATACAAAATCCTGCCCCCGTATCTTCACGGTAGCTTCCTTCCAAGTCGGGTCTTTTCAGGGCTTGGGAGAGTGCTTCTTACGATAAGATGAAAGTAGGGCAATCGGGAGAAAAACAAGAGGCTAAATTTTATTATATTCACAGACATCCCGTTCTTCCCGTATGTACGTTTCACGTTTATTGTATTTTTGCTCATATTGTTCAGAAAAAAATACTAATGGATCCTAGTAGTTTTGGTTTGCTTAGAGTTCGGTTCGGCAGAAGAACAGTAGAAACCTTGAAAAGCTGCATAACTCCTGCCTGAGAAACGATCCGAACATTCAACCGATATCTGATCTGAGCTATGAAGTGAAGGATCATGGACAGAAGACGTCTAGAGCCTACATTATTACTACTCGAGTCTGCGGCTATAAAACCCTAGATAAGTATTTCAAGTGATACACGGAATACATGATCTCCCTTGCATCTTGCCACCATCCAACCAGATAATGATACTACGGCTGCAACTGGCGACTGGTCCTCCCGTACATTTGAGACTCTTCAAATACGAGTACGAAAGTGCAATCACGCTTGCTCGAATCGGGGGAGATTTTGCTCGAGATGCTGCGGATGTGCCCGAAATCGGATTCCCCCGTCTCTTCTTCTTCTTCCTCCTTTTGCTATGGGATTATAGAATGGCACAAGATCATAATGTCTCCGGATCTCGAGATATGTGTGTATATATATATATCTGGGGGGTACACATGCAGAGACAGAGAGCAGTAAGAGGATAAAGTTGCGAATCTCTGTTCTTATTCCCACAGAGAAGGTCGACCCAATCAAGGAAAGAATCCTCTGTTCCCGAGATCCCTGCCTTGAAACATATTACGAGATTACAACAGACAGGCAGGCCTCGTTTAAGTCGCTTTTTATAATAGGCTTATTAGGCTTGGACAACATTACCTTTCACAAGCAACACCAATCAACGTGCCGTTAAATTCCAATCCCTTCATCTGAACACTTTCTTTATTCCTACCTCGTGTCTCCCAAGGCCCTTTTCCCAGTCGGAAACGGAACCTCAATAATCTCCGTCTCTGAAAGGGGATAGATGGAAAGTGAACATGTTTTTCTACTTGTAATTGCTGAAAATCCAACTTTCTCGTTAATATCGGAGCCGAGGAGTAATTTGGAGATAAAAAGTAAGATTGAAAGTAAATGTTTGTAAAAGATAGGAGGAATCATCACGAAAGAAAAGAATGAAATGAGGTGCTTTTGTAATGGTGGTTGCTCCTTGTGCCAATTTCTCCGGTCGTCACCAAGCCCATCTGCTAAAGTTGGGAACGTGAGTCCGAAGTGAAAGGAAAATCCCAGCCAGCTCCAAGTGTTCACAGTTCACACGATAAATCTGACCTTTCTCCCATGCTACTTAGCACTTAATTATCCTGCAGACCATTTAGTAGTATGAGCGACGGATATGTTTGCCCTCCAGTTACCGGTGGATAAGAACCATTGATTTCTGCCAGGAACAGCCCTTCCAGTCTTCAAACGTTTGAACAAGTAGAAAAACGTTTAAAATGTAAGTCTGGAGTCTGTTTCCATCAGTTTTGATCTACTTTCATGTTTTATGGGTGTCAGATTAAAAGCCATTCTGGATTAATCAATATGCCAATTCTATGAGATGCTCACACTCACCGTTACATTCATTTCAAAAGCATGTTTTATTATCTGGGCTATTGGAAATCGGGTTAAGATGTCAACCGGTTTGTTCGTCGATCTGATTGTATCTACAGTCCAAAATCTAGTAATGCGAACAAAAAGATGTCTACCTACAGTTTTAAAGAGACGGGAAATAGATTTATTGCAGTTTTGGCGAGAATTTATTAACGACTATGTCTTGCTTGAAAAATATACTTCGGGGAATGTCTATTTGATTTAAAAGTTTAAGAAAACAATAAGCCAACGAAATATTTACTACATTTTCGAACTCCGGTCAACGTTTGAAACTTTTTGTTACGATGGTGTCAAATAATTAGGACAATATTGATGCATATATTATGTGCAGATATAAAGAATGAATCTTGTAGATTGATTTTCTGATTTTCTTCTTAATTAAAAATTTGACATGTATTTCTGCTAATACAAATACGAAATTAGTTCATTTTTAATCTGTATATTGCTACAGTTGGTAATCTGGGCAAAGATTTCAGAAATTAGCCTATTAATCTTTATACTTTGACACCATTTATTTCAACAACATTTCCAAGATAAAGGTTCAATAATTTAATTAAAAAATTACGATACATTTAACCACTATATAAAAGTAGTATTTTGGGGGTTTCTTGTGGATCGGCTCTTGACAAATTAAAAAAAACTTTGCTGTTGTGATTTCATTTTCAAAATTATTTTGTAAAACGAGGAGGTTGTCAAAAAAGTATTTGCCAGAGTGGTTGATAGATTACTACTTGGAGAAAGTTCCATTTAGCAGGCTTAGCGTATTTAATGACATTTGTTTGAGATTTATTTGGCGTACGCGTACGCATACATATTACTCCCAATCTATTTATTGAATGGTGCCCTTTGAAGCAAGCAGAATTTGCTCAGTTGATCATTAGCTTATCGAGGACTAGGTGAATAAGAAAAGCGGTGAAAACAGGCGTTTCTAACCTTATACTGTACGATAACTTTCTCTTTCTCTATTTTCTGTTGCTTTTACCTTAATATAGATTATTGTTAAACAAGATGCGTTAGTTCCGGGTTCTTCGTTCGAACCTAGACGTCATTAACCAGGAAGAGTTTTTAACAAAAACGTTTATAAATAAATCTAACAAAAACGGAAAATCGGTAAAACTGTTCAAAAATCTTAATTTGTTTCCATCGTCTGTATTTTTAAAATCTATTGTTTATGAAAATTGAAAAACTGCTACAATTAGAATCGTTTTCTTTGCACTCAACTGTTTGTATTCGTTTTACAATTACACATTTTAACAATATACCTACAGACGACATACAAAGATATTACACGTACTAGCATCATATAGTGCAGTGACATCATAACCGGATCTGACAACAAATACTTAAACAATTAAACTGTCAAAGCTATTCTGTTGAGTGATGTGATGGCACACTCACACCCACGGCTAATACTCATGGACGATGGACATAGGAGTTAGTTTAGAACAGGGGAACTTTCCAGTAGTGAGTAGACGACTACAGTTGAAATGAGGACTGTATTCGGGCCATACTTAAAATAGGGTTGACATTATCAAAGAACTTTGGTTGCTCAGATAATGCACAATTTATAACCTTTTAAATTTGAAGATTCCACGCGTCCATTTGTGCCTCTGTAATTATTGACTAAATGATTAGGGGGCTTGTGGCATACAGTGGAATATGAAAATGCGTTGAGATTCTGGGTCTTATCAAACACCAATTAGGCTCGTTTATATTCAAGAGAAGAGGCCAGACCACTTGTCAATGCTGCTTCCTTCTAATAGTTTGTATAAATATATTTACATCTTCCCTTCAGCAGTCCATAGATTTAGAGACTCAATATATTTTTAGCCATGAGACTGTATAATAGTAGCAAACCACTTGCATTCATGACATGGACATTCCCGTAATGTATATAAGAACGTCTCTAATCGAATCTCATTTTCAAGCAAGCAAATACACAACAACTTATAATCTCGAGGTTGAGCCTCTTTCTGGCACTCTGACTCTCATCAAAACATTACTGAGTTTTCACGGGTGTTAGCTTTAAAACTCCAAGGACTTTAGTGCAACATAAGCTACAGTCAAAGAGTCAGTCAGTCTTTGTCTCTTGGCAGGGTCACCTGAACATAAAGACGGTATTTTTCATGTCCTGCATAAGTTTTTGTCAATGAGTCGAACCGTCAAGTATTTCATTCCACCTGTCACATTCATACAGTCCCTGGAGTCGCGTGACATTGTAACAGTGTGCTTCAACCAACGATAGTAGCTCCTGAAAGGGCTTTTCCTCCTAAGGACCTAACGTTTTCAATTGCATAAGATCCTATCTATTACTTTTTAAGGATGATGGAAGCACGGAAATCAAACGGTTTGGAGGTGCTAGCCCTTTGCCTTGTTGTGGGACTCTATTGCGACTGCATATTTTCATCGGTATGTGCAATAACTGACGAGGAGAATATCTTATCCGACTCGTCGGAAGAAGAAACGGGAAAGTCCGAAAACAAGCTTTTAATCATCATGTTGGATGGGTAATACATTTTATAATTTACATAATCTTCAGTTTTCCTCAAATTAGTTCTCATGAAATCTGACAGTAGCTACTCATTGTAGCTTGTAACTGACAGGCTGGAATTTGCTTACCATTCCATTTGCGAGTAAACTATCATGAAAACAAAGTGTTCTTGTTATTTTACATGATCAACATTTCATTCACATGAGCAGATTGCATTAATTTTCCTTGAAAGAGCGTGGTTTTCGATAAAGAATCTAGAAACCCGACCCCGACGAACCATGCTTGCAATTAGAACTCTGAATCATTGAAATACTTTGTCAAGAGAACCAAATTAAATATTCACTTATCCATATGTTTAACAAGTCGACATCGACGATAACGATTAATCTGCCGAATTGTAACCAAACTTGCTAGCGGGGTTACAGGGTTTCTGAATCTCAGCCACGCCTTAATTATAGACAATGTTCAGGACTTGGGACGTCCAGGAACCGATTCAGATTTAATCTAGAAAATTCTAAATGTTATGTGGGGTGATTCCGTCTCTGTTGGTGGTATCATTGGATCAATTAACACTGAATCATGCACGTACATTTTTATTTGGGAGGTTTTGATTGCCGTATGCCATGCAATACTAGGCACTCGTGATACATGGAGATACCCGCCCTGAGTCATATTTGTGCCGATTACGCTACCTTTCTTAATTTTTAATTTCCAGAATAGAAATTACTACATACTTTAATTAGTACGGCTACGTTTAGTTCTTCACTTAACCCTTTCCTCTATGTAATTACAGCCCGTTAAAAGCATGAGAAGATAAAAAGGTAGCAGGAATAAAACCGAAAATACAGAACAATTAATTAATGAACGATCGATGGTAAAAGAAGACGTTTTTAATGCTGCATTTCATATATCAATAAAATCATATTGTTTCTCGTGGATAGCTAGAAACGAGGAAATTTTTCATGTATTGTAGCTGGAGGGAATTGATATCTAATTAAGTCGAATGCTCTCAATATGAAATACAATTGTAGGAACACATGAACATAATTCCGGCCACAAATGTTTCGTATGCAGTGTTCCATAATAATAAAATAATACGATTGGTATGATGACTAAAATAGCTGGATTGATTAAAATAGGTTCCGATGGGATTACTACGAGCGGCAGAAGCACGAGCTTCGAGGATTTCCGTTATTTCTTCAAGAAGGTGTTCATGTAGAATGGGTGGAGACCGTATTTCCATCCTTGTCCTATCCCGCTTGGACCACAATTAGTACAGGAGTATATCCTGAAATTCATGGAATCATTGGGAATTACATGTTTGATCTGAAACTGGACGCAGTATTTGACTTATTTAACCATACTTCAACGTCTAAAGTCCATTGGTGGGACAGCGCGGAGCCGATCTGGACCACCGCCACGAGATATAATAAGAAGAGTTTCCTAAGGTTCTGGTCCAGATGCGATGTTCCATTCAACGAAATAAATCCGGACAAATGTACGGGATACCGAGAGGCTAGGGGAGTACAAGCTATTAGAGACACTCTGAATTCGGCGGTGGAACATCTTGAAAAAGGCTATGACCTCGCTATGGTATGAACTTTATACGACTCCATCCATACAAACTTTTGAGACCATTTGGAAACATTTCACTGTAACATTTGCTGTTCATGGCTCTTGGCTCCAGGTTTATGGTGAGCATATTGATAACATGGGTCACATGTTTGGTCCAGACTCCGAAGAATTGAAACAAGCCATTCGTGACGTAGATGACGTCATTTATGACTTTTTAGACCGAATGACTGACACGGGTTTGGACGAGAAGGTATGGTTGAACTTTATTCGACAGAACAATGGTAAGCGTCTCTACGACTAGATACTCTAATGACTTCTAAATGTCAATATTTGTAGGTAAATGTCATCATCCTAAGTGACCACGGGATGAAATGGGTTGGTGAGGGATCCGGGACGATATATGTTTCCGTAGGGGATTACTTAGACAAAAACGACGTTTATAAAGTTTTGGACAGAGGAGCTGTAGTTTCAATTGCTCCATATGCCCGACGTATTGATCTCGTAAGTTTATCTATAGCCGTTTTTACAGATTTTCGGGTCTGAAAAAATAGGCTCTTTCATACCTCTCTTTTACACAAAGGTCTATGAAAGACTCAAGGGGAAGGAAGGCTTTGATGCTTACAAACGAGATGAAATTCCAGATGAATTTCACTACAAGAACAATCGGCTCGTTCAAGAAATATTACTCGTAGCAAAGCCGAACTATTTCCTACAAGGTCTTCAGAGCTCAAAGCAAGTACCCAGAGATCCTCCAACCCAACGGTACTGGGCTGGAGTCCATGGTTATCCTAACATGACGGACATGAGAACCATTTTCTTTGCAAAAGGACCAGGTAAGGAAAGATTGCGATCGGATCTGTAACCAAATTAATTTTTTTTGCTAATTGACCATCATCATAACTGTAATTCGATCCCGTTTCAGATTTCAAGAAGGGAGTAGTCCATCCACCAATAAATTTAGTTGACGAATATCAGTTATTTGCCGAGTTACTTCACATCCCAGCACAACCTCATAATGGAACGTGGTCGAAGGTGTCTGCAATGTTAGCTAGTAAAGCGTTGACGATGTTACCGCTCAGTCCTACCATTCTCCTTGGCGTTCCAATCGTATTACTCTTATTGTCCCACTGAGCTTCGAGTACTCTTTTATATTTACGACAAAGTTTTGAATGACGACGAGATCCCAGAATCGTGATTTTGTCACCCAGATTTTGAAAATTTAAACTTAAAGGGTTAGTTAAACGTATTTTAAACTACTTTTCTTAAATCTTAATGGAAACTTTTATACTGCCTTAGTTTTTCAAGTGACGTTTTTTTCGAGGTTTATGTATCCACCTATAGGTGATTTAACCCGCACTGCACTGCCTTCTTCTTTTTTTGTTTTCTTGCTAACCAGCTTGTGACTTCTCCCCCTGTCTAGTCAGCAACCTATTCCAGCAAATCAATTAATTTTTCAAGGGAAAATTTTTAAACCACAAATTTGAATTCACTGTGCTTCATCCCAACCTGGTTATCAAAAAGATGAAGGAAGAAGAACTGAAGGCATACTTGATTTCATATATGTATCCACGCTGTCTATGTGTCCAACGTATACAGGGCCCTTCACCTGAATAATTGCATTTTTTATCCGAGTTCAAAATAATTTTTAGTCTTCGTAACCTCTAAATCCCAGCAATATTTATGAGCTCTTCTTACATGTATCACATCAATAATTTCATATCACTGTCGGGAATACTTCAGCAGTAGATTATTCAAATGATTCAGTTTCGGTAATTTTCTTATGATCTACATGAACTTTTAACGAAAGACAGAACTATTGAATAAGTGACAGATTTGTCTGGGATTAAACTCGTGTCAGTCGGATGACGGAAACGGCCTTAACGGTACAGCATAAAATGAGGGTATTGCAGAGCGACAAGATATTGTTCAGAAATAGTGTCAGTTTAGACGGTCATTTTTTTCAGGTTCTTGTTTCATGTCATGTGTGATCACTGCCTGTAATACGATGAATACATAGCATTAATTTAGATTTCCAAATTTCTTAGAGAAACCCTGATTAAAGATTTGAATTGAATCCTTTTGTGTAGCTGAGGGCACAAAACATGATCTTGCTTCCAGATATTCGTTGGCATTGATCTTGTGGTCAACAAACCATTTCCAAGCGACAGGGTCAATATTATACCCAAAAATGCCACGGTACACAAGTACCAAAATAATTCTTGCTACGGATACAACGCTTGCTATTCTAGCTAGCATTACAAGGGGATTTCTACCAACGATTTAGCGTTAGTTTGTGTTGAGATTAAAATGTTCCCGACTACATTCATACTGCATTAATGTACATGTTGCTAATGTTAATTAAGGTTTCTGCCAAACAGCATGGAAAAATTGAAATTCAGTGACATGTACCTTACGACGAGCCAAACTACTAAATGTACCTTCCTGTTGATTTACAATAAGGTTTATTTTTGTTACTACGAACTAATTATTTTAATACTTCGTTCCACATCTGTTTTCCTAGTTTAAGTAAAAGTCAGTCCTTTATAATACTAGAATATAAATTCTGTTTTACTTAAGTTGAATCGTCCAAACTGCCTGCCTGTAATGTCAAGCACTTTCACACTGACTAATTTTGTAATGTCCAATATCGGTGCTATATCTGACGTATTACACTGTAGTTTAGTGGTAAATACGATCTTGACGTAGTAGAAAAACTAAAGTATTGTCTGACTCCAAGAAGTTCGAGTTAGGCCCCATAAAAAAGACGGAAATGTTAGGAATTGACCATGCAGCAACTGTGTCTCTCGTTGGCAATAATAAGAAATTATAAAAAATAAACTCTGTCCGTGCACTGCGAACAATAAATGCATGCCTTGATGTTAAAGTTAATACTGGTGAAAGAGAAGCAATAATAAATTTGCTGAAGACCGTTACATTTAATTGAGGCTTAGTATATGCAACAACGAATAAAAATATGAATAGTTGTCACAAGTAGCTCCTTATAAATTTCAGTGCTATATTCCACTAAACTGATTCACAATATGTGTTTGTGCATCACATTCAACGTGATAATTAATGTTGTTCATCAAGTTTTCTGTGTTGTCTTCAATGTTTGTCCGAAAATTCCTAATAAAACATACCTTCATGAATATAAATTGGTTCCGGGATTAAAGATTTATTCAAATTTTTTGACCTTTTTACAAGTTTCCATAAAATTAAACATATATAGCTTTTGTGTATATTTTTATTATGTACCCGGATCTCTATTCTCTGTGCCGGTATATCAATATTATGATGTATTGCACACTCGTAAACATTTGTTTTTACAGAAAACAAGCAGCAGTCATCTTTCCTGTCGAAAAATCAACATATTAACCGAAAGTTTATTTACTATCTTTTCGTCACAGGCTCAAGCTGCATTCAACCACCAAAACAGAAGTTATCCGGCTAGGAATAGCATTTCCAGTAATTAAGGATTTATTATTGTAAACAGGGAACAGAAGAAACATTGCCACTATTGCGGCCTCCAAAATGCAAATTTTAACATTAAATGGAACGGAGCTAAATTATCTTTAGTTGTTGAGTTGACTGACCTTAGTCGTAAGATATTATAGGTCAAATTCAAAACTCATTGTCAGGTTAGACTACTTCTACTATTAACAGGGTGGAAAGTGCCGTAAAGTTGGCGAAAATAGAACTGACTGGAATACAGGAAAAGTAATTTAAACTTGAACTAATTTTCTGTGTTTGCTAGAACTGAAATTGCAAAACAGTGCCAGCCTTTACAAAGTCCTATTTAACCCTCCCAACAAATTTAATTTCTATTTTTGATATTACATTAGCGAAAGAGTACCTCATACGCATATTATCTATATTATCTGTTATTTACATTAAACTGCGCCCCGTTGCCTTCCCATTTCCGAATTTCAAAGAGACATTAGAACAAAGTAAGCTAAGTTACCGTTCCTGAACTGAATGAGGAACTGAATAATTTTAGACTTATTGTTAGGGTTCAAAAATTTCAAAGATCTCATGTTCATGAATATTTGGACCATCTAGCGCCAATTATAACTGTACGAAGGCTTTGTTTGGCATTAGAATCGACATTTTAGGGTAATTTAATTACGCTATTTAAATTCCTGCAAATATCGGTTCAGATCAAATCGATTACTAATCTAGATTGCACAGTCATTACATGGATTTATACCCTTCTAATGAGTGTCAGACGGTCGAGTTAGGAAGTTCAAATCAAACTGACCGTTTGAATATCGTTGTTTATCAAGTACTTACGACCATCAACTATTTAAAGTTGTTACTCTATTTTTAACAATTTGACTAAAGACTTCATTAGCAGTTGACAGTGTACCCAGAGGCCTAATTGTTTAGAAAATGGAAAAGTAGTCGTTTGTCGTTCGACGTTCTCACCGAATACAAATGCACGAATTAAACGACATAAGATTAATACCTAGTTGAACCGGGCATATCTTAAATCTCTTTTTACCAAATTCAAGAAAAATAAGTTCTACAAAATGACCTTAATTCGTTCCTCCTCACCGCAACATGGAAACTTTTTAACGAGGTGCATTTAAGCCTATGCTAAAGTCTATACAGTTTGCGGTTTACTTTACAATTTACAATGCTTAATTGACTTTTATTATGCACGATCTGCTAGAGCACTTTATCTAAGAATCCTCCCATTATGAACCAATTAACCTGTATTTGGATTATTTAATTCCACTTTATAAGAATACCCTAATCTGTAATAGGAATACGAAGCCATGGATTTAGCTTTTACAGAGTTTGTATGATCTCGTATTTTTTCCGCAGATCAATTTTCTGATTCTTTGGATCCATCTTGTCTTTCTTTTTGGCAGCCAACTTAGCTCGCATTTCTTGTGCTGTCATGTTGAAATCCAGACCGTTGCTCGAGGATTTATTCGGAGTCCTTTTAGGTTCCACGTACACTTCAGGGTACGGGGTCGGGGACTCGGAGGGAGAAATGGTAGGAGGTGTTGGCGAAAGGCCTATTGAGCTTTCATTGTCGTACTCCATGAAGCCGTTGCTCGAATCTTTGGTTAATGAGTTGGATTTGCTCTGAAAATAAGAGGAAAATTTTGCATTTTAAAAAGGGAATTCAACAACATTTAAAAGAGAAGTCAGGTGAAACATATATATATATATTTGAGTAATAATCAGTCAGTCATCTCCAGTTGCACTGAGCAATTCTTTAGGAATAAGCATAAGCAGATATGGATCAGATGTATCGCCACTACTAGTTCAAGTTCAGGAAAACTTAATACTGGGGTTAGAAAGTCATGCTACCGACTCGCCCAAGGTTGAAGGTGGTAATGATAATTAACCCTCTCATGCACAATAATCCACTTGGCCTTAAAAAATCAGAGGCAAAATAAACACACAAAGCAAAATTTTGAAAAACAAGTAAAGAAATGAGGGATGTAAAACGTTACAATGCATTGACTATTGTTTACGGCCAGAGCATGTGATTTCTGAACTAATGACATAATCTGACTTCATGTGACTTTCTAACGGAGGTTTCCCATCTGAATGAATAAATGCATCACGTCACGTTGCCAGTAGGTATAAGGGTTAAAATTTAAATGAACATTTCATGTCCTATTTTTACAGTTCTTGCAGGGAATGAATATTTATTTAGAACCCTAAGTGATTCGTTTCATGCTAATACAAACTGAAATTACCTTTGTATTGGCGTCAAGCATTAAAACAAGCAATGGAGATCCCTACATTAGAAACGGCACGAATCCATTATAAAGAACGAAGTAAAATCTGCCTTTCATTAGAAATTCAAACATTTGTAATTAATATGTGAATTGCCGATCGTGATTGCCAAATTCCAAGCCGCTTTTATTATGCATTGTTAATTAAGTCGAACTTCTACTAGATCGGTTTCAAAATTTTATAGCAGTTGGATATAAATTTCGGGATCCGTAGTAGTTTAAATAAATTCGATTGAATATTTATACAAAATCAGAGAAGAATATGCAGGATTTTTAGGAAGCGAAAACGATCTGGGCCTGTTTTTCGTGGCACTTTTATATCAATATCAATCTTATATCAATCAATAAATTTCCAAATACTACAGCTAAATAATTACTATTTATTGTTACAAATTTTAACTCAATTGAATTTTTAGCAGTATTTACGTATGCCGTAGCAATAATCTATAATATATACTGCAAATTTCATTTAATATTATTATACAGTAATACAGTCAATCGTATTACGAGATACGAGATATTGAGCTTGGAAAGGCGAGATAAAAAAAAATCCACATCTACATTCGCGATCAATAAAGATTGGATTGCGATTCAGTTTTCACGGACTGATGTAAGGCATAGTAATTATTTTATTATCGTCATTATCAAATCATTTAACGCTGTGCTAAATTAATTCTCAAATCCATACGCTCTGAATAAATGAAAGTGTTCCTGGTTGCTTGGGATTGAAGCTAACTCCCCAAGTACTTCAATTTGAGATCATAACAGAATATTATTACCATTATGCAATCGAGCTTATTTAAATATATATCTGTCAGCGATCCCCGACTCCCTCGTTGTTCGCTTAGTCTGAACAAAATGATGTCGTATTTAACTTGTGACGTATTGGAAACAATTTTTAATTGTAGAGCTTCTGAAGCTGCGAATGGAATGAATCGAGCTTCAATACGAAAGCTAGGATAATCAATAAAAATAATATTGTAATCCCTTCTTGTAACTAATTTTGTTATCAGATTGAGATTAATTATTCCTCCCAAAATATCGAGGTAAATGCATAATGTATGAAATCCAACATCTTTCGTGAAGACAAAAGGATTGTCTCGTCTGTATTTTTCTATCTAATAAATGCCAATTATATGTACTAATATACTTAAAAAAATAATTTCATATCTTAAGACTATGATTGCTAAATCCCCTTCAAAGATGGACTTTTGTTGATTGAAGTTTCGCTGTTTCAATTTCAAGTCCCTTCTCAACGGATGCTTCAGCAATACTTGAAGATGTCAATAATTTTTAACACTTCGACAGTACATTCTTCTACGTTGGCATGCAGATTACTACATAAAACCTGAATGAAGAACAAGCGACTAACAAAAAGATGCATCGAATCTGTAGTGGGTTGATTTCTCTTTTATTGTATGGAATGGCTATCCCAATACTTTTCATTATTCGCAAATGAAGCGATATGATAATTCATTAAGGTGGTCTAGTTACACCTTCGCATACTTTTCAGCTCTATCGACGAACAGCTTCAAATCCTATTGTTTAGATTTGGATGTGTGAGGGAAAAAATAATGGAAAAGTAAATTATGTACGAGAGACAACAGAATGAGGGTTGGATTTAGTTAAAGGAATGTTGAATTTTTAAATATTATGAGGCTGGGCTATGGGGACAAATAGTCAAAACTGAGTAATATCTACCCTAATACATAAATACTTAAGAAATTTAAATACTTTTTGCACCCACAAAAACTTTTTTTGCTTGTTTTATGATTTATTAGTGCTTCAATTTGCAATTCTTTCATCTTTTCGTATGGAAATTATATTACTTCCTCTTATGCAATTTTGTTTAATACCGCTCATATGGCGTGGGTTGGTGAGTGCTTTTATATATTAATTTTTCGAAAAGTGTAAATGATTTCACAATGGCCAACAAAAATTAATTAAAACTAACTACGAAAGCAAAAAGAAGTCAGTATAGGAGCGTTTTCGATTTGAACCTCTTCAAAATAAGGAAACAATTCAAATCTTCATTGTCATCTTTATTTGTTGACCAAATCATTGCCATTTCCCGGAACTAAATAAATGGGACTCAACGCTCAACTGCAACACTCATAATTGTACACGATGTGGCTGCTGACTATAACAATTCTGAAGGCCGAATGACATCCGGAATTAAAGTGCAATGCTTAATTCCGCTTAGAAATATACGACTCACACGAATATGAATAGCGTCAGTACTCATAATACTATATTATTACAACAAACCTAAAAATTTGACACAATATTAATTCTGCAATAATATCGTAATGTACAATATTACACAGTAGGTTTTGATGGCCTTCAATAATTTCACGATAGTTTGATACTTTTATAACTAAAGGTGATAGAACATCTAAACTCCGTTTTGCAATACGTGTGTGGCGTAACAATGCTGTCAACTGTTGCATGTTTACATTACTATGGAACTTGAATACTGTTCCGCGTGTTCCGTACTGCAAAAATGCTAATTAAACCTTCGTATTTGAGCCGTGAACATTGGATATTCAATATGGAATTAAAAAAAATCTTGTTACATGAGGATGAATCGGAGTTATTCCCTCTGTGGAATTAAACTCTAGATTAAAACTAGATTAAACGATCAAAGATCGAATTCAAACTAAAAGTTGGAAATTCGATTCGTTTAAAATGGGCGTGAACTATGGATCATCGTTCCGTTTCATATAATTTTAGTCTTGCACTGTTAGAAGTTTACAATTCAATGCCTTTGGGAGCTGGAGGGGCCTTTTCGGCTGTAACCGAAGAATTGTAGAATGAAACATAAATCGTACGTTTCTTATTTCAGCTCACCAAAATTCTGATTATTCGGGTTTTTGTCAAATGTGCACCTGTCCGCCGGTGCCTTATAAATAAATTAGGGTAAGTGCCATAACTACAGCCATGCATTTGTAATCTCGCAATAGGGCTTCACTCAAAATTTTTAAGACAAGCTGTTCGAATTGTTTTCATAGTTGTTTGTTCAACAGATTGTGTGGATAATAATGAATATTAACTCCTTAATCATTAAATTTTGCCAGCGAATGTGATTATAATAACTAACGGCAAAGCTAATGAACCTTTAAATGGCTTTGATCCAGACTTTTCCAGGGAAATCCACAACAGGTTATTTAAATGGGGTTATGTTTTAATAAATGGTGAAGATGTCCGATGCTACAAAACTATTCCGATAAGTAAACAAGTTAGCAATTTGGGATACAAAATTTGTAGTTTATTGAATACCCAGTGTTTATTCAAGTCCTAAAAATGCCGACAGTGTTGTCGGCAATTTTAGGTGCTCATCAACCCTAAATCAACACCTATTTTAATAATTATCAATGAGGCTCAGAAATAAATCCAGCAGTAACGAAGGCAGTAGTGTGGACGCTTATGCAATGTATGCCTTAATGGAGGATATTCATTTACAATGTATTAGTGTTAATATAGTGTGTATTAATCATATATGATTGAGTAATTAAATATTTGCAAATTTATTGAATCGTTATAACCTATAATACACGTACTTCAGCATAGCGTGTTAAATAGATTTACAGTGAGGGAGTGCTTGCAAATACTATCAAGTCATCATGACACATTCCATTCCCTTTTGAAATATTATCTTATGTTGCTTTATTTGCACAAATGCTTTAACTTTCACTCATCGTACTACTTATCAGGCCCAACACATTCTACTTCACGACCAATGTCTCACATAATATGTTAAATAACTTTACTAACCAATTGTGAATTAATAGGAAGGAATAGAGCCTGTTTGCCCCATTCAGATTCAAACAGTTTTTTTTATTACCGACTGTTTTTTTAAACAAGGAAAAAATATTCCCAGCCAGATGCATGATTCAAACTGTCTGTGAAAGGTTTTAGATGTATTATTTCTTTGCAAAATATAGTTCATACATTATATGTGTAACCTATTATTAACGACGGGAATAAAGTATTTTGTTATTTTATTTATTATTTTTTTTATCCTTTATGTAATACCTTGTTGAACCGTAATGCGGGGAATAACAGGGGAAGATATACATTTTCTATTATATCTTGCAAGAGCAGAATTCAAAGATTATTTCCATAATAAGCTTATAGTCTTTATCGAGCTTGTATGATTAGAAGGAATCAAGGGAACGTGGGTATATTTGCATTATGATTCCGAGTTTATTCTCATAGTCCACGGTCAGATTCACAGCTAATCCCTTTTCTTGGAAATAAAACAGAAAGTCTGTACAGTGAGTGAAGGTGATGATGACGATATTGATGATGATCGTGGTAGAAATAAAATAATAACGATAGTGTTGCTCAATTCCATGATTTAGAGTTTTAAATGATGCATGCATGATGCAGTTACAACACATCAATGTCGGCTAAATTGGAATGGAGCTGCATTTTTTGATTAAAACCTTATTAATTTTCATCATTTTGTTTTCTTGATTGAATTTTATTTTCCAGATTATGTTATTAGAAGGTAGCAATATACAGGGTGTCTTTTCCAGGTGTATACAAGTTCAAATTATCAAATATTGAAGTTGTATACACTTGGAAAAGACACCCTGTAGATTGGAATTACTATTTGATACAAAAACGGAAAAGTCCAGGCGGAGGAGTCAATTTTGATTTTTCAGGAAAACTATGATCTTTCAATAGTTGATCTATAAGTTAAAACTTTTAATAACTGAATCAAGATAATTCAAAAAAATACTTAAATAGAGTACGGACAACGGATTGGATTATGTCTTATAAAGTCATTCATTTAGAATTCTTACTAATGGCCAACAACTAGATAAGGTTCCGCTTTGATGACCTGAGAAGTATCTCCAAAACTTTTTAATTTTGCAAAACACGTGCCCGAAAAATTTATTCAACTTTAAATTGATGACACAATCAGCTAATTACACTAAACTATTAGTATTTTTTTTAAACCGTACAAAACAAGTTCAGGACGAATGGTGTTTCTTATCGTTGAATAATCCTGACAAATTAAAATATTTAACAAACCACTTGATATTTTTACAATTTTTTTCGGGTTCTAATGCAATGACAACATAAAATTCCAAGGTCAAATTAAAGAAAAAAACGCAACATGATGCGAATTGGATTTAATTTTTAATTTACAAAAAAGCCGTTTTCAATTCCCACCAAGCGTTTTGTCTATTCTAAATTTACAAAGAATGAATCCACATAGTCGTTCAACTTCAAAAATACTAAACCCTAAAAGTAGATTAATTAAAATATTATCCTCGATTCGAAACGACAACAAAACTATAAATTCGATTAATACCTTTGCCTGTACACTGGTTATCTTATCAATTTTTCGATCCTGGCATTAAAATCTGAATTTAGGGGCTGGAATTTGATGCTACAGAATATTTGTCTTTTAAAATATCACGTTAAATTGTTTAAAACCCAATCCAGCACTCAACAGGTTATATTTATAGACTAAATCTGATGATCTTTTTACACGTACTTCTTATAAAATTACACTCTTAAGAGCTTTACAAAAATTTAAAAAAACGAATTTTCGGATTGTTCACTTTTTAATCTTTGCTTCTGTAAGTGATTAATATTTGTGACAATTGGGTGGCTTCTGAATTTTTACAAGCAAATAATAATATACGATAAATAGCTTTTTTTTAAATTACAAGACTTACAAGTTCTCTAGACTTCTTTTCCACCAAGACACTAAACTTCCTCATACAACAATGCACATCTTGTTACTGATCTTTAATATATTTGCAAGTCGGTTTTGAACAATTCTATCTATACAAAGCTGATATAGTATTTGATAACACTGCATTATTAAATGGCATTACTAATGGCCTGCAAAAAGTAGGCTATAAAGCCACGAGCTTTGTGTTTAAAAAATTACGATCCATTCAAATTACTGAAACTAAAAAGTTGATAATCTTTAAATTCAAGTTACGCCGACAATAAAAAAAATTAAATTAGTCGTCGTCGACGTGTTAGATAAAAATAATTAAGTTTAAATAGCAAGATACTCAGATTTATTTGAATGTATTTTTGAAATCAACCACGACAATAAGCAATAGACGACCAAATTGGAGATTAATTGAGATTAATTGACAGCCTTTAATCGCAGAAAATTGTTTTGAATATTTTCATGTCCGACAATTTCGATCCATGCTTCTGACGTACGTGAAAGTAAATTTGATTAAAATTGTTTTATATCTTAAAACTCATATCTACAGTTAGTTTCCGATAAAGCTAATATGAGTTGGTTGACGGCAAGACCTGGTCTAGGCACAGCATTATTGTGTAAAATTAAGTAAATTTAAAAAAATTACGGTTCCCTTCGGTAGGGGACTACACCCGACGCTCGCATTGTATCTATCTAGACATTCACATTAAGCATACGAATATAGAATGTGTATAGAATATAGAACAAAGAACATGTGCTCTTTGACATATGAAAATATGAATTAAGAAGGGTTAAAAATTGATTCGAATTAGGGGAAAACTGTTGCATGGGGAAACATAGAAACAAGAATAAAAATAAAAGCTTGGAACGGTGACCCAGCTATGTAAAGTTCATCGGGCACCTGTTCGTAGTGTATGACCGTATTGGTTGTATCAAGAAATGAAACCGTGAACATGTGTGCCTACTGCCTACAAATGGTAAAATTGATATTTTTATTTATTATTACAGGATTTATCAACTTTTAGATAAAAAACCGTGCGCGTTTTACGATCGGATTCAGCTTTCAGCTGTCCATCCTGGAAAGGTGATGTGGGCGGTCTTTCATACCGATACCAATGGTCATATCGTTTATCGAACATATCATATTAACAATATATGTTTAATAAGGTTATTATTCAGATATTTCAGACCCTTGTCAAAAGTCAGACGGCTGAACTGACTGGCTGGGACTTGCAACCCATTTCGGTGCCGGTTAACGCTTTCAGTAATCAATAAATCTCATATGTAAAGTGCACTGAGAAACTCATTATTACTTAAATTTAAAGCCGTTCTGTGTTTTAGATCCAGGTATTTTATTTTCTGCTTAGCTATACGTACGATATACTTGAAATATACCATACCAAAGCCATTAAAGTACTTCGAATTTAATTCCAGATACAAATATCAACAAAACTTAGAGAAGCCAGTACGATTCAGATTCTGTAGCAACTCTAATTAAATTTTGTTAATGTTTGTCTCTTCCTTTGCTTTTAATGTTCCTAATATCCCGCGAATTGCGTCAAAATTTGTATAAGCTGATAGGATGATTTAATCATAATATTTTTGTTGAGAATGACAAATTCAATTCGACCATTATCATTCACTACTTCCATAAATTTTGTATATAGCATAAACACATTGTAAATATTTTTCATCAATGTGGAATCGATAAGGGGGAAAAGGAAAGCAGGTTATAGAAACGTCCACGATAACTCATTAATTTAAACCTGTTTCCGGTTTTTCGACGACGTCTTTTACACAGTCGTATGTCGTATATATGTATGATTTTGTGTTACTCTAACTACGATTTTGTACTGATTTCGGGACCCCAGCCAAATCTGATCCATTTGGTCACGGCACACTGTACCGTCCTACAATGAATGTTTATTTATTCTTATGTTTATGAACCCCATATAAATCTTTGGATATTTCTGTTCTTCTCATTATATGTATTCCTCATTTCCTTCAAAATTTAGACTTATAGTATGAAATTCTACCATTCTTAACATTCATAATTTCCTAGTTAAAATTCTCGTTCAACTCAACAATCTTAATTTAAAATATACGAAGCTTTTGAACCAAAAGATTGCTGACTGCATTAAACATGTTTTAACCGAATAATTTTAATGCATTCGATGGAATCCCAATGAATTTATATTAATTAGGAATGAAAAAAATATCTTGAAGATTCAAAACGGATCGATCATGTACTCAAGATCGGCATTGAGCCAAATGTGGTCTTTACTAAAAACTTCACAGCAGTACATATGACTTAAGTAATCGGATTACATGGAATATTGAAATTCATTTTTTATAAAATATTTACCATTACTCATTGCGTCATTGCTCAACAAAATTTTTAGCATTTAAATTAATCATATTCGTTTTAAAGAATGACTGAGCTGGAAATCTGTTATCGAATTCAGTTTATTCTGCAGAGAGTCAATGTCGAGATATTTCAACTTCACAAGTTAAAAAACCGGAATAATTGAGCTACGTACAAGAATAGCATATTGTGCTTCTTGCACGAATGGCCTACAGAATGGAATGGCATATCCAATACTTGCATGCTAATTCTGACCTTTCAACCGTGCTATTCCCTGTGATAGTCCGTATCTGAAATTTCCATGAAAAATCCTGCTCATCATATGTCACATTAATTTCAAGGAATTATTTTCTCGCATGTAGACAGCCAATAAGACAATGAGCTACTGCGGGAAAACTATATCCCGTCAGTACAATAGGGACTTTCTGAGTAGAAGATTCAGAACATGAATCAAAATTAATTCAAACATTCTTATGCTTTCTTGAACAATAAGGAACTTTGTCCCGGTTCATGTCTACACATAAAACACCTACGACTGCGAGGCTGTTCTGTCTCTCGAATAAAGAATCCTACGCGGTACCCATTTAATCATCTTTTAGCACCTTAGACTTATTCAGAACTTGGAGCAAGAAGGTCTTAATAATTTTTTCCCCTCGTTGGGGCCGGTGATTATTATTATTTGAGGGTATAAACTCGACAACAGCATCTTGCACGCATATCCTAACTAATCCTGAATAAAATTCCAACCGTTTATCTTCGAATCTGATCTTGAGAAGCTTAAATACGACACGTTACAAAACTATCATTTCCCATGCCTTCATTTATTTTTTGTCTCCAGAATTCCTACGGTTTTTATGAGAATTATTCCGCTCACAGTAATCTTCCATCATAAACTTAAAATTACAACCCGTAAAAGACGAGTTCTTTACCTAACTAACGTAAAGGGGACACGACGTCTTTGCGTGTTTGGAACGGATAGACATTTATAGTTGAGCATAGCAAATATGAAGTATGTGCTGATGTTTTTTAGCTTATTATTTGTATGAGTAACAAGCAAACCACCAGATAATGCGATTTCTATTTCTAGTTGCTTGTTGTAGATCTTTTTTACGTATGTGTAAAAATTGTGTATCTTGTAATGTAAATGGACATTTGTTGCCGTACTGGACAAAAATAAGTTAAAAATGTAACGAGGGAAAAACATATTATTGTCCAGAATAAGTTGCTCTTACTGCTTAAATTTTTGTGTGTTATCGTATATGAATATGACGCATCTGGAATTTTCTTTAAACGTGGTGAGGCCACTGATGCGTGAATCAAACAAATTCGCAACCCTATATAGCCATCACAATGAGTACAACTGCCAAAATTCAACCTTACTTACGCATTATGAAACCAAAAATTGCGGAAACCGCAATTTTTTACTCCTACTATTATAACCGATAAAAGATCTCATCCTTTGGGATTTTTTTAATTTTCTATCGCATGGTAGGTTTAAACTAGTACAGAGTTGTTAGGATTGTTTTGAAAATAATTGAAGCCATTATATGTTAGTGAAACAGAAATTGCCAATTCCCAATTACGATATCATTAGAAATTTTCCTAAATTATTTTGTTTGTAAATATAAATTACTAAAAGCTCGAATACTTTAACTTAATCATAATATTAAGGGATATAATTTTAAGTTCTGGATCTACCCAGTGACCCCATATAAGATTTTAAATAGTGGCAATCTCCATCATTGCTTGATGCTTCATTAAATTGTCGGTGAACAGTTTAAATGGTCCTCTTCTTGGTCATGAACAGATTAGCAGTAACAAGCATCCCAATCAATTGTATTTTTTATGTGACATATATTGTAAAATAGGAATTATCAATATTCTCGCAATGTTATGTCTTATTGGCGAATGGCGAGGTAGAGGATGGAACATTGTCAATAAATTATATGAATAAAAAGTGCGCATATTTTCTCGTCTCATACATAAATTTGACAACGAAATGACACAACAAAGTTCTCTTTTTCAAACACCAACTCTTATGAAAAATATTTAAAGGAATTGTTTTTCCGTGTCTCAATTCATTACTCATACATATTTGATATATTAAAGGCTCAATACCATTCGCCGAATTATGAGTCCCATTATACAAGTTAATGAAATTATGCGATTCCAACGAAAATCTCTGGGTCGGAAGTGTATATCAAACACAGTAATATAAAATCTTAAATAATTATACATTTGTCAGACCATTATTGTAGACCCCAACCGCATTAAGGCTTATTAATTTTAATAGGGAGGAAGAATACAGAATGGAAGTCAAAGTTGGTGAGGTAGTGGCAGTAATTAAATGACTATAATCTTTATTATTGGTTAAAGGAATCAATAGTTGTAAATGAGGGAACACGGAGCTGTCAATTTCCTTTTATTAATTAAACGATAAACTACGATAGCCGTGGGTTTATATGGCTTCTTGGTTTTTTACAATATTTGATTAATATCTTAGAAACTAAATGTCTTTTTGCTCCGACACTTACAAAATTCGACATTTAAATTTTAACGTTTTTTATTATGAGCAAACTACGAATCCTATTAGTAACAGTTTAAAGAGTATGTTCTACCACCAACCTCTTTCAAAGATTACCATCAATTCGCATCTAGGCGAGCCAGGATAGAAATCGATAGACTAGTAAATGAACATGATTTCCATACGCATTAAACATTGCTTCCGGCTACATAGTTTTGGCTCGTCTAATGTCTCTGGTGGACCTGTTTGCACTATGCTATATATGACGTATTTTAAATTACTACCCTAGACTGTGCCCCATTCTTTGACGGTGTCAAATATAAAGCACTTTAATGGCTTTTATTGAGGGCTTCGTAATAGGAATTTCACTGTTGAAGTCAAATTAATTCTGTGGTACGTGTTATAGTTCTGGGCAGTAATCTAAATAGTTGACTGACCTTAGAGTAAGAAACCTATAATAATGCGTGAAGTATAATTTGCTTAAAAACTTTTATTATACAAACTACAATTATATCAAATCGAAACGTCAGTCAATCAAAGAAAGTTAAAAAATGTTGTAACTAAATATTTAATTCCAAAAAGAGCCTCAATTAGTGCTTCAAAAATGAAACGAAATTGTACTGTATTTTATGGAGTAAAGTTTTAGGATAAGCTTTTAAAATTTTAACTGCCAAAATATTGCAAAGAGACTTCAAAAATTCTAAAAACCGATTCTTTGGAGCTGTCTTTCATAACTTAGGAATGATTTCATAGAAGGACCACCAAGGTACTTGAATCATATTACTTATAGCGTCTACTAACTAAATAACTTAAAATTTAAAAAATACGTTCATGTGTAACAAAAATAACTGCTTATCAAAGCATATGCTAGCACATCCGCAAAATTTGCAACTAAACGGTACAGTAGAGAACCATCACGAATCGAATCGAATTCAAAACGATAATTATTTATGAATAATATAAATTATCCTTCCCAAAGGATATTATTTACCTTCAACCCTACACAGCTTCCCCATTATCATTAATTTGCTACAAAGAAAACCACAGTTCTGCATTCCTATTTTGCATTTGGAATCCTCATATATACAGAGGGATAAGACACGGTTTTGAAATTCCGTGAGAAAAAGACACGGCACATCTCACGTTTTAATAACAACATCATTGAATATATTTAGGAGTGACTGAAAGAGGCTCAAATAATTTTATGACCTTTCCTAGAGTTACCAGTCAGATAATAGTAATTTTATTACAGTACTATGTGGTAATTTGATTGAAATGCTTGTAGATTAAAGTAGTAAAGCAAGGAATGAATTTAATTGCAAAATGGTTATGAAAACTTACAGGTGTGTAGGATTCGGAGCCAGATTCGGAGCCATGTGTCATCGTGAGTTCCTCTTCGGAGTGGACGGAGCCGTTGACAGTCTCATTATTGACGGGCATCAGGACGACAGTGGTGCTATTTGGTCGAGGGACGGGTGTCTTTAAATACAGTACATTCGGCATGGTCCCTTTAACCACTATATTCTTGGCCTTGTAATACTGATCCGCCTTCTCGTCCATCACCAGTAACTTCGTTTCACTGGGAATGGCTTTAATTCGCTGAACCACTTGCTTGTGATTTTCGTTCGAGATGTTCGTCTCATTGACTTCCAGAATTCGGTCATTTGCCTTCAGGCCTGCAAGTTCGGCCGGAGAGTCACTGTCCACTTTCCCGATGTACTGACCCGGCTTGGACTTTTCTCCGTGCAAGTTAAACCCGTATCCGTCGTAGTCAGGCCATTTGATCAAGTGGCAGAGCCGGGGTGCGGGACCATCTTCCATGTGGTTATCCATCGCAAATTTTAGGGGTTAAAGACGGGGAAATGTCCAATAAAAACCTGTTAGCAACTATGCAAAAAAACCCGTCAAAAACAGCGTCTTCGAATAACTTTTGCAGGAAAACACGAGTGACACGGTGCCTTGGTTCACACCTCTCTCTGGGCTTTGCTAAATCAACAGGTGTGTTGGCTTCAGTCTGTCGAATCCCACCGTATATAGAGACCCTTTGCAAAGATTTTTTGCAATCTGGAAGGGCTAGAAACGGTTTTTTGAGAATGTCACTTCTGTCAACCTCTGTTTTAAAAAGTGACTGGGGAATTTATTGACTGAAAAATTTGAGTCTTAATTAAGAGATGGTTATTGGAGAGGTATTTTTAATCCTTTGACTGAATGGGAGCGTTGTAGAAGTACACTTGAAGAGACCAGAATCACCTGTGGCATTGCTACCCCAAGGATAGATGATACAATACTAATCGCATAATAATAATAATAACGAACAAATGCAAAGGCTCAACTCCCACTTTACACATGTAACATCGTTCAGGATAATCAGTATCTTCTACATGTATTTTATATACGAAATGGCTCGCCTCTCTTCAAACGCTCCTGCTGTTCTCTAGAATACGAGCTATCCTACAATACATCCAACAATATCCGTATAATCAAACTATGGCAATGGTACGTGGTAAAATTGTTGACTAATATCCTATATAACACTTCATTTGCATTCACTCATTCATTATCCTTGTAATAGACTTCTCTATAAACTGTTAAAACAGCCCTTATAAGAGAGGAAAGGTTTTTACTAAATAATACTCTCATCAGTCTCATCTCCATAACCAAAAGCCCTTCGAAAAAAACCTCATGCTGGCACGGTTAGGCTCGGCAATAAAGTTCCATGCTATTTGTCAAGATTTTAAGGATCATGCAATACATGTCAATGGAAACGAAATTGGTGTCCTTAAATCTTCTTGGGCCTCCTGTCCTGTCCAATTCCTAAATTTAACAACTTTTAAGATGCGATAAAATTAAATAATGGAGATGGAATAGTCTGGAATTTGAAGGAAGCCGTGCATGTAATTGTAAAAATATCGGAAACTCTGATACTCAATTTGGTTGGCCTTCCATTTTATTTCATTTATATTATTGTAGTGTATTATCAGCTTGATTTTTGTTTCTGTTATCTCAGTAATCCTCCATTTGCATCTGAATAGCCTCCAGGATTTTATGTATTGATGCGGGCAATTGACCGTTGTTATGTTCCATAAGGTTTTAGAGTTTCAAACATATTGGATTTTGGCTTGTTGTTTTACAGTTTAATGTAATAGGGTATTTTAAGAGTGTTTTTTTGTGCCTGTAATGGTCGTCGCTTTTGTCGAGGTGGACGTAGTCAAAAGCTGGCTTATAATTAAAATATAAAGATTCAAAGGTTTGAGTTTAGATCGAGATGTACACATGGCTCAACTAAATGGCTATATATTCTCAAATGGTTATGAAAGGTTCAGCTAATATTAATTGTACTAACTTCAAAATAAGTAAATAAATGGTATCCTAAAAGCAACCATATTTTCTGTTTAGCTTTGGCCTCTTAATCCTCAGCTTAAGTTTGTAGAACAGGACGCACCATAAATAACCCGGATTACAAATGGATTTACCACTTAACAGATTAAAGTATTTTAGTGTTAACGCCGAAAAAGCACACCGTGCTAATGGAACTCGACGCGAGTCCATGGAATGGAACGATTAAGGCTGTAATTAATTTAAAATATCTTATTGACATAGCTGCTTTTACTAAACATACAAAGCTAAAATTGAGGCAATTTGGACGAAATGACAGTTTCAAAAATTTTAAAATAAATCGAATGAAAAAATAACTATAGAATTTTTATTACACAGTAAAAAGTAGTAATATTATTTTCACCTTCACTTAATTAGCCTAATCGTTCATAAACAGCATTAGCTATGGAGGCACCATAGCATGGTTAATGAAATTATTGATTTACTCCTTTGTTGCATTTTATCTATCTCATATTAAATGCTTCGCATGCCCGATAAGATAACACATCTCATAAAAATTTAAACCTTGTGAAAATGTTACCTCAATCTCAACATTTTTTTATTCTAAAAATGCGAGTCAACAAACGACTAAGACTAAACTGACGATAATAATATCGACACACACGGTGGACTAGGAGTAAATATTACCATAAAAAATATTTTTCATTCCGTGCTCCAATCGGAACGGAATTGAATGTGCAGAGGATTGATTGAAAACTACATCATGTAACCGGCTTTTATTGGCATTTGCATATCTATATCGATGGATATTGAATTTGAATTCTACGTTGTCGTCTACTTCCAACCCATTGTTTGCAAGATATGTTATCACTTATTAGCAAATATGGTGAATGGAAGATGACAAAGTCAGTGGATCCTCTGATGATGACAGGATCGTATATGTACAAAAATCCCAACACTCTTAAATAATTATGAAATACGCAGAGCTAAACCCCAATACCAGAATCCCAATGCAGGTACGACGCCGTCGATAATGATTAGTGATAATGAGGACAGTTGATGGCAATTTGCAGAAGATACTCCGTGACATCATTTTATCGATAGTGAAAGCAAATTTATTACTTTTTTGTGGAAACAATAACTTCCGTTTAGTTAGGAACAGATGGGATTCCACTGATAGTTTTTTTTCCTAATTACGATATGCACAATAAAATACGGTTGGGATTGTAAAAATTGTAATTCATTTATTCATTAGGCTCGTCGTCTCTCATTCAAGTGGCACGAGTGAGTTGTAGTAGGTTGAAATTATTTGCATTTTTGCATACAACAAATTTATTACAGAGGCAGTGCTGCGACGATATTCACGCAAAATGCTTTTCTGCTTCCTCTTATGCAAATGTTTTGGATGAGGCTATGAAGATATGCATTTGTGAGATAACTTTGTGGAAGTGTACTTATTAGTATTTATATACGGTTGGAGTATCATCATTCCCAGCTCTTTTATATTGAACAGAAATTACTGAAATAACGAGTTCTTGTTGACAAGCCGGTCCTCTGGCTCGATAGTCGACAAATTTTTCTCAAATTCAATGAGCTAACTATTATTCTAGAGTTGGTAACTTTGTACCTACAGGTCTCCGTTGATGAACAATAACAGATCAGACATCAGACCCATTTGGCCCATATCCATAATATCTTATATAATTGATGTTTTATAAAAAAAACATTTCAAAACCATTTTTTCCAATGTATATATTATTATTGTCTTTTGTAAATCTTTTTTTGCAAATATTATGATATGATTTATCATGGCGTGATAAAAGATAAAATACGGAATAGAGATTTTGTTCGGACATAGAAGGAAATTTTGGTTAAAGAGTCTAAATATATATGCTATTGAAGCTGAATTGTGCAATAGAAAGGTATTAAAAAAATCTTTGGATGGCACCGTAAACATGTGGTCATCACACTTATAACAAAACCACAACGATTTTATCGCTCGTCAAACTATTAAATTCTAACATAAGTCAAGAAGTTAAGTTAGAATAAACCGTTTACCTGCAAACCGCTGGATATGATGTTAGGAATGAATCCTTAGTATTTACTTAATTGTTCGTTCATAACGATATTTCTCGCGTATCTCATTGTCCCCACAGCGCTATTCTTTCTCAAAATCCCCAGAAGCTAAAGGAGTTAAATTATGATTAGTATTTCAAATTGGAATTTATGGCTTTCTCAGATTCATCGGCTTTTCCATAATAGTTATTCTCCTTTCTCACACGCCAAAAATATAATTCTTCACAATTCTGCTTGGTCATTTTCATTTTTCTGGATGTTGATTTAATTTCATAAAACATTAAGATCAAACACTCTGTGACCTTCGAACAGAACGGGAATTGCCCTTTTAACCGCAGTAATTCAGGGTATGCAGGGATGAAGGGTGGGCCAGTATTTTTAATATCGAGATTAACGGTATACTAATCCAGTAGACTGGATAGCAATAATGATATTGCAACTTTCGTGAGTAAAAAAACTAAAAAAGCCGATCAAATTCTTGTTTTAATTCCAAAACATTGTAGCTAAACCTTAGGACATTGATGCTTTGAAGCAATAGGTTGATGTATACACTGCAACCCATGCCTGTATTTAAATTATAAATTATATTGTTTAAGTCTAGATTATTAACACTAGACCCAACGTGTGACCTGATCCGGACGTAATTATGGTTTCTAGATGAAGAGGATAGCACTGGAAATAGTTTTATCTAACAAGTGATGCTTTTATATTTTGGTAAAATTTCACTCTTTAGCATCACAAAAATGCAAACATTTTGAAAATCGGACCAAAACTGATGATTTGGCACGGGTTTGAAAATGTTAATTTCATGGATTTTTTTATTTCGCGAATTTTTTAAACATAGTAAACACAAATTAGTGCAGCTAATTTTTAAGGTTTTATTGTTCACATTACTGTGTTATAACATGGTAAAAGTTTCAAGACGATCGGGCATTTGTCTTTCCCTTACGTCCCTTGTAAGCTAGATCTAGACTATGCCGTTTCATCGTACCCCTTCCAATCCAACAGAACCCGGCAATACGTATACTTGAATTTATTGCCGTTTGCAATCCTAAGGTTTAATTTTTAGGATTTTTAGCAAAATTGTGAATTGCAATGAAACTACAACTGAACTGAGGGCGAGGGGTTCAGGTTCGTTCTCACGTAAAATGTAAAAGGTAAAAAAAAACATATTTTGAATTTTACAAATGTACGATACAGAAAAATTGATAAGTCTCTGTTTTGTTTTTGGTTTTTGTCGTCCTGTCATAGCGGTCAGTGTGCAGTGGCAGTGGTCAGCGTTTCATATTCAATATTTGATGTCCAAAATTCAATATCAAGTATCAGAAAATAAAATGTCGTCTGAAGCAGAATCCGAGTCGCATAATAAACAGGGGTTTACGATAATGTCGTGGAACATTAACGGGATGCGAACGCTAAGCATGAAGACGATCCTGGATCAGCTGAACTGCACAATACTATCTGTCCAAGAAACTAAGCTGTCTCGTAAGTTCAAATTATGATATAGTACAAAATGTATAACTTTAAAATTGGATTTAAATGATTGAACTTAACGTTGACATTTTTAGGTGTGATTTAATGTGCATTTTGATTTTTTTTTTCGCAGGAAATCAGTTGGAGGAATCACAGGCACTAATTCCTGACTATACGTCATATTTCTCCTTCAGTAAAAATAAAGCCGGATATTCTGGTAAGAATCCTGCGTCCTTATAGATAATGTTCCAATGATCCTGCATTTGTTGTGGTATAAATAAAAATTGTCTATTCATGTCGTAGGGGTAGCTACATATTGCCATAATGACATTTCTCCCTCAAAATCAGAAGAAGGGCTTAGCGGAGTTACATTAGAGCCGGCATTTAAATTATCTAGCAGCGCTATTGGGGATTACTGTTCAGTTGATGAGGAAGATCTGTCGGATGCTAAATACGGGGATGTGGACGGAAGGGCTGTTATTACTCAACATATAGTTCAGGTAAGAGTGTAAGATTCTTTTCAGTTATAACTTCCTTATCTTAACTTTCACTACCACAATACGAACTTGATTTTTGAAACTTTGGTTTGGTTGTAGATTCCAGATGGAGGTGAAAAAAGACTTAATGTTATAAATGTGTACTGTCCAAGGCTAAGAGATGACCCGTCCATTGAAATAAACAACACCGATTTTAAATTAACTTTCCACTCCAATCTTGCTCAACGCGCTAAAAACTTAGTGAAAGCAGGACAGTTTGTTCTGATTGTTGGAGATCTCAATATTTCACACAAAGTTATAGATCAGTCAGATATTGACGATCCGGCTGTAAGTTTGTTTCTAATTAGAATTTTTACTCCTTGTTAATGGTAAAATTGAAGTTTTTCGTTCTCATTCTCTAGAGATTTCGCCAAACAGAGTTCCGAGAATGGTTAGACGACATTTTGGATTTGAATTGCCCCGACGGGTTTCAAGACACTTTCCGTGCATTGCATCCTAGTCGTGAAGGAGCATTTACTTGTTGGTGCACGAAGTTAAATGCAAGGTAGAAAGTTAATTCGGTTTTGCCACAAGTATTGTTTAAACCTTATTTGCTGAAATAATATCCTCAACTAAATTGTATTTTTACTTTGTAGGCAAAACAATTATGGTTCAAGGATAGATTTTATCTTAGCAGATAAACATTTAATGACATACCTTGACAAAGCAGACATTCATCCCGATGTTTTTGGTAGTGATCATTGCCCGATATCTGCTTCCTTTCATTCCCTGGTACTTGTGAAATCCGAAAAACTCCCTCTATCTGCAACTAAGTATTACCCGGAATTCTCAGGAAAGCAACAATCTTTAAAGGACCTATTTAAAAAATCTGATAAACAATCTGACTTGGTCAGAAAAAAATTACCCCGGATAGAGTGTGGAAAACGTCAACTTGAAAGTGTATCAAAGGGTCCCAAGCAAACTAGCTTGAATAGTTTTTTTGTGAAGAAACTAAAAACAGATCAAGACGCTCTTTCTTCCAAAGCAAATATTACCGATGAGTACGAGGACAAGTCAACTACGGATGGTAATAATTTTTTTAAGGAAGTCAATTCTACTGCTTCGCAAGCATGGAAACAGCTGTTAAAGACACCCGCGACCCCGTTATGTAAAGGTCATAATGAATTATCGGTTTTGCGAACTGTAAAGAAGAAAGGAGTTCACCAAGGACGTCAATTTTGGGCTTGTGCTCGAGGTACAGGGAAAAGCGATGATCCCAACGCCAATTGCAATTTCTTCAGTTGGGTAAACACTAAGCCATAAATGGTCTTGAATTATAAACAGTACAAAGAATAATTCCACTACGTAATTAATTTTATTAGATCATTGTCACTGACTGTTTACCAGTGCCTTGCCTTTTAATTGTAATAGAGGTGTCTTCATAAGGAATATACTTTGTTTTGCAAATGCGATATGCAAAGACGCTTGTAGTTTTTAAATTTCGAACTCAACAAAATTGAGAAGTTTGTGTACGCCTAAAATGTCTATAAGTTTATTTTGAATTCCGACTTCAACAATATTTTATGTCTTACCAAATAAAAATGACAAGATGTGCATTTTTCAGTGAGATTTTTGTTTTTAACTGTTTGTTCATTAAACCCTCAATAGTTAATAAGTAGAAAGATTATCTGAGTGAACCTCCATGATTGTTTTTTTTACTTCTACGCACCATAGTTTTATTGTTTATCTGAATCTTAGTGTTTTCAATGTAAGGATTTTAGACTTGAAAATTGCTTGAAACGTTTATGGTTAGATCCACAATTTATAAAAATAAGACATGTCCGTGTCTCTCTGGCAAGTCCATATACCCATCAATATTCAGTATCTTTTGTTGGTAGTTACTGATTTCAAATCGAGCTTCGAAAGACGCTTATGTATTCCAACATTTTTCGCTATATTTTAAGAGCAAGTGCAGTTACGTTCAATTTAAGATTAATCGAACTCCATGATAATTTTTAGGAATTGAAATTACATAAAGGAGTAAAGGTCAAAGGTTTTCAAAGGATTTAGTAGCCCCATAATGATCAGATCAGTACCGACTAGGGATCTCGGGTTTCGCGTCAGGCAGGGAAGGGAGTGGTTACCCAACAGAGTGGAGAGAAGCATGAGCGAATCTCCTTTGCTTCCTGTCTACGTAAATGAACCCTTCGAAAATGGCACTACTATATGCTATAGATCAGGCGAATAGTTCCTTTGCCTGTAGTTAGCTAATGCATTGGCGAGCTCTTGAAGATAATTCGTATTTTCTTCTCATTTGTTATTCAAACACTCGGAAGATTATTTAATCTTTCCATTTTTCCAACCAAGGATGAATACAGCCATACAGGCCTCCGTCTCCTCTAGCCAAGCCAAACGCTTTGAATTGATATGGAAAGCAGGGCAGATCGGCTGCTTTCTCCAGGCCTTGCAGAATCCCGAACGGGTAAATTAGGTTTGTATCATATTGCTTCCTGACTCATAGTTTAATTAAGAAAATATAACCACCTATCTCTACCAAATCTCTCGACACTACTGCCTTATATATAGAAGGGTTAAAAAGCCGTACAGGGCCATATTGAGGAGCCTGTGTCTTGGTGAACGTCGGATCGGAACGATCGGAACCGTCTGGGATTGATATCCTTTAGAAGTTCTTCTGCATCCGACATGATATGGGACATGTTGACTTTGATTTGCATTTCAGAGTCTATTCAGTCCCATGATTTTAGATGAGTTGGTAGAAACGATGAAAATATTATTCTATTAAATTAAAGGGTAGTGACAGGATCTGTCGGTGAAATGGAAGTGTGTTCCCGATGTACACACATATATAATCTCATGATATCCCCTCAACCTCTCATTCCGAATCACTTGTTCGCAATAAATGGAGGACATTTATTGCAGTCAGAGACCATATGCAAAGAAATATGTATTAGAAGCACAGAAAATAAACCATTTTAACGGGTTTAACCAAGTGTTGAAAATGTAGATTAATGACGATGTGTGATGTAAAATGTAACAGCAATTCTAAGCGGTATTCAGAGACTTGTCGCTTAAATGGTTTAATTTATTGGGATCAGGGGGAGTGACCGATTTGACCCAAGTTCGAACTTATCTATCTTCGTTACCCAATGTGCATGTTTGTAAAATTTAGCAAACTTATTTCAAACCGTTCGACTTTTATTGAACGATCGGACGTAGCTACGGACAGACGGATCAACATACCAGCACATAAAGTGCTTTCATCCCTTAATAAGTACGACTCTCTCTCTCCTCTTTCTCTGGTACTGATTCGTTCCTAACAAGTAAATTAATTAAGGACTGTAATGCAAAGGAGAAACTGAAAGTGGAGTAGTTGGTAGTAATATTATTTCGAATGGCAGGATGGTAATAAGACACACCCGATCGAGACGAGGAAAGACTCTTTGGTTGATGATGATATTGTGGGTCCTGCAATATCACATCTACGAACGATACCTACTCGATGCATGCAAATAATATTTTAGGTGTGTCCTAGGAATAAATCTTTTCCTCGGAAACTACACTATCTGTCACACTATCATTTATTCGGATGATGTCAGCAGATATGTGGATATCATTCAAAGTTAGGAGACAGAGTCGCAGCAGAAACTAGGCCCCCCGCGCCTTGGTCTTCTTCATCAACCTATATTTAACCTATATACAATATTCATCTACTAGACAATACTTGGATCTAACCAGAAGGACCAGATGTTCCGATTCCTCCGATTACTCCGAGCAATAAATAGATTCATGGAGGGTTATAAACATGATGATCGTATATTATTTCATGTATCAAACCTCCGTTTAACCTCCTATTACAGGCCCACTATATAATAACCCAGTTCTGAGAGTAAGGGGAATAATTTCACTATAGTACCATCACCAACGTGTCCGTAATAAAGCTGTTCTCCTTCCGATCTGATCTCTCTTAAAAATGACTCTGAATTTTTCTTCCGATTCTAATTCACTTAAGTAAAAGTGGCTCAGGTTTCCTCCCTATTATTTGACCAAGAGTAATGGGGACCGATAGAGATATGGATGGCTGTTAAAGTGATGAGTAATGATTGAGACTCGGACGAGACTTCAATCTACACAAAGTAAATAAAGGGCTGATTGAATTGATCCCTCTAGCAGCCTCGCATCATCATCTCCGACAAATTTCAATCTTCTTCGAATATGAGTGACACCGTTATTTCTCAACTTACTTTTCCCCAATATATCCCATTAATACAAGTATGGAATGATGAGTTATGATTAGATTATATCTATGGGTATATTGATTAAGTCGGATGTCGAGGACTGAAGAACGAATGGACCTAAGAGGTGCGTGAGTTCATTTAATTCCATTAAAAAATCCATGGAATTCAGTCCTGGAATTTATTGGAATTGAGAGTGAGTCAAATTACCCTGTTAGGATGAATGCTAGAGCGTCGGTGGTGGTGAAAGGGAACTTTCACTTGGATGGAGTTGAAATATATTTTGTAGCTTCCTCTCACTTCCCCAGAATTTTTAGGGGAAAGGGAAGGGAGTTTTGTTTTAAAAAGAGGCTACTACTTCATGATTTGTTTCAATACTCTTCTTCATTCTTGAGCACCCATGAAACTACACCCGTGGGTGCAATAATATTCGACTAAAGAGGCTGTAATTCATTCACCGCTAAATAAATTACTGACATCTGTATCTTTAAGAAATTCCCTGCAATAAATGGAGGATGAAAAAGGGTTATTCTGATGCAGAGGAATATTAACAAGGCGATAAAGGAGCTAAACTCATTCAAAATGTAGATTTAAACCCAATTCCCTGTCAATAGGAGTTTCATTAACGTCCCTTTACTTTCCTGCAGGATCTTATTATGTCCAGAGGTTGGAACTATTACCCAACAAGGAATCCAAATACACATTCATTGGTTTCCTCAATGATTTGTAGCTAGTGATAGGAGACATAAGTCTTTTGCAAATCGGTACTAAACATACAGTAGAGACGAGTATCAAGCTTCCGTTTTTTCGAACAGTCTGGGTTTAAAAAAATTGCAATTTTTATCAAAAATAAATATTTGATTTGTTATTAAAATTATGTAACTATTTAAAAATAGCGTAATTGAATAGGTAGGTAATGGTGAATAGAGTAAAAAATCGGGACAAGCTAAAGTAAACGGATCCAGAGGCATTGCAGTTATGCTCTCATCCTGGCAAAAAAAAGAGTCAATGGTTTTTGGATGCTGAAGCGGCGCTTGTTCTGCGGAAGGGTTTCTCACTCGGGTTTACTTTCACCTTTGCCTTTTGCTTTCTGTGATTCCTTTGATTTGCAAGCCAATTATTTCGAACTGGAATTTTGCTTAAAGTCTTTTAACGCGTGAAAGCGCAAAAAATCAAGTTTATATAATTGTTACAATTAATAGTTTATTCCATCCGTTCATCCTTATCTTATGGACTGTAAAATCCTGATTCGACTTAATTTTGGGGCGATGTAAATAAAAGAATGACTGCAACAAGAAATATTCATTGAACACAGTAAGAGAGAAAAACGTATACGAATGTAATGTAAATGAGTGAGCTTCTGCTTGCGGAAATTCGTAGTTTCTAGAAGAGGTTGCCCACAAGCAACGCAGCGTAGAGGAGGAAAGGGCGCTGTAGAATGTGTGTGGCAACATAGTGTAAAATAGAAATAAAGAACACGCAAAAAATGAAAATAGAATGCAGGAATGCGAATTTAAGGAATGTTACGGATTCCTGTCCCAGTGGTATTTCGAGAAATCCGGAATTCAACATTTCAAAGCCGGATCGGTAGCCTTTAGATCCATGTATCCGATGTTCATTCAATCCAACAGACTATTGCAAAATGTCAAGGGAAAATGTCTCAACTTCTCGCAACTTAATAGAGCAGATTGTAATGATTGATTTGAATTGATTTAAAAAGCGAAGCTAGTCTAGCGGTCTAAGCGTCTTCTCATCTTCAGTACGACTGCATGGCATTTTTTTGTTTCTTCCGACTTGAAATTCAAAAGTATTTATACAGGATGTTCTACTTTGGCTTCACATCGTGTAATGGGTTCCTCTTCCTATGATTAAATAAATAAATGCTCTGATGCACTTGGCAAAGGACACGGACGCCAGAGTTGAAGGTAAAACTTAGATCAGCTGGAAAGTAGTCAACAGAAGTGAGATGATGGGCACAGAGTGTGTAATTTATTTGGATCAGAGAGTCGGGCCAAGTTACCTAAAATGTAAACAGCGCATTTATCACATCGGGACTGAAATTGGGGAATAGTGATGGGGAAGCAGATTTTATTGTTCGGAGAGATGAAGGTTCTATTTGTACTTTGCACAAAAGTATATGGATTATAGGGATTCGTACAAGGTGTTTTGGCATCGATCCGCTTTAACTTACGGTATATCTTCGAAATTTTACGGATATGAATCATACTATTACGTTCCGAGTTATAGGACCGACGGTGGGGATGAGCACACTTTGAGACAATGAATTCCATCTCCAATCCTTCCTGTTGTCCAGCTCCTGTAAGCATAATTATTCAGCTTTCCACGATGAAAACGCGATGACGAGGAGTTTGAAGACGTGGAAGTAATCGTATTACTATGTGTACCCAAAGTCTTAAGCTTTTTGTTGATACAAAAATTATTAAATTCTAAAAATACGAGAAGGTTGTTCGGAGAGATAAGCCGATACTTAATTTTAATTTCAATCAACTCATAGTAATCGATAGTATTATTACTGTTTTGAACTTGATAAAAGTGCCATAAGGAGAAGCAGTTCCCACGAACAAGGAACATGTTGACATCAGATTTAGGGACGAATGAAATGACGATGTAGAATTATGAATAAGAAGGGTTTAAAAACAAGGATTTGAACATTAAGATGTTGAGGGATTCTTGATACTTCCGAAAATATGCTTACTTGGAATTTTTCTGCCGGAACTTCCTGTTTTCTTCCAAAATTTTTAGGAGAATCCAGTTGTTTATTGCAGGGTATAGAGTTCTCGTCTTCATGCTTCTGACGCGGTCGCCATTGTAGATGAATGGGTTTTAGTTTTAATTATTTCTGCTTAAATCTTCAACTGCGAAAGAAAGAAAAAGGCAAAAAATATTCTTCAAGTTTTTTGTACTTCTGGCACTCCAAACTTTGACGATTTTCAAACTTAAAATATTTCGTTTCATTGCATAGTTTACAATAAGCAAATAGATAGTCTCTTAAGATGAAATTGTGTAAAAATATTTTGTCTTTGTTTGCTGACAATTCAAAAGAACGAGAATTTATACAAAAGCACATCATGAGCAAGTTCGTTGGAGTTTGATATACTACGTCTGGATTCCTAAACTGGGAAGTCGGGGAATCTGTTCGATTTGCCCCACTCCACTTGAAGTGTTATTGCCCTAAATTTAAAAATCGGACAATTAAGCATCTGGTAGACTAATCAGGATTTAATTTCATTATAATAATTCGTAAATTTATAATGCATTTTCGGGATCAATTTTAAAGACCTGTATTTTTGCATCAAAAATACCAAATCAGAAAACATACAACAAAGCAAGCTGAAGAAATTCAAGCAGTTAAAAGGCAATCCAAAATATTAGAATCATTGGACCGACTGTAATAAGTCGACCATGGTGGACAGAAACGTTAGCATTTACCCATATAGTTTTGACAAATTTAAAAAATGTTGGCATCACCATTGGTAAACTGACAATATAGTGGAGAATTTTAATTAACGTAAAGATGCAGACATAAATTGTTCTATCTCATGTCTGGTTCATTTTACAAGTTGTCGAGGGATCCTGTCTCATTCGAAGTAATGGGCTTAATACACCGTACTGTCTGCCTAGTATAATAAAATGTGTATTCATGAAGGAAATAAAAAAATGTTCGAATTCAAATAAACCATTTGATCTTTCGGAAGTAATTTAACACATGATTTTACAGTTGGCTCTACGAATTGTATCGTTAAAAAATTTGAAGAATTTCTATATTAAATTTTTCTAGATTTCGTGGACTAGTTAGACATTTAAAAGGTCATACAACCAAAAAGGCTCCCTGTTTTCCTGCCTTACTATATACTCTTCACACTCGTTTAAAATATTTCTGAAAATTTAATCAGAATTTTAAATACGGTACTCCAAATCGAAACTTTCTGTATTATAATATATAATATGCAACAAAGGAAGTGACTTGGCCGTGGTAACATCATTCTTCATTTTAAGTATTTCTTTTGTACTGTGATGTAACGTTATCAAAGTTATCGGAATCGTATAAATCCATCGAGGTTTGCAGATTAAAAAAATACAATTGTTCAAAAAATGCAAATTATTGTTTTGGTTCGGAATATAATGTAGCGTGCAAATGTAATGGAAATGTCAAAGGGAATAAAACAACACGATAACTAACTTCGTTTATATACTGTATACTTGGTAACCTCTAAGAATGTGTACATATAGTCAAAATCTCAACATGTATGATATTTTAAGAACTACACTCGACTACTAACGAATTTGACATTTTATTTAACTTGCAACCCATATTCGACCTTACGATTTACGTAGTTTTTCAATTGTTATTTTTATATCTGGATCTGTTTAAAGATTTCATTAATTATTTACGGAATCCACGTTTTGGTAAATGACATGAATGAAACAGCAGGTATTGTTATTTTGATAAATTCAGATGAAATAGCAACAAGCGGTCTGAAGAAGGGAAATTCAAGAATAAAAATCATAAATAATTATAAGAATACGACATGACGGCTTTTTACTGAAAAGAAACAAATGATAGACATGTATACTACTAGCGCAAGCAATAAAAATATAAGATTTACGTAAAGCACGTAAGTTATTTATGTTTTTACTTAGAAGCCGCCATGCGACTTCCTTGGCGTAGTGTCATATCAGACAAAAACAAAATCCAGAACATTTATATTTATGAAGTACAATATGAAATGAAGTATATAAGTTACATGACAAATCTGAGGGTATCCTATTTGTATAGAAGTCTCATAATAATACAGGCATCTCTGATATCAAAGGAATTAAAAATAAGCTAGACGCGTCTCATCCATTTTCCTTGAACATTGAATATGAATCAAGCTCATTAATTACCGTCATCTCCTTTCGCGAGAATAGAATAATAACTTGTTAGCCTGTCATACCCGCATTTTATTATCTCCTGTGTTTTGCATCCAAAATTCCTGGATGATCATACTTAAAGGCTTTAGCATTCTTCATTCCTTTGAATAAATTATTATTGTGTCTATATGGCTATTTAAATGTTCACTTCTCAACATAGTTATTATATCCTGAATGCGTGCATTTTTTAATAAATTATTGAATCGTATTTATACTAGAATTTATAGATTCATTGACGACTCTGTCTGATAGAGCGGTTCTTAAAGTTGTGTAGAAAGCTCTTGAATCCCCAAATTATTAGGATATGCATTTAAAGGTATTTCCATCATGCCTTAATGGATTGACAAGCCAGATAATTATCTGATCTAAAACCCTTTATGTAAACGTTATGGATGTCCGTTCGTCTGTTTGTGAGTTTTTTTATGGTAACTCACGATCTGGTAACGTGATGCAAATCTATTTTGTCCCCAGCGCAGAATTCAACTAATTGAATGAAGAAATCATAATCAGGTACAAGCCATACCTATTCCGCACTTTTAAGGTCATGAAAGATAAGGTCATTTTTGAAGAATCTCCACCACTCGTCTGGACTGGTTAATGAAGGTCAAAGTTGACCAACTGGGTCGATGCACCTCAACCCCTTTGTTACGTTATCTGCTCATTGTCCGATACCGGTCATAGTAGCTAGAATGGAACCCAATCGGAGGACTATCTGGAGAACATAAACTACGGAGAGGGCTTAAAATAATAAAATGACAAACACGTTTGCCCATCGGGAGTCAAGTTGTATTCAGGTCTCGTAGTGCGGAGGCTAGAGTGTCACTGGATTCTATACCGGGAAGTCGGGTGGTGCAGATAATGTTGCAGAAAACCGATACCACGGCGGCCAGACTCCTTCCCTACTAGCTGTACAGAGGAACCTCCTCGGATCTTGAAAATAATATTATAATGGAGCGTCTGTTGTAATTGGGAATTGGCAATTGGTTTAGTATCTAGTTGTTAGTCTGTTTTGTAAATATTTATCTGACAGACTAATCCCTGACTAATTTTTCCGTCGACTTTGTTTATTATTGTCTGTCGCTCTGAAGTGTTCCTTGTACACGAATAATTAAAACGGGTAACAGTCGGACTGGTACAGGTTGAAGAGAAGAGTTGTTGTGATCTCGGTGGAGGTTTTTTTGGACGGGCAAAGGAAGATGAGTTATAGTCTTGGAGGAAGTAAACGTATATCCAAAGAAAGGGAACATCATGAAAAGAAGAGAATGATGAGTTGTTCGGGTCGACGGAGAGGAAGTCGGGAACTTGACGTCAGAAAAGCCATGGAAACGAGGATCTGAGAGAAGTACATCTCTCCTCTTCTACCAGTTTCCCAAGCACGGACTCGAGACGAGAAAATCCAACCAAATCATTCCTTAATACATCTATGCACCCACCGAACGATGTACATGCAAAGAATCCATCCTATACTTACCAGCACTATGCTCCAATTGTACACGGCTTTACTGTTGTGGCCAGCATTTCCTATCACGCCAAAAGTAATATAAAATATATGTATGCATTAGGCGGTGGTGGTGGTATGGTGGTGGCTGTAGATTATAGGATGGTTAGTCTACTTTCCTCCTCGTCTTCTGTAGAGGCACACTTATTCCCGTAAAAAATCCGTTTACTGCTCTATTCTTCCTCTTTCTGCCATTGGAAATGGACTATGGACGGGTTGGAGGGCCAGGACTAAAATATGTACTATTATGTGCCCCACAAAACAGGAGTAAAAGTACATTAAAGATGTCCATTCTACTTCATCCACTGACTCGACTCCATCCTCTTTGCACAAGGACGATGTCAAAGTATCCTCCGTCCCATCCATTACCCTATCTCTTTAAAAAATTAAACCCCGATTCCCTTCCCGTTTTTTTACTAATCAGGCTCCCTGTTCCTGGAGCCTTCTGCGACGCTCCGGTGGTGTCAACCTCGGCTCCCGACTCTCACTTGTTGGAAATGACAAATGAGGACGGGAATGGCTCTCGACTCGTGGTCACTGAACAAATCCCCTTGTAAAGTTCCCTTACTCTCGAGTACCCACAGTCACTTCCAAGTTCCACGACGACGGAGGGCCGCTATGCATCAAACTGGTCGAGGTGGCAGAGTTCCTAGGCCTATCATACCACCACCGCCTATCCATTGCCCCATTAAACCGGACGCCGTAACCTTTATCTTTGGCTCAGTGACCCAAACTAATAGATAATGTTGTTCTTGCATACTTACGACCTAGCCATTCCGAGGCTCAGGCTAATGTAGGCTGAGAGGAGAGGGGATATATTCCGAGAGAGAGTCCATTTGGTAAAACTTTCGCCCGTGGAGCAACAGTCTCTTCGTCTTCCGAGTCCTCTGGAACTGGAAACTTTCTCCTCGCCATCAGACAAAGTTTGGCAAGGTAATATTCTCTGCCTTTATTACTTCTGATGGAGAAACTAACCAGAAGGAACTTAACGGAGTGCGTAAGAAATGAATGTGGAGGCAGAGTCTATCCATTATACTCATCCATTAGCCACAGAGCCGAAGAGGGCTGCAGTAAAGGAACCACCACCGCTACTACTACTACTACTACCACCACCATCACCACCACCACCGCCGCCGCCACTACCAACAGAAATAGAGAGGAAGGAGACAGAGACAATGAGAAATTACCTTGTTCATTTTAACTTACCTCACTATATCCTTAGCGATCCACGTTTCTCTAACTCTCCCGACGACTTCATCCCATATCCTTCCCTTCAGAAGAAGTGGTCGATTAGTCCCAGTTATATTACCAACATTCGTACATCCACCACTTCGTTTCTACATACCTTCTCAGCATCCACTTAACGGATCCAGATGAGGAGAAGAAGGGAATAAGAAGAGCCTTTAATAAACCTTTCTCTTTCCCAGCACAGCTTTCTCCCTATTTTTTCTCTTCTGTCTCGGCAGGACTGGAGACTATATCCTCTCGGATGTGTGCAATTGAACTTAAATTTGCTCAGCCCATTGGAATCCTTTCCAAGTTTCTATATCTTAACAGGCATAGTATGTTAGGTTATAATATGATGGAAGTGAAAACACTGGTGGTGGTTGTAGCGAGTAGCAGTGGGGAAAATTGTACTTGAAATGGGCTGGGATGGCATTAGTACACGGACTATACCTCCTTATAAGAGGTAGAGGATATAAAAAGGAGTAAGAATTATCTTTCCCATCTCTTCATCTGTTTCACTTGACTAATAATAATAGTCTTCCCACAGGGCCTTCCATTTCTCACGTTTATTAATAACTACTTCTCTACTACTCTATTCCCCGCCCGTCTTTGTCGATTCATTATTCTTCTCTTATGTGATTCCTATTCCGTATAATTTATTTTATGCACACAGAAAAGTCCTGGAAAATCGGATTAAAACACATTATAAGATATTAGGAATCATTAGCATTGCCCCTGGCTCCTTTCACACCAAATCTGGATTCCAGATTCTAAACGGTTGGGTGGAGAGGGAGAAAGTCAATATAAAGAAGGATAGAAAGTTCTCCAATTTTCCTAAGTATTTAAGCACGTTCGGTTACTCGTACTACAAGTTTCGGATCCAGAATATGAAACAGGAGTGAGGAGGGAACCAACTCAGCGGCAGGGACGATAGTGCCTGCTAATGAGAGGGGAAGAGAGGTGGTAATAACCTAATTGTTTCCGTGTCTGTAATAAGTCTTCGTCGCCTTTAGACGGCACGAAACCGGTCAATTTTCTAATAATATGTCTGAATTTGCAGAATGTTACTCATGAGTGCTTGGGTTTTTAGGAAATTGGTAGGGGGTCGTCCCAAGGTTACCTTGGCCTCAACTCGACTAAAGCCTAATTAATGACAAGTGCTCAGTACATTGAATAAATGAGGTAATTAGGAATGAGATTCCGGTATATGAAAAAGTTAAGGGAGTTGAGCAGCACGGGTTTCTGAGAGAAAGTTTGACTTTGATGTAGAATCGGGGGGGGGGGGGGATCAATTGGAAGATTTGGTTAGAAAATCTGCTGCGTTCAACAAGTACAGGCGGCTTACGATTATTTCTTTTCCCGTTCCCTAGCCACAAGATAGATTTGTCATGTTCGTTAATAGACAGTCACTTTCTCTTTTTGTACACTAAATAGTAAGTAGAAAAGATAGGATCTGTTTCACCCCCTCGGGAATTTCCTGCCGATTTATCCAGCAGTAAGGGAGAGAAAGAAAGCAAGAATGCTCGGTATTATTTTTCCTCTTTAGATATTTATGCAAAGGAAAGGGTAGATGCGGACTGTGAAGGAGGGTCAGGGGACATATTGGGGAAAAATAGAAAGTTGTTGTTAAAGGATGTTGTTCTTGTATTTTTATTCAAATCCCTCATTTTTCTCAGCCCTCCTCCCCGTGCTCGAGGGACTTTAATCTAGCTGTGAAACCGAAGTGACCGTTTGTGGGCACTTCCGGTGTAATCTAATGCAGGAAGCATGTGAAGCTCAGAAATGAAATGATTTGTCGACAGTGAAATGGGATGGAAAGGGAAGTGTGTAGAAGATCGGAGAGCGGCTTGTGGCCCCCCTTGCCGATACTTGTACTCCCTCGTGCCCTGTAAACAACCTAGTGAAGAAAAGGGGGTGTTAAAAACTACCTGTCTTATGCCTCCTGTACTTGAATATAGTCTCTGTTCTGGACTGAGGATTCAGTGGATGGTTTTCTCTTCCTCTCCTGATCGGGGCTAGGTTTTTGCTTCTTCTTTTGAGGTAGAAAGTGAATAGGAGAAAGTAGGGACTGGAAAGATGAGGATGGATGGAGTTTGGTAAAAACGGTTTTGGTGAATTGAAGTGTAAGTTGATCGGATGCTGATGAAATGAAACTGGGTGGATGTTGTTGTGGGGGTAATGCGAGAGGAAAGTGTCGAGGGACGAAGTAGATCGAGCTAATATGGGCCGACTCAGGGCGCACGTCAGTGCTCAAGAGCCTAATCCCGTTTTTCGGTACGAGAAATGTGGCCGGAATGGAACGGTTGGGTATATTGAGAGGGACGGGAGAGTATGTAGAAGTCAGTCGGATCTCCGAAATGCGCCAGCCAGCCAGGCAGAACCAGCAGAAGCAGGGAACCAGGATCTTGAGCCAGGAAGATCGGCAGACTTCTAGCTACATCCAGCAAGACCGAACGGATTTTGCAATACGGGACCAGAACTCTCTTATTTCTCTCACACACACTCACGTCCTAGTTGTTTCCTGGCAAGCTATCCTGCTTGACGTTGTAAAAATACACAAAAATATTCTGCTCCCATCATTTTATCAACATTGGTTTCAGTTGGTCACACTCCATTAGATTGGTCCCAATATGCCATCATCATCCCGATATTCGCAGTCCGCCTCCAGCTCAACAAACTAACTGTGACTTATTCCATGGGATTGGAATAAACCAAGACGTCTCAAATAAGTTCCTTCATGCCAGTGGACGGAAGGACTCTTCTTCTTCCCGTTCTGCCGCAGTCAGAGAGGTGGTGAAGGGAGACTCGTAACTTGGGTCGGAGGATGCAGTTTCAATACTCTGTTTCTACTTCTCTCAACCGGATTAAATTCCTCTGACGATTCTCAGAAATAAAAGAAAAAAGTTTCGGGACTCGGAAAAGCGTGCCAGTCTGTAGAAGTAGTGTGCGGAAAATGTTCTGGAATCCGAATACGAATAGTTGATTATTATTATTACTCTCAGTGCGGATATGAGGGGAAGTGAGGAAGAACCGAAATCCGAGTTCCTCGACGTTAGCCAAGAAACAAGCATCCCAATGCCGCATTTTCTTGTAATTGTTGTTTAATGCACTTAGGGTTAGCCTTACTTCCTCCGAATATTCTACCTTCAAATGTAGTGTCATTGTTGTAAAATGATTAATGTAGGAACGGAGACCTAGTCATCTCCTTCGAAACCGGACGAATAGTATCTGCCACTTAGATCGTTATAATCCTTTTGATGAACCTTCCATGCGGTCTTCAGTGAGTTTTTATTGTGCTTCTTTTTTATTTACTCGTGGTGATAATCAAGTTGTACTCCTCTCGCAATTCAAATCCATTTCCCGTCCCGGATGTAGTGGTGTCCATGGAAGACTGGACAACTTTCCTTAGCCCATTAGAGTTTTAGAGCCGGAGGTGACGTTGGAGCGAACTTGCTAAAAAGCTAAAATCATCATCCATTGTCGATTACATTCACTTTTTCGCATGTAAATCCCGTTTTGGAAGCTAGAAAAGTGTGGATTCGTCTATAAAACAGGTGGGAGTTCGGTATCGAGTCAGAATGGGGTTTAAAGCTTGACGTTGCTGTTAGAGCACTTCAGTGAGGGGGAGTGTCCTCAGTGCTTAACTGCGATTTTTGTGATATTTAAGCAACATTCCTCCACAAGGAATGGCCTCGGTGGCGGCTTGGTTGCCGTTTGCAAGAGCGGCGGCCATCGGGTGGGTACCCATTGCAACAAACCCACTTCCCCCACCGCCGGTCACGAAAGACCGCCGCAAAGCCGACGATGAGAAGCTCCTCATTAACGTCTCGGGCCGAAAATTCGAAACTTGGAGAAATACGCTGGAGAAATACCCTGACACACTTTTGGGGTCCAGTGAACGGGATTTTTTCTACGACGAAGACACAAGGGAGTACTTTTTCGATCGGGATCCGGATATTTTTCGCCATATCCTTAATTACTACCGAACTGGAAAACTGCATTACCCCAAGCACGAATGTTTAACAAGTTATGACGAAGAGTTGGCGTTCTTCGGGATCCTGCCCGATGTCATTGGTGACTGTTGTTACGAAGACTACAGGGACCGGAAACGAGAGAATGCAGAAAGACTGTTGGACGACAAGTTGTCGGAAAATGGTGACCAAGCACCCGTCTTGACCAACATCCAGCAGCGCATGTGGCGTGCCTTTGAAAACCCTCACACGTCCACGGCTGCATTAGTGTTCTACTACGTCACCGGCTTCTTCATCGCAGTGTCGGTAATGGCCAATGTGGTTGAAACAGTTCCATGTGGAAACCTACCTGCCAAAGGTAGAACACTCTCATGTGGAGAACGGTACAAAACTGTCTTCTTCTGTATGGACACAGCCTGTGTGATGATTTTCACGGCCGAGTATCTTCTCCGTCTCTTCGCCGCTCCCGACCGCTGCAAATTTGTCCGCAGTGTCATGAGCATTATCGACGTTGTTGCTATTCTCCCGTACTATATCGGCTTACTAATTACCGATAACGATGACGTCTCTGGAGCCTTCGTCACCCTGAGGGTCTTCCGGGTTTTCCGTATTTTTAAGTTCTCTCGGCATTCCCAAGGCTTGCGAATCCTCGGGTATACGCTCAAGTCGTGCGCCTCTGAGCTGGGCTTTCTCGTATTTTCACTCGCCATGGCCATCATCATTTTTGCCACCGTCATGTTCTATGCCGAGAAAAATGTCGACGACACCAACTTCACTTCCATTCCGGCAGCCTTTTGGTACACCATTGTCACTATGACCACATTGGGGTAAGTTAACTGTCTCCTCATTATTACGAAATCTCATAGAACCGACCATATCACAGAGATACCTTTGGCAAACAAAAATCCCTTTCAAAATAATTATCCTTTCCCCAAACACACAATGAGAAACTGAAGCTGAGAAAAGATACAAAAACTAATTTAAAATGTTCGTTCCAAGCCTCTCGAAAACATTGCATTTAAAAGAAAAGAAATAAACTTTTAATTTAATCTTCCGCTCTGACTACTGCAAACAGCTTTCCTTTAATTCATATATTTCTTTAAAAGAAACTAGTTAACTTCTTTCAGTCATAAAACGTATACAAAGTTTCAGAAAGTGATTTTCATGCTATTTAGATTACCCCAAAGCCATTGATATAGATCATGGATTTTGAGGAGATAAATCAAGATGACCTCACATATCATGTTTTATTGGGTCATAAAGTTTATGCCATCAACTGAGATTTTCCTGGGTAAATGGTAGTTCAATGAGTTGTAATGTAACAAGGTTCCAGGGACGTGGGTGTTCCTCTGACCCTCACATGTCAACTTCTTTCAAACCTTGTTAAGTCTTTACCTTTTTATGTCAAATAAGTTCTTTCAGCTCCCTCTTAAATTCGTTCGCAGTCTGTATGGGAACTCAAGGTTGAACTTTTATCAAACTATTTTGTTTTTACAGTGTGTGGTTGAAATCCCAAATGGAGTTATAGGTCCTATATGGTGAAAGAAATTGGTTTTTCTATTTACTTTAGCACATGGATTGTCGTGTTAATAGGAAATGGTAATTCAGTTCCTTCTCTCCAACGAACCCTTCCTAACCATTTTTATTTAGCATCTTGTGGATGCGCATTGCTAATAGTACGCATATATTCGGAGGGAAAATTCCGCCCAAACATTCTGCTAAATTATATCCAGTGGAATGAATATAAATCCAACCTGGCGGAATCATTATGTAAACGGTGCTCATTAGTGAGGGCGGCTTGAGATATCTGCACAGAGCCAGCCGCCTCGAGGTGCTTTAGAATAGGCTGGTGAAAGTGGAGAAAGCCGGCTGAGCATTTTGTCTGCTGGTTTTGAAATAGCGTTTTTATTTGAAGCGGTTTTTGACGCATGTATCTTCCGGCCCAATCAACTCAACTTGTCTAACTCCTATTTTTTTACTAGCTGGTTCCCTTTCTGAACTCATTCTTTTTACCAAAAGTTGCTCATCTTCATCCTACATTTCTCACATGTCGTCCTAGACAAGTAATTTTTTTGACACTTTTCCCTAATAATGATGTCAAGAAAAGAAAAAATATTGCTCTCCCTGGTATCCATTCAGAGATGAACGGGATCAAATAACTCACACAATGAGTAGAACTTCTTCTTACGAGCTTGATTGTAAGGAATCCTTTTAGTTCAAATGACTTGACTGTAAATTAGGAGATAAGAAGAGATAGTTAACGCAAAGTAAGTCAACCGTCCTCAAAGTCTCTTTTCCTAACCTATTAGTCTCGCCGAGGAGCTGTACATACGATCTCCTTTCTCGACAAAAATACGGATTCTATGAATAAATAGGATCTAATAATATGACAAATTCTTCCCCCTTAGACCAACTAGATATAATATATCATTACGATGAGTGGGAAGGAATAATAGATGTAAGAGAAAGAGATGTACGAGTCCTTGTAACTCCTTGTTAGCACATCTTAGCCTTTTTTTTCAACGGATAAAAGCCATGCCGGTAAATCTTCAAATGCACCTAAAACCCTATACCCTTTACCCCCTTTTGTACGTTTTTTTCTCGATACAACAAAGAGAAGGTTGGACGGGAAATAAATGTTCCTTTGCCGTCTCAGACGAAGCCATTTCCAGAATTATGTTTCAGACAACTTATATTATTATTATTATGGAAGTGGAGCCGATAGTAATCTCAACCACAACGCTTGTACCGTTTTGACCTTTGCTTAATTTACCTCCAGCCCGTGCTTTCCCCTTCCCCCTCATAATTTGTTTGTTTAGTCTTTAGACAAGTTTTGGACAGATTATATTTGGGCTGATCGTTGGAGTTAATTCTCAGAGAAATCTGTGTACTGACTTCACTTAATAGATTAGAAGTAGGGGAAAATCTCCTGTCTGATCTTGAAGGCTTTTTGCAGGAGTAGTGTGCCTTGTGTTTCACCAGTCAATGCGTGACCACCATCATTTTTTCATTCTCTCTCCAATTTCTCTTGCCGACTTTCTCCTGTTCCATAAAGATAAATTCTTCCGATTACCAACTCCCACCAACTCCCAGCTCTGGCCCAGTTTATTAGCCGGAGCATATACATATCTCGTATGGGAGTGCATAGGGAATAAGGTAATGATGGGTTTTACTTATTTGGCATGGTTGATGATGTTGCAGTGGGTTCGTGATTCAAGGAGGAATACATGTATTACAAATATGATAGGTTGGAATGGGATGGGTTGCGTGCGGCTAGGCATTTGAACTCCTGATTTATCAAATTGATAAATAGACTTTGGGTGTGACAAAAAATGTGTAGCTTCATTTCAAGATATGGGCCCATACTGATGGATTACGAGTACGTATTATAATATCCCTTAAAAGATCCTTTGCTGAGGGAAGAGGTGGGAAAAGCATGTGTCTAAATAATTACTTCCCACAAGTCAGAAATAGAATTTAACATTTACAACCCTAACTGGGTTGCAGTCCTAACAAACATTTGGAGGAGTTTTAGTTCAGGTTATGTGAATAGTTAGCCTTGAGAAAAGGCTTCGAATCTGTGCAGCCAATACGTTCATTTTTAAACAGTTCTTTACAATCCCTGCATTCCTTGTAATGTTTTATGAAATATGGTAAAATAGTATGGGGAAATATGTTGACCAAAATATTGATCACGATGTGCAGACGAACGACTACGTCTGCATATCACATTACCTTCAATTGGTTTTGGTTTTATTCGTCTAGCATAACTGATTTAAGCATCAACATATTTCCGATATCTATTTCCGCAGACAGAGTAGTAACCCAAGTCATTATCATAATCCTCGCCTACATATAATATGTGGAAGGATATCAAGAATTTCACTAATCACTACCCTCAATTCCAAGGAATTGTAGTAAAAACCACCACAAAATATTTCCATAAAAGCCGTATTTCCGTCAACCCTTGAACTGTATATCTACCGTAAATACTGTATTCTATCCCCTGAGATTGCTATTTAGACTAGTGTAAAACTTTGACGCGGCATGATACTTTGTATAATTTACACGATTGACTTTCCTTTGACTTCTGGAAAGGGAAGTTCTTCCAAGGGTCTTTTTAAGCTTTCAAAAACACGTCTTGAATAAAAAAAACGTTGTGCTCAAATAACTCAATAATCTCAGTAATTGTAAGACAGTTCCACTCATTACTAGATTGCGATTCCGAACAGTATTAACCCAATATCTTTGTTTAAGATCCAATTTTTAACCCGCACTTCCAGCCTTCAGACTTGAAATATTAGCGTAAGATATAAAGAGGGCCAGAGAGAGAGAGAGAAAGTAAAAATCTGCTGGATCTATTGTAATGACACACGGGAGGGAGGAGGAGGAAGAATAAAGATTGGAAAGAGTGAAAGTTGGTGTCCCAAGACAGTTCCTTGGTTTTATTGAGGGAAGCCGAAAAGGTGACAAAGGTGAAATGCAATCTCATGAATTCTTCTGAATTAGTCCTCCACCATACCCCCAGTTCCTTAGTTGTGAGAAGGTGATGGAGGAGATGCCAGTCCATCAAGAAACTTTCTCAGAAACGGGACACATGGGCTCATCCACCACCGACACCCTACCACCTACTAACTTAAGGGTTCTCCCCTCACAAAGAACAAGATTTCCTCACACCTGATCCCAACTTTTACGAGAAGACTGTCTCTCCCTCCTCCCCGTCGAATCGGACACTTAAATTTCCATCAGGCATTACCCTCACCTGCTGCTCCCATTTTCAACCTTTCAATAGTCAGTCCACATAATATTTCATTGACTTGCCCTCCAATAAAATCATTTACGGATTCCGTCCGGATCAGGTGCCGTCGGTCCTGGAACTGCATACGGACCCTGTACAGGGGGGCGGGTGTAATCATGTCTTTTTTATTTTGCAACTCACTTTCCCAGGCTCGAAACTGTGCTAATTCCTGGGAACTGGGAGTAGAATTATTAGTATAGGTTTTGATTATTAAGTTTCCTCCTCCTCCCTCGACGTTCCTTCCCGTTCCAAGCATATAAATATACATATATAATGGTTAGTTGAAAATTATACAAAGGCGAGATTGGAGAAAGTAGGATCTACTGTTCCGCTCTGACCCGGGCACCGTCTTGCCGATTTTGAGAAACAAAAGCGGTAAAGGACTTATTGACCCGCTCTCCTCTCTCTGTAAGCCTTTCATTCCCAGCTCTTGGTTTTGTTAGGGAAGTTAGTCGGTGGTGGCTGGAAAAGTCACATTCCATTTAGCCGAAGGAATTGTAAGTGAAAGTGGTCTCTCTCTCTCTCTCCAGCCTTTGCATCCACTTTACATTTATGAAGGTAGGCGAAGCAAGCGGTGGGGACCGAGAGAGGTTGCTTTCGGAGCCTTGACGAAGGCACGAGAAATGCAGTACGGGAAAAAGTTTCCCATGTGTTGTCGAGGCAGTAATATCCCCGAAGTGCTTATGTATGTTTTTTATGACCCTATTCCTTTTGTTCATGGTTCTCTTTGGATTTTCTTTCCGGATCTTAAGATGAATCTTAGGAGAGGAGGAAGTTAATGGGAGTTCCAGATATGAGAGCCCTTTTATTCCTCCGACTTCTCCTTCTTCCTCTGTCTCACGTGATCAACAATTATTGATTAGGAGCCCTAAAGACCACCACTCTCGGCGTCGGAATAAGTAATACTCCAGAATTGGAGCCTCATCCGATTTCAGAAAAAGTCTCTTGTTTTTTGACCAAAGTGCAGGAGGAGGCATAATCCGACATCCCTGTCTCAAAAGACGACTTAGCTTGTCCATCATCAATATTGAAGAGGGAGAGTGAAAGGAGAGAGAAGGATGAGTAACCTAATAGACAATATCACTCTCCGTTGCAAATGCTTACACTTTCTCTCAAGTCCAAGATCCCATCAAAAACAAGAGAAAAATGGCGTAGTAAGGAGAGGGCAGAGGGCAACATTGCCTTGATACCCGTCACCAAAGCCAAAGATCGTTATCTGCCAGGGCCAAGAGTATCCTCTCCATTGTTGGCCTATTCCTCCTACTTTCATTTGCCTTCGGGGGCAACTTCTTCAAAGTGGAGAATTAACTGGAAGAGGCAATTTATCTTGCTGACTGCAACAAATTACACACCAATCTATATGTCAATGACAGACCTCCATTTTTCAATTACTCAATTAGGGATCCTTGTCCCAATTTCATTTTCAATTAAAAATCAGTCAGGCCATCAGGAACAATGAATTGATTTCCTCTGGATTACCATCCTTTCCAGTTTACGAATTTAGGAGTCGGTGGTGGTGGGATCGGGGAAAAATCCACCACTGCTTCTACAACACTACTTCCATACCATAACTGCACATAATAAAACAAAGGGGGATGTGTGAACTCTTATCAGGTTTTGTCACAGGCCGGGAGCCTGAAAACGGTTCAATAATAATCAAATTCATAAATAATGGAGACGGGTACAAGTTTGTACGATCTCCAGGATATGATAATAGACTACATCCATTCCGTATAGACAACTATTGTTTACATTGTTCTATCTCTTCATTACTTGTCCGGATTAAAAGGTTCTGATAGTTTGAAACAACTTTCCCTCCTGGCCGAAAATGGCAGGAGGAGAGAGGGCTCCGAAACTAGTTGATGTGTATTTCAAAGTTGGAACATCATAGTCGACAAGTTTCCTTAATTTAGTTAAGGAAACTACGCTGCATCCTCACACTGCCCCAAAATACACTGCTTAATCGACTAAACGTTGGTGGAGGAGGGATGGGAATTGATTCCGTTCTCTACACTAAATGTCAAAATGAGTAATTGTTTCAGACTTAAAGTCACTTTGCCACAGATAATTTATAAACTTCTCTCTCTTCCTCCAATCGTTTAAACCGGTAATGTTATATGAACCCGGCCTTGTTGGTAGGGATATTCGTGGAGAAATTAGCCAGGTTAATGTTCCTACTCTGTCTTGCGAATTCGGAACAAGCAGCCCCTTAATCGTCCCTAATACTTTGAGACCTTAAAGTTTCTGTTTCGAATCCTTATCGGATTTAACTGCACCCCAACAAAGACAAGCTCTACTTTATTTTTTCCCAACTGCCGCCGTATTATTTCCAAGATCTATTAAAGTACATTATTAGATGTTACCCTTCTGGGTCCGCGTCATCCATGCTCCGAATTCCAAATAAGCGACTCTAAAAATTACAGTACTACACTGTATATAAGCTAGCTATTATCCACGAGAGAAATGTTTATCCTATTTTTGAAGCCCTTTATAGCCTGCCAAACTACTGCAGTGCAAAAGGATAAGGAGATGGAAGGAGAGGTAATTCATTTGTATAAATTGGAAACCCAAAATATGGGGAAACGCAAATAGTCTCCGTCCATTTCCATGTTTATGTAAGTAATTGTAAATTGTAATAGAATATTATAAGGTTGGTTGGGAGAGATAGTGGATGTGGTGGGTAAGTAAGTTTTAAAAATACATCCACCGTTTCCGAGGGAGGACAGAAAGGATGAGAAAATAGACGGATGCGGCGCGGAGATTGGTAGTTTCCTTGCCGGTGTATACAGGATCGGATATTAAATGAACTATCTTTCTCAAAGTAAGTGTAACGAAGAGTTGAGAAAGGTTTTTATGGCAGGCTTGAGTCTGGCTCAAGGAGAAAACAAAATAAACTTTGAATGAGAAACCCACCACTCTCTATATCCAGCTTTCACGGGCATCGGAGGGATGTGCACTGCTGGCTGCTGGTGCTGGTGGTGGTTATCGGTTCCCTTCCAACAATTTCCAAACTTCTCCCAATCCACTTGCTAAAATTTGAGTTCTTCTTATCCCGATCGCTCCTTTCACGGGCTTTGAATCCCTAATTTCACTTCGTTATTAATTGAAGTAATTATCGTAACTAAATTTTAACAGTTCGGAAACCTGTCGTACCTGGTGAGGCAAGTTCCGTAGGAATGGATGACTAACAACTAAACGCTTATCTGCGAGAAGGCGATAAAGTTGGAGCTGTAAAAGTTGAGGATGGGGACGGGAGGATGTGTGGGGAAGTTAAATTGATATAAGCAAGATCCATGCCTGTTTGTATATCTTATCAATCCATCAGACGGCTCCTTCATGGAGATGATATTATCTCCTTGGTTTTGTTTGGGTTCGAAAGAACAGTTGCATGAACTGTTGTGCAGTAGATTATCCATCTCCACGCTCTGTAACGATATTTCACGGTAGGGGCTCCGTCAAGGAAATAACAAACTCCTTTCCCGAACCCGTATGCACTCAAGATGACTCACAACATCCTTAAAATTATGGATCCTCCTTCTGTTTTGACTCAAGTATTTTGATACTCCGTTAACTTTGCGGAATTAAGCATCCAATCATTGAGTTTGTGGGCTAGATACACAAAGGAGTTTCAGGAATACTTTGTTTGCCAAGACTGCACTCCAGCTTTAAATTTCCTCCAAGCTGAGGAAAATCCACAAAAAATTGAATAAAAATGTAAGGGAAAGTGGAGAGTTTATTGACAGATACTATCTGAAATTGCTTTGAAGAGGATTCAAAATATAAACCTCTCCTTTCGATAATGTAGCGTAGGTGGTTGGGCTTCCATATGGTTCCAAGAGACTGGTAAACTTGTAATAATTAAAATAATACTCGCTCAGAAAACTCAGAATGGTTTCAAAACACTTGACGACAGTGTATCGCCAAATTTTCTTGAGTATAATACGAGTGCTCGATGCTCCAAAAAGATACTCAGTCAGAGGAGGATCCTTATTCCGATATCTTCTGCAGAATATGAGCAGGATTTCCATATTCGTATCAGCTACTTAGTTTAAAGATAAGTGGCGAATCTAAATATAGCGACGTCAGTTGTAGGACAACTGGAGTTGTGATATTGTGATACAAACTCTTCCAATATAAACCAACTACAACCTACACTCCAAATACTCTGGCATCCTTTTCCCCTCAGACTATTTGTTTGTATTCTATTCGGATGATCTATACTCAAGGCTGGGTTGTCTTAAGAAAGTCTCAAGTGTTATTCAGTCTACCTTTCCAGGATAATTGGATTGATGAAAAAACCAAAAAAAACATCCTCTTTTTACATCGCGTGGTAGTAGAGTTCTGTATAATATGCACATAACACATTTCATATCCTTCCTCTTCGAATAAACTCTTCGAATAAACTAGACCGAGTCCATTACATTAAGAATCAATTCATACATCCTGCTTAATGGGTTAAACCTTGTACCAGTAGATTGTGGAAAATATTAGGTCAGCAACGTCTCATTTCTTGATAATCATCCAAATAACGGATTTAGGAACAGGATGAAGCGGTCCGTCATTTTATTCCCGTCGATAATTAAAAACGCTCGCAAACATGTTTCAAAAGAGGACACTATAGCACATTCCAAAGGGTGATCGAAAAAGGTGAGGGGAAGTGGCTAACCTAGGACATCTTTAGCTGGATGTCATTGTGGGAGCTTTTGAGTGATATCATGGAGTTGGATTATTGCGAATTTCGTACATCAGACTAGGATCGAGTAAACGAACCCGTTTACGGTTACTTAAACTTGTTGACTTAGTAGGGAGTGAGACCAAAAATACCTGGCAAAAGCCAAAGCCAACAACCCTCTACCAATAGCCTCTGGAATTTTAAGCTTTGTCCATCCGGCAGGAGTAGTGTAAATAATGTTCCAGGGTCGGTCCATAAAACCCTTCCCATGAACTGTTGGCGGGGATAGGAAAAGCAGTCCTTGGGGAAGCTACATCTGTTTGGATGGACGAGTTGACAGATACGATCTATCGAAATCAGATTACCCGAAGTTAGAGCTAGATTGATTCTGCCAGCCCGGCTGTACAGAGTTGGATGGTGAAATATCCGGTAGATACATATCACGGACAGAGAAAGCTGTTTTTATTCTTTCTCTTCTCGGCCTGTCTTCCCGAAATCAAGCCAAGTAAGTCTCTGTAGCCTCCTCTGGTCAGCTTCTAATTCCTGGCAAAGAGGGAGGAGAAATTATTGGGAGAGGAAAAGGTTATATAAACTCAACGGACATCAGTCTTTGTAACTTCGGTATCAAGGATTTAATTTACTTAGAAATCCTTCTCCCAATCCAGGATTGTGGAGTTTCAATTGAGTCTAACGTAATAACGTGTAGTAGTCTTCTAGAAAAGTTAGGAAAATAAAATTGACTACATATCAAGGTCGGTTCGGTTGGGGCCTTGCTGCTGAAATCTGGGCTATGGCTATTCTTGTCTATAGGTCTGGATTTGGTAATATGTTGGTCATTTCCAGTAACCTCCGGGATGAAAGATAGAACAGGATAAAGGCGGAACGACAGTTTGATTTCTTTCCATTTGTGATTGGTATCTCCAAGAATAGGGCATGAACTCAAAACTTCGATGGCCTCCGAACCTCCGGATCCAGTTCTTTCAGTTTCTTTTGCTCCTGAATTTCGAATCCAAATCAGGGTTTCTTTCAACTTCCAAAACTTCTCTATTTCACGTCTCTGTGTCTGCAGGCAGTACAAGATATTACATCAAAGACCCAAATATGAGTGCCACATCGTAATATTATGTTTCAACCATTTCCTCGGCAATCTCACATTTAAAAAAATTAAAGCTTTGAATTGACCTTTATATGCATACGTTACAAGCAGCTAACGTATTGCATTCATAATATTCTGTTATAAAAATTAGGTTGTATTTCAGCAAAATTTTGAGAAAAGAACTAAAGCAATCAACACTGTTTAGATATGGGTTAACAAACGAATTAATGAGATGTGAACAGAATAATTTGATGATGCTGACAGCGAAAATCATTATTATAGCTCTGCAAAATGACCCCCTGTAGGTCAAAAGAAAGTGGTAAGAATCAACAATTGTAAGACAAATAATGGACCTTGGGCCGACAGAGTGGCCGGAAGAAAGTAATTCAGCCACTTAAAATCGATATTCCTCTTCTTCCCGTACTTTCTCTGCAGATACTAAGGTACATTCACTCAATAAACGGACAACTACTCGAAAGATGCATAATTCTGGGATGACGGACAGAAATCGAAGGGATTCTTTTCGAGATGTATCTCTTTGTGAAATCGGTTCGACTTGAATTTTCACATACCAATCCCATAAATAATGCATGAGAGATGAAGAGACTTTTATTGAGGGATACTACTTACTCGGCTCTATGTGAGGGGCTCTGAAATGAACCACATCCATTACTCCGGATGAGTGGTAATTGAGAAACTTTACGAGGGTCGATTAAGTCCACAGACAAGCATCTGCAACCAATCATTCCCTCACTTTTGATGGCTTCCTTTTTTATTGCGCAGGTAGACATCTCAAGTTTCTAAAGTGAGTGACTATGACTTCTCAACGGCAGTGCTCGTAATAACTACAAAAGTAATTCCGCCATACATATTTTTTCTCAGTTTTCTACAACCCTTATCCTCGAGACCTTTTACACAGATTTTACTTTCACTAACCCCAACTTTCCGCCCATCTGTGAGAACTTAACATTTTTCTCACCCTGCAGAAGGTCCTTCGAAATAAATAAAAGAAATCAGGAGAATGAAAACCCCCTATGTTTTCGAACTTCCTTATGTACATTGGGATTGACTCTCGTAAATAAGATATGTAACAGTGGAACGGTTCTATTTAAAACCCGTCCCAGTAGCATTTAAATTTTTTAATGCCTTCAAAGACCCATTTGGGTGCTAATGCAGTAGTAAAGGGTTTAAGAAACTGCTTTTTATGGAACGACACTCTAAAACGTTTTAATGGAAGTGGAAGCATAGAAGGCGCGGTTGGGCTGCAGCTCAGAAGTGAAATGTACCTTTATTTATATTTTTTTTCATTTCCCGGTAAATAATTCGTAGAAATTCGAGGATCACTAGTGGTTGACTTTAATCTATGCATTGTATGTATGGTATCATCACGAATTCCGTTGCAATATTATTTAAATTTTCCGACATTGAAGGTCAGGAACTGTAGCATTGTTCTTTGGTCTGATTGGGAATATGGTACAGTATGAGATGTAAGAATTGCTGTATTTTATCCCGCGGTAACGTTTTAAATTTCCCGGGAATAGACAAGCGTCCTTCCCACAAACAGGAATCCATGGCGCCAGGCATGCGAATTCTTGATTTTCCCCTCCCTATGCCCCCGCGATCTAAGCCAATTTTTTCCCTCCCTTAACATTGACTTAGGTTACGAGGGTCAAAATTCCCTCCGATCTAAAATCTCGCGATCGCGAAAAATTCGTATGCCATGGCATGGCCCTGCTGACCTTTTGGCAACGATGTAAGGTTTGGAAACAAAATAATTCTAAATCCAACTCGTTGGTAACATTTTTAAGCCATTATTATTGTGAAGTAGTAACACTGAACAAATAATAATAGCAATGATATTATTAATAAGACCAATCCCTCCGAAGAGCAGCTCTTAGGCTAGGTTTTTAGCTGATGAATCCGTAGCTGTAAGTTGTAAAGTTGTAATTCCGAGAAATTAAATAGCCCGAGGTCTTAAATTAGTAAGCCGCTTAGTCTTATTGAGGAGTCGCAAGGGAACCCTGTACTACTGCGCACCTACTTGGATTAGAAAGTTTTTGAAGTTTATGGCCCACTTTCATGTAATATATAAAGCGTATGAAACACTGGAGGGTGAGAGGAAATGGAAAATTAGACAAATGTGTGCTAAGAAGTAGCAGATTTTTTTACCTGAATAAATATGCTCTCTCTCTCACCACCGTCCTCAAAAGTAACATTCGTATCCTTTTGAAGAGATTGGAAATTGAGGAATGCCTTGGAACTTTAAGAGACTGGAATAGAAAATGTTGGGATTTTAGATGGAGATAAAAGGGACTTACCAACCACTTACTCTTCAGTTATTACGTTCACTGTAAAAGTCGTCTATCTACCAGACTTCGGCTCTCTCAGCCAGTTCCCCTCTTGCCAAAGTTCTGATCTTTCTCCCTTACTTAGAAAAATAGAGTAAGCATCAGGTAGGCTGTTGCTGGACAGCTTTCTCCTATAGAAAAAGATATTTATATCCAACCCTTTCCCCCTTCTTCTGTACAGTAAGTTGTAATAGAACCTCTTGAAACTTTCAAGTGGAACATCCAACTTAAATTTTACGAATTGCTTCCTTCAGACTTTCCTATCACCCTTTGAAGTTCAAAAATGTCATCTATATCATACCATACATTTTACATCATGTTGAGTGTCTAAGGATCTGTACACAGCAGAAGGGAACGGTTTTGGTAGGGGGACTACTTGTTACCATCTACTTCGAGCATTGACATCGCTAAAATTATTCTCGAGCTGATTCTAGTCTTATCAAGTTACAATGTATAATGTATGTAGCTTTGGGTATCGGAAATGCTGGAGGTTTTAAGCCTGACTTAACCATGACTGACCATGACTTAATACCCAAATCGACTCATTTCATTAGCTTTCATTTTCAAAATTAGTATAGCTTATTTATATTCTGACATCTTTTGTAGAACAAGAACGGGCCGTATTCTACGAATAAAAAAGGGAGCCAGGGTTAAATTGAAATGTTTGATGAATATGTCTATTAAGTTTGAAAGGTGCTTTATAAACTAACTAACTACCATTGTGGTCTATCTACATTTTTTCGGTGGCAAGATCAGCCTTCCTAAATTTAATTCCTCAGAATTTTAAAACGTTGCAAGGAATTAAATCTGAGAATTTTCTTAAAGTTTTAGTTTGCCATTTTAATGAAATGGAATTACAGGTTTGGGTTTTAATTTGTTAATCATTCATATAAAAATTAATTTGCAACCATTTTGCAATATAGAATTAAGCATACTCTACCTCCTTTTTCCTCTGGGCTGTAGGAATTATTGCAATTAAATATTTTTTCCGGTGCAAACATCTTACAATTAACATTGTTAGTTCTTAAGCCCGCAGATCCCCGTCACCAATCAGACTTTATGTTTTCTGTCTCTTATTCAGTATACTTATTTCTTAGATGTATTACTTTCCGTCTGTCTGGAAATTCCTCCCGCTGGCTGTTTTCACAATCCTTTCACCATGATGTTTTTAGGTCTGCTAAAGGTATTAGTTTTGGTTAGATCAGGTTAGTTGGAAATTAGGTTAAAATTGTTTTCAATCCCTACCATCAACAACCAAGGGAGTTGAGAGTAGGTATATAGTAAACTGAAGGCCATTGGGTTCGCTCAATTCAGCCCAAATTTGAACTCGATAGAATTCGTTTGTCTTTGTAGAACTCAAACTGATTTGGAATACTTTAGTTTACAATCGATAGATGCTTGGTTTTCAAACAGATCAGTTCGGGTGGAGGTTGACAAGTTGTCATACCGGATTGAGTAGCAGGGACTTAAGTAAAAAGTACAGCGGTCCACAATGTTACAAATTAGTCCCCCGCTGGTTGGCGACGTTAAACATGAAGAATGCCCCCTAACACAGCCTCCGTATGTTCCTTGCCAGTCTATCAATTAGGTGAGGCTTGAATCGACCTACCGTAACCAACGCGGAAGATTTATTCCTTCCCTTCTGCTTATTTTCGATAATCTGCAGCTTATTTCTTACAGTGTCGGCTCCCATTTGACACGGGTGATTTACTGATATTATAAAATGTCTACAAATGCAGCCTCGTGTACTTTCATTCTTACTAAAAGGAAATCGAGCTGAACTGTATCGTTTGCTAACAGGCACAGCCTCAGTACATCAAGTCAATCTTTCTCGTCTGGAAACGTAATCCCATATATTCATATTTTTAGACATAATGAACAACATTGGCTCGTGTTAATTAAATTACTTTCAACGTTAATAATATCTTCAAAGAAATCTCTCTCGACATGGAATTGTCTGGATTTGGCAAAAACCAGACATAGAGGATATTGTATTACTATTTACGCAGAGTTCTAACAATACCACTCTTTCATAATTAATAAACTCTAAATATTAGATGAAGTAGGTCAGCGCAACAGTTCCTACGGTTCACAATAGCTGGACAAACATGCGATAGAGTAAGCCTCCACTGCAATGGATCTCGAAATACGTCTCAGGAGGCGAGTAGTTAGTGGAGGCCCGATCGTCGCCGCGGGTTATGGATACAAGGCCTTTTGTGGAGCCTAACAATTTAGCGAGAATACGGTAAAAAGAAGTCACCCGTTTTGTAATGTAACGGGGATGTGGTTCCAAATCTATGAGTGATGTACAAGACTGGATCACTCATATATGGTGGTTCCATTGCAACGCGGCTCTTCGGTAATTGCGTTACAAGTTCGAGAACGTGGAAGCAAAAACGGTTCCTTGATTCACATATAAATATATGAGGAAATGAGGATCTCCGTGACGGAAAGATACTTCTTTAGTCCTCTCCAGTTAGGGTTATTGTCAGTCAAGAACCTTATGCAATAATATCAGAGTCAAATTCAATCATGACTTCATCCTCCTTCTCCTCGATACATTCCCATCATTGACTTTCTCCCTGTGGTTATATCCTACCTACGCATGTGGCATGTGGTTTTGTCGGATTTGAAAGGGCATGGAAACTCGTACTATATGTATATGTCAGCCTTGCTCATACCTCATTGCCAGAGACATTTTTAAAAGAGAGCAGAGGGTATTCCCGGAAATCTCATAGCCCATAATTATCCTAGGGCATATCCCAGCCGCGGCTCCGTAAATCTAAATATTCTCATTCCGCTAGGAAAATTAAATACAGCGAGATGGTGGTTGACAAGGGAGAGTATGGAAATAGAGGCTCTCAAAATTACTTGAGAGTAAAACGGGATGGAAAGATGGATACTAAGCAAACAAGTTGGGTATGAAGAATCTATCTGCACATGGATTTCCTCATCCATTCCAAATTGAAAGTTAGCTTATGCTGGCTGCTGCTGAGGAGCTTTACATTTACGTACCTTACCTCCTCGACTTTGTAAGGAAGGAGTTGTGAGGTATTGCATAATAGACGCATATAGCTCTAGCGTGGCAGACGGGGAAAGGGAGTGGAGTCAGACAGGGTACATAGGTAAAAGTAGCAGGTATTGCATAGATTCGTCAAATTGGGAAGGTAGGCTCTCTCAGAACACGACACGAGCTAGTAAGTTGAAGAGAGAGAGAGAGAGAGAGATGTGTGGCTAAAAATAGAAACTACGATCAATGAGCCATCATACATAGAAGAGAATGGGAGAAAGCTTCTTGTTCCCAAAGACTCTCTACTTACTCACCTTGGCAAAAACCCTAAGCACTTTCTTCAACTGACTCCAAGCCACCCATTTCATATCTCTTTATCTCTTATTATTCCACAGACTTCGTGTATATCCCTACATTTTAAACATATTTTTTTAATATAAGAAAGGGTTATTGTCAAATGTCAGCCCTTCTATCCCATATCACTCCCAGCCCTTTCTCTTACAAAAACATTCTAATCAATTATTAAACCGACTAATAACTTTCCCCACCGCCTCTTTCCCTCTCAATGCATCTGCCTTCTGCTCCTAGTTACTTCAAGCCCTCCTCCCAGTTTGAATTCCGGATACGGATTCCGCTTTTTCTGCTACAGTTGCAAGTTTGAACCCAACCGATGACCCCCCGGGGGCAGAGCCAATTCTTTGCAATTGTATAGCTGATACAGGGAAATGAAGTTGGATGAGGTAACTCTGCCCTGCTTATTTTGCTCTAGTTTACTTCTACCGTCGGATGCCCAGGGTTCGGAAAAGAGATTCTATTACTAGAACTTGGGCTTGGGTAATATTTTCCATCCATTTAAATTACCTTTCTCCTCCTCGTTACGCTGGGATGGTGGACGTTAAATCTGATACAGTTATTTAGTTCAAATAAGGAGGGAGTAGCTGTAAACGATATTCCGTAATGACTTTATCCTTCCCCTCTGTCGGGACAATAACTCGGTCAAGTCGGGATAGGGGCTGGGTGGGATTATCATTATTATTATTGTTATTATTATTACCTTTCTCCGTTCCAAAAAAAAATGGTTGGATATTTTCCCGTCGGACTCTAGGTGCATTTGGCGAGGAAATCTGGTGAAGGGTCGTCAGAGTAATCTTGATCCTCGATGTTTCTCTCTCTTCTTTGTTGAGGTGATGAATTCAAGAGCCTGAAGTAGGAGAGACGAGGAGAGAAAGTTGATAGACTTGACGAGTCCAGCATGAGAGAGTAGACTATATGCTCATTTCCTTTCCCATTCCCCACGCCATCATCATCACCTTCCTCATCATCACCACCACTCCCTCACCTTCCGAGACATATTGTATATAGTATACATATAGATATATAGATAGACATATAGAGCATATTATATATAGATATGTATTTATAGAGCAGACTTTACTTCCCTCATTTGGCACTGCAACCTACAAAGAATACGCATGAAGGCACGGGCTTCATAGCGGATCTACCTTCCCGCTTGCTCAACGGTAATCGTAATCGTAATGTCATCATGCTCTATAATCACATATACATAATAATATTCAGTTTGCTCGTGTGTTACGGTGGGACCTGATTACGATTACGATGAAGACATGCCCGTCAGAAATTCACGGTAATGCTGGTACTGCATTGCTTTATTCCACTTGCAGAGCTCCAAAACCATCGTTTACGATAGGATTCAGGGGTAAAAGTTATAAAAAGAGACGGTAGGTTATAAAAAGGTGGTGGTTGTGTCAGTGATGGTGGTTTGGCCTGTATAGCGTGTTGGGCTTAGGCCCGTATTGGACAAGCTGCCAAACATGATAGAAGAGTCCCTGCTGCCGGTGAAAGCTCAGGTGATTCCCTGCCCTATCTGCTTTCCATGATGTTTATAGTTCGTACCGTATTTCCAACCATCTGCTCCCTCCAACAACATCACTTCACTCTTCCTAAAAATCTCGGGAGTTGAGGGCAATGGCTGCAGAGATTGGCAGTGGCTTTGCTTTCCCTTGTCACACAGGCCACAGTATAACCATCAATTAATTATACTTACTCGGGGAATAGGTGTACTACTCTACTACATAAGCTTCCCTTTTCATGTGCCAGACTTCTAGGTCAAAATCGCTTCAGACTGCATCCATCCGTCGTCTTGTTCTGGAAATATGTTGGATATTTTTAGTTGGATCCAAACCGTGTGTAATAGTACGCTGCAGAAACAGAGGGAAGGTTGAAAGAGTAGAACACATCTGCCGTAGTAGTAATAGTAGTGGCGTGGTCCTTTTCCTGACTGCAACATTTTTATCATACAAAGTCCTTTCAGGGTAGTTTCATATCGTAGATAGATAATAGACCATACTAACCATTTATGCAGATAAATGTACGTTTATCTTCCCCTAGAACGTTGTCATTAAGGTTTGGAATTGTTTTTATAGCCTACACATTCGAGCCGCTATTTAATTAGAAAAGTGCATCGGAGTTGTTATCCTGTCCCATGAGTTTTAATGAGTATTACACCATAACTAATGTTTCAGGGTTCGGGAAGCAGGTTGTCATGTCGAGGAAGGGGAAATATGTGCATGAGCCCCCATACATTGGAGCCCGAAACTGTTTCCATCCAAATCAATTAAATGGTTCACCACAAACGCTGGTTTCTGGTCTTCAGGTTGGGAAGTCAGTCTCTATCTCTCTGTTCATTTCGATGTGAACTGGTGAACGAACGGAGGTTTCTCTTACTTTCGACAGAGCAAATTTTGTTTATTTTTGTGGATGCTGACGAGATTGGTATCTCATGAGAAAGGAGATTCTTTCATTTATTGCTTACATTCCAGTTTCTCCTTAGTCCTGACAGACTCTTGTTCAACCTCCCGTTCTATTCAGATTCTGCTACACGTCTAACAAACATCTAGCGATCGGCAACGAAAATCCTCAGTTTCTATCCTTCGTTCTTCAACACTGTATATTATTGTACTGACTAATTCTGCTTTGCTAGATTTAATACGGGTGTGAAGCGGAATTAAGCGGATCTAGTCGATAACGGACCACAGTTCCGTCATGCACGTCCCTCGATTATGTTCTACGTCCCTAGGATGGAAAGATTTATCTTTCTTCGGAACAGAGTTGATCAGGAATGTGGGAGAAATTCGAATTATTCAGCAGGATAATCTATAGATCTGTGTAACAAAATAGGCAAAATTCACAAAGTCCATTAACGGTTGTCTTCTCGTAATTACGTTCCACGGAATTCCTCCTTCCACTTGGATTCGGAGTGCTAGGGCAGATATATTGTTTCCTTCACTTTCGCTCTCTCAAAACTACTTTCTTTGCTTATCCGGAACTCGGAGCAGATCGGGAGGGGGATAGTACATGTTTAATACCTGGGGAAGTTGAGAAAGTTTGAAAGTGATTATTTACAATATGAAAAGTCTGATATCATTTGCCCCACTTTCGCAGAGGTTATACATAACTCCAGAATAAGTGCCCGTCCCCATAAAAACAATTCCCCTTGATAGGCAATTACAGAGCTCGGCTTGCAAAAAGAAGGCGGTGGGTCGAAATAATGGGAGATGTAAACACGGACGTGGATAAGAAACAATAATTCGCAGATGTTAAACAAGCTTTATGAGATTATAATGGACGGTGCTACCACAGAGGCAGTCAAATCGTTAGGACAATCAAATGCGGGCCTATTGTTCCTTTCAACAGCGAGGAAATAATAATTCGAATCCTGTCTGCTCGGCAGAAAGTGGAGGCAGGATGCTCTTATATTTTATTGCAGGAAAGTTCAGGGGTAGAAAATTACAAAAACCACTCATGAAATAGAGAAATAGAGATAAGTTCCTCTCCAACAACCTACTTCTTGTCCTGTTTTATCAAATTTGCCTCTTTAATGACTCACTAATTGCTATACTTTTGTTGTTCGGCTACTTAAGACGATAAAAAGGAGAATTATTCCATTCCTTATCTCTTTATCTCCCATCATTATGCGACTGCATTGCAAAACTCATATCCAGCCTTAAAACTGCAAAGTACAGAGTCAAATCTCCCGTTCAACTAAATCTTTTTTGAATTTCTGCTCTCCCTGACATTTATTTCGGTATTTCAAACCAACTTTTTATTCCAAGGATTCCAGTCATTAAAAAAGTTGGTTTCGTAGCCTCATTAAGGCCCCTATTATGAACATTAGGAACCAGATCGTAATGAAAAGAAGAACGAGATTTCCAGAGAGACGGATGGGCCGGGAATGTCGACGCATATAGACGGATGACTGGGTAGAAGGATCATATAAATATTTGATATTCTGAGATCGAACCAACTCCAGAAACGATTACTGGAAGAAGAAAAAAACCATCAAAGGCTACAACGCTATGACTGATTTAATATGGAACACGTAGGACGGCTAATGAAATAAACCGATGTAACGGGTGTAACCAAGTGTTGAAAATATAACGATAAACAAACTAAATCTCAATTTCCCCAAAAACCCCGGGTTTCGCACCCTGGTGTCAGTAGGAGTGGTCCCGTATTTATCAAAGATGTTCTATTACTCATGGGAATCGTTTAAACTCCATATCTCAATTTCCCCAAAAAGCCCGTGTTTTGCACCCTGGTGTCAGTGGGAGTGGTCCCGTATACGTCAAAGATGTTCTATTACTCATGGAAATCGTTTAAACCCCATATCTCAATTTCCGCGAAAATCCGGGTTCTGCACCCTGGTGTCAGTCGGAGTGGTCCCGTATTCGTCAAAGATGTTCTATTACTCATGGGAATCGTTTAAACCCCATATCTCAATTTCCCCCAAAAACCCGGGTACTGCACCCTGGTGTCAGTCGGAGTGGTCCCGTATTCATCAAAGATGTTCTATTACTCATGGGAATCGTTTAAACCCCGAATCTCAATTTCCCCGAAAATCCGGGTACTGCACCCTGGTGTCAGTGGGAGTGGTCCCGTATTCGTCAAAGATGTTCTATTATTCATGGGAATCGTTTAAACCCCATATCTCAATTTCCCCGAAAATCCGGGTACTGCACCCTGGTGTCAGTGGGAGTGGTCCCGTATTCGTCAAAGATGTTCTATTACTCATGGGAATCGTTTAAACCCCATATCTCAATTTCCCCGAAAACCCGGGTACTGCACCCTGGTGTCAGTGGGAGTGGTCCCGCATTCGTCGAAGATGTTCTATTACTCATGGGAATCGTTTCAACCCCAAATCTCAATTTCCCCAAAAATCCCAGGTTTCGCACTCTGAAATGTAGGTTCAGGGTATTATCATGTATAGATGATAGACATAGAGTGTAATGTAAACTACCTAAGCGTCAGTTTTAAAATGAGTAAGAGCTCTATCCTGGCGTTGGACTCCTACATATCACTATTCTGTTTGATTTAATGGTTTGTTTTGGGGTTTAATTGATGGGGGGCAGGGGGTGTGACCGATTTGACCCAAGTTCGAACTTAGCCTCACTCTTGAACCAAGGAACAAGTGTACAAAATTTCGTGACCGTAGGTCAAGCCGTTCTCCAGTTATCGCTCGGACAGACGGACGGACGGACGGACGGACAGACGGACGGACGGACAGACGGACGGACGGACAGACGGACGGACGGACAGACGGACGGACAGACGGACTTGTCGTTCGCATAAAGTGTTTTCAACACTTAATAAAGGGATACAAACGAGTCTAGCAGCAGCCACGTTCCTTTCCGGGATGACTTTTTCTTTGAAAAAAGACTGAATAGGATTTTATTAGATTCAAAGAGATTAAGGGATAGCGGCAGATCGAATGTCGACGGATTTCTATTCGATTGCAAAAATTATAATCCCTGCATTTCTGCACGCTTTAAGTGTAGCGGAATGAATTTGATGTCCTTCAATTTGATCAAATTTTTCTCCCCAGACAGAAATAAATTAAATCCCCATCCTCCTGCAACATGTTTCGGGAGCGGAAGCTGTAATCCGTTCAGTTAAGTATAGATTATCCAGCGTATAGTGGCTTGGGGGACGGATATATTATTGTAATGAATATCCTAGAATTCGCAACCGAATATTTTGGCCCAAGAGAGAGAGAGAGAGGAGGTCGAACATGCTGAAAATTGAAATTATTTATAGGAAGCAGGGAGAGCAGGCAGTGAGTGGGGAGATGATCCAATTAAAAACCCTTCTATCCTCTATAGGTATTAAGCTACTGACTGATTTCATATTTCGAGTGAAATATGAGTGGGGCAGAGCTGGATGCACTATTACAAGGGATTCAATTCCATGAACGCTCCGCTGCGTTTGTCAGCAAGACTTGGTTAGCAAAGTAATATGAATTGGAATGGTTTGGAAACTGTTTTTTTCTGCCTCGACTAGAAAAAAAGCAAGTTTAACATGACAAGATGAAAGATTTTAGAATTGTTTTCATCCATTCCGTCCGTCGAGATACATTTGAATCGGCTGAAGCATGTTTTACTATATTCTCCTTATTCTTTCGAAACATTGACGGTCTTGATGTTGTGGCTTGCTTGGAGCGAGACGGTTTCCTACTTGGAAGGAGCTAGAAGCTGGAAGAATGGCTGGCGAGCTTCTTGTCGGGATAAATATAATGTTATATGTGTCTGTGTAGTTGTACATGTCAAGGGAATAGAATCACGATATGCGACGAGCATCAGCCAAAGAGAATGAGAGGATGCAATGCAATATTCCATGATGGCTGTAAAATAACATAAAAAAGCATATCATGGAACTCGGACATCGATTTCCTCATCCCTTGCTCCCTTTTTGGTGAGATGAAGAGAAAGTGATGGTTAAACGGAAGGAGGAAAAAATGAGATGCTCTCTGTGGTTCATCTGTCGGAAAAATTGGATAGTCCTCTCCTGAACTGATTTGACGGCTCTCCTTCATCCAAGGATCTAAAACTATACGAACTTTACTACGATACAGAGGCACGTAAATGAGAATTTTTCCGAATAGATAAGATAAGGAACATTTTATGGGAAAATTTCAACTGAACCTCTCTCTTTGTATGACTTGCTTCAGAGCAACAAAAAATCTGCCATAACATACCTACTTTGTACTTTGTCCGGGTTCGGATTTGTCTTCCAACCCCATCATCCATCTAATACATAAGGGCCGACTGAAATGACTTTTGTCCATTTAGCCCGGCTTGGGTCTAGGACGAGTCTCTATGTGACTATAGCCTCACATTTAAGCTACCGTCTTCCTATAAATATTCCCGAAACTTTGTCGGGATTGTATTTGAAAACCAGTGGGAATTTCCTTTGCACCATCATTATGAAACTGAAAGTTGGCTACAAAGCAAAATATATAAAAATGACCAAGGACTCCACTGACTTTTCTCTCCATCCAGTTGACTCTCTCGCTTTCTTCGAGTTGCACCGTAATCCATGTTAAGTTAAGTAGCGCAAGGAGAGACATTCTGTATTAGGTTACAGAGAGAGACCACAACTACTTTCCTTTGAGGGAATTCCTATATCAAAGCCGTAATGGGGAATGTGACGTATTTGTAGATCTTCTCTCCGTCCCCTCCATCAGCTCCGCCAGATAGGAAGTTACAGATAGATTTTTTGATTGTGCACTACACTTTCTTCCTCTTCTTACAAAATGCAGAGGAATGGCGGCGGGTGGTAGGTTCCTTGTTCAGTGCTCAGATCCAGCAATTCCAGAATTCTACTACTACTCTATTATCTGTGCAGATCCGAGAACTACACTCTATTATTAGCTCGCATATTGGAAATGGCTTGGAGCTTATGATGTCAAAGTGTTTTTTCGTTTTTGGCTATTAGGCAGTAGGATAGAAGCATGCGAATCTGATCGGCTTAAATGAAATGCTATTTGCAACGATTTGCGGTTACGAATAGAAATGAGGGGTATCAAGAGCTTCAATCTATCATACTTATGCTAATTAGGTGAATTTTAAACGCTAATTTGATGAGAAGTTGTTTAATACAAATATGTTGTTTTGAATAGCTAATATAAATCTCACATTTAAAACTACAAATGTAGTATTGAAATCCATACATTTTTGTACATTTGTCAAATATTCAAAGTCAATCCATATTTTCTGCGATGAAAATTAACTACCATTGTGTAAATTTCTTAATTGGATTTGGTCATATCTTGATTTCGCTTCCACGAGTGTTAAATTTTCTCGAAAAACTACAATTCCGTCACCTAATGGCAAATTCGCTTCAGCGCAATTTATGCCAACAAATCATAGGTAATTGAAAATTTGTAAAATATACTACATTGTCAAACATGAATTCGATAGTCTACACCGATTTTCATTCGGTGAACACTCTGTTTGATATCATTTATACTTATACACTGAATTATTTCGCACAAGCGAGCTTTTTTCCAACATTTCCAACCTTTTATTATAGTCCATGTGTGTATGTACATATATATATATATATATTTATATATGTGTGTGTGGTGAACATACATAGTTGATGCAGGTCACTTGAGAGCCAGGAAGTACCAATGATTTTCTTACTCGCTTTCTCTTCCTGTACTAATAGGAGAGCGGGGAAGGGTCCCTGTAACGGACAGATCTACTTAGGGGAAAGTTGTTATATAACTTTCTAGTCTCCGATACTTATCCTGCATCCTGGCCAGGGAAAGTGTCTGCAATGCACTCGTGCACGATACATCCCGGCCGCCTCTCCCTCTACACAAAGGGCGCCCAGACTTCACTCTTACAATTAGAAGTTTCTACGGGTTGGGATGTGGAAGCAGGGGTGGTGGTGGTGGTGGTCGGAGAGCTTAACTGTTATTCCGGTTTACACGGGCAGAAGAGGCAGAGTTGCATATAGTAGAGTTCCCATTGTCGTTAGTACAATGAAGGTTTAGGTGGGCTAAAGGAAGTACAAATATATTCTTCCCTAGTACCTCTTCTAATTGTCATACTGGAGAAAAGGCCGACGTTTTATTTTCCCTGTGAGGATTCCATTGACTTTTTATGAGGACTTCGTTCCTTCTCTCACCTTCTTCTTCTTCCTTCCTGGCAGGAGGAAACTTTTACCTTTTGACTAACTTTACTCCTGTGGTCTACTTCCTCTTTCTCTCTCCTTATTAGGAATACCACCACCACCCACTCTATTACACTTCTGGAATGCTACAACATCTCTGTTACATATTGCATTTTTGGGTGTTGCCGTCGGGGTGACAAGTCCCTGTCTGTCAGCTTAGAAACGGACTTGACATTTGGAGGGAAGAACAAAGTTCTTCGTTTGATTTAAGGTGTAAGGTCAATTTGAGATGATTGGTGTAGGTGTAATCCTATTCATTGAATTCTAGAGTATTGGATAGGTTAGGGGTCAAATGGTTTGAGTGGAACTAATGGTAAGACCTGATGAAAGAAGTGAGCGTTCTAAATTAGAGAAGAAAGTGGTAAATTTGAAGAATAGAATTAGAGCCTGATTGAGTTAAAAAGCAAGCTATACAGTAATTATTAGTGTTTTGATTAAGACTTGGGCACTTGTTTGAAATACAACTATGAAATCGGATCGTTTTGAATTTTCTTGGAGGTATAGATAATTTATGTAAATCTTGAGTTATTTTTGAGAATTTGGAAGTAATGGGTGAAGCCCGTCCTGCGACAAATTCTACTTTTTTATTAGAACAATGTCAATAGTCAAAGGGCCGTTACTCGTTGCTATCAAACCGAAGGAGATCCTACAACCCTGCTTGGTCACCCAGTTAAATGAATGACTGTAATAATCATATGATTTATAACAAGGGTCTCTTTCCATATTTTTTGTAACAGTGTCTCAAGATGAAGTCAACTGCAGATGGTTACAAAGTTATTTGACTCAAGTTCCTTCGACCTCTGATATAAATTCGGTTTGCAACTGTTGGTGCCGAGTCAGATTTCGTAATAAACTGTTGGCCAATCCATAACGTTGCTATATAAGAGAAGTATAGTTCCAAGGGATGAAAATAATATTTATTTTTTTCTGGGTCAAACAAAGTATTTGAAACAGCAAATCAATTGACCACTGATATAATTTGTCAGTAGTTTGTCATGATTGAATAGCGTTGTAGCAAAATCCTCGTACAGCAATAATGGCACAGTTAATTGAAGATGGAGAAGCTCGTTATTTTATTTATGTTTGTTTTATTTTCCAAATATAAGTGGATTTATACCTCACCATGAATAATGAATTTTCGCTGTTATACATAGAACATATTTCGGTACAGAATATTTTTAAAAAAGAAACCCGGAGGTGGCTTTCCTTGTGCAATTCAATTTTAAACCGCTGATGGAAAACTCTTGGAAATATGTTAATGTTGATACTGGGAATTTCGTCGGTTAACGTACGGTTTATGACCGGAAAATTTCTATCAGCCGTAAGTACCATGTTATAAATCGTTTGGAAAAACGCGTTTTTTCGTTGTAGCAGAACAATAATGAAATGCAAGATGCTGCTTTGTTTTAATATGGACGTGTCCATTGGTTGGGTTTTGAAAAAAGCAACCTCCTTAGCCTATTTACAATTAGTATGGATGAGTTCGACGAAGACATGCTAGCAATCTGGTAAAATTGTTTCTAAAAAATGAGTGAACCCTTTCTCATCAATCATCAAGGAAGGATATTGATCGATTATATTCGTGAATGATGAACTTCTTGGTTACATCACATACTGGATTATTGAAAATTTCAACCTATGAAAGCACACGTACTGTTATAAAATATAATAAACAATCTTTTCGTTTGGCAAAAATTTGCATCCCCATGCGTACATTTGACATTTGTGTTACTGATATCTGTCGAAAATCTGTGGAACGAATTTCAGTAAAGTAGTGCAGACAAATACGTTGGTAAAGATTTTAATACCATTCACTTCACTTCAGTTAAAACAATGATTGAAAAACAATGTCCTCACAATCCCAACTCCCCAAATTAAACTTACCATATGCATTGAACTGCTTGAATTGACAACCCTTAATATTGTAGATTTAAAACGCTCCAAAACCCACAAGCAATCTTTACCAGCAACCATTAATAATTCCAGGTTGGTCTGCAGGGCGATAACTGTCTCGTGACCGCATTTTTGCGGTATGGTTGGTAATCAAACCTCAGAGTTTGGGAAGATTGAGCATGAGACATGATAGGATTGGTTAGGAGGTCACGACAATTTCGCCTTCCGTCTTGTTCTATTTGTGGCTGGTAATGAGGCTGGAGAAAGTTTTCGTTCGACAGAGAGAGAGAGAGATTGTTACTCCGATTCCGATCCACTATTATTGTGAATCAGGGTGAGAGAAAGTAGGAAGAAGTAGATTTATAGGAAGGAGCTGAAGCCAAGACAAAGTCTATTCTTATTTCATGAAGGACCTTTCCAGGCCCCGCATCCTCCCCTATTTTCTGACGAGAAGTACAGCTATCACCGCACCACCACCACCACCGACTGACATTCAGAATCGCTAGTAGTTGTCTTCAACTCCCGGTTCCATACGCTTTTTTCCCTACCTTCCGATTTATATCCACCTAATCTCAACTTTGTCACCAAACTTTTCCTTTGTTATACATAAAATTAGAGGGACTAGTATGTACTTAACAAGGGAACTGTCAGGAGTTGACTACTTGCGAAGGAAAAGGTGCTATAGAAATAGGGGCTAGGAGAGGCTATAACTGGATAGATGAGTCGGTTTGAAATTGAGACTCAGCCCATTCTATTAACAATATAATAGACGAAACGAAGCATGAATTGCAAGTTAGAAAGAATCAGTTTTCCGCCACTGGCTCCGATTTTTCTTTTGAGAAGTGAATATATACTTTTACTCCCTCCATTTTCCAGCTCTACTTCCTCCTCTGAACTTTGAGACGGGCCAAGATCCCGTACCAATTCGGCCCTTGGCTTTGCCACCATGAGCTTTTCCCCCGCAATCACCCTTACCAAAAAGAAAGCCCTCGAGGATAAAGTAAACGACTTTAGAAAAGATGTCTTCCTTTTTGTCCTAAGGTTTTTGACGGTTAACATTTCTTCTCTGCCTCTTCTCGAGAAATCAAGTTGGAATTTATCTGGTTTATAAACTCTTTCCGCAAGATCCCATTCCAAATGGCAATTCCGCAGAGAATCTACAGATCTGTAGCCAATGCTCGGCCTAGAGGACTGGATGTGAGAATTTGTATGCATAAGCAATAATGGGATTATCGATCTATAGGAAAGCAATAGAAGAAGAAAAACGAGTTTGGAAAAATGATAAATGGGGCAAATATCATGATAATCTACCTCAGAATCAAATTGGATACAACTTGGCATGAAAGTATGGCCGATTTATCTGTGATTTGTGATATCTGTATCGCTCGTCTGCAATCTTAAAATCCTTAGGCCCCTTTCACACTACACCCGACCCTACCGTCTTGCCAGAGAGGAGAGGTGTTGAGATCTGAAATCGGGAAGAAAATAATTTCAACGGTTCATCCCACTGAAAAATCTGCCAAGTGTGAACTACCTTAAACTCGCAGATATAATAAAAAATGTAGTATTATTACCCCATTATTCCATGTATTTGGAACCCTTACTGTGCCTATGTCGAAGGATTGAAAATATATTATACAACTTTATGATTACAAATTAATAAACAGAAACTCGTATATTCCAAAATTCCAACCTCTCGTGATGTAAAAGTGACATGTCTTGTCTTGTATTTAAAAACAACCGACGAGTTTAGAAAATCAGGATTTATTCCAACTTGGAAAAAAGCTTGAGTTGAAAATATTCTTAGTTGATAATTGGATCTGGATTCGGATTGAGTTTTGAGTTGTAAAAAGGAAAGCGGAATAATACACTATTTTCAACACTGAATGTAATGTGAAATAAATTAGGAAGATTCCGAATTTGCTGCTGAATGGGTATATAATATTGAATCAGTCACTCGACGTTACGAGTTACCATTCATGGTTAAGTAAAATTGCCTCTTCGAATCCTTTTCTACGACATAAAAATTACATTATGCGAGAAAATGTCATTTTCCTCAATCACGTAGGAATGTAAAGATCAAGAATCTTTTCATGACAAAATCCGTATGAGTATGAAAAAGTGTGCCTTACAGCCATTTTTCCTTGTTATAGCAGATGGTACGAATTTACATCTAGAGCATTTGCAACCAACTCCCCAGTACACAGTGAGTCTAGTGTTTTGGGAAGGCTTAACTTATCCTACTCCAGAATAATTAATAAATCTTCCCCAACTATTAAAAAAGTATTTTGCACAAGTGGAAAGTATCCCTGAGGGTTTGTGTTACACAGGTTTATTGAAATCCGAAATGATATTTTTACTTTTATTCCGAGATGAAAGTTTGTCAATTTTGTCTTAAAAAGTTATCACATTATTCATGACTATCTATCATTCCGAAAATTACTTGAGGGGCCGTATTGGCTCTGGAGTTATTAAATTCAAGTCGGTTCCAACAAGCAATGTTAATTCATCAACATCAAAAGGAAATGTATTATTGTTCTTTCCTCTACTCATCCTCCCTAAATCCTCTCAGGTAGGATTTTATTTTAGCCCCGGTTTTTAATAATCTGAAAGATGAACAGCAGAAGACATCGTTCCGATGAACGAATTCGAAGAGAAGTAATAGAGCTCTGATTTCTAAAAAAGCATATTAAAATCCTACAAAAAGACAAGTACAATCAATCACTTTGAACGAAGTAAATCTAAATGTTAATAATATATCGAGGACATATAATTTATGCAATCTACACCACCCTGAAGTGCTACTACAAAACCATGCAATATTAACCCAACACAATCCCATTCATTCCTTCCCTCGACTGCACAGATACACAAACGGAGTAGTCTGCATATAATATCCTCTCACAATGAAATTCTAGTGTAAAAGATTGATGACATTTTATTCATGGAAAAACCACTCGTAACCCGATCCCACTTTGAAGGGATATTTAATTTCTCAAAGCACCATCTCCTTATAAGACAACTTTGAAACTTAAAACCCGCACATCTTTATAATAAATCCCGTCAGTATTCTGAGAATCCCTTTGTCATGAAATGAAAAAGAGGGACTCGTCATCTGAAACTTCAACTTGAATTGAAATTTGAGCCCTGTCTCTCGATCTCCAGCCTCGAATCAGGGACATATTCATCAAAACAACTCTACTTTCTCTTCCGACGAAAAAGGCAGGTATCTCAAGTCAAGGAAATTGCTAATTGAGCCGTCGGAACGGCCCTTTCAAAAGTGAAGGAGAGAGGGGAAGGTTCTGTAGCCTCCTGTAGAACGGGACTTGGCATAGGAGTTGACGAAGGAGGAATTTTTGGTCGGGTGGCGAGGTTAAATAAATACAATTGTTGGTAATAGCGTTAGTGGAGATAATTTCGTAAACAGAGATGGGAAAATTGATAGTAGATGTGGTGTGGTAGGGGGTAAAAGTAAGGCGGATGCCGAGGAATCGATATTTGTCCTCTTTCCCCAACTATACGTAAACCTTTTCCTACGTGTCTCTCTTCTTCTTCTCCCGTCTGTTTGATCAGATATCCCGTTTACTTTCTCCCCAAACCAAAGCCAGCTCTCCTCATCTCCTAACATATAGATAGCCGCGGCTGCTAGCACCACCACCACCACCGAGGACTCTACTACACTACTACTACAGCTCAGGGTGGTCTCCTCCTCTCTCCGTACAACAGAATCTTTAGTCTTCCCAGCATGCTACTTTCTCTCTACTTTCCAATAGTAGTAGTACTACTACTACTACTACTCGACCGTATAGTTGGGAGCAGAGTAAGTATGGACCACCACTGCCACTACCACTGCCACCACTACTACTACTTCAGTACAACACTACAACTTGGGTTACTAATACATAAGTAGGACTGCAGGAGGAATATCGAAGATGATACAGCTCCTCTCCTATAGAGAGGAGGGACGGGGAATTGGAATCTAAATTCAAAGTACGGCGACATGTATGTCTGCATTTAGAGTTTGGAAGAAGGGGTTTTCTGGCAGGAGTGGAACATCAACTCTTCTGTCTCTCTCTCCACTTTCATCTCCTTTCTCCGCTATTGTCAATTCATTTTCTCATCCTACTGCCTCCTCTATTTATTTTTTTACTCCCTTAGCCTGACATACATTGCTTTCATATACTTGTCTAGCCACTCCACCCAGAGCCCGAGTTAAACCCTACAGTTCTGCTAGAATTGGAACCAGTACTGGTACTGGAACTACTACCGCAAACTACAGCCTTTATCTAGACTTTATCGTCATATCTGTAGTTTTTTCTAGCCCTTTTTGGGTCACTTTTTCATCCATTCTGGCCTTCATTCTTCTCAAATTCCATCTGATATTCCGAGAATGGTAAAATGGGCAGGGCATTCCTACATATTTCCACTCAAAGTTAGATGTATGCTTCATATAATCATCCGTCCCCGGAGAAGGAGTCTCTGCTTATAATATATAAATTAAATGTACGGGTCCGGGCTTGGGAACGGTTACTAAAAAAACTACATTAACACACAAGCTCAATAAAATCTCTCAGCCGAGTTACCGGGAAGCTGGCTGGTGCAAAAAATTCATGACGTCCTTAGCTTTTCTCCAAATGATATCAGAGGGGAAAGTTTTTATGGGCGAGGGATGTATATTTATACCACAGCTTTTGACATGGATACGGTTTTTTACACTATTATTGTTGTTATTTCAAGGAGAGGGCTGTCGGAAGGTTTGCTCAATTCACAAGTCAGAATGTAGGGAGACAGAGGTAAATAATCTCTGTAGTTGGGGATTTACTTGTCAAGCTGATCAGTTGAGAAATGGATGCAGGGCCGACACTCATTTGTTGAGTTCCGAACAAATGGCAAATTAAACTTAATTTCGGGGAATTAAATTCTCATCAACAATAAACAGGAATGATTTTCCACGTCAAAGTTTCTATCGGACGGTGTTTATGAGTTGTTCATTTGCTACATTGGAGACTGGCTGAAGTTATCAGTTTATAAACTGAAAGTACTGATAAATAAATGTTTGCTTCCGTTTACCAAAAAGCCCTCTTTCTGCGTCAGGTCGTTCATCCCTTTTATATGATTAGAAGACACGTACCGCGTCGTCACGATACCTACCCACACCGATCGATGGTTTTGACCTAGAATTGCCAAGTATTGGAGCCATTGTTTTTGCTAATGGTAATCCCAACTTTGGAAGTGTACACGAGTGACAAATGTGTGCCGCTAGACCCCAAATGCTACTCATTTGGCCAACCTAACGAAGGTTAACAAATGCGGAAAGTTAATTAAATACGTTCGTCACAAATTCCAAACTTTACTCCCTGACTCTCCAATTATTAATTAGAAAAGTCTTGAAAGGCTCTTTCGCAAACAAACATGGAGTTGCTACAACGAATAGGAAAGCTGTCGTAAAATCAGGACATTTAACTAATGTCCGGTTGGGTGAAAGGAATCAAATTTGCTGGATGTCCCGTTCGGATGGGACGTTTCCTATCTAAAAAAGCTATCTCTGAAGGAGGTGGAGATCCTTTTAGGCTTTTAGCCGGTTCGAGTAGATTTTTATTGGTCAGTTGACAAGAAAATCAAGTTTTTCCTTGTGAATGTTTGAAAGGGAAATTTGACGATATCCGGCTGGATGGAATGGAGCCAGGGAGTGAAAACCGCAGGGAATCCAGCCTGGTTTTGGTTGATAGGCTTCGTGGAGTATGCAGTTTGGGAGTATTTCATTTCCTTTAAAAGATTCATGATTCATGTCCTTTGAAAGTTAGATGGATGCTGTAAAAGGAGATAGACTGATGCCCATTAATCAATAGATTAGAGATATGTGCCTCACTTTATTGCATCCGTGAGAAATAGTGATTTCCCTCTTAGTCCCTGCCCTCCTCACCCTAGATCCATTCCATCGCCAAGAAGGCCAAGAGGCAAGTCCTATAAATATAATACTAATACCTTCCTTCCTAACCCAATACTACTTTCCTTTTCAACTTACCACCAACTTTACAAATGTATCATCCACCTATTTATACAAACATTTCGGAATTGACGCAAGGGGATATGGAGGGGATATAGGACGGGAGTTTGATGAATTTCCAGCATGAAAAGCAAAGCTCAGAGCCTAAACTTACGCTTAAAACCAGTATAAAGAGTGGAAAAAAAGGAAAAAGTTTGAACAAACTCTGATTCTGCGGCCATATACCCAGCTTTAAATGATATATTCATTTTTTTTACTAGGTTGAGATTGAGGGTGTTATAAAAGTTATAACTTCAAATCTTCCTATCTATCTTACGGTTTGGTGTACAGTGTTCCATGCCCTACTCTCCTACCATTTCCCTAGCAGGATAGAAGAGTAAAAGTGAGGAGGAAGTCGGACTACAGACTACAATAGCCCCCACTGGGTTTATAGTTTATACTTTCTCCTTCGTGTTGAAGTTTCAGATGAAAAGCCCATTATGTGAGATTACTGAAGTGCGTAAGTTGGTAGTAGACGGCATTAGACCCAAGGTTTGTTTCCCTTTTCCCCACCAATACATTTCCCTCTTGAATTATGATGAAAACTAATTGTAAGATTATTTCCCTCTTGTCAGATTATCATCCATCTTTTTCTGCACAAACTACAGAGTTTTGTGTGTTCAAAGTAGGATGTGGGAAATGTAGGGAAGCGGGTTTCAATCAAAGAGTTGTTAAGACAAGGTTTCATCTGCATGTGCGTACGGGAATTTGAGAAATCCGTCGAGTTTGGGCGCATTTGCACCCAAAGTATGAAGTTTAATTAGAAAGGTGTTCCAAAGCCCAATTCGTACTGGATTTATTATGCCGCAAGGCAGGGAGATAATGAATGACATGACATGTTTGAATTTTTTCAATCCGAATGGAAGTTAAAGTAGAGAATAACTTATACTGATGACAGTGGGAAGCTGGGAAGGAAAGCCCGCATCTTTTTGTGGATGTTTTCCCTCTCCAACTCATTTTGGAACGCGGTAGTGTAAGTGTGGATTGGGAAACCGTAGGGGATCTCTGTGAATTGAAATGGTGGTTTGGTATTTTGGGAAGAAATCCAAGGAGTGAGTTGAAAATGGATTTGAAGATTTTTTTATGTTTGATATTGCAGATATGGTGACATGGTGCCGCGGACGATAGCAGGCAAAGTAGTAGGAGGTGTTTGCTCTCTGAGCGGAGTGCTCGTCATCGCTCTTCCAGTCCCCGTTATCGTTTCCAATTTCAGCCGAATTTATCACCAGAACCAACGTGCAGACAAGAGAAAGGCACAAAAGGCAAGTACACCTTTCCCCCAAGTGAAAAAAATATTATCCACGTTCCTTTCCAGTTTAGTTATCCCTTAGTCTTTTCAAATCCTATTTCTTTTCCGCTTGGGAACACTCATATTAACCAGCCATTGCATAAAATGACGACGACGCCAAGAAATGTACATATGGCTCCTCCGATCCTCCTCTCTCTGTGGTGTCAATTTCCATAGAGGTAGAATAAGAGACCGTCAAAAGATTACCGTCTCCTTATCTTTTCCCTGTGCAAATTTCCCGAGCCAATCCCAGGAAATCCAGCACTGACGATCAGTTCAGACATGGAAAGGGACAAGTTTTTATTGCCAACATATCTTCTTACAATTCACCTTCTGCTCTTATCCGTCCCGAACATTCATTTGATCTCTTTCGGCAGAGAGGTTTATGAGCCACTGCCGCAGTTACCAGACAGAGGTTCCCTTCTCATCCCCCCGCCGTTCGAATCCCCTCCGATTTAAACGGAGGGACTGTTATGTAAATGTAATGAGGGGCAGTGGTGTGGACTGGGATTATCTCAAGTTATTTGTTCCTCTCTGATTTATATAGAAAGCACGGTTAGCGAGGATAAGGATAGCCAAGGCGTCATCTGGAGCAGCCTTCGTGAGTAAGAAGAAGGCGGTTGAGGCAAGGCTGGCAGCCCAGGAGTCGGGACTGGAGATTGACGATGGGAAGGAAGATGATATCTTTGAGTTACAGCATCATCATCTTCTTCGCTGTCTTGAGAAAACTACCGTAAGTCCCCATTCTATGAGGAAACCTTTTCTACTCACAAATGCAATATCTTTGCCTCGGATGTGTATTGAAAAAATGGAAGGGAACTGGAAGTCCCGCACTTCAAAAGTTACAGAAATTGACTCCAAAACTATTGATTTCTTGCCAATAAGTCCTTTGTATATTCTTTTTAGTTGACGGTCGAATGACCTCTCAATGTTTCGTAAACAGTTCACTTTCACTTGATATGCTTGCAAAATTCAAATGATGTACTTTTAAGTTGCCATTTTCCGTCTGTACACATTGTAGACAGCTTATAAGATCCAGACGGAACTTTTACAGACGTATACATATATTATTATGTATAAATATAAATATATACAGGGTGTTTCAAAATTATGTGGACATAGGGTAATGTAATGTTTGCGTGTTGCTAAGTCAAAAGTCCACATATTCTGAAACACCCTGTGTATATATATATCTGTAACTTTATGTTATTTTCAAAACGACGGGACCCTTCCCGTCGATTTGAAAACTGGCTGTCGATACACATTCGAGTCTAAGTTATGAATGGAATTGACGTTTTCTGGGTTCTTTTTTGTTGTGCATGAGAATTGGCCAAATTTTCAGACTCCGTATCGTTTCCCGATTTCCTTATGTTTTAGAATGGAAGAGTGGGAGGGTTTTCTTATCCGAGGCCCCGATTATCTTATGTTGAGTTAGGGGGATCCGTTTGTGCGACAAGCTTTTGAATGAGTTATGGAAATGTGCTTCATATCTGAGAGGGGATATTTTTTGATAGCCAGGGATTGCGGAATGAGTTTGACGATTAAACCATATAACATTACTAACATCATTAAACCAGCAGCCTTTCAACACCGATTTGCATTGCTCGATTCATACGATTAAGGGGGAAGATAAGCCTAGGAACTAGAGGAGGATATTATGACAAGAGAATGGGTTAATTTCCTGTGGGTACTAGGACCTTTGTAATATTTTTCATTATGCGTGTGCTAAATATGTGGATTGTTCGACAAGCTATAGTGTACTGCGATGCCAGCTAACCGTTCGTGAGTGGATTTAATTCGCTTCAGACTTTTCTCGTTGCTTTCTCCATGTCGCGGAATCAATTTCTGCTTAAGTGTGAACTTGTACTTTTACAGAGTTTCTATTCCTCTGTCGCCGGCAAAATAAAAACAGAGAGAGGCAAAGAAAGCTTTACAAAGTAAATGGCGAAAAGATGATTCAGGTGTTGATCAGTCTGTCTCGTAGGTGCTGCTGACTAATCAAATTATCATTATTAACAGCATGTACAAATAAAAAAAACCGTGTGAAGTGATAGGGCTTTATACAAACAAAAAATATATTCTCCCTTCTTCTTGACGAACGGTAAATGTAAAATTCAAGAGGGGGACAACCCATGCTGTTTCACAGGGTTTGAGACTTCGATCCTCAGCACTCACTGACTGATGAATGAAGAGAGCCCCAGTGTCAGATCAACCCACAGAAATGGCAAACGTTCGTGTTAAATCTAGGTATATTATATATTCTATGCTACCAGAATCCAGGGCAAAATTCCGAAACTGTAGAATTTGTCAATCGCACGAACACACTGTCACTCTATATACTAATCCATACTAGACCTATTATTTTAACGTGACTAACACCCAGTCCAGGGAGACGTAGCCTTCATTATTTCATTATCTATGATTGAGCAGGAGTGTGGGTTAATTGTTTCATCTTCAGCCGTTTGAAATTTGAGTTAATCATTGCACTAAAAAAAGGAACCGTGTACGGCTAATGTCGACGGAAATAAGGAACGCGTGGATTTTCTAGGATCGAGAATTTGTCGAGATGGAAGTTCCTTACAATGGACAGCCCAAGCGACCCGGTAGCCCGTCACCACCACCATCTCCACATCCTTCCATTGGAAGTCAGTCTGCCCTTCTACAACTCTGCTGTCCAGCCAGATGTTGCCCTCAACGTTACCAGGTGACATTTTTATCCCCTCTCTCTCTATCTCACTTTGGGACAGTCCTTTGTCCCCTCTTTTTATGTCCTAATTATTTTATGGATAAAGTATATTGTGCAGCAAGTACAGGATCATATCATCATCATCGTCCCCATTCCCTTTTATTAGACTAGCCGAGGCAAATTATTACTGCTACGAGCTGACATAGAATCCCAGCTTTATGTGAATGATTGGGTACTACTGTGCTACTCTGTATCTATGTAGGGACTCGTAAAATACAAGACATTCGTGACACTAAAAAAGAAGGAGCTCTGTCTCGCAGAATAAGTAACAAGTCTTAGTAAATTCGGAAGCGTCCGACTTGAATGGAGGGAATACTTTAGCCCTCTATATTATTATTACCAAAGTATTTAAAGCTGTCAGGGCGAGAGAATAGGAACGCATTAATCAACGACACGGGTTCTCTGTAGGCTGGGACAAGACGAGGTTTAAGAATCTGAATGCCAAGAAAGAGGAGATAATGTCGGTCATATTTCAATGTCCACAAGTTCCTTTATGAGTGAACAACGCAATTACTATAATGACATAAGAGGGAAGAGAGGAGTTCCAGTATCCATCTTCTTTATTCGAATCGCGGATTCAAAATTATCCCACAACCGGTATTGTTGTAGGTTTCTTGTATCTCTCTCTCTCCACGCTAAGAACACTGCCTAATTTATTTATTCACAACAAGGTTCTATTCTTAGAAGACTGACAAGCTACAGATGAGATTGGAGCCTTTACAAGCCTAAAATTCCTTGCTATTAAAAATCCCATGACATTTCCAAATTTCCAAGTAACAATCGGGATGGGAATCCTCTAAGCCTCAATAAGGCGTTAGAACCTCTGCCAAATCATAGGGCTGCTATTCTTAGTGGTGATGCGGATTTTCATAAAATCAGGGAGGGTTATCTTTTCAATATCGGAAATTTATGTGCCTAGATCGAGTTAAGAGCCTCAACTCGGGAGGGGAAATAAATTTTAGGCCAGGAACTACTAAATTTATCGAAGATTTCTCTCCATCTCCCGGTTTGATATCCACAAATTTTTATTTCAACGTCTGGTAGAAAGTATTTTTCTAGACTTATTTCACATTCTCGAATCTCTGTTGGATTCCCGTTCAAGAGTCGGGTAGATTGAATGTGCTAGGAACGGGAGCATCAGTTGTGGCTCTATCACTTATCAGTTCGGGAGTAAATCATTGTGGACAAGTTACGGCTGCCAAGTACCTGTATTTCTGAGTAGACCGGCTAAAGGAAGATGACCAGGAAGAAGTCAGAAAAAAGTGAAAGTTGAGAGTGAAAAAGTGTTTGTCCCACTTGAGGTCCGGAGAGAGAAATAGTTGTAAATGAAAGGAGACTTGAGAAATAACACGTTGTGCAGTAGGCCTTTTAGATTTATTCCGCGTTTTTTTCTGAATAGGGATACGATAAATCAATGTAGCATTTTCAAAGCGATTCCTCCCTACACTTATTATCCAACGATATGGCCACTAAAAAGCCACCACTAGCACCGATTACGGCTTTTAACTTCCCTATCCAAGACTACCGCCCCCTTTTGTTATTATTATTATTATTATTATTGATACAGAACATTATCTAGAATTCAAAGCCTTTTCCTCCACTACTTTCTCCATATCAGGAAGTCGGAGTTCCTCTTCATAAAACATTTATTTCCCTGTCTCAAGTCCCAATAAATTGTTGGGGCGTAATAACTACAGCGCGTATAAATTAGGAACAACTGGGAAATAATTCCTTCCGCTCCAACCGCGCTCTGGAATATCCAATAAGTTATAAATTATTGAGGTCCGAAAATAGCTTTATCTCAATGTTCCTGACGGAGTACAGATAACATGTTTAAATAGATGTGAGGAAAAGCAGAGTGTCTTAAAATTACATCCAGCCAATGCAACAGATTTCACTTATTTTTATGTATGGATTTTAAGGACTTGACACAATTATATTCGCAGTTTAGTCATTAACATTTTCAACAACATTTTGATTCCTGTCGTATGCCAGTGTGCTTTTAATTGTTTGACGCTTGTTTAACCGTATTCTGCATAAACTATGGAGAATTGGGAGCCTTAGACTCGGACACAGTAACTCAAAATTAAACTAGAGAGGAACACCTGTTCCTTTCAAAGAAATGTTTTCTACGAAGAGAGAATTTGGATAGATTACAGACTTACGAAGAAAATATTTACTCCCAACTTCGTACTAAAATAATACCGAAACATTGAATATCTCTTTGAAAATTTATCTTGGCGTTGATACTGAAGGAAAACTGAAACATCGTTGGAGGTAAACAGATAGTTTTGGACCCGACAACTGTAGAAACTGTTGATTCAAGGATTTTTTGGAATTATTTATTTGCCCATTGAGAAGAAGTACGTACTTTTCAAGTATTCAGAGCATTAAATATAAGTTCCAAACATCTTTCTCCTAATATACGTAGATATTGGATGTGGAAATAACATGTAATGGTTGTCAAATTAAGTGACTATTAGTACGTATTAAGTTATGTGGAAACACACTTTCTCACGTTCAGAACAAGCAAACTTTTAGCCAGTGTGCTTTCAATGTGCTTAAGGACAGTTTAGAAAGTTTTTTTTATAACCTCTTCACCAGGGAAAGCTTCGACTACTTTTCTGCTTGGTTTACCTACTCGTCTCGTTGGATACCCTGACATTTAGACAAAAAAAATTAAGTTAACTCTACGGCAATTCTCACTGATGATGACTTGCTACTTTTTTGCACTCTTGGTAAATACGGCCAAGGCCAAACGGGTATTGAGCAATCGGGGAGTAGAAAAATTAGAGATCTAAAACGAAATATTCCTTCTGAATTTATATATATATATATATATATCTGCGTACAATACAATATGGAAGGTAAACGGTGTACGCCTGATGAGTGTTTACTAAATGTATTTGTTGGTGGCTTTTGGCTACATATTTGCTACATTTTGCTTTTTCTCTTTGCCGCGAAGACACTTCCGTTTTTGGCAGCTAGCCCTGGCGGTCGTACATCAACTTCCGGTGTAACTGCATCTGCCGTTGCTACGACTTCCTCTGCCCAAACGGCTACAACCTCTGACCGTGTAGTCTACGTGTATAGTGACAAGGTGGAAGTGCGTTCCCAACAGGTAAACTTACTCGTCCTACAAAACAAAACCCTCGACGTTTAATAGGCATTCACGTTAATTAGGTCATAGGTCGATGAGTTGAAACTTCAATTATGTTTTCTCTTGAATTTGGACAAAAATTCGAATTCGACCGGCTCTTTAATTACGTTTTAATGTCTTTGGCTGTTGTAGCTCTTCCTTTTTTAGTTTTATTCGTAGTTTTTATAAGCCTTGAAGATTTCAACCATCGTTTGTAAATTTTGATGCAGAATAAGATTGATAATCATACCTTAAGAAACTAGTAGGTTATTATTAGGAGTATAACCGTTCGTTGCTAGTCAGGATCTTTTTTAAAACTGTGATAAACGTATTTGTAAGCATATATCATATTTAGGATTCTTAAATCTGCAAATCACAGCACTTTTAACTCCTTCAGCATGCCCGTGTTTTATATGTCGCAACCAGAGTTTTCGATTCACCTTACACTCATTCACAACAATATAAATTAATCATAATAACAGGAACTCGTCAGTATTCAATGAGAGAGGAAGGCGTATCGTATATTTCGTACGATAGGTCGTTAGATCAGATGTCAGATTGGATGAAGACAGATTAGACGGTTAACGCACACACTGTACGTTTTCTATAATTAGCTCACATTATTAGCCGGTGAAAGCCTCACCTTTGCATCAGTATATTTACCTGCATGTTTAGCACGGTACCCTTGCCGGTCTTGAATATTTAAATGAATGCCAGATTTACCTGTATAGACCTGAAGCAAGTAGGATACCTTTCCTTTGCGACTGGAACAATTCATACCGGATAATTTACTGAGATTGTCCAACTAATTGTAAGACTAGAACTGAGCATGACGTGCACGAGTATTCACCCACCGATATATATACCAAATGTTTGAAATTAGTTCAGAGTCAGTAGAACGTTGACGTTTTAGGCTTTAGGGCAATTAGTATTTGAAAGCTGTTATGAATTAAGAAGTGTAAAGATTAAATAGGAATCAGATATTAGTTGATTTGAGCAAGCCTTAATGTTATGGTGCAAACTGGAGCAAGAAACTTACCTTGGTCCAACATATCAAAACTCAATTGTATTAAATTCATTACTTTATTTTTCAAAATTTTGTTCTATGGCTTAAATTTACTACCAAGTACCAAGCTGTATACTTTAAATGTTTTGTTTGGAATGTTAAAAACTGACAAAGTTTCATTCACAGTATGAGATTGAAAGTCAAATCAATCAACATTACGTAGTTCCAGAATATGTTTAAAATACAAGTTTTTAGAGCACCCACCCAACGATGCCTGCTACTGAATAAGAATACAGCACTTTACTTTTTATACTGTCCTGATCTGAGAAGACTTTATCGTGAATACTTCGGATAATGATCTGTCAAGATGCAGGAAAGCTTCGGAACGACTTTTCAACACCACTACACCCTCAGAGCTGGTGTTTTTTATTAGTTATTAGACATTTCACTTTAGATGCTTGCTTTTGGTTACTCATCCCTCTGCTGTTGTAATATATGAGGAGCTTGTAAGTTCTGCATTTCTTTGGATTACGTCTACAGGATTTCTTTACAAAAGCTGAAGCACTTTCTTGAAGCCTATGCACAAGTTCCTTGTATTTCAGCACACCTCATGTTTTTGACTAACTTGACACCCTTCCATTGGCTCATTGGTTCAACTGGCATGATTGATCATTTTTCTCCCCCTACTTCTTGGGGAAAGCTCATTAACCGTGGAAAATTGGAAAGCACCCTTTTTAAACTGAAGCATTCAACCACTACAAATAGAGTAACCTTTCGCTGACTTTATGCAATAAAATTCTATCAATCTCCTCTTTCCAATTTCAGTTTGATATGAAAGATATATGGTGAGGTCGTCGAAACAAATGGAATCGTCGACAAAGTTCTTTCACCAGCCTTCAGCTGCTCTCCGTTATGACATGACTACGGACTTGAGCCCGTTCAAAGAGGCCCCTTTCAGATGAGTTCCTAATCCAATCTACAAACTATCGTTAATAAAATGGAAAACGATATTCGGCCTAACACTCTTGTATCGTGCTACTTTCTCCTTTACTTTACAGCGTTTCTTCGCGCATAGTTCTGTGCTAATGGTAATACGAAATCGGTGTTAAGAACATGAGCATGGCAACAATTTCTCGGAGAAAGTAACACTATAAAGTTTGGTTAATACTCCGATTTTTTAAACAAAAATTGTTATGTCTCTATACAAGAATTTTAGACTCTTTTCCTTTCAAAAAGTATACTTTGCTGTGGTAGCTTCCACGAATAAATCGCTCAGTTTCAAAGCGCTTCTCCCGATTTAAAGTTCAGCATTGAGCTTCCGGATAATTTGAACATAGCTTTCCATGAATCATTTATTGCTTCTGCCTGCCCCAAATGAATGGTAATAAAGGGAAATAAACTTCTAAGATGTACCAAGGAATTTGGATTGTTATTGTATGCTTACAAGTATGAATATGAAGTACATGATGTTGTACAACAAGTATCTATGCATTTCCATCCGTGCTGTGTAACTTGTGAGCAAGTTGTAATCCCTACCAGAATAAAAAAAAACCTTCTAGACAGGGTGAAAGTTTTACAGGATCTTGCAACAGTACTGGAGAACGGTACTTTCGTCTCGAGAATCTGGTTACGTGACTTGGTGTATAGGAAAGGGTTACCTTCCGTACGGGTACTTGCTCTCTAGACCTGTTCTCGGTTCCGTAGCTCACGGTCATATGATTGTGTGACCGAATTCGTTGACGGGATCTCTCCCCTCTTCTACAGTATCTATGTTTCTGAGCATCCGGGTGAGAAACCGGATGGATGGATTATGCATGTGTGTGAGTTGGAATGAGATGGATTTGCCGTTGTGTACGGGAAACAATTGAATGAGAAGTCTGCTCTGTTTCTCTCCATACCCCGATCTTGTAAAATGTATCGAAGCACATGAAAGCAATCTCTTGCTAGACCGCAAAATCTCCGTAAGACTGAAACTCTCTCTCTCTCCTCTCGCTCTCTTCAGGTAATCCCTCCTGTTATGTATCTGTATTGTAACCGTACGCTTTTTTCATATTCCTGTACATGATACGTACATCGGGCTCAACGCTGAGCCTCAACTTCGACTTCATCAATCCCTAAGGAAAGTAGAAGTTAAGTGGAAACCCGCAAAAAATTTGATTTTTGTAGTCAGAAGCAAATTGAAGGGGAAAGAACTTTCTCTAGTGTACCTCTTGCAGCAGGAGCAATGTTGTGAAGCTTAAAATTGAATGTTGGTTTGCGTCAGCACTTTTTTGTACCGTCGTTGTGGTTATTACATCGTTTCCTCTGAAATGAACTCTATGTACACATACACACCTATACCTTTATATAGGGAGCTGGAAATGTTGGAATTAAAAAGACTCGTTCCATATTACCAAATTACTACACTTCTTCACTCTATTACATTTCAGATTATTACTCTAATTTACCTCTCAGGCATATAGTCGACTTCAAGAATGTACCGTGTTCAGGTAGCCACATAGTGATGAATTAGTACATGCCTGTATATAGACGGCCGCGTAATATGGCTACCATTGATAAGTGATACGTACTATTTTAATTAGAAAAGGAATGATCAAATCTTGGCAGGATCCTCGATGTTCATGAAAAATGCCTGTACAAGGAGAGTTACGTCTTCTATTAGAAATATTATATACTGGCTATATCTGGATTTATGAAATGTAATTAGTGACGAGTTGTCAACATGATTGGAATGATGATGCTGATGATGAGTTTTTGGAATGCTGATAATTTAACGGTTGTCTTGTGTATGCCCAAACAGAAGCACGGTCGAACGCACACACAAGAGATTGGCGGGGATGACCCTGATGAGCTGAACGATATTCAAATTCGGCTGAACTCGGACCGGTCATCTTCGGGAGGTGGTGCTGGGAAGAACACGTCTCCGATGCGTGACCTTCCACACCGTCGTCTTAATGCCACTTCCAGTAGTCCCCCCGTGACCTCAGTGACGGCGGCTTTGGTAACTCTGCCCTCCCCAGCGACTGTGGAACTGGAGTCACGGACGCCTTCCCCCAAAGCAGTAAGTAGTGGCACTAGTGGTGGTAAATCTAGTAAGCAACCCGTCGTGCGGATTTCAACATTGTGAGCTACTTCCAACCTACTACGTTTAGAGTGTAGCGGAAGAATCATAAACATTTTAGGCAAGAGCAGCTACAAGCTACCGTTCCTCGTAATACAAACAATCCTTCTCGACCCTTCAAGACAAATTTGTAATGTGTTGAGGACGGGCACTAGGGTTCATTAGGGATCCAGTGCGAGGAGTCGTGGACTTGAAATTAAATTGATTCAAATTTGAACACTGTTGGGTGAAATAGGACGGATCAAGAATGTGACTGACTATATGATATTATTACGATGCTTAGACTGAACAATGGAATCATAAGAAACTCCACTTCACATTATTGACTTGAGATTTTTCATTTTTTTGGTGCTACATTTGGTGCATTGAAGGAAGGAGGCAGACACGACTATTGAAGGATCGCAATAGAGCTATAAGTCATAAAAAACAGTGATTATAACCAAGTTTCGTCAATACAGCCAACTTCATGAGCTTTATATGAAAGCTGGTGCATTGAATGAATAAGCTCATTCTTACTACATATATGTATGAATATATATGAATATTATATGTATAAATAAATATATGTATACGCGTCGTTATAACTTGCTAGTCTGCAGAATGGTGATGACAGGCATACTTCAAGAAGCCAAAATGTTGATTCCAAATAATATGTACATATAATACAATATAAATATATAAAATGCATAGAATATAATTGTTTCGGTTTTTGCACTTTGTGTTTGCAAAAGCTCCTAGTGCTCCTCGTCGTTTAAATTGTGAATGTGAATCCTCTTCCTACGTCAATGTCTGTGTTTCAATCAAAATGATGTGAATTTTAATGGCGGCAGATGATGAGCTATTAATTAACTTAGAACAATTATCAAACCGCTAAATTCCAAAACAGAGAGTTCCGAGTAAAAACCAAAGACAATCAGGGTTTGGGACTAACTCTAGTCTGCCTGTCACTACAAAGATACAGCCACTACTAATTCTACGATCATGAATGACCAGACGTTCTGCAATCTAATTATTCCAGAGAAGCCAAATTAGAAGGAGTTTTGCAGACGGGACTTGCACTTTCTAAGGAATCGAAACTGTATGCCAACAAGGCAGAGAGGTTCGATGTGGGTTACAAAGGATTATTAATCAATTGCTAATTAAGTATATACTGTTTTGAATTCTTACTTAAGCTGAAATATTCCAATATAGCTGATAAATTAATTTGAATTATTTTAACTGTCTTGATGTATGAGTTGTAAACTTTAATGAGATTAGTTACGTTAACGTATGACATCAGTGTCTTGTAACCAAAGTCAAAATTCTTTCCCGATCCGTGTATACCGTAATCTACACCTAGATAGTCCTTCAAACAAGGGCTTACTAACTCCGAAAATTGTTATTAGCTATATAGGTAAGTAGGACTAATATCGTGAGTAATTCCTAAAGACAAACGCATAATAACAAGGTCCGAAATTCGAAAATGTCATTTAAATAATCTATTAGAGGGGTAAATCTGCAGACAACTTAACCACGTAAATATTAAAATGACAGTACATTGTGATGTAGTACCTAAAAAACTTACAAGGAAAAAAGAAATTGCTTTGCTGTGTCTCATATCGTTGCTTCATTTTCTCATGTGTGTATCACTTCTTCCGCTGATTTTCTGGATGAGAAAGAGGACAAGGGAACTTGGGGTGACAATGACTTTACTAGCTTTACAGATACTTATAAATGTCTAGTCAAGTAGGCAATGATTGAAACCGTTAGCTAATTAGGTTACATATTCCTGGTATGTAATTCCACTTTAACTTGCCTACCTGTGTTTGCTCGTTAAACGGTCTCCCATTTCTTACCACCATAACTCACAGATCGTTTGCAATTTCTTACAAATAATTATTACCTCTCTCTCTACCCTCCTTCCTCAAGAAGGCTGCAAAAGTGTCCATCTTGGGTGAAAGTATTACTGGATATTATAGAGAAGTTAGTGAACTAGCGAGGAAGTTTTCGTGAAACTAAACGTCAGTCTTGCCGTTACTCATCAATAATTTGCAATGTTTTAATATAGGAAGTAGCAGATTAATTTCTAAGGATTCTGTATACAGTTAATTTGTTGATTAAAAAACTAGAGATAGATAAGCTGGGCTCTGTAGTTGGCGTAATGTTAACCTAACTGTATTGAAATTTGTAACTCGAACCAACGGTCTCTTCCCAAAGTAAAAATGAGGACCCTTACATAGAATCCACGGGATCTTATTGGAATAGACATTGTTCTTAAGATTAGATGAAGTTCCACTAGTATTATCTCTACTGACTAGTCCGCTTCTATTATCACTACTACTAGTACATGCTAAATTAATTAATATAGCTAGTCACAACTTATCCACTACCTTGTAATATAAAAAAGGATACCTGATGAATGGCACAGGAATGCCTATTGTAGACACGTTGTTACACAAAAACCAATTCAGCCAATTTGAAGTTCGGAATTAATTATAGTTACTACTCGCACTTGTTAACTCAAAAAGAGGGATGTTTTTCCTTCCCTATAAATTTAGGAAATCATACACACTGGAACTTCATATCTTGGGTAAATTTTGTAGGGCTAGTTAACAAGCTTCAAATTGAAACTGCTTCCTTTCGTTGCGTTAGTTATCACTTTACACGTACCTGTTCAGATACTCATTTTCTCATGATTTGTAATCAAATTTTTCCAACTTTTGATTTTCGTTAAAAATCACCTTTCAGCTCTCCTTCTTCCGCTTTTCTGTATTTTGAATTTTTTTAGTCACTGATTCAATCGTCCTTGTTGGAATCTTAGCAGTATTGCCACTATACAAGCGACTTACTATACATTTTGGAAACTTAAATAGGATAAGGATAGGAGTGTAAAAAATAAGAATGTTCGTGCCCCTGGTGCCCCAGCCCAGATCTCTCCGTACAGAAATTTTATATAAATTCATCGATAAAGATATTATAGTTGTCAGTGACATTAACTAACTATATATAGAACAGTTTGAACAATGGATCGGTTGTCTAAAGTTGCCTTTACCTTTTGCATAATAAGAGGGTTCTATCTAAAAACGCAGAGACATGGCGGAAATAAAAAGCTCTATTTATATCAACTCCATACTAAAGCATACGAAGAAGGACTAACACATCTCTAATCCTTTTGTACAACCAGAATTTTATGTAAGGACCTTAATTTCCACAGTTTCTCTCATATTTTAAATTCCGTTGATTAGATTGATTAACAAATTAACATTGATCTGATGCATTGCGGGTCGGAAGCGTCTATGCGGGTTATCCGGGTCTGATCAAAAACCACTTTACTAATGAGCTTTTTTAAAATCCAAGTTCATCCATCTTGAATTTATTGTCGGCTCTTTTAGCTTTCATACATCCTATGAAGGTAAAGTTGTAACTTCACGGGATACGTGTTTTTACAGTCTAGATAATTGTCCAATGATGGTGTTTCCAAGCGTTTTATTCATGTGGCCGGGTGGGGATAGAGTATGGAAACGGATGAATAAATTTGAAGGATCTACTTGTTATATCTACCAGGATCGTACTTTAAGTATGGAATTAGCTAGGACGGAATTTCACCAACAGTACATACAATTAACACTAAGCATTATAACGAGATCCCAAATCTAATTGTGGTACCAAAAGTTAAACAACTCGCCGTTTGTATGATCTGTAGGATTATTTCTATAAAAAATAATATTAATATTAATAAATAAACGCCGCAAGGTTTCGACCAGAAACATAAAAGAAACATTCCTTTTATGCTTGTCATGTTTCTCTTTTAAGTAATTTCGGAGCTAGTTCATAACTAGACACTGCATTATTAACAATACAAAGTTTATCCATTAATCCTAGTAAGTATTAACTGTAAGTATAACAATATTATATTTACACACTGGTTTTGTTAATTAATTACATATATGTAAGTCCGTCATCATGAGTCTATGTCATCATCTCTCCGTGCTTCGGAACCACACACTGACGATGTCGGAATATAAATGTCCTGTCTCGAGTTTGAACAGTGAAGTCCCAAATAAATAACTCTTTCCCACCCAATACCATCGCCCAAAAAGTACCGTAAACCGTATTCTCTTCTATTACTATTAACATGTACCGTATTCCACAACAACCACCATCATCATCATCTTCACAACTCAAACATCATGCAAAACTTTCTGCGGACAAAAAGTAAAACAAAAACATTAGATCCTCCATCCTATCATCAATATGTGTGTGATCATTCATCATGCCATTTTTGACCGACCAACCACACAGACACAATCAAGCAATGGAATATGAAATTTCTCAAATAATTCTTTTATACGTTAACTGGCTAATTTGAATACGCAATTGATATTTCATTCTTTGTTGGGTTCCCCGTTCTCTAAAGAAAACGCTGTTTTTCAGAGAGGTGGAAAAAGAAACTATCTCCTCGTCTACCAAAGACATACCAAGAAATCAAACCCACTCCAATACCTTTGTACAGAAAAAAGATTAATGTGCGTAAAAATCTACCATTTTGTAGCCAATGTTTACTCACTCATCATAATAATGGTGATTTATTGAATACTTATGGGAATTGTATGCGTACTTTTAAGCAGAAAAACAAACGAACTAAAGAAAAAAATGATATTTCAATCTACTCTCAAGGCCTTTATTTCACCGGGTGCATAAATACGTACATGAACCTTTGACCTATTGGCATATCTACTCTAATGAATACAGCACAGTGTAGCGTAATTTCATACTCATTAATTTTTCCTCATGATTCGATTTTACAAATCCTTCTCTAATGAAGTCAAACAATAATGTTTAAGAACATCATTCAGCTCCAGCCTCATCAATTTTAGGATTACTCGTACTGTGTTCCCTTTCAACAGGAATTTCACCCCTAATTCGTATGAACTTGCCCCAAATCGGATGAACCAAATTAATTTAATTTTACTATCACCCCGACCACTGATGAAACCTGACGATGCGGATATAAAATTCCGAGCCGGAGAAAGTCGACCCGTGTGGACAGCCCAGAAGGCTGAAAGGGAAAGTTGTAGTGGAGTAAATAGTATGAATTTCCAAATAATTTCCATTTTGAGATGGTAAGGGGATTTGTAGGGAGGATGATCCTGAGAAAAAAAGGGCATATATCAGAGCTCAGCGAATTGGTCACGAAGGAAAGAAATGTAGGGATGGAATAGTAACTGGTTGGACGGAACACTCAAGTCCCGTCTTAAGTAAGCTGATAGCTAACATTATGAACGACTCCCCGAGGCCATTAAAATTTTTCTCACGGTCATGCGACAATTATGCTCAACTTTAGAGGCTACGGAGCCATTCCATGCTCCTTTAAGATGTTCTTCCATTTTAGCCGGGGAAAGCAATACATACATATACGAGGAGATATAGATACATTTATACATAGAAAAAGGGTCTCATTCGCATTCTCGTTACACTACTTTCACCATTGCGGGTTGGCTTACGTCTCCCGTCTTCTTCTTCTCCCGGCTCTCGTAAAGTCCTCCTCGTCCTCAATGCTCCCATATTCCTGGAAGCGGATTTGTACGTGTGTGGATTGAAATAACCTGGAAATATCCTCATCCCTAAGTTTAACAGAGAATAAAAGGAGGACAGGAAGTTGTTCATTGTTTGTTTTACATGAGGTGTGACTACGGCGGAGTTTCGATTCAGAACGAGGACTTTCACAATCACAATCCTCCATGGTCCTTAAGGATAAATTTAATGGATTTTCTCCCATGATCCCTCTCTCTCTCTCTCTTCCGCCGACCGACCCACCGACTGGCATATGGCAGATGTTCAACCAACAGACAGTTTCGGCCCAAATCCATGAAAATATACATACGACTTGCACAGAGACCACGTCATCCCGTCGACTACTCAGTTTTATGGCCGACTCTCGCTTTCTCTTTAACATCCCTTCAAATCCTTCTTTTTATTCATATCCTACAACAAGGACAGGTTCGGAACATTGACGAACGAATACCCTACAGCAGCAGCCCGTCCTATCACAGTCACTAATCATGAATTGTAATTATTGGGTAATAATAACGTACAGTTACGGCCAAGAGTTTAATACTCATTTAATGGGTCAGAAATCGCAATTTCGACGGCGGAATCGTTTGAATGGGACTTTCCTAATACTAGAAACGCAACAGTATATGTAGGAATGGGAATTTAGCTTGAAAAAAGCAATTCATAGGGTACGACAGACGGGAGAATATTAGGCCTTTGAAATACCTGATAGATTTAATAAAGTTTGACAAATCGTTTTATACATCATTCTATGCAGTCTTATTCGCCCTATTTTTCTCTCAAAGTTAAATAAACCGTCCGTTATTCAGGACCTTCATTTATATAATAACAATGCAGTCAAGTCCTAGTTGGACAAATCCGAAACTGGGAACTAATCTGAAGGCAGTAAGTACATGCTTTCTCCGTCTCTCCACTCCAACTAATCCTCATACAAGTCGAGTTGAAGGAGAAAAAAACAAAGGCAATTGAGCCAGCACATCCGTCAGCTACCTATTCATGCGAATGACACATTTAATTTTGTTCCTTCGATTTTGCCATGCACTAAAATACTAAAAGGAAGTAGTTTATTTATTGTTACTCGAGTAAAAGGGAAAAAGGACCAGTTTGAAGTGACATTATCCAATTCCCTAGATTCATGTGCATGATTAGTTGTAATATCCCTTGTGCATATGTACATGTACGCACAAATGTCACCGAGCTAGAGTTATTACCTACACAATATGCATGCATGTTGAGATAAGAAATTGTAGCTATTTCTAGGGAAAAGTAGATTTTCTTGTACGTGACAAGACTAAGTCAACCCAACCGTTGAAGTCCAAACATTCCCCGAACAGAAAGAGAGAGAGAGGCTTTATTTTATGTCTTGTACTTACATGACTATTTTACCTTTCCTTTAGCAAACAGGAAATCAAATTTGTTAGAAAAAAGCCTATTCTTTATCACTTTCAGGGATACACGGCAGGGTATAGGGAACCAGTGGAGGGAACAAAGCCTAATCACTATTACATAACTCAGCTTCCTACAGGCGGCAGAGACACTTCCCTTCCTTTAAAAATTTAATTAACCATAAGGAACTGTTGAACTATCCATTCATTTACTAGTCATTATAAAACACCGTCAAAATTATCCCTAGCTCTTTACATTAATCAGACTGTGCAAGGAATGATCGGGATCCTGAAGATTCACAGATGATATATAGACCCAATTACAACAACTTATCGTGTTGAGGAATACTGATGACTTTGCCGTTTTTAGAACGGCAAAATCCACGAATTATCCTATAGATAACCAACTGCAGATCCAAACCTGCCTCTAATTATATGCCCTCATTTGCAGAAATCTGTACTGCACCACATAATAACGGAAGATACTTGACAGAAATGCCGGTTCATCTCGTAACATACTCTGTCGCTATTAATGCATCATCAACTCTGCTTAATCTGGTAGACAGTGCAAGTCTGATGAAGTAATGAAAGCCGGGTAAAATTCTAAGGGTTTCAGGATGAAATAATTGCATTTAATTAGAAGCACTTATCTGAATCATTTTAGTTTGAATGTTGGATGATAAAGGACCTGATTAGAGAGGACCATGTATATGAGTCCCACCAACCGCTCCAAGCCCTTTCTCAAGTGCACCATCTGAACCTAACGAACTTTAATGTACGGAGGGGGAATAGTGGAATTGGAAATAAGGGAATGGCGAGGCAGCTCAATTTAAGACAAGAGGCACTTGAGTCTGGGAGAGAAAGTTGCTGATGCTGATGGCTGATACAACAAGAAAGTCCCTGACTTTTCAAAAAAGGCAGTGAGAGAAGTAGCTTTCACTGATGGACTTACTCTGTCACTCCAAATACTTCTTGATAGACCGAATTAATCAGCGGCCCTTCATCCCCAACCCATTTACTTACACCACCCGGCTCATATATGTTAACCTCTTTGTGACCGTGACGGAAATTATAGTGGATCGTATGTTGGAGATGTGTAATTAATTCCGAACCCAGAGCAGTTAAATAGAAATCAAGTTTTATTAAAGCCATACATATTTTTATACATAGATTAGATTAGTAGATAAAAATGAACGGGAGTAAATATTTGTAGGATTTTTTCAGCAATTATAATTGGAGCCACGGGGAGAGTTAAAAATGTTAAAATGTAAAATTATTTTAAATAATTCATCTTGATCCAATAAAGTGGGAAGCTGTAACTGTGCTAAGGATGCTATAAATAGAGGTTAGATTTCGCTTTCCCATGAATATTTCAAACTCACACTATGTAGACTACATTGCAACTACGAGTCTAGAACTGTGAGGATGAGGATCCGGAAATAAACGGGGAGATTGCGTTAGTTTTTTTTTTAAATTAGTAGCCGAAAACATGAGAGACGGAATAAGTGAAGTACTTATATTACCAAAACGCTTTCAGAAGTTTACACACTTTTACTTTTACTCCGTCCAGCAAAGAAATCCCAAATGACACTCAAGTTTCCTCATCAAAGCCTAATAAAATGGAATGAGCCAAAAACTTGGATAGCCCGTATGTCATACAACTGTCGGTTTGACGTCATCTCCTCTATACAAACCCAAGTTCATGATTCCTCAAGCTAAAGTCCTATCTAACTTCCACTCTGATTTTCCGAATGGAATTCTGCTATTTTCTCCTCAAACTACGTCCCACTATATAAATCTTCCTATATCTACTATAATAAAAGGATTTTCCCATCTCCATTCCTAAGGCTATATCCTTCACACTGACTACCGACTGTAAAAATGCATCAGAGTTAGATAAAATAAACAATGGAGAAGGCGGCGAACCGAAAGAAAGTCCTAATATTTCTTTCTTGGTAAATGGCCGAATTATAGATATATACCTACACTTTCACTCAAAAAAGTCTACTAATCACAAAACCGGAAACTGAATCCATATCTACAATCAGTTCCTATTCATAAACTTCATGTTTTCTTATTTCAATCAGGACAGTTAGACGATTCCGTTTAATTTTTCCGCATCATGATTTTTTCAAGCGGTGGAATTACCCCCCGTACTCCCTCCTCCACCCATTTTGCTGTCGTGGGATGAGGAACCTGAGCCATCATGAGAATCCCCTGGATTCGCCCTTCGAACTCGCTTTGAAGGTGGTGGACTTGACACGGATGGCATTGAGGATGGTGACCTCATGGGTGAAAATGCACGTGGACCTCCACGGAAAATAGTTGCAGTTGGGCTAAAGACTTGAGCATCCATATTCTGAAAAAATGTCATTTAATCTAATCAATTCAGATCAGATCGCGTAATCGGAGAAAATTTAAATTCTAAACTGCCTGCTAAGCAGTTTTGAAAAAAGACAAACAATGCTCATTGAACAAGGGGAAGTATGAAAGACGATGTTTGTTAAAGAGGGTTGCAAATTTGAATTTTAAACTGAACCTCACCTGCGACGCATTGTACTCTTCAATATGAACTTTCACCGACTGCCATATTTTCTCTTCTTTCAAGAGTTTAGTGACGTTTTCGATATCAGGTGCCATGTACCGATCCTTGTCCCACGGCCTAGATTAAAAAAAACTTCTTGTCCAGACTAAGTTCGGATTTTACACGTCTCTATGCGTACATTATTCTTATTAAAGGATCCCTTTTTAAATGATTTAGGAAAATCTTTTTAGAGGAACTCGGAGTCTCCAACTACACATCCATATATGAGAGTTGATAAAAAGGAAGGAGGTAATATTGTAAATTGAGCCTTGGAAATTCTTTTCGTTTCTTCCTCTTCGTAATAGGATTTGTGTCTCGGTATCAAAAACATCTGAAGAGAAGGCTGAAGAGAATGTCATGGCGATAGGATTCTGGTAAGTCTTTGAAAGTTTCTTATTCATCTCAAATAATCTCCTAGTTGCAATAGAGGAAAGCAATTCAATGGAGAGGGGAAGAGAAGGTCGTGAGGCTTCAACTGCTCAGGAAAAAGGGAAAACTGAGGAAGTTAAATGGGAGAATAAAACGTAAAATCCTTTTACTCTACACTAATAATATCACTATCAATAAAAAGCGTTGAAAACGGACATCAATAAAGGGTGAAACCTCACGAAACTAGATCTCAAATAACATTTAACGTCGCCGTATACAAGAATTTCACCTTTCCCCAACCATAGAGTAAAGTCATATACATCGTTGGATAGAGCTTGACCTTTGTAATTTGCAACCATGTATGACACATTTGAGGTTGTTATTTAAAAAATTGAGTCCTTTGACCTACACGACCTTCAAACGAACGTATTAACCTCAGCTGGAAGATCACAAATGATTTCCCGAATTTAAAAAAAAATACACTGTCTGTCGAGAGTTATAGCGCGAACAGAAGGACGGACAGACATTCAATGCAGAAGTATTAAGGGTGAAACCCTTTAATAAAAGTGGTAACTAGCACTTCATTTGAGATAAAGATTCATAAGTATATAAGCCATAAATGAAGACGTCCAGTTAGTTCCTACCGTTTTTTCTCCAAAGAAAGAAATGTAACTGGACAAAGGGAATACATGTGAATAACGCTTTTGGCTCAGTTAGGACGCAAAGAATAGGACACAAAGAAAACTCACCTTGCTACTGAACGGACAACCCGATAGACCTCCTCCAATGGCACCGTTGTTTTCAAAGGACGAAGAAATTCAATAGCTTGGCACGCAGCTAAGAGTTCGATTGCAATCACTCTTTCAACATTTCGGATCACCTGTTGGACGACAAAATCAAGGGAAAGTAATAACAAAGGATCAAGTCAGAGGTTCCTTTTCACTTTTGCAAGTTAGAAGTTGAACAGGAAATTAACAAGTCTTTGAGAGAGAGAGGAGTGAGTCTTCTGGAACCTGAAAGAAAGACTCTCCTCTGTGTCGGAAATGGAGGATCGAGAGGATCCTTTTGAGATGTGAGCTTGTTTCAAGCCGAGTTGACTATTCTGAGATTCAACTCCATCATCATCTACTAACTTGCATAAAATATAGGGAACAGCTCGGATCTTTCGGCTTGATTAATGAGATTTAATCATCTCATCGTACCTGAAGAGCTTTCCTAGCAGCAAATCCTCCCATCGAGACATGGTCCTCAGTTCCGGCGCTAGTACTCAGAGAGTCCACGGAAGCAGGATGGCACAAGACCTTATTTTCCGACACTGTCATGCATAAACTAGTTAGTAAACATCCATTTCATCAGCTTCTTTTCAAATTAAATTAAGATCATGATCCATGACTCTTCTTCCTGTTTATTATGCACTAGTCCCTATACTACCTCTACGCAACAAGGGTGTCAAAGTAACTCTCGTAGATTAATATATTCAAAAACGGAAAATATTCAAATCTAAGAGGGCTGATGATGAAAAGGAAGTGCATGTAGGGCCTTAAAGACTCTCAACCTAATTCGAATTTTAGTGCGAACCGTTTTTTTTGCGGTCTGGAATAAAAATACGGAAGCCATGGGCGGGGAAGAGTACTTACCAAGTGCAGCTGCCGTGCAGTGAGCCATCATAAAACCGGAATTAAGACCACCGTCGTTCGTCAAAAAAGCGGGTAGCTCACTCAATGCTAGAGGAAAAAATCAATCATAATTGATAATTTTGCAGAGAGAGCCATGAATTACTTTACGCTCGATTTTGCAAACTACGCTCTTTCTCTAATATTTAAACAAAGGTCTGTAACCATCGTAAAGTTTAAGGATTACGGGGTCATCGCGGTAAATGGATTTTAGTGTTGGCAAGGATCGTAAAAACGAAATAGCTTTCACTGGTGGCGGATATTGTTCCGAAATCGAGATCGAGCATGCATAGTCGTGTATTTGAGTTGAGGGAAAAAGTTTACCTGGATTTACTAATCTTTCGGTTCGTCTTTCACTCATGGAGCTGAGCTCATGTACAGCGATAGCCAAATAGTCCAAAACCTTGGCTGGATATTCCCCGTGGAAGTTCCCCGCTGATATAATCTCGTTACGCTCGGCAAAGACTATCTAATTTTAATCAGCATTCAATTACAAATGAACTCATCCTTCCTCCGTATGTTAATGCATTCTGACATACTCCCAAACTACAGGCTCGTATGGGTATTAATAGAGAATTCCATTTTATGCACGACAGAGTCGATTTCCTGTGAGCGACTTGATTTCGCTACTAAATTGACGGCCATTAAAGTAATAATAAATGTGACATCAAAGCAGCCTACCGGATTATCTGTCGCACTATTCATTTCTGTTACAATGACATCCCGAACAAAGTCAATCGTGTCATTCACAATCCCGTGTACTTGAGGACAGCATCGGATAGTGTAGGCATCTTGAACCCGATCGCAGAAACGATGGCTTGCTGTAAATTGTGAACAAAATTTGAGTCCACGAAGTGTATTGATCACCTCCTATTAGAGAACGCTAAAACGGACGACGAGGAACATGAAGACATACTAACGTTTCTTGACTACTTTTTGTTGATCATTTCAATCAAACCTGTTTTTCTCAAATAATAACTCTGCTTGTTTGTGCTTGTAATCAGATACCTGTTTATCAGGAAAACGTTCGGAGTTTCTTTGAATTCAGAAGGTTGGAAAAGGGGGAAATAAATATCTCACTATATATACTCTACATGTAGAGTCTTAACTTTCCTAAATTCGGTTTTTCCATTCCCATTAAAGTCCTTTCCTTGAAATGATATAGAAACTCCTCTGGCGAGGTGGACTACGGTTTTTACAACCCACAAGAAATTTTAGAAGTACGCAATTCTGAGACCATCTAAACCAACGGAACATGATATTCCGGCGGCCTTGATCTTATTTTCTTCATTATAGGGTTTCTCTGTAGAGTTGGTTGGAAAAATATTTTGATTAAGAATCTTGATTATCACCTGCCCCAGGGTACCTCACTTCCAGTTCCCTTGTGATCGAGATTGTAAAGAAATATGGTGATACTTATAAAAAACTTGTAATTAGCAAATAGTCTAGAACTCTTGAGTTGTTTCTACGAGCAGAAGCCATATTAAGTACTTCCTGTATATTTCATTTGATTAAATCAGAATTTTTGATCATGATAATTTGAGCAACAACGAGATCATACATCTTCCGTCAGAAAGTTAGAAATTGGTCTTTAGTTTGATATTTGGGCCTTCATAAGGGTTCTTAATTTTGTATTTACAGTAACCACAAACATGGAATTAATTGGACGGTGCGGTAGCATAATTTTTGAAATTTGCGGCTGGTAACTGGCATCAACGTTGTGGTAAACACGCAGGACAAAGTCCAAAAATGGTGGTTAAAACAAACTATTCTTAGTTCGCATAAATTCTGTTACATGGAATTTTATTTGTTTTGCAAATAAAATTTCGATGCCAAGTTTTAGAAAATAATAAGGGGAAAACAATGTAAGGCTAGAGAGTCCATGAAAATGAATTACAAACCTGCAATTTGTGATGGATACGCTGTAGAATGAAGAAGTGCTCGGAGCCTTCGAGCGACAAGGGCTTGTCCTTTGTGTGGTCTGATATTCTGCACATCTGCATAAACAAAATTTGATGAAGGAGATAAAGGAGCAAGCCAAATTAATTTACTAACAAAAATAATGATGAATTTCTGCAAAGCAAAAATGGGAATAAATACGAGTACGGTTCCCTTTCGGGAATTGCAACAATGTAATCTCCCCGAAGGATTGAATTCGCAAACAGATTCTGACTGTTCCATCAAAATCCTTTTGTTTCACCGATATGCTCCATCTCTACCCATTTATGCATTCCTAATTAAAAGTTTTGATGTGCCCTGAGGGCTCGTAACTATTGTTCATGAAATAATCGATTATCATTCCGTTAACTAAATCATCTTATGTTAAATATTTAAATTACAAACGCTATTTATATGTTTGTAACATTTAGTCGTTGTCTATCTTTATTTAAATCTAATCCTAGAATGTATAAGTTTAGTAGTATTATTGGAAATTTAGTAATAAATCAGGTCCGGGATACAAAATATTTTTAATAAATATTAAACGCACTCAATATCAAAATAACATTAATTAACATCCACTGATTTTAATCGGTTGCTGTTATAATAAGTTTTCGTTGCCTTAATTCATTAAAATAGTCAAGATCTTATGCTATTTCAGGAGAAAGAAGAGCATTTAGGACAGATGAGGCCATAATTTAAATCAAATCACATTTTAAAATATATTTAATAGTTTAAAGTCAAACGGAAATGAGGTAATCTTCCGATTTTAATTTCGATTAAATTTAATTATTGCAAAAATTGATCTAAACCATTGCGAAGCCGATAAAAAGACTAATGATTTTAATTCAATATGACCAAGATTAAAGCCTATCCACATCGTAATACTACGGACCCCACCCGACATAATAAGAATAACTCACCTGAAAACAAATCCCTAACAAAATTTATATTAAATCCAGCATTGTGTTATAATTTGTAAAATCAAAAAGCGATATGTAAATAGACGAGAATGGGAGGAATTCAAGGGAGTTAAAGACAATGATATTTATGCAGTGTCAGGAATGTGCTCGACTCACCACTATCAAAGGCCCTGGACGTGCCTTTTAAAACTTCCAAAGTAAGAGCAGCCACGACATCAGCCTGTCTCGCAATAATCGATGCTCTCTCGACGGCTTCTGCACCCAACGAGGTAATTAATTGAGTGCCATTAATTAGAGCTAACCCTTCCTTTGCAACCAGGCGGATCGGCGTCAAGTTATGAGCTTCCAGCACCTGTTTCATTATCATTATTCCAATAGTCAGTTTCTGATCAACAAAACTCCTTTCTCTCCTCATCTTATTTTCCCAAGGATCTTTTCTTTTCTCTCTTCCTCCACAAAAAGAGATAAAAATATTTGTTTTCCAACATGACTTATTTTAATTAGAGGCACTTACATATTTAGCTTCACCCCATCCCGTCTCTGCACTCCACATTTTCCCCTCCCCCATCAGTCCCAGTGCCAAATGGGCCAACGGAGCCAAATCACCGCTTGCCCCGACGGTCCCTTGTTCGGGAACCCAGGGTAGGCAGGACTCTATAATAAGAATAAGAAATCATGCCATGGCTAACATGCTTAGTACAAGTCCTAATTTTAAAACCAGAGAGAAAGCAAGGGAGGCTGAGGCAGAGAATAGATGAGCCGATTCCTATCCTGTAAAATAGATCGTAGTTAAAGTTATTATACATTATAACGTGTCCCTGTCAGGGAAAGGCCTGGGAGGAATAAAATAGACTTTCTTCCACTATCACTCTTCTTGTTATCAAACCAAATATACCATCAAGTTACAGTAAGTCATTAATTATTCTGTCAGGTCTGGATCCATTCCCCCTTTGATATTGCATGCCGAGTTTTCTATAACCTGCCGAGGCTGCTAACTTTCATATATGCAAGTTTAGTAGCTGCAGTTAACCGTTTCCTTGAAAAGGGAGAAGCTGCCTAGGGAGTTCTTTGTTTGCGTCAGATGTTTACTCAAGGGCCTCTCTATACCTGCAACCTCCTAGACCTGTCCAAAGGGCTCCCTTCCAGATCCCTTAATTATTTCTCGATTTTAAATTAACCAGATTTAAGTTCTTCCATCCTACGAGAGATTGGCTCATAATATCCCCGGTGGCAGAGACGTATGGGAAGCAAGTGGAAATAAAACAGTCTTGTTATTTTATTCAGACCTTCTATAAATGGATACATGATATATGAGATTATCATCTGGCCGTAAAGTATTCAGGAACTTATGCCATGTTCCATTTTAATTTCGGACTAAAAGGGATTAAAAAATGGAAGCGGATATCAGTCCTCTTATTTTAAACAGCTACTTGGCCCACTTCCGATAAAAATGTGAAAGAAAACAAGACAAGTCTGGAGAGAGTAAAGTTTAAAATCATTTTTTTGCCGGCATGTATATATTACTTGTGAAGATTTGAATAAGAAATGTGGAAGGAATTTAGATTACTGAACGCTAATCTCTACTTTGTTCCGTAGTTTGGATGTTAGGGAGTCTCTCCCCGTCCCCATTTGGTGGAGAGTTAGTCGAGTACTTTGCATTCAAGAGAAGAGCCGTCAGTCTTTTGTATTCAGAGAATGGTCGGAACAACACAAGCACAAGAGACATGGACAAAGGACAGCTTGCCAAGCAGATTATCTCGACGGTTTGGTTTTTGCTAAATAAATTGTGGGTATTACCGTTGAACGCATCTACCAATTGCATCAGAGTTTTTAGAGTGATCCCACTGTAGCCTTTGGCCAAAACGTTGATCCGCAGAGCAAGGAGCATTCGTGTCTTCTCGGGAGGAAGTGGATGCCCAACTCCGGCTGCATGAGACCGGATAAGATTTTCCTGCAACTCTCTGGAACATTCAGATCAAATCATATCATACCAACATCTCTCGACGACGAGGACGAGATACAAGCGTAATAAAAATAAAAAACGATACGTAATAAGAGCAGATAAACAAAATTTGGATCCTATATTCTAGAGATTGGCTTGGATTTGGGAAGCTAACTCTCAAATGGAATGGTGGTGGTAGGGAGGTCCGCCATGGAAATTCCTGCACTTACTCTTCAAGAAAAAGCAACAAAATTCATACGACCCAAACTCCAGCAGGTCACATCCCAAATCCAATCCTTAAACTACTCCAGTCCATGTTTTCCCTCTTCTCCGCCAATTGTTCCTATGCTTAAAAGTTTAGCAAAAATATTTTCCCTCCGCGTGCCACCTCTAATGAAACTGAAAGTCCCTTACGAAAACTTCATCTCCCGAAAGTTAGCTTATTTCCCAGAAAGCCTAGCTCCCGTTCGGTACGGTGCATTTGTACTTGGGATGGATTTCTCCGAAATTAAATGGAATAACCCATGATCCAGTAGCTGTGCTACTAATTCTATTTGGGACAACAGGACTGCACAACAACTACATCCGGTCCCTCCTTATTCAGTACACACTACATTATGTATATTAAGTCGTGAGACATAAGGGAACCCTAACATAAGGGTCTGATCCCTTAAGCATCAAATCCCGATGTCTAAGGGATATATACAAATATAAATAGGGACTGGACGCACAGTCACGCATATTGGCCGAGATTGAACAGGGCAAGGAATAAACATGGCCTGGCTGGTAGATAACTCCGAAAGTGCTCATGATCAAGGAGGATTTTGCATTGCAAATATTATTCATTCTATAGCCAACTTACAGAAGTTTCTCGGGTTCAATAACGGTGCGGGCAAATTTCCCAAACCCAGTTGTGATTCCGTAGACGACTAGAAAAAGGGAGAAAGAAAGCAAAACAGAATTTTTTTAAGTTAAAATAGTTCATGAGAAGCCCTTCCTGTCTGGCTTAACGGCTGAGCTGATGCCGGAGGAGTAGATGCATAGGGCCCATCCTTAGGGCCATATCTTGCTCCAAAAGCTCTGACTTAACCCCCGTTCTGGCACAGTATATGGTGATCGAGAGAGAGAGTAAAAAAGTACTCTCTCGTGCTTCTCAGACTTTCTCTTCAACGAATTACTGCCCTAACTACAAAAAATACAAAAGACACTATCTCTATGACCATGTTCCTTCCGCTCCTTTTCTTCGTCGGCTTAGGAACTATTTCCATTTTTACAAGTCCTTCAACCACGGAGCCACTACCGACTCCAATTCCCCCTTATCAGCCATCATGTCTTTAAAACATCAAATTGGGAAAATGTACTGAACCCTCACCTTTGTTCTCTAACAGAATCTTATCCACCAAGTTCCTCGCTTCCTGTACCTTTCCCTTCGCTTCCGATGAGATCTATTGCAAGAAAAAAGGCCCTTTACAACACATATACTCAGGCACCCCTGTCCCACCCCCACGTTTCAATCAAACCCTTCCCCCCTCAAGAATTGTCGCTGTAAACACATTTTTAAATCGTGATTACGGGCACAACTGCGAGGATCATCATAATATTGTAGCCGAGTTAGGATATTGACTGTTAGTGTAACCTTAATTTTGTAGCGGCCTCGTCCCAATTGTAGAAGATCGTCAGTGGAGAGGCTATTCCCATCGATTGTGAGGTACTGGCACGTTCCCAAAAAATAGAAACCTTCACGTTGTCATTGATGCATGAAGAGAAAGCACTCTTATGTCTATACAGCCTACATTTCCCTTGCTTAAATAATACGGACTTATATGGAGGGAGGGAGTTGGAAGCTGCTATAAGCTTTACTTGCAACTTATTTCTACGCTCTAATCGTCAATTAAAGACCTTTTCGGCCCTTTGCCTCATATGAAAATAAGAGTCTGTTTCGAAATCTACGGCGTTGGATTCCAGGTAGATTCCACGGGTTATTAGCCGCTTTAGACTTTAAATATTAGACTTACAAGTTGGGGGATAAAATGGGAGGTTGGATCTGAATCCGTTGATATGGAGGGCGCAGTATTAAGCTGCGGAAAAGGAATAAATCCCCTGACTATTAAAAATGATGGTCAACTATAATAGAAAAGGCATTTGAAAGTCTTCCGCCTCGGCTTGGGCGTCTTAGGGATTTGTTACGGCACTCCAGCCCTTCCCCTCTAGTACTGACCAAGCCGCGATCTAACCAAAAAGATAATTTACCTCAGTCGGATGTTGAAAGTTCCGTGGACTGCAAAATTAACAATACAGACGAGAGCAAATTAGAATTGGGTAGCAGCCAGACTGAGTTTCGTTGATAATGCTGTTACGAGTCATTTGTCAGAACTTAGTGCTCCTCTTGTAATTTGTAGGGAATAGAAAACGTACATTTGCTCGGGAACGTATTTGATTTCGGCGGAAGCCATGACAGGATTTGGCCAGTCACTTTCGAGTACTGTGGATTCATAATAGGAAAGGATGTTAAGAAGCTTCATTTTCCTAAAACCAAATGAATGACCATAAACAGGAGGAACAAAGGGGGACGGGAAAAAACCCACCAACGGAGATGAAATCGTTGTCATCAAGTACATCCTTGATAACATCTTGAGGATCCAGAATGGCCCCCCCTCGTGTCTTACGGACCTCTGCAACGACCTCTTTTCGACTTGGCACATGAGAAGATGGAAGCAGCCGTTGATATCTCCGCAGTGCTTCTTCACTTAGCCATTTGATTGTTCCTTTCCCTAAGAACAAAAATATTTCTATTCAGGACTTTTTATGGAATTCCATTTCGGGTGTAGGCAAAACAATAGATCTATTGGGATGGGAGGGTCAGATATCGATTACAGCCTATTGGACAACAACGATTATATGGAAAATCAATCAATTTTACTTAAATTAATCAGCAAATCTTAGGATTCTTTGCGGAAATGTCATTGAAGTTTAGGTAAGCCTAAAGGCTAATGCATTAAGTTAAATTTATACAAACCTCCAGAAGTCAGCAATTACAATACTATGATTTAAATAATATCCTAACTGCTTCTATATTATTACTTCAAGTTAATAGAGTTAGCTTTACTCTGGCTTGCCTAGCCTTTTGCTTCAGCTTACAGCAAATGATAGTACACTTCGATGGGAAGCTTTGACGGGAGGTTTTAATCTGCAGCAAAAGTCTATGAGCACCCTTGATCCTAGATATAACGCGCGCGATGTTGCATAATAATCCTAAGCCTTTAAATGGACAAAAAAATGCTCGGAATCAATTGCTATAATTTCAAATCTAAAAATACATTGCTCCGAGACCCTTTAAGTACGGAAAATACAAGTATATGCTGCGAATATAGGGCATGAATACATTTCCATGACTTTTCTCGGTTGTCTTATTAGAGTGTGGAGCCAAGTCGTGAAAAGTCATTGTTGTGCCAACAGTTTTCAATTAAAAACACATTCTTATATATTATATAGTCTTCCTGGGTTTCGGGTGTCGGTATTGAAGTTGGAATAACGTAGGCCTTCGAGATCCTTCTACCTCGCTCCTCCACGACTGCATAAAACCGTAGAAGCGGAGTGAAAGTACGTGAGTCCCACCTACTTAAAATTCAGGAGCCGATATTAATATTTATAGCTTTCACTTTCATTACTCATTGGAATGAGCTTCCCTGTAGATTTTACCACTCCATTGCTTTTCAAACTTTAAAACATTTTGATTGGTTTGGCTTCTCTGCCAAGTATCCGACTTATAGTTTATACAGAACCCATAAACCCGTGTGTGCTCCGAAATTTCGCACTTTCACTTCCAACCATTTCGTTCCCCCGTCAGAGCTACCAGTTCGGATGCTCTGGATCTGTCCTCAAGTACATCAAGTACCTCAGAGCCGGTTTAATTGGCCATATTCAAGTTGGATTTACAGAGTCGTGCATATTGATCCCTTCTTCGCTTTCATGGGATTGAGAAATATAATGGACGGGGATCCGGATATTGGGAAATAGGGATATCCTCCCAATCCCCGTCCCTTCTGCTGGAAAGGCTCTAATTGTTTAGAAAGTTAGGTAGACAAACTAACCGTCTTTGCAGGGGATGTGAAACCATTCTCCACGAACCCGAGCGCTTATCTTCATTTTCGATACTTCCTGTCCTTAATAACTCTTACTTTAATGAAGTTTTCAGACTGAGAGCTCCTTGATGATGGATTAGTCTCATGGAATTAGTAACTTTTGTGAAAACGAAGACGGAGAGAAGAAACTGAGTGCCACTCTCCTTCCCTTTTAATCGTATAAATATTCTTTCAGCATCACCATCAGCCAGCCAGGCGAGATAGACAAAATGATGGTTTAATCTACATCCCATTTAACGCCATTAACAGCCATCCATTTCATATTCACAACCAGACACGTTTTCTATTCCGCACTCAAGCCTTTTGGGAATCGAATGGATGAAGAAACTCTTATCTTTATCTCTAGAAGGACCCTGGCCTTTCCAGCCCTGGTTCAGACGAGGAAAAATATATTTATTCAATCGGGTCGTGAACCTCTTCATTTACCTTTTTGCCATGATTAGTCTAGCTACTACGAATGAGAGAGGAGAAACCCGGGTAAATTAATAAATACATGGCCATCTCGGGGAAAAAGACATCTCGAATCCTAAAAGTACTATATAATGCTAGACTCCCTGGCCTTGTAGCAATGCGTGTTTCTAAATTTACAAATGCGTCACGTTGACGGCAGTGGCCCTCGTTTCCAAAACAAGAAATCTTGAAGATCAAAGAAAATGAAGGCATGATCAGCGGATTTCTCGACTAGGTACAAATATTTTCTTGGGAAAGTTTCTTTAAAAAATGAGATGCAAACAACTCCTCTTGTTAACTATGCCGTGGTGATTGTAAACATATTTATTTATCCCATTAATCAATCAATATTCAGATAAATATCTACAACTAAATATAAATACGAGGTCATACTGCGTAATAGTAGAGTCTGGAAATAGTAATTTATCCTACTGATGACAATTTTTATTGCGGGCTGAAGTCCTAAAAAATGAGAGAACTAGATAATGCGTTTCTATTCGAAAAAAATAAACAACAATTAACAACAAACAAATAACAATTGACGTGCATTTGACGGTGAATTTTTTATGTAAAAGCAATGCATTTTTTTAGTGCGTGAAGTTTATTAAATAGACTCCGGATATCTCCAGTATCGATCATAGCATTAGCTAGGTTCCTCATAGGTGTAGGACTGTAGGAGAAATAACTTTCCTATTTGAATAAATATAAAATACAATTGGAGTCTATAGATCGTCCGAGTCAGCGTTCTTGAGTTGTTCAAAGGCTTCAGATTGTAAATTGTAATAGCTCTCCTAAAAAAATAATAAACTTGGTTAAGTAATTGCATTCTATTCGTCAAATAAAATCGAATTTTTCGCGCAGAATGCAGTAGCAGTCATTGTACAGACAGGTGTATTATATTTCCACTAACGGTGTTTAAACACAACTTCATGGCCTTAAATCATTCAACTTAAAGTTACCAGATACTCCGATTTGTGCGGGAAAGTTTGTTCTCATGCTAGTACAATAGGCAAAGGTATTAAAGCATAACATTGGCACTGGTTAAAGTTGACGCTTCAGCGTTGATCAAAAGTAGAGAACCTTTCCGGATCCTTCATCCATAGATTTTTTTTATCACATCTTATCTATTACATCACATACTGCTTTATCCATCTAGTATTAAGCTAATTAAATCGCAGACGTTGGTCAGCCACATCGCAGAGCAAGTCCGTCAGACGATGTGATTGTGAAAATATGATGATCGTCAGAGTCAAAGCCAAGTAAGGAGCAGCATGGAAAATTCTGTGATAAATACGATTCGATTGATGAAACATTTTAAATTGTCAGTGAACCAAAGCAGCACCTCTAAAAATTCTTTCCCTCTCTGAATGGGGATTGGATTTATTCAGAGTCGGAGACTTTGATAACCGGCGTGGCCATTGCATCCAACGTGTCTCCCTGTCTTTGGCAATGGGTAAAAAAATGTGTTGAGTTTGTAATCAGTAACTCTGACTCAACAAATGAGGTTGGACCATCCAAAATTAAGCCAGTCTGGGATTAATGATGAAAGTTGAAAGTGTAAATGGTCGACACTTTAGGCAAATTGTATGGGTATTTCTGTAATGTACATTTGAATTCTTTAAAATATATGACATTCTACTCTAGGTCTCTGTTCCCTCCTCTTTCAAATACAGTCTAAGTTGACTAAATCCTTATCAATACACAATAAATTGTGCCAAGTATATATAATTATCGAAAAATGCCTGCCATTTCTTATCGCCGTATCAAAGTATCAACCATTTTTCGTTTTCAAACGAAGAGTGGCAAATGCCAAACTAGATTTCCAATTGTTATGCATTATGCGTATTATATTAAGAACTTTCAACTTTTTGGGAGCCCTGCATTGCATGCCGAATCCGTGTGAAAAGGGTTCCGTTCCAGAGTCCAGTCGATTCGGAAAGTTTTGAACATTTTACCCAACTGGGATGGAAGTAGCACTCAATTAGACAAATGATCACGATGCAGTCAAGGAATACATTTTGAAGTACTTCTGAGATGTCCCTTTACTACTTCAAAAGGACTGGGTAGTTAAGTCGTTGTTGGGATAAGAAGATCCTCGTCTCTCTTCTGGATATAGCATTATTATTACATGTACAGAGTTCCCCAATCTCACAAGTAATGACGATTAAACCAGCGCAGAAGTACTTGACAATTAATCGATGTTGGCATTTATTCAAGCCTCATAATGTCTTCAGCTCAGCCCTCCTCGAGGTCTCTAGTCCAGCAAGTCAGGGAGGCCGTCCCTAAATACAGCTCTTATTCAAAACATCAAAACACTCTATTTTTATGCTCTTCTAATAATGGATAAGTTCAATGAAGTCTTTTCCCCGGATATCCATATTGGGTATTTGGCTTCCATTTATATTTTATATCCCCACGATGTGGGATAAAAATCCTAAATCGAAATTTACAAAGATTGGAAGAGTAAAAGTAGACGTTTCTTAATCCTCCTTCATACAGAACCAATACAAATTTAAATATATTCAGAATTCTATAACCTCCTGCTTAATATTAATATACATATATATCTTGAGGGTGGGTGTGGATTATACCAGCCCTGTAGTCCAGGGCTACATTCCTGCATCTTAAATTAAAGCTACCTTTTACCGAAGTAGATGGTTGCTTCCTCCAAATCCTGCAGGGACACATTTTTCATTAGGTCCCTTCCACAACGCCTGCTCTCCTGAGAGAGTTGACACTTGGCAGTTGACAAGTTTCTGATGGGAATACCATTCATTCTCCTTTCTAATTTAGAAATGCAGAGTCATGACTCTACTCGAGAATTAGATCGGTACGTATTTGTTTGTGAACGGACTGAAGTCCTTCTTACGAAAACTTATGATAAACAAGACTAAGCCGGCCTCGTAGTTAGTAGGAACGATAAGAAGAGCTATTAATATCAATCCATTGATTTCCTAATCAAGGGATTATTCAGATGACAATTTAATTTAGACTATTATTATTAACTATTGCGTTTTGAGGAAAACAAGCCGTCTAGACTCATTTCTGCGATAATTGACTCCCTTTTTTTAGCGAAGACAAACCGAGAGCGTCCTAATATTTTGTCTGTAACCCAAGAGAAGGTGGACATTCCCTATATTTACAAAAGAAAGCAAAAAGCAGCTATTCATTTCCTTTAGGGTTGTCGGGTATTCCTTTACTTACCTGACCAGAGCATATTACTCACCTGAAAGAGGCTGGAACTCTGGTAACTAGGGACTGAACAGAGGAAAGAAAAGGTCCTGACCTTGACAAACCACTATCTAAATACAGAATGAAGTGGTTGGAAATAATCCAGCAGAATGAGGTCCTGCACGAAGGACTATCTCCGCTACAAACTAACATCAGATCTCCTGCAGGAATAAAATGCCGTAAAGTAGTGGAGTCCTATACATCCGCCTAGCTGAAGGAGATGGTGATATTGAAGGTGAAGTGATAAGCTGACTTAGTGATATTGACTACTACCACCTTCCCCTGCAAAAGTTGAATATCCAGGAAAGAGCCTCTAACCTTTCAAGAGAAAGATCAGAAGGAACACGGACGAGACGGACGTGTGTGTGTGTGTATGTAGAGAATGTAACAGTAGCTTCATGAGCATTGGGAATGGCAATTCAACTCTCCGCTTCTTCGGGACGAGAAAGAAGCATGGGCTGAAGTAGTTGAGTGTTACGGGGAGCGAGATTTATACTGGAGGTGTTCACTAAAATACATTCCGTCCTTAAAAGGAAATGCAGAAAGCCGTGGCTCTGTCTCTGTGGTTAGCACAATTTTATGGATATTATAAACCCTTCTTCGGCTTATATTTCCCTTTCACCCGTCCAACAGAACATCATCCAACCAGAGATTTCTTCGCCAAACTTTCTCTCCTCCTTTCTTGGGAGGGAGCTCTGGTGCTGGTGTGTGGTTAAGCCATCAACTTTCGCCGAGGTTAAGCCGGAAAGGAAATGCATATGAATTCCCACCAGTTCCCTGGCTCCGAAGTTACGGAGCCCTGAATCCCACGGCAGCAGAATACCTGCCCTTTACTACCGCCGTACAAGATAAGGAAACGGAATTAGTTGGAAAGACTAAAGTAGTGTAAATTCCCATGAAATCCTTGCACTTGACAGCCTTTTAATTTTCAACGAGCACTCTCTCATTATTACCTCCTTCGGTCGACAGTTTTTCTTTATGGACGCGGAGCGTGGGGCTGTAAATGCACCTTTTACATTTTTGGTTCATGAGGGGGTAGAGGTAAGTGGGGAGTATGTAGGGACTGACGAGTAGAATTTTCCGAATTTTGTAGACCATTCATATAATTTTTAAAGTTATTTAACCTTGTTCATTTATGCGAATCAATTTTGAGGCAATGGAATTAGAGCGGATACCTATTACTAAAAGCTCGGGCATTTAGTTTGCTTAAATTCTCGATTTTTAACAGTCGGTAACGGAAAAATACATGTTTATGTTTTGAACATTACTGAAATTAAAACGATAACTTAATTAACAATTAGAATGAAACACGGATAGTTTCAGATAGTTAAACTGGAAGAATAACATCCAGCAAGTTTACATTATACACAATTTAAATGTATATTGAAATTGCTATTTATAGTACAACATAAACAACGAAACATTCATTAATTTTAACTTTCCAGTAGACTGGAAGGGATTCTCGTTTTCGCGTAACCGTATCTGAAAGCAGGTTTTCAAGGTCGGAGGTGTACAAACAGTGGACTTTGATGTTGGTAGTAAATTCTTGCAAGTTCAGGAAACGGAATGGTAGTCGTTTTTCCATTACAATGGTCAATCTAAGGTCTACGGCTCAATGTGTCAGAAACAATCTGCAACCTAATCTTAGATTGCTTCACGGTTGTTGAATTCCACCACAGTTTTTCAATTAATGTTGAGAAACCTTCTCCTTTCTCCAATGCTTCCCTTGCAAAAACAATCAGAGATCTCATCTTGAGTTTTTCTCGCAGGGAATCTAGAGTAAATACTTCTATCGTGGACAGCATGCACCTGCTCCACACTCCTGCCGATAAAACAATTCCTCAAAAACCTCTGTATTTCTAACCATTAGTTGGATTCTCTTGTGCGTTGGAGGTTCAACAGAAGATAAAAATTAAAGGTTACATTAGATACTGTTGGATCTTGGATATGAGTAGGAGAGATCCAAATAAATCCTTACGTACAATTACAGATCTTCATAAACGTAGTTCCTCAGAGCAAGTTTCTTCACCTAAATACTCTCTGGCCGTGTAGCTCGTACAACAGTAAATGCTTCAATTTGGTTGGTTGAAAGAAAGCAAAATTTAATATAAAAATATATATTCTTAAAATAAAGATCCTTCACAAAATATACTACCATTTCAATGGTATCGTTTCGATATTTAAAAATATCGCAAATGGAAATAATTCACTGTAAGATGAATTTATATTAACCTTTCGAATAATAATAAGCGGTCTACAAAGCTCTTAATTCCCTCTCGGTTTTACTTTTTCGGGTTCAAAATTAGCATCCGAAACAAATGGAAAATCTAAAGATACATGGATTCTATTTTTAGATTTTTTTTCTCAAAAATCATTAATTATTTCGACCTGACTGAATAGTTATCCATTCTTATCATTCGTCTGAGGCTCTCTTGTTGCTTCTTTCCACATCTTTTCCGCTCTCTTCAGCCGCAAATACTTGATGCAGACTATACATACTCCCTTCTCTCTTCTTTTGAAGGATAAAGGAATTTTTACTTTCCCTTGTTTTCTCCAGGGTTAGTTTTGCAGTGAGATTGTGAGTGATCCCAATTTAAGAACTACAGAAAACTACACTGCAGAGCTCAGTGCTTTGCTATTTGAAAAAATGCTATTTGATGAAGGGATTTTATACTAGGGGAATAAAAATTACAGCTTTCTCCTTCCCCACATAGGTGCATAGTTGGCGAGTCACTCAAGGCTGAGAATCATTGCTCTTCCATTTCCATAAAACCGACATAACGGGGAACGAGATGCAAAGAGACCTTTGAAGAAGGAGCTTTACATTTCTCTTCCCGAAGAGACCCTTTTTTATTACTCAAATACAAACTGGATATGGCTTTTTTAAATCTACTTTTTTGAAAATCCACTTAAAGTAGAACATAAAATAATCCATGGACATCTTAATATCTGAATAAACCAGTTGATTGCTTTATTGTCTTCCTGTATCAATGGGGCATCTCGCAAATAATTATGTTTTGGTGTAAATATAGGGAGTGGCCTGCCGCAGCCAAATTCCACATTCGTCATCATCCTCGGAAGAAAGTTCTCGTTCATCTCATCTTTAAAGAGGTTTATTGTGGACAGGATGGCTGTGTTTAATGACCTGAGTGGCAACAGGATCGTACAGTAAATCTTAATGTGGATAATGTTAAAAGTAAACGGTTTGATTAAATCAAGACATAAAATTTCGGGAGTCAGAGTGCTGGTATTTTATTATTTAACAGCTCAGGCTCTCTTCCAAGAAATTAACTGTCTAGGGCTTTCTCTGCGCGAATTACCCCGGCTTTTATTTAACTACATTAAATGTAATTGCATTAGCTGATTTTTAATTGGATGCAACGTCGTTTGCCGAACATGGAAGATGAAATTTGTGACAAGTAATGTGAATAAAAATAGCTTTGGATATTTAAACAAAAACAGTTCTTTGATTTTAGACGTATTAGCTGAACTGATTTAATGTTAATTGAAAATGGCAAATAAAGATTGTCTTATTGTTTTAATTCTTAATATTGTTGTTGTATTGTTTGTTTATTTCTTAGCATAATCTGAGAATTGGGTTGTTTTGTTAAACATAATTAGCGCAGCAGCCTAAGTAGATTATAAAAGCCTAGAAAGTGTATTATTAAGATCACATCCCAGTCAAATAATTTTTCATATTGAATGCATCAATTCTATCGTATGTTACATGCATTTTGTTGATTAGAATTCCTTTTTGATAGACTTAGTTGTTATTTCCTCAACCGTTTTTGCGCTACTCAAATTTTACTGATTAATTTCTCGGAATCTGAAAATTCTCGTTTTTGCCTAATTTTTAATACAAACATGAGCTTCACTACCACCCTGAAAAATTGAATGAAACAAGATCCACGACAAGGACGGAGAGGGTCATATTTAGAAGACGTTTTCCCCGTTGTTCTGGAACAATTGATGTAAGGCTGGCATCCGTTGCATGGTTACATTTATGCTGTTTTGTTTCAAACCATTATGAAATCTTACCCTTGATTTTTTAGAGACCGTAATTTGGAATACAAATTGTTAAAATTAAATAGGGTCCAAAAATCTTGGTTTCGAACCCTTGAAAATCCACTAGAAACAAATATATTTTGTAAATTGTGAACTAGCTTTCAAAGACATTGGAAAATATTATATCATGATTTGGAAGTTAATTGGTGAGATCCCTTGTTATTTTGCTTCTTGGAAAATTCAGATCGTTTCTTATTATAGCTTACCTTGATAATGGTCGATTGTGGACCTGAAGATCATTCCAACGAATTGTTACAGCTTAACTGAAAAGGAATGTTTTCCGTAGAAAAGATTGTTAGATCATCTATGGTTGTTATATCAAGCGTGTCATTATTAGCCATCCATTCGTTTATCCATTACTCCTAGTTAAAGAATTACGAAGGCATAACTGTTTTTATGTATTATCGAAATTGAAATTGAATTTCGAGGAAGTGCAAAAGTTTATGGATGAATTTCCAAAATAGATTGAGAATAAGAGGACGCTATTTCACGCCTTACATTGTATCAACTACAAATTTATGAGTTGGAATGTTGTCTTTATTAATGCATATTTGTTTAGTATACAGATTGATATTTTCGGTAACTTTGCATCACAAAATACTTTCAGGTAAGATTATATTTAATTATTAATTATTCATCACATTTTTGCTATTCCTATTGTAAATACAACATGTTGACTAGTTGCGAATTCTCTAGCTCCGAATAAACTTTTGACAAACTTCATGAATTGCCCAAAAGTACCCAGTAAAAGGAATGCGCCATAATTTTACGTGATTCAAAGCCTTGTTAGCTGCGTCTTGTACTCGTAGATACACATGATAATGAGCATCACTTTCAGCAGCACCCTTGTATTCTTAATTTAATAATAGTTACACACGCATTTGTGAGAGAATTCTCACAGCATGCGGAAGTAGAATCATTGGTTCCAATATTCTTTTTTTTTATCTCAGCTATCCTCATCTGGTTTAATTAAATGAACCTCAAAACATAAAAATAAATTACATCTCTGTGGATAATTTCTCGAAAAGTTCATTAAGAAAGGCAGCTTAATTTAAAGAAAGATCTTCCCCTCTCACTCTAGAATGTACTCGGCTTTTAAGTACAGTTTTCGTCTGGCCCTCGAGAGTTTTACTCAATTCTTTGGCTAATTACTCTTCTTGGGTTATTAAGTAGACTACATCAATTTCATTTAATATACTTTGGGTGAAGTTTATTTGACAAAATATATGGGTGTGTAAGGTTTGAAGGGCATTTACCCCGATGGGTCGTTTAGGATCATTTAACCTGAGACACGACCCAGTCCTTTACATGTATTAACAAGAGCCCTAACACACAGCACACCCAGATTTAATTTCATTTGCTCTAGCAATTGAATTGAGCAGCGGCTTAAACTGAATCATAATCAGAACATTTTATCTCCCGGACTAAATCAACAACTACTACACGTTTCTTTCCTTCTTCGTGATAATTAAAGCAAATCCATAATCTTTCATTGGCCTCAGGAACCATACCCATCATTTTTAAAGCATGTTTAATCAGCCGCTGGAAATATCAGAATTCGGTATCAACGGGATTTAAGCGCTACTATCTATTACTTTCTTAAAGTTTGTATAGCAACTTTATGGACCTTACAGTTTGAATTTCGGATTCTATTGTCCAACCTTTTAAATTGTCAATTATGAAGGACGCCAATGTTCTAAAATTCATTAAAGTTTGAATGCCAGGATGATATGAAATCTCTACAAGTGGTATTGAATACAAAATACACTACTTTGTTTTGAATTTCAGTATGCCTTTTTGACGATAAAATGCCGTTGCTTATAAAGACAAAGGTCTAATACCCAACAGTCTAGTCCCAAACGTGTGACGTACTACAGAATTCGTACGAGAATTTTTCAAAAATAATATCTTGACTTTGGAGTGCTCGCATATCCTTTTAGCAATTTACTTGTCTCTTTGGCAGATCGTGGTATTTTTTTAAATCATGGGACAAGAGAAAGCTGCAGCTGAAGTGGATTGACAATAACAGTTCGTTATTTATAGGCTACAAAAGATAGGTAAGGAGGTAAGATAACATTACATGAAGTAGAATATCTTTGGCTTCAGAATACAAAATGATGAGGTTGAGTCCATCCTGCAGTGCAGAGACTTCTAAATAGGCATAGGATTTTCCAGATGATTGGCCTTATTGGAATTGGTTGACGACTTTGACGAGTTTTTTCGAGAGCTTCTTAGGTCAGCCAGGGCAGAATGAATTCGAAAATGAAGGCGAGATTCGAGAGCATATCCTTTGTGATTGTTCCTGAAATTAGCCAAAAATCATTTCGTGTTCATTTTTAATCTAGTACCTCCAGGATTTGGGCGGACCATATATTGGCTTATCCCTTTCATTCGTTATCACTAATTTTGAATTACTATTGAAATTATTAACTTTTTTTATTGTAACTAATTTTAAGACTATCTTCCCTAAAACTGTCTTGAAGCATTACATTTCAAGTATAAGAGTAATAATAATATTATCACTTACTTTGCATTTTCTAGAGTCGTCAAAGCTAGATCAGGCTTGTTCTGGGTCCAGTATGAAATTCCCAATTCATACTCAGCATAAGGAACGAGATAAAGGTCATGGACTAGACTCTTTTCGTGAGCTATTACTTCTCGGAAATATTCGTCTGCTTCACTAGGACCATGGATATGCTTAATACACATTCCTTTGAGCAGTGTTAAAAGGCATAGGTTGTCCAAAAAGTAGACATCTACATGAGAACATAAATGGTTTTAACAATTGAAAATTTTAATAAGAAACAGTTTATGCTACATTGCGTCAATAAAATAACAACCGTAATCTTATTTTGATGGAAGTAAGATTAAGGCTGGCCAAGTAGGACTTTAAACCACTTAATGACTACATATCCATTCAACAAATCCATAAAATTTTTGTATTTGTAATATTAAAAAATGGGGAAAAATCTGAACGGAAATGTGTGCCCATTTCCTGAAATATTATTCCTATTCGTTTAGCAGTTAAAAGACGTAAAGTTCCGTACAACTATTATAAAAATACCTTTTTCCAGAATTTCAACGTTCTTCTCAACGAGAGCGAGGAGAGGTTTGACCAAAGCAATTTGCTTCCCAAGAACTTTGAATCCATTCCACAAATAAAGCATCTCAATAGCGGGTAGAATTAGCTTGTTTCCTTGAGCAAGGAACCGCTCGCATTTCTTGACAGCAAATTTCTCCATAGGAATCGACTTGCCGGCAATTCTCTGTTTCCAACTCGGGATATCCCTATATTTATGGAAAAGTCAGATCGAGTTCGAAGTTTCCCAAATAGCACATCACATCATCAACAATTCATTTGAGAATGTTGGAGGAGCCTCCCATGATCCCAACGGTACTCCTCAGCCAAACTAACCAACTATAATGATGATGATGATGATGATGATGATAACTTTGGAAACTTACTTAAACAACTGGAACAGCTCGTCTCGTTCATCTCTGCCCAACTTTTCGTACATCATGCACATAAAGGAAGCCTTCTGGTATCCATAAATCGCTCGGGACCACCGGCTCTCGTGCAACAACAAGTCCGCAAAATCCCGGGCTGAACACCAATCTTGTTTAAAACTGTTGACAGGGGAAAACATTAGATCTCTCTTTAGCAAATTTCACTATTCCAATTTCAAGTGTAGGATTCATGGATGAATTTTAACTCTCAATGTTTCCACATCTCAGTGTTAATAATTCATATCTAATTAAAAACACTCACCAATTGGCCCACATCAGTTCCCAATAGCATAGATGATGGAACTGAACCCATTCACTTTGTGACTGCCAAGCTCGGGTGTACCATTCTATGGCTTCGTTAATATTCCCCTTCACATATTCAAGCCGTGCTTTGAAGAAATTGTACCAAACCCCGTCGGGAAATACCTGAACATAGTTAAATTGCGTAAGTACCATTCCAGTCAGACCCATTGTATCCTAAAAAACAAAAAGAGCAAAAATCGGCCTACTGAAAGTTGTTGTTTAATAAGTCGTTCCGAGAGCTCGAGATCCCCATCGCCATATCCAAGGACGTAGCTGACGAACAAGTGAAAGCCTAGCAGGACCATCGTGCAAAGGATTTGGCGAAGTGAGCCTTTCAATCCACATCCAATAGAGAGTTGGGTCAAACCCGTTTCCTACAAATGCACATTCACGCTCTCAGTTTCTTAATATATTCCACATATTCGAAATTAGAAGGCAAAGCCAATGAAAACGGCACATCTAAATTCGGCAAATGTGAGGCAAGGGAACTACTTTCATTCTAGAGCGTAGTTTTCGCAAGCGGATACTTTCACAAAACTGGTATCTGGACATGTAGTATTGATACAGTATGTAAATGATTCCGAATCGGGGACGATTAGAAGCAATGAGGAACATGAGGAAAATTCTAATGTTTCACATTTACCTTGACATCATCCTATCAAAGGTTTCAGACATGAGAAGAGAGCAAAGAAAGAGAAAGTCGGGAATGAATGGATAATAAAAAAGGGAGTATTAGCCAGAAGGATAAGTTATTGTAAAGCTCGTTAAGGGTCGTCTAATAAATTAGATTACGCCTCAAGAGAGATATTCAAATCTGACACTGACCCTATTTCCCGAGAAGCCAATAAATTCCAACAGTTTCATGATCCGTGACGGGAGCATTGATATCATCTGTACAGAAAAAAGAATTAAAGGAAAGGGGCCAGAAATGGCTCAGTTGGTCAATTAATTAAAAGGCAAGATCCTTGTGACGGCTGTGTAGTGCGATGAAATCAGATTAGGGTCTAAAACGCTCGTCAGAGAAAGGCTACTAAATGGAATGAAAATGTCTTTCAAGTGATTCTTCATCAGCACTTATCTCCTTATCGGCCCAGAGGAAAGGCTTTTCAAAAGCCTTCAATTCCGCTCTTACCAAATTGTATGCTCCAACACCCATGCGGACCCCGCTCTCGAAATGCTCCTTGTGCTGCTCCGTTTCCCAGTTGCGGTTCTTTAGGATTTGCCAACACTCCCTGAAACGTTTAACATCAAATTATCCTTCCACTAATTACAGAATTTGACAGTTCTCCAAGCTTCTCGGCCCTAAACGAAACCTATAGCATTATGATCTACGAATGACTTCAAAGTCATTCACCACAATTTGTCAGTCTCGAAAAATTCCCCAAGACTTCCACAATTACGAAGCCGTTCTCCCAAAACCAATCCTTTATTTTCAAGGAGACGGAGTGAAAGTCTCACATTCTACCCCATTCGAAATTGAAACAGAAGTGGCAGATGTAAATCAAGTACATCGCGTCGGGGCATAAAAACCTCCGCGTGTGTGTCTGATACTCTGACATTAAAGGCCTTTTATGCAAGTTCCTTAAGAAGAGAAAGGAACAAAATTGTAGGAGACGGGGGAAGAAAGGAGAGATAGATGAGTAGTATCATTTCATCTCCTCTCATCATTTGGGAATTACTTGCTTAATTTTATATGGCCCATTGCCCTGCTATACCTATGTGTGTCTTATGTCTATGTGTCTATCCGCCGCAGACGATGATGACGATAGTAATAATCATAATAATAACAATAATAATGACAGAGCTTGGTTAAATTTGTGAGAGGAATGGATTGGTAGGGAAAGCAATTAGAGGAAAGAAAAGAGAACTTGTCAAGCTCTTTGATTTCGTACTTGTAGGCATTGAGGCATGAACGCATTCGGAGTCCTCCTTTGACAAAACTAATGAGATTTTCATCCTCAATAAAAGTGAGGACAGCTCGAAGGAGAAGACACTCTGCATAGCACAGCTCGGCATGGATCTCCTCTGCAATCAAACAAAGTACTAAATTAACAACAACAGTCAACTGTGCTCCTCTCCTCACCAAATTATCCTCGTTTAGAACCAACCACCACGTACTATTACCCGACTAATAAACATCCATTATGTCCCCCCATATAACCACATAGAGCTATACTACAGTCCCATATATACTTATTTATATAGAGATACAAAATACTAATCATTTCACTTCAATCTCATCCATTAAACCAACTCTTCACGTCTTTAGTAAATAACTTTCTTTTCCCAGTCTCCGACAACCATATCATTTGATGTTTCTTCGGGTGAATAGGCACCATCCGCATTTTCTTAAGTACCGTCGGCGGCGGCTGCATATTATATGGTCGTGGTGGTGGTGGCATTTTCTATTTTTATAATATATCTATAGATTGGTCTGGAATAGTACGGGTTTTTTACCTTCCCGAAAAGTATCATAGTTGGTTCGGCGGACAATTTTCCCAATAGACTCGTACATGGTACTCTTCTTTCGGAATTTATTGCAGACGTCGACGGATTCCTCTAAAACTTCAGAAGCTGCCTCGATCTGGAGCTATAAATGTAGGAAATCGGGCAAGGATTTGGTCAATCAGAGCACTCCATTTATTATGATTATTTTTTAAGCATTGCAGCTTCCTGTCCCGTAGTATTTAGCACTACATTTCTTATTTACTTTACGGTCACACAAAATCTATAAGAGAACGTACCGGTTCGAATGTCAATACAGCGTCTAGGAACTGAAAGACACCGACTCCCAGCGCATGGTACATGCTCTCCTTAGCCCTGTTTGAACAATGATATGAAATATTTTTTAACGGCAGAATTAATGGTACTTGAAAAGTTACTACCTGCCCAACTTTAATTTAAAGTCATGAGCCGAATTAATGGTCTATCATTTTTGAAAGCGGGGGCTAGCCCACGTCTCGACGTCATAACAGTTAGATAAAAGTTTTAGAGTAAATAAAATAATTACGGATGTATCGTAATTTATGCATAAAAGGATTTACCATGGCTTGAGTAATGCCCTCGCTTCCTCGAAATGGTTGTTCATAAAAAGGTTCATGGCATGCTTTGCCTCGTCGATGCCAGTGGCGAGGTCCATCTGACCGGATCTGAGGAAATAAAATGAAGGAATGTATGGGCTTTTTACGGCAGTGTATAACGTTACAACGGAGATTACGGTTGAAATTAGATTTTTCAAACAGTAAATGCTTTTTGATGTACAATTAGGAAATGTAACCAAGCCTTCCACTTTCTCCGTCCTCAAACGATGTTAAAATATTACCACGAATTATGCCCAAGCACTACCATTAAAATATTATGGCCTGATATTTGGAAGTTTCGAAAAAATTAAAATCTGCCCTGATTTATCAGGTGCCTTTCACATGTAATGCAGAAAGTTACGACCTTTTCAGAAATGGAATAGTCAGAGAATATATTACATATTAAATAGAATGAATACATGTATCGTGACAACCACATTTCTCAATGGCCCTAGGGTAACTTCTTGCGATTTACTGATCTACTAGGTCACCATAATTGCTGAAACGACCGTTTCTGAATTTTGTGGTTGACGATATTCTATGAACATGAACCATGAGCAGTGGTATCAACTTCGATAGGTCTGAAACATTTACCCATTGACACAAGGAAGGGCTACAGGATCTTTAATTTCGTTTGTAACGTCGTCTGGATCTTCCTGTGGTGTTCTTTGATAACTTGGATTACTCATGCCAAATATATTTTCGATCGCTTTTTTCATTATCACTTACTATGGAAACTATGAATTAGCAATGGTTGTAATTTGTCAATCTACACTGCGCTGGCGGCAAAATCACTAAATCTAGTAAGGATGATTGAACAAATCCATAATTCTTCAGGACTTGCAAATAGTTTCAATTGTTCAAAGATGTGGCAATTCTTGTACGTGGAATTGTTTCCCATGCCAGAAAGAAATCTGATTTAACAACAATCGCGCGTTACACATTAAAAACCATGGAGACGTAATAAATTAAGATATTGGCCCCATGGAAGGGAATAACGAATCGACCGGACAGGGAAACTAATTGTTTAAATATTCAGATAAGATTTCAGGGAAGAATCACCAAATTGAATTTTATGTCGAGGGGGAGTGATAATTCAATTTGACTGTAACAGTTAATAGTTGAATATTGCTCTTGGCTTTTAGTACTAAATCTAAGATAGATAACGTTTCGTCCGATGAAGTCAATAAAATTAAATCTGTACAAGTGAAAATAGTCTCCGTCTATTTAAATCCTACCAATTTGTATTTCTAGAATCCAACAAAGACTTAACCTACATGGATATATGACGGTCTAGAGCAAGTCCAACTGCCTTTCTTCAAGACTACTACGGAGCCTTAAAATCGTTCTATCTGGCTAAGTCAAACGATCGCGTTAAAAAATAGTTATACAAAGTCTAAAATAAATTGGCACAAAGACGTAGGTCCACGATTTTTAGGAAATTCTATATCTGGCTTCCAAAAATCTACACGATGGCTCCTACTCCATTGCAAATGGATTCAACTTTTCCTAAGCGTCAATTAGTTTAAGATAAAATCCTTATATATAGCATCATGAATCCGATGATCAAACGGTTAATGATTTAAAACTAGTCGAAAAGTTTCCCAACTTTCCTCGGAATAGAAATTAGAAACTGAGAAAAAGCTCCGATTTTCCGATCCCGACTTCTGACCGTTTCCCCAAGAATACAGCCCGTTTCCGGCAAGTGGGAGAGTGCGGAGATTGAATTGGAGAAGTAAACTTTTTAATGTTCACAGATCTATAAAAGTTTCTCTGAATCAAAATCATAAAATGAGTGTATAATAAAAGTGTATTCAAAGCCTTTCTATTCCCCATAAAAGGAGAGAAGAAGAGTTAGTCAAGTGTTCTCTATTAAGTGACCAGAACTATTTGCAGTGGGAAATGGATGTGAGGGACTCTTCTAAAACCAATTATAATTAATTTCCTCTCTTTCTCTTATTACTTCCTGAGTCTAGCGTCTAGAAAACTTGGAAAGTTAATCCAGACGTATGATGCTGCTTCAATACAGAAAATAGGGCTACTTCCAGACCCCGCTACTAACCATATATTTTATTATGTCTCTAAATAATTACACAATAGGAGTCTTCCTAATTTTCTTTCTGGGTGCATCTTAAGATGGATTTAGTCATGCTTTTCTTACTCGCATGAAAGGCTTCTCTTATTTCGTCTATTCAGAATCTACAGACATCCTCTCATCTACTCTTTCTTCCTAATGAACTTCTCCCCAGCCGATGAGACTAATTTTCTTCAGATCCTAATCCCTTTCCGTCGATGATTTTCGGACAAAAAACACCAGCGAAACAGAACCATGAAACTATGACATTTAACTACAGAGTCGAATTTATTACTGCCGTTTATCCATACCAGTTGTTGTTTCGAAGAAAATATGATGAATATTTTTTAACTTACTTTGCATGATATTCCACGGCGTCGAAGAAGGACTGAAACGTTAAAATATTACAAGTTTTAGTTTTGTATTTGCATAGCAGTAGATTCCAACAATTTCATTTCGCAATCTTCTGATAGATTAAATCTGGATGACAATAGTTCCTGGGAATACAGATTTGAAATTGTAATTGGAAATAGGGGCTGGAGGGATTGGAAAAATTTAACATCGAAGGGATAGGGTTCAATACCTCTAATTTTGATAGATTGAAGAGATCATCAATATTTTCAAATCTGCATACAGTATATACTTGAAAACTTATGCCGTTTGAGTTGTTCATAGAATGTAATTTAATATAATTAAAAAAAAGTCTTACTTCTTCATCTCCATCCGAGTCACTCATTTTGCTGGGAGAAGATTGTGGAGAAGTTTCGGGTAAATTGGCAAGTTTGACGGATCCTAGACAGGAATTGACATGTCCGTTTAATGGTTATACTGGCATTGACTGTGATTCAATTCCAACTGTTTGCGAGTTTTTGTAAACATTTTAAAACCAGTCCGTAAACTTCATGGACAAAAATCTCTGGAACAGACTCTCAGCCTCAGCGGTTGTTCCTCACCTAATGCTTGTAGGCTGAAACCAAATACAATAAACAATAAGTTAAGTAAGCAATGCCGAGTTTATGTTTACATTGGATTGATTTACATTTCATGGTAATTTAAAAATTTTGGAGATGCAAGAATCCGCTATGGACTTTCGTTTCATTTGCAAAATGATATATGTATCTTTATTTGAATATGATAAATAAGAGAACTATTAATGTATGCTAATAAGCTTACAAGAAAAGAAAAAACTGCAGACTCGCTTATTGTGATCTTGTCTGTGTGATGTGTATTAGTGTGTAATTCTCACTCTCTCTTGACTTTACAGAATTAATACTACGAACCGACTACGAACCAATGATTTTCTCAACTTTAAAGTAATACGTTTTGAAATAGGATATATTTTCAGAAGTTCGTAAAGCAAAATGCTCGGTGGGATTTTTAACATTTTTGTTAATCAATGTTGAAGATTTATCTTCTAAAGAAATTTAAAAATCTCAATGTCCCTTCAATATTTAAGAACAACCACATTTTCTTTACTTTGCTATTCTAAACCTTCGTATTGCGTGCTCCTTTGTCCTTGTTATTTTGAATTTTTGTTTCGTTTTTTTTTTTAAATCTATGTTGTAAGACTAAAAGTCAACGATTTTGTGTAAAAAATAAGTTTTTAAACTCCGGAGTCCTGGCCCAGACGATAGAAACTTTATATGTTAAAATTAAATTGCCGATTAGTATCATTAAAGTGTATAAACGTTCATTTCTCAAGTAATGCCGTAAGATATTCATCAACACGTGCTACTCTGATGCTAAAAATACTACTCTTCATATAACCGTCGACATATCTTCATGTTTCAATACCAACATTCCGGTTGTATCAGAATTGTGATGAAATTTGTAATGAGCCCAGTTACAATATTACAAATATTCTGTCCATTGGTCTCCCAAAAACCATCCAGCTTTTTGGTTTGCAATTGGCAACAGTGACTCTGAAAGGAATTATTCGGCACAAGTAAACAAGTTTTGCTCATGTAATCGGATATTGGGGGATTTGACTGCCTCCGAATTATTTGTTTGAATTAATAAGTGTCGCAAGACATAAACTTTATACAATTTTTGTATATAAAAGACTCAGCTATAACTTAAAAGTAGACACTAAGAGAGCTGTTTTAAATTTCGGCTCAATTTATAAAAAATATCAGTTTAATTGACTATACATTATCCCTTAGAAAATTGGTTCCAGTGACCAATCATTTTCGGAAGAATTGTTGCATTGCGGCATATCGGATTCATTTGTTCCACATCTACTTTCAAAACTAGCACAACGAACCCGAAAAATTACAACCCACGATTACAATTTCTATAGTTCAACAAAGTCTTGAAGTTTCCACAACAAAGGATTGGGGTAGCTTCTCTAGAAAAATAAGTAATTTCTCCAGAAGCGTCATTTATACAAACCACCGCTATTTGGCTCATGATATTGCTCACTTAAAGTCACCAAATGACATGGCACCATTTACTTTGAACCATTTGTTTACTCAGAAAACTTGAAGGGCTCTTTCCAAAATTCCTCGCAGTATAAAAAGATGACAACATCGGAGGTCTACATCCCCTACCAACTGCACGTATATCCACAACTATCCTCTCATCCTGTCATTATTCTGCTGGAGATTCATAATAGTGCATTAAGGACATAACATTACGTTTTACTACATTAAACCCAGGTGGGCCATTTTAGTCTTAAACTGTGACTCTTTTAGTTAGGTCAGCCATGGGAAATCCACTTGAGGAAGTAAAAAAGCAGGAGTAGCTTTTATCTCATCTCCGCCCGTTTCTACCGTTCCGAACCTCCGATATTGGAGAATTTTCTTTTACCTGGCTTCGGCAGCCTTTCCTGCCACTATGCAGTACTATGCATTACGTGGATCTACTTCCTCAAGGGAACAAGAAGTGGTTCTGGTATAGGAAAGCTTACGTATCTCGACTGATCCCTCTGCTATACAGTTGTTGAAGAAGTTCGAAGGCAGCCTGAGTTCTCTATGCCCTCAGCTGCATTTGTATTTCGACAAGTTTCATGAAGAAGTCTACGTCACTGACGGTTACCTCGGGAATTCAATAAGTAGATCGAATGCTTTAAGTTAAACAAGACTCAGAAGCACCTCTAACCTTCAAGTATTAACAAGGGAGGAGGATGGATCGGCATTCTCTTAGTCAGAATAGTAAGGACCAAACCTTTAGGAAAGAATGGTTTAGAATAGGAGCCCACTTCCGAGAAAGAATCAATGGAGCCTATGTCATGAAATATTCACAAATCTTTCATGAATATTACACCTCGTCGTTGTAGCCAACGGGCATCCACAAGGACTGACAGCTAGGACTTTTTGGCTTTGCTTCCGCAAAATCGAAATCTTTATAATATAGTGGGTTTCTTAAGAAGAGTGGCGGGTTGGATCTCGGCGCTCCGATTACTAGCATTTTTGAGTCTAAAATATATTTCATTAGTCTAAATCTTGGGTTGTTTTTATCTAATAGCCCAGCAGCATTCTCGTATAAATATATGGACCGTAAATGCATAAAGAATTTCACAGCAAGAGTTTTGTCAGTGAAACAGGGGATGAGGAGTTATTCCGGGGGTCATTTTTTAGCTTCTTCTGCACCATTGCATAGCATCGTCTGCGCATGAAGTGTGAAATATTTTATAAAAATCGACTCATTTTAGCTTTTAAACACTCTTTTAAACTCTTTTAAAAATAAATTTAAGAGGCTCGGACTTTCAAAATTATTTTCTAATATTCAACGAACCCCTTACGCCGCTACAGTTAACATGTTCTAGGAGTACTTGCTGAATGAGCAAGTTCAATGTAGGACTGTTACGTAACCACCAACAGAGCCTGAACCATCATAGGATGAGATTTCGTTCCGTTCCTTACATAAACCTTTCTATTTCCAACAACCTCGTCATAAAGTTTTTCCGGAGCCCTGAAAAGTTATGTCCTTATAGCAGAGCGTGGTGATGGGCGTGAAAGCCACTTCAAAGGTGCATTTTAGCCTTTACTGCTTTCCTATCTAGGAAAACCAAGGCTCTGCAACGACATTTCTGTCTAGTTCTTTTAGCGTTCTGGACTCGGAATGAGAATCGGATGAATATACGTTAGCTGTTTGTAGCCGACTCAAAAAATCTAGTCACGGATGTCGAAGTGCACTATTTTGAAAGGATGCGAGATTTGCAAACGTGACGACGCCTGATACCGACTATCAAATGAAGGACAGACAAACTACTCGAATGTGATATCCAAAATCAGCTTCAATTGGGTGTTAAAAAATTCAATGGATTAACTACAAACATCCTTGAGAACAATCAGGGAAAGTTTAAGATACATTTTGAACTAGCCTCTTGCTCTGTTGTTGTTCTGTTTATATTTTCTAATTTTTTCATCGAGAATAAAAAAGTATATTACCAACAAAGAAGGAAAGCAATTAAAGTAGTGTGCGGCTAGTTGTAGGAATAGGAGCTCCACAAATTGATAATTTAAAAAAAGTTAATTGCATATGGTTTGAAATATGTAGATTGAACTGTTGGAATGGACAGATTCAGAGGTTCATTATCCATTCTAATGTCTCGTGTAATTCAAATCTACGACTACTTGCAGGAACTAGGCTGCTTAACCTCCACACAACTGTATTGTAGCGGATGACATTTACAAATTAAAAAAACACGTTTTCCCAAAAGATTAAGAAGTTGTTAAAGTAGTACCACCATTTGAGTGGATAAAATTACCAAGGGATAGAGCCTGAAATAGATAACTAGGGCACATTCTACACCAAACTCCAGCGAACCGTCGTAAAGAAGTTCTGGAACACTTTCACCTCTAGAAACGGTTCCCGACAGTTAATTCCACTTTTAACTAATTTATTGTCAGACCTAAAATCGTGTACACCATTCGAGTACAAAATCACATTAACCCAAACTTTAAGTTGCAATGGGAAATTTCAAGTCGAAAATAACCGTGTGACAACTCCGATTCGCAATAAAAACTGCAGATCGTCAAAAGTTTATTATTCTACAATGAAACGAACACATGAATAAAAATTGTCCAAATCCAATAATCATATAAGATAATAATATTTTCTCGTTTATGTAAAACATGAAACAACGAATACATGATATTCGATTTGATTTCAGTAACATTTACATACAAAATCTTCTGGATTCAAACTCCTCTTTATCAGTTGTGGTTGAACTGATAAGCAAGCAATACCTATCAACATGCAACGAACTCGCGTCGTAATTCATATTATATCATCATCATTAGCAATCTGACTGACGATGTAAGAGATTGCCTTCCAGTTTAACTTGGTTTTGGCCTGGTTTTATTTCTATCAACATGAGTTCCTAGTAACGTCATACCGACACATTTCATATCTTGAGCAAATGACCCTTTTCCATTTGGTCATGAAACAATAGCTATTAAGGGACCGCTACTTCGGTCTTGACTCTTACTCTTTCAAAAGTTGTATAAATGCTGAATTGACTAACTAATACTGCCTCGCAGTTCTCCCAAATCAGAACTATCTCCAGCACACACAAGTTCCGTCATTTTATAAGTCCCCAAAAACAAAATTAAGAAACTATATGAGATCCGTGCCAAATCATATTCATACATGAAATCCGTTTTCACGAGCCTTGAGTTGAACGGAATGGGAAAGTAATACCATCCGACCCGACCCGATATTATATCACACTCCAAGTATTACATCCATGACCATGAGTGAAGTGATTGGTAGACATCATATTAATATTATAAATATGAATCCGCTATTTCTCTATCTCCAGAATCGGGGAGTTGCGAGAGGCCGTGGAAGAACAGGAGCTCGGTAATGAACCACTATACAATCGAAGTCACAAAAACCGTCCCGGGTTGCATATTAATTGCGAATTATCTTACAATTAGATGCTTTTGAGCAGAAACTCCTTTCTTATCTTCCCATGCATGAGGTTGGTAGGAAAATCAGTCGTAAGAAGTTTCCTTCTCCATGGTCCTCCAATAACGAGTGTTAAAACTCCCCTCAAGGACCCTGAGGAGAGAGAGTCCAAAGATTGGAAATTCTGGCCTCTTTTTTGGACCTCGTTCCGAAAGTTAGAAGAGGGAAAGTCAGGACATCATGAATCTTATGTAATAAGTCACTAAAACTTTTACATCATCTCCGACTCCTGGGACATGAGAGTTGGGAGTGACGGGAGAATGGAGGTTCGAAAAACTCAACAGTAAAATCCTCCCTTCCCACTAATCTAATCAGGAATAATAATTTTCAATGATAAGGACATGTGCCGAGGATGACGTCTTGGGTTAAACCACTCATTTTCTCTACGTTACTTACCTACATATTTATGTGTCATTCCAACAAGCCCAGTGCTTTCACCTTCCCTCCCCTCCTTTCACATTCGCGGCAACGTAATTTGATGTATGAAAAAAATCACGGCTTTCTCGCTAAACTCATGAAATATCGACAAAAAGGGGAAGCTACTTTGTCCCTAATCCCGTAAGTTCAAAGAACATATGCAGACCAACATCCTGCTACACACGCATATTGAGTCTAACAACAACATCCATGGCCCAATCACTTTGCGTAACAGCAATCCCCTGACAATTCTAATCCCTGTGTGTTGGAAATATTGTATCAAAATTCGGCTGTCTTTTGGCAGGGAGAAAGGATTGGAACTCTATCTTAAGGGGACGTAGTTAAGTGAGATTGCATTCTTTTCCGTTCACAATATTCCATATCCCGAAGATCCTACTCGTCTATATTGTCATAGTGATAAAAGTGGCTCTGTACAAGTATTATGAGTCTGGCCGAATATGAATAAATATCCTATGTTTCTGTATCGTCATTTTCTAAAAAAAAAGACCATCGGCCAAGAAAACGATCCGTATAAATGAGATCCGGTAGTACGATTGAGAACATTTTCGGGAGCTGTTTTTAAATTGCGTTTGAAATTCGAATAGGATAAGGCGAAAGGGATTCATTTCGATCATAGGGATGGATGGTGGTTAGTTTTGACACCACTTCTCTGGCGTAGGATACATAGCGAAAGCAGGAATTTAATCTTATCTTGACAGAAATGCTATTTTTGGTTGAAAAATTCTATATAGATTGAAAGGGAGAGAGGGGAGAGTAGTATCGGGGTCTGGGTATGAAAATAACATAAATGGTGCAGACTTTATGACTTTTTGAGTCAAAGATTTAGGTCCAGAGCCCTGAGTTAACGATGATATTGTTCTATAAATAGTAACACGAAATAAACCGAATCTATAGACCTTGATACACTTTATCCTATTTATGGATTCTTTGTACGTCTTTAAATCTCTCCAGTTTTCTGCCCTATCGATTTTTCCCTACACTTTACTTTAGCCTTTTGGCTGGGATTCAGCTCAATTTTTTGTCCTAGATAATGTCCGTTAGTTTAGGCAAAAAACAAGGATCATTCAATACGAAACTACGTAAGAGTTGACCTGCGACGAAAACATGGGCCAAATCCAGTTTTTTATTAAAATTTCCAATGGCCCACAGTAAACGATGAGAAATTCGATAAGATTGAGAGTCCATATAAAAGCCGTTTCTTATATTATACCATTTTCAAGATATTGCATTTCAAGCCCATTAAATCAATACATCTTAATGTTAGCCAGGCTTACAGTTTATTTCTTTATGCGGATTTCGGCTATAATTACAGGATCCTTGTCAACCATACAAATCTGCCATTGTTAGGGGAACCTTTATTTTATGCAAGGAAGACAAATTGTTACCCCAGGTGTCTCCAGACTATTATAAAGGGTAATAATTGAGTAGGAAACGGAGCCCTCTAAAAACACCATATGAACCTATATATTTTCACGTGTGTTTAACTCATTCAAGTCATCAAGGAACCGCAGAGAAGAAGATGGAAGGAAGAAAATTAACATCGGGATTGCTGGTTGATGGCTCTGGCTGGTGAACTAATAAACCTTAATTAAGTAATTACGCTCGGGACCAGTGTCGTTAAAGCTGACAAAACGGTACGGGTTGATGGGACTTTCAGGACTCATAATCACTCGGCATGCAAAGTCTCCAACCTCCCCATAGTTCGTATATTATTCTAATGCAACGGAACGCATCCGACCAACCTGTCATGTACCAACATTTATACGATGCAATGAAAGTAAAAATTTAACAATTTGTTACTTAGGTAGATAATGTCACCGTCGTAAAGTAACGCCAATATTTCTGAGAGACGGAGTCTGTCTTTTCGAGGTAAACGTAGCTGAACTATCCAGGATCGTGATTGATTTATACGGGTAACGACTAACAACTCTGTACAAAACGATATGTAACATGTGAACTGAAATGATTGGCCAACAATTGTACTGCGAACGACTGTAAGAGTGTGTCGCGACCATGACACTAAAATTCGCGCTATGTGATAGCCTTCAGAAGCCCTGTAAAGGGGCAGTAAAGCTAACACCCGTATACTATACCTCTCCATTTCCAAAATCTCGACAAAACGAAACCTTGCTTCTCCGTCTGAAGATATTTATAAATGTAAATCCACTATGGCATATTTATGTTTCAAGTTGGAAAGTTCGGATCTCTTTCTCTCTACTTCTACTGTATTTGTCTCGTTTTCCCGTTACCTTATTCCGTAAACCACTATTTGAACTTATTTTCTCCGGAATTATTTACAACAAGGACATCCGAAAGTGACAGAGGTAATCGTATACGGAATGCTTAAAAGTTTCGTCCTTCAGTTCAATAGAACCATGAGAGAAAGTAGGAGTTGGAAGAGCCAACGAGGCTCTCTCGTATAAACCTAGTAAAGATGTTGTGGGCAAGGTAATAAATACTAACTTTTTCAGAACATTTCCTGACCTATGACATATTTCTTGCTAGACGAACGGAAACTAAGATAAATGGTAGATTTAGTAGTGCCGAAACAGAGTTAAAAAAGCTGACAAGGGAAGTTTTTCGGGGTGTAATGAGGGAATTGCTTGAAACTTTTACGGTGAAATCTACAAGTCTTATGGACAATAAAAATCGAAAAATTAGGTGCTTAATTTGACGTTGACCATGTTTTAAAAATTACCTAATACAAAAAATCATTTAAATTGACTTTTTAAAATGCTCATAAAACAGTTAATATTGGTCCGATTTTCAAAATTTTTCGAGTTTTGGAATGCCAAAGAGTTGTTCCTCAAAGGAAATATAAAGATTTGAATTTTCAAAAAAAAATTGAAAAAACAAAAAAAATTATTCAGTATCCCCAAGCTTAAAAAATTTGAAAATTCCAAGAAAATATAGATTTTTTCTAAAAATTCAAATCGTTTTATTTTCTGCAAATTCAGCTCTTTCGCATTCCAAAACTCGAAAAATTTTGAAAATCGGACCAATATTAACTGTTTTATGAGCATTTTAAAAAGTCAATTTAAATGATTTTTTGTATTAGGTAATTTTTAAAACATGGTCAACGTCAAATTAAGCACCTAATTTTTCGATTTTTATTGTCCATAAGACATGTAGATTTCACCGTAAAAGTTTCAAGCAATTCCCTTATTACACCCCGAAAAACTTCCCTTGTGAGATTGATACAAATGGTTAACCCAAGGAAGGACCTCGAAATACCCAAATAATCAAGTAAGCCTAAATTCGAACACAAACTTTACTTTCCCAAATGTTCGAACTTGACTCAGTAAGAGTGAGCCAAATAAAGATTCACAACCCGCGATACAAATAAAGAAATAAGGGAAACTGTATTTTTTTGAGAGCCCACAGGTAATGAAATATTTATCTCGCCCAACTGACTTTGAGACCTTTTAGCTATTAATGTCCTTTGTGAGAATAACCTGTTCTAAATATAACTACGGAATAAAACATTCTATTCAGGTAACAACAACAATACACAAAAATAAAATTGTAACAAAGTATACAGTAAATAATACGACAGGAATCCCGAGAGATCATGTACAAACATCGACGAGACCAGAAAATGCCGAAAAATACATTATTTATGGCATTTAAAAGAGAGTGCTATATTTGGCTGAATCCACCTCACTACCCACTGAATGTGAATTCATGTAGCCTGTCATAATGACACATGCTTAAAGTCCATCATTTCTATCCGAAGGTTTCTCCCCCTCCATTCTGGATAAATATATCTTTATCCTCCGAGGAAACATTAAGAAGAGAGAGAAACTTGATACGGTTTAAAAACAAAACCTGTCTTGTGGCTACATTTATCAGGATACCATTGCAGGTTCAACGAGGGATCATTAAGACTAATTGGGGGTCAATTGGTCCGTTACAGGATTTATATCGTTCCTAGAAAACTGTTGTATTGTATTTACAGTGGATAATGGCATTGCAAAAATAACAATATTCCGTAATTCAAAATAACAACCTGTGACCTTTCAAACATTTCTGAAAAATATCTTCAAATCGAGGCTCTAGTTATACAACCAAAATAGTAAAATAATATCTCCAGACAAGTTAGAAAAAAATAGAATGACATTTTAGGACTTCCAATCCGCATTGTCCGATGTTCCAAGCAGAAAGCCCAAAACTTATCCCTACTTCACATCATCAGAACAAGACAACAAAGAATAAAAACCAGCCAAATAACTGATAAACTTATACATTCAGGCTCGGCCGAAATGATTCCTCTCCATTGTCGACGTCGTGGCTGTTAGTAATGGTGGCCGAGTCCTGTTTGGTGACATTGACACTTCATTTCTCCACACATTGAAAGCCTCCTTTACTTCTCAGTTTCCCCATTCAATTCCGTAGCATGTACATTTCCTAACACTCTAAGCATTAAAAAGTTGAAACGGCTCATTGACGGGATCCTTTCAGCGACTTTGACAGGAGCAGTACGTCGAGTCGAAACAGGAAGGAAAGGAAACTAAAAAAGTTAGAGAAGGTGACTTTCTCCTCTCTCTCCAAAGGACTATCTTTAAGATCAAGTTCTGAGACACATTTGTTTAAAGAGATCCGGTGAATGTGAGCTTGCTTCAGTACGAGAAAACCCGCTCAACAATGTATAAATAAATATATTATGACCGGGGAAAGTCGTTGGGTATATAGCCGGCCTTAAAGAGCATTCCATCAAGCCCGTGTCGCCTTACGAGGTGAATTTACGACACAAACTACCAATCGAAACATAATAATATAGGGCCCTTGTATTCCTTTCTATATAACGATACAAAGGACATTTTGATTCCGATTTGTTCTAGGATAAATATGAGAGAGAAACACGTAGGAAGAACAATTGCTCGAGGACAGATGATACTAGAACTTGTTTTTTTAACACCATACTAGATTCGTCTCCTATTTCCCTTTTTGCAAATATGTATAATAATAACAATCATAATGTAGAGATCCTTTGGTCGGTTTCCTATAGATTCATCCAACATTCAACTCCAGCCCAAGGAAGGGAAAACGGGGAAATGGATAAAAAAGAGTGATAAAACGGGATGGGAAAATAGGATAAAAAAAGTTTGCTAAAGAAAGAGGTATAACAACTGCTAGTTTTTTGCACACACCATCCCCACCACCACCAGCAAAGAATAAGTAAAAGCAACTCGGGATTGTTTGTTTCCTACTTGTATTATAAAGGGGGACGTGGGATAGTTGATACCTCAGAGCTATTGTATTCAATTCAACATAAAGCTGTCTTCTATTAAGCGAAATTATGGCAAAAATACAAAACTCAACGCATTGAGCCCATTTCCCAGAGTATAAAAAAAGGATTGCCGGAGCCTTGCCCAGGCCCCTTCTCCACACAATACAATAATATTATACATGACATGAAGATGTAACCAACGAATGTGATCTGCGGCGAAGCTGATGTTGCATAAAGGATTCAAAAGCCCAAATGAAGGTTGGGGAGAAAGGAAAAATCTCGAGCTCAAAGCCTTTTAGTATTCTGACCCACCATTTCCAGGGTAATAATAAAATCTCTGAATCTTGTTCAGCCGACTGCCAAGAATATACAAATAAATAACAAGAAGGGCAATATATTTGTAACCTATTTATTATCTACAAATACGATGCTTGTTCATTCAACCCTACAAAAGCAACTCCATGAGAGAAAATCAGTCTCCTCTCAGCTCTCAATTCCAGGCCCTTCTTTATCTAGCCCAAAAAGGGAAATTTTTGCATAAAGGGTAAGACAGGCCACTATGACGGTGAAATACTGTACATTCAGACGACACAGAACCAAAGCAAGTTCTATTCATCCCAGCAGATGCATTTCCAATGCAACTTTAACATCCAAACTGTCCTACAGATTTTCTACGATTTTTCTTAGCCCGGGCACACAGTTCGACTATCAATCCCTCTCCAACTCCTTTCGTCTCCCGAATTTACACTCGAGAGAGAGAGTGAAAGTTTGCAGGACGGAGGAAACGGGAAATCATATTCTTGTATTTTAGAGAGAAGGGAAAGTAATCATTTTTCTTCTTAGGCAGAGCTTGTCATCGACTTTCCTTGGGGTCGCTACGAGGCCCGAAAAGATATACACAAATCTCTGCATCTATCAAAATATCATAAGTGGATTTGGGCAGCTTACATTCTTCTCATTTTCATCAGAACCCTCCTCTGTCCTTAAACTAAAATGAGTTACTTATGCAGTCAGCAGTGCTGGATTTCCATCATCTGCTTCTATATTAAATACAGATGCAGGGGATGCAGTAGAGGGGATAGTATTGAGGAAAGAGCCCGATATCCATATGTCGACTAGAGTTGGATTACAGATTCCCGATCCGACCGACTTTCTCCAACAACTTTCTCTCATCACTTTCTCCGGTTTTCTAACCAGCAAGCTCCATCTTCCCCGATTGCTTGCACCAGCTTTTCGAGAAATTAAAATTATTTATTCTGTCTCCATGAAATTGGATATGAGACGTGTCTTTCAAAGGGCTGGAGATGTGAGGAAGAATAGCATAGGAGAAAGGCACATGTGCTGCTGTTTTTCAAATCCCGACGAAGTAGCTTGTATTAAAACCCGACGGCCCTAATAACAGGCAAGCGGAAAGATTGGCTAATTCTCTTTGTAAAGCATAACTAGAGTTAGGGGCTGAGGGTATTGATTTGGTTTCAAGTGAAATATTGTTTTGAAAGAATCGACAAGTTTGTAAATATTTTCATAATTTGGTTATGATGGAACGGTTGAGGAGAAAAAATAGATTTCTATTATGCAGGCTCTCCCGTGTGGACTGCTTTGCTTTATTGATATTCCAGGAACGAAATCCCAAATAACACTATCAAACCCTTTCAGTTTAAGAACTTTCTCGCACAACTGGGTCTCTCAAGCACTCTCGGAAGGAGTGAGTGAATTGGTTTCCCTAATAACAATAAATGACAGGTTTTCGTTTAATATGTTTTCCAAAAGGGCACGGATCCTTTTAACTTGACAGTCTCCTTTAATTAAAGACATTACTATGAAGTATGAACCCAAAAACTGTTTTCTTGATTAGATGATGAAAACATCTTAGGACGTCAATCAAAGTGTTCCATTATCCCATTCGATTCAGAATGACAAACAAGTCCGAGAATCGGAAGGTCGAGGTTTGAAAGTCAAGTTATTGAATTGCGTTTCTAACTTTCGTTTGGTGTTAGATAACGTAGATAAGGAAGGTTTCTATTTTTTTAACAAATTGTTACACTGTCAATTCGACAATTCATGTGTCATCGTCCAAGAGTGTTGGATCTTTAACGGTTTACAATGGCAACTTCCTATACGCTGATATTATGATAGGTCAAAAGGTGGATACTTACATATCTACTACTTTTAATTACATTTGAACCGGATATTTAGTTTTCAACAGTTTTGTTTTTGTATCTGGTATGAGCTATTTTGTAGCAGCAGGGAATTATTTACAAGTGAAGGCAGGTGGATTTGGCTAGGTAGGCTTAAAGCTTTTATTCAGCTACATCAGAAGTGGCTGTCAACACGAGAGGGTTACTGCTTGAACTTATTGTCGCTGAAAATTACTTCTAGTATCCTCACACAACTAATACTTCACAGTTTCACTTCACACTTGAGATCCCCAACATTGAGGAATCCTGTGTTTCAGAGCCCTTTAGGGTTTCAGTTTCCGCTCTGAAAGAGAACGGCAACTTTTTAGGAAACTTTCTTAAGCTACAAGGCAATCCGACTTTCCTTCTGGACAGAACTAAAACGCAAACTGTATGTATTTTAAGCGTCGAATCCTATTTTGGTGAATGAAGTAAACTTAAGATGAAGACCATGACCAAATAAACATTAACACACACGCTTCTCGGAAGGCTATTTTTCTAATTTTTTAAACAGTGACAATTAGCAATAGAGGAATTAGACGTTACAGGGAAATAGAGGATGGAGAAGGGTGGGCGTTGACGACAAAAAATACTCATTTCATCAAAACCTTAAAAGGTAAACAAACTCAGCAAACTGCTGAAATTCCTCGACAAAAGGTTGATTCTCTTGATTTAATTAAACAACAAAACGATGGATAAAGACGACAGATAGAAACAGCAATTATCCATTGTGATCACTGTTTATACCCAATTTAGGGTAGCCTGCAATTAACTCCAAAGCGTTTTTAATATTGAACCGCACCAACACAGCTCGGCTAAAAATAAAAATAATTGTTTACATAGATCAGAGACGATCAAAGAGACAATTTCTGAGCAGAACTTACGCTTCGGTAAATCCTGTTTTCCTAACAAAACAATAAAACCCGTCAAATTCTACCTAAAAATAGGAAAATCAACTGCCGTCCATTTCCTCCGAGATATTTCCCATCTGTATTTACGAGAGGATTTTTGGTGTTTGGTTATCTAACAACATTAGAGGACGTTCGTGGAAAGTAAAGGACATTTGGAAAAGCAGTATTCCAGCATTCCTGATGTGACGACGGGACGATCATTTTACTGCAGTCCCATATCCCCGTCCACTGCAGTACCCATTCTAGTGTCCCAGCCACAAATATCTTTAGTTTCAAAGTCCATTTCTAGCACACTAATTTCGCTGTGGTATTATCGTATTGTTAGATCATAAATAAACCTTCCAACTCTGGCTATTCTACAGATATCTACCTAGTTGTCGAGTCCGATGCTCGGCCTTTGAGGTTAGAGTCATTTCGGAATGTCCTAGAGCCATGCTTTGTGGAAAACTCTTTATACTTTTCAGCATTTTAGCACAACATGTCCAACTGAAATCAACTTTCTCGACAGCGGACTCATGCCAAATCTAAACTGGATATAACTTGAATGCATTAGGATAAGCACATATTATGTATATTGACCCAGTCGTATCGTGCATTAACTTGGATCTTGTGCTTTTACACTAATCGTTGAGAAATGTGCAGTATGAATTTGGACTTTTCATTGAGTCCATACAATGGATAAACGCTTACATGTAAAATTTAAACCATTTATTGTTGAGAGCTATTTTGGAATTTTAAAAATGTTATAAATTTTATAATCGGATGTTAATCGGATCGGATTTTCGGATCCTAAAATAGAGTAAATCTCCTGGAGATGAAAGGCTGTAAAACAACTGTTCTGTTCAGAATGGCCTCAAGGCCAAAGGCTAGCTAGACGTTACATTGGTTCCAGGTACTTAAAAATAATTTGATTTTGCAACCATATCCAAAGCCTGGTAACAGTGCAGCCAAATCTGCAGCCAGCGCAGAGTAAGTGTACAAACTTACTAATATATAGTCTGCCGGACTTCATATTAATTTTTAGTTGAGTTGGCATTTTTAATTTAAGTAAACGTCAAATTCTCATCTAAGGAAATGGGAATTTCAGCCTAACAATAAATAACAATAAGTAACGCAAATATTGGATATTCAAATTTTGTTGTTTAACTTGCCATACTTAACCCTTTTTCATGATGTTATTCAAAAATAAATTATCTACAGATTCAACTAAACGGTAGAATAATTACCGAAATTATTGTTGTTTAGTTCCTTTACACAACAAACCCTGCAAGGGACACATGGTTGCAGTAACAATTTTAGAAGAATAACGAAATCTTTAGTAGCCTTTAACTAATAATAAACAGAAATTCTGAAAATAGTTTCTACATTGAGTGTAGCGATTCCAACTAGTAAATTAAGTGGCACATAATTTATGCCCTTTATTTTTGTATTCAACAAACGATTTTATAACTACCATTGACTCGTACTCAAATCAATTTTTTTCAATTCCGTCATAATATTATATATAATTTTGCCACAAATTATACATTGCCCTGGAACATTGTAGCATCTTTGAGATAAATCCTGAGCATTTAATCAGAATCGGGGATTTGTCACACAAATCAGTGGAGGATCTATTCATTTTTTTTAAACTCGGATAACTTGCAAGGATTGATCCAGTACCATGCGAGACAAAGCTCGATTCCATGCATCGACTACATACTTAACTCGCATAGCTTGGTACCCTACCCCCACAGGGCGGAGCTAACCTAAACAAATTATTGTAAACAGTTTTGAGTGACTACTGCCGGCTCGCAGAAGAGGTGCCGACGGGGGCAGAAAGGTATTTTGTCTCATGACTTACTTGACAAAACTGACTACCATTTACAATGGGTCCCAGCAAAATTATAAAGCCTTGCCATTCCATGCTAGACATAAAAAATATCACGTTTGTACCCGGTTTTTTGGGGATATCTTTAAAAATGTTGGAAAGCTTTAATAAAAACTGGTTAAGGATTGGATTTCCCAATGAAATTTGAAATACGATAATGCCCGAAATGTTACATAAATTTAAATTTAACAGCATCTAAAATAAAACCACTGAAAACATAGGAATTTACCAAGTTTTAGGGGTTTATCTTAACATTTTCTTGAACGAGATCGGGTTTTTATCGGATTTGTGTAAAGTTTAGAATAAAATGTTAAAATCACGGGTCGAATTAAAATGACTCGAAATTTCTGTCATTTTAATTTAAAATGAACAACTGTAACATAACATATGCACATTTAATTTTTGACAAGCAGTTTCATGAAACAATCATTTCTATAAACCTTATTAAATGTATCTACCCCAAAAATCTGCATCTACACTAAGGGTACAAGGACCTTGGAAGAAGACCCTAGTAGATTCATCAGCGCTGTCCAGATCCGTGCACTGACTTCACCGCTTACTCAGCGGATCTGACAGTTGGATTAAATTTGCCTTGTCTGGTGTAAAAATAGATTATAGGGCCGCGGAGAATTATCTAATTATTGAACATAAACTGTAGATCCAGCTAAAAAGGTGTAAAAAGCAGGGAAAGAGAGGGATATAAAATTATGTAGTGTTGGAGAGAGTGCTTACGTAGTTGGCCGTCCAAGAGTTGGTTATAGATTGACAGACAGGGAGAGAGAGAGAGTTATAAAACCGGCGTTGCCCGGAGGGTTGATATGGCGGTGAAGAGCCGGCTACTGCTTTCAGCACAGATAGAGATCCCTATTAATGGAAATAGATGAGAGGAGGGCAGGTTGATTCGGCTCTAGAGATGAGTTGGTTGCAGTTTTATTTTGTTGATGTTCATGGGCAAAGAAGTACTAGCCCAAGGATCTGCGACTTTCAGACGAGAGAAATTCCAATTTGTTAATGAAAAGAGAAAGCTGAGTTCTCGGAGGACGTTTCAAATTGAGCTTGCTTTCAGCCACTTTTATCCCACATCATCAAATCAAACCATACTTTGTTGCCCATCAACCCTCTCTCAGTGGCTTCTCTGTACAGCTTTCCACGGAAGGAAGGGACCCTCTCGCCGATTCCGTAGAGACAGACCTATTATCAAGTCAAATTTTATGACCCCCACCACCACCACTTCATCACTCCGCTAATTTTATTATTCTTTTGATTTCAAATTTAAACACAACCAGGCCAAGAACTCAACTAACTGACAGTACAGCCCTGCAGTACGGACCGTCGGAAATGACTCGATCGTGTTTACTGAGGACAGAACTCTCAGGGAACTAGAAGCACAATCAGAGAACGTTACTTTACGACAGGAGGGAAGACTGCATATATTTCTCAACTCAACTACCTGTTCATTTCATTAGGAGATGAGGCTCTCTCAGAATTTCGCATGCAGACGGAATAATAACATTTCCATATTGTTTTTGTGTGTGTACCGTGTACAAATACTTCACAGCTCAACTCCCCATTGTTGTGCTAATGCTAAAAGTAGTACCGTCCTATGGCCCGGCACACCGTTTCAAGAAAAGTCAATAGACTACGCGTCCCCTATACTTACTGTCTTTCAGGAGTGCTTCAAATCCTCAGGCAAGGAGTAGCTTCTGGGATTGAACGGGAATCTTAACTACTCTTTAATTTGCAAATGTCAATTCTATAAATAGCTCCTAGCCGCTATTTTATATCTGTTGCTACTGAACCTCCTTCCTCTCTTAATTTGGATATTATTCAGATGGACGGGATTAATCAATGAAATCGGTCCCAACAGGTCCATCCACAACTCCCTACTGAATTGATGCGGTAGTAAAAATAAACGGATTGCCAAGATTAAACTAAGTGTCACTGAGTATAAAATATTACGTGAGATGATAAACCAAACCCTGATCGATCTGGAGGTAAATCCACTTTGAGTTTAGCCAAAGCCAACAATTATATCCTCCTCAAATACTTTTATAGCTTATGATTCTGTTTATCTCAAGTGCTGTAATAGGGGGGAAATTGAGGTCGTCTGAATATTCTGAATGGTAGTTATTATAATCCCGTACTACTTAGTACGAGATCATGACAATCAGGGCTTTGAAGGTTTGATAATTACAATAATGATTTGCACATTTCCGAAACTGCGTGGCGTTACTTATTTATAGAATTTGGTTATGGATAGTGTAGTGATATTGATATGATTCGAGATGATCCATGGGCCTACCTACGGTTGAAATTAGATGCTGTTACAGAGAGCTCTTCACGCTTTCATCCTTGTTTGTCCCTCCAATCTTAAATGTAATCATGCATTGACCATTTTCATTTTTTGCTGGTTCAGTTCAGTCACAGATTAGAATTTATGCTAAATGGCTATTGTTGTATTTTTTACAACACAAGTCACAGTTCCACTTGACTTTTAAACATCTTCTGACACCAAATATGTACACTTTGTACACTACAGTCTTATGTCGTTCTATTGCAATTCATCCGTCGAAAATACGAGTATTCTCAATTGAGAAACAATTACAGTATTCATGGGGTGATAATATATTGTTTTAAAGCCTCCGGGAGGGGTTATAATAATATTCCGGAGGATCACATTTGTCAAACAAGTCAGAAGGTTTTTAATACTTATAAATTGTTCGACATCGTCATGAAATGATAACAATTTCTTTATATTTTATGGATAAAAATGTCTAGAATCTATTTGTCATTAACTATAATCCAGAGTTGCATTTGTTTTTCATTTTAAATATTATTTCAAATATATTAAAATTTATGTGTGGGGTTCTATTGCAAGGTGGGGTTCTGTTTTAATTTAAAAAATTAACCGGCTAAAATTTAAATATTAAAGTTTCCAGAAAAATCGGATGGCATGTTTTTAACATTTTGCAAGTATTCAATTTTGGAGAAAGCTATAAGAAATCCAAAGTTGATTTCAAGGCTGAAATATGGAAGAATCCTTATAAGTATTGCTAGTCCAAATGAGAGAAGTTGGAACGACTCGATTGAAATTAGTATAGGAACTATAGCTGATGCATGAAAATTGTAAGTATTCCCTGATATCAAAATTAAATTAGAGCTTGACAGTATGTAAGGTAATTGGTAACTCACAGGGCCATGACGGGTCTATGAAATTTAATATTTTTAGTCTATATTGAACATGACCTTATAATACTTGTTCGAGTTTTTACAGTATTTTAGTTGGTCGATTACTTCGAAATTACCCGTACTATCAACAAGTATGGGGGTCTGAATTAATAGAGGATTTTTACAAGCTGCGATGTCTAACCTCGTGTGAACATGAGACAAATTGAGACAAATCTTAATCTTCGAGATTATTTTTTAGGATCAGCTACATTTAGTGCAATATAAAGTGCACTGCTTCATGTGAAATTAATTTCAAAATCTATTTATGTCTATTCAGTTCAATACGAGTTTTACATGCAGACTAGATGCTATGTTTTCTAGGACGTTTTGACAATATTTTTGAAATTTCAATAACATAAACAAATCTTCAATTAAACATTTTCATTGCAACTGTAATTATATAGTTAAGAATTCAATTCAATTCAATGGTGCTCAACCAATTCTTGTGCATTAACTCATACATTCTGCTTTGTCTGTGACCCATAGAACCTATAACGTCGAAATACCATTACCATTCACTTTTCAATGAACAGAAATTTAACAGACGGTATCTATTTGTAAGTTTAAATTCAATTAGAACGGTGCTTTTTCTTCAGATTGGTTAGTATACACTACTACCATTACATATATATTCAGGTCAATTTTTTAAATCTAGACATATTATATACCATTTTGTGGCAAATTTAACGTAGAATCCGAATCTGCGATAAAAAATGCCGAATCAACGAAACGTTTTTGAGATAAACCCCGAAAGGTAAAATCGGATTTTTTCGGATTCTCTTTATTTTTTTAGGTCCTTTAAGATTCTATGTGTGGGCAAAATGATGCAAAATGTTGTTGGTAATTTAAATATGAGTTTATATCACTAACTAGATTGTCATATATCTGAAGCGTTCGTGAGATATGTGCCAAAAACTAACCCAAAAGACGGTTAAAAATCAGTTTTGTACGAGTTTTTCTCAATTTAAGGTATTTTACATGTTGATTGTTGTAACATTCGATTGTTGTTCAATTTTATTAATTTTCGCCCCCTATGCTGGACAGTATAGCATTTAACACCCCACTTTCCTGCCCCCGGCAGGCGCCAAAATGTCAAGAAAACAGTTGATCCAGGTTAAGAAGGTAGGCAGGGATGGGATACCGAGCTATGCGAGGTAGATAGAAGTATATGGTGGTAGGATACCGAGCTATGCAAGGTAGGTAGGGGTAGGATACCGAGCTATGCTAGGTGGGATACCGAGCTATGCGAGGTAGGTAGGGGTAGGATACCGAGCTATGCGAGGTAGGTAGGGCTAGGATACCGAGCTATGCGAGGTAGGTAGGGGTAGGATACCGAGCTATGCGAGGTAGGTAGGGCTAGGATACCGAGCTATGCGAGGTAGGTAGGGCTAGGATACCGAGCTATTCGAGGTAGGTAGGGGTAGGTATCTGAACTCATGAATGCGATTTTATCGTTGCTGGGCCTCCGGCAAAACTAAATGGCCCCTGCCCAACTTTTCGTGGCCTCCCCACCAGTCTTGTTTTGTTTACTATTGCATCATATTTAAATTTTACTATTAAAATTGTAGTTAAAATGAAATCGCGTGCTTGATGAAAAGTTGTAATTCCAAACAAGCATATATGGATAGAATGAACTAACCCAAAACTAAAATGTAATCATCTACTTAACTCTCGTAAGTACTTTACACCATGCGAACTAAATTATCCAAATCCTCTCACTTCCAACAATCGACATATTCTGTGAATGAACGGATACTACATAATTTCCGGATGATAATTAAGTTTCAGCCATCAAGAAATGCTAAGCTTTACAAAACTGTGCATGTTAAATGAATCATTGAATTTGAAAAATGTGCAATTCTTGAAAAACTGCACCTTCACTGAATAAAAATTTGATTGACAAACAACCCTTTTAAAGTCATCAGTATTGTTATTGGCCGTGGCATTCCCGATGAGGGATAAGCTAAATGCTAAAACTAGAGACACTAGCTTTGGATTTTGAAAATTAAAATACAAAATAAAACACTTTGTAATTTAAGCTCTGGAGCAGTGTGTATTCTAACCTAAGGCAAAGGTTGATGTTGATGGGAATAATCTTATATTCTACTTATATCTTTTGTGTTTACTTCACAATTAAATCACATTATTGATTCAATATTTACCGAATTCAATAAATGAACTTTGACTTTATGCATGTATGATGTTGATGTGTCTAAATTATATTAATATTTTGTTCTGGGTATTTCCGTGTTTTAAAAGGAAATGTCATTATTCTCCTTGCCCTGTTATGAATTTTGTAAAACCACTTGAATTAAATTTTGATAAATTCAAAATTCATAGCTACAGACTGAAAAACAAGGTTGCGATGCTGAAATCTTGCCTCTGTAATTCCTAATCGAGTTTCTCATTAATTGCAATTTTATTAAATCATTTTCAGATTTTCTGACCTGATTACCATATTCACTGCTTATGGACTTGTATTTTTACCAACCCTTTTGAGTAGGTGGATTCGATTTCGAGTGGAGCTTTATTTAGAAGGGTGCTTATCTGCTTAGAAAGATGGATGAAATAATAATATATTTGAAAATTATTATTTATTACACTGTTCTGCATTCACGAGAACTATATTTTAAATTAAATTAAATTCTACCTTACATTTAAACATTTGTGTAGATTCAAAGCTAAAAAAAGTTTTGTTGAGCTTCTATCTAAGGGAGGTAGGTTCTAAATCACGTCGTATGTATTTGATATTCAATGATTATTGACATTTATTTTATACTATTATCTTTCCACCGACACGGCAAATACCACGGAAATCAGAATTTAAATCACAAAGCAGGATCTTGTAAATTGTAAAAACTGCTAGTCGTACACACATTATATAAAACGACGGACCTGAGCTGAATGATTGCAATGAACTACACAATTGCTCCATTCAGATTTTTTAAACACATCACACTATCACACATACACAGTCAATGGACTAAATTATAAATAATTTAAATAATACCAACAATTTACATCCCTTCGAACTCATATAAGGAGGTTAATTAAACCTTCACATTCGAATGAAATGCCTGAGTTTAAAAATGTTGAATAATCGACATCGGTAACTTTCGTTAATTCCTGTCAATATTTTTTGTAACCTAAAGCAGTTAAAGTTGAATAAGTTTGTTGAAGAGTACTTCCGGTAACAAAGACTATTACATATTCGGCGAATCATGATTGAAATTATTGTTTAAATAAACGGCTTGTGGTAAACTAGTAATCTTATCCAATACTCAAAAGAATATGAAGATACGAAACAGGGTTGAAAATGTTTGAACTTTAGAGTCAAATTAAATGGCAGTTTCAAAAATAAATTACATGGTCAAATAAAAGGGTTTATTATAATAGCCCAAAGGGATTAAGGAAAAACCGGATGCTATCACTGCCTTTTAAATATTTTATTGCCACAAAGCCTGGACAACTGCAACCAGTTTTTAATTTAATCCACATAATCTATAATATAGGACAGGGACAGGGGAACAGAATTTGGTCCGCAATTTTATCGATTTTAAACAAGCCATATGTTCCAGGGGTCATGTACTAAAGTAGTAACCGACTTGGCCCTGAAAAAAATCTCTCAATTCCTTGATATTAATTAATTAAGTAGCACGACGTTTAGAATAATAATTAAAGGTTAATTAATAGCAAATTCAGCAACGCATCAGATTGATCTCTGAGCTTTTAAATTCATATCATCGCCGAGATCTCCTCAATTGTTTGAAAACATTCCCATGATATGCACAACCTAACAAAATAAAACACAAATAAAAACAAAAATAAAAGATTTATTTCAAAGCTTTGAGTTACTATCTCATATCTATTTATTAACTTAAAAATACGTCGAATACACACTTTTTATTAGACCAGGAATTATTCATACACCGTCGTGGGAAATCAGGAAAAATGTTGTTAGTAAAGATTAAAGGGCTACAAACAACAAGATCAAGATTCCATTCCACTACAATATTTATTACTACATCAGTCAGACTTGATACCTGTAACCTGACATGAGAACTTCAACCACAAAGTAATTAATAATTCATTCTGACGGAGCTATTAATTTTAAAACAAATACAAACAACCGATACAACAAATCCACAAACTTAAAACTACAAAACCCAAGGAACACAACAAGAAATCAATAACAAAAAGGTTTCAAAATACTGAAAAAACACATATATTTATGAACTTCTTACTTGAACTACCTCTGATTTTACTCCCCACCACCACCACCGTCATGATACCGATATGACATCATGGACAAGATGAAAAATGACCGTATTTCAGGCGTCTGAAGAATTATCGATGATCCATGAAGGCCGACAGGACGAAGCCCTTGTTCCTATTTTTTGAAAACATCGGATTCCTTTACGTATTTATTACTGGTTTTGTTGGTACAGATCCCAGATTCCCGATTCATTGGCAGACAATCGGGAATAAATAACGTATACTACCGATATTCTACTAGAACACACACAGAAGCACAGACACAAACAGAGAGATAGAGTTAGATAGAGAGACAGAGAACGCCTTCAAATTTAATATCTATGAGGAACGTAAACAATTGATTTAAAGCTATCTCCATCCGGTCGATCCGATCGGTCGGAAAAACTGTCTCGAACCAGCCCTTTTGCCTTTCTTGCAACAAGAATAAAGTAGGTCTTTGCATTCTAGCATCATATATAAAGTTATAAAGTACAGGACGATCACAATCAATCAATACGATTTATTTATAATAGGATGCACAGGAGAAACACGGTGAATAGTTAGGAAATAGAGGGGATAAAGTCTTATCACATCAAGATATACAGAAATGACATGAACATCGAGTAGGTCTAACTAGAGAGGAAGACAGACGGATATATAAAAGCGAATGTTGTAGGAATTCATTTATTGTATCGGTGGTTTGGTTGGGGCACGGGATTGATTTATTGTACAAAACAAAACCACACGATCTAGATAGTTTTTATGCAAGGAGATGTAAAAATTATAATCTAGTTTCGTGGAGGAAAGGTGATAAGAAGACGATGAGATGGAGGTGTCAAAGTGAACCTCGTAGCTTGATGACACCAACCGCTCCCGTCCGTCCTCATGACATCAATCAAAATGTAAATGCAGACAAGAATGATGGTCACGGATTTTTTTAAACCAGGTTTCTAGGTTAAATTCCTGTTTTTCTAATAAAATTCACATATTCGCACAAATTCCACATCCAACATTCGTATCCCCATCCGTCCTATGGTTTCTAGTTCCAATGAAACGAATGCAGTTCCCAGAGAACTTTTGCGATTGCTTCCATCTACGAATCAACCGTTGTAAACGTTCCTACTCATAATACGGACTCAATACTGGTATGGCTTATTCGGTTGAAGTTGAAGCTTCGTTTTAAGAGTCGAATTTATGCAGAGTTGGTGAAAGTTGGTTGTGGATGCATTTAGAAAGCGTCATTGTTGAGGATTGCATTGTTAAAGTAATGAGCTTGTAATGGTTTCATGAATGCTTTTTTGTGTCTTGAAAAATCCAGGAAATTGAGGCGATTGAGGTAATGAGGTTTCTTGAGGGGAAAGTAAAGTTTTTCTGGAGAAATGAATTTGTACGTATGGAGGTGCCCGATAGGGTTCGCCTATTTCTTGTCATATTGAGAGGAACCAGCCTGGGAGAGCTGGTCTACGTCAGATATTTACCATTTCACATTTGTTGGGAATTTGCAGAATCTGGACGTAGAATAAATATAGGAAATTATTGTTTTTATAAATTGAGTATTCATTCATTGTATAAATTGCCAGCGGAGCATAGTTTTTGTAATAACAGAGTTGTAGTTGTAGTAGTACATGTGTATTAGTTGCTGTTCCCTCCGGCACTTAAATTTTAATTGGGCCGACAGATTGGTTGTTTGTACAGTCAACTCGGAATCCGTTAAAGTGCGAGACCTTCATCAGTCTGATAGCAAACTGAAGATTAATTACTGTGGTCGGCCTCTATTATGTGGTATGATTGAGTTAATTTATAATTTGTAATTGTGAATTGGATTATAAGGATTTGATTAGTTTAATCAACTACAACATACAAACAGTTCAAATTGGGATTTGAAGTTGGTTTAATTGTTAATCCATAATCGGTATAAATTACAATTTCAAATTTAACAGTTTAAAAAATGTGAAATAGAAATACTTGAAAATATCCTAGTTTTTATGGCATGGCAGTTATCCGGTTATCCCACTTCACTTTTTTTTACGTTTTTAAGCTTTGAGTTTGAGTTTGTAGTTTGTAGTTTGTAGTTTATCGTCTTCATCGTTTATTAGGGAGATTAAGTTCTTGGCTTATTGTGATTGATTTGTGAGATTTAAAATAATCCGAATAGATGCGATATATGTTCTTGTGTGTATATTTGATAGTCGGATATGCAGCAATATGTATGAAATGTTTATATTTGATAAGTTTTTTTTATGAGACTCCATTTTTGATTTTGCATCTATTTTGCATGTAGTTATCAAAGTAGCAATCAATATAAAAATATCCAATGTACAATCACCATTTGCCATTTCACATTGCATGCGCATCGAATGTTTATTTTTATTAAGGCTACATTACATTCAGTTAAAATATTAAAATTTAAACTCATACATATTAACATATTCTGTGTTCTGAATCCAAATTCAATTGACAGCCATCAGACATGAATTGATCATAATCGAAATACTGAAATATTTTGCCTAAATTTTGCATCGATTGTAAATAAAAATGATAAACTCGCTGGGGCAGCCACATGTCATGAAGATATGGTGGTTTAGAAAATCCCAGTGGATCAAGTGGATGATGTATTTAATTTTTGAAGACTTCGTTTTGCAATTAACTGATTTCGACTTCTGCCTTCTTTATTACTTACAGGTTCTGATACTTGTAGTATGCCAACAAGGAGTTCCCGTCCTGATTTTGAGTTAGCCACGTCGCAGAGTTGATAGTTACAGAGCAACTTCAAAAGCTTAGGTTTCGGATTGTTTGCTTTTGGAGACAAATCGTTTATACACTACAAAGTCATTTGTTCTTAAATGCGACAGCAACAATCAGGGTTACTAGGATTATCTAATGGAGAAATGTGGAAGTGGTAGTGGTGGCCCTAATCATGCTGATGGGATGTCATTTTGGAAGAAGAATAGTAAAACAGTTCCAGGAAGGTATGCAAACCAATAAACATCCGGGTTAAAAACAAGTAAATCATAATAGCTAGAGAAATAATAATTTCTATTTTATTTGTTCTGATAGGCCAAGTCCCCATAAAGAAAGTTTGACGTGGGGTACGAAACCTAAAAATTCCGGGGGTACTTCTTCGTTCCAGGACTTTCAGGACAGCGTTCGAGATGCATGGGACATTGAAGATGATGAGTTTTCCGTAATGTCTTCAGGTACGAAGATTTGGTGGTATTAACTTGAACTCGTGGTTTTACCCCGAATGATTTGTGATGGTAATAAATAATATTTGAAAATGATCTTTATTCGGAAAATAGAAATCAGGATCAGTAAAAAAGTGTCGCAATCAGCGGCTCTTAATGTGATCAACAATCATAGAACTGGAAACTCCTCCACACCAACTGTCCTTAGTTCAACTCACCCTGAGGTCCATCAAAATCATAATCATACTGCGGTAGCTGGAACCATTAAGTCTATTACCGCTAACAAAACTTATACGTCGGATTCAACAAATCAACGAGGGGCTACTGCTACTAGCGAACGCAACCGTAAGTTAAACAGGCATTTATAAATCTGTATTTTTTATTAAACAAATAAATATGCTTTGGACATTATAGTCTTATGACTTTTTGTTAAATTGCATTTAGAAACCGGTGCTGAATACGAGTCTGTTAATCGACACTCGGATATACGAGGTTTACATCCCGGTAGAAATAATTCATCAAAGCCAAAGGTTATTTCAAGAACCGGTAAGTGGAACAAATTATTTTTATATCTCTTGACTTTAATATTTTTTTGACAAAAAACGAATGAAGGATATTTCGGAGTTACAGCACTAATTCATACCAAATTCAGTGTCATTAAATGAGAATATTCTTTATTTTATTGTCAGTTATTCTTGTGGTTGTGATATATTCGGGTTTCGGTGAAAAACAATAAGAGATCTTTTGCAAATACCAATATAAGCTAAAAAGCAATTTTAATATTTTATTGTCCGATTTAGTAAAATCATTATGCATTTTACAATGTTTAAATTTATCTTTATATATTTGCAGAGACTGAAAGCGAAAAGGTGAAAGCTGAAAAAATGCGAAATGTATTAGAAGGATCAAGTAGTACAGATCTAAAGGAATTACAGTCGATGAGTTATTCTGGCCTCCCTGTTTCGGTTCGCGGTACTACCTGGAAACTTTTGGCTGTAAGCTACGTCATATTTTTATTATGCTTTCAGGAATATGTATTTTATTTTGTTTACCTACAATATTCAGGGTTACCTTCCTGCTAGTGTTGAAAGAAGAAGCCAAGTTCTAGATCGAAAACGAGAAGAATATTGGAATTGTGTTCAACAATATTACGATTCGAGGAAAGATGAAGCTCATCAAGATACCTTTCGACAAGTACGTGTAGTTAAATCCTTAAGAATTTTAAATATCTTTATAACTGATTGATTAATCAAAGGAAATGTTTCAAAAACTCAGATTCACATCGATATTCCGAGAATGTGCCCTTTAATCGCATTATTTCAACAAATTGTGGTTCAAGAGATGTTTGAACGGATTCTATTTATTTGGGCGATTCGCCATCCAGCTTCCGGTTATGTACAGGGTATGAATGACCTGGTGACACCTTTCTTTGTTGTCTTCCTTGAGGAATTGCTAGCACCTGGTAAGATCTATAAATTATTATATACATACTTACTTTTTATTCAAGATATAATCCTATTTAAGATTAAAATTCAATACATTTTGAAATCACAGATGTTGAAGTAGAGACGTTTGACGTTATTAATTTGCCAGAAGAGCAGAGAAATAATATAGAAGCGGATTCCTATTGGTGCATGTCAAAATTTTTAGATAGTATTCAAGTAAATTATATATTTGCTCAGACGGGAATTCAAGAAAAAGTAAAGAAGCTCAAGGAACTAATGGAAAGGATTGACTGTAAGTCGAGAGAAAACAACCTTTTTTTTCAATAACTTTTTAAATATTAATAATAATATTTAAAATATTAACGAATTTTAGCCGAACTTCACGTGCATCTACAAAGGCATGAAATCGACTATCTTCAATTTTCTTTCCGTTGGATGAATAATTTGCTTATGAGAGAACTGCCGTTACGTTGCACAATCAGGCTTTGGGACACATACTTAGCGGAACCTGACGGATGCGGATCAATTTTGCTATATGTTTGTGCTGCCTTTCTGGGGCATTGGCGAGAGCCGTTGATTAAGCAGCAAGACTTTCAAGTAAGATATCCTTGTCATTTGTGTATTTTCCGATGAATAATGAAATGTTCAAAACCATAACGCTGGCAATATTTACGTTGCAGGGTTTAATGCTACTTCTTCAGAACTTACCTACTCATAACTGGGATAGTGCAGATATTAGTTTAATTGTCGCAGAAGCATATAGATTAAAATATACGTATGATAACGCCCCACGGCACTGGCACTGAGTCCATTCGTATTTTCAAGTGCCATTTTATAATCATCGAATTCTAAACTACGCTATAATGTCAAATGTCGTATCAGGTTAGTTGTTAAAGCACTATGTAACATATAAATCGGGTCCCGTGCGTTACTTGTAAAAATAGATGTAGTTTCTCAAAGCATTTTGAATGGAACATTTTTACTGTACAATAAATAATTGGATAATAAGAGATAACATAAGATTCCAATGACTGATTATTATGTATCGTAGATACATTATGCGAATGACCTCGGCTGAATTTTTTTTCGGGCAATCATTGCAGACCTTACGAAGGTCAAAGGTCAAAATTTTGTTAGAATAGTAACAGGTGTGTATGATACATCAAATCAATGGAATCAAATCAAAGGAACGGATCATAGTCGATCAAGATCAAGGGCTATTCACTATTCGACGGTGTATTCTATTCAGGATATGGGTGCTCCCTGGACCGGATGGATCGGTTTAGTCAAATTACAAACTGTACGACAATTAACGGTACGACAAAGTATTTTAATTGTGTAAGTTTTCTCTGATTGTTGGGTTGGGGCAAGGTGAGATCTTGGGTACTTTAAGTGCTTTAGATAGTACTATCGTCGGACATTTTATTTTGTATTCACAACGATAATGAAAAATGAATCAACGTAGTTAGAGTAACTCCAACAGATAAACGAATCAACGATGAATCATAGTTCTGCTTTATGATTGACTTTCCATGCAAAATTCTTCATGAAAAAGAAAGTATCCGCTTTTTTGGATTTTCAAAAGCTTTTTTTATTATCATGACAACATTCATAATATGGATTTACTACATACATGCAACACTGAATCAACATGAAGGGGGTTGAGTGGAGTAGCGTATATGTTATACAGGGATTGAATATTTAATGATCAGCATCTAAGGATTCTAAAGAACTAAATGTTATAGTTGTCTGGTTGTCTCGCAGTTGAATTTCAACATTTTAGAAATGCTGAGGTTTTACACTTTGTTAATCCATAAACGTCTTATAACACAGACTTGCAAACTTACAATTAGACGGAAGTAGGATCACCATGTACGACCTAAAATGTCGATATCAGAACTCTAAGCCCCAATAAAATCAAGTTAGTTTAAACTTTAAAGTCACTTTCATACCGAAATCTAAATGAGTTCCAGCTCGCCTCCAGACCCGTTTCATCTAACTTTTCAGACCCCGATTCGTTAACTATACCTCCACAAAAGGGTGTTCAAGTTGACTTTTGAACAATGGTCTGAATGCTGTGTTGTAAATGGATTAGAAAGGAGATGAGCAGCCATTTTCCAACTCTTTTGTAGTCCATTTACACGGGAACGAGGGAAACTTTCTCCCATATCTACATCTACAATTAGAAACTATTTCCTACATATCCCCTCACAAACTGATTGTATCATTTCCTTAAATGATTCCTTTTAACCATGTCAATAGTAAAATATGACATTTCCTTACTCTCAAGGGATTTACGAATTATAAATTGTAAGAATAAAGTTAGAAGCAATATTATACATAGCTATGTATATCTGAAGGTTTTATATGCTTGGCAAATAAACCCTACACAATTCACCTGGATTTCCCCAATGCCAACTAGCTCATAAATAGCCAGTCATACTTATGTAAATTAAATGTACATCTCAAGAGTAATGACTAACCTTAATCTCAAAAAACGTGGATACTTATGCAACAATGTCAAGTAGCATATTTGCAAATGGTTCATTTCCTTAAAATTCTTTCTCTACTTACATGATTAGCGAATTAAAAATTTCAAGACATATTTAGAATCCCTCACTGTGGACTGGAGATGAATTATTTAGAAAAATGTTCTCAAACGTCTTCAGTTAATTTTAAATGCTTGTAATTCAGGTCATTTCTCTCAATCTGTTTTTGCTATCGTGTATTGGCAAATTACTATCCCTTCAACTCTCAAACCTGATTCTTTCCGTTCTTTACTAAATATTTGTGTTTTTCTATTTATAGTCTGAAATTGTTTGATTTTAATTTTGAAATCTCTGCAAATCTGTCCAGCTCCTTCAAAATGATAGTTAGTATTTATCTAAATGTATATTTATGTATATATTTTACAGTGGTCCACTTTCAATGATTTGGTCATTTCCCTTTTTAGGTTTATTGACATGCCTTTGAGTAGATGTACTTCTACTCCTTTAAGTACCTCTCCTATTGTTCTGATGTGGTCCCGAGGATTCAAACGGTCTCCAATGCACAGCAAATGCATTTCCTTTATATGTAGAATACTATGTTTTTTTTTTACCAACAACTATAATATAATTACCCTAAATCATGATGTAGTTTTGCATGATACTTTTCTATTTACATTTCATTGCTTGTATATTTTTTAAGGAAGCCGTATCATGTCCATGCTTCTCTACGAATCAATTTATCTGCTATTATATTGACTACTCTAACTTTCTCTAAATGATTTTCTTCAATTACCTCAACTACCTCACTGACTACATTTTCTTACAATTAAACATTCCCTTAATTAGATAGTAATACAGCTTTAGTTTCATATGGACTACAGCTTAGAAACTAATGAATGTTACGACATAAATAACCAACAACATCGATACATAGAATACAGATATAGTTTCCAGAGGTGCTCTCGTCAATGGAATGGATAAGTTGTCAATAATTAATAATATACACTGAAGGTTAAAGGTTTCACGCAGTCTTAATTAATTGTGATTGTGATCTTTGGTCTGGTCTGGTCTGGCTTTTTTGCTGGATGATGTTATTTGTCTCTTCGCTTTCTTGTCTTGCAGATGGCAAAAACTGTGGCATATTTGTACAATATTATTATATTATTACTACTATTAAGATTAGCAAATAGTCAAGCTATATTTAGTAAGTATTTAAGTCCTTTGATCCTACAAAGTTTTACGTGTCATCTTTTTATATATACGGTTGAGTTCAACTACAACCATTACATTCACTAACCGATTTATAATTTAACATAAATTCAGGCCCGAGAGGGTCGAGTTTTAATAATCATATAATCTGCAACATTAAAATTTACATCCATAATCATCTATAGTAAGTAGTACAATGGTCATCTGCTGAAGTTACCTGCAACAAGTATTGGTACTCAACTCGTTATTGGTCTCATGTGTCACCATGGCCAGTTCCTTGACAAGGCCGATGCCTTTCTATGGCCGATTAATCTACCTAAGTTCTAAACTCATCTATGTATTTGATTTGCTTAGATCTACTTTTTCATAGCTAATTTCTACAACACTACTGGACTACTTTCGACTACTACCATTTTTTTTATTCCGTGCAACGGATTCAATGTCATAAAGACACCCGTCATCGTCTTGATTACAGTTGGAAACATGATGTTGAAAATAACATAGAATGGCATTGTTCCACTTCTCGACGTTGGTCTTGAAGGTCCATCCATAGAATTTGATCTTGTGCAGTTACTTGCTCTGTAAGCCAAACTTTATGTGGATATTGTTTTATGTATGTGTCATATATATTATTGTAGGGACGTGTACGAATGAAAGAGAACTGTAGCACAAAATAAATTAAATGCATGAGTCAAGTGTTCCGCAAATCAGTGATATTGAACCAAAATCAAAAGGCCAACAGGCGTTAGTGAGTAAGAATATGGAGAAAGAAATGCCATGTGCAGTGAAAGCAGCCTGTTGCAAAAGGGTGTTAAGATGCATGTGTGTATAGAATTGTGTGTTCAAATTCATGAAAAATAGCCAAATCTCGATGTTAAACCAAATTTGTTAGACTCCAAGACATTTAACTTATATAATATAAATTCTTAAGTGTCATTTAAATAACTCTCTTTTAATGTATGTGTGTGTACTTTGAGTACTTGTGATCTGTGTGGAAATATATATTAAGGTATAGGGCGTGGGTGTGAGTGCAAGTTCGTGTGGGACAAGTGCATAGTTGGTGTAAATGTATGTATTTTTGGAATATTCTACTCTTCTTCCTCGTCGTTTTTATAATTGACATATCGTACCGAAGACTTTTCTCCGAGAATAAGATTTTTCTGCTCTTCTTTTGTTGGTGGAGCTCGGAGCATAAAGAGGGCTGGGGCGTACATGAAGTTAATGACGGCTATTCCTACGAGCATCCATTCAAATCCTATTGTCTTCACCAATGTCCCACTCATTGCCGGGCCTAGGAGTTCAGAAGTTATAATTAAATTCCTTGTTCTCATCTCTCGAAGCAATGGGTCCCAAAGAATTTTGGGATCATAAGGCTCGAGTGAGATTTGTGACTAAGAAATGAGAGTCGTCGTAGACAACGTACCAATTGCGAAGCCAAGACAGAAAGCCACGTCCCCGATGGCATAGACGGAGCCGTAGACGGCGGCATGTCGGATGTCAACCAAATATCCCAATTCAGGCATCATGGAGCTGTCTACCATTCCAATTGCAAAACCAAGTCCCGCATTCGGGGCGATCAAATGATTTATGTTCGTGGCCAGAGGAATCTGTACAGAGTCACACACGTAAATGATCAATCACAGACCTGAGAGGAATTTTTCCTTTACTTCCAGCAATGTTGACATATTATTCAGTCTAAAAAAACTGCTTTTTTGTAGTCGCTTAGCCAGGCAACAGATCGGACACCAACAATCCATTAAAATATAGGGAAAGTCTAGCGGTTTAAAATTTCTTACACAGAGGAGGCATATCCCGATGACAATAAGTCCGATCATTGCTGCTAACCACCTTGAAACATTTTCAAAATAAATATCGTATTCAATGGAATAAAGATTTATTACATGTGGCTTTACTCAAGTACTATCCTCCCACGGACAAAGTCAATTTACCTTCCTATTCGATGACCTAACGGACCGAATAGATTCGTTCCAATCAGATACGATATTGAAGCTGGAAGGAAAGCTACACCCAGTTGCCATTTGGGTGCATTCATTGTGTCCATCATGTGAATTGGTAATGACGGCTCGAGCATGGCGATCCCCATGTTTGCAAACGTAATAGCTCCTGTAAATGATTGCAAACGTTTAATTTCAAATCAAACTTTGGAAGTTTGTATTCCAGAATTCAAGGCTGTGTTTGGTTAGTAACATCGTAGAATTGAACAACGCAAGGGTCACAAAGTTTTGTAGCTTGTCAAATGTTTCTATTCCAAATACCATGATTCTTAACTTTTTGATGCTTGTTTTTTAAATCTTTCAAAAGCCTGATCCTTTGCAAATATATACTAAATTTGAATGGGAAGCGTTGTCGTATTATTGAGATTACAAGATGAAATCAAGATTATCTATCAATTTCATTATGTTAAACTATGTTACGCTGCAATTATGTTAGATTTCAACCAAGCGATTACATATGAAACCATCATACTATGACTAAAATGTAGTCGTTTACCGCCGATTAATCGGTCAGCAAAAATTGATTTGCGGATGATTGCGCCTAATCAATTGCGCTTAATCAATTGCGCCTAATTATTTGCGCCTAATCATTTGCGCCTATGTACACTTTGCGCCTACGTACAATTTGCGCCTACACATAAATTTTCCGCCTAATCATTTGCGCCTATGAATATTTCCCGAACTTTCAGAAATCATCTCACATCTCTAGCACAAAATTTCTTACTTCTCTTTACTAATTTATTCAAACTAGTTCAAACATTGAAGATTATAATAATCCTTTTAATTTAGAAACTGGGGGCTCCATATCCGATCCGTTTCATATTTAATTTTGGAAATTATGTAAATGTTTATGAATCTGGTACTTTATTGAATGTCCATCTCCAGCACAAAATCACTGATCACCCATTGCAGACTGAAATATAAATTAAAGATACCTATACATTATAAAGAGATTATTTCTAAGTAATGGATTTATTGGACCACATTTACTTTCCAGTTTTTAACATTTAAAATCCTCTAAGTTTGGAAATTCTAAATCTCATTCGAATTCCATATTTAAGTTTTGAACTGCAATCGGTGACCAGATTTTGTGCTGGAAACGGAAAGCGGTAAATATTCATAGGCGCAATTGATTAGGCGCAAAATGTACGTAGGCGCAAAGTGTACATAGGCGCAAATGATTAAGCGCAAATAATTAGGCGCAATTGATTAGGCGCAAATGATTAGGCGCAATCATCCGTATACCGCAAAGATTATCATACAGAAATCTCATTGCTACCTTGAAACGTTTGTATTATGAACTAGCCGGTTAATAAATAAAAATGGTCATATCATCATCATTCATACAAACGTATATAGGACTAGTTTTGGAACGGTATAAAAAATTAGCAACCTGCTGCGACAATGATGTACGGGTCGAGGAGTAATGCTTTGAGTGATGGTGCTTCTGCTTCCTGACGAACGATACCCGGCTGAAGAACCAAAAGCTGAAGAACTGAAAGTCCAAAAATACAGAAACCAATAACGTCGGGAAATAGTCTCGGAGTCTTTACACAACTTTCACCCTCCTCCTCGATATCTCGAGCCTCGTTTCTGAAGGTTTACTGATGCATAGAATTAAACACTTACAGCCATCGCCAAGTGCAAGACAAGCCAAGATGAGAAAAGGTGCGGTTTTGCCCACAAATTGATACATCAATGCTCCAAACGGCGGTCCTATCAGAACTCCCAGTGCCAATCCCCCTAAAGCAACACCCATCGCATTTCCACGTTCTTTGTCGTCCGGAAATCTTTCAGCTAGCATACCCATTCCTGATCAACGATATCAAAAAAATGTCAGTTGCATACACACATCCTCCCAATCATCCAGTTTAAATCTGTATTCCCATTGTCCGCTTTTGTGCCAGGACAATGTGCAATGATTTGATTTGTATATTGAAGAGAAAGGATCATATCTGAACATTATTGTGGATAAAAGGAAAAACATTTGTTTTTGAATGTTCTCACAACCGGAAATGGTGTTGGGAAGCTACGTAACTACGTCACTCAAATACGAAGTTGGGGGCGTTTTTCCTTAGTGTAAACAAATGTCAAACCCATCTCCTAAACTCAAATTTCCATTTTCTTAAATGTGAAGTACGGAGATAGCAATTCCCAATGAGAGGAGGTTTTGTTAGATTTTTATTCGTTGTACCTGAAACGCTGGAGCAGGATGATCCTATACCTTGAAGGGCTCGGGCCAAGAACAAAACTCCATAAGATCGGCCGAAAGCGAAAACTATTGACACAAATCAGAGATGTTTGACATTTTTGTAATGTATTTAATTTGGTAGTGGTTAAAGTGTTAGCAATGCCATTCTATTCAGAAGCAGACTAAAAGTAAAAACTCACTTATTGTTGATAGAAACATTATAATAAAGCCAGCAAACATGGGGATGCTATATCCAATTCTGCAAGAACGGGAAATGATGGAAATTTTCACTCTTATTCATATCAGAAAGTGTCATTGTAGATAAAAGATTACAGGAATCTAAAACAATTTCCTCAAAATAAACGACGCTTTACTTGCCTATTTGTAAGTGGTCCAACAAAGGGGTTAGCTAGTAATTGTACAAACGCTTTGGATGCAAACATAACGCCCACCTCCACTGTCTCGTCCGTGAGTTCTTCATGCTTGGATTTCCTCGGATGCTTCGTTGGTACTAGAGTTGTTGGAATCTCAAAGATCGTACCTAGATGAAACGGTAGCAGGGAAAGTTACACAACGGTTTTAGGGGGGAATTAAAAGCTCTCAACTTGGTGCTAGCTACTACCCACTTGAATTTGAAGAAACATCCCGAAGAAACAGCGTATCCGGTGTTGTAAAAACTTTAGGCGTTGTTGCTAACTGCTGTTGATCCCATTCTGCTTCATACATCTCATATGTTCGACCATCTTCTCGGTGTCGAATATTGTAAAGAAATTCCGGGATGATTGGAACTGAAAGTTGGGTAATAATTCAAAAAGGCTTCAGATTATAAACGACATTTCAAAGTAGGGTTTAAGTTAAAGTATTTCATCCGATGGAGTAAATCTCCTTTACTGCAACACTGACCTTCTGGAAAACCATCAACTTTAATTCTATCATAATAACGTAATTTATTGTTTAGCCTGCTGTTTCTGCTTTGCCTGTTCCTTTGTATTGTAACATAACTGATGCTTTGGTTATGTCAATATTATTAGGTTTGAATTTTTTTCCAATATCCAATCATGTCCATATCTACTGTAGTTTAAGTCCGATCAACCAACATCGCAAAAACATAAATTACGGTGTTCGCCCAGAGGACAATAAATATTTTTATAAATGGATACACCACTCTAACCAATAAATGTCAGGTTGAAATCAGGGCAGGATAAGCGGACCGTTAAATCGAACCCTGCTTCATAAAATCTGACTTTACATCTGGAATATTTTGTGAAGGCGTTTCTTATTACATTACCATCTGAATAAACCCTCCAGGGTACTCAAAGGGCTTGATCTATTTGAAGTGTAAGATGTATACAATCTAGAAACTATGTTAATAATGAATTTATTATCCCGATCTTAATCTACAAGCGTAGGGGAAAATTGATGAAAATTGAGCGGAAGAGTGTCGGCGAATCAATACAACCGACCGGGTGAAAGCCTATTGGGCTACAAATATGGATGTAAACAATGCAGATGAAAATCCACACCGTACAAAGGAGCAAGAGAAGGGGCTGGTTCTAATGAGTATTTTTAGATGATCTTAACACTTTGGATCAAAAGAGTCTACAATATCCTAGCTTCCTTGTAGCCAACTTTATTTCCATTTATTAAAAAAAACCAGCTATTCTAGACTACGACTAAAACGCAGTTTAGTTAGACGAACCATCTGCTTTCTCTCTCTCTTGAACGTCGATTTTAACCAATTAAAATTCCAGTTTCCACTCGAGAAAGATAATGAACTGTTCAAATTTAAATTGAACCTAAATATATCTTTTTGCAATAATCCAGCAGTGTTCAAAGGACTGTGCTGGCTCCAAGTCTTTTTAAAATCCTACATTCATATCTTAAAAGCCTAGTTAAAGTGAAGGGTAATTGCAGGGACGGAGCATAATATTCCTAAGCCAGCCAGACAGCCCGTTTCCATCACGATATTCCCGATCCTTTTAAAAGTGGAGTAGGTGCTCAAGGAACATTAAGAGAATTGATAGTGGTATATTTTAACTGATAATACGGAGAAGGGCTAGAATACAGTGTTGAGCAAGTCTTTTCCAGCTAAACGAATTGTTAGTTTGTCGGGTCCGAAACTAAAGAGAAAGCAGAAGCGATGAATTTAACCATTTTTGCTTTCTCCTCATCTCCAGCAGAGCCCCTTATACTGATTATAAAAGTTCTGCTTTTTGCACTGACTGGCCAACCCCCAACTAAACCGTCCACAGCTCATAGGAGCCAGTATGCAGTAGTAGTCCAATGAAACTACTGGCTAAAGAGCAGGAACTTAAGATACGATATGAAACGGCACTTTCATTCCCTTCGATTCCTCCTAATCAATTCAGCAGCCCGGTATAAAAAGCCATTGATTCACAATTGATTTTTTCCACCATGTCATATTTATGAGCTTTTCTCTGATACCTTATTTCATATAAATATATCCAGACTGCAACTCTGGAGCTATTAAAAGAGCACCCGTCTAACCCACAGTACCTATATATTATGTGAGTAGACACAGTTTCGAGTGTTGAAAGCAGATAATATATAATATATATTATAATACAAAGCATCACATTACATTTAGAGAAATCCCTTTCTTTCCACCTTCCCAATTGAGTACCTTTTCTTACAGGCTCCGATTCTAGACCTTAGAATTTCACCAATTTCTTTTCTTTTTACCAATAATTCTACAAGGAACTAATAAAAAAAATCCATCCCGTACCAAAGGACGGAGAGAAAATTCGGTAAAGAAAGGATAGTTGGAAACAAATACATATCCGAAGGGAAGATTGACTAGGATGGATGCCCTTTTCCCATTTCTCTGATTTTCTTTAGATATATATTTTTGGCTCTGATAATAGATCGGGAGTTTTAGAGTGAAACTAAACTGGCCTCTCATAGACTCATTTATGGCCTATCATTATCTAAAGTGGTGTTTCGTTCCTAATGTTTCATCCCTTTAGTTATTGTACAAGACTTCTCAGTCAGTTCTGTCGAATCCTCGTATTCCTTGACAAGATTTATTCTTCATTCTCCCTTAGAAGCTTCCTTACTCTTCCTCTACATACAAAATACCACTACCAACTGGTGGGGAAGAAGTACCAGAAGCTTGACCGTCGAACCCAAAACCCAACCACACCTAAACAACATCCTATTTATTATCTCCTCCGAACAATCATTAAAGGATATATATGAAATCCCCTTACATTCTAATTCTATTTGTTGCTCTCTATTCTATATTCCATTCTCAAGCCTGTTCATTACTTGCGATTTTTTCAGGAGGCCTGAAGAATGTCAATGTGCTCTCTCTTCGTAGAATAAAAAACGGCACGTTCTGACTAGAGACGAGGGACTTTCTCCCTCCTCGTGATAGAACGTATCAACATCAACCTACATATTATTATGAACGGGATTAGAAACAAAACAGATCACCAACTGCACTTAAGCTCATTGTCAGCCAGAGAGTCAATTCAGAATTGTCACTCCCTATTCTAAACCTGATGAAGGGTTTTAGCCCGCTAATCAAGATTTATATGTATGAGCTGAAGCATACATACGAAGGGAGTTAGGAGTCAAAGTCTCATCTAATGTAAATGTAGCATGTAACTACAAAGAAGGATTGGCGAGGATCTGGTTCTATTTGGAATGTATAAGTCAGATATCCCATATTTTTCGGCCTTCAGGAAATCCGAGGTCAGAGTGAAAATAAGCGGATGGTACGGATATGATTTCCTACTGGCTCAACATCTCAGCGGCTCAAAAAATACTGACGGTGGTGGATAAGTAAGTTCATAATGGGAGAGAAGTTGTTTGGAATCCCCTGCATCTCGTCGACTGGAAGTTATGCTGGACGGAATGTGATTTGATTTCGTATTCTTCGCTCGTTGACTATATTATAGGGAAGAAAATCCCCTAATGGACTCTCAGCTTATAAAAACATGTCTCTGAGGTGGGTGCAACGAAAGTCACTCACTTTCTTAAGCTCCGTCACTGCCACCACCACCACCACCGGTGTCGAGACGGTGAAAGTTACCACGAACTCCTACCTCCTAATCCTCGACACTTATATTATACACTCTAATTTCGCAGAGATGTTCCTCTATAACGGATTATTATCATAATAAACCTGTACTTATATCCTTCTTAAAGGTTATCAACTTCTCATCGTCTTTAAAATACTCGTCGCACGGGTAGTTCTAATTTTATTTTCCCTGAATTTTTAATTACAAACTGAGGGAGGGAGGAGAGTCGGATTTTGGCGTACAGCAACCACGTATAGTTTTATATTGACGGGGAGGAAAACAATAGCCCCCCCCCCCCAACACGTGTCGAAACTTACTCATTACAGAGAGGAGGATGTTGTCTATAAAGAGGGCCAGCGTCACGATGAGCGTTACAGGCCATTTAGCAGATGGACATGGACGAGGGATCAAAGAACAGAGGTTAATTATCATGACTGCTTTGCTTACTCCGATATAGTCAACTGTGGAGAAGAGGGTGGTTTGGAGATAGGACGGATTTGAGATATGGTAATTAGCTGGGTCATCGAGTTCAGATGCAGAGATTAACAATTATCTCTTCTACTATCAATTATTCTAGATCTATTGTAAATGTTTTTTTTATTCAATCCGTCTAGACATTTTTTCGATGTAAAGATAAATTAAAGTAACGGGTTTTGAGTCTAGGTATGTAAAATTTAAGAGATGATTGTCTGTTGTAAATTTTCTATAGAAATAGAGATACCTACTTAAATTACTTACTGCCGTCTGTCAAAATTCGACCTTGATTCTTTTACCAGAGTTTAAAATTGAGGCAAAAAATTTCAAACGGGTTAACTTACCGACTGTGGTTAAAAGCATGTTGTCGAGGAGAAGCGCGATGGCAACGATGATGAGGACGAGTTTGCGGGATTCCCTAGCACCTGCAAACCAAGCGGCACCTGGCCACCCGGAGACGACGTCAGCCATCACTGTCATCTCGTCACTCCACCCTCCCGATGGTTAACCTCCGTCGAGCATCACTCACCGCTCCAAACCGTTCTTCTGAAAAGTATTATTATCAGATCAAATCATTTTTCATTTAGCGCAACAAATACATGAAATAATAAACAGGATGTTTCACTTAAAAGTCCCCGCTAGCAAACAAAAATCGCCCTTATTCATGGACTTTTCAGAAAAATTACAAATGCCTATCCATGTATCATATCTGTCCAATGTCGGTACTAACAATGGACACTATTTAAGTGACAAACGAGTTAAGGGTTGTAATACATGCAAATAGACTAATTCGACCATGCTGATTACAAAAATCATAATTTTAGCTCTGCGATTTTACTCCTTGGGGATCAAAAGTAGGTATGAAGGTCAGGGACCGCGCAATTTCAGCTAAAAGTTAGCAGCGGTGAGAAGGGGGGAACGAGGAGAAAGTCGAGCTTTCCACTTTTCCTCCATTTTTCTCACGAAATCGAACAGAAGATAGGGCACTAACATTGGCAGGATCAGGAAAATAACATTGCGCTGGTATTAGCATTTTCACGAAAAGGGAACGGGAGAATACTATTGGAAAGTCTAAACTCACGCCCGTTTTTTGACCTTCCCACCTACTTTTGACCCCCAAGGAGTAAAATCGCAGAGCTAAAATTATGATTTTTGTAATCAGCATGGTAAAATTAGTCTATTTGCATATATTATCCCCCTAACTCGTTTGTCACTTAAATAGTGTCCATTGTAAGTACGATTTAAGTTAGTAGTGGAAACTTTTAAGCGAAACGCGCTGTGTGTTTACATTTTAATTTTAAATCATGGAAATATGTCTAACCAACGGTGCTTGTTCCGCATGGGAATTTAAAACTGGCTTTAAAAAGCATGATTTACTTTAGATGTGGTAAAAAATTATGTACGATTTTGAGCGTTGTTTGAGTTCGTTTTAATGACAAAACTATAAATTTTACAAATATAAAATAGGTTTTTAAATAAAGCTTTCCGACCCAGTCTTTGAAAAGAAAAGCGTGGGTATCTAGATTTAAAACACTTTAGCCGACATTTCAAAAGAATAAGAGCAACAAAGTTCGGTTCCCATTTCCGGAAAGGCTTTTGAACCTAATCTAAATTTATCATTAAAATAATACAGAATGGGAAGCCTCTAAAGCTAGGGCCATCCATAAGCTTTCCTTTTGCATACTTTATTGTATTAGGGCATTAGTGCTACTTTAATCTACACCATTATTCTCTGTACTTTTGTACCTGAGTCAATGATAACAATTTATTTGACGGGATCCTTTTATGGCTTCAATGAAAATCTCTCTGGGAAGAGAGATAATATGTAATACTTACTGTAAACGAATGTATCCATCGAGTTCATCTGCACAACCCGTTTCAAACATAGATTAATGCAATCCGTCCAACAACAACATAAAGGACCAGGATAATTATTGGCCCTCAATGAATGGAGACACAAGAGATAAAATAAGACTGGATCGGAGCAGAATGGAACATGGAGATGGAACATAACGACCAGTGATAAATGGTTCCAGAATACAATCCCAGAAAACCCGTATGAAATAAATAAGTAGCCGGAGAATAGGGAGAAGAGAGACTGGAACTGATACAACATTAGGCCAAAGCCACGGGTCGTATTATCACCGGTTCGGTAGGCCCAGAAAAGTGGGATGACAGCAACATGTAAAGGGAAAGAATCCTCTGCCAATTATTTACGGTGACCAAATCCTAAAGATTTTCTTATTTCCGATAGACTAATAGCTTTGAATTGTACTTTCAAGAAAGACTTTCTTCTCAAGAACTGCCCGAGGAACTCCAGCCCTTCAAGTCAAGTTCCGCTCATTCAATTTATGCATTAGAACAACTGGGATCAATAGCTCCTGATTTTGAGGAAAGCTGATGTGGGGATAATGATCTGCGGAGAATATTCTATTGCCGACTTTTCGGTTCTAAAGTTCTTCATTAATACAGAACTAACGAATATCTAATGTCATTTCCCAGTAATCACAATTTTTATGATTGACGATTTATGAAAGAAAGGAAAAAATATATGCCATCAATATTGATTTTAATTTTTTTCTGAAAATTAAAGATTTTTTGAAAAAAAAATAAAATAAAAACTTTTGAGTTTATTAACGTCACTAGACAATAAAATTCTAAATTTTAAGTGCTTAATCCAATGGGCATGGAAAATTAGAATTCTCATCAAACTTGAATTAATCAAAATACACGTGAAATAAAATATTTTCCCAGCTTCTTTACGGAAATCAACGATGTTGTTCACGGCAGATTCTGAAGCCTCACTAAAAATAGTAAAAATATCTATTCATTTTTTCAACGACCGATAATTCAAAACCACTTGATTTTTCAGAACAATTGGACTGATTGCACCCTTAAGTGTAAATATTTTATTTGCTTTAGTGTAAGTGCCGTGCCGACTGTAAAATCTGGGAATAAAGAGATTCAATCTCTCGACACATCGGACCTTTAACATGTTCCTCCGAAGCAATCTTTCTTGTCATTAAAAGAGTCCAGTTAGAGGATTTTTTTGTCACCCGAGTAGGCAGAGGCAAATGGGACAAAATGGTCAACTGTTAAACGAATAAGTGTATAAACTAAGCCCGGATTTTGAGGCATGCCATCTCCTTGGCTACGACAGGCTTGATACGTTTCAACGAAGGGTCATCATTACTACACCAACTTAATACCTCTCCGATACCCATCATTACCGGCTGTGTCTCTATGGCTTGTCTATCTCAATCTCACTAAACAACTACTTTCATTAGTGTAGTTATAAACTTTTAGAGCCGATGTCACTGAGGAACTCCGACTTTTTTCGGCAAATGGAAAACAACTAAGGGGCCTCACTCTGGACTAATTTCTCGTCCAAACTCAACAACTACGGAGCACCACAACTTTGGCGAAGGTGTCGGTGGAGAAAGCATGAAGAAGCTTTACGATTTCAAAATTATTGCTTTTAGATTGTAGGGCTGCCTTCATGGAAATAACGCATCAGAAATTGTTTCGACAAAAGTAATATAAGGAGCCATCTGTTTCAGTACTTACTCTCGAGAATCATTATATCAGCGACCTACGTTTTCGATATCCTTCTCTTTGAAATTATGTTCCTGATTTCAGATTGGAAAGTCAGGTTTTATTTACTCAAGGTTACTATCCGAATCTTACAAGACTGTTCACAAGTTTAATTTCCTCTTCAGAAAGATGGAACATTGGGATTGTTTTCCGACAATTGTCTTGGCCGAAACGTATTTCGTTGAGCCTTTCTAACAGGATGTTTGCCAAGAACTTTTTAGTTCACTCTTCAGCAAACTAAAGGATCAGACTCAAGATTGTGAAAGCATGCTGTACTTGCTAATGTACACAGTATCCTGTGGTAATGACAGATACTACTACTAAATAAACATGAACCAATATATGTGTATATATTATTGTAAAATCTTAAATAACTATCCTAGTTCCAAGATCTGACCCAATTTGGAAGCGGAAAAACAAGATGTTGGAACTGTGTTTTCTGAATCTTAACGATGTATTCATTAACTATCATGCAAGTACCGTACCTGCCAAAAAGTTCAATAATAAAGAAATGTTTATTTTTACACAAAGAGATTTAGTAGTTATAATAAACAGTTAGCAAACATGTAACAATTATTGTTACATGTTTGCTTCAACTCGACAAACAAACGTGAAAGAAGCTGGGGAAAAGAACAACAATTTCTTGATCAACATAGTTTTTTCGTCAAGTTTCTACAATGGTTTCTCAAAAATGTATTGTAACTACATTGGCAGGTAGGCGAGTTTTTTCCACCGGTACCGGGAGGATGAAAAACAGAACATAGCTGAAGAATGTTCTCAGTCGAAGAAAATAAAAACATTTAAATATTTCAATTTCTCCAAATATTTAGCCCCTCCAGTTCTTCAATCATTAACGGTTTACTACGGATCAAATCTATCCAAACTCCAGCTACAGGTTAACAGTTCCCACAAAATCTCACACCGAATTCTCCTGTAATTACCCCCATCCATTATCCAAGTCAGTGAATAAAAATGACCAGATCTAAGCCGTTGTTGGTCCTGGAATCATGAAAAAGTGTTAGCCAAAAGTTGTAAATGTGGGATTTGAAAAGAAAAGGGGATCTTTGGCCATCATGAAGGAGGAGAAATAGATTTTGTAAGTGAAGTGGATGAGTGGAAGGACGAAATCAGGAACTTAATACTTGAAAGAAGAACACGAACGGAATAGAGAGAAAGGCTCCGACTTCCATCGGACAAGGGAACATTCCCAACTGTACCTCCCTCATTTTTGTCAGACCCCTCTCATTCTAAAGAGCAACTCAAATAATGCAGATTTAATATTGGAACTATCGGGCTTTAAAAAATATATTTGACATAGTTCTGGGCGGTTGAAAATAAAAAAATCTAATGTTTTTGGGACACCTTTGCAGAGGATATGGAAGAAGAGACTTTTTCACTTTGTGAGAGTTGAATGGAATTTGGGGCAGAAGAAGGTGCAAGATTCTTCACTTTTAGATATACAAAGAAGATTCACATATTCCATTCAGTCCTGCCTTATTTCTCCGGTTGGATCCGCCATTATATTCCCGATATAGATCTGATCGTCTTACACCTAACTCATGTCCTCGTCCTGCTACAAGCAGAACATGGAAGTGGGAAGGGGTGACCAAGTCACCAAATAGAGGTAAAAAAGTTGAGATGGATCGGAACGCAATCACAGGAGCAATTTAGGTGGAAAGTCAATAAAAGAGTGAAATGGGCTAAGTCAATAGCCAACCCCCCTTACAGCTTTTTTATCATTTTGATACTCTAACATTTTTACCTTCTTTTGTCCCATTGACTTTATCCGATTCCTTTATTCTCCCCTTCAACAACTCCGTTCAGATGCAATATGCAGTCGACATCTTTCATAATTTTTTAGGTCTAAATATTTATAAATTATGTGTTTAATTATTACTTTTTCCATTTAAACAGGTGTCTAATTTAATGACCCGTAATAAGTGTTAATTGTGTAGCCTATTTTTTATTCCTTTGGTTAAAGATAGACAAGTGCAATTTAAATGGAAGGGTTTACTTTCCATTACAAAATGAGACTCCGTATACTCTCTATAGCTCTGTGAATTTGGGATTTCCTTGACATTTATTCAAATTCAATTAGCTTCTGGTTTAAAACTTTGATTTAAATTCTTCCATGTTACTTGGGTATGTGTATAAGGATTTAAGATCATTAAAACTACAGATTGTTGAGTTTTATTGATTAAAATTCAATGTCTTCAATTAGTTGAGTACTTTTGAGTCTTCTATTTCTTTATGAACTTTTTGTGTTTATAAGTTGGTATACGAACGTATTTTTATCATGTTGGTGTCTTTACATATATCGATGTAAAAAAAGTGTAAAGAAACCGTTTGTTCGGCGAAATTGTTTATCATTGAATCCATATAAATTTGTAGGACTTTTCATCAAGTGCATTCGTTTTATTTGACACTTGGTTCGTATTTGAGTTACTGCAATCACGGTGGTGTTACTATGACTGATTAAAAATACTAATCATTCGACAACCCTAAAATAACGGTACAAAGTACATGGCTTGAGGCATAAGGAATCCTTGAACATAAGGGATCCGAGCATTCAATGATGCCTATAAAGACTTGTAGTACAGCCATTCTTTCTAGCCCATATTATATTCCACGATTCATTAATCTACCGAAAATCGTCACCGACAGCCTTATAGTCCCTTTCCAAATTAGAATCCCACAACTAAAACTATCTTAGATCTTTACAAATCGGAATGTTCTTTCATAAATTGGGGGAAAATGAAACAGCAACACTTTCACACTACAATTATTTCAAGTGAAAGTCTTGACGTTAAAACTGGTTTAAATAAAACGCAAGTACTTTTAACAGGTTTTAAGATATTTGAAAAACAAGTTTCAATAGAAGCACGTAAAATGTTAATGATTTTATAGTCCTTCTCTGTAAGATATAGATTTAAATTGAAATAACATATCATATTTAAACAATTTTTTTGTTTTCTCTGAAAAATTTGAATTCAAAGCGTTTTAAAATCAGCTTTTAACGGTATTCCCATTAGATGAAATAATAATTCATAGTGAATCTTTCACAGAAGCAAGATAGGTTATCCCATAGTTTTTCAGCAAAAGCTGAGTACCTAATTAAGACGGTATTTTTACGTCGAGATACACCATCATAAATATTATGTATCGTTTGGTCTGTCACGAAATCAACCCCCATCAATTATAATTCTAGGCTATGCAATGAATGAGATAAAGCAGAGGAGGCAATATTAGACTCCGACTATCCTCTCCCGAAATAAACTATTATACCAACTTTTTGATTGTGCCTGGAACATTTCAGAGTAGAAAGATTAGCTCCATAACCAATCCAACCCTAAGTTGTTCCGTTTCTAATCTCAATCGATATTTTACAGACTCGCAGAAGAAGAGGTTCCGGACTAAACGAGATCAAAAGTTTTCTGCCTCATCAGTTCTGAATGGAATGTTGAAGCACATCAATTTAATTTCTCTAACAGCTTCGAAGTGCTTGATTTAAATTTCCATTCGAATGGACGTACGTCTAAAGTCTAATGGAACTCAGAAAGTAATCTTGTTAAGGATGTAAAGAATATTTCAAGAACCCACGATTAAACAGGCTTGGGTAAGTAACAGTTGATGAGCCTTACTACGTAAGAACTGATAAAAGTGGCAAATGCGATTATTAAAATGTCAGTAATTACACTTAAAAATATGTTCAAGTATCAACTCACCCCATCAGATTGTCAGTCCATTTTGATAGCGAGAGAGAGAAAGAGAGAGAAAGTGGAGTGGCGTGGAGCTGAAATTCGTGGAAATGCTGCCAGCTAATGTAATAAGGGTCTACAAGTCCTTGGAAAAACCTTTCCCGTTTCCCGATCCTACTTATTATTATTGTCCATGTTAGTAAGCCTGTCAATTAAACTGTAAAAAACGGAGTAACATTTCCGTGGAAAGTGAGAGGGGGATGGATGTCACCAGTCCAGAGCTCTGATCTTGACTACAGGATTCTTTTTCGGGGATTTCGAAGCTATTGGAGAAATGAACTATTCATTGGAGTGGATTTGACGGAGTGACGAACGATAGTCTGCTCAGCCACTCATCTGGAAAAGAGAGTTCCCAGAGAAAGAGAGAGAAAGGGTGAGGATATGGGGTCGGTTGGGCCTATATAGCCCTCTCGATACTTGATGAAATCGAGAGGGAGAAGTGGGAGACGGCGATGATCGTACCACGGAAAAGCGGATGAAATGACTGGGAATCGTATTTCAGTGTGTTCTACCTTATTGAATCTCTGCCATAGCCTCCTCGCCTGTCTTGGTCAATAAGAGCTGAGGACACATAGGGAGAGACGGAGAAGAAGAGCCATAGGAACGGTTCATCGTCCAAGAAAGGAGCCTCAACACGGAGATATAAATGTATATATGGAACATAATATGATCATTACAAACCTGGTCAGATGCCGGGGAGAAAGGGCGGACGAGGACAAGGGAAAGCTGAGTGTAAACTACGACATCGAAAGGCCGTAAGCGGGAACGTCTGCCGAGACCATCTTGCCCTGCGCCGCCTTCAGTTGTTCGAAATACGTATTTTTTAAGGAACTACTGGCCTTCGGAGGTTCGGATTCTAGCCTCAGGTAAACCAGGCACAAGAGCCTGCAGAACAGTTCCCACTACATTCCATCCGAGGATGAAGTTCAGATGTGACTACACTGATTTTAGAATAGGATGAGACGTTTGAGTCCCCAACTGCAACAGTAACCTCGGCTCTGCTATTCAGGGAAGTACCACTCCAGCCCAACTTTCTCCTACTGCTTTCTCCGTATTTAAAAGGGACCAGGTTAAAAGACCTTTCACATAAGTTGATTAAATATCAAATCCAATCGTCAGTAGCTTTAACTTCTCTCCTTCCCAGCCTCTTTTCCAGCTCCATCGGCCAACTTTTATTGGAGAAATAGAGAGAGAGAGAGAAAGTGGTTTAGATTGAGAAATGGACTCTGGATGATCGTCTGGGCCGACTTGGATCTATATTATATATTTATATGTCTCTAGGTAGGTATAAGAAGTTAAGCGGAAGGCTGTAATAAAATTCCTTCATTCATGATATGCAGCACTCTATAGGGGTAAATAGTTCCCTTGAGAGTTCTCTGCTCTAGGATCCACTTGTTGATTGATTTCACGGAGAAAGGAAGTGAGAGCGGAGGGTAGGGCTCCCTTTTGTACTGACGATCTCTCTCCGCTCCGGCTCAATTTTTTTAGCTATATTTTTCTTTTCATCATGCTCTTTAACTTTTGACTCTTGAAGAGGACGGTGAAGATGAAAGAGGAATAATTTGAGGCCGACGAGATCTTCATCCACTCATTGAATAGGACTTGAGTTGTCCTTGCCAGAGAGAGAAAGTCCTTCTCACTTCAACCGTTCCAGGCCTGAGACTGGCATTGTCGTCAGTTCATCTTCCTCCTCAATAATAAAGTGTTGGAAGTATGAGGGATGGCGATGGAACCGCCCAGGACTTGTACTGCTTATTAGAAACTTCAAAGTCAAATTGGGGATGCCGTTATTATAATAATATGTACTACAAATTGACATCTCCGATGAACAAGGAACCCGCTCCAGCCTCTTTTTAATTCAATATTCGGCTCTGCAGTAGGCTGAAGGGAGTCTTGTGTATAAAAGGCCTCTAAATTCGTTCCGGTTACCTGCTTGATTAGATGGAAAAATGAAGGGGAAAAATGTTGGGGACGGGATATTATTATAAAGTTGGAATGGAAAGGCTTTTTTCAAAGACTCGGGCACCCAGGCCCAAGACTCATCACTTTTGACAATCTAATAGCCTTCCTGTCCGGACCACCTCTGCCATGCCAACTCAGGAAGGTTACTTTGATGCTCTTTAATTGAATATTCCAATTCCTAGTTTTGCCGTCCAGGCTGTATTAGTCGGTGAGATCTATATTTGATATAGGTTGATTTGATTGAGGGAGAAAGGACTGCTCGTAGTGTTAAATGTACAATGAATCAATATTATTCGTTCTATGTGTATTTATAGCTAAGCAACTTCATCTCTCGTCCTAATATGGGTACGGAAGAATACAATGGAACTCTGTGAACCAGTTCATAGAATTAGGGCCCGGTTCGAAACAAAATTAATGAAACTTTATCGAAAATCGTATAGAGCAAACGGAATATGACATTTATCCAGGAAATTTTTTAGAAGGATTCAGCTTGACTGGCTTATCTGCTAGGTCGAATCGGTTGTCCCCGTTTGGGCTTAATTTTTGACCTTTCAAACGATCACTATGTAATTGGTAATTAGTCATTAAACATATTGCTTTGACAAGTAATTTTGAGATTTTTGAATTCTTGATAACAATTTTCAGTTCTGTATTTATCACTTTTTGTTGTTAACCTCTGGAATGATGTTTTGAGGCATAGACTATTTTTGATCTCTCCTTATGGCCAAAGACTGAATATGGCGAAGAAATCAATGATCTCTATGGGTGAAAATTAATGAAATGAAATCCGATACCTGAATTGAGTTCAAAATATACAATCCTGAGTTGACAAGACACCCGGTAGCTATATCCACCATTTAAGCCATTTTAAAAATTGCAGAATTTATTTAAAATGCAATTCATTAAACTGTTTAATATTCTTTGACATTGAACGGTAGTCCATATATAAGCCATAATATCATCAAGAATCCACTACTCCCTTATCAACTCTACGTGATATAACTCAGGCAAAATCATTACATGAATAAATCAAATCGTTTCGGGATTGAACGTTTATCCCCGAATATAATTATAGAGGATATGCGTTTACTGGCAAGCCTAATACCTTTCAAGTTTACATTTTCTTTCTTAAAAGCCTTGCTTCTCCTGACTTTCTCTGATAAGTACCGTACCGTGATATCAGATTTATCCAACCCAACTCGGCTACAGGCATAACAAAGTTTTCTTACATCAAGTACATCATTCGCTATAACTATTTGACAGTGTAAAATGTTTTAGTTGATTATGCACAATCTATGCGGGTTTATTTAGTGTATTTAAGTCCGGGATATAGAGACAGGTAAAGATGTAAACTTAAAGCACTAAAATTGACTTTCAAAAACTTTTGATCGAGCTTGTGACTTTGTGAAAAAACGTTTTTAGGTAGAGGCAAAATGCAACAGGATGAAAAAGTAAATAATAAAACCTCATATACCTTGAAATGAAGCTCAGAACGTCGAAGTTGCTGGCTTGGATTTCTCCCTCATCTCATCATGAAACTCATGGAAAATGGTAATACAGGAAGAAAGGATGAGAAGGACGGGTTGGAATAAAGGACATCATAAAAGCATGGCTAATAACCACTGGAGTCATCCCATAAAATAACTCAATCTCGTTAACACCTTTCGTGTTCACAAGAAGTATCGGATTCAATCCAGCCGAGAGGTAAAAGCACAGTCCACTCATCCGTTCTTACGTCTTTACACACACCTCTTTTGTCAACTTTATTACAGAGCCTTTCCGCATTTTCTCAATTCTAAAGAATTCTCGTCAAGTTGGGGGCCCTTCACTATGCCGAAAATATAGTCAATTTATTGATTAGCCTGTATGTATAGTGTATAGAGTATGCTACGGCTTACTTATGTATTTGCCATGACACGCATAAGGAGCATTGTAGCTATATACTCTGTGACCGTACCTAAATGCCTTTGTTGTTGATTAACCTTTCAAATTTAGCATATAAATGAATTGTTTTAAGTTAAAATGGATGTTTGATGGCATATATTTCAAATTCGAAATCGTAATAAACAAGGTCGATATATTCTTTGTTACCTTACGAAGATACCCAATGAAAAAGAATATTTCTTGATAATAAATTAATAACCCATCGATCCCGTGTAATTGCAAATTGCAATTCAAACGCCTTTCATTTTCCAAATTCTAATTAGCAAAATGGCAAACGGCTGCTACACCGCGTGTAACGTTTCTTGCTGTTTTTTTAGTTGAGTTGCTTGAATACGTTGCGAAATTCAGATTAGAAATTATAATATCATTTCACAGACTGAAATTTGACGCTTCGGTTTTATATTCTTCAAAAATCGGTAAATATGATCTTAAACATTTGAAATCCATTTTAGTTTCACAAAATGCAGTTTAAAGGATGAACCAATTGAACTAGCGTCTTTTTGTCTCTTCTTTCCTCAACCAATCATGCACAATCATTCAACTTACATACCTAAACCTAATTTTAATTTATATATTCTAGTGGTAATTGATTTGTGACATTGTAACAGTTGTTGAGCATCACCGATGAGATGACGTTTAAAAGTAAAAATCCCTGTGATAGTTAACGGAGCGAATGGACATATAGCAAGTTAAAAGACAACAGTAATTTTTTCACAAATCTTAAGGAATTTTTTTTTTGTATTTTACAAAATTGCTTAACAATTTACAAGCTTTAATATATTATAACCTTTGTAACTCTATAACAGACATATTATTATGTGTTGCTTCGTCCGAACCATATTGTTCTATTATTCGCTCGGTTGAGATTTGGAAAAGAAATATACTTTCTGCTGGCATTACCAATGGAAAACATATTATGTTTTCCATGATATTTAACTTTGACATTTGAATTATTATGTCAACAAAAATCAACCTGTCATTTTTATGGCTTGAAAAAAACTAATACAAAGTAGAAAATCAACTCCAATTTTTGAATTGGCATTATTAGTATAGATATTTAATCTGAAGAACCACAAAAACAACATAAAAAGCAATTGAAGAAGCTTTCACATCCTTTCAAATTTGACATTTCTAAAATACATATCCTATTTATTGTAAGGATGTCAAAACAGTTCTGAATAGTCATTTGATATACAACTTTACAGATTATGAGAGCTTGAAAGGATGCTAAGGTACAGCTCCTGGGATGGAGTCAAAGTGCACAGAGGATAGTTATATTACACTGAAGAAAAAGTGTCAACTTTCCAATTAGAAGTAATAATTTAACAGCAAATATTATTGGAACCAGAGACCTACTTCATTGTCCCTTAATGGAGTCAGATCAGATCTCACTGGACTGAGCTGGCACGTCCAACCCAATTCAAGACCTCTGTCAACAAAGTTTGATTTATGGACTCTCAAGAAAAACAATTTTTATGTAATACGACAGCGTAGCGGAGAACCCAGTCTTTTCATATACTGTATGCGTTAAGATACCCCGTTTCTGTGATAGTCCGTTCAAATTCCAAATCCAACCAGGACGAAACAAAACCAAAAAAATCCGGAAATTTTCGTCAACACTGTTGTTTGGCTGTTATGCCAGATTTCCAACCGAAACAACCGACTAAAACGTACGATTTTTGTCGTTTTGCGACTTTGTACAAAAACGACTTTCAAAAGTTGCAAAGGGACGCTCACATTCACATTTCAAATGCTAAACATTTTTAACCAAATTATAGATCTCATTACGCGTTACATTACTTCGGAAACTCCTAGTTTTATACATGACGCAGATGGATATGAGTTTTTGGGAATAATATTTTCCAAAAAACAGAAACTTTCACCTGTGAAAGGCAGCTGTACTTATGTACAAAGTAAAGGAGAAGTCAGAATTCCTACAAAAAACGTAGTTTGGACCAGGGCCTCAGATTGTGAGGCGATAGTAAGTAATTACTTATAGTTGAACAATTGAATAGAACTTTAGTTCAGTACAAAAAAAAATAAATTAAAAAATGGCATTTCTTTCCTTGTACTAATAAATACCAACTCATGAAAGACAACTCTCTGGATAAAAATAAGTATATAAGAACCGGCTTCTGAAATCTTCATCCTGCAGCATTGTGAAATTCAGAGGAATAAAGGATGAGGGATAGTAATAAAAATTCAAGGAGCTAGCTCCTCGATCTTTCCTCCGATAATTGTATTTTGGAGTTCAGGAGTTGAAGACAGTACAAGGCACCAATATTAGTAGATATTCATCGTGTATCCGGACGAACCGACGCACGGAAAAAGCTTATGTCCCGTTAAATCTTCTTCTGTCTGTGATATCGCATGGTACATGATTTCTTCTATGGAAAGACCTCAAAAAATTTTCATTACGAGGTCATATCTTCAAAGAATTTATGAAAATATATCCACCTTTTCATATCTGCTTGGAATACCCAAAAGCTAACCATCACCACAAAGTAATAACAATAGTAGTCTATACAGCGAGAGATGAACGGAGCTCAGACTTTCCCCCATCGATTCCACTTTTTATAACTCGGCCATAATATCGTTGTGACAATGCAGTATAAGAGAAGGGCCTAACCGTCTTCACTTCCAGTCAAGCTGGGATGAGGATATAGGGAAAGTTAGATGAAGGGGGCCATTAGTTCCGTAGTAGTATGTGTATAGACTGAAGATGTGTTGGAGGACTAAAAGCCCAAAATGCAGGAGAGAAAAATGTCAATTTAGTGCTTTTGGAAATGGATCGGAAGTACGAAGAATGGGACAATATTCTTGAAAAGTCAGGACCATTACTGAAGGAAAATTAAATGCCAAACATATTTGAAATGACTTGGGTGGGAGTGAACAATGGAGTTGAGAGTAAAAGTGGTGAGCTGGATCGGAGAAAGCACCCAGGCTCCCACTACTCAGCATGCAAGTCTCCTCTCTCTACCATTGTCGTATCTGTATTGGCAAATTGACTGGAAGATACCATGCATAATCTTCAACTAGGGACAGGCGACCGCGATCAAGATAACTTCATCTTCCTAGGCATCCAGGACCCACCACCACCACTTATTTTTTCGTTGGACCTCTACAAGTCCTCATCTCTTCATTTATCTGCCATTTGCACATACCTCCGCATCCGACCCCTTTGTTTGAATTACTAAGAAGAACAATACTTCCCTTTTTCATCTTCAGATGTGTTTTAATCATCCCATCACCCTTGCATGTTGGAAAACTGAACAGGAAGCCTGAATTTCATTATTTTCCCAACACTTGGAAGAACCATAATATATATCGGAGATTAACGCATATGAGTAACCGGAAATAATTTATTAAGGTACAAATACTTTCACAGGGTAATGTTAATGGCAATGAATTTACCGACAAGGCTAATTCAAGCAAATACAAAAATAAATAAATAACGGGTATAAGGAAAAGTACAATATCAAATTGTGACAGGATTCCTATTCTATGTGAGTGTAATAGGAAATTAAAGTGGTACATTTGACATTAGAGTGAAAGTTCTACATCGTTGTTACACGAAATTATTGCGTATTATATCTGGAACTTTTCTCTTTCTTCCTGCCTTTGGTTTCACCACTTCTACCTGCGAACAAAAACACAACAAAAGTATGTCAGTGGATAATACGTGATATGATAAGAATAACGATGTCAACGATGCTGTATATTAAGGTTTTAGAATTATGTTGAATATAGAAAAGGCTGAAAAGGTATCATAAATACCAAACATTAGTAGAATCTATGAACGATTTGTATTTCTTTGTAATTATTAAACGAAAATCATTTCAAAGCTAAGTGACTTTTGGAAATTTCTATATTTTCACGGTTTTTTAAGTTGGCCCCTGGACCTGAAAATCGGACTAAAGAAGGAGTAATAGTTTGATTTATTCTTCGAAAGCTTAGGTTGCGTTCGGTTAAACATTCCCAAAAAGTTAACTTAAGGACATTATTTTAGAGAATTTTTAATAGTAATAATTTTTCATTGGTGCAATAATATTGACGCTGATATCAATATCAGTAAAGCAAACGTAAGACATAATACTTTCTTTAATTTGGCCAAGCCGAAGTAATGCAACTAAAATAGTAATTCCGTATGTATGAAAGTCAAGCGAGTTCGTGAAAGTTAAAAAATCTTATAGTATACCTGTGAATATTATCCTCAACTAAAACTTCTTAACAAGCATATACATTTAAATGAAGAACTACAACTGACCTGCTGAGGAGAAGAGTCCTCCATCGTTTCATCTTCATCAGACGCAATCGGCTGTGCCGTGTGAACTCTACTTTTTTCTGCATTTTCAATTTCGGCAACAGCTTGATTGAATTTGACTGCTTCAATTCGAAAATCTCGAGCAGTACTTAATTTCATATCGGAAAGCAAATCCACCTAACAAATTAAATTTCAAACAAACGTTTTGTCGTAACAATTAACTTGATATAAAAGAGCCTTATTAATATTGGTTGTTACCTTAATTTTATTTGAAAGTGCAATAATATGCTTTTCAAATTTCTCGATTTGATATACAACATTTGGAATCAATTTTGCATCTTTACTAAACTGGTTTCTCATTGAAGCAGGGACCTTTGAGACCTTTTTCCCTTTTTTGGTCATAGGCAGTTGGAAAAAATCACCGAGTTTTTTTCGTTGTTCACACTATATAATAATAATAATAATGCACACATAAGTTTAACCACATCCATTTTGACTAACACATTCAATTCTCCCCAAACCGTTTAGCAAACATATTTGAGATAAGTATGCATGCAAATTCGCAAATATATTTTCAGCAATTAAATTGATGAATCTTCTTACCTCAGTGTGTTCGATCATTCTTTCAACGCTGATTTTGAATTGCTTTCCGAAATATCCCACGAGAGCTTTATAGCTATTTCAAATATATGTCTGGGATTAGAAACAACGGTCGTCCAACATAAGGACCCCCAATGGCCCCCACGGAAACTATATGACATTATTACCTGGTTAGACGGCATTCTTCTTTCTTTCGGCACAAATCAAGCAGGTGCTCCGCAAAGCAGGACATCACATTGTAAATCTGAGGAATGACTTTGAGAAGCACCGTAACACATGGACTAGATTTAAATGCTGTGCATACCAACTCTGTTAAAATCAACCGGACAGAGTTGATCATCTTGTAACAATTCTCTCTCATTGCGGAACTTTTTTCTACAATTAAAAATAACAGTAAAACTCACATAAACCAATGAGTATAAATAGAAGATGAAGGGCTTTATATAGTAAGTTAGTTTTCACCTATAGAAAGGTAATGTCCGTGGGCTTTTAATCTTCCAAGTATCGAGCTGACCATATTCAGCTGCATCTCAACAAATGCTACAATGCTGCAAACTAAATCAGGTACCGAATCCTCTGTGATTAGCCACGAGGTCTTGTCTCTATTATTACACTCTTCCTAAAATACACAAGTAGACATTTTAAAATTAGGTAATTCAAATACGGTTCTAATTGGGCACCGACGAGACCGTTGAGTTGTTTATCATTTTGATTGCTTACCTCATCAACGTCTCCAATTACGACTCGAACGGCTTTGGCGAGCCGAAGAATATCACTTTTTTCTTTGTTTACCGGGAATGTTATGCATTTAGAAGCAGACGTTAAAAATACCGTAAGGACATTCTCAAGCAGTTCTACAGGCCCTTCCGTTGCATCTTTACTGTCTTTCAAATATTCCCACGTCCACTTACGAATCTAACATTGTAAGTGAGATTTAAACTAAATTTTTTGTTGGACAAGACAGATTTTATTTTCAGGTCATAAATACATGACTTACCACATCCAAATTTTCAATTCTTGGCATTACTTTGCAGACCAGATTTAATATATTAAAAAGAATAGGACAGCTATTCCCTTGAATCCCATCAAAAACAGCTGTAACTAATTTCAACACACGTTTCCATTCCTTGAACAGTTGTGCAACAAGTTTTGTTAGAGCTTCTCGATTATCTTCCGAATTTTGAAATTCTAGAATTGAAAGAGCATTATTGGATTGGTAAATTTTTTTAGAGTATGTAACTGAAAACAAAGCAATAAATAATTCTTCCGAGCACAAAAGTGTGTGAACTACAGCTAACCTGCATATTTGCTGATGATGTTAAAATTCAGTACACGGTCTTCTAAGCCCTGTTGGGAGAAGAAGTTAAGAATCGCAGAGATAACTTCCAACCTAGTTTCAACTAACTCCGTAGACTCAACCGATGTTCCTTTGGTTTTCTGAATTTCCACCATTGCACATAGCCGTTTCCAAATTATACTGTATCCATTTAAACCATAAATAGAATAATTACGAATGAGAACATTAGTAAAAATTAAATTCGAGCTTACTTAGTTATCAATGTGAGCGCGTTATGAGCATCGCTAGGAGCACGCTGCCTCTCTCTTATAGACCACTTCGTCTTCAACCTTTCCACTTTTTCACTAATAGTTTGGAGTAACATCATTTCAAAGCCTTCAAGCTCCTTTACATTTTTCAATGCTTTGTTTTCAGTTGTGATTCTAACAATTCGCATTAAATCATGTGACTGTTATAATTCATGAAATAATGTAGTAGTAGATTTTAATGAAATGCCTTATACAGGTAATATCATTGTCGAGAACTGTATACAAGCCCTTCGTAACTTACCCATAGATCTCCCTGAGCATTATACAGACACTATCTAAGTTCATAATTGGATAGTACACCGGCGTCGAAGGCATCAAATCTATTTTCCTCACTTTAGCAGAAGGATTGCAGCTTGACAAGCTAGATGCAACTGAAGCAGTGTCATTGTCATTTTCATTCAGTGTATCTTCTTTTTTCTTATTGTCCTTTTTGTTTTTCTTCCCACCGACGATCTTTATTCTCTTTATTAGTGCCTCATCCTGGAATTGTAAAAATAATTAATTTAAATTTGAACTATTTAGTCTTCGATCCGTAATATTCTTTTAGTGGTACATATCTATGAAATAACATTTTATCGAATGATTAATAATAATATATCAACCTTCATCGCAGTATCGAGTTCCTTATACTTGTTGTATAATTTTAGTACTCGAGCATCAGAATTTCTGTACGGTTTTATAGCTGAACTACCACTTTCATACGTGGACGTTAAGCCAATATGCTCAATTAAAGCCGTAATCACTTGCATAATCTGCATCATCAAAACCTCCTTTACATATCTGGCTAACTCCATAGGTTTGGAACCACCCGCAAGATCGAGAATTGACGAAGTGATCTAACAACAAATATGCAATTTGAGCATGACTTATAATGAAAACAGCATTATGATATTTTTGTCTCTACATACAAGTTCTAAAATATCAACGTCTACTTCACTCGAAAAAATAATCCAATTTTCCATGATAAGTCGACAAGAACGGTAAGACTCTGAATCAACAGCTACTGGATGCGCTTTAAGGAGAGCAAATCCAATGCATTGGACAAGAAATCCAAGCTCGTCCTGTGTAATAAATTCATTGAAATTATTCTTCAACATTAAATCATTTAAATCATGACAACAGGTAATAGCATAAACTCGAAAACTGAACAGTTGAAGTTAAGTGGAAGGATCCGTAGACGATAAGATTCATACCTTAACGCTAACGAAACGATGATTTTCCGATGAGAACTCGAATAAAGACTTGAAAGTGACGGAATCTTGTGTAACTTTGCCCATGGGGTTACTCGGCATATATTGAGAGGCATGAGTAAACAACTGACCACAGATTATTTCCGTGAGCAATGGATTAGATCGAGAAACTCTATGGAGTCCTTTAAATTAAAAAGTAGACATATCACAATCATAGACATAATAATATTGAGTTGAGCATGTAACTTTATCACTATTGTTAGATTTTACCTAAGTATAGCTGCTCTCGCACCTTGCAATCTAATAGAAAAAATCGTTTGGCCATGCTCAAAATTTCAAAACAAAGAGGCGCATAATCTACAGCCGTTATAGCTTTAGCTTGACTTGGTCCCTGAGTTAACTGACTGAACAGCAAATCATCAGATCTTGCAGGTCCTCGTATTTCTTCAATTGGAATATCGCCAACGACAACACTCTTGCTTAGTATAACACACATCGCCTCCACACAAATTCTTCCCGACTCTCCCGACCTATATAATGAAAGTAACTTTTTCAGCATTGTGAGACAAATCAATGTGACTAAGCTGATATCAACAATTACGGTATCTTACTTCGAAAAAGTCTTACGTAGCACCATCATCAGCTCGTCAAGAAGTGTTGGAGACATTTGTAGGGAAGGTATCAGAGATTTCACTAAGATAGACACTGTTTCAACGGACATAAGTGGCAAATGCTGCATGAGCTCGTGCATTCTTCCGTGGAAGTCTCGATGACCAACTGCTCTTGAACATATGCTAAAGCACGCTGCCAAACATTCTGAAAGTAATAATAATAACCGCATTAATTTACAACTATACCTAGACGTATGAATGTAATTTACAATAAGATACTAGACGCTAACAGGTAATATAAATTCACGCACCAATATGTGGAGTACTTCTTTGTTTCAAAAGTTCATTCATTATGGTTCCCAAGTAGGCTTTGTTTGACTGAATTATAGATGTAATTAAGAACAATCCAAGATCAGTGCAAGGCTTTAAAGTCATGGGGTATTTCACCTGAAGCGTATCTGCTCCAAGAAGCCCAACACCTAAATCTTTTAGACCTTCGGACATGTATTCAAGCGCACTGGATCTGTAAACAAAAACAACACAATACGAAATCGGGTTGTTTTTAATCCTTAATGCGAGGCGCAGTGAGGTTCAAAAGAGGAGTAAAAAAAATGTTCAGTTTAAATTAAAAATAAATAAATAATTCGACACCCGTTTTATACCTTGTTGTGAGAACAGCCTTGAAACAGTCTGTAATTTCATTGGGAACTTCCCCCCTTGTTTCTTGATAGAATTTACTTGCCTTGCTGAGATTTTGATCATGAAAACTCTTTATTATAGCAATTTTTAGTGGCTCTACAATCTACAAATAAATTGAAGATATTTATCCGTTCAACCAATGCCAGTCAATTATGTTACAAATAAGATCAGTAAATAATTACTTACAGACAGTTTTAAATAATTCACACTCGTCATGCCAAGAACAACAGCAAGAATAAACGGAGTCATCACTAGAGAATGATCGTACACAGAAGCTTTGACTCTCTTTAGAACCTCCCGTACGATTTGATCACAATGTCTCGACGCGTCAACGAAGTGAAATGCAACGGTTGCAAGTGCCTTCCGTTTTGCTACGACGTCCGAAAATTCTTTCTGATTTTTTTTATTTGCACATTTTAATAAAGTCTGCGCGGGTCCGAAGTAGTCGTCACAAGTTTTCAATAAAAGAGCCGGTCGAAACGGTCCTGTAAGAGTGACTATCCTGTTCAATACCAGAGGTATGGCGGATGGGCTCATTGTTTTCAGAGAGCGGCCCAATGCTTCAAGAATTATATCAACTTCTGACATTTCTATTCCAGGTATTTCCCTATCGTACAAAAACAAAGTTTACTTAATATTAATAAATAGGATTGCTTTTGATACTGTTAAAAATCGAAACTTACTCCAAAATACTGACTAAGGAAACGACAATTTTCTTTGACCAGTCCATCCGACATATGTCTGTCACAATATATCTTCTAAACTCCTTTCCATCAACAATATCGTCCTCATGGCTAATATCTCCTCGGGTAGTTAAGGCACTCGCCACTTTTCCAAACATATCAATCCATCTATTTAAGAATAAGAAGATGCTCAGATAATTCACGCCGTTTTAACTATAATATCGAATTTTTTGTTGCAATATATTACCCAACTGGTAGTTCCGATTCTTCATTATCTAACATGTATTGCAAGCCATATTTTGAGATAATGGAAGACAACGCTGTAGAAGAAAAATGCCTCACTTCGGTCATTCCAAGACTCAGCAAATCAGCCAGAATGTTCTCCGAGATAGACCAACTTCGTAGAGTAAGTTGAAACAGTGCTCGAAGGATCTTTCAAAAAATTTATTTTTTCAATCGAATTTCGAAAATTGGTGTGTACTTTTTGCTTGTAAAATTTTGCAATTTAGTATAATCATATTTACCGTATCTGCACATTGTTCATCATCCTCCGGATTCATTTGATGGTGTTTGAAAGTTCTATTGATTAATTTACGCAGGTATGAAACACATTCACCTTGCTTGCTCGATTTCTTTGCAAACTCTGCTATTAAAATCTCTGATGCCTGTAAAAACCAAAAAATCGAAAGGTGAAAGGTTTTAAAAGTCAAAAGTAGAATGTTGAATGTACAATCAATGTAAAATACTGAAATAAAAGACGAGTTTATAAAACAGTTTCTACCGTTTCAACATCTCCAACAATCTTTAGAAATGCGTCCCATTCGTCATCCTGTGGGTCAGGAACATCTTCTCTTCGAGGTCGAGGGTTGGCTGCAGCTGGGAAGTCACCCCGTCTCCTATCCCGTTTCATTCGCATTCTGTTTTCTGACATTATGATCTTCAAACTTGGGCTTTGAACCCGTGTCACCTATTATGACCTATTACCAATCCAGGAAAGTTACTTTGATACTTATTCCGTGACCAACGTCCATCCAACGAATAACGGTCCAAAATTCCAAAGTAAAAAAAGTCTTCTAGTGTCTAGTGATCATTCTCATCAAACTGCAAACTGATGAGTCGATTGAGTCGAGCATGCGAGTGTGGAGTGCGAGTGTAGTGGCAAGATGAAACAAGAATGAACGTGTAGAGAGAATCCCCCCAAAATTAGGAACAGAATGAAAAAATTATATAATAACATTACAACATTTCAATAACATTCAGTCGAAATGTTGGCAAAGAGTTTCGTGCTCCAAAAGAAGTGGGGCACTCTGAGAAAACTATGCTGTCCTGCAATCATGTTTATAATTTATCAAGAACTAGGCAGCCACAGGCCCGATATCGGGCCTTGAAATTGTAGATGAACGTTTAGTGGCAGCTAATTTCAAACAAAAGTTTCAGGCGTCAGCCACAGCCATTTTTACGACTGCACCCGTTGCTCAAGATACGGACACCTCTGAACGTTCCCTTACTCGTTATTGGTTATTTAAACCAACGCCGTTGTTTAAGGGTTCTGATCTAGAACCCTTAAAACATCCATTCCCCAAGAATTCCCTCAATGTCCTATCTAAATAAGTGTTATCATTATCATTGAACCCTGCCCCAAACATCTTTATCCCTATTAAAATACAACACTAACCCCTTCTAATCGCTATTTCACATTCAAAAGGAGACACGTCCTCACTCCGTAAATTTGGCAATGACCAAAATTAGACCTTCTGGCCGTCTGAAGGTCAGGGTGCCTAAATTTTAAAATTCCAGCACAACCGAAAGATTTCTCGGTGAAAGAAGTTGTCAATCGAAATCTCACACGATAATTTCGAAATTTCGACGACTTTGACCGTTTCACGGTCAAGGGGTCAAAATTTCAGAATTCCAACATAGCTAAAGTATTTTTCGAAGCTTAACAGTGTAAATTGATATGTCACACGACCATTTACATACAATTTAACGTTAGGTCAAGTTGACCTAGGTCGCAGGTCACGGAATTTTGAAAGGTCATATAGCCTACCGTAATTCCGAATTTTTTAAAGAATTTTTGGCTATTTCAGTTTTTCGATAACTCAAGCCAGTAAGAAGTAGTAAGCTGGAACATCAGAGACATACAAATGGCCTTTTTTATTATAATAGATAAAAGAAATGTCAGAATTTTCACACTTCAGGGGGTGTGGTGCGGTAATTTTTTGCAACTTTTGATGCTTTTTAGATTGTTGCATTAAGTGCAAGTACTTATCTTCTGTTGGAAAAAAACCGAATCACTATCAGACTTCTTTGGGGGTTTCAGACATTTATGCATTTCTATTTCTAATGATTCAATCAGTGTGAAATGCATTCAATTCATGCATGCATATAATATTATAGCCCATTCAAAGATTTGATGGTCTATGTAGAATATTATTTAGTCTCTTATTATTTCACTAATTAGTAAGCCACAGAGAGAGAGCTATTTTAAATATGTAAATGATAGCAATATTATTGATATCAATAAAATACTGAAACAATCCATTTCCGTTTTTATAAAGCATTGCATTTTTTCATGCATTTTTCTGGGTGATAGCATCAAATAAATACGATTTTGACCCATCTGGAAGCTTAACGATTTTCATTACACATTAATAGGGATTAATTTGCATACCGATGCCTTGCTCATTTTGGCGATGCTTTGACTTTGACCTAGGGACACTTAAAAGAGTAACATTAACCGGCACCCAGTTTTAGTATTTGTTTGGTCTTCAAATTAATATGAATCGAAAACAGGATTGTCAATGGACACAATATCAAGCAGATCCGTTTTTGTGCAATATGCTAAGAAATTAAAAAATATCTGTATTTATACTTCCGTGCTTTTATTTAAAACTGAAAATAGTTCCAAATTACTATCCAAACAAACTTATAATTTCGGTAGAACGCATCTATAGCTAGATCTTTGCATCGAGTCTTGAGGCATCTTAATACAATGGAATGTTCTTATTATATTATACTAACAATTTAATTGAGTATATAAAAATGCACATCTTTTAAGGTTTACTGTTGTTATGTTACAGTCATAACTCGTATATAAGCTACAGTACTCCTACATTTGCACTAGCTTACAAAATCGTAAATATCATTATCCCCTTCTCCTGGTCCCGATCTGACGATGACCGAAGTTTGCAAAACATACGGCTCTTTTTGGCATCTATATTTGGAAGTGGTTGCGTAGGCGGCCAGTTGGTTCTAGAAGTCTAACCTTTCATTTTATGGAACCTCTCAAGTGTCTCAAGTTCTCAATTTTATATATCCATTGCATTGTTGTTATTGGGATATTGTGAATATATCGTGATACATTTTATTCTCTCATCCTTCTATAAACTAAGAAAAATTCATGAAAAATTACATTATTCTATGCGTATATGCAGTTTAGCAAAAACTTCCGGTATCCTCGTATTAACATCCGTATGCCATGATAATGATGGCATCATGGACATAGACCGAATTACATTGTTACCATGAATTTGAATAGTGCGTACTGGCTTCTGATGGCTTCCAGATTTTTTTTTAAATCCTTATCCTAAACTTCCAAATCCATGTAGAAAGAAGAAACCAAATTTAGAATCTGCTTAACTTAGCTCATAGTTTACAAAACATCCTTTTAGAGTGAAACAAATGCAGAGAAGATCCGATCATCATCGTAATGATCCTACATCCTATTTGCCGTAGATAGTAAATAGTAATCAACCAACATGCTTGCAACAGAGACTTGGCTTGTTTATCTCTTTTAACCCGTCTACAAATTGCTATCATTCTTTGTGTCTCAAATTCTATCTGCCCATTGTTCACTTTTTTCTTACAATTAGAGCTCAAGCCAAGTTCCTTAAAAAAATCTGCTAGAGAAGAAGCAGCAAATTAACAGATAAAAAACATTTGTTTGATATTTACAAACGGATCTTCCTCCGCCTGCCTTTCCACCTTTAATTCCCTATACACACTTTTAGCTAGCGGAGCTTAATAGTAGGCGGTGTATTATTATTATCATCCATTCTAGTTTGGTTTTGCTGGTACGTGACTGGCCCGTTTGTTCCATTATAGTTGAGAACTGAATATCTCGAACTAGCGTCTAGAATCTATAATTTCAAAGCGAGCTTATTTTTTGTCATTCTCGAAGATATCAGAGCCTCAGTTCTTCGTCAGTAGCACTGCTTTAAACGTTAAAGTTCGAGAGTCTTTCAACGGTACTGAAACAGAGACGGTGCTAATATTATAAATTTGCACTCTCGGTCGTCGGTCGGGTTGGCTTTTTTAGAATATATAGGTTGGTTTGGTTGGTTCAATACCGTCTCCTAATACATATTAAAGAACACATTACATGGTATCATCATTTCCCGTACCAACCAAGGCACCAACACCAACTAAACCAGCTATTTCTAAAGAAGGATGCTCGAGTTATGGATGGATTTAATGGAACTAGATTCGGGTTGAAAGCCTTCGGGTTGTTAAAATAAGCAGTTTTCACATTGAGGAATCAAGGATTATTTGATCTCATACGGAGTTGTTTAGTGAACTCCGAAGGAAGGAGGCTCACTTTCACACCAATAAAACTCCCGTTCCCCTTGCACTTCTACAGAAGCGTCTTCCAGTGATCTAATTGTAATAACAACACATCTTCAAACCGCATAAATCCGTCCCTTAAGGAAAGACCAAAAATTATTTGTTTATAATTCTTTGTTGTTATCGTTGGTCTGAGTGGGCCCCACACGGTTCTACAATTTCTCGACAAACAGTTCTGAAAGTTCCCATGCATTCAAGCCAGTGGAGCATTGTAAATTGTAATCGGTAAATGTAATCGAAAGTTCTGTCTTTGAATCAGGAGGGATTTAAAACGTCTGCTGGGTTCAGGATTTAAAGGTTTTGTCGGAGCATTGTTGTGTTGCATGTACAGTTCCTTTGTCAGTTTTGTTGGGTCCCGTTAAAAGTCAACTGGAAAGATGGAGGTTGAAACGGTTGAAGTGGCGGACACTGAGGACGGTGATACGTCGGGTACTGAAGCGTTGAAGGAACCGTCGAAGCCTGTAGAGGAAGGGGAAGAGGAGGCAATAAGTCGGCCAAGTACTCCAAGTATGCCCATTTTCGACATTTTACCAAAAAATGAGGATGGTAAATTGTGTAACTCTTCTATTCTTTAGTTAGTGTTTTTCGTTTGGCCCCTTTTAATATCCTCAAGGTATCTTTTTGTTCAATTTTTAAATCCTCCATTCACAATTAATTCATTCTCATGCCGGTTTGTAATTACTTGCGTATGTTTTTCATGAGCCATATATTGTAGTGATGCATTTTGTTCATTTGTTCCATGAACATCTTTGAATAGCAGGATGATATAAAATAGGAATTAATTCTCATCGACTCAAAAAATCTGTCGCTATAATATATAACATGCTGCTTTTAAAGCTGTTGACACAACGGTAGCAAAGAAAAACGCATTAAAATGACATAGTTAGTGACTTATTAAATTTATCGAAAATGTTTTATATGAATCAATAAACGGAATTTTTTTCAAGGATTGATTCACAACAGAATAAATTACTGCATATAGGTCAGGGTAAAAATAACATATTCTCCAGATTAGATCTCTCAGCCCGAAATACAACCCCAGGTTATAGCGGATTTTTAAAGAAGTTTAAATAATTGAAACAATTGAATTAGATGGATAGTTTTGCTTGTAAACTCAAAAATTATGGTAGATAACTGTTTACAATCGAGTTATTTATATGAAGACAAAAAAATGACATAGACAGAAATATTCCACATATCCAAAATCCAAGGTTATAAATAAAATTTGTCAATTATGATCTATTTCGAGTAAGATGGACGTTTGAAATAAAATATATGTCCTTATTCTATATTGCTGGTATATCGTGTAATCGTACAGATTTAGAAAATATGTTAGCAGATTTCGAATCAAAATCGTTCATTACATATAACGCTTTCTTCCATTGCATTAACGATGTTAAAATATTAATAATAAATTAACTTATTACTAAAAATACTAGAACTGAAAATAAAAACAAACAAATTTCATTGACTGAAAGATTATTAATGGATTTCATATATTTTTATTATACATTCCTGCACCACAGACTACAACAACGAAAGTAAAATTCACATGAATACAAGTGTTTCCAGAAGCTTTGGAAATTACTATTTTAATTACCGTGAACAAGCTTAGCTTAGCACTCTAGTTTCTTTCGAAGTTAAACCGTAACATGATGACAGATATCTCTAGAAATTTCGGGCTAAACAAGTTGATCTGTTTTTATGGAACTGCTCTGTCAGGCAAGCATTTATAGGTTCCTTCTGTTTTCGCCTTTTCGCCAATATTATTATATGAATAACTTAATGTACTTGGCTGCTGATCAAATAAGACTTTGGACCCCTGTTCGGATATTTAAGCCGTTTAAATTCATACGTATTTAGAGCAAATATTGAGGATTTTTAGCAAATAAATAGAGCTTATTTGATTTGATTAAGATACACGATTTACTGACACAATTTGCTTTCAACGGTTTAATTTTTCTTCCATGACATATAATATATCCGACTGAAACTTAAACTCAAACCCCGTTGCAATTGCAATATTGCAAAATAAAATTTTCAGGACAAATTGATGAATATCAATTAAACAGATGTAATAACTGGTGATTTAAAAAAATAGGAGTAGAATCAAAGAAACCAAAAGACAGATTAAATAAACTTAAACATTTTCAGAAATTACATTAGAATCAACTCAAGTGTAATTAATAAGAACAGTTCCACAAACCACACTAATAAATTCTAAAAAGCTTTCAAGCACTTGAGATTATTTACCAAAATATGTTTTAAATAGTTACATTTAAACTTTAACAACATCTTTTCCTGGCATTAAATTACTAAAAAATGACGCATCGCAAGTCATTCTCTAAATTTTATTGATTCATGCGAGAACGAGAACATTCCATTGATTTCACGGAATTTCAGAATGGTGGAGACCATCGCATCCTCCAGAGACGTATTTATGGGAAGAAGTCAGACGAAAGAGGCAAAAGGGTGGATATCCTTGGACAATACTGGACAAAGATGGAGAGGAAATCGAAATCGAAAATGAAAATGAAATTGATGTCGAGGATTATTTGGAGTAAGCTGTATTTTACTTATCAACTAGTTACTAACATAAATTAAGGGTTTATATAGCGACAATCCATATTGCATACCGAGTATTAGCGAGTTACCGATGAGGTTCGGGAACCGTTTTTGTTGAAATACGCGGATTCATTTTATTAAATTCAGTCAGACTATGTAGGCTCTAAAGAGCTAAAGACCTTCATTTCATTTGCAGTATTTCTGACTGGCAAAAATTCGGTTGTTGATAGGCTGAAATGAAATAGTGTCTGTGTAACTTTGAGGGCATAACATGATTAAAGTTATTTGACATAATTATAATTAATGGATCCAATATATTCTACACCACCTCACACCAGCTCACACCTTAAAACGCTTAGACGTTTACCCGTTTTAATGAAGCAAAATCGAAAGCTCCAATCGAGTATACTTGTAATTGGAATGAATGAGGCCAAAATAAGCAAGAGAAATAATAAATAGTAATAATAGTAATAATAAATAGTTCGACTTTGCAAACCCCACACCCATAGACGAATTTGCAATTTCAGGAAAGCGTAAAAGACATTAATCAACTTATTTTACTAAATTTCCTTATACTTTGGTCTAGTCTACGTAGAAAATATCTAATCAACCCTGATTGCTAAAATCCATCACATCCAAAACTAAATTAAAATATTACTACATGGGCCATTTAAATGTTAACTTAAACCGAAAGGAGACAGGTCTATATAGAGATATCAGTCAAATATTTCATCAAAGTTTCACACAGACGTCAATTACGGCATCATTAGTCTGTACCCACAACAGCCTGGTTTTTGAATATACAATTTTTTGCCCGTCGTCCATTAACACAATGCTTGCCGATTCCAAAAATACACTTATTCATTCCCTGTCACATCGGAGCAGGGATGTCAGTCAGTAGGATTTTAACTCTAATGTTACCCTCTGTCGTGTGAACGGTCTGGAGTACACATACAGCACCACAAATTCTACCAGTAGCTTAGAAGGACCTTAGACATCGGTAAAAATAGCAGATCTGTACTCTTCGTTAGCTCATCTCATCCTGACCTGAATTCGGAATCTGATCAGTACATTTGTTGGCACAGTTTAAATGCCATTGAGTCTGCATGCCAATCCAAAAAATATGTGCTATATAAGTAGGGTACAATATCGGAACAACACAGGATGTGAATGGATGACTTTTCTACACCGCATTTGCTCAAAACACAAAATAATATACGGCCCTATAGTACTGATTGATAAGTCTCTTTTGAAACGCACATTTGAGACCCCGGGTTGTGTTATGCCCCGAAATACATCAACACACTATTTGGGTTTCTCAGATAGAAACCGCTTGGAAGAGATACGCTATATACATGCATACGAGTCCTAACTATCTACGGTTTTCCAATGCTCCGATGCACTGTCGGTTTATGTAGTGTAGACCGGAAGGGTTTGCGAAATTGAACTGAAAATAGGGTACATATATAAAAGATTCGTTCGGAGGGCAATGGTTTGTATTTCTACATACATATTACACTGCAACATAGAAGACAAGCGTATGAAATAGATAGAGGAAAACAAAGTTGAGAAGTTGGCTTCAGCGACTGCCTCAATGGAAAGCCAAGGATTTGAGTCTAATCTAATTTTATCTTCAGTCTTGGTCTCTCCTCTGCCCTGATTTCCTTTAATTGTCCAGTACGGTTTAGTTTGGTAGAGGGAAATGGGCTTCGATGGACAAGAAGGGGAAGGGCTTTGTGTTTTGTGGCTGTCAAACGTATCCTTCGGCTGGGTCAAGCGGTTCTAAATCTGCGTGGGAATGGGGTATCGCTACACCTAGACAGAAAACGAAACACGTATCTCAATCCAACCCCGTCATACCTTCCACAAAACCTCAAGACATGGCTAATATCAATAAGCGATACAGGTTGGAACGTCATCAAAGCATTATAACTTTACCGGAACTTGTGTCTTGTGGGCAAAGTTCTGAAAATTGTCCGTTCCGTTCCGTTGACCTCCTTAAACGGTTCTGTTGAACAATACAGGCGAATGGAATTCAAAACGCCTATCTTTTCTATGACGAATCGTGAATTTTCGAAAATTAATGGATTTTTATTTAAGCAACGACTCAAATCAGTCTAGCTAGACTGCATGCACACATCGGTTTAATTTTTCATTGGCAGTTGGGGATTTTTATTCATCAATCGATTATAAATTTTATCCGTTTCCCTAAACGAAATTCAATTTTCGTAAATCGTAGATAGACGTCGAATAAAATTTCTTCAGAAAATGAAGACGTATTTGTTTGCTAATTCCTTTTGTTCTTCAATAGTGACAACCTCTACGAGCCGGTCAACCCTCCCCCACTTTATGGAACAGGAAGTTCTTATATGGCCAAGGATAAGCACGAAACTGGGTCACTGGATGGTCGAATGATCGACATCCCCCCTGAAATTGAGGTATTTTCTATTCGATTCTATACTCCACTCAGGTAGCGTTACGATCCTTTATGCATGATTTAATATTGAAGTAAATATTATAGTAAACTAACTTTAATAATTTATAATTCAAGTCTGACGATGTGAAGCACATAAAATCGAATCGGAAAAGTCTAACTGAAAAAATTGTCATTGGTTATGCAGATCGTCAACTCAGAAGGCTTGGACGGTTTGGACATGCCCGATCCCCATGAGCACGGTTTCGACGGAGACAATGAATGGATGCACTCTGATGATGAAAGTGGTGTACCTCCAAAAGCATTGTTCACCGCAGGGATTAGAAGTAGAGACGCTAAAGTCCCAGAAGCCGCAACATCAAAAGGCCGACCATTAACCAACAAAGGAATTACTTTCTCTCCCGACACCCCGGACAATGCAATGGAAGATGACGAAGAGTACGAAGAGGAAGCCGAGCTAGAACTCCAACAAGTTCCACGAAGTTCACATCAGCAAGTTCAAGAGTCACCAAGCGTGCCAAAACGAAAGACTACGACATTCGAAATATTAAAGAGTAAAGTTGCAGGAGCTACGGGTCAAGTAAGACAAAGATTCGGTAAAATTGGACTCCCCGTCAGGCCAAAATTAAATCAATGGGAGGGAGTAAAGTTGGCACGGAGGAAACCCAAAAAGAAAGCCGCTGGAGGTTCCGTTGAGCCGGAGGACCAGGACCAAGAACATCACGATGATCAAGAATTCGTTGACGAAGGGGCGGCTATGGAAGAAGATACTGGAGAGCAGTTCCCATTTCCCGCAGACACCGTACCGACCCCCGTCGAACCAGAACCGGAACAAGTCTCTGCGTCGGCTAAAGAAGTCAAGGAAGAAGCCCAACGGAAGGAGAAAGAGGCAGCTGCAGAGGAGAAGCAAAGAAAGCAGAAGGAGCTGGAGGAAGCAAAACGTCTGAAAGCAAAAGAACAGGAAGAAGCGAAACGTCTGAAGGCCGAGGAACAGGAAGAAGCGAAACGCGTCAAGGCTGAAGAAAAACAGCGAGCAAAGGAGGAGTTGCAGAAAAAGAAAGAAGAAGAGAAGTTGGCAAAACAGAAGGCAGCCGAAGAAAGCAAGAAAGCTGCTGAAGAAGCAAAGAAGATCAAATTAGAAGAACAACTTGCCAAAGCTCGAGAGGCGGAGGAACAACGGCGGGTGAAAGAGGAAGAAAAATTCAACCAGATCAGAGAAGAAGAAGAAAGGCTCCAGCGAACGAGAGAGGATGAGGAAACCATGAAATCTACCCCTGAGGAAGAGGAGACTCTAAAAAATGTTGATGATGAAATGGTCGAACAAGAAGTACCCACACCAACAGGTACAGGAACTAGAAAGAAGCGAGTATTTCGCCGTCCACAATTACCTCAGTTACCACAATTACCGCAACTTCCCCAGCTCCCACAACTACCACATATGGATGACTTCAGAAAGAAAATTAAACGAAGCAAAACTCCCCCGTCACGACAAAACCCTAATAAACTGAAGTTGTCTAAAAAGTCCGCAGGAATAGCAGAAAATCAGTTGGCTGCCCAGTATGCAAGTGAAATTGAAGCTCGTGACCTGGAAATGGAACAAGAAGAGCTTCAACAAGCCAGCGGAAGCGGCACAGTCCCCGAACCTCAAATTTTTGTCACGCAACCTTCTGTTGAGCCCTTGGAAGAGCCTGAAACCCACGTGGATTGGAAACCACCTCAATCCTCTTCGACAAGAAGTGAAGAGATGGATGAGGAGATTGAAGAATCTGCCCCAGGAGCCAAAAAGTCGCCTGCCGCTAAGGAAACTTTCGATAAAACCATGAAACAACTCAAAGGATTCGGTGTCAAGTCTAAAGCAATGGCTTCCAAAACATCCAAAGGAATGGGAGAGAAGATGAAAGTCATTGGGAAAGACTTGAAGAAGTTTGGTGTCACGATTAACGACCGATATCAATCAACCATCGAAGAAATTAAATCCAAACAAGAAGCAGCCAAAGCACGTACTAAGCAAAAGGCAAAAGAAGCCGAAGATATCGATGATGGTGAAATGGAAGTTGACTTCGACTACACAGAAACGGGAACGGAACCAAGGCGTAAATTCCGATTCAGGCGGCGAGATGACTCCCAGGAAGAATCAGAAGACATGCAACACAAGGACACTGGTTATTATGAAAATTCGGAAAACAATCAGGTCCCAACGGAGCAAGCCAATAGAACGGACGAAGCCCGAATTACAAGAAGTCAACTCCTGGGTCGTGCAGATCGAGACTGGGAATCTCCACTGGATTTGGCACAGAGCCGCGACGTGTCGGAAGAACCATTTTCTGGCTTATCGTCTCGCGATTCCCCTCCTGGATCCTCCATGGCTTCGTCCACATTCGCTCATGTCAGAAAACACGGCGTATTGGAAGAAATTGATTCCGACGAATTCTTCCTCCGGGAAAAGGGAATATCAGAAGGAGAAGACGAGGAGGAAATCAACCGGTTTCTCGTCGAGGAGCTTAGACAAGCGTTTAGGCCAACAATGTCAAATGCACTGGCAGGTTTCGACCTACCTAATCCTCCCCAGAGGCCAGAACGACTACCAAGGAAGCCGCCAAGGAAAGACAGGGGTGATAAATCCCCAACCTATCAAACCTTTCCACCTGAGAGACCTAGGCGGAAGACCCCTGGCTACGTATCCGCGTACATGCACGGCCATCCCGAACCAGAAGAAGGTGAAGAAGAAAATGAAGACCAAGGCTCAAATGAAGAGGAGCGGGGTTCTCCACAAGAAGACATCGAAGAGTATGACGATGAGGGAGTCCAGAGAGTCAAGGAAGAGCTGGAGAAAGTTGACCAAGATACGGAACAAGGCAGGGAACAAGACGAAGTGAGGGAAGAATACGAAGATGACGGACGGTATGAGCCAATCAGTGACGAACCCGTCAAGCCACAACGAACCAAACGACGGCAACAAAAGTCAAGTCCATTGTACTACAACACCGTAGGAGGGAATGAATGGATGAGGGAAATGGAAGACCAAGTTGAGTCCTCGGAGGCACAACCCTCAAGTCCCCAACGGCAGAGAACCAACAAAAGTAAAAGTGAAAGCGGGGCTCCTGCCGACGGTTCCGAAATCAATTTTGCAGACGATGAAGCGAGGAGTGAGCCTGGAAGACTCTCCACTCCTGGAATACCTCTGGCACATGCAGAAAGTGAAGGGAGGATTGACGATGGGGACGTGGATTTGGATGACAATCTAGAGTATGTTGACGAGGCCGGATATGCCGTGGTTCACAAAGATAAAGATCCTCCAAGAACGGCTCCACGGAAGAAGCGAAGGTCTGGAAGTAGCAAGGGAAGCAGCTTGAAGAGGCAGAGTCCGGAACAGTTACAACAGGCGGGTGAAAGTGGAGCTCAATTCTTTTCCCTTCCTCGTCACACTCCAAGGACCTTTCACATCGTACCTCCCTCAAGGCCACAGAGAACGTACAGCACTCTGAAGCCGAGGCGACCTCCACGTCATAAATCAAACCAGAACTTGGGGAAGGATATGGGGAAAGAAAGGAAAGACAATGAAGAGGCAAGACCCAGCACTGCAATTGGAATCATGCAGGGGCGTAGTACCACTGGGTGCGTTTTCATTTCCCTTTTCTAAATAATATCCAATCTAATGATAAAGGAAAATTTTATATCCTATGACAATAAATGATTTGTTTTTGTTTTCTAAATAGCTTTGCTGGACGTCCACTTCCGGCACCACCACGACCACAAAGATCACCTGCGCCATTGAACGATCTCGACCAAACATCATTAGAACGAGCTGTGGGGGCTAGACACTATGCCAACTTTGGCGATCAAGAGACTGCAGATCAAGGGGTTGTCGAAGAAGTGTTTACGGCAACGAATATTCCAGTTCTGGGGAGAACGAGAGATCAGGATGGTAGTAGTAGTACAACGGCGATTGGTGATAATAATGTTGGAAGTCAGAGCCAGACCCAACATCTTCAGGAAGATGAATTGGAAATCGAAGCTGCGATACGGTCCTTCGTAGAAGACAGCAGTCGAGTTACGAAACAGAGGTATAGAGTACATTTCAGATATATTATCATTCATTACTTTCATTACATATGTTTAAGAAATCTGTTGGTACCAGAAGTATTTTAATTAAAACCTCAATAATTCATGATTTAGTGATTCCGTCGGCCCCACCTCTTCTAACGGCCGCAACGCACAAGAACGACCGAGAAGTCCTATTCCGACACGAGATTTGCCCCCTCAATCCTCTCCTGGAACCCAATCTCAATATGTTTTCCCCAGAAGATTGTGCCTTGATGAATTGGAAGTTAACATTTTAAGAGTTAACGATCTCAGCGCCCATTCTATTACCGTTGAGCATTTGCAGGCACCGCAATTAGAGGTATGTTGGAATTATGTTTGAATTGATTAAGATTAAAGCCTGAATTATTCAATGTTTAAGCTATAATGTATGTATACTTTTTTGCAGGTTAATTCTTTAACAAGTGTTGGGCCTTTATCAGTATCCAGCATTCACACACAAACCATAAACTCCGATCAAATCATGTGCAATAGACTTTCCAGCGATACAGTTGACCTCCCATCCGTACCACCCCTTTCATTTTCTAATCTATTATCTCCTGACGACCCAATTAAAGAGCAAAAATCAGAAACTACGCAGGCTGCATCACAACCTGTATCTGAAGATCCTCCTGAAGAGTTACGTCTGGAAACTACAGAGAGAGAAGAAACCGAAAATGAAAGTGCCTGTTTTTATACACAAGAACCGGTAGATGAGTTGGAACAAAATATACCATCCGACTTTACTAAAGACAGTACACCTCCGGCAGATGAGCTCATCCGCTCATCCCATAGTGAAGAGTTTTGCATGACGCCCGAGCAACCGGCCGAACGTTCTGATGACAATTGGGATCGTCCAATACCAACCGAAGAAATCTCTAAGATTTCTGAAGTTCAAAGTGACAGTCCTGAGCCAGATGAGGAATATATGAAATACTCTGAAGATCCGGAAACCACTGTGCCATTCGACGACTTTGCACAATATTCAGAAGGCCCATACGAAAGCTCGATGGTCTCCGAAGAATTTGTGAAATCCACTGATGATCAGCTCGAAAGTATCGTGAGTCCGGAAGAACCCATGCAATCAGAGAAAGAAGAAGTCGAATGCCCAGAATCTATGGGCTCCAGTGATTTCACAGAGCCTTCTTTACCTTTAAGAATTGAGTTGGCAGCAGAGATTGTTGACGAACCTTTACACTCGTCAGACGACCAATGCGATAATTCGGAACCGGAGGAAACGATTGAAAAACCTTGTGAAGCCCAAGCCGTACGCTTAACTCTAGAACCGTTTCATACGGGCAGGTCCTTATCTACGGAAGAGTTCATAAAGACATTGGAAGCTCGGGTGGAAGGCATCTCACCAACGGAGGATCAAGTCTCGCCTTCTGATAGTCAAAGGGAAAGTTTCGAAGTAGACGAAGAGGCAACTCGTCCACCACTTCAAACGGTTATTGCCCGTGAAGAAATTATAAGTGTTGAAAGGTCAGTAGAAGTCGGTCCCGAAATCACGATCCCAAGTCCCAATACCGTCGTCGACGAGGCAAGTTCTACAACTACTATGGAAACACCCGCTTCTATCGATGTCAGTCCGTCTGCAATGACAATGCAATCTGCATCACCCGAAAGGGAAGAAGATGTTATTCAGTTGAGTATTCGTTTGGGCCGTGCCTTAGCACGATTGACCATGCGAGCATTGCATGCCATAATCGATTATGTGGACACGGCTACGTCTGATGATCCGGCCAAAGCTGAGCAACAAAAAGCACATATGCAAGTTTTACTCTGCGTTCTACTGATGCTAATTGCCGGTATTTTACTTTCTTCGCGTTCTGGTCCAACAAATCCACGCTGGGAATTTTTGATGCCCCCACCAGATTTATAAACTGTTTACTTTAACTGTATGAATGCAGGCAGATCTATGTAAATGATGCGATGTTATGTTATAATATATATGCATAAGAAGTAATATATGTATTGACGTGTCGGAATTTATCTATTACTTATTTACTCGATGTTCTATAATAATGTCCCATTCTTGAAGGACCCGGCTTATATTTAATACATCAAATCCCCCACGGAGCGTCAATTTCCGCTTCATAAAGCATGGCACGCAAACTCATATCTTCGTCGGTTTTAATCCCCACCAACTGTGTCCAAGCGATTTGTAGAACCTCAAATTCTTTGGAATAGGATGGATACTCCTTCAAAGCGAACGCGACTTTTTCCTTTCTCTGGGTTTCAGTAACATAAGCAGTGGATATCCTTGCGGCTGTCTCAACTGTTGATTCCAGAATCCAATTAAATTAAATTAAATTACATAGCACACACAGGCACACCTTGTTATCATAAACATTTAATCCAGCTCTCATGATCACAATTTACAACATTAATCACAATAATTAAAAATATTCGCCATTTCATTATGCTTTATGAAACATGATAATTACACATCTTAAGTAATCAATATTATGAATTATTATGTACTTATGTTTGGAAACAATCAAGTTGTCCTTCCATGGATGAACGGTAAAATGTCAGATTCAGAGGGCAGATTTGCAAGATGATTGTTGTGAAAGTTCCATTAATGGAGGTTGAAGCACAACATAATCAATAGATTTGAACTTAATTAATGCTCATTAAACGAACCAGTTAGAGTTACAGAGATAAATAAAAATGATTTTGATTGTCATAAAAATACGTTGTCTGGTTGTTGCTATTAAAATGTGCTAATTGTAGCGTATATAACTATAACTACCTATAATATAATCTGACATTTGCTATGCATGAAGTCATACAACACTTTCGCTTTCTGTGGATTTCGAAGAAGCCATGGCCCCCAAACACGGGGGTCCTGGTCCTGGACCAGAGTGAAGTAATTTCTCCGCCTCAGTAGACCGACTAGGTTCATTTAAATTAAGAGTACGGGATCGATGTGAACTTGTATCGCCTTCATCTTTCTTTGTCGAATCACTGGCGGTATTTCCGATCCCATTTCCATTTATAATTGTATGAAACCACTTTTTAACACTATTTGTTTTCTTTTCAGTTTTTAGTTGGTCGGAAAGTTTTCTCCAGCGAGACTTTTTAGGGGCACGACCACTACAGTCACCAACTTCGAAACTAATTCCCCCACTACCGCTAACAATATTATCTTCTACCTCAGGTTCCATTTCATCACCTTCCGAATCCTCCTCATTATCATGGTACCTCTCATTGTCAGCGTCTAGGTCCATCCCTTCGGCATCAAGAAGATATATCGACTCATTTCTGCCATCCGAGTCGTAGCTAAGAGCGTCCATGTTGTGGTTGGTACCACCCCGACTATTTCGATAGTGCTTGTTGAATGTAGGTCGTTTAACAGGTGGGGAATCGGATGCTGGGTCCTCGTAGAATTTTAGAGCATTTGACGGAATGGAATTTCTATAACCTGGATCGAAAGAAGAGTGGATGTGGTCTAGCCTGGAGTTGGAGGAACCTCTACATTCCTGACTAACTGGCGATTTGATTATTGGGAGTTCATCAACATCTAATGACTTAGAGGTTCTTCTAAATTTCAATATCGGAGCAATGTTAGTATGACTATCTCGTTGATTAAGAATGTCTAAGGACCTGGATTCCCTTACAGAACCGGAACCAACTGAAATCTTTTTATTATGAGGTAAGAAAATGACTTTCTTGCGGTCATCATAATCACTTGCGCATGTAGGGGACTGGGGCAAGCTATGTGAACTGTCTGAATTAGGAACCTTTTGAAGTGCGTGAGCTGGAGAATTATTAGGGCTGTGCGTTGCGCTGGAGTCACTCGGTGGTTCAATGGTAACTGAGCATTCCCCAGGTTTTGCTGGCCTTAGTTTTGACAACAAGTCATGTTTCCGAGATCTGGATGGTGTTCCTACAGGACTGGCCCTGTTACTAATTCTTTCCAATCCGGTACTAGAGTTCAGATGACCATTGCTGTTACGGTTCATCTGGGAGTTCCTTAAGGACAGAGTTAGTAGAGCAGGGTCAAAACTTGGTCTTCGGATGTAGCTGGCACTGCCTCTATGGTTATTCATAGCGTTATTTCCAGCACAAAAAGACCCTTGCCGTGAAATGCTGCCGCTGTCCACCAATTTAGGACTAGCTCTTCGTCGAAAACTCGCTTGTTCGCTAAACCCTGCTAAAGTTCGAGGTCGGCTAAACAATGGCCGCAAGTCCTTACAATCCTCTCTACGAGAGGCAACAGCACCTTCATTAGCTCCAACTAACCACCATGTTCTAACATTGCCCTTTCCTTTCAGATGAACCAGCCCCCTTTCTTTAATCACATATCCACCAATTTTGTCCAATGCAAGTTTACACTCTTCACTAATGTGAATTTTTAGAGGTTCTCCATTCGATTCCATTCTTGATGAAGTATTCACCGTATCTCCAAAGAGACAGTAGCGCGGCATTGTTAGCCCCACAACACCAGCACATACCGGTCCAGTATGAATTCCAATTCGAAGTTTTAAAGTTTCGTTGGGTCGATGAGCAATTTTGTAGGAATGAACGGCTGTCAAAAGCTCGAGAGCCATGGAACAGATTTCACCGGCATGCATTATTCCATTTGTTAGTGGTAATCCAGAAACTACCATATAAGCATCCCCGATGGTTTCTACTTTGTAGACATCGTATCCAGTAATTATGTTATCAAAAAGAGTGTACAGGTCATTAAGGAAGTTGACCACTTGTAGAGGTGTACTTTCTGCAGACATTTGCGTAAATCCGACAATATCGGAGAAATAAATTGTTACGGAATCAAATGATTCTGGTTCAATTCCACAGCCAAGCGTCAGTCGTTGGGCTACAGGTGGTGGCAGCATGCGATGGAGAAGATCTTCCGTCTTCTTTTTCTCCTGAATCAACAGACTCGTTCTTTCAGTAACCAGTCCCTCTAAATTGTTAGCGTATTTCTCCATCATTGAAATCATGTGGTCCATAATATTTGGAGTCATCCCTTCTTTTAATGGCTTCAGTCTTTCACGGATGGCTCGGTAAGTGGGTCGATTTTCGGGTAGTTCGTCCCAGCATTCTTCTATTAGTACCGTTACATAGTCAGGGCATTGACTAGGACATTCATCCAGGAACTTTATATCTGGTCGAAACGGTGGATCTGAGAAGCTTCTCACTCTTTCAACGATTTCTTTTGGGTCATATTCACACATTCCATAGGGACCTTTCCGACCATATATTTCATACAAAATAATAGAAACTGCATAAATGTCACCGGCCTGGGTGCCTTTGCAGTTTGTTCCTTCTCGTAAAAGCTCCGGAGCTTTCCAAAGAAGACTTTGATAGTACGGATGAGGGGCGCAAGGATCTAAACAACCGACTTTGGCGGCTGATCGTAATTCAGACAGACCAAAGTCGGTTAGTTGGAGCACCCAACGTGAAGTGATTACGCAATTTGAACTCTTGAGATTTCCATGCATCCCTAAATCAGAGTCATGCAAGTAAATCATTCCTTTGACAAGGTCGTTTATCAAAGATGCAATAAAGGTGGAATCTAGTCGAATATCTTCATTTTCTACGACATCTGATAACGACCCTTTTCCACAGTAATCAAATGCAAGTGAGATTTTCATCGGTTGAATCACAGCTCCATGAAAAGAATTGATATTTGCATGGCACATCTCCCTCATGTATCGCATTTCTTTCATTGTTTGCCTTGAGATGACATGTTTCTTGATCAACTTCAGTTCTTTAACTCGAACGAGTGCTCCTTTGTAATGGGCTGTTGTGCAATAAACCTGACCAAGTGATCCCACACTTACAAGACTTATTCTCGATTGAGAGTTATCGCCAAATGATTGTTGGAGTACTAAATCGTTTACATCAATTTTCCATAAGAGTCCCTCAATCTCCTGCTCTATTTTCCATTTCCTATAGAGACTGGCAGCAACAGATAAAACGACGAATAAAATGAATCCTAATATTCCAGCTGTTACGATTGACCGATACCCTCGACCGGGTCTCAAGCACTTTTCCCAATTAAATCCACATTTTGGCTCATCTGCTGGTCTTTTCCCACCACTCCAGTCAATCTGCATTCCATTAAACAGTCGCATTCTAGGATAAGTAATATTTTCTGATGGAGGTCGGGGTTGAAAATTCGCAACAGGGATCATGTAATGACGACAACTAAAGGTGTGGTTGCTATTGAATTGCATGACTCTGGAAAATGGCTCATCTTTGGGTAGGGTTTTAAAGGCAATTAAAGTGTAATTTCCTTCCGAATCTCCATTTTCATCAATGGAAATTTTGGCACCAGTTATACTTTCATATTCTTTCATCTTGATAATGTGCTGAAAAATTGCACGCCCGTCTCTAGCTAATTCTTGAATATTTTCGTCGGGCCGTTCTTTCCAAAGACTGTCAAGTGCCTTAGCATAAAGGATCAAAGAATCGTACAAATTAGCTGCGTAAATAGACACCAGTTTTTTGTAGCCCAGTCTAAGAAATACATCGCCTTTGAAGCTAAATGGTGGCTTCTTCCCGTATTCATTAACAAGATCTGAAAAATCCTGGTAGGTCTGATTTGGAGGGCTAGGTGCAACAACTAGAAGTGATCTTGCAAGGCTTTCGTCGTAGTTTGGTAAATCTTTACAATCTTCTATCCTATGACTGATTATGTCCTGATGTCTCCAGAGGTAAGTCAAGGCTTCTCGTTTGGAGTAAGTCATCATGTCCACAAAAATGACCAAATAATCTCCATTATGGAATAGCTGCAACTATAAAAGAATAGAAACATGCTTTAGATATAATACATTTAAACCAACGGATAAGAATATAATAAATAATAATCATTAGTATTTATTTATTTACCGATTGCATTGTCCCCATCATTTCAACCAAATTCTTGTCCTGTCCTATAAACACGTAGATGCGAGTCTTATTCATTGTTCCAGTAACTATCTCATACCACTTCGGACTTCCGTCGGTAAAGTGAGTCACGTTCGTGACAATATAGTTATTAACGACTGCAAAATTTTCCAAGGATTCGGCAACAATCGTGTACTGAGTCGATTTAGTGGACGATGCAACTAAGACCGGGGATGGATTTTCCACGATAATGCTAAATCGTTTCCAGCCATTGTGGTTCATCACAGAAAGGACCGACTTCACAATTTGGGTGTCTGGAGCTTCAGTTCTTGCAAACGTAGGAAATTTGCTTTTGTCAGAAACAGTCCCATCAGGACAGCGGTATGATATCATAGTTCGATTCCATGCAGCTGCAACAGTTGCTTCAACATTACAAGTAATTTCCGGACCAAAAAATGCAGCTACATCTTCACACAGCATATCTGTTAATATTTTTGTTCCTCTGATTGGATCGCCTTCAGTATCTCCATATTTTAGTACCAAATTGACACCATTTAGTAGTTCCGTGTCGTTATTTACTCGTTCTATTGCCAACAGCATGGCACCCGAAATTGTGATTCCTTGTCTGAAAGGAACTGAGCCCTTGATGGCCGTCAGATAGCCAATAGTAAGATTCTCCTCCTTGTAGAAATTTCGAAAACCGGACTCTCTGGTGGTATTTTTGTAATTTTCTGTGGCAATTAATTTCGAAAAGGATGGCCCTCCTTGTACAGAGGAGGAAGCTTGATTAAAGTGCTCATTATCAGGGTCCCCCAAGCACCCATAAATTGGAAAGACGATTAGTACGATGTAAAAACAGAGCCACAATCTGACGTCTGCTTTTTTTACCATGTCTGTCGAGTTACATCTTATGTTCCCATCATAGCAATTTGTTGTAGAATTTTTATTCTGTTCAGACGAATCCAATGGTGAAACCTGCTTTAGGTCTTCAGTCTTAGGAATGGATAATGAATCCCAAATAAGTTTGCGAGTTCTGCCCATTGCATTAAAATGATGTACACCTTCCGTCCCAGATTACGTTACTTTCTTAAAATTAAGTCGTGAAACTCTTAGAATATTAAGTAAACCAACACGAGATCTACTTCGAAGCACTGTAGTTGATGAATCTTATATCAGTTTCATTAATTAATTTGGAGACACTATAATAATTTACGAGATTACAGTAGTACTAAATCCGCATACGGATCAGGCCTTTATTAATACGTTGAGGTCGGAGCTTATTTTCCAGACATCTTGAGTACATAATCTCACATGTTTCAGCTGAGTTGGATTATATATTTATCACTGTCCAAAATTAACCAGAGAAGATAGATTTATAAAGGGTAAGAAGGAACCTGAGTGCTGGGATTAGTTCGACGAGTTAATAATAGAATGGCTCAAATTGAATCAGTAATCAGTAACCTATCGATTTCCTACACTTATGATCCACATCATCAGCTAAAAATTTCAGTGACAACAATCATTACCGAAATCTTGATGACTCCATGAGAGAAAGACAGGATTATTTCCAGGGTGCAGTTGAGAAAGACTAGTCAGTTTCTTTGCACACTCTTGCACTAGGTTGGCTTGCTGCGTCTAAACCATAAATATAAATAGCATGCATAAATTAATCCGCTTTTGTAAATAACAAAATGAGGTTTTAAAGAACTTACAAGGGAAGTTAATCAGAGTGAACTCAAGGAAATGCTTGAAACTTTTATGGTCGTATCTACAACTAATATGGACAATAAAAATCTAAAAATTAGCGGCACTAATTGACGTTGACTATGTTTAAAAAATCGACGAATATAAAAAATCATGAAAATTGAGTTTTTGAAATGCTCATAAAACGACGAGTTTTGGTCCGATTTTCAAAATTTTTCGAGTTTTTGAATGTCAAAGAGTTGTTGTTCAAGAAAAGTAAAAGATTTGAATTTTTTAAAAAATTATTACTTTTTTGGAGTTTTTACTTTTAGAGTTCTCTGGAAGTGCTTGAAAAAAAATGATTTTTATCAATATTTTTTTGAAAATTCAAGTCTTGACATTTCCTTAAACTACAACTCTTTGACATTCAAAATCTCGAAAAATTTTGAAAATCGGACTAAAACTCGTCGTTTTATGAGCATTTCAAAAACTCAATTTTCATGATTTTTTATATTCGTCGATTTTTTAAACATAGTCATCGTCGATTAGTGCCGCTAATTTTTAGATTTTTATTGTCCATATTAGTTGTAGATACGACCATAAAAGTTTCAAGCACTTCCTTGAGTTCACTCTGATTAACTTCCCTTGTTAGCTTTAAAAAACAAAACCATACCATTGATTCAACGATGATGCCTAATTTCTCACAGGAACTCTGAAACTTATCTTCATTGTCACTATTTTAAGATAGAACAATAAAAATCAGCCACTTTTCAATATGCAACGAAACCAGCCAAATGTCGAAATCCTCAACTTTTCAATTGAATATGAATATTTAAACGAAATTTATTTTTAAAATAAGTCCCCCAACCCCGTGAAAATATCCCCATTCCTCCATCAAAATTCCCCTGGCAAATTATTATGTGATATTTTTATAAATATTATATTATTATACAAATGCAAATGCAATCAATTTCACCAATTGTCGCATTTATTATTGCCTTACTTATTTTGAAAATCCTGGAACACCTGAACGCCACTCAGATACATCTCATTCCATTTTTGGATTGCATTGTAGAATGTGACGACATTATCGTTAACTACCCTCCGCGAACCGGTTAAATTTCCTTGTTGTTGTGGAGAAGCGGGGGACTTGACGCTACTAACTGGAAATATAAGATTGAACTTTAGTTGCGACTTGTAACTCATCATTAAAATTCAAACGGATGAATGAAACTAATGAAAGGTAGAACAAAAACTGACGACCGTTTAATCACGATACATTATTTAGACTTACACGAGGAACTTTTTCTCTGGTGAGCTGCCATAAATGGTTTAACTACGGAATTGAACTAACTGAGTTATCTACAGCACCAACTTCTTGCGTCAGCCTTATTATATCTTGCAACACAAATTTTTAAACCGAAAAGGTATCTACTTTATATACTTAAGATAATCCTTGAACTTTGTACGTCCTCCCGTGCCGTGAAGTGTATTAGTAGTACAGTCTTGAATTAGATACTTTTAATTTTCTTAATTTCTTTGTAAACCACTTGCGTTCGAACTGTAAAGATAGAAAGAAGTATTGACAATTAGATACAAGCTCAAACACAGACTGGAACTGGAAAGCATGTCACATATTAAAGAACTGCTGATATCACATACCGTAAGGGTCAAACAGGAGTTTTTCTATCTTCTCAGCTGTCCGCTCACGGCGGACTGGAACTTTGTGCTTGGTCACACTACTCTCCAACAACACCAATACGTATCTATTATTAAAAACAAAAAAAGTACATCAATATACACCAACGGCCAAGAAATTATTATATTGTATATTCTAATAATTGCAAGTTATTGACAATTGTTACACTTCACACTTGAATGTATTTATTTATACATTAAGAATTCATTCAGGTCAGGTTCTCTGTTCTGCTTTGTGCTTGATGGCACCCAAAAAAAAATATTTCTAAGTTTTATTTTGGAAAATCTTATCAAAATATGAAATACAAAATATGTTCTTTCGCTCAATTTGTAATCGTGAATCGATAATGAAATGATTTTTGATTGTATATTATTGTATGCCTTAATAGTAATAGCTGAATACTTATGCTAGTATAATAGTCACAAGCAAAATACTCACTTTGATTTGATCTTCTTGCAAAGGAAGTTTGTCAGGAACATTTCTGAGCCGTCAGCTCCCTGTTGTCACACCTAGTCACTTACGGAAATGAGGATCCCTGCTGGCTGAGCCTAAGTACAGAGCCACTTACAGAATTAAGGAAGAGAAGACAGTTAATCTGTTCTTGTAGCTCTGTCTCTAGTCTCTCTAGCTGTGTAGACAAATTCTAAACTGAAGATTAAAAATAATAATCACGGTCAAGCGAAATTATTTATTCACAGCCGCTCTGAAATATATGAGCTGAGCATACGAGCCTCCACCCGCGTCCGTATGAATACGAATAGATAACAAAGTCTCTATAATATTCATATACATTTATTATTCCGTCCGCCGTCCTATTCCTATTCTCTTGTACACAGTGCGACTGTCCCATATCCTAGAATCGTATACATTGTGCATTGCATTTGAGAGACAGAACTAATTTCATACAATTCGTACTTCATATAATATACAACAGGCAATCGGATATTGCACATTGCCTAATTCTATTGCATCTCGAATTCAATCTTCCTGTCGGAGTGCAGAGTGTAGCGGTAGCCTCTATTCTATCTAAATCTAGTCAGTCTAACCCTCTACTATATTATCCAATTCTATGGTCTAACCACAAAATACAAATGCAAAAGATACAGTTTACTAGGATATTTTTTTGATCAAGTTGAACGTTATTGGAGGGAATCATCCGTAACCACGAGGTACGACGGTAGAAATCGAAAGATTGCAAATATTTAACACTTCATCTCATGTCTTATATTTAACGTTTTATATAACCTCTGTCTCTGTCCCTTTGCCCTGTCTCCCTGATCTGATAATTCTGATATGAATTCCTTGATTATTTATTTTTGATTTTATATTAATCTGTCTGTAGTATCCTAGTATGTAGTAATCTGTGAATCTGTAATCACACTGCACTGACTGAAACCATCTTATGATATGATTGATGTATGATTAAAGGAGTGTGTGTACCTTGACTTGTCTCAGTCTCAGATTTTTCTTTAGTCTGTCTGTGCACAGTTCAGTTCCAAGACACAAGATCAGATTAGATCAGATAAGAGTTCAGTCAGACATTGCCTTGGCACCGTCAGTCGGATTCTCTGCTGATGTGCTGATCTTGTGGAATGGAATTGTCTATTCACTATTAATTAACTACTTAATTACAATTATTTGCTATTGTTCCAGATTCAAGATTAAGAAGGACGGCATACATAAAGCCATAAACTCCAGAAGTGACACGTTTGCCAGTCTGATATTATTCATATTTCCTGTGATAACCACATATAAAGTGTAAGCGCAATGAATTTGTAAACACAAAATAATTTAGAATTGAATCAACGTGCATATGTACCGTTGGAAATAATATTATTCTGTATTGTAGTATTATGTAGTAACTGCAAACTGGGATACATATTTGAATTGAATGCTTTAAATTTGTATAATTTTAGAACTCAAGCAAGTAATAATGGCATTCCTGAGCCGGAATTTCATCAATGGGGTAAGGGCGAAGGAAAATGTATTAAGATATTGTTCATAATTTCTTAAATCCAGAAGCAGTCAAAAAAATTTTCTGCGATTTTTTACTTTAATAGTTACACATAAAGATATACATACTTAACTTTGAAACTTAACCTAAATTTTGGATTTAAGACTAAATGCAAGATACAAGATAAGGATAATTCGTCAGGAGGTTTCCAAATATCATACAATTCAATTCTGACCGTGTTGTGATTCAGAAATTCAGAACACTGAAAGCAATTCCTACCAGTAGCGATGTTGGCTTCTTCTGAAATGTTGCAGAGTAGGATAGCCTTAGTATAACGCCTGCGACGGCTAAAACACCGTCTGCGTCTGGGAGTTGGATGTCAAAGTTGGAAATACCGTCTGCGTCTGAGAGTGTGTTAATAAAAGTCTTATCGACGGCCTCCCGTTAGCTACTCTAGCAGATGACGGGAGGCACCACGGTTTTTCCCCTCTCAGCGGCATTTGGTTTATTACTTGGTTTGGTTTGGAATAACAGAGCATATTATATGAATTACCACATCGCTTCTGGTAGCTGTGTTAAAAGCAAAGTATAATATTGCTGAGGATTTAAATGGCTTTATTTAAATGATAGTCAGCTTTCTAATTTGGTTTATTGGTGAGTAAAGTATATCAAATATACTTTTTAATGTTGTTTTATTTTACTATTTACTCACTCACAACAGATTTAAATCAACATTTACATCTTTTAAACTAAATTTCGGTGTTGGGAGTTCAACATGGAATTAGAAGTTGTACCGGAAAAGGCAAAGTTCAAGTTCAAGTTCAAATCTAATTCAGTCGATGCTTTATCATTGTAATTTAAAGTCACTTAAAATTCAATAACCAGCGATATACTATATCATACGCACAACACAATGGGGGTAAACTATCCGTAAACATCTACAGTAAATCGTGCGACGCGTTATATCGGTCAAAAAGGACAAACTAGTTTGTATACCAATTATAGAACCAAAACGTAATATAAGATGACAGATCTTACAATTGAAATATTCGTGGACGTTGTTTACGAATTCACAAAATAATGTAGGGACTTACGGAGAAAATATTTTTTAGACTTTGAGAAACAGAAACGAAATTTCTACTCTATTTTTGTCGTTTTTATGTTTTAACTAGGCAGCCACAGGCCCGATATCGGGCCTTAAAATTGTAGACAAACGTTTAGTGACAGCCTACTATATTATCCAATTCTATGTTGGCGACTAATTTCAAACAAAAAGTTTCAGGCGTGAGCCACATCAATTTTTACGATTGCACATTGCACCCTTAGGTGAAGATACGGACACCTCTGAACGTTGCCCTACTCGTTATTGATTATTTAAACCAACGCCGTTGTTTAAACAATTAAATTAAACAATGTGCAATGTTTTTAAAACAACACCTGCACCTCCACACTTTCTTTAAAGCGATTGAATGAATTTTTGAAGAGATTTCGATAATTTAAACAGCTTTAAAGGTCATGGGCTCAAAATTTTAACTTAACCGAAAGTTTTCACGGTGTAAGGAGATGTGAATCGCTATATCACACGATGATTTAAAAATTTCGATGACATGGAATGTTTTAAGGTCAATGTGTTCAATTTTAAAATTCCAACTCAACCAAAAGCTTTCTCAGTGAAAGAAGATGTAAATCGATGTATCAGGCGATGATTTAGAAATTTTGGCGACTTTGACCGTTTCAAGGTCAAGGGGTCAAAACTTCAAAATTCCAACACAACCAAATGATTTCTCGGCAAAAGAAGTTGTCAATAGATATGTCACACGATAATTTCGAAGTTTCGACAACTTTGACCGTTTCAAGGTCAAGGGGTCAAAATTTTAGAATTCCAACATAGCCAAAGCATTTTTAAAAGTACTGCGGTGTAAATCGATATGTCGCACGACCGTTTACATACAATATTATGTTAGGTCAGGTTAGCCCAGGTCACAGGTCATGGAATTTCAAAAGGTCATATCACCTACGCCAGTTCAAACTTTTTTTAAGAATTTTTGGTTATTTCAGTTTTTTGTTTAGTCAACCCAGTAAAAAACGTATAGCTGGAACATCAGTTACCCACAGACGGCTAATTTTATGTATATGGATGGTATAATCTCGCAATGCTCACCACCTGCCAAGTCATCATCAATCGTTAAAACAGCATGGTCCAAATCCAAACGACTTGCAAGTACTAATACGAGCACCACATAGTTTTCAAACGATTTAATAACAACTTTGTCGAATGTTAGTAGATAAAAATTTTAGAAGAATTTTTATAAAAATTTCTCTTTTCTACTTTTGCATACTTACACAGCCTCTTAAAATGCTACAGCAAATGGGGAAAGTAAAGAGAATAAAAAAAATAAAACTAGAGTCGCAGGTCCCAAAGTTCCCAAACCGGTCCACTTTCTCCTAAGACTTATAAATTGCAAAAACAACGTGCAATTCTTTGGTGTGTATTCAATTTCTTTTTAATTAGCTCGTTTTAAGCTAAAGTTTAAGATGGTGAACATCGTGGGCACTTTGCAGATACAGAAACTCAATATTAAAGGAAAACTTTCTTTCCCCAAAACGAGTCCGTCGTTTTTTAGGTTAATGCACTTGCTTCCGTCATCCGCCGTGAGTCAAGCTTTATTATGTGCAAACAATTGCATCCGGACAACAGATTAGTCGATTCTAGAATAGACGAGCTTATGGGTTATAAAGTTATAATTAGGAATCCATTTTTTACCACTTTATGACAAAAAATATAATATACAGTCATGAAAAATGAAATATAATGGCTCTCTAAATTTCATTACAAAAGTTTTGGGAGGATCGCTGTATATTAAATATTATACAATTGCATCATAGTTTGCCAGAATACCAATGATTTCGGAGTAGATTAATATGCATTATTACCTGTTACGACCGCAAATCAAAAACATAGAAAAAGTTTCGGTGCGCTAACTATTTTTTATAATGATGTAACGTTTCAGATTCGATCTCTGACAAATATTCCCGTTCTTGGAGTTCGTAATGTTGCTGCACCGTTTTCAACGTGTATGAATCAATTTATTCATTTCAATTGGTTTAAAATAATTTTGCCAAGAATTGTCTAGTAAGGAAACGTTATGAATTTTTAGCTGGACAAAAATTGGCCGCACAAGTTTTGAAGCCGGCTCCTGACTTCAAGGGAACTGCTGTAGTTAATGGAGATTTCCGTGAATTGAAGTTGCAAGACTTCTCGGGGAAGTATCTGGTTCTTTTCTTCTATCCATTGGATTTGTACGAGAGTTATTCTTATGCCAATATTATATTTCTTACTATTTTGATACCCTTCACTATGGACGCTAAAGTAAACATGTTTATTGATTTTATTTTTAGCACATTTGTATGCCCCACTGAAATAATCGCATTCAGCGATCGGATGAAGGAATTTAGATCCATGAATACGGAAGTTGTGGGGGTTTCGACTGATTCTCATTTTTCACACTTGGCCTGGATTAACTTGGAAAGAAAGGTTTGTGTACCATTATTTTAGTCGTCTTACCTTTTAACTTGACGAGATGACAAAGTTAAATTGATCTTGATGTTGTGCTTATTTCGGTTATTAATTTGTAGAAAGGAGGTTTAGGTGGTCTGGAGTATCCACTTCTTTCTGATTTCAATAAGTCAATTACAAGAGATTATGGGATATTAATCGAAGAACCAGGCATTGCTCTCAGGGGTTTGTTCATAATAGACCCCAAAGGAATCGTTCGCCAGATTACCATTAACGACTTGCCGGTTGGAAGATGTGTTTCGGAAACTTTAAGACTGATTAAGGCATTTCAGTTCGTAGAAAAGCACGGAGAAGGTATTCACAAAATATTATTTTTCTAATATTCTATTAAAAATTCTTGATTTGAAATCAACAATTAACTTAGGACTATAATTTGAAGTGATGTGATATTTGATTGCTAATTTTAATAGTTTGTCCCGCTGGGTGGACCGAAGGCTCAAAAACTATTAAACCGGATCCTGTAAACAGCCAACAGTACTTTAGTCAAGTCAACTAAACGAAGGATAAAAAAGATCGGTTCTTATGAGTTTTTGAAGGCAAATCGTAGTCAAATATGCTATATGGACCAGTAACCGCAGTACTATTAAGCCATGTCTCATTCCTTTTTTATTCAAATGGAAGAACGCGTAAAAAATCTCTCAAGTTGCAAATTATATGTAAAAACAAATGAATAATCAACTCCTTTGTAGCTAATCAAATAAAGTGCAGGTTGTATTTCTGAGCTTCTGGAACACGGACATGCTGGTTTTCCCTTATTTTTAATCCGACGTTATAAAACAAACGACTGTACTATGCTGGCTGTCATTATTCTACGTTTGTGTACATTATGAGAATTAGTGTAATTCTATTTTTCATCAACACCTACTGGAAATCCAATCTCATAAATTACTAAGACAAATGCTTGAATTAGCCCTTTATTTGTCTATTTAATAGGGGATTCAAGATGTTTATATATTTCAATTTTAAGTAGTTAATTTAATAGCTCATCAACACATCATTAAGTAACATATATATTAAATCGAGATCAATGAAGATCTCTATTACTTTCCACCTAGATGGAAGTATTTTTTCATGAGCTTCTTCTCTGCCTCGATGTGACTTTCTTCGCACTCGCAAGTTCCAAGTAGCAGCCAGATATTGTTGTAATAAGAGTACAGTAAAAACCAGGAATCTGTCCATTTGAGGGCAGGGCATGCATATTTGGATAAAGATGGATCTTCTCAATTCCCTTTGCGCCTCGCCGAATAAGACGGACTCTGTGGTTTTCCTGGACTTTCCAAAAGTACATGTATATTATATGTAATGTAACACCTCGGCCAGCAAGGTTGTTGTACAGACAATAAGAGTAGAAGATCAAAATTACTTTCTTACACTAGTTGGGTTTATAGTACAAACGATAATTTTTTATTCATCCACATTCCACATAATTTAAGAGCGGTGTGGATTCTGTGGAACAATGCTTAAATATTAATGTTGGACACAGTTGATCAATACCTGCTTCATCGTACAAGATTCCTTGATATCTCTACTGGTGACTGGTAAAAGCAGGCATATATGAAGCGCAAATCCAAACTTCATACACTTTGACTTTGAGCTCATACACAACGACTTTGAGATTGTGCTTCACAATCATAAAATGTGCTTTTACTATCCATAGTATTAGATTACATATTAGTTCATAGAAGTTAAGAATATCCTGTCATAGTGAAAGTATGTCATATATTATGATATATGAGACTTTTTTAGTATGTCAACCTGTGGTTTCAGGTTGAATGGTTCAAAATAGAATTAATGTCAAGGAGAGGAAAGATACAAAACTTCCCCACTCCGGTCCAGTAAAATGCTTTCCTTTAGCTCCAAACTCTGATGAACTGGAAGGACTTTTGCCCAACACTTGAACTTTCCATTCTCTACTCCGTTAACTATTCATGATCTTACAAGTCCACCTAAAAATACCATCTCTTGACCGACCTTTGTCAGCCTCCATTCGGCCATATCCCTTTGTTTTACTTGCTACTATTGTTTGCATGACCATAGGTATCTTTTAAGGGGTATCAAGTATTTATTTAAAATCCCAACGCAACGCATTATAGCTATAATGCCTTGTTACTCTATTTTTGTATCATCTCTATATCTTGTTGACCAATTCGGAATATTTGTTTTCAATTATTTACTGTAAAAGACTGACTCTGAACTGCCTCTCCATACAAGTTAAAATTAATTGTGTTTTTGTAACTCGATATATAGGGAACTATGTATTGATCCTGACATGCAGATCTCTGAAATGAATAAATAAAGTTATTTTCATTAGCTCAGGGTTTTACCGCAAAAAAAAACAGAAACTAAACTCGACAAATATTTTTCTGGATTTTATTGAATTCGTAAAATCATTTCGTTTCAAGTAAATGTCAAATATTATTGTATTTAAATAGTAAATTAGTCCAGAATGATGTTGACATAAATCCATATTTCCTCCCTGTCCAACTGTCCAACCGTGGAATATTTGGAATATTGTTTATACAAACAAGAATAAAATTTGTCAAACTGATTCGCAGGTCGCAAAAACTCGCTATTTCGTATGATATAGTAATTCAGGTTAGTTCGCTCACAAGGTTAGCCTTTCGTATTTCTATGAAGAGGAAAGCGAAAGAGAGACGATAGTTTTCCAAGACATGAACATATCATTATCATTTGAGGAGAAAAAATTTAACAAACCCCGGTGTCAAAAAACCAAGACTTGTAAAAGTCTCTGAATTATCATTAAAACTTTTGTGCATTAGCTTCAGTGTTACGTAAAATATTTCCAAGGCCTCCTGTATGCAGCAAACTACTACTCAATTAATGATTCTTTGCGTTTTCATGTTATCGATCTGATTCGTTAAAAGCAACATTTTGTGCAAAATAACAATCACAAAGTGTGCATCCCATTTTAATCCTCCGGACTTCCGTACCTTCCATCTGTTTTTCCAGGCGGATTTTCAAAGAATATCCGGACAATAATGACTTCCCCCTGGGGCTTCAGGCAACTTAACGTTATTACGAAATGTTATTTCAACTTCTTAACGAGTCTTAACTTAATCCTGTCCCCACTCACCAGATCCAGAATGAATTTTCTGAAGTATATATTATTATTCTATACTTATAATATTATAAATGAGGGTTTATTAATCTAAAATAGAGCATTTTTCCTATGATATATAAATAACTTAATAGATTCCTGTTGATTTTTATCCACACACTCGTTAATTGAAATATACTTTTTGTCTGATTGGAACAATAAGTATGGATTGCATGCCTATTGTTCTTAAATAATGAGCTTCAATCCGTATATAACTACTTGTTAAATTTGTGACAGGACAATAAAGCCCCTAAATTATATATGATGTCACTATATATTGTCACTGGAAAGAGACTCATTAAATTTTGAAGGACCAGAGGAACTCTAGAAAAGAAACCTTTGCATGTAGTAGATTGTCACTCTAATTTTTCGCTCAAGTTATGGCATTAAATTACTCCTAAGTGTCTTGGGAGATTTCACTACTTTCCCTTGATAATAGAGCCATGACAAGTCCTGAAAGCATTTCACTGTCTCCATCCTACCTACACCTACTATATAACTTTGATTCTATAAACTATTGATTTTGTCTGCACTTGCGAAATGTATCCTAGCCAATTAGAGCGCAGAATGTCTTAGCATTTGAACCCTGACAGTAAGTAAAAGACAGTTGGGAAGGACCCCAACAATCCGATGTTCTGTATAGAAAGCACAGTTGTTCAAATATAATGAATTGTAATTAGTCTATACAATATATACATACATATAAATGAGGAGATAATTGATTTGGCTTTATCGTAATGTCATGAGATGAAGGAGATTTTCCACGTATAACGAGCTATGTTTAATACTACTACACTGCCTCTTGAAATTCAATACTCAAGGAAATCGATAGGGTTCTTGGAGAAACATCAGCTCCCCAATCCATAAAGCCAAAATATTCATCCACCATTCCTAACCTCAATTAACATCTGACTTGACAAACACCTATTTCTAATAAAAGTCGTAATGGAATACGCAGCATAGTATATCCTTGTTAGTGTTACAAATATTGGCCAATTCATGGGGCTGTAACATGAAGTAAATAAGAACCAGCTTCATTTGCTGAAGCCAGTTCCCATAATAAATTAATTTGATGATGTTAATAGTAATTAAGGCTAGTGGATTTTCCGGCTCACTGAAAACTATCCGCTTCATGCCATTTGAAACGTAATAACATCTATGATATAGTTACAGGAGAAAAACAAAAAAATCCCTAGTGGAACTACTGCAGAATGGAAATGATCTACGAGCTAGAAAAAAGACAGATCCCTCAGAATCCTTGGATAACCGGATTCCTAAGTTACCGCAAAATATCCACTTTAAAGGGCCAGTGGATAGGGTACGGTTTTAACTGTGAATTTGAGAGGGATTTGTCTTGAGGATTACTACTAACTTAAACTACCAGTTTCCAGCTCATCGTAAATAGAGCAATACTACATTACTACGAAGGATTGTATGTCATATAGTAGTGGAGGGACTAATGAGAAAGAGAGAGGAAGAATATCGATCTTTCTCCTTATGATGAACACAGGACTTTCACAACTAGAGAAATTGAACGTATAATTCCTCCAGGGCTTGATCTCTGATCTGTTAGCTCAGATACAGGGAGATTCGTCTATGTCTATGTACATACTATATAGTATAGCTAGTGTGCTAGTAGACAGATCCATACATAACTACGTTAATATACATGATTCATAGTTCCGGAACCCAACCTGGTCTACTTGAGTCCATGGTGATGAAGGAACTGGTGGAGAGAGGACTTGAAAAGTTGGAGAAGGATGCGAGGGAAAGTGTTTGGCCGGGATCACGAGGAAGTGAAATCTGAGAAGGGCCGAGTTTTATGAGTCTCAGGTCTCCTCCGAGGTTGAGGGGACAGATTAAACTTCCCCGTAAGAACTTCAAGAGTATTGTCCTTCTTGAAAGGACCTAGAAATCGGGACTGTCCTTGAGGCATTGAGGATGCATGACTTCTACAGGAGTGAGTTGGACTATTCAGCATCAGCCGACCATGAGCTGACTGGGTTGGAGGAAACTGGAACACACAATCTGCATCCAGAGAGGAATTGTGGGATGAAGTGAGGCGACTGAAAGAAGGCTCCGAATTCCGGCTTCGGGTCCACATCACCGGTGGAGGACTCCGCACCAATCTCGCATGCACCTCCGCAATTGACAATGGGTCCCGGGACCGTCCACTCAGGTTCTCCTGTCGATTTAATCAGTTTCCGCACACGATTAGTTTACAACAATGGGAGGGGAACAATGGGGCTTGGTGGAAATTTCATCAAGTCTCTCTATAACTGCCGCACTATTATCATCCTATCTCATATTGTTCTCCCAATGGGTTTCCCTCATCCTTCTGTATGCCTCTGACAGGAGAATTCACACGGGGGGGACTCAAAGGGATGATGTAAATACAGGCCTATCATAACATTACATATCGGCCTATCTAGTACTGCAACACTCTAACTTTTTCTTGCTACTCTAAGATTTCTTTGGAGTGAAAGCTGTAGCCGGCGCGCGTGGGCAGAGATTTCAAGGTTCCTCCGTTTCCTTTCATTCATGATAGCGAATTTAAGGAGATTTCCTCGGCTCAGAGAATGTGTATACAGTTTGTGGGGACGGTTATCCAAACCTTGGTTCGTGGTATGGGATTGTGGTTCCTCGTTCTTAAAGCCATCATCCTTTCACGGGCCCCGCTATTGTCTGTGGGAACGGGTAGGAGTGGGGAAAAATAAATTCGGAGATAACAAATGGGAGTTGAACTGTTCCTGCGGTGCTTCACAAACTCAATTGTCAGTGGAATTGAACTATTCTGGATAGGATTGTCCATTGGAAACAAATTTTTAGAGTCAACTCTGCCCAACCCTTTTGATGTGCTTATGAAACCGGGTATCAAGTTGCCATGAATTGGCGACTATTGATCATAGCGGTTTGAGACAGTAATATAAACCGAGGAGTTGTACTAAAGCCGTCTATTAATATATAATTTACCCTTAGGACCCGCTTTTAAAACCCCTATTTTCGGACAAGTGGAATTTTATTTGACAAAGTATTTTGTTGTTGAACTCATGAAATGTAATCTAAACTTTTCTTGCTTAATCAAGCGAAGGATCTAATAGTTAAAAAAACTTGAATGTTTTGTTGGGATATTAATAATAAAAAACAAACTCATAGAAATGGGATACTAGTTGTTTGTTCATATTTTTATTTTTACAAAGCTTCTCATAGCGGAGCCAGTTACGCTTTGACGCATAGGTTGGGTTAATACATTAATAGATCTGACTGAAGACTACTATCACAGCTTTCACAGTGTACACTCCAACGAGGCATTCTAAGAAGTTGTAAAACATTGTCGTCAAATCTTATTTATTTTAGACATGTTTCGTTTGTTCCACATATCCACATTTTTTGCCACTCCAAGAGCCACTCGTGAGGGACGTCGATATATTTTTATTTGTTTTGTAACTTGCGTTTCAACTGGTTTCAGGAGCACAAAGTAAATAAACTATGTCGACGCATCAAATGAACGGCCCTTGGAAAATCGAAAACTTTGGATACGGTCGAATAAAACAACAGTATTTTGCACAAGGCCATACTACTATCCACAAGCAGATAGATAAGTAGTTCAAATCCTGCGAATGATTTAATGTTGAGGCTAAAAATTTCAATTATTCCTGAGACTTTTTTGTTTAATCTTCCTCGTTTGGAGCAGTCAGTCTCTTTCATTTATCAAACCTTAAACCCCGATCCCTGATGCCATGAGACCCTTAAATACATCTTGTACCCCTGCCAAAAGATCTTTCCTAATCCGCCCAAAAAAAAACTTCTATGAAAGGAAGTGAAACGATCATTAGGTGAGGTCTGAATGGAAGAATCATTATTAAAGACACATCAAACCATACTGCCATTAAAAGGATACCAAATAATCAGAAGATTCAGTAAACCAACTGTCATCAATAGCCAGCCACAAAATCTACCCACCAGTGTTTCCAGACCATTCGATGATTGAAGGTCACATACGGATTAAAAACCCAGACCCAAAAATAAAATAATCTCTTACAAGCAACATGAAAAACTAAATAATGAACAACTTAAAATGAACCTAACGATCTCCATTACTGATTTAAATACGAAAGTCACAACCAAGACATTCAAAATAGTATTATCCCATACGTTTAAAGAGCACCACCAGCCGCCAAAATGAGTTTTACTGGATTTGCGGATCGCATTGCCCCAAAACAACCAGCATAGAATTGAATGCATGATAAAAGTGGAATCAAATACTTTTATCATGCAGTCAATTCTATGATGGTTGTTTTGGGGCAATGCGATCCGCAAATCCAGTAAAACTCATTTTGGCGGCTGGTGGTGCTCTTTAACCGTCTGGCATAATAACACAGAAAACATGTATCAATCCTGCATAGATAATGCCATTATCATGTATATTTAACAATCTCAATTTATAATTATTTCTAAGTCACATATACTATAATTTAAATTTATTTTTCTATTACTACTTATATTCTAATCTAAATACTATATATTATACTCTTACATTTATTTCAAATTCAACAATCCTTGTGATATAACGACCACCATGTACACATACAGTGGGCATCACATTGTAACAACCAAATAATAAATAAATAAAGTAGAGGGAAATGAGAAGAGTCAACAGTCAAGATATGATTCTCATACTCTATATGCTCCATAGCCCCAAGAAACAGTTTTCCTTGGAGATGGAGAAAGACGGGCAGATGAATGTATGAAAACAGAGAAACGGAAAGGTAGTCCAAATACTCCTGTCCATACAAATTACTTTCCCAGAAGGGAACTGTAGGAAAAATAATTTTTGACTCCTACGCCGGTATGGATAACAATAGCAAATTAGGAGAAAGGATAGAGAGAGAGAGAATAACAGAGAAAATGAAATACAAACCAAGGTTTCTCCCAAACTACTTCTACAAATAAGGAAAAATGTGTTTCAACACACAAAGATACAAAGGATCTATCAAGGAGACAGAAAGGTCTATAAAGTTTCCGGTGAAAATAATAAAGATTCTATTCTATGACTTCTTGAGCAAAACAACTATTTAAAACATGTCCAAAAACTTTGGAAATAAGGAATGAGACTAACCTTTGACATCAAATGTTTTTCCTCGTACTCGCTCCCATCATCACTTTCGTTCAGACACTCTCGACTCGCTATAACCTGATTGGGAAAGTAATGCGAAATATAGTTCAGGTTATTTTTTAGTATGAAACGGCCTCCTTTCGTCACGAACGGATTTCGTAGAATTAGCATCCTGTTTTCGATTCCTTAATATATTACTGCGAAGACGGGGGTTGGTTGTCGGAATATAAATTAAGACTTACTTGAAGGAAAGGATTATCTTGGCGAGACAGTCGAAGATTTTCCATGTCTTGATCAATCGTCCTGGCATGATAGGGAGAGTGGAGGGCCTCCCGAGGTTCCGGAATCCCGTCAGACATGGATTCCCACATGTCAGCATCCGTATCGTCCGTTATGTAAAACGTATCTTTCTCCGGTGACTGTGGCATCCTTTCTTCCATCCGCTCTGATTTTCGACTGAAAATTCCAGTAAAAAGTTGTAGCAGTTTACGACGAGACCTCCCACAATCAATGGGAGATGGATCAGTTTCAGGATCCGCCTGATTCTCAGGACCATCCACCATGGCTTGCATTTTATGACCGGGTAAATGAATACAGAGATAAGTTCTCAAACTCCTTTCCAACATTGTCTCTTTCCTGAAGTTTAAGCACGGAGCTCCGCGTCTTCCTTTCGACGATCAATTAAAAATTCCCGAACCTTGTTTCCTGAGTGGGACTCAGTCTCATTCTGTATTAGCATTATACATTCGTCAAATGAATATACGCTTTGCGAACCTTACAACTTTACCTGAACCTTATTAACTTTGGTTAATGCGAGGAACTCCCCCCGACTCCTTTTCATGGAATAATGAGATGCTTCATTCACCTATTTATTCCTAGTTCATTATTGTCAGAAAGGTTGTGTAGGATTCTATTATATTACATTCAAAGTTAAATGAATGAAGCTGCTATCGGTACGCTCTGAGACAGACATGTTCCTTCTAATTCTGACAAGAAATTCATCAGAGTTTCAATACTGCTTTTCCTACACTACTGTGTGGATCCGATCTACACACTGGGATTGCGTATAAAACTCAAATAAACATATAGTAACATAAGGTATAAACGATCTGGATTCTGGAGTCTGCATGTAGCAGGACCAGACCGAAATGATGGCGTTTATTAGAAACAAAGACTCTTAATTTAATAAAGTTCTCAAATAGAGAATGTACAAAAGGGGAAAAAATACAAAAAACTCACTTTATAATTGGAAAAGTTTCTAAACATTAATCCGACTCCGCCATTTTTTACAGAGTGTACAGGAAGAGTTTTGAATGTGGAACAAGGCCTGTATGTGTCCAACTGTTATATAGCACTGATATGATAGGTACAAGACTGGGGAAAAAACCATTCCGTTTATTATATCACACTTGAAACCTGATACGGAACACGTAAGACAATGGGACGGGATGGCACATTATAAATTTATAATCGACTCATCGTTCCATAAGGAATCATGGCTTTAATGAATTTGAACTGTAAACCGAGCTCTACCCTAAAGTCGCAGAAGAAAAACAAAGCGATATAGGCTGTATATGCAACAGAATGCAAAAAAGGTCGATAACTTTAAGATGATTAAGGAACCCAAGTCGTACGTACCTGGTAAATGATGAGAAACTGAGACAGATAAGGGCTGCCAGGGTTGAAATAACGAAAAAGAGTGACGATAGTAATTTAACGAGTTGACAAGTGTACACGGAAGTAGACTGCAGTAATTACAACATTTAATGTTTTACGTTACAAGCTCACTTATGACCGATAAAGAAGTTAATCTGTCGATGACACTATCAGTTCGGCTCTGAATGGTTTGTTTATATTTGGCATGAGTAGAAATTGGTGCATGTTTTTATTCGTTGTATCTCCAATCCCTTCCTCCCAAAAATTGTATCCGTAATATATTTTGCACTTGAATTAGGAGCCTTCCCCTATCGTTCAAATGTTTTGATTTACAATACTAGTAATGAAGTCCTAGCAATAATGAAACTATTATAATTTACTCCGTAGCTTGTGAAATTATTATCTTAATCTAATTATCGAACAGAAATGTTTTCCCCGATCGATGAGCAAGTGCGTTAATTGTGCTAAAATTCCAATTGACTCTGAAGTATTTAAAAATGAGCCCCGTTGTGCTTAAAGGATAAGTACAAGTAGAAAGTTACTCCAAGGAAAGCGACGATAGAGTAAATACAAGACTTGTTTTCGAGAAAGGATATAAAGGGAAGACACTTTTTCGATACTCGAACCAAGTCGAGCTGATTCTGCTGCTTTGTGGAATGGTGATGGTGGTTGTGGATATGGAGGATGAATGTATGAGCTATATATTCCCAACTCCTCAATTCCGTCCAAAAACTTTTCCCCGAATTCGGATTCGGAAGAAAGAGGCAAAAGGAAAATTGTTGAGACTCCTGCGCCACTGCTTTTCCTCATTTCATATGGAATAGGATCTGAATAGGAGCCTTTTTTCTATTCACCGAGAGAAAGCAAATCCACCTCCGGTCCTGTATGAACAGATTTCTCGGTTCCTTGCCTTCTGCCCTGGCTGCCCTCCCTGACCATGCAAGATAAAAATCGTGAAGAGTGAGAAATGAAGGGTGCAGGGTACTTTAGAAGTTAGAACTCTGCTAGAATCATGGGAATGCTAGAATGTTAGGATCGGGTAAAAAATATGGGATTTGAATCCAGTAGATTTTCATGAGCTGGAAATAAGTGGATAAATATATCCCATTTCACTGTCCATCTACGATGCATTGTTACAAGATGCATAGGAATAGAACCGTCCAACAAGCCGTTAGCTCAGAAATCCATAACTGTCGAAGTGCTAACTGGCATACGTCATAACTGTCCAAGTAACTTCTGAAAGAAGAAAGGCTTTTGGGACATGGGAATATGCTTAAACTTTTTTGTGCACTTTAATGCTTTTTCAGTGCTTTCCTCGGAAATAAATAAAACAGGGTTTGGGAAAATTCCACGAGATTTTATTGAGAACTGGAACCGGACTTTCGACGAAGTAGAATAAGGAAGCATGTGGAAAGCTGTTTCCTCTGACACTCGACACAAAATACCTTTTTCAAGAAACAATCAATAAATTTAACTTTTGTCAGATGTCAGGGTAGAGGATAGGGTAGCGGAGAGCGAGGTTCATTCCGGTGAATGCAAATTGGAATACAGTAGTTCAATGAGTCTTGTCTCTGTATCTTCTCCGTTTGTAATGGAAGGATGTGGATATTGGAGCTGACAGTTGCAGTATTTGAAAGTGCTTATTCAATCCCTTGTAGGCCAACTTTCACCCCAAGTCGATTGAAAGTGTTATTTTTATGTACTTAATTCATATAGATGTAGACAAGAGTCCAAGTATTTGGGTATCTTCTCTACATTTATGTTCCTGTTCTGATAGAGGACTTTCACCTAAGTTCTTTACCTACGGAAAATTGAACAATGTTTATATGCAACTGCTCGGCTTTACTATGAGTTTTAATTATGCATCTTCCTAAAGTGGAATTCACGTCTTGTGTCAGCTCCTCGATTGTTATTTTCGTGCCTAACTAACTCTTGCTAAATGATTTCTGTACTCAATCTGCGTTACGGACTCACAAAAAAACAGTTGTAGAGTCGCAGTCAATTTTTGTCTAATCAATTTAGAATCAAAAACGATTTGGACAGTAAAAAAATGCAATTTAGACCACGAATGTTTCAGTTCAAAATATATACTGTTATTATCCACCCTAGAACGTGCATACAAAGATCTTCTGTATGACAGAAGTTATTGATTTATCAAAGTTGGCGATGTCATCGTTGAATGCTCCGTATTATATAATTTACAATCGGTAAAATCATCCAATTAATTAGTGCAATGACTTCCAGGATTACGCTTTTGTAGTTTAGTAGTGCTATTAGGGTAGCTAGTAGCTACTACAATGTACTTTTGTAGTGTACTTGTAGGATTGCACAAAATGAGTCCACGGAGCTATAAACAGCACACCTTTCTTGTGCCACTTAAGTCAACAAATAACAGGCTAGGCGGAAACGGCGTTTACTGCACGCGTTTCGTTGTTCGATTTTACTCCTTTTTAGCTTCCAGCTTTCATTACTTTGAGAGGCTTTTTAAAGCTCAGGAAAAAAACCCTTAGAAAAGTAATCTATATTCAAAGTGCAACTACAAAACACTCCTGCAGAGACATCCCCGACTTTCATGTACATGTTTGAGCAATGCCAATTTGTACGATGTAATATTTGTAGGTAGAACATCACAGTGGCATCATACAGGAGCCGATGATGTAAAACCCTGGGTGAAACTATCTATCAAAATGACACTCCATCCTCTGTGTTCTGAATGTTGGGATCGGTATCAGAAAAAAATCGAATTGGAATCTTAGACGATACTATATTTTAATTGATTTTTGGTAGACTAGAGTTTCAGGTTTGAACTTAGCTGTTTTTGGTTCCTTGTTACTTCAGTAATGTTAGATAAGAGTAATTATAAGCGAAATCCTACCTACTTTTTATTACGGCGGAATTTGAGACTGACTTAAAACCATACGTTCATATTTTGTATTGAGGAAGGACTTATAATAAAATAACCTTCCTTGCTGCTTATTTTTTTCCCCAGAGCAAAGACGAAGGACATTTAGTTTGTGTGTACAGGGACAAGGAAGTGAAAGTTAAAGTCTCAGGTACCCCAGGTGCCGGATGAAGCAGGATTGTAAATACAATGCATGTTATATGCAATGAAATATAGGTTACAAAATATTTTGTAACCTATAGCAGTTTGCTTAATAGTATTGTTGCTCCTCGATGTTGGAAAAACGATCATTCAACAAACAATACAATAAACCGATGTAACGGGCGTAACCAAGTGTTGAAAACGTCACCATAATTAAACCGAATCTTAATGTCCCCCAAAAGCCCGGGTTTTGCACCCTGGTGTCAGTGGGAGTAGTCCTGTGTACGTCAAAGATGTTCTATAACTCATGGAAATCGTTTAAACCCCATACCTCAATATCCCCAAAAAGCCCGGGTTTTGCACCCTGGTGTCAGTGGGAGTGGTCCTGTATACGTCAAAGATGTTCCATTACTCATGGGAATTGTTTAAAACCCATATCTCAAATTCCCCCAAAAGTCTGGGTCTTGCACGTCCTGAAATGTAGTTTCAGGGTGTTATCATGTGTAGATGATTGACATAGAGTTTACTGTAAACTACCTAAGCGGCAGGTTTAAAATGAGTAAGAGCTTTGAACTGTTTTAATGAGCAGGTTTAAAATGAGTAAGAGCTTTGAACTGTTTTAATGAGCAGGTTTAAAATGAGTAAGAGCTTTGAACTGTTTTAATGAGCAGGTTTAAAATGAGTAAGAGCTTTGAACTGATTTAATGGTTTGTTTTTGGGGTTTTAGGAAACAAGTGTACAAAATTTGGGGACCGTAGGTCAAGCCGTTCTCCAGTTATCGCTCGAACAGACGGACGGACGGACAGACGGACTTGTCATTCGCATAAAGTGTTTTCAACACTTAATAATGATGGCCTTTGATGATATTCATATTTAGCAATTTGTAATGATATCAACTAAAGGCTAAATCGCTCAATTAAATATTGTGAATCCTTCATCCATGACAATCTAATTGGGAGAAACCTGAGATAATTATATTGTAATTTGATCACTTTGCTTTCTCCATGATTTATTCGATTCTTATTGCACCGGGTGAAATATAAAAAATGCTAAGAGAAATAGAATTATACATCTAAGTAGAAATAGTAGAATAATAGTAGAACTAATTATTAGTGTAAGTACTTCCTGTTTTCAAGGAAATATAACACTGCCATACCATCGTAACTTAGAGATTGGGCCTTTCATAATTCTTGGATATTTTATCATCTTCTGTTTTTTATTACAGAAAATCACTGAATGTTGACAAATTCCAACGCTTATGGAAGCGATTTGACGTAAAAACGAAAGAGGTCGAAGAGTTTGAATTCCCACTACAGAATAATTAAATTAAATTAATGAACCGAATGACATGCATTTGACAGTCAGCTCTGCTTATTGTTTAGTCGTGTATTCAATTGATTTTTTTTTGGAAATTAATTGAGCTTTCATAAATGTTTTAATAAATTAGAGCGAATGAAAAGTATTTTCACTAAAAAACAAGAGAACTTTGGTTTCCCATTATCAACGTAATTACTCCTGAGCTTCTGTTTCTGAAGGTTAATTTATAACTTCGAAGGTCTCCTGTGGTCTTTTGTTAGGTTGGAGAGATCTTCTATTAATATACGAGAATACTGTGGGATAACTTTCAAGTTCAAACTTATGTTTGTGTTAAACCGTTGCAAACATAATCGAAAAGGGGTGGATCTCCACGCAAGAAGGCATCGCATTAACAACATTGTCCGACTCACTGGGAGTCGTTTTATTCAAAAATCTCTTATTACCCCAAGAATAGAGTAAAATTATATGCATGGTTGAATAGTACTTGACCGTACGCGTACCTTGTAAACACATGTGGTGTTGCTATTTGAAAATATTTTCATCTTTGAATGTACCCTCTTGATCTTTGACCTATAAAACCGTCAATCAAACTAGCCTCACCTCGACGGTCATAAATGGTTTCCTGAAAAGAATTTCAATGAACTTAACCGTTCGATAATTAGACCATGTACGGACGGACAAACATACAGAAAGACGGACCAATTCTTCTCAATAAGGGGTTTCGCTCCTCAATAATGTAACTGGAACGTTGTCTTATTTAGTAATAACAAAATATTTCACACTAAAAAAACAGAGTAGGTTATCAATTAAGGGATTTTAATGTTTCTTTATGTTCTTTTTAGTGATACTGTGTAAAGTACGACCCGTTGTAGGCGATCTATCTTAACAATCTTATCATTACATAATAAGAATAAGAATTACAATTTATAATGGTCAGGATAATAGTTTTGTGCATGGAATGGTGATAGTCTACAACTCATAGGTATCAAGCTTTTAGATTTTTATATGATCCCTTATAAATAATGTTTTCCTGACTTAAACCTCATGTGTAGGGACAACATAATATGCAAAAATGCAATTATTCCCGTTGAAATTACGTCCATGAGACTTTGCAGGGTTACTAATGGCACTTACAATAGGTTTAGAGACATTCATATTTTGAATTTTTTGCATATTTTACAGTTTAGCTGCATATTTTGCATATTTAGCTTTTTTAGTTTTGGGTTTTTGAGTATCAAAATAGCTGACTTTTGGAATAATCTATATAAATCCAGGTTATTTTTTCTCTTTTGGGGTGAAATATTTAGAAAATTGAAACAAAATTGTAGACTTAGCATTCCAAAAAATTAATTTATTTTTGAGAAAATCGAAATCAAATTCCCTTTAAAACTTTTTGTAGTTGTGAATTGCTACATGTTCGGATTGTATTTAATAAGAGTATTTGTTTAGATTAAATTGTCGGGACAAGAGCTTTTGGTCCTTACAAGGGAAGTTTTTCGGGGTGTAATAAGGGAATTGTTTGAAACTTTTACGGTCAAATCTACAAATCCTGTGGGCAATAAAAACCGAAAAATTAGGTGCTCGAATTGCCGTTGACCATGTTTTAAAAATTGCCTAATACAAAAAATCATGTAAGTCGACTTTTTAAAATGCTCATAAAACAGCGAATATTGGTCCGATTTTCAAAATTTTTCGACTTTTGGAATGCCAAAAAGTTGTAGTTTATAGCTGAAAAGTCATTTTTCTCTATTGTGACATTGTGAGTTTCCAAGACCCACCCACCCTCTCGATAGTCCTGAAAAAACCACCCGTATCCACCATTGTCACGGCCTTGCCATACTTGATAGACCCCAGACCAGACTCATCTTCATCTTCTTGCCGGATTAAGTTGTGAATTCTTATAGCAGCATAATTTGGAATTGGAAACGCTCATTTCTTATAATCAAATCACAACTAATACAATGAATGGTGTATTTCGCAGAGCTGCAAGCTGGAAACTGACATCCGTAGTTCAATGGATGAAAGAGAAAGAGATGGAGTGTTGATCTTTCACCAGTTCGTATTTTCCCTGCAAATTTCCTGCTTCGCTTGAACTCTCGAGTCCAAGAAATTTTTCCCAAACTCACAATTTTACTACTGTTTGGCGTCTTCCTCGTTCCTCTCTGCTCTCAGCTCTCTCATCTCCGATTGCTTTTCAGTTTTCACTCGTCGCATTCATTGTGCATGTTGATTATTTTCTGCTCTTTGCATCTTGTCATCCTCTTCAACTTAACTACAAATTCTCTTGAGACGCAGACAAGTCACAAGTAGTTGAAATTAAAATACGTGTAAGTCTACTTGCGACTCATTGACTTCATTCGGCCGCGGCGCGGCGCGGAACTCACAAAGGAAATAGTCTAGTACGTGCAACTTGTACCAAGGACAAAGAGGAAGGAAACGGAGAGGATTTCTAGTGCATAGTGAGGTTTGTAAAATAGAATTTCGGACCTTAGAATTGTAATTTCAAACGGTTCGTAATAATACGTGCATCATAATTTCATATTACTGTACGTACATCTGATAATTTATTCGGCAAGGCCAGGGTCAGTCAGTCAGGGCCAGAGAATAGGGCTGAATTACAAATTATGAATTAATCTAGAAAACTAATTCATTGTGAATCGATTGTCATGAATTGCAATTTCAAATTTATTTTATGTCCAGCAATGTCCAAATGCTCCAAGCAAACCCAAGCGTCTAATTGTGGATTTTACGATGCACAATGCATCTACAAATTATAATTATGAATTAATATTCATCATTTGGAGCGTCAGTTTTTTGAGCATGCATCGGCAATCGGCATAGACATACCAGATACCACACACCGAATAAATTATATTGTTCATGTGTCATGTTCATGTATCATAACTGGCATTAGTGGCATTCATTTGATTCATTGTATGTTTAGCATTGTTTACATTCAACATTTCGAAATCGAATCTGAATTAGTCGGGCCAAATAGACTCATCATGTGTTATTTTAGGACATTTGACATTGACCATATGGAATATGTAATTTGTAATTTTTCTCTAATCTACATTCCTTCGTATCCATAAATTGACACCTTAGTAAATTTCCAATTCAATTCATATCATTTCACAATGATGCAATACTCAAAACTGTCAAAACATAAAAAAATAATGCAATTACAAATTATAATTATAAACACTAAACAGGTTGATATTTCCTAAAAATTAACGACGAGTTTTAAATTTTCCCAGTTCGCAATTAAATCTTTAATTCGAATACGCGTAGGCGATAGGAATTATGATTAGTATAATTAAATCAATCATATCCGATATTGAATATCATACATTGAAAAATTGAAAATGGCGACATAAGTTTGAAGTTTGGACCAAATAGATACTCTAGTATGTAGATGTAGAGGTGAGAGAAGTGAGATAGTGAGCTGAGAAGTGGTTCGTGTTGGGTAGTCGATTACCCTTCACACTTCGTATTTTCCCTGTCAATGTCTTGTTACTTGTTTGTTGGCGGAAATTTTCTCCGACTCTGATTTCAGTCTGCAACTACAGCCACAGTTCACAGTACAATTACCTTTCTCATTGAGATTTGAGACTCATTACAGTCAACATAGTCTATATTTTCAATTTTCAAACAATTTATAATTTATTTCTTGAAATTGATTTGCTAGGTTACTTTACTGGTGTTTAGAAGTGGTCAATAAGTCCTCTTCGAATCCCGACCCTCATCCTCATCGCCCTTGAACTTTGAATAACAGTTAATATGTTGGGTATGATATTTTTAATTTTGAGGTTTTGAAAATTGAGATATTATGGGTATGGTAGATTTTGCAGACTTTTCCTTTTCCCGGACATTGCATTATCTTTGATCTTGCTTCTAGATAATGACAATTAAATTACTCATCCTCCCGCATATACAAATAGCACTATTGGCTATCTATAATAGGTTACGCAAGCAAGTTGAAGTGAAGACGTCTATTCTATATTGCCTGTATGTATTAATGTAATTGTGGAAGTTAGGTCTTCAGTGGGAACTCGACCTCGTGATGACCATATATTCATACTCCTTTGCAGTAGGGTATGAAAGGAATGCTAAAGGCTTTCAAAATCCAAATAGCATCATGCATCAACTCGTTGGATTCGAATGTTTATTAATATCGCTGTCATATTCAGGCTAGATTAATCTTTCCGGCAGGCAAGCACACATGTCGTAGGAATTAAGATTCTACTACTTGACCATCAGAGGGATGGAAGCCAAGACGGAAGTGTAGCTTTTTCTCATTGTCCAGAATATTTTAATTTTCCTAGATTGGTTACTAAAATCTAAAAGTCACAAAACTCAGATTCTCACCGGTCCGGTGACTATGTTTCGAAGTCGAAGTATGAAGTACTAAAGATGATGTGAAATTGTTAGGTCGCTAGATAAGATGTATAGGTTTTGCTGTGGGGTATCAGGACAGTGTTCAAGTTAATATGATGCTCGGCAGTCGGCTTGGGCTTGGCAAAAGTGGAATTGATTTTATTTTACATTTTATTTTACATTTTATTCATCTATGCATTTTTTATTTGTTGTACCCAATTTAACTCATTAATTTGTCTCTCATTTTTATTAGGTGCTCCCGCTTTGAAGGGTGAAGTGCATCAGTGACTGCAACTGCAGATACTGAGAATTTGGAATTCATTGTTTGCATTTTCTTTCGATCCTATCCGGCCTGTCATTCTACTTTACTTTCACAATTGAGATTAAGGTATCCGTGGTATTATCGCAATATATGCTAAAGATAATCCGACGGCGGACTTCCTTCGTGAAAATAAAATCGTAAAAACGAAGAACTGGCCTGCACAGGTGAGCTTCAATGATGAAGAAAGGTCAGCTATCTTGCTTGTTCTTTTAATATGGAATGGTTATGAATATTTATTAGGATATGATCTAATCATTAAAATTGGCTTAAAATCATTGCACATATGCTATTTAGATAAGTTGAAGCTTTTACAGCTGGTGCATGGTTCCTAGTGATGATAGTGATAGACATGGAGACCATAAATTTATAGTCATAATAATAATAGTCTATTTCATTTAATAAAATATCCCCGTCCCTAACCGTAGTTGGTTCAAATTGAAATTTGCCAATGATACATTAGTTATTATAAATACTTAGTACCTATTTATGTTATGTGTTGGAAGTTTGAATTAACGAACATAAATGCCAGATAGAGTTCTATATTTATAATAAGAAATAATGCTCCCGTACTATTTCAGAACAGCAAGATCTGAAGTATTGAACATTGTGGAATGATATAATCCGGCTGTCCTGTAGTACATAATATGCGAGTTTCTGTGAGAAAATTCTATCTGACTGCATAACCATAACACAAAACAGTGCATATAGTGAGATATATAAGGATCCTGGGCTGATCAATCATGGCCGTGGGACTACATTTCCCTGTACAACTGATTTGATATATTTTTACAGGGTCTTATGTGTGTTCGGAAATGTCGGACCCTGGACACTCTGGAGACTTTGAACTGACTAAGAATGCGTCGATTCCTGTCACTATTGACGACCTAAACGAAGGACTCATCGTTGTTTCTTTTAGTCACAGAGATAACCTATATCAAGGCGTTCTACTTCAGCTCAATCGAGAGTAAGTAATGTTATGTTTACATTTTTTGATTACCAATAAAAAATGATCAGTACTGCAGCGTCGTTAGGCTCTAGAATCACGGAAGTCTCTTTTTCCTAACAAGCGTTTTATGTTACTGCAGTTAAGCAACTAAATGGATGGGGTGGGGATTAATACAATTGTCAAGTTGTTTGTACCGTCGCGTAGAAAGTGGGATAGCCATGATAAATATCTTGTATTTTGAATAATATCTTGTGCTTGTTACAAAATCATTTGAAATTAGTCTTTAAAGTAATTTGGAAAAGCGTTTTTCTTAGTAAGTTTTGAATAGGCATTCGTAATTCGTACAATTCGTCTTTGGAATTTATTCTCTCTGCCTATCATCCCCTTCGTGTGCACTCAATCGGAATTCAAAATTCTAATCAGTGCTTTACACGGTTTAACGTATAACGATGTCCCATAAATTACTCGTTTACTTTGATAACTAGATCTATTCTAGTTGGTTCCGGTAGTATCTAGTATTATGCAAAATGAAATAGTAGTGGTCTATGTTTGAAGTTACTATTTTACTGTCTCAACGGTCTCGCCAAAGTTTAAATTCAAATGACTTAATTTTAAATCCGAATTTATAATGCATTCTTAGATTATCGTATCAATAAATAATAATTCTTATAATAACGATTGCATTGTCCAATACATTTTTTTTCGGCAATAATAAATATTGAAATACACCAATTGTTTACAGTTTATTAATTCGTTTTTATAGGAGGGGAATTCCAGCTGGAATATCGTTCCCCAAAGACTATTGTACCGGGGAAGGCAAGAAGGAGGGTGAAAAGGATCCAACGCAGGTACCACCTTTAAAACAACGACATACGTATTTTCAAGAAAATGGGACTGGGTGCCGAACTCTTCGACGTGTAATTAAGCCCCCAGCAAGATTCAAGAATTCTCGTATGTCTCTTCGACCTGTTCAGCGGCCCATCCTTTGCGCGAAATGTGGATCTCAATGCAATGATAAGGCGTCTACAGAAGTAGTCAGTAACGTAATTGTACAAACAGCGAAGAAAGGCAAAAGAAATGGGGGAAATAATGGGGAAAATTTAAACAAGATACAGGCAAAACGGTTAAAATCCGAAAAGGAAATTTTAGCCTTAAAAGAACACATTCCTGTGGAATATAACCGAATACTGCCCGTAGTTGATGATCCAAAAGATTTCAGCTATGAAAGTGTTGGAAATCTAGGTATTCTAGAGAATGTTTGGAGAAGACCGCTTGAAAAACCTACCAGGTTTCTAAACAAAAATATTGGTGCAAGTACACCGAGTCCAGAGCCACTTCAAACTCCAGTTACAATCATTAGAAGAAGAAGGAAGGCAAACCCCGTGCCTAATAGAATCCCTACAATCACATCAGAGACGATCGAGAAAATTTCACCGTTAACCGGCAACAACATCAACGAGGTATCGAAGGAAAATCCGTTTAGCAATTTGACAATCTCAGACATATTAGAAATGCAGCCTCTAGCTCCTCCTCCTGTGTTTCGTATAACGAAACCTCCGCTCATCAGTAAGGGTTCAGTGGAGAATAAGAAAGTCGATAACCTTAAATTATGCATAAGCAAGCTTACTTCTGCAAGAACATCCGTGGACCAAAGCAGTGGATCGACAAATTCCACCAACAGTTGTGGTTCCGTCATATCTTCCGGTGTGAACAGGAATATGATTTTGGAAAGTACGAATGCCAATACAGAAACAAAGCGGCGTGTTAGGGTGTCAAAGGGTAGAAAAAGAAATTCAATGGTTCCTCTTCGATTTCGGGAAAAGTTGGATATGGAGAACCTAAAGCATTCAAATGAGATGCTGGTACTTCCACCTCCTTTGCCAAAGGTTAAATTATCAAAAAAGACAAAAGAAGAGTTTCCTGGCAGTTCTCATCATGTTAACGAGTACCTGCGAAATGATAAGACTTTAGCTATAGAGAGTTTAAAAACTGACAATTCGTTCGCATCGCAAGTCCGAATCCCAACCTGCAGTTCTTCAATCATAATATCGGAGCTTACTAAAGACTTACCTACCATAATTAAACAAATTGAACCTCCCAAAACCCCCGTGATAAAGATTACGTTTGGTACTCCCGGAAATGGAATGATAGTGCAGATTCCACCTAAAACTACCCATCAATTAGAAAATAACAGTGACACAGACTCTAAAGCAGTTCGCAAGGCTTTGAAAAAAGCAAAAAAGGAAGCAAAGAAGAAACAATTAATATCATCAACCGAACCGTCCACAGAAGATGCCTTGCCACTCTTTTCCGCTATCCCTTACTGGTCATCTACATCTACTGAACTGAATCGAGAGCTAGTGAATACAGCGTGCGAACAACCAGACCAATTTCCTGCTACTTTGGCTGAATTTGAAGAGCCTCTAGAGGAATTTGTTCCTAAAAAACGAAAAAAAGACAAGAAGAAAAAGAAGGAAAAAGAACACAAGGAGAACGGCTTTGTAGCATTAAGTAACAGCCGTAGTCAGTATAACATAATTAAAGAACCATTTTTGTCTAGTCTGGCTCCAATAAACGAGCCTACACCTTCAACCTTAAGCCCCCCTCTGAAACAAATATGTGAGCCGGATAGTTCTGTCGATACCTCAGCTAATTCAATTACAAGTAACGATCAAAGTAGACCGACTGAGCCTGATCAACGCATCTGTATAAGTCTAAAGAGGCTCGCTACAGATGATTATATTCCGTGGAATAGTCCATTTAATGATGAGCCTGAGTCCTTGTCTGATGGCATCGAAATCCTGGAGCCCCATGAGTTTCCTGTCAATCAAGATTTCAAACGTATACCAAAGTCTGTTGGCTTTTGCTATCATGAGGGGTCGAATAGAAGCTACAGAAACGGCGACGTAGTGTGGGGTAAATCAATAGGTAAGTATTTATAGATAAAATTCATTTTTGCGTAAAAATATTTTAGCTAGCATGCTAATTTTATTTTCTGAATTCATAGGATGTCCTTGGTGGCCGGGAAAAGTAAGTCGTAGAAAATATTCTATAATGTGAAATAATTGACAGGTTCATCCACACAAGTCTTAATTCATAATTGTTATGTATTTTTTAGATTGTGGATATCGTGATAGGAGATAAAGAAGTAATTTGGGCAAAAGTAGCTTGGTACAAGTCCACCACCCAGTCATACATCGCGTTAAATGATTTGTGCCTCTTCAACGAGTTTTTCGATGTACTTGATTAATACTAATTAAATTAATGCCTTCCATTTTTAACTGCCAGGTTTAAATCTAATTTGCTTCTTGTCTTTGTAGACCAAATATATAAAAAACAAAAGAAAGGGAACTTATCAACAGGCAGTGCGAGATGCTCAGCAGGATGCCGAATCACTGGAAAGAGAGAACCTTACCCATTGACTGATTCATCAACTATGGATACGTTTTAGTAGTTAGTATTTATTTTCTGGGGTATCTCGAATTAACTAAAATCTAGTTTTTCAATCACTCTTCGTACTCGTTCTATCGCCGCAAATATTAATGTATATTTTAGTCCAGCTACATATTAGATATAGTGCTCGCAATCGAAACCTGCATTAATAACGATTTTTCTATTATATAAGAGTTCTACAGTACTGTTAGATATATACCTAAATTATTATTATTATCCGATTTACTATATTCGTTTACAGAAATATAATGTTTTGCCAATTTACCGATAACAAATACTTTCAGTTTTAAATATACATAGATTACCTTTATTTTTGTGAAATAAGGTAACACTGGAGTTATTAAAAGGATATCGTTATCAAGATTCAGTTCGTCTTATTTTCATGATACGTGTGTATGTTTGGTTAGATAGATCATTAAGTGGGAAAACCCGTACTCGGAAAAGGATCCGATCCGATTTATACTATGATTGGTAATCATTGGTACCACTTTTATCTCATTTGAATAATTTCAAATTCTCTTGTGGGTTTTTGGTTTGTATTTTGTGATTATTTGTGACACTTAGCATCAATAAGAAATTTCCAGTCTAAAGCACGGTAAAACAAGAAAATCACTTATGTTCTCTTCGATATTATCGGCTTTTCCTAAAATAGTGAGAATTGTTGACATCTTGGGATTCAGCATTCGAACCGCAAGGATAAATTAGAAATTTCTTTTCCCGAGAACGGGTCAGTCCTTTCTTTTGGTACTTCTGCATTTGCATAGCTACATAGTACTAGTCATAAAATGAGTTACCAAAAAGATCGTTTGAGCAGGTGGAATTAATGTCATCTTTGTTACTTAATTAACCTTTTAAAAATTGACGATCGTACTGCCATGATTTTTATTGTTATTTTTTATGCAATGTAACAGTTTTTGTGCTAGCCTTTACTTACATGATAGTTGTGAACAACACTAATACTATACTAGAATCAATTTGGATTATCGTGTAATTTTACATTGGCGTGTGCGCTATTGAGGTTCGTTGACTGCATAGACACTTCCGTCCATATAAAGCAACTATCGGCAAAAGACATTGATTTGACCTACCAAATAAAGCAGGTAGGAAAGTCAAAAACCAGGCGCTATTTCAGCGATTCCTGTAGTAAATCTTTGTCTGTTTTTCCGAAAATGCATGTCCCAGCCCAATCCCAAACTGTTTTTAAACAACTCCAATATTAACCTTCTACCGTTGACCGTCTTTTCGGCCAATCGCAATCCCGAAAAGACGCAGACGGAGAAAACTGAAAAAGGGATTTATTTCCCCCCATCTCACTGCTGCCATAACTTTCATCGTAAAGCGTCCGATCCTTGACGGTCCCACCTAATTTATTAGGTCAAATAGCTTTAATTCACCGATAGACCCAATATTAAGGTTTCGTAATTCTGGTTCCTTTTTAAAATAAGACAAGTTCAAAGCAAATCGGGATTTTACATTTGAAAAGGTTTCCCTGTAAGACGAAAAAAGCGATAATTAAAGAAAAGAAAATCGGTGACAACTTGCATCAAAATAATTAGAATTTAACCATGCATTGATTTAGTAGGCCGTTGCTTCAACTTTTGTCATCGTTCGTTACGTGTTTTTATTGAATTTATTACACATATTGAAACATTTGTCATTAATGTGGCATATAAATTGCTTATAGGAGACGATATTTATTTACTATTTTAAAGTTGTGTCATTCTAGCTCAACTTGTTTGCTTGTCATTAGCATTGTCGACATATTTATTGTATTTATTATAATTGTCAATCAGTTCTGTCTCATCTAGTTAATTACAGACATTGAATCAAAGTGTTCTCCAGTAATAATTGGTGCAAGTGATTACTAACACTAAAACGACCTAACTCGATTTTGTACTCTAAACATGTATTTCTGTGAACAGAAAAATTGAAATATAAATTGCAATCATCCATCGTCTTGACATATGACAGTGCGTACAGCTACAATTATTCCTTTTTTATTTCTACAAGTCAGACTAATTTTGTATAATCACAAACCGAACTTTACTTCGCTTCGGTGCCAAAAACATTATTAGGATTAGTAACGCGAGGTATTAAATTGGGATATTTACAAACTAGTTAGTGTATTCCTAAACTTATTTTTGTACATTGAATTTTATTAGTTTTACTTGATTGAATGGAAGAGCCAATTACTAACACATCTTTACGAGTCGGAATTTGTTTCGGGGCCAGCAGCATATACGGAGGTAATACACCCTGCACGTTCTTTTGCAATTTCGCCAGCGCGCCTAGCTTTTTCTTTAATTTTTCCAGTGGTCTCGCCTAGTCTGTACGTTGGGAGGGTTGCTGTATTCTGCTCTGACTGAACAGTTCCTGGTGGATAAAGTCGACTCAAAACAAAATTGAAGCCCTGAACGGCTTGGCCACAGTTCTTTCGGAATCTCTCCACTCCAAACCCTTCAATTGCTCGACGAAATCCATACATTTGAGACTCAATCCAAGCAGAACGGTGAGCTACGGTTTGGGCTGGATTATCTGGATCTAATTTTATTGTAACATAAGTTATTACCACTTTTCACAAAAGCATATCTTATTTTATAACTGCATCAAAATACTTACCGGGAGTATATACAACTTTCTCCACGACGCTCTAAAATAAGTAGAAGTAGGAAAGTTTTTTTTTCTTTTACAAATACTTCATTTTAAAGTCCTTTATTTTTATGCTTGGATTTTATTTTAGCGACTAACCATAATTCTAGTAAATCCAACATTGCGTGTATATGTCGTAATGCATTGCGTTTTAGGGTCCACATATGACTCTTCAAGGACAGAAACGTTGCTGGATTTCATAAACCGTTCCCCCCATTTCGGCAATCTATTAGTCTTGGTTAGTAAGCGTTTTGTGTAGAGTGAATCTCCTCTGATGTCTCGAGAAATGGTGTCCTCCGACAATACGTGGGTACTATAATAAAAACAAGATAGGAAATTCGTTTACAATTTACAACCCTATGCCTAGTAAAAGTTACAAGACATAATATATTGTACTTTCACCTCACCTTTGGGGATTTGGATATCGCTGCCAAAATGCCTTGGCGAGCTGGTCCCACGAATATCTGAATGTGGCTGAAGCTTCGTAATACTTTCCCATGTTTGTAGCAATGAAAACTGAACACAATGTGGCAAATAAAGTCCTTTTGCCGAAATACTGTTGACGCGGGACGCAAAACTAAAACCAATCGTTAAATCTTAATGATTGATTCGTTCGATAGGGAAGTACTCACAAAATTTCGAAAAATTTAGGTGCAGGGAAACGGTGGTAGTAAACGTCAAAACGTCAGGGTTCAAGGAGTAGAACATAAAATGATACAAAAGTCCTTCATCAGCGTTCAGGCTTCAGTTCTACCACTGCCTTGGCTCCCTACAAAAATAAACAATTACCATTAATCGTTCGTTCGACGCAAGAGTTTGTTTTTGGTTGCTTTTAGCACTGGATAAATAGTCGTTGCATTAATTTTGCACCGGAAAACATATAGATACAATTTTAAACATTTATGATTGAAAGGCCGAAAACACACTTCGTCCAGGGACGGGGTACGCGAATGGAACTGACGGAGAGTCAACCTTCCGTTAGTTCCGTTTCAGAACTTTTGCGTTAAACCTTTATGACTATCTTATCTCATCTGTGGAGAAACTGGCTTGAACTTATTTATCCTTAATCTTTAAAAAACAGCTAAATTCTGGTCTGGCTAAAAAAAACTCAGCTTGTTCAATATAAATGAAGTTGCACTGTTGCACAACAACTTAACTCGTTGTATTTTTATTACCGTTTACCTACCTCTTATATACATTTGTAATTAAAGGAACAAGGGTCACAAGTTCCTGTGAAGGGACTATAATGCGATATGCTCCGTCAATTTTAAGTCTATAAATATATTATCGTTAAAGTGCAATAACAACAATTGAAGACTTTCCCTGGCTCTGTAATAATTAATAATATAGGTTGTAATAATATAAAATGTGTACACGTTTCTAAAAGCAAGTGTAGTTTGCAACATAACATATTATAGTCCCACAGTCCCTTTATAATATTCATCAACAAGTAAAGTAATCCTTTATGCGTTATTTTGTGTACTACATTACTACATATATACTTTGTTCAATATTTTAATATTCATATACCATAGTCAACATTGTTATATTACGTTATCCAATCCAATGATCCAATATATCTAACAACGACAATGTTTACTATTCGAGGTGATTCAATATCAGATAAATTCAACATTGTGGATGTTAGATAGTAAGTAGCCAGCTTTTTGTTTACTTTTAAGCAAAACAGACCCAAGTCCAAATTCCAAGGTCTTGTTATGTGTTACATAAAATCTTACACATTCAGTTAGACGGTCCACTGATCCACTCCACCAACTGTCTGAGTCAACATGCTCAACAATACCTTTCTCTTTTGCAAATGAAACATCAACCTTTCTTTTCCCAATTGTCTTTAGGTATATGCTTTTATCAAATGATTTTGGATTTTACTTCGTGAAACCAAATAAATTTGGGTGAAACCAAAACGAGACATTTCAAATTATACACGTTATCGTTATGAATCGTTAATGACGCGTGGACGCGTGGGAATCGTTTGGTATGTACAAATCTTTAGGTTTAAATTTGTTTGGGCCTTGGGGTCTGGGAGTGTGACACACCATTTTGACTTTGTTTTTGTGATTTGGCTTGAAACTAACCAACCGTAGCGTAGGTTTGAAATTCGAAAAGAAACTCGTTTTCAAAAAACTTCAACCGTTCGGAAATTAGAGCGTAAGCAGACACGGACAGATGGACAAGGTGTTCCCATTAAAGGTTTTCGCCAATTTCAACCCTTAATACTAATTGATGAAAACAAAAAGGTGAAAGGCAAAGGGGAAAAGGGAGGGACACAGGACACCGGTGAATTAAAATATTAAATGATTTGGAATTTTACCCTTTCTTTCCCATAGAAATATAGAAGTGTACTGCCGAACGGTGAAAGCATCAACCGGTGCTGGCTGGTGTGTCGGTATGTGTTTAATGGTGAATGGATTCAAACCCCAAATCTATCTAGTTCATAGTCAATAGTGATGAAACTGCATCTAGCACCTATGACCTTTTAACTAATGTTTAATTTTGAATGTTGAATTTGTGTGATGTTGTAATTCTAATGCAGAATGTTAAAATAACAGTAGAATTTGAACTCAATTTGTCCTCTTATAGTGGAAGTGTTTACAGCCATTGCACGTTAATCTGTTTCATGTTTGATGCTTCTGGAAGTTCAAAGTTGGAATATTTGTGGAATGAACTTCACATTTCCGCAAATATTGAATATTGAATATTGTAAAAAAAGTTATCCTATGATTTGTGATGTCAGATTATGTGGTATGACCTGCCGTGTATTTCTGGGTTTAATTTTTGATTTTTCGCAACCACTTAAATTTAAGCAACAACGTGCTTTAACTCTTGCGTCTTCACTCTCTTTGCTCTTCCGTGTTTGCCTGGTTTGGTGTTCTAGATGGAATCTGGCTGCTAATGCTATGCTGCTGGCCTGGCTGGCTGGTGGACTCTCGAACCATCCACAATCTCACTCCACACTCGCACAGGCACACTTAAATGTCACATCTGATCTATATACTTTTGACTCCTGTTAACTTTGAACTTCTGTTCCATGTTCCATTCCGCAAAAATTCATATCATAATTTGCATATTAGTATTCGCAATAACGGGACGGGATTACAGATTACACTTACAGTTACAGCCTTAAATACAAAATAAATACAAATTAAAAATACAAACTTTGGACTTTACAGATTAGGATTAGGTTTAGTCCATAGTCCCGACTTATTCATCAACTGACACTATTATCTTCAGTCTTTGATCTTCTTTCTAAATTTAGGCCCAGATCACACTTTTTTGTATTAGTACATTGTATTAGTGGTACGTAGTACCCTTTTTTGCTTTGATTTTTCCTGAGATGCAATAATACAAATACAACCGAGTTGTTTATGAATGAGTATGTAAAAGCTGGTATGTCCTGGAGAACGGAGAAGCAAAGATTCTCATTTCGCGGGTATTAAGGGTTTTTTGCTGCTTCATGCCCCACAATACTCTTCTCTTGAGGAGACATTGAGGGTTTCTCGGGAATCCATGAGAATAAGTTATGAGAATTGCAATTGAGATTGATTACAGTTTCTGGATACAAATATATTACAAATGGGTTCAATTCAAGAATTCTTTTGATTCCATGTAACTACAAACTAATTCATTTTATTATTATTTTGTTTTGTGATGGTAGCAAAATGGTAAAATTTAATCCCGACTTGGAGGTTTTTGCACGAAATTTTACTGGATCGAAGGTTCCGATGATGACAGCAATAATGTTTAAAAAATTAAAATATCAGATTATGAATCTTTGTCATTGCATTCGCATTCACTATGGTAGAGGAGAACAGTATTGTTGAACAAAGTCGTGGAGATTTAACACTTTCAACTTTAGAAATTTTAGGTTTCGTCGGTTTTGTTCTTGTTGGTCAATTAGAACGGATAGTACCTCTAATTGATGGATATATTATGTGGTATATGTGAATGTGGTATTCATCAGAACAGAATGAATCGATTTACAGATGTAGATGGGTTATATCGACCAGTATATTCACAGCAGAAATAGATGAAACCTCACATTGGTGCAATGATGAACAATGAACACGATTCTATTGTTAGTTAAATATAAAAAGCTTAATTTTAATCGAATAGAATAAAAAGTGTGGTTTTGAAAAACATTCTTCCTCCAACAGGAAAAAGGAATGTAGAACTACGGTGATACGCAATTTGGCGAATAGTTTGTAAATAAAAAATATTAATTAGCGGTTTCACACGCATCTATCCAATCGTTATAAACATCAATAGGTTCCGATAGGTAGTTGATCTGAGTTTGAAAGCATTCCATACAGACACGACATGTTATCCTTCCAGTGTTCCTAGTCTTATCCCTGGAATAAACAAAAATATATGAATTAATTATTATTAATAGCATTGAAAAAATATCAATATTTAATATCGCTAATTAAAATCTTAATTTTAAAGCGACGGTATATTCTTATTAGATCATTAGACTAGTCGCTTACATTTTAACTTCACAACTTCTTTCGTGGTTACAAAACGGACAGTTAAACTGGGTCTCCAAGGGTTCAATTGCCTTCACCTTTGCTGGTGGCTTCCTCTTACTCTTTTTCTTACCCATTGTTTATGTAGGCTTTTGCTATTTGTTGACGTTCTGGCTCAAACTTGTACACTGTAATTACATTAAATTTTAACTATTTAATAATAAATTATAATCATCACATTACACATTTATAAAATCCAATCGGAATGGTTCAACCTTCAAAAAAGGTGTAGAATTTCGAAGTTTCAAGACTTTACAGATTATCAAACTAAACTATATTTTGCACTGTACTTTTGTTTTTGTAAATTATTGCAAATTAATTGAAAGTTCATTTCATGTTCTTCATGTGTCATGCTTCTTTGCATCCGATTGAATTGCATTGCTTCATTGCTTCAGTGTGAGTGCTTGGTATTTATGTTGTATGTTCGAATACATACAACATAAGTTTAACGTGCAAGGAAGGCTGAACGTTTCACATATATTCGACATTACACATTACTAGCACTTGTAAATTGAAAATCGACGAAAACATTTATTCAACTTTTGAATAATTTTGAATAAATTAAAAAGTACACTTGCCTCCTTCATAGTGCATATCCAATATCCATCTCATACATTTTGTACTTGATAGAGCCAAAGCCCAAAGCCTGAACCCAAACAAAAAGAATGTCAACGTTTACTGGATAATATTACAAAATTTACTGACCTGTGGACTTGCCTCTGATGTCTGATGTTGATGTGACCTCAGTTAAATTTAAGGTAGACTTGATTTTAGCTTCAGTTTTCAGTACGTTCTTGATATCTTGCTTCTATAATACAATGCAGCATAGCAGCGATGCGAGCGAATTAGCCAACTTATATTTACTATTCAAGGTGTTTGAAATTAGCAGACTCAATAACTGTGAATCTAACTCGCCCTCCGCTCCCTCTCCAACTGACTCACAACAAAAGTTGCAACGAATCCTGAATATGGCGCCACTTAAATAGCAACTTCACTTTGTTCTCCTTCGCATCTTCATCTTAGGACCCATATTCGTAGCATTTTTAAGCTTAGCGTTGAAACGGTTGCTAGACTCAATTTATGATCATGCTCGAGCTACATGCATTGGTCAGAATAAGAAACCGTTTCAAACGCACGTAGCAAAGAGGTGAAACCAATACGGAAATAGTAGAAAAATAAATTTCGGTTTTATTCAATTTTAAATGGAGGCCTCGGTCTTTGAACAACCTTATCTTAATTGGTTTATGCATTAATAAAATATAATCCAACCTCTTGGATAAGGATCTCGTTCAAAGTAAGGTGGAAAGAAACGACAACTCCCATTGAAAGCTAGTTAACCCCGTTTATTTTATTCAAGGCCTTTTTGGCCCGTTAAAGATTTTATTTTAGTGGGATCTGATGGTTTATTATTAAGTTTTGAAAACACTTTCATGCAAATATGTATCTTGGATAGGTCTGTCTGTCTGTCCGTATGGAACCACGAAACGGTTGAATCGTTTCATATTTCGAAATTTGTTTTTGTATTTCGGTTGCTGGGAGTAGTGAGATTTTGTTAAAAGATTTTGATGTTTTCGAATATCCGTGTTCCAATGTTTTCGAATCTATAATTTTTTTCTATGACCGAGGCGAGATTGTAAATGACTTATATATAATTTACGTATTTTCAAATTTTTATTTTTTATGTTTTAGACTATGCCACTTTAATAGGTATCAAATAAATGCGTTTAAATAGTTCCAATAGTTTCTAACAGTTGTAAAAGCGTTATATCATGATATCAACCGTATAAAGTTTACGGGGGCGAAGCAGCCATCATTTCTCCTTGGAGAACCTCTTCAAAACTTTTAGAGGGAGTGCTATGGCTGGAGTCATTCTGCATTACCGTTAAAAGTTAATGCTTTCTGGTCTATTTTCCCAGTCGCATCAGCCCAGGCTTCACTGTCAACATCGTTTTACAACTTTTCCAGATTCCTTTCTGTTTGTAGTATGCACCATAGAAATGGATAATATATAGTATGCACTAGTTAGAGTAACTCCAACAGATAAAGTATGCACTATATATTATAAATTTATAAGTCATTCAAACGTATATATTGAAGTATCGTAAAGAATCCAACGAAATTACAAACCATTTTGCGTAAGAAATCGTATATCAATTTCCAAATAGAAATAACGAACCAGAAAGATGCGTTATAGGTAACCCTTGTCAGGCTGAGCTTTCTTTGCTTGAATTTTTAAACACGAGTGAGCCTAATGAAAAATATGAAAGAGTTGAAATGTTATTAAGAGTTATCGACCCGGCAGACGGACAGACGGCATAAACGAAAACATAAAGTATCTCAGACACTTAATTACTAAATTACCACTAATAATCCCAACCCACACAGAAGCATAATCTGGATGCAGTTAAAGTTTTTATATCCATCTAACTTTATTTTATACTAAGCTAATCTAAAGTCTATACTTCTACGTGGATGATTCCGGCCCTCATGCTTGCATTCATTTACATTGCTGATTGTCAGGAATGTGAAATCGTTCTATTTTTTATCACGAATGGCTGCTTTTTAATCAACTATCACTGCACTGAGAGTTGAAAAATTCCGAAATAACGTCCAAAGGAAGGTAATAAAAAGCTACCTTTCAAAAATGGATTCAACAAGGCATTTAATTCCTGCATCTCAATTATTTTTCAATCTTCTTCAATTCGAAAGGCACCTTGTCTATTTTCCAGGCAATAAAGATGTTAAAATTGCAAGAAGGCAAAAAATGCAATATATGAAACTAAACTAAATAATAGGAACTGTAAAAATAATGGTCATAATGAACGATAATTCATGTCAGAGCATAATATAATGATGATATCTCCTCAACTATCATGATCTGAAGATCTGGAGAAATGTCTCCTTCCTAACTTTAAACGTCCGTTTTATTGTATAATATCGTAAATATGATATCTATATCGTGTAATTCGGGATCCTCTGGTCCAGGTTCGAATCTGGAATGTAGAGAAGGAGAAGTAGGCTGGTGCACAGGTGTTAGTAATGGGACATAAAATCTAAGATCAGGTTAATAGTCACCCTGAGACTCCAGCCTGACAGTCCTCATCCTCATCGTCTTCTCTGCTCATCCAACCGTCTTCCTCATCTCTCTCGCACAAAAGCGGAGAAAGTAAAGCTCTCAGTGAAATCTTCCAAATGTCATGTCTTATGCAAATTAGACGACTCTTCCTTTTTCACGCCTTCGTCCAGAATCTGCGCTCGGCCTCCTAACTTAACGGTCTCGAACTTTGCAGAAACTCCCCTTCCAATGCCTTGACTATCAAGCAAAAACGAAAAAAACTCATCCTGAATGTGAGGCAAGAGAACACTAGATACGTAATAATAATAATATATGGAATATTAATGTTACTACTGTATATATGTTGTTTCAGCATCTACGATCTGAAACGGACAGGATGATGAAAAATATTGTTCCGACGAACTTTTTAACATATTGTTTTGTAGGGATGGAAAATTGTAGAGACAAAGAGGGATAGCGGGATAGCTTTCATCTCCTCAACTTGTGGCAGAATTAAACTGTTATTAAAACGTCCCTCTAGCTTCCTCTCCTTGTTATCTTCCTCTGATCCTATTTGCAGACGTGTCTTTTATTTAGGCTACACTACATGTATTTATATTAATTTGCATATGTTTCAAATTTTAGCCGGGTTGCAACCTTTCAGCCCAGAAACGGGATTTGACTGATGATGGAAAGTTTGAAAGGATTTCTACGATTTTAAGGGAAAACAGTTCATACATTTATTATTAGCAGTTGTCTACAGATGGATAGTGTGAAATCAAAAGATGTAAAGAAGCATTATAAATCTGCGGGAAAGTGTATTAGAGGCATATGCTAAGTGTAGTTTCGAAATTCTAGGCTTGTGGGTCGTCCATATCTCACAATTCATGTTCTGCGATCCGTGCTATGATTTCGATGTTGTCTATGCAAGTCTTCATTGATAGGACTTTATTTCTATTCTGTGCAAAAGTATATGGGTTGACACTGTTGTTGACAGACTAAAGTCTCTAGCATTATCCTATGTGGTGTTTTACTGGTTAATGCTACAGATTCTCTGTTCAACTTTTAATGGTAAACTGTTGCTAAAAAGGGACCGTCTACAAAGTATATGCGTTTTGGTCGTGTCAAAATAGTTGATGAATTCAGAAATCTTTTGAATCAAATGCAGAATAGGAATTCGACACATCGTTGAAATGAAAAGCTAGCAATTGTTTGTCTCTTCTTGATCAGTGTTAAATATCCAAAGGTTGAAAATTATACCTGTCGTTCTTTTATATTTTTGTATGGTTTACAGTATCGTACGGCAATCAGCTTTGTTACATACGTACTATTTCCTGCCCTACAAGTCACTACAGCATGCAGCAGTTCAAAGCAACAAAATCTTCACGGCAGAAGTAAATAGAAGCAATAAAACTGGAAGATTACATTCCGAGATTGATAGCATTGAATATTAAAGTCTTTATGATGAAGTTCAACAGACGGTAAAATGAATAATAGTGATAAATATGCATATTAACATGCTAAATATATAATAACATGGGTTACTTCGTAAACAGTATGATTTAGACAGAATATGTTACAGGTTGTCTACTAAATGCAGTAGCTCCCACATTTGTAAATATTAGACATTTTGGTTTTTAAAACATTCCAAATATAATATCAGAACATAAAGCAGGAAATATTTATTAAATAAAAATAACTTGCACTGCTGTAAATCTCACGAGAGAATAAACTCGGCGTTAATAAATTCTCAGATATGTGAACAGGAATTCAATTTCATACTGTTTTGCATTTTCCGTTTTAAACTTTCGCTTCGGTTCGAATTTAATGCGCAGATTCGAAATTTTAATTTCAGCTGTACTTTTTTTTGTAGATTCAAAAAGCTTATAAAGAAGCTCCAATTCGTTTAAGCACATTTCCAGTTTCTGTAATATATATCCATATATTATATTCATGCTGATTCCGTAATGTTCGGCGGACTGAGGAGAAAGTCGTACTTTCTCCATATCGAGTCGAGACGCAAGATAATAATTTCTGGCGTGGGAACTGTGAGAAACTTTCCGCCTTTACCTGTAATCTTTCAGCAAATATCAGGAGAGCTTTCTAATTACTTCTCTCCCTTCCTTCCAGCCACTAGAATAATATTATACTGATTTGAGATCGTAATGGCATTTTTATTAAAATTACTTTAGGATCTTTAAAGGACCGCTTCCCCTTTACTTGTAAGACTTAAAATTTAGTGCAAATTTTTTCCTACAAGAAATTAAATAAAACTTAAATTTAGCTGCCATTTCGAGTTTGGGTTAATTTTACAACACGATAACGCCCAGGGAGGAATTAATGCGGGATTAGTTAAGAATGAGGGTGGTATAAGGTTTGCATTGTTATTTGGTTGTAACGATCTAACAAAGTGTGCATATCCGTACAAATTATGAATGGAGATTAATCACATAGGAACTTTATAAAGTTTGACTGCTTTATTTTATTGAACTAGAAGAGTTAGTGCTAAAAACTAGCAGTTGATCACACGTGTTTGTGAATTTGCTTAAAACTGTAAATTAACGTTCGTTTAAATGCTTTTATTCAAACCACTTTAAAAAAATGATACAGTACAACTCAAAAATCATTGTAAACGTTTTACAAAACTAAAGTACTGCTGTCACGCCGACATTTTTGATACATTATCAAGATGTGCAATTTCGAACATTAAGCTTCAACTCAATATGTACCTTTTGATGTTTTGATACGTGTAACGTTTGTTACATAATTTCCAGTTTCTTTACGAACCTGATCCAAACATTATTGCAATTATCGCATTCCTATTCTAATGCAGAAATACCACCCCCTCGTTGTAGAACAGCTTATTGAAAATGGATTTTAAAGCAAAAGCTTGAATTCTGTTTTATTTATTGCCAGCCAGTTGAAAGTGAAACTGTTGCAAGAAATCTCTGGCTTGAAATAATCGAAGAAATAAAGGAATTCTTTTTTTTTCGAATCTACAGAACAAGTTCCAAGGGACGTTTGAAACAATCAATATGAATGGGATTCAGAAAGTGAGAGAAAGGAGTCTCTGAGAAAGATAAGATTGTAATTTTAGAAAGCGAGGACAAAAAGGGAGATGAAGTTAAAGGAAGATAGGGTAAAAATAAAAAGGTAGGACAGGATACTTAGCTGGAAAGTAGAGATATATTGATAGAAAAATGCATTTACGGGAAATCTGAGTTCCGTTATCACAAAGACAGATGGATCACTTTCCCTTCCACTTTTATTCCTTTCAATTTTTTGTGTAGAAATTACCTTCATTTCCTTGTCTCTTTCCTGTTGTTAGAGATTGCAGAGTGGCAGGGTAGTTGGGAAATGTGGCGAAATGGGACGGCATAATTCAATTTCTACATCATCTTGTAATTCCTTCTCGATCCATAATTTCAATCATAATATTCACAATACTATCCATCCCTGTCAAGTCCTCAAGTCATCCCACTTATTTTTGACTGCCAAGGAACTTTACGTGTCTAATACGCCTAGATGATGTAGACAACGTAGATTAAATTAATTTTGATCGAGTGTCGGAGAGTGAAACTTAGGAATCAATATAAAGTTTATCAACGGCTCTATATATGCCTATTACGAGGCATGTCCCCTACTTCAAATCTAAGGAATAAATATATGTATAATGCTGGGAAGGTAAAAGGAAACGTAAATTACATTTCGAATTGGACTGTTGATGTCGACACGGTGAAGAAATGATTTTGAAATGATGGACAGGGAAACCGTTTTTGGTACAAGTTTCAGATCCTTGTCGCCCTAGCAACCGTTACGTAGATTCATATAGTATATGTCATTTGTGTATGTCCCTATGGTCCAGTCGGTTGGTTTTACCGTGTTAGCCATAAGTAGTGATCACACCTTTACTACAATCTAACATGTTGAATGATTTGTCTTTCTGAAAAATAATTGCAAGACGAAAAGTTACAGTTTTTCTAGCTTCAGTATATTTATAATCCATAGGTTTACATACAATTGCTCAGAACACGGAGTACGTTCAGATTACATGCTAGAGTTTTAAAGCTACGGTTGTTGTACAGAAGAGATTCTGGGAGAGGAAGTTTAGTTTGAAGTTTTGAACACAATCTCACTCAATGTATTCATGTATTCACAACCCTTTTGTGCAGAAACACAAATCAACCACAGATCAGGGGTTGGGTACTTGGTAAGCTGGTATTGACTAGGACAGAGACAGGTAGACATATTCATGATACATAAATATATATATATATATATATATAAATGATCTATAGTCAGCATTTAATTTTTTCCACAAAAATTACATCCAACATCTGAGTTTGCTATAGGTTATTTGCATGCAGTTTAGGTACTGGACACAGGATACCCAAAGCAGTGTCTGAGAACGTTCCAATTGACTTTAATTCTTGTTAAGCACACGTCTGACGACTTCAGTATCTTCTGACTTTGAGGTACCATAATTAATTGTAATTGAATCAAATTCAATTTTACTATTATAATTAACAGTAAGTATGTCGTGAGACAAATACACATTCTGCTTAACTCTACTATAATCAATTTGTCATTTCATATAAATCCTTCGTATTCGTAAATAAGCTTTGTTGTTCCCCATAGTACACTAACATATTTCATATATAGATCTGTATTCCTAGTCAATAGTAAGACATCTATTAACAGTACATGAATTTTACTATTCATTTTATTTAAAATAGTTTCGTAACAAAGGTTTACGATAACTTAAAAAATACACAAATGTAAAGCATCCGAAGATGCTACAAACTGATGAAATAAATGGCAAAAATTTACATTCGAACAGTCTTCACACATTTACCTCTCATCCTTTACAAAAACCCTCAAACTCCAATATAAAATTCATGTATTTCTGATTTCCATTCAAATGGTACACCAAAATACATTAAAACACATTATCATATAAACCTTTGCCTTTAAAATTTGACATGAAATTACCTCAATTTTTCAAATCTAAATATCAAATATTTTTCAAACGTAATATTAATTAAATTTCCACTTTGCTATTACTACTATCATAACTAAAATAATACAATGTTTGCCAACAGTTTTTTGGGAGATTGGATCTTTCATTGAACCTACTCGAATTTTCATTGATTCCTTGATCATGCACAATTTTGTTGGAAACTTCGTATTTATTTAGGAAGCATACAGAGTTAAATGACTTCTAAAGAGGACAAACATTCCTCTATGAAAAAGTGTCACTAATCGTATGCCCAACATTTCACCAACTATTTTCCATACTCTAAAATAATGTATTTCCACTCCATTCCTGGATGCGTTGAAATTTTACCAGTTGCTGAAATGTATACAGCTACGATTAATCTGGTATACGGATGATTGCGCCTAATCATTTGCGCCTGATCAATTGCGCCTAATCATTTGCGCCTAATCATTTGCGTCTATGTACACTTTGCGCCTACGTACACTTTCCGCCTAATCAATTGCGCCTACGAATATTTTCCACTTTCCGTTGCCAGCACAAAATCTGGTCACCGATTGCAGATACTAAATTACAAAACAAAATATAAATAAGTCCTGTTGCTGTCCGCAATTTCAATTGTCCCTGACATGGTATGAAAAAATAAATCCGAAATCACGAAGAAAAAAGTCCAGGTTTGTTATTACAGACTAGCTGCCAAGCTACAATTATTGCTTTCTCCCTTTTATAGTTTTGTAAAAGATCAATTGAAAGAGGATTTGTGATTGTGTTGGAAATTAATCGTCTATAAAGTTACAGGTTCCACATAGTTTTACATAGCTGCATAGTTTTAGTGGGATAAACATTAGATGCTGGACTCAGACAAAAAAATATTTAATTTTTAATAATTACAGAACCAGAACACTGAATTCGGTAGTTTGACCTATTTTTGAAGACAATATATTCATATTCGGTAAAGTAGCAGCACCTGCAATTTTACATATGAGTTCAACAAACTAGTTTGCATAAATAAAGTAAAAGAGTAGAAGTAATAAATTTGATTTGATATAAGAAAGTAAGTAAGTGCTAGAGATGTGAGATGATTTCTGAAAGTTCGGAAAATATTCATAGGCGCAAATGATTAGGCGGAAAATTTATGTACAGGCGCAAATTGTACGTAGGCGCAAAGTGTACATAGGCGCAAATGATTAGGCGCAAATAATTAGCCGCAATTGATTAAGCGCAATTGATTAGGCGCAATCATCCGCAAATCGATTAATCTCACTTTATTTAGGTGCCTTTGACAAACAGATCTTCGAATGATTATTACCCTGATGCTTAGGTAGAATATAAGAACATCGTAGCTAAAGACTAAACATTTTAATCACAGCAAGACTAGTAAAAGATGTCAATAATTGGTATGGACAACTCAAATATTATAAATACGAACAACATTGCAAGTATAATAAAGTACAATGATCAGGTAAATGGTAATTAACAGGAAACTTTGAAAGCACTTACTATCGAGAGTCCGAGCCATGTTCATTATTCCCTTCGCTATCTTCCCCAAGAGAGGATAGAAAAATGGGGACAATTTGCGGAGGTGGTTTTTTCTCTCGCTGACAGACACAGCGACAAATTATCTTCTTGAATGCGAATCGAAAGTCCTTGGAAAATAGAGCATATATGCAGGGGTTTATGGCGCTGTAAAAATATTTTAAAACGATTTCCATCACTACAAAGGCTCTGCCTGGTCAAAGTATTACACGATATTTTTGTCAACACACTAGCGTACCTGTTACAGTATCCCAGCCAAAAGAGTATCGAGAAGAGGAGTGGAGGAATGCAAGTTGAACAGAATGCACGTATAACGTAAATGGTAAAGAAGGGACACCAACACCCGATAAACCCTCCGACAATAATCCCTGTAAAGAAATACAAAGGCCCAGACAAAAATAAATCATCGGAAATCGGGAAATGATGACATCGCCGAGCAGGGAACTCATTCTAGATCTCATGAAAAGGAATTTCAGATGAAATCTTTATAAAGAACAGGCCGGGTTAGACACACAAAATATCATCCCTATTGTTTCCCTATGAATAACTGCACTATTTCAAATCCCAAAGCCTTATCATCATTGGAATTAAGAATCAAGATTGAAAGTGAATTTATTCTCAAAATTCTTTGACTAAGAAGGCTCCTAGCAGTGAAAGCGTTTTCATATCCTGCGGAATAAAACATGAGTCTTGGAAGTAGGGAGAAATATCGAGGACGGGGGAAAGTTATATTTAGTTGGGATTGTGATTTAATCAATAGGAATGTTCTTGTGGTCAAAAGGTGAGGGTTTCCTTTAAGATCGGGAGAGGAGAAAGTCTCTTGGGGATGAGATATAGTGAGAGCTCTGACAGGACAGAGCGGGCCGTGTGCGGGAGTCGGAATGTAATACATAATGAATGCATGTAAAACAAGGCGGCTGTACAGACGGTCATGAATCTCTTTTCACTTTTTGAGATCTATTGGATTTATGCAGAGGAGATGGGAGAATTTAAATGTGTTTGTGGATTCGGAATTTGGGATCGGATGTGGAACTTCAATTCGAAGAGAGAAATGGAGTGAAAGTTTGTAAGGGTTATGGTGCGGGGGCTTGAGGAGGAATAAGGGTTCGAGAGGTATGGAGGTAGGCGTGTAGTTGAGGGAGAACTGTTGTGAACTGGATGAGATATCTTGTGCAGATAAGGTAGGAACGGGAGCCTATCTGTGATAAGTCTAGCTTATACAGTATTAACTAGCTGAGTTGAGTCTATCTCTGTTGAAGTTGCATGTTCGGGCTGGGGAATTTCGAAAAGAGCCAGTACTATTATTACATTAGGATGTGAGACGAAAGGTTTGAGAATTTCCGTCACGTACCCAGAGTTTTTGCCGCTTTGGTTTCCATACGGAATCGTTTCACTTGAGCTTTGATGTTTCGCTTTCCCATTTTGGAAATGAGTTTGGGTTTGGCATCTTCTGCAGAACTGGAACTTAGTGTCTCGTATTTGGTTGCACATAGGGTGGGAGACGGTGATGGAGTGGATGATTCCGAGTCACTTGTACGCATTAGTCGCCGATGACCCTCTACCAGCTGTCCACCTGGCAAATTCAGCTTTCTTTCCACGGTGGTCCGACGGGGAGACCCACTTCCGACACCAATTGGTGAGCCACTCTGGGAACAACCCGCTCGATGTCCATTCGGTGAGAAGTTGGCACTGTAGTTATTCCTCGGCTTGTACGACGACGACCGTTTACCTGTTTAACGTTTAGGCACAAAATCTTATTGAACATTCGTGACTGGAATGGGAGAGGGGATCTTTTGCCCGCCCTTATTTCACGGAAATCGTAGGAATTAGGGTACTGAAGACGATCCACTTTCTCTAACTAAATCTTCAAAGAACATCTACCTTCTCTCCCTCTTTATGTAGGTAATTCCTGAGAAATCTCAATTATTCTTCACATCGTAAGTGACCCTTTGGCTACTTCTGCACCGACCTCTTGTTCTCCTCGACTACAGACGTATAACTCGTACAAGAGCACCTTTTGCTTCATTCCCTATCTGAAAAACTTTCCCCGCATCCCTTCATCTACTTAACTTCAAGGAACACCGAACTTTAAGAGGTTTAAAAGTTCGTTTTCGACCCCATATCTAGTAGACAAGCTTAGATTCATATCATCGTCATTCTCATCATCAAGAAGCATCTGAAAAGAAACGATATGTCGGATAGCTTTCTGTGTCAAACCCTGCTTGGAAATTATAGGACAATGTTTGACGAAATTATACCTTTGTTAAAGGTTTTATTGTTCCGTTTCAGATTAAGATCTCTAATCGGGGAATAGGTAGTATTTAGTCCGAATGGAAAAAAGTAAGCATTAATGTACCTACTTAAAGCGGTAAAATTGTAGTTTTAGGATAAAGATTAGACGGCAGTGTTGCGTTGAATAAAATTATTAAGGCGTTAGACGTAGTTACGATGGGAGGGCGTGTGTTGTCGAATAAAATGCTAATCATCCTTCTGATTTCGGAATCGGCGTTAGATTCGGCAACGGATTTATTTTGGACGAATATTTACAGTGCATCAGCTTGCTAGTTAGTGAATCATTAGTAGGATTATACATTTTCTGACAGCAGGCGAGTCCCCGATTCTTGAATATTCAACATCCTCTCTGATTTTTTCAACTGATGAACCAATATACCTATCTATCTATATCAAGCTTATGTATATGATATCCCAAAACAATCTGGAGGAACCATCATTGATGCATGGTAACAATTGGTGACAGTTGGAAAAGAAAGTCATGGTCTCAAAGTATGTGACATTGCGTAGGAATAATTTATGGGTTTACTGAAAAAGAACGGGGAGAAGTCAGAACTTTCTCTGCGGATCGGAAGGGATCTGGCACAGAAAAAGTCGAGATTTATAGAACAAGCTGTCCAATTCTCTTATACATACATCCATTCCAAGACTTTTAAATGAAATAAAGGGCGTGAGATTTCTTATGGAAATTGTTAGTGATAAGGCGAATAGTGTATATGGGTTATGAGCTCCTCTATCTTGTCAAGGAGGATTTATAAGTTGAAGAAAGTTTTTAAAAAATCGAAAAATTGGGCTATACCACGAGGTGGTGGAGTGAGGTGTACTTTAAGTCGTTCATGAGATCTGCTTCGAGGGATGCGGGTTGAGGAGGAATGATGAAGTCTTCCGTTAGGTGAGATCGGATTCGGTGAATTTGGACAACGATGGTTTTGTACGGAACGACCCCGGTGGATTCTCAGCGTCAGTCTTTGCTCTTCAAATCGAGTACCAAGGAGTCGAGAGCCCTTTGTTGTTCTAAAGCCTTCGTAGTAAGAAACATATATCCAAATTATATATATACCTCGGATTTTGTTAAATTTAGCAAAAGTATGGATTTGCCAGGATTCTCAACCTCCATCATTATAGAAAGGCCACTGTGAAGGTGACACGCTATATAGGAGAATCAGGTATATTTATGAAACATGACAGTATTATTTCCCTACCTTCTACCTTGGGAAAAAATCTACTCTGATTTGGGGAGCTCTGTCAACCCAATTTGAGCCCGTGAAACGTCTGGAATAGCCCCGACAGACTTTGCTTAACTAGTTTAGAGCGTTTTAGATGCTGCTCAATGAGTTAAAAAACGGCAAACGGCATTGCTTTGAAGGGGTTTGAGAATGAATAGGGCAGGTGAATGAATTAATTTAATGAGTGTCAATTTGAGCCCAGTACTACTGGACCAAATTTAAAAGGAAAAGAGAAAGTTGCGGGGAGTTGGTCAAATACCTTGATTGATTGCTCTAGTGGTCTCCACCGCGGCTCTGTAAATGCGCCAGTAGAAGAAGAGCATAACGAACATGGGAAGGAAAAAGGATCCTATCGCCGAGTAGAGCACGTAACCCTGTTCCAAATAAATTAAATCAGCCGTTAAACAACCTTGTATTCTTCTTACATTCATCACTAATAACATTACACGTTTCCGTACTTTCTCTTAATTGACCAATTTCACATAGGAGCATGAAATACGACCAACTTCCTGATTCAGTTATTTCTAACTATTTTACACGACTACACACCATCATTACGAAAATGATTGCCGCGTCGTACAGGGTGCCAGCGGACATGTATAAGTCTAAAAATATATATACATCCACTGGCACCACAGGGAACTCGAGAAAGGAGGCACTCATCTTTCTAGTGCTCCAGGAAAGGTATATTCTTCTCCGCTTCCTACAAACGGAACTCAAAAAGAGAAGGCTTGAAGCTTGACGCCAGGGATACTTATCCCCTTCTTCCGTTAGAAGATGTTAAGAAATTTTGGAGAATGGTCGGAATGATTGTGAGGGAGAAAGGACTATATTTCGATAAAACCCTCTATCTGTTATATTTAGACATAGACATATAACCCCTGGCACAAACTTTCGCTAATCCATTCCCTTTTTCATCAATCAGAAAGGATTTAAAGGTGTGAGTTGCTGACAGGTCGTAAAGCCGGGATGAAGAGAGGCAGAAGGATCTCGGTAATGATAAATATTACCTTATCATTGGTAAGCTCACAGGTGAGGGTGCACTCCTTCCATTCATACTCGGGGTTGTCGGGATTTTCGGGGAAAAGACCGGGTTCCAACGGATCTGCCGTTAAATTGCTCAGAGTGGAATTGACCACCAACTGACGGGAATAGGTCCGTTTCCGATCGTTCCATCCAACAAGTGGTGGGAAGCAGATCAGGAAGCTCAGAATCCAGACGGAGGCAATCAGAACTTTTGCCCTCTTCGAAGACATAATACTGGGGTAGGTTACGGGACGTGTGACTGCCACGTATCTATCTAAGCTGTAACCAGGAAAGAAGGATGCTTAAAAAAGTAATCACATTTTGTCACCACCGACAGGTCTTGGAGGAAAAGGCTATGGAAATGATTTCTAAAGGAAAGGTTGTAATGAAATAATCCACTTACCTAATAGCACTGGAAGTAATACAAATGCAAATCAGTCAGTTATTATTATTATTAAATTATGGTTGGAATTTTTTGTTTTCATGATTAGAAATTTGGGGACTGGAAGATTGAGTTACCATAAATTGAGTATAGAAGCCGTACAGCAGAGCACATCCAATGCTAACCAGAAGGAGCACCACAGTTCTCCGAAGATCCAAATCTCAAAAATTTCCCATGTGGCCGAGAAGGGGAGGACAGCAATTCCTGGAGAAAGAATAAAGCATGTCTCTCATCATAATAAGAACTGGTTTTTAGCCCGTGTCCCCGATCTGCAAAAGACAAGGTAGCGTCTTGCTCATACCTACGAGCAGGTCGGAGACAGCCAAGTTGACAATAAAGAGATTGGTGACCGTCCGGAGTTTGGTGCTGATGAACACGGCCAGAATGACTAAACAGTTCCCGACAATCACAGCCACGTTGATAAACGCGAGGATCAACAGGGAGGCCAACGCTTTCGCGTCTTTCCATTGAACCAAATCAAAAATCTCGTCACAGGAGACATTCAAATAATTCCCTCCATCAAGGTCGCTCTTCATTTCGAATTCCACTTCGGAATGCTAATTCGAAAACCTCATCAGTTCGCTTCACTTGTTGTGTGTTTGGAGTTTCGGCTTGTTTCCCTTACGTTTGCATATTTCCCAGCTCTCTCGTCCTCACTGAGGGGAAACTGTCGCAGCGTACAAGCACTATATAGAGTTACTATCCGCACTTAATGAGTGGCTGAGGATGTGATGATACTTGATCCGTTCAATAAATAATACATCCATTCTCCCTTCATCCAAGCAGCCCATCCGATTTTCGGACCATTAATAATACTTTTAGAAGCTGTGACTTATTTTTTTCTTCCCTTTGTCCGTCCTCATCTTCGGGATCACATTAACCCGTTTCATCCGCTACGACGGACCGTTCTGTCTGTGTCAGGGAGGAAGTCGTCCCGAGAAGTTGTTTCAGGTAAAGTCGATCATAAAGGATAATATCATCAGACATAGGGCATCCCAAGTTTGGTAGTAGAAGCGGTAGTGGTGTGGGTTCCATCCAATTCCGAGAATGCAGAGAGGAATCACAGAACCACGGGAATTACATCCATCTACAGGATCTCTATAAGGTGACTGTTTGAAATAATATATCACTGTAACTGCAGGTCCCTTTCACATCTACCCGACCGTATATATCCCACTATATTTGGGATAAAATGAAAGTCATTTATTTATAAAAGAAGTGGGAGTAAAGCTATCTTCTCTCCGTTATGGAGTATCTCGCCAAGTCAAAGAAGCATGTATTGTAGAGGGAAAAGGCTGTATAGGACTCATAGCTAACCTAGTCAGAACAGAAGCTCGTGTGTTGTAGCATAAGGGCCTTTTTCAGAGTCGATTTCATTCATTGCTTTCACCAAAGAGTGCCTCGTTGAAGGCTATATAATATATGCCACGGTTATCTAAAATTAAGGATTTAGCTCTGAAATAAATCGCAAAGGGCAACAAAAACTCTCCTCGTCTTATTGCATTCAATTTTATTTCTCTCTCTGCAAACGTCCCAAGTGCCATTTGTGCTGTCAGCTTAAATTAAACTTCAGTCATGTATGAATTCCCGAAATGAAAATATTGAAGTTCGGCTCCCTCTCATTTGACTCAAGGCCTTCTGATGGAATTTTCCTGTTGCAGACTACTAATTTAGTTTACTTAATTGATTGTGGTGGCTTAAAATATTCACTTTTAATCTCAAATTGCTTTTATCACTGTTTACTTTCCTCCCTTAATGATACCCGGGCTCCGAATTCATGTTTTGGGGAATTAGGAATTACGGCGCTAATGTCATTCCTGATTAACCAATCGACTAATCTTCGGGGAAGACGGCGTGGCCAAAACCTGGAGCTTAGGATGAAAAATTACTGGGGAACAGGAAGGGCTTGTTGAAAGCACTCAAACTCTCCTACATTGTTCTCGGCAATCTGATGTGATTGATAATTCCCTTCGGAATCTGCTCTGGAGTCCATAACTACTTGCCCCACAAATTCCATTTATTTGACTCGTTTGGGAATTAATACTCCTGGATATTTAACGCTACTCAATCCCCTATCATTTGTATTCTTTGAATCCCAGAAACGTACTCACTTGTATAATTCCGGGTTGGTTCTAATTCTAGAATCAGGCTAATCATGTTAAAACGGAGGATTAATCACCCTGAAATCCATTGACAGTAAAAAATTACCAGGATTTAAAGCATGCCAAAGAAGGTCGACAACCCACAAAAGTCTGCTGAAATCTGGAAAGAAAGAAACTTTTCAAACTCGAGATAACTTTTGCAAACACAAAAATTGTAAATACGAGATTCAAAATCAAAACATTTATTTATTGGCAATAAAATTTATTAATCAATTGCTTCTCAAATAAGAAGAATTTCCAAAATGAAGTTTATTACAGAGAATAGCAAATAAACATTTTTTGCAAAATCAAACCCGAATTTTGTCCTCAACTTCATTCCTTATTGCAGGTTTTCAAATCTTTTGTGTTTACTTTAAATCGTAAAAATGAACATCTGCTTTATAAGATAACGGGGATGAAACTTTACTTACAAAATTGAACTGGTTGTTCGCATTTCGCAAACTTTCGTACCCTAGCTATTTTAGCTAATAACAAAATGTCTCAATTTATTCCTAGCATATATTTAAAGTCTTCATTAACATCAAAGTTAACCTTACCACAGATTATATTGGTTAACATACTCTAAACCTCTTAATAAAGCCCCAACCCCAAAATAAGTTCTCTAGTTCAACATCTGACTGAAAACGAAAATCCAGGCTTTCAATTTCCAAATATTATTCTATACAAATATTAGAAAATTAGGTCAAAGGAATACGAACTCGAACGTACGAATGTAGAATTAAGTGTTATTAATGACGTTAGAAAATGTTGTTTCCCTACGACTACGAGTTACGTTACGAGTTATGTGACTCATTAGTAACCCAGAAATTAGTGTATTCTAAAAATAAATCGCTCTGGCATTTCCGTGGCTTTCAAGACTGCATAAGGAATTACGACACTAAATAGTTCCAAATGAACAGTAGTACATACATACCTTGCAGTCGAAGTCCTTCAATGGATTTTTGTGCACCCACAGAAATATTTAATATCCCAAATCCAGTAATCAGGGGTCCACAGTTTCCTTTCCATTGTAAATCCAACATCAAGACTAGAGTGGCAACCTAAAAAATATAGTTTCATTATCTGGATTGCCATTATACCTTGTATTGCCTATGTTGTATGCTGATTTATATTTATATTTAAATTATGTTAGCAAATTAGAAATCCCATCGAACACATAGCCCAAATGCGTGACAAATTACTATTACCCTAGCTTTTAATCTCAAAAGGTTAAAAAGCTCATGGGTTGGCCTTTATAAGGGCAAATGTTATAATTTCATAAAGGAATTACGCAAAGTTATATCAAAAATCTAATTTCATATATCTGCTTACTCCTGTCCTCTTTCCCTGGATAACACAACAAAATCTAATAACCTTTTATCCCGTGTAATCAATGATGGATTCGTTTAATATTCAAATCCAAATTTAGCTCATTGAACGGGACAGGAGACTATAGTGACTGGGAAATGTCTGTATTACTCAACCAAAGGTCATGTTCATATTTCCCTACGCAGTCACACGAATAATGTCGTATAATAATCATTGGAGCGAAACGGTTAGAAATGTGAAGCTATTTAAAAACCGATCAACAGACATGTCTCCTCGCATTAATATAGGCTAGCAATTTCCATCTCCAATCCAGCCGGAAAACAAGTTCTTAATACTTGCTGAGATTCCTCCTAAAACGAGTTGTCTCTCACAAAAAAAATGTAAATCCACTAATAATAAACATCAAAATTATGCTGGATCGAGATTTTCCCTCTCGTGTTTTTCCTGCAATTAGAACTGTCTAAAATGGTGTAATAAGTGCAGCCAACTTCGGTGGCAATTAGCACATAGTAACACATTATAAAGGGTCTAGCAGGAGATTTGAAGGTGGTAGGTAGAAGCTGTTAATAATTCTGAAGTGTGTGTGGGATTATGTTTATGGTCGGTGGAGGATTGATTCCTAGTATTTCTCCGCAATATTCGCCACAAATTGGAAAACAGATATAGGTTATAAATGTACCCGGAGCTAGAGGTTGTGAAAGTTACTCTTATTGTGATGTTTGCTACTCTACAGTAGGTTGCATTGCTGTTTCGATTGAAATTTGACCTTTGCCAATTAGTTTATGCCGGATATGAGGTTCTTTACGACCTCCCGCTGTCACCAACTAACTTTCCTTCTTCACAACATAAACCATAAGCAATTAGTGAGAAAGAGGGTTGAAGGAGTCAGGATTTTGTTTTCCGACTTGTCTCTCCTCCTTCAAGTTTAAAACGTAGTTTACGTCGTTGCCTGTCAATGGACAGGATAATATAGTGACAAGATTATAGTAAGTAATCAAAGGAACTCATACAAAGTTGATATGATAACGATTTGTTATTGTTATTGTTCCATTAGTCCATTGTAGGGAGGATGACAAGGGCATGGTCTCAGTGCCCTAAGATCATTTCCATGGAATGACTTTCACGGACTAACCTCTTGCCATTGTTCCTGGCTACTGGAGGAAAACACAAGTGATTTGTTTTTCCAAAACGGCATTTGCGGATCCCAATAATCGGAAAGCATCCAAACTTTTTGGACTTCTTGTAGCGTTCCTACAACTTCGTAATAACTTTACAAGGAGGTTGGTCGAAATTCTAACTGGAACCAAGAATATTTTTGATCTCCTTCCTGTAAACAGGTTCCAAGAAAGTGTAGATTGGGCCAGTTGGGAATTGGAGTGGTATTCCATTCCATTATCTAAAACTTGCCACGGGCGATCGTGATTTCGATTTAAACTTTTACCATCAATCTATTTCTCATGGTGGTTTTGATGAAATACCAAAAACAGGATTACTTGTAAACAGAACTTGGATTTTCAATTTACTATTTCTTAATACTTCTTTAGCATTGTTGGAAAATGACTAAATAAAGGAATATAATGTATATTCCTCTCTGTGGAGTATGATTAATGATATGGTTCCATAATTAGTCCTTGTTTTTTGTGTTAGAAGGCAATGCCCAATCATCACCATCACAAAAACTATAGAGCAGATACGGACAATTGTAACCTCAAGATCGGTATAATGTAATTTATGGAAGGCTTCCTGGGCCTAAATTTATTCTATTCCCCACCAGGCTTTAAGATACCTAATATTTAAGAAAATCTAGGATCCCTTTAATTAGTTGCAATCCGTTCTAGTTCTAGGAATTGAACAGGGAAATATTGTTATGAGAAAGTGCGATTACTCCTCTGCTGGCTGATGAAATTGTGAAATTGTACGGCATTAAAACGCCCCCCGCTGGATTCATTTGTCAGAGCCTTCAGAAATACAAGATTATTATTAAAACATGGCTATATATATATACACAATGAGCGTCAGTTCGGAATGAATGCATTTCATGGTTGGATAGTCTAGCAACCTTAGCCAAGTCGGTCGGAGGTTAAAAACGACCGAGACGGAACAATCGTGACGAATTGCAATGATTAAATTAAATTGTGTATAATCGTGCAGAGTTGAAATTTATTCACCACACAGAAAAAAATCCGTTATATTTCTATTTTATTCCTGGAACCCCACATTAGAGAGGCGCCATTAAAAGCACCAGAAACTGGACCATTAATGTAGATAGTAAATGATCCGCATTGTCCATCATTTCCTTTTCTGCCAGGTCAAGTTACGATGGCATGTGTTTTCTAATTGTCACTGGCTTCGAATTACAGAAATAAAAATTGTTCGCGCTACAGCGGTAGGTGAAAAATGTAGAGAATAATGATGTTTACGAAAAGTGAGACGAGGATTGTCGCCATATTTTGAGCTTTCACTTGGGTTCTAAGAACTTCGGAGGAGACAGCGGAAAAAGAACTTTCTAGCAAGTGCTTTTTTTCCTTTTCCAAACCGTAATTTAGTTGCTCGGATAAAAACAAGCCGTCTCTAAGCAATTGAAGATACGGCAACGTTAGATCTTCAATAAGAAATGAAATTAGGGATAATTGCAGGGCAATCGACTAATAATCCATACGAGTTACAAAATGTAAAAAAACCGCAATTTACAATTCCAAACTCGTGTCCAATTACTATCACATTTTCGATTGCAAGGTTGAAAAATTCTGGAAACAAAGATCTAGCAATTGAGGTGCTTGGAGTTTCCCTAAATAAATCGATTGGCAAGCTAATGATAAGTATTGCAAATCTAAATCCTGTACTTTATTGGCAATTTTATTACTTGCCACTTGATACCTTTTATTGCAATCGGTTCTCGTGTCAGGTAAATGTTTTAGTGTTTTCATTTCCAATCTTTCACTAAAAACCTACTTTCTGGCATGTGGCATGACTACAAAAATTTTCAGAATTTACTATTTTGGTTATACAGAGGAAGACATCACATAATCCTGCGTTAACAGCTCATTTTATGTTGGAGTCTGGAGTGACACAAAAATTGTACGTAACTACCGAGGTTCGAAATCAGTTCCTAGAATATGAAATGCCAACCATTTTCCCCTGTCAAAGTAACTCAGAGTTACTTAGTTAATACGTGGAAATCCGGTGAGATGAAATAAATAATTTTTTGACTGTCCACAACAGAAATAAGACCTGGAATCTGACATGGTTTATATTTCAAATAGTTTCTCTAAAAAATTGCCTATTCACCAGGTACTGGCATGCATTTCAGAATTTTAATATTAAAAGTTTTTTTTAATGCTACAATTTACAGATTACAATTTATTTCAATTCCTGTCTACGTTGTGAGGTTGTGACTTGTGACACAGACAGACTCAGTCTTTCTCCTTGTTATTTAACAATTGACATCTCGAACCTCGGTTTGCATAAACTTTAAACCGCAGTCAAATTGTCAGCAAGTGGTCACATGTTCTGATTTGTTTCCGGCTCCACAAAGTCGTAAAAATATCAGCCTAAACACCCACAACAACAACTCCCGTCGACAATTGCCAACTTCATCTTCCGCTAGGATCCCCGTAAGGGCAACAACCCAGATCCCCTTTTAATATTGACATGAGCCGACGTCATTATCGGCGGATCACGTGGATCTGAATTTATTGGTTGGTAATGGGGCAGAAAATTGGCAATTTGACTTGGGTTTGTCTTCCAGACCAAGTGGAAGGAGAACTATACACAAACCCCTCGATTCAACACAATCCTAATCCACATTTCCTATTCCTTACAAGACCAAATCGACAATATACATAGAAACAATATACTCCATACTTTCTCCGTACACGCAAGTTCAGTTGAAGAGCATTAAAAGCGACAAGGCGGCCAACGTCTAAGCAACCAGTGCGTTACGAAAAAATAGGCAGTTTTGAGGCTCGAGAGGTTTAATCTAAAAACACTCAAACCCGAATATTCCAAACTCCAGCCCTATTCCAACTTCCCATCCCCCGTTTCTTCGGCTTTGAGAAAAAAAATCGTAATGCAGAATTGTAGTCTATAAGAGGCATAACATCAGGAAATATCTTTTCCTGTACTTTAAAGCGCATTAGCGCCGAGGCAAAAATATATATCCTATAAGGAATCCATTGACAAAAGAAAGCTTTCAGGCCTTTCAATGCAGGTGAGCAAGATGGGAATGCAAAAATGGGAAGGAAGGAATAGTAAATTCAATTATGAAAAGCCCTTGATTTCATATACAAATTTTCCATTAACTCGATGTTATCCGTTTATCATTTTTAATAATAATATCAGTCTAAAATATCTTAAGGAGTTCATTCAAGATTTCGAATTCAAGTTCCCATCCTGCAGAGACTCGTCCTAGTTCTATTGTTCCTATTTGTTCATCGTATCATTCAGATATTTCAAAAAATTCAGTTCATTCATTCGGAATAAAGATGCAAACGTGGGTTGGGAAAGGCTTCAAATTCAAACACGGTTATTAATTTTTTTTAGTATTTGGATATAACAGCAACTCTGGATAATTTAAAATCGTCTTTCGCGTACCTGCAAAATGCTTCTAAGTATTTGTTGCTTAGTATAATGGAAAAAATTCAGTTATAGTTAAGCTTTACTTTAAATCTATTTTTAAAAAGTCTTACAATACTAATAGTTTTAAGATCTCAATTTTGATGTGTACAAGATGTGAAATGGACCTCCTTCTGATTCTATATCAAAATGAATGCTAGATCCTTTTATAGTAGAAGCAATTTTGCGTTAGAGTGTGACAAAATGGGATTTTATTGTTAGTCCAAACCTGTTCCAGTATATAGTACCAAGTTTAGCAAAAACCAATGGAAAATTATTATTAGAGCCAGTCAAGGCATTGACATTTACTCCCACACCTAGGGATTCACTACAAAATGCTATGCAAGGTTACAGATAAATTTCCTTATGAAAATTAGATAATATGCGGTAAGTAGTGCAATAACTTGCCATTACCCTTGCTTAAACTGATTAATAAAAGGCTGTCGATATCATTCAATGACAAAATCTGTCCTATCCGGTAATTCTCAAATCCCAGATTTTAGGGCTTGGGATATTAATTTCCCATGGGATCCATTTTACAATTACGGTACACCACTGAAATATATATACTTTCTGAACTAACAGTTATAAGGATATTGTATAGAATGCCATCATATTGTTCCACAGAATCAGTAATTGGGGTTTTCCAAAGTTAAGTCGTATGGCTTTACTATCCAATAAATATTATTTTCTAATTTCACGGCAGATCTTTGTAGCGGAGTGCGGAGGTTTTTTCCGCTTTCATTGAAATTAATTTCATTTAATTCCTTTTTCAATCAACTAATTTCAAAGATAAGGCAGAAACAGGTAAATGATTACAAAAATTGATTACATATTGGATTCAGGATCAGATCTTGGAATTGGACTGAACTAAATCCGGTTTGAAAGGCCGTTCTAATTCATTTACGTAACTTTAAGCCCACACAATGCTTGTCGTCTGTCCATGACGGTTATTATATCGCGAGGGTAATGAAAGTAAATGCGATCATTACAATCCAGTTGGCATCTTTAAACAATTGCTGAAGCGAGACTTTCTACGTAGACAGTGAACTTACAATCCTTTTCACATCGACGTTGTCCTAGACACCTCAACCTTAAAATGTATTGGATTCGTAACTCGGAGGGGAGAAAGCAGTCGATAGCGAAGAAAATAAATAAACTTTGAAAAGTGAGAGAGTCTTCAACAAGTATCTGTGAGGTTGAATTTTCAAATAATCTTTACAATAATAGTATGTAGTATTGGATAGGGATTATTCTGAAACTTTTAAAAACTGTTTGTACTGTGTAATTTTGAACTGATTTTAACTTAAGTTGATAAACTTTACCAGACATATCAATGTTATAAACTGGTCTCTTATCGTATTCCGAAGATTTTAGAAATATTCAACGGCACGAATTCCAGGAACACCCGTTGGGGAAAGTAATAGGCCTTTACAAGTTGTCCAGATTTCTCTTAGCTGGAATCTGTAACTACTCTAACTAACCCTTCCCGTGTACCAATACGGAGAAAATAGTTTTAAAATATTTGTTATCTCAATCTTCAACTGTAGATAGGAGAACAGTTAAAGAAACCGTGTTTTTCATGTAATACAGTGATACTTGTTTTTGGATCAAATCTCAAGACGTTGAAGGCGTCTGGCAAAAGTGAAAGGAAATAGACTAACCTTTCAAGCACTCCAGTTTCCAGTTAAATAGAAACAACAACATATTGGAGACAACCAAACTGCTCCCTGTTAAGAAGCAATACAATTCCAGAGAGAGGAGCCGGAATAAGAAATACCAACATTCCAGAACTTGGTTTTTTGGCAATTTCTAAAACCCCTAATTCTAATTGCAACCCTCATTTCATTCCTATTAAGAGCATCCAGTCCTATATCTGTCGGCTTTCGGTACAACGTTAATGTGCATAGATGAATTATTTCCTTTGGAAATGAAGTAGACTTGGTGGTCTAGAAGAAAATACTTCTCTTTCCTCTTTTATTTTTGAGGTGGAATGACTTCTCAAACTCCATCTCCTCCGGAGTCGCCTCTGCTGAAGTCTGTTCGAGATTCAGCGAGCTCGGTTCATCGTCAGTCTCATATCATATTATGAACCTTGGCAAATGTTCAACTGTCATATTACTAGCTCTGTAAAAGAGAGACTTCTCCAGGGTTTCTAAGATGTTGGTCCTTGCCACCTTGGTGACTGGTTAGTCTAACAGAACCACTTTTCATTTCATACACAGACACCATTTCTTCATGCATGAAGGACTAGAGAGCAAATTGCTAAAATAACATAGAAGAGGAGTATACAGGGATCCTGTAGGAGAAAAGGCAATAGTTCGCACGGGTTGGACCATGTATCCGTACTTTCACTTCGGCTTCTTATTCCAATGTATTTTTGTAACGTGAAAGGCCTTGAATGCGACAATTATGAGACGGATGTAGTGGGAATTGTGGTTCTAAATGTGAAAAAATCAGACAACAACATTAGCTTTTCAAATCGCAATAGATATATGCTAGTAGTTTGCAAAAACATAATTTATTTTGACGTGGATCCACTGACGGTTTCAAAACTTGAGACTAGACTAGTAAAATAAAAATACAATCTTGTATTTCGTGACCTTGGTATAGAATAACGTCGATATTTTGATAAACACTCTTTTAAGAAATACAAATACGTAAAACTCAAGAATGCTGTTAAACGTAACAGATTTAGAAATATTCAAAGTTTGATTTGATAAGTAATAACAACAAAAAAAGAGCGCTGACTTATGTTAAAGCTTGAAAATTTTGACAGTTTTGGGGAAGATTGCATAAAGTTTATATGATAGCTTGAGAAAGCAGTTTTAAGTTTCAACACAGTGACAGTAGTGCTGATATAATTTAGTCGAAAAAACTGCTTATCAGTATCGAAAATATTTTCTGCAAATTCTGTACAATGTATGGACAGTGTTCGGGAAAAAATTAACTTGATTTGTCAAGCGACTTGCGACTAGCCTCGCTACACCGTAGGCTCCTTTTAAGACTCTTTTTAGACGAACTTGATTTTCTTACGCGATTAAATAACGTATTTTTATTTCCTGATGCGAAAACTAATCATGGCGGAGCAGCCATAACTTCTTACAGAAAATAAGAACTAATAGTTAAGACGTACTGCTGATCATCTTTTAGATGGCAATTTTCAACTATTAAAACACTGTTGTTGGCTCTGGTTTTTTCGTGAGACATTTGAAGATTGTTTTTATAGTCCTTCCGTCTGCGTTTTGAGCTAGTGTTTACTACTGAACGGGTTAAATTGAAGCCATTCCCGAGATATTAAGGAGGATGACCACTTACTGTAGAAAATAAATTACTCGCTACCGAAAAATATAATATTATGTCTTGTGAGTATGTATGTATAATTATTAAAACGCAACTTCTTTAACATTTCTCTACAAGGTTTCTCATCTGTACCATATTTATTCGAATTCAATATTCGATTATACGAAAATAAATTCATTCAGATTTCTTGCAAAATTTGCAATTTATATCTATATCTAGCTATCTATATATCTCACTGCTATAATAATTTCCAAATTCAATTAATCAAATTGCAACATTGCTGAACAATTTCTGCAAAGAACTGAGTAAACAAAAATTGTTGGAGATCAGTAAAAATTCTAGGAAGTTGTTAATGCAACGAATGAAAGAGTGTCTATAATTTTGAAATTGCTGATGGGTGTATTCATGTTTGACTTTGACTTTACTAATTACGTAGGATGCAAAATCGGCCTAGAAAGCCAAGGTTGCTTGGAGAAAATTTTGCAAAACCTTTGACATTATTTGGTTGAATGTAAAAAAAAACTGTTTGAGGAGTTATGCATAATGTTTTCAGTACCACAAATCGGACTTTGATAATCTTCTGATGAAAGGGTGTTTTTAAATTTTATGCATACGTTTGACATCGTTTTAAATCTTCGAAACTGCGACATTAGACTGTTGACTGACTCACTGCTATTGTTCTACATATAAATGTTTCTTCAGAATAAGTGACGGTAAGTCCCGGTCAAATTGCTTTCTCGTGTCTCATATTTCATCCAAAAAAATACAAATGAAGACATGAACTGCAGGACGAAAATATATTTTCAATTTAAAATTTAAATAGACGAGAGACATGCATGGGCTTAGATTACTTTGGTCAAACAAAGAGATCAATGACGGTCTCTTAGAAATGGGTAACGTGAATTGGAACTTCCTCTTGTTTACGTAATTTAGATCTACATCTGATTGAATTTTTTTCGGGGAATTCATTCATAAGTGCTATTGAGTATATCCTGAGATTGTTTACAAATACAAAGACAGAGATCGATTTGCCTAAGCAAGGATGCTATTACATAGTTGTACGAGAGATATTTCTTTGTTCTTAAAAGCTTTTCCACTCTTCCAAAGAAAGTGCATCAACTCGTAAAAGCCCATAAATTTGATATGTCATCTCGTTTAAGGTTTGGTTCCGAAGACGATTTCTTGGTTCCATTATTTGTGATGCCTGTCCTTATTTATTAATTTTTGGACAGTTGCATGCATTGGAAATACAGTAATCTGTTTTCCAACGGCTCTACCTTTTGCTCTTTTAGGAGCTAGAGTGGCTCATCCCGGTCAGATCGAATGATCGAATATTTTGAGGGAAGGCCGGTTCAGATTTCTCTTACGATTTTATCTTAAACGTCTACATAAAAAAATAGGTTCTGAGGATATTCTACTTCTTCAACATACTGTAACGGAATGAAGGTAGTAAATATTTTGCAAGGTGAAACTGACGTGTAAACCATACAATCAAAAAGCGATTTATATTACTTAAACTTTCTAGGGGCATATGGAATTTGATATGAATGAATGTGTTGTTCCTGAAACAAAAATCTAATAAGTAATTGTTACTATTGGAAAGCATTTATCTTCCTGGTGGCGCTATATAACACCCTAATGAAAGGAAAACATAAAGATAACGTTAACTCGAAAATTTATTCGAAACTACCGCAGTACCTTGATCCAAATTTAAAAAATAGTAATTCACTTTTCAAAATATTCTAAAAGTTTACGTTACATGTACCATTGCATGTTGACTTATTGTGACAATTACAACAAAAATTGGAACTCGATGAAGTCTCTAACATTTTTAACGTTATGGGTTTCAGAATTGATCTTTATGTTATCCTTTCTAGATTTGTCGTTTGAAAATTTTTTTGGTAAGAAACTTCTTGATTAAATGTGCCACTGCTGCAAATTCTGAAGAACAAAATTGAATATAAGAATAAGAATGGTTAATCTTAGAGACGTATTCGCTATCTTTAACTAAATAAATACTCTACTTGACGGTTAACGAAACTTTTTTTTTTGCTCTGGGTGGGGTGATGTGACGACTGCTGTTTCTAAGACATTCGTTTATACCACATTTGTGTTTGGACAATCGTTCCTAAGACATCCATTCCTTTACGACGAATGTTCCCAACATACCGTTGTTCCTAACGCTTTAACATATATTATTATATGCCGAGCCATTTTTTTCTGCTTTCGCACTAACATTTATTTGGTCAGTAAGGAACTGATGCCTTAGAAAAGGCTGTCTGTGATCAAATGTCGTTGGAACGGATGTCGTAGGAGTACTGTCGTGTTACCGGTAGCCGCATGAATTTGAGTCTATGTGATATGCAACCCAATTTTTCTGGAAAGAAAGTTTTTGTCTCCTCACCTCCACCATTAATCCGCTAAGCCTTTAATTAGAGCCTGGCCGACTGGCTCGCGTTGACTATTCTGGAGCTAACGAGCTTTTCTTCCATTTTGACGATCCTCAAGAGGTAGAACAAAGTTTTAGATGGGAAGAGTCTCTTAGAAGAAAATATTTGTAAATGAAATAACGACGAGTCATCAGATGCTATTGAGGCTCTCACATCTCTACTTTCACAGTAAAATGCAACAGATTGCTTTTTCTAGGAACGCCGTTTGCAAATAATCCGGAATGGCTTTTCTCTACTACCTACTGTTCGGTTTACTCGACTACTTTGAAATATACTAATCTGTTGTGTAGTCTGTAGGATTGTCAATAAAGTTTTCTCTTTTTGGTAGATGCAGGAGTACAAATGATATTCCACGATACCTTGTAAAGGTAGTGGATTCAGAGATGTAAACATCTCCAAATACCACCACCATTAATCACTTGTATTTGTTCTCAACAAATCAAGTAAGAATTTGTTTAATTAAAACTTCAATGAATTTGATTTAAATACAGGGTTCCTAAAAATAATTACCGCGAGATTGAACTAAAAAGTATAATCTTCGCAGCTCTACTTCAAACATTATGTGAGTTACACCTACAACCAATTATTACCGTATATCTTCATTTCGAACGCGGGTTTTTACACTTCAATGCGGATCTATACCTATCTGGTGCAGACGTCAAAAACGCATCAGTGTGAATGCTATTATTCAAATACAGCCCCGGTTTGAAAGTTTTAATACAACGCGACTTGATACAGCTGAACAACCGTATAAATCAATTCATATTTAACCGCTTGCTTTAGATAAACAATCAATAGCAGATTAGAGGTCATACATCAAGTAATTTTGATTGCCACCGGTGTATGCACAGTTGCTGAACCTTCACGAGTATTATAACTATTGGCATGAAAGGTGAAAGTACAGACTGGGTACTTTATCTAGGAAATCATTCTATATGTAACTAATGCAACTTATCCAATAAAAAAAGTCGAGCAACAAGGATACTAAATAGAGCGATACCTGTTTGTAATGCATAAATTCAATCACTCCACAGCACAGATCTCAATCTATAAAACTGCAAAGGTAGGCTCAGCGTTAAAGATACCGTCAAACATTGCCCCAAAACGTAACGTATTATGAGCTCGGTTCGACTTGTTCGTCGAGCCAGAACCAAAACCACCACCTGAAAAAGGAAGATATGACTGAACTGTAAAAGCATTCTTAGAAATAGGAGAAAGTGCCATAAGGGCAGATCTCAATATTTTCGATAACGCCCGACTTGAACCCGCAAAAGAAATATGAAGGCACATTTGATCCCAAAAGAACGTCTTTTGAATAAAAATAGCAAAGGGTTTAGAAAAGGCATCCGTTTTGGTTGCCATTCTGTCAATTTCCTCTCTCTCTCTCTCTGTATATATGCATCCACCAATGATCCAAGAATTCTAAAAGTACCAGCGATAATATCCACCAGTTGCAGGAACACACATTTATTATTGTTTTTTCAAAAAAGCTGGAAAAACATTCCCAATCCTTCTGACTGAATGACAAGGACAATGTTGTAAGTAATGATAAAAGAATAGAATGGATTTTTATTTTGCTTAAAAGGAAGTTCTTGTTGTCAATTCATTCTCCTTACAATCATTAATAGAGCAGAGTCGGAGCTTATATCACGTAGTGCACTTGGACCGTTAAGTGAAAAACGACAAGATAAACTTTGTAAAGTAGTTAATGGGTCAGTCCAGTCTGGCTCTTTATGTAATAATAACCACAGAGGAAAGATATCGAAACGTATCTATAGATTGCAGTAGTGCCCTTATTTAATACTTGAGTAAGTTTTACTACCTCAAATTATTGACGATCGCATGTTTTCTTCCCTAAACTAGTAATGAAAGTTGGAACTTCTATAGTTTCACTGAAAAACAATTCCGAGGAAACCGTGGAGCGGAAATGGGGAAATATTATATACGGTCGAAACGGATATAGAAACGCAATCGAACTCTCTTTATGAAAGCTCTAAATTTAGAAGATTATTGATAACTAAATAATGGTCGATTCCTATTGTAATTTATGGAAAACTGTCGTTCCTTAATCGATGATTTGTGAATGCTATCATCTAATCATTTGTTATTCGGTCTTTTGTTGGCTCTCTTCTTACCGTTTTTATCTGACTGAAGTTTGACGATCGAGTACGTACCTTAAAAAACTAGCCACCATTCGCACGTCTAAATAAACAGACGGAAAATTGGTCAAATTTCTTACGTCAACAATAAAGACTCCAATTAATGTTTATTTATCTAATTGTAAGTACGTTCTTATCTTACATTCCCTGTTCTGTATTAATTACTAACTTCAATACTGTGAAAATGAAACAGTTTTCCAGAGAATAAATTGATCTAGGGCTGATAGATAGGAAAATACAAATGATAAGTAGAAAATAAACACATTCATCGACTGCGGAAAACTATTTTTATATTGGTCCACCTGTTTGAGCCTTCGCAATCCGCAATCTCCACAGTCCACATTTTAGATATTTCGATGACCAAATGTCTAAAATCGGTTTTCGTGCACAATTAATTGATTATGTATCCCAAAGGTATAAAATAACTCGTTGGAGATTGAAGTTTGGGCAAATAGACATCCAATTCATCTGTCTGAAGTGGTCTACTTCAAAATTAAAACTAATTGATCTGCCATTCCATATAGAACATGGCGTCATGGCACTGCGTGGGCAGGCAGAACTTTTGCTGGGCCTTAATAAAAAATGAATCGAAAGGTGGAAGATAGATAAATTGCACTTCAAATAGAGATGTAGAAACGACTGCTGCCTCGTGTGTGGATATTTGTTTTTGTTGAGTTTGCCCCACCGCCCTTCCCAGAACTTATTTTTACCCATTTATTTTGTGGTTTTAAAATATTCTGATATTATGGTAAAACAGGGTACTTCAGGTAGGATTTCCTTGTGGGCGATGGCCAGATAACGATACGCAAAAAAGTCTATGAGCCGTGTCTATCAATAGACGGTTTCCTTAAATCTTGTAATTTGCAAAGATATTTTGTGATTATTGATTATGGTAACTCGAATTCTTCAGTCCATCCCTGGACTATATATCCCTGTTATATTTGTCTTTGAATGAGGATAAAATTTTTGAAATTGGCAAGCATCAGATTCGTCCGTTCTTTTCGAACAAAATCTATAAAGTTTCAAATCCAAAATCCCTTAACTATTTCATGCACCAACAACTTCTATCAAGTAATTATCCTGAAATTCTGCAGATATTGACGTAGTTTCCTTTATCGATTCTCTAATACTCCCACTTCAACCAGACAAACCAAGACCAGATAACCAGGTAGTGTGTATCTTGGAATAATGATAGAGTCAATGGCGGAGCCTTAATTTAAACAAACTTGTCCCATTTTTGAAAGCTTAGGTAAGCCAGAGCCCTAAGTTTAATGTAAAGTTCAAAGTGTTTTTCTCTGTAAGTGAAGTTTCCCATTATATATTCCAGAGGCAGAGCTTCCGGTCTGTAGCAAAAATCTGAGAAGAACAGATCATGAAATAATCGAGTTAGAAGGTATGAGAGAAGAGGAGGTCTTGAAAGAAGTTGGAAAGTCGGGGGAGGGAAAGTGAGATTAGCAGACAATCGGAGGGTTCAAGCATAATTATGATAATAGGAAACTCAAAGAAAATTGGAGTGCAAGACGGTTTGGCAGTTTCCCAAATTCAATTCCATGTTTCTGCTTTGATAATGCATCAACCATCGTTACGCAATTAACTATTATACGCAGGGCTATACAGTACCTCCTACTCCCTCCAAGAGGAGCGGATATATGACACTGTTTCCATACTTTCTTGAGAGTGAACCCAGCAGACATCCGACCTGGAACCCTATACACCCATTACAATAAATTAAACAATTCAATTTGTGAGATTGTGAGTAAGCGCGCGGGTGGTAGTGGTTGGGTGTTTGATAATTGTATTCCATTACCAAATCCATTGAAAATGATCCAACTCAAAAGCAGAAAAGCCATTCATCCTCCAAAAAATAAGGTGAATTTCACATTCAAACAATCGAAGGGAATGGTATGCCATCCGCCCGACCAAGTCATCAGTCTGGATTTGTTAGCCAAGTGGTCTAGTTTTAGAGCAATAAATGTGATCTAAACACGACATTGGAGTAAGATAAAAGCTGGCAATAAAGATGAAAAGGATGTTCCGACATGAGAAAAGAGGATAGGTTGGAGTAACGGTAAAGGGGGGTGAGATGTGAGATTTATTCCGCTATATAAAATACCTGGATCCAAAGCTACATATTTTAGACCTTCCACACTAACTGTTGTTGGTGGCCGTAAGGAGGATTCCTATGTAATTCATCAATGCTTCCTCCGACGAAAAATGCTTTTCTTTTCCAAGGAGAAATGTCCATTAGAAGCACATTGTAGGACGGTAGAGGTAGGAAAATAACTCATTCAATGCACGGAATCGGATGAACGCCTCAAAAACTGACTTTTATTTGGAAGTAAAATATTGAAACCTGCTCAGAGAAGTTTTAATCATAAAGATCGTTCCTAACTGCAATCCTTCTTAATGCCTTAGAACTTAATCTTACTGCCCTTCAGCCTTTTCCATTTCATATGAATTCGTGTCGGGCTTTGGAGCAGAAGTACATACTGTAGTAGGCCTTATAGCTCAGTGGAACTAGCCACCAAGGCCCCGGGTTGCCACTCTCTCCATCCTCAACGAACGTACTCACCCCCCAGAGATAGCAGAATTGCGTGACCACCAATTTCCTTCGCTTTTTGCATGCAGGTACCTCGACTTCAGTTCGTGCTTCGAGTGACGAAGTCCACATCAGCTACCACACTACTTTCTTCCCTATGCACATACACACCTATGAGAGTTGATTAGTCGTAGGAGTTGGAACAGAGCACTGCTGGCTCAGTCACTAAGCCGATGTGAAAGAGAAAGGGCTGAAAGGGTGCCGATTAAATCATAACTATCATCAACAACAACGTTAGAACTTTGCCCACGCGATGGTTGAACTTGGTCAAGAGAAAAAAATCCTCTGTTTTGATGTCGTTTTGATTTTCATTGAAATATATCCACTTCCGCCTGCTTAGCACTTTACCTTTTATCCCTTCATCACGAATCAGGCAGTTCTTTAGATGTCAAGCCTAATTACTGGAAACTCAACCTTTGATTCCACCGGCCCGGCCTTCTTGACACACGCTAACAAAACTATCGGATAAATAATGTCACCTATTCAAATTCTGTGGATGTAAACACAAGTTTTATTGTCCAAGTAATTTACAATTTGTAGGGAGTGTGTTTACGAACAGAGTCGATTCCCAACTCCCCTTCCTGTATTATGAATCCAAGTAAAATGAGCTAATGATTTTGTTGAAAAGTCGGAGTCATTCTTAGAAATATTCTCCCATTTTTCAATAACAGTTAACGTAAACAAGTTTACAAATATTTGACTGTCAACTGTTTAGCGAGTCCCATGATTGCATGGACATTACTGGTAGTCGAGTTGGTCTCCTCCTCGTTTCCTTTGATCCCAGTCATTACTGATTTATGATAAGATAGTCTATTTTTAAAAGTGATTAGTGTCAGCAATTTTGAATTTCCACTCTAAATTTTGAATACACGATTGAATGTAATGCAAGTCGAGTCTTTTTAAGCATAAAATAACATTGTGAAATAAAGGTACTTGTGAAATACAAATATTTTAATGTAATTTAAATTTGCATGGCTCCTTGGATATTTTCATCAAAGAGTGACGACGTTGAAAAAGGGAAAGAATACTGAGAAAAATAATATTAGCTTTTCAATTTTTCAGACGGAGAAGAGACAGTCTATTGCCATATTATAAACTACTCCAATGAAAAAGAGACAGGTAGAGAAAGGGACTAAATGTCCCTGAAAGGAGCTCAAGACTCTTTAAAAACTGGTCAATAATTAAACAGGAAGAAGAGAGTATGAAAAAAACTATTATCTTCTCAATGAATACACTCTCAAAGATAAAGATGAGGGATTTGACTTGGAGACGAGGATCTGAGGATCTAACTCCCCTCCCGTCCGCCAAGAATTGATGTCGAAGTTATGAGAGATAGGCCATAAAAGAAAAGTTGGGACAGTGATGATGATCTCCTCTTTCCGTCCTCCACTTTCCTCTCTCATCACGACTGACTGGTCACTCTAATATTTAGTGGTAAAATGTGGACGGGGGGCCTTAAGAGGGCAGGGGAGTGAGATCAGTGCGGCCCATAAGGGTACTCCAATATAGGAGTCATCATTGAGATGAAATAAATTTTAGGGGACTAGATCCCGTCATTCTGAGGCCCGTCCTCGTCGTAACAAAGCGGATAAGGATTCAGTCTTGAAGTGAGATATGAACAAGAAGAAAGACGATCAAGAAGAGAGATTGGATCTTTTGTGTGCTTAGTCAAGTGGATTTTGTCACTGGAAAAGATATATGACTTTTTCCTTCACGTGGGCCCCTCTCTACTTACTTTTCTCTCATCCTTCCGCAGCGTTAGCTCCGAAAGATTTGGGAATAGGAGAGGAAGGTGTAAGTTGAAGGAGGAAGGTGTGCCTCAGTACTAACCAACCGTAGCACAGAGCGAGTGTGGGAGATTGAGGTTTCATCTCATTCCACAACTTATATTATATGATGATGATTATGATGATGATGATCCTGTTCCACACCCAATACCTTGGCACTGGAACAGAGGCAGAAATCTGGTTCACTGGTCCAAAAACATTTGAGGAGGCGAGAGATTTCTCGAATTCCTCCTCTCACTCGCTTTCGCCAGCTTTCTCCAGTTCCTTTGCATCCGATTTCCTATTTTTCATTCCTCCGTTTGTTTCAGAGCAGAAGGGCTGCTGCTGCTGCTACTCTGGCAATGTCAATACTAACTAAGCTGTACAGCTATCACGAACCAATTCCCAATCCCATAAAAATTCTTTCACTTGAATTGAGGGATAGGCGGTTAAGAATTCTTTCAAATTCAATTATGAATGATCTACTTCTCTTGGTTAGTCATAATTTGCCTTTTCTACCAGCTCCACTCCGTCTTTCTCTCTTTTGAAACGTGCATATTCCCTTTCTTTGTTAGCCACTTAGGACTGGAGGATTTTTCGCTTTGAATAAAGACGTCAAGTTCAGAACTGTCTACCTTTTCCTTGATTAGCAAGTGTGAAACGAACTAGAAATGTGAGAAAAACTATCCTGACAAGGCAACACCTAACCTACTACCTACCTCATACCTGCTTTTCTAGAACGTCCTTCTCTCTTCCATCCTCCAACGTCGAAAAAATTGTAGGGAAGCTCATCCAAGCGTTTCATTTGATTTAGTTTTATTTCTGAAATAAAGTAGAGAAATATCTGACGCAAAACCTCTCGTCCACTGCACGTCAAACTCTGGAACTATTTTTTAGCGAGATCCTCGAGAATCGAGATCTAAAATCCGATACGGTAGTGTGTACGTGTGTTCTTGTAAAATACGTTCACACTGCATTGAACTCGACGAGATAGAAACCAAGAATCCAACGATTTTGCTTTCCAACAATCCCAAACATGCCACAAAAATGACGAACGTATGAATTCCTGCGTGAGAAAATTCGAGTAATTTGACAAAGGGAAGGAAGAGTTCATAACATCAGTGTCGCAGCAAGGAGTAATCAGAGAGACCAAATTCACGTTAGTTATTGATATTGGCTCGCATTTCTGGCGTTGAATGGAGCGTATGATATCGATCTGCTCATCGTTCGTTACATATCCAATTATTTCTAATTTACGCTAATTCTTGAGTTACTAAGAACTTAATAGTCAGGTCCAATCCAATTTAAAATAAACGTGAAATATATCATGGTGTAAATGTATTAGCACCTGCTTGAAAAAATTAACTGCAACAATTATGTTTGATAAGTTGTTTTGTCTCATTGTCAGATATTTATTAATGTCATAAAATAATGCTGTTTTCAAGTCTGTTACTACTTTGAAATCGACGGAATATACCCCACTAAATCCCTGTTTTCCGACCCTCAACGACGAGCTTAAAATCCCACAAAAGGCTTGAGAATGCAAGTGTCCGGCACGGATTGACTATTGAGGTCACTATTTGATTAAAAATCTCACCTTCACTGCACTAACTAATTGCCGAAATTACAACCTATTTTTCCAGTATCTGTTAAAATGTGTTTTCCAAGTCCTTAACTGAAGGACAACCAAACAGAGAAAATGGGAGTTAAGAAACTTGTAGGCAATATAAATAAAAAAAACTGGCCGAATCTAGAACTCAGAAAGACGTTGTATAGGTCGCAAATGGCTTGATGGGTTGATTGGGTGAGCACCTCTAAAAAGGAAAACTTTTTCTGATGAACTCTTTTCTGAAACTACAGTAAACTCTGTTCATTATCGACAAAAGAGGAGGGAAACGTTAGACATTTCATCACTATATCCCTCTGTACTTTTCTATAGAGCCGGAGATCAGATATAGGAGAGAAAGCCAGTCGACCGTCATCTCAGATGAAGAATAGAATGGGATGGAAGAACACATTGAGATATCACCATTGCCACAGATAGAATGGAGTCCATCAGGGATCATAATACCCGAGAATCGGCTCCTGTAGCTTCGGACTAAAGACTTGCTACAACTACTGTACTTCCTTGATTCATCATCATCATTTCCCTCATTCTACTCCCTGTTTTTTGATAAGAGTCAATACCATTTTCTTCAAAATGAAGAAAGTTAATCGAATTGGGAGTCCAAGGCTTGAATTTCCGATCCTCCGACGCTCCAGTTGCAGCTCCACAGGATTTATTCTTCTGCAGAATACCAGGCAAAGTTTCCTAGGATGGACCTTCTGCTGATTTATAGACTCTATTTATAGATTATATGTCGATTTAGGATACAGTGGGAATCCTCGTCTTGAATACCCTCCGTTTTGCAATACGAGGAATAAAAGCTTCGTTATTTTACAAAAACTAACTCGAACGAGGAACACTTGACAGCCTGCATGAAAGCAGGAAAGGTACTAGAGATAAACTGACTGTTCTGAAATTTATAAATTGGGCAAGTGGAGAAGAGGATAAAGCAAATGCATCTACATTTCTTGAGTTAAACTCGTTTTTCTTTAAAGTACAAGAGTTCCAACTCTCTGGGTTTACTCTAGTCGTTAGTATTTGTACTTTCAAATATTGAACAGGACTTCTGGAACAGGATAGGCGTCTAACTATCTCTCTTCCTAGGACACTTTCGTGCTGGAATTTAGAGAACCGTTAAGATACTTTTCAGCTTGGGTTTGCGAAAAGTTATGCATTGGATTATACACGAGAATGAAAAGGCAACAGTCAGTTAGGACCTGCGGAGCAAACATGGATTTTACGGTTATGTGGAACAGATTTATCTTAACCCTGTCAAAGATGGCAAACTTGGAGTCTTCCAAACTTTTGATGGTATTCACCAACCACCTCAACAAAAATTTAAATGAAGTATGGCGTGACGGGAAATATTTTAGCCGCAAGCAGAAGTGCGTACTCTTATTTTTAAGAACATGAACATTGCTCTTTAATCCGAATCGGGTTTAATATTATTTCAGCATCCAAAGTACGGTGCCTACCAAACTTGAAATGGTATTAACTAACATATAAAAAATTCAAGAAAATCTAGTCGTAAATACCATTAAGATTTTGGTACACACCGCGCTTGGCCTGCTTCGGCAAAGGATTTTGGTAAGTCTTTTCCAAATGCCAGAAAGGCCCCTGTTTGTTTTCTTCAGTCAAAGTCGAGTAGACTCTTGACTTTTCTCAGACCAGAGAGTCACGAATTCCCTATTTTTTCAATATAACGAGACAAACCAAAATTACCACTCTCTGGAAGTCGATTCAACCGACTGTTTTACATTATATAAACGAGAAACGACCAAGAACTCGTATTATGAACATCGGGGAATGTTCGAGATTGATTGCAAAATCGAAGAGATGCTTAGAAACTTATGATTTAAGACAACAGCATTGAGAATTCCTTGTCTTGTCCTTGTTTACATTGTTATTGAATTCCACTGTACTTTACGCCGTCTAATCTTCTCTAATCGTTAAGACTGGATGGCTGCAATCCTTTATAATATTCTACGACATAAAATATAATTGTAATGTTATTGAGCATTTTGATTAGTTTATCCTTCAAACATTGGGATGTAAAATTGGTAAACCAAGTAGAATTAACATTGCCGGCTGACTCAACGCAGAATAAAGTTCATGTGATCAGTAATGATGTCCAAAATTGTTTACCATTAGCCGATACCATTGTACAAAAGTACCTTATTTGCCAGAACTTTCCAAGCAAAACAATTCAATAATACCAGTTTTAAAATTACATTTAAAATCCCTCTTCCAAGAAATCTTAACCATTTTCCAAGTTTCAACAACTTTAGAAATCTCTACCGTCTTTCCCTCTAATAAATCAACTTTCACATATAGCAACGTCAGAGAAAGTGAAGAAATTCAATTTCGCAATTTGAATTTACATTTTCCACCGTCAGCAAATGCTATCATATCCAAATTTGAGTTTAAATCTCTTTCGAGAGATTTGACCAGTCAATGGACATAAAAAAATGGGTCACCAGTTGCCTCTCAGACTATTCTAGAGATAGAGCGAGAGAGTATATAGAGATCTACCTGGAAAGTGCTTGCGTTTGCCAATTGAGCCTCCTTCCCGAACTAGATCCCTGAGTTAAGACAGGGCATTCTAGTTGGAAGGGCCCATTAGAATATTATATACAGAAGAAGAGTGCAATCTTCTCGGGTTCTTTTACACGGAGACAGGATCTTCAAATATAACTGCTATTGTTGAAGGCCAAATTCAATTTCCCTTTGGGATGAACCATCCTTCATCGATTTATATTTCAAAGTCAGAATCAGGAGTGAGGAGCCTCCAACAGGTTCTTGAGCCTCATATCTGGCTCCTCTATGAAATTGCATTCATCCAGCAAGAGCAACCAATTTTCTCTTTAGGGCATTCACTCCCTGTTTGCACATCAATATGTAAGAAAGTACAAATACGGTGGAGTCGACCGACTTTCCATTCTACTTTCTTTTCTTGGAATTGGAAGGAGTGCATCGTGATGAGGGAACAACATTGACTATCCGCTCTCTTTCCCCTCTCTTCTGCTGACGATAAACTAAATCTCATTTACTGATCAGCCTCCTCTGCATTCATATTTTAACTTTCCGCTTCCTCGACATTCTCGAGATGGAAAGAACAAAGAGAGGAGTCTATTTATTCCACCAACCTCACGTCAGACCGAGAGGAGAAAGTATCGGCTTGGTAATTGTCCATTTACGGTAGTAGTGGGATAAGCTCATTCTTCCCTATTCTCTTTTCACTTCATCTCAAATTCCCCGATTTCCAACTTTTCTATCTCCTTCCTCTTTAGTCAACGTCAAGGCTTTCCAGATTTACATTCGCGATTCACATCATTAGGTCCCTTTCCCATTTTTAACCTTCTCTTTTCCCTTGGCTTAGTTCTTGGGCTTGTGCGATCTCCGTTCCGTCTGTGCGTTCGGAAAGGAGGAGAGATGCAGTTAATTCCAAGAGAATTGGACCAAAGCGTTAGAATGTTGTCAGTGTTGGATCTTGGGACTGAAACTTGAGGCTGGAGATGAAGATCGGGGATGGAAGCCAGAGGATGAACTCAATGAGTCTTATTTATCAGGAAAGTCTTCAATGTAATGAAGGAAAAAAAACGAATTAACGATTAGGGAGTGTCAGTTTAGCTGGCGCCAGGATAATTGCATACAGAACACTCAAGATTTGCATAATGAAGAACTAATTTTGTTCCTCAATAGGAACTACTACTAGCATGGACTTGCAGTTTGGAAAAGTTGGTTAGCGGTTGGACGTAAAAATGCTTGGCCCTAGTCACTAGTTGGGTTTTATCTATAATCTATTAAGATTAATTAAGTGTTCCTCCAACTAATTTTACAAGTGGGAAATGTCAGCACTTGGATTCATTTTGCTCTTACAACCTCTTACGAAATTCTTATTTCGGATAATGCTGTCATTTAATTTAAAGTTGAGCATCTATTGATTGTAATTATATTCTTATTTAAACGTGACATTTTTTATATACTTGGACCAAACGATCAGAAGTCATGTGTAGCTTGTTCTAAGTGATGAAATGCCCCGAAATGAATTTGAAAAGTAAAGCAATTACGAATCATTGAATATTCGAAAGGGTCATGATTTATCCTGTATTATTTAGAAAAGGTTAACCTTCAAGAGCGTTGTAACGTTTTACAGCGTTACGTCAGTGGGGGAGTTCCCTGGCATAAAGGAGTCGTTTATCATTAAAATCTACATTTGCCCCATATGACCGAGCACACACTCACTATGGACAGATTGAACTCCATCTTAGCGTCTAAATTGTCGCCACTGGGCCCGACGAATTCGAACGCGAAGGAAAAGTGGCTTTTGTGAGCTGCCTAGAGCTACCGTCGCTTGTTCTACGCCAAACTGCGGATACGTACAAACAACTCACCAAAGCCACTGAGCTCAAGATGAACTGTCCCAATCCACAACATGAAAACAACGTGCATTTAATGGACATTAAATTGTCCCAGATGCCAGATCCATTGTGCCGAACGAGAGTTAGGCGCAGGGACTTTCCAGATTAACTTCAAACGCGCCATCGGAGTAGATCACGCTTTGATATTAATAATATATGTGGAACCGAATTAATTTGACCAAATGTGAGGAGGTGTGCCTGATGATTGAGGTGAAAAATTTCAGTCGACGATGAAATAGGTCATACAAGTGTTAAAGGACATGGGCGCTAAGTTAATTTTGTTGCATGAGCAGGAGAAACAACAGTTGTCCACAAAAGTATTTTTTCTTTACTGGTTCGTTGAAAAGTCAACAGCTCGAGAGTCAAAGCTTAACGCAGAAACGGTAAAATAGTTCAATTGACACCCGGTATCCGAACAGGTGAATGATAAATATTCCAAAATAAACTCTCAATATTAATAAAACTACGATCACTAACCAAAAATTGTACAAGTGTACGTATAATATAATTTGGATTTGGATCTTGATCTATGTAGTGTAGATCTACATCATATTCATGATATATAGAATGATAATAGGAAAGACTTATAAAAACCCGGTCAAATGAATGTGTGAAACTACTGTACTGCACAACTAAAAAGTGGTATATACATTCCAATGTTAATTACTTTTATTGTGTTATTCAGAGGTATCTTTAACGTTACCAATTAAAGCTCAACCAGCAGCAATTCAATTTCACGTGCCACAAAAAGTTAAGGAAATCTACGTGTCCTATTTTTTGTTTTACAGTAATTGGAGAAGTTTTTATTCAATTCTCATATATTCATTAGTATTCTTGCTTGATTGAAAATTGAAAGGAACCTTGCCTCATTGAGCATGTTTAATACAAAGAACTTAAACTTGTTGAAGGGAAGTTCAATTAAATCTAAGAAAAGGCTGGACATCGAATTGTTACCAATACCAAACTAACTAATATTTTAGAGAAGGATAATTCTTCTTGGATGAATTGGTTCCACAAAATAGTAACACGTGCTGATCATCAAGTATGGATTCATAGTAAAACTCAGACTGTTCTATTTATTGGATTGGAACCACTCGCTGATTTTTGGGGTTGTTATTTTTACACGTTGGAAAGCACATGACATTTACATTTTTGTTTTTACAGAATATAATCATAATTGTAATGCCTTAATTTTGAAATTCAATTTAAATGGTAGTTACGAAAATTTTTAACATATTTAATGCGTGGTACTTTGCGTTAGAGTTACAGTAATATCTAATAATATGTACAATGTGTAAATAATAATAAACAACTACGTAAGGGTTTGACACAAGAAAGCGTCCTTTCGTGGAATCGATTTAAAAAATCAGGTTTTAACACTCATTTTAAAGGAAAAGTAAAAGGTCAAAGCCAACATTTATGTAGTGTCCTTCAAAAAAAAGTTAGCATCTTTGAATAGCCTTGAAATTTACTGACTTGCTGGTTTACAGAAGATGTCTACAAATGAATATGAAACACATGTGTATACCATTTAAAAAATCACATTTGAAATTCAAGTTTTTTGAAACTGGAATTGTCAGAATTAAAAATAAAACCATTACAAATTACAATGTAGTCTATTGATTGACCCTTTTCCAGATTGCAGATTGCAGAATATATGACAAGCTGTGATACTGAATGGGCTTGATATACTGAGAATTTTATGCTAGTTGTTGATATTATCGCGCTATGTAAATAAAGTGAGTGATAATTCGGGTAATTAATTTTCATAACGAAACGAGAACAATTAAATATTAATGGCTCCCCACATAATAGTGACTGTATTCAAATAGTTTACAGTTTTAATATCTACCTATAAAACAGTAATTGGCAATCCCCCTTGCAACTGATGTCGATGGTGTCCTCATTGCGATGATTTTCTGGCTAAATTGCGGAAACACTTATGGATTTAGAACTTTTGAAATAAAAGCGTTTTTATGTCTGTCCGTGTCTCTGATTTATTAAATCCGCAATTTTGGGCCTTCTGGAACTAATTATATCTTGGTAGTAAGTTCCATTTAAAAATTAAACTTCTTCTGAGATTGCATTAAATGATCACATTCAATATGATATATTGATGATATGTCAATAACGGACAATGCAAATTGCATTTATTGAACAGCTCAAGGGATGAAGATGAAGTTGTTTCATTCAAAAGTGTAACTAAATACTACCCCACGTCCAAGTCTTGCTATGGCCTGTACAGGGTTCTAACATCCGCAGGAGGTCAATGATACGAATTACGAATCAATGATGTTTCAAAAAGAAAGCATTAGAAAAAAATTGCGAATTGCAATAAAACGTTCAAGCTTTATATTTTCAGAAATAATAAGTGTATTCGAGAATTATATTTAAATAACGTTAAAAGTTTTAAAAAACACAATTACGGCTCAATCCAATTCAGGATTAAAGGGTCCTCCTGTGTCTTAAGACCATGTGGAGAGACATTCAAAATGTTAAGAGCCTCTACAGGAAATGATTTTTAATGTATCCATTCCCTACGGATAACAGCAAATACAGTATTATATATTGCACGAGACTTTCCATGCTGAATTACGTCTGCAAGGCAAGAAAGTTTAAATTTAACAAAACTAAAACTCGTTCCTTTGGGACTTTCAAAAACACTTAAACTTCGTAATTCACAAGCTTTCCTCTCTTGAGGGCAGCTTGATATTCAGTGATTGTTAATTAGTATACCCCTATTAAAATGACATATATTCGTGTCAATTTTTTTCAATTCAAACATATTATATACCAATTTGTCACAAGGTTTGCGTAAATTCCGAATCTGCAATAAAAACCGCTAATGTTTAGAGCGTTTTCGAGCTAAATCCACAAAACCGGGTAAAAATCAATCCCAAATTATCAAATCGTGAATTGGAGCTGAGATAGAAAAATTAGATGATTTCTATTATACATTTGCTTGACCAAATTTTCTACAGTTCAAATTGTCAGTAGTTCAGTTGGTCCTAATGGAATTTGGAAAAGAATAAGGAGCCCTGATCATCAGACAAATGAATTCCGCAGAGGTTGTGCAAATAGATTTAAGTGGAAAGCCTTCCAGCAAAGACGGGGGTGGTTTGAAGCTGCTCATTTGAAGTTCTAAAAAGTCCACAAACTGCCAAATTGGAAGTTTTTATACATCCTACTCATTACACACTAACATTCCAACGGTCCACACTTCCACAGGCCCCGTAAAATCATTAGACCCGCAATAATACTAATACTTTTTACACTTAAAACGGCACCTAGAAGCGAAAGCAGGTCTGGAAGGGAGTAAAAAGTTGAAGCCACATCTGAAAGTGACTCTGTGCAGGGGTCTCAATATTATTTTCAATAGATCATACGAAATTGTTAGTTCCGAATCGATCTCTCTTCGGATAAGGGATTCAATAATAATAATATTATCTAAGATGTTTTAGGGCGCATATTACGATTATATTGGCGGACGGCCGCTTGCATCCCCGGATGCGGCAGGCTCGGAAGAATTTTATTAGGACATTTTATGATGAGCTTGCTCTGATGAACCTTTATTCATGAGGGGGAAGGATGGGGGCATTTGGTGGCGGACCGGCAGACAGGACTTTATTCCTACGTTTGACTTTTATGTGAAACAATTTTCGGCCCATTCCAGCTGGAAAAGTTAGTTAGTTGGCCAGGAAATTGCTTTCCCACAACTATATCCTTTTACATTTACGACACAAGTTGAGAAGTGCAGAGGAGCCCATCATATCGTGTTGGAGAACTGGCTCCTTTGATGCTTCGATGTGGGATAAGATGGGATATTGGAGCGAAATCCTATCTCCGCGAAACACTTTTGCCGACGAAATCATACTGGTTTTGACTTTAGAAACTTCTACTAGTGGGGGTAGTGCACTGGTGGTACCTCGTCTCAAATCGCTATATGGTTGATGGAACCCCAGCGAGTGGATTATCACAAATCGTACGTCTGTTTATTTTATACGATGATCGTAACCTCACATTTCCCACTCAAATCAAATACTAAAGACTTCCCGACTTATTCCATAAGGGCTCCCTAATACGTCACCTGATGAGCGATTCCACTTACAAGAACCGTCGACTTGAATATATTATCTTATGTGAACATCCAATCAAACGAGAGGCCAAAATACACAAGGCAATTAAACTAACCAAATCGTTTCAATTAGATCAAAGGATATGATGTGTAGTTTATTAGTTCCTTTTGAAACCAGATCTTTATCGTTCTAGTTCGGATCTCTAGATCCTGTGTGGTCGTAACAGTTTTCCACAATAAAATTTAAATAGCCGAACAATTTAGAGATATTGAATTCTAGAAATAGCTCACAGACTTGATGAGTTTCTCACAGAGGAAATAAGTTATCGTTCAGCTATATTTTTCATGGGTTGTCTAGATCTGGTAGCATAAGTGCATGTATGCAGTGGTAATGTGGGTAGATCTATTCAATTATAGGAGTTTATCCTATGATTGGGGTGACTTGGGAATTGGGATTTGCAATATTTGGACGTTTTCAAATTACTTAAATTGCCATTTCTGGTTTGAAAATAGTTTGCAAATTATTTCAATGGTTTCTTTACGATTAAATTGAGTAGTTTATATACCAGCCAAGGCAAGGAGATAGCGACAATCTAACGTTGTACCAATCGATATAATACATATTGATGATATATTATTTGTGATGATTTATAAAATTAACTCAACTTTAATTATTGAGGTGGAAAATTCTCTGTTAAGAGTAATGAGTTTAATTGTAAGACGAACAACGGTCCGACTTTAAAAACATAATGCAAATTGAATCCACACTTTAACTGAAATCAAATCATTATGAACAAATACTATATTGCCTTTTTATATTAGACAATGAGATTTTATGTATAAGATTTGACTACGTTTTAAATATCCACAATACTATTTCTCAATATGCATGTTCAATTATCCTAATTCTTCAGTAGTAATGACCCCATGTACAGTAAGTACATGTACTGTGGGTATCACATTATAATAATAACAACAAAAATATTCCTAACAATTTAAGTGCCGGGATTTAAAATTAAATTAGTTAGCTCAACTATAAAAACCATCCTTGCAAACTTTAGAAGATAGCAATTTATTTCTTTAGACGTGGGTTTGGTACTTTGAGAGGCAATAATAACCCAGTAAATTTATAGCCATTGCAGAACTCGAGCATTCTACAAAATCTGGATGTTTGTATTACGACGAGTAGAGCGAGAATGTCTCATTCCAAACCACTTGGTGAGGTGGGAAGGAGCTGATAATAAATGGAAAAGGTAGTCCATTAAGTCCATTATGTCCTATATGTATCTGGGATTTTAATCCATTATCTCAATTTTCGTTTACTCACTTGATTGCGTTTTATGCCACATTAAATTAAAGTAAATTGACATCACAACGTTCAAACCTCGCGTAGGAATAGGAGACTCGTTTTATTAGCACATGGTTTTTTTTTCAAAAAATATATTTCCAGTAAAAAATTTCCGGTTCAAGACTACGATTTGTTTATTTTTCTCTCGTGTTTTTTAAGGCCTGGTAAGAAATTCAAGCTCAATAACTTGCGTTCTTCACCACTAATTTCTGATGAGTTCCTATTATTGCATATATTTTCCGATAATCATCTACCTATCTGCTGGAGGCACGTATTCTTGGAAGTTAAATTTTTCAACCCATCTTTAAAGATAAGGATCGAACTTATTTACGGAGGTTGGGGATTTATTACGGAAAAATATTATTATGTGGGTCCGTCGGTCTAATTAAAACCAATTGGTGGAGGGTAATATTATTATGTTTTTTATTATGTCGCTCATAAGTCCTATTATTGGTGTTACACCAATTGAAACCAGCATGTCCGAACCTATTTCTGAACGGTCCTTACGACTTACTATATTAAATCGATTCATTTGAAATTAGTAGAGGAACGTTAGTGAAAAGTTTTTGATTGCAGGATTGGATAGAGTACAAGTATTTAATGGATTCATTTGAGTAAATATAATCTAGCCGAGAAAGGCACACGACACGAGGACCTGTACGAGGACAAGGCTATTAACATCAATTAGCCGTTGGGGAAAAGGTTGCTTATCTTTAGTAGTTGTACACGCGGTACGTGTTAATAGGTTTTTCTGAATCCTTAATATCCCAATGCCCCAGAGAGAGGCCTGGACAAGTCTGGCTCTAACTTTCTCCTAGCGGGGATGAAGATGGATTGCAGATCAAGATCACTATTTTAGGGGAAGTTGAGTCGAACCCGATTTCGGGGAACCGTACAGAAAGGGGATGGGAGATTAATTAAATATAGGAACAATGCAAACACGCAAGATCATTTAATTACACATCGTTGAGTTGTGTGGAGTGGCAGAAGAATGCTTGAGTTTAATACAAACGAACTTCAAATTGAAAAGTTGGAGAATCTAATCAAGATAGCAATAAAACATATAATCTATCTGGATCTACCAAACCAACAAGCCAGACTAACTCCGAATGGAGAGTTAGTGGAAGAAATCAATGAATATTTGTGTGTCCAAAAGTTTAAAGTCTGGAAGCAAATCCCCTACATCCCAAAGCCCAAGTTATTTTTACAACGGCACATTAGCCAAGTCTGCAAACGAGGGGCTTAGGAAAGTTGCAAAAAAGTTCAGACTTGGGCTAAGTAAAATAATGAATGCAATTTGAGTCTATTGAAGGGCAGTTCCTCCCATCCTCTCATCTCATTGAGAAATTGCTAACAATACAAGGAAATGACGGGAAAACAAACAATTCTTTGATTACACAAGTAAATACAAAAGAAGTTAATTCACCTTCAGTCCAACTACTCCAATTCCTTCCTTGAGGCAACCATTCCTCCATTAGCAGGAGAATGAATTGGGTGAATTGAGACAATCTTCCTCCAACATTCTTTAGAGATATTTCAATCCAATTCTCTATTGATTTCACAACAATAACATAGCACTTATATGAATGAAATGTTACAACTTTTTAAACCCTTCAGTTTCTTACTGAATCCATAAAACATTGACCTGGGAGGCAGAACAAAAAACAACTTCGGCTCCAACTACACCAAGGGTATTATACTGGATTTTAACTTTTTTAGGATTCTAGATACAGAAAAGAGAGCCTTGGTGAATGGTGAACCTTCTGCTCTCCCGATTTCGGAATTTTAGAATGGAACTCAGAAGTACTTTTATTTTCTTAAATTAATTTCCAAAAACACAAGATAGCCCCAGCCAAGTTCCCCCTGCCATTGTACCCCAGCCATATTAATTTAATTTTAACCAACAAGTTATAATATCCCTTCCTCTGTAATTTTATTGGCCAGTTCCAGCCGTATAATTAAATTAAACTTCTCAACTTCCGCTAAAAAGTTTCTTTTTTTAATTTTGAGAATTGCTTCCCATTTGGCTTTCCACCCGACACATGGAACGGAGAAAGTAGTGGGGACAGGAGCAAGGAAATTATATACTCTTTTGCAATTGGACACAATAAAAGCTAAACACACGGTAATAGGGAGAGGCTGGATTCTGGATGGGAGCAAAAAGTTAATGTCCTACTTCAAATTGTGAGTTTTTATCGATGATGAGACAATGGGAAATTGTATTCCTTCCCAAGCCAAAATGTTCCCGAGGCGTACTTTCCTCTCATTTCTTAGAGCCCTTTCACTTTGCTCCAGCCACGTAAAAGAAAGGGATCGTCTCCGGAAAAATGACGGCTGTGAAGTTGTGCTCGTGATTGTGGCTCCATGAATGACATTGAGACAGGGCCTGAGTGACAGACCTTAAAATGACAACTTCCCTCTGATTTTACTGTTTCTTCTTGCTGAAAGGCTCGGATGTGTCTGATTATTGTAGTTGGGTCGGGAAAAGGTAGCTCTGTTGCAGAGGGACTTTCCCTGCAACTTTCTGTTGCAGGAGAGAGAGTTGAGGAAATCGAGACTGCTCCAGATTTCCCAAAACGAGAGCTCCAAAACGTCCTTCTCTCACGAACTTGAAACCAACACTGGGTTCTAACGAAGCATGGAACTCGTCTAATATTTTGCAGGAACCACTTCTTCTGCTCTTTAAGCCGGACCACAGTGGGAAACCATCATAACTGCTGAGGAATATGGCTTGGACGGTTAATGGAAAATCTTCAAGTATGAATGCATACGTATGCCACAGAAACTTTTCTACTTCTGACATGAAGAAGGCCACAACTTTTTCCCGTAATCTAAGACTAGTATATAGGGATTCATTCCTGCCTTATCTAACGTACGTTTTTCTATCGGCCGAATTTACGCAAATGCAGGATGGCTCTCCAGCCAACCGTTTGTTTCCAGCAGGTTCTTTTCCTTTTCTAGCAATCAGTTTCGGACTAACTAAGCCCCCCTGAATTACCTACAGAGTATAGACATAGATAGGAGGATCTCCTATTACACAATAGCAAATCAAGATCCTGATATACTCGTCTTGTAATTTGAAACTTATGCAGATTCACTTAATGTTATGAGTGGTACAAGTTAACAATCTCCCCAGTTACTAAAGCTTCCGATGTGTTCCTTTAAATCCCGTAATCAAGTTTAGGACTGGAGGTTGGATATTGTTCGTGCCCATTGATGGATGTAATGTATTTGCTCTGCTTGAATACAATCCAACGACTTGTATGTAACATCAAAGGCAGATCTGTTTTATAAAAATCTACCAAGACTTCATCAGCTTTGAGGAATGAGGAAGTTCCTTTCATTTTTTGTGTCTAATCAAATTCGTGGCCCAAAGTAAAATATTTCCGAAACATGACGTACTAATAAATGGAAGTTCTTCGTAGCACCGAGCGTTGCTTTTATTTTTAAGATTCCAGGTTATCGAATCAATCATCCGAAGATCTAAAATTACTTACTTATCTCAAGGGCTCTATTATATCTGAAAGACTATCCTCCTTCGTAATTGAAAAGAAGTTCATCTTTAGGCGATCCACGTGCACGGAGGGGATTATGATCGGGAAACAAGCGATTCATTCATGAAAATTTTTGACATTTCTTCAGCTGGGGTGCAAAAATTCCACGTTTTTGGTTGAACTAACCGGTACCTAATATTATTTTTTATCTGAACGATTTTTGAATATTTAACCACATGGGTAATCTGGTCGTCGTCCGGGCACCTTCAATCCCAAAGAGCTTCTAGTCTTATCTTTAGTGGGCTTTAACAAGTAGTTGGAATCTTGTTAAATTCTGTTATTCCGTGTACGTTTTGCTTTGATTCCGGTTGAATGTACCATTTTTGTGACCAGATATTGTTTCATAATCATTAGTGCTTCCAAGTATTCGTATGATTTAGGTGGATTTGATTTTAATATCTTACGGATTTATTTGTATTTACTCTTTTCCTTGATTGGTTGAAAAATTTGCTAAATTGACAACAAAGCTGATAATGACATCAACAGCGATGGATCGCTTGAAAATGGTTGATTCCACTGGAAGAATTTAATATTCATTATACCAAGTTCCAACAATTACTGTCAAATTGTCCAGTTTTCCCCTTTTTATTATTAATTTAGTTTTTAAATGGTACATCATTTATTAAACTTGTACGCATAAAACAGCCTGATTGTATTCGATTAGAACAATTTAATTTTGACGCAATAAAATTTCGTTAGGCCAAAATCACTTTTGAAGTTTGGGCGATTTATATTGTGCTGGCTGGCATGTTATCGTTACTTAATTGGAATGCTTTCCATTTCACATGAATAATTCATTTTGGGGATTTGGTATAAATTCCAAAGGTGAAAATACTACGTTTGTCGAGATAACACCGCAATTTTTATCTTTTTCGATTTTTCCGGCTTTTGTCTATAGTGTATGTCATCTCATCATGTGTGGAAGAAGTGAAAAGCAACGCATTTCTCGATCAAATATTTGAAGTCACTATTCTGTTCACCGATACCCGTTTGTTTTCTAACTTCTCAAATTTCAGCAAAAAACTTTATATCAAATTGCAGACGCCCACGCACATTTCCAACCAACACTAAATTGAACTGATCTGTCATGTCATAAGCATTGTATCATACCTTAAGTGGTTGGTTTCCTATTCCCACAAAAGCACACGCATACGTTCAATCTTTTTCCGTTCGGTTGGAATTTGTGTCATAAAATCGTAACTTGTTTACTTTCTTAAAATTCTAAAGCAGTTGTGTATCTTTTGTAAATCAATTTTTCGGAAATGGTGAAAATAGTATTGTATAATGTCTACCCACATAAGAAAGAGTTTTATTTCCTGAATGTGTAGGGCACCACAAACTTTCATAATTTTAAAGGTTAACATTTGGCAATAAAGCATTATGGCCTTGCACTGTCGGCTGAGAAGTTAGGATTTTTGGATTTATAAATTTAATTCCTCGCTTAGAATTGTTATTGTGGGGTTATTGAATGAAGTGTAATAAAATTGATTGAATTGAATTCTAGTTCAGGAAGCAAACAAAATTGAGATTTGTCGGGTTTACAAGAATGTCAAAAATCACTCTTATTTACAATTTTAAAGTCTGATTGTATGTTAGATTTTTTGAAAATCATGTTTAAATCATGTCATGCTAATGCAATTTGCAATCACCATACAATAAATATTAGTCCCTTGTCCCGATTAAATAGCAAACAAAAAATCTACAAACGAATTATGACAAAAATGGCAATACTATATATTGTTTTCCAGATTAATCAAGATTGTTTGACAACTATCCTTTTTCGGTGTACTAACTTAACTTAATGTAACGCTGTGATATTTTGATCTCAACTATTTTCCTTAATATTGGTCGTTATACCTAAAATTTGTCCGTATTTTACGATGTCAATCAAATCTGTTTAAATATCCATACAGTATCCAGTCCATACAGCTGCAGTACTCAACATAAATAAATGTATACATTTTCATTCAAACCTATGTGTTTGATTATTGTCCTTGTTCGCATCTCAATAAAATTGATGCAGTCCCAAATATTACAACAGCACCCTTAAACAATTTTTTTTAGCACCGAGGACAATTGACTCTAATCACCGAGCCCTCCAATTACATCGCATTGTGATACATAGTTAGTTGAGCTTGTGTAAATTGCTGCTAATTAGCTGCCGAAACCGGAATTGAGCTCTCGCATGCAGAAGTTAGACGAGCTAGAAAACTTCCTTTAATACGTTGTTTACCAAATATTTACTTCATTACTAATTGTTCGACTGTAATATTGTAGATTAAGTGTTCCCTCAACAATGATAAACGAACTTGACCTTGCTGTGTGATAGATTACAAACTTATTTTACCCATGGATGGAGCTGTAATTGAATAAAACTTACATCTATTTCACAATCCTGTCCACTTAATAAAGAGTTGTGCTCGTGGTTTATATGGAATATGAAAACCTTGTAATTATGAAAATCAAAACTAACCTATCCTATCAATAAACGATCCGTTTCACTCCATTTTAATTTCATTAAGGGAAAAAGGTTAAATGATGGTCAAGGTTTATGACGGAGTAACAAGATTATTGAACAAGTTTTTTTAAGTCAGGGAAGTTGCAGAAACCAACGTGTTTCCAACATTTATTCAAGTAGAATGTCAATCCATTGCAGTATAGTTGCTAAAGCTATTAAAATACATCACTATAACACTGAACTGCCGTAGCAGGACTATGCCGAAGACTAGGTATGTGCTCATCTCATTCTACAAATCGAACACCTCCGCGTTTCAGACACGAGGAAAGTCCTTAAGGGGTCCTGAAAACGGGAAATCCTGGTGAATTGCTAAATCAATCAAGCCAAAATCTTATCCTACGTTCAACGATATAGTACTCAATCTGAGCCCTGTCACACCCTTTTCTGGAGGTAGTTTTACATTAGCTAAAATGTAGTTTTAAAATGATAGTAGTTGAAACTTATATTGAAATATATATGGACGATACATATTTCGAAGTAAATCATTAGCCTTAAGCGAACACTCCTAAATGCCAAGGATCCAAACGCTTTAACCTTTTCGCTAACAACGCACAACGCTTGTGCGAACATCCACAAAACGCAAACAGTTTAATTAGGGTAAGGGGACGCGTGGCGTTCCTGAGCAGTGGCTACTAACGACACGTGTTTCTGCTCTTGATCTATATTACATGGCCAGAATTATGCTCAATTTTTTGCTGAATGTGTAATTGTAATAATAAGTAGTACAGTGATTATAGGTAGGAAATATCGGACTTTAGCAAGTACCTTACTTCTCTTGATTGAAGCGGCATATTAATAATTACTGATATTCACAAGCAGTTCGCCATTCCTAGACATTTTACATCTTTGATAAAAAAAGTGGTATCGTTAGCAATAAATGTTACACGGTTTTTTGAGGTATTGAAGATATAGTTCTTAGTATTCTGATAAAATTAATTAGAAACTGACCATTCTTCACAGTTCTCTCGTTTTGTAGTCATATGATTTATAAGTAGAAGGTTTAAAAGAGGATTTTAATGTGCCTGAAAGCGTTTTTTAAAGGTTTCTAAATGAATTTTCATTAAACATCTAAATACAAGGAATTGATCTAATCATGTATTAGAACTACTGCTACTGAGAGAAGAGAGAAGGTAAAACGTATGTCTATTTCATGTAATATTGAGTAGATAGAAGACGGAAACGGAATGACTGAATTGGCTTTTATTTTCCTCAGGTTGCAGTGTAAGCAAGCAGAAGGTTCTCTGCTGGGGCTTAGTTCTTTTGGGATTTTTATTATTAAGCTAGGAATGGAAATGCAATTATGAATCTGTAATTTCATATATGTACCGCAAGTAGCTGAGGTCGGAAAAAAGGACTACTAATAATAATTACTGTTTGTCTGGTTCTGTGGCTTTGAAAAATGTTCAGAGTAGAGTTGTATCATTTAATTACATAGCCCACCTCGGCTCGGCTTCCTTCCATATGCCATCGACCGCTATTAGCTAATATTGAACGGACAAACAGAAAAGCTGAATGAGCTGAGACAGAAGAGATTATCTTGACAGAGCTTTGGAATAAAATAATAATAAGGGGAGTAACTTTAATGGTCTTGTAACCAGATCGTTAATCCGGTATTCCGTTGACCTGGTCTTGATAGTAATACATTGAGTCACACGGTTCTGTCGTTAGCTCTGCATTTTTACTAAAAACATTGGAAAAATTGATGGTAATTTTTATGAGAACATTAGGGGAATTTCGTAGGTTCTTATCGAAATCCGAAAGTTACGTAACTCTAGATGATACGTCATTGGTACTTTTAGTTTTCATCTAAAACGTATCCTCATTGACAAAACCTGCCATTATCCATGAATAAAAGTTATTAAAATTCTTGGAATCGCGAATCACAGCTGTAATAAAAAACTGCCAAGTCTCACAACATAGACAACCACCTGTCTGGAATTTACAAAATTTTCAGATTTTTTTCTACTTGTTTCAAAAATTGCTAGAAACATTAAGTAAATTGCATAAGGAAAAGAACACCTGTGAGTTTTGTATTTGGTTGCATTTACAATATAATATCTTAACATGGATGGAGAAAGCCCGTACAAACAAACGGAAACAAAAATTAACGAAACGGAAACAGCAGGGAAAACCAAGTTAAGCATAACTTTGAAGCCTAATTTACTAACATTTAGTAGTACAGATTTAAGATTACTATTACTATGACTATTAAAGAGATGTCGAGATTTAAAACACAAATCCTTATGCCTTATTGAGGCTTGAAGACCTTCATAACTGATTATTTGCAACTTCTTGCGTTGTGATGGAATCGGCCTCCGTGTAATGGATTCGGAAGAGTCTTACACGGAGGCTTAAATCGCAGAACTGCTTTAGCCCGTTGCATAATAAAGAATACATTAGAAGTGTAGGCAGATGAACCATTAGCCAGGATTGCCCGTATTCATCTCCCGAAGAAGTTGTCGGGTGCGTACCATGTGTGTCAACGTTCTGTATTTGTAAAGGGTTAAACCATTTATTGGGCTGACTCGGTCCGTCCGTCTGTCTAACAATCTGATCCCATTTTAACGCCCGAAATTGTTCAAATATTTCGACAAGTCATTAATGACCCTTCAGCAAAGACCAAGTTAGTTTAAGAGCCGTGTACGTCAAAGGTCAAGCGTTTTACAGGGAAAGGTCGCAATTTTTCCCAATAGCAACTCTACGTTTGTGACATGTTTTTAAAAAGGTACACAAACAGTCAAATGATATGTGACAATGTATATCACTGTACTCTATGATTGGGGAAATGCGAGATTTTTTGCATAAAACAACTCTCGTGTGTCGGAAAACGACATTAAATGATATTTGAAGTCTTGTTTTTCTTCGTTTTACCCTTTCATTATGTGCGTTTGCAACGGTTTAATAGCGTTGAGACTATACATCTTGTTCCTTCAGAACTTTCGGATTCAGTCCGTAATTTGTATATAATTTACGTTTCGTATGATTATATCATACACTAGGGATAGAAACAGCTGCCACGGGAAATGGTAAACAAAGCAAAATAACGTCCGATCTTAATGCTGATCGTTCATCAAAGAGAGGAGGTGAGCATATGGATGTAAATTTTTGTCCTCCTCTCTTCATTTATCAGATCTTGACATGGGCTTTGCTTTGTATCGACGAGGATCTTTAATCTCCGAATTCGACGCTAGATAAGTTCTGGTAGACTGATGAAGTGATGATGTATCTTATGTCTCGGTAGTTCTTTGAATGATTTCATATGCAAAGCCATCTTTTCATTGTGAAGGTAACAATGAAAAGCTGCCTAGATTTTTATACATAATAAAAAAGCGAAATCAAGAACTGTTAAAATGTTATACATCCGTCCATTCAATATATTTTAGTAGTTGGTATGAATTTTCACTGTTTACATTACTAGATAATGCAGCTTTTGGTTGTTTTTGGCAATCTAATGTTTTTCGGGTGGCTATGAAGTGGACATATGCAAATTAAAGTTTCCAATATCCATGTGTGGAAGTAGAGTTTTGCTTTTGTAAATATTTTGGCCATTCTACCATTCTTGATAACTCTTGCTCTTACATTGACTAAATTTATATAAAACGAAAGTGCACTCTAAACCTCAACGAATGTTATCTGAATGTTATTGCTCGATTTAAATTCCCAAACCGTGCTTCCAAATTCGATTCAAATGCCTTCATTAGTGCATTGATGAAGCTGAGGTTTTAAATGAAGATAAACACCCTTGTCCTAGAATGTATATACCATAGCAATCATTTGTGGGTCCCTACTTTTTGCAGAACGCCATTAAAGTTTTATAGGGCTTTGGTGAGTTAGACTAGCCTCCGTTTGACCCAGAGAAATGTGTAAAACATTTGGTACCTGTAGGTCAAGCCAAACTGCTCAATAGTTATCGTGCCGGCGGACAGACAGACGAAGACGGAACAACGGAAGAGTTATTCCCATACAGTGTTTTAACAGTTAATAACTATGCAATATGATTGGCTGAAATGATTTGTAGGTCGTTAAAAGTTATTAAAAATAAGAACATTTCGAACAAATTATTCTTCTGAGATTGTTTCTCTAACTACCATAAAACTGAAAGCACATCAGAAAATTAAGATATATGTTTGTCTTGCCCCATTTGCTGTTACATAACATTAAAATAGCATTACCGATTAGACTTTAGCTGATAGTTTATTGACAAACGGATAAATTTGGAAACCGGTGGGAAAACCTCTGTCAAACAGCCGTCTGTACTCAACAATATGTCTCATCTTCAGTCGGTCCACATCCACATGAACATGCATTTCTATTTTTTACCCAAACTTTTGGAGTCAGCTATCAAGCCATACACACACATACATTCATAACCGGATTATACAATATTACTTCCAAGCTGGAAAAACGTATAGGGGTGGAAGGCAAAGGTCGAAAATGCTGATCAGTAATTTTTACATTAGAGAGATTTGAATCTTGATAAAAGGCTTAATTTCGGCTTTGAATGTGGCAATCTGTATTTCATTTATGACATAAAATGGGACATACGTAAAGTATTGCACTTGCAGAGAGGTAACTTAATAGCCTTACTTTAGGAATGGGATTTGTTTCATAAGAATGATTAACTATACACTTAAGTTGTCCTTTTGTATTTCGAATTGAAGCAGTTACACCTTATGGAAGGGGGAAACAAAACTTTTGTCTTTTATGTACTGTGCACTGCATTACATTCCCATTCATTTCGAATTGTATTTCCGTGGACGTCGTCGGTTGTTCAACCAAATAGACTCCGATTGTCCAAATGATAAGTTTCTTGGGACAAAAAATACTTTTAAACTACAATAGATTTTATCGGGACAGACTTCATGATTCTCCTGATATGAACGGGAATGGTGATGATGCCTGGTCCCATGCTTACAAACTAAACTGCTGAATTGGTTTTTATTTCCATTCCTTGAATCCATTCTCCGTGGTCCATTATTTCCTGTAACGTTCTGCTCTCAGGAGCATGTAAATTCTTACAGTAAGGCCCCTGTTCTCGAATACCCTCTTGTCCTTGAGCCGTCTGGAAAAAATATCCATTTCGACTTCGAAATCGTTCGAATATGCTTCGCCACAAAAATGACGTCATTTCGTGCCATTTTGTCCCCTCCTCAGTATTATATCATGCTCATTTGACTGATTGTACACGGAATTACAATAGTTGCTAGTACCCTTCCAGAGCCGAAATCCCGATCCCTTGCCATTCTTATTTAAATCCTTTCGGATTTCGTTTCTGGAAAAGTTCTCCGTTCCGAACAAAGCTATGGGATTTATGTTGGAAAAATAAACTTTCCATGCTCCTCCTCACCATGAGCCCCACACTTTCAACAACTTTCCAAGAAGAAACTATTATTATTTTTGGAAGCGGAGTCGGTGGTCGGAAGGACTTGATGAGTGAAGGGATATATAAATATTGCCCTGGACTCTCTCATGGGATACGTGCTAATATATATTATTTCCCGTACGGAGGGTCCTCGGTGTGCAGCAGGTCGGGATTTTTTTTAACACCCGTCCTTGCTCAGGTGATCTATATAGTCTGTTTGGGGAGTGGGGGTTCGGGTTTTGGACGTGCCATCGTGCATTATAGCATCGGATGGCTAAAAAAAGTTAATCTTGATTGAAACCGAAGTGAGGTAAATGCATGAGCAAGTTTTGAAACTTTCCCAAGTTTAAGTTCCTCGAGAATACAAAACAAGGTTTTCACTTGTAGAGTTGTACTTGTCACTTCGTGACAGGTCGTTTGAAGGGAGCCTAGGATATAGTTATATAATGATTCTCCCCTCAAATCCGAAATCCCACAAGTTGTGGGTCACGAAATGTTCTTCCTCTATTCCCTAGCCGAGTTCCGAAGAATGAGGCTTTCTCTGTCCGTTGAGCCTGAACTCTGTATATAGAGATAGCTATCTCCTCGCCTAGATTTAATTTACTCCTCCGGTGGCTCCGGTTCTGGATATTCTAGAACGATGAGGAGGCTTGGAGAGAGGTATTGTGCAGGTAACAAGGTTATAACCGTATGACCGTATAACTGAGAGAACGGACGAAAAGTTGTTGATACTGTTGTACGGAGGAGGACCGATTTCAGAGTCTGGAATGGACTGAAGTTTATGAATCCTGAGTATATTTGCCCTACAGAGTACAAGTCGATGAATGTAGTGGTCCCTTGTGAGATCAACCGAAGTCGACTACATCCGGTCATTGCCATTGTTGTACACTCCTGTCCGCAATACGTGCACCAGGACTCTACGTCATTCAAGCAGACATTTTTAAAAGGTCAATATTTGTCTCCATTTCATTCCACTTCTTGAGCAGATGCCCGTCTATTTCAAGCAACTGACCAAGGGGGAAATCAATTTCCTTCGATCTGGACGCAAAGCGGGGCTGCGTGGGTGGAGTTTTCGGTTCGGATTGTTTGGTAATTGAACGATTTGCAATTAAATAAATTGAGGAAAATATAGGTACTGGCGTATTGGTATCAATATATTATGTTCCGACTAGATTCAATATCTTTTAAGACTCTTTTAACATCTTGCGTAGGAAAGCTTTTTCTATTCCTCAAAAATCAACAGATGAAATTGGTGGGGGACGGGACAGGGTGTTAAGGCCGGAATAATATTTATGTCTCTATTCGGGAATCGATTCATGGGGCCGTAATTCATTTCCAACGTGTGACCTTCAAAGGATGCTGTCAGGAGATGCTGTAAATGCATGTCTGAGCTGTAAAATCCAACCGCTTCCCCACAAACTTATGGATGGGAAATTATGGCTCAATAAAATGAAATGGTCCGATGAAAGATGATCAGTCCCACGTCAATTCTCTCTCAGATGTAAAGTATTTAAAAATATCGTAATTTTCGAGATACATGATACATCCGACATCCAATCGTTTTGTCGAAGGTTCGGACCCTGCTGTTATTGTCATTGATACAAGTCCGTATTTAGACAAAACCAGATTTTATGATTCGCCCTAATAAGAGGGACAGCCGGAATGGAAACCAGTTCTGAAACATTTCTCAACCCTTCCGTAATTGGTTTAATATATTATGTTAGTTTTAGCTGTGAAGTTACGATTGTACTGGCCAGTGTGGGTGTAAATAAGACGCCAGGAAACCAAGAAATATTAGGTAATGGTTTTGAAAAAAAAAACGATCCATATTTCGAAGTACCGCCTTGTGTTGGATGATAAACTGCATGTTTTTAGATCATTCATGAAATCAAGGCAACAAGAATGGAGTTGTTCGGAGTTCGTGTTGAGAATTTAAAGACTGTAAAAGTACAATAAAGTCGGGATTGAGGGGGTAATTTATTTTGAAGTGTTTCTTGAGCCTATCTCGATCAAGCCGATGACCTTTGCATAGATGCGCTTTACGATCAGGGGAAATAAACCTAAGCAAATGGCTTTGAACGTACACAGGTCGACGTGCCTGACGTCATGAAACCAATTACAGCAATATTCTTCTAATTAATCTTCAGGGAGAAAGGCTTTTAGCCTCCATTCCCGATTGGATGAAATTGAGATACAACTGATTAGTTTTTACAGGCGGTGTTGTTGGCTGAAACATGCTGAAGTTTAGCATTTAATTTACGATTGAATGCAGTATGCAGTACGAAAATCCGGACCGAAGGCTTTCGCATTTTAATGAAATGCTCCTTACATGCGTAGAGATTAAAGACATTAATAATTACAAAATCAACAATTAACTCAATAAAGTTCATTACCACCATGTTCAACCAGTTTAATCCACGTACAATCAGAGTAATCCTTCACAACGAATATGTACATGTTTTTCAGCTTATCTCTAATATATGTGTTAGTAAAAACAGCTTTAGGTTGTCCCCTGGTAAGCTGCCTTTACTTAATACCTCGGCTCTCCTGTCAACTGTATACAAATATATCGATGACTAAACATATTTTTATTATCCTTAGTCGGTCTGTAACACTTTCTGACCATCTTGAATTTAACTAACAGATGTACTAATTAATCCCGCATATATTTCAATCCAATGGATATATATTATAGGGCCTTATTGGTTGGACGGTAGATTGTGGAATTAGAATGTATGAAAACGATCAGAATGAAGGCGGTTAAACATTTTCTTAATTTGGTATGAAGTATCATGTGTTTAAATGCAATAAATGAGCTGCACTTTCTGAAGTGTTGGTTTTTCTGCTTGTATATTTTACCGAAAGCCGACTAAGCTTAGATGACGGAATAAAAAAAATATTGTCCATGTTGAGAAACAATGAAACAAAACGAAGTTTACGGTTAAGAATATCGGTTACCGAAACAGATCATAAATAAAGACCCTGCCACCAACAATGATTAAAATTAATAAGATCTACAACATAATATCATTTCCACTAAAGCCATTTTAATTCCATTCCGCATCGTCTTACCATTGAAGTCCTAGTTCCAATTTATTCCAAATTGTTTACATAGCGATTGAATGCGACCTTCCTTGTTGTCATATTTAATACTACTGGGGGTTATTTAATCGAACACTACAAAGTACGGTAACTTCAATATTTCGTTATTTCATACCAGCCAGAAAACTTAAGACTCAACGACAATGTATAGGCTCTGTGTGAACTATGTATATTTATAGAATGAAAACTGAGATTTCGGTTATAAATATGCATAAAAATAGTAAATAAAGAATTAGTTCTTGAATTGTAATTCTTAACCAGTTGCAACCACGGCATAAACTATTTATAAACCATACCTCTAAAGTGCATACATCATACTTCGATAGTTCCATCCTTCGGTAACAAAATCACATTAAAACGACTGACTACGAACAGATCAAAGAAGCCAACTGGAGTACAATAATTATCTGAGAGCTCAAGTGACTAAATGCAAGTATTGAGGCTATGTGCTGCCAAGGATTTCCTCCCAAGTTTAGAATTTTTACCTTCAGTCTTTGACACGGGCTCGAAACTGACTTTCCGGGGGTTTCCCAATGCCACAAGTGTGGAGCCCACGGAAAGACCTATTCCAAATCAAGTTAACATTTTATTCAATGAATTATGAAAATTTAAACATGTGATAAAATAACAAGGCGAAAACCTTACCTGATTGGCCGGGTGGAGCGAACTGCTTTGACCCCGTTGGTAACGTTACAAGAAGAGACAAAACGGCTGCTCTATTACCGTGACATGGTTCTAAGGCAATCGGACTAGGCCACTCCTGTTCATATAATCCCGGATATTTTATTAACTGCTTAAAATACATTCCAACAACAATACGAATGGAATTAGTTAAATATTCTTCCTACCTTTCTCCGCTTCCGCAATGATGACACCCTACTCGGTAGCTGAGATTTTCCTATTTCTACGTACACTTGAGCAAATGGGCGGCTTGCCATTTGTTCCATTTCTACGAAAAGTCGCTATTGAGGATAAAACATTAGGCATGAGTTGCATGAATTCATCCGATGGTAAATAGTAAGAACAGTAATGCTGAATGATGTGATAGGGTACCTGGCGTCTACGGTACATATCGTATTTCTGCTTGATTTTCCACAAAAGCGCTGCCACTAGAAGTAACACTAAGAAGCACCTAGAAGACACAATTAAATGTTATACTCACTTTGAGTAAGTAATTGCCGGAAGTTAGAAATTGGGTAAAAATAATTATCTCAAACTCACGTGGAGAAAGTAATAAAAAAGTGTAAGAGATCTAATTTGGGAGATTGCGAGAAAGAAATCTGAATCCAAAGAGGCGGTTGGAAGTCGTAAACGTACACGTAGAAGGTCGTATTATCTGGACTACCTAAACTGTACTCTGTTTTCGAAAATCGATACTTGAATGTAGTACAATTGTGGCCTTTAATTATAAATGTCTCTGGAAGACCTCCTATAATACAAAATATAGTATGCATGATGAGATTAGTACATTTTCGAACTTAACAATATACCGAACCCTTTTCACGAACCTTTAATGTAGCTTATATTCATTTTGGCTACCATTGAACAGGTAATTTGAAAATCAGCGTCAATATCTGGTTTTGTTGGAATATTGCGGAAGTTGATTTTTGTTAAGTGCCTATCTTCCTTTTTTGAGAGATTGAAAGTAAACTGGTAGTCAATCTGCAAGTCATCTGTAAACATAAAAATCAGTATCAATAATATTAGTAAGTAAAAACATCGATTAAAAACTAAATTAAATGTTAAAAACAAATATTTTAAACACCATCTCTTTGAGTTATTTAAACGGTCGATTAGATTTGTATAAAAAACATTATATTTTTAGAACCAAGGCCATTTTTCATATTGACGTTAATGAGCTTCTCATTTTCTTGACATTGTCTTAAACATGAATTAGTTTTATGCTTACAAAAGCAAGAACTATTGCTCGGATCTCCAATATAATTGTTTTGAGTGTCGCATCTTCCACAATCCTCTCCAGTAACGCCTTTAGTCGTACAAAAACAACGACCCGTCTCCGTTTGACAAACCTCGGCTTGTCCATTACATTCGCAAACTGTAGATTAAAAATCCCTTAATTAGTTAATGCAAGATGAACAAGTGAAAATTAATTAACAAAAAAGGTACGAACGTTTGCAACGACCACCGTTGATAGCATGACCATAATAGCCAAGGATGCATCGCTCACAGTGCTGTCCTTCTGTGAATCCATCACATTCGAGGCAACGATGGTTTTCATCACAAGAAGTATGTCCATTACATTGGCAAGCTGTACAATACAGAATAAAATCATGAATAAAATAAAATTACAGTAAATCGATCAACACAACTGAAATTCTGAAATCCAAATTTACATGAAAGTAGGCATACCTGGGCAGTTCGTAAAATGCCATTTCCAAGCCGGACAAACGGTCGTATTAAGAAAGGCGCCAGTCGTGTTTACAATTAAAGGACCACGACTTGAGCCATCCATGCAGCGACCCAGTCCTGTACCAGATCCATCGTCACACCAGCCACAGGAAGGAAAAGATAAACAAGTATCACAGGAAGCCACCTCGTCACATACTACATTAATTCAGAGCACAATTCAATAAAGTGTATCAATTATGGAACAGCAATCCCCGTCGAATCGAAAAAAAAGATGTTTTACATGAGGTAGAGACGGAATGAGCGTCTTTGGTCTCCTTAGAGAGACAAAGACTTGAGCTTTGGGACCACGACATACATTGGCCGTAAGGGAATGAAATTACGTATGCATTCTTATCCACACAGGTGTTCAGGTTATTGCACCACATGCAATTATTTGAAGTACAATTCGTACAAGAAGTGTAGCCATTACAGCTTTGTTCACAGGTCTCCAATTCCCTATCAGCTACTGCTGCCTCATCCGTTGGATTGCCTAACGATAATGCTTTTATTATTAAGTTGTCTAAATTGTGTAACAAATTCAAAGTTGATTTCTCTAAAGCGCCTTACGATATGATACATTCTCTCTGGAGCAACGCTCGTCTTTCCCCCATATACAGTTCAGCTCCGCACTGCATAAGCGACAGTTATGGAGATGAAATCCACAGCTCGAGTCTTCCCCCTTGCACTGCTCTAACGAAACTACGGCCTGAAATGAAAGAAATAAAGAACACTAAATTATGAGGGGTCGTCTTATATCTTTGGATCGATTTTTTTCTGTTTGATTAGTTAGAGATTTTGAGGGTTAATGATTCGAATCTTAAACAGGAATTAGATACATTACATCACGCGAATGTTACCTTATGCCTTGAGTCCTTGCACTTTGAGTATTGACAATGGCTGCCACACCAAACGCACTCATGCTTGTTTTGAAGACATGCAGAACAACTGCCAAAACTTGAGCACACTTCGGCTTTTTTGGAATGATCCTTGACGCAGAGCTCGCGATTTCCGTCTTTCTCTTTGTCCTTTATGTCTTTTTCTTTATCTTTGGGGGAGGCGAGAGCATAACTCTCGCAATTTTCTTCTGCATTATTCCAAACGCACTTGACACCATGTTTAACACTATTTAAGCAGTCAGTCATCGATTTGTATATACTACAGCTGGAAGAAGTGAAGCGGATAATATCATTCTGAATGAGTCCATTGAAACCACCGTAAATGACGAAGGAATTTTGATAATTTATCGCAGAGTGACCATAACGAGAAATGTCAGTCGGTAAGTCTTCGGGTGGATTGAATGACGACCAAGAATCACAGGTTATGTCATAAACTAATACTTCACTTGTAAAGCACTTTGTTCCAAGGCTATAAGTCGTGTCATTATGTCCATTTCCTCCAAAAATGAACAAAAGGCCTCGGTGTATCAATGAGGCGTGCAGAAACCGACCTTGTGGTCCACGTTCCAATAGATGCCTGTATCGTAATGAAATTAATTGGATTGTGTTCATGTGTAAAATCTCTCCAAGCGATTTCCAATCTCAAGATTTAAAAGTATTGAGGTTTACCAAGTATGAGATGAAGGATCATAGGAATGGAGAACATTGGACAAGGCGGCGGAACTAGACTCTGCTCCAATTTGATAGCCTCCAAAAACGTAGATTTTCTGGGTTATAGGATCCCAAGTACTGGAATGACCGTAGCTGCCGCTGAATGGATAGCCCTTAGTTGCCACAATATTCCAGTTAAAATTTCCTATTGTAAAATTAAAATCCAGCACTTGGTTAAGAATCCCGTTAAAATTAAAGTTTTTAAATGATTTTTGCAAATAAATAATAAATTTTAGTACCAAAATGATATTCTTGAACTACATTGACATAACCGTAGCGGGGAGAATGGCCGGATATCACAACCATTCGACTGTGCGTGTGCCTGCTTTTATTGCCTTTATCAGTGATAACAACTGCCGTGTGACCCGCAATATTAAGCGGTCCTGTAAAATAAAGTAACAGTTATTAGTGCTTATCAGGATTTTCATCGCCTCCACTAATCATTTGTTTACTAACCACACATTCTTCGTTTGCATTTTCCGTTAACGATAACTTGAGACCATTTCCTTGAGTTCAGGTCAAGGGCCCAGACACTGTTAGAAATATCGCGGCTGCCAAATTTTCCATCATGGACCCCTCCGTACAAGTACACCTTTCCCTAAGTAGGACAAAAGAACTAATGTTCAGTACAGTATAATATGAATAGTTAGAACACTAGTCAGTTTTTAATGATAAATACCTCGAAGACAACGCAACTGTGACTATACAAGGCCGGGGGATAAAAGTCACCTTTTGCCTGAACATTCTCCCATGTATTAGCTAAAATAAATTTGAATTACCGGAGAATGTGAATCATTTCGATTGGAAACTTCTTAAACATATTTAAAGCCAATATACCTTTAAAATCATATCGATTAATGACAATCGGCCCTGTGGTATCCAGGCTTAATGTATTTCCACCAAACACCCATAATGAATTGTTATGAATAATGGAAGCGTGGGACGCCGAGCCCTTTGGAATCGTTGAGTTTGGAGAAATGACGTCCCAATAACCAAATTTAGTTTGTTGACTACAGTCGTATCCTAGTACAGAAAGACATATATTTTTAGATTATCAATTACATCGACAGAACCTTGATCATTAAGAAAATATTACTGATTGAGTTGTGGCAACAGCGTTTTCTGTCAGTACTGCTGGAAAACGCTACGGTCCGTGTTTTTTTAAGTACCGAATACCGGTTATGAAGTACCGGTTGTAAAGCAAGAAAGCTATCTGTGGACATTTCCACAATGTTTGCCAATCTTAATTAACTTTATATTACTGCCAACCCACTTCACTATATTCACAGTGTGTGGGTAACTGCATTATTTGCACTCCTAATTTGCTCATAAAAGGAAACATTTCCATTCAAACTAATCACTAACCTGGTTATCCATCTTTTTGAATCAGTAACGTATTTTTATAGATTCAACAAACTCAAAATTTTTTTACTTTTTAGCTACTTTGCATCGGTACTTATACGGCTTTCGAAGCTTTCATGCTCTTAAATATTTGTTTAAAAAAGTATTAATACCTTGGTAATCATCATTACATCGACACCTATGCATTTCCATGTCACACGTTCCAAGGTTACTACAGTTATTTGGACACTTTTCAATATTACAAGCACTTCCAGTGTATCGGGCACTGCAAGTACAAGTTCCGTCAACGCATACGCCGTTTCCAGAACATTCCAGTTTGCTAGAATTACTAGGGCATGACTGACTTCTAAAAATTAAATATATATTATATAGTCTGAATATTTTCTTAGGGACAATGATTAAATTTTATTTTCGTAAGTTTGTACAACCCAGCCTTACCGATATGTAATGTTAAAGCCGGTCAGATTGTAAGCAACGTCGGTGTAAAAATGTAGAAGGGCATATCCAGACTCGGCAACAATTTCAGGTAAGCGAAGTGCGTTGTAATTTTTGTGGACTAGTATCCCACTAAAAAAATCATTAATGTTAAAAATTGATTTATAACATTTTGCGCTAGAGTTCTCTAATACAGAACTGTAACCAACGGGAATAAATGCAATCTTATACCTAAAAACCCCCAGAAGTGGAGCGTAGACATTATCCCCATCGTAAATGTACAAATGATCCCACCCACATTCCGTGGCGAATTCCTCAATCCGCAGAAATATTGGTAAATGACTACTGGAGTTATTTCGAGGGGATTCTATTAGCCAGGTGCATTTCATATTTGCAGTGTAATTTCCATCCCCGTCGCTAATCCATCCTCGTTCTCCTTGTACTCTACATAAGTATACATTTAAAGAATCGGTATTTAGTATAAATTTGGCATTTCTAAAAGCTAACAAAGCAGTTGCTTGATGTCAAAACGAAGGAAAAAAGTCAACGTCAAATGCCACTAACTTGACTTTTCCATGACAGAATTGACAATGAGGTCCAATCCAACCGGGATGACAGACACATTGATTATTGACACAGTTCCCATTTACACAAACGACGGCTGGAGCCGATGAGTTAGTCCCACCACTACATTCCGTTGTCTGAACAATATCAGGTTTTAAAATGACTATCACGGCAAGAAGGTAAGACAGTGAAAAGGATAATGAGGACAGGATTGGCCCTGAGAGGGATACACCACCAATCCCAAGTTCCGCAGTTCGAAATCTCCATTTCCGTCGATACTTCGATTTGAACAAGAATAAGAACTTTTGAACGACGACCATTTTATAGCAGTTTTCTTTGGTATTACAACTACGTACACTTCCTGTTTAGCATTAGATGTGTCAGTAATAGATTAATTAGACAGTTATCATCGGATAACCGCCCCACTATGGCATTCATATTCCACTTCATTTCAAAGTCAATCGTGGTGTCGTACGATGAATCGATTGACATAAATGGAAGATGGTTGATTCGAAATGTACTTTGTAACGAGGGGAGCACATTGTTGACTTGATGATTTGATTGGTAAACCCTTTCGGTATTTTTCTTTATAAATTGTTATCCTATATCAAACATCCGAACTTCGGAATTAGATGTAAGAGAGTAAGATTGACGAATATCCATCGACTTTAGCAGTTGTCTTAAATTCGCTGTTTTTAATTACTTCCAGCCCCTTTCACCTCTAAATTAGTTGAGTCGTTGAAGCTATTGCCATTTTGAGTTCTGAGAATTAATCGGCAGTCTAGTTTCGGGTTGAATCTGCAATAAAAATCATTATAAACTTACAAATTCATCTTTATTCCTTTCCAATAGATAATCAATATGATACTATTGGTCCTCTCTTATACGGACAAAAATATAACCTGCTTTTCATTTTATCCCCACCATTAAAATCCCGGATTACAGATTTTAAGTGGTCAATATACTAAACTACAATTGGAAACCGCTATAATGGTTAATGTAAAACCTACTACTAAAAATATTGATTTAAAAACCGACGATTTCCAACACTCCAACATCAAATTTAGCATCCTAAGGCCCAATTTAAAGTTATACACGAAAGTTGTTTAAATAAATAAATTAAACAGATTTTTTTAATGTAAATGTATACATTATTTAAAATGTAACTAGTGTTAATGCTTTCACCCTCTATCAGTTACCATTACAATACAATATTTTTTTTAATTTCCGAGACCCGTCTCCTTAAAAATAAAACTATTGCCGTCTCTTACTCTTAAAATTTTAATTTGTGCGTTAACTTGCATATGATTATCGCGGACTCCCTTCCTGATAATTCCTGAAACTCTGAAGTGTAAACTAACCGAGAACTTCCTGTATTCCTGTCAATCTTCTCTATACGTGTATATTTACACTTCCATCCAACCAAATACACTCTTTTAGCCACTAAGCTGACTGAAGTCAATGAACATAGAACAATAATACCATTCTATCCCGACAAACTTGACTGTTGAATCCTCCCAAGCTGTCGTATTCTACAAAAGTCAGAGCCAACAATAATAGTATTATAGAGTCCCTTATTCTGCAAGTTAAACTCTTAGAAATCTACTAGATTCTAGACTCCCATGTAAATGGGCTGCTGGGATGGAAGTTAGGAGTTTACTCTTTGCGTTAGTTCGACTATAAAAAAAACTCTATTCTTGGCAAAAGGGTTGAAACGTTGAATTGAAGGTATTATTAAAATGAGGTGGAATTGAACCAGGTGTGTTCAACTCTCTGGCTGTTTTATAGGCATAGTATAAACCATTACTTTGCCATTCGCATTATGTGGGTCTTAGGTTGTTGTAGGTGGTAGTGGTTTTTGAACGGAAACAAGAAATTGCTAAAAAGTTACGTCTGCAGCTGTAGGTATTAACTTCAGGATCTCGTATATGACAGATAGTCAGGTTATCTCTCGTATGTGTTACTTCAAGCTTTTACCTCAAAATCCCTCGAGATTATTGTCTTTGATTCATTTTTCAATTCCCTTTCTTGTTTTTTACATCATCTCGTAGAGTTAGCTTCTTAACTAAAAGCTAAGGTTATTGCATCCTTCTTCCTCAACTTACAAACAAACCAAGAAAGTTGGTTGCTGAGATGAGACACTGTCTCCCACCTTAATAGAAAAATACATACGTTCAGGTTCAGCGTTTGTAGCTTGCAATACAAAAGTACAACCATAATTTCATTTGACACTTCGCATATCGACTATTCATTATTGCTAGAATTGCTTCGATTTTCTCAAATGATTTGGCATAAATACATTAATAGAGGATGAGTATATAGAATTGTAATTAATGCCATTAAAATATTACGATATTTTTAAGTGATGATCGCACTGGAAGACGTGCTAGATAGCAGCCACCATCGTAAAATGCCGGAACGAATTCACTCCACTTCCGCCGATGTATTTTCCCTTCCCTGTCGCGCTTGGTCACAGTCACAGGTCACAGAGCTTTAGTTTATTAATTTATTTACAAGTGTTCCTGTCCTCATTTCAGATTTTACGATGACTATAACAGAATCCATATCCATAAAAGATATTAAAACACCACCCCTCTGTCCTCTTTCACAGATGAATCAATCACGGTTGAAATGTCGAGTGGACATTAAAAAGTCAGAATAAACCAATGACGACTCACGCTACGATGGTTTTATAGCCGTGGTGGAAAGGAATTTTACAAGACGTAAAAAGTACCCGTCTGTCTACATTTTCCGTCTGCAGGATTAAAGTGCAAATTTGCAAATGGTCCATCATTTGTCACGATGACTTCGAGAGAGTCGTTTTATTATTCTGCAAGTTTTCCATATTTATTCCCTGATGTTTGTGAAGACGCGGCTGCTGTCAGTTTAGGACTATTTACATCCCATCTTGTAAACACTTGCTAATCCTAGCAGATAACAATTATTATGTGGACTGGCTTGTTTTTACAGAACATCTGCATTGTTCCATGTATATGGAGCCGAAGCGGATCGAGTATCTTATTGAGCAGATGAAACGCAAAAAATAGGAGAGATTGGCTGATCTCCCTTACTGGAGCAGTGATAAGGCCGTTTTATACGAAGATATTTAATATTATAAATGCATATGGATGAAAAAGAAGATACTTTTTGGATATATGTAATTGGAGTCAAATTCTGATAGCTGACGAGATTTCGTTTATTGGCTTTAGGAGAGTATTAAACGGTAAGCCTTGGCCTAAAAGTTATCTCGGCATATTACCGACTTTATGTGTGTATCAGATGATATTATTTTACGATACTCCTCTTCCTTCCTCTCGTCTCTTTTACCATTGGAATGTCGTTTTTTGCAGTATGCGGATGTTATGAGGTGAAAACGGACACTTGCTTGAGAGTATAGATTCACAGTCCCGATATTCCATGGATAAAGGTGACATGGATGGTGTATAATATCATATGGGCTGGAGAAAGGGTTCTTTCCTACAACTCAAGAGATAGGGAAGGAGGGGGGACGTGGAGTTAAAATTCAGTCCCGTTTAGGCCCTCTTCTGTCAGCCAGATCCGTTCGTTACCCGGGTAGTAGTGGTGGTGGTTTTGGAGCAAGCCGGAGAAATGAGGTATTTGCGCCGCAATTCTACCCTTTGAACGGGTTATTTTCATCTCGATTCATTTTGTACTAGGTGGCTTTCACTAGTCACTTTCTTTTCTCGGCTTCCTGGCTTTCATTTCCCAATCTGCTTGTTAGTACGTAAGTGCTCCTGGTTCTTATAATAATTTACAAGTCTCGACAAGAACAAGAAATGACGATTTGCACAGTTTGATGAGTTTTTAGAGGACGCTGAAAGTCTGTATTCTAGTTTTGTCGTAGTCTATTGGGATTTAGAGAACATTATAGGCGTTTCTGCTTGCAATTATGGAGATTCATTCTTCGGAACTCGAGGCTTTATGAAACTTTGAGGAACGCGTTTTTTCATTTAACTCAACAAAATATGAAAACAAATTGGATCCCACCAACCTGTCAAGATTTTTTGTAGATTGGCATCATGCAATATGCTTTTCATACTTATAATAAATATGCGTTTCTATTCTCGATTAGGAAGGATTTAGGGCAGCAAAAGTGCCCATGAAAATAAAAACCAAGAAAAAACTACATGAAACCGAATTTACTTGTGAAGGTACAACACTTGATAATTTATTTCATCGAGTAAGTTTGTCTTTGTATGTACATATAGCGACTTCTAATTACCACACTTGACGTTTGTAAATGAGAGGAGACGCTTATTCTCCAAAAAATAAGCGAGTGAGATTACGGACAATTTAGAAGGACTCCTAATCTAGACTAATAATTATAATCGGGGTTGAATTGAGTAATAAATCATACTGTAGGATATATCAATTAAGTGAACTTAAATAAAATCTCATTCTATCTACAGGGTGCAACTTGTAGGTACATGGAATATTATAATTTTGAATAATTTGTAAATCATGCCGATATTATATTCAATATTATGTAGAACCTCATTAACAGAAGTACCAACTCCGGCAATCTTAGTTAATAAATTACAATAATTACGTCGATGGCGGACTGTCCACCCTACAGGTATCGTCGTGAATGAGAAGAATATGATTTGTAACATTATGAATGTAAATATGTGTAATATGGTGGTTCGTTGCCGGTAGTGTGACTAGAAGCAATTATCCTGCCATCCGCATCCAGGATGGAAAGTTGAAATTGATTGTTGCGCTTAAGTATTACATGCGTATTTACACGGAACACAATAAATATCCTTCGTCATTAGTACGGACATTGTATCATAAATGCAATGAATGGAACATGTCTTGAAATTAAAACACAAGTTTGGAAGGAAGTTTGACTGAATTGAGTGTCTCAAAAAAGTATTTAAATTGTTGAATCGTCGAATTCTAAATCAGTTGAAAAGAAGTTCCTTGTAAAAATTTAGTAGGTAGCTTGCCGTCACCCGGCAATTCGTTGTGGTTCGGACCACCGTATTTCTATCGGCACGGTCAAAGTTGGCTTTCACTATCTCGTAGTACCGCCCATCCCTTGTGCAAAAAAAAAATAAAAATTCAATTCAATAAAGCACATTGAAGATATGATTCCTGGAGTTTGATAACAGCAAAAAAATTCTTACGTTAGAACAAGACAGGTCAACTTGAGACATCGAACTCGAATAATATCAATCGCCTTCTGTCCTTTGTCTGAAAATCTGAGAGCTTCGGGATCCCATCGAAGCTCAAGACGTTCTAGTTGGGGACAATGATGAGCAATTGCGTCCATGAGTTGATCAACGTGGATTTTTGTAGATAACCTGTCCATAGTCCCCATCACTAAGATTCTGTAAGAGTAAGCCATATTTATAGGGACGCCCTGGTTTGTTTGGATGAGGTTTTTAAACAGAATAAACCTGATTTTAAATCTTAGTAAAAACCAGAAATGTGTCACAAAATTAAAAACGATTTTAAATCGTAATCTCACTTTGCATTCTTTAGCAGAGGTAAAACGGAGACCCATAATTGATCGGTAATGTGAGGCATTCCAGAAAGACAGAGACCCCTGAGCTGAGGTCCATGTTTACAGAGAAACTTATTCAAGGCTTCTTCGGATAAATTATCCAAGGCATCAAGATCTAGGGATACCAAATGCTTTGCATTTCCTCTCTCGCTAAAAGCTCTTAAAACCTAAATATAATGTTTAATGTTTTAAATCTAGACTGATGGATAAGTAGTTCAAACGGATTTTTGTTATTGGCCTTACACTGTCATTAAAGCCGTCTTGTTGACCAGCTGACAACCATCGGAGGGCTGGGATACGTATAAGAAGGTCAGTCAGACATTCTGTGGACAGGTCGGTTGCAGTGATGTCCAATTCTTGTAATTGCGATTTTTCCCAATCAACTGCCATGACATTCTCACTCAACAAACCTATATATTTGGAATAAACATTACAAATTCCAATTCGCGTCTGTTTTTATAACGATATCTATGGCGTTGATATCTCAGGACTGTAAGCAGGATATTATTTACTTGTTTGATTCATCAACAGAGTTTTTAATTTCCGACATCGTTGGAAAAGGGTTGTCAGAGATGTGCCTGTTACTTTTGCACAGTAATTTACCGCTAAGCACTCCAACTTTACGATATAAAACAAATTTCATTTGTAGAAATTTTAATTGCCACTATTGCAATACAAACTATTTTGAAAATTCTCACCTGAATGCAGTTAGAGCTGAACGCCTCAATATGACTGTCGTCTACGAAGTTAATTCCATACAAATTCACAACTCGCAAATTCGGGGTTGCAGCTTTCAGTTTATGAATATTGATAACTTCATAGATTTCTTCTTCCTCTTCTTCAACCTTCTCGTAAGTGCCTTTAAATTGAAAGAAAAACCTCTCAGTTAGATATTCAATTCCTTTCATGTTTTAATAGAAAAGCATATAAAATTTAACACTAACAGCACTAACATCGATCAGGCAACAAAGTAAATGTATTTGTTTTAAAAAAAATAAAACAAAGAAAACTTGCCTACTAAATGAAGGATTTCGACTCCGTTAATAAAGTTGTAAATTTTTCTCATAAACCCTTCCATGAAGATAACTTCGGAAAGACAGATGCACATGTATCTTAACTTGGTTGGGAAGGCCTGCAAGTTGTTAAATACAACGTATTAAGAATAATGCGGACTTAAGCAATTTTTAAACTGCATCGACAGTTTAATTATTTTGAAATTCATATAAAAAATGAAGGACCTGCATGTCATTAAAGTCATGAAGTTGCATAGCAGTGGAGAAATCCAAGAGGACATGAGTCAAATTTGGACATTTACTGGCTAACTCATGGAGGACAGTATGAGTGATAAGTTCCATCGGTAACTCCAGGTAGCAAAGAGACTTTCCAAATCGATGGCTGTTTTTAAAAAAATACAACATAAGGGCAATAATGAGGACGTTCCTTCATAAATAACTCCCATCCATCATACATTGAACTGACATTGGTTGATAAAATTGTTCAATTGCAAATTATGCATTAATTAATAGCTCCAAAGGCTCAACAATCGCTTAATTTATAGAATACTCCATGACTAAGCAACTGGAATATGTTAGTTTGTCACGTAGGCTTAAAGCAGAATCTCTAAAACTGGAGCGGAGCTGTCAGTACGTCAAGTACTTACTTGAAGTTTTCATCCAATAACGGCACTTTTCATCCGTTAATCGGTCAAGTAAGATAAAAATTGAGACTCATAACTTTTCTACAGGTTAAATCCTAAATTGGATGCTTACCCACACTTACTCGTTTGGATGAATAAAAATAATATATTTTTCTCTACTTTCAAATGGATTAATGAATACAGGGCGAAATATCATAATAAAACGCCCGGAATAAAATACCTGATAAGATGCATTAGAGACTCCATAGTGGTCACATGAAGTCCAGAGATCTCCGGTCGGAGAGAGACATGGCTCCAAAGTTTCGTGTCGTAAGCGACCGTTCTCCATTTTTTGCATGTTCTTGCCAACCGGCAGATTTCCTTGTGTGGCAAGTAACAGAATATTCTCAAAAGAACTTTGTCAGGAAGTTTGTCGATCGTCTGCGGAAGCAAGTGATTAAGAAACTTAATTAATTTTAGATTAGTTTAAATGTCATGTTTACGCCGTGGAATATCCAGAGGGAGATTCTGTATGCCCCAACTACATGGAGAAATCAAGAAGTTAAGTGGTAAGGTATAGTAATGGAACCATGCAGGAATGTCAGGAAAACGCAGACACTAAAATTGTGCAATCCTATCGATTTATCGGAAATTCTATTTCGGACGAAAACCATCCATAATTGAAATAGGAAGGGATATTCCCTCGGATTGCTATTACGTATTAATATATGTAACAATTATTAATCTCACCGTGCGAAATCGCTTAACGCTTTCGTCTTGAGTGAATAGATTTGCTTCCTGCACTTGAGCCAACTGACCCCAAACCTGTAAAACAATTAAGTTTTAAGTCCTCTGAATAATTCCTGATCGTTTTGGAACTGGCGTCAGAGAGAAACAAGGCCTGGATAGAGTAACGCCTTTTAGCACAAGTACATCTTTTGTCTTTGGCTGGGAATGTGCAGTTTTTTTGCAAATACACTCTGCATAAACTTATAAATTTCAATGGACTTGGAATGTACTTACATCAGCCGTTAGCTCCATTTCGACTAAAAATGGAGGCTATATGATGTATAAAAAGTAACTTTATGTACACAAGTACAAAGTGATCGGGCCGGAACACAGGTGCGTTGATTCCGAATGGATTTGTTGACCGAACCACTCTGACTTATTTTACCCGACACTTAATAATTTCTAAAACCCGATCTTGGATATTTTTGCTGATTTCCTGGGTTTCCACCTTCAATATTTAAATCCGGTGTTGGGGATGCCTTTACATTTAAAATCCAGATATTTTATAAACCACAAAAAATCTTTTTATGATGAAAAACGTCTCCGAAAATGAAAAAGGAGAATGCGCCGGGACAAAAGGCCAAGAATGGCAATTGCCCAGGCATTAGGAACAATCGTTAGTGGAAACCATTGACGAGAGGAGGTCTTCGTAATGAAAAAAGCTCGAAAGTAACGTATTTTAGTAAATAAAAAGTGGTCTAAGTCTCTTGTATCATGGCTCCTAACCCTCTCTACCATGGTTTGTAGGTTGTTAAGCTCTGAATTCTCTTCTCCCTAATTATATGTATAGGACACATGAAATCTCAGCTTTCTAAAAATAGTTTAACTGACTCTCGACTTCCCTACTTCTTAGTCATTGGATTTAGAATCATTCCCTCTTAGCATACGGATATTCATGTTCATGGGGGAAAAATATTCGAATCACAACTAAACTAATACTAGATTTGCATAGTACATTTCATACAGAAGAATAGTTTCCTACAGAATCCGCACAGAAATTCTTCTCATTCTCGACATATCTCTTTGTCTACTCCTGCCATCGAGATTTCATGAAGCTTCGGCCCTTTGATTACTCGTCATCTTTAAGTTAGGCACACGGAACCAGTTTCCGTCGTCCCGACATCACTCTTAATATCCTCGTACTTACGATAGGAATTAAGTGGTTTTTTAAAAGAAACCTCAAGTAATGCCCCCATATGTCCGCCAAAATAACTGCAATGAAATAAAGAGACGAAATGCCCATCGAAACATATAATTATAGAGAGTAGGCTTAATTTACAGCCCTCGCGAATGCATGGACTTACTTAACGGTATTATATTGACGAATTAACGAATGCGTGTTCTAAGTGTTCTTTTGCATCAAGCCATTTCTCCTTTAATTGACAGACATATATGGAACTAACACGCAACAAAATGTCATGAACTAAATCCGTCTTTGTCGATTTAATGTGACCGTGTATCTATAACTGAGTATCTGAGTAAGTAAACAAACTTCGTGTCCTTACACAAGTGGAAGGTCATGCATATCAGGCTGGGTTGTTTTTAGAGACTAATAAAATGTCAATTTAGGGTGCAATTATCTGGAAAAATTGTATGTACTAGTCCAGAATTTCATTTCAAGCCTTCAGGATTCATAATATATTTAGCGATAAAAGCAACTCGGACTCACTGTAACGAGGCAGAAAAAAACTGACTGGACCTAAATATAATCCCTACTTGTAAATAAATAAAAAGACTCTACAGTTTTACTTGCAAGATGCAACGGAAACCCAGAGAAAAATTCTCAATGGGATTCGACTGAATGAATGAATCTTGTCATAAGTGTATGCTTTAAAGAGATATGGTCAACAAAAGAAGGGTCCATACAGTTGAAACTGTAGCTGGAGAGACCCAAATGAGTTTAATGACTCTCAAAGTCAAAGCTGAAAAAAACCTGTCAAAATGAACATTGAATTTTAAGCAACCTCCATTCCGGCCAAGTGCTCCTTTTATTGGAACTGATAAGAACAATATTTCTATATTTTTATCAAATCAATGGAATTATTAAATGTCCCTTTTAATTCCTCATTTCCTGATTCTTATTCAGATTGGGATTCACATTTACTCCAACCTCCCCACAATATTATGATGTGCCTGACATATTAACACGTATTAGTCCTCCCGTTGTGGTTCTTAGAATATATTCCATCTCTCTAACTCTATATCCAAATTTCATCCGGTCGAAAAATAAAAGCACGAGGGACAATCCCCCTTTAAAGCTTAACCAAACCATAAAACATGAAGCCAATAGGAAATAAAGTCTTCTAATATCTTGAATGAGTTGTTGTAAGTTGAGCCTTAAATCTTGCAAGTTTTTTACAAACTGTATTGGGGAATGAGGATCTAGTCTTGGGTTTTAGTTTCAGACTTGCTAAGAAAGTGGTGGAGCAGTAAGGAATAACGTGTAAAGAATAAGAAGTCAGTTTCTAAAGATTTTTCACTCATAAGGCCTAAAGGGGCTAAGCAAGCAACATTCCGGTTCTTGGGTTAAGATTTCTACTTTTCTTCCACAGCCGTCCAACTCTTAAGACGTTTCTTAAGACAGTCGATTATCAGTCATTATAGTTGATAGTTTCTATTGTGTTTAACAACCGACGAATTTCTTGACTCGAGACACCAACATATACAGCAACAACAAGGCAAATGTGATATGTGCCTGATCGGAAGAGAAAAAAATGTGAAATCAGAGTTCATTTCATAGCCATATATTAATATAAATTATAATCGTTATCGAGAAATAATAATTTCTTATGTTCTGCGTGTTTGTGGAAGTGATTATTCCTTATTATTCGATTTATTTTTTATCCTTCCAATTTTAAGACGACACTTTGAAATGGACATGAGCTCGACTGTTTTAAAAGATAAAGGGGAATTCACTGAGTTGCATCCTTTCAATCAATTGATCGAATATGGAAGATGAGTGAAATAATATTAAATATTGTCTCAAGTCCAAGTCTGTGCGTATCGAGGGTGACAGGATATTATATGGAACCATAGGCTCTTGTTCCATTCCCATTATTTACAAGCCTCTGAAAGATTCACTTTCAGAAGTCATGCTGTTTATCGGAAAAATTGAAGAGGGCTGATATTAATGTTCCACTGATTGTCCTCCACAATTCCAACTCGATCATATTATTCCAACGTTCCAGTAATGGACTGGATCTCGTCCTGTCAAAACCAGCTCTCATAACCTGTAGAACATCTACTATATAAAGTCTGAAATGGATTCCTCATCATCATCATCATTCCCGATCATGTTGAACCATCACATCTCATCCGTCAGTAGCATTCCTCAACTGAATTTCTCATCTGATTTTAATATCCCTAGCAGTATTATCGTATAGCGAACCCTGTATTTATTTATATATTCCAAGCTCTGATAAGATACTTATCTAAACCGGAATCCACTCAAGTTCTAGTTAGTAAATTACTTCTCAAATTTCCGGAAATCTTCTTGCAAGTTTCATGAGAAAATCCTTGCATGGAAATCCATCGGTCGAAGTGAATTATATACGTAGCCAGTTTATTTCTGGGAGAAATTCATCCCTCGCATTCGTGCTCTTTCATTTCCATCAATGTGACCATCAAATGTTTCTGATCCGATGTGATAATTTAAAAAGCAACATTAGAAAAGTTATAAGCTAATTGTCTCCCACCAACGATTAAAGGACATGAGCGGATTGATATGTAGGGTTTAGACAGAAAAAACCAGGAAGTCATTTCTCAGTAAATGGGACTTTAATAGCGGGTTCAGTGATTTCTTAAAGTAAACACTAACTAAAACTAGGACCGTATTCCTTGAATTTGTGTTGCAAATCGGGAAAGTTTGTTTGGGACTTATTTGCTTCAAGATGGAGAGCATCCTCGACCTAGACTTCTATTCCAATGCATCCAACTTCTACTGGCCAGCCTTCTTCCACAATGTAACCAATACTTCCGTCGTCTACGAACACTTGTTGAACGATGTCGTAGGGAAGGTGACGACGGATTATCAGAAATGGGTGATGTCAATTTCGGGATGTCTTCTCGTTGGACTCAGTGGGATCTTTCCTCTTCTTCTCTTCCCTCATGGCAGTTTTCAAAATTCTGATAAATCGCCGTCTCAGCAGTGGGATTCTAAGTCAGGTAGGGCTCAGTTCGGATATGCACATTTTTAAGGGCCGCCAGCACTTATCTCTAAAAAATATGCGGATTTAACAAGGCCATGAACTTCAGGAAGTTCAGTTGTAACGTTAAATGATTTGCATGGGGAATCAAGTGCTTTACGCAATCCTGCAGCAGCCATTCGGTAATTTATTTGTCACACGTGAAATAAATGTCCCCGAGTAGGTGGACTTGGTGGACATTCATATGCTGTATCATGCATTGAGTAGGGTATTGGGATTATCTGTTATCTTTTGTATCGATAACTGTCTTTCATAGTCATGTCTGGCAGGTGATATTCAATTATTTTTTATTGTCAACCATACATTGTATGAAATTTTAGACTGTGACCAGTTATGACATAACACAATCGCTTGTCACTTGTTGACTTTGCTCAGCTTTGCTTACTTCAGGATCCTCGTATCGTTTCAAGTTGACAGATACTGGGATACTGTATTTGGAAGAACATTTAAAACGTTGCATTTTTGGATAGTTTATGGAGGACAAGACGGCAGCAATGTTAGTAAATGCTTTTTAAATTGACTTATTTCTGCCCTATTCTGAAGATAGAAAGGAATGTGTCATATAATTATTATTATCTTTAATGGTCATACTGCCTACAATTCATTTTATGCTCGTGGATTACATGTGTGCTTAGAGTTAGAACTACTTGGAAGTGTCAATACTGTTTATAGATTTTGTTTTTCCTCTACACTTTTATCTTTGTTGGTTTGAAATGGAAAATAAGCTTGAAGTTTCACTGACACGCTTGAATTATTTTGGAAAGGCATGGTTGCTTTTTGTCTTGAAATGAGTTTTTTCTTTGTGTCCAAAGTCTAAATTTATACAGAGTTTGTTTTTTATTAGGGGTAAATAAATTTATCTTTATCAAGAGGTTGGATGACTGATTTATCAACTATAAGCTGGGATTTTATTGGGTATTCTGGACTAATTTTACTTGTTGTGACATGAACTTTTATTTGACATGAGTTGTCAATTAGATTAGATTCTTCCAGTTGCCAGTAGCTTAAACAATAATCTAATAAATAAAAACTAACTCGAATAGTTGAAATTGAATTAAAGTGAAGAAAAATTGCAACCAATTGATATTTTTGAAATAAATCATTGCCAATAAATGATGAAAGAAACATTGTTTTCGCCTTGCTATCTTTGTTTACAAAGGCAAGAAGGCTATTAAACTGATGCAAATCCTAAGATTAATTTCATCCACACTTTTTGCATTGAGTTTTGATTGTTCAAATGCATAACCGTACAAAAAGTTACGCAACATTTTTAGATAGTGATTTGAAGTTTATTTTGAAATTTAGTGATTATAGTGATGGTGTTAACTGCAATTTAACGGTTGGAGTAAGGTTGGAGCCGGACATTGGGGAGAGCATGCGGGAGGGCATGTGGGAGAGCATTAGTGGAGGGCATGCAGGAGGGCATGCGGGAGGGCATGTGGGAGAGCATTAGTGGAGGGCATGCAGGAGGGCATGTAGGAGAGCATTAGTGGAGGGCCTTTTCGAGGGCATGTGGGAGAGCATTAGTGGAGGGCATTTTGAGGGGATGCGGGAAAGAATTATGGAGGGCATGCTGAAGGCCTGGAGGACATGTGGGATAGCATTAGTGGAGGGCATTTTGTAGGGCATGCGGGAGAGCATGTTGAGATTACATGTGGGAGGGCATACGAGAGGCCATACAGGAGAGCATGTTGGAAAAACATGTATATTAACCTATGTGTCCGTCATATTATGTAACCTTGTCACTTAATAAAACCACTGAACAAACAAACAAACAAACCTAACCTAACCTAACCTAACCTAACCTAACCTAATCCAACCTAACCTAACCTAACCAAACCAAAAATTCTATATTAAATTAGGTTAGGTTAGGCTCCATTGGCCGCCAAACCAAAAATCCTATATTAAATACATAATGTTTTTCCAACATACTCTCCTGCATGACCTCTCGCATGCCCTCCCACATGTCATCTCAACATGCCCTCCAAAATGCCCTCCACTAATGCTCTCCCACATGTCCTCCATCATGCCCTCCAAATACTCCAAAATGCTCTCCCGCATGCCCTCCACTAATGCTCTCCCACATGCCCTCCTGCATGCCCTCCACTAATGCTCTCCCGCATGCCCTCCACTAATGCTCTCCCACATGCCCTCCCGCATGCTCTCCCCAATGTCCGGCTCCAACCTTACTCCAACCCAATTTAACAGTATAAGAAATACGGACTTAAATAAAGATTTGATTTTCCTTTTCACCAAAAATTTCGTTCCAACATTTATCCAATTCCAATCAGCAAATTCAATTAAAAGAGAAATATAAATTTTGCCGAGAGATTAGGAATATGATAGAATCAAGAAAAATCAATGTGATATTCGGATAATACATTGCATATATGCATTTAGTAGATAAATAAATTAGACCTAAAAGTAAGCAAAATTGTTTTATTGTTCTGTTGTCTGGTACACATTTTTATGTATATTCTACAAATGCATAAATAAACATCACATCACGCTGCGGTCGTAAATTAAATGCATTTTGAGAATCAATCAAAAGCAGAAGTTGTTTTTTTGGCTTTTATAGAAAGCTGTAAATTGAATAGAATTCCAGCTTTAAATGATGAAAGTGAAACTAATCGTCAGAAATTTCGAAACTTAGCTTTGTTTTTTTTTTAAAGACGGAAGTCATTTTCCTGCAGAGCTTAACTCAGTCTATAATAACAACGAATATAAAAAACCTCTGTATATAACAATGAGTAAAATCTCCTTAGATTATATTAAATTCACCAAATGCCTAAAATCTACGTCTATATTTAAAACATGGTACTACCCTAGTGACCAACTTACTGTTCTTTGCTGTTTGGGATATTCGATCATGACTGGCTGAATGAAGACGAATTCGTCAAGCTGAATTAAAAATCCGCAAGTCATCCTGTGTATTCATGGGTACAATGGAGACTAACGGTTGAGTTTGTTAATGATATCAAAGAATGTGGATAAGTGAATTTAATATGAGTTTAAATTTTTAAGAAATTTTATCTCTTTTTCGGCTTAATTACTATTTCGAAAAATGACTATGTTCAAGTTCAGCAATTCGCAATTCTAGCATATAATAATATTCCAAATTTCGCTGACGATATTTATTTATGTTTAATCTCAGCAATAAAATCAGCACGGGAACTGACTTATTTTGTCTAGAAGCGTAGTCTCCTACAAAGCTATTTTTCTTGCTATTGCGATCTTGATGGTAAAAAAATCTTTCTTGCAAAAATCTTTTTAAAAAGTTCTAAACATGAACCACAAATTCCGATTCTAGCGGAGCCAAAGCGTCTAGTTGCGGTAAAGATAGAATCTTTATTGCATAACAGGACTTAGGGTGTCTTGCTACCTAGCCTAGGCATATTTTTATAAAGCGTTACTTGATTCACCTTGTGTTCATAAATTCTGAAATTACTCTAAGTAGGTACAAGACCACTTCTTGAATTCTTTTTGAGTTCATTTGATAATACTGTAGAATCATAATGAGCTGAACGAATGGAAGTATGTCATTCATTGCATCCTAGTTTCAAAAGGGGTTCAGTTAAAAGCTTACTTTATACAGGTGCATATAAGGTAGAATAAAATTAACCACTTGTACCAGCTTATCAAACAATCCCAATCACCTCTATCCAATAAACACAATATTGTTCACAAGTTGGGCCAATCGCCCAATGCTTTCAATGACGCTGATTCCGAACCACAGAAGTTGATGATGTCAATTCAGATTTAATATTTATTTCGCACATTGAAAGAGTCACATTCAGTTCTAGCCTTAGTGGTTTTGCATTTCAAAATTCAAATGCAAAATTAAACTTGTAATGCAAGAAATCTTTAAATACAATTACAATACAATTTAATTTCAAATCTAGATTGACATTGAGTAAGAGATTCAAATATGCAATTTTCAAAAACAATTGTACCGAATTGAGGAAGAATCAATTGATATTAATTAAACGATTAATTTTCTCAAATTTTAGAGCTAAATCTTAAGATTTTAGCTTTTGTTTTAGAATGGATTAATGAGAAATTTTCTACAGGTTTTTGGAATAAAACATTTCGTTGGATGCATTTTATATAAGCGGCTGAGAACCGAATTCACCTTGTAAATAACTTAAATATAACAGCAAAGGTAGAATTATTATGAAACTATGATGTATGTTGTCCAAAAATTCCGAAAACTTTCTGAAAATGCATAAAAACACCGTTATTTAGGTACAGATTCATCAATCACTTAACCATACATGTTTAAAGACGTCGTTAAAATTGCACGGATGAAGTAGTTTCATGAGTAATAAATTATTGCATTTTAAACTCGAGTCCGTTATGTGTATGAAATATCTTATGCTAGAATTAACGAACACGGCTCGTATAGTTATAGTGTTTCACATAACTTTCAGACAGTCAGAAAACTTCTGTAGCTTTACATTGCAATTTCTCCGCATAAACAAATGAAAATCTGCAGTTCCTGCAACCATGAATTGCATTTGAATCCGTGTTAATCGTTATTGTCATTAAGACCGTGATTAATTCTACCTTCTTAGCGTACGTTCCAACTGAGAAACTCAGACTAGGTTCTTTTCCTGACAATTAATAATGCATATGCCACGGAAGATATTTTAGTCTTATTATGACAGCATATTTGTGTCACTATTTATATAATAGTGTATAGATAACTATATAGTCGTTGTGCTCACATGGATGCCGCATTGTTGTATTTCAGTCATTGTATTTGCCTTTGTAACTCAATGCTTTCATTTAAAATCGGTACATAGATGGGTTATTTAGTTTAATTACCGTCTGTCCTGAAATAAGTCCACGGAGCAGTTATTTTGTCGAATTTCAATATAATGGCGAGGAAACTAATTCTAATTTCTAGTGAGTAATTGTTTTTGGGTAGCGATGTGATGAACTACTTAATTTTAAAGTTTAAATATACTTATTTCCTAAACAGTTTGATCGAACAGTTTTTTCTTTGTCTATTCTATACTGTTAGTATTCTCCTTTCCCAGCTTATACGACTTATATAAAGATTCCGGGTCCAGTTTTCTCAAGGGGCTTTATTTCAGTGTCGCCGAATTTACCTATATTCCAGCATCATGTAGTTAGTTTCACCCAAATGAATTTCATCTGAGAAGTGAATTCTTTGACCTTCGAACTCAAGGAATATTGCCGTTTTTCATCTTTGGAAAGTCAGTTTCCAGGCTGGTGTTTGCTGATATTCCAGTTGACTGATTTCCATTTCAATCCAATCAGTTTAAGTACCATGTAGTATGACACAAAGAAGAAGCAACAGCTACGCAATAGGGCTATGCTATAAATACCCATTTTAGATGTGATTTGGAAGCTTCTTGGGCTTTTTGTAATAGAAATTGAATAATAGGAGTTTGAAACTCAATGTTGAACGAGTACTTCCCTTATACTTTATAATCAATTTAGAAATAAGCAACTCCAACTTCCTGTCAGAATTTTGGGAACTCTGTTGAATGGACGAAAGGAAGATTGGAAATTTAGTTCGGAGTATATAAAGTCCAGAGCAGTTGCTTGAAATCGCTCTTTCCCCTGGGCATATCGGGCAATGCGTTTTATCAACCGTAAACATGCTCATTTCGCTGTTAGACGAGTCAAGCAAATTGAACACCCGAACCGCATGATTTCATTAGGTACAGTAAGCTAATAGAATATAATATCTTCTGTTCCTGAATATAATGAATTTTTATGCACTGAAACAGCTTCAAGTTTAATTTCTACTTGATTCGTACTTTTAAATAAAAGATTGAGACGCATTTAATTTTTAAAGAATACTGCTTTCGTTGCACAAGAAGTGCAAAGTACGAATAAGAATACTCTTGTCTTGAACAGATTTGACCATTTTGACACGCTGTTTTTGTTTTCTTTAACTTCTTAAGCAAGTTTTACATGTTCCTTACAGATAAGCAAATGCTGACTTGAGCACTCGGACTGAAGTGATAAGTATTTAGAATGACCAATGAACAATAATTCACTTTTCAACAGAAGAACAAGCCTTTTCTAGGATATAAAATTAATGGCAAATAATTCAACATCATATCATAATATGCAGAAATGGAGTAACAGAGTGATTTAACGAATGCTTATACGAGGTCACGTAGGCATTTTTCATTTACCATATATTTAAATAAGTCAAGAGGAATGATTAAAACTCAAGAGAAAGTTAGCTTCTCCCAATAGAACATAACGACATAATCTCTTTTAAAATTACTACTAGTTTAGTTGCATTCGACGTTTTCTTAGTCAGCAGCACTACTGTTGTTTTTAGTGGATTTCCACAGTCGGTGAAAATATTTGATATACATATGAAATAAATGTATTATTGTCTGGAATTAAACGAATTTGAGTACTTGGAAAAAAGCAGGTTTTCAACCACAATTCGGACATTGAACTTCAGCAAATTCAAACATTTGCTCTGCTAAGGTATATCTATAATTTCAAAGGTATTTGGTGGATTTTATTCCAAACAAAAGAGTATAAGACCTGAAAACCGGTTTCATGCTTGCTCCGAGTTCTAGATTTTTTGCCTGAAAAGAGTTACCAACGTTTTGATGCATAGCTTAATGTGACGGCTGGACATTGCACTTTTGTACTTTAAGAGGGTTGTGTTTTACAGTAACTTTATAATATTATAATAGAATGTTCTGATGAGCCTGTTGGGTATTTCCAAAAGTTTCGAAGAATACTATATGTCCTACATGAATCGCACCTATTGTTATGGGCTTGCTAAAACTGACTTGATAATTTTTAAGCTGATTTTATCTGTCATTGGAAATCAAAACTTGGGTAAAATCGTAAATCTTATTATTTGTATGTTACAGGAGGGATATCTGGGAGTCAGCTCAAGTTACTTTTAAACTTTGCTGTCGGTAGTTTACTAGGCGATGTATTCCTACATCTACTTCCTGAAGCCTGGGATCAAGCAAGAGGTAATTTCTTATAGAGTATCGACAAATGATGAATTTCGATGTATGGGAATAGCATGTTATGCTAAAAAAAACCTTTTACAATTTTTGACTGTTTTCAGCATCCGGCTCAAGCAAACATGACGCGCTTATGTACTTGGGATTTTGGGTCCTGATCGGTATCGTCAGTTTTGTGATTTGTCAAAAACTAGTCTCGTATGGGGAGAGTGAGGATGAGGATGAAGACCAAGAGGAGACCAACATTACAGACTCGTTCAATAACAACAATGACAAACAGATCTGCAATGGAAAAACACATTCCAACGAATCATCTCATAAACATGTAAAACTGACTTTCTTATGATCCCAAGTACAACGTTAAAAAAAGATGAAATTCAAATCATATATTTCAAATTTTACAGATCGCAGGGTATCTCAATCTCGTGGCTAATGCATTCGACAATTTTACTCATGGATTAGCTGTGGCTGGAAGTTTTATAATTTCGCTTCGGATCGGATTACTTACTACAGCAGCTATTCTCCTTCATGAGATCCCTCATGAAATTGCAGACTTTGCAATTCTACTTCGTGCAGGATTTAACCCGTGGAGTGCGGCGAAGGCACAGTTGTCCACAGCGACAATAGGACTCTTAGGGGCAATTTTCACGCTGAGCGTTGACTCAATGCAATCCATGGGTAAGATATTATCCTATAAAAACCTCTTCAAGAACAGCCTTAATTAAGCAGTATTTACTGGAAGTTTAAGATGATGATTCGGCAATGTGCAGAATATAAATAATACCATATACCATCTACATGTCGTTTAATTATGGTGCCTTAAGAGGCTTTTCTTGTGTGCAAAACAGCATCAATTGAATAAAACGTATTAATCTGTTTTATTTTTCAACCATAGGGGATTTAACATGGTGGATTCTGCCATTTACATCCGGGTGCTTTATCAACATTTCTCTAACGAATTTGTTACCCGATCTTGTGAAGGAAGATGACCCCAAGGAATCCGTAAAGCACATGGCTGGGATTCTACTGGGAATTGGAGTGATGGCTTTTGTCTCAGCATTTCATGAATGATAATGATTCCATCCCCATCAACATTTTATTGATTATTCGGTCGGTGTATTACTAAATATTCATTGTAAAGTGGAGTAGAGTCTTGGGTGCCTATTCCAAGTAAACGAAAGATGGATTGATTTTTCAAACACCTGCAGATTGATTTTGCTCCAATATGAAATGCAAAAAATAGTTTATGCATATATAGAAATAAATATTATGTCCTTTCAAATTGTGCCAAACACGTAGTTCTAAAGGATAAAATTGAACGACACCGAATAACTTAGAAATCAACACACTAAAGACGTAAGACTATCCTGAATTCCCGACTGAGGTCCCCCGCATTAAAAAATTTATTCGGCGACTGAAGTTAAAAATGTCTATTGATATGCCTAAGGATGAAAAAGTTAGTTTGACATTTAATTTTGTATAGTAACAATTGCATTAGTCGACTGTTATCAGATAATACGTTTTATATCGCAATTCGCAACTACTTAGCAAAACGATGCCTAAAAACGAGAGAAATTATGAAAAACATTTATGAGTGATGTGATTTTAGGAACAAAATGTTAAAGCTTGTATGGTTAAAAAATACACTTACAACTTTCAATGTACCAGAACATTACGTTAATATACTGAACCAATGATCAAATGATGCTGCCTAAGTAATGATTGTTTAGGAAAAAGAAAATGTTTCTCTGTGATAAAATTTACAAAATACTGTACGATAAATGTATGGACAAAGGTTTATGAATGATATATATTATTACGTAGTATGTGCGGATAGTGTGTATAATATATGATGAAAAATTGTAATGCATTAAAATACCGAATAATATTTCGGTAATGAAATAAAATACTTATTATCGACGGGAGTATTATTTCAATTACATTTTTAAGTAGCTGTGGATTGTTCAGCATTCTCGATCCTGAGACTAATTATAGATGAAGTGCAATTTAAAAAAATGACTTTGGTATGAATGGAAACATCTCGAACGAATCATTTCAATATAAAGGGAACCTCACCCAAGCTACCGAATGCTTATATTTAAATAGCCAGAACAGGCTGACAATCAATAGATATAATGATATAAATATTCACTAGCTTTAACATTGCATAGGTTTGTGCCGGGAAACATTTAGAGAGAATATCGAGAAAGTGACCACCTAGCAATATTGCAGACGAGTTGTTCAAATAAAATAAGGACGTTAAAATTGTTTAAAAAGAGATTTATTTCAATTAAACCGGTAATTGAAAACACCTTAAGTAGGAATTACAAAAATATTTAACTTTTAATAAGTTATAAACACATTTCAATACATTGGTGCCGGAAAATTGCTGGACATGACTGACATTGACCGCGGCACTTGCGCTTGATGCAAATCCTCTAACTTACACAGGTTAAAAACCCGTTCAACGAGCTGGAAGAGAGTAAGAGCCTCAGCAGAACTATCACCTTCACTTGCAAATACCATTACCGCCACAAATGGCAGATTCATTGATTCCATAGCAGTATACAACTCCTTAGTGATACCTCCTCCTGGAACATGCACGTGGAAAGGCATATCATCGCCTGAACCAGCTGTAGGCGCAGGGAACTGCCTTGGTTCCAGTGGCTTCATTCCAGTGCTAATTGAAATATTCGTAATTAGTGATTTTATGAATATGAATAAGGTATTAATTAATAGAATGGTCAAGTTATTGTTGTGACTTACCCTTTCAGAGTCTCAAGGAGACCCTCAGGCGTTGCAGCCGTCGTAAGATATCGGAAAGGAAATCCAACGAGCTGGGCATCAACCCTATCGTCACTACAAATGCTGCTTAGACAGACGACTTGTCTGAATCCCTTGATTTTAATCCAATCAGATAGTAACTTTATGAAGTCACTGCGGCCATTCTAAAATTAAGCCAAAACAAATCACAATAGAAGGGTCAATACAGTATTTTTAGGTAATACCTTACTATACATCCTAGAAACTATTATATACAACACATCTCAGTACTAGCAGGGATGGCATATGAACTAAACTAAATTTTAAATTTTATCTATTACCTTTGCGACTGGAGCCCTAAATAGCATTATAACGTTTCGGGCGTCCGGAACAGTTTGAAATGGGTCGTCAAGTTTATTTGGAATGAACACTGAAAGCAATAAAGTAATTGTTGTTGTTATTGAAGCAAAATATAATTGACAATGCAGCATAAAATTTCTTTATGCAGGAAATATTTTTTAATTGTTTGTAACTGTAACATACGCTCACAAGCCGTGGAGATAAGATCATTATCGTTCATTTTTACACCATCAAATCCAATACTTCCTTCGAGGTCTGATCCCGATCCAACAACAGCCTCCAGGGCTGGATGGTTTATACTGGCGACCTTGAGCGCCGACGACTCAAGATTCAAAAGGAGCATTTCTGCTGACAATTGACCCACATTCCCGACCGAAGTCGGCGCCTGAAATGCATACATTTTGTTACTAATCTGGACAAGATCAATGTGTTTCCACGGTGTTTGTTTTTGTGTCTTTTCCCCTTCTTTTGGTGTTTGGGTAGGGGAAAAGACACAAACAAACACCGTGGAATTCGTGGAAACACATTGGGGCAAGATATAAATACTTAAAACCTACTTCATTCGTACTCAATTCCACCTACCAAGAGAATAGAGATCAAAATTAACTAAAGAAAGTTCCGTTACGGAAGGATGTCTCGGAGAGATGTCAAAATAATGTCAAAGTAACGATACTTTTTGCAAGAATCTAACTTAACCACACGGAACAGATGAACAGGTGTAGAATTGCATTATTGCACATTGTCGAATGCATGAATGATTTTGGAAATCACTACACACCCACGATCAACATGATTTGATTTGATTTGATAAACTTTATTAATGTGTCAAAAGTATCAGGGCTTTACAGCTCGACTGAATGAGCCGAACTTACCGGTTCACATTTCACGTTTGTAGAAACAAACTTAACAAACATTAAACATTCCTTAATGATAGACAATATTGAATATTGTGAAATAAATGAGAACTGCTGAGTTTTGACTTACAATAAACAAAGTTGCCTTTTCGAAAGTTGCTTCCCAAGTATCAAGACCGTCGTCCAGTGGCCAGAGCACATCCAGGACCCTATCTTCCACCACATTATCGTCCTCCATTGTACCTTCGGATATATCTTGCATCTATTCCAAAATTTGAAATTACAAAGTCAAAAGTTGAATTACAAATTAATTTCATAGCAGCATCCCACTAAATACTCAATAAATATTAGCTGAGGGAGGCTCAGGTAACCTCAGCCTCAACATGAAAATCAACAATGACAAATGCTTGCAAGGCACATGGACATGACATGGCACAGCACAGCACATAATGCCCAAATGAATTGGGCAGCAACCTACAACTAGAGGGACGTTCGCAATTTCTAAAAATGTGCGATGGAATGAAATTTGAAATTAAATTCTTGTAACTTTTAACTTTACTCGGAATTAAGTACATGTACAAAGTATTAAATGACAGGAAATTAGCGAGACTTACCGCTACCGGAAGGTTTCAACCTGACAGAAGTAGCAAGTTGAAGAGTCGAACGAAACTGAAAGTGGAAGGGAACTAAAGATAAGGGAAGATCAATTGAAGACCACGACGACGAACAAAAGACTGAAGCAGTTCACTCGTCGAGGGAAGCTCTCTCTAAAACACGTCCGCTCAGCTCGAGAAATAGGATTGGAATGAGTTGCAGAATTGCGAATCTTCCCCTTCCTTCTGCCACAGCTTCTTGTCTCAGAGTGAGAGAGAAATCTCTACCCGGTTAAATTCTGATCTGTCCACCATTGGCTAAATCAGAAAATTCAGATCCGTACCAACGCTGGAGTCAAGTCCAGTGCTCCAATTCCTACGGATTAAAAAAAAAAGTTTCACAAAACTGTATACTATTATAACAACCATCTAAAAATTAAAGTGTGGGCAGATTATGTCGCTGAAATTTTTCATGTCTCATGATTGTATTATAGCTCATTTCATTCACGATTCGTCGTCCCGGCTCTGGACCATCACGGACACTCGCAGCATGCAGTACAGAAAGAACTTGCAAATCCAACGCACTTGGTACTCGCCGGAGGGACGTTCTCAACGCCTAATAGGAACTTTATGAAATATGAATTGAAATGATTGAATTTGTCTCCCGTTCAAATTTTAATTCCGAGTTCTGTGATAATTTTTTTTTTCATATATCGCATCTTTGCATTTTGCATCTATGAAAAAATTGATGAAAAGTAATATGCAATATAATTAATTGATGCATTGATTAAGTCTTCGGTGACTATAGTATCAATACCATTAATATATCAATGATCGATGCTAAAACATTAAAGGTATTACGACACAAACGGTCAATTATTTTTCAAATTCTTTAGTTCCAAATATATGTTAAAATTTGCAAACTGCCTAATTCACATGACCAGAGTCATGTAAACGGAGTCTATAAGGCATGGGTGTTTAATTATTTTGAAGTATATAGCATGCTATGTATTACAAACTTGTCATGTAAATCAAAAATTTAGTGAAATTATGAAGCATATTTTAATTTTATACATGACCACAATGAATAGGAAAAATATCCATTACACATTAAGCGTGTACATCCGAATCCGGCAAAACGTTTTCTCGCATTAACCCGAAGTAGGTGAACTACCCGAACCGGGTATATCGGAGTCTTTCAACTACAAAATCTTGGTTCTGGATCTAATTACTCTACAAATATTAAATATTGAATATCTATCGTTTACTTAATTTGGTCGTATGCTACGGAGTATTTTGGAAGTCTTTAAGACGTCTAAAATCGGTTAAAAAAGCCAGGAATTTCAGGAAGGAACACTGACGCTCTGTCAAAAACCCCAAAAGGTGAATAAATAACCAACATAAAAACATACATACACTGAAAAATACTGAAAATGAAATTGCTGTGCCTAGTCCGAAAAACAATACAGAAAATAAATGACAACATCAAATCCTGATACATAATATTATTATGATGTACTATAACTATAACTATAACTTCTGAAGAGAAGAGACAACCCGAGAGTATGGAGATAGCGTTCATATAATATACATACTTAAGATTTACTATTTAGGCGTAGATAGAGTTAGAATAGAATCCGTATGCAACTTATGACTTATGCTAATAGGTATGGTATATGTCTGGAGCTGGAAGAGTTAATAATAATATTATGCTATAAGGAATTAAATAGAAAGGGTTGAATTTGAATGAAGATCGGGTTGGCCTGAGGCAATTAATTTCTTGCGTGTTGTTGTGTATGGAAAGTGAGATCAAGACTCAGCAGGCGAAATGAGTTTAAGATTGAGTGAGATTCTGGACTTTGATAAACGAACTTACACTTACTCCCGACAAGGAAGTGTCGGGGAGATCGAGATGGAAGGGTTTCTCAAGGGATTCAATCTCAACTACGAGGACACGGTTCGACAACTGGACATCTACTATGGAATCGGTACTTTACTAATGAACAAACGGATTTGTTCAGAACTTTTGTCTAAATTTTTCAACTTCTGAGACTAAAGAATTCCTTACACATTTTATTTGTTGAATTTCAGTCAAGAGAACGATCCTGAGGTACCAGAGTCCGGTGACAGGGCTCTTTCCCGTCCTATCTTCAGATACAGAAGTGGGAAGTGTACGAGATAGCATTTATGGAGCAGCGGCTATTTGGAGCCTTTATCAGGCATATAGGCATGTTTTATTCTGATTTTAACGAGCATATTAAAATGTTCTCGTATTTTTATAATAATATGTCATTGTCGATGAAATCTTATAGTTTAGATTTTAATATTTACTCTGCAGGAGAATAGACGATGACAGAGGAAAGTCACACGAACTTGGACAGAGTGCCGTGAAATGCATGAGAGGTATCTTGGAGTGCTGGATAAGGCAGGCTGGAAGGGTGGAACAATTTAAACAAAACCAGTCCGCTCAGTTTGCGCTTCATTGCAAGTTTCATATGGTCACCGGAGACACCGTATTTACCGATGAGGAATACTTCCATTTACAGGTTTAATAAATCAAAACCCGAGATGGTTATTCGTTTATTCTTATAAATACATGCTCTTCGGGTCTAATTTGAAAACTTTTTAAACAGATTGACATCGTTTCGCTGTACTTGATATTCCTTGTTCAAATGATCTCCTCTGGCCTGCAAATTATATATACTCAAGATGAAGTTGCTTTCATTCAAAACCTCGTCTACTACGTTGAAAGGGCTTACCGAACTCCAGATTACGGGATGTGGGAACGAGGAAGTAAGTACAACGACGGTACACCAGAACTTCATGCCAGGTTAATTGTAATTTTTAGCGTCAATTATGTTCTCCAGAAACTTTCAATTGATTTCAAATGTTCTCAATTTTTACCTATCTTTAGTTCTATTGGGATGGCCAAAGCTGCCTTAGAAGCAATCAACGGATGCAATTTGTTTGGAGACAAGGGAGCTTCATGGAGTGTGATCTTTGTCGACATTGATGCACACAATAGGAACAGAAGTATTTTTGAAACCCTGCTACCAAGGGAGTCAAGTTCTAAGGTATTAATTTTATCTGCGGTTTAATTCCGTCTCTTGGGTAAAGTAATAGTAAACTCGTAAAGCCTATATGTTTAAGTTTTTTGACAATAGAATACGGACATTTCTCTCCTCTCAACAATTTCTTTTCCTGCGTTTGGAACTCACGATGAGCCATTGTACACGAAGACGAAAGAAAAAATAGTTAGGAAATTAAAAGGCGAATATGGATTTCGAAGATTTCTAAGAGATGGCTATAAATGTTTATTAAGTGACCCAACAAAAAAATTTTACGTTGAAGGAGAGACAAAGGTAGTAATTGTTGTTTAATAATGCACTGTATTAGTCGAAAAAGTATAACGAATTCCTCTTCATGCTGTAATACGCCTCAAAATCTTGACACTAAATTATTTATTTTCTAATAGAATTTCGAAAACATCGAATGCGAATGGCCAATATTCTATCTTTTCATGGTAGTTGATGGAGTCTTTAAAGGAATTACAGAACAAGTGGATGAATATTGTACTCTTGCAAGGCAACGACTGATAAGAGATCAGCAAGGAGGTAATATTATTTTAAAAGTTTTACTATATTTTTCTTTTTAAATATTGTATACATTTTTGTTTTTAAACGCAGATCCTATTGTGCCATTATACTTCTACGTGCCAAAAGAATCTATTGAACTGGAAAAACAAGATCCTGGGAGCCAAGCTCGTCTAATTAGCTCAGAAGGATCAGGTCATAATGTGTTCATCTGGGGCCAGTCCATGTATATAATTGCTCAATTACTAACCAGTGGTCTAGTCCATGTAAATGAAATTGATTTGGTCCGAAGATATCTTCCTTCGTATAATCGACCTCGTCGCTCTGGTCGATACTCGGCTTTTCAGGTATTGCTGAATTATCAAAATTTACAGTAAAAAATACTAACGCTTCCACTCATCCGAACATTAGCCCTCTCAAACGAACTACCCCTGACTTTTGATACCGCTCGAAACTTGGGACCCGTATTAGAATTTGTTAACTATTCATTGAGGTTATAAACTGAAAATTGTCGAATACCCGACATTTAAAAAAAATGCTACATAAGTTTTTGAAACTGGTACATTCAAGATTGACATATTTGAAAATCATATTTAATCCATTTAATTTAGGGAACAGCTAGTGACCTAGTCGTACAAGTGGTGCTAATCGCGGAATCAATGAGACTTCAGGCAATGATGGCAACTTATGGAATTCAGACTCAGACCCCACATGAAGTGGAACCAGTACAAATCTGGCCGCCTAGTCAGCTCGTTAAAGTGTACGAACAACTTGGTCTCAATAAAAAGCTGGGTCTTCGAGGTAGACCTTCAAGACCAATTGGGGCACTTGGCACTTCAAAAGTCTACCGTGTCTGTGGTCAAACTGTACTCTGCTATCCTTTGATGTTTGAAGTATCGGATTTCTATTTATCTCACGACATGGCATTGCTTATTGATGATATCAAGACAGAACTTCATTTCGTTGGGAAGCATTGGAGACTTTCAGGCCGACCAACTATGGTCTTACTTATTCGAGAGGAACATATGCGGTATGAGTTTGTAGATCTTAAGTTGTGTAGAGAATCTTACATTTTACGTGAATTTCAATTTAAATACCTATGTTTAAATTCCAGGGATAGAAAATTTAAAGAGATGCTTGATTTATTCGCTGAATTGAAGAAGGGTCACTGTGATGGTCTAAAAGTTCGCATAGGACGACTACAAAATCTCCTTTCTTCATCTTGCATTGGTACTGAGAGTACTGACTCTATTAAATGTTAAGCTCTTGCTTGACACATGATATTCAAATAGTTGATTGAACAAGCTAATTAAAACATTTTTGGTTTTAGAACATCTTGATTTCATGAATACCATCGATCCCGATGATCTAGCAATATCTCCATTTCGTCAAGTTGTTCACGAATATAGTGGCTATCAAAGTTTAACAGATGTACCGAAAGCTATTATATTTAATGATCCCCATCAAGATTATAAGGTTGTTATCTCCACCTCTCATTTGCCAAAATGATTAATTACACTATCATATTCGTTGATCTAAAAATATATTCCACCTTAACTCATAGGAATATTGGAACAAGCCAACTTGTGAAATTATGGAAGCGTACAGATGCATTGAAGGATTTTATGGACGATGTCAACTCCTCGGTTTCCTGATGAACCGAGAAGGAGCAGATTATTATCTAGAAGACAATTTAACTGTCCACGGTGTTCTTGTCCGAATCAATGCGCAGGCGGGTGTCCTGCGACTCTGGGGGGCTGTACGGTATGCCAGCAGTCTCTTGTCTCAACTGGTTGACAGTATCAGCCCTTACATAACAACTATTTTGGTCAACGGGAAGCAGGTAGGACCTTAAAAATCAAATCGTAAAAAATATATAAATGTATATAAAAATAACTAAATATTAAAAAATTTCAAACTGCTATTCTAGTTGACTTTTGGAGTTGTTGGAAGGGAAGAGATCGTAATTGATAAACCGATGAATCCTGCAGAAATAAGGGAAGCCGTTTATTCCAAAGTTCAGCCATATGACATTATTCAAGCCGGTATGTCAAATACCAACTAGCAATTTATTATGATGCCAAGATGCGAGGTTAATCCGTTACTTTGTTACAATTATAACAGTCCTTCAGCAAGAATTGGCCCTTTATTGTGGTAAATTAATTGTAACGAATCCGGGACTATTTGATGGAATATTGAAAATCCGCATGGGGTGAGATTTCATACGTATAAATTCTTTAGGAATGATACCTTATCTGACTTGTTCCCATGATTATCTTATTGAGCTATTTCAAACGTACCAATTCGTAACTCTGAGGATATTTCAAAACAATAGTTGGGTTCTTCAAGCAATTCAACTATACATGGACATAACTAACGAACAGGACGAGGATGATCTATCACATTTAGGATGGTGTAGCCCTAGTGAAGTACGACGACTGTTACAAACAGTTCTCGCAGTTAATCAAAATCGTGATACCACAATCCCGTAAGTAATATAATTAATATGAAGTACAAGTGCAATCCTTTCGTCGCTTATCGATTTTTATAATGTGCTTAACAAATCCCAGAACATCGCCATAAGGTATCGACATCGAGGAGTAATCAATTTGTAATTTTTAAATTAGAAAGTTGTCTGTCTTCCAACGGAGACAAATCGAAGGGTGCCTTTGCCGTGTTCCAAAAAACTTTTATGCCAAAGTGTGGCATGTTTTGAGAAAAACGCCAGGAGGAATTATTGTAGCTGGACGGACACTTCCCCAGGAGCCAACGCTGAATCACATGACCCTGTCTGAGCTAAACTTTGCCTTACAAGTAGAAAATATGCTACACAATATTGAACATCCCGAGTACATCCAAATTGTTATCGAGGTATGCATAAATAGGAACAGCAGAGCGTCAACTATCGCTAACCAAGCTATTTTCTTATTATCATTCCTAAAATTGCAGCTTCTCTGTGTGGTATCGACAATCTTACAACGAAACCCAGAACTAGCATTCAGAGGAGCGTTAGATGTGGACAAGATGGTAGAAAGTGCATTCAAGATGTTTCAAAAGGTATGGTTATCCAATCGGAAAAATAATAATAATGACTAGATTATTGTTTTCAGAAGTGGATAAAATGCTCATTTATAAATTTAAATAACCCTTTTTTAAATGTCTTAGGATTTCAAATCTCAAGAAAAATCCGCAGAAGACGAATTGAAAGGTCTGAATAATGAACTATTTCCGTTTTTTAATGCTCCATCCGCAACTACCACCGGTTACCTGGCCCGTGCCGTGGTAAATAATATACTGCAAGGAGACATGGGACTTATCACTGGAGTCGATGTTGACGAATTCTCACGTTCTGCCGAAATGTGTACAATCTCCTAGTCCCCGATAACCATGATCATGACAATCAATCGAAAATTATCAAAGACATTGTTAGTAAATAAAAGAGCGGAAAACTTTTAATAATTTTCTCTGTAATTGAGGGTAGTTAATTATGCGAGCCTATGCGTCAAATAAATACTTTTCCTAGATAGACTCCGCGATTAATCCTATATATAAGCACGTTTAATTACTACTTTGTTTCTACCCTAAGTATATTGCTAAAGACTACTAAAGAGTTATGCGAAAGAGAATTCGAATCTCATGCGAATTTCATCGTTCATCGACCACTAGCAAAGGTAGCAATAGGTTTACACATGTATTTGGTCATCCCGTTGCGTTGAGAGATTTTCAAAGCCAAAGAACAGACGAGGTCTGGATGTGGAATAACTGCTGTTTTTGAAGCGTCATTCAGTGATTTCCTATCATGTTCATGTACCTTCCTTTTCATTATGCTTATGCATAAAATGGTGTTGGTTGGTGAGCACCACCACCACCATCCACCGTCGTAGAAGTATCACGGTCCCCTCATATTAAAAAACCCATACCAACTTGAAGTGGAGTGGAGGTAGAGAAGAAACCATGGATATTTTTGGCCTAAATTCAAATCCAGGCGGGTTCATGGAATACAAAGCGCCAATCAGTTCTACTCTTCCCATTCTTCTCAAACTTGCACTCGAGTCGTCAATACAAAATAATCATCTATCATCATCATTCATCTCCTCTCCGATATAATTTTTAAAAAATATACTTGATATTTATCTTATCCGATCCAATAATTATAAAAAATATATTTCATGTTGCTTTCCTAGTTCTGTGTCTTGAAACTGAAACGAATGAAATGAGCTACAAGCTACGGAACGGCGCAGATTTTGTTTTGGGTATGTTATTTTGTTTTTGTATTTCAATTTTTGATTTTTGATTTTGCATTCCACTTTCCAGCACTTCGATATATTTAAATCATAATAATTGTGCAATTTATGATCTACTATTTATTATCTGTTTTTCCTAACGGTGAAAGTAAAAACTATAAAACATAATTTGTAATTCTGCATTCGGTTTGTTGACCACGTTTCATTAGGCGGAGTTAAGTTTTGTGACTACTTTAATTAAAGTTCAAAGACAAAAGATAAACAAGAATCAAAGCAAGTACAGAAACAAAGGAATTAATAGCAAATAACAACATCAAGGACCGACAAGAATATCAAAATGTCGTCTTCAGACTCGGATTCTGATTCGTCGACTTCCTCGTCCTCTTCTAGTCTTTCAGTGACCAGTGGGTCGGATACAAGTTCCAAAGCCATTGCTGGAGAAGCAGTGGATGTATCTGCCGTTTTGGAAGGGGGGTCCCTGCCCGGGGAGCCTGGGGCCAATCCTCAACTATCTTCTACCGAAGTTCGCCGGCAGTACAGTAAACTTATCGAAACATGCCAAGGTGAGTACTACTGGGAGTAATGACGTTAGACACGTTGGAACTAATATTGAATATATGGAGATCATGTCACTGTCTTCTTTTTTTAATATAAAATATGTTGTATATACCAAATATTTGATTCTTAACTACAATACAGGATTGGAGGAACGGGAAGGATTCGAGGGGGACCTGCAGGAGGTCATGACATCAAATATCATCGAAGCCAGTGAGCTTTTCAAAAAGATGGCCCATGGAGCTGGAAAGCCTCCGGGAGTCGCGGCCGGCCATCCTCGGACTTTGGCAGGATATATTGGAGGTTGAGAATTTTACCATACGATGTTGCTTATTCGCATTTACTCAAAAGTTGAGTCAGTTGTTTGATGAAACACTTTCATTCTGTTGATTAGGTGGCCCAGGCGATATGTACATGGCGTTTTTGCACACAAGAATGTGCTCAGGAATGATAAGATACAAAACAGAAAGCATTGGAAGTTCCACGTCAGGATTCAAGGTCGAAGATTTTTTAGCCTCGTTGGTAAGTAACTGAAGCACAGTATATTTGTCCTGTCACCAGTATCTGTTATCAGTTTTGCTTTTTGTGAAATTGACAATTAAGAAACGTTTTTTTTTTAGAAAAATAAATCTATGGGAGAATCTGGAGAGTACTCGGCCAAACTTGCTGCAAGAAATGTTTCCAATGATTCCGCAGGATCTTCAAAAACATTACCTTTATTGGTGGCAGTTGTTGGAACCTTCGACAGAGATGCTATTTCAGTCCCAAAAGAAAAGAAACAGAGAGCTCCAATTAGCAGAAACAAGTTCGACGATACACAAGGGACGCAGCATGAAGAAGTGACCGTAGGAGATAAAGGCAAACTAGTTAGCGAGAAAAACGCCCCAGAAGCTGTTGCTCAACAGCTGAATAAAATACTGAGACATCACTCCAGGAGCCAGGGACAGCCTGCAAATCTTTTTGAATTCGTATTGGACCAGAGTTCATTGAATAAATCTATCGAGTACCTTTTCTATGTTGGATTTTTGGTGCACGATGGCTACGCAGCGCTGACCAGAGAAGGTATATAAATGTATTATGACATTATGAGTTACCAAATGATGACGAAGAAGATATTTTTAACTAATGAACCAAATTTGTTATGTGTAGCCGACACTCGAATCAAAGATTTGGCCTTACAACTTCGTCCGGAGAAACCAGTGGATAAAAAGGAACAGCAACTACAACAGAAACAGCAAGTAAATAGGAAAAACACTCGGAATCAATTTATTCTGTCTTTCTCACCCCGTCTGTACAAGGTTGGTAATATTTCATGCTCACGGTATTTTTTCGTCGATGTATTGTTGAACTCAATATAATTTCTTTCAGAAACTTTGTGGAGTTGCCCAAGGAAATCCGATTATCTCGACGTATAAAGGTTTTACTGAGTGGGGGGTGAGTTCAATAATTACTGACTTTTATTTATTTCACATCCAATGAAATATTTAGTTCTTATCCAACGAAAACTTTTAAAATATCTCGATTCGTGTTCGACACGTTAGACAACACTTCATGACCCATTATATAAAGTTAAAATAGATCCTTAATATAAAAATAAAAATAGAAAAATATATAGATTAAGATTCAAACAGTAGGATTATATAGTTAAAAACATGGGAACAATTTAGCAACTGTTGTATTTGACTTTACATTGTTTGTTTTTAAAATTAAGACGATCTAATTGTAAGTTTTTGCTGTGTCGGGTGACAACTGATAAGAAAAGTTGTCTCCGCACCAACGTACACTAAAAATGGAGAGTTTAAGACTAGTGGTTGCGATTAAAATATTCATGTCATAGCTGACCATAATAAATTGCCTAATCTTAATCGGTTTATATTGTTTGCAGGAGGATTAATCAAGTACAACTTCGACCTCTGCTTCTTCATCGTCATCCTTGGAGTACGTGACGGTTATTTTTATGTCATCCACTCTTCGGCTACGAAATTCTTGACCGGAACGATGTCCATGTTCATCACGATAGCTCTAAATTCGATTATAACGATAGACGATTTTCAGTTACAATCTTACAATTTCCTCAGATTTAACACACATTTTTATGTAGGGTTAATGATTTTTAATATTCCTTTATTTTAAGGTATCGCAGTAATCGTAAACTATTTAAATTGACGCTATCGAATAGATCATAGTATGATAGATAGGACAAACCACAAAGATCTTTTAGGGTCACTACAAATTGTTTTCAAATAGTTTTATAACCACAAACACGTGGGTAATATTCCTTGAACATTTTTATAATGTCACTTCATATTTTGTTATTATATACTAAGTAAAGTTTTTTATATAACTTAAAAATTTGGTCCCAAACCTAACCTCTATATTTATTTACTGCCGATAATTTCATATGAACATATACTCATAACTTGAACTTCGAACAGGGGAAAAGAAATATTAGAATGCTTCTATAATTTACCTGTGTGTCAGGGTCGGAAGTATGCAAATCTTCAGGCAAATGTGGATTGAGTGGCAGCGTATAATTCTTAGCATCTAAGAACACTGTCGCCTTTCCAGACTGCGAAACGGCTGGAAAGTCAAATGTAAATATTCTAATCATTGGATTTTTAAAGTTTATCAATGACTTTTAAATACATTACCAGTTAGATAGGTGCATGTTCCAAGCAAAACAAGAGCAGCTATTACCAGAAGAATCTTGGTTGTTTGGGGGCTATGTTTCAACCGTTGGAAACTTTTTTGAGCATCGTTTTTGGGTTCCAAATACAAGAATGTGTTACCTGAGTTGCAGGTTGCCAACACCTTTTGATTGAGAGAATTACAGGATCAGGATTAGCAAATTGTATACATTCCACCTTGCTAATCAGCAATTAGTTGAATAATTTCTGGTTTGGATATTGTAAATTTTATAGGCACCTCTTTTAATCCAGGACTAGGGAGATTATTTGGCACTGAAATTCCATTTTGACCAACTTGACTAGTAGAATAGTTATACGAATTCGTATAAGGGTTGTAAACCGGTGCCTGTGGAAGCCTTAAAGAATTTGATCGTGATCGAAGTTCATTGTTTTGATGTATAACGGGCAAGTACCCAGAAGGATTTATCCAAGGGCCGCTTTGATAATTGTTGCAAACACCCGTATTTGGCATATATCCGTTTTGTGGGTTGTTTTGATAAGATGTCGGGGCGGCTATTCCTTGATTATTGTTCCCGTCATTTCCATAGTAGATTTCATTCTTGTGGGTGGGTAAAAACTGTAGTTTCGAAAGATCATTGTATACCTTACTTGAACAAAGTGAATGTGGAATGATGTTCAAAATAAATGTATATTTACGTTTACGTACCATTTTGCGATAGCTTGATATTTTTTTGCGAATGTCCACAATTTGAAAGGATTTATCACGGGATGTGTTTCAGATGTTTATAATAACTATGATAAGTTATACAGATTCATTAATCATAACTATCAGAGACACTTTTTTTTAAAGTAATGGAGCGTCGAACTGACAATTTAGACTAAATGCCTACCAACCGATGCAGTCAAGTTAAGCTCCTACATACTTATCAAGTATCTCCGAGTTTGAATTTCAAGTATGAACGACCGACGGCATCATGATAAGTTTCTTTCAATAGTTATTCAAATCGTCAAGAATCTCTTCTTCCTACTCCTGCAAACTAGCCTTGTTTTCCATGAAAAATGTATATGCGTGTGTGTATCTTTAATGATTGCTGATGGAATTCCAGTTGCATATTGCAGATGAGCATCTTTTCCATAAAATTTCCATAAGGTTTAGAAGAATAATAAAATCGGAGGCAATGCTTTTCAAAATACACGTTTCATAACTTCTTTTAGCTCGGAGTTCAGCAACGTGAACAACAACAATTATTCATGAAAAACATTAAATATATACTACCGCACCGGCTTTCCAGTTGTACGGCATTAGCATGTGCTTCTTGGCATGTTGGCATTATCGAACTATAATATACGTATTGAGATCTAAATATTAGAAATAGAACAAATAGAAAAGCCCACTCTTATCGTAGGGTTTAAAAAAAAGTTTTTATGTCGAGATTTACGGTATATGTGGTAAGACGCTACTCTAGAATTTCCCAAACTATCCACGGATACCTATGCATCCTTCCTTGTGAAATTTCGTTCGGAATTTGCGGTTGATTGCTGAAGCTCTACAATCAATCGTAATCTACAGACTAACACCTAGATGGTAAATTTGAATCGTTTAATTAAGGCTTCATCAATGATTTCATTAATATGCATGTTTTTATGAATTTGTATGGCTGCAAGGGTTTTCAATTAAAGCTAAAACTGTCATAAGACACAAAGGAGGCGATAAGCTGAAAAGGCGATTTATGTAAAATGCAAGATTACACGATTCGATAGAAGCTCTCGTAAACAAGAATATCACGGTTAGAGAAAGGAGTAGAGATTTGCCAAATTTTCCATGAGTTCTTAGGTTATAGGTGGGAAGAATGAAACTTTAGCAGAAAAAACCTGAAACCAGTGCCGATAATGCAGACCCGTCAAGATTCGTCGAAAATTGTTAATAGGAATTCGTGATCGTTAACTTGCAATTTGAAAAAGTTGCCAAAATTGTCTTTTCAAAATGCAGTAAACTATAGAAACATGATAGATCTCAACGACGTCTTTTAAGATCAACATACATAGATTCCTCGGGGACACCCTGTATACATTTTATACTTTCCTAAATATTGAATATAGTCAAGTCAGTTTGAGACAATTTACAAAATCAACAGTTTTGTTAGGCCGCTAATAATCAATCTTTAATGTAAGGGTTTCATATTAAAATATATAAAGCATACAATTAACAATCCTTTTATTTCGGAGTACAATCGAATATATTAATATGTAATGGATTAAATTATATTTGATATTCCATACCACATGTACATGATAAACTAACAATCTAGTGTACGTTTATGCATAATATTAAACATATGTTTTTATTTTTGACATACACCATGAAATAATAAATGTTCAATGTTCCATCCGTTGAAATAGCAACACTAACCAAGGAGTGGAATTCGATATGACGATTCAAGTAAGGGGCAAAGGGGAGGTCAAAGTACCGGATTGTGAATGCGACCCCGGAAGGAAATTTATTAGATCGTACCTCTATCAAGCTATTGACGCTCGAGTGTCTAGTTGGACCCCGCTCTTGGACATTGCTGACGAACAATTGTTCGACGTCATTGCATATCTTGTCGAATTTTGTATCGACGAAGTGGATTTATCGGAAATGATTCGAATTAGCTTGAGCGATGACACCCTCAATTCCAAAACCCAAAGGCCCTTCATAAGCTTACCAAATCTGGGTTTGAAGAAATGTATCAAGATTGCTTGGGAGGAAGAGCTGTCCGTCCGGTATCCTAGCCTGGCAAAATATGATTGTCCTGAAAATATAATTGAAGGTAAATTTCCCGAGGTAATCTAAAACTAGGTAATTACTTATTGATTAAACCCCTCAAGATATAGAAGCATTTTTTTTTACTTATTCTTGAGAAACTGAGATTTAGATTTATTACTAATTTCAGCAATTGGAACATCAGGATCTAGTTTCTATCCAAATAGACATGGTTGGCACCTCTTGTGGTGTCATTGGGGTTTGGTTAAATTCTAAGGACATGGCTAAAAAATGTATAAAATGGACCTTAGATTCAATTCCCAGAGATGTTTCGAAACCAAAGACTTGTCATTTAAAAGACACTGTCAAGGTGGGTACTTCTATACATTTATTAATACGTACAACATTAATGTTTGGATTTGGACGAAAGCTTTAACAATTAAAATTGTGTATCTCTTTATATTATCATTTTAGGCCGAAGTTGCGATGTGCAAATCGCTTGATCCGTATAAGGTCTTCACTTCGATGATGATATCAAAACTACTAAAGTCAGCCCGCTACGAAATATGTAGCGATAGCTTTCGTGAAATCGAGCCATTTGTCGACGAGTCGACGATCCTTGTCCGATTTGAAGATACACAACCAAACTCGAAAACAAGATTGGCTTCCTGGAATTTAAGTCTTCAATGGGATCAAGGAATAGATAGCGTTGTTATTCCTTACACCAAAGCTCGCATAAAGTCCATTCTCACCGCATATGAATCTTTTGTCGCAAATGGAGAGTACCCTCCTTTGGTCCCAATCGAGTTAGTCGATTTTTCAATCATTGGATATGCTAAGGTCAGTAAATGAATTCATTTTTGTTACCTGTTATTGGTCATAATAAAATATCTCTTGACTTGTTCTATTTAGGAAGAAGTTCCACTTATAGTGATGTTGTTTTATTGGCCAATGGTGTATCAATACTCAGTAAATGTGAAAACTCGAAATCAAAATCAGATTGATTTGCTTTTTCTTATTCACTTTATTAAGTTGTTCGGAAAAAAATTTGAAACATTTTATAGTCGAGTGCAAGTAATTGTGGTAAGTTTTTTATGATTCATTTCTCTTTGATAATGATAACTTTTGATTTTGTTTATTTGTGAATAAATGTACATTACAATTTGTTTTACTCTATAGCCAAGAGGATCCGAGCACTCTTTTACCGCAATGATGGCAAGGCTATATCTATTGAAAGCTATTTACAAAGTTTTCGAGGAATTTACAGAGATTTTTGAAATTGATAAAATTGGACAAGAGATTCAGAGCTGATTTAATGCTTTAATTCAATTGAAAGTGTGCTATTTACACCTGTTTATATTCTTGAGATGCGTATGAGAGTATTTTTGTGAAGCTGTCGTATTCCGATCAGATAGCATATCTACATATTATTTATATTAATCAATTAGTATTTATTTCTGGTTTCAGTACGATGTCTTTCACTCTGTCTTGGTGTCTATTTTCCAGATACTTATTGCAAAAATAGGTCTTGCTTAAAACATTTATAGCGGTATGAGTCGTTCGGATAAGTAACGATTTAAGATGTATAAACATTACTTTAAATAGCCACTTAAAATTATTTAAAAATAGAATACAATATCTGTTCTTGCCTTAATAAATCATTCCACAGTCGTATCAAGTGGAACAATGACTTTTTTCAAGAAGCTCGACACCAACTATTATAAGCGAAGAGAGTTTTTAGCGGCATTGACTGTTGACTGTGCTTATTTCGGTAAAACGGACAAAATTAAAACACTAAAATTAAAATTAAATTACATACTGTACTGTACATGTCCTACGACATTCTTTATTACTATACTGCAGGGATCATTACAACACCCAAGTATACATACTTTCACCAGAAATTTCGGGCTTATTGCAAAATCAGGTTGGAGATAAAGAGTTGTTTTGCAGATTTAAACTCCCAGCAAATTTGTCAAGAAAGAAATCTGTTTGTTTTGTCGAATGTCTGAACACATGAACGTCAAAAATCCGGAGTTAGATTTTCAACCGGTCGCCTGTGTATTATTTTTAAATCTAGAAATGTAATATACTCCATTCAGTTTTTTACATATCCGAAATCCACGTACATTTCCGACAAAATGAAGGAATGATTTCCATCGAAGTAGAAATTGAAACAGTCACCATATTGTATGAATATTATTCTTGTACCAGATCAAGTCCCCACAATTCCGAATAAATTAAACAAAATCGGTTTTGTTTGATTAATAGAATCGCAAACTAGTTAAGAAATAAATAGGATATCCAAATGTTTCCAAAAACCATGTTCAATTCGAAAACTAGTTATAAAGCAAAATAAAGGCAATTTATTTATTTCTCATGTCAGGACCCCAGGACACGCCATTGGGGTTTCTTGCTGCACTATATTAAGAAACGACATTACGAATCCCTTAAAATGTTACTTGTTGTTGTATGCACATAGAAACATGGAAACATGACATTTGAACCTCACGATTAATAAAATTGATTTTTCACAATCGAATGGTTTCGGTCTATACTACACTACAGTAACTTAATTTGAAGGGTCTGCGTCTGGCTCTTTGTTCAAGTCGATCCAAACAAAGATGATGATCAATCATGTTTCATGGCTCAATGCATTAGAACGATTGGCAAATCCGACGTGGACATGATAATCCTTGTGAAATCAGGAAGCAATAGTCAATCTGGTGGGTGTCTAATGGTTCATAGATTTAACATTATTGAATATCTGGCCAGTTTATCCGTCACAGCTTACAGTATGCTAGTATTAAAATATTGATTACAGTCGTCGTAAAAAACCTTCAATAGGGCGATAAAACTATAGTAAGCAAAGTATGTTTCCACTGGAAATGTTAAAGACACGATGAACAGGTTGTTACATTTTTTGAAACTATTTCGAAAGTATTTGCACATAAACTTGGCCAAAACACTAAAAACCAATATATAGAGGAATTTTTAGATTCTACAAATTACCCTTTTTCGTCTAACAAAACTTCAAGAAACGTACAATAAAATAGATTTTAGTTAATGAAAATATATAAGAGTTAAGACTAACTTTCAAATCCTGCATTTATTTCGAAATTGCAAAATACAAATCTGCAATAAATATATCAAATTCAAATGGGTAGCCTTGTTTAGATGAACCCAAAAAACTGTCCAGTTTTTTGTGTTCATCTAAATAGTAAAACAGTAAAATCCCTGTTTTATCCAAATAAAACAGGGATTTTTATAGTTTTTGCTATTTTGAAGTCATACAAAAAAATACTAAAACGGGGTCTAAAATATTGCAAGTTTTGGGGCATTAATTGAAATGGGGGCTTAAAAATTGTCAAGAATTCAAGATCGTGTCCAATTGTTTGTCAGCTCTTCCAAAGAAGTCGTGAGAAAAAATCCATTCGCTGCCCCCGGCAGGTGCCCTGAAAACAAAATGCGAATCACCATGACCATGCCAAATTACTTATTTTTGGGAAGATGGTGTCCGTTGACGATGTAATAATATCTGTTTTACGTTTTTTAGTAATGTATGAAAATGAAATGAAAGATAAAACAGTCCACGAAGGAGGGTAGTATTTCATGCAAGAAGTCGAATCGAAAATCCAAACTTCCATCTTACTTTTCCGCTCAAAGCCATAGTAATAAGTTGGCGAATAAATGGCCTCCTCAAAGGCCGACAAAGTTCAAGGGAAGCGTTTGGAGTTTGGACGTGTCAGTAACCAAACAAGTGAACGTGGTACATTTCATATCGGTAAAAGGGATCTTGTACCCGAAATCCACTTCTCCAATTCCTATGTAAATCCTACCTTTTGTCAAAATCATGTCATCCATTCCATCTGGTTTATTCGGTACTTTTGGTTAGATATTTCACTGTTCCAACTCCAAGTCACAAGTAAAGGGATCGCAATACTGACAAGCCATCCAATGAAGGCTCCAAATATTCTCTTCGCTTCAAGAAGATCAAGATGCCCGGATACGACAGGGTAAGTGCTTCCTCCTGTAAATCTCTTTAAAAACACCTACTGACAATACTTCAAGTGACAAAAATCATTCATAACCTTATTAAGACAAGGGATTGCCTAAATGGAAGAGATAAAATCAATCCGAAATTTAATGAATTCTCTTGCATTTCACAGATTATTTAGAAAATCAACATTCTGAAAGTAATTTTGTTCACATAGAGTTTTTGTGACGTTATTAACTTTTAGTCAATATTTTGTAACGTAGATGAATGAATTGGAACTTCGGAAGAATCCATACGTTCATGTTCTACAATCTAGAATCATAAATAGTTTCAAGTGATTTACCTGCAAGGGCATTCAGGATCCTTGTTCCGGAATTACATGCAATTTATTTCCAACGTTTAAAACGTGACTTGTTTTATTCAGCAATTATTAGTGTTTTATCATAGATGATGTAAGTTTCAGTATCATCCAGAGAAATCTCATTTTAGATTAAATAATATTATGTTATTATCAATTGAATGAAAGCATAAATACCGTAATCACGATTAAGTCACCATATGTTTCCATCTCTTTTTATAGTTTGAAGAAATTCCTATTCCCTAAAATTAGTGAAAAGTACTACAGTTATAATAAGAAAAATTACGAATACATTATGTTCTAGATGTAATCTCTATTTATTTAGTTACAAACTTACACAATGAGAAAATTATTGAGAAAGATGTGTCACAATGTAGAAATTAAGTTTTCAAACTCATGTTTTACAATTTCAGGTTAGAACATCAATAACTGTCACAAAATTTGAATGTGAAGAGAAATCGGGTAAATATACAAAATAAATCCCCACCCCAAATTAACGCAACTTGTCGAGAAATTGACAACTAAATCTCTAAAAGTAACTTCCATAGCAAATTACAACTCCGTTTGAAATTAGCGTAAATAAAGCATAATCATAAATGGGAGATCGTTTCAAAAACTGGATTCTAAAAACTAAATTTATCAACTACAACTCATTGTTGTTCCTATCAATAACACGGACTAAATTGATTAATATCCGCGTTACCGTTTTCCGGTTTAATATCACATGAAATATACCATATTTAATCATAATCATATATCACCCTTCCTGTTAGGTATAAACCCTATCTTGTTGCAGTACTTTTGTAGCTGGTTTCACTCACTTGACAAGCCGAACCGACAAAAGAAGCACATATGACAAGACAGGTAAGTGAAGTGAAATTCGAGAAGGAATGAATGGACCCACCCGACCGTGCTAAGGTGCCGTTTCATACGAAACAAAATACAAGTGAAAGGGCCGACTTTCTCTCTTCTTATGATGAAAGCAGTTTCCGGGGCAAAAGATGAGGAGAGATACTCAAGTACGTACAGATAATAATAAAGCTGGAAGGCGAGAATAAGTGGGTCGTGTGTGGGGCCATTCCATTTTCTCCGATCTCCCTCAGCGATAAGACACGATTTACCTCCTCTTCCTCCGTCCAAATCAACTAGACCCTAGAGCCGAGTTTATAATCAATTTTGTAAAATACTGAAAGTCAGGAATTGGCGTATGTATTATCTTGGTTGATGAAGTCATAATCGCATTCAAAAATCCACTCATCCCACATGCCCAATACTTCAACGTATATTTAAACCTGTTTTCAAGTAACAAAACTGCAGCCTGAAGGTTAATCGTCCAATGACTTTGGGCAACCGGAAGTCACTTTAAAGTTATTTTTAGCCATTATGCATGACACTGTAAATCGTTCAATTGTATACCTATGCATAATCATAATCCGAAGAGTCTATAAGATCAAAGCGGACCCATGTGTATTGATCGGGATTGGAAGAGGATAAAGATAAGTAGACTGGATGATACACAGCTTGAGATCCATTTGACAAAGTTGGGATTTGGACAAGCATACTTTTAGGCCTTTGTGAATCCTAACGATATTTCCCGTCTCTAAATATATTTCCCGTTTCCCTACTTTGGAGACGAACTTCATCTCCAGTTCATTCTTCCCTTTGGAAAAAAATTGTGAATTTCACTTAACGCTTTGGGCTGTTTAGAGAATATATGAAAGCTTCTCATATAATATGTGACTACGGTTGACGGTATGGAAAGGTGAGGAAGCTGTTTCCCCCAACAAGAAAGGAACCACTACTTTCCCCGCTCGTACACTTAAGGAGATCAAGTTTGGGATATAGGAATCTCAACTATTTATGCTCGCACGCTTCACCTTGTCTTCCTTTTAAAGTGTTACTGTCAACTATGACATTCTGTCGGGAAGGATAAACTCCAAACGCCATACCGTCAAAGAGTGAAGCAAGATTGGACATGCTTCAGATCTCAAGCGATAAATCATACGAGATATTCCAAGCAGTTACAATTTACAGTTCCGAGGCAGATATATTATTGAGTAACTAACCAGGTCGACCGAGCTTGTTTGTTCATAGGGACAGGGTGGAAGTATTCAAATTTAAATCCTATAATTCATTGATGGAGCTTATTCGAAGGGATGTTCAAAACGCGGACGTGGCTGCTGGGGAAGTAAAATTTCCGAGGATATTATTTCATTAAATTCCAAACTATGATTGAGTCTTATCCGCAATCCCCGAGAGTACATTTTATATGAATTAGTGGCAAAAGGAAAGAGAGGAAAGATTGGCTGGAAAGGTAAAAGTAAGCACTCTCCCTCGCCCCATTCTTCTCTCAGGGAAGTTTCTCCGTAAGCATATCCTCATGAAATATTTGCAGGTTATCCGAGAAATAAAACCACGTAAAAACACGAGGGAGGGGGCAAGGTGGTTGTATTGAAAAGGTTCGTTCGTACCTGATTTATGACCTCTACATCCGTTGTTCCCTTCAAACCCATCCTAGCACTCTGATACTACACGGAGATATATTTATACACTCACCTATTCCACTACTACTCCACAACACTTATATTGGAGAAGGGGCTTTCTCCGAGTTCGAAATGCTGGGACGTAGTTAGTTTTCTGAGAAATAATAAAGAAAGTTTCCGTGGAATAGCATTCCAAGGACCTGATATCATTCCAGGGGTGTTACAACTGTACAGGAAGAAAGGCCGGCTTTGGACCAGGAGAGATAAATCAATTTCAAATCCATTCCATGGGAAATGTACCTCGCTAGGGCAATTTAGGAATCGGAGAACGCAAGGTCTCGAGTGACTGAAATAGAATGGCTATTTTGGTTGGTTTGTAATGCATTGTAATTGGTTTAGTCCAGTACTTACTTGTTTTAATGGCGTTTTAATATGTCTTCTGAAAAATATTAAAGTTAAATAAAATTCACAATGAATTTAATGATGGTTGGTGACTTATTTCTAAAGTACGCTGGTATAATACAATCTAGTTTCAAATTCCGCGTTTTTTTTGTTATTTGATTCTGCGGATTTAAATCTTGGATGTAATATATTGTATTATATTATTATTCATACTGCTGGCATATACGACTAATCTTAATGTAAAAAATCAGATTGTGGAGCATTTTTGTGTTTATCTCTGTTCTTTGAAATATTACGTTTTGATTGCAGTTGACTTAGGGTTGTGATTTCGTGTATACAATTTTTTTGTAATATACAGGTTGTATACGCTATGCATATGATGTTGGAGAATTAAATGAGAATTAATTAACTAGCTTTTCATTTCAGGATTCTAGATTCATATTTAAGAATTGTTAAATTGATTTAATTTAGCTTTTCAAACAATATCGTTAAACAGAGTAATAAAACATCGAATACAATGCACGAATTCAATATATTTTCAAGAGGATTGTAACTTGTAGCGAAGACATCAGAGTATGTTCTAAAATGATCACTTCTAAATCCGGATTTTCAATCCCATATAATTGGATTTTATTAAGGTGAGCTTGAAACATAAAGAACCTGAAAACATAATAGCATTTAATGTAACTGGTTGTTAATTAATTGTAAGGAAAACATAAATGGATGGATAATTATTATGTCTATAGTATTTTGTCACCAAAAATTTATCCATAACCACAGAGTTTCTGTTTCTTCCAATGACAACTTGGTTAATTCCAAACAACAAACTTTTCAATCGACCTGTCTTTGTTTGTCTTGAATATAATGAATTTATCAGGCATAGCATAATGACTGTTGGGAATATTCATTTCAACAACAATGCAGTTGTCTTGAAATTTGAATATTCTACGACACATTTGTTATCATCCCTGGACTTCAGTAACCTTATGAAGGACATATTCCGTCCCGTTCCTCCTAAAATTCGACAAGAAACAGATACCTCTATACTTGAGAAAGAAATATTTCAAAGTGAATATATGAAACACACTGTAAGAATAAACAGAGCGTTTGATGCCGTAATACTCCTCAGCTCTGAACTTGACTTGATTCTCCAGGGTGTCCGTGTAGTAAGATATGCAGAATTGAAAGTAGATTCCAATGTTTGTTTCTCCGTTCTATAATATTTTATGCATGACATTCAGCATTTGTTTCGAACTTGGAAACATTCAAATAATACATGTTTTTACAGCAAGTGTTTGCCTGTCATTTCATGATTCCGCAAGAGGATTCCAAAAAGTACGAAAAATCAAAATGAAAGTCGAGAGGAGAAAACCAAATAAGTGGAGAACAGAATCTACATCTGGATCTCTTGTCTATTTTAGTTACATATTTACAGCATATCTTGCCAAAGCTACAGGCTACATAGCTATTGCTGAAATAACAAATGATAGAACTTCTTCATTTTCATACATCAAATAAGGGTTTCTTTGATTTGCAGCATAAATACAAATACGCTCAATTTCCTGGAAAAATTAGTATAAAAGAGATAGGAGTCAGTTTGAAGGTCCATTTTCCAATTCCCTATGTATTGGTTTGTGTTATTGATACCCAGTACGTTTCACGTTCGAGGAATTTCCTAACCAAATGTTTTCATACGCCTACGCTTGCATTCCATTATTCCGTGCCCACCTTAGAAAGTAATAAACTAAACTAAAAATAAACTAATAAATTAAATTAATGAAGTACTAATAAACTAAACAAACTAATAAAAGTCCAGTGTTTGTCACTGAAATTGCGTACTGTTTTTATGATTTCGTTGAGGAATCTAAGAATTGAGATTGCTGACGAATGACAAACGAAGTTGGGCTCGGATTTAGCCAACCTCAAGATTATATGACCTTCGACCTGAACTAACCTGGCCCACCGTAACTTTTTACTTGAATTGGTTGTTGGACAGATCGTTTTTTTAGTGGTTTTCGCCCAGAAACTGTTAGACAATTTTTTTAAGTGTCCTGAATACCAAATTTTTCGCTGCAGTGGAATCTTACAATTTTTAATTCTGACTTAATAGCCAACACACCAGTAGGGTCTTTTTCATTCGATATATCGTTTTTTAAGCACTTGAAGCGTCTTAGAGTTTACGGCATTGTGGGGCAATATGGGATACAGAATGGTGGGGGACCTCTGTAGTGGGGCTGGGGATAGGGGACGATAAGAATTGTGGTGGACTAAAATTATCTAATGCAAAGTTGACAAACAATCTTTTGAATGGATTGTTCGGCCTCTATATAAAAAAAATCTAAAAAATCTATCTTCGATCAGAAGCAATTGCCTTCCAACATATATATATCCGTTTGCTCGTGTTATTTCTACATTTTTTTCTTTCATGGTCTTTCCAGTAAATCCGAATAATTTCTGACTAGTTGAATGTTAAACTTCTATTTTACTGAAATTTTAATTATCGAAAATTACATGTGAAACTTTTCAATCTTTATTTCATCTCAAGCCCTTGTCTATTCTAGTCATCGCAATGATTACGCTTATGTGCACAACAATTATTCAAGAACCCAGTCACCTGGATATCTGTGTGAAATCTCTACAAACAGAGGTTTTGTAGTTCGTTGATAACCTGAATTATGTCCCCAGGATAGTCAACCTTACATTTAAAAGTGAAGACGGTGAATGTATAGGTTTTGCATGAAATTCTGTTGACAATCTATTCAAATTCGCTCGAATGGACTCAAGCTCATCGACCGTACTCTGTATAGAAGCTCGTAAAGTTTAAATTAACACTGAAGTTCCTTCCGCATTGACACCCTGAGCGGAACCGTTGGCAATCAGCATGTATGATTTCGTTGAAGTTCAGTTCACCAGGTCGGTTTCCATAATTCTATCCTTTGTTAAATATTTCCCAGGGTACCAGTAAATTTGCAGATGTAGATCTTCATCGTTTCGATAATCCGTAGCTCTAGTCTGTGCTATTTTGGCACCGTTTCGAAGAATAATTCTAAATTTGGGTTTCCGTCCCCAGCAATATTGAATTTTGCACAAAAGCATTTTAATTTAATGTTGCAAAATGGGGGTTTAATTAACAAGTAATTTACTAGTGTTTTTCAGGTCTTCTAAAAAAATAACACCACCCCTCAAAGTCCAAGTGACAGTAGTCATTTCTTTTAAAAACCAAGATTGAAGTACCACTTCACCCCCACCGATTCTTTATAATACTCCTGCCTGCGGTCAATCGGTTCAGTAAACTGTGCTTCATTAATTAGATTACTTGACCTTACAATTTTCCCATCGTAGCTCGAACTTTTCTGGAATTGATGTTCAAAATAAATGGACTTCCAAAATGGATCCTAACAAAAGTCTGGCTTTGGAAGAATTGACAGACATTGTCGTTCTTATCAAGTATGTATGAAAGTTAATATAGCCAGACACGAAGGGATAATAATATGTGAAGTTGCTGCTTCAATCATCCAACAATTCCAATAATAAATGCCTATTTCATTATATATTTGAATTGCAGAAATGTCTTTGAATCTAATTATATATTTTCTCTTACATTAAATGGAAATAATGAACTCATTATCGATTGAGATACATTGATAGTTATACGTACGTACTTCACTGTGGGAATAATATATTATATGCCCTCTAATTCATTACGTGTCCGTGTTCGCCCTCCACTCTAGTACATTTAGATTGCATGTGATGAACACAGAAGTCTTTAGTATTGATTCTGTGGTTGGTTTCCCAATGCCAATTTTTGGAAAACAGGAGAGAGGGTACATGAATATGTGATAACTTCTTGTGACATGTAATGACACTGAATAGTGGTGCATGCATGGAAAACAAAACGTGGAAAACATCAAAATGAGCTAGCCGATGATATCGACCCAAATACTTACGCTGTTACAGGCCCTTATTCACAGCAACCATGCAAATTAAGTATCTCACAAGGGATCCATTGAGCGAGTTTTTATCAAAATTTATTTTTCTAAAGTGTTTTAACTTAAACGATCGAGTTACCAGACAATTTTAACTCCTCCGTCAAACTTTCCAAAAACTTTTAACTCTGACATTAAGATTACCAATATGCGAATTGAAATATCAGTTCAGTTTAAAATTAATAAAAAAAAATGTATTTCATAAAAACAACCAGTCTACAGGCAAGAATTATTCTTGAAAGGACTGTAACACATATCGACTCCCTTATACTACGTTCTCATTCTGCGGTTGAGTATAACCCAATGTTACAATTTATAATGCTTGACTTTTGGTGAAATCGTAAAGTTCCGATCTGAAGAATATTGATGAAATCGAAACTTTACCATTGCTCAATGAAACCACACCCCCAGACGTCGTGGATAGTTCCAATGATAAAAACCACAATTTCCATTTCGAGGGGTCAAGACGGGCTTTAGTTGAACAAATGTCATCCTTGGAAGATAAGCTCTTTCCCTCGGACTAAAACGCTTCAAGGAGAGTATGGATCCTTCCGGAATTGCCAGGAACGAACGTGCACTTTCCGAATTTACTTAAAACCCATAGACTTGTAAAAAATATTCATGGGATTACTATTAGAAAGAAGAGGTTCTATAGTCCCCCTGGGGTACTACAAAATGTTACTTTCCCTGGAAAAAAGGAGGGGGAAAGAAGTAGAATGGAGATCTTGAATAAAGTTAATAGTTCATAAATAAACAACTTGTAAGATTTTTGTATGCATTGGAGAGGTTCAAAAATTCAAAATTCAATTGGGATTCAATGATATGAGATCAGCACGGTGGAAGTTCAGATGCTAAAGCAATGAGTTGGGATGTCAAACACACAAAGTGCTTAGTTTAATCCTGATCCCATCCCTACTCTTTGCAGCTCTATAATTAGCTTAGGTCAGATCGTTAAAGTAACTCATAATTTTACATGAGAAAATTTAGCCCGTGATTCCTACTCACTGACGACGGACAACTCTCCGCAAACCGCAATCATCAGAACATGAAATGTACTTCGCTTGAGCTCAAGAGTAAAAGACGGAGAAGGGTAATTTATAATTAGGAGAGTCTTTTTGTTGCAATCCGGATCGATGGGATATTTCCAAATAAACATAATGTATTCCCAAGGATTTTGATTCAAGTCTATCAGGTTTCCTCTCCGTAATAGAGGGGAAACAATACGGATAATTCTCAGTGAGCAAGTAGAGAGATTCTAAGGGGTAAAGGTAATGAAGTTGATATTGAAACGGGGCTTCGTTTGTCATTTGTCATGACTCTTCCCAGGGACCCTCATGTCATGTAATTACATATGGACATCCAAATCCAAGTCCTTTTTGTAAAATTAGGTATTTATTCAAATGAAAGGAGTTAGGGTTCGTCTTGTTCTGGGATAGGAGGAGGCGAGACAAGGTTCTCAGGTTGAGGGAATAGGGTTACGAAATTGGGATAAAATAAGCAATACTTTCCCTCTCTGCACAAAGGAACGGATCCCTTGTCTTCCCTGACAAAACCCTCTCCTTTGAATTCCTTTCCCAACTTTCCCCGTCCCAACTCCCTTCCAGGGAACTGTAAACCGTGAATGAGGATAACGAATGACAATTACTCTGTTTCAACGGTCTTGTATTTCTCTTAGCAAAAAAAACGTATCGGGTCTACGGGCCTGCATAATATATAAGAGTCAGCAAGCCTTAGCTGTAGCTGTAGCTGGAATAATAATATTCCGCTTTCTCCTCGGCCGGTCCTTCATTTCAAGGGTGAGGCTAGACGTCTAGGGATATAGCAGTAGGTATTATTAAAAGTCTGAGAGGTAAGTAAAGGGAGAGAAGGCATGCAGGTAGGAGAGTGTAGGATATATGGGAGTTTTGTCGTCCTCAACATTGTGTCTATTGGCAATTAGAGAAGTAAAAGTAAAGTAAATTCTGGGAAAGTAAGTAGGGAAGCCGGAGAGGCAGTGGGGCTAGCGGCCTATTGATTTCCGATAATAAGTGTGTAGATTGTGGATGGACTCTCCATTTCACATAACTTGAAGAAGACGGCGGATGGAGATAGAAAGAGAGAGAAAGAGATGTTAATATATTTGGACTCTGTATTTTAATCTACCTTTGTACCTTCGGATGAATTCTATGAGAGAATGGATGAGCTAATATCCCTCCTGAGACCAACTTTTGTCATGATATCCTCCCAGCAGCTCCCCTCCCTCCTTCCAATCCAATATTCCCGTAATCGGTCCTATATAAGACGCTTAAGTCAACCGTAACAGCGGGACGTGGAGGGAGCAGCTTTAGGCCCCTCTCTCTTGCCCTCAAAATTCGAGACCAAGGAGAGACTTAAAAAACCGTATTCCAGCCTCTATATCCATTGAGGAGAAGTAGCAATCTGCCTATATTCAACTCCATCGCCCTATTTAGCCGACTCAATTTAGAAAGTCCACTTTCTCCAGCACCCAACAATTAGCGGGTCAGTATTGTCTCCTTCTTTCCACTTTTTATATCCTACTCCGACAATGAGGAGAGGAAGTGCCCCTGATTTCTATTCCATTGCTTAAGGACCACGGCTGCCTATGCATCCGGTGCGACCATGTCTCAAGTTCCAGCTCTTAATGTTGGTATGTATATATGAGCTTTTTAGGTTGCGGTGGAATTAATTTTCCTCATTTGTTGCGGGGTTCGTATGTGTAAGTAACAGTTACTTTGGTCACCTGCTCATCCAATGGACCATTAGCCGGGAGCAGTCTCATTCCTATGGTTTTAATCGTCCACTGGTTGAGCTGAGGAGGATGATCTCGGTAGTTACAAGTAGAATGTCTGTTTCCGTTGCTATCGCGTTACGTTTATTAGTTCATTTTCGAGATAATTTCATTGAATAAGTTGCTAGTTCAATTTGAGTTCAAGGTCTCAATCAAAGGTTCTGCTTGGGCTTAACTTACCTGCTGGGTGTAACATTTAGACGGATTACGTTTTTCAATTTTGCTAAGACTATGAACCTGTAAACTATTTAACGTGGATGTTTAAAAGGGACACTCCCACGCGTTGTCAAAGATGTGGAGACATGAATATGACTTTTATTGAATAAGCTGTATTTTTAGGTTTGCCCTCCCCCCTCTGCCCCCTCCCATATCGACCTAAAAAAATGATAAAGGAAGATGTCAACATGAAAGTATGCCATATTTAATTACTCTGCAATTTCTTGATTTCTGCTTCGGAGGGAATACTATCTCTGTTATTATAAAGGGAATGATATGGGAGGGTCGGATCCTATCAGTTCCGAACACGGGAATCCTATAAATTAAACCGCATTTTCCCAATCAGGGAAAGTAAAGTGGAAAGTTCCATCCCTGCCCCCACGACATTGTTTGACAAAGGTGAGACGACTGAGAAACGATAGATTGGAACGGGTATTATTGATAATACTGGCAAGGGAGGACCGATTAGAGGAATTCTTTGGCCCAACCTGGACTAATTCAGGGGGGAAAGAGTACGAGAGAGAGAGAGAGAGCGTTTTTGTTTTCTCCTCAGAGTCTCCGTTTTCGGGAAGGTAAGCCCTGCGCAAAAAAACCCGGATCTCGGAACGCGTATAAAGGTGCGGACTGGATTCTCTGGCTCAGTCTCAGCCGGACAGAGATAAGCGACTAATCATAGTAGTTCGGTCGGAATCCCGTGGTTGTACATCCTCTTCTTCTTCTTCTCTTCTACATGCACAGCTCGTCGTCTGTCCCGTACTTTACACATCACCACCACCACCAATTCACACCAGCAGCTCCACAGGCTCAGGCAGGAAATTCCCAAACTCACGTACTTCTATGGAGAAACTGGAGGACGTATCATTTCTCAGAGCTTTAAACATTTCCAGAAACGAGTGCAACACTTACTCAGAATTAGCCGAAAACGGTTACACGGATACGATAGACAAATCCTCCTCGTCCACTACCTCTAGCTCAGAGTCGTCCTCGTACTTTTTCTAAACTAGTAATTACATATACGATTCCTCCTCCCATTAAATCCTACTTTCCCCTCTCCAACATGCACACAAAGAAAGAAAAAATGCCGGAGGAGGCAGTCTGAAAACCTTCCGAGGTAAAATAATATCAGCTTAGTTGTAGTTGAACAAGGTAATCTTTATAATTGAACAATATCTCTCTACTTCGAACCGTACAACAACTACAATCAATCCTTGACAACGGCTCTGCCCAATGTCATGGCACACTACGACTCCAACGACACATAATCAGTTCATATCTCCTTTCGGTGAGGGAAGAGTAATTTAAGATATCCCATTAGATTAACCATGGCTTGTAAGAAAAACTCGTGATTTTGAACAGTAACAATGAGCCAAGGCTCCAGTTTTTTTTATTCTTGTGCTCCTCTCCAATAACTTGCCTCCTTTCACCAATGTGACTCTCTCTCTCAGTCTTCATCTCTAATTGGTTGACTTATCAAAGGGACAAGTAAATGTTTGGGGTGAAAGTGGAGAGAAGGACAGTGACAGTGTGTAAGAGCTGGGTCGGTTGGGAAACTATCTCCGTAGAATGTGACAGTAGCGTGTAGGGAAAAAGGGACAGAAGAACGATTTGTGAGCCCAAGAATCGGAGAGAAAGTCGAGGCAGATAAAGAGAAATCCTCAGAACGTTACGTAACGGACATCAAATATCCTCTTGCCTCCCTCAAAGCAAAGACAGATTGAGAAAAAAAAAAAATAATAAAGTCAATAAAAGAGAATTATTCGGAGGGTGGAGGCCTGAATACAAAGTCCTTTAATATCTTTCATGCAGTCGCCTCATTAACTCCATCTTGACCGGCGTGTCAAGTCATCCTTACTACTATTTGGTAGTTACTCAAAAACTACCTGTCCTTCATTGCATGGTAAGATTTTAACCTTCTCTTTATTTCCCCTATAATTACAGACGAATCTCATTTATTGAGGGTTCTAAAGCCGCCCAAGCTGCCTCTCGTAAGCTGTTGTTGGTTTTAATGCATATGGGAAAACCCCCAGAAACTCGCCTTTCTCTATTGCTTTCTCCTCATTCCTCTCTTTCTCTCTCTGTCTCTTTTAATGAAAAGGAGGCTGAAAAGAGATCGTAATATTCCGACCTCAGACAGATGAAGTGTGAAGTTCTGTATTTTTTCACAGAGCAAAGAAAGATAGTAAGAGAAAGAGGAGAATGTAGAAAGAGAAAATAAGTTGTTATAAGTCGTCTTGGTTGATACTTGTCCTCGGATCGAAGATAAAACACGGCGGGGTGTCCTACTCAATCCTCTATAAGGGATATTGTGCTTGAGTAAGTAAACTATCTCATTCAGCTGGAAATCTGAGCTTGATAGCTACATTTTTCGCACGAGTTCCCTCTCAAACAAGCAATAATGCAAGAACAGGCATCAAAACATACGCTTTTTCATGGAAAAGGACAAACAAATCAGATCGGGGATGTCCAAGGGCCTGGTTATATCGTAATAAGGCTCATTTTCCCCAAAACTGCAATGTATTTAAGGAATTGGTTCCGTCCCTTCTCAATCCTTACTCTTTCAAGCTTTACATTTTAACTCCTTGTTTAAGACGTCCTTCTGCCCTGAACGGGTTTTAAAATGAGACACTCCTCAACTTTCCCGACACAATCAAATGCTAGGTTGAGGCCGAGAGTTCATGGAGATTTATTTATCAATATCCAAGCAATTTAAGTCAGAAACAGTTTGGGACTTGAGGCCATTTATTGTATTTATAAATTCATTTGGAGGAAGGAACGGAGATGTCCTTCAAAGGATATAAACAACGCTTGCCTCCGCTATACACGTCTAACCGGAGAATAATGGGAGCTGTGCAGACAGCATGGGGACACGCTAATATTACTGACGTGCTAACTGAAAAAATCTGGAGACCCAGCCGAGTTAGTTGTCGGTGTATAAATATATCTATATCGGCTGGCTTATGTTTTTATATGTTCCTGCCGGCACGTATAGCGTAACTTTCCTGGTTCTGGAAAGTTTTGTATGGCTTTTTAGTGTACATGTTTGCCCTTACTTCTCCCCAAGGTTGGATGAACAGTCAACCAGAACAATGAGAACAAACGAGGAACAATGGATAGGCACATTTATAGGCTGGCTATCTGATGGAAAGCATGGGACCATTGAAAGGCAGCACGACGACACGGCAGTCTTTCGGAGATGAAAAACTTTCCCTTTCTACCACATGTAGGATGCACAGAGAAGGGTTAGACACAACCGACAGAACCAATATCCAGCCTCGGTTATGTCGAATCTCTAGTTTCTCCTTATAAATTGTAATCACTGCTATATCACACTTCCTCCTCTACCCTTTACCCATAAATATCAGACGTGATACAACAAATGGCCAACATTCGTTTACAGATGGACTAAGGAGAGAGAGAGAGAGAGAATCCTCTTGTTTTGCGATAAAAAGCATCGGAAAGGTGAAGAAATAGTGTAAAGCCCGTGTTGGATTTTCATAGGAAAGTGGATCCTATTTGATTGGGACTGGCTTTTTGCCGTTCGTGGAACGTGGAGGAGTTGTAGTTTGAGAAGGGACTATTATGAATCTCACTTTCTCCTATTCCTCTGGATCCTGAGCAGGGAAGGGTAGTGGAGAGTTGGCTTTGTCGGTTGAGCAGTCAAGTAGATTAGTTGAATTGAGTTTAGCTCACGTTGAAGTTCAACGGGCTGAGCGGAGGATGTCCATCGGTCGATGCCACATGCACTGGCCAAACCAAACCAATCCACCCAGTCTTACCCGACTTTTATTTTTCCACCACTCCTAGAAAGAAGAATGCCTAATCAACTCTTGTAGAATCTCAAATATATTATCTCGTCTCAATTGAGGTACCTGGGATAGGAATAAATCCTGTAAAATGTCTCAGCTTTCCCTTGTAAATTCTGAAATTGTGAGGTTTACGCTAAGGGAACCATTGATTTGTAAATGAAAACTTTCGGATTGGAAGTAAATAGATTAAAATTGAACCGAGAAATGTTGATTTGTTGATGGTGATCGTTATTTTATTTGACTTTGGCTGATAATCCATAATACGTCTGGCTTGAAAGGGGAATTGTAAGGCCCGATTTTATTTACAGGTAGTTTTCTCGGTACTGTTTTAATTTCATGCATTTTATCATTCCTATTTAAAATGTTCCTCTCTTATTTTTAAAGACAGAAACGTTTGAAGTAAATTGTCTGGTTTTCAGATAGTTGTTTAAAGTCATTAAAAGACATCTTTTAATAAATTCATAAATCATAATTTTATTATTCAACCTTGAATAAGAATCACTACAACTATCACATAGCAATAAGTTTGTTCTTTTGACTATAAGGAAATTTCTGTCGTTGAAATAGTAAACAAACTTTACAATGAGAACAAACACTTCTCCGATTTCCATCCTTACACTTAAAAGATATTACTTTCGTATATAATCGAAGCAAATACTTAACACTTCCATTATTATCCCCAACGCCAAAGCAGTGGAAGTCCAAGGTGCGGTTCCTGACCCCCTACATTAAATTGTGAGATTGTGGATAGCGACTAATAAATGACAATGAATTCAATCTAAGCTCAGTGCGAGACAATAGAAATGAAGGCGTAATTGACGTCTCCTCCATTTTGGGCTAAAGATAGTGGACTGTAGAGACTGGCGTCTTCCGGGGGCAACCCGGTCACGTCCAACCCAAGCACACGACTTTCTCCCGTATTGACTCTTCAATCTTCATTTGAGAGCTGATAATTAATAAAAGGAATGACCATCTCCAGCTCTCTCTCTCTGTCTCTTTCTCTGAAGGTATCAAGAGAAGTGGTGAGACAGGCTAAGTGAAAGTTTATTATCCTGACTTTTGGTCCTGACGTCCGGATGTATCTCTATATACTTTGTTAGTTAGTGAATAGCTTTTCCGAGAAGGAGAGAGAGAGACGGAATCAAAGACGGGGTTAGATCAGAAAGTCTGGAGAGAAGTGAAGGGATATTATGTGATGAGGTAGGCGGAAAACAAGGGAATTTGGATGTTGGGTCCTGAAGGATCCCGAGGTCGATGGAACATCATCAAGGAAAATAGATGAGAGTCGAAGGATGTGTGACAATTCAAAAATCCATTAGATCTACTACTGCTTGGGGCCCAGAGCTGGAGATTGTAGTCAAGAGAAGTTGAGTGAGTGAGAGATGAGACAGATTGAAGAGGAGTGGTGCTAATGTCTTTACTAAGCGAAATGTTGATAGGATGAGATAGGAAAGTTTAAGTGGCAACTACCGAATTCCTCACTCTCTCTCTCCCGCTCTGTATGTCCTAGCTTATTTAATTTCACGTCCTTTATTGAATCCAACTTTACAGGCCCTCAGTCTCCAAATTGACGACTGCTAAGAAATCAGGGAATAAATTATAAGCTCTTGAGAGCAAACGTTGTCTTCAATTAGCCATTCCCGCCGCCGACAACCGATTTCGAATTATTTGGCAAGGAGGAGGCGCCCGGATTCCGGATCACAATAGACTTATAACATTACCCCCTTCTTCTGATGCATATAATATCCATTTGGAGTGTAATTAGGGATCTCTTGAGAGCGTTCCTACACAGTGTTATCTGTTATCTGTTCGGGAGTTGGCTTAACTATTGCTATCGAACCGTACAGGCCGAACATTGCTTTAGCGCGAGAGTCTACGACGGCCTTAAATGGACCTCGTGTCCCTGATAAGAGGAAGCGGATAGGAAAAATGTTGTCAACCTTCTCCTAAATCAATTATAGGTATATATCTTTGTCTCGTCTTGGTTGGACGTTATTCCCCGTAATAATTGAATATCAGGAAAGGTTGAACGAGTTGACGGGGAGAGGTATAGATTTCTCGGCACAGACTTCTACCCTCTCTGATGTGGTCAACCCTCGCTGATCTCAGTGGGATTCATCTTGAACTGGATGGCAGGAATAGGACATCGTAGGCCAAAAAGGGGCCCTCAAAAACACTTTATTTTCGACAAATGGGAAGAGACTGGAAGAGCAAATAGTCGAATCAATAACAATATTCCATTGTCATAGTCAGGACCTGTCGACTGACTTGGTTACACTTGTCAAATGCAGCACTTTTGGAGACGGTTTGGTAGCAGCCTTTGTTCATCAATATCAACTACCTTTCTTCTATAGATTCAGAAATAGCATACTTCGTCATGTATTGAAATTCAGCGACTTTGTCGTCTTTGTCTTTCATCTTGTAAGAAGTGGGCCTGGTTAAAAGCCTATCAGGAATAATTTTAAATTATTTCAAATCTATGAAGTAGAAATTCATTATGATTTAATTTTAATGCTGTGAAAAATTGGGACCGTTGGATATGCTAGGCTAGTAAGTAATATGTCACTAAAGAGGAAGAATGTAGTTTTTGTCGTTCTAAGCGTAATTCGTATTTTAAACTTTTAAAGTTGTCAAACCCAAATTAAAAATTAGTGAAATTCCTAATAATCTAGAACCCTTCAATTAAGTCTCGGTCAGTTCATGCATATAACTTAAAATCACCAAAATGTTTAATTGTGATTTAATTAGATATTTTAATATAATTAAAATGTATTTATTACAAAAAATAGGGAAAAAAAATTTCACTGCAAAAAATTCCCTCATCCATATTTTCCAAAATCAAGTATCCAAAGTGAAAACCATCCAAACTTTAAAATAAGCCATAATATGCAAATAATATGTTCTGAAATCCAAAAACGCAAAGTAGGTTGTCAAACTTATTTGCAAAAAAACATTTACAGAGGAAAGTTAAGATCATCAAACGATATTGTAACCGTGCATTTCCTTAATCCCACTTTTGATACAACACTAGCGATTTCGCATTGCTAATAAAGGAAAAGGAAGTCAAACTAATTGCTTATCTCCCTGTTCGCAAATCCGGAAGTCCAACAAAAATTTTAAACCCTAACGGCTCCACTCCGTTCATCTGTGGAGGATACGATTTTTATAATGAAGCGGAAGAGAGCCCTACCCAAATATAATAGCCATGAACAAAAAATTACATAGTTCATGCACAGAGTATACAAGGGGAGGAGAGATCAGTGGTAAAAAAAAGAAGCTCCGACAAGAGAAAATAAAATAAAAAACTAAGCCGATACAATTTATAATATATCATCCCGAATGCTTGGGAATTACATAAGGCATTTCCTACCTGTATAGATTTCAGGGAAAAAATGAATTCTTTTGAAAATATGACAAGGAAAGGCTTGCTGGGTAGTACAAAGTTGACTTAAGCTTCCAAGAAAAACCGACAGTTTGAAATTACTTTGGTTTAGTTTAGACGATAACTATCGTATCCTTATATATTTATATACAAGTATAGAGTAAACTGCAGAGCTACTAGATTGTCCCTGACTCTGAGAAAGCGAGAGGGGTATAGGCTCTAGATACAAAATGCAGGTTGGGAGAGAGAAGAGGCTTTTTATCCTTCATCTTCTTTCTCTCAGATCTTTTTCATCTTCCTCTACTTTCTCTCCGTTTTCTTGTCTCCAAGCCAAACTGTGATGAACAAATAACAAACTCTGTCGCAATTTATTCTTTTTCAGGTATTAGGAGCTAACCAAGTTTTCAAAAGACTTCTTCTATCAGTCTTTATTCCACAATCCATATATCCGGATCTGTACTGCTTATAAATTGTACTCTCTCTCTCTCTTAAGTGCGTCTACCTCTCTGAGCAGAATTATTGTCGCTACTTTCTCTCTTCCTATTAAGGAGTTACTTAGTTCCCGTCTTAAGTCTTATTAATTGGAAGTATACGATTATAAGGTGGACGGCGGGCGAGGTGATTGGTTGTAATAGGCTCTTCCGAAGTGCTTCTAACGTGTGGTGGTGGTACTGGTAATAGAAGTAATAGGCATGGCGTTTAAGAGAATATCCCTGAAAGAAAGAGGTTGTACTATATAGGAATTTAAGATCAACTAATGGTGACTCTGGATGTGTCTGTCTGTAGACGTGGAGATAAGATTTTCACTTATTTCATTACGGGAGGTTGTGTTGGACCTTTTAGAGGTCTCCACTCCGCTTTCTTCTCCGTTCTTTAGTTTTTTTTCTGGAGACAGGGACAGGGGACGGGGAGAGGAACAATGGGCAGATAAATTGAATGAGTGCAAAGAGGTTTAAGTTTAGTAGTTGTAGTCTCCGAGCTTGTCATATCCGGCACACGGAGCCGAAAATATTAAGAAAGTGTATGGAGAGACAGGGGAGGGACATTGAGCTATGTTTCGCTCCGGCCGCACCTATTGTGCTCAGGGAAAGGTAAGACGAGGAGGACAAATTGTGAGATTTATGAAATTCCTTTATACATACGGAGACTTAAAGCTAGTCCTCTGAAATCCTATATTCCGACATCAAAGAAAGGGAGAAATTTGATATTTGTTATTTAGAAATGTTTGGGAGAGGAGCGAAGAGAAGGCTCCTATACACGTTTTTATTTACAATTGTGAGGAGAATGGAGTCCCCTTTGTTGGGTTCAAAATTGAGAAAAATAAGGTATACCAAAAAAGAGAAAGGGACAGAGAATTGGCGGGTGTGTAGTAGAAAGAGGTTTGTCGGAGAGTGTTTTCTTCCACTATTGTGTAACTTTCCGAGCTCTGAAATGAAAATTTTTGTACATGAAACAAACGGGTGAGACATTGTGGCTTTGTCTTGATGTGTTTTAAGTCCCCAAAAATCCACTTCCCCACCGTCCTTTTTTCTTTCTCACTCCAGGATTGGAGAAGGAACGATCAGAGAGAAAGAGGAGTACTTTAGGCCAAAGGAGTAGGAAGTATGATCACTTGAGATGATAGTCCCTGGATTTGTTGGATTGCTTAGATCAGAGAAAGATGATAGAAATCTGTAAAAAAAAAATCGAGATGGAGGATGGGATAAGAAAGGTCAGAAGTAGAAAGGTGACCTTTTGATGAAAAATCCCCAGCGTCCATCCTTTCCAGAAGAAGTAGTCCAATTTCAGAATAAAAGATTTGATATCCAGGCATGACGCATATTACAAAGCACCTACCTTTGTTCTCAGTCGAATCATCTTCACTTATTTCGAATATTATTGTCGTGGATATGAGGGTCCAGTTTAATAATTCACCCTCACATACATATCCCTCTCCCTCTAATTGACTTCCCTGAAACGGAATTCCTAACTCCGTCTTCTCGAGTGAAAGTTCCAACCCTCTGATCCCACTCAGCCTAGCATTAAATGTGCAAGTGGCTTGGCAAGGGAGCAGCTATTTTAAGTCCAATCCCATCAAGGTTTAGTTCAATGCCCGATCCGGCCACAACTACCTGGTCGAACCTGTAATGTGCTTTTTGTGTTATTTTTAATGCTGGCATGATTTTTATTAATCCATCTCGGGAACCTGAGTACTTGCGTCCATTTTTGTTATTAATGTGATGTGGTGGAGGCTGAGAATGTCTGGGGAAGTGCAAGGGGAAAAGATGGTGGTAGCAATAGGATGAGGATTGTAAACCATCCCGATCTTATTCTCTTATGATGATTGATAGCCTCTTGATGATGATTATTAGGCCCACTAAAGGAAATTACATAGGTACATTTCACCCGAGTAAGTAAAATGTACATTGGCTGAACTCGTACATAATATGACCGTGCTTTTTTGGCTACAAGTCCCTGGTCGTTGGCTTGGTTGATATATTTAAAAATTAATATGAAGAGTAGGGAGAAATGAGCAGAAGACATAGTTAAGCAAACCGTTTTGCAATTATTTTTTAATGTCTTAAGTTGTAGTCTGTCTCTCCTGAGCCTACCTCCGGAGGCTAGCCTTCATCCTCTGCAGACGGAATCCCATCCATCACGGAGAAATGAGGGGTCCCTTAGTCCCTCAGATATCAAGTCACATTAATACGGCTCATTTATTCTTACGCTTTTATTTATTTATTATGTGCCACTCCTTTTTTGAGTCGAGCTGGAACAGTATTCACACACGTCCCATTGGGTATTAAATAACACCATTATTTTCCAAAGAACGGGATTCCTGCTCCAGGAGAGTCGGTTGGATACGGGAGAGTAAGAGTCACTTTTTGATTTACTGATCCAAACTTTCAAGACAAACGAAGAGTTGAAATGACTGGAGAAGTCGGGAGAGCGGAGAGCAAACAGTTTTGCCTAAAGAAGGCAGAAACCCAACTTTTTACAACATAATTCTTCCCGGAATGGGATCAGAGTCATCATTAGGATAAGTTCGTGTTATGGACAAGGCCGGCTCTCTGAGTGTCTGTGCGGGATGAGATTTGATCAGTGTGGGTGCTAAATTGAATGACGGCTATCTCAATGAACCTGTTTTATTTTGACAGATTTCGCTATATTATAAGTTCAGCTCATTTATTTATATTATTTCCTCTCTCTCTCTGGGGTTAGAGCAGCGGAATTAGATACAGAGGATCTGCATTAGGGAGGAGGAGGAGGGGAGGCGTGCAAAATGACAGATAGTGAGCGATGTGACACTGTGACAGGCTTATGTGGTAAACTTTGATGAGACAACTATTTCCCTCACCTTTGGTGACACTGTTCACCGACGGCTTGATGGTCGAGAGTAGCCAAGGAGAATGCCGATACGAGTTTCAAAGTACTCTCGAGTACCTCATCCTCCATTCCGACAAAAAAATGGTGGATGAGGACGCTGAAGGAGCAGAGAAGCAGAACTTTCATGATTGATTGACGAGAGTAGGCTGAGAACTTGCAAATATATATCCAACCAGAAACCAGCTCCACAATCCATCAAAGACTTTTGCCTTGAGAGCTTTTCTGCATGTCCCTAGCTTTGTACTTGTCCTCACAATTCAACTGATAAGATGTTTTAAACACATACACAGCATCAATATATGTACGTCCTAAAGTTTCTTTGGTAATTCAGAAAACACGACGTTACTCTTCCCTCTGTAAACACATTCGAGGAGAGGGGAAAATGCGTCGGGTCCCGATATTTGCTCTGAGGAACGAGTTTCGATGAGGAGGGAATATTACTATATTCATGGAGCCTCCTTGAATTGGGTGGAAAAAGTTTTGACGCTTTAACGTGTTTTTGTTTATAAAAGCATTATTCTACCAGACTGCATTTATGTTTTTCAACTTTTCCCTCAGATTTACCTTCCGCGGAGAAAGTTGCGTTCCTTGCTTTATTTTACGAAGAAACTGCTTTCAGTGCGTCAGAGTTATACAAGAGAAATCTTGTTACCGACTTGGGGAGGGCTAGTAAGTACGATGACAAGCAAGAATGAGGCTTAAAACTGTACAAGATTCGTCATACGGTTTCGTCGTTGACAGAAGTTCGGAAACATTTTCTCTCCCATGAGATTTCCAAATTCATTTCTCTTGCTTGAAAAACTATTTCACTGATCCGATTCTTATAAGCTCCGTTGTTGCTGGATCGTGGAAGGGATCCAAGTTCTTGGGTCTTCTGGTACTTGTCGGAGGGGTATCATGGCAACCAGATATTTTATGTTCTAATTAGCTTGCCTAGGATAAGATTTCCAACAATAAGTTCCCTGTTCTGGGGTATTGAATTATCTGTCCTTCCAATGACTGTTTGTCGGGTTTACAATAGCTTACAATACTACGGAGGAAAGTACAAGAGAAGGATTGGAATTCTTGGGTATAATCAAATCCCAGTAAGTGCACCATTTCTAGGTGAAAATTTTGTACAAACGTGTGGGAAGGAGTTACGACTAAAGGTGTTAAAGACTTTTATATCATTAGTACGATAACTGTATTTATGTGATTTTCTCACGGTCATCATAACTTATTTTATTTTTAAGTATTTATCAATCCTACTTAATAAAACCCTAAACTTTCTCATTTTCCAATCGCGATTTTTTTCTAGAATTTGAGAACTCTTTCCGTTTCCATCTACTCCTAAATTGCATTAAAGGCGTGTGACGACAAGGTTAAGAGAGATTTAGCAATATAACTCGCCCGCCTATAAAGTGCTGTGGTATCATAAAATTGTTCCGTTTAGCACTGGTTGTAAAAAGCAGCTCTAAACTAAGCGTGAACAAGCAGGTGCGGAATCAAGAAACTGCACTGTATAGTAGTTGCACACTATGAAATCTCTAAAATCGTTAATCCATAAAGTCAAACTCGTTCTTTGAATTCAGATTCACATTTACAATCTGCAATCCATTTGGTCTGGTCAAAAAAGCAATTGTCAGACCCATCAAGAGCTACAGTACTAAAGAGAAAGTCATTCCTGAATTTAATATAACACGAGGTATTATTTATACCACCGAAAGCAACGCAAGAAAGGCTTAAAAATTTACAACCAGTAATCGATTGAATCGCAAAACTTGTAATTAACTCCTGTCACAACTCTAATTGTAAGAAGGCAGGTGGAACCAACTTAACTCACCTGTCTTTGATAATTTCAAGTAAACAAGCAAAAAAAAAAAGCTCGAAAGAAGAATAAAACTTTCCAATAATCCAAAGTACTGATTATTTAAACTTGTGCCCAAGTTTTTTTCCCCAAAGAAAGCATAAAAAAGGAAGAACTGCAAAGGGGTTCAAGAAGAGTCCTCCATCTTGAATGAGCTGGAAATAGAATATCCAGCTCCTGATCCTCCTGCCTTCAATTTATAATAAAGTTCAAGAAGAGACAAATGCGTGTACATTTTACAGGCATTATTCCGGAAGAGAATGACATCAGCTCCTTTGTCTCTCCTCACGGTTTCGAATCTCTTCCTCCTCTCCTGCCTCCATCAAACCATGTTTCTCGTGCCCTAAGCCGCCTTCTCGCCAAGACTCTCTCCTACATCCTCTCCGCCTGCTGCTGTGCATAATGGTACATCTTACTTATGTATATGGGGCAGTATAAAGGGAGCCTCATATACTTAAAGTAAGTGTACAGGAGAAAGCTTACTTTACCATTCATGACTCACGCCTTCTCATAAATACCCGAAACTTTCTCCAGATGTAATACACTCTCTCAAGAAATGCGAGGAACAAAGGGGCTCTGACTTCTGATTGTGTTTTCAGTCACACCTACAGAGACCGGAGGTGGTGGTGGTGGTATCTTCTGCTAGCGTTCTAACGGTGCTGCAGGGCCCTCCCCGATATACATCTCCTCCTCTTAGAAAGATTTTAGAGGGAGGGAGGCCTATAGTACAGAATCTGTATGATATTTGACACGATTTCCATTCCTTTAATAAATACATAGATTTAGAGAGGGAGAGGAAAAGACTAGACAGTAGCTTTGCCAGTGTCTTTGCTGCTTCTTCAGCCTTTGACTCTCGGCTTTGTCTTTGCCTCCCGGTTCTAAGGGACGGTGCATATAAAGGTTGCATTGATGCAATGTTGGGAGGAGGATGCTTAAAAATCCAATCAATATGGTTTGAAAGGGAAGAGGCTTCTGCCTGGAACTAGGTCTAGTTAACTACAGTACTGGTGGAATGGAGTGCCAAATAATCCTCGGGATGATTCAATTTCTGGAATTGGATCGAATTTGAAAGTAGATGTAGTATTGAACCTTCTTCATCATAGGGATTAATCAGGTTGCTCTTGTTAATTTATTTACCAGCATGCATGATTGAATAACTTCCAAAGCTCCGTCCCCGTCTGACCCGCTCCTGCCACGATTCAATTATCCGTTTACAGGCTCTGCACACATTACTAACACGTCACGCGTCCCTTGCAACGAAGGAGTGAGAAACTGTTTGCAGAAGTGAAAGTTGGATCCGGATCTCCTTTGAACCCGGAACATCCTTGATTTGAATTAATCTAATAATAAATACTAATAATAATAAATAGTAGTAGTAATATGATGAACTAACATGTAAAATAAAAAAGGGGTGACTCTCAACTCAACCCGAGATATCTAACTAACGCTGCTACCGCAGTAGTGGTGATTGGGCTGTTGTTGAATTAATATTTTTAGAAGGATTCTTTAAAGCAGTCGAAAAACAAGATAAATTGTGAAAACGGAGAGTGAGGCGTGTTTGGAATTCTAACTAAATTCCAGGATGTGGCTAGCTTTGTACACAAAATGTCATTGGAATGGGAATATGTTTGATGTCTATTCATTACCGTAAAATGACACTTATAGAACATCCCATTCTTCTTTCCTAGCTAATAGATTACGTCTCTAATAGTCTGATTTCCGAGAAGGAAAGGTTGAAGGATTTCATTCTATCAAACAACATAATGCTATCTGCAGACAATGGAATTCAGGGTAAAACAAGACTAGGCAAAGCTGCTGATGGAAACACATCATTGTAAATTTGAGTGAGATAAAAAATCCATCGGTTTCTCTTTCATCTGTCAAGTACCTGGATTTTGATTCATTGTATATATTTTTGGTTAGAAAGTTACAGACTTCATCACAGAGTGATGTTACAATTGAATATTATCCTCGACAAAACCAACTAAGTCCTCGAAACATAAACCTGTTCACTCGAGTCGCTCATTCAGACACAATACCTGCCTAACTTCCCCAAATAGTCTTCTGAGTACATACTTCAAAAAGCCAAGAGCTTAGGATTATTAGGAATATTTAAGAGATATTTCCATATACTGACATATAAATATTTGTGGAAACCGTTCTCGTTTCCTTAGTTTTTCACTCTCCGTGACTTTTATTTTTCTTATGGCGGTCCCCGAACCGACTGCACTGGTGCGACCGAGTTGTAGAATGTGCTACTAAAACCACAGCTTTATCAGACAATGGGTTTTAGAGGTTGACATGTCGTTAATAAGGAGAAGAACCTTAGGAGTTTATTTTTAAATTCGATTAAAATAAAACTTTTCACGTGAAAAGTTAAGACTCGAAAAAATTCAGATACGGAAGGCTCCTCTCTCTTGGCTCAGATCAAACTTTTCTAGAAATCCATAGAAGGGACAAAGTCATTTTAATTTTTTCAATTTAATTTCTAAACAAATCTGTTGCCACTACTGCAACCGCCAAATTCAGGGTGAAACCATCTGTGACCGAGGTTAAGGCCCAGTGAAAGCAGGTTTCCCCTGCTGGGTCTGGAAACCGGAACTTTGGCGCATCATGATCTACAGGACTGGGAAGAGGGAAATAGGTTTGTCAGAGAATCATTGAGATTCTGAAATCCGCCCTGTCCTTGCGCCAGTCAAAAAATTTGTGTCAATGTTTTTAATTAAAACAAAATTACTTAACAGATCCAAATTTCCCCGCACATTAGATTGAATCCCGTACTGGGTCACAATACCCAGTATCCTCCTCTATAGACTTCATTTTCTGCCAGTCCCCAGTCATATAATAACAAGTTATTATATTGTGGTCTGTATTTAAGAGAGCGTTCTGCTCAAGAATGATATATTTTTATTGTGTCTGACGTTATCCCTAAGATTTACTTTGCATTCAAAAGCAGAGAGATTTTCAAAGTTATTCGTCCCTCAAAAGCTGGTCCCAGAGATATCTAAATACCCGATGTCTAGAGCCTTCCAAATGAACTGCTAAAACATTAAATCCGGGAATTTGTTTCTGGCTAAGAAAAACCGGTTTATTTTACCATTAGGGTTACATGGATAGTTTTTTGGCAGCTGGAATCACCTTCTTTTGGCATAGTTGTTCATTTAAGGTCATACAGTAGTCGGAGATTTGGAGGAATTTAATGGTATGCAAAGGAAGCTGATAGGAGACGGAAGAAAAGAAGTGAGGCGGGATGTGATGCAAAGGGAGTGAAAGCCCTTAAGCTGAATCCCTTCTTCCTTATTCCGGTTATGAAGGGAAAGTTTGAGAGCCTTGACAGAACATAATCTAATAATGCACGGGACTTGAAAAAGTAAAGGGTTTCCCTCCAAGATTGGGACCAGAGATAGGCCCATAATTTGTCCTTTGTGAACTGGAAAAGGTCATGTTGAATGTGATGATGTGTGATTATATGATTTGCTATTCAACACATGCCTTCCCTCCATTTGTCACTTCTGGACGAGTGAGCTATTAAGGCGTGTCATGGAGAGCCATACTTTCCTTCCTTGTTTCTCAAAAAAATATTCTCTCTTGACTTATTTCCACTCATTTTTCCAGCTCCAGTGGCTCGTCTAATTAAAGCGAGTAATTTATTAGCTCGCCTATTGAAAGTAGGGCTGGAGCTTGTGTTCTCAAGCGGGCCTCTGATTGTGAAAGACAATTTTATTCGAACTAAATGTACAGATAGGAGGACGAGAGGTTATGAAGCTGGCTTAATTATAATATAAAGAAACGCGATTTTTAGCGGAATGAAGCATCGTTTTCGGATAGAATGGTGTGCCATTCTTTAAGTCATACGTTCGATTTTTTATATCTAGCACGGAACAACTTTGCTTCTTGACAAATGGCGAGCTATTTCTAACGTTTAGAACGTTTTATTTATACCCATCCCTTATCATGGTTCGGTTACCTAATTAGTAATACATTTATTTGGGCAATCTTAGAGAGGGAGAGAAAGCAAAAGAACGGAGAAAATGAGGTTCCGCAGCGGTTCTCTTCATCCTTTAAATCATGACCACGGACTTTCCCCTCAATCTTGCTCTAATTTGGCCCACGCCATAGACATGCCTTTATATAACACAGGTATGGAATGGCAGTCTACATTTTTGCAGTTCTGTAGAATTAGGAGAGACGGCTGGGTCTGTGTAGAATGGAACATCGAAGAGAAATGGAAGGATTAAGGACAGGTCCATTTCACTATTATAAGCCTTGGTTGTTTCGGAGAATTAAAGAACCCTCGGCTCCAACAACGACAAATCCAGTTTATTTATTTACAGCTGTGGCCCTGCATCTAATTGAATTTGCAACAACGATTTACATTTGGTTTGTGGAAGGCCCCCAAGAGATACAATGAGGTTCTTATACGGATAATGTATTCAATTGAACCTTTGAATTGATGAGGTATAATTGGGAAGGTACGGACGGCTGAGCTTGCTACCAGCAGTGACCGCCGACCGCAGTGTCGAAACCCTTTGTGTCTCCAATTCTCTTGGTTTTATCTAAAATTAACTAAATTAATACAATGGGTTTTTAGATCTTAAGTTAAATTTTAAAATTTCACAGTCCAGATTTCTTTCTATTAATATTCTCTTGTACTGTACGTTTCAGCCAAAATCATAGATTTACTAGAAAAAGTTGTATCGCTTTCGTTTTTTTTAAAACACGTCAGTTTCATTAGTAATGACATAATGAGAAAATTTGAGACGACAATAGTTTTGTAGAAAACATTGTTTTTTCTTCCTTGTTACAATGGGATCATATTTAATGAATTTAATTTCGACGAAAAATAAGTCCATCCCTTAAACTAAATTGAGTGTTGAATATTTTTCATTTCATCGTTTACAACATGCATGACCTTAATAGAATTTAAGAGTCCTACAAAGGATTCCTACGACGAAGAACGCATACACAACTAAAACGCCACTTCTTAATTATTCATTCTATCCGTGAAATGAAACGTAGGGCCGGATGTAGAAGCTCGGAAATAAAAATCCTCGATATGATTAACCAGCGTTTTTTATTATCCCTTAATGCATTTATCAAGTGACTAAAACTGTCCAGTGCCGATGAGTGGGTGGTTAAACTGCCGGGGATATAGGCTTTGCACATTATTATCTCCGATACAAATAACAATACATTTGCTGTAATGAACCGAAAATGGGAGTCTTGGAAGCCGTTCACAAAAGAAAGAAACGAAACACATAGTCTCATATATATATATATATATATATGACCCTAATGATTGATGACAAAGTTTTGCAGGAGGACTATGGGAAAGCTGTCAATCAGTATACATTACCTTAATAGCCGAGTATCTCCAGAGCACATCGTCAATTCTGCTACGCCTGTTCCCTTCTGGGTGGCTTAATATATTGATTTTCATTATCTTAATCGTCATGCAATACAAAATGGGACGTAAAACCGAAATGGAGTTAATCCAACTTAATGTACCTACTTTGGGTTGTCTGTTTTCGGCTCTTGGTGAGAAGGGGAACGGGAGGAAGAAAGCGACGGCAGTAGACTGGGTTTTCTGCAACTTCTCTTTCATAGCCACAACAATGCGTTCGGGCAAAAAGCTACGCCTGCATCAGGCCCTCTCTGACAGCAATCGGGCCAGGAAAGCGGTGAAAGGCAAATGAACAGCGGCAGGAGTTGGTTGGAAATACAGGAGGAAAATATTATTGATGAGTAATGGTGATGAGGAATGAATGCACAAACGATTCTAACGAGGTGGTTTTAGACTCGTACCAACAGGGATTTCTTGCTCAGGGCCGTCTTCTTGACTCGAGGACCTTCAATCCCGATATAATTTTGTTGATTCGACTGCTCGAGTTGTTGGATTTCGCAACTGGATTATTTTATCCCTTATATCTTTACTTTCTTTCCCGAGGAAGAAGGTATTTATGAGAGATTAAAGCCGGGGAAAGTAGAATTTAAATCCTTCGCAAATCAGGATTCTTATAGAGATCTTAGGATTTGCAGAAGGAAAACTTTCTCTAGAGGAACAATACACAAAGCATCTACTTCAAAGTTCATTTTGAGAAAGTCAGTAGCAGCAGAATTTTTAAAATAGCTCGTTAAAGAAGGGCAATTAATTCTAAAATTTGCCATGTCGATTCGTTTCAAGAAATACCCCTCTATTTTCGAAACTGCTCTCGTTTAGGGGAATCGAATTGTAATTTCATTCCAATCGACTTTGATCCCACTTTAGTCTGTACTGTTCCTGGTCCGATTGTAAGTGCCCCTTTCATCCTCTCCTAAATCAATATAGGTAACCATTCAGTTTGATAGGTAGTTTTAGATTGAAAAGGGCGTTGGATTGAATTGAGTCTGGAACTCAATAGAAATAGGTGAGAAGAGAGAATGGGGCAAAGACAGTTTCATTCCTTGCCAGAGAAATAAGATCATGCAAACTGTATCAAGGACCCTCACACCTCCTTCATCCCGAATTCCTCTGTCTGCGAAAATTCGTCAGCATATACAGATCTATGTAAGTTAGGAAGATTATTGATTTTCGGAGATGAAGAGCCTCGAGGTGGAAGAGCTGTTGTGTACTTTATCGAGTTGCGAGTTACTAGATTAGCGATGCTGAAAGAACTGGAAGAGAGGAAGAGAGGGAAATAAAATTCATTTTTACGACAAGTCCTTTTTACCTCCGCTAAATTTTGTAAGGACCACCTCAACTTGCCAAATTTTACATGTCATAAGGGCTTCACCTCAAGGAGAAAACATGCTCCCGTCAGCAAACTCTCCCTGCCAAACTTGTAAATTACATGTGGAATGAACCGAAGAACATAGTCCTTGTAATCCTGGAAAATAAAATGTATATCATGGAGGTTTACTTTTCTACGAAACTGCTGAGACAAACTTCGGCTTACAGAACTTGTTAACATCCTTATGCCTTATGCCAATATTACCGTTTCTTTTCAAATTATGTTTTGAATAACGTTAAGGTGTATTGTAGGGATTCAAATGAATGGAATGATTTTTGAGCAATATTCGAAACATGTAATTGGTATTGACTTTATATTAATGATTCATTAATTTTGCCTAACCCAACGGGTAAATAAATACAGTCTGATTGTTCTTCTGCTTGATAATCAAGAATTTATTAAGACGTCCAATTAAAATGTTACTGGAATCCGTTCTTGTCTTAATATTTCATTCTAACTTGATTGACAATCTATAATTATAAGGTAGTGGGATTAACTGTAAACGCTGGTTCTAGTCGCCGAAAGTTCTATACTTGTTCAAAACTTGCTGATAATTTCCTTCCATCGCACCGACCTATGTTTTCGTCCATAATTAAACCTAGGGAGCACTGTGAGAGCATTTAACACAAAATCGATTCAAATCATCGTAATTGTTGATTTAAGAATGAATAGTGACTGAAATTAAGATACTCAGGACCCCACGTCCATATAATTTCCTTGTCTTTGAATACCTACGCCTCTTGAGGATACAATTCCGTTAGAACAGAAATTATAAATAAAGTCTTGAAGAACCGAGACAGCCACAGTTTCCGTCTCCACCAGTTAGTAAATAAGTAAGTCCTTCGTAATTTATTTAATACACAATTTGGACTTCAGACATTTCGTCCAACTCCCCGCTCAATTAGTGTAACTTGCTACATTGTTACCGATTATTTTTATCACCATTACGCAAAAATTCAAGTGCACATGCACTTACTTAACCTGACTTGTAGAGAATTCGGAAAAAAGTCACTTCCTCCACCGCGCTTTACTTTTGTCTTACATTTTGAACTCCATTCCTGTCTAATATTTAAATTAAATATGAATGGTACTTGAAAAGTTGGGAGAGTTTTTCTCAAGTATCGGTTTTCGAGCTTGTGCCGTAATGTGTATCGTAAAAATGATATTATTTCCCTCTCCATTCTGTCGCTTTCTCAGTAAACTAGGGATAGATTTTAAGGTCGGAAGAGCTGAGTGCGTGTACAATTCCGGTAATGCAATGGTAGTTGGTGGAATTGGGAAGATAGAGAAAGGGAAAAGGTTGAGTGACAATATGTATGGTTGGAAACCATGTAGAGAGTTGAACATGGAATCGTCTCTAGCAAACTTTACTTCCCTCCGGCTAAAAATACTGAACCAAGAAATTCACCTCAATTTCTCTTAAACTTTCTCTCGGAAAAAAGCAATAGAGAAGAACATTCGAAAAAATTTCTTTCCCCTCCCAAATTTTCCATAAAAACCAATTCTGGCAGAGACTTCTTCCGCAACTTTGTACATGATTCCAGGAGGATTTCGAGGAGTTTCCCAACATGCGATGAGATTCCACTCCTCAATACAAGGAGACGCAGAGATGGGATTAAGCATGATGTATTTTATTATGCTGTTGATTATGATTACTTGCACAGTATACAAGCCTTTCCAGCTTTCTCTCTGCTCTTTGATGAGGGTAGGAGGACGGGACGGTATTTGTATTCCTCTTTCCTTGTCAAATCCCAGAGTAGATAGTGGTTATCTTCAAAAATAGAAAGCCGGTAGTATAGTCGATAATTGTTTCACTTTCCTCAGCAATTTATATTTAACTCCATACAAAACTTGAGAAGGGAAACAGGCCCGTCAAGTTAACCATCAAAAGGAATTATTAGTAAGGAGGAAAGGTAGTTGTTTCAAGAGGGAATATGTTGTCCAAACTTTTGGATGTGGTTGACAAGGCTAACTCTGCCAAAGTATTTAGTTTGACTTCCACTACCACTACTCCTACTACTACCAACAACCTCGTTCATAATTACGGAACGGGACAAAGAGGCCCCCAGACTTGAGGGACAGGGAACTGGTAATAATTTAAAAGTGCTCTTGTCAGCCTCTCTGTGGAAAACAATCAAGTTCTGAAGTTTCTGACAATGAAGGACATCGTATCCGCCATCAGTAAATATGAAATATAATTGAAATTCCCAAAACGAGGAAATCCAGAACCCTCTCATTTTGATTTTCCTCGCAAAGGTGATCAAAGGAGGACGGAGTCTCTAGCTCTAGGAAATTAGCATAAGAAAGAAGGTGGAGTGACAGGGGAGAGATAACTTTCTCTTTCTCGGCTTTCCATTTCAACTGGACGATGGGCTGATTTTGTCACTTTCTAATAGCCTTCTTTCCTGATCCTCTGTTGGATGGAAGGACCCTTCAATTGCACAGAAACCGGATCAATTGTTTCGAGGGATTCCGCAGAGCTTGGGTCATCCATTTTCTAATTAATTATGTCAGAGTTTATTCTAAATTCCCAAGTAAAATTTTAACTTGTCGCCTTTAAAATAATCAAAAATTGGTTCTAAGCATTCGCAATTGACAGCTTGGGCTTCCTGTTAACTGGGATCTAGAAAACTCTTACCAATCTCGTATGGATTTATAATGAGCCTTGTCAAACAAGGAGAAGGACAGTGCCAGTCTGTTTGCAAAGTAAATGAAATATTTAGTATTTGATTTTGCCAGTATTTAGCATATGTAGTGTTTAATTTTCAACGAATTTTTTTTAAAAGTAGAGTTGAAGTCCTCATTTACTATTTTTAGCATTTCTGGGAAATAATGAGATGACCTTTGAAATTCTGTAATAATAGCCTTGATTTCGAGTCTCAATTTCTATTGAAATGCAATTAAAGAATTGCAGTCTTTATACCAGTTCACCTCTATTGTGCTTTGTGCGGACAAGTACTTTGAAGTATTGCCTATAAACAATCTCCGGTTAATAATTGTGCTGTAGAAATCATATCGTCCACTGAATGTAAACTAATAATATTGTTTACCCTTGGAATATTTTTAATATTTCAGCTACCTTTAAATACATATTTGCTGAGTCTATTTACAAGGATCCGAAGTTACAGTAATGTTGATATCTGGTTTTAATTGGGACAGGGACCATAAAATATTACTCTCTCTCTCCCTAGCTTTCGTTCTCTTATTCATGGGAATAGTAACCAACCTCCCAGTATTTGTTAGTTTATTTATTCCATTCGGGAGGATCGATTTTGCTGGAGCTCTCCCATTAATCATGGGACCGAGAGAGCATGTATCATCTTTGGCGTTCCTATTTCCTAAAAAAATAAAATAAATGCGGAAATAGCTGCCACTACTCTTATTGCACAACAAATTGATCCACGGCCGTTGTTCCCGCAGCAGCCGACTTTTTTGGGGAAAGGTATTGAAATTCGTGTTAGACACACACATATTATGGAAACTAGGTTACAACTTCTATTGTACTACTAGCTGGATTTCTGTAGGAAACGCAGTGCAGGAAGTGAGGAGAGAATGCTGCTTATGTAGTTATGTACGTACCTGAGAGGGCTATATATAATGATGCTAGACTGCTAGAAAAATCTGGTTCAACTTAACATTGTTTAACTTCCCAGTCACATCCGAATTCCAAACTTTCCTAATAGATTCCCATCCTCTGATCTGTCTAAGAATCTATAGGCACCCTTCTTAAGTATTCTATATGGTTCTCAAAGACAGATTCATCAAAGCCAAATCTCTGCCTCTTTATACGCCTTAAGACGACGATATCAATCCATATCTCATGATACAGTCTCGGCCCATGTCTGTAGTCCTTCTCTCCAAGTCCATGCCTTAAACTAGAATATTCTATGTACTGCAAGCGGAAGCCAATAAGATTATATTCCCCATTCAGCAAGGAATGAATTTTTTTCTTCCTCTGACAGATATGTTCTACATGGAGGAAAATTCGGATTGAATGGAAGGTGATACATAAGCCTCCGTAGCAGATTCTGAGGAGAACCGTCCAGACCTTTCTATTTAAGTTAATATTGAATTAGATCCCGAACCTACTCTGTATATTCTAATTTTCTAATAGCAATTACGGCTAGAAGAGGAAGAGTAGCAGACGTCTGGATTCCTAGTTTAACACTGTCGTTGACACCCTGTTACCTACCCTTTGGATGCAGAGCAAACCTGGAACTAGAGTATTCGGCTATGTAACTAAACTGCACACTTTTAGACCTAATTTCCACTTTCTTCATCTTTCTCGGAGTAGATAGGTTCCTTTGTTTGGCAGTGGTAACGATCCATATGTACGAACACGGAATCCCGGGTTCCATAATACCCAATGCGTGTAATGTGAAGTTGATGCCAATCAATATGCCATTATAGGGATTGTAATACTACCACCGTCATACTCTTACAATACGAAGTACTACGCATCGTCTGGTAAAACAATGGACTCGACTAGATCCATTTCTTTGACAACTTTTATATACGATCCTGAGCTACAGGATGTAATGTGGCCTTTTATTTATTGTCTTCGATCTCTTCTATCTCTCTCTCTGACTTGCTTAATCCACTGGGAGAATATTTATATCGGAATAGTAGACAGTCGACTGCTTTTTCAGTAATGATAATGGAGCGCTAAAGGGTGCCACTTCCGTAACTTTGTTAATCTTACCTGAAATTAACAGAGTTGAACATGCAGAGAATTTGTTAATGAAATGGAGTCATTTTTGTTGAGTGGTAATTTTTGAAGTTACGAACGCTTAAAATTTTGTCCTACCTATATGCCCGCAAGTAATTTTGCCCCGTTCAAGGAACAACGCAACGCTCCTACCATTCAGACTTTTATTTTTAGATTGTGACATTGTGAGAATCCGTATTGCTCCTAAACATTTAGCTCCGATTGGCGTCTACTGGAGTTCTTAAAGAAAATTGACAACGTCTAGAGGTTTCTTTATTGCTGGTAATCAATTATTCAGTTACGAGTCTCCTTTCATGTGCCGAACGTAGTATAGTTTATAATCGGATTTAGAATGCTTCTTACTGGATTTAGACTATCGTACCTAAATCCAAATGCAGAACTGATAGGAAAATGAAAATCGGAAAGGTTATAGAAATCACCGGAGTATTGGAGAGGAAGGAAGTGTTCCTTTCCCTCTTTGTACAGGGAGCTGCTGGTAGTATCTCACAATTCTTTTTAATCAAACTACATATCAGTTCCTACAGAATACGAAAGGATGATGGGAAAAGATTTCCAATTTTCTAATTTATTCCGCATTTTTTATGAATAGATTTGCTTAAGCTTTTTGGGACATGATTCCAACATGGTTTGCCGGTCCATTATTCTCTCTCTCTCTCTCTCTCTCTACAGTTTCAAATGGCGTGGAAGACGGTAGTATAAGCTTCAGGGGAGAACGATGTCGGAACATGTAATAAAAATAGAAGGAAGCCATTGAATGTAATTTAATACGATACCTTCACTGAATATATTGTGGTTTTCCGAGCGATTATTATATCGTGTGGATCGATTGCTCGGTTTTAGTTCCGAAAACAGAACCAGATACGTTTGTAATTTGGCGGAGGTCAAATCCCCATATTTCTGACTGCGATCCTCAAAATGATTATAAATCCTGTTTTTGTTGATACAATATTTATTGATGCCTAGTCATCAAATGAGCTCGTTCATCGTTTCATATCCGATTTCATCCACTGTTAATGGTAAATTGTTAGGAAATAAAAACAACTATTCCCAGCCGTATAATAAGGCAATTCCGTCGTTTTTCCTTCCACTCTGGATCGTATTTGCAAATGGCTGAATCATTAGAGGGATAACTTTATTTGTTTAAACGCTAATTGCGTCCGTATAAATTTCATTTGCGAAGTTAAACTTTCTGATTTCTCAAAACATTGTTAAGCAAAAATTTAGAAAATAACAACTACAAGGACGGATATGACGAAGTTTATGATTTTATATTTGGACTCGTTATTCTGAACGTCTGTTTGGGTAACAAATTATTCGGCAGTCCCAATTGGCTTGCTTGAGTTGGTTCAATAATTAATTTAACTCGATTGTAGACAATTCTGAGACAGGCTTTTCTTAGAAAGTACCCATTCTCCTCTTTAAAATACCGTTACTTGATTTTCTGACGATCCTGGGAGAAAATTCAGAGTTGAAAAAATCCCATTTAACACTGTTTTACTTATATTTATGAGCAACCATCCCGTTTTTTTTTATTTTAGCCTCTAGCATTGTCAAGTAAACAAAGAATGGAGATTTCTAAACTCCGTGAATAAAAAACGAGTAACTTCTTTATTCTTTCTTCCAAAGAAATGGGCCTAATGAAAGATAGAAACTAAACTGAATACTTTCTCCGCTCATTCACTTAATAAAACAAACATCCGAATAATTGTAGGAATTATTTAAGCATAAGAAGTCAAGGAAATGGAAGAAATCGGTTATAATTCCATTCAAGAGGAATGAAAAAATTGTAGAGGAGGACGTGTTGATAAATAAACAGAAATCACAATTCCCTTCATACAACAGAGTAACCCTCATGGAGTCTGATTTCGAGCTTGAATGAGTTATAATTTACTGAAAGTCTCTGAGTTTGTGAAGTAAAGAATTAATGAGTTGGAATTTGGAGAAAAAAATTCATCAGGTAGAATAGAGCCGAATGGGATTGGGAGTAAAGCTAAGTGAATTAGGTATGCACACTATGCACATAATAATATTTCCCTGGGTTTGAAAAATAGGTCTGCTCCCGAATAAACTTCCTAGCTGCACAGTGAATCGTATAATTTTGAAATCGAAATGAAATTAGAAGGGTGAATGAGTGAATGGTAGAATAAATTGGATGATGGTGTATAGGCAACAACAAATGGAGTCTTAATTAGAGATCCGTATCATCAGTAGCTTTTGGCCGAGTTGGAAGGCATGAGACTTTTAGTAATAATTCTCACTCCGCCGCGCGGCCAGCAACGAGCTCTACCCTTCTACCACCATCACTTCCACAAATTCCCGACATTCAATGTTTCGAAATCCTCATTCTCCCTATTCTACCCGCGCCCACTTACGTTACCCACTCTTAATAATAATAATAATGAAGCCAATATCATACTAAAAGGAAAGAGTTTATTATCCCGCAGAGGAACTACAGGAGAGGAGGGAAATTTTTTAATGATGAGTTCCTCAAGAGCTGTACGATTCCATTCATTTTGGCTTTTCCACCAACCAAGTCAATGTTCGGTGGAGGATGTGTGCCTGATGAAGTCAAGAGGACCGTGTGTGTATGTATGTGTGTTCTGATCAGCGCAGCGAACATTTTAAGGTTTCTATTTAACTAAAATGATGGGGCATAAGGACAAAAAGGGAAATATTATTGTAGAGTTAAATGTGTTTCTGCATTAATTCATCACATTTTTACTGCAATTTGATGGTTTTGAAAGGGTAAAACCAATGCAGCCTTATAAAAAATTCACGATTTTTTTTTTTATTAAAAATCATCCTACAGTGTCTTAATCCTAGATTTGAAATAATTACTTGATACGGAATTAGTTCACAATTAAAATCGCATCAGGAGTAACGATAAGTTATTATACATTACCCCTTTGGGAATGAAAAGTCAACTTCATGGTAACAAAGCCACGGCTACACATTTCCCATCATTTAAAAAGCTACACATGGCTTTCTGGCTTTCTCTTTCACAATAACAGGGAAGACTTATTGTTTCCTCTCCCCTGTTTATTTACACTAAAGAACGTACAGAGATACCCACAGAAAGGTGTACACTATATTCGCTGAATCAGTCGACGCACAGACCTTCGGCATGTGTCCAAAATATATAGTTTCTACACAGCAACTTAAAGGCAAGGACGAAGGAAATATTATGCACCATGATTAATACAAACCCGTGTAGCGGAAACGGAACGAGATCTTTATTATTATTATTGAGGGGAAAGAATAAAATAATAATATTAAAAGATCCAAGGGAAAACAGAACAGAGAAACTTTTTTTTAGAAAAAGAACCTTGTGTCTGTGTCCCAGAAGCCTGTGAATCTCCTCTTCAAAAGAGAAGAAATTGGTTATAATGATATACATGTGTAATAATAACCCAGGCCTTCTTGTTCCATTCAACCTTGTATACATAAAACAAACGGGGAATTATGATTGTACAAATAATCAAAGTTCTCCCAACGCAACGGGGCAAACTGTAAATAATTCACACGTGTAACGGGTGTAACCAAGTGTTGTCTACGTGTAAATGTAAAGTCAAGGGATCATTTTCATTACAGTAGTTTTTGTGCAACAATTTTAAAATTCAATTCTTACTATCGGAGGGTAATGGTGGAAGTTCTGAGGGTGTGACTAATCTTATGCATGACCATAGAATAATTGTCTACCTTACGCAAAATATTTTTACTTAAATCTTTTTAAACACGGGAGTATTACTGTCTAATGTAACGGTCATATTTTATTTCTGTTTTGACACTTTTGACCCAATGCTTACTTAATACTCAGTTATCGTAGTCACCGAAAGACGAACAGACAGGCGAACAGGACCTTCACATAAAGTCTTTACAATACTTATTAAATAATGGAAATCGGGATGATGCACACATAGATTCCTAATAACGGGTCTCACAAAAGTTACGTAATGGGCCGAGGTTCGGAAGCCAATGGCTCCCTCCCATTGTTCACCTATAGAGTCTCTCTCTCTCCGATTGTTTCTCTCTCCATTCTATTGACTTTTATTAGCATTTACTTGAGATCGTAAAGTTATACTGCCGTCTTCCTCTCTCCTTCTCTCCCTCCAATGTCTCCAATCCTTCTGTTCCACCTTCAAATTGAATTATTATTATATTCAAGGAGTTTGAACAGATGAACTTTCTCATCCGCTTTGTAGTCTCTAGCCTACAACCTGGGAAGGGAACTATATCGACTGAGAGAAGTCAGGGAAAGTAGTAATAAAGTAATGGGAAGTTAGATTAGACGGAGGTGTCCAATTTGATCTTTGTTTCACAGAAAACTAATTATGATAATTAGACTCCCTTTGTTTCTACCTTAAATGCGATTAATATGGACGGGAAAGGGTTGTAGATAATGCAATAAATTTTCCTTTGGGGACATCTTCTATCCATTCTCTTCTATCATAAGTCCTCTCTCTCTCTCTGCCATTACTCATTTCCAGGGCTGGAGAATGGAAAATCCCGACATGACAACTCTGATGTTCATATACATTGCTAAGCGGAGGTTAGAACAGGAAAGTTAAATTTAATGTACTCGCTCCTTAGTATACAAATACCCGATGACGTTCTGTTGGATTTCCGACTTCTTCTTTACTTCCATTCACACTTCCCCTGAACTTTTCCCATTATTTTTACTTTCTGTATCTAACTCCTTTCTCAAAAAAAAACTTTCATCTTATTCTGTCGCATGTTGGTGAGAGAAAGGTAGAATTTATTCCCCACAAACATTCCAAAATTTGTTTCAATTTATGCATTTTAAAGGAATAATGATTGAAAACGAAGGCCGTGCTTCAAAAATTTAGTTACGTTTGAATCTGTGGAGAATTTGTAAATAAACGGGAAGGGAGTTTTTTTTGACGGGTTGGTGGAAATAATGCCCGGAATTTTGTTTTCTCAGAAACTCTTTAATCATGACTGGCATTAGGAACTGAAGTCTTTTACGCTTCGTAAGGAATGATAAACAAATAAGAAGTAAAAAATGTCGAAGGAAGATGAAGGGACAAACTAATTTGAATAATTATTCTGTTATCTGTATTTATTTGCAAATGAATCCCAACTCCCGTTCCCTCATTGAATAAAATTAGAGTGGCATGCCAGGAGTCATTTAGAGAAATGACGATCTACTGCTTCCAGAAATCTTCAAACCGTCAGGCTCAGGGTGTGGGAAGTGGAGAAGAAAAGTTGCTCATAAAATAATTTAAGATCTGAGATCTGGTGTTGATCGAGCTGAAATTAATATACAACCGTAATACAAGCTACTAATTGGGAGGCGGAGTTGGCAAGCCCAAAACTACCTCTGTTTCTGAGGAACAGAAACCTCGGAATAGTTTTACCATTACACAGGCATAGCCGAGCCCCACCACCACAACCGTTTCAGACTTTGTGGAGAAAGGGAAATGATTCTTTATAACCCTTGCGGCTAATATCAAGTAGCAATAAGCCGTGGTGTTGTGAATCTCTAGCAATTTGTATAAAATTACATCGTACTAATTGCAAATGGCTGCTTGTGGAGGAAGTTGGAGGTACAGGTACTTCCTGTCTAGAAGAAGAAGAGAAAATCCTAAAACCTTTCTCTATTTTCCCTCAATTCTATCCTTTTCAGTTGCCAAAGAATTCGCCTTTACATCCTTCTTCACAGCTAGTAAGTCAGAGTTGCAGTACCGTAAATACCTAAATAAGTCCCCATGTCGAAATAACTCCTCTTACTCTATTAATTTAGAACTAGGCAGAGTTATTAGGGGGCTTATTCCAGTATTTGTATAAGTCGGTTTCGAAAGCTAAGAAAGAGAGAGAGAAAGTGATGCTGTTCAGTGAGGGGCTATTTGAGGAAGCACAAAGTGTATTGGACATCAGCTTTCTCCTGGAATCACTGTAGCAAACGCAGTGCAAAAATAGTGCTCCTGGTCGGACCAACTCTGTGAATATAGGTGACTTAGGTGTGTATGGTTCGTCTCTAAAGACAAGCTCTTGGGCCGAATTCTAGGTTCCTCTTCTCTCTTTTAATACGTGTGTAGATGAAATTAGTTTGGCCTAAACTTTCCTTAGGTTCCTTCCTCCCTCAAAACTTGGGATGAGTGGTGGGAGGTGAAATCTAAAGTTTTCCTGAAAGAGAAACGCACTCATCTTGTTATGGATAAATGAGTCGTTTTTTAACTTGGAATTCCTCTGCCACCAACTTCTCAATAAATTCCCTTAGGCCGTGGGGACCCTCTCGGAGAGAGTGAGTATAAGACGAGGGTCGCATTGTCACTTACAGCCTCCAATTTTGATATACTCTTAGGGACTAGGTCCGTTCCGTCTCTGTAGAGGATTCCAATACTCAATACTTTTCATTATTTTTCTCGGGTTCTTTTCAACGGTGGTGATTGCCGGTTGGAAGTGGAAGGTTCCCAGGAGTTCTGACTTTACCTTCCAGCACCTACGAATAACATTCGAGGGTAACTTGAGCCGAGACGCCTAGCATTTGTACATATTAACTCCGATGGAATGGTGGAAGTACAAGGAACTACTTTCACCAACCGATCGTCCCATTCCCGTAGGCTATCCGATTCAGAGGAGTAAAGTGACGGTGAAAGTCCTGGTTCCAAGGATACTGAGAGATCCAACGAGTCCTCGTCCCCGAAGTCACCAGTTTCCTCATTTTGGTTGTGCCATACGGGAAATAGTTCCTCCAAATTACGTGTATATTTCTGCCCTCCTGAGAAGATTCGACTTAACGAGTATCCGAGAACGGTTGTTCCCAGTTACTAAACTTTCCCTTCTCATTGGAGGACTGATGGTAGTTAGAAACGTATAAGATGTTTATCAGGAGATGGTCCTGTTCAAGGAGGGCTGTGAAAAGGGCATAAAAGTGTATGATTTAAGATCAAAGATAAGTTAATGGTTTTCACAGTGGCTTACTTTCTCTCTCTCCCTTTCGCTCTTGTCACCCGTACTAAAATACCGTTTGACTTCCAGAAATGTACGGAATATGCTAATTACATTTAATTTTCATTCCGGATCTTCTAAAGTAAAGGCTGAGGAAAATTCCTAGCTATTTAATCGATCGGATTTAATTATTTTTACACTTTAATAACTCAGAATATTCAATGCCAGTTGTCACGTTCATTGAGCCGGAGATTTCAAGATCTTCTGGTTGAATTACTCTATGATGCGTAGATTTATGTATAAATACGATTTACCCGATACGTTAAATGCTCTGATTCCACTCTAATAATTTTTCTTATGTTATGGAATTTACCAAGATAATGATTAACACATCTGAAAAACTCATCAAAATATTGCGAACACGACTGAAAATTCAAAAAATTAAACCCGTTTATAAATACAACAAATATCTATATGTTCTGATGTTCGAAAGGTCTTTTAATTTTTCCTATTATTCCTAATGTTAAATTTATTTGAGCAGGTAGGCTCGTGATTAAAAATTGCTTCGCTGAAAGAGAAAATTCTCGGTTTAAACAACACAGGAATTTGGTAGCGTTTAATAAGCGCAAATATCTCTATATAACGCATCAGCTTGATTTTTGTTATTGATTAATTACACCTAACACGCATTTCCATAAATGCGAGCTAGAAGGGTTTGATTTTAAGTAAAGTGTTTTACGAATAATACGTAATATTACTGAATGATACTAATAACATAATTGGCTTAAGCTATCGCAAAAATAAATGGATGACTGGTTGACACATGCCTATTGTTTGAATGTGCTTTCAGAATGAAGCCAGGAGCTCCGAGAGCCCCAAAAGCCGCAGATTCAAATGTACGAGCTGAGCGTGAAGTCGTGTATCCTTTCGGAGTTCAAAATGATCTAGGCCACGTTGTCCTCACCAGAAACTCGAAGGTAAGCTGGCCCCAGTCGGATGAATGTTAATTTGTTATCTCAAATTCAAAACTGACCCAACACGATTTGACTTTTGTTAACCAAATGACACGTTTTTGAATGGTTTTGTCAATAACTTCCAATTAATTAAAATTGTCATCTATCATCTCTTATATCCTCAATTCACATTGGAGAGGGTTTAGGGGAGGAAATGGATGACTTTGAATCATTTGGACGAAATTAATAATCATTGTTTTGTGTATCCTGAAATAATTTTACAATTGTTATCGTTAGCCATAGCATAGCTTATGATTTCTTACCGGGATTCCTAGTTCATGTTAAAACTAAATCCGAATTTTTTTCAACGGATACTGCATCATTATATTAATTTGTGTTTAATTTTATTTCATTTAATTATGTTTTCATTTAACGTTTATTCAATAATTTTCTTAACATTAAACGCTAAAATTACAATTTTTTAAATCTCTACATCAAAATGACACAGTGTATTCCTGAGTAAAAGAGGTAAAATACACTGCCATATTTTTAGAGCTCAAACTTTAACCAGAAGTATTTTCTCAGTGGATGGGCAACTATATTATTTTTTCTGGTAAAGTGTTTATTGACGATATGATATTGGAAGGAACCGTAGGCAGTTTAGTTCACTTCAGACCTATCGGTCGGGAAGACAAGTCAAACGTATGATTTAGGAAAGAAGCAGTTCCTGGTGAAGAATGAGGAGATATTGAGGAATACAAGACAGACATGACTTATTGGCAGTCAGTCCTATCTATTCTAACATTTTCTAACTCATCTCTCTGAATTTTGTACACGGAAAGAGGAGACTTATGTTCGTTTGTCTTCTGGTAATATCGTCTGACCTCGTTTACTTACTTGAGACTTGAGACAGAAGCATTTCACATTCTTTCTCCTTCTCCTTTATCCTACAGCCTTTCCCACCTCTTTTCCCAACAGCCCCCACCACTGTCGGAAGACTGTCAGGACTTTCACCTTCAAAAATTATTTCCCTTCCCAAATACCCTACTCTGGCTATGCATACATTGGGTTTCCGGCCTGCAGCTGCTAGTAGCACTTTGACTACGAAAAATGACCACTGGGTCTCTTTCAAATGACACATGTCGGTGGGAGTTTACATGAGCTGCTTCAATATCCTTAAATGCCCTCAGCACTACAAGTAGTGAAAGTAGTTCCACGACCGAGTGAGTATGCACTTATGAAATCCCTTTCTATTCCACATTTATCAATATACCGTCTCGCAGAAGTGTCAAAAATCCTTGTATTCAGACTATTCAGAGCAACGTGTCTCGTCGGGGGTGTATTTCATTGTTAGCTAAAAGTTTAGATTTCAGAGACCCAGAGCCTGTCGTTCCTTACATTTTTATCCCTTATAAATATTTAAGTTAAGGTTAATTTTAAGGAGTAAAAGCAAACTCATGAGATATGGAACTGTAGAAAACTTGCAACACACATTCTGTTGGCAGAGAATCACACGTCGTGCTTTTCTTGAGAAGAGAAGCAATATTTGTCTGAATATCTGTTCGTGCCTTCATGTCTTCTAATCCTGAAGGGCAATTATTTTCTTATTTATTTAATTCCGGAAAACAGTCGGCTGGGATCTGGAGTCTGGATCAATGCTTCATTTTATGATTACCAACGCAGGATTAAGATTAAAGTCTCTGTCAAACGCAGGGTTTGTTCTATTTTCTATACCATTTGCAGGGACGTCTGATAACAGCTCTGTCGATAGTTAACCCACCCTTTTCCAATTTAGGAGGGGGGGAGGGTTAACTTTTTGAAGCAATTTTCTATTAACCCTCTCGCTAAGAGAGAGTAAAGCTACTATAACTATTACATAGACAGCTATTATGATGTTTAAAATCCAGCAAGATACCACCAGCGCATCAATAATAAATTGGTTCCTCAGCCTGAAGTCCTGCCATTTCTTCCGTAAATGAGACATTGACCACTATCAGTCGAACACTTAGTTTTAGATCCTGGCGGTTAAAGTTCTGGAACTTGACTTTCCCGAAGAGAGAGAGAGAATTTGAAGTAAGGTTTTGTCGATTCGGGACTGATGAATATGACCATTCATCAGATTGATTGTTGCCCTTCCTGAAGTGAACCACGGGACGAATAAGGACTGGTACGGAACAAGGGAATTTTCTCCTCTCTTTCCCTTTCAAGATGATCACGGACACGGTCTACTTTCCTCGGATAATAGAGCCCCGTTTCAGGTTTGTGGAGAGGCTGGATTTCTATTCCGAACCACGAACAACATCTCGGGTCGAAATGAAATGAAGAGGTTTATTTCGACAAGAAGAGGAAGGGACTGAAGGAGGAAGTGAAAGGACATGAGGATCTGTAATAATATCGGGTTGGAAATCCAATGACAGGAATGCAAGATCCACAATAAAGGAAATCCCGCTCGCTAATCTGAAGTAATGAACTTGAACAGACCTTAGATTTCATTGCAACTCTCTGTGACAAGAAACATAATCATTTCTTCCTTTCACTCAACCAACACCACACGACCCTTCAACTCTTCAACTCCTCCCGTACTTTCATAATGATTTGTTTTTTACCAAGGAATACATAATCCTAAACTTTAAGTGCGTCTACGGCGAGCTCGTAAATTTAATTGGATTCGTTCCCACGAAACCTTTAAATATTCTCGGAGAGGAGAGGACTCGGATTAATTACAACTTACTTTGAGACTGCTGGAGGAGTGACGAGAATATCATTCCAGGAATTTGGCATTTCCAGCCTTGATGTTCGTACATAACATTATAATAGGATGTTGTAGTCCTTAAGAGATCACCTCATCTTCTCGGAGCCCCTCCCCCCAAGGATCATATCCATATCCCGCTACTCTCAATATTTCATATAAAAACAGCCGCATTTGATTTCAGTCTCACTCAGCAGCCCTTTCTGGATTTTAATAATCTGGAAGGCTGGGATAGATTATTTTGTATTGGAATATTTGGGCTCTCTCGGCTTTCAGGTTTAACTCCGCTGGAAAGGGGATGTAAACAAACTGTGAGTCTTCCAGACTTCATTTCATCTACAGACTTGATGTCTCTACCTACCTTCCTACTCCTCCATCCGTCTCCGATGAAGGAGCTCAATATTGAAGTCTTATTTCATGGAGGAATTTCCGTAAAATCAATATGAGATTTCCTAAAAGAGAGCGGATTTGGTTGGTAGTGGTACTGTGTGCCCTCCACTTGAGTATGTGGAAAGGACAAGGAAGGGATCCCTTTCCTCTTTGATGTCTGCAATCGTATGATAATGATTTACCTCTTGAACGGAAACTGAGAAATGAGGTAGGTTTTCTGGCTCGTTGCTTTTCCCTTATAGATTCCCATGATCTCTTTCAATGATCTATGGATGTACGTAAAACCATCGGCGGAATAGGTTTTGCAAACCGGCCTATTTTTCTTCCTAAAATCCGACTGTACAGGATCACCTCGTTCCGTAATAACTCAAAACATTTGCAGTTCAGAGGTTTTTTTCAGGCCTATATGCATCATTCCACACCTTGGGAACATTATTACCTGTTTTTGGCTGATTACTTCATAAATCCTTGTAGTAGGATTGCATTAAATATTAGAAACACAATTTTTATCCTCATATTTTTGTGTTCTTGTGGATCAGTATTTATTGCAATGTTCACAACTTTCAATACCCATTCCGAATGACAAGGAGGACACATGACACATTGTTCTATGCTCTTTTACAAAAGTTACATCATAAATGCACTGGATCGAAAAGACAATGTTGCGGGAACAAATCGGAATATTGATCCCCGCTATGAGATGTCGAGAAGGTGGATGTCAAAAAGAGATTGGAAGGAAGTCGAAAGGAAGGAGATGAGATGTGTTTTTCATTTTTTTTTTCAATTTTATATTTTTTTTGTCAAACAAACAGCTTTTTTGGGTTATGGTTTCTTGGAACGATGAACCCTTAAATGTCTTGGGATTGATCAAGGAAACCAAAAACCATTTGAAATTTAAATTGAAAAGTTGAACTGTGAAATAGGACAACTTTATTTGTTAAAACACATGAAAGAACATTTACCTAAGAAGCCCTGAGAAACTGACAATGCCCAATGCAATCCCTTCTATTCAATATCATAAGTTCTTTTATAACTGTTTGATTTAACTTATTTTTGGCCCAATCAAAGAAAACCCGAACACTTTTTTTTAGGTGGCTGACGTATTTGATCGAATCAAATGGTACAGATATTATACTTGAATACAATAATATATCTTGTATGGTTTGAATCGCAAGTTTTCTTGGCTGTTTTAAGGAGAACAAGTATATAAGAACTGTCCCAGAAACCTATATATCAAACGAATATACGATACCGAGAAAATTGTGCATATTGTGCTATTTTAGGCCTTCGCATATTACCTTTGTTCGAAAATCTATGGGAAAATTGGCTTCTAACGACTTTCTCCGAGGGGAAGTTGTCAAACTTCTTGAACTACATAATTGTGAGGACGTTCAAAGGAAGATAACTTGTACATCAAGTGATTTTATTTAGATATTCCATATGTTACACAAGCGTAGAAGTTTTGAAACAATGTTGGTAACAAAATTGAAACTGATTATCCTGACGGATCCCGAGGTACGGACTTGTCGTGTTCTTTCTGATGTTCAGACATGAGTACATATTTGCTCCGTAAAGACGGCTTGCTTCAGTGAGCATATCAAAGAAAGAGAGAGATCGCAGGACAGAAGCCTGAAGAACGGGACGAACTCGAATTCTATAAAACCTGCAGGCTATTATTTTAAGGAACCAGATTGCAGATTCCTCTAACGAACCTATCGATTTGTCTTTTAGAGCCTTTAGCTCTTCCTTTGCACTTTAAGAAATGCTCTGCATTCCTTTTTCAGCTACTATATCTTTTGCGAGAGATTTCCTTCTGTCATTCCGGCAGCTTTGAGCTTATAGCATTGGGTACATGTTGTACAAGTGTTTAAAGCCGTTCTTGAATATTTTTCCAATCGGTTTACTGCATCTGTATGTTTTAAATCGATTGGAAATGTACATTTTTTGGTATGTTTTAAATCGATTGGAAATGTACATTTTTTGCCAATGACAGTGATATTTTGCAAACTCCGTTTACAAAAATTAATATATTTAGCACAATAATTTTGTTTCGTAATATAAAGTCGTTTTAATTGAGTCGATGTTTGAACCTGAATAATTTAATGCTTTCACTGAAAGCTTAACCATTTAATGACTTGTCTGGACAGGGCTTTTGATATCAGCCCTTATAATGATGATGATCGGGAAAATAGCCGATGATTATAACAAAAGTGGCTACAAATCCCTTCCAAAAACATCTAAATTTGACATATATAAATATGTCGACCGGGCGCTTTATTTTCTAGCAATAAAAAAGTAAGCAAAGAAAGGATTGAATATCCCAAACACAGATTCTCACGTACGTTTTAAATTTCAATCCGAAGGAGTAAGACTTTGGGGTTAAATAGACAAAGGAACAGTGTTCCATGTCAAGGGAAGAAAATGGCTCCAGTCAATGATGGAATGAATGGAGTGAAAGATAACAAATAGGTATTCTTTTTCCATAGACTAAATGAGGTTTCCCCATTTATTGTCTTGATATGAAAGGGAAGTCGTAGTGGTATAAGAGGGGTAAAAACGGATGTATTTTTCTCTAAAGTCGGTAAGTGTGTTGTAAGGTTGGAGTGAGCTGTCACTGAATTTCCTGTTCTTATTCCCTTTCTTCCAGAGTTCCCGAGAGGATGGCCGTGGAGATGGATGTCCTGGACCCCCAATTACAGAGCCTACTGTCCCAGTTCCTCCAGTGCCGACACCCAGACCCTCTACACCTGCGTTCTCGACGCTTGCTACTGGACTATCTACGACAACGACAATCACCACGGCAGCCAATACAATAAGCGGCGGGATTCACAATAAGCAGTTTAAGCCAGTGACTCCCCCACCGCCACTCCCATTATCACCATGCCTTCCTCCTGCACCGCCTGAACCAGAGCTCCTTTCCCCTCGTGTCCTCACTGCCTCAGTATCTCATTTGTCGCTCCAGTCAACGCGTCATAACAGGTATGGCTTCTTTGATTAAGTCTGCCAACATTTGAACCATTCCCGAGACAAAGGACCCATGTTCACGCTCCAAATTCCCTTTCCTTAAAAATGCTAACGAAGTTCCTTAACTCCGTATCAAAGCCCCCAATTTCCGTATAGAAATAGAACCCTCTGACCAAATCAAGAACAGGCACGAAATATGCCCAAAATTTCAACTTATGAATTGGGAGTGTATAGTATGTAGTAGTAGTTACGGATTGATCTTAAGGAAAAGCCGGATTAACTACGAGAGGGAACGATTCAAGATGAGGAATTAAATTCAAACTTCAATAATTCAATTGAATTTTGAGAGCAGATCTCCCTTCCTCCAGATACGTCTTCGAGGCCTCAAAAAGAAGTGCCCCTGAATGGAGCACCTGAATCAGAAAGAAACATTTAGATTTCGGTCGAGTGGAGCAGTTGACTCGTCTTACAATAAATAAGTATTAAAGGGAACTGCTCTCTCCTCTTGAGCAGTTGTAGCCTGATATGGAAGGGAACAAACAAAAGAATGAAAGGGAAAGTTTTAAGGGGTTTTAATTAATTAGAAATTGAAAGACTGGCACTTTGAAAGGGAGGAAGACGGAGGAGAGCGGAGGGGGTGTTCGTACGTGTAAGTAAGCTGGATGGGAAAATGGAGAGAGGGATCTGTACGGTAGTTAGTTGGGCCCTAGTTTTGAGATCGTCATCCATAAGAGATATTATTATCGAGAGTTGAAGAAGTAATGAAACTTTCTCCTGAGGGGAAAGTTTGAACGCCAAACGAGACAATCTGTTTTCGGGAATTATGAATGGATTCTTGATTTCTCCATTAGAGAAATTGCCGAGCCAGCAACACAGAGACATTCTATCGACTATCCAAGAGAGAGAGAGAGAGAGAGAGAGAGAGAGAGAGAGAGAGAGAGAGAAAGAGATAGAAAAAAGAGTAAAGTTCATCGCAAATTTAGTGCTTCTATATCCTAAGGACAAAAACACCAATTTTTGAACTGACACTTCATTCTCTTAACCCTTTCATCGTATACACTTCCACCTCTTCTGCAAGATAGTTCATCTGTTCCTAAGTTTTCCATCCTCTTAAGTGACTAGATAGAGGAGTATAGAGGGGAATAGAGATCCACTCATCCTTTTCTCATTCGGCCTGATATATCTTGTAATATCCTTTAATACCTCGTCCTTTTAAAAACGTTCATTTCCCTCGTTTCAAAACACTGTATTCATTCCAAGGCGGAATCTCTTTTATGTTCAGAAAGACTTACTCCGTTCCATCGGCGGAGGATCCTCATCCAGACGGAAATTCAGGAACAGAAAAAGTCAGGGCCGAATTTGGATATAATATTATTATCATATAGAGATATTATCTGTATAGACCGACTGACTTAACTTGTATTATGTGTATATGTAAGTTGAATCCGAATTTTACTGGCATTCAATTCTAGGCAGGAATGAGGATCTAAAACCATTGGAGGAAGAGGACCAAGATTTCGGCTTTTAATTTTTCCATATAAATTATTGCATGAACTTTTCAGAGCGCCATTAACTTTCATTTTGATTGTTAAAAGAAGTTTGTTGGGACTCCAATTTCGTAGTTGAGGAGTTGGGAGCGAGGAGTTTCCTAGATGAGATTTTTCACGTTTTCAATAATATATGAGATTATTACGCCTATCAGAAATTAACGCTTTGTTAATCAAAGGGCTTCGTACGTGGATTCCGTAACTGTAGAACCAGATATCAAAGGATCTAAACTTTATTTTATTTTCGTATAAAGTACACTTAAGGAAATCGAGTAAAAGTACGCTTGAATTGAAGGATGATATCTTCGGCTAGAAAGGAACTGATTTCGTTTGACAAGTGTGGCAATTATGCAGATTCGTGCCCTTGGAGACTTTTTTGCTTTCGAAGAATTGGACAGTATACAGGATAGGAGCGTGTCAAGTACTCGAAACTTTAAACAAAAAAATCAGTACATGTATGTTATCCAAGTTTGACGTAGGAAATTAATTTTGTAATTTTAATTGAGTTGTAAGAGTTAAAATTGTGAAAGGAATCGTTCTTGGAGCCATTATTCCGTTGAGTTTATAAGGGAAAAGAAAGATATTTTTTATTTCGAATAATTCACTCGCAGTTTTGAATTCTTATTCTAATCTTCATTTTCAAGGAAGAATCAATGCTTTGCATTTGTTTTGCAATGGCTTTAGGTCCAACAGAGATGATATGATTTACACATCGTTTTCACGAGGACGGGATAGATTACTAATGAAAACCGACTACTAAAACTGAGATAGTCAGAACTGATTAGGATTTCTAAGATAGAGACTAGAGGAGAAAGGGAGAAATGAAATTAAGGGGAGGGAATGGCCATCTGAATGGAATGAAATAGATATGCAAACCAATATAGATAATCTCAGAATTTCTATGCAGATTTTCCTGCCAGGGCCAAGCAACTTTACTGTCGTCAGTCTGTACATCTGCCACGTGTACTTTTTGCTGAATAATTCGGACCTTTGAGGGATCCGAACCCCAGTCCAATGGCAAAGTATTGAACACCTTAACCACTGAGCTGGATGACTGACTCTTAGGCTGTAACCAGTTATCAAGCCGATAATGCAGTACACATTTTAATAATATGTTCTGACTTTTAGGTAAATTGATTTTTGCTGTTTAATTAAAATATCAAAACAAGGGTTTCGGTTTCTTCCATTTCCCTGAGCTCGTATTTAATTGGCAACTTGAAAGTAGTATTTTAAAACCGAAACTCCTGCATAAAAACAGCATAAACCAGCTTCAGCTTGGCTGTTTTATAAGGAGTAATCGATCGTTTCTGCAAATCAATCCGGCATGACGAATCAGACAGATATTGATTTTTTCTTCCTCTTAGAAAAGGAGGTCGCGTAACAAGGCTAGAAGAACCTCTAAAAATGAAAGTCTTACGGTTTCTTGAGACTTATTTTCAAGCATTAAACTGATAATTGATGAGGGAATTTTTCCATCCGTGCTGAAGCAGACGTTCTTGATCTCCATTTTATAATTGTTAAAAGCGTCGTTATCAGATTTAATAAAACTCAGTACTCAGTGTATAGCCTAATAGCGAGTCATGTCTCCTAGAGCAAGTAAACTTATTAGTAGAAAACAACTTCTATAATCCCACAAATGAGATATTATGATAATATAATATTACGATATCCAGCCTCTCCTTCCTGATACCTTGGCAGTCGAGTCGAGACGTAAGACATGAACAAGATAATAATTATAGATCAACTTCGGTGCCTTTGGCAGTTCTTGAAATTTTAACTCGGATTTTAGTTTTAGTCAAAAGTTCTCCTATTGCAGTCGTGCAGTTGAAGGGCTTGTGTAAAGGTAAGGCTGGATCGAAACCCTTCTGCCGAGAACAGGACGAGGAAGAAGGAATATGTTCTGCCTTTGAAATAGAATACCCGTGGGTGAATCCCGAAATTTCTCCTCCGTACTTGATGAATCGGGGATGGAACCAACTCCTCTTCCTAAACTATCGACTTACAAAGATATTTTCCCCTCAGAGGATCCCATACTATAAAAGCCTTCGTAATAATAAGCCATTCCTTCCTTCTCAAGGAATTTTCTGTAGGATTTTAAACCCGATTTCGAGGAGGAAGAAGAAGAGAGTCAGAAAATACTTTAAAACAGACCAAGTCGGGATCTCTGGAGAGAATGGAGGGAGCTCCCTACCTTCAACTTTCACTTTGCTTTTTACTTCCTCATCCTAATGCATAATATGCTTCAGTTTGTCCAAAAAACAAAGTTCAGTCAAGGAGAGGTAATCGGAATGCAAATGTTCAAGAGCCTCTGGTTAAGTCATCCTCTGATTTTCTGTTCCAAAAGTACGAAAAGATTTCCAACTAGACTTTCACCCAATAGAGAGTTAGTTTGGAATTGGAGAAAGATTTGAGGGAATCCCTACCTCCACCTCATCCCTGTCACTCGGCCATTTATCCGGACTTGTGTATAATTAACACGTCCTTAGCTCCTCATCCCAACCCAACTTCTTCCTCTGTATGCAATCTTATTGAATCCGCTCTCTCGGAGTACTTTGGGCCTATTCTGCTGGGACTTGAAATATCTCGTGTTTTGGTGGTTCCCTCAAGAAGAGGATTTCTTTCTCTTACAACTACAACTTCCTTGTCAAACCTTGTTGTAGTCTATTATAATCCCAGTCTCTGGAAATTAACAAGTAAGGCTCAGGCTGCCTCGTTGTTCATAACTCCTGTATCCAACCGAATAAAATATTCCGTACTCTCCTCCCATCCCGACGGTTTCAAAAGTGGTCCCGAGATAGACACGTTGTTGTATGCATAATGAATAATGATATTAGAAGGAGGGGTAAGTGCTTTCTTCCTTGAGGAGAGAGGCAGAAGACGGGATATTATTGACGTGGATGTGATATTGAATGTGGGATATGACAATCTGAGTAGTTCCTGGAAATGGCATTACAAGGAAATCTCATCATCAACCATCCACACAGTCTGTTTGTCAGCCTCTTTCACACGTACTCTTCAGTGTCATCGACAATGTTGAATACCATAATGGAGCAATAATAATAATAATATCCCCCACTGAAACATTTCATAGGAGAGAAAGTAGTAGTGATATCCTCCTGCCATGCCATTTCATCTTCTAACTTACTACTACAAATAGCTCGGAAAATAATACTCTTGTCCTCAGCCTTTTCCAGCTCGGATGGAATATGGAAGTGTCATCCGTTTTGGCAAATCCTTATTATTATTCTCTTTCTCCTTCTCTCTCTATTAGCTGGTCATTTCAACAGGGTGTACTGGCTCTGTTCTGTTGTAACTTGTATGGACTGTGCTTTTTGTACTATTTTAATATGTTACAACTCACGAGCAAGGGATTCTCCTTCTTCTAATTATTTTTAACAAGCTAAACTGGAGGATGATTTAATATCCTCCTCTCTGACTATATATATTTATATGGGCGCTTCAACTATTTATTCCTTGTATTCAGCCACTCGCTCCGACCCTCCTCCTTCTAACTGTAACTCAATACACAAAGAGATTAGAAAAATTGCTCAGGAGATTTGAGGATGAGTGCGTTGTCTGTTTTCCTAGTTTTGTTCTGATTTCTCAGTCTTACTGTTATCACGAGAACCATTTTCCCACTTGCAACTAAAATTGATAAAAACTCAAAATAGTGGTGAAAAAGAGGTTACTTCATTATGCTTTCTTTTTTATTCTGTATAGATTCAACTCAGGCAATTATTCGTTTCATCGGTAAGCTATACCACATTAACTCCTATTTATTTTCCTGCTATAGATGACTTTAGACTTGTTTTGGGATAAGAACTATCCGTGTTTTTGTATCTTTTGGTGGAATAGTTATTATTAGTCTATCCCATAGTATAGATTACTGTACCTCTGTATTTTTGCCGTAGTTAATTGCATCGTTTGCAAAGTACCATAGTCAACAATCATCACTCTCTCTGTGTGTTTGTGCTCTGTAGCTGTAATTATAGGAACCCATCACCTTCGTAAATTGGAATGACAGACAGCCGGGTTTGTTTGTTGCCCTTTGCTACGAGGCCTTTTTGGCCGTACATGTACTTGGGATATTGGGAATAATTATCAATCATGTTCTAACCCTAGAGTAATGTTTTTCAGAAGAAGGAGTATTCTTTGGCTCTGTTTGTTCACTGACTAATTATTAGGTAACCAGTTTCCACAACTGCTGTCAGTTTGTGAATGTTCATCTACCGATAATTCCCCAACCATCGGCATCATCATGGGTTGCGGAATAGGTATCAGATATTCCAGGGAAATCCTAATAGCTTCTGTCTCTCGGTCCGGAGATGGGTGAAATTGTTCAATAACTTTAATACCAAATGCAAACAAGGACTCCCTGTTTCATTTTCCCATTTCATTTTTTTTCTCGAATCACTTCCCTCAGATCCCTTAAACGTGCTTACCTCCGACGATCGATGAAAGAACAAAATTGATAATATGACCCTTTTCCCTTGTATAAACAAGGTAGGAATAAAACTTCCACTCGATCTTTCCCAACCAACCATGAACCGCATGGACTGAAATCTGCCTGAAAAGGGAACTTCAGCAAAGTTTAATCGTACAATATAGTTTAGGGGGACGAGTTTGTTGCACTTTCTCTGCATGACGATGCTACTATGACCTGCTTGTGAGTACTTACTTGTCCCTTCGCCTCTGATATATTATGATAAGCTCAATATTTACCATGAAAGTGAATCATCCCTCAGTTGTAGGCAACCTTGCCCTGTTCAGCGTAATAACTGCTAAATTGTTACTTGTCTCGATTCCATACTATTAATAGCCAGTAGCCCGTTCTGTATTATACTCGTACTTTCACCTCATACATTCCCTCCTCCGACTCTGAATATTAGATGCGCTGTCTTGTTATTAGTAACGAAGCCGAATGAATAATTAAACCCACGTTTCTGGCAATCTATATATAAATACATAGGAATTGGAAGAATTGACTCAGGTTGCTACGTGGAGGCATTCCCTAAAGAATCTCTATATTGTTTGGTCTAACAGCTTGGCCTCGTCATTGAGTGACCTGAGTTATGATGTTGCTGTTCTGGAGCGAGCGATACGGACCAATGATGCGACAAGAGTGAAAAAGTGCTTTGAGAAACACCGAAATCGTTTCCAGGTTAGTTCTTCTGGTCATTTATTCATTTATATCGTCGTCCTGAGGGCTACTTATTGTTAGTCATAGAGATCCCGACCCAAAAAACTCCACTATTCCCCCCGAATACGAGGACGGGACAAGGTAAAGAGGGCAGAGGTCCTTTAAGAAGAACAAGAAGAGCCTCTTCCTCTCTGCAAGATTCAACGTAATCTCCTCCCCTAGAACCTGTACCACTCCACATTTTATTTACTATGCATTATAGATTAATGTTTATGGATGCTGTGAACTTGTGATGGAATGGGAATAAGGGACAAAAGACTCGGAGGAGGGATAGGATAAGCCTCTAATAGCAGGGATCTCCTTAGTTCCAGAGCGGCTCGAGACCGAGGAGAGACAGAGAGGGAAAGAACGTAAAATAAATAAGGACTCAATCCTTAAGGGACAAATACCTAAGCCGATAAAGTCTTTACGGAAAAATATCTGCAGTTATACTTAGTGACGGATCGTAGCCGTAAGAGAATAAGGGAAGGTGGATTGATACTTCCTCCTCCTGGCTTTGTCGATTTAAAATTCAATCGTGGACCATTACGGGCAGAAGGTGAAAGGGAAAGCTGGGACGGAGAGGATAGTTGTTGTATGTGTCCGCAGTGAGCATTTTATACAGTAGATTAACCGATTTCCATTACTGTTTACCATGTATATTACAGGGGAATTCATGTATTCCAGTCACGAACTTTGAGTCCAATACACCGCTCCTGGGGCTTATATACATATATAGGGGACCAAGCGTCCGACACAAATACGCTGCTTTGTTTTGTGACGACCGGCTCGTAACAGAAGCAGCTAGCCATGTAGGCCGTTTTATTACTGAAGAGGTTAGCCGGAGCGGTGATGCCGGTGGTCATAGATAGAATATGCGTCGAGCTATAGAGAGTAAGTTAGATGGAAGATGAAGGAAAAAGTATCCAGGCCTTGGCTCATATATTCGAAAACAAACGTAGAGTATTAGACTCTCTATTTGAAATATTCATGAATTTGCTTTAGTTCTCTTGCTTCTGGGGTGAGATCAAAAGCCAATCCACCTGTACAAATTCTATTCTCATTCCTCCCCAGCCAGGAGCTTTTACGTGACTTTCTCTTCATCCTCCATTATACCGTTCACACACATTTCAATCTATTAAAGTCCTGTCGGGGTGCTAGACCTCCTAGCTTTCTGTTTTCCTTCCCAACCCTCAAAATTATCCCTGTCGAGTCAATGCGCCAAATAAGTTCCTTAGGACATTGTTTTCCGGTTCTGCAGTTTTTTGCTCAAGTCCGCATTTAGTGCCTGATCTCACGTAGCTAAGGCCGTTCAATATTTAAATAAACGTACGAATGAGTAGACAGCAAACTTTCACTCTGCGGTCAGGACGGGCCGATGGATACTTAACTACTTTGTGAGGCTATTTATATTGGACAGGTTTATACCTGTACTGTTAAGGTCCTTGTACGGTTTTGGTGAGGGGGCACTGTTAGACAGTCAGTTTGTAGGAAGAGGAAGCGTAGGTAGGGATAAACTAATTGACACGGTCCTTCCTGGGCTTACAAATTAAATTAGGACGTACTTAGATTCCCACTCGCCATCCACAAGTTATTAACAGTCACCTCTTTCGGAATTCGGGATTAAAGGAAGAAGCAGGAGCTGTACTTCAATTTGTAGTGAATAAAAGCATAAATAATGCTGTTTGACATATGAAAACAGTTGGGTTGGGTAGAGAGAGAGAGAGAGTGCCTTCTTGTGTCACCTCATTTTAAATTGGGTTACAAACTCAAACATTTTTATAATTTCATTCACTCTGGATTTAACATGGATGTGCATTTACGTAACCAACATAAACTATGTTCAATTCTGATGATTCCAGCTAACTGAACGTGCTCAAAATTCAGCAAATGGAGACGGAGAGGTTGGCAGTGCGGTAGCAGGAGGATCCAGTTCGGCCGGACCCGTTCCTGGTCCTTCTTCTCAAGCAGCTAGATCCAGGTACCTTACGACATTATTCGCGTATTGACTCTACTTTAGCTACAAAACTTGAACTTCGGATGGCATCTTGGAAATTTCTAGCTTATGTGTACGATTCTTGCAGTTGCCTTGTAGTTAAATTTCATACACACACGTACATCGTTACTCTGAAGGATACTTGTAATGGAACTACGCAACAAGAGGTTAATAACATGCCGTAGAAACGCATTTCTAGTACAGGGAACACTATATTCCTTCAAATATTTAAAACATCCTATGATAAATAACCGGAAATGCTACTTTATTCTACAGATATGCCAAATAAAAAGCCATTCAGGTTCAATAGCTCTAATAAAATTTTTTTTTGTTTTAAATTAAAAAGAAAGCCCGAATATTATCGTTTCAATTCCAATTTCTATCTAACAGACATTGTAACATACTTAATATTTTCCCAAATCTCAATGAAATCATAATTGATAATTGTATCTTGTCTCTCGGAATACAGATAAAGTAGGATTAAATTTGTCCAACTTTTTGTAAAAAATCTCGACCCGTATTCCGAGATTCAAAGAGGAAAAGGATAAAATAACAGGGACTTGATTGTAGGGTTTGGGAACAATGTTTCGGGTGCAGTTGACAGTCGTGCGGTAGAGTTGGACAAGTCCTTATGGTTGGTAGGGAAATGTTTGAGGAGAAAGCAGGAGTTAAAATGGGGAAAGTGGTTGAAGCCTCTAGGTGTGTGTGTAGTTAGGCGGAGGGAGTTGTTGAGGAGAGAGAAGCCTTTGATAACAATGACCAAAGTAGATACGGTTTTGGGAAGTTGAACAACAAGCACTTTAGAATTCCCCTCATTCTTGCTACCGATTTCATGCCGACGCTCCGTATCCCATTCTAATGGGGGAATAGAGACGGTCCAATTTGAATTTCAAATATAAGGGAAGTAACTGCTACGGGGAGTTTCGGATTGATTTTACACTCTCTGACGAGTTCCCCTGTCTTTCATTTTAAATTTGACTTTTAATTTATTCAAAGAGTTTGGGATTGTTAATTGTTTCTGCTGGAGCGGAAGTTTTGGTAAAAACCGCAAACAAATATTATAACGCAGTATAGATGTAATAATGTATAAGGAGGTATGGGAAGGAATGAAGAAAGTAGTTGTAGAATGAATTTTGAGAACCGAGTTGCCGACACTTTTCCCTGTCATAAAACCCGTGTCATGATAATATAGTTGAGCTCAAGTATTCATTAGAGTCGGGATTAGAAAATCCACATAAAACTGGTAGTTCTTTGACTGGAGGAATTTGGGTTAATAAGAACTTTGTCTTGGTCACGTTGCAGCAGGCCTAGTGAGATTAACACGGAACTAGAAGAAAATCCCGTAGTGTTCACAAACGCACTTCATCTCGCCGTAGAATGGGGTGCTAATGACGTACTTCGATTTTTACTTCGGGAACAAGTGGATCCAAATAAAGGAGGGAGGCTACCGGACGCGTACGACATTTCTGTGGCTGGTAGTCGGAGTGCCTCAGTTTCAGCCTGGGGATCCGGCTGTGTCTTCTGTCCTCCCAGTCCCAAGAACATTTCCCGAGATGTGTCCCCAAGCAGGGAAGTTGGACGAATATTCTCGAGGAACTCGTCAAGAAATGTTTCAAGTGAGTCCTCTCGATGCGTTTCCCCCTGCCGAGAACGGCTCTGGTCCACCAAGGCGGACGCAAATGAGAACCGAGCCGCATACCTCCGACGAGAAGCGTTTAAAAATATATCCGCCAAAGTGGATGACAAGACGGAGTCCTCGAATGGTGATCAGGACTACCCCGTCCCGCCTTCCGAAGTTCGTCCCATCATATCGGTTATTTATTGCAATTCGGAGGAGAGGAGGCGGTCGAGCAGTGCGAGGCCCAGTGCCGGTGAAATCGTTCTCCCTGGATCCGGTTTCGGAAGCGAGAGAGATCAGGAGGGAGAGTGGACTCCAGGTAGACATTTATTTAACTTGATTATGTAAGCTCCACTCAAAGTCTAGTCCATCGGACTGTCTGTCAAGGCCCAGAGTAGTTAGTTAGTTACTGCTCTGTCTCTCAAAGACAACTTCCATTTCACATCTGCTCGTTCAAGTATTTGCATTAAATTATGTAGTTGTCCCATCATCCTCCAGAATTGTATTACTTGAGAGGAAAGGGCTGGGGAAACTAATACTTAATTTGATCCAAGCTGGTGTCAAGTGTACGTGGGTGCACACATGGGCATCGAGGAATCGTACGATTCTTTGGTATCGTAAAAGTTCAAAAACAGCGATTCCGCTACCGATTCCGATACCACACTAATCGGTATCGGAATCGGTATCGTATGTTAGTCAAGTATCGGTATTTGGAATCGGTATCGGAATCGTAAAACTTGGGAATCGGTATCGGAGTCGGAATCGTAAAACTTGGGAATCGGCATCGGAGTCGGAATCGTATGTTTTCCAAGTATCAGGTTTTGGAATCGGTAAAATAGCCAATAACTGTTCCGATTGGAAGACAAAAGCTCTAATTTAGCAGCTGCCACGAACCCCACAATTTGCGCGACTTTTTAAAATTTACTCGAGCTTTCCGCCTGAAGATGAAGATGTGAGTTTTGTCAGTCTTTTTGATTAATTAACTTTATGTATCAACTATAATCAATAAATTACAAATCACAATGAAATTGATGACCGTATGATAACAATAAATACGGATTTATTATTTCATGCGCTTTCCAGAACAACTACCTAGGTAGGGGTTCTGGAATGTTTTATTAAGTTGTAATTAACTGTATGTATCAACTTATCAACTACATTCAATATTTTCCAAATCACAATGAAATTGATGACCATATGATAATAATAAATACAATTTTGACATTTCATCGATGAACATCGCCTAATTCAAGAGGATAATAAATCTCATATTGTTCAAATTAAAAATAATAGTATTTGACCAAAAAATCATTGAGCAAATATTTAGTTGGAGAGGGAAATCTGAAATCGGCGATCAATGAGGCTTATTGACAAAAGACAGAAGAAGAACGACATTTTAATTTTTAAATAACAGAATCGGAACAAAGTGCAGTCTGCATTCTGCAGACTGCACTTTGCGACTGCGATATTATATTGACTATTATCGATTTAATTGAACTCTGAAACATTCACCGGCAATTAAAGATCCTGTATTTTTGTTCAGACTTTAGAGCAGTAACCGAGCAGGGTAACGCCAACCTAGGTAGGCATTGCTATACTATTTTCAGCTTTTATATATTTAATATCTTAGTTTTTTGCATTTGATATTAGATTTAAGATATGTCGGGAACCGAGGAGATTGAGGTTGACGAAGGACATGACAAAGTAATATTCCTTCAGTCGGAGCTTTCAAATACCCCTGGTCTCTTCGGGACTTTTGAAATGCAACTGCAAGCAGCACATTTTTACGTTAGTATGGATATAATGGAACAAAATAATAGCATGTCAGATGATAACACAGTTAAAAACAGTCTGCATTCTAGTCTAGAAAATTTTATCTCGAAAGTGACACAACCTGACAAACTGAGGCAGAATTATTGATATAAAGACGGTGTGTATGTTTTTAGACCCCTGGCTGCAGATTTTATGGAAAAAATATATAAACGCCAACCTAGGTTGGCGTTTTTTTATCCGCTTACTCTTTTCAAAAAAATGTAAGATTTTTCCTTAAAATTCTTGACTAAGGCTGTTTGATATCTGTAGTTCGTGTATGTTTATCAAAAAAATTACAAATAAATCTTAATTGTTGCCCCGATATTTCCTGAGATGTATGACTAGAAAAATTATTTTGTGTTTCGGTCTTCGATCAAGTATCAATGTGATTCCACTTTCAACATCTCGTAGAGGCCATCTAACATTGCAAATGGAACGGTCAACACCACATACTTTCATATCAGTTCGTCCTTTAGTTTCGCCTATCGCCATTTCCTGCTCGTAGTTTGCCATCAGAGTAAATTTAAAATACTAATTATAATATTTTGCTGTTTTAAATGATACGATTCCTAATTGTACAACTTCCAAATTGGTTAACGTTTAGGATGCTCAAAGTCAAATTTACAATCATACATACGATATTTACATTGTTGTTCGAGATTTGTTTATCACTAATCCCTGTCTCGGTTATTGTGTCTTTTCTTCCAAAAGCATACTTCTGTATGTCCTCCAATCGAACTGGTGGATACTTCCATTTACTGTTTACAAGGAAACAAAACTTCATACTTTTTCTTTGGTATGTTGTGTTTGTGGTTAGCAAGGTAGGTGAATTGAATTGATATAGAGAGGTAACGACACATGGAGACTTTTCTAGAAAAAGTTCATTTTTGAAGAAATTGAACTCTCCATGGGGATTTTCAACAGAAATGCCTCCTTCATTTTGACGATGATAGAAATTCCTATTGAATTAAAACCCCATCTAAATTACTATTAGGTAATAAATACATAGCAACAGAAGCAAGCTCCTGGTTTCATTCATGAAAATTGAAATTTTTATGAATGAATCGAAAATTTTACTACGATTTTTACGTTCTGTGTTCTGGGAGACGCGTCTCCGAGCGAAAAAAAAAATATTTACGTTTCGAAACCCCTCCATGTGTCGCTACCTCTCTATAGCAATAAGAATTCTTTCAGCTACCTTGTGTGGTTAGGGCTATTCGCTAAATCAAATGACTTAATTGCAATTAAAATTTTGTATTGTTTTTAGGATCTAATTTAGAAGATACCGCGGATCGGTGCTGGCTAGCTAAAAGAACGCCAACCTAGGTTGGCGTTCCTGTTCTCTTTATATATGATACAATGCAATAACTTACTCTACCCCTGAGTTTCAAAGATTTCGTATTGTATATAAGTATATTATACAATGATCGCATGTTGGAACCGGTATCGGTATCGGAATCGTGTGTTTTTCAAGTATCGGTTATTGGAATCGGTATCGGAATCGGTATCGGTATCGTATGTTACCCAAGTATCGGTTATTGGTATCGGAATCGGAATCGTAAAACTTGGGAATCGGTATCGGAGTCGGTATCGTTGAAACTTAGCAAGTATCGGTATCGGTAAAAAGAATCGTACGATTCCTCGATGCCCATGTGTGCGTGGGTGTTTTTGCAGGTGGACAGCAGCGGAGAATCAACCGGAGAGTGAGTTGGGTTTCCAGCCTCAGAGAGCCAGCAGATAGAAGTCGGATGACACTTGCTAATCGACTTCGAAGGCATTCCAAGCTTCGATTACCGAGACAAAGGTCTTTTTCGTTGGAAAGTGAGCTGGAACTCCGGACAGTGGCTAAACGAGCCGTTGGGGTAGCTGGAGCTTTGGCAAGTATTCGAGAGGCTCGGAGAAGTATCTCACTCAAAAACAGTCCTCTTCATTTCCCGTGGAATTTCAGAAGGGAAAGCTCGTCGGCCATGAGGGAAAGTGGAGTGTTTGCAGAACTTCGACGAAGTTCTGAAATTTTTCGGAACATCCTCCTCTCGATCGCTGGAAGGGACGAATCTACACCGACAGGTGAGACGGGCTTAACTTTCCTCCACAGGACTAACCATTTTTAGTTTTGTTAGATCTACTGACATCCACTTCCTCCATTTTAATGAGACTATCATATACCCCTTAATAATAAGGATGTTATGACTTTTCCTCTTTCTCTCAACATTTTTTCTCTTAACTTTTATCCCGAGATTAATAACATTCTGTCTTTCACTCTTGCTGTTGCCATGTCCGGGCTTCTCCTTTCAAAGTTCTTTTTCTAAAAATCTGACTAAAAGTTGCCCCTGCCAACAAGCCATGGTCCATGGAATGCGTGAAAGCGGTGCAGGTTATGAATAGGTTTCTTAGAAAGCGTAATTGCATTGGTGGATGTGTCAGAGAAACGGGGTTGGAAGTTTTAATTGGTGTCAAACCTGGAACTTGGATTTATGCATAATACCATTTGTAAAGGCGTTAACAGACTGCGCGGATGGTTACCAAGACCTAACGTTCCCGTAGGTTCCCATCCAACGAGGCCAGTGAAAGGATGTTAGTGGACTTTTAGAGAAAGGAGGAAAAGAGCTTAAGGGAGAGTAAATTAAATTTCAAAAGCCTTCTAAGTTATGTTTCAAATGGCTCCTAATAGCATGTCACTCATTCTGTTTTTCCGGTACTTGTCGGAGAAGAACTTTTGTTTTGAATACATTCTTTCTCCATGGTATATTGATTTAGACAAGAGCACTTAACTGATTACATAGTACCCACCTCCCACAAATGATGGTGACAGCAAGCATCTAACTGCTCTACCCAGCAGAGTACTATAATTATAAAGTGCCTACTCAGATTCAGAGATTCCTGCAAAATCAGAAATTAGGCCCTTCGAAAACAAAGAGCTACACCCACGGAGACGCATTATCGTCTCTGGGTTTGAGCATCCTCCTAATAAATGCTGAAGGAGATTCCGGAACTACTTGAATTACAATTTATAATGCAAAATAACACTTTCCCTAGCGTTGAAACGTAGTTGTAAAGGGTGGGTTGAGCAAGCGAATAATTTTACTAGACATCACGGTCCAACCTTCAGACTCAAAAAATGATCGGTGGCATGGATAATCCCTTCATGTCTCATCTTCAGCAGGCACTATTTCAAATGTACTCTAGCAACGTATTAATCGTAGTACCTATCAGAATCGTGGTACCTAAATCAATCGAATCTTCTCAAAATTCCACATTTTATAAGTAAATATTTTGACCCCAACGGATTTCACCATCCTAGGCACTAGAGCCTAAAATGTTTTCCTAATCCTGTATCTCCTAACAGAGAAGGATCAAGTAAATGGATATACACTTACGAACCACTTCTTATTGTTTTGCCACATATTTAAAGTACCATTCGTATTGGTCCATTTCAAAAACCAACAAAGTCTGTTAGGAAGAGACTTTCAATTTTTCCGACTGACACTTGCTTTGATAACTCAAAAGGAGTTCCAAATGAGATCTCCAATCCAACGAAAATAAGACTGTCAGATGAAAAAGCACCAACAAAAGAGGGCAACCAGAGTATGTAGAATGTAGATAGGAAAATAATATTATTTTCCCTTTTAAGATGACGACCAATGTGATTTGGACGGGAAGGACCTGAGCTTTTCATCTCTGCTAGCTGCCCATGGGAGACGGAGGTCTGAGCGAAGTGTCTCCTACTCCTCATGTTCGTGGTCAGATGTGTCCATCGGATCAGAAACCTTGCCAAGGAAACCGTTGAGCGTCAACCCAGCCATCTCCAAGGGACATCTTGTTGTCTCAATCGAAAGTCGGGGCCGGGAAGTGACGTTTGTGGACCACTATACCTCCGCACAACTCATGACCCTGCCACCACTCTTCCTGGCCGCCTGTCGTGGACGCTCCACACCCGTCACACTCCTCCTACAGTACGGTGCAAAGCCTAATACTCTCGTAAGTCCAACTCTCCAAGAATAATATAGATTTGAGACACCAAGAAGAGGGATTAGGCGGAACTCATAATTACACTCAAATCTCCACTTCTCCTCAGTTAATCTTAACTTTGGAAAAAACATTCATCCCTTATGACTTGACTGAGATCCGGGATTTTACTTACTTACTTAACTTTGAAAGAGGGACTAAGAGGGCCGTGGTGAAAGCTCTGAGACCGTATTGTCTCAAATGGCAGAGGAGGATGATGATGATTGTGGACCGTGTATTTCCACAGTTGGAGTGCGTGCGTGTTAGGGAAGGAAGTCTGGGAAAGTTGTTGAAAGAAGGAGAGGATTAGATGAACATTTACTACTAGTTGTAGTACTAGTTGTGTAGATAATAGTAAGTCTCCCGTTTTTCTGCAAGGGCTAATAAGCGAAAGTAATGTGAGTTTTAGGATAGGACTTTTCGGAATAAAGAATAATATTTCACTCTCTGTGGTATATAACATACCGTCCTAGGCAGTCATGAGTTTTAGAGTGGAAGAAGATCGATTAATAGCCGTACATGCCAAAAATTATTCCAGGATTCTCTTGGCAATACTCCTATCCACTTGGCCGTAATACAGTCGCCCACCCCATGGGATCCTATCCTTGATTTGATGGAAGCTGGGGGCAAAATCATGGCTCGGAATGAAAGGGGCGTCTCACCCGTTGACCTTCTACCTCCGATTACTCGTCTTCAGAAACAACTAGTGGCTGACTGCTGGCTGGGCCTCGTTCTTGAAGATGCGGCTCATATCAACGAACAGTCGGAACAAGGTGCCTTGCTTTTATTGTTTTATTACACACGGAAGAGGATATTGTAATAATATATGATACACTTACCCACCAGCCATTAGTATCCCCTGAATTCTACTTCAACTTTATGGATACCTTTTCCACATTATCTACACTTCATAAAATACTCTCTACACTTCCCTTTGATTCACGAGAGTTTTAAATTTCCAACAGTTTCCTCTTGTTAGAGCATAAAATCCTCTAGTTGCGATCTTTTAGGGCCAATTTATGGACACTTTCAGATTTATTCTGAAGCGTTAGAATTCTTGAATACATTTCTATGAAAGATATTCAGATTGAAATCTGAAGGGTTTGCCATGAAACGTTTTAGCATGCTCAATTGTAAATCGCAGTTTCCTTTTGTTCTAACACTTTCCAACGGAACGACGCAAGCCCCGCCACTGATTGATTCCGAGAAACTTTAGAAAGACGGAAATGAATTTCCAAAACATCTCATTGTCAGTCCTTCAAAGTCCCACACAAGGGAGAAACTAATGCAAAAATTGATCTGCTTCTTCCCGGTTCATGTTTGTGCATAATTTATTCTAACCGTGAAATTGTACGCAATTCCTCCAGGAACCAGAGAGACAGGGTCGAGATCAAGTCGCCTGTTTAAAAAGCTCCACGAAGCCCGGCATCACCGGGACAAGGCTGACCTTCGAGGAAACAAGGGCGGAGGTGTCAAAGGGGGTCTAGCCGGGGATCAGGGCCAGCCATCCGACTTTCCAACGGGTAATGAAGGGCCACCTCTAATGACCACTCCGGGGACGACTCAGCGCGGAAATAAGGTGAATAATTAGAAGTAATGGGGATTTAAATTTAAAACATAAAGCATCTGCATCCAACTACTTTGACATCCAATGAAATACCGTTTGAAACGCTTATATTCCGATGAGTACTTGAATAAAGCTTGAATTCCCTCAACGATCTCGAGTAGGAAGAGTAAATTGACATGGAGAGATATCCAGAGAAATAATAATAAAATTCCACTCAGGGAATAAAAAATGAGGCTGGAAAATGGAAATAGATGAGATCCGGGGAAAGAGAGAGAGAAAGCTTAGAAAAGTAAGAAAGATTGTGCTCATCTCACACGCATTCTACCACATACCACATTTACCAACACCAACACTTCCATAATATTTCCTCTCTCTCCTCCGAAATCCCCTGTGTCGGGTCTGACGGAGGCCCAGACTGCATCCCTATATTTATACAGACTTACTTAGTTGTTTTTCATGATTTGCGAGCCGAACAACTCATTCTAATCCAGGAAATAAATCTCGCATGTAATTATTCTTGTTCTTATTCCGAGCTATTTGAAACAGTTGGTCGGTTTTACTTGAGCAGAGCTAGTCGTAGGAGCAACGAGCCTGAAATTCCCATTATTAGGTCTAGAGGACGACGACGACGGTTGTTGTGTTCTCGAGAATCGGAGACGGGTATAGACCGACCATGTAGCATATCTAGGAACACTGCAGGACGTTACGATAACCAACCACATCCGTACTTGGTAGGAGGAGACTGATGGAGCCGATCCTCAAGTATTTAGCTACATTAAAATCTTCCACCACCAACCGACATATTATGCTTAAACGGAAAGTGGTGTATGGTACAGTATCGTCGTTCTCGTTAGCTCAGATCATCGTACATGGTGGTGGTGCGGTGGTGGTCGGGCCGGCGTTGATCTTAAGGAGACTCCTTGGTTTCGGGATATTAAGATTTGGAGGACTATAATACTAATAATATAGGTTGTGAGTTTGTGAGGAGCATTAGGTAAATTTAATCTAGGTCCTTACTTTGAACTTCAAGAGGATGGGCGGTCTCTTTTACCCCCAAGGGAACGAGCTGGTTCTTCAAGTAGCAATAAATGGCTAGTTTAACATCCTTTGATATTCCACAGCAGCTTAACATGTATAACACAATCGAGGGTGGTTACTTTGCATGAAAGTTGGATGATGACAGGCGAATTCCAGAAGGCACACTCCCGATTACATACTAATCCCGAGAAAACATTGTTGTTGATACTATTCTCCCGTACCCATATATGAGTGATGCACAGTTCCCGTGTATATAGATCAACAAGGCTTTTGAGGTTTGGGGATTGAATGCCCAGAGTTTCTATAGCCCGCCAGTATACATGGCCAACTTCTTGCGCACGCCAGAATAACTCTGAAAATCTATACATTATTATCAACACCATATCTACAATTGAACGTATCTAGAAAATAAATAACAATCGAATGTCAACTATTCGATTACCCCTGCTGATTTAGTAATATAGTAATTTTTAAAATTCTTCGTCAATCACATCAATCGTCATTAATACATATACTACATAGGTATATTACTAATGCTTCTAGTTTCGAACAAATTCGAGATTCGATATTTTAAAAAAAATAATCACGACGCGTAATTATTTTCGGATTTATTTTTCATAGTATCGTGTTGACATCGAATGAGCATAGAACCGATACAGAATCGTAGGGTATTTCTTTTACAATTTTCTGGTTATAACTTATTACTAATCAGAAGATCATGCATGCGAGTCCTGTATTATCAATCCTATAATTCTGTTTCTGTTGATGTTCATTTTAGTACTATTTAAACATTAAACCCTACTAAAAACTAGAACTTTTTCCAGGATGCATTTACTTAAAGTAATTAGCAATCGATTAATATTGGTTGTTCGCGAAAAAGACCGACTACCTTTTGAGAACAATTGTGTTGAAAACGATATATCGGAAATATCGGAATTCTTTACAAGTACATCAAGCACAATTGTACAATACGTTTTTCTAAGCTAACGGCCACATGAACAATCTGCACATCGTTCTCGAGCACCTACACATTTCTCCTGTAGATGATCTCCCCGTAATCCTATTTCATATTTAAGAAGGTATGCAATCTGTTCAAACAATCGGACACATTATGACCTTAAAAATTAAAACTCAAAGTATATTAAAGGCTTCATCTCTTCAGCTTGTACGACTTTAGTCCTAAGAAGTTCTTCCGATTCTGAAGCAACTTTTAAAAGTTCGGTTATTTTGATGGGGTTATTTTCGCTTTTATGATTGGAAAATTCCTCTCGGATTTTGTTTCTTGCGGCTGGTGGACAATTCAAATAATTATCAAATTATAATTTTTTAAACTATCATGTGTCATGCATTGATTGATGTCAAATGTTAAACTCGATTACCAATGAAAGCGGTCAGATCTCCGGAGAAAACTTTATCCTTAGATCTGTGAAGTCGCTTAAAAATCGATAAGACCTGTCACATCACAAGAAAATAAACATACAATTAACAGATTATTTTTATGGATTTTGATGCTTGTTAAAAATGTTAAAATATGAATAATAATTATTTATTATTAATGATTAATGAATAACAAATAAATACAAAATAACAAATTAATCAAAATGAATAACCTGAGATCGGGTAGCAGAATAGGTGTTAGGCCAGAAACGTCACTCTTTCGGCTTCGAAGTACTTTTGGTGAGAACTTGGACATCTTATCTGGAGTCTTATCTTTCCGGACTGGGGCTACTACGGAGCCAGGAGCACTGGTCTTATTTCTGCTCCAGAGTCAGTTCGGGCTTTTCAGTGGTCTTCTTTTTCAATTGCATTTTGGGATGACGGCGAATTGGTGTTGGGGTTGCAATTGCAACTGGAGAGGAAACTCGAAACTTTTATTTTTCTTTCTAAGATTTTTCGGCGAGGTCTTCGATTATTCTTGAGCTTCAGATTCAGGACACAAAATTCAAAAAGAAAAATTCAAGAAATCTGGAGAGAATTTTAGAAATCGACCGATAAACGAGGGAAATAATAACACGAGCGTGTATTATTACTTATTATTAACATGATTGCTTAGTGACGACATGGGGACATTTAACATTTGCCTGACGAAATGACTGACTCCACAATATTGGAGTTCTGCAGTTCTTCATCCTGAATTTGGTATACTGAACGAATTAAGGAGATATCTGTTAAAGTTGGAATGGATTCCAAAGGAATCTCCTCTCCACAGATTTGCTCATGAAGTTTCTGGAATAAATCCTTTTCTCCGATGACCAGAATATCCGTATCTTCGTCTTGAGCAATGAAACTTTTGAGCGATTCCAAAATCTAAAAAGTAGTATAAGAGAAGGACTTTAGAAAGTTGTAAATGTGAAATGATGTGAAATGATAAAATAAACGAACAATGGCCTACATTCTTTGATGGACGGAGAGGATACACTATGTCGGTCCGCACAGTTCTGGCGGCCTTCTTGTTGTATTGGGCCCTTTTGACAGCATTGGATAGTTGGGAAGGGTCAATTATCTGCAAAAATCAGTGTAAATTTCAATTAACATTATTAGCGTCGAGTAATAAGCCATGCAAAACATTTAGATGGGCGGACAAAATGATGTTGTGGATTGTCACATATTGGCCCACAAGAAACCTATTTAGAATTTCAAGGAACAGTATTATAGGAACAGAACCGATATTGGATATGCAATTTTATACTTTGATTATAGGGATGATGTGATTTCGATTAAGGCCCAAGAGGACACATACCATTTTTGGTTTCAAGAGAGCGAATGGCAGTTTGGCGGAGAAGATAAGTTTTCTAATTTCCGCCGTGTTGAGAACATTTCGGTACAGTTTCTGCATCACGTTGTCTTGGTTCTCGAAAAATTCAAAATCCATCTTGGATTTGACTTTCGTCCTTCCCATACCTTGTGGAGGTGTCTGCATCAGCAACAAAATATTGGTTGCAATGTCTGGCTTGCCGTGAAACTCGGTAACTCGCCCGAGTATTTGCTTCTTGTCAACGATTTTCCTTATGACAGGATTTGTTATCCGTGGTTCTTCGATACGAGGAATCTGATGACGTGGACGACGGAAACGAATCAGATGAAGTGGAATGCGACAAATGAGCTGCTCCGAAACACCCTGACCTGTAAAATAAAAATCATATGAAACTTCTTAGGGATCAAAACGGCGAGATATTTATCATTTGATTAATTTTCAGCAAATTCTTTGGGATTTAAATTTTTTTTATACGGTACGGTCATAGGTCACATTTTGTTTAAATAGCAGACCTAGATGTGTACTACACGGTACTGTGGAGTGTTGTTCTACAATGTATATAACTTCACTCTATGGTTGGGGAAATGTAAGAATCTTGTATAAAACGACTCACATGTGTCGTACAACGACACTTGTAATTGGCACTTGTAATTGTAGGGGTCGAAGGTTGTACTTCAAATTAAGAGATGTGTATGGTTCGATTGGAGGGATCGGAGGTTCGGGTTTGAATCTAGAGGCTTGAGGTTATCGGAGGCCCGAACCCAGCTACTTTTTAATTTAAGAGTGAAACCCTTTAATGGCTTTACTATGACCGTCCGTCCGTCAACGATGAATAGAAATTCACTCTATGGATGGGGAAATGAGAGATTCTTGTAGAATACTATTGGTTATACTATACTACTATAGGTTATTGTATAGGATATTGAAAAATTATGTCAATTCTTACCTTGAGGTCTTTCCGCCACGATTTTTTCCAACCGTTCCTTCCGTTTTGCATGATTTCGGATTTCATCGGTCTTCTTGCATCGTTCTCTGTACTCTTCAATTTTTTTTGAGTCCTTCTTACCTCTTCGGCAAGCGTTTGTCTCGACAGTTTTTGCACTTCGAGTTTTTCTAGAAGCTCCGAGCTTAAGTAACTCATGTAGTTCTAAGTCACCCAGGTCCATCTATTTTATTTAGTTAGTTATTTATTTAGTTTAAAGGAGTAATTTTATTACGACATAAGCTAGATTACATTACAGCATATTGTCATTTGTAGTAATTACAATTTCTGGCCAGTAAGTCTTAAGATTATTTGATATACTAACATTACCACGCTCAAGAGACTAATAGCGGTTTGAAAAAAAATTGGGTCTACAAATGTCGAAAAATTCATAATACTTTAGTAGTCAAGTCAGAAATAAAACAGTTACCATAAGAATTAAATTGTACAAATACAGAAATTAATTAAACAATAAATAAATAAATTGTGTAATTTATTATTTATATATATTATTTATAGACAACATTTTTGGTCCAATAGTATCAAAAAATTATTTTAAATCGTCAGTCATTTGCTTAGAAAGAGCAAATATTCGAGCCACCAAAAATCTCTTAAGCATATCTTCCCGATGCGGTTTACAACACAAGGGTACCGTTTCACCTTCGAGCCAATTTCTAATTCTAGCGATTTCTTTTAATCCACGAAACGTATTTCGTAATACATTTGACCCTTCAAGGTTCATTGACTTGAAGCATTTTTCCGGAAAGTATTCAGCGACATCAGAAAATACATTCTTGTATTCTTCTTTGACTAATTGTCCGTAGGATAAGCTCAAACGTTTTTCGAAACATGCTGGATCATATGCCTTGTACTGCAGTAGAGTTTCATCGAGATCAAGACCTGGCTCTTGTCTATCCATATGGAACTCCAACAAAGTCGTTTCACAGCCCCAGCATTTTGTCTTTTGAATGGTCTTTTTTATTGTCCATCCGGCCATGAGAACTGCTGCGTTTGCAGCTGTCGGTCCAAACTCAAGATCCTTAAGGTCCCTAAAATATTCGTTGTTCTCGTAAGTCCTTCTCTCATCGTCATTCGTGTCATCTGCGTCAGATTCAAATTCAGAATCGGAGACTGCTTCAATGATCGAATTTTCCAAGTCCACGGCTACTCCGAGTTTAGCTTGCCTTCCGAATTTCTGTAGGAAGTACCCTAACTTGTGCTCATTTTCTGCAACCAACTCATCGTTTTCGAAGTCTTCACAGTTTGCGCCTTCTGGAGTTTTAAGCCAGTTTGAGACAAAGACGTACCTAAAACTATGTCTAAACTCAGTTGCGGTCGGAGAACCCGAGGTTTTCATTTTCAGCAAAGAAAACAAGTGCTCAACGCAGTCAGACTGAAGCCTACGGGTAAGAACATACTTATATCCTTCTTCTTTCAAGTCTGTTATCAAGCCATGCATCGCACCAAGGGTGATTTGAAGTCCATTTAAAGTTGGAATATGAACTCCATCGCCTGATTTTAATGTTGCAACCCAGTCTCTGTATTCAAGTAATTTAGGTAGGTTTTTGTAAATGTTATCTCCACATTTGGAAGGTTTGGCGGCGTCATGCTTGTTTGAAATATTAAGTAGATCAAATATATCATCCATTTTCTCAATTACTTCGGCTGTGTGTAAATATTCCGCCGCAACTCGTTTATTATCGACAAGAACGTGAACGGCGGCTGCTAAACTTTTACTTATGACCTGAGCTGCCCACTTAACCCGCATTTTGTCATAGTGTTTTAAATCAAAATGCTGTTGTGTCAGTTTGGGGCATAATCTAACGGCTAACATCCTGTCAATTTCGTACACGTCAACCAAATGCTGCCATTTTGCACGTTTTTCATAGTTAGTTCCTTTGTTTTCCACGTATCCATGGTTTAATAAATTGTTTCGAAAGCATTTAAGCAAGTGAGGACCATCGAATGAAAAATATATTTTCTTGTTCTTGTGCATGAAGTAAGGCTTTTTTTTAGATACCCCAAGATCTTTGACAAGACCTTGATTGGGACCTCCTTGATCAGTCACAACGGCTCTAACACGCGCTCCAGCTTCAGTGACATCTTTAATACTAGCCAATAGTATTTTTTTCAAGTCTGCAGTGGTTGTACTGCTTGCATTAAAGTGGTAGGACAGGGGAATCTTTAAATTGGTAGTGATAAATCTTACAACTACCACTAGTACATGATCAGCGGGACGCATCGTTACAGTTCCGTTTCCATGAGTCTGAAACCCTTCAAATGCATCAGTATGCCGGTTATAGACAATTCCTTTCTTTATACTAGTCTCATCGAGGGTGAGCATGCAGTCAAGTTCTTTATCTTTCATTAAAGCAATTTTTTGCTTGAGACAATCTAAAATGTCATCATTTCTTCCAGGTAGAAACTTCAATCGACATATCCATTTCCTTATGGTAGATAATGCCGGCAACCGAAACCCAAGATTTAGAAGAGTCCTAAATTTAATATAATGCATTGTTATACATATGTCTGTTTATAATGTTAAGTTTAAACAAGTATCTGTGTACCTGTAACCATTTCTACTACAGCTATAGTACATCGTGATCGCAATTGTTTTTTCTTCAGTGGTGTAGTGCTTACGGCCAACATCTTCGTATCTTTTAACTTGCATGTTAAGTATGGATATGAGACTCTTGGAATCAGCGAAAGTATTTTTGATTTGCTCAAATGTGATTTTTTGGGCTTCCAGTTTTGCCTGAAGGTTGTTAGCCCTGACTTTCAACCGCTTATTTTCATTCTGTTTCTCAGATATCTTATTGTGGCTTCGTTTTAAAGATTCCTTGTTGAGCATATGATTTTTCGCTAGTGCTTCTAGACAATTTGGGGAGTTCCGTGCCAACCTTTGAGTATTTGCTATATTTCCAAGCACCTGGCGTTGATTAGCCTGAACTCTCAGAATTGAAGGCCGACCATTTGGAATTAACTTTTTAGTCTGTTTATATTGATCTGGAGAGAAATGTTCTTCGCACATAAACTCGTTACCAGGAACAATGTCAGGGTTGGGAACATAAGCTATACCAAGGGCATGAAACCAGCTTAGGCGTCTAAAATGTTTGTATAAAATCATTAGATAATGCTAACTAAAAGTTTTTAAATTAGAAAGTTTAATATAATTGAAGCCTACATTTCCGGATCTTTAGGTACCGTGAAGAAACTGTGCAATTTCAACTCCATTTGATTGTTGCATCCAGGCACCACACATAAGTGCTTAGGCATCTTGACAACTCTCCAAGAGTCTAACAAAAACACAAAACTTAGAAATAAATACTGAAGCTAATTTGGAACAGAATACCACATAACATGGTAATCTCAAAATTGAAAAAGTATTTATAACTTATTATTTCATAATCCTCACTCATATTTTTCTGAATATTATAATAGATGGCTAAAAACATAAAATCATTTCGATTAGTCGAAATTGTTATGAAAACTTGATCTAAAATGCTAATAAAAAGCCTCGGACCCTGTCTGGTGTCAGTGGTAGTGGTCCCGTATAACACAATGTTGTTCTATTATTGATGAGGATCATTCAAACCTAATATCTCAATTTCCCCCAAAAGCCCGGGCTTTGGAACCTCGTTAAAAAAAATTGAAAGAGAGACTAAACACTGCGATAAAAAAAATTGGAAAACGTTTGTTTTTTTGAAAAAAAAGCAAAGCAGATTTTTTTTAAAAGCAGGAGTATTCTCAACTACTTCTTTGCTCCTATACAATCAAGATCGTCAACAAATAAATGGACGATATATATTGATCGGATGCAAATTTGAATTTTTTTACAAATTCATACATTTTCTATCATACATCATACACAATACATTCATAACAATTTAAACTCATTCATAAAATCGATCCATCTCACATTCACTGTAATTTTTATGCATTCAATCCACACCACAATCATTAATTTCATATTTTGCATTCAATCATTCAATCAATCCTCCAACTTCCTCATTCATTCACTCTGTAGTTTTTATGCATTCAATTCACAATCAATCATTTCACATTTTGCATTTTATTAATAAATCAATCATTCAATTCTCAAAATTCCTCATTCATTCCCTATTTCAATTTAAATTTCAAATCCAACCTACCTTTATGTTCAATTAATTGGACTTTATGACTGGACAACGGATGAAGGACTTGACTTGAGACAGGGCACTGGACGTTTGCACTTTTGACTTGACTTTGACTCTGACTTGAGAATTACTTGACTTTTGGGCTGTATCGATGACTCTGAACTGGGATATTGGAAAATTACTTCCGCTGAAATGAGGTGACGCTGTGCGGTGACAAGTGACGATTCGAAATTTAAATTTCAGACTAAGACTTGGAACTGATTGACTGACTGGCACAATGAGAGAGACAAGAGTACAAGTTTTGGAGGGATTCTATGAGGTGTGCGGGAATGGGATAATGGAGGGAAACCGTCCCGCCTCAGATTCTCGTCTCAGTGTCCCCCGTTTTGGAGAGAATTTCATTTTACATGCTATTTAGTCAAGTTGATCTATATAGACGGGAACCTGGCCATCCCTCATATATGTCCCGTACCTAGCGAGCTAGTACTAACAAGTAGTCCTCTCAGAGAGAGCAGAGGAAAGTCTTAAGTTTTATTAAAACGCTCCTGCTCCTCTTCTTACGCGGATCTCTATGTCATATATAAATTATTCTCCTGACGCATACTTTGAGGGAAAGTAAAGAGAGGCAGAAGAAAAGGCTCGTTTATTTCGTCCTTCACTTTCCGAAAACTTTCAGGTAGCTAGAGCAAGTGAAAGAGAGATAGTGAGGAGAGACAAGTAAGTATAAGAGGGACAAGACAGTTTCGAGAGACTCCTATCCAGCTGCCAGCCTTTAAAAATAGGAATTATTGACGCGAGTTAATGGGAAAACAATATGACAGGGAAAAGTTTTGACAAAGGTTTTGAGTGACTGGAATCAAGAAAGCTATCAATTTAATGAAATCTCTTGATTTTCCCATGATGTCACTTCTCAATTTCTATTTTCAAGTCCGCGACGTCATCTTTTCAAGCTGACAGCTCCATTAAAAAAGTGATATCCGAATTCTCCAGGAAAAAAAGTTTTTTTAATATCATGCTTTATGCCCTGTTGACTTCCATAAGACATTCATCCACGAGGAAACAGGATTTCTGCAATCAATCTCGTCCCTCTCTCCCGCGATCAGCTTTCATTTCTTTGATCCTGTAAGTTTATGAAGATTGTCAATAATATTGTTCCTATATATGTAGTCCTTAGTCCAGTTACTCAGATCTACCTGCAACTTCCTATCAATCCACACTCTTCTGGCCAGGCATGACACATAAGCCAAATACTGACAAAGATACTTAAAAAAAACGGAGTCGGAAGAAGGACACTTTAGTAACACAATCCGACCTCTTTTTAGGAACATAACAGGCACGGGTGGTGTCCAGTTCCATGCACAGCAATACCTCACCTTCTCAACTAACATATTCCATACTACTACTAACATTTTATCTTAATTTCGGTTGTCGGAAATGTGACTAAATCAATTGAATGCGACTGTTGAAAATCCTGTATGCAAAGATATGACAATGATTGCAATTTGTGATGAGTTGGAAGGAATCACTGTCCAAATTCGGAATACTATAGTTTGCATGAACTGTTTAAGTTCGCCTACTAATAAATAATTAATTGAGTTTGAAGCAAACTCCATGTAACCCGGAAAGCTGGTGCATGTTATTATTATTATTATTATTCGTATCTAAAGAAGACACACGAGAAATGACGGCTGATTTGAGGTCGAGAAAGAAACGTAATGATCATAATCTTGCATGAAATATATTTAAGATAAGAAGGAGACGTTTTCAAGCCTCCTCGTAAGAATAATCCTAGTAAACATGATTCAAAAAAAGTTCTCTACAAATACGAGACTAAGGACGTTCTATTTGCACTCTAAAAATTTCGAAGGGAATGCAATTGCAAGCTAAAGCTATAAGAATTTCCGAACTAATAAAAAATTAGATCTATCAGTGAATGAGCCAGGTCACCCTATGTTCTGGCCAGAGCTAAACTAGGCAATGCAAGCAAAACATAATGAAAATGCTAAAATAATAATTTCGTATTCGTAGTAGTGTATTGAAGTTATGCTTGCATATGAACTCGGCTCACCTGAGCCCGATGATATCCGCTCAGTATGAAAATGAGTTGGTCCGTACATAACGTTCCTAGCTCAACCTGCGACACGGCACTTACAACTTATACCACTTCTGTAGATAGTCCTAAAAAAGAAAAAAAAAACGTATGCAAGACAAACTACCCAATTGAATGTATTACTGCCGAAAGAGCTAAGGAAACACGGACCCGCTCGCCTCTATCTCTTCTTCCCTTTCTGGCTTGTTTAAGGACGCTCTTGGTTCTAAACTGAAATTCCGGAGGAAGGGTTATGAATATGCATGTTTACCTTTTCCAGGGTGGAGAAGAAAGCACGCCGGCTGCAACTGGAGGTGGCATCGGAGGAGGTGGAACTGGCGGCGGCGGTGGTGGTGGTGTACTGGAGTCCAAAAAGAAGCTGAAGCGGCGGAAAGATAAGAGCAGCACGAAGACTCAGAGCGAAGCAGGTATTTAATTCCAGATCTAATCACTATCTTCATTGAGTCAGGAAATAAGCGTGAGAGTTGGTTCCAGAATGTAGGGTCCTAAATGTGTGTAGTAGATTGAAGTTATTCCATCTTATGTTTACAAACGTAATTGTGTTTGTACCACACGGTACTTTCACCCTGGCCTCGAGTGTCTTTAATTCAGACGGCTGTTTATGAGATGCCCAAAAAAGCCTTTCCCTCCTATCTTAACCGAGTCTTGACAGTTAGTGAAACTCTCTCTCTCGCTCTAATGATGTTCATACACACGGGCCGTTGAAGGAGCAGAAACTGAGATAAGAATTTAATGTTTCCAGATCCCGTGAAAATGGAATGGTCGGAGTTGGCCAAGTGTCTATTGACCCTGAAGTCCCTCTCTACGAATGACGAGTGCCTTGATGAAGTCCTACAGGGCTTGGTTCTTCATAATCAGTCCCTCTTGAAGCGGTTTCAGCAAGTTCCTCCAACAACGGATGTCCCTGTGGATCCTCATAAATGTCTCTCAGGCCTTTTTCATACTTTAATTTCGGTACGCTAATCTCTCACGTACTTCCTACATGTCTCTAGCGTTGGTTATCAGGAGCTGATATGCTTTTAAACCCACTCTGAATTATACCCAGTATATCTAGTGACCCAATCTTAAACTGATTACTATTCTGGAAACGAGCCCCTCGATTTGTACAACAACACATGCATGAGGTTATCAAAGCAAGCCCCGTATGCCACTCTAAATGAATTAGAAAGGTTTGTTGCCAATTTCCCTGCTACCTCTCCCTACAGCAGCAAAGGCATAAGAAAAATTAACTGCCAAACTAAGGATTGGCGAGTATAGAGAAGAATGAATGGACACATGAAGAATAGTCGATGTAATTCCCGAGGAAAGTTTCGAATGTTCTCACTCTTATGATGTCGGTGTTAACAATTCAACAGCCTGTATTATGTTTTGAGAGAGCAGTGGTTAGAACGATCGGGAAGAATGGGAGTTGTGGGCAGGGGATTTTTATTATGATTGCTCCATGTACGTGCGCCATAAAATCCTTAGGAGTGCGATATAGCATGGGATTTCAAACATTCAAGAAATATATAACAATTCCGAATCATTTAGCAATGCAGACAATGACCCTTCACGCAATGAATCCAATTGAATGATTGTCAAAGTGGTCGCATTCAAGAAGTTCAGGATGCTTTGTAATCGATTTCTTCTTCGTATATCGTTCCCGAGCCTCCTATCTTTGTGTATAAATATTGATAGGGCAGAAGGAGCTCCGGAAATAAAGTTGGTCGACTAAATTGGAGACGAAAGAGGACTGGGTTGAGTATTAATTTCCTTGTGGAGAGGAGCAAATTAGAATTAAGCATTGTTCCGGATTATCATCTACTTATATAGTCTCTGCAATAATCCGCTTGTAGGACTTATTAGATTTGCTCGCCTTTGATGATGGAAAAATAAGAATGCTCGAATGATCAAGGAAAGTGGTTGGAAGAGGAGATTATAAACTCATGCGTAGATTGATAACCGAGCTGCTTCTCTTATCCGCCTTTGATACAAGTTGCTTATTTTCTCGTAGTGATACCGATCCTCGTTCTCCTTTGTTACAGGTTGCAGTGCAGTGTCATTCGACTCGAGAGGAGCCCAAGAAATATTTGTCCGATGTTTTGTGTATTCTAACTCAAGCCTGTCTACTCCTAGCCACGGGCCCACATCCCCTTCAATACACGGCAATGGTGGCTATGAACAAGGTGGTGGATGTGACCATTGTTCACCGTCTCACCAAAGAGAGGTTAGTGCTTTCTCCTCTCACACTCCCTTCTCCAAGTCCAAGTTTCATGGACTTTAAATCCCAAACTGTTTCTTATTCCACGTAAATCATTGGTCTGGGATAGGGACTTCTTGTGATGATGAGTCCCAAGTGAATGGAGCCGTTAGATTACACACAAACATATGAAGCTTTTATAGGATAGCTGGCTGAGAAAGATCTCTTGTGGGAATGGGAGTTAGGCCCTTGCAAAACCCAGTAAATACGTAGACGTAAAATTCTATAATGTTTTTGCCCTTTTTATCCCTCGCTCTGCCACAAATCATAAACTTCGTCTTAGCACTTGGTAATTACTTCACTTGCTAATTACTTACTATTAGTGACTATAGTTTTGCAAGAATGTTCTCCGAGAGACAAACTCTGTTCGCCCTCCAAAACATTAAATATCTCTTTCCTCTTTTCCCATGTTCCTCCAGGCCCTATCATTTACATCCCTTGTTTATTCATGGGATTTCTGGAATTAGTCATCTTATCCTTCCGCCTCTCCAGTCAGTTTTTCAAAAGTTAGGAAGCTAAATAGATTCTAAAAACAATATCGGTTGTTGGTTTCGAGCCTCGGCTCTGGAATCCCCTCCCTTGACCTGGTTTTAAATGGGAATAATCCTTGTTTTTATTTCATTGTCAGCCGGGAACTGGATGGTGAGAGACCATTTGTACACAGTAGCCAAATTAATTCAACGCAAGGACCATCCCCACAGAGAGGATCTGTCTCCACGTCGAAACTGAGTGGAAATGCCAAAGCCTCCTTGCAGAAAAGTAAATCCAAGGAAGTCCCGTCCACGACTTGTGGAACGAGCCTCGGACAGGATCTACTGGGTGAGTGGAGCTGGAACAAGCATTACTTTCACCATATTTCTTTTGCTCGCCCAAACTGCCGTATGGCCTTTCCCCACATCATCATCCTTGTGTAGTACACAAGTGAATAGGGAAGGGACTAGCTATCTTTAAGCAAGTGGTTAAATGCATCCGTTTCCTCCGTACGTTCTACGGAGGAGTTGAAGCATTAGCAATCAAATGGCAGACTAAGCTGTAGAAAAGTTTCTGGGAGGAAATTGCCATGGATTACATAGACGATTAAAGGTAATTCCAGCCCTTCCCGTTGATCCCGATGATATTGTTTGTGATAATGTGGAGTTGGGCTGGACAGTGGGAAACCCATTTACGATTCCAAGGGAATGAATAGGCGATAGAAAAGAAGAAACATGGGCTTAGGACGAGAGAGACAGAGACAATAGAATTAAAGATTAACGGAGTTGAACATTGACAGGGGTATCAAGGGAGTTTTGAAATGAGACAAAACTGGAAATACATCAGCCATGAGCATAAATAGGTACCTTTTATTGGTTTAAGTATGTCTCATCTAAACTCGGCTGAGTTTTCGGATACAGAGAGAGAGAGAGAGTGCTGGATCCAATCGCCCTGTTTCAATATATCCCACTAGCTAACCACATCTCTACATGTCCTGACTCATTTCTCTACGTGTTTTGGTGCTTTCTCTTCGTTGGGAATGAATATTAGTTGTCGGTTGGTGGGGTCATAGTCGTGGAAGGTTTTACGGTATAATGGGTATCAGTATGCATGTGGTGGCACGATCACTTCGAGATACAGAGAGCCAAACATCCAACATTACTTTGTCTTTTGTTAGTTCACATTTCCATTACCATACATGTGAAAAGTAGACTGGTGCACGAAAGCGGAGGGAGTACCACAAGAAACAAATGCCTTGCAACGGAGATGATTCGATTCCAGGCCATTTCCATGAAACAATGTGTCATGCTATGAAAGGAATTCGATGTACTCCGTTCTTAAGGTGGCTCAATCTTTTTGTCTTTATTTGTAGCCCACATATATCTATATGCCCGTTCGAAAACCACGAGCAGGGATCCTGTATCATTTCTAGATGGCTTCTATATAGGCCGTTATGCCCTCAAAAGTGCAGAATCCTGAGCAGCACTTCCAACTCAGTAAAAGTTCCAAGTTGGTCGGTTTAGATTCCTCCCTATTACTCGAACAAGGGAAGGTAATACATAATGGAAAGTGTTTTAGATATCTGACATTGCCCCTCCTACGGACCAGTTCCTCTCTCTTCTCAATCGAAACCATGAAAAATTCATCTTCCCGATCTCTGTTTGTCACGAAAGGTCTTTTCCCTTTCCAACTCTTCGGGGCTCTGCTCACTTATAGGCTATTTGAGCCCAACTTCTAACGCAGCCTGATTGAAATCACTTCTTCTTCCTGTCATACGAAATTCTAAGCCTAGGAGGAAAAATCCTGCTGAATTTCCCATTAAATTATAGACGATACTTCCCTCCTTCTCCAACTTCTACTACTACTACCGTGTGCTAGAGATAAGTGAAATGTCTGACTTTGTATGTAGCTCTATTTGGTTCTGTCAATCTATCACATAAGCTTCCATTTTCGATGCTTCTATCTCTGTATCTTCTTAAGGAGAAACCCCAATCCTTGAATTAATCTTTAATTCCTATATCCCTGTCATTCCATCAATGTCTTTCGCACATCTACGGACTTCTCTACTTTTTTCAGATCGAAAAAGTACAACTTTTTAAGACACTTTACTTTTCCTTAATTTCCTAATGACCAGGACCAGTGGCTTTGTTCGAGGAGTTGTATTTTTAAAACCACTCACTCTATGAATTTTTGTCTAACCCCTGTTAACTATCACCCGGAAAGTTACAGGCATATTGTATTGTATCGACTCGACTGAGTCAGCAGTCGTTGAAATCATTATTCCATCCCGCGTCACACTTTGTCCGGGATAAACGGAAGTTTTCCATGATTTTCAGCTCCTAAGCTCATTCATCTTTGCTTTATTTTGGTTTCCAGTTTTAAAAGCTTTAGAAATTAATGGCCCTGCCAGGAACGTATCGATCAGGCTATGGATGGAATATATTGGTATAGATACCCTGCTGCATTATGTGCATATATTCCGCACCTGCTCCAATCTTCTTTTATCTCATACGCATTTTAAAAAACAAGGGAAAGTAACAGAGGAGAAAGGTTTGGAGCTCGGCTGTGCCAGCTTTAACTTTTACGATGATAAAGAGCTCATTAACCTCGAGTTTGGGACTATAATCCAGCTCAAGGAAAGACCACAACAGGCTCTCTTCTCTTCCGTTTGCCCTGTAACTAATAATCGTATAATCCCGAACACTTGCATCTATATCACTGCTTTGTAAAGCATCATCTGTTCCCAACCGCACTATCCCTTCATCTCTGCTATACTAAAGATATGGACTACGTTTTACCCCTACAGGGGCCTACGGGCCTAGAACATGGTTCCTTGAGTGGCAGTGGTGACTGACCCCGTTTTCTTTCCAAGCTTTTCGACTCCTTTATAAAAATATGGAGAAGAAGTTCGGATTTGGAAGTGAATGTTGGTTTTAGATTTAATTCAAATCGAATGGAATCGTCTCTGCCGAAGAAAGAATTGGAGACAGGCTCCCTCCTCGTTAAATGATTCCTTACCAACTGATTTTTGACAAAGAACGGGATGGGGGAGAGATCATCTATATTTGCGAACGACATTTCCTGTCAGTGCGGAATATCGATTCCCAACTCGTTGTTTCATTCTGAATTATGTATGTATCTTTATACTATTATACTTCGTCCTTCTTTGGTGTGAGGTGCCTTCCATGCCATCCAAACCGAACGGTACCTCTACAGTTAGACTGACTTTACAGTTACTACTTCAACTTTTGGATATTTCACTTGACGCATATACTGACTCTCTCTGAAAGTGCTTTAGGGACATGCACCACTGACACCGCTCTGAGACACTTTACTTTCCCCTTTAAGAACATTCAGTTCTTCGATATAATATTTCAATGGGAAAGAGATACGGCTTACCTACTTCCCGAGGCCTAAATACTGACTTCCTGCGCCTTTTAATTTCTTCAATTCATTGTTTCTCATTAACATTCTCTAACTTTCCCCTTTTTGTATTTGAAAAGAGACGTGCCGGAATGAATCTATCCTTTCTCAAGAGAAATGACCTTCCTTGTGTTTGTTCCTTCACACAGAGCGAGTTTAATCAGTTCATAATATATTATCTGCTATTTCATAGTTTGCTTCCATCGTTCGATGCAAAATAAAGATGGGCACTTTAAAAATTATGCTGAAAATAAATTCTACAGGCTTTTTAATAGCTTTATCAATAGTTGAATAGTTTAGATACTTTTAACCATACGCTGGACGCAGTTAATACCAGAAAATTCATAGCCATTATTAATTTGCATCTTATTTTTGGCTGAGACATTTTTAAAGAACAGTGAAAATCCATACCTGCATTTGTTTCACTCGTTATATTACTCTGTACAATTTAATTTAACTAGTGATTAATTGAGAAACCTAGAATAGTTAGATACTCTTGATAGGACTACTGTTAATCTTATCAGGAACTTTCACAAATCCCAACGTTTTACTTCCAATAAGGAACAATATGTTTCTAGACATGATAAAAAATCGTGGGCCAAGTTCAAGTGCGGTACCTGAATTTAATGTGTAGATTGAGATCCGGGATAATACTTCAGGATAGACCCATTTTCTACCAAAATCGGAACATTGCGGAATTTGTGTCATATATGAAATTAAATACGTTAAATAGTGAAGTAGCTACCTCCTTTTCCATTATCTACAGACCATGGTATAATTAAAAGAGCCTAATACAGCTCTTGAGCTCTGACTCTTGAGTTATAATCGAACCCTGTTTTTACAACGCATATTAGGGATTTTTTAATGCGGAGGAAGTTCCAGTAATTTCCGAGTTCCGAGTTTTATACGAAAAAGCAGGAGGAACTGACGGAATCATGATCGTGGCAGATGGAAAATACTAATCTCGTCCTGCGATTTCCTTACACGGTGTAATGGAGAAAAAAATAATGACAGTGAGTAGGCGGAGAGGGAATGTAATAAACTCAACTTTTACTGGATGCAGTTCATTCTAATAAAATTACAGGACTGTCGCTCATCCATGAATGTGCTTTCACCCGATCCAACCATCGCATCCCATCCAGCCATTCCACCCGCGTTTTTGCTAATAATGAGGCTCAACAATCTGACTTGTGTATATTTTCCCCTTGACTTTACAATTATTTAATGAAAAAGGTACGATGTCACGTTCTTATTAATACAGGCAGTAGTGCTATTAGGAGGATAATTTTTTACATTAGTATGCATAGTTTTTTTTAAGTCGGATTTCCTTTTGACGAAATCTCCAGGGTTTTCAATCTTCCTGCCTAGTTCCATGTTCCAGTCACAATAAGTTAGTTGTTGTGATCACGAAGATGACTTTGTGTCATGGTAGTGTAGTACTGGCCTGTAACGGGGGAAAGGGAAATGCAGGTATACGGGCCAACAAAACCGGGAGGATGTGCATTTTGCATGATTCCATTACGTAGATTATACCACGAGGTAATACTTTATTTATTATTCGGAACTGAACCGCTGGAAATGAAAATGTGTTGATACTTAATTCATAAATTCTGGTTTGAATGGGATTGCAACCATCCTTAAATGAGTTGAATGGCATTGCATGGCTGGAGCTACAGTAAATCGTTTAAAAGTGGGGCGTACTGGAAATTTTATTGTGCCATTGTATAAGGTAGTTTCTCTTTATTAGTTTCCCGTTTAGCTGATCTAACAAAGAGGCTGTGGATGTAAATACTGATCCTCTTTTTATTCCCCTCTCAAAATTTAATTTTTCAGCGGTTATTGATTACAAATTAGCCTTCTTTTTCATGATTTCATGAAATTAGATTGGAACTATGAGTTTGAAGGGCTGTACTTGTTAGATTTGCAGGTTTCCCTACCGTTTTAATTGGTAAACCTTAATGTTAGCACACGTACGTGGGAGGTTTCGAGAAGGGAATAAGACTGGGAATAGACATGAACAAATTAAAATGGAAGACAGCATATTTATTAATTACACTCAACTTTTACTTGCGCATAGGCATACCAATCTCATAATACAAACTCTTTTAAATAGAAAGAAGTCGTCTTATAGTGCAAATTGTATGGATAATATTTTAAGGGAACTACGAGCTAAATCTTGACAGAAAGAGTATCTATTTCTTATCATACATTTACTTGCTCTCGCTAGTAATTGGAACTAATCACAAAGTACTTGAATTTATATAAGCGCTTTAATGGGAGGATTAAATTACGGTCGTAACGGATGAGAAGTAGAATGAAATAAAGTCTTTCAATTAAGAACAATGTTTAAAAATTAAAAACCTGAGTCTGCAGAATGACAAAGTAATTGGAAACTTTAAGAGACAAATGCAAACAGTTCCTCTTTCAATCTTTCCTGAGAGGATCTTCTTGGCTCCAAACTTTAGCCAATACCGGTATTATTTAAATACCAGGTCCTTACACCCAAACGCCGTTTTTAGTACTGATGCTACACCACCATGTCATAGAATATGATTTATAGTACAGAGGAACCACTTCCATGAATAACACAAGTCCTGATTTCTTTGATCAGGATTTATAACAAATTAGCCGTTGGCATTTTGAATCTTGACATTTAATTTTAAATTTGATGAAGCGTAAATTTAAGATGTTAGGGTAGGCTCAGGGCAATTCTTATTCTTAAAGATGTTATCATTATGGCTTTAGATTTATAAATTTTAATGAAATCAAAACAGAAGATCTGAAAACCCTTGTGACAATATTTTAAATTGATTCAAATAATAATATATAAAGTAGAAGTTTGAAACTAATGCTAATACCCACGAATCAGTAAATTCACATTTTTGTTAGAAATAGTCAAACATCCTGCCGAGACTGACGAATTTTAAATATTTATTTAGCACTGGAAAAATCAACAAAAATACAAATTCAATGATGCATTGGAAAATTTGATTAAAACTAAATCGTTACCACGATATAGATAGTTATCTTGAAAATAACCTTTCTATTTTTTGTTGCGGTTGCAGAATATTCACCCAGTAAAATTGGCTTTAAGAATTTCTCTTTTTATGTGTCCTTTATCTTTAATTGAAACCAGTTTTAATTTGATAAATGTACCCCTTGAACAAATAGTTCAAACTGGAAGGAACGAAGTCAAATATTTAATTTTTGCCATCCTACAAATTAGCTTCTTGGCTAAGGAAGGTATGAAGTACAATGGAATGTCATCTAATTACAAATTACAGTGTTGCTGTTTGGTGCTGAATGACGTTTGGGGTTTTTTAAAATTTCGTCTCTCTAGTGGACTATTAACTCTAATAGTTCAGTGAGTTCCATTAACTGTGTAGTTTAAATTACTATTTATGAAAATACGCTCCCTTTGTCTCTTATTACTTTTACATTACAGCTTTCACTTGAGGTTGAACCTTCGAATGTGGAGAGCCTTAAGCCTTGCCTTGCATATAAGCAATCGCATACGTGGATTGTTTGATACCAGATTATAATATTATATTACTCTAGTATATATCATCGAACAATTTAAACTTGTATACTAATCTATGTTTTGTGGCATTCGAGGGCCATATATTTTTGCTACATTCAAATAGGTGCCATTTGCGGTTTTCTGCTTTCTACTCTTTCCCTTTGAAACAATATCCAAACACACATACACACACATACAAACGTATTATTAAATTCTACTATTGCTAGAGAAATCTAAAAACCAGATCTGCAGCTTTGATTTAAAAATAATAAAATTAGGGTACCTTTCATCATGTACTTACTCCAATCCTGCCCATAAATTACAACTATTTAGGGGGAAAATAGGGGGAAGGACATAGCAAAACAATCGCACGTTTCAAAATATCAATTGTAAGGCCAAAATGCTGCGAATATGAAGTTTATAAAATGTGTTAATTTCATCACCCCTTTACTCATTGGACACCAAAGTAGTGTCCATTGTAGGTAAGCGAGGGAGGAACTGAAACATCCCATGTTTCACGAGGCCTTAAGCCCCTGCAAATTCCTCCTGTATAAACTTACCGTCCGTTAGAACAAACTATGTGGATAGAAGAAAACAAATATTATTTCCAATGAATTATTTGGGATCGGAACTCAGCGAAGCCAGGATAAGCGATAAACACCAATGAAGAAGGCTACAAAAGGCTATTCCCGACAAACACCGTCAATACCTGTCAGGCATTGATATTAGGGTTACCAAATCAATGCGGTTTTGCCCACTTTTCATCCATCGAATCAGCACCACCACTCGGTATTGAAATGGCACTTTATATCGACGAGCGATCTGTGCTGCTGAAACATCTTCACTGACAAAGCACCGAGTCACTCAACACCGTACTGGTGTCGAGCCGGCTACCGACATTTCAATGCTTCTTACAAGTTTATCCATATCAACAAGGCACTGATTTCTACGACGAATATTCAATGATGCAATTTAATCAATACCAAATAGGCATGGAGTTCTTTGAGTACAAAATTCATTTATTTTTAAATATTAAGAACCAGATACAACTAACAAATACAACTAATACTAGCTATTTAAAACTAATACAACTGATACATTAAATTACTTAATATTATGTCAATGAATACGCATTTATGAATTACACAAGGGAATACATAAGTATTTGTCATCACTAGGTAAAATAATACATTGCTTATTAATTTCGTCTTCTACGAATTCCTCCGCTTCGCTAACACCACTAACATATTGATAATTGACAACTGTCTATTGGGTAATGTTTTACTTTGTCCAGAACTCGATAAAAGCAAACATATTTGATATCGTCGTTTTCGACAACAATTCCAACTCTTCCTGACTTTGTTAAGATACCTGTCCTGTTTTTCAATAAGAATGAATTCTGTGTGTTGCAACCTACGGTAGGATTAAACTTTTGCATTTCTGAAATACGTTTTATTACCTGACTTAGATGATGTGAATTGGATCGCACCAACTTTTTTAGCACCTGCATATAGTTTTCAAACTCAAATGCACTAAATTTATCTAGCGGACCGTGGCGCAAAACATTATCGTCACTCAAATGGGTTAACCTATGCATATTATACTAGTAGTTCTTTATAATACAAAATAGGAATTTGTAAAACGAACTCATCTAGTAAACTCCTCTGACCCAACCTAACGTCCTCTGACACCTCTGTATTTACACTTGTTAAATTAGACACACTATAGTTAATAAACTGGTGTCAATTTCTTCATTAGACTCTACCGTGATAGCTGGAAAATTGACAAGAATTTCTTTGGAACTGACAGGAATATTAGTTGTGTTAATCCTCACTGGAACCACTGTGTTCCGGATTCGATTCACCATTGTTGTCACCTGGCACTTGATTCCCCGAGCACAAATTTGTTCTTTGGGAGGTGAGAAGATTTTGCTCGCCGAGTTTTTCCATCTTCACCTCTACCAACAGAATCCCGCGCCGTAACCACTTTGCAATTAAAGATTTCAAATGATTATCTGCTATTTGAAGCCTTATGGTAGAATTCGCTATCTGCGGCTAATAAAATCTCCTGACCGATTCTAAATACAACAAAATATTTAGTTGGAAATGGGATGAGTAATAAAAATTCTAGACATGAGACTTATTATTTTTTTTAAAGTGAAATTTAAAAAAATTATCACCTCGAATAACTTTTGCAATGAGTGTTCCAGTTAAGGCCAGTTTTCCTGATGCAGAAGTCATTCGAATCTGAAGAGCTATCTCGTGCGAAATTACAAATTTCAAAACATTGTTAACTGTTTTGGCGACAGTGGCACCTCCGATCCGATAGAGAAGGCTAATCTATTTTAAAATAAATTTTGTTACGAAATCGCATTAAATCGTAAACCATATTTTCAAAATGCAAAGGAATTGAAACCGTACTTCCGTTTCAAAAATGGGCAGGCTTTGACGCAATTTTTCTACCGTTTCGAAAGCTTCTTTTGTCACCAAAGGCCACCTCTACCAACTCCTCTCCTCTACATCACTCTATTTGGCTGCCGGTCCTCTGGCGTGTTAGCAACAGCGATATTTCGAAGCACCAAATCTTTAATCTCCTCGGCCTCGGAGAGTTTGTTGAAAAGGGAAGCCGATTGAAAAGCTACAAAACGATTTTTTTCAATTATATATAAGAAACTTACGTTTATTTGCACTCATTTACAACATAGATAAATTACCTCTGAACTCTTCCAGTAGTTGCGCAACAGTTGGGTCGAAAATCTGTATTAGAGTTGGATGTTCGGTGCCAACACTGCTGACAGGTTGATCAGTTAGAGGAGAGAACGCTGGATCGGTTGATAAGCCCAATGAGTCATTTTGATTTTCAGGATTTTGCTGAACTGCAAAACAAAATAGCCGTTACACTACTGCTGTATTTTATTTATTATATTTACGCATTAATTAATTAAGGATTTCGGTAAATATAATGGGAAACTAAGACAATACCTGATTTGCATGTGTTTAAGTCTCCGGTTGGAGGTTGCACAGCAATGGAAACACTTGCACGATTGTCCGTCCGCTGTCTCCGATCCTCCGTTTCACTATCATCAATTTGATCCTTCTTCAACAAGATCTGTGCTTTTTTGTAGTACTTGCTGAAGCTGTCTATAAAATTGATATATTATGGAATATTAAAAAAAATAGTGAAACTCGGAAATTTGTTAAAATTAAATGCATACACAAAATACCAATTGAACTTACCATATGACTTTTTTACTTCAACAATAAAAATCGGCCATGTAGAATCGGGAGCAGAGTTCGAATTTTTCTGAATTTCTTTAAACACCTTTGGTTGGATGCTTGGAAAAGGACATGATTTTCAGTCAATTGATAACCACTTCGAAGGGACAACTTCTACCGAAGTGTATGAAGGGAAATACACTACTGCAAATGCTTTTAAATCCATTACTTTTAATTTTAAATGGCGGACTAAAAATGCCAACGGACGAAGAAATAACTGCCAGTTTAATGACGAAGTGCCACTGAGAAATCAATGCCTTCTTATTGGAATGTTGAAATTATGACGGTTTTTCAACATTCGTTCGATGCTTTCATTTTGGCGGTGTTTCGGGAACGACGTAGTTCTCTAAAGACGATGCCACTGTTTCAGCGTCGAACTGATGCTGAATACTTAATTCTAGTCTCGGTGGCGAACATTTGGTATAAAAACAACATCAAATTGGCACTATTATTCCAGTGCCGATAAATACACAATTTTGTAGCATTGAATTCATGTCGAGCTATAGTTACGAATCAAGGCAACTAGTTTTGGATGGCTAAAAAGCAACGATTCCTTACAGACGTACTGGTGTTGACTTAAATGATACAGAAGAGTTATTATTACGTCGTCTAAAAGTTGATAACATTATTTAGTCGGGGTTTCGATGATTTTCGTTACTCGTTTCGTTGTCATAATCAACGTCTGTGCGGGTCGGGTTCTTATCGATTTTCTATTCAAACCCGAGTTGGCTCCAACTTACTGTCCTTTGTTCCTCTCGTAGAGTTTTAAAATCTGACTGGCCTTGTCGACTTGAAAAGTGCCATGTCGAAAGTGATATTATATCCTAGTAAGTAGTAGCTCTTTTTGAATGTTTGTTTTCCAATCCTATGTGTTTTCAGAAAGGGTATTGTAGTCAGTGTTTAAATCCTTGTGGCTGATACGGCTCCATCACATAATTAAAGGCTGAAGATAGGGTAAAGTAGAGAGGATTATTTAGAACCCGGCAGTTTGTCTGATAGTCCGTCCGTGTGTATCGGATTGAGTGAGAGACAGACAGGAGATAGACAGGGAGACATGCCAACCAGCATTTAAAATGTCTGCGAGATGAGGAAAAGCAGATAGAAAACTCAGTTTCCGAGATTTGGTGGAACGGGATTTCAATATTTAATGATCCACCTCTCTCTCTCTCTCGTTGCAAAGTGGTAGAATGAATGAGCCTTGTTGCTGGTAGCCTACACTTTCCTCTACACTTTCCTCTACACTTTCCTTCAGCCCTAGTGGGTTTTAGCTCTTTGGAATTGAAACTATCGGAAGCAAAGCTGGAGTAATGCCCGTTTTTTACTCATCCCATTTTCCTCGTGGTCCGAAATCCTCTCTCCCGTTCTAGGTGTGGTGATAAAATGTGGCTTCTGATTCTCTCATTCATATTAGGCACTACTTTCCTCCTCTCTCCTGTTCCTCTTTAGATTTAGAGTCCCGTCGTGTATGGAATGGTGGGGGAAAGCGCACGGCAACGGCAGGAGCTTGATAGGGAGAGGTTAGATGGGCCATGAGCTACGTAAATGGTTAAGTGGCTCATAGTCATTATTGTATGTCTGGGTGAATTCAACAATAAAGTTTCTTGCCCATTATTTAGGAGTGTTGGAACCGGCTGTCGGACCGATAGTAAATATTTTGCACAACGCTGTTACTCTGTACAAACGAACCATCGGATCTCGTCAAATATGCACACCATCGGTCAGGTATGACTTCTTTTAATTATTTATTTCCTAAACTATCGTCCCTCTCCTATGTATTCCCGATCTAAGGGCGAGAGGAGTCTGGAATTCTTGTATTCGACTTTTTGACTTTGTGCAAAATGTTTCGAATATCTTTCTGGAACTTTGTTTTTGAAGTAAAGTTTATTTTTAAACCTTGAGAGTTTTTTGTAGAGTTACAGTGGAATTCTTCTAGTGTGTTAACTACTGCTTTCTCTTGCTTTCACTTTTTAAATTGGGGAGTCGGATATCGGAGGAGGAGGGGTTTTCTGTGTTTAATTTGGCTTCGATTCTTGTTTCTTGTGACTTTCAACTTTTGATACCTTATTGGGCGTTATTTACAACCTGGAGTCACTTGTCACTCTGCTAGGAGCCAGGGACTTTTGTTGCGTTAACATTGCCTTTATTATCAATTTGGTGTGGGTTGCTTAAACCACAAAGCCAATAGTAACAAGCAGTCGGAGAGAAATGCAAGTGGATTTATTTCTTTGTGTTGTTGGAATAAGCATCACGTCATGTAATTTTAATTGTTTGGATTTACAGAAGGAGGAGTTGCAGTGCTCACTGCTTGCAATTGCTGAGTGCTCGGATACTTGTCTTCCTAGTTCATGCTCCTGCCGTCCAAAAGTCTTTAGTGAGCGAAGCGCCTCTTCGAATTCTTATCGCCGCCCTCGACGCAACACATGACCCGGTAAATTCATATGCAATAACTTCCTTCCTTTCCCTTATCTTTAGTTCCGAACTTAAAAAAATGCTACGTTAAATCAGTGATGAAATTTCAAATGGGTGGAACGACCTGCCAATAAGAGTTGAAGGGAATGATGGACGTGTTCTCCCACCTTTTCGAGCATGAATCGATTGACTGGGTAATAGAATTAGTATCAAAAAGCGAACTGATTCCCCTTGCCACCGTTTCCTCGTCTTGAAAAAGCAGTGCAGTGGAGAGGACTGCAAGGTTTACATTCTAAATGGCCTTGATATGATATCCCACTGTTTACCCGTGAAAGCAGATCATTTATCTAATGCTGAGTTTAAACTAGCCGTAAAGGAGAAAAATGTGTGGGGAACACGGAGAAAGAGGCTCGACTTTGGAATGGTCTTTCATTTCATATTAATGGAATGTAATCAGTCATCAAGATTGATATTCAAGTCACTCTCAGGGAAAGGCAAGGGTGTGTGAAATAGTTACATTTTCTTTCTTTTCTTTGGGAACGTGGAAATTCCTAAAGGGTTTATTAATGACTTTCAGTAATAGGTAGATGCAGGGCTATTTTATGAATCCTCGGGAGGCTCGGAAAGTCATGATTCATGGAATGAATACACAGCATTACTTGTTTTATGAGCACGGGTTTCAGCCACTTTCTATTCATAATATTAAGAAAAAGAACTCTTGCACTGGTTTACAAATTAACTCATGGAAGGATATTTATTTTTCTGTGTTCATGGGCCCGTGGTAAAGTTTTATTTGCCTAGTCTTAACTCGAAGACTTCAACCCATAATTACAACTTTACATAAATTACCAACTCCAGTTTTCATCATCTTGTGGTTTTCAAGTTGGTAGTACTATACGAGTGCAAAATAAGTCTGAATTAAGTCCCTCTGGGATTTTTTTTTTAAACTCTCTCATCTCAAAGCAAGGGAGGGAGCTATTTAGGATTTGGGTGTTATATGCCTGGGGGAATTGTTATGTGCTAAATGAAATATTCTATATCAAAATTGATAATTTCTAGCCATATTTTTTATTTAAAACATCGCATATATTAAATGTTTTGAGAAACACGGAAAGGGGTATGATATTCATATTATCCGTGCTATAATCGTTAATATTTTTTCCCCGTTTCCAGCTTCTCACAAGTGGTACTTTCTGACTAGCACGGAGAAAAAACTTATTCTAGTTGACTTATTTTTCAATTCGTCTACGAAATAAATGAGGATTTATTCCACAGGGAAATTGGGATTTGTTTTGGTGAAAATTCTAGTTAGCAGAAATGAACTATAATTAGTAATACGCGTTCACAATTTTCAATGGCGTGCTTAATTTTAAATCATGTTGGCAAAAAACTATGGGTAAATATGAAGGATTAAACAAGATTTGCAACGAATTTTATTTTTGAAGATACGGTTAGGTAGTGATGAAGGTTGAAGTTGATTTAGGAAGTCCCGAAATGAAATACTCGTATGAATTTTTCTTGCTGAGTAATTCGTCTGTAGAACTATGGAAAATCCACTTTAATGAATAAATGGTCAATTAAATTCTCTCAAAAAACCACTCTGCTCACAGATGTGAACGTATTAAAATCAATTCTCAGGACCTACATGAATTTGTATCGAAAATCTATTTCTGTAACTGCAAAACTCACAAACTCAATTGAATGCCACAAAATTAAATGTGTGTAAAACTTAAGATTCTATAGACCATGGTAGATCTTATTTCATATTATGGGGTTATATATGGCCTAAATACCCTGCATGCAAGCTAAACTAATCTTAAGAGTGCTAGGTATGACGAGGTGCTAACCTTTGTGACCAATACCAGGTTGACTTGAATCTCTTGAGGCAATTCGTGATAGGCGAGGTTAGGGCAGACACTATGCAATGTCTTTCAATTTCAACAGCCTTGCATAAATACGAAGCAAATATACTTTTAATTATTTATTGATGAGAGACCATGCTTGGCATTGCATTGGATGGAAGAAGGAATATTAAAAATTTAAAACGCTATCGTTATATAGAATAGAATAGAGGACAAAGAATCATAATCAAAATAAAACACTCGGGGTGTTGAGATTAAATTTTAAATATTTTGGTAATTTAGTCGGGCAGTAAACCCTCGAGGTGTTCAATCCGCTGCATATACCAGAGATGAACTTATGAGGCACTAATGTTCCTCGTTCATAATCTACTTGTCCATCAGCTCAGTTTGGCCTTCCCGTCCAGGTCAAATTTAAACTGCATATTTTGAAGGACTGCTTGCTGTTTAAAATATTATGTGTGAGAATATAGTACATACCGACGTATGAAGTTTGGCAAAATCCTCGTAAGAGTCCCCTTGGGGGTTTTAAAACGAGTCCCCAATATGGTATTAGTGCGTCTGTTAACTCTTGCGGTTTAGTAGGTGGATTCAATATGATTTCCACGGACGGGAAAAATTAGGCCGTCGAAACTAAAATGAGAAGTGCTCTCAGAGGAAATCCCTTGCTTTGTGAAACTGAATCTGACTAGCAGTGATAATGATAATGGGTTGGATGAGCTTACATTATAGGCATTAGTAGAGTACTTTTTTCCTTATATTATTTTCAGCTGGAAATTGAACTGAGCTCCTTGAAGATCCCTACCATTTATAATATAAAAATATCCCTAGTCAAATTAGAAGCCTGAGAAAGTTCCCTCTCGTAATTAATATCTTGGAACTCCAAGCCCAGTTTTTGAAGAGCGAAATTCGAAACGTAGCGGCTTATTCTATGAATGTTTTTTCTTTCCAGCAACTGCTTTGTCTAGTTTTGCAAATCCTGGCGACGCTAGCCTTAGATCCTGCTCATCATAAACCGTTACTAGATGCGGGTGCTGCGGATGCCCTCCCCCCTCTCCTACTTCCTGCCGACGAGTTTTTCTACACAAATCACACAACATTGTTTGCTCGTTATGTAAAACACCATGCGGCAAGGCTGCTTGTCTATTTGGGACTTCATCATCGGTCTGCTCTCAGAGTCAGCGTTTTTGATCTCATCACGGCAGGTTAGTCAAATGATTTCTCCCTCTCTCTCTCTAGTTGACTTTTCATGTACGGAATTGTAAAGGGCAAAGGGATGAGTGAATTCCGTGGAGTTGTGAAATTTTATGTAGAATAACATAATTACTCGTGTTTTCCCGTCTTTCCACCATGCATTTTCAGTTTCCGGTCTTATTTACCAACCTGACCATGTTACATATTGCCTACACTTTATTTCTGGTTAATTTTGTAGTCTACAAAGCTTCATAACTTGACGGGGAGGTCACTCCCTTTCTCCTTGTTTAAAGTCTGACCGAAATATATCGTTTTGGTTGAATTTGACAAACATTCTGCGTACTTTCATTCATAATTCATACTCAAACGGATAATTAGCGTATTGAATTTTATAGTATGAGGATATCAGAGATGATCATTAAATAGATCTTTCTCATCTCACAGTCTCCCGTTCGTAAATAATAAATGATTGATCTGGAAATTGTGTAGAAGAGTCAACCGTAACGAGTGGAATGCTGGGAAATGAAGATTTGTTCATCACTTGGACCTGTTCCACTCCCCCACCTGTACTGGGCCATCCTCATCCAGCTAGCGGTGGTTTGCCATCCATTATTGCCATGTCTGTCGAGTCTACGCTAATTCGAGTACTCAAATCACTGGAGGTTCGCTTTCTATCTATTTTCTATAACAGAACATAACAAAAACTTTGTCAGACAAACGGAACGCTACAAATGATGTTTCATTAGCAAGAATGTCATTACAATGTATTCAAAATCTGTATTGAAAATCGGGGGTCACTTACAATTAGATATACAAATTGAACGTACAGGAATGACACGATGATATTTTTCGGTTGACAGGGAGGTGGTGCACCTGGATCACCTTACTTGCGTGAGCCTTCAACGAGTTGGCTGAATCAGAGTCCAAGTCGAAACTGTATATCTCCAGCACTGCATTTTCGACGACACTCTGCGGAAAGTATGTATTATTGTTTTGTAATTTTTCTAGAAAGAAATTTTGTTTCGATCTACATTCGATCTAGTTTGCAAGGATTCTATAAATACAAAATAATATGAATTTAATTTGCTTAATATTTGATACTAATATTCAAATATTTCTTTGAATAGGTCGACGAGATAGCATAGGAGGGCCTGAACTTGGTAAGTATTATATTTTGAATGGGTTTATAAATGGTTTTTGCAATGGATTAAATTGTAATATATCACCGTTAGAACATCATCAATTAGCCAAAACCGATATGACTTTCACTTACTTAATGAATCTTAAAATGCGAAATAAATAAGAGCTGTTGTCATTTCTGCAACTGCTATAATATTGTTGTACAGATAAGTTAGTTTTTTGTTTCTAAACAACGTAGTTAAAACGTAATCGGTGAAGAGAAATTTAAAAATAAGATTGCATGATACGGAGACTTTAGATTCATGAAGATTTAACACTAAAATATACAAGGATCCTTGTAAATTTGCTCGTCCTTGCCTGGATTGGGATTTTTGTAAAAATGATTGTTTTTCGATATTATTTTTTGTGTTCGCCTTTTAATTTTAACTGGCTTATGTTTTGGAAATACCGAATCGAATAATTATATACCGACGCAATGTTTTGCTAGGGCCCACGGCTTTTTCCGCCGTAGGAAATAAAAAGTAATTTATATTATTCAAATTTTCAGATCCTGTTTTCGTTAGAATATTTCAATCGTGTTACGCTGGAATTGTGCACCCGACGATATTATTACGATTGCTTCTTCATCGACTGTTGAGCACCGGACTTGCTCTGCGGAGATGGAAAAGCTGTGCCTCTCGAGCTTCGTTTGCATCAGCCTATTCTGGTCATTCCGGACACTCGGTTTTTTCAATGCTGTCCGGAGATTCGAGAACCTCAAGGAGTAGAGCTTCAAGCACTGATGAGTCCTTAGCTTTAACCCTGAGAAGAAGGCGACAAGTACGCAAGTTAAACCTTACCATTTGTTGGACATTATTGATTAAGTTAGATTAAATTTATGGATATTCCTTCCATTCCACCTCCCAGGCTTCAGATTAAAATCTAATCTGCACACCTCAGTCAGTGATTGCTTCTTCTTTTCCTACGGTTACGTATAAATTCGTTTAGGGATTTCAATTTCTTAGGAATTACAGTACGGAGGCGTATTGGCTATTTGCTTACCCCATTCCCCATGAAACTAAATTGAATTTGACTTTTTCGTGAAAAAAAATCAATTCTGTGAAGACATTTGTAAAAGTATGGATTTTCTTGGTTGGATTCACAGGTGAGTCTTACAGTAGATTGTAATTCGGGTACGAATGCGGCGGAGGGAGAAGATAGCCTGATTTTACACGAATTAGAAGAAACGTCTTCACCCCCTGAGCCTCAACCGACATCCCCAACCAAAAAGAGCAGTACGATTCGGGGGATATTTTCAAAATGGAGATCGTCGAGTCAGGAAGCTAGCGTTGATAAAGTTGAAGAATGTCAGAGGCTATTGGTAGATGCCAGCTCAAAACCTAGAGAGAGTTCTATATTCGGCCTTCTTCCCTTAGCTGCTTTACGAGCTGCCACATCAAGGGAAAATTTAGATGCTATCGGTACTGGTGGTGGGGGAGGGAGTGGGCCTAATAGTCAAAACAATACTCCTTCCGGCTCACCTTCGTTCTTAGCAAAACAGGTAATCTAATTAGAAAATAAAAAAAAATCTTGCAAAATCTAACATGTTTTCATGCCGTCTTCTTGTTTATTAACAGAGCTTTCGATTTGGAAGTTTGCACCAAAAAAAGACCCGTCGTTTAAGTCGAAACAGATCACTGGATGTTGCCCCGGAGGTAACATCGCCAAAAGATACCCCTGAAGATGAGATTTTAGCGTTTCAAAGGCGCCTACAGAACCTTCCAGACTTTTTAGATACCTCAGTAGAGCCTCCTTCACCACCAGCTATTCCTCCTGCCTCACCTCGGCCTCGATCCAGATCAGTGCCAAAAGTTACTCTTGAAGCTCCATTACCATTAATTTTACCTGGAATATCGACGTCTCCCCCAACGTCTCCAACGTTACCCGTTCCTCCAACCGCGCATTTACTCAGCCCATCAAGCCCTGTTAGAGGATTCCCGACATCCCTTCCACAACCAATACCGCCTCCTCCCGCCAGTCCTGGATATTTAACACCACATTCACCAAAAGCTACCCCTCGGGGTGGAAGTCCATTTGAAGAGAAAGGTGCAGGAGGTGGTGGTGGAAATGAACGGTTGGACATCAGCCGACGAAGCTCTGTCTCTCCTGCAAGCTCCGCACTTGGCCGACGGCATGATAGCATTTTCATTTCCGATATGCCAATGGTTCATCGTGCTGTTCTTCTCTTTGTTGAAGTATGCCAACATAATAATATGATAATTATTTACTTCAGCGGCCAGTACTTTCTAATAAGTCTCTCAAATTATGATTCCTGAGATTTAAAAAAAAATCTGTAACTCCAAAATACAATCAAATTCGAAGAAAGCATCACAAGTTAACTGTTTCTTTGAAGTTTCTAAAAATTTGCAGGTTTTAAGAAACTACTTTATAATAGCATAATACGGATTATGAAAATTTACGTTTTTAACTGGATTAACGAAGATAATGCCTAATGCCACTAAATCTCATAGAAATCATTAACGTTTGATATTATGTAGAATAAAACGTTAAAATGTCCTAACTCCAATTAAATTATTAGATTGGCTTGAAGTCAGACTAGTTTGAACTTCTACCAAAAGCTATCTTTCCAAATAGTGTATTGCAAGAAAAATCAGTTTTTAAAACGTTAAAAGTTCTGTTGAGGGATCTCTTGTTCCAAGAATTAAATGCAGTCAGTGAAGTAAAGTAAAAAAGCCAACAGGAATTGGACAAAAATACTAGATATTTTTTTGGTCTCTTTTACGTAGACATCTCCAGGCTCTCTGAAACTTTATCAAGAAATTGACAGAGATCTTGAACAATAGTTAAGTGAATCGTAAATGAGAGTCATTGACTTTTGAGTAATAGAAGAAAGCATCAGTTAACTGGCAGTTCTTTGAAAAATCGTTCTTAAAATCAACCCTGTCAACTGCACAATACGGTATTTTTTTCATTTCAGGATTGGATCACAACTTGTCGACCACAAGGGAAAAATAGTGTCATACGGGAGCTTAAAGATTTCGTTGCTCGAGTATCTTCCTGTGGACCGCCTTACTTACGCTGGGCTGATCACATCAGGATCCTTTGTCCATCTTTGGTAAGCTGCAAGGCAATATTATTGAACAAACTTTATATAACGCCAGTCCTCTTGCAACTGCAATCAGGATTCCAACAAGGCAAAGGCATTACACGGGAATTGGGGTTCCTTTTGAGATATCGAATTCTGAAAGAGCCTTTGTTACATCGCAAGTGTACTGTTAACAAGGAGCTTTTACAACAAGAATTTGTGTCTTAATTGCCATTGTCCGATTCAGATTTTCGCTTTTGCAGAATCTCTCAAGTTCTAATTATAGAACGGTGTTGAAACACTTGATGATAATCAAGCCTATGTAGCACTAGAAAATGCAGGCTTGTAGAGTATTGCTCTGAATGATGCATTATTTTAAACACTGTCAGAGTAAAGGATATTGAAAAGATATTTTTGTAATTATAAAATGTAAATAAGACAGCTTCTTTAAACCATACTCTCGACAAACCAGGAGGGGATATCGTCTCAGGGGATCTTATGTATTCAAGCACCATCCTAGATTAATTTTTTATCCCGTAACGGAGTCGAACGCGCTAGTAACTAAGAACTATATTTTTAAAATAGGCGTATTGCCTAAACAAGAGGTTCATGGCTTTTAGGCCAACGATAGCCCTACAAAAATTTCCGGGTGTTCCTTACTAACTTATCATGGTTTTGTTGCAACTGCCACAAGCGATATGGAATAAGTTCTGAATCTGATTTTAGGTTTGGGGAAAAATTTGCAAAACTTATATTGTATTCCATTGTTTGGATACGTATATTATTTGCACGAGATACCAGTCACCCGTCTTTGCAATTGTCCATTCTAATATTAATGCTACATGTTTCCCTCATTGTAAGCAATCCTAAGACAAATTTAAAGACAGGAGGACAAATCCTTATAGTTTTAAGGCCACTGACCTTAATGGAGCGGAGAAAGTAACAGAAAACAAGAATTTGATTAACCAACATGCGTTTATAATTTACAGGTAGTTGAAGAAGATTCCAATGAAATTGAATCTCTTGGAGCTATCGAAACGGAATATTGGGAGGTACGTATTTTGTATGCAAATCCTTGCCATCATTTCATGTCCTTAAGATGAAACCACCAGAGTTTGGTCCAAGCCTACCTACTTCTTCTTCCCTCTTCCAGACAGAGTTTAGTTTCCTGCAATATAGAAGCAATTCATGTAACAATTATCCTTCCTGATGTGTTATAGATGCAAAGATTAGTCGTAAGCGGAAGTTTGCCATGTAGCAAGGAAGAAGCTGCCGTGTTGGCTGGAATCCAGTTGAGACTGGAAGAATGCTGGCCAAGATCTCGACCACCTAGAATTCAAACGGTCCCAATTGCTCCTTCTCCTGCTCCAACAACGCCTAACTTAACTATGGATCGATCATCCACAACTCGGACCAATGAAGACGATAAGGTACAAATTGCTATTAGTGGTTTCATTAAAATGCTTGTATATAAAGTGTACTGACTTTTCCTATGAAATAGCATGCTTTTTGTATTTATAATAGTAAGAAAATTATTGACACTTTGACATTCACGTTCCGTAAAGTCGAAAAGGATTCCAGGAAAAAATGCAATCGAATTTTACTATTGAGTCCAACGAATTCAAGATCATTGGAAATAAGGCTTATTTATTGAAAGTCTCTCTTCACCCCTTCCGTAATTCACTTCAAACAAGGTCAATTTAGGCCTTAAGGGATCTATCTTACCCAAGCACGTGATAGTTAATCTCCATTTTACTATTGTAGAAGGCAAAGGTCAAACCTTGCCACGTGTAGTGTTTCATTTCGCTGGATCAATAAATTCATAAGTTTTTAATCAAGTGTTTATCTGACATTTGAAATATAATTTACGTTTAACTGCCGAAAAACGTGCCCCCAGACAAATTCACTTGCATAACCCTACCTACGTTGCTAGCATCTCGGATGAAACATGTGACTATTACTGAATCCCGTCATTATCTAGAGAAATTTTTGAGCGTTAAGTGTCTTCACGACGTTTTGATGGTACCTTTCTTCAAGCTCTTTTTCAGGCTTTTTTATTCCCTATCAATCTTGTTATTTTAATTCTTTTCTTTGTGAATTAAAATACCAGCAATTTGATAGTAAATCTAGTTACGTTAGGTAATATCTATCGCATTTCCTATCATCAGCAATCCTGCATTAAATTTCTACAAATTCGGTTCGGAGTAGCAAGAATCCTCACTCTTTCTACCCTGGATGTCTGAAAGAGTAAATCCGGGAGAGTTAGTCCCGTAAAAGTGTGTCTAATAACGGTACCGAAATCTGTTGTCAGGACTCGTCGTACATCCCGTTACTGACGGAGAGTCCGATACCCGGGAGATCGGGTCTGAGTGCGGGAGATGGCGGGGGAGGAGGAAGCAGCATTTGCGGCGGAGGGGACTCCTCTCGTCCCGATGAATATTCAATCCTGAGCCACGCCGAAGAGCCCGTCGTTACAAAAAAGTCGGGAGTTGGCCGTGCGGTCTCTTTGCTGACGACTTGCTATTCATCATCTGAGGAAAATGAAATGTCACTGTCAGCCTCCATCCGGATCGAGGACTTGGTCCCACCCTGCTATGTCCATGCCGGAAATATGCCTCGTCTTATTAAGGTTAGCAGCAGCAGTCCGCTTTCTTCTCCTTTTCCCAGACAGCCCTTACTCTCATTCATATGTATGCATAATATTCCTAAGTAATTGTCAAAGATCTCTAGCCTTCTATTATATTCCAAGTAATCTTTTCCATCTTTTTTGGATGGAAATGTTATTAGGAGCCGTACTTATTGAGTAATATGATGATGATATGCAGCTTATATAGTTAGAAGGCATGTAATGGTGGTTAACCCAGTGTCAATTCATGAACCCTTCGCCCGATTGCCCAAGGCTTCCAAAGGTTCTTTTGAGATACTCTTTCTTTGAAAATTGTTGGAACTTTTGAATCAAATTGCAGCTCGCATAATCCCGTTCAGTAAAGAATATTTAAATAATGGATACTGATCGGAAACAATGGTGCATATAGTACAAGAAGACCTTATGAAAAGCAATAGGTTCAAGTTCAAAGCTTTTTGATGGCAGTGACTTTTATAAGATTATTTTTTGAACCGATTGACATCCACAGAGGGATAATTAACTGTTAAATAAACTAGGACTATTACTTGTTCAATTCTACGATCGGTTGAATATTACACAGTTGTTGAAAATAATTTCCCTGCACAAAGTCAATTTCAATTTTCGTTTGGCTGAAATAACTTAAATAATTGTCGAGCATTATTAAAACTTAATAAAAGAAATAGCTTCGCACAAAAAATATTTAAAGAATATATATGAATTCATAATAATTCATATATATATATATAATATGGCATCATAATATATATGGCCTACAGTGCAAACAATGGCTTACAACGATTAGTCGTTCTGGAACCCATTGTCTCCTAAGTTCATTTTGTTTTACTTTCACAGAGTATCACTCAAGGATGAAATTCCAAGTCAATAAATAATGGTCCTTTTATAAAGCTAAATAGCTCTCCTTGTATTGTAAATGTTGATGAAGGCATGCAGGATTGATATTCTAAAGGGTTGTGTTACAGAGTATCACATGGATTATTATTTTTGTGATTCCGAGTATAAATATAATACGGATGAAGTAAATCACAAAGCCGGCTCTATCATTATAATGAACCCTACCAGTCGTCCTCGAGTTGACAGTACTGAATGTGTGGCCTTCAATTAATTTCAACGCTGTAAATGAGAGCTTTTCCAAAATATTTTTGGCTCCTCCAACCGCGATCCACAGTTTTAATTGGAAGGGAGATAGAAGGGACGGTCCAGTGGTTCCAAGTCTCAATTAGAAATTCGTCGAAAACAATTGTCTCTCTCTAATGCGAAGTCCGTAAGTGGATTATGAAATGAAGGGGACTCGTCAATGCTCATAAAACAAATGTGCTTTCTTAAACTCCTTGAACTTGAACAAGGGATAATAATTTTATCAGACAATAATCGTTCTCATATTTTAAACAAACTTACTGCATAACGATTGAATTAGCTTAATGGGAGAACTGTATTGAGCTCCAAAAGGAGTAAGGACGAGTTGACATCATATATTAAGTTTAATTAAAATATATATGCAATCTAATACAACTACTCCGTACTTTTGCATGTGAGGTGAAGTGGTTTTTAAAAGTTGTGAAGTTTCTGGTGCCTAACTTGGTGGAAACTAAGGATCTGGTTTGAGATTTGTTAAGCTGATACCGTTTTACTGGGAACGCCAAATTTGGCTAATTGATTCGGGAGTTTTTGAGTCGACGAATTGAGTGTTCGTGTGTGTCTTGTTAGAGAACCAAGGTATTTAATACAGCTTCTACAAGAGTACCGTTGATTGTTTTTGGTAAATCAACCTACCTAAACTGTCAAGCCAACGGCAAATCACTGCGCAGCATAACGGAAAACAATTTCGGAATTTATAATTGGGAAATCGATGAAGCATCTCAAGGGCTGACGCACATTGTCATAGTCATATCGAGAAGTTTTTGACAGATTATTGAGTTGCAGAGAAATAATAGGAAGAATATTCTGGAAATTCGCATCGTTGCCTGTCTTAATCTGTCTAGACTCGATTGATGCTCCAGATTTAAGACGAAAAATTTGCAATCTTCCCCGAATAAATGGAAAAAGCCTCATTCCATAAAAATTGTCCATTAACATACCTTCCTGAATATTCCATAACTTCCATCATCTGCAATTCTGCTACCCATTTTTAAGGCACTGTTTTTTCATTATGTAGGACAGATACATTATGCGAATGACTCGTTGACCGCTTGTCTATCGGTCCGTCTGCCTGTTATCGAAGGCAATAACTGTCGAGCGACTGAACTTTTTTTTCTTTTGGGTAATTCTGTTAAACCTACAGCCAAACGTCAAGTTTGTTGAGAGGCAATTTCTGTCAAAGGTCAAGGTGGATAAGGTCAAAGGTCAACATTTTTTCAAACAGTAACCCCCCAGACGTGATACATTCATAAAAAGGTATTGTCAAGGGATATTCAACGTTGTATAATATTTGGGAGTGGGGTAACACGGTGACCGTGGTCGGGGTCAAACTGGTCGTACGTTAAAATGGCGTCTGTTATTTTGCTCAATAGTTGGTCCGGTTTGGAGATTGTAGATTTTCTATGTGTTTAAAACATCTCAAAACAGATTTCATATATTATACACCTTTTATAAAACGGCGTATTGACGATACATTAGTAGATTTGTTGGACGGTTTATTTGAAATATACATATGAGATTAAAAGCTTTCTCAGTTTCAGTAAGTCAACTGCAGACTCGCAATAAATGTATTTGTATAATTGACAATCGGGATGGTTTTTATCGTTTCCGAATCTGGCAGTGGCTAAATGTACGAGGAAGAAGAGCATGAAGACCATGAAGTACTTTCTTCTTTTGGCCTTTTAAGCCAAAACCTAGGTCTTTGGCCATATGAGATTTTAAAATGTGCTTTCACTGATACTACATATTAGATGTATCCTCCTCTCAATCTCTTCAATCAGTCCACACAGGTCCGAAAAGATAGGAAAGGCTTGGATTGAAAGATTCTTTGGAGTTGAACGAAACGGAAGGAATTGGGGCTATTTTATATCGTCCTGTCACAAGTATATCAACAACGTCGAGCAGAAGAGGAATCAGTAAACGTATCTTGTACTGGTCAGAAAATCTACAGAGAGGGTCCTTCCTCCGAGTTTTTAATCTTAGCAAACATTACCATGGGCAGGGATTTTTGACATTTGATTTAACTCCTATATTTGCACAGTCCTTGTAAAGGATTGCCCTGAAATGAGATTAGGAATGAAAAGGAGGAAATCGAGACATATTTGTTTGTTCAGTCCTTTCTTTAGCCTCATATCTCTGATTAACTAGCGCATATTGAGGTTGTGAGCTAGACTTCATAGCTTTCTTGAGTGAGGCTATCAACTTCAACAGTTTATATACACATATGGATGAAGGGAATTAATTGATAGCTTTCTCCCGAAAGTGTACACATCCCAATAATGCATATCTGACCGTCTACATCAGTCAAGCACAGAAATCTGTCAGAACAGTCGAGAACACTTCTGGTTTTGCATTTGCATACATAAGCTATTTATCCCGTATAAAGACTCAGTTCCGCTGATCTCTGTCACTGCAGTTGAGAAATAAGTGTCACCGAGAATATTTGGATTATGCTTTCACTTGATTTTTCCACGAAGTTTTAAGTCAGTCAGTTTCAAAGAATAAAATATTCGGATTATTGAGTATGAATTGAAACGGCCAACTAAAGTAAGGCTTAAGTTTGAGTCATTTAATCTTCTGGGTCTTCTTATAGTTCTGGGTTGAGAGACAACTCTTACTCTTCAATATTTGAATTGAGATAACTCAATTCAGAATTTGGAATTGATTCGGAATTGGCATATTCCTTACGAAATACAAAACATGGGTCAGTCACAAGGACATCCTTCCATCAGCGAACAGCATCAGGTTTGCCGTATTCATTTGATTATGTCTACTGGCCTAGATATTGTGCTGCATTGAGTGATTGTGGCTTAAGGAAGTTTAGCTGTGGTTTTTAATGTCAATGGATTTTTAGTGAGGGACATACATAATCTCAACGGAAGGTATTTTTGGCAACGCAACTTGGATATAGTATCATTGATTGATTTATAGTTGATTGGCTTTCGCTTAAAAGTGTTGCTCCTAAATCGATAGTTTTTTTTTAATTGATAGACTGTAAATTTGTAAAATTATGAATGCGGTTGTCCTGTATTTTGTCTATCCATTCATATTAATACTGTTGGCCGAATTAAATTACAAAGAGTTCTTGAGAATAGAGTGCTTCTTAGCTAACATGAAGTAATCTCTTAATATTTAAAAATTGGTAGCTCTTTAGACGTATTGATCGGTAATACATAAACAGATCATCCCTTGGAACGATAAACGTAGACAGGAGTGTAGGATAATCTCATTGTCGATTGCTTACATTCTAGTATGTCTTATATTAGATTTCGGTTGCTAGAGATAACTTCTTCGAGCTCACAATGTTTACCTTAACGGGTTTCGCTTTTAAGAGTTACAATAACATTGACGACGTAGTATGTCAACTGCCTTTAAAAACTGCCTGCCCTGGATAGAAGTTCCAGGGATTATGAACGTAGGTAGTGGAAGATAGAGTCAATCAGAATTAGGCTGAGCTGATTCCAAGGAAAACAAAGCTTTCTCCATATTACGGGACAAGAATTTTTTCTTAGAACGTTATTCACCTAATCTAGACATTTTCTAGGATTTCGGTATCCTCCCAGGAAGTGTTGATTGGTCTTAGAAATTGATTCTGTCAGATTGTGCTCTGGAAATTTGAATTAGAACATGAACTGCCTCTCTCCCGTACATCAAAAAAGACGTTTGAATGACATTCCATTCTCAAAACTTGTGGGTGCGAAGTCGCTTAATACCTGTCTTTGCTACAGATCATCAGCACCAGGCAATTTCTGATATTTCAAAAGCGATCAACCATGAAGGACACGCAACGATCTTCGGAGATTCAGAGGGGGATTATTTTATGGATACGTTTTATAGATTACTTTATCTAAAAGAATTTTTCCAAAGATACACTTAAAAAATACCTTTTCATGATCGGGAATCAATGGCCAGATTTTTTAATCAAGATTTTATTATGCATGGTGGTATTGTCGACATCCAAAGCAATTAAGTAACGAATCCATTAATCGATGGACTCGTTATTCGAGGAAGATAATGCCACGGGTAGTAAATTCATATAATTTAAGTAAAATCAGTATTGTAATATTGTAAAGCAAGCCTGTAATAGTTTTTTGATTTAGGAATTCAAGGAATTTATTGAAAGAAGAGTGTGTTGCAATTCATAATTAAAATTTGGGAACCTGATAAGATTTATTCGTTTTTATTCATAATAGTTTGGATCAAGGTCCTAAACCTATACAGACGAATCCAGTCGTTGTCGCTAAGAATTTTGAGGCTTTGTTTAGATTCAATATGGTAAAATTAATTGAAATTATCAATAAAATTGGTAGGTACTTTTTACCGTCTATAGTTGAGATTATTAAAGCAAATATTGATAATTTCTAACATTTTAGCATTGAACTTGATGGTCTTCATCACTTGAAAGATAGATATTGCGAAATATTTTATTATTCTGACGACTGATACCGAAAGGAAAAAAATTTACTCCGTTTTTACATAAACGGATAAAAACCGATCAGCAACAACGAATCTTTCAATCACGATTAATTTCCATTTTTACGTCTAGATAATTGCACTTTCAGAAAGGTTGGCTAGCTTAGTAACGGGTCCGGAAATGTTTGAAAAATCGTATAATTGGACCCTCGAAATGAAAATGAAAGTGAAGGTGGGTTTATAGAGTACAATTGGTGAATGGCCTTCCAGGAAATAATGGCAAGCCAGGATGTGTTTTCAATAATCTATTTTGATTACCTAGTAGTCTCAACAGGAATTGAGTGTGTTGTAAGTCAGGCTCAGTAAATCTGGTTCTCATCGCCCCTTTATGTTACTTGGGCCATCAGACCGTGCCGGAATGCCTCAGCGTTTCGTGTTTAATGAGCAATAACTGTAGTGATTTAGAGGTTCCAACGGCCGAGGATCGTAAATATCTGCACATTCTTGAACTATATTATGTTTCCATACTTCATACTTGTCTGTAAGTGTGGGACAGACCGAGTCAGTGTACATCGACTGACATTTCCGTTTCGAAGCAGTTCCTCGTCTTCCTTTCCTCATTCCACATCGCCCCGTTCTGTTTTTGCATCTCTCCAAGATTTGCACTTCCCATTCTCCATGGAATTGTTCTCGAAAAGGGAATATTATTATGTGCATTTCTTTTTACACTCTTGTAATTTCTGTACAAAAACAAATTGATGATATTTCTGTCTCCGCGTGATATTGATTTTACCATTCATTCTGCTCCACCTTGGGGTGGCCTTGTAGGTCAAAAATGGCTCGTTGTCGAAAGTAGTAAATGTTAAAACGCTTCCTGCTCAATGAATAGCCACCTTTTGTGCTTCTAAACAATACCTCATACTTATGCACTTTGAATAATTGTTGATGCCTCTTCCAACTAAAAGGATTTGTTTGACATTCCTTCGTTTTTTGACTAGGATATAATCAACATTTCATGTAAACTCTAAATGCAGGTATTTAAATTTTCATATTCCTGTCGATAGAAATTAAACGAGCTGTTTAAAACGCTTAGGGATGCTTCAACGCTAGGAAGCGAAACAAGCTGTTCGTATATTGGATGAAAGGTCATGTCTTCAGAACAAATGCTGTGGTTTTATTTTACTCCGAACAAAAGTTATCCTATCCTATGTAGCCTATATTATGGACTTTTATTTGCAGTAATTGTTTTTTAGAAAGCTCTCTATCTATAAGGTTTACTAATTCAGAAGGTTAAAATGCAACCTTTTTTTGTAATGAGAAAATCAGAATATTATGTGAAATTAATTGGAAAATCTGCGTAGATCTTCAAGTACCTTGACGTGTTCCAAGTTCATTTCAGCTACGGATTATACATTATATTCTCCTGTCCCAAACTGCCAGAGTATAACTTGTTGAATAATACTGAGTAATACGTTTACCTAGAAGCATTTCAAATTTTGGGTAAGTAAGCCATAAATAAGGGGTTGGTTTTTCCTTAATTAATTCTCAACCTACAAACTAATCAATGCAGTCTCTACTCTCTGCTTGTAACCCCTGGAATTATTAGATCTAAAATCCGCGGTTTACTATACTTTGCTTGCTTTTGGATGGGTAGCCACGTTGAGCATTCCATTTCGATTGGCAAGGGAAGTCTTTTGACATTTATTATCTGCGGCTCATCTGGAAGTGCAGGTTTAGGCCTCTAAACCTCGCCATTTTACAAAAAGCAAATGTGTGTATTTTTAATTTGCACCCGAGATCTGCCTTTGGCTCTCCAAGAAAGTACTGTTGAAGGATTCTCTTGTTTCATTACCATCGTTGTTATTCTTGCAGTCGGGACGAAAGGGAAACAGAGGTGCATTAACTGCATTAGCTTCCTATGCAAATCCCAAGTTTTGTTGAAAGATAACGAGGGACATTAATGTAGTTTTGAACTAAAATCCGCGAAGAAATCTGTACTGTATAAATGCAAAAATAGCCCTTTTTCTTTATCTATTTGCAATCACTATAATATTATGTGATTTTCTCAAGTACCTTAGCTATGTATCGTTTGAGGTACTTGCTGTCCAAGACATAACTCGAAACCATAACGCTTTTCCATATGCTTACTGTTTTTTTAACTCCGCCAACCAGACAGACCCGTCGTTTCGGGGGTTTCATTTCGTGACAATTTTTTACGTTGAATTTAATGGTGTCAGAACTAACTGTCGACATGATTTTGAATTAAAACAATTCTATGATGTAAAAATACCTGTCCCATGTAATTTGAATGCTACAGTATTTACAAACTATAATTAAAGCTGTTAGAAACATTATATGCTTTCTCAAGCTTTCAAAAGAAATAATTAGGACAATCAAAATTACTGTCAACTTTCTGGGATTTAAAAATACAAGTATGCCGAACATTTGTTCTCCATGTTTGTAATCTGATCTGAACGGAATCTTCGTTTTTTATTTAATGAATAGAGAGCAAAAAACAAGATTTTGCGTGTGATTGAAATATGATAACCTTTTAGCATCACTAGAATGGCATTTACATGTTTCGTCGCAGAAAATTTACTTCTCACATTAATGTTATCCGTAAAATTCGGCAGATCATAGTAGTATAATATTTTCTGAGAAGGGAATCTTGACAAAAAACATCTTAATAAGAATAAAGACGACAGTCGAGCAGTCTTCTACCCACTATAGCCGCTATCTGTATTTACTCACTTTGGTCTTCAGTAAACTCATTATTCATTCTTTATGTGATTTCCTTGACGGATTTAGGCAGTTTTCAGGAAAACATTTTAAACATGTCCGTTCTAGATTACGTACTGCATAAAATTATTTTGTCAACCTAATTCTTTCTCTGAATTTTCGGATAATGATAATTGAGGACCAAATCTAATTTATATAGCAGAAAATTGTCGAAATATGTTGCAACCCGTTTTGACAATGCGTCTTTATACAATACTTCATACGAAGTGTAATAGGTTCCAAAGAAGGTTATATTCATATTGACAAGGCGCTATCAATGTTGACTTAATGGTGTATTGAAGACCATATTGCAAAGTAAAACCGACTAAAAATTTAAATACACAAAAACATTAAAATATGCTTAACTCAATGCATCCTACAAAAGCTAGTTAGTAATGTTAGTATTGGCAAATTTTTCTTGTATCCATTGTCGATCACATTCAAAACCGTCTGCAACAATACATACGTACAACATGCAGTATCAAAACGTTAAGACAATACTGACTAAAACGATGTTTTCGGAAAACGCATTTTTTCGAACAAGGAATTAGAGACGCTGTTGTTTTTACTACTACCTATTACTATTTCAAGAATTGTAGTGTCTACGTATACTGTTTGTTTCAACTTGTTACTTGTTAGTTAGTACCTTCTTACATTTATTTGTTTTCTAGACTAATTGAACGCTAACTGAACATTTTTATAAAGTCTGGAGGACGGCTGGGGATTATTTATTTTTCCCTTTACCATTATATTTTGTCTATTGCTTAAACTAAACATACTATCCACTAAGGCAAATCTCGCCTTAATTACAATATTTTATGCCCTCACCTTCGCTTTGCCTAACTTATCTTTTTTTGCTCGGCTAGTGGAATAGCTCTAATTAAGTTAGTAGAATTTACAAGCCCAATACGGAAATATTGTCCGGAATAAGCGGTGACTCGGTAGTACCCCGTATGGAGATAGAAATCTGTCAACTTTTTGTGTTGATTTAATTTGGTTGAAAAGGAACGAGGAGAGGAATTCGAGAGTAGTAGGATCAGCTAATGCTGGTCACCGCAAAACCGCAACCTTCCCGTCCCCGAATTCGCCTTGTATTGAGTTGCTGGTATGGGGAGACGACGGAGAAGAGCTCAGGACGGCAGATAGATCCGGATGAGCAGATAGCAGTAGGACTCAGTCGGTTCCAAGAACTTACAGAACCTGCTACACTCTCTCCTTTGCTCTTTCTCTTATTGTGTTTTATTATTATTAACCTCGTCGCTACTTTCCCTTCCCGAAAAGTTTGGAGCTACTTCTACCCAAGCTCCATTTGTTGTCAAAAGTCACGCATCTTAGATGACAGTTCGATCTCGAGCGAAACATTGTTTCCGAAACCCACACTCGATTTCTTTCCCTTTTCGTCTCCCTCGACGCTGTTAGTGGGGTTGGGGACTACTTCAGTGTGAGACTCCAAACGTTCCCGTTCAGTAGTCAACAGTTGTTCATAGTGGATATTTCTAGAGGTTGTGCTTTCTCTCGTTCATAAATAGGTATATCGAGGTGCCTCTTAAAGTAAATTCTCAGTCAGGTAAAAAAAACGGCCAGAAAAGCCCTCTCTCACCTTCTGAGAGGAGGGATGGATTTCAAAAACAGGGCTCAGATCTCTGAATCCGACCAAAGGCCTAACATTGCCCCGGCTTACCTGTGTCAAGTACTCCTCCATTTCTAATAACCCGTACTGCATAGATACGGGATTCGTATATGCAATGGTTCTTCTCAAATTATCGGTCTCAAGCAGTTTACTCTCAATAATTAGTTGTGAAGACATCGGCTGTCCGAGATTTATTCAGCCAAGAACGGCTAGAAAAGTGTACTTGATTCCAGCCTTCCGAGGTAACTTTCACTCAAAAGAATCCCAACTCCTGCTTTTTGTAGAACGAAATCTAAGTCTCGCTGTTTGTTTGGTTAAATACACATTGTAGTATCCCTTTCCATACATTTGGCGGAGGATAATGCCTGCCATTTCGTTTCATTACCATTCCATTGCTGGTTAATTTGAAACTTTATGAACCCCACTGTTTATTTTTCAACTCACAAAGCTATTATTCTAGTGGCTAGTTTTGTTGAGTAATTTCGGCAAACCCATATCCCTATTCCTAAATGTGATACACGTACCGACAGGAAGGGCAGCTAAATCTGTTCAGAAGAGAGTTGCTTGAATGCCTTCTTGCATTGTCGTTGGTATATTTGTATGACCTCAAAGTCCCAGCAACATTCCAAACTTTTCTAGGTAATAAAGGATAGGACTCCGTGATCTTCCAAACTTTATTGTAGATTCTAACATTGTAGTAGTGCTCTTGCACGAAGTTTATCTATTTTCTCTTGTATCTTTGCAAATTCTGTAAGCCAGCAGAAGGAAGAAGTCTGAAGGCCATGTCCCATTCTATTTCCTCTTTTAAATCAAGTCAGGGCTAGGAAATAGGGAAATTCTTTCAAATCATAAACAAGGCTATTTATCCAAAAACCTGAGCCAAAATTATCCCAACAGCAACAATGATATATATATGAATAAAAAAGTATGGGTAAGGCGGCATACTTTCCCAAAGATGTGAAATCCAGCTCAGCGAGTCTGGCTTTGCTTTTGTGCTTAACTTTGTTTCCAATTTCCCCGTATACAAGTTCTGGAGAGGAAATGGAAATCGTTTGTAGTAGTATTATTTTGAATAGAATAAAATAAGAGATATATGCCGATTCCTGGATTTATCTCTTGTGAAATATTGTTATTGAAGGGTTGTAATGGAATCTATTACGGGAAGGTGAATTAGGAAATCAATCACATTATACCTGACGTAATAGGGGTGCTTTTACCATCTCGGTTTCTTCATCCTCGAGTAGTTAGCGTGCCTTTCGATTCCGTAGGCACGTATCAAGCCATTCACAATCAATCTCCCGTCCGTGGTTTGGCAATTATTTCTGTTTGTTACGGAATTATCTTTCATTTTTAGGTGGAATTATACTGAAGCATCTCATATATATTATAATTTACGTATTGGGCGAACGGGAGCGAGAAGTCGGGCCGATCGGCTTACGTAACTGCGAGGGTGAAAGGGGATATCTGTATCATTATGTAGTAATTGTGATGGTGAGGTGACCCTTTCAATGAGCGTTTCATCCATATTTGCTTTCCTCTCCTTCGAAGGATACTAAATCAATCCCAAACAGTATCATTAATCCCAGTCGAGTCTGTCTAGCCTAGCTACAACAATATAGGATGTATATCGGCATAAGTAGCAGACTCGGAGAGTGAAATCCTGACTTTTATCAGCCGGAGATAGGATCTACTTTCCTCCGCTTCTATTGATTCAGTTGAATTTATATATTGCAGCTTCTATTGACAACAGGGCCATTTAGACACAAATCCGACGGTTGCGGCTGGAATAGAAAAACTCCGAAAAAATCATGTTTGTTTTACACACATTGGGTTAAGGAAAATTAAAGTTGAATGAATTACAAATTCTAATATTGAATAACAGTTAAAAATAAAGCTTGGTTGATGGAAAAGCTTAGAATGTTTGGCAGGGCAGCCTAAGAAATACATTTAGTACCAGGTAGGGTTGAAACATATCCACTGACCACAACAAGCCAAGTTGGACAGTCTTAATCTCTAAATATTTGATGTTGTTTCAATAGCATTTATTTATTGTGTCATTCATCCGTCCAAACAAAATTCATGGAAATTAGTCTGGTCTCCCATGGTGGAACACCTGGCATATATAAATAAAATAATTGATGAGGCTTTTAGAATTACGATTTATAAATTTATTAATTGTATGAACAATTAACAATACAAAGTTAAATAAAATCGATTTTATGTGAATAACGCTCGTTTACAAACTAACTATATACTACAAAACTTTGAAATTCATAGAAACTTAGGTTAAATTTTAAAAAAATCCTGCACTGGTCGATGGGATTGGACTTTGTGAGGATTTATATAAAATCTAACGGAATGGAACCCTAACTTTTGTCTGCCAAAAATAGATATTTGTACTTTTCATACTGGTTTTTATTTATGAAGCGTGTCGCCAAAATGCAGTTCAAAATTTCGAATGAAATATTGTTTGGAAACATGCTTTCATACACTGTTACGTAATAATGTAGGTGTTCTTGAAAAATTATTGCTGAGCTCCGATTTTGAAAGTTCATGGGATTTTGTCTAGTTTGTTTATTTTGACAAGTTAGTTTTCATTCTAAGGCGATATTAGGTTACCTAAAACAATGTCTATTATTTGTCTCTTTGCTTTTTCTACCATTCGATTCCGACTATTAGTGAAAACTCAACAACCCTCTACCTATAAAGAGCTTTGATTTAGCAAACAATAATGATAGGTGAATTAAAAATAGCGTCAACTTTTCCTCGTTATCTTTCCAAAGGAATGGTTTTTGTGTTATTTGCGTAGAACAATTATATTTGAAACCCGATATTGCTTTTTTCAATCGGATACAGTAGTAGTTCGCATCATCGGATGTCATTATTAAATTCAGGCTTCCTATTTATATAAATAGCTTTGTTTTTACAAGTATCAAATTTAACACAAGTTGCTTCGTACTTTCTTATTCAATGAACGTCAGTCACGCTCGTATGTGTTTTCATAATTTTTTATACGGAGCGAGTAAAATATTGTGTGGGAAACAATAGGTGGGATGAATTGTCCTGATTTTTACAAATTAGATTTAATGCTCATTAGTTGATACAATAACTAGAGAATTGTTTATTGTAATACCTACTAGTAATTGGTAGTGTACTTTATTTGGGATTTATTATAAATAAGTGCTTTTAAGATATAAAATTAATATAATCTCTGACTACTTTCCTTTGCACTTAATCCTGATGTTTTTTCCTATGGACTAAAATCCAACGATTATAAATGCATGAATCCAAAAACCCATTGAGCCCTTTCTCAAGCAAAATTGGACCCGAAAAAGCCCTCACCCTAACAAATGGGGCTGCGACAGTTCCCTGGGAATAGGAAAAGCTATAAAATGATTGACATCCCCGTTCTTGTAGGAGGCACCCGGCTTTTTATTCCGTTTATAATAAGGTTGTTGGATGTCAGAGAGGAATTGGGGTTTCGCAATGTTCGTCTTTAATTATTCTGTTGAGAGAAACGTCATGCCGAGGAAAATAATATGAGGTTGTCAAAGACATTTTCCCTTTTTAGTTGCGTTAAGCGATTATGATGAGCTCATTTCCCCTATGTATTCTATGGGACAATGATTTTCCTGATTGTGTGGAAAGGCTCATCAAGGGAAATGTATTTCTTCCCTCGTTATTATGCATGAACTGCCCTGGGTTTCGTTGACATTTTTTCCCTAAGCAGGCAAGGACTTTCCCAGGTTTCACTTCGTCTTTGTTGACTTTCGGCCTTTTGAGAAGGCTTACTGTTTCCTAGAGTCGTACGGCAAAGCCGGAGCCTTTTGCTTACCATTCCGTTGCTTCTGTAATCTTATTACAACTTGGCTGGGATTGTTGTTGCCGATATTCATAGCTTTCATTGAATCAAAGCGTTGCACGTTTAGAATGCAATTATGAGACGAGACGAATTGTCAACAGGTATCTTTACAATTTTGGAGTCGGGGTTAAGTGGTACGCACCGCTTTGGTTTCGACTATTTATCTCCGGACGGATGTTGTAACTTGTAAGATCGCTTTCTTGTTCCTTGGAACTTTAGGAAGATTTTGCATATGAGATAGGATTGATTTCTTTAGAGTTGAGGTTGATTTGTGTAAAACAAAAACTACAAAAATCAGTTTTTTGACGTTAAAGTAGGAACTCAAAACTACAAAGAGTCCGTTTTTCATTCCTTGGCAAAAATTTTGATTAATGTTCGAACACATCGATTGTATGTATTCTTTGGTTGATTGTATCAAAATTTGTCCGTTTTTAGTATAAATTGTGTTATTTTTACGGATTTAAATCGGTGAAGTGACCATTTCTACACTCAATTTGGTTTCGCTCATTTTAGATGTAACACGAGAAAAAATGTACCGTAAACATTTCCGAATATTTCTAAGATCTGGATGTTTAAATAGAATTATTATTGATGAAACATCCTCATATCCCGGATTTTCTAACTTTTCATAAATAGTATGCCACTTATGACTTAGTCGTATTTTGGTACTGAGTTCCTGAATCGTTCAATTGGACGAAGGGGATATCCTTGTTTATTAAATTTAAAACGGATGTAAAACCTAGTAATTCTCTGTATTACAGGATCAGAAGCGGAAACTTTTTCACACATCTGTCTATGAGTCAGCAACCCAGCTTCAAAAACTGTACGTACAAACCTGCCGAAGGCTTCCTGCCTATGGATGCCGACTTGTTGTGGTGAAAGAATTACTCCGAGGAAAAACCAAGAAAAAGGTAAATCCCGACTTTCGTTTAAATTGTGTTGTCAAATACACAGTATCATTATTTGCTGAAAATAACTTCTCTCCAATTACCAATGATGCAATGACAGTTCATGAGCATCAGTAAAATAAATGTGCCAGTTGGTCACGATTCAGTTTCAGTGTATCAAATGTTCAATTAAAATGCGAGCCGTTTTTACAAATGTCAAGTCAAAAATTTGATATTTGTAAAATCCCAAATATCAGGTTTAATTGCTGGATAATTGTCGAATAAAGGATGTTGCAATGTGTTTGAATCCCTTTGCATAATTATTTTCTAAGTCTAGTGCTTTTTCAATACGTAAGCCTCAATTCGCAATTTAATTGTTTTCAGGCGACGAGGTTGTTGGGAATCGGCACGGAGAAAATCATTTTGTTGGACTGCAGGACTAAAGTACTGGCTAGATCGCAGGCAACGTCCGATCTCATCCAGGTAAACATTTTTGTTTATTTTCTTTGAATTTTAGACATCAGAAATTTAAAAAAAATACAGTTTGAAAAATGAAAATTTGCGAGACTGTATACTTTAGGCATATATAATCACATTTCATATAGGGAAATTCCATCATCTATCTTGTTCCTAGCATATTTATATTGGATTCTAGGAATTTTGAAGCCTCGTTTATAATTTCCTAGAATTTGATATAAACAGTTCCTAGGAGAGTATTTATTGAAATTTTTCGAGTCGAAGCGTATAAGTTGTCACACAGTTTTACATTCAAGATCAAGATAGTACAGTATTTTCGAAATTCCTAGTGGAGAGCTGGTGGTGGCAGGAATCATGATCGCTTGATATTGGAGTTTCGTGGAACACGATGGTCACTCCTTGTACCTCCCGTCGGTAGCGGTTCTTCATGCGGAGTTTCCTGTGGTCACTTGGGCACAGTTGGTGGACTTCGTGAAGCTGGACGAGCCTTATGGGCCCTTCTTCGAGAAATGGATACTAATTTCCTTCACGATTTTGCCCTTCCACGAAAAACATTGCAACCAGAATCAGGTAATTTCCAATCCTTGATCTTGTGTGTGTGTGTAAAAGAATGAAAATATTTGGGATGCTTTACTCGCTTAGTTGGCTCTACTCATTCCGTCTAAATTGTGTTTGTGCTTTGGACCAGCCCATTCTTGTTAACTTTGAAATAAAGGAGACCAAGGATTGTTGATATAGGGGGTGTTAAGGTGTCGTTAGATGTATTAAAAAAGTGTTGTTCTTTGTTTTTTCTATGAAACTGTAGAATCTTCAAAGAGACGTTGGAAAATTAGATCGTCCAACGTTAGTGCCGAGCTTGAGCAGCTGGAGAAAGTGCTTCATTTTCCAGAAGAAGTGGCTCTAGCTTTGGCTGAAACCGAAAGTCAACTCTTTTGTCAGGTAATAACATTTCCTTTGCCTTTCTTTCAACTAAACATCTTTGCAACCACGATCAAAGGGAGAAAAATATTATTGAAGTGATTGTCAACCACCACTATAAAATTTAGTACCTTGCTCACACGCACTTGCTTCAAAAAATTTCACTCGAATTTCTGCAATTCTTTCATCTGAAAGACTGTGGGAAATATAGATCCATCTATATTGGAATTTAGGTGATCCACAGGGGCTTAAAATTGAAGTCTTGTTCGAGTAAGCTCATACGCTCGGCTGTCCTCTACAGCAAACGGGAAATTCTTATAAATCCGAATGTCACGTATAAGTACTTCAATGGAGTTACAATTCCAGGAATTCAAGTACCCCTTTGACCAGTGTCAACTTAGGATAAACTCGGCAGGATATATTTTGCATCCAATCCTAACAAACGACTTAGCATGGAGTATAAAACGAGACGTATCCCACATGCTATTATTAAATCGATAATCAATGTCCTTATAAGCCGTATAATTATCCTGCCTTCCGGCTCTGGAAATATTTATGCTCTTGAAATTTGAATTGAATTAAAAAGAGGATTTTGTTGTTCGTTTAGGTTGCTCCCTTGGAGTACCTCCGGCATGTGACGATGGAGTTAGCAACCGATGACGGGCCCACTGGGACTGAAGTCCCTCCGAATCAACAGGGTGTAGGTGCCCTCATCGACCGTTTCACCGAGGTACGTTGATAATGTCACTGCAATCTCTAAAACTGAAAAGGAAAAGCAATTTCCTCGAAGTATAATATTTCCCATTAAATTGAAAATGAAACCAATTATAGCGAGGCAGTTATTTAAAGGGGAAATACTTTGATCTTCTTAGTGAGCTGGCCTAAACTCATGCTGGGATTTTCGTTTCCCTTCTACCACCTTTCCCCTTGTTTCCAGTTTATGGTTGTCTTCTTCACGTTGTTGCAACAGAAACTTAAGTATTAGGTTCGTTGGCCAGACAATTAATGCAAAACATACAAACTCCATTTACTTGGATGGAGAGGCAGGAACGCTCGTGAAAGATATCGACTTATTTGATAGTTGATACTGTGATACTGCTTTCCCTATACGAGGGACTGCATGAGATAAATATGTAATGTCATCTACTTCAGCTTCAAATGATCAATCAAGTTAGGTTCCCTCCTGGTCACGACAAACCGAGAAGTTGGTTTAGCAGTCCCCTGGCTGGTTGGTCCCATCCTTTTCCCGTTCTACATCAGAATTTGAATATCTTTCATCTCTAAAAGGTGTTTAGAGTTTGACTTGTAATTGTCAACGTGATTCAATTTCCGACGAGGGTTACCAACAAAATTATATATCACGTGTCATGTTTCCTTTTGTCCGAGCTATCTTTAATGAAGCTAGAGTGTAAATGATGGTTCCCAATATGAAATGAAATCAGTTCCTTTGAATTGATCAATCAGGAAGTAGATTGTCTGGGAGCCGAAGGGTGTTGAGTTGTTCAGTATACACGGACTGATGAGATCATTTCAGTTGATAATTTTTCAATTAAAGTGGTCGAAGCCTTTCGTTTTCGTTCCGTTCATACCTGCGACTGTTTCGGATCTGCGATTGTAAATTCTTTTGGTAATGTCATTTTCGAAATTGAGTTCCCTCTTGGATGTTTGAATATTTAAACTTATTCAGAGCTAGAGAATGAGTTTAAAATACAGATATTAAGTGGCATGACATGGCATGTGACATATTTTCTAAACATTTCAATTTTCTAAGAGTCAATGCGAGACTCAACGTAGTTAGAAAGTCAGGAACAGGGCAAAGATTGAAAAACGATTGGAAGTTTAAATATTCGATATCGCAATTAAATTAGATTCTTGTCCGTCAAAGTGACAGGAATATGAAATTGGATGCTTCAAGATTTCAGGCCAATACATAAAATCGTATCCCTGATTTTCCCAGATAAGTTCCTGGGTGACACATTTGCTCGTATCTCCACCAACTCACGAAGAGAGGAAAGCCGTTCTCTCCTGTCTCCTTCGAGTTGCAAAAACGGCATGGAACCTAGGGGCCTTTGGAAGCGCCGTCGAAATCATCGCGGGGTTAAAGTAAGCCTGAAGTTGACTATTGTTTTACTTCCAACCGTTTGATTTCCTATTTGATTTGATCCGGATTTGCCATTCAGCACTGGGTAAAAATTAATTAACTCAATCTTGATGTTATTTATGTCATTACTACGGTACTTGTTCTCCGCCTCGTTCCCTTTCAGAGTCATAAGTTCGGCTTGGGAACAGACAAAGTTTTATGGAAGAGTCCATTATGCATTAGTCTCCCCCGTCCTTAAAAAAGGATTGGAAATAGAATAGGAATTCTCGTCGCTTTTTATTTCTTCTTTTTTGACATTAAATGATTAGAAAACCAAGAAATGTATTCGAATTCCCAATTCCACGGTTAACCAATATTCTTTTTAGGAGAAAAATTCAAAGCGGGAGGAAAGTATTTGATGAGAGTTCATAGTAGCATAATGAGATGCATAAGTATATGAAATGAAAAGGAAAAGAAAGGAGCCCCTGAGGTATGAAAGTAGAAGCTATGGACCTAGACCCTTGACGTAGGCATTTCTATTCATGGCCCTCTATTCCTGCTCCCTATTTTTCTAAAGGAAGTCAAATTTTACTTTGATAATCTTCCACTATCCTGAGACCTCGTCGTCGTATCCTCTCTTACTCTCATCTTTCAACTCGTTGTATAGTAGTGGCACCAGATCCCTACTCTTTCAGATACAACCTGCCACCAAGGCATTGTGTTTCATATCTATTGACCTACTCAACTTCAAATAGCTACACGTTCCACTGCTCCCTTCATCTATGCATTTTAAATCAAAGCCTTTGGAAAGTTGAGAGTAAATTGCATTTAGTACTCGGAAATATTTGAACAACAGATTAACACCCTGGCTATATATAATGTTTCGAGTATGCAAACATGAGAAAGTTACCCTTGCTTTCCTCTTAGTTTTTGGACAATGTAGCTTTTGATTTAAAAAGAATCTTAAATGTCACTTCCGCCAACACTTTATAGAATCCAAGGATTTAATTTTATATATGAAATCATGCTGTGCGTGATGACATGGTATTTACGTTACGGAGTTTCGGATAAAAATACACGAAATTCACGCTTAGAAGCATGGGAAGTTGATTTAGGTTCTTTATTTTAAATCCAACTGGCTGGAACTACTGATTTTAGAAACACATAAAAACACATGTGCAGATGAGAAGATTATGAGTTGATAAAGGTTCGCAAATACAATTCTGAAAGAAGACTTGGACATTTGTGGATGTCAGAACTCAAGATCAGAGATGCTAAGCATTTCTTGAAGCCAACAAAAGGAAGTCAAGCCCAAGAGAGGATGATGACTAAAAGAGAGAAGGCAGACGTGGAGACTCCTCGTCTCCCTGTTTGCAAAGATGAAGGGAAGAGATTGAAGATTTGAAGGAGCACTACGGAGGATTATATCTAATGCAGAATCTACACAGGAGAAAGCGATGAAAGCAGAAAAAATCTTATTTAAAAACAGAGTAGTAGGGGCAGGGGTTTCTTTCGGCCTCCAGCCGTTAAAGCCACGTTGTAGGCCGACGGAAACTACTTGCCTCTATGGCTCTGAACCCCAGCCCATCTAGATGAACTGCAGAAAACGGTGGAGATACGATCGCACTTTCTCCGACCCTGCTGGACTCATTCAGTACACCCTGACTCTCTTCCACAGGACCAAGGCTCCTACGTTGACAAACAGAAGCTGAAGAAGCTAGTAGTATTTATTCAGAACCAGTTGCGTCGTCGAGGATAAGAGATTGGAAATGTGTTTGTCGTTTCATAATACACCTTTTTCCCTTGCTTTTGGGGAACCAAGAAGACCGCAAAGCTCCCTCGCATGAACTTCCAAGTTCAGAATTCAGATGTGTTGTTATAAATCAAAACGCAATGATTGGATGAGAGTGAGAGAGCGAGGAGAAAGATGAAAAAGATCGTTAGCTGTCATCCTTTTGTTCGGTTAGGCTTCTCATATATAGGAACTCATCTTTTTCGGGTAGCCGACTCGATCCTTCTGCCTTTTTTCAATACACAGATCAGTATCTCCTTCACGGGGAAAGTTAAGACAAGTCGCTAGAGTTTTTGTAGAGTTCGGAGAACCTGTGGCTATAGGTTACGGGAAGTCCCATTATATACAGACGATGGCAGGCTTGCCCCACAAGGGCTCAAAATGGGTTTGATCCTGAAATTGCATTTTGAAGTAGTCCGTAGCAGTACTTGAGCCGTCTGGTTAAAGAGGTAATTGGACGGCCACTTGTTGCCGGAAAATGTCAGTTTGGAATAAATCAATGCCTTCTGTCTTTATTTTATTCTCCTCTTGCTAAGGGATAAAGGATAGATAAATAACTGGATGTTTATTGGCAGATCTACCAAATTAAAGCCGTTTTGGCTGTCGCTAAATGAGAAGGAAGATTCCATTGCTACACTGGAAATCTTGACGAAGGCCCTTCTTGGAGAAACTTCAGAGCAGGCTGAAGAAAAGGACCTCAATCCCGTCTGGTGTGCCCCTGAATATGACGAGGCCTTGCAACGGGCATTGAAGATCGCTACTTGCCCCGTTGTCCCCTTCTTTGGAGCTTATATAAGGGAGCTCCGGAACATTCTCAATACGTCTTCCTTGGTTGTCCTATCCTCTGGATCTGAAAGTCACCAACTACAGGTTAGGAAATTTAAGCAAATGATTTACATGGGCAACTGGAAACTCAATTACAGGTGCAGTCATACTTAAGATTTTGAACTCCAAAAACAATTGAAAAACTGTTTTTCAACGGCTCTTAAAATGTCTGATATGCAACAGCTATTTATTAATTTACTCCATATCTTACGTCCAAAACAATACATATGGCTTTCTCCTATCATTGTGCCTACTTATCGTCGGATGCCCCCAAGCTTCAATTAGGTGTTTCAAAGGTAATTATTCTGCTTAACAGTACTTGTCAGACTCGGAGGGAGAAGATGAGTATTTCACTAGGATCGGGCCCGGAGGTCTCCTCAATATGAATAAACTTCGGAAAGTACAAACAGTTCTGGAAAAAATTGGGGTTGTGCATCAACATCACACAAAACGACAGCAACGGGCAGCATTTCTCCATGCTGATAGGCTGAGGTAGCTCCTTTCTAAATCTTGTTATGGATCAATCACGATTTTTTTCGAAAATCCTATTTCAGTTTGATACGTGAATTTCTGTTTGCAGTATTCATACATCAAGTATTGAAAGATCTGGGTTCCCAGACGAAGAAGATTCTCAGGAAAGTGAAGAAGATTTATATGGAGGAAACGTTGAGCTGACGGAGGAAGTAATAGGATCTTCCAGCGTATACAATCCTGTTCAGTCAATCAACCACGATCCCTCCGTTTCTTTCATCCCCTTGGATGGTTCCAAGAACTCTGCTGACCTTCACATACTTCAAGTACTCCATCATGGAAGTACTGCCTTGCATATCGATACTGATGGACGATCCTCGTTTGTTTGGGTTAAGCTCGAAAGATCCTGCGGAACGATTACTTGGAGCAAGCCTGTGTGGAGCTCGTTACGCTTTTCCCATGCACAGCCCGACTTCCTACTCACCGTTGATCCTGAGCTTATCCCTGTTGTACCTGGTCTACTTTTTAAATATGGGGGTGGTTACGGAAGCGGTGGCAGTGGGACAGGGTCTGGAGGACCAATCGGGGCTGGAGGGCTTCCCGATGTTGCCAATAACGGCTTGGAGGAAGGGTACATTGATCTTAACGGTGTTAAAGAAGTTGAAAGTGGCAGTAAGGATCTTGATATTTCCGCTGCAATGAAAAGGTATTGGGTTCTCATGATTTTACAACGACTTACAGTTTGAAGCAATTTTATCGTATTTTCATACAGGTATTAAAGTTTTTTACTTGTATTTATTCAAGATATGGGATAGAACATTGGCCCATATCCGACACCTGTGTATCCTTAGTATTTGGAATGGTTTTGAGTGACAACCGATGTACCTTTTTTGTATTTCCTCCACGACTGGCATCTATTTGGCTTACGGGTAAGGTTCCTGGGCGTTTTTGTAGTCTTTAAATTTTAAGCATTCGAACTCTTCATATATTTTTTAACCATAGGATTGCGATCCGTTGTTAAGTCACTTCGACGAGTACTTGGAAAACCTGATCGTCGTCTGCTTTGGTTGAAAGAGCAATATTTGCAACTGTATTATGAAGATGGAAAATGCCTTTCACCCACTATGGCAGATGCTATTAGAGTAAGCTAAACGATTCCATTTTATATCAGGGAATGTATTCTGTGAATTAAACTGCTCAAGTTCAAATTAATGTTTTCAGATTTTTGGTGGTCGACGCTGGTCGTCGGCGGTTACCCCTGGTGCCGCTCCAGACACCCCTCCGTTTAGAAGAACGGCGTCGGCTAAGTTCCGAAAGAAACGATCCCTTGCTAATATTCACATGATTAAGGTGAACCTTTTCATCATACTATTACTATTGTCTTGCTAAGTTGCTTACTAAGTTTTGCTCCTGGTCCTCCATAAAATTATAAGTTGTCGTAAGGATTAAACGGAAACTGTAATTATGAACCAACTAGGAGTCATTTACTCGAGGAGCCGATCACAGTCCGGATCTACACCGCCCTCCAAGTCCTGTGACAAAGGGTAAAGGTGAACTTGGGGATAGTTCTGCCCCAACCACTCCCTCACATCAGCCTTCATCCCTTACTCGTATTAAAAGCGCTGCTTCCGTTTTACCTGGAGCTTCTTCAGAAGGATCTAGTCATTCTCATGCACGAGCTTTAACACATGAAACACGCCTCACATTCCAGAACTTTGTCCAACTTTTCCAGGCCTTTTGGTAAGTAAAATAAACCTCTTGGTGGAAGAAGATAGAGAATTGTGTTCAAATTACTGGATGTACAAAAACTATTTATTTATTTCATAGCCTCCGCTCACGAAAAGACCTCCGTGACCTATTTGATTCAATAGCGACGGCCCAAAAATCCGATGGCTGCCCCGACTCCTCTCAGCCTGAATCTCCAGATAGAAGTCACTCATCATCTACTTCAGGTAACCTAGTATCTAATTAGTAATTTCTAGACGTCAAGGTTGGCATTTGAATCCGTTTCTCGGAAAGGATTGAGAAACTAATCAATTTTAACTTGCTAATTTCTTTAAGGAGCTACACCAAGGCACGGTACTAAATCAGGTATTCAGGCTGGTGGAGGAAAGCAAGAGAGTAAATTCATTTACGATGCAATTGCCTCTGCTAGCATTGTTCAGAATGGGGCCGGAGTAGAAACATCAAGAAGCCGAGTCCTGACATTGACTGCCTTTGCCAATTTCCTTAAAACACAACAGGGAGAAAGAAAATCTGAGGCAGAAGTTATTACTGTAATAGAGGTAAGTTAAGTTCTCTAATTTACAATTACAATATATAATTATATAATATCTACGTGATGGGATTTTGCACCACGGAGTTTCTAATTATCTTAATTCCGGTGTCATAACTTTTAGAAATTTGAGCCAGACGAAACTCTGAGGAAACAGCATTGTATATCCTTCGAAGGATTTGCTCGTTATATGATGTCAGGTCAGAATCTTGCATTTGTTAGCGAGAGAATTATGCCTCATGAAGATGAGCTGGATCATCCGTTAGCCCATTACTATGTTGCTGCTTCTCATAATACATACCTCACCGGACATCAGCTCAAGGGAGAGTCGTCTGTAGAACTTTATAGTCAGGTAATCCGAGCACATTGATCTTCAAGAACGAATCATAAATCAAAATTTGGAAAGGAAAACTGAAACTTCCGTTTTCATAGGTTTTGTTGACTGGATGCCGTTGTGTGGAATTGGATTGCTGGGATGGAGATGACGGAGATCCAGTAATCTATCATGGACATACTTTTACTACAAAGATTCCTTTTCGACAAGTGGTGGATGCAATTAACAGAAGTGCATTTCTGGCGTCATCATATCCGGTGATCCTATCTATTGAAAATCACTGCTCTTTACAACAACAAGCCAGAATGGCATGGACGTTTCAAACTGTCTTTGGAGAAAAACTCATCACGCGTTTTCTATTTGATGTTGATTTTTCGGATGATCCTTGTCTCCCATCTCCGGCTCAGCTGAAAAACAGGATTCTAATAAAAAATAAAAAACTCCACGTCGAAATTATTCCAAATCCTCCAATCCATTCGTCAATAGCTTCAGCACAGATAAACCCACCTGCGAGAAATCGATCTGGAAGCAGACCCCAATCGGCTAGAACAAATAGTATCGTTAGTAATGTAAGCGGTGGCTCAATCAATGACGAGTATTCGGATTCCGATTCAGACTATGAAGATGAGATTCAGGACGGTAAGTCTTCTCTTGGGTTTCGCTTTCGCAATTATGTTTCTCAATCTTTTATGCTCAGCGTAATTTAAAATTGTTTTTTTAGAGCGACTGGTTGTATCGCGTCAAGCTTCAGAACAAGCGTTACCAATCACGCCCCGAACAGACTCATTGACAAGTCAAGAGTCATCAGTCAAAGGTGCCAAACGTGGGGGAGCAGTTGCAGGGGCTCCGATTATATCTAGTCAGTATCAAACGGAACAGGGCGAGTGGCTTGTAGAGCTGGAAGATGTGCCAAATAATCAAAAAAAGAAGCAAAGTAGCCAAATTGCCAGAGAACTTTCCGACTTAGTCATTTACATTCAAGCCATCAAGTTCCGTGGACTGACTACACTTAGCCCCAGTAGTTCTGTTCGGAATAAATTGATGCAGAGGAAGAATATGCTACCACCGGTAGGGAGTCAGCCGACCAGCTTGCCCGTCACTCCAACCTCTTCGAGTACGTCTGCCACCACGGATCACCATCCCAGACGAGTGATCAGTAACCATCCTGTTTATCAATGCTGTTCCCTTAACGAAAACGCATCCAAGAAATTATGCCGAAAACAGCCGCTTCAAGTGATTGCCCATACGGAGACTCAGCTTATTCGGGCTTACCCAGCTGGAATGAGAATCGATTCTTCCAATTTCAATCCTTTAATCTTCTGGGCTTTTGGTGTACAAATGGTTGCTTTAAACTACCAAACCGAAGATGTAGCATTGCATTTGAATGCGGCAATGTTTGAGCAGAATGGGAGATGTGGGTATGTTTTGAAACCAACAGTCATGTGGGACCGAAACCATGTAATGTACCGACGCTTTAATCCGCTAGAGAAGGAATTCGACGGACTACATACCATACATTTGCACCTGACCATTATCTCGGGTCAATTTTTGTCACCCGTAAATTATCAGTCGAGTCCGCAGGTGGAGGTGGAAATATCCGGAATAATCGCAGACTGTGCCAAGCAAAAGACCCGGATCATCTCGAGAAACGCTTTAAATCCCATTTGGAATGAGACAATAACATTTACAATACAGTTTCGAGATCTTGCGTTTCTTCGATTGACAGTTCTGGATGGAGGAACGGGTAGTGGAAGTGGACACACGATAGCCCAGCGGGTTATCCCATTTAAGGCCTTACAAGTAGGCTACAGACACATACGCCTTCGAAACACACATAATCAGCCTCTTCCCGTTGCCACTCTCTTCATTCATTCTCGAATTGAAGAAGAAGGAGAGGAGATTCAAGATGGTCATAAAAGTCTCTCCAAGGAAGATTCATTACGAGAGTCTAATTCCGCATTTGAAGGTATGACTGATTGCTATTAATTGGTAATAAATTGGTATGCTGGATTGGATTAATTGTTTCTCGTGCAACTTATGAATGATCTGATTATTCTACATAGGAGGCCACTTAATGGGACCCACTCTTACAAAGTCGTCGGTTGCATTAAAACGGAGAATGTTCTTCCTTGTGGTTTACGGAGTTGTCGTAGAGGAACCATATACTGTACTGAAGGTAACTCAAGATACAACGGCTTCGGATGTAATTTACAATGCCCTTCAAAAGAGCGGAAGGACGGCAGAAACTGCGCGAGAATATGTACTAATTGAAGAAGTTGCTCGGGGATGGGATGCCAAAGAAAAAGATCTCCCCCCAACACAGCGGGTCCTTGATCCTCACGAAAAACCACTACAAGCTCAGGGTCAGTGGAAAGGTGATGGGAAATTTATTTTGAAACGCACTGGAAATGATCCCAGCAGTCGAGCTTGGCTGTCGTCTATAGCTTCACGGGGTGGACGAGGGGCTTCGGATGGACACGATGGAAGAGAAAGTGACGATTTGAGACAATGGGGCGAGGACGAGAATTTCTTAGTTTGTGTCCACAATGTGTCGCCCGAAATTCCATATGCGATTTTGAAGGTAGTTGGATTTTTATTGCTTATACACTCATAATGATTTATCCTGTACCTTGTTAAACTTGTCATTGATAGTTACGATATTTTCGAAATGTTAATTAAACGTTCTATACTTCATTCAGGTTCCAGTTAGAAGTACATCACAAGATATTATAACACAAGCATTCGTGAAAGCCCGTCGCTTGGAAGATCCAACCAAGTTTGTACTAATGGAGGAATTAGAGCCCATGGTACCCTCATCCAGTGCACCAGGGGGCTCGGAATCGGCAGGTTCATTTAGGAAAAAAGCTATCCAGAGATCAACTAACCGAGTTTTGGAAGATGACGAAAATGTCTACGAGGTTCAACTCAAATGGAACACCGTTGGAAAGTATGGGATTTATGATTTATTAAGCAATTGAAAACGCATTTTATTTTTCGTACTCTATCCAGGAATCATATATTGATTTGAACTATTTTTAACAGATTCGTGTTGCGAGAACGAAAACAAGCACATAGTCTGTGTGGAACTTCGAGCAGTAGTAGTTCTCATTCCCAACAAGTTGTTGCAAAACATGGTAAGGGTATCAAAGTGTCAACCCTAGCAAGGCTTACACGATTTCGGACAAATCGTAATGCAAATAGTAAATCAAGAGAAAAAGCAAGACAATATCTGACCGAACGACATGCCCATAGTCTTCACGACACAACATCCCATGCTACTCGACCTAGGAAACCGAAATCGCGTCGTTCAGCTCATTCCGAAGGAGAAACATTATCGGAAGAAGAGCCAGCCCAGGAAATTGATTTCAGATCAACAGTAGCTCGACTAAAGAAAGTTTCCTTGCGAAAGTTTCGGGTTTGGAAATAATATGGTACACTAGTATTAATTACTGTACTCAAGTCTGGTCAGACGCACATTATTATCATAGTTAAATAAGATTTTATAAATTTGTAAAATTTTCTAATGAGTTACATAGCAGAGAGCCTTACAGTTCTTTCAGAGACTTCAATACGTACATGCACATAATCTGTGAGTCAGTTGACTATTTTTATGACAAATTCTTGCGTCCTCAGTTATACTTGTCGGCTAAGTATTTAATTCGTGTGCTCTGAAGCTAGGGTTTTTTTTGTGGATTAAAAATTTAATAGGTTGAGTCCTAATTCGTTGTGAGTTAATGTTCTCATAAAATTTTAAGGCAATAATGTGTGTAGGGGATGATAAAAAGCCAGTGCTTGTTTCCTACTAGGATATCAAGCTTTGATAACTCATTTTGGACAGCCATTGAATTAAATTTGAGCATTTAGAACTTCGTACATTTTTAATGGCTGCCAGAATAAAGGGAATTTTGTCAGTCGTAGCGGCTAAGGTAATTAACAACACCTCACCCTATGAATTGCAGGGGTGTAGATTCTAAGCGAAAACACTACATTTCTGAAACATATGCAGAAAGCTTTACAAACAGCTATGTACATACGTGATAATTTTATTTCACTAACTAGCCAAATTAAAATTCGAAGTATCATATGTAAAGACATTATTTGTATATATTCTATTCGCTAGGTATGTATTAGTAGACTATAACTGTTTCGAATTCATCTGAGCTGGTCAAGATGATTCTAGTCTCAACGCTGTGATATCAATGATTAATTTTTCCGGAATTTATCAATCTTCATTCGTACTGATCGAAAGATTGGTAAGTTACAAGTATTCCTCTTACTTAAAGTATCTTGAACTTATCTCTTGGTAAGCATTGTGTTATCTATCAGTGCTCACCACTCTTGCTAAAATAACTTACGGTTAATCGTACAGTTTTTACATTCTCTACTAATTTTCGGCCATTATTACAATTACCAACTTCTCGGTCTCATAACTTGATTGATAAGTAGTTATACCTGGATTCTCGGTTCTAATTGCTCATTGTTGGCAAAGAGTTAATTATTCTTACACATACAGTGATTAAAATTGTTTTGCTAGTTAGTTGGTTAGATACTTGCTAGGGACATTTATAAAAATAGAAGGGAAAAGTGTTGGCTTACAATCTGTTATTCACCATGATCATGTACAAACGCCGCCAGATTGTTTGATTGAATCTGAAATGTTCATATAATATGAATCCCATTTATGTAACTGATAAGATGGTGGTTACTAAAAAATCGTATTCTAACACTTCAAATCTATGATAATTGATAATACCGTAGCTTATAGCCGTATCGTCAACTTGTTTTTAAGGTCAAAGAGTACATGTGCATGTTGAGGAATGAGCACTAAAAAGAAAGTGAGTTTGATTATATTATAGTAAATTATGAATGATTGTATTATATTTATAGTTAACTGACTAAATTGAATATCATTATGGAATATCACAAGTTTTGGTAAACTTGAGGCTGGTCTGAGACCACTTTTTCATTCGTATTTGATGATTTACGAGTAGTTTTTGTATGGAACCTTCTTCGTTCCATGTTTTCTCCGATTTCGGTTCCAGTATTTTATATACAAACAACTCAAAGCTATTTCCAAGTATAAAAAGGCCGTGGGGGTGGGACCTTCCGCTTAATAATAATTTACGGCGTTATTCCTCTACCATTCATCCAATTTTTCTTCCTGCATCCTCCTAACATATATATTATTACAATTTATAAAATGTGTAGGCTAGGACTGTCCGTTTGTAAATATATTTAAAAAACAGGCTTTTTCACATCGTCTTACTGTTATAATTACCATGATACTATGTAGATGTTATTCTGATTTTCCTCCAATGTAACTAACGATGAACATAGGCCTGAAAGTACCTACGACATATATTTTGTACAACGCTGATTGATACGCTAACTTCATGTCACTATCTAGAGTCCTAGTAGCGAACCTAAAAATACTTAACAATTTATTAACTACAGATGCAGCGGATCCCAGTTACATTGATTTCTCACCTAAGGTTCTGTTATAAATGTAGACGAATTGTGATCTCGATAGGTGCTGACTGTCAAGTCCCATCGTTTCAATAACTTATTGCCATATCCCTTTTCATATCAATCGATCAATCTCACCTTTCACACTTGCAAAGTTACCTTCTCTTCAGCGAAATTCTCAATCTTTACAAAAAATTAGTTACTCCTTGGACCTCGTCCGCTTTTAGTCTCGTCGAAATGCCAATTTTATAGCCAAATTTTCAACCGTTTCTTGTCATCGTCATTATGTAAAACACTTGTTGTAAGTATTTATTTATCGTCTTCACCTCCGCACCTGCTCCATATTTCTTACTTGGGTTGTAAAAACGTACTCTCCTATTTTCTTGTATCTCTTAATTAGTATGGTAACTACTAACTACTTGAAATTTACGTGTAATTAATTGGGCCAGACAGAGTTCGAGCAATGCAATATTATTATTAAAAAACGTAATCTATACTGTGGAATAATGACGCTCCAATAACTACAAGAAACGGATTTGACCTCATATTATATCAAATTACTATAAATATATATATATTATTATCCATTTACTAATATTCACTCGTTGTAAGAGTCCTATCTATAGAAAATGTAATAGTTATGAAAGAAGGTTATGAAACTGAAACTTTGTCGTACTTTAAGATAAGTTTTAGACCGTTGTTTTGTATTGCTATGAGAAGAGCTAAGAAAAAGGGATTAAATAATGAATAGCCCTATATTACCATACTCATAATTAATATTCTATAATCCATAATGCAAACGTATTGTTGACTAAATCCTGTTGCTAAAATAAGATGATACTACCTCTAAGAAATTTTTATTATGCCATATAGTATACAACTGATTGTATTCATCACAACAGGTGCAGAATGATTTTTTCTAACTCTTCTCGTCGTCGTTTGGGTATAAGACATGGGCCTATATTATTTACTGAAGAGAGAGGTAAGATTGTTTCATTGTAGACGTAAGTATAATCGACGATGCTGCAATCATAAAACGTATCAATAAGGAAAACCATTCAATCTTTCATTAACTGTATTGCAATTTTGAAGTTTGACACCGTTGGTAAATAAATGCTATATCGATAATACCATTTCAGAAATGTAAAACATATTCCTGATAATTTTGCAAAGACGTTAATGAATTTAATAAAAAGCCATGTATCTTATAATAATAACTCGTAAAATCAAACTTTTATCCCATTAATCATCATCTCCAATAACGCTACAATCAATTAACCGAACAAATGAGTAAATTTAAATGCAAAGTGGTAACTTTAACTTTACATTACAGCTATCTATATTTACAACCTACCTCTAAAGTATATAGTATAATACATATTAGTAATCAGTCTTCTTGTATTGTGCATGGTCTATGATCCAACATCGCATCGGAAATGCCGTCAGACCAACCGGAACGAAGTCGTTAGAAGCTGACTAGATCAGAATCTACTAAATAACCTAATTCGAAACTTATCTAAACTCCTGTATATTCTCAAAAATGGAATTACTTGAAGAGTTCTTACTTTTAGAATTCTCAGCAAATTCAAAATTGTAAATGAGATCACTGAGGCACTTGAACGTGTTACTAGCTCGGCTCTTCCGAACTAGCTGACAATTGGCCAACCCGTTGGTTTGACTATCGGGTAAAATACAGCAGTGAGCATGGGTGCGTACAAAGTTCCCTCGGGGGTCTTTGCGGACCCGTTCCTCCAAATTCTTCAGCCATCCCGAGTCCAAGGAGAGGAGGATCCGGTCCGTGATATCCGACAATTCGTCCCCCGTGTCTCTTTTCCCATTAGATCCCGTCGCACTTCGTTTACCCTTAAATATCAGCCAATGAAGCGGAATGATACCGAAGAACATTCCCAGCACAATCCATCCCGCGATGAGTACCCCCACCAATATCCCGAATCCAACCTTCCTTCCGAAATCGGCTAGTTCATGGTTGTTCACCTCGAAATCGATGTATCTGGTGAGTAGGGAACTAAAGAATCCGGGCTGTGGAATGTCCCGATGCAAAACCGGCACCGGGATTTCCGTCATCTTGTCGTCCCATTCCGAGCCCTGAGGCTGAAAAGAGTTCTGGATAATTTCTGCAATATTACTGGGACTGTGTATTTGATCTGGGGGAGAAATTGCCTTCCGCATCATCGGAGACTTGGGACCGTATTGTTCCCATGCTTGTTCCATAGCCTTGTTTAGCTGGATATCCCTCTGCTTCAAATCGGATTCATGATCCAGCGAATGATCATCTACAATTGAATTCCTCCGGGAAATAATTTGATTGGAAGGGTATACTACGTTAGTGGTTTCAGAATCTGTTGGTGTGGACATTGACAAAGGGTCCTGTGTTTCAACCGTTCCCTTGTTCCCAACGCTATGTTGTTGGAAACGATTATCTGGATAAACGTAAACTACATTTCTATTAACGTCCCGTCGTTTCCTTCGCGGACCCTTGAAGGAGTCTGAGATTACCCCGAGGAGCATGACGTTACCGGACGAATGGGTCGGATCTTTTTCTTCTCCAGATAAATCAGCGTTCTTGAAGGATTTGAATATTTTGAACCGATCTTGGCCGATTGCTTTATGCACTGAACTTTGCATGCTATCCTCATCCCCTAGAGGGTTGTCATCCCTCCGTCGTTCAGCATTTTGGACCTCAGACCGCTTTTTATCCTTTTCTGATTTGAAGATCTGGATTTCGATATCCTCTTGTGTCGGCTCGGCTGCATGTGAATTGGAGTCTTCATGTTCAGCTTGGGTTTTACAGTGGCATTTTACGGATGTTGTAGAGGGTGGCAAGGGAACTTTTTGTTGACGGTGGGACAGTGCATTGTCATACTCCACTTCATTTGATCTTAATAATCCGACCATGAAGAATAAGTAGAGCAATGTTATCAGGATTTGTTGCTTCATCTTTAAGTAATCGGACGGTCTGAACGGTTAAATCCTTGCTTTTTTAGCCAAGAGAGAGGTGACGCGAGTCTGAAACAATTACACATCAGTAATAAATTTAATAATAATGACATATATTATTAATCGTATTAAATAAAAGCCATATAATATCGAAATCCAAATGTGAATTGTTAGTTCATTCTTCGGAGTAAAATATTTTTAAGTTTCAAAGTGCAAGCTATGAAAAAATCTGGTTCAAGAGTAGTGCTCACAGACATATTTTGTTAGTATTTAGTATTTAGTATATACCACTACTAAAATGACATATATTCAGGTCAATTTTTTCAATCCGGACATATTATACATCATTTTATCGCAAATTTTGCGTAGACTCCGAATCTGCAATAAAAAAACATTAATCATCGAGACGTTTTTGAGATAAACCCCGAAAACCGGGTGAAAATCAGGTTTTTTCGGGTTTTTCTAATTTTTCGGTGCTTTAAGATTCTAGATGTTGACAACAAGATACAAAATGTTATTTACGAAATACGAGTTTAAATCACTAACCAGATTTTAATATCTCCCAAGCATTCGTGAGATATGTGCCAAATACTAACCCAAACACGGGTAAAAAATCAGTTTTGTTCGAATTTTCCTCATTTTAACGTATTTTACGTAGATTTTTTTACATTCGATTGTTTCAATTTTCTTAATTATAGCCCCGTATACTGGGCAGTATAGCATTGAACGCTCCACTTTTTTGCCCCCGGCAGGGGCCCCGCCGGCAGGCGCCTAAATGTAAAAATAAACAGTTGATTCAGGTCGGAAAGATAGTGTTAGGGTAGGATACCGAGCTATGCAAGGTAGATAGGGGTGGGACACCGAGCTATGCGAGGTAGATAGGGGTGGGACACCGAGCTATGCGAGGTAGATAGGGGTAGGATACCGAGCTATGCGAGGTAGATAGGGGTGGGATATCGAGCTATGCGAGGTAGATAGGGGTGGGATATCGAGCTATGCGAGGTAGATAGGGGTGGGACACCGATCTATGCGAGGTAGATAGGGGTAGGATACCGAGCTAAGCGAGGTAGATATGGGTAGGATACCGAGCTATGCGAGGTAGATAGAAGTGGGACACCGAGCTAAGCGAGGTAGATAGGAGTAGGATACCGAGCTATGCGAGGTAGATAGGGGTAGGATACCGAGCTATGCGAGGTAGATAGGGGTAGGATACCGAGCCATGTGAGGTAGAAAGGGACGAGGAGAGGAGGTAAGAAGGGGTCGGTATCTGACTGAACTCATGCATCGGATTGTATCGTTCCTTGGCCTCCGGCAAAACTTAATGGCCCCTGCCCAACTTTTTGTGGCCTCCCCACCAGTCTTGTTTGATTAGACAGTAAAAACGTAGTGTGTGTATAATGCCTCTCTTTTAGGAATCAAAATATTACGAATTTATAGTCAGCCAATAATAGAATTTCATTGCGCAAATTAACGCTAACCCAACCATTTCTATTTAAAATTCATAAGAGATTTTACGTACCCAAAATATCAGGACATTTCGATGCAAAATTTTGAAGTATAAAGCTGCATCGAACGGACTAATATATTTTGTAAAATACAAGTGAAAGATGTTTTTATATCGATCTGCGATCGTATTTGAAAGAAGGAAATCTTAAAAGAACTAGGAACCAGAAACGGTTCAGTTTTAATTTCTTAATTCCCTCACACTATAAGTAGGATGAGGACGTAGAATTGATTACCTGCTATTACCTACAATTTGATAATTGTAACGTTTAAAACAATTTCCAATTAAGTATTTGTCTCGAGCTGAACTTAACAACAGAATAAACTGAACAGAACTATTAAAGAATGGTTAGAATATTTTGAATAACCGATTTGAAGGCAGCAACAATTTTTCAATATTTCAAACGAAAGCTAAAAGTCTACTAAACTTGAAGGTTACATTGAATCCAAACGAAAAAAAATCAGGTAACCCAATTCTAAATTCTGTTAATAATAAAGAGTGGTCTGGTCAAGGTAAGGTACCCTTCGTTTGAAGGTTATTCAAAGGCAATCATGCATTCTAAGAGTCCAGTTCCAGCAAATGGTTTCCTACGTTATGGATCTTTATGCTGGATATGCACAGGTACTCGAATTTTTGGTCAGGTAGGCAAATAGTTATAGTTAGTTCAGTGAACGTGTGAAGGACGACGACACCACGGGAGTTAAAAAGCTTCATAATTCGGTGTTTAACCTGGACCAGGATTAAAAATCGACAGATTATAGTACTAAGTACTGAGGTAAAGGGTTACTACATTAAGGAAATTTACAAGATTATTATTACTTCCACTATTATTAAGTGTTGAAAACACTTTATGCGAATGACCAGTCCGTCTGTCCGTCTGTCCGTCTGTCCGTCCGTCCGTCTGTCCGTCTGTCCGTCTGTCCGAGCGATAACTGGAGAACGGCTGGACCTACGGTCACCAAATTTTGTACACTTGTTCCTTGGCTCAAGAGTGAGGCTAAGTTCGAACTTGGGTCAAATCGGTCACACCCCCTGCCCCCCATCAATTAAACCCCAAAACAAACCATTAAATCAAACAGAATAGTGATATGTAGGAGTCCAACGCCAGGATAGAGCTCTTACTCATTTTAAAACTGACGCTTAGGTAGTTTACATTACACTCTATGTCTATCATCTATACATGATAATGCCCTGAACCTACATTTCAGAGTGCGAAACCTGGGATTTTTGGGGAAATTGAGATTTGGGGTTGAAACGATTCCCATGAGTAATAGAACATCTTTGACGAATACGGGACCACTCCCACTGACACCAGGGTGCAGTACCCGGATTTTCGGGGAAATTGAGATTTGGGGTTGAAACGATTCCCATGAGTAATAGAACATCTTTGACGAATACGGGACCACTCCCACTGACACCAGGGTGCAGTACCCGGATTTTCGGGGAAATTGAGATATGGGGTTTAAACGATTTCCATGAGTAATAGAACATCTTTGACGAATACGGGACCACTCCCACTGACACCAGGGTGCAGTACCCGGATTTTCGGGGAAATTGAGATATGGGGTTTAAACGATTTCCATGAGTAATAGAACATCTTTGACGAATACGGGACCACTCCCACTGACACCAGGGTGCAGTACCCGGATTTTCGGGGAAATTGAGATATGGGGTTTAAACGATTTCCATGAGTAATAGAACATCTTTGACGAATACGGGACCACTCCCACTGACACCAGGGTGCAGTACCCGGATTTTCGAGGAAATTGAGATATGGGGTTTAAACGATTTCCATGAGTAATAGAACATCTTTGACGAATACGGGACCACTCCCACTGACACCAGGGTGCAGTACCCGGATTTTCGGGGAAATTGAGATATGGAGTTTAAACGATTCCCATGAGTAATAGAACATCTTTGACGTATACGGGACCACTCCCACTGACACCAGGGTGCAGTACCCGGATTTTCGGGGAAATTGAGATTTGGGGTTGAAACGATTCCCATGAGTAATAGAACATCTTTGACGAATACGGGACCACTCCCACTGACACCAGGGTGCAGTACCCGGATTTTCGGGGAAATTGAGATATGGGGTTTAAACGATTTCCATGAGTAATAGAACATCTTTGACGAATACGGGACCACTCCCACTGACACCAGGGTGCAGTACCCGGATTTTCGGGGAAATTGAGATTTAGTTTGTTTATCGTTATATTTTCAACACTTGGTTACACCCGTTACATCGGTTTATTAAGTGTTGAAAACACTTAATGCGAATGACCAGTCCGTCTGTCCGTCCGTCCGTCTGTCCGAGCGATAACTGGAGAACGGCTTGACCTACGGTCACCAAATTTTGTACACTTGTTCCTTGGTTCAAGAGTGAGGCTAAGTTCGAACTTGGGTCAAATCGGTCACACCCCCTGTCCCCCATCAATTAAACCCCAAAAACAAACCATGAAATCAGTTCAAAGCTCTTATTCATTTTAAACCTGCCCATTAAAACAGTGCAAAGCTCTTAGTCAATTTAAAACTGCCGCTTAGGTAGTTTACAGTAAATTCTATGTCTATCATCTACACATGATAACACCCTGAACCTACATTTCAGAGTGCGAAACCTGGGCTTTTTTGGGAAATTAAGATTTGGGGTTTAAACGATTCCCATGAGTAATAGAACATCTTTGACGAATACGGGACCACTCCCACTGACACCACGGTGCAGTACCGGGGTTTTCGGGGAAATTGAGATATGGGGTTTAACCGATTCCCATGAGTAATCTAACATCTTTGACGAATACGGGACCACTCCCACTGACACCACTGTGCAGTACCGGGGTTTTCGGGGAAATTGAGATATGGGGTTTAAACGATTCCCATGAGTAATAGAACATCTTTGACGTATGCGGGACCACTCCCACTGACACCAGGGTGCAAAACCTGGGCTTTTTGGGGAAATTGAGATTTGGGGTTTAACCGATTCCCATGAGTAATAGAACATCTTTGACGAATACGGGACCACTCCCACTTACACCACGGTGCAAAACAGGGGCTTTTTGGGGAAATTGAGATTTGGGGTTTAAACGATTCCCATGAGTAATAGAACATCTTTGATAAATACGGGACCACGCACTCCTACTGACACCAGGATGCGAAACCCGGGCTTTTGGGGAAATTGAGATTTGGGGTTTAAACGATTCCCATGAGTAATAGAACATCTTTGATAAATACGGGACCACTCCTACTGACACCAGGGTGCGAAACCCGGGCTTTTGGGAGAAATTGAGATTCGGGGTTTAAACGATTCCCATGAGTAATAGAACATCTTTGACGTATACGGGACCACTCCCACTGACACCAGGGTGCGAAACCCGGGATTTTTGGGGAAATTGAGATTTAGTTTGTTTATCGTTATATTTTCAACACTTGGTTACACCCGTTACATCGGTTTATTATGATTAGTATTTATAAGTATAGTAAAAGTCGCGGTAAAGATAATAAAGGCCGGAAGAGTGGCAAAGGGCAAACACATAATGTGTAAAATGAAGTCCGGTTTTTCTGGACGATAGTCGTGGTTTTAAAAACAGATAGGATCATTGTTGAATTCCGTCTGAATACATCCAGTAGTGTAATAAAACCAGAATTAAATGGCCAAGCCACTATATGTAGTATTTAAACTCGTGTCATCCCTTCTTCCTTATTCCTTCCTCATGACAATAAGGGATATATAGGAACTTTAAGAATTCATTCAATTAAAAAACTCGCCTCGTTTTTTTTCACCGGTTCCTGCATCTTCTGAGCAATAACCGGCTGATTCTTGCAACGCAAAAACACCTTTTACCATTTGGAGACAAGCTGTCTAACAAGAGTTTTGGGGATGGCGATGACATGCATGCATTCAACTCCTTGACAGTCATAAAAAACAGATCGCTATTGTGGAAAAAGGAATTTAGCATGTCTATAAAGGTATAAAAAACCTGTAGGGAACGCTTTTTAGGATAATCGTAAAATGCACACGGAAGATATATTTATTATATCTGTTTTAAGTTTCACAAGAGAAACTGACAAAAAATCCAGGATGTCTTAATCCGTGTTATTATTAGTATACTCTACTACGATTACATATGGTTTTGTTCATTTTTATTTATTGAGATCTGTCACCAAACACTGCAATTTCAAATTTGCCATTCGTTTTAACTTTTGACTTTTAACTTGTCACTACAGAAAATAGCATAACCTTATTAATGCTGGTATATTTTCTTATCAACACATAGACCGTTTATTGAAAGCACCATAAGAACATTTGCAACATTGCTTGCAACAGTATTTTTATAACATTATAACACACTCAAATAACAACATTAGTACAGAGTCAGCGTATCCAATATCGTAATGAACCAGTGCTAATTTATCGAAAGAGCATTGTTTTCCAATGAATGCATCTAAATTGTTTGAAAATGCAACTGTCAAACGGGTGCATTTGCAAGTAAATATCACAATCAACTTGGGTTTGCGTTTTAACTTTTCTCTCTCGTAAAAATAGTATGACAATGACAAATTGCATATAATAATAGAACAGTAAAATTTCATTCTATTCACATTTCGTATTATAAGAATAATAGAATGAGAGGAATTTTTTATTTACTCAAATTTTTTCTGTATATCTGTAATGCAGGCCGTAACATTAGAATGACATCGTATTAAAATATCTCTTTGTCTACCTCTGCATTCAAGAGCATTCATGGCTTTTACTTCTGTTGAATCTCAACGTGATCCGAGATAGAAAATGTTTGAAGCTTACGAACTAGATTAATTTGGTAGAATTGAAACTAACTGAATAATTATGTATTATTCAATTAAAAGTATAGCGTTAATTAAAATTTCATAAATCTGCGCAACAGAGTTTTCTGTCTAGTACTAATCTTCAATTCAAAACTATTGCAATTTATTGATAGATTGATTGACAAAACTCATAACTTAAGGTCTGATTAAGACAATTACTCATTTGCGCCAATTAGGTGACCGTTAAAAAATAAAATTCATGTTCTTATCATGTTCACCAAATTTGAGGCTAAACCGAAAAAATAGCAACAACAAAATAACTCGAACTTTTGAAACTTTACTTAGAACCTAAACAACAAATAATTGAACTTCGAAATAATACTTTCATTCAGTGATGGTCCGGTATAGAAAACATTCAATAACCGGACATAAAAGCCTTAATTAAATATACTTACTTGATTGAATTAGAGAAAGAACTCCTTGTTGTGATCATAAATGCAATTTGGAAACGGTTTCTCTTGTAGTAATTTCACGATCTCACTGTGAAGTAAACTGATCCCATGAATTCATGAATTCTTGAATCAGAGAGGTGTACATCTTCCCAATTTCTGTGATCCTTCTCAATTATTTTACAGAGTTATAATAGATAAGTGTCATACTGAAGTTGTCACTTTTTTCTATTACTCTTCATCACTTTCATATATGCATATCTGTGCATCACCGCAGAATGCCTTGAGCTTGATGGATCTGTACTTTGTAGCAATGAACACAGATAATTAAAACTTTCTGTTAAAATTCCTGTTACTTTGAATGCTTTTAAAAACGTATTGAATTCAAACTTAACGTTTTAAAAATCCGACGCACATAGTACCCTCACCTTAGCGATAATCCAGTATTTCAAACACCAATGCAATGGATCACAGCCGTGAGCTTTACATGCTCAAGTATTTTCTCAATCTCCGCTCCGGTGCGTGGAGTTACTTCAAAGGTAATTATACGGCCGAATACGATTTGCAAAATATATGCTGCCGAAATGTCTTAATCTATGCAAAGTGTGAAGTGTGTCAGTGTGAAAGTGTCGTTTAAGTTCGAGTGAAGGAGGAAATAATAATTTGTTGGTGCAAAGATCTACTACGGATGTCGGGAAATGTTTTATTATGGTTGAAAAAAGTAAGAACTTGAAACTAAAAAGAGTAATGGATGTTTTTTAGTTGGACTTGACCTAATTTCCCGTGTCTCTTGGGATACCTCTCCTCTTAAAGCTTATGTACCCTTCAATATTTTCTACGTACCAAAAGTTAGAAGCCACTGTATGCGTGAACATACGTGTTGTGTTATATGATGAAGATTTTTTTTTCGGGCGTTATTTTTTGTATTAACCACAAAGTGGATGGATATTGTTTTGTAAGGGATTGTGGACTTGTCCCGTCGGCTCCAGCCAAAGACTTATAAAGATCGGATTTACAAATTCCTGGAGAAAAGACTATATGATTATATTCAATGTTTTTGTATCGGAGATTGTTAAACAGCGACGTTTCCTAAGTTTCCTTAACTTGCGAGGGTTCGTTTAAGTCTGCATTTCTATGCACATTTATACGTAAGGAAAGGGCCTATGATTTGAGGATCGACCTTTTTAATATTAGCATATCAATTCAATGTCACCTGGATGGAAGTTCATTTACCTGCCCTGAAGGCCGGAGATCATGCTACGATAATAACTCCTGCCAAGCAGAACCCCCATCTAAACAAATCCGTTTATGTTGCATACATTTTTAAGACAACTGTTGATAAATATGAAAGTATGCATTGTGTTGCTTGGAAAATGTATCGTATCGTTAAAATGAGACAATTATACTTATTTTGTCGTTAATAATGCAATAATTATGGGCAACGAATATTTTTTACCCGAGTTTCTTCCAAATCCCTTAAAATTAATAAGTACGGTTGACCGCAATTTGCATAGGTATGCTTTTTAGAATATTAGGGTTTCAAACAAATCACTGTACATGCCCTACCGCAAGTATGATGTAGAAAGCCCGTGGGGGATATTTTTTAAACTTCAAAAGATGTGGTTATTAAGTCGGGCAGCGAGTTAATTGCATGGAAGGTAATTTTTGTCATAATTACAGCTTTTGATGACTTGATAAAAAGATTATACTATTCCTATTTGTTAAATTGTTATAAAAAACCAGCAATAAAGATCATTCATATTACGCCAGATCAACGTTTTTATATTATTTTTTTCAGCTTGCAAATATTCTTACTATTACGTTGTAATAGTTGAAAAATATTATTGTACGAATAAGTGGGATGTATTTGTACCTGGGTGTGATGGTGCTACATAATCTAACTGTGAACTGAATATGTTTGTTTCAATACTTTCCCATTATTCCCACCCACTTACTTTACTAGATCAAAACCATTTTATTGACCCATAGTTCCAATGTTAAAGTTCCAGTGTTTTACTTGCTCTTTTTGAATGAGACATGTTTAAAAAAAAATCGGAATTTTACATCTGAAAAGGTTCCCTTTCAAGATTTGTCATTGCTTCAAGTCGAAGCTACTAATGAAAATTTGAAAACTGACGGAAATTGCTGACTAGAGGACATAAAAACTGCGCTATTATTGAAGAATTGACTTAGACTATGTAAAAATTGACAAAATTGCAATTAAATAATGTTTATGAAAAAATAATGAGCAACATAGAAGATAAAACCAGTTACCGGAATTAATGATGACTGGGCCGAGTTCACGACAATTTTCCTAATATGCACGAAGTTTTATGGAATACGATTATATGCTTTCTTCGACGATATGGCTTTTTAAATATGGAAATAAAAGGAACTAACAACTCCTAATTGTGTGTATTTTTGAACAATCAATAAAAATCTGTATTTAGCACCATCATTTTCATTTAAAACCATCTTAACTAGTCATTATCATACACAAATTCAATCAGCAGGATTAATTTACATTGATATAATATTAAACTGATAACCAACAACTCAAGAGAGACATTATTGAAGACACGACAACTCCAAAAAATAATCAATACTTTTCCTTAAATACTAGAGCACCATTTTCATCATCAATCTCAAGACTCCGGAGAAAAAATAGCCTACCTCCCCTTTTGATTAACTTCAACGGAATGACGGGCTTCTTTAGTAGCCCACTTTCCATACGTGTCGAAAGCCTGGTAAACCATGTTGGTGATTCCATCTAGGTCCATCGATTTTCCAGTGGCTCCAGAATCCTTAATTTTATCGACAATTCCCCCGAAGATATCGGATCCGCTGAAGAACCGGACGACGGTAATGCAGATCATCAGAGTGAGGACGGCAAAAGCGAATGAGTAGAAGATCTGTCCAAAGTAGGCAGACAAATGGAAGTCACCGTTGCTCGCGACCTGGAAGATTGGGTTTCCTGATGCATCCCGACTGGTTCCATAAACATCTCGAGCGAAGTTTCCAGCTAAAATAATATTACCGTATTAACCTTAAGTATGGAAACTATGTTATACCCGTCCACAAATGGCTACCAATTTTTAACACAAATATACAAAAAATGCTTACTAGGGTAATTTGTATAAGTTGCGGCACTGGCCCCGGTCAATCCTGGAGCCCGATAAGTGTAATGATTGTACCCGGCATCGCCACCCGTCTTGCTTGAACTTGTACCAATCTCGCCGCTATTCGAATGTTGAGGTGCCTGCTGGTTAGTATGATGCTGCTGGACTTGAACAACTTGGCCGTGTGGAGTGTTTCCGGTCTGTGGTTGAGATTGCGAAGAGGCAAGTTGAAACTGACACAGGCAGAAGTAGGTGAGGGCAAGTGTGACAATTTTCTTGGCTTCCATCCTGATTGCAAGTATTTAACTGGTTGTACTTTTAAATAAAAAATGATAAATGGGAAATATTTCTGAGGGATGTGATCGCTTCTGATTCTCGGAAGGAATTATGCTCTCTTCCAACTTTTCAACGTTTTTAAATACTCGGAAAAAAATCTAAAAAAGGAAGGTATTTTTTAAAATGTTTCATCATCCTACTCTTTTTATCTTGCCTGGTACTTGGGTTAAATTAGTCTGGAAAGGGCACCTCCAGAACCCTGTCAAATTTGACGGCGTCTTTTTACATTGTTTCGCTTTAAAAAACCTGTCTGCTTTTGGACATAATTTCTCTCAATAATTGATGTCTGTCTATCCCTCTCGGCACGAAATCTCTTTTATTCTTTTCAAACACCGAATTTTTAATCCCTCTGAAGGTTTTTAAAAAGTTGAAACCCTTAATGGTGCCTCGATTTCTGTTTCAAGGGTGTCTGAATTTGGCCAGGTGCAAAGGTGCAGCAATACTAATAAAGGTTTGGGAGTTACTTAAAATAGCTTTTACGGTTTTGAGAAAGTTTCGATTCCAGTTCAATCTGCACTAGATTCTGTCCTGAGTTTTTTGAACTTTTACAAAAAATGAGGTACCTTTTATTTTTGTCCCTCAGTTTGTTGTCGTTCCTAAACTGATTCAGGTAGGTGTCAGTTCCAATGATTATTGTTAAAAAACAGGTGTTTAAGCACTAAAAATCTTACATGAAACTCCGAAGAGTTCAATGAGCATAAATGTTTTAAATCATGAATAAGAATCTTTGTATTAACACTCCGAACCAGTGCATCTATGATAAAGGATAGAAAATATTAATGAGGCAAAATCAAATTCATTTTAGTAATATGATACGAATAATTGTTCTCGGCGATAACTCGAGACTGTCAAAATAGGATACGTTCGATCTGGGGATTTAATGAAATGCCGTTTAAAATGATACGATGTGAGTGGTCAACCGTAATTTATCCATCATTTCTTTTTAAAATAATAAGTCAATGCTGAAATGAGACAATAAGGGGCTTACAAAGCAGGACCGATTTAAATTAAATGAAATTCAAGTTAATTAAATTGTATTTTTGACTAATAAACGCAATTGGATTGATTGATGAACGAATAATGTCGAAAAGTTTTCCAACATAACTGCAGTTGTAAAAAACAATAAACCAATATATTACTGAGCATTTTTTAAATATTGAAATTTAATACATACAATTCTAAGATGAGCATTAATTAATTATCATTGCATACGCTATTAATTAAGTAGTGTTCGGATACATTTTGAATACTAATATTTCTTATTTATTGAATTCAATACAAACAACAAATCCCTCGCTGATCCAAATGAATTGCTTTCAAGTTTTCTGTACTGCCAATTCACTTTCCCAACTTTCTTTTGAAAAGCGGCTGGGGAATCCCAGCCGTGAATATGAATAAACCTCACCAAGGGTCTGATTATAAGAATTAAAGCCATCGAAAGGATCATAAAGATTCGAAACACGGAGGAATAAAACCTCAACATTGGGATAATTGAACTCGAAGTGAATTGGGCCAGACCCGGATGGTCTTCTACATGAGGAGGTGGTATCCCTACCAGTGGATGCTCTTTAATCAATGCTGATACCATTCTCGTAGTTTTTCTAAAACAAAAAAAAATCATTAATTATTGATATTTTCCGCTTGATTCCGCCAAATGGGGATATTTGTTGAGAGTTTTACCTTCGAAATCTTCCAAATTCTGAATAAAAGCAGGAAGTTGAAGCAACTCGTGTCCCGTACCGGATCTACTGCGGAAACGTCTCTGGTTGTGATAAACGGGTAGGAAGTAAGACGGGAGTTGGAAAAAAGTTAATAACACGTTCCCAGCGATTAAGACCGCGACAAGACCGGCCAAAGAGTACAGCTCTCGAATCGCAATAAAACTACCTATGAATGAACTAACCATACAAGTGCACAATATTCTGTTAGAATTCGAATTTTCCATGGAGGCTATTTTAAAACAATGAAATTCATGTGGATTACTCACTAAATGCCCGTAAATTGAGAAACGGCAGCAGCTTGATGAACCTCGGGGAGTTGGGCTTGAGCTTTCGACGCCAGTATCACTATCGAGATTGTAATTAAAATCCCTCGACTCATCATCATCATTATGATCTACGACACTTTAATTTAACGGCTCAATGTGTCGACAGAAAACAGCACTTGAATGACTTTGTCCGAAATTGATTACATGTTTCTGAAATCAGAAAGAAATTTCTGCATGATATTATTAATGACTATTATAAATAGCTCAAAATTCCATCGATATTGCCAGAATGGTAAATCACTACGTCCATGGCGTATGTATTTTAACTAACATACTAAAACATAGCGTCAATTGGAGGTCGCAACAATTACTCATAGCCTAATTACCCTCCAACTTGTGTTTTGATTAAAAATATGTGTAAATCCACAGCATTAAACCAGAATTTGAGAGTATTAATCAAAATCACGCCTTCTCAAAATTCTGACACAAGGCTCTCCGCCGTTTCGATAGCCTTTAAAACACTTGTCAATAACGGGAACTGTTCCGTATTCGACTCTAAACTTCGTTTTCTCCGGAACGGAGCAAAGTTGCTGTAGAATATAGGTGAGGTGATGGACGTGAAGAAAAGATCCACAAACAATATCGTTACGATAATAAATGTTAAAAATCCCATTCCATAGAACACTGCTTCCAATCCGAATTTGTTTTCTATTCCGGAGCTGATTTAAAACATGGGAACTAATATTATTTTAAGACATTTTGGGAATCAACTATTGAAATTTAAGAAACTACCCACCTTATCCCTTCAAATACGAGATGAGTATCGCTTGAATCGTAGCGATCCATGTTTTTACTTCGGCAAGAAAGAGGATTGGAGTGAGATTGACTCTGGCTTTTTATGCCGGAAACTAACAATTCCACCTTAATCAATGAGAACCGGAACGCCGTTTGAATCCCTCGAAGAATAACTTCCCTTAAGTACTGATAAAGAAAGTGCTCATTTCTAAGATTCATGTAGATCGATCGAAGGGTTTAAAAAGTAACAGTTTCTAGACGAAAGGGTTTTAGGTGCAAAACTAACGGATCTTTGTAACTCAAATCCACCACTACTTTTATATGCATTGGAAGTCCCAATTGAAGGAAATAGGGTACCCATTAGTATAAATAAAGCCAGTCAATTAGAACAGTGATAATAAACAAAATACATTTTATTTTACGACACTGTGAGTCGATTTAAATAATAATAACCTTATGGCACCTTCTTGCATCAAAAATAAATAAAACACAATTTAGACATTGCATAGAATGGATTTTCCGTCCAATCCAACTCTCAATACATTGAAATGACACGTCCAGATAAGGAAATAAAAACAATTAATGAATTTTGTTCTGATTAATTTCGTCGTATTTGTCCAGGGCGTCCAAAACTGAGTTGGTGATGTCTGCCATGGTCTCCAGGTTGAGATTTTTCGGGAGTAAATTTCTAGCGGATTCCTTAACAATGGCGTAGTCTCCAAATCCAGTGAGCCAAGCCAGGAGACCAACTAATCCGGCAACAATAACGACGAAGACGATGACTCCGACGACTACAACGACCACACCTTCGACTCCCCATGGAAGAAGGCCATACCAGGAATTTGGCACCTGGAGAGTAATAAAATCGGCATTGAAATTTATGACTAACAAATCGTTTTTTAAACCGAATGATCCGCAGCTCATCTCAATTATTCAAAGAAACAAAATATGTTAATTACCAAGAACCCTTCGAATCCGGTTTGGACGGAAATCCCTGGATTTGTGTAAGGATTGTTAGTTCCATAAGGTTGCATCCCCCCGTACGTCTGTGGTGGGGCCTGTTGTCCGTAAGGGGCAGGTTGTTGACCATATCCACCCTGATCGTAGCCCCCACCGCCGTATCCACCAGCCCCACCCGGCATTTCCCGTTTCTCAACCGTGGCAGCCCATCCGAGTCCAAATAGAGCAACAACACAGGAGGAAATGAGAAGAACTGAACTTTTGAAATGAGACATTTTGATTGAAATCCAAAAGCACTTGACGGAATATAAATTAGGAGTTGTGGACACCAGTTCCTCCACCAGTTCTAACGTAACAAGTATTTCGATGAAACGTCTCAAATGAATGAGTTTAATCTCGCGTCTGATTGGGTTTATATAGCAGATACTTTTCCAACCTGCTTCCCAGTTCAGAACCAAAATATTACGCTGTAACCTACTTCCTCCGGAAATAGGATCGGCATTCTATCGATGATATATTCCAGAGAGAGATAACAAAAGAATCGAAGAATTTAGAGACAGGTAAAATAAGACCTAGGATTTAAAGGACGTCATCCATAAGGTGTATTAATAAGGCAAGTCCCGCTAGTCGGGTCTCTGAAATCAGGGCATCTCAGAAACCGTAATCTGCTCTTGAAAAGGGGTAGGAAAATCAGTTCTTGAGTCCATCCGTAACGGATTCCTTCCATTTGTAGTCAGAAATATTGTTTCCGTGATTATTTTGAGCCGGATTCAAACTCCATTCATCTCAATTCCTCAAATAAGCTTAACAACTGCTATAAATCTCGATTTATAACACATATTTAGGCCGCTTCGGAGGTTTCTACCTGAAATTTTATTATTTCCGCAGTCCTGGATCATCCATTAGTCACATACCTGCATACCACACCCTCGAGACTGACCTACATTATGGGCTAATCTTAGTATTTTGACATTCCTCCATTTAGGCTTTTGTAATGTCTTATTTCCCAGTCGCATGTCCCATTCCCAGGAAATAGATCGAGTCTCCGACGATGTGACTTTTAAAATTTGGATACGTAAATTTCATAGACAAACGTATAAACTCCGGGGTTGTAGAGGCCAAATTAATGATTTTTGAAGATTATTCGTTTCCAGTCGACGAAGTGCTTTAGATTTGACTAACCAGAATAATAACATTAATTTTATGTCTGAATTTGCCTATCAGCGAAGAAAGAGCATGAATGCGTATTTTTCAATAATGCTAAGGAATTATTACCAGTGTGGTGTACAAAATGAGTAGGTCTACGGTCAATTATCCGTTTACAAACAGACCGATATCCATTTCCAGAGACTCTTACTGGTATGACTATTTCAACATTTAAAATTATTCTAATTCCAACGGTCATTTAAAGCAAGCAAACCACAGAGTCGCTTACTTTTACCCATAATTGTTAATTTTACACATCATTTTTGTGTTTGGCAAATATTTTCAAGAATTTCTAAAAGCTCTATTCTACTTTCTACTTTTGAAAAATTCAGTAATTAACAAGATGAAATACGAAGTTAAATTCCTAATCCTTTTTTCCGTCGTCACCACCTGCCTTTGTGAACCGATAATTGGGAATTCAAAATCCAGAGATATAGATGCAGCTCGATCCTTGTCTGCAAGTAAGGGTGCTACGAGACTCATGTCAGTAAGCGCTGAGGATCTTTTACCAGAACCAGAACCCGAGGAAACTAACGAAATTCCTGGTAGCAGCGTTACATCTGACGCCGAGAATCCAACTACAAAGCCCACGTCAGCTTCAAACGTTCAATCCAGTGTGTCAATATCTACTAGGTAACAATAAATACTAAATTACAAATATTGGTCGCTATTTAAGAAATTTATTTATATTTACTTTGATCATTTTTGCTCAATCCATCGAGATTGCTTAATCAAGCGATTGAGTAATTTCGGGGAGAGGAGTTATTCCGGGGTGTTATTGATTGACATTTTGAGATATTAAAGTTTTAGTTTGCAATGTACCCTTATTAAAACTCCATCTTGAGTCCCAAATTCCTTCATTTCATATTTTTTCACAATTAAAACTCCGTCTTACCCCCGTAATACTTAAATACTCAGGCTGACATATCGTTGGGGTTTTTAAGCCTTCTTGACGAGGGTAAGCTAATTAGGGGATATCCAATCGTTATTCTAGAAAACGTTTTCTAATGTTTTCTCATCTACACATTTATATAAGTTTGTAAAATAATTTACAGGATTTACGACATTTTATCCGGACTCGGGGTTCTACTTTCGATGTTGGTCTATCAAATTGCAAGATTTTACTGGAACAGTTTTACCAGCAACTTTCGATTTCTTCGAAGCACAGATGAGAACGACGATATGAATCCTTGGCAATATTTGTGACGAATAAGATCACCCAAATAATGTTTAATGATCAATAAGGTTTCGATTTTTTTTTCATATAAATCAAGCAAAAATGTATTTATTGATTAATTTGAAAAGTAATCTCTTATGTAATACAGAGCTATGAAAAGCTTTTCAACTTTAAAATTAAAACGCATCCACAAAAGCTTGTTTCTCTCACAAAAATGTTTTGAATTCTCATCAAGTATTTTTAGCCACGAAGTTCGTTGACATTTACCTCTAACTTAGGAATAGGATACAGTTACGAAATTACGGGAATTCTGACAAATTATCACTCCGGTTTCTTCTATAAATACCAGGGTGTATTAAGAACCTCAAGCAATTTCCATCCAGAGTCGCAAACTTGAAGAAGGTGCATAACTCATTCTGAATCATGATCTATAATTCGTATAAATCGCTGATCATCTTCTCGATCATTTTACCAGCATTTTGCCAAATCCATTCCGGTGCCGGTGGAAAGTCCATCCATTCATATTCTGGCGACTACTCTTTAAATTACGGTCATCCCGAGGACAAATATACCGGTTACTTGTCATCTCCTCCAGTTAATCCTCCTGAGTTGACCAAGCATTATCATCACCATCACTATGCTAAATCAGAGGAATCCTCCGATAAAGCAACTGACTCAGAACTCCGTGATAATCACGTCAGGCCCGGTGCACCCATGGACTCCGATCAGGATCCAGTCGATTCCATCGAAGAAGCAGATGGAATGGACGGGGAACCTGAAACGGATCCAGTCGACTACTTGGAGCAGTTCCTACAGCCAACGCCGGAAGCAAAGGATCCCATCGAAAATCCGCTAAATTTCCTCAATCTCGCAGGAACGGATTTCCAACCCGGTCGTATGGTCAACATCTTCTTCGGGCTCCTTATCTTAATATTCATGATCGTCGTTCATGGATACATCCTCTGGATATTTGGCATTGCATATTTACCTGGGACGCGAGCACTCCAAGACTGGCATTTAAATTCTGACATGCTATCATCCGTATTGGACAACGTACTAAAGGCTCTTGACTATTATGAGGATGATGCAAATCTGGTCTAAATAATACCGAAATATTATAATCTAATTATATTTTAAATTGATGTGTAAATAACAGTATTGTAAAAATACAAGTTAGTTTTGAAGTAGAGTGATCAAATTATTCCAATTTCAGTGTATTTAAATAAATCAAAGTTTATAAAAATGCCTAACAGATAATTGCATTCATTCGAAAATTATTCATACAAATTATCAGAGTTAGGGATCATTTCAAACTTAAAACAGTCATCGCTGATGTATCTCGTCAGTTCTACTAAAGTCAGAGGAAAGAACGGATCCAAATAGATTTTCCTTATAATCTTAAAAAATATCAATCCGGTTCACAATTACTTGACATATATTTGCTATCTTTTCATAGTCTGCGATTGTGGATAAAATGAAAGGATTCGGTGCTCTTGTATTGCTCGGCGTTGTCTACCTTCTGATTGTAATTTTTCTACAAGGTAGGGAACCTTAATTGCTGCATTACAGAACATTGTTAAGAGTAAAAGCTTACTGGAAAAACGAAATAATTTTAACTAATCCTCCGAATCTCAATACTAATTTACACCGATTCATTTTACTTTGTAGATGCATCGGCAGAACCTAGGGGGGTAGACTTAACCGAACCTCAACAACAACCGGTTCCTGGTTGTTTAAATTGTCACCCAGCAGAAGACAGTAATAGCATAAAAGGTGTTCCAAATCCGATTCCCCTACCTGACCCTTCCACTCTCCCAAATGAGTCTATAATTGGACTCGGAACAAATGCGGACGCCAAGAAAACAGGTAAAATATTTCCATGCTCATTTATGATTGACATAATGTGACCATCTGGAATTTACCTGCCAGATAAAATTTACTACCTGTCCATATTCACGTACTTTCCTGTCCCAATTCTATTGATAATTGCCGTTAGTTTAACATCTAGCTAAGTACAGTCATTCAGACAGATTTAAAATCTGGCCCGACTCGATTTTTTATGTCCAAAGTCCAGAATATATTTAATTTCAGAATGAATATATAATATATACTAAGCATCTTTTGATTGAAGTCGAAGGAATGAACTTCAGTATGCTAATTTGACTTTGTCGACGGTTTATAATGTTTGTCTTATCATTGCGACTTTATTTATAATTTATGCAATCGCTTTTGACTAGATGTATCGAGTTCTGATAACGCATCCGAAGCTACAGGCGAAGTTGGCAAATCTCCACAGCTTCGGGCTCAACCCCGGCAACAGGCTCAGAATTCGTCAAATCCATTTGTAGACATGTTCGAAGTGTCCGATCCTGCAACAAAGAACATGTTAGACACCATGTATGGATCGTATTCGGGAGATGACCAATGCAGAAGGAAATCGTTTTGCATGATGGGCAACTACGTTAAGGAAATGCCGGGTCGGGACCTGTTTTTCATGTGAGTTTGTTTTAAATAACAAATTGAAACAGAAGCATGGATTTGAATCTAATTAATGTGGCTGAAAATTAAACGCTATGAATTATGTTTCCAGGCTCCTCGGAGGATACATTCCACCAGAGTACAGCATTTACTACGACATTTTTAGAAACTCTGCTTTATATGGTCAAAACTGCAATGTCTACGTCTGTATCCCAACCCCAGCCCCAACTGCAGCTCCGAATAATCCAGTAGATGCAACTCCCCAGCAGCACTCACAGCCTCGTTAGTATTAAAAAATCTAATTCTATGCCTGATTTTAATCCAAGTTTTCTGCGATTTTAACTAAAAATAGTCAAATAAGCAATCAAACGAGTCAATATAAATGTTTTGATGTTTCCAACTGCTTTAAAGTAACCATGAAGCATGTTCCCCATCGTACTATAATGGGTGTATCAATTTTTAGAATTTACAGTGTATATAATCTACTAGCAATTTTAGTGTAGTAAATTCAATAACTTAGAACTAAATAAATATTCAAACCAATTCAAAAACCAGAACTGTCATTTTGTAAGGCCACAGGAAACTCATTTTAAACAGATTCCGCATATAATTTTACATTTAGTTGATTTGTACTTGAGAAATCCTTCACCTCTGAGGCATCCCTAACCTGCCTTACATAGTTGATCTAACAATTGATCAAGTACAGCCAGTGTAATACAGGTAGAATGATATAAATTATGAGAAGCCCTTAACGAGCTACGAAGAACCTTTCTGTCCACTACCGTTATTCATCAATCCGAAACGATAGAATTAGGAATTCCTATGCCATGCATACCCATTTAACAACGTATGTAATAGCCCTTACAATATCATGGTTGCATCCAGTTATCACTCCTGCCCTAAATTCAGGATGATATTTATAACAACGGAGATTTAATTATACCGTTTCCCGTCCTTTTAAAACCCTCGATTTTGCATAATTCTTACATTTACTAAATCACCTTTGTCTAGTGAGCATCTCTGATCTTCCCTAATTTTTCAAGTCTCCAACTAGTGACTCAACTTATCTATTCGTCGACATCATCTCGAATTAAAATGAGGGGTTTCGGTTTTTCATTCACTTGCTTCCTGGTCATTACCTTCACCGCGTCCCTTATATTCTCCGTATCGGCAGGGACAACGAAGGAGCACAAGAAGAAGTTGTTGGAGAGACTTCGGGCAGCCTTGAACGCTAGTGATACGGACGCTGCGGTTGCTGCTGTTGTCGGTGTCGACGAGTTGGATAAAGCACCTCAGAAAAATTTAACCGTTGAATCTGAAGTAGTCACTTCCGTCAAGGAAATTGTGACCGCTGAACCTGTCTCAGTAGTGCAACAAGCCGGAGTGGTAGAAGCCACGGAAATTGCTGTCAACCCTTCAAACAATTATATCCGTAAGTTATTAAAATATTCGAACGTTTGAAAATCACTTGAGCACAAGATATCGGGTTCTCGTGCCTGATTGATACTTGTACATTTTGATAAGATTTTCATTTTTTATTTGGTTTTCTAGTTCAAATTCGAGCGATCATGAAGCGGATCATGGCCATGTTGGGCTTCCGGAAGGAGAAGAGCAAGGACAAGGAAAATCGAGGAAACCGGATGTTGGATGTCGAACTTAATGAAGCTAGCAATGGACCGTCTTACAGGAACGAAGTGAGGACAACTGTCGGAGCTGTGATGGGTCAGAAGGAGTGCATCCAGAAGGTGGCCTGTGGAGCTGGGTCTTACCTCAAACATGTTAAAGGGAAACAGATCATCTTCTCGTAAGCTACTTTGATTTGCAATCACTTATGAATTTCTTAAAATCGAAATATTTCAACATTTTGTTTGTAACAATTTGTATTGACAACATTTTAATCGGTTTATGTGTTTTAGGCTCCTCGAGAGTTTCTCTCCACCCACTTGGAAAGATACTGTGAAGGTTGTGAAGCGATCGGCTTTGTTTGACGAGAAGTGCAACTTCAGATGTCTTGAGGATGATGACTAGAACACGATTTCGTTAATTTAATTATTGTCATTTCTTAATATTTATTGCTCTCATGCCTGTCCTTAAAATATGTGGTGTTATTAATGTGGAATGATTGAAATTATTTGAATGAGGAATTGTTTGTTGAATTAATTATTAAATTTATGTCCTGAACCTGAACTTAATAAAGATATACATTTTTAAAAAAGATTCATTAAGTTATCGATTTAATTCAAAATAAAGTTAAGGGAGTCCATAACGTATATGGACTCCCAGACACGTGTGAACGTTTTTTACTTGGACTTGGACTAATTATTAACTCCGGATATGAACTTTCCATTAAAAAGCAAGTCGAGGATTAACCTATAAATAAAATCATTAAGGGTTGACTTTAATTTGATGTTGCATACAAAACTTCCTAATGGACGATAATGTGAATATACAGGGTATTTTCTCGCAAGGTTCTGGGTTTAAGAATTCTATTCCTTGTAAACTTCTGGGTCGATTTAAAAATAGTTTACGTATTTCGAAAAGCATAGTTTTTTGTGGAAAATATATTTTCCCAGTAAATCCTATTTATAAAGGCATGAATTTCATATTTAATAGAAAGTGAATTATCGTTTCAATCTTTAATAAATCATAGAATAATAATCTTTGAGATTCGTCGTAAAAATCTTCGCCGTCATCTTTAATTAGTTTGTTTACGGATACTTCAGTTATTTTGCATTTAATTATTTTATTTAATCATTAACATGTTTAAAAAATACAAAATTAAAGCCGGAAGGCTGGCCGATTCCATGTGAAAACATCACTTCAATACAACAAGACATGAAAAACCCTGACTGAATTGGGAGGTTACTAAAAAGTCCACCAACTTCACTAAAACCATGGTCAGCTACCGCTGCCTCTACTTTATTAAAGACATTATTTTAAGATTCTTAAAGACAGCTTGTTTTTTTAGTATTTAGCAAGTATACACAGTACAACGGTACAATTGCATGTTAGAATTGAGATTTTTAATCGTCTCATAATATTTAAAGAGACACTTCCAATACCAACTGAATCCGACATAAGAACCGGGGATATGACATTTAGTCATGATTCCGATCGTTAATGTTTAAAGCTTTTTACAGGGTGCAGAGGATCAAACCCTCGTGATAATCATTAGGTCAGGGATTCCATTTCTAAATACATCCTAAATTGTTCAAGTACCTCGTAAAACGCTTCATTTTAGATTTTAAATTTTATTTTTGTTGTCCCCCGGTTTGGAACTTGCAATCCCTTGCATTCTTGTAAGAATTCTTCGTAGAATCATAAATAAGAAGTAGCTGTTTACATGTCCGCATTGCTGGTCATAGGAAGAGGAGACAGACGTCATTGTTCACCAGATCCTGGGAAGGTGATAAATAGATTGAGTCTGAAGAGCAAAAACCTGTGTCGATGAGTCAGCGACGGAGGCAGCGGGAGTAGGAGTTTGCAGAAAGAGGCCATCAAGGCTTACGAGAGTGAGTCAATACTTGAATACTTTTTACTCGTTGTCAGAGAGAAAGGCTGGGCATTAGATTAGTCCTCCTATCTCAAATACTATTAATCCACTAAATATTACATATTAAATTAAATATATCGTCATCGTTACTCTCCTCATTATTATCACACTAAATTCTCAATCCCTAACACAGGCACATAATACTAATCAGGCGAGAGGATAAGAGAGCAAAGGCAGGCTATCACATTCAACATTTTATTTGTATTTTTCGTCCTCCTTTTTTAGGAAATTCAAAATCATTGTCCCAGTACACAGAGTACACAATATTATAGTCGAGATCAAAAATGAGTGTTTTCGGGAAGATCTTCGGGTTTAAAAAAGATGAAAAGGCCATCACGTCGGGGGAGGCTATTCAGAAGCTGAGGGAGACGGAGGAAATGTTGATGAAGAAACAAGACTTTTTGGAGAAGAAAATCGAATTGGAATTGGGAATTGCGAGGAAAAATGGAACGAAGAATAAGCGAGGTGAGTTTTTTTTTGTCACTTGAAATGTAGTAGAACCAACAATGTTTAATTTATGATTAGTGTTTACGTTCGATTTTCAATCAATGTATCTATTTATGTTCTGTGTTCTGTGGTTAAATAGTTGCTCTTCAAGCCCTTAAACGGAAGAAGCGGTATGAAAAGCAATTGCAGCAAATTGATGGAACCCTCTCCACCATTGAAATGCAGCGGGAGGCCCTTGAAAGTGCTAATACCAATACTGCAGTCCTTAACACCATGAGTGAAGCTGCAAAGGCCCTTAAAGCAGCCCATCAGCACATGTAAGTTGACGCAAGTCACTCGATTGTCGATTGCATTATACTTTGTAAAGTGATAATTACTGATCCGATTGGTTTTGAATGGATTTAGGGATGTGGACAAGGTTCACGACATGATGGATGATATTGCAGAACAACAGGAAGTAGCGCGAGAGATATCGGATGCAATTTCAAATCCTCTAGCCTTTGGACAAGATGTGGATGAAGATGAATTAGAGCGAGAATTGGAGGAACTTGAACAACAAGCCCTTGACGAAGAATTGCTTAAAGTTGGCCCGGTTACAGCTGAAGATTTGCCTGTCACCCCAGATCAGCTACCAAATGTTCCTGCCGGTTCTAGAGCCCCACGTAAGTTTCGGTTGTTTTAGATTCTAAGTTAGATATGTACGGCCTTAAAATATCGTCAAATCCTAAATTAATGAAATCTTAATTTACAGCTCGGCGAGTTGCTGAAGAAGATGATGAAGATATGAAAGAATTGGCAGCTTGGGCATCGTAAATTTGGATAATGAACTATGAAATATGAGAAATTTAGATTAGGTCAACTGCAACATAAGCTTCTGTCTTGAATCTTGATTACAACTATATGATAAGTACCAAGGGATATCGCTTTGATATGAATTTTCCATGTGATGTGACTATCACTTCAATGTTATTACAATTACCGGCGGGCAAAGGGCTATAAATCTTAACTAAAGATCCGTTGATTGTTGTAAATCAAACTATTATTAAAATACCTTAATAAAACATATACGCATTATGTAACTAACTCTCGATCGGGATGTCGTATCGTCGTATGTGCCACAAACATTATACATAAAATATAATGTTACGTTACAATTACAAGTAAGTTGTAAGCTATAATGATTAATTTACAAATAGTATGTGGTTTATGCTAAAACTTTTTTAAAATTAAAATACTGTCTTTCTTTATTTTGTCATTTTTATAAGGCATCAAATCACAGCTATATGATCGTAAAACAACTAGGTTTTCTTGTTATTTGACTCGAACGAGTATTTCAAAATTTCTGACAATAGCTCATCTAAATGTGACCTACTATATCTGGATTTGATGTACAAGTACTGGCATTATTAAATTGAAAACATGATATCACATCTATGAACTCATTTTGAGTTATTCTATCCGGTCTGATCAATTTGTAGTCTGTCTTCAACTTTGGTTTTCAAAGAAGTTGGTTTTGTAGAGGTCAGCTCGTTTTTGCTGTCCAACAGGAATTTGGGCTCGAACTTCTTTAATTCGATTCAAATCTGAAATTGAATAAACAAGCTTAACCCGTGACAGCTTTTACTTCAGCACAACTAAAATAATTAGTCTTTAACATATTTACATACCTATATCTGCATAAATGATTGTTTCAGAACCGTCAGCTCTCGCTTGAACTTCGCCCCAAGGGTTTACGACCATTGAATTACCATATGCAACGTAACTTGCCGATTCATCTCTGGCTGGTGACACAGTCGCAACATAAACCTGTGAAAAACAAAAGTTATATACTACCAAATCAGTTTGTGTCGTATTTAATTGAATAAAGCCGTCGTTGGTTAGAAAGTCAGAATTTACCTGATTGTCTACAGCCCGTGCCTGTTGCAAAATCTGCCAGTGAGCAGGACCAGTAGTCATGTTAAAAGCTCCTGGATATATCAGTAAATCGCAGCCCGACTCCCGGTAGAATTGAGCCAGTTCCGGAAACCGGAGGTCGTAGCAAATTCCTACTCCGATTTTACAAAACTCCGTCTGCACACATGTAAACTTATTCCCACTGGTAAGAACGGAAGATTCCTTGAAAGTTATTCGTCCAGGAACGTCAATATCGAAGAGATGCAGTTTCCGGTGTATTCCTAGCAATAGGCCCGAACCGGGTGCCCATATTGAGCAGGAATTATACAATTTCTTATCTTCTCCAAGTTCTGGAATCGAGCCTCCGATAATGCAGACGTTATGTTCCTTTGCAAGAGAGGATAAGGCCATAGCAGACCCCCCTTTTGGAATCGGCTCCGCATATTCTTTAAAGTAATCTGTAATATTTGAAATTGATTTTCGAAATTTTGAGTCAGATTTCAATTTATTATATAGTTCAAAAAGTATTGAGGATCTATTAAATATGGATAATTCGTCGAAATGGGACTTACTGACTCCGTATGGGGAATTGAAACATTCCGGAAGTGCTATAATCTTGGCACCATTCTCTGCAGCTTCTTTTACCCGGGCAGCTACTCGTAAAAGGTTATCCGCTTTACTCGAAGAAACCGCTAACTGAATTAGAGCTAGTTTGAAATCTGTAAATAAATAGTGATGCAAAGAAAATGTCAATTTGTTTGCATGTTTAAAGTACTTTAATACTTGGAAAGTTAGGTTTTAGATTGCAACTTATAAATCAGGAGATAATATGTTATATGAAAGAGGTAAACTTACTTGACATTTTGTGGATCTTGAGCTGTTTGTTTATGGAATCAATAATCGCAAAAGTCGATGAATTGGACCTGTTTTATGACTTGGCTAACTAACTCTTATTAAGCTTTTAGAGTAAACTTTTAATGTATTAAATACAGCGATAAAGATTATAATAATACTTATAGTATCAATGTATATTGAATATTAAACCTTATAGCTTTTAGATTTTAGACGATGATGAGGCAAGAGTAAGAGGCAAGTGGTTTTCATTCAACACATTGATTTGACATCATCGAAACTGTTAAGGAAATACATGAGATACAAACTTTTATACTATCATCTATCATTCATTTGTACATTAATTAGCTTTGGGTTTTTCATGACAATTGAGGATAATTGAAGATACTGACTGAGGATGCCAAATAAATGCAACTATGCAAATTGAGATAGCGATACATATTCCAGTTCAAGTGTTTTGTTGGGTACAAAACTTAAGTTCATAAGCACGTGAGAGATTCCTGTGTCGTATCTGCGAATTTTGACTCCAAAATTCATCGGGAAATACTGAGTGACAGACGGTAGACCGAGTCTATTTGTTTTGTCAACTCCACAACACAAATACAAGAAAAGACAAAAGAGGTTAACTTCATTTGATATTTATATAGTTTGTATTCGTATATTTTCTTAATTAAATACTCAATTTGACATTTGACATTGGAATTAGCTCAGAGGAAAAGGAATAGAAAAATGCGTCGACGAGGTGTAGGGGTTGGGGCCGTCAAGGATTTAAAATCCGGGCAGCAGAAGTACTTGGAAAAGAGGAATCTCATGCAGGAGAATCTTATCGATGAGGTAAGCGTTGTAATTTTTGAATTTAGATAAAATGGTTTACCCTAAAAAGCAGCTAATTAATATTGAATATTCAACTGAATATATCATTAAATTAACAATAATTGCAAATTGCAAGACCAAAGCAAGCTGAAGTTATTTATTTGTGTACTTTTGAATGGTTCAGATGTCGAAACAGCTTGACCAGTTCCGATCAAAGCTTGAAGAGTTTGCGGCCAAACATCGAAGCGCCATAAAGAAGGATCCAGATTTTCGAGAGCATTTTCAGGAAATGTGTGCCACAATTGGAGTTGACCCCTTGGCCTCTTCCAAAGGTACCTGTACATTTTAAATTCCAAGAAATCAAATTATTTAGAGTCTTAAAAGTAGGATTTGATTTAACCCTTAGGGTCAAAGAATCAAGTACATAATAATTGAATGTAATTGTTTTTACAGGTTTTTGGTCCGAAATGCTTGGAATGGGTTCTTTTTATTATGAAATAGCAGTACAAGCTGTTGAAATTGTCCTCTCCACATCTCATATAAATGGTGGTGTCATGAGTTTAGGCGAACTGAAGACAAGACTTAATAAGTCCAGATCAAAATCTCTGAAGCAAACTGAGATTTCATGGTAACGAATCAGTATTTTAGCGCTAACGTTTCCCCACGGAATATTATTATTACGTGTGGAAATGGGTTTAATTTAAACGTAGACTTTCAGATTTGCATTGATAAATTGTTTATATTTATTTTAGTAATGATATACTGAGGGCAATAAAATCCTTAAATGTGCTTGGGAAAAGCTGTGGGGTTATACCCTCCGGGAAGAACAAGGAAGAGTATCTAATCTTTTGCGTTCCGGAGGAACTTAGTCTGGATAACACTACCGTTGTTCAGTTTGCGGCTCAGTCTGGATCTCCTTTTGTTACAGTTGAAGGCCTTGAAAAAAGTTTAGGTTTGTAAGCTTTTGTGGTTTAACTTTATTGATTTAAAATATTTGTTTCTTAATTAAAGAGTAAATTAATAATGTTTTTAAATGTTTAGGTTGGAGTACTAAGCGGGTCGAATCCGTGATTGAAAGACTTATGTGCGAAGGAATCGTTTGGGTAGATCACCATAAGGGTTATCGACAATTTTGGTTCCCTAGCCTCTTTTCATTTAGTTCCTAGAATAATAAAGTAGCAGACATAAATGGCAATGAGTAACACATTTTCCTTTCAATTTCTAAAATTAAAGTCCAACAATATTCAGTGATAATAAGTTGTATATCTTTCGTGTTCAAGAAAATAAGGAATATGGAGCGGCTAAATCTTAAATTATGATTACATCTTCACATCAAGTCACAGATAATTCCAAATCACTGAATCAACTCAATTTTTTATATGAAAAGTTAACTTTGTAGACGTACGCAATCAAGCTATTTATTTTCCCGAAAAACGAAAATGTATCGGATAATTTATGGTATACGCATAAATAAATCACCAACAGAAACAAACAGCAATTCTTTGCAATTTTATGATTAGTTACATCATTGAATATTTAATATTTGTTTTACAGTAAAAGCATAAAGAATTGTTGTAGAATGTAATTTGAAATAGTATCGAACTTTCAATCTGAAATTATTGAATGATAGCATAATAATTTGTCAGATTCTTAGATATCAAACTGAACTTTTGAAGTCATCGCCAGTCGGTGAACGTCTTCTGGAGTGATAGGACCATCTACAAGGATTAATTTTTTTTTTTTTAAACCATACTGGATGCTGTCTAAAATTCATGTATCTAGTTTGGAAAAAAAAAGTATTGTACCCATCTGATACCAATCCGTGATTCCTATATCTTTACGCGCTGAGTCGATTGCATTTCTCATTGCAAATAGGAAACCGACGCTCATTGTAATAGGAGGTTCTCCAGTTGCTATTATAAGTTCACATATCCGTAATGATACTAGTTAATAATATAGAACAGGATGAAAAAGTTTTAGACAACATACCTTTAGAGCTCAGAACCCCGTATGGATTTGGTCGGTTTTTTAGCATCGTCACTCTGAAATCCTCTGGAATATCTTTTGGCAACGGTGGCTTGTATTCCTTTATTTATAAATTAAACAATGATTCTGAAGACGTTTTCAAATTTTTGAAAACCCTTTAATAAATTCGGATCAATTACCCAAGTGTTATTCGTAAGAAGCTCTCCCGTGTTTTTGTCATAAACGAGTTTTTCGGTTGTCCACAAACCCACCCCCATAATGTAGGCTCCTTCAATTTGTCCAATGTCCACTTCAGGACTCAAACTCTTCCCTGCATCTTCGACCAGATCAACTCTTACGATCTGCAGCATAAATTAAATTTCAGTCCATCAGGAGTAATTAGGTAAGCTATTTTAACAATGATGCATTTACAAAACCTTATACTCCCCCGTCAGAATGTCGACTTCTACTTCTGTCGCGGTTAAACCCCACACATCGTATGCAATCACATCTCCGGCCTTGTCCCTATTTATTCAAGGTTTTGTTGTATATTTGAATATTATTTAAAGTGTATATTAAATTGCGAATTAAGAGGAAATTAAATTACTGGTGATGGGATGTTAGCAATACATGTTGAGCGTTGCATGCTGCTACTAACTCGTTCCAAGTTGGGTCCTTCATCCCAGCTTTGACAGGCTCCATTTTTGCAAGGAGTTGTCTGCAGGACTGCATCGCAGCCTTGATTTTAAACATTAGGTTGAGTTAGTACGAAAACGAAGTTTCTTCATAAAGTCATAAAATTTAGGTTAGGCTGCAATTATTACATGGCAAACCAGCTCGCTTGTAATCGCACCTCCCGTAATGCCAGAATTTGGAGACAGTAACGAACTTGTGGACTTGACATTAACTTTTTCCAATGGAATTTTCAGTGTATGTGCCACCACTTGGGCACACTATGAGAAACATTTATTTTCAAATTCACCTAGGCCATAAATATTAAAATAAAATTTTCATGAAAAAAGCCAGTATACCTTGGTGTTGATTCCCTGGCCCATTTCTATTCCACCATGAGATACCGAAACGGTTCCATCCGAAGCATATACTAAAAATAAATTGCAAAATACACCGTAAAAGTAAAGTAAAATCTAACCGATAACGACAGATGTAATCACGTTGTTAACGTGACTTTAAAAACAGAGCATGCCTACATATTGTCAACCAACCTGCAATGTACACCGGGTAACGTAGCAATATTTCAGCGTAATGAATTGGGTATCGAATTGGAATGAGTGAGATTCCTCGTTTTTTCCACCTATTAGTCTACAAATTATAATGAGGGATCACGTTAACTTGCAACGTGACTGAATCTCTAGGCCATTAAAAAATTGCTGGAAAATAATACATTATTAAAGCTTTCAATGAATTTGACTCTGCCGTTGTAATCAGATGCTATGATGAGGTCATCAATCATTTTCGGGAGAGGATTGTCTCCATCAAATTTCAACCCTGGAATTGAAAAGAACGGATCCCCGTTTTTAATGAAGTTTGCTGTTCTGACGGCAATCGGGTCCTTTTGTATCGCAAATGCAATATGCTCCATAATTGTTTCAATTATTGCAAATCCTTGTGTACTTCCTGCATACAAAATTAGGCTTACGTTTAAAATTATGTTTAGTATCGTGCTCAGAATCAGAATGAATGATTAAGTAAGTTTTTAACCAGGAGCTCTGCAATATGTATTCGGATGTGTATTGGTCACGGCTTTACCAGGCACAACTTCCCAACCGTTTGAACGATAGCAACTACGGTAAAAATGGAAAATTTAACTTTTAATTCAAACAAAATTATAACAGAGCATGCCAGAATCTAAAGCTGTCCTACCTTTGCAGACAAAATACTGCTAACCCAGTTGTTTCTTCATTCGAGTTACATCCGGGATCACAGAAGATCTCACATTTTAAACTCTGAATATTTCCATCGTCATCGACTCCAGCCTGCAAAGTGTTACAAACAAATCTTTGAATGCACTTTTTTTAAATAACTTGGAGTAACTGGGAAAACTGAAACCACGAACGTCATATTTGGCCAAGTACGGTAATCTTTTTCCCATCATTTTCATATTGGATTCCAAATCCAAAACAATCCTTACAGGCCTTCCAGTGACATGGGCAGCTACAGCCCCAGCGGCTGCGAGTTGTGTAGCTTTTGATATTTTTGCCCCATACGCCCCGCCAAGTCTTCGGACGCTTACGTTAATGCTTTAATATTTTGGATAAAAAACAGAAATATTTGCCAATTTGCCATAGTATATGATGAACTGCCAAGGAGTTAAATCATTTCCTTCGTTTCTCCTTTTATACCTGTTTGTTGGCATTCCCAGGACTGCTCCTACTATGATTTGCACACTGTTTGGAAACTGAGTTGCCGAAAATATATCCATTCCATCTTCTCTGGGAACACAAATGCAACTTTGAGTTTCCATATGAAAATGATATTGGCCTCCAATTTGGAATTCTCCCTTGACGTTCCGAGCCGTTGGTTTGGATAATGTAGAAGATTTCCTTATTTCTAACAGGCATTCTTGGAGTCTTCCTTCTTCTTTTGCGACAGCTAAAGAATCTTTGATATCCAGTATGGGTTTTTGTACATCAGCGTACATGATGGACACTTTTTTCGAGGCGGCTAAGGCAGCGTCCCTTGTTTCTGCCACAATTAGTCCTACAGACTGACCAGCATGACGGACTTTCTCTTTTGCGAAAATCTATAAGTAACCTCTGGGTTAATAATAATGCTTCCAACCTTAAGTAGAAATGTTCCAACCATTTATATGCAACCATTTTATTAGAACCCTTCCAACCTTAATTTTCCAACCATTACGGGCCGAAAATAATGCTTCCAACCTAAATTAGAATTCTTCCAACCATTTATTTGCAACCATTTAATTAGAATTCTTCCAACCTTTAACTTAAAACGTTAATAATAATAAAATCAAAACACATTTAGTCAATCAAAAGAGCTTTTCTGGCTTTGGATGGCCTCCCGGGTTCTTTTTAACACCGAATTCGACATTTGTTTTGCAGTATTTCATTCCAGCTTTTGCCAATTCAAAAGTATCAAATTCTTTTTCGAATTCATAGAACGCAAATATTTTTCGCTTCTTCGCTGGGGGCTGATTTTCAATATCGTCATCTGAACTATCAGATTGAACATTTTAAATGGATTAATAACTGACCATTTCAAAAATCAATTTGGATATGAATAAGTTCAAAAATAAATATATTAATTAAATCTAGGATCAGTTGAAACTTCAAACCATTTACTACCAAAAGCCAAGGCAAGAAGACCTTCCCAATCGTTCCTTAATCTGGATTATACTTCTCAGTCCATTGACCATTGCTTTTAAGACCCTTCATTTTATCTCAATATTCATATAATTTCACATTTGAATAGTAATTCTATTAAGTACAGATAGCAATACCATAATCTCAGTACATAATGTGCATATTTCTTAATTTTTTATAGGTTGGAAATTTTCTATTTTTTGGTTGGGTGTAGCCTAATTATGGTTGCAGATACGGAGCATTAAGGTTGGAAGGGTTCTAATAAAATGGTTGCACATAAATGGTTGGAACATTTCTAATTTAGGTTGGAAGCATTAAATGAATACCGTAACCTCTCCATCGATCAGAACTTACGTAATTTGAGATTAAAAGTTTTTTCACAAAGTTTATATAATACCTCTTCACCCTCAGGATAAAAGATCGCGTAATTATTAAGTCCTGGGACATCCTTAGCCTGAATAAAAGATACAACTCCAGGTTCCATCTAAAACCAAGCCAGAAATTAATTAAAAATTTTGAAGAAAACTCAAATTAATAGGTAATCTCATATGAAAACAGAAACTAACCAAAGCCTCAGATGCGTCTATATTTTTAATCGTTGCATTTGCAACAGTCGTTAGCACAAATGCCCCAAACAATTCTCCGAACTCGGGATGCATATCATTGACATATTCAGCCTCTCCTAAAGTTAAATTTGAAATAACTTTATATCATATTATACAAGACCTAATTGATTTGAGGTAATAATTTTGCACCGGAGGCTTGAATAGAGGCTTCAAGTTTTGGAATTGGCTGATACAATGGCCATTCTGATTCATCTGTATCGTATTCTTGTTTTCCATACGTTAGCAAATGTTCAATGTCTTGACTTCCACTTTTGTGGGAAGGTTTTACAGTGTCTCCCAATACTCCGAGAAGAAACTAAATCACAAAGATCTTACATGAAAAATTCTTAACTTCGGCTATTTTCCTTTATTTGGAATCTACAGACCTTGTAGAGCAATGCCTGGGCCAATCCTTTCCTGTATGCAGGAGACGCATCAGGAGGCTTATCATTAGGTTGAAGCTCTTTTTCGAGATAGTCCATAGCACCACGCATCGACTTTGCATTTAAAAATTTTCCAACGAAGAATATTTCCGTTCCAATAGCATGGACCTGGTACATATTATATATTTGTAGACGTCATTAGAAGTAGTAAAAGCAGTTAATTAAAAACCAGCGGATTGTTCAAAGTAACCGAGCTTTGTGAGACAACCATTGTAAAAATGAATTTATTTGTCTGTCGCTGTTGGTTGTAAGTTCGATTAAACTTTGACAAAGAAAACTATATAACCAAAAATGAGCAAGCTTATGTTGAATTGAAATGTAATATTAATTTACAAAGTCAGGATGAATGCCACCAAAGACAATTGTAGGCTTGTCTCGAACGCTAAAGTTCCTTTTCGGGTCAACTTTCATTAAAAACCCGGCGTTGACATATGCATGAGCGTTCTGATACCTCCTCGTGATCTAATGTTTGGCGAGGAATAGAACAAAATTATTCAAAGAACCCTTAAAAATAAGCCATTTCAATAGTAAACCGAAAAGACCTTGAAGCTGTTGAAGTAATAATTTCCTCCTTTGTAGGCAGGAAGCCGGATCGACAGAATTACTTTCCCATTCATATCTGTGTCACGGAACTCCAGGAGAGAGTATTCTCTCGAAACGGTGGCAGATGTTCCTTCGTTAATTTATTTGGAAAAAACCTGTAGCCATTTATCATAACTTCCGACGCATTTCCGATAATTTAATTACCTTACCGATTTTTAGCTTGGCCCCCACCGTTTCTAGTAGCAAGAAAATATCGGATGGGAATTCTCGATGGGCGTGCTTTAGCATCAGGTTTCCAGCTAGTGTGGCTGTCTATAAATTGATATAGAGTCTCAAGGTCTATGTGAATGAATATACTTTTAAATATGGAAAAATTGTGAATCAAATCAAGACGTACGTTTCGGATCGGAGTATTTGCAACCCTTTTAATGTGCTTGCTCATTTGAGCCGTGTAGCTGTAGCCATCAAGTTCAGACGCTTTTTGAAGAAGATGGATTGCGTTTGCCAGGGTTACACCACCACCCAATTCTACTCCTGATGCTACAATTGAGAACTGTTTCAGTTCCGCTACTTCATTTGTGTCAACGTAGGCTTGGTATGGACCATCGTTTTTAAAAACCCCTGCAATTTTTTTTAATGAAGTGGATGCGACAAGAATTACAATTTTTGACAGCCCATGCTATAATTATATGCTGACCAGTTCCAGTATTTCCAGCCACAATACGATATTTCAGCCCCGCAGATGTGAATCTCTGAATAGCTTCGAATAAGGAGTCCAAGGTTGTTGCTCTGAACCATTCCTCTCCGGACTGCAATCTTAAATACAGTTTCTGTTTCCGACAGCAATTGTCAAATTCCTCATCGGTGTTTTCGGATTGGAAGCAAGCAGCTTTTCCAGAACATGGACATGCAACGGAATCCTATTCATCGAGAATACTAATGTCATGAAATCATCACCCATGATGATGTCGCTGAAAATATTATTCTTTAATATTAGAGATAAATTATAGGGATCTTGCCTTGGTGTCTGCTGATCTTCGACGGAGCTCTTCAGAAGCGTCGATAGCCATGGACTTGAATGCATCAAGGATTGGTCGGTACCCAGTACATCGACAAACGTTCCCATCGAAAGCATCTTCAACGTCTTGAGCTTTAAATCTCGGATTTGCTTGGCTCAAACTATAGCAATGTACACACGTTCACGCTCATAATCCATGCTATAATTGTTTTCCCAAGAAATTGTACATAAAAATAAAATTTACCTATACATATTCATAACCATCCCAGGAGTGCAATAACCACATTGCGTTCCACTAAAATTCACGATTTGCTTCTGAATTTTGTGGTACCCATCTTTTTTATTCCCCAGACATTCAACTGTGCCAATATCCCAACCGTCGGCACTGAAGACTGGAACAAGGCACTAATTAGAGTGAAAGTTAGTATAAACTGGTTTTAAATCTACGTTAAATACAGAACGAAATTTTCATTTGATGGAACCTACAGAATTGACAGCCCGAGTAACCTCATTTCCGGTAAAAGGATCTTTTGACTTGACAGAAACTACACAAGCTCCACATCCACCTTTTTATTAAAGTAATACATTTTAATACTGATGTCTATTTTTAATTTCTTAACGTATAAACGTAAACTGCGTTACTAAAATATTGACAAGCTTTGAGGGCTTATTTTCAACGAACCTTCTCGGCACATGAATTTAGTTCCTTTTAGTCCTGCTTTGTCACGAATATAATCCACAAGTCGTGACTCGGGTCCGATATGTTCGAGATCGGTTTTTACTTTTATAAAACATTTTTTTGCAATGTATTATTAAAATAATAAATAATTCATGTCTGCTAATTTTAATTACCACTGTACTCCTTTCCATTGATAAAAAAACCAACGTGATTTTGCTTGATACTCTCGTCACCTCTAAAATTTTGAAATTATTTTAAAGGTTCTATTATTTTCATACTTCGTCTGTTGTATATGACTAATTTAATTCTTACGCTAATCCACTTTGCTCGGCACCCATGTTTATGACGAGCTATGATGCGTATGCATCAATATTTAAATTAAAATCACGAACTGATCTTCAATCGCTTTCGGATGCCTAAACAACCAGCGCTGAATTCGCAGTGATAAAATTTCTGGTGGGCTACTGTTCTTAAACCCAAACCTATTTCCAATTTTGCGACATTTAATACATTCCAACCTATTGTTGTCACCCATTATCGCTACCCAATACTGAGGTGAGGGAAAGTGTCAAGCCAACGTCCATTCAAAGTGTCGAAAATTTATTTTTGAAGTGACATCGTTTAATTTTCGACAATTCCATAAAACATTCATTGAAAAGTAACCACGTTGCATGCATTGCCTTCATGCCTTTGATTGACATGTGCTTCCGGAAATTTTTCGACAAAATGAATAAAAAATGAGGAATTTTTTTATTGTTCATTTTATTTATTTTTATTTTTTTAAACACTTTCACGAAGGACAGAAGTGTAATTATGTTCTATTAAATTATACGAAGTTTATAACGAAACATGATATTCCATAAGAATGATCCCTAGGATTACCTATATAGAACAAAGGAACATGAGAAAAGAGCATCCAGAACGGGATCGGTGAGATTTGTCATAAAGGAGCCGAAACCAGAAAAAAATCCCTCAACCTCATCTAATAAGAAACCCAAGATTGAGGCTGTCATATATTTTGAACCGTATGGATGGAAGTGAAAGTACGATCGTATGGCAAACCAACGTGCTTTCTTCTGTCTCAACTGAAAAACGACGTACTTAAATTTACATTTTACAGTCGAGTATAGAGTAAAACTAATTAAATTTATTACTCCTCCCTTCAATTAAAAGTACAAAGTAACAGAACATTTGTTTGGATATTCAATATTTTATATTAGCGTACAGTTAAGATTGAGTGGAACTTATAAATAAATATAATCATATTACATATTAACTAACCTTGTTTATTCATTTCACATTTAACTACGTATATTGTATATCTGGTGGATTGTCGCAATTCGCAATAAATTAATTGATGACACATTTATTTATTGTAATTTGTTCGTCATATCATGGAAAGAGACAATGAATAAATACAAGTATGGAATTTGTGGACTTTTAAGCACACAACTAAGCAAAACGACAATAATTACAGAAACTAATTTTAAGCAGAGTTTGATAATGCTAGAGTGCAAGTACTTGGGGTCGCATTCCTTTAAAGTAAATATGTTTGTTATAGTGAACGGCCAGTAAATAATAAATAAAATTATGGATTGGTAGCGTTAAGTTGAAGTAAATCAAGTTTCGACGGTTCACGGTTCAAACAATCTTAAATTTCTGTGTTTAAAACGCAGGTACATCTTTTTATTTTACACTTTAATTCATATTTGCAATTCGATTAATCTTTATAATTATTTTGAGGGCCAATCTTATCTTAAAGTTTTACACGTTTTTATTCGTTTTTGTACACTTCCATTCGTACTTTTAAATGAGTTGTAGTTGTAACTTGTACGATTTAAATTCAGACTTTTGACGAACGGACTTTTGATTAACTAGATTAAAGAATGAACTCAATCCCTTCATCAGTGAAGCTTTACACGTTCTCAAATCAAGTCATTTACGAGATATGGTGGAAATCTAACTGTCAATATTGGGCTGCCGCAACCCAATCTGCACTCTGTCCATGTCCAGTGAGGCGGAGGAGACTGACGGTAAGAACTAAGAACTGAAAAATTAAAAAATTAGTGAAGAGTGGTTTCGATGAAACTGATTAAAAGTACAACTTTACACTTTCAACACAGAGCCATTCATTCACATTCAAATGCAAAAATTATAGACACGAACAAGTCTTGCGATCGCGATTCATAAGACAAATAAGATTTTACCAAACAAAGAGTAACCAACAGAAAAAGTCGAGTTAGATTTTTTCCAAGCAATTATACCTCAACTACATTCAAAAATTAATATGGAAAGAATTTAACAGCATTGAATTATATCATTCTAACTTTAATTCCCTAAACAATTATCCTTATCGAGTTTCTTCAATAAATTTTCATACAATTACAAATTCAAGACGTTCATAAAAAATGCACGGTTTGTTTTATTGTAGTTTCCCAAAGGTTCAACCGCAAGACTTTTTCAACGTGGAAATCAGTTTTTAAAATCATTCCTACTCAAGTCACATCTATTCAAAATTCGCCTTACAACGTGGGACCTCGCCAGGTAATACTTTTTCAATTATCCTTATATAGATTGAAGAGAGTTAATTATTGATCGAAATCTAACAATAAGGTTCATTGACTGATTAGCTATACTACGGAGTAGCATGTTACCGTGTAGACTTGTAAATAGTGCTCAATAATTAAATGTACGCGTGGGCATGAATGCATGCAACTTATTCTTTTTAGCCCGAGTCAGGGCTTATGGAATCATGCTGTCCGTCCGTCCGTCCGTCCGTCCGTCTGTCCGTGACACGCTAGCGGCCAAACGGCTGGACCGATCGACTTCAAATTCGGGACGCTTGTGTATTTTGCAAATGCGAAGGCTAAGTTCGAAGGTGGAAAAAATCGGTCGATCGGTTGGCCGGTGGGGGTCATGCAAAGTAGTGTTTCCAAGGGAATAGGTTTAAAATACAGACAAATTGAAGCATCCTGACTCGGGCTTTTATACACTGCACACTGTAGGTTTTATTTTAAATCCCTGTTTGTTGCATATTTCTTTTCTTTAAATTAGAAGTTTGTATAAGGTCCTCATTAAATTTATAGGGACTTGGTTGGGTTCGAAATGTTTTTCGACAGATACGAAGCCTATCAAAATTCTTAGGCTTTTGTGCAATAAATGAAGAGTCAGATTAATGTAAGAATTGTTGTGTACAGTGACAGGTGTTGTGACTTTATCCGGATTTTGTTGGTACAGTCTGAATACCATCGAGAATAAGGCTTTCTTTGTCTTATTTTGCAATTTAACAGATTAAACGCATCCAGAAGTTGCAGAAAACAAACCACTTCCTCAATTTAATGAACGTGTTCTACGTTTTCCGTAGTTGAAAGGATTTCTTATCTCGGTGTCTTTAAATAATTCCAAGACGCTTATCTTTGGCTTGCATCTGTCCTGAGACCCCTGACCTTTGTAAATGTTCCTTGTGACACGAAAAGTTGAAGCTCTGAATTTTCACATGTCGGTATATTTTTCCCCTTGTAATTTTCGTTACATAATATTGTGATTCGTTTCAGTTTAACGGATGAAAAGGATATGCTGCATCGCTCTGGAAAGGTTTAAATCTTGAGTTGGTCGTTCATTTGCATTGCTGTGACACGAGATTAGTTCGTCTAGATTCCATACCTAATGAACATATAATTCGCACAGGATAAAAAACTAGACATGATTGTAGTCAAAATTGGAAGAATACCAAATCATAGATGTGACAGAAACAGACCGAATACTATTCTGGCAGACCTGCAAATACGAAAAAAATAAGGACGTTTTTCCGTTAACTGATTGTATTTTCCAAACGCGTGACTTGATGATTAATGGAAAAATGGAACTGGTTCCAGAATTTCATTGCATGTAGCCCCTTACCTCCGTTTTGTCTCTAACATTAGTGACGAACCTATTTTTAAGCAAATGTTTGCAATCAAGAGTTAAATTTAAGAGTAAAAAATTGTGTCCTAATTTTTATACATAATGGAAAATGCATTATTGACACCAATCCATTCATCATCCATCCAGTTAAGAATTGATGATAGGATCAGGAAATCCTCAAAATCTTGTTCACTTTTTATTACTTGAAAGTAGAAAGTTCATAAACTCAATAATGCTACTGTTATAATTCAAAAATCGAATCAAACCTCTGAATTCTTTGAAATTTTGAATGCGAAATTAGTGTCGTAAGTAATAAAAATAACCTGAGTTATAGATTATCTTTCAAATAATTACATTCCATTAACTATTTAGAATAGGGATAATTATAAATTATTTGCGTCCTTTTACTAATAAACTATTTTTTGACTTTGACTTTGACTTTCGGGCTTCGGCTACGCAATTCCATAATGCGAATAACACGTACAGTTCTAAAATCATCCCGTTGCAGAGCTTAAGACCAATAAAAAGCCTACTTATTCCTTAAGGGTTTGCAAAACCGCACAGGTGATTCAAACGAAACAAAATTAATGCTCTGCATTCTCACGCACTGCGTGACTACTTGACTACGGGGATCACCGCTCAAGTTCTGGATTAGATATTTTTAATGATATTAGAAAACTCAGCCACTTGTACGCCAATCGCATATTATTTTAAAGTGACAGGTGTTTTGCTACAATGACTTCAATTGGCTCTCAGAATGTCAACCGACAGGAATAGTAGCAAAGTTTATAAGTCTAAAATCGCTTCTATTGCGAGTGAGTGTAGACAATAATATCAAAGGTACCGGATAATACTATGTCAGAACCAGAACGACAACTCAAGAATTGGAGTTGAAACTGTCTTTTTTAGCTGTCAAAATGTCAAAAGTTGGGAATGGATGACAATCAGGATGATTCAGTTTGCTGATTGAATGTACCAGCAGTTCTGGATATAAAGAACTCACGAATCTGTATGAGTAGTAGTTCCCTGTATTTGCTTATGGGTATGATAGAAATAAGAATTCTGGCAAGATCCAATAATATAGTAAACGTGAGGATTGTAGGTAGGCGTAATATTGCAGAATTTTTTAGCTGAATTCTAAGATCTCGAATCCTTAGCATACCTTTACTTGAAGAAATTAATTACGGGGGTCGACTTGGAACCCTGTGTGCTTGAAAGTGAAAATTTATGGACACTTTGTCAACAACTAATGACTGCAATTTGCTTGTTGAAAGAGTAACGTGTATTTTAATGACGCTCTAATTAGCATCAACTCCATAAATAAAATGCCTAACCCAGAGAAGAAAAATACAATTTTTGCACTCCAGTTGAGTTTAGTTCAATAGCGCTCGAAATGGTCTTCGAATATATACCTCATTTCTGCATTTCTTTGTTGAGTATCAAAGATGCTTTATATTTTTGCTTGTGGTGTTCGTCTTTCCGCCGTATATTCTACCGTCTTACCGTGGGGTTGTAACTCGAGAACCGTGCCACTTTTTCAAATTTTTCTTTCGAATGTCATTAACCTACCATTATCTTAAGACTTAAGACGGAGATAAAATTCGTATAAGAGCAATCTAGGTCAAAGGTCAAGGGGTAGGTGGTGATTTCAAATGTCATAATGTTTTTGTTTTCAAATAGCCACCCCCATATGGCCATAAGTGTGAAACAATTTTTTTGGGATATACCCTTTTAGGTTTTTGAGATTTTATATATCCCAATAGGGTTTCTATTTTCTGGTCCAAAGAAAAGATAGTTTATAATTAGTGGTTCAAAAACGATTTTTGAAAATGGTTCGCTAATTCGATTGCCTCCGTAACTTTGCTATATGCATTTTGAATGGCCATATATACACCTTTTGTATGATCTCAAGGAGGAAGTAAAATTTGTGATATTCTTAAGCACGTAATATTGCCAATTCACTTTATTTTCACTGACTGAAGATTCCTGTTCGATAGACTAAATCGTAAATAAATATACATTTCATCATCTATACACTACTAAATTGAACGTCATATTGGTTCGAGTTGCTTTGGAAATGCGTCAGTCCTCAACACAACAAATTTATTTGCATATTGATGAATAGAAATGATAGAAATTAGGTTGGCATTTCTGTCAATTTCGATACAATGATTCAATCTTATTGTAATTCAGTGGTTGACAGCTATTTTCACGGTGGGCTCAAGACAGCATGAAGGAATATATTAAATCATTCGTATACTTAAGAAATTGAATTCACTGCTATTAGTAAGATATCATCGTAGCTTGTAGCATCCATAAATTAATCATCTTAAAAGGGTTTTTCGATGTATCAATGCAGGTATTGTACAATGAGAAAGGAGCCCGAGCCTAGTCGACAACCAATGTCTTCTGCAATGTTTTTCATCTTATGGAAATCTCGATATTATCGCAATTCGTAACATTTTTAGCCAGGCAAACGGTAAATTTCTAAACAACTAAAAACGATAAGAATATTTCTCCAACTTCAATGAATGTCCTGATCGAAATTGTTAAAATTCGCTCAAAACAAAAAAACAGACTGAGTTAAAAAATCCTACGCAATCCGTTTTTATATATATTCCAAGGGCGACTAGTAGGGATTTTTGACAAACACGTTGGAAAGAAGCACCGTTCCGATAGCTTCCATGATTTTAATACCAAAGAAAAATACTACGTAAAAACTTTGCCGGTCGTCTGTTACGTTGTAGCCGAAAATCCCTCGTGTATCATGTTGAGAAAGCATTTCGGGAGTTTCCCGATACCTTTCCCGAAGTGCATTTCATTCCACATAAGTTTTCAAATGCTGGCACGTATATAATTCTCCCTACAACACATAAGTCCTCTCAAGTTGCAAAATATTATCTGTTTGACTCAAGCTGAAGTTTAAATAAATCCTAAATTTCGTCATTCATTTACATGATACAGGGGCTCTCCTCTAAATGCCGTTGGTACTTTGAATATTAAATTTACGTCCATTTGTTAGTCGGAATAGGTAATTTGTATCTTCTGCAAGCCTCTGAATCTGGGGAATAAAATATTTCTAGAATTGAAATAAATGATTTGCACAATCTCCCAACCTTTTTACTGACTTCAACACGAGCCTACAATATGACAATAGATTGGCCTTCCCATCAGAAAACTGGTGGCATAAGTTTCTAAACTGAGATTGACAGTGGCCATTTTCAGGTCTGTCTGGAGAGGATTTTAGGAGATGACAGGACGTGTTATTTATTATTTAGAAAGTTGAGATAACTCTTTTAGAGTGCACGCCAGTTGCAAAAAGGAGCCGAGCTGGCAGTTCATTGTCAGTTCCAGTTCCCGTAACTTGGACGGAGAAAACACTCGAAGAGAATAAGATTCCCTCAACCAAAGTTCAGTACACGGGGAAAGTTATTCTGGTGGAATACAAAGGGATGTCCTTCGTGATCATCCACCATGGAAATTGAACGGGTTACATGGCTAACGAAGGGAGAGGCCTCGACGAGGGCCATGCTGACTTCTTACTGTGGTAAAGGTAAAATACGGGTGATGGGGAATTTATTTATTGAGGAGGTTCAGAAATCCGAGGTCCCTCTACGAGCCAGGCGTGTGGAACGGAGAAAGGTACATAAGGGAAAGCATATATGCCTCCATTCATACAATTCCGTGGTCCCGAACCGTTCCTTAATGCTTGGCTTCATCTGCATTTTACCACACTTTACCCTCGGTCCCGTACCTTCCCTCTGCTAATCTTGAGGGATCGGATGAACAGAAGAATGGATTTCAGTATGAAATGGAGACCATTAGGTTAGAAGAGCAGGAAATCCAGAGGACTTTTACCTTTAGAGGGTAAGGAGCTACGCATTGGTAAAAGTTTCCTTTTCTAGATGAATTGGGCTTCGTTGTAAGTTGCAGTCTGAAATATATTTTAAAATCCCGTCTCCTTCTTTTAGGAAGGGCACTTGAATCCACGATTTCGTTTCCTATCCTAAGAGTATTTCATTTGTCAGGACATGAATATTTTATTGATTGAAATTCCCTTGTTAGTCCTGGAGCCTGTAATGAGCACCACCTGCCACGATCTTCGATTCTATTCTCATGCCAGGCAGTGGGGGAAATTTTTCTGTGGAGACAGAACCAAAAGCACCTCCTTTCTCTCACACTCTCTCTAACTCTCTGCAAATGATTTGGCATAATGTAAAAGTTCCATAAAGTTTCCATCGATCTTCAAAGGACTTTAAACTTTCTTTTTGTCTATTGTCCCGTTTGTCACAAGACGAGAGTTGAGACAGGAAGAAAGGGGAGCGGGATTGAACCTAGGGCTATCTCGGTGGAATCTGAGGATTATTGTGAGGATCAGTTCGGATCCACAATAAGAATATTCTACTTGCGGATTTTCTAAAGGATCCCTGGGGCTTTAGGTAGGAATTCATTTTCAGAATTTATGTCCATGCTCCGCTGATTGATACCCGCCCATTTTTCATACGTTGGAAAGTTTCTCTACTTTTACTCTACATCAGCTGAAACTCCGATTCTTTTGGATTGGAATAGGGAGAGTTGCACAAGGACTGTAAATTATGTCTCTTTACAACACTGCATATAGTATCAACTGTCATATAATATGGTCGTAGAGCAATGATTTAGTAAAAGAAATTACAACTTTTGGCACGTCCTAAACTCGCCAGGGCTGGACAAGAGGGTTTATTTGGTTTCTGTACAACATTTCTGATTCCTCTCCGCCCCAGTTGTGAGAACATGCTACTGTTTGGATTATGCAATTAAAAGTTTCCTCTACTTCTACCCAACAATAATTATGCCCCGTGAATTAAATTTAAATAAATCTGCATTCTTGGGATACGGGCGAGTGAAAACCTAAACAGGCCTAAAAGGCTTATTACCATCTCCATTTGATTATTGCATTCTACCGGTAATTATACGCTCTTTGAACTAGAAGTATGAAATTCCTTGGCTCTTTCCTCTGTAAACTGCTGCAAAAGCAGGGATTAGGGTATTGAGAATTGAGATTGATCTACCTGGTCATGAGATCAAATGGAAACGCCTGTAGCCAATTCAAGTGGAGCAATCTAGAATTCAGAATATTCAGAATGTCTTGTTGAGTAAATGCCTAAGGTTTTGCTGACTACACGCATAATATTAATTAATTGAATGACTGAGCTCTTTCCGAGATTATTGTAATTGATTGATGGGGGATTGGTAAGTTGAAAATAATTGAGGATCTGAATTCTTCATTACAAAAAACACGATGGATTTTAGAATCCGCGTTCGTGTACGGATACATCTATATAGAGTTTTCAACCTTGGGTAATAATGATTCGATGCAGATTTATGAGAGCTTCTGAACTCGATATTTCTTAGACTTTTATTTATTATAATTCCCAAGGATTTCGGATTTCTTTCGGTTACAACATGTTCTAAAGGTGTGTTTCGCTATAAAAATCCTGAAACTAATGATTGAATAAAATTTAAAAAAAAAAAGCTTTTCCCTCGACACGTTGGAAAATAAGATACATTTATACAGTAAAAGTTGCATTCGTTTATAAATTGCAGCTTCTCAGTATTTCAGAATTGCTTAACGATTGTAATTAGTTACACATAAAAAACCCATGAAGGTTAAAAGTTGGTTATAATTAAAGTTCAATTAATAAACCTGCAACAAAACATTCTAATAATTCGATTTTTTATATCTGAGCTGCAATATTCTCTTTTCAATAATTAATACAATATGCACGTCAGTCAGCACTGGACTCAAATTAAACGATTTTTTGCTAGCGTAAGCGGCTGGTATTATTAGCAAGATCTGCTTTCTGTACAACAAAGACAGCCAGCCGTCTTGACGAAAAAAACCACACCGAGGGATGGGTTGAGAGTTGAGATATCTTATGCAAGTCATTCATCACAATATCATCGACACTTTATAAACATTCTAACATACGCCAGGATGTTAAGAGATGTGTGGCAAGTTGTGAATTTATTGGCAGGAAGTAAATAAGGAAGAATAGAAACGTTAAAACCAAACACTCAAAGTCGACTAGTTAGTTGTACATATTTTGACTGGCAGTTTGGGAATGAGCCCCGATTTTATTTGATGGATAATGGAGATACATAATGTATTGAGTATATAATTGTCAACTAAGAATAGAGATGAATGATGCCTGATTGAATCTTTTCTAAAATACCGACCGAGAAAATGACTTATGAAAGCAAATTTTTTTTAGAAGCAGATCTACTAGTAAACTTGGAAGACTCCCGACACACGACTCTCATGTGTAAAGTGAGTCATCATTCGTTACCATTTATTTTTAAAACCCGCACTTCCGGGAGTATATTTGAGAAATACCAGGTAAATAATAAGTAGGTGTAAGAACCAACGAGGTTGGGGGTATGTGACAACCGAAATTCGAATATGTGTCAATCGTCGTCGGAGGTATGTCAAAATGTGTCGACGAATAACTAAATTAGTAAATTGCTAGGACATTAAAGATATTACTAATTAAAGATAAGCTGGAAATTAAAAAAAAGAACATTAAATACAGTTATTTTATACAAAGTATTAATATTATTATCCGTCAATTGTTACACTTCAATATCACACCACCCGGCATAAATGTATAGCATATTGTAATAGTATACATAGCAAAAATATGCCCCAGACCCGATGACGTTGACGTGGTTTATGAAATTATGAATGATGTTGGTGTAGTCCCAAATAGTTTCAAGTTTGAACGTCCCAAAGTTCTTTGCCAATTCCTAATTGCTATTTCTAAGAAGAGTTATTTTTGTATATCATTAGGGACCTACTGTCGATTGACAGAGGTGGTAGGTGTAGTGAACGAGAGGCGTGTACAGAAAATGAAGAATGGGCATTTAACAAATCAAAAGGTTAATCTGAATTGTATGTTCAATAGTAAGCTCAGGCAGAAAATACGAGGCAAAAAAGTGGTTGGATTAAGTCACTAATTCATTGGCTAATTATGTCTCGTTGATAAACAATTAAAATTTTCCAGTCAATATTCTACTGCAGAGGAATCGTGTAAATGCATTGCCAATTGAAGCAGGAAATAAAATATCGTAAGAAAGATAAGTGTTAAACCTCTACAATAGAATGCTGCGTTTAATGGGTATCGAGATTATTTATATGAGGTTGTTGATCTAATTAGTTCACAAATATGTAATATATATATATATATATATATGAATGAAAAACGGTATTTTTATTGCTCTGCTGATCACTATTCTGGCAATTGTCGTTACTATATATGTTCTTCCAAACTGCTAAGTTTCAAATATCAATTCAGGGATCAACGGCTTACCCACTTTATTTTATGGAGGTTAGAAAATAAAATGTAAATGGCGTGATCCTGGATGGCATTCCTTTACATAACTTCATGTTAGAGTTGAATAGGGACTACTCGACTTGGATTTTATTTCGTATATACATATCAATTATTTTGATTTGCTTCAAAGTAAAGATTAGTTGATTTCCTAAAATTAAAATTATTTCCGTAAAATCTAAGCAAAAACTGACAACTTTTCAAAATCGGAAAAATATTTCTAAATATAGATAATTATAAAGTTTACCAAACGGCAACTGGCCATATAGTATTTTTTTTCTTCACTGCAATTTTGTCTACAATTGTGTCCCTTGGAGTACAAATTTAATTCCTGAAAATGCAGCTTTGTCTTTAAATCTATATACTATCAATATATAAGTGTAAACTCCCAAATGAATGGCCTTGCATTGCATCAGCTTTATTCAGCTTAGAGTAAATTTGCTGTCAAGAACTCATGCCTTCATGCACTGCACACTGGGAAATTAACTCACGTGAAAATATATGTACCTAAGGATTTTGAAATGATTACTATCCACAGTTTCCACAGTCATTTGCATAATTGAACGGCCCACAAGAAGAAAACATGCATCGTTTTACCAGATATGATTAATTTTGCATAATGAATGACCGTCTGGGATTTGAATGTCGCCTGAAAATTACATGTTGTTCGTTTTACACTTGATTATTAGAAATTATACCTAGTGTTGATTTCCTTCATATGCACACGTTGTCTTTCTTCTCCCCTTCAGTCGTATTAATTAAGAACAAGAATGATGATGAACTTGGTGAATAATAGAGAATAACAGAGCATTTACGTGGTCTAATTTGATATGAATTTGTAAGCAATAATAACTGCATCGAAATTAAAAAATTGAGAAGAATGAATGAGGATCTTAAAGTAGTATAGAGCGTTTGCGAGCACCTCATCTGGCCTTGTTTATACAATCGATTGTTTGTTCGATTTGAATAATTAAAAATTAACGGGACTTGTCAATCTCCTGCTTTTTATGTCTAACGTTTAGAATTTAAATCGTTCTTTGACGTACGGATTTATTGATGGAAATCCCGGTACTGCCAAATATTATTCCAGAAATGCGACGATTGTTAGGATAAAAAGAAGAATTATGCGGTTTTGTTTTATATAATATTTTACAAGTGAAATTAATATCTCGTGCATTCCCTTCCTTGGACTTTGGACTCGTATTTGGATTATCCTTATGGATTAACGTCATTCTTGGTTTAATTGTCTTTCGCATATTATTATCGGACGTATGTGGTTGTTAAAATCTTAGGATTGTTAAGAAAAGTTGAATGGGTGTGTGCACCAAAAGACCAATCATCTTCGTTGAATTGGAGGCTTGATCCTTGCAAACCCAATCACTTCAATGGAAGAACCTGATGCAATATTTATTTAGTAAACGATGGCGTTTTGCATTTTAGCGTAATGTAGTAACTGGAGTTTCGACACACAATAGCAATTGAAGAATGAGTTCTAGGTACTCGTCCCTTTTACGATGGTGTGGCTTGATATGCATATGTAATTAGACCATGTTCTTACATTCAGTCTCGTCTCTTACGGTGGGGAAAACGGTGCGGTGGTGGGTTAAGTACAAGACCATCAGAGGTTTATAAGACAAAGTAGAAGGATTTAACTCTCATTCAGAAAGAACCTATAAATCAGCTATAGAGTCCTTGGTGGCGACGTCTTTTAAAAAATATTAGACCTTTTCTCAGGTATTTATCTCAGTTACTATTAAAAAAAAAAGATTAGTTGAGGCAAAAATCTACTCTCCGATTTGATAAAAGTTGGGAAAAGGCTTCGGACTTTTCAATTTAATCTACTCGGAAATCAGAGCAGAGGAGTTGAAAAGATAAAGACTCCCCCAGTCGCTTTTGAGAGGCCAAGGTGTAAGGACGCTCTTTTAAAAATAGATTGAAATTGCTTTTGGAGGCTCAGATTTCAGTCTTTTAAAGGGTTGTCCCTCCACTTTTAACAATTTAACTTCCAACCTCAAGCCAAGGCCTTTGGGAGTGGTTACTGTTTAATTTTACTGTTTTTAATTGTTAATTAAAGGTACGTATTTTTCTACATATTTTATTAACTTCATAGACTTTATTAAGTTAAACCAGGAGACGAATTCTGCAAAGCTGGGTAGGTTTTGGTTTTACGACGATTCTAAGATTGGTTATAAGTTGTAATTGTCTTAATGAGAAATAGCCAGGTTCCCATGATAAGTTGGTTAGGAAAAGGGTTCTTGCGTTACCCCAATTCCGAAGAAAGCTTAGCGAGTCGTTTACTTTCTGGGTGAAAGTTGAGTTCTCTTACAACTTTACAAGTCAGGTTTAGTCCGTTTAAGAATATGTGGATTTTCTCCAGTCTTCTAGGTTCTAATGCAAACTTTTTTTTACAAATTTTTATACCTAAAGGATGTCGTTATTAACTTGATTTCCGCATTAATTTTAGTCTTCTGAAGAGCCACAAAATATTCGTTCTTAAATCATTTTCCAGTTTTAACGAGTTTCATCTAGTTGATATGAAATGTTTTTGAAAGAACAGAACTTCTCAGGATGTCTGTATCAAAAGCTAGTGATTTAAAAGTACTTCCTCTAATTTGCATTAATTTTGCCAGTCTAGTCTAGTCTGGGTTTGTTGAATTGACTAGTCTGACAGATGTACATATGAAATTAATCAAATTCCATTGTTCAAAAAATCACAACCTTTGGATTTTGGTTTATTTTTTGTTCTGATTGTGATATACGATTAGACTTTTGACTCTGAATTATTCATCCGTATAAAAAAATGCACGTTTTTATTTAATTCCGTAAATAAATGACGTTTAATCAGGTATGCACCAGTGCTTTAAGTACTCTGAATAACCAAAATCATTCATTGAATGGAATAATACTGGCTTTTGCTATATTTATGAAAAGTATTTGAGACATTAGACCACATTAATTTATTTCACAAAAACACTTTGATCTGAGATAAACATGATTATTTATTGCAGTTAACACAGCATGCTTCTGTTCGTTCATAATGGAGCAAAATCGTAACGAAGATACACAGCTTCCGATCCCAAGATAGCGAGGCGCATCAACCGTTTTACTATTGACCTAGAATATTGTTGACCATAACCTTTAAAATTGCTGTCAACTTTGTTAATCAAAGAGTTTTACTTCGTGACTTAGATATTCTGGGATTTAAAGACGAAAGTTTTCAAAGTAAAAAATAGGGTTGCAAATTATCCCTAACCAATATTGAGCAATTTTAATTTCAGTATTATTGTGGAACTCTAAGTTTACATTTAAATCCCGTACATATATTTATTTCATTTCCTTTTAGTTAAAGTGACGTTATTTAAGCTACATCTTGTATTCTCCTATTACAACGTAATTAACCATGGGTTACAATATACAAATATTCTTAGCGTTAGTTAGTTTTCTCAGCGTTTCATTTGCTGACTATCCGCCTCCATGTGAAAGGTAAGTGCCACGCCTGCGTGTACTTTAATTGAAAATCCCATTAATTAATCGAAGTTCGAAATTTTACAATTTATCATACAGACATGCAACTAGAATTGGTTTCAGAGGCTTTCTTTCTTGCCCTCCTTTCTTATAACTCTGTAAAGTTGAACTTACTTAGATTTTGGAATATGCCCCAAAGCACTGCTTTGTGTAACCCTACGGATAATCGTCTCTCAATTAAAATGCTTGGTCAAATGTTTTTGTAGAGTGCCATGTTGGTTACCTTCATATCTATTGGAAAATTAATATTTTCAAAGCTATTTTAAAATGATAACTCACTACGGGTTTGGGTGTCTCTCACAAATATCTATCTAGAAAGTGAGTTTTTGTCATCTTTTACGCGGACTCAAATTTTATCAAAGCAGAACTAAATTTCAGCGCTTCATGAACTAATTCTAAATTAGTTATCAATATCAATAGAAGTTGTTGTCTGAATGTCCTCCACTTAATAGTTTTATTCCGCTGTATGCATTTGTCCTACAACAATATTCAGGGTCGGTTTTGGATAGAACTATTACTTGTATCTCGGAAAGTTATCTACATAAATTTTCAATTATAGGCAGTCAACAGTAAAAGTAGTGAAAATTCAAGATGATATAAATTTTGTTCACTAAAGACACTAATAGTTCGTAAAAGCCCATAAATTCACTGGTCAGCCACCACTCCAGTACACTCGATTGATTGATTTGTGTACGTATACTTCCGGAACTTTTGCTTGTTGTTGCATGTTACCGTTCCACTAATTGCATGACAAGTCTGAAATCGTACTTCTATATCACCCTACTCAGAAACAAAAAAAAATGCATCTGATGCTGCACGATTTTATGGACTGTAATTCTCTAAAATCGTGTTTCTAATTCTAAAGCTTAAAAACCGTGAGATATTTTAAAAATTAGTCATGAACATAGCTTGAATGCAATTGCTTTTTGATAGATTATAAGCATAAGATCTTCTCGACAGCAAAATGAATCCAAAATTTTGATAATTTTTCAGTAACATTTATTGTCATGGACCCCTTCTTCATACCATTCAAATGGCTGGGTTATTCAAGGACTCGAAAACTTTTGTGGACATGAAGTTGAAACATCCACCTCGACAAGTGCTGCAAAACTTTGAGCTGTTCATGAGAGAGCATCAACAGAAGCCGCCTACAGCAGATATTCGGTCCTTTGTTGACAACAACTTTGACAAGGAAGGTTCGGAGTTTGCAGCCTGGAATCCAGACGATTGGCATCAGGATCCAGCATTTCTAAAGAATATCAGCGACTCTCGTTTGCGGACTTGGGCCACAGATCTCCATTCCTACTGGAAGGAACTGGGAAGGAAAATTAAAGAAGATGTTAAAACTCGGCCGGAACTGTACTCGATGATTTATACGTCGAACCCGGTCATCGTACCTGGAGGACGGTTTAGGGAATTCTTTTACTGGGACTCGTACTGGATTATGAAAGGGCTCCTCCTCTCCGAGATGCACAAAACGGTCAAAGGGATGTTGGAAAACTTCATTGAAATGGTGAATATGCTCGGATATGTTCCAAATGGAGGACGAGTGTACTTCAGAAGATCTCAGCCTCCACTTCTTATTCCTATGGTGAAGCTCTACTTCGACAAAACCAATGATATTGATTTTCTCCGCAACAACCTCCCAGCTTTAGAAAAGGAGTTTGATTTTTGGATGAAAAATAGATCGTTGACGGTTCAGAGGCAAGGGAAAACTTACAATGTTATACGATACAACGTCGAATTTACTGGCCCACGGCCCGAGTCCTACAGGTTAGCACTTGGAAATTGTCAATATAATTCCTGTATAATTTTGTTTCTTTCTATGGAATTGTCATAATCTGATCGAATGTATTTGTGTTTGTAGGGAAGACTATGATTTGGCTGAGAAGCTTACTTCCGAAGCAGATAAGCACGAACTTTACTTCAACCTTAAATCCGGAGCGGAATCGGGATGGGATTTCTCGTCTCGGTGGTTTATGCCTCCTACTGGGGTTGTTAAAGGTAGTTTTTGTACATCAAGTGCATGGGATACCTAAGCATATTGAATATTGAATCTAACCTGGGCTTTATTTTCCACAGGAAATCTGAGCCATACTAAAGTTCGTGACATCATTCCAGTCGAATTGAACGCTTTCATTTATCTCAATGCGAAACTGCTGGCGGAGTTTCATAATATCGTAATTACTTGAAAAACTTAGCAACAATCGCCAGGAAAGAGATCGAAAACACTACTAATTGGGTAAATATGTCATTACTTTAGGTTGGATCCCCTTCAAAGGCTCCGAAATACGAGAACTTGGCAAATGAGATGAAGATGACAATTAACGAACTGATGTGGGATGATGAAGCTGGTTGCTGGTTTGACTACGACACCGTCAATAAACGCCTACGTAAAGAATTCTACCCATCCAATCTCGCACCGCTGTGGGCCGGGGCTCACAAAAGTCCAGCCGTAGCTAGTCGAGTCGTTCAGTATTTAGAAAATTCTGGAGCACTGAAATACCCTGGAGGTGTACCAACTAGTCTTAACCATGCTGGCGAACAATGGGACTTTCCAAACGCATGGGCCCCACTCCAGCATCTAATTGTCGAAGCTTTGGATAACGCAGGGAATGCAGAAGCCGACCGCATGGCTTATCAACTTTCAGAACGATGGATCTCAAGTAACTACAAAGCTTTCATGCAGTCAAAGCATATGTTTGAAAAGGTAAGTTCACATCTTGGCCACCAATCCATTAATATGTTCGAAATTGCAAGCAGTATAACTTTTTTTTTTAAATTACAGTACGACGTGACAGTAGTTGGACTGCCGGGGGGTGGTGGTGAATACGATGTCGTAGTTGGATTTGGCTGGACAAATGGAGTCGCTTTAGATTTCATGAATCGCTATGGTGACCGCCTTCGTGCCCCAATTGAAGGGAAGTCCAACTCAGCGACTTCCACGTCCCTCCCCAACTACGTTTCCAATTCCATCGTCTTTGGCGCAGCTACCGTTCTCCTAGCTAGCATTATAGGGTGAGATATAGAAGGAAAAGCATTTTTGGTTATGGAAACAACGTTTGTTAAGTATTGGCTTTGTAAACTGTACCAAAATGATGCGGTATGATAAGCGATTATTTGTTGATAAGTCAGCAACTCCTGTACTATTGTCTGTATAATAATTGAAGTTTCTTGAAAAGATTTTGCTCAGTTTAAATTCTCCGTCAACGTCAACCGGAATTTTAAACCGAATTTTTGTCGATTCTTATCAAGATTCCGGATAACGTTGTAGGGTTTTAAAATATGTTTGGGAGACTTCAAATAATAAAGAGACAATAAAGTTAGTTACCTTCGAAATGATGGAAATCGTGTGATTGAACAAAGGAAATACATATTTTAATAGCCAGCTAAGAAACATGGTTGTGGGTGGGGCTTATTTGAGGATTCCATCCAGTTTCCAAACAACGTCTAAATATAGAATCAAGAAACAGCAGCAACATTGGATTAACAATTAATTTTCTTGGTATTGGATTTAACTATTGGGTTTCGTCGGTGCTATTGCTTCCCACCAAATGTACATAGATCACTATACATATAATTACATCTAATTTTAGCGGTGCTGATCAGTTTTCATAGACAAAAGATTAGAGCTAGTCTAGAGATGTAGTAAAATATAAGCTCCAACTAAAAGTAGATGATTCGAAATCCAATTAATATATACTCTACAGTCCCGTTTTCCTAAACGGTTACAATTAGCTCATGAAAAAGGTCTCCTGTTTTGATTTATTAAATCGAAATGCAGTAATGTGCAACTAGTCTTATAAGTAGATCTGGATAAGTTTAGGTTTATTTATTTATTAATTAAATCAGTATTTAAAATCTCCGTGCTCACTGCTCAGTTTTGGGGTTTTTGTGATTATTCAAGTAAATAAAAGTACCACTTCACGTCCTACACAATCGTAACAGTTGTATGAAAAAATGGGGATTAGCGTTGCAGCATTTTCAACAGACATTGTACATGGAATACGTTTAGAAAAGTGGGGCATGAGGTCTTCCAGCTTTTCGAAGTGTTTGATAAACTTTAGTTTTTTTATTTGGATCTTTCACTCTTTTTGTACTTTTCATGATTTACAGTAAACTATTTGATCGAGGCATTTTCCGTGACAGCTTGCCGAAGAAGTTAACGGAAATAACAACCAGGGCTCGTAACATTTAGTAAGAAATTGCTGAAATCCCAAGATCCCACTGCCTGGTTTTTTATTCAAACATTATGCAAGTTTTTAAAACAACGACGTATTGCCCTGCCGAATTTGAGGAAACGAATATTTCAGTTTGCCAAAACAGCCACATCCAATACTTATATTATTATTACCCGGAAATTATGGACAAAGAGTCATCCCTTCTTATATCTTTGTAGTAAAGACTTTATATTTTGTGCTCAATAAATTTTTGTAGCTTTAAAAAATAACTCGTGAGTGACGCTTCGAAGGCCAGTTCCATGTGCACCCTCGTATTTTCAGGTGGGCGATTCATCAATTACAAAATAAAGAAAATCAATTTTCTTAACACCCTACTAAAGTCAAAAGTATCCATTTGCCCTTTAAGGACTAGGGTTTCTTACATGTCGTGTTTTGTCAGTTTTCAAAAATATTTATTTTCAAGCTGGCAAAAGCATTTTGATATTCTATTTTCGTAAGTTTAAATTTTTAAACCAAAATATTTTTGCATGCTTCGACATTTTAGATAAACGACAATAAATCCCGGACGTCGTCAAAGGTGTAAAACATTTCTGGCTTCGATGGTATTGGAATTGTCTTTAGTCCACAGTTGTCCATCAAGTCGAACACCATAATATGCAACTGAAAAATAAAATCACTCAATCCGATCAATGAATGACTTACAATGTTTGATTATTCGCTCAAAAACCATAATGAATTACATCGCATTCTCTACAGCATAACTCATAAAAAACAAATATGTTGTTTATTTACGAACTTCTGAAAATATTAAACTGTGCCTGTGTGACAATGACTCAAACAAAAAAACTGGCACTGAACTCTGGATCTGGCGTGGAAATGCCGAATTACTTGCGTTCCCTATTGCAGATTATTTGCTAAAAACGCATGAAAATCAATTCCATTTAATAACGTTGCCCATAAACTCATGAATTTAAAATAGTAAGGGTTACAGGAAGATATCGCATAGTCATTTCAGCTTTTAAGGTTACACATAAGTCGCTTAATTAGAGCCAGCTTCCAGATCCAGTCTCTATAATGTTGAGCATGTCGATGATATAAATACAAATATCCCCATTAGAGGCAAGCCTGATTGATGGCTACTTGCGTATAGCATCCTCTAAAGGAATCGTTGAAGACCTTTTTATGCTTAAAAATTAGAAATCTAGCAGCCCTCTAATTTGGATTTCTAAAGTTGTAAACGCTTTTGCAAATTATAATATACTTGAGCTATGTTCGATGGGGGCGCTGATGTATCCCAAGGGATAAAATCTCTTTGAAAATAGCAATTTCTTATCTCGTTGCAAATCTAATTTCTTTTATTTTCTGATCACAACAGAATTATCCTAGCATGTAAAGCAATCCACAACGGTAGCGGCCTTCCTCAAACCGCCGACTATTCAGCACTTCCGGACGCTGATGAAATGGATTATTTTCTAACAGCAAATAATTCAGAGTGCAATATTAGTCCTGACATCCTGTATTATAATTACAATGACGATGATTTGGTACCCCAGCAAGATGAGTCAGAGAGCCCAACATAACCATGTTGTTGTCTATAGTTTAAAAACTTTGTTTAAAAATTATTGACTGTAATTATCTTTATAATTTCTGTCGTTATATATTTATATGTCCAATAACATGCACCAGGCTTCAAGTTGAATGGCTAAAATAGTTTATTTCCGTGATAACAGTACATAATTTTTATTAAATAAATATCAGCATCTAAATTATTCGTAATAAAATATAAAATAAATATAATCTAAATATAAATAATTGGGTCCATTGTTCTGAACATATCTCGAATCGAAATTAATTAAAAAGTTCCATTTTAAGGAAATTGTGAAATGAAATTTCACGAGTGGTCAACTGGTTAATTTTAAATCTGAATTCTTCACGGTTAATCTGTCAATGTACAATGTAAAATGTAATGATAACTTCTATAATTCTTGCAAAGCTAAAGCTTTAGGTAATTAACGAAATGATTTTATAAAATGGCAAAATATAATACTATGAACTATTTATTATTACTACTTATATACCATTATTAGATAATATTATTAAAACGCATACGGAAGGTCAAATAAATATTTTTAAGACTGGATTTATATAACAATTGTTTCCAATGAATTTCTACACAAGTTGGTCATCTTGTAAAAAAATGTTTTTTATTCTATTGTGTAAATAATGGAATGGATCATCCTAGATTGTTGGCAGGGTCCTTCGGAACCTTCAGTTTTATTCTCCTTTCCAACCCCGATTTTTAACAGCATTGTTAACGGGTAAGCTGACATCTGTTTTGATGACCGTATAAAATTACCGACACTGAAAAGATATTCATCGCCGGGGATTCGCCTTTTTTTCGCTGACTGCAATAGAATCAATGATAGTAGCAGTAATAGTTATGGCCAACTATTATTATAAAAGCTTGATAAGAAAGTTAGTGAGATTACCGGTTGATGGTAGCCGAAGTTCAACGAAATATTAATAAAATATGGGAAGCTCGGGAGGATCTTAGCTGGCTTATCGAAAAGTAAGTTGAACTCCTTCCCTTCTGAAACCATAACTTTACTCCACTTCTGAGCCACTATTGTTTCCTTCATGTTCGATGTATCATGCGGATTGTATCTGACTTGACGCGGATCACACTTATAAATCGTTACACCTATTGATTCATGGCCAATCACCTTTGCCGACATGCTGGTTGAATTTGAAAAGTCGGAATCTCCAACATCTCGTCTACGTACGGTAAATCCATAAAAGCTCAACCCTTGAATCACTATGGGGGTGCTGACAAAAAATCTAAAAGAACAATTAAATGGTATTTTAATTAAGGAGTATTATATTACATTGAGAACCAAATCTAATAATGTGGTAACTAACCCCAAGTCGTTCACTGGTGACTGGGCCGTGTGGGCTCCAAATTTATCAATAAGTTCGTCATAACGGTACGAGATTTCCTTATCAAAGCATTTCAACAGTTTGAAATGTCTTGGCAAAGGCGTAGCTTGAATTGAACTTGAAAATCGAGGGATCGTCGAGAACTTTAGACCATCGACATTGCCACTGTATTACAAAAACAAGTATCAAAATAGCTATATTTTCACTTTATTTAATTCATAAGAAGCAACTATTTTAATTTTAAATGTTTTAAAATAACCACGTAAACTCTAAAAGTGATAATTAGAGTTAAAATGCTCAACCCTACACTGCTAAACCGTCTGTTTAAACTAACAACTAACCCATTAAAGTAGAGAAACATGTCGCGGACAGTTTTGTCGCTGAGGACTTTCAGGGGTACGACCTCTTTCGTAAATTTGTCTGCCCCCATCAATGGAAACCGAATCAGAGGAATCAAAGCCTTAAGTTGAATTTTTCGGCTCTGTGATGTCTTCGAATAATTGGAACTAGTCCCTGCAATCTGCACAGATCTTTCAACGTCCGAAAATTCGCTCCACCTTTTATTGATAAAAAACATGAATACTTCAAATGTAAGTGTTTAATTGGCCATTTCTGTTGTGCATGCTGAGGCGTATATTAAAAGAGTCGACATATTAATTCAGCTTTAGCCTTACTTTAAAACTGCTTTAAAAAGATCAGTCTCGTCAACTTCTAACTTGTCACATTGAAATAATTGAAGCAAACCGTCCTTGTCAAAACCTACGAACGACGGATTCCGCACTAGATGTTTAATGTTCCTAACGACAACAAATGTCATAAGTCGCATTTATATTTTGTAATCGAACCTTTTATGTACAATAAAACATTTATACCGATTATTAAGGAGGCAATAATTATTAATTTACTGGAAAACAAACCTTGTAATGAAGTCAAATGCAGAATATGACAGCTGGATTTCCTTATCCGAATAAATTCGTGTAGCCTGATAGATCTCAACGCAGTTTCGAAGATTTATTTGAGAAATCAAAAGCGCACACGATTTAGAGACGAGGCCATGTACTTTATACACATGGGCCAGATTTAGGACTCGAAGTGTAACTTCCACTGACCCCGGATCTTCTAATTCATCCGTGTACAAGTTCTGTAAGGATGTCAATATATTCATATTAATGCATCGTTTAATTGTATCCAACCTCTTCGGTTCCACAAATTTCTGAACATATCCTTTGAGGATGCGATGTTTCAAAGCACTAAAATGGGACTTCATATGTTACGCAGCATATTTTTTTTTTTTACAACAGGCAGATCGATAAGATATTTATCAAAAAGGCTATGAATTAGACGCAAAGTATTTTTTTTTTGAAATTGGATTAAATAAAATCTATTCCCAGATCAGAAATGACATCGTATTAATTACAGATAGTTTATAAAACGGTTTAACTGTTTCACAACCTTTAAAAAGCATCCAAACGATTGTGGATCATAATGAGGGAAGTCAATAACATTTCGGTTCCCATCCTCTGAGTTCTCGGTATCATCACAACAGTCTTGAAACATGACGGCAAAAGTCTCCGATCTCAACATGATCATCATTCGGTGGGATTTGAACTCATGTAGTTGGGGTCCAATTCTAAAGGTCAAGTCGGAATACAACCCAGTTTCGAAAATGTGAGACGCCGCTTGGGCCAGGCTGGGTTTACTTTTTCGCCACTCTCTTCCCTCCATCTGTGTTAAATTCTTAATTAACTAGGTATATTACTACAGTTTTGCAACGAGAAATAAATAAATCACTAACGAAACCCGACTACTTAAATCCGATTATCAGAACCACTGATTACGATTTCTAAGATTGCAGATTGAGACTCGACGCAAAATGAATGAATGAAATTAGAGGGAAAGAATGTAAATCTGAATTGAATGCAATTGATATGCAAATCCCTTTTGATAATCTGAAAATTAGATGTAATGCAAATCAAAATTTATGTTCTCGGACTGTCCTCCACGTCATGTCCTAATATTATCAATAACTTTTCATTGAAGAATTTGAATCTTGATATGATCACAATCTTAGACAAGTAGTAATCATATATTGAAGGCAAAATCACGGTAAAAGTAACAGGCAACAGGAAAGTTTCCATTTCCATCGAGTCGGGAATAGATGCAAATGAAATTACAATACGTATTGCTCAAACTACAGTTGCACGTTCCTTTTCCTAGTTTCCATACATCTTTGAGTTAATGTATGCTGATGTATACATCCATTATGTTTGTCTTTGAATATCGGCCAGATGTATGTAAAGAACATTCAAATCTATTTATCAATATCAAATCAATTAAGTTTATGAGAAAATTCTAAATAATTAATAATTCCAAATCTTTTGAATGCGAATCATGAATTGGAATGAAAGTGTAAACTCATAAGATGTAAGGAACAAAAAACAAAAATACAAGAGGAATCCATTCTTCAAGAAAAGGAACAAAGATCCAGAATTCACTCTCTGCCTCAACATCTGAGTCTTTGAGACGAAGATCTGTATGCAAAGATCGGAAGGAGAAAGTGAGGTGGCATCCCAATTCAGCTTTCTCCGACGACTTCCCCCCAAAATTCAAAAGGATTAAGTTTTGGTAAACTTTCTCCTTAACTTCAAATTCAAAACAAATCAAGTTCTTCATGTGGATCATGAAGGGACTGCGAAGTTGTTACGAAAAATATCGCCGTGAATTCTTAAGAAAATTAAACCGCTTGTACGGTTTTTAAATTAAACCCTATTTTTATGTACACCTGAAAATTTTCCCTAGTGATCTTCAAAACCTTTTATCATCCGGATAGCAGTAAGTGGTTCAGGATTGCTCCAAATCGTGAAGGGTTTTTACCTCAGACAACTCAGGACCATGGAAGACCGGTAAGTAACTTGGAACCAATTGTTTGTACCGATGTCATAAATTCAACGGGATATGGAAATCCATTTTTTACATTGTTGCTCTTACCATGTGCAACGTGTGAGAATATCCCTTGCCTTGCGTGCTTTCATTGGCCTCATGAATGAATGACATTTTCATATTCAAGGCTTTAAAGGTTAATAAATGGAAGAGGGCTATTTGCTTTGCCGACCCAATTGTGACTTTTGACAGGATGAAATTTCATAGGTGTTTTAAGTCAAGTCCACTCGATCGGAAAAAGCCCATACGGACAGATAGGATAGTTTTTGAGTGACAGCGTGAGTGGTCTTTGTTGTCCGTGTTAACTGTCAATCAAAGGATAAAGTTGCATTGTTGGGAGCTAGCATACTTGGAGGTCTCACTGAAACTTTCAAAGGGCCCTCTTTTGTTTTGATTTTTCTGGATCTGGTATTTATTTCGAGATCTCCCTGTATCCCATTCATATCATCCCTTGTTAGTTGTCGTGTTAAATTCCATACCATGCCGGCTGACTTTCGGTGTTTGTATGTATGGATCGATTTAATTTTTATAACGCTGTATAACTTGTGAAGCAGTAACGGCAGGGGGTGGATTAGAAATTGGAGGAGTGGTTTCATGGATTTTAAAGATTTAAGAAGTCATGTTTTCCGCGATCTATTCAGTAATATTATAGTACAATATCACCTATATCACACATTACTTTTGAAGCTGTTCATGACGATGGATTTTGCAAACTGCGGTGTTGTTTTAGCAAGACCAAAGTCAGAAGAATGTGAAAACAGAAATATAAGGAACAAATGAAATTAAAACTCTATAATTTTGAAATGAATTTCAAATGTTTGTTATGTCAGTGGTATTAGCAGAAAGGAAGCTCAAAATGATGAGTTTTTGAACGATAAATTTAGGTGACTATGATGTGGTGCTAAAAATTATTTTATTAGATTTGGCATCGGAAAATGTTCCAGTCTAAATGGAATGACCTCAAATTTTATTTTTCACAAATCCGACGTTACCAGTTATCCAATAGAAAATTCAATTAATAAATACCATACTTTGTTGCAGATGCAGACTATTGAGATTAGATATTCAGCTATAGAGTAAATACCCGGATGATTAGATTATAAAATTGCAACTTCCACTTATCACCATAATCAGTCTCTTATCGAGATTCTGTAACACTGACACTATCAAACTTAAAAAAAATTCTAACCGCAAATCCTTGACTCTAATCTTCATACCTGTAAAATGGTTCCGCAATCCGCAACATGCTATCGGATATCGACTAAAGCCTTTGAATATTTGCATCTGCTGTCTAAAAAAGTTTCGACGAATTCAACGGGTCTTAAGCCGAAAAAGTTTTATCATATCATTAATGCCATAAATATAATGTGACTCAATCATCATGTATCTAACGGTAGAAATGTAAATATGCCACTAATACCGGGATTACAATTTACTATCACCATTCTTGATTGCAGTTTAATCATGTTCATGTTTGATTGTGGTTGCACAATGTAGTCCAGTTCATACTGCAGTTTAAGAGTTATTATGTGGATCAACGATAAACCGGGATTTAGCTGCACTTTGCAGTTGATTGCAAAGTAAATGCTAATATGTAGAATGCAGATAAACTTAAGCGTGGCGACTAAATCCTTGAGATTGGAATATAAAAATTTGATTATTACGGTTACGGAACTTATCGAAAAGTAGAAATCCGGAGGATTATTACCCTTGGACTATTTTTTGGGGATAAGCCTGCTAGTTTGCCATTCTTTATGGTAGCCCAGGGAAGTGATTAGTTGTGCAACGAAAAGCTCTCTCTTTTTTGAAGAAGTTTTACTGCAATATGTTGAAACAAAAACATCGTAAAAACTAGTGCAATTGAATGGGATGTCTATCCCGTAGCCCTTTGCAAACATAGTCGTACTTGTTTTCGTTAAGGTTTAGAAACATCTCTGTACATGGCGTTTGAGAGGCGAGAATTGTCAATTCAAGTTCTAAATCAAGGAATAAGGAGACTTGAGAGCATGTTCACCAACAGCTTTCCTCGACATACCGAAGCCCACATGTCGGGAACTGCCAATTCTCTGAAATCCTCTTATCAACGTGTTAACTACCAAGTAAGCAAAGTGTTAAAATGTATTGAAAGTGTTTTGCCAAGGAGTTTAATTCTATAGGAAACCAGAAAAAGATTTTATGGCCATCGGAATCATAAACGGTCAAATGACTTTCCGCGAAAACAAATTGCACATTTCCAGTAAAGTAAGTCATCCTCATCATACCCTTCTCACTTGTCAACCGAACACACGGCAACGAATTTTTATGGTAGCGTTCTTGCTTCCACATCATGACTCTTAGCATTCGTGTCCGTAACGTCCTGCATTTATCACTCGCAGTCGTAAACCTACAAGTTACAAAGTAAACATTTCCCTCTCCTCGATTGTGAAAAATTCCTTGCGCTTCTTCTGCGTTAAAGTTAAAGCTGACTAAGCTTTAAAGTTAAAAAGATGTGATATTTACATTTGATAATGCATTTTATGCATTCTATTTTCCCAACTGACAAATTAAGTTTTTAATTTTAATCTGATGATTGGAGTTGCAGTTAATAGATTTTATCGATGAAGGGAAGTGTAATTGAATTCATTATGTCGGGTTGACTTGAAAGCTCAACTTTTATTGAAATCTTAGGCTGTTTCAGCAATTATAACATAAGCTAGCTTGTGTTACTCTAACTAATTTAAACCTGTCTGCATATGTCATGTATCCCTGTTTTTAACCTTTTTTGTCCTTTTCCTAGCATTGTCTTGGCAGTGTCCGTCATGCCTGAACATTAATACATTATCTCGTCGTTTTCAAAGGCGTTAATGTCAAACCTTTAAATTAGGTTTACTAGTAACTCAATTTATCTTTTTTATCTATATTCACTTTTCGGCATTTTTGAGTCGATTACATTTTTTTAATGAAGTCGTCAAAAAGAATGGATTGTGTACTTTTATCAGCAGCCGTTGATTTAAAAAACAACACAATCTTTGACAAACATTTTTGCATGGTTTGGTGGGTTGATATTAGTACCCAATCATTTGATTAAATTATAAATCATTGGTTTAACTTCCTGATTTTAAAGATTCAAAATGCCTGCTTTGATTTTAGAGAGTAATATAAGGATGATTTTTCTTCATCATTTGTATTGCAAACGTGCTTCAGAATTAATTAATACCCTTCTCATTGAGGTGTGAGAAAAATCTTTTAATTCTACAAAATGAAATTACAGTATTATTGACCTCTTACGTATTAGATACGTAAGAGATCAAGCTATTAGGGCTGTATTTATTTTATGGTAGATTATTAAACTATCAAGAGATACGTTAGATTTTTGATATCCTGACAAAATCACGGAAGGCACTAAATAAGAGAGCAAAGCACCGAGGGTTTCATTGTCAGTTGAAATGAGTCAGGAAGGACGAAGTGGTCAGTAGTCAGCACAAGGGATTTCAGAAACCACCTTACAAACCCAGACCAAATGGCTCTCTTATTTCATAGCAGATTTAGAAACTGACTTATTGGCTTTGTGTTACTGCGACTAAGCTGTTTTAAAGCTTCTAGTGAAGTGAGTTGGTTTTCAAGGGAATACAAAAAGTGCGATAAACTAAGATAACATACATGTCATAAAACAACCCGTTTCAAATGAATTGTAGAGGGGTGTGAAAAATGGGAACCGCTTCCAGGTCATCATAGTCTTCATGTACATCGTCTATGTAGTCAGTGGCAGAAGAACTTGTTTTCGTTTCTACCTAAATATCAAAAGAGTTTGTCATTTTCGAAACTAGATTATGACTGCTTTTTCTTTACCACCGGACTAAATTTTCTAGTATTTGCAGAAATGAGTACTTAACTTTTAAATGGCTAATGATTTTCCTTTGTTAGTTTAAACATACCTAGATCTAGATCTTCAAATTTTACCTTAGCTTAGGTATCTAGAACGTGCTTACTGGCTCGTCCACAAATACTTAACGTCCAATAAGTACCCCAAATAAAAAAGGTTGTCAGCACTTATGACATTTTTTCAAACAACAGGTTTGTTATACTTTGACATGAGGAGATTTAGGCCCGCATTATTGCAAACTGAGCGAAAGTTGTCATTTAAGGGATCGTATACATTTACTTATCTTACATTATACATATCGTATTGCACCTTGTTTATATATTATGAGATGTATTCTAATTGGTTTTTAAAACTTCAGAAGTAACAGATACCTTATTTCACAATTAGCCAATCTTGTCACATTATTTGTAGACACTGTCAAGTGGACAATCCCATTAAAAAACAAAGATCAGAAAGACTCATCAACTTGCTAGTTGTTACTTGTTACTCACCGGTTCCATCTACTCTGTAATTAATGTGCCATTTTCATTTCAATCAATTACAATAGCAAGGATCAGCTAATAGCAAATTTTTTAAGGCTAAAATGAAATCGGCCCGAAAATCTTGTTCAAATTGAACCAACCGATGACTCGATTTCATATTTTAATCAAATGTAACAATATTGGAAAGTTGCTACTTAAAAGCTGGAAATCTTCCGTCAAACAATGATTTTTATTCACAAAATTTTTCTCATTTAAATGGCAGGAAGGATGCGGCTTGTTTAAATTCCCTTCAAAGGCTTAGAAACTAGAGTGAATAAATGAGGAGGCTCGCCGAGTCTATAGCAAACAGTTAAAATATATACGAGTATGTCTTAAAGTCTCATGTTAGACCCGAAGAAATACTTGATATTCCGAGGTGTGAGTTTTCTAGAACTTTGTCAATTGTACTTTCTGTCCTTACTCTCCGATTTCATTCACCATATTATATCCATTGACTTTGAATTTGACGTCCCTGCATTATCCACCTGAGTGACTTTTGAAAACGTATACTCATTCATTCATTCACGGTCTCTTGGACCTTATTTCCGTCAGGTTTTTAAAGGAATCCAATATACCTCTCACACTTCCAATAATATTTCAATGATAAAAAGGACTCCTCTCTGCAATGGGAAAATCTTTAAACTTGTCGAAGGAAAAACCCCCTCCTGTTCAGGTTACAACTGGACTGGAACTCGAGGACTGGCTTTATTAGCTAGATCCGTCATCATCACCATCACAACTGCCGTACAATAATCAAGATATTTTGTCTATAGAAACTATAACGCACCCTAAAATTGTATTTATAAACGTTGGTACAGAAGTCGGGTTACTTATTTCGGTTCTTATCTCATTTTTGACATGATACCGTTACTTCCTTTTATAACCGATCCTAAATAATAATAATTGTAAATACAAGCCCGATCACGGACCGATGAATGTCCCTCACACTAATCGCATTCCTCCGGGGTAATAAACATTTTTTCCCTAACTGATTTGAGGTCGTATTATGATTAAGCCCCTAAATTGTCATCACTTTTAGAAGCAGAGATGTGTTCATAATCGGATGCGATGGAAATGAAGGGTGAGGATGTTTTCACTTTTTTTTAGTCAAGGTATTCTGGGTCGACGGGCTCTTTAATACTTGAATGTCAAATGGTTGATGGGTCTTGATAGTGTAGCTGGGATGTATTCCTATAATATGGAGGATGTAATACAACTAATACAAGTCCGTGGTTCAGAATCTAAAACTTTCATCTCCTGATAAAAGGAAATTGATACAATAAAGTACACATCATAATAGGATATAAAGTGACAAATATTTTTGTCCCTTCCTCGGCAAGTTTGGTTAATCCGGACGAGGGAAAAAAAAACATGTTAGTTAGACCGGCCCGAAAGTCAAGTTTTCCTTGACGAAGGCTCTCTTGTCGTCCTCGTACTTAGCACAATGCCCGTGATATTACAGGAGTCGTCCCCTTTATAGTACTCTACACTTTATCCATTTCATATTACAGGACCATTATTATTTTTATATTACACAGCTGTCCCTTTGACTGCAGATAATGAATTGAAAGGGCTCTACGGACTAGGAAAAAAGGGAAACCGAACCGTGTCGAGTTCACTGAGTTAAGTTCTTGTCATCAATGGCCTTTGGATTTGGTCTAAGGGACTTCCACTTCGCGTTCCTCATCCCATCATCATTTGGCTTAAACTCTCATTCAATTTATAGATGCACAGGAGGAGTAGGGACATAATATTATTATAAGGGATCATGTTGGCTCCTAGCTAATATATCATATCTCCAGCGGAGCAGTACTTGGATGGAGATCTATTTTCCTAATACCAAAGATACGACTGCATCACGGTCCAATGTCAGTCAGTTGTAATGTACACGGACTCAAGATTAGTTTACTGACTGACTCAGTGTCCAACCAATTCCACCGAATTGTATTATCACCAGAAAAGACCTTAAATCTGACTTTAGTCCCTTCACCCTCGCATTTCTCACTGATTTCCTTCCATTCAACCAGACAGTCTGTCTCCTACCAACCAACAAACCGTTCTAGCTCACTCCGTCTTTTACCAGCCATTTACCATTTACTCAACAGTTTATATACATTGTCCCGATGAGTAGTTTCTAAAGTCCGTTCTTACAGAGAGTTCGGTTCGGTGATTACCTGGTGTAAAATCTGCCCTCTAATTTCGGACTCATTCCGGGTGATCTAAACCAGTAGTTCGGGATTGGCTTTAGGAGAGATAGAGAGTAGTAAAAGAGTGCTCTATATTTGTACTTGCAGTCGGAAGTTAAAGTGCATCACGTCCGTAGATCAACACGCCGTAAACTTCGAGGAATAAAAACGTGCGTTCGGAAAGTCAAAGATAGTTGCTACCAATTAATTTGACTGAGGATTTTTAAAGTTTTTCACTCCATAAAAGTTATACTCTCTCCTCCAGCCCTTGTTGAAAACGGTGGATGGTTTAATGGTTTTAATGAGCGGAGGCAATTGAGTTGGATTTGGTTTATTGTGGACTGCTCGAATTCATACGTGAGGTTTCCCGTATCTGGGAGCTTCAAAATGCAACCGCACTGAAGGTAATCATAATAAACCTTTAAGAGTTTTGAATTCCAAATATCTTGATTTCGAATGAGCTGTTTGGCGTTTGAAGGTGATATAGTTTTACTTCATTCTACATTCTCGAGATTTAAAAGAATCTGGATGTCTTGAACGCAAAGTCCAGTTAAATTAAACTAAAAGCTTTTTTATGAAATTGTAATCAGCGTTTTTCTCCGTTAATTTCTCTAAATCCAGTGGGTATGGAATTATGGAAATTGTACAGTTTCTGATATTATTTGGTCTTAAATCAATACCGGCAGTAAAGCTCATGGAAGGCCATAAGAGATTCCTACGTGTAGTAATTTATTCCACAGTTTAATTTTATACAATTGATTAAAAAATTGAGTTGTTCTTGGTGAATTATATGCTCACATATACATAACATTGCAATTATTCCCCGGAAAAGTCAGTTGCAAAACAACATCTCAGTGTTCCACTTGATTTGAGGAAGTTAATGCGGAGAGGAAGTGGTAGTATTTTTTTCCCCAACTCTCTAGATAGTGAAATGGAAATTTAGTCCGAGTCGGCAAGTGGAATAGAGAAGCTAAAGAAGTAAAGATCTGATTCTGAGAGAGAGAGAAAAGGGTAAACTAATTCTGACTAAGAGGTTTCCAGTTAACAAGTAGATTTAGTAGTCTTTTAGAGACTTTCAATTCACACACCATTAGTCGCACTTCTAACGAAATAAAGTGTCAAAATTTAATTTGTATGTAGACAGAGATTGAGTTCTTCCCATTTCTACGAGCCTATAGAACGGAGACCGGGAGGAACGGAACGGAATGCAACTATCCCCACACTTTCTAACTCATTTCTGTACTTACCAAAAACTATTCTCAACAGGATTGGAGTAGTTATTATATTATATAACTTAACAGAATTCATACTTTGCAACTCACTTGATTTATATTATTACGATTTCACCATCCCCATCCAAACTCAACTTTATCCCGATCTATTCCCTCGTATAGCAGAGGGGGTGGACTTCATTCTCTCAAAATAATTCCATTTCATTATTCCTCTATATCTATGTACATATACGTATACGTACCAAGGTACGGGCAACCTAAAGGTCAGGATGTTTTCGCAGTGTCGTAGAACAAGGACATATCGTATCTCTGGGCCATCCAAATTCCAACCAAACCGTACAAAAGGCTAGCTTTCAAAATCCTCAGAAAACGCGTATAGATGAGTAGGAGCTAAGTGTTTGGATTTTGAAACTATATAAGGAACTTGTAAAGTGACGGCTTTCTCTGTCTCCCTGAAACTAATTAACCCCTCATTTGTAAGGCAATGGGCCGGTGTGTAAACTGTCTTAGGAATGTGTAGGAATACTATATTATTATAAGGGTGTATAGCTCCTTTTGATCGTCGTCGTCCCAGTAAGGAGCTCGGGACTGGAAGTCAAAAGGCACTTGAGAGGGAGTTAATTGATTAGAATTGAAAAGGGGAATTAGTAAAGTACCCCTACCGACGACTAGGAAAGAAATAGGACGGATTTGTAACTTTTGTTAAAGCCCAATCTCAATAAGAATTTATGCCTTGTTGTAGCTGAGTAAGAGATGTAGTAGTAGATGGGACGTGGTGTGATTGCTGGTACGTTTTTAAATTTAAGAATTTCTCTAGTAAAGTGTTATCCCCTTCCCTGATTAAACCAGATACTATAATAATAATGTAAGCGGAGAGAGGCGGAGAAGTGTAAAGTGATGATGATAATGGAATGGTTCGGTAATATGATGAAAAAATCAAGACATCAGAGATGAGAATATTAGATATTCCGGTTTTTTATAGTCATATAGTTAGTAAGTTAGGGATCTACTTGCCAGCTTATGGTCTATCAAAGATATAAAAAGAGAGAGCAACAGTGGGATAAAATGGAGTGATTATGGTAAGGGAATTATTACATGTAATCTTGGTGGTCTCTTCTATCTGATGTCAGTGTGATTTTTTTTATTCCTCAGTTAGAATAGAAAGTACCGTAGTTAGTTGATAGTTTTTATTTTATTATTTCTCTCTCCTTCTTTGATGATATTCGTCGGTGGTGGTGGGTGTGTGTTCTTCTCTTGGTCTCCGGTGATGATCTCGTCAAGATACTTCATGTTTGATATTGATGTTGAAAGAGTTGAGGTTGTTGAGGTTAGAGATACTTTGTGACGGCCCGAGGCAGGCAAAAGATTGTTGTTGATTGCGGGATTCCGTTTAACAACCTCCAATCCAACTAAATCCAGGAGAGAGACAGAATCCAATTCACTTTTTTTCTATACTTTATCATGTTGAAAACAAGGTGTGGGGTATATAGAGATGGATTACAGGATAAATGACATGAACATGAAATTAACATGAGCAACATGATCACAACCACAGCGACAAGAGTTCGGATTCACATCTCTCCCTGTGTTCCATGTATGCTATAAAATAAAACTACTGCTAGTGTCCTGATATCATCTAATACCCAGTTCCTAGAAGATGATATTATTATTATGAGAAAAGGCAAAAAGCTCTGTCTCTCACTAAAAATTGCCTATCGGATAAAGAGGGAAAAAAGTTGCAATCTGATATCCTTCCACTTTACATAAGACCTGAAATCCCGTCCTAAATGCTTTTCCGACGTATTACGTTTCCCTCCAATCTCCTAATAAAAAGAACAATATCACAACGGCTCGGCATCTTCTTACCTTTCAAAAATAAATTTAGGAAAAAGATACACCCACAGAAGTGGAACCCACCTTTGGATTGGCTTACTCGACTCACAGCTCAACCGAGTACCTTTTACAACTTTTACTTAAGATTAATCTCTTATTTTTTGTCGAATTAAACGTAAAGTAAGAACGGGTTGATGAATTCACAGCAGAAGACATAATATTATTACACGACATAAATTCCGCACCGAGTGGACAACCTGCTCCGTTCATATCCCAATCAAACATAAGTTTGTATCTACATTAGGAAGACTTTGGTAATCAGGAGTGAGATATATGAGGATTATTTCGGCAGTTAGCCCGACATGCGCTAGTCCGTCCTTTAGGGAAGTTGAGTGGCAGTTTGCATTGTCGTGGACGAAGAGATCTCAAATCCCGGGTTCCCTGCTTGTTCGGTGCCGTTGCAATCGGAGGATGTTCAGATATTAGGGAACTGAAGTCCACCACGAGTTGAGTTCATAGGAATTGAGGGGATGCTAATATATAATAGCTCGTCCTCCCGATCATCTCAGGATCAAAGTTGTTGTTAACACGAGCCAATAAATTGAACTTCTTGTTCAACTTCTCGACTCTACTCCTAACTCTGTACTTTCCCAGGTAGATAGTTAGATAGTTAGGGAAAAAGGCCCGCGTGAGAAAGTCAGTAGAAGATCCGTTCAGGGAACCAGGACCAACCAACGTTGTTCCGTTTCGAGTAGATCTGAATACATTATCAGAGAGAAAAGGGGAAGAAGACGACTTTGTGCTCTTCTCATCTCTCTCGAGTTTGGAGAGGCTCTTGGAGTAGCAAAACAGACCATTTCCTAGCTCTACTCCTCGTAAGTTTACGAGACGAGACTACTCTGAGGTGGAGGAAAACTTAAGAGGAGCCATCAAACTGTACGAGGAATCATTCTTTGTACGACGATCTGCCGTGTACAACCCTACAACTAACTACTTCTACTTTTGTGACTTTCTTTCTCGGAGTCAACTTTTTCCCTGTTGGATCTAGATCACAAAACAGGAGCTAAACATATCTCCTCCCTAAGATAGCGTAGCAGGAAAAGGGATTATCGAAGTATCTTTCCAATCACAAGGTGATCTTATTTCCTGTTTACAGTAAGAACGTCTCAAAAAGACTTGTGTCAGTTCGCTCCAAAATCAGATAAATTTGACATTTAAAAAGCGAGGATCGCGAGTGTGCTATTCTTAGCAATTATCAATTACGAGGTTGTGATTAGGGGTTCTTTATTCCAGAGTTAAATACGGCTTCAGATTGCGGAAGGATCTTGATTGTAAAGGGTAGTTGTTTTTTAAGAAAGAGCGTCAGGAATAATAATCCTATTATCACTGGATCTGAGGAAAAGGGGGAATCTGAAGCAGGAGGGAAACGTAAGCCAAGATTTTTTCTACCACTTTCTCCTGCCCTGTTGGTCTGTCCCTGTTCTGGATCTGTCTCTCTATATGTCTCTCTGGGTGAAAATATATTATTATTATATTATTACGGGAATCTTTGCGAGATCTGAGGCTGGAGTGTATGGAGATGTTGTAGTAGTATCGAGGCCTAGGCCTTCCACGCATCCCGTTTAGTTAGTCACGGTCCTTGGTGCTGGGAGTCGTGAGTAAACTAAACTGGGTGAAGATTCATAGTGGAAGTTGGGGATTAAAATAGTGGAGTAAAAAGGAAGAGATAGATTTATAACAGACTGAGGATAATAGAAAAGTAAAAGGAAAACGGGTAGTTTAGTTAGAACCGCGGAGAGGACGACATCGACGACGACATTGAAATATATTGGACTGTTCCACCGGAAGAAACTTTTGACTTTTGGGGTTCGCTAATCGTAAGTTATAGAGTCAGCTACCACCACTCCGTACCACATCCACTTTCCATTCCCAACTTTTTCTACACTTTTCTCCCTCTGTCTCTAAATCTACTACCAATAGTCACTAAGTAGTCAGCAGTACATAACTAAGTAGTCCGTCTCCGATTGCCCCGAACGAAAAAAAACCAGACCGTGCTTTCTCCGCTGAAAGGAGTCCCTGAGACGACAAGGGCCCTCGATCAGCCTCCTTTCTGCCAGTTCCTCTTGTCATGAACGAAAGTTAGGGATTCTTTCTTGTTTGACTCTAAAGTTCCAGGAACTCCTCACCTACACGCCTATGAATATATCTTAATTTGGATTAATCCGTTTTTACACCCACTCCTTGGGCTGGGAAGTGTGAGCCTTTGAGTGCTTTTACATCAACAGTTGCAGTTCCTTGTCTCCGATCCCTTTTGTTTTTAAGAATGTCAGCGACGTTATAGTTTTGATGGTACTCAGAACCCATTTTAATTCTAAATGATTTTCCCAATTGGTTAACGCAGTTGTAGATGATCCAAGGAGGAAATGTAGGTGTAAAGCAGGATCCGGGGCATAAAGATACTAGCAGTAAACACTTCATTTGGGAACGGAGGAATTAATTGTCGGGAAATGCTTCGATAGTACAAGAGATACAAACACAGGATTCGTGTCGCAATCAAAAATTTATAATCCTATAATCCCGTGATAAATTAACTAAGCCGTTACTGCTTACACTGGCCTTCATCCATCCTTTAAAAAAATCTATTTGGGACATTTTAAATCTACAGATCAACCCTTCCACGCAACTGCCAAATTACCAGATTATCTAAACTGGGCTTTAGTTTTCAATTTAAATTAAAAAATTTCCCCGTTATCACTTCTACAGATTATAGTCAATTTATATGAAAACTCTGTTTTACTTATTTACAAGCAAATGCATTGCAGTCTGCAGTAAAAAACAAGGGGAAAAGTCATTCGGAATAATTGATATTTTAATTGTAACAGAGATGTACTGTCAGTTCCCTGTCTCCGATGATATTATGTTGTCTAGTAACCCCGTTTTGGGAAACTGGAAACCAATACCCATCATTCCATTAATGCTTCGACTCTCGATGAATCGCCAAACCTTTCGAATCCCACTATTCGGATTGGTTCATGTCTCGGTTGTATTTTAATTTGCTAAATATAAAAGAACCCGACCCCGACTCCCGAACCACGGAACCAGCTCATTTAATAATCCTTAATTTCATCTATATTTCTTCAGATGGAAGAGTCATCCTACGTGCCTAACTCAATTCCACCCGCACTGGTCGTCTTTTCGCAAGCAGGATACGGTGATGCTATTAGAATGCAGAGACCATTCGGTACTCAGGTATGTATTAAGAGACATTCTTCTCTCTCTCTTTCTGTATATTTATGTTACCACTTACGAGAAAGTCCTTGTCTCCATAGACTACAATCTACTACAATATGTTCCTCCGGCCTTTCCGCCTCAATTCCAGTTCATTGGAATCCAAAGAACAAAAGGATCTTTGGAGAGTCCACTTATTCCCATACAACCTCCTCTCCTACACTTATTCCCGTTAAGATTCCTGATTCCAATTTAGTCCTTTGTTAATTTCCTCCCATCCTCCTCCACCCATTATTTGCTCAGAGAGAAAGCAGAGGGAAAATAAGATAGTAAAGTGTTAGTCTCTGTATATTAGATCCTCTCTGAGCTCAATGATCACCAGCAGAAGAAATGCAATGCATATTAGTTCCTATTATCCTATCATGCCGTAAATTGTTAAGGTTAGATTCTTGAATCCCTTTAATACTGTCGCAGCCGCACTACCACCGCTACCGCTCCAAAATGTGTAGTAAGTCGCCTAACATTTTACCCGACCTGATTTCTCGTCCCTAATAAGAAGGGAGAGAGGGTTAGGAAATTTACAATGTGACGATAGTCTCAAGAAAGAAGAGGAAAGGTATGTCGTTTGACAGGGAGCCTTTGTATTAATTGCCTAATAATCCACGCTTGAGTGATAAAGTTCCTGTTCCAGCCTTAACTTGTACGTTTAAGTAGTTGGTCGGCATACAAATTTCCCTTTGTCCCCAACTTACAAATTACTGGCACTCTCTGTCCACTTGAGGAAGAAGAAACCCAAGCTTGTTATTTCAAGACTGAGTCCCGAAATCAACATTGATTAACTTTCTCAGTATGTTACGATCCCTACTATCCCATCCCCCGTAGTAGTAGCAGTGGGGCCGCACGACGTACAAGGAGGGACGCACAAGTTTCGGCAAAAAATATTTGACAGTTCCGGAACAAGGTTCCGCAAAACATGGCCATAAAGTAAATTTTATGCTGAGGGTATTAATGTGTATGTAGAGCGGAGAAACATTGGAGGAATAAATAAATACCATTCTCTTGGCAGAGAAAGACCCTTCTCCATGTTTTGATTTTAATACCGAAAGCTTCACAAATCAATTTAAATATTCACCGACAAAAGGAAACTATTTCCATTGATGAAAAAGAGAAAAGGAACGGAGATAATATTGTAAGTAAGGTTGGTTGGTGGTGGTGGTGCGGGTATAGAGCAGGGTCCAATCGTTTGGCTAGGGGCTTCCAACTAGAAACTTCGTCCAGGGAAAAAAAGTTTGTAGTTTCTAATACTGTGAAAAAGTGAATTCTTTGGGAAGAATAGAATTGAGAGAGGAGGAAGGAGAAAGAGACAAGGCATGAGATGAAAATGATGGGAGTCTGAGATGGAAGAAAAATATCCCGAAATGAAAAAAATGAATAATTTTTTCCACAAGACGAGGAGGGAAAATGTATGGGGAAGGTATTTAAAGTTATTAATGCATGTTTCCTTACGACTAAGATTCTGTTTGGGCTTCCAACTTCAGGATTTTTGTCACGTACTTGTATCGTAACACCACGCAAAGGACGGTACGGGAGCCAGCCCGCCCCAGCACCAACCTAACTAATAACTTTGTGCCAATATACATAGACTTTTACACAGTAATAATAATGAGATCAAGACCGGAATCTTCTCCTTCTTCCGCTTCTTCCAGGAGGTTCTCGTTCTCAAAAAACACACGCATTGCATATCAAAATATCAATAACTGGTGGACGGGCAGAGTCATCAATACAGGGAAATAGGATGAGCAGGAACGGGAGTAGTAGTAGGAGCCCATGAATTAGTCGTTTTGAAGTAGTTTTCCTGCCTGGAATTTATTATCAGTAGCTGGATACTTTTTAAAGGAGCCCTTGCTTAGTATCGCTAGCCCATTTGCATGAAAACTTAGTTATGCTATTATGACGGATTGGAATGCCCGAATTCCTGAGTTAGATTCATGAAAAGATTACTTCTTCGCCTGTCCTCCGTACCGCGAACACGTCCTGAGCCTCCAAATGGCAAGGACCAAAAGTTCAAGAATTTTTCCCTTCCTGGAAATGAGCACATTTTTTGACTCCCTCTCGTAATTTGTGATTTGCAGGTATCAGATGGGAAAGATTTAAGCCTACCTAGCTTATCCCCCTCATCCTTCGGCCTACGTCCCATGGATTCATATGGTAGCCTCCCAGCACAATTGGTTCACTTACAGAACCCCTTCCTTCATCCCGCACTGGAAGCAAGGCTTCCCTTCGGAAGCGCTGGGGCATTTCGACCGGTTGTGACCTCGTCGGCCTCCTCGACCTCCTCCTCCTCCGTCGATGAGCGGATGAGTGTGAAGAACCTCTCGTCCGCCTTTACGGCTCCCAATCTGAGCAATCGGCGGAAGTTGGACTCAATTGTTGAGAGTGTGATTGAACAGCATCAGCAGCATAGTAGTAGGTCCCGTGGTGGGGGTGGAGGTTCTCAACAGGATGGGAACTCCTTTGCTACACCCAGTAGTGTGAGTAACAGTGGTATAATGAGTTTGGACAAATCATCTGCCGGTTCCTCCTCGTACATGAACGGAGGTGGAGGTCAGTCGAGGCATCGGTCTTGCTCTCCAGCCAACAACCCGGTCAACTGCTCCCCATCCGCACGAGATAAGCAGGAGGAACGGGACCGGTCCGATGACTATCCTCCCGATGAACGAGATGGGAGTGGAACCCCTAATTCCGATATGACCGACAGATCCACTCCGGAGGATGCCCATCTGTCTAAACGTAAGTCATGAATTTATCGGTTTCTTATCCCCGCTTATCCTCACTATTTCTACTCCAGCCTGTAGTAGTTCATATAGGGCTAAACTACTCCAGTATTTACGAGGAGGTCCAGGAGGCAGTTGTAGCGAAGGGCAGGAGTTGAGAGGCCAAAAGTGCACTGCTCCCGATGTCAATGCCACTTGGTTAGGTTCGACGACGATTTATTAGTGTCATTGATATCGTCATACCCCCTGATCTTTAACTCAGAGGACATTTCAACCTGTTATCGGATGCCAAGCCCTAGATCGGGAAAAGTACTTTGTTAATTGCCTTCTGCACAGTAGAAGACATATTTCTAATCGATTTAAATATTCAACGCGCTTAATTAGAAATAGTGTACAATTACAGTACAGTTTTCATTTCAAATTTTTTCTAAAATTCCACAACTTGATAAATATATATCATACAATATGGACCTATTTAAGCTTTAAAATACTTGTAAAATTAAATTGTATACTATGCATTGACCCTACAAATAAGCATAAAATAGGTAAGTTGAAATTAATCGGTTTCGAATGGTCACGATTTAATAAAAATAAAGAAGCAACCAAGGATAGAAAACGAGATCAGTTGATGATGGGTTGGAAATGAAAGTAGAAGATGAACCAGAGGACAGTTGCTCGGAGTAATGCAGCCCCAAACGAGTTATTTGGTTTTGAGGTTTTGACCAGCATTCCGAGATTTCGTGCCTGCAGAGAGTAAGAGAGAGGAGGGCCGGAAAAATGCCGAATTTGTGGGGAAAGGGGACAAGTATGTTCTAGTAGAGAACAAAGAATTTGGATTTCTAATAATGTATGCTCGTACATTTAGTGATCACAAGTTCTAACAATGAGTACTCAAGCGTAGTTGTTCTTGTTCTCCCTTGTCCTCGTGTCGACCAAGTCAGGATTCATTCAATAAGCGTCTCTCCGTAATGCACCGAGCCCTGCCTCTGTATATTGGGTTGCACTAGGCTCTGGTAGAGTGGCACTGGACTAGTCAAGTCACGAGAACTCTCCCCTTTTAGTTTACTGTCTGTCTCTCTGGTATTTTGAGAGTTTTTCTGTACCGTCCGTGAAGTAGTAGTAGTAAGTTGGTTCTATCTCGAGTAGAGTCACTTTAGTTACTTGCAAACTGGTGGACAGTTAAAGTTGGCAGCTATAATAGCAGTGGTAGTTGGGCCTAATAATATGTCTAATAGGGAAAAGTAGGGATCATGGGTCATAGTCATATATGTTCCATATAAGTTTAAGTTGTAACGGGGGATATCGTACCTCGACTGGACGGATAATGGAGATGAAAAGAGAAAAGTCGAGGATGTTCTCAACTGTCGGATAAAGTCAGTTGTTGATCTGACACGTAATTTCATTATCCTCGTCTTCTTCTGTTTGCCCTCTCCATAATTTTTTGCCGGCTTTTCGACTAGTAATAATATATCCCTTGTTACAATGGCCCATCTTATACAGATATATCCAGAGCGAGGCATGGCCAAACAGTCAAGTTCCCCATCTTCGGCTCAATTCGTGGTCCTTTATCGAGGAAAATATGTCTTTTTGCAGGAGGCCAGCTTGTCGAGCTGAAGGCACTCTGAACTGCAGTCAGGATACAAAAGCCCTTTGTAGGCTATTGTGATAGGCAGCCTGACTTATCTTACAAAAACTCTGTCCGTAACCGTCTTCAAAGACAGATGCAGCCAAGTCATGCTAGATACTTCTCCTCTGCTACAAATTGCACAACAGACTCTTAATAGCTTGCCAAAGGGTTGTTCGAGAGTTTACATTGAAAACAGACCGTTTGTTCTCCTTCGTTTACCTTCCCAATTCTAATAAATACTTCCGTCCCCAGGATCTACGATCCCCACACTAGCAGAGGAGATTTGAAGGGCTTGAAACAATAATAGTAAAGTTCGGATGTCTCTCGGATTGCGATACTATTTAACCGTAACGGAAGAATAAAATAAACACTGTTTCAGGATCCTTCCTTGATTTGATCCGCTTGTCTGCTTTCCGGCGAAAAAGAGGCGGCTGTCCTAAATCAACGGCTCCGCGGTTTATGAGAGTGTCGTACCACATACCACTAATCCTTTTATGAATTTATAAACAATCGGTTTAACTTTAACCCTTTCTTTCTTAAAAGATCGACTACCGGGTAATATCATGAAATCTTAGAGTTATTAATTAATTAGTACATCTTTAAAACGGAATAGCGAGTGTCTTTATAGAATTATGCGATTTGACATTAGATTTCACCCTTTTGGGTTCTGGCCAATAAAATCCCTCCACCATGTACATAAAGAATTAAAAAAGACGATATTTCAAAAGCCTTTCAGGCCCAGGAATGCAATAATAATGTCCCGGCCGAGGAAAAATATCCAAGCAGTTCGGCGGTAAGAATAAAACGCAGGGAAGTGAGAGCGAGGTTCTTGACTGACTCATCATTTCATTAAATAACCAAGTTAAATTTCCTATGGAAAGTTCTTTGTAAGTGGTAGTAGCGGAATGAACGTAATAACTGTGTCTCTGCCGCCTGAATGATGCCACTCTTTTAAAAGAGAATGGGGAGAAAGTCCATATATCTATATGTGGAGTAATGTAGCCGGAGGAGTTGCTGACAGGGAGCTCATCGTTTTTTCGCAAGACTTTTAAGAGAGATATGATGATGATGGGGTCTCAAGGAAGTGACTTGTAAGTTGTAGAAGTAGTAACGATCCATGTACTTTGGTTGGTCGGGAGTAGCAGAGGGCATAGGTTCTTCTTCCCTACCGTTTCTCCAGGAACCAGAGCATCAATAGGGAAGATATGTGGGGAGCGGAGAAAGGAGAGAACAAAGATCGGAGATAGATGAATGGGAAGCAATATCAGATGATGTAAGTGTAATATTATGAAAGATTTAAGAGGCTCGGGTTCGAGTCTAAGGAGCTTCACCTTCATAGCTTCTTTTTGGGCACCTTCATAATCCTCGTCCGAAGTTACTCCGACGGAAGGAGCCTCCGTTTCAGATATATTATTATTAGAAAAAGGCTGGGAAAGTATTTGGTGGTGGGGGTTGCTTATAGTAGTAGTAGTAGTAGTGTCCCCAACTACGTATGAACGGTCTACTTTTAGCCTCTCTCTAGGAAATATATAAAAGGGGTGAAGAATGTTTGTGGTATTGTTCGAGAAAAAGTATTATTATTACGGCGGAATTTAAGGAGAGCTATAGACAGATAGAGGAGCAATTACTTACCCCTGATGGGTTGACTTTCTCCGTTTACTCTCCACTGAAGACTTGAGTCCTTGTCGACTCCCGACGCTCCATTTCTGGTCTCTGGCAGGGTTCCATATATTCCCAACCTACTGGCCCTCCGACTTCACTCCGCTTTAGTGAGGAATGGATCCTGGGATGGTAAAATAAAGTGATCAGTCATGAGGCTGCATGATTGCTTGTTTGCAGAGGAGCGGATATTATTACTTTGTACCTTGTAAGTTCCTTGGCTACTCCCGACCGTCCGTCGTCCCTCGTCGGTCAAGAGTCAAGCGGCGGTGTGGGTGCTTGAGGTGGATTAGCCGCCTCCTCCCGTCCTGTCAACTAAATGTCAATTGGATTGAAATTGGCTTTCGCAGAGAGGGAGAACGGAGAGGAGGTTGGTGGCTGGGACATATTGTGGATGTTATTATTAGGACCCGTAACCTGGAAGATAAAAAGCCATGAATCTTTTTGGCAATAAGGGAACTGAACTGATGAAGAAGTTAGGGAGCCCTCTTCTCAAAGGAAACATTAGATGAGATGAGTAAGTGGCAAAATAATAATGGTTCATGAGCCTTGTTGCTCTCCTCCTGCCTCCAGAAGGAAGGAGGAATTTTTTCATGCGATACTCTAACTCTCTCTCTCCTTGTCTTCGTAATAGGAAAGGCATGCAAAGGATGATAAATTCTTGTGGTCGCAATAATCTCGGAATGGTACACGAAATAAAAGGAGCTTTGACCACAGTTATCACGGCCATATATTTATGAGAAGTACCATCGTTTCCCAGCTTCAAATCCTCATTCCTCTCTAATATTGTATAAATTTATGTGCTGCAAATATTGGAGTTGAGACGGAAGAAAGCTCTGGCCCACACACACCGACTCCTTTTCCTCTCCCCGCTAATAGTAGCTGTAATAGCTCCGTAATCGTCCTCCTTGTCATTTTATTCCTTTCCCCACTTTTCTCTAACCTCTAACCGCAACCCAACAACCTAGCTCCCTTTTTTCATATCTGAGAGAGAGACGGCTTTATGCCCCCAAACTCTTATTAAAATCCTTCTCTGATGAATGATAGTGTTTGTACTGGAATCCGGACAGGAAGGGCACCGATTATGCCCTTCCCTAAACTTTCACGGGATCATAATGCCCTCATCTCTTAGTGCTTATTATCACCAGTTACCGCTTCTCTGGCTCTATGAATTCCTTACCAGTTCATCGTTTTCTTAGAGAAAGACCGTTTTCATTGACGGGAATTGTGGGGAATTCTATAGAATCTTAGTTAATGGGGGTGGAAAATTAAAATTAAATATAATTAAAGAGAAAGTGTCCCAAGTCTGGATGGGGTTTAAATTTTGTGCTTGTTTTCGGACCGTTTGTCGACTTTTTCGAATATGTGCCACGGTATTTACTTTCTCCTTTACTACCTTCGCTAATTATAATTATAAATCGTCAGTTTCAGAGGTTAAGAAGATAACTTTTCTTGGCTTGTGACTTGTCTAGTTTAAGGTTTCTTACGGCTGTAGAAGAAGACAATAGAACAGAAGTTAATTGGAAGTACATAGTATTTACTTTCTCATTTCTCGATTTATAGTCCCTCCTTCGAGGTATCTAATGGTCTGTGGAGAGTAGAAACGTAAAGTTGCTGGTTACTGCAAAGGGGCCGTCTCCTTCTAAACAAGGAGACTCTGAAATGTCTTAAGATTTAAATGTGAAGCTGTTCCATAAACAGAAAGGCAGGGGATATAATCAGAGAGTACAAGCCAGATTGGGATTCAGGCTCAGTTGATGCTTTTATTATCATAATCATTACGATTATTGCCTCCGTTATTCGGTTCTCGAAACCCTTGTCGGGGGAAGGAGTACAGGAAAAGACGTGTTCTTACAACAGGACTTGTATATATTTCCAGAGAAGACGTGGGAAACCCTTATAAATTCTCATCCTCCTTCGGCTGCAAAAGGGGGCGACTGAAATTGAAAATCCTCTCTCTCTCTTCAGGTTTCTTAATATCGGGATCCGTAAACAACCCCTAAAGTCTTTAAGTTAATCTTTGGGAAAGGTAAAGAAGAAAAGGTGGATTCTTCCTCCATTTCCTCCGATGGAATATCTATGTATACGAGGAGTTGTCCCTTCTGTTCCCTCCCGTTTCAAATAATCACACACCTTTTAAGGTTATCTTTTATCTGCATCGGAATTAATTCAGTTGACTCCGTTGTTGGCAAATATTCGAGGCTGGATTAACTTTACGAGCCCTTTAGCCCCGTAATTGCAATGAGGTTCGCTAAGTAAATGAAGTTTCTGTGCGGAGTAATTTTATTTTTAAGTGGCAGAAAGGAAAATTAAAATAGTTTCTGAATTAAGAGTCACAACTCAAGATCCTATTTAGAAGGGAGGAGAATAGGTGTACTAGGATTCCATTAGGGAGAGGAAATTGTATATTATTGAGGAATGTTGAGATATAAAGGAGGCTGAGTGAAAGTCCCTCCGCTTTTACTCTTGTTTACATTGACATTCGGAGAGGCAGAAACGATTCCGGAGGAGTGTGGGTTCCCCGCTTTTGAGAGGGACAAAATTGGAGTCACTGGTGAAGTTTGGGTAAACCCCGTGTGGCAGGATGAATGGGAATGTGGCAAGAGGGAAATCGAGTGTTGAGGTTCTTTGGTTAATCTAGCTGATCTATGATTACGGTTTGTTCTGATTTCCGTTTCCCTCCTCTTACTTAAGCAATGGATTTACACGGCTCTCTCTCCGCTACGTTATGCCTCGTCTCAAGGACTCCAAACTTCCCATGCGAAATGCATTCATTTCCCTGTCCGCCCTTTTTGGCTGTCCTCGTATAAGTCTCCTACACTCCGAACTGCATCATCTGGCAAATATCGGGAGCTGGTGGGTATGCCGGACTACTGCAGGATCAGGTCCTTTACAAAAACAACTATGGGATCAAACATCAAAACAAACTTTACTTGATATAATCGAGTCCTTAGCTTTTAGTTGTTGGTGGTAAAAATTTCCATTTGCAACGGGTCAGTTCATAACATGTCTTAGGATCATTACGACGAGTATGTAGGTATATAGTTGGTGAAGTAATTTGAATAGCACTAAAACAGGAAGACAATTTGCAAGAGAGCAATGGTTTTATGATCAAGAGGACGAGGAAAATGTCAATATTGTGCCTCCAAACCTCATTATAGAAGCCTCCGCGTTAATTTTCGGAATAACCATTAGAAAGGTGACCCTGGAATGGAAGGAACCTTTATTAGGGGAACCTCGTTGTTAGTTAAGGAAATCAGTTTACAAGGCTATTTAGTTATGAAGCTAGAATGAGTTCGTTAATATTACTCCTAGTACGGAGTTCCCTATCATTATATCAGTGTTGATTCGGGATGAATGATAACCTTCTCTCGGTCGTTCTATTGATCCGTAACTGTAAAAGAGCTGTAGTGTATTTATATTGGCAGACAGAGTGACTTTCGTCATGGTGTTGGTTTTGAGAGGGTGATAATCAGTCAGTCAGTGAGGCTTTTCAATTCGATCCAGGTTATAATATAGTTTATACTTCTTCCCGATCCTACTAACTAAGCCGAACCGTAAACCTTGGCTTGGGTGCCGTTTTATTGTGTGTACGGATGGCAGAGGGACTTCATTGGAGACCCAGCACTCCCTTACATTTTATTATAGTCTCCTGTGAATGAATGAAATTTTAGGTCTCTCGATGTCGGCCACGGCTTTGGCCTAGGAGGATCATGAAAAGGGCTCCAAAGACTTGGGCTACTATTATTTTGTTGGTGTTTGAGAGTGTTAGTTCTGCCGTATGTTCAAAGTACAGAGATTTACATTAATCTTAGTAATAGAATAAGCATGGTTAATGCGCTGAAAGGATGAATTTATTATGTTTCTCGTCTATACATAATCCTGTTGTCGTTTTGGTTTCACCAAAGAATGAGGATAATTCTAATTCAGTCCCTCAACAGACTATAAGCCCCTCGGATCTTCTTCTCCTATTTAATTAGTCAATTAGCAATGTGTAAAGTGAGACGGGGATCCTTTCAGTAACAATCCTAAATCGGTTGACTTTATCCAGCTGCATCGTCCCGTAAGTACATATACATACATGCATGATAAAAATAAACCTTCGGGATCCAAATTTTGGCCCAATTATTTCACTAGTCCTGGACGAAATAACCCGGTTCGGATATCCACCTTCTCCTGTCCTCCGAAGTAGCAATTTCCATCTGGACTTCAAATTGACTCCAAATCTACTGGTGTGGTTGTCCCATATTTTGGTTTCTTGGGAAATAATTATAGAAAATGACAGAGTCACTCTGCAAAACAGATGGTAGTTAATTAGCAAGCTCTAAAAATAACGAGAAATCGGTATCATATTTGCTTTGCAATCTTATCTTAAGCTTGTTTAGGTTTGCTATTGAAGGGATGACGTTGCATAAGCCTGAAACGGAGAGTACTATTTTTCACCATGTAAAAATGTTAACTCAACTGCAACGGGTGGAATGGAAGTGGATGACTGGTATCTGGTTGATAGTGTCACGGACCTTTCCAACTAGATGTTGTGAATTCGGATTTGATTTCCACCACTTGGTTACATATAGAAGGAAGGATGTAAGATTCTTCAATAAACTCATCATGTCAAACTCATGAACGGGACATGGGTCGAATGATACGGGGATTTGAAAGGGACTTTTGTGAACCGTATAAATAAAGCAGATTTAAAATACATGTAGATGTACGAGTTAACTGACTCAGAAATAAAGACTTGGACAGACTTCCAGAACGTCGGCAATTTATTGGAAGAATGGGAAATCGGCTCAGATCCTGGCACTGTACTGGGGTGCTCTTGAAGTGCATTGTTAGATGACTGATATCTTTTCGAAACTATATCAATGACAGATTGAGAATAATTTATTTCTCAGCATTTCATTCGCATGCATGGCCCTGGCACTTCCACCAACTCTCTCTCTCTTTTGCACTGGAACTGAAATCAGTGTAGTGGGTATTTTTATTTACCAAAAATCTCCCTTTAAAAACTGTGTGGTCTTCTTGTAACTGAACCTACCCAGCTGATTTTGTTGATAAATCTCCGGAGCTTAGGCGAAGATTTCCCGTTAGTTATGCAAAAGATGTAAAAACCGTTACATCTGGTCACCCCAACTTCCTATTAAATCCATTGGCAACTGAAAATGATCGTGTTTAATTCTCTCTCTAACCGCTACTACTATTACAACTTCCAATAAAACAAAAAGGTTTAGAAATGCTTTGGAAAGATATTAATGAAGGCTCTTGGGAAAAACACGGTGTAAATGTGGTGTAGGGTTACGACTGCAATCATTCGGGATGAGTAGTAGTAGTTGTGTTATTGGGAGGAATGAAAAATGTAGAAGTTAAGGTTGTAGAAGAATGGAATGGGGTGTTAATTGCCGGGATTTGTGTTCTCACTTTGTTAGAAGTACAAGGGTTTAGATGTTTTTTCGGGGGAACGGTTCTGAAATTTACGGTATGCCATAATAGAGGATATGGTTTGACCGTGTTTCCCAATATTTTTCTGTTCCAACCCAGCCGGGCTTGTTCTTTATTAATGGAGGTTTGGTTGGACATCCCTCTCGTTGGTCCCGTTCGGTGTTCCCTTGTATAATAAATAGAAAATGTAGGAAGATTATAATTTATATTGTAAAAATAGGGAAGACCTACTTATGGTTGGTTAGGATATGGAACTATCCCGTTTATTTATGAGGATACAACTGCACATACTTGGCTATGAACGGAAAAGGGAAAATATGGCATTTTAGGGGTAGAGACAGAGAGATCCGGTGAAAAATGAGTCTCATGTGTCCAAGGCTGATCACCAAATTATGCTAATTTTGTCAACATTCAATTACTCCTGGCTAAAATGAGAAATGGATGAGTTGAAGTTGGAACGGAGGAGTTGTAGCATAATAGCCGTCTTTGCATAGTTCAACGTGGCAGCAGAATTATTAGTTCTAATGTCAGTCGGATGACTTAGTCAGTGGAGGCTGAGTAAATCCTATCTCTCCTAATAGTTTATTCTTCCCTCTCGCCTCCGTGTCTCAAGTACGATTTGGTGGTAGTTGTAAAGGGGCTCTAATTGTGTTTAACAAGGAGTAATTTGTCATAACTAATGGGATTCATTTAGCCAAGAGGGAAAGGGAAAGTCGGAGAAACAAAATGAGAGAAACGCAATGGGATTCCGAGGAACAAAGTGTGATGATCGCTTCCGTTCCCTTAAACTTATATGCTCATTTAATTACTCCAACTTACAACTTATTACGTAAAACATCATTCCATTCAAGATTTCTTCTTGGCAGAAGAGGAAGAGATTGGACTCTAACTTTTCCCAACCATCTGTCTACCCCTTCATTCATTTTACAAATACTTGACTAAAGCCCCCAGAAAGGTATGTCTCTAAGCAATCCGTTCTGGTTCATCATCCCGCATTACCCCGGTCCCGATCGAGTAATTAACCGAACCCCGATTGATGTTCTCATCTTGTAAAACCACAACAAAGATGAAAGTACAACTTTGCTTTATGTTTTGACATCAGAATGAAAAGGAGGTTCTTAATTACTGAGGAACTTTGAAAGGCTCTCTCCTAACCGATCAAACGATTGAGCTGGTTTACGGAAGTTTGAAAGATTTTGAATACAGTTTTGGGACAGCCTGGGAATGCTAATGAACAGCCGCATGTTTTGCCCGTCAGAATTATGACCCTATGGAGTATGGTCCCTTCTAAGCATGTACGCACTTGGCTAGTATTATTACTTGCTCTTTTTCAGACACAATCTTCCTGGTTTGATTATTGACTTTATGTCATGAGAGGATATAACTTTTGTTTAAGTGATTAAAGACAAGGAATAAACAGTACAACTCGGAACTTATGGTTCATTAGATTGAGGAGAGGGATGGGAGTAGGACCCGACCAAGCCTCGTTTGGAGAAAGTACAATTCGTATCGGGTTGGGGTAAACCGAGTAGACTGAGTTGGGAAACAGAAGTTGAGTAGATATTTTGTAAGATAATTCATTACTGGAACACTGGAAGTCTAGTAAACCTAATCAGGCTCCAAAAAGACTTCTTCTTCTTCCTTAGTCAATGATGGTGGAAGATTAAAGAAATAGCTAGAGTTGGGAATCCTACAACTTCCATGAGGACGAGTAAGGAGATGGAAGTAGGAAATTGTATAGATTTATTATGGGAGTAAGGTAGTTCGTGGGAAGAAATCAGCAATAGTGAATAATAATTAAGATGAAGAAGGGCAATGATGCGAGTTGGCAGTTGTTGGGAAGTTGTTGCAAGAACTATAAAAGAGGGTCAGCGGACAGGGAAGAAGGCCATTCCCGTTTTTTCTCTCCAGAAATGAACTTTTCAATGATCATCAAAACTTGCATTAGCTGGATGATGTCAATCTGGCTAATGATCGTGTTGTATGTGATGTTGGTCGGCTGATGTCTGTGAGAGTTAGTTTGGCCCATCATTCTGCCACCACCACCACAGCTTGGTTGCAACCTAAGTATAAAGTCCTCCGAACTCGGACGCTTGTTCCAAAGGCCTCAAATGACGCGTGATTGTAGCTTCTGCTCGGCTGTGGCATATGGTGTAAATGAGAGTTTGCCTTTTTGCTCCTCATACTTCAACTTACTTCCTATTTCCCGGTATACATTATATATTATTATAGATAGCCTTAATGATTCCGCGCTGTCAAACTCAATATATCCCGTCTCCTTAGCCGCTAAACTCGTCTCGTGTTGTGATTTAGAATTTGCGGTTGGTTATCCGACCCATTCATTTCTCCTGCTCCACACACGACCGGGTTTAAAATTCCTCGTTCACGTCATATAAATCACCTTTCCACTGATCCCGATCCCTTTCCAGGGATCCGGGTTTCTGAATCTCTTCGTGTTAGATATAGTGCATTTAGGATTTTGAATCGGAGCTGCTTTAAAATTGATCTAAATCCTAAGATCAGTTTTTTGTGGCATTTTCTTGTGCAATATCATATCAAGCCGCTTGTGAAGCTTAAAGCAGTAGCTATAAATTTTAGACTCCTGTTTGATTGGTATTTTACAAAATGAAATTTGAAATCAAGATGGTTCGCTTACATGGATTAGTAAAAAACGATTCGTAAAAATTGGTCATTGTAATTAATCCCCTAAGGGAAAGAGTAGAACTCGTACAGTTCAAGTAACTGGTTAGTATTTTTGCCAAAATCATCGTGATTCAATTGCCGAGTCAAAGAATTTCAATTACGTTTTCAATGGGATTGATTAAATCCAACAGCTTATTAAGAGATCCTCTCTCATTGATTACAGAAGACGGAGTTGTATGCGAGTCCTTAATCGAATTATGATTGAATGTTGAAGAAACCCATAGTTTATTTAGAAAAGGGTCGTTAATGCTCAATCCGTGCACATCTGCTCGTTCATCATTCATTCCAAGGATTTTCCTAACTCGACGACTTCATATAATAAATACCCAATCCAGCCTCATAAGATTACATTACTGGTTAAGGACAGGAGGTGTCTTCAAGACTCAATCCCTTAATAATCAGTGAATGAAATATCCAGCTAACTTGTATTTGATACAGATGATGATAAATCCAAATGATAATTAATTCCCTCGAAAAAACGTCGAATCGGACGGGGAAAAGGAGCCAGACTGATTTGTCATCTCCCAGACCTTTTTTTGAAGTATCAAGGAATGACTCTGACATTAGGAGCTGAAAGGAGCTGTAAAAAGTAAATAGATAGGACTTTTATGTTCGGATGGAAATTTATAAACATGAGGGCAAATGGAATATTAAAAATAGATATAGAAGGAAAGAATGGATGTATCAGAGAGCAATTATGGCGGAGACGAGAGGGTGTATAAGGGGAACCGCATCTCATCATCATTCTCATCCCATTTTCTCTAAATAGATACAATTTAATGACATGCTGAAACATGTGTCGACTTTTCAGAATGAATTTCAAATGCCCAGAGTGCAGTGCAACATGTCCATCCTCTTCGTATGCTGAGATACTGCATAATCTGCCGAAAAACGGGAGGTTATGAAAGGAAATTGGAAAATAGTAGTGGCCAATATGGGCTCTCCTCACAGTGTTTGATTACTTTAGGATTTGTCGAGGAGAGAGAGGAGTTATTCAATAATTTCCTTGTCCGATTATTCCCCAACTGGATGTTATCCCTGGAATGTGCTTGATTACCCTTGTCCACTACGATCCTCCATGCATGATCGGATCTATCCCGAAGAGATTTCATAATTAAACAACAGAACCGACCATAAAATATGACCGAAAATTGAATAGGCGATCCCGTCCTTGTTGACAGGACATGTATCATGTTCCTCGCTCTCTCTTGTTTCATTGTGCATAGAATCCCGTCCGTCCACACATTTGTAATATCCAGCTCCGCCTTTGTACACGCTGGACAAAACCATTTTATTTCAAAAGGCTAGACGCTCTTTCGGGACCATCAATTTGTGGTCTCTAAAACTATAAAGATGCGGCCAATTTGACCAGGATTAGAATCTCGTTTTATTATTCTCATGCGGTGAGTATGGGCTTGAAATGATGCTCATGACCGTAATGAATCACTTCGGCGATCCATTATGCTATTATTATGTAGGGATTGACATAAATCTATTGCATTTCGAGAGTAAATGGATCCAATCTAGCTCCGCTCTGTGCTAATGACAATCTGACCGACATGAAGATTTACTTCAGGCAATAATGATTTCACCCCTCCTTATTAAAGGTCCCATACGGGTGATACGAGTAGTTGAGACTAAACCAGTGTTTTTTGCAGCTTGCGACAACCCTTTCGATTTTCAGTATCGTAAAATGACAAATTATGAATCTCCCTGTCCAGTTATTTTAACACAAGCGATAGAGTATAAAATTGACACATCGGTAGACCAATTTAATACCTCTCCTTGTAGAATGTTCCGTTGGAAATCTGCTTTCCTCTGACTGCAAAGGAATCAGTGCGTAGAGCCATAAGAAGATGTAAAAGGGTAGGGAATAATTTAATTCGATCTTAAAGATAGGATAATAGTCCTATTCATTTTATCGGAATGACATGAGTGAACGATAAAAGCGGCTCCTGAGAGCTGGGAAAGGACTACCGATCCTCTCCTCCAGTCCAGCAATAAAAAACTATTTATATAGGAAGTCTAAAGTTGTAAAAAATGTGTAAACTAGAGAGGGAATCGTGTAAGGAGAAGTGCCCCTGTCGTTTCTCGTAGGACAAAGGACGGGATGAGGATGGACAAGTGGTCTGATAAAATCGGTTAAATAGCGGAAAGTGTATATTGAGGATAGAAATATCAACATCAACAAAACGGGCGTAGAGTGGTACAGTGTTCCGTTCCGTGTTTGGTCTGCCCGTGCAATGAATACCGATTAAGTCCTCTTCCACTTTCCCTTCTCCTTCTGGAGAGTGAGATCTATTTCTTTAACAAAGGAGACAAGTAGGACGAGGACTGGAGGAGAGAGAGATGAGAAGATTGAGACAACCTCCCTAAAGCCAGCTACAAATTACCCAGCGACTTTTTATCACACTTCTTTCATTCAACCATCTTTCTCCGTGTCGGCTGAGAAAAATGTGCCGGGCCTATAGGCTATCTCAGGTTCACTTATGACGTTATGACGGAGGAATATGGTATCTGTAGGAGCAGGGAACTAGATATCATTATGACAGGATATAGGTCCCAACGCCCTGTATGTCATCATCGAAACGGTATCGAGCTGGTTACCCTATCGGGTCACGAAGCCGCCGTGAGTGTGGTGACTCTCTGTGTGTGTGGACAGAAATTGTTCCCAAAGGATGAAGCACGATTCATTCCTCTCTTTCTCTCTCCGGTCTTTTGGGTTGGATTGGTGGTTGTGTGTATGGATCCTGATTCACATTGCTCTCGTGTCCTCAGATCCCTTTTTTGAGTGATTGTATAATATGAGCTGATCTTTTGTGCAAATAAAGAAAAACGGAGCGAGGGGAAAGGTGGTGGCGAAGAGAGAGAGAGAGAGAGAGAGTGTTGACGGGAGGATGTATGATGGACGGGATGACGAGTAAATGATAATACCAACAGGGATAAGATAGATTGTAGTACATCCTGATGAAATGGAAACATCTGCTCCTCACTTGAGCTCATAAGCCATTACAAATCTGCATACACTTACTACATACTCCCAGACAGAGAGATCCTTTCCCACTTCCTCTCCTACTTGCTCTTGTACAAGAGTCAGTTCGGGTCCGGAATTATCCTATTATTATTATCCCGAGTCTGGAGAGTATAATATATGGACTCCTCCCGCTACATCTCTCCTTGGTGGCTTATTGTGAATTTGATTTCTGTCACTTTATAAGCTCATTTTCTTCGAGGTGGCGGCAGACAGATCTATTATCATATCACTAACCACTGCTTCGAAATTTCTTTCTCCGTCCGACAGCGTGTAAGTAGGTGTTTCGAGGACAGAATAGCCTCTTACAAAAGGTTAGGATGTTAGGATCCGAAGAATGGAACCCACTATGCAGTTCTTGTATATACAGAGACATTGTCATCCTGCGAAATCGCTTTCGGTGCAGTTCCATCTACTACTAGCAAGGGTATGATGGATTTTAATTAAAATGGGGACTTTTTCACAGTAACTATAGGGAAAGAGTTATGAGAGAAAGAATGATCATGTGAAAAATAAGAAAGGCGAAGAGTTCCTTTACGGAGGCAAACGCTCCGTCTCCTAGAGTTAGGTTAGGTTAAGTGAGCGGAACCGGTACGGCTTTAGCAGGGGCTTAAGGTGAACAGAGCTAATATTGAAAGATGACAAAAGATATTATTGCATTCTCCTCCCGGCACACCCCGCCCTACTACACCCTGTACAGGGGCAGAGGGGGTGAAAGCTAAGTACTCTTCTGAATCCGACTTTCACCGTTGTTCTCTCCGAAGGCTCTTTCTCTGATGATTTAGACGAGGCTCCGATTATCATTTCGGCTAAGGTGAAATGTGAATTGAAGGTATTGGATTAGATTGTCCTCTTGCTGAGAGCTGAATGGACGCGGTTTAGCTTTATCTCTCTCTCTCCGTCTCTGTAGGAATCACAAAGAGTTTGGTTATTATTGTTGCTGGTTCATTAATAGGGTCGTTAAACTGTGAAGGCCTTAAGCTGCCGGAGATGATGAAAGACTATAAAATATCCATATCCAAAAGAGAGAGGAAGGAGGAGGTGAATACCTGGAGGCCTTTCACCATATGAGAAAATGATGATTGTCTGCCCTGTGGATCCCTTCCACCGCCGCTCTCTCTCCACTTCATGAGAGAGGATGAAGGAAATTGTAAAGAGTTGGTATCCTCATCCCACACGATAATAATATCTTGTTGAGAGCAATATGCGGCATTACTTCCTTCTGATATCATCTTTTTGCATGAGAAAAAGTGTCATCATCTTCCCGAGATGAGATAGATAGGATGTAAAGGAGCTAGTCGACATGAGATTGAGATCAGAATGGGATGAGGGATGGTGGTGGTGGTGGCTCTGTAGCTGGAGTCGAAAAATCTAGCCCTACTGCTGGTCCTAGTGGTGCGGGATCAGATAGAGTCTCAGTCTCTCCTCTCTCAAGTAACGGAGTTGTTGAATGGATTTTGAGCCCATTTATATTGAGAGTGGGATCCCCGCAAGGATAAACAGTCTTTTACGGGTTATATGGCATGTTTTCAAAATGAAATTCCTCAGATATTGCATTTTCACAGCAGCAGTGGATGAGAGGAGAGGGCTATCTCCCTAAGTAATAAAAGGCTATGTAAGATGAGTGCTGAAGCCGACTTGCGCAGTCTGCTTCCTCCACACTCTCCAGTCTCCACTACTACCTCTCCACCACACCACACAGCCGAACCGATTCTTATCATAAGTATAAGTCATCTTCTCCTTCCACTCCGCTGCGCTCCTTCGTTCTTCAATCACAATGCCCCAATTCCTTTTTTATTCTAAATTTACCCACCACATGAATCCTTTTACGAAACAATATTTTTCCCGTCTTTATGTCTCTTCTTCCCAACATGCATCACCATCATCACCCAAACCCAATCCAGTTACAATTTTTAATACGTCGTTCGAAACGTATGACCAAGGGCTTTTCAACGATGTAATGTTAGGGGGGCTGGGTCACCTCCTGATCAGAAGGGGACGGGGGATGGGGTTAAAAATAGTCAGATCTATTCGTGTGATACGTCGTTCGAAACGTATGACCAGGGGCTTTTCAACGATGTAATGTTAGGGGGGCTGGGTCACCTCCTGATCAGAACTCAGAAGAGGACGGGGGATGGGGTTAAAAATAGTCAGATCTATTCGTGTGATACGTCGTTCGAAACGTATGACCAGGGGCTTTTCAACGATGTAATGTTAGGGGGGCTGGGTCACCTCCTGATCAGAACTCAGAAGAGGACGGGGGATGGGGTTAAAAATAGTCAGATCTATTCGTGTGATACGTCGTTCGAAACGTATGACCAGGGGCTTTTCAACGATGTAATGTTAGGGGGGCTGGGTCACCTCCTGATCAGAACTCAGAAGAGGACGGGGGATGGGGTTAAAAATAGTCAGATCTATTCGTGTGATACGTCGTTCGAAACGTATGACCAGGGGCTTTTCAACGATGTAATGTTAGTGGGGCTGGGTCACCTCCTGATCAGAAGGGGACGGGGGATGGGGTTAAAAATAGTCAGATCTATTCGTGTGATACGTCGTTCGAAACGTATGACCAGGGGCTTTTCAACGATGTAATGTTAGGGGGGCTGGGTCACCTCCTGATCAGAACTCAGAAGAGGACGGGGGATGGGGGTAAAAATAGTCAGATCTATTCGTGTGATACGTCGTTCGAAACGTATGACCAGGGGCTTTTCAACGATGTAATGTTAGGGGGACTGGGTCACCTCCTGATCAGAAGGGGATGGGGGTAAAAATAGTCAGATCTATTCGTGTGATACGTCGTTCGAAACGTATGACCAGGAGCTTTTCAACGATGAAATGTTAGGGGGGCTGGGTCACCTCCTGATCAGAACTCAGAAGAGGACGGGGGATGGGGTTAAAAATAGTCAGATCTATTCGTGTGATACGTCGTTCGAAACGTATGACCAGGGGCTTTTCAACGATGTAATGTTAGGGGGGCTGGGTCACCTCCTGATCAGAACTCAGAAGAGGACGGGGGATGGGGTTAAAAATAGTCAGATCTATTCGTGTGATACGTCGTTCGAAACGTATGACCAGGGGCTTTTCAACGATGTAATGTTAGGGGGGCTGGGTCACCTCCTGATCAGAACTCAGAAGAGGACGGGGGATGGGGGTAAAAATAGTCAGATCTATTCGTGTGATACGTCGTTCGAAACGTATGACCAGGGGCTTTTCAACGATGTAATGTTAGGGGGACTGGGTCACCTCCTGATCAGAAGGGGATGGGGGTAAAAATAGTCAGATCTATTCGTGTGATACGTCGTTCGAAACGTATGACCAGGAGCTTTTCAACGATGAAATGTTAGGGGGGCTGGGTCACCTCCTGATCAGAACTCAGAAGAGGACGGGGGATGGGGGTAAAAATAGTCAGATCTATTCGTGTGATACGTCGTTCGAAACGTATGATCAGGGGCTTTTCAACGATGTAATGTTAGGGGGACTGGGTCACCTCCTGATCAGAAGGGGACGGGTGATGGGGGTCTAAGTGGTTTTTTCAAACCGAAGTGGTTTATTTATCCCGAACCTCAATCCTCATCATTCACTCTCTCGCCTCACGACTACTGACTACACACATCACCAAGTTTTTTTTTCAACCCGAAGTCGTTTTTTCAACCCGAAGTGGTACCGTTTTACCGAAGTTATTCGAAATGTACCGTCAGTACTTTCCAAGTGAAAGTCCGAGGGGCAACATTCGGAAAGGGGTCCACGTCCCTTGCCCTGGGTGGATACTACGAAGTATTCAGCAGACGCTTCCGTACTTAACAAAAGACTAGGAAAAAGGCCCGTCGCCGACGTGCACAAGATCTACCTCTTAAATCCTAGAAACGGTGAATTTTCAAAATTCCTCACGACACCGTTTCGTGGATTTAAGAGGTAGATCTTGTGCACGTCGGCGACGGGCCTTTTTCCTAGTAGGTATATGATAGGCAAAATACTTGGAATTAGAGACGAGGATTTTCTCCGCTTTGACTATCAACACCAAGTCCTACACATGGGAATCTGCTATAGCCCTAACCACACCACCCAAACCTAGTACACGATAACCGAGAGGGAAAGTATATCTCTCTTTCCATCCATTATCTTTCTGTAACTTATTTTTCAATCCACCAAACACCAGTCGATTGTTGATCTCCCGCTTTTTCGGTTTTCTTTATTCCTTCTCTACCCGCTTTTTATAAGGGTTGAGCTTGAGATCCGTTTCATTTTAAAGTTAGTTAGGGAGGCGGGATGACTGCTGCTGCTGGCCTCCGAGTCTCGGGAGATCGGAATCAGTTTGCATGGGTTGGAAATGTATTTATGTGTGTGGAAGCAGGAGATCCTTATCAGGATTTCTTTCCCAGCTTACCTTTCTCTCAAGCTCGGAATTGAGAACATTCAAGACGGCTCTCTCTCTCTCTCTCAAGAAAACTTTCACTTGAGCAGAGTCCCTTTCACTTGGGCTGGTGAATATGTATTTTTTCCGTCTCGCATGTCTGTATGTGTATATTGGTGGTTTAGTTTAGTGGTAGTAGCTGTTCCGTTCCTATTTTCTTTTTGAACGAGCTTATAGCGGCTTTTGCATCCTCGGGAGCAGTAGGAGCAGGAAACCAGCAGAAGTAAGGACGGAGTAGAAGAGAAGGAGTCAGTCAGTTTTTGGGTTGCTGGAAGCCCTTTGCTCTTCTTTCGTTTCCATCAAATAACAGGATCTGGTGGCTGATGACAAGGGAAATGATATCAAAGCATCTGCTATATATTTCAATTTTCAAGCTTGACTTCACGAAATGATTGAAATTTTTTCCTTCTTTCGTGGCCCCATCGCCCTAGAATCTAGGACCAGAACCACCATAACCACTAGTACTAACACCAGTGGCACTCCTCGTAAATAGAAGACTATCTCAATTTTTTTACGCTACCGACTTTCCTTCTTCTGCTCTTTTCTCAAGCTGAAGGAGTTGGATAGAGAGTTATTTCCCCCCGCTCTCCCCGCCGTACTTATTATAGTTGTTGTCTCTGAAGAAGACGTTTCTCTGATCTCGTCTAACATTTCAAGGGAGGATCCTATCATCTGTGATATTTCTCAGGAGTTGTTCGGCTCTATAATCCTTGACACCGTTTTTTTTCAATATTCGACAGCTCTCTATTCCCACATCATCGGAACGGGTAGAATGGACTAAATATGCATGTACTTCAAAGTTTTCTCCTCTCTCTCTGTGTGGAGGGAAAGGATCTCGTAGGGCTAGTTTCCACTTAAATCAAAAGGATGTTGTTGTGGAATAGGGAGATCAGGAATGGAGTAAAAGAGGCGAAATTTGTAATATCCATCCGACTATAGGATATCAAGTGGAGTAAAGAATTGAAATGGTTGATAAAGCCCTAAGATGAGTGGAGATTGCTCTTTGACTACTTTGAGAGCTCCACTTTTGATACACATTTTCATTTTGGAAATCGCATTGAAAGATACGGCTTTGTGATGAGATGACCTCTTTCCCTTATGCTTGGTTACCCTCTTAGCTTTCCTCTCTGAACTTTTACAAACTGGCTACATCCCACATGCTGGCTACTTACTGCACAACTACAGCCCTCTCAACCGAGCTGCTTTCTCCTCAAACACTAATAATAATAATACTGTCTCTCCTGCCTCAAAACTGAGCTCCAACCCTTCTCAGGCATTTATAAGGGGGATTTTATTGTTTTCCCTCAACGATTAATTCAGTCGAGAGTCTTGAGAGTTTCATTGAATAAAGAATATTCTTATTATCTATCTTGATTGTTTGTCGAAAGTCCATGGCTTTTTTTTTATTTTATTATTAGATTTTTATTATTTTGGAAAGGCAAATTAATGATTCAAAGTCTCCTCTCCTGTGAAAGTTGAATTATATACTGTCGTTTTTTTTTTGGGAAAGGAAGTCCTAAGGTTATAATAGATAAGATATTGCAGAATATCCTAATTTCGCCTCAACAACTCGGCGAGTTAATAAGAATAGAGGAGGCTTGAGGAACTGATCTCAGAAAGAGGAGAGAAATTACATGATGAGAAGCTCCGTCAACCAAGGAATCATTCTGCTTCGAGATAGGAGGATATGAACTTATCTAAGCCGTCGTTTTTGATGGTTCTTTGTATTCTCGCCTGACTGCTCTTTAGCCCGTGATACTTTTTTTATAAGGTGAATCTGATCATCCTTTCGTGGCTTTAGCAGCTTATTTCATTTTCTTTTTTATTATTTTTCATATTTCACTTTATTTCACTTGACTCCTCGTTGAGTCAGGGAATGTGGAGGCTTCGGCAGCTCTCTTTTTACAACCCCAGCTCCTTGCCGAGCCTAACTTACCTAACTTCAGTACGTATTTCTGTGACAAAATTCGAATAATCTTTGTCATGTGAAACCGTAAGGGATTTTATTATGTTTGGCTGGCATATTAAATCCCTGTGAGCGAGGAAGAGGACAACAGTTGCATCCCATTGCATCCTCCGCCGTATACACGTTGCACCCGTCTCGGATTTCAAATGAGGAGATAGTGAAGGGAGCATAAGTTGATGGGCGATTCAATAAAACCATCTCATGTAAAACCACGTGAAATAAATGAATTTGAGAGGACGGTGACAAGGAGAGGGTTCCCGATTTTATTTTCAACTTAAACCTAATCAGTTGAACCATATTCCCTTTTATATCCTTGTAATTTTTTCACTCTCCCCGCTTTCATGTAATTCCTCTTACCTTCTTGCAAATTGAAATTTGCTGACTCTGAAGAAGTTATAAAGTGAGGGGAGATTTATTTTCCGAGAGAATGAATTTATTATAACATTGACTGTGAGAGGAGTTGTAACTTTTGACATGGAGATTTCCATACGCTTTATGCTACATTGACTCTATACGGGACTCCCGAACGTTGGAACCGTGTTCCATCCATAATATTATATGACAGGAGGGCTGAGGAGGCTCTAGCTGTAGTGTAGCACCTGAGGAAGTTTCAAACAAAATTGTACGGGAAAATGTTATGGAGACTGAAGTATATCTCATAGGCCATCTTGAGAACTCAAAATGCCATCAATGTCACCGCCGTCAATATTTCCTTTCCTTTCTTTTCCTATTTGTCATCTCTCTTATTTTATGATCCTCCACTCCCTGGGATTTAACTCATTCCTCTCCTTTTGTTGTTCCCAGCCTCGGCTTCCCTTCTCCTCTTTGACATCCTATCGATGCTACGAAAAGCCAAATCCACCTACTTAAGAAGTCACACCATTTAAGTGTCATTTTCCCCTCCTGCCTTCAATTGAAACTAAAAAAGTAGCAGTGAGCTAAATCCCTCTGATTTCCTATTCACTTCCTTAGAACGGGGCTCGATACCTTGTCCCAGTTCTACTGATCTCTGAAATGAAATGTTGAGGCATGGTCGCGGCGACAATTTGAACAGGAAACCAATCCCGTCGTCGTAACAATCAGAAATACTGAAAATATGTGCGTTGGAATTGAGTCATTTTTTTGGGTTTAGAATGGACAATGTTACATTGCAGGCAGGTCATCGGTTTTCTCACTTCATTGTTCATAGGCATTTCCTAGTATTTTCTGTTCGCCATACTGAACAGATAGTAAAGTAGAAGTGAGTTAGTCGAATGAGCAATGAGCACACACTTCAATTCCAAGTTCAGAAGATCATAATGAAAAAATGTAAAAGCCTCCCTTGTTACAGTATATTGTAGGTATATAGGTATTAAGTCTATGAAATGGAATATGTAAGGGATGTTAATATTGAAATGTATAGAGGAGTGTTCTTTGAGGAAAAGTTATGAATGAAGTTGGTGATCCAAAAATTCTGAAATCCCTCCAAGTAATACAAGGAACGTGGAGTTTGTTATGAATAGGGTTTCAAGAATTATCCAAGAACTTGTGTTCAGAATTATTGTATTCAAACTGGTATTCGAACTGCATTACTTTATAAAGTAGGAAGCAATAAGTATTTCGAAGGTAATTATGAATGTCGTTCCATATTGGTGAGTAACACGATTCTATTTACCTTGAGCAATATTTAAAGTACAGCACTAAATATCAGACTCCATGCTTGACAACTAAAAGAGCCCTCACTTACAAGATCCAAAACTAACGAAACATTTAGTATATCCTTAAAATTCGCTGATTAATACATTTGATCACGTGGCTAACTTGCTTGTGTGTTCATTTTTTTTTACTTAATTACATTATTGCGAACTATATGCTTCAATCAGTTCGTTCGTACATCAAATAGTATTAAGAGACGGACGAAGCAATGTACGAAAGAAAGCGAAACTTTATACTTGAATGCTTTTGCTTGAATCTAGTCATCGAATCGTCTACGAATTCCTTAAAAGCTCTACATGTTTACCCATGTATTCGTAAATCCAATATCCACATTAAAGCAAGGGTTGATCCAAACTTCAGTCAATCTCCATTGTAGATCATTCTGCTCTTTTAATAAGCAAGACAAGATCCAGATTGTCCTGATAACTTCCCTCTATTACATGGTCCGTCCTGTCCCCCTGAAATTGACTCGTGGCACTCGTGGATCGAAGAACAATATCAATATCTGAATGAGTCTCGAGTGGATTCTGTAGCTCTGGAATTTCATTGCTCTTTGAACCCTCATTTTTTCCTTTGTCTCTGATGTCTGAATCAGTCTGGAAGGTATGCACTTCAGAAGTATATTGGATCCGGGCGGTACTTTTTTAACGCTGACAAAATAAAGTCGATTTTACGAGTTGCTCTATTCAATATGTGCTGTATAGTCAATTGCAAGCTGCAAGTCCTACTCAGTTACTTAAAAGAGACAACTTCAAGTCCTCGTTGGGTGGTTAGGGATGCCATTCGTTTGTAAAGTTCAATAAGAGGAAGATAAGGGCGCTTATAAGATCCTATTGATACATTCATTGTCCGACTTCTTACATCCGGTAGTACTATACAGATTAGACCCTTTATAAATTTGTAGCAAAACAGAGTTGATGGAACTGGAAGGAGGATTGGACGGTAATCCACATAGGCCTAATCCATACATACAATAAATGAATACCTACATGTTTCACCTGCCCCTCTTCGCCGTTTCATATTTTCAAAGTGTAGTTTAAACGGAACTATTTTTATGTATTTCAAGCAAGTTGTAAAACTAGCTCCAAACTTTACCCCGCAGAACCTTGAGATTGTAAAACATTGACTTCTGGAGCTTAGTGTAATATATGACTGCTTTTAGGATTCATTCAAGTCATCAAGGGATTAAGGATTTTAAAATATTCCAGCCTTTGTAAAAATCATGAACCCGGATTATCCCATTGTAAAATTGTAATTGTAAACGGCCCTCCCTTTGCTTTCGATCGGAGAGGAGCGGAGCAAAGGCTTAAGCCTGAGAATCTAAACGAAACTATATTTTAGATTTTATTTTGATCGGCATTTGAGCTCAAATTTTCGTGCAGAATTCAACTACAGTATTAGAGAGTGAGGTTGCTGGTGGGATCAATTAGAGTGAGTTAACTTTATTTTGACATCCTGACTTCCTGATCTAGATCTGTCCATATTGTCCTTGCAGTTGAGTATATATTGGTAGGATTGACTGAAGTTTTTGATTTGCTTCCTAGGAAGGGAGTTGGAGAGGTGACTCCTGTACTTATGGTTCTGTGTATTCGGTGTTTTAGAGGGCTTAAACAACTTAATTTCCGTGTTGTAAGTGAAGTCAGGGTGGTGGTTCTACGATACAGGTGTTGTCTGGTCTTTCATTCCATTTACTTTGAAAGTGAGGGGAAAGCTTAATTTTGACAGAAGCTGATAAGCCTATCTGTTAGTGACTTGGACCGGTAATTCAGTGAACGGAGTCAGCGTAGCTGATCTGTCTCTATAATCCCATTACACAACTTCAGGTAACTTTCCTTGATTCCGTGATGCACTCCATGGTCGATTGTAAACTTCCATGTACACATAATTGAAGTTATACAGATTTGGTAGATTGGATTAATTCGTTAATCAACCCAGATTTGATTTGTTTTTATAAGCTAACTGGTCGGGTCTAGAAGATGACCTTCGCAAAGGATTTATTCAGACAAATATTGCAGTATACTAATTTTTAGAAACATTCGACTACAAAAAAATCTATTTTTATTTTTATTTATCTCGATTCTATAGGAAAATTACACATTTAGTCATTCGAGAGTGTTTACATTCTCTCATACTTCATCTCTTTTAGTCCTTCAAATAGCTTGTCATTTGTAACAATTGTAGAGTTTTCAACCTTCAATTAGACGATAACGAGGATAAAATCAAAATCATTGTTCGTTGACGACTCTAATAACAGCACTCTCGTAATGGTAGAAGTTGGGAACACAAAAATTAGAACTCGACAAAATTTAAACAAGCTTTAAAAATGTAAGGAAATTCGATACACTGAAACTAGAAACTACTGTCAACGGCTTTTAAGTTTCACTAGTAACGAGTAAAGAGTCGAATTATCCTGGGATTTATCCATACCCTCCTATCTCATGATTACAATTTACAGAGGAAGTTAATAGCAAACTGACCACCTAAGATCCTGTGTTAAACGGTATAAAAAATACTCTACCTGTTGCGTGTTCCACCTGGCCAAGGAGGATGGGATTGAGTTCCACACTTTCTAATATCATTCACATATTAAACATTGTCAGTATTTGAAAGAGTTTTTTTAATTTAAAAAATGGTAAGGCTCAAAATGAAATTATTATTGTGCAACAAACGAGGACAATTTGTTCGCTGAGGAATAAAAATAATGGGAATTCAAAATATGAGAATGTATGGTAAAGATATGTGCAATCTTGGTAAGGTATGAGGATATATTATCATTTCGAGGAAAAGGTAGGCGAAAAATAAGCTTTCGGGAAGTGGGATTTGTGTGGAGTGATCGGTGATCCCATATCCATTTCTCGAGTGCATATCCAAATCCAGTAGTGTGCTTGTGATATTTGAATGGTTTCTGGAATCCCGACACTCCGACCCGACACCGCGCCGAGATGAAAGTGAAAGGATTCCACTGAAGTGTAAATTTGTATAAAGGAAAGATCAGCTTCGACAGACTTCACCTGTTTAGCATATTATCTTCCTTCATGTCTGTCGTCTTTTCCCTGCTTGTTTCGATAACACCATCAACATCAACCAAGCCGGATTTCAACGTCGGATTTTCCTAAAAAAAACTGCTCCCGAGAAATGGTATAAGTATAAAATATTTATTTACCCGTTTCCATTCCCATTCTCCGGTCAAAGAGAATGATTTTTAGCTGAGCTGTTGGTATTTAGAAAGGTTTTAGGGTCTCCATGATGAAATAGACACTTTTCTCATCCCGAGGCAAGGTGACACAAAATCCCTTTTTATTCCGCTACTCTATCATCCCTTCTTCTAAAAATCCTTATGGAAAAAGTGTCAGGAGATAAGGGAAAACTGTCCGCTGTAGCCCCTGTCAGTTCGGCATGATAAGGAGCATCCCTCCCAGCGTTATATATTCGAAACCGGATGAGATTCAAATTTGACCAGATATCTTTATTTCCCATGTTTTCTATGTATAAGTATTTACGAAACAAGAACGATGCTGCAAGGCAGTGGAATATACGTTTTCCTGTCGAGATCTGAAATGATGTGAATGCCGTGAATTCTGTCGATCCCCGACATATACGATGTTATCATTGTATTGTTCGGAAGGAACTGAAAAGATATGTTTACTTCAGACTTCAGAGATCCTTACATTCGTCCGTATCTGAAGAATTCGGGAGTTGGTTTAGCATTTAAATTTACAATACGGAAACTGTGAAGTGCAATGAAGGAACCGAATTTTTTTCCGCTCTTTCTTTCCTCTCCAGCGAAATACCGAAAATAGATCCTCTGTTCATCTTCAGGTGGGAGTGAGTGTGTTCTTTTCCGTCTTATCGTTTTGGGAAGGGATGATATGGGATATCTCCATGTTATTTCCCACTCAAAATAATCCCCACACGATCTATCTTCTTTCTCCGGGCTTTTCATCCGTTTTGTCTCCATCACAAGTTGACTTATGGTGAATTACTCTGGAGTTTCAAGTCCTCAAGTGTGTCGGGCTTCGTCATGGCTCTCAGATTAAACTTGCCAGCAGAATTGTCGACGAGCGGTTTTTGATAGAAGATAAATCCCTTCTATTTCTTTTCCCCGTTGATGGGCATGTATTCTTCTTAATTCGTCGGCTATTTCTACGCTCTCGTCTTTTAAGACATTTTCCTTGTAAAAATTGAGCATGTGCTTAGCAATCTACCATAAACCGACATGTTTATCCGAGACAATCGTAATCTGGGACATCGGAAGAGACAAGGATTTTATAAATGATGACTTGTTAGTAGACATGTGTGGGGTAATGAGATTTCATTGATAATTGATGAGGTATCTGGTTGTGAATGCAGGATTATGGCGTGATTTTTTTTTCTTTTGCTATAGAAGTGTTTTTTTATTGTTCCGTTTTAGTGCATTTGTCCTTCCAGATTTCTTACATTTTATTACGACTGTGAGTAAAGTACGTCAGAAGCTGACTTTCTCCACATTTCATATTAAAATCACATGTTATTCTGTTGTCTGGATTGAAGGATCCAATAAAATAAACAAAGTGCTTTAACGGATGATTTTATTCTCCAAGAAGAGGTTTTTGTTTCATTCTGGAGGAGCATCTCCTCGGTCTCCTCGCAACAATTCTTTGTTCCTTGGGTTTGGTGCTCAAAGGGGTGGAAAATTTACTCAAAGAAAAATCAAATTAAATTAAACTTACAGGGATGAAGTGGAATAATATATGGCGGTTTGAGTAAGTGAAAGCCCTGCCCTGGTATATAATATCATGACTCTGTTTTTCCACAAGAGTCAGTTTTTCAATTTTGAGTTCTGGCTTCCATTTCCATGAGATATGAGATAAATAAGCCTCAATCATCCCCTTTAAAAGGCATCTTCTTTATTCCATGCTGTTTTCCAAGAACTGAAATGGGAGTTCAAGTCAACAGGACTTGGCGGCTCTGTTCTGTTATTGCGGATTGTGGTGGGCGAGGTGCTGATGCTGGTGGCCCTAACTGGCAACCTAAATTGATATTGAGTCTTCCTCCTGATCTTTTGCCGAAGAAGCTGTATATTCTGAGCTTCATGAGAACGCTGGAAGTCAGAGAACCCTCCTCCTCCGTTTCTCCGCATAGTTTCCAAAAAGATGAAGACATTTATTAGATAACTTGCGAAGCTCAAGTTCCATGTAATCCTTATTTAAATTACATACTTTCACTTTATCCCTGATGTGAAATTCCTGAGAGTAAAGTACCTACTTTACTTTACGATGTTGTGACTATAATCCCCATTAAATATTTTGGAAAAATAGAGGAGAAAGACAAAGTTTGTATTGTGGACATCAATCTTGCTTTTGGAAAGCGATTGAGAGAGGGGCTAAAAAGAAGTTGGGACGACATCGGAATTTCTGATATTGAAGATGTTCTCGCAGAATGTTCTCTCACACCATTATATCCAGGAACAACTCCGACATTTCCTTCCCATTCATGAATATCCTCTTTCCCTCGTTTTTCTTCAACCAACTCCCTTTTCTGTAATTAGAGGCTTTCGTTTCAAGGCTCCAGTCATTATGACCTGTCACCACTACCGACTTAAAAATATGAATGCCATTTTTCTAGTGTCAAAATTAAAATCTAGAGAATACTATGTCAAGTACTTACAAATTCACAGCAACTGTACATAGCATTAGAGTAGGTGATTCTATAAACTGATCTTAAGGAGAAAGTTACGACTGAGAAATTTTCTCTTGTTATTTATTTCATTTTCATGGAAGTTATCAGTGTATTCCGTTATTTTTTTAAATCTATTTATAGATTGATAAACGTTTATTTTGATTAGGGTTATTTTGAATCATACGCAAAATTATCTCATCTTACGACAACTGATTTAATAATTTAATTTAATCTTTCCGCAAAGGATGTTGAGTAAGTAATAATAATGCGGTTTGAACAAAGCAGAGACGATTGGAAATGGATCTGGAGGAGTAATTATGTATTTAATATATTAAAAGCCCATGATGATTTGGATTATTCCTCATTTCATTGGATGATTCACTTGTCTCAAGAGTTACTTTGATCTTGCTACGGGCCCCGTTGACTGGAAGCAGGAAGCGGAAAACATATTGAACTCCCTATTTTACATATCCTTGTCCTCGTGTATGCTTAAATATAAATCTAACTGCCGTTCCTCGTGCAGTCTCAACTAATCTCTATTTGTTTTGATAGATCAAGAGATTAGGCGAGAGTGGTCTGGATGGTTTCCGTATATCCAACTTATTAGATTTGACTTCCCTGTTTGATCTTTTAAGAGAACTTGGCTACAGGATGGGAATGTCTATGAGTAATTGGTTACTGCGGTTGTGGTTCCAACTTTCTGATTTAAATTTTTTGTTCTGTTCACAAGTTGAAGGAATCAAAATAGTACTGATTGATACTAAAGCTAGAAAAACTGTGCTTTTATCCCGTCTATGGGTTTTGGAATATTCAGAGGGTATCAATTGCCGATTAATAATGACTTGCTAATAGAAGAAAAACAAAATGTAAAAAAAAAAATATATGATTGGAAACATTTCCATCATTGGTTTTAACGAGGCAAATTGGCCGGTGAATTAGGCCGCTTTAGGCGAGAAAGAACAGGTACAGGTTCTTCAAGGGTGACAAAGAGTTTGAAAAGTGAAGGAGACTTAAAGGGTTATTAAACTTATGAGACATTACGGTAATAGGTGGGACATACGATCATCGTTACGATACTAGCAATATCATGATGAGTATGTGATAATTTGTTTTATGGGCCCTTTCTTCTGATGAAACGATAGGAGAAGGGGTAGTCCATTGATAATCGGAAAATAGGAAAGGGTTTGTTTGAATAAAATAATCGTCTCTTACCTCTCCTCGAAATATCCCTATTCCGCTCACCATACCGTTTTGGGGGATTGAACATTTGCGTCAGTAATTTGATTGAGCTAAGCCCCCGTTAAAATGAAATGGTAATAGATGAATTTTATCACATGTTGAGATTGAGATTTAGCGGATTATTCATATCATAACACGTCCATTCTCCTGGGTTATCTCACTATTATGTACTATTAATTTTCTTTTATTACGACGAGAAAGATTAAATTATCCCTCAGTACAGTTTTACTAAGGAAGGGGTGCGTGTTGTCTTTAATCGGCTTTGTTGGATAACCTTCGTCTCACATAAGAAGACTTTTGTACTAGCTAAAAATTTGCGACATGAGGCTTTAAGGACTTCTTTATTTTAATTGATTTATCAGGTACGCCTTGTAAGGTACTATACCTCCAGCATTATAAATTAGAATACGCTCATTTAAAATTAAAATTGTAAAAGGCGTAACTTCAGACCGAGGTGTTCACAATAACGCACATTTATACAAAAAGTTTGAGGTCAGATTATTTGACACTTTGCAAGCTCTTGTATTTCTCTCTCTCCTTTATCTATCAATAGGAATAACAAGTGTTTGGATTTGCATCTTAGGAGAGGAGGGCCTGACAATGTGCTTGCTCCTACTACACCAAGCACCACCCCATCTTAAGGGTCAGATGAAGAGATTAGAGCTGTTTAAGGTGCAAAGTAATTTTTTGTGGCCGAAGAAGTTAAGAAAGGATTGGAGGAAGGATACGAAGGAAGTAAATGATGGCAGGAGGATATAGTTTTATTGTGAGGGCATGGAATGTCGGGAAAAATCCTTTTAAGATATAAGCTTCATGAGATAAGTTGATAATAGGTAGTAGTGGGTCCTGTGCTTAGTTATTCAATTCGTTTCATGAATATCAAGTGACGGTAGGTTTTAGTGGTTAAGTCAGGCATGAGCGGGTCCCAGGCGAAGGGATCAGTTTTCCACGTTTTTGTCTGCTGATTCCGCTTCTTTTTACACTCTCGCATTCTTCTTTGGAGAGGAATATCTATCCAATTTTTAAAAGGGCTTTTCCAACCAAACTGCTTCCAATGGAAATAACCTCTCTTCACATCTCACCTAGAGAAAGAGAGGGGAAAGGTGATAATATGTGAGAGAAAGAGTTGAACGGGATGAGAAGATGGTGATCCTGATCCTCCTTTACTCCCCAAGTCCCATTCTATTAGTGGAAATAGGCCCCCTGATATGATTTCTGGAATGACTGCAATGGAGAAATAACCAAGAAAGAGCTGGAATGGATAGCCAAAAACCTCTCTGATTTTTTTATTTTAATATATATAACCTCAACTTACGTGCTACAATAGCTTGAGGAAACCACATCCCAGACCGTTATCGAGTTCCACAAATTGCAAAAATTTTCACCTATTTTAAAGCCACTTTCTGTACTTTCCCTGATGTAGGTAACGGACTGGGCTTAGGGAGGAAACCTTAGAGAGTTGACTACATTTAGCAATTTTTGGAAGGATCTTCTGAGTGTAGATGATTTCTAGGCGGCGGAGTTGTTAAAATCTTGTCCCAGTTTTCGGTTTCTTACTTACTTTCTTATTTGGATATTATGCAGTTTGAGGGTCCTGCTGCTAAAGAATATCTTAAATCGTATTGTTCTAGCCTTGAGTTGATACAAGTTTCAAGCGCTACACATTGCTTGGATGCGTCCCATAAAGTAGAAACCTCTAATCTCAATTGTTCAGGCTGTTTCTTTAATAGCTTGTAATATCTGGTCACATAAATGAAATGATGTTCTCAACCGTGATTGACAGAGATTGCAGAAGACCACAGATGTAGGCTACGGTAACTTATATAAATTTTTAACCCCTCCTGAAACCAAAAATCATGACTTGTCTATCGGAGTGCCAGGAAAAGGAAGTTCTTAAGTGAAAGTACACGGAGAGATTAAGTGGAAGCTAATGAATTGTTTCTGCCTTGTCCCTATCAAAGAAAGGGCTTTTGGCCTGGGGTTAAGAGGCTTATGCAGAATTTGGCACTCTGTCCTCCCTTATTAAATATTTGATGAGGGCCTGAGTTTATTAAGAAGAGATATTAGGAATTAGGAGTCAGCCAGAGTGAATATCATCAATTTCCTTTCCCCCACCTTGCGAAAGAAAGAAGAGCTCCATTGGCTAGCTTCTTAGGAGGAGAGTATCGATATCGATAGACTTGAGGATGAGGACACGATGGGCCTCGGCGATAAGTGGTCTTCCGATGGCACGGACCGCTTTATCTCACTTAACTGGAAGAGTGAAAATGAGATGGATGAAAAATGTAAGGAAGCCAAGGACAAGGGTTTAGAATTTAGAAGGGAGCTTTAAGCCCGATAAAAAATGCATTAAACTAACTTTGAGCGAGATGAGGGGGCTCGGGTCTTAAGCTTTCTAAATCCAATGATCCGAACCTTCTCACATATCCTTAAACTACCTCTACAACATACTTTCGAGTACCAGTCGCCCACCCTGCCCTAGCCGACTCTTACAGAACCTTCACAATGGAACTGGAAGGAAGGGTGACTGGAGGGGCAAAGAATTACGAAAATTGCTTATCCATATGAGTACATTCCCCATTAGCGATAACACAGACCATATTTACTAGAATCGACATGTAGAGACACTGCGAGAGCTAATGGTTGATAACACTAAAAAAGTTACCCCAGCAATTCCACTCCTCCAGCTCGTGGGATAGAGATAATGGAAACGGGGTGTTTTTCTCATCTTCCCTCATCTCATGTGTGCTCAAACACGGAGGATACAAGTATGTTCGAGATGAGGATAACTATAGATTTCGTCTCCGATTTAAGCTGGAATTACTCCTCCGCTCTCCTATTTATGAGATGGAGAGCGGATTTGAGACTGGTTTCGATTTAAAGTCGAAGAACCTCGAAATCCGACCAGATGATCGTAGGCAAAGTACATCCACTCACTTGAGGAGAAGAGATTGTCAGTATTGTTGTTAGGGATTGGAGATCCCAGTGGGAGGGCATCAGGGAAGATCTGGCCAGGATTTCTTCACTCTGAAACATAAGGAGGGTGCTAAGGAACTGGGGTACATTTAAACTGAAAGTGGTGAAAGCTCCTCTCTCTCTCTCCTTCCAAGAATGTAAGTTTTGGGTTATCAAGTACAAGGCTCCTTCCTCCTCTTCCATAATAATAAAGAAGGGCTCGTTTCTGGCTGTTGCGGAGGAAAGTTTGTAGGGAAAGTGGCGATGAACCGATGATATGATGAGAGAGAGAGAGAGGCTTAGAGTGGAGAAATCGAGAAGGAGGACCATCTGTCAGCATGCAAACCATTAAGGAGAGGTTCAGGTGTGGATCGAACAAGAAGCTAAGCGGCTGGGATTGAGTTCGATATCCCTGGTAACGAGGCAATCACCCAACCCGTCAACGTGCTCATCTATCAGATGAGGATCACTTCTACCACCGCGCTGCCCATCTCATCCCTCTATAAGCTCAGCCCGCTTTCCAATACTTCTCCACTTTACTATAATGTAATCTTTTGGGAAGTTGGGACGTGGACGGGGAAGGGTATTAGAGCCCTTTATCCGCCGCAGATATGTACCGTTTGCGAGAGGAACTTTCTCCATCCCACCGACCCTCTGATATATATTTCTGGAGAAAAACAAGGGAAAGTCTATGACAAATGGATGAGCCGCAAACACAAGGGAGGGCTTAGGTGGGCAAGCACGGGTCGCTAACAAGCACCTGACAAATCCCTAGCTCAAGTGGGTCATCCCATTCACATCTCCAACAAAATGCCATGTTACTCTCATCCAGACTTACCAGCTTTACTTTCACCACCACCACCATCATCGTTTGTCCTTTCTCTCTGGCTGGAGAAAAAAACATAATCTCCTGAATAAAGCCCATAACTCCACACTCGACCACCACAGTAACCACCGGGCAGAGTCAAAACTTACTACATCAATATCAAACCCGGTCCGACTTACAACGTAACTACTGGAACTACTAGGCTCCCTTATTCTAACCTCTCTTGAGTCTTGTTTTTTTCGGGAGGAAGAAAGGCTGAAAAAGTTACTTTCTGGTATTTCTTTGAGAAGAAGGGCTCAATACAGCTCTTTATCCTACTATTACGATTATTATCATCCGACATGTGTACCGATCTCTGTCCGATGGGCCTTCTGACGATTTTTATTTATTTATTCCCACCTACTCAATCCCGTAATTGCATACAATATCCGGGGCTGGTGGTAGTTGGGGGTTGGTTTTAGATGGTTTTTGTTATATAGTTTTTAACCTCGATTTTGGAGTTATAAAGATTTACTGTTGGTTACGAAATTTCTTCAAAGCTGTAGACTGGACATTTTGTCCAAATGTTGCTCGGAGATTCTTAAGCTTGTTCTGACTGGGCTACAGTCTACTCTAGCGCTGTCAATGCAAACTGTAGTGTTCTTGCTTACAAAATGATCTAATTTTGCAAAGAGTTTTCATTAATAAGTGGGAATCGACAGATTGCCATTTAAATTTAAATGAACAACGATTCCAATTCCAATAACGTAATTAATAAGGTCTTCACAACAACAAATGTCCAACAACTTTGCTAATCAATGTTCAGTTACAGACGTCTTGCGTAGAGTTATAACGTGCCATTTCTGTACATTAAAATCAGGGGTGCCTAAACACCATTGGATATGAAACACACGATATGTCAAATTACTAAAAGACAGACAGCCTGGAATTACTCCGAAATAGTTTTCTAAGTCTGGAACAAATGGAAGGGAGTAAATAAGCAAGGATGATAGAAGCTAGAGTCAAAGCATCTGAATTCAATCTGGGAAATCTAGTTTTATTTGGAAATATTATAGGAGTCGAGATCATAAATCACCGCAAAGTGGCTTTCAGAACTCTCACACCATAATTTAAGTAGTCCCTACTAACACGGAGAAAACCACGGGTGACGTCCAATGACTTTATTGTATTTTGACTATAAAGCAGTCCAAGTGCCATATGGCAGTTGGCTCCTTAAGTCCTCCTTAACAATTTGTTTTAAATCCGAATACCGACACCCAAACTGTTATTTTCTGTTGTAGTTGTAGTAGTAGTGGGTTAGCCAATCCGACAAGTTGAGTTCCCAACTTAAAGATTACATCTCAATCCAATTTATTCGGATGTTTTTTACGGAACAATATTAACTAGAAACGGGATCTATAATGTCTTTTCACACCCTATAAAGATGCGGATTGGAGTTGCTCCACTCGCAATCCAGCCAGCTAATACTCAACATGGACTTCGGTTTTCATCACAAGCTTATATTGTTTTTTCCGTCTTTGAATTGACTTCTTGGAGAACGACTTTTCAGGATTTTACTAAGATTTTAAAATATTCAAGCTCGGAATCCTATTTCAATACTGAAAATCCAATACGGAAAATCTCGCTGACTAAAGAACTCGAACGATGATATTTTGAATGCGGAATACGAATATAGTCTGTAAACAATGAAAATAAATCCCCAAAAAGTCAGGATGCATGAAGTAAACAAACAATCTTGAGAGTAAAATCATGCGTTTACAAATACCATTCGGACAGAGCGGGTGTCTATAGTCGTTATTAACGAAGCGTCAACAGTTGGATACAACTGGAATCATTAATTCGACTGTAAATTCGTAGTCTATTTTCAAGCACACTTACAATGTAATAGTTTCTGTTCATCAGAACACGCTGAGATCATAATTTTTACATAATATTTTTTTACTTGCAGGAAGACGCAAAGTTGGAGAGTTTACTTGTCCTGTTTGCAAAATGTCACTTCACCCCATCGATTTGGAATCTCATTTGCTGAATGAAGTGGAGCAACTCATCTGCATCAGTCAGATTCGACGACAACAGCAACTCCGCGGAGAGCCTCTGGCATCCTGTTCATCCAGGGATTCTCCAAATGCAATGATTAAGAAGGAGAGCCCTATTGAACTAACGCAGGATTCCAGATGGGACGTATGGCAAACAACTCATTGACTTTAAATCCGACTTTACGAATATTGTGAGTAGTGCTTTAAATGGAATTAACCTTGAACCTTCTATATTCCAGGCCTATCAAAGAGTCCGAAACAATCGTCACTCGAGACTTCGGCTGAAAACACGTAGACGCCGTGAGGAAAGCGGTGGTAGTGGTCCTGGGCATCCACAAACCCCTTTCCCAGTTTGCAGAATCCCGTTGCATGGCTCAAATGAGCAGCTATCTGGTCATCACCTCGATTCCTGTATCCGCAAGGTGATCCTCTTGTTCTTAATTGATACTGCTAATTTTCTCAATTAGTGCAAGATTTTAAACATGAAATTGTGTTTGACTTTCATAGAATGGTGAACCCATTGATGAGGATGACGAGCCAGTTGATATTGAAGGGGATGGTGATGGAGATTCCCGAGACAATGAGTACGAATGGAATGGCCACCGACGGATATCAAAGTCGATGCACAACCATCCAAGTAATTTCAACGACATTTTTTTTTCAGAAAGTCAATTAAACTTGCGCATAATTATTGAGATTTGAGATTTTATTCAATTTTTTTTAGTGACGGCTATCAACATGACGACGTCAAGACGGAGGGAAGACGAAAATGATTCCCTCGAAGTAGTTGTGGATGGAGATGAAGCTTCAGCATATGGATATGCTCAGTACACTGAATCCGACGTCCAGGCTGCTTTAAAATCTCCCCAAAGCTTAGCCTCGACACCTTCTCGAGATGATTTCAATCCCACAAAAGATAACAAGAGGTAAAAATACTATATCTGAACACGACATGGTGGGAAGACCGCTGAAAGTTAATCAGGGTCCCACGTGCTGTACGGGGGCTTAAGAGCTTATAAATACGCTACATAATTCGATACCCTACTCCTATTTAGCTCGCATAGCTCGGTAACCTACCTCTGCATGTCTCACATAGCTTGGTTTCTTACCACTACCTGATAAAATATGAATTTCAAATTCCTTCTAGCCTTCTGTTTAATTATATCATCTTTTAATTTACAACATGCGGTTACAATTATCTTTTTGCTTGCAAATTTTCATCAATTGACAATTTCTTTAGAAGTTCAATGCTGTGAAAATAAATAAAAGATTCTAAAATCGAAGGCACTTGGAGATGAGCGCATTAGATTTCATTCGTTTGTTAGATATCAAATGTATCTGAAATGCTTTTAAAATCAATTTTCAAAATCAAAATCAAATTTTAATTTATTTATTTCTGTATTTAGCTGGGTCGATGAAGATTCTTCAAATGATGGAACGAAAGATGATGGTACAGGGGGCTTGAATGACAGTATAAATCTTAGGATGGTTATACAAGCCCTAAGAACTCGAGTTCGTGAGCTGGAAAAAGAGCTAAATTCGGGGATTCCAAATGATGGCAATCATTGCCTTGTTTGCATGGTATGCATAATTTATTGATTAATTTATATGCTAATTTATTGTCTTCTTCACTTTGTATTATAGACCAAATATATTTAAAAATTTTGAATTACAGGATAGGTACAGGAAGCCCGTTGTGTCCATATCGTGTTGGCATGTTCATTGTGAACGATGCTGGTTAAGAAGCCTGGTAAGTCAATCACTCTTAATTAGCGTGTGATTTGAGTTTGAATTTCAAAATGTTTAACTATATTTTTGTCTATTTTTAACGTTTTAGGGAACGAAAAAACTATGTCCTCAATGCAATATGATAACTTCAGTAGCTGACTTAAGAAGGATTTTTTTATGACGAGAAAACCCTGAACGAAATGTCCCATTCAAAGTTCTTAATATAATTTAGACGAGTATTGAATACACTACAATCTAAAACCATCATTACGCTCGCCAAGAAGTTGAAATTTAGTTACAAAATTTATTTTACGTACGGTACTTGTTACAATATCTCACATTTTATGAAAATACGAGTTGTAAAACTTTTGAATCAGAATTCATTGACGGTTTATGAGTGATATTGATATTTAAGTAAAGTAGAAAAAGTGAGCCCGTAGTTGTGCCGGAACGTATTGTTTATCGGAGGCTTGCCTGTCTGCAGTCAAACAATCTGACGATAAGTTAGATTTAGAATGGTGTTTATTCCGACTATCGTAGACTCGTAGAGTTATCCTCAGTCAACGAGTGAGATTTTTATTCTCAGCAGTAATGGGTTTAGAATAAATAGTTTTTTGTGGAATTGAACGAACACCGCAAGAAATATGAAAGTATAATACATCTATAATAATATTATTAAACTAATAAATCTATCATCACATAACACATAAGTGACACGGTTCACGACAATTTAACTCTAATTAAGATCTATATATTATTAGCTCTAGAAACTTTTTAAAATGCTATGTGGGTCAATATAACTGATAACGATATGTATAACCTCTTTAAAGTTAGTCAGTTATTAATTTTAAATTTACGATATTAAAATGAATCAAAGTGTGAATGACGAGTTTTTTGACAAATATAATCAGTAATAATATAATAAAACAGAACAATTGTGAAAATTACTCAAAATTCGTTTCTTTTTAGTTTTCAATCCTAAATTTGTCTTTATTCCTGCTCTCTTAGCCCTACCATTCCATTCGAAAACGCAACTTCGAATTGATTGTTTAGGAAATTGTGGTGGAATGAAAACGATCATTTTTACGACTTCTCACTATATTTATTCGGTTCAAGTTCTTATGATGTTAGCTTTTAAAAATTATTTTAGAAGCCAAACATTATTGGGCTACCAATGCAAAATGATACTGTTTATAAACAGTGAGAAGGAATTCATGCAGCTTCAAAATTTTGTTTTCAATTGTTTTTATTTCATTCAAATAAATAGTTGTTGCTACACATTTCTTTGACAATCAAATAAATAAATATGTACACGACGTCACTGTGAAGAACAAGTAGGACAATGTTCCTGCCGTGTTTTACTATCTAGTCAGTATATTTGTAAATCTGTTGCCCCAATTTGTTGCGGGCCATGTTTCACATCGGAAAGGTTTAACAACAGCGTTACTTTTGAGACACCCTGTACTAGTGATATAAGGCTACACACTTAGCAATTAAACGGACCCGCAGAAGTAATTTAAATACGAAAAACATGGAGGTAATAAAAGATCATGCCTTGGGACAGAATGTGCAGATCACATCGACAGGAATTACAATTTGTAGTCTAATTATTATACCTTCTACTGAGTGTTTATCACTAAATTGTACGAATAGGACATCAAAAATGACATAGATGTAATTCAACATTAGTACAAACATTTCATTTCAAAAGAATCGACTCTATAGCTATAGTATCAGAATTTGAAATAATTTGTGTTCCAAGCGTTTCAGTCAGACGAGTTAAGTACACGTTTAAACGGCATGTAAAAATTAGCACACGATATACCTTCAACATCACGGCTATCTACAAAATTTGGGTACGAGGAAACCTCATACCCATTGCAATTTACTAGGTTCTGGCTTAGAGTTAGAGTTAATTCCTTGAAAAATCAATCACGTCACAAAGGTACAAATGTATTCCAGGTAATCGTGTGGAAACATCGAGAATTGACTACAAGCTATTTAGTCACTGTACGAACCTGCAAGCAGATTGAGAACAGATCGTATATATATTCTCTATATATATATTTATGGTACTTCTTTAGGTCCAAGTTTACAAAAGGTCATTCAGTTGCACAACTCAGGTCACTTCATAAAAATAACTCAAGTTCTGTAAAGAAGCGTGGTTTCGTAACATGGAAGAGTTATCATCACAACAACAATCGTATGTACTAAAGAATTTTGCGATCTTCCTCAGATCCACAATGATACTACTACTACAACTACAACTACAGAGAAGTTCGTATTCCACGCAATAAAAGATAGACATTCTATATCGATACAGAGAACTGTCAAAAGAATTTTACGTTCCTAATCTGGCATAGCTCGTACAAGAGGTATTGTAATTTAAAAGAAATAATTCAAGATAGATTACAAAATTACAGATTTGAACAAGTAGAGGCTTCCGACGGAAGGGACTTATTCAAGTCCCCTCGCACGGAGCAATGATCAGTCAAAAGTTTGCAAGAAAAGATTTCTCACTTGGATTGCGGTTCCCATACGTTGTAAGTGATGGGCATTCATCCATGCGTTTTAAGTTAGAAGAAGTTAGTTCTAAACAGATTATTAGTTTTTTGAAGAATTTGAAACCTCGAGGAGAACAAGATTTTCGGAATATCTTTATAAACAGTTAGTTAGACCCCTATTTGAAGACTCTCTCTGTTTCACGCGACTCTCTGATTTAAGTACTTGGTTCAGAAACTTAGCAGAAAACATACTTTATAATATATATAATATATATATGTATATATATAATTTAACAGTCAGTGGGGGTGGTGTTGATACTTCTGTCTGTGTCAGTATTATAATTACTACTACTTGTAAGGACTTTTACTTATCCATTTCTACAACTCGATTTTGATTTGAGGTTGACATGTTACACGGGTGTGTGAATGAAAAGTGTGCGGTGCCAATCATCTAATGGCTATAATAATATTTCCAAACGGCATTTGCACTTCTTTTCTTGGATTTTATAAATAACACACTACGACACTATCGTTACAGATTACTTAGCCTGGACACGGTATAAGGTAATTTTAACAGCGCCTTACGGAATCATCCGGAGCCTGCTAGTAAAACTATTAGGTATATTGCTACTAGGATTATGTAAAATAATTTACAGTAAGTCTATTATTATATATACTTAACGTTCTCTATTACTTACGGGCATTCCATGGGATTCGGATTAGTTCGCCTGATTCTGAGTATAAATATGAAATATCTATAATCCGTCAATTGTATTATATTTACGAATGTGTTACATATTGAGAGATTGGTACATAACAAATTTTTACAGTATAAATATCAAATATAAATGTACTTTCACGAATTAAACATCTCAAGTGCAGTTTTTCCTATTTAGAATCATTGGATGGATCCAGCTTTCTTAGCTTAGACAGGTACACAGGTAATTGTCATTGGTTTGGTTACAAATTATTACTCGGTAGACACGAACACGTTGCTCCGTCCATAAAAAATTTCAAGCTAAGAGTAGATCTTTAATATAAATATATGTTATAAATAAAAACAACTGAATTTCCACAATATAAATTTCTATGTACATTTTCGAAGGTAAATCCGTAGCCCTGAAATATTACAGATCTAGCTACCGAATTGAATTAATTAGTATTAATTCTAGAGTTTAGAATATAAATAAATTGGTGAATAAATAATATTAGCATCCGCACATTCTATACAAAGCTACTGTAACCGATACAAATATAAATACTAAAATAAATAATTCGAGATATCCTAACGGTACTAGGTACAAGTATATTTCACGTAACTCGTGAACATCAATTACATTCAATACGATGTGTACAGAGAAATCGAGACTTATTAGATGTGCATAGATTCTTACAAAGAGTTTTTTTGGGAACATGTTATCGTTAGAGGTCAGACACATGAATTTAAAACACCGAGCGATTGATTAAATTCAAAACTTCAACGACATTGAAGGACGTGACTTTGTCTAGTTGGAAGAGTCACATGAGTTCTCATCATGTGTAGCATCTCCCGACGAAGTGCCAGTTGGTTTTTTCGTGACGAGAAAATTCTTTAAGCAAGCCACCTCCGTCGCGAGACGAGCCAACTCCGATTTCAAATGAACGTTCTCCGTTTCCAAAACCGACTCCTCATTGAACCGTTTCTTGGACCGTTTCCTTTGCGGTGCCTGAGCAGAGTCAGTCGAAACCTCCGCATTGGCTCCACCCTGTTTCTTATAAGCCGCAGTCAAGTGACTGAGTTTCCGAACATTAGACAAGAATTTGTCGGCCCCTTCTCCGTTTATCGAGATACCAGAGTCCCTTTCATCCGAGCTTCCAGACCCGCTAGTTGTGGAATCATCGTGATCCCAAGTAGCACAGGGACTCACTTGAGTGTCCTGTTTCAAGACATGACCCACATAAGCGTAAGCAGGCAGGTCCTTCTCGCCGAGATTGATCTTGTGACGCAGTTTATGTGGGAGACTTGCAGATCCGCCATTAGTGACCATGTTTCCGTTTGGTTTGTTGGAAACTACAATCATAATCAAATTAATGTATTAGATATTTATTTGAAGTCGTGCTCGCATTAATTAGTACAAGTACCATCTCCAATCCTTACCTTTCGAAATTGGTCGACACTCTTCGGTATCTGAATTGTCTTCATGGTCCATGTGCTCTAAAGAGGACTGATTGGATGAGATGCTGAGGTTCAAGATGTTCTCCGAAGGGGACAAGCTACTTCGATTGGATCTTAGACTGTCATTATTCTGTATGTGATTGTACTCATCGGGACTGTGATTGTACGCCGAGTGATGGTCTCCATGTGACTTCTCGATATCGATAATTGGTGGCTGCATTGTGCCACGGGGCCCATGATTCGTCATTGAATGCGGCAATGGGCTTCGAGATCTGTCATCCATATGATGACTGTCATCCATGTGATGGCTATCATCCATGTGATGGTAACGATCTGGGCTCCTCTCGCCTGAACTCATTCGTTCCCGTCCCGAATGTTCACTTGAAGAAGGCGAAGCCTGGTTTCCGGAACCTTTTCCAAAGGTTGGGGGGAATATTTTGGTTCTCTTCGAGAAACTCAGTAATTGTTCATTGCTTGGAAGGGTTGCGAGAACTTGTTCCAAAATTATGAGGTTTTCGCCACTGATTCCAAACTTGTCTTTGATAGCGTGTAACTGTGCCTTCAAGACGTGGTTTTCCTTTGTCAACTCCAAGACCCTCTGTTCCAAAACCATGTCATTGAATCGTCGCTTCTCTCTTGACCGTTTCGCAGCCTCGTTGTTGCGCCTTCGACGATCCCAGTAACTGTCATCCTTCTTATTGTCTGGAATAAACTCTCGTTGTTTCCTCTGCGTGAACAGATCCTTCCGTTTCATGTTATTGCTCAGGTCGTACGCAACTTGGAGTGGGATTGGTGGGGGTGGTGGGATGTTTGGAAATAATTGATTGGCAATGCTTCCGTTTGAATTCATCATGATAGAATTTGACATTGGGGGACCTGCCATGTTGGGTTTGCATGCATCGTTTCCAATAGGAGATTCTTGGCCATGAGCCACCATTACTTGCCTCCGCAAATGGACATCTGAAAAAACATCAACAAAATATAATTTAGCTTATTTGCAACTTCAATCGCAAAAATATTTGCACTAATGATTCTCGACTTAAAACCAGGAAATTGTTTTCCAACATAGTATAGTTACGAATCCACAAGCGTAAATGGAAGCCCTCTGTTCATCTCAAATGTTTTCCCTAATGAATACCATGCTTTCTCATATTGCAACAAAATACACGAATAAAGAACCGCATACATATAATTGAACGCTATTTATCAGTGCCTTGACATACAATGCGGCATAAGACCGCAAGACAATGTAGTCATTTACATTTGTTTACACGTTAGGAACTGACTCAACGGAGCCGCATGATATTTTATTTCAGTCAACGTGTCACTGATTTTCCATGAAATTATCACATGCAGGTGAACGTGAGACACATGCTTCCATGTAACGATAATAATATTATGAACTTGTAATCATTCATCTGTGGTACATTTACCAATTACATCCGAGAGCCTTAATTAAATCAAGAAGCAAAATTACATCCAGCTTGATTCAGCCCAATTCAGCTAGACAAACAGCAGCCCGGCTTGTACTACGAAACAATAACTCCGCCTGAACCCTCTCATAATCCTGTCGAAATGTGACGAGTAGCTAAAATCGTCCGTTATATAAAACCATATGAAACCGTTCTTCTCTAGTTACTAAGAAAACAAATAGATACGGTTCCCTCTTTGCCGAGTGACATACATTAATTCCAAAACCAGCCGAAACGTGACGATAAAAAATGTACATTTTAGATAACTTGGAAATTCGGATCAATGAAAGACAGTCAATACCCAATGAATTTTTATGCTACTAATATTCCTAGCCCATTTCCATTGAAATTATTAACGAAAAATTCAGGGCATTCTTCTTTTGGATAGTCATACCCCCTTGTCCCCGATACAAGTTTATCTCTTTCGTCTTGAATTGATTAACTGTGTCTTTAATCCATTTGAAATGGTAACGATAGGCCACAACATGGAATGGATGCCAAATGCCAATAAATTACCCAACCTCCTGGCCGAGTGCTAGATAAATAATAGAGTGAAAGGAGAGTTTTAGTTGACTTTGACGAATGCCTAAAAAGTTTGTAACGGGAATTGAGTCCCCGAGAAAGGAAGGAGTACCAACATTGCTAACTAACTCAACCTTCACTGACACTGTACTGTACGCAACGTCAAGTACAGCCATTCTGCGCCTATATCAATAACACATCAGAATTCCGAGTGCCGTTAGTAGAATGGAATCCTGTTTTGATGAACGGGTTTCAAGTTTCAAGTGAGTGAAAATAAAATCATATCCCCTCGTATATGAGTCTAATCGGGGGGATGCGGGGGGTCAGGGAGGGATCATGCACATTACCAAACGTGTGGCTCAAAAACTTCGATGTTCTCTCTCTCTGATCACGAATGATAGGATGGAAATAGTCCGAAATAGCTGGGAGTTAGGCCTAGAAAAGCAGGAAATAGTTTTTATCCGGGGAGAAAGTAGGAGGAATGAGGAGAATAATAATTCGGGTATTTCGAGGTCGTTCGACCAACCCGCTGTTTTGACACAAGGCAAAGACGTAGAATATAGAATACACTCCAATAATATTTAAGGCCATGTACAGTAAGGCCGATATGTTTCCCCGTTACGGTCACATCATATCCATGATAATGTAAGCTGAAATAAATTCAACTGATAAATGCTGCCATGATAACTGCTCGAAACTCAGCAAAATTACAGAGTTCTCTGACAGAGACTGTACACCCAATGTGTAGGGTCTATATTAGGATGTATAGAAGGAATTATCGACCCATCATGGATACGTCGTCCACATCAACAGAGTACAAGTACAGGGCTCTCAGAAACGGACTGTGCTGGCTTTTGGAACGTGTGACAAGGGGAAAGTAGCGACTAAAAACAGCTCTCCTTTCCCAGGACCGTTTACGGCAACACGTGAGATTAGACTCACGTGTGTGGGCAACAGAACTTTCTCCAATTACGAGAGAAGCCTATCCTTTGACTTAACTTCTCTTCCCTTTTAATTAATTGTCATTATTTTGTTGGAGAGGGATAAACAAGATTTACTTGTTCAATATCTTTCCTCAACTTGCGTAATTTTTACAGATAAAAAAATCCGACGATCTAGCCAGTACATCATCGTCCTAATACTGTTACCCTCTTGTCCAGACTCAGACTATTAAGTAATGGGATAATAATATGAAGAGTAATCATTAATCACATTTTCTATGTAAGCTTCCTTTGATTAGCAATGTATGGAAGCTTGTAGTACGTATTTATAATTTGTATTGGATGCAGTAACTCCGTCCCAAAACCTTATCAACCCAGTTAAACGAGAAACGAGAGATACATAAATAGGCTCCCATTCTATCAAATTCCCATTCATATTCTGCATTTAATAATCTTATGTAAGAGGGGGAGATAAACCTCCGTGGAGATATTTTCCGCAATTTTTAACAATCATTTATATCTGGAATCTGGATGGTTATGAAATAGATGACCATTATATCTCTGATGCAACCATGAACAATTTGTTCAAGGAACAGCATCAGGAACAACGAGCTTCGTATTACGTACGTAAGACTATGCAGTTCTTGACTTGAAAAAATGATACTAATGTCTTTATATGCCTCATACATTTTTTACCTGGAATTGGCGTCGCAGTTAGTACTTGGTACAAGTTGCCACAAACACAGGGAAAGGTAATATATACTACAGCTCCAGCATGCAACATAATCATAACGTAGTTCATGCCCATCATTAAATGTAGCTTTTAGCCATTAGTATTAGTAACCATTTCTTTCATGGGTTCTGGCTCTCAATAACGTACCACGTATCAGAAATAAATGGAATTACCTAACTCAAAAAACGAGATGATTGCATAATCAGCAACATAGTGTGGATCCTCTAACTCTGACATGTAACGCAGTACTAGTCATCTTATAAAAAACAAACGTTTCGAATGATATTTCAATTTTATTGATTATTATCACTCCAATCTCTGCCTGTATAATTTAGGACTTGCAGTTATATCATATTCCATATATAAAAGCTTTGACACTGCAAAAAAAATCCATAACCGAAGGGGATTTTTTTGTTTTTGTTTTTTTTGGGATTGACGAATTTACTTAAAATGCAAGCAATTCACATTTAAAAAGATGACAGGCCGTCAAAATTCATTTCGGATTCCAACGAAATATTATATCCCAATTCCCAACTTATTTTGCAACTCCAAAAAACGTAATCCCCTACCTACCAACTACGTCAATGTTAATTTAAAGGAACAGATTTTTTGCATATCATGATGCAATTTTACACGATACATGATGTCAGAATTTTGAAACGTATACATGTAGTTTAATAATGCCTAATGAATCAATAAGAACGGTAACTTTCTTAGAAATGCATTTTTCATACCAACAGAGTAAGGATCCTTTCTCCGAAAAAAAATTCCACAACTTTGACAGTAAAAACACGGAGCACTTGCCGGTAAGGTTTATTAGATCGGGGCAGAAATAGAACGTAGTTTAGGTAGCACGTAAGTGGAACTTGTTATCCGAGTAAAAATATACACACTACTACTCACTATGTTACATAAAACTCTGAACTTATCCTTCTACTTCCGAGTTCTCAACTCTGCTTCCGAATTTCCGGGAGCACGAAACCGGCAGAGAAAACTGAGCAGAGTACTCAAAGGTCTATCTCAGTTTTAAGAGAGCCTTTCCGTATGGTGCAAGGCAAGGTTAGTTACTAGCATTCGATAAACAACGATAACGATGAGGAGTGTATGAATTAGAAGCTCTCAAGTAAGTCTTTCCACTTCAAACAAAAACAAAAATCCTTTTTCCAGGAAAGAATGAAAACAATTCCGGAGCTAGAGAAAGAAATCTCAGATAATTGGGATAAAAGACAATAATACTAATAATGAGACGATCTATACATCAAAGACGAGGATAATAATATTATTATTATGTCAGCACAATAACAATCTAATGTCACCGAATGTCAGGGACTGAAAGAAGAGGCGAGCAGTAATGAGCATGATAATCGATGAGAGGATGTTGTTGTGAAGACTCGTGGGCTTTTGCTATTTTCCACAACCTCTTCTGTTTATACCAAAAACATGTGAGCCAAAGTTTTGGTCGGGCCCGGGTCGGGGATTTGCGAATTTACTTTTATTTGCCAGATTCAAGGGAGAATAACATTGAGTTAGCGAAGCTAAGGAACGATATAGAGGACACACTTTTCCCCACATATAAGCTTACTTATCATTACTAGAACTCGGCGTAAGTAACGATAGAGAGTGAAGCAAAGGTTATGTGCGGGTTGGACTTCGAAACAGAGTTCAAACGCTTGCGTGATACGGAGAAGATCGCGGGTGGCAGTTCATCCAATGTCTTGTTATGATAATAATAATATAATGATCGTAAGGTTAGTATATTACATTATGATCAGTTTTAGCTTGCCCTAATGATGGCTTTGCAATTTTTGCGAATTTTTTTGGGGGATGAGTATGTAGAAGTGTTACCATTCCCATTCATGTTACGATCATCATCATCATCAGGGGAATTGGGATGTAGAATATCATGGAGAGTCACTACTCGGCCGTCCATCGAAACGGCTTCACTCGGCGAACGAAAACCCCGAACCCGTAGGTCACCTTGATTACGTAAGCCTTTTGATTCATTACATAAAGCACAATAGCTTTTAAACTTAAATCGCTTTCCCCTTTCCCTTACTTACAGGAGAGAGTATCATCATTCTACTTTGCCCATCCAAAATAGCCCTACCACTACCAATACAGGATTACTACTTATCTTCGTTGTTCGTACTGGTACTATAGCAAAACCACCACCGCCTCCTTTTCCAGCAGAGAGAGAGAAGGCAGATAACTTAGCAATCGCATATTTGTACTCGGAATTATATACATGTAATAACCACGCATTTCCAACCAAAGTGCACCGAACTCCAGAGCTCCTGAACTCAAGACAAGATCATTGCATAACATCTCTCTCTCTCTCTCTCTCTTTAGATATATTTCGATACTCTCACGTAATACAACTCCACCAGCACCTGCCAATCCTTTCATTTAATCCCTGCTTAATAGAATGGAAAAATACTACTATTCCAACTTGTCCATAATATATTCATAGTCTTTAATCCTACTTGTCCCACGAGCGTTTAAGCTGGAGAGTATTAGAAGTGAATGCCCCGATGATAAATATAGTAACTGATTTTAAAGGAACGAGATGGTCTCCATACCGCTACAGTAGGAACTGATGACATAATCCAGAGTTCAATACGAAAATGAATCACGAGATTAGAAGAATATATTATCATGCTTCCACGTGTGTCATCAAATTATCATGTTTTTTGTTAAATTTACAACCTCATTTACTGGGGAGATACTCAAATCGTTTTTTGTTAAAAAATCTACTTGCGAATCTCGGAACTAAAAAACTGTTTGCTTTAATCCTTGATGCCCAATAAAATACGGAATTGAGAGTACTTGTTGCGAAATAATAGCGTAACCTTGAAATTCCGTCGACTTGGACTTGCCTCTTGTCAATACGCGGAAATGAAAAGTTGAATCATAATCAGATGGGCTCCTAATTCCCAATCCACTTCCACTAAAAACGGAAGTGAATGAGTATGAGTCCAGCAGAATGGAGTTGTCGGCGGACTTCTTTATCTAATCGGCTATACATTCATACATTCCAGGCTCCTATTAGTAAGTAGCTACATAATGAGCTTCTTATTCCCAACAGGTCTTACACAACACAAATCAGCGTGTTACAGAATATGGACAAGGAATACATTATTGTTCACATAATATTATTATTATTATTATTGCGGATATTAAAATTCTGGACTATGACTATTCATGTGTATAGGTACTCGACAAGTTAATATTATCGTGTCATTATGCACATTCTCCATATCCCATTTGCAGTGGAGCTCGAGATGAAGGGGTAATAAGTACATGGAAGAACAGCAGTAGTTAACTATAACTGCTGCGATTAGTGAATGGCAATATAAATGGGATAGAAGAACATGGGGCTAATAATATTATTATTCCGTCATGATTGCGAATTTGTGAAGCCTTGGCCACGACCTCAGTTCCTTCTCTTTCCTTCTCAGCAACTTCCGTAGTAATTACGTTACAGTCTCCAAAATAGTTCCTCAATTTTTTTCTGCCTCAAAGCCATTCCAAAAACTCCTATTACATTACTTATTATTACGCATACATTTTAACCTTTAAATTACGCTCATGATTTGAGCTCTCTCCTCCGGACTGCGTATTTAAATGCTCCTAACTTTTTTATTTAACAAAAAAACAAGGATATTATGCAAAAATATCTGTCGTAACTTGGAGTTTGGAGTACATCTTTGGGCCATAACACATAAAATATGGGTCTGTTCATAATTATACAAGATGCGAAAGCTTCTCTTGCTTTTTTACTGGCTTTATTTTATGCAACAGCTCTCGTACTTACTTGGTGTCATTTCTTCCTCTGGATAAAAGGCAGAAAATTAGTTTGAATGCGCAAAGAACATGTGAAGAAACCCTGTCAGTTTTACTATCGTGCCTGTAGTTTTTGCCAGAGTGGGCCAATACATTGTGGTATCACCACACATGAGAATTCAATGCCTTTAAGTTTCGGAACTACTACATCCGATGACCCTCACTCACTTCGTACTTGTCATTAAATATTCATATGCGTTGGGCTTATAGCTTTTTTGTAGTCGATTTTAGTTGAGCAATGTTAAGCATGGATGTTATTATTATTCCGATCCTTAAAACATTATTCGTGACTGAGCATCATCCCCGTTCCGACTTTTTGGATTTGTAATGGATGGAGGGTGAGTGTGTGTGCGGTTGGTTGTGGAATCTGTCTTAAATGTTGGGAGGATGGCAAAAACACATTTGAATCCAATTTAAATATTTGCAAACTATCAAAAACAACAACAAGGCAATGGCAAAGTCAAGGTGAAAGGCTTATCAATGAAACGAACTGCGGGTGGAATGGAGCTCTCGTTCCCTTTGTAGATTGCATTGCACAGGCCGTGTGTTTGTTCTATTCAGAGTTGTAATTGTAAATGGATAGCATGTTGTTGTTGACAGTTGGCTTGAGGGAAAGTGTGTTTTTCAGATGGAAATTCGAATGTACTAATTTAGAAATGGCTCCATTTAATTATATCAACAGCTTAATGTAAAGTATCCTTCAATTAATCGACCCTCTGTTTGTTCATGTGGACGCATGTTGTTGTATGCGTAAGATAACCGATGATGCATAATTGATATCATAATGCTATAATCCTCATTTGTTATCATCTGATCGAATGAAAAGGCCCGTCCGGGCCCAACTTTGTGTTAAAATATTGAATAATCCCTTTCCTATGAAATATTAATATTCCAACAGGTACGGAAGTAGTGTTTGAGGTTCAGTTATGTGACCTAAATATTGAATTGAGGGGAAAACTATGCAATGGCCAATAAAAAAAATCTGTATTATACATAACAGGACAATAAAAAAAACGGCTACTGGAGCACGGTATCGGTTCTCAACTAACCCAGGCGTACATGGAAGTACCAGGAAGTGGACCAGAATGCACTGTATCATATTGTAGATGTAAGTAGGTTCATCCTCCAAACAAAAACCGAATATAAATGAGTAAGGAACAATGAAAAATGTTGTAAATCATTCCGATGATCTGGGCTCGGCCTACTTGCTCATCCTCTTCTGTAACACTTTTCAGCCAAATCAAATCCTCGCCAACACCTACAAACTAATCAATTCAACCTGTTCTAAACTCTGTCCCCAGTCCTGTCCTCGTGAAATAACAATGGGAGCAAGTACAATAATATGTAACTGTCGTTTCCAACTTCCAGCGAAGACGAATAACTCATTCACAAATTACAGTCCTAATTATAATTACCGATGATTAATACATACGCCGTTCCGTTTTCCGTTACGTACGGCAAACGGCTACAAGCCCTCTAATTCCTTGCAACAAAAAACAAGGAGGAGGAAGGAATACTTAAAAAAATGAGACGGAAATAATATTAATAATAATAATAGAAAAGAGACAGAATGAATTGCATTTCATGGTGGACTACTGAGCTACATTCGTTCACACAGCCGGTAGAGAAAGATGCTTAAAAATGAAGTTTACTTGCATAATGAAAGAGGCTGTGGTGCCGTGGGTAAATAGTAGAATACTAAACTTCGTGAAGAGATGATGATGATGTAGGATGAGGTATTAGCACTTCTCGTGTAGGTTGCAAATTGCAATGATACAGAAGTATAGACAAGTAGGTTTCGAATCGACTTGAAGTCTTCTCAGGAATCGAGGTCGTGGAATACTTTCCTAATCAGCCTCTATTTTTCATTCCTTATGCTAAAGTTTGCAACTTTGTGTCTTGCCTCCCTCGTCGTCGTCCTCAACCTTAACCATTATTCGAAATGTAAGTCAACCACGACGAGCGTTCTCTATTTGCACCCTATAGTTTGAGGCTATACGGCTCGTAATGCGGTTGATACTATCTCTTATATATGTTCCGTTCCCGTTCGTGCTTCTTGGTATTAAAGAGCCTCAGCATTATTGCGAATTATATTACTTTTATGCAGCTATATGGGAAATCTCAGTTTTTTTCGCATAATCCTTCCTAAAGAAGTTAATGCATCCTGTGCTTTCTATCTCGATCGGTAGTTGTAGTTGTGGTGTAATTGCAATTTTTCAAGTTGAATGTCAGCAGGTTTGTAGCTTCTTTAAAATCCTCTTAGAATTGAGGAAACCTTATTACTGATGACAATTTACAGTTATGTAGGTCCCTCGTCTGCACAACTACTTTCATTCGCCATAATAATAATAATAATCTAGTTTCCAATGAGAACAGCTATGAAAAATAAATAATACTCTTTCCTCCCACTTCTTTTCCGCATTTTGTGGTGCATTCAATGGGAATTAGACAATCGAGAGCTACTTCCCTACTTCCGAGATTGTTAAAATAAGTCAAGTCGATCGTGTGTTGTTGGAAGTATTTTTGAAACCTGGTTTAAATTGAAGTATGCGTCTGATATGTATGGCAATCTGTTCTAACCCTTTGAAATGATTTAATTAAGGAGGGATTAATTAATGGACGATTTCCTAACATAATTTGCGCATTAACGAAGTGATATCCATCTATTTCAATCCATGAACCGAGGGTCAAGAAATGGGATGAGCTGTCTCTAATCTCTCTTGCGAAGCGTAAATCCTTTATTGACCTCCTCCTTCGCCAATAATATTTTTTTTCATTGTGAGTAAAAGTGGGATGATGCGCTTGATCTCGAGACTAATTTCTAAACCAGGGATCTGTTAGGAACATCCTCAGAAATAAAACAACTCATTGTGTTTTTTGATGAAATGAAGAAGGGATTAGAGTCGAGTTAAACATTGTGTTGGAATGCAATTTGTATGGACTTCCAACATGATAAACGATAATTCTAAAGTAAGGTCCTCGGAAGCCTAATTACGCCTCTATTGTTTCTTAAATCCCCATCATCCCAACACTTTGAAACCGTGATTAGTTTACGACTGATAAGGTTTTAACAAGGGCGGCTCTTCCCATCCAGCAGCAGCAGAATTGAGACTGATGAGATCCATTCTGGATAGTACAAGTCGAATTACAAGGGAATAATAATAAGTAGCCTACAGCGAGACAAGACATGAGTGAGCTGTAAAATATGCTCAAATGTTATGATTTAAGTGTGTACTTTTTCATGATCGGGAACCTTGGGAGATCAAAAAGGAAAGGTGGAAGAGGAAATGACCCTGATTTAAGTTACAAGATCCTCTCGACGTAATCTCATAATAAAATACACACATATCAACACTCCCAATTAGTCTCTTGTTAGAAGGGACTCTGTACTGCATTGGCCGAATGGTTGCGAAAATGCAAAGTGAGGACTGAATGCAGCTTCCTTTGGCTAGCTTCGCTGAGTTCATCGACAATGAATTTTTTGTAGCCTTGCTCTTCTGGACGATAATAATGTTATCATTCCTTGATTATGTATACTCCTATTAATAATTGTGTCTTGGACTAGTAATAAAATATGCAGCCGATCCTCTTCCGTATACATTTAATCCTGCAGAGGAGAAGCAATGATGCAAGACCCAACTACGAACTTATTGATAACTGCACTGGAAACACATTTCACCATGAACAACAACACATTGAGGAAGTAGACTTAGGGCAAGGTGAAGTTATATCATAAATGGAAGATCAGCATAAATACTTTTTTGTCAACCGTTTCTTCCTATTCCTATTCCATGTAATCGTGTAATCACAGTCGGTTGTCAAAACAGATCAGGGATTATAATAACATAGGCCTTCCTTGATAAACTCTAGTTTTAGAAAACAGGCCGAGTTATAAAAGCCATCTTTAACCTTCCAGAGACATGACTTCTTTTAAAAGGATTCCTCATGATTTGAATAAAGAATGGGATTCCAGTTTAAAATCCAAAGCATCCTTGAGATTGTCAATAATAATGTTTAATGTATGATAACTACTCTCCTCTGATCCTTGTCTCATTTTCCCAAAAAAAATGCTAAAGCTTGTAAAAAAAATTGAAGGATTTCATAAAATGCATCGTAACAGTGTTCGTAAGTAGGACTATTAAAAGAGCATACTCAGTAAGTAACGTACTTGAAGAGAGGAATCTGCTTACATTTTCCCAACCTAGATAACTTCTAGACCAAGGAAGAAGCTTGTTAAATTTCAAGTTTAAGGTTGCCTTACTTTCCTACAAGCCCAACTCCACTTGCATACAACTACAACCGTGTGTAACATAAAACTCATGAATGAAAACTCGAATGGATGGAGTATTGCTCTAGTTACAAACTGCACTTGGCATATTCCCATTCATGTAGAGCATAAAAGTGCTATGAAAATAAAAATACCCTTTTCCCGAACTAAATCCCATTAAAAGCAAGAAAAACTATCTGAAAATCTTACCGGCACGGGGCTGAAGGAGTAATAATCCACCGGTATGCATTTTCGCAATATCCAGGTTACTGAATCCAATTTAAAAATGCTCGTGGAAGAAGGTTCCTTCCAAGATTATGTATTATGAGGACTGGACCAACGGGACCAGAAACAATCAACACCAATAAAACGACGAGACACTTTTTCGCAAAATCCGTGGACTGAAGGGAATCCAAATCCAATAACTCTGTCATATGTATCTGCTACTATAGTTTCCACTTTTCCAGTTTTTTTAAAACAAGTTAGATGGGCACTTGGAAATCTAAGGGATTCACTTGTAATTCGTAAATGGTTTGAAATGCTGTAGTTGATTACAGGTAAGGTAACTCGGGATCGCTGACAGTGGTTTCTAAAAAACACCTTGACCGTCAGAGCTTCTCTCGGAAACTGAGTTCCAACTGAACTGTTGAGTAAGTAAATGTAGAAGTGGAGGAGAGTACTCTGAACGTGATGTAACGTTCTGGTTGCTAAAGTCCTACTCTAAAAGAGCTTCGTTTCGATAACTCCGCGATAGGATTATGAGGTGGCTTTCTCGATAGATAATAGTTTAGTATTTATGAAGAGCGGTAGAGGAGAGATATCACTCATCCGAAAGTTATTACAACAATGACAATGGTGGATGAGAGGGAGGCGATGGTCTATGTCTTCCATCAGTATTATGAGGCCGCGTTACCTTAGCCTCCTGTATCGACGAGTCGCAAACTTCGTTTATACCAGCAGAGTTTAGCAAGTTTGTGAGTTTGTAAGGAGGCAGGCAGGAGTAGTGGGACAGTTTTCTAGCTCAAAACTCAGGTGAGTTGCTGTTGGTTGTAGTGCTAGTGGTGGAACACCTAGGCCTAATTGCAATTCTCCCAAGTAACAGTGTATGCCGTACAGAGGTAACTTCTGCCAAAGGGAATTCAAGTGGGGTATTTAGTAGTTGGAGTGGGTAGTTCTACTTATACTAACTCCACACCATACGAACCAGATTATTATTATTATCATGGTTAAATTAGGAGCATTCCCTAACTATTATATATTATAAATTATAAATAACCCTTTGATAATGTAATTATTATCCCTACCTCTTCGGCTTGGATGTAACTATGTGGTTTGCGAAAAAGAATGGAAATGTATTCTACATTTTATTTAGACTAACCTACCTTTTTCGAGAAAAGTAGAACTATTACATTTGTCGTTAGATCGAGACATAAAGAGGATGGTTTAGTGCAATGTATGTAAAGCCAGGGCTTTGGAACCCGAACTATGAACTTTAGGGAGTTTTAAATCGAGAAAACCGATAGCCCTTTATTTGTACCTGTGGGTTTCCAGGTCCTGGTATAGCAGTGCATTTTTTATTTCAGTCTGGAAATCCTGTAAGAATTTTTAATAAAATTATGCGTATCAAATAAACTAAACCCTAAATTATTATTGTAAGAAAAGGCTATTTTTCAGAACTTGTCAGCGTTATTTATTTAAATTTAAACTATAAAAATATACTCCCGATTTCCAAATACTGTGACATGAAACTCGGGTCTCTTCTCCATGTATTCAGACTGGTTATTCTAAAAAAAATTTCGTCGTATTTCGGAATTACAAAGCCGGAGTTTGCTAATTATATGTCGATGGAGTACAAAGATAAATCAATATTGATACCCTACATAACCTATATTTAGAACGAGGTAGAACCGATGGTGATCAATGTGATAGAGAATAATGTCTTCATTAGTTTTATGGATCAATACCTCAAATTTCTAGCACGTTAAAATCCCCAAATACTATTTATTATTTGAGGATTCTAGTTTGGAAGATTACAAAGATGGTGTCTTTGCCAGACGCATATCAGTCCATCAGTCGGTATTATAATAACAATAATAACATAAGTAGAAGGAGTAATAGTAGAGAAACACCTTCCTTCATAAGCTTACGATGATGAGTTTAAAGTAGTTAACTCTAATATTTTTCTCATCATCATATCATCTACAATTTGCTGTTCACGAAGAGGCCCAAAGTTGGACAAATAGAATGAATGTACTTATATAAATACTTATACATTGTAGATACAAGGCAGGATTTTATAGTTAATTGAGAAGTTAGTTATCCAATAGTTTTGGTGATCTAGACCTTGAAGAGCCTCAGGCAAACTCATCTTAGCTAACCCGGATTCTAAACATCTTCCGTACTTTCAATCCTCTCAGACAATGACCTACTTTCCTACATATCTTCGTTCTTCTGCATTTGCACTACAACAACCACCACCACCATCACCACTTTTAACAATGACTAAGTAGTGATGGTAGTGGTGGAGTTCTGATGATGAGGATAAGATGAACACTGCACTGGGCGAGATGATTCAATGCTTGGATTCGTACATGCTAAAAGAGCTATTAGGAACGGTACCCAGGCATGTTACACACATTTAAACGATTTGAGAAGCCATCTATAATATTATACAAGGTGTAAATTAGGCCCTAGATACTTATATCTGTCTACAGGCCCTAAAAATAGTCGCACAAGAGACTTTAAATTTAAGTCCTCCTTTTATTTTGCAAAATCATAAGAAACCGTTTAAACACAAGGTTTAAAAACGCTTTCAAGACCGACCTACCAATACACAAAAAAGCGCCTAACAATGCCATTTTTGAAGGCATGCTAATAGACTAGAGGGACACCCTGTACGAAAACTGAAATATTCTATTCTAGCAGATGCATATAATAGGAAAGGAAGGATGTGCTGTGAAGTAGATATATAATAGGAATGTTATGTTCTGCATAGTGCAAATGTGTGTGAGAGAGCGATATTCATCGAGTCCTCCACCTTCAATTTAAGTAGGAAGTAGGTCTTTGGCACACTCCTTTGTTTGTATGGTGATTCTGATGATGATGCGATGGTATGTTGTTATGTTGATGCTATATTATGTTGATCATTTGTAGATTTATAAAAATACATGCTACAAGTGTTCATCCTTCCTTTTCCACTCACTCAGCTTTTTCTCTCCTGAACTCAATCGCAGATGATAACAGCTAGTCTGCATAATCTGCTCGGATCTCTAGAGAGGTTTTGTATAATATTCATAATATATATATTATACGGTAATAATCATATCAGGCACGATAGAATCACTATAATACTCCGTCTGCTGAAAGCAAATGACTGAATAATATAAGGTGTATTCATTACTTTTATTTAGGAAGTTGGGTTTGTTTGTACTACTTTGTCCGAGCCTCGCCCTACTCTTGGCTGTGAATACTTTGAGCTGTAATTTAAAATATGAAAATTTAAATTTATAAAATTCCGCAGACTTCTTTGTCAGATTTTTCGGAATTATTCGAATGAGGTAGAATTTCGACTGGTCCACGTGACAAGGGTCCGGAATAGGATATGTTGAATCAATATGGAATATTAAACGAAGCCTAGATTTTATGCGTTTTGAACTGATTTGCATTTGATCTAGAAATGCAAAACCGTGGTTGAATGTAATCCATCTTCAACTCTGTTATTTTAGTTCGACTGTCATAATCATCATGCATGATTGCGAAGTTCTTCCTCTATCATTTCAAGAACAATGCCACCAGCATCATCATCCCCCTCACTCCAAAACTCTTGTATCTATTTTATATATGCATACTATGTTATAATATGAAAGGAATAAGATCTGAATGACGATAGGGTCCATAGAATTGTCCCGTTAGCCATGACTCTGACTTTTATGTGTTACAAACTTTTTTGTCAGCGTTTTGTTAAGGCAAACGTTATTGATTACATTACCGTTTTACAGTTCGCAGTGTTCGGGCACCCTGGCCTACTTAACGGCGTCGGAGTTCCATACAGCGAGGGTTTGAAATACTTTGTAGTTTTTCATTTAAATCGCACATGGAGTTCTTTTGTATTTCTACTCCTTAACTTTCTACTATTTTTATTTTAACAGTCCTGATTTTGTATTCATTGTTAAAGTGTTGCCCGTATGAATTATTAACAGTATTATTAACTATAATTTGAGTCACTCGGACAGAATGAGACTGGTAAATATAGAATTGCGAAATGTATGTCAATTGTACTATCATTCATTAGCTAGGTCCAATTTTCGAAGTCCTTTTGTGCAAGTTCTTTAAATGCCATTGTACCCATTAGGGAAATTTTAATTACTAAAATATTTCTGAAACATTTACATCTTCTTGGATGCGAAAAGTATGCGTTTTAAAAAGCCGAGTTATACAATTTTTAAATAATTGTAAGGAGGAAATTATTAACTATAGGACAAGAAAACTAAATTGCAGTTTGGCTTATCAACTGAACAGAATATTACGAGTCCTTGCTAGTGGTATATGACTGTAACTATTAAGTATCGAGAATTACAAATAATAAGTATAATTACTAAGAATAAACACTTACAATTTTTTATTAGTTTTTTACAAGTCTAAATCAAATGTTTCATCCCAATTTTTTTAAATTTGTTTTAGAAATAATCTACAACGAATCGTTAAAATTAAAAAAAATACCGGATTACTTATTCAAAATGCCAAAGAGAGAGAGAGAGAGAGAGAAAGCATTTAAGATCTGTAAAAATAAATAGGTAGCACAAGCACTCCTTCCAATTTTATCTTTCATCGCATCGTAGAGAATAGGAGTATTGCATATCGATAGAAATATTATTACGTATGGATCAATCATTAATTGAATAGAAATCGAAAACAATTTCTTGAAAAACAACATAAAAAATACGTGCTTGGTTGGGACTAGAGGAACAAGGATTTTATATGACTACGCCAAGGGTTTTTCAGTTGAATCAAATACTGACTAAGAAAGTATTGCCAAAAAATAAGACCGCCACCTAATTTTTTGTTTTGCACAAATGTGTTTATACTGAAAGGTAGCAACTGATGTTACATGTATTTACTACCATACCCTACAAACTTACTGGTAGTTGAGGATTACGCTAGTTTACTTTTCTGATTCAAATGCTTGAAATTGATAGTTCGACAGACTATACAGGTCTTGTTGGTTAAGTATCAACTAATATAAATGAATAATAAATAAACTGTTACAAACGCACTACGAAAAAGGGCGAAACCATGAAACAAGATTTCAAGTAACATTTGAAGTGGTTATCCGTCTCCCGGGAATCGTTTTATAAAATGATCTCATGTTTCCCCAACCATGGGTGCTATTTTTAAAATGTGACCTTTAATCATACACATCTTGACCTTTCACTTAGACGGCCCTCAAACGAGTTCAGCGTACGCTGGAACTGGAAGGTCATAAATGGTTTTCCAAAAAAAAATTCAAAATAATAAACTCTTCGACAGTTAGTGCACACAAACGTGGACGGACAAACGGACAAACGCACTAAAAGTCTTCATAGTAAGTGGGTTTACCCCTTGATAAATAAAAAAAACCAATCCGCAATGTTTTAAAAAATGAAATATCCTTTTATATCTGCATGTATGCACGAGTATTATATTATTTCCTATTTCTATACAAGATAATAAATATTATCATCTGCAGTGCTCTAGACGATGATGATGATGGTAAGTGAAAAGTCTTGGTTTGAAAAATCGAGGTCTCGTTCAACAATATTATTACTCTAGGTTACTAGGTTACTGCATCGTTAAGCCGTCATACTTTAGAAGATAAGTGCAGAATGAGCTAAAAAACAACTATAAGTAATATGAGGATGATACCAAAAATTTACCTCGCAGTGTAACTTCCATATCATCTTTTCTTGTAGTATGTGCTATTTCAGTGTATGCATATAACTACAGAATAAATACATGCACAATGATGTACCTCCGCTATAGGAAGTGTATTCATTATCAAGGTTTGACTTCGTAATCCACAAAATGACAACAGAATGGTCGGTAACTATTACAATTATTCTTATTCTACAATACCATTGAGAGTGCTCCAATTTCTAAAATAAAAAACAACAAGTTGCTCTCTCTTTGTGAAAGTCAGGGCTAAAAGCTGAGATTACACCTTTGCATTATTATTCAGTCTTCCTTCGTAATGTAGTTCATTTAATTTAATTGTTAATACACAACACGAGTTCCTACGTTTCCTCTATTATGATAAGCATTACTTCCATCTCTCTCGATCTCAATTCGCCATCAAAATGTTACACTTAAAAAATCCATACATGCTTTGTTGTAATAATTATTACTTCTGCTAAAGCTTCCGTTTGGCTCCTTTTCTGTCCAACAAATCGGAAAGTGGTACTGTCGGACGTGTTTTATGCTTTTCTCAGATATCAGAGGAAATCAAAAATTCATAATAATCAGGTGGATTTAATAATGGAATCGAGACCCAATAAACCAGAGTGTAGGTTATATGCATAGCATCATTACCATAATTGTAACTTTTCTATGGTATAATTCTTCCTTCTCCAAAAGGCAAAGCTTAATTATTCTACTATTGACAACGGTGTCGACAAAAAAGGTTCATCTACCATCACACCTCCATTACCTTAATTTTGTAATACAATGGGCATAAGTACTCGGCATAACAATGAAATGGTGTCATTCACATATTAGCTACTTTTACTCTGAAGTTCACTGTCAAAGACAAGTCACTCAAAATCTCTCTTCCAAACTATAGTTTTAAATTCACATGTCAAGCATATAAAATGGGACAGTCGGGTTAAAAAATATCACGAAACAGATCATGGCAGGTTGCCAGTTAGGCTTTAAATGTAATCAAGTAGTTATTGCACGGAATTGGAATATAATCCTTTCTCGGTTAAACCATTTTGCAGGGGTTTATTTATGGTTGCTTAATCAGGATTTCAGGTAGAAGTTAAGCCGTAGATCCTGCCTTCGTCTAAAATTACGAAACGCTTTGAAAGAAGGGAAAATATCGATCTGATTAAAATTTTCGTCATGCAATTTGTACCTCACTTTGAGGTATCCAAGCCCTAAACTGTAATATCTGAAACCTATTAGCTATTTAAAATAATTTTATCTACGGCTACAATCAGTCGTATCATCCAAAACTACCACTTTTTATTTTTCCAATTAAATAAGGTTTCTTATTTATCATTTGATTTCGATCGGTATAACTTCTTTCCCAATTTGAAAACATTGACATTAATTTTGAAGGAAACGGATTGAATTATTAATATGACAATCTGCTCTGTAAATATTAGTGATTAAATCTTGAGACCAATAAAGGTATCAAGTCAAAAGTATTAACATATATCGTAAAATATTAAAATGTATCTTATTCACAAACCATGCTAAACCATGGATAAAAATCGCGTTAAACAAGTTAAGGGTTTGCCAATTTCAAGGTATATTCATATCAATCAGGTATACTCTTTATATCAATGAGACTTCTGTATAGATTGTAAATCAGATAAATATAACTCATCCAGTAATTCACAATACTGTACATATAATATTGATTTTCTAGAATTTCGGAATTTAACGTACAATCCAGACAAATTTGAAAAAGTCCTGAAACCAATTTTATCGTTATTCAAGCTCTTTCTGAAAGTTAATATTTTGAGCAGTTAAAAAAATGTAATCCAGTAACTTCAACGCTGTAAATCTTTATAATAATGAGCTCCCGTGTTAATGGTATACGCCATATCTCCTCCCTAACCGGAAATCTGACAGTAAGGATCGAGACGGGTATCCAAAGTATATCTACAGGAGACGCCGTTAGGCTATATTTCAGGTCCCTGGACACACCCCCAAGGGGTCCCTTCGTAAGGGTCCTGTGTAAAAAACGGCACAACTAGGTCATGTGATATATCAATCGAATCACAATGACCGTCGGTATCCAACCGTGTGGTTACCTATGTCATACCACACCCCCTTTTGAAGTTATAAAATAAAACGTGAATTAAATATAATGTTAATATTGCGTATCGTAGATTGAATAGATAAAGGCAATTACTCCTGTATGCAAAGGAAAAACGTTACGCATTTGGGCCACCCTCCCCAAAAAAATAACCAACATCAGGGGGTGTGACCTCGCGATACGACAAATTCGCAAATTAAGATTTGATTTCTAAATGACTCCTCCACTATTTGGTATACCCGACACGCCCATTGCGACGCAATTTGAGTGCCGAATGACTCCCAGTATTTGCAAGGGAGCAACAATAGCCAAATACCACAGGTGACAGGGAAGGGAAGAGTCTAAATAGTTAAATTGAAACGAAAAATCTTTATTAACATACTGTCTAATATTTAATTACTAAACCAACCCACATGCCATTGCCATGCAATACCAATTCATCTCTATTCCCTTATAACCCTGACCTACAGGTCCCACACCCGAACTCCTTAAACTTTCAAAATTCGGAAAAGCCAAAGAGTTTATCAGTGGAAAGAGATGTGACTCGATATAGCACATTATGTTTTCGAAATTTCAACGGTTTTGACCGTGTCAAGGTCAAGGGATCAAAGTAACCCTTCATGTGTGATACATGGATGGAAAGCTATTATCAAGGGCTATTGAAAGATGTATTCGATTTCTGTGTGTGATAACCCGGGAAGGGGTCAAATAGGTTCAATGATGTTAAATATTTCGTACATATTTTCAGTTTCAAAAGTAGGGGTCAAAGTGCAAACATATACGTGTGAAAGTGAAACGTCATTCGAAAGGCATGATCCAATACTTTAAAGTGGTGTATGTTATTTTGGTGTATGGTTGGGGAACTTTTCGATATTTTACGATGTAGAGTTCGGGAAAGGTCACACGGTGAAATTATTATGTATCGTAGATATATAATGTTTATGCTTCGGTGTCTCTCTGTCTGTCTGTAAATGCCATAACTCAAGAACGGCTTAACTATTTGAAATTTTTCTTTCGGTTATCTATTTAGGACATTCAAACCGAGGTCAATTTCGTTTAGGGGCCCTCTAGGTCAAAGGTCAGAGGACATTAAAACCGAGGTCAATTTCGTTTAGGGGCCCTCTAGGTCCAAGCTCAGAGGGGTTAAGATGGGGTCACCCCCTGACCGGCGGGGAGGGGTCAAAGAGGTCAAATTACAAACATATATGTGTGATACGTCATTCGAAAGCTATGATCAAGTGCTTTCGAATGATGTATGTAATTTTACTCTATGGTTGAGGCAAATTGAGATTATCAATATTTCATGTATTTTAATCATTTCAAAACACAGTTTGCAATGTGAAAGAATATGTTCAAAAACAGTTTCGATGTGTATGTAGCGTTCTACCATACATTAGTACATTCGATCTCACGACCCACGTCGTCGGCAAGTTTGAATTCCTCTAAATCCTGCTTAAGAGGTAATATCAAACCGTCAAAAAAGTTTAAGCGATCCTGGCGTTCCGGAAAGGTCACAAGGTCAATTTATTAAATCCCTCTTAAAGAAGTAATGGGCCATAAAATTTAAATCTCACGATCCAGCCCTGTAAGATAGTTTGAATTCCTTCAATTCTTTTTCAAGAAGTAAGAGGGAACCGTTAAAAAAGTTAAAGCGATCCTGGCGTTCGAGAAAGATCACAGGGTCAAATTATTAAATCCCTCTTATAGAAGTTATGGGCCATAAAATTTAAATCTCACACGTTGTCGGAAGGTTTGAATTTCTCTAAGTCCTGCTTAAGAGGTAATGGCAAACCGTCAAAAAAGTTTAAGCGATCCTAGCGTTCCGGAAAGGTCACAAGGTCAATTTATTAAATTCCTCTTATAGAAGTTATGGGCCATAAAATTTAAATCTCACGACCCAGCGTAGTCGGCAAGTTTGAATTCCTTTAAATCCTGCTTAAGAGGTAATATCAAACCGTCAAAAAAGTTTAAGCAATCCTGGCGTTCCGGAAAGGTCACAAGGTCAATTTATTAAATCCCCCTTATAGAAGTAATGGGCAATAAAATTTAAATCTCACGACCCAGCGTTGTCCGAAAGTTTGAATTCCTTTAAATCCTGCTTAAGAGGTAATATCAAACCGTCAAAAAAGTTTAAGCGATCCTGGCGTACGGGAAAGGTCACACGGTCAAATTATTAAATCCCTCTTATAGAAGTAATGGGCCATAAAATTTAAATCTCACGACCCAGCGTAGTCGGCAAGTTTGAATCCTATCAAATCATGCTTAAAAGCTAAGAGCAACCGTTAAAAAGGGTTCAGCATTACTGGCGTTGGGGAAACGTCACACGGTCAAATTATTAAATCCTTCTAATAGTAGTTATGGGCTACAAAATTCAAATCTCACGACCCAGCGCAGCATTGTCTAAAAGTTTGAATCCTATCAAATCATTCTTAAAAGCTAAAAGCAACCGTTAAAAAGGGTTCAGCATTACTTGCGTCCGGGAAAGATCGCAGGGTCAAATTGTTAAATCCCTCTTAATAGTATGGGCCACAAAATTCAAATCTCACGACCTAGCACAGTCGTAAAGTTTGAATTCCTTTAAATCATTCTTAAAAGCTAAGAACAACCGTTGAAAAGGGTAAGTTGCATTCGGGAAAGGTCACACGGTCAAATTATTATGTATCGTAGATACATTATGCGAATGAGCTGGTGTCCGTCTGTCTGTCCGTCCGTGAGCACGATTACGGGCGAACGGCTCGATATTTTAAATTTTTTCTTTCGGGAACTTATTAAGGACGTTAGAGCGGAGGTCAAGTTCGTTCTGGGCCATGTAGGTCAAAGGTCAAGGAGGTAAGGTCAAAGGTCAGCATTTTTTTCAAATACTAACACCCCATGTGTGATCGATCGACATCGATGGTAAGCTATTGTCAATGGCTATTCAATGGTGCATATAAATTTTGGGTGGGATCACCCCTTGACCAGTGGGGAGTGGTCAAAGAGGTCAAACTACAAACCTATATGTGTGATACGTCATTCGAATGCTATGAACAAGCGCTTTAAAAAAACGTATGTAACTTAACTCTATGATTGGGGCAATGTGAGATTTTCAAAAATGTATATATTTTGAACCTTTCAAAACACAGTTTTCACGTTTAACATGTTGAAGAACAGTTTCGATGTGCATAAAACGTTATAAAAACGCCATATCTACGATACATTACTACAACGTTGGACGGTTTATTTGAGCCGGAAACATTCACTGCTATGATTTTTTAAAACCTGACATTGCTATTCCAAGAGGCACCTTCCTAGACTATGAGCGGACGCGAAGCGTCCGTGATAGGCTAGTATTGTATAATTTCGAGGTTCAAACCCCCAACTCAATTCCAGAAAAACTTCAAATAACCTAAAATCAAATTGATCTATGTGAAGCGAAACGAAAGTAAGTATTTTAAACATAATGTATCGCAATGCCATGGGTAATTAGTTGTACTTTTCTTGTTATTCTATTATGACAAATGGAGCCAGGCCGGACAAGCTGACGATTTAGTTACTATTAAAAGACAGAACAGATTTGTTATGTCAAATCATGTAGTTTATGAGTAATTATTTATGATTTTCGATGTTGAATGTCAACGGTATCAGATTGTATTTCCGAATTCCGACAGACGAAATTTCTGGAACACAAACAACGTTAACGAAGTTGAATTTGTAACCTACAGCGGGGCACGAGTTCTCGGCCTGTCGGCATAAAGGGTCCTGTTTCCGTAGACATGAGGATACGGATACCCTGATAACCTAAGTAATCCCACTAGTAAGTCAGGTTCAAGTCTTCAAAAATAGCTCCAGGATCCATAACATTGGAAGTTTGAGGATGGAGCACGCGGAAAATACACGTGAGTTGCTTGCATGTAATGTTACCATACCATCACGTTTATTGATATGTTATTTCCGAGTATTAAGCCCGGGTCTTCTAGTCAACCCACGCAAGAATTGGTACCAATTAGAAGGACTAAATTGTTCTGGAACTGATTTTGGCGTCGACGTTGCTGACAAAACGATTTCTCCTACCGTGCTCATTTTTTAACGCATTTTTCTGGGGACACGAACGTTCTGGTACCCTACCCCAGCTAACCTAAATAATATATTTTAAAACTTATGTCTTACATTTTGTCCCGCTTACGAGAGTGATTCCTACAGGGGCAGAGATGTGGTATTCTCCCACACGGTTTCAGCTGAGGTGTTCATGAAAAATTGGCCAAATACAAGCGTTTGAATATTTGAAAGCCCAAAGACACTTAATAATAATTCTGGTTTTTGGAGAATATTGCGATAACGCCAAAGCAAAACAAGGCTATAAAACAAAGTTTGGCCACCTTTAAAATCTGAAAAATGAGTTGCATTTCTTATATTATTTTATATATATATATCTAGACGTTTAAAGCATCTGCAAAATTGCAAAAACCCGAAAGACTATTTTCATCCTTACATCATTTTGAGGGCTTACATTTACAGCAAGGGATATCGTTTTTCACAATTAAAAAAAATCACTCTGAAATTCTTCCATTTTTAATATCGATATACCCTAACAAATATTATTATGTATTATGATATGCATTAATAAAATCCATGAAATCATGTTAAAGTCTGTAAAATGATATCGGAATATAGTTAAAATGTAACAAAAACTGGTCTGTATGTAATGAGGTATAATTTACTATATTAGAATTTGTTTTCTGAAAACGAAAATTAAAAATAAACATACCAATTAAACTTGAATCAAAATCATTACAATATTGACCAGCATAACTTATTACTGCAGTCCATCAAACAGTGACATAAAAATTCAAACTCTGTTTCATAACAATCGTCCCCTTGAAACTAGAATAGTTTTCAAGTTCAAGTTGACCATTATTTATTTCATTATCAAGTTCACTTTTTGTTTGTATTTATTTTAGTAGGAAGCATAGGACCATATAGTCAGTAAACTTTTGCAACGACTGCAGTTAAGTGTCTAAATGTCATACTTATTATGTACATATCTGCTTATCTGTCAAACACAAATAACTTTGTTCCATCATACCCATGTACCACAGATTCACACACACACACACACAGGGAGTGTAAATCTTATTGTTAGTAAACCATTCCTACTTTAGAATATACTAAACATCCATTTTGATATGAAAAAGATGGATGTATATTTATCCCTGTACTCTGCCGTTCACAACAGCTTGTGTTTTCTAAAACTTTGCAAGTACTAAGTACTAATACATAAAGAAGACGATGCATAATAACAAAGAGATTGATGCCATCATATTACAAAAGGGATATGAACAGAATTGATGCTGCCGTTTCTTTTTTATCTGAAACGTGAATTAATCTTGTGTTACTTAATATGTAGGTCGAGAGAAACTTTCCAATTCCTTAAACACGCGAATATTAATTTTACAACGAAGCTGGTTCGGTTACAACTGATTACACATGCCTTACTTTCTCGATGAATGCAAAATACAATAGATAATCTAGTATCTAGGTTACCTCTATCTTATCGTATATAACTTAATAGAGATGGAGAAATGAAAAAGGTTTTTCTCATCAAGTGCAATCCTTAACATTGAAAATTGAAATAATATTACATAGGAATCCTTGCAGGAGTTGCAGTTCTTCGTACCATCACATATTAAAGCTAAGGAGAACAGAAGGCTACTAAAAGTGAGACATAAACTTTTTTATGGTGGTGGTGGTGGCTATGAAGCACCTTGTGTCGTGTGATTACAAATTTTGTAAATAATGCGCAAGAAATATATGGTAATTGCACTTCCGTGGAGTCTCGAACTTGAACTACAACTTCCATTTCTGCCCATGAAGAAGGTCATGCCTCAGCCAACTATAAAAGTTACTGCCTCTATAGTCCATTTGTTGCCGATGATATTTTATATATTATTCTGCTTGGATTTTCGCTTTGACTAATGATTCTGAACTAATCCAATAATGTAGTATGTTTTTCCATGGTCATAGAATGCATGATTGTTATATAACAACAGGTGGTTAGACACCATAATACATAAGAATTGAGATTCCAGAACGCAAACAGGAAGGAAGTGAATTAATTAGTTTCTCATTGATGGATTTATTTAAAGTTCCATGCGGTGGATATTCTTATGTAAATTCTAAAATAATCTGATTGTTAGTCTGACAGCATTGAAACCCTTTGTCATACTATGAAGACTGTCAAAGATGGTTAAATTCTCTTTTTTTGCATAAATTATGCATTTTCTTAAATGCTCGTAAATCAATAAATAAAAAGGGCATGGTAAAATAAAATAAAATTCTTTGAATATCTGAAAGATCGTGTGCAATCATGTTCTGAAAATGCAATCTTATAGTCGTCATTTGTTCATACGAATTAGTTCATACGGAGATATTTTCAGACACAAACACAATCTGTTAATTCTGCATTTTTAAGGCAATGATTTTGGGATTGAGATTGTGCAAAAACATGGGTCTACCAACGCTCAGCACCATTAGCGCCTTCGCTTTAACTGAGCAAAAATGGTTAGTTGAAAATAATCTTGACGGGACAGGATCGGAGCGGCTCGTCTTGTTTTCATTGCATGTGGACCATTGTTTTAGCAAATAAAATAAACTATTTTTACACTCCACAGAAATGACTGTTGACTGTGTAGAGGTCATTGACAGGATAGAATTTAAAAGTTTTCGCAATGATTTCAAAGACATTATTAGTTCATTAGCTCTCACTTGACACTTAACACTTAAAATTATGCGATACGTTGCTAAATGATGTCAACTTATGCGTTAGAAAGCGATTTATAGAAGTAGTACAGATTTCGGCCCATGGAACTGGTGAAAAGTAGCTCATCGAGACTCTCTTTATAAGCATCTTTTAAAGTTGGCTTTAAAATGTCTGGACTTAAGATAATGAAACATGTTGTGCAGATGTTGAAGATGATACTAATGAAAAAATTAAAGTGAGAATTCTCTAATAATTAAATTACCTATTATAAACGAATATGATCATAAAAATGCTAGCTTAAATTAACCTAAAGCAAATAATATGCAGCGTTGAAATCCATTTTAAGCTTTAGATCTTCCAAAGTAACGACATTCATTGTTGTGAGTATGACTATATTAAAGCTAACAGAAGTTTATCCGCACCTATTTTTTCTGTGTAATCTTTTTTCCATTTTGTTTTTCAAATTTTATGGCCTCTGTATGCGACTTTTGTACTTTGTACTGAAAACAATTTATAGGCCAGATTTTATAATTTAGTCGCTTAATAAAACTATTGATATTGATTGAACTTGAACTTGAAAAAGTCATATAAATTTCAAAAATGTATAGTAATAAAGATGTTAAATCATTCAGTACCATGATTTTCATATAAAAGAAAAATTCTAACAATTTGTATTGTGTAATATATTTTAGGTGCACAAAACACCCTCCTTCGGTTTTTGTTAGTATGAAACAGTGTACGCCAGGAATCAATTAACATTCCCAAATTAATGTACGGCTATAATGGCTATATCCGCGAACGTAAGTTCTATTACGTTCTATTGACCGATTGAGACCTTTGGTCTCAATCGGTTAGGATATGAATTGGGGCTATGATTTTGAGGTTGAATAAATCCTCCAAAAGGGGATACTTCTAATTTTTTGACTAAGGGTCAAGCATGTCATAATCTTCCAAAATATGAAAAAATTAGCGGTATGCCTTTTTGGAGGTTGATTTTATACCCAATACCCCATGGGGGTTTTTTGTAAGAAATATTGTCCAAAGGGCATAAAAATGTCATTAAAAAAATTCGTAACTAAGGTGATGTTGGTAAAAAAAGTGACTTCTTGATCCCTGTTCATTTTTAAGGCTCCAGACTAGTTAATCACAAAGGAAAAATGAGTATTATATGGGGTACTTTGGACCCCTCCATCTTTTTAACCATATCAGATAACATTTTAAAATAAAATGTGGTATCCACATCATTTAATTTCAAAAATTATGAAACTATTGTATAGACCAGGAAGGCATTGCATCAATGGGAATTAATATTTATTGGAATCCTATTTTTTGAACCTCGGTCAACTTCGGGGCCAATAAGGTCATTGTATCGACTTGATTTTTTTTGCATCGTATCGCTGATATAATTGTCGAGGTGCATTTAGAAATGAGATAATCTTTGTATTTCTTCATCATTAAAAGTAGTATCACAGAGTTAAGTTGAGTGATAAGAGAGGTGCATTAATAGTTCTGAGAGGGCTACATCTTGGAAACCGATCTCACTGACTTCCTTTTGGTTAAAACTGATGAAAAGGTTTATTGATTGGCATATCAGAACTCCTGAGCTATTGGGAAGTCTGAAAGCCAATCGACAATTTGAATACATGGCAGGCGACTGGACGGAGGTTGCACTGCATCAGGTAATTGTGAGACTGGAGCGAACTCTCAAGTCCAGGCAGTTTGGGGTCTTGGCTGTCTTGGACGTTGAGAGTGCTTTCAGTCAAGTAAGAATATAGTGGACGATTAGATTCTACTAGATGGATTAGAAGCATGCTTATGGGTAGATCAGTCACAGCCTCCCTTCAGGAGTTAACCAAGTCCTTTTATGGAGAGGGGCTGCCCTCAGTTGGGTGTGCTCTTTCCACTGCTGTGGAACCTGGTGTTGGATGAGATACTCAGAGCAATTAAAAGGGAACTGCCTCATGTATATTCTGGTGGGTTTGCCGATGATCTGGCACTGTTGGTTACAGGCATAGATCTAAGAATAAGGCTCACTGGGGTACTATTAGAGTATTGTAATGTTGTTAGGTACTTAGGGGTTCATATACACCGTAACCTTACATGGGTTTCGCACTGCAAGCTGAGGGCACGTCGGGGGATGACGGTGCTAGCTCAATGCAGGCGAGCCATAGGTCAAAGGTGGGGTCTGAATCCAAAAATGTGTCATTATTAATAGAAGTAGTGACTAACGGAAGGCCACTAACGACGGTAACTGAGGACCCCTTGGTGCCTTTAACACCAGCCATGTTTCTCCATGAAATTCCGTGCGCAGTAACTGAAGATTTAGACAAATGTGGATTCCAGAAGGTGAACTAAGAAAGAAAAGACCTTTTGGAGGAGTGTAAAAATGAGGTTCCGGAATGAGTACTTGGTGATGTTAGTGCAACGCGGGGATGGAAACCCCGTGAATTTGAAAGTTAGGGACGTAGTGTTAGTGGGCTCGGACAATTTAAAAAGACTTATGGCCTATGGCGAAGATTGTGGAACTCATCCCAGGGAAAGACGGCCACATCTGAGTGGTAAAACTGAAGACGGCAGATGGATTTCTAACTCGAGCCGTTCAAAGAATCTATGCTCTGAAGGTTTCAAATCCGATAGACATTCCAGATTCGGGTGAAGTGAAGGGTGCTATTTTTACTCGAACTGGTCGTAAAGTGATTTTGCCTAAGCGTTATGAATGTTAATTGTTAAGTGAAAGTGCTACATGTAATTTAAGTGATTTTATGTATGTTTAGTCTTTTATTCCGTTCCGACATAAAGGTTGTGGGAGGATGTTATGAAATCAGGTCTGTTTTAGGGTAAAATAAGATTTGTCATGTAGTTATTTCGCGGGGATTGTACCTCGCATCTTTTGTGTAAAATTGTTGAGTGTCGGTTGAGAATATCGGCACTACTTCGTGAGGGATTGAACTGAACGGAGCTTGTCCGTTAGTTAGCAAAGCTTTCGCCCTTTTTCTTTTGTTAGAATAGTTAAATTCAAATAGGTTTCTTTGTTGGAACAATTAACGTCTGTCATGTGTAGGAACGTTAAAAGCTATTTGAGTTTTTAGTGAATAAACGAAGAGTTTCCAGATTTAGTTCTCTCAAGACAATTCTCTGGATTCCAGTCTAGTTTATTTCACACACCTTCAAACTTTGACCTCGGCAGTGCATCCACACTTTTGATCTGAGAAATCGTATCGTGACGGGTGACGGGTAGTCATTACGCCCTTTCTCAACAGGACTCTACATCTTTTAACCCATTCCAATTGATCCCATGCTTTCCGGGTCTATGCAGTAGTTTCATAATTTCCGGAATAAAATGATGTGCACACCACATTTTATTTGACAATTTTATCTGATTTGGTTAAAAAGATGTAGGGTCCAAAGTAGGCACCCATACTAGTCTGGAGCCTTAACTAGAACTAAAACGAGGTTTTCACCACAAGAGGACTGTTCGCAACGTATACCAGAAGATCATTGGAATTTGCATTATCCCTTAGTTACAGAACATTTAAAAGCTGAACTTCAATGAGCCCAAAAATTCCTATTTGCTCAAACTGGGCTTCACATGAATTTAGCCCATTTCCGGTTGCTAACCGATCAACACCAAAGGTGTTGATCGGTTAGAGCACATTAAGTGAAATTATGAACGGAAATTTTTGAAAAATTACGACAATCATTGTTGCCATTTTTTACGGGTTAAAAATTAGAACTTTTAATTCTCAAAAGCTGTCGATTTGAAAAATGATTCGAAGATTACTATGAAATCAACCCTGATTATATAAAATTGTTAATGAATTGTCAGTCAAAATGAAGCGTGGGATCATTCGCATTCACATTTTCATATTGTAGCTTTCCATACCACAAGATATTACACTGAATACTATTGAATAGCATGACGAAACTTCCATATTGTTTAATATTGTGATGACCTAGATTGATTCAATTTTGAAATTCCAAAGGAAAGCTGTCTTTGGTTAGTTTTGTTGTTAGGTGCATCTGACAATGAGACTTTAATATACATCCAAGACACGACATTCAACTTGTTTGTATCCCATTTAAATTTAATAGCAAATTATCATTTCCTTACTTTAGATTGATTGATGAATTTTATGTGCTAGCACATAAAAATACAATTTACTCTGCACTTTGCACTTGCATCCATAACACGTCCCGGGCCCCGGGGTAAAATAATGAAAAAAATATTGGCTTAGACTAAAACAGTATAAAACAAATTTAATTAAGAACCACTTGCTTCTCTGGAATTAGCACAGTCAACATTAACAATAACAAAATAAGAAAATTATTACTTGACTGGTTTTCAGCTTTCACGGTTCATAAACCTTCAATTATCCAACATATACAGAGTAAACCACTAATAAAAATGATTAAGTTTACCATTTACTCGTATTTCATAGAATTGTTTGGAACGAAACACGGCGTGACGGCGACGCGCGACGCACGGCTTTTATATTACATTTTTTTAATTTGTCAACGAAGGATCCGGATCCCACAATCGTGCGGACAGAGAGACCGATGGACAACAAGTCGTTCGCATAATGTGTACATACATACATCTACGATAAATATTAATTGTGGATGATTAATAATAACAGATGACTTTATTAGCGAATCAGATTTTTATACTCAAATTTTATTTTTAATGATACCAATTTCCGAATTTCGTATCCTTGTAATTACAATTTATTACACGTAAAATATTCCATCTATTATGCCGTAATATCGATTTGATACAAATTGGCAACAAAGGTTGTTTAACAAAATTTCGTTTCAATTTACTTGCTGTCATTATTAGATTATTACAACCAATTAATAATTTATATTTCTAAATAAATATTTTGTCAAGAAGAGCAAAATTAACGATGACACGCATTTCTAGTCATATTTAAAAAATGGAAACATTGACTAACGTTGAACTTATATGGGACATTATTCAACAGATTTCCACAATGTTAAGAATTCAACGCGTCTTGAAAATGCCAGCTATTTTATCCCACCTATAAATTATCTACACATTTGCATTACCTCAGCCCAGCATAATTAAAGCTGAAGATATCCGAACTAAATACGTTAATACGAATTAAATTAACAGAATCGCCAAAAAACACCTTTCGTATTTAAATATTAGACAAAATTAAATAAATAAATCCTTAAATTGCCCTATTAACTTGTATATTTCAAATGCTTTAAGTCATCGATGATCGGGGTTACAATACAAACTACAAATTAAAGAAAACAACAGAACTATATAACTGCTACTGCCACAACATAAAAATCGGACAAAATTATGCTAGTTCGTAATTCAAAAATTTATACAAACTGACTATTATTTCACAGGAGGAAGTTTGATTCGGTGACAAAATGGTCCGGATAAAATGGTCGGGACGGAATGGTCGCGGATAAAATGGTCGTGGAGGAAATGGTCCTAGGGATAAAATGGTCGGAGACAAAATGGTCGGGACGTAATGGTATCAGTGGATGGTCGCGGATATAATGGTCTGGACATAATGGTAGTAAGAAATTGTCGCGGATAAAATGGTCTGATTTTTTTAATCACATTTCACTGTACTGATGGCCGCTGAATACAACCATTAATCTATGCATCTATATAAATTTTGTCTTTTCCTATCAATTGCTTACCCGTTGACCGTTTTTATCTCGCTGCATGCAGTACTATATACTTTACGGTGTACTACACTAATATTATTATTTAGAATAGAATTGTACTGCTGTATAGTCTAAATACATAGCTGAATACGACTAGGACTAATATTTTAATTAAATCCACCTACTCAAATCCTTCACAAAAGACTACAGTACCTACTTATAATTTGTAACATTTTAAAAGCCATACTCCAGCTTGGTCTACTCTTCAGATAATACGGGCCTACTTGTGTTTTATTTTTCCTTCCGTTGTTCGTTCCTTTAAAAAAATCTGTATTACTTCCTAGTTTTATTATTCGTTGTTGTCGCGGATTTGGATTTGTTGATTTTGTTTCTGATTCAGCGTTTAATAAAATGGCAGAAATACAAGAGATTGAAACGGTTACTGAATGACTGAAAGTTATATTGAGCTGCCGTTGTATGTTAATCTGCTGTTAAATAAAGCTGTTAAAAAAATTAATTATGTTTTTTGCTCACCAGACCATTATGTCCGCGACCATTTTTAGCTACCATTATATCCCGACCATTATATCCGCGACCATTTCACCCGACCATTCTATCCCGACCATTACTTCCCTGACCATTTCATCCTCGACCATTTTGTCTGTCGATCATTTTGTCCGGACCATTTTGTCCCTGACCATTTTGTCCCGACCATTCTATCCGAATACCTATTTCACAGGAGGAAGTTTAGACACCAGCAAATACCCAGGAACCAATATGAACATTTCTGGTTTGAGCGTACAACATAAGATTTTAATTAAATGTCTTAAAAATTAGCATTTAATACATTCCTGAATTGCTATAACCGTTAAAAGATCCCAACAACGTCCTGTTGAGTAGTTCGTTGATATTAATACAAATTCTTAATTAGGAATGCAACATTTGAATTAACCACAAACTAAATTAGTTTTGGACGGATCTACCGTTATGAGCCTTACAATTAGTGCAAAAGTTTACTTTTCAGAACCAATGAATAATTAGTAAATCTGCTCGCCTTTTAAGTTTATCCCGATCGAACAAAACTGCATTAACATCAAATCGTGGTAGGGAATTTAAAGTTTTAAACAATGGTCTGGCAATGTTGCTCAAATAGTAAATTATGACTATGACACTAGATTAATTTTAGTGCTTGTTAATTTGTAAGAATAAAAATACTAGTCTTGGTTAATTATTACGATCATCCTGAGCTATATATTTTTCAGTCATATCCACGTAAACTAATTTGTAATGGAACTCTTGGCACTAGGTCAACAAATATTGCGAACGAGTTTCGTGTAATATATTAATTTCTACAATAAATAAAAGTCCGGACTGTATGCTGTAGAACAAGCCTGTTTGGCCGGAGTTTTCTGTTGTGGCACATCAGGAATTATGGCACAACATGGCGTAGTATCGATTTTTAAGCACGATTATTGACTATTGTCGCATGAACTCTGCAAGTAAAAAATGAATTGATTTTTTAAAACATAAATATTATATTTCATTTTGCTAAATACTTCGGTGTTTGTGAAGATCTTACCATCGGGCAGAATTTTCCGAGAATTCCCAAATGCTCCCATGCCGGCTTGACTGGCCCCTCGATTACTTCCATATTGCAATCCTATTATCTTGTTCCCTTCTTGTAGTTTCTCCACGGTGAAGTTTCGTTTGTTTTCATTGGCAACTTTAACCCCAAGCCTTGGTCCCTCAAAACCTTTCTTTTGTGCCTGTGATGTAAATATTTTAATGTTAGATGTAGAGTTGACTGTACAGTTTTTTGATTAACAATAATTGAAATTTCAATCATTTGGAATATCAAAAAATGCCTGTCCGGGTGAACAGATCTCAATTTGGTAAAAAGATTCGCATTCAATTGTGTGAATGCGAAATTGCGAAATGGACAAATTTGATCTCATTTGTGGACTTTATAGTTATTATTTCGCAATATTACTCCTTGCTACTGAAATGCTAGCATTTTTAGATTGGCTGTGATGATGAACCCAAGGAAATAAACATAGTTTAAGCAATTTAAGGCCACTTGAATTGACTAAGCTTAGTACATCGCATAGTCTATTTGATTTCTTAATGTCTGCTTTTGTTGGTTGTTTGCAAATTTCAATAATTTTCGCTGTGTATTTAACAAATTCGGTTGTTACGATAAAATTACGCTGCACTAACCGTTCCACCAAGGCCAAAAATACAGTCCACCACCATGTACAGATTTTTGTTTTCGTACAAGTCGTTCACTTGAAACAAATCTTGTGATTTTAATCCATAGATTTCGCAACCTTTCAGAAACAATTCCAGATTTTCCCTCTGTAAAAATAAAGCAATGCAACGAAATTGAGTTTAGACTGTATTCGATTTAATTAATTCTACTGTTGACTGTAACAGTACCTGTTTGAACGGAGCAGCAGAGGTATTAATTTTTTTGACCGCATTTGGACAGAGTTTGTTGATTAATCTAAACAAAATTATCAAATCAGTAATAAAATTATTCAGCGAATTCGCGAATTTAAGCAATACCATTAATAATTGTACAAACTTACTCGCAAAGAACTACTCCATCTCGCAAAAGGGATGCAAAATCTAGTTGATCCCGCATCCCATTGTCACTTCCTGCGACAACCAGCTTTCGGTCAATCACTGCTTCTAACCACGATACTACCTCTTTTGCCCTTTCTAGACTGAACTTTGCTTGGGACTGCAAACAAAAATATGGAAAAGCAAGATATTGTATTTTTTGACCAATTACCATCAATTTCATCAAGTTCACGACACTAAATATGTCCGCCCGGGTCGATTCTATCATGCGTCATCAGCTCATAATCTCTAATTCAAACTCGAGTTATGTCGAGCCATATCTCAGTATCCATATTCGACTTTCATACTTTTTTCTGCATCATGAATTATGATTAATTTTACTTAGCATATCAAAAGTGTAGACTATAAATGAGACATTTTGAATACGAAATTTATCAAATAATTTTGATTGAGAAAAATTAATACGTATGATTGATTAGCCAACAAATGTCATAACAGATCTATATGCAAATGTAAATCGATATTTCCGTAGCTGTTCTATTAAACGGTGTCCAAACGAAAAGCCAGCATATGATTCGGTAAAAAGTGCTGATCAAGAGGTTCAAATATTTAAATGTTTAAGAATGTCAACAAAGAATAAAGAAAAATTTAATATTCCTGTTTAGAACTACAGTTGACAGTGCCAGTCTATTTAAGTCGAAAGATACTAAGGTTTATAGGAATTGATTTTACTGTGAGTGTAGCAAAATGCCATTTAGAATTAATAAATTCTATCGATGAACTGTACACAAATGAAATGGTGTCATGTATTCTATTGTATTATAATTAGAAGCGTCTTTTCAGAAAAATATCTGCATTCATTACATCTTTAGATCTGCATTACACGCAAGTGCGTATATATGAAAACTAATAAAGATTGTTTTAGTTGTTACACAGTTGATATGCTGAGGTATATCACGTATCATTATCATAAAGAAACTTCCCAACTGTATATTTTATGGGCACTTACAAGTTAAAACTCGACACAATTGACATTTGAAATTGTTTTTAATTTCAAGCAACAACTTCATGTCCTATTTTTAAAATGATTGAGTATATTAAATTTTCACAAAATGGCAAAAAGTAGCAATGCAGAGGCTTCAATGAAAAAAGTATGTCTTTTTCTAAAAAAACAAATTTTTGAAAATGAAACAAAACTAAAATAAATCAGAGATGGAACGTGCCGAAGACAGGATTGACCCAGGTTCTAGGATATCCTGTCCATCGTTTATTACGACATTTAGGACAAAATATTAATATATTCGGTTCGAATTCAAATTGATATCGCATCACAATTCATCTATTTATATTCAAAAGAGTCTATTTGACACTTTTCATAGCTATCAATCTTAATGAAAATCCACCGAGAATTTCCTGTGTTGGAATTTATTTTTTGTAGTCGCAACACAAAACAAACTCCGTAAACTTGGATAACATGTGATGGGAAAAAAGTTAGTTTAGTGACATTTATATTAAAATTTTATTTGGCTTTGTGCTCTTGCCTTCATTTGACATTCTCGACTCAATCCGTATGCAGGTCCATGGAAAGCCATTTTTGGTATAGATTGGATAGACAATTTTCAAGTAATGGTATAACCGGGCAGAAGAAACAAGTTTCCTGTTAAAAAGAATTTTAAAACAATTATTTTTATTAAAAAGCCATAAAGTTACAACCTCACAAGATACTAGATATTTTTAAAATCGTTAACTTATTTAAAATAAACCATTGTAACCGGTTGTATTGTAACGAAGCGTTGTGATGTGCAAAGGTACTATAGAGCCCGCTTAACTCTCCAGTCTCCAAAGTGGACTTTAAAATCTACTACTATCTTTATTAAGGGGTGAAACCCCTTATAGCGAAGACCTTGTCCGTCCTTCCGTTTGCGCTCTAACTCTCGAACGGATAAACAATTTAATTTTTTTTATTTTGAAAGTTTGTTCTATTCGTCCGGACACACGTTAAGTTCGAATATGAGCAAAATCAGTCACACCCCTTGGATTTTGCCAATCTACCACAATTTTAAAGAACCACCACCACCATGTTAACCAACACCGTTCTCAAACCGATTCTCTGGTATCGGGCAACGACGCTAAAGTGTTTTTGTCTTATTTCGCGTTGTTTCACCCCTTTTCGATGTGCGTTTACAACGGTTTATTAACCTAATGCAATGTCTCAAAACCATCTATACCCCCATTGATACCGCTAAATCTCCGTCGTTGACCAAAACCCCTCTATACCCCTCTAATCATCTCTAATTACTACCCCACAATCCTCTCTATACCCCTAAAACACCTACTGACCCAAAACTCCCTTTACCTTTTCTGCTCAAAATACCCAGACGTATTTTATATATTTTATTTTATTTTACATGTTTGATACTCCATCAACCCCATATATTAAGAAGCTATCTCTCTATTTCCTGTCACTAACCCCGAACGTTTATATAAATCTGCATAGATATGAATCGATATTACGCGATACTTAAAAAATTTGCAATTCTTTCCGGTTTCAAAGGTCAGGAGTAAAAATACTAAAACAAAATAGCCCAAGACTTTGTCGAGATGTAAATCTGTATTTCACACTATGTATAATTTAAAAAAAACTAACACTCTTGTCCATTTTTAAGTTCAAGGGATCAAAATTTGGAAGTTCCCAAAGCACTAAAGATTTTTTCGAAGTGTTAATCGATATGCCGATACACACACGGCCGTTTAAAAAAGTTATTCCGGTAGGTCACGTTAGTTCAGGTCGCAGGTCAGGAAATTTCGAAAGGTCTTATAGCCCAGGCCAGACCTTCGTTTATTTTGTTGCGAAAAACAACACATGCGATTTTTTTCGAATTGCAGTCAATAACGGGGCATGCTCTTGATTCTGATGATGTGTCATTTTCAATGACACATTAATTTTTCGTACATAATGCCTCAAGTAAGCTGTACAAGCCAGACAATGGTTCGTTGTCACTCTCTCAAAATATGACCCAATAGATTGACGGAAGTTAAGCTACAAGTACTTTTTAAATAGATATAAATATGATTTTCCGTCAATTATATTTGTGTCGATTTTTTTATTTGTAAGGTATCAATATTTGTGTTGATTCCACAAATTGAAATGGTATATAATTACTGGGTTGATTCATTGATGGCTAAATTATTTAATTATGTTGAATATTGCACTAATTTGTATTGGAGCCTACCTTTCGCATAAAGCTTTTTCAACACTTCATTAATAACGTCAATTGGACAAAGGCTATGAACCCGGATATGGAACAAGCATTTTATCCGTGCTCCGTAAAATGGAACTTGAATCATGCTTCTATGACATCAGGTCTTGTGGGTTAACATTTTAACATTTATATACAGGGTGTCTTTTCTAAAGCTGTTGGAGTTCTGTGACACATTTAGAAAAGACACCCTGTGGAATAAAAACATCAACGGATATCTAGGAAGAACCCAATTGGTAGATAAGAAAACAAGATTCCGCATGTGTCCAAAAACTGTATTCATGAAAAATTACAACTATACATACATATAATTTAATATTTTAATTCTGGACTCCTGATTTTTTAAAAATTTTAAATGCCTTGAGGAGACTAGCCAATGACGAAGTACATTTTGTCTTAATATTAGTAATGTGATTCATTCAGCAAGTTTTCAATTAAAAGCATTTTCGAACGTTCATGTGGAATTCAAAAGCACCTTAAAAACCTTTTTAAAAACTTATGTGACTCTGACTACTAACTACTAAGCACTAAGCAGGCATTAGGCACAAGGCCTGAGACTTAGTTGACCTTACTATTTTTTATTAATGACTTCCCTACATGGTCTCAAAAGTCTCACTTCTCTCAATCCAAGAGTTTGTAATCTTGAAATGCCTTATTGAGAAAGAGTTAACTGTACTTACGCGTTACGCTTTCCTTCACTCCATCACATCTACAAGCTCTCATTCTTATTATTTAAATGAACGATTACACCAGAGTTATCCCCTATTTTCACCTGGGTTATTAAAGGCTGAAACCCTTCAATGATTGATATGATCCACCCACCCACCTGTTCGGTTCTTGGTCTAACTCTCGAGTCTCAAACGGTCATTAATTTTTATTTTTTGGGAAACCATTTATGACCTTCCACCAGCGGAGATTGAGTTCTTTTAAGGGCTGTGTAGGTCAATTTTTCAAATTCCAACCCTTCTATTGTCTGTGATATAGTGGGAAATGTACTGTTGTGTGTATTAAGTGCTATTCAACGGTGTATGCGAAGATATTGTTGGGTAAATTTGAGATTTTTGAATAAAACGACCCCCACGTGTGTCGGATAACGCAACGATAACGACGCTAAATATTTGAAGTCTTGATTCGTGTGTTTTCACCCTTTTCAGACTTGCGTTTGCAACGGTTTATTTTAATCAAACAATATAAACTGTTTATGTTTTCTCGGAAGTAATTCGGATCGTCGTAAACTATTACATCATTTACGAATGCGTATATATATAATCCTTGCCTTTAAATATCAACTCTCCACGCCAATGCTGAGGTAGGAACAGTAGGTCCAGTTTTGCTCTGCGAGGAGTGTGGTTTCAAACTGATGATGTATTTATTCTGACATTAAGCTAGTAACAATAATATATGTTATTATTTTGTATTGATGGCAGAGGGTAAATTATAATTCGATTTGATGATATTATTACGGAAATATTTCTACATGACGTACTCAAGTACAGCTTTAATTTAATAAGGAGAGCCGATTAAGAGGTTCTTGTTACAGGTTGAAAAAAATTCAATCAGAGAGGAGAGTTGAAATGGAAATTGGGATTCAGCAGGTGTTTTCAGATCTTCGACTTTTTGGAGTTCATATACCTAAACCTAATAATATTGTTATAAAGTGTATGAGACGAAGAAATGACGGTGTGTCCCCAAGCTCCTTCGATTTAAGCCAGTTAGTTACTTGTTATTACAGTAAGGTATTATATGTACATTGTGAATGCTTGTAAGTTGTAAGTTCGTAAGAATCTATGTACTCTTACGGGTATAAAGTCTCCGTTCTCGTCTACTCCTGCCTGATGAAGCATAATGTGTAATATCATGATTTTAGATTCCATTTAAAAGTAAACCCACAAGAAAAGGGAACCACGAGAACTAACACTAACTAATAAGTTGCTGACGTAGCTATGTTCTCTAATTCTAAATCCTTAGGCCTTTTTAGTTGTAATATTGTAATATAGCTAGTTAGTAGGCTGTCTTCATAACTTGAATCACACAATGATGTGGACTGTGGTCTGAGTTTAGGAAGTATTACCTAGGATCAAGGATGGTCATATTATTATTAAATTACTAGCCTATCACGGACGCTTCGCGTCCGCTCATAGTCTAGGAAGGTGCCTCTTGGAATAGCAATGTCAGGTTTTAAAAAATCATAGCAGTGAATGTTTCCGGCTCAAATAAACCGTCCAACGTTATAGTAATGTATCGTAGATGTGGCGTTTTTATAACGTTTTATGCACATCGAAACTGTTCTTCAACATGTTAAACGTGAAAACTGTGTTTTGAAATGTTCAAAATATATACATTTTTGAAAATCTCACATTGCCCCAATCATAGAGTAAAGTTACATACGTTTTTTGAAAGCGCTTGTTCATAGCATTCGAATGACGTATCACACATATAGGTTTGTAGTTTGACCTCTTTGACCACTCCCCACTGGTCAAGGGGTGATCCCACCCAAAATTTATATGCACCATTGAATAGCCATTGACAATAGCTTACCATGGATGTATCACACATGGGGTGTTAGTATTTGAAAAAAATGCTGACCTTTGACCTTACATCCTTGACCTTTGACCTACATGGCCCCGAACGAACTTGACCTCCGCTCAAACGTCCTTAATAAGTTCCCGAAAGAAAAAATTTAAAATATCGAGCCGTTCGCCCGTAATCGTGCTCACGGACGGACAGACAGACGGACACCAGCTCATTCGCATAATGTATCTACGATACACAATAATTTGACCGTTTGACCTTTACCGAACGCCAGTAAGGCTGAACCCTTTTTAACGGTTGCCCTTAGCTCTTAAGAATGATTTAAAGGAATTCAAACTTTACGACTCTGCAAGGTCGTGAGATTTGAATTTTGTGGCACATACTATTAGAGGGATTTAACAATTTGACCGTGTGATCTTTCCCGAACGCCAGGATCGCGGAAACTTTTTTGACGGTTTGCTGTTACCCCCTAGGCAGGATTTAAAGGAATTCAAATTTTCCGACTCTTCTGGGTCATGGGATTTGAATTTTGTGGCCCAATACTACCATAAGTAGAATTTAATAATTTGACCGTGTGACCTTTCCCGAATGCAAGTAATGCTGAACCCTTTTCAACGGTTGTTCTTAGCTTTTAAGAATGATTTAAAGGAATTCAAACTTAACGACTCTGCAAGGTCGTGAGATTTGAATTTTGTGGCACATACTATTAGAGGGATTTAACAATTTGACCGTGTGATCTTTCCCGGACGCAAGTAATGCTGAACCCTTTTTAACGGTTGCTTTCAGCTTTTAAGAATGATTTGATAGGATTCAAACTCTTAGACAACGCTGCGCTGGGTCGTGAGATTTGAATTTTGTAGCCCATAACTTCTATAAGAGGGATTTAATAATTTGACCTTGTGACCTTTCCGGAACGCCAGGATCGCTTAAACTTTTTTAATTGGTTCCCTCTTACCTCTTGACAAAGAATTGAAGAAATTCAAACTATCCTTTAACGCTGGGTCGTGAAATTTAAATTTTATGGCCCATTACTTCTATAAGGGGGATTTAATAAATTGGCCTTGTGACCTTTCCGGAACGCCAGGATCGCTTAAACTTTTTTGACGGTTTGATATTACCTCTTAAGCAGGATTTAGAGGAATTCAAACTTTCCGACAACGCTGCGCGCTGGGTCGTGAGATTTAAATTTTATTGCCCATTACTTCTATAAGGGGGATTTAATAAATTGGCCTTGTGACCTTTCCGGAACGCCAGGATCGCTTAAACTTTTTTGACGGTTTGATATTACCTCTTAAGCAGGATTTAGAGGAATTCAAACTTGCCGACTACGCTGGGTCGTGAGATTTAAATTTTATTGCCCATTACTTCTATAAGGGGGATTTAATAGATTGACCTTGTGACCTTTCCGGAACGCAAGGATCGCTTAAACTTTTTTGACGGTTTGATATTACCTCTTAAGCAGGATTTAAAGGAATTCAAACTTGCCGACAACGCTGGGTCGTGAGATTCAAATTTTATTGCCCATTACTTCAATAAGAGGGATTTAAATATTTGACCCTGTGATCTTTCTCGAACGCCAGGATCGCTTTAACTTTTTGACGGTTCCCAGTACTTCTTGAAAAAGAATTGAAGGAATTCAAACCTTCCGACAACGCTGGGTTGTGTGATTTAAATTTTATTGCCCATTACTTCTATAAAGGGGATTTAATAGATTGACCTTGTGACCTTTCCGGAACGCAAGGATCGCTTAAACTTTTTTGACGGTTTTCCATTACCTCTTAAGCAGGATTTAGAGAAATTCAAACCTTCCGACAACGCTGGGTTGGGAGATTTAAATTTTATGGCCCATAACTTCTATAAGAGGGATTTAATAAATTGACCTTGTGACCTTTCCGGAACGCCAGGATCGCTTAAACTTTTTTGACGGTTTGATATTACCTCTTAAGCAGGATTTAAAGGAATTCAAACTTGCCGACTACGCTGGGTCGTGAGATTTAAATTTTATGGCCCATAACTTCCATAAGAGGGATTTAATAAATTGGCCTTGTGACCTTTCCGGAACGCCAGGATCGCTTAAACTTTTTTGACGGTTTGATATTACCTCTTAAGCAGGATTTAAAGGAATTCAAACTTGCCGACGACGTGGGTCGTGAGATCGAATGTACTAATGTATGGTAGAACGCTACATACACATCGAAACTGTTTTTGAACATATTCACAGTGCAAACTGTGTTTTGAAATGATTAAAATAGATGAAATATTGATAATCTCAATTTGCCCCAACCATAGAGTAAAATTACATACATCATTCGAAAGCACTTGATCATAGCTTTCGAATGACGTATCACACATATATGTTTGTAATTTGTCCTCTTTGACCCCTCCCCGCCGGTCAGGAGGTGACCCCATCTTAACCCCTCTGACCTTTGACCTAGAGGGCCCCTAAACAAAATTGACCTCGGTTTGAATGTCCTCTCACCTTTGACCTAGAGGCCCCCTAAACGAAATTGACCTCGGTTTGAATGTCCTAAATAGATAACCGAAATAAAAATTTCAAATAGTTAAGCCGTTCTTGAGTTATCGCATTTACAGACAGACACAGACACCGAAGCATAAACATTATGTATCTACGATACATAATAATTTCACCGTGTGACCTTTCCCGAACTCTACATCGTAAAATATCGAAAAGTTCCCCAACCATACACCAAAATAACATACAACACTTGAAAGTATTGGATCATGCCTTTCGAATGACGTTTCACTTTCACACGTATATGTTTGCACTTTGACCCCTACTTTTGAAACTGAAAATGTGTACGAAATATTTAACATCATTGAACCTATTTGACCCCTTCCCGGGTTATCACACACAGAAATCGAATACATCTTTCAATAGCCCTTGATAATAGCTTTCCATCCATGTATCACACATGAAGGGTTACTTTGATCCCTTGACCTTGACACGGTCAAAACCGTTGAAATTTCGAAAACATAATGTGCTATATCGAGTCACATCTCTTTCCACTGATAAACTCTTTGGCTTTTCCGAATTTTGAAAGTTTACGGAGTTCGGGTGTGGGACCTGTAGGTCAGGGTTATAAGGGAATAGAGATGAATCGGTATTGCATGGCAATGGCATGTGGGTTGGTTTAGTAATTAAATATTAGACAGTATGTTAATAAAGATTTTTCGTTTCAATTTAACTATTTAGACTCTTCCCTTCCCTGTCACCTGTGGTATTTGGCTATTGTTGCTCCCTTGCAAATACTGGGAGTCATTCGGCACTCAAATTGCGTGTCGGGTATACCAAATAGTGGAGGAGTCATTTGGAAATCAAATCTTAATTTGCGAATTTGTCGTATGGCGAGGTCACACCCCCTGATGTTGGTTATTTTTTTGGGGAGGGTGGCCCAAATGCGTAACGTTTTTTCTTTGCATACAGGAGTAATTGCCTTTATATATTCAATCTACGATACGCAATATTAACATTATATTTAATTCACGTTTTATTTTATAACTTGAAAAGGGGGTGTGGTATGACATAGATAACCACACGGCTGGATACCGACGGTCATTGTGATTCGATTGATATATCACATGACCTAGTTGTGCCGTTTTTTACACAGGACCCTTACGAAGGGACCCCTTGGGGGTGTGTCCAGGGACCTGAAATATAGCCTAACGGCGTCTCCTGTAGGTATACTTTGGATACCCGTCTCGATCCTTACTGTCAGATTTCCCGTTAGGGAGGAGATATGGCGTATACCATTAACACGGGAGCTCATTATTATAAAGATGTATGAGAGAAGGAATGTTAGAAGTTTTGTCATGACGTGACCGAGAAGGCATATTCACAGCATAACCACAACGATATATTGTAAGACCCCGAGCCAGTCAAGTCAAGATCCAAAGAGAGAGCTGATAGATAAATGCGTTTCTATAAACCCAGCACTATGTTCCAACGTTCCAAGTACATGGGATATAATGGGCTGGTTTAGTATTAATTATAAAATGATTTCTTAAGGTAAACTATGCCCCATACGTGAAGAATTAAAAAACTCTCGCACTCGTTAAGATTAAGATGCTACATGTTAATATATTTTTTAAATGCTTATAGTTTACTCTGTGTTAACAATAGAGTTATAATTTTGGCTTAAACGAAAGCCAATTGATGAATACGTAATCTAATCCTTTTTCCAGGATTCAGGCAATTCGGCAACTCAAATACATCCCAGAGCGGACTCTGGTACGGACCGGCAAATGAATCACGACTCACGGCATATACCCTCTGCCCTCCCCCCAATCTTAATTCATATTCGTTATTTAAATGGGGTTTTAATTATGATGACCTTCGGAGGATTTGTTTATATGTTTTTACCGTAGATTTTGCTTTTTGTATAACTCGATTAAGTGCATGCCTCTGATGTTGACAATTGTAATGATAATCTAATAATGTAATTGATATAATATGTTGTGTAATTAGTCTGTAGGGTGGGACAGTTTCTGAAATTTTCTTATTTTAACATTGGAATAGAGGCTGTAATCAATTTGATCCAAGTTCTTCGAATTTCGCATACGTCTGGACTCCTGAACATCTACATAAAATTAAGTGACCTTTAGTCAAACTGTGTCGGTTGTGAAGGGCGGCGTATGAATTCGAAACATGAAATAATCAAATAAAATCGTTGGACACAAAGTAAATAATAATCAGTCATTGTTTCATAATTATTTTTGAATTTTTGTAAATACAGGTTCTTCCGCTTCAATCGTTTTAAATATTATTTTTATAAACTTTAATAATGTCAGTAACTTATAAATAGTGTAAAGTGAACAGCTCACTACATTGCTGATGATAAAGGATCACCACGAAACTATGAATATCACAAATTATACTAGTAAAATATTAAAAAGTGTAAGGCAATTTAGTGATAAGCTGTTATGTAATAATGAAGTCATCATGATCCAAAATATCCATAGGGATTAAATCTTCCCCGTCCTGTGTTTTGAAATGTTTGTATTCTTCCATAAATCGCCTTAAGCTTGGAGAAACACACTGATGGCACATTAAAGTTGCATTTCCGTACCGGTCAGGAACACATTCGCATCGTTGGCATTCAGACGGGAACGACGACGCGGCGACCCTCTGAGACCAAACATCAATCAATTTTTTCGTAGGGCTTTCGAAATTAAATCGAGTTCCGTTAGACTCGATTGCTAGGGGTGTACAGAAGTCCTTGGGAATGTTTATTTGGCGAAGAAGACTCTTATCCGGCTCCTGAAGTTTTTGCTTCGCATGTTTGACTGTATAAGCTCCGTTCATCTCAATACCATAAATTTGATTCGTTTCATCTTGCTTTCGGTGTCCCTGTTAATTTTCAACCAAAATAATTATTAGAATAAAATACAAAGTCGTAATTTTACTCATCTTATTTAGAAAAATCTAACAGCTCATAATTTAGTACATACCTTCAGGGAAAATGGTTTTGGAACGATTAGATGGAATTTGATATCATTCTCCAGAAGCAGTGTTAAAATGTCAGCATATCTCTTTGAGTCACCACACTGCTCGTCTCCACATGTGACGGCAATAATGTTCTTCGAAACTCCAGCTCGGAAGCCCAGCGTTGAAACGTATTGAATGGCTTCGTATAGATCCGATTTGTCAGCTCTCGTTGATTCTGTCTCGTTCGGAACCCTAAATAAGGTACTGTGCGACCAAACATTTGCCGAGGATGTTTTGATATGCGCTTTTTTCTGATACCCGTCTCCACCAAACCCAACGATGGCATATCGATTGTCCCATATCCCGTTCCCGTTCAATGCTAATTCTAATTTCCCAACTGCATCTGTAACAACCTTGGATGAAATGCAAGAGCCCTGTTGCAGTATAATGATGTTATCCGATGACTGTGGAGGGGGTCTGATCCCGTTAACCTGTAAAGTGGCATTTTCCCCAGTCGTCAGGGCAGTTCCATCTTCTAACCGGCAGCGTACTGAAAAATATTAAAAAATTAACACACTGCATAATCAATTTTGTCAGTGAGAAATAATTCATGGTGTGCTTTATAAGGTTTAAATACCGCAAGTTGGAGGTATCCAAACATCAACATTGTTCTTCTGACACTCCGCAACGTAAGCACTCATGGATGGACAGGCTGCCTCTGCTCGATTAGCACTGTTCACATTCCTGTATACATCGTATTTACACATCTGCAAGTAAGTATCGGTATCGACTGTATTGAAACAGGGCCGAAGTGGAGAGCTTCGATTAATTAAAAGATTGTGACAGATATTGTCAACGTCAACATGCTCTGCTTCATCCCTGGCATAATTCTTCATTCGACAATGACCGCTATTTTTTCCAACCCTCCACGAGTATGCAAAAGTTGAGACGTCCGGAATTATCTGTCCTTCAGGATTTCTGAAATCGTTAATCTGTTCGTTGTCGTAAGAACCAAGAAGGCCTGCCAGTTTACCAAAGTGCCATCCAGAAACCCAGAGCGTACAAACACTAGGTGATAGACTGCAACTCATTTGAAATCCACGAGTATCCAAGATGTATCCAAGTCCCAAGTATCCAAGTCCGGTCTGATGCCGGTGAATGAATGTGGATCCAAGTTTCAGCGGAAGCTCAGCCTTTCTACCATTCACAGTTGTTTTAAAGCTTTGAATATCCACATCGATGAGTTTACCGCCGCTGGAAATTGTATACGACTTCTTTCGAGTTATTACATCTTTGTTGTTGTAATTCACGATATCACGATCAGTGAAAATGCGTCATCTGAATGTGAAAGGTCGGCCACAAGTAAATAGCTGCATTCCCCGGCAAAGCGGAAGTACTTTTTATCAAATGTGAAGTAATGATGATCTCCAGCCATTAAAGCGTAACTACCGAATGGTGGCAGAATATTCCGGATGTTCATGTCCAATAGTGGTTTGATGCTTTCAATTTTGTCCAACACTTGATAATAGAAATTTGTCAGTTGATTGACATCTTCGGCATCCTCTTCGCTGGTCTTCCATCGGGGAAATTGGGTGAGGTCATTCCACTGCAGTGCGCTTAAAGACTGGTCATATTCAATAAACCCTTCGTTGAAATTATAATTCAAAGAGTTGGCAGGAATATATCGTTGAATTAAGCCGTCCACGTGTTTCATCGATGCTCGCACAATATGTTTTATTCTTTCTTCAACTTCAACAACTCTCCAAAAACTTAATGAAAGCCGCATTTATCTGTCTTGCAATGAAACGTATGTACGGAATTGGCGGAGTTTCTAGCAGATCTTGAAAGTATTGATCTTCAACGCCGCTTTGAAGAGCATCAATGAGTGGTTTAAAAATTCTTGAAATTAAAAATATATATTTCAGTTGATAAAAATGTATGATTATAAAATTAAATTTAATTCCCTTACCTAATTGATAGCATCTTTTCGACATTTTGAACGTATTTTTGAATTGGTATTTCTTCTATCCATGCTGCATAATCTTTGTAAAGTAGAATCATCTTACGAATCAACCCAACAGCCATTAATTTCTTTTCTACTTCGTCGATTCTTCCTTCAACGGCATCCAAAAACGTGACCACGGAATATTAAAATTTGTCAAACAAGGAAGACAAAAGAGTAAGATTATCTCGCCAAATCCTGTTGGCAAATTCTTCTGTCTGGTTCCAAAGAGCCATAATCATGTTTTCCAATTTCCCTTCGTAAGTAATGTAAATTTCGCGAAGCTTAATAGAAGCCTGATTTGCGATTTGAAAGCCCAATTTCCAAACCGTTGCGATTCCATTGGTGATAGATTTACTGCAATTAGTAGAATAAATAATAATATTAATAATTACCGTGTTTTAGAATATTGTTTTAAATTAATATTTGAGTTATTTTTACCAAATCTGGTTAGCAGTCTCAAATCCCAAGTCCAGTGTTGTTGTTGTTGTTGTAGCCTTTATTTATTGTGTCATTCATCCGTTCAAACAAAATTAGTCTGGTCTCCCACGGGTGGCACCCCTGGCATATTTACATAAGATAATAAAAGAGGCTTATAGTTACGAGGAAAGATGATTATTATAGATTATAATTTATACCGTAGAATTTATAACATCAAAAGAACTAGTATTACATTGTATAGAATTCACAATTTTTAATTTACAAACTCGTTGTTTCTTTCTTGTAAGATCCAACTTGTCACTTCACAACTGACACTGATCTTTGTTTTCTCATATTGTTTTATCATTACGGGAAGACTGTTCCATAATTTCAATGAGTAGTATCGCACTGAACTTTCAAACAGAACAGTGTTATGGGAAATAACATTACAATTATTAGAATTTTTAGTTACTCTTTGACTTGAAGAGTCGATACTGTTAACATCAAAAAAGTTAATTAATCTAACGATGCATGGCGGGTACTTGGTGTTCCTGTACACCTGCATAATACTGTTGAACTTAAGACGTTCAGTTACTGTGAACTGGTTACATTTTTCCAGTAAGTCGTAATAATTGATTTTTTTATGTTGTTTACGACAATCCAACTGAGCTTGTGGATTTTTATCTTGCGATTTCCAGAATCGTTTAGTGTAATATTTATACATATTTGGATGAAAAAAGACTACTAACAGCTCATTTATCTTATTTTGGATATGCTTAAGGTCGCCAATTCTGGATGGACCCCAAACTACCAAACAGTAATCTGTGATCGAGTTTACATAAGCGTTAATCAATAATTTTAATAAGTGTGGTGTTATGGTGCGTCGCAGACGCTGGATCATACCTATACTAACACACACTCTTTTAAATACGTGTTCGTAATGATTCTTAAAGTTAAAGTGGTGGTCAATAAAAACCCCTAAATATTTAAAGTTATATACTCTCTCTATCGTCCTCCCATTACATTCCAGAGAGATGTTATCCTGGATTTTTGTTTGAGTTTTATGTATTATCATAAATTTCGTCTTTTCGAAGCTAAGACTTAACCCTATCGAATTACAGTAATTATCTAGGTTATTTTAGTTCACAGACATTGTTTTTAGTCCTATATTAATGTCATCACAACCTAAATATAGAACTAAATCGTCCGCAAATAATAGGTAGTACACCTCTCTCAAAACAGAACCAACTTGGTTAAAGAAGCAATTGAACAGCCCTGGACCGTTGACGGATCCTTGGCCAATGCCTCTATTCACAGTAAATTCATCCGATATAAAGTCCGCAATTTTTATCCGAATTTTCCGGTCGAATAAAAAATTTGCAAAAACGAGAATCAAATTGCTACTCACATTAAATACAGATTTGAGTGTTTCTAAGAGCACCAAGTGCCGGACTGAATCGAATCCTTTTCTAATATCTAAAAATACTACAATGACTTTTCGGCCTTTCAGGTCGAGTTCATTGAATACGTCTTGACTAAAAATCGTCAGCGCTGTAGCGCACGATCGACTTTTCCTAAAACCATGTTGATTGTCATCCATCTTTTTACTTTCCTCTACAGCTATAGACAATCTGTTTTGAATAACATATTCAAAGACTTTGCTGAGAGTGGGCAACATTGATATTGGGCGATAAGAGTTCACGTCAGTGTATGAACCTTTGCCTTTTTAAAGGGGAATTACTACAGCTTTCTTGAAGGCCTCGGGATAGTCTCCCGTTTTCAAAATTGTACTGAATAAAATGCATAGTGGGAGTGTAAAGGAAGTGAAAGCTTTCCTTAGCACTTCCACGTTTATTCGGTCAGAATGTGTTGGCTTCCATTTCATCCTACGACTAGCTGCAGTGAGCTCTTCTTCAGAGACATACTCTATTGGTGGGCTATTTTTGATTTCGGCCTTCAATTTGGATAAAATATCAGACCTTTCCGAATCGGAAGTTGAGCCAGGCAAAGCAAAAACCTTGCTGAAGGCTTCTGCTTTCTCTTCATCTTTCTGGGTTAATTTGCCTTCTATTTTGATGAAGGGCACCGAGGCACTCTGCTTTATGTCTTTACCTGTCAATTTTAAAAAAGTTTTCCAAATATTAGCAGAGTCATCAATTTTTTCGAAATGGGATAGGAAATAGTTTTTCTTTGCTTTGGACACAGCAATGTTGACCGAGTTACGGATTCGGCCGTACTCAGTTTTCAGTTCGAGGGTGGGGTTTTCCTCGAACTTACTCTTAATAAGGTTTCTACTTTCGATCAAATCTAAGACTGTTGGTGTCATTTAGTCTGGCGAATTGCCTTTGATCCGTTTTCTGCGGGTAGGTCAGGAATTATCTAACAATTTGCAGATCTCAGTTTCAAAATTCTCTAACTGAAAGTTGACATCGTCGGAACTAGACAGCTCATCCCAGGGGAGAGCAGCAATTTCCTCCGAAAATCTACTCCAGTCAAGATCTTTGAGAGATCTGTAATTGATAATTTTGGATTGTTTTTTGTTATTTTGATTAGATATTGAAAAAAAAGTGAATCTGTGATCGGAGGTAGTTAAAGAAAATACACCTGACCGACCAATTTTATCTGGAAACGAAACGAAAATATGATCTATCAGAGATTTTGAGGTTAGCGTTACCCTTGTTGGTTCTGTTATGAGTTGGGTAAGGTCAAAGTAAGACCCGACGTTTTTTAAATTACGGGAGTGGGGGGTGTCGACCAGAAAATCTATGTTTAGATCCCCTAGAATCACGTGTTCCAATTTATCCTGACGGATATGGAACAGTAGTGATTCCAGTGAGGAAATAAACTGTGATTTGAGGGTCTCACGAGGTGGGTTATAAATATAAACTATAATAATTGGTTTTCTAAAATTAAGGAAGATTTGAAAACAATTAACCTCTACTTCAACAGGGAATCTTACGTCGTAAATAACTGGAAGATACTTTATGTCTTCTCTAATATAGATAAAACTACCGCCTCCTTCACGGGTTTCTCTGTCATAACGGAGTGATATCTCTCAGGTAAAACGAATTTGTTTTGTAAAAGTCGTTGAGGATATCAACCACTTTACTCCATTCTTGGTGGATAAGTATTGCTTCCGCCATGACGAATTTTCGAGTTTCCTTTACCGCAGAGGCAATAGAAGGCGAAATGGAATTCCACCTCCACTCAATTTCTGTGCTGATCTTGTGTAATAAATCGCTAAGTTTGATATCCGAAGCAATGACGGATCGAAGCGCCGAAACGACGTCCAATTTCAACATCAAAGACCAAAGATCAGGACGCCAATTTACTCGGCTTGACAATGTGTTGCTGTTATTTAGTTTGATTGTAACAATCAAGTAGTCGGTTTTCCGAATTCGGATCCTGACATTTGTACATTAAACTCCTTTTTGTGAGGTAATCCACCTGAGAGACGAAGCTGTTGTTCTCCCTCATGCTTAACTACGACTTCCATATAAGGGAGGTAATTCTTAACCAAGACATGGGCTTGCATTGAAAATATTTCTAGATTCAGAATGTTGTGGTCCGGTTTGTAGTAATGGTCCAATTTAACTACTACGGTTTTGAGTTCGTTAATTCCTGAGTAAATCTCGAAATGTCGATGATCGGACAATAAGGACGAGTCGACGGTAAAATCTCGTATCATTCCAAGATGATCCATGTAAGACAATTCCATGGAAAGATTTGGATCAATATGTTTAATATGAATTTCGGCATACGTTTTGCTCGGTGCGTGACTAGCAATGGGTCTAAAGTTCTTCCAATCTGAATTATTCCTAGAAATCACGAAAACCAAGTTGCTTTGTGGCTCTGGGGATGTTTTAATATCGAGTTCGATGTGCTGGAAACGGTTATCTTTGTAAATTTGGTCCAAATTTGCTATGATGGGTTGCTCAGAAAGGGGATGAACCAGTTCCAAGAAATAGGAAGACTCACTTGTCCTCCAAGCTAATTTTTCTTCGGTTTGAAGCTTCACATTAATGAATTTAGTTTCGTCTTTTTTCATGTCCCAATTAATCGTCATTGTGTGCATGGATTCTTTTGTACTTTTGTTGGAATGGGTCTCAAATACTGCGGATCTCCACGGAAGGTCAACTTGAACTAAGAAATCGTAGTTCTTGTACTTGGGATTCACATGTTTGGAAAGAATAATGTTGTAGCCACTTTCTCCTGCGACTTTGAAAACGGGGCTGCTCCACTTCATAAAAACCAGTTGGTTGAATCTGGAACTTGTCAGTGAGTGCGACATTTTACTTTCTAAAAGTCCAGCCTTCTCTTCTTGAACTTTTAATTCCAAGTCATATCCTCTAAAACCTTTATTCAGAAGAATGGAGACGCCGACAGTGTTTCCAATAGGAATCTCAAGATTCCAGCAAATTTCGCCTATGACTTTCAATTTATCTGCCGATGAACCCTCTAAATAAAACATCAAGGACACAGGGCGGACGGGATTGTATACCTCAAGGACCCTCCTGCCATTTCTGCTCACTAACTGGAAACCAAACATTCTCCAGCCATCGAAACTTGCGTCGAAAGTGGCATTTATATTTTGGAGAAGCTGTTGAAATGAACTGGATGATTCTTCCAGGCCCATTACAGGAATCATTGTGCCGTGTGATTCAAACTTTCCCCACGGTGTTCTAAGTTTGATCTCGCCTCCAGCCGTTGATGAAACGGATGAAAACATTGTTGAAAAAACCAAGACCTCTTGTCCTTCAACCCTTATTTCATTTCCAAATTGAAATTCGCCTTCTTCTCTCTTCAGGTTAACTACAGCTAGAACATGACTAACCCCTTGGGTTTGTGAAGGAACGTGCAAGGTTGCCGCAAAATTGTTGTCCGTAACTAAGGCTTCTACTATCAAGGCTAAAGCTTGGGGTCCTAATTGGCCTGATACGAGACCCTTGTATTTTTGCCCTGTCGTCCCACTATTCAAGAACAAACGGAGGTTGGGAAGGTCTTCCATTACTAATCCCAATGCCGCGTTGACTTCCATGTCTAGGAATCCATCAAATCGGTATCGGTAGTCCGCATCCACCCGAACTGATTCTTCCCATCCTGATCTGTCAAATTTCACGTGAAGGCTCCTTCCGTCTCCAATCCTTTTGAAACTGTCCACCGCCATTACGAATGAGAATTCTTCGTAGTGTTCGAATGGTGATGCAATTTCGGCCCGAATCTTGGGGTTTCCATTCTCGTTTTGATAATCAAGAAGGAAGGAAAATGTGTCTTCGTTGTGTTTTCCTTCCGCATCTACTTTAAACAGGGTCTTGCCTTTAATTCTTCCTTCCAGTGTAGCTTCGACGAGGGAAACCATTGGAATTGGTGTGACCAATTTAAAGCTAAACCTTCCTGGATTTTCCATATTTAACGTGAAGTGTCCTAAGGGTGACACCTCACTTTCAAACTCATACTCATTATGAGGGTTCGAAATTTTGTCTTTGAAAGATATATGGAGTTGTCCAGGATTCGTGTCATTTGGAGCCTTGATCACAGCTAGGATAAGAAATTAGTTCAATCACATTATATTACAGTACTGACAAGAATGAATTGAAACCAACAAAATAATTTATTTTAAAACTTATAATAATCCATCATAATTTGCTTACCAAATGCTGAGAATCCTCCACTAGGAAGCTGAATGGTTACACTTGGCTGCATATTCTTCCAATTTCGGTTCAGAACTTCAGATATGCCAGTTATTTTTAGCATCGCGTTTGGAACTAATTTGAACGGTGTGTTAATTTCGGCGTATACTTCATTCTCAGATGACTTAAGCGCCAATGTCAGTCGTTTTAAGGAATCATAAGGGGTTAGAATCTCCAGTTTTGTAATCATGTTCCTCAAATGGTCGTACTGCAATGCCGCTTCTAAATGCCAATGAGCATTTCTGATGTTAACATCTCCAAGTAAGTCAATATTATTAGTTGTAAAAATGGCTTTCAGGTGAACATTGAAATGTGACGAAGGAATAAAAGGTGAAGATATTTGCAGTTGTCCTTCTAGATCTTTTGTATTTAAAAGCGTTTCAATTTTGTTTATGTAGTCCATGAAAGGACATGGCACGGATTAAATGGGTTTCTCGGCATCTACCGATTTTTCTGAAATTTTGATATGTTCAAGAGAATTTTGCGCTGATCATTTGTTAACATTGCGCCAAAACCCTAGGATGACCTCTTCAAGCGCTATTAAGGTCACAAGGTCGTATATTCGTTCCCTTACAACCCTATATAAGTGATACATCCATCGAAAGATCTTTTCCCACAGATATAAAAAAATCAGAAGAAATATACCAGTGACCTTTATTCACCCTGCTAGGTCACTATTAACCCCCAAAAAGGTCAAAATATTTTTTATTTTAAAAACTGACATGTACCTCGTCAATCGAAAGGCATTTGTCAGTTCAACCAAGAAGAAAAATGTCCTTTCATTTTGAAGGTCATATAGCGCGCTAGGTCACTATTAACCCCCAAAAAGGTCAAAATATTTTTTATTTTAAAAACTGACATGTACCTCGTCAATCGAAAGGCATTTGTCAGTTCAACCAAGAAGAAAAATGTCCTTTCATTTTGAAGGTCATATAGCGCGCTAGGTCATAAAAGGACCGGGTCAAAATCACTTCATTTTCTAAACTGTCATGTGCCACATCAATTAAAAGGCATTGGACAGGTAAACGAGGAAAAATATGTTGGATGTCTTGGTAAGGTCAATTCGCGCGGTAGGTCATAAAACGCTATGACCTGGACGAAATCGCTATATTTTTTCTAATGGTCAAGTGACAGGTCAATTGGACGCTATTAGTCAGTTAAACTAGAGGAAGAATACGTCCTTTCATTTCAAGGGTCATATCGCACGGTAGGTCATGAAAGGGCATGGCCTTGACAATATCACTATATTTTTTAAGCTGTTACGTGACGCATCAATTAAAAGGCATTGGCCAGACTAAAGAATAAAAAATATGTCGGCTGTCTACGTAAGGTCATATTGCGCGGTAGGTCATAAAAAGACATGATCTGGTGGAAATCTATATTTTCTCAAAATGCCTCGTGATATATCAATCATAAAGGATTAGTCAGCAGGATAAAAAAATAGATCCCACCATTCCAAAGGCTATATCTCACACTAGGTCATAAGCCCATATGACCTGTTTGAAATATTTGTTTGATCGATCATGCAGGATTACTCTCTGACTAGTGGACAAAGCCTTTGATTGAGTCTGTCAACCCAAGGAAACAAAGACTTATGAACAATTAGCTATTACAACTAAGAGTTGCAAGAATAGGATCTAGAGATTAGCAAAACAGCTCCGTTGCTAAATAGATAATATTATTAAATCATTCATTAAAACGTCATGAAGAATTGACTAAAGGAGGGAGCACAATAGCAAGTTTAAGTTTGCTGCTGCAAAAACTCGAGTGTGTAATCCGTGTCAATTGTGTCTCGCAGTCGGAGGAGGATCATAACGGGTCATATAGAGAGCGAAAGGACAAGGCCGATGAAGGATTTCCATCCCTCTGACTTAAAACGGTCAAGAAGATGAGGTCGTTGAGGATATCGTGAGATGTAAGAACTCTAACTGCTTTGAAGGATCATGAAGAAGACAAAATCGATTAACAATTTACGTCCCTTGAACTTAGGACGGTCAAGAACATGAGGTCGGTGGAGATATCGTGAGATGTAGGAACTCTAGCTGCTTCGAAGGATCATGGAGAGGACAAAATCGATTAACAATTTACGTCCCTTGAACTTAGAATGGTCAAGAACATGAGGTCGGTGGAGATATCGTGAGATGTAAGAACTCTAACTGCTTTGAAGGATCATGAAGAGGACAAGACCGATTAACAATTTACGTCCCTTGAACTTAGGACGGTCAAGAACATGAGGTCGGTGGAGATATCGTGAGATGTAGAAACTCTAGCTGCTTCGAAGGATCATGAAGAGGATAAGACCGATTAACAATTTACGTTTCTTGAACATAGGACGGTCAAGAACATGAGGTCGGTGGAGATATCGTGAGATGTAAGAACTCTAACTGCTTTGAAGGATCATGAAGAGGACAAGACCGATTAACAATTTACGTCCCTTGAACTTAGAATGGTCAAGAACATGAGGTCGGTGGAGATATCGTGAGATGTAAGAACTCTTAACTGCTTTGAAGGATCATGAAGACGACAAAATCGATTAACAATTTACGTCCCTTGAACTTAGGACGGTCAAGAACATGAGGTCGGTGGAGATATCGTGAGATCTTGACGTGGATCTTATCCTGGATCTGATCTGGGATCTGGGTTTGATCTGAGGTTGGATCTCAGACCGGATCCGAGACTGGATCTTATTCTGGATCTGGGCTCGATCTGAGGTTGGATCTCAGACTGGATCCGAGACTGGATCTCAGACTGGATCTGAGGTTGGATCTCAGACTGGATCTGATGTTGGATCTGGATCTGGATCTTGCACTGGATCTGGACCTGAATCTTGCACCGGATCTGGACCTGGATCTTGCACCGGATCTGGACCTGGATCTTGTATTGGATCTGGACCTGGATCTTGCACTTTATCTGGACCTGGATCTTACACCGGATCTCAGATTGGATCTGACGAACGAACACTTTCTACATACTATGCACTTTCCTTATAACTATTTTCTTGGAGATTCAACAGTTTCTGATTTTGAGAAGACATCAGCCAACGCTTGCATATGTTGTTGCCCAGGGCAGGGGAACGAGGACCCTTCTTCTCTTGCTGCCCCACCCTCCCACCCACCGATAAGTATCACTAACATTATCGTAGATATAATGTAGTAATATTAGTTAATTATAGTAAATAGTTCATTAATAGTGTACCTCACTAAAAGCAGTAGTAGTAATAATAAAATAGATTAAATAAGAGATATTGCTTTTAGGTTTTAAATCGTGTAAAGTATAAGTAGTCTGCCATTGTTTCAATTATCATCTTCGAAGTCATCTTCATCCAATAATTGTGGTTGTTCATCGTTCCTCCTTGCTGCATCTAATGTGGTTCCAAGAAGAAGATCAGAAGGGTAATGTATACCTTCTTCATGTCTTGCATACCCTAAGTACCATAAGACACTTGCGACATGCGCACAAACTCCAAGTGTTCTTGCTCCGGCTTTGCAAGTGCAGTACGTTCCTAAGATTGGCTCCTCTTGTGGACGATTTTCATAATTATCTGGTGGATAATTCTCTGCAAACGATATATAAAGCGTATGATGTGCCGCGTTTGTCATCCGAGAATACAATCGTACTCTCAGTAATCCTCTTTCAAAAAGCTGTGTCTGGAATGTGAACTCATTTCGTCTTTCTCTGCCAAGTCGATCTTGTATATACGCGGGGGCTAACTGTACTTGGTAAGTTCCAAACGTCTTGTCTCGAATATATTGAAGTGGTAATCGTGGGAATCCAGGCAAGTGATCTTGATGCATTTCTATCCAGTTATGTCGTCCTACAGGAAGATCTAACCGCTCTCGTTCCACCCGTTCTTGCAAAAGATTAGGTTGTCGGGCCAACACTAACATTCTTTCCGCTACATCAGCATCATATCCCTGCATGTGAATCGGCGGGTGAAAACGATTTATTAAAGCACATGCAATCCTTACAAAATCACCAAGGTTGAAACAGTGGTACATGGGAATCATATCTCTGAAAAACTTAAAAATGCTTTTGAGGTGACCATTTCTTGATTCCACAATCCATCTCGTTTTTGTCACTATTCTGGCAAGATTTGCCTGCTCGGTTGTAAATTGCCGCTGTCCTCTAACTAAAAGGGGTGGCATCCAATGATTGAGATTTAAATCATCTAGAAAACCTAAAGCATCACGGTAACCACGATCGACGACAAAAATGTCCCCGTCTTGTACCCAATGTCGTAGATTTTCTCGATCTTGATGCATGTCATGGATTAAAATAGATGCATCATTGTTTCTTCCATCAGAAAAATACGGACCATGAACATCTAAAATGAATCCGTCAGGAGCAACTACCAATCCAGCTTTTAGCAACGTATATTTCTTGTGCATCGAATATGACTGTCTGGCGCATCTAAAATGACTACTTTTAGGGGCTTTTAAGTAAGTACAGTCGGGATACAAAATTGCTTTTGGATCTTGAGGGTTAGGATTATAAAGATGATTTGCAAACTCAGTAACGTGGGTGTTTATAAACAAATTCCTATCTCTAGCATGATCAGATTGAAGCCCAATGTTACGGGGAACAAATCTTAACATTAAGCTTTTTCGAACCGTTGTGATTGCTGTACTAACGGCTGGACGCGATGAATACTTCATTAATGACGCAATGAAGTTATCGGATAAACCTTGGCGAAGCTTAATCAAAAACGCCATAAGGTCCTTCTTTGTCACAACTCTTTGGGATCGGTATACTTCCACCGGATCACAAAACCCAAATAAAATTCTGAACTCCTCTTTGTTCAATGAAGTTAGACCTTTCATTTCCACGTCTGTTAAATTGTCCTCAGAGTCGTAAATCTGTCGCGCTGCCAGTTGTTGTGCTTCCCGCAGTGCTTGAAACCATTGAGATACGTCATTTCCGCTCATGACAACTCCTCGACGAATACAATTTCGGTTTTCCATGTGAGCAAGCTGAACCTTACCTTCTTCAGTTAAGTGCCTTATGCAATAATTGATATCTACAGGACAATATATTTCAGTTTTACAATAAAAGTCTATACGGTTTTGAAAACTTAATCTATTGCGACAAGGTTGATTGCAAAAGAAGCACATATTTGCTCTTGAGACTAGAACGTTCAGTGGGATCGCATTAGGATTGTTTTCATCTTCTATTGCTCTTAATATTCGATTATAACAATTAAAACAAAACCGAGAGTCATCTTCGACGTCAGCTTCTTCTTGTCGAAATCCAATCATATGCAGTCTGGCCAATTCTCTTCGCCTTATTATCACATTTTCTTCTGCATTTCCACCATCTATCATTCGGTTGGCTAATCGCCGATTGTCACATACAAAACAGTTAACCATTTTGATTGTCTTCAGATCCCAGAACCCTTACTAGCTAAAATGGCGATAACAACTACGCTATAATAGGGACTCTTTCAGAGGCGCCACCTCACTGGGAATAGATAAAACTAAAATATTTCTAAGTAATGTATCTCAGGTCGGGAGGTCTCCATTGCCTGCTGGCCGCTACAGCAGGGACTGTCCCCCTCAGTGGCTATGTTATAGTCTTGAGAAAATAACATTTTTGACCCGTTGCAGTCTCTTGGCACTACCAATAAAATGGTTGGCACACCCTCACGCGACTGGCTTCGGCTTGGTGTTTTGGGTATACACGATTTTAGTCACGTGTACCCACTGAAGGCCCCTGTTTGAGGTCTCTCGGGAAGAAATAGCCAGTCTTACCCGAGGATACGGCGGATGTTACTCTGTAGCCAATGCATTTGCAAGAAATGGCACGTACTTATTGGCTAATGAGACCTTGTTAGTATGTCATTTCTCACCGGAAGCAATGACTAATGGGCTAATGAGACTCCTCATAGCTTCCAATGCATCGGCTAAGTGGAGACTTCTGCTAGACTATGTCTACCCAGGGCAGGGGATCGAGGACCCTTCTCCACATGCTGCCCCATTGTACATTAAAGACGATTTTGATACGGTCATATCCTGCTATGACCTACCGCGCGAATTGACCTTACCAAGACATCCAACATATTTTTCCTCGTTTACCTGTCCAATGCCTTTTAATTGATGTGGCACATGACAGTTTAGAAAATGAAGTGATTTTGACCCGTTCCTTTTATGACCTAGCGCGCTATATGACCTTCAAAATGAAAGGACATTTTTCTTCTTGGTTGAACTGACAAATGCCTTTCGATTGACGAGGTACATGTCAGTTTTTAAAATAAAAAATATTTTGACCTTTTTGGGGGTTAATAGTGACCTAGCAGGGTGAATAAAGGTCACTGGTATATTTCTTCTGATTTTTTGGTATCTGTGGGACAAGATCTTTCGATGGATGTATCACTTATATAGGGTTGTAAGGGAACGAATATACGACCTTGTGACCTTAATAGCGCTTGAAGAGGTCATCCTAGGGTTTTGGCGCAATGTTAACAAATGATCAGCGCAAAATTCTCTTGAACATATCAAAATTTCAGAAAAATCGGTAGATGCCGAGAAACCCATTTAATCCGTGCCATGTCCTTTCCCTGAATAATTCCAGAAAGGATCGAGCCTTCTTTCTTCCATTCTGAATGTAATATGACGGGACTAAATGTCGGGGATTCAGTTTTGAGAGTGATGTGTCCTTCGTTGGGTGTCAAAATAGCAGAAAATGTGGCTGAGTGAGACGATTTTCTGGTTCGGCAATGCAAGTCCGCTTCAAATCCATTTTCAAATCTCGTCGCTCGTCCTTTGACGCTAACTGTCTTCCCCACAAGAAGTGAAGTTGACTCCAAAATCAAGTCGCCTTCAAATGATTGTTCCACTTTTTTAATTTCGATTTTTGCATAATGGGAGCCATATGAACCTGATACTTGAGTGTTCGCAGTCAAAATGTCATTTTTCAACAAAATTCCTCCGATCACATCAATGGAATTATACCCCTGATTACTCGAGAGTTCAGCTAAATGATCGAAGTCATTTCCGATTCTCAGCTTCAGCTTGTAGTTATGAGGGCCATCGAGTAGCTGCGGTGAATTTATAGACACGCCAGAAGATATTCCGTAACTCTCCCGTTGTACAAATGACTGGAAATGAAGAGTTTTGTCTTTACAAAGAGCGTTCACGGTAACGTTGGCTGATTCTGAGAAGTTGAAGAATAAATCGGTTGTCAGTTCGTACTCTTTTCGTTCGAAATTATTGTCTTCGGTGACAAGTCGCAGAACGACGTCAATTTTAGGCAACGCTAGTGTCCAGCCAAGCTTCAGCTCACTTTGCTTGTAAATTACTAGACCATTGAAGTTTGTTCCCTCCGACATGATTGAAAGTTCGTAATTGTTGGGTCCATTGAATGGGCTCTTCCAAGAACAACTAAATCCTAGTAATTTATTGCCATGAATAGGAATATCATAACTCATGGATAAAATGGAAACTTCCTCTCCTAGTACTAGCTTCCCATCAATTTCCATGCTTCCGAGGTGACTGACAGGCCTAGTAATAAGCAACTCAGTTGAAATGTGCGGAAATGAATCAGATGGCAGTCTCAATGAAAATGACAACCGACTTTCCTTTTGCTTTCCAATTCTAGAAGTACCAAGTTTCGTTGAAAGTTGGCCCGTCAGACTCATATGTCGCCCATTCATGGTCATATCAATTTTCCCTCCAGAACGATATGCATCCGCCGCTTGAACCGAAACCGTTGTATCGAGTTTCTGATGCAGTATTGGAATATCCAGAGAAATGTCAAAATTTGATGTACTGTTGTTAGACAGGAATCTAAGTACAAAGCTAGACTTTGATTTGTCATAAATCAAATAACCCTCAGCTGTCTTTTCTGTGGGGCTGGTTTGTAGTCCTCCATGAATCATGGTATCCGCTGTCCAAGGACTAGAGAAAGAAACCTAGAACATCAAAATATTACTGTTTAAATACTTCTGTATTAAATATGTAAGAACTGCCATTTTATTGTAATTGTAATTAGCTACGGCTTACGTCAAATCGATTTGGCCCTAATTCTGCAAGAAGCTTTACACGACCATCGGTATCCCATTGCACCGTGGAAGCGATCATTGAATGGAATCCTTTAGTGAAGTGGACCTTAACATTTTTGCTTGGTCCGGCGGTAATATTAATGGAGTACTCGTTGTTTTTAAATTGGTGACTGGAATGAACAGCCATTTGCTCCGTCCCGTCGATATCCAGGGTCAAGTCTGTTACTCCTGACACTAACCATTCTTCGTCATTTTTTCCTTGAATGTTTCCACGCAGTTTTATTTCATGTCCTCCCCATGCACCAGTCAGATCAAGCTTTCCAGTTTTTTCGAATAAAAGTGTCAACGTTCCCATGGGTTTATTTTCGTTTGGCAACGAAAGAGCAATTTCGGCAGTATTGGTTGGTCTCTCCGAAGAAAATGTCCAGTTGCTTTTGAGTATATACTGGTTGCCGTTGATATCAACTTTTACTTCGACTTGCTTATTTGGCGGATTAAATTGCATATTTCCTTCGAAGGTAAGTGTCTGGAAATTTTCTAGGTCGGATTTGGCTTCAAACCGAAACTGACTTTCAGAGATATACAAGTTAGTTTTGAATTCTAATTCACCGAATACAAGTTGAAAGTTACTGCTGATACCCTGAAGCAAATTTCCCTTCCAGTTGGCTTCAACAAATGTGGATGCAATTGAATTTGGTTCGGAAGTATCAAGCGATAATTTGAGGTGAAAATCGGAATCTGGCCTTATAGCTGCCAAGAATTTCCAGTTGCCGGCTTGAGCTGATTCCATTACAACGGTCAATTCTGAAATTCCGTTGGAATGGATTTGATATGACCCTTTGAGAGTCCCTTTAATTGCCATTGGTGCAAAAGGGACGTTGCTGCTGACATTTATGTTAATTTCAATTTCCTGTGATGTTTCTGGAATGATGATATCGTTTTTCAAACTAAAAGCATAGCTTCCTTGCTTGAAAAACAGTTCCATGGTCTTTTGATTCGAAGAAAAATCATAGAGAGCTTTCATTTGAAATGGCTTGCAAATAATTGGTGCATTCAGATTAAACTGTATTTCGCTTTTGATGGTCTGGAGTTGCAAACTTCCTTCTAGCGTTCCAAGATGGGCGTCGTTATAATTACAACTGAACTTCGTAACGATCTCCGATTCCGTAGTGATGAATCCTTCGACTTCAAATTTCTTGATCGCATTGAAGGGTGTTTGTATTGTAACGCCAGCTTCATAATTAGAGGGATATTGCTTGAGTAAAATAGATGCCGATATGAAGTCGGTCCCTTTCGTTGGTGTTAGTGTAAAAAGAGCGCTGAACTTATTATTCTTGACAGAATCAGTACTCAAAGCGTATTGGAAGGTACCACCTTGCTCTTCTCCATCCTTCTCAGGCTTCATCCACGCTTCAAATCTTAACTGATTCCAAGTTGCAAATTGCCAAAGCGTTCTCAAAGACTGATTTGAACCCGTGCCCGTGTTTTTCATAGATGCCCACGCACTTCCGTCTTTGAGGTTTCCCTCAACGTTCCATAGAATGCTAGAACTCAACTCGGGACGAATTGATGTATTGAGGTTGACCATACCGGAAACGAAGCCCTTGATGTTCATCTCAAAAGTGGTCTTGTAATCCTCATCTCCGGCGTTCAGAGCCAACTGCACGTTTAGTGGAGAATCTTTCCACTGGACTACGGAGTGCATGCTAATCGGATATTCAAAAATCTTGGAGAGGGCATCGAACTGGCATCCATCAGTTTTGAGACTGGCCATCAATTCAACTACTTTAATTGAACTTTGTTCAACCCTGCATGCGATTTCATTGACGTCGGAAGTCCATTTTCGTGTCATTGATACAGCCAGTTCTTGATAATTTTCCAGAGGAGTGTTTAGCAGTACCTTCAAGTCTCCCATGTTCTGGTCCAACAACCCATCTAATTTAGCCATCCATCTGTAGTCTTCATTTTGGAAAGTAAGGGCTGCGTCCAACTTTTCAGTCCCTATTCTAAGTTTCAAGTCGATGTCAATATTTCGAATTCCTGAAATCGGAGTTGCTAATGAGAGATTAAAGTTCCCGTTTGTATATCCATTAAATTTAGGTACCCTTCCAGCTGGTAAGGAGCTGGAAGAGATTTTTCTTCTTTAATTTTGTGAGAATTTTGTGTGATAGTGTTTTTGTGATATGTATAATCTCAAGTGATTTAGTGGGTTTTTTTTCTAAATTGAAGTTCTGCGTTTCTGTTTAGGGAATATTTTTGTGAGACGATCAAAGGTCAGTTCTTTTTAAACAATTTATGTAATTTAATATCAAATACCATACTCCTTGACAAACTCTGCGTTACATTTTTATACTTTTTGAATTAATTAAAAACATCTAATAATGTAATTGATATAATATGTTGTGTAATTAGTCTGTAGGGTGGGACAGTTTCTGAAATTTTCGTATTTTAACATTGGAATAGAGGCGTAATCAATTTTATCCAAGTTCTTCGAATTTCGCATACGTCTTGACTCCTGAACATCTACATAAAATTAAGTGACTTTTAGTCAAACTGTGTCGGTTGTGAAGGACGGCGTGTGAATTCGAAACATGAAATAATCAAATAAAATCGTTGGACACAAAGTAAATAATAATCAGTCATTGTTTCATAATTATTTTTGAATTTTTGTAAATACAGGTTCTTCCACTTCAATCGTTTTAAATATTATTTTTATAAACTTCAATAATGTCAGTAACTTATAAATAAAGTGAACAGCTCACTACATTACTGATGATAAAGGATCACCACGAAACTATGAATATCACAAATTATACTAGTAAAATATTAAAAAGGGTAAGGCAATTTAGTGATAAGCTGTTATGTAATGATGAAGTCATCATGATCCAAAATATCCATAGGGATTAAATCTTCCCCGTCCTGTGTTTTGAAATGTTTGTATTCTTCCATAAATCGCCTTAAGCTTGGAGAAACACACTGATGGCACATTAAAGTTGCACTTCCGTACCGGTCAGGAACACATTCGCATCGTTGGCATTCAGACGGGAACGACGTTGCGGCGACCCTCTGAGACCAAACATCAATCAATTTTTTCGTAGGGCTTTCGAAATTAAATCGAGTTCCGTTAGACTCGATTGCTAGGGGTGTACAGAAGTCCTTGGGAATGTTTATTTGGCGAAGAAGACTCTTATCCGGCTCCTGAAGTTTTTGCTTCGCATGTTTGACTGTATAAGCTCCGTTCATCTCAATACCATAAATTTGATTCGTTTCATCTTGCTTTCGGTGTCCCTGTTAATATTCAACCAAAATAATTATTAGAATAAAATACAAAGTCGTAATTTTACTCATCTTATTTAGAAAAATCTAACAGCTCATAATTTAGTACATACCTTCAGGGAAAATGGTTTTGGAACGATTAGATGGAATTTGATATCATTCTCCAGAAGCAGTGTTAAAATGTCAGCATATCTCTTCGAGTCACCACACTGCTCGTCTCCACATGTGACGGCAATAATGTTCTTCGAAACTCCAGCTCGGAAGCCCAGCGTTGAAACGTATTGAATGGCTTCGTATAGATCCGATTTGTCAGCTCTCGTTGATTCTGTCTCGTTCGGAACCCTAAATAAGGTACTGTGCGACCAAACATTTGCCGAGGATGTTTTGATATGCGCTTTTTTCTGATACCCGTCTCCACCAAACCCAACGATGGCATATCGATTGTCCCATATCCCGTTCCCGTTCAATGCTAATTCTAATTTCCCAACTGCATCTGTAACAACCTTGGATGAAATGCAAGAGCCCTGTTGCAGTATAATGATGTTATCCGATGACTGTGGAGGGGGTCTGATCCCGTTAACCTGTAAAGTGGCATTTTCCCCAGTCGTCAGGGCAGTTCCATCTTCTTCTAACCGGCAGCGTACTGAAAAATATTAACAAATTAACACACTGCATAATCAATTTTGTCAGTGAGAAAGAATTCATGGTGTGCTTTATAAGGTTTAAATACCGCAAGTTGGAGGTATCCAAACATCAACATTGTTCTTCTGACACTCCGCAACGTAAGCACTCATGGATGGACAGGCTGCCTCTGCTCGATTAGCACTGTTCACATTCCTGTATACATCGTATTTACACATCTGCAAGTAAGTATCGGTATCGACTGTATTGAAGCAGGGCCGAAGTGGAGAGCTTCGATTAATTAAAAGATTGTGACAGATATTGTCAACGTCAACATGCTCTGGCATAATTCTTCATTCGACAATGACCGCTATTTTTTCCAACCCTCCACGAGTATGCAAAAGTTGAGACGTCCGGAATTATCTGTCCTTCAGGATTTCTGAAATCGTTAATCTGTTCGTTGTCATAAGAACCAAGAAGGCCTGCCAGTTTACCAAAGTGCCATCCAGAAACCCAGAGCGTACAAACACTAGGTGATAGACTGCAATTCATTTGAAATCCACGAGTATCTAAGATTTCGAGTCCGGTCTGATGCCGGTGAATGAATGTGGATCCAAGTTTCAGCGGAAGCTCAGCCTTTCTACCATTCACAGTTGTTTTAAAGCTTTGAATATCCACATCGATGAGTTTACCGCCGCTGGAAATTGTATACGACTTCTTTCGAGTTATTCCATCTTTGTTGTTGTAATTCACGATCAGTGAAAATGCGTCATCTGAATGTGAAAGGTCGGCCACAAGTAAATAGCTGCATTCCCCGGCAAAGCGGAAATACTTTTTATCAAATGTGAAGTAATGATGATCTCCAGCCATTAGAGCGTAACTACCGAATGGTGGCAGAATATTCCGGATGTTCATGTCCAATAGTGGTTTAATGCTTTCAATTTTGTCCAACACTTGATAATAGAAATTTGTCAGTTGATTGCATCCTCTTCGCTGGTCTTCCATCGGGGAAATTGGGTGAGGTCATTCCACTGCAGTGCGCTTAAAGACTGGTCATATTCAATAAACCCTTCGTTGAAATTATAATTCAAAGAGTTGGCAGGAATATATCGTTGAATTAAGCCGTCCACGTGTTTCATCGATGCTCGCACAATATGTTTTATTCTTTCTTCAACTTCAACAACTCTCCAAAACTTAATGAATGCCGCATTTATCTGTCTTGCAATGAAACGTATGTACGGAATTGGCGGAGTTTCTAGCAGATCTTGAAAGTATTGATCTTCAAGGCCGCTTTGAAGAGCATCAATGAGTGATTTAAAATATTCTGCCAGCCGATCCCAAATTCTTGAAATTAAAAATATATATTTCAGTTGATAAAAATGTATGATTATAAAATTAAATTGAATTCCCTTACCTAATTGATAGCATCTTTTCGACATTTTGAACGTATTTTTGAATTGGTATTTCTTCTATCCATGCTGCATAATCTTTGTAAAGTTGAATCATCTTACGAATCAACCCAACAGCCATTAATTTCTTTTCTACTTCGTCGATTCTTCCTTCAACGGCATCCAAAAACGTGACCACGGAATATTCCAATTTGTCAAACAAGGAAGACAAAAGAGTAAGATTATCTCGCCAAATCCTGTTGACAAATTCTTCTGTCTGGTTCCAAAGAGCCATAATCATGTTTTCCAATTTCCCTTCGTAAGTAATGTAAATTTCGCGAAGCTTAATAGAAGCCTGATTTGCGATTTGAAAGCCCAATTTCCAAACCGTTGCGATTCCATTGGTGATAGATTTACTGCAATTAGTAGAATAAACAAGACTGGTGGGGAGGCCACGAATAGTGGGCAGGGGCCATTTAGTTTTGCCGGAGGCCCAGCAACGGTACAATTCGATGCATGAGTTCAAATACCTACCCCTATCTACATCGAATAGCACGGTATCTACCCCTACCTACCTCGCATGGCTCGGTATCCTACCCCTACCTACCTCGCATGGCTCGGTATCCTACCCCTACCTAACTAGCATGGCTCGGTATCCTACCCCTACCTACCTCGCATAGCTCGGTATCCTACCCCTACCTACCTCGCATAGCTCGGTATCCTACCCCTACTTACCTCGCATAGTTCGGTATTCTACCCCTACTTACCTCGCATAGCTCGGTATACTACCCCTACCTACCTCGCATAGCTCGGTATACTACCCCTACATACCTCGCATAGCTCGGTATGCTACCCCTACCTACCTCACATAGATCGGTATCCCTCCCCTACCTACCTCGCATAGCTCGGTGTCCTACCCATATCTACCTCGCATAACTCGGCATCCTACCCCTACATACCTCGCATACCTCGGTATCCTACCCTAATCCTATCTTCCTAACCTAAATCAACGGTATTTTTTTACATTTTGGCGCCTGCCGGCGGGGCCCCTGCCGGGGGCAGCGAAGTGGGGAGTTCAATGCTATACTGCTCAGTATACGAGGCAAAAATTAAGACAATATAACAACAATCGAATGTTACAAAAATCAACGTGTAAAATACCATGATAAAAAATGGGGAAAACTCGTACAAAACTGATTTTTAATCAGTTTTTGGGTTAGTATTTGGCGCATTTCTCACGAACGCTTCGGAGATATGACAATCTGGTTAGTGATAAAAACTCGTAATTTAATTGTTAACAAACATTTACATCATTTTGTCCACGTATACAATCATAAAGCACCTAAAAATAAATAAAATCCGAAAAAACCCGATTTTTACCCGGTTTTCGGGTTTTATCTCGAAAGTTTTTGTTACAATACAAACTATGACCACAACCATATGTAATCGTAGTAGCGTATACAAATAATAATAATAATAATTACCGTGTTTTAGAATATTGTTTTAAATTAATATTTGAGTTATTTTTACCAAATCTGGTTAGCAGTCTCAAATCCCAAGTCCAGTGTGTCCATGATATCTCTCAGGTAAAACGAATTTGTTTTGTAAAAGTCGTTGAGGATATCAACCACTTTACTCCATTCTTGGTGGATAAATATTGCTTCCGCCATGACGAATTTTCGAGTTTCCTTTACCGCAGAGGCAATAGAAGGCGAAATGGAATTCCACCTCCACTCAATTTCTGTGCTGATCTTGTGTAATAAATCGCTAAGTTTGATATCCGAAGCAATGACGGATCGAAGCGCCGAAACGACGTCCAATTTCAACATCAAAGACCAAAGATCAGGACGCCAATTTACTCGGCTTGACAATGTGTTGCTGTTATTTAGTTTGATTGTAACAATCAAGTAGTCAATCGGTTTTCCGAATTCGGATCCTGACATTTGTACATTAAACTCCTTTTTGTGAGGTAATCCACCTGAGAGGCGAAGCTGTTGTTCTCCCTCATGCTTAACTACGACTTCCATATAAGGGAGGTAATTCTTAACCAAGACATGGGCTTGCATTGAAAATATTTCTAGATTCAGAATGTTGTGGTCCGGTTTGTAGTAATGGTCCAATTTAACTACTACGGTTTTGAGTTCGTTAATTCCTGAGTAAATCTCGAAATGTCGATGATCGGACAATAAGGACGAGTCGACGGTAAAATCTCGTATCATTCCAAGATGATCCATGTAAGACAATTCCATGGAAAGATTTGGATCAATATGTTTAATATGAATTTCGGCATACGTTTTGCTCGGTGCGTGACTAGCAATGGCTCTAAAGTTCTTCCAATCTGAATTATTCCTAGAAATCACGAAAACCAAGTTGCTTTGTGGCTCTGGGGATGTTTTAATATCGAGTTCGATGTGCTGGAAACGGTTATCTTTGTAAATTTGGTCCAAATTTGCTATGATGGGTTGCTCAGAAAGGGGATGAACCAGTTCCAAGAAATAGGAAGACTCACTTGTCCTCCAAGCTAATTTTTCTTCGGTTTGAAGCTTCACATTAATGAATTTAGTTTCGTCTTTTTTCATGTCCCAATTAATCGTCATTGTGTGCATGGATTCTTTTGTACTTTTGTTGGAATGGGTCTCAAATACTGCGGATCTCCACGGAAGGTCAACTTGAACTAAGAAATCGTAGTTCTTGTACTTGGGATTCACATGTTTGGAAAGAATAATGTTGTAGCCACTTTCTCCTGCGACTTTGAAAACGGGGCTGCTCCACTTCATAAAAACCAGTTGGTTGAATCTGGAACTTGTCAGTGAGTGCGACATTTTACTTTCTAAAAGTCCAGCCTTCTCTGCTTGAACTTTTAATTCCAAGTCATATCCTCTAAAACCTTTATTCAGAAGAATGGAGACGCCGACAGTGTTTCCAATAGGAATCTCAAGATTCCAGCAAATTTCGCCTATGACTTTCAATTTATCTGCCGATGAACCCTCTAAATAAAACATCAAGGACACAGGGCGGACGGGATTGTATACCTCAAGGACCCTCCTGCCATTTCTGCTCACTAACTGGAAACCAAACATTCTCCAGCCATCGAAACTTGCGTCGAAAGTGGCATTTATATTTTGGAGAAGCTGTTGAAATGAACTGGATGATTCTTCCAGGCCCATTACAGGAATCATTGTGCCGTGTGATTCAAACTTTCCCCACGGTGTTCTAAGTTTGATCTCGCCTCCAGCCGTTGATGAAACGGATGAAAACATTGTTGAAAAAACCAAGACCTCTTGTCCTTCAACCCTTATTTCATTTCCAAATTGAAATTCGCCTTCTTCTCTCTTCAGGTTAACTACAGCTAGAACATGACTAACCCCTTGGGTTTGTGAAGGAACGTGCAAGGTTGCCGCAAAATTGTTGTCCGTAACTAAGGCTTCTACTATCAAGGCTAAAGCTTGGGGTCCTAATTGGCCTGATACGAGACCCTTGTATTTTTGCCCTGTCGTCCCACTATTCAAGAACAAACGGAGGTTGGGAAGGTCTTCCATTACTAATCCCAATGCCGCGTTGACTTCCATGTCTAGGAATCCATCAAATCGGTATCGGTAGTCCGCATCCACCCGAACTGATTCTTCCCATCCTGATCTGTCAAATTTCACGTGAAGGCTCCTTCCGTCTCCAATCCTTTTGAAACTGTCCACCGCCATTACGAATGAGAATTCTTCGTAGTGTTCGAATGGTGATGCAATTTCGGCCCGAATCTTGGGGTTTCCATTCTCGTTTTGATAATCAAGAAGGAAGGAAAATGTGTCTTCGTTGTGTTTTCCTTCCGCATCTACTTTAAACAGGGTCTTGCCTTTAATTCTTCCTTCCAGTGTAGCTTCGACGAGGGAAACCATTGGAATTGGTGTGACCAATTTAAAGCTAAACCTTCCTGGATTTTCCATATTTAACGTGAAGTGTCCTAAGGGTGACACCTCACTTTCAAACTCATACTCATTATGAGGGTTCGAAATTTTGTCTTTGAAAGATATATGGAGTTGTCCAGGATTCGTGTCATTTGGAGCCTTGATCACAGCTAGGATAAGAAATTAGTTCAATCACATTATATTACAGTACTGACAAGAATGAATTGAAACCAACAAAATAATTTATTTTAAAACTTATAATAATCCATCATAATTTGCTTACCAAATGCTGAGAATCCTCCACTAGGAAGCTGAATGGTTACACTTGGCTGCATATTCTTCCAATTTCGGTTCAGAACTTCAGATATGCCAGTTATTTTTAGCATCGCGTTTGGAACTAATTTGAACGGTGTGTTAATTTCGGCGTATACTTCATTCTCAGATGACTTAAGCGCCAATGTCAGTCGTTTTAAGGAATCATAAGGGGTTAGAATCTCCAGTTTTGTAATCATGTTCCTCAAATGGTCGTACTGCAATGCCGCTTCTAAATGCCAATGAGCATTTCTGATGTTAACATCTCCAAGTAAGTCAATATTATTAGTTGTAAAAATGGCTTTCAGGTGAACATTGAAATGTGACGAAGGAATAAAAGGTGAAGATATTTGCAGTTGTCCTTCTAGATCTTTTGTATTTAAAAGCGTTTCAATTTTGTTTATGTAGTCCATGAAATTTCCCTGAATAATTCCAGAAAGGATCGAGCCTTCTTTCTTCCATTCTGAATGTAATATGACGGGACTAAATGTCGGGGATTCAGTTTTGAGAGTGATGTGTCCTTCGTTGGGTGTCAAAATAGCAGAAAATGTGGCTGAGTGAGACGATTTTCTGGTTCGGCAATGCAAGTCCGCTTCAAATCCATTTTCAAATCTCGTCGCTCGTCCTTTGACGCTAACTGTCTTCCCCACAAGAAGTGAAGTTGACTCCAAAATCAAGTCGCCTTCAAATGATTGTTCCACTTTTTTAATTTCGATTTTTGCATAATGGGAGCCATATGAACCTGATACTTGAGTGTTCGCAGTCAAAATGTCATTTTTCAACAAAATTCCTCCGATCACATCAATGGAATTATACCCCTGATTACTCGAGAGTTCAGCTAAATGATCGAAGTCATTTCCGATTCTCAGCTTCAGCTTGTAGTTATGAGGGCCATCGAGTAGCTGCGGTGAATTTATAGACACGCCAGAAGATATTCCGTAACTCTCCCGTTGTACAAATGACTGGAAATGAAGAGTTTTGTCTTTACAAAGAGCGTTCACGGTAACGTTGGCTGATTCTGAGAAGTTGAAGAATAAATCGGTTGTCAGTTCGTACTCTTTTCGTTCGAAATTATTGTCTTCGGTGACAAGTCGCAGAACGACGTCAATTTTAGGCAACGCTAGTGTCCAGCCAAGCTTCAGCTCACTTTGCTTGTAAATTACTAGACCATTGAAGTTTGTTCCCTCCGACATGATTGAAAGTTCGTAATTGTTGGGTCCATTGAATGGGCTCTTCCAAGAACAACTAAATCCTAGTAATTTATTGCCATGAATAGGAATATCATAACTCATGGATAAAATGGAAACTTCCTCTCCTAGTACTAGCTTCCCATCAATTTCCATGCTTCCGAGGTGACTGACAGGCCTAGTAATAAGCAACTCAGTTGAAATGTGCGGAAATGAATCAGATGGCAGTCTCAATGAAAATGACAACCGACTTTCCTTTTGCTTTCCAATTCTAGAAGTACCAAGTTTCGTTGAAAGTTGGCCCGTCAGACTCATATGTCGCCCATTCATGGTCATATCAATTTTCCCTCCAGAACGATATGCATCCGCCGCTTGAACCGAAACCGTTGTATCGAGTTTCTGATGCAGTATTGGAATATCCAGAGAAATGTCAAAATTTGATGTACTGTTGTTAGACAGGAATCTAAGTACAAAGCTAGACTTTGATTTGTCATAAATCAAATAACCCTCAGCTGTCTTTTCTGTGGGGCTGGTTTGTAGTCCTCCATGAATCATGGTATCCGCTGTCCAAGGACTAGAGAAAGAAACCTAGAACATCAAAATATTACTTTTTAAATACTTCTCTATTAAATATGTAAGAACTGCCATTTTATTGTAATTGTAATTAGCTACGGCTTACGTCAAATCGATTTGGCCCTAATTCTGCAAGAAGCTTTACACGCCCATCGGTATCCCATTGCACCGTGGAAGCGATCATTGAATGGAATCCTTTAGTGAAGTGGACCTTAACATTTTTGCTTGGTCCGGCGGTAATATTAATGGAGTACTCGTTGTTTTTAAATTGGTGACTGGAATGAACAGCCATTTGCTCCGTCCCGTCGATATCCAGGGTCAAGTCTGTTACTCCTGACACTAACCATTCTTCGTCATTTTTTCCTTGAATGTTTCCACGCAGTTTTATTTCATGCCCTCCCCATGCACCAGTCAGATCAAGCTTTCCAGTTTTTTCGAATAAAAGTGTCAACGTTCCCATGGGTTTATTTTCGTTTGGCAACGAAAGAGCAATTTCGGCAGTATTGGTTGGTCTCTCCGAAGAAAATGTCCAGTTGCTTTTGAGTATATACTGGTTGCCGTTGATATCAACTTTTACTTCGACTTGCTTATTTGGCGGATTAAATTGCATATTTCCTTCGAAGGTAAGTGTCTGGAAATTTTCTAGGTCGGATTTGGCTTCAAACCGAAACTGACTTTCAGAGATATACAAGTTAGTTTTGAATTCTAATTCACCGAATACAAGTTGAAAGTTACTGCTGATACCCTGAAGCAAATTTCCCTTCCAGTTGGCTTCAACAAATGTGGATGGAATTGAATTTGGTTCGGAAGTATCAAGCGATAATTTGAGGTGAAAATCGGAATCTGGCCTTATAGCTGCCAAGAATTTCCAGTTGCCGGCTTGAGCTGATTCCATTACAACGGTCAATTCTGAAATTCCGTTGGAATGGATTTGATATGACCCTTTGAGAGTCCCTTTAATTGCCATTGGTGCAAAAGGGACGTTGCTGCTGACATTTATGTTAATTTCAATTTCCTGTGATGTTTCTGGAATGATGATATCGTTTTTCAAACTAAAAGCATAGCTTCCTTGCTTGAAAAACAGTTCCATGGTCTTTTGATTCGAAGAAAAATCATAGAGAGCTTTCATTTGAAATGGCTTGCAAATAATTGGTGCATTCAGATTAAACTGTATTTCGCTTTTGATGGTCTGGAGTTGCAAACTTCCTTCTAGCGTTCCAAGATGGGCGTCGTTATAATTACAACTGAACTTCGTAACGATCTCCGATTCCGTAGTGATCAATCCTTCGACTTCAAATTTCTTGATCGCATTGAAGGGTGTTTGTATTGTAACGCCAGCTTCATAATTAGAGGGATATTGCTTGAGTAAAATAGATGCCGATATGAAGTCGGTCCCTTTCGTTGGTGTTAGTGTAAAAAGAGCGCTGAACTTATTATTCTTGACAGAATCAGTACTCAAAGCGTATTGGAAGGTACCACCTTGCTCTTCTCCATCCTTCTCAGGCTTCATCCACGCTTCAAATCTTAACTGATTCCAAGTTGCAAATTGCCAAAGCGTTCTCAAAGACTGATTTGAACCCGTGCCCGTGTTTTTCATAGATGCCCACGCACTTCCGTCCTCCAGGTTTCCCTCAACGTTCCATAGAATGCTAGAACTCAACTCGGGACGAATTGATGTATTGAGGTTGACCATACCGGAAACGAAGCCCTTGATGTTCATCTCAAAAGTGGTCTTGTAATCCTCATCTCCGGCGTTCAGAGCCAACTGCACGTTTAGTGGAGAATCTTTCCACTGGACTACGGAGTGCATGCTAATCGGATATTCAAAAATCTTGGAGAGGGCATCGAACTGGCATCCATCAGTTTTGAGACTGGCCATCAATTCAACTACTTTAATTGAACTTTGTTCAACCCTGCATGCGATTTCATTGACGTCGGAAGTCCATTTTCGTGTCATTGATACAGCCAGTTCTTGATAATTTTCCAGAGGAGTGTTTAGCAGTACCTTCAAGTCTCCCATGTTCTGGTCCAACAACCCATCTAATTTAGCCATCCATCTGTAGTCTTCATTTTGGAAAGTAAGGGCTGCGTCCAACTTTTCAGTCCCTATTCTAAGTTTCAAGTCGATGTCAATATTTCGAATTCCTGAAATCGGAGTTGCTAATGAGAGATTAAAGTTCCCGTTTGTATATCCATTAAATTTAGGTACCCTTCCAGCTGGTAAGGAGCTGGAAGAGATTTTTCTTCTTTAATTTTGTGAGAATTTTGTGTGATAGTGTTTTTGTGATATGTATAATCTCAAGTGATTTAGTGGGTTTTTTTTCTAAATTGAAGTTCTGCGTTTCTGTTTAGGGAATATTTTTGTGAGACGATCAAAGGTCAGTTCTTTTTAAACAATTTATGTAATTTAATATCAAATACCATACTCCTTGACAAACTCTGCGTTACATTTTTATACTTTTTGAATTAATTAAAAACATCTAATAATGTAATTGATATAATATGTTGTGTAATTAGTCTGTAGGGTGGGACAGTTTCTGAAATTTTCGTATTTTAACATTGGAATAGAGGCGTAATCAATTTTATCCAAGTTCTTCGAATTTCGCATACGTCTTGACTCCTGAACATCTACATAAAATTAAGTGACTTTTAGTCAAACTGTGTCGGTTGTGAAGGACGGCGTGTGAATTCGAAACATGAAATAATCAAATAAAATCGTTGGACACAAAGTAAATAATAATCAGTCATTGTTTCATAATTATTTTTGAATTTTTGTAAATACAGGTTCTTCCACTTCAATCGTTTTAAATATTATTTTTATAAACTTCAATAATGTCAGTAACTTATAAATAAAGTGAACAGCTCACTACATTACTGATGATAAAGGATCACCACGAAACTATGAATATCACAAATTATACTAGTAAAATATTAAAAAGGGTAAGGCAATTTAGTGATAAGCTGTTATGTAATGATGAAGTCATCATGATCCAAAATATCCATAGGGATTAAATCTTCCCCGTCCTGTGTTTTGAAATGTTTGTATTCTTCCATAAATCGCCTTAAGCTTGGAGAAACACACTGATGGCACATTAAAGTTGCACTTCCGTACCGGTCAGGAACACATTCGCATCGTTGGCATTCAGACGGGAACGACGTTGCGGCGACCCTCTGAGACCAAACATCAATCAATTTTTTCGTAGGGCTTTCGAAATTAAATCGAGTTCCGTTAGACTCGATTGCTAGGGGTGTACAGAAGTCCTTGGGAATGTTTATTTGGCGAAGAAGACTCTTATCCGGCTCCTGAAGTTTTTGCTTCGCATGTTTGACTGTATAAGCTCCGTTCATCTCAATACCATAAATTTGATTCGTTTCATCTTGCTTTCGGTGTCCCTGTTAATATTCAACCAAAATAATTATTAGAATAAAATACAAAGTCGTAATTTTACTCATCTTATTTAGAAAAATCTAACAGCTCATAATTTAGTACATACCTTCAGGGAAAATGGTTTTGGAACGATTAGATGGAATTTGATATCATTCTCCAGAAGCAGTGTTAAAATGTCAGCATATCTCTTCGAGTCACCACACTGCTCGTCTCCACATGTGACGGCAATAATGTTCTTCGAAACTCCAGCTCGGAAGCCCAGCGTTGAAACGTATTGAATGGCTTCGTATAGATCCGATTTGTCAGCTCTCGTTGATTCTGTCTCGTTCGGAACCCTAAATAAGGTACTGTGCGACCAAACATTTGCCGAGGATGTTTTGATATGCGCTTTTTTCTGATACCCGTCTCCACCAAACCCAACGATGGCATATCGATTTTCCCATATCCCGTTCCCGTTCAATGCTAATTCTAATTTCCCAACTGCATCTGTAACAACCTTGGATGAAATGCAAGAGCCCTGTTGCAGTATAATGATGTTATCCGATGACTGTGGAGGGGGTCTGATCCCGTTAACCTGTAAAGTGGCATTTTCCCCAGTCGTCAGGGCAGTTCCATCTTCTAACCGGCAGCGTACTGAAAAATATTAAAAAATTAACACACTGCATAATCAATTTTGTCAGTGAGAAAGAATTCATGGTGTGCTTTATAAGGTTTAAATACCGCAAGTTGGAGGTATCCAAACATCAACATTGTTCTTCTGACACTCCGCAACGTAAGCACTCATGGATGGACAGGCTGCCTCTGCTCGATTAGCACTGTTCACATTCCTGTATACATCGTATTTACACATCTGCAAGTAAGTATCGGTATCGACTGTATTGAAACAGGGACGAAGTGGAGAGCTTCGATTAATTAAAAGATTGTGACAGATATTGTCAACGTCAACATGCTCTGCTTCATCCCTGGCATAATTCTTCATTCGACAATGACCGCTATTTTTTCCAACCCTCCACGAGTATGCAAAAGTTGAGACGTCCGGAATTATCTGTCCTTCAGGATTTCTGAAATCATTAATCTGTTCGTTGTCGTAAGAACCAAGAAGGCCTGCCAGTTTACCAAAGTGCCATCCAGAAACCCAGAGCGTACAAACACTAGGTGATAGACTGCAACTCATTTGAAATCCACGAGTATCCAAGATTTCGAGTCCGGTCTGATGCCGGTGAATGAATGTGGATCCAAGTTTCAGCGGAAGCTCAGCCTTTCTACCATTCACAGTTGTTTTAAAGCTTTGAATATCCACATCGATGAGTTTACCGCCGCTGGAAATTGTATACGACTTCTTTCGAGTTATTCCATCTTTGTTGTTGTAATTCACGATCAGTGAAAATGCGTCATCTGAATGTGAAAGGTCGGCCACAAGTAAATAGCTGCATTCCCCGGCAAAGCGGAAGTACTTTTTATCAAATGTGAAGTAATGATGATCTCCAGCCATTAAAGCGTAACTACCGAATGGTGGCAGAATATTCCGGATGTTCATGTCCAATAGTGGTTTGATGCTTTCAATTTTGTCCAACACTTGATAATAGAAATTTGTCAGTTGATTGACATCTTCGGCATCCTCTTCGCTGGTCTTCCATCGGGGAAATTGGGTGAGGTCATTCCACTGCAGTGCGCTTAAAGACTGGTCATATTCAATAAACCCTTCGTTGAAATTATAATTCAAAGAGTTGGCAGGAATATATCGTTGAATTAAGCCGTCCACGTGTTTCATCGATGCTCGCACAATATGTTTTATTCTTTCTTCAACTTCAACAACTCTCCAAAACTTAATGAAAGCCGCATTTATCTGTCTTGCAATGAAACGTATGTACGGAATTGGCGGAGTTTCTAGCAGATCTTGAAAGTATTGATCTTCAACGCCGCTTTGAAGAGCATCAATGAGTGGTTTAAAATATTCTGCCAGCCGATCCCAAATTCTTGAAATTAAAAATATATATTTCAGTTGATAAAAATGTATGATTATAAAATTAAATTGAATTCCCTTACCTTATTGATAGCATCTTTTCGACATTTTGAACGTATTTTTGAATTGGTATTTCTTCTATCCATGCTGCATAATCTTTGTAAAGTTGAATCATCTTACGAATCAACCCAACAGCCATTAATTTCTTTTCTACTTCGTCGATTCTTCCTTCAACGGCATCCAAAAACGTGACCACGGAATATTCCAATTTGTCAAACAAGGAAGACAAAAGAGTAAGATTATCTCGCCAAATCCTGTTGACAAATTCTTCTGTCTGGTTCCAAAGAGCCATAATCATGTTTTCCAATTTCCCTTCGTAAGTAATGTAAATTTCGCGAAGCTTACTAGAAGCCTGATTTGCGATTTGAAAGCCCAATTTCCAAACCGTTGCGATTCCATTGGTGATAGATTTACTGCAATTAGTAGAATAAATAATAATAATAATAATTACCGTGTTTTAGAATATTGTTTTAAATTAATATTTGAGTTATTTTTACCAAATCTGGTTAGCAGTCTCAAATCCCAAGTCCAGTGTGTCCATGATATCTCTCAGGTAAAACGAATTTGTTTTGTAAAAGTCGTTGAGGATATCAACCACTTTACTCCATTCTTGGTGGATAAGTATTGCTTCCGCCATGACGAATTTTCGAGTTTCCTTTACCGCAGAGGCAATAGAAGGCGAAATGGAATTCCACCTCCACTCAATTTCTGTGCTGATCTTGTGTAATAAATCGCTAAGTTTGATATCCGAAGCAATGACGGATCGAAGCGCCGAAACGACGTCCAATTTCAACATCAAAGACCAAAGATCAGGACGCCAATTTACTCGGCTTGACAATGTGTTGCTGTTATTTAGTTTGATTGTAACAATCAAGTAGTCAATCGGTTTTCCGAATTCGGATCCTGACATTTGTACATTAAACTCCTTTTTGTGAGGTAATCCACCTGAGAGGCGAAGCTGTTGTTCTCCCTCATGCTTAACTACGACTTCCATATAAGGGAGGTAATTCTTAACCAAGACATGGGCTTGCATTGAAAATATTTCTAGATTCAGAATGTTGTGGTCCGGTTTCTAGTAATGGTCCAATTTAACTACTACGGTTTTGAGTTCGTTAATTCCTGAGTAAATCTCGAAATGTCGATGATCGGACAATAAGGACGAGTCGACGGTAAAATCTCGTATCATTCCAAGATGATCCATGTAAGACAATTCCATGGAAAGATTTGGATCAATATTTTTCATATGAATTTCGGCATACGTTTTACTCGGTGCGTGACTAGCAATGGCTCTAAAGTTCTTCCAATCTGAATTATTCCTAGAAATCACGAAAACAAAGTTGCTTTGTGGCTCTGGGGATGTTTTAATATCGAGTTCGATGTGCTGGAAACGGTTATCTTTGTAAATTTGGTCCAAATTTGCTATGATGGGTTGCTCAGAAAGGGGATGAACCAGTTCCAAGAAATAGGAAGACTCACTTGTCCTCCAAGCTAATTTTTCTTCGGTTTGAAGCTTCACATTAATGAATTTAGTTTCGTCTTTTTTCATGTCCCAATTAATCGTCATTGTGTGCATGGATTCTTTTGTACTTTTGTTGGAATGGGTCTCAAATACTGCGGATCTCCACGGAAGGTCAACTTGAACTAAGAAATCGTAGTTCTTGTACTTGGGATTCACATCTTTGGAAAGAATAATGTTGTAGCCACTTTCTCCTGCGACTTTGAAAACGGGGCTGCTCCACTTCATAAAAACCAGTTGGTTGAATCTGGAACTTGTCAGTGAGTGCGACATTTTACTTTCTAAAAGTCCAGCCTTCTCTGCTTGAACTTTTAATTCCAAGTCATATCCTCTAAAACCTTTATTCAGAAGAATGGAGACGCCGACAGTGTTTCCAATAGGAATCTCAAGATTCCAGCAAATTTCGCCTATGACTTTCAATTTATCTGCCGATGAACCCTCTAAATAAAACATCAAGGACACAGGGCGGACGGGATTGTATACCTCAAGGACCCTCCTGCCATTTCTGCTCACTAACTGGAAACCAAACATTCTCCAGCCATCGAAACTTGCGTCGAAAGTGGCATTTATATTTTGGAGAAGCTGTTGAAATGAACTGGATGATTCTTCCAGGCCCATTACAGGAATCATTGTGCCGTGTGATTCAAACTTTCCCCACGGTGTGCTAAGTTTGATCTCGCCTCCAGCCGTTGATGAAACGGATGAAAACATTGTTGAAAAAACCAAGACCTCTTGTCCTTCAACCCTTATTTCATTTCCAAATTGAAATTCGCCGTCTTCTCTCTTCAGGTTAACTACAGCTAGAACATGACTAACCCCTTGGGTTTGTGAAGGAACGTGCAAGGTTGCCGCAAAATTGTTGTCCGTAACTAAGGCTTCTACTATCAAGGCTAAAGCTTGGGGTCCTAATTGGCCTGATACGAGACCCTTGTATTTTGGCCCTGTCGTCCCACTATTCAAGAACAAACGGAGGTTGGGAAGGTCTTCCATTACTAATCCCAATGCCGCGTTGACTTCGGCTTCCATGTCTAGGAATCCATCAAATCGGTATCGGTAGTCCGCATCCACCCGAACTGATTCTTCCCATCCTGATCTGTCAAATTTCACGTGAAGGCTCCTTCCGTCTCCAATCCTTTTGAAACTGTCCACCGCCATTACGAATGAGAATTCTTCGTAGTGTTCGAATGGTGATGCAATTTCGGCCCGAATCTTGGGGTTTCCATTCTCGTTTTGATAATCAAGAAGGAAGGAAAATGTGTCTTCGTTGTGTTTTCCTTCCGCATCTACTTTAAACAGGGTCTTGCCTTTAATTCTTCCTTCCAGTGTAGCTTCGACGAGGGAAACCATTGGAATTGGTGTGACCAATTTAAAGCTAAACCTTCCTGGATTTTCCATATTTAACGTGAAGTGTCCTAAGGGTGACACCTCACTTTCAAACTCATACTCATTATGAGGGTTTGAAATTTTGTCTTTGAAAGATATATGGAGTTGTCCAGGATTCGTGTCATTTGGAGCCTTGACCACAGCTAGGATAAGAAATTAGTTCAATCACATTATATTACAGTACTGACAAGAATGAATTGAAACCAACAATATAATTTATTTTAAAACTTATAATAATCCATCATAATTTGCTTACCAAATGCTGAGAATCCTCCACTAGGAAGCTGAATGGTTACACTTGGCTGCATATTCTTCCAATTTCGGTTCAGAACTTCAGATATGCCAGTTATTTTTAGCATCGCGTTTGGAACTAATTTGAACGGTGTGTTAATTTCGGCGTATACTTCATTCTCAGATGACTTAAGCGCCAATGTCAGTCGTTTTAAGGAATCATAAGGGGTTAGAATCTCCAGTTTTGTAATCATGTTCCTCAAATGGTCGTACTGCAATGCCGCTTCTAAATGCCAATGAGCATTTCTGATGTTAACATCTCCAAGTAAGTCAATATTATTAGTTGTAAAAATGGCTTTCAGGTGAACATTGAAATGTGACGAAGGAATAAAAGGTGAAGATATTTGCAGTTGTCCTTCTAGATCTTTTGTATTTAAAAGCGTTTCAATTTTGTTTATGTAGTCCATGAAATTTCCCTGAATAATTCCAGAAAGGATCGAGCCTTCTTTCTTCCATTCTGAATGTAATATGACGGGACTAAATGTCGGGGATTCAGTTTTGAGAGTGATGTGTCCTTCGTTGGGTGTCAAAATAGCAGAAAATGTGGCTGAGTGAGACGATTTTCTGGTTCGGCAATGCAAGTCCGCTTCAAATCCATTTTCAAATCTCGTCGCTCGTCCTTTGACGCTAACTGTCTTCCCCACAAGAAGTGAAGTTGACTCCAAAATCAAGTCGTCTTCAAATGATTGTTCAACTTTTTTAATTTCGATTTTTGCATAATGGGAGCCATATGAACCTGATACTTGAGTGTTCGCAGTCAAAATGTCATTTTTCAACAAAATTCCTCCGATCACATCAATGGAATTATACCCCTGATTACTCGAGAGTTCAGCTGAATGATCGAAGTCATTTCCGATTCTCAGCTTCAGCTTGTAGTTATGAGGGCCATCGAGTAGCTGCGGTGAATTTATAGACACGCCAGAAGATATTCCGTAACTCTCCCGTTGTACAAATGACTGGAAATGAAGAGTTTTGTCTTTACAAAGAGCGTTCACGGTAACGTTGGCTGATTCTGAGAAGTTGAAGAATAAATCGGTTGTCAGTTCGTACTCTTTTCGTTCGAAATTATTGTCTTCGGTGACAAGTCGCAGAACGACGTCAATTTTAGGCAACGCTAGTGTCCAGCCAAGCTTCAGCTCACTTTGCTTGTAAATTACTAGACCATTGAAGTTTGTTCCCTCCGACATGATTGAAAGTTCGTAATTGTTGGGTCCATTGAATGGGCTCTTCCAAGAACAACTAAATCCTAGTAATTTATTGCCATGAATAGGAATATCATAACTCATGGATAAAATGGAAACTTCCTCTCCTAGTACTAGCTTCCCATCAATTTCCATGCTTCCGAGGTGACTGACAGGCCTAGTAATAAGCAACTCAGTTGAAATGTGCGGAAATGAATCAGATGGCAGTCTCAATGAAAATGACAACCGACTTTCCTTTTGCTTTCCAATTCTAGAAGTACCAAGTTTCGTTGAAAGTTGGCCCGTCAGACTCATATGTCGCCCATTCATGGTCATATCAATTTTCCCTCCAGAACGATATGCATCCGCCGCTTGAACCGAAACCGTTGTATCGAGTTTCTGATGCAGTATTGGAATATCCAGAGAAATGTCAAAATTTGATGTACTGTTGTTAGACAGGAATCTAAGTACAAAGCTAGACTTTGATTTGTCATAAATCAAATAACCCTCAGCTGTCTTTTCTGTGGGGCTGGTTTGTAGTCCTCCATGAATCATGGTATCCGCTGTCCAAGGACTAGAGAAAGAAACCTAGAACATCAAAATATTACTGTTTAAATATTTTTGTATTAAATATGTAAGAACTGCCATTTTATTGTAATTGTAATTAGCTACGGCTTACGTCAAATCGATTTGGCCCTAATTCTGCAAGAAGCTTTACACGCCCATCGGTATCCCATTGCACCGTGGAAGCGATCATTGAATGGAATCCTTTAGTGAAGTGGACCTTTACATTTTTGCTTGGTCCGGCAGTAATATTAATGGAGTACTCGTTGTTTTTAAATTGGTGACTGGAATGAACAGCCATTTGCTCCGTCCCGTCGATATCCAGGGTCAAGTCTGTTACTCCTGACACTAACCATTCTTCGTCATTTTTTCCTTGAATGTTTCCACGCAGTTTTATTTCATGCTCTCCCCATGCACCAGTCAGATCAAGCTTTCCAGTTTTTTCGAATAAAAGTGTCAACGTTCCCATGGGTTTATTTTCGTTTGGCAACGAAAGAGCAATTTCGGCAGTATTGGTTGGTCTCTCCGAAGAAAATGTCCAGTTGCTTTTGAGTATATACTGGTTGCCGTTGATATCAACTTTTACTTCGACTTGCTTATTTGGCGGATTAAATTGCATATTTCCTTCGAAGGTAAGTGTCTTGAAATTTTCTAGGTCGGATTTGGCTTCAAACCGAAACTGACTTTTAGAGATATACAAGTTAGTTTTGAATTCTAATTCACCGAATACAAGTTGAAAGTTACTGCTGATACCCTGAAGCAAATTTCCCCTCCAGTTGGCTTCAACAAATGTGGATGGAATTGAATTTGGTTCTGAAGTATCAAGCGATAATTTGAGGTGAAAATCGGAATCTGGCCTTATAGCTGCCAAGAATTTCCAGTTGCCGGCTTGAGCTGATTCCATTACAACGGTCAATTCTGAAATTCCGTCGGAATGGATTTGATATGACCCTTTGAGAGTCCCTTTAATTGCCATTGGTGCAAAAGGGACGTTGCTGCTGACATTTATGTTAATTTCAATTTCCTGTGATGTTTCTGGAATGATGATATCGTTTTTCAAACTAAAAGCATAGCTTCCTTGCTTGAAAAACAGTTCCATGGTCTTTTGATTCGAAGAAAAATCATAGAGAGCTTTCATTTGAAATGGCTTGCAAATAATTGGTGCATTCAGATTAAACTGTATTTCGCTTTTGATGGTCTGGAGTTGCAAACTTCCTTCTAGCGTTCCAAGATGGGCGTCGTTATAATTACAACTGAACTTCGTAACGATCTCCGATTCCGTAGTGATGAATCCTTCGACTTCAAATTTCTTGATCGCATTGAAGGGTGTTTGTATTGTAACGCCAGCTTCATAATTAGAGGGATATTGCTTGAGTAAAATAGATGCCGATATGAAGTCGGTCCCTTTCGTTGGTGTTAGTGTAAAAAGAGCGCTGAACTTATTATTCTTGACAGAATCAGTACTCAAAGCGTATTGGAAGGTACCACCTTGCTCTTCTCCATCCTTCTCAGGCTTCATCCACGCTTCAAATCTTAACTGATTCCAAGTTGCAAATTGCCAAAGCGTTCTCAAAGACTGATTTGAACCCGTGCCCGTGTTTTTCATAGATGCCCACGCACTTCCGTCCTCCAGGTTTCCCTCAACGTTCCATAGAATGCTAGAACTCAACTCGGGACGAATTGATGTATTGAGGTTGACCATACCGGAAACGAAGCCCTTGATGTTCATCTCAAAAGTGGTCTTGTAATCCTCATCTCCGGCGTTCAGAGCCAACTGCACGTTTAGTGGAGAATCTTTCCACTGGACTACGGAGTGCATGCTAATCGGATATTCAAAAATCTTGGAGAGGGAATCGAACTGGCATCCATCAGTTTTGAGACTGGCCATCAATTCAACTACTTTAATTGAACTTTGTTCAACCCTGCATGCGATTTCATTGACGTCGGAAGTCCATTTTTGTGTCATTGATACAGCCAGTTCTTGATAATTTTCCAGAGGAGTGTTTAGCAGTACCTTCAAGTCTCCCATGTTCTGGTCCAACAACCCATCTAATTTAGCCATCCATCTGTAGTCTTCATTTTGGAAAGTAAAGGCTGCGTCCAACTTTTCAGTCCCTATTCTAAGTTTCAAGTCGATGTCAATATTTCGAATTCCTGAAATCGGAGTTGCTAATGAGAGATTAAAGTTCCCGTTTGTATATCCATTAAATTTAGGTACCCTTCCAGCTGGTAAGGAGCTGGAAGAGATTTTTCTTCTTTAATTTTGTGAGAATTTTGTGTGATAGTGTTTTTGTGATATGTATAATCTCAAGTGATTTAGTGGGGTTTTTTCTAAATTGAAGTTCTGCGTTTCTGTTTAGGGAATATTTTTGTGAGACGATCAAAGGTCAGTTCTTTTTAAACAATTTATGTAATTTAATATCAAATACCATACTCCTTGACAAACTCTGCGTTACATTTTTATACTTTTTGAATTAATTAAAAACATCTAATAATGTAATTGATATAATATGTTGTGTAATTAGTCTGTAGGGTGGGACAGTTTCTGAAATTTTCGTATTTTAACATTGGAATAGAGGCGTAATCAATTTTATCCAAGTTCTTCGAATTTCGCATACGTCTTGACTCCTGAACATCTACATAAAATTAAGTGACTTTTAGTCAAACTGTGTCGGTTGTGAAGGACGGCGTGTGAATTCGAAACATGAAATAATCAAATAAAATCGTTGGACACAAAGTAAATAATAATCAGTCATTGTTTCATAATTATTTTTGAATTTTTGTAAATACAGGTTCTTCCACTTCAATCGTTTTAAATATTATTTTTATAAACTTCAATAATGTCAGTAACTTATAAATAAAGTGAACAGCTCACTACATTACTGATGATAAAGGATCACCACGAAACTATGAATATCACAAATTATACTAGTAAAATATTAAAAAGGGTAAGGCAATTTAGTGATAAGCTGTTATGTAATGATGAAGTCATCATGATCCAAAATATCCATAGGGATTAAATCTTCCCCGTCCTGTGTTTTGAAATGTTTGTATTCTTCCATAAATCGCCTTAAGCTTGGAGAAACACACTGATGGCACATTAAAGTTGCACTTCCGTAGCGGTCAGGAACACATTCGCATCGTTGACATTCAGACGGGAACGACGTTGCGGCGACCCTCTGAGACCAAACATCAATCAATTTTTTCGTAGGGCTTTCGAAATTAAATCGAGTTCCGTTAGACTCGATTGCTAGGGGTGTACAGAAGTCCTTGGGAATGTTTATTTGGCGAAGAAGACTCTTATCCGGCTCCTGAAGTTTTTGCTTCGCATGTTTGACTGTATAAGCTCCGTTCATCTCAATACCATAAATTTGATTCGTTTCATCTTGCTTTCGGTGTCCCTGTTAATATTCAACCAAAATAATTATTAGAATAAAATACAAAGTCGTAATTTTACTCATCTTATTTAGAAAAATCTAACAGCTCATAATTTAGTACATACCTTCAGGGAAAATGGTTTTGGAACGATTAGATGGAATTTGATATCATTCTCCAGAAGCAGTGTTAAAATGTCAGCATATCTCTTCGAGTCACCACACTGCTCGTCTCCACATGTGACGGCAATAATGTTCTTCGAAACTCCAGCTCGGAAGCCCAGCGTTGAAACGTATTGAATGGCTTCGTATAGATCCGATTTGTCAGCTCTCGTTGATTCTGTCTCGTTCGGAACCCTAAATAAGGTACTGTGCGACCAAACATTTGCCGAGGATGTTTTGATATGCGCTTTTTTCTGATACCCGTCTCCACCAAACCCAACGATGGCATATCGATTTTCCCATATCCCGTTCCCGTTCAATGCTAATTCTAATTTCCCAACTGCATCTGTAACAACCTTGGATGAAATGCAAGAGCCCTGTTGCAGTATAATGATGTTATCCGATGACTGTGGAGGGGGTCTGATCCCGTTAACCTGTAAAGTGGCATTTTCCCCAGTCGTCAGGGCAGTTCCATCTTCTAACCGGCAGCGTACTGAAAAATATTAAAAAATTAACACACTGCATAATCAATTTTGTCAGTGAGAAAGAATTCATGGTGTGCTTTATAAGGTTTAAATACCGCAAGTTGGAGGTATCCAAACATCAACATTGTTCTTCTGACACTCCGCAACGTAAGCACTCATGGATGGACAGGCTGCCTCTGCTCGATTAGCACTGTTCACATTCCTGTATACATCGTATTTACACATCTGCAAGTAAGTATCGGTATCGACTGTATTGAAGCAGGGCCGAAGTGGAGAGCTTCGATTAATTAAAAGATTGTGACAGATATTGTCAACGTCAACATGCTCTGCTTCATCCCTGGCATAATTCTTCATTCGACAATGACCGCTATTTTTTCCAACCCTCCACGAGTATGCAAAAGTTGAGACGTCCGGAATTATCTGTCCTTCAGGATTTCTGAAATCGTTAATCTGTTCGTTGTCATAAGAACCAAGAAGGCCTGCCAGTTTACCAAAGTGCCATCCAGAAACCCAGAGCGTACAAACACTAGGTGATAGACTGCAACTCATTTGAAATCCACGAGTATCTAAGATTTCGAGTCCGGTCTGATGCCGGTGAATGAATGTGGATCCAAGTTTCAGCGGAAGCTCAGCCTTTCTACCATTCACAGTTGTTTTAAAGCTTTGAATATCCACATCGATGAGTTTACCGCCGCTGGAAATTGTATACGACTTCTTTCGAGTTATTCCATCTTTGTTGTTGTAATTCACGATCAGTGAAAATGCGTCATCTGAATGTGAAAGGTCGGCCACAAGTAAATAGCTGCATTCCCCGGCAAAGCGGAAGTACTTTTTATCAAATGTGAAGTAATGATGATCTCCAGCCATTAAAGCGTAACTACCGAATGGTGGCAGAATATTCCGGATGTTCATGTCCAATAGTGGTTTGATGCTTTCAATTTTGTCCAACACTTGATAATAGAAATTTGTCAGTTGATTGACATCTTCGGCATCCTCTTCGCTGGTCTTCCATCGGGGAAATTGGGTGAGGTCATTCCACTGCAGTGCGCTTAAAGACTGGTCATATTCAATAAACCCTTCGTTGAAATTATAATTCAAAGAGTTGGCAGGAATATATCGTTGAATTAAGCCGTCCACGTGTTTCATCGATGCTCGCACAATATGTTTTATTCTTTCTTCAACTTCAACAACTCTCCAAAACTTAATGAAAGCCGCATTTATCTGTCTTGCAATGAAACGTATGTACGGAATTGGCGGAGTTTCTAGCAGATCTTGAAAGTATTGATCTTCAACGCCGCTTTGAAGAGCATCAATGAGTGGTTTAAAATATTCTGCCAGCCGATCCCAAATTCTTGAAATTAAAAATATATATTTCAGTTGATAAAAATGTATGATTATAAAATTAAATTGAATTCCCTTACCTTATTGATAGCATCTTTTCGACATTTTGAACGTATTTTTGAATTGGTATTTCTTCTATCCATGCTGCATAATCTTTGTAAAGTTGAATCATCTTACGAATCAACCCAACAGCCATTAATTTCTTTTCTACTTCGTCGATTCTTCCTTCAACGGCATCCAAAAACGTGACCACGGAATATTCCAATTTGTCAAACAAGGAAGACAAAAGAGTAAGATTATCTCGCCAAATCCTGTTGACAAATTCTTCTGTCTGGTTCCAAAGAGCCATAATCATGTTTTCCAATTTCCCTTCGTAAGTAATGTAAATTTCGCGAAGCTTACTAGAAGCCTGATTTGCGATTTGAAAGCCCAATTTCCAAACCGTTTCGATTCCATTGGTGATAAATTTACTGCAATTAGTAGAATAAATAATAATAATAATAATTACCGTGTTTTAGAATATTGTTTTAAATTAATATTTGAGTTATTTTTACCAAATCTGGTTAGCAGTCTCAAATCCCAAGTCCAGTGTGTCCATGATATCTCTCAGGTAAAACGAATTTGTTTTGTAAAAGTCGTTGAGGATATCAACCACTTTACTCCATTCTTGGTGGATAAGTATTGCTTCCGCCATGACGAATTTTCGAATTTCCTTTACCGCAGAGGCAATGGAAGGCGAAATGGAATTCCACCTCCACTCAATTTCTGTGCTGATCTTGTGTAATAAATCGCTAAGTTTGATATCCGAAGCAATGACGGATCGAAGCGCCGAAACGACGTCCAATTTCAACATCAAAGACCAAAGATCAGGACGCCAATTTACTCGGCTTGACAATGTGTTGCTGTTATTTAGTTTGATTGTAACAATCAAGTAGTCAATCGGTTTTCCGAATTCGGATCCTGACATTTGTACATTAAACTCCTTTTTGTGAGGTAATCCACCTGAGAGGCGAAGCTGTTGTTCTCCCTCATGCTTAACTACGACTTCCATATAAGGGAGGTAATTCTTAACCAAGACATGGGCTTGCATTGAAAATATTTCTAGATTCAGAATGTTGTGGTCCGGTTTGTAGTAATGGTCCAATTTAACTACTACGGTTTTGAGTTCGTTAATTCCTGAGTAAATCTCGAAATGTCGATGATCGGACAATAAGGACGAGTCGACGGTAAAATCTCGTATCATTCCAAGATGATCCATGTAAGACAATTCCATGGAAAGATTTGGATCAATATTTTTCATATGAATTTCGGCATACGTTTTACTCGGTGCGTGACTAGCAATGGCTCTAAAGTTCTTCCAATCTGAATTATTCCTAGAAATCACGAAAACAAAGTTGCTTTGTGGCTCTGGGGATGTTTTAATATCGAGTTCGATGTGCTGGAAACGGTTATCTTTGTAAATTTGGTCCAAATTTGCTATGATGGGTTGCTCAGAAAGGGGATGAACCAGTTCCAAGAAATAGGAAGACTCACTTGTCCTCCAAGCTAATTTTTCTTCGGTTTGAAGCTTCACATTAATGAATTTAGTTTCGTCTTTTTTCATGTCCCAATTAATCGTCATTGTGTGCATGGATTCTTTTGTACTTTTGTTGGAATGGGTCTCAAATACTGCGGATCTCCACGGAAGGTCAACTTGAACTAAGAAATCGTAGTTCTTGTACTTGGGATTCACATCTTTGGAAAGAATAATGTTGTAGCCACTTTCTCCTGCGACTTTGAAAACGGGGCTGCTCCACTTCATAAAAACCAGTTGGTTGAATCTGGAACTTGTCAGTGAGTGCGACATTTTACTTTCTAAAAGTCCAGCCTTCTCTGCTTGAACTTTTAATTCCAAGTCATATCCTCTAAAACCTTTATTCAGAAGAATGGAGACGCCGACAGTGTTTCCAATAGGAATCTCAAGATTCCAGCAAATTTCGCCTATGACTTTCAATTTATCTGCCGATGAACCCTCTAAATAAAACATCAAGGACACAGGGCGGACGGGATTGTATACCTCAAGGACCCTCCTGCCATTTCTGCTCACTAACTGGAAACCAAACATTCTCCAGCCATCGAAACTTGCGTCGAAAGTGGCATTTATATTTTGGAGAAGCTGTTGAAATGAACTGGATGATTCTTCCAGGCCCATTACAGGAATCATTGTGCCGTGTGATTCAAACTTTCCCCACGGTGTGCTAAGTTTGATCTCGCCTCCAGCCGTTGATGAAACGGATGAAAACATTGTTGAAAAAACCAAGACCTCTTGTCCTTCAACCCTTATTTCATTTCCAAATTGAAATTCGCCGTCTTCTCTCTTCAGGTTAACTACAGCTAGAACATGACTAACCCCTTGGGTTTGTGAAGGAACGTGCAAGGTTGCCGCAAAATTGTTGTCCGTAACTAAGGCTTCTACTATCAAGGCTAAAGCTTGGGGTCCTAATTGGCCTGATACGAGACCCTTGTATTTTGGCCCTGTCGTCCCACTATTCAAGAACAAACGGAGGTTGGGAAGGTCTTCCATTACTAATCCCAATGCCGCGTTGACTTCGGCTTCCATGTCTAGGAATCCATCAAATCGGTATCGGTAGTCCGCATCCACCCGAACTGATTCTTCCCATCCTGATCTGTCAAATTTCACGTGAAGGCTCCTTCCGTCTCCAATCCTTTTGAAACTGTCCACCGCCATTACGAATGAGAATTCTTCGTAGTGTTCGAATGGTGATGCAATTTCGGCCCGAATCTTGGGGTTTCCATTCTCGTTTTGATAATCAAGAAGGAAGGAAAATGTGTCTTCGTTGTGTTTTCCTTCCGCATCTACTTTAAACAGGGTCTTGCCTTTAATTCTTCCTTCCAGTGTAGCTTCGACGAGGGAAACCATTGGAATTGGTGTGACCAATTTAAAGCTAAACCTTCCTGGATTTTCCATATTTAACGTGAAGTGTCCTAAGGGTGACACCTCACTTTCAAACTCATACTCATTATGAGGGTTTGAAATTTTGTCTTTGAAAGATATATGGAGTTGTCCAGGATTCGTGTCATTTGGAGCCTTGACCACAGCTAGGATAAGAAATTAGTTCAATCACATTATATTACAGTACTGACAAGAATGAATTGAAACCAACAATATAATTTATTTTAAAACTTATAATAATCCATCATAATTTGCTTACCAAATGCTGAGAATCCTCCACTAGGAAGCTGAATGGTTACACTTGGCTGCATATTCTTCCAATTTCGGTTCAGAACTTCAGATATGCCAGTTATTTTTAGCATCGCGTTTGGAACTAATTTGAACGGTGTGTTAATTTCGGCGTATACTTCATTCTCAGATGACTTAAGCGCCAATGTCAGTCGTTTTAAGGAATCATAAGGGGTTAGAATCTCCAGTTTTGTAATCATGTTCCTCAAATGGTCGTACTGCAATGCCGCTTCTAAATGCCAATGAGCATTTCTGATGTTAACATCTCCAAGTAAGTCAATATTATTAGTTGTAAAAATGGCTTTCAGGTGAACATTGAAATGTGACGAAGGAATAAAAGGTGAAGATATTTGCAGTTGTCCTTCTAGATCTTTTGTATTTAAAAGCGTTTCAATTTTGTTTATGTAGTCCATGAAATTTCCCTGAATAATTCCAGAAAGGATCGAGCCTTCTTTCTTCCATTCTGAATGTAATATGACGGGACTAAATGTCGGGGATTCAGTTTTGAGAGTGATGTGTCCTTCGTTGGGTGTCAAAATAGCAGAAAATGTGGCTGAGTGAGACGATTTTCTGGTTCGGCAATGCAAGTCCGCTTCAAATCCATTTTCAAATCTCGTCGCTCGTCCTTTGACGCTAACTGTCTTCCCCACAAGAAGTGAAGTTGACTCCAAAATCAAGTCGCCTTCAAATGATTGTTCAACTTTTTTAATTTCGATTTTTGCATAATGGGAGCCATATGAACCTGATACTTGAGTGTTCGCAGTCAAAATGTCATTTTTCAACAAAATTCCTCCGATCACATCAATGGAATTATACCCCTGATTACTCGAGAGTTCAGCTAAATGATCGAAGTCATTTCCGATTCTCAGCTTCAGCTTGTAGTTATGAGGGCCATCGAGTAGCTGCGGTGAATTTATAGACACGCCAGAAGATATTCCGTAACTCTCCCGTTGTACAAATGACTGGAAATGAAGAGTTTTGTCTTTACAAAGAGCGTTCACGGTAACGTTGGCTGATTCTGAGAAGTTGAAGAATAAATCGGTTGTCAGTTCGTACTCTTTTCGTTCGAAATTATTGTCTTCGGTGACAAGTCGCAGAACGACGTCAATTTTAGGCAACGCTAGTGTCCAGCCAAGCTTCAGCTCACTTTGCTTGTAAATTACTAGACCATTGAAGTTTGTTCCCTCCGACATGATTGAAAGTTCGTAATTGTTGGGTCCATTGAATGGGCTCTTCCAAGAACAACTAAATCCTAGTAATTTATTGCCATGAATAGGAATATCATAACTCATGGATAAAATGGAAACTTCCTCTCCTAGTACTAGCTTCCCATCAATTTCCATGCTTCCGAGGTGACTGACAGGCCTAGTAATAAGCAACTCAGTTGAAATGTGTGGAAATGAATCAGATGGCAGTCTCAATGAAAATGACAACCGACTTTCCTTTTGCTTTCCAATTCTAGAAGTACCAAGTTTCGTTGAAAGTTGGCCCGTCAGACTCATATGTCGCCCATTCATGGTCATATCAATTTTCCCTCCAGAACGATATGCATCCGCCGCTTGAACCGAAACCGTTGTATCGAGTTTCTGATGCAGTATTGGAATATCCAGAGAAATGTCAAAATTTGATGTACTGTTGTTAGACAGGAATCTAAGTACAAAGCTAGACTTTGATTTGTCATAAATCAAATAACCCTCAGCTGTCTTTTCTGTGGGGCTGGTTTGTAGTCCTCCATGAATCATGGTATCCGCTGTCCAAGGACTAGAGAAAGAAACCTAAAACATCAAAATATTACTGTTTAAATACTTCTGTATTAAATATGTAAGAACTGCCATTTTATTGTAATTAGCTACGGCTTACGTCAAATCGATTTGGCCCTAATTCTGCAAGAAGCTTTACACGCCCATCGGTATCCCATTGCACCGTGGAAGCGATCATTGAATGGAATCCTTTAGTGAAGTGGACCTTTACATTTTTGCTTGGTCCGGCAGTAATATTAATGGAGTACTCGTTGTTTTTAAATTGGTGACTGGAATGAACAGCCATTTGCTCCGTCCCGTCGATATCCAGCGTCAAGTCTGTTACTCCTGACACTAGCCATTCTTCGTCATTTTTTCCTTGAATGTTTCCACGCAGTTTTATTTCATGCTCTCCCCATGCACCAGTCAGATCAAGCTTTCCAGTTTTTTCGAATAAAAGTGTCAACGTTCCCATGGGTTTATTTTCGTTTGGCAACGAAAGAGCAATTTCGGCAGTATTGGTTGGTCTCTCCGAAGAAAATGTCCAGTTGCTTTTGAGTATATACTGGTTGCCGTTGATATCAACTTTTACTTCGACTTGCTTATTTGGCGGATTAAATTGCATATTTCCTTCGAAGGTAAGTGTCTTGAAATTTTCTAGGTCGGATTTGGCTTCAAACCGAAACTGACTTTTAGAGATATACAAGTTAGTTTTGAATTCTAATTCACCGAATACAAGTTGAAAGTTACTGCTGATACCCTGAAGCAAATTTCCCCTCCAGTTGGCTTCAACAAATGTGGATGGAATTGAATTTGGTTCTGAAGTATCAAGCGATAATTTGAGGTGAAAATCGGAATCTGGCCTTATAGCTGCCAAGAATTTCCAGTTGCCGGCTTGAGCTGATTCCATTACAACGGTCAATTCTGAAATTCCGTCGGAATGGATTTGATATGACCCTTTGAGAGTCCCTTTAATTGCCATTGGTGCAAAAGGGACGTTGCTGCTGACATTTATGTTAATTTCAATTTCCTGTGATGTTTCTGGAATGATGATATCGTTTTTCAAACTAAAAGCATAGCTTCCTTGCTTGAAAAACAGTTCCATGGTCTTTTGATTCGAAGAAAAATCATAGAGAGCTTTCATTTGAAATGGCTTGCAAATAATTGGTGCATTCAGATTAAACTGTATTTCGCTTTTGATGGTCTGGAGTTGCAAACTTCCTTCTAGCGTTCCAAGATGGGCGTCGTTATAATTACAACTGAACTTCGTAACGATCTCCGATTCCGTAGTGATCAATCCTTCGACTTCAAATTTCTTGATCGCATTGAAGGGTGTTTGTATTGTAACGCCAGCTTCATAATTAGAGGGATATTGCTTGAGTAAAATAGATGCCGATATGAAGTCGGTCCCTTTCGTTGGTGTTAGTGTAAAAAGAGCGCTGAACTTATTATTCTTGACAGAATCAGTACTCAAAGCGTATTGGAAGGTACCACCTTGCTCTTCTCCATCCTTCTCAGGCTTCATCCACGCTTCAAATCTTAACTGATTCCAAGTTGCAAATTGCCAAAGCGTTCTCAAAGACTGATTTGAACCCGTGCCCGTGTTTTTCATAGATGCCCACGCACTTCCGTCCTCCAGGTTTCCCTCAACGTTCCATAGAATGCTAGAACTCAACTCGGGACGAATTGATGTATTGAGGTTGACCATACCGGAAACGAAGCCCTTGATGTTCATCTCAAAAGTGGTCTTGTAATCCTCATCTCCGGCGTTGAGAGCCAACTGCACGTTTAGTGGAGAATCTTTCCACTGGACAACGGAGTGCATGCTAATCGGATATTCAAAAATCTTGGAGAGGGCATCGAACTGGCATCCATCAGTTTTGAGACTGGCCATCAATTCAACTACTTTAATTGAACTTTGTTCAACCCTGCATGCGATTTCATTGACGTCGGAAGTCCATTTTCGTGTCATTGATACAGCCAGTTCTTGATAATTTTCCAGAGGAGTGTTTAGAAGTACCTTCAAGTCTCCCATGTTCTGGTCCAACAACCCATCTAATTTAGCCATCCATCTGTAGTCTTCATTTTGGAAAGTAAGGGCTGCATCCAACTTTTCAGTCCCTGTTCTAAGTTTCAAGTCGATGTCAATATTTCGAATTCCTGAAATCGGAGTTGCTAATGAGAGATTAAAGTTCCCGTTTGTATATCCATTAAATTTAAATGTACTCTTCATTTCAGCCCGCTTCTTCTGGGATTCCCATAGCCCATGGACCGTTGTACCATCTGACTGGTCCAATGATATTTCTACCGCTTTTAAGAATGGAATTGTTGTTTGGATCTTAGCTGAACTTTTAGTTGAAGAAATGTCTGCAATGGCTTCAATTTCATGCTTGACACTGTTGGCTTCAACATGGGCCGAAAATGTATTTCTTCCGTAGAATCCAATAGAGAGGGCTGCTCGAGCTTTGTACACGGTATCATTCCCCGCAGATAGGCGAGCGTTGATATCGAGAGACAAGGGTTTCGTATTTTGGTATACCAGATCCAGTTGACCTTCTATGTCGCCATTGTTTTTGCTGTAGATGACCAATACTTTCTGATCGGAGGTAGTACGATCGTATTTAAGGGATATTTTGACGTCCTTAATCTCCACAAAAGGTGTCTCAATTTTGAGCTCCAATTTTGACGATGCGGGAAGCGTCATCTCCGTAATATTTCCCTTTGTTGCCGTCCTGAGGAAGATTGAAAGGAGGCTTTCATCGCCTCGTTTAGCATTAAATCCGAAGTTCGAAAAGGAGGGATCGCGATTGAGTGTAATAGTAACGTGTTCCCATGAAACATAGGTAGTGTGTAGTTTGACGATGCAGACAAGTGCATTTTTATGGAATTCTAATTGAATTTTATGAGTTTGTTTCGTAATCGTCCATTCCAAGCTCCAAGCTTTATGATTAACCGACTGCGCAGGATAGGCTGCTTTCACAATTACGGATTCAAACCCCTTGAAAGGGGTCGTAGCTTCAATTTGAACGGAGTCTTGATTGATTGACAACTTTCCTTTCAGATTGAACTGCCCAGTTGGGGCCGTTGCTTTTACTTCCGCTTCGTAATTGGGATAGCGCAAGTCGTATTTCCCTTGAAATTTATATAAAGTCGGAGTTCGGAAAACAACATCGGTTTCACCTTTCCCATTTTCAACTTTACTCGAGGCCCGAAACTCGTACGTTGTATCATCGATTTTAGATTTTAAATTGACGTGCTTCTGAGCTCGGAAAAGTTCCCAATTACCCGTAAACGACACGTGCTTCCATTGTTTAAGTGGGGTCTCAACTTCAACATTTAAATTTGAAGATGACCATCGGGCGACAGCTGCAAATTTTTCAGGTTGATCTACCGAGAAGTTATCTGTTATGTTTTTCATATCCACTGTTTCTACGATAAATTTTCGTAGCTTTGAGAACCCGGTAACTGAAATCTCCGTGCTAATTGACGTGGTGCCATTTCTTTTGAACGTCTTCATTTCTAAAACTGAAGCCAATCTGTCCCTTTCTTTCTGTAATCCGATCTTGACTACTTTGGAAATAGTGCTTTGAAGATCAAAGTGTCCATTTGCTTTCAATAATGACCAGGACTGAAATGGTGTTTGAATTTCAAGATCAAATCGTTTTGGATCCAGGGCAAGGGCAACGGTAATGTCAGTGGTTTTGGCTCCGCTGTCAATATACTTCAGTTTAACGCCGTGCTTTCCCCATGCAAAGTCGGAATTCTGTGCCTCATATTGAAGTTGGATTTCCCCAAGTTTTCTTTGATTATGAGATACCTGTGCTCTGATGGTGTTCCAGTTCGACATTGATACATTAAATTCTCCAACAAAATCTCCATCGCTGGATACGTAGAGACTCTTTTCGTCTTCTTTCCAAGTCCCTTCCAAACCGACACGATTTTGTGCAGAGTCTGTTTTGTATGTGATCTCTGCTTTCACAGAGGTTGTTTGTACTAAGTATCTAATTTCGGTTGAAATGTCCTTAATTGATGGGAAGAGAGAACTTTGGACAGTAATTGTGAGATTTCCTTGCTTCAGATCCACCTAAATGTATTAGATAGTTTTGTACGTTAGTGATGTCAAATATTTAACTAATTACGACAACCTAGAAAAAATTATTTTAAAACAAATCACAGAAAAAAAATAATGGAATTTAAGACAACTTTAAAGACTGAAATTGATTTAGAGATGAATGTGACTTAAAGAGCAGGACGTGCTGGTTTAAGATAATAAAAATAAAATAAAAATAAAACAATAGTAAAAAAGTTGTGAATTGATGAAGAATGTCAAGTCAATTTTTTTTCTGTAAAATTGCAATCAAATTTTTTCAGTGTAAATTATCAGTGACAACAAGAAAAACGTAAAATTACCTGAGCATTGGCATTTACGTGTATCACGTACAGATCATCCTTCTTAAGGAAAACTTTGGTAATCCATCGATTAGTATCTACAGCAATAAGTCCGTCAAATGTTGGACTGACTGTGGACTTGATAAAAAGATTTACGGAGTAGATCCCTAATGACCTTGAGACACCCGTATTTCCTTCAAAGATGACTTCGGCATTTGATTTGAGAGTTACAGTGGCCCCGATTTCAGTGTCTGATAATGTATAGCCGGTATTAACTTGGACAACATTGTAACCAGAGGGAGAGATTTGAAGATGGAAATTATGCCCGTTGGCTGTTGACTGAATATCTCCAGCAAAACCGACGAGTTTGTCTCCATAGTTTAATGAACCGGAAACAGAATCCCGATTCTTGACGTCAACTTCCATAGAAAAGTCTCGTGCCGGAAGCGTTCTGTACCACCAGCTATCAACAAGCGGTTTCACGTTGAGCTGACTTTTATGACGTATGCTGTCCACGTCAATCATGTTGTGGTCTGCTTTCAAGTCGAACGAAGGGACGTAGTTAAGCGTCGACTCCAAAGACGTAGCCAGGCTCCAAAAGCTATAGTTGGTTGAGTTCAGTACTCCATCGAGCTTCATAAGAGTTGTGTTATTATCTTTAGCGTCGAAATAAAATTTGAAACTGCCTGCTGAACGGGTATATCGGATGGCCACATCCTTCCGGTTTCCAGATGGGATGATTTTCCATGCAGTGGCGTGAAGTTTTTCAGGGACTGAACTGAGATCCAATCTCAGCCCAGCCTTCGTTATACTTGAATCGAAATTGCTGTTGAGTTCCGCTCTGTAAAAACTTCCTATAAGTTTGCTGGTAAATCCAATATCGTACAAATGCTCCGGCACGTTTAAAGTACCCGTTAATTGTACATTATCAAACCCAGTCGCTTCCCCCTTCAGAGAAATGGATGACTCTTTGGATTTCCAGATTGATGTTGCGTAATGATGAAATGAGGAGGGCTTCCCTTGAATTCCAATACTTATCTTCGAAGGAATAAAATCAAAGTCTCCTTTGGTGACGATGTCAGCTTTGTAGGCTGGACTGGAGCGGTCAAGTGTAATGCTTCCATTTACTTCTTTTACCATATTGAACGGTGTCGTGATGGAGAATTCATACGAAAACGGATCGAATCGTTTTTGAAGTTGTAATTGGACTACGCGACGAGGAGTTTCCGGTAACCTCCATTCCAGTCCAAGTTCGGAAACGTGTTGTTCAGTGGATTTCAAATGCAGCAATATCTATAAATTGTAAAATATCGATTAAAGTAAATGTTTCTCAGAAAGTGCTGTGTGGTTGTATTTGAACTTACTTCTGGCAATGATGAACAGCCTCGGAAATCGTACTTCAGAGATAATTCATTAGCATTACTTAGATAATTAACAGTAACCAGGCCTTGTCCTCCCTTTTTTATCCAAAGGTTAAGTTTTTTTATTCTCGCAGTTTCCTCTCGTTGGAAGAGCATCTCTCCTTCCAGCTTGGAAATGCCAGTGATTTCAACAAGGGATTTCCAAGTAATTTCCTGAGGAGTTAAAATTGTGTTTAGTTCAATTAATGCGGATTTGTCTTCAATATTTCCCCCGAATTTGCTTTCCAATTTCGAGGAAGAGAGCCGATGTTCCCAATAAACCGACACATTACGATATCCTTGTATTGGCGTGACGAATACGAGAGAGACTTCGGATTCGGACGTGCTAAGACTTGGTGCTTGCATTGAAATCATCAAACGTTGGTCAGTAAACCATGTGACCTCTCCCCTGACAAATTCTTGACCATATCCTCCTGTGAAGCTAACCGCGTCTCCAAAATAATTTAGGTGCAAACCGATATTTCGAGAGTCATAGGTTCCTTTTAGCTCCAGCTTGTCCTGTGGCTGCTTATCCTTGGAAGGTACCAACGATATAGAAGCAATCATCGGTTCTGGAAACATTCCGGCCATCTAACAAAGTAAAGTTAACTTATTGCTTGCCAACAATTCAAGTTGATGCATTTGGAGGTATTGTATGTATTTCAAATAATTCGAAATTTACCTTGGCATCCAAGAAGATATGATTATCCAAATGAAGATCAACGGTTAAATGACGGGTTCCAGATTTAATATGGCCGAATGTTACCTCTCCATTATACTTTTTCTCGTTGAAGGTGACCTTTGCCTCTATTTTGTGACTGTTTTTGGAATGGCTGTAATCCACACTTGTGCTAAGTCTGCTGCTGTATGGCTTCTTTCCTTCCAGCTGGATATTGCACCCAATGTGACTTTGCTTATCTGTAGCAGAGAACCCCAAAGATCCAGAAATTGGAACTGGAGAAAATCCCCGCGCTCGGAACTCCAAGATGTGGTCCAGTTTTAAGTTGTTGGAGTTATTTATGTAGGAAATTGTTCCTTTCATCTCTTTGATTTTATTTAGGTTGATGAAGATCTCGCCCTCGAACTCACCTTTCTTCTTTTCTTGTAAAGCTGCTCGAAAAGAATACTCACCAGGCCATGTAGTTTCCGCCGTTACAGTCTTCCTCAAAAACGGTCTATTTGAACTGCCGTAGTCAAAATTGGCTTTGATTTCATTTTCCTTTGTAGTTCTACCAATAAAGCGGGTATTCATTGAGTGGTCATTTAATTTGTGCGAAAACAACAAATAGTAATCAAGGTCATTTCTAGGATTTGCAAGCGACATTTCCATCCGGATTTCGCTTTGCTCCCTGGTATTTTGACGACTGAAAAGTGTGTGCCCGTCCCACGCTGACTTCCCCATGACTAATTTGGCAGTATTTTCGCAGAACCCGTGGCTTGACAGGGTATCCCATGAAAATTCGATATTGTGACCCGGATAAGTGGACATTGTAAAACTAGCATCGGTACTGAATCTTGACAAGATGCCTTTCTGAGACTGTTGCAGCTTTGCATTGATGTCCACAGTTTGTATTTCTCCATGTTTCCACGAGTAATCAAGCACCGATTTGGTACTCCAATGTCCGGGTTTCTTTTTTATTTGAGATTTGATGTTGCCTGTCAAATAGTATGATTCTATGCCCAGAGCTGCTTCATTTGTTTCACCATTGGTGACAAAATTTCCTGAAATCAATGATCAAATCAATTATCAATGTTAGTTAAAAATCGAATTGCAGCTTTAAAAACTCTGTTCAATGCTTAGAAAGGTATTATCTTACCGTTAATTCTAACAGGGGTTTGAGTGAGGTGTTTAAGAACAAGATCGACAGTCGCTCTTTTTGAGTCACTGGTATAAGATGGTATTTCGATCACTCCAGTGAGCTCAGCCAATGGTCGCTTGAAAAATATAAGCTTGAATTTTGGTTCAATTGTATTTCCGACTCTGTGGATGCTAGAATTCAAATGCAGGAGCGTTTCTCCTTCATCAATCAACGTCAAGTCAAAGCTTTTCTGAAACTGCGAATAGGTTCCCTGAGCATTTATAACTTTGGTCGGGGTCTCGATTGTAGTTTGGTATCTTCCGATTGCATTTTCTTTCTTGTATTTCAAAGCCGTTCGGCGGTTTATTTTTGATCCCGGTGTGTCAAACACTGCGTCCATTTTCGTCAAAGAAGGAGTACTTTCCAAACTGTAGTCGATTTGATAGCCGCTAAATGTATCTGTTTTTTCCATGTACAACGAGATGAGTGCCGGACTTGTTGGTGTCAAAGTAAAATGGTCAGGAATGGAAATTGCTCCACAAATTTTCAACCCGAACAGTTCGGAATATTGGTTTCCAGTACAAGCTTCAGTTGTGACTGTTGGAGTACCAGGCAAAGGTTGAAGAAGTACTTCCTCACCGGATGTGCGGAGAATTAAAACTCTGGAAGATGCTTCGAAAATATCTTGTCTGTCTTGCGGAAGATTTATGGCAGCTTTGACCGATTTGTACCCATTCACTGTCAATTGTGTTTCTACGGCTGTTGAAGAACGCAAGATGTTTCTGATGGAGAGTCCACTGCGAATGTACCTGTTCCTTGCTCCAATCCGAATCGTCATTGACGCGTCAACATTTACAGCTGTATTCGGGCGAAGATATCCCAAAATGTCGAGCTCTCGCTTTTCAATGAACTTTCCGACATTGAATTTCCCTTCTGCCGAAAGTGATACAGTAGCCGCAGCCTTCACTCCTAAGCTCAGGGGAATTCCAGTACTTGTGGGGACAGAATTACTTATGTCCATTAGGATTGTTGACTTTGTGAATTCCATCTTTTTTCCTGTGCTAAGGTTGTCAAGTATGGTCTTGATGTTGAACCAATTTTTTCCATTTTCATCGACAACGTTGGGAATGCTGGAATCTGTTCTGACTTCAAAATCTTTGTACATGACTTCATGCCCAAAAATTCGGGTATAAAATGAGCCTCCAGGGGTCTTTTCTAATCTTGTTGATGCTTGTTCGTAAACTGTAGGCAATCTTTCAATAGCATTATCGTCGACATTTCGTTTTCTTCGACTGTTCTTCAAAAAGTCGGTCATGCTGTCATCTGGGAAGTATCCATTGGGTCCAAACAAGGGTTCGAGTAGACGCTCGGTCGCTTGAACGCGGCCCCCAAACTCAAATAAGTTGACCGACTCTCCGAACATTTGAACTGTTAAATTGATCATTCCAGACTTCGGTAAGAAGGACTCTTCCGTAAAAATTATGTTTCCATCGATCCCAGCTCCAGCGTTCCAGTCGTCCCAAAATATCGAACTTTCATAATTTCTAGAAAACTTTCGAGCATCGGTCTGGAACTTGTTTTTTAGAAATTCATTAGAGACTAGATTTTTAATGACCTGTTTATCTTGTCTTCCGGTTTCCTGAAGATTGGTCAAGTGTGTCCATACAAACGATCCAACTATTGAGTACAATCAGAAATGCTTCCATTAATAAATATTAGAAAATGATGACTAACTGTTTTATTATTTAAATAAATAAATAAATAATATTTACCTTGATTTACAACCTCCGTTTGCATGACCCCTTTGACCGTTTCGATGGTTTTGGGATCTGCACAGTTCATGGAAATTAGATAAGCTTTTATTCTTATTTCTGTATTTTCCTTTGTATTGGCGTAAAGCTCCAAGAACGGGAATGTCGAAAAGGATGAGCAAGGCATACGGCGATGAGCATCCACAGCCGCAAGACGGATTTCTAGAGAATTCGATTTTTCCATCATGCATTGCTGTAGTATAGGTATATTTGTGGAAGTCCGTTTCAGTGGATAACTTCCTGTGTTTCCCAAAGACTTCAATGCAATCACGGCATTCCGAGACTCATCAACGTCAACTGGCCCGTCACAACCATTTTCCAGCGGGGATGCAATTTGTTTGATTATTTCTTGAATAAGCTGTTCTTGGTGGCAGTCCACCGCAACGTTTGTGCAGTAAGAGTTAATTAAAGACGACAAGCTGAACAGAACAGTGCTTTCGGGCCGTTTCTCAATCAGAGGCTGCAATTTAGATAAGTTACAATATTTAAACATGCTGTTAAATTGATGAGTTATTTGGGTTTACATCTAGTTTATTTCATATTAAGATAGTACCGAGAGTGCTGATATCATTGACAACGTTGGATACTTGATGAAAGTCACACTGCTCAGCCAAGAATGGATCTGGTCGTTAGCAAGCTGCCCCCGGAGAAAGAAATCTCTCATGATAGCCAAGGATGCAGCAGAGTTTACAAGTGGAATTGCATCCAAAAGAAATTTCTTTGCTTTCGGTGTACTTCCGGTCAAAACTGATCTTATCCCTCCTTCACTAGTTCGTCGAAGTGCTTCGACAAGCTCAACGAACAGAACTGGAGCTTCAGCTTTGACAATGGGGTAATTAGACTTCTCAAGGTCGTCAAGAAGCTTGCTAATGCTTTCAACTTCGTTTTGGTTCGCATCGGTCAGCCCATCCACTTCGAATAGCAGACTCTTTCTCTTCATTTCATACTCACCTGCAATCAAATAATATAAGAAAATGAACCTCGCTACTAATAAAAAACTAACAAAAATGTTGCAGTTTTTATGAGATTTGAACCTTTTTGGGAAGTCTCGGTCGGGTGAGTAGTAGACAAACTGAGAGACTGCATGATTATATTCTGTACCCCACTGTTTTGGGCATCAAACGGCTTGAATTTTAGTTCTTGTTGACACTGTACACTCTCAATTTTGTTGTTACGAATGACTTGTTCGCATTCCACATTCCCGGATAACATATTTAAGCCATTCGTTGAAGGGTTGGATGCATATGGAATTGACTGGATAGCTGTAATATGATTCTGACGATGGGTGCACAAGGTCAAGTCTTTGTACTTTCGAATTTTGTCGGATCCTCCCCAAGAATCTTCAGATGGAGTGTAACGGGTCCGACATTTGCCATTGACATCAGTCTAAGCAATCCCAACAAATTCAATTGAAACATCAAAATTGTATTACTTATTGTTGCAAGGATGTAAGTTATAAAATATTTTTTGGAATAAAAATATCCACAGACCTCTTGCAACTCGGTCTCCGTTTTCATGTTATCCATCGTATTTTGAAACAAGGACAGTAATCCTCTTTTAACGTTCGTAACCCAAACAGGTTCTTCAGGGTTGGAACAAAGATGATCCAATTTTCCATCTTGGAAAGCAAATCGAGTTGAGTGCTTTTCCAATTCCTGGATGAAGTATTCGGCATTTTGAACAGTTTGAACGTTTCCGTTGTCAGGATCAGTATCCTGAAGGTTCAGTTCCTTGAGCTGAAATAATTTATTACACACTTTGTTAATATTTCCTCCCTCGCCTTTGAACTTTCGATCTCTTAATTTCGAAAACAATGGAAAATTGTTGAATACGAACCTGCAATTTGAATTCACATGATGAAAGTGGTTCAATTTCAACTTTAGTCGACAAAATCACACCCGCATTCTGGGACTGTTCCTCCAGTATCAGGGTTCTAATGTCCGCCGAATAATCGTAGACGTATGTTTTTCCGATCTCATAATTAAACTTGGTAGCCTCTAAAGATAGAAATGGCTTTTATGCAGTTTATTTAACCTTTTATTTAGTCAGAGTTTCAGACGTATTATAGAGACAAGTGACTCTATAATAACTTTTATTAGATTCCGACAAGTAAGCTAATGTCTATTCCTTACCTTTGCAATATGAGACACAAGAATGGCTTCGATGACCCGTCGGTCCTAAAATAAATTATATACAATCGGTAAAAATGTTTGCAAGCGTCATTATCATAACTTCAACAACAATCTCAAATCTCAACTCCCAGACCCATACTATGCAAACATAAATAAGCTGTGTTTTGTTTTTTGACATTTTGGGCGATGACGGTGATCCTGCTGGTGCCGCAGGAAGGTGGGCCGTTCTTGACTGATGGGTATATAATATAATTACCCTGCAGAGTATTTTTCATTTTTCAACGGGACAACGCCTATATGATAAGTACCTGCGGTCCCTGCACTCTTACTACTAAGAGAAACTGTTTTATAAAACTTTCTGAAACTGAAATTGCTTTACAATAAAATCTTATTCTTCAAGTGCGGATTGCGGATTGCTGATCATTTTTTGGGAATCGGGAAATATTTTTTCCGCTATCAGAAAGTAACCGATTTTTCTAGAGGTTCTGGCTGCGGATCCTTGACACATAACTCTATATCCAATTCGTAATTCATAATTAGAAAAATTCAAATCCGAGCCCTGTTTTGAAAAAACTTCAACAGTTTGTAAGTAAGACCGCAAAAGAACGGACAGACGGGCACGGTGTTCGCATAAAGGGGATTCACCTCTTAATAATGAGTCTGAAAGTCAGCATTAGGTAATTTACGCCATTTAAAACTGTTTCCACGCAAGCTTAGGATAATCACGCTGCTTTGGCTTGCCAATTAAGGTGATCCAAGTCTTATTTTGGTACCGATGTAGTACACGCGATTGTCAGTGTACAGTTGCTATATATAGTCCATCTTTAGGAGACAACCGAGTTCAAGAGGTTACAGTCCTTCTATCTAGAGTCTATCGCAAATCGCAATTACTTTATCAAATTATTTATCCTCATTTACAGTTTCAGAAAAATGCCGGATCAAAAGGTCAATCTTTCTGCGCGTCTCTTTAAAACTAACTTCTGGATCAAAAATATTAATTTATTATTTCATATCCTTATTTACAACGGTTTCGTGTTATCAGGGGAAATATATTGTGGGATTAAATTTATCGCTAATGCAGAGTACTCTTTGAATTTGCTGATTTATTTGAGTTTAAAACTTCTTCATGAACGTCTCAAAAATATATTTTAAGAGTAATTTCTAATATTCTATGGAATCGACGTTAACAGAAATATGTCGAAGATCCGTGAAATTGACTTCGAAAACAAATCAACGGTAGTAGTACCTATTGCAGCATAATTCTTTCTTTGTCAGCTATTTTTCATTCGGTAGATGAATTACTAAATTTGAAGTGATATATCTCATTATTCATTAACCGCTAAGAATCAGTAAATTGAATGTGGAGAAAGTGATTGCTTTTGTCATGCGTCAAATTTTAGTAATCAACCTTTTTAAGGTTTTTAAAACTATAAAATCAAAAAATGATTGATCATATTCAATTGTATCAATAAGAAAAATATTTTTTAAATTGACAAGATTAGCCGATCAGTTGGGAGGTGCGTTGGTGGGAGTCTGCCCCAAAATCCGGTTATTTGCATGCAATTCAGGTGCCGTTGTCTGTGTGTAGGTTTGTTCGTCATTATAACTGTAGTCAGGCTCAGGATTGACCAATTGTCACCAAATTGGGTACGCTTGGAAGTCAGCAAAAAGGCTACGATTGAAGGTGACCCAGACTTGTAATCGATTGACTCATTCTGCATTCCAATCATCAAGCTTCTATTTGTATACAATATAAACCTACTTCATACTGATAGAGTTTAAAACACCTAAACTAGCGTTGAGTAGTGGATATTAAAGAGACGATATTAAAGACGGGGGGGGGGAGGTAGTAACCTAATTGTAAGGTTGTGTTCAGAAAGACGACACAGCACCGCACCGTTTTAATTTGGCCGTTTAACGAAAGCTTGAGGCTTTTTTCGTGGCTAGTGAATTAGATCGTTTTTGTTTAAATTGAAGTGTGGGTGAAAGGGTGGGGTAAGAGGAGTGTACGATTAGATTAAACGTTAACTATATATTGTTTTGAACGCAAGGTGGGCCTTTTGTAGCTGCTTAAGTGGGTGTTTAGTAATGGAATTTTGGATAATCGTTTGCTGATGTAAACTATAAAATACACCTAGAATTGTTTGGTTTGGAAAAAGTATATAGAATTTTGGAAATTGACCCAAACAGAGATTTGAGATTTAGTAAGTCTGTAGTGTGCAACGACATTCGTCGGAGAATTATAAGATAGGATAGAAAGTTCGAAAGCATCCACACTATTGACACTATAATGAATTAGAACCCCTCAGGCGCTCGGTCAGTATAATTCGAAGAAAGATTCTTAAGTAATTCTATCAACATTGTGTGTGGGACATTTAATTACAGGAAATGTTATTAAAAGACTCCCTTTTCCTTATTTTTTTTTATTTCTCTACGATAGCTTAACCAGGTTTTGAAAGTCAATATGTACTCAGTAAACAAAGTCGTTATCCTTTTTGAAGGTGACATCCTCCGTCACCTCAAACTTTCATTACTACGCATCATTTCCAAATCAATTTATAAATGTGTCCTGACTTGTTAAATTCTTCGAGATAATTAAGGAAGTATACATCTAAAATGTAAGAGAACAAAATCTGAAATCTCAGAGATTATTAAGTAAATATTTAAGAGTTTTCAGATTTCAGAACCAAGCTTTGGGGTTTCAATGATGCATGAAGGTGAAAAATCCCCAGAACTTTGAATCATTATGTTAACTAATGCTACAGTGCGTATGATAAAGATATGGATGATTTTATGTATTGATATTGGTATGGTGTCATTGTTTTCGAGTTTTTCAATTAGTCTCAAATCTGACTAAAAAAATCTGACAGAAAAATTTACAATAATATCCACTGGAAAGTTTAGAGAATGATAGAACGTACGAAGTCAGAATATATAAAAAATAAATTTCTATAATTTCAACAAGACGATTCCAGATCCGATCTCGAATTGCGATAGATCTTAATTAGCTCCTCCTTCATAGTCCTTAATTTTACTAGCCTGACTATCGTTGCACGTTTCTGAACATAAAATTGAATTTAATGGGCAAAGCGTCAAAAAATCGGAAAAAATGAGTAATCAATAAACTGGATTTTGGGTGATGTGTAATTCCTCAAATTTTTTTGTCGGACTTTAGAAGTAACTCGTGGAGAGGACATCGACAATTTTAATCTAAGAATAATTATACTACACTCATTGGATTTTTTATGAATTAGGAAAGTGAGTATAAAAGATTTAATTATTTCAATTGAGAGTTAGTTTATAGTTAGACAAAATAAAATTCAAAACTGAAGAAATCCGAAAGCTTTTACAAAAACTTGGACTTTTATTCTAAATCCGTTTTGGGCCTAAAATTAACTTTGGTCAAGCTACAGATGACAGTAGGGTAATGTTCAGTATGCATCTTCCAATAACTTACTTTCTCAAGATTACTGAGGGGCGTTTCAGAAATATGAGCTTCAATAGTATCTATACGCCACAGATTCAGACTTACATCTACATCAATGATATGTTTTATCGTCCTTTTTAATTAGGAAATTTTAATAATAATGAAACTGCACGAATTTTCACAAAATTATCTAAAAAAAAATTTGAGAAGTTCTAATATTCTGAAAATTAAACTGAAAATGGTCCTGGGTCAAGGGTAAAGACCAGGATTATCTAAAAATTTCTACAGCTATGTTGTCAATTGTAACGATTCGCAACGGTCCCTTTTGTTTAATTACAACTGCACAATTAATTTCCACCCGTTCGGAAGCACAGATGAGTTACGAATTGGGACAGCGGGTATCAGTCAACGATAAATACCAAGGGTGACTGTAATTTGTTATATAAGGGGGAAGTGAACAAACTTTGTTATCGAGCGACCATGTAAGGACTTTTTTATTTTTTTTTTTAAATTACCATTGCAAGTTGCAACTATAGTCGACGATAAAATGCGACAAAAAACGTCAAGGCGGAAAATGGTGCAAGGGACAACCGGGGACCATATAACCCCATATGCAAAACGCAAAAAAGGGATTTAAAATTTTTCAAACAATAATTCCTTACCTGGTGGTAATCAGATTTGTCACCTTGCGTTATTTAGTGTAGAATTTTTAGAAAATTCATATGAAAGATGAAACAACTCATGACTCTTAGCCTTTTCATAGGTATTGGATAGTAATGTATAGAAGAAAAACGCGTTATGTAACTTAATTTGAGGCTTGATGTATCACTGGTAATTTGACAACTTCCGGAACACCAGTACTAATTTAAAATTTATCCGAAACTATGTGTTTACGATTGAATTACCTGCAATTGTGGAAGTCGCGAAGAAGAATAAGGTGATTCCGCTTATAAATAGTAAATTCACAGACTGACTCGCTCTTGCGAGATTAGCCATTTCGATGAGCGTTGCTGTGTGCCAGCGAAAAATTAACTGAATGGTGAATTTAGAAACATATACGATGGATTTATAGCTGTTATCATTAAAAACGACGTTTATTTCTTGTGGAGTTGCTGGACTTTGAGCAGAGATGTATGACAAGATAAGTGAGCAAAGAAGAACATTTTTTAACTTAAAAATGAACTCTCTTGGTAAGACTGATTACACATTCCAAGTCGTCACTTGACTTAACTATCCATATTTATCTTCCAGACTCCTACACTTCATTTCTTACATACTAAATGCTAAATATGATAGTGGATGACATGTAAACCAATCGTGTAAACGAAGACGACCATCTATTTTAAACGAGAATTACAGAATCATGGGTGTTATTAATAAAACGATATTATGAAAAGCACGCTAATCGTCTTTAATCAGGGTGCTATATTGCTAAAGCGTTTTCTGAACAGTCTGAACTGATAAACCCATGCTTTTTATAACATTGATCAGAAGTCTGGATATTGTTTAGCATAATATTTGGCTAAACTTTTACGATTAAATTGAAGAGATTTTTAAGTCCATGAATTAAATGTACGACTGTGTTCACTTTTGGAACGACTTATGTGACACCAAGTAAATATTGCTAGGAACAGTGCCGAGAGAAATCAAATAATTGCATACCCCAATGAATTCAATGATGTATATTATTCCTATAGATATATTAATCAAAGATCGATTTTGCAAAGTCTATGGAGCTATAAATCAAGAAAAATCAAAAAATAATATTTTTATTTGGAACTTTAAAACGAAAGTAGCCACATCGTCCAATTAATGTAATATTTATGGTTTCTAAACACACTATATAGTAGTGCTTTTATGATAATTACAGCCAATTATTCTTGTGTCCTAGTATGTGATTTTTCAGATTGATTTGGTCCATACAGACAGACCTACACACGTAACGATGTTACGGTCCATTCATCTCAAGTCTCACTATGTGTAGGGCACCAAAGAATTGACATTTAATTTTACAAAAATTATGAGATGTAATTTTACAGGATCCACAATATTGGGCAATTTTTGTTCATCAGCTTGTTGCTTTGTTAAGATGCTTGGCTTCAATTCTTTTGTGTACCCTCACTTAATAATCACATTTGCATAAATGAAGTGGATAAATTGTTTCCACTATGTCATGACATAATATACCATTTTGTGACAAACTTTATGTAAATTCTGAATTTGCAATAAAAACACTTTATTGTAGGAATCACTTTTGAGGGAATTCCCGAAAACCAGGTAAATATGGGGGGTTTTCCGGAATTTCAGTTTTTTAATGTAATGTATCATAAATAAGTTACAAACCCAATTATAAGTTTTGGTAAACATTTGTGTTTGTAATTTCATATAGTTTTCAAATCACTAATCAGTTTTTTATTGTTGAACCTTTTTCATGGGATATCATGAAAACCGGGTAACAGGTCAAGTCAAGTGCTTTGAGGTCAATAAATTTCTGAGCTCTTGTCCAATTTATCTTAAGTCCCCGACAGTAAATCGTTCAACGGGGTTATCTACCGCTGCTCTCGGCAGGGACCCGGTCGGCCGCAGTCCCAAAATGACAAATGAAACAGTTTATTTGGGTGTGATTTGTAGCCTTGTAGGGTTCGAAGTAATTCTAAATGTTCCTGCAAAAATTTGGCCTCCGTACCAAGTCTTGTTCATTAGAAAATGGTCCAAGCAAAAATATTGTATGTTTCTGAGAAAAATTGTATGACAAAATCACGTAATTATAATTATACGGATTTTGTCGCCGCTTTTTGATGCTTCAATTTTAAATTATCAAAGATTTTATTAGAGTCTATTATCCATCCAAATCCGAAAAAGCCCAACAAAATTGTATTTTTATTTAGACTGGTACCGCACCGGTACCGGTGCGGTGGTCTTTTCTGTGACATTCGAAATGTTTTGGTACTCGGTTTGGAACACACGAATTTTAAAGGGATTTCGGTTAATGTTCGAGCTTATCCGCCTTATACATTAAGTATCCATTGTATCCTGTTTTGTTTATCTTGCGAATTCGCTTCTATATCATTTTTATGTATTCAAGCCTACAGACATTATATTATGATTATCCGTTCAGTTTGCATTTATCATATATATATTTAAGTTCATGATTTTCTCATTACAGATTAAGTCAACTCGAAATATGAAACTCGATTGAGACCAGTATGCATTAGTAGTAGGTAGGTTCAACGTTCTAGTAAATTTTTAATTATGTTAATGACGAGTCGTTAACATAATTAAACATTTTAATGACTAGCTACATTAGTGACACACGGACGTTGCCAAATGTTTCTCCTGCTTATGGATGATAAAAATTCGGGGTTCTCCGTAAACCCGGGCCGGGTACAACAGACGATGGGAATTTACTTTATCTTTTTGCCTTTGCCAGAACGAGTCAAATCCATCCCAGCAGCTGGGTATTTAGTTTGTGGAGTCCCATACAATTTAGTGTTACAATATCTGGTGAAATCAAAATAAGAAGTAGGTGGTCTTTGACTCCTTGACCGGCTCTTCTAAATGGACCACTTTCCAAGAATTGCCGACCAGCCGGATTTATTTATTTTGCATAATTTGGATTGAAGGTGAAAGGAGTAATAATATATGTTATCATAAGCGATATCGATTAGGAATTAATTTTTCCAAATTCCAGGTTCACATGTGCCGATGTGCCATAACTATTTGCTATTCAACTAATTCAAATATTCCTTTGTCGCCTTTGTCGGCCATTCCCATCCTTTACATTACACGGTTCCGCTAAATATTTATCCGGATATAGTCATCTATAATCTATACTGCCAAAGCTACGAAAAATCACGTTGTGGGGTCTAGTCTGGTGTTCAGTGCAGAGAAAGAATGCTCAATCCCAACCGGTTCTGGTAGCATCCCTCCTCTACTACTGCAACTGACTTCTTACCAACCGAACCGTCCGCGTCCGTGTCCGGTTTCAGTCAAGTGCTTACTTCACTTCCAACAACAAAGGATTATTGTTGCGTCATATTGAATCGCAAGAAGACTTATTTTTGTCAACTTACAACGCGAGGACGATCAACGATTGAAACTTAATCATGGAAGGGCGATCAACGCTGGGTGGGTAAGTAATCCGATCAAATCTCATTCGTAACGAACCGAAATTTGGGATTGGCGAACGCTTGGAAGATTTTGCAGCACTGTTCGTAACTCGTAACATAATACCGTTAGATAATTGTAATTATGAATTAAGGACAAAGGAGCCGGCAAAAAAAGTGGCTGCATTTCGCAATGTTTTCATTCTCATTAATATCTCACATATTCAATATTAATATTCAATATTCAAAAGTGGTGCAGAATTGATGACCAATCAGTAATTTGATTCTGAAGATTTTGGATTTAAAACTGACGTTGGACCGGACGTCGAACTATTTTCTGTTTCGTATTATAAAATAACTTGTCTATTCATTCATTTCAATGCACATCAATGGCGAGGGCTTATTTCATATTTAGAGAAAAGAAATGTAACTTAAGCCTAACTCTCATTCATTCATTATTATGTATCGCAGATACATTACACATACATTATGCGAATGCGAATGTCCGTCTGTCTGTGCGATACATCAGTAGATTAGTTGGACCAGTTGGACGGGTTAATTAACATCAATGGCCACCTAGTCCGTCTATGGACGCCTTTTATGTTTTACAAGACAACCAAGGGTGTCGTATCATGTGTGAAGTATCTTTCTTGACTCGACGGACAATGGAAGAGTCTAAACTTAGTAAACTTGTAGTATCTAAGGAGACAGTGGAGATATATTTTAGGATATATTATTTGTATGAAGTATGTAATTTCAGATTTTGGATTATTGCATCAATTTTAGTTAAACTGGGGTTTTATTAAGTGCTGGAGTTGTAGTACATAGTAGAGAAAGCCCACAATTTCAAAACACTTGCCTTGATTCTTTTTTTATCTAGAAAAAAATTGGAAAGCACAATTTGCTAATTACAAAAACGTCTTCATATAAATATTTCATATGCCATAATGCCATTACAGAATAGAAAATATGACTCCAAAACCGTATTCCATATTCTGTTGAAACGGTTGAATTGAATTCAAACTCAAATTATTGATCTAAATGTGAAATAATAATTTAACATTTCCTGTGTTGAATCTTAAATACATGATTATGAGGTATCAAATATCATATTCGTACCATGATGGTATAACTGGGGAGTCTGAGGGAGTCTGATAATATTTGTTAAAAGTTAGGACTCTAGGACATTGACTGTGGTGGAATTTTGACTCGTCGAGTCGATGGGTATCAGTATTATTCAGTCAGTATCAACTATCAAGTATAAAAATATGATTATATTTATTATATTCAATATTATAAGATGATAGATGATTTATGATTCATTTAAAAATTCATCAAGCTGCAATTGCAAGCCTAGGTCTTGCTTCATATCAATGCCCAAGAAAAGAATATCTAAACAGCCTCATGAATGTGTGAGTGTGTGGTTGCCTTGTGGTGGTAGTTAAAGGCTAAACTGTTAAACCACGAATGGAAATTTTTCGGGCATCTTTTCGTAAACTGTTTCACCATTCCACCGATTTTTATTTGTAAATTATGACCCATTAGTTGTTTTTGTTTAATTTTCGGGCATGATATGATGGTATAATGACGATTACTATTACAATGGTTCAATAGACATTAAATTGCCAGTTAATAACTATGATTCCAAATTAACTGTTTATCTTTAAAATCATATGATTTACAACGATTTCTATCAACTTTTCATTTTAACTATCATCCATGGTTTTAATATAATTTTGAATCAGAACGTTAGGAACACTTCAGTCAGTATCTATGAATAATAAAAATTTAGAAAAAAAATAAATGCGAAATATTCCAAATTAAATCAATGTTTATGACACGTAGCAAAAAATAGGATCGCCGTCAAGTTTATTGGTACAAAGCTGGAAGGGTAATCAAACAATTATATATATAGCGATTACATATTTGGATTATACAGTCAGATTTAGGCCTGCAAGAAATAAATGGTACCGAACTTATTGTACAAATTTGCTAAATGAGCAGAGTCGTATCAAAGGTTAAATGAAACTGATACTCACTGATTACCCGTTGTAAAACTAAACTGCCTTTTTCAATCAGACGAATGATAATTCAAATTACAATCCTTCAGCCGAAGAATTAAGCTCGTCCTTTTCTACTAGTCTGGATTATCTAAAATATGCTAAATGGATTCAAAGTGTGAGTCCTTCACACTTCGCAGATTTAGCTTTCAATTGGTCAACCGGGACACGAGGTTGGTAGTGGTTTGGTAGTTTGGGAAAATAACTGTTGTATTTTAATTTACCAGTAATCAAGTTGAGAGAATAAAAATAAAGCAAGTCTCTATCATATATGAAAGATCATTTTGAAAGTATAAATATTTGTGTCGTTTTTTATTGGAATTGCTATCTTGGATGTCGTAGACAACGTGAATCAAATTCGGGTAAGGTTTTAAGATGATAACAGTCCCTTTAAAATTTTAAATATATTTAAGTGGTGACAATGAGATATTATTTTAAAATTCTGTAGTTTTTATCTTATAACTAGACAATTTTTATAAAATCATGAAATAAGGTTTTTTTTTCTCGTAATTTTTTTCTGTAATTTCGACTCAAGGTACTTTCTAAACTTTGATTTTGTTTTAGTTCTGCAGCTAAACTCAAGCCATTTTTTTAATCTGAATTTAATTAATTATAATCGTCTGCCTCAAAAATTTACGGTGACTTTTATCTTCGCAGTAATTGATATTTGTAAGCAGCCAGCAGACGTCAATAGCCTTGACAGTTTCCTAGTTTGAATGATAACATCATATCATACGTATTATTATAAACTAAGGGAGAATATTGTTGTTGTTATTTAATTTACAAGGCTCGTCAATCCAGATCCAGACAGAATATTAGATAAGACATGAATAATTGCAGTTTACGATATTACGATTTCATAAAAACGTAGTTCGGATGCGAAGATCTCCCATTCTTCGTGTTTTTAAACGTTTTTTTTATTTGATTTTGCTCATAATTAGTATTAATTAGGTAACTCTTTTTCGAGATTTGATTTATTTATAAGCTAGCGATATAACTAAGTTATCCCGCATCTGACACGTGTAGTTTAGTTACATGTCAGACTGATTAGAAACACAAAAGTTTGGAGAAATATGGCATTATGCCGGCCAATTACTTGTAAAAGCACATTTTGCCGACTATTTTAAGGTTTAATTCAGCCATCAAAATTGACAGTTATAGCGTTTGCTTAATTATTTTTTTCGATTTTCATTCATAAGCTTTCACACGGATACTACTAACTTATTAAGATTAGGACACGCAGCAGTTTAATTTTGAATGCACTAAATTACGCTTACAGATCTGATGACAATCTGAGCATTAATTCACTTAAGTGGTTTTTTGTTTTAAAGTTCACACAAATGGAGCATTCAGATCACTGCTGGCCCAAGTTAAGCTCGAAATTAACTGGATGTAATAGTAATGAGCCTTACATAAGATATCGTATTGATTATTAGCTGAACGAGCTCCATTCATGAGTTTTATCGGATTAAATCAAATCAAAATATAGCATCTCCTTTCCTGTTCAAACACGAGACCTGACCTTGCATCCGACAATATCTCTCGTTGAAATAGAAAATAGAGGATAAAGGAAACTATACAACACTCTATTTATATAGAAAAAACAAGTTGCATAATCATAAGCATACGTCAACTAGTATCTAAATAAGAAACTGGAAAGAACCAAAGAATGTCATTTCACAATCTTCATCTTCACAAAGACGTGATGCCGTCATTGCTACTGTTTCTAAACGAAAACTAAAATCTATCGCTCAATGAAATTCTGTTTTAGATTTTTACTAATAGACAGTTTTTAACTAAAGCTCAAGGATCCGTATAATATATGAGATGTACGTAACGGCTTAAGTAACTCTCTATCGTTGCAACTATCATATATTATATCGCCTTCAAGTAAACTATTAGAATCTAAGATGTGAAGTAATGACTGCTGCAATGAATGAGACTATCAAATAAATAAACGGTTTCGCCTCTTAATAAAGATAAGATAAATTCATGCAATGTTTCACATAAAAAATTACCCAGAATACTATCATTGTGAATAACAACTAACTACACAAATAATAATAATATGTGAAACTGAAATGACTTCGTTTCAGAATCGGAAAGGCCAACGATTGACTGGTTGAGTAACACATCGATGTCGCTAACTTGAGAATTGTTTTTTAATTTAATTTTAAATACATTTAGTGGCAATAAAAAATGATTTAGCAAGGAAAAGCATTCCAGTGTCATAAATCCAATTTCTAAAGTATTTTCAGACTACTTCCTATATATTGTCCAAGAATATCTCACCCTAATTTAGTGGATTTTGGGTTTTGCAATCTCAATAAGGAAAACGGGGAAGGAAATGCCCTGAACAATGAAATGAGCTTTTAATTTTCTCAAAATTCTTCTTGATTTCATAGATTGTAAAAATTTGGTATTACGGAACCCTTATACCTGGCTGTTTATCAACTGTACGTAGTAAGTCGATCCATTCGATTTCAACGTATTTACGTAGAGTTTAAACGGTTTGACTGAATGGTAGTTAACTTGAACATAAATGGTACGTAAACAGGATTTCACAAGGAGAGTTAGTAGTTAGTTGAAGTCCATCTTCATGTGGTACTAAAGAGTTGGGATTTAAACGCCGTTGTTTAAGACAGCTTTTGTTGTTTTGACACTTGGCCTTTGCACAGTAGTTGGCCGTTCATTGTTATGTATTGGATTGTTATATCATGCAATAATAATATATTTTAATTTCATCTGATATCACTTCTCTGACAATGCGGTTTGGCTTACATTTGCTGTGATGCGTCCTAACAATATTATAAGAATGGTACATCAATCTTAAATACTGTACTGTCTACTGTTGACTGTACAAAATAATGTTCCGTATATCATCATCAGATTCATGATATATAGAAATTAAAATTCTGGTATTGCCTTGGGCTGTCTTCCCAGCTACACGTAGGTTGATTCAGTGGAGTGCCTTTTAAAATACGATCATTGTTACTTCGGTATAAAGAGGACAGAGTTCCAATTGAAAATAAACATTTAAAAGTACCTATTTTTTTCTGTTTTCCGGGACTAGTTCATTTAGTTCGAGAGCAGAGCAAGATTTCGCTCATTCCTTTCAAAGACTGCTATTCGACAAGGTAATCCGACCGACCCTTGCAAATCCAAACCCTAGTTGTACTCCAACCTCAGATACTAACAAAATGTTCGGTTCATCGGAGAAAACGTGGGCTCGCAACGTTGGGATATTAGGAATTGAGATCTACTTTCCATATCAATACGTGGACCAAACGGAACTAGAGGTCTTTGATAAAGTCGCCGCGGGCAAGTACACGATTGGTCTTGGCCAATCAAAAATGGGATTTTGTTCTGATCGGGAGGACATCAATTCCCTCTGTTTGACGGTTGTACAAAATCTTATGGAGAAGAATGCGATAGGTACGGAACAAATTACAGAAACAGTCAAAATGCATGCTCCATTATTGTGTTCTTTAACTATTTTTTTTATACCCTCTAGGGTATGGACAAATCGGAAGGCTCGAAGTCGGAACAGAAACCATTTTGGATAAGTCCAAAAGCGTCAAAACCGTTTTAATGCAACTTTTTGAAGGGAGCGGAAATACAGACATCGAAGGGGTAGACACGACCAACGCCTGTTACGGAGGCACCGCCGCTCTATTTAATTCTTTGAATTGGATCGAATCCAGTGCCTGGGATGGTATATAATTTTGATTTCTCGTGTTTTCTTCTATTTATTGTTAGATCCAAGATGGGTTAAACTACTGTAACGTCTGCTTTCTGTATGACAGGTCGTCTTGCCCTTGTTGTCGCTGGAGATATCGCAGTTTATGCGTCTGGAAACGCTCGTCCAACTGGGGGGGCCGGTGCTGTAGCAATGTTAGTGGGCCCCAATGCCCCATTAGTAATTGAGAGGGGTGAGTTTAATAAATGTTCTAATAGTTGAGCATTTGATATAATTGTAATTGTTTAAAATTGTGCATTGGCTTACTATTACTCTTCTGTCAACAACAGGTTTGCGAGCCTCCCACTCAACCCATGTGTATGACTTTTATAAGCCAGACTTGGAGTCTGAATACCCCCGAGTGGACGGGAAATTGTCAATTCAGTGTTACTTGAGCTCGTTGGACAAGTGCTATAAGCGATTTGGGGAAAAAGCGAAGAAGCTGAATTCCGAAAACATTTCCTTAGACTCCTTTGATGGAGTAATCTTTCATTCACCATACTGTAAATTGGTACAGAAGTCTCTTGCTAGAATCCTCTTGAACGATGCCGTCTCACTCCCCCCAGACGAGGTCTCCAAGAAGTATCCCGAACTGGAATCTCTCAGGTAAATACTAAAAATTGGAAAGACTGGCTAATTTATTCAATCTCAAATAACATGAATGTTATGTTATGTTCTTCAGGTCTTTGAAACTCGAAGACACGTATTTTGATCGGGAAGTGGAAACAAAGGTGGTGTCCAACTCAAAGGCGATCTTTGAGTCTAAAACAAAACCATCTCTATTCATCGCCAATCAAGTTGGCAACATGTACACTCCGTCTGTCTATGGCGGCCTTGTCTCGTATCTGATTAGGTACATACATTATCAACTTATTCGAATTATATGAGGAACATGGACAATATGGACATAATATATTTTCTTTAAATTTATTTTATAGCAAATCGGAAGAACAACTGGCCAACAATAGATTGTGTCTATTCTCATATGGATCAGGCCTTCAAGCATCGATGTATTCTATAAGAATATTGAAATCAGAGTCTCTGTCCAAGTTGCTGAGAGGAATATCAGATGTAAATGGAAGGATGAATTCTCGAAAGAAGGTTGATCCATCGTTGTTCGATAAAACGATGCAACTTCGACAACATGTCCATCATAAAGGTAACCGTTGACCGTAATTACCAATTGTATCATACCGATTCCTTTTTCTTTGGATGAAAACAAACTAATTTATTTCTACCTTGCAGCACCTTACCAACCAGTAGAATCCCTGGAAGATCTTTTCAATGGGACCTATTATCTAGACAGTGTGGATGACATGCACCGACGTAAATACGGAAGGAAAGCTGGTGGCAAGTCCAACTAAACTGAATTCATTCCGGAGGTAGACGGCATTCAGAACTTGAAAATAATCAAATGAGAAGACAATTATATCTAGTTTATTACTGGTGCTATGTAGTTTAAGATTAAGATGCTAGATTTTCATAACATATATATAACGTAGTCATTCTTTCATTTATTTTCGTGGACATATTTTTTGACTCGCACCAGGTATGGGCCAGTCTACCCGAGATTCGACTACATATTATTATAAATTATAATGGATGTTGAGATTTTTTCCATGTTCTATACATGTTAGAAATGGCTAATGACGAAGTATTATTGCATAAAATGTGGACAGTGGTAGAGATTGTAAATAATGCTACTGTTTCTAATCAATTTTTTATCAACATTTCCATCGCGTTGTGATGCGTCGACAGTTGTGCTAATTGTAACTGAAAAATAGTAAATAAGTATATGCGAAGAATATAGAAGATACGTTTAAATAAAAACCCGGTGTTATGTTTTTCGGAACAATGAAAGCTGTTCAATAAAGAATAAAAAGTAGTGTATGAATTATAATTTATAATTATTACAGGACAGCTAATTTATTAGACAGCATTGCCTGCTCTTAATTCATATTTTCAACTGTCAACAAAAATTAATCCATTAAGATCAGAGCAGCATAGTAATAAAACAAATACAGTAAAATAGCTAGTGTAAAAAGATGGAATCGTTCGATTTGTAAGTTAAACTAATGACGCCGACGACGGTTCTGTGTCGTGAACGACCTCTTTAGGAACCCCCAGTCGGCCTTCAAGACGTTTCCTAACATTTCGGCCCCATCCAAACCCAACTTGGCAGCCACAGCGTCTTTGTAGTTTTCGTATTCGACAAGAGCATATCCCTAAATAAGATAAAACTTATTATGTTATCAAATGATACATATTTGTGTTTCCATTTGTGCAATTATATGTGCAACATATTCGCGATGAACCTACCTTCAAAAACCCAGTTCGTCGGTCCAAATTAAGGTGCATTGTTCGAATCTCTCCATATTCGGAAAAACGGTTTTGACAATCGTCTTCATGGGCTTCTTCGTTTATCCCCGTAATGAACAGGATCCATCCTTCCACAGCTAAAAACCGAAGTGACAATAAATTCATTCATATCATTGGTGGCTACAATTTTCGATTTTCGATGAATGTGTTAAGTACTATACTTAAATTTTAAACTTACATCTTTGAGACGCGACATCAGTAAGTTCGTCAGTTCCTGGTCGCATTTCAATCTCATCATATTTATCGATAATTTCTCGACTGGTTTCTATGTCGAACCCTCGTCCCCTCCGCTTATGAACTTTTGCTTTAAGCTTCTCCACAGTTACCGCAGCTATAAATAAATACATGTCATTTTACATTCAACATTTCAATTTCATCCTTCATCCTTCACGTTTCCGCCGGTAGTGAGTTGCGTGCAGTCAGTGCAGTGTTAAGGAAGGTATATTATATTGTATTCATTCATCATTCGATAATTTGATAATCAATTATGATGCTATGTCATATATGTGCAAATGTGCTATGTATATGCTTGATGCAATGTTACGCATAACAATCCATGGTACTTGTCATGTGCGATATCAGGTTACAGATCAGATATGTAAATAATGTATGTAAAAAAGTATATAAAATAACAATATAATTTAAAAAAATTGAACTTTGAACTTGTGAACATGAATGACAAATTTCGAATCAAAGCACTCGTTTGTGCAAGCATCCCCTTAATTAAAACCTTAAAACTAATACCATTAATACCAAATAAAAATAAAATGTAAATCATCATCAAACTTACGATCTTCTTCCAATGATTCATCGATCGCCATGTCCTCTCCCCGAATATCCAGATCCAAAATATCAGCCATCTTATCCCGTCTCCGATGCTTGAAACCTGGCTTTGCTTGGAGCTACTTTAATTATCTGAATTTCTTGCTAATTTGTAATTGTATTCGAAAGGAACGTTCTCCAGGACAAAAGAATACCACAAACTCAACCGGCTCAAATCTTCGATTCTACGACTTCTCCGAATTCCGAATGCAAATCCTGGTTTAGAATCAGGTTGTAAAAGCCCGCTGAGCGTCATGTCTTGCTACTTGGGCAAGTAGGTGGCAGAATTAGGCTTTTTGCTTTTGTGCGATCTTCCCATGAAAAAACCAAAGCCCGGAGGACCCTAAAACCATTTTTACAGCTCCACAAACACTATTTTACCCCGGGGTAAAACTATTACATCTCTAAAAATGAAAGCAGGCTAAAAAAAGGTTTCAAAGTTTGGAACAATCAGTATCAGCAGTAGAAAAAATCATATCCCTCTATCTTCGACAATAATACACTTCGAAGGTGTTCTAAGCTCCTTGTATTTAAAAAGTATCCATAAGAAATCACTATCCAAATGGGTTTTTTGAAGTCATTGCCAAGTAGGGTTCCTCTATAAAAACCCCAAAATTAAACCTCCATAACCTCAATAACTTGAGGATATTATGGTTGGGCTTTTAGGATTTTAAGATGCTAAGAAATTGAAGGTATTCTATCTACATCGTCTGTCTGTGGTTCTTAAACATTGCATTCCGTTCCGTCTCTAAAGTCAGGATTCGGCATCCCACAACAGGAAAAAAAACCTCCAGTAACCTACCACACTGTTCATTTTATGACCCGCTTCTTTAATATCTTATTTAGTCATCATGTGGAGTGAAGTAAATGAATGGATAGAGCCTTTTGTATTTATGATTTTGCCGATCCGGCAGAACTGGCTTTTTTAAGTCGTTAAAAAATAAGACAAGGAGGGATGGATAGGAAAACTGTGGAGATGGGATATTTTTCCTCTGAAGAGCGGAGATTCATTTCAGGTTTCATATCCAAAGGTAAACAGTCCCAGCCCATGAATGATGAAATGGTTAAAAAGGCTGAAATCCATATTTTTCTACAACTTATGTTGCAGGCTGGATTTGCAGCTTGTTAAAGTGTCATAGGCCGTATTGATAACTGCCATCCTTCGTCTTTTATTTTACAGATGGATGTAATGTCAGAATTTATAGCTTAAAAATTATTATATGAACATCCGTATGTATACATCCAAGAGTAACAAACCGTAAAAACTGATGAATTCTAACGTTCGTGTCGACATTTTGTTTAAAATATTAAATATTAATATAACATTTTTTATATAATCTCCAAAGTCTTGGTAGTAGTCATTCAAGGGAGTTGCTTCTCGGAACCCTGGGGAGATTATTTCGGAGGCTGGATTTATTCCTGGGAGTTATTTTAGTGGTAATCTCAATTGTAATAGATTTGGGTACTGGATGTTCTAAGCGGATTTTTCCATTGTACAATTACAATTAAAAATAAGATAATTTTTCTTGTGTCGAAACATTTCTTCGTGTAGGTTTGTTAAAATTGTCTTAAGAAACATGAAAGCTGGATTATTTTGTTCTCTATATATTACTAATGGTTATCCTCGTTGTGTTTTAGCTACTCCGATGCTTAAATTAACTAAATTATTTCGGGAATTTTTTTGGGGACAAATGACGAGAGGGAATTATTGCATTTTTTTACGATTTTCCAATTGTCCTATTTATAACAGTGATTTCCTGCACTACTATGAATTGCTTAATTTGAGTTAATTTGCCAGATAAAAAATAAAATCAAAATATAAAAAGTTCGAGCTCAGGTCATAGCATATTATTTTGTTCCAAGCTCATAATATAAAAGATGGTCTGTAATGTTAGTCAAGCCTGCAACATGTAAAATGGATTATGATATACAAAATGACTCATTGGGTTCTTTATTGACACCCCAAGTTTTTTACTAGTTATTAACAAATTCCTTATGCATCCTTCATGGAGTTTTAAGAATCAGGAACCTGAGACTTAGGGAATAAATAAGAAGCCGGCTGTAAAATAAGCCTTCGTGTCGGCTGTTGACATATTTATGTGCAAGAATTTCGTTTAAAGTTTGACTAAACCAAACGAAACGTATTAGATATGAGTTGCATGTTAGTTAAATCTTCGAAACCTTGAAATAGGAAATATAATCCGGCATCCTACAAATAAATTTTGCAAAACAAGACGATTTTAATACAGCTAAAATTAAATTTTATTATAAAGCCGATTGAGAGCTTCAACCATTCTCAAAAGCCTACTCTCAGATTCCAGTTCTGAGGGGTCGAAGTTGCAACCGGAGAAAGTCAGAAGTTGTCTGTGGCATTCAAACGAATGGGCACAGATTCTGAAAGTTTTTAAATTTTAAAACTTAAAAAATTAGTATATCACAAAATGATATAAAGTCCTTTTAAGATTAGGGTTCTTGCGTATTTCAAAAGCAAAATTTAACTCAAAAGAAACTGAGAAAAGTTCTTTAAAGGCTTTTGGCCAATTTAAAATGGCTGGTACGGTGTTAGAAAATCTAAGTGGTAGAAAGTTATTTATTTTAACAGTGATTTTTCTTCTTTGTCAACTTACATGCTTCCTCATCGGTGGACTGATTGGTAAGGAGTTACATTACCATCATATTTAGTACTAATTTTATCAAGAAGATTTAAAAATTGTGGTTTTAAAAGAAGAGTTTATATTAACTTATGTACTGAAGTTTATCAACATAAAAGTTTAAAAGAAACTTTTTAAATGTCATGAAATTACAACTACAATTCTCATATAAACTTTTACATTACAGGACCATAATTAAAACAAATTCCAAGTTATATGGCAGTTGTCTCTTTAAAGACAGTTCTACAGTATTTTGTTTGCAAATTCTAGATTCAAGTTGACTAAAATTTCAGTTTAAATTGAGATAATCTGTTAAGATGTTATGAAAAGGCATTAAAAACCTTTCAAACAAAGCCATTTACTTTTAAGTTCGGGAAGGGAATATTTTTGGATCGGTGTCAACTTTTAGAGCAGACTTCCCCGTATCTTATATCAACATATTCGTGTGGAACTGCCATTTATATGATTAATGTTTGTCTTTATATACATAAAGAGTATTTACACATTGGTAGTTGATTCAAGGCATTAATGTAGTCTATTAATCATTATATTTACACCAAAATAAAACTAGTTCGTATTCTTATCAACACACAAATAGTGTGGAAATGAATATGATGCTGCTGCCGATGTTTAAATTTGTGGCAAGCAGGAGGAAGAAAGTTTATCTGTAAATATTCTCAAGATTATTGGCTCTGCTTCTGATTATAATGATTGAGTGTGTTTAATTTACAGATGTTTAACTCATTGAGATCTGGAAGTAAATAGATTTAAAGAAAATAAACATGGATTTGCTAAATTCGTTCCCGTAATTTAGAATTTATTTATCCTGCATATAGTTAAGATGGTATTAACGAGTCAGGTCGCTTTTGACTTCCTTCCAACCAATAAATTAACTTTATGGCGTAGCCAATTTTGATTCAATGAGGTCATTTTAACTTAATTCTAGCTCCAGCCCCTTCCAGAGCGACTTGGATGCTTGGAACAAAATGCTTCGATGGCGAAGCCAACCGAACACGGTGGATGTACCCGCGGGGGAAGGGGAGCTGTCAACAATTGGAACAGTTAGAACATGACTTACACGCTGATCAAATTGTATTTTCTTTCCAAATCCCTTTCGTCAAGGAAAATGTCCGTTTGGACTTCTCCCGATGGCAACAGAATTTGATCGGGATATTGCAATTGCAGATTGAATACTCCAAGCAGACCCCTGTCGGTACGATTTTTCTAATAGGAAATGTTATCGAGGAAGTTTCTTAACGATAGAACTATTTTATTCAGATAGGATTTACTTATTTCAGAAAACGGAGCTTTACTAATGCTAGACACGAGACTGTCTTATCAGAACAAATACGATAAGGAGACGGACTGGACGCTCTATGCCGAGTCAATGGAGTCGAGAACGCTTGAGTGCGAAATCGATGAAGAGAGGGAAGGCTATACCTACAACTGTGGACTGATTCCGTTGTTTGAACTGGGGTCCCTGCATCATGACTTCTACTTGTTGAATATACGACTTCCGGACACACAGACACAGCATTACAATAAAGTAGGATGAAATACAATTACTGTTTTAGTACGATGTTCTGAGCCAGTTACAACATACGCTTTATGAATTTAGGGAATCGGAATGCTGAAGGATTTAAACTTGGTAACCATTCATCAAAACGGAGGGTTCACCAAAGTGTGGTTGTCGATGAAGACGATTTTCACCCCCGTAGTCCTCGCCGTCTTGATCTGGTACTGGAGACGAGTGAAAGCCCAACCACGACCTGCAGCGCTCCTGGAGCAAATGATTCTATTTCTCGGATGTGCCATCGAATTTTTAAACTGTACTTCAAAACTCTTTACAAAAATTACTTTCTCTTTTCATAGTATAAGCATTAACATTGCAATTATTTTTAGTTCCATTGGAGTGGTTCACCTTATTCATCGACATGCCGTACATGCTTCTTTTTAGTGACATTCGACAAGGAATATTCCATGCTGCACTCTTGTCTTTCTGGTTGGTGTTTACTGGCGAGCACCTCATGGTAAATCTTAGACTCAACCGATGAGACCTGAAAACAAACATTCGACGCGTTCTCCCAACCTCAATTAATCCTGATTTTCATCTCGTTTTAGGAATCTGGAGGTGAGAGGAACACTTTGAGGACATACTGGAAACATTTAAGCGCCGTAGCCTTTGGCTGCCTCTCCCTTTTCCTCTTCGATCTTTGTGAACGGGGTGCTCATGTCGCAAATCCATTCTATTCTCTTTGGGCCACCCCCTTTGGAACGCGACTAGCATTGGGTCTCATCATCGCAGCCGGAATATCAGCGTCCCTTTACTTTGTCTTCTTATCTTGGATGGTTTGGAGAGTGTTTAGAAACATCAGCACGAAGAGAACAGCCCTTCCTGCAATGTCTGCTGTACGGCGAATGCACTATCAAGGTATTAATTAAGCTTTATTTGGTCGCATCAGGCCAATCAAACAGTTGTTTAAATCATTGGCGAAAACTAAGGGAATGTCGTTGTTTTGCAGGAATAATATATCGGTTTAAGTTCTTGATGTTGGCCACCTTAGTTTGCGCTGCAATGACAGTGATTGGGTTTATCCTGGGGCAAGTGACAGAGGACAAATGGAAATGGGACGGGGAGGTTGAGATCGAATACACTTCCGCTTTCTACACGGGTGTTTACGGGATGTGGAATATTTACACAATGGCCCTCTTATCCCTGTATGCTCCATCTCACAAAAGCTGGCCTCCAGAGAGGGGTACATAATTTCAAGTTTTAATCCTGGTTTTGTAAAATAACTCTGAAATGAGACATTTCTTCCGGCTTGAAAAATACTGAAAATGGAAACCATATATAAATGAAATGGTTAAATGTTTTAGATCCCTATGCTAGCACTAACAGTGGGGCGGAGGAAATCGAATTCAGTCGATTAGACGCTGATACATCTGAAATATCAGCCCTTGCATCGTTTGCAAAGAAAGTGGCAGCGGATTAAAAGAAGCATTCTCGTTCGATTTGCCACAAAATTGATCCTCTTCAGTATTTTTGAGTTCTTTGCGTCTCTCCAAATTTATCTTAATGAATGTGCCAATCTTGACTGTGTGTGTTCGTTCACATTTTTTAATTTAATTTATTACTAAACTTATTTTTAAATCTTCTTAAAACTCATGATCAGTAGATATGTAATCCTATAGATATGTCTAATGATTTTATGCAAATTAAAAACATATATATTTATAGCATGTATTACAAAGGTGTGCATTCGATCTCTGTCCTAAGTACCAGAGGTAGAGTCTGATGCTGACGAGGACTGGTTGAAGTAGGGTTTTCCCTAAAAGTTAATCCTGCAAACTTGGTAAACTGACGTCAATTCTAATCTCAAGTATTTGTGACGTGGGTGTAGGAGTGCGTTTGAATATTAATTTAGTATTATTATGGAATGGATGGATGCTTAATGATGCCATGAACGGGATGACACTTAATTAGTTTTCAATTCAAGCAATAATTGTCAGATCCAGAGAGCTAGGCCGCGAGGGATGGCTTGTTAGGAAAGTTTTGAAGTTCGTATGACCTACAAATAATTATAATATATACAAGTTTTGTATCTACTTTAAGGTTAGTTTTTACATTTAATAAAAAATCATTGAAATTGTCAAATATGCGAGAGGAAATCGTCAACTGCCAGTCAAGAGTTATTACGTCTGCAACTGCAATTACGGTTCAGCTTTGGCTCATTCAGATTCCACTAACGTCATCGTAGTTCCGTCATTTCATTTGAAGTCATGACAAAACATATAGTACTGTGGGATAATATCCTTTTTATGGAAATCATTCATGTCCGTTCTATTTATATAAGTTTTAAAAATTTTATTTAACACTGACTGTACAACAACAACAGGAGTCGTAAATAATAATTATTAAGAATATAGCACCCATCGAATTTTAAATACTGATAAGACCATGCGTAGCAACTACAATGAAATTCACCACAGGGACTGTCCTCGTTCTTTCCCAACTGCTGTTATCTTTTGCTTTTAAAATCACGCAATATCCATAACATTGCAGATCTAGACCATCGGATTAGCATTTTCGCATACAATAGTACATAAATGCATTACGTTGGACGGGATCAAACACTTCGATGTTAATTAACCAGGTACTTATTAAGCAGATATCCATAATATGAATTGAAACGAGCTGGAAGTTTCGGAGCTTAAAGTAACAGGGTCAGTAATTTAAAGTAAAAACATCACATTAAATCATAAGAGATTCGACAGTATGTATATGTGGCTTGACGGGGTAACATTGATGTAATTGATCCCTAGTACACATATGTAGTCGGTCCTTGATTTCATAACTTTAATTGACCAACAGAAACATAAAATCGAACAAATAATAGTTAACAATAATCTTCATTAAATTTAATTTCCATAATGTTTAATACTACAGTAAAAATCCACAATAAATAACTAAAGTATGGCTGATTTCTTATTACATGTTTGAGCTGTAGGTTACAAACTCATGTCTTTGAAAACGTGACTCTTATCCTAATACTCCTAACCTTACAGCATAATATAATACATATGCAGTGGCATAAGTAATAACAAATTAACTAGAGTTCAAGGCAAGTATTCGGGAAGTCTCTCACCCTAATTCGTCGTTAATTTCACGTCTAACTCAAAATTTTAATTGTAGGCAGTCAAAAATAGTAATGTAGAGTTTGTCCGTGCATGTAAAGCTATAAAAGACTTAATCTCACCAGTTGCCAATTCCAATCTTATATTTACAACTACAAATATATTAAACATCTATTGGTAACACAATAATTCGAAATTCGAGTTAGTCATCCGTTTCATTCCCTTTTATGTACAAAATTGATAGAAAAATTTGATGTTTGGTCAACAGTAGTAACCCTTTATTTACATTAGGCAAGAGTAAACAACCCATTTAATCTAGATCTTTTATTACACTGCAACAAAAACATTACGACTTGCCAATTTCTCGACTATTTTCGTCGTGTTTATATCTTACGAGCTAAAAAATAACTCGTACCCTATCTCGTGCTTCTGAAATTTAAAAAATCTCTGGAATGTTTTTTGGCTAGATTTCCAAATTCCACAAGGCATTATGCATTATAGCCTAGAGTAGAGTGTGCATGCATGTGTCAATATCATAAGATCAGAAAAGCAATTTAAACACTAAATTTCTCCCAATTTAGCAAGTTAATCCTTTCTTTACTCTTGGCATCCTTTTAATTGGCTAAAAAATAATTGCGTGCTCTTGGTTTTTGGAAAAATTAAATTTTTCAACATCGATCCGAATTTCATATATAAAAAACGTTAATTACCGAATGAGGAAGTGAAAAAGGAAAGGGTTTCTTTCCGTATTTATGCAATTAACGAACTCGCGTGCCTCCATAACTCGTGATGGATAACAAGGAGATAAATGAAATGAGAATTGTTTCGACAAAGAATTACAGAAAAATTATCATATGTCATGGAGTAACGCTCTTGTGGCTCCTCTCATCTCTCCGTAAAGGTGTTTGATTTTATCTCCATCGGGAATCTGCATCCGATTCTGAGACGAGTATGTCCCTTGTCTCATTTCATCTTTTGAGTACATCAAGCTACAAGCTACTATTAAAAGTAATGGAGAGTAATATTGTACTTCCCTAAATTTCAATTCACACTTTTACCACAAGAAGGATAAAAAACGAACGAGTGGCCGAAAAGTAAAGAAAACGAAAATGCAAAAAAAGATCTGACATTCAACATTGTTGACTGTGATCAAGAAGCGTGTCACTTATCTACTGTTACGAATAAAAGGGTTACTACCATCATCATCATCTTATGTCTGTCCATCATGTTTGAGGGGAAAGAGTATATCATTACATGTCTACATAACAAATTTCCTACTTCGTGGAGCAATGACACAAACTACAAAGTCAGGAACAACTGAATAGTCCTTCCTACATCAACCTATGTTCATTCATTTCCCTCATCCCTCGTATAATTCAAATAAGTCAAATAGAACAAAAAACACATCCGAAATTAATTCGAACGTCTGTTAGATTTGGAAATTAGAATACTACTCTCCTCTGTAAATGGGAATTCGGAGCTCTTCGTAGAATACTTGTCTAAAGCAGGGATCCTGCCTGCAAATGCTAAATAATTATATTTTGGAACTGTCGGAAGGAACGTTTCCCGTCACCGTCCGTAATGAATGTCCTGTTTAAGGCCATTGTAGTACTGAAATATGTATACTAAATTACTTACGATTTGTCTTCAATTATCACGGATACCTTACAACAAGTAGAACGAAGTTGTTTCTCTATGTTTAATTATTTATACCCATTACCAACCGATAAAACAATAGACCCATATACCCTACCAGACGAGTAGCAAATGCTTCAAGCATATAACCTGACACTTGAAAAGGCTCCTTGGGAGCTGTATCTATAAATATAAATGTAAGAATAGCGGTCCATGCATTGTCTACGTCTTCAATCCAACGAAGGAAGACAGATTCGAATAAAATTTGAGACTGTGAAACTAGCTACTAGCTAGTATACTGACCCCGGAAGATTACACTTACAAGGTCACTGCACATTAATAGACTTGTCTCCCACCACAAAAGCCTCTTGAAATAAACCATTTTTAACACCTGCTTCTCTTATTTGCTGCATATAATTGTTGATAATTCATTAGTGGTTTTTGAATAGAATCCCATAAACCCTCAAATATTCATCCTTTGAATCACTCTTCATGATGTTACCTACGGTGTTTTATAGTATGAGACGGTGGTGGTAGTGTGTATCTAATTAGGGCTCAGGACCCACACAGTGACGCTGCAGCCGTTCCTTATCATAGTCAATAATATCCCGAAGGTAATAAATAAATAACCTGCCTGTCATTCAGTTGCTACTTTAATACTCAGATACTGCATCCTAACCTATTGTGTAGAGGGATTAACTAGTTCAAAAATTTGGATTGCTCAGATCAAAAGTAGATTTTTATGAGAGTCGGGGCAATGTTGGCATGTCGCTACTGACCTGGTGTAAGAATTTTCGTGAGAACTGCTGAGGAACTGAAAGATGTTGATTCGGAGTGGCGTAGAAGTAGTGTGGAGGACTAGCGTTAGCGGCATAAGATTGATCTTTGGACATGGTGCGTTTCCTCCTCCATAAAAACAACCATGCAAAAATGATAGCGATTTGAACAACCACTAAAAAGGCACAACAGAGTAGGAATCCCACAAAATTGAGGCACTGGCCTGAGACAGATCGAGAAGTCATTACACCCCCTTCTTCCCACACATCCTCTCCCTCAACTTCGTCCTTATTGGCATTTGCATCGAATTTGAATCGATCTGCGATGCGGATGCTATTAATTACTAAAAGGTTTTCCTGCGAATCTTGAGTACCGTTTGTGGAAGACACGCTCCTTCGTTTACGGCCGTATGATTTGGCTTGGAAGGTACCACCGGTTGAGGGATCGGAAGCTAAGGAACAGTCAACCGGTTGGCAAGATGGGAGACAGGGGGTAACCAGGGCCTGGAATTGGACAACTTCACTGGTAGGGAACTTGAAGGCTTCGAAAAATGCTTGTAAAGCCTTTCCATGGCTGAATACTTGGGTAACCGGTCCCATGATTGAAGGATCCGTAGGACAACCTCGAGAATCAATCAGCACGATCTCAGCTCCGTCGGATCCATCCATAGCTACAAGTTCTCGGACAAAAATCTCATAAGGGCTCGTAGCCTCTGCAATTTCGAATCGAAGGGACAAGGGATCTCCCACCTGAATTCAATACATAAAAATCCTGAATTAGCGGGTGGATATTCATCGGAGAAATAAAACATAAGCATTATTGACATGTAATATTATTAAATCTCTCTTAATTATCATAAGTGCATGCCTGGGCTGTATTGATATCGGCTCCCACTCGGTCTGTGATCCTCATGCTGACATTTGGTGAGGGAACAACAGCGGATTCGCTAGCCATCGACTGAATCTGTCCCGTAACCTGGAGTTCAATTCCATGAGCAACGCTTCGGTTCTCCAAGTGGAAAGAACAACGGAGAGCAAATCCCATGTCCGCACTTGTCATGATTTGGTCATGATGTTGAAGCACCAAGTCAGCAGCAAATCGTCCAGGCTCTTCTTGTTTTACCCCACAGGCGGGATCCGTATAGTCCATTGTCATCTCGAATGTCATACTGTCTTGAATATCCGCAACACAGGAATTTGGCCGATGTCTGGCGTAGACCTTCCCATTAAATATCTTATTTGTTGACAATCTAGCAATTAAGTGATTGGCCTGGCAGTCCAATGTGACATTGTAGCATGCTCCTCGTTCCCAAGAGACGCTCCCATTCATTGTCAAGTATGGCTCCTCAACTTGGGCGACAGTTGCAGCCGAATGATGACTCAGTCGACACACCCCTTCAAAATCAAAAGTGTGGCAGCGGAAAGGAGCGTTGAGGCACAACTGCCGGCATTCTTCCATCGACGCCACTCCCTCATGCAGTGAGTCAACTGTCTTTAGGAGTTTATGATCAATCTTCTTGAATTCACACATCTTACTAGGCTCGGCGACGCATTGACTTTCCATATAGTCCACATTGACAAGTGGGGCGAAGCGAGATAATTGACCTAAACTGTATCTATCCAAGTCACTCATAACACAGTCGGACTTCACAGCATCCCACCAAGCCGATCTGAAAAAAATGTAAAGATGACATTCTTTGATTACGGCTGCCACTACTCAAAGGAAGTAAAAAATTACAACTGTCCAGCCTTCAAGATCATTTTATTCAATGATAATCAGAGGCTGCATAACCCAGAATAATTAGAATTTCACAACTGACAATAGCCTCTCCTTACGGCAATTCTACATCTCCATCATCAGGCAAATAATAATATATGGATGATCTTTCGTCTGACGATAACTAACAAAAGGCATCGCTATTGGAACTCAAGACAATCTTTGAAAGCCTGCTGACACCTTCATAGTTCAGGAAAATCAGTTTCCTGTTTGCGCCAATGAACAAAGGGGAATCAAAGGAGGATTGAACAGACTCCGAGAGATAACCAGTCCAGATGGTATGATGCCGAAATCTGCTTTCAAAGATCACTAAGCTATTAAGAAATCAAGTAAATCGGGAAGATGACTTTTTGATGATGACTGACGTATTAGGATGAGATCCAACCTGCCGACTCAACGTCTTTAGATCCACGTACATAATATCATGAGCATATATGAAAGATAGATTACCCATCGCACAAAATCTGTTCCTATAATAATGATTTCATCAGAATTTCATATTGATAATTGAAAGCACTTCAAAAACTCATTACCTCTCCTCAGCCGCATATTCATTGCAAAGAAATTCGATTGAAAGTGCCGTTATTCTTGAGATGATTAGACCTCACCTCAACGATGCTGCCCATAGGCAATAGGCAATCACATTGAATGGGTCTGAATGGCACAGGCAAAGGAGCTTATCTCGGTTGTCCTAGCCCTTCATTTGATACAGACCAAAGTGGTATGCATTGCATAATATGAGTCAGCATAGAACCACAGTAACCTACTAAGACCGAGTCTTTACAACTTCACACGGTCATCAATAGAGACACGTTCTATTTTACAAATCCAATTCTTCAGATGGATCAAAACAATCAGCTAATACATCGGCGTAAAAACAATGCATTGATTGTTCTCGTCTTAAATCAAAAATGTGTCTAATTGACTGTGGCGAGGGATCTGAAGGCTCATCTCTCTCGGTCAACAATCAACCTGTTTAGGACACGGAAAACAAATATGAAAAGAGATCAACTAGGATCGGTTAAAATAGACGGCCAAAGGTATGCTTTTTTCCCTACCAAACTCTGCAATTCCAACTATTATCCCACACCGTTTAGGTCAACTTCTCATCTCCTATGTAATCCAAAAACTTAATGGGAAATCCTATTACCCTAACACGTTTTGAACTGCAGATCATCGTTTGGAATTTGGATTCAGCTAACCTACAAGACGACGTAACCCACTGTTCGCCTTGCCTTATAAAATATGCGGTGGTAAAACCTGATCTCGCGTCTCGTTCTTCTGGCTTTTTGGGATCCTTACAAAATCCACCTCTGTAATAACAACCTGCATAAACTGACATTTACTTTGAATGAACTTCAGCTAGAGCCAGAAGAGTCAAGAATTCGATATGAAAATGAGTTCCTCCCTGGTTTAGTTGTAGGATAGGATAACCCATCACCCTCTGATCAGCTTACATATATAAATACGAACAAAGTGGAGATTTTTGCGGTTCTTTGCATCTCTTCTGGGTCGACTCGAGTTCCACATTCCTCAAGAACTTAAATTGCCACTTGAGCCTGATCTGAGCTGAATAGGAAAGGAGTGCATGCTCACATATAGGAGATACGGCAAAATCAAACTCCCGTTGTCATCAGTGGTCATTCAAGGTGTCCATAATGAATAAAAATCTGACTGCCCTATCCTTCACCATGACCATACACATTCATCAGCATCAACTCATCACCAGTTCATCCTCCAATTCCACCTCAAGAGGAGAGCCTATTGCAAGGATCAATCAAGTATTTGTGCGAATTCTACGTTTTGTGGGAATGAATGGAATGTATATGCAGATATTTATATTTATATTCGTAACAATGAGAAGGCAATCCCAATCCCAAGCCCTATACTTACTTCTAACCTGTAATAAAGTAGTACTACTACTACTTACTACTAGTACCTACTGGAGGAGTAGAGGCCATTATTCTAGTGAGTTTCAAAACTGTAGTGTCCAACTTCTTGATTCTTAAAATTCTTATGACTTTCCGCTAAATTCTGACGGCTTTTATAGCACGAAGAGCTTAAAAAAGTTGTCATCAATTTAATGAATGACTTGGCTTACTCACCTGCATGGGAATTCTCGTTCTTGAATACAGGCATCCATACAGGCCATCCTCGAGGGTAACTGCATCTGTTTTTTTCCACCGTTCCTTATGTGAAACCCACGAACCAGCTCAAATCCCCACGCTCGAATACAGCTTCGAGCACTTGGTAAACACTGCTTTTGTGCGTACATAGTAAACACTGGGAACTGGGATTTAATTAGTGTATCTGAAAAGATAAATCATCAAAAGACTTTTATTATTTTATTGCGTTAAATTTTAAAAAGTCGATAAGGATATTCCGGTATTTTAACAAAAGGCATTCAAAATTGCGAATTTCTATAAATTTTAGTGGTTGGGCCTGAACACACGGCTATTGTTCGGGGGACCCAACGTTATGTTTGTTAAGAAAGACCGGTACTAAGTTTTTTGTTTGTTCCTTGTTTTTTTTATGTTATTCTGTTTTTCTCTCTCTTGGATTTGTGAGACAGTCTTTAGAGATTACTTTAATGATGTAAGTACATTTTAGATTTATGATTTATCGCATTAAGACCACCATTAATTCAAACTGTGATCATGATTAGCCTCTGACTGGTATAACTATATTTCATTCCCGCACTAGAAACTAGAAATGTTGGAAAATCTAAAGAATTCAGAAAGACAATCAAACGGAATAGTTTTCTAAGTTTTTACGAAAAAACCAACAAAAATCACATTATGGCCAAATCACCTGGCACCAAACACCGTAAAGTCAGTTTGTAAGACAATTGAAAAATTACGATTGCAATCAGGGACCAGTTTTTCCTTCGGGACTTCCGCAGATTTCAAGCTACAGTACATTGGATTTCTTAACAAAGACTTCAGTCATTGCAGTCTGCATTGAAGATGATATTTTATGTTTTAAGAATTGTGCATTTTATTTGTTTGTTTGGTGTGCAATTCATGATTCTTAATTATTTTCTTACTAATTTTAGAAAACAAACAACATTGAGTTGATACATCTAGCATAATACAAAGTGACAGATTTCATGGTACCAATTAACTCGGTCGACAATAAATAAATTCTTTAGCAACACATCTTGACTTATTAAACTACTAAATCCACAGTTTTTTAGAATTTCTCATTCTCAAATTCAAAACAAAATTGAACTGAAAAAAATCCAGGTCATTGAAAACAAGCCATAAATAGAAACAAGGTTTTTAGGCAACGAGATCGTTACAATGAGAGTGTAAATGGAAATGTAATATAATGTTATGCATTGTCTACAAAAAAGTTATGCTTTTGAAATTTTTATACGATCTCTTTGAAATTCATCATGTTCCATTGTTGTTAAATGTTTAGGGAATTTATTATACTTTGTGGATATGCTTGCTTACATACAAACACAATATAAGCATATCCTGGAACAAAGCAAGCAAAGAGAAAGGCATTTTTTTCACAATACATTAGAACAACAGGATACTTAAAAAATGCTTTGCTCAATATATCATGGAAAATATTTCTAAGATGGAAACTGAATGCAAGTTAGAAACGGTTAATAAAAAGTAGTATTTGTCGGTCCATTACCTTCATAAAATATTATGATGATATAGCTATTTTATCATCAGTTGGCGAAATTCGCAATAAATGACACTCCAAACCAGGAATTGTGCATAATGAGAGACGATCCCTTCGTGATTCATCTTTATTGAGTGTCAACAGATTACAATTACAACGCCTTTTAGATGCTTCATAAATTTTGAAATCGTAATCCCATATATGCGGGACCTGAATGTATTTTTAATATCTTTACAGAAGAGTGAGCAGTCGTGGACCCTGTTCTAACCATATTCGTCGTTAATCTATCATAACTTAAGCACCTAACTGACGACGGTCAAGGTCCATATAACATTAGCGTTCAAGTGTCTAAAGCCCAAACGAGTCTCTATTTCCCTTTGCATGATGTAGTAATAGAATTGATTAAAAAACTCCGTTGGATGCATTGTGCCGGCGGACTTTATAGAATTTCGAGTCCTCGATATGGAAAAGGTAAATGAATAGAGAGGAGATAAAAATATTCGAAATAAAAGAGGCGAGAGATATTTGACACAGAAAATTATTTTTAGTAAGACCGCAAAGACCATTTTTGGACGGTAATTAATGCTCGGCAGTCTCAACAGGGACTTGGTGTCTAAATAAATTAGTCGTACAAAGGTTGTAAACTCGCAAATGGATGGGCCGGTAATGAGCGTACGGTGAATTTAAACTACATTTAAAGCCTGAGATAATACTCGGTGGATCGGATTGCGAGGATTGTATTCCCTTGATTACCCTGTCCTGCCTGAGAAGAACATTTACAACATCCCAAAACTGACAACTTACAGACAGGGACAGAGAGAACAGGAATAAAATTAATTTCAGAATACGATCAGCAAAACCAAGTTTAGTATAACAAGTCTGAGGAGTCTGAGAGATGTCATATCACGCCTACATATGGATTTTATGAAATAATTTGAATACGAGGAATGAATTAATTCAGGACCCGGAAAACGTTTTCTTTCCCAAAGAACCGTTTATATCTATACGACAACTCATCTATCTGTCCCTCACATTTATTCGCTGGGGGAACAGATGAATAATAATTAAGTTTACAGATAATTCAGACATAAATTTATATATTATTCATGCCCCTCTCAAAAGATAAGGTTCAAGTGCATTATCTAAATCTCGTTTTAATTACTCAATGCCGTCGGAGTTCAAGTCAAAGGGAAGTGTTACGTGTGAGGGAACTGAGTCTCTCTTCCCATGGAAATGACCTGACGATTAGCGATGGACTTATTTGGGATGCAAATATATACTAAACATCACCATCCCGAACTGTCGACTTTGCATTCTTAAAATCTTTGATGTACATCAAAATCGTCTCATTTTTCCATCCTCCACTTCCCTTCTGTTATTAATGAGCTCGCCTCTTCTCGAGAATTTTCGCACACTGGTAGTTCTTCGGTTGGACTTTTATTGAATCGTAAAAATGGTATGGCTTCCAGAACCAGAACGAACGGAGAGGAGAAAATTATGTCTGCGTCATGCATGAAGAAAGCAGGATCGGATATGGTGCTATTGCCATTTAAGGGCATTGAATATCTCTAAACGAAACTAACATATTGAACGGTTACAGCCCAAACCATTTAAAAATTACCTGAAATAGATTCTTCCCATTAACTTCTTTGCTTGGCAGGCTGTGCAGAAATAGAATTTATTAAATTTTAAGCAGCAATAAATAAGCAGTGACTGACAGCACTTGACTGAATTCCAAAATGGTAAATTGGATTATTAGCCAAGAGTTATTTTTACTGTGCTAAAGTAAGCGATGGAGGAAATCGCATTAGGAACGATCCGATTTTCAGGAAAGGGCTCGATGATGACGAACTTCAACCACGGGGGAATAATATAAAGATAACAGGGTAAAAACAGCGGGTGGTCACACAATCTCAGATGAATTAATTTTCTTTACTTCATTCTTCATTGCATATTGCATTCTCCGGTCTTTGAAAATTAAAATCCATATAGAAATTTTTTTAAACTTGCAATTCGAGCTGTGACTGATTCAGCGGTCGTGCACCTTCCTCATTTATAGTGAGTAGTATAAAAGCTTCACAATGGGTCATCTTAGTGACCATTTAAATCTACTTGTGAATTGGTTATTCGGAGCCTTCAGTCGGTTTATCAAATGAGTCTCAATATGCACAGACAGTGAATTTCATTGGAACCGGAATGAGGAAATTAAAACAGAAATGGAGTTGAACTGAGGGTATCCACCATCATTTTTATTACGAGTCAACTTCAACGATTTTAAGAAAAATCAAGTTGGACCTCGGATGTCGGAGGAAAACAATGGAAGTGGATTTCACGCACATAATCAAGCTAATCTCTAGACATCTTTAGCAAAGAAAGCAAAATGTCGAGAAGGGAGAACATGCAATGGTTGAACATAGGTCATTTATTTTTCCCAACTCTCCGATGTACCTTCTTTTCATGTCCCCATTGTACTTTTTAATTGCTTAGTCAACGCTCTTGAAACAAGTACTTAGGAGGAAAGGAGTATATAATTAAATTATTCGTGATATCCTATGCAGTTGTTATCACTCCGACTCTCAAGCCGTAATTGTAATTACCCCGAGCATTAACTTCCATTGCAATTACTCTCTAGCCTTCGATCGGGATCGGGATCGGTATGACTGCTTAGATGATTAAAACAGCCACTCATATTCTACTTTAATGAATGGTAATGAACTTTGTATTTAACTATTTAAAGTCTCGTAATAGGATCCTCCGATCCGTCATAATTTAAATTTCACCCGTTCTGGTCAGCTCTCAATTTGGAAAGGGAAAGACAAGGAGCATATCTAAAACAGTATGGGGAAATGAGCATCTCTGCCGTTCCTCTTGGGCTTGGCTATTTTGGCAGAGTTGGTAGGATAATTTAGTGTGATAATTTAGGTAGGTGTAAGGTGTTGAAGCTGCTGGTAATGGAAGACACACCATGGGAGATAAGCAAGCAGGTGAGGAAAAAGGTTTACCTACATGGTGGCTCCTAACCTAGCCGAGGTCATGCAACTTCCAAGAGATGCAAAACAGGGAAAAGCTATTGTAATTTACCAGCCTCGTCGACTCAGTATCATCATGAGCCGTGAGATTTACAATAAACAATCAAGTCCCGTTCCTTTCTATGAATACGAGAGGAATTCGATTACGAAAACTTTTCTGAGCCTTTCATTGTAAAAATACACATATGCAAGAAGAGCCAGCGTCGTCTTTACTTTACTCACAGTTTTAAAAGCCCTACTTACACACCTTTAAATAGCCGTGTACCTTAGTAAGCCTGGCACTTTGGCAGGGATATGCCTATCCCTTCTTCTCTTTCAAAGGAATTGATGGTAAAAGATCAATAGGTTTGCAACTTTGAATTAACTCCCTGACCTGAAAAAATTCTCAGCCTGCCAAGCCGAATTAATAGGGAAAACTCTTTTTCATTGACTAGACGAAGAAGAAGAGGGATTGTGGGTTGTAACGGATAGGAACACTTCCCTATTTCCCATGGAACAAATTAACGTCCATCGTTTTCTACTCCAATTTACATGAACTGTGAGATGGTCAAGCTCCTTTCCATCATGCTTGATCTCATTTAATAGGTTAGGGAATCAAGGCTACTTTCGGAGGAACAATGGTTGGGCTTAGAAATGGCTGATGATAGGATGATGACGATATGATGATGATCGTTGATGGTTAATGTCCGTATTTAAATGGCAGATCTGGGAGTATGCAGAAGGCCGTCCCGTCTGATTTACAACTCATTCTTATTGTCATCGTGAGTCTCTTATTAGATTTAAAGGAATTACTTAAGAGAGCACATGAGGGATAAGTTGACTAAGGAATTGGGAATACGACACAGAATTCGTGAGTAGGCCGGCCTCCTCCTAAACTGCTTAATGATTTAATCTTCCCAGTGCCGAGATGAATCTCTTTTTAATGCCTTGTTAAGCCCTTTTTTTGGCAATAAAAGTGGGGGCCCGGAAGATAAATCCTTGTTTTAAAATAAATATAAAAAGCTCTTATCTCCTATTGTAACCCTTACCTGACTTTTCCCCAACTTGGCTCTTGAAGAGGACACAGAGGCCCGTCTCGAAGTTGACAGCTAGGCAGGAGGCATTGGACTTGCAGGCATCGATACATTCTGCGAGCTGGAGCGTGCCGGCTCGTGTTTCCAGGATGTCCGAAGGTGCACTGTACATCCAACCTGTCACTAACTCAAAGGTGGAGTCTTCAACGGGGCAGTTTGCCACTTCGTACTGAGCAGCCACAAATCCAATTATCAGTGTCAACACTACCCATCGAACACTCCAGGAGAACCACATTGTTCCTAACCCGAATCTCAACACTCGACTTTCACAATGATGACTTAATTGATCGGAGGGGTTTACTGAGACGAGATTTAACTTCTCCTCTCACCTTCAACTCTGACAAGAATATTCATATAAATTGAAGTCACAAAAAAATTAAATAAAAATCTCTTGATGCCTCAAAGTATGAAGTATCGTCCGAGCGGATGTTGTTGTAGGTTGTATATAAAAGTAAATAAAAACCCCAATCGAATGAATTGGAATCGGAGGAGTGAATTCTTGACGCTATTTCTCGGACGAAGTCAGTTGGTCGACTAAAGGAAAGGATTGACAAATCTTCCGAGACTCCTGACGAACGAGCAGAGTTTCGAAGAAGAGGTTCTCATGAGACGGATGTTCTGAATGGATAGCGTAGGGACCATCGTCAGTTGGTGTCATTACAGCATGAAGGATCTCGAGGATGTCTTCAGCATACGGAGGAATAAGAGGCAGTCTTCCTGGTCAGGTGCGGGCCCGAGGGTTTCTCATCCTCAAAACAAAATGCCGTAATCCATCCGTCCCAATCCCAATTCCTTAACAACTGCAACTCCTTTAACTATTCCTCCTTTGGGCCACAGGTATTATTGAGGTAACAGATTCCTCCTCCGACAACTTCGCCTTCAACTCATCGGGAAATTAAATACATTTAAGACGCTCTTAAGCCACCCTACCATCTCCTATCCCTCTTCATTCTCGGCAATTAATAATAATAATCTAATCTATTTTATTCAAACTGTGCACCCAATCATACTTCTTCTGGTTTCGTAGAGTGGACAGGACCCATCATCCACTTTGTCTTTTTCAAAAACTGTATCACCTCATAATCCTCTCTCTCTCTCTCTCTCGACACTTGAATAACAATGGGTTCTTATTTCTGCAGGCTTACATTCCATCAATGATAATTACTATAATGTTTTCATGGAAATTGCAATCCATCATTGGGAGCAGTAGTCAATATGAATTATATGATGCAGATCGGCCAGGCCAACGGTATTTATAATATCCGAGGCAGGCCTTTCAAATTCCGTTTAAGTAAAATAAAAAGTACCTTGATTGGTGGTGGTGGTGGTCGGAGGGATTAGTATTCTAATTGCATAAGCCACCTACTCAATTTGAACTTGGTTTGCTCAAGTAGAGAACTATTAGCTGAAGTCTGTGAAAAAGAGAACAAACAAATTTATTGGGAAACGGGAGGATTGGATATAGATGGTATGTGGATTGGGTCTTGAGGTTGCAAAATAATGCTAAGCGAATCCTAATAATTTCAAAGCCTTTTCTCCTCTCCGTATATAAATATATAAGAAATATTGTAGGGATTGAATTTTGAAATCCAATGTGGTTCCGTCAAGTAGGCACTTGTGTGAGTAAGCAAACTAAGGACAGTTATTCAATCAAGGCATGTGTGGGATTTCGCATTTACTTATTCATCGAGAATCTATCTCCCTGTCATTTCCAGATCCATTGTTCATTAAGAAGGTCTCTTTACGGAAACCGTCTACCAAAAATGGTTAGATTATTACGCTACGCTTCTTGTGTAATCAGCGGGTTCTTCTCTTTGATGATGAGCACAAAGAGCTCGGAACCGTAGTAATTTTTTGGAAGGAAATAAATAAATTAAAATATATTTGATCAATCAGTCAGGAGTCATGAACTCTGGCAGGACTGGGAGCTCGGATATTCTGATCGAGAAAGACTTAAACTCTTTTAAATTAAATATCCCTTCGAATCTCTTGAACCTGAATTATGAATGACTTTTTGACGAATGCATTAAACTGCTAGCACCGATTTCAAAGGACGGTTAGGTCGTTAGAGAGGTGGTAGTTGTCAGTTCCATACTGACAGACAGCAATAAAGTCATAAATTTTATCAAATCACAATAGAACTGTAGGTGAGGCTTGATCAGGCTTCATTTTCATCAACTGCAATTACCCTACACATGCAAGTCCGTCGTCTTGAGAAGAACTACAAAAACAGTACCGTATCTCCTCTATATACATGTAATAATATTGTTAGAATCTATATAATATAAACTTTATCGTGGAAATGTGGCGATAAACCTGATGAACTGGCTACTACTTTCCGTCCGCATCCATATTCATTTAATTTAACAGTAGTAGAGAAACTCCTTCCCAAATATCTCGACAATAAATTTAATGAAGCAATTGATTCAGGCGATAAAAGTTCCAAGCAATGATCATGAATCATATTCCAGTCCCAGCCTAAAGTACACTTGTTGTGCCTTCAAACAATAAAAAATCGTCTCAATATTATTATCGCCTGCAGAGAACACATAACCTACCTCAAGATCGTGAGGCTCCTCTAGATCTTCTGGAGCCAGGAAAGAAATGAACTGGAGTTTCAAGTTCAACTAACGGGTCGAGACTTATTATTCTGGCATCAATCTAGCTCCTAATCCAAGACATCATCGGCTTGAAAATGGGATTATCCTATAATCCAATCTTGTATTTAAGCAAAGGATATAATCCCCTTAGAATTCCACTCAGGTGATTTATTCAGAAATAGCCCTTTCCTTAATTGAAAATATGTTAAAGCATAGAGAGATGACCAGCGTGTGAGCATTGTATCTCCTGGAAACCCTCACGATTTTTCTTTTATTTCCATAGGTCGTTCACATTTCCCATATCTAACTGCTCAGTGTCAAGGGCTCAGGTTAAATCCAAAGCTTTGTAAGACTTAATATTTTAGGCCACTATTTTAGTGGAAGGAAGCTCATTTTTTGAACTGTTGAAGGGCTCGATGTTTGATGATGATGATGATGATGATGATCGGTGGGGTTAAATTCCATCTAATTTATGACAGTGAGTGACTCGGTAAGGAGATGGGATAAGGTTGTTGGGAGTAATTTATTATTATTTCTTCCTTCATCCTCGATAAATTATTATCCCTCTGTGCATGGAAAGGAGTAAATAGGTTGCGAGAGGGCTACGTTCGTGTACGAGGTGGGTTCGTCCTTAATAATAAAGTTTATGAGCATTAACTGTTACTTTAAATGAATTTCTCTGTGGTCAACCCGGTGGTGGTGGTGGGCCAGCGTCATTTGATGTCATTGGATTAATGAATCAAATATGCCAGGGAGAGAGGTGGGAGTTTTCTTTTTACAAGTACCAAGGGATACGGGCTCTGTGGTATGTGGTTTTCAGTTACGAGCTCGAGTTAATGAAATGAAATTAAATTGCTACTGTGTTGTCGTCATAATATTATCTAGGAATTGGAATCCCTTCCTATTGAGTAACAGAAAACGATGAGAGGAAATCATCTCGTTTCGTGATCCCTATTTTCCTTACATAATTCCCCATGATTTCCATCTTGTCTAATGTCTATGATAGCCAATCTGTGTTCCGAGAAGCAGGTTTTTCTCTGACAATTTCGTTTAAGAATATAAGCCAGGTCTCCTTAATCGCTGAATAAGATGGGGGAATAGGTAAAATATGGCAATCCATAATCCTTATCGTCCACCTAACTTTGGTAAGGCTTTAGGAGGGGTGATGAGTAACGTCAGTTTGGGCATGCAAATGCAAATCCTCGAGAGATTCAAGACGGGGTCAAGTTGAGAAGTAAAAGAGATGGGAAAAAATCTGTTGGGTCATAATTATTGTTTGAATACTTTGAATGTATGATGATGTAGCCAACGGCTGTATTTGTGGAGGAAGTGGTCAGTATTGCAAATAGCGGTTTAGTCAACAACATCATGAGATGAGGCAGAAGAAAAAGAAGACCTACTACCCTTGACCTTTACCTGCAAAGAAGAGGCAGAAAGCAGGTTGACGGATGATGAGACTCCTAGCTCTCGCATTTCTTGTTCTCGGCTCAGACAGTCATAGTAATAATAAAAATATGTGAAGATGATCAAATGTGATCTGTACAAGTTCGAGATCATATGTATTTTCTCTGCCTCAGTTAATAGGTACTGGCGGAGCAATGATATCTATGCTAAAATGCGGATAGGTGTTCCGATCTTGCTGGCTTGAATCGTTGAATCCTGGCATTTAGAACGAGAGGATTGTGTGGACTCGCTATTACAAATCATGCTTACATCTTCTCATTAATGTATTTGCTTAGTGGCCAACACCAAGACGGGAATTGCATAATAGGAACAGGTTTTGGGACTCGAGTCAACGTAAAAGTACCATGAATCACGCGAAAAGTTTGACTTGAGACGGGAGATGTTACGACGTCTTTTCCCCATATACGAATCTGGCCCACTGCTATTATAACTGACTGTCGCAGATAAATATTAAATCTCGGACTTAAATTACTCTGCCGATTTCCTGAATCTCTAAATACATATGCATTTTATTCTCAACACACATACACACACACACACTGACTGACACATCCCATCGATTCACCCAACTTGGAGAATAATTACTGTCCTCCTCTCAGATCTTTATGATAATATGTACAGTCCCAATATAAATATGTACCTATTCATAATATATGCATTTTCCTGTCTCGGGGTGTCTCGCAATTAGCTTCACACCATTGGCTAAGAACAATTATAATGAATATGAATAACTCTACGAGACCTATTTTATCATTGTTCGTCACGGGCCTTTGGTTGGTCAACAACGGTTTATTATGCTAAATGACTAAAATAAATACTAAATGGCTCGCAGAAATAAATTCATTAACAATCAACACGACGAACTCAAGTCGATCATTTCCCTCCCATTCATATGGCACCTAATCTTTCCTATTTTTACTTCTCTAATCCTCGATTCTCAAGGGTGCATGAATGCACTAGAGGCAATTGTGTCAACATGGTTCGTTATTGTTCCCCTTCCTCAATTCCCAATTGATTGGTTTTTTTAAATAAAAATTGCATGTGGCCAGTAGATAAAAAATAGTACAGTAATTCCCATTTTTTTGTTCTAACTGATTGTAAATTGAAAAGCACGAGTAAAATACATACCTTGTTATGTTATGGGGGCACTGTGCGGTAATTATATTTTTGTAGGGTCAGGCAGCTGAAATCGGACGGAGCTATATAGATTCTTGATGATATTCTCATCATATAGCACAATGATAAGCCGGTGCCAATACCCACAGAGATTTTATCGGACGATGGGTCAGTTATTGTTTAGACTCTGCAAGCCTTCTTCCAACGTTAGGAACATGTTGTTGCTTGAGTGACGGAAAGTCATGACAAAGTAATTAATCGAGTGTCAAATCCTAATGTTTCTGCTCTGCAGATAATAAATGCCGCGTGCTGAGTCTGTAGATATACACAGTATTACACAAGGAACTTGAAACTCGTAATTACGAGATCGAAGATAGGCCATAAATTATTTCATCCGACGGAAAGAAACATAGTACCCTGTCATTTAGTTTATGACCAATGGATTTACGTAAGCAGGTGGATCGGAGGTAAAAAGTTTACGTTTGTATTATTATTGTTCCTAGTAGTGGATCTAATCTGATGATGGGGCACGGTGATTATGTACCAAATGTCAAAGGTCTTTCACAGTACCGGTTTGCTCCGATGATGGCCTGGGTAATGCAAGCAATCATTTTCGAAGGGTTTAAATGCATTAAACTTAATGATTTAGTATAAACATGTTTACAGTTAGAAGTGCAGAGTGCTTGCAAACCTTCTCGCTCTTGAGAGAGGAATATCTCTATATACTTGATTGATAAGTAAAGCTTAATGAAATTAAAATGCGAAGAATATAATGCCTGAATAAATAGCTGGTAAAATTGGGGAATTAAATTACGAGCTCGTGTGTTATTATTATTATGGCCCGTAATTTTATTGTAAAAGAACCTGGTTGGACATTGAAAAGTGTGTACAACGCAAGTGTGCATAACACATCCACACGGTAAAGGAAACTCATACAACCAATTATCTCGATTTACTACCAATAATAATTACTAACCTTTTCTATAGGATATTTTGACCTGTCCTTTTACAGTTTGTTTGTATTCCTGACTCTCCTTTCTCAACCAAAAGCAGTATCCTTTTCCGGCTTAGCAATTTCAAGTTTTCTAAGGTTACTGCACTGAATGGTCACTTGGACCATGTCAGAATTTTATTTCGATATTAAAAGTCCTGATTGATTTAGGACTAACAATCCTCAATCAATGACAGAAAAGATTTATGGAACTCATTCTTGGGTAATTAAACCTGTACAACAGGAGTTCTTGCAGGGGAAGGTTACGCACTGTGACCGAATGGTATGCAGAATCACCAAAGCCATATTCGGATTGGGTATTACGATACAATGGTCTCATCTTCTAAATTTAAAATGTACTTCATGTGGTGCAGTTGGCACAAAACTGCACATAAAAAGTAATTAAAGTCTTTTAAGAGCAGAAACAAATGTTCAACGATAATTAAAAGGAGAAGCTAATTAAAAATTTTATTGACACGAGCAAAGCATTTAAATTTGCTTCGCTGAGTTCATTATAAATGTTCAATTTAGTTTTCCGGGTTCTATGGACAAACGGTCATTGAAATATGGTAATCACGGTCTTATCCTTATCTAACTAATTTTTAACCCGTAATTACTGATCACTTCTGCGTTTACTTATCTTTAATTGCGAAGTCCGTTTATTCATGGTCAACTGATTTTTGATGAACTGATGTTCCTCAGTTATAATAAGACTGCGTAGATGTACATTTTTAATGGTAAATGGGGTATTGAGAATCGTTTGGGATACTAAAAATTCTATATACTTTATCCATATTAGGTCTTAGGTCGTGTAGCTTTGTCGTGTATTTTCTTGTTAATTCCTATAATTTCAAACCAAGAATTGTGCATTACAATGCTGTTAAAAATAGAGGCTTATTTGTAGTTTGAGGAACATATGGATTTTTACGAACTTTATTAAAAACTTAGGGCACCCATCCGCAACCTTATGGTAATAATTAATATTATGGAGGTTGTAACCAAAATAGAATCATATTGGTATCGAACATTTTGAATATTCATATCTTTTATTACTGCTGGTCAATTATTACCTTTCTTGAGATGAACCGAATTCGACGGACAAAATAAAACTATGGCATATAAATACACGACACACAGATGTAGCATAGCGATCATAAATTTTAAAAGACGGATTTGTAAAGCATTACTCCATTACAATGGCTAACTTTTAAAAGCAGACACATCGAATTGAGAGTGTTTGTACACAAACATACTTGGGTGAAATACACAGATTACCTGTCAACATCATATCAGCAATAAATACGAATTGGTACGTTAACAAAGAGATTGATATACGCGAAAGTATCGAGTGCAATGATTTATTGCAGTATAAGTATCAATAAAACAAGTCGCTTTGAACTTCAAATATCGTCTTTACCTAAATAGATCTCTGGCCACTCTGGCGGGTGCTTACACAGTATATTAAGCATCTTACTAGCTAAATATGTATTTGGGTATTATTCCGGGGTTTCAGGTTACGCAATTTAAATGGAACGACAATTTAATTCGGTCTAAAGTAGATTGGAGTTGTTCATTTTTTTTGTTGTTGTGTTGTGTTTGCGGTAATATATTTCGTGGATCGTACTTTCGGGACTTCGAAATTTGCAGGACTTCAACAATTCATCAGCTTCCATTAATTACAATCCAAAATTTTGAATCTAACTACAACATTCGGATAACGCATAAACCCCCCTCCCCCCACGGTTTAGCCGTAATAGTGGAAGTTGTCATAATTCATTATATGAAGCCTGCATAAAAACTGTTGTTCGTGTTTTCATGGTATTATATAATAATATGTTGTGACCGTTGTGGTTGTGACATTGTTTGAACTTGAATCACAATAATTTCTTACCCTCCCGTTATGCTTATACCAAACATGTAAATATTTTTGAAGTTCATGTTACATATGAAACGTTTTTTACATGTTCAATGGGCAAACCAGAATAATATCAGATGGAGCAAATTCTAAGAAGATGGTCATAAATTACAAAAACAACCAACTCGTCTTGAGCAAAACTACATGTAGTTTTTGAAACCGAAGATTGGAACATTTTTAGGGTTGAATTTTTTAGAAAATGAGATGCATGAGCGGATTTACATATAATATGGCCAGAATGCTTCATCGCCTTGATTATTTCCAAGGAGTTAGCTTGTGAAGCACTCCACTTGCATTTGTAGGTGTTGGTGGTATTGTTCATTTTCAAATACAAATATGTCACTAATTAATTTGTCAAGAAATTGGAATTACTATTATGTATCCAAAGCGAGAATAGTATGCATTCTGTTTACAAATGTGCCTGTTTAATTTATAAACTATACAGCACGACTTCACATAAACCAACAACTAGTTGGTTTTTTTTAAAGAACTTCAAAACTGTCACAATTAAATTTATTTTTTATAATGCTTAATACTATTGCCTATAGGTGTATAGGTTTTCATTTGATTTTAAGTCAAAGTACGAAAGTTTTGAAAAATGATGGTCTTGAAGGATGAAATTGACCTAATATCAATCCTATTGGTATAGATTTAGTTTCTTTTCGTGATTTTGGTCTATTTACAGGCTTTCAATAATCAAAATACTTGATTTAATGCAAATTCCGGCTGATTTACTTAAAAAGTACCGAGTTGATTTTCTATATTTGCACTATTTTGAAATTTCCATTGATAATTTGTTTCAGGAAATTACCAAACATTCACTGTCTGTTGATACGAGATTTTTATTGTTTATATAGAAGGCTTTATTTCTTGACGCATTAAAATCCCATATTGCCTATAATCAGTAACAAATTTTCGATTCAAATTTAGGATTCATTAATCATTGCCATGATTAATATTATTCCACGACAATGCTTGCATTTATTTGTTCAATAATTGAAATACGGATCTTAAGCTCCGAAATAATTGAGTTCGGTGGCAGCCGTAATGTTCTGAAAGTTTGTATTCATTCATTCCGGCTAATAATACTGTGCACATGGATTTCTGAACTCTTGATCTTTTAAAGACAGCAAGGGTAAAACTACTACAGTAATCATTGATTCTAACGTTTTTGGCTTTAGGGCTAAAAATCTAGACAACAATACCCGTACACGCTTTAAGCAAGATCAATATGTGCACTGTTTATTGGACCGTAGCGGATTGGGTGTAATTCTTCGCACCAACTGAAGTTTCGAAATATTATAGAATGTTCCACTAGTTAACATTTGAAACACTGTAAATTTGTACCGACAACTTTCAACTTATAAAATCTCAATATATAAAGGATCGATCAAAATCCATTTATAGATGTCCCATGTTAAAAATTGAGTTATTGAGTATCGTAGTTCTTGTAAATTAAAGGTCTCTGAGCATTGTTTACTTAAAAAATGTAATCCCTCGGATAAGATAATCATAATCTTATCGTTTATTTATAGTTACTGTATAGCTTTCTTGTGCAGTTTCGCTTTAGTGATGAAATGTAGCAGTATCTGACAATGAGTAAAGTAAATACATGCATTTTTTGGGGTTTCAAATAAATCCGGTGCTATTTAAATTATACTGTCAACTACCGAATATCAAATTACGGAATAGGAATGATGATCATCTCTTTTAATCCATCAATCTTTCAATTCCACAATCACTTCTCAGTATGTAAATGCTTTATATCGTAATTTGATCTATCGAAAATTGAAATAGGTGCTTGTTCAGAATATAAAATAGACATGAATGGTTTCCCTTTTCACAGTTTCAGAGAGATGCATAGTTAATTTAATAGAAAATTACAACCAATAACGTTTCATTTAGAATTGGGAGGTCATCAAATTTTTGAATTGCAAAAATAAAGATTGGATTTGCATTACAAGGAACAATTATTTTAATTTTACGTAATCTCATCAAATAAACTACTATTTCTTTTCTGACATAAGCCTCAAGAGGTTTTCTTGATTCCAATATTTTTTCAACCCCTTTTGATCGCGTTTTGTCAGAATACATACTATACGCCGTAAATTTTTTTTAGTAGGCTCCTAAATTAATGTTTATATCCTACAAGGATACCTTTTTAGCCAAGGCAAGATCATGGTAAATTATAATCAAAGCAAAAGCTTAAATAATTTACCGAAATCACTTACACCGAAACATACGGTCAGCGAAAAAAAGCTCAGAGCTAATCTCCTAATTTCGAAGAACCCATAAGTTGTAGTAGGTCTGTCTTAAAAACTAAAATAAATGAAAAATTCACCAATTGATTCAAGGTGTGGTTGCAAAAAACCCCTTCCCCTCAATTAATTTCATAGGGATTATTATCCAGCCCTTAAGGATGCTATACAATCGATGACTTACTCCTCTTATAAATAACCTATTTTCCTGTCACAATTCCCAGCTCCATAATTCATTCTCAATTGTACACTTCCGATTGACAATGACAAAATGTGAAATCTGGCCAAGACATCAAGATTTCCGGATGCATTGCATGCATACTAATGATTAATAATAATGTCATCATGAAAATTTGCGGACTAGCCATATCATCAAATTATAACGCTTTCTCAACTCAATACTCCACGGATGGTTTATGGCTTATGGACGTCAAAAAATAATTCATGGGAAAACAAATGTCTTTATTTTGGCTTGATTCCACAAAAAATGTCTTGGAAAAAACCTAGTATTAGAGGCTAGACTTGCTAGATCTGAGAAAGATGCGCCGCCTCTCGCGGTTTTTCAAACTTCAGTGACAAACACATGGATTTCCACAGTACAATAGGCAGAATTTTATGAAAGTTCTCTAATGTACTTTTGCTGGTGGTTTTACTGAAGATAATAATACATTTAACCAAACTGTTGTCGGAGTCTCCCTGTCTCGTTTCGTGTTTACACAGCCTGAATGAAATAGCAAATAGATAATAAACATCATGGAACTAATCATCGTCTTCGTATTAAAATATTGAATGTACTACAACAGTTAAAAAAGGCTGTCTCCGCATCTTCTTCTTCTTGAGAGTAAGTAAAAAAAAAAAGTCATCGGTCCTCGTTGTGTGTGCCAGATGTATTGTTTATTTTATTGTGGTGACACAATTCATAATTACTTATATATTGTATATTGTGTGTAGATAGCTCATATGTAGTGTAGTAGTTCTAGTATTTAATATTGAATCAATAAACATAGCGCATAGATAGCCGGGGGTAGATATATGGGATACACAAACTTGTTAGTTACATACTAATTACTACTAATATTCAAAGTACATATATTAAAATTAAATAATGTTTGCCTGAACACTGAAACCGGCGAAGAATAAGTCCCTTGCACCCTCTGCCTGTGCTCTGATTTGGACTTAACTTCTTGACTCATTAAGGCATAAGGGCAAAGGATAATAAAGCATAAAGAGACTGAAAAGTAATTATATTCCAATTTCAATAAATTAAGATATTTAATGCCTCAGTCAGGCACAGGTCATACCAGGTCAGAAGTATATTAAATATCAATATTTTAAAATTTTAGTCCCTTTGTAGTACTTGTTGTAGTTAGTAGGAATTGTTTATCATTTACAGGCTTTCCTTTTGCATAGTTTATAATTCATTGAAGTTGCTGGAGAACCGTATGTCACTTATTATCAACGCAACCGCTCCATTTTTATGTAACGTGGTTTCGCAAATAACTGTCCTGTAGCTGTGTCCAGTAACCCGTTCAGATTCAGAGTTAAGTTACTAAACTCAAACTTGTACTAAGCCACAATAATAATCAAAGAAAAAGTAGACAATTGATGCGATTCTAATTTCTAATACCCCGTCTAATGTGTTTAAATCCAACCATATTGACTTCTAAGCAATAATGAATAATAATGATAATTTATGGATACTCAAAATATGCAAATTCATTACTGAACCTCTTCCCGGCCTGGAAACCACAGGCTTTTACTGTTGACTGTGTGTGCATATACTAAAAAGGGGCTATACAAATCAATTTCCAAGTCTGGAGTAGTCCATAATAAAATATGAACTGTCCTCATATGCACTTACAAATCAAACTCGAGTAGAGTTGACAGTTCCGGAGAGGGAGATGATAGGCTACATTGCATTATCAGCTTAAAAAAGTTAAAAGTTCCTCGACTTTATATTGCAAGAGATGGAATTAGAAATTCGAGTAGGAAATACATAAGACTTGTCTGACTTACTTAACGAACTGCAAACTGAAAAACCCCACTAAAGAAAATACTAAGGATCTCTAAATAAGTACTTGAACAACTTGAACATTGTGAATGGAAATTATGAGGAATAAACGTAACATTTGAAAACTTTAAAGCTTGAAAGAGCATCAGTACTCAGTAGGTATCCATCAATAATATATGTTACTACAAATGGAGTGAAGAAGTGAATAATAATAATAACTTTAAATTTAACTCGGAAGAGACAATTATACTTTTGAACCCCTGTCTCTGTCTGTCTGGATCAGTTCTACAGGAGAAGGAGAGACGGTAGACTTACATTAAATACTCTTTAAACTCATTAGTGCCATTAGTATTCATATTTTATTATAATTAATATTAGTTCATAGTCACTTTGCCATACTTACTTACCTTTACGTACCTAACTACTACCTAACTACTACCTGACAACAGCCAGTCTACCTGCCCGATCCTCTCGTAATTAGTCTGGTAGTGCTGACTAAACAACCTCATCGGTTTTGACTATCCATCATTTTCGAAACTAATTGTTTCTAACACTCTACCACTATACTACTAAGATAACGCAATAAGTGTGTGACTATTATAATTGTATTTTGATTTTATACGAGTCCATGTGCTATATATTCCTCTATTTCTAACCCAATATTAAAAAGAAAAACATCTAGAATCCAAACTAAACCATTCTCTCCTCTCCATCTCTGCATGTATAAAAGCATCCTATTTAGAATCCTCGTCATCATCCCGAAGCGAGGAAGAGAGAGAGAAGGGACTGTCAATAGTCGATAACTTGTTTATTGTTCTTGGTTATCATCCAAGGGAGGAGGAAGATTAAATTTTGTGGATATAGAGAAGACAGGGCAAAATAAGGAGGTCAGCAGATCAGACGGGAGAAACTATAAGCCGGCCGGCCTTCGTTTCGTCTTGACTTGTAAAAGTTTTACCTGGTAGTTCTTTATCTAAAGTTTGTAGAGTTAACTTGAACCTTGAACGTTTACCTACTTTTGACCTCGGATTAAATTAATTGTCAAAGCTAAGGGCTCGACCTCAAGGGATACACCCACAATCAATAATTTAGGGAAATAAATGAGCACTTAATCGCCGAGACATTTATTTGTGGGGTTGGAACTATAGTCAATAGTAAAAGCATTGAGATCTTCGAGTCGTGGATTCGAATTTTTAGATTGTTTTTTTAAAGGTTCATTGATTATCGCTTTGGAAGTATTGGAACTTGAGTGGATTAAAAAAAGCCACCAGGTGTATTCAGTTTGTGAAGAAAGTATCACGGTGAACGGGACGGGATGAGTAGTTAATGTTGATTACATTTTTTAAGAGTGATGAGGATTATTAGATTATAACTGTTGCAGTGGGGTTTACTTCGGCGGAATCGTAGGCTATAATATAGAGTAATATCCCCTCATCACACACAAGTTGAATACTTAATTAGAGTAATATAAAGTGAGGACGGATTTTTTTCTTCAAATTCCACCGACTGATTCATGGTTGGAAACGTATTGTTTTGCGAAAACAATCAATCCATTGAATTATTCCTGATAATTTGTTGCACTTGATTCCCTCGATTTGGACGAAAACAAGAGATCAGTAACTTATCGACATGCCATTGTTGTAGGATCACATGGGAGGAAGGAAATGAGGATGGACAAGTGTGCTGCCGTTGAAAGGACGACCTATAGACATCTCCCTTCTCATCACCGACATCATCAGTGATTTGGAAACCACTTGACTCTCGAGGGACATTGCTATCCAATATCAATCGGTGGTCGTCCTTTCCTCTCTGACTGTCATCTTATAGTAAATATAGGTATGAATGAATCTATTGATCAATAATAATAATGATGATGCTCATAATATAAAGCACGTACAATATGCAAATATTGTGTCAACCCTTCAGAATTTGTGAGATAATTGTGTACTTTGACTGTCCCCCGTCGGTGGTGGTGGCCCATATTACGTAGAGTAAACACTCCGAACGGCCCTGCCTATCCATTCATTCCAACTGCAGAAAATTAATTTAAAGTTGAATGTACGTCATTCATATCTCTCTCCGTCTGTTTGTTATCCAGTTAATATGGTTGAAAATGCTGTTGTCTTATCGATCTATTCCTGGCTTGTTCCTTTTGTCAACCCCAAATCTGGCTTCTTGACCACATTTTATTCTGCCTTGCCTCCAGACAATATCCATATACTTGAGCCCAATCAGTACTTGCAGAACTCTGGGTCCGGAACCGTACTCCGGGTTAACTGGATTTAGTAGGGTAGAAGTAGCAAGCCGTGCAACTACTTAATTCTGTATTATATGTTCTAGTGTATAGAAAACATACGGTTTTATAGAAGTTCCACTTTAGGTTTATTTACTTGGGGTTTGTTCGTTTGGTTTAGAATGTTGACCAAATTACATTTATTGACGAGTCGCTGTATATGAGATGAGGGCCAATTTACACATGGGATTTTTAACAGTTTAAAAGGTCCAAGAACTTTCTCTGGTTATCCTGAAGTGATATCAAGTTTAAGTTTATTGAGTTACAGCGTGTGTGTAGTAGGGAACGGTGTGAAGTGAGTATTTTTATTGTCAACTTTTAGTGTTAGCGATAAATTAGATAAGGTGGGAAGTGAGTCTTTCAACGTATCGATTATAATCCTGGCTCTAGTACCAAGATTTTTATGGACACTTGACTGGGAGAATTAATAGGTTATTAGACAATTTGGACAGTTGTGGACCTGTGGACTGTAAAGACAAGCTAATAATATAAAATGGGATGATTGGCCTATAAAAAAGTAAGTTGAAAATTTGCCATTTCGAATTCATGAAAGGATCGCAAAATCGAACCGTCCTGAAGGACAAGGGGCTAAGCAGTTGTAGATATATATGGATACTCTGTCTTCACATTTCACATGTATGAAGTACTATGAAGTAACTTTTAAAAGAAGCTGACATTATGCCCCTCCGTGATAAGTCCTCATAATGAGTCAACTTATTGGAATTTTAATGACTACAGCTTCCTCCGTTTCTCCATTCTTGAGTAAGGGAAAAATATTTTAATGTCACTCTAAACTGCTGATGTTGACTATTCTGAATGAGGAAATGGTAGGTTAATCAAAACAATAATTATGTATAAATCATCTGAAAGGATCATGACGAACATGCTCACTTTATGTAATGATACGACAAATTACTCAAGAAACGAGACCCAGGCATATTTTTTCTTAGAAATTAGAAATTTCTTACTGATGACTGACATAAAATAAACCATTACAACGGTTATCAAAGTGTTGAAAATTGGCATCTCAAGCGTACAGTCTATCCATCATTCTAGTTTAGTTATATGTCGTTCTCGCTTTTTGTAAGCAAACACTTGAAAATTTATTTTGTAGCATTGGAGGAATAGTCTAGTAAATTCCAGGGGGTGTGGCCGATTTAGCCCAATATTTCTACGAGTCCTGAATAGGGTCGTTAGGAAATCGAATCAGAAAATATTTGATGTTCCAAAATGTGAAATGAAGTGATCCCACTCCTCTGCGTATTATTGTTCGTTGTGTTGATAAATATCGAATTTCGAACTTTAACATAAAAACTATAAACTTAAAAAACAGTTACGACGAAAAAATAGTTTGAGATGGACAACTTTACAACTTTTCTAAAAATAAATGTTTGTAAAGTTTTCTGGAGCAAGATTATTTTGTGACTTATCGTCACGATCTGGAAATTTTGTTTACAAGACAAGGGAATAACGTAGCTAGAGTGTAATTTGAGTTGAAATAATAACATGCTTTCATAATAATCTCAGAAAGTAATCTATATTTAACCTAAGACTTTGAAAACAATAATACCACGGTTTTAACTGGAAAGGAATGATAACGTTTTCAACGTTTGTGCTAATTATACTGTAAACCATGATAGTGGTAGTGAAGTACTTGGATTTTAAATATTATATTAAACAGTTTTAAAGCTTTGTTTGCAATGCATTGTTTACAATATCATTCCACTGACTACCTACGTCAATTTCATGAAAAAAATGTATACGCATAGTATTAAGCTCTTTGTTCGGTTCTTCATTCTGACTAAGCATGTGTGACGATGGCTGGAGTTGTAACCCGATATGTGTATAGGCCACAAGTAATTAAACAAGGCCATGTACTTCTACACGGTCTATGACATATTAAAGGGGGGATTAGTCATTTCTGGATGTAACTGATGTTACCCAAGCAAACCATTAATTTTCATAGACATTTCCGTAAATAAATCTGTGATTGGAACTTGGAATTATTGGGAATTTTTGTATGGTCATACTTTAACCTGTTTTTGTTCATGCTATAAATTGCTAAAGAAAGTCGTCGTCACTCGCAGACAAACAGTTTTATGGGCTGGATGGCTGCCTTACGTAACGTAGATTTAAGCATAGCTGCATACTCCATAGCACAGCTAAGTTGGTTTTTATAACTTCGCCTACTATTGAGATTGACAGTTGAGCCATTTGGAGTAAAAGTAGCCCTATTCGGTAAACCCATAAAAAGGGTACGTTTAGCGGTAGTTGCTGTTAAAGTTTTGAACCATACGTTCACATTTGTCAGCATTTGTCAGGGCAAATAGCCAGGACTATCATTTATTCAACAGATTCCCTGCCGGAGTGGGAGGTAATAAATTTGTTTTTTGTTTGCGTTTATTATATAACCTACCACGCACTTTATATCCTGATCAGTTATGGTATGAAACCGTAGATCAGCAAAGGAAATTGAAATGATTAAATTTCCGAGAAAGGAGGGAAAAAAGTTCTGACGTATCATGATTAAATATCAATACCTTAGACCCAGTTATTGATCAGTTCCAAATTCCAAACTCATCTACCTATCTACAAACTATGTTCAAAAGCACAAAAAAAGAGTTGAATTATTAAAAAATATATCTGAATTCCTTTTATTCTACCCGTTGTACCTAGTGTCATCGGAATGAGAAAGAGAAACAGTTCGTTTCTGCGTCACGACTCACGACACATATATATAAACAAAGTAAGCTGAGATCTTGCAATAAAAAGGAGCCTGGTCCTCGTTTCTCATTTTATTGTGCAATTTCCCCGTTCTTTCGAGTACTCGTCTACCCTCTCTTCTGGAGATGACGAATGACGCGATCAATGGGGAAAAAATGGATGAGTTTTTCGGAGCCTAGCCTGCTGCTCCTGCTGCTTGGCTGGAGGACAAAAGCAGTGGACTTGCTATGTCTGAGGGGCTGGGCTTGCCGGGTTTTTTCGGTTCGGCGGATAAGTTGCGTCGGCCGGGCAAATGAAACATTTCTGACATTCCTCTCTCCCTTACACCCGATTTAGAATTTCCAGAGACTCTCTTTCTCCTTTCCAACAGTCCTCCCTCTCTTCTTATTGTTAACGAAATCCTGGGCTTAAGACCCGCTCCTACTGAATAAATGTGAATAAGGCACCCATCCTTACGCGGCCTCTCTCTCTACCTCGCTTCGTTTGTGGAGAAAGGAGGGAGAGGAGGACTATAGGACCCTAACGGGCCTTAGATCGTTGATTCCGGAATTTCGGGTTTTATCCACCACCACCACTCCTTGACTAGTATAGCCACACGTCCCGATCCCCTTAAAATAAAATCCCATATCTATACAATGTAATTTTACGAGATCCGCTCATTCTCTCTCGCACTCTCCTCTCTCCTAACCTATATATTGGACTTGACTTTAGCGGAGCGGCTGGATTGGATAGGAAGGAACGTCGTCGACGTCGTCGTCGGGAGAAAGTTTTACCGAGTTTTATATGTATATGATGATGATGATGATGAAATCAATAATCGTACTCTGTATCGGGGCTTAGAGGTATTTAAGGATATCCTAGCCAACGGTGAGGAACGGGAGTCGGGAAACATTTATTGGATTAGATTTCATGTTTCATGATTACAGAAGCCCAAGAGAATAATGTCTGGAATGGACTTTAAATTCTATATATACACACACAAACAATCCTCCGACGCCCGTATTATTTGTAGCTACTTAATGGATAAATATGATAGCTCACCTACCAACCAGCCGCTATAAACCATAAGGACGCGGAGAGCCTGGTTTCACGTTGTAGCCAGTCAGTATCGTATAATATAATATGATCCCTGTGTTTAACTCGATATAATATATAATTCATCACCATCCAGGGACGGGAGGAGGCATGTTCTATAGACTTTTTCCTCATGCTGATGATATGTTGTATACTTTTACGTATGGGAGGAATAGAAGTCATTTATCCTATTACCCGCTCCAAAGGTTAATTAAAAGGTAACCTGAAAAGGTTATTGGATAGGGATCGGACTCAATGCCCACCATCATCACCGGACTAACTACTACTACTACAACCGATCATGGGAATATTCAATAAATAAGGAGGTGATGGCCTGATGGCTGCTGGGAGAAAGTTGAATGTTGTACAACTGTATCTAGTTGCCTTGATGTGCTGTCGTGGCCCTAGAGACTCGCAAATGGGTTACATTATTCTGATGGGATGGGCCTCTCTCTCTCTCTCTCTCTCTCTCTCTCTCTCTTAGGCAGAGAGATCCTTTGTGCAGGTGAACCATGGCTTATAAGTGCGGATTCTAATGATCCATCCCTGTTCCATTATTATGAGACCTTGGTGCCTGCCTGCCTCCATCCATTGATCTGTGGAGAAAGAGAGTGGGGAAATAATGAGTAAAATACGGTGTGGTTGGATCTCGGCTATAGCCGCAATAATAGTAGTAGAAGTTGTAGTAGTAGTAGTAGTAACAGTAGTAGTGGCTCCGATAGTAATAGCAAAATGTCAAAGGTAGAGAAAGTCATGGAGAGAAAGCCTTGTTCTCACATTTCTCTGAAAACTCCCCTCTCCAGACATCATGTTCTTGGGTAGGGATAGTATCGGGAATGATTGAAAGAGAGACGAGTTGATGACATGATGATGAGTTGATGAGTGAAAGTATAAAAGTATATGGGCTCATAATCCGTGTAATATCGGCAATTAATAGTCGGTTTTCGAGATATGGATAATTCGGGTTTGGAACAATTAATTTCCCTCTTGTCTCTGTCCGCTATGGGGAGGGTTGCTGGTGTAGTAGGAGGGGGGTTTGGAAATAGCCCATCATATCTGCCCCGTCTCCTATGTGGTTAGAGGTGTAGGAGAAAGTCAGTCAGTAGTGAGACTGGTGAGATGATGGTGTAGAAAGGGAGAGGAGAGAGGAAAGTGTACGCTCCTTGTTCGTCTTCTTGTCGGAGAGTAAAAGCCTTTCCCTTCCTGCCCTTTTGCACAAGGTAGACTGAATTGCATGCGCCGATCGATGTTAAAGTACAGTGGAAGAAATTGGCACGATGTCAACCAGAGAGTGTAGTTCTTTCTGCATTAGCAAAAGGGCTGGTTGCTCTACAATCGATCCATACATGGTGGTCAACCCGTGGTTCTCCTAATTCGTTTAAAGTTACCCAAAACAGCTTAAAATGAGTTATTTCCCAGTTCCGCGCTCTGAAGGGGTTGACAATCAGTTTGTGAGATTACTAGGGAAGGGAAAGTAGTTTAGAAAGGTGATCCTGGACAGGGTTTTAGGATGTTGGGCAGTCCAGTGTCTGGAATCAGTTTGTGCTCTAGTTTCCTTCATTGTGATTCTTCCTCTCTGCTACCCATTCCCTGCCTCTGACCGTCTCTACTTTTATTTAGTCTTTAAGGAGAATAAAGCAATAATAATAAACCCTGCTGCTGGTGACTGGTCGAAGCGGAGGAAATGGCTCGATCTCCACTCCCCAACTGTTAAGTATGAACTCACATGCATTTTTTCAATAATTTTAAAAGACATTTCAGCGTCGCATCCCAAAACGCTCCCCGTCAGGTTTCTCTATCCTTAGATGCAACAATTCAAAACTCGGAAAAGGGGACCTCGACCTTGTTTGCAAAATTCAGAGAGATAGTATAATCGTGGAGCTGTTGTCTGTCTCTATCTTAATGTCGTAGTATAATGGTGGATAGGAGAGATTGGTTTGATTTCAAAAGGTGTTTCTAGAATGTTAGCAGAGAACTCTGTCTTTTAAAAACTAATACGTATGAGGAAGAAATCTCGAGCTTAATTTTTTCCTAACATTCTCTTCCCTCCAAGCCCAAAAATATCTTGTGGACTAATTTTAGAAAGCCTAGTATGGTTTATTTCAGTGATGGCAGGGAAGTATGGATTACACTTCTTCTGACTAAGCTGCTTTTCATAGGAACTGTCTAACTTAATTATAAGGAGTTCCTTCTAACGTTTGGTCATGGAGTTGAAAGCTTGCAATCCATTGTCATGCTATGTAAGAACTGCCGGATTGAGTATCATGTATCCGATCTCATACATGTGCTGCACTGGTGTATAAATTGACATGACTTAATAACTCCATTGGGTATGAATGACTTTAGAGTTCAGAAAAAAAAGTTGTTACAACTTCCTACTCGTTTAACCGATACAAACCATAAAAGTTTACCCAGGAAACGGTTTGTAATTAAGCTTCCAGTTTTCAATTCAAGGCGAAGTTCTTGCAAATTTCGCCCTGCTTTGTAGCCAGCTAGCAAGCAATAATGAGCATGGAATCTTAGTGTACAGGTTTTGTTTTAGTTATTTATTCAAACTGCAGAATTTGGAACTAATCGAATCCCACGTTTAAAGCAAAGTAACGACTTTTTCTTCGATATTGTTATTACTATTAATACTATTATGGCCCACAGTTATAGTTGTATCGTCCACCGTCCCTCATTACTAATATAAAAAATTTTAATGTCACAGTTTTAGTACTTCCTTTCTTTTGTCCTCTCATTATACCTGCAAGGAAAGTTTAACTCTGTAGCGAATCCAACAGAACATATCTTCGGATGATGGATTTGGTTGTAAAATTAAGGCGTGGCTTATAATTGGGGGTTTCGAATTCAAGGACTGGAAGCGGCACTTTATTCCATTTCAGTAGTTAATTCATTTTCTTCACTGAAGGAGTTTTGAATTTGATCTCTATTTAAGCGTGCCTGTGCTCCTTATGCCGGACATTTATTTATTTTGACAAAGACGAATTTCTTGTGTATTTTTTCAGGGTTTGGAAGTATATTCTGAAATTTGGAAACCAAAGACTTCTGTGAACGTTTGATGCTTCCTCATTTGGTCGGCGCTAACAGTCGTCTTGGACAGAGATATCCCCTCTCCATCGTACTCAATTAGCAATTTGATAGTGTACTTTCTCCTGGAATTCCCACACACTTACGATAATGGGGGACGACGGCTTGCCATCCCAATTTGGGATTGCCTTGTTAGATCTACGCACGATTATGGAATATCGAGGCCCAGAGGCCCAAGAAAAAGTACTAGAGCTCGGTGGATGTCAAGAAATATGCAGAAGGCTAGCCTCGTCACCCATCAACGGTAAGTTACCTTTCATTACATTCATTTATTTTTACTTTTAACGATGGTTAAAGAAACAAAAAATGTATGAGTACCTAAATGCAATATGTTTTGGTGAAAGGCACCTTTCACTAGAACTGGGAAAAGTAGGAACCAGAAAATAGAACAAAATAATGAAAGAATTGCAAGGTCGGAATAATTTACTTTAGCCTATGATGTGATGAACCACATAAATCCCTTGTGCAACCTCAAGCATTCGATCACATATTGACAGGGAACTTTCTCAACCAAAAGAACGAGTTGACAGTCTTCTATCGATTCGTTTAAGCAGCATTATAGCATGGATGACGGGGACTTTTTATTTCGGAGGAAATAATAATAATAAATACTATTTGCTTGTTTCTATTCCATTATGTATTGTGAAGGTTTTCCTATTTTTCATTAGTTAGGATTAGAAGGTTTAACTAAACAGTGAATGACCTACTTAGGCTTTATTCCATTTTGAGTAAAATATTCAAAAATTGGAATGGTCGATCCAGTATGATTTACAATAGTTTATTTAACAGAAACTAGTAAATGAGTACAGATTTTCTTTCAATTACCGAAAGTTGATACCACTACCGTGTTAAAAATCCGTATGATTCCAATTGCAAACCCTATGTTTTTTTCTATTTTAGGGCTGAGTGGGTCAAAGTCAGACCTGGAACTCAGGCGCCAGGTATATGGTGCCAATGTCATACCGCCCAAGCCTCCAAAAACGTTTCTTATGCTTATGTGGGAAGCCATTCAAGACGTGACGCTCATCATTCTTCAAGTTGCAGCCCTCGTTTCTTTGATTCTGTGGCTTGTAACAAAATACAGTTCTGGAGATGAAGATCATGGGGATGATGAAGAGGAACATGGTTGGATAGATAGTGTAGCCATCTTAGTATCCGTTGTTGTCGTGGTGCTGGTCACTGCCTTTAATGACTACACAAAAGAGCGTCAATTTAGAGGCTTGCAAAGTCGTATCGAAGGAGAACACAACTTTTCAGTGATTCGGGGTGGTGAAGTACGACAAATACCCGTTAGCGAGATTGTTGTCGGTGATATATGTCAGGTGAGAGAATTTACCGAGTTCTGCCAAGTTACTTTATTAAATGAGTAACCTTGTACTTTTTAATTAAATAATCTAAATCGTTATCAAAATAATTCTAAATAAATCGGTGAATTACGTTATGGTAGATCAAATATGGAGATCTCCTTCCTGCGGACGGCATTTTATTACAAAGCAACGACCTCAAAATAGATGAATCCTCATTAACTGGTGAATCCGATCATGTCAAGAAAAGTGAAAGCACCGACCCCATGATGCTATCCGGTATGAAATAAATGGGATATATAATTCTATAATTAAATGCAACTATTGTATTTTATGAAAAATATTTTCAATTTGAAGGTACTCATGTCATGGAGGGGAGTGGTAAAATGGTTGTGACCGCAGTTGGTATTAACTCTCAATCTGGTATTATCTTCGCCCTGTTGGGAGCTGCTGCTGAGGAGCAAGAAAAGCCAAAAAAGAATCAAGGTACGTTGATTTCCCGACCGCTTTCATAATTTTGAAGGATTGTTCTTTCTGGTGTGGTACTTAAATGTTTTTAATTGGAGTAGAGCCAATAAGGGCCGAGATACCGGTGTCGATCAACAAACGAGATGAAGAAGCTGGGATAAGGCCAGTTATTTCTAATAGTCATGCTGCCATGAGAGACGGAAGACCACCTCCTATTCCTGAAGAAGCCCCAGTTCCAAAAGAAAAAGTTGAAGACAAAGGGCATGAGAAATCTGTTCTCCAAGCAAAATTAACCAAACTTGCCATTCAAATTGGTTATGCCGGTAGGTATTCCAAATGTTATTCGAGTTCAATTCGAAGAAGAAAAGTAAATTAATCCCGAACTTTTTTAATCTAGGAACCGGAATCGCCGTTCTAACCGTTGTGATAATGTTCGTGCGATTCAGTGTGAATACATACGTTATCGATAATCAAATATGGCACATTAGTCATGCCCAGAAATTCGTTAAATTTATCATCACTGGAATCACTGTGTTGGTTGTCGCGGTTCCGGAAGGTTTGCCACTTGCGGTTACACTCTCATTGGCATATTCTGTTAAGGTATTATATGATTCGACAATATTTTGGAAATAACCTTGAAACCATTTGATCACGATGGGAAATCTAATGACCATTTGTCTGTGTTGTTTTTTAGAAAATGATGATAGATAATAATCTCGTACGCCATTTGGATGCTTGCGAAACAATGGGAAATGCCACAGCTATCTGCTCGGATAAAACTGGTACACTTACAACGAACAGGTATATGTTTGTCACCAATGTGTAATTTTGCAGTACTTAAATTATAATTTTTCTCAGCATTCTGACATAGTATTCTTTTTCTAGAATGACAGTCGTTCAGTCGTATATATGTGGAATACAGCGGAAATCATCTCCTAATTTTTCGGATCTTCCTTCATACGTGGGAGATGTTCTTGTTCATGCCATTTCTGTAAACTGCGCTTACACTTCCAGATGTTTGGTAATTTTTTTTAATTGGAGAATTTCTTGTTTGAACTGAAATTATACTGGTGAATATTAAATTTTAAATTCCTTGAAATTAAAGCCTCCGGATAATCCAGGAGAGTTGCCAAAACAAGTTGGTAATAAGACAGAATGCGCTTTGCTGGGATTTATTAGAGATATTGGTAAAGATACTAACGCAGTTAGAGACCAAATTCCTGAGGAATCTTTCACTCGCGTTTACACTTTCAACTCTGTACGTAAATCCATGAGTACTGTCATTCCACGACCCGGAGGTGGATATCGACTATTTACTAAGGGTGCTTCTGAAATGATCCTGAAAAAGTGAGCTTGATTTAATAAAGGATATGAAATTAATTGACGAAATATTAAATTTACGACTGTACTATGTTTTAGATGTTCATACATCTTTGCAAAAGATGGAAAAGTGGAGAAATTCTCGAGGGATATGCAAGATCGACTGGTCAGCAACACTATAGAGCCAATGGCTTGCGATGGTTTGCGAACAATTGCAGTGGCATATAAGGATTTCGTACCTCACAAGGGCGAAGAAAATGAAGTAGTTTGTGAAGGTGAACCTAACTGGGACGATGAGGATAATATTGTAAAAGATCTCACCTGCGTTTGCATTGTTGGAATTGAAGACCCTGTTCGGCCTGAAGTAAGTACAGTCTTGTAGTATACATTTCGAATAAGTCGACTACAGTTTGACATTAAGGGATTGATCCCCTACAAAATACAATTGGGTTACGTCTAACATTCGTGTTTTAATTTTATAGGTACCTGATGCTATTCGAAAGTGTCAACGAGCTGGTATTACTGTGAGAATGGTAACCGGAGACAATGTAAATACAGCCCGATCCATTGCTCAGAAATGTGGTATTTGCAAACCTGGTGACGACTATCTGGTTATCGAAGGGAAAGAATTCAATCAACGAATCCGTGACAGCAATGGCGAAGTTCAGCAACACCTCCTCGATAAAGTGTGGCCTAAACTCCGTGTTTTGGCTCGTTCTTCTCCCACTGACAAATATACGCTTGTGAAAGGCATTATTGATTCGAAGGTGAAACATTTAGCCCAAGTTTATAACATGGCTGAAAAGTTTTAAAGTGTTGAATTGTCAATTTATTATTAAATGATGACATTACAATTTTGATCAATATTCGATTTTGTCAAACAGGTGAGTGAGAACAGGGAAGTTGTTGCCGTAACTGGGGATGGAACCAACGATGGTCCAGCCCTGAAGAAAGCTGATGTCGGGTTTGCAATGGTGAGCTATCAGATATGGTTTATATGATTTGACTTATGCAATGCTGTACTAATGGACTAATTAATAACTCGCCATTTTGATGTACAGGGGATCGCTGGAACAGATGTTGCAAAGGAAGCTTCTGATATTATACTCACGGATGACAATTTCTCGAGCATTGTGAAAGCCGTTTTATGGGGTAGAAATGTGTACGACAGCATAGCAAAGTTTCTTCAGTTCCAGCTGACCGTCAATGTTGTTGCGGTGATTGTGGCCTTTATTGGTGCTTGTGCTGTGAGTAGCAGTCCCCTTAAGGTACGTTCAAATTCTCATACTGTATTGCTCTGTTCAAATTGAAATAGCAACACACGAAGGTTTCATTAAAAAATACTTGATTTTTCAGGCTGTGCAGATGTTGTGGGTGAACTTGATTATGGATACTTTGGCGTCTCTTGCCTTAGCTACTGAGCTGCCTACCCCGGATCTGCTGTTGAGGAAGCCATACGGTCGTACAAAGCCACTGATCTCTCGAACTATGATGAAAAACATTTTGGGACAAGCTATTTATCAGCTGGTTGTCATTTTCACCCTGCTATTCATTGGTAACAAATCTTTGAAATATACTGGATTCCAAGATATGTGTCCAACTAATGAAATTAACTAAACAACATGCACTTAAAGTAGTCCCTATCAATTTAAGACACGTCAGGTGACGTGCACTTCAGCGACAGCAATTTGTCTACCGCGATTTAGTCTTTAGTTCTCAATTACCTAAATATTTATACCTCATACTTTCAAAATATAATGCTTTTTCCTTTTTGCAGGAGATAGGCTTTTGGACATTGATGACGGGACAACGATCAACGAACCTACAACCCATTTGACAATGATATTTAACACTTTTGTGATGATGACTCTCTTCAATGAAATCAATGCCAGAAAAATCCACGGTCAAAGGAACGTTTTTAAAGGAATTTTCACCAATCCCATTTTCTACGTAATTTGGATTCTGACTGCAGGCTTGCAAGTAAGTATAGCTTTTTAAAACACTTTGTTCTACGACAATTTAAATGATAGTACTAATTTTAATTTTTTTTATTTTTAGGTTGTAATCGTCCAGTATGGAACACTTGCCTTTTCTACGTATCCTCTAAGCCTTGAGGAATGGATGTGGTGCTTAGTTTTTGGCGTTGGTGCTCTCGTCTGGGGTCAGGTAGTGACAACAGTACCTACCCGTACGCTTCCTAAAATTCTATCGTAAGTGGTGAACTACCTTTTTTAAAAAAAATCTAAAGACTAGTTGGGGAAAAGTTTAAAATTTAATGATTTAAACAGATGGGGAAGAGGTCACCCAGAACAGTACACAGATGTTGTACCCATGGGTGAAGATGGGTACGATGCTGACGCTGAGAAAAGACGAAGCACAGGACAGATTTTATGGATACGAGGGCTGACTAGGCTGCAAACCCAGGTAGGTGTTTTAAACGTTGTCGTATGAGGTGGCTTATTCAAATTATTGAGGATACAGATCGCGCTTCTATTTCAACATCCGAAAACTTCGTAGAATGCCTCAAGAAATTCTTTTAATAATGTGATGGTTTAATTGATAAGGATGGTGCAGTGATTCATCAATAATTTTCACGTAGACCTTTATACGTCTATACGTATTCTAAATGGCTCTAATTATGAAGGCTCTACAAATTTGAAGAGTACCGATATTTCGAAATTCAGAAGTTTTCATTGAGAGCTTTCCGGTATATTAATGATAGTGTAAATCAAAGTCAAATCCTTTATTTGTTCCTCGATGAGTTTTTGAATCACTGCAAATCCGGTTGATAAAACGGTAGGAAGTCCTCATGCCACATAAAGTGCCAGTACGTAAATCAATTTTTCGTTAATACTCAGCATAGTCAATTATTGAGAATCAGAGACACTTTTGTGGTTTTTCATGGCACGGTATGTCGATATGACTACGTTTTGTCGTTAAATTTCAATTATATTGATTGCATTAAGTTTGCAACGTAAACTTTTTAAAATGACAAAGATCTAGCTCCTTGAGCTCCTACTTATCAAAAACGGATTTAAATCTCTTTTGAAAGGCAAGGCGCCTATTGATTCTTGGATTTTATGCAAGAAATCAGATGATTTTTATTAGCCTCAGAAGCGTACTGCATTTCATGCTGAAGTCTGTATATAGCATCAGTTATTTGATGCAAGTGTGGGGCAGCGTTATCCTGACTTGAATTGCTTTTACCCTATAACTCTATACCTCTCAACCTCTACCTCTGAAAACCTTCTTATTCATTTGCCCTTATGGCAATGATATCTAACTGCTGTCCTTGGTGGTAATTAAATTACGTCCATTTACCACTGACCATACCAGTCATACCACTCATACACGCCGGACTGTCATAATTCGATAGTGAGACAGCGGGTCCGTTTTTTGTTTTTATTTTGTTACCTTTGTTTCCCTCTTCTTTAAACTCTTTTCTTCGTTCAATCTAATCTGCATAAATACTCTTCTTGTGGAGGTTCTCCTTTTCTCTAATCCATAAATGTCTCTCACCCATGAATGTAATAAACAGCGTCTGAATCCTTGTTATTATTATCTTTACTTCATATATATATGCGTGAGTGACTAACGTGTACTTTTCAACCCTGCTTGTATATTCGAAGATACATTATATTATTGACATCTAGCACACTTGCCACATCGGCTAAGAGACTCACTAAAAGATATTTAAGCCACTTTTAGCTCCCGTAATGCAGTTCAAAGATTTATAAACTGCTCCGAGAAATTAGTACAAAATGAGTGTTCATAGTCCGAAGGGACGAGGAATCTTTTAATTAATGACAGAGTAACTAAAGCCATCCTCTCTGCCCTTCACTCGAGCAGGTAATAATGTTAGGCTCTCGTCATGATGAGACTGGAATACAGCCGTTCATCGACAACTTGATGCTTAGAGAAATCAATTCAACTCGAACTGAACCGCATTACTAGTGAATGTTCAAATGACCCTATGCTTTTACAAGCCTTACCGGTTTTATAGTAGTGTATGTATTCACTTATTAGTAGTTTTGATTTCGTTAATATCTTGCGATAAATATTTTAGAGCATATGGAGCTAAGAGTGTCCGCAATCCTTTCATTAATTTGCAATTGTCTCAACTTAACCTATGACGCAAGTGTCATACTAGATCCCTTGTTAGTAACTCTAATTTTTGCTTGAAATACAATCTTTATTCTGATTTATGGTACTCGTTAAGTCAGCGTTATCAAAAAACCTGAAGATGCTGACTTACTTTTGTGCATGTCTTTCCCGTGTATAAATTCAAATATTTGTAATCCTACCCCTATTTTTGGTTGCCGTTATCAGTCTTAAGTCTACGGATGAAAGGCTGATGGGCTTATCATAAACATCTATGCAATTGAACCGTCCATCGTCCTTGCATCTACGATGACCATTTAGTCATGAAATTAGTAACTCCAATAATTGATACTGTATTTTATGTGATCGTCAAGCTTGTGAGATCACGTCTGTTAAATAAAGTCCCTAACTTTGTAGTAGTATACATATTATAAGGTACTCGCCACCATATGAATTAAGGGATAGGAATTTTATGGTGGGAGTCTGGACAGATTTACAACTATACTATGACATATTGTTCCGTATTTTAAAATATTTTAACATGAGAATTAAAAAAGTTAGTAGAAAAATATGTTGAAACTGCACATATCATGCAGTGGATCAGTTAACCTAATACACTATTTGCCCGAGTATAAATTAGCATGATTTCTAACTCTAGTCCATCTCTTTCCTTGTTCTAGTTGTCAATCATCCATTGATTTCTATTCCTATTCGATTGCAAATCCCCAAAGTCTTGTCTAGTCAGCCAAGTTGGGCCATGTCGTAATGTTGATCGTACATTTTTGAAGATATCATTGTTTCCTACCATCCCATTTTGTGGACAGCATTTGTCAGATGTCCTTGTCCCCATGAGTTCCATACGAACCCTACAATTCCTCTTCGGACGTCAGTAGTGTTAAACATTGTGCAGTATTAACGTTGCTCGCTTCGGAAAATCAATGGACTTAAAATGCAATGCAAGTGAATGATAGCCGTTTGAATAATTCATACAAAATTGGGACATTCTTTCTACTCAGAGAAAGTAATACGATGAGCCAGCTTTCTGGTGCATTGACTGAGTGATTTTTCTTAACGACGGTTGACTGGGAGCAGCGCGTGAAATATTTAGAGAAGTTGCATGTGATTTTGACTCATCGGAAGTTAGGCATCTGTAACACAGTACCGACACGGCTAGTGAATTGACTTGAACATACTGTAGATCCGCTTTTTGGACAGACTGAATTCAAATCCCGTGATATATTCTTGTGATATGAATCCGTACGTTGCTCAAGAGGTCTTTTTGATTGTGCCGAGCTTTTAAATATGTGGTAGTCAAGCCACTCTCTAACTTTAGTAGGAGTTAGATCACGAACAAATTTCTTAATGTTTGAATCTCCAATCTTTATAGTCAACTATTGTCAATACAAAGTACAAGTACACAGTAAAAGTTGTCAAGGACCGAAAGCTTTTTTTGTAAGAGACCTAAGCTTGGTATTGATATAGGAGGGTACACATAGATTAGAAATAAATAAAAAGAACCCGAAAGGATTGGAGAAGCAAGATCACGCAAATGACACAAGCCTTTCCTCATGCCTCTCTGTCCCAATGTCCTGTTTTTCAGCTGAGAGTGATCAGGGCATTCAAGTCGACGCTGGAGGACTTAGAAGAGAAGCGGTCAGTGCACAGTCTGCACAGTTTGCATAGTCTTCGCAGCTCAAGAAGCCATCCAGGAACCCGACCAATGTCAGACATCAGTTACATTGATGAAGATCCGACGAAAACCCCATCCCCTATGACAGAAAGTCAGAAATCGACTGGGAATCAGTTACTCAAATTTGGGGCCATGACAAGTGATGAAAGGCGGAATGTTCGATGGACGAACACGGAAACGTTACCCTCGGCACGGAGCACATTGAGTCCTCACCGTCACATCAGCCGGGCTCTATTACCCGAACTACCCAAACTCGTTCACGAGACGAGCATTTAGGAAGAATTTCCACATGATGTGTGGCTTATCAGCGGGGATTCTATATCTATCTTCATCTATCATCTCCGGAATTTATTGGGAAACTCTTCTCTTGCCTCACATGTGTGTCTTCCTCTTCTTACCTTCCTTGGCTTATCATTTCTCCTTGACCTGTCAAGTATCAGAAGCCTGATCAGTATTATCATATGGCTTATATACTCCTCCTCCTAGTACTCATCTAAAAGTATTGATATATATATATATATAGTTGTGATGAATCGGCTTTCAATATTCATCAACTACCCAAAACAGTAGGTTCAAAAGACGCGTTCTATTCCGATACCGTCGTCAACACTATAACGTCTGCAACATGTACCTATGTATTTTGATGGTGAATACCTATAACTAGTCGAATTTAGGGCTAGATACAGTTCATGCTCATCTCTGCATGTAATTGAAGATGCGCTCAAAATTTAGTCGCTACTAGGATTATGAATAGACTTACAAACAATGTATGTAGATGAATTACCACTATGTCCGATACTAAAGGTCGCAACTAGGCGTATCCTCTTTCATTGCTACAAACGTATGTACAGTACGGTCATTAGAGTCGACCTTGTTTAGAAACAATACTCTTTCTTGTGTTCGAAAGCATGGTATTACGAAACGAGGCAAGAACTTTGTAGGGAATTAATTAATTGCAATATTGCAAAGACAACTAAAAATCCTCGAGATGTAATTTACAATACATTCATTCAGGAATTGGAATGACAGTCTAGTCAAGTTGAAATGGTCATTTAAAAGCTACTGATATATCATATCTCCTCAGATGATGCCATGTCAAGAGAGCTAAACCTCAGGACCATTTACTACTAGGTTAGAAATATATTAAAACGTTAAATGAAAGGTAGCTATTTAAACAGATTGGAATAGTTTTGTAGTGGAGGACTATCCGACTCTCTTTAATTACTATGATAACTATGATAAACTAAATGTGATAGACGTATGCAATAGAATGTACCGTTTCACCAATCGCTCCTCTCAGTCTCAACCTTTTCTGTGTAAAATCGCATACCTTGTACCTAAAATCATCTTCGTTGTGTAAGCAGTCTTATTGTGATTTAGCGACGGACACTTCGTGTTATCGCTTTGCATGTCTCCCTGACCTGTAGTTTGTAAGTCTTCATCTTCTGTACGGTACTCCTCTCCTCCGCTTTCCAGTCATGTCATGTTCTGGAACTCGTAAAACCTGAGCAACAATTCTGGACAACTGTTGAAAAGCCCTGTTGTAGGTTTCCCTGCAATATCTGTGTTACGGTGCCCTTTGTTCGTTCGCCTCTTCTCCTACGTCGAGTACTCTGATGTAGGAATAAGTATTATGTAACCTTTGTACCCTGATAATGTTGAACTTATCCAATGTAAGAAAAGAAAGTAGATTCTATAGAGAAGCCTTTGATTATACTCACACGAAAATTGTTATACATTTCCGTGATAGACTTGAACTGACTGTTGATTCAATTTTTTGTAACGTGCAAAAGTCTTGTACATTAGCAATACTTACAACTACATTAGACACATCATTGTATTTTCTTCGTATAGTAAGACCTTATTCTTCGTCCTTAACTTTTATAGTCTCCGTTGCAGTCTTGATAGATTTGGAAAAAGTGTGAAAATGCCTACCAACCAATAATGTTAAACTGCCCGTCAATAAATTTTGGCTCGTATTCTTCTCCTTCCTTTTTGTACCTGTTTCAGGGTATGATACATTTCAATACTTATACAAACCTACTATATGTAAATACGGGGTTCACAAAGTGACCAACAAGATTGTTAATAGAAATGCAATTTTCTTATCAATTCAATTCCCAAAAAAATGCCCGAGGAATGATTTTCAAAGAAAGTCAACTTTCTCCAAATTTAAATTGTGTCGGTTCGAATTACAAATGATAATTTATGCGACGACAAATGAGAACTAAAATAGATCATTACTCGGATTTAAATTAACCTTTGTGTGTATAGTGTAGCTATTCAAAATCTGATCCCATATTAAACGTTATTGTACTTGGATGATTTCAAATGGGTCTTGATGTTTTCGTGAACAAGGTCGAATTGATGGGAAATATTAAGTTTCACTAAAATCTCGTTGTCACTTCGATCTTCCACCTTTCAAAACTTTAATGCAATTAACATATGTAGATAAGAAGATATTTGAAATCATATCTCTGAATAAATATATTTCCTTGAATATTTGTATATAATATATAAAATATATACAAGTATACTGATCTCAGAATTCGATCTGGTGACTACTAAAGCGTATCTATTGGAACGAAATTTCCTGAAAATAAAGTCAAGTCTGTATCAAATACCATCTATAAACCATAATCTTGAATGTTACTTCACGTTCTTAAGCCTCCATCCATAAGCTTTTTTTAACAGTTAATGTTGATTAAAAGGTCCCTTGCTTTATTGCTACTAGTATTTGTAAAACGAATAGTTTATTAGTTTTTGTCTACTGCAGAATTAGCAAGGGTTCAATGGCATCTATTTATGCCGGATCCAAAGTAGTAGATCTTCTTAATTCACTGGTAATTATCATACTTACAATTAGTCAAAAAATCTAATCCCGCACGTTGTGTTTCATTTGCATGAAGCGAATACATACAAGTAGTATTCATGAAAAACTGCTTCTCATTCAGTTGATTGCCGTTGCAGTTGAGTTGTATCAAGATGCTTGACTGCTGAGCTGGTCATTAAATATTATTACTAGAATGCGATTTATTTCTCGAGGAAAAGTACACTTTAGGTAGGGAGGCCATGCAAGAGCATACTGGGTTATCATTGAATTTAAAGACCAAAATAAAAGTAGTTAAAGACGTGCCTTAAGGTGCAGGGTCGTCATGTATGTACATAATGAAAATACTAATTATTTTACCCTCGTCAACTTTCAAATTCTGTCTAGTTAAATCGTCTAGAGAGCATTGCCAATGAAAACAAGCCGACGGATTTTTATTTATTTTCCTCCTTGAGTTCCTTTCTTGGTTCTTTATGATTTCCTTCTCTTTCCTGTCTTTCAAGTTCTCTTGAATAAGTCTGTCTGTCTGGTGGATTGTGGTACAGTGTGTATCTACTGCAGATTAGTGAGTGCCAGCCAAGCATCTTATCTTTGTAATTAGGATCTGTCAACGAGATAGATTTCTGTCTCTCTTTTCCTCTCCCTGTGTTGAGAGAAAGAACACCCTAAACGCGTAGTCGGACATAACTTGTAGTTTACTTACGAATTTACTATGTGTAGTCAGAGACACACATGAATTACTAGATGTAGATAGTTAATAGTAAGGCTGGCTTAAACAACTGATTATCTACTTAAGATTAGTGTATAAAATATATGTGGTATCATGTATTTGTGTAAGAAAATGGCAGAACAGTGGAATAATCGTTAGGGTAATTATATTTTAAGAACTGGCTGTCATCAGTAGGCAAAAGCAGACCCTAAGAAGTATCCCTATCAAATGTTCCTTGAATTTTCGATTCCTTCCAAATGTCCTACCCTCCCTCATGAATCAAGCCCCTTAATATGTTTGACTTGCAAAGCTGTTTCACTTAAAATCTCACCGCACTGCCCTTTGATGTGTAAGGTCATAGGCGGTGAGTTGCAAGAGAGATTGATCCCGGTTCCCTACAGCAAGAGTTCCACAGATCAAGCTGTAAGCCTCCTTTCAATGCTTTAATATTTCTTAATGTGTGATCTCTGTTACGTCAGAAAAAAATACTCTAATACTTAATGACGTGTATTGTCATTTTTCGCACTGCATCCTGCATGTAACTCTTTACTCATGGCTTCTCTGTAGAATCGTATAAATCTAGTTCTAGAAATCCGTGCTTGTCGAAGACATAGAACTTGTTGCCTGCTCTCATAGTACTTTCACTTTGTTTGTACTCATGTAACTTACGGTAGTGTCTGTACTTTCAGAACACTCCCCATTCAGATTCGTCAGTTCCGTGCATGGCTTCTTGTGACACTTGTGATAATGGAAATAATGAGTGCAACTGATCGCATTCAGCTCCTCTGTAAATAATTAAATAAATAGAGCACACTGACAAACCGAGATGACTCGGATCCATTCAAAACGCTTTAGAGTCGTGTTTCTGTGACCTCCCAAAATCCATGGCATGTATGTTAATCCAACCAATAAAATGGTAAACTTGTATGTCTATTTAATTGTCAAAAATACACCCGAATTACCCGGATTGTTTGGTTTTGTGTTAATCATCCCAATTATACCCTGTGAATACGGACAACGGCGTTGTCTTAGACGTGGAGTGTCTTTTGATGATAAGTGTCCTCCTTGTAAAACCGGACCAAAAAAAATCCCCAAAAATGTGCCGTATTTATTGTCAACTCTTGTACTTCGTCGGAAGACTATTGTTGAAGAACTCCATTCTGGAATTGTTCATAATTGTTTTGCTTTGTCTGTTATCCGGAGGACAACGTCAAACTTCAAGTTACAAGTAGCACGAGTCGTCTGCATTTAATAAATGGGGAGTGTCATAAAAAATGTCGAGTACGCAATGTTTAATGGAACTGAGCTATGCATAACTTACGAGATGCACTTAATTATTTATAAATATATATTGCTACCACTTTGTCATTTATCATGATTCATGCTGGTTTGCTCTCAATGTGTATGCCAATTTCAATATACAACAGTATATATAAATGAGAGGTAGTCTCGTCCAGCACCTTTTATATAATTGCTCTATTTAAAGCTACATTTCTTCACCGTTGTTACAAGCTGTTTTATTATTTACGTATTCAAGTATTAAGTTAGCTACGTTGCACTTTAATTCAAACGTATCGCATTGCATTGCATGCGGCTATTATCGTGCTTTCACAAGGAAGGGAAGTCAGTGGACCATTGACAAAAACTATACGTTCAATTTAATCAGTTTTTAACTTTACCGAGTTCAGTATTTAAAATTAAACATGCCGTAATATTGTGGAGGTTGGATCAATGATGGGCCATATTTTTAATAGGATCACAAAAAATTATCAATTAGACACAAATAGATCCCTTTTTAGAAGCCGTTGCGAAAAGAATGTAGTTCAAAATATTTTAAATGTTTAAAAATCCAATTAGTCAGTTCAATGTCATAAAAATAATCTTAAGCGTAAATTTTGGTTCTCAATCGGAAAAAAATGACTAGTCTTTTTAGTGTTACCTTGAACACCCCAAAATTATTTTTCGTACTCCATAAACCATCTAATCAAGTATAGGAAAAAACATATTTCGTCAACGAGTTTTAATGAAGTAGAATCAAGCAAATCTACGCAAATGTGTTAGTGTAGTTCTGTCTGCGCTATTGAATAGCAGCATTGCACACTTTGCATTTAAAATGTGATAAACCTGTAGATTGAGTGGAACTCATTAGAACTGACCATCACAGAGTGATTGGAATAGTAGCTTAAAATGCAACGTAGATGTTTTACACCTATAGCTACAGTCCCTCTCATCGATTTTAGAGTTATAAATTAATTAAAGAAGAACTTCGAAGCTATTTTAGGGCAAACAATTAAAGCTAGCCTCGTTCGTCGTTACTGCTGCATAATAACGAGTAAAGCTGAGTAATATCAGACCGAGTTATTCCTGAACGATTCAGTCACTCTAAATATTGTTCAGAAGCAAAGTGCTACAAAGGCAACGTATTTTCAAAAGCTTGAAAATGTTAGTTAGATCGGGATCTGAACCTGGAATAAATCCAAGATTCAGCATGAGCAAAATAAACGTACTTTCGTTGCTTCTGTTGAAAAGGTCGATGAGGTGTCGACCGATGTAATTTAAATTTTAACTAAGAGCTCAAAAGCTAAATAATACGTCAATGATCCATCCTCCTCCAAGAGCATGAACTTTTATCTGAAAGTAATTTACCGAACCCGACATGGCATTTCGATGATATTACGATCTCCAAGGTTTTCCCATTGTTTGGTCCAAAGGCTTCCTTCTCGAAATCCCGTAATATTCATTCCTGCAACTCTGGGCTCTCGAATCTAAACGTTCGATGGCCGAAAAGCCGGAGATAAACCGTTAAATTAGAGAGCCAAGGCGTGATTGAATGAATATTCTCGGATAGTTAATTTTTTATGGCGACAAGTACAGCTGCAGCATTTGTGATGGATGATCAACAGAGCTGATTTATGATTCCGCATGTTGGCTGCATTTCTAAGGGGCTAAATTACTGTGATTTGAAAGCAATTTAAATTTTTCTCAATGTTTTCAATCACTCGCAATTTTTTCAAATTTTATTATTGGAGATAATTAATGGGGGTCGAAAGATGTGTTAACTTTTTAATTGGTAGGCTGCAAGGCTGCAACATGGTTTGGGTGAACAAAAAGGCCGGCTGACGGAGGTAAATCAGCTCTGTTGTGTGTCCATACAGTGTGTCACCACATTTGAAGGTAGAGGATGACTGCTAAAAATATGTCTTGTGTTTTCTCGATTTCATTACAGATCCGAGTAGTAAACGCTTTCCGTCAGGGCCTAGACACTCGGTACGGAGAACGGAGCAATCCATCCATTGCAGCGGTTCTACAAAAGCAGGCATCACTCAGTAAGCGTCTGTCGCAAACCTCTTCCATCGAATACGCCGATAACTTTCCGTACGAAGTCTCTGTTCCCGAGTTCGAAAAACTATCCTCTCGAAGTCATACAGAAACAGCAGTCTAGTACTCTGTCATCATGGTATTAGTTCTACCTAATTGTACAATAATCCACTGCAGCTCCCTAAAGTGTATCATTCTCATTTTGTGTACTCAAAAGACCGTTTCAGATAGGCCTATATCTACTGTATGAGCAGTGCTCTTGTAACATAATTCTTCTTTGCGTGTGTGCAAGTTTGACAGTCATATAACAAGTATGGAGCCATCCCTGCAATTAAAGGTGGTGGTTCAGATTGATGAAATGCTATATATATATATACATATATAATACATGAGTTGGCCTAGGAACTTTCACTTTCCAACAATATCGTCTAGTCTTTTAAATCCTTCTTCTCAGGCTTCGTCAACGTAGAATTCACATCATAACTCCACATGTGACCAACACACCAAGTATATCACTTTGTGTAAAATGAAATGAGGGCTACGCCGTACAATATTTCCCAATTTCCCCCTCCCCCAAGTATGGCCTAGTATTCCTACTCATTAAATGAATTTCCTGATGAGGTCTGATTGAATTGAGACCCGGTGAGAGATGTTCCTGCGTTTTGCAGGATCCTTGGTAGGGATAATAAATTGGTGCTACAAGAAGTCTCTGCATAAAACATACTGAGAATGCAAAAAAAAATAATAAGCATAAAAAAATCCGTTGCTACAAGGCAAATAAACTTTGATAGTGATTCCTTACGAAAACAATACAGCCCCTCTCGTAGTTGGTCAGACAAATAACTCTCATTCTGTCCCCACGTCCAGAGTCCAGGTTATTCCGCAAGCCAATTTTGCAAGAAGAGGCAGGCAGGTTCCGTCGTATGAATAAAAGCCAATCACTATTTAAAGAAACACACTATACAAGAAAGCTGTACGTTTTCCGATACTCACCTGTCTGGAAACAGAGGAGCAGGCTACATATTAATTAAAAAGCAATACACTTCAACAATTCCCAGTGTTTTGCATGCAACCAGATCCAAATTTGTGTTATTCTTCGTGTCTCCACGAAACATGTCTTTTTACTATTTCTCCAGCCCGTCTAGACAGTTAAAACGCTGAGAGTATATAACTGGAGGACTTGTAATGGAATAATTAGCTCCTCAACATGCATTTTTATGGACTTACTCCTGATTTCACATTCAGAATATTATTAGCTAAGGTACTGGAGTTCCAGTTAAGTAACAAATGTAAGGAGGAGGAATGATTGTGCACAAGGGACGAGTGAATGAAACGATACGACGGGTGTCACTATCGATTATACTAGAGAGCAGAGATAAGATTTGAGCATTAGAATTTATTAGTATTGTTAAAAAATGAGAATTCAGAAGAGGGATTTTGCTTGACTATAATTAGTATGATATATAGCCCTTGCATGTACGTACTAACTAACTACTAATAAGAGGAGGAATCATATTAATTGTATAATGATCAACCAACTCATCTACCTTAGAAAGACAGACAATGATAGAGAGGTTTGTAAATTGTATGGAAACTTAAGCTTAAAATTAGGTTTCTCTCTATTTAGGCCGTATATAAACAACTGCATTTACCAGATTATCATTGTAAGTAAAAACTTTGCTCTCACCGATTTTCTGCCCCACGCAACCCTCCTCTCCCACGAAAGTTATAATATCTGTGTATAGCTTTAGATTACAATATAATTTACAAGTTCTTTTTTAATGATTTTGAATTCGGGTGAATCAAAAATGATAATCTCCGGTTTGTCACTGTCCCTTTACTCTTTGCAGAGCCGTAGAGGAGTTTGTAGGACGTATTAAAAGAAATCTCGCTTAGAAACACAATCACTTTTTCAGTAATTACCATTTACTTATATAGTAAAAAGGCATAGTCGTAGGGACTTGTTTTAGGGGGTACTGCCAAAAAATCCTGTGGAATATTTAAGGTGTTAATAGTTTTCTGATTTTAATCAATTAGGTAGAGCTTATTACTTCCATCATGAATATTCTAGTCCGATTGTTCTTATCAGAAGTATGCATATGTACCTTAACATACAATAATATCATTAGTTTAATTTATATTTGTATTTAATCAAAACTGGCAAGATCTGTTCACTTATTAAAACTTGTTCAATTAATAACCATCAGACGATCGAAAACTTTACAGGAAAATATATACGGCCAGTCCCAGATGTACTGAGGAATGATCCAAGTTATTAAGACTACTCTATACAAATATATCGATTATTGAATGAGTGCCGTGATTTAATTTATCCTGTGTCAGGCAGACTGTTTTGTTCCACTTTTCTAGCTCCAGGTTCCTTATCATTGTACTTTTTAAGTGGATGTACGGGAAATTATTGAGAGTTAATTCAGTTTTTCTACATGTAAATATAGAATTTATATATATACACATATATATAAATTATATGCCTTTTGATTTTTAATCATGGTGAAAGTAAGAGACAGATTCATAACAAAAACTATGCATCTAATCAGCATACACTACTATACAGCAAAACATAATTATTAGTAGTAGAAGTAGACTACTCTTCGAAATTAGCTACAATCAACTGCAGACTTGTAAATATACAAAAAATAACTAAATGTTATTATTATTCCTCATCCATTTTCATTCAGTTTAAGTTATTATTAATTACATGCCATCCTTACTTTTCCCTTACATATTATTATTATTATTATTATTATTATTATTATTATTATTATATTAGTTTCAGTATTTTCACCTATACTATTAACCAGAGTCTAATTAAGAGCTCATTCTTATTCCTTCGTAGTTTTTGAAATATTCTCTCAGTCCTCAACATCTTCACTCGTATTTTCTCAGGCCACGGTGGTTCCCTTGAAACTCAATCTTTTATAGGGCATTCAAAATATTCCGAACCAAGGTTCGGTGGATTTATAAATATTAGTTCAATAAACGAGTTGCCTTTGACGATCATAATAAACGCATCGGGAAGTGAAGAGGTGGAGGACTGAGAGAGTCCAAGTCTGAATATGTTAATTAAATTACGACGACGAGTTCCCAATAATAGCGAGGACAGGTTGGTAAAAAAATTTCAAATAAAAATATCACTGTACGTACTTAAAGTCTAATTACAGCGTACATTGGTAGCAAGAAGAGTGAGAGAGAAGAGAAAGAATATTATAAAAAGTAGAATTATTAACGAGTGTTCTATAAAATATTATTGTAACTGTTAAACAAGGTGAAAGGGAAGGAGTAGATGAAATGCGTGGTGACATTAAAAAAGTCATAATAAGGAGTATTAAAAAAATGGATGGAAGTTATTCATGGTTATTACAACTTATGATTATTGTGAAGCAGTTGAGAAGAATACCGTGTATTTTTTATTATTGAGAAAGGTGTACTTGGGAGTAATTTAAAAGAGTAGTCGAAAACGAAATATTAAATACATTCATCCATGCAACTACTACTATACTACTACTACTACTATTAACTACCTAACAGACTACATAATATTAAAATTAAAAGAAAAGATGAGGATGATGATGAACAAGGATAAGAAAATAATAATTTAACAAAAAAGGCAGAGAATAAGACGACTTTTCAACAACACCATATATAGCAGAAACAAAAAGGTTACTAATAACAGCCAGTCAATTTAAAACCGACATGCTTGTTATTTGCTAAACAATATTACCTATATCTAAGTGTTCATTGGATTAATTAATTATAATATATTTCAGACAATGAGCTCACTTGTTTACCAAGTTAGCGTTTTGTTGAATTCAATAAAAAGAGATCCAATAAAGATCCCACTGTTTTATAATGCCTTGATCATTTATTTCATCTTTCGACGGCACTTGCACAAATGTAATGAATTTTTGGAGATGATTGTTTTGGAATAGGAAATCATTGTATTAAAGTACCACAATTCAAACTATGAAGAAACTTGAGGCGTATAATCCATCAGTCAAAATGGTTATTTTCACTTGCATCCATTCTCAAATACAATCATACAAATCCCGGACTGCAACTTGTAAGATTACGAAAAGGCCTACATTGAGTTACGCATTTTTTTCTATGTATTTTTGGAACAAGGAACCGTTGGTGGAAAACCCGTGGTAGCGTGGTAGCAATGCTACTGAAAAATGTTTAGGCAATCGGGAAATACAATTTTTTTTGCTCTGTTCAAATGTTAGGAAAAGGAAGGGCAAAAAAGGCCACCGACCGGAAAATTTTTGGGCTAATTTAAGTTTTGCTTCCAGGGGAGAAATCCACTTTTCCACCAGCGCAAGGAACATCATCCAAATCCAAAGTGTAATTTCCAGAATCCTCTGATTTTTTAGTCGAAAGTACAAATCTTATGAATTAATATAATTAAAATCGAAAAAATAAGTTTAAATTTTTTTGAGAAATCAGGGTGGAAGAGGGCGAAAAATGGGTGTAATCGTAATGGGTTTGAGGTAAAGCGAGTGAGCGAGAAAACTCGTTTTCACTTTTCACCCAAAGCTATTTTTGCCAATGTTTCTACTTTTAAGCCAAAACAAAAGCGTCATGAAAAAGTTACCTGGCAGCGTCAATTTAATTTTAAGTCAACATAAAATAGGGCAACGAATTTTTTTATTGTTCATTTGACTTGTACTTTTACCTGTAAAAAAAATCAGACGATTCTGGAATTATTCTTTGGAAGACCTCCCTTGTAAGGCACGGAGAAAGTTTGATCGACACTTATCAAGCAAAATCATTCGATTTCACCAATCAATATTGCTTCGGATCCATTCAAATAATAATATATTAACATTTGGAAATTCTCATCTTTTATGAAAGCAGAAAAGGTATTATTAAAGTCATTAATCATATTTTTCATAGAAGTCCAACCGGGCATTAATTCGTACTAAGCTATTGACTCTGGTGTCAAGAGCTACCTGGCAAAAAATGCAAATCCTCTTTTGTTTAGAATCTTAGTTAATTCGCATTCTCCAAGGTCAAGTTCACATTTTGCAAACCAAGCGTCTATATTCATTAATCTTTTTCGCCCATCAAAGCAAGCCGGTCCATCGTTGTCTTCTCAGGTTTCCCTGCAGGAGAAAGCTTACTTTCACTCCAGCAGGAATGCAAAAAGCAGGTAACGACTGAACCTCCTTTACAAGGATGACATCATAACTTCATACCTTGAGGTGAAAAATCTTCACACCGGGACGTCCTAAAAATCCTAATCAGCAGACAGCATTAAAGTATAAACGAACTCGAGAATAAACCACATGGACCATTCCTCCTCTTCTACGTTGATTTCTAACCACGGATTTCTGAAGCACCATCTTTCGAGGTGAATTTATACGGTCTCCGGTGTTTTACGATCTACAAGAACGGGACGGGGACGGGAATTGTTGGACTATTATGAGAATCTCGTCCGTACCGTATTATAAACCAGAAACACTTCTTTTACTTGGGGTTGATTTCCTCCTCATGCTTTTGCTTTTGCCGTTCTACTGAAGCAGTAGAAGCAGTTTTTTTCCTCTGCTGCTGGTGGAAGTTGAAGCCTGCAACACTGTTTAATAAACTGCTGTTTTGGGATGTAGTATTAAACTGTATTATTCATCCGCATCTCTCTCCATATAAAAATATTTATGTACAGCAGAGTAGTATTACATGGGAAAAGGATTTGGTTAGCCCCTACGGCCGGGCCAACGGATGGATGGTACTAGTGGTGGTATGGTGATCTGAATCTGACATATCATATAGGAAAACAAAGTCTTCTGTCTCTAGCTGACAAAACTGTCTCTTCTGGTTAGAATAGGGGCACCGATCCCAATATTATTGTTATTCAGTTTTAATTACACATTTAGTCTCCCTCACCATCATTAGTAGTTCCTGTTACATACCCCAGCATAGTATTGAATCAAATAAACCCCTCCCCGCCGACCGAACCTAGTTAACCAATTAACCTTACCATTCCGACAGTTCTGTATTTTTACAAACTGTTTTTTTTCTATTGTTTCCACTTTTCGACCAAGTAGAATTCGTCCTTCAGTTAACTTAGCCGTCAAAAAAGGGTACGGTAATCAATTCATTAACCTCTTTGAAAGGTTTATTCGAATTTATTGACATTTATTGAGATTTTCACAAGAGCTAAATGTATTTTTTGACATCTTAATTGGTATCATGATGTGAACTCGATATTGTAATGTAATTTAATTTCTCCTTTATCAATTGTATGTAGGACCAACCCCAAGGAGAGGTAGAGACAAACATTAAAATGACCAAATTCCAATGTTGGCCAGGACTGGGACTTTATCGGTCTCAAAAGTCCGATAAACTGTAAAACAGCATTTCAAACTACAATCCACCGAATGTGTTGATGTGCCATGGATTTGCAGTTTAAGGAGAACAAGATTAGAACACGATTAATAGCCCGATGTGTAATGACAAGAATAACATTAAAATGTGAAAGATTATTCATCGTCAGGAACGGGAATATGGGATTTAGAGTCTATAAAGTTTGACAACGCTTATTGTCAGTAATATATTCAGTTTTAGAGTGTAGACGTGTAAGGGAACTTCTACTGTGAACTCAATCGAGGATGGAGTTCCATTAACTGATGCAAGTATTGACGCTCATATTTAGTGAATTTGCAACGAATTTTTGGAGACGGCCATAAATTGTAATTATACGTAGCCATTAACAGGGTTTATTGTATAAGCTGATCTATAACCCCTTTGAATTCAACAGATATTCGTATCAGAATTCGATGGCCGAAACACGAACTGAAAATATATTACATATCTAAGACAAAGAGACTTTCATAGAGATAGTGAACGATCGCTTACTGGTGTTGACATTTTGACTGTCAACAAAGTGTGTAATTTTGTACTCGAATCAATGTGAAACGGCAACAACAGGCCAACCTGCTTCTGACTGAAACCTCTGCCTATTTGCTATTTCGTTGCAAAAAATGAGTCATGATTTATTGTACTCACGAGATGAACGATACTGACTTAAACTAATTAAAGAATGAATCATTCTGTAAAATTGTAGTCAAGTTGTTTTGAAATTGAACTGTCTGTACGACAATACGGCTGTATCGAATTTGAAAAATTCACCCGCAGCCCGAATGTACGAAATTGGACTTACTTGGAACGTTCAAACACTCAAACTTCATTGTTTTAAAGGGCGTTAAACAATAGACCCGTTTCACGTTTTCATATTCTTGGGAACTAACACCTATTATACGCAAAAGACAACTGAATCATGTTGCATGTATCCAAAGTACGGAAATAGGCTCTTTAAAAAGGGTTTTGGACAAAGAATTTGTAACTTTTACATTCTTAATTAAAATTAAAAAACCTTTAAGTTCAACACTTCCAACGATTGAGAAGTCAAGTGAGAATTGTGCCACCATACCTACCAGTAAATAACTTTAGAGCGTCTCCAACCTTTATCGCTTAACGTTTATCTATCGATTAAAACGAAGTGTGCAAGTATGAAGTGACCGTCCACATTTCATGAGTGGTTGGAGTACCAAAAATTAAAGATGAAACAACATCGGAGATCATACTTGAAATAATTGGAGAACAGGTAATATTTTAACTTTTATTATGTCATTAAAAGGAAGATTTTTACAGTCAAAGTTTACTTTGTGAATTTATAAAATCTAACGAGTATACTGATTACAGCAACTTTATTTTTGTTTCGAATTATTCTACAACGAAGTCGGCGCACGAATTACAAGTCCTTTCAACGTTTAATTCGGCAATTCGCGTTAGGTTACAAATTTCTCGTAGTATATGTACATAAATGTACGAAATATGTCGAAAAGACAACCGAATTAAGTTAATCCGACTCCGAATTCAAATGTAAATTTCCTCGTACCTTTCTCTAGCTTTGTGGCTTTTCGAGTACATACTTTGTAACATCAAAAGAAAGTCTACTGACAATTTTTAAAGCCTTTTTTGCTTCTGGGGATCAGATTTCTCTCCAGAGTTTCCGTTTCGCTTTGTAATGGAAACCTTTACTTATCATACATAAGATTTCCTAAATCACAAGAATGATGTCCTTTCGAGCGGGGGCTCAGACTACTTTCACCTTCGGTATTTATCGATTGAGGTGGCAAAAAAACGTAAAAATTTATTATTGGGTCTTGAGAGTCGTAAGTCGTAATTGTAGTCGGCTCTCGTTGATTGACGTTCATTCGATTTTGATGATACTGCGGAATGAGATAAGCTTGGTTCGATCTCGAGTGCTTGACTAGATTAAATGTAATCGTAGGGTCGTAACAACGTAACTCCCATCAGGTGTTTTTTCTGTATATGTATCTATTATTTCCATGATTTTAAAACAAGACTGCAACCATCCAAAGTCTTCATTCTTCATGTTTAAAATTTGTATTTCCAAAATTCTCCTATCACGTTAAACTAAATATGATTACTAAAAGTACTAATAATCTGTTTCAGTTTTCATTGAGAATAAACTACAGCGTAATTTAATACCTATATTTATTGCTACGCCCTGTCACCTTTTGGCATCGTAATGTTGTGTATATGAGGTACTTATTTCCTTACACTCGCTGCATTTGTACACAGATTATGCATGCTGGTGTTTTATCTGGGTGGAATTTATCGAATGATCGACAGAGCATTACATAATGCAGTAGTCGAAATATAAGAACTCGAAAGTATAATAATATTCTGTATTATATTAAGTAGTCAAAGATCCGTGTCATATATGTTTCTAAACAGAGATATAAATTACAGTGATAATGAGGCTGGGATTCGATGATATCAAATCCCTTCTCTGTACCTTTAACGAACAATAATTGAAGCTTATGATTGTTAGTATGCGGGAATAAACACTAAAATAAATGTATACTTGCAGGAAATCATCACGCCCTAGTAGTAATGGCACACAAACAATTTGTCCATATTTCACACCAATAACGATATGGTGAGTTATGAATAAGATTCAGATCTCGGAATGATCTGATTTCTGATAATACAAAATCAAATACTGTAGATAGTGAGAGTCATAACATTACCTCATACGAATCTTAACCTAGAGTTTACTAAATATTAATATATATTATATATATATGTATTACTTGAATTTAATTGGTGTTAATTTTTTATTTACTTTCAGAGACCGGGATGAATTTCGAGCGTTCATGTTCACCATTGGGATCTTAACTGTATTGACTGGAAACAGTTTTGTGGCTACAAAAGTATATACTAACGTTTCGTTGCTAAGTACAGCTACACCATGAGCGCAATAAAAGATTTTAGCAAAGTTTGGTACGAAAAATTTCCGGGGAGCGAGCTTCCACCAGCATGGGAAGAGGATGTCAAGAACAATTTAGCAAAACACAAGCAACGGGTGGACGAGCTTCAGAATGAACTGGAACAAGAACAAGTTTATGTTCAGTTTTTAGAGAGCCTTCTGGAAGAAGTCGAAAAACGGAAAGCGGAAACTTGTGGAGATACCAAAAAGGAAAAGAAAAGTAGTGAGAGAGGACAAGAGAGAGATATCAGTGATGTTATCAAAGACACTCTAGAACGAAGATCTCTAATGGGTCCAGACCACGCACTCTCAGCAACTGGTTCCGTCGAAGAGTTGGAAAGTTCGTCTGGAAGCCGAATGTATGAACCATCTGCACGGGGATTGATAGAAAAGAAAGCAAGAAACGGAACCCCTCAAAATAATGTTGAGACCGTGCCTGCGGAAAAGGAACCACCAAAACCGCAGCCTCGAAAAGTCTTAGAAACTAAGCTGGACGAAGACACAGCGGGCGATGATATTACAGACGATTCAAAAGATCATTTTGTAACAGTCATCGAAGTTAATGGATTTGATAAAGCAAAATCTGGTAGCGGCTTGACCAGAGGCATAAGTGATGATTCGAAAAGACTGAGAAAGGTGCCCCCTAGACCCCCACCCAAGAGTTTTAAACGTCCCGGACCAGATTCGGGACCTCTAACGCCGGGTCCAAATGGTCGTTTACCACTCACTACATTTGGTATCCGAGAAGACTCAAGAACTGTTTCAGAAAAGCCAGAAATTAAATCAACCGAAGAAGCGTCAAACAAGAACAGCTTGGAAGCGAGAGGGGATCGACCTGTTGTTTTTGATTCACGTAGTACCTCTTCAAGTAACCCTGGTCCTGGAAACACAAACAGTAGTAGTAATAGCAGTAGCTCATCTCTGTCTTCGAGTGCAGCCAAAGAAGTTTCTATCCCCAGTCATAATCTATTTCCGAAAACTCCGGCATTTAAGAAGTTTGAAGGAAGCAAGCTACCATTGCCACCTCCAATACCAACCGCCCCAGAACAAAATGAAGTGGGCAAAAATCGCCGAAAAGGTTCAGCCCAAGATCAAGAAGCAACGAGTGGTTCTTCGTCGCCAAGAACCTCTCAGCAACCGGCGGAGAAAGATCAGCCTATGCGATCAAAAAAAATATCTGATCTTGTGAATAAGATGGAAGCAAGTAGTCAGCAAGCTCAACGAAAGCAAATGGACCAACTTACGCCGAAGCGTTCTTTTCGAAAGACTTTCAAAGAGGCTAATTTTCATTCTAATTCCAACGAAGCTCTGGTTGCGGACTACATTGACCCATGTGACGCAGAATTTGAAATGATATCAGACCAAATATACGACAGTCCACCAACGGACCCACCATCCCAATTAAATAGTCTGGACAGAATAAGATCCAAAACTGGGACAATGGATCGTCAAGCAAATAATGACGATACTGAGAATGAGCCAATGTATGACACCGTGGCACCCGATCCAGATCAGGAAGATGACTACGTTGTCCTTCTAGAAGACGAAACCAATGAACATAGTTCTACAAATAATTCTTTGCCAAAGAAAAATTCACTGGGTCGGGCTGGAGGGGAGAATCACAATTCCGGAACCATTCCCGATGTTTCAACTATTAAATCCCAAACTTCGATTATGTCTGGTCAAAGCATTACTACTACAACTAGCTCCGGGACAACATCTGATACAGAAGGGATTACAGGAAGTCCACTTCCTCAAGACCACCTCCCTGATGGCGAAAAGCATCAGTCGTCCAACTATGCAAATATTGATTATTTCATAAGGTAAATTTTTAAACACATCATCATTCATTGTAGGAATCACGGTATCAGCTCGTTTGCCTTCGGGGTTTCAGATTTTTATTTGAGTTTGTTAGTTACTCCCACTTGCAAAAATTTAAATCTGACTATTATTTAGTGTATTTTCTTTCTCATCGTATTTCGTATGTCGATCGAGTGTAGATGATAGTAGTAAAATTAAAGGTTTTTGGAATTTTCGAGAATTTCAAGTCTAGATCGCAAGACAACATGTACCCACCACCAAATATAAGAGACCGTTGTCGTAGAAGTCATACACGAATGTTTCCATGTCTACAATGGTGGATAGGTTAGCAAACAAAATTATAAAATACGTCCAAGATTGCTTGACAACCAGGCGTCTCAAGTTGAGACGCCCGGTTGTCAAGCAATCCTGAGAATACGTACTATTACAGCCTGTCACTCCGTTAGTCTTCAAAAATTGAGAGGGAAAAGAGGTAAAATAATCGGAGAGAAGCAGTTTCAATTCACAATTTGTATTGAAGTGCAAAGTAAAGTGCACAAAAATTAGGAAATTTGTCAGAAAATTAACGAGTGTATTTTAAAAAAATGTTTAGTAAATCCGAAAGAAAAGACTCTCAAGCATCTGGAGAATCTGAGGAAGATGAACCGGTTTTAATGAGGGCTATCTCATATGATCAAGATCGTGATGCAGCTGAGTCAAACGACGGTGACACGATCGATTCCAATATTGACGATTTCGACATTGACTCTGGTAAGCCTAACTTCTTTGTTTTAATTGTTCTATATAAATAATAATTGAATGATTTGAATTATATTGTATTTTTAAAACAATCATAAGTCAATTCCAAATTAAAGTGAAAGTGAAATAACAAGCCATTTGCAATTAAAAAATAGTTCAATTAATAGCTGTCACTTTCGCTTGTCTTTAATTAACAGTCATAAAAACGGTTCCGTACGTTACAAATTTTTTTTTGGTCGAACCAAAGCAATGTAACCTACAGAAACCCAATTGTAAAGCCTCTTCGACTATAATAATAATCAATAATGGTTTTGTAAATTCTGTATTTCATATTTTTACATTTATTTCTTCTAGTGATTAATGACGGGTCAATGGATCGGTCAGGGGTGTTCAAAAACACGCAAATGAGCGATCCGAGAGGAGAAGCAGCAACGATGAGCATTGCCGATCAAGAGAAGATTGCTACTTACCGAATAATTCTTGCAAACATTGCAACCAGTGAAAATGCCTACGTTGAAGTTCTCAACAAGCTACTACAGTACATGAAAGCTATAAAACCCAGTTTAGCTACTTCGAGGCCAGTTCTGTTAACTGATGAATTCAATATTATATTTTATAAAATCCCAGAATTGTTTGCTATGCATCAAAAATTTCTGATCGGTAAGTATCGGTTTGAATTAATGTTATATGATATTACTACTTTAAAATATTTATTCCGGGTTTTCTATTTACGTATAAATGTTTTGTACTTTATATAGGTATTCAGCAAAAGTCGGCTGCAACTATTGGCGTTGGTTTACATTTTGAAAATTTGGTACGTTTAAATAAATGATTCTGCACTTTAAAACTAGAGTCAAACTAAGCAGTTTTAATAAAATTTCCAAAATGATGTATTGTTCTAATCAATAATTTAGGCAAAGGAAGTGGATGTGTACGGAGCATTTTTACAAAATTACTCCAGGGCCGTTGATACAGTCAGAAAATGTGGCCAGAATAACAAGGACTTTGCCGAGATATCTAGGTGTATTCAGTTGAGGTCTCTTAATATGAACTCAGGGGTATCTTTGGAGACTCTGTTATACAGTCCAGTGTCTAGAATACAAAAAAATGTCGAAATAATTCAGGTACTGAATTTGTTTTCATCAGAAATAGTAATTTAACTCATATGTGATTATCTGCCATCCAAGAAATAAAATGAATTATTTTCTTAGGATCTAATAAGAAACGTTCCGGAATCCCATCCTGACTTCATTTCCCTTACTTCCGCGTTGAGAGAATTCCAATCGTTTCTAAACGAGTTCAAAATGGTTCAACCGGAGCAGTTGTGCGCTGTAAGTTTTTGCATATTTTTTTAAAATTAGGTCATGAAATAAATAAATTACCAATCTATTTGTATTTGCTCATAGGGGTCTGATCGAAGTCCAAGACACCTTGTCAAAAACTCTTTCATCGTTGAATTTTCTGAGAGTCATCGAAAACTTCGTCACTTATTTTTATTCAACGACGTACTAGTCTGTGCCAAATACAAGGTCAGTAATTTATTATTTTATCACGATTGGATATCAAACGTGCTTGTACGAACTTAAATTAAAACCGAAATTCTCTTAAAACTAGGCGTCTGGAAAAAATGAAAAATACACGTTTGAGTTGAAGTGGTATATTCCTGTTGCCGACTGCCTGGTTGTTGAAGAGAACTCTGAGCCTCGTGAAGCAGCTCCGATAAATCTGGTCGCACTACGCTCACAAGCATCAACGGTTCGGGATCAAATAAAAAGACAAACCAGCAAGGATGATTCTAAGGTCAACTAAAATTTGAACTTTTAATATTAAATTATATTCCTTTGAATTCCTTCTCATTGAGTCAATTTTACTACAAGTTTGGGACTGTTGAAATAAAAATAAATTGCAATTTTCCTTGGTATTCTAGAAAGCTAAAGCAGAAAAACAACGGAAAAAGCTTGCTGAATTAGAGGCACAGTTAGTGCTTGCTTCACCAAATTTAGTTTTCAAAGTGAAGTCGACCAACGGGAGGGCATACACGTTTTTTCTGTCATCTGAATATGAAAGAAGTCAATGGGTTGATGCAATTGAAGCCTTGAAGGTATTTCAAATTATACTTCTTTATTAAGTAATAAATTAATATTTACTTGAATGATTACTCGTCATGTCTTATAGAAACAGTCTAACCAGCCTCCAGCAACATCTCAGCTAAGTATGAATGAACTGCAAAATTGGTTAACCAGTTGTCGAAAGCATCTGAAAACGAACATGGGATCGTACCTTCTTCGAACCGGCAGAGATGAAAATCTTCTTGTTGGTGATGTTTATATTCTAATTGGCGAGTTGAAAGGAATTCAACGACCTGCAGGTATATTTGGCCTAAGATTTTACCTATTCATGTCTAGTTGAAAATCAAAATTTATTTTTATGTGCCTACTTAACTTGATGTTTTCTTTACAGATCTTTATATCTGCTTGGAACTCGACTCATACGGTCACTTCTTTCGAAAGGCAAAAACAAAAATGATCTGTGGGAGTACTCAACCATGCTGGGACCAAGACTTTTTTATAGAGCTAGAAGGGGCTCAGAACTTGAGAATTTTATTGTATGAAGAACATCCGGTTCAAGGGGCGTTAATAAGAGCCAAAACAACTATTGAGGTTTGCCAGGAAACGATTTGTTTTATTTCTGTAGATCATGATAAATTCCTTTATTTAATTGTCATTTACGTATTTATTCAGTTGAGTCGAATATGGTTGAGCTCTGCCCAAGCTACTGAGAGGAAAATCAACCTTCAGGATTATGTTTTAACAATATCAACACAGTTTAAGCCTTCGGAACAAACGATTCGCAGAGTTCCAACAGCTAAACCCTCTGGATTGTTTGGTGCCAAAATTACCCAAGTTTGCAAGTAAGCTGATCTTGATTAATCATAGTATTTTTTAATTTCAAGCATTTATTAACGTGTTGGATATAATTTTTTTATCACGTTAGGCGAGAAAAGCGACAAGTGCCATTCATTATGACTAGTTGTGTTCGGGAGATAGAGCGTCGTGGTATTAATGAAGTCGGAATTTACAGAGTGTCAGGTTCTGCGTCGGATGTATCTCGACTGAAAAAAGCATTTGAAACCAGTAAGCTCTCCATAAATGCTTAATATCATGAGCAATTATTTAATGAATTTAAATTAAAAAATCATTACCTGTTCCAGATTGTTACGAAGCAGAACAGTTGCTAAAAGAAGTGGATACCCACTCCACCACATCATTGTTTAAATGCTATCTCAGGTACGTTTTACATTTAACGCTATTTACTACTGCTTCTTTTAAGTAGATTCAAATTTCCAGTATATAAATTGAAGTACTATTCTCTCCATACTAAATTTTTCATTCAAATTGTGCAGGGAGCTTCCCGAGGCTTTGTTCACAGATGACCTATATCCTAGATTCTTTGACGCGTTTAATCTTCATGATCTCGAAATGAGAAAAACCACACTGATGCAACTATTTTCAACACTTCCTCCTCTGAATCAACATATTATCATGTTTTTGTTAGATCACATGGTCAGGTAAGCCACTTGAAATCAAATCAGCTATAGCATTGACGTAAAAGTGTTAGATATTCGAACATAAGGGGAAAGAATTGTAAGTCCTACATCCTAACCGTAATTGTACAATTGCAGAATCAACTCTCATGAAAATCACAACAAGATGTCTTTACATAACTTGGCTACAGTTTTCGGGCCAACCTTACTCCGTCCTGGAGCAAAAAATGAAGGAGTTGGGAATATTGATCTGCTGGCTGCCGGAACTGCTGATGTCATGGCTCAAGCAGGAATCCTGTACTTCTTCCTTACACGACGAGCTAGCAACGAACCAATCCAGCCTAATCAACAGTGATGCTTTTTTCTACTAATAAGGCCAACCTCAAAGCAATATTCGAAATTCGTACTTTTGTAAAAATTTACTTCTGTGTCTATCTTCAAGACTTATAAATTACTGTTATAATATGATTCCTATTGAGTTATGCGTATTATGTAAAATTGACAACATATTTATGATAGTTACGGCCAGACTGCTACTGAATGGTTCAAAAACGTCCTCGACTTAATCATATTTTCGTATTTTTCAGACTGTGAGTAATGACAGCTGTTAGTATTAGATTTAATTTCACTAACCCGCTTTTTAAAGTGTCTTACAATGTCAAAGTATAAAATCAAATAGAAACCAGCAAAGATCGATTAGCATAATTAATGAGAGTATTACATGTAATCACTAAGAGAGTGTTTACAATTTAGTAAATAGTGACGGCTCATTGACCTTTAATATATGTGTATATTCCGAATACTTTATACTGACGAAAAATAGCCCGAATATTATTGGGAGACCAGAACCATTTTGCATTGAGCATAGTCAAAATTACTGATAGAGTAAAAATATGTAATAATGTAATTTAACGTATTAAAATTATCATGCGTTGATACCAATGATACCGAAGTATTCGTTTTAGGCTTGGTGTATTGTACTTAAAGAAGCTGTCAGCAATTGTGTTGTTAAACTTCGTCCTATTATCTAGTGGCAGTGGGGGATTATTGTAAAAGAACAATAACAACTATAATGTATGCCACGCGAATAATTTACCAGAAGCCAGAAAAGTCGTCAAAAATAAAACTGGGATTGGGCCATTCAATATAACTTCAAATACTTAAGTCATATGCTTTAGAAAACGAAATGACAATGATATTTTGCTAATATGGAAATTAGACTTGGCTATGCCTTTTGAAACCTGTCAATTCAGTTGTAGCTGTATTCAAATTATCCGTCATTGTCAAAAGACATTATTCAGACTGAGATTTTGGGCACATATAAACGTAAGGGAAGCTTTTCATAGGCAACGAAGCCAACGGACAGGAAACTGCTTCCACATCTACTGTTAATTAGCTTGTTCCAGACTTCCCAGCAACGTTCTATTTCCTTGCACCGACTGACGATTGTATCTAAGGATACATTTATTAATGATATCATCTTTCTAAGAATTATTAAGAATTAATTATAACTGTGAGTGCTAGTTCATACTATTATTTTTCTAACTCTATATGCCTAAAAATATGTATAATCAATGTGAGTGGTAAATGCTGTGTAAGGCAGACTATAACAAAAATATTCCTCACCATTTTGCATGTTGCAAATAGTTTTTGTTTTACTTACTAGTCATTTACTTAATATTTAAATCGTGATGTACAAATGTATAGTAAAGAGTGAACGCGTCGTATTTATGATTATGTATTTAAGAAAGTTTTACTTCCAAGCTGAATGTTTTAAGTGTTGTGCTGTTGACTTTTTGTTAGTGTGTTGGAAAATAAAAACTTTTGAAGCTTAGAAGTAATCTTCTGATCTCATCTCATTTTTGCCATCTGGACAGAAGAACCTCTAACGTTTTTCTTGGTTCTGCGGTGGTGCTGGTAGCTTAATAATTTAGTTTTAGGATCAGTTTAGCTCAGTTTAATTGTTTTTAAGTGATGCTAAGTTTTAGAAACTATTTCCAGCCAAAGCTTCGACAAATGGTCAGCACACTATATATTATAGGAATAAACGAGTAACATTTTGTTACGATTTATTATCTGAGAACAAGAAGTGATACAGAAAGTACAAATAATCTACAGAAATTTAAATTCAATGATATGTTGTACTCCCTTTTTGACAGACTTAGATAACACACGCGGTTTAGAATAAAAAATAAATTCCGGGATTCAGATAAAAAATAATTAAGTTTACTCCTCATTCGATAAGCCATGGACATTAACGGGGCAACAATTATACACGCTTCTTTGTTTTGCCATCTAAGAATCCAGAATAGTCAGTGTCCGGTTCCGCGTACGATTTCCGAACAGCTCTGTAATTGAGGACGGAACAGACGAATAGGAAGAAACTGACAACGTATGTTGTTATACAAACAATACAGGCATCCTCTAGGATGTAGAAGAGCACATATCCTAGATATCCCGAAATTAGGACTCCACTAACACCCAAAAATAATTCCAGCGTCGCGAAAAACGGCATTGCAATGAGGCCTACAAAAACATTAATTGCAAGTCAAATTACAAATCGCTACCAATCACCAAATGTCGATTATATTCTGAAACAAATGTGCTGGCTTACTGCATAGTAAAAACACGGGGTACATGATCATTCCATAAACGCCATTGGGTTGGTTCATTACATTGTCATCCCCAAGCAATCGTCCTACAATCCCGAAGCCAGTACCGTACCTAAGAAAGGGACATACAAATTATTCTGCGGCTTTACTTCACTTTTAGGTCGGTTTGAAGAACTTACTCTTTCAAGTTTAAATTATTTTAACGGAATAAAAGATATGCAATTCCAGACTTACTTGGACGTAAAAACAGTTGAGCAGCTTATCGATTCCGAAATATCGCAGAGGGCCGAATATGTCGGGTCCTTTGATTTTGACAATTCAACGTAAAGGGCATAATACGAAAGTAGAAATCCTATCAGGCAGAGAACTGCAGTTACTTTCCTGTACCTTCGGAACGATCGCTTCAAATCATCTTGAGCCATTTTCGAGCTGGTTTCTATTTATATCCAGCACTCTCAAACAAGAATCCAACCTCCACTGCTTACTATATGAATTGAATTAATAAAAAATCTCTTATGGAAAAAGAATGCCTACGAAATTTTTGTAGTTGGAACTTTTGGATATGGAATTAAGTATAAAAATTAGGATTGGCACGAGCGTTTTTTTCTTCTGAAAACCTGATTTTTTTTCTATCTAAATAGCTTCAATTAGGATTCGAAGTTCGTATTCGTTAACTGTCGAAAGAGACACCTGAAGACCTGAACAGCCCCACATGAAGCCTTCGTTCCTAATAATTGCCATTTACATTCAGTGATAAATGAAAAATGATATATCCGGCTTATGCAAACATATTCCTTATTATAACTGACAATCTTTACTACACGTGTAATAAACAGGCATTACATCAGCTAAATGAACTTTCAGTTGTTTATGTACACGTACGTATAGTAATAATAGTAGTGATGCATGCAAATAGGAAACTGACCAAATCGTATCCTTTGCATTTTGTAGATAATACCCTATATATCTATGATAATACCTAATCCATTAATCCGTTAGTGAAGACACGGCGCATTTTTAAATCTGTAAGGTTTGATTACTACAGATAGTTGTACTACTCTTTACCATATTTTAATAACTTTTATTTTGTGTAAGCGATACCACGACAGGTTGGAGGATCAACTTATTTTATTTTAATTAACAAAATCAGTAGATTTGCAAAATATTTGCAAGTTATTTAAAATTTCATAAAGCTTGGGTTGCAAATAAAGACAATTTTGCATTATAAAAGATCATAAATGTAGATATTTTTAGATTTTTATAGACCGTTAGGTTCAGCAAAGATGGGATACCGAACCGACTAATTATGCGAAGGGGACTGCTTCTAGACTAGTTAATCATTAAAAGGAGGTTTTTGAACTTTTGGCACCTGTGTCCCATGACCCTACGACCGATAGGATTTACAATCTATTAAAAATAGGAAAATTGTTCTAAGTCTTGTAATTGATGATTAGACAAGTTAGATAATATATGAATTATGAATGAGAGCCGACTGAGCCGAGGACATTACCACATTACTCATTTTGTGCTTTGGATGAGTTGGTTACGACAAGCGTTAAAAACTATGCCAATTGCCATGTGCCCTGTGAAATTGGTTGACCAGTTGACCCTCTAATGATTAATGCTGTCCCAATCCTATACTGTCTACGAGTCTAACACTAACTTACTGCATCTCCTCAATCTTGTGGTTTTTTTGTTTTAAAATCAAAAATGAAGTATTGATAACCAAAAGAAAAATAAACCTTTTCAGTTCGAGGCTTTTGTTTGCAGTGCAATCCCACGACCGTATATTCACAATTTTTACAAGTTTTTCAGAATCAAATTCGTTATAGTTATCTATAGCTTATATCTTATAACCATATTTTGACTTGACTATTAAACAATCAATTGGAACAGTACTACATTTCCATTTTATGGACACGTACAACGTACAAAGTGTTGGCAAGTTGACAGCAGAAAAGGATATAAAAAAATTGTGCATACGTTTGTTGGGAGTGGGACTTGCGATAGCTGCGATCTGTCAAAAAATTTGTTTGTAAAGTGTAAAGCAATGAGGTTGGACGAAAAGTCTTGAACTTTTATAATCCCACTCCCACCACGGTGGCTGGCCACGATTGTGCAGAAACTGTATGCCAAAACAAAACCATTTCCAGAGCTCGGGGCTTTGGCTCTAACACTCAGGTGATATGAGACTGGAAATTGGCAATAATATTAACTTTCTTGGGGTGCCTTGAGAAACTGTTTATCATCTTCATTTACCTGACTCAATGTTTAACATGCTTTTAACATTCAATTAAGATTTACACTTCAAAACTTCATAAAAAATCTCTAGTCTGGCAGGCATGCGAATTCTTGATTTTTCCCTCCCTATACCCCCGCGATCTAAACCGATTTTTTCCCTCCCTTAACATTGGCTTAGGTTACGAGGGTCAAAATTCCCTCCGATCTAAAATCTCGCGATCGCGAAAAATTCGTATGCCTGGTCTGCTCGTTAGTTAAACCAATTCAACCGTTAGTTTTGCTTGTCCCTAGTTCGCTAGCATTTCTATAGGAAAATTTAGTACTAGACTTCATTCTCATAATATCTCAACGCATCCCCCAGATCCTTTACCATTTGACCGGAGGTTTTGGTTGAACAACGTTAACGAATCATACCTTAACATGTAAGGGTGCGATCAACGTTTTAACCCCAGAGGATCCCTTTGTCAACTGAACTAACCCTCTCCAAAGTCATCTTGAGAGACTGAATCAAGTCTGCGTTTATAAGTATCTTACCTGCGGCATAGCTCTGTAACCATTTGGCCAGTGCTATTCTGGTATGTTGGGGTTGTATTGTGTTCTTAACTTACCGGGCCAAGAAAATTAACTTATTTTTTGTCGTTTTTAAAATCCAACTAAAAGTACGAATTGGGAATAGTAACAATGTTTTCTACTTTTTTGGTTATAAAGTAGAAATCATAACTCCTTGAGTTAAATATACATTAAAATCGAAGCCTGCTGCAGATGGAAACGGAGTTTAAATGTACAAAAAAAGAAAAGAATTGGGGGCATTTTTTGGGAAAAAGCCCCGTTGGGTGTGGGTAACCCCAACAGGTATTCATTCACAATGACTTCAAAATATCTTCAAAATTGTGTACATACTCCACATCGCAGAATTGTTAAGACTGCTTTCTTGTTTCATTGAGCAATACACCTAAGAGATTAAAATCGACAAATGGCCCACGCGGATCGATGTTTCTTGAAGCCAGAAATGGACAGTTACCTTATTATGAAAATAGGAATTTACTAATCCCTTTGTAACTGAGAACAATTTTATATATTGTCGTAATAGGTTTAGGGCCTTTATATATCAAATTAGAGCAACAAATTATAAAAACATCACCTGCCATGAATTTAACATATTCACCTTCATAAATCATAACATGTTCTTACGTAATATTGTTAGAGTACATTATTTTCAGTACATTGCGCTTACGCGATTTGACAAAACATATTAAATAATTTTAAGTTAAAGTGAAAATTAGTAAAATTGTGTCATATTTGATATTTGATCAGGTCAATTTAAGAGTAATTTCCACAGCCGTCTCAATACCAACTCCATGTGAATAGATAAATACATATGTTCAAATGGTTTTTGTTAAGTGGTTAAAATATTAATATTATTTCATATATGGAAATCCGTTATTCTCTCGAATAAGATAAATTCAAGCACGATAAGGTCCATCGTCCACATGAACGCATATTAACTTATGACTTAAGAAAAGCTGTATTTTTAGGATGGAACAAGGGTGCTAAGATTTGGGGTGTAAATCCTGTGTGTAACCCATAGATATAGAAAGGAGTAGATATAGATCCTTGCATCCCGCTTCACTACAACATCCGAACAACATAGGGGAGCTCCAAATCGAGAATCATCTCGTTATAGACAGAACCTAAAAGCTGCACTCGTCTAAAATTTAAGAGGGAATAGGAATAACCTGCGGTTTAGACAGAACCTAAAAGCTGCACTCGTCTAAAATTTAAGAGGGAATAGGAATAATCTACGGTTTATAGTCCCATTTTCTGTATGCATTTTCTACCACACAACCAGTTCTACCCCTTCTTCTATATCTATGGTGTAACCTTTATATCTTCTTGTAACTGTCAATCTTGGAACGCTTGACGTTATTGTACGCTTTACAACTATTTCAAATTAACACTTGAGGCGTTTGATGGTGGTGACATATGTATTACGATCGGGCTTACAAGTGAAGTTATGTTCGGGCCTTATTTTATTAGAAGGAGATGTTTCAAGAAAAAGTACATGTAAAGAAATTAGACATGGCTACTTCCAACTGTCATTCCAAATAGGAAGTTACAAAGACCTAACCCTTTTGCATGAGTGAGCACATTGAACAAGCCTACAAATCAAATACCGCAAGGCAAGCGGATCAAATCAATTCAACGAAGCTGTTACCCTTTTCCCGTGACAAAATCTTTGAAAATCTCATCTCATCTCGATAGTTTTGGTTATGTCGGTTATTATTCCGATTTCCGGTAGATCGACTATTCCGTAGTTTTATCCTTTATTCTCATTTTTCAAGCTCTCAAACTTATTTTCTGTACTAACATTTTTTCAATAATTCAGAAATTTAAGTTATTCTCAATTGGAGTGCCTTTAAGCATCGTTAGACAATTCATGCATTCCAAAATAATTCAAAATCATTGTACCAGTATGACAAGTCGACATATGGATATCATTGTGATTATTGCGAAATAAATGTTTAAAAAAATACATTCTGATGCTACACGTCAATGTGTAGTGAAATAATTTGATTCTGGAGTACTGGAATTGAATTGATAAATTCATCAATTCTGAAGAATTCCATATTCCAAAGATAAAAATCTATTGAGGGATCCGTGTTTTCATTTCGTTGTTTTAAATATGTCGCCCGGACAAATCCTCGATACGTTATAATATGTGGATATAAGTTGAAAATTATTATTTGCACTCACAAAAGTATATGTCGTAGCAATGCACACTATAATTCTAAACAGACACACCCATTTTAGAAATAATTTTCAATCAGATTTGGAATTTAGTAATGTGTATTGATAATTAATAATAAATAATAATTAGTATAATTACGGTCAACAGTGAATCATGAACTCTGTAATGTATGGGCATACGTTTAGATACGTATCGCAATTTTATATGTTTTACTTTTTTTAAACATTTTCAGAAAACTGGGTTGCAAATTCTCATTCAAAATATTGAATTCAATTTTGATGGTCAAAATCATTATTACATAACAGTAAATCAGCAAATACAAATTGCAGCTTTTGACTGTCAAGAAAGTACTAAAGTACAATCCAAGAGACTAATCTCAGATGGGCTTGATATTTTTGCGATGCATCTAGAGCTCAAATTTTAGCATTAATAGTTTAATAGCTTGGTTGTAAATTTCGAGTCAAATATGTTTTTTAGATTTTCTCAGAAAGTTCGTTTTGAACGAAATGTAAATATCAACATTTCAATTTTTAGAACTTTGAATGTTAAAACAAATGAAAGTAGAAGAAAATAATATTATAAATCTTAGAGATTTATATACTAATAAGGTTTTGAGATGTTATATTAATTGCCCCCTCGTTGACATTTAAAATTGGACCAAAATTTGTCGCTTTCAACTAGTTTGGATTGATTTTGATAAAACTCGCAAGGGACGTACCCTACCCTTCCTTTTTGATGGCCCTTTTGTGAATTGCATCCATATAATCACAAAATAAATTCATTTAGGTTAAAAAATATAAATAGTTAAGTTAAAACTTTCGCAACTAAAGTATAAAATTCCGTTCACGAAGATGGTCTCATCCTCCACAAGAGATGGGACATACAAACACCTTCTTGCCTCTTCCAACAAATACGAGTCAATCCTGAATGCGAATGCTGGGATAGTTCTAAACCCTCAAAAGTCCCCTGTCGAAACCATATAATTGTTTGAGGAGAAAGGTGAAGAAACCATTATTTATTTATTGTTACACTCGTGAAAGAGTGTGGACAAGGTGTTAAATGGATTTTAGAAAAGTTAGTTGCTGCTGGAAATAAAGAAAGGAAAAATATAGTATTTGTTTGTAATGAATGACTCTGAGGTTATCATTTTGGGCCTGTATTGTTCCCTATATATATTATTATATGCTGACTGACCAGAAGTCAAGTCCGCTACTTGAGCATCACCCAAACCTCGTCATAAAATCAACGACAAAGAATTAAAAATAAAGAGGGCAAAAACTGAGAACCGAATGGAATGATGAGGACGCGCGACCAGAAGGGACATCTGAGCCTTTACACTAAATTACACTTGAAACCCACTACTCCTCAAAAGGGCCGTCGGGACATTGTGAGCCGTAAATCTGCACCATTTTATATCATCACTTGTCAGCCCTTTACCACGACCTACAACAAAAACAATCAATTTACCATGTCACTCCCATTGTTCTGAAGCCGACCATTGAGGAACCGTAAGCAGGAGTCAAAAGCTCCCGATCCGATTACCATCCCTTTACCTTCCATCACAACAAAGTCACAGGACTAACTGACGTCTTACAGCAATCCCAGTTACTTATAAAACTATGCACTTGACCAGCTAAATCCAGTCCTCTTCTCAAGTTAACTCCATTCCTATTGTTTCCGTCCATTCCACCAAGTTGTAGTTCGGAAGGACTCTCTATTGTCATTTTTAGACGGCTTTTCACCCGAATTGACTAACTCATTCAGTTCATAGTGGACAATAAACGCTCTCGACCTGAACTTTAAAAACTTTTTAATTTTTAAAGTTTTTTCAGATAATTTTCATTTCAATATTTTGCATAGAACTTACTGATACCTATTTAATTTTCTGCTGGTAAAATCAACCCCTTCGGTAACTATATACCCGCGGATAACAACCTAACAGACTGCACATTTCTGGAAATTACCCGAACGGACTCATTCAGTGCATAATCCGGCCCTACTTACGTTCCTAATGATATTTTCCTAATGGCTCGATGAGAACCTATTTCTAAAAATTTCAATTAATGTCTGACCCTGATGACTTGTACCCAAACTGAAACCACTGCCCTACTACCATATAGACATTGTCTAAATTTTCAAAACCGTTTCAAAGGATATCGTTTGGCAGTCTAAACTCTCCGTCTCTCCGGTTATTATCCGATTTAGGATATACTGTCCTAGCAAGGGAGAGGAGAGACTCCGGAGAGAGAGGAAACGTATTAAGGCTTCCCAGGCAAGAAATATTGCATCCTGTCGGCTAGTTTTGAGACTTTTTGATATTTGAATGATTCAATCTCCCGCCTATTATACACTATGAATATGCCATGAAAATAAATCGGCTAAACATTTTCAATTCATTTTGATTTTATTTCTTTGCAAAAAAAACTTCTTTTCTTCATTTTCCATAGGAGTCGACCTTATAACAAACAAATATAATTTATATAATAATATTAATAATTCGATAGTAATAGTATCAATCAACACATATACGAGTGATCTGGTCTCCGACCACAATTCTAAGCATAATATATAGTTGAGGGAATCAAGCTCAATGATACTTTGATTGGGAATCTACTGTAAATCAATGTTTGTAACTTGAATAGGAAGACTTGGATATTTTTTTGGATTGCACTCTTATTTATAATATTTGATATTACAAATATTATAATCCGACAGTTTGGCCTCCTTTTACCTACACAATAGTACTGATTTATTGAGATTTGTAAATTCGTCTACTTGTAACTTCATTGGATATTATTCCTGGACTTTGTACTTTACTTAAATCGAGATTCATGGTCTTATCTCCATGACTTTGGCCCTGTGGTTTTGTGGTACAATTTGAGAACGGTTACCTGTTACCGAGTTGACATTGATAGAGATTTAGGGAGAAAGAGAGACAGTCGGGGAACGATTAATGTCGGGGTAATTAGACTCCCATCCATCTTATTGAGAAGTTATAATCTGTGATTTGGTTTGCGGAGACTATCACTCGTATATGCAATCAACAGTATCGCTGGCGTAAATCACCTATTTCGGAAGGAGGAGCTCGAGGAATTTGCCAATGGCACGAGCCTTTACTTCCAGTTCCATTGAGGACTTTGCTGTAGGAGGGGGAGTAATGGAGCGCCCACTACCATGTCCCCGATTGGAGTCTCTTTCTGGAGAACGCCGAATTCCGCGGTGTTCCCGGTCTCGTTCCCGTTCTGGGGAACGCTCAAGTTCCCATTGTTCCGGAGAACGAGTGCGTTGCCGGCGAGGGCGACCCGGAGACTGAACGCGATTCCTGGAACGGACGCCATCCCTGAAAGGGGCGCGATCTCGTTGGTCCACATGTGGATCCCTTCGACTCGAGCCGCTGCGGGACCGTACATCCCCAGACCAGGAGTAAACCCGCCCCACCTCTCGTGAGGGGATCTCATGTGGAACATCCGGTGTTCCTTCTCGTAGAATAGGTTCTTGGTCCCGAGGAGGCGGGTCTCGTAGTACCTGTTCCACCACTCGTTCTTGCGGAGGACCCATCGGGTTAGGCAGACGACGGACTGGTCGCCTTCTACCATATTCTCGCATACTGAAAGAACAATAAAATTATTATTATTGATGACTAGAGGTGTTCCGGTTGGTACTTTTGAAACCGACCGGCCTTATCGGTTTTTCCGGTTTTGACGACAAAAACCGGCGGTTAATCGACGGTTAACCGACTAGAAAACCGGGACCCTAAGAAACCGGTAACCGGGTAGAAACCGGAATAAAAAATCAGGGAAATTCAAAAATTTCCTGAAATGTTTTACTGTATTTTTTAGCTTGCCTGAAATATTTGTAAAGCTCTTATGAAATCTTTAAAAGAAATGTTTAGGCTTTTCGGAAATATTTTTTAAGCTTACGTAAAAAAAATTGTAGGCTTATCTAAAATATTGTTAAATGCATTTGAAAGATTTTCAATTGTGTTTGAAATGTATTAAATTCTGTTTGAAATATTCGCAAAATCAGTAAAATTTGTCTGAAATATTATTTATTGTATTTGAAATATTTAAAAAATCTATGTGAAATATTTTATAATTGATTAAATTTTTAATTTAAAAAATTTTAAACGCGTTTGAAATTGTTTTAAACTGTATTTAAAACATTTCAAGATGTATCCGAAATCTTTAAAAATATATCTGAAATCTTTAAAAATGTATCCGAAATATATGGAAATACATGAAATATTGATTTTTCAATTTATATTTTTTTTTGATTGGACGAGTAACCTAACCTAACTTTTACAGAAGCAAACCAGTATTGTGGTGGAGTTTAAAAAATGTGAAAGGTCACTGTGCACTGTGACCTTCAACCTTAAAACGTACTCTCACATATCATCTCACATCATACATCATAATTTTTTAGTAACTTTTTGCCTAAAAAACTTAGAAATATTTTGTTGGGTCATATCAAGCAGAGTCCGACCAAATACTCGTGCTTCTATTTTCAATGAATGTATGCGAGTATGAGTCCTCTGTGACCTGCAGGGTCAGAAACTATGAACTACGAAATGTGAAATGTGAAATGCAAAATCAAGGCAGAAGTCAATGCACAATGCACAATGCAAAAATGCAATACAGAATATTGAATATGCAATATTTGGTCCTTTATTAGAGGGAAATTCCCATTTTGCATTTCGATGTTTAAGCAAGGGGGGGGGGGGACTTACCTTAATGATGATGATTGTTTTCGAAGTTGGATTTATAGTTAGTGTATAGGGTCGTTGTAGCTGTGGACGTTGTGGTTGACTTGTTCCTTTGCTTCTGAAGGAGGAAGGAAAGGAAGAACTGCTTTGTTCTGTAAGTCCAAGCCACCTTTATGGGCTTTGTGCTTGCCCGCACTTGAACCATTTAAAACTCTATGTCATCTCAGCATTTACATTTTTTTTTAACTTTAGTTTTACTTAAAATTCAAAATCTCCCGATTCGATTAGTTCAGAGTCATAATTTTAGACGTAAATGAAAGCTAATTAAATTTTCTTTAGTTCCCAGAAGGCTAAAATTCGATGTAGAGTTCAACGTTTGCATAAAGTTAATTCAAACCTAATAATTTCTCTATTTTCAGTATTAATTAAATATTTCAACACCAACCCAGCATTTTACTCCAGCATCTCTTTCTGGCAACTGAAGACAATTTAATCAGCTTTAATTTATGACTAAAATCATAACTCTAACTTAATCCAATCGGGAGATTTTGAATTTTAAGTAAAACTAAAATTTAACATGGCATATGTTATGGAGAGGGGATTCTCTTTTCATGAACACTGGTGGGGCGAAGTGCTGCCCCGGCTGTCTTAATGATAATGATAAAAACGAGGGTTTGTGGGCCGCCCTATCAACCAAACCAAAAACCGAGGCACGAGAAACATGGATCCAGAGTCAGGATAAATATAGCACATTACAGATCTTCTATACCCTCTGGTCCGGTAATGGTAAATCAAAAGGCTGAATAAACGGAATCTGGTGAAAAAAGGGAGGATGATGAGATGATGGTTTGGGGGACGTGTCAGCCATTAATAAACCACTAAAGAGATTTTGGATAGGGTCCTTTCACATTTCAAAGGCTTTGAAGTGGTAGCTGCGGGATTGAATTCTGATTTCTTCCACACTCCAAACAAACTACAAAGACGGTTCTTGACTCAATTGTATTTCATGGAATGCCTCCTCTGGAAGCCCTTTACAAGCCACTTCCTTTTACATACCTCTCTCCCTCTCAATGAATGAATGAATGGCAAAAAAAATCTCAATCCCCGAAATACATACTTGCAGATTAATTCATCGGCAACTCGGTTTTTTTTCTATTCTCTTTTCAGGTTTTAAAGTATCCGTGTATGACTGACTGGTACGGTAGTACCTGCAACTGCTGGAAATCGAACCTATTCCTCAGCCTTCCTTTTGAATGAAGAGAGATCGGTCAACTGGAGGAAAGGAATCTTTGACATCCTCAGGAAAACTATTAACCAATTTTTCAATATTTTGAACTACCCATTGTCATTTTTCAAGAGCTCCTGATCATCATCTTTCAGAGATAGTCTCTGTAATCTACACCCACTGCTTTTCAATTTTTCCTAAGTTGAAGGAAACTTTTACTCATCCATCAAAATATATGTCACTACTCCCTCCGTTCCATTATCTACGGACTAATTTTTCATTTAAATATCTACGATTTATCTAAACGGAAAGTGAAGACTGGATGCAAGCGTTGGGCTGTGGCACGAGCAAATAGATTTTAGTTTTGAGGTTTCCATTTTTAAGTTATCTTTAGAATTAGATTGAATCTGTCCGGTGAAGAGGAAGTTTTAACGGATTGATAAGAAGGGACTTTACTATGGTTGATTGTATGCTTAATGCGGTTTTATTATCTGCAACTTCATAATAGGTATTGGAATTTTGGTTTTAGTTTAGGATGAGGGATATTTTAAGGTATTTCTTTCTAGGTAAATGTTTGTTGGAAACTGCCATCGTGTGTTTGACTTGTGTTATTTATTTAGAAATATAAGCTCAACAGGTTTTACACTTTAGGTTTTAAGCGTTAATTAGTGAAGTTTTAGTCTACATGCACTATTAATCGGTACAATATTGGTTGTTCACGTCGAAAGTAGATCGATGAGATCTTTAAATGAATAAAAAATTTACAAAGTAAGACTTGAACAAAGCATGGCTGTTTAAGCTCACTCTGGGTTTGTAAGTTAGCAACCATCTTTAATGTCCATTAAATTGAAAAAAATAGACTCGCGATTGATTATTAATCAGCATTGTGATGCAGCCGAATCGAATGGCTTCAAAAAAAAACGGTGGATTTATAATTTCTAGGTTCTTCATTACTGACTATTATAGTGCAACTAAATCTTCTGATTATTTTATTACCGTAAATCCCCTCCGTTGTCTAAAGATTAAAACCCAAAGACAATTTATAAATACAAATATGCTAGGGATTTGCATTTGAAATGCATTTGCGAAAATAGAAGAGTTTTGATCAAAATCGTGTATTCTTATTGTATGAATTATGAATAAATTCTATATTCTTCGTTTTTCACCGGCTGAAGCGTTGGAAACGAAACCAAAGCGAGAATTTACCACCAATATCATCAAGTCATTCTAGGCCTGATACATTCTAGTCCAATGGAATAAGTAAAAACTCATGAATTTGAAAACGTAAAGAGATCTCGAGAATCGTAGTCTCAATAATTGCATTTCACTTTCAAGAGTAACTTTCTACCCACATCGAATTACATGAAATGATTGAAATTGCATGAAATTAATGAAATTAAATGGAACTAATGGAATTAACAGATAAATGGATTTAAATGGAACACACTTTTAAATCTATGACGGAAATAAGGTAAACCTGGCTTTTGCTGTCAATGTATCAATTAAAAATATTTTACTTCGCCGGCTAATTAAAAAATTGGAACGAAAAAACAATTCCAAATGCCATTCCTATGCGTTTCAGCGGGTTCCTTGCATCCTTACTCTAGACTGCCTCCAACCTTACTCTGTCTTTCCAAACTAGGAACTCAGATTTTAAATCAAATTGTTAACATAAAAATCTTTCGACATCGCGAAATTAAGAATCGAGCAAATTGTTCAACAAGAAGCATACATACGGTTGTACTTTACATTGCATTTAAAATCAACTCCAGTACTCACTCGCACGCACGGTCGCACGAGTACAACGCTTAGCGACACACACACACACATATATATATATATATATATATATATTAAAATTAATCAATCGACAAATCATAAAATTCAAAACTGCAATGACATTTGCAACGCGCGACAACCCTAAACCTAAAGAAACCCTCGGTTTCATTTTTTAATGCAATTTTTTAAATAAATGCAAAATGACTTTTCCTCGTTCGCGTCATTATGTCATAATATGAGTAAAAATTCATTCAATTTAATATAAAATTACATTAAATCCCATGCCATTTCACATTTCTTCCACTCAAAACCCTGCGGACAACCGTAAAATAACTCCACAAATTGGGGTAGCAGTCTCCATATAGTCTGACCGGGTAGACTATATGGAGTCATCACATCGTAAATGGTAAATGAAGTGTTTTCGGAATATGAAAAGTATATGCACTTGAAATAGGCTATAGAGGAGGACTTGAACCTGATACATGTACAGGGACTGAATGCCCTGAAATCTGATCCTACGATAATCCCTTTTCTCAATATAATATAGGAACAGGCCTCCAAAGGGCCTCCTCTCATGCCTTTTGTCATACCTCGTATAAACATACAAGGGCTCTCGTTAACGCAAACGAAGTCTCAGTTTGGTTTTGACCTCCTAATCCTCTTATCGGATTACCTTCATTCAACACCACTTCAAACTTGTTGACTTGTGTAAACTAATCTCCTCTAAGTAGGATCAAGTATCATCAACACGGAAATCCTATCTACTGCCTCTCTAATTGAAGCCATAATAATCCTTACAACTTTAATCGTCAAGCAAAGATTTTATCGTGTATTTTTTTGTAAATCCGGAGAAAAGTTGGAGAGGAAACCAGCAAAATGACATTACTCGGGAAGTTATTCCGTCCTTGGGATTTACCGGCCGACGAGTCCTCAGAAAGATCAGAGGAATCCTGCCCCGATATTAAATCCACAATAACATCCGAAGAAAGTGATCAAGTTTCTTCGTCTCCTCTCTTCTCAGATATGAATCGCTGCTTCAACTTCACCGAAAAAAATGAATCCGAGCATCCGTCCGTCAAAGTCAAATCGCCTAAAGACTCCCGTGCTTACGTCCGCAATGCAAATTTGAGAAACTTTCTGGTTGACGATGATAGCCTTAATAAGAGTGATATTAGTATGAATCGGGAATCTAGAAGTTCTGAAAAGAGGCAAAAGTTCTCGTCCTCAGATTTTGATCTAAACCGGATGTACGACGGTAGTCAAGCCTCATCTCCATTATTTTTACATCCGTCGGCAATTAATGATCTGGCTAATCTCTCTCGGAATGAATTGACGGCTATGGGACTCCTCCCCCCGGATCCTCCATCAACTCTGAAAATTAAAAGACAGAGGCCGAAGAGATTTCACTGTCCACATTGCCAGGTTGCTTTCTCCAATAATGGACAACTCAGAGGTCATGTCCGAATACACACAGGTACGTTATGGTTCATCGGTCTATTTAATTTTATGATACGAATGCGCCTTAATATTGTCTAGTACTAATTAGAAACCTAGCTCATATTACAACCTCCGCCGTTTTATTGTAATAAGATGAACATGAACGATCATTTAAATCTTTCTGATTCACCAGAACCAGAATAAACGTAAAAGCCATCATTCCACCGTCAAAAATCATTTCTTAAACACAGTTAAATATGAAAATTATCTTAGATTACAACGTTACAACTCCGTTTCATCTTCCATCTTCCCCACGTCGATTTCTAATCAAATGAATTATACTCGAGTTCCTCTTTCTCTAACTATGAAATAATGAGTCTGCAATGTCGGAAACTGTACAAAATCATGTCCAAACTAAATGCAAATAAATAAATTTCAAATTTTCAAATTTTTTAATTGCAGGTGAAAGGCCGTTTAGTTGTGAGCAGGAAGGGTGTGGGAAGAGTTTCACGAGAAACGAAGAACTAACTCGCCATCGACGAATTCACTCAGGTAAAATTCCTTCCACTACAAAGTAAATTATATCTTTAAATTCAGCCCAGATGCAAATAAGTAATTTCTGACGCTAACTAAAGAGATGATAGTGGAGCTTGTAAACTGGATCTTTAATAAACTCATTGACGATTGTTTTTTCTTTAGGACTGCGACCCTTTCCCTGTACGTATTGTGGTAAAAAGTTCGGAAGGAAGGATCACCTAAAAAAGCACACGAGAACGCATCAACGGCCGATGTACAGTAGTGCGGCAGGAATGATTGGCTTTGGGAACCCCTTCCATCCATTTAATCCGCCCCTTATGTCATCTCATTCAAGTATCAACGAATTCAGTTCGGCTCAATCACCCTACGGTCTGCCCTTTGTACTCTCCGTCCCTCCGCCCTTGTCACATTTCCCTTATTCCTAATCAAGTTCCGTCTCACCCCGATTTCAGATCGGGCTCGTCCTAGCCTAAATCCCCTTGTTCCGCCATTCAAGTCCCAACGTTTTTTGCTTTAGATAAAAAACTGTACATTTCGGTGTTATTACTTCGATGAATACCAGTTGTAATTTTTACTTTGTCAATCAGTATAACAATAAAATGATAAACAATAGTATTTAAGAAAATAAATAAAATTAAGTTATGAAATTGAAATAAAGTGTTTTGATTTGAACTTCATCACCGGGCTATCTATATAGGACATGAGATAACAATTGGAAATTGCTATAAGAAGTGAATAAATAGTAATAGAGGAATTTTCCCAAAAAGCATTATGATTCTGAAATTTGATCAATGAAATCAAGGTTGCTTTTTTACCAGTGCATCATAATATTAATTACCTATTTAAATACAATTCGGTCCAGTGTTTAAATATTTCTATTCTGATCATACATGGAGATGAGTCATATTAAGGAGGATAGAGATTTGAGAACTTACACTCTTGTATATCAAACTAATCGGATTGTTTGGACTTGGAAATTAAAGTTATATTTCAAGCATACTTTTATTTAAAAGGAGGAATAGAAATGATTAAAGATCTATAAATTGACGGAACGGAAGTAGCGTCCTCACGGTTTTGAATATTTGAATAAGCTACTCTGCTCTTGATATGCAAACCTAACGATGCATTTAATTATTGGTTTTGAAGAAAATACCCCTGTATATTATTTTGTAAATCCAACCCAGAATAAAAAAATTGAAATGGCATATGCGTATTTGATTTTTTTCCCCAAAGCTAGTTAATTGAAAATTATTGTTTGGTATTTCTTATTTGTAGCTTTCACCAGTTTCACCGTATTCAAAATTCATTCTACCACTCGATTATTTATATGGAAATGCAAACTTAGAAGACAATATGCAATAGCGTATTGTTATCCATCAAGCTATTCAAATCCTTCAAGTCAAACTGTAAATGCACTAAAATGCGATAAAGTTCAATCAAAGCGTCTCACATTGTACAATGAGAACGTGGGCATGCATCTAGCTCTGTTTCCATTAATTTCCAAGCAAGACTTTACTTTGGTAGACAATCATCAAAAGCCTTTACGCAATACTGCTGTAAAATTGAACGATGTCAACAGGAGGAAGATAAGCAATGGTGATTTCGGTAGAAAAGTACAAGTCAGATTCAAACAAAAAGAAATCGTAAAAACTGAACGTAGCGTAGTTTACTCTTAACCAGAGGAGATTCGGAAAATAGCACATTCTGTCCATCGTTGTTCCGTATATATAGGAATATACAAACATATTCCAATCTAATATCCTCCTCGGTATCATGTAGTAAAACGGTTAATTTATTATTCTCCGTACTTTGGTTGAGTTAGTTGAGTAGCAACAACTGGCAGCCTTAACCAGGAACGGCAGTAAAAGAATAATGAAACTCGATCAAACAAAACGAGGAGTGGACAAATTCATGGGACGGGTGAGATTTTCCACGGTTTACATCGCGCCTTCATCAACATTAAGGCCCAAAAACATGCTGGAATACATTAGATTCATCGGAGGGTAGCCGCAATAATATTTTATCTCTGAATGTCGAATGATTTCAAAGAGGAGTGTGGTTAAAAAGGGGAAAAGGCAGACAAGGGCTCGATTTCCTCTTCAAAGTCCATCCACTCTGATGAACTTCTGCCATAGTATATCCCACAGCATTCAAAATAATGGTAATAATCATAGTCCGCTCAGAGACTAGTTTCAAAGACAGTCATCAAAAATCCCGTAGCAGCGGCTTGGCTTTTAAAGCCCCGATGACAAAAGTTAAATGGTACTCAGGAGGACGAGGGATTATTGTTGTGAATCGTGTTCAATCCATGATCCCTTTGAATTACTTGGAGGATCACTAATTGAAGTAGTTCAGTCGAGCCGAGTAGTACAAGTCTTGGGGTAAAATAGAACACTCCTTGAGAGAGGAGTCTTTGACGGGAACCGGCCTGACACACCCACCCTTCTCTAACAATCAATGAATTGAAGTCACTTCTGAATCAAACCAAGAAGAGTCTCTCCTCCATTTATTTTTCTGGAGCACCCAACTCAGTCAAATGACACACAATAGTTATCATTGTCCTGCCACCTCGGCTCCGCTTTCTTTCTAACTTTCCATGCACCCACATCTCCGACTCGGCCGCAAAGGCAAAGCAGCCCGACTATAAACTCTCCTAGTTCAGATCTCAATGGTTTGAATTGACTTTTTGAAATCTCAAGAGCTGGTACTACCTTTCTGCCATTCTTACTAAAAAAATTGGTTCAACAGTTCAACCTCAAGCCTCAAAAAAGTGCGGTGGTGGTGGGGTTTAGCGGTTGAGATGTGAGGTGAGAATAGGCCTCAACGAAGGTAGAGAAGCAATCAATTGATTCATTCTAATTTGTCAATCCTAACTAACCATCTCAAAAAAATCTCAATTATCTCCGCATTTCTTTCCGCTCTTGAGGTCGTGTCGAATTTCTTCAAATATTTGTGAGAAAGTAAACGAGATCCCGTCAGGTCAGGAATATGGAGAGCCCAAAATATATTTATTGTCCCCAGCCAGTTGTTGTACACATTTCTGCACACATCTTCAATCATTTGGACCTAACAGCTACCTAGGTGATCTTCCCAGTAACAATGCTTTTCCGAAACTTGAATGAAATCCACAAAAAGATGATACGCTTGTTAGTATGATAAGAAACGGTGACAAGATTGGTCACATATACCTTGGTGGTCTTGGAAAGAGCCTATTTGGTCCAGAATTTATGTTTACAATTTACAAGTAGTTGGTGGAGTATCAATTGTCCCGGATACTACAATTACAACTTGAGATTGAGCTGAAGTCTCGTATGGAAGCAGAAGAGTCAGTATTTTTTAATGAATGGACCATCATACTGTACCATGCTATGATGCATTGACCCGGTTTCAATACATGGAAAGAAACTTGTGAGGAAACATGCAAGAAGATACTTTTTCAAAGTTCTAAATTATAGGTAGACGATCGTCGTTGATCTGAGAAGTATGTGGACGGGTGGTGGTGGTGGGTCGATCCTGGATTCAAAATCGTTGAATCAATTCCCATCCAATAAAGGCTGATGAAACTCTTATAAAGGAAGCATTTATTACATTTTATGGGTTTAAAATATCCTGAACGCTAAATATACATATATATATATGTATATCTCGACTTGGTAACCGAATCATATTTATAATGTGTTCCTCTGTTTGTACAGGCACAATGAGAAAAAAATAAGAGAACTGGTTGAGGACATGAAGAGATATATGTTTCAGCAGGAGTTGGAGGGTTGAATTGAATGGCACTGATATATATTATTAGTCCCAGCAGGGGCCCTGTGACTTCGTCCTATTGTGTGACCCGTAAGGGTCGATCATCATGACATTCTATTGGGTGGTCCACACCACGGATCCCGAACAGACAAGCCCCATCCTCATGTAATCTAACCCACTCGACTACCGTTTTTGGACTTGTATGATATTCCCCCGTCAATTTAATCCGGTTACTGCTTACCGACTTTTACCCGTCATCCCTCTGCCTCACTATATTCCTCCATTCAGCTCATTCATAAACTCCGATGAGGTTTTTCAGAGAGTCCTATCAGTTGGTGATTTATGCTCCTATGCTACCCTTTCATATTAAGAATGATTATTATTTATGGCAGAGGTACTACTCCCAATTCCTTGGTAGGTGTGCATAATAATGTGTCAGCAGTTCTCGGCTCATATTTATCATTTATCATCGCAGCTAATTTTATTTTACTCATTCCGACAATCAATGACTTGGGGCTCTTGGAGTTGAGTTAGATCTGTCTCATTTCCCGGTTTGGAATTGGGACTCTAGTTGATGATGACAGGATTTGGATTTGGATTAGTAACTAGAATAATTGAATTGTCTGGATTTTAGTTTGGATCAATTAAGGTAAGGATGTCATGTCGATGTAAACTTTTAACGTTTTGAGTTTATGAATTACATCTATTTAATCGTATGTCGTCTCCGCTCCGCTCTTATAGTATAGAATTGGTGAGAGTACTGCTGTAGTGACCGATTAAAAATATAAGCGTTTGTATGTGTTCAAAAGACCCTCGACGCACTATATATCTATATCCACAATCGACAATATTGTGAATGTTCACAATAACAATGAGTTTTATCAATTAAGATTAAGATCATTCATAATTCAGCTTTTCAGCTTATGCAGGATGTCCGGCAAAAAAGTTACCCCCTTTGGTTGATCAACTTGATCATATCTTCTATCAAAACTTCTGAACGTTTTATATGCCTTTATAAATGAGCATATTGTAAAGCAACAAATCTAACTTAAATATCGTGTTGACCGTTGATGGATTTTTAAAATGAAGACGTCCATAACTGGCCCGCAGTGACGGGGTTAGGCGGATGGTTAATGTTTTGGAAAATAAATTTTTTATTCAAATTTCAAAGTTTTGAACAACTAGTTTGTAATTATAAAATTTCCATATAATGATAAATGATAATGCATAATAGTATGGTATATTATTATGTGATCATTTTGATCCACACACAAACTGAATAAATGATTTTTGAAATATATTACTATATCCTATATATGATATACAATAATATATTGTGTTAAAATTCCATATATATTAGATTACGGGCCATTTTAAGAAAACCAGTCCATTTCCGAATGAATAACTGTTCTATGATAAATAAATACAAATTACTTACAAGCAACAAGTCAAGTAAGGATTACTAGGGTTTTTGAAAATGGATTTTGTTTATATGAAATTGAATATCTATGAAAAAAAGGTACAAAATTAAATTTTAAACTTCAAGTTTTCAACATTTTGTCTTTATACATTATAGTTTTTATTATTCCAATCAATGTTTAATAGTCGGTTTAACAACCTTATTTTCGTTTCGATTTATATAAACTTTGTTTCTAAACAAGATTATTTTTTTAAGAATTCCCTAAAAAAACTTGTGGAATTGGATCTGTAAGTTTAGATCGAGTCTGTTGTTAATAAATTACAATCTTTCGCTTCGCCAAATCGCAAACTTTGCCAATATTTACAGTTTTATTACATCATGATTTACAGTGATCGACCATCGATTTTTGCGGTGGAATACAATTATGCAATTATGTGGTAATTTCCCTTAAATACAGTTGGAAATAATCAATAATTTGATGAACAGCTTATTTGGATGCTCATTTGCATAATTGCATTTCGATATTGTCTAAGCTTGTCATGGAGTAAAGAGTTATTAGACTGCCCCAATGTACAAATAGTGCGGGGAAAGAAACAAGAGGCCATTGATAGGTTAGAACCTCTTCATGTGAGAGAACTGCCTGGCCTCTGAAGTGGATTATTCTTCCTCTCGCTAAATTCCCTGGGAAATTGAAGCAAGCAAATTTTCGGTTTTTGATTCGTTTCTCTCCACTCGTTTCTTTTTACATTTTTTGGTAAATAAATTCTATACGTGAGCCTTGTGCCTTGGCTTTGATTCCACAAGTCCAGACCTAGATTTGAGATTCTAGAAATCGGAAGGTCAAAGAGGTCTCTTTTTGGTTTCGATTTTTTAAGTTAACGGTGGATTTGTCCCATGTTTGTCATTCTGCATTCCGTAGGGTAGGATGCAGGATTGGTTAGGATCAAGGAGCTTTACACTTACTTTAGGAGTGAGGACTGTGAATTGAGGAGGTTGTGTTCGAGATCGAGATTGATTGTGGATTGTGGGTTGTGAGATACGTTTTTACTTTTTAAAGACTATTGGTGATTGGTATGCTGATTTTTGCGTTTGTAGATTTAAGAAGTAACCAGTCGATACTGTTTATAATATAATTCACTTAATTAAATTTGTCATTCTTCATTCATGTGCCGTGATTGAATCTGTATTTTCATTTTCACTTATATGTTATATATATGTTTATAGATTGCGGTTTGGACAGAATCAATCATGAGTGGACCGCAGCCGTCATCGTCGTCAACAGGGGCTTCAAGTTCTAGTATTCAATATCCACGAGTGATAAAACGACACAGAACTAATATCACTAACGGGGAGGCCAACAGCTGGGAGTCGCAAGAATTGGCATGCCCGATTTGCTACGAAACTTTTACAGAAGCTGTGATTACATTGTGTGGTCATACATTTTGTAACGATTGCATTACACAAGCACTTTCGGCTAGTCCGAATTGCCCAAAATGTCCGAAGTGTGGCAATACTGTCGATCCAGACAAGTTGGTACCCAATTTTGCAATGGATGATCTGGTACGACGACAGAAAACACCAACGGCACTCAAGACTGAAATCTGCGAAACAGCTAAAGCTAACAACGTTGAAGCTTCTAGCGTTGCACAGATTCTATCGAGTACTAACTGCTACAATAACCTGAATGTCAATGAAATAGACACATTAATGATGGTCCTTAAACGGAAGAAAGAAGTCCTTACTGTCGAGTCTGCAGAACACCAGCGATCTCTGGTCCTTGAATTTTTGAGTCAGTTACTGAAGATAAAAAAGGTAGAGAAGCAGCACCTTGACAGACAAGTCATGCTGATTGAAAAAGACATTTCACAGGTTGCAGACGCGTCTTCTCCAAGCACTGTAACACAAGTTATAGAAAATGGATCCCAATCCTGTGACGTTTCAATGAATTCAATGGACTCCGAAACAAGTGGTTTTAATACTCAGCCCCTTTCTCAAGTTGCTTTGGAACAAACGTCTATGGCAGCACGAAGGCGGCGAATGTACTCACACTTTGATGAACTTACCCAGATCTATATGGAAACTCGAACCGTTGATTTTCATCACATCCGAACAAACGATGCAACCGTTCCTTCTAGCGATCAAGGAGATTATTATGATGGTGAGGGGTTGGATGATTTCGCCAACACCTTGTCACATGTGTCTAGATACCATGGATTGAAACCTCTTGCTACATTATCATACAGTGCAGATTTACTTTCAAACTCTAACATAGTTTCCAGCATTGAATTTGATAAAGACAATGAATTTTTCGCTATTGCTGGAGTGACAAGGAAGATTAAGCTTTTTGAATACGCCACAGTCATTGGTACGACAAATTAACATTACTTCTTAACGCAGTGTTGATGGAAAAACAACCTCACCATATCCGTAAACATAAGTGCCGCATTAACGCAATGTTGTTAATGTGTGGGGAAAATAGGGGAAAATAATTATTAATCGCTTTACTGATTGAGGGTACTGCAAGTTATGATCGTAATAATATTCAATATATAGGTAATTATGTTGACGCAAAAATGTTGTAACTGTAATTTGTTTTTGGTCAGTACATGGTCATATTTACAAAATATTATGACCATGAATCATAACTAAGAAAACTAGTCTAGATTATGATCTATCGATCGTTCATAAATATTTTGATAAATAAGTCATTATACACGATCTTATGTTTTTAATTTAAATTAATTACAATTTTCAGTACCCTTATTCATTCCACCGACAGTAATTGATGATTATTTTAACATTTAGCATTGCTTAGGCAATGTGAATGTGTTACACTATAATTGATTGTGGATTGTGGAGTTGGGATATGTATGAGTGTTCATTTTTTTCCAGTAACACTCACATTACCTATGTCCCTTGACCCTTAATAATAATGTATCTGTTGTAGGGTCGACTGTTGACATCCATTGTCCAACGGCTGAGCTTAATTGTGTTGCGAAAATTAGCTGTGTAGCCTGGAGTAACTATTACAAAAATAAACTAGCAAGTTCAGATTATGATGGATGTGTTAGTCTTTGGGACGCCTCTGCGGCTTATAAAACCACGTAAGGCCAATCCTTATGCGTTTTTTAGTCTACTTAAGTGAATTATAATTTAGATATGATATAAAAGTATTTGACATAATTCAAACGATGTAACGTGTAACTGTAAATATTTTTTTTCTGGATTAGGACTCTTGCTGAACACGAGAAGCGGGTTTGGAGTGTTGATTGGAGTAACGGAGATCCTCGTCTTTTAGCATCCGGTTCTGACGATTCGAAAGTTAAATTGTGGTCTACAACTTCTGAACGATCTGTTTTTACGTTGGAGGCAAAGGCGAATGTTTGCTGTGTCAAATTTTGTCCAAAAAATAGCTTTGTTATAGCATTTGGCTGCGCCGATCACTGTATTCACTACTACGACTTCCGAAATTCTCGGGAACCTTTAGGTATTCTTGTTGGTCACAAGAAAGCTGTGAGCTATGTGAAGTTTGCGTCAAAAGATGAACTCGTCTCAGCGTCAACAGATAGTCATTTAAAATTGTGGAATCTTGAGGATATGGAGACTGTGAGATCGTTTAAGGGACATGCGAACGAAAAAAACTTTGTTGGACTTGCAACTGACGGAAATTACATTGCCTGTGGCTCAGAAAACAATTCGCTTTATGTCTACTACAAGTACCTCTCGCAGCCCCTCTTTTCATTTAAATTTGATACTCATCGAACAATATTGGACCGGCCAAGAGCCGACGAGTCGACTGAATTTGTATCTGCTGTGGCTTGGAAAAAAGGATCACCAATAGTTGTTGCTGCAAATAGCCAAGGAGCCATTAAAATTCTCGAGTTATTCTAACTGAATCAGCTCAACAAGTTCAAAACATAATTCCTGCTTCCAACTTAGCATTCGTCGTTTTATTTACAAGCGTTTTCGGTCTCATCTTTGAGAAGGTGTTATACAATCTAATTGAATTTTAAATGCCATTGTTTTTGTTCACTCGGTCAAGCTTAATACAAATTCTTGTTTAAGGTTTTTATTTAAGTTGTTTACTTAATGCATACTGCATATGCATTTACTGACTGAACTTGAAATTATAAACGATATTCTACATAATTATATGTACCTAATTTTAATTTACGTCGTATAAATGCCATTTACTTCAACCAATCATAAAATGGGTTGACAATCTCTTCCATGGAAATTTACAGTTTAAGTAATTATAATTAGAATGCACGACCGATGGAATACAGTTATCATGTTTTCATTTCATAGGCTTCACAAAGTTCGTCCTGTTGCCCATGTCCTCAATTTTGTTTTCCTATTTGCTCATTGTACGTTTTTGCTTTTTCTGTTGAATACATCTCACTTTATTCGGAGAGCTCGGCATCATATTTAATGCATCTGAACCTCAAGTGCCGAGTAAGTAAGACCAACTATCGTTCTTTACTTTATGCTCCATCAACTTCTCCGAAGGACTTTTTCTTTATTCATTTATATATCTTACAAGATAAATAATTGGAACGACAATCGCAGGATAATTTAATGTCGGTTTCTATTTCAAAATTTCATTATCAAATACAAACATGGCATATGCAGCATTGTTGGTTCCAGATTTTACTACTTCGGAAAGAATATTGACGTAGTTGGCCATGTGCTTAATTCGGAGCACAGCGTTGTGAGAAAGTCGCTCTGACACAAAGTCAGCAAACTATAAAATTTAAAAAAAAACCATATAAATATAACTCATCTATTACTAAAACATTAACAGACGACCAATTTAATGTAATGCTTAAACTTATTACCTCGGCGTCAAGAGGATGTTTTGTGTGTAGGTTGTTTTGATGCCGAGCATCATGAGCTAAATGAAGGGTCTGCAGAGCCTTGGCTTTTTCAGTATCTAAGGCCCATCCCATGGCATCAATCTCATTGTTTTCATTTTTCCAGATAGTGTTGGCAGGGAGCTAAATTTCAAAAATTATAAAGCTTCATGTTCTACAACCCAACAATTTCCCCTGTCGGAAAAGATATTTCCGTTGAATTCCCACATCAATTAAGAATCAATGGATGCTACTGTTAGCATTTCAATTTAGGAAGCTCCAAAATTCCCCCATTGAACATTACGCCTATTGTTAAGGGTGTCTCATTGTCCAGAAATGTCCACTACGACAATATTTTTGTCCATATTAGATTGTATACTTACCTGGACTTTGAATCTGGTGTCCACCAATGTCCCTCCACGCTCAATCATGCCCATCATAAGCGAGACGCCCGATTCCCACTCTTCGTCGGAGAGCTTGGAGAAATAGTTAACGAAGCCAGGTCGATTTACATTCCATTGGTTGAAATGGCTCGCCTACAATTGCATATCCTTCAACGTTAGTAAACTTAGGGTATTTCTCAGGTATAACCCCCCCCCCCCCCTCCCAAGGCAAGGGACTTTAAGACAATAAATCCGGTAAATTTTCCGTCAATAATTATTGGAGATACCTACAGTGAGCATATATTGCAGAGAATGAGTCAAGTGGGTGGAGATAAGTTTAGTTGTAGCTTCGTTGAGACTTGGAAACGCTCCCCATCCAGCGGTACAAGATTTTGCTGTATCCAACGCTAAAATATGAAAGATCGGATATGAATAATATGTTTCAAATTCGCCTATCGATCCGGATTGTTTCCTTACTTCCCTTATAGTTACTGTTTGTCTGCATAAGCAATTGGCGTCTTATTGTTGTAAATATCAATTACTTTTTTTCGTTCCATCACCCGTGCATGCTGCTTTGACATTTGTGTAGCAATGGTCGCTTGGCTCTGAGGTCGTGTCGCCTTCTGCGGAAATGTAGCCTATTTGACAGGCAAAATAGAGGATCACGATGGGATATTTTAAATACATGTTGTTTCACTTTCTCTACAAATCGATATCGTCTGTTTAAGGTTACGTCTTCAACTGAACTGAATTGAATTGCAATTGGGAAATGAACTTGTAGAGTAGTCGAGTCTTTGTTAGTCTGAGTTGAGTGTCTCTTGTGACTTCAATGATTGGGGTTGGGAAATCAATTAAAAAAATGTGCATGCAATATGCGACTGACTGAAAGATTGGGTGACAAGCTTGTCGAGCTAAGTTGTTTCCTTTTGAAGTAAATAATTGTGATAAGATAATTCAAACTCCAATAATACATATTTGTAATGCTTGTATGTATATCCTGGAATAAAGGCTTGGACATTTATTTATGATTTCATATATGTCATTTGATTACATAGAGGCATCAACTCTTCATAAAAAATCACACATACATACACATAGGAATTCTGTTTCCATGAACGTGGGCATTGTCATGTAACTTTTAATGGAGAATGATATTGAATAACATCCTAATCTCTTATTGTGGACTGTAGTGTGACATCGCTTGAGTCCAAATAACTTTACATCAAAAATAATTTTAGGCGACAAATAAGTATACTGCAAGTCATCATTTAATTAAAATTGAAACCAAAGTCCAGCTTGCACAACCAATCGTCGTTTTCTACTGTCCAATGAAAGGGAGTACTCCACGAGCATTACATTGTTTGAGATCGTTGTGTCGACTTTGGCTTTGGTGATTGATAACGTATCGATAAATTCCCAAAGCACTCGAGAAATCGATCGTTGAATCAAACCCCAATTTTTTAACTATTTACTAATCAACTTGAGATTAGAGGTGAGGGTCCTCAAAGGGTAAGGCAAAATTAACGACTCCAGTTCAAAGTAAAATCCAGTCTGTGAATATCAGCCTCTTCTTGACTCTTTGAAACACCCTTTTTAGGAATTCATTAGTTGTCGTTTATATCGTTCTCTCGTCTTTGTTGTACAGGGCTGAAATAAACATGAAGCTCCTTACCGCAGCGTTACTCATAAGTTTGAACTGGTCTTTACAGCAGGTGGAAGGTAAGTTTAACCCTTCCAGCGTTTACATTCAGTAAACAGCCCTTCTCGAGAGAAAGGAGCTGGAAACCGTTTACATTGATTTGCATATTCCTTCCAGGCTCAGGGAACGACACAGTATCTACATGTGCCATTGTAGAGAATCCAGCTTTCAGTTTCACGTACCCAGCAGTCGTAGATATGGAAAATAAATGCAGAGAAGATATTGTAAACCACCTCAAGGAAGAATTTAAAGCTTCTTTGACGTACTTGGCTATGGTATGATAAGATGATGACAAGTACTGCTCCTTGACAAGCATTTTTTAATGATATTTGCAAGGACTTTTTTCGTTATTGACAGGGTGCCCACTTTCTGCGTGATATTCATTACCGACCTGGAGTAGCCAAGTTCTTCATTGAAAATGCAGCGGAAGAACGAGCCCACGCCAAAGGCTTGATCGAATATGTACTTTTGCGAGGACATTCTATCAAAAGTGAAGATATCGGAGATATTGTAAGATCCTTTTTGTATCCCTTGTAGATATGAAGGTCAAGGTTATATCAAATCTAGCAGTAAGATGATGTATAAAATTATTGTTTACGAGTCATGAAATGAATATTTTTGTAGACTCTAGACATGAAAGCATGGACTATGGACGACGCATTGTTAGAAGCGTTAAACAAGGAGATAGACATTAGAGGCAAATTTGCTAAAATTATTGGCACTTGTGAAAACGGTGCTAAAAACGATTATCATGTAAGTCAAATCAAATTCTAGACAAGTGGAAAATTTATATCAGTTTGGTGTTGCAGAGTTTAATCTTTATTTTCTCGATAGGCCTCCGACAAACTCACCGGAGTTTATCTTGAAGAACAACATGAAAGTATCCATAAAATTGCTGGTCACTTGAGTACTCTACGGAAAATGAAGGGACAGCTTGGAGAATTCGCCGAAATCATGTTCGACAGAACATTGATTGCTTAAAAGCATTACCAACCAATGTTAATGATAGTAATAAATTAAAAATTCTATTACTATGATTATTTGCTTTGAATATTAAATAAACAATACATTTCAACTCGGAAATATGACTTCAACGTCTGCTCATGATATTGCATATTTTTATTTATTTAATTAAAGACTGATGAACATGCTCATGTTCTCACAAATATATTAAAAAGGCTGCCGCATGATACACTTAATTGTGATGCATAAATACTAGGCAGTTCAGTGACAGGGTTTCAAAGTTTTGACTTATTTCCACTTCCTCCTTTTGGAATGGGCATGTAAGGCTTACCGCAAGGATACAAACCGCGCTGTTTTTTCCAACTAACAATATCCTGGATTTCCTCCTAGTAAAATAGTAGTTCATTTAGTAATTCAGCATCAATGTAAATTTCATACACAGATAACTTCATTTAAATGTCCAGCCTTACTCTATCTCTTTCCTCAACTTCTCCGTCTACTTCATTGACTTTGCGACCGGCTCCTCCTTCTATCATTGACGTTATGTGAACAGCAAGCCGTTTTTTCTTTGTGGCATTTAGACCCACCATTTCCTAGTGAGACGAAGAAATGTCCAATTAATAATCCGGATAAAACTATAAAACGAGTATTGATAAAATGAACATGATTATTACATCGTAGAATTTGCTGACATCTTCCAAAGTCACAGTATCTAATTCTGACAACTCCAGTTGCTGCTTTTCAAAATTAAACTGTTGTAAATTTATTTCAGTCCAAATTAAGCTGGCCCTGTCGATTAGTTTCTTCGGTTTCTCTGCTTTCCGAACTGAGAGAGCAGATCGGTGTTGAACAAATTCTTCCTGAGTCATTCCTTTCAATAGTTCCTTTAAAAAAAATTGTGTTCCAAAATAAATTAAGTTTTTCAAAATAGGAATTTTGTTGGTTAAAAAACTTACATCCAAATCCTTCAAAAAACTGTCGATGCGAGACTCAACATATACTGGATGACGATCACTCTGCACTGCAAAACAAAGCAAAATATCCTATCTAGTATGTTGAAGTCATTGTTAACATCGGAAATCAAAACTGACATGAGAACAATGTAGGTATATTTATAAGACCTAGACTTTCTAGACAAGAAGACCATTAATTATATTGTTAAATATTCAGAACAAGGTACCCAATATCTGTACGCCAAGTGTTCCATGTGCCCGGCGAACACCCGTGAAGACGATGTACCCCAATTGCTCCTTTGTGCGCAATTGATTGAAACATGGTTCGTTGGCAATATGCTCTAGAAGTTCGACAATTACATTTTCTCGAACTCCTTGCAACCCCGCTTGAAATAAAATGGCTGCACAGGAGCTGCTGTGGGTCTTGTGTTCTGCCTTGAAAATAGAATCTGACCCTGAAATTTAAAAAATAGCATTTAGGCTATACAACTATTTAAGTATGTTCTAAAGTTTCACATCAAAACCGAGTATCGAGTATGCGAATATTTGTTAATTTTTAAAAGCAAAACCTGGAGGTATTTCAATTTCTCGGAGTCGAAAGGTTTGGGAGGGCAACAAAGGTTGGGTTCCTTTTTCCTCAAAGCAATTTTGACCCTGCGTGGCAATTTCCAATGCCTCCTATGAATTGAAAAATATTCAAGAATTATAGAGCCTATGAATAGTAAATGTATAATAAAAAAATAGAATTTTCAAATTATATTGAACAGTACAGCCGCGGTGACATTTCCATATATGAGCCATTCAATTTTGACTTTAGATATAAAGTCTTTGGCGAAGTCTCGAAGTTTTTCAACAGTCACATCTGGAAATAATAAACGTTGCATATACAAGACTGAACATTAAATATTATAATTGAATGGCTACAAATTGAAAATCTACCTTTCATAGCATTGAGCAATTCCTGATTTGACCACCGCTTTTCTCGTAAAATATATGTAAAGTAATAAGAGGCGTGGGAGTATGGTTGCTCATCTTCCCAGTTCTTCAAGGACCTCATATAGAAATCTTGCAAAACTTCAAATCTTTTTGTATCGACATCGAATTGGACCAACTTTTCTATAACTCTGCTCAGAAGAAGCCCCAGTTTGTGATCGTATCCGTTTACAATTATCTATCATAAAAATAATATTCAACATACAGATTATTGATTTCAACACCATATTAATTAGCAATCTAAATTGCAATGTAACGTACTTCAATTCCATACACCGAATCAACAATAAGATAATGTAGTCCTGCAACACTAGCAGCATAGGAGTATTCCGTTAGTAAATCTTTGATTACGGCTGCAAGCATATGATTCAGGTTCGTGGTCATTGGGTCCATCAACGGCAAAGGACTGTTAAAATGTATTCCAGCTAAACCATTGATTATTTTCAAAACGAAGAATCTGAAGAATTATTCATAACAAACTAACCTAAATATCTCAGCCCGTACAGCAGCTTTTGGCATCATAAACTCGTTGTCTTGTAAATACCAAACTCGAGAAAGTGGAGTTTCGCTAATCACTCGTGGAACAATTCCACGCTATTGAAAATTATATTCATTGTATACAACAATAAATAAATTGCCACAACAGACAGTAACGAAATATCTGAAAATAGTACTCCTTACTTGTTCATCCCGCGGTTTTAAATCAAAAACAGACGGTATAAATTCGTTCTTAGGAGGAAGTAGTAGTTTTTCATTCACTCCACAGTTTTTCCATTTCTGTAGTTGAGAGAATAAACAATTGAAAACATTGTGTTCAATTAAGAAGAAATGAACACGAGAAAAAACGTTTTACCTCAATCAATTCAGGAGAAAGGTTGTCTCGATTGAATTTCACTCCATACCATTCTTCTACACATTTTGTTTTGGTGTCAAATTCTTTTGAGACGACAGTTACTCTAAAAATATATAATAATATGTAGGACAACAATAATACATTCAAAAAGATCGTCAAGGTGGGAAGTAATTGGATTGTGCTTGTAAGAATTAGAAGTTTATTTACTAATTTAAATAATCACGCCCACTTACCGGCATTTTTCTGGTTGCATACAGTTCAAAATCTCAAGTATCAACTTGGGATTATAGTCAGTCAGAATATATCCACCGCTGATGACATCTTCCAAGGGATAATTCTTAATTTAAAAAAAGAACGACATATGTTACAGATGAATTACTGCTGTTCATAATTTAATAAAGTAATGGATTCAATGAAAACATACATGCATAACGCTGCTTAGATTGGAAACCAAGGACTGTGGTCTTTCTTTGTCTTTGAATCGAAACAACATTGCATTTACATCTCTCATTTCTTCCCACACCCACTGCTGAGGACCCAATTTACGGAGCATTTCGAGGTACTGCAAACGTTATTTAGCGATTGATTAGATATCAATAAAATAAATTTGCTTAGAAAATTACACAAAATGGAAATGCAATAAATACCTCAAATAAATGTTGGATGATATTCTCAGTATTCTGAAGCCCTTCCTGAGTCAAGTCAACAGCAACTTTAAATGTCCCAAAACCCCTAGCTGGAACATGAGATCCTGCTTCTAGGTGATTAACCCAGTTCTTTTCTTTTAGTAGTGACAATAAACTACCCTGTCCTTCATGTCCAATAAGATGCGACAAGTATCCTTCAGCCTGATAAATTAAATAACCTCATTAACTATCGACACAATATATGGATGATTATAAGACATTGCGATTTGTCAGTGTTAATAAGTCATACCGATGCTTTGTAATGCGGTGTTGTATCTGGCACTGGAAACATCACTGACATGTGCCGAATATCTTTAATAGGGACCATTTCGATTTGTATTTGCAATTCATTTGCACCATATGGATTTTCAGGCCAAAATGGGGCTTCTACATTTTGATTTTCAACGTCTAGAAACATTTCCTCAGCAAGTTTCTGAAGTTCGTCTAAACTTTCAGCTCCAAGAACAGCCAAGCTCATCAAATTGGCCGAATAATATTGCCGATGATAGTCCATCAGAGCAGAACGAACATCGATAGATTTTTCGCGAGGTCTTGTCCATAACGTTTCTCGATTACCTGGACGTGGTTTAAAAATAAGATTACCATTTAATTACAGGATTTTACAGGTCCTTGACTAACAAACTTTAATTTTGTAAGTAAAACTTTTATAATACCAGTAGCAAAATAGGAGTAAGGATGTTCTGGATTAGACGTCCCAACCTCCAACTGGTGAGATCGCCATGGGTCACTTGGTATATTTTTTTCGTGTTCTGAATTTACAGCATTCACTTCACGTTCGGTCGCTGATTCCGTGAAAAGGGGAGAGATGAAAAATTGTGAAAATCTGTTGTGGGTTTGAACATAAATCAGTAAAGCTATTAAATTGCAAAACTGTCAAATACTTAAAAAAAATCGACTTTAACTCACCGATCCAGAGCACCTTTCAGGGAATGAGGGGAGACGTCGAAATAGTAATTCGTATGATCTCGAGCGGTGTATGCATTAGATGAACCTCCGTTTTCAGCAAGGAATTTGGCATAGTCATTTTCTTCAGGGTACTTTGTCGTTCCCAAGAACAACATGTGCTCACAGAAATGAGCCAATCCAGGCAAGTCAATAGGGTCATTCATACTTCCTGTAAACATTACACAACAAATAAAAATTAGTAAAGGTGATATTAAAATCACCGAATTAATTATTAATTTAGGAACTTTGATTATTGTACAGAAATAAAAACACATACCCGCAGCAACCGATAGAGAAGCAGCAGCTTTGTCGGTGAGTGGGTCGCTTATCAAAAGAACCTTCATATTGTTCGCTAAGGTCAATCCTCGATATTCCCGCTTATCCAATGGGGACTTTGTTATAGGTCCAGAGGGCTGACTTGGGCTCGACATTTTGCTAACTTTAACACTAGTACTCGCGAACCTTTTATTCAATCTAAAATTTTAAACAGGGTAAATTTTAACTTACAATAACTTACAATGCATTTAACTCTTTATGAATGAAGAAGTTTTAAACTTCCAAAACTTTATGATTGTAAATTATGACTCGATTCAATTGGAGATTACAATAACCATACGATACCGATACAATTAAAGATAGCAATCATTCACGTTATTGAATTTGAATAGTTTTCTAAAACTTATTGTTTCTCAAATTATTGGCTTAAAATCGAGAATGTGGCATTTGAAACTAAACTGTCTCATTATCCCACACGGTCATATTTCCACATATGGTATCTAATTAACTTATTGGTAATGCTTACACTACACACTACAGTGACTACAGTTCTAGTTTGATGTAAGAATGAAGAAATTAACTTACCCCAAGAATATGTCAGACTTTATCGTACGGCTTGTCACGATAACATAAAGTCTTCGTATAGAAAAAGCCATTCAGAGCGGTTGTAGACAGGGAAACAGAAGAGGATATAAACTTGTAAAAGATAAGCTCGACTAAGACGAAGGACCAGGGGTGTGAACATATACCATTTAGAGTAAGAACGGATTTTCAGTAAAAATAGTAATTAAGGGGGGGTTTAAAAAACTATGGAAATTTTGATTTCCCTATCTAAACCAATGTTAAAAACCGTTTTACGGGGGGGCTCCCACAGTCCCAACCGATCCATCAATCGAACTAATTTTTTTTTCTAAAAATTCCTCGATAAATTCAATATTAGAGATGATCCTTCGATTTTTTAAGTTTTTTGTACCACACCGGCAAACCTCGTAGTTACAAAAATATCGGCTTTTTGATGACAGTGTTTTCAATTAAACTGAGTTTTTAAGGTAGTTCTAACATGGAAATAAAAAATCGAAGGATCATCTCTAATATTGAATTTATCAAGGAATTTTTAGAAAAAAAAATTAGTTCGATTGATGGATCGGTTGGGGCTGTGGGAGCCCCCCCGTAAACCGGTTTGGCCACTTTTTTAATACTTTCTGAAAAGTGTGAAAGTAAGTGAAAATTGTCGTTGCTATGGGCATTTGCGACGGTAACTATGGTAACTTCAACGATCACTATGGTAACAAGCCACATAATGGTTGCGTTACCAAGCAAATTTTCAAATTGCTTAGGTTTTTGATGAAAATCACCATCAAAGTTTTGTCGTTATGTGTATCTATGGATGGCCATTTTAGGCCGTAAAATATTTTTTAAACCCCCCCTTAATGTACGGAAATGGCTTTTATAGTGAATAAGAGAAGACCAAGGCAACAAACTTTAACCCTCCTAACCTCCTTTACAAAGTTCCCCTACACCTTAAAGGGCTTAAACTTTGAAACTTTAAACCTCTAGAGAGGCATTCAACATTAAACTGAATTTTGTATCGGTTTATCGTTGTATAATATTGTGTTAGCTGTGTACAGGCTGAAGTACAGTACAAGTATAATATAACAACAAATTAAGTATTATTCTGAATATTATATTCTAATGCATAAAGTCTGGTATCCAGTAGCAATATTAGATCAAACCCCCACCATCTTTTTCTAATGTTATTAGTTTGTAGTTCAGAGTGCATAAGCTTGTTTTGTAGTTACGCTACGCTACACGCTATGACCCTAATTAATTTACAATTTACAAAATTACAAATACAAGTTTGAAGTTTGAAATTTGAAAGAGAATAACTTATTTCATTTGCATTTATAATTTGTTTGTAATTTACTTTTTAATCTTTAATCGAATCTTGCATGTGTTGACATTGACAATTTTTTTTTGTTTTTTATTGAGGAATCCTTCCTTGTATTGTACCCCTTGACAAGGGGCTTGTATGCCTCTTCTGTGACCCTTCCTTGTGCCTTGTGCCTTGCCAATTCACAATTGCATGTGAATTGCCTGCCTGTGTACAGCTTTTGGCTTTGTTTGTGGTATATAGGGGTATATGTATAATATCAAATATTGAATTTATTAAACATTAAATATTTTATATGTGATTATAGAAATTTGAAATTTTTGTTTTATGAATTATTATTTAGATTTAATATTTGGTTGATAATGAACTATTGCATATTTGATATTGGATATTGACTATTAAAACTACTTAAAGCCCGAACAACCTTGATTTGAATATTTGAAAATTCGCTATTTTGCATAAATTTACTTTCTTGAATACAGAGAGAGAATATCAAATATTACTTGAAAATCTGAAGTCTATTAACTAATCCACAAACCTTTTACAAATTCAAAATTACAAGCTTCACTTTATATACTTCATATAAGAATTACTTGCGCTTAATAATTATTACTGAATGAAGGGTGAAGACTTGCAATTTTTCAATTCATCAGCGGAAAAGGAAGAAGAGAGCCGGGAGACGATCAGATGATTTACTCAAACCGTCTGCGTCTCAAGTCTCAACCTTATTATGCTCTACTATATTATCCAATTCTATGGTCTCAACTCAACAATCTACTTGTATTATTAAGGGGTGAAACCCCTTAATGTGATCACCTTGTCTGTCTGTCCGTCCGTCCGTCCGTCCGTCCGTCCGTTTACGCTCTAACTTTCGAACGGTTGAAGTTTTTTGAAAACTGTTTTCGGATTTGAAATCTACATTTACTTGGCTTTAAGCCAAATAGAAATTCGAAATAGTCGGTCACACCCCCTGACTCCAAAAAATTTAAACTCGAAAATTCCTATACCAAATGACTCCTACGTGTCAGTAAGGATAGTTATTCGTGTAAATATTTAAAAGTGTAGCGTTTTGGTTTCACCCCTTTTTTACGTGTCGTTTGTAACGATTTATTAATTACTGTATGCTACTCCGTCCGTATGCAGTAGTATGCACGTAAGAAGAACCGGTTTTAATTGGACCGCGATGTTATAGATTGCTTACAAAATATAGTAATTGAATTCACATCTAACATCATCTTTAATTGTTTAATTTAAACAATATTTGATATTAATGACTACACTACAAGATTTGTGAGGAGGCCAAGGTTAGGTAGAGGTCAATGATTTTTGCCGGGGCCCAGCAACGATACATCACCTCGCATATAGCTCGTTACCCTACCTACCTCGCATTCGCATAGCTCGTTACCCTACCTCGCATTCGCATAGCTAGTTACCCTACCTAGCTCGCATTCGCATAGCTCGTTACCACCCTACCTAGCTCGCATTCGCATAGCTCGTTACCCTACCTAGCTCGCATTCGCATACCTCGTTACCCTACCTACCTCGCATTCGCATAGCTCGGTAACCCTACACCTACCTAACTCGCTTAGCTCGGTACCCTACACCTACATATATAAATTAAATTAACTATTTTATTTTTATTTTTTGCGCCTGCCTGCCGGGGCGCGGGGGCAAGCTAGTGGGCCATTCAATGGAATAGGGCAAAGGCTATCAACATTAAAGAAGCGCTTGGTAATTTTTAGAGCCGCTTTCAATGTAATATATGCAAAACAACTATATTTTCCTCCAGTTTTTGGATTTTTGGAAGATATTTCGGGAACCCGCTACAGATATGAAAACCTGGTTATGGTTTTGAATTTGAGCTCTCAATAAAAACCAGAAAAACAATAATACGTATGACGTTTTGCACTTTCAAACGGACAACGTACTTTAAAATAATAAAACCCTGAAAAACCGGAGTTTCGGGAGTCTTGCCCGATTTTCGGGGTTTATCTCGAAAACTTTTGTTATGAACGGGTTTTTATTGCAGACTCGGAATTTACGTAAAATTTGGATACAATACAAAATGGGATACAGTAGCCCGGATTGAAATATCTTTTCGTTTATGCACGCTTGTTTTTTTACCCCTCAATGGAATGGAAATGCAAACACTGAATTCCTCCATCATGTTGGTCCGTTCATCACCACTCGCACTCCGACAATTATTCTGAGTTTTCAGAAAACTCCTGTACTTGCGATCGCGGGTGTTATATCTTACTATCCCCTCTCCCTCATAATGTTGTCCCATTAATCTGTAAAAGACTATTGAATAACTCATTATTCTCGGCCTCGGCAGACGATTAGCCGGGTGATTAGTATTACAATTTTACAATTCTATGGATTTTACTAACCCTGAGGAAGATTTTACATCCAAGACCAAGAGGGAGAGGTTTTTTATAGAGAAGCCAAGCGTAGCGTCATTGAATGACTACTGCAGTCGGAAGACTAGGGACTCGACACTCGACTCATGTTTGTCTCAAATTTTTAAGATAAAATCCCAAACGTTTCAAACTATTAAAAACTAGTATGTACTCAGTATATTAGTTTTAGTTTTGATTGTAACGCCACACTAAAATGTAGTGGAACCGTTAACAGTTCCCCAATTTCCACTTGTAAAAGTTAGAAACCGATTACAGTGTCCAGGACCACTACATCGTTCACCAGGAACCGTTAACAGTTTGTTAAGACCAGTTGAGATATGCATTCTTCCCCTTCTTCTTACTGACTTGCTAAGAAAAAACTGCCTATATTAGTGCTAATAATTATTATAAATTCTCTTTATTCATGGAGTTGGCAATCACAAATCACAACATAATGGTTATTGAAAATTACATCAACTATTATCAACTAGGAACGTATATCACACAATAGACTTGGTTTTTGTATTGTAAGGTGACGAAATTATAAAATTATATAAAAATTTCGAATACTAACGTTTGCTTAAATCTGGGTTGAAGTCTGACTGACTTACGTATAAAATAATCTCGATTTCGATTCGGACAGATTAATCATATAAATATTAGTACGACGCGTTCTTTATAAATACTAATAAGTACTGTACTTACACTTAAAAAGCAAACGCCAGGGTAAAAGATAACTATAATATAATCATGATACATGAGTTCATGGCATACATGCATAGCAACTTAAGATTAGTGAATCTTCTAAAAACTCTCACTTGTAAAGAAATAGAAATATATGCGTTTACAGAAATTATAGTACATAACAAAAACAAATCGTAATCTTGTATTCTTGATGCGGATTTGAGGGTTCCTACACCCCTACCAAAATATTAATCGTAGTTTTAACTGAAACTATCTACAACTGGAAAGAACCTCAGGTCCTCATCGATCTAAAAATGACTATTCACTACTGTAGGTGCATATCATTGCACAATATTATAATAGTCGTATATTGTATTGCGATTTCAACTGAGGCTGTTTAGCTTATCACTGCTGAATTGGAGAGTGCTATTACTAAACTATCATGGTACTTAGGTAAATATTCTGTATACAATACAATTGTAAAATAGCAAGTAAGAAGTAACATTAAAATAACCATTTAAAAAGTATACTCGATATTTACAGAAATCATCCTGCAAAGCGCCCTACGAGATGTGAATTATAAAAAAATTGAGGGGGAATGATTACACTACTGTAAACAGAAACAATAAAAAGGAATGAATGGTTTCCAATGAACAAGATTAACTAGAGAAATGCGTTCAAATTGATTCGAAATCAAAATCCGGAGTCTCTAAGGGATCCAATTCCGGTAACTCGCTGACGGGAATAACGGGGAATTGCTCACAAGCAATATGAAAAGACACTGAAGATGTGTTTTGCGATTGGGGGCTTGTTGTTTTAACTGGTGGAACCATGATTTCTTTTCCTTGAGCCATCTGCACTGCAGATCCTGTGATTTCCTTTTGATATTTTTTTAGATCTTGCTTGAGCAATCGATTTTCCTCTCTGGACTCGTTGAGATCGTTTAATAACTACAATAAAATGATAATAGAAGAAATTATTATTAATATACTGAATTTCCTTCTTTTCTTAATTTCCACGTCATAATTTCTAAAAAAAATTACTTGATCAACAAGACTACGGAGATTTATGTTTACTGTTCTCAATTCCTCGATTACTTCGGATTCATTTTTTGGCCTTATTGTGAACTCTACACGTCGAGCAAAAGTATCATCTGCACTCTGTGTTTTCTGTAAAGGATCCCTGATAGGACCTTTACGTTCAGAAAGTATTTGAAGCAAAGAATCGGCCTCGTCCAATTTTTTCTGAATCTCGGGATGAGGCAATTGCCGCTTCACTACTATCGGCTGTAGAACTCGTCGTTTTTCAAGAGGAGAAAAATTTAGTTTATTGTCAGACATATTTCGCAGTTTGGCACCTTGTTGATCGACGAATTCCCTGTAAATGCAGAAATTGGTATTAGTGAAAATTAGCAACCAAGCAGCAATTGACGTTGCCCCTCTACGCGTTGGCATTTCACGAATTATGAATTATCAGGAATTCAAACAATTAAATTAGTAAAAAAAAAATAATAATAATTAAATAAGTTGAACAAACTTTAAAATCTTGGCTAATTCAGCCTGTCTCCTGTGAAACTTCTCTTGTTCTTCAATAGACCGCTTGCAAAGGGAATCTCCATTCAGTTTTTCTTTAAGACCTTGAAAAATTTCGGCAGCCAACAAATGACACTCCAAAGCTTCCTCCAATTGTCCTTTTCGTGTTAATTTCAAAGCTCGACGCCCGGCTTCATGAGCCTAAATAGCAAAAATAATCTGTTGATAAATGTGTGGGATATTTAATGAGCATATCAAGATTTCATCGGTAAATGAATATGAATATGAAGTTAAAACATCTGAGGAAGATTCAACGGGATTCTGTATTACATATTAGATATAAAAGATTGATCGGTTGATAATTAATAAAAAAAAATACCTTATTGAGAGGCGTATTTTCCATTAGCATACAACAAGAATCCTTTCATAATCTACAAATTTAGAAGCATTTTAAGTGAAATTACTAATCCCGTTTCAATACTTTCACAGAATTACACTCAATGAGGAATGCAAGCAAAAATAAATCAAAACACATCATTAATACATAATATTGAGAATACTGACACCTGAAACCGAATAAGTTCGACCAAGGAATCCAAAGATATTTTTAGAGTATTTATGGCTAATGGGCTATGGACTATGGACACTACGAAATTCAATACACTATATAGCAAGAGGATGGAAGTTCAAAATCAAAATCATTCAACATGCATGAGGCAATCAATAGGTGATGGCCATTGTCATTGTACTTTAGAGGTTTATAGTTATAACCTGGTTACCCCATAAAATTCGTGGTTACCCTGTTTCCTGAATCATTTTCTTTGGAAATAAGAGTCCTTCGTATCATTAGTCAATACATAATGCTTCTGACGGCTACACATTATGACTTAAGTAAACAACAAAACTTGATTTAATTATGCTACAACCAAACTTGAATCATTTGCCCACCCTTTGCCGTCTTGTCCTGCTTTCTGTCCTACGATGTATGACAGTACCAGTACCAGTACGGCATATGACATACGATTACAGATTACGATGTACTAACGACGACAGTGTTTGGTTTGGTTTTGTTTGATTGGCATTAATTACAAATGAAATTGAAATTATTATAAAACTAATTTGTAATTCAGCAATTGTGAATTGCTCGTGTTTCTTTGTTCTTGTACTCTAACATTTGACATTCTATGTTACAAGCAAATTTGACATTTTAGTTAACAAAAAAGGAAGGTAGACATCTATTTTTGATTTTCCATTAAATATTTGATATTCGTTTGCTATTTGGTATTTTTGATTTTTATAACGGCAAACGGGGTACACCTTCATTTCACATATTTATTTACAATATGCAATACAAAATAATTGCAATACAGAACAAATTGGGAATATATATCAAATATAAAATACGAAATATATAAAACAGAGTTCTGGCTGGCTGGATCTTTGATCTTTTTGCTTTGTCTTTTAACTACTGTCACTGTGTACTTACTGGAAAGAGGTAGAGGACACGACACACGATATACGTATTTATTGTGTATTGTTGGTATTATGAGATTCGAGTTCTTTGTTTGTTGTTTGTTTGTGGTGTTGTATCAATTATACTGATAAAATCAAAAAATAATGCGAACTGTGAACTGCGCTTAATCTTAATCCATAATCTGTGATCCTAAATCCTAATCCTCGCGAATTAGCCCGACTCTTGTTCTATTCTTTTGTCTCGAACAAGGGAAATGAAATGATTACCTTACACCTTACAGGAATAAAAACAAGCTCAGCAGAGTCAGAGTCACTTCACAGTTCACACTTGTTTTTTTTAGCAATTTTGCATTAAATCATGATCTTTATAGTTACCGCAATATTTTATATTTTGTTCTCCTCTCCTTCGCAACAAGAGAAGGTCTTCTTGTGAAATGGATGGATGTCGCCCAAATGTGACTAAGCAAAGGCAAACCCTTCCTTGGCCTCAAAATAATGGCATTCTAATTTAATTCAACATTCTCAATATCTTAATCTTCTGCTAAAATCGGCTAATTTCTTTGAGTAGACATTGGAATTTCGGAATCATGCAAAATATACAAATGCTATATCTGGCTAAACCTGAAAACAAATGGTAGCTGTAGTATGAGAAGTAGGTTATGATTTCCAGCCAGGCCTTGTTTGCCTACATTTTCAATAGGCGAGCTAATGATCGAGGAATGCTACGTAGAGAGACGGAAAGATATTTAATATCGAAAGTATACTTTTTTTGTAAATACACCGGTGCACCTCAGGAAATTATCTATCCTTAAAAATTTGAAATGCTTTTCAATAATTCCAATTGCATTACGATGTAGTTAGATCCTGGGCAGCATAGTCGAATTCGTCCTACTAGCCGTTTTCAACAGAAATACTTATATATTTCACAAAATTAATAACGCATTACATCAGATCCAAAAATGAACCTTAACAATTTCAATTACCAAGCTAAGTCTAATATTTCGAATGTTAATCCAAAATTTCTAGTGTAAGAACAACATAGGCACCTATAAAACCCAAAACCAACACTTAATTATATGCACCTAAAGTGCTAAAATAAACACATACATACGCATCTCACATTATTAGCTCGCCTATTAAGAATAGGTTTAGAGCTAATGATGTCAACCAGTTGTTCGTCCGTGTGTCCGTCGTTTTTGTCAATGTAAATCAAGACAAAATTAAACAGCCTAGAAGCAGGCCGGATTAGAACCAAGACAATTTTTTTGAAATGGAAGCATAATATTCGCTAGTGTTTATCAAATTCCGAACACAGAATTAAGTTTCAACGTAATTGTATTGGTTTTAATACCAAATTTATATATAAGGTTTTTATCCCCTTTTCCAAACTTAAAACAATTTTGAGGTTTGAAATGAATTGTGCAACAGGAAAATGGTTTTCGAGCACATCGTATTGGTTTATATACCAAATGAATTTCTATTGCTTTAAATAGGTAACGTATTTGGAGACATGAATGATATATATAAATCAATTTGAAACAATCATATTTTAAGGGTATTTACATTTTTATAATCAAAACAACAAACTAGGGTTCGTAAAAGCCGTAATTGGGAAATTTCATAATATTGTTTTGTGATATGTTCTAATTGATCCAAAAATAGAATCTATCATTTAAAAACAGCGTTTTGGATTTAAACAAATTGATAAAGTAAATTTTAACTGCATCTGCCCAAAATTAAAACAATTTTCGAGGAAATCGTATTGGTTTTAATACCAAATTAATATTTATAGTTTTTATCCCATTTTCTAAATTTCGAACAATTTTGAGAAATTTTGAGGTTTGATATAAATTGTGCAACTTGGAAATGGTTTTCGAGAAAATCGTATTGGTTTATATACCAAATGTATTTTAAAGAAATTATATTGCTTTTAATGGGTAATTACAACAACATGAATGATATACATATATAAATTAATACGTTTTGAAACAATAATCAAATTTTGAAGATGGTAACATATTTTATATACAAAACACAATTTAGTGTTCGTGAGAGCCTTAATTGGGACATTTTATAATATTGTTTCATGATCATTGTTCAACATGATAATGGTTTTCGAGAAAATCGTATTGGTTTATATACCAACTGTTTTAAAAACCCGTATTTAGGATTTAAACAAATTGATAAAATTGATTTTAAATGCATTTGTGAAACAATAAAACAATTTTTAACGAAATTGTACAGGTTTAAATAGCAACATGGAGATTGGGAAACAGTAACAAGTCAATCTATTTTGGAACAATTCTCAAATATTCAGTTTCTTCACATATTTGTTATGGAAACTATCTTTATCGAGTTATAGCATGACTTTTGGATGTAAACCATTCGATCATATAACAATCACTAATGTCAATGTCAACTTAAATTATGATCTCTGAATTTTATAATCGTTAATTTTAATAGTTCCAAACGATTTCAACGAACATTAAATAAAAATATAAATTTGTATGAATTTTGCGAGCTGTCTTCGACGTTTACAACGTTTTATTAATTATATGAATAAATGTGGCTACAATAGCATGAAAACCAAAAATGGGAAATTATACAAAAACAATTATAGTTGCTTTTTACTTTGATTGATCTCACAAGGGAACATTCCCAACTGTACTACCCCGACAGCCCCGACATTATTTAAACCCGTCTCCTTCGAAAGAGTAGATCAAACCAAGGCCCTAAATCTATAGAGACGCGATTTACCACAAGGTTGCATAACTTGCCTTTAAAAAATTCTCCTCACTTCTTGGTGATTTGTTATTACGGGAAATAGGGAGCACCCCCTTAGCAACAATTAGTAACACCCCTTTCGAAAAACCCCCACGGGTCACACAAACCGAATTTCGACACACCAAATTGCTGAGCGGTACCCAAGACATTTTTCTAAATTTTGATACCATTCTCACATTTTTTGGAGAAGTTGATTCGAAGAAATTAATTTTACAAGAAATCACCAACATTGGAGGAGAAAAATTACTGCACAAGTTACGCAACCTTGTAAATGAATCTTTGTCGCTAAGGATTTAGGGCCTTGGATCAAACATTACGTGATCAAGTCAAGAAGCGAGCGGTATAGTTCGGCGATTTCTATATTCGCGTTTGGATTTTGCGAAAAGGCTGGTTCCGGTGCAATGCTATTTTATGAGTCCTCCAGTAATCTCAACTCCATATATATCTCGTGACAACGGGAAAAGTTGACTTTCTCTTCCTTCGCCCCTTCCTACTGACTTTACTAGGTGACGACGATTTTATTAACCGATAGTGTCTATATAAAGTATAAAGTTTCATAAGTTTCATTATGTTAGTTGGTCTTTCGAATGAGACCGGTTTGAAAAATATCGGGGTAGTACAGTTGGGAAGGTTCCCTTGTCCGCTAAATGCGAAACCACGAAACTGCAGAAACCCATACAGTATGAACAAGATAAATGATTTCAAATTTAAAGCAATGGTAATAGTGCGAAAAATCATCCTGCGAAAAAAGTCTCAGTGGATTGAGTGGATTCATGGATTTGAATTCAACAACAACAACAATAAATATTTTGTGTTTTTAATTTATTATTAAATTAATATTTATTACGTTATCCCATATAGTTGTAAAGTTATATCACTATTACTTCAAAGTTAAACTGAAGACTCCATAAAATGGTAGAGAATCTGGAGTAAAGCTTAAAGTGAGATATGACTTTTATGTTTGATGTTATAAATTACTGTGAAGACCTGGAAACAAGAGTTTTCCCTGGATTTTTTTTAATAGTATACATTCGTCTTATGCCGTCTTATACATTTACCACCCGGAAACTCAAGAAGATTCATCCCTAGACGAGTTATCCATTACGGTAGTACAAAGGGAAAGTGGTAGAGAGAGACCGGATAAAAAACACACAGGCGTTAGGATCAATATTTCCGATCAAATCAACCTCGATACGTTCCCTGTCACCCCCGAATATCTTTGCGACACACACCTAATTAAGGAAAGATTGTGATACGTCTGAGTGATTTCATGATTTGCCATTAGGCTGTAATATAATAGTATCGGGAATTAGGATGTAGTTTCATACACAATCATTTATTCTCGAATAGCCGAAAATATTTAACCGTGGGATTTAAGCGTGGCCAAAGATCGGAGAGAAGGAGGAGGAACAATGGAGAAAGTCCATTACTGAAGTCTTACAGTCTCGATGAGGGGATATTCCATGACAGGTCAGTCGAATAATGAAGTCCGATAAGCTAATGTACTTACATAATAAGCATATACCAGAGCATATTTATTATGGCATCCGCAATGTCTAATTGTAAGTTCGTTGCTGTAGAGTACAACACAGGGGCCACAGGTCGTCTACAAGGAGACTTACACCTTACTACACGAAACCAATGCTTAGGGGTCGTGTGTCGTGTCGTAAGTCGTAAGTCACTTTATCATGCTGGAGTAGGCAAACACGAGCATCGCCCTTGGAGATCCGACATCCGACCTCTTTATACATGGGATCCAAGGACCGGATAATATACATACAATTTCGACAATAATATCCAATATCTAGGTATTTATTTCCTAAAAGCACCATCAGCATCCACATAATAATATCGCTTTGACGAATCCACTACTTTTGATAGGAAAACAACGGGAGCAGATCATCTATTGAAACCGGAGGGAGGATGAATAGGAATAAAACATGATTACGCACCCAACGAAAATAGTTGCAAAACGTAATATGGTAAGCTGTGGAACCGATGTTTTTATCAGTTTCTAAGAAACCGATATCCATTCCCATGAACATAGGAGGAGGTAGGTGTAAAGTCAGGTTAGGTTACCCAAAAAATAATTATTATTCCGTTAGGGACTTGATTTGATGTTGAAGTGAAAGCAGAGTGAGAAACTTTCCTCTTTTCGCGAAAAACAGGCTCTCTTTTCCAGGAAAAGAACCAGGACTGATATTTTGTAAATAAAATCTTACAAACTCTGAAGGAATGCTTGCTTGGAGGTACGAGGAATTAGGGCCATTAATTAATGAAGTCTTACAGGATTTTTTCTCCAGCAAGTTCGATATAACAAAGGTATTTTACAGAAAATAATGATGACTTGAACTGGTTTAAAATCCTAGTCCTAGCCTGGCTCATGTATTTATTTACAGCAATATTTTGACTAATGAGAAAGGTTGTATGAGGCCTTGATGCCGTGCTATTTTTACAGGCTAGAAACCAGTTTATTGTGCTCAAGGATTCGATTTTCGATTCCTTCGCCTCAAACCTACGGACTTTCCAATGAAATGGAGAAATATATACGATATTGCTTGCTTTCCATGACATTGCTTATAATGGGATAACAATTATAGTGAATTCGTACTGTTACTTTATCTTCAACACCTCTGCTCTAGGCTTTGATTGGACGACTAGGTTGAGAATATAGTTTACGGTTTACTTCCCTTTCGCAATTCGCATACATGTTACAATTTATAAAAAACAATTTATGTGTGGGTTTAAAGAATCGTTATTTTCTTTGCTTTGTTGCTTAAATTTAGATGTGTTCTCATGGTTTTCGTGTGTTTTCGACCGAATGATGTCCAGTAGAAGATTTTTGAAGCCGTCTACATTTAGTAATGAACAGGACTCGGTGTTGACGCTACAAAGAGTTGGAAGTGTTGGAACGTAGGAACAACTGGAAACATACCACGCATAACTCGTTAACTTACCAAACACACCTCTGTCCTGTCTATGTAAGCTGAAAAGAATATTTTAATATTGATAACAATTATAGTGAATTTAAACTGTAACTTGATCTTCAATACCTCTGCTGTGGACTTGGATTTGACGCCTAGTTTAGGAATATAGTTTACGGTTTACTTCCCTTTCGCATACATGTTACAATTTAAAAAGAAATTCATGTGTGGGTTAAAAGAATCGTTATTTTATTTGTTTTGTTGCTTAAATTTGGATGTGTTCTCATGGTTTTTTGGTGTGATTTCAACGGAATGATGTCCAGTAGAATGTTTTTGAAGTCTTCTACATTTTAGTAATAAACCGTTACAAACGCACGTAAGCAAGGGGTCAAACCACGTGAAGAAAGTCCTAAATAACATCAATACAAGTTAATTTAAGATTGCTTGTCACGTGATACTTGGGGTGTTAACGTGACATTTATTCGATCATATTTATGTTTATGATTAGGAATCGCAAGCCAAAAGCTATAGTTTCATGGGTAAAATATTATAGGTCGAGTTATAAATGTTTTAGATATAGTATATATGTATGCAATTGTTATATATTATTATGTGCTTAAGTGTTTGGATTTTTTTTATGAACGATCGGTGTTACCAATTGTTTCCAAAAACAATAGGCTTGTGGCCAGCACATTGTAGTTTCGAAATGTGAAAAAAGAATTTGAAAAAGTTGAACCACTTGAACGCTAGAGTACGAACGGACGGACGGACACACGGACGGACGGACGGACAGAGTGAAAACAATAAGGGGTTTCACCCCTTAATAAACGGGACTTGGTGGAGGCGCTATAAAGAGTTGAAACGTGGGCAAAACTCGATACGAACAAACAAATGCACAAATAACTTGTTACCTTCTGTTCTATCTATATAACTTTTTAATTGGAAGTTTTCCCTGTCGTAGGCAGGAAGGGGGTTGGTGAAAAAATTGTCAGGAAAAAATGGTCAGGATAAAATGGTCACGGAAAAAATGGTCTGTGTTTAATTTTTTTTAAATTAGAATGTTTTCTCTGGTTTAAAAAACGAAATGTATTACAATAGAGTAGTGCAAACTTTATATGTTAATTTTGCCTTTACTTATTATTATATTATACAAACATTGACGTTTGTAAACAAAAACCCCAACATTAGGATATTGAATTGAAGTAGATACTAATCCTAAACTTAATTATATTCATATATGTAGAGGGTCTACTTTGGTATTCTTCATCTTATCTTCTTTATCTTTACCTGTGTATCGTTCAATCTTCTAAAAATTGTCTCAACTTGGTCTATCTGTTCTGTCGATTTGTCAGTTCATAAGTCCTAACTTGTTGATTCTCTGATTTGTTTTCACGGATTTTTAGTTATTAAATTGCTGATTCAATATTTCATAAAATGGTAGAAAAAAAAAGAAATGAAAATCATTACAGAAGGAATAAGAGGTTTTCCATCCAATAAAAGCACGGGTTACACTGTATAGTATAAAGGATTTATTTACTATAACAAACTAATAGCCAGACCATTTTGTCCTAAACCATTTTCATAGGATCATTTTTTCCCGACCATTGTTGCCCGACCATTTTTTCCTGATATTTTTTTCTGGCACCGGGCAGGAAGTTGGTTTATTCAGATGTCAACTTGGTGGGGTTCATAAGCAATTGGAGAAGAACTTTAACATTTGTAAGCCCTTATTCCAAAATACCCGGTTTTTAGGACAAATTTCAAAAAATGGCTTTAAGAATTAAAAAAAAGTGGTTATACATTCGAACTCATCAAACGCCGGGTGCAACACATTTAGGTGCTTGAAGGACTGTCAAATAAAAATATACGTCAACAGATTCTTATTTTCTGTTTCTGAATTGACTTGGCTGTTTGATAAAATTGTGTGTTAAACAGGATATCAAAATTGACCAATCTGTCTGTAGTTGTTTTAAGCAAGGTATAATAAATAGTAAGTGGAAACAGTTCAATAAAAAGTTTCCGTACGAAATCTTACTTTTACAGTGTGGAAACTTTGAGTTAAATGAATATAACGTAGATACAATATGAAAAATTTAAAGAAGTAATGTTTGAAGCTACTGGAATTAATTTTAAGATAAATAAATTGGTTCGAGTTGGAATTCTAAACCAATAAAATTCCAATTCACATCTCTTTGCTTTCCATATTTACAATCAACTTTATGGTTTTCTAATTCAAGGGATGACTACCTACATTTATGTTAATTCATTTTTTCAATCGAACCGGAATCGTTAAATATCCTGATATACAAATTCTTCTGATCATTTCTGGGACAATAATACCACCTCCCGTTGAGAAAAAACAAATCACGTATTGTAAGACAAGTCAATTTGAAGATTTACGGCGGATCATAATCTTGCAATGAATCTGTCTGCCAGTTGTGTAAATTAGTGTTATAACGTATGCTTGAAAATGACAGCTATCATAATTCTCGATTTCAATATTCTGATACAATATCTTGTTCACACAACAAAAAAGTTGCAGCGTGGTAATTGGAGTTTATCTATTTACGAAAGCAAAGCAATCACGATCTCGTTTCCAAATGCACGACTGCAAATGTTTCGGAGTTTTCGGTGTTAGAGCATTGAGTTCTGTATTCAAATCACAAATGAGCTACTAATGACAATTTGTGTACATGTCACTTTTTAACTTGGAACAAACAGACGTCAGTACTTTCCCTTGGTGACGCGTTTGGGTAACCCACAGACATAGACATGGGAAATCATCAGATTACTCTCTTTTACAGTTTCCGTTCTTATGTTTACTGTTTTCCACTCGAGAATAGACGATTTTTTTTATATATTTTATTGATGTACTGCTGCTGCTATTGCTTCCATAGAAATTCATTGACTGTCAGCTATTGTTGATTACGTCTGAAATCTTTGAAGTCTAATAACTTCGGCTATAAATATAAAAAAGTTACAAAAGAAATGTGAAAGAAATCCCAGAAATGAGAAGACCTTTCTAATGAACTATCGCGTATAAGCCTAGGCAATAAGCATACACTTTGAACCCAGGACATATGAGCATAATTAGGCTCTAAATAACAGTAACACCCTGTCTCAAGTTCCCTCATCGATCCAGCTATATATAATGCATAATCTGTAGTTCATTCATTTTGAAGAATTAGTAAGAATGACTAATTGAAATTTCTCTGCCTCGTTAATAATATTCTTCCAGAGAAAGTTTGATGGCATTTGTGGGATCCTGAATGAAAGTTCCGTCATTAGAACCATCTGTAGCGTATACGATTATAAATTTAGCATTAATATATATATTATATATATATAAATCTATTTTTAGTACTTTTCCCTACTATTTTGAAAGAGGTTATCTGTTCAAATTATAACTTTAGTCGCATAATAGGTACCCGGGTGAATGGTTTTGAAGTTGGTGAAAATAGTCGAAAGATAATAAATTACTGATGACGAGGAGAGCATACGCAGAATTTTCCTCGCCATATTGTACGGGAAAAGCTCTCTGACAGAATTATTGGAATGATTCAATGAAATCCCCTTTGAAGAGACATGTGAAAGAAATCCATTGAATTGCGAGACGGCAGGTAATAAAATATGATGACGTGTGACACAATAAAATCATGAAGAGAGAAAGTGCGGTTTCCTAATTGGAGTTGAAAGAGCCCGAACCCCGTTGTATAATATTAGTCTGTCTGTAAAACGATCTCCACTTTCCAATTGTCATACAGTTTTTCAATAATCCCATCCCAATTGTTCAACGTTTCCCTCGACCCCACCCCCCGCCCTCCCTCGCAAGAAAACTTGAAGGTATTAAAGTGATGAAAATTAGGAAAATTAAGAAAAATAATACCGACAACAATTCGTGTTTTTTAGCAATTCTGTACAAATACTGACAAAACTACGAAGTTATGTGTATTCATAGCTCGTTTCGGAATGGAATATTCCCAAAACTATAAAGATTTTCATCATTTTTAGCCTGTATCGACGTTTCCTCTTACTTCCCCCGTTTTTGAGTGGATCAGAAAATAATTCCCCTGAATTTATTCCAGTAAGTGTGGTAAGTCGGCAATGATCGGTGCAAAACATCTGGACAAACTATCAAAATCGTCATCCAACATACAATTGTATTATTAACAGTAGTATTATAAAGGACCTGTTTGCCACTTCAAATCTTTTGGAAACGAGTTGACTGAAACTGCTTCCACGTTTGTAGGAGCAGGGATCAGGTAAGTTGACAAGTCTGAGAGGATGTGAGAAAGCCATTTTTCCAAGTAAAATCTTTAGTGTCTCAGAAGAAGAGATGAAGAAGCTATTATCTATAGATTTCATTCATAACATTAAATGAAGACAGAATCCGTGGGGGTTTCATGTTAGGTATATGCACTCAGATGTTTTCAGACAACAAAGAAATAACCGGAGGTATGGAATCGAGACCAGTCACGTATACACCAACAATTACAAAAGACGCTTTGAAATTCAAGCATTGTTGGTGTAATCAATTAGCTTAGACTCTTCATTTTTGTTAAATCATAAAGAAACTTTAATGACTTCCAGTGTAAGTTTTTGTTTTTGTGTAAATTTTTAGAATGAATTTTCACCGTCCATACTGTTGTACACTGATGGCATTATTAACGTCATTGTTGTTCTGTTACTTTAAAATAATAATTATCTTGATCATTGTTAAGGCTTCAGGATTCACAGGGTCTAACTTTACTTACTTTAACCGCTAAAACGAAAGACGGATCCGTATTTTAAAATCAACTTATACCATGCATAAATAGATAATCCGTTTCATTTTAATAAATTTATTTGATCAAAGCGTATATACTTATCAACTTAACCCACTTGCAATTGATTTTCAACCACATGCTCAATAAATTGTAACTCGAAAAATAGATTTAAAACTGTTTTTCTATATAAAATTGATTTAATTTTGAAGCGAAACTTTTTAGTTGTAATTGTCAAATTAGTCATTTTAATATTCTCCGACCATTTAAATTCCTATTATGATTTTTTATCTGTTTTTTTTTCTCCTGAAATCCATTTAATCGATTTTAAACCTGCCTATTTAGAGCTCTATCAATTTCATCTCAGAAATATAGGAACGCCTTTCAACATATCCATTTCTATTTGATGCTTTACGACTACCAGCCAGGCAGCATATTACAACGTCTTAATAAAAATAAAAAAAAAGGTTATTTCATACATTTTTACTTCCAAACACCAAAACAAAAATATCTTTTTGAACACAAAAATTAAATTCTCAGCTTCCAGTCCGCAGTCCCCTCTCTTCTCTCTCTGAATTCAAGCATCAAGGACTAACCACAAGAATATCCCCAGATCTGATTTACTTTTGAAAGAGAAAATATGAAAATATCCATCCTCTCTTTCTATTTTATCAATAGGCTGCATCATAATATTCCATAATTTTTTCCCATGGAGAATGTTTACGTAGAATCCGTGTTGTGCCTTGGACTTGAAAGCAAGCTAATAGCCAAAGAGAGTGCTTACTTGTAAGACATTCATCCTGCATTCATAACTTCCAGAAACATCTGTATCCACGTACCTCCTCCTGTCTCTCTGATTCGCCTGATGAAAGGGAAGCTTGGGCGACCTTAACCTTCATCCATTAGCCCTGTTCTCGGTGAAAGTACAAACACTGATAAGGCTGATGCAGGGTATTTAGATACGATGATGAGCCTTCGGCCGCAGGGAAAGCCCACTGGAGAAAGGGAAAAGGGAGTGGAATGGGCAAATATAGATTTTTACCTGGATACCTCAACTCCAGTTGCCAACTGCATGTTGCCATGGACTCCTATAAGGTAGAGCTTCCGAAATTACTCCAACGCTAAGAGACATGTTTGGAGACCTGTAGGATCTAATGATAATAAGCAGAAGAGGTAAATCTGTACATCCTGTTGCCTATCTCTCTATAGTTATACTCAAACTAAACTTTCACAATCCTATTATTTCGAGACTCTGTCTACGGTCCCTTTATTAGTATTAGAGGTAATTGAGACACTCGGGCCATTTCCTCCGAAAAATGTGCTTCTTTTTAGTTGTATTTGCAGAGAAAGTTAATGGAAAAGGGTAAATCGGGATGGGAAAAGTGATGATAGAAACTGTATTTGGAATGTTTAATTTCAATGCTTCAAGACTTTTCCCGTCCTCAACTCTCCTGCCTCGTCCTCTGTTTTCTCTGAGATTTGACAAAAGCGAGAGGATGTCGTATGCAAACGCCCACACGTCAGTTGATAATCTACTTGACTTCAGCTCGACAAGGAGGGATGTATGTTTATTATACGTCTATATGCAATGACTCTTCTATTGGCAACTTGACTTTTGGCATCTCTCTCTCTCTTAAATTCCCCATCAAATCAGTTTTCCCTTCTTTTTCATTGCACCAAACTACAAGTTGTTTGGGAGTCTGGGATCCGATTCCAACTAATCTCCCCGATCCATTTAATTTACTCATTGAGGAAGATTTATCTGGGCTTTTGCGGGGCAGGGACTATTATTATTAATAAACAAAACGGTGGTGGTGGCGGTGACCGGGAAGTAGACCCTGCCTAGTTACTGCTACTTGGACATAATTGTCATTGGATGATCATAATTATTCAATGGAAGGGATCAGAGGCATGGGGTGGTGGTAGTGGGCTAGAGATGGATATATTAGCCACTCTCTGTGTGGGTGTTCCAACAACATCCCTCATAGTCTTTTGACCTTTAAAGACATCACTAGTTTAAATCTCTTTAAATGGTAATCGGAACAGGTGAAGAGGCTTTGCGCTTGGGTTTAGATCTGCTTTGAATTTGACTCCTTATTATGCCAACGTTAAATACGGGAGGATGATGATGATATGCTCGAACCAAACTCGAAAACCAGATTTACCACATCCTCCCGTATTTATCAGATACTTGATTCGATAATCCTCGACTCTTTCAAAGGGAAATCAATTTTATTACATGGCTTGAGTTCTGTCTCATTACGATTATGACACTAAATGATCATAAGTCTATGATCTATAAAATCCCGTACCAACCATCCATTAGCTTGTGTCACATCAGTGTCTTCTTTGCTGATAGAATAGCTACTCATTTTAAAAAAATGACCGTAGAAAAACTCAGACGAAAGAAGTGATATACATTTTCAGAACGGAATGTAGAAGTTCTTGAAAGTTTGATAATTGCTTAGAACAATTCACGTACATTTACAGATTTAATTAACTGCTTTCCCGTCCCAACAACTTCCTACATGCTTAAATTTAGTTAACCCTCCTAAATCAGGACAGGTTATTGTGGAAAACATCAATTGATTTCCGTACCTGACCGTTGAAACAACCAAGGATATTTATAGCTATGATTAATCTCGATATCGAAAGCGATCAGGCAGGTACGACTTTTGTTGCCAGCAATGATAGGTCTGTTGAATTTGGAATTGATCGATATTCATTTGATGATGCATTGTTCGTACTAAAAAGACATTGTTGAAGACGGAATAAAAACAAGAAAGAAGAAAGTATAGTTCTGTGACACGTCAAGAAATGCACCCAAAGGTTGTTGAGCAGAAGGGCCAAGTAGGTCTATTTCGTATTTCTATGGATGACTCATCCCGTACGGTATATTCTACATATCTGCACATATACATTTTAATTAGGTTTTGTCCAAAAACGGTCAGGAAAAGGTGGGAAGGTTGTGTGTGTCGCTTTTTGCTACGATAATTCCCTGATATCTTTCGTCGACTTGAAAAAGTTAGCTCAGCATGTGTGCTTGAAAAGATCTCAAGACGTTCCTCTCCTCTTTTCAGTACACTTTGAAGTGGAATCCTTCCTTGTGGAACAGATTCTGTGTGTGTGAGTGTGTGATTTTGTGTGTGTCTGTGTGTATGGTACTGTTGTGGCTCTGGCTGCCTCGTCTTCAAATCAAAACACGAGTCTTCTTCTCCAATGATAATCATAATAACAAGATGAATGAAATAATTCGGGATGCACAGGACTCATTACTCGAGCTATGTAAAAGGCTCGAGAGTCCGCATATATTATTATTATTTTTATTATTATTACTATTAGAGGATGCTCCTCAGTCCATTTCCATATGACGAGAAGATGAAAAAGAAGTACAATCATGATTCCGTATTGTAGCCAGAGCAGAGCCGAGTTTATATAGTGATTTAGCCCAGTGGGCTTAGTCGAGATCGTCGTCCAAGACGTTCTGCTTCACTGCAATAATACGAACCAAGTCCACCCATTGAGTCCTTTTTTGGTGAAGGCTACTTTTACTTCCTACGCATCCATCGGAGCCAAAGACGTGACGTGGGCGTCTTTTATTCTTAATATTCATAATAATGCCCAAAATAATTTAAACGTGCGAGGAAAATTGGCAAGATTTGGCAAGTCGGAAGAAGACCACTGTCCATCCCACGAGGATTTATGATTTCTCACCTAGCCCCTCTTCTCCGACGCTGGACACGTTCTTCGACCGTCTGTCTTTGACACCTCTTCGTCTGGAATCATTACTTGGAGATTGATATCGGTCCCTCTTTCACAATGAAAAAGCAGCTACAGTGACACTTTTAGCTTTTTCCAAAACACAGATCTGTATGAGGACAACATAGCCATTTATAATGACATCCTGGAATTCAAATTACGTAGTATGAACATGAGAAGGTGGCCTTTTTCCTCCAGACTATCTTTTTATTCAGGTGTTAGTTATTTAGTTAGGCTAATTTGTCCTTTCTGTACTTTTGTCGGAGTTTAACAGGTTAGAAGCCCTTTAAGCCTTTAGACGACTGTTGTTGTGCAAATGGTTCAAATAATTTTAGGAAATTCCTTTCACGTTTATTTTGATAGAGAAAACAAAAATACAATTCCATTCAAATGAAATAACATCATTCCGCAAACTCTTTTTTGAGTTTATATTGTTGCTTACATACATGTTTCTATATTTCAATGATATGATTGGATCAACGCTGGGTTGATGTTGGAAGCAAGGATACTCCTAAAAGTATTTCCTCAACGTTTTGTCAGACAAAAACAAAGTATTTTTGAATGAATTTATTGAAGCTTCGCAGTTCGAATCTAATCTAATTACAAATAAAAGTTTTTGATTTCCAAACACTCGTATCCATTCGCTCCTTGTAATAGTTTTGAAGTAAAGTCAAAACAAAGAGATTTGACAGAAAACACCCCGAGTACTTGGGCGCGTATGAACTTTCCAAGCTCCGAATTCTAATTTTTACACAAAATAAGTAGATCGGAAATCAGGAGTAACATAATATTGTTCTTCCGAACGCGCGTAATCAATAGGAAAGGCGGATGGGGGCTGTGCCGACGAGGATGAGCTAAAACTAATTCGCCCTTGAAAAATCATAAAAAGTAAACTACAACAAAGCTGCATCTTAATTAATCATCCGATTGGGTCGGGTGGAGCTTCATTTTCCGTATATACTTGTTGATTTTCCTATTTCAATCTTTAATTCGAGAGGGAAAAAACTTTAGCTAAACTTTCTCGAACCAGATCTACCACCCACTCACTAAATATGAGAATGGGATCGAGAGCCAAAAAGTGCTCACCTGAAATCTGGACAAGGTTGCAAATAAATTGATGCTTTTACTCGATCCAGCGTATTTAGTAAAAGTATATGAAATTCCGGAGTAAATAAAACGCCAACTCTCATCTCACCGAAGTGATATTCATGGTCTCAGGTTCATGAACCTAACCCTCAACTTTAGCAGAGAGGAACCTCACTCTCGATCCATTCTTAAATGGTATCGTAGCATCATAGTATCTTCAAGGATACCTCTGAAACTACGATCTCATAATTTTCACCTTCTCATATCACGTTCACTCTCTTGTTGATATAGTAGAGAGATTAGAGATCTTCTAGAGTTACGGAGCTCCACCGCGTCACGTCATAGGCTTAGCGAAGCGGGCTGCCTACGCTTCTTCAATCATTTTTTCATCTATTTATTTTTTAAACTATTTGATGCCTTAGAAATGAATACGTCACCTCCTTCATAAGCTCCAACTTTGTAGCAGAGCTCTGTTATTACGAGAGGAGTTAGTTTCCCAATGATGGGTCCCTCGCCAATTCAAAGGACGACGACGGCACGCATGATGATACGATACTAAAGCCGTGGTGATGAGGCTCTAACAAGAAGAAGCAGCAGATGAGCTCCGTACTATTAGTAGTTTAGATCTTGAAGAGACATAGTAGTTTACAGATTAGAGTATAAAGCATGGACTAGAGAAGTTGTTAAAGATGAGACAGGGATTGAAGTTAGTAAGAATAAGACGTGCCAGACCGTCTTCTTCTTCTTCCCATAATATCTGAGTGTCAACTCTTGTGTTTTTTTCTGGTTTCTTCAGTGCTGAAGCTGAATCTGAGGACTCTCTTCAGCACGAAGAAGTAGACAAGTTCAGCAAGTCTCAGCAAAAGCCAAAAGAAGCAAGGATAATCATCCGTCTCAACCCTCTGCCTAAATCTCTTTTCCCTCAGCTACTTTACAAGTAAAGGAGCTGGGATTGAATGTGAGGAAGGAGGAGATAGGGACGGATTCGCCCATGTAGTCTCAACAGACCAACCGATTACTAAATACGAGAAATTCAACAACTTTTTTAAAAGATCGGTACTCGGCCGTGTAGGTAAACTACTACTGCTTTTACTAGAATGTTAGAGGAGCAAGTAGTAGGACTCTCTGCACTCTGTTTCTTCATCTTCTTGAATCCAGTTTCACTCATTTCTTCAGTCTCATCAGAGCCGGCTACTTGTTATTACACTCTTTCTCCTAGTTCCTTTCTCTTCTCCAACAAGATCCTCGTCAGGCCCAGCATCCTCCAAAGCCCCAATTCTCTACCATTTCCCCTCACCATACTCCCAGCGTCTCACTTTCCCTCTAATTGTGACAACATAATTTCCCCCAGATATAATTGGACAAAATAAAACAAAATAAAATCGAGATAATCCAGAGAAGAGATCTCCGTCCACCTGAGCTTTCTTACTACTTGCTAGTTGCTGGTAGAACTGTAATTAACGAGGGAATCAGACTTTATACTGTCCCGACATCCCAGTCATCTACCTCTGCCCCCGTCTCTTAAAATCGGCGGATTCATCTATGTGGATGAGAATAGAAATTCCGCTTAGAAGAAGGTGCTCCAAGGTAACGACTGTCGAAAGAAGTGACGTGATTCCGTATCACTCTGGAGGTTGAATCCTGTTGTGCTCCGTATATCCATATAGTATCTGTAGTGGGGAAGCTCTCCTACTCCTGGAGAAGTTAACTCACTCTGATTCACACACACTCAATCAGGTCTAAGTACGGAGATATATATAGAGACGGATCGGGATATATCCAAACACACACACTCCAATCCAGTCATTCGGCATTTGGAACCGTATTATCGTGACCAAAATGAGCTTTCTCCGTCCATTCATCTACCAGACGTCGTAAAGTTAAGCCACAACCTGTTGAGCTTCTACTCTCTCTTTCTCCATCCACTCAATTCAGACAGATTCCGTCCACTCTCCTCAAATATACACAGCGATATTTAGGAATTCATTACATTATTATATGAACTTACTCCACCACCTCTCCTCCTGCCCGACAATCCCAACAACAAGAGCACAAGTGAACGGGGAAAGTTGAGTGGGACTTTCTTCTGTCAATTTAAGTGATTATTTATGGGTTGTGAAGGTGGAAAGGTGTGAACTGAGCCGAGATTTCTCCATCAAACCCAAAAAACCCGTCTCTCAAATCATCGGCGACTCGTAAAAGTAATTTGAAAGGGCATTATTTTGAAGTCAATCACTCGTCTGTAGAAATGAGCCGTTGTTGGGGATTGAAAAGATGGGCTCTATAAAATAAAGTAATCATTAGCAAGTGGTGTGGTAAGTTGAGCCGGTCACGAACCACCACCAACTCCTCGTCTCCTGTCACATCCTCTCGCTAGTTATCCAGTGAAAATTCAAAGTGAGAGTTCAGTGGATTTTCGGTGGTGTGTGAAAGGAGCTTTATAGCTTTCATCACATCCGCCTGATTCTAATAGCAGGAGAAAGGGATATGATCACAGATCCCCCGTGGCTAGTATTAGATGCGGGGGAGAAGTAAGAGTGCCGACCGAGCCAGAAAATTAATTCTGCTAAGCTTGGCCAACGGGTAGTTTAGTTGTTCCTGTGACTGAGTTGAGCGGAAGTAGCCGTGAGAAAAAGTCCCAACTTTTGAAGTGTTTTCCAGAGAGTTAAATGAGAAATGTGGCCCAACTGAAGGAGACTATAGAAAATCGACATTCAAAGGATGGTGAAATGTTCCAGATTGAAATAAAGACATGTAAGTACCAATACCAAAAATAATGCATCCTTGCCTGTCTGTAGTCCAGGAAAATATGTGAATTGAATTACACGGGCGAAAAAGTTAGTTGACTCGTTGTAGGAATGTCTGTCTCGACTCGATAAAGAAGGAATAATTTTTTTTGTTAAAGACTCTAATGAATTAAATCTGTAAAGTTCGATGCAGATATTTATTAGATAAACAAAGGGGTTGGGAGCAGAATGCATTGCATTGCTATGTGAATTGCAAATTAGGACAAGTGTAGAACGGAGTGTAACGAAAGGAAATTGAGTTTTTGTGAATTGATAGAGGGGATTAATTGTTTAGGATGATTGAAATAAAGGATAGAGAGGGATGGGATGAATCGTGTAGAACTAATTAGTAGTCATGATTTCTTTCAGACCTTTACACTTGCTTCACAGATCTGGTTTTAAGGATCGTCAGTGAAACACAATCGGATTTAAATCCTCAATTCTGCTCATTGTTGTTCATTCCTTAGCTCTATCTAAATGTCTTTCCTCTCTCTCTTGGGCCTTTTTTGCAGATCCAAGTCATTTACGGATGGCAACATGTCTGTCACCAAAATTACCAAGAGGCTTTAACAAAAGGTAAGGCAGCTACTTGTACCAAAAACCACTGTATCCAACTCTCGGTTCACACATTCTGAACCCTTTCTTTTCAAGTACCTTGCTCTGTTAAATATGCATTCCTTTTGGGAAGTACATTTCAACAAAGGGAAGGTAGACGATCTCAGAGCGATAATCATAATACAGTAACGAATTTCAGAAGAGAGGCAAGACTGTATTATTGTTACTTTTATATTTACTCATTCAGTGCTAACGTCTAAAAAGTCTTTGATTCTAATTACTTATAGAAGACAATCAATTTGTTCTAGCAGGGAAATTAGCCACACTCAGAGGCAGATGTGCGAGGTTTTAAATAATAGGAAGATGATATTATTGAGGTGAATAATGTCGTGAAATCAAGACTTCCACGGCATAGGGGTACAGAGGGACTTATCATCACTGGCTTGACAGTTTTGAGAAATCGAGCTCAATACCTGAACGACATTTTAGTATTTATTCATACTAGTGGGACTGGTATGTAGCAAGGATGCCCGGAATTACTGGAAATCGGGTTCCAATTCGACAGGAAAACTAGAAATTGGAAGGTTTTCAACATTGCTCTCCACCGACTTCCTTGTTCTTGACTTGTACTTGGAAACCAAAACATTGTAATTGCAGTCACCTGCTATATTGCCAGAGACTATAGAGGAAATCCTATCAAAGTGGGATGACTCGCAGAGTAAATTATTCCGAGAATGTATGTGCAAAAAGATATGCAACTTTTACATATAGTTTATATACTCTTTCTCTCTCTCTCTCTGCAACTTCGGATCGGATGAACAAAATCCACGTGTTTCGATTCACCGGCTTATAAATAGATAGAAACTAATTTTAGGGCCAAAAAATAGAAACCATATTGGGTGGGCGAAATATTTCTAAAAATATCCTATGATGTTTCGCAAAAGTATTTCTGGCAGGCGAATGTGTACTCTTTATCAGAGATCAGCGAGGATATATCATCATGAGGAGTAGATGATCGTTCCTCTCTTATAATGTTGTATGGATATAATGTATGTGTGTGTGTGCAGATTATGTTGTAGATGATGTGTGTGTGTGTGTGAGTGTATTTTCTGCTCTCTAACAAAGTCACAAGTTTACTCATCAATCCTTTTGGCTGCTCTCATCATCAGCAGCAACGGCAGTACTGGATTGAAAAACCCTTTAAGAAAGAGCTATTTCTCAATATCTATAGTTAAACTCATTTATTTATACATGCACTTTCTGTTATTATGAACTCTTCGGATTAAAAGTTACCCACATACCCATACCCCCTTCATCATCCTCTTACATAATGACTTTTATGGAATTGAGAAGCTAGAACCGGCTAATCATTCCTTCTTACAAAAATGTAACCCCGACAGTCAACAGTCCCTCGTAAATAAGGTGCAAAAATCTTGCTTAAGGACAATTGATTATTGCCACTGTAGTCATGTATCGTCTTATCTCATCATTTTATTGATTTAAAGAAGTGTCAAGTCCAATCCGTCTAGTAGACAAACAAATCTAAATGTGTGTGTCATGAGTAATAATAATGATTAAATAATCTTCCATATATAAGATGAGAACTGGTACACATGCTTCATAGTTTAATTTGATACAAATCTGGCTTTAGTCCACGTTTTTTCGTCTACAAGCAGCTCTCGTATTCATACTTGAAGGAATTTTTCAATTGACAGATTTCCTTAAAAAAATACTGACGGGAGGACGTATTGGAGCAGAGACAATTTTTACTAGCACGTAGGATTTTTGAAACCCTATTGGAAAACGATAAAAGTGATAAAAAGCTCAATCATAATAGCCAGAGACATGGAGCCTATTACATTGTATATCTGGTTATATTTTATGACGGAAAGCTTAATTTGGACGTACTTGAGAAGTTAAAATATCCTTGAATCTCTTTCTCTGCTGTGTTCAGTCTCTGTTGTTGTTATAGTAGGAGCCATAGGATTTAAAATTAGAGTATTGCTCATCACCTTTGATATCCGAAATAAATTCTTCCACCATACAATGAATGCATTAAATTATATGCGAGAATCAGAAGTGATGTGAAGTGTTCGTAAATAAATGCCCTGTACTCGAATATAAATTTATTTTTCCTAGTGGCACTCATACAGCTATAAACCACACTAGCGTTAGCCCACAATCAGAAACTAGTAAAAAAGTGGTTCTATATATATACCCCCTTTAATTTACTATCGCAAGATTACGGAGGAAAGCTATAAGGTATTTTAGGTTGAAGATGAAATGTTGTTTGGCTTCTATGAATGTACATTCGTTAAATGCCTAAATGCAACGTGGTGTTAGTAGAAATCCGTATACAATCCTATTAAGCTTCCTTCCTAGTCTCCATCCGTGTATATTCAGAGACATTGTGAAGTGTGACTTGTCCGGAGTCTCCCATTCCCCAAACAAAATACCATACGACAACGACATGATCCTCTCCGTTTAAGTGTAAACTTTATAAGAGGAAACCCATTCGCTCTGGCTGGGGGGAAAGTTGATACAGTCTCGGAATTTATTCGGGTATGCGGTAGTAGAAACTAGAAAGAAACCCTGTTCAAGAGAAGGGAAATCTGAGACAGTGTAGATTTTAATATTTTTATTGTCTCACAAAACGAGTTCGGAACTGACAAAATAAAAATACGAGAGTTATACCTATTTCTGATTCATGTTTCGAAGGTTTGTTCCTTTGATTTGACTTTAACTGGGTTGTAGTACCTTTACAAGGCCGGAATTGAAGTAAACCTCAAAGTAAGGTTTCTTTAGTATTACATGGAAGGCTGACAACTTGTTCTGTTAGTCATCAGCTCGGAGGTCTGGCTGTAAAAAGTCAGAAGAGGCTGTAATAATATCATTCACTCCAACAATAATCTAATGTAAAATTATGATCCCAAATATATGCGTGGGGGTCAAATGAGACTAATCGAATCAAGAAGGGTAGATAAATGATGTATTGTCGCTTGTAATTTGTAATTATGATCATAATATTATCCCATTGAATTTGAATGCGAGTACTTTCGAGACTTGTTCCTATTAGTTATACTACTAGGCTGCTGATGAGGATCCTGATATTATTCTTTCGAGTTGGACTAGAAACCCCAAGACAATGGTCAATACACAAGTCGTAATAGTAGTAGGTGTAGGTGTACACTGATCTTGGTTCCTTCAACAATCATAATGAGAGAGCGAGAGGTAAAAATGGGCTGTAATTTCCTAATACCTTTGGTTCTGTTTGTTATTGTTGTTCTGGATAGTTTGAACGATCCTCGATTCCTCGTGGGCATTCCATTCCATGCATTGCATTAAATCTGTACCTCCCGTCTACTTCTGTAGTACGAGGAGGAGAAGTGCATTACGATGTGTTTAAATCCGTATAAATCTGAGTCTCTTCTAATAGGGAAGGTGGAAAAGGGTTGTGGTGATAATAATATTACCACTTGTGATGATCTTGTCATCTCTCTCTGCCTGCACAGACGAAGAAGGCGGTGGTGAAGGATAGATAAGATGTGAAGTTGCTATACTCTTTTTATACTTGATTTTCATCTCATTTAAAGGATTTAGAAAGAATGAGTAGGGGTTCTTACATATACGGATCGTCTCATCGGCCAAATTCGCCGTTTTATTCGTGGAGGTGACGTAACCTCTTCGGTAAACTTCGGCACCTCTCGTCCTACCTTATATGGCCAAGTTCAAGAACAACATTTTGTAAAAAAGGCATAAAAAATTAGCAGGAAAAAAATATTTATACTTTTTCAGCCCTTCTTCTTCCTCAATTTGTGATCGAGCATTAAAGTTTCATTAATCCGATCATTCTCACTCTATCCTCTGGCATGGGGTTAATGTGGTAAGGGTGAGGCTCTTAAGTGCTATTTCATTCAGTATGACACACACAGAGGCTGAAGAGAGACCATTAAACACAAGAGAGAGTCTGCTGCTGCTGCTCTGGTGTAGTAATAAGAGTCCATGCAAAGTTAACATGTAACTCGAACCGATGCTTAATGTTATTAAAGTAGAGTTCTAGAGTTCTCTCAGATTTTACTATCCTTTTTTATGTTTACAAATGAAATGAAGGATGAAATTGACTGCAGATCAGATCGGTTGGCTTCTTAGGCTACTCATTAACAATTAGTGTGACACGGTTGGAGGGAGCCTGATTTCTCATGTACATTCAACATTAATTAGTATGTTTTATGGGATATTTTCAGGGTTTCAGTGGCCAATTTACCTATCATACTTCCAAATAAAAGGCCTTAGGTTACGAACGGACTCACCTGATGATTCCATTTCTGTTCATTTCATTTCCCCTCTCTTGATTAATTCGACAATGATGACTGTTTTTACACTCTCACTCTCAGCTAGATCTTGCTTCATTTTCATGTTGGCTAGAGTCAAAATAGAATTGGGGCTAACAATCATAACATATCCGTCATTCGAATCCCCTTAATTTCTCAAGAGTCAAGGTACACTTCTTGAGTACATGGTGGAAATGCGTGAAGTTAAGAAGAGATAAAAATTGGGAGCTCGATGATATTTTTTTATAAAGATTGTAGAGTAACGAATCTCCTTCAAATCCCTGCATATGGATTTAGGATCATATTTATTGATTTGAATGTCAGAAATGGAACTGAAATCGATGAAAGGTGACATTTGGATCTGTTTTTTTCGGTTGATTCGGAGAGGGGAATAGTATTAGCTTGAAATTAGGATATAAGCTCTAGAAAAGAGCAGCAACCTGTTAAATCTGTGGAGGAGTCGAGAGAGAGGGAGTTTAGGAAAGAATGCCCGGGTAGGTAAGGCGTGGGTGGAGATAGGGAACTAAGGAAACGGAATGAACTTTAGATATAATAGATCCACCGCTATGCTTTGGTGGATTACAAAACGCACATGTCATTACCGTCTAAGTCAGGAAAGAGGCTGAATGAGAGTCACCTTTGAGCCCGAAATGTCACAGACTTAATATATTTTAAATCCGATTTGGAAGATGAAACTTTGTTATGTAGTAAAGTGTTAACTGCGCCATCCCATTTACCACACGCCCCCAGCTCACAAGGTTTTATCAAAGGAAGTAACTGATCGAGCTATTCCAACAAAACCGCAATTAAGTTGGAAAAATTAATGGCGAATAAAATTCCATAGAAATCTGCAGACAGTAAAACTTTTGCCACGAAGTAATAAGAAGTAGAGAGTTACCAAAATTTCACATACATCTTCAAAGTAATGCGGACATTAGCATGTTAATAGCCGGGACACTTACTTTCCAAACGCGATTTTGGAATCACACGGGATAAGATAAAGAATGACCTTGGATAAGAGGGTTTTTGGATCGTTAAATCTTAATTCTTTGGTCCGATCATTACATCCGATCTGTTAATAATGAATGGGGGTTTTGGTTGTCGGATTTCATGTAGAATCATGATTTTACCGGATTGCATACTTACAGCTCATTGTTAATTTATAATTGGTTTAGATATCGGGTTGTTGGCACACTATATAACCCGGCTTTTGTAACCAACGTCTGATCCGATATTTTTATATCGCGTAAAGAATGTCAAGTCTTTTGATTATATCCGCATTAGCAAGCACAAGCGGTATTTTACGAGGGTTAATTATCAGTGTGGCCTAGTATTCCAGTCCACATAATCAACTGCTCAAGAAAGATACAACCAAATTTCTCAAAATAGAACCCTAGGGGTTCTATTTTTTAGACCCTCAATAAGTGGAGTTAACTATCGAGGTGGTATGGGAGATGAGACTCTGTTGCGGTAGCAAATATGTTTTTTAAATAATCAAGCTCACCAAGAACTTCTCAAAACGCCTCAATTGTCATCAATTTCAGAAAAATTATATTTTAAATGAAATTTCATCCTACATTCGTTGTAGCTTTGCGTTTTTATTACTTTACATTTTTACTTTAGCACAAGCTTGCCATTGTTTTACATAAATCCCAATCAAGACTCTCGTTCATTCCCATTTTATGACACCATGTCTTACAACTATATTATCTTAGTTTTTTGGCATCTATTTCGAAGAGGTACCAATTTTTTACACACTCCAAATCGATGATGTACAGTTTAAAGAATTGCGGCATATTTCTGAAAAATTTTCAAAATTTTTCCACCGGAAGCCTTCCTCTCTTTCCGCAAAAGTTCCATATACTATCCTAGAAACCTACTAGTTCGAAGTTGCTGGTCCTTTCTCCTTGAGCAGTGGTACTGTTATAACTTGCCTCTTTCCTCCAAGCCATAAAAATATACTATCGTCTTTAGAGAGAAAGGATCGTTGCACAATCGCAAGGAAAGCTGGGGAGATAATAGGCTTGAGGTTCGTCTTATGCAAGAGAGAGAGTGGAAATACGTAAGGAGAGATAGAGGGAGAGAGAGAGAGAGTGCTGATCTAACCTAAGGGAAAAGGGAGAGTTGTGAGGAGATTCGGAGGGATATCGATCGGAAACCCGGGAGTTAGAGTCCTGCACCGTATTTACGGGCAGCGGACGTCATGAATCTCGGTACCGTTTGACGTCATGACCCCCTCATCGAGTCGGGGAAAGGGTGGTCCGTGCCGCAAGGTGAGTTCATTCATAAAATTTAGCTGCCTCTCTCTCCTGTTGACTCATTCAGTTGCGAGCAAGCAGTGGGTTGCTGAACATCTCACATCAGCCGCTTCTCAGCAAAAAACGTACATCGTTCCGTTGTACAGTTGATCTCTCTCACAAACCTTGCATTGTAACCAAGCATTCTATAAAGAGGAATTCCATTTAGAACACTTTCAATTTCATTTCACACTCAACCCCACCTGATAACTATCTATAAATATATATTTAAGTAGTAAGGAACGCTAGTTCCCTTTCCTTCTTGGTGCTAACCCAGTTTGTTCAGAAGCTCCGGAGTGACAAGAGATATATTTTCCAGTTGTCTTCTCTGGATGCTATCACTACCACTACTACTACTACTACATACTATAGGACAGTAGCAACAAGTCTCATTTCAGGAGACTTACTTATTATTAGAGATCCGGGAAAGAGGAGAAAGAGAAATGGTGCTGGAAATATTGTACCTTACCGCAGTGCATTGATTCTACAATCGACTTCTCCATAAAAAAGCCGTGCAAGTCAAGTACAAGGAAAGTGGTGAAAGGAGAAAGCAAGAGTAAAAGTTTTTCCTCCGAATCCGCGTGTACTTCCTGTCCAATTGAAAATAGGGATTTCCGAGTAGTTCCCAAGGAATAAGGGAATGAGATAGTTAGGACTATTACGACTAAGATAAGGGTGAGGGGAATATCAAAGTTGTTAAATTGTGGATAAGCCATTGTCACCGGAAGACTCGCCGGTGACTCCGGTTGACACGACAATTTCTCTCTCTTCGACAGAGTCGGAGTCTTCTTCAAGAACCGAACAACCAGAGAAATCATCCACCAATATGAGAATGATAGAAGACCCCGTATTGACACTCTGTCATTTCCCCAGTCCGGGATCTAACCCGGACGTTCCGGAACGAAAGAAAGCCCGGGTTCTTCCTTGTGTATCACTTAGCCTCCTCTGCTTCTCGCCCCCAACTGCCACGTCCCCACCCTCATCCCCTCAACTCAAGAGAGACTCCTCCTTTAGCCCCCCTTCCTCGTCATCGGAGATTGGGGGCTCGACCCTAGAGAGACTTGACCCCAAGTCCCTCCGCCCTTCCGAACCCTTCGACAAGATTGAAGACAGTCTAAACACTCCAGTGACAGCGGCCGCAGGGGCTGGATTCTTTGGCACTTCCGTGCCCATCCTGGACCCACCTCCTATCGGTATGTATTTCCTCTTATTGACAGTTCTCATCAATATCCATAGCTTACACAACAAGGCATTATTACATAGAGAAAGAGAAAGTCCTGGCCGAAATTTAATTATCGGGTCCGTATTGATGAGAGGAGAAAATTAAAAAGTCCGACCTTCACGATTTCATATGTTGACTCGGCAGAAATTGCATAGTAAAAAGAAAAACACTGGATCTATGCAAACTAACACAAAACACCTCATTCCATGTAAGTCATATTTCGTATAGAACCAGGGAGAACTGTCCATTAATACAGGAATAAATACATTTAATATTACATATTAGATATAATAGGATGGTAGGAACGTAGAGAGTATATATAAAAGTGCAGAAAGCTGGAATTTGACGTCATGAATGGCTGTATGTATAGCCGATACCACTGGCACATTATGAGAACGGAGAAAGAGAGTAGAGTCCTGCTATTTTCAGGCATGTCTCACTCCGAAAAGGCGTAGGCGTCGTCGTAAGTAAAAGGTAGATAGATGCATTACTCCACTCTCTCTGACTCAAGGAACAGTGGATAGGGATATAGGAAAGCTTGGCTTTTGGGAGTTTGGCACAGAACGCTCCTTCTTGCTGAAATACAACGACTAGCCCGTTCCTACGGTTTGAGCATCATGAAAAACGGACTGTATAGAACCCGTCGAGAAACCTGCTCCTCCTGCCTGCCTAGTGATTCTCGACAGAAGAATCACACACACATAAGATTATTATACACGACAGGATCATTTGTTTCGTAACTTGGGTTTGGTTTGGTTGGGTTCGTTGGGGAATCTCTCTCCTTGATTATTGTTCCCTCGCTTGCAAAAGATCAACTTGATGAAGTCGTACCTGGAGACTGAAGTAGTAAGGCACGAACGGGGTTCTTGGGGTTTATCTTTTTACCATGTCATTTGTAGTTTATGCAATAAATTGCCGAACCTTCATTTTCATACTTCATTCCGGATGAATCATTGGCAAGATTATGAAACGCAGGCTGATGTTCGGGTTCATATGCATAGCTCGCCGAGTAATGAGCATGAAAACAGTTAGGGTTGAAAATTATGAAATTGGTTGGAATTAGGGTAAGTATGTTAACATGCGGGATTATGAATTTTTGTCTAGGTTCACTTGATTCTGAATTGACATTGTCATCAAACCAAACGACGCCGATTTCAAGTCCTCCAGGCAGTCCCAAGATGTTCCCTTCGCATCATCATCAGTCACTTGACGAATCTCATTCTCAGCAACAGCAGCAACAACAACAACAACAACAGCAGCAACAACAACAGCAGCAGCAGCAGCAACATCAGCAACAACAACAATTACATCAGCAATTACAACAATCGCCCCAACAAAGACTGCGTGTTACCATGCCCACCATTGCTCAGCAGCAGCAAGGGCAGTCGTCTTTAAACACTCCCTTACCCCAGTCGGCGGGTTCTCCAACTGGGGGGATCAACTGGATCCTTCCTTCTCCCGACCGAACATTTTATGCCCCCCTTTTTGGGATTTTAACCCCCACTTCCCAACCTCAGCAACTTGCATTTTCTGCCGAGTCGCAAAATTCTGGTTCTTCTCAGTACGTTTCCTCCCAGTCAGAATTCTCGTTTGACCCCTCCTGTATTTCCATGACGGAGGACCCCTTTCGACAGCAACAACCTCATCAAAGTCAGTCTCAACAACAGCCAAAATATCATCCGTGGGCGACCTCGGAGTTTGAACAAAGCACTCAGGAACAGTTAGTCATACCCAAACAAGAACCCTTTGTCGAGTATTGTACAGGGGGTCCTCCTTCCGTTGAGACCACAACCTCCCTTGATTCATCCGCTGCTCAGCAACCAGTGGGTTTGGCAGAGTACAATCCTAGCACATCCAAAGGGCATGAGATTTTGTCTCAGGTAAAAACCGTTCTATTTTTGTCTCATTTTACACGTATACGTTGTTTAACGCCTCAACGTTCCCGATCTATACTGCCCCCATCATTTCCGGCGACGAGGAACAGTCAAGAGTAAAATCTAATTTAAGTTATCCAATATCTTTGAATTAGGCTGGACCACTAAGGCTTGTTCCCGTGAAGCCGAGGCGGTACCCCAACAGACCAAGTAAAACCCCCGTTCATGAGAGACCCTATGCTTGTCCTGTGGAAGGTTGTGACAGGCGATTCAGCAGGTCGGACGAGCTGACAAGACATATTAGAATTCATACGGGTCAAAAACCGTTCCAGTGCAGGATCTGTATGAGAAGCTTCTCTCGCTCAGACCACCTCACAACTCATGTTCGGACTCATACGGGTGAGAAACCTTTCTCTTGTGACACTTGTGGGCGAAAGTTTGCACGGTCGGATGAGAAAAAGAGACATGCCAAAGTTCATACAAAATTGAGGACACGTAGGGAAAAATGTGTAACAAATAGTGGAGGAACGAGCAGCACGGCTACTTCTAGTACAAGTGGAAGCGTCACACCGGGTCAAATCATGGCCCCACCACAACCTCAGCCATCCATGTCAATGTCTCAACAACAACAGCTAAGTAGTCAAACTCAACACCGTCTTGCTCAGTCCTCCTTACCGCATACGATAACATCACAAGACATGCCCATTGTGACAACAGGATTGTGATCTGTTCCAGCCACAAAATTCAGGGGAACGGGAACAATTCCAATTAATAAAAAAATATTCTGTCGTTGTAGAAAAAACGGCCGTATTACTGTTAAAAGAAAGTCTCAAGTGTATATTTGTGAGTCCTTGTAGCTATAGCCGAACATAGTCCCCATTTTACCCACTCTTGTGACTTCTCACTGTTCGACATTGCCAGTGGCCAGTGATCTGTTTGATTGACATTTTAAAAATTGGAACCCTATGCGTTCAATCCTAACTATTTGTGGGTAGATTCGTAAAACAAAATGTGAGCTTGGATTCTATCCTTTCTCCACGGCATCTTCCTTAAAAAGCTTGATGAGGGTTTTCCCATAAGGATTGCATGTACAGCATTCATCTTAAATGTACAATGTAACGGGAGTGTATAATTAAATTACGTCCAAATCCGTAAACACGTCGTAATAGAAAGATCGTGAGTCTAAAAAAATCAACATTTAAGATTAAATGTTAATTATAGAGCCTACAGAGCCTCCGTACCGGCAAATGGGCAGCTGTTAACCAATAGTAAAATCATACTTTTCCAATCAATGTTTACACCTCTTTCTAATTATCTCGATATAATGTACTAAATATTGTATAAGTTCATCCTGAGAAAACCTGTTTCCGTATATGGAACTGTTGCCCGAAACTTGATATCAGAGGCTTTCCGAGCTCACTCCGGGATTCTCAGTTTAGACTTTCGATGAATCATATAATACAAAGTAATAGTGAATCCAGTACACCGCACACTACCGATGAACCAGAAATACAGAAAGTGTCAGAACCAATTGGCCGTGTTATCGCACATATTACGCCACTCTTGACTGAGTAGTTTTGTTAGATATATTAATATTACTAAATGTATGATATTTTTGTGCCGCATAATAATGAAAATAGTGAAGAAAAAGAATGCACTTTCCTAAAAATACCGTTTACTTAGGTTTTAAGCTGAAGTCATTTAACCAAACGCATGTATTAATTATTATAATAATAGAAATATTTTAATTAAAGCTTTACGTTCTAAGTTCGCATCATAATATATTCGTACAATATGTTCGTATTATTTCAATCTATCGGCAGCCTGCTGTGGGATATCATTAAACCTCTGTAATAATTAAGTTGATACTACGAGCGAGGGAGTGCATTTGTGGAGTTTGTATTTTTGATGGTATCGTAAAAAATGGGTATTTGTAGAAGTGTCGGTAAATAAAGACATTGTGTCTGATTAATATTTATTCAGAAGAAGAAAAGAGCTATTTGGTCTAATGTCGTACGAAATAAATGTTAGTCTGCTGTGACTATAAGGTGTATAAGGTGTCAGTTACAACTCCTTTGACACTCTGAGATGTAAAGTCCTCCTTCCTCTCACACAATTATACAAGATAGAGTTCTACAAAGTCAATTAATTACGACATAGTTCAGGACACAGTGTATATGTCGATGTAACTGCTGTTCTGGGAGATTGAGGTTTGGGACAGGACAACTCTTAATACTGCCATTCAATTCACGGGTACTGTGTAATTAGGTAATTGTATTCAAACAAATGTATCTATAGTACATTTTTAGGGAATATCTTTTTCGAAATGTTGTTCTACTTACTGTAATACCGTACCGTCTTCTACATCTCCAGACGACCCGTGTGTGCATGTGTGGAGAAATATATACTCGTATATGTCGGCCAACCCTATTTTTGTTGAATCTACAAGTGATAAAAATAGGTGGTGTCTTTATGTTTACATTTTTGTCCTAAATTCTCGTAAAAAGTCGTGTATTTAAAACTGATATAAATATTTACAAAAAATAAGTATATAAATATATATGTCTATATATTTTTCAAGTCAAGTAAGTATTGTGTGTTGCTTACATTCCTCCTCAGCTCTGTTATGGCATTGTTGTAAATGTAATTGATATATACGAATCAAATTAAGGTGCATGTCTTTTGGCACTGACCCTTGTACCTTATATGACCAACAAGTCTTTATTAAAAACTGATAACTTTGGCATGACCATCCCATGTAAATCCGAGTTTAATTGATGCATTCTTTCAATGAATTTACCTACAAAAAACAAAACAAATTCGGCGGACATTCATTTGACCAACTCATAAAGAAAAAACATATTGGCCGTCTATATCGTAGACTCTTCTGTCTTCTCCTTCAAAGCAAGTGTTTTTTTTTCAATCAGCATCGCTTTCACTCTGAGAACTGTTCCCTCAAATATTACATTACCCACGAAACCTGAAGTGTGTCATTATGGAACTCCGTGTTCACTGCTATAAGCTACGCCCGAAGTGCTTTTTGTCACAAGATTAAAGGGATAAATTCATGACCTCTTGTTATCCCACGCACAATGACTTGCATAGATCTCGATTCTTATTTATATGAGGAGTTCAAGTGATCACTCATTCAGGAAATTAGGATGATAAAAAAAACCATACTGCTTTTTTTTTAACAAATCCTATCACTCTTCTTCTGTATCTTGAGAAACCTTTCCAAGAAGATATTTTTTCAAATCTAACAGAACTTTTTCTCCACTCTTTCTGATTAAATGCTCGATACTCAATACATTTACCAATACTAATATAATTAATTGTAATATATTTGTAACATATTTATATATATATATACTGTATGCCATGTGTATATTTAAATTTAACGAGCCCTGAATTCCATTTTAAAACGCCAGCCCTGTTAAAACTCTTGTTTTTGTTTAGGCTAGTCTGGATACCTGGTTTGTGTGTTAGTGCAGAGGGTACTTTGGGCAGTGGGCTTCGGCTCTGCATATAATATAAATAGTATTTTACGAACCTATAGCATAATAGTCTACTAGATGATCCGAGAAAATCTGCTTCTCAAGAAATTTATTTCATTTGAAGTTGAAGCAGTAACTAACTTAAATGCTGTCTCATTTTTAACCTCTGCTCAAACAGTGTTGGCCTATGATATATTAAACGGATTGTAAATGTGTGCATTTGTCTCTCTTTACTAATTAAGACTAACTTGCATGAAGATTATATTTACTTAATACTTTATCCGCCATGATTGTAACCTGCTTGTAAGTCCGATCAGTATTCGGTCTCTGACCGCTACCCAACTTTTCTCTGTCAACTTATCCCAACTTTCATCGTCATTGTCATGTTCTCATGTTAGTAATTAGCCATTGTCTATTGAACCCAATGTATAGAATCCCTGAATAAGGATACAACTAAAATGTACAGATAGGAAGAAATTTCTCCATAAGAGTTTAAAACTGAAGTACTCTACCTCTATAAGTGTCTGTACGGGAAAATATTTATTATCTAACGAATTTAAGTATATAAATATATATATATATATATTCAATACTAAACCACGGGTAGTGGTTTTATAGTTCTACGCTATTTATTGCAACTGCATGTATCTGTATAACAAATGATTTACAAGAAATAACTGAGAAGGGATGAACTAAATCGTCGGAACGTTGTACATTGTACCTGCACACTAAATAAGTGGTTATAATTATTATGTGATTTTTATTTTGATGTACCTATTTGGTGTAAAAAACACGAAATCAGAAAATAAAAATATGTTCTCTACAAAAAAAAATCAAAGGAGCTACAACCTCAGTGTTTTTTTCATACAAATATGTAGTCCATTCCATTCCAAATTCCTCTACTCTCTTATAGAGGATTCGGGGAAAAATCCCTCTTTTTGATTCCCTTTGTTGCCAGAGTCCTTTCTTTACGGATTTTGATTGAGAGGATATTTTGAGGTTGAGGAACTGAAATCAGAGGATGGAATCAGAGTGGGACCCGATCAAAGGACAAATTAGTCAATTTTGAGGACCATAAGGCAGAGAGGAATATGAGATGGTGACTTCATTACAATTTATAACAACAAGTGAAAGGATGGCAGGGCGTTCTTCCGAGGGTGGACTCATCTTTACCTTTTGTGTAGAGTACGAGACAACGCCTTGCATAATGCCCTTGGCTTGGCTTAACCCATTCATTTGTTCTAGTTCTTACACACACTTGGGTACTTATTCCATTTTACCATTTATGAAGAAGATGCATTACTAACGTAGACTCCACGAGAGTTCATCTCCCTTCTCTCAGCCAGACATAGGCTCGGGAGAGAGGAGATCATCAAAAGTTAAGTCATATTAAATCCATCTCCATATTCCGATTTCATTTCACAATGGATCTAGGAGGGCTGTGAAATTGGAAATCGAATGGAATTCGTCCAGCAAACATCATACCACGACACAACAGACCACTCTCCGCTCATAATAACTTTTACTAATACTTACAAACAACTTCTCTCGTTTTTAGAGTCTTCCTTTTTATTTCCTGCTTTACATTAACTAAAAAAGCGGACCTGCTGCATAGGATATACTCTGCCATCAGCATGGGACTAGAATCCCTTGGAACATGTGCTCCGTTTCATCTATTCAAATTTCCAGGCCCGACTCCCTTCAAAACATCCGTGAAATGACAGGTTGGGACTTTGAGATTTGGAAATGTAACGAAAGGGACAAGAGCAGGAGTGAAATTCATTTTAATCGGTCCCAGCAGCTCGTATATAGAATCCCAGAGCGAAGGACCAATAACAACTGTCAGTTTGGGATTTCGATTCGGCGACTCGTCTCGCTTCGCCTTAGCGTAGACATGTACGCTTATTTCGTCAAAAAATGCATTTAAAACGCCAGCTTTCACCTCATTCTACTTATAAAACCCCTATAATGTGCTACCTGTTGAATTCCAATTATGATTAAATATTCCCTTCATGAGTTTGGAAGGCCTTGTAAGTTGTTAGCCTGCGACGAGAAGAATGCAAGAAAGTAAATCCAAACAGTCCCTTTTTGGAACGAGAAAAAAATGATGTTGTAATGGAATTAGAGGAAAGTTTAAGTGGCTTTAAAGACGTAGCCTATTTATTTTCGTGCAATGTAAAAATCCAAGGATTATGAGAAAAGAAATAACTGATCTTAAAAAGTAATATAATAATATTATTATTATATTATGATTGCTTGAGCAGAGCCAAATTACTTTTCTCTGAAATAAAACTCCATCCAATATATGTATTAGCTACGACCATGAGATTTTTTATTAATAGAATTGCTGCAGTCTTCACCACGTTTTGAGCTGCAAGAACAACATCATGATTAGGATCATAGAAACCAATGTATTTTAGAAAGCACCTGCCTTTGATTAAATCCCATTTTTTCGGGCCCATTTTCGGATTCCATTCAAGTGTTTTTCTAACAATTCCGTTCTGAAGCAACTATTGTTTCTATTTTCCTCGCCGGTTTTAGAAGGACAGGTAAGTTATTGCAATGGCAATTAAATAGTGCCTATATATAGAACCCTCTGTCAACATCCAGTTAATATTCACGTGCTTTATGGAATCCAATCGGTTCGTTACAGTTTACAGTCGTTAATATCGTTATAATATAACGCATGACTGTGTCCAATATGTAAATCTATATTACAAAAAAAAACTACCCAGTTAATTGAAAATTTCGTTTCTCATCCCAATACTCTGGGCCTCAAAAGAGACAAGTTGGGAGTCTGAAAAAGTATACGGTAATTTATATGTTAATATTGTTAATATATTATTATATCATCCGAAGTGGTATTTCTGCATGTATATTAAGTGGTATTCGGCCGTATAAATGGGAAGGGATAAGGAATTAAGAAAGGAGATCAGACCAGCAGACCCTGATCATGTTTACATCCAAATGAAAGAACTCTCGGCTTAGGAGCTACGGAGGATCCTGATCTGATGAAACAGGTAAGAGTTGGTGAAACAGGAAAGGTACACTACAGCAACCACAACTACCTTAAATGCTATCCCATAAAGGGTGAAGGTACTTTGAGGTTCGTCGTCTTATTCCACATTAAAGATGTGGAAAAAATATATGCACCGCATTTTTCCACCCATGACGTCAGGTCGATAATAAAAAAAGGCATAACATCTGCTAAGAATATCCATCGATTGGACAGGGATTTTGATGTTAATATGGAAATCCGAAACCGTGTTTTGTCACCAAAGGATGGTAGACATTGCGGGATCCTGGAATAACTGCTAATTGATCTTGGAAAATGAATTAGATAAGGTTCCCCTCCCATCTCAATTATTTCCACGTGTAATCAGGACATCATCTATAGCTAGAACTTTACTACCATCGTCCTCCCAAAGAACTTCTCCAATCTAGTAATCCTTATCTCTATCCTCTATTCCCTCTAATAGGTTCTAGATTGGGGATTCGATTTTTTTAACTTCCTTTAGGACGACAGTAGAGTACCAGCACCAACACCACTCATCATCTCATTCCAAAGTACCTTCACTTTCAGTCAAGTGCTGAATAATGCTTAAGAATGGAGTTAAAAAATTATGGACTTGTAAAGAGCGAAGCCTGAGGAAGAGGACCTTCGAAGCAATTAGCGTAAGGAAATCCTCGAATCTCCTATATGCAGTCCAGATCTATACTCCTTGACTTGCCAACTTGCCATTACACGCTCGATTAGACAGATGCATTGAAGTAGGAGATGGGGGAAGATGTGCAAATAAATAAATGCAGCTAAAGGTTACGTCATTTTTCTCCTGCCAATCTACCAGAACTTGTGTTCCTACATCTTAAACGGCTCAGCTGGTAATCATCGCACGTGGGTGGGTGAACCCAAACAGTCAAACCGTTTAAATGCCACCACCACCACCACATCAACTGAACAAAAACTTACAACTCTCCAAGAGGTTTCTTTTCTTCCTCATGATAATGTTGTCAAGTGGTTTTCTTCATTCCCTTATTTGTTCATCTTGTTCTCTTGCCATCTTTCATAACCTTCCCATTTACTCATATTTAGAGGCGACAGGAGGATGATGGTTCTATGCAAGAGTTTCTATTAAATTCTCCGAGACTCTTTATTCCATTGTCTCCTAAGACGGAATGCACAGAAGCCAGATGACAATCATTTCCCGAGATTGAAACAAGTGCTTATCCCGTGCTCAATCTTTCTGATCGGCATCTATCCCAATATTTTGAAACAAACTGCCAGTACTAAATTTTATCCATCAAAGAGCAGACTCTTCATTGTTTATTTATTTTCATCCATATATGCAACCCTCACGCCAACGAATAACCTTTCAAGGGAAATACGACGTCTCGGAATCGCAAAATTGGGGAAATGGATAGGTCGTAGCAGAAAGGAGATTGGAGTTGAGAATAAAAAGGCAAGAGTGTAATGAAAGGAGACGGATATCAATTTGTATATAAATATGATATGACATGGTTGTATTATCCCGTTTCTATACGAAATTACGCAATCCAGTCATTTGCGTCCCACGACCGTCACCGGAGTAGGCTATTTTTGCTCCCCGTTTATTCATAGATTATTATTCAGGGAGTATTTTCAGAAAACCCGTAAAATGCTGGAAAATAACTGTAAGTAAGTAGAAGTGGGCGGGTGGACAGTCACAACGCACAGCAGGGAAAGTCCGTGTAGTAATAACTCGACTGCGAAATTGTCCCTTGTCGCAACATTGCATACGAAATTCTAAAGAACTTTACACATCCGAATTTTTACTTTCCCTTGGAAAGTAGTAAGGATTATGCGTGTTATAAATTGTGTCATTAACGAGGGCAGTTCAAGGTGAAAATGAAAGCTGGATATTAAAAATCCCGTACCCCCTTTGTAAATAACGTGAATGATGAATGAAGTGTTTTTCCATTCCCAATTCAACAAATGCAATTCCGAGTTTCAGTTTCATCGTGTTTCCTACACATGCTTTCCGTTTATGTATTCCTTATCGATTACTTATCGTAAAAGAACCAATATTCATTCCGAGCCACAAACCATTTTACAAATTATAACGATTTCCCAGGACTTCGTGTATAAATCCCTCGTATTATTCAATTCCGTCCAGCTATTAAATAGAAGGAAAAACGGCCCATTCCATCATCCGGCACTGTCTCGTCTGAATAATAAGGGCTACTCAATGATTTGATTACCAGCGATTATCTTCAGAGCCATAACAATAATTACCCAGTAATCTTTATTGGTGGTCTGGTTTGTTTTTGAAAACAAAGTAGTTAAAAGGGCTTGATCGGAATTCGGAAGTAGAGTCAAAATCAGGCTGGGTTTCTTCGTGTTAATTAGAATTTAGTGGAAAGTGGATGCAGAGCATCTTGAGATGAATTCGGTCGGCGTATGGGGGGCAGGTGGGGGGGGGGGATATAGTATGACTCTTCTTTTTATGAATGGAGAGAGGAAGAGAGGGTTTTAGGATCGGTTGATGCAGAGGATATCGACTTTCTCTGTGAGGGAGAGACAGCGTTTTCAGCTTAAAAGAGTAGATCGATAAGCTGCTACAACTCGGGCTCGGGACTTTGACGTCATGTGGGAGACGAGTGACGTGCGGAGACGATCTACGTCACAATCCTTCTACCGTTGGCCTAGGCCTTAATCAATATCTACCTCTCCCTTTATTACTACACTCTTAGTCAGGACACCAAGCTTTGGCTTCGGAGATATGCACATCCTCATCATCTCCGTTCCTAGTTATAGGAAGACGGGAACTTTAAGCCAAGAGGAACGGAAGTTGACTACAGCCTTTGCTGCGAGTAAAGGAAAGAGAAAGCAAGGCCTCCCAACAGGTTCATTCTTGGGCGATGAGAACACGCTGTACAGGGTGTTCCTCTTGAATGTCCCCAACTTTGTTCTTGAATTAGGTGAAAAATTCATGGTCATTTAAGAGAACGAGCTCGGAAAAAGAGTCCCGTAGTTATTATAGACTATGCCAAGCAGGTAGAATTGGAATGAGCCAAAACGCTTGTATAAGTATATAGACAATTCGTCTTCAGCGCTTCATTCAACTTCAAGTGACGAATGTTGCTTAAATGTTTAAATTGTAATATTTTTTTAATTTAAGCTTTAAAATTACTACAAATTAAATTAAATTTTGAATAGTTGATAAATAAGCTGGAGAGATTCAACTGGGACAACCTGTGTAACAATGAATGATAATCGACTGACTCGGTTCACTTTCTGAAACAGGACGATCCGGAACGTTGTTGTAGTCTTAAAAATTCTGGACTAATTACTTTATTTTCCGTCTAGAAAATGCCGGCTTACTGAACTCGGATTTCGGGGTATGATTACAAATTTATGTTATACATTATAGAAGGCTTTGGAGCATATTTTATATATCTAGCGGATGTGATTAGTGCAGTGCCAAACGTAGACGGCTTGTCTACACAACTGGGTTGTTTGTTTGTCGTATTCGCTTTATTCTCCTCTTGAAACCTTATCAAGAACTATTTTTATAAGGATGGATTTCCTACACACAACAAATTGATCCAGCTCACAAGCTTTGTCAGACGGAAGTATTACTTTTATTCATGATTCATGCAGTAGTATTACAACTCTTTTCTCATGGGCATTCCCATACAAACAGCCTATTTTTGGTTTAATCAGTAAATTAGTACCGGTTTTAACGAATGTATTTCTCAACTAACATCCCTCCAACGTCTAATTCCTGCAGAATATTCGACCACTGATTGCGATTAAATCGACAGAAATAAATAAATTCCTTCTTATGTTTTAAAAATATATTGGTGAATGAAACTCTAAATCAGTTGATTGATAATTAGTAGTAAATTCTTGTAATTCCGTCGATATCCGTCCGTCCCAAAATGAAATACAAGTAGTAAATTTACCCTATATATTTTGTAGAAACATAAATGTAATTAATTAGAGGCGGTCCCCCAAATCATATAAGAATGCATGTAATGCAATATTTTTATGATGTTGATGCCATATCAGAAAACCGTGTTCTGTCTTCAATGAGCTTTGGACACAGTACTAATTGCAGTGTTAGTGTCAATCAATCATGAATTTTTACTGAAGGTCAGGTCATATATCTCAAAAATAATACTTCTAGAGTTTAGAATCTTCCTAAAACTCAAGACTTTATTTCAGAGTAAAGGAGAAAAAGCCTCAGTAAAAATAGCAGAGAAAGCATATTTCATCGAAAGTGGATTATATTTTTTTTAAAGATACGAGACGAGGACGATGACGAAGAGTCGGAGAATTCCACTACTTGGAGTTTCAGAGATCCTGGAAATATTTCCGTTCATTGAGAAATATCGATCAATTACTACAGCCGCCATTCCAGATCCCCTTCCTTCGCTTTTACTCACATGCATCCGTGTGTTCTTGTAGATTCTTGGAATATAACCTAATTCCGAAACTTTCTGGGTGAAAACATGCAGGCGCAATTTCAGAAGATAGCATGGCATTGGGTTAGACTCGGAATTCGGATCCCAAAAGCCTCCACCGACCGGGTACCGGAAATTGTCGTTTTTCGGTGGTGAATCTTTAGAGGAGTTCTATTGTTGTATATACATATAAAGATAGGTCTTGAATTTATAGCAAAACATAAAATATATGTATGATCCCTTTCCTTCACTCCCCCTCCATGCTCTACGGCATGCAAAATAACAGACTAATAAAATAGTTCGAAATACGCAGCAGCTTTATAAATACGAGTTTAAAATCCTCTACCCTTGATTATGACTTAATTACATTTTATTTTTGTAACGAGATAGGGGATCATGAGAAATAATTACAAACGCCCTTCCAATTTAGTTGACTCTTGAACCTTATGTATATAGATATCTACCTACGTTTTCTATACCAAATCTGTTTTTACATTTCATTTTCTCTGAAAAACTATCAACAGGATGAAAACAACAATTAGTTCCTTGGCTCCCCGTATTTTTTAAATTCTGAAGGATATGATATCAAGGTAATTGTTTATTACGAGAACAAGGTCACTTTTTTCTCATTACATCGTCAAATTCTGTTACTTCAGCTCCAGCCAATGATATTTTATATTTATCTTCTTTGAAAATTCACGGCTCTTTGCTTTTCAAAGCAAGTACGGTAATCTGGGAAAGTAAGAAGCGTCGAGGGTAACCGATGATTCGAAATTCTCATTAACATACTTGATAACTGTTTCAAGATCAGAGATCTCTGATCGATATAGTAATGTAAAATGTATCACAAGACCTTCGAGCTTAAAAGAAACTTTGCAAAGCTGTGAACACCGATGCACATACTTTATTATTTAAAAGAGCGGTTTCGTTCTTGAGTTTATCAAATTCATGGAAATGTTTTTACCCCACTTTAATTACATATTTTATGATAGCATACAGCAGAAGTAAGCGCTAAATTACTTAATAAGGCCTCTATCTTTTACTGAGACTGACTTTAGGACTGAGGAATTATTGTGAAATCTGCAAAATGAACTACCTAGTTTAGGAATTACTTTGCGACGAACTTTCCTAAAAAACAGTTTTTATTACCACTCAACTTAATCTCAAACTTTCCCCAGGATATAAAGTATTTTATCAACATCTGACATCATTGAAGTTGTTTTGACAAACGAAATCTCCTTGTGTGCCTTGATAGTCCTTGTGTTCCAACGTCTTCTTAACTTGGTCCCTTTTTCCAAAGTTTCATCAAAATAATTAGCAATTCTGGTCTTCGCCGTTTTTAAATTCTGCATTTTAAACGAACGTAACGTAATTGTGATTTGTGAACTACAAGCGGGTACCACGGATGCATGCAAAAATCTCATGAAAGTAGAGTGTAGTTTCCAGATTCTTATCTTATGATAACTAAATCGATAAGCCATTTTCTAAATGGCGAAAATGCTATTATTTTCAGATTTTCAGTTCAGAAATGTTCCAAGAGTACAAAGTACATTCGAAAATTTTACAACGTTGTACCGCAGCGTTTATGGATGTCTCCACAGTTGCATCGTTGATTTATGTTAGATCATAGTAAGATTTAAAATAAGCGATAATAAACTCAATAAATTGTATATGCTTTTGATACACGAACAACCGAAAAGAAGTCCTTTTACGACAGACGCCCTGTGCATTTTATGTTTAATCGTAATCGTGAGCACTAGCAAAGTTTGATTCCAGACAACTCTAGAAACTGTGTATCCATTCAAATAATACAAGAGGATATTTGCACCAATGTCCCAACTTGTCAAATCTTCAGGTCTTATACGGAGTCAATTACAAGCTAAGTGTTGACATTTAGGGTGCAAACTTGATTTCAAAGGGAATGATTACTCTGCAAAAAGTAGTATTCCACCCACACCATTAAACAAAATTGGTATCAAACAACTCCCATTCATATATCATAATATTCCTAATCGATATTGAAAAACTATTCCAGGTTTCGTAGTACGGTTTCCACTGAAAATTCGAGAAGGTACAACGACTTGTCCTCTCCCTCGTCGTTCTAATGATAAGTAAATCGAGGAGACAAATTACGACGACTACTGTTGACTGTAAAGTCTGCAAATGTCCCCTCGACATGATGATCAGCATCTTCCATCGAGATTTAATGAAGCCGTATCGGATATAGACGGTAATAATATACCTATACATATTCTTTAATATGTTGCATAAAGGTAAGACAGAGTGTGGGTGGATAAAGATGAGTAGGAAGACTTTTCATAGATTGACAACTCGATATATTTATTATTTTACGGCAGTTCAGTATGTTGGGGAACAAGTCTCTCCGTATATACAATGAGTATTATATGCTCATCCTCGGCTTCAAAAATTTAATCAGAGCTCATTTTCAATATCCAACAACAGAAAAAGATGACAATCGAGGAGAGATCAATAGAACAGTCAAAAGTTCAGGATCTCTCTCATTTCGTAACCGATTTTAGGACCTAGAGTTGGAATATTTGAACAGTCTGGAAACTGGAAAGGTCACATAATATTCTTAATGAATTGTTCGCTCGTACAAAGATTTACATTGCAAAAATAAAAAATAAATACCACTTCTACCCACTTGTCCATTCCATTCAAACTTTTCTCCATATTTTTCATAACTCTCGCAACTCTTCCTATATAATCAAATACAAAGACAGTGCTATTCAAACTCAGAACGGGGAATCTATGTGGGAAGTAAATGTCTTCTAAATTAGCTAGGCAAAATTATAGCAGGGATTATGACATTCAATACTTTCAACTTGTTAAATTAGTATTAGTTGGAGTGGATTATTAGAACCTAATGCGAGAGATAAGGTAATGCCGGCTAGTTTTCGTATTAAATGAAGTTCATCAATTGGAATTATTCCTAAAAGTAGTTCCATTTCCCCCAATATCTGATGGAAGTATTACGAGAAAATTCTAATTGGGATTGCCATCGATTTTTTAATTAGTAGTTCCAAAATTTTAACAAGGCATGGTGTTGACAATTTTCGTAAAACTCATACTATCCTTTCAATATAATTTGTGAGTGTTTAGTAATTAAAAACAACGATATGATAAGACATTATTATAATAATATAATTATAATTCATTATTATTTGGATTGGTTAATAAAACGATTTGACAATTCTCCGATGGCTAATTCAATGTATTCACTGGGCGTAATTGTTATTATTATTATTATTTATCGAATCAAAACTTCCTTGAATGAACATGGTTGTTACGTCTTGATTATACAGATATTTAGTTGTTTACAAAATAAGTAGGTTGTGGCATATTAAGGCGCATAATTGGGTCAGTAATTATCTGGATATGAGAATAGATAACTTGTCCAGTACATTGATTAAAATATTTAGTCATTTTGTATAAATTCAAAATTAGTAAGTATAATTAGGAAAAGAATTAAACATTAAAATGGTAGTTTAGACAATTGATTTTATACATTTTCTTTTCCGTTCTACAGTATATGAAATTTTAACAATCTTTTAAAGACGTTAAAAGACGTTTCTTTTAGAATTTCAGATGGTAAGTTATTCCATTCGTTGCATTCATTATATTGAAGGTCGAGCGGTTTGCTGGTAATGCTACAAGACCGCAATCAGATTACGGTTAAAAAATGCAAACATTTATACAAACCTCTGATAATGTCTTAAATATTCGAATGGGTCGTTCAACTTGAATGAAATTTAATAAATCTTTTTTGTCGGGAAGTCTATGAATTCGAATCTCAAAACTTCTCGATTTCGAAACTTGATGCACCGTATTTTGCTTACAATTTATGTACAAAATTGGAGAAAATAATCGTCAAAGATAGGTTACAAACTTAGCAGTCCCCATTACGTAATAAAAGTCTTGTTAATATAAAAGTAAGGAAGGTACATTCTGGTAGTGAAAGTAAGAGAGAAAGTTTGACTAAAGCCAATTTACCTGTCTGGCTGATTTTTGCCGACAATCGGATTCTCATACGTTGCCTGACATCAAGTATCATAGAAACTGACTAAAATGCCAACCCATTCAACATTGCACAAAGACTTTATTTTTTAGACTTGCTCTTGCTCTCTGAATCCTGACATTTTATTGGTTGAAATATTACAAGTGGAGCAAATATAAAAATTGAATAAAGCAAAACCAAAACAAATCGTAAGCTCGTAAAAATTGTAAAGGTTTGGACATTTCGTTGGATTTGAATTTGGACTGGACACTGGAATCTCTCCAGACATAAATACGACAATTTCTTATTGCAGTCGCGTCGCAGCTCGCTGCTATTTCAAAACGCGTCATACGCATATGAGTCATCTTGCTGAGTTAATTCCAATTTTGTACTGATAAGGTAAATGGTAAATTTAAAAATTTTGCTTAGCGACTTAGCGTCAGTATATTGTATATATGGTTGGAGTAGATGAATTAGGTCGATTCGATGAGTTATTTAATATTACTGTTAATTAATTTGGGAATGGAGTATGGATTATTGGATATTGGATTGACCATTTGTCATTAAAAATTGATTTAGTTACAAATTTATCGGAAAATCGTCAGTTCACAGTTGATCTAAGAATTGTTGGATCTCAATGACGAAGATAAAGGTGCACAAGCGGAAGAAAGAAACAGCCGCCGAGGTCGAGGAACTAGTGACAACAGCGACGTTTCGTCCTTTGGCCAAAGCAACGACATCTGGAAACGATGATTATATCGATTCACAGGTACTAATCTTTGACTCTTAATTGGACTAAAATTGGATTTTGAGTTTAGACGAGGTGTCAGAGTCGACAGTATTCGACGAAAAAACTCCTAGGGATTCTTGAAATTCTTGCGTGGAATCCAAAGAACGTAACCGATGAACGAGACTTTAAATTTTGTTTTATTCAGTTTCAGAAGCCGCCAATAAGAGTACCAACCCGATCCATAACGCTCGCAATGTTCTTGTGTTGCGCCGGTACCGTTTTGTTAGTCCTGGGTCTGATGGTTATCACCGGTAACTTGGACTCAAGGGTAAACGAATTTTAATTTTTTAGTAGACATATCATTCTGTGTTCTGTGTCTATATTCAGTATTTTCTCTTCTCAACAGTTTGAAGACCGAGTTTGGCCTATGATAATCATGGGATTTTTAATGTTCATTCCCGGAGCATATCATGTTCGGATTTTTGTATGCGCCCTCAAAGGAGTGCCGGGGTACAGCTTCGAAGATATTCCGGAATTTGAATAGATCAACCTGCTTCTCATATATTATAATCAATACGCTATACGAATCTGTATTCAGTTGGATCTCAGCGTTTATGTTTTACGCTTTTAAGGTGCAATGCTAATGATAAAATTGAAATCCTTGAGGCTTATTACATACTAAATTTTCAGTCTTGCTATTTGAAGTGCGTACATCTGCGTAAATAATATATGCCATAACGTAAACGCTACGTTTGTAAAGTAATGAACTCTGTATTTTATATTGTCTAGTGATCAGTGTAGTATCTAGTAAGAAATAAATAAATAAAAGATATTTTCATTATAATCCTATATCTGCTCGTTACCTATATGGATTAAAATAAAGTATAATCCGTTCACAACGACAAACGATACCCAAGTTCCGGGTTACAATAAAAACAAAACTACAGAATCTGTCACAAACGATGATTTAGTACAATTTTTTAATTTAATTTTCATTCTTACATCCAATTTAACACCTATTTTAATGTAAATTAGTGAACACGAATGCATAAGACGTGTCATTATCAGCACCATACAAAAATTTTCTCAAGGTTATCAAGGTCGGCTAGTGAGTACATGGTACAAGCCAAGCACAGGATGACTGAAAAATAGTTATAGTATCTGGAAGTTTGACTTCCCAACGAGGAACAAGTACTTCCATTTGGTTCAGTGCCGAATCTACTCTATTATGAATTGATATAAAAGTTGGACAAAAGCAAAGAAGGAAGTAAAATTTTCAGCACTCTTGATGATAAATTTACATACATACGTATAACTTCAAAGCAATTTTGCATACAGAACCATGATGAAAAGATTATTATACCATTGAATTTTCTGATAGAGTAGCAACAGAAATGAATCGTTCAAAATGGTATAACCATCACTATCAATCTCAACTATAGACTTTTACAGTCAATCCCATGTTTCTGGGAAGCAAAGAATGCCAGTTTATAATAGGTATTAAGACTTAAGATTTGTAATACAAGCTTTCGGTTACAAAAATTTGCTTCTGTCAAAAAACTATAAAATCTTTGGTTATTGTGATCCTTTTATGCTTTCACTCAATCAGTCTCTTTATCCGTGGGTCCACACCTTCCGCCCGTTTACACGCAAACTTCTTAACGATTCGCGTTTTTCAACAAATCCAATCCGTCTTCCGATTTTGGTGCCGAGGGTACTTACCCAGTTAATTTAAGTTGAGCCAGCTGGACCACACCCCCATGATCTGGGGGTTATACTCATTTACCACTAAATCTTAAATTTAAATCCCTATGAAGTCGAGCCATCGTTGGAAAGTTACCCTTTGGCAGTCTGGCTATCCCATGATATACATATGCACTTGGCCTTATGATTGGGGTTATCGGATATTTTAAACATGTAAAATCAAAATTTTCTTGTGAACTTGACCCTTTTATTTCCACGAGTGTTGTAATTTGGAAATGATTATGTACGCGTAAATCCTTAATGGCTTCCAAACGTACAACACCAAGCTATAGCAGAAATGCCATAATCTAAAGACAAATGAAATCTAAAGACAGGCTTGAGGGTAACATGGTATGGTATCAACATTACCAACAGTGCCATTATTCTAACTTTTGCCACCCATAATCATATTATTGTTGAAAATCATTTACAATGAATGTTTCCCAGTGTTCAAGTTCGATTTTCGCATACATTTTCTCTAATGGTTGTTACACACAAAGGATCTGAGTTTAAAGGACCTCGACTGTATCTGACGACTTGGTTCGTGTTTTTGTGATCATTTTTGTGATAGGGTCTGGCATTTTGTTACGGGTGTAGCAGATTTAGCATGAGGACAGGCGCACACGAACGGAAATGAAGGAATACGTCCATATGATACTGTAGTACTGAATTACTGAAGACTTAAAGTTGGCGAAAACCCAGTCTCTGCATCTTTGCAATTATCATAGGAGTCAAGGAGAGTTATAAAATCATATTTAACGGTGTGTGACTGCCTACAGCACAACACTAGATTACTTGCAACTCTTTCTTCACACAATAAATTAATAAAGATTTAAGTTGTAACTGCATTTATTTGCGAAATTATCGCTTACCACTTACTAAGAAGACCTCAAGTCTACCAACAACTACTCAATATCTGGACTTTGACATCTTTAGTTGTATTTAAAAACAAATACGTCTTGCATCTCCTCAGCCGTATAATATAGAGATTCTTCTTTTATTCCCAAACCCGTATTTAAACAGAATATCTAGAGAATCTAACAACGAATAACAAGAACTAGGATTATTAAATTTTTCCAATTATTTATAGCTTTTATAGCCCGTAGAAAGTACATCATATTCCTATTCATACCACCACCAGCATTGACAGGGCTTTTCGTCTTTTAACGACATCGAATTATTCTTATTGTTCCACATTTTACGACTATTTCATAGAGCCGGAACGAGAACCCTTTTATTACCATTTTATTCCAGCACTAGATCAGGCGTAAGTAAATGACTTGACTTTCCTAACCATTGTTGTTTAACAAGGAAAACTGCTTGGAATAATCTTCCATAAATAAACAAAGCTCTAAGAAGTTATGACCACCACCCGCAGCATCAAATGCAATTAAAATGCAAAACGAGGATGATCAATGATAGGGAAAAAGTTTGATGTCCAACAGTCCAAGTATTCGAAATCCTTACACGTCAGAGTTAAAGAAATTGTATGTGAATAAGTGAATACATAACAATTGACCATTCATACTTTTTTGTTACCATCATGTAATTGAGTCTTCAATACAATCGACCTATTTAAAATTGGTACGGATATTTAAGACTTTCGAAAACCCAATTCCCTAATTACCAACAAACTAATTAAGTTCATGTTCATCTAGAACTGAAACACTTACTGCGTATTGCATTCATATTGGACTTGGACGTCGACATAACTTCTGAAGTGTCAAGACAAGAGCTCTAATTGTTCTAAATTATTGCTGATTGAGAGACCTGGAGAAAGTTGGGTTCTTGAAAGTCAATCAGGTTGGTTCCATTTCCATTCCTTTCTAGTTCCGAAAAAGTGGGCGTTTATTGAGTATAGAATACTTGTTTTTATTCACTGAAATTTGAGATCAACTATTGATACACGACTACAGAAGAATATGACGTCCAAAGTTCTAGAATGACGTGAATACTATAACTCAAAATGACAGCTAAGTTATAGATTTTTTTGGAACAACGATTTTTATCATTTTCGTTGGAAACGCAACGGCAGTAGATCTGTAAAATTCAACTTTGACAATTAACGATCAATCTGACTAAATTTTGATAGGCAATTAAAACTGACAAGGTAAATATATATGCTGATTTTTGTCCATTGCACCCCTCCACTTCTGCATTCTGGAATAAATTGCATTTTTATCACTTGTAAAAAACGTTTTCTCTGTGCTTTGATGGCAACTCCCCTATCTACCGTTTTACGTAAGTGAACAAAAAACGGACGAAAGATTATTAATCACACAAAAAACTAATTAAGACATTAAGAGCATAGCTCACAATTTTTAGTTAATGTGTTGGGATATGTACTAATATACACATACTCAAGACAAGATATGTTATCTTGTAGGTGCTAAAAAAATCAGATTTTTTGGGATTCAAGGAATAATATCAATTGTATATTTTATTCAGAAGTCCAAACTCCAAAGTCATGGAAGTATATTATATTCTGTTCTTGATTTCATTTACAGATATCTGACGCTTTCAAAATAACTTGAATAGGAACGTAACCGCTGTAACGATAACTACGGGGAATCAACTAATTTGATAGAAGGCTGGAAGTCTGGATTAAAAGGAGGCGTTATAACAATATTTTGAACTTTCCAAATTGCCCATTCATTTACTAAGACATGACAAGGTAAGACTTAAATTATTTTTTAAATATTGTTTTTTTTTTATTATGAGCATTGTAACATGAGATTGATTAAAGAAGAATAGGACATAAAATTTTTTATTAATTAATGAATACCAGAGCATTCATCAGCATTGAGAATTAGTCTATTTGAAATCCAAAATGTAAAGTGAGGTAAATGATGAGTATCGAGCATTTAAAATAGAATCCAATATTCATCTTCATATTATTGTTTATCTGTTGGAGTTACTCTAACCATATATATTTATGTATTTGGCGGATTTAAATGTGGCATGCAAATGTGAGTAAATGCAAATGACAAATGATGCAATGAGTTAAATTTTTTCGAAATCACGGTTATTGATTTGATTTGTTAAAATAGTATAGCTCAAAAACTCTATATTTGATCTAACTCTAGTTTAATCTTAATTATTTGGGTTTTCGAGAAGTTGAACCAAAATCCGAATTGATTTTGATTTTTAATTCAACATAAATTACCAATAACATTGAAATTGATTGAAAGTAAACTACTATTATACTACAAAAACTATAATTAACTGTGTTTATGTCACACATAAATATCATTGGATCATGATCGCGGTTGTTTGCATATATTAAAGTGTTGATAATGTTGATTTGGCATTAAAGGCAGAATGTATTTTTGTGGCGTAAACGTGAGACTCGGCATGATACATGATCTTTATAGTATTAAATTATATTATGTATCTCGGGCATCGGCATCGGGTGTAATTTTCGTCTATGGAATATGGATGCTTTTGAGAGGAGCTCATAAATCGATCAGGGCATATATTTAGATAATTAATGTACAACAACCTCTACCACAACCAGGACTGAGTTATCAGTTTCAGTCAGTGCGCTTGATAAGGACTACAGATTATTTTAAGTGCAAATGTCCTTGCCTTGGTCTTCACTCGCTTTAACAACATTGAAGGAATTAGAAGGAACTAAACTCAAAACTACATATATAATTAGTGGGTCAGTCAGACAGTCTCATCTCATCGTTCAATTTATATTATAGGTTAATTAAATTAACATAATATTAAAATTAATTGGATATCAATTTCACTTACGAATAAAAGTCGAATTCCTACGTTTTATTTAAATATAGGTGTTTTTAATTGTAAAAAACGTTGGCGTTCACAAACTAAATACGAAATTACGAAATATATTTTTCATTTATATTTTGAATATTTTTTCACAATTTCGTTTAAATTATTTCATTCTGGACGTGGGTGGACTATAAAATTAAAAGCAAAGTTACAAAGAGAACCCTTGTGCCTTGCAAGTTCAATTCAAAGTTGCAACTAAAATAGACGTTTATCCTTTATCTATACAAAATAACTAAATTAGATCATTTGGATACGCATTTATTGTAATTTTGAGTAAGTTTTCGCCCTATAAGTAACCATTTAAAACTTTGAACTTGATCATAAAAGAGTTTGTAATCACTATGCAATACAGCTATCAAACTATACCAAATAAACACACAGTTTAGGTTTATCATGGGGCTGACAAATATTTTTATTTTAAAAAATAAAAAAAGTCGGATTAAAAAGTGACACAAATTTCAAGGGCCTTATGCTACATAGCAAACACAATTTTGCAGTTTGCACGTTAAACCTAAGTTAGAATTAATGTTTACTTTGGAACAATGGTAATTTTTGTTTACAATGGTTTTTTAATGTCCACAGGAGCTCGAGAACAAGTCGAATTTTCAAGGAGCCTTCTGCTTCCAATTAAATCGACATCCCCTTAAAGCATGGAGAAGTTAATACATGATATCTACTCGGGGTTAATACGGGGAATGTGCTCTGCTAATTGCTCGGGACACGGGGACTGCCTAAATGGCACATGCTTCTGTGAGGTAATATATTATTTTTTATAGAAATCGCTACTCTACAAAAGTATACACTATTTTTGATTGCTAAGACGTCATCTAATTGACATGGACCGTTGATTTAGATCAAATTTACTGGGGATGAGTGCGGTGGAATCAACGTTAGTTACCACTTAGGTCTAGCATCCGTTTATCTCATAGTGGCATTAGTGTCATTATGTCAACTTCTTATTGCCATTATGATGTCTTGTCGGCAAGTCGGGAAGGGGAACCGTATCAGAGAGGCATTCAGCCCAACCACACCTAAGGCTATTTATGCAATAGTTTTTCTGGCAGCATCCCTCAGGGCTGCCTATTTTGCTGCATCGGTAAGTTGGACAGGATTTATAATATAAGAGTCTTTTTTTAATCAAAACACTAATTTTTAATTCTTTTAGCGAACGGAATGTAGTAATAACCGTGTAATCATTTTTAATTGTCATGTAATGTAGGCAACGTGGGCAGCAGATTGGTTGTTGAGTCTTCTCACAGCTTATTACCCTCTTCTTTTGACAGGATCCTCGCTGATCGTTTGTTTTTGGGCTGAGGTAAATTTATGTCACCTCATAACTATAACATAAAATTTATGATTGAAATGACATGTTGAAACCCCAGAGGGGTTGTAAAATCAGTAAAATGTTTCAATGATTGTTATTGATTGATTGTTACAGATATTCCATCTGCGGAACGTATGCTTCGAATCTCATCGATTTCTTTCTAAGTCATTTCTTGGTTTCGTCGCCTTCAATGTGGTAACGTACTCCTTGTTACTCGCACAGCTGCTACTTGTGTTGGCCAACACAAATGAAACTGAAAAGGTAATTCTTCTATAAATGCATCTGCATTAATAATGGTTTTAAATGTTCTCTAGGTCCTGACATTTTTGTTTTTTTTATTATCTAGAACTACTACTTCAACGTTTTCAACGGATGTTACGCTGTATTATTTTTCATTGTGGTCGTATTCTTTCTAATTTATGGCGTAGAAGTCTATTTTAAGGTTAGTTCTTTGTTTCTAAGAAATGCAGTCGCACACTGTTGACGGCGAATAACGAAACGATTGGCTTTTTGAACAGAGTGGTTTGACTTTTTATGACATTAAAAAGATTTTTTTAAATGTCGTATAAATCCATCCATATCCCTACTTTGTAATTGTGAGAATGAAAATTCTTTAAAGCCAACTAAAATTAAAGTACCCCCCGATATTAATGTTGTTTGCTGTGATGTTTACGTCTAACATTTGGATTTGAATAACAGATTCGGGGTGGATTCTTGCTGCTTAGCCCTATTCGAACACATGGTGGTTCAACCAGCAAAACTGACACGGTCGCACTTGTCAGCCAACAACAGGCATGCATAAAATTAACTGTTTTTATAGATTAATTCAATACTTCTCATTCTCTGATTTCATATACTCAAATTCAAAGTCCAAAGATTTTATAAAAACAATCGATTAATTTATTTTCTGTAGGTGGATCATTCCTCTCGTCCCGTGAACGTATCCCAATTGAATCAGTCTCGTTTAGGTTTGATCTCTCAAGCATCCATGTTGCTTGTCACAGTTGTGTTTATCCTGTCGGATATCCTTGGAGAGTTTTGGAAAAACAAGTAATAGCTCAAGCCACTTTGCATTTTCGTTATGATTACTTTGGACAATAAACTACTTCAAAATTCAAATAGATATCAACTCTTTCTAAAACAAAACAAACTGTTTACAGAGTTCCAGTGGAAAGTCGTAACTATCACGACATTTTATTCCGTGCTGTTGAGATTGGTGTTGCATTATGGTTCCCTTGTGTCCTATGGAACGTTAGCAGGCCGGAACAACTGTGGATTTTGAATCCGAAGAAGATACTGCAATCCAGTATAAAAGTAACAACGGAATTACAAGGTAACATCTAAGCAGCATTTTTAAGCGATCGATGCATTATCATGCATAAGAAAACGGGATAGAATGTTTTTTAATTATATATGTAGAAGACAAGCAGAGTTTGTCAGACAATGTTGGTTGTTACTTCTGCTACGATCCAGATAGAACAGATGCTGGACCCATTATTCAACCCTGTGAGTGTCGAGGAGATGTTGCAAGTGTGCATCACGAATGTCTTCGTCGATGGCTTCTCCAGGTAAATTAGAAACTATTTGAGTTTCTATTCTGAAACTTCTGGAATAATTCCCCATGACCTATACACTGTCTGTTTAATGTTAATACATTAACTTCCTCAGGGGCTTACTTCATGTAGTCTATGTAATCTAATCTAACCTAATCAATCTTGTGAATGACATTTCCTACTTAACCGTTTTATAGAGGGCTGCTGAGAACGGTGGGGCGTGCTGTTCCGTGTGTAAGACTCCGTATAAACTTGAGCGTGAAAAGGCATTGAGTTGGTCAGCGTGTACCGAAGTTTCAGCCGCTCACTGGTTACGGTTTTCCTTAATGGTCGCAACCATTTCTGGGATTTTCATGTCTACATGGGCATTGTGTCACATTTTATCCGCACCGCCATATAAAATACTCGTCGTCGGGTCTGCCGTTATTGGAACTTACGTCATCTTAAAGTGAGTACCCCTGAAGAAAAGTATTGATTCAAACTATGTACTTCAAAACTGATAGTCGATTGTTTTTATAGATTTCTGGGACAAAATACCTTTTCAGCATATCAGCAAGCCAAAGTATCTTCAGTTAAAATCATATCTAGGACTCCCGCAATACCGGTCTCTGAAGCCAAAATTTAGACGGTTTGAAAATTCACACAACGTATCGATTCATCCGTACACAAATATGTTAGTGATAATTACGTTTTGACGAAACTCCAATGAAGTAAACAAAAAAAAACTTTACGACCGACTGAGCTAAAGGTACTCTTGGATAGACTTGTGTTTTGGTTTGGGGAAGGACGTCGAGTGGTTTTTGTTTTGAAATTAAGTGTCCGATTTGGATCGAATTAGTTAGTAGTAATTTTAAATGCAATATTAATGATCTACTACAAACGTTTATCGTTTGTTTATCAAAAATAATATTTTTTAGTTCTGATATCAATACTTGGTCAATTTAAGAACTATCAACTGTCCTAAAAAAACTGGCAATAGGTCGCATACTCCAAAAATCTTTGTGCTTATTTAAAAAGGAAAAAGTTTATCAGAAGCTAAAAGGTTTATTTGGTTTCCATTACATTTGAAAATCTAAATCGATATTTTTTTCCCAACACTAGTAAATACGATCCTATGAAAAAGAGATTATTCCATTTCTTGTTTCTATAAACTTGTGATTTCAAAAATTGTAACTCTATAATAACCTCTAACAAAATGGGTTTCCTTTATACTAAATTAATTTCTTAATCAGTCATCGCAAAAGTCTTCCCCCTTGATATGAATAACGTTTAAGGACAGTCTCAGGCTATAATTGACCACACATTAGATTGTTTTAAGCCAGCGTATTAAATAAACGAATGAATCATTTGCATAATACAACCTAATTATATAGTCAATTTTTTGATGTGAATGAGGTATATTTAGGTAAACACCTTGTCTGATAGACAGAACACAGAAATTAATTAGCAATACTATATTTCAGTTTTGCTTATGAAACGAGAAAACAGTTTTTAGTTACAACGTTAAGGTTATTTTAAAATGGCTACTGCATATTTGCAAATTCTAGTACCTGCACTGAATATACCGGTATTTGTTTTTTAGAACTAGTAAATTGTGTATAATATCCTTTAGGGTTTTCTTGGAAGTTTTATTCGACCAGAATTTTTTGTGAAAATATTATATGAAAAATTCACATCACATTATATGCGTGTTAATAATATAACGAGAGACAAAGAGTGACTGTCAACGGGAAGAATTGCCCCATTGTCATTAGAAAATATGTTTCAGATCTTCAGATGATAATATCTGAATCGCACTGGGGGTAAAGAATAGAGTGGAATTTTGGCTTCGTATTAGTCATAGATCTTTTGTAAGACTTTCGGTTTCGTCTTATAATTAATTAATAAAAATAAAATGTTAATATGATCATGGATCAGCGTTTATGAATATCCATTTTACAAGTTGTATAAATCTATAGAAATGAGTCATATGTATGGTTAACCATTTTCCTAGTTTTAGTGAAGCTGAATTGGTCGTGATACCTGTATGTAGTCTGTATTTGTTAACTGGAAAGTGAAATGGAACGCTGACGATGTAAGTTGTATCATGCACTAGATCACTTGTCTCTCAAATCGTAAATGATCTGTAATTCTCTTTAGACGTGTAAACTTCTAGTCAATAAAATTATACCGCAAGAATAAACTATTCCAGAATGATATATAAATATATTTAAGTTTATTAAATTGATTACGGACCGTGAGACCATATTTTTATATGCTGAGTGAGGCATGAACGGACAGGAAGGAAGGAGAGGGGGCGATGATTGGCATTGAGAAACAGGCATTACTCTGTTAACCTTACAATTAAAAGGATTTTCTTTCCTTGTACCAAACTAATATAAATTCATAATTGTATACAAAATTGCCGTGGATGAGTATGTGCATTGCGAATAGAGTGACTGAACACAACGTTTATCGATAGTATTAATTATCAGACTATGACTTGACTGGCGTCGAATATTTTAAGCTTCTTATCTTTAGTATTTCGAATTGTCACGTTAGTTTTTGACCTTTGGTTTCAGTTCTTCAATCAAATTTTATTAAGTTTGTAGGCCTGCTCCTTTTCTTTTGACATTCTTGAAGCTGTCTGCACCAGACCAAAGCCCGAGGATTACTTCCAGCTCGAAACTTGTACATCGTTCCTAAATCACATCGTTTTAGATATTTTATGATCATTTATGTCACAGTTGGCTTAGCGTAATTGACATCAAAGGTATCTTGTAGTGTAAACTACTTACCGTTGTTTGGGTCAGCCAGATGAAACGAGTCAGGATGAAGTGGGTCATCTGCAAGTTGAATTAACCAGCCTAAGACGGACTTCATCTTTACAGGTTCCAATTTAAAATCGGATCGAGCAGATCTACAATTAACAATAGAAGACGTATTATAAATATTATTTACATATCAAAATTAAGAATTCAAAAAATTCTGAACTGCACTCACCCAGTCAAAGATTTCGCGGAGTAGTATAGAAGCACAGACCCCCATAGTTGTACTGTATAAAAAATAAGATATCATAGCTTCATTTCTTTAATTTCCATCCTCGTAGGCAATTCATTTGAGTATAAGATATTGGTTACCCCAAAACCGTTGCCAAGCTGCCATGGGGGGTTTCTTGCCATTCTTTAGCAACGTTTTTCTTCGTAAGCATCCTTCAAGTGTTATTTCAGTTCCAAGATTTTCACCAGTTGGATATGAGGAAAGTTCAATGTCACCAGGGGATTCCTCACATTTTTCCAATAAGGAATCATCTATGAGATTTCTACTACTCTCAGCACTTGAAGATTCAGCTGCCTGGATTGGTTGTACAAATTTGGGCCTAAAATTTATTAACAATTGAAATATAGTAGAAATTAAATGCAAATACCATATATTGACCGTTTAAGTGGTCATTTATTGTTTGTAATGACTAATGACTCACTTATTGCCCCAGCTACTCTGCTTTTTGTGACCTGGAATGAATTTCTGTGGAGACTGTTCCCCATTTGGAGGTTCTAACTTCAATGACTTTTTAAAATGATCGTCTTCTACGAATTTAAGAAGTTCGTCGATATAACGAATGGATCGGAGTTGACATTGGAGGGGATAGTCTTTCGGTAAATGTGCATATGATGACTCCGACTGATAAGTTGTAACGATTCGAAATACATTATTGGCTGAGAGATTTTCACTAAGGCTACATGAGGGGTTGGCCATACTCAAGTACACCAAATCAGTCAAGTAGACACCTAGAACACACACAATTTTATTAAAATTTTCGATTATTAACAAAATATAATAACTCATAGAGTTGATAAAAAATAGAAGATTACTTACCTATATATGGAACACAAGGTAGTTTTAAAGAATCTAAATGCTCCCGAAATTTTGACCAATTGTCTTTATCCGAGAAAAGTTCTACATAACGGTCAATTGCTTGTCTATCCTTCTTCGGTACCAAAGACCAGGTTACGCTGAGCCTATAAAAATATCCAGCGTCGGATTTTAATAAATGTTGTCAAATAGATATTTAAAAGTAATAATTTAAATACCTATATATAGAGGCGCTTCTTAACGCGGAGACAACGGCGAACAGGGAATGTAAATTGTTCAGGTCATACAGTCGCTTGCAAACCCTTGTGAAATAAGAAATTATTTCTGCACGCACTTTACACGCTTCTTGATTTAGTATCTCCTCAATCACCCAGTAGCTCACCTTAAAATAAACCACAATTACAAATTAGAATCAAATATGAACTTTTGTATCCGGAAAGATAATGAATATCGACTTACATGGTTGAAACGACGAGTGTATGCAACAACGTTAGGAGCTACTTGGTTCTTATTCTTTTTAATCCATCCGCAGCTCGTAAGTTCTTCCAAATCTATTTTCTTGAACAGATCGAAATCAATAAGGGTGAACTGAGAGGCAACGTCATCAGCGGGGAGCCGAATTACATCAACTAAGGTGGATGAACTTCTTCCAGGCCGTGGAAGGGAACTAAGGTGGATTAAATCATTTGTCTTGTTTAATATTTGAGTCTAATTATATATTCCCAATCCAATCCCGTGTTGTAATTATATAAAAAAAAACATTTTTGAACTCTTACTTCGTGCTGAACGTATGCTTGAAGCGGGGTCGATCACTTGAGTCCCTCGTGTCGAAACAGGACATTTTTCGGATTCCCTTACTCTGTGTAAATGGAAAAAAAGTAATTTAGCTCGTGAGTCTTTTTGCGGGCAAGAACGACCTTAAGAGCACTGACAAGAGTCCACCGTTTGGCCCAGACACGCCATACGTAACCACACTTCGTCGTCTAAAGGTGGTGTCTAGTATTAAATTCTATATACTGTTTATTTTCAGGATTTTTGAGGCATATGTCAAATCATACAAATACACGAATGGAACAGGAGTGCAGTGTCTGTGTAAATTCAATGACCTTAAGAATTTTGTCTAAACTGCTCAACCCTGTCTACCAAATGACGATAAGATAATACATAGGCATTGGTTATAGACATTTGATTCCATAGAACTTTTAATCTTGTTAAATTAACTGCTATCAGCCTTCGTAGTAATAGTAATATAGAATAGACCATATCGTTCCAAAGGGTAAAAATGGGGTAAATTAACAAAGTAAGTGGTTTATTCCCATATCATCCCAGAATGAAGTACAAGGGGATTCGATATCAAGACGTGGATACTCAGTAGGATTAATACCTTAATAATTAAGTCTTAAAAATGAGATGAACAATATATTTTTTAGGAAAATGTTATCATAAAATTACTTACGATTTGGCTTTGGCATTGGGATGAGGACTCTCGAGGTATTTCGGAGTACCGTGCTATTGACGACATTGAACAAGAGCCCGTCCCGGTGCCCCAGATCAAATCACTAGTTCTTGTTCTAAACATAGACTTTTTGTCTTAAACCTCTTCACTCTAATTCAGATTATGTCATGTCGACATTGGTCTTTTGCATCTGGCTTTTTAAAAACTCGGCTCCTGTCTTCCGCAGCCCACTCCTTAACCTTTCCACGGGAGTTGAGTATTGCGAATTCGACTAGTTGTTGTGGTTTATAAGTTGATTTCGGAAGGCAGGCTATTTCGATCCAATAAATCCAATCCCTCGCCTTCATTCACAGCAACTGAAGTAGAATTATAAATCTGCAAATAAGTCGTGGGATTAGTAGCTGTAATAGTTGTAAACATTTATATTTAATGTCTAAACATTTACAAAAGCATGGACGCAAACATAAACTTCTGCAGGCTCAAATTTTTTCCTTAACACACAAAGTCACAAGATGAACTTGGACGTGTTTAATAGGATGGATACATTAATGTATGTATGAAAAATAACTAAAAAAGCATCTTTTTTAGACTTTGGACTTATTGCCGATTATCGGATTATTAACGGAATATTGGAATTTCGAAAACATTATTGAAATCTAAATTAATTTATTAATCATGTAATAATAATAATATTAAGCCAACAGTAATACATACCTGAAATGTGCAGTGAGTGACAGTTTCCGATAATAATTTTGTAGATGTTTTGCAGAAATCCAGATTGCAAATACAATAATTACAGTGGAATAAAAAATATCTCTAATCAAATCTTTTTAGACTAGCTGCAAGCTGCATTGTCTTAAAAAATAATTACGTGGCTTAAACTATTATCTAAGTGTGGTATCGGTTAATAAAATTATCGTATCTAATTATTATGCTACGGCAAAAATGAGCAGTTTCCCAGATTTCGAACAATTTCTATATATGTATTTAGATATAATAATATTTTGGACCTTTCCAATACTAGCGATGTGGGAGACTCTAAAACTATACAATATTAAAGATCACAAAAAATACATATCTTGTTAAATTTAAAAAAAATAGTACTGAAATTGATGGTATAGGAAAGCTGATGTCTGATTTTTACTTTTAGCGACACAATAAAATACATATAATGTAGACGTATCCACAATTTTACAGAGAGCGTTCTTCAAGTTCAAGGCTCATTGTCAGTAGTGAGCATGAGTTGTTTAAAATACATTGTTTCTAAAGATTTTGCATACACATGCACTTTCCTAATTATTTAACATATACATCGTGTTTGATACTAAAACGAGCAAGTAGATAATGCAGTTGATTTAATGTTATATCATTTCAGAAAAGATATAATTGTTCCCTTAATGGTTTTGTCGGCGAAAGAATTGCCGTGTTAAAATGACAATTATTGTACTATTTTCCAGCCTAATTATCGATCTGTTCACGCTTTAGATCTGTAAATTATTAACACCAAAGAGAGGTTCACCAAGTAATAGTTCGTAAGTATATGTTGTGAAGTATTCGACAATATTGATTTCAATGTTTGTCATTCGATATCTGCAGCATGTGAAGTTAGTCGCCTTGAGATTTTCGATCCGGATGTATTTCCGTTTTTCAATCCCTATCAGATTTAATATGTAAATATAATGTTGCGTACAAGCCAAGTTCACTTTAACAGATTCACACTGTAGAAAAACTTGTGAATCTTTTAATTTTGGTATTTGCAAATACTGTAAATGCACATGTATACAAATTAGGAGTTGTGACCTTTCTTCTTTCTAAGGTTTAACTTGAACCTTTTAACTGTTCATCGATTTGCAAATGCACAAAATTCAACCAGATTTACATTTCTAAGGTTAAACGGTGTCTAACGAAACGACGTGGTACTATAAAATAAAACTGCACAGATTTCGCGAAAAAGTTTATCAATATCGTTACAACATCCCGAAATATAAGTTAATCATCAAAGTATTATCTGACTATACCCTTTTAATAAATGGTCCAAACAATAATTATTCTTATTTTAAGTAGCTTCCAACAAATTGGCTGATTGATCCAACTGCAGAAAAACCTTAGTCAGAAAGTCAATGGTTTCGCCAATAGTTAATAGCCCTTGTAACACTCGAAACACGCTGCTGATAGGTTTAACTTTGACTTATAAGTACAGATAATGCAAGTGGAATTCTGTGAGTATGGTCCTCTAAATATAAACAATATTATCTCAAAATACCGTGTTATCCTCATTATCCTTTTCTGTAGAAAATTGATAATGGTCGATGGTCGATCTAAAACAACCCGATCTTTCTTTATAAAAACAAGACTCTTGGATTTAGGTATAAAATTCTAATATAATACTATACTACTATTCTGAGAATGACTCAATTGGACTATTGGTCATACTCATGAAACAAGTCTACATGTTCTGCTCCAGCTGCCATTTCCTCATTATCATTTAAATAAGAAGCAATGGGGCTAGTAATTAATCTTCCTTGGGGTTTCTATACTCAATTCAGATCTCAAAGTTCTATAGTGAGGGAGGCATTTTCCTGGCATGTCTCCCTTATAAATGGATATATAATACAAATATTAATTCATATTCCTCGAATGTAATATTTTTAAGGCCTGCTGCATATGTGGTATATGTACCCAAAATACCAGTAGTACTAGTTGCCTTGCCCGTTGTTACCTATATAACCGCAACCTTGCTATCCAGAGCCAGAGACAGTGAGACACAAACACCTACGGACGATCAGAATCACCAGCAAGCAGAAGCCAGGGAGGACAACAGGAAAAGGAGGCTACCCGATTCCTGAATGCATGACAGCTGCGTTTTAGCGTCCCTTTCTCAATCCTCACTTCTTGGCCCGTGTGTATAAAATGTGAATACCTATGAAAATGCCCATAATCAAAGAACTCATAATGTACATAACAACGCTTAGCCACTTAAAATGTCCAACTAATCTTAACTGGTTATGTAAAATGAGGGGGAGGGGGGAAGGGGTAGGATAGTAATCAGTAAATTTAAAGTGGTCACCACTCGCCACCAGCCAAAAGACCAAATGACATGGATTATCGCATTGCATTGCCATGAAACTGAAAATGTTTGTATCCACATCCATCAGACATAATGACAAACGTCATCTTGATGACGCTGACGTTGTTTTGTTGCAGTAGAGCTTTTTAAAATAAAAAAGAATATAGGATGCATCGTTAAAATGTAAAATTTATTCAACCAGAAGTATATAGTCACACAGGTATCCTTTTACAAAATTATATTTTACGTAGTTTTTAAAAACACTCTTCAGTCTTACAGGAAGTCGGGTTATTAAAAAAAGGCATAAGTACTATACCGTTACATTATAAATAACCTACAGTGTGCAGTGAATAAAAGCCCGAGTCAGGCAATGGTGGGTCCGTTTGTACGTTTAACAAAATATAAAAATGATGGTATACAAAATTAGGGCGTTCTAAGTCAGTTTTCTGAAAACCAGCATGGGTCATCCACTAGGGTCCATAGATGCAGCATGTTGACCACATTCACTCATATTTCTTACCGCAATATTATATCGTGACGTATAAAATTTCAGCGTTCTAGACCAGATTTTAGAAAACTCGCATGGGTACCCACTAGAGTCCATGGGGTACACGTACGCATTAGGCTGTACTGGCCTATTGGAGTGCACAATCCTATATATTATAAAAAATTAAAAAATATATGATATGATTGTAAATGAACATAATATATTACAGGTTTAAAATACACGCTTCTATTTGTATGTATTTTAAACCTATTGCAATGGTAACACCTTTGCATGGCCCCCACGGGTCAACCTATGGATCGATTTGTCTCAACTTCGAACTTAGCCTTCTAATTTACAAAGTATACAGTGTACCCAATTTGAAGTCCATCGGCCCAGCAGTTTTGGCCCTATCGTGTCACGGACGGACGGACAACATGATTGCAAAAGTCCTGACTCGGGCTAAAACTGAGATCACATACTAACATTCCGATCAGACATCAAATGAATAAAACATTCAAAGCAATGCAATGGAAAACTATTTTCATGTGCTTCCTTTAAACGAGAAAGAGAAACTGAATTGTAACAAGGCAGTTGCTGTTAATACTAATACAATCAGTAGCAAATTCTTCTGCAACCCGGTTAGCAGTGCTTAATCTACATATTTTCTATAATGTCTCCCATAGTTTCGTCGTCATTTTCTTCCGCCGTTTCTTTGAACTTAACGTCAGCGTCTTCAGACACTCCCATTATCTGATCAGCCATTAGTATGAGATCTTCTAAGCTGGACTCTTTTTGTATGTTCAATGGAACGTACTTGACTAAGCTAAAGTTGTCCAACACCCTTCCCAATGCAGAAGAGAGTTTCATAAATTTTGTATTCCAAGGAGTGACCTCTTCTTCTTCCAACAATTGATCAGAGTTCGGTTCCAAGAACTTTTCAATGTTTTTTCTATCTTTCTTGCTCAAGAGGTCGATTTTAGTAAGGACGTTAATGTGTGGAATTTCAGTGTTTATAATCGTGCTTAGCGCCGTTAACGAACCAGCAATGAATTTTGATGCATCTGTAAGGAAGTGAGCATCAATTGTATATATGCCACACACCCGGAAGGACCAACTTTCGAGCTGTTTGATAAACGTGGGCATCATATTGAGATGTGTGTACAATTCAATTTGTCCCGGGAGGTCAAATATCAAATAATCGTTGTCGTAATCCTCTCCGATTTTCGGCAAAAGCCAGCTCTCCAGGTGCTCCAAGAAGAATCTGTACAATAAATATAAATTATATAGGTCAGATAATACATGGCATGCATGCATGTTTCATAGATTCATAATTAGAAAAAATTGAAAAATAAACTAAATTACTTACTGCATGCAGTAAACAAGTGCACCATTTGGACCTGTACACAATGAATGAATTCATGTTTAACAACATCAAATGAATTATAATATGAATCTTGTTTATTGTATCACTCCTCTGCTCTGACTCCTCTCTACTTCAACGTAGGTGTCAAGGTGTCATAATAGTGATGTATGAACTGGTTAAACCATCGCAACAAAAATAACAAATTATACCGATCGATACCTAATTTTAGATCTTCATCGTCCATCACATCATCTACTTGGATTAGCTCTCGAATGTCCACTAACGGCTCATATTCAAACTTTTCTGCAGCAGGATCTAGATTTACTATCTGTATATTACGCTGAGTAGCTCTAGCATGCTTCTCCATACTACTGCAGTAGGTACTCTATGTGAAGAATAAATGAATTGCGTTTCAAAAAATACGTTTGTTTTGTGTTTTGTATGCAGCAGCATTGCACATTAATCAGTGTGTAATTGAAAATTGAACTTACCTTTCCTGTCCCCGCTGGGCCCATTACAATTTGTGCAAATCTCATTTTCAGTCTTTCTTTTGAATTCTTTTAATATCAAATATTGAATATGCAAATCGATGTTGTATTTGATTCATGTAGCCGTTCACTCGCATGCAGTTGAAACGTTGAAAGTCTTGAAACTTGATCACATTTGCCGTTGTTCCTTTACAAATCGAAATCAAATTCAAAATTAATTAGCTAATTCATTCGTAATTCATTTGTAATTAAAAGTAAACAAACTCAAAACCCTCATACAATATATGGTCCGTACTCTCTGGAGTTATGTTATGGATGGAGATTTTAGATTTTGCATTGTGGACATGACATGCAAAATGACAAAACTGCCTATCGAGCAGTCGTAACAGTCAAGTAAGTGAGTGCAAACTGCAAAGTGAGTCAAGTCTATCAATATCCTAATCCTGATTTCCCATGCAATGCATTGAATGTGCAATGCAACTAACTACTATTTCTATTTGTTATTCTTACTGGTTAAGTTCAAAGTTTAAACCGGACCGGACACTGCACCGGAAGTTGGAGAGAAAGACTTTTGACTAGTGTCAGTGTGGAGTCTTTGAAATTTGAAGTTTGAAATTAATTCGACGAAATTCTATAACTCACTCGTGTTTGTTGGTCTCGTGCTCGTCTTCTTATGAACTTCCCACAGTTTCCACTCACTATGGAATCTCACTTTCCACCTTTGTCGGCTTTCCAATCCAAAAAATGCCTCTCTTCACTCTTGTTTCGTTCTTTCAGGCTTTCGGAACCATATTTTTTAGATTTTGGGTGACAAACTTTCTCCAAAAACTAAAATAATTCCCCGGAATCGGAATATAATCCACCCGCCTCCCGATTGCTATACAGAGTTAATAAACCGTCCAACGATGTACTCATGTATCGTAGATGTGACGTTTTTGCAACACTTTATGCACATTGAAACTGTTTTTGAACATGTTCACAGTGAAAACTGTGTTTTGAAATGTTCAATATACATAAAATATTGAAAATCTCAGATCGCCCCAATCATAGAGCAAAATTACATACCTCATTCAAATGCACTTAATCATAGCTTTCGAATGACGTATCACACATATGTTTGTAATTTGACCTATTTGACCTCTCCCCACTCGTCAGGGGGTGACCCCACCCCCAAATCATATAGACCGTTGAATAACCCTTGACAATAGCTTTCCATCGATGTGTCACACATGGGGGGTTACTATTTGAAAAATGTTTTGACCTATGACCTTTTCCCCCTTGACCTTTGATCTACAGGGCCCCCAAACGAACTTGATCTCCGTTTGGATGTCCTAAATGAGAAAAAATTTCAAAAAGTTAAGCAGTTCTTGAGTTAGCGCGTTTACAGACAGACAGACACCGAGGCATAAACATAATGTATCTACGATAAATAATAAAGTACAACCTTAGCCAAGAATATGAAGTATGGAATTTAATACCAAAAGACTGATGGTGATGACTGATGAGATATTGACCATGCATGGAAATTTTAAAAGAGACACTGATGACGTGATGACTGAAGTAGTAAAAGCAGCTTTGTAAAATTGAGTTTAAATTGAATGATGACTCCCATACACGGTTGAATTATGATGATGATGTTTGTATAATTCTCTACATTTAACTCATTTAGGAGTCTCTACCAAAGCAAGACCCCTTTCACCTTTTTAAATATTTTCATAAATATTCTATATGGCTTTTTTGAAATCAACCCTGTCACCTGTGATAGGATGTTTTTATCAAACGAGCTCAAAAGGTGAGTTATTTAGGGGTTGGTTGTTTTAGGAAAAATGATTTTGTTTCCATGAAAGACGGGCAAAGAATTCACCTTCGTCTTGTTTTAATGTTCTAAAACAATTATGCCCACGGCCCAAATGAACGTATCTTTTTAGTTGAACAATTTTCTGAAGAAAAAGAAAATGTTGTCCATCCATCACCCTCATCTCCAATCTCTACTCGCAGGTCATCAATAAAATTGAGATCGGAAGTGAGCAAATAATATGAGAGGAGATACAGCTCCACCCACGCGTACCACTACGCGTTATAGATTTGTTTATTTAACCCTCATTCCGAGGATGTCCACATTTTGACCGCGTCTCGCTACTCGATCTTCAGCTTTGATGTGAAGAAATGGAAGCACTTTAAATGATAGGATTTGAAGAAATTTTAACTTCTGCAAATTAAAAGCGTTAAACCACGTTCGGGAGAGACACATCCAACTATTGACTGTTCCAGTGAGACCCTTGGCTATCGAAACTGCATGAGTTTGGAGTTATGAATGTATGTATTGCATGGCTTTATTGTATATTTTAATTCGAAAGATATGATTGAAAAAATATCTCTACCCCTTTTGTAATTGTAGCGCTTCCAACCACTCCAGTCCTGAAAAATGGATGAAAAAAAAAAAAAAAAAATAGGATTTCTATAAATAAACTGATGACACGATCATTCTTCATGCTTTCCGAACAAATAAAGTCGTTTTGACGTTTCACAAACTTTAAAAGTGGAGTTTGAATTCAGGATGCCTTCGATCAGTTTAATTGAACCGACACCAATGAAAGGAGAGTTGCCACTATTTTCTGGAAATCCCGTGGGAGTCATATTATCAAATTGAACTGGTGGAAGACACAGCGCAAAGCATAATCTCTTTAAAAAGTCAACAATGAAGAAGGTTCCAGTAAATTGAAGTCAGTAAATTAACAGGGGATAGATATAGATAGCCTGCAGAAATTGTGAAAGTTGGACTTAATGTTTCTACATATTGGAGGGTCTCTCTGAGAGGGCTAGAGTCCAGAGAGAAAGCCAATTGCATTAAAAACAGGATAAAAAGGTAAATAGAATACACAAGGGCTTCTCTCGACTCTCGACACTCCTGGTTTGAAGAGATGGATTATAGGTCTATAAATCAGGGATGGGTCAGTGCTTTTTAATGTGAGTAATCAATTTGATCGTTGACAGCTTCAGATTTGACATTTTCAATCTCAAAATTCGATTTGGCGAATTACTTTTTTTCATATAAATACAACCTGCAGATTACTGCTCCGCATCAGTTGAACAGTATCTGTAGATGGTAAGACGTTTCCATCCAAGACTCCCAAGTATCCCAAGTCCTGTTGCATTGCAATTGTATTCATATTAAATTTATCCTCAGTTCCTATCATAAGAAACCTTGATTCTACGTTCAACCCCATTAAAAGTGAGTTTCTAAAATTTTTGGTTGCAAATAGTTTGCAACCGAATGCCAATGTTAAAAACATTCGATAATAATATATGTTATCTTGCTCATTTTTATAGATGCGGAATCTATCTGTGGTACTGTTGTTGTTGGGGGCTCTGATTTCTTGTGCGTTTGTGGAAGCTCATGCTCAAGTTAACTTTTCCCCGGCATGGGGGAAAAGGGCAGCCGGTCATGTTTCCCAAAGTAATGACAATCTCCAAACCACCCCCGTTTTGGGGGACTGTAAGCTTCCGTTTGAAGGGGTTGTAAGGATCCTCAGACTAATTCAGGTAAAACTCAGTTGATTCAAAGCTTAAATATTCTTAAACTTCAAATACTTTAACCTTAAAAACTTATTAAAGATTTGGAGGGAGTAGTAAGGAATGCGAGATTTTTCATGCCCCTTTGGTATGTACTTTAGACTCGCTATAAGGGTAGTTTCAGTACTGAACGACGGAGAACACGAAAGTCTTCTATTGAATTTAATTTAATATTTTGTTCGAAACCATATATATGAACGATGAACGTTTCCCGTGTCACGGAACCTGGTATCACTCATATATGGTTCGAAACGTTCCAGTAAATCCTTCAAGCATGGGTTGGATATACATAGAACTCTAGAACAAGAAGGCAGTCAGAAACATAAAAAAAATCCTGGTCTTCTCTTCTCCTACGCTCTAAAACTAACTGCCTTCCTTCTAATTCGAAACTTTTTATTTCTTAGGTGGAAGCAGAACGACTCATTCGATGTGAAAATATGGTAGTGTCAGGAGAAGCCTCTGCCTGATGAAACGTACAAATGAAATGAGACCCGGTCGTGAATCCCTTAAGGAAAGGGAATCCCAATTCCTTGATTCCTTGTCGCTGTATTGTGTATAGTCCTTTATTCTAGTTCTTATGTGACCTCTCGCTATTGAACCGACATTTCTATCCAATCAATAATGTCGACATCTTACTACAATTACAATATCTCAATATCTGCATGTGCATGAGCTACTGAAATATTTTTTGTTCACTATATTATATTTGATTTATTGTTGACTACTTTGAATATTGACATGATATTAAAGACTCAGTAAGAACTCGGTTTAAGACTACAAGCATTGCATACTGATTATTTCGAGTGATGGATTTAATTGATTTCGGGCATTTAGGATGAAGATTACGGCTAAAAAATATCACAATCTGGGATTTTTGTCTATCTATACTCTGGATAACACTTGCAATCTCTTGCAATATGGCATCCATTAATGGCATTGAAAACGTTGCAAAATATTGTGGTTGTTTCAAATTTGGTTTCAGAAATCTGTCTAAACGATGTTTGACTTTCATGAAATATATAATTTATGCGAATTACTAAAACGAAGGTTAAAAATGAATTAACAATAAAATGCGGGTTCCGATGTTTGTATTTTTATAGTTACTAAAGGTATTATTACTACGTTCCACATGCTTTAAATAAGGCTTCATTAGAAGTACACAATTCATCATCTATTATAATAAAAAGCTATTGTCTGAATGTCAGTAACTGATGTTCCATCTATAGGTTTCTTAATGGATTAACTTATCAAAAAACTGAGATAGCCAAAAATTATTTAAAAAAATTTGCGTCCCGGATAGCTATATGGGGTTTCAAAATTTTGTGACCTATGACCTGGGCTAACGTGACCTATCCTAATGTTGTTCGTAAATGGTCGTGTGATATACCGATTTACACCGCAGTACTTTTAAAAATGCTTTGGCTATGTTGGAATTCTAAAATTTTGACCCCTTGACCTTGAAACGGTCAAAGTTGTCGAAATTTCGAAATTATCGTGTGACATTTTTTTGACAACTTCTTTTGCCGAGAAATCATTTGGTTGTGTTGGAATTTTGAAATGTTGACCCCTTGACCTTAAAATGGTCAAAGTCGTCAACATTTCTAAATCATCGCCTGATACATCGATTTACATCTTCTTTCACTGAGGAAGCTTTTGGTTGAGTTGGAATTTTAAAATTTAACACATTGACCTTAAAACATTCCAAGTCATCAAAATTTTTAAATCATCGTGTGAGGTGTGATATAGCTATTCACATCTCCTTCCACCGTGAAAACTTTCGGTTAAGTTAAAATTTTGAGCCCATGACCTTTAAAGCTGTTTAAATTATCGAAATCTCTTCAGAAATTCATTCTTATCGCTTTAAAGAAAGTGTGGAGGTGCAGGTGTTGTTTTAAAAACATTGCACATTGTTTAATTTAATTGTTTAAAACCAAAAGTAAAAGGGTCTTAAAATCTCGCTCACTCGCTTGCTCATCAAAAATGACATGTTTTTCTTCCACGGAAAAGCTCTTATCAGCTATTTTAGGTACCGGATTAGCAATAAACTTTAAGTAGTGTCGTACAGGTTAACAGGAGTTCTGAGGTCCTGTCCATCGTCGACATATAGAAAGAGAATATAAGAGACCAGAATACGGAGGCTGCTAAGTGTGGGGGCTTTGAAGTTTCGGATTTGTGGGGGTTTAGATTCACCTTTGTCTTGGGCGTATGTCTGAAGTTAAATACTATAATACTATCGCTTATTGGCTGAGCTCCAGTATGGCCCGATTCGGGCCTCTGGCTGCCTAGTGCTTTTATACTTTCATTAATACACTTTTGAGATCATCACTCGAATATACAATTATATAGTTTTAGAATAACATTGAAACACACAGTCGAGTAGTGTTTATCTGTTGGAGTTACACTAACTATAGTCGAGTAACTAATACAACCAGAACAATAAAAATTCATTAGAAAATGTACTGCAGAAATAAGCAGTCTAACAGTTGTAAGTGAATTGAATCAATTGAATGCAATACATAGCTGACGCGATTACTGAAATGAAGAATATGAACCAGGAAAAACCAGCAACGGTTTTATTCTTTGGTTCTTGATAATATTACTAGAACCTGTACAAAAGTTGATCAAACCGACTAAACGTTTAGAAAGGAAACGAGAAAAAAAAATCAACGCCGTCGGTTAGAATTAGGAGCTAGGACCGACAATCTCAAGTCTTAAGCCTCATGCGGCAGTTCAATCCATGCTCATCCATCTCATCCTTACTGTGCAGAATCGCTGTACACTTCATGCATTGCATTTTTTTCTTTTCTGGATGTACTGTACGAATGTGATGACATGTTCCGCTTTTCCTTGTAAAAATTTTAGAGCAAAATGGGCATTGAATTCCGCTGGATCCATCTTGGCCTTGAACATGATGGACGTTCTCGTGTTCCCACAACAGAAACTTAGTCTTCAAAACCTTAAAACAAACGCTACAGAGGCTATCGAATGGGATGTGGTAGACCGTCCAATGTCTACGAAATGACCTCTCGGAATTTAGTTTTAAATTGCATGGGACACAGAGTACTTTTTTGTTCTTTCTCCGCAAACCGATCGACTTCTTCACGACCTTCCGTCCTTTTTTCTTCTTTCGCATTTTCCTAGGTTCAGAATAAAAGTTTAAATTAGCATCTCCCCCAATCCCAAAGCCTAATAAAGGCGATGTAGATACAACCAACAACTTATGGATTTGCGCCTTGCGGATATTTGTACCCTGTACATTTTGTGCCCTGCCTTCGAGGTTATCAGTTTCTTCTTTTCATTGTTCGATTTGAAATGCATAAGTTAAGTTTCGCTAGGTTATGACTAGGGACAACAAAAAAGGCACTAAAAAGTGACGACAGAAGAAGTAAAAAGGCACCTAAAAATGCCGAAATAAGCATAAAATAGGCAGCTAAAAATTGATTTTTATAGGCAAAAACGCCATATACGGTATAAATCATTTGAGTTGACTTTTTATGAGGGGTTCTCATGCGGTCATACAAATTTCCCCGAATTTGGCCCAATTATTAAAATTTATACTGAATCAGAAACTAAATAAAAGCCGTGTAGAATCAGTTTAAAGCATAAGAACATTCGTTTAAATAATATTTGTTTTCGCGTGTGTGTTTTGGAAAATTAAAAAAAAATTCCGAAATATAAGATTTTGAAATTCAAAAAATAAAATTTATAAACATAAACCTTAAAATTTAACCCAAATTTTTATAAATTATCCACAAAGTCATTCATTTTGATACTCAAAAGCTCGAAAACAACTAAATAGGCAAAATAGGCACCTAACCCATAAAAGAGGCAAAAAAGGCAAAAATAGTATGATTATAAACTGATCGTTAGAGTGCCAATAGTAGTCCTACAAAGTCTCATGGTTCTAGGATCAACAGGAACAAATGCCTTTTTTTCTTCTTATGTTGTCCCTAGTTATGACTTAATACTTGGCCCAGGAATTTTATTTATCGAAATATCTCAAAAGTCATTTAATTAAAATCGGGAAATAATTTCAAGATAAAAAACAACAGTAAATTATGTTCTATCGTTACGTTCTCTTATTCCTCTTACGATTCCTACTTTCTACGTAATACTTTAAATTCGCACGAATCTAAGTATTTAATATGCTGCGCCAACTTCAACGTCAGTTCTTTACAAATAACCTCAATTAACAATGTTAGTCTTAATAGTGTACAGCTACAGCTACTACTTTCATACTTTCACCAGTTTTACACCTATGCCCTAGCCGGCCGCTATAATTGGCATTCAACAAGGTAGTTGAATATGAAAGTAAAATTATGTGGATTTGTACTGAGGTAACACAAATTATACGATTAATATTTTATTATTATATTAAGTATTAAATTTTAAGGGACGCAACCACGCAACGGCACAAGGCGCAAATCATGGAGTGTGCAATCAGCCACATACCCAGCAACCCAGCTTATGAAAGTTGCTGAAAGTCTATTTTAGTCCTTTACTATTAGACTTTAAACCACAATAAATATTAAATATGGTTTTGAAAAAATGGAAGCTCAGCGCTACTTCTAATACTTCTATAACTATATTTATGGTATTGTAAAATTACCCAGAAGTAGAAGTTAATTTCATCTCCAAAGCGTCCTCGGTGACCGTCCCTCGTTCGTGACTACTGTCACTCATTGAATCATCTGAATGGTCTTCGGATTCTTCACCGGTCTTCCCATTTATAAAGTGTTTACTTGCGATTCGGTGACCGTTCAGTTCATTGGATGAGTAGAAAACCCGATTACAGGTTTTGCAAATGAAAACGACTAATTGTTGAGCCAACTCTGTCTCAACCGCTTTGGAAGGCCCTCGAACAATCTGTCCGGTTGTGGTATCGATGTGGAACATCGAATACATGACTGCACGTCAAAAAATTAAGCTGTATAATGAAAATAAAAATTTAGTTTCAACCATGGACGTTCGCTAAACGATGAAGCCGCAGAAATATAATATAAATGGAAGTTCTTATTTTAATTGATCAATGAATATTTCGTATTTAGGCAGCCGCGCCTGGAGAATCCTATTTCCTATTCCTATTCTTTCAAAGTCTCTGAACTAAAAACGGCATTCGATTGTTCTCTTTATGAAAAATCAAGGCATTACAAATTACTTTATTCCTCTTCAATTTTAAACTTTTCTTAGTTCCCATGCTATTACGTTGCCGCACTCCATAAAAAAATATCAAATATCCTTTGTTTAAGTTTCTCCGCAAAAGACAAAAGCTAAAGCGAATAATACGAAGGAGTGGATAGTGGGAATATTGACACGTCAACAAGGGCTTCAGTTCAAAAACAATAAAAAACGCTGATACTTTTCACTTAGGGCATAGAGCGGAAATTTGAAGTTATCGTTTATCATTTTAACGTAAGCTTATAATCATTAAATAATAAATTACCTTGTATTACTTGCACTACCAGCCAAAATTCAACGAATACAGAATGACGGGCGTCCTTCCTTTGTTTCTCGTATAAGCCTATATAGGATTGAAGGTTGTGCAGTTAGTTCAGTTGTAATTGTAATGTAAGCTGGTATTGAGTATCGATGGCAGAATCTATAGTGGAGATTAGATTTATTTTGTTGAGTTAACATTACGGGTGGCCATTTTGTTTTACAGAGAGTGGGTCTGAATCTGAAAAATTGCGATTTTAGTTTTACAAGCGTCCCCTTACTGTTATTATTGCTAATCACAACATACTGCTATTTGTCGATACAACAAAATAAATCAATCGTCAAACAAAGGGGTAAATGGGAACAGAGAATGTACAAGGACTGAAATTAAAAATATCAGAAGTAGTTTACCTTTACTTTACAATGTAACGAAAACAAATCTCAATCGATTGGTTTTTCAAAGGTAGTAATCTTGATCTTGAATCAAGTGAGTTATTCTTCCATAGCGATTTTATGAAGTATACGATTTTGAGCAAGGAATATCCATGGTAAAACCTGCCCAAAGATGACAAACGACGAAGATTAAAACTAGTCTGTCTTCATAAATTTAATAACAAAACGAAAGGTTCAAACCGTCTAGACGAAGGCTAGAGTGATAATGACAAGCGAGTGGACGAGACTTGAGTTGAGACGCTGAGAATATGAGAAATGAGAGCCTAGTGGAGACTGGCAGTCATTTGATGCAGCCACTGCGCGTTTATAGGATTTCTTAAAATTCCATCTCTTGCAAGCGTATCTCTTATTATTACTATTTATAATTTTTAGTTGGAGACAAAAGACCACATGCATTAGAGTGTAACGATAATCATAATGGCGTGGAAAACCCAAGCCAGTACAAAGTCGATAGTCCAGATTCTTCAGATGATTTTTCAACGGTTTAAAATACATAGTCAACCATCAAGCAAACAAAGCCACTTATGCGCCGTAGAGAAAATGCTCGAGGTGCTGCGTCTTGGGTTGAACGGGTCTTTTACCTTGTTCTCAAACTACGTGAATTAATATGGGGACTTGCTGACCTCACGGACCTATAGGGTGAAATAATGCTTTAACAACACATCAGTTGAAGAGCCATTGGCCATCTGCATTTCCAACGATGTACCACCTACCCCACTAACACTAACATTATACAAAGTCTATTTGCCCTTGATCATACCTTTTTCTGACGACGCGACGTTCGGAAATTCAATCGTTTATCGTAATAGATTTTATGAAAACAGATAAAATTTAATCGTTCGTAATGTTCATAATAAGTAATATGAATGTACAATGATTAATAGTTATACAACTGGCTTTGGTTTCAGATTCGAAATTATCAAACAATTTTAGGTATGTGTATTTAAGAACAGTAAGAAGAAACCCACTGCTCACATAATGCCATGTTTGTTGGCGTATGAATTCCGCCAATCGCAATCCGCTTCCTATCTTGTTTCGTGTTCTAAACTGACATTATGTTAGCGACAGGTTTCTCCTCACATAAAAAAGGAATAATACTAGCACTTAGCTCTTCACTGCTATATATAAGTATAAGAATTTCGGCAAAACATTTTTAATCCTGACTATTCGAAATCATCCTTTTGTACAACTGAGATGCAGTTACTTCTTCCTTTTTCTCCTGTTTAGTGGATTCTGCTGCAGAGTGTCGACGATCCTTGTCTCTTTTTTTAACAAGTGGTTTGCCTACAACATCATCTTGAGGAGTTTCAAAATATTTACTCGAAGTAGCTGTTGCATTTTCACTTTTCTGTGCTTGAGTTTCTAAAATAAAAAGGTAAATAAAAATTACTTATACATGTATTATAAATAGACTCTGATGTGTATGTGATCAAAACAATTGGAATTTACGGTGTCTCTGTTCCTTTTGCAAAGTACCCTCCTGTATCTGATGCTGAATACGCGATCTAAGTTCGTGATCAAATGTGGAATGCAGAAGAAGGCCCATAACCCCGGCTCGATTTGTCATTGCAGACCGAAGCTGACGTTCTTGTTCCAATAGTTCATCTAATTTCAGCCACTTCACCAAAACCAAAAAACTTAATAATCTGTGAAGGGTAAAACAATCAAAATCGACAAACTTACGTGACGAACACGCTCCATATCAATTTCGGCCCGTCTTAGCTTTTCCCAGCAGAAGTGTTTGTTACATTTTTTCTTCGGCAACTGACATATGTCTTTAGACGGTTGAAACAAATCTTTCACCAATGGACACCCACATACCTATTGATTTGGAAAGAACCGTTTAGCTAGACCATGTGGAATTTATAAAATTAATTTACTATGATAACGAACTATGAAATCGGTAATACCTCTGAATCTCGGATTTTTGGCTCCTTGGTATGTTCTGGACACAGCACTTTCAATCTCTTACAATATGTTCCATTGATGGGATTGAAAACGTCGCAAAATATTGGAGTTCCTTCTAATTTGGTTTTATAAATCGATCCAAACGATGTCTGGCTTTCATACTAAATATAAATTATGTTAATTATTACAATAATAGTTATAAATTGCCTTAAAATAGATTGTTGGTGGCGACGTTTGACTTTACTTTGTTGTAGCAACGTTCCATATGCTTCAAACAAGATTTCACTGCTATTTCGATTCCACAGGTAATACAATGGATTATTCCTTCCTCGTCTGGCTCATCATCCTCTACATCTGGGTCAACTGTCAATTGCTGAACGAATTGAACATGGTGATCTAGTTCCTGGAAATAAAAACAATGAATTTACCGATTTGAAAAGCCTAAAAACCGTTAAATTCTACTAAGAATAATTTTTTTTTTATTTTAATGTAACATAAATAATTTACAGATCTCTTTTTCTCCAGGTCTGTCAATGCAGTTCTAGCCTCTAGTTGTTTTCGACGAATGTCCTCAAGATCCTTTTTATTATGTTCTTCTGCGGTACATGGAGTTAGATTCCATTCCTGGATTCTACCGGGTAGTACCTATATTTTGGTTATAGAATAATTAAACGGTGATCAAATACTCTTTGAGGAATTACTTTTTGAGCCGATGTATGTTATGTAATACCCGGTATAAGCGCTCGGTTGCAAGTTTAACTCCACAATCATCACTACAGTATTTTGAACCTTTCTTGGCAGCATTAGCGCAATCTAATCCGTAACACTGAATACTCTCTTCAACTGCATCCAACTCTTCATTAGCAGATGATTCTGAATGTGTTAGCTGCCTGGATTTTGCTTTACGCCTGTTTCCTTTGTCTTTTCCAGACTCTTTAGCAACTTTTCGTTGTTGTTTCTGATAAAAGCAAAACATTTTTTAAAATGTGAGGTCGACAAAGGATGCTTTAAACAGTAACCGAATTACCCGTCCTTTCTTCGAAGGGGCCAGTTTTGGTATCCTGGCTTTTTTTGGAGTGGGCTGCCAATCATCTTCCTCATCAGTTAAATCAACTTGGCGTTCCGTTAATACTTGAATACCCCCCGGTTTGATTTCAGGTTCTTCCTCATTGTCGGTCTACAAAATACAGAAACATATATTAGTACCTAATATGAAAGTGTACTGATATTTCGAACATAACCATCATGCTAAAATTCGAACATGATAATTTTAAGGGACATACCTGTTCAACACATTCTCGTTTTCGACATTGCCGCCGACTTCTTTCCTCATACTTATTATTTTTCTTACAGCGATCACAGCGACCGCAATCAACAACCGTTAAGCACCCAGTACAGGATCCACACCCAGCAAGAATGGATGACGTATCTTGTACTTTTCATTAAATTATTAAATAAAGTTCGGGAATTGACTGCCATTATTTCAACAATATTATTAAATTATTACCCAAGTCGTCAACCGAGTTTTTCTTGGGTCTCCCTGCTTTGCGTTCGGTTGAATGCTTTTTTGGAGTTCGATCTTTTGGAGCGCCAGAACTTGCCTTGGGTTTCTTATATTCAATTTCCAGTGATGAATTTTGAAGTCTGCAGGCTTCGCAAAAATACTGTTTAATATTCCTAGACTCCGGTTCTGTTATTTTAATACAATCTCCATGATACCATTCTTCACAGTTGTCACAGGCGCTAAATCAACAAAATCCATATTATAGTTATATTGCAAGAGCATCATCAAGCTTTTTAATCTTGTTTTTTTAAATCGTCAAGTTACATACATCATAAACCGAGTTGAGTCGGTTGACCGGCAAATACAATAAACATCACTCTCTTTGAGAAGCGTCGCAATCTTTGACTTCCGCTCAGGAAGCTCGAACTGCTTTACTATGTCTCTTCTCTAAGAAGAAAAATCATTTCACGTTTATTTGCTACTATAGGAAATTGGGCCATTTTTGGGAGTTACAAATCGGTAATTACCGAAGCATCCTTGGACGTCATGGTATTTATAGAGAAATTCCTATTGGAACTTTAGACGAAGGTAATCAGGATGAATGGGTCAAAGCCAAAATGAGGCCTAGACGTTAAGAGGCTAAAGTTCCAATCCTTCGATGGAGGTGCTCCCGTGCGCTGGAAATTAATACAAGAAATAAAAATCATTGCCTAGTCCTCCTTCTGTTTAAATAAACACGTTTTAAATAAAATGACTTTCTAGGTGAAAGGGAGTGAAAGTATGCCACGGTGGTAGTGGGTTCACTACAATTACAGGCGAATTGAGAAAAAGTGGAGTAACATGACTAGCTAATTTCCGTTGTTCGAAAGAACCCATATGATGATCAATAGATGCAGCAGCAATCTCGGTTACAACGTTACAAGTACAACTACAATAACATACAATACTTAGTCCTGGCACAAGCAAAAGCATTATGATGATATAAAGAGTATTTCAAATCCACCACAGTGGGTGAGAGGTCATAAATATAGTTATGAACTACTTGAAGTGAGCCTAATGAGTGGATCGCGTGTAGATAAGGATTTCCTCAAGGTCCTGTAAAATGATTCCGGTGGCCTCCAACTTTCTTCGAGGCACAAAAGCGTATACACAACACAAAGCCATGCAATACAATATACCCGAAGAAGCTGACCCAATCCAAACCCTCCTGACTTCCGGTTCTAATCAATTGAGCCAACCCCTACTCGATTACGTTTTAACATCAACTACCAACCCGTTAATATTACCGAGTGAAACGATTGGGAGGGGACAGAGTTACATTAATACTCCGTAATGCTTAGCCAGCTCTATCAAACCCATAACCTTGTATGGGAAGGCGGAGTGAAAGTCCCTTTCCCCACCATCTAACACCTTAATAACAATATTGCATACAACAACAACTAACTACTAGGGACTCCCAATGAGAATGGGCCGTCCGTTACGGAGTTGCGGTCAACCAGTCAAGTATACAACATACACTACTGAATTACACACCCTAATAAGGGTCAACGGAGTAAAAAATTGAGGACAAGTAAACCCCCTGATCATGAATGGCGGAGATCTTGAGATGAGATGAACTCATTCAAAAAGTGGGTCACGGAACGGTGAAATCTCAACTTATGGACTTACTTGCTCACTAACTGATTTGATTTCTCCGAAATAGCACCAACCGAACTTTCGATGACGTGAATCCACCTGTCTTTCCTTGTGACCCTCTCATATGTCAGCCAGTCAGTAGTCAGTCAGCTTTGCTCAGATTACCATCCTGCTCCTCAATCTCTTCGTATCACAAAGCATCATCAACTTTCTCTTATCTTACTTCAACGAGGTATCATACACACGTCAACTAATCCTCATCTCTGGAGATCAAAAATCCTGTGATAAATATACTGACAAAGTTTACAATCTAGTGAAGTTTAATTGCAACCATGCAAGCGGATTTACTGTCTCCATTGTACGCTTCGTAATTATCATATTGGATATTTAAGGAAAATAATGGGTGGTGGTAGAAAAGACATGGAAGGTGGAAGAAAAAGTGTTAACGGTGGTTATGACCCAAGTGGCAGAAAAAGTAGAATTCCGGCTGCTTATCCAGTAACAATGGTGAGGATTAATTTTTGTGTTAAATTTAACAAAATAAGCTTGGGTTTTTATTCGGCTTTAAATTAAGAACTGCTTGAAATCAAGTTTAAGATATGCTTAAGATGATTGTCAAATTTGATATAATTTTCCTACGAACGGTTATAAAGTTAAAACTGATTACATTTTCACTATCTAGTTGGTGGATTTGCAAGTTTACGTCGTTCCCAGGGAGAAATGGGTACTTTCCAGACGATTGTACCGGCACAACATTGTTGAAGAAGGACTTTCACTGGGCTTTGTCAGGTTGATTTAAATACTTTAATAACACAATTAATAGTTAAGCTGGAGTAAGATGAAATAATTATGCTAACAAAAACCAAACAAAAATTTTGTCTTTTTAATCAACGAAGGTTTAGGATTTTCTCTAATACCTAATGCCTTGTTGGAATTAGCGTTGCCAATTTTGATGACAGGAATAAAAACGGCGTGTTTAGTTTCCAGCATCAACATTTTCTACTTGTAGCAAGAGAAAGCATTTGAGATGAGACATTCTTTATAAAAATGCAGTCTCGAAATAAATTCGAAAACCTCGGAAACTTATATAGACCTTTTGCTCCGATTTAATATCTGCAACCCAACACAATGAACCTATGCTACCGGTTTGGAATGATTAATGTCAATCAATGGAACCTTGTCAATGAAGGTTGCCCGTCTGCCTTGAAATCTCAGCCCTTCTCACACTTTTACACAATGGACTAGGGAAGCCGATCAATCTATCACGAATACCTAGAACCAATTAATAACTTAGCATATTCAGGCCAAGTCACATTTCTCACCACCCCACCTACAAAGGCTTTATTACCCGTCGGCTTACGAATGTTATGCATCCTCCTTTGCATTGTGCTGTGTATTTAGGAAACGCTGGTAATTCGGAAACTCTAAATGAGTTATATCAGTTGTATTACAATGAATTACGATTAGAATAACAACTTTGCAATATGTTAATGAATTCTCAAAGCTCTGAGTTTGAGGATCTAAATTCAATGAATAATTGCGTGTTTATAAAAAAAAATATAACAATGCATTCATAACAAACAATTTATACGATAGGAAAAAGTGGCTTGGGATGTTTTCATTGTTAAGATCCTTGAATTTTGTAGAGTCCTACCACAACTCAGTATACATAATTTGCGCCGAGAGTTGCAGCTTCAACTTGGACCTGATGTCATCCCAAGGGATTTTATTTTCATCCGTGCAGTCGGAAATATTTTTATACAGGTATGGAACTAACTATAAAATTAAATAACCTGACAAGGGACATCACCCAAAGGTCAGAGCCCGAATCGTCTGATTTTTTTACAGTCGAACATACAACTAATATGAACCACAAAACTGCAAGAAATATCTGCGGTAGTTCATCCTGGTCATTTTTTAAAAATCATAAAATAAAAAAATCACGAAAATTGACTTTTTCAAAAATTAATAAAACATCGATTTGTGGTCCGATTTTCGAAATCTTTCGAGTTTTGCAATGCTAAAGAGTTGTGCTTTACGGAAATCTAAAAATTTAAATTTTAAAAAATATTTAAATTTTTTTTTTATTTTTGAAAAAAAATCCCAGGAACGTTGAAGAAAAAAAGTGTTTTTTTTTCGATTTTTTACAAAAATTCAAATCTTTAGATTTCCGTAAAGTACAACTCTTTAGCATTGCAAAACTCGAAAGATTTCGAAAATCGGACCACAAATCGATGTTTTATTAATTTTTGAAAAAGTCAATTTTCGTGATTTTTTTATTTCATGATTTTTTAAAAATGACCAGGATGAACTACCGCAGATATTTCTTGCAGTTTTGTGGCTCATATTAGTTGTGTATTCGACCGTAAAAAAAATCAGACGATTCGGGCTCTGACCTTTGGGTTATGTCCCTTGTGAGACCTGTATAATACTATAACTGCTGTCTGCTATAATCTTGATTCAGAATACCATTTAGTCGATATAAATTGGCGAATTAATGCATTGTATTCTGGTTGATTTTACTCATTTATTCTAATGACTGCTGACCCGAATATCCCTAATTGTAATTAGCACATACAAATTAGCTCGACCAACCGCAAAAGAAATTTTCTCCGAAAACGTTGATTTTATCGGATTGAGATCATTTGGCAATCAGTATTTTAAATTATCCCAATTCCTCGTCTTTTGGCGGAAATTATAACCTACCTAACTTAAATTAAATATAAAAGGTTAATTAATACAGCCTTTTTTCGTTTTTCGAGCATGTAGGACGTAATTTTATTCATTCAATTAATTAAAACTGTGAAGAACCGACATAATCAGATATAAATATTTTTCAGCTTAAACCGAAGCAAGAAATTGAATTGAAAGTGAAGAATTTCATTCCACCATTTTCGGCAGAACCAGAGATTTATCTCTTGGAAGTTTTGCCCAACGAAGATCCACGGATGATCAGTCCTCTACCTCTTTTACTTCGAGAAGATACACCGCCCCACATTTGCCATGATTTGTGTCATCACAGTCTCGCCCGTAAAAGTAATTCCAATACTCTATTTTTTGCATGTTCACGTGGCACCCTTCATTACGTGTTAGCCCAAACAAATACCACAACATTAGGATTGCGATTACAAATACAAAATAGAATCTCATCAGTGAACGTATACAACTAATATTTAGTACATAGTAATACATATATAATAAATACATAAATACCATTAGGCCAAGTCGCTAGTAAGGAAATCAGGTAAGGTGCAAGAAATGGGAACACTCTATTTAAGACCAAACCAATGAACACCATTAAGAGAAACTGGAGCAGGTTCTTTTTAGAATACATCGAAATAGCAATGAATTATTCTATTGAAGGTTTTACAAAAACACGCCACATTTCTTAGAGATTTTTCAGATTAGGAAAGTTGGTCAACTCCTTGAGACATGCGTTTAGAAGTTATACATTTCATTTACTGCAAAAGTGGTCATGCTAGAGATCCGGAGAATTAAAACAACCCAGCACTGATTTCAGAACAACCTTTCCCCACTTTCCTACTTTCTACGTTCTCGCGTTTGACACTTTCTCTCAGTCCTCCACTCTGTCACCCGACGTCAACTAGAGCCTTTCTGTGTCAGAAGCTCAACCCCGAGTTAATGAATATTTACACAAGTCCCATTCAACCAACCTCAATGGTCAGTTTCTTCTCGGAAAATGATTAACGAAGAGTGGGACGATACGGGGCAAAGAGCCTGACAGCCGTCGAACTTTCGACATCAACTAACCAATCGGAGATTTTGGTGAAAGTCAATTTGTGATCAGTTTTAAACGTCTTCGATGATGAACATCACGATCATTTTACCTGCTGTCCAAATTAGGAGAGAGGCTGACTCTCCACAGCCTACAACTCCATTTCCTCCGGTCAGTATTACACCATCTCCAACACCTTACAACTCCAGGACACCGTTTTCTCCTTCTGAATATAAAACCCTTTTGGAACAGTATCAACTAGACGAGTCTGGAGGGATTACTAAGTCGCAATCCGATTTAGCAGCCCGACAAGCCGCATACGATTACGAAAATGAAGTCTTTGAAACCCCAACACCTACTCCAAAAGTTAAGGAATCCAGATTGCCCAGACCTCTCCTCCGACAGAAGTCAGTCCAGTCATCAATTTCCATGGACAATGAAGAAATCAGTGAGAACTCTAGAACTCAGACCGCGACGGAAAGTCCGTCTTCCGCAGATACTGTAAGAACCGCTATCCATATTGGGTCTGGGAATGAATCTTCGTCGTTTTCTGAGGCTCGGGAGAGTACGAGTACCAACAAGGATGCAGGGGATTCCACATCAGCAAATGAGAGGTAAGCATTAACAATAGCTCTTTAAAATATAACTTTTTTGATACAATTGTTCATTTTCATTTAAAATGCAAGTTACAACCTTTCAACTTCCGCCGTCATTTTTCTAAAGTCAAACTTGCAAACACGAGCATTTAAATAGGTAGAAAGTATAGTAGTCATCTTGAACAAAAAAACCCTTTGTTAATTTCTACAGAAAATCATCGCCCAATGAGGCGTTTGAAGAGACTGAAAATGAGACTGAATCCGAATCGAAATTTACCCAATTGAGTCAGGAAATTACAGCAAAAGAACATTCCAGAAATGAGAATGAAAACGTAATTCGTAAACCCGATGAAAATATATCAGAACCGTCCGAACGTAAAGAATCCCCAATCCTGAAGTCGCTTGAAAAATCAACTGAAGGGCCTAGAGAAACCGTGCAGATTGCCTTAGGCAAGATTCAAAACTTCAATACTGAAGATGGCGATTCCGTTTTCCTAACACAGATAAAAGACAATCCAGACGAACAGTCAGATGAAGCAATAAGTTTAGAAACCAATACAACAACAGAAGTTAATCAAAATCAAGACTCAACTTCCCGTAAAAACTCCGTAGACCACGACTTAGAAAAAGCTAAGGAACAAAATTCTTGCGAAATTCCGGCAACTGACACTAAATTGCCCGAAGGAACCAAGGTACAAACATTTGAATGCCATGAAGCAAAATCGCCTGAATTGGTGGAATTAAAAGCATTTGAAGTAAATGACTCAAAACCATCTGAGACAAATGAATCAAAATCGTCAGCTTCAGAGTTAGCGGAATCACAATTGTCTGAAGAAAATATAGCCAAAACCGCTGAAGTAACGGAATCACGGTCGTTGGAAATCACCGAATCGAAAACGACAACAGAATCAAAATCATCTGATTCTGAAGTAATGGAATCACAATCGTCCGATGTGAAAGATTTAAAACAAATCGTAGTAACTAAATCATCAGAAGCACGGGAATCGATAGCATCTGAAGTATCCGAAACGATACACACCGATGTATCAGAATCTTCCCCTGTTCTGGCTCGAAATCAAAATAATAATGAAGACCTAATTGAAGACACTCATAATCAACGAATAAGCAACTTAAACAATTCGCCGACTCAACATATTACTGAAACAACCCATGATTCCAAAAGTACGGAAGAAATTGACGAATCTCAGATTCTACAAGAAACTTCGAGACTTTACGGGATAAATCCTAAAATGTCGGAGAGAGCGGATGTACCAACTAACCAAGAACTTATACCTGTAACAGCATTAGGCTCAAAGAAGAACGACAAGGAATCCACGATTGCCTCAATAACCAAAGTACCTGACATCTCTAAATCTAAAACCCAAACTTCTGAAGTAGAAGAAGCGGTCAAAGGAAAGCAGAAGAAAGGCAAAGACTTCCGGGATCCACGTAAACCAGCAGTATATCCTCAGCGGATGACCAAAACAACGATAGCTCGTCAGGCATTAGCCAGAGAAAAGCGAAGGGTGTACGTGGAAGAGAGAATTCAGAGTTACATGAGAAATTCTCAACAAATGTCATCTCCACAAACAAACAAGTTGGTTCACTCTCCAACCCGGAATGACAACGAGGGGCACTATGAGACAAGTACCTTAGACAAGGCTGAGGAGAAAGTACATGTCCGGAACATGGACCTACCGCCTCCTCGAGACCCTCGTCAATCTCTACCAGATATTAATGCTTACAATTATAATTTTAATCCCAATCCTAACATGTACTCATCATATGTAGACCCTTATCCTAAAACGCTGAGTGCGATTTCGGTTACCAAACCGCCGCCATATTCCTATTCCTCCCCTTTTGCAATGGCAGAAGCGAATGCACACAGAAGCCATTCCGAAGGAACGACACAAGAAACGTATGCGTCGGGATCACAGAGTAGTGGTATTTATGTGGACTCCAATACAGAAGCGACTTCAAATTACTGGAAAAATATATCAGAACAGGGTTTCTTCTATTCCTTCCGAGTCCGACAGTCAGGCACGGTTCAGATGATAGACAAAGGCATACAAACTGGAGAACAACCCCAAAGCTATATACTAGATTTTTCCAGGAAGTCTGATGGCTCGTACTATCAGAAAAGTAGTAAACCATTACCACAGACAAGTAGCACCACGCACTTACCACCAATTAACCGTAAGTTTGGGCTAACAAAATCACGTCCAAACTAAATGTACGCATCTTTACCGTAGTATGTATCTAATGCACTTCAAAAAATTACTATCTTCTATCCTCCCTCAGATAAAAAGTTCTATCCATCCGATATTTAGTTCATGCTTTTTTCCCAGTCATGAGTTCCAGGTATCCAAAACCAATTAGTCATCATTGAGAGCCTCTTAGAAGAGAATCATAGTTGTATGTATAACGATATATATATCCACATAATTTGTAGGAGACAAGATTTTAAGAGACATTTCTGAAACTGTCCAACTTCGTCATGATGCTGAACTTCGACGAGGTGAATTAATCCAAAGAGCGAACGATCTTCAGGCTTTGGTGAAGGAAAAACGGGAAAAAATTAATCGAGTAAGATCTAGATTTCTTTGCATTCAGTCTTTAAATCACTTGAAAGTAGGTCAGCAGTCAGCACCTTGCATGTTCTCCACATTATAATCTTTGACAGTTTTATATTTGGCTTCTGCCTTCAGTTAACCCCCAAACAGCCCGTTTCCTACAACAAACCTCCACTCTTGAGTCATTCTGACTTCTGAGCTCCTTTTCGCGTGCTTTGCGATCAATCCGAAACAATTAATGCAGATATAACGTTGCTTCATGCTTGAATTACTGACCCTAATTGAAGTGACCTCGTAGGTTCTCAAGGTAAAAGTAATTCCTCAAGACCCGTGAGCTACTCATTTACCCCGAAAATTATCCGACCTTCTGCTGACAGATGACATAACCTCGAAAACCGAGACCATTTATGGCTTTCGGAAATCCAAAATAGTACTTCGATCCTACTAATTCCCATGATCCCATGCATACTTATTTTGACTTATTAAAACTGATAATTGATCTTGACATCATTTTGAACTTTCTTAGCACGGAATGACTAATAACGTTTAACTATTTCTCAAAAATACAGAGACACGAATTCTGGCACAAGAAATACATTGAAGAGTCTTCCATGACTCGTCCTATGGAAGCTGCTTGCAATTCTTTAAGGTCTGAACTGAACACTGTGCATAGACGACTCATTGCCCATTTAGAAGGACGTGACCTACCACTTCGGCTACGAGATGGACCATCAAAAAAAGTAATCCGATGTCGTCTTCTTTTTTAATTCATTTCCTCTAAGTCATAATTCTCATAATAATGAGACTGGAACTGTCTTATACTCATAGGCAATTGGTTTAGCTTTAAATTATTAAATTGATGCGAAACTGAACATACAACATATGAAAACCAATAACAATTTATAATCATGACGTGATATTTGTTTTTATAAAGGCAAACTATAAAATAATGGCAGCAAGACTTCAGCATGAAATCAAGGAGTTACAGCAGAAGGCGAAATCAGCTAAACTCAGGCTAGAATCAGAGATAAAGGTACGAAAATCCATAACCGTCCCAAACGACCATCTCCGTATTTTCCTATTACTGAACATATAAGGATTTCAAACGAAAATTATTTTTTGCTTGCAGCTCAAGGAGCAAGCTGAACGAGAGGTCCGAGACATCCGAAACGACTTGGCCCATAAGAAAGTGGTTATGTCATTAGCCAGATCTCAAATTGGGGGTACTTTACCAGCAGCGGCTCATCCGCGGTCATACGATCCGCTCGTCTATTGATTACATGCCCATTCCTTAACAAGTGATCTAGACAACAATTCGTCCTTGTTACAACAGAATAACAAGAAAGTTTCTAGTCTAAACTATTTATTTAATCCTACATCCTAAGGACAGTAAAGATTGATTTAGTTTGCCATATACATAATCAAAGTTAGAAGCACATAAACTTTACATCCTCAATCAGACGTACAGACATCATAAACAGGACCTCTTACATTTATTTGAAAACTAAATATATCCTACATATAACTACTACATTTATATTTATTTATGACCCGTTTTCAAAGCACTCCTCTATCAGTAGTTCAGCCTTGTAGAACTGCAGGCTACAAAGCGGACTGAGCTATGAGTAAATTAATTTTGAGATGATTAATTTAATTCGTCGGGATTCGTTAACTTTGAGAATTTGAGATTTGGACGAATAAATTAATCCGTCAAAGAAGGTAGGGAGATTTATTCATAATTCAATCCCATTTTGGATTAGGCGAATATAAACGGTGTATATTTGGAACCATAATCCAGATTGACAAGTTAGTTAAAGGCTTGAATATGTTGCATCAGATGCATAAAATGTCAGATTTCTATTATGACTCGGGAGGTTCCCCACTACTAAATTATAAATTACCATCCCTTAATTTTATATTTGACAGGGTCAGCAATTCGAGGATTTGATTTATTTGTTTGGTTTTAATCTCTAACACATAATTTAACGATTTTAAGCTATGCCGACTTATGGTGAATCATTTATACTTAATTCTTTTTAACCGATCGCCGTTTAATATTTAATAATTCATTTTTAGACGGATATCAAATTGTAACTCAAACGGTTAGTGAATTGCACTGTATTGCAGGATCATAAAATCCTTATTTTCAAAATAATTTTCCTAAATGACGGTGTACGGAGCACCCGGGTCATAAGTTCAGAAAAATACCAGATTAGCCAAGGTCAAGCATTGGCTCAGTGAGTGTCTTTTAGTGAAGTAGTGTTTTCCTGGGAATTATATATATATATAACTTTTTTATTAACATGTAACAATGACATGCACCGTATTGAAATAATAATGGTAAATGGTAAATGATACGTACATAATATAATTACTACACACTATTCCTATACTGTATACATTCGCTAAGCTAATTTTAAGAATTTAGGAACGTTTTGGGAGGAAAGGAGCGGAAGGAGGACCTTTATACTTGTTGCCTTGTTGAAGTATCTTTAAAGATTTCAGGAAAGTACGATATTTTAAAAGAAGGGCAACAAAACAATGATTTTGGCGAAGCCAATTTACACTAAGCTACTGGTTGGTTTAATACACAGAGTGAGTAAGTAATGATTAAAACTTAAAGAAGATAGCTAATTAAAATAGTAATCGAACTAATTGTGTCAGACCACATATATTTACTTTATTTAATTAAACATATTTCGATGCAATATATAAAGTAGTAAATAAAGAAAGTACTATATTAATTCAAGTGATAAATTTGTCACAGTTGCATGAATTATTCTTAAAATTATTAATTATTACAGTTTTTAGAATCTTCGACTATTGCATGACAAAATAAAATTCCCATTCACCATTGTACATTGCAACTTTTTAAGGGACCTTTAACAATGCTCCAACCGCATACCGCAACCCCTGCCTTGGAAGCTAGGAGAAACCTCAATGAAAACTTCTCACGTCTTTGACTTATTTTGGGCCTGGTGGCCTGGATCAGCAGGCCCGTCTAACTTCACTCGTAGAACATCCATACATCCTCTAATCTCATATCTCATCAACTCATCATTCTAATGCAATACATCAGCTTAAATCGATCGATCAAGATTGAATCTAAATCGCTCGTGTTGCCTAAATTAGAAGTATTACCATGTACCAAAACCAAACTATTCAGCACTCCTGTGTCCTGCCAAGCCACAAGCTAAGCTATGAAAGTCTGAAAGTACAGCATATATCATAATATTGAATATCATAATATCATATATGTGCTATGTACTAGTAATATTATATGTCATATGTAGTAACGCATTGAATGTAAAAATATATGAATGATCTGCTAATTATAGTGCATAGTGCATATTGATATGTTGTAAGTTTGAAGTTGTATATGATATGCAATATGGCATAGACAACCAAAATATGACGTATGATGTATGACATATGAAGTGCGAATTATGCGAAAGCAAAATGTGAAATGAATGTCAAATGCGTAAAAAAATCAATTAAGACATCAGACTTACCTATCTGCAATCTGTGACCTGGCAAACTCGAACTCGACAAGTGCAAAGTGAAGATGAAGAGATCGTGTGTCCTGGTGCCTGGTGCCCTGTATCCAATCCAATTCCAAATCCAGTCCACATCCAGCAACAGTCAACAGTCTATCCAGCCCTCAACTGACCTGACCTGTCTGTCTGTCTGTGGATTAATCAGAGCGAAAACGCTTTCTCAAGACGTTCAACGTTCAACGTTTAATAAACTTGAAACTCCGACCTCTAATCCATAATCTCAAAAAAAATTGAATACTGAAAGCTGAATTAATTAACAATTAATCCGGAATGCAAATTATTTTTTCTGAAAAATATCGGAGAGAGAGAGAGAGAAAACGAAAGTGCAAGGTTGAACTCTGTGAACTGTTGACTGTGGACTGTGGACTGTTGACTGGGAGTCTGTCTCTGTGAACTCTGGAGTGAAAATCTAAAGTTCATTTTTTTGAACCTATGAAAAGGTAATCAACATATATTTGAAGATCAGTTTCCCTCCGTGTAGTAAAGTCATGGAAAGATCACTTCGCTCCATGAATTTGGCATTCTTTTGAGCCTCTTCTCTGGGGCAGGGAATGAGCGGGGATAATTGTCTCTTTACTCGATGGCATCAATCAATACACAATTGGCTAATATTACAATTTATAAGAACCTGCCTCTAGCTCGACTCTCTGCCTCTCTGCTCTCTGAGCTCATCTTTCATCTTTTGGTCTTTAACTTATCTTTCCGTCAGTCCACAGCGCACAGTCAGCTCAGACCGCAGTCAAAGTGTAAAATTGACAAGCAGGACGTCAAGTTTTAGAAGTTTGAAGTTGATCTCTATAAACGTTCAAACTTCACAGTCTCTCAAAGCACAAAGCACACAGCAGCACAGGTAATTTAACCAGACCAGAGCACAGAGAATATGGAATAAGTCAACTTTCTTTTTCAGTTTTCAAATTTAAATAATATTGAATATGTAATGCATAATGTCAAATATTGAATATCAAATATATAATATATACTATATAATACATAACACGTAATAGTGTAATACCCATGCATGGCAGAATGTTTATCAGATTCCGATCAACACACGACAACAACAAACAATTTCAAATTTTGAATTTCAAATTTCAAATTTCTTCAGATTTTAAATTCACAATCAATAATTTCAAATTCCATTTGCCATTACACATTATTCATTATTCATTATTACAAATCACAAATTTGAAATTCAACATTCATTTGACATTCAACATTAGCATATCACATATTATTTCATATTTTAACGTGTGACGTGCATTTAAAAATCATAAAACGGAAAACCGGAACACGAATACCCACACCAAACACGAATCCCTATATTCAATATTCATACAAATATGCGACAGGTCGAGGTCCTCTAAAATGTAAATGCAAAAAGTCAATAAGCGCTCTTCTTGAATTTTGAAACAATGGGATCCACACACCAACACCCGTACGTACCTCCCCTCTGCCCTCTAAAAATATTTAGATCGAGCCCAATGAAATTTCAGATCTCGCCGATCTCAGACCTTAGCAGCTAAGGTAAGCTAAGGCTTAGCTAAAAGGATATAGATCTCGTTTGCGTTGTTTCAAGAGTGGTTCGTTATAGTTATAAGTCATTTATGTTCAATAATATCAAGTGGCACTGTGTATGAACTCTAATTCTACATACAATACATTATTAACAACAGGTTTTAAATATTAAAAGTGAATGTCCATGACAATTCAACTAGAAATGAGATCAGTTTTTTTAATCTATGCAGGTTTTTGGGCGTTCTGAATTTTGAGATTAAATTAATTCAATTCGAAAATCATGCTGAAGATACGGGCATTAAATGAGCCACATTGCAGCAGTGAGTCTGAGGATGAAGACAACCCTCGCCTTAGCAAGGAGGCTCAAGTAAACATAATATATTTTACAAACGAGAAAACACTTATTTCCGTTTAATATTCTTTATTATTTTGTGACTTATAGGAATCAAACGCCATTGCTTTGTACAACGAAGCCCTCCGTTGTCAACAACGAAATGATCCACACGAGGCGGTGGACACATTTCAAAGGATATTAGACCTACCTTATTTGAATGTAATACTACTATTTAAGCAGTAATGGTTAAAATTATCGTCAATGAAAATGATGAAATGACTATATATCGCTGTCTTTTTTCAGGAATTTGAAAATAAGTCTCTGTCTCCGCTTCAAACTCAAACTCGTCTTGGTTGTCTTAAATGCCTGAGTAGCCTATATACAACAGGACCTACGAAAAATTTGTCTCGGGCATTAGAAATCTTTGAATTTCTTACTGCGCTCGAACCTTCTAATGTAAATAATTGGTATCGATACGGAAAAGTTGCCTTAGAACTTGAAGATTTTAGTTTGGCATTTGAGGCATTCCAGTGGGCTCACTCTTGTAGTAACGGACATTGGGGATGCATTGAGAAATTGGTTACTTTATCGTATGTGCTCCATGATATGCAGTCCTGTCTCAAGTACTGCGCTCTTGGACTTGTTAGGGTAATTTTTTTTTTCAAAATATTTCCTCAGACTGTTCCGTTGTTTAAAGATAATGGATGCCGATATTCTAATTGCATAATTATGTTTTTGGCCCTGACAGGACCCAGCTTTTGTTAAAGGCATTGTTTTTAGAGACTATGTTTTCAAAATGAATCCATGGATCCATAATTCCATTCAGTCGAAACGACAAGGCTTCGAAAGCTTGTTTGTGGGAGAGACAAGTGCCCTTGATGATTCTATAAAAAATGAGTACTTGGATGAAGCAAGAAATATGCTGAGAAACTATACTAAACGTCAGATTTTACTGCGCCAACAAGAAAATGATGAACAGAACAAGATGATCAAATGCCCATACCATATGAAAACGGCCAGTTTTGTGGAACTCTGCCGTGTCGTGGTTATGTTCCAAAAGTACATTAAAGAATTAGGGGTATTAGTGAATATAAATTTAACAATAATCATAAAATTAAATAAATAAGTAGTCATTTCGTATTGTATCAAATTTAATATTTATTTTAGAATCTGTTAAGTCCTGCTGACATCAGCGGAATAATTTCCCAGGTTCCACCGTCTAACGATTTACTAAATGGTAGTCTTATCGAAAATAGAGATGAACAGAGGGAATCTTCAACTGTTTTACGTAGCCGAAGTTCTAGCGATGATAAGGATATTGGAACGTCTAGTTATGAGGCTGGAGCTTCTTCAGGTACGTAGTCAGTCAGATATGAGTGGAACACGTTTTATTAAACATTTTTATTACAATGCCGCTGCTTATTTTATCTCCTTCCTTTTCAATAAAACATTTAATTTTGGTATTTTAAATAAAATAGAGCATATAAATCCTCAGGTGTCATTGATAATGAAGATAAATCAGCTGAAGATGACTCTCAATCGGCTAAAGATACAAATTCGACGCAATGCGACGGTACAGATGAAGACAGTGCTCAGAAAAGGAAAGCTCGAAGAGACATTAAATGGTGGCAGTTAGAAGGCAAAAGGCGATCACAAAGAGTACGGGGTAATTTGATGCCCACGTCGCCAAACAAGCCTAAAAGCGAAAATTGCTTTGCAGAGACATTAAAAAACGTAATCCCACCTTTGCTTATGTCGTAAGTAATTTTTTGCTCAACTACTTGTATCAAACACTTGTCAAGTATTGTATGTATTCAGTATCCTTTAAAAATTACAAGCCTGCTTAATTTCCAGAAATGAAAATTCCAACTCTCAAAACGATAAGGAGAAATTGAGATCGCCACAGAAAAAATCAGCAACACATGTAAACAAAATCATATATTTTGGTACTACCCAGGAAGCGGACGACGTTAGAAGATTTGTTGAGGAATGTCCCAAGACTGGTATAATTGCCATAATTTCTAATATAATTCGGCTTCTATGCCGAGAGTTTAAAGGAAATTGGCCGCCTGGATTAGATGATCTATTTTTAGACCTATTTAATACTTACACGTACGTATTCCTTTGTTTATCTCCTCGTATCAATTACTGATGTAATATTGATTTGATCTGACCATGATTTTTCAGAATATCCACCAACGTACTTACTGCTGAAGAATATAACATTAATGCAAAAGAAAACGTAGCTAATGATAAACATGGTGACAATTTAATTCTTGGAGACGAATTATTCTTATCATTAACTGCTGCGGAATTGTTAATGTATTCAACGAAAGCCAATAGCATGGTTAACTCTGTGATGTGTGATTACGGGGAAGTGACACACAATCGTTCAATCAATGACACAGAATATATTTTAAGGAAAATGTGGATGCAAGTTAAGCACTGCTTTAAACTATGTAAGGAAGAGCTGATGGAATATTCGGTTGTTCAGCATTTACTGCGTACAATGACAGAAATTTTAAATAAGCAGACCAAAGTCTTCAGCTGTTATGCGGCGACTCAAACAGACTTCATGATTTCAGCGGAAACTGTTCAAGAGAAAATAATGATGGCAGATAAGATGGAAAAGCTTAATAAAATCAACGACCTATATCAGGAAAAGAATTACGAAGCTTTAGTGGACATTCTTCAATTCAGTCTTACTACTGGAGACGGAGATTTAAAAAATCACTATTACTTAGCAGAATCGTATTACAGTCTAAAACAAATTGATTGTGTTGAGCAGTGTGCCAAAGTTTGTGAGAGTGCGATAAGGACCCATTCTAACGAGCTGCTAGAACAGGCCGTAGCTTTGTTTCGAAATATTTGGAATGATATGAACAACATCTTTAATCTTAATGAATATAAGTGGATTACAAATGCCTTACTTCAAATTTTAATTTATTATGAAAAGCATAGCACTGAAGAAGAAGTATTATCATCAATCACAGAACCATGGTGTTTACTACATAGCGTCCTATTACACCAGGAAGAGAAAGATCCTGCGTTTTATATTGAAGAGGATAGTGTGCCGAACTCTGTACTACTTCTACAACTGGGACACGAATTCTTCGCTGGAATTGGAAAATGTTGTTTGGATGACGGACAATTTCTTTCATATACAATGGATGTTTTGTTGAAATTACAAGACTGTGATGATTATTGGGCTCATGAGGAAACCAAGACTTGTTTGGATCAGTCTATTTTATGCTTGTTTGCACACCCTAACAAAAAATACAAACTCAAAACAGTCAAGGATCATGGATCTACAGGAATTAATTTATCCTGGAACGTATGCTGTCAGCTTTTTCAGTACTACAAGCTCGAAGATTTACCAGAGTTTGATTCGTACGACTCTATAAGTATAGAAGTTGAAAACTTGTTTCAACGAATAGTTCTGGAAATCCCAGAAAACTTGGTGCCAAAAGAAGATTACAAAAAAATGACCGACTTTGTTGAAGGCAGATGCAACACAAAGCCAGACATTCCTTGGAACATTCCAACTGATATATCCGATATATATTACTTGATTGGAGACTTTCATTTTAAAAACAAGGATTTACAGAAAGCTATAGAATTCTATGTATGGGATCTTTCTGTTCGACCATACAGATTTGACTCCTGGGCCGCGATAGCTTTATCCAAAGCCGAGGATATATATAGCAAATTAAATTCTTGTGATCGATTCTGTATTGAAAAACTTACTTCCAAAGCTCAAGCAGTTGTGCGATGTTTCCAGACAGCATTGGATTTAGATGAAACAAACAGTAAAGTTAGAGTTGAATTCGGATCTTTTCTTTACGCCTTACACTCTATATATTCCAGAGAATTAAAGTTCCATACACATCAATTTAGCCTGGAAATGTTCGAAGTTATTGAGAAGAAGAAAAACGAGTACCTTCTTCAAGCTGAGAAATGGTTTGAACCCTACTTGATAACGGCTGAAACAAAAAATGAAGAAGGCAGCCAAAATGAAGACGTGTGGATTAACCACTATATGCTTGGCAAAGTTACAGAAAAGTTACATCCAAATGACCCAGAAGTTTTCCTTAAACAGTACGAACTGGCCGGTAAACTCTTACATGCTCAAGGTGCTCCATATCCTGCTAAGATAAATTATTATAACGCTCCGGAGTTTGCTCTTGAAGCCCTCGAGATTTACTACAGGTAGCATTGAATTCACAGGAATATTTTTTTTAGTATCACAAACCGATATATTAAATGTAAATGATAATAACCTTGACATTTTTTAAATTTCAGAATTCATGCCAGTATTCTAACTTTGGTCGAACGAATAGATTATTCCGAAAGTACAGAAGAGTTGTTAATGAGTTTTCTTGAGCGAGCGGAAACTAGTCCTTTTATTAAATCCAAACAAGGCCGTGGTGGTGAAAGTGGTGAGCCGAAGAAACGAAAAGGTTGTGACGAATCTGCTTCTAAGAAAGTAAGAAAAGGGCCATTTTATGATTTACAAGTTTGAATTGCATTTTGTACTAAATAATAAACCTGATTATAGTGATTATAAATACAACTATTTGAACAGGAACTTTCCGAAATCAGTGACCTTATGTACGAAATCATAGGAAGCGTTGAAGAAATTTTATGCAGAGACCACTCAGAATCATCTAACGACTCGTTTGACTCGGGAACTGCGACAACTGAAGATTCTAGCGATGAAATTTCTTGCGTTGCTGAAGTTGGACCTAAGAAAGATTCTGTCATGAGTTCATTTTCCTTGTCAGCGTTTAAAGACAAAATGAAGGAGAAGGAACTACGACAAACCAAACTGGCGGAGGAGGCGAATAAATCTGTGACTGCCGAAATTGCAACTCAGAAAGCATCAGGGGAGATAAAACCTCAAATTTTACTGAGTACCCTTAGGGAGAATTCATTTCATCCTGATTTTGTTAATATGAAATTCGGGAAGGTTATATCATGCTGCCTCAAAGCAATGAAAGAGTGCATTGCTCGATACCCTCAGTCCTTCAAGTCGTACTATCGCCTAGCATACTGTTACAAGGTATTCGCTAAAGATTTAAACAAAGCCAGGGAGTATTTCATGGGAAATAACATAGCCGGTGCAAACAAGATTTTGGGACTATATGGTGAACGAAAGCCGAACAACTTTTTTAATGTATGTAGAAACAAGATAAATTATTTAATGTGTAATATATGGACTTGTATCAGTCAACTAATTTTTACAAATCTATCAGGGAATTTGGAGAAATCCGTCGGATGATGTTGATCGACCTGGAAGCTTTCCCTTCCACATGGCAAAATCAGTACAGTTGTTGCTTTCCATATCCCAAGACATGCACGATCACCAACTCTTGGCTGAAATGGGAATACAGTTATCAAAGATACCAGATTCTCACAACGCCTACCTTTTCACTGAAGATAGAGAGCAGTTTTCTAAAGAAGCTATAAGAAGTTGTGTTACTTCCGCGAAAAAAACGATACTTACTAACTCAGATAAACTAGTTGACTGTGGTACGCGTATATATGATACTTACACCAAGTTTCAGAAGCATGCCCCACGAGAAAATGTGATTGCTCCTGTTTTATTGGACATGTACAAGAAGTATATTCAAACACAGGCACGTTCCATGCTATAATTTGATTTGAAGTAAGATTAAAAATATTACAAAGGACGACTAATCTATTATTGTATATTTAAATAGATGGTCATACTCAACACCAATGCAATTTTGCTTAGTGATGCCGTGAAGTTTTTTCAGCACTTAGCATGGACTAAGACAAATTCAAATAAGTCTTTATCTAATACCTACAAACAAGGGGAGAATTCAAAGAAAAATTCAACGGAAGACAAACCACTGGTAAATAACAAATGCAGTTATGACTGTTTAAATTAGTAACAGGAAAATTATATGCTAATCAATAATGTGCGGTATTAAATCTAATTTTAGACTATTCCTGCGGCTAGTACTACAAATGACGATTTGAAGAGAGCATCGTTGAGGAAACATACGGTTCTCAGGCGTGCGTCCGACCAAGACCGTGCATCCTCAAATGAACAAATTCAATCTCGGAACACTGCGGACAAGGTATCTCCTCAGGTACCATCTCTGTTGTCGACAATGGAAATGGTAAACGTAGGAATACCGGAAATGTCCGCTAACCTTATGGCATATGCAAATCAATTAAGCAGCTACTTTGCAGCTTTTTCTCCTCCAACAAACGAAGATCAAAGAAGCTCCAAACATCCCCAGTCTCAATCACAATCGAGTCCGCATACTACTGCATTGAGTAAGAATAATGTAGCAATCGCCAAACGAGACATGCCTCAAACTTCAAATGTCACAAGTCAAATTAGTTTTAGCTCACAACCCAGTTTACCATCTGTAAATCAGCTCATATCGAACGTCTCAAGGGCAATTGCTGCCTCTATTGGTTCAAATCATTCTATTGAAGATAAGAAATCTGTTGTACAACTTGTGGGGAACGATAAGGCATTGGCAGTTGCTAAAAATAATCATTCAACAGATACCTTTAAGAACAGAACTGTACCAGAAAAGCCAGCTAGCCAGAAGGCGTCAGGACCTCAAAATGACGAAAAAGTCAATTTCGCGACAAACCCAAACTCTCAGGCCGTTGCAGTGGCTCCCAAACAGGTATTCGAACAGCGTCTAATTAATGAACAATCGCATCTCGGTTGAAAAATGATTATGCCAGATATACGTGCTTAAACATCTTTAGATTATATTTTTGTTCTATTCTTCTTACAGACGTTAGTGGCGTGTAACATTAACGCCAATAAAACTGACAAAAGCATGTATCGAAAACCTCGTATGCCCTATGTTGGATCAAGGGTACTATGTCCCATCAGATCTGCGGTTCCAGTAGTTAGGAAACCACTGATCACCAATCAGAAAACGCAAGCCCCGGGGATGAGACCCCGTCCAATGATAAACACATCACCATTCCAAGCCCAAACCACTGCTATGCACAAACCATCAATTTCGGATTTTTCCATGGGATCTTCCAGAGCCCCTCAGTTATTCACCACAGGGATACCTCCAGCCGCTCACTATCAAGGAAACTATACATCTCGTCCATCGTCGTTTGAAAACGAACAAGAAGTTGTAGATTTGACCACAAAGTCTCCAGAAAAAAATCATTCACTTGCTAATTCGATAGACCCTCTACACCTTAATATTAAACCGAGACCTACAAAGCGTAAGCAAGGATTTAATGAATTTAATTGTTTATTAGGCCGTCTAATGTAAATGTTTAATTTAATTTCAATCCTGTCTATTTAGGCCCGATTTCCAGCAATTATACTGTCAAAGAAACACGATATCCTCTGCCACCGAAAAAGAAACATCTCCTAATCCCTAGGGACCCCTTAAGTGATGCACCACATAGCTCTGACGTTGAAGTTATTACAATTGAATAATCTCAGTTTCTTTGAAAAAGTATGGTTTAGGATGTACTGTGTCAGTTTGTCACACGCGGATTGCCTCATTAAGACGTTATTTATTTCCGAATCTGTCCAGCAAATTCAATTTCTAGCAAATGAATTATATCACACTAGTAAAACCTGGCTGGTAAGTCCGGCAAGAACTCAGAAACCTTTTGAAGATACATTTTTCAATCCCAGTTTTTCTTAACCGCTCAAATAATTTGTCAATCCAAAGCATTTCTATACTTCTGATTGAATATGTGGGATTTGAAGGAAACAATAGAAAATTCGGAAATTAAAGACCCCGTACGTATCAAATCTGTGACGTTGACATCGTACATGCCTATATATGAAATGTTTTATGTTGTTTCCTAGTTTTGGCTGATCTGGATTTCAAATCACAATACTATTTAATTTTATGTTACTTTATCTATTTTGCTATGTATTTGTATTATCCTATAACGAGCGCAATTCCAACTATGATTTGAGTACCAAGAGACAGGATGGAACATTCGTGATTCAGTGTACTACATTTATCTTCTGACATTGTTTCATTTGAATTCTATGAAATGTTTTGTGAAGCGAAACCTTGCTTACACTTTCAATTAGTGCATTTACCGAGCAGAGTACTCCAGACATAATTGAACCCGCCTTGCCTCTTGCCTTAGAGTATATACTATAGAGACATAGTGCACATTTTGTATTATATAAAACTATCCTCCTAACGTAGATGAACCCTTTATTGTTTATCTACGCTGTAAATGCATTGAGCATTACTTGTCTCTAATTGATCCTTGTTTCCCATACAGTCCCATTTAAACTCAGGAACAATTTATCGCTTATGCAAGATAGTCCAGTCAACATGATTATTTATCATCATCCGAATGTAAAGACAACGACAACGACAACGACGGAAATCATTCAGTTCAGTTCCTGAACTGAATGATTTCCGTCGTCTCCAAAATATTCTTGTATCCTTCTGTGCTACATTATTTTTTAAGTTCTTGCCTTAACTAATAGTGGCGTAGCATTGCTTCTTTTTGTATTATTATTTTTATGACGTGTTTATGAACCTATTTATAGTTTTAATCATTAGTGATTGGCATTTTTTAAGTTGTAAAGGCTTTAGAATTTTGTATCTCATAATTGGTCGAATTTTAAATATTTTGGACTTGTGCTATTTTTCAGGAAATGAAGGACCGTTTAAGCTACAATAATTTATCCGAAGAAGCGCAATGATTTTACATATTGCATTCAATAATGCATACTAATGTAATGTATTATTAATGCATTTAGCTCAATGTGAACCGCCTTAAATGTTCAAAGAGCATGAGACTGAAACTTACGTGGTAATAATATTAGATGTACGTACTACGTACCTGTATTAAATTTAATTAAATATTTTGGATCGCAGCGCAGTGTGAATGTTTTTGAATATATTATTATATAATTGTCAGTGCCAACTGCCAACTAATATGAGTATTAGAATTTAACAAACATAAACTTGTAAATCTAATTGTGTATAAATAAAAAAAATCGGTTTAAAAAACGGCATGCATACACCTTATTTATTTTAAAGTGTGCAAAAATAATGAATAAAATTTATAACTACGAGGCTGCAATAATCTAGCTTCTACCGAGTTGATTACTTATTCATTATTGTTCCTCCACCATTGGAGCAGCCCAACCCCGCTGACCCCACCGCCGCCGTTGCAGTTGAATATTTGCACTTGCAACGGCCGCACCGACCATTGCAAGTTCATCATCTCTATCGCCATCGCTATCTTCCTCGAAGTAGTGAGAGTTCGGAACAACCATCTTGAGTCGCGCTTCGGCCCGAGTGGCTCGACGATGAGCAACTGTCTTGGAGCAGCAGAGGCCCATTATTGTCAACTTCTGCAAAAACGAAAGCAAATGAAAATCAGACACCCATTCCATTCATCATTGTACATTCATTGAACTGAACAGACTAAAATATTTAAAAAAAAACGACAAAATCACAGAATTTGACATTATCACAATATAACTGGTTCATATTTTTTCCAAATTCATTCAATTTACAAACTATTAAAGATAACCTTGATTTATCTTACTTAATGTGGAGAGAGAGACAAAATGCAAAGAAAATTGAGTGACTGGGGGAGCACTGTGGGATGGGATGCGATTAACACTTACAAAACGACGTGTCCTTCTTGTGTCTTGACTCTTGACGGCCACGGTGAGGTGAGCTGTGATGAAGGAGACTCAGAATTCCCTCAGTTTTCCTCTGCGTTCTCCTCGTTCCGTTTCCGCTTTTCGTTTTCCTGTTTTATTAAATACAGAGTTGCTATAGTTTTTAGAGCGGTTCATACGTTCATAGTTCATCATGCGCTTGTGCATTTTCATCGACATGAGTGGTGGTAATTTTGTAAATCGTGGATTGAAGTAAATAATGTAACGAAGGAAGAAGGAATAATGGACAATTTAACTAATTATTTGTACTCATAGAGTTAAACTCTAGGTTCACAATTTAATGACGACGTGCAGTGATTGACACTTACAAAAATGCCCAACTGATTTTGACGAATTAAAAAAACGTTTTCAGGTCATTCATCATTTGCATTGGGTTCCGCCTTGTTTTGAAGGTTTTTAAAAAATATTCTCTGAATTATATCGTTGAGATTTCGTATTCATAGCAAGTACAAAGTACTATTGATTATAATACTCATAAAATAGGACTAATTAAGTCCTTGTTTCAAATCCAACCTGTTGGGTCATAGTGGTCATACTATAGAACGTTCGGAACGATCACGTCACTAGGGACGGGACGGATGTCATAGGGAGTAGGGCCGCCTGTCGTTTTACCGATATCATGCATGCTTATGATTTACTGTTTTTTATCTACTACGCCTCAATTTGAGCTTCAAGTTCGTCAAACTTATTTAAAGCAAAAGTCTCAATATTTTCTACGTTATCGATACGTTTGATGCCAGTCAGGCTGTCCTATATACTCATATCTTACAAATTAATCTTTAAAGCCAGACTCTTCAAAATGGTCCAACAAATATCTGTATACAGATAGATTTCTTAGACAAATTGAAACATAATATTTTACTTGTAAACATGCAGATGAAAATGCCGTGCTCCTAAGCCTCACTGATTGTAAAAAGCATTCAGAGAAAACTGTCATTCAAACATTTTAAGAATTAAATACAAATAATATTTGAATGCGAAGTATTGCTTGTCTAACAAAAAGTCATAAAAATGTCGACAGAACAAGGTCCGTCCGCGTCATTACATTTTGACGTATGACGATGTTGACATTTAATATTGGATTTATCGGCCTTTGATCTTTGACACCCAAAACGAACACTCAAGTATTACAGGTCATATTTAACTTCAGTCCCTTTTAGAATGAAAACGTTCCCTTACAAAACCTTTGTCTTGCTCTATAAACCACTTGAATTTGACATTAATTAATTTAACAATTAAGTCATTCATTTTTTTTCTTCTAAACGTTTGCCATACGGAATAAAAGGAATAAAATATTTTCAATCAAAATATCAGAAACTAAACGATATCTAATTGCAAGATTTGAAGCAGATTGAAAAATTGTTCTATAAGTCTCTTCCTCATATTCATCCCTAAAAACCATTGCAGAAATTATACAATGATAGAAACCAATGGATTCATTATTCTGCGACTGTACTAAATCGTGTCAACTATGATCATGATGTAACGAAATTACAGAAATTACAAAAGAAGACTTGATATTCAATTGATTTGATTTTAAATACTCAACCTTTTATAGGCTTTAGTTTCAGTCGCATAGAATCTGTAGACAACTAACCAGAATGACAAGTCAGAACGGCAATAAATTTATTTGTCATGAGTAAATTGTAAACAAAATGTTAAAGAAGTGATGATGGATTTAAGGATGTGCCTCTTTAGCCGATCGTCCTCCATAAGTTGTAGCTTGTAGCTAGAAAATGGCTTCATGTTGCTTATCCGATTACTAGGGAGTTTTAACTTTTAGCAAGCCTCAATAGATATAATATTAAATGACGGCACGGTGTTTCATCGCTCTCGAGTGGAATCGTCATTTCGAGTATTGTTTGTTTATAACAAAACAATGGCTTCTAAACTATCAAACATCAGTTCATAATCTTAACCTACTTAGACTTATTAGAGATTAGCAGTTTGCTTACTGAGCAAGTTGAAAATTTTTCTTAATAAATGTAAAAATAAACATTACGCTACATGAACTTTAAAATCCAACATTCGAAGATACCAATAATTTGATATATTCATATATTTGTCAGGAAAGTACATACAGTTGGAGAGTTGCAGAAACCTGAACTCGAATTCAACCCTGCTAACACAAACTTCGCAAAGGTTCAAACTTACATCCTAAATTTATGTAGCCGTCGCTTCCGGTCTCTAGCCTCTGAGAACCTTCAATTTAATCTTATAAATTTGATCTCTGACAAGTTACCGATTGTCCTGTAAAAGCAACCTTTTAAAGTTTAATTTTAAATATGCATGTAGATGTACACACATGTACATATTTTATAAATGTGTATCACATTGTTTTTTTTAAACACATTAAATAAAAAATCTAGTTTATTTTAGCAATTCTTTAGTTTAAATCTCATTGAGCAAAACCACATTATGTTGTCTATTGTAAAGTCATTTTAATCAGCCTATTGTATTCATTACTTATTGATTTTCCTACTAGTTGGTTAAATTCAAATGCGGAATCGTTTTCCGGCATCTAATTAATTACTTATTTCTTACTTGATTATTTTTTGAGGGGGGGGGGCGCCGAATGTAAACTTTTGGAAAATCTAAAACAACGGGAAACTTGTTAGGGACGCACGGCATATTACGGCCTTTTCCCCGTTTTTCTAATACATATTATTAACCTCTTCATGGTTTTACTTTGTCGGTATGTCTGTCAGTCCCTCCGTTCGGACGAAAACTCTAGAACTGTAAATTTAAAAAAAATCTTGTTCGATGTTGGTTTAGTGGGTCATAGCCCACATCCGATTTGAAGATGCACCAGATCGGTCACTCGATTTAGCGCATATATTCAGGCGTTAAAAATACCTCAACGAGCATCACCAATATGCGCTAAAATGTTCCTGCTTATGCATCTGTATCTAGAAATATATATACCATAAATCCAACATAGATGCATACGGGGTCACCCACACTAATCCCAGGGGGTGTGACATTGCGCAAATTTATGTTTGAGTGTGAAATTGACTAATTGTGACATGGAATACATTAAGCACTCAGGGCCACCACCACTAACATCGAAGGATTTTATCGGGTCTTTCGGGGCACATTTCGATTGAGAATATGGGAAAACTCATCAACTAGGGACCGCTCCGAAATGCTACATTAGTAGACTTTAACCTTAAAGGAGCCCTTGCAAATGCTACAGGAACATACTTAAGAAAAATATTATTCATACGAGATTATTTCCGTGTAGGTGTCCCCTTTATCGATGTGCGTTGCAACGGTATATTATTTTAGAAAATTAATATTCATAAACAAAACTCTAATATATTACAAATATTGTATTTTCACATAATCATATCGCATTTCAAGATATTACTCAACTCAAGAGGCTACTTCATATTAGGTTGAATCCATAACTTTAGCATGCAAATCCCCAGTGTTCTAATAGTACATCCTTGCGAATTATCATTGTTGCAGTTCGAATTAACGATTTTAGTTAGCACCAACTTAAACTGTAGTAGGGTTTGCCGAAGTGATAGCTCCTCCCTATAATGATTTCGTCCAGGCTTATTGAATGCCTCCAGTTAACCCTTGTTAACTATGGGCCTTACGAGTAACTGAGGATCCGGATTCATGGGAAGAGGAGGATGCATGATTCATCTGCAAATCGGAAATCTAGTAGCTGTTCCAAATATGTGATGATATGTGAAAGAAATTGGTAGGAGATTATTGGAGGATGCAATTCGCCAATAATGTCGTGGAATGTGGTTCCAATGAAAACGATTAATGTATAGTTGGGATGAGATCAAAGGGTTGAAAACTCATAAACTCCGAATGAGGGCTTTCTATAAATGCGATCATGGCATCAGAAGGGTAGCCCCGCACACGACAAGACTCATACTCGTTGATCCGGTAAATTTGGGCGTTTCAGATGAAGCCCTTGGACTGGACGGATACATGCTTTCTTTCTTGTCCAATACTCCTATACCATCATCGTCTTCTTTTGTCATAGCATCATTGTCATGCCGTCGATAAGCCTATACGACTTACCACTCTCCAGCGAAGGAGGATACGACGAAACATTTTGATAATAATAAGAATGGAACTTAAAATGCGACCCTCACTTCAAATTCTGCCTTCCCGTTCCGCCGCAGTCAAATGTTGACATCAGTGAACCCCAGTCACCTTTCCCTCCTTTGCCATTTTCGTTCATCCCAGCGTATTGCCAAGGCTAATCGGAGGACCTCACCCCCCACCGACTAATTTTTCCAAACTTTCAGCAAATACAGTAGGAAATCATCAAAAGCATCTAAAAATCTATTCTTTAGTTCTGGAGAACAGCATCATTCTTTATTCCATTCCTGGGAAATATTGATTGAATAATTTTAAAGGTTTTACTACTCATGTGAATCGTTTTAAATCATTGGCCACGATGCGACTTTTATTTCCGCTCCTCGTGTTCTGCACTCTACTGCATCCGGCCAAATCCAGTTGGTGGTAAGTAGCCTTTTACGGTGTTTTAATTCTAGACAGGTCAATTGCGTTTAAAATGAATAGGGAAGGGGTACTAAGAACCTTGTTTGTTGCAATTGGAAGGTATCTCAGCCAAATCGAGCAAAAATTCTTGGGTGACCGTCGAGGGCTGTGTGAACTCACTCCTAATCTGAATCGAAAACAACGGCAGATCTGTAATCGAAATCCGGAATTGATTCGTGTTATTGCAAACGGAGTTCAAAAGGGTATAGTCGAATGTCAGTTCCAGTTCCGGTATCAGAGGTGGAATTGTTCAACTTTTGTAAATGATTCCTCCTTGTTTGGGAGATCTCTTGTGCGAGGTATGCAAAAATTAAAGAGTCTTAATCGTTTGACTTTCTAAAAATATAACCCCGGATTTCTGATAGTCACATTTTAAAGGATACAAATTAACCTGTGTTTTAATTTGAATTTCCTTCAGGAGGAACTAGAGAGGTTGCTTATCTTCAATCGGTAACATCTGCCAGTGCGATTTACAAACTCGCAAAAAGTTGCTCAAAGGGTCATCCCAAATGTGGCTGTTCTTCTGAACTTCCCGTATGAATTGTTTTTTTTTTCGTTTAAAAATCCAGGTCTATAGTAGAATAATTATTTCCATCTATTCACACCGTAAACTTTTGCACATTCGAATACAATATTTCATATAAAAGCGTGGATATGTTTGGAAGACTACACGGCGTGCCTAACATTGTAGATTTTAAAGCGAGTAGCTCAGACACTTTCTCTTTCGCTTTATAATAATTTTGCTGGCTTTCTAAAATTGTACAGAAACGGAAATATTCAATTATATTATCATAAGATACATATAAAGATATTTCAGAAGTACTATAGATTGTGAAAAAGCATAACTGAATTTTTAAAGAAGTGGCGTGATATTTAATTTAACCACTATGTAACTAATTTCGGTTTTATTAGGCATGAGTTTCAGCCAAATAAGGCATTTGAGATTCAATTTTTAATTCAGACCATTATAATCAATCAAGGAGAGCAAAATTTCAAAATAATGAAGACGTTCCTTTCTGAAAGTCTAGCTTTAAAATTAGACATTTTTACAGTTAAATTTAATGATACAATTCCCGTGTTCTGAATCTGCCAATTTTCCTAGTTCACAATTAATTCTAGCTCAAGTTTGCTTTTATTGATAACAGCACTTTTGATATCAACGTTACTGGTATTCCATATTAATTTACTTCATTGACACGCAAAAAATAGTTCTAAATTCGCGATAACATTAAAAAAAACATTAAAGGGTTTCACCCTTTAATAGTGAATTTGATAATCTTTGTCTCTCCTTGCCCCATATTCGGATTCATTCATTTCGAACCGAAATTTTCGGTATCCCTGACCTGTTTTTTAGTATTATGGCATTATGAGGTCCTTGGAAATGGGGTATCGTATTCGTTAATATATATTATGTGCTGAGGGATAGTCAGATTAGAGTTAGCATCAAATAACGTGGATTTTAATGACCTAATTCAGTTTCACAGTTTCAAGTGCTTTCACTCGTTTGTTGTAAGGGGAAAGGGTTAACGTTGAACTGTAGGCAGGAGTAAATCAGTTTAAAGCATTTTGAGTATTAAATTTTACTGCATTCTCATTGATTTGGCTTTAAATACTTCGAAAATCAATTAAGCAGGATTAGTTTTATATCTTTTTGTCATCATCTTCCTTTGAATGCTTACACTGATTTTGTGTAATATAAAACCAAAAGTATACTTTTGTACAAAGTCTTGACTGAAAGGTTTTTGTATTTTGTCAAAATTAAAAAATATGTCCCCAATTTAAGCTTCTGAGTTTGTTAGATTTAGGTTAATTTGAGGAAACTACAAACAATACGAGTCCCTTGATTAATTTTAATTGCTTCTCCCGTATTGACGAGCTTAAAAATGTATACTCTGAATCAGAAGCTTAAATAGGCAATATGCCAATTCCATATTTTTAACTTTATTTTTGGTAACAACCATTACATAGGGAATAAATTAGATGGAAGTCAACTAGTATTCTATTTACAGGTTATAATGTAGTCACTAAATATTACGCTAAAGAATATGCAAATATAGAGACACCCTCTTATTCATAATTCTCTAGCATTCTCGTGTTAGCTAAATCGTAGTTAAAACACTTGCATAGAAATATCAGCATATTTAACTGGAAGTTAGGTAAAATTAATTAATTAGTTAGAGAATTAATCTTATTTGGATTTAGAGCAGACCAACAAGCAACCTTTTTAATTCCAGTTCTTACAATTGACTAAATTCAACAATAATTATCTTTGTTGGGCTTAATTATAGCCATCAAAATATACGAATTCAACGAAAATGGACGGAATTTTTAAATGGGAGGGATGTGACCAAGTGGTCAAGTTCAGCACAAATTTCGTTAGAAGATTCGTGGATGCACCTGAGATTAAGCAGACGGATGGGAAGGCTAAGTTGACATTGCACAACAATCGAGTTGGTCGAATTGTAAGAAATTTAAAAATCATATTCGATTCTATTTTTCCGAACAGTTACAGCCCTAAAATATGAAATCCCGGAAAATGTGGTCGCTTTCAGTTCCAACATGTTTGGATATTTTCATAATATTATTCTACATAAAGGATTACTTGTCCTGTCCCTAAATTTCTGTGGTACTGACGGTACTGTATGAGAAACCACCCACGCCCGGTCCCAATCACAGACAAAGTAATCCTCATTGTAATAATGACCATAAAAGGGGCAATGCGCGACAATTTTTCGCCAAATAATTTCTTTAGGGAAGTAGATTTAATGAGCATAAATTATTTGACTTATCTTCAGATGGTTCAAAAAGCCATGAAGAGAACATGCAAATGCCACGGATTGAGTGGGTCTTGTTCAATGCAAACATGCTGGAATGCTTTACCCAACTTCCGGCTTGTTGGAAACGCTCTACGGGAACGATTCGATTCCGCTATCGAGATTACGTTCAAACCATCCGGTACCATCATTCCAGCCGATAATATGCAAAGAAAGCCCAGCAAGTACAACCTTATTTACTTCGAATCGTCACCGGATTACTGCAAAATCAATGAGACTCAAGGTAAACTATTCTATTGATCACTCTCTTTCTTGATTGATTTCGGTGAAAGTGGGAATTCCACACTCAACCTGACTCCTTCTCTGATATATTATTGTGAAGGATCTGTCGGGACAACGAGCCGAGAATGTCAGAATGCCACGGAAGGAGAAGAGTCTTGTGATATTTTGTGCTGCAGTCAGAAATACAGTTTCACCAAGATCTCTTACACGGACCGTTGCAACTGCACTTTCACCTGGTGCTGCCAAGTTGATTGTCAGGTCTGCAACCTTACCAAAACGGAGTATCGGTGCAAGTGAGCTTTAGAATTTCAAAGGAACCATTCTCTCAACCCGTTGGTATACCCATATAGTTATTAGCTAATCAATTACATGGCCTATTCGCATTCAGAACAAATTTCTCTAAATTTAGTTTCCGCATGAACGTTATAGAAAAGGTTTTTTTTTCAAGGCACAGTTTTAAATAAGAAACTTCGATTATATGAAATGGTGTTTAATAATAAAACTAAATAATTCAAGGAATGATTTGGAATTCAAGAATATGAGATTAGATTATTTTTAAACTTACAGGATTTGTTAAGGTGTTTTTTTTTTCATCTAAAATTACTATTGATTATAAATAGCCAGAATTAGTTTAGTCAGATCGGAACTATTTACTATACAATCATATAGCTTTTATTACTAACAATTTTTTGTCATACAACTTTATTAATACTAACTATAACTCGAGTTTATAACGATTATTTCATAATAAATACTATTCGGACCGAATGAACCTCTTCTGAGATTTATTGTTTCATATTTGTTTTATTACATCGGATTGCAATGATTTATTCCGACTTACACTTTAAATATGGGGCAAGTGGATTTTCTCAAAAACCCTTCAACGATTTATATACTGGTTTGTATTGCGGCTCATTAGATTCCGCATCTATTCCAATCGGTTCAAGCTATGTTCTAAATAATAGGCAATAATTTAAACACCTTAATCCAACAATTGTAAAATTGAAATCGCAGAAATATAGTGCAGTAATGGTACTTCGACTTTGTCCTTTTAATGTTTGTCCTGACATTTCCTGCACCTTTAGTTGATAGTTCATCTGTTGCTTTTACAAGTGGAAGCTATATTGACATTGTTGAAAAGGAGCTTGAAAAATAATCGTCAAAACCGTTTACTGGAAAGCAATTTTTAATGATACCAAGATGCACTTATTCGAAGGACAAGATTAAATTAATAAGCAGAAATTTAATGGTAGTTGTAGAAGTTACGTATACTCTGACAATAGTGGGTTCAGTTTAGTCTCGTCCCTACTAATTGCCGACTTGGTGAGAATAAGTAGTTTGCTTAGAACAACGGTTTTTTTTGTTTTTTTTTTAACTCAGGGGCAACTTGAATATTCGTAAGATAGACCATGTACTTCAATTGGCCTCATTGTTTTTTGCAAGTCTTGGCTTTACATTTTTGGTATAATATTACTTTTACTGCTCCTCCGACATTCAGCACGGCCAGTTTAAGATATTAACATTGAAAGGATTTCCAGTAAAGCACTGCAGCGTTTGTAAATTTCACGTCGCACGTACATCCGACCAGGACTTTACTATGCACGGCGACAATATACAATAATCGCAACATGCCCGAAATTTTAAGTGAAAACAGTATTGGATGCAATGACATATAATTATTGGACCCATATGAATTCCACAAAGAAACAAGCTACTGCAATCAAAGTCCTCTTTTTAGAAGTGGACGCTTACTTATTTGAGTAGAGTCAGAGTCCAATTGATTGATTCTAATCTTTGCGTTCGGTATGAAAGCGAAGTTTGCTCAAATGCAAATATTTTATACAGAAATGGAATTGGTTGTTGGATTATAATGATAACATGGTATAAAATCAGATTTCAAATTATTTCAATCCAGTATAGACGAGGAATATAAACTGCTCATTGTAGTAACAGGAAAAAATATTTATTATTGAGGGCTTCATTGGACCTACGCTGTATTTAACATGACAATTTCAAGTCTTGAAGTTGGTATGTAAAAATTATACCATGGAAATTTTCATTACGTACTAACTTACAGCTATAGAACAATAAAACACATAGAATATGTTTCCAGCAATACCACCATAATACACTAAATAGATACTATATTCGAATGTTTATACTGTGGAAGTAATTCTCGAAATATATTGTATTCACTAACAACAGAAGCATAGTGCGAGTTTATTATGAGTACGACTAGTCAGTTCCGCTGAGATGGAAAGCTCTCAGCTTATTTCCAGTCAATAACAAACTTTCACCTTGCATTTCAGTAAACCACATTGATTTCCGCTCTTCTCTCTCTCTTCAGTTCAATAACAATAATACCGTAACAGTTTAGGGTGACAATTTAAAAAACGGTGCATATAAATAAGACTGATAAGTATTTACAAGCAAAGCACAACATACTTCATAAATGTACCAGTTTCCAAACTTACAAATGATTTTTTTAAAATAAATCAATGACTACGTCTACAACAATACAAAATACAATGTGTGCACAATATATTACTTGTTATACATAAAGAAAATTGATATGCAAATGTTTATTTTAAATACAATCACGATGAAATTTCCTAACCGTGTTCAAACTGTTAGAGCACTATTGCTGTTAATGTCATTTAGATAATGGTGAATGGACAACTGTATGCATATCGAAAGCGGTCTTATTGTACGACAATGACAATAGCAAGGCAAAGAATTAATTGCAACGTTCGTATACGTTTTCTCTGCATAATAATGATGTCGTTTAAAAAAATATTGCGAAAGATTCTGAATCATTTTTTGCACTAAAATAAACTTGCTCAAAGCAATTTTTAGATCAGATTTTCTGAGGAAAATCTGAAAGCGAACGGAAATTTATTGCTAAGAATCTGAATGCACAAAATCTTAACGAATCAACTTAAGGGTTACAGGTGTATCCTATTAAGGAATGAAATGAAGTTGACTTGTAATGTGCGTAAAATAAGAACCATAAGACCTTGAGTATCGAGCATTGCACTGTAGTTCAATTTTTCAAAATCCTAACCGAAATACTTGGTTATTTTGGAGGAAAATCGAAATAAGTTATCAGGTTGAATATTTCTAACTCTTTCTTGTCTTCTTATACAGTCTTAAAAGTCCAAATGTTTCCGGAAAGTAGCGGTGATTATTGTGATATCTAATATTGTTTTTTTTTAATAATGGAAGCTATTTTCGAATAAACTAAGCAATAGTAAAAAATGTATTGCCTTGGGCTGACTAGGCATGAATAAACGTATCACTAAATACTAATCAAATAGAGAGCTTCAAATCCATCTCAACGACAACAGGATAACCTATGCGTCTAAAACCCGCATAAAATAATTACAAACCTGAATATATTCTCATCTCATCTTAAAATTAGATTTCTGAAATGACTTTAAATTCATATCGAGAGAAATTGCGCCTTGTAGGCTATTCTGAAGCAAATTATAATTAAGAACATTATGTGACAGTTGGGAAGAGCAATAATTCTTGCGTAATAGGTACTGTTATAAGGTTATGACATTGACATATCTCTGTACTTAATTAAACTCGTGAAAGTATTTGAAGGAAGCTGGACGGTAGTAGAGTTTCCAACTTGTCCAGTACGTATATGATTGGAAGTGAGAGCCATCCAACAACCTAGAGTAAGGTTTACATTAAAAAAAACATTATATACAGTGGGAAATATACAACTAAACTGTTATCGTAATAATTATTTCAGAATGTCAATTTACCGTTTTTGCAACTATAGCCATGTGATCCGGATACTGATGAGTTAAAAACGCAATAAGAGCTGTGAAGGTACACAGTCCTGCAGTAAACATAATAAAGAAGGGTGTCTCTCTCTCAGGAAAAACACTGACTTCGTGGTGAGCTAAATAGGTACAATACATGAAATTAAGTCCGTATTAAGAGAGATGGAAACAAGAAATTGTTTTTTAAAGGGTTGCAAACCTGGAAGAATTTCTCGATCAGGGCATTCTGTGCATGGTGGATAAGGGAAGAAAAGATTTCCTTTCTCCAGTGGCCTTGGTATGGAAGCAAATGTACCTTCCCAGGTACACGCGAGTAATTGCAATGCTCCATCAACACGCTTCCAATGGGGCAAATGGAAAAAGGCATAACAAACCGCTTCGGAGTCTCCTCTCTTCAATAAATGCTCTGGTGGAAAAACCATGGGTTTTAGCTCCAGTAAATACTAAAAAACAAAATTTTAAAAAGTTACAATTTAAAATATTAAATGTTATTTGGATACACTGGACATTGAAGCAACCGAGCCAAATACCTTAGGAACGTGGGGATTGTACTCTACAGCCCTGTGAATAGCTTCGATTGCGTTCATTTCAGCTGCGCTTAAACTTCTTTTTATTAGCCCAGATTCTGATACAAATCTAAAATAATTCATTTATAAAATAAAATATCCTTAATCGTTAAGGACCATAGATCAGAACGATGATGTTCTACTAGCTGAGCAGAGTAAACATTAGAAGACTTACTTCTCGGAAACTTGTCGAACTTTAAGTAACGCAGAAGTATAGCATAATGTGGCAGAACGGGGAACGGACCCGTCATCATACTTGGCGAGGACTGCTTGAACGTCAGCATACGCTTGCATCTCTAACAGGGCCTCTATGAGATTCTCATGAACATGGAGTACACTCATAATCGGTTGTACCTCCTTTGTCAGCTATCAAGGTAATATATTTTGTTATTAGATATTCGGTTGTATCCAAATGCCAATTCCAATAATCCAGCAACTACTTACATCACGAAACATTTTTACAGCTTCTTTCAGTCGTCCTAGCTTTCTTGCACACATTGCTAAGCGTCGTTTTACGTATATAAGTACATTGACGTCCCGTCCTTTAAAAAAATATTCGGATTAAAACAAGACCGGAGATGCAAATTCATAAATAAGAATGATGTTTATAGTACTTAGGACGCTGTCGCTATTAGGTCCATGTTGTTGGGCTAACTGGGACTTTTTGAGATTAGATTCAGCTGCTTTATACGCTTGTTTCAATAGTTTTTCACTTTCTAGAATTGTTGGTGCGTCTTCTTCGGCTAACAGTATGTACGCTGTGGCACAGTCAACATTTTTCTCAATAGCAGCTCTAGCTCCCTTTATCCTTTCTTGTGGATTTCTTTCTCTCCACGCTGTTTGCATAACTGCAACATCCAAGCAACACAGTTATAAAACTTATGAATTAATTCGAAAATATTATTTCAATTATGATTAAGAAATGCCGTCCACCCTTTGAACAATATTTTCGTAGTAGGTACAATTAACAAACCTGATGATTCGTTCTCACACACAAATTGAGTCTGATGATCCTGAGCGGACAAATTCATGTCATAGAAAGTTAAGGGTTCTTTCTTAGTTAAATTGAAGTATCGCAGATATTCTGCACCACGGAACAGATTCATAGGGTTCCTCCATACTTTGCACTCTGTAATTAATTAATCAAAACCAATTGTCAAACCGAAAAATATGACTAACGTTCACTATCTCCATGCATTTTTTTATTTCTAACCTGAAGATGTCTGTGTTTGGGTGGCAGCGGCAGTACCATTTGACTCCCCATTGGCATTCCCGTTTGTGTTATAGTCTGGTGGCCCTAACAATGGACCCAAGTGATTTAGTGACACTTGTTCGATGAAGCTGGTTCCATACTTTCGATAGTACCACCATTCAAAAATCTACAAAACAGGAAAATACAGAACCAAGAAATTTAAACTTCCCAATAAACTATCAAAAAAAATGTGAATCATGACATGTTGACATATTTTCATGAATTTTCAAAGTTTTAACACAGCTTACGAGAATCAGTCCCGAAATTAGAGAAGACGTTCCAGTAAGAGCTACATAGAACTTGGGTGTCAATGTACTTAGAAACATGGTCGCTGCAAAAACAAAATACATTTTATTAATCAAACAGCGCCTAATTACGAGGTAGAGGGGTAGTGAGTTGATCCTTTCAAAATTAGGAATCTATGGATTCGATATTTAAACTGTTCGATAATCCAGGAAAAATTAAAATTCAATTCCCTCTGCCTTTCCGTTTTGATTTCTTAATTATGCTCATAATGTAACAGACGACCACAGCTGTAAACTGTAATTGTCCGCAATGAATAATGAATGCATTAAATCATAAATAAACAACCAGAAACAAGCACCAAGACAACCATCACTGGCTGACACGATACTTCCAAAAGAGAAATGTAAGAACTGGTGTGACGTAGGACAGTGCAAATGTAAATAAATGGCAAACTGTAAATACAAAATCGAATGTTGAATGTAACGAGAATTTGGAATTGATTGAATCAGTCAGTCTGTGGTCTGCAGTCGTGTCGTTTGTCGTTGGTCGTGAATTTTGGAAACAGCGGCTTCTAACTTCAAACTTTACTGAATTAAAGGGGACAGTAAAGGACAGAGGAAGAGGTACTTGGTTTTAAAAACTCCAATCTCCAATCTAGGACTTGACTTACCCATGCCGATGTTTTCGGAAATTTTCAAGGGTCCCCGGAGATAATAGAGAACGAAGACTACGAGGAGGAACCAGAAAGCCCAGAGATATGTCCACGACCAAACAATCCAATTTTTAAAATTCCTCAGGTGGATTAAGATCATTTCGTGGGGACGTCACGCTCATTCCTGTGACGGATGGATTTTAAAATATTGCATCAAATGGAAGTAAAGAAGTGCCGACATCCACGTCCTCGTCTTTCGGTGTCCGGCAAAATACTCACACGCACTGCGCTAAACAGTACACAGTATGAACTTATTACCTGCTGACTATTTATTATTATACTTTTCACTCAATTCCCCATTTGCCATTAGCTCAGTCCTATCTTTATCGGCAAACTCCAGTTAATAAAGCTATCTTATTCATTATCGTCCTTACCTTCACTTCGTTGCAATCAACCCACCTGCCTGCTATAATGTTCCAATCCAATCCAATCAACATCAACTGTACTTCTCTACTTTGTACTTCTGTCTGCTCTCTCAAGACTCAAGACTCTCAACAGTCTCAACCAAGATATCTTCGGGAAGACCAAGAGAAGACAGACCAACTATTCTCATCCAAACTACCCACTCAAAACTACATCCGAAAATTCGCAGGAACACCCGGCTCATAGATGCCTCTTTAATTTCTATTAACATCCCCGTTTCCGGGTAAACGAGATTCGAGAACCTTTTTTGGTTCTTACTTTCTTACTTAGGACTAGGACAGGACCGCAATCAATCCGGTCAAACTTATATTTTCCAGACTATTCGGAATTATGCCCTTTATGATTTTAGAAATTGCAAGTTTGCATGATTTTCTATTCTTGTTCTTGTTCTTGTAGCCTTTATTTTTCTTGCGATACATCCGGTCAAACAAAGTAAGAAAAAGATTGCCTAATGTGAGAGATGGCCGGATTGCCCACGGAACCGTCCAATACTCTTATAAAAGTCATAGTTTCTCTTAAATTTTGAAATAGATCCCCTGGTCCTGGTCTGGTAGGAACTTATTGTTGTTTCAAGCACTGATTTTATATGATTAAACCAGTTAGTCGCAGACAATCCCAATGATAATGTGCCCAATACGCGACAGTAATAATTTACCTCAGAAAAAGATTAATTCCAGGTTGGATATGGAGAAGGTGTGAATGAAAGTTCAAACTATGACCCCAACAATTAATTATATGTTGCTATAGTTGATCCGTCGCAAGAACTGCAACCCAATGTTACTGTGTTGGCAAAAGCGTCAAACACTATTCATATGCACTTTTCATGGCTTTATTGTGCCCTTTGAAAACGCTGTATAGCGTTACAATGCATTCTCATACCATATTGACCCGATAAATGAATCATCTATTAACACATGAGATTTAAACACTGCAATCTTATCACATTAAGTTAAGAGTTACTAACTATGAGATCATGACTGGCTATTCTACTTACAGGTGTGAATATTATGTAAGGCTTATATTATTAGTTGGTTTCAATTCAACATCTACCCATTTTCCAATCGTTGATAGCTTCAGTTGAGTAACCGTGTGGTCGGAATCGGGTTTACATTAATCCAGAAATAAAAGACTACTTAATGTAATATTCTAGAAACCGGTAGAAAGTGCCTGTAATTTCATTAATATATTAATTAGAAGAATGCTCTCAGTCCTAGAATGTTTTTTTCTATCACCACTAACTACTTTGCTTTCCTACGAGTCAATCAGACATGTTAATAATTTCATGTACATTAAGGAATTCATAGCTATATCTCGATTTCAACAGCCAAAATGTCAAGTTCTTTCGTCCCGTCCCATTCATGCCTTGAATGAAGGATAAAGTTAAAGGCTTTTATAGAAGAACTCGTACATACGACATAGTCAGGAAAGGGCATGTTTTCGAAAGTATTAATCCCGAGAACCCCTCCCTATCTAAAACGAATGACAGAGATCATGTCCAGAAGATCGAATTAAAGAGGTGTAGGACTGGATTCTAGGATTTTTATAATCCTAAAATCCCCTTTCCAAACTAAACTATGTCAGTCCCGAACCCGATAGAACAGATAATATTATACTCGAATGCATTTTACACATCTATATGCATGCTCATAATATTTATTTGTGAGTACATATTCCCAGAATATTATTATAACCGAAGTAAGGAACCCCAGCACAATCACACCTTGACAAGTCGTTCTCCTAGTCGATACGGCTTTCCTTGTCTAGTATTTTCATATTATTGTTAATACTACAAGCGGAACCAACTGCTACTGAAAGCTGAATAAAATTCTGATAAAGAAGGGGATCGGGTAGGGATATTTCAGCATCCTTCTTATACCTTGTTGAAACCATCTGAATAAAAACTGCATCGGTATCTCTAGTACAGTCAGATTTATATGAAGATAGAATACGACTGAAACGAACTAACCTTTCCTTCTGAAGCAATACTAAGGAAAAATGCCCGTACGAAGAGATAATAAGTATGAGGGAAAGAGCTGTTGAATTAGTTGTTTTGTTAAGTCATAAGAGTTAGGGGATGGTTGCATGGAACCAGGGCCAAAGTTAAAGAATCCAATCAAGTTTACATTTTGCATGTGGCAATGACTTGTTTTCAGTTCCCTTGTCACTTAATTTGTTGGCTTTCTCTGATTCTTGTTATCGAAAGTAAATAGATTTCCTGGTTCTTCGTCTGTTTGAGATAATCGTACAGTCAGCATTCAGTCAGAGTCCACATACATTTTTTTATTCGCGTTTAATTTGCGAACAGTGCATTAAAAAGGCTATTAAGCCCTATCCCACATCATGCTCGGCCGGTGTGGGCCTGTACGTGTTGTATAATTCGTAAGCTGTTTTTTTTTCAAGCATATTTCATGCATATTGTTAGTATTATTTCAGTTTTAATGAGCATGATTAGTCAACATCTGCAAAGATATCAGCGTCATTCTGGATCTCTTTCTCATTCTGGCTCTTCACAGATTTCCGGTGTAGTTTAATAATGTTGGAGTGTATGAGTATAGCTTGATGTGTACAATTTCCAGTTGGATTTGTCAACTTTTGGTTCCATGGAACTATTTAGTTCGTGTGTATTTTTATCTCGGTTGTTTGTGTGACAAATTCAGAAGCTGCATGAAATTACTGTCGTGGTCTGAAGAAAACCTTGTGAAGCTTGTTGGGTATTGGAACCATAGATAATTAAGAGATAATTTTATGGTTTTATTGTTTTACAATCTTCAGATAAGTATTTAATTGTATCGTTGTGAAGTTGTACAGTTTAGAAGTATGAACCCTCAACCCTCAACCTTTAAAAACGACAAGGAATGATTGGAGGGTTTGTTTGGAGACAAAGTGAGATTGTGTGATTCCTAAGTCTGACTTTGGTCACTATTTATTCTTTCCAAATAGATAGCATTTACTTACTCCAGATCAAATATATAAAGTATTCGTAGTTATTTTTCAAGCAAGATTTATTTCATGACCGTTTTCAATATTCTTCTTTACATCTCTGCAGCAATTAAGGTTATGCAAATATTTTTCTATTTTGACAAATTGTTCAGTCGGACGACATTTTTTGTTTTAAATTACGGTTAGTACAAATATACACCCGTTGTTTTAATAGTGTCAACTTCGAGTCATTGATCTCACAAAATCATTATAAATCAAAGGTCTGATAAAAGTATTTGAAATAGTCAATTTATTTACTGTTCATTTTGTATTAATTCGAGCTCCAACTCGAGCTTTGCGTTTCAAGTAATATCCGACAAGCCCTTAATAATATCTTGACAACAAACAATGTAATTTAATTGGATTATCAGTATAATCATAATATATTATAGTTGAGACGTACGAACTTACAATAGTTACAATAAAACTGTCGGCAAGTCTGTTATTGACCGTGAGAAATTATCGCCCGCACGTACGTTCTATCGGCATTTTATTTTCATTTTTCTTTTTCTAGAATAACACAGCCAAGTAAAAGATATAAATAAACCAGCTTTCAAACATCCGCTAACTTGATTTAAAATAAGGTCAAGGAAATTAAAATTGTTCCATTGTTCAGTCCGATGGAATCTTTTGTTTTTGCACTTCGCCCTAAACACTACTAAGAATATAGGAATAGTTTGTCGGAAGTGAAGAGAACTTTTTGAAAAAGTGTGCTGATGACTAGTACATCAATATTATAACTTTTTAACTACAAAATTAGCATTGCATACATAAAAAGACGGATTTTATTTTCTGTTTGATTACATTGAACGCATCAGTAACATTGACCTTGTATATCGATGACAAATCCGCATAATGTTGCTGAACCTGAGCTCTCTGAATTTCTACAAAAACAGGAACAAAGGTTTCTTTAACACTTGTTGACTATCCGGATTGTATTCCTATCTTTGTAGCCTAAAGAATCTTTAAGGCGTATGACGGTATGACTAAAGCTAAAATGCCATTTTCATTGTCATTTGCAGAGAGGAAGACTGAAAGTAAAGGCAATTCGTATTCGTAAAGCAAAACAAGCATTACGATAATCTGAGAACTAACACGTTATCTGGATCCTTGACAGTTTTGTTACTTTTACTGCGGGACTAACCAAATGACATCAAATCAAAGTTAAGTGAAGTGTAAGTTCGGGTTTAACTTAAGGACCATGTGAGAAAAAAGGATCCGCATGTACCACAAATGTGAATCCTCATAATTGGCACATATTTTTTGGAACATAAAAAATAAGTGAATGGGACGAAGGAAAGTGCATGCAAATTTATTGCCCAGTGAACACGGACTCCCACAGATTTGAGTTGTTGTGGAAAGGATTGAAGAGTGAGGACATTCTTATTTTGGAATCCATTCGGATGAGTAAAACCAGATCTAACTTCGTCCTTCTTGCAGATGCTTGTAGAGATATAGACAAATTTGCAAAGTCAGTTTCCCAGCCAATTATTCTAAATCAGCATCAATGAGACTCTTGCCTGGAGAAGCCTTCCACAACGGGTTTTGGACGAGTAGTTCCATCATATATTATTAGTCCGCCATGTGATGGATGAATGTAGGAATACTTCAGTTTACTATAACAAACTTCCGCGAATAAATATTTGCAACTGCTAAGTTTCTGACGTTCAGATCATCTCGTAGAAGATAGGGATTTTGAGACCAAAAACCACACGAACCCTTAAGGACGCGAAGCAAAGAGCTACAAAGTTCAGAGTTAAATCCATTTCAAGGATCTGTCTGTAAATCCATCGGTAAGTTGCAACAAGTGTGCGGAATACAGTATTTTGAGACATTTGAGAAACCGGTTTTAAAGGTTGCTCTTCTTGCAGATCAGTAAAATTTGGTAGAGATGACTCAGTTTGCGGGTTACGTTCTGCCTGGGAGTGTCTTCATAGCCTTTGGACTGAAGTGGTCATTGGACGCGACGACAGACCCGAGGCTTCCAGGGGACGATTGTGTGGAAGACAATCGCTCATCAAGCAGAGGAAGTCGTCGGGGTGTCCATAACACTCGGAGAAAAAAATGCTGTCGATTTAAGAACTGGCCAATGGAAGGAATAACAAAGCTTGCAATCACGGCAATAGGAATAGCTTCCTCCATCGTTGCTGCCTATCCGAATGGGGAACTGAAATTTGTTGGTGATATACTTTATGCCACTGTCTATTTATTTTTTGCCTTGTCTGGGCTCGTAGATGTTCTTGTATTTTACTGTCCATACACGATGCCCTTTGGACTTGATAAGTTTAGCCTATTCTTAGCCTTTACTATGGAAGGGCTCATGTTTAACCTCCATCTCAGTCATCAGGCCTTCATGGAGCAACATGTCCATATCCTCCTCGTCTGTGCCATTTTTGCCTGCGCTTTTTCCAGCCTCGTCGAAATCGTGTTGCCATGGAGCCGGATCGTCCGATTCGCAAGGGCCTTTTTCACTCTTGTTCATGGGAGTTGGTACATTCAAAGCGGGTTTATCCTGTTCAGCCCCAACCAGTCATCTGCAACAATCACTTGGACGTCCAGTGACGACTACAACAGTGCTCTGATTTGGATTTCCCTGACCTTTGCCTGGCACTGTGCTGGTGCCCTTGTCATTTTACTTATCCTCATGGCCTTATCTCGACGAAACAGTGCTCCACTGCCCCCACCGGTTGTGGAAGCCTACGAGCAACCCCGCTCATGCCCCTCTATTCCGCATTGTCATTTCTCGTCATTGTCCAACTATGGGGACTTAAAGGCTTGAAATGTTTCCATACTTTATCCCGCTCAAAGACATATAGATTACATTTTAATAACTATATTAATGTATTTTTTAAAACTTCGTTCTCTCGTCTAATTGTAAGTTTATGTTCTAGTTGTAAGGAATACTCGTATATAATTTGTAATAAATATTTAAGAAAATGTATATAAGTTATAGATAGAATCAGTATATGTTGGCATTTTATTTCAAGTTCACCGACATGAAAATAAGGTGTTGTGGTATGCTGTTCCGTGCTGTGCAGATATAAATAAATTAGGGTGTCTATGAAAAAATAAATTATCTGCTCCGCTAACTTCTATAATTGCGGTATGAAGTCACTGTATAAAAAATTTGATTCGATTTTAATTCCCTTCTCATCCAGGTTTCATGTTGTCCGTAAGTCTCCCACAGACTGTCATCGTATCACGAATTACAAGCTCCGAGGCTCCAATTGTACCCGACCCTTAATATTATTTTCTCACGGTGTCCAGAAACATTTTCCAACCCATCTGTCATCATTTCCATAGTGTGTTAGTGCGAATCGTCCTACTATTACTACATCTAGAATGAGCATCAGCTTTGTCTGTCGGCATACCCGTAATCCGAGCCAACTACCTAGAATTATATTTAATCTGATTCGTTTCAGTATTGCACTAGATATGATATCATATAATTTTTATTTATTTTTTCATTATGAGTCATTGGCGGATTGGTACACTAGTGCAGTACATGCATTAAATGGAAGAAGTTGCAATTTCAAGTCGCTGTATAACATTAATACCCGTGTAAACACAGTTTAAAAAACAATAAGATTGATATCAGTTAGATTGCTACCAAAAATATGAATTATGAAACATAACCAAACAACTCTTTGAAGATCCTCCTTCAAAAAAAATTTAGTATCTAACTGTTTGTATTGGGATTTTAAATTTTATCAGTAGGTCAGGACGGCACAGGTATAGAGTAGATTTGGTTGGAAAAGGGGATTTTTTTTAACCACGGCTATATCGGCTAAATACTACTAATACTATTTTTTTTAACTCGGAAAAGGGGCTTATAAATAAAAATCAAGGTATGACGATATGGGTAGTATTTATATACTAGATCCTGTGTTCAATATAACCAGGTTTTAACATTTTAATTTTAACTGCAGTTATGGAACAACTATGTTTTAAAATCAATTTCAAACGATTCATAATGCGAAATCGGGTTGGCGACATGTTGCTCATGACATATTATTTGTCGAAGATGTATTATTCAGATCCAGATCAACATTTAGGAGAAGCTTGAAAATCTTTTCATATCTAAATGTTGATTGAGTGTATGTTCTGCTTTTCATTTTCCATGCATAGAAACTATATCTCGATTATTAATACGCTTTAATAATCTACATCTAGTCTGTAGTGATGAATGAAAACATATTATCCGTCCCGTTTCTTTTTTTACTGATCAAGGAACCTTTTGGAAACAAAACAAGGTTTTTTTAGCAGCATTTGATCTCCCCTTATACTCAGTTTGGATCTGAAAGAAATCTCCAAAGAGAATGCATGTTGGGTTGCTTGACATATTATCATGTCTAAACGGTGGAAATTTAGAGTTTCTGGGTCTACTACTGCAATCTTCCTTCCAAATATTCTTTCTAAACTAGAGTAGAAGGGAAGGACTGGAATATCGTTCTCTTAAAGTATTTGTAATGTTTCTGGAAGCCCAAACAAAACCTTATAATTTCAGCAGCGGAATGCGAATACAAGACGATTAAATAAGGATTAAATATCAGGTTTGACATAATCCTCCTTAAAAAACTGAAGAATGTTCAAGTGACTTAGGGTAATATTGTAAATTAGCAACTGGATTTTTTAAGTAAGGAGACAGGATTGCAGCCATATCCGAATAACAAAAAATAAGCCAGGAATGTCGAATAATTATCGTCAACAAAATATCCTATAACGGAAAAACAGGAATGGTCATTTTTTTCGAGTATTTTAAAAAAACCACAAGGAAACTGCTTGTGTCCTTATAGACTTCAAAGATGAGCATGGACGATGTAATAATATATAATATGATCATCGTTTGAGGTCAAGTTGTCAACTCTTTTGCATTTGTATGATATTCAATAAGAGGGATCGTCTCTTTCTAAGGCTGGAGCTGGAAGACCAAGGCGATGTAGATAATCAAACGAATACTGTATCCAGTTTCACTCTCATCAACCAGCAGAGGAGACTCTTCTTTCTCTTTAGAAATTAAACTGCGGCAATGCGCTTTAATCCCTCGTTCAACAAGACTTGAAATTGTTATTCCTATTAATCAACTCCAATCCTTTTAGTTTTGCTTTTCGACTGATGATGGAGTATCGCATTTTCATTTATCAGTTAATTTTTTTTTTCCCGAGAAGCCAAAAACATTCGTAAATACTCTGAGTAGCATATCTTTGAGATGACCTAGTATCAAATATACAGATCATCTCCATATCTATGAAATTTTAACACTTGACTTGACCCTATTTTTTATACTACTACGCCTGCTATTCAGTTCAATTTGAATGTGTTTTCCTTTCCGTCTCGTCTTGAGAAGGGATGGATTTCTTGTGACGAAAAGTACGACAGCTTCACCAACCCTATATTTTAACCCTTGCATTCCCATCCATCTCTTTAGTTGAGGAGCACAGAAGTGTGTGAAAAAAATCAGGGAATCAAGCAGTGATTTGGGAGAGGAATCTACAGCACGACAGATTTATATCCGTATTTACTCCTAACAAACTAGAGAACACTTCCCAGTTTTTCCGTTTTCGGATATACCTTAAGCTAAGCCAGAGGGCTGAGAAATGTTCAAATAAATCCAAGCCAGCAAACTCCTGTTCCTCGTATTAGAATGATGTTTATGTAAGGAGAAGATGAATTACTGAATGTTGTGATAAGGGGAAGAAGCGATAGAAATGATACGTGTAAATGGGCAAAATAAAATAAACCATTCTAAAATCCGTTTAAGCCATCATATCAGAGGAAGGAAAGGTCCTGAAAAACCCAGAACTTGAAACTCACACCAATGAAGATGGATACCTGGATTTCCAAACATTTATGTGATGGAAACTTATGGAACCGATTTAGCATTGCAGATTATGACGGAGCCGATGATACTATATTGATTTAAATCGATTCCTAAATAACTGCCATCACGCCTTCGATTTATTTTCAGGCTTTCGGCAATATTCCATGACTTGGAAACTAGAAACACGTCATCAAACTATTGATTACAGACTGAGTGAGTCGTCCCCGTATTTATGTATGTGTCAACATCTCCCAGAATTTCGAATTAACGGAACTACCTGCCCCACTGCCCACACAGTCCATGAGAATGTGTGTATTTAAACGTCGGCAAAAAGCTTGGCCATTAATTATTGCTGAGACGGACTATTCCTCCGAAGGAAGGAATGGCGGATGATCTGGTCCTATATCAGAGAAATAGTATGCCCTTTCGGGGAATTCAAAACAGGGTGCATATAAATAGTTCCATGCAGAAGAGATGGAATTGAATACGGATCTTGTTGGACTTGGAACTGGTGAAAAAGAACAACGGTCGGGGGGAAGGGTCTGTTGAATCTCCAGGCATCGGGAGATTTATATCATTAGAAGATGAGGAATAGGTAAGGAAGGTCCACATTTCAACAGTTTCAACAAGAGTAGTGGCAGTTGTGCCTGGATCAGAGAGAGTCCTTATTTACGTTTTTTTATCCATCGCTTCTCGTGTCGACTAACTTTTTCTCAGAACTTTTATATCTTCAACTCGGCTGACAGAAGTTCAGTTCTGTTTTGTAAGTTTGGAAGTAAGTGGTGACTGGAGACAGGGGCAGTTATAGTTGTAAAAAACCATCAAGAGTCACGATTCAGGATATTCTAGTTCATCTGGAAACTGGATGGAAGGCAAGTAAGTGATTTCATTTACTTATCGCATCTCCTGACTGATCCCATTAGCTTCCTTGTAAGGACTGGACAGAAAAGAAATTTGTGTTGTTTTGTCTTAAATCAGTTTCGAATCGGTTTAGGACCTCGGTTTTTATGTTTAATAAGCACCGGTTGGGTTGGAATTCAGGAGGTTATTATTGCGGAAAGATGATTAAAGTAAAAATTAGAGACAGATTACATATACTTCAATAATAACTAAAAAAAAAAAAACTTTACGGAGTTTTCGGAATTTTTATGTTACCATCAACCAGGTAGATTGTAAAGCATACAAATATAGAATGAATCAAGAGTATGGTTCCTTTACATTGGCCTTTCATTTCCAACCCTTTTTACTTTGTTTTCATAACCCTGGGAAAAGCAACTCAAGGTTTTGAAGGTCTCTCTGTAAAAATAGAAATAAAGCCCCGTGGTGTTATTGTTAGTTTGAGACTTCATTTAATAACCATTTATAAAATTGTTATGAATTTACATCAAAATTAGCAAAGGAATATTAAATACTTCCATGATCTAAAATTTGTAGATCATGGAAACAGTTTTAGTCGCAAATTCATGGAATTCTTAACGTTATAAAGGCTTTGTCAAGGATAAGGGATAAGGTGGTTCTTTTTATCTTGAAAATCTTGAATAGTATCTTGTATCTTAGCAACTGAAATATCCATCTGCCTTAGATTAAATTCATAGTATATATTTTCAGGTTATGAATTTTAAATCTAGGATAGCCTACTGAGGGGACTTGGTACAACCAAGCATACCGAAGGACACAATGGAGGGTGAACATAATAGTACGAACCCTGGGATTCTTCAGGATGGCTTGGTAATGGTAGATTGGGACCGGAATACTTCATCTGGGGCAAATGAAAAGTCATTATTTGCCTTTTATCCAAGGAGTGCAACGGTTATTGCAGCAACAGCAGCTATTCTATTCATCGTAACAGGGGTCATAGGTACCTCATGGGATTTGATAAAATTTCTTTGTGGACTCTCTTTCGTGCAGGACATGTAAGTTTTCATTGATTTTTTATGTAACAACAGGTAATCTTGCAACGATCGTCGCTTTGTGGAGGAACGGGAAACTGAGAAGCCATGCAACAACTTGGTTTGTCCTCAGCTTATGCTTTTCGGATCTTTTATTTTGCACAATAAATCTTCCATTGACAGCCTCACGGTACATTCATGAAGCCTGGATTTTTGATGACGTCTTGTGCAAAGTTTTCCCATTTTTCTTTTACACCAACTTTGGAGCGTCTCTCCTCAATATAACGCTCATTGCAATAAACAGGTGAGTTTATAGGAGTCTGCTTTTATGGGTCTCAAATGTAATTGGTTTGACAAAGTTTTCTTGTTTTCCGAATTCCCAGATACGTTCTAATCTCCCATTACAACCTGTACGACAAAATATACACGAACCGGAATGTTTTCTTCATGATTTTGTTTGTCTGGACGTTCTGCTTCTCGATGATGATTCCACCATTGCTTGAGGTGTGGGGAAAACTAGGATTGGACGAGTCCAGCTTCTCCTGCACAATTCTGAAAAAAGACGGAAGTTCTCCCAAAAAGTTTCTATTTGTTTTTGGAATTCTGATTCCCTGTATTACCATCATCCTCTGCTATACATGCATCTTTGTGAGGGTTCGTCGGAGTAAACAGGCCTTGGCTTCTTTTCAGTACGGGCTTTTGTTATTTATTTCTAATGTTTTGATCATTCATCTACTAGATGAGATATAGATGCTATTATTTTTTTAATTAGGAATGACAGACGAGGAGAAACGGGGATAAGGAACGACAATGTGGCTATCTCTCAAAGGCGGGATGATCTTCGACTAACGAAGATGATGCTGCTAATTTTTTGCTGCTTTCTACTCTGCTTTCTTCCACTTATGATCTTCAATGTCGTTGATGATGAGGTATGATTGTTAAAATTCCAAGTTTCTAAAAACTATTCTGTCAAAATCGGAATACTGAATGCGAGATTAACTAAAAATGAATTCATGGCCTGAATGTCACCTGGATTTTTTTCGCAGATGCGTCGGTTTCCTGGTATACTACACATCATTGCGTCCATCCTAGCCTGGGCCTCCGCAGTTATCAACCCCTTCATATACGCTTTCTCCAACAGACAATACAGACAGTCGTATGCCAATCTTATTTTCTGCAAAAATAATGCTGATCGACAAATCTACAATGCCTCTCGATCCGGTTCTGGAAAAACCTTCTTAAGTGAAGTTGTTCAATTTCAACCGCGATCGAATCCAAATTCGGTAAAATAATGCTAATCGTAAAGAATTATTATTGTACATCCTGTTCATGGAACCATTGAGGCGTAGACAACAAAATGATTTGCTTGGTATTAGAAGTTGGAAGGGAATAAATTTTAATTTCACATGTACACAATTGTATAATTATAGGAAACCTTAATATATTTTTACAAGTTTTAGGTTACGACTGAAATCCCGGTGTAAGAAATGTATTTAGTCAAACTAGAACAAAATGCAAATACGAGTTCATCATCGTGTCGTCAACGTGTACAAATACAGTTAGAATACAATCTTAAAGGCAATAAAATCCCAATGGCCAATTTCTGGTCAGTAGGGTTTTGTGTATGTATGATGGTATGTTTCTGATTCACCATTTATTGGGTCGTTTACAAAAACAAACCATAATATCATGCATGGAAGCCCATTTTGATTAAGTGAATTATGTACTTAAAATATGAGTGATTGAACAAGTTATTGGAATGCTTTTTTGCCCTTTTTGTTTAGCATTGAATTCTTTACTTGAGTTCGGGTTTTGTATTGTTTAAAATAACCTTATCCGTGAAATACCATTTCGAATCTCAACATTAAAAGCGTATATGATTTTTTTAGATGACACAAGTTTATTTATTTATTTTGTCTATCTCACAGAATTCTGGTTGACTTCTAAAGCAAAGCAATCGTAGAAGATTATTTTTGGAGCTTTAAAATTTGGCTGTGCATAAATGTGTATAAATATATTATTTAAAAAATAATTACACATAATTATGATTCTCACAAACTAACTCAGGACCGTCTTAATCAAATTATTTTTTATTCAAACCAGAGTCCTCCGTTATTATTATGAAATTATTTTGAATCGCATATAGCTATAGTATTTTTGTTCAACAATATTCATTTTTCATAAAATAGATTATTACGGGTTAGCGAAAAAATGGTCTGATGTTTAATTTTCCTAATTTAGAATGTTTTCTTTGGTTTAAAAAAGTGTTACGATGGAGTAATGCAAACTTTAGATGTTAATTTGCCTTTATTATCCGAACATTGACCGAAACAAAAACCCCAACATTAGAATATGGCATGAGTAGATACTATTCCTAACTTAATTACATTCATATATGGTCTACTTTTGTATTCTTTAACTTATCTTCTTTCTCTTTACCTGTTTATCGTTCAATCACAGTTCAATCTTCTAAAAATGGTCTCAGCTTGGTTTATCTATTCTGTCGATTCGTCAGCTCCTAACTTTTTGATTCTCTGATTTGTTTTCACGGATTTTTAGTTATTAAATTGCTAATTCAATATTTTATAAAATGGCAGAAAAAACCATTGCAGAAGCACTAGGAGTTTTCCTATTCAATAATTAAGGCAAGGATTACACTATTCAGTATAAAGGATTTGTTTACGTTTAACCGGTTTAACAAACTAATATTCAGATCATTTCTTCCTAGACCATTTTCATGGGACCATTTTTTCCCTGATTATTTTTTCTGTGACCATTTTTTCCTTCAACCATTTCTTCCTGACAACATTTTTTCCCTGACCATTTTTTCCGACACCCTCTGATTGTTGAGTGGTCCAGTCTGAAGTTGTTGAAATTCATATGAAATTAATGTTTAAAATTTGTCTGAACCATTTTGCATATGTTTCTGGGATAACGACTGGAGGATACCCCTCCGGCATTCATACACACAGTATAAATTTATGTCCGCATTTCCAATTGGGTTAGCCACTACTGAAATAAGCGATACAAAGCGTGCGAAAATTGCTAAACCTATTTTCAACAGTTTTTCAGTAATTCTGCACCGAATAATGGTCAAATTACTTCTAGATGTAAAATATTTCCAAGTACTTTCTAAATGTAAAATTCTCATATTCCTGTTGAAAAAATTGGAGCATTGGTTTATGTTTCACGGAGACTTTGCAAAAAACGTTCAGAGATTGTAATGTAATGGGCTATATGGTGGAAATTTTTCTTTCAATCCGTTGTAAATGTATCATCATCACATCACAACAATTCAAATATTCAAGTTTAGCTTATTATAAAGCGGAAACAGTTTGATTGTGGACATATCAGTATTTGCTAACCATTTCCCTTACTATTCCATAACTATGATTACACCCAATGCACAGAACCATATGAACAGTAATACAATAATATAGACGGAAACTTATCATAGGAAATTAGAGCTATCTTAAATAATATTCTTTTTTAAATTGGATGCTTGGAATTCTTTTACGGCATATTTTAAAGCTAGGATATCGTAAATCGTAACCCATTCGAATAGATCGACCGAAATCAATTCCCTTCGGGTTTCACAGAATCGGGTTTATTTAAAAAAAATCATTAACTAATACAGTTTGAACAGGAGAATTTTCATTGATAACTTTAAAACTTCTCTACTCTTGCAACAGTCTAATTCGTAATTCCACAATTACTTAATGTTCATTTAAGCTGCCTTATTATAATCTGTGCAACTTTAATCTCTAAATTATTATAATAGTTTTAATTTTATGATTGTCAATTGAAACGCCTGATGACTTCAAAAGGATGAAACGATGACATTTACTTGAAATAAATACAAAAGCTCAAATGATTCTTCTCCTCCAACTGTTTTAAATCACGCAGGAATGATTTTAATATTTACAGTAAATTAAAATTTACTACTTATAAAGTAACTAATCTTGGGTTCACTACACAAAAGCAATTTGAATCTACAATGTCGCCACTTGTAAAATTGACCTATTCTAAACCTCTCTGGAAACTCCTAATTTTTCTAGCGTCTAGAGTTACTAGGAAACTCGGAACTTTGTCCGGGGATTAGGCTATCTTTTGGGGTTGTTTCTGGACATGGAAGAGAAATTAAACGTAATGAAGGCAGTCTTTGTTTCCAATATCAAGTACTCCAAGTGCAAGAGAAACTTACGAGGCCCTGCCACCACCTACCACACATGGGGCTAAGGCGATAAATGAGTCCATTCATGACTCAACCATCCCTAAATTCCATAGTAAGTACTCTAAAGCCAATCTTCAACCTACTGAACAATGGCTCGCGGTTCCCTGTTACATCTAATTGTAAGGAATGGGAATAGTTGCATGATCGCCGGCTCTATTGCTACTATACACTATTTCAGAGTTGAACGACAAAAACGGTAAAATCCATTATGCAATAGAAGTTTGATTTTACAATCCTCCTATGTCCTTATACGTCCAAAGAATACTTCTTCTATTGGGACTACTCCAAGTCCGAGTTTCTCATGGAGAGCTAATAAAGCTTCAAATAACGTCTTGGGGATCCTAAGATTCTTGAGGGAAAGATGCAAGTTTTGTCGAATCCACCCTCGACATTATATTCATCTAGTATGAGAACTGGAGAGTTTCCAGTCATGATGAGCATAGCATATATAGAATAGAGAGGTCCAGCTCCTTAAGGGTCTCTCCGACTGTCTTAACAATGCTTTTATAGTCCAGCCAAAAACCCGATATATCCAGAGAACTGCTTCAGCAAAGGGATGAATTCAAAGAATTGTTATGTCTTAAGGAAAGGAGAGAATCGCTGATATAAAATGTATGTTGAGATTTGAAACTAAAAAGCATGGCTTATAATAATATGCCCGTCCATTCCATAAAAATAAACTATATCCTCTGTTAATTTTTGTAAACTCTTGGATAGAGAGTGTGGTAAAATTGCTTCTCTGTTTCGTATTTCATTTCCCTATGGTCTTCTTCTCATTATGAATGATCTTTAACTAAAAAAAAAAAAGTTATCATGGGACAAGCCTCCAAGTCCCTTAGCCTGGAGACGAGTCGAAATGCATATTAGATATAATAATAATAAAATAATAATAAAAATGTTATACACATTCCAAGAAGGAAGAACAAGCCGTCTCTTAAGAGACTCTCTTCCACCATCATCAACTGATTTCTTGAGGAGTCGCCTTCAGTTGCAGTGAATGTGAATGCGTAATCTTCAGTTTATACAGTCCCCGTATATAGGAATATATCGAGGATGAAACTGATGAATAGGTAGTTCAAACTCAAACTTTACAATAATAATGCTATACTAATACCATATCCTCCTCATCCAAATCATCTCTCGGGACAAGAAGGCGAGGGTGGCTTAGAACAGTGGTTCTTTACCATACAACTGGAACACATCTTTCACACGGCTCTTTATCAATTTTGATGTCTTTTCAGTAAATACGAGGCCGTTGGAGTGTGAAACTTCGGTCCGATTCCTCAGTTTTTGTGAACTACGCTCGGGAACGGGATGAATTTACTGGAACTGGAAGGATGGTGAAAAGAGACCCGCCGCAGGGAATACCAGGTAAATCATCTCTAATTACTCATTTTATTTTGTAAATCAGAAGAACGATTTTTCATTTGATGGTAAACACGAAGGAGCCGGAGTATCTGTGTATGGTTCTCTTGTTAAAATCTTGCATGACATGACAGCAGCCCCGTCTCTGCTTCGTATAAACTGTAATGGCATTTTAAAAGTAAAAGAAAATTCTTGGGCAATATATTACGAAGAGATTCGACAATGCTTATGGATTTAGATAGTTTTTACTTCTCAAATTCATGCTAAAAAGAGTTTCTCAATATTCTACCGCTGTAGGACAAAGTGTGAAAAATGACAATGACAGAGTATTAGCTTTAATAAGAGGTAGAAGAATATTAGAAATTCTCTCATTTTCTTCGATGGACTAAAAAACTGTTTAAAACAGTTGTAAAACATCAGTCAGTTGTCCGCTGAAAAGTTAAAAGCTTGGTTCTATGCAAATTGAGTGTGTAATCTTGTATTCACATCCACCTCTACAGGAAAGCGAAATACTGATAGGAAACTCTTGCCATTTGATGGCTTTGCACAATCAATTCGTCACACCCTTTTCCGTGACTATGCATTAATAATCAACAATCATTTAAGTAATAGAAGAAGGGACTGTTATCCGAACCAAGTTTCTGGATCTTCTATTCTACACAATTTCTTTGCAACTTTTGGATTGAAAAGTTTGCCTTGTGTGGACAAGCTGAGCCTGAATCTAGAGTAGAAATTTGCCAGTAATTAGATACAATCTGTACCTGGATGCATACAATTGTTGAAAAATATATTAAATATCGATTTCCAACATATTTTGTTGAAACCAATAATTCGTCTCGCCTTTTTTCTGTACTTGCAACTCGCAAAATTGCGAGTTGAAATCCGAGATTGCAAATGCAAATGCGGATGATCTACATTTACTTGGGGACGGAGAAAAATATTTTGTATCCATTAAATGTACAGACTGTACGACTTTTGCAGAAAAATTTATGATTTAAAATTAAATTATAAATGAGGTTTCACCAATGAAATCGAGTAATTTTCTAACAATTTTTACACTGTAAGAGTCCAGTTCAATTCATTTTAACGGCATATCGAAACTGAAACGAGTCAAGAAATCCTTATCTTATCAGAGGCATTGTGAGGAACTAAGGTCTTCGTCTCCAGTCGAATAGTTTGTCGTCCTCTTCCATGCAAAGGACTGGAGCTTGTGGAGTTACATTTCATTTTTTGTTAACTTACTTAGTTTGAGTTTGCCATTACATTATAGAGCGAGAAATGAAAAGATGGAAGATGCACATATTTGTCTATCATACTAAATTATTTTCGTCGTCTACTGCCTATAAACCATTGACTATCCATCCATGGACATTGGCCTGCAGTGTTTTTGAGAAACAGGATGGCGATGGGACTGAGCCTTATAAAGACGAGTAAATGTATTAGAATTATGTGAATGAATGACTGAAGTAAAAATGCGAGCGGGCAAAGCTTTCATTAAGTACATGAGACGGAATAGTTAAAAATGTAACCCTTACACAGAGTTAAATATATTTACCTAATCTTCCTTCACAACAGATAAGGCAATGATGGATACTAAAAAATGTTATGGCCTGACTTAAAAAATCATTGATCTTTAAAATCATTCTGAAAACTAATGTTTTAAAGTGTTATGAATTGTAGTGGTACAGATACACCTTTTTGTAACAGAAAAAACTCCACGAAAGTATGCAAAAACTCTGTAACTGAAAACCTAATATCGGATGAACTCAATCAGTTAGGCGAAAATAATCCATCCGGCATTTATTTATCCTTAGAATATTGGAGGATTACATACATGAAAATAATTATTGTAGTTCAGTATGTATTGGAACTGGAAGTTTGTACTTTAAATAGCATCGATTTCAAAACAGAGAATAATTTTAATAGAATTTACTGAATTGGATGTCGTTTTGTTTAGATTGGAACAGAAATCTGATGAGACTGATAGATCCCACTTGTTTGGATCACCATAACTAGCTGAACTTCAAAACCGCTCACCAGCCGTCGAGCTATAAAAGATCTCGTCTAGAAATACCTGAAAATCCGAAAACAATGATAAATGGAAGATAACGACACTGCGGATTTGGAAAGGAAGCTGGATTTTTTAATTAAAAGAGGTTTAAAAAGGATCGTAATCGGTAATAGATTTAATCCAGTGCTAAGAAACTAATGAAACGTCAAGGTGAAGTGACAAAGTGATCACTAAAAAATCCTAGTGATGAGTTCTTTGGGGTTTTGTGCCGTGTTTTATCCATTTTGTGACATCAAAAAAATATTTCTAGCTGCTGGCCATGTTTTAGAAAGATAAAAGATGAATGGCTTTAAGGTATGGACTCTGGGATTAATAGCAAGGCTTCGAAATATTTAAAGTGAAACACTATTGCAGCGTTGGAATTACATCTACAATAACACAATACTCCGGTGCCAAGTACTCACCAAAGTGTCAAACTATTTACCCGGTTTTAAACTAGGCTTTAATAAGTCGCAAGATGGGTTATCATCAAACACGACGTTCTTCAATGAGGCTTTGTACAGCTCTCGTAATATTAGGTAAGGCTTATTAATTTTTTTATACATATCTAAATTGCTGGACTACATACATTTCAAAATACCGCAAAACGTACAAATATACATACAAAAATTAACGCAAACTTATTTCGTCACTACTCTGCATACGTTGTCTGTATACTAATGTATTTTTTCATAATACTCGAATTACGGACTTGTTAATATTATTAAGGGGTGAAACCCTTTACTGTGAACTTTGTCAGTCCGTCTGTCCTTCAGTTTATGCTCTAATTTTCGAACGGATAAACATTTTCCAGTTTTTCTTTCGAACGTTTGTTCTATGCATGCGAACACAAGTTAAGTTCGACTCACACCCCTGAATTTTGTTAATCCACCCGAATGTTAAAGCGCCACCACTGCCATGTTAAACACCACGGTTCTGCATATAAATGCATCGGGAATGACATATTTAATGACCTTAAACCCCTAACTGTCACGGGACCACCCCCAATCGTCAAGTGACGACTACCATGTCCAAGTAATATTCAACGGTGTGTACACCTTTACTCTATGGTTGGGGAAATATGAGATTCGTATGCAAAAGGACTCTCAGGTGTCGTGTCGGGCAATGACGTTAAATGTTTTTATGCCTTACGTATACGTATGGTTTCGCCCATTTTTTACGTGAGTTTGCAACGGTTTATTTTTTATCGCATTATTCATTAAACCCGCAAGGCACGTTTAGATCCATTTTCTTCTTCATCTCAATCATAGATATTTTTACTCACTTTTTATTAAAAACTGTAATAAACTGTTGCAAACGCACATCGCTAAAGGGTGATACCACGTAGCATGTTCCCCAGGACGAGGACACGTCGCAACAAGCCAGCGTTAAAGCACTCTAGCACGATGAAATACCACCTCCTTACTTATTTGACACGTGAAGTAAATTCGAATTGATATCCGAATGAGACTATATTATCCAATTCCATGGCCGTTAGCCTAATTCTCAACCACGCTTTCTAGTGTCACTCGGAGTTGAGCCTAGAAACGCCAGCGAGTTTGACATCGTAACGTTTGGCAATACCTGTAGCAACGTAACAGGTCTAGAAATAGACAAGTTTGATTAATAAACAACAACAAAAACGTAGAAATGGCGGCGGTTGTCGTTGGCTTGGCTATCACCGTGGTAGTAGTTGGTAGTAGTGGTGTTTAAGTATGGGGTAGATATGCAATATCCAGGGTGTGTGATCAATCTGGCCCAACTTCAAACTTAACTTGAATCAGGGGTCATATTAGCAATATCCAAAAGCGACGTTCAAAAGACTTTTCACCGTTCAAAAGTTATTGCATAATCAGACAGACCGAGACAGACCGATTGAAAGCATTAAAGGATTTTACCTTTAATAATGTAATAAAAACTCAAAAAATCATTGTAGAAAGCATTTTCTTTAATTTGACAACTATACATCAACGGAGGATGATAATGGATCTCTTTAATTTCTTTTACAAACAGTTCTAAAAAGTGGCTTGAGTCGAGGGGTTTATATATTATTTTACTTTCACGCTCACACGGCTCACGTAGGTAGAATTATAATAAAAGTATTAGCTTTCGCCAAAATGTATTCAAAATGAAGTATGTAGGTTTTTCTGGAATACCCCACCCCATAAAAGAAAATTTTACAAGTCAACCCATGCAATGTTTAAAAAATGATTATGAATGCGAATCCGGCTTAATTAGAATTAAAGTGCTACGAAGGAAGGCTGAAATTCTCATTTTTCGGATTGCAAAGGAGTGAACATCAAGACAGTAGTTAGACGCTTTGAGTATATAATTAAACTATTATACGATATGGTCTGGCATAGTTAACTAATTTTTTTTGGAGAAAGTCACTATTCGGGAAAGTTCTGAGACTGTCGGAGGAATGAAAAAAAATATAAATAAAATTAAGCTGTAGGGTTTTGGTATTTTAATAGAAAATTTAAGGGTCTTAAGGACAGTCTACTATTTAATTTTAATTTTTTCCCAAAGTTTTTGAAATTATCCATAAATTATGTACATGCAAAAATTTTTGTTTCAAGAAATTATCTTTGCTTAATGACTCGAACAAAACGGAAAACTCCTGTTCTCAATTTTTTTCAGATCTAAATAGGCAGGACATGGTGATTCAGTGAAAATTGCTTTAAATTCGCATATTTGTTAAATTCTAAAACATAGTTTCGCCGCTGACTCGCGTCAATTACATAATTAATTTTGATTTTTTTTGCATCCAATCTGAATTATTTCATGACAAAGCCAAGGAATCATTTAGACGTTTCAAATTTAACTTATCAATTACCTATGCATGAAAAAATTATCATTATTATATTTTGGTGTTGTAGGTTCAACTTTAGTAGCCTGCCAAGATATTACTAATCATTTGATACCTCAACACGAGCATAACCCCTACAGACGACCTCAGTCACATAACCGTAAGAACTCTTTTGCTTATTTTGGTTAAAATAAAACCAAACTGATATTTTAATAAAATTAAATAGAATTGTATAATTTAAAACAATTGTATCTTAAATCAATGACTTGATCCACTGCTGTGAAAATACACGCTTATCAAAAACATAAATAACAATTTGCATAATGTTTCTAGTTTAATTTGCACGAGTACAAACTGCGTATTGTAGAATAAACGGATGGCCTCCAGCTTGGTTTAACAAATAATGTATTATAATAAAAATATTACGCAAAGGATTCCTCTTATAATGCACTAAGCAAAACAATTTGTTAATATTAACGTAAAAATATTACCGAACAGTACGCACTGTCCTGAAGGGGTCAGATTGGTTGTACTTCAAATGAGAAAATTAATACCAATAATTTTGTGCACACCATTCAATGTAATTTGGTAATGGGCAACCTAACTTATGGGCATTTAATTCCACAAATTTGGAAGTCGCGGAGAGTTTGAAGAAACGCTTTGAAATTCAGACCACTTCGTCTTAACCTGGGAGACGGAGGAAAGACTGACGCTTCCAAAGTAAATGGGGTACATAATAGCCTAATCCGGTGGAGGTTACAGTATTGAGATATTTAAATCTGACCAGTTTACGGATTCTTGGGTTGGGCAGGAAGGGACGATAAATCGGAGACAGGAGGGGGAGTTGATAGTGACAATGTCAGTTCACCCCCACCAGAGTCCCTCTTGTTAGGGACACCACAAAAAAAGTCGACGACAGAGCGGAAACGGGTCAGTGTAGGGGGATACTCGAGAAAGTATTCCGAAAAACGGTATCAAGTCAACCGAACTCGACAACAGGAGAAACATTCCAATCGAACAATTCAAACCGAAACTCGCATCACATTCCATCGCTCGACTCCGGGCGAGAATCTTGGTCCCACCGGAGTCCGGAAAATCAACGTGGTCAACGAAACCTTTTCCTTTCCTACTGGCAAGAATATTTCCTCCGAGTTTCATAACATCACCTACTACGATGGTCTAGAAGAAGAGGACAGAGGGGACGATAACATTCATCCCTTGACGCATTATGTAAACGCTTTGTTTGGTTTCAAACGAGGCTCCAAAGGTATGATGAACGTTACGAGATATTGGAAAATGGATACCTAATTCGGGGGAATTAATACTAAAAGACTCTAATTCTAATCCGGAATTCATATTAATCCATTCCATGATCGAAAAAATACTAAGAAATATTGGATTGGCTTTATAAATACTGTTTCTTGACCGGCGACGGACTTCTAAGCAGGATTAATATATCCTTTGTAAATTTACTCATAAACACGGGTGCCTAATTAAAACTCATGGACCGATTGAAGAAATCAATGAGGATAAACCTGCAAGTAATACACCAGGCTTTCGTACTATTTATTCATTAAATTGCTTCTTTATTTTGCTATCGATAGTTAATGGGACGTTGTTGTTTATAAGTAATCGGGCTCTTGGTGATATTGTACTTTTGTTTAGAATTCAGAAATCTGTACTCAGTAATAAAAGATCATCAACACTATGAATGTAATAATAGTATAAGTGTAACATTATGCCATTGTAGTTAATATCTAATGGAAATGCGTGCGGTGCGTTTTAAAAATTCCAGTAATATTTGGAAATTAATCCGGTGGTTGGTGGAAGACTTTTTAACACTTTAACCTGTTTTGAAGTACCTCGTTAATTTGTTAAAATTGGTAATCAGGTTATCCTCCTCAGAGGGAAAAATGTGAACAGTCCTCATGCCAACCCGATGTGGGTAACCTTCTAATCGGGAGGGAAGACCGACTTAGTGCTACATCGACATGCGGTCTTCGTGGAGAGGTACGTGTTGGTTAATGCAGAGATCATATTTTCAAATATAAAGACTTCAAGAGCCTTACAAATTAACTATTTTCTAGGAACGCTATTGTATAGTATCTCATTTAGAAGATAAGAAAAAATGCTTCCGCTGTGACTCGAGACCACAATTTGCTCGAAATCCCATGCTCAGTCATCAGGTTGAGAATATTGTCCACAGATTTGCTCCGGGGTAACTAATTCTTCTTAGTTGATTCTTAAACGTCAACATATTAACAAGAAGACTTTTATGAATTTGTATCGTACAATGCGAATGCTTTTTATCTATATAATAGAACGCAGCAAAGATCATGGTGGCAGTCCCAAAATGGTCAGGAAAACGTATCAATTCAACTGGATTTGGAAGCAGAGTTTCATTTTACTCACTTAATCATCACGTTCAAAACATTCAGACCTGCAGCTATGCTGATCGAGCGGTCCTTCGATTTCGGAAAGACGTGGAAGGTGAATTACTAAAGCTGAAAATAACCTGTTCCCACCCCTAAATTGAAATTTGCCCAAGTAGTAGAAGGGAGTTTGCAGTACTTTAAGCGTCACGATGGGCTAGATTTCTACGTAGTGTGGGCAAATGTATACGTGGGCATTGTTCGCTTATATTTGTGGGCAAATTCCGATTTTCATTACCTGACCACCCAATACTTAAACATCCTGGTAAACAATACTGATTGGATTTCTAGGTCTATCGATATTTTGCCTATGACTGCGATGAAGCGTTTCCAGATATTCCCAAGGGCCCTCAAGCCAACATCACCGACGTTATATGTGAATCTCGATATTCGGCTGTTGCACCTTCAACCGAAGGAGAGGTCAGTTTGATTACACTTCAATGTTGTAAATCCCATCTGAGTATAATTATTACAATTGCCCAATTACAAAATTGACCAATAGAAATTTTAACTCGATAGGTCATTTATCGAGTTCTTCATCACGGAATCAGGCACATTAAGGATCCCTTTGCTGTTAATATTCAAAACTTGATCAAAATTACTAACTTGCGAATTAACTTGACGAAACTACACACCCTTGGTGACGACTTACTGGATAAACGGAATGACATACAGGTATTTAAAAAAAATGAATTGAAATTGAACCGCAAGTATTGTGTATATTAAATGCGAGTGTTTTTATTCTGAGATTCGCATTGTTTATCATTAGGAAAAATATTATTATTCTATTTACGACATCGTCGTTCGAGGTTCATGCTCTTGTTATGGACATGCATCGAGATGCTTACCTTTACCAGGAGTTCAAGTTCGAACCGATATGGTTCATGGGCGATGTGAATGCACACACAATACCAAAGGACTTAACTGCGAAGAGTGCGACGACTTTTTCAGAGATCTTCCGTGGAAACCTGCAATTGGGAAGGAAACCAATGCCTGTAAAAGTATGTATTTTTATCAGATGTATAAATAAAATCGATGCTTAATTCGGTTGGATAATTCGATAATCATATGAATCTACTTTAAAGAATGTAACTGCAATAATCATTCATCGAGTTGCCACTTCGATGCAGCCGTTTTTGAAGCATCTGGGAATGTCAGTGGAGGAGTTTGTGACAACTGTCATGATAACACTATGGGCCACAAATGTGAACAGTGCAAGCCCTTTTTCTATCTTGCTCAAGATCGAGTCATCTCTGACCAAGACGCTTGCCAACGTAATTTATTATTATTTTTATACGCATTTTGGGGACAAAATAAAAAACTCCCTTTTGCCTCATTATAGCGTGCGATTGCGATCCCCGAGGTGCTTTGGACGCGGGGATTTGCGACTCGAAAACAGACGGTGAAAGTGATTTGGAAGCGGGCAGCTGCCATTGCAAGACACATGTGGCTGGAAGACGGTGTGATCAATGCGAGGTTGGTTATTGGAACCTTGATGAAAACAGCGTTGACGGTTGCGAACGTAAGCATTAATTAAAATCTCGATGATTTAATTAAACTGTCAATTCAATAGTTAAGATAGTTTCAAATAGTTAATGTTATAAATCATTACGTTTTTGTAGTTTGCTCATGTGATCTCCTGGGAACAGTCGGTAACCAAGGGTGTAACATGGTTAGCGGAGAATGCACTTGTAAACGATATGTCATTGGGAGGGATTGCAATCAGTGTCTTCCAGAATACTGGGGACTCTCTGAAGACAGAGATGGATGTAAACCTTGTGACTGCGATTTTGGTGGGGCTTATGACAACATGTGCGATGTCATCACTGGAGAGTGTCGGTAAGTAAATGCACAGGCACTATCCAAATAATTTAATTGTGCTTAAAATGGCAGTGTTGATAAACAATTGTATGTTGAAAATTCAATTGTTTTAAAGGTGTCGTCCGCATGTCACCGGAAGAAATTGTAGTCAACCGGAGCAAGGTTATTTTGCAGGACATCTAGACTTTATGACTTACGAAGCGGAGACAGCAAGAACTGCGGTACGTATTACCAATATAAAGCAATTAAACTTGATTTTTGGGCCGGCCAGGTGTTTGAGGGGTGTGCCACTGTAATTTCAGAATCTACCCGTTGTGATACGAGAGCCGTACAGAGACAGGGATACCACTTGGACGGGAGTCGGTTTTGTTAGAGCATATGATGATGCATTTGTCGAATTTGATGTTAAAGACGTGGCCACGACTATGGAATACGATTTGATCATACGATATGAACCACAGGTTCCTATTATATATTTATAATCCGATTTGCCATTGCAGACGACGACATTATATTTTTTACTTAATTTTAGCAACAAGGCTGGCATCAAGTCAACGTATTAGTCATTTCCGACGAAGCTCCGGATCCTAATGGGCCGTGTGCAAGTAGCCAATTTCAAACAGGACCAACGAACATGCTTCTGAAAGGCACGCCCAAGTACATTATGCAAATGATATGCCACAAAGCAGTTGCTTACCTTACAAATCAATTTTGAATATTTACGATTCTTATAAATTAGATGGCAGAGAAGCTACCATGTATCCTTCCATTTGTTTGGAGGAGGGCAAGAACTACAAAATCCGTTTGGATTTTCAACCGGGAGGAGCACCTCAAGTACCTGTACTTGTAGATTCCGTAAGTTTTGGCGTGCAGAATTATTTTTGCAATGTTGAAAAAGAGAATCAATATATTCATAAGGCACATCGATTTTTAGATGGTATTGATGCCGAAAACAGACGGACTGCCCTTCTTTCAGAACAGTCAGCTAAATGAATATAGAAAGCAACTATTTGATAACTATCGTTGCGGTTCAACGTTTTCCAGTGCTTCTAGATACCCCACCCCTGAAGAATGTAAAAAACTTCTCTATAGCGTGGGCTACGCAGTCTTCGACGGAGCCTTTGAATGTGGATGTGATCCGACTGGTTCAAAAAGTGCCATTTGTGATTCACTTGGTGGTCAGTGCAGTTGTAAATTAAATGTAGTGGGTCGGAAGTGTAATCAGTGTGCCCCTGGAACGTATGGATTTGGTCCGGAGGGTTGCCAACGTAAGGCTTTTATTATTTCTCGTATACGATCTGGAATGACCCATACCCTACGGTGTAGATTAAAATAAAAATATTTTTATGCAGCTTGCGAATGTAATTCAATTGGATCGCTGGACAATTTCTGTGACGTTCAGTCTGGACAATGTCGGTGTCGGCCAAATACCTACGGTTTGCAATGCGATCAATGCCAACCTGGATATTGGAATTTCCCAAATTGTCAGCAATGCAATTGTCATGGGCATGCTGATATTTGTGACTCAAGTACTGGAACTTGCATTAGTTGTCGGGATAACACAACAGGGACCGGATGTGATAGGTGAGCATTTGAAAATAGATTAGCGTTAAGAACGAAATAGTAGTGTTCGACATTAAAATTAATTTGATTGATGTACAATCTTGATTAGGTGTGTTGAGGGCTATTATGGGGACCCGCGTCTTGGAATCGACATAGCGTGCAGATCTTGTCCCTGTCCAGGAAACATTGAAAGCGGCCATTCATTCGCTGCTCGGTGTGCATTGGATAGACTGACAAATGACGTAATATGCGAGTGTCAAGAAGGATATGCAGGTATACATACTTTAAATTGTAAATATTTAAGTTTCGACAACGAATAAGAAACTCTATTAAATATTTTAAACTCTTAAGGACCAAGATGTGATACTTGTGCCGACAACTACTATGGAAATCCTGAGGTTCCTGGAGGTCAATGTAGGCCTTGCAGTTGCAACAACAACATGGACATTTCCCGACCCGGTAACTGTGATCTGAAAACCGGAGAGTGCCTTCAGTGCCTCTTTAATACCGAAGGATTTACTTGCGAAAGATGCAAAGCCGGCTTTTACGGCGATGCAATTAATCAAATGTGCCGAAGTAAGCAAAGCAAAATTAGGTTTTTATATTCGGTTTCGCTATCCAGTACATATATTGACTAATTATTGCATTATCCTTCGGTTTAAGGCTGTGTTTGCGACATTTTGGGAACGGATGCTTCGGTTGGACCTTGTGACCGGAATACGGGACAATGCCCATGCCTTCCAAACGTTATTGGTCAATCGTGTGACCAATGCGAGGAAAATCATTGGAAAATTGCCAGTGGAGAAGGATGTGAAGCGTGTGACTGTGACCCTGTTGGCTCTCTTAACTCGCAATGCAACTCGGTAATTGATTACATTCGTACTGTTATTTCTTCCCTTTACGTTTGGATAATTTTTATTTTTATTCTTTCATTATTTTGATTTTATGAAACATAGTATCAAGGGCTATGTGACTGTAAACCTGGTTTTGGAGGCAGAAAGTGCGACCAATGTCAGACAGACTACTGGGGAAACCCCAATGTAGAATGTTATCGTAAGCTAATTATAATTCGTAGCAACGTCTTATGCTGTTAATGTCCATTCATTCACTTAAATTCGAACCATAATTATTTTGTCATCTCAGCTTGTGAGTGCAACACCTGGGGCTCATCCACCAGACAATGTGACCGAGTCAACGGCAGTTGTGTCTGTCTGGCCGGAATCGGTGGAAACAAATGTGACGAATGTGCCAGAGGTTATGTCGGCAGCGCACCGAACTGCTCCCCTTGCGGAGAGTGTTTCGAAAATTGGGATAGAATAATAGGAATATTGAAAGGTAAAATCAATTTAGTCCAATTCTGAAATCGGATTTCCCAATTAGCTTCAATAAATGCATGCTTTAACGTTATAGGAAAAACAAATAAGGTTGTAGACGCTGCCTCAAAAATCAAACAGCAGGGAGCAACTGGAGCGTACACAAGAGAATTCGAAACAATGAAAAGTAGAGTTGATGAGGTGAAACGACTCTTGGAAAGTTCAAGCATTAGCAGCAGTGATTTGGATGATCTAGGAACAATGATTACAGCAAGAAAGTTAGTGATTTCTATAATAATGTACTGTTCGCAATGATTCAAAATTATAAAAAATGTGTGCAAATTATAGGGAAACTTTCGGAAATACGTCGTTGGAGCTAGACAACGTTGAGGGAGTTTTGGCAAATGTTTCTCAAAGAATATTGCTGACAAATGTGTCTCTGGATGAATTAGAGAGGAAGGTTGACGCTTTGCAATCATCAGCAGATTCTCTTAAAGACCGGGCTATCAACCTTCAGGAAGCAAACGTTGAAGGTATATACTTTTCATACCAATCTGGGAACACTTTCCACATTTCAGTGTCCTTGCTACCATTTTCTAGATTGTTAGAAATATAAAGTATCGTTTCAGATGTTCTGGATTTAAGAAATACTCACTTTGCTTTTACCTACGATTAGCCCGCAATCTAACAAGGAATAACGCCAACGTTACATGCATTATTGCATAACTAGTGTAAATTAGTAAATAGCATAACTTCTGGCGATTATCAGTAACTTTATTTTGAAATATTTAAAATTCGATATAACTGACTTTACTAGGTGCGTTAAACTTAACCCGCGAGGCAAAGAGAAGATCTGACGATGCCTTAAGGCGAGCAGACAGTGTCCAGAAATCATTGAGTGACTCGGAAAGACAAAGACGCCGTATCGATGCCCTCATTACTCAGATTAGCCCACAAATGAATCGTACACAAGAAGAAGTTTCAGAGGCACTAAAGAAGCTTGGTGGAAATCTTGAAAATATCAATGGGTTCTTCCCGGACCTTAATACCTACGTTTGCGATCGGCAGGGGGATCCTTGCGACTCGCATTGTGGTGGAGCTGGGTGCGGAAAATGTGGAGGATTATCCTGCGAAGGAGCTGTTACAAATGCAGATAATGCATTGAAATATGCTCAGGACGCTTACACTGAGCTAAAGCGCAAGGATGCAGATGCTGAGGATTTGCTTAGAACGGTAGAACACTTTGATACAATGTCATCATTGTACAACGAATGTGAACTCAATGTGAAATTTATAAATTCTTGTTTAGGTAACGCAAACCAAAATTGAGGTTGATGAAGCCAAGGACTTGGCCCACTCAGTTTATTCCCAAGTGATACAGGCTAAAAATTCGTCTGAGAAAGCAAAAGGAACTTTAGAAGAGCTGGAAGGTGAAATCAAGACTTTCCTCGATTTGCTAGGAGCTACACCGAATGACATCCGAACTTTGGCAGAAGACGTACGCAAAAATTAACTCCAATGTTTTTAAATTCCACAAATTTATATTTGTATGTTGTTGTTGTTTTAATACTATCAAGCAGTTGCTATAAATTTGTATGTAATACAACAGGTGCTCAGTCAAAATATTACTATGAGACCTGAACAAATTCAACAATTGGCTGATGGGATCCAGGACAGTATTTCCAGTCTGACGGATATTGACGAAATCATTCGACGAACAGAAGGAGACTTGCGAACAGCGGAGGAGCTTAAAACCCTAGCTGAGAATTCTGCGTTAGATTTTATAAAATAGTATTTCTATACTTTTATTTGGCTTCCAAAATTTACCATTTTGATGCAATCTTTGGATTTCAGATTTCAAGCAGACAACGTTTTACAGGAAGCTGTCCAGGTCAGAGATGAACTTGATAAAACACTGGAAGCCCAAAATAGTGCGGAAGCTGCAATTGATAAGGCACGTGAAGACATTAAAGCTGCAGATATCGATTTACAACAGGTCTGGCAACAATTCCATCTCATCATCGTAAAAAAAGTCATTTGTCATTTTGGGATTAGCATTTTTTATCGCGAATTCATATTTAGATTGGAAGTGAAACGTCCGAGGCAGATCAAACGGCTGGAGAATCGCTAGCTGAAATTGAGATGTTAAAACGTCGTCTAGAAGAATTACAAAAGAAACAGTTACAAAACGAACGAAGACGGGACCAAGCTAAAAATGAGTCCGAATCTGCTCTTAGAAATGCAACGGCAGTTCAAGAAAATGCATCAAAGTAAGAAAACATACCATAATTCTATTTTTTTAAAGTATGACCGTAAATCTTCATATCATTTATTGCAGACTCAAAGATGAGTACTCAGTTGTTTCACAAACACTGGTACGAAAGTTGGCTCTCTTTGAGGGCGCAGAACAAAAGGACGGGGTTCAGAACCGAGCCAATCGACTTGCTAATAATGTCAACGACAAATTAAAAGAACTAAATGGTATTGCATCTGTGTATTTTTCTTCAATTTAAGTGCAACTCTGAGCTTGTTCTTATTATTCATTCAACATTCTTGATGATTCTAGAAATGGAAAACGAATATAAAGAGCACGAACGACGTGCTGCAGATTTAATGAATGAGATCGAAGGCCTTTCCCGACAAATGGAAGATCATCTTAGAGCGATTAGAAAAATTGAAGAGTATCACCGAACGTGCAATTCTTAAGATGATAAGGTATTTAAGTATCCACGCCACATATATTACACCTGTGTTGTTTTAAGCTAAACTGCCATTAGTTATTAATTGAAACATGAAACTTTAAATTTAAATTTACCACATCGTAAATTATTTCTTACATTTTATAATAGCGTAAATCTGCTCTTTTATTATTGTAGCCTTGTATTTTATGTTTGTCGGATTTCGAGATTTAAATTAATGCCCGTTCGCCGTATGACTTTTAATTTGTATTTAAATGGGCAGCTTCATTGTTCCAGTACAAAATTCTGATGAATATTTGGTATTTTCGCAATGAATCAAATAATATCCTTTACTTAATTAGTTAGTACTGAATAACCATCGGTCTAATCTAAAACTGTAAAGTTTCATCCAATAAGTCCTTCTTTCTGTTTGAACAAAATTCTTTCCACAAAAACTATTTTAGGTTTAACAAACCTCGAGAACCTCTCAAATGCAAAATTGTAATATCCAGATTGTAAATAACATGCATCCATTAGTTGTGACATCTGCATATAAATAAATTTGATGACATCATCTTGTAAATATAAATTTTATATGTACTTCAAACAAGGACAATCTGCCTGATCGGTCGAAGCAATAAATTATACGTTGTACGTAATAGCACAATTGATTGAGAAATACAACAATTGCAAATGGTGAATATTTTATTCAAGTTAGAATTAGGGAGTTACCTGAATCTATGTTTAGGATTATTATTATATTTTATTTATGAAAATTATCTGAAATATAACACTGTTAGATTGCATGTTTCTTAGTCATATCTCATGTCACTTGCTATTAACATATACTTTATTATATTATCGTTGATATAAATATGTATTTACTATTTCTTCATGTTCCACCTTACCTTCAGAAATCAGAATTTACAATATTGTTATAGTAGAAGATTTGGAAAGTTTAATCTTACAAAAATGTGCCATAATAAAACAAAGACCAAATAAATTTAGTGTTTAAAATTTGTTGTCGTATTTTCAGGAATTATTTGGATTTGTCAGCATCTTGTGTCCGTAGATTGTACATATCGATACTTATCATAGATATGGATAGTATAAAAACAAACTTCAAACTTATACATGAAATACAACAGATAGAAAGTTCTGATATTGCTTTATGAGCATCGACATCCATCTTTAAATGCAAGACACAGGAACCGTCTTTTAATATACAGTTTTTAAATTCCCCAGAAGAAGTTGTTTGTCAAAATCGTCTAAGTCGAAGGGGCTTTAATTTAAGTGTGGTGGCCATACTTTTCAATCAGTGGAGCTTATGCTATGGCTAATGGCTTTACGAGTCGAACATTCCATTACAACATTAGCCAAGAATCACAATAATATTTTCCTAATCGTCATAATTTTGAACTTTTTATTTAGTCGTTTGAGTTTGAGAGATAATAAGCTAATGTTAAGGTAGTACATGCCCTTGCCGTTAGTAGAGGACAGAGACAGACCGACCTAATATACTCGCATAATGGATTTTCCACATAATTTTATTAATACGGGCGTGGAGCGCGTACTACTAGAGTGAGGCGCGGGGAGCGCCCTACTCAGTGCGCGGGAGCGTAATATCTAAATATAATAAGGCGTCAGTGTCAGTATTTAGGGTGCTCAGTTAAAGTTGTAAAGCCATTTTCTAGCGAAGAAGTTTACGAAATCCCTTAACCTTACCCTCTTGTGCTGTGGAAAGTTGAAACCCGATGATTACCCGGTTTTGGAAAATATCCCAAAGGCAAAAAAGAAATAGAAAATATTATTTTGCGGTTTCAGTCTAAACGAACAATTTTCAACAGAATGCTATGTCGGATTAAAAAATCCCTTCTTCAGACCAGGTATTAATATTTCGATAGGATTCCTAACGAAAATGTTAAATTAGGGTTTTAAACTATACAGTGTTAGAGTTTTAATGTATATCCTCTAACAAATTAGGAGGATACAAGCTAACCAAACCCGAAATTTCCGGTTGATAATAGGACCCGTAAGTACCTTAGCATATCACTCCAAATGCAATATAAAGCCACTTCGTATTCAATATTACTTGCTTTAATATCTAATTAAGTGAGCCCTAGTTCTATAGATATTTGTTTTGTATAATACTTCTGAAAATCTGACACTAATTATAAGATATGTGAGACGGCCTAAAATTGTCGACGATGTCAGTTTTAAATTATTTGCAATACTGTCAAAATTAAGAGATTTTATTGACTTCTCTGCACTTGCAATTTTGCTTATTTGCCGACGTTCATTAAAGATATCCTTTTATAGCTATTTATTTCCATTCCAATTTTTCAATATCCAAATTAGTAATCGGAATCTGAATCAAACCAGAGTCGAGTCATAAAATAATTGCAATCTGCCTAAAAGTCATGTTTTTGCCTGCATGCACCTCACATCATCCATTATATTTGGGATCGAGCATCGAGGGGACAGTTTGGAGTTAGTGAAATAGTTAGTATGGCAGTAATGATAATTACTTTGCTATATAAATTGGATTTAGCAGTGGGAACAAACCAGATATTTCTGGTTCAGATTTAGCCTATGTAATTTTCATTAGCTTTCCATATACAACAATAAATGGCATAATTTACACACATCTGTTTCGACAGCTTTGAAGAAGTCGATGATTGGACTGGATTCAAGTCATATTTAATTTATTAGGATTTGGTTTCATTGAACTGCATAGATAAATCAATATAATAATATTCCCTAGAGTTATTATAATCTACTGATTAATAGGTCGGTACTAGCTGTGTGAGTTGCGATTTGCCTTTATGAAAACATTTAACGCATCGATTACTAAGGGATGATGATCAAAATCACATAATGAGTTTAGAAATTTAAAGCTTGCATATTCAGGAATTTTTTAACTGTCCTTCTGTAATAGTAATGTAATGACAAGTCGAAATTGCCTGAAACCTTGATTTCAATTCAATCATTATTTATGGACGTCACATAAAATATTGATGGTTACATCCATTGTGAATAAATTGGATAATGGGAACAGTCGTTTTTAATAATACAGAGGAAAAAAATGCCATCAATTTTGAGACTGTTCATGCACTGAGAATAATAAGTACAATTCAATAAAGGTTTTAATAGGGGCTGTATTATATTTGGGCTACCAATCAGATACTGATGGATTATTATTAGAGACGGCAACATTAATATTTATTTGCTTTAACTGGTTTTATGTTTGACGTCTTATTGGCTTGAGCTAAATTCTACACTTTCAAGTCAAAGTCAAATCATCAAGGTTTTTTTCCTTCCATTGTGATCTCGTGTTCCTTTATTCGACATATGTCATAAAAATCAACCATAAATCACATGAATTTCTTAACAAAGCTTACCCGACCTCAAGTTTGATTAGATATATTATTGTAGGTTTCAATTTAATTTGGAGAAATATATTCCAGTAACCAGTCTCATGACTACTCATTTGTCCATAAATATATCTAGATGCTAATATGCTACTCCTGGAACCATTGCATTGGCAATTGGAAATATGAACATGATTGATGGACATTTGCTGACATAGCAAAGGCAGCTTATTGACCCGCATGATGTAATCTCATTGATAATTGCATGCCGCTATAATAATTACAAGCATGCAAATCACGAAATCTGCTAAAAATAAGAGCACAAATCGATGCAAAATTAATTTCAAAAGCTTAATTATAAATCACACGGGTGTGTGTGTGTGCTACGGGCAACGGGCAACGGATTAGTCTGGATTCTGGAATACGCTAAGCGAAATCTTTTTAAAATACATATTTACCAACATATATATATATATGTCAAATAATAATAAGATCCATGGTCCGTCACTATTTAAACTACCCTTCCATTATGTTCACCTAGAAAATTACAAGCGGAATGAAGCTTGATCCAATACAAATTAATTTGTACAAATGCAATGAGCAAATTGGATGGATCCACACAGCAAGCACAATCGCATAAGTAAAATATTGTGGCCAATTACTAATTCAGAGTAAACCTTATTATATTATCCAGTTCCATGGGATAACCCATAATTTCTATGGGATAAACAGACGACCGAAAACGACTGAAAACGAAAGCCCCAACTTGCAGTTCGCTAAAAAACAATTATTTCATCTATGCTTCTTACTTTTGACAAAATTAGATACTGATGTATTATCATTCAAAATCCCAAAATAATGTACTCGAACCAACATGCAATACAGAAGCTTGCTTCCATCTCTAACTTGTTATAATTATCCAAAAAGCGTCAAGACTATCAAGAATAACGATACTTTAACGAGAAAAATATCTAAATTATCCCAACCGTATTGGATAACTACAAGGACAATAATTGTTCTCGAAGTCTCGAGATTCCATGTCATGTATACTGCCGTCATATAAACATGCAGTCATTCCGGCTCTTTTGAGATGGACATCCAGACAATTACGAAAATCCAATAATTCTCATCTCTTCTCATTCATTGTAATCCCTGTGCATGACGTCAAAACAAAATAATAATACATTTCTGACAATCGATTAGAAGGAAAATAATAATACTGACACAACAATAAGGCTCTGACCTCAATCTCTAAACACATTACGTTACATTTTCAATGCATATTCAACCTATTATTCTTCTGATTATTATTACCGCCTACTTTTATTCTTATCATCACAGTCAAATCAAACTCCTCATCTTTTAATTGAAAGGGGACGGGCCTTATATAGGAACTGCAAAACCTGTTGCCTTTAATTGTACTCGCCATCTACAAGTAAATGCAAATGCATGCATCCTTATACTATCACTTGTATGAGTGATCATTATCAAACGTAGTAATGAAAAATAAGCATATTTAATGTTCAACATATTATTATTAAAATCATTTATAATATTATTGAACGTCTGTGCAACAAAGTTCCATAAAAATATTCAGAGAGAGAGAGAGCGCAACTGATTATTGTGGGTGCAACAGTTTTAATACACTTTCTCACTTAACAACAACCTTTTTATCATTGTCAGCGTATTCTCAAGTACTTAATACTTGACAGTGGTGTATATATCAGTTGTACAACCTTTCCATTTACATGAGTTACCTTCTTGTTATAAAATATTATGGGCAGAAAGGCCGTGTGTAGGCTGATAATATATTCAATATTATTATTATGATCATGAAATGATGTACATCCCTATAATATCAGCTCTATACATACTATGTCCATCCCACCACAAACCAAACCAGCAGACAATGCCAGCGGATAAATGAGATAAATCCATATATTCCTAACCCGTCCACGAACAAGAATCCGGCTAAATCCACATTGGATTATCGCCGTCGACAAAAAGGCAGTCATTCTTCAGTCAACGTGATTGAAGGACAATCAAAAAGAATAATTTAATCTCTCTCTCTCTCTCTCCTCCCAATTTAAATCTCTACTGATTTATACTTGCTCTTCTGTGCCTCTGTTGTAATCTAATCTGGACGGGATTGGAACTTTGGAAGTCACCTGTGATTGCGACAGAGATTTCCCCGAGTACCCACTCCTCGATTCAAAAAATAAATCGGAACTGTACTCTGCGGACTTGGAGACGGGACGGACGATTTTTCTCTCATCCTTTCCAGTTATTTTTTCTTCATAGTTTTGAACCCAAACTCCGAGGTAAGGATCTGTCGGATTAATCTCTATATATTTAATACTCTCAAATATTCTGCTTATAAAGTAGAAATAGGTATGTGAGGTGAGGTGGTGAAGATTTGTCAAACCATCATAAAAAATCATGAAAAGCCAAATTAAAAAATAACCACCAAATGATCATCAAATTTGATCGAATGTCGAAGAACGTCAAACTCTGGATATTTAAAGACAAAAGGCATAGATCATAAATCATAACATCGTTTCATTACACATTAATTACTTCAGTTAGTAAAAGTTTACTATTTGCTATTAAATACTAATTAAGCGGAGAGGAGTTTAAGTTTCTAAGCTTACTAATTCCAAATTCAGTATATTTGTAGTGTTTAGTTCCTCAAAGCCCAAATCCCTATAAAATATGACAATATTAATAATTTAATTTCACTGCCATTAGCATGATTGATTTCCAAGTAATTGAGGTGGATTAGTTCATTTTTTATGGATTTTTCGAAGAGAGAAACCTGAAATTTTGCAATCATCTCAATTGGATATATAGGGAGATAATATGAGATAAAAAATATGAAGGAGGAAAGTCCACGCTTTTTCCTTTTTTATACTGTTTATTGTGGGCTCATCAGCTCATGATATAGTCAACCAAACTCTGGGCCAAACTTTGCATGAGAAGAGCAAGAGAGGAGTAAATTCTATAGATGATCGAGTATCGACCGATCAACTTGTCCACCAACCTTGACGGACAGGTAGATTTCATCAGCTTGATTGAATGTATGTAATGCACTTATGTATGTGAATGTTGTTCCCATGACGATGACGAAGAGGACAAATTATATGTTTTAAGTGTCGAATCCACTTGTTTAAAGATACAAGTAATTTAGTTTTAAAAGCAAAGCCCTCCTCCTTGAGAAGTTTATGCATGTGATACACAATGCTCAATAATCCTTATTTTTATCCTCCTTGGATTTGAAAAATTATATTTAACTGTAACCTTGTAACTGTACTTTGGTCTTGTAGAAGACATTATAAAATCCAGAGTGGATATGAAGGATTCGAGAAGTTCATTAGTAATCACGAAGGGAGTTGGGAATTCTTATTGTTAGTTAGCCTCTGTAATTTTTAAACAGGATTTAAGTCTACGTCTTTTATTAAATCCCCACACTAGATCCTACAATGCCTTGCCCGTTTTTGACCCGTCTTCCTTCGTCGTTCGTCCGGAACTATGGGTCCACTATTTTGAAGAAGTACGGAGAATCCTGTCCCGTTGTTAGTAGGGCTCTCTCATCCCTTCCGGCAAGTAACAGTAAGTCTTTATGAGATCTAGAAATAGATTTCCAAGTCTTTCCGGGATGGTATATAATGGTACCCTATCTCTGGATTTTACATATTAATCTCTATATGCATCTCTAACTGCTTCTTGAAGGGAACGAAGAATCTCCTGACGGTGGGAAATGTCCGTTTCTGGCATCAGAAGGTGGAAATGGTGTCATGAAAGAGGCAAGTCCCGAGGTCCAACGGGATATTATTGAGATGAAGAATGAGTCTGGGGATGCATTTCCTTACGAAGCCTTCTTCCGAGAGCAAATCTTACGGAAGAAGAATGATCATTCCTACAGAATCTTCAAGAAAGTCAATCGGCTGGCCACCAATTTCCCAAATGCCCATGAATTCAGTTGGGGCAAACGACCGATCACTGTCTGGTGCTCTAATGATTACCTAGGAATGTCTTGCCACCCGGGTGTTAAAAACGCTGTATGGTATGTATAACAAATCAATTAAAGACGTCGAGATGGATTGTAATTTTGTAAGTGGGAGTCGAACTTGAAAATCATTTCTAATTTATATCTGCATTGTAATTAGGGACGCTTTGCAGAATCATGGAGCCGGAGCTGGGGGAACTCGAAACATCTCCGGAAACTCTTTGTTTCATGAAACCCTAGAAACTGAATTGGCATCCCTTCATCAGAAGGACTCCGCTCTACTTTTTACCTCTTGCTTTGTGGCAAATGATTCCACCCTTTTTACCCTTGCGAGGTCTTTACCTGGTTAGTTGGACAGAATATAACGTTGGATAAGAATTCAAGAATATTGTCGTTTTCAATTAAAACTCATTCAATTCGACAGGATGCCACATTTTTTCTGATGCTGGAAACCACGCTTCCATGATACAAGGGATTAAGAACAGTGGAGTACCAAAACACATATTTAAGCACAATGATCCCGATCACCTTGAAACCCTGCTGAAAAGTGTTGGCAAGAGGGTCCCGAAAATTGTGGCTTTCGAAACCGTGCATTCCATGACTGGTGCCGTTTGTCCATTGAAAGAGCTATGCGAGGTGGCTCATAAATATGGGGCAATAACATACATTGACGAAGTTCACGCCGTCGGACTTTACGGTGATAATGGTGCTGGAATCGGCGAACGTGATGGCCTTCTTCATAGAATGGATATAATTTCTGGGACCTTAGGTAATTATTGAACGTTATTTTTTGTACACAAATACCTATGTATATTTATGTAATATATTGGCATATACAGGGTGTTTCCGTTCATTGTCCAGGTCTTTGAAATTAAAAATCTCAAAAAGTTTTGCTCCGATTTTCATTTGGTTTGATGTTATGGATAGCTGAAAGTCTAGAAGGATGAATGCAGAAGAAATTGGGAACTTTGTTATTAGATTTTTTTTTAGATGACCCATGCGGGTTTTCATAAAAAATCGAAGACTTTTCTTGGGGAATATTCCTTAACAACGCCTTAGCAACAATCAAAATTAAATCCTAAATTGAGATTTCTAAGAGTGAAAGAATAAGAAAAGTTTTAAAATTTTGATTGTATTGCTATGCGTTGTTAAGGAATATCCCCGTCTACTCCAATGTAAGATCTTCGATTTTTTATGAAAACCCGCATGGGTCATCTAATAAAAAATGTAAGTTCCCAATTTCTTCTGCATTCATCCTTTTAGACTTTCAGCTATCCATAACATCAAACCAAATGAAAATCGGTGCAGAACTTCTTGAGATTTTTTATTTTAAAGACCTGGACAATGAACGGAAACACCCTGTATTTTGATGTAATACATGTTTAAATTCCAGGCAAAGCTTTTGGTAACATCGGTGGATACATTGCTGGTAGCGAGAACTTGGTAGATATGGTACGAAGCTATGCTGCTGGATTTATTTTTACGACCTCATTACCTCCAACTGTTTTGGCCGGGGCACTCGCCGCAGTAAAGATTTTGAGATCTAGTGAAGGGCGACAACTGAGAGCTCTACATCAATCAAACGTTAGATACTTGAGAGAATCATTGATGAATGCTGGAATTTCCGTGGAACATACACCCTCACATATAATACCAGTCTATGTAAGGCACCCATATGACATATGCATCTTCATATTTTGGCAAACCATGCTAATAATATAATCATATTTCTTAAAATTATTAAATATAAACGTTAATATATTTTAATAATAAATAGATTGGAGATCCATCCCTTAGCAGTCAATTATCCGATGAACTACTGAAGCGCAAGGGGCACTATGTTCAAGCTATTAATTACCCAACTGTTCCAAGAGGCCAAGAAAAGCTTAGAATTGCTCCAACCCCTCATCATACCAGGGAAATGATGGACATCTTTGTTAGAGATTTGGTTGAGGTTTGGCAAGAAATGGGTATTCCCTTGAAAAATCGTCCTTGCTCTAATGTGAGATTATCCCATATTTTACAGGCTTTATATTTAAAAAAAATTACCTGGAGTAATTAAGTACTTACTATTTTAAACTGTTTTTAGGAATGTACTTACTGCAAGAAACCAGTGCTTTTCCAACAACTAGAGTCCCGAAATTCATGGACTATAGAAGAATTGGATTTGGCATCCAAACAACTCTGCACGCTTCCAAATTGTCCTCAAATCGCAGTTTCTGCCTGAGATTAAATTCATCTATGTCTAAAGGCACACAAAACTCTCCATCCGTTATTGAAACTCATCTATGAATTCATTGTATTTGCTTTAATCTTCAATTAGCCTTAGTTAATTGGTTTCCACGTCGTTATTTACTATAGATTTATCCAAAATATATCATGAGAATTTATTAGCCAGTTATCAAACCGTGTTTATTTTGTTAGTGTTCCAAATATTGATAATTGTTATTCGCAGAGAACAATTAAAATCGGGATTTTCGAAATATGTAGCTGGCTTAGAAATTTTAGTACCGCTCACCGTTATTAACTTTATAAACGGTCAGTATAAACCAAGTAATCATCAATCATAATAATCTATTGTCCACATGCAAGGAAGGTGGTCTCAACGGCGACTAACAGTTTAAATTGATTAAAAATGGACTACATTTATTGTTTAATCGTATAATTGAGAAATTTTTACACGCTGGTGCGGAGGTCACGGCAAGTTGGGAAAGCGTCAACGTGTTTTGCTGGGTGAGGGATCACGCCCAGGTACGAGGTAGGTTAGGTTAGGTTAGTTAGGTCAGGGCCATATATATGAACGTATCTTCTAGTAACTCGCAGGGCTTGATATCCTACCATTCCTACAGACCTGACAAGGGCCGAACGGGAAAGACCAAAGCCTTATAATTTTGAAATTTTTACGATGAACTACTAATGTGAACAATACAACCATAAAAATTTGTTGCCCTAATTTGTGTTTACTATGTTTAAAAAATCGCAAATACAAAAAATCAATGGAATTAACATTTTCAACCGATTTTCAAAATTTTTACATGTTTTATGCGAAAGACGAAAGAGTAGAAGTTTATGAAAATTTAAGTCACAGTTTTCTGATATTTTTATATGAGAATTGGGTTATTCATAAACAATTTTGAAAAATAAGGTATAACTAAGCGGAAGTTACTAACATTTGCACTTATTAAGCGCTTGGAAATTTCCATTTAAATAAGACACTCATATTTGGAGTTAGAGCCATAAAAATTTGTTGAAGATTTGAACTCTGAATTGTGATATTTCATTTCAATCAATTCGATGGAGCATAATATATTCATAATATTAATAACATTTGTTGGAGATTAAAAAGTTTATGCACCGTCGATGACAAAATCCAAACAAACCCAATTTTTACTTGTCACTGACAGTCCGGCACCCGTAAAGAAGAACAGTTGAAGTGAACTGAAATTATTTCAAATCAACTGGCTAATGTGCAAAAATGCAATTATTTAAAGTGATATTCTGCTGATCTGATGCACTACACACAAGTCGCTGAAGTAATAAATCGAATAAGGATATATAGAATAAGTGTCTGACCACGCCTTTATTTTATTGAATTGATAAATGACACTGCAAAATAATAATCCTAACAATCATTCATTAGGAATATTAAGATATAGAGAACTCTATATTTACTTCACCCTTATGTGTTCTTATAATATTATCATCAGTATTGCGTCAGCATGTGTGCTATGAATTATGGACAAACTATAGTGGATATGCCGAGGCAGTATTTCGAAGTCAGCAGCGACGGGAATGTCCTAACGAGCATATAGAGAAGGCTGGTAGTGTGTATCATTTCAATTATAAATATTAAACCGTCTTTAGTATTTTCAGTTTTTCCCAAATTTTTATGACGAAGGTGTCATATTATTTATTTTAAGTACACATTTCAGAAGGGCTCATCACAAAGTGGTAGGACTCCAGATCGGGGATAAATAGGCGCTTAGTTACGCGGGCTACGTCGATTTGTAGGCTCTGCCTACAACATCGCCTATCAACTTTTGCAGATTGATTTAGGCATATTTAATTTACTACAAAAATCCTACATAACTGATTTTGCCGATGTCGGCTCAGCTGACAGATGGCTAAAAATCATAACTCCCTTACCAATATATTTAGAAACTGATGTTTAAGCAATATAAAGTTATTGCACTTTTGTGCAAAAAAGAATTCGCACAAGATAGTAGTAAAACCACGAATTGCACGGCCTAACTAAATAAACTAGATCAGTCAGTATTTACATATAATATATCCAAATCCATACATCATTTAGCACTGTAGCTTTGAAGATTAAATATAGGTCGCATCAATAGGCGCAATTACTGAATGACAAGTATTTTTCGTGCTTAATTATTTCAATGGATCTTTTAATACGACTCACTAATAATATATGTATGGACAGTTAGTTTTTAGCACTTTCTTTCAGCAGCAAAAATATCTCCAACCATTAACACTCGGGTTCGCGTAGATTTGAAAGTCCATACAAGAGAAATAGCTCACTGTCCTTAAATTCGTAGATTATAAACTATACTTGTACAATGACTTAAATAGTCGTAAATCGACTTTCAGAGCTTCACGACGGCACATTTCACTCAATATACTACGTCGGAACAGATAATATGATTGCTATATAATAATGTGAACTTATTGATAAAATTTTTAACTCTAATAGATGTAACGCAAAAGTGCATCGCTTGAGATAAAACAGGCAACGTACATTTATTAACCCTTACTTACACAGCAGGGATTTTAAGTTACGGTTTTGATGGGTCATTTTGATAGCATGATATATTTTAAAATCGAAGATTTTTACGGAGAAACACAAAGGATTGAGATTGAAGCATGTGAACCATCTATATCTAACATCTTCTTCGTCATATAAAGAGCAAGTGTAATGTAAGAAAATACATGAAAAAGGGGGTTCGATTGGGTATGTTGGAATTCATAATCAATCCGATTGTATTAGTTCCCCAGTGCATACATCTTGGTCCACTCTCTAGCGTTACGAATGGCTTCCTGTTCATTCATTTTCCACAACTCTGCTACATCATTTGCCAGCGGGTCATCTGGATTTGGGGCACTCAATAACGCTTGAATAGACAGCAAGACAGTTCGAATTTGAAGCGCTGGACTCCATTTGTCTGTAAAAAAGATCAACTTCTTTCATGACACCAAATACAGATGGACTGGTAGAATCACAATAAAATATTAAAGTATAAATATTAACCTTTCAAGATATCGAGGCAAATTCGTCCCAGTTTATCTATATTGGGATGGTAGATTTTAGTAATGAACCGAACTTTAGGTGCCGACATTGGATAATCTTCGGGCAGAAACAGTTCTAATCGAAACACTCCTCCTTCAAATGGAGAACCTTCCGGACCTGGTTTAATTTTAAACACAATTTTCTTTCATCAACCTCTATTAACTGGACTTTTCAAATTTTTCAATTGCTATAGTCAGATTTTTTTCATAGTTGATAATACTGGTACTGGAGTCATTTTGATTTTGGTATGTAGTACGGCTCAATTTATGTCTAAAACTTTAAAAACTTTATTCAGTCCTGCTTTATTTAGAATTGGGAAAGTATGGGTTATAGCTAGTACGTAGTAAGTAGTAACTAGTAAGAACTAGATAATTTTTAATTAACAAACCCGGCGAAAGGACTAGAAGTTGAGGGAAAAGAGTATTTTAGTGCAGCAGTAACACGTTTTAGAATCCTATTCGAAACTCTTGTAAATTCATTTGGTAGCCACAAACAATGCAATTCTATAATCACATATTAACATTACATGATATCACGATCATCCAACTTAATTACTACAAGAAATTATCGATTTAGAATTAGAAATGTTACAACTCACCCGTAACCACAACGTGAAAATATCGGGCATTGTTATCATCAGGAATAGCACTTATTCCAGGAACCGGTTCTTGCATAAGACGTTGAGTTTCCTAATGTCAAATAAATGTGTAATGGAAAAGTATTAGGATTTTGATTGTGTTTTTATACTCATTTCACACATTTTAATTTTAAGAATTCTTAAAAATTAGATCTTTAATCTCTAATCATATCTCATGTTGTAGTATATTCAAATCAAAATTTGAAATTCAAAATAGGAGTTTCTTTTCTGCTTGCTCTTATTTTTATTTTAAAGTCAAAGTACGATTTTCAAAGCACTAATTGAGTCATATTCAGCGAAATTACCTTGATAATTCTTCGTGGTAGTCCAGTAGCCATACTGATAACTGATTCCTCTTCCGTCTGTCAGTCTGTCTATCGTGGCCGGCTTTAAAGTTTATGAACTTTCGAAGTTCACAATCAATTAGTTTCGTGGCCTTCTTTCTTTCTTTAGTGAATAATATTCACTCCCCCTGTTCTTCTGTAGACGTGGACCAAGGGTGGTGGGGGGACTGAACCATTAAACTAATTTTGATATCCCAATTGCAATGACCAACTCTTCCCTTTCTGTCTGCTGAATTTGAAATCGGCAATTTCCTGTCCTTCAATTCTCGTTCGGATCCAATAATTCCCAAGTTTCTTGCTATGGTGTATCGGTGTATGTGGTCTGGTATGGGATGAGGACTTGAGGAGAATTGTATTTCTGCACTTTCTATATACCGCAAGGAGATGTTAAAAAATCGGATGACGGGTGACTGCACTACTCCCTCACTCTGCTCTTCCACAGCCACAATAGTTTTGAGCAGAGAGCCTGATTCAGCCAAAAACTTATTCCGTGAACCTTGATCCATTTCAACGCATTCCCTCCAGATGACACCTTCCCACTTACATCCAAACAGCTCCTGCTAAATTCGTACAAGAAAATTGGATAATGTCATTATGTCGTTCGGAACATGGAAATGACAATCATGGCCTCATATGCGTGGGCAACTTTAGGTTTTTCGCTATCATGTATTCATGTTACAATTTTCGTGTTTTGGATTGACTCAAATGCAACTAAATGCAATGCGTCAGTGTTTAAAAACTAATTGATTTACAAAAACATGATGAAAATTGCTTATCGCTTAATTTTGAAAATTTGTCGTTTCGTATCATTCAAATAATGTCATTCGGTAGTAGAGGAAATCCGAGAGGCCATCCCAGGCCAAAAGACTGTTGGTTGACCAATTGTGTATATATGCGTTATAATTTAAAGGGTCGTGAAACCCCTTATTTTGGTATGCGGAAAAAAGCGCCCTTTAAAAAAGCGCCCCTGCCTCTAGAATAATCGCCCCATGACTTTAACTAGTCTACTGCGCTTTTAAAATCGTTTAATTGTAGAATTGATTTGTATTTAAAGTTGAAGTAGTTAGATGTTCAATCCTTCAAACACTTCATGGCTTCAATGCTAACAAAGCAGGGCCAGGGAGGTTTCACAATCTCAGATTGACTTAATTTTTTTTATGAAGAATGTACAATTCATTTCCTGGACGTTAATTACAAAAATTAGCGGCCCAATTTTATGCAAGCTTGCTGTATTTAAAGAAGTGCTATTCTAGTGGCAGGGGCGCATATTGCACCGGGCGCTTTTTGTAAAGGGCGCATATTGATTGCTGGGGAGCTTAATGCTAGAGCCGCTTATGACGTGGCGCTTTTTTCCGCAAATCCTTATTTTACTTCGTCCGTCCGTAACCCCCGAAGTTTTTACATTTTTTTCGAATATTTCTATGATGAGACGTTTTACTTCTTGAGTTTGAATTTGATTGGAAATTAACTAACTTTAATTAAACGTACACACATACTGTGAACAGTGAACACATACGGTTGGAGTATAGTTGCTCTTGCTAGAATTGTCTTTCCAAATTATCCAAATCTTTGCCAAAATTGACTTACCCGAATTGTACTTTCACTTTTACACCAAACCAAAACCTAATTTGTTGATTATAATTTAATAATATTTCCAAAGAATAATATGACGGCAAGATTGTAGATGGTCATTTTCAAGTTTCTTTGCACCATGCACAAGCAGTAAGCACGAAGCGAAGCCGGCAATTGTCTAGTAGATATTTAGCTGGAAGAGTTGTTTGTTTGGGTGAAAATGAGAAGGTGTAATCTGGATAGAATGAGTTGAAATGTAGCGGCAGAAGGCGTTAGGAAATACGTAGTTGACAGTTTGACACTGTCGGCATCAAGCTCTCTTTCCTCGTCCTCACACCTACCTGTGGCTGTGCTGTGGCTCTAGTGGGAAAACAGTGTGAGAGTCAGAGCAGCGAGGTCCGGTCTGGTATTTTGGTACGTGTAATCCGCCATTCTACATTTGTTCATATTCAATTTTATATTTTGAATCTCTTTGGCGAAGAAGAAGAGGAATCAGTTATCAGTATGACTTCTGGACTATCACGAAGAATTATTAAGGTAATTTCGCTGAATATGACTCAATTAGTGCTTTGAAAATTGGACTTTGACTTTACAATAAAAACAAGAGCAAGCAGAAAAGAAACTCCTATTTTGAATTTGGATTTGAATATACTATAGCAATGAGATGTGATAAGAGATCAAAGATCTAATTTTTAAGAATTCAAATTCTTAAAATTAAAATGTGTGGAATAAGTATAAAAACGCGATCAAAATCCTAATACTGAATACTTTTCCATTTGCCATTACAAATTTATTTGACATTAGGAAACTCAACGTCTTATGCAAGAACCGGTTCCTGGAACAAGCGCTATTCCTGATGATAACAATGCCCGACATTTTCACCTTGTGGTTACGGGTGAGTTATAACATTTCTAATTCTAAATCGATAAGTTCTTGTAGTAATTATGAATTTAGTTGGATGATCGTGATATCATGTAATGTTAATATGTGATTGAATTGTTTGTGGCTACCACTACTGCATACTAAAATACTCTTCTCCCTCAACTTCTAGTTTTTTCACAGGGTTTGTTAATTGAAAATTATATAGTTCTTACTAGTTACTACTTACTACGTACTAGCAATACACCATACTACCAACTCTAAATAAACCAGGACTGATAATTTTTTTGAGATATAAATTGAGCCGTACTACATATCAAAATCAAAATGACTCCAATACCAGTAGTATCAACTATGAAAAAAATCTGACTATAGAAATTGAAAAATTTGAAAAGTCCGTTAATAGAGGTTGATGAAAAATGTGTTAACAATTAAACTAGGTCCGGAAGGTTCTCCGTATGAAGGGGGAGTTTTTCGATTAGAACTGTTTCTGCCCGAAGATTATCCAATGGCGGCACCTAAAGTTCGGTTCATTACTAAAATCTACCATCCCAATATAGATAAACTGGGACGAATCTGCCTGGATATTTTAGAAGGTTAAATATATACTTTAATATTTTATTATGATTCTACCAGTCCATCTGTATTTGGTGTCATGAAAGAAGGTGATCTTTTTTTACAGATAAATGGACCCCAGCGCTTGGAATTAGTACGATTCTGCAAGCTATGATCTCGATAATGATTGACCCAGCTCCAGATGATCCGGCGGTAAATGATTTAGCGGAGAGGTGGACCAAGAAATACGCACTGGGGAACTAATACATTCTGATTCATTATGAATTCCAACATCGAACCACATTTTTCATGTATTTTCTTGCATTACACTTTACACTTGCTCTTTATAAAACGATGAGGATAGATAATTTAGAAAATGAACCACCAAAACCGTAACTTAAAGTCCCTGCTGTGTAGGTAAGGGTTAATAAATGTACGTTGCCTATTTTATCTCAAGCGATGCACTTTTGCGTTACATCTATTAGAGCTAAAAATGGTATCAATAAGTTGACATTATTATATAGCAATCATATTATCTGTTCCGACGTATTATTTTTTAGTGAAATGTGCCGTCGTGAAGCTCTGAAAGTCGATTTACGACTATTTAAGTCATTGTACAAGTATAGTTTATAATCTACCAAATTATCGAGTTTTCGAGTTGCATAGGTGTTTATATATGCATAATTGTTAATATATTCATCTTGTCCGTCCGGACGTATGCGCTCTAACTCCGAAACAGTTAAACTTTTTAATTTTTTTTTGAATGTTTATTCTATGGGTACTAACTAAGTTTCAGTTCGAAGTTGGACCATATCGGTCACACCCCCTAGGTTTTTTCAATCTACTCCAATGTTAAAAAATCAACACCACCATGCTGAGCATGATACGCACTTCTCTAATTCAGACTGACTCGCCGGTTTGTATATTAACTCCAGATAGAATAGTTAAGCCAAATAAACTTCCAGCGGAGGTCCAGTTCGTTTGGAAGCTAGGTCATATCATATTCAAAAAGGTCACATTTTCGTCTAATTTCAAACCTGCGGAAATGTAGCACAAATGTGTGATGTATCGCTGGAAAGGTACGGTCACGTGATATTTAACAATGTACACGACTTTACTCTATTGTTGGGGAACTGTGAGATTTTCGTGAAATACGTGTCAGACGGCGACGTTAAACGTTTTAGGCGTCTTCCGCGTGTAGTTTTACCCTTTGTCGATGTGCGTTTGCAACGGTTTATTAATACTGCCTTTTATTGTTTATCGAGAAATTTTAAAATTTTTGCATTCTAACGTTTTGACTCCTGCTAAACTGCCTTTTGTAAAGGGTTATGATTAATCTGTCCCCTAATGCGGATGATCTTGCCCCCTCTCAGGCTGAACCTGCCCCACCTAGGATAAAATTGACCCCTTAAATAAATAAAACGTTGTAAACGTTAACGACAGCTCGCACAATTCATATAGATTGTCGTTCAATACTACTTATCGTGTTGCTCGATTGTATAAAATCAAAATATCATAATTTACGTTCACCTAGACGACTGCGTTTTAATCCCGAAGCTTTGGTAATTGTTCTATGATGGGTTGATTTACATCCATAAGAATATGCTATAACTCGATAAAGATAGTTTCCATAACAAATACGTGAAGAAACTGAATATTTAAGAATTGTTCCAAAAAACATTGACTTGTATTCTATATTACTGTTTCCCAATCTGTGAATCCATGTTGCTATTTAAACCTGTACAATTTCGTTAAAAATTATTTTATTGTTTCACAATTGCAGTTAAAATCAATTTTATCAATTTGTTTAAATCCCAAATACGGTTTTTAAATGATAGATTCAATTTTTGGATCATTTTGAACAGATCATGAAACAATGTTATGAAATGCCCCATTTACGGCTTTTACGAAATCTAGATTGTTGTTTTGTATATAAAAAATTTAAAGACCTTTAAAATATGATTCTTGTTTCAAAACGTTTTGATTTATATATCATTCTTGTTTCTAATATCACTGTTATTTTTTTTAAAACAGTTGGTATATAAACCAATACGATTTTCTCGAAAACCATTATCATGTTGAACAATTTGAACAGATCATGAAACAATATCATAAAATGTCCCAATTAAGGCTCTCGCGAAACCTAAATTATGTTTTGTATATAAAATATGATACCACCTTCAAAATCTGATTATTGTTTCAAAACGTATTGTTTTATATAGATATATCATTCATGTTGTTTTGATTATCTATTAATTTTAAGCAATAGAATTTTTTTAAACATTTGATATATAAACCAATACGATTTTCTCGAAAACCATTTTCATGTTGCACAATTTATATCAAACCTCAAAATTTCTCAAAATTGTTTTAAATTTAGAAAATGAGATAAAAACCATAAATATTGATTTGATTTTAAGACCAATACGATTTCCTCGAAAAATGTTTAATGTTGGGCAGATGCAGTTTAAATGTACAGGGTGTTTGCGTTCATTGTCCTGGTATTTAAAATTAAAATTCTCAAAAAGTACTTGACCGATTTTAATTTGGTTTGCTTTTATGTGAAGCTGAAAGTCTAGAAGGATGAATGCGAAAGAAATTAGTAATTTACATTCCGATGACCCATGCGGGTTTTAATAAAAATTCGAAGATTTAACATTGGGGTAGAGGGGGGATATTCTTTAACAACGCATTGCAACAATCATAATTAAGTCCAAAATTGTAATTTTTATTATTGAAATGTTCTAAAATTTGGATTGTTACTATGCGTTGTTAAGGAATATCCCCCCTCTACCCCAATGTTAAATCTTCGAATTTTTATTAAAACCCGCATGCGCATGGGTCATCGAATGAAGAATGTAAATTACTAATTTCTTTCGCATTCATCCTTCTAGACTTTCAGCTTTACATAAAAGCAAACCAAATTAAAATCGGTCAAGTACTTTTTGAGAATTTTAATTTTAAATACCTGGAAAATGAACACAAACACCCTGTACTTTATCAATTCGTTTAAATCCAAATTACTGTTTTTAAATGAAAGATTCGATTTTTGGATCAATTTGAACAGATCATGAAACAATGTTATGGAATGCCCCAATTACGGATTTTACGAAATCTAGATTTTTGTTTTGTATATAAAACCTACAGTGTGCAGTGTATAAAAGCCCGAGTCAGGATGCTTCAATTTGTCTGTATTTTAAACCTATTCCCTTGGAAGCACTACTTTGCATGACCCCCACGGGCCAACCGATCGACCGATTTTTCCCACCTTCGAACTTAGCCTTCGCATTTGCAAAATACACAAGCGTCCCAAATTTGAAGTCGATCGGTCCAGCCGTTTGGCCGCTAGCGTGTCACGGACAGACGGACGGACGGACAGCATGATTCCATAAGCCCTGACTCGGGCTAAAAAATGTAAAGACCTTTAAAATATGATTATTGTTTCAAAACGTTTTGATTTATATATCATTCTTGTTTCTAAATATCACTGTTATCCATGGAAGCAGCAGATGTTTCTCTTTGTATTAGTTCTGATCCAGCCTGCTTCTGGCACTTTTCAACTAGTCTTGATTTACATTGACAAAAAGGCCGGACGGACAGACAGATGGACTGGTTGACATCATTAGCTCTAGACCCTATTTTCAATAGGCGAGCTAATAATCAGACATGAATACTAATAATATACCTATGACTTTACCACAATAAAAAAAATACTGTGGTTGGCAATTCATCACAGGATTAAAGAAGAAAAGTTAATAAAAATCAACGAGGACGGTCTGACCGAAGATTCAGACCATCTTAAACCCACACTAATGATATGCACACGATATTTAATGTAGGGCACTCAAGAGAGTTCAATACTACTGTTACATACGATATGTAACAGTAGTTGAAAAATTTTATTTGATGGCACAATTTCATCCGAATTAGGGGGCAAATTCGTATTCAGTGGGGGCACATTAAATTTAATCCTTTTGAAAATGATTCGTGATTTCGAAAGAAGCCAGTGCAGTGGGGCATCACTCAGAACGCGAATTGGGTCTACGTTACTTGCATAGGGTGGGTCTTCATTTTTCTAACGTTTCTGACCGTAATACTGTCGCTGATAGTACACAATACACAACAGAATAACAGGTATGTGCTGTGGTGGCGTAGAAATATTTTTGGAAGATTTCTCGAAAACAAATTACATCGATTTAAATCTGGTTGCGAATTTCTAGTTTGGGTCAAATTGGGAACTGGAATTTGCATCCTGTTTTAAACATCTAAACTTATTAAATTAACAGAATGACAAAACCCCGAATAAAACTATTTTTAGCCGTTTTTTTGGTTTTATCTAAAAATCGCTTATTACATGTTATGTAGGTCTTTTTATTGCTGATTCGGTAACTAACTTTTGTAATTGATTTGCAACAAAAAAAATGTCGAAATTAAAACATTATCTCTTCATTCATTTATAACGTCATATATAGAAGTAGCATATATATACATCCAAATATTTTAATGTGATAATTATCAGCCAGCCAAAAGCAGGTTAGGATTTGCTTTGTTGTATATTGGATGATTTTCCAACTGATTAACACCTCAACTCTACGACACAGAGTGTAACAAATACATATTTGCTGGATGTTGAAAGATTGGATTGAATTATTAGGTCGGTCGCACACGGAAAGTGTGCTTTGGGATTTGAAGTTTCAGTTTGTCTGTCTGTCCGTTCCTGCTCTCTCCACTCCACTCGGGAACGGTCGAAGTTTGTAAATCTTTTCTTTCGAATATTTATTCTACGGGTCCGACTGAAATTAAGTTCGTAGTTGGGTCAGATTGTCACGCCCCCGATGCAATGCAATGTACTGTTTCTCAAACTCTGCGTTTGTTCAGATTCGTAACTCGTAAATGGTAAAATTTTTAATTAGTTTGTCGGAATTGTCGGAAACCCATTTTTATGTAGCCAAGGATGAGTTCATTTTGACGCCGTGTAGATCAAAGGTCAAGGATCTTCAGTCAAAGGTAAAATAAGAGTTTTCCAATTGCAACCCTAGATTCCTGTCCTGTGCCATTCAACAATCTAGGAGAATTTGGTCTTGGGAAAATTACAATTCTGGTATAACGCTACTTTTTAACACAACGTCAGAAAACGGCGTTAAATGTTATTTAACGTTTAGTAGTTATAATTAGTGTGGTTTCGCCCTTTTTCTATGCGCGTTTGCAACGATTTATTAAGGGGTGAAACCCCTTATATGTTTCCATCGTGTCCGCCCGTCCGTCCCATTGTACTCTAGCGGTCGAATGAATGAAATTTTTGAATTTATTTTCTCACATTTCAAACCTTTCGCCTCGCCTACTCGCCATACGCCTATTGTTTTATGTAATAATCGGTCACACCTATCGTTCACAAAATAATTCGAAACTTGATTTGATTTAAACTTTATTAATGTGTCAAATAGATTCAAAATTATTACATTCTGTTCTTCCATCCGATTGAAATTCATATAGCAGTTGCCTATATAATACACCATAACTGTTACATTTCCAAAAATAAATTCAATATCGGACTCATGATTCAACGATAACAACATGAACCAAAATACACTCCGTTGTTACCAGATAGGGGGTGCGGCCGCGCACGCCATGAGACGCGAGTTGAGAGTTGAGATTTGAGCACGAAATAACTACCACGCCGCACGCCAAGAAACAACAGTGACACATATGGTACCACCCCCATTCATATGTGAGGTATGAAACTCATATATTACCCTCACTGATATAAGGGGTTGTGCTCGTGAAACACGAGATGACAATTTAGAAAAATTGCAGTTATAAAATAACTGTATTGCACGTGTTTGAATTATTACATGAAATGAATATTGCTAAGCATAAGGGGTTGTAAAGTGCAAAGTCTTAAACGTTAAAGAAAACGTTGTGTATTTTAAAGTTTATGTGGTTTCACCCCTTTTTACGTGTGTTTGCAACGGTTTATTATACTCCAATTTGATCAGAAATCAGCATTACAAAATTAGGCAGTTTTCAGTATTTTAAATTCAAGTGAAAGTTGTAATTATGATAATCCAAATGGTATAGAAAATGCATCAAGTTTTTAAATATCATTTATTATATAGACGAATAAATATCCGGAACTCACAATCAGCCATTATATATAGTTTCAGTCCTGATCAGGCCATTATGCATTATATTATACCGTGTCCTCTAAATTGTATTCATGGATACCCAGAATCAAAAAATGTTGAACCTTGAACCGTGAACCACTCCAGCAATGAATCTCAAGGAACACATCAAATCTTTTCATTAGAATTAGGACGGATTGTTTTGTATCCCTGCGAACGTATAATAAGGCTAGCGCCAGCGCGTGTATGGATTTTGCGGTTTGAATTATTTGTTTAACAAATTAAACAATAGCTTCGTCTTTCACAGAATTTCTCATTGTGAATTGTCTTTGAGTCTCCTCTTTGTTCGAGCAGATTTATTTTTGATATATTATTTCTGAGTTGGGACGACTCTTGGGTCTACTGAGGACTGAGTTAAATATGAATAGAAACTATTGGGGAGCTGTTTCATGCATAATTTTATGCACTTGTTATGTAAATAAATCCCAATTGAAGGAACTGAAATTTGTCTTGTCCTCGAAAAATTATTATGTTTATAACCGCGTCATACTGACATGCGGAGGCCTTAAATTATCACTTCTTTTGATATCACATACAAATTTATTCGTGCATATCTGACGATGTCCAACATGAAAGCGACCAATCAATTAGACAATTTAGCTTATTTGATTTAATTTTGATTGTATGACACTACGTACTCTGTATTTAAAATACTTCCTAGCACTACAATACAGTCTGTAGATCAAGTAGATGCAGATGTGTAATCAAAAAAGCTGCAGTAGTCGATATTAGTAGTGATGAGCTAACTCATAATAAAAGCAATATCTATTTCTATAGATATAATAATATGATTACAATTATATCAAGTAAATGTGAATTCCAATAAATTCGACCTAAATAAATGAATTCAATTTAATGTACGGTTTTAAATCCAGTATTTCTGTTCAGATACTTACAAGTAGCTGCACACGAATCGGGTAAAACCAGAAACCTAGGAATAGATTATATAACATGATTTTTTAATGTTGTCACATGGGGTAGATATTTAGGGGTTCATTTCATTTTTGGTGTTTTCACTGGGATGGTTATTTAGAGACGGGTATTTAATTTGGGGTTCAGAAAAGGGTAGCTTTTACGGGAAATATTACATGTGATATAAAAAAAACCTAATTATATCAAGGGGTTGATTCGGTGAATTTATTTACAACATCGTAAACCAGGGTAGTGATTATTAGGGGTTGCATTTAATTCCGAGCTGACAATCTACGATTTTTAGTTTTTAATGTCGAATTTAGATATGAAAAATACGGGAATTTATGGACGTAAGGACATGAAGAAGTTCCCTTATATGAAATGTATGTAAGGCAAAAACACCGTGGTCACGGTGCGCCTGACCGCTTTTTTGGCAAAAAGCAGCTGAGCTAAGAAAAACTGGCTTCATTTGAGTAATTTCTTCTCAACCCCTATTATATATTGTCTGCATTCCTACTGCAGAGCCAGAGACATACAGGCAATACAGGGGCTCCTGTATAGAGAAACATTTTACATCTCTCATCTCCAATATCTCCATCCACCAGTCCCTTTTTGACATTTGACTCTCGAGGAGTCAAAAATTAAGTCTTGTCTTTGCAGCTTCGTTCTTCGAGCAAGTCGACTATTCTGCAGAGGTTCTAAATAACCTCATGTGCATTACCAATTTCTCCAGTTTCTCTCACACTCCTGTGTCCAGTGGCAATTCACTATCGGGTGTAACAGTAGTTCCGAGCTGAGTTAGTTTAGGACCTTCCAAATTTTAAGACTCTACGGCAGAAGAAGACTTAGTCGACTCGAAAAAATCATTTACTTCCCAATTTCTGCAGTATTAAACATAATTACCAACTGCCCATCCATCCGTAACCGTAATTGAATCGGAGGAGGGGAGTAAATTCGTCGGATACCGATTTGCTTCGTACTTTCACCTGAAACCTGCGAATAAATCTAAAAGTGTTCCTCTGAAGCAAGCAATGAGGGTTTGATGATGCCTCTTTTCGGAAAAAAGGACTCTACGAAAAAGTCCAAGAAGGAGGGCAAGGATTATGAGAAAGGCCCACAACTCGAGGATAAATATGATATGAAAGATGTCCTTGGCACGTAAGTCCCTTTTTTGTAGTCTTTAACATCTTACATCTTATCTCTCCCCAAAATCGCATTGATGTGCCTATAGGAGTATACAGAATATAGATAATCCCACATTCATGATGAGGCTACTCATTGATTGCGAGGATTTATATGCAGAAATCTGCAGCCATATATGAGCAATCCTGGCCTGGCCATCGGTCATAAAAAATTATATACTCTGCACCCACTAGGGGCATGAAGAAGGTGTTATTTGGTTCAAGAATCAAGTTACAAGGAAGAAGATATCGTGTACACTTCGTCCCCACTCTTGTTATTTAGCTACTTGCCATAGATGTACCAATTTAGCAATTTACATCCACAGCAGCTAGTTCCATAGTTCTCAACCCTTTGGCAGAGGTCCATATATTCCTAATGACTTGATTAAACTCGACTCCTAGCACCTAGACCCGAGTTTAGAAGAGAGTGATTCATGTACTTCAATGGATCTTCATGAACTGAATTCTAAACTCTCTTTCGTCTGATTCTTGTTTGACAGGGGAGCCTTTTCCCAGGTCAGGCTGGCCCAGAGTAAAGAGGACCCTAGTGTTATGTACGCCATTAAAATAATTGACAAGAAAGCACTGAAGGGGAAAGAAGACTCTCTGGAAAACGAGATAAAAGTCCTTCGAAGGTAAGTCACAAGATTTCTTAACTCTTACTTATTGTCTAGGCTACTTTCTATCTACTAATTCTTATTCTTCTGCCAAGCCCGACACTTTTTCATATGATCTTCTGAATTTTCAACCAAGAAATGTCATATATAGCGTTGGTTTTTTTCTAAAAATTCCATAAAAGAGAATACAATCACACTTTCAGGATAAGTCAAAATTGAAGTTCGTTCCGTTGTAACGAAACTACTCGGGAGCCTTAAGAGTTGATAATTAAGATATATTTTAGAGTACAGTTTTCGATTTCGTAATGGCTAGTCCTCTGTCATTCATGCACACTTACCACAGAAGCAAACGCAATGACACGTTCATTCGAATAATCCGTATCCGTACAAATGTACAACTGTTTTTTATGCACAGTTCCTTTCTTCTTTTGAGCGCCTTCCAGACATGGATTTACGATTCTGCTGAGGTAGGGTGTAACCCGGGGTTTAGGGCCCCACCGGTAGTGGGTGTCCCCCCGGGAGGGGCCTTGCCGGCAAGCGCCCCCCGCCGGAGGCGAAAATTTTTTGGGACCACGCCCACTTTTAAATTTTTCTAAGCCCCTCCCCCAGTCTTTTAAACAGTCATTTTTTTCATTTCAAAACACCTCAAAATACAAAATATCAGACATTATTAAAGATAATCCTAGTGTACAATATTAGCCTGAGTCAAAGCTGCGACTTGCGAGTTTGCGAGCCTCTATTTGTTATGGTTGTAAGTTGAAAACGATAGATATGGTATGTATAGTAAAAATTAACAGTCCACTTTTTTCTGTTTTCTGTTTACAATCATCTAAATTGACATTTTTAACTGCTCAACTGCTCATGTCATAAAGCGACGAACTCTTGTCCGTATTTTAATTTTTTAAACTCCAATTTTTTATCAATTTTAAGAGTTGATTTTGAAGTGAATACAAATATCTTCTCACAATTTCTCGATGTTTTTGGGTTTCAAAATTTTGGGTCATTGTATATATTTATAAACTTTTTCATCAAAATTAACCAGAATCGAATATGAAATATGAATCAAAAAAATATTCGAGATTCATATCTACGAAATTCCCACGTACAAAGTGATTATTGGAAATGAAGGATTAATTACCAAAATATTGATTGGATTACTACAGGGAAGTTCATCGGGGTGAACTGTCAAGGAAAGGCTTGAAACTTTTTGTGTCACTACTACAAGTCATATGAAGCATAAAAATTTAAAAACTATCAGCACTATTGATATTTACTGTGTTACAAAAATCGACGAATATAATTATATATCATGAAAATTGAGTTTTTGAAATGCTTATAAAACCACGGGTTTTTTTTTGTTCGATTTTCAAAATCATTTTGACTCGAAAAACTCGAAACATTTTGACAAAATGTTTCGAGTTTTTGAATGTCAAAGAGTTGTAGCTTAAGGAAACGTCAAGACTTTAATTTTCAAAAAAATATCGAGAAAAATCTTGTTTTTTCAAGTATCTCTAAGCTAATTTCAAGAGCTCAAAATATTTAAAATTTCCAAAAAGTTTGAATTTTTTTAAAAATTCAAATCTTTTCATTTTCTTCAACAACAACTCTGAAAAAGAGATCTCGAAAAAATTTGAAAATCGAACCAAAACTTGTGGTTTTATGAGCATTTCAAAAACTCAATTTTCATGATATTTTATATTTGTCGATTTTTGTAACATAGTGATATTAGTTAGTTCTGCTAGTTTTTCAATTTTTTATGCTTCATATGACTTGTAGTTAGTGACACAAAAAGTTTCAAGCATTTCTTTGAGTTCACCCTGATGAAATTCCATTGTTAGTGGCACACACCCACACGGGCTTTTAAAGACAAGATTGGAATCATCAAATTTCGTATACTTGCTTATAAAAAATACTATAACTATTCCAAAGAAAACGAACCAAGAACCAATATTCATTATATCCATCATGGAATTTGAATTTGCACATGCACACATGCCGTTTTTAAAGAACATTACAAAAAAGGGAAATTTTACAAACTGGAATCTTCGATTCGACTTGAAAGACGAGAAAAATATCTGCCCAATTTTATGCTAGCCATGTTTAAAGAATTTCCAAGAGTAAAAACTGGTCGAAAACGAAATCGTCGGTTTCAAAATCAAATACTATACTCATCTCATACAACAACCTTTTTCAGTCCAATTTTAAGGCTTTTTGATATTTTGAATATTGGTTTGATAGAAACAACAAACATTCAGATCTGTTAAAATTTTCAAGAAAACACAATGTTTTTGAATATTCTGAAGGCTTAGAAATTCTAAAATTCAAGAAAAAATTTAAACTTTCGAAATGTAAAATTGGCAATTAATTTAAAAAAAATTCTTTTAGAAGACGACAAAAAATGAACATCGAACACCAGACTAAAATTTAATATTTTATGACAATTTTGATGATTATATATTTTCAGGAATTTTTTTTAAATACAACGAACAGAAGTACATGGACAGATAATCTACGTTTAGTTAATTATGATTTGTGGATTCACCACAAAAACCTTCAGGTCACAGGTGTGCGTCGTATATAGCCCGAGTCAGAATGCTTCAATTTGTCTGTATTTTATAGCTATTCCATTGGCAACACTACTACTTTGCATGACCCCCACTGGCCAACCGATCGACAGATTTTTCCCACCTTCGAACTTAGCCTTCGCATTTGCATAATACACAAGTGTCCCAAATTTCAAGTCGATCGGTTTAGCCGTTTGGCCGCTAGCGTGTCACGGACAGACGGACGGACAGCATGATTCCATAAGTCCTGACTCGGGCTAAAAATATGTGAATCAGAGGTCCGAGTTTGTATTTAATTTCTGTAGACAGTCTCATCCATTTTGAAAATATCTTTGACGTAAAATAATGAAAAATTCAATTCAGCATCAATTGACCCTATAGTATGCAAAATGTGGCTCTTTAAGGACCCGAGTGCCCCGACTTTATTTGACATTTTGTATTTAATGGCCCTTCGGGCAGTACGCAGTCCTCCACCGGTGGAGGGTATCCGCCTGCCTTGGCCCTTCGGGCCAAGAGGGTATGCCCCTAGACCTTCGGTCCAGGGGGGTATACCCCTGGCCCTTCGGGCCAGGTAGGGTGTCTCCTTATCAGGCAGTATCGGTAAAGCCATGTCTGGCGCCTTCTTAATCATCGTATAAGATATTCAACCGATGAATATCGTTAAAAATGGTTATTCATAAATATCATTAGTTCGAATGCTACAACGCGGAGTTAGAATTAAGCATGTAATGCAAATATGCAAATTGAATTACGCTTTTTCCTTATCTGGATGGAATCACATGGAAACATTTATGTTCGTCAACTATCCTGCCAGCAATTGCAGACTTTTCTTCATTCTGTGGCCTATTCTAAATGTAGAATTTTATCTGCATTCTGTATTATAATTGCTCGTCAGATCTTCTTATCTCCCTGGATATGCTACGATTTGCATATATTTTTGACAGTACGAGTCATCCTGAAAACCTAAAAAACGGTCTCAAGCTGAAGGTAAACGTACCTTAATCTATAAAAATCTTTAGTGCTTTACCGCATCGCATTTGCCGTGAAGTCATGAAGGCAGCCAACGCAGCGGTTGTGGGAATTGCTAGTATTATTAGCAAAGTTTCCTAGCTTAGACGATTCCTCTCTTCTTGTGGTTGAATATCTCATAATATAAAGTTGATCCTGAAGTGCTTTTTTCATTATTTTTAAAAAATCCGAAGTTATGCATTCGTAATGTTTCCCTCGAGCAAACAGTTTCCAGTGCCGTACTTTCATACAGTAATGCTGTACGTGTTTTACGTTTCCGTGTCCGTACGAGTTACGATGGCACATAAACTAAAGTGGGTGTTTAATTTTCCTAAAAGGTCGCCTTCTGTCTGAGTGCGGGTTACCTTATGCCTTATCGTGGTGAAGTGTAATGCTATGGTTTTCTACTAACGAGCTTCTAGAAACATTTAATGTAAATCGTGACTTTTTTTTTGTTCCGATTCATTGCAAATAAGGCAGATAAGATTAGAAAAACCAATCATAAACTAATTTTTGGTTGCCAATATTTGCTCCTTTCCACTCCAATGTGTTATATTAATTTAAATATTGCAAAGCTGTTACCGTTTCCTTCACTCACTGCAATGACAACCAAGTTCTAGTTCTATGTAACAGAACTTACAGAACAAGGGCCCAGAAGAAGGCCGTCTTCACAATTTTTTATCAATTTCCAAAGTAAATAACAATCCGTGTTTCTCTATGGAATGAATTTCTTGGCATCAGTTACCAAGAGCATTTTTTATAGGTAGTCTGAATCCGCAGATCAATATTTTATTCGCAGTAAAGTAATTCATTCATTAGCATCAAATACAAATTATGAAATAACATAAACTCACAATCAGATGACTTGGGCCTATTTTTATAGCCCCACCCTCCACCACCCCTCCCTCCGATCCACCCTTCAATTTTCAATAATGATCCCAAGCTAGGCTTCCCAGATATTTTCGACGTATGCTCGAAGAATAAATTCAAAAAGTATGAGCCTGCAGTAATCGAGTGTTTTATTTTCGTTGAGAATGAGAAGTCTGGGATTCATTGTAGAGGCTTGAAATTTTTGTGAAGGACAATCAGCTCCAGTCTTTCAGCTGGACTTATTTCCGGATGATTTTCTGGATTTAAATATGCCATGCCTACCGTTCCTCGTTTAAGTGTGATGCTGTTGATGGGAAATTGTTCCGGAAGATGAAATAAGACTAAATAGGGTGTCTGTTCGGGAAGGGGAGAAAGAGACGGAATAAATCCTGCTTTCTTTCTTATAATAATAATGATGCAAAAGCCAGAGAGGAAATGAATACTTGATCGATTTCTTTCTGAGGTTGCATTCGGATAGAGGAGTCCCTTCATTCCTCCGACTCTTTCACTTTTTCTTTTTCCGCGAGTCAACCACAAAAATTGGACCAACTTTTTTGAGGCATTCCGAATTTATTCCTCCACCATTCTGCTCACACGTTGGACGGCGTCAAGAGGATATCTTGAATGGCAGACTCACACCCACCACCACCACCGACTCTATTTACATCGGCAGAGAGAGCATTGGATCGGCTCCGTTTTAACACTCAGTTTCTCCAATTCCTTGTCCTAAACTACTAACTGCTTTCCCCGGGATTAGTCCAGGAGCAGGACGGTTACTGGAATAGTTAGGGCCTTTCATAGAAATGGATTTGCACGACAGATTCGAAGGCTTGGGAAATATATAGGGTATATAGGGTATAGAGGAGAGAAAAGGTGATGTTATGTTTGGGCTCGTCTTTATTGTGGTAAGTGGGTTTCGTGTCTATCTAATGCTCTAGTTTATCACATTATAGGTCTATTATCCGGCCCTAACATCAAACTTTCGTGTCGAGTATTTTATTCCATCTGATATGGATGGATATGTATGTAGATATTTAGAATTAGAATGGATATATTAGTATATAGAAATGTGTAGTAACGGAAGTTGGATACTGCGACTACTTTCTCCTTTCTACTCTACTCCTGTCAGCAAGGCTTGTGACTGTGAGGGATTACAATTGTAATAAAAGGTTGTAAACGTTGAAAAGAGCTCGTCATGGCGAGGAGTAGTTCTATCGAAGTTATTAGAATCAAACGCATTCGTTGAAATTAAGAAGACGTTTGAATTGTGATCGAAAATAGAATAAAATAACTCGAGTGTACTTAAAACCGTTCCTGAAATCGCGTATTTAGTTCAGTGTCCCTCATGTCGGACTGTATTTTTTTAACTTCTTCAACAAATCAATATCAATGCTTGCTTATGTTGAATCATCTTTTGATTTACACTAAAAATGTGTGCTGCTTATAATGCTACACTTTTTGATTAAATGCGTTGGATCAATTAAATGTTGCTGCTATGGATTCTAAGCCAATCTGCTTCTTATGCTTCTAGGGTGCTCCGTTTGGAAGAATAAATTTTGGTAAACCAGGTGGACGAATGTATAAACGAACTGGTTGACATCATAAGTTCCAAACTTATTTTCAAAAGACGAGCTAATAATAAGTAATTTTGACTGTAATTATAGTCCTTTAAACCCTTTTACTCAACCTGATACCCGTCCAGGAGTACTGTTTCCCGAATTAGAGAAACCTCTGTGGCGAATGAATACTAATGAATCCGAACTAAGGGACTTCCCATTGATTCCACTCTCTTTCTCCCATATTCGATCCAACCACGGCTTATGGACTGACGAAGGAAGGGATTAAATCTTACAATCGACAAAGATATCGCAATAATAACTTTGAGTTTGAGTTCAGCGTCGTACATTTTTGGACGTGTGCTTTCGTTTTATCGTACCGACGGTTAAGGAACTTTTTGAAGCTTTGAATGCCAACCATCTCTGGATGACTCATATTTAAACGCCAAGGCTCATGGTCAACCCGAATGGAACCTTGTCGAGTTCGTCAGTCGTAGTACGAGTAGGTTTCACGAGTTTAGGGGTCGTTTCATATTCATCATGTCTCCTGTCATGTTGGCACTGGCATGGCACTGTACATCATCTCGTCATCCCCATCATTATCTTCATCATCATGACAACATATGGTTTCAAATGAATTGACATCGCTGGGTGTTTGGAGATTAATTATAATCAATTCTCATTCAGGAAACTTGAAAGGCTTCACACATCCAGTTAACTGGAGTTCCTTCCTCCAGTCAAGTTCAAGAATTACAAACGTCAACTACGTCAGTCCGAGTCGGAGAGATAAAGCACTCTGTAAACATTTAATATGTTTTAGCTGGTCCACTGTCTCTCAATCCTGACAGGGCTTATTCCGTAGCGCCAGCCGAGACCCTTTACCAGCGGAATGTTCATTTTCCTGGTATTTCTTGGAAATATAAAATGAATAGGATACTCCTGTCATTGCCTGATGGGTGGCTGAATTTTAGCTCTCTATATTGGACAACAACATAACAACAACAGCACACTTCCAGCTCTCTCCGTAGTTTCCTGTCGGAAATCTGCGAAGGCGGAAATACCCCTTTCAACATCCACTTTATAAGTGCTGGCTCTAATTTTTATTAATTTAGGATAGGATTTAGTTAATCCCAGCCCTGTTAATAATAATACATCCACAATCTACTTTACACTTTAGATCGTGAATCTAGGACTATTTACTGAACATTAGTAGGTATATATTATTGGTCGGAATCGTAAATAAAGCACACTCAACATTACACGGCAATTTAGAGCGATACAGCCGGATCCTCGATTGTTGGCATCACTCTCTCTTCTCTGATTTCCTTTTCCGGAACGTTGTGCGCTTTATTGCGAGGAGGAAGAAAGTTTGTTCCGCACAAGAACTGGCAACAATCCGTCCCTTTTTTTATGCTACGGAATAAAGTTAACTGAGTCTGAAATCTACGATGACTTTGTAAAATAATGATAATGTAATGACCAGGGGACTCGTGTACGTGTGCCAAGTTGTAGTGAGAGGGAATAGTTTGACAGATAATAATGAAAAAACTCTGATTGTAGATAAATATACGGACGGAGTTGGCGGTTGCTGCTGAAGAAAGTATAGGGAGGGAAAGTAGGTAGAGTCCGCCGTAAGCCGTAAGTGGTTGAGTTTATGTTATATGTGCTGAGCCACAGGAGACCAGAGAGCACTTAATGTTATCACTGCCGATGAGAGAACTGTAGCGAAAGGAGTTGGTTTTCGAGAACATTTGTCTCCGTTGCATAAAAGCCTGTATGCCTGTGCCAGAGGAAATTCAAACTAAAGCAACACCATTCCAAGTCATTAATATATTGTGTACAAGTACTTTATAATAGGATGTAGCTATGATGTAACATGATCTTGCCGATGTCAACCGTTGGGCATTGACATGTAGACCAACTTGGGATAAAAACACTTTCTCTTGTGTTGGAGAGCCGATATTTTGAAATCAAGGATTCGGCAAAGTCCACAGGGAGCTGATCTGACACTTATTCCGTAGGAGTCGGTCTTTACGTCTGTGTTGCTAACGACCTTTTCCTGTCAACACTCTCGTCTCGACGAGGTAGTGGTGAATTCGGATGAGGTTCCATACACACTCTGTTGTATAAGATAACCAGAATAAAACTAAGTTAACCGACTGGTGGAACTTTCCCTTCTCTGTCTTGAGAATGAAACTTTCATTGCCTTCTTTGTGTCTGGCTCCAAAAACCTGAAATGTCAACTTCCCACAATTTCCAAGAACTTTCCCACTCTGTTTGGCTAAACATTGTCATATGGGATGACTTACCTCTGAACAACAATTGATTAGTTTGCCTTGACCACATTAGGAGATTGAAAAGAGGCTGTGAAACATTGTGGATACAAGGGAGTACATTCATCTCTATGCTATCTCTATTCTCTGGAATGGCTTCAGAACAGATCCCTGTCAGTGGAGATGGAGTTTTGTAAGAGAAAGTAAAACACGTAGGGATAGAGCCTACTTGAAACTTATCCTTGCCTTGTAGCCTTTTCCCAAATCATCATTTGTAGTCGTCATCATCTTCCAACTAGGATAAATACATGTACTACATACATGTAATAAATGTATCTCTTCTGATAAGCCTTACTGCTACTTTGTTTTCGAGTCTAAAAGTTCAAAGTCCCCCCAGCATTGGCTTTCTCCGGATTCTACTTTTATTTCCATTGTTTCCGCACCACGGGGATTCAAAATCAGCAGAGTCATAAATATAATTACCCTCCGAAACAGTGAAATAGTTCCAAACCTCTTTCCCTGACTGACGGTCTGCGTGAGTTTGTTTTGTTTCGCTGTTATTAGTTTCTTCTCCCGGCCACAATTTATGTTGACTTTCTCAGAAGGGTAGGTGTATTAATTATCCGCGTATATAAGCCTCCCTCCTCCTCCTCCTCCTCCCAGTTGTTTTCTGCAATTGGATTTATTCTCGTGAGATATGAGCCATGTTGATGGTTTCGGGTTTTGCATTTCACAGAGATCGATGATGGAAGACAAACTTTCCCCAAGCCCAGTCGGATCGACGTTCATTTGATTGTGTGCTATTTATTGTGTCCCAATTCGTGTCGTATTACGTGCAATCGCTCTTGAGGATTATTTTGATTGCATTGGCCACTCTCTCTCTGTCTATTGTCAAGGGGCTTTAATATTGGATTTTGCTTTCTCCTCCTTCTCCAACCATATACTCCAAGAACCAGCATACGGCATACATCCAGCATATTTATTCCCTTCCACATCATATTTTAAAAGTGGACCGACAAAAAAGTCTCAGTATTTTTAGCCCCGCTTCCCGCTCATTTACCCTATTAAAGAGCAAGAAGAATCCAATTCAGATGTTGTGCCAGGTGGCAATGTGTCTCTTATTTTTATTGCAAGTCGGAAATGAAGGATATTAGGATGGGAGCAGGAAGCTTGTAAGTTAGACATATATTACATTATAAACCCTTACTGCGGCACCAGGAGCGAATAGACCTTACTCCAGCAGCAGTGGGCCAGGATTCGGAAATCTTGAGTTCTCCGAGCAAAAGGCAAACCTAAAACTCAGCAGTGGCATGAAGGGAAGTGTGTGGTGATGCATGAGGAAGATAGTAGAATAGAGGGAGAGCGAGCGGAGAAAGTTGAGGAGAGAGCTATGCTCTTCTCTAGAAAGGCTCCCAATCTCCTCCCTTCCCAGCACATATATTTCTGCAAAGTCCCATCTTTTTACACAAAAAGACGCCACACACAGCACAGCAGCCACAAGCATAGACATATTTATTTATATGCGACTATAGGGGAAAAATTTGAAGGATATGGAGTCGAGAGAGAGAGAGAGACAGTCCTGGGAGTATAATACAGATAGAATGGAGCATGAAATTGTTATATGGACTCTGTTCCGGGTGGTAAATGCTGGTATGCAGTAAATTCATGGCCTTATGGTGCAGTAGAATTTGTCGGGAAGAAGGCTATAAGAGGGAGAATTGGGGAATCTCTCCATCTTTGCATGAATGAGGTTAAGTTTCGAAAGTACAAAAGGTCAGGGGGCACGGTAGTTTGTACTGGGCCTCTCTGTATACTTAGTGAGTCCTACTGTTTCCGTTGAACAGTTAGTTGTAGTTTGGAGAAAGTAAATGGTAAGTTGCTTAGACGGGAAATGGTTTCTTCCTCTCCACGGCTATATGATTTGCAAGTTGGGTAATTAATTATGCAGGTCATATTGAAAGTTCAAGGAGGAGGAATTGGCTGTTCTTTTGCACGGGATAGGAGAGGAAAAGGGCAGATTCTTGCCCAGCTCCTGGTACTTTCTTCAAGTTTGTAGATATCTCTGACTGAAGTCAAACGATAAGCCAAGGAGAGTACACCTTCTAATCCCTCGTCTCCGAAGCATCTGTTGGTTTTGGATTCTTTGGAGGGGATCGCTATAGGCGTAGGACTGGTAGGACGTCGTTGGAGGAGCTACTCGAGAATCTTTGTTGTTTTGGAACTGCTGGGAACTTCTTGCCTTGAAAGTCTGACAGGGATAATTAAATTAAATTTCGGGAAGGGATCGAAATGGAGTCGGGATGGTAATTAAAATTCCCTGAGATGAACTTTATCCTATATTTTTGTGGAAGCAAGTGTGACTTGCTTGACTAACTATTGGCGAAACAGCTAATCCGGGGATTATCATTGTAAACAACCAGATCTTTTGTGACTAATGGTTATCAGTATTCAAAGTTTGGAGGGAGGGGAAAACAACTTAAATGCTCCTTTCTTGGAAGTCTTAAACAGCAACGGACTTCGTAAATGCTAATTTGCTGCTAATTAAATAAACTTGGGGATTCGTTTATTATGTTTCTCTGAAACTATTGATAAACTATACATGTATTCCTAGTATTTCCTATTCTTATTTCTGACGGTGGTAGGAAAATAACAACAATAATAAATGGGATTGGTAAAAGATATCCAGACGCCAGACAGCGAAACTCGGGGATCAACTTACCTGTCTTCCCAGACATAAGCATCACCGAAAAGTGAAGTATCAATTTCGTAAAAAATATCAATACACTAAATATATTTTGCAAATGCTCTCAACAGTCTCAAGCAAGAGTGCTTGACAACGCCGTTGATGATGGTTTCTTCCAGGTTAGGCTTAACGATCCATGGGGTTTTAAAAAAAACTTTCAACTACACAATAAGATGAATCGACGAATTGTTACCTACGGGTAGGGTTGATCATGAATGACAACATAGTATTTAAAAAATTCTGGTTTACGCTATGACGTCGTTAAAAAATCAATTACTTCGATCTCGATGTGGAGTTGTTACTGGGGTTACGACCTTAGTTGTCGGCTTGGAAAGGAAAATGATCCAGAGGATTGGGGAATAATTGAAGTTACATGTTCAATTTATGCTACAGCTTCTCTTATGAATATAAATAAATTAAGGATTTCCCACCCCGACATGAATATTTATATAAACCAGGACCACTTTTACAGATAAAGTTGATTTTTGACTTTAAAAAATGGTCTGCCTTATATGATTTCATCATCATACAGAATAAACCGATGTAACGGGTGTAACCAAGTGTTGAAAACATCAGATTTCGCACCCTGGTGTCAGTGGGAGTGGTCCCGTATACGCAAAAGATGTTCTATTACTCATGGGAATCGTTTAAACCCCATATCTCAATTTCCCCAAAAAGCCTAGGTTTCGCACTCTGAAATGTAGTTTCAGGGTAAATTATCATGTATAGATGATATACATAGAGTGTAATGTAAACTACCTAAGCGGCATTTTTAAAATGATTAAGAGCTTTGAACTGATTTAATCATTTTGGGGGGGGGGTTAATTTATGGGGGACAGGGGGTGTGATAGATGGAACCCAAGGTCGAACTTAGCTTCACTCTTGATCCAAGGAACAAGTGTACAAAATTGAGTGACCGTAGGTAGTTATCGCACCGACAGACAGACGGACGGATGGACGGACAGCCTAGTCATTCGCATAAAGTGTTTTCAACACTTAATAATATTGCAATGCATATCTATTAATTTTACTTTCATAGAAAAATAAATATTACACTCGTACTACTCGAACAGCACAATTACAGTGAAACTGGCTGGATTACATTTAAAAACACGATTTTAATATAGTTATTTGATTTGATTTGAAAACTTTATTAATGTGTCAAAAGGTTCAGATAATTTACATTTTCTGTTCTCCCACCCGTGACACAGGGCCGATTAAACAATATCATAAAACATTATACATTAGACAAGTCAGAGGGTAGGCTTAATATTAATCAGATAATAAATTTAGTACTATGTGAAAGTATTATTACGTTTGGCAATTATCCACTCACGGACTAATTCTTTGTACAAATCATAACCTAGGTCATTCAGCACCCAGTTTTTTGGAAGACTATTCCATAATTGGACTTCTTTAAACATTACAGATTTTTTAAAAGTTTCACTACTGAAGGACACTGCTGCTGCAAGAGGCATTGATTTTTCAGCAGAGCGCTGTGTGAAAGTTATTTTGTTATGCCTGAAATTCTTATACATATTTTTGAGAATGACAAAGTCGATTCTTTCAGACAAAGACAGAAAATTACACTTTTTCCACAAATCAAAAATGTTAATATTTTTCTTAACCTTGTCATAACTTAGTTTAGATCTTCTAATTATACTCGGTAGATAATAGCTGACTAAGAAACGATCAACCCTATCTTGAATTTGGCTTAACATTTCGAGAGTTTGCACTGCCCAAATGTCAACTCCATAATCCATTACAGAGTGAACATATGCATTAAGCATGATTGTCATTACATTAGAGGTTAAGTAGCGTTTTATACCTTGAAGGTATTTCAGTCTGCTAGAGACTTTAGTTTGAACATTGAGAAATTGTTTACCGAAATTCATTCCTGGCTCTAGGATAAGCCCCAGATAACGAAATTCGTATACCCGATCTATTCTATTACCATCCACAATTATGTGTGTGTTTGTTTCTTTTCTAACCGATAGGTCTTTTTCTTTGTGGAATACCATGTATTTAGTTTTTTCGAAGTTTAGGGAAAGACCGTTAGTTTTACACCATTCATTAATTTTCATTACTTGCGTGGTAAGTTTAGAGATTAGTTTGTCACTGTTCGTACCAGATATGTAAATGACTAAGTCATCTGCATATAGCAAGTATTCCCAGTCTATACAAGCACCTATATCATTTATAAATAGACTAAATAGTAGCGGGCCAAGCGCTGACCCTTGTGGAATACCACGAGGGAGATCATATAATCTATCATCATCCCCCTCAATGCAGAAAACCCTATTGGTTAACCCCTCGTTAAGTGTTTTGATGTACCACGGTTCTAACTTGTAAATATTCATTAGTTTATTAATAAGCAGTCTGTGATCAACTGAATCAAAGGCTGATCTCAAATCGAAAAAACAAGCTAGAACTTTGTGTTTGGGTTTGTCTATATTTAAGTAAATATACTGAGCAAAAATAGTTAACGCAGTGTGACAGGAGCGCTTCTTCCTGTAGGCATGTTGATGATCGTTGAGTTGAGCATCGATTCTTTTCGAAAGTCTATTATTTAAGAGTTTTTCAAATATTTTGCAGTAACTGTTTAGAATCGATATTGGTCTGTAACTCTTGGCGACCCTTTTTGAGCCTTTCCCTTTATAAAGAGGGATGATAAAGGCAGATTTGAAACTACTAGGAATGCAGCATTCCGATATAATGGTAGTAAAAAGGGTAGCCAAGAGAATTGAGATGGAGGCAGAACATTTTTTTAACACGTACATAGGCACGAAGATACCTCTATTTGACTTTTTGTTATCCATATCTTTAAGGATTTTAGAAATTTCATCCTCGTAGATAGTGATTGGGTTTTTGTCCCATGTTTCGCTTTTCTCGTAATTAAATTCTGTACAATATTGATCAATTACGGTTTGAAAAGCTATCTCGTCGTTTATGTATTGGGGTTCTAATACAAATTGCTTGGCCAGAGCATTGTTGATTTCAGCCCTTGATTTTACTGATGCGCCTTGTATATCGAGAACTGGGATAGGTTCCCTTATTTTTTTCCTAAAATTAGTAAGGCTGTTGACGGTATTCCACATGTTTGTTGTGTCCGTTGTTTTTTCGAATTTGTCTTTAAAAAAAGTTTTCTTAGAGTAGTTTAAGCTTGAATTAGCTGAATTCCTGGCCCTTCTATAGGCTTTCCAGTCTTTCTTATCGTTAGTTTTTATGGCTAATTTCCTAGCTGAGTTTCTAGCCTTGATTGTATCTAGTACTTCAACGTTTAGCCATGGGCTGATTTTACCGGTAACCTTCCGGTTTTTTAATGGAGCATAATTGCCCAGTACACTCAAAACAAAATTATTGAAGTTCATAAAACTTAAGTCGATTACGGATCTATCCGAACTGATCTGAGCAAAGTTTTTGTCTGAGTAGCTCAGTAGTTCTTCGTTAACTAAGTCCCAGTTTACCTCATTATATGCTCTACAAGCGATTGTTTTGGATAGAAAGGGACATTTATCTGTTTTAAGAATTGCATAGCAAAGGTCATGGTCAGAGGCAGTAAAAGAGAAATGCCCTGATTTTAAAAATTTAGTGTTGTCTTTTACATAAAAATGATCGAGGAGAGATTTGTTCAGATATGTTGGTCCAATCATGAGTTGGCACCAACTGAATTCTTTACATAATAGACGAAATCTGTGTATATTTTGATCAAATCTCGTCAGCGAGTCATGGGTTAGTAGGTCGATATTAAAATCGCCACACATAATTTGTTGAAAGTCGAATGTGGATAGGAAAAGGTTTAGTTCTTTAAAACATTCGAGGAACTTGACTAATGAAGTGTTTGGGTGTCTATATACAATAGTTAATAAAATTGGTTTTATGCCAACCTTTGTTAACTTTAAAATCGTTATTTCTAAGTTGTCTATGTTATGGGCATACTGCCATTCTATTGTTTCGGTTAAAAAGTCTTCCCGAATGAAGATTAATGTACCACCTCCTTCAGTGTCAGAAGGTCTATCTATTCTAATTTGGTTAAAACCTGATATCGAAAATTGCACAACTGAGTCACGACTCGAATCGAGCCATGATTCAGTACAGGCTAGAACTGCTAGATTCTTGACTAACAGAAGGGTTTTAAGTTCTTCAAATTTGTTACGTACACTACGAAAGTTCATATGACAAAATATGAGGCCCTTGGACTGTATAAAGTCGGGCTTAAATATAGTATTTAGTACAAAATCTACTGTTACAGTTTTTTCTTCGTATTCTTCGTCGATGATACAGATGTTAGATAAAGATGGATTGGGACTTGAGATATGTGATGAAATAGAGATGTTGAGAAGGTTGTCATCTGTAGAATTGTTGACATTAGTGAGTGCTAATGAATTGCAATTTGTGCATATGCATGTGTGGTTTCGAAAGAAGGGTCTTCCATGAAGTGATCCTGCGCTGGCACGTAAGGAGCCATTTAATCCGCAGGTTGCACAGATGTAGTATTTAAAAGAGCTCATTGTGGGATGGAGAGGTAATGGAAGTGTCCACTGTAAAAATCGTCAAATTGTATACTTGTATCTTCAAAGAAGATGAAATCTTTAGTCATTCGTTAAATTATAAATAATAAAATGAAAACGACTCGCCTGGCAGTGTGCCAGGCAGGGATGGCAGTGCAAAGAGGAACAGAGGGTTCAGATTCCACCTTGAACCTTGCACGTAGAGCCATCCCTGAGGCAGTTTACTGATGATATCCTGGAGATGTTAAAGGTTAGAGAGCCACTCTACTCGAGACCGGGTAGTGATCAGGTCAGAGCCACGGGTCAATCGGGTTGTTTGAGTATCCCTTTCCTCTAGAATCTTCCAGTGTCCGTAAAAGTGAATAGGTTGGCAGCTCCCTTAACAGGTTGGTAGAGAGTGGATGTACGCCAAAGTACTGTACGAGAAAAACTTCTCCGTTACGACCGTACTAGCTATTTTATAGCTTGAAAAATCTCTGGGTTAAACTTTTTAACTTGGTAGCTCTATTTTTGCCAACAGTGTAGCTTTAAAAACTATAACTTTATGTTTTGAGTATTTTGAGTATTCCTAATTTTAAACTCAATTAAAGTAACCAAAACGCTTAAAAACCGTAAATTTTCGATGATATACGGCACGTCGGGTCCAACAGCTATAAGTGAGGCTAAGAGTGTTGGGAATTAATAAAAGGGAACTTATAAAAATTAATTTATTTGCAGAAATTATAATAGCAAAAATATTCGGGTTCCTTCTCCGTTCCCTGGCGGGAAGGGATGATTGATGATGTTATATTATAGGCAGAGCAACATTGCTACATCTTCAAATGCAGTCTTAAAATACACACAGTTGGTTAAAATATACATTTTATAAGACACATCTGTATGTAATCACATCTTAAATACGGGTTATAAAATATATTTCAGCACGTCTTAAAAATACAAAATATGTATATCAAAATCCGATTGCATGTAGATATTATTGCTTTTAAGAAAATATTTGCCTTGAGGCTTAGAGCCGCAACAATTGCCTCACGAAAGGGCTTATTCAGTCTATTGTCTATCTTTTCCATCACACGAGAATATATACCACCGTCTAAACCCTTGGTTGCTAACCAAGTTATGTGCCAAATCCGTCTTTGCCCCTCAATCGGTGGTTTTTTTTACTCCATTTGACCACACCGCTTGGGCTAAGCGTTGTCAATGCCCGTTGCTTTCAACCATAATTGTATCAGTATCATTTGTATCCATCAAAACTATCTCTTTAGAGAAACGGGAAGTCTCTATTTGTCATAATCAATTCAATTAATACCTTCCCGATTCCGGGGAAAAGGAGAGGATGTTTCAGTTGGATGTGAAATGCTATAGGCATTTTGATACAGACAGATAAAGGCTCCGAGATACAGATATATGGCTAACGGCTGGCGTGGGTGGTTGTAATGGTAATAATGGTGACACGGAACAAAAGTGACATATACATACATATCATCACCTACTGCCTACATATAATAATATACGGCTATATAATAATATGTTGATTTTTCAGTTGAAATGATAGAGTACGGAATCCGCTGAGGAAGCCTACTTAAACCTCTATCTCTCCGTAAGCTTAAAAGTCTGAGCTGATTGCCTGAAAGTCGGTCGGGAGTGCTGGCTTTCTTCTGCTGGAGAAAGCTCCTTTCTATTGGAAGTAGGCTACCATCAGCACTAGGGCCATGTAGCATATCATAGGGATATCGGATAATAGATCGAGATGGGTTATAGGCATTAAGAGCCGTATATAGTAGCGAGATTTGGCTTTATTGAAAATGTATATTACGCTGAGTAAAGTTGGATGAAGCTGGTCAACATGCCAAGTGCAATGTTTTCATGTTGGTGGATCGGCTGGATCGATTTAACTTCCCTTTTCCCCGTCCTTTCCGCCGACTTTCCATATGACGTCCTCTCTCCTGCTTCCTCTTCTTCTTTTGCCCACCCGATTCATGTGCTTCTTTTGGTACTCTTCTTCTTCGACATCCGAGGCCCAACGCTTTCACAAAACCCCAAACGGCTTGCTTCGTTCCTACAAACATCCTCTTCTTTCTGCACAAACCTCATTCCATCACTCATCGTCTCGAAGAAAATAATCAGCTTTGTAATTACCACTTGTCTGAGGGACAAAGCCGTTCCCTGTTCCATGGCCCACCTCCTCCTCTCCATTCTTTACATAATTTTAATCACCCCATGGGACTTTGCAGCACGGCACGGCCTTTGCCGTTCCTTCCTTGAAGGGCCAATTAAAGCGCGTCCAATTCTGTCACTTTTCTTGCTAGCGACTGCTAACTGCTAAGTTTCCTGGTGCCCATGTTCATGTATGAATTTGTCTAGAGAGAAGTCGTTATAACATCTGGGGCTCATGACTCCTGATATCGCTCAGACCGTTTACGTTTCCCGTATTTTCAACGAACCGCCGTGTTATGAACAAAATCGTTGTACTTTACTGTTTCCGCATTTCCAAAAGTTTCAGTCGTCGGTTCAGTAGGTAGATTTTCATACTTTTACAACCAATAAGGGTATTGTATACATAGGGTACTGTATTTTTCTGATGCGAATTCCATATACACCTCGACTCCTTTTGCATGGAAGGGTGGGGTGGTGTGGATGTTATTATTGTGCGATTACAGAAACGGGAGGATATTTACTCAGAAAAGCTGTTTCATGGTGGAAAAAGGATGTTTATCGCCTTTTGCCGATTTTTTCTTCCCTTTCATCTTTGATCATGAGGAATTTATGTACGAAAAATCACAGAGCCGTTTGAGCTAAACATTAAATCAATATACAGACCTGAACCGGTTCGTTTTTGAAAGCACTAAAGCATGCAGTGTGGCTGAATTCATATATTGTTTGATACCTTGTTTGGGTCATAGGAAAAAACATTTTTAAAATTTCGAGTCCTGTCTGAGTAAAATCAAATTCCTTTTTGGTACTCCAGAGAAGGGTTGTCATTTAAAACTTTTCCTGTCTGAAAGAAATGTTAGAAATTTGAACAGACTCTCTGTGTAATTGAACAACGGATCCTTTCGCTTGAACAGTTATTATTTATCTTCTTTGAATTTCTTTTGTTTAAATTGGATTCATCTCACAGTTGGAAAACAATCCTTGTTTGTAACCCAATTGGAACTTTGAACTTCGTAGGAATTAGTAGGGATACATTATAGTGAAAGCATGTTTAAAAATGCTTCAGTCTTTATTGTATTTCTCGAATAACAAAGTAACCAGACAATGACGACATGTGACAATTTGTTCGATGTAGAAGTAGTAGACTTTTTGCACTAGAATAGAAAGGATCGACATCGACTGACACTGGACACTCGATACTTTTCACGTTCTTCAGTTGGGAGTAATTTGTTTTGTTTCTGTAAAAATACGTGAATGTCAAATGTGAAATCAAATACTTTTCCAATTTTTATGAAAACGTGTTTGTAGCATATTTGTCGTGGGACTTGTATACGACATAAGAGACATGGTAGTATTCGAATCTAACATTTTTATTTGGAATCGATGAGAGCAAGTACTTCACAATCGTGAAATTGTTCTCCAGGGAACCTTGACATTCAGACACATTTGCTATCGACAATGCTTGTGGATTGCAGTATGACATTCCACTACAACTATTGCTCAGACTGAATAGACTTCAAAAACCACTAATTTTTGTTGTTTTTGTAAAATCTTTTTAGTCAAGATTTTTAGAATAGGTATTTATTCTTGTTCATCTAGATGGTTCATTGTCAAATTGATTGGCTCCTTTAGAATTTGAAGAATTTTCAGTGTAAAATTAAATTTCATAATCATGACATATATTTCTGAAAATGATTCGAAGTAATTTGTATTTGGACTACAAATTAAATAAAAAAAACAATCCAAAATCACTACTAATACGAAGCCCAATAGCCTCAAAAATGATTGTCCAAGTTGTAAATCGGACTTGGAGGAATCTGACCCTTAATGCTTTCAATCTGTGTTAATGCTCAGAAATATTACTATCGTTTATGACCACCGCTCCACCACTGTATTTTTGTTCTTCAAAGAAACGTCCATAAGATGTAGAGGGTACTATAATATAATATTATTTCACGAAATTCCCTCGTGAAAGTGATGGATGTAAAGGTAACTCTATAATTTAATTATGCTCAGTTGACTGTTTGATTCGGTCAGGGGTTTCATATAAACTCTCGTTGCATTGAATAAGTAAGAAAAATCGCTTGCAAAGATTGAAGCTGGCCCAACTGCTAATGATTAGCTTAAGCGTTTCAAATCCTAATAAACAACCAATTTATTAGATATAGAAAATATTAATAACATATGCATTTAGGACGTAATAATTCAATTACTGCTAGCTTTGTTATTCTTCGATTAGTTGGATGTCTGAGATTAGGTTATGTCTACGTTCCGTTCTAATGCCTGGTGAAAATGAAAATATTTACACAAGTGAAAGCGTCCGTAAAATCCTGGCGGAATTAAATTAGTGTTCCTGACAGATCCAGATTTTTCCGGGATAAAGTTTATACATCTTCATCTAAGGGAAATAAATCTTAATCTTAGATATCATAAAATGACAATGATGTACGTAGTTCTTGCCTTTGAAATTTGGAAATTGGGATAACGTGCAAAAGAATGGCAGATAATATTCATACCACTATTTATAATTATATTATTATTTTTGTCTATAGTCTATAGTAGACACCAGTAAAAACGAAAATGTTGAAGCAAATATGCCTAACCTGAATATTTTTTTGCAATTTCAGATTAAAGCACCCAAACATCGTCCAGTTGCTTGAAACCTATGAAGATAAAACTAGAGTCTACCTCGTAATGGAACTGTAAGTACGCTTTTTTCATCGCAAGGATAGTTTTGGCAAGTAAATGTTTAAAATTCATATTTTAGCTGTCAGTCCGTTCTTACTTTTATTATTATTATTATTATTATGGAAGGTCTGTTTACGGGTAGTAGAGACCACGTTAATAATCCTAAGAACTAGGATTTAGTATCCGGTCAGGCATTAGATCACCGTAAATAATAGTGTTCTTGTATAACGGCTTGAATATTAACCTCAACACCGGTAAAGCCAGATGGTTTCATCCCTCGTAAAGTTTTTCCCAGCCATTTATTCGAAGATCATAAGCTCGTGGTCGTTTATGAACTAACATGCGGAGTAATGAGATTGTTTTGATGAGGGATGAATTGCATGCTGTAACATTTTAAGACCATGTAGTATTTCTTGTATAGAGAAACGGGTTCTGAGTTCTGAAATGCGCCCAAAGTTCTACTAAAACAAATTTCAACAATTCGAGATAATATGCAAACGATTTTGGTATTCTAGTATCCGTTTTGAATTACTATTATTTGCAGTGTCACCGGAGGTGAACTGTTTGACAGAATCGTGGAAAAAGGGTCGTACACCGAAAAAGACGCTGCCGACTTGATACGACAAGTGCTTGAGGCCGTCGAGTATATGCATGACCAAGGGGTCGTTCATCGAGATTTAAAGGTGAGTTTTTATATCCTGAATCCGGATTTGACATTTGGTAGTATTTCAAAAAAATATCAACTCGTCGAAATGTACTCCTAACGCACCTTTGACCAAACAATAAAGCTGGATTTGAATTATATAGTTATTATTAATACTTATTAGTTAAAAAAAATAAATGATTTTTATAATTGTAATGCTAGGCTACAAAAATGCTCTACATACTAAGAGAAGGCAGGCCCTCGTGAATCGTAATGTTTTACACTATCCCAACATACGAATAGACAATGTACATCAATAAATTCAGGCTTATTTTAAAATATGTGTTTAAGAACTGAAAGTTTACGCTGTCAATCTTCAGAAAATGTTTCTTGCAATGTCAGAAAATTAGATCTTCGATTTAATGTCCAGATGGTTCTAGATATTATGAACTTCAGTCCCGTTGACTAATAATACACACCGTTAAAATGAAGAATATTACTATTACCCGACATCCCGACATTTTCAGGAACTTCCCTGCTGCTTGAATTATATTGCGAAACTTCCTTAACGAAGCATATTGTTGTGCAAATTTTTTGATCCTCTTGAGTCTTGAGCAAAGTCCTCTGCTTTAATAGATGTCTGTATGATTGAATTTGAAAATATATTTTGTTTCTAGCCTGAAAATTTGCTGTACTACTGTACGGACGAAGAAAGCAAAATCATGATAAGCGACTTTGGTCTCTCCAAAATGGAAGATTCGGGGATCATGGCCACTGCCTGCGGCACTCCCGGCTACGTTGGTATGCCAAAGTCTTTTATCTTCATTTTTATTGAAAAATTGAGTATTCCAGAGACCTTTCTGTCGAGAGCAGCTTGTGTTCTGCAGCTTTTTTTCAAAAAAGAAAAAATAGTCCTCAGTCCTTAAACACAAACTTAATTTAAGTTTCCTCACGTATAGTCCCTCTGATAGTCGTAGGTCTAAACTTATATCGCTTTCTCCGATACAGAACCGTTGTATTGTTTGGAAGCGTTTAAAGCCATTTAACTACGGATATTATCTGCCTTAAGACTAAGGAAATTTTGATCTTGAGGCCACTAATTCAACAAATAATTGAGTTTCTTTATCATGTTTTGATTTTTAGCCCCGGAGGTGCTGGCACAAAAACCATATGGAAAGGCCGTGGACGTTTGGAGTATAGGAGTTATCTCATACATCCTTCTTTGTGGATACCCCCCTTTCTATGATGAAAATGATGCAAATCTTTTTGCTCAGATTTTGAAAGGTTACTATTGAATGCAAAGTAGTTGATATTTGAAGTGACTATTTGCTTAAATTCTAACTATTATAGGAGAGTTTGAATTCGATTCTCCATATTGGGATGACATAAGTGACTCAGCAAAAGACTTTATTCGCATGCTTATGTGCGTGGATACGGAAAAAAGATACACGTGCAATCAAGCTCTTCAACATCCATGGTAAGGATTTGTTGGTATTTCTATATTATAATTATGTATAACAAATCATATCTTATGTCCTTCACTTGGTTGCTTTTACTCAGGATATGTGGAAACGCGTCAAACAAGAACATCCATGGAACTGTCTCTGAACAATTGAAGAAAAATTTCGCAAAGTCGCGGTGGAGGGTATGTTTTTATTAATTACTTACCTATATTAAATTAATATCAAACTAACCTGAGATAACTAAAACTAATTATATTTATGAGACAAGTCAATTATGAAGAAGTAATAAATTGACTCGTAATAAGTTTTTGGCAGAGTTCCACTACTATTACTTACGAGTCTCCGTCTGGTGAAACAAAATTGGTTTATTTTATGAAAATTATACTAACATTATCTTTAAAACTGCAAGTATAAGGAGGATATAAGCTTCGAGAGTTAAAAAAAACAAGCTTTGATCTTAATACAAGCTTCAAAAATACACATTATTGTCAGGAAAAATAATACACACACATTGATTCATTTAGATTTCAATGAAATTGGACAAAAGAGAATTTAGCTGCGATAATAGGACCGTTTAGGTATATTACTATTTTTATTTATTTTCCATTGCAGCAACTAATGCATGCAATCGCAATGGTTCACAAGATGCAAAGATTAGCACTAAGTAGCTCAAACAGCATGGACATTGACGACAAGAAATGTTCCACTATCCAGGAAGAAGATGCAGATGAAGGTTTGAAGTTTGGAGTGAATTAGCTTGGAAAGCCAAATCGATGTGCTATACGTTTCCAATTTTAGTTGATGTAATTTTTTATAGCTGTACAGTATATTACTCTTTTGTTGATTCAAGATTAATATCGACCCTATTTTATTCAGTTACCAGCCATTTTTAGTCAGTAATCAATGAGCCTTTATGTTTTTCATACTTTGTGGTGTCATTAGTCAGGTGGTAGTTTAAAATTTCCAGAAGAGCTATATAATTGCATCAATGACTCGACAATACGATAATTAGGTAGATTCGTTTACGTACTACAGTATTTTAGATTCTTCAAAATCTTAAATCAATTGCGCATTAAATTCGTAGAACTTCTATATATGTAGTATCTATCTTGCTTGATCGTATTTGAATGTTTTTTGCTGTTTGTCGTTTGTACTAAATTTGTACATTTGTCAATTGGTAAATCCGAAACGACTTTCCGCGAAGAAAAAGTGTCATGTCCCTCAACTAATTAAGTTATTTTTATCTCCTTGTTTTTATGTGCCGGAAATGAATATTCAAATTTTAAATATTATTAGCGGCTCAAATAATTAAAGTAACCACGTAATTTTATATCGTCCGGTGTCAAAATCGAATCACTGAGGAGTTGTATTATAACGCTAAGAAATCTAATCCTAAGTTAGAAAAATCATATTTTCTTCATAATTATGTACTGGCCTCCGTTTGCGTCAGATCATAAACTGATGGGGGAAATGAGGCCCGGTCATCGCATGAGTGTTTAGTGAAAACGTCATGTAATCAAATATTAGCTTTACTTGAGCATGTGTATATAACGTCTGTCATTAGTCATTAATGGCAGCGCTGACCTGGAAAATCATTTTAATGACAACGTGCAGGAGGATTTGGTGAGAAATATGAACCAAACCAATTGCTGTTGGTGTCATTATTGTGATAAGCTCAGAGGTAACTAGAACATTTGCTGGCTCTGCCCGTGCCGTGGGGATGTTGTTAAATGTAATGGAATGCGTAGGACGCAGATAAATTGGCTTCGTCATTGTGCAGTAAAGGTGTTTTTTGGAGTCAAATTTGAGCGGAGGAAAAATAAGAGCTTGCTAATTATATTTTCTTGTTCGTTTTAGAATGCGTACCATGCGACGGCAGCAATAAGGCAGATGAAACGGCTGGCCTTAAGTAGCGGTTCTGCCCCGGCGGCTCCTCATTCTACAACTTCAGAAACTTGTGTCACTCGCTGTTGAAATCTAATGGTCTAAACTTACTATGTACCACTTATAGCTCATTCATATGATACAATTTTAATAGCCAAACTACTCTTTTAGTTATCCTTCTTCTGAGTGTAATCTCCATCCATTCTCTCAAATTCGAAGTCGCTTTAACTAGTTTTTAGGAAATTCTGTATAGTATTAAACAATTCGGGTAGTATCTTCCTTGTCAATTAAAACGACAAGTTATAGATATACAAAACTAATTACAGTCCAATCCAATCCGCTAGAGATTTATGAGATTTGTGTTACCACAAACGCCACATTATCGTCCGGTGCTCCCAAAAAACTCTTATTAGATAGTCCCGAATCTCCCGAATACTACAACGATGAGAAATGGAGAAAATGGGAACTTAAGAGTCCATTGGACCTGATACTAATTTTCAGCAGAGTTCCACCTTTAAAAAAAATACAAGAAATTAATTGGTGGGACCTGCGTCGTTTTGTAAACTGTTGACTCTAGGTTCTGGAAATCAACTCATACGAGTATGGCAGATTGTGATATTGCATAGTGAGTGTAGTAAAACAAATGATATTATTTGTGTCACTTGACATCTGATCTGTTAGTTTCAAAGTAATTGTTCAGTGCTTTTAAATGGCAGTTGAATAGTTAATTCCAAAAATTCCATTAGTCATTTAAGGGTTGAGATCGGAACTACAAATTTGTATAGAGTTAAGTACCGGTGCCCTTGTCACCACTATCAGTCGGGTCAATCTATCTATAGGTAGTCTTAAATAGATTGTATCCTTTAATTCATGATATACTTTTTTATCTGTGATTTTAGTCTACAAATGCAGAAAAAAAAATTAATTCTTACTAATCAAGGAAGAAGTTATTGTTGTTGTCGTATATTGTATGGGTAATGTTGCCGTCAATGTTGATACAAAAAATTGCAAAAATGTAAATCAAGCTTTGTCCTCATCGCATATTTTACGAACAACTCTTTGATTACTAAATACTAATTACGGTTCATCATTCTTGCTACATATGATTGGTCGGAATTTTACATGCACAAGGAAGCTCTTTGCAAGTAATATAGTTCGAAATTGGTAGAACTTTATAATTGCAAATTGTGACAAATTTTGGAAGATTGTTACGGGAAAATGGGCGCAGAAGAACAAACGGTAACGTTAGCCGAGTAGCTGCAAGCGCAGTGCGTCTGTATTGTCGCGTACGCTAAGAAGGACTGAAAAAATTCTATCCTGTTGCCTATTTAATATCAATCTATTTCAACCGAACGAATATTCTGAAATTGTGAATCTATTCTAGCTATAAAATGTTTCAGAAAGCCTATCTTACAAGAAATCCCAAGTATGGATTTTAGGTGTTGTAACGAATCATTAAAAATCGATAGTTTTTGTAAAATTTCTGATCACCTCTATTTTAACTAATTTAGTTAAACGTAGGGACTAGGGAGCGTGTACAATTAAAGTCCGTTGATTGGCAAAGCAAATAGGTTAGTTTGCTTTTAAAGGGAAGCATTCTACGAGGGTCAACTGGTGCGGAGCTTTGTAATAGAATCGAGGCGTTAAAAACGATGCCTCTAACTTTATTACTGTACATTGAAATCTTAAAATAAATGTGCTGGATCTGTTTGCAACCGCTATGCTTCCAATGTTTCTTAACCTCTTGAAACTTGTAACGTAGACTAGATTAATATTTCTGTCGAATGTTGCTCGAATGTGTTATATCAAAACTGATTTGAATGAAGAAAAAAAATATACTACAAAAAGATGAAAAAAAAATCATTTCTCAGAATCTATTCCTGTCATCGACTTAAATTTAAAACATTCTATGGATGCCATACCTTCGAGATTGATATTGCTGAGCTTTATTTTAGTTGCAGGAGTTAAACGAACAATTAATTTCTCATTCTTGCAAAACATGAGAAGAGTCAGGGGAATTTTTAAATAGCTTTATTTAGCGACTTTCTTTAAATTTATTGTTGCCATAAATATTACTATTATTGTGAAGGATGAAGGGGAAGGTGGTGGAGTACAATGTCATATTCGTAAATCTGAATAAGTGCGTTTGCCATATAATTTGTCGAGGGAATAAAATGTAATTAGGATAAAATAATGTAACTAGGAATCAAGAATGGATTCCGGTGAGATTTAAATCTTTAATTAGTAGCTCGTTCGTTCACACTTGTGGTGCTGATAAACTGTGAAGTAAATTATAAATGAATGAAAAAATGTTGCTACGTAATTTTAACTCGGTTTCAATAAAAAACTATTAATTTTACTTGATTGCATTCAATGTTGGGATTTCAATCCCTGAATTTATTTTGTGTCCAATTCATCAACAAGTATTACCATTATTTATTATTTTACTACCATAACAATAATGCATCAGAATACTTCATCGACCGGAAATTAGGTACGAAATCATTAAACTATTTATTTATGAACCAGGCACAGCACAGAGCACAGCTTGTCGTTGTCGCCCTTCAACAATAAAACTATATTCAATCTTGAAATAGCTAGCCAACCAAAGTTATACCATTTTTCATATCCTACATTTTGAAAAAACTTCATCACAAAAAGGACTTTTTATTTTTTCATTGGAGCCGGATACAAATGTTAATCGAGGCGCATTTTTCTCCACGAAAACGATTTTGCAAATTTGAAATGTTACTATGTTATTATATGTTAATTATTATAAGGGGCCAGAGTAGTTTTGAGGTCGTCAATTTGTAATAAAAATTTTGCCATCTTAGCAACCAATTGAATCGAACAAAAGACGAAAAAGGTATAAGAATCGTATAGTAAAACGGCTTGTTGGCATAGTAACCATCAATAAAACTGATCATTTGAGGTCCTTCAACTTATCCTAAAACCCGTTGCGGCGGCGGATTTTCTATCCCACCAAATCTAGTCCCCATGTGAGCGGCGGGAACAAGTTATTTTGATTGAAAGTGGGAAGGTGTCATCTGGAGGGAATGGGTTGAAATGGACCGGAAGGCGGAGTTATGAAACACGTTCTTGCCTCAATCGGGATCCAGCTCTCTCTCCTCGTCCTCACAACTACTGTGGCTCTCTTGAGAAGCAAAGTGAGGAAAGAGGAAGTTGTGGATTCCCTCTCTCCGGCATCACTCTTTCACATCTCTTTGCGGTAGAAAGTGTAGAATACCACATACACCATAGCAAGGAACTTTTGGATCCGAACGAGAATTGAAGACAGGAAATTGCGGATTTCAAATTCAGCAGAGCACAGAGAGAAAGGGAAGAGTTGGTCATTGCAATCGGGACATCAAAATTAGTTTAACGGATCAGTCCCCCTACCACCCTTGGTCCACGTCTACAGAAGAACAGGAAGAGTGAATATTATTCACTAAAGAAAGAAGGCCACGAAACTAATTGATTGTGATCGAAGGTTCATAAACTTTAAAGCCGGCCACGATAGAAGAGACTGACAGAACATGACAACAGCCGATATAGAATTACCACGAAGAATTGTTACGGTTAGTTCACTTATCATTAAGTTTGGACTTTAAAATAAAATAAACGAAGAAACTCTAATTTCAAATTTCAATATACAATATATATATGATGTAGTAGTAGATCATAGATTGAAGATCTAATTAAGAATTTTTAATATTAAAAATGTGTGAAATAAATGAGTACAAAAAGGCTGATTTTAAATCCTAATATTGAAAATACTGAATGCTTTTCTATTGCACATTTGATGTTTGACATTTAGGAAAGAAAATACCTATTGAGTCTCGTTCATGGAAGTCCAGGAATAAGCGTTATTCCAGATCCTCATAATTTACGGTATTACAGAATTGTAATTAAAGGTGAGTTATAACATTTCTAATTCTAAATCGATAATTTCATGCAGTAATTAAGGAGGATTCTAAAAACCTGCTACTATGGACTATACTAAAACACAAGTCGTTTTTGGCTCCACTTACTATTAGAATCAGAATTTAACTATCTTCATCTTTAGTTCTTTCACCGGGCAACGGGCTTGTTGATTAAATTAAAAAGTATCTAATTGTTACTTACTTAATAGCTACCACGTGTAGTAACTAATGAAGTAAGAACTAGATAGCCATGCCATGCACCAGACTTTCCCAACTCTTCTGAGCAGTACTGAACAAAGTTTTTAAAGTTCTAGATATAAATTGAGTCGCACTACATACTTAAATGGCTCCAGTATAGATAGTAGTATAATTAACCATAAAACCTACTGTGTGTAGTCTTTTATAGTCCGAGTCAGGATCTCGTATGCATCAATTTGTCTGTATTTTAAACCTATTCCATTGGCAACACCCCTTTGGATAACCCCCACTAGTCAACCACTTGACCGATTTTTCCCATCTTCGAACTTAGCCCTCGCATTTACAAAATATCAAAATATACATATTATACAAGTGTGCCAAATTTCAAGTCGAGCGGTTTGGCCTCTATCGTGTCACGGACGGACAGCATGATTAGATAAGCCCTGTGGCTCGGTAAAAGACATCAGACTGTAGAAATTGAAAAATTTGAAAAACATGTGTTAATAGAGGTTAATTAAAATATTAAACATGTATTTAAAATTAAACCAGGTCCGGAAGGTTCTCCATTTGAAGGTGGAGTGTTTCGATTAGAACTGTTTCTACCCGAAGATTATCCAATGTCGGCACCTAAAGTTCGGTTCATTACTAAAATCTACCATCCCAATATAGATAAACTGGGACGTATCTGGCTCGACATAATCGGTTAATATCTATACAGTAATATTTAATTTGATTGTACCAGTCTATCTGTATTTGGTTCCATAAAGAAGGTGATTTTTTTTAGATTGTTGGACTCCTGCCCTACATGCTTGCACTGTTGTCGTTTTAATAGAAGAGTCTCTGAAAAATCCAACACACAACACCCTGCAGGCGAATGATGTAGTAGAGTTGTGGAAAATTAATGAACAGGAAGCCATTCGTAACGCTAGAGAGTGGACCAAGATGTATGCACTGGGGAACTAATACAATCTGATTATGAATTCCAACATACCCAATCGAACATTTTTCATGTATTTTCTTACATTACACTTGCTCTTTATATGACGAAAAAGATGTTAGATATAGATGGCTTACATGCTTCAATCTCAATACTTTGTGTCACTCGCTGTTGAAATCTAATGGTCTAAACTTAAACTTACTACGTACCACTTATAGCTCATTCATATGATACAATTTTAATAGCCGAACTACTCTTTTAGTTATCCTTCTTCTGAGTGTAATCTCCATCCATTCTCTCAAATTCGAAGTCGCTTTAACTAGTTTTTAGGAAATTCTGTATAGTATTAAACAATTCGGGTAGTATCTTCCTTGTCAATTAAAACGACAAGTTATAGATATAGATATACAAAACTAATTACAGTCCAATCCAATCCGCTAGAGATTTATGAGATTTGTGTTACCACAAACGCCACATTATCGTCCGGTGCTCCCAAAAAACTCTTAGTAGATAGTCCCGAATCTCCCGAACACTACAACCATGAGAAATAGAGAAAATGGGAACTTAAGAGTCCATTGGACCTGATACTAATTTTTAGCAGAGTGACACATTTTAAAAAAATACAAGAAATTAATTGGTGGGACCTGCGTCGTTTTGTAACTGTTGACTCTAGGTTCTGGAAATCAACTCATATGAGTATGGCTGTTGAGGAACCACCTATCTACCCGACTAGGCTTCCTCTGGTTGCTATCTGACTATGAAATCCCTTGGACTGAGTGCGACTGACTAGCTTCGGGAAATCCGTAATTGATGACGAATGTACGTGTATTAATAAATGGAATGTTTATTAACACCTTCTCATCAATTACAACTAAATGAATATTTTATTCTCAAATTAAATCCGTAGATTACAAAACTTTCTTGAATAAAAATTCGGAATTTGACTAAGAACAAAATCTCAGAGCACGTCTATTCGGCTTGAAATTCTATATGGTAGTAAACTAAAAACGTCGGCTTCGGCCAACGGACAAAAACGCACTCTAACAAAAGAAAACCACCTCTCCTCTGATTGGCTTATACATATACATGCGGGAAGTAAATATTATCAACTAACCCCTAAAATACTTTCTCTGAACTTTCACTTAAAACAATAATTACATCAATTTAACCTTTCGGACATTTAACATCCTCCCACTTCTTTTGTGGCAACAAAAGAAAATAACTAATGTCCGAATCTATCGGGACTTTTAACACTGCGCCCACTTCGGGTCTTGACTACAGTTGAAGGAGAACTTTCACTTTCTAAATCAACATCTTGAAATCTCACTTTCTTCTTAACTTTATCTTCTTTGATGGGCTTCTTAATTATCTCTCCAACTTCCGGAACTTCCATTGGCGAGTTTACTTCTAAGGGGTACAGTCGCTGAATTGCTCGAGTCAACATTCCTCTTGAGGTCATCAGTTTTGCAACTCGTACTTCTCCGTCCTTGCCTTTGATCAGCTCTTGAATTCTTGCAAGGGGCCATTCCCATCTTTTTCGGTTGTCGTCTCCAATTAGCACGACTTCACCGACTTCAAGTACACGTGTCTTGTTCAACTTCCTTCGTTCGACCAGCAACGCCAGATATTCGGAACGGAACCTCTGCTTGAATTGAACTAGGACCGATTTTCTCTCATTGTACAGCTTCTGAAATTCACGAGTATTAATGAAATCCAAATCTGTATATGACTTAACCTTTAACTCATGGAGGAACATCGCAGGGGTTAATGGAATCAGGTCCTCTGGGTCTTCTGTGACTGTGGTCAGGGGCCGTCCATTAACACATGCTTCGATGTCACATAAAAAATCTTGTAACTTTTGATGTGTCACACAAGATTTTCCCAAAATTCTTCGAAGGAGATCCTTCACCGTTCTGATGAGGCGCTCCCAAAATCCTCCCCACCAGGCCGCTGCTGGTGGATTAAATTTCCATTCAATCTTCTGAAGGGAACACTGCTTCGCAATCTTTTCCCAATTCAAAGATTTGAAGAGGTTATTGGCACCGACAAAGTTTGTACCATTGTCGCTGTAGACAACTGATGGCCTTCCTCTCCGGTTCATAAATCTTGTAAAGGCACGTAGGAAGTCCTCTGTACTCAAGGATTCCACCACCTCCAAATGCACACAGCGATAAACAGCGCATGTGATTATTAAAATCCAGGCCTTTTTTCCCTCTTTCAGGAAAAGCGGTCCTGCCAAATCAACTCCCACAATCTCGTTCACTTTTGACAAGTTGACCCGATTAGCCGGAAGTGGAGATGGAACTGACTCAGACTTTTTTCCAGTGAATTTTCGGCACAAAATACACTTACTAATCACCCTCCTTATTGCCTTCCTTCCCTGAAGAATCCAGAAGTCTTCACGAAGTTTTCCTAGCAGGAACTGAACTCCTGAGTGGCAATAGGTCCGATGATATTCTTCAATTAATTGATCCACAACACGGTGTGAATGTGGAAGTAGCATGGGGTATCGGAAATTGACGGTGTCTTCGCTGTAGAGAAGCTTAGATTTCACACGTATTAATTCATCCCCGTCTATGTTCCAAATTATAGGAATCCCAGAAATGACTTCGGATCCTAACTTGAACGATTCCTGTTGTACAAGTCTGACAACCGTGGTTTCGGCCGCTTGAATCTCATGATCCGTCAACCATCCACGTTGGCAATTTTTGTTGCGTAGATATTCCATGTACCGTTTCATCCATGCAACATTTCTAATATTTTGATAATATGATGACCGTCTTGCATACCAAGGGTCTTCATATTGGGTAGCCAGCTGAGTTATTATTAGTTTCTTCTTCCTCTCAGCTGCTACTTCCTCCTGGTCCACAGGTACTTCGTGCTTTCCAGGCCAGGTACATTGAGGTTCCTTTAACCAAGATGGGCCCTCCCACCATCGCGAGTCCAACAACTGCTGTGATGAACATCCACGTGATGGTAAGTCAGCAGGGTTGATAACTCCTGGGACATGGCTCCATTGTTGAGAACTTGTTAACTTCAAGATCTCCTTTACACGATTTCCTACGAAGGTTCCCCACTCGTCATTACCTTTGATCCAGGCTAATGCTGTGGTGGAGTCGCTCCAATAATAAGTTGGTATGTCTTCCATATCCAACGCTTTCTTGACTGACTCGGTGAGTCTAGCTCCAATAGTACAGGCCATCAATTCCAGTCTGGGAATTGACGCTTTCTTCAAAGGGGAAACTCTTGATTTAGCTTGTAAGAGCTGAATGTTAACTTCAGACCCCTGTCCAGTTCTCAGAAACACCATGCTTGAATATGCATCCTGACTGGCATCTCCAAAAGTGTGTATTTGCCAAAATACACGTGTATTATTTCCCATAGCGAAATTCCTAGGGAACTTAATTTTCTTGAGAAGTTGTAACTCTTGATACCAGATTCTGAATTTATCTTGAATCTCCTCTGGTAACTCTTCATCCCAAGAAGTCTTCAACGCCCACGTCTCCTGTAATATTTTCTTCGGAAATAAAAGGGCCGGGCTGAGAAATCCCAAAGGGTCGAAAATCCGTTGCACACAGGACAAAATCTCCCTCTTGGTTAATTTACCTTTGAATGGCGTGATGTCAAAATCACACATCAAAGTATCTTCTTTCATGTTCCATTTGAGGCCTAAAACGGATGTAAAATCTTCAGTGGCTACTCTACCGGTTTCCAATCCGCATTCACTTGATAGTGAACCGATTCTGGATTCCTCCTTAGAGCTGCACTGCCACACTCGTAGTTCCATTTTCGCCTCTGCCATGATACTGGTGGCTTCTTTCTTGAAAACCTCATATTCCTCTTGAGTATCCAAGGAAGTCACGCAGTTGTCCACGTAAAGCGCTCGAAGTAGCTTTTCGGCTACCTGATGCTGTGGACCCTTAACCGATTTCAGATGCAGCTCCAGAACCGCTGCTAAAAGAAATGGGCTACAATTAACGCCAAAGACTACCCGTTTATGACGGTAGATCTTGTAGGTCTTCTTATCATCTTCCCACCACAGGAATCTTAAAAAATCTCGATCCTCCTCTTGAACCTCGATCATTTGAAAGGCTTTTCGAATGTCGGCTATGGCTCCTATCTTCTTTTCTCGGAAACGATGTAAGAGAGCTGGGATCAATTCCATGAGGTTAGGACCTTTCTCGAGACAATCATTGAGAGAAGGGTTCCTACCCGTTTTACAAGAAGCATCGAACACCGGACGGATAGGTGTGGTCACACTATCAGGTTTCAATACTGCACGATGGGGAAGGTAATGACACGGGACATTTTCCGAACACACGTGTATTTCTTCAATTATGCCTTCCTCCATCCATGACTTAAAAATATTACTATAATCATCAAACTTGCCTGATTCTTCCAGTTTCTTGGTCGTAGAATTCAAGCGTTTCTCGGCGATACTTCGGTTGCTAGGAATGTTCGGTCTTCCGTCAATCCATGGTAGCTTTACCGAATATCGTCCACTTACAGTTCTTGTCACTGTTTTGAGGAAGTGCTCTTTGGCCGCTGCCTCCTTTTCTTCTTTATTCAAACCTTCGACTGGATCATGAATTCCTAAAGTTTCAAGAGTCCATAACTGTTCCACAGTTGCATCGGAGATCTGCATACTTGTAACGGTCATTGCTGCACTTTCACTGCAACCCCGTTCAATATCAATACATTCACCCATCAAAACCCATCCAAGTGTCGTTTCGATGGCAGTAAGTCCGTTTTTGAGTGGGTATTTCCGACCAGTCAGCAACTTCGAAAATGTGTCCACTCCTAGTAAAATGTCGATTTCAGGGCATCCGTCCCCGACATCGCTAATCCAAATATTATTCTTCTTTAATTCCTTCATCCATGGACCTCGATTCATTCTGGGAATATCACCGCAGATCTGATTCTTGCCCAATAGAGTGAAGCTTGTTGAATCCCGTCCGTCCATATTCTTCAACTTGACATGGAACTTGGGATGTACTTGTAATTCTGTTTTAACTCCTCCAAACAGGGAGTGAATTAATCTTTCTTGACCTTGAGCTTGCAAACCAAGTTCTTCAGCCACTTTTTGTAATAGGTAATTCCGTTGAGATCCACAATCGAAAAATACTCGTACATTTTTCTTCCGATTTCCCTCTTGAATTACCGTATTCAATGTCCCTAGTATGACTTGCGATGAGCACGCTAGGTTGGTGTTGACTGTTTTGGTTGCGATCTTCTCTTGATCTTTGTTAGGGGGAGGGGGAGACCTCCGTCCCTTCTTGTTACTTGGAAGGTCTGGGCATAGGATGGTTAAATGTTTCCTATGACAGACATGACAGTTGACGAAGACTTTGCAATTTGACGCTCCGTGTCCAAAGCCTAGACAGATAAAACAGGAATTCTTTGCTTTGATTCGCTTCTGCTTTTCTTCTAGTGACATCTTCGAAGCTCGTCCACAATCCTTACTTTGATGAGAATTGTCACAAAAAATGCAAGAGTCTTGAGGTCCAATATATAATCCTGCAACAGTAGGGACGTCATCTTGAAATTTTGATTTCTTCGATTTCACGTGAACTGTTGAGGCTGGTGTAGAATCTGAAAACCCGTTTTGAGCAAGGTTTCGCTGTTCTTCATTTTCAACTTCTTTTCTAAGAAATTCCATTAAATAGTCCAATTCATTCTTCGGGGGATCTTCTTTGGAACCATCGCTCCCGTTCAATGGACTTCTCTGCCAGGCGATGAGAATATTTTCTCGAAGACTGGATTCAACCATGGGATATAAAAATACGCCCGTCTGCTCAGGGGTAACTCCCAATGATTCTAAAGCTCTCAGATGTGATTCAAGTTTGTCAAATATTTGAACCACTTTTACTTTTTCACGTACAGAATTATTACTAATTACGAGTTTTAGTAATTCTCTTACGTACACTTGCTTCAGCAGTTTCTCGTTGCCAAATCGTCCTTTTAGTGCATCCACAACCTTGGGGTAGTTGGCCGCCGTCTGTGGGTAACTTGCCACTAGATCGTATGCCCTCGTATCCTTGACCATGGACTGTAGGAGATATTGGAACTTGTCGCCTGCATGAAGGTCTTCATCCTCATGAATCTTCTGGAATTGAGACCAGAAGCTGAGCCATTCTGTTAAATCCCCATTAAACTTCTTAATTTGGATTTTCGGAAGTTTATAGGTTTTCTTATTCCCAGCGGAGGTTCCCTGGGTTGCTAACGACGCTGCTGTGCTGTATACGCTCTGTGCAGGACTGCCAGGTGCATTAGGTTGATCAATGACTTTGTTGATCTTCAGTCTTGACAGTTCAGCTTTGTTCCGATATTCGTCGATAGATATTCTTTCTTCGACGATATCTTCATCTGTGGTATCCTCGTCCAGTAGAGCATCGAGTATTGCCGAATCCAAATCCTCAATCTCATTCACGAGTCTTTCCAAACTTTTAAATAGGACTCCTAGTACGTCATGATCAGGAACTTCTTTTGTCAATTCAGCCTCGACCTCGTTGACTACTCGTGTTACCATCGCTCGGACGGGCCGTCTCTTATTCTTGAGCCGCTCCATTGTACTAGAAATACTCAATCCACAACGTCGTTTTGACAATTTAATAATTGTTTAGACAAATTATGAAATCGCACGTCCGCTGCGTCTCTGAATGTCACGTTCAATTCCAAATATACCAATACACGTGTACTCAAAATGGAAAGGACTGACCGGATTAAATTCTCTTTTATTATCGTGCCGAGAATTAGCACACTTTTACAGGAACTGTTTGGCACAGTGAAGCCTTTGAATCCGATTGGGGATGAAATGAGGAATCTGCCCTTCAATATTCACTCCTTCGGAATTCCAACACTCCTCACGAACGTATGACTCCTTCTTGGGGTTGATGACCTTTGAACTTCAGTTCCTTGTCTATCCCTCAGGAATACGGTGATGGAGTTGATTACTGCGATGAATGTCTTACTGGGACCAGGTGCAATGAGCTGGAACACTTGACACTTATCACGTCGGGAGGTCACCAAAAATGTTGAGGAACCACCTATCTACCCGACTAGGCTTCCTCTGGTTGCTATCTGACTATGAAATCCCTTGGACTGAGTGCGACTGACTAGCTTCGGGAAATCCGTAATTGATGACGAATGTACGTGTATTAATAAATGGAATGTTTATTAACACCTTCTCATCAATTACAACTAAATGAATATTTTATTCTCAAATTAAATCCGTAGATTACAAAACTTTCTTGAATAAAAATTCGGAATTTGACTAAGAACAAAATCTCAGAGCACGTCTATTCGGCTTGAAATTCTATATGGTAGTAAACTAAAAACGTCGGCTTCGGCCAACGGACAAAAACGCACTCTAACAAAAGAAAACCACCTCTCCTCTGATTGGCTTATACATATACATGCGGGAAGTAAATATTATCAACTAACCCCTAAAATACTTTCTCTGAACTTTCACTTAAAACAATAATTACATCAATTTAACCTTTCGGACATTTAACAATGGCAGATTGTGATATTGCATAGTGAATGTAGTAAAACAAATGATATTATTTGTGTCACTTGACATCTGATCTGTTAGTTTCAAAGTAATTGTTCAGTGCTTTTAAATGGCAGTTGAATAGTTAATTCCAAAAATTCCATTAGTCATTTAAGGGTTGAGATCGGAACTACAAATTTGTATAGAGTTAAGTACCGGTGCCCTTGTCACCACTATCAGTCGGGTCAATCTATCTATAGGTAGTCTTAAATAGATTGTATCCTTTAATTCATGATATACTTTTTTATCTGTGATTTTAGTCTACAAATGCAGAAAAAAAAATTAATTCTTACTAATCAAGGAAGAAGTTATTGTTGTTGTCGTATATTGTATGGGTAATGTTGCCGTCAATGTTGATACAAAAAATTGCAAAAATGTAAATCAAGCTTTGTCCTCATCACATATTTTACGAACAACTCTTTGATTACTAAATACTAATTACGGTTCATCATTCTTGCTACATATGTTTGGTCGGAATTTTACATGCACAAGGAAGCTCTTTGCAAGTAATATAGTTCGGAATTGGTAGAAATTTATAATTGTGACAAATTTTGGAAGATTGTTACGGGAAAATGGGCGCAGAAGAACAAACGGTAACGTTAGCCGAGTAGCTGCAAGCGCAGTGCGTCTGTATTGTCGCGTACGCTAAGAAGGACTGAAAAAATTCTATCCTGTTGCCTATTTAATATCAATCTATTTCAACCGAACGAATATTCTGAAATTGTGAATCTATTCTAGCTATAAAATGTTTCAGAAAGCCTATCTTACAAGAAATCCCAAGTATGGATTTTAGGTGTTGTAACGAATCATTAAAAATCGATAGTTTTTGTAAAATTTCTGATCACCTCTATTTTAACTAATTTAGTTAAACGTAGGGACTAGGGAGCGTGTACAATTAAAGTCCGTTGATTGGCAAAGCAAATAGGTTAGTTTGCTTTTAAAGGGAAGCATTCTACGAGGGTCAACTGGTGCGGAGCTTTGTAATAGAATCGAGGCGTTAAAAACGATGCCTCTAACTTTATTACTGTACATTGAAATCTTAAAATAAATGTGCTGGATCTGTTTGCAACCGCTATGCTTCCAATGTTTCTTAACCTCTTGAAACTTGTAACGTAGACTAGATTAATATTTCTGTCGAATGTTGCTCGAATGTGTTATATCAAAACTGATTTGAATGAAGAAAAAAAATATACTACAAAAAGATGAAAAAAAAATCATTTCTCAGAATCTATTCCTGTCATCGACTTAAATTTAAAACATTCTATGGATGCCATACCTTCGAGATTGATATTGCTGAGCTTTATTTTAGTTGCAGGAGTTAAACGAACAATTAATTTCTCATTCTTGCAAAACATGAGAAGAGTCAGGGGAATTTTTAAATAGCTTTATTTAGCGACTTTCTTTAAATTTATTGTTGCCATAAATATTACTATTATTGTGAAGGATGAAGGGGAAGGTGGTGGAGTACAATGTCATATTCGTAAATCTGAATAAGTGCGTTTGCCATATAATTTGTCGAGGGAATAAAATGTAATTAGGATAAAATAATGTAACTAGGAATCAAGAATGGATTCCGGTGAGATTTAAATCTTTAATTAGTAGCTCGTTCGTTCACACTTGTGGTGCTGATAAACTGTGAAGTAAATTATAAATGAATGAAAAAATGTTGCTACGTAATTTTAACTCGGTTTCAATAAAAAACTATTAATTTTACTTGATTGCATTCAATGTTGGGATTTCAATCCCTGAATTTATTTTGTACCGGATTCATCAACCAGTATTTACCATTATTAGCCCGCGTATTGAAAATAGGGTTTAGAGCTAATGAGATCAACCAGTTGGTCTGTCCATCTGTCTGTCCGTCCGGCCTTTTTGTCTATGTAAATCAAGACAAATTAAAAGTGTCAGAAGCAGTTGGAAGCAGGCCGGTTTAAAGCAAATCAATTAAGAACGGGTGGAAGCGTTGAAAACAAGAGATATAAATTTCGAAGCATCAAAACGTGGTTCGAAGAAATCGTATTGGTTTTTAAATACCAAATTTATATACATGATTTTTAAACTTTTTTCTAAATTTAAAATAATTTTAAGAAATTTTAAGATTTGATATGATCTGTGTAAATAATGACACCTTCGTCATCAAAAAATGTGTGAAAAACTGAAAATATGAAAGACGGTTTAATAATTATAATTGCAATGATACACACTACCAGCCTACTTTATATGCTCGTTAGGACAGCCTCGCCATATCCACTATAGTGCGTCCATAATTCATAGCACACGTGCTGACGCAATACTGATGATAATATTATAAGAACACATAAGAAGTAAATAAAGTTCTCTATATCTTAATATTCTAATGAATGATTGTTAGGATTATTATTTTGCAGTGTCATTTATCAATTCACTAAAATAAAGGCGTTGTCAGACAATTTTAAAACATCCGTATTCGATTTATTACTTCAGCAACTTGTGTGTAATGCATCAGATCAGCAGAATATCACTTTATATAATTCATAATTGCATTTTTATATTCACATTAGCCAGTTGATTTGGAATAATTTCAGTTCACTTAAACTGTTCTTCTTTCATGGTGCCGGTCCAATGCTGAACTCTGAGTGACAAGTAAAAACTGGGTTTGTTTGGATTTTGTCATGGACTGTACATCAACTTTTTAATCTCCAACAAATGTTTAGTATGAATATATCTATGGATTAATATATATAATATAATATATAATATATAATATAGATAAATATATATGATGGATTGAAACAGAATATTGAGAATATCTCCATCGGATTGATTGAAATTAAGTATTTTAAGAAGTTCAAATCTTTAACAGGTTTTTAGTTTTAAGTTATGTTATAATCTAAATGGTGCTCTTGTGCAAAAACAGGGTTCAAATATGAGGGCCTCATGTGAATATAAATTTCCAATCGTTTAAGTGCACCTGTTAGTAACTTCCGCTTAGAGGGGAAGTTCTTCAGGGTGCACTTAAGGAATTATTTGAAACTTTTTGTGTCACATCTACAAGTCATATGAAGTATAAAAATCGAAAAATTAGCGGCCCTAATTGATGTTGAGTCATGAAAATTGAGTTTTTGAAATGCTCATAAAACGACGAGATTTGATCCGATTTAAAAAAAAATTGGGTTTTTGAATGTCAAAGAGTTATATAGTTTATAGAGTATAAAATATACTCTAAGGTTTTGTGAGCATTTCAAAACTAGTCGTTTTATGAGCATTTCAAAACTCAATTTTCATAATTTTTTATGTTTTATGGGATTTAACGATAGAGATTTGCTCCATTTTAATCAATTTTGAAGTTTGTGTTAATCGCCGTTGAGACCACCTTCCTTCCATGTGGACAATGGATTATTATGATTGATGATTAATTGGTTTATAAAGTTAATAACGGTGAGCGATACTAAAGTTTCCGAGCCGTCCCATCTACATATTTCGAAAATTTTAATTGTTCTCAGCGAATAACAATTACCAATATTTAGAGGTTTTCAACGCTAACAAAATCAACACGGTTTTGTAACTCGCTAGTAAATTCTCACGATATATTTTGGGTAAATCTATAGTAAATAACGACGTGGAAACCAATTAACTAAAGGTTATTGATGATTAAAGCAAATATAATGATTTCATAGAGATGAGTTTCAATTCAATAACGGATGGAGAGTTTTGTGTGCCTTTAGATATAGACGAATTTATTCTCAGGCAGAAACAGCGATTTGAGGACCATTTGGAAGCTTGCTAGTCGATGACATGAATTAATACAATATATAACCCCTTTTTCATGTGTTTTCTTACATTAAACTTGCTCTTTATACGTGGATGAAGATGTTAGATTTAGATGGTTCACATGATGCAATCTCAATCCTTTGTGTTTCTGCATAAAAATCTTCGATTTTACAATATTATGCTATAAAAATGTTTAACCCGAGGCCGTAAATCCTTAGCGACAAAGATTCATATTTACAAGGTTGGATCACTTGCCTTTAAAAAATGCTCCTCACTTCTGGGGGATTTGTTATTATTAGGACCACTTCAAAAAACCCTACGGGTCACCTATACGTATTTTTGGAACACCAATTTGTTGAGCTATGTACCTGGGACATTTATCTAATTTTTGACACCACCCTCAATTTATGGTGTCAGAGGAATTTGGAGATAAGAATTTCTAAGCAAATCCCCAACAAGTGAGGAGAATTTCGTAACTAAAGGTAAGTGATCCAACCTGGTAAATGAAGCTTGTCGCTAAGGATTAAGGGTCTTGGTTTAACTCTAATAGATGCAACGCAAAAGTGCACCGCCTGAGATAAAACAGGCAACGTACATTTATTAACACTTACCTACACGGCAGGACTTTAAGTTACGGTAAGATGCACTTTTGCGTGGCATCTATTAGGGGTAAACATTTTATCAATAAGTGAAAATACTTACAATGTTTTCTATCTATAGAAACAGTAAATAAATAGATATACTTCTGAAATGTATATTTCTTAATCGATGCATGGTATCGATCAAACACCAGTTATCGTTCCCGTTAAACTTAGAGAAATCAACACAATTTAAATATCCTTATTTCATATAATGTCTGGAAAAGATTCCGTAGAGTTCACTGTGAAAGGTCCAATATCAGTTCAAAGGCATCCACAGGACAGTGGAACCGATCAGAAGAAAACAGGATGTTCCATAATTGACCTACATTTTCAACATCCATATCAACTGGGGGAAATTGTATTTACAAATTACTACACTGCATTTTTATCAATTTATATTAAAAGACTTCCAAGGTCGAAAGGATCATCCAATGTCAATACAACAGAATTCAGTACAAGTGCTACAAGTAAGAATAGGGCTCAACTGGAGCGCTCTGCCACCATTGATGGCCACAGTAAGACTTGTTTAAAAATCGCGATAGCGACGATCTCGCCCTTCATAACTGAACCTTTTCTGTATATACACCGCCAATTACATCTAAATGACAAAGAAATCATCTCGAGAAACTTTGATTTTTGTAATCTCTACCGAATGATAATTTTAACCCAATGTTAAAAAACCACCACCACCATATATGCGCATACCATGGAATTACATGCTCCTATAGACAATACCTTCATACCATATTCATGAATATATATATATACATATATATATAGTCTAACGATATACACATATACAGGACGACGCCCACTCACCCCAAGGCGCGCCCCGGGGCGCATTTAAGGGCAAATTGAGATACCAACGCTATATTGTAGCCAAATGCCATACGATGTTGTACATATATATATATGTATATGTGTATGTATATATGTATGTTGGACATATACGGGGCGACGCCCACTCACCCCGGGGCTCATTTTGGGGCAATTTGAGATTCCAACGCTATCTTGTAGTTATCAGATGGGCTCTCACGACATATAAGGGATCATTCCCACTTACCCAAGTGGCCATCCATAATGACCATAAAGGTCAAATTTTGATATCAATTATATATTAACACTATCACATAAGGAATCATACTGGTATATATGTGACCACTCCCAATCGCTTCAGGCGTCATCACTAATGACCATGAGGGTTAAATTCTAATTTGAATAGTATATCAACACTATCGCAAGAGCAATCAGATTGACATATGTGTGACTACTCTAACTTCCCCCAGGGGTCATATTAAATTACTCTAAATGTCAAATTCTAATTTCAATCGAATATCAATACTATCACAGGCACAGGGGCAATCAGATTGACATGTGTATGACCACTCCCACATGACCCTAAATGTCAAATTCAGATTTAAATCGAATATTATCACTATCGCAAGGGCAATATCATCGCATATTGTCGTCATTGATGTCACATTTCTAGATAATGTTTTTTTTATTCATCTCCGATACTTTCCTATATCCATTGATATGGTTTATTCAATTAGTAATTAGTAAATGCCTACCAGTGCAAGTTATCCAGTCACATAGTATTCGAGTTAGCTCCTTAATCAACAATAAAAGATCTTGTTCTTGTAGCCTTTATTTTTCTTGCGATACATCCGGTCAAACAAAGTAAGTCTGGTCTCCCCCAGGTCGCACAAAATTACGTGGATGTCGTGTGTCGTATTAGCGTTTTGGAGTTAACTCCGATAACCGGTGTTGCTGTGTTTGTTTGATGATGTTTGGAAATGTTTAGATTATAGTAGTAGTAGTATATTATAGACAAGTTGAAGCCTAGCTAGTCTAGTGGTCTAAGCATCTCTATCTTAGTACTGCTGTCCTGGCTTCGAAACATTCAGTCGGTGAATTGAGTTTTTGTGAATTTGACGTCAGCCTGGATTTGAGTAATCAATCCCAGGAAAATTAAAGTATTCAGGGTAACGAGATAAACATTTCCATAATTATCTGATAGTTTAGTTAGTTTCGGCAAATTGTTTTCCTTAATTCCTAGAGGAGAGTGTAGCGGGTTCGCCTGGTCCTCAAATCTAGCCTGAATAGGGCAATTGATAGCATTTGGCTGGAGAGCTGATCCTAATTAGAATCATTCCTTTCCTACCTGGTATCTTCCTTGATATCGAGCGAGACTTTGAAATAATAAGCTCGTCACCGCGAGGTTGAGTTCCCCTTGAAGACATAACTACCACATACGCACAAGTGCAGTGGGCGTCTTCATTGTACCCTGTTCCTTTTTTTATAGTAATGCGTGATACATTTTGTTATTTTTAATTTTATTTAAAATCCATATCCATAACCAGGTTTTTATAACTCTAATAGGGTTTTGAGATATCTTCCGAACACCGGATATAAATATGCAATTTTTGAGCGTTTGTCATAGAAAGAGGGATTATATATTTTCCATCATTATATATCATCCAAAATCGTTGTGAGATTAGGGTTAGTTGTTGACCACGAGTATAAAAATATGAATCATATATATCACAACATATAGGGCAAAACCCTTTAGCTCATGTCCAACTTTTCGCGTCCTCTGCATCAAATCTGATTGAATTAATTCTTGTAATTATTTTATGATTAAACATAGGCGGAGGGTTAACACCCTGTTACAAGATCCGAAGTTCACAAGAGGACGAAGAGAAATGTGATACAAAATGCGGTTCGCAAAAACTCAATGATGTCAAAAAGCGAAACAATGCGGGTGGACAATTGTCTCACGTATCGGACTTGAATGATCGGGCTTGGGAATGTAGTATTTATCTGAAAACGTTGATGCCATGGCCACACTTCGACCTGGGTTCACAAGACCGTTGTTCCATTCAAGCAACTGAGGTCAACCAAGGCCCTACATCCTGTTAGCGAGAAAGATTTATTAATAAATGAATTTTTGTAAATGAATCTTTGTCGCTAAGGATTTAGGGCCTTGAGGTCAACCATTACAATTAGTATATTAAATTTGTTCAGTATGGGCGCAAAATTATAAGTCTTTCAACCGGCATGCAAAGTTTCATCATAAAAAATCAAAAAATGTATTATTACTCATATCCAATCTACTAAATTATATTTGTATGAACAGAGCCTCGTGGAATGGCGTGATGTAGTCATAATGCGACTTGTTATTCATCAGCCATCAACGGTATGGAAAAGGTTTTGCGTTGATGATATTTACGTTTATCGCAATTTGCCAAAACGAGGCTTTTCCCAGTGCGATGAACTTTTACGACAAGTATGTCTAAGTTTACAAGCTTCTTCACGGAAGGGATTATGTCTGTTTGGTGTTGCTTTTTAAATTAATCCTGGTTTTAATTTATTCTAGAAAGATGGCTGGTTTTCGATGCTAAAGGTAAACACTAAAAAGATGTTGAGTGGTCAGCTTGTCGAACCAGACACGGAAAAATCGGATGAACGAATGTAGGGGGACTTACCTGCAATCAGAATATTATAATTTTGCAAAAGTAACCGTAGTAAGTTGGAGCCTTTTTTGGCCGTCCTTGAGTAAGAAAGATGAAATACTTCTACAATTTAATTGTTCTTATGTATTTATGTTATAAGTGTCTATATTTAATCTGAATATTTTGGGTCCAATAGTAATGGATAATAATTACATCATCCAATAATTACATAAACTATCTTAACATTTCATGGCTGAGTTTATTCTGAGGTAAAGAAAATTTCGAGTTATTTTAATAAATAATCAACAAAGGAAATGATTCAAAAGTAAATAAAACGATAAATGTAAGCGATAACTGTTCTATCTTTATTTCGAAGGTTTAAAAGGTAATTATTTTTACGACGCCAATAAAATATTTTCAATTGTTGGTATTCAAAGTTTATGGGAATTGCCACAAATTTTATCCAATGCAATGCGTTTATTTGTGAAATTGAAGAAATCAACAATTAATCCCTATATTTGAAAAGGTTTTTATTTGTTTAAAAGCAATGAAATATTGAGTTATTTATTTCTCATCTATTTGCAGAAATTGTTCGATAATTTATACACAAGAATGCACTCAATTTCACGGAAAAATAACAGATCCTTTTAAACTGCCGTAATGCATAAATCACCCTGAATTCAAATTATATGTGACACTTGTTCCAAGTGTTAATTTATTTTGGCCGAAAGAATGACATAATGATGAATGCAGTAGGCCTCTTGATTTTTCTGGATTTCTATCCTGCCGTTTACAATTATAGAAGCTACTGTTTTGACTACTTTAATTGATAATAAATATGTTATTCACACTTGATTATACTGTTGATATATACCGTCAATAATTCTAGAACATGATATATTTTTATGCTGCACACGAATTAAAAAGCTTACGAATTTACGATGTAGACATTTTATTCAACTTGATTGATGAAGATGGTAATGCAGCCAACCAAATATGTTTTTATCCTAACTCTAGTCACTAATTATTTTCACAAATATTCTCCCAATAACTGTAGTTAACATTTCTGACGGACTCTTGATCATGAAATCAAGTAGCAGTAGCAGTGCATGCTAATTCAGTGCTTTTAATATTCAGGACAGTTACTCTGGTGCTTGAAGCAAGCAGACAATAAAAAACAAATGTGACACTTACCAATTTACCATACAAATTACCGTTCAAAATTATAAAGTTTAGATATCCAACTAGACGTGAAGGGTGAAGAATATGAGGATTTCAGTCTATGTCTAGTTTCGGCTTATAATCTTACAATGTCATTGATACAAAAATGTGTGATCGAATGAACGCATAAATTATTGTTGGTCTGGAAAAATATTGAGAAGCGAGAATATAATAGAAATTGACAAATAAACTAATTAAATTGCAAACTAGAGTGGGTCTAAAATCTTAAGTATTAATAAACCATCAAATTATCGACAAGAATTATCACAAAACAAACATAATAGATTACAAAGGTTTACCTACTAATGGCCTAAAAACATGACTGCCATCCAAAATGTGATGCGAATGCAAACAGGTAGCTTATCTTATGATGCAGAAAAGTTTTGAAAAAATCTTAATTTAGATACTGCTCAAAATAAAGGGATCAAGTTGTATAGAACTAAAAATTTAAATCTTCATTACTTTTTACTTGGATCTGTAAGTACAATACATTTTAATAATATCCCAAACCGTGTTAATTATATGAGAACGATTAATAAAAAATACTCTTTTATATACAATAAGCTTCTATTCTCCTCATAGGAGCCTTCTTCAGGGAAGATAGTCACAACAATAAGGATGCAAAATAAATTATTTCATTAAAAATGAATTAGAATTGTTAGAATGATTTTTATTAATTGATTGGGGTCTTTCATTTAAGAGTATATTTTTCTTTTTTAAAGTTTCGATGTTTTTCTCGGTTTCTCTCCAAAGCCCATGTTTATTTTTTTTAAATCGAGTTTATATTACATAGTGTTTTTATAATTTTTAACTACTTTAAGTTACACGAAAAAAATGATTTCATTTCAATTTCAATCATCAATAAATTTAACATCGGCATATTTAAAAACGCGAAATCTCTTGATCCATTTTATTAAAATAACAATTAGGTCTAACTCTTTGAATGTTGCAAATCAAAGTCAACGTCATTTCGTCAATCTGAAAACCACATTCATCCTCCTTGTTTGCCGAGCATATGGAATTTACGAATCATTAAATCTAGGTACTGCATGAAATACAAAGTTGGGAATGCCTTATTTGGTTTTTTCTTAAACAACATAACACAGAAGATTAAAATTAAGGAGCACTAACCCGTAGAAACGAATAACATAAATTACAGTGTCGACGTATAAATTTGCTTTAGAATCATGTTGATTATAGGAGACAGTTTTTTGTCGACTAAGGAGTGTCTTACGTCCTCCGAAGGTAATAAAATGTCGTCTGAAATAAAATTAAAAATATATAAAAATATCCAGTGCCCGTAATCTATGGGCTCCAAGTAAACGGTATTAGTATTGCCATTTTATTGTAATAACGGATGCTATAAACTAAAATAAATCAAAACAGAGTAGATGGTAAGATACAAAGTTGTAATTATGTTTCAAAAATGGAACCGTTGAGAAAAAACTTGAAAGAATTGACGTTAGCAAATGTACTTGGTTGGTACGGTTCTAGTTATTTTGTTGCTGACGATTGCAGAGTATGCGATGAAATACTATAGCAAAAACTTTCCAGAGGGATGTTCCTCTTCAGAAAAGATAGATTAGCAAAGTCAAGTACCGCTAACGTTTTATTACTTTTACAATTCATCGTGTATTTTACGACAGTTTTATTTCATCCCCCTGTAGTTTTATATCTCTTTTGACTTTGTTAATGACAAAATCTCCTCCTCTTATTTCTTGGTTGGTAATAATAACACTACCTTCTCTTTCTTTCAAACTGGCATCTTGCAAAAATCCATAATTAACGATAACAAGGTCTAACAATGTTGGGCTTTCAATAGATTAAGAACACCGAAATTCATTGTTGGTTGATGGGAAGTAAAAGATGACAGAAGTTCGTCTCTGATTCAGAATAACGGGAAATAATTAAATAAGTATAAATTAATTTCGATGTCAATATCAAATGCTAAAATGTGCTCTGATTCTCAGGGGGGATTTCTACGAACGAGTAAAAGGAACTTGTCATTATGGGCGTTACGTCTCCACTTCCTTCACAGCGCACAGCGTTTCAGGAGCTGGTAAAACCGCGCTATTTGGGCATTGAGCCAAATTCTCTGAATAAGGAATGTTTTTATATGTATTGTTACAATACTATTGTAAAAAATTATCCATCTGAAATTTAAAAAAATTTTGACGCTCGCAGGAACATCAGAAAAAAAGCCATTAATTATTTTGTATTCATTTTAATATTTTTTGAAGCAATCCTACGAATAGGTGATTTGCACTCGGACACACGACGCCTTCAATAAAGCAAATAAATGTCACGTTTAATGCAACACAGTCAGAGTTACTCTAAGCATTTGCTGTTTCCGAATCATAAATGCATCCCTATCCCTAAAGGGATCAATGATAATTTGTCATTCGTCGATACGATATGGATGGGGCAATCGAAGCAGAAATTGTCAATTACGTCCGATTTATCCTCCAAGACATTGTCGGAGTTTGAAAATTTGTGAAAAACAATAACAATATATGACAAATTACGTTTTACTTGATCAAAAGACAGCATTCTTCAGATAAATTACGGATGAAAATTCGAAAGAAAAGAGAAGTCAAAGATTCCTTGACTTGACTCTATTGGGCGCTTCGAACTGAATATCTTAGGAATATAGAATATTATACAGGAATATTAGATCTAGTTATCTTGAAATACGCATTAGAGACAACGAAAGAGAAAGAAGAGAAGCTCGTCAAAGCTGTTAAAATGTCACATAATATTAAAACTGTTTTCGTTTGTATTTATCCGGATTTGGATTAAGTATTTTAGGATTCGGGATTGATATCTGAAATATTCCACTATTTGAGATTGGTTAAAAAACTGCAATTTAAGGCCCAAATTGAGCATTAAGGGTGATATAAGTCAGTGACGTTACCAACCCGTACGCCATAAAACTAATGCTGAATTTCAAATCACTCCTAGTTTCAACGAATTTGTTTCAAATATTTTTCTAAGTTAATAATAAAATAAGCTTTAATTTGTCTAAAAGAATTTTTATAGTTTTTATTTTTTTAAATTCAGAATTTTTAAAATCTGTCGGGTTTTTGTAACTTTTGATTTTGAAATAAATCATCCTCTTTCCTTCGAAAGAAGATGTAGTTATTTCAGAGTAGGAACAGAGACTAACTTTTGAAGGACCTCTTTTTACTAACTCTTCAACGCTTGCAACTTTTTAACTTTTTAAAAGCTGACAGCGTAATTTTTTAATATTGACCAGAATAAGTTTTTAGGATTTTAGCTTTGAAATAATCAAGCAATTACGAATTGATAGCTTGAATTAGGCAATAGCAAATAATTGTTCAATCGCAAGAAACTAGAAATACGAAAACGAAATCATCTCTATTATTATTTACAGAGGAAGTTTGCGTAAAATTAGTGATTAATTCTCACATCAAGTGTATTCCTCAACTGCTGTATCGAAAAAGTTTGGATCACAATATTATATTTCTAACCACTTGCGTGTTTGGAGACCAATCTGTCTGTTACATTTTTGTCTGCATAACTGTTTTATATTAATTAGCAACCTTGATGGTAATGTAAAATTCGTACGAATCATAGTTGTTCATGTAAAAAGCCTTTGACTTCATATTTGATATAGGTTTCATTGCTAAGTGTTATAAACTATTATCCTTTCTAATAAAGTATAAATCGTACAATTAGTACGGCTCTTTTTGAGGAAATTCGAAATGGCCTAATTGATCTCAATTGCAATTGTGTTCTGGAATGTATCAACAATTTCAAATTGCTTCGAATTTTGAAGTCTTAAAATCAGGCCTTGTGTATGCACAGGTGGAATTGTGTAATTATAGTTTGCATTCTTTTAAAAAATAAATCCTTGCTAAATCTAGGCAGAGTTTCAGTCCAGATCTCCATAATATCGCAACTAAATCTAATACTTTGATGCAAAATTACCTCTGATTCTATAACGGGTCTCTTCTGAGACGGTATTGAATTAAAATGAATTTGTACATACAGTTGGTGAAATTTATTGTTTTGTTCGGCAATCAAATTAAAGTTAATTATTATTGCAAGTACTCATTTGTTTATTTATTTATTAAAACAAAATGTTACCCACAGTACGGGTACATGGTGGTCGTTACATCACTACGAATCATTATAGAAAAAAGTCAATTGTAAAAACAGATAAAGTTTCGATTAAGGTATCAAGGATCACGTGAATCTACCAAAGGTTCTGACGCAACTGGACATTTCTATAATATTTTTAAAAATTAATTAATTTTAAAAATGAAACATAATTACCAATTCGAAACTGTCATTTTATTTATTGTCCACGGGTCCATGGGAAACGTCCCTTCTTAAATTCCTTTTCCCATTGCATTCTTTTTGTTAGAATTTTTCGCCCCACTAAATGATGTGCTTTGTCGACAGTTCGGTGCACTGGCCCCAGCTTGGGGATTGACCACAAACAACCTAAATTAGCTATGTTTCAGCGTTTTGGGTCGTCCGCCCGATCGTTCAACGATTTACTTGGCAGGGCTCAGGAGCAATTGGCCAAGCCAAGAGCTCACAAATGTACAAGACGAATGCTCAAAAATGAATTTACATTGTATTCAAAATCTATTTTTCTTTTAAAGAGAAATTCAACACCGTTAGTGATTTACGGTCCCTGTAAAATTGCAAAAGTACACCTGTATTGTACTTTACACTTTGTAACCTTCAAAGCAACTTTGAAAATGAAAAGTCTGATGAGACGATGAGAGCCAATTCTAAAGCGTTTTCAAGATTTATCCAAAAATGTCTTAAAATAATGTAGGTTTGTTTTCCAAATTCGGCATCTACTTAAAATTTGCAACAGAATGGTATGCAATGTGTCGGGAGATTGAAAAACATTGGTTTCATATTAAAAAAATAGTAGTAGGGGTATCATAATTCATAATAATTCCGTGATGCATTCCAATATTGGTATCACAATTAAAGGTATTTAATTTGGTCTGCTAAAACGTATAAACAATTTTAATGGGGAATTTTGTGGACCGAAGTAACAATGACGCAGTTGAAACAGCAGCATTAGAAAATCTACATTATAATACTATGTAATTCATAAACATTTTTACAAAGTCATTGTTAAAGTCCAAGCAAAGTCAACGTTTAAATTACGATAACTTGTGTGTTTAATACTACTAAATTGATAAAGCAACAATGGTAATAATGTGAAATGAAAAACAAAATTTAAACGAAACCATTAGAACAGTCTTCAGAACTGCCCTATTTTTACAGTGCAAAATAATCAATGGTAATTGACATATTTATTGGAACCTTTATTTAGTTAGTAATAGTTTGTTAATATCCATTTATGTTTACTTGCGTGAAAAGCTTATGAAATTATTTTTAAAGTTCATAAAGTTTAACAAAAAACTCAAACTAGGAAGTTGGATTTCTCATCTAAATTCTGTATACATCTTAGTTACATTTACATGTTAACGAAAAATGATTTTTTAGCCATTATATGATGCAAGGGTCCATAGCAATTATATGTATGTGTTCGATCAAGTGCATGATGTTATGAAAACTTTAAAGGCGTGCTGCTGTATCTGAACTTACCTTTGACCAATCCAATCCAAATCCAGTGGTAAAAATGGCAATAACACATTTACAATTCCATCCATATCATAATTACTTTTTTCAGTTTTTCTATCGTCTAGAGAGAAGGACAAAAAACTAAAGGAAATTTGCAGGATCTGTTATGTGACTGTCTTGTGATGAAATTGCAAGTAGTCATTAGTTCTCATTTATTTTACGTACATTAAGGAGGAAAAATTGCCTACTACATAACTGAGCCTGTTCTTCGTGATATGTTTCATAACTTGAAACTTGGGGTAAAATAAAACTTTTAATTTTTAATCATCATTCTGATTTGATTACTCATTCATGCAAAAGTACCAATTGTATGCTAATTTGATACATGCAATGAATTAGCTGTTAATAATATTATATACTACAACATTTTGTGAAACTATTTTTATGATTTCGTCTTAAAATCTGCATGTTATCGTCATCTTATTCTAGTCTTGCTCCTTATTTTGAGGTCGCTACATGGTCTTCTTCATACATGATGCGCCTAATTCCTAAATAATAACAATAATAATTTAATATTGCGAAGTTGGTCCGTAAGTTCAAATCCCACGGTATGTTATTCTTAGTTTCAGAATGTTTCCACATGCGTATATTATTTATATTCAAGTATAAATATAATATAGTTTTTCTCCCAATTATTAAAATCTCCCAAAATATGTTGCTCCTTTTGCTAGTTCTTCTTAAGCCATTTACAAGTCCATTTACTCAGCAACTATAAAAAAGTAACTATTTATCTGACTGGATAAGAAATATATTTTGATATATAAATCCTATATATTATCATTATCTTGGCAATTCCATTATGTTTTTAGTGGCGAACGAGTTTTTGTTCAGTCTCACTTGAAATGGATTTACACCGAGGTGGTTATAAATGTTCTCTCGTTCTGGCTTAAAAGGTATTTGCGATGGACACAGAAACTCTGAAATCTTTATAAAAAATTGGGGAAAAAACCTGCTAAGGAAAGGGAAAGTACATTTTGGACTCAAGTTGAAACGAAACGAATGTTTAAAATATGTATCTCTATAACTTGCCCCTACCTATCTACCTACAAAAGCTAGGCTATTATTATTACATGGCTGCTTTGGGCAGAAGAAATGTACGAGATTGCATGTTTAGGTTTATTAAGGGGCTTCTTAAAAAAGATATTTAAAGACTTTTTTGTTGCAGAAAATCTTTTTGTTTTCTTATGTTAGAAGGGTTATTATATTATACAAGTTTGCTGGTTGTACTAGCTGTGGAACGGTTATGACACATTAAGGTTATCGTTGTATTAAAAATGTTTTAAACGCATGGATTTTAAGCTCTTAGAGGCCAGGGGACTCGAACTCGTGTGAGCTGGGATATGGATATTCTCATAGCATATTGGAAATGGATGTGGATGTGGATTAAACTGTGTAAGGAGTCTCATCTTTTTGAGCTCCTCTTGGTCCGAGTGGATTTCTTTTTATGGTACAAGCAGAATTGATAGTCAAGGTAAACAAGTTTTTGGAAAGATGTATAATACAGAGTTTGTGGAAAGGAGTGTGTGTGTGTATTTATGTGTGTGTGATGTTTTTGGTGGTACGGTCATGATAATAATAATATTACGAGATCCTTATACTTGAAGGTTTTAAAAATTCCTGCTTCTATTATTAACATTTGCACGAATTTACGTACACAGTGGGTTTCCCATTACACCCTCCTGGCTGACCCTTTGGACCATTTCTTTCTTGGAACTCTGGCGCTTTTGTGTTTATATTACGTTCCTCCCAACTACTTCTTCTCCCTTAAAATCATTTCTCAGTAAAATTGCCAATTAAGTTCATCATCTCAACTTTGACTCATTACGTTTTTTTGGGCCGTACCATTCGGCTTCGACGGCTGGAGAGACCGCAGAGCAAAATACGAGTTTTTATAGCTTTCCCTCAAAAATGATATACGATTCCAATTCCAGGTTGGAAATTGAAGTAATTTTATGGGATAGCTTGGAGTTTTTGTTGTTTTTCGTAAATTTAGATATACATGGAAATATTATTATCATTCGATTCCAACGATAGTTACAATTTATTACGACATGCCAAACTCGAGCATTGTTTTACTTCTTTCCAGTGCATAATGATTTGAAGCAGTTTCAGGCCAGAGGTAGTCATTCATGGTTCCTGCCTCTTCAGATTTTCTATATTTACATATAAGTCATCGGAAATGGGAACCAGTTTTTTTCTGACCTTGTTTCCTCAAATAATTTTATTTATCTTCCATCTTAGAAGGGACTGGGAAAATACACGAGTTGAGCTGGATTAGCTGGAAATATCAGCTCGACTTTTAATTCCACATGCGGATTAGAAAAATTAAGACATTAAAAAATTAAAATTTAGAGATATGAACTTCCATTCAGAAAACTCCTATTAGTTCATGTCATTTTACAGGATTTTTACACGATAAAAATATGCAACAAGAGTATTTGAAATTTTGAAAGGTTCTTTAATTTATTGGCAATGTTCAATGATCCGCATTATAAAGGTTAAAAGATCTTACATGCATTTTAACATGTGGCCACGAATAAAAAAAATAAGGAAAAATACGAGAGAGTTTCTGAGGGGCTGAGCGCGGATGCAAATGATAAAACCCTTCGGCTTATCCACTCTGATTAGCTCCTCTAATATGTAATGGGAATCAAGTTGGGTCAACGATTCCTTGAAGCCAGCAACTGGTCACCTAACTAAACCTGTGGGTGGGTTTTGAATAAAATCTGTGGAATAAGGTTGGGACCAGACATAATATGCAAATAATTTCATTCAAGCCTTAGAAATCAGCTAAAATAAAACAAGGTGTAGTTCACTTCGAGGAGAAGGCACTTCTACTATATATCCTTGTTGTTATTATGATCCGTCTCTCGGTCCGTTTTCCTAACGTTAGTTATAGTAAGTGATAGGCGAATTCTGAAGAGCGATTCAACTTCAAGTTTTTCCGAGAGGAAAGGAAGAAGTCCACATGTTTGGGATTAGACATTATTGTTTCCGAAGTGGTATTATGGTGTGGTGGTGGGTTTGTAGCTCATTGTCATAAGACCTGTATTATTTTCTTGTAGGATGAAGATAATATTGGGTTAAGGAAATAAATAAGTACGGCGAGGATGGTGGTGGTGGATAGTTGTTGCTCTTTCGAATCGGGCATCTTCTTAAAGCCACGGATGACTAATCTTTGGAGCAGATCAGGTTGAGAGTGAATAGTAATTTAGGAAGGAAGGTGAGTTTGAGAAGAAGGAATATTTATAACAAAAAAAAATTCATTGGTCAGAGAGAGGGAGACGAAGATGTAAGGAAGAGGTGGCCAGGGCTTTGCACTTTTGCCCATAGGCCTACTTATAAGAACACAATGTGATGATCAGAAACCAAATACCACAAAACTAGTTCTCAGATTTTACTCAAGTTGTTTTTCGATTCGCATTCTCCTGTGGAATGTTATTTCCTGTTTTACCCCTAAAGATACGTATATCGCCGTCTTCTTGGTCGGAGATCTTCTTACGTCTTCCTCTCTAGTAATGATATAAGCTGGCTCTTCTCGAAGGGTTAGGTTTAGTAGGAGTGCTGTTAGTATTATTCTAGGATATGCTGACTTTTAATAATAATATTCGAATGTTTTCGAATTGCTTGGCAAGATCTCCTGGAACCTGACATCTTTTTATATTTTACCTGGTCGATGGCCCCTTCATCGCTTTGCCTTGTATTCCTCCCGTGTGTGTGTACACACAAACAAGGTATTATATAGAGTCTGCATTCCTTCATGAAGCGGTTTTTCTGGGCTAGTTCCGCCACATTTTTACATCTTCCTTCACAAGGTAAAGGATATCTGTATGTACAAAAGCACATGTGCGCAAAATTTGAGACCCACATACAGGATCGCCAGCACATGGAATGGAATGATCTGTAGAGCAACCTTTAGGGTCTTCAAGACGCGATGATACCAGGAATGAGACTTTTTATATCTGCAATCAAAACTGGTATTCTGGTGATGCCCATTTCGAGTTCCTGACAACAAAAAAATCTAGAAAATATAAAATTCTATACTGATTCTGAATCCCAGTATCGTGTCATTTAATGATAGCCCTCAACTATCTTTAAACTTGGGAATCCCGACGTTTGAGGATGCAAAAGTAATAGGCTGAGATGATGCTGATTTATGAAACTACTTTCTTGATCGGATATGCACGGAGGGTTTAATAAGAGCAAGTTCTCGTTTAGACAGGTAGTTTTAACTGCATTGACATCGTATTTATTCTGGATGTTCAAGTTGCAAATGAGTTCATTTGGTTTTGGTATATAAATGATAACCGCGGAATAATATTTTGGGTAGTTTTTAAGTGGAAACAATCAGAGTTTAACGTATTTAAATAACACAACGGAGAGGATACATTTAAACCGAGATATATATGGCCGTTCACGTCACGACAGGGTGACCCGCTAAGTGGGTACTGTACAGTACTCCCTTAAATAACATTTACTTCTGAATAATTATTTTTATGAAAAGTATATTTCTACTATGGAGTATAAATTGCTGGATGATTACAAGTACACATATATTATAATCTGAATATATATATATGTCAATATATGTATGTCTAGTATAAATATGTAAAATATTATGTTACCGTAAGTCTTCTATTACAGTTTAATAGTTTAGGAATGGAACAACGTAGGAGAATATGTTGCGTTTTAGGTATACTTATAAATGCTTCAATACTGACTTGTTGAACGATCTGTTGAGCGAGTTTAACTGACACTTCCAGCAAATACTCTCTGGAGGAATGACATGTCAACAGCAATACAGGATCCATCGTTATAAAACAAATTCTGCATAAATATCATCAGGGCATCAAAATCTCATTCAAGAGCATCTCGACATTAAGAGGAAGAACTGGTAGGAAATCCGGACGTCTAATTTCGCAATTTCCCCTGAACGGAAATCCATTTTACTCGTGATAATCAGGAAAAGCTATCATCGCTAAGCGACTCGTCAAAATAATATCATGGGCTTTGCCCAAAGTCCTACTTGCTTTAAGGGGCCAGAGTAGTTTATCGCTAAGGAAATTCGTAGCCATGAGGGTCATTTCCAACCTGATTTTCTTCATGATATCAGCAATATGTGGTTTTGAAAAAAATCAGTGTCATAAAATAATTATCATAGCATTTTATGAAATAAATTAGAAGGACCTAGCGGGTCTGTAAGGCTTCCAATTAATTTATTCTTGATCCACTTTTTAAGATTTCTTGCAGACTGCAAGGCCCGACAGGATCATCTAAAAATTTTGAAACTAGTACTGCTGGATAGAGAATTTTATGGCGGAGGTGTCAAGGTGGGTCAAAACATTACCTTTCGTACGTTTAGACCCTCAAAAACGCATTTTTAACGTTTTATTGCATGCTTTGGTTTAGTTTTTTAATTATAGCTCAAAAACCATAAGAGATACATAAGTTTTGACCCACTTCGACACCTCCGCCATAAAATTATCTATCCAACAGTCTCGGTTTCAAAATTTTTAAATGACCCTGTCGAGCCCTGCAGTCTGCAAGAAATGAAAAATGATGGGGGTTTAGGATAAGTTGCTAAGGATCTCAAATGATCAGTTTTATCGATGGTTACTATGCCAACAAGCGGTTTTACTATACTATTCTTATAACTTTTTCGTCTTTTGTTCGATTCATTTTGTTGCTAAGATGGCAATATTTTTATTGAAAATTGACGACCTCAAAACTACTCTGGCCCCTTAACTGGATTTTAAAATGCTGTTGCAAACCGAATTAAAAAACACTCGTCCCTTCAAACAACGGATTCAAATATTAAATAAATTACTCATATCCCTGACAAACACTTACTTGGTTTCATAGTTTCATTCATACGTTTAAAAAATCTCTTGAACATGATTCAGATGAGCGGAGGGGGTTCTTAGTAGCAACATTTTTTCCTACACTGCTAGAAAGTACCAACTTCTGAGGGTTCGTATCAACTGTCAATCTTCAGATCTTCCCATGCTACACAATAAGTCCTAACATGATCCACTATACCCGAATTGAACTCTTAACTTCCTTACCTAAGTAATTAACCTCACTAGCCTCTCTATCAAATGAAATGGAAATCAACCATGGAATGGCTTTACTAAATCTGTAGTAAAAACGTATTGTACATTCGTCTATAAGTTAGAGGAAGATTTAATTAATCGCCCATGTCCAGGGACCTGCCTCCGCAGCCCGACTGTCATGAAACGGTAGGAATGTATTCAGCACACCGTAAGTAATGTTAGTCAACAAGGGATCTTCTCGATTGCGGAATCCGTACTACAATTAAATGTGGAATTGATGAATGAACCCTTCGCGAAAATGTCACGAAAAAATTCGTTACAGACTATAAATTACAGACCCTTTAAACTCTATTAAATAAAATACTACAAACTAATAATGCTTACGACATGAACAAGAATCGTATTAACTGGCATCGGTTACGAAGTCACGTTGCTTACTTCTTGTTAAAAGGCTTTTTTAAATACTTGTTGCTTTTGATCTTTGAATTTGGCTGATGGAGCAGGTCATTACGAGCCTGTTGAGCTTTTATTCGTTGACGTTCCTCTATCTTCTGCCGGAGAGTCTGGAGAGTTGACGGAGAGGCTCCAGTCCCAGTCCGCACGTGTCGTCCAGTCATTGCTCGTGGGGCCCGTTTCCCATTGTTGGCACTTCCCGATGTACTCTGACCCACCAGTGAACCGTCCGAGTCAACCCCAGCCGGACCTTCGCTCAACGACGCGGGTGACAAGGGGGACTGGCAATTGTATCCCGAAGAACCCAGAGTTCTTGGCACGCTCGGACTCTACGGATTTCAATAGCGCATTTGTTTTTAAAGGGCTTAATAATTGAAGATATTCTAGACTTAAGGATTCTAAAAGAGTGGTAAATATTTTTTTCCAGCTTCTGTTCTTACAATTAGATAGAAAGGGTCAAGTCGCAATCGAAACGACTCAAAATTAAATATCAAATTCCCAAAGTTGAAACAATAATAGCTTTGAATGAAAGAGTTCGAATTTATTTTCTAAAACGGGGAAAAAATAATTGATCAGTTTGTAGTTTGTTATAAAATTTCGATTGAGAGATAAAAATTTCCAATGCATACAGACTTCATGTTTAACAAAGCACTGGAACTTTATAAACTGATCTGATTCAATTTTATCTATTTTAAAAGTTACTTGACGTTGGAAAGTAAGATTTCCAGCAAAGAAAGTTGATGGATTATATTGAAACAGAATATATTATGGTTGTGACGGATGAGGGGGTTTGCTAGTTTTTTTCAAGTTTTCTCAGGGTAAAGTGGGACAAAAAATGTCAAACATAAACGTTCTTCAAAATCTCACCTTATCTCCTTGACTAACGTTGGGTGTCAGTGGATTTGACTGCATGGCATACTGCCGAAGGATTTCTTGAGCTTGAAAACTATGGAGAAGCTGTGAGTAATATCCAAGGTATGCCAACGGAGGAGGATAAGGGCCCATCGCCTTTAAAATCCCTCCAGGATCCCCTAACATCGCAGCAGACTGTAATTGAAATTGCATCATTTGTTGCTGGTAAGTGTCAATGTCAACACCAAACATTTTGGCCGCTTCGGTTGGAGAAAAACTACTATTCGGTTTCGGAGATGCTTTACTGTTATTCTTCCAGTTGTCAAAATGCATATCCTCCGCCCGATTATTTCTTGAGCGGATTTTAGGGCATACTAGATTGCATGGCTCCTCGTCCTCCTCCATGTCATCCTCATTCAAATCGTTTGTTTTTAAATTTAGACACGTCCCGTTCCCTTTTGTGAGGCATTGTCGAAAGGAGGAAGCATTCCTCAAATCCGTAGGCCCATCCTCTGCAATCTCATCACTAGACGTTACATGGCCACCCGACGATGTGTCATCATCCCCCGAATTTCTCCTGGATCGATCTTTGGAGGACTTGATGTGAGTAACCATTTCTTCGAGTCGGGCCCTTTTGGTAAGGACTTGGTCCGGCGGCCTTCCCGTTTTTAATGGGCTTGACGAGTCCTCATCGTTGAGCAGTTGCTCTTCGACGACTCGGGAGTTGTGATTGTAGCGGGCCCGGATTATGGAAAGAGGGATGAGGGTTTGAGGCTGTTTCCGGACAGTTGCCAAGGAAGAGGGAGGAGTTGTGGGTTTGCTACTGCTCACATCTTCATCCTCTCCCGGAGAGTCTCTGTGAAGGCCCGAATCGGGTGAGGAATGGGAGTTAATGTCATCCTCATTTCTAGACTGCACTATATTTATGTCCCTCCACCTCACTTCACCAAGATCACTCTTCCGGATCCGCCTGCTTTCTCCTCGCGGAGAATTTTCTTCGGAATTTGAGGAATGGGGTGAGTTGCACTTGCTGCTCACATTGTTGTTGTTGTAGTTGATGAGCTGATTGGGAGGAGTCCTTGGGGAAGAGAGTGGCCGAATGGTTGAGGGAGTGATTGACAGGAATGGACTTCGCCTTGAGAGGTGTCGAGGCATGACGGGGGAACCGGAGTGCATGTGCTTATTGCTGAGGTCAATCGGGATCGGAGGCCGATCATCTTCTTGGGAAATGTCTTCATGACTCACTATCGTAGCTGACGGAGGTCCCACATGTCGTAGAACCATCATGGCATCACAGGATCACAGTCACCGTGTCAATTTGTAAAATAAAAAATACTTGTAGGAACTACAAGGCCGAGATTTCGTTATTGTTATATTTTAAGGCACTGGGAGTCTAGTTTTTAAGAGGGTTTCGTAAGAATTTCTACCCTCCGACTTGTCGGGTATTCTACTGTCTTTAGGCACTTTTGAGACTGATTTCTTGGAGACTCGTTGAGAGGTTTGATTTTCATGGTGAAACACGGGTATTTTGAGACGACGGGCTTTTACTGGGGGTTCGGGTCGTACTAACCGAGTACCTCACCAACTGGTCAACGAGAGTCTGGAATGAGCAAGAAAAGTGAATTAAGCTAGGAATGGATTAGAATATTATGTAATACACGGAAATGGAGAGAAAGGATGAAAGGTTTAGTTCAAGGGGATGGATCTCTGAGCGAGTGGTTTGTTGCAGCAGAGGCGATCTCCTCATGAGCTCTGGTCCGTGAGAAGGCAAATTGCCCTGTTAGGTGAATTCATTATTCCACCACGAATGGAATAGATACGAGGAGAGCTTACACGTGGTGGTTCCTCTACAGTGTGGTACCTCGTACCTCTCTTCTAACATGACGCAAAGTCCAAAAAAGTAGCACAGACAAGTTTTTTCGCTTCCATTAGATTATCGCCACTGTCAAATTTCTCCACAAATGGCAGGGATTTTCTCATATTATGAGAAGGAGCAGATGCGATATAAATACCAAGAGGCTTTCAACCCTTTCCAGCCCTTCTTTCCAGCTAAGGTCAAGCAAGCCTCATTCCAAGTCCAACCTCCCATATAACTTATTATAACCATGTCTATCTTCTATCCTTGATCACCTAACTCACGCAGGTTTCCGGGCTCTAATTTGAGCAATTTCATCAATCCTCTGAATTCCATCCAACAGGCCAGACGACGACGGCCAGAACCTGTTACTCCTCTGTCACCGCAGTTATGCAACTTTGTGGTCAATCTACCAGAGCCCCTTATTATTACCCTTTCGGATCATTACATCATCGATAAACTACCTCCTTCCGATGTCCAATCATTTACAGACGCCAAAAATATCCGCCACATTAGTTAACCAAATTCACATCCTTCTCTCTTCCCTTTTCCTCATCCTCCTCAAACGTCGTCGGAAATGAATCTATAATTCCTCGGATTTATTATTAGTGGGAGAATGCCCAAGTTCACACCACCCATTTTCATACTATAATTCCTTTAAATTCCTCTCCCTGCCCCGTCCGACAATTATTGAATTATTGATCGTGAAATATTATTCTAGTCTGCCAGCAAGGAGGGTTCTTGTTCTTGGCCGATGTGAATTTGACTATTACGGGGAGCGAGATTTTCATTAAGGGAAACAAAGAGCGTTTTAGCCAAGTCTGGCTCTATCTTGCTCTCTGTGTAGTATTATTAGTCACTGAAAGGAGTTGAGAGTGGACGTGGGAGGCTAAATGGATGGAGATACAATAGTAAGAATTTACTTGCATGTGGATCGTCAAGACTTTAGGCAGAAACCTGTTTCTAGAAATGACCGCATCTGGCCTGCACACCACAAGTACATGACCTCTAAGATTTGGAAGACACTCGCTTTTTGCCCAAAAAAACCCACACATTCTCCTGTATTTATATATCCCCCGTTTTGCAACGAATTTTAACTAAACCTCTCTCCTAGCGATCCTCTCCATCAGGATTCTAAAAACCTTCCAGCATCCACAGTCCAACCTCTTCCGTCTCCCTTTTAAAATAATAAACCCAACTGTCAATCACTTCCTTATCCACCTTTATTATTCCGATTTATAAGCCTGATTTTACACAAGGGATTTCATTCCGATATTACATTCGATTCATCCATCTACTTTGTCTGATCCACTTTTTCAGTGCTGCTATGCTGGATTTCAAAATCTGAATGAAGTCTAGATGAAGGGATATGACAAGTTCAGGAGTCGGGATGGAAATATTATTTTTATTAGCATGCATGAACTGGATTGATTTGGACGAGGGATTACTTTGCCTTCCAAGTCCGTTAAAAAGGTTTTACTTTTAGTCATCATCGCCGCCTGTCTATTCTTGGAAAGGAATGAAACCGGATTGGGAACTGTTATTACGTATTTGCAGAGGAATCAAACGTCTTTTTTCATCTACCTTGCCGTAGCTGGATTACGTTTTAACTTCTCTGTATAAGGTCTTTTTAACATGATTGTTATCCTTTCTCAAAATTCCCATCCTTTCTGTTACAAAGATTTCTGGTTCTTCTCATCAAATGATTCATCTACTTTTTGATGAGAGGAATTTTATTCAATGGAAATCAAGCTCATTCAGGCAATGTTGATCAGAAAACGTAAAAAACGCATGAGAATATTGAAATAATATCTTAGGCACTACATTATTATGATCCTCCTTTACAATATACAACTACTACCGTATCATGCGATGCCGACCTCATCTTCTAATTGTCAGTCCTCCTCCTGTACGGCGTAGAGTATTCCTGTTCTTCTAGCCGCAAAATTAACGCAGACTTTCCCCCCAGACAGAGACGGAAGTTGTATAATAATGATTTTGAATATTGAATTAAAGTAAGTAGGCCTAAATTTACTATGTGAGTAGGTATAGTTACAGAGAGGCTTCAGCAGCCTTTTTTCTGATTTCATCTTCAAAGGTTTCAAGAGACTCAGGTCAATCGCACTCAATTCGTTCCTAACCTGTTGTCGGCATATAATATGAGTGCAAAAAGTAAAACAACTCCAAAAACTTCTAAGTCTCCCTCTCTTCTGCTACAAGAACTAGCAGAAGCAACTGCCTAGACTACAGATGCGGATTTACAGATTCAGAAAAGGAGGATAGGAATAATAATACGAGAGCTAATAGGAGATGAGGTCTTTTCAGACACATTCAATTCTCGATACCTACCTACTAACTTGTAGTTTCTGTAATAGAACAATGCAGGTGCTAGGTTCTATGTCATTCGGCCAGGTTATAGTATTCTAGTACGTAGCAGTACACATGAACACCTGAGGAATACGAAAGATTCGAATCCTCTGTCTGCCTTGCCTCTCTGTGGATCGAGATTCGAGAAGGTAGGAGTTAGTTTGACTCAACTTACGGTATTTGGAAAATGCTTCGTCTACAACAGGTTCCTCCAGAGTAATTTGCAAATTACTAGCTCCTTTAACTGGTAACTGAGACAGGAAGAACTGATTAGAAGGAGGGATCATCATATCATCCTCATCTGATACTGTCGAACAAGAGATCCCTATCTATTGACCAGCTAACGTTAATACTTTCTGATCAACAAACCGCACGCTACTATTGACTGAGCATGTTAGAAGTACAATAGAGCCCCTGTGGTGTGACACAGTGTTATCGGACCACATCTACAAGTCTACAATAATAATACTACTACAAGAAATGCAGCTAGACATGTAATTCCCAAGACGTTGGATGTGAAAGTCGACCAATCCTTTAAGGTTATTGAGGGCTAGGGACACGTGATGAAGTTTTTTGTCAGCGCTGTTTTCTCCAGAACAGAGATTGGGGTCCTTTAACCAACAGGTAGTCCGTGTTTTCACCGAATGATCCATTTAAGCCGAATCCTAATACTTTACGGTATGATTGAATGACGAGGAAACTCCTATAATCTATTCTGAGATGCTCACCCTCTCCCAAGTATTAGTTTGCCCCAAAACTGAACTTTCCCCAGTCACCTTTCACCAGCACTCGGCTGCGACTGGCAAGCCATTATTAAGCACAATGAAAACAACATTCTACAACTTCTTGAACTAATTGTAAACAAAATTTATAGACTGTATAATAGATTGGATTTTCTAATCCAAAAGGCGACAATAACAACTTAAATCTTGAACTTGTAGCTGTTTTAGGAACTTGTTGTTTTGTAAATATACAAAAATAGCTACTAGCTACCCCGCCGATGATTCCAGTTCCCAACGAATGCTTCAAGAGACTAAAAACCAGTTAGTTACCAGTTCCACTGGACGGAACTGTTGTTGAAAAATAAAGGGATAAAAATGTGACAGGCGAAGCAAAAAGAGGTATAAAGGTAGTAAGGATACAGAAACTACGTGCAGAATTAGACGTGTAGGATTGTGCACTCATAGCTGAGAAATAACAAATTCATCTTCAGATGAAAGACAGACTCTTCTCTCACGCAAACAACGGAATGATGATGATCATCCTCATCAGCATCATCTTCAACTCGTATTATAGAATAATGCAAGAGATATCACATTGCTATAAAATAGGATCTGATGATGAAACCAGGACTTTTCGCTGGTTCTTCCGTTCTTGAATAAGATTAGTTAGGTTAGCTCGAACTTTCTGCCTTTTCTGACAGGAGAAAAGTACGCGGAAGATTTCTGAGATAAACTGAATGCATAGAGACTGATCCTACGTCGAGGAAAACGGACTATAGCAATTTATTAATCGTTATAGGCCGAGTACTTTGTTCCCTGCATCATAATACAAACAGACGTAAGTTTACATTATCGCGGATCGGGATCAAGTTGAATATTCTACCAGCCTCTAGTACAAGAGAGAGATAAGGTAATAATAAATGGAAACAAAATAGAATCAAGAATACCTGTGTGTCGGTCGAGTTATTACTGGTTTTTGGTATTTACCTCTGTATATGGGATTTATTCCATGTAAATGTGAGGTTGAATTGGGAATCTTTAGTTTAGAAGGTACATATTGTATATATGGGGTCCGGGCCAAGTACCAAGGTACAAAGAGTTCTTCACGGACTAAACTTGGCTTGACCAGAGGGAATAATAATATAAAAATCGGAAAGAATAAGCACATGATATCTCTGGTTGAATTAGATATGCTAAATCCCATTCTCGGTCGATAAAATTCAACCAGCTCTCATCAGAACATGTAGTAGTTTAGTTGTGATGTGAAGAGACATTAAAATCAACTAAAGGTGATTTTGGCTACCAGAATACCAGCAAGTACCAACCATCCGTCTTGAGCCAACAGTAGTAGTATCTCTCTGTATATATTTGGACGTAGGATATAAATTTCAGATTCACTACTTCTTCAGTTTCAGTGGAATTTACGAATCCCAATGGGTTGTTGATACTCTTCTGTTTTTCTTCTGAGACATCGAGAGAGCAACATTGTTTCAGTCAAGACCATATTATTATTATTAAACTGCAGAACCACTACTTCTCCCTATGCAGAATAAAAGATATAGAGTGCTTTTGGAGTAATGGATGCAGGATTTATTTTATCGAGAGCAAAAAACACTAACGTCACTCAATTTCTTGTTTTCTACTTACTTATTTGGCAAATCCAATTTTCCTTTCCCCTTTAGTTACCATTTTTCCACCTGGGTCACTAAAATTATAAACTTCTTGCGAAATCAGCAAATTATCAAAACATCCTGCCTCCTTTATATCCCTTTATGATATTATTCACCCTCACTCCTGTCATACAGAAGAGCTAGGTATATTTAGCTATCATCTAATATTATACCTTGGATCATGATGATGATGAATCAGACTAGTTTTGAGTTTAGCCAACTACAAACCAATTAAGGGGCTTCTTTTCTTAGGATTCACCTATCTCTCTCACACACACACACACATTCTTATGAGTAATCGTAGAGAATAGTTACGTTTATTTATATATACCACCTTTGTGAGTGAAAACTTGTTCATTTAAAACTTTTAGGAAAGATAATAGGTATGAGTGTTTTTAAGATCGTATCTGCTTCAAATCTTGATACATTCACCACCACCACAACCACGGTTTTACGATCAAGTTCTTTAGTTTTATTTTGATGACGGGTTCCTATTTTTGCCCTAATTTAATACAGAGCTAGGAATATATTGGAACTTGTTGATGCCATTATTGAACTGCCTGCAAACTCTGAACCAAACAATGTATTATAATCTCTGTTTGGCAGCCGAAGCTCAGTAATAAAATAGCAGAATAATAATAATAAATAATTGTCAAAAAGCTATACTGGATAGTTCAAACCAGATATTAAAATTTGCGTATAACTATATGTGGTGCAGTTTCAATGGTGTATTAATCCAAATCAAAACAATTCACTAATAACAGAATAATAATGATTCTTTATTATTTTCCAATTGTTTCTTTAGAGGTTATTGTGGCGAGCTAGAATCGAAAATCCAATACTATCCAATCGTAATATAATAATATTATATCAGCTATCAAAAATTAATGGCGATTTAGATTTGAAATTTGATGCCCTGAATGTCTTGTATTAAATTCGTCCTGTATCATTATGTGAACCACCTAGCAAGAAAAACATTTCTTCCCTGACAATAAAAAAAAATCCTATCAATCTCGTAAATATGAAGTTCTCTTGAACTGGCCACTAATAATCCACCTCAAAACAGGTACCTATTTGGACGGATAAACTTTGCTTGGAATTTAATGGTTTTGCTCCTTCTTCCAACTTATTTTCTGCTATCTAATTTCGAATATTAGGGAATCCGAATCCTTTATAACATTCAGCGTCTTCCACATATTTTTTGCAGGATTTACTTAATAAAACTGTAACTGTATGAATTTTTTACATCTAAAGTAGAGCTTATATTGTAAAGGAATTCTTTCAAGTGTGTGTGTAGTCTTGTACCCATGTACGTGAAGGTATTCAAATTACTCTGAAACTCTGAATGTTGAAGAATTGTAACTTGTAATAATAAAGATTAAGAAATTGTCTTAATGTTGGATGTTGGACTCCTTCCTCTTTTCATATGTCGAGGCTATAACTCATAGTTCTTGAATATAAATTATCTACCTCGGAGGAAAAAAACGCAGAAATTGCGTAACTCAGCCTGCGTTGGGATTTTAGAGCATTATTATTGGTTGTCCTGTCGTTTATTTACAAAGGAAATTTATTGCTATTCCTACTGTTCATTTTCATATGGATTTCTAAGGAGTACCAACATTCAAGGCAAAGGCAAGCACAACCGAAGATCTAATTTTAAATTTGATATGGCAAATAAATACCACCAAGCAAGGCTAGAATATGATACGGTTCAGTAGTTCTTACTAGTCTACTAATATGCATGTCTGGCCACCGGCCAAATTAATCCGTGGTGGCAGAAGACAGAAGAGTCCCTATATAGAGCCGATCTAGATACCGTTGTGGAAAATTTATTTTGGAAACGAAATTTGACTCTAAAGATAATCGACTGATTAGATGGGATCACTTACTGAATGAATGGAATTTGAGGAACAGCTCCTATGCATCTAGGCTATCTCTTGTTTAGGAAATGGAATGTCATTCAAATTTCATTTCCAAACGGCAATACCGTCCATCCACAATTTAAATATAGACATTGGGTTATCTTTGCAGAAGAATGAGACGGCTGAGCCGAGTTCATTATTATGTATCGTAGATACATAATGCGAATGGTCTGGTGTCCGTCCGTCCGTCTGTCCGTCTGTCCGTCCGTCTGTCCGTCCGTAAACACGATAACTCGAGAACGGCTTAACTTTTTGGAATTTTTCTTTCAAATATTTATATAGGACATCCAAGCGGAGGTCAAGTTCGTTTGGGGGCCCTGCAGGTCAAAGGTCAAGGGGGGAAATGTCAAGGGTCAACATTTTTTCAAATAGCAACCCCCCATGTGTGATACATCGATTGAAAGCTATGGTCAAGGGCTATTCAATGGTGTATATGATTTGAGGGTTGGGTCACCCCCTGACGGGTGGGGAGGGGTCAAAGAGGTCAAATTACAAACATATACGTGTGATACGTCATTCGAAAGCTATTATCAAGGGCTTTCGAATGACGTATATGATTTGGTGGTGGGGTCACCCCCTGACGGGTGGGGAGTGGTCAAAGAGGTCAAATTACAAACATATACGTGTGATACGTCATTCGAAAGCTATAATCAAGTGCTTTTGAATGACGTATGTAATTTTGCTCTATGGTTGGGGCAATTTGAGATTTTTGATATTTCATGCATTTCTAATATTTTAAAACACAGTTTTCATTGTGAACATGTTTCGATGGGTATGAAACGGTGTAAAAACGTTATATCTACGATACATCAGTACATTCGTTGGACGGTTTATTAATTGCGGAGACAATAATAATCATTTTAATCTGAAATATCCTTTCTCTTTGCCCAAGCTCGTGGAACTGTTTGAAGGGAATTTTTGACAAAGTATCATAGTAACAGGCTTATAATGATCAATACTGCAAGTTTATTACTCTTCCGAAAAGAAAAGGAGGCAAATCATGTAAGGCCCTACAGCAGAATCATTTATTATCAAAGGTAGTTTTTCAATGTATTAAGGATAGTTTCGATTTTTTTCCTACCTTTAGGTCTGCCTGCCCTTCCGAGAAAAATGTGATATTCTGATTCTGATGAGATGGAAAACATGAAATAGTGGAGGAACGTCCAAGTAAATTCTGGTCAGAAAGAAGAATTCCGCCTCGACTATGTGCATGAATTATATATATTCCCAACTACTAAATATATATTAAGAAAGAGCCGGAGCCGGGCTTTAAATTTATAAATATAAAAAATTGAGAACTTTGTCTCTGACAAGATGTTAGTTTGACTCATCGGAGCGAGATATTTGTTGTTAAATGGATGAAGAAGAATAAGAGGAGAGAACATCATCCATTTCTGAAGTAAGTATCATCGGAAGATGAGGAAAGTTACGAGCCTTACTTATTACTCCGTACGAGAGAGACTTTTTTAAAACTGTAAGTGAACAAGGACTTTTGTAAAAAATAGATGGATGAGCTTGATATGCTCATTTCATCTTCATATCCTCATCATCATCTTCTTGTTCATAAATACAGCTAGGACTAAGATTCTTTAGAAGCCGAGCTCTTCCTCTCAAGACGCTCTTCTTCACTAATCCAAACTTTTTGTAACAATAATAATAATAATAATAATATTCCGGTGGTATCTAATTCTATATTCTTGAGCACTGGTTGAGCCGAGCAAAAAAATCACCTACACATTAACAATCGGGTGAGTGATCAGGACTTTCAGTTTATGACAGGGACTTTTTTATTTCTCTTCATCCATCCCATTCTAATAGCCCTTCAAGAAGGAACACCGAAATATTTGCTCATGCCAATCATCCCTCTCCTTTCAGAAACATTGTTTCTCGAGGTCCTGTTTTCTCATCAAGATTGAAGAGCATTGTGAATTTTATGAATCTTCTCGACAGAATGGCTCTAGATGGGAAATTAGCATGTGCCCTTTAGTTCTACTTCTAATTCAATAAGGTTGTTGTAAGTCTGTCCATAATCAACCTGCAGGCCCATTGTTGTGGGAAGTGTGTCTGTTTGCATTCATGGATAAATTGATCCGGCATTTATCCCCGAAGAAAGGCCCTTTCTTCAGCTAATTGTAAAACGAATCCCATGAAAGAAGGAGTGAGGAAAAAAACGTCTGCCTTGAAATAGGAGAGGAGGACCCTCGAAATTCCCAGTCATTTGGGTTTAATGGACTTTTTTCCGATATAATAATAAATACACGGCTTTGACTTTGTACTCGTGTAATCATACGAATGTTGATGTTGAATATGTGCAGTATCATTACATCAGAGAGCGGAGAGATATGAAAAAAATCTGGAGACCACAGTCTCCAAGATCCGCTCGTGGCCTTTCTTTTTTTACGTTCCCGAAAACTGGGGCAAATGTTCTAGCCAAGATCAGTCCCTAATCCCTATCCGCTCCCGATCAACCTTTGTTTTGCCAAGGTTCAAAAGCACGAAGTACAGGTTACCCAAATACATACATAAATATCTTAAATCAATGACGAAATCGATGTCGGAATAAAAAATTTAAATCAGCTTACAATTGTCATTTCTAGAAATCCAATAGTTCGAGTAGAGTTACGAATTCCCGACAAAATCCTTGATAACTGATTCAAAAGTTGAGCACGACTAATGAGCCCGGACAGAGTCTTTTCCTTTCCAAATCCTCAAGAAGTTATATAATCCACATCACAAATTATGTAAAGTTGGAACAGTCGTATACACACAGTAAGTTCGCGATAGCACAAAAAAAACGAAAAAAGTTCACAAATTGATGAGTAGTGATTAGTAGACAAGGAATGGCTAATCTTGGTTTCCCCGGTCCGCAGATCCTTCGATTGCGGAGATCTTTGCTGGAGAAGAGGAGAAGGGTAAATGCTTTGCAAGTCCTTCGTTCAAAGTGAGTTAATAAATTGGTGTAGCAGAAGAGTGTATAAACTGTGCAAGGAAGGTGAGGATGTCTCACACTTAAGCACACTGGCAATAGTGGCTCTCTATAGATGCAGGAGTTAGTTCTATGCTTAGAGAAGGCTCTCAAGAAACTACTCCTCGACACGATCAGGATCGGGTGAAAAGTACCTTCTTTACGTTCATCTCTCAGAATAAGAACCAAAAGGGAAAAGTATTGTTCAATCCTTTACTGAACTGTTGCGTTCCACATCTCTCTCTCTCTCTCTCTGTTTGTTCTCTGCTAACCGTAATATTAGAATATATATATTATCATGTATATTTTGTAGCAGTAAATCCGCTAAAAACGTAACTCGTCACCCCGACCCGATATGCCCTTAGTTTCTGTCCAAGCTTCTGTGTTGTTCAATACTAGAGGAAGATGAATCCGAGAGAAAAATAGCCACTACCACCCGCTCCTACTTACAGAGAGTGTCATAAAAATAACAATGAGAAATCTGTAGCTTCTGGAATAGAAGGGTATTCCTATGCTATTTTCAAATCACTGGATCCTGGACAAGTAACTAAAGGCTTGTCTGGAGATATAGAAGGATCCAGATTAGTTAGACATTTTTGGTTAAATAACATAGTATTATGCATTATATTATGGCTCGTTTGTTGCTTCGTAAATGATTTGAAGGAGGAAGAGGCAGTATGGAAATCAGGGGTTAGGAAAAAAGGCCAGAATGGGGTAAAGTCCTTTGTCATTCATGTAGATTTTTGTGACCATCGTTGGAAGGGATTATTATTACGTACAATTATCAATGTCAAACTGCAGTTGTAGTGAGGTCACTGGAGGGTTATGCATAACTCTTTCACCCCTTTATATAAAGTATAATAAATAACCTTCATTGTTGCAGAGGAGATTTTATATGGTTGTGTACTCAAGACGAGACCACCACCATCTGAAAAAACCGTTGTAAACTCTTCCCGATGATCCATGACAAATCGTTTACTTTGAATTAGCAGCCGATCAGAGACTTTTAAGCAGATGCATCAAGGGAAATTGACATCTGTACGGTAAATGGGATCGGGGAAATAGGCTAATCATTTCGTCTTAGGCATTTCAGTAGCTAGCCGTTTGATTTATTAAAATATTATTGAAAGTTACGAGTCTCGGCTAATGATATAGTTTCATTCAAAACGGTCAGAATGTTTCGGATGGATTGACGGGTCCAACAGTTATACTGCCTACTGGCCTCATCTTTCCCCATTCGAAAAGCTAAGGAGACAGGAACCCCATTGACTAAAAAGTTATACAATGTGTCTATCATCATCCCAATCAACTTCAAGCTTCCTGAATCACTTCTCATCTCAGTCAATAGCTTCTTGCAGTAATCTACTACTTGTTTTTCTCTCACACACACAGTCCCTAAAGGCACACGGAAAAACATATCCACACCTATTATTGGCCAAGATATTTTCCGATCTGCTACAAGAAGAAAAACATTACTAGAACATTTCCAAGTACTACTACTACTGCTATTTAGCCATCGTCACCTCGTCTCCTCATTATCTATTAATAGAAGTTAGAGAGTAAATTGCACTCTTACGTAAACTGTTGTTCAGTCTGAATGAAGGAAAGTAATTAACGCAATGTCTCGAATTTAGAGTTTCAGCAACCTGTGCTTTGGATCGGTTATTATAAAGCCATCACCTGAAATCCTTGTCCTTCCGCCCTCAGAATGTCTAAAAATAGATCCTTTTGATACAGGAATACCTTGTTATTGAGCAAGTTCTCAAGGATGCAGAATTAGTCTGGGAAATAGGTCCGCTGGATATTTTTTATCTTTAACCCGTGAGTCCTTTAGTAGTCGAGGAGAATGAAAGGGTCGAGACTATCAATAACGGTTTCGAAGGACTCCGAGATCAATGCAAAGGAAAAGATCTCCAAGAATTGTTCAGACCATTTTTGTATGAAAAGCAATTTGGTGAAAAATGGTGAAAAAAAGGATTGTTCGTCTCAAGCAGACCTTGGACTTGAACGTCACAAACAACCCCAAAAAAGATGACCTAACATACCTTCTGGGTTATATACATCAAAATGCTATAACCAAGGATAATAATGGTACGAAAGCATAGGAACCACCACCACCATCCGCATCATCTCATCATCATCATCAGGGGAACTCATCCAATCTGAGTACCTAGGGAATTAGGTTTGCAAGCTTACAATTAGACTATTAGACATTACCACATTACATTTCCCAATTCTCGTTTCGCCTCTTTTTCGGCTGTTTTGCATTTTTCTCATCAACATGGGGATCATGTTGTATGGGATCGGTGGTGAACGGAGAAACAGCTACAACTCTGCTACTACTCTATCTTAATATCGAACACTAAACTATAAAATAAGGACTGATGCAATGTCGCCTTTTCCTAATCCCTCAGCTCAAAACCTGAATCTAATGGAGAAGAGGTACGCGTTTTTATATAGATTTATGTTTTATATGCAAACGCAATGGAATCCCAACAGATCGACATCGACTAATAATATACACACGTCCAACCGTTCCTCTCCTTGCTCTACCTTCAACTCTCTTTGACATAATAAAAGACAAGGATCTACTCATATTCAAATGCCAAGACAGTCTGGATTTCAATTCTTAATAAATAACTAACTACGTACTGGCTCACCTTTCATTTAGAGGATTTTATTACTGTTATTGAACCTTCTCTGTTCTCTCTCTCTGGAGATCATTGCACATTCCTTACTATTTTGCCATCCCTCTCCAATGCCATTTAAAACATACAATTCAATTAAGCTGCAAATTATTGTAATTAGATTGATCAAGCTGTCCGGAATGCAGGGACAGGTTACTGTCTCTCCATTCCGCAAGTGGAATCCCTAAGGCCTCTGAACTAATGATAGCCTGGAAGACTAGTCCAAATTTAGAAGTTTGCCTCAAGGACGTCAAGTCCGAAGGATTTTTCTAAGAGATTTGTTGGGTGTCATTGATCTTTGATCATTGGATTGGGAGAGTATTTTTGGTTTGTTGAAAAAGCAAGTGCTATTTGAATATGTAAGAGATGATGGGATTGGGATTGAGGATGATTATTATTACGAGAGCGAGAGGAAGGATCAGAAGGTCAGTCCTAATAATACGAGAAAGGGTCAGATTAAGTGGAGAAGAATGGGCCGAAGAACGGTCCTTCCATTGTACGAGGTGGCAATCCTACGACGAAGATGATGATTCTGAAAACAATTTTTAGAAAAATTCAAGGATAGGGTAATGGCACTTTCAAGGCTTCTGCCAAATACAACCCTCACATCATCGTTTTAAACTTTGGATAGCGATAATGATTCTTCAAAATAGCTAACCCTTCGCTTCGGTATCAACAAGTAGAGGAGGATTTAGTAAAGAAAACAGCGTTTTTTCTCTCGACAATAATATCGGTATATTGCATTCTATGAGGATTGTTCTGTCAGTGACCTTTTCAGGGATTTCCTCCTTATTTTCCATGAAGATCATCTACGAGCTGAACTCTTCTGATTCCGATCCCATGTCATGCAATGACCAGAAACACTCCTGTTTTCCTTCTCCTATTATTGCAAAGAAACTTTTATTGGAAACGAGGAAGGGGTTCTTTATTCCATTTCAGTTGTATCCTAAATTTACCGTAACTCCAATTCCATGGGCTTTAAACGGCCCGTTTTTTATTGTTTGTTTTACAAGCTGCTCTTGCCTAATTGCGTAGTATCAATACCGGATTACAGGGAGTAGAGGAGTCAAGGTGTTCGTTAATGAGATCCTTATTCTTGGTTACTCCAGAAAAACATTTCGAGTCTATTTTAACTCACATAAGTCAAAGCCAAAACCAGATTCTCGGCGTATGAAAAGGATGATTTGTGGGTCGATTGTTCATGTATTATTTGTTTTACAAATCTTTCTGTTTACCAAACAGGTTCCCATCATTTCCTTCCTTAAGTTATGCCCTTAAAATCTTCAAAACATGATAGTATCCACCCGAACACGATTATTATCCATTCAATTAAAATCGTTGGAAATCGAACGGGAAATGCATATGCAAAGGGATGACAACTGAAATCAGGATTGATGCTAACCAGGGAACGGAAATCATGTTAAACGTTGACGAGTGTGACAGTCTTAAGACGATAATTTTCCGCAAAGTTTCTAGCAGAGATTATCTCAGAAAAAAACAGTTTCAAGAGAATAATGTCCGTACACATAGGCCGAGTGACTGTTGTTGAGGAGAGAGAAGGTGCATAGCTCCAATAGCTTGAGGGCCTCGAAGATGTTGAGATGTTGGTTGGATTAAATGGTCGGGAAAACACTCTATTCTGAGGGCGCAAATCTCACAAAGATTTTAATTACCCCATGTGTCAGAATTCGAGTTCCCATATGCAGAAAACCCATAATTTATTGTTACTTCTAGTTGCCACTCAAGCAGCAGGACATACGGATGTAGTAGATGACAGTCTTACGATTCATGAGAACTCCAGAATCACCCGCTTCGAATCCTGATTTGAGAGCTCATCTTATTAACCATCTGTAATTACCAAAACGGCTACACATCTCTCACATGTCTAAATACTTATCTCCAACTAACTGTCCTCTCTCTTACCTTCTTTCTCGTCCTTTTTTTCTCTCCTCCGCCGTTTCTTGACCAGTTTACGCCTTTTAGATGTCCACTAATTTGTTACTGAGTAGCCAATTCATCCCCTCGGGATAGAGTTCTTTTAAAACTTCTCGAAAATTCAATTGTTATTTGAAGAGAGAGGGATAGGTACGAGGATCAGGAGATGAAGTGAGTAAATCATTGCACTCATTATTTATTTGCAAGTTCGTTGGAAAAGATGGGCGGAAGCCTTTGTTCTTCCTTATCGGCCTTTAATAGAGCGTATTGTTATTATTCCTTATTTTATTTCGGTGGGTCCTTGGATATGCACATGAACGAAGCTTTTGCAAAAAAAGCATCTCTAGCTACGGATCGGATATGGTGATTCCAGTTTCTTTTGTTTGATCCAGTTCTCTTAAAAGCTGAAATGCGAGGCCGGATCAAGGTACGGAGGCAGGGCGAGAGGGAATTGGAAGCCAAAAATTCCAAAAATAAGATGTTGAAAGCGTCTCAAGTTTTACGACTCTCCGAAGGTACTAATTAAAGGAGTCTAGGAAGAGTGGAAGGCTTTCAAAAGCGTGAACTTCATCTCGTACAGTTAGAATGGGTAAAAAATACATTTTTTACACTATTCTCTGTACAAGTTTTATGGAGAAGTGCTGGCATCAGGTTTTCCTTTACTTACGTGCATCAAGGAGTAATGACTCAAAGTTTTAAGGTAAACCCACTCATCTCTCGGTGCGAATGTAATCGTGTTTATTAGGTGCGATGGAATGATACGATTATAATATCTCTTGGAGAGAGGTGCATGGCAAAATATCACGTTGCATACGTAAGTGAGTTCCCTTGGTCTAAGTTTAGCTTCCACTTCCCATCCACAACATCAACACCCAGCTTTGGAATTAGAGAGGACAGGTAAACGGGAAGGCAAGCAGGTGGAACCAACAATCTCATTCCGCTTTTTTAAACTTGCGAGGATGCAAATATGTATATGGGCCAGAGCCGTGTCACTTGCCTGTCTCGGCTTTAAAAAAACGAGATCTCTCTGTGATGTGACTCCATTTGAGAAGATTTCCTATGATTTCGAATGTGCATAATCCCAATTATTTCTTGATGTCAGGCGGAGGAGAGGTAATTTGTAGTTACGGGGGACCAAAGGCGACCAAAGATGACTTCATGGTGTAAAATTAAAAGAAAAAAGCTAATTGTTTCTCATTCTATAACTCCATGCAGAGGCTAATAATAATGGTAATCCATTCGACATGCTTCCCCGTTCTGCGTGATACTTGGCAAATGTGGCCCTAAGCCTTTTAAACGGTACACTCGAGTGTGTTATGAGCCGGGCTCTCTGTATGCACAGAAAAGTCCAATTTTAATCTGATTCTTCAATCTATCATTGTTCTCCATTATTATTACAATTAGGTATGTATAATCTGAGACAAATATTGTAAGGTCTTGAATGGCTTTATGGTGTGACTTAGTCGGCGTCTCGAGTTCAGGAATAACTGCCATCATTATAGAATAGCGTAGGTGGTCAACAACTGCATAATTTCTTGATGTAATCCTGTCTCCTTCTACTCTTCCGTTGGTCATTTCCTTGATGATAATAATATTTGTGTGCTTCGTCGTATTCGTTTAAACTGATTAGAGCAGTGCTTTACAGAGGTAGTAGAAATTGTGGTTGGATTAAACTGTTTCTAATCTCTCCTTTGTTTTAAATCTTATCTGATTTTAAAATGTTATAATAGTAATTTTACTTGCAAAGTTACTATTCTCCCGGCCAATGTTTTGCATGGAGTCCGTCCATAACGAGGAAGGCTATGTCTGATAGTATTAGCTTAAACTACCAGAAATTTTAAGAAACATTTAATTTAAATCTGCGATTTTTTATCTCTAAAATTCTTATCAGAGCTGACTGAGCTAACCTCGCACTACAGGATCAAGAGGCTGTGTAAGATCCGAAGTAAAAATATGTCTAAAAAGTAGATTATATTATTTTACACTAATGCAACATACAATGGTGGAAAGATGTGTAAATCGAACAATGCTTGCCGTTCCAACGAAAAATAAGAACGTGTGATAACTGCGTTTATAATCCTAGCTTCCGTGAGACAATTTTAGGGTCGTTGTTTGTGGAAAAGACCGATTGAGAAGTGGAGTTATTGACCAAAGGCCGGCAGAATAACTGAGGTTTGAAGGAAAAATTCAGTTGCCAACATATTAAAGTCCTGCTCCTATAAACTGTATCTGATACATTGTTTTTTTTTCTGTAAATTTGCATTATTACGGACGCCGGACAGGATGAAAATGTTGGAAGAGGGATGATACTAGGGCTTTTCTCAGACTAATTATCATTATTATTATTACGAGTACAATGGATGGATCTTGTATTTCACATGACAAAAAGCAGATCAAGCACTAATCTGAGCTCTCAGGTTCTGTATTATTTGTACTGTTGCTTACTGACCAGTTCCTCTCTCTCGGCCGGACTCCTCAAGCTCTCCTAAGCTAAAATTTACACATCTGAAAACACAAATATTATTATTATTTTAATTTTGACGTGTAGAATTTGAAGAAAAGAATGGGTTTAGCATGCAATGCATGTATGGACTGTTAAATTAATTGCGTTTCTTTCCTAGGCCATCCTTTCCTTCCATTTTACTGATAATCGTAACACGTAGATGTACAAGGAGGAGACGATCCAACAACTCTACGAGCTCTCTAGAGTGGACGGTGTTTTAAGAAAAAATTAAGAAAAAGTTGCAGGAGTATAGAGTTGTTGAATCCTTCGGTTTCCTATATTAAAATGTATTTGTGCTCATTCCCTTCCCTTTGAGATGCTCTTCGTCTTCTTGATAATATTGTGCTCGTCCATCGTACCGTCCTATCGTCCTAAAGGCTGGTTAATTGAACCCCGTCTCTTCTAAACTACGAATTCTAAACTGAGTGAGTGAGTAATCGTTGGATAATATGAGTAAAGAGAGGACCCTCATTTATAACCATGTGAGTGAAGGTCAATGGCCGACTAGAGAGATCCCAACTCTCGGAATAAGTTATGAGATAATATTGTTATTATGGTCAAGCCAAACAACAATCATGCAACAATCCACCAATTCTTACTCTCCGATTCTCCCACAATAACAACCTCAACGATAATCATATTTTTCATAAAACTCATCATTCATACAGATGGAGGGGAAAAAATACACTCAATTTATTCTATCCGCATCACCACATACAGAAGGGATTTGTCAAAAAACGGCGTCTCCTCCTCCTTATAATCTCAATCACTACTGCCAACTACTGAAATCGGTACCATCCTCTAGCAATTCCAAAAACAAAAACCGTTCAAATCAAATTAGCACCAACTCTCCCCTCGGGTCAGTACTCAGTTAGAGACAAAATTCTTAAATCCTGAGAAATTATAACGGCTTGACGATTCAATAAATCAATTTATTTTAAATCGGTTTGGGGCGATACTGGAAAGCTTCTCTAAAAACAGGTTGCAATGAATGAGACGGAGAAAGCAAGAATTGAGATTGAATTGTAGAGGATTGATGGAATGAATGGATTATGAAGAACTAGGGGACAAGTGACAACTTTACTAAAAAGTCTCAATAAAAATCAAGTGCCTCTGAATGAGTGTGAGATCCTATTGTTCGGCTAAACGAGAGACTGCACGCCTTTTATCCTGTCTATCAAAATCACAAAGGAGTTTGACCAAGTTGGACATGGTTAATAATAGACCCTCTTTTCTATAGCAAATACAAGGGACAAAAAATTCTGGCAATCCATGATAATCTCGAATTTCCTCTTTAATTGGCTTGTAAACAGTTTACTTGAAACTAACCGGTAGTTTTAATGTGTTTTGTATAAACACTGATCAGTGTCTAATTTGATCAACACATCTTCGTAGTCCATTCAGGAGGTTTTCTCCTTCAAAAGAGTAGAATTTTAATTTTTAATTTGGCAGAGATTATAACGCCTTGGGACTCGTTGTCAGTCAATTAGATCTGAGGCTGAGTAAACAGATTGGAAATTTATTAACCACCACCGGCTTCAAAGCCATTGACACAAAGTGACAGATTGAGGTGATTGGTTGCTAAAAAATTGAAGATGAATTCTGTCCTGAAATTGAGCCTTAGATAATGATCCTTGTATGGAGATACAGTACAGAGTCTCACCAACGATTCCGCCTTTCGGTCCCCTGTGGATGCTCTCACCACTTTCCTAAAAAAATCTCATCAATCATAGCCTCCGATTTTTTATGCTTCTGTCTCTCAACTCTAAATCTTTGTCATTTCCTTCTGTCAGTGCATGGATTCCTCCATTAGCTATGCTTTTTACTAATTGTCCCTCAAAAACTTTATTCGCAGCTCTGTTTTGAACCATTCCACCCCGTGTGCTCTGAATTTGTATGTCTTTACAGCGGTTTGTAAATGCACACATTGTAGAATACTTAACCGAAGATACTTTATGGAATGCCAGTGGACTTGGCATAAGTGACAGAGGAAGAAACATACTCTTTATACAACAGTCCCCTAACTTTAGATATCTTTAATATGGAAGTAGATCTATCCCCATCCGTTTCTAATGGCGGTATTTTTTACTTCCCAAGTACCAATTAAATTCTTAGCACTTCATCAATTATAAAGACCGCTGAAAACAGGTCAAAAGCATAGCCATATATATTTCTGTAGGTATTCGGAAGAGAAAGTCAAAAAGTACAAACGGAATGCAAAATTTCAAGTCAAAATTCTAAAAAAGCGAATGCATTGATTTATTCAAATGAAGGGCTCGAAGGAGTCAAATTAAAAAACAGCAAAGTTAAACGGTACATATCACCGCGTTTAAATATCAAATTTACTAATGTGGTCTAGTAAAGATCTAGAAGAAGGAGTGAGAAGATTACGGATACATTGTGAGGTTGATTTGGTTTGTGAGAATTCTTGTCATGCGATGAGTTATTTTTTAATGCTTTCAGTTCAAGAATTGGTAGATGTGGCCTTCTCCGGAGGTAACTTATCATTATCTTCAACATGGGACATGGTACAAAGTATTTATCACATACCAGAGCTACTTGGCTCAGATCAGGTGCAAAATAGTTCTAGGAATGTGAGATGATGAATCTGTAATTCTTGTCTTGCATATTTACGATAGAAAAACTAGTTATGAGGCTTTGTGATGCATGTTGTCTTGAATCGGGTTACATTTAACGAGCCCAACAGATCGGGGAATTTTGCCCACTTAATCAGATTAGATTAGTGGGCTCTGTCGACGTATTTCAAAAATCTATTCTCCCTTTTTACTGATGGGTGACTGACGTAATGTCAATTATTTCGAGATCAAGAATATTAAATAATTAGTAAATTAGTTAAACAAGATAGCATAATAATATAACAATCCACGCTGTATTATTTAAATTAACTCTGATGATTTTTATCCTCAAATTGCACAACCTTTTGTACTATTTTATATTGACAAAGTCTGGAGAAAACAGAATCTGAAAGTATGTAAAAACTACCACCTTTGGAAAAGATAGTATAGTATTAGTATAGAAATTTTATTTGCACTTGTCATGAATTTTAAGACAAACTGATCAAACTCATTGAGTCGTGATTAAAATTAAAATAAAGCTCAACGTAAAGCTCAAGGGTCGTCATAGGTTTATCTTCAGTCAAATTGAATTGTACGGTTATTCTTCGACAGGGTGCCAAATACAAGTCCTCTTGTTGTCTTATTGTTAGACCGAAAGTACTATCATAAAAACCCAATAGCCTTAACTGACGGATTGTGTCTAACCCAAGGGGCATAAGCCTTCACTTTTCGGGAATATGCCTGAACGATCAATCACGACAAAGTTAATCAAGCTGAATGTACAGAAATTTAAGTCCTAATTCGTCAATTAATTAAATAATTAAATAATTCTTAATTAATCTAGAAAGAATGATTGGTTGATGAAGTGTCGGCCATTTTTTTATCATACTATTCGTAATATTTATAAAATCTGTAAACGGTTAGGGCTTTAGAAACTTGAAAAATATTTGACCGATTATTCATCGGGTCAGCTCTTTTATAAATTGCACAATTTTTTCAAGATTGCAATTTTTAATTATGCGATTTTACTTCCATTGTTTTCGTCTGATTTTTCAGGTAACGGAAAACTAATAATGTAAAAATGTAAAAATGTATTCTTTTATTGTTAGTGTCCTTATTAAAACGACTGAGACTGGAAGTGCATATACAACCCACTTCCGAACTCTAAATGTGCCTTACTCATTATGTTTCCGGATCGGAACTCCCATGTCTGCAATTAAAGGATTACTTTACGAATACTTTATGATAATTCAGACTCCCACTCTCACAATCAGACACACCAACCATCGTCTTAACCCTTCCCTTTTAAAAACCGATCTGCGATTTAATTAAATGCCGTGTCTTTAATTCTCTACGCAAGTTGATAGTGAAATAAAAAAAACTCTCGCAGGTTTGTTAGTTTAAAGAGGCAGTCATGCCGATGATTGGTAAATTGTTACGGGCCGGCCTAGTAATACCTATAAAAGCTGCGGGATTTAATTAATGATGTTTGCCTCCTTGATCTCCAAATCCAAAGCCAACTCAAACCAGCAGCCAAAGAAACATAGTAAACCCCAAAACTTTGGATTCAAACTTTTCCCATGAACTTGATTTCAACTGAGGAACAATTACGGCTTTAGCTATCAACTACTATAAAAATGTAGTTCTATCTTCGAAATATGTTTACCAATTACTACTGCGCTGCATTACATTTTTATTATTGTTATTATTGTATTATCATGTTTGTATCGAAACACAGCCGAGTTGATACAAATTAGAAGAAGGATACTAGGTCTTAAATTTACTTATAATCATCCAATCCGAGTACCTCTGCTTATGTACATTCAGGGTCCTTCAAAACAACTTTGCAATTGAGAAAAATAGCTGCACAGCTACAATATTTGGTAACAACTTTAAGCAAGTTTAATAGTGAGGTACTGGGATTTTACGATTTCGAAAACCGATCAAGTTTTAGACCCTGTGATTTCTGAAGGGCTTGGACCTCGAAATTGTCTAATTTCTACGGAAGGGAATAGACATGTAGTAATAAAGTTAAGCGTTAAATCTAAAATAATGAGGCGAAAGGAACCGATTGTTCTGCAGAGAATGAGAGAATTGAAGTTGATGAACTATGATGATTCCGTCAAAACCCTGTTTTTCATATCCTTCCTTTAGAAAATAATAATAAGAGGAATTGACCATTTCCTCTGCCCTTTGTCATTTATTGACTCAACCCGTCTCGACTTTAAAAACTGACCAGGAAGTTGGAAGTTAAAGCAGGAACGAGGAGGAGTAGGACGAAGAGAATTTATTTGTCTTAATAATACTTACCCAATAATTAGAGCACATTAGTTATGGTCTCTGACTTAATATATTTACTCTAAAAATCCGCTTCTGCTCGGAAGAGGCAATTTCCCCAAGATCTTAGAGATTGTGCCGGAGTTTGCTTATTTTTTAATTAATGATGTGCTTAACTCATTTGGATCGGGGAATTCGTATCGATTGAAGTACTCCGCCTTAAACTCTTTTTAATAGCTTTCCCTGTAATCTCTTTTCTGGTTTTTGATTTTATTATAATATATAAATGGAAACGTGAGATAGTTGTCTCCTATCTTTCCCACCTCTTAAAGGGCTCCAAAATTTTCGTAACTTCTGCTGACCTTAACCTTAATTGCACTTCGCTTGGAGTGTAGCATTTCTATAAAAAACCTGCGATTGCCAGATTTAAGGAGAATGTGATGTTAGAATCTGATAAAATGATTATGTTGATGTTTTGCTTGTTTCAAGGATGCTTAGGAAACTCTGTACTTTCAGCCTTAGACAGAGAACTAAATTGGTTACTGAAATGGAAACATGTTTTTCCTTCGGTTTATCACCCATATTCATCATATTTAAGCAAAATTACCCTCACAATTTAGTTTTTTCGCCAAGGAGATGTTCCTATGAAAAACTGGTAACATTAGAGCAGTCCTTACTTCCAATTCCTTACGTAGCAGATTTCGTAAGTCCGCTTGTCTCCCACTCTTGGCCACTGTTTTTTTGGCTCCTGAGATGAGAGATGTTGGATGTAGAATAAAAGTAATTCTCTTCAGTGGTAACCTTTGATTGTTGGAATTGGGAAGGAAGCAATCATCCCAACTCCAACATAGCTGTTCTTCCATCCTAACTAAAGCCGCACATATTATTATTGCATTAGTATTTATTGGAGATTGGTAATTCAGTCAACGAAAAAACCAGACTCGAAGCAACTACGTCAGTGTTGGTCTTGATGTACGATTCAACACGTACTAATTGTACTCAAGTAGTAACAACATGGTCATTCTATAAGCATTCTCTCAGGGTTCAATTTACGAGATCCCAGTGTATGCATATAATGCCGTTGTTCTTTAAATTTATAGGCGGTCAGTCATCGTCATCTTCTTGGATCCCAGAAAATATTTGCGCTTAGAAATCTCTCTCTCTCTCTCTGAGAAACATATTACAAGCTATTAAATATCCGGAAAGAGTATATCCATCATAATGTTCCTCACAAATGGGATCTTCATGAATTCTTTCTCAATCACCTGCCACGTAGATCATAGTCTTGCCGAGAAGAGGTACTAAATCCGAGTTCCTCCTAACGACTACAACTCTCCTCTCCTTCTTCTATTCTGCTCAGAGGCCTATAGGAGCAAGAAAACAGGCTATTAAAGTTGTAAAATAAGCAGAGAATAAATCATACACACCAAGCAATCAAAGTTACATTAGTCTGATGAATAATAATAATAATAATATCTTCTTGTACAAGTAAGCAAGTTCCAAGTTGAAGGACTATGTTAGGGATGGAAGATAAGTTAGGATATTGGCAGAGAGAGACGAACTCCTTGCATCTGCATACTAATGAATGCTTTTTTAGCAGAACGGAACGACGAGAGGAGCTCTAAAAGAAGAAACATCCCACCAGCTCCTAATCTGGTCCTCCCCCTCGGCCCATTACGAAATTCAATTGGGTGTTCAATCCGGATTTGCATGTCCAAATATAACTCATCCTAACCCTTCTACTACTGACTGGCTCAGGCCTTTTAGCATACGGATTATTTTTACTTAGCAACTTCTATCGTCATTCTCTGATCTATTGCCATGATCGGACGGACGAAGCGTTTCTGTTTTTAGACTCCCACTGCAAATCACAGAGAGTAGGGAGAAGATGAGAGGGACAAATCATCTCGGAGATTGTTTTGTAGGCACTTTACTTTTTACTACTCTCTCGCTGAGTAACTGCCTTGGTAAATTGATGATATGCTGATAGTATCTCATTTTTAGGAAGAAATTGCTCAGTCATCCCCAACCGTACTACTCCTGCTATTTTAGATTAGTCACACTATAGACATAAATAACTTCCTTCAGCCCTGCTATTACTGCACTTCTAGAGCCAATCTTCAACATTTATTTTCTCACCACGGGGAAAAGGCCCGAGTCACATATCCATGCTAATATAAAATATGAAATAAAATTTAAGAGGAACCTCCTTGCGTTTCTGATACGGGATATCAACAACATTCTTAGGAGAGTGAACGGTAAACATGGATTAGGAATGGTAGCGTGCAGGATAATTAATCTACGAGCACTACTGCCAACCATGAACTAGGAATTTGGCCATCAACTCACAGCTTTCTGTCTGCAATTACCAGGATTAAAAATAAATATTCCCAATAACAGCTACTTAAATCCTCGACTCAAATCGTGCAAAAACCGTACCGTAATTACGTATTTTAATTGGAATGCTCTGTCTAAAAAACAGCGTAGGAGAATTCGACAGCCCTCTTAAACTCACTAAGATTCTCTGTAATTGCTTCTTGTAGTTTAAATAGCTTTGGATTTTTATTATATTATTATTCGCTTCAGATTCACATCATATGTTAAAGCATTTAATTGCGAGCCATATTTTGCTATGCAGGAATAAGCAGGAAATTACCAACCCCGAATAGCTATTATTATTCTTTGTCTATTAAAGTACGTGAATAGGATTCGTAGGAGTACAAATAGAAATGGGAAGAATTTAGCCCTGAAATACCATTAGAGCACGAGTATAATTTTCCTCGTCAATTATTAATATCTCTCATTTCTTAGTCCTTAGTCGTCTCCCGTGGGAAAAGTTGCCTAATAAGCCAGTTTATATGACGAAATCTTTTGTAAATGTAAAGTCCTAGGAAATAAATCAAATCCTTGGAGGAGCCTTGACATTTAAAGTTCGTCTTAAACAGTTAAAAATATGATTCTCCCACAATATCAACAAATTAAGAGGAACTTCATAATACGACTAATTTCCGTTTATCAGAGACACTTAAGTTTGACTAGATTTAACGGAAACTAGTTAAATTCGTACCTAATTAACTCTCTTAACAAAACCGCATATTTTAATTGTCTTAACATAAACCTGGCTAGAACTTAGTACAGCGAATTAAGGACTTGTCTCATCTCTCACGGTCTCACCTCACTCTGACATTATATGAAATGGAACGAGAAACCACAGTCCATCCACTTGTTTCTAATCCAATAAGGCGGAGTAAATCCTGGGAAAAGGGTTCCTCATCTCCTGTTCTACAAACTCATTTAGTAATCAACTCTTCCCGTAAAATTGTACAGGTAAGAGGCATCTACCTGGCCAACGTTATTATATTATTAACCCTCTACAAGCCTATTCTGTAGTTCTGCCGTTAGATATATCCACATGACAGGATTTCAACTTGGCTACAAACCTTTGTTGGCAAGGAATGCTTTGACTTTACAGGTATTAAGGCAAATGCAGCTTACAAGGGAAGTACCAGAGACGATAATTGTATGATGAGCTTGATTTTCTTTGTGTTAAACAAAATCTACGACGCATCTGAACATTCATGTCAAAAATTAGCTGCTTGATTTGATATTTACTATGGTGCGAAAATTGACGAACATAGAAACGTAGGTAAATTTACATTTCGATTCCTTACAAAATTGCAAATTTGGAACCCATCTTAAACATTTTTAATCTTCTCAGCCGAAGAGCTCTTTGACAATAAAATCATCTTAATTGTTTTCAAAAACTTTGACTTTAAATTCATTGGAGTACTGAACAATTTAAAATCGGGCAGCTAAAGTTTTATCTTACAAGTGAACGTTTTTGGATGTAAAATCCCGATTTGCTTTAAACTTATCTCATTTGAAAGATAAAGTAAAATAATGAAATTTTAACATTTGTATTATCGGTCGGGGTGAATAAAGTTCTTTTGACCTAGTAAAGTAGGTCGGAAGATTCATATTTGGGCAATATTTCAAGGATTTCCTTCATTAACACTTCGCTTGATTTTCGTAGAATTGCAGGAATACTATTTTTTCACTTTTCCAATGTTACCTGTTACCTCCTCATCTCTTTTGGAAAAACTCCAAAAAGAGGTGAAAACAGGAAAAATCGACTTCATTCCTTCTCTCCCTTCTCGCCAATTCGAATTAACTCCCGGCCCTTAACCTTTCCATCTCTCCCAGCACTCGGTCAAAACGATTTTATTTACCGATAGTCATAATGTAAAAGTTTTGTTATTTTGTTTCTTCCTCCAAATGAGACAAGTTTAAAATAAATTGGGATGTTACATCTGAAAATGTTTTATTATTAGACATTCATATAAGTTGTCGAAAAATTCAGACCTCTCTGAGATAATCGTCTCTGGTACTTCCCTTGTAACCTGCTAGTTTAACCATCCAGGTAACAATAGGACATGAATTTTAACAAACAGTTCTTTGAGGATGTTTTTGAGATACTCACCACCAAAGGTTTTTCATTTGATTTCCCCCTCTATCATTTTGAAACAAACTTTACTCGAACTAAAACCATCAACCTTATGCAATCCTGTTATGCCATAATGCCATACCTTCAAGTTTATTATCATTCCTCCCCGGCTTGTTAGATGTAGGTAGAAGGCTTGATGGATTCCCGAGTCCAACTTTCCCTCTGCTTCGGATACATTTCGCTATAAAGGTTATTGATTATAACTCTCCTGAGGCTGAGAGATGTGAATAAACATCAAATGTCGATATTTTTATCGAAACCGTGAAAACAAACATCAAGGAAATTGCGACGGGAATGTTGTTAAAAGCGTTGGGAAACCGATGTTCATAAATTCATTGGAATTGGTGGATAGCTCATAGAAATAAAGCTTTAAACGATGCAGAAGTTTTATCATTTCTTGTTTTGGTACCTAGCAAATATAATAAACGAATATTTTTCAGAAATTTACCTAAAGTTAAGAAAATTTCGTAAAAAATTTAAATTTGTAAAAGTTTTCCATTTATTATTCCTGTATTTATAGTCAAATAATTTTGAAACTCTATGATTTCATTCAAAATCAGAATGAGCCTCTGAGAAAGGACCCCTTGAAAAAAGTATTATAGGATGCAGGATGAGGGGGATAGAAGACGTTGAAGTATTTTTTTTTTTTTATTGTACTATGTTCATCAAAGGCGATCCAAATCCTAAAAAACGCCAAACCAGGGTAGGTATATGACTGTAATTCCAAAGAATTAATTTGTCAGAGAGAGTAAGATTTTCACCACGTACAATTAGCTGGTTGTATAATATGAAACAATCAATTTCTAAATGGACTAATGCATTAATTGCAATTGGTAATAGATTATCATACTATTATTATTTCAATAATTTGCAACGGGTCGGGTACTACTATCTATCTGTACCTCCTGGGTAAGAATTTAAGGATTTAACAAAACCTAACTTAATGCATTTCCATTTAGTATACTCTAGTCTTGTGCAACTGACATTTACAAATAAGGCATAATAATACGATACGCAAATGGATTCATCAATCACCCGATTTCAATCATCCCCTACCGACTTTTATTCATTATAAAATCCTATCCCTGACCATCCACTCTCTTGTTTCAAAGTTACAGTCTTAGTAAAATATATTAATATTGGCCCGTCCCAAATATTCAACAACTACAAACTAAAAATATTTATTCGATTAATTACTTATTCTGAACTTCCTTGCCTTAAATTTAATAATTAAATCATTTGGATTTGTCTCATTAAGTTGTAGTTTTCCACCGCGTTCAAAAACACAAATGGGTGATGTAAATAGATCTTATGATTATTTTAAACATAAAATGCTGATGGAGGTATAGGAGAGTGCAAACATTGATACTCGGACGGAATATGCAGAGAAAAGGTCGGTTATGTAGAAAAATCTATATGTAGCTCGGGCCAGGAGAGTTGTGTACTATTGTTTTACTACAAAAAACCTGCCCCAGCTGCGTTTGTTGAATTGAAGGCGTCCATAACATCAGGTTCTGTTCATCATATGTATTAGTAAATTATTAACTCCGTACATTTGGTATTACCCGCAGGGAACAATTAGGTAAATTAAATACCGGATGGACATGGCCCAGGAGGATGTTATATTTCTGTTATCTTCTTGTGGAAACTGAGGGGAGAACTTCTATTTTATTTCCCTTCATGCTTCATTTCACATTTAATTTTGATTCCAATAAAGCTGAAACAAGGCAAAGGAGATCCTCCTAACAATAACGTTGACTTTCACACTCTCTGACAATTTACTCTTCTCCATTGTCTACATTTTAGTGACTGCATTTTTTAATGTCAATATTTTTTCATAATATACGAGGATGCAAAGGCCTCTGTGCATTAAATCAAATAAAAAGTCGCTTGTAACTTGTAACTCATCCATATTTTTAAAGCTTATTAAATTTTGTAAAAGGAATAGGAAAGCAAACTGTCGTTTTTGACAGCAAACGGATTTATCGATCATTTGTAACAGAGAAAGGATTATAATTTTCATACGACAATTTTCATGTTGTTAATAAAGTACTTTAATGTTCTCTATCACATGAAAAATTGTATATTGAATTGAATATTGTGGAATATTTACAACCTTCATCAATTGAATTTCAATTTTTAGGTTGGTTATATAGTTAAGTTGAAGTGCTAGAAGGGTCATCCAATTCATGCGTTTTTATTAAAATTGTCGGTTGCACGCATTCGAGAATATTATTGTAATGTCAAGAAAGTTCTGGAGCCTCTTTAGACCCTTGAGAGAGAAATTAGACGTATTCCTTCTAACAAAACTAACTAAACCATTCGTTTGGAACTCTGGAATCATTTGTAGATCGTTTTTATTTACTTTATTAGTGATTCTATATTATCATTTTGTGCAAAATCGCAAAGTAGCAGGAATTCTGCTACAATATTGATTATTGATTCAAATATGTAGACTTGATGGCATTCTTCAGTCGGTCCGCAGCTACTCCAACTTCCTTTCAGGAACGGGAGTTAATCCAGAGGAAGGAGAGTGTTTATTCGATTATTTACGGTACAAATAAAATAAATAGCTCTGAATCCAATCAATTTATTGTTGTTGGTTCGATAAGTCGTTAAAGTCGCTAGTAATACACAAAGGTCGGGAAAAAAGTAAAAGTCTGTGCAGTTTCTTCGTACCTACACGGCGAATCACGGATTTATTTTATCATTCACAAAGAAAGCCAGTCTAACATCAAATGCATCAATGCAATGGATTCTAAAAGCTTAACAAATCCAAGTCTTTAAAACATCTCAAATCAAACCCAACGAATTGACATTTCCTTATCCCAACAGCCAAAGAAAATCACTAAACTGAATTAGCTTTTAATTTCAATTTCAAAGGTGAAAAGCCAGTGCTAATCCTACCCAATCCATATACTCCAATATCTAATTGTTCCCAATCAAACTGCGATCAAGAATCAGTAAACTGAACTGTTTCTACTGCGCCCGAACGTTCAATCTCCTTACTATCAAATTGAATATAGAACCTAACATCAATGACAATTGCCTAATTAGTCTAAAACCTAATTAGCAAATTACCCGATGATTACTTTACACCCCGACAAATCCATTCCTCAGGACAAGAGGGCTCATTTATCATCATCCATAGCCCTTGTTCCAAAACTGATTCGAAATACAATGTCAGTTTTCGGAAGACGCAGTTGCATTGTCCGATTTCCTCTCTAATCCCGAGCAGAGGGGAAGGTGATGATGATAAAAGGTGGCATGAAGTTAGTTCATTAAAAGTCACGACAAAGACGATGGATTCCTCTGCTCCACCAAAAGTCTCCTCACTCTTTCGTTCTAGAAAGGTAGTCAAGAATGGAATGAAGATGAATTAAGGATAGGGGAAATTGGGAATAGCGAAGCGAATTTTTGGTTAGCTTGGCTGATTTTTCAATGCACATTCACTGAACTCGAAGTTTAGAGTGTCTTAAGAGGCTGGAAAAAGCAGTGAGTTTATTCATCAGAAGTAGAGCTGGTTGGAAAAGCAAGCATCACCATCGACAATTACCCACATCCTTCACGTTGTTCAAAGGAAGTCTCATTTATCCGAGCTCTCATCTTTAACATGATTTTCCTTCACTTTACCTCTCTCCTGTAATCCTCCCATAATCATCGTAATACATAGTACTTAGCTCAATAGTATAATATTCTCTAACCACCTTTGATTCTAAAAGCTAATCCTGATTCCAATCCGTCCTCTTCAAGCTCCGCATTATTCTGCTCATTCTCCATCACAAGGGCAATTCTACACTTATGTAAACCGAAGGTATAGGGACAGAACCTGACAGAAGAAGAGTCGAGTTTAAGTAGAGGAAAATGACAGAGAGAGGTACTGTTCCTCTGTATAATGTTCCATTATGAGCAGAGATCTCGTAATAAACCTCCCTTAGTTAGGTCCAGCTTTCTTGTACAATGAAATCATAACCGCTCCTCCGTGCAGTTATTTGCACGCGATAGAGATGAGAGAGAGACATTGAACAATTTACTTCGTTCTTGGGTCGAAAAATATTTTTTTGCACTCCACTACTACATCATTAACGCACTGGACCAGAGGATTTGCACATTCTCAGTTGTATTCTACTTCTGCATCCTTCATCGATAAAGTCGTATTCCGTCTAAAAAAATGTATTTTAACTGGACTGAGGAGGAGGAGGAAGGGAAGAGGGCAATATTTAACACGTCGTTTTGGGATAAAAAGAGGACACATTGGTCTCAAACGAAGAGATAGATCGGATTGACCATTTAGTTTCGATTTAAAAAAAGCAGGCTATATGGGATTTGGGATTTGATACGGATTATGGAACCTTTCTCTCTTAATCCCTATCCACCTTCGTGTACCTCTTCTTCGTTGTGTAATTTGCGCGGAATGGAGGTGTAGGATTGTGTTTATAGGGAGGAATCGTCGAGGCAGTCAGTCAGGGTTAAAGAGGAAGTAACCATTAAAGTCTCAATTTTTTTCTCCAAGAAAGGTTTTTGAAAGACAAGCCGGGAGCCAAGAAGGTGTTCTGCAAAGGTAAACTTTGGATGGATGGGAAGGGCAGGAACCATGGATTCTGATCTTCATGGAACTTATGTATCTTTAGTTTTTTGTAACCCCGTTTCTGTCTTAAAAAACACAGGCATTCAACTGAATCCATTCCCCATCAAGATTAATGGTGGCTTCCAAAAGCCTCATTTTTCATTGACACTTATTTTTAGTCACTCGGTAGTGGGAAAATGATTAGTTTAACCTTGTACAGCTTTACTCCGTAATCTTTGTATTCTTCGTCGTCGTTTATATGCTTATTGGACTGCTTTTGACAAGAGCAAAGGATCAAGATCAAGCAAGATGTTTTAAATTATTTAAATTTAAATTAAATTCATTCTTTTATGTTTTAAATTAAAAATCCCATCAACAACAACAGAAAAAATAGATAAAAAAGAAAGCCATTCATCCAACAACTAGGAAAAGCGTCATAAGCCCATTCACACTATACCGACTGATTGATACACATCGATCTGCAGTAGAGAGTCAGTTCCGACGCATATCTTCCGGATCTGGTATCGGAATATTGAAATCCTTGCCCATCGATTTGATACCGAATATTGTAATTTGAGGGCATTTAAAGAGTGGTAGAAGAAAGGTAACTTCTTGGTTGGTTTCATGTGGTGTCAAGTGGATCTTATTTGTGGTGTAGTCATTTTCTCGAACAATATACAGCAAGGAGTTACCATCCCCTCCACAAAGTTCAATCTCGAAGGGAAAATTTTAAATATTTGGCTTTCATAATCTCAACTCGTCGAGAGGACAATAGGGCTGTAGAGGAAGAGTAGAAGAGTCAGACGTTGCTGAACCGCAGTAAAACCCTGTGATGCTTTGCCTTGACTTGCAACATCGGAGATCATGAAGGAGACAAGGGAATCTCTCCTGCTGTACTGATAAAATTTCATTTCCCATGATTGCTGGGCGTTTCATTTTCATGACGATGATGAGGATGTTGTTCAGACGAGACTCATGTCATGGAACCAATACCTTTAGCTACGGCCTTTTTCTATACACTCCACATGGAATTTCTTCATCTGGATGACACTAAATTTGGATTCCTCCCGTTTTTTACTCAGTCCCATACGCACCTTAATCCGCATCTGCAAAAAAATATTCAACTTCTTAGACCCTTGCCGAAGGTCGATAGCAATTTTAACCCCCATTAAACAGGGATTTGTATCCAGACGATACCTTCGGATATCGTTTTATTTTAAAATTCACTAAAATGTGTTAGGATCTTAAGTATTTAATTTAGTAAGTTCAGAAAAACTGCTTCAATTCATTCGGATAATGATTACGTTTAAGGTTTAAAATTACGGAGGTCAAAATAGGGTTGAGCTGGGCGCGGAAGTACGGGAGAAGTCATAGGAGGAAAGTTGCACCTGCCCGATATATTCGGCGCGTTGATTTTCACAAGTCACTGCGCTTCAGGTTGATGGTCTCTGAAGAAACTGTGGATGGTACAGTCTACTGGCTTTGCACAAACCCTGATTAGATATACTTTTGTGCAGAAAGAAGCTTTCTTAATTTTGTATCTTTACAGAAAATTTGGAAGTTACTTGCACTTTCCGGTCTACTGATTTCAATCCCTTTCCATCCATCTCCACTCTTTGCCCTTCCTCTTAAAGTCTTAAATCCTTCTCTCTTATCAGTCTCTCTCTGCTTTAAATGATACTCTTCAAATACACATCTCTTATTCACCAAAAATCAACTACACACAATCATTATTTCAGCTGAAAAATATACACTTTTTGAACTCTGCTCCATTTAGTGGAATTCCTACCTCGCTAAAAAAAGCTTGAACGAGCCGGGAGGCAGGGATTTCCGTTTTGTCGAAGACTTATTAAAGCTGAGAGGAGGCCGAGTTGAGTAAAAGTGCTTAAAAGGATAATTGGCCATGAGAAGACAGGAATTTAAAATTAAAGAATGGAGAATAAGAGCATTAATTTAAGTCTCATCTTGACATTAAATCAACAAAGTGTCTTTGGAGTTACCCATCAACTCCGTTCTAAACATGGGAATCCGGTCACCAATGTCTGACACTTGGAAGTTGTTATGAAGCAAATTACTTTTTATATAAATTCTGCGAAGAATAATGATTTATGATGGATGCATAGCCTGGTAAAACTACCATGACGTTATCCTCTACATACTTTATGAACCAGCGCATGTTTAACGGCATAAAAACTGTTAGGAGGTGACACGAAAAAAAAACCGCTGACCAATTTAATACTTTAACTACCGTGGAATAAAAATAACTAAGAAATGTAACACAGTGACGGGGATTAAGGTACAGGGAGTTGGATTGACTTTTTGAATTGTTCTAGCGTCGTTATCCAAAATGAGCTTTCATTTAGTTAGTGGAATGAGAGGAAAATATGTGGACTTTTGTATTGAACAGAATAATTGGGACAGAATTGTAAATGTATAAAACTTTTTTTGCCATTCAATCTATTTTTATGTTCTACTTCCTACACGTCTAGAATATGGTCTAATAAAATGGGTACTTCTGTTACGAAATATCGATGTAACAATTCGAAGAAAGAAAGTCCAGCATTTATTAATAAACGAATTCTTAAAAGCATCGACGAATTGAACCAAAACCGGATTTATGTTCACCAGATTCAGATGGCTTAGAAAGATAAAGCAGCTCACCAATGTTATAACTTGAAACAAGAAAATGCAATTTATCCGTAGATTGTGGTCTTATAATGAAATTACAAGTAAATATAGCCCATTCACAAAATGAAATAACGAAAATTCATAAAAATGAAACTCAGTAAATAAATGAACAATATGTCTACAGTTACAATTCCATGTAGAGTTTTAAACAAACCATTTATCTCTGGAAAATACACAATCATTAGATTTTCCAGCTCATTCTTCATACTTACCACAGGCAAAGCAGGAATTAAAGACCTAACCTTCAATATTTCATCAATAACAATAATAACGTATTATTTTTAACTTTAACATCTCCAATACTTGATCAGGAAGTTCGGGTAGAGTATGAAAAAAGCTCGTATTGTCGTTTAGTTCTATATCCTACCCCCTCTGGACCCCAATAATTCGGATTTTAGACATCTCCCTTCGACTCCCTCTCACACGGATCCATTTAAATTTGAAAATTCCAAAGAGCAAGTCATAATGAAATGTGTTGTAGGGGGAAGGTGAAAGGAACTTTGAGATTGGGAGTATCGAATAACCTTTAAACTTTTGACATGTATCCAGCCAAGTACATAATGCCATTTCCGTTGACATTTCGGCTGGGAAGGAAGTTTTAGACACTCCTATTTTGAGAGGATTTTCGGGCTTTCCTCCGTTCCAAAGTCAAGTCATCCCCCTTACCGCACATCCTCATCTATTCATTGCGAGACAGATTGATGGAGATGAAGAAGGGTTGACTATAGGAAAGCTTTTATCATTTTCCCAATTTACCTTAAGAAGATACATAAAATCTGCTTGAAATTAATGGTGAGAGAGAGGGAAGCCTAGTTATTACTTTTTCCGTATAATATCATAAAATGACTTTCATGGGATTTAACCGATTCGCCCTCCTCGACTCGAAACTTTTACTTCCTATCCCCCACTGCCTTTCATGTCCAAATAGGACGATTTTTCTCCCTACATCTTACCTCTATTATTTACCCGTTCCTGGAGAGAGAGGCTCAGGCTGGACTGGAACAGGAGCTAAATAGGAGAGAGTTGGATTAGAAGGAAAGCAGGATAAACTACTGCATAAGTTAACTCCTCTATTGTGTCAATGTTTCCCTGATATGAACAGTTCACTAATGAATTTTCTCCTCTAGCATTAGCTTCCACCACTACACAGTACTCTACAAAATAAACAAAACCGCCATGAAGAAAGCTGGGAATGTTTCCAGTTTCTCCTGTAATTTTTCATTTTGCGTGCTCCGAGTTATTTAACCCCAGAAAAGTTGGTGGATGGGGACCGACTGGCTTGACTTTCATCAGTTAAGGTTCCGAACTGTACAGAAAATAACATGCTGTACAATACTTTTTTCTGCAATTACGAGTTCCAGCTCAAGAGAATTTTCCTCTTGTTTCCTACTTTATAATTATATTTGAGCTGAAGTGATCAACTCATGTGTTACTCAATTATTTTTATCGGAAATAAAGGGTTGGTTTTGCTTGGATTTTTTTTAAATTCCTTTAAATGCCGCTTTTCTAAAATACTTTGACTCTCTGTGAGGATTCGAATTTCAAGGTGTATATAGGAACTGCCCCAATTCAACCGTTCATGATTAACGCATTATAATGAGCGATGAAATTCGACGAATGTAAGGCCGTGTTCATGTTAGCTGTGGCTGCTCTACGGTAATAAGTTCCTTTGGCTACTGCGGGTGAGTACGATAAACGATCCTTGACAGGAGACTATTATGCTGTGTAGGGAGTGAAATATATGTATATATCGGTATCAAAAAGGTAAAAATGAATACAGTGGCAAATGGCATTCTCCATCATGCGATACTGTCATTAATATTAGGGCTTTTACTTTCTTGCTAAAGAAACATTATGTTTTTTGACAAAAACCCACCATTAAAAATACTTTTTATTTGTTAGCCTCGAACGAAACCAAAACGCAAAGGTTGGACGAGGTTTTAAAATACACCTTCCGCCTGGAAAACATACCATTCCAACGTACATTTTTCATGCCTTTCGTCTTTAATCAACTTTTGAGCATTTTATACAATCAATTGCTAAAGGCCAATTACATTCCGAATTCACTCTCACGTCAAACCTAATTGTAGCTTCGGTATGTGTCAATGTCGAAGACAGATGCTTCCGGAATTATTAATAATTCAAAAGTTTTCTTTGAAACTCCAGGTCTCTGTTCATTTTTGGACACCCATTAAACCGCAGTTAAAAAAAAGGAGAATAGCTCTTAAAATAAAGCCTTTCAATTTCGGTATAAGATTAAAGCTTCGTTTTGATGTTAAACAATAATTTTGAAATGCCTTCTTTTCGGTCTTGGAAACTGAATTTCAATTAAACTCTTTAAGTGTTGGATGGAAAAACAAAATACAAGATCCAGCGTCAATGGAGCTGAGCGCCTATTTTATGTTCCACTTTGCAATAAAGTTATTTTTTATGATTAAAAAAAACACGAAAATCACAACCGGGTGTGAACTCATGGAAACTATTATAGGCGTAAAATTTGATTAAGAAGGCGAAGGTGTGAAATACCATTTCATACTGTTGTAACAAAATAGAACAGTAAAAAAAAAATATTAAAATGATCATCAATTTCAATTCTAAATCAATGTATATTTTCTTCACTACTTTTCAGAAATCTAAATCCAGTTAATCAATTCAGAAACCGTTTATTTTTCGCATCATTGTTGGCACATGCATGCAAAACAATAAAAACGGATTGAATATTATATTTATTCCAACAAACGTTATTCTGGATTTACAAAGCAATCTGCATTGTAATTAACAATATGTACGGAGGCTTCAACCCCATCCTTAATATCTCGCTCAATAACATAATTGAAAAATTCAAACTCCAGGCCCTGTCTCATAAATTGTTTAGACCTTCCAACAGTAAAATAAAAACCCGCAATAAAACGAATGCAATCAGAGCCAGACGATTCATATTTAAGTATGGAGAATTCACAAAGTTTTATCTGCTAATAAATCGCAAGTCTCCAATTTGGAGACCAAACTATAATTAAATTTATTTCATTCCAAGAACAATATACTAAGCTATTTATTTATAACACAATATCGAACATCTATTAAAACCAGTTAATAGATTCTTCTCCTCAACGCATTATCGAAATGATAATAATGTTACGACACAACGAGACTTGGAGGAGTCTTATCTCATATATTATTATGAGTAGCCGAAGTCAATAAAAACTGAAAGACGACACCGACTCCCGACAGTTAATGTCTTTGGTGGTTCTAGTTGATAAGTGCAGACATATGCAGGAGGGAGGAATTATATCATAATTTCATAACTCTATATACGAGATAGACTCTAATAAGATCAGTCGGTTACCATTAAGGTGATGGAATGGAAGGGGAATATTATTCAAAGTGAGGCGAGATGACAGGTAGACTCGTAATCTGCGAAAGGAAAATAGAATCATTGCAAGTCGGTCGGGCTTGTTGTTAAATTTTATTTGTTTGACTTGGCTACTAGCATCCTCTGTTCAAACAGAGTCGTGCTATAAGCATTCAAGAGCCAGGGTTTCGTGTGGCTAAAATGGAACAGTTTTTAATGTTTTTACTGGTTTCGACCACTACTACAAGGCTGTAATGGACAAAAATGTAGAACGACTTTAATATGGCTTTACTCTTGTTTTACTTCATATCTCTAGTATTTACACCATGTAAAAGCCATTAAATGAGGACCAGTAGTGGACAGTAACTTAAAAAGGGGCATATTTAACCATTTAAGAGACACTATAAAGCTGTAGTTGTAGAAGCAATGTGTACCATGGCAAGTAAGTACTTGTCGGACAGTCTATATTATTATCACAATCATCGTGTCGTGGTTACTATTGGTAGTGGCGGTAGTGGTAGATAGTGCCCCATCCGAGTTGCCTTGGTTCTCTTTCATGCCCGTCTGTCTCGTCTTATTCTGCTGGTAGTAATAGTGGCTTTAACTCTTGTCTAAAAAGTCCAATAAAAATATTATGAGAATGAAGACTAATTAGGGGATGAGGGGAGGTTTTAGGGCTGGGAACACCACACGGGCCTGAGTCAGATACTGCAAGCCTCCAAGCCCCCGTCCATGTCCATGCTGATGATGAAATGATGATTATGCTCTAGCTCCACCGTCCTCTCGGTATTATTTCGTATAGTCGACTGGGGCCTGGCAGATGATGAGAAATGAAGGGACATTACACAGGTGCTTTTGACTTTCCTCCTCGTCCTCGCTCCTTTTTACACCGTCAAATCATTCTTACCGTTCAAACAACTACATTCAAAACTCTCCTCACTGCAAACTCATCAATATTTCCCTTTTTACCTTCCCGTACAATTACCATTTACCAACATCCACGCCAGGACTCGTTCAGTGTGTTCCTCTCTACCTCTTACTCGTATTTTTAGCAAACAAATAATAGATATCCCCCGTCCCTACCTCTTTTTATCATTTCCCGTGTGGTAAAACAGACGTTTTTCACTCTCTCCACCACGTCCTTTAACTGGCTCAAGGATCTCTGAGCCGGGCAGAAGGTTTTCGAATTGAAATCGTGAAGTTTTCGCAACATTTCCTGGAGACGATTTCCCTTTTTCGACTGCTAAGACCGGTAAGTATCGTTTTAAGGCCTTTTTTCTGAATTAATTTTACTCCGGCATGAGAATAAACCTGCTAGATTTGTGGATACAATAAGTCCATAACAGAAACATGTGAAAGTTGGTAGAAATTGAAGGGTGTCTGGTGACCCGGGCTCGGGACTCCCGTTTCCAACTACCAAGGGAGGGGTTAGTAATTCCATTTGACATTTCCAGAAGTTGACATTAGCCGTGTATTTCTATTAAATTCAGCACTTCTTTGAGACGAGGGTATTGAATATTCAGTAGTTGGGCAAAGGGAGATAGGATAGATTACGTTTTCCAGTCCCGTTTCCATACTGCTAGTTGGATGGGTTGATCGATGTGACAGGAATAATTGAAGCCTTCAATTCTCTCAACACTGATAGAGTTTCTAACCAATTACTTGGGCTTAAGTGACAGGTAAATCGGCATCTTAAATAATTTATTGAATGCCTGACTTACCTACAGATGTATTTAGCATGAATAAATTAGCATAACAAATTAGGTTCTTATTCTTCTTATAAACAGTTCTCTATAACAATCACCGCTTCCTTATACAGAGCTAGTCCATACGTTCTCATATGCTATAGTCTTGCCTCATTCTCTGTTCAATAAACTATCAATACATCCTTGGTTGGTTCCTTGGAAGCGATAATTTTGCAACTCTTTTTCAAAGTGTGATTTTGATCGGTTGAATTCAGAATTGGATGAATGGATAAGTCTGTAAATTCAGACAGAACTAAACCAGAAGAGGATACTTTAAAAGCGGAAGCAGAGTATTAGGAGACCAAATAGACCAATAAACGCCGAATTCGTGGAAAACGATTTCAAATCCGATCCTACTATTCTTCTACAGCTTTTTAAAGAATGAAAAATCATGTATCACCACCACCACCACCATGGATTTATTGATGCATTTTAAAGTAGGAGCAGGATGAGTTGTTGCGATAGCTGGCTGCTGTATAAAAATTCATTAAGTAGCAATATCCAGGGGCTAGGAGCAGTGTCAGGAGAGTGACCGTTGAAATCTCCTGCTGATTTGAATCCAACCTCAGCTATTGTATTTTTACATTCAAGACTGAGTTGCTTTCAGCTAGTCTAGATTCCTTCTTGCATTTATAAAGGACGAGATACATTAGTGTTGAATTATGTGGAGGAGAGTGATATTGAAATAATAGTCGTGGGATTGAAAAAAGAAGTTTATTTATCGGATCAACAATAGCATGTTTTTCCAGTTCTGCCTGAGTAACCTCGCTCATCTCTTCTCACATAAATAATTTCCTTTCCATTTCAATATATCCACAAATTCTGCCGTAATAGCCTCATCTCAAGTCCCAGAAACTACCAGACTCGAGCCTGTAGCGAGAAGTACTATCTCAATCAAAGGCAGAATTGCAGGATTATTTATTATTAATGCTTATTATAGAAGTCGTCGTAATCGTATTATTTGGATTAGAATAACTCTGATAGTGGCATGGTATTCCTGCCCTGTCTCTGTCTGGAGAGAGGAGTTTAAAACTATCTGTGCACGATCCCGTGAAAACACCTGCCCAGTCTTACAGTTTGTTAATGATGCAGATCTAGTAGAACTGTACCATTACAACTCGAAGTACAATAAGCTAATTTCGCTAACGACCCTTTTATAATTATTGTCTCATTTTCCTGACTTAATGCCCACGGTCAAGCTGCTGACAAATGATTGTGTAGTTGAACTAGAACAAGTACTTCTAATGCTCTCTACACTACTATTTGTTTGTTCTTCTGATTTATGACCACCTCGACAGAGACGAGTACCCTTGTAACATTAGGTGTAATAAAGGTAAGTGTGCTGGTCAGATAGACGTTAGACATACAAGCCTATCATCATAATCATCATCAGATCAGACGGCTGTCAGTCAAGTTGGGTAAATGCCAGTCATTTCGGTTATATATTGACCATAACCTTAAACCAAGTTACTTTACTAGTACTACGTACAGTTACTATATCGATAAGTCCAGGTCCAAGCCTTTAGTATATGGAAATTAAACTGAGAGAGCTGTAACAATTATTTCCCCTCATTGGTGTTAATACCACAATCCAACCAAGTTTATTATAACTTAACCTTTACATGCTTTCGTAATTCTTCCTCATTAACGGAATATTACGGAGCTCCAAATAGTTTACTCAATTTGCCTTGCAATTAGATCCCTTCTGCAGTTTTCTTGCGGGTGCGTGAGGAATCCGGAGGTAGTTAGTCCAAGACGACAGTCTTGAAATCAGTTTCCTTTCCTTCTTTTGAATATTATCATCGGATGAGAAATTAAGAACTTTTATGGGGAAGTAAGTACAGGAGAATGGAAGGGCACTTCGTAAAAATGACTGCTAATAAAAAGAGGCTAATTGCTGTGCCACGAAACCTGACAAACTCCTTTAATCTGCCATTCCAGCTAGAGTTTGAAACTTGCCATTTCAAATCCCAAAAAATCTCAATCTAACATTACAAGAGACAAGTATCTGGGGACTTAGAATCTGAGATTGTCTTGGCATCTTAGGCCAATGAGATGATTTACTGAATATTCCAACGCATAAGAATTCCTGGACCCGTCTAAATATATGGCATACATTATACGAAGCATTTTAAATTCTTCGGTTCCAATCCTCTCCTCTCCATTGAATAGGTTACCTCTAAGGGAAGAGGCAGCTAGCAAAATAAAACAGCTCAGACAAATTCGAGCCGAGCGTAGTAGTAAGTTTGTAAAACAGGACGAGTCGTACTCGTTTTCGTATGTAAGTAAGTAGTGTAGGACATAAAATAGAAGTATTCTCATGCAACAGACAGACAGGTTGGAACGTTGGAACTTGGAAGTTGTAGTTCTTTACTCTCCAGTGTTTTTCTAATCCTTGGAATGACGGAAAGTAGTGACGAAGATGATGATGTTGGTGGTGGTGGTGGTGGTGGCTGAGAGGGCTGATGATCAAGACTTTTTTGTACTCCAATGCTGAAGGGCATCATGCTCGAAGGCTTAGAAATTCTTCAGATAATTCACTGCAAACTCCAAGGAAGGAAAGTAAAACGGAGGATCGTCAGAACTTTGAAACGGATTAGGTAGAAGTTGTAGAAGGTGAGATAAAATATTCTCCATCCTCTATCCCTCTGCAAGACTGAGAATGTTCGAGACCAGAGACGAGAGTAATAATATCATCATCTTCGTCTCTCGTTTTTGTTTATCAAACAGAACCCAGCGTAATTTACTTCATACATATTTTTCTCACTGATCTCGGCATTGGAGGACTGAGAGTTGTAGTAAACCATGACATTCACCATTCCTTCCAATCTGCCCGTAAAAAATACGGAGGATTTGATGACCATGATGGTCATTTGATTTTCTAGCGAGGTACATTAACCACCATACAGCAGCAGCTTTGCTCAATACTCCACTCCATTGGATCGGTGGTGGTGGAGGAACGGTTTTTATAGTCCTTTGAACATTTCAAGCATCCGGTGTAGTGTGGTGGAAGAACATTTTAGCGAGGGAATATATAATGGACCTCATTTTACTGCATAAATCAGGATGTGTTGAATCGTTCACAGGATGACTTACAAATAACCGGCGTTACTTTCTGTTAAACTGTCTTGTTCGGTGTTCCTTACTTTTTTGTATGTCTATTATTACTTATGCTCAAATTCTAAGAACAGTGGCAAAGCTGAATGACGGATTGCTTATATCCGTCAAAGTCCTAATATTCCTGAACGCTTTTAAATTTTCTCCGGAAGAAAATATTGAGAGGGACATCAAAAAGCTTCGGTTGAGCTCTAAAATAGCACAAGTGACAAGTCCTTGTCCTTGCTTTGTCCATCATCATATTCATCGTGTCATTAAACTTAAGCCTGACAGGTGACAAAAGGACAACTCCGATACGGCGGACTTTGAATTTCGTTACACTTATCAACTGCCGCCGCGGATGTTGATACGAAAGTGTCTAGGAATTAGAATAGAAAAACTCGCATTAGTCAAGTCAAGATCCTGTCATTCAAGTCCGAACCCCTAAGTAATATCCATTGTCGACCGATTATTGAACTTTTGTCAAATTCCCTTCTTGCACACGATTCTCGTCGCAGATTTGATTAATTTCATAATCCTCAGTCATAGTCACAATTGCAATTCAATGAGACAAAAACAAAGTTACAGCCTTTTACCGCATGGATCCAGTTGTTCCTAGACTCGACCATGTAGTACCATATGGCCATTCCGTACCTGCAGTACTGCTAAATTAGTAATGCTCTGAGAGGAAACATTGCTTGTTAAAATGCAGAGAGAGGCCTATACCCAACAATACATCAGGTTAGGAGAGGCAGGGAAACCTCCCCTAAAAACCTTAGTTCAGGTTATTCTTAGTTGTTTTAAAAAATAAATTGATGTTATGTTATGCAAGTGGCAGGGAAAGGAGTCGTCCGTGTTTTTGAACCGGAGAGTCCAGCAGACTGCTTGACTGTTCGCTCGTAGAAATGGCTTTAGAATAGTGATATCCAGTTGGCTTGATCAGACAAATGAAGGAGCGGAAGTAGTACCACGAATGACATTAATATGACGCAGATCCGTTTCTCGATTTTTTGGGTGGAGTTGCTCATCATCATCATCATCAGCGGATTCGGCGGATGGTATTTTATATTATCCCCATCCCCTCAACTCTGTTACTAAATTACAACTTTACTACATCATCAAAGACAGCGTGGATCGGGACATTAAAATATCCTCAGCATTCTTCCTCTTTTTGTCCCATGTCGTTTAAATGTCCACTCTGTCGTGAGCAAATTCTAATTGCCAGTAATTCGCTGTAGGCTCAACGCTGAAGCAGTTACCAAATCCTTCACACATGTAAAATATATATAAAATACTATTAATTATATCATCATACTTTGTTAAATTGAAGGTGCAGTAGTCGAGGAGCTGTGAAACGTTCTTTATCCCAATTCCATTATACGACCGTACATAATATAGACATATCGTCAGGCATAAATCATGGATATACATACGTACCTAATTTCTCCTGGGATTCGCAGTCACAGATCCCATTTAATTTTGCAGTCATATATTATGTAAAAAAAAATATTAAATGACAGTACAGTAGTAGTAGTAAGTGACTACTCGTAATAATAAAGATGATGATGCGTTCTGCACTGGACGAGGACGACTAGGCTCATTTTTCCACATTTTTTATGAGAAGGTATAATTTTTGTGATTTTTTCTCTCAATCCTATGAATGAGTCATACGATACTACCTGTATGAAACGTAATATCAGTAGTTAGAAAGCATGTTAGGAAGGTTCAAACAGTTTTTCGGATTGGCTTGGTTGTAGTGTGAAGTTGCACAGTAGCGGATGATATGAAAGAAGGTTCCCTAGACAAATAATTAAGTTTGACGAGGTGAGGATTATATGTCCACTTACTGAAAGGGATAAACTTTGTTTGATAAACCACTTCATAATCCACGGAGGAGATGAAAACATTTTAAACAAACAGATCTCCTGTCCGAAGCACTTTTCAAGTCAATATCTGGTTAATAGTTTGTAGTAAAGTCTCTCATCCTCTCGTAACATCTTTTCTTCTTCCTCTTTTTTCATTGAAGAGTTTTAGAGTTTGCTTTCTTCGTGTTTGTAAAAGTGCCGAAAAACTACCCCAACAGGTTCTTGAGAGAGACTGAGAAGTTTATGTGTTACTCTGGTAGTACAGTGCCCTTCAGTTGCGGCACGGGACAACAACGTTGGGATAAATAAATATGATATTTTACAAGGAGGAAACGGTTTCCCTGTCAAATTAATTTATTCTTTTCAACAGTAGGTAGTTGTAGCCGAGTATTAATAAGTGCTGCTGTTGGATGTTGGGCTTGGAATTGTAGGATCCAGAGAGCCAGTTTTTCTTCCAACTGAAAACAGAATGTTATTTTTTCAACATTGAGTCACACTTACCCGATCGGAACGTCTTTATCAGATTAAAAAACTGTATGTTATAAAATTATAATGAAATATGTGGATGAAAGATGTTGTTTCCTGTTCAGCATATGCGTCTATCCCTTGTAATAATTATATGCAATATTTATTACACACGCTAGTAATCAGGCTATTAAACACGGGAATCTTATTAGTATTCCGAAATCATAAATCTGAAAGGAAGTTGATAAGTCAGCCAATTTTTTTTTAATATCCACATTGTTGTAATCGTAGGCTGTATTAAAGTGATAAAATGACAGGATTCGGATTTTATGTTATAACGAAGCCCTTCTTTTGTGGATAAATATTTGTTGGCTACAATTTAGGTATTATAAAAATATTTGCCGTTGCAGTAGTTTTCATGTACGCTATTTAGATATTAGACACCTAAAGTTTTCTCTCAACTTTCAGAGTCAAGTTTAAAAATTGGAGATGCTTTTTAGTTTGAATTTTCAAAGGGAGAAGCTGTCTCGAATCTTGTAGCAGCCTAATTTTCTTGTCATTATCGGTCTGCAAGTTTTTCCCATGTCCAATTTGATAGGGAAACTGGCAGAAAAGTCATGTCATCATTAGTTTCGTGGTGGTGATCCCTCCCATTCACTCAAAATATTAATTTCCAGGCGTCAGATCTTTGCGGAATTTAATCCGAGTTGGGGAATGGATGGCGAGAGTTGATAAACGGATGACTTGGAGTCAAATTCTCATTAGTCACGATAATCAGGCTGGGGAGAAGGGTACGAGAACTTGACGACCAATCGAATCTCCCATATCCAAACTCATAATAAATAAGACTTGACAACATTGTCAGTTTCGATCCACTTTTTCTGAGCTCATCTTTTCCTTGAGAACAAAGGTTTATGTGGCATTTGTGGCGCCGGGGCGGTTGCACTAACCAGGAGCAGTAGCAGTGGTATTCCAACTTATCCTGGATATTTAATCATTTTTACCTCTTCATGTCCTCCGCATTACGACTTTCCCATTCAATGTGAATCCCGTTCTTTGAACTGCAGCAGAAGTATCTAGGGCTTTATACCGTCTTGGATGGTCACTTTTAGGGAGTAATCTGCAATTTACGGTATCTCGAGCGGATGGGACTGAATTGGTCAAAATCGGCATTTAACCTGTCATTTCTCAGGGTAGGATCTCGCACAGATCTGCCTTGATTTCATGGATCGGAAAACAATGTTCATCCGAAGGGCTGGAATTGTAGCAGATGCAGAGTCCTTTGACCCCAACAGTGTGTCTTGTCATGAGTGGTCTTGGTAGACTTTCCTTAAAAAAGCAAGTACGAAGCGAATAGGATAGTTCATGCACGACTGTTGCTTATCGCCTGGCTGGCACTCAGGAATCTTGAACAAGCCGAGTCTTTTGGTGGAGTTTTCTCATTCCTATTTCATCATCTAACAGACGGAGGATGGGAGTTCAAACATTTTATTACATTTCTTTGGATATCTTGTTGAAAAAGAGGCAAATCCCTCGCAAGTCATACTGTAGGTGTTTAAGACTTTATGCTGAAGTCATTCCATCCATTTCATCCATTCATGCGTTGTTTTCATTGCGGTTTCCCACATTCATCAAGGAAATCTCACTGTTATTGTTGAGGCTTTTTCAACAACATTCGAAATAGGTAGCAGCGGAACCAAAAATTCCTCTTAGATTATCATCCCGAGTACTGTAAGCCACAATCCCGTCTCTAAAAATTATCAAGAAACCTAGCTCAACTGTCGATCGAATAGTAAAATGAGGCCGAAATAGACGGGGAAACTTGATCGGATTTCATCACACAATACGGATCTTTTGAGCCTCTCATTCTGCATTTAAATCCGTCAAATTAAAAATTCATAACAAATAGCATTAAATGCATCCCAATCGCATACAGATTCTTTGATAAAATTCCTCCGGAAAACCCTTCCAATTACGTGAAAAATGTACTATAGAAGCAGGGCTACTCTGTTGCATCTTTTACCGTCCATATTCCCGTCACAATAATAATAATAATGATGATAAGTCCGTTCTGTATCATGTATGTCTGTTTTTGGTATATTTTTCATCTCTTTCCCTTTATCGATTGTATAACACTGTTGTTGTTGTGATCATAATAGCAACTGTTCAGGTACAGGATTTACGACTGATGATGATGATTAGGTTTAAAGTCAGCGTAAAAGTCAGTCTCTTGTATGGGTCCCTTGCAAACAGTGCCTGTCTAGGAAACTGTGTGGGTCTACCTGACGATAAGAGAATCCTTTTGTACAGATTATGCTCATGTAATTTTGACCAACTCGTGAAGAACCCCTACGGACGAGGGCCTTTTAGAGGGCTGTGAAACAGCTGCTGCTGTTACTCTTTTCGGGAATTTAAACTCAGCAGTCTAATTCGTGTTTGCTCACTCTTTAGGATTGAAGATTCAGAGGAACTTTTGTACCTTCTCCTTGGAATAAGAATAGAAAGAGAGAGAGAGAGATTCAAATTAAAACCCCTAATTTTATCCGCAGCGTAACAATGATGAGGATGACACTCAACTTTCAATCCAATCCCATCCAAGAGAACTGTCTTCTGTATTTTTTTTTTCTAAAACTAGCTACACATTGAATTCGTATAAAACTCCAGATGAACGTAACCTTTTTGAGGACTAATTGTCCATTGTCCGGCAATTAAAGACAATCCAAATTCGAGCCAGTTTTAGACAGTGGGGAATGGAAATGGAGTAACTTTCTATAGCCAGCACCTGTCGTCAATTATCATATTATTCTTCTATTCCAAAAAAGACAACTTTGGCATGTTTGACGATTGCTTTGTATCAAAGCGAGGAGATGAATATCCTGTACTTGGAATTCTGTAGAAATTCGTCTCCGATCTGCCCGTTGAACCTTATTATTTCCCAAGATTTTGGCCAACGACTCCATCCAAGACAAATATATTGTTGTACACAGAGTCCTTTCAAAAGCTAGTATCTATTTTACTGAACTTGGCCAGGTCCTCCTATTTTTCTCAAATTCTGCAAATCTAGTTCCATAAAAAAGAGAGCAAGGGACGGACGGGTTCGGGATTTACTGTTCCTGAACAGATCCCTATCTGCAGCTGCACCGAGATTGGAAACATAGGATGAAGTTCGGACTCATCCAGTGATCAAGGGATAAGATAGTCTCAGTGGTTAGATAGATGTATTAGCAATTTAAGTACAATAAGAAAAGCAATAAGAAACCGGTAACATGGATGAAGGGAGAGTCTGGAACGTTCGCCGAGGCACAAGTGGAAAAGGGCATGTTCAAAACGGCATGACCGTGAGGTGGATCATGACTTTTATAAAAAAGATAAGGAGAAGAAAAATATTACCAAGTCCGTTTTTAATTTGATATATACTCGGATTCAGATGAGCATTTATAGGGAGGAATGTAGGCAGTTCGACTAGGATTTTGAGCTATGTTTAATAATAATACTCACTCCTATAGGCTTAGACTGTAGCAGTAAAGAAAGCGATGCATTGTGCTTGTGGATTCTGAAGACTGTGAAGAGTCAACATTTATTCATTTTAAAGAAAGCAGCTCACCTTTTGGTCTGGCCGGCCGGAACTGAAGATGAGTTGGGTTGTCCATTATATTCTAATGTTCCCTGGCCACGCTTCGCGTATGGCTTTTTTTGGCAGAAATAATAAGTCGTGGAATTGCAGAAGGTCTGGTAGGAAGGCCCTTGTGGAAGGAAGACGGGCGACTCGGTCCGCCGACTTGAAGTAATAATGATGATCTATAGTCTTAATAAGTAGCCACTCTGAGGCTTCTTCATTTAGTCTAATAACATTCATATAATATAATAATAATCCCCTCTCTGTACCTACCTACCTACCTGCCAAAAGTGTTTGGTCGGATTTAATTGTTCAAGACACACGAGCCTCTCTTTCCTCTGAACCCGCTCTACCGTGAATAATTGGACCAATCTTGTCCACAAGAAAAAGAATAACTTGGCAAAGTCGGCTACAAATGCACTTTGTCCATCTCTCTCTCTCATTAATGGATTTCCCATTTTAATATACCTCACGCTAAGTTGTAGTCGTATTTCATCTACATTATTAGCAGGGTCTAACTCAGATATGCGCCTTTAAAGAAGCAGTCATTTTATTACACATTCATTATTGTTATTATTATTATTATTCTGTTTTTCTATATCAAATTGATCTAAGGTGGACGGTGGGTGAAAAACTTCTCTCCTTGTTCCGCTTCCTTGACTTCGTTTCAATTTTTTGATCATTCATGAATTTAAAATCCGCTGTAACTTTCCCAACTATGTACAATTACTCTGTATGTTATTACTCTTAACTCTAAAAAAACACAGTCGATTACATACAGAAGGTTTTCTCTAGCCTAGTATGAATTATAACACGAGAAAAAAAGCCAAGCCTTTGAAAACATTTGTCGGGCCCAAATCACTCACATTTTCCTTCTGTGTAGTAACAAAAATAAAATTTATTGAACAATTCGGGTGGAGGACCTCTGACAAAATAACGCATTATATTCGGAAAAGGGCTGTAGTTGAGAATTTTTGAGAGAGGGAAAAGGCGTTGGAAGGTAAAGGTTGAGTTTGAGTGGATATTATTGGAGAAAGCCGTGAGGACATCAAGGATCTAAATTATAGCTCAAAGTAGTGCCTTTCGGCTGGGAAAGTTGATTGAGAGAAAATTCTTTGAAAAGTAAATATATATTTTATGGAGACTGAACTGATGGAATGAATTTGAAACACAATGGGTTTCTTATATATTATTACTGCGGAGCAGACATCCTCTATCCCGTATAGACTCCATCATCATGCATTTCCAGACTTTTCGGCTGTCAGGGAAAATCCTACATTATGTTATGATAAATTGAAAGGGAACCCGCCGCTGTGCCAGTAGCCTCTAGTTGTTAAGTCTACTTGGACTACGACTACGACTGGAATCCAGAAACCAGGAAGGTTTTAGAAAGTCAGCTGGCACACCTTGTTCGATTATCCTAGCTTTTTACAGTTTTGCTCCTACAGCTCTCTCCGATTCTTTTCATCCAACATTTCCCACTCCATTTCCAAGGAATCAATAATATTTCTCGGCAAAAGACTGGAAACCACGGAATGAAGTGAGAAAGGGGAAAGGAAGGCTAGAGTATATGATTCCTCTCAAACATCGCACCCAATTTACTAGCAGGCTTAAGGGGATTGTCGCTGTTAAAAAATCCAAATAATCTCAAAGGTGTGTCGGGCATATCTAATGACCTTATTGATGGGTTTATTTGTCGAGTTATTACTGTATATTTCCTTAATGCTCCGTTGAATGAGTTAAAGTGGCGTGGAGGTTATTAAATGCAACCAACGAAATGTTCCTCTATATGGAAGGAGGTGGTGGTGGAATGGTAAATTAAATATATGCACCAATATTTGCAGTGTCCTGACAATGTTCATTTCGACTTTTTTCCCCACACGTAATTGCTTATTATAGATTTTGCACATATAATATGATCGTAATGTGATGAGTTATTTGCCATGATTCCGGTCGGCCCTCCACCGTACATTTCTTTTTCGCGTGACAACACAGGCATAGACAAGTCGGTAAATAAATTTTGAGGCCTGCTAGAGTATAACCTGTGTTGAGCCCTGTTTCTTTTTCTCTTTACTTCTGATAGAATTTCGTTAAAACAAAGAGAGAGGTTTATTGATTAAAGTTTTGAAAACAATCTCCCATGTCCTGTACATTATTGAGGGCTTTGTCAATTCATGAAAGTTGTCAAGACGAGGTCGGGTCCAATTACACTTTCTCTTCGAGAAGTGAAAGCAGTTACCTATCCTCTAGCAGAGGAATTCATGTAGCTTTTCACTCCTGGATTCGACTGGGAGGTGCATCCGTCCCCCGGGGACAAGACAGTCTGCAACTTAAAGTTTCCTTACTCTCTGGTTCTCATACACAGGGGTAGGGTTACATATTCTGAGTTTCTTTACACGAAACAAGAAGGGTAAAAACCGCAGAGAAAGGGTTAATAATAGAAGGATTTATTTTATCTTGGATCGAGGTGGATCGTGTGAAAGCATAAGGAACGGGGAATAAAAATAGGCAGTAGTCTAGGTCTATGATTTGGTTACCCTTTTGGTTTACAAATTCATATCCATGGAAAAGTGAGCGAGAACATGAAAAAGTAACAGCTTGTGTAGTTGGACGGGTAGACGGGTTATGAAGACCCTCTCCGTCCGATGTGCATGGGAAAAGGCACAATGTAATGTAAGGTGGGCTGGAAATATGTTTTCCACAAATCTTCGATTGTAAGCTATTATTTGTTTAAGTACGTATTTGCCAAAAGCCTTTTTGACTGCCCGAGCATACCATTGGTTGATGGTAGTTAGTTAGTTTTACTTGAGTGAAGTTCCAAACAGTATGCACGCGACAAAACCATTCGTCTCCATTTAACTGCCAAACTCTTGAACAATCTTGCCTGGAAATCTTCCATGGTAACACTCTTCCAAACATTCCATCCCAGCTCAGCAGGCCCCACAGCTCCCTTCTTCACAATTCCAACAACCTTTACCAGTTTTTCTCAGCCAAACCAACACCTCCCCGCTTTTATATCAATATACAACAAAAAAGGAGAAAGTCTCTACACACCAGCCCCCTTTTTACATGTTCCAAACATAAAGGCTATAAAAAATGTCAAAATTCCGAATAATCTTTTATGGAGGAGAAGATAAAGGATCGCATTGAGACTTAAGGAACTGGGTGGCAGTGTGGGTATCTACATGGAGGGAGCTTATCACGTTCCAAATCCCAGATTATTTAGATCTAATCGGATCTTTAGGCTACTTTTTAGAGTTGACGTAACCGAACTGACATGCTATCCTTCATAATTGACGTAGAATATGTAAATGCAATAAATAAGCTAAGGTTCTGTACATTCTCCTCTCTTAAAGAATTTGTCACTTGTTCTGATTCCAGGTCTAGGATCTCGGATCCCCTCTCGTCCCTCGTGCAACATTGGTGGTCGGTGATCGACAGAGTCTAGTTTCAGGCCAATTGAGCTCCAGCATCTGCATCTGCGCCCGCCTTTTCAGGTTAGATCTAAATCCGAATTCTGTCATTCAAGATCCGAGAAATCCTCTCCGACTAACTTCCAGTCCTCAAGCCTGTATCTGTTGAGACTAGTAGCGGTTTGAATCCATTCAAATCAACTTCCTCGAAGATATATACAAAAATACATGTTCATATTCATATCGAGGGATGATAAGCCCGGAGACCAGAACTGTATTCAGAAACACGTCTGTGTTTACGTAAGCTCTGTAGATACAGGGATGGGCCTGGTGGATGGAGATATCTCCAACTCTACCTCCTTATTGATCCAATTCCTAATAATTGCCTAATGAATTCCTTTCTCAAGTCTAGTAAAACAATTAGCCTTCTTCTTCCTGCAGCTCGGGGCTAATAAATGATACGATATCATTGAAGCGTCACTTTGTACAGAGTGGGATTTGCAACTGGAGTCAGGATTTGTAGGTCCCTTCTGCTCGTGCAAGGAATGGAATTATAGGCTGCATTAAAGAGTTGTGTAGTAGGACTCCTCTACAAAGTCCGGCATCTGGTCCTTTCCCGAATTATTGTAGAGTCCAATTCCCGGGGGCAGGTTGCATGTCAAATAATAGTAGATGTAAAATGGATGTGAATCAACATTAGAAATTTCCCTAAACCGGGACATGAAAGGCAGACATGGGACATTTCTCAGTTCATGTCGTTAAGCAAAGTTCAGACTTCTTGGGCTCGTCCCGTCTACTTCCAAGGTGTTTGCGCACTTCCTTCTCCAGTTTACTTTCTTCCTCTCTCCAGAGCCCGAGAAATGCATGGAAAGAGGAGGGTTGGATTGGCTCCTCGATCCCGAATAAAGTTCCAGCCTTTTTTCAACTGCCTTTTTTCCCTTTCCTAGTTCCGTACATTAGTACACTAACCTTCCAATTAAAGTTTAAAACTCATTAGAAGTCGCCTATCACCATGAGGAGGTATTGATACCGTTTCAGAGCCAGAGTTCCAAACCCTGTCGCTCGATGTAGATGCGGTATTATTTAGAGACTCTTACTTTTTATGCCCGACGAGGGTTGCGAGCATGGATCGTGGTTGAGATCTCATTTCGAATGCATTTTATAGGATTTGATGAGGATAGAGAGCTTAAAGCTGGAAGGGTTCTGTCCGCTCCGTACCTGTGGCTAGGGGCTATATGGCATTATTCGGACTAGTGATGAGATGAGGGTCAGTCACCTACAACAAAACCTGGCAGCTAAAAAAATACATTCTTCATCGACTTCTGTTCTCTTGGTCGGGCCGGGACAAGTTGCACATTACCATCATCATCATCGTCATCATCATCATCATCATCATCAGGCTACCTTTTAAAACGTACAATTGTAAAGGAAGCAGGTGGGGTGGAGCAAACGCTCAGCCCTCGCAACTCTGTCCATTTTATTTCCCTTGAGTAACAGATCTGTCTCACATTTTACACTCAGACTTCGAACTCATTCCATCAAACTCTTCAACCTCTCCTCAAGCCTCGACTCCAAGCCTCTTTTTCAGAACGCAAGGCACACTTGCTCTTACATCCTTTCCAACTCACCTTTCACCGCCTCGACACCTTAATCCTCAAATCCACTTTCTTACACTTCCTTCCAGTCCTTGACGAGACCAACAGTTCCTTTTCACCCTCTCTCCTCAACTTCTAAGGACTTTGTGGTGAAATTTAAGCGGATTTTCGGATTACACTAATCCGATAATAAAATTACCCTAATCCCTAGCCGCAGTTCCAAACCCTTTTGATCGGCTGGAAATTGAGAATCAAAAAGTATCGTAAGTTGTAAAGTACTCATGAGAGGTTCATTGAATCTTTTTTAGAAACAGATTTTGACTTTTAAATCCGAATCCTACGTCTTGCAAATTGCAATCGTGCTGGGTTTTGTGAAGTTGGTGAGGTGACAGTGAACCGAACGTGTCGAAGACTCTTGTTTTATTAAATCAAAAAGACATTGATAAAATAGGAGCATTTTCTTTCGACAATTTTTGATCTTGAGAAATTAAGGACACGTATAAAGTTGGGGTTTTTTAAAGGGAAAATACTGAAAATAACATTTTCCATTCATCTCGACAGCCAACGATTATTCTTTTCCGAACAAAGTAAGGATTAGTCCTTTATACGAGTAGTCAACTTGTAAATCCGTCCGTCTAGTAGTGACTGAGGATGAGGAGATAGAGACAGGTTGGTTAAAAATTCTTACAGTGATATTCTTGTTAAATGTGACGGAAAATTGTCTGATTTATGCCAATGCCACCGGACTTGGTTTTGTACCCAGGTATGGTTTAGTTAGGCCCTGTCTGGCTTTAACTTGGTTTGATTTAAATGTTCGGCTGGCCTGAACTCATAACATGTAGTAAAAAATAACCATCCCTGGTCTGTTGTATATTTATCATTCTTCTCTGATCGAGAATATATTTAGTCTGATATTATTTGGAGACGTGTAAGCAGGAGGAGAAGGTAGGAAGAGCATTTCATACATGAGGAAAAAAGGGTTTACAAAATAATGATTATTATTTTATTTATTCCATTTCCACTACGTTACTTTTACTAGCCTAAACTGTAACTGCTGCTGCTGGTATGATGCAGTCTGCAATGGTGGTAGTGTAATGTGGTGGCTGGCTCAATAATAATAATGTCGTGTTAAAGTTGAATGCAGGTGGATGGAGAAGTGAGTCCAATCCTAAAAAATAAGAATAATGAATCCATACCTAACTTTGCTTTTTTGAGAGAGAGAGAGACTGTTCTATCAATGGATATAAATTTGCAGATCGTTCCTCTCTCACACTAAATTATTTCTAGTTCAATATAATATTCTTTGCCTGTTAGCTATTCCTTTTGACATTAAAAACTAGGCTCCGAATCTGTTCCGTTCCTACTTCAAGGCAGGCAGGCTAGAGCTGGTAATAATCATAGTATTAAGAGCATTGTTTTTTTGAGCTCTGAAGAATTGTTTGTAGTGTCGGAGAATAAGAGAGATATATTATTATTTGGAACAGTTCTCAGGGAAGTTGGTTTTTGGCATTCGTTTTTATGGCCTGTTTAGGATTCCTCACCGACAGCTTGGTTACTTGGCATTCAGGTCTCTTATTTCTTAAAAAGTCCATTGCAGTAGTAGTGATAGCTCTGCTCTGAGCTGAGAGGGGTGTCTAATTGTGTTTGCAGAAGTCGTGAGGAAAGCTGAGACGCCTGTTTTCGGCCCGTAGTAATCAATCGGAGTTTTAATAGGAACACGGGTTGGATTTTATTAGCTATTTAAGGTTAATAAAAGGAGCCCATTTCGTATCCGAATATAAAATAAGGATTTTGATTGACTCTGCCGCTAAGAATTTAAGAGAAGTTGGACTTTGCCGTTGAGGTGTTGGAAACTCGTTGGATGGTCTAGGTAGGCCATTTTGTGTGACCCAGGAGGGTTTGGAAGTGACAGCAGTTAGAAACGCATATATAGCAGCTGTAAAATGCTGCACTTCCGGAGTAGAACTGGATTGATGGCATAAAAAACTGACGGAACATCCTATTCCCCTCTACTAGGCTATATCCCTTCAGCAAAAATGAGTGAAAAAAATCCCATAGGCATGGGAAAATTTTCGATTACGCTGAGATACCTCTTTTTACACTTTTATTTTAACATAAAATTTCGTTTTTACCATCCGCCAGGCAAGCGGAGTTCCAAGGAGGACTTGTAGAGTTCTAATGGTTTCTGTAACTCAAGAGAGTTACATATCCTTGACTTAACTTCTTAACTCTTGTCTCGAGTTGAATGAATGGACCAGTCTGGGTCTTTTAGCTTATTACCTGCTCGTTATAAACGATTAGTTTCATTCATCTTCGTAATAAGGCCTGGATATTCCGTTGCCTTAAAAATAATAACTTTTTTTAGACCGAACTCAACTCCACTACCTGACAGGAAGTCAAGTTTTAGGGTTTAAGAAAGTGCTAAACGGAAACGAGAGCTGGTTGATGAAATGAAACTCGTTTGGATAATTTTTCCTGCAGACTCTCTGAGTTGTAGTGGGAGATTGGCCAAGGGAGAGTCAGTTCGATACCTTATGTCAAGAGAACACGTAAGCGTGGTCTGATGAGAGCAATCATTACGGCAGTAGCAGTTATTACGGTCGTTAGTAACCACAAAAGTTTTATTTCTTAGCTCAAGTTGTTGCCATATCATTTTAAAGGGATGACAGTCCAATCATTTTATCACCGTCGAGGTGAATTGAAGCGTGAAATCAGAGATGCTGTAAAAGTCCCTTTTGGATAGACTTGGACTTACTATTTAGTATTTACATAGGTTTTTATGAGGAAGCTCTCGAAATAAGTATCGAATATCCAATAGAATGAATGAGTCATCCCTATAAATAATACCGTGAGATTAGGAGCCATTAAATAATATTAGTCACTGAACATTATTACAAGTCCACGGACGGAGATATCCCTCCTTCAACTGATGAATTACATTCCAGAATATTCAAAACCAAATTGGTTGTGTCCAAATAATTTATGATTTATACATCTTCATTTTTTTATTGTCGCAGACTGACTGATGGCGGTGGTGGTGGCGTTGGGGATGGCTACCTGGGATGAAGGATGGAGTGGTTGGAGCTGGGATTCTAGCCCATGATGGCACTTTGTTGGGCAAGTTCTTTGGGATGATTAAGAACTTTTAGAGAAATTGGATTCCTCGAGATCGAACGGGATGAAGGATGATGTCCGTCATTTTCTCCGAATGGCACTTGAAGAATTCACGGGTAGAACTAATGGCCCGTGATTCTCACGTGCCGTACGAAGCGGATGACCCATCCCACACGTTAGGAAAAAGCAATTTAAAAGCCCTCAACACTTAATGGAACGGACCGAGAATCCCAAGAATCCTAAAACGCGAGGAGGGACGACGTATTGCAGAGGAATAGATAATGAGTGAAAATACTGTCATCATCACGTTGTCAGGTTCTTCTGGGACGTCGTCGTCGAGGGCGATGATTGTGAATCTAAAGAATGGAGATTTAGTGGATCTTGTGGTTCCGAAGTTCTCACTCGATTCCCCTGATCTCGATCCTCGATCCCTGCCTCTTCGTATTTCTAAAATTGTGTATTGGTATCAAAGGATTAAGGAGATTGGGAGGGAATTTAAGAGAGTAGCCAAGTAAGGAAACTATTCAAGAACATCCATGCACGCATCAAGAAGGCTGAAAAGAAGTGACTTTTTAGACTTGATTATATCATGGATGGTGGTGGACACAGGAAAAAAAAGCTTCTTCTCCGTCACGCTGTCGTGATCAAGAGATGGGAAAGAAAAAGGCATTAAAACAGTCACACTAACACAAAAGATTTTTGGATTGAGATGATGAGGTGCATCACCACTTTGGTTACTCTTCTTTCTCATGACGAAAGACAGAGACTAAAAAGAGAGATGATAGAAGAGGATGAGAGAATTATTGTTAGAAAGACCGACGACGCACCTGTCGCAGAGGGAAAACTTAGTACAATCCAACCTACTCCTGCCGCTACTTTGTTACTTACTACCAGCATCAATTTAAGTAGCATTACTCCTAGTTAGTACCACACCGTATCTCAATGACCTCTTAGGCAACTCGGAATAATAGCTTTCCACCAAGTCTTCCTCCATCTCTAGAGAAATAAATAATGGCAGAGATTACAATAGTTTCCGTGGAGGAAGGGCTTATTTCCCTGGAAAATTTTGCTACCTTCATGAGGAGGATGACTTTGATGATGATAGAACAGGAGCTACGCCTGTATTTGATTAAGGATGCATGAGGATGATGATGAGACAGCTTTTGAAAGGAGTAAAGTGCAGAAGCCACTGCCTAGCAAATTATTGACAATACTAGGACCATTTCCACAATAAGAGAATGTGAGACGACGGGAAAGACGTAAAATACCTATCCATCCATTCAACGAATCTCGTTGCCCATGACGGTTTCGATTCATGCAGAAGAAGTAGTGACAGAGTTCTAGGCTTTCGACTCCGTGCCTTCGTCATTCTTGTTACTTGTCGAGGAGAGGAAGCAGAGTTCACTTCAAGCTCCCTGAATCTAGAGCCTAGAATGCTTTTCTTTCGAATTTTAAGTCAGAAGAACGGTAGAGTTTCAGAGGTAGAGCATCTATATCTATGGCTAGGGCTTAAAACCACATGCCGACACGAAATTTCTCCACTCTCAGTCAATTTGTAGTTGCAGGTAGGCCAAAAAATGAGAGGACGCATGAAAAGAAATTTTGATGAGATGTTGCCGTGCAAGCAATCTACGCTCCGCCGTATCTTTTGTTGTTCATTTTCGAATCCACAGAATACAAAATCGGGCTCATTTCTACTCGTGTTATTCATGTCTCCATCATCATCACATTGTTTTACTTCTAGTTCCTCTTGCTGCACAGCAGTAATGCTTAATGGCAGGGCTATTACAGCCCTTTTGCCACATCATAGTACCAAAGTACCAACTGAATGGGTCCTTTTCCTAGGCTCTCATCCTTAAGTCGTAGAGCTGTCATTCATCACATGCATTCACTTACTGCTATACGTCCGATTACGAATTTGTCACAACAATTTGCCCGTCGTTTGCAAGGCTGAGAGAGAGCTTTCTCTGTTAAAATAAAAGTAGGTGGAGTAATGCAGCATTTTAGCGGTATAGCCTGTCTGCTGGAAATTGAATTGCAGGAACGAATACGACGTGGTAGGGATTAAACTCAATTTGTAATACATGTGTATCAGTGTATCTAGAGGTAGTTTATTCATTTAAAAAACAGGGCTTTGTAAGTGAAACCACTATCCAATGTTGTGTCGGTGGTGGTGGTCATTTGTTACATTTCAGATGCATATTTGTTTGTAAGTGATACTCTCGGTGGACAGAGAGGACCCGACCCATGCAATGAAATTTATGATTGTTTGTTCTGTTGTTAGTAAATGAGCATCCTCTTTGGTTATTGATTTTAATTTATTTTCCTTCGCTAATCAATTTGGACTGTACATGTGCGACACGCCATGTACTATGTCTTTTCAAATACGATTTTCATTGGCATTTCCGTTTGACGCCCTTTGGTAAGAGATGACTGCATGTTTTTGGGGTTAATCTTCAGGGCAACTTCTTGCTTTCTTCAGAGGATGGAAACAGCTGGACAAGTTACAGTTCAAAAACCATCAGCAGACCTGTACTTATCCTTGGCACTGGAAGAATTCACAGATAGTGTATTTAATCGTGGATTCCCTGGTGCCATAGATAAAAGGAACAGGAAATACGGCATGCACAACAAATCATGAGCCTCACGGATCTTCAAAAAGTATCATTTTACACCCGTACATTTAGTCTTTGGATACAATAAAAATACTTGATTAAATAAAATACGTACTATGCTGGTTCTGAGCGTTTTCTACTGCAACATATTCACTCTGGTCATACAGTTTCATTTCATATGTGTTGGGTTTTCCTGAAAATTTGCAGCGTGGTTTAAAAAAACAATTGTAACATTTAAAATAAAACCCCTTCAGCCACTCATTGAGCATCCATTAACTTTCAGAAAAACGCATCCTCGTATTTAAAAAAGAACATATCCATGGAAGGTTGATAACATGAACCTCTGTCGATGTCGTCCGGCAGGTGGTTAAACTTAAAAACGATATCCCTAGTTGAATTGAAACATTATTTCTGATAATCCAAATTTCCCAACATTTTTTTGGTCCTGATTTTATGGTTGCATAGTTGCACATTGAAGCTGTCAAAACATCGACGATCTTGTAGAAAATACGAAATAAGACAGTTTTCGAATCGTTAACTGTTCTCGGACTTTAACATGTTTACCTCAACTCAAACCTACATTTACATAGCATGATGAGTTTCTAAAAAGCAGGCTAACAGTTTCGACAAACGTTAGTAAATCGTATTAAGCTTTGTGGGAGCTGGCTTGCACAATTATAACCAAGTAAGACACTTATTCCAATTTGTTTGTCTTTTTATATGCAAGGATATTTTTAAAACAACCTAAAACTAGTTTAAAATTTTGTGAACACGTCGATATACAATTTTTGAGCATTCTGGCAGAAGTTTAGGAATTAAATTCAAGGAACTGCGTTGTCATTCCTAAATTACCTATCGAGAAATATGTAAAATGTAAATATGCACAGTAAGTTAAGTATAATGCAAACGTTAATTTATTGTGACCAGGTGGTACTTCAAGGATTTCTTGCAGTCAAGACTATGTGACAAGTATCCTTAACTTCGCAGACAACCGTTTCAAATCAAAATTACATGAAACAAAGCGTGTACATATACCATTTATTTTATAAACTTTCGAAAATTCAGACAATTATTTTGTCCTGATTCTGGACAGGCATTTGGTAGTGCCCCCAGCTGGGGGTAGAGGTACCCCCAGCTGTTGGCAAAAAGTGCCCCCAGCTCGACTATGCTGCCCCCAGCCCCCAGCTGGGGGCACTGGGGGCATTTTGCCCGTCTATGGGCCAGAAACAAAAACATCAATGCGATATTCTTCAGAGTCAAAACAAACTTTAACATCTCCAATCCGTAAAAAAAAGTTCTTACTTATTTTTAACAATTGACGATGTGCAAGGATAATAATGTTTAGTTAGAATTTCAAGTGTCCCAAAATAGGTTCTGGTCTTCAGGGTTGAGCTAGACGCGATCGAGATCGATAAAAACCCGGAGAATCATCGTGCCCGCTTTGCCAGTTCAATGAGCAATGTTAATAACGTATATAACGTAGATGATATTCGAATAGTTCACATTGTTGTGCATAATGGACGTCCGAACCAGATAATTGGGGTATGAATCTCCGTAATTAAATGACTCTGGAAAATATAAGGAAATACAAAGCAAAGTCATACTTCAAAGATGATTATTTTTATTCCAATAGTTTACAGTTTCGAAAGATACCCAATTTTGACAATCTTAGCTCAGGCTAATCTTCTGTTCTAACAAGAAGTCAAGATAGTTCCGTAGCATGTGCATTAAGAATATTTACAAAAATATCAAAATACGCGTAATTTTAAATCAGTCTTTTTGCAGCAAACGGTCTGCTTAACTCGACTAGTTCCACTTTAACAAAAATGTTGTGATTAGTATAATGTATTACAATTTAATCGTTAACAGCCGATAATGTGTATAAAAGTACAAAATTAGTATTATTCAATGAAAAAGTCACAATCACCGGCCTACACTACTATAATATTTCTAATCTATTCCGTAAACTCATAATATTATGCTCAAATCTAACGTGGTATTGAGATTGAGTGACAAAGCAGTAGATAGCAAGCTTTCTGTCAGAGATCAGTTATTTGGCCACAATTGTTGGGAGGAGGATTTACTAGAGACTGCTTGCATCCTTTCCATATCGCTTGAAATATCTTCAAGAAGCTGCAACAACGTTCTGAACGATGGTCGATTTGGGGGTTGAGCGTGAAAACACATCTTCATCAAATCATAAATTCGAACGGGACAGTTTTCTGGCGGTTGTAGAACATTACCATCTTTAATGTATTTGACAACTTCTTCGTGTGTCATCCCGTAATATGGTTGAAGGGCCAAACTAAATGTTTCAGGTTAATTACGTTATGTTTTGTACCGGAAGTTTAAAATTTAAGTTCACGTAAACAATTAATGATTACCTAAATATTTCCCAAAGGCAAATTCCATATGCCCAAACGTCAGACTCGATGGTGTATTTGTTGTATAAAATGCTCTCCAAAGGCATCCAACGAATTGGAATAGCGTCGTCATCCTGCCCCTTGTAATAATCCTGAAAGTAATTTGAACAAAGTTGTAAGGGATTCAAATACAATCAATCAATGGTTATCACTTTAAATGTCTCTGTACCTGTAAATATATTTTTTGAGAAAGTCCAAAATCGGCTATTTTTACTGTCATATTTTCGTCAATCAAACAGTTACGGGTGGCCAAATCTCTGTAAAAAGATTATTTAATATCATCTTGAATCTGTGCTAGTAAAATATGATTCAAAACAAAATATAACATCAGTGTGATCTGAAAAATGCTCCCGAGATTCCCGAGAAGCGTTCTCGGGAACATTTTCCAGATCACACCAATTTTATAATTTGTTTGTGGACAGGGCAGCTGTGACGGAAAGCGATCTAGATACTAGAGACTGGAAGTAGTTCCGCGAAAGATGGTAAATGTGGTAACGGGAAAGTAAATCCGCACGAGGATGAAGACACATCATACCGTAAGCATTCTGTCAAAAGAGACTCCGGCGGCCGTATTCCGCCGTATATACGGTTACTTTTTTAAATTTTATTTTGTTTACCTTTTTATTGGTTTTGGTAACATCGGGCGGAGGATGATTTATTCGTATTGAACAATAGTTTTTCATTTTTTTTTAAATTTAATTTAATTTGTAATTTAATAGCATGTAAGAATAATGCTGAGTGATTTATTCGGAATAAATCCCTCAGTATTACATAGACTGGACTAGCGGTACTACTTCCCATCTCTAGAATCTATATCGCCGTCCGTCACAGCTGTCTTATCCACAATAATGACATTATTGTAGTAAAAATATCTACCTGTGAACGAATTTCCTATCGGAAAGATAGACCATCCCCGAACAAACTTGTCGAGAAATCCACAACATGTCTAGGTGAGTCAATCGAACATCTCTCCAAACATCCCCATTCGATGAAAGGGTATTTATCGTCCTATAATTGCTGGATGTACAGGAGCGCAAAAATTCGTTCAAGTCGCTAAGCCCCATGTATTCCAAGAGAAGGCACATCGGTTTCCCGATCGCACAAACTCCAAGCAACTTGACGATGTTCGGATGGTCGAATTCCGACAAAAGACTTGCTTCCCTTTCAAAATCGACTTGTAAATCTTCCGTCGCTTCTTCCTTTAGCATTTTTACTGCAACCATTGTAAACTCTTCCCCTTTCAGGAGACCCGGGGCTTTTGCCTGATCAAAGAAGTATCCAGTATTATGCACTACATTCTAAAGAGATTCAAATTTTTCTTTAAAAAATCGTTATAATTTTTACCAGAAACACACGGCCAAATGCTCCTTGTCCGAGGTCTCTAATATAAATGATGTTGTTCCTAGGAAACTCAAGTTTTTCCAACTTTGGATTCAAACTTGTTCCATGTCTGTGATAGGACGAGTTGCTGCCCAATTTATCCAAATCAATTTCCACTTCCTATGAACCCAAGAGATAAAAACGATTAGAAATGTAAATTGATTTAAAAACAACGTTAAAAAAATTCAGTCAATAACACAAACCTGGGTGGCAGCTCTGTCGTAACCTGGGGGTCGACGAGGCTTCTTCCTTGTGGAAGCAATGCAAGCAACGCACATTATAATAAGAGATGCAAAGACGACAACAGCAATTGCAGCGAAGAAAATGAACTCCTGTGTATGAATAAACGCTTGCAAATCCCATAGGTTAGTTTCAGTTGGTGCATGGATTACAGTCACTTCTTCGTAATCTTGGTCAGTGGTGTCATTTTCTATAATGGTGTGTAAAATAAATATTCTGAATTGTGCAAATGCATTTTTTTTGTTTATAAAAATCAGTATCCTTTGCTTGCTTACCACAGGATGGGATATCGCAATGCTGCCATCGAACGCGCGGATCCGTCGTGTAACACCAAGGACGGGGTTCTTCCTCTCCTGCATTTCGACAATAATTTTCGGCATGTTGTATCTCAGGGAAAACAGGAAGTGGGCGGTTATGGTTATGCGGTTCCTGTTTGTCCCATGCCTGACAAGGAATTCCGGCTTTGGTCACATTTACTGTGCCTTGATAAAACCGTCCCCTGCCTTTAATGCAGTCATCTGCATAACAAGACAGTTCAGAGATTTGTTAACAACGGTTGCATTGTACAACTCATATTTTTAAGACTTAAGACATAATAAATTACATGTGATATCTTCCGGTGGCATCTCAACTAGATTAGCCGTTGAACAAGGAGAGGATGTAGCATTGATTCTTGGAAGGGAGTCACAACTTGGAAGTCGAAAATGACCTCGAGCCTTCAGTGCAATTCCACGCTGATTGTTGTCTTCGAGAAGAGCCCATTCCCGGTAGCAGAACGATAACTTAACTGCAATACAATCTTCGTAGCAAAGCGGAAGTCCTACTGGGTCCCATCCTCCTTTTAGTAAGCACTTCGGAAATGCATAGGCGCACAGTAACCTCTGAGAACGGAATACCATAAAAGAATTTTATTTAATTTTTCGTTTTTAATCGTTTTTATAATTTTGTAAGTATGATGGACTGATGCTAACCTCCGCTGCTGTACGACACGGTTCGTGAAGTCCTAGAATGATTTCATTCCAAAGCCCCGAGCTGATTTGTTCATTAATTTCTCCACCAGCATTTCCAAGTGTGTTATTGATCCAAAACTGACGATGCTAAATTGATAGGTAGTTTTATTGATAAAATATATTCATAGCATTCTATGAAACGTTAGGAGATATATTTTCAAATATTTAAAATGTAACGATGAATAATAACACTTACGATATGAGCCTTGCATGTCTTGCCATTGTAATATGCACATTGACCAGTTGGAGGTTCTCTGAATTTTAAATCGTCATCTTGTCCTGGAGAGGGTATGTTCGTTACCTGGAAGTTAATACGAAGAATGATTATTAAAGAATTTAAATACGAAGTTAACTTTTCTTGATATTGAGAGAATTTTCCCATTTAGTTAATGATTTTGTCATGAAAATTAGATTTTGGGATTTTGGGATAAAAATCCAAAGAGCTTGAAAATATAATGAAAAGGCTGGAACAAACTTAAAAGACCATATGATGAATTTACAATTGAATTCAGCCGACATTTTTTTCCCTAAAAAGAATTTAAGTCTTATCTTAATGACTAAATCCTCCATATTCTAATACAAAAATACTTATTAAACTACACTGTTAATAAAATAACGGATAGATTTGGATGAACATAAAATTTATACAATTTGAAATAGTCCTAGTTGGACCATCGTTTTTTGGGAAACAAATTAGTCTCTTTTGTAACACGTAATTCGCAAAATATCATTAAAGCCATAAACCACGAACTACTTTACCTGTAGTTTAAACTCTTTCATTGTCTTCATCGTACCGCCAATGACGGTATTAGACGCCTCGCAGGCGATTTTGGTCGAAGCCGTTGCGTTTGTTATTCTCAATGATGATAAAGCTTTTGGTACAAATGATTTATTCGGCTCGTTTGGAGTCAGCTATATTGAAAAACATAAATTATTTAGATATGTTTCAATTCAGTAATCTTAAACTCACAAGCCAATTTGTTTTTGTTACCTCGACCATTGTTTGTACAATTTCTTCAGCCTCGTTTCCCACCTACGCGATAATATTTTACACAAATAAGTTGCTTGTTTACACCATTTTTCCACAATTATATCGAATCTATGACTAAGCAATTTTAGTGACTGGTCACCTCTTTTCCATCAAGTAACCATCGAACAGAAGGCAAAGGATCTCCTTTTGCTGCACATTCCGCATCAAATCGATTTCCCCATGGAACAGAACTGTTAACCGTGTGCTTGAAAATGTCTACAGCGACTGAAAAATAAGGCAATCGATATTAGTATTAAATGCACCGACGTTTAACATGCAGATGATTCATAGCAATTATGACGTCAATTACCATGAACTCTCAGATATGCCCAATGCGTATTCGTCGTCTTCGAAACTTTTGTATCGTCAACTTTAACGGAACATTGATAGAACCCTTCGTCTTCCTTCTTCACTGTATGAAATACTAAGGGTCCATTTGGCAGTACTTCGATACGGTCTTCCTTTCCATCTATAATAATTTCTCGACTCGGCTTGGTAAACCATTCGAATTTCACTTGCTCTCCTTTAGCTGAGCAATTAAGTACTGCTTTTTCTCCCTGTAGGACCGTATAATTTGTGGGAACTGATGTGATGATTGATCCTAGGGAATTTATCAAACCAATTTATTTTTAATTGAAGGTACCGAATTCACTGTGGCAAACCCCTTTTAAAGGGATAGGAGGGTGGAATTTTGTGGAGCCACTTTTTTCAGTAAATACCGTAGAAATTTTTTTTAAAACAATACAACATACCCATTACAATCTCATCTTCAATTTCAGCACAACATATTTCTACTGCCCAGGCAATTACTAAAACGCTACTAATTAAGTTTATGGACTTTCGTCCCATTTTGGTAATCATGGCTAAGACTAAGTTAAGTGTACTTTGCCGTTTTACTATATCCCACTCTACCTACGGATTAAATTGGTAATATTTCAGGACGACAGTATCATAAGTCTTATTTCCGGAAGGCTTGGCGAAATGGAGCATTGCGACGGATGGATCTCTTTTATTCTGAACAACATTTTAGTATAAATCCTAAATTGTAGCGAGGACAATCACAGAGCACAATAAAGACAATTAGTACAATCAGAACGTGAGCCGGTTTAAACCTCTAAAACTTATGGAATTTTCATTATCCCCTATTTTTAGACTGTTTCTCGTGTTGGAAACAAACAATACGAATATCCATCATTACTACCGTGTCTACAAACTAGAAAATAGATTTCAAAATTGCAATTTTAACAACAAGTAATAGAATCCCGAGTTACTGCCAGTCAACTCATTTCTTAGTCTGTGGACTAGCTAAACATGGATAAAATCTATCTACTTCTATTCCGCTTTCTTATCGTTTACTCTCCATCAAATAATCCTGATTCATTTGAATACTGACTCATCCGATAAGATTAATTATGTTCCGGTCCCATCTGCTTTCGTAAACTATTTTTGACAGTCAATAATAGTATCCTTTCTGTATCTTAAAATGTAGTCATGAATAAAAATTGAACACTACCGAGCGGATATTCGGCAGTACCTTGAGCGGAGGCTAAAAAGAACAACTTCACTCTAGTAGTTAAAAAATGAGCAATCTTTCCTTTATCATCTACAATCTAGGGTTTTTTACAGACTCGTCATAATGTGTAATGGCTAGCAACTTAATGTTTCGGTTTCTTAAATCATTTAGAACATTACTTTACGGATTTGAATAAATTAACTTCTTAAAATTAAGTAAAGATTATACCGAGGCTAGACTTTTGCTACAATAATGTTTTTATTCACTCCTTTTAGGACCTTTTCTATAAGTTTCATCGCCCCCTATCGTATCGAAGCATTCATGTGACAACGAAGCTTGTAATCTCTTGTAGATAGATGAGTTTTCTCTACAGCTATTGATTTTTGACATTTTTATGAGTCAGTTTCAGATATGCAATTTTCAAAATGTAGAACTGATGTCATTGTCTGGCAATAAATGCGGACAACTGTTTGTGTGATGTTTTAAACGCTTCATATTCGAATGGGACCAATTTTGAGAAAAAACTTTCAGACGCAAGTATATGGTAATGTTTTTAATTAAACATTGAAACAAATACTTCAGATTTCCAAATTCATGTAAGATCGAAATTGGTTGTCATACTTCTCATTGAATTCAGGATACAAAAAATTAAGCCTATGGAGAATGGCACGGTCGGTCGGGTCGGGCCCTCTCTATCTCTTTATTTCATACCACATTTGTTCCTATGTTAATAATTATCATGTTATGCTTCCAATTTGGAGATGAAAAAGGGTGGTATTTTTCATACGGGTCAATTTCTGAAGGGAATTTGATTGAACTAATTAAGAGTGTGTTATAAAGAGGTAAATTTGGAAAAAGAGTCACGACTAGGAGGATTATAAATTTCGATTGACACGAATGCTGGAGCGTTAAGCCTTCAATCGCATTGGGACTTTGGGACTTGCGACGAAATGTGAGTTGTATGAAAAGCTACTTGTAAATCTTGTAATGTATCGGAGTTACTATTATCTATGCAGAAATTATGAGTTTCCAAATATTCCAAAAAGATTTATTCGTTTTTAATGAAAACTCGAGCTAAAATTCATTCAACGTTTATTTTAATATTTTATTAATTATTCCATCACATGTGACTAAACAGTGTGTAGAGCACACTGACTCTGCGATGGGCAGTTTAATAATCGAATATATATATCATAATAACACTGGATAAGTCTACCCAAAATTTGGCATTTGAATAATTTCGGCATAAAGTACAATCGTCGATTCATGCAAAGAAAAATAATATCTTGTTTCCGTATTTTCCCTTTCCGAACTATAAATACAGAAAAATAGAATGAAAAAACTACTAAATTATCAAATGAATACTGAATATAGCAATACGACTAAATAACAATAACTCTACAAAATATTGTTATCGTTTTCCCTTACGAACAAAAAGGAAACCTAGGTTTCGTACTATAGCATCCAACGTGTACCAATGTCGAAACGGAAACAATAACAGTCTTCTCATCTTAAATAAAAAACTAAATAATAATCACAATAGAAAATCTTTTGTAACCTTCTCAAATCCTCTCAATCGTATTATGCCCAAAAATATAGATTACATTTTATATAGTGAAATTTGATTTGAAACGAAAAAATCTGAACGCAAAAAATTCTTCTAAGTAAATTGAAGTTTTCGAAACTTAAGTAGGATAGGATTGGGGTCGGGCCAACCGGATTACAAAAAATTGTGGTAACAAAACTTTCATATTTTAAAATTCATCAGAAGTTTAAGTAAACTTCTGATGAATAAAATTCAAGTCTGCAATTTTGTTTTTTTTTTCATAGGAATATTAATACAAAGAAGTAAGACTGAGTCTTACTAGCATGTAGCATATGTATGAGTGATACCAGTTCCGTGAAGGGAACCTTGCTATCATTTATATTATATGCTTTTAGCACTGTATTCATCAAATTCATGATAATCAAATTAAAAATGTTCTCTTAATCTGGAAGGTGTGGGATTGGAAGGGAGGGAGACAAAGATAATAATAGCACATTTCATTTTTACACACTTACATTACAAAATACACTTTAGACTATGATTTGTTGCTACTATCTAATGTAGGGAATCTATTATATATTGCGCTTTGTCGACTACTCAATCGTTCACAGATGCATAGCTTTCACACTTATCCGAGTAAATATGGGGAATAAATATAACATGAATTTATACACAGCTAAGTTAGTTGATTCGATTACAATGGCCATGAGCAACATGTTTGCAAAAATCGGTTGCAGAGGCTATGAAAATTGCGTGCATAACCGGTTAATTATGGAGATTTCTTGCTTGTTTCTGATTTCGTGGATTTGGAGCCAAAGAGACCCAACGTTTTCTTGGGAGCGGGTTCCTTTGGAGTTGCAGGTACGACTGCAGGTGACACCTTTGTAGAACCAGCCTTTTGAAGATTTACACCGTCTGCGCTGCAAGCGGGTGATTGTTTACTGGTAGTGTATTTGTTCTTCTCGTCCACTTTGCTGGAGGGTTGCGGTAAAGGTTTCAGTAGCTTCTCCCGATCCTTGATGAAATTACTAGTAGCACCAATATCACCAACGCAGATCGGAATGTCAACCTTCCCTTGATTACCACATCCTCCAACTGCTTTCTTTTCAGAGTCCAAAGTTGTGCCTTTTACATTTTGACAAACCGGCTCTGGATGCCTGCAGATCGTTGATACTCGACAGTTTTGGCCGTCCAAAGATGTTGGCTGAGATTCTCCACTGTGATCATCTTTTGGAGAGTCTTTCTCTTCGGCAATCCTTGGTAGTCCGATGCTCACTGTTGAAACACTTGAGGTTGAGTGAGACGATGAAGAATCCATGACATTTCCAGAAGAAACTTTGATAACATCACATTCCGTTTCCATCCTTCCATCCTTTCGACTTCGACGGACAAGGTCCATGGAGGTGGTATTTGTAGAAGGAGAAGGAGACACTTTTGTAATGGATGAACAGTGTGGTTGTGATGTTATCGTAACTTTTGGTGGAGATGAAATGGTCACTTTCGGAGCTGGATTGCATAGTGGTGATATTGCTTTGGCTTCTGTTGAGCGTGGGTGATGGCGATCAGGCGAAAGGGCTCTTCTTAATAATGGAGATCCGGGTTCGGTATTCTTAGCTCTATTGAATGGTTTCTTGGAAGTGACTGAAGCTGGAGAGAGAGATGAGGAATTGGAAAATGTGATTCCTTGTGAAGTAAGGGAATTAGAAGCTATAGCCAAAGGGCTTGGAGATCGAGTTGGAGATGAGGATATTGGGGATGGAGAAGGTGTCCTCGCTAATGGACTTAGTGGAATGTGACCCACTGACTTTCGACGGTTTGGAGAATGAATATTTTTACTTGATGCATGGTGGTGGTGAAGTTTATGCTTAAGCCCATGGAGGCTGGACGGACGCTGGAAATGAGGACCAAGGAGACCAGAAGGCCCAAGACTTCCTGGACTTTCCGGAACCGAGGATCCTGGAGAACTTGAAGGAGAAGAATTGGCAGTGGAATTTGGAGAATCAGAAAGAGAAAATATCCTCTGAAGTGGCGGTGATTGGGATGAGCGGTTTGAAGTAGGAGATCCGGGTAAACTGGGCTGATGAACGCTCTCAACAGAGCGGGCTAATGACTGAAAACTACGACTAGATGCCATGGATGAACTTCCTAATGAAAGTCTTAAGTGTTGGATTTCGGCGGGTGTGCGTTTCCCAGCCAACGTTTTAAGAAACAGGGATTTCCTTCTCTTTTCGGTGCTATCTTTTTTGCCTTTTCTGCATTTAAGTAGTGGTGATCGAGCCATTTTAGATTGGCCGGGTTCCCTCCTTCTTCCTCCTGATCTGATTGAAGTATTTTCAAGAGGAGTGGCTCTCAAAACTAGCTGATCCCCTCCAGCCATTAGTAAATGAAGTACTTGTGTATGCAGAAGGCCTTGAGTCGGTTCACCATTCACCTACAATTGTATTTATATGAAATTAGCAATAGAACGAATTAACTTTGAATGAAATGAGAATTAAAATACAATAGAACAATGTAACTGGATTAGGAGTGGTTACTTTACCTGAGTAATTAGATCACCGGCCCTCAAACCAGCTTCAAATGCCGGGCTCCCTTCAGTAACATCTTTAACAATATGCTGCACCGTGTATACATTCGAGTCTCCAAAATACACTCGAATCGCTCGAAGTGCAAATCCAAGACCTTGAGGACCTCGCCTGACAATTATAGGAGGTTTTAAGCTATTGATTAGGGGAGAAAGTTCCCGACATGGCGATGTATCTCGGGAGCTTGCAGTACTTGACCCTCCAGGGGACTGGACATTTTGAGGAGTTGATAACAGAAACGAATTGGAATCGTTTTCGATTTGTAATGAAAGACCAAACGCTGAAGCACTCTTTACAACATTTCGGGAGGCACCTCCCTTTGTTGGTGTAGATTGGTGAAGCGGAATCACTTCCCGTAGGGGCGAATCTGTAATGTCCACCGTAGAACGTCCAATACGTGCGGAATCATTAGCAAGTTTAATCTCAGCAGCAATTGCTTCCGCACTTGATGCTGAAATAGAGAAACGGGGAAGACAGTCTCTGTGTGTCCTTCGGCGTCTATGAATCTGAGGCGAAACTTCCTCACTTTCTGTTTGAGACGACTCTGGGGTACTCAGTTGGGCTACAAGTGTTCCGACTTTTGGTTTGTCTGAAACACTAGGTTTCGAATCGACAGACAAAATTGGTTTGTTTTTAACTTGATCAACTGATTTCTCAGTTTTCGTTGCATTAATTGACGATGGGATTTTTGGCCTTTCCACTTTAGAATTTGTGACAGAACCGTCACTTCCGGTTCCACTGGAATCTTGTCGGTCTATCGATTCTTCTGCCAGTCTTGTTCTTGTTTGGGTCTTCCTATATCGATGAGAGCAAGATGAAAATCCAAAAAGCGGTGAATCATCTGTATCATCCGTGTCAACGTCCAGTTCGTGCTGATATCGATCCACCCGTGCTATAAAATACAAAGTTTAGAATTGATATCATCTTCCGTTACATTGATATTAGGTATATGTTTTATTCTTACTGTCGAAATACGACGTATCTTCATCATTATCCAAACTTGGGACGAATTCAACCTTCTGTCGCAACAACGAATTCCAGTCCAACCCGTTGAAATATGGATGATCTTTAACTTCCTGAGCCCCCGCAGTTCCTAATCTATCTCTTGGATTTTGCTGTAGCAATGTTGTAATGATGTCCTTCGTATCCGCAGCCACTGGCCAATCCTCGTCAGGTGGCCATTCAATGTCGTCTGTCAAATTAAGTATTCGATGATAATTATGATAATTTCTTAAAATGATTGCTCAATAATTGAGCAATAAATTATTTATTAAAGAAGAGTTATAATTACCGTTAACGGTGTGAGCAAAAAGTTCTTCTGGAGTCTCGCCGAAGAATGGAACACAGCCAATAATGAATTCATACATTATTACACCCATAGCCCACCAATCCACCGGTTTTCCATATCCCTGTCGGAGTATAACTTCCGGAGCGATATATTCTGGGGTACCAAACACTTGCTTGTCAGAAAACTGTCTCGTTTCCCGATCGATGAATCCTTCGTAAAGATTTGTAGCCACTGCGAGGAAATAAAATTTAATAAGAGCTGATTTTAAGCTTTAACGAGTTAAAAACTCGAAATTATGACTTACGCGACATCAATCCAACTTTGCTTAAGCCGAAGTCTGTCAATTTTATATGTCCCAGAGCAGTGATAAGTAAACTAAAATTCCAATCAACATATGCATAACTAAAGATGTTCACATACAAAACAGTGAATAGTCTAGTAAGCATCAACTTACTTGTCGGGTTTCAAATCACGATGTACTATTCCGTAGCTATGAAGATATTCAACAGCCAATACGGTTTCAGCAAAATAAAACCTTGCCATATCCGGTGGCAATGGGCCCATATTTTTCAATAAATTTGCACAATCTCCTCCTTCAACATATTCCATCACCAAACACAAGTGTTTCTGAAACAACAATGAAAAATGAGTTAGTATTCGTCTCAATTAATGGTCAACTAAAACGAAAAATGACTACTCACCTTTGTCTCAAAACTGCAGTACATGCTTACGACAAAAGGATTGTCCGTGAAGCTCATTATATCTCTTTCTGAAAATACTTGCTCTACCTGGTTTCTGAGCATTAAATTCTGCTTGTTTATTTTCTTCATCGCAAATCGCTGCCGATTTTCCTTATGGCGTACTAGATACACGGCTCCGTAAGCCCCGTTCGAAATCAATTTCACCACATCAAAGTCCTGCTCCGAAGGTAGTTTGTTTTTCTTATCTTCGCTATCTCCTGTTTCTGAATCCCCTTTCTGGTCTCCACTATTGGCTGACAGTTGGGCCTCATCATACTCGGTTTCCGCTATTTGAGTATTAAGTTCCTGTTGCAATTCTATAAGTCAATAATTAATTAAAGTATATCAATATTGCTTCCAAGGGTCCAAAAGCTTTTCGCATTATAGTTAATTAATATAACTCTCTATCATGTTAGAACGTACCTGCGATGGGATCTCGGTTGAGACCTAATTTACTAATAATGTATTGTGGAATGTCTGTTTTAACTCCTTGAGTTACTTTAGCCTGGCCCTCTGCTTGCTCAAGCAAGTGGTAGAACTCCTCAGGATCGAATTCAAGACATTCTAAGAGTCGGGCTGGACGGGAAACCATGAGTAATAGCTTCTTGATGAGCCCAGTGAGATAATTTGCTGCTTCTGGAGATTTCTCCTTCGTTTCGCTCAGAAGACGTTCCAAGTTTTCAGACATCTCGTAGAAATATCGGCTTGAAATCAACTTCTCCTGGGCCTTGAGCAAACAGTCTCGAGCCATTTCTATAACTTGATGATGCACGAAACGTGCGATTGCTATAGAATCCGGGCTTAATTTTTCACATCCACCCATACTTTCTAACGTTTCATTTTCGTCGATAAAATTCCTGAGCTTCCCTTCCATTTGTTGCGTTGCCTGGAGAAAGACGGGAAGGAATATCATGAAATAATCAAACATCATTAACATTAATTCCAGGCAGTCCCGAAAGGAAAAATCGTATGCCAACATTTGCTTACCTTCGGAAACCTCTCTTTGTACATTGTGTTCATAAGAACAATCTCATTTTCTACGACAGGCGATCGAATAGGACTGCTGTAATACCAAAACAATTGCAACGTTATAAAATATTCTTTGAGCTCATGAAGGGGAATAACTTTTGCCCAAAATGGCATTAAATAGCTGTCAAACAAATATCCAAGGCTATCGCAGAGTAATTAATTTTCTGTGTTGGAATTTTGAAAGATTGGAGCACGATCGTTTGACAGCTACAAAATCCACGGACTTGAAATATAAACCAGCTTACTCTAATGTAGCAATGCATAGCCATGCCAAACTGTGAGCAGCGTGAATAAAATACAATTTTTTTTAAACTTCATAGACACATTGCTTTCTGAGAAAAGTTAGGAAATTCGACATAAGACATCTGAAGCTCTAACTTGCCGGATATGTAGTTACATGTTTATGCCTTGAAAATTTGGAATTGAACGGCTGAAAAATGTATAGGCTATCCTGAAAGGTTTCTATCCTCATGAATTCTAGATTAATCGAAATTAGTATACGAATAATATGTCTAGCACGTAACCCGGTACATTTAGAATTTGCATGGTTGACATGTCTATTGTTATATGCATTTACTGGTTTTATTCGGATATCTGAATTTTCCGTTCATACAGATTACAAACCTTAACTAGAAGGGATATCATATAAGAGAACGCTGGTGAAGTGTTGAATTAAAATTAATTAAACTGAATTGTACATTTATTGTCTGATTCACGTTTTCAATACCTCATTTCCAACGTGTTTGAAACGGAGTTTCCCTCATGAACTGACGGGAATTTATATCTTTCTGGAGTTTCTAGAATTCGAACGTACTACTATATTGAAAAAAAATGTGCTTTTCACGAGATATCATCATGATTGTTTAAGGACGCTTCCGATTACCACAGAGTGAGGTATAAAATTACTTCGTCATGCATTTTACAAGAGATTACAGAGAATAACGTAAAGTCAATTATACGTACCTCCGTAAAAATCAAAAAGCTAAACAGACACGTTAAACTGAGTGAGAAAGAGAGAGCTGTAACGCGTTGCAAATTTTGATTTGGTATTTTTGATAGTTTGTAATGGAGATATCAAAATGTATCTACACAACTGACAAGTAAGTAAAGGGAAGAATAACCAAATGATCTGTTTAACTATCTTTGTCGGAGAGTGCTTGTGAAACCTTTTACAGCGTGAGTTAGTTTGGAAGTTTAGTCATTTTAAACGTCTGGATAGATTCAACAATCTATCGAGATCTGAAAAAAATGTTATCCCTGCCAAGTACCCAAAAGTATTCTAGATTAAAATGGCGACACTGACCTTAAACTACGAGATCTAGGCCGAAGCAGAGGAGACCGATGTCCTTCTTCTTCCAGACTAGGATTGCTTTCATTTGACGAAAAATGCCTTGGCAGATTTCCAGCACGATCTTCGGCCACTTGTGCAGGACCATCCCTCACTAACTGATGAAGTCGCTCTTGACTTGAACATTGAGACTATATCATTTCGAATACAAACAGATAAATGTTTTTATTCCTAATCCATCAATTGATTCCGTATATAAAACCGTTCTATGGTTCTACGAGGGATTCTTACCGACACCGTTGAGCTCCCAGGTGTTGTACCGTAGCCGGAGGATGGCAAGGATGCCACAGACCAACGCCTTCCATCGCCTGCCCGTTTTACAGTCGCAAACGCAAAATGCTGACTAGGTGACATTCTTGGACTGTCAAGCGGACTTCCACCTTTAATACGCAACAGATTTCATTCATTTCATTAATAATTGCATTAATAATTTCATGAATAATTTCAGGATATTTCGAATTGTTAATCCTCCTACTTTGCGATAGTACCCAAACGAAAGTCGTCGTAATAAAATCAAATATGTATGTGCATATAGGTACTATTTAATTAATCCGAAAACTTATGAACTAATCAATTTGAACTAAACCGTAAAAGTCTTATTCCAGATACACGTTGAGAATTTGTTTGTATTGATTTTTTAAATACGTTATTGTTTTGTGTTATTTTACCTCGATCAATACTACTCTCCAAACTGATTAAATCATTTAAAACATGTAAACTTTCATAATCAAATTAGCATATTATAATTTCAGATTGATTTGTAAATAACTTGGGGGAATAAATAAATCTATACACATAATACATACGAGAAACAAACGATAGTTTATCCGCGACTTGCCGGAATCTTGATTTAAAGTCAGTGAAGACGAGCATATTTCTAAATTACTGGATTTACAGAATCAAAATTAGTTACCCATAGGTGAATGACATCGGGGTGGCAGCGTTGGAGACGTATTACATATCAAGCTCTTCCGGTGTTCCTGAACTCGACTGCTTCGTCGAGGGAGGCATAGTTCTTTCTGTTAATAAAAATAAAGTCGGTCTAAGGATTACAACGATGACGATATTCTGAAACCTGTAAAATTCTGGAAATTATAACGTTCGTAAGCATTCGTAAGCAAGAAGACAAGATAAGTATGTATGCGTACTACATAAGATGAAGAAAATAAAAACGGCAAGCAAGGTAAAAAAAAGTGGTGGAATGACCCATCAGTTATGTTTCATGTGAGTGTGACCGACATGACTCCGCAATGTTCAGAACTGTGTTCAACGCATAAATATAATCACATTTTGCAAAAAAAATGACATCAGGTCAGCACGATTATTCCTTCTAATGTTTTAGCACGGCAGAAAGAAGTAATTGCAAACACCCAGGATGACAATTTTCTGTCATCAAAGTCATTATTTTTATTACTGATAAGCGATTGTAAGGTAAGCGGAAAGTTCGGTAGGAAGCCAAGTGGATACCTTAAAATGCATTAAAGATGTGACTGATGGAAGGGGTAAAGTGAGATTGGGTCTGCCCTGACGAATTTTGGTGTCAGAAATACTACGAGGCAATCCGGTGGTCGAGGTGGATGGTGGTGAATAGGAGGGCACATCTTTGGCAGATTCATTGGCATTGGAAGTTGATAGAGTTTCAGAAGTACATGCTGAAGAACATTCCGTTTTATTGCAGCGATTTGTTTGGCTAGGTTGCTGCATGAGAACTGAAAAACGATTGCAAATTCCAGAGATAATGAATTTTTCAAGGAAGCTCCGATTCCAGATTCGACTCTCTTCCTGACATCATGGAAATTGATGGAAATACACTACTACATCCTTCTATCTCAAGAATAAAACATAGAATAGAACCTTCTTTCGAAAACCGGATCATTACAATGCACTTCCTACGCGCAATTTAATTCGATTCAGCACTACTCTCACACAGCGTCACTAATTTCCCTTGATTTGAAGTCCGCAGTGAATTCGAAGGACTTCGAATTCACTTCAACAATTCTTGGAACCGTAGTGTGCTTATCCCGACTTTAAATGCAGCCTACTCATTTCCCGAGAACCTCCAATGAAACCAAGGATTCTTAACAACGCAACGGGTAGTCGGTAATATACTGAAGAGGTTACGCCAAATCCAAACTTATGGAAAAAACTCATTTAGAGGCAACTAACCTGAACGCAAACTTTCACCACGATGATGGCAGTAAGAGTTATGCAAAATAACAGTCTAGAACCAGAACATTTTCTAGTAAAGCGTTCTACACGTAGATCTTTCAAAAAAACCGTATCGATTCTAAAACTCTAAATCCGAGAAAACCTCTTGCTTTGACGAAATCGCTTCCAGCAGTGCCCGTTGTCAAGAAACCTTGGAATAAAACTAGTGCTTATTACAGCTTCACTTCCAGAGATGAGTTACTACTGCACGGACGAACGTGAGATCGTGAATCGTGCTATCGGGATAATATTCTAATAATATTATTAAAGACAAGTGACAAAATGCCACCTAAGCGAAGAACTCGACTCCAGCAGACCTCTTCAATTTATTGGCTGACGCGATGCAAAAGATTTGCAAATTTCCATATCCTCTCTCCGCTGAACAGTTATACTTACGCTACAACGGGCTAACGAAACTTGGGATCAGTTCAGGGTTGCTTTTAAGAGAGACAGAGTGTTCAATCAATCTATGCAAATAATATATATCATTACTTATGGTTCCTCTGCTCTAGAGATCCACAATGAGCCAGGAGATCCCGTCCCCGTACTTTGTCGAATACTGGATCTCAACGTACGTAATATCCTTCAATATTTGCACTCAATCGGCAGGGATATAGATAATGGATATAGCTAGAGAAAACTAATACCTTGACAGAATCTGTGAATATTATTATTCTAAATTTTTTTACATTCTCTCGGTAACGCTCCGTAACTCACTCGTCACCTGCAAAAACCAAAGCTAAACTGAAAAATAAATTCTTGGCATCTGCACTTTAGGCAGTCAATCTCTATAATCTGACTATAAAATATAATATCATTTACTCGCACAGGCTTTTGCATTAGGGGTGGGCCGAGTACTCGGCATGCCGAGTACTCGGCATGAAATTTGCGATTTTTGAGGTTTAACCGAGTACTCGGGCTCGCCGGGTATTTGGAACTACTCGGCCGAGTACTCGGTTGTATTACTCGGCCGAGTTTTCTACAGAGCTTGCCGAGTTTTCATGAATTTATAATGTGGTTGGTAATGTTTTTGAACAACGACAACCAAATTTCAACTGACATCTTTCGGGTGATTCAATTATTATTTCACTTCTATAAACATAAACACAAACAAAACAAAAAACACCAGCTTTTAACTCTTACCACTTGAACTGACAAGGAATTTATTAGAGAGTGAACTCTCAGAATCGCCTGATTTTTTTACCAGGTAAACTAGAAGTCACACTGACTATGAAAATCGAATTAGCTGCCCAATTTTATATTCACTATGTTTAAAAAATGTTTGAAGTTAGGGCGAGCGCCATATAAGATACATTGGGAAGCGCCGGGAGCGGGGAAAAGACTTTCTCTTTCTCGGACTTTCCTCTATCTTTCCCATTTTTTTCTTTTTCCTCACGCACCACTTATGCAAAGATAAGCGACAAGAACATTTCCCATTTTCTCTCTCCACATTTAAATCCAATAGTTCCCATACAATTCCAATATAAAATTAGATAATTTTTGTTTGGGCTCAAATAATGTAAAAAAAGTTTAATTATCTTGACATTAATTTTTACACGAGACGGATGTTCTAAAATATCATTCATCGTCGAAGCACAAAGATTTTACAGTACAATAATAAAATATAGCAAAAAATCGAATTTTATATGCTCCACAACATAAGATTTTATATCATTGATGAAACTGTCAAAAATTACTGCTGCAATTTGTATAACGGGCATGTTAAAAGTATTCTAAAAATACTTATTTACAATACTAATAGCCATAGATTTGGAAAATGATTATCTTACAAATGTATATTTATGCAGATCGAATTAATTCTATTGAAAGTTTTAAAATTAGTTACCCTTTAAACTAATTAAATTTTCAACTAGATCAAATTCCTTGTTAATTATCACGATTGTTTCAATTAATGATTTAATGTTTCAATATTTGAACTATTGGATTTAAAATATTTAAATGTGGAGAGAGAACATGGGAAATGTTCTTGTCGCTTATCTTTGCATAAGTGGTGCGTGAGGAAAAAGGGAAAATGGGAAAGATAGAGGAAAGTCCGAGAAAGAGAAAGTCTCTTCTCCGCTCCCGGCGCTTCCCCATGTATCTTATATGGCGCTCGCCCTAACTTCAAACATTTTTTAAACATAGTGAATATAAAATTGGGCAGCTAATTTTTCTATTTTCATAGTTATTGTGACTTCTAGTTTACCTAGTAAAAAAATCAGGCGATTCTCAGAGTTCACTCTCTAATACCTTCCTCCTTGTGAGAAATAACACTCAATGATCTTCTCGTTCTACCCCACGCACAGCATTTTTTTTAGCCAAAAAAACTCGGTTCAACCGAGTACTCGGTGAGTTATTTTCACCGAGTATTTCACCGAGTACTCGGCCGAGTACTCGCCGAGTATTAATTTTTCTTTGAAATACTCGGTGCTCGACTCGGTAGCAAAAATCTCTGCTCGGCCCACCCCTATTTTGCATTATTATTATTATTATTATCCTTGTGGGTGAACCTGATAGAGAGAAATATTCCATTCATTCTATGCTGATTATTATTATTATTAGATGATTAGATCGTAAATTCATTCACACTCGACTTGCCCTTTCTCTCTGTAACCAGGTAACTTTACCGATTAATCTTAATACTAATAAGTTTAATGGAACTACCTCCCTAGATTCGAGATGAACAACAGAAGAGATCGTAATAAGATGCAGGGCTAACCGTATTACAAATTACAATGCAGAACAACAATACAAATTATATTTTTTAACCTTCATGACGTAATAATAATATTACAATGAATAGTATCTTCCCACTTGTCGATTCTCTTGTTGGAAACATCATGTCCTAACCTCTAATTCCCAACCTAGTGCAATGCCACAATTAGTAAGTGTCCATAAAAAGAGACAGGGTGAATGAAAAGTAAAGTCCTGTACCCATATAATATGGTATATGAACATGGATCTAAATAAATCTACCCATATTTAGTCAACATTGACCATTATCTATATCTCTGCAGAGATAACATCAAATCAAAGTACTAATCATCTACAAATACACAAGAACCCTTCCTATGCACCTGCACATTACTACAGAACAATAATTTCCCCACCGATCTGCTGAATGCACATGTTTTTACTCGATTAGGTACTTGGATCTTCCGTAACTTGTTTGCTACGAGTGCTATAGAGTCAACGAGAGGAACAATCTGATCTGCGCTGATAATATAACGAGATGATACTTCACGAAATATGAAAATTTAATGCTCAATAAAATTTAATGAATCAAGGTCCGTATAGGACTGAGGCATTGATTCCTTACCGTTGGCGAAACAGATCGAGTGCAGTGGACCACAGATATCTCTTCTTGAGAATGGTATTATTACTAGAAATGGTAACAACTATACGAGTCGATGTTTTCCAGTTATTGCTCGATTCCAATTTCCAAAGAAACTCCTCACCGTTCCCTTTCCGACTTGCCAAAGTACGAGGCAGTCAGATAAAGCCGTGACACGGAGAAGAACATTGTGACAGATTACTCAACCGACTGTCAAGAATAGCATGACTGATGCTGATTGTCAATCCAGGTCAATTAACCTGAACTATACTGGAACAATCTCCTTTCCAAATCGGAGATGGATAACTCTGAAGAACTCGAGTCGAGAGAACACGCAATGCAATGGTAGCTCTCAATTGCATAAAGTAGTAAATAATACTAGCAGCCATGCACTTTAGCTTCCACAGTAACGTTACTCAACCTATCTCTCTATCACGGAGTAATGATGCACCGACGGGATTTGAATAAAGCTATTGTGATCCATGAAGCTGAACTTCTTCAAAGGAAAGAACCTAGCTCTCAGATTTTATTCGTACATATTATGTACTTGGGTTGGAACGTTGGAAGGGGTTAATAAGAACTCTGATTGAAAGGGCAACAGCCGATGCTTGTCCTTCTGTCCCATTCAACGTAAAGAAATCAGACTGTGATTAATAATAATAAAATTACAGTACTCTTGGTATAAATTAGGAGTATCTCTGCCTGTAACTAACTCCTCTCCCGATCCAGTCTGTCACTATATCGTACTGAATGTGAAAAAATGTTGAATGTGTTTCCACAGAGCCTTGTCGATACTCGAGGACTTGCGCTTCCTTCTCCTTCCGCTTTCTTCCATCCCTTCTGAAAAGACAGAGGAGCCGAGGCTGGAGAAAAAGCTACAAATATTGGGAGAAATTCTGAACGGATCCTTCTTTCCCTTTCCACCACACCGTGACAGAAGTTAGTCTGGATAGCAGGAGAATATAGGATAAATTCATATGCAATCCTCCGCAGTTCCTCTATAGATACAAGGAGAAAGAGACGAGAGAGTCACGGGAAATACATATATATCATTAAAGAGGATCCTCTCCTTTCATGTTACAATGTGTATTCCGTAGCCCAACACCTCGCAATCCATTCCACTCTAGCTTGAGTCAGAGTATTATACGAATTTCTCCGTCCATTGATAAGGAGAAAGTGTATGGGAGCAGGGGCTGTCCATTTCCTTCGTGTTTGAGCCCAAATTTCCAGCTTTTCCCAGTGCTTAAGCAACATCAGTGTATTTATGTATGGAGAAAGTAAGTAAGTCCCCCACACGTATTTATGGATCTCTCCCAAGGAGGATAGAAAGGCTCAAGTTTGTAGGAGAATGTATGGGCATCGTGTTGGGAAATTAAGCCGAGAACGGGCTTTCATCCCCCAGGCTGAGTAGGAACCCAACCCACTGGCTACATCGATTTATTGAGCGACGCAAAGGCTGTCGCTCCGAGGACTAAAAGTTCCGAATACGAGTTGATTCTCTGAAGCAGATTCTGGACTGGATCCTCTGGATTTGCTATAAAATCAACGACCAGAGATCCCTTCTTCTATGCTGAATTTTGGATTAAATACCCTCCTCCCTCGTGTCCCTCTCTCTCTCTCTCTTTGTCACGACTTTCTCCTCTTTGAAATAACGCTTTGTTTCAACCGTGACAAATCAATTAGAGTCCATTTCCCTTCTCATTTTCACCAGAACTGAAGCCATTACCGGGCACAGCCTAGCCCATTTACTGAGCACAAACTTTTACCACAGCAAATGAGGACACCGAATCCTTCTCGGCACTATAATGCTTCATTACTGCCGTTAGAGAAACTTTAAGCATAATGTATACCCATGTTTTCCTTCTATTCTCTAATAAGTGCCAATTTTAAGGCTATTCATTCCTCTTAGCCCTTTATAGGGAAAGGAGAAAAAGCACTACATAACTATATACACGTGGGACACAGAGACTCCTTTCAACTTACAAAGCTTTCACAATCAATGGAACAACTGGCTCCGCACCTGTCCCTATGCTCCAATATCAAAATATGATACCCATCCAAACTGAATGTTATTATGCAAATAACAGTTCTAGGAATTTTATCTATGGTTTGTATCTCGTATTACGTATCACTTATATAGGGAAAATCCTCTTCTGAACATCCATTGGAAAGACAAAGGATAGTTAAAGTTTCGATTGTACTTGAAGTTTTAAAAGTTCTAAACAAATGTTAAGGCATTATTATTCCACAATTGGCAGGGTACATATTGACTTTGGGGAATGATGGACTGAAACGATCATTGTATTGAAGTGGCAACTGCTACATACAAATCCAATAAAATATGTGTACGTATCCTGCCTGACCTCAATAAATTTGAGATTGTTCAGATGAATTGAATTGAATAAATAGGTTACGGAACGTGACAGGCCTGCCAAATCCATTAAGGTCACTTATAGAACGAAGGATGGTAATCCAACATGTTGACGGAGGAGGTGGAATAATGTAACTGTAAATAGAGGACATAATAATTCTCTAAGATTCCAGACGAAAAGTTCGAGGCAAGGTGGCTTACTGTCATTCTGTCTCCGTATGGAGTTTTCGTGGTTGAGAGGTTACTCCAAGACAGTAATATGAAACGATTTCCTAAAGGGTTAAAACTTTTGTTTTTACTTTCACCAACTTTCTCTGCGATAGATTACTAAACAGTGACTCATTCTCCCTGGAGTTTTCTTAAAGTTCGAAACCTCGCCAGACGTTGAAGCAACAGCTTCTTTACAGATTTTACGATAAATTTCAACTTTGCTACCACTGCTACAAGTACTACGATGCTAGTCAGGAAACCATCGAAAGTTTGCTGAAATAAATTTTTCGTACTTTTACTGATGCTATAGCGGAAGCGAAATCATTTGCATCCGTTTAAAGGACAATATGGTACGATTTCATCCGTTTTGGCCACGAAAACTCATTAAAATATGTATGTGCACCGTATTTGACGGTATGTATGTAGCGAGAAAAACTTTATTTTTCAAGTCCCAACTTCCCAAAACAACTCTAGCCGAACAAAGACAAAGTCCAGGATTGCTCCCTCTTATTTGAGATAGGGAAACTGAAATCAAAATTCGATACGGAAGGAAGACCAGAGAGACAAAGCAAATGCAAGGCAATTTCATTAGCTAAAAGCATTCTATAGGAAGACCAAACTTTCAACAATGACAGAAAACCACATTTTTTGTAAAACTTTTATCAAAATTTAACTGATTCGGGATGTTATTAATGTTACTGCCACATGCTCTTGTCGTATTACTTTTTTACATTCGTTTCCAATTCGTTTCTCTTTAACAGTTCTTCCAAGAAGCCAATCCCTAATAACGATTCAACAGACTTGCTGAAATTAGTAACCAACTAAACACTTATCTTTAGAGTATATAATATATACTCTAAGACTAAAGAGGATTAAAACAAATCGGAAAATTGTGAAAAGCTCAGTTTAGAGGTTTAAAGCGACAGTTTGGTTTAAATTTGGAAAGCGAGCTATAAATTATCAAGCGTGAAGGTAGAGATACGCAATACATTACTCAAAATGTTTCCAACTTACCGACGACGACGAAATAGACGGTGCTGAGCGACCTAATGATGTTTTTCGAAGACGTACTAAGTTCCCTCCCCCGCAAATATCCGATCCTGTAAATGGATGATACAAACATCATTAAAAATATACAGGCTCTGTAGGAGAAAGAACGGAATAAAATCCTCGGAATCTCGAAAATATTACAAAAGGCTCACCCAAAAACGACGACGGAGACTGTTTCCGTGACCGACTTCGACCTTCCTCCGAAACCTGCCTACTCACAGATCTCAGAAGCCAGAGGTTCGGAGTGCTAGCAACGTACTGAGAATACGGTCCTGTCGAACTACTTCCCACGCTCCGACATCCCATATCGATGTCTAATGACTTCCCCAAAGACAATGATTTTGCACCACTCATCTATAAGAGGAAAAACAAAGTTATTAGCCTGTCAAAATTGTTTTGAAAAACATTATCATTCTCACAATGAATCATTCACGCCTTTCATGCTACAATAATGTCCCATTGAAAGTCGAGTGAAACTCATCCAGTGTCTTAAAACCATGGCCCACAATTCACAATTATTAGTTTCAAAGCAAATGCATCAAAACAATCAAAATGCAAGCCTTTGTGCTATGGAGAAAAATACTGTTAATTTTTTTTCCAAGCTACAAGCTAACGATTATTTAAATATTGAGTTTGGAACAAGGCTAGAACATCAAACATAGGACGAAGTCTATATGTCGGACATGGAAAGGTTAAGAAAGGTTTGAAAAAGTCGTAATATAATTTGATATTCTGATCCTTTTCTGCGTATTATCGAATTCATCCCATCTTTTTCTTACCATGCAAAGTACTTATTATGCAACGGGCAAAATCGAAAGTTCAAACAAAACTGAAAAAAGTGAAAGACTACGGAACGCAGAAGTTTGCCAAGAATTCCGGCCTGTGTTTATATCTGAGGGTATTTAAACATTCCGATTAAATTAACAAAAACGGATCTTGAATTCTGAGAATTGTTGGCGAGAGTAGAATGCCGAATGCAAACAAGGAAAACTCACTCCTTGTTCCTTCTTTGAAATCAACTTCCCGGCTGCTTTCACGGCTACCTTGACTCTATTAAAAAGTCCATCGTTCTCCATCGGAGGCAGGTAATCACAGTCAATTTCAGCAAACTGCGTCAAGGTTATGTCCTCCGGAAGGTACTGTAAACAGACGAAAACAGAAGCTGTAAAATTGGTCCCATGCACAAACAAGCCATTCGCATTCAATTAATCCCAGTTTTCCGTAATCTCGTCGGACTGGAAAATCTCACGCTCTCTCTCTAGATTCGTTCCACCTTCCATATCTTTTCGTTCCTAATTTTCTAGCAGAAAATTAAGTTGACATGCATTCTTGTTTTAGTCAATTCTCATGCAAATGTCATTTCCAGCTTCCAGATCCAGAGCCGTCACCATCTCTCAAACCCATTATAAAGCCTTTGAAGTATTAGTTTCCCGCTTTTTTTAACTCACAGAAACGAATAGGAAAGGAAACAAAGTAGATTAATTATTTTCGAAGCGGTAAAAAAATGATTTACCTTTAATGCATTTTCGCAGTCGTTTTGCTTGAGAATTTCGGACAGCAACTTGGTTGATTCATCTGGGGCTGAATTAGATCGGCCTAGCATGAACCTCTGCCATTTTGTCCAACGATTAAGTGAAAAATCTGGGTCATGAACTTTTCCTGAAGGTGACTGCATTTTGCTCACAGGTACAATTGATTCAAAGGCATCATGTGGAAGACACAAACGGTTGGGTCTCTCTCCATACTGAAGCCCGTGGAATCGTCCTATTCACGCCAGACAGACGAGACTCAAAAAGCTCGTTCCTATTTACAGATTTGCAACTCTGTTCGTCGTAACGTCTCTGGTTTACACTCGAGTCTAATTCCAAGTCACGCAACTACTTTCCATATCATTTCAGCTTTCATTTGAATTTTGTAAAATCTGCAAATCAAAACAATGAAATCCAACGTATTAAGGAATTGAAGCCAGTTCTCAAGCCATCTTTAATGCTACGGGGGTTATACACATTTTTATTCGATATTCTTGTTATCAGTTGTCATTCAAACTATCAAATCTATCTCAGAACAAGGTTGTAAGTAATAACCACTTAAATCCAACAGCCTTTGGATGATAACGCTTTACAATAATATTGTGTGCCGAAAACTTAATAACCTTTAAGGTTGTAAAGTAAACACGGAATTTGATTTACTGGCAAGTTTATTTAAGGTCGAACATGAAATCAAGAGTAAAAGCTGTCTACCAATTCATAAAATCAAATTGCAGAGCCGCTTCAACGCATTAAACCTTGTTTTGTTCAAATCAAGAAGATGTAATGGGATATCTGAATAGATCGTAAACACGTCCCTTTAAAAAGTGTCAACAGATAGTAACAAGATCATGCAAAACCACTTTCGCTTATAACGCATTACAGATTACACTACATCCAATTCGCCAATAAACAACCGCCATACACCAAATGCAACTTTAGACGACTTTGGCGAGGATATTAAAAATTCAAATTACTCCATTTGCACATCTGAATAATGCCATGAATGAATTTAGGTTTCAAAACCGGCAGGGTAGAACAAAGACAACACAACAAATGCCTCTGATTTTCATTTTGAAGACAAACTAAGTGGGCTAAGTGAGTCTTATTTTTCTTTCTAGTAAAACAAACAAACTAAACGCAATTTTTAACAACTTAATACGCCAAAAGACTTCTAGTTCTCATAAATAAACTTATTATTATTTCGCTCAAGTAAACAAACGTTACAATTACAAAAATAATCTAACCGACTTGATTACATATCTTGACAGGTAATTGCAAGATTCCCTCTCCGAGTAATTCCAGCACTCAATTAAATACCTTCCAAGCTTGCTAATTTCTGGAAAACAGGACCAGCAGGAGGGAGCACAAAAACTGGGACAACTCCGCAGGAACAATAACTCTGAGATATGCTTTCCCAATTAGCTCTGGACTGCGAACTGGCTGGATGGCCCACCTAAACATGGCATATAAGCGACATACTGAGGACTGTGGCTACGAACAAACTTGCCAATTTGAATAAGAAACATTGTGGGCGAGAGGAAGGTAGTCGTATGAAAACATTATGGCCACTTTCCGCATATTTATGTAAGGTGTAGTTAAAAGGGAATTGCCTCTCTCTCTCTGACTGCACGTAATGACGCCAAGAAACCCGGATCGGGCACTTACTTTCCTTATAATATTATGCCTATACAGTTTTTTAACTACACTCTTGTAACCTTGATAAAACGTCGCAGTCTTAAATCTAAATGTTTAATGAACTCTCGTTCCTTCTCTACCACTTTTTTCTTCTCTTAAACTGAAAGGGTTTTTGTGTTTTCTTTTTTGGCTTTCTTCTCATTCCGATGCCCACATCCTCAATTATTTCTGCAGAATGGAACTCCAGCACCAACAGCTTTCCCGAGTCCCCTCATTCATGACAAGTTGGCAGGATGATAATGTTTATTGATCATGGTAAATATGATGATTCCCTCGATAAAACTGGGGAATCAAGAGTAGTGTCGTGCCTTGAAGGTGGCTTCTATGCTAAATACAATGCTATTAGCTTTAGTGGGCCGGAAGCCAAAGTTTCTGGTTTAATTTCGTCACAGCGGATTCCAAACGATGCACCGACCCAGATTAGGATTCCCATATCTAGACATCCTCATCCATACAGCATCTCGGATGAGTCAGACTTGTACTATTGTCAAACTTAATTCACTTTCTTCGTTGTTTATATAACCACGGTGCTAATGGGTTGTGGTATTTAATTTCAGAACTCGGCTCCTGACAAACCCATTACTATAATATATTTACAGGGTTCCGATTTCAGTACACTTCTGTGGCATTTTCATCAGCTATATATTATTACAGATAGATTGGCTAATCGGCATTTAGGATTTTATTACTTTGTTTACGTAATAGAGAGTAATATTTTAAACTGGGAACCACAGGACATGACATTGTACAATTTATTTTGATAGCTGGAACGACGATGGTGAGGTATTTCTTTGACAATGAAAATTTCGAGACAGGACTTGAATGAAAAATTGTTGATGAAGCCATCAACTTGGAGCGTTAGCAGAAGTAATTTAGTGAAATTGAACTCCAATTCAAGAGTTCTAGACCTTGGTAACTGTAATTAATGAGATGATCGTTAATCCTGACACAGAATTTTTATAGAAGTGGAGCACATTATATGCATTGGCATTGTGTTTGTTTTTCAAATGAAACTTCCTAAATTCCTCAAATCATATTATGCTCCGTTCGAAATCCTGATATTTGTGAATGACGTCATCCCGACTGACTGTCCCTGCTTCATTTAAATTCTTTACCTTTAGGGGTTTAATTTTAAATTAGTGAATGATGACCTATAAGCCTGACTTTTGTAATGGTCACAACTGTATACCTCAAAGTCACAGACCGTAACCAATTTAATCCATGCTTGTGAGTTTGACACAGGCATACATATTATAATGATCATAACTTTCTTATTTTGTAATACAGTTAGTTATTAAGCTTATTTCATAGAAACGATTTATATCTTAAATCCTTTGTTATTTTGTAATTGTAACCAAATCCTTCATTAAAATGTTTGATACTTTAATGCATGTTCGTAAGCCAACAAAATTATCGTACCTCTATATTTTACATTTATATATGTTGTATGAAAAGAATGTGAGCAAGTGATTATAGATATTAAAGGAACACTGCATATTTTATAGATTATGTTTATTCTATAAATACCAAATATACAGAGAAGCCAATTATTAAAATACGCATTAATTTTGCAGCGTAAATTATCGGAATTAATTTCCCAATTTAGGCTGTAACATTTATTAGCCACTATCAAACTGTAAAAAAATAATTTCAAACATTTCGTCATACATGACATTTCAAATCATAATTTATTGACAGTTTCTTCAATCCTACATTTATATATTTACAATTTTAGAAACAACATTGGCTCAGCCCAAATGCAAATAAATCCTGATTGTAATGTCAACATTTATTTTTTTAAACCAATTTATATTAATACGGCCAGCAGAAATACGCTGTCAGGGAGGTAAAGTTTCCTATGTTTGCACAGTCAGTAACTCCAAAAATTAAAATTGAGTAGTGCAATCGCCTGTATTTTGAATTTCAAGGTCGTTGCATGATTCTAAATTGCTTTTTTTGGTTTGGTTTTCAGACGAGGAAAAATTTAAATGCTCAATTAAGATGAGATTTAACTCAAATGAAAAGGTTAACGTTTCATTATCTCACCTGCGCAGTTAACTGACTTAATTACAACGAATGCGAGTAACTTGCTCTATCCCCCAACCGATGCTAATTACATATTATCATGATAACTTATTTATGAGAGAACCTTTTACATTTCACATGCTCAATGCTAATGCTAACATACAAAAGCTTTTTCAAGTAGTAGATAACTTAATTTCGTCCATTATTTAACGAAACTGATCATTTAAATCTTGTTAAAAATATTGTTTCAGGCCGCTAGTTATAGAGTTTAATAGCCAAATCTAACTAGTATTCTACACAAATCGTGAAAATACGAAGGCTGCACACTTCATGAATAATCGATTGTTCAGATACATTACAAAAACGAGCACTATTTTTTCCCCTTCGACTCTATTCATATTAACTTGAGGCAGTCAAAATATGAACAATGAATGTGAGATTTTTTTTTAAAGATAAGCTTAGCTATTATAATAAACCCGACTGGTTAGCATCGATGCACGACGTACAGTTTTCTTTGGACATTCAAGGAGTCTCATCTCAGTCATGAAATACTACAAACTCAGCGAATTCTAAGATGGCTTGTTACTAGAGATTCGACGAATTTTAATTCGGAAAACGAGAGGTGTGTACGAACAACAAAAGGAGGACTGCCATTTTTGGAGTTCTCAAGGACAGTGAATTCAATGGGATATTCGGGTCACTACTCTGTTAATGGTCGGGGTCACACTGACATTTTCCATTCGCAACTTTGAAAAATGATTTGTGATTGACGAGCCTTCAACCAATTGTCATGTCATTTTTATTTTGTTATTTGTTATTAATATCAAAATGATATGACGATTGCATAGGCTGTATGAAGATAAATGATACGTGCATGTACCCATACAAATATATGAGTATTGGCAAGTAAAATGATCCATGTGCTTTTAATCTCAATTGTTTTTCAATCTATATCTCATATTATCTGCGACACGACACTTGAGGTCTATCTTATGCAAATGTAATTTTTTTAGCAAAAGTCATTCATTACGCATTCAGAAGGACACTTCAGTGTAAGTGTGTTAAAATTTTAATGAACTTGTGACAAAAACCCCCCTGATTAAGATTTTGCTTACTTTTATGCGTAGCTAAACCAAGTTTAAGGGTAGGTATAGGTTGCCTTAAAGACGATTGTCTTGACAATTTAAATAATTTAATTATGATGCCAACATGCTTTCAGTAATCTGTCGAAGTTTCTATGTACGCGTTTCATTTTGTTTTTGTGTATTATAAGATAATGTCACAGCGGAAGATAGTGAACTTACGTGAAATCCGATAAGGGTGGAATACTGACAGAGTAAACTTGAAAAATCAATAAATCCACGATGTGATAAAAGGATTTGAATTTTGATTCGATGAGTTGACTGGTAAACAGAGTATTGCTATTCGAACGTCAACGTCAGATTTCATGGATAAATTCAACGCAGATGTTATTTTAAAAAAACGAAATTATTACATTTGAAATGTTAGAATAATACTGGCCATACTCTAACTCAACACTTTGCTATGTGACAAAAATAATTTTCCTTTAGTCAACAGTGGACATATACTTCCTTGAATATGTTTTTCTAACCATTGAAATTTATCCCAGTTTCTCAATTCATATCCATAAATCATTTTGTTTAATATTATATTTTTGTTTTGTTTCGGAATATAATTTCCAACGAAACAATTAGAATTTCACCATGAAACGAATGACAAGGTTTAACTATACAGTCACCGTATTTGAGGAGTATTATAATGAATGTATCATGTAATGTGAAAGTTAGGATTCATTCATTAGGAATATTAGGATTGTTTTTTTTCATAATAGGCATTCAAGTCTATAAGGTCGTTAAAATCATTTTGATTGACTAATGCTTTGAAAGTAAATGCCTAGTTTTTTGGGCTGAATATATTACCCGTAAATTGATGTTCAGAAAGATTTCAGATTGGATTCCCAAAAGAGATTAAAATTAAATCCAACAAATATAGATTCAAAAAATTTTCATTTTAGGTCTTGCACAGTATACCAATAAAAAGTTGTTTTTGAATATAGATGCTTAATACCATTGGAAAATGATTTTTGATTTAAAAAAAAAGGAATATACTAGTACCTTTTTTGCTAATCCTGACGACAGGGGTTAGTAAAGGTCCTATTGTTTCGATAGAATAAAATCCACAATTAAAACTTATATTTTGTGTTTAATACAAGCTCAACTACAAACTAAAACCAAAATATTTATGTCGTACTAGTTGAAAAGTTTTATTATTTTATGTTATGATTTACTTTGCATTTTTTAAGACCGTGAAATGCCCATTCCATCCCCTTGATAAAATGAATAGAATGTGGTATGTAAATGTGCGAGATAAATTTTTTCCCAACATCCTTGTTCTATATTATTCATTGCCTTGCTCGATTACACTATCACGATCTTCTTAAATTAACCGGAAGTGGGATTGCCTTTATTTTATAAAAGTTAACTGCCTTTCAGTTCCTTTTATTCCATCCAATCTCTCCAAAATAATCCTTAACTCACAGGGAACTAACAAGAAAACGCTTAAACTCCTAAATCGACTTGATCATCCACTCAAGGAAAATATTATGACACATAAAAATCCCCTCTCTCTAATATATGAACTAATAAAAAGGTTATCACTCACAATTAATGAATTAACTCCCCGGAAGCATACTGACCGAGTTCCACATTTCCATCCTCCACACCGACAACCGACACTTATTAATGAATTTCAGGATGGATGTGTTCCAGCCGATTCTGTTCTTCCAGCACACAGCACGTAGGTATCAGTTCTCTCCGATCGATTTCCTCGTCATCGGTGTAAAATTTCAGAGGAACAATACAAGAACTGGCAGGCTGAAGTTCAACTGGTGTCAGTCGGTCGACTAACAGAGGTCCAGTTTCAATTCCTGCTCCGTATCAATAATATTATGTCCATTCATGCTCCGTGCCACACGGCTGGTAAATGTTTACCATTTACAGAGTCTCTTAAAATCCAGCCACGACCGTCAAAATGTAAAAATAGATCAATTTATTTTCTTGACTCTATTAAGGGAAACCACGAAGGACCATTCGGTAACCTTTCCAGTCCCGTCCATTATAATATCGGTACTGTTATCCCTTAGAAGAAGGCACAGGAAAAACAGCTCCACATTGTTGGGCTAAAACCAAAAGGTTCCCAATTATAAAATAACAGGCCGTACAAGTCACGACGACTAAAAGTAAAGGCTCTGGCTACCTTATTGTTAAACTATTAATGTCAATATAAGGGCAAAACTCTGTCTTAAAACGTCTCTCTTTCTCTCTCTGGGTTTGTTGTTATTCTCACTTAGCAGATTATAAAATTTCGAGAGAGTAATAAAAGTAGAAGGGGTCACCAGATTTACGAAGAACCATGATTACTATTACATTAGCATTAGGTACGAGGAGTTCCCTTCTTCATACCGTTTCCATTGTAATTTTGCCCATGGCTAACTATCTCCTCTATTAAAAATATGTAGATATGTAATAATAATATTATTATTATTCGTGTAAACTGACTCTTATTACAGGCTCAACACTTGGCTTCATAGGCATACGGAATACCGTATTCCCTCGATCCCATTTACATTATTAAACACAACTAAACTATAATATCCCTTTTAAATAGAAATACAACTAACGAACGTAACTACGTTAAAACGTAACCTCTCTCTCTCCTTCTGGCAGTATATCTCTCTATCTCCCAAATGTAAGGCCTTCCTTTGCTGATACATTCACCTCCTCATTTGGCTAATTTTTAAACTTCATTCGGTTGGGCACGAAGGGAAATTACCTCTTTAACAATTGATGCCCTCAGCTATCATTTTGTGGAGCGGTACAGCTGTTTTTCAGAGGCAAGTGGTGGTCGCTAGGATTCGAGGATTCGTCGAAACCACTATTCGTTATCGAGGCTGACAAGAATCTCTCTCACATAAAATTCAATGAAATAAAGGCATGGCTTAGTGAACAAAATTCTATTCTGACTGCAATGTATAGCGGACCTAGCGTTAAGAACATCGAACAATTTTACAGGCCTAAAACTCCCATCCAATCCGTGGAAATATTTCTGATCCTTCTCGCCTTTATATCAACAACTTTCACAAGAACACTCGTGTGTTTTTTACCAATGAGTTAAGAGCAATAATAATCTTTAGCCTGCTGCTCTACGTTACTTTCATATACTGTATTGTATTTCATATGAAATATCTGCAATGTACAATGTGCATGAAGAAAAAAGGAGTATAAAATTGTTAGGATTGACAATCCTACAAAATAATTGCTCTCTCTAATTAAAATCTGAATATCTGTCCTTTTCTTTTAGTTTAAAGTCATGAAGCCTGTTTAATAAAAACAAATTTGTTTGGGCTTCCAATAATATTCATTAAAATTTACAACTAACGTGTAAGGGGATTATAGTCAGAGATTACACAGGAAGAGAGACTGAAAAATACCGCAGGCTTGTTGCGGACTGATGGAGAAGACTTTCTCTGATTGTCATTAAATTATTTTATACGGCATCAACTCGATATATACCTACCATCAGTCGGTGTCAGTCAATAGTAGCAGAGCAGATCATTTATATCTGGTGGAAGCCCTCAAAAGGTAACGTACCATTATCAAACGAGATTTTATGTTATCTCTCCTTATCTTGTGAACAGGTTATCTGGGTTTCAAGTATTTTCCCTTGAGTAATTGATTAGACACATGGAGGTTGAGAGGTGTAACATTTTAAACACTACATTTTTTGCAAGTGTTTTAGGAAGAGAAAGTGGGAATAGGAGGTTTTAAAACCGACTGAGCCAAGGTGTAAAATAGTAATGAAATATTAGTCTCTGTTCATGCAGTTTGTAAAAAAAACTTATGCCGATTCTCATTGATTGATAGGTATCATAAACTTTACGCCACTCCTCATTGCATGTGTCATATAAGATTACACGGCACACGGGATATTAAAAGTTTTGTAATCGAACCGAACCTTTCATTTCATTCATTTTAATGGTCGATTGTGAAATTCGAGCCTTTGGTTTGATTTTGATATGTAGTTTGATATATTGCATATCATACCGTTATCTTTGTATTCTGTACTGAAGTCTCGTTTCGCATTAATGCATCAATTTACATAGAACTACATGAGTATTTTTCAAACAAATTTTTTTGAAGCTTGAATGATTGAATTATTTTCTGATTCCAGGGCAGAAATTTAATAACAAATCGTTGTTTTAGGCTTATTAGTTTGGTTTTTAAACCGTTTTTAAAACCCGTACTTAGTATTACCCATGCAGGGTTTATGTCCTATTAACTCCGTCTTTAAGAGCTGTTGAATGATTACTGAAAATTAGTGAGGGAAAGCATTCAAATCAACTCCAAAATGGTCCGAAAATGCTTGCATTTAAAGTTGACAAGGAATTTGCTTCCAAGTCGCAAGAAAAATATGCTGAATAAAATCAGTCCACATTGATGGTACTTTTTAATGATGGGGTTTATTTATTTAGCTCGAAATGAACACCCGAAGAATGAGTATGACAACTCCAATTTGCCATTCCGTTGTACCAATGGTATTCTTGATAATTCATTGTAGGACATAGCAACGTGTTTGAAGTCTGATGGGATCATTCTTCATTACGTAACGTTGAACAAGGTATGTGTCTATGGTCCATTCTTCTGCTACGACGTCTGGAGTGCCATAGCCGATCTTCCGGGAAACTGAGATGATGAAATGAACTACCTAGAACGGTCCTTGCCAATTGCCCTTATCAGCTACCTTTTATTTGCCATCGTCAATCCAAGGGACTTTGCTCTCAGCAATTACAAGTATACAACACTAAAGGAACTTGAGTCTCGACTGAGCACGAGTATCGAGCCGAATCTCAATGGAACTGACCTCTCCCATCCACTGTGTCCAGCCCTTCCGAGTTACGGAATTGACGCCATCAATTCCATCAAACAAAACAGCTCATTTTGGAGCATGGACGACATAGATTTCGATGAGAAAGTCCTCGCTCAAACCTACGATCTTCAACCTGGTGGAGCTTGGAAACCGCGAGATTGTATTCCGGTTCATCATGTTTCGATCATTGTGCCATACCGGGATCGGCCTGAGCAGCTCAAGAAGTTTGTTCTCTACATGCACCGATTCCTTCAAAGTCAGATGATACACTACAAAATCACTGTAGTTGAACAGAAAGACGATTTGCCATTTAATCGGGGGAAGTTATTCAATATTGGGTTTGTTGAGGCCGTCAAGCAGGACTGGACTCAATGCTTCATTTTCCATGACGTCGATCTCCTTCCTGAAAGCCTTTATAATATTTATGGATGTACTCATCGGCCAAGGCACATGAGTGCCGTCGTCAACACTTTCCGGTAAAATAAAATATGTCGATAGAGACAGATTTAAAAAAAATATACAGGGCCACTATAGCTTTGAAATTTGTCTAATTAGGTACACTCTCCAATACCAGGATCTGTTTGGCGGAGCGATAGCAATGACAAAGGACCTATTTATGGCCGTTAACGGATTTTCAAACAATTTTTTCGGATGGGGAGGGGAAGATGATGACCTGTTTCGACGACTGAAAAATAGGCATGCGGGAGTCTTCCGCTTGTCTCCAACAGTTAGTGTGTACCGTATGCTTCCTCATAAGGTATTTTTTAATCGAACTTATGTGTGGTACTGGAATTGTATGATGAAGTAGAGTTGAATGGTCTGTAATTTTTTACAGAAAGCATTGGCTAGCTCATCGAGATTCGACCAGTTAAAAAATGCAAAGGAACGATACGACCTGGACGGATTGAACAGTTTACAATACTCCATTACTAATCATATTGCGGGACCGCTGTATACAATTATTCAAGTGAAATTGTCCATCACCTAGTCTCATTTCGTGAATACTTACTTTAAACACTATTTATAATAACTACTAGTGAAAAGAGGCAAGGGGGTTTAAAAGAATTCCAACCTTCAGCTCTTTTTTAATGTTCTTACTGGCATTACTTTTGCCTACTATTTGTTCAATTTGACAAAGCCAGTTAAGTTAAATTTACAAAATTAGCTGACTTTTGCTATATATTTTATAAGATTTAGCAATATTTTCAATGTGTCTTTGAAAAATGCTTAAGGAAATGAGTCAGGAAATTAATTTCAAACAGTAAATCTCGTCTATAGGTCTGATTTGAGAGTAAGTAAGATTATTATGAATATTATGATGAACCATTCAATTTTGGGCATGTTATTAAATTGGAGGTTCGAACCGTTTGAACCACTGCTACTGCACTGCAAGCTATATTTTACCTGCTATTAAACAACTGAAACAATCTAGAAATCTCAACACGTGGTATTCGCTTAAATATGTTGCTGTTATTACGATTTTACGATATGTCGATAGTAAAAATTGTTTAAATAGAATTCTATTTAAGAGCCGATATTCGCCTGTGATTTTTTGGGAGAGGAAAACGTAAAATTAAGTATTAAGGTAATTATTGCATATCAGAGTAAAAGATTTATATTTCTGTATTAATTTTGTCTCTGTCCACGGTCATGGATATACACGTATTATAGTTTATTTATTGACTGCAAACAAAAATAGACACAATGAAAATATTTTAATGTGTTTTATAGGCATGTTATAACTTCTGTGGTAACCTGTTAAGAATTTGTTTTTTCCTTCATTATACCGATCTAGCCATGGAAGTTGTGATTAAACATTGTTAGAGATTTGTCTAGATTATGCCTGTCTTAAATATTTGAGTCTGCTTAATTGTTGCCTTTCCTAGACGAACACTAGAGATACCTTGTAATATGATAAGGTGACCTGCGTAATTTTTATATACGCTACTTAAGTTAAAGAAACGATTCAAAGAATCTCCAAGCCAGAATCTTAATTACTCATTTGTAAACCACTCTTCAAGAATCACTCAACTTTTTTAAGTTAAAATTTCTGTTTATAGTTGATAGACAGCACATGTAATAGTTGTAATACACTGAAAGTAACTAATATATTAGCCTTATTCCTGAATGACTATAACTCATTTGTATTTTGACCTGATAGAATCATTAAAAAATTTACGCAGAACTTATTAGTGACTATATGGTGCCTAATAAAGAAATTCAAACTGTAAGACAAATTATTGGCATTTCATATTGACTTTTTTAAATCCACGTTTATAATAAATTTACTAGTCTTTTAATGAATTGAATAAGTACAAAATAAAAAAAATGTACATCTGATCGGATCATTTAATCAGCTCTTGATTAATTTTATAGCATTTTAAACACCGACATGTCTGACGTAGGAGTTTCAAGACCAAATTTCATATCTTTAGGTTAAAACAGACTAACCGTTATCATTACGTTTAGAGAAGTATGTGGATTTAGTATGGAAGATACCAGTAATTGACCCTTTATGGCCGTTGAAAGGTTTGAATAGATTGAGATTGATGTTTCATTATACATTGAGGCAACTTAAGACAATAATAATAAAGCTTATCAGAAAAAAATTAGTAATATTGTTTGAGTCAATATCTTCGATAAGGATTCATTGAAACGGTAAGAAATAAGCAGAGGAATATGAGGAATTGACAGGGCAAGATAAGTTTGACGAATTGCATCCACCGACATTGCATGACATCAAGCAGCACTGAAGAACGTCACCCTCATACCAGAACATCCATTGTTCCAATCACCCACCCTCCAACCCCAATTGATTAATTCGTCAGATATGAAATCAATTTTAGTACATGTATTATCTAAATAACTCTGTCTTCGTCAGGAAGTGAAAACAAATTACAAATAACTTTCCATGAAGTTACATGAACTCCAACTAGAGTATGAAAATATCCAGATGGATTAGTATTTTCAATTGAATAAATACAAAAATTACTCTTACTCCAATGTAGACATAAATTATTTGTTAAATTAAATTTGGTATAAATTCTCGAGGGTTTAACAGGAAATTCAATTATTTTCTTCTATTCGATGACAATTACTTAGGGAGCCGACACTCTCAACAGTCTCAACTTATACATCCACAATTAATAATTTAAAATGATGTATGTTTAAACTAGTCTAGTTAAACTATAGTAATCAATAGGGTATATTTTTCTAAAAATGTAAACTAGGCATATCTTCGATGAACTAGCATTATTAACCATTACCATTACCATGTTAAATTGTTAAACAAACAATTTCTCAGACCATCTTAGCAATAAATCCAATTCAATTAATCAGACACATGCTTGCCACCTACATTTCGCACGCAAGGGTTTAAACTGCGAACAAATTAAAAGTTTCAACCTAGTTCTGGTTATTCAAATATTTTCATACAAAAATATTTGAATAAATATTTAAATATTTTAACTACGTGTTTTCAACACGTCAGTTCACTAGTGCTCAATTGATTTAGTTTGAAATAACATTAAAAGATACATATTTTTGAAAATGAACATCCCGACCGACTGTAAACTATAATTACAAATTTTTAGCAAGTGTTAACCTTTCTGAAACCTTTTTAACTGAAAAACGTTACCCATGCTACCAAACAAGAATATGAATCTTAATGGTATATAAGTAATTAAACCAATGAAGTTTGAATAGATCCAAGTTCGTTATAAATGAGGCAATGTAAGACAATAATAATCAGAAACAATTTATTTATTTTTTAGTGTCAATATTAACCGAAACATAATTTACCCAACATTCATGTGCACTAACATCAATAATAAATTCCGATTAATACTGAATTTTTCCATGGAATATCAATAATGGAAGTATGGAATAAATACTGTTCTGAACACAGAATGTTTCAAATAATCATAAAAAATGGTGGAATATTCTATAGATTGTTGTACGTGATTTGTATTAGTTGTAATTGTTCGTTATGAATAGTCGCAATCTCACAATACACGAAGCACCTCGTCAAACCTATCGGATAGACTGAATTGATTAATAGAGATTTTGAGCTGTAGAAATGGAATTCGTAACCAATATGTTGGTCGTTGCGTATAGAGATTGATGTTTTGAAGGAATTTCAACATCTTAATATGTCTTAAACAAGGACTATTTGTATGGATAATAAACTCTGAGAGAATAGCAACAATTACCTAAATTACGTGAGATCGGGTTTCTATATTTATTCTATACGGTGACAAGTTCATTATATATTTTCACATGTTGCTTACGAATACTAGGTTGGATTTGAACAAGATTTGCATACAATTTATTTGGAATCAGAAGCAGTTGAGATTTCTTGATATTTGGATCGGTAAGTTCTAGTTCTAACGTTTTGGTTAGGGTTGAGAAAGTAGGTAAGAAGATCGTTGATACACTCAGGAATAAGCAGAGAAGGATGAGGGATTGACAGGGGAAGAAGAAGTTTGAGGAATTGCATCCATCCATGTTACATGTCAACAAGCAGCCCCGAAGAAGGTCATCTTCCAACCGGAACTTCCCACACTGCGTGTCCATCGTTTCCATCACACATCTTCGAACCACAATCTTTTCACTCGTTGCATCTGAAATGAGAAGTTTTACCTTAATAATCCACTAACCTCTGCCTTATTGCAGATAAGCTATGAAAAATACGCCTGTAAATCCGTAAAAAGCGACTTACATGAAGTTCCGATTAACTTGATACAGAAATGGGCAGGGAATTCTCCGATATGTCCTGTTCCATCATCAACAAATCAGTACTTAATTTAGAGCCCTTTAGTCGAGATATTTCAAAACATTTATGACTTACCCCTCTTGGGTACTTTACATCTCTCCGTATATGTTGAGGCACCAGCGTTGAAGGGATCTTCACAAGCAGTATTACTTCCATTACGGGACGAACAAACGAAGCAACTGATGGTTCCCAAACATCCTACAGAAACATTACAATTCGTATTAGATTTCCCATGAAAACGACAATGAAAACTCCGACTTTCTCCCTAATTTCTAATGTTCTCAAAATTAATTGTATAGAGATGTAAGGAGTAAATGAACCAGTCACCTTTCTGAGAAACGATCAGAAGTTCCAGGAAAATAACTGCAAATAGATAACCCACATTATCCATCCCGGTTTGATTTCCAAGGAACGAGACGAGAAGATGCGTGTATTTTTTCAAGATCAGGATGATCTTGGGCTCATTTTCAGACGCTGCTGAGAAGAGATTCGGATTTTCAGACGAGTCTCTCACAGCATTGTTGAGACGAGGACGAGGAAACTGTTCATGTCAACAAAGGGTTCGGAAAAAGCACCTCTTCTTTCCACGCCAGTTGTTGCACCTCCCTAAGACGATCTCCTCAAAAACTCTTCTACCAGCATGTACACAAGATCATAGGCCTTTCTTCTGCCTAAGACTAATATAATATTAATATTATGTGGGATGATGATGATGAATAATGTTGATATATATATACAACAATACGTAATTCCTCTATAGAAAAAGAAGGGAAAAAATCCTTCTTCTTATTGCGGTATACTAATCTATCTCTGGCAAGTAAAGTCCCCAAGGCTGAATAGGTTGTGGAAAGATTAGACTTCTCCGGAGGAGGTTAGGCTAGAAGAGGAAGAATCGTTGAAGAAAAAGATGTGTGTTCATGGTGCAGTTGTGGAAGATGAGAATTGAACTTTTCTCCTACAACCCAACAAGCATTAGATAAGAACATCCTGTGAGAAACGGAAGATGTTCTGAGAGTTTCTGACTCCCTCGTCCTCGTCTTCTTCTCCTTTAACTCGTACAGTTCTTCTAGAGAGGAAGCAGTGTGTGGTGGTAGCTAGTGTGTGGAAGATATCATTCATAGCGCTTCAATATACCATCTTCTATAACATCATAATATTCTAAAAAAGCACCGAGTTTCGTACTCGAAGCGGTTGTGGAGGCTGGGAATTGTGCAGAATGCTCAGGGATGAGGATATATTGATTTTTTGACAAGAAGCGGAGAGATAGGAGGTGCTCTTCTACGACCGCGCTGAAAAAGCTGCTTCCGAACCGCGTGGAATTCGTGGATCGAAGTAGTAGGTGGGACTTGAACGCTTCTTCCTTCAGAACACTTTTCCCTCTTGTCCTCGACTATAGGTTTGTGGAGAGAGGGGATATAGATTCCTTTTACTATATCATCTTACCGTTTCGTGGGGTTCGGTTTTTAGAAGCATATTCTACAACCGAATACCAGGTCCACCACCACCATCATCATCACTCTCGCTCCCATATCCCGTGTTCTTCTTACCTCCTATACCGACGTACTTAGAGCCCTATTTCATCTCTATGCATTGTTGGATCCCTCTTGGGCTACTACGGGACCGGGCTTGATCCTCTACGAATCTACCAAGGCTTTGTGAGAGAAGTTGCCTATAAAATCCAGAACTTGTTCTAGCAGGAGCCTATATCCGCTCATTCTTCTTGCAGATGCACAACGAGTTTGTGGGATCCTTCTCTCTTAGTCTGTCCCCGTATCGGAGAGGAACACACGGGCTTTTTAGAAGGACGGGCCGTGTTCGGTTCTTTCGGGGTTTTGTACAAACCCTCTGGTTCTCTTCTACTGGATATATCGTTTTTAGTTGGTGGTGGTGAGTCTCGGGAAGTGTTATGCATGATGGAAATGAAGGGAGAAGATCTGAAATGCAGGATGTATGTATGTGGAGACCCGTTCCTACTATTCCTATACAGCTCTAGAGTTGAAGAATAAGGAGAAACTAAAATATATATTTCTGTTCTCTGTGTGTGTGTGGAAACTGTACGGCTCCTCGGTCGCTGCTGCTTCGAGGTTCTCTATTCAGCGCTGCCAATTCCTTGGCTCCCAGAGCTAGCTAGAGAAGAAGAAGTCTTCAGCAGGTCTAGCCAATTATTCTTCGTTCGTGGATCAATAAAAGCATTCGAGCTTGGTTTTGCCATCAGAGCAATCAAAGAGACGCATTAGAGAGAGAGTTACTACGGCACGACTCCGCTATTGGCTACCACGACAGGAATACTTGGAGTACCGCTGCTGCTGCCTAGTACACTGCTAGTGGTCATTCATTATTGCCTGGTTGTGAAGAAGGTGATGTTATTATGATGTTCCTACGGTCTCATCATCAGCCTCCTCGCAGATCCTAGTCCATCCATCCGTATACATACGATTTATATAGAGATACACTTTTCCCCACAGTTCTTGTACACTGAGTTGACTTGGTTCGTTCGTGGTTACTGTTCTACTCTTCCATCTCTAAACTCAAATACTACCTGCACTTTGTAAAAAGTGAAGAAGAGTTTTTTTTAGAATTCAGAGAGAGAGAGAGAGAGAGAGAGAGAGAAGAGAGACTCTTTTTTTTACAACACGACATCCCATTGTTAAACACATATCACGTTCATACTAGAAGAGGACTACATAAAAATTCAGCCGGAAGTACAGTCGGACCGTTTCGGCCCTCATCACTCATCTTCTCCCCAGTCTCATCATCATCATCATCATCATCGTCATCATCATCATCATAATCTTTACAACAAAACCGTACACATACATACACACATATCAGTTCTCGTCTCTCTCCAACAACTCGACTTTCTGTCAGGGGCTCCGAGAAATTCCTCCGAAATCATTGAGAGAAAATAATAACAATAATACTATACCGAACTTGATCACCCGGATCTAAGGGATCCCAACTCTCCGGCAAAAGTGTCAAGTATCAAGCAAGATGTGGATGAGTAGAGCAAGTCCATCATTAATAACATTCTTCTCTATTAATGAGCCCCGCTTCAGAACATTATAATCGTTTCTGCCTAATAAATCTCATGTATCGCGAATCGGAGTCTCGAGTTCTCTTACACTTGCAAGTTGTAACCTTGTAATCTTCTCGGCCAACCTACTCCTACTCCGTGAAGAACGGATCTCACTACGGAGTGACAAAGTGACGAGGGTCATCTTTATAGTCGGTTATAGTCACATGACAAATCAAATACGCTACTAGTTACCAAAGCGTTAGTTACCCCCAAGTTACCCCTAAAATATTTGGACAGCAGTTTGAAAGGTTATAAATTTTGCCCATGTTAACGTGAAACAAGGGAACCAAGAAAAACATACTCTCTGGAAGAAGGCATAAATAGAAGAGGTTGTGGTTCCGAACGGACATGCAAGTTGCCACTCTTTTCCGAGAGACTGCTAAACTCCTTGGCGCTTCCATGGACGGATCTGTCATGGAGAATTCGAAATAGTAAGTTCATCATCCCCGCGTCCCCCGACCTCCATTTAATTTAAGTAATTTATTTTGCAAGTCAAAGTTTTAAAAAAGCTGGTCGTGTTTTAAGAGAAACCAAACCGCCTCATTGTCTGTTGTGCTCCACGTAGCTTGGCTACAATGTGAGTTATTCATGCATGCATGGAAGTGAACGTAACCGCAGGGTGAATTGTATTTGTATGTATACGTACGAGGTACAAGGAATCTCAAATCCCCAACATTGCCATGCATGAATCCACCTCGTATCACATCGGGGTAGAGACGAAAACTACGAAACTATGGCCATTTTATTTAATCGTGATGATACGAAATGAGTATAATCCGATCTTGTTGGTTGGAGTGTAGTAATAATATTACTATTACTTTGATGCCCTTTAAAATAAAGTTTAAAATGGGACATGGAAGAGTTATTATTATTATTAATTCTCTGTTTCATGTGTTGATGATTGTATAGTTGCATGAAGCCTGAAGCTCAAGCTGATGATGGATATGAAACCTGCTTGGATGCAATGTGTGGACCCCATTCAGACAGACTGATGGGTGGACCCATTCACTTTGACCCTACGATGAGGCATCCGGGGATGGAAGACCTCGGTCACCGCCGACCCGTCATGCACCCCATGAAGATGGACCACTACGGTCAAGATCCCTACAGTTTCGTTGACGAGATGCCTAACAACATGGACTACGCTTGTAATAACAGTAATAACAACATCCCCAACAATCCGACACCTCCTTCTCAGGCTAAGAAACGGGGCAGGAGGAAAAAAACCGATCCCAGGTTGGTTTAAAAAGTTACTAAATAATCAAGGTCAAGTTCCTCCGCGTAACTGACCCGATCAAGTTGTTGCTCGGCCATTGTACCCAGGGACTGTGAATGTTAAAGTGATAACAATTTTAAGTGAATATTATTCTCAGTTTTGCTCTTGACTATATATAACTGGAATCATATTATTATGTCTCCTTGGTTGGAGAAAAACATCATTTTGATCATGAGTTTTCAGTATTCACTGAAGGAAGAAACCTTCTTGAAAGCTTTTACATATTGGAATAGAAGGGGCAGTCTGAGTCTGAGCTTAATTAAACTAAAGGGCACAAGATTATCTAGATCTTTGATAGTGAATACTTATACATGTCCAATTCCCAATGTCCCTAAAAATTCGTATTGAACGGATTTCATGCATTTAAAAAATGTGGTGTTGGATAATGTGTTGAAGGAATGGAAGTCGTTTAGTTTAGTTCTATAACGGGATGGGGTGTATAGTCATTTATTACTGATGTCTTACCTCTCTTAGAGTGTCATTCTTCATTTTAAATACTTTAACAAGAAGGCGATTATTTTAAAGATTCGATTTTGAAAACGCTGTTTTGATTTAAATAAAGGAACCAAGAGTTTGGAGAACCAATTCCCAACGGAAGGGAGGAAAAGGCCATGGATGCAAAGGAACGGAAAAGACATGACCGGTTTAACGGATTGTCTGAGGAAGAAGTGTCCCGAAAGACTCTTCCGGACCACTTAGCTCCAAATCTGGACGTCGTCATTGTAAGGGATACCATTTTTTAAATCAGCACTGATTTTGTTCTGTTATTATTGTCTAAATATATCCCATCACGTGACCACAACTCAATTTTTCAGGTTGGGATAAATCCAGGAATGTTTGCAGCGTTTAAAGGTCACCATTATGCGGGGCCGGGGAATCATTTTTGTAAGTTTTTTAACTTGATCCCGTTAAGGAGGAATAATTATTAAGAAAAATTGTGCCAGTATATGGACAAGAGTGTTCAAATTTTTACTAATCCTGTGTTTGCTTTCCAGGGAAATGTTTGTACTTGTCTGGATTAGTACCAGAACCCTTGACAGCGGACGATGATTTCAGTCTATTACGATATGGACTTGGATTTACAAACATGGTGGCAAGACCAACGAAAGGAAGCGCAGATCTAACCCGAAAAGAAATTAAACAGGGATCTCAAATTCTACTCGAGAAGCTGCAAAAATATCGCCCAAAAATCGCAGTTTTCAATGGCAAACTCATTTACGAAGTATTTTCGGGCAAGAAAGACTTCCCTTTCGGTCGTCAATCGGAGTTTGTTGAAGGAACCAATACGGTAAGATAAATTAAGGTCATAAATTGTGTTAGTAATCCTTAAAACAAGGCATAGCCTAAAATAGTGAGAAACTGATTTTAATCTCTGTGATTTCACAGTACATATGGGTGATGCCTTCTTCAAGTGCAAGATGTGCCCAGTTACCAAGAGCAGCGGACAAAGTCCCTTTCTACATGGCCCTTAAAAAGTTTCGTGACTATTTGAACGGCCTGATCTCTGAAATTGATGAGACCGAAGTTGTTTTTCATGAACCAAAACCGTCTGTGAAAGCTGCAGCTGCTGCAGCAGCCGCGGCAAACGGTGAAACTAAAAAGCCAACTGGCTCATCCGTTAATTCCGCTATGGCAAATAATAGTGGTGGTGATGAGGGTGCTCTGAATCCTGCAAAGAAGAAGAGAGGCCGACCAAGGAAGGGGATGGAGAAAAATAGTGACGACGCAAGGAAAGCAAAGTTGTTTAAAAGTGACACTCCTAATGGAACCGACGAGAAGGATGAGACAAATGACGAAGCAAGTAAAAGCGGTCGGATGGGAGAACCCCAGCGGAAAAGACGGGGCCGGCCCAAGAAAGTTAAACCCGAGGATGGGAGTCCTCCCACCCGCAAAGCTGGAACACATACTCCGGAAGCGTTTGTTGACCGGACAATGTCAAACAATATAGGGACCTGTCAAACTCAAAAGGCGTCGTCGGTGAGTAGTGGCTATTCCACGGGTACCACCGGTAGCAGCAGTAGTGAAGACCGATGCAGGAGGGATGAAAACGGGTCCCTGTCGAATGCTGGCAGTAGCGGCCTATCACCCTCTCACCACTCGTTCACTACTCAGTCAGACTTGTCTTCCGAAATTAGCGCAGCTATCTCTTGCGGATCTGGACCTCCATCCCCCCTCAATAATGCAACAAGCACGAATAGTAATAATAATCAGACTGAGACTGTTTTCGACGGTCTTTCCATTTCAACTGGTCAATCAAGAGAAGACAGCCTGGCTCATCTTAACCATAAACACAATATTAACCAAATGCAAGGGAATGGTCAGAACCACCAGGCTCCTAACTGTAATAACAACAACGTCTATCAATCGACAAGTGTCAATGATTCTGTTGAATCTCACGACCAGTCGTACCCCCATCCCCAGTATCAACCCACTTATGACAATAGGTTCCATCAAGTGAGCAATAGATCCCAAACTTATATCCCGTCAAACTCCAGAGGTAAGTCGGGCACGAATTCCCTTATTATTATTTTAATATTTATAACTCTTGTAAACGTGCTGTATTTAATGTACTTTTATTTTTTTTACAGAAGCCGAGGAAGCGTCGTTACAAAACCAAACTACTTACCATACCAGCTACGAAACGAAATGTTTGGACATTACAACAAAGTCCTTGTCGGGTTTGGAGTCACTTGTGGACCAAATCCCGAGCATTGCGGATGCGGACGTGAGTGGAGCCGGAGCTGGGGGTTCTACAATGGGAACGGATCCCTCGATTTCCCACTCACAGACAATGTCCTCTCTACCAAGTGTGACCTCTTCCGCCCCGCACGGAGGTCACTATGGGGAATCACCCTCTAGTTTCCTTCCATACGGTCATCACGGACCTCCTTCATCGTATGCAACTGGTTCTCATTATGCATCATCACCTTACTATGCATCAGAACTCAGCGCTAGTTTCCCCGTAAATTCCCTGAGTTCAGCCTACTGTTCTCCTTCTCCGACTTCAAGTTTAATGTTTGGTTACCCAAGTTATCACGGTCAGTATTCTTCTAGCGCTGGAAGTGCAGGTTACGGACCCTCAGGGGGTCCGTCTCTTCATCTCCCTCCACCAGGTTACGGTAATCCTCCGGGCTACCCCACTTCAGCATATTCGGGTCCAAATCCTTACATGCAAGGGCACCCTATGAGTTCATCGAATTCGGTGTCTAGTGCCCAGCGCTATCCTCAGCGGTCGTTTCATCTTAGGCAAGATGGGTTAGACCTGGGTCCCTTAGGGTTTGGAGGATTTTGATGAAACGTGTAAACGGCACCAAAAAGTTCTCTAAGTTATCAGAATATTTGGACAGTCCGTATCTTTAAGGATAATGACATCATTCACCCTGTTGTTATTTTAAGAACGCGACAACGTTGTGCCAAAGTATTCATTTATATCTGAGGCTTTGAAGGTTATAATGGCAATATAGTTGGCATTCAGTTCAACCCGTTTAAACTTACGCAACAAATCATTCCGTGTAGTCCGAGGTTGTCAGCTAATAAGTCCGTTTTCATCTTCCATTTATGGTTTCTTCCAGTGCATTCCTTCGATTTTTCGCTTCTTAAAAAAAAACTTTGTACACTTCTTACGCAAAATATTCAGTGTTCGAATGGAACTGATGCTAATGTGGTACTGCCAAATTAATTGTATCTTAACTAGTTAGGATCCTGCACAATCGTTGACATCAATAATATCTCTCGCAGTTGACACAGAACTCGTAAATACATTGTTTTTGAACATTATGACAATTACAAACGATTTCTTCGAAGATCCAAGACATTAGAGTACATTACCGTAATTATCGAAACCATCCTGCAGACTGACAATGAGAAGTACGTAATCTATTCAACAACATCAAATAAATGACTTTACAAAGCTTATCTCAAAACCAATAATTAAAAAAGTGAGCCGACCTGTGTGTGCGTAGTTATCCGAATTTCAGAGTTTCATAGTCTAATGTCGAAATCGTTATAGGATTCGTTTTCGATCCAAAGAACTACCTTCTTCAACAATGCAATCATTAAATTGCCAATAGCTCTCCTAATTTATGTTAAAAACGTATTATTAATTATTTATTTTGTTTACTAACTATCAATATACATATTTATTTTGTAAACATTTATGAATAAGCTGTGTACAGGCTGTTTGCCGTGTAATTAGAGTCGGTGGATGGCAAGATTTCGAATTTACTTACCATTATTATTAAGCACGATAATTGTACATATATATAGGGACTGATGAATGTGATAAAAAATTCCAAAGAGAATACATTTTCAGCCCAAGTTAAATAGATACGACCCGAGTTATGATATTATATTATATATTGTTCTTGCATTTAAAGATACCACGATCCGGTGAATTCGGCAATGCCAATCGAATTACTTGCAATTATTGAGCTGGTCACTGTTCTGACACATTGACACTGTAGAAATAGTTGTCTGTATTTGCGCCCATTCTAACTCATTACTTAATCTCCTCAATTCTCGCTCGAGTAGTTGATTCCAATGTTTGTAGTTTTGTATCTGTATCTGTGGCCGTTAGTTGAAGGAAATCAGATAAAAGATACCTCAATTCATATCCTAGATTCCTAAATCTAGATTGTAAACTTTTCGTATCGATTTCCTTGTCTAAATCCATGATTTCATGCACATTTCTGATTACTGTTGTGGTAACTACCCCCACCGACCCAACTCCTATATCCATATCCTTCTAAATAATAACCCTTTCCGCATGTGTTGTTTGAGAAAGTCAATGACTTTAGCTTTAGATATGAGTTCTACAGTGAATAGGCTATTAAAACCGGAACGTGGAATGGGATTCATCGCTATAAATACATATATATCTATCTATCCGTGTTAAGTGAAATGATGCTAGTGTAATTTATTTTTTAAAAAGTTGCACCTTCCCTATAGAAACTTTCGGTCCGTTTGAAATATCATGGCATATCTCCAGTCGGCGGACTTGTGGTTGACAGTAAAATGTACTTCGAACTCTATTTTTTCTTCTTCTGTTAGATTCAACTTTTGGGGCTAGGATTGAAGTACATGAGGAAATGATAGTCATTAATTGCCAAGAGATTTATGTCGAAACTTGTGGTTGACTAATACTAAAACTATAATCTAATACAACTAACTCTGTATTAATAATGTTCAGATTATTTTACATCACAGGTCTGTGCTGTTGTAGTGCAATAATAATATGTTATCCTCCAAAACTCTACCTAAGATTTTATGTGAACAAGTTATACAGTTACCTTATGATTTAAAATAGGCAACATTTTTCATCATTCCTAGGTGTTTAAGTCTACATATAGAAGAGGGTAGATTTGTCTTACTCACCTAAAAACGTGTAATAATAATTGCTTGACCGAAAAAAAATATTCTTCCTATGCACTTAAGATAATACATTTCCTTGTCCGGGGACGAATACGAAGTGGTTATGGAGAATAGGGGTGACTCGTGTCCTAAAAAGCATAATGATCCATGAATTTAAAGATGTACAGCCGTACCTTTTCTAAGTCTTATTTGCTTAATTAGAAAGGACGAGAAAGGATTCTCATTTGAAATCTGTATAAATTAACTCTATAGATTGTATCACTAGTGGATAAAAATAAAATAATAATTTGATAGTAATACTAATATCATAAGTCTACTACTAAGATATGCCAAGCAAATATTATAAATAAGGTGCAGTTGTACTTATAATATCACCGAATGCATAATGCTAATGTTGAAGGCAACCAAAATCAAAGATAAATTGTACAAGGCTATCAAAGTATATTAAGTCACTGTGTAATGTATGTAAACCAATTTCTTCTGTATTATGATGATATTCAATATAATAATTAAAGGAGATGAAAGAAGTCCACTCGTTATGCAATTTTATCCTTATGTACGCTGATTAACGCCCATCCGAACAAGCCCCCATTCAGCATTTACACCCAGCATAGTCCATACTCCATCCCATAATAATTCATTGTGTCATCGTCTACTTATTCCAATGCTGTGCATTTATTTCCTCGTGTCGGAATCAGAGGTCATCCAATAATGCTATTGGGGTTACGAGACCCTCCCGGATATTTAGAGCTTTTTGATTATGATGGCAGAATTTGGACAAGGAACAAATTAATCGGATGGAGAAACTTACTCTTCTTGAGATTGGAGAAGTGATTAAAGCCAATTCATATATACGTAGTTGTGGAAGTTGCCGGAAAGTGTATGACAGATCGATGGTCATTAACATTGGGAATGAATTTCTATCGGGGAAATACAAGGCTCCTCTCCTCTAGCAAAAGCCCCATCCATTTTCGAATAAAGAATGTCGTGCGGGGTTAAAGGGGTAAACGGGAAGTACGTAAGACTACATTTGATTTGATGATATGCTTGAGAAGTGGCAATAGCAAAGCCTCAGTGCTGCCATTACTATTTACTCCTACGAGAAACATTAGAAACATGCAAAAAATAAATTCCTCCAACTTTCTTCCGCTCAATACTCATCATCCCAAAATCAGAGTCCCCAAAGCAATGCTTTCCTTTGCACACTTGAACAAAGGGATAATATAATGGCAAGCAACACGGTAGCCAGTAATCTCCGCAACCACCTACCTAACTAACTACATTTCGTGTTGTATAATACAGTTTTGCGGTCAATGTACGTACGACTTAAGACTCTTGAGAATTTGACCAACTTTTCTCAATTTTTAACCCAATCTCGTCAATAAGATTTCCCCACTAGGAACTAACTATATATAAATATAACACACACCACCTTCTTTGACTTATGAGATTTTGAGTTCTAGATATTTTTCATCTGTCCATTACATGTATAAATCCATAGCTTTTGCAGAACCAAACCAACACGCAAAGGCCTAGCAACTCTCCCTTTTGTGCCCAGGTTGATAAGCACGACAGTTTAGAGGGAAGTTAAGGCTGAGTAAGGTAATATCACTAGAGGCTTGCCTAGCCACCACCACCACCACCCCTGCTTTCTACTCGAAAAAAGAAAGCACCCGGAATAGAATATGGTTTTGGGGGCGACATGGGCATGTTCTTTAAGCCCTCCTTCCCATTTCATATCAGTCCACACGTCATTTATTATATATAGCACCTTACGAGCTATAATTCCAAGTACTAACTTTCCTTCTTATTTCACAGAAATATTTCCTTAATGATCCCCTATTGGAGAGAAAACTAGTTAAAGTAGACAGACATGTGAACGAGGAAATAATACCTGGCTGGCCATAAACATTACACATTAAGCAGAGAAAAATGCTAAAGTAACACCAAAGAGGTATATAGAGCCAAGCTTTCACTTCATGCAACTTCATACCTTTCTCTGCATGCTAACAGTCACTTTTTCTCACACCGTCAATCCCTCTCTTGAAACTTATCCAGATTCTGTCTCTGTTCCTTAAGGAAGTTTAAAGTACATTTTGAAACTTTTCCTCTTCAACCGGTCCGGTTCCTTAAAATACATCGTTGGCTTTTATACGATTTTTTCTGGTAGAAACGTTCCTGCCAACTCGGGTAAAACTGTTGTGTTGGGGGCAATATGAAACCACGCCAGGCTTTGTCCAGTATTGAAGCTTCAAGTTGAAGTGAAAGTGTCAGGTAGAGTGTAAGTATCTAGAATTTTGATAGAGTAGACCATTTCAGTAAGGGGAAAATGGAAATTTCCAGATTGTGGCAAATATTGCTTGGTGTAGTGATAGCCTTTAGTTACATAATGACAACCAGGGCTCTCAAGTGCTATGTCTGTACGGACTGTGAAGGCTACTACAACTCAACTCATGTCATTGATTGCAAGTCCAAGGAGGACAAGTGCATTGTAAGTTTTCATAAATTAACCCCCCCCCCCCCATTACCCCTCATCCTTTATTGCATTCGTTTTCTAGAAATAAAATGAGATATGAATCTAATTTTGCTGGAGTGGCCAGTGGGACTGTTAAATTGTTAGTCTAAAGCTACAAGGGTTTGGTTTGCTATTATTTAATGTTTCCATGAAATGCAGAAAACAGATAATATAATTAATTGTTAGATAAGTTCCCAGTTTTAAACCATGAAATATGATACTTAATCATTTATCTGTACAATTCTGATTGCTATCCTTTTTGAAATAACTTTTACTCACAAATTTCACCCGATCTCCTACACTTTGAAGACTTTCCGAATCAAACTTCTGGACAAAATTGTCAGGTTATAAAACATTTCAAGATATAAAATGCAGTCCCTAATTTTTTTTCTACAGAAATTGGTTTTAATGAACGGGGCCATTGACAGAACTTGTGGAGATAAGAAAAAATGCTTTGGTCGAGAGCGAAGATCGCGTCGATCTGTCAGTGACATCTTTTTTGGTGCCCCAAAACGAAGAATAGGTAAGTGTACAGTCAGCGATCTCAAAACATACGCGCCTATGTTCAACCGCTAAACATGGATTTTGTAAAGCATATCTCTTGAGAGCCATTTATCCATCCACCAATTTAAACCATAAATTATAAAACGTTCGCTGAGACTACGACAATCTAAAGATGAATGTCAAATTGGCTAATAAAACTGGAGAGAAACGTCTATACAGAGAGCTAAAATTTTAATTTTTGACAGGAATGGGGGCGATGATTGTAGAATTAGGTCACGCGTAGCTTAAATTGTCTACGAATACAGTTTCTCTACGTGTGAGTCCTACAAGTCATCAAATCCGTTATAAGCAGAGGGTGATTTATGAACTGCGTGATGCGTGATATTTGTTCGTTCCTGGACTTCGTCTTGGAGTTTGAGACTTGCTAAATTGTTTATACATTTGCATGGCGTGTGTCCAGTGTCACATATACTGATACGTTTTCAGCAACCCGTTAAACTATCAATTATACTAATCGGGTCAATCCACAACTTCTCTCTTATTATAAGCTTGGATAGTTATTATAACTTTTAGGGTTCGTTAGCTAGTAGATTTAAAATCATCGATTGATTTTTGGCGATTCAATGTTCTGGAAGCGTTTTCAATTCAAATGACTGTTGACATTGAGACGGTTTAACATTTTAAAAGATTCGTATCCCGATTATTAATCACAATTAACGATCGGTGGAGGGTGGATTTAAAAAAGTACTTAAGACGAATATTTATATTGCATTCAAGGAGCCACATTAATGAGAAAGTAGGCGAGGCCCGAGCTAAATCGCTGATTGAGCTGGTTGTTTATTTATCCAGTAACTAAGCTTGAATAGAAGATTATAGACCGTGAATCGTGAACTGCATGTGAAAGTTTCTGATCTAGGAAATAGATTAGATCCTTCGTCGACGCCACCATCATCCTGCCCCGTGTGTTAGAGAAAACTATGTCAAGCAATAGTTATTTTAGGTAAATGGTTTTACGACACTACTAATGCAATGTCAATAGGCATCCATTTCCTACTTCGGAATAAAATCCCATGGCCGTATGCAAAGATTACGGGGTTGAATAAAAAAAATTGAACGTAAGGTATACACTTCGACCTTGGGTATCAGAAAAGACATTCACGCTTTAATTCACAGTATTGATCGTGAAATTCCAGTCGCCCAATTGTATAGAAAATCTTATAAAAGAGTTTAAATTTTAGTCCAAACATTTACAGGTTAGCAGTTTCAAGTTATCAAAATTTAATTCGAGAATATTTGTCGAAAAAAAAAACTAGAATATTTTCTTCATCAGCTACACTGTAAATATGCTAATTATGAACCCCTCCTGGAATAACTTACTCCTTTTCCTTTCATAGTGTTTGGAAAGCTAAACTTCAGCGACATTTGTCATATTGAGTTATTTTTTAGAAGGTGCAGATGTATTATTAATAAATAGTTTTAATAAAGAGGCTACCATAATTTTCAACTCTTTTAGTACCAATGTAACGTAGTTGTCGAGTTGCCGAGTTTTTTCCACCAGTGCCCCACAGGGAAGTTTCCTATTAGAAAACGGAGAAAGTCAGAAAAAAAACTTTTCGGATACTTAAAACGGTATTAGTGGCTGCATTTGCAGTAAAGACACTCTGTTGCAAATGACAACATTATATTAATTTATATCATTCAGTATTTATAGAAACCTTGCCATAACACATAATTCAACCTACTTCGCACTTCCACTATTCGGTGCTAGACCGCACCCCCTAATAGTTAAACGTTTTTAGTTAATGTTAATGCCCACAAGAAATCAAACACGGAAATGCGATTAGATTTAGATGAATTCAACATTAATTTTCAAAACCCTCGTTGCATTACTACTTCGAGTTTTTTAATGGGCATCTAAAAATGAGTTACTGTAAACGACAAGAATAAATAAGCTAAAAAAATCAATCCACATTTAGGTGTACATAATACCATGTTAAGGCTAATATTACTAAATATATACCTTGTATGTGAACAAACATGTGTAAAATAAATAAAGTTTTTTCTCAGGTTTCCAGCCCTGACCAGTGTCTAGCAAATAAAACTCAGAACATAAACCTTCAATTTCCAATATTAAACCCAAGAAACCGAGAGGCATTGACCACTGATTGAAGCATGCAAGCCATGCTTATGGTTTGGCGTTCTTCAAACCTGTATGCAAAGCAAACCAACTCGCTAAATGGTTCAAGGACCGCATTTTTATTAGTCGCATTTTTACTTGAACCGCTGTGTCTAGTTACATTAAACTTCAGTTGATGTATTTAAAATGAATACCCAATAAAAAGACTACCGTAAATATGATGGACAGTCTCTATGATTACCACAGTTAAATATTGACGACTTAGTCACGCAACTTTCTCTGGCCATTTCCTTTTGCTTCGTATTGTCTCGTCCAGGGCTTAAATATACTTCAGAGTGAAAGTAAATTTGCATTCACGATCATTGCATTGTATAGTGACATTTAGGCAGGCTCTAACTCTATGTTTTGACGTATTTACAGCTCGGGGTTTACTTCCGGAACCACTTCAGAAAGAAGCAGACGGTGTCAAGGAGTCTTCGTCTATACATTGTTGTTCAGTAAGTTGGCCATGTAAATCGAATGTTTTATGGCATATAGTGAAAATGCTTTCTTTGTTTGTTAAAATCAAAATATCCGCGCAGAATTTAATACGAATCATCCTCTTAACAAACGTGTCCATATTTTCAGAGTGACGAATGCAATGGATCTCCAAGTAGAATAACATTCTCTCCAGTGATGAGTTTGATGAGTCTACTTGCGTTGTCAACTTTTACTTGGTATGGATTAAGTTCAGCGGTACCTTGAAGAAGTCCCAACTTCAGCACTTAACGCGTGACCCGACGGAATGTGAGATCTATAAAATATTCATTCACCTTAACCTGCCCTAGACGCATTTTCTTTGCCACATCGTACAAACTCTAATTGAAGTGGTGGCTTGGAGAAAAGTAAAAACCTCTAACTCCAAAAATTACGAGGAGTTTACGAGTCGAACCTGTAAAGACGTAGAATGGACGAAGTTGACAAAATACTTCCTCAAGTGAAGGGTAAATGAACCTACCGCAAACTTAACTCAAGTCGTCACAAACTAAATAATTAACATCCTCTTCTCCTGTCATCAACCCCATTGGGTTTACCTAACTTTATCGTTTCTATTCCACCTGACACGGTATATTATAGCAAGAGTGTAAAAGAGCAATAACAGGTATCCTGGAATGTAATGTAACCCCTGATTTAAACTTCAATAAAATTGTAAAATCGATGCATAAGCAATAACCCTATCGCACAGTAGGCTAATACGACTCCAATCAACTGGAAATATTATTTAAAAATTGGAACACAATTGTGCTAATTGTTAATGTTAAGAGATTTAATCAAACGAATAGGTGATTTATGACTTAATTTATTATGTCATAGTGAAAATAAAACATTATGTAGTGGTGTTGAATTGATTTTATAAACGCTTGTATTTTCGTATAAAATGTATTCACACATCCAAGAAAAGTTGCACATACTAAAAATACAAATATTCTAATATTCTAAGGTACAAATTTAAGAAGAGAAAGCAATAAAAATTTATACGAGTAGAATTTTTAGTAATCATGTCTTCGACTACTTCTATGTCGATCACTGTCCCGCTCCCTGTCCCGATTTTCCCGGTGGTGATGATGACCCCGATCCTTTTCCGAATCTCGACTTCGTCCATGATCACCGTAATCCCTACCTCGGTCACGAGCTCTATCTCTTTCGTCCCTGTCCCGATCCCTATCGCGTCTGTCAAATCCAGAATCTCTATCCTTCTTCTTATCTTTCTTATGACTACGTGAATCTGATCCCCGATCCACTTTCCTTTCCCTTTCTTTGTCATATCTGGACTCTGTTTTTGGCTTCCTTTCTTGGTAGTCGTCTGGAATACAAGAAATCAAAATTCAAGACCCACATCGAAACGCAACTCTAATTATGTGACCATCTGATTTTCTGGTGACATATGATCGTTTTTGATCAACCGTGTAAAAGTGTTAAAGCAACTTTAACTCTCACCAGAAGATGCAGAACTTGAGGAATTAGATCGCCTTCGTCTCCTGTCATCCCCCTTACTTGACTTCGAACTTGATGTTCCTTTCTTGCTTTTCTTAGGAGATTCTTTTTTAGATTTCTCCTCTATCTCTTCTTCTATGTCCATTTCGTCTTCGTCGTCATCTTCATCGTCTTCTAATACTGAGATATGTGGTGCCAGTTGATTGGTTTCTTCCAGCACGTTACGTTTCTGAAAATATTACAACATAGTCTAGTAAATATAACGAAATGTTTCCGAAAATATAAATAAATATGAATAAAGGGTAGGCAGATCAAGGAACAAATATTTTTGATAGGATTTGACGAAGTTGGACTTACTAAATCTCTGATTATTAATTAACTTAATAGGGGAAAAAGTCAAATTTTGGGGGGCAACTTTCTAATACGAGGGGGCATGATTCCCCGATCAAGGGGGCAAAGTCATAGGGAGCAACTTTCCATTCAATTAAGGGGCACATTAAAATACTTCCATGAATGAACAGATAATATTCATGTTCCATGTCCATTACTTTTATTTTATACTACAAGGGATTTCTGAACTGAAAACTGTACGGATTACAGCACCACTTGTACTAATTGAAAGAACTTAATGCACTAGATAAATGGTTAGTTACCTGCATTCTCGGTAGAATTATATCGCATGCTCGTTCTTCACGCAACAATTCATCAACATATTCGTCCATATACACAACTTCAAACGCTGAAATACAAATTATTGTCATCATCAATTTATTAAGTACTTCGTACTTAAAAATATTTTTTAATCCCCAAATCCAAAAATACAAAAATATAATACGAACCTCCTTCTCGATTCTGCCTCCTTATTTTTCGGTAATCATTAAGTAAGGGTTCCAAATAGCTATAACAATCCATTGAAGTCCCCGTAAGCCGCATATAAAAAGCTCCAAGGGCTCGAACATATTTGAACTCTTCGTTTTTTATAAATTCTACAATAATGTCTTTCTCAGGCTGGATTTGGAGCATCTTTAGAGTTAGGCAGAGAAATGGAGTTGGTTTGATGTTGCCCCCAAATACTCCTCCCACGAAACGAAGCTCCATCGCTTTGTCCACCAATAACTCCGCTATTTTTTAATAATATATAAACAATACTATTAATTAGTAATATGTTATTGCATAGTACATTTCACATTCACATAATTGTATTTTGTATTTTGCTCAATATCAAAGTTTGATGATAAAACCACAAACATTACAAATTTTGGATTTAAAACTCAGATTACATTGGCTGATGACTCAACGACTCAAGTATCGAATGATCAATCAAATATTGCATATTATAAAGTTGTAGACCTATAATTTTGCCTTTGTGCTTTCGTTTCGGTCAATCGACTGTGGACTGATTTTGGATTTTGAATTTCTATTCTATTCTTTGATCTTGCTATGCACTACTATGACCTGTGACATGAAATAATATGAATGACCTAGACAATAGATAGACAGAAATAAATTAAAAGCGCAAAAATCATGGAAAGTTGATACAGCTGAAAGTTAGCTTACCAGTCAAAGCAAAGCATTCCTCTTTCCAATATTTACTGTCGTAAATTCGAGACCGGATAATTTTTTCAACCAAATATTGTGGATTTGTCCCTTTAATGGATTTTGCGTCCTTTACAGTTCGATTAGCCATTTTACTTAAGGCCTACAACCAGTACAAATGTAAAATGATCAAGGATAAGCTGTAAAACCGCTGATCTACAATCAACAATTGGAATTTAGTTCGTTTCGAACTTCAAAATCCAAATGCACCAGCGTCCACAACAATGATCACTTTGAATTTTGTAAGGAATCGAACTAAAATGTTCCCAAGTAATTTTAAACGTGCAAAATAGAAGGCTCACTCACGGGCTTCAAGATTCCCTCGTGAGAGGCAGATTGAGACTTGCTTCCATAGTTATACAAATTGAGATAAATACGGCTGTAAAAGTCCTCCCCCGGAATAACCTTGTTAAAAATGACACTAATGTCCAATTAAAAGTAGACTCCCTCGGGGGATCGAGGTTTACAGTAAGCAATTGTAAAATTGGCAATTGGTAATCGAATACTAATACTTCACAGCAAACAAATACGAACAGATACATAGGTTCCTCCCCATTATTAACTGCACTGGGACTTAAGTATCGTAAATCTCGATTTGGTACCCCCCCCCCCGCACTTCCGGTAAAGTACCCCGTAACAGTAGACCGCCCTTTCAATATTTTGAACAGAGTTAAAATCATCTCTCCCCTCCCACTCACCGAAAGAAAACCCCACTAGTACTGTGAAATTAAGTTTTTTAGAATGCAAAAAAAACGCGTGAAGACGCAAGAAGTTTGGAATTGATTTCTACATCAAATTGTTCTTGTAAGTTTTAAACTGTTTTCCGATTTCTACTAAACATGGACCTCTCGAAATAAAGCCCCCTGAAAACAGCCAGAACTCCTCGAAACATAGACCCCCTTTTTAGAGAGTCCGAAAAATAAAAGCTAGGAAGACATCTGCTCGTAAATACAAATTCTAGCAAGTTATAGTACACATAATAATATTATATAATCTGAGCATGGAGCAAAATAGAACGTCCGATTTAAAAGCAAAGATGAAACGATGTTGGATGTAAAATCCCACTTATTTGTGTCTCCAAAAACGTGACCACCGGCAACCGGCGCGGCTTCTTTCCACTACAACCGCGACCATAGATCTATACATAGTTAAACTAGATAGGGGTGCTATGGCTCGTACTCGTCAGTGGACAGTTTTAGTGAGATTCGCGTTTTACCATGGTTTTACTAACAGACAGTAGATGACGATTAGATGAACTGTACACCCTCAGCCCCCTCATAAATTGTGTGCATGGTCCTCTACATAATGCAATTTTTTTATTAACAGGTTGTCCTTAATGTTCTACGTTTTGAATAATTTTGTCAAAAATAATAATGAATAAATATAAGCAATTATGAAAAGTCATTAAGACATTTGTGAACAGTCCTTTCCATAATTTCCCTCCTAGAATTTTTTGGTATTCAAATTCTCTGAATTCCCGTACTTTACTGTTATTGGTCCTACCAATTTTAGTTCCACCAGCCCAATTTTGGCGCTGCAAGTTAACCCGACGAAACAAAGGTAGAAACAGTATATGGTGACCGGTATCTAGTATTATTATTATACATCTATGACCGCGACTCATCAATCAAATCCCAACTCATAATTCCATGAACGTTTCAATGGAGTTAAAAACGACTTTAAGCTGACTTCAATTTAAAGCTTGGGATTCTTTTAGGGAAGTCCATGCATTCGTAGTGGCGTTGTCCAATAATTCCTGTCTTTGGAAAAAGCATATGCATAAGAATTGGGGTACTTCGGGGTTTAGATTTTATGCGTTTAGTTTAGAGCATGTGTATTTTATTCAAGTTCATGCAGTTATATTGTATCTAGTGCTGTTTAAATTACAGATTACAATTTTTAGTTTTGAATTAAATGCGAATTTTACGTCGGCATTCCGGAGAACTTATTTTTACAAAGTATCATAAACAATAAATGGATTGTTAAAGTTTTTCTTAGTATTTTTAATGCGTTGTCTTTTTTAGTGTACATAACTTTACAAAAGCCAAGCAAGCTAAAATTGCCTGGATACTTATCGTTGTAAGAAAATTAATTTCTAACTATTTGAAAGAAAATACAAATCATAATTTACAGTTTATATAGAGAGTTATTTTGAAGCAATTACCAAAATTGCATCATGGCGTTATTTTGTTAAAAATTTTCATCCACACAAAAGGCTTCGTGGTTATTATTTTCGGTTACAATAAAGCGGTTTTAAAGTTTGTACGACAAAATTGAAATGATCAAAGTTATTCAAAGTAAAAAAATATCCAAGTCTAAATATTAAAATCAAACACGAATAGATTGAATACCTGCAGGTAGAATCCTAAGGTTTAATGAAGTTTCTAAAACCCATACACTGTTTCATTGACAATATCGGTTTCCGAGTCTAGGTCGATTGTATCGCAACGGTATGCAATCCTCTCGGCCTTATCCTCCATATTAATAGAGTCATCAGCTAGAATTACGTCATATCCTGGAAAAGCTCTTCTTATATCAAACGGCATCCCCATAATACATCGTTTCATTAACTTTGCAGTATTCTCCCGAGCAAGCCGGTCCCAATCCTCTGAATCCTCTTTGGTCTCCTGTTTTATTTTCATCATTGAGCGTCGACGACTTCGGGTTCGACTTGATATCGGTGGTGTTTGAGTTCCAGTACTTCCAGTGGGTGTATTCCTAAGTCTTGTAGACAAGGATAAGGAACGGAAAAGCCCTCGTCGATTTATGCAGATGTATTTACATTCATTTCCATTCACCTTCAACTCGCCGTCAGTAAGCCTCATACTAAAGGATGTGCTCTGCTTATTAAACGTAGCCAACAATGCTTCTGAGCCAATTACTATATCAATACGATCATTTCTCGTTACCTTTAGGCTGGAAATTAAAAAGAGATATGTTAATTTCCTCATTCCGCATGGTAATTAGGTTATTGAGCTTAAGATAAGTGGTATGACTTACCATGTAAAGAAAGGTTTTGGAAACTCAAACATGTGACCCTGAACGACATTCTGACTGTCGGATTTCTTGCATCCAAAAATATGAACATCAGTAGCAGTGACCTGGAACGTCAGTGCCTGGATGTCTTTATTATTGCACATCCCAGTGATTTCATACATCCATCCTGTGAACGTTATAAGAATATTAACATTTTAACAATCTACAGTTGAACCGAATCTTTCCAATTTAAATATACTAATATTTTTGACATTTTATAGCGTAGACAAACTTTCTGAGCGGGGCTCACAGAAAGTTGGGCAGCGAATCAAGCACTGATTGTACGACACTTGCGCCCACGGGCATTTGTGATTTGTGTCGCGACAATGTTCCGTGAGCTGTGACACATAAAGACGTATGTGTCTTGCGACATAATGGCCTAACGACGTATGCATGGGCCTAACGCTTGCTCAACTTCTAAGCCTAACTACTATAAATGCGCTGTGCATCATAAAATGCTTTAAACAATACAATTTAGATCTTTGTGTAGTTATGTGCAACAGTGTTGTATAGTTTTGCATCAATGTATCAATCATCTTCTTAAATGGCTAAAATACCAGAACTGGACAATATGTATAATGATGGATAAACCCGAGAAATCCTTTTTTTCACGGTTGTCAGGATTTGCAAAAAACACTAGTTACTTATGATAATATTCGCGCTTTTTGCTGTTGGAATCTACGTAAAATTTCCTAAAAACTAGTATATAATATGTCTGAACTAAAAAATAACTTTAGCAATCTATAAGTAACTGTTAAAGTGTTATAATATCAAATACTAACAATGATGTTTAAAATACTTACTCTTTAGGTGAACAGGGTCTCGTACGGTGACAATGACCCCTCTGCCTTCAGCACCGTTTCCACTATCGTTTGTATAGTAGTCCATTGTTGGTTTTAGTTGTTTTTATTGCAAATCTGAGATAGAAAACAGTTGATTGTTTTGGGACCACCGACAAAATTCGAAATGTTCGATGAGCCTGAGCGGAGGGGAAAGGTGAACTAAAGATGACAAGAGAGAAGGTTACTGGAAGGCTAGTCTACAAGAGTGAGACGTGAAACGATAACTTGCATGTCTCCTGTAGGTAGCAATGATTCGTTTTTATTCTTATCGGCTAATCTGATTAAATTATTCAATGACTCTCAAACAGAGTCGGACAATCCTAAATCCTTATCTACAAGTCTTGTAGTTAATTCGAACTCTGGCTATAACAGTTTATCGACATTTTCCCTGGCCACTGGCTATATAGTGAACTCACCAAATTCGTTCTCTTATAAATATACTCCAAATATTTGGAACATCAATTATCAAACCATCTCAAGATCTCAACCACTCGTATTTTCATTTGACGTACAATGCCAACCAGGAGGTGTGCAGTGAAAGAAAGCGAGATACTAGAATACGAGATTCGAGATTTTAACACTGACTGTAAGACATGAAAATGGTTCAACGATAGCCTGACGGACACGGGACAACCTGTCAAACAAATGATCCCATAGCATAGACCATATAATTATTGGATAATATGCCGGACTCCACTAATAAGTAATAAATGCTTGCATTTTCGGAGAATAACTATACGTGATTTTATTATTTCATTCTCAAAATTGCTGGCATAATTAATAAACTTTTCTAGTTGTAGTGTTGTAAAACATAGATAATAGATTCCAAACTAACAATGTTGAATTAGACGACAACGAAATCATTAATTAATCCAATCGCAGTAATACCTTAAAGGTACTTAGTACGATAGGACTAAACAATATGATAATCATTATTCTCTACTTCGCTGGTGAGAACTTGTTCGGGATAAGGATACGGGAATCCATTTCTCGAATCAGTGGAACTGTGTAAGCTACACATTCGTCCCAGCCAGGCTTTCTCCAAGCTGCCTCTCGAGTCGTTTTTCTAGTTTGCAAATCGTTGTAGCCTGGAAAGTCAAATAAATTACAATCATAGCTCCCTAAATGTGTTATGCATTCATTATGAAAGTGAGCAATTATTTATCAGTCTTACACCAAATATGATGGACATTATACAATCTCCCAATCTGGGAAAAGAGACCAGCAAATGCTTCTTCATTGTGCTGTCGGAAATTGATTGCTCGAGCCCAATTGTTCCCCCATTCAATCATGGTTCCAGGTTTCAAAATATAACTTCGTATTTCGTAAATATTGTTCCCTTCTCGTTTGCCGGCTGGGGGCCAATAGCTAAATGTTAAGAGGAACTGACTGTGTCGTTTCCTCAGGAAGGGAAGGCGTTCTTTAAGCAGTTTTTTATTGTCCTATAGATTCGACCAGTACAAAACTTTCAGACTTCACCGAATTAAGATATAATTTTTGAGGCATCAAAGAAATAAAATGCACAATAATATTCGGATTAAGTAAAATACCGTATCTGCAGCCAAAGTTGATCGGGCAGCATCAACGCCACCATATCCTCCAGTATATTTCCACATGTGTATGACTTGGTCCTGATCACCAATCCCTACGGTCCAACTCCCGACCAGTTCTCCTGCTTTGAGGTCATGACTCGATTGAACATGCTTGCCACTAAAAAAAGAACAAATTGATACTTAACCATGAAATGACAGTAATTGTTCCGAACTCTGTACTCATAACATCATCCTTCCCACTAGAAACAACGTGTTGAACCTACTAGTTCTCCAAATAATTATCAAGGGCAGCCGGTTTGACATCATGGGTTTGTAATTCATAGATGATCTCCTTATCCGAGAGCATCGTCGAATGGGACTCTTTTGTCGGTTCGATTTTTCGGACAAATAATTTGCTCAGAAATCCTTCGCCGGAAGGGTTCTCTAGTCTTGGAGCTGAAATGCATATCCCCCTGCAAAATCATATAAACAGTAGAATATGATGTCTGAGTATTCAAAATTGCAAACCCACTATCAATGGACAAGGTCAAAAGGTCAAGCCGGTGAACGACCCCGGCTCGGCTTGATCGTGACTTGCGAAATATATGAAAAGTTGGATATGTTCAATTGCGTACCGTGTGGATGATGATAACAACGGACGGGAGAGAAGTCGGCTTCCGAATACCTTACACAACCGACAACTTGTCGCCATTTCAATTAATTTTCAAAACCCTAAGTATTATCTAAAAATCAGTCTCTATTATATATTGTAGGTGAAGGTGTAGGCGTAGTTTGTGCTTGCAGTGGCTCTTAGCTATAATTATAATTTAATATTTTATTCTATTTATTACACAAGACAGAAAAAGAGCTCTACTCGCCAGTCCAGAGTCGGCATACTCTTCTCAGGCCGTTGATGCAATGTAACTAATTACAATAATATGATGGACTTTAACAGTTCCCCAATATCTTTTTATCCTTGTCACTTGTAACTTTTCCCCAGCTTTCTAGCCATCTTCATATGAAGTTTACATTGATTTAGAGGATACAAATACAAATTGTGCATGTATTTGATAAAGTTATGAATTCGGTTGGGGCAGATTCAGACGTCAGCCCTTGCTATTCACGAGGTTCCAAAAGAAGGAAACTTGACCACAAGGAAGACTTTGGACTTTTGACTTTTGATTGTGATGTGACTTTTGTCTTGGACTGTCACAGCTCACAGCAGCCACAGCTATCACTCTATCCGAATCAGAGAGGCAATCGATAATCACTGTGGACAGAAAGCGAAAACAAATACAAAGTAAGGAATGCACAAATTGATCAATACAAAATAGCAACAGAATCAGAATCCGGAAATAATATGAAATGAAATACAATACCTTGAAGGCAGTTGAAGGCTTGAAATTTAACACGTTTGTTTGGTCTTGTATACAGCATTTTGCATTTATTATTGTGGAGTTGCATTGCACATTGCATTGTTTTTTTTGTTTTCTTTCTGGATCTGATAAATCTGACTCTAAATAAGTACAAGTACTTCATTCATTTACTTCATTTATGATTTAATTCGTAATTTCGTTTTTTGCAGAACTTGAGATTAAAATTAAAATTGGACGATTTACGGCAGCGACGATTGGACTTTGACCTTCAACCTTTGAGAGTTGACACGTAAATCAGTAAGAATAACAAATATGAATTAAGTTGGTGAGCTTATATTATTGTACCTTAAATTATACTTACATTAGAGTAACGCCTGCGACGGCTGCGACAGCTATAACAGGCAAAGTTGAGAATGCAAGTTGCCGGTGAGAATGTGGAATAAAACCCTTATCAACGGCCTCCCATCCCATTTATAAGCAGAAGACGGGAGGGCGCCACGGTTTTTTCCACACTCTCCGAGCCGAGCACAGAAGCGTTTGGTTTGGACATCAGACAGTTGTACTTGTACTTATTTTCTAACAATAAGTTGTAAGCCTATTTAAGATGTGAACTGAATTTAGTACAGAAATAACTGCAAGTGCGATGCGAACATTTATCATATAATTGCTATGGTAATTATAATTAATTTAACGATAAATTCTTATATTTGCAGTTTACAGTCTAGTCAATTCTCAGAAACATGAGTATCCTTAGAAGTTCAGTACTGCCAAAATGCAGCTCAGCCCCACGGTACGAATCTCTGATATTGCGAGGTCGCGTTGCCCTTTCTCTTGAAAACGTGCGTGAAGCGTCGTCGGCACCGGCGGAGGCTGTGGATGTATCAAGTGAAAAGCATCAGTATCTTCCACCAAGTGTTTTGCCCACCTACTACTTCCAGAAGTCCTTACCCAGACTTCCGATTCCAAAGTTGGAACTAACGGCTCAGAGATACATTGAAGCTCTGAGGCCACTCGTTTCGCCGGAACAGTTGGCCAAGACGGAAAAATTGATGACAGAGTTTCAAAATGGGATTGGAAACCGTGAGTGAAAGCTCGCACATGAATTGATTTTTCTTGTAATAGGAAATATGAATGTATGGAAAGGAGTAATTGATTTTCTTTTTCCTTGTAATTGTTTCAGAGCTTCATAAAGACCTGTTGGCCAAAGATAAAGTATTGAAACAAACGAGCTATATTTCTGCTCCCTGGTTTGAAATGTACCTCATGGATCGCAATCCTCTTCCGATTAATACTAATCCTGCCTTGGTTTTCGTCGAAGATGACGAAGTCATGCTTAGACTCCCTAAGTCCCGGTGGCAGCTTGTACGAACCACTAATCTACTTGTGTCCTCGCTTAGGTAGTTAGAATTTTTAAGAATTGATAATACGCTAATGTCATTGGAGTTGACCGGAAACTGGATTTATTTCACAATTTCATGATTTGTTTAGGTTCATGAAAACTTTAGATAAAGAGGCGCTAGAGCCCGAAGTGTATCATATGAGCCCCAAGAAAAGCGATACTTCAACGTATCGTACTGTAATGAAGCTTATTCCAACCGCTTTTGCGACTTATGGATCTTACCTTTTTAAGGTACAAATTATAAATTGAATACAAAACAAAATTTAGTTTAATGGGGGTTACTTTAGTTAAGATAATTTAATTGGTTCATTTAAAGGCGTTTCCTCTAGATATGTCTCAGTTTACAAATTTGTTCAGATCTACAAGAATTCCCCATAAAGGGATCGACAAAATTCAGAAAGCTGATACAGTTATTCGACACATCGCAGTGATGCGAAGAGGTCATGTTTATACTCTTGACGTTCTGGATGCCAATGGTTAGTCGAGCAGGTTTTGTCATATATTTTTACGATTTCATTTAGTCTTTGTACGAATTTCCGAAACTAAAATTTAATGAACATGAAAAATTGAACAGGTAATATACTGCCAACAAATGAACTGATGGGGGCTTTAGAATCAATACTTACCGATGATATTCAGGAATCTGCTACTCCGATTGGAATTATGACAACTGAAAATCGTGACAAGTGGGCGGAAGTCAGAGATCATATGATAAGTCAGTGTGCTAGAAATCAGCAATCTTTACAGGAGATAGATTCAGCTTTGTTTGTTTTATCACTTGATGATGAGCAACCAGGAGAAGAACCTGTTAATGTCACCAGGCACTACCTTCATTCTAACGGTATCAATCGGTAAGCTTGAAATAGTAAACACTTGGTCCCAAGTTTTTTAAGTTAATTGAACCTAATTAAAATATTTACCTACTTTAGATGGTTTGATAAGTCATTTAATATGATAACAACAAAGGACGGATGGGCTGGCCTAAACTTTGAACATGCCTGGGGGGATGGTGTAGCTGTGATGCGATTCTTCAATGATATTAATCGGGACAGCAAGAATCATCAGTGGTCAACTCAGATTCAGCCAAAACTACCAGTGATGAAACCAGTCCGATTAAGTATGACAGTCTATATAGTTTTGATTGATGCCGAATCGAAGGAGATTGTTTAACTATATCAATTTTAATTTTAGTATTCGAATTCGATGAGAAGACAAAAGAAGCTCTGAATTCAGCAAGGAGACGTTTGGAATCCCATGTTAACAGCCTCGATATCAATCCGTTCATTCTGGAACATTATGGGAAGAAGGCCTGTAAGAAATGGGGTATCAGTCCAGACTCGCTGATGCAGCTTGGATTTCAGGTAGCATATTCTAAATACTTGACAACTTGGCGCTTGAACAACAACTATATAATTAGTCGCAGCGCTAAAAATTGACTTATTTTAGATCGCGTATCACAGGATGTTCTCAGAAACAGTCACTACTTACGAGTCATGCAGTACTTCCGCCTTTAAACATGGACGAACTGAAGCAATGCGACCTGCCACATCACTAACAAAGGTATCCATATTATACCAACGTTTCATTTCTGATGTGAAGATAGAATTCTATAGTATTTTTGTTGATTATTTAGGAAGTAAGTGTTCTGATGTCACAAAAAAATTGGAAGAGTAGCAAAAGTCAATTAAAAGAATTGATCAAGAAATGTTCTGAAAAACATGGAGTCTTAACCAAAGATGCTGCGATGGGTAATTACTAAAAATTAATAATCTTTTCTTCATTTTAATAGAATGATTTGAGCTGAAATCAATATATGTTTTGACATAGGCCAAGGATTCGACAGGCACCTTTTTGCTTTGAAAAACTTAGCCCAAACTCAGCGCCTTCCGTTACCTGAAATTTACACAGATAGCTCATATGCCGTGATAAATCATAATATTTTATCTACTTCAACTCTCTCCAGTCCAGCGGTTCGAGTTGGAGCTTTTGGACCCGTAGTAAACGATGGATTTGGAATTGCGTAAGTTACTGAAATTTGTTTGCATATACGTAATACGAGTGATACCTACAACCTAATTAGACGTTTGTAAGGAATTATTTGCCATGTTTAATTCATAGATATCAGATTTGGGATACCGGCCTTGGCTGTGTTGCAGCAACATACAAAGGACAGAAAGATGGAAAAGCATTCACAGAGACCTGCAACTCCACATTTACCGATATACATTCTATAATGAATTCGTAAGTTATGGATTCAATAAAATTAGCCCTGATTAGTTTCCCGCAGGCAAAGTCAGAGATATATCTACAAATTCTAATGATCTCGAGTAGATCTTGAAACATTAATGAGAATGAAATAAAACAATCAAATCCGAAAGGTGCAAGTAACACGTACAATTGTAATTAAACACACAGTTTTATTATCGAATAAAGTAGCTATACAAATACAATTGGATCATTTCACTATTCATTGGTTCTTCGTATAAAAACAAACTATTCCGTCTTGCGCTTCTTTGCCATTGGTCTATCAAACACGTGTCTAACTCCAGCGGACTGAGTTGCATGGAATTTAAGGTTCTGTGTTGACTCGGCTACCCAAGGAGATTCGAAACTTGTGGTATCCTGGTCAACCAGATGTGTATATTTTGTTCGTCCACTTCGACCAAAGTTTTTAACTTGCATAACTTTCGGTAAAATGGTTTTATCAAAATGATCCTCCAACGTTGGTTCGGAATAATCCCGTTTGTACACATGATCCTCCTTATCCTAAAAAATGAAAACAGTAGAGACAGTTACTAAATGTACCCATTATTCATCCGTTATCACTTGTCATTTAAAAAATCCAGTGGCAGAATTCGTACCAGATAGAAAACACCTCTGTGGTAATACTTCTGTAAAAATTTGTATTTTCCTTTTTGAGCTTTATTTATAACCATCTTGGGCTTCAACTTCATCTCAAGACGACGTTCTTCTTCCGTCATTCCATGCAGGCGTTCAATTTCCAGTTTTTCTCGTTCGTACCTACATAATTTGAGTATGTCAATCAATATTGTTGGAAATACTAAACCATTAGAAAATTGAATTATTTTAACTTACGCCTCTCTCTCATCTCTGTCTCTTTTTATTCGTTTTAGCTCACGCAGTTTCCACGCCTCGTATTCCGTTTCTTCATTTTCATCATCTGTTTGAACGTCGGTTATTTGAGGGCAGTTAGCTTCTTTTTCCACATCTTCTCCAACAGGACCTCCGCTCTGACCTTTACGGTCTTTTCGAATAACATCTTCAACCAGCTTCAATGTAGTTTTACGCCTTTCTTCGGCTTTTTTCTGATCTTCTTCTTCTTGCCGTTTAGTTACTTCGTCGGTGTCCTCTTTATCTTTAACAGTCACGCGTTCAGTTTTTCGAACAAATACTGGTTTTAATCGTGGTCGTGCCTCCTCTTCGGAATCTAACAAATTGAATTAATTGCATTTAATACCTTGATGTTAATATGTTAAGGAACGTGTTTAAAATACCTAATTAAAAAATGGATGTTAAATCGTTTTAATTCGTTCTTAGGTTTACCTGTGTACTCTTCGTATTCTGACTCTGACTCTTCACTCTCCGAGTCTTTTTCTTCTTCCTTTGCTAAAAGTTCTTCCTCTTCTCGTTTCTCCAAAGCCCTTTGCCGAAGAAATGCCCGACGTTTCTCCAATTCATCATCACCTAGTTGCTCGTCTCCAGAATCAGATTCAGAATCATAGTGCCGACCTGGACGCTCTTCCTCACTTTCATCAGAATCGCTGTCCATAACTTCTGGCGCTTGAAGCCTAAATGTAAGATATCGTTATGAATTTGAATTTGAAGCCAATGATTTTGTAAAGTTATCTTTAAAGGAAGGAACTAAAGTTGAAAACAAAAATGTTACCACAAAGTTTATGCTTACTTTCTACGAGACGAAGACGTTTGCATAAGACGTCGAAGCCGTGGGTCTAACTTTTCCAGTTCTGTGTATTCGCCTCTAGGACCATCATCTCGAACCTCCTCTTCTTCTTGCTTAAGTTTAGGAGGAATGATGAACTCTTCATCCTCGCTTTCTTCTTCACTGGAACTGCGAGGGGCATAGTCGGGCCTTTTTCCGGACACGTAGCGATGAACCTTCACCTTTTGCATCGACGATTGACCTATTTCATATTTGTACCAATTCACAATTTAATAATCCAAACAAACAGTCAAAACAGTATTAGTATTGTACAGACAGAACATGTGTGATATGGTACGTCATTTATCATAAAGACTCACAGTCACTATACCATTTGACTCGACTCGACAACAATCAATCAATGCATTAGTTATTTTTTATTTATTTATCAGATTTTGTATTTATTTACCTTTTTCATTTCTGACAGCAACTGCACCAGCAGTAGACTGAATTGGACCCGGAGCATTTGCCTTTGACATTCTGACTGTCAAAAGTCACCAGGAGCAATTATTCAATATTCTTTGTCCCCCCAACTCACTAATCCGGTTCTGGCTGAATTAGTCAACGATTTAAAATCATATATTATGAAATTCCATTTTAACAATTTCTCTCAGAAATATGCGTTTTTATCTTCTAGTTAAAAAGCGGGGATTTCCCGCAAATACAATTGGATGAAATTGGGTCTGTCTTTAGCTCATCTTCACGAGTCGGGGTTCAAACTTCACTTTACTTTCGCCAACTTCACTGCACTTTCTTTAGTCCACCTCATTTCTCTCAAACGCTTAGCAGGTTAGCAGTAGTTAGCAGTGTTAGTACACGTATGACACGAAAAACAAACAAAGTCTTTGCTAGAAAAGATATTCTCTTAATCTTGGTCAGACAGGTCAGAATGGTCAGAACACGAGTCGACTGAATGCTAAGTGACACTAGGACCTTGACATGGCACTACGTGATGACATTAAGATCTAAGTTTTGAGAACAATCAAATTATATTCAAGCTTCTTCTTGATATGGCATGAACTAGACGATGCGATCGCCGATCGTCTGTTTCGGTTTCGTTCTACCAAATCTACCTCCCCACAAGAAAGAGTAACACTCGTAGTAGTGTCTAGGCATGAACGTTGAAAAAATGCGAAATGAGACCACTACCGCTGGCCTCCCTACGAATAGTCATTGGGGGCATTGGGGCTCGCAGGAGTAGGCTTAACTAGGATACAAAAGATTATTAAAACGCACGAAATTATTCCCATCCATGAGTCTAACTTTTCCTGGCCTCTGCCTTTGACGCTATATGTGGAGGTTTACAGGTTTATCCATAGACACAGACCTTTATCTAGTTCTATTGGTTAATCGCTTGTTATTTCAACTCCTTGCTATCGCCTCCAGAGGCCAGGGTACGTTTAATGGAAAAAACATTGTCGTGAGGCTTAAGTAACTCTGTTTTTTATTTTTAAACGCTGCATGAGCATAGGTACATGTATACTTGATAATATGGTTATGATGTTATCGAGTATGTTTAGGATTACGGTTAAAAACACAAACATTAAAAAATTAAAATTATCTGGTGAAACCCGAATGACCTTGATTTTGATCGAAAGATATTTAAAGACTTCATACGTCTGGCATTACTTCTTTTTCGATTTTAACTCTTTTTGCTTCTTCCGGATCTGAGCTGTCAATTTTGCATCAGTCTCTAGTTGATTGACTTTAATAAACTGCTTGTTTGAACATCCAGCCATTGGACATCTAGAAAAGTTAAAAATGCATCATTATCAATTATTCGACCCTTGCGAAATGTAAATCGGATTCCTTCGTCTTCAAGTTTGTATTTTGAAAAGCGTATTTGATTGAACATTGTACTTTGATTTGGTTCTCAGAAAATGCTTGGAATGATTTACTGAAAATATTACGATTGTTGAATTTCGATATAAATCAATAAAAGCAATCTAGTCCGGTGGAAATAAATGAAGTTGATATAGTACGTATTGAATGTAGCTCTTTTTGAAACAAAAAATACAATAATCAATCATAATTTATGCCTGGTGCATGGTATATAAGGTAATTTACCTCGTTTTGGAGTTGCTTTTAATGAGTTGAGTTATGGAGGCTTTTCCGTAAATATGTCCACATTTCTTATTCCGAACCGGATCTTTGAGGAGTGCTTTTGTGACTGGATCGTAGACTGGAGTAAGGTCTTCTTCGACAGCTTCGCAGTCATCTTCCTCTTCTTCTTCCTCTTCCTCCTCCTCCTCCTCTTCATCGTCTTTATCGTCTTCATCTTGTTCCTCAGACTCCTCTTCTTCCTCAGATTCCTCACGATCTCCTTCTGTAAATACACAAAAAATGGCATTGTAGTTTTTGAAGGTACATTTGAATTTTGAGCCCAGTATTGGAGTGATACTGATCTAAAAAAATTAAGGGTCCCTCGTCCTTACCAACTAAAAGTTTTTCAATATCTGCCATAAGACTGATGTAGGTGGGGTGTTGTTTCAAATCCGCCTCTGTAAGCCCATCCTCGTAATGTGTAATTCTTTCCATTGAATCCTAAATCAAAAATTTATGCTCCATAAAAATGTCAACTTCAAAAAGTTGATTCCAAAACGGCGACCATTAAAATGGCTTAATTTTTGCAAACGATTGGAACGAATGTCGGAAGCCGTAATCATCGATAATCCCTATTATTTTTTTGTGGTCTTACATCTGATATTCTATCGCAAGTTTTGAGAATTGCAGAAGCGTCCGAGTGCATATCATCTGGCATCTCATCCACAACTTCGGTGACAATCCCTGTCGCTCTTGTGTATGACATTTCCGCTTTTATTAGCTTCAACAACGCAACTTCCATCCGGTTTGCAATAGACTTTCTGAGATCCTCTGAAATATCAATGAGAAACGCACAAACGTCCGTTTTAGACCAATGCAATGTACCCGTTCGATATGCATCGGATCATTTTTGATATTAAACAGGACATGAAATTATTGTAGGGAATCATTATAGTTTACCGGTGTTACACTTTGGAATTGTTTCATGTGTCAATTTGTTGATGCTGTTCATTCCAAATCGGATTCCGTTTATAACAGCATCCGACAACTCCGCCTGGTCCATCGAAGCTGTCTCTAAAACCCTGGATCGGCTACCCATCTCGCTCAAATGATAATTTTGATAATTATTTAAAAACAAAATCCTGACAGAGTTCAGACAGAAGAGGTTTCAATTCAATTTCGTCTTGTTTTCTTTATTAAAATTGAATACATTAAATAAATTGCAATAAAGATTAAAAAGGTTTTCTTGTTATTCTTATCCTAAAAACGCAACCCCGCCACTCAAGTAATATTAACCAGAGTGGAGCATAGGTGGAACTTTGAATGCTAGGAGGTTGACAACGCTTTTTTACTTACGTAGTAAAAAACCGTTCTCACAAAAAGAGTAGAGTAAAACCAGGCGAAAGATTGGTAAAATAGTAGCCGACGCTTCTGATCTAATTACATTACAGAAATCACTTATATTTAGATACTCTCCTGTGATCAAGCTTGTCTAATTCGATAGTTAAAATTTATTGTGATGCTTTCTTAAAAAATGGTTAATAATTATGGGATATTTTCGTGCAGCACAATCACAATAACGAATCTACGGTTTATGGTCTTTTATAATCCGCAGCATGCTTAGACGTACAGATAATATATATGTATTTCTTTATCCTATTTCGATATTTTCGATTATATCGACAATGATTTTTACAATGAATCGGCAAAACACTCTTCTGTTTTCGATAAAAATCAACAATTAAAATCCGTACTTTAATAATATTTAAAGTAAAAGTTGAACCCATCTTCGAGTGTAAATGCATCTATAGACATTACGAAGGGAAACATAAAGATGTTTTAGAAAACATGGAGATTTTTTCAGAGGACTTAAAATAACCCTACACCTGTCCTGTTAAGAGTATGTGTATGTATTACGTTTTAAAGGGATCTAAAACAAATATTCCGTGTGGCTCTAGTGTAAGTCTGTACAAATCATTTTAAAAGTTTCTCCTTTCTTCCATAACCCCATTTAGAGTGTAAAAACAGTTTTCTAATGTCAGCCCAGAAAAATTTATGCGAATGTAGTTTATTTTTATTTCACTCAGTTTGTAAAACCATTATTCCGCCTTCAATTGTAACAGCAAAATCAGGATGTCATGAGCAAACGGAAAGGCTTACGTGTACGGATGGTACGGATATACAGATTAGAGAAAATAGGTTGTACTGTGCTCGATTTGACAGTTCTTTGCAAGTAGATCAATAAATAAAAACAGTCCTGTCTGGGCTTTTCTTTAAAAAATGTATTCATAAAAATAAATACCGTATTTATTGTAATCCTTACTCAGTTACAAATGTACGGAACAGAAATGCTTCTATTCATGCATCGCTCCGAACTCAATGAAGATAAATATTTCAAAAAATCCGTTGTCCATCCTAAAGATCCTTGATTTTAAATGGATGCTGTATTCCTTAAAATGACATTCATTTATCGGTCACATACATCACATGAAACCCTCGAACCTCCGTTCATAAGCCTTCGTAAATGGCAATGACAATAAATCGAACCTGCACATCCTTCTGAGAGTTCTGATATACAGAAATAGACAGCAATTATTGGTTTTGGTTTACGGATGAAAGAGCAAGCTGACTCACTTTTTTGTTTAGACGAAGCAAAAAGTGTATTAAACGTGTCAATCGTCATGGGTTCATTACTGACGGAGGGGAATTAAGGAATCACTTTGTCAAGTTTATGGTTTGTGGCTCATCAACTGATCAAATCGATTCACATATAAAACAAAACGATTGTCAAGATGATCGGTTCATACATCGGAATTCGTCACGAGTAACAACATCTAGTTCCACCTTTAATTTCCCTTGTCTATTCCTTCTTGAAACCTGTCAACTAAATCAATAAATACAGACTAAATCGTTCTTAACGTCTCAGTGAGTGTTTCATTCGGAAAAGTAAAAACTTGTACAAAAATGTCCTCTCCATTTACGGGCCGAGGCTGTGCTCTGATATTCGTTTTGGTGATGATAGGCCTGTCATACTCACTGGCCGAATCGGAGGAGTCTTTGGCATGGAAGTTGCTTAAGAAGAAGACTGCCTCCGATTTCTTGTCAAAAGGTTCGACCAAGAAGTTGGAAGTGTCGAAACCCGCTGAGGACGCTAGTAAATCCGTCTTGGCTACCCCAACAAGGTCAACAACTTCAAGTTCAAGGGACAAAGATACTGTAAGACAGTACGGTCATTATTCGTCATCAAGCTATGGCGGCAGTGGGGGTGGGTATGATATCTACACATTAATTGCAGTATCAGCCTTCGCGGCTCTTTTCGGAGCATTAGTCTTCGAACTTGTAACAAACGGCTGTAAGCAGAACTTTCTAATTCATTTATCCAAGCCAAAATTATTCATTAGAGCCCAACTTTTACTATGCTATTGCAGCTTTGAGATCAATGGACTCGGCTACCCTTCAACTTCCCTTTGGGCTCGACTCCGAACAACTTCCCATTTTAGTTGCAAAAATTACTGATTGGGTTTCCAACACCCCTTGGATGGAACAAGCCGTCGGGGCTGGAAAATCCCGAACTTTGAGAGATGTGGGGAGTCAGATTGGTGTCTCTAAATGGATTCAGGCATACAAGAAGGATCCCGTTGAGTTCCAATGCGTCAGGAAATATGCTTGCGAGACCCTGGCTGGCTCCGAAATGATTTCAAGGTCAATGAAGTCTCCATTTGGTGGTATTGTTTTGTAAGTACATGCATGTGCCTTTTGACATTTTAAATTCATCTAGATGAGCATAAACTCGAGGTGTTAATCAATTTTTTTTTCGGACACAGGGCCGCAGTAAGTGCCCTTATAGAGGAAGGTGACCAGCTTCGATCAATTGTCCGGGAAACTGTTGGAAATCCTGACAATTGTCAAGACATGGCTCCATGGGAGTTCTGTGATGACGACAACGCAAATGAATTAATCTCTATGAACTAGAAACAATAATAAACATAATTTAAGAGCACATTTTTACACGGGTGCAAAACCTCATCAAAAGTTTTCAACATCTCAATATCTATTTTTCAGTCTTACTATTGCCAACGCCAATTTTATTTAAAACATGACCAGTATTACTGCCCTTGTTTCCATTGTTTGTAGGCCAAACTTATTTTTATACATAACTGTTGTTCCACTAGAATAATAAAAAACCGAAGTTATATTTGATATGTAATCAACATGGATTAATTTGGCTTTATTTTCATTGTTGTGGATAACTGCATGGGATTCAATAAGATGAAACTTGGCTTCTGGGTTAATTTTAGCGTATGTGTGAAAACTCACAAAACCATTGGAATTCGGCTATGTGAGATGTGAGAAATAAAGGCCCAGACTGAGTTGAACACAAATAAAATGTATTTCCTAACATTAAAACAGCCTAGATTTTACTGAATAGTTCAACGATTCCCAACATCTCAACCTATTGTATTTCTAGACTGTGTATAATATTATTATAGAGAACGGATATTCTCGTCCGAAATTCCGTAAAAAAACAATTGAGACAAATAAGCACAGCATCTCATTACAACCAATAATGTAACTTCCATTAGATAACTTCAATTACTAAATGCAACTTGATGAAAAATGCTTTTTTTGGTCATGGTCGTTGCTTTGTAAAAGATCGGTGACAACAATAGACCCTCATCAATTACATGAGATCCGCGGTGTGAAACTCTGCACTGTGAAATGTTATTTATGCCGTTGGTAGTGTTCCTGTCGATTTCCTAAACACTTTAGCAACTGAAAGCATCCATTGTTTTCGGAATAGCGGAACTGCGTACTCCGGTATATAGTTTTCTGAGTCGAGAGTAAACAAAACGGCGAAGGAAAGAATTGACCATTGTTAGAAGCTATAGCTGAATCTGATCTCAATAATCATCTAAAACCTACTGAGCCATCGTCAATGATTACGACGACTTAAAGCATGAAGAAAATCCGTAGAACGGTCCATTCGGCCTCTTCACCCATCGTTTTAGTCCCTTCGTCATTTGGCTTACCAAATTTAGTGTCTTTTCAGATTTTGTCCATACAGGTAGCAGTTGAAAGTCAGTTGAAAAAGCCTAAAAATCATTTAAGCCTCTCCGTTCTAAAAATGTGGAAATTCAGATGGCTGATCATTTTAACGGTGTTCGATTTCGGACAGACTTGGAATATATTTCCAAAATTACCCCAAGGGGCTTTAGAAACCTATGCAAAACAGAAGATATCGACTTTAAAGAATCTTCGAAACGTCTTGAAATCAAAGGCACTAAAGGATTGGATTCCCCCTGATGATACACAAACTTCTACAACAGCACCTGAAGACCTTCAGCCGGATAAAGTTGAAGGAAGCACGAGTGAAAGCCCTTCGAGTGCAGAAGACCCCACCCTATCATTCTTGGAATCTATCAAAGCAAGCCCAACTTTAGCGAGTAAAGAGTCCAGAGATAATTTTCTACAGCAAATTCTACCAAAACGGGACTTTTTGAGGAAACTTTTCGAAATCCGAGAGAAATTAGAACCGGAAGTGAAAAAGTATTTCACAGATAAATACAATTCGATGTTAAACAACCTCGTTCCATACAGTGAGACGATTGGAGTGCCACCCTATGTTCTGAATTCCATGAAGATACCACAGAACTTCGACCCTCGGTGGCAAGTAATAAAATCCTTGCTTGAGCCGGCTTCTAGCAATCAAATACCCGATGACCGTAAATCCGGGATTTCTTCATCAAAGATCCAAAGTAGAAGCGATGACGAGGACGAGCAGGAACTTGTAAGTGATCAAGAACCCGATGCAACAAGTAAAGGCCAAAAGAAATATATGTACTTGGCTCCCCGGAATCGGCCCAGATATACGAATACGAATCCAGACAGAGCGGGCTATGAAATCAGCTTTGATAGCGTTGGGTAAGTATCGTTTGAATAGAGACAGGAATTTTGAGTTATTAAAATTATTCCATAACTTGTCAAACTTTCCATTGTGTGTGGATTGATTTCAGAGAGCCGCAGGAACCGTACACAAGAGGATATTACTTGGATGAATACCCGTATGCAACGAAAAATGATTTAATAGCTCTTGGAGGAAGTCACGTTGCTCGCGGTCATAGTCTTCGACGAGGTGATCATGGACACGGGCACGGTGGGGGTGGGGGATATGGACATGGCGGTGGTGGTGGTCATAATATGGTCGATCCATTTTCAATCTTGGGTGGTTTAGCGTTTTTAACGTGAGTCATTTACAATTTTTAACCTTTAATATTACTTTGGATGATTAGAAAATGAATTTTGAACCAATTATGAATAAAATGAGTAGAACTTCATCATATTGAAAATTGAATGTGGTCTTAGATATCTCGGCCTTTTGATTCAACAAGCTCTAATGACAACTACAACGGCTGCCCCAACAAGATCATTCCCCAAGAAAGCTGGTGAATGGAATGTGGAAGATTTTGCCGTGATGAAACACATCCCAATGGTTTTGTCCAAACTAAGTTTTTACGACAAGCTCCTGAAGTCTTTAAATATAAACAACAAGAAACCAACCAACAAAGTAATTAAAAATGACAAAACAGAGCCAAAGTCCGTTCCGAGTCCCGCTGGTGGAAATCGTAATCTGGAGGTGGACACCAAGTCTGCCAGAAACGATATGGAATGCAACCATTTATGTCAGACAACGAGAAAGTTGATAATGCGTATTACACAAGGCTAATTAATAACATTATGTTCTTCTTAATTAAAACAATACATGTGTGATATCCGTCTCATCTCATGCATTTAAAAGATCCCCAGTCTAGTTAGATTAGGATTATATTTAGTCTTGCTTTTGTATAATTGGAAGAAGTAGCATGACAATCAAGAAGAAGACAGGAAGGATGAGACGACTTGAAGCAGTGCACGCAATTACAGGGTGAATGAAGTTGGTTTGTTCGTAGATAAACTGTTTCAGCTTTTTCGACGGATTGAAACATCCCATTTAGCTATAGAACCGGACGCTCACGACAAGGATTTGAAAACCCTGTGGCCCTACTGCACAATTCCAATATAGAATAGAATTTTATTGAGCCATGAATTGAGGATATCGATTTCAACGGCTGGGATGGTGAAGGATATTAAAAGTATGAGAATGTTAGGATACAATTTTCCTTGTAATTTAAAGTTTTAATGATCTTGATCTATTTTGTAAATACCGTAAATCTAGATGTAACACATAATAAAGTATAATATTATATGTAGGAATCTGACATGCAAACATTTTTCGTGTACGATATCGGCAGTCAGACGTAAAATTCTTCATTCAATAAATAGATTTTGCCTGAAATAATTTTCTGCATCATTTATTCAGCAGTTGCACTCACGCGAACTGGATTATGATACCAAGAATTAACGACCTGTGGTTTTTAAAAACGCGAGTCTGCGGTTCGCAGAAATACGTACTGAAAATGATTTTTTTTGTTTCCGTTTAAAAAAAAAAGTTATTGCTTCTTCTTCTTAAAAAAGAAATTGATGTTGATACAAATATATTAAATTAAGGTTCTGAATCATTTTTTAAGTCTGTATTTAGTTTAAAATTATTTAAATGTTTACACTTATGTGTGTAGTATATGATTCAGGTATGCCATTGCAGTTAATAGGAACCAAAAAATGAAAAATCTGAAAAACTCTCAATCTTGAAAAAATGATTAAAAATTTGAAATAAATGAGATATTTATCAAGCGACCAATCGGAAATAATTGTAGACTCCACTTCTCCTACATGCTCTCCAAATTAGAAGACTAATACCAAATGAGGACTTAATTGGACATCATCATTTGGTTATTTATAAAACGGATTTTAGAAATCGATCACAAAAGTGTAATTGATTCTGTAGCTAAGTACAAACTGGATCTATTGCCATTCTGATTTTTGGAGTATGACAAGTAAATCACTGGGAGTGAGCTATTCTAAAACGGATCGACTACCAACAACGCTATTTTCTAAATGGCCTCACGGTTTCTTCCATTAGATCCTCGGATAAAAAAGGATAACCGGATTCTGTTGACACGATTTATTTTGAGTGTAATATGTCATATCGATCTAAATTTATGGTAATTTTCGCCCCAGCAACTACAAGCCATAACAGGTATTTTGAGGAGGCTTATAGGATGGAAAGAAAAGTATAATTACATTTATAAGAAAACGATTTATGGTTGGACGTGATCGTAATGGTTCCATGAAACTGAGCGATCAGAGAGTAAATCATGTGTGAAGAGGAGGTCACAAAGTAATTGGGTCTGAGACCTTCTCATGATTCACATTCGTCACATGAGCAGAACATAGTGACATTGACGAGGAAAATAAGTTGTCTTGGGGAAAAAATCATCAAATTCCACTGTATGTGGACTATATCGAGCTGATAACACAAAACCATTTAGCACACATTCTTTGTCGGTACGTGATAGAAGGATGGAAAAGTTTTCGAATCGATGATACAAACAGAAACTTGGTCGGGAGCTGCAACACTAAAATTAACCGCATACTACTACAAGTAGCGTACATGTACATATTTCACACATTAAGGCATCGCCTGAACCTATCAAGAGGAAGTCAAGAATAGGTACCACCACCACCAGATCACATTCAAACTAATTCTCATCATTGTTAGGAAGATTACGTGAGCAGATTCATAGCTATAGCTATAGCTGTCTGCTGTACAAAAAGACGTTGCAGAAGGATGTCTAGATGATGGCAGTATGATTACCAAGTTGAGAAGATGATCATTGGAGCCCATGGACCGAAACGATATCAGAAAACACTGGCTCGCAGGCATCCCTTGGTACCATATAGGCCCTAGTCGTTTATTTGAGAAATCAGGTAGCGTAAAGCTTGTCGTTTGAAATCCCCCATTTACCAGAGGAGGAACTATCATTAATAATTTAGGTAAAGTTCACTCCTGTACGCTTCCTTCATTCCGGGAGGATGGGAGGGCCTCAATCACCAAATATAAGAGACTCTTCATCTCTCTTCTTCATTACAACTCCTTCAGACTCCATCCGGGTTGTTTCCGTGTTCATATACGAGCTCTTGGGAAAAGTTAGTTCTAAAATAGTGCTTCCCGTGAATTGGTTTTATAAAATTGTTTTGTGACCCGTCCAAGAGATTCTACTTGATGAGACAGTAAGAGGAAACTGCAGGAGCTCAGAAATATTGAAACACTCTTGAAAAATGGGGAGTTCTCCAACCCTACTTTGTCTCACATTAGTTTGTGCACTTGTACTTCAAAAAGTGTCCCTCTCGGAACAACTGGATAAGGAAAATGTTGGAAGGTTAATGCGGAGTCAAATTGGAGCCTTGTATGACCTCCGGAGCAAGTTGACCCGATCTGGAACCCCCTCCTCCAGCAATGTCCCGTCCGATTCATCTCGAACCGAGAAGGAAGGTCGAGGGTACTCCTTTCACTACAACCCTTCCGATATCTCCCATCCAACTTTCACCACAAGTTACGCCTCTCAAGACTTCCACAGCCGAATGGGTAAGGTTTCCGACAGTTCCGGCTCTAAGAAGAAGCATGGGGACAAGAACTGGGACAAGTACTCCAAGTACGCATACAAGACTTCCGTCAATGGAAAGGAACAGCAGGCTGTGAACAGCTTTAACATCCATGAAAATGAGACAGTCTCGGAAACGAAGGCTGTAACTTCCTCGCCTTCATCAACTCTGAGGACGGTTACGAAGGGAACAACTCCAAAAACTACAACTGCCACAGCAACCAAGTCCTCATCCTCCTCCGGTGGTTTCGATCTCAGTAAAATTGCAACAATGGGACTCGGATTAAATGATGCAATGACTTCCGTCTTGACACAGAAGTTGATGACAATGATCGATCAGGAAGTTCCACAAGGGATCCTCAATCCTCTGAAACATTTAGTTTCATCTGGAAACCGAATGGTGGAATATTGGGATAAACGAGCGAATGCAAGGGACGGGAAACCGGCTGGGATTGTTGAGATGCTTGGATATGGCTTAGAACAACTGAAGAAGTACCGAGATGGGCAGTCAATGAAGGCTTCGGACCCCATTGCTAACATCACATCCGCCTCCAAAACTCTAATTCAAGGTATGGTAACGGTGAAGAAATTAACCAACAGGGTCCTCGGCTACGACACGGACGAAGTTGCAGCGGAAAGTCGAGGCGGATATGGACATGACAGCTACGGAGGCAGTGGATACGGACATCATGTCAGCTATGGGTAAGGGTTTACACACTCTGATAACTTTTCATAGTCGCAATGACTGAGGTAAATTTGGGAAGGAAGTAACAGTTCCATTTTATGAGAGTTTTGGAATGAATTCATGAGTTCATATGGGCAGGCATTATTTGGACCCTTATGCCATTCTGGCAACCCTCGGATTTGGAGTCTTCCTTTTTAATGTAATTTTCAATCTCCTCAACAACAACAACATGGCCACTTCGGGGAGGTCAATAGACGTGTCTGATATAGATCTCCCACTCGAGTTGTCTGATATTTCCAGGTTCAATGTAAATGAAGTAAGTTTAATTAGCTAAAATCCCTCAATGACAGACTTGGGAACGTCGACAAGAACCAAAAACGACTTAAAATAAGCCAGTTCACCTCCTGATAGACAACCGACTCTCATTACCTGACACTAGTAGAATTTACAAATCAACTCCGACTTCGAAACATAGCTCTTGTGTAATTAAACATAGGATACTAAACTCCTCAAAGACCTCTTGATCCAATACCGATTAGCATGACGACTGAAACTGACAATTGACATTGACAGGGGGATGAGTGGACTTGACCCTTTTGCATTGCTGGCCGCCTTGGCTTTCGGAGCTTTTCTTTTACAATTGCTGCTGACCCTTCTGAACACGACAAGTGCTCGGTCTCTTGACGTGGTTGACATAAACACACCGCTTCTACTGTCTGACTTCCACGTGCCCAGTTTCATGACCAAGATGGACGTAAGTATCTCAACGACTTGGGACCAACTCATTTTCTATATAATGCATACATCCCTTACATAAGCTAGATCAGTCATCTAAACTAACCCTGCGATCTGATTAGAAAATCTTCGGGACCCCCACGACTCGGACGAAACGCTCCGCGGAGGAGGAGAGCACGATGTTCAATTCCATAATTGACAAGTTGGATGGGATGTACACAACTTACAAAGCCGTTTCTGGAAAGCCTTCATGTGCCAGACTTTACTTGTGCCGAGTAGCCGTTCAAGACGCGGATGCGAATGAAAGTAGCTTTACGTCCAAATTTTACATGTAAGATCACCTTCTCGATTCCTTTCACCGGCCGGAGTTGATGGGGCAGTGTGAGACTGCTAATACCAGTTACTATTATTTCAATCAAATTCACCTTCTATTTTAATTACAGGTACGGTTTAGAACACTTGGTAGGAGACGTGACAGCGAATGACTTTGTGAGGTCCATCCAAGGCCGAGTGTCCCGGGGCGAAGAGGTCAACTGTGGTAAAGAGGTGGCCGACTGCAACCCCGACGAGGAACATTGAATGGGAACTAAACCAGAGGGCTTCAAATCATTACAAGCCCCTTTCCCTAACGACAAACAATTTTGTAATCGATTTCGAGTAACTTTGCTGATATAACTGTGCTTAGACGTGCTGGAGGAAAGTGCTTCCTATTTTATACGCTACTATTTATTTATTTATATTTTAAACTTAAATGCAACAAAAGAGCTCTGGATTATTATTTAACGGCAGGTGATAGATGTAGGGAGGCAGTAGACGGTTAATCCCCGGTAAGTATCCCTGTGCAATGTAATTTTTCAAGGAGAAAAAGACTCCGCCAGAAACAACATATTATTAATTGTATTTTCCGATGTTTTATATTGATAAATTCAAGAAGGATTGTTCAGTACAAAGTCAATGCATGCAAAAAATTATCTTATCAAAACCTCCGGGCTGTTGTACACCGCAATTTGTTAAATTTAAATGCCAATATATAATAAAAATTTATCTAGTTGTAATGCATTCATTTTTAGTTTATTAATCCCGACTTTTTTCACCAGTAAATCTATTCTTATAATATTTCTCATTGATCGGGAATAAATCTTTGAAAAGCGTGCACGGAATTGTTAGTTGCGGATGAAATGAAATAAATATTATGTTTTTGGAATCATATACATTTAAATTCGTTCATAGTTTTTTTTACTCTGTAATCTGGATTGGAAATGTGGTTTTGTGGAATCAGGAGCAATATTGAGGGCATTTAAAAAAACCGATACATATAAATTCACACGGTGTTTAAAAGAAATTTGGGAGTTCGCATCTCTAGTAGTCGTTTTTTATCGAATTAAGTCTAAAAAGGTCGTTGAAGATGATTATCAGCATATCATGTTTCTCTTTAATGACACACATTCGTACAAGACAAACCAAGGAGTCAACGTTGACAAGATGTAGAGAACAAGAGAACCAGCTTCTGCATTCTTTTTGTTTCGTCTAGTTGAACAACAATAATAGATCTTTAAAAAGTCTTGATATGCATGACTTACATTAGTTCCAAATTCCTAATCCCCAACTTAACGGGACCTTCTGAGGCTTTTAAGACATTTTTAGCGCAGTTATATCAAAGCCATATACTAGAAATGAATAACTTTACCTGTCAGTTGAAGTTAGTTGTACTGTTTTGAGGTGAAAAGATGATAGCATGTTATATACATTCCTTTATACTTAATGTCTGTCGGTAATTATATTGTAATGGCTGTACAATACATGAAGATATTTTATTGATGCCAATAAAAGTACCAAAGTCAATTTAGAGCCCATCGTCCTAATACATTTCAAGCCCTTGATTTATATTTTAAAGTCAATTATTTCGCCCAAGTGCGAGCAATAAATAGTGGAAAACATTTTGTAATAACAGTTTGCAGGATTTGCCAACACGCCTATTAAATCTTCTATCGTACATCTTCTATACAAAATCTTGTATTGTCCATTTGTTATTTGTCGAATTGGGCATCGTTGACCGTCCTGTAATTGTAGTTCAATGCTGTTCGGTGTTTTTAGGACTTTCCATTCCGTTAGCAATCCAAGTCATAAAATCATCGTTTATAGTTCACCGGAAATATTTAGCAAAGGGACTGCAATTCGAGTTCTGAAAGATGACAAAAGGTTCCATTTAAGTCAAGCACGGATGAGATAATATTTGTAAACGTTGTTATAAAATGATGCTCCCTCCCTTCCCTCGATAACAACTATAATAACTTATCAAGGTTAGCGGAACCAGAGTGCCGAGTGGTCCACTGTAGATTTTGACCGGACATCATATGTCTTCTTCTAATTGGCTGCTTGTTTACAACAGTTAGAAATAAGTGTGATAGTGGTGTTCTTATTCTATTTTGATAGAATCCAAAATATTTTGGCTACGCTCTGCTCCAATGCGTCTAAACATTTTAATTCTTGTCTGATTTTCCATGTACCGTTAGTTGGGAAAACCAAATGAGCAAGATTTGAGGATTTGACATAATTTTAATGTTTTGACAATGATTTCTTGTTTATACTCAGTAGAAAGAATTGGAGTACCGCTAATATTACCTTCCGGATAACTCACAATCAGTTCAATCTTTAAAAAAAATCAAATTTCAAACTTTACAGATGTTTTTAAGGTGTAAACAAAGCCCCAGGGACTTATTTCAGTTTTTACAGTATTACTCAACGTATTAGTCAAAGGTTTCCATAAGAGGAATTTATTCTATTTGAATTTTCAGTGTTCATGCAAACTTTTTCTTCCTCAAAGGAAAATATTTTCAACGAAATTTTAACAAAATAACTCACAAATCTTGTTGACAAATTATTTGCAGGATAAAAGTTTTTCTTTTTTCCAACAAAAAACAAGTATCCAATATTTTCCAATGTTGGTTTCATCAAAAGTTATATGTCATGACAGAAACCATCTTCGGCTTATTAACCTTACTCATTCTGCTAATAAGGTTAAAAAGTTTTAAACGGTAATGTCTCTACTCAAGAGAGTTAAAATTTAAAACTATTCATACATGCCTTTGATAATAAAAATATAGAATATTTATCGTAACGGAGCATGTAACTGTATGTATATTAACTCTAACCAACTCGATTTATAAATTGAGATAATCTCAACCGGACATAGTTCCAACTTCGAACCTGAGCTATCGAAATTGTTTTGTTTTCATCAAGTGAAGAATAATTCGACGGTAATCTCTAATTTTATGCATACATTTTCCTCTGTCGAACGATAGGCATCCATGTTCTGTCATCACATCACATTACAGACGCAATACTGTATAATACAGTATATTATGATTCTAATGTAGTTATGCTTACGTCTGGATGAGCATCTAGAAAAGCTTTTCTAGCACGATAAAATCCACAAATTTAATTGGTTCAAAATGTAAAATCACGGCAATTTTCACTGTAAAAATACACATATTCTGTCAAATATTTTTAATTTATTTATTTACTTACTTACAGAAGCGATACCCTTACAAGGAAGGTAGATTACATCACAGCAATTTGTATAAAGTAGAAATGAATTTATAAAACTAAAATTCTAATTAAATTATTATGGAAGGTCATTAAATATAAAGGCACATATAATCGCTGTCTTCCATATTACAAGGAACATTTTGTCGAACGAAACTTACATTTTTCACTTGCGAAATTGTACCATCAAATAAATTGTGATATTAAAGTTTACAATCTCATCAATACACATATAATACAGGTAAAGCGGCCGTAATGGTTTATATTAACTTATACAATGCCAAAACTTTGGTCCTTTCTAGAGCTGAAACCGGACATAAGATCTAGGAAGCATAAATAAGGTAACAAACGTAAAGTAGTTACAATTAGATGCTCGTAAATTTGAAAATTTCCATCTGTCGTTGGTCAGCAATTTAGAGTTGAATTGTTTTATTGAAGTTTGAAGAACTTCTACAAAACTAAAAGTCAGACAAGGAAATTTCTCAGTTTTCGTCTATGCTTTCTGGAGACGCCCGTTCCATCCGTTTCTACTACTTGCAATCTGTAATCAGTTGGATATCCTCAAATCCAACCTAACTTGGGCTCATATTTTATTTCATCCCTTCGTTATCGACGCAAAGATTCAAAGGGTTGTATTCGAAATGAAAGGTAAATCATGTCTTTAGTTGTATTAATTGGAAATTTAAATTGATTTTCATTGCTGGATTTCCTAAATTATGAATACCTATTATTTCTAGGACATCAACTACTACTGCTCGTGTTCTTGCTAGCTTATCAGAAGTGGGATGTGGAATGTCATACACGTCCTCATGGGACTCATTTAAATCAAACCAATGGCCAGCCCATTGGAACAACAAGTCTAGTTGGGAAAAGTCAAGGCGTCAGGGAAAGGAGAGAAATCCCAGAAGCCATGCTTGACCCTTATTCAGTTCTCGGAGTGTTGTCGTTTGGAGTTTATATATTTTACATCTTATACAGTCGATATCGAATGAGAGGTCACCATACTCCTGCAGGTGGTAACCCTCAACAACAGGGGGGCGCAGCATTCTTTAATGTTGATGCTCAGGAGAATTTTGCACATATTCTTAAAATGGCAACTAAAATCATTTCTAACGCATCCCAGTTCGGGAACTCGAATTCCACGATTGATTCGGATGATTATTTTGACGGTGTGGACGATTCTGATTTAAGAAGGAAGGGGAGAATTGTCCGAAAGTGATTTGACGACATCGGGATACTTAGTAACAAGATATAGGATAGGACACATGAAACAATATTAGTTTGTATATGATTAACATTATGCTTCTTTGGTGCGTTTAATTATGTTTATTCATGTCGATAATAAAAATAAAGTTATTTAAGTTAAATGCAACTACAGTATTACCAAATGACCACAATTTATTTCGACTACAGAGTATCATAACATAATTCATGTCATACATTCTATAGAGAAGATAATCTCAAAATCTAAATCCATAAGAAATTGAAGATATTGAGAAAATCAAAATTGAGTGTCGACAGGCTTCTCTGAGGAATTCAAAATACTGAGAATCATAGCCTTAAATTTTAATTTCTTACGTTCTTTATCTTAAGTCAACTTCAAGAACTTCCGTTTTACAGAACGGATGCTCTTTTTCTTAACATAAGCTCCAAGAATTACTTCTAAACGAACATTCATATTTTAACAGAGATATTACAATAAAAAGCATAACATTGATTGCAGTTCGTAACATTTAGTTCAAAATTTTGCATGAATATAATGGTTAGAAATTTTAGATTGATTTTGTACCGAATTCGCTACCGTATATTCAATTACAGCATCGGCCTATTACCTAAAGAACTTATCTCATAAAGTCGTAATGAAGTCGTAACCGATTAGATAATTAATTATTCTCGTATCACAGCATTAGCAGCTGCCAGTAAACCCATGAACCATAAATTAAGGATCCACAGGATGTTTTTAAATGATGGGTATTTTACTTTAGAGCTCTGTAAAACACAATAATCCCTTGTAATTTGATGCTCAAATAATCGTTGCGGTCCATGCTGTTTTCTGTATTCAAATTTTTACAACGTTCAAAATCATTCAATGATTATATGTAATTTACTGTTTCAAATACCCTTTGAAATTGTAAAACACTAAAAATGTGCAAAAAGAGCAGCAGCAGGTGCATTTATTTTTAGGACTTGATAAATCATTTGAAAGGATACAATGGACGAAACCTGTAACTACTTCGCACAGTTATTGTTAGACAAGACTCATACATCACCTTCTACAGGCTATTCATTCATTATATCGCGTTTGGGTCTAAGAACCAGGAGAAATGAGCTTCCTGTTTGTATGTCACCCACCACCTAAGATGACTTCTGAATTAGTTAAGCTACCTTTTTATTTGTGCAGTTGCATTGATGTTCCCTGAATTAAAAAATCAAAACCCGTACCTCCGGACATTTATCTGGGAAAAGAATCTTATGGTTTGTTGCATTCATACCACCTTCGTCTCCAAAGAAGCATCTCTATTTACACTTTTTCTGCCCGTCTACATTAGCTACAAACTTTGACAACTACGATGTACGATTTCAACGCCAAGTGCAAACTGATAAGCATCGTCCTGGTGCTACTGATTTCCAATCACCAAGCCTCCAGTGAGCAATCTGCAATTTCCAAAGTCGTGGCTTCCGTTCTCAACCGTTACATTGATCAATTAAAAACCTCAAACAATGTCAAACCTAATCTCGGTAAGTAATCTTTAAGTCCTTACAAAAATGTATACCCTATAATTTAAAAATCTGCTTGATTTTTTATACTTCAAGCTCTGACACCGGAAACTCGAGGGCATGGTGGAGGTCACGGAGGAGGCCATGGCGGTGGGGGTCACGGGCATGGTTACGGAGCCATCACTTTAGATCCTGTGTCCATTATAAGCCTGCTAGCATTGGGTATTCAATTAATACATTATAAATCACTGTAAATCACATATTGAGATAACCATAACTTCAAGTGAAATATATCCACAGGGGCCTTCCTAATTAACAACATACTCCAATTGCTTCGAGCCAACCAGGCACCGGCGCCAGCTCCAATGACTGCGGCACGGTCGATGATGGATGACATGACCTTTCAAGATGAATTCGTACCCAAGTCTACTAACGATCTTAACAATAAGTATGTAAATTATAGACTCTTATCATTCATTTGACAAATCCAAGATCAATGTAATCTTACAGACGTGTTTACTTTCCATAAACAGGCCTTTTAAGAGCTCGAAGGAACCGGAACCAAGCTTTAGTCAGTTTTTTGAAAATGTTGGGTCACTCTATTATCTTCAACCCAAGAAGAGGAACATTTGTATCAAGAAAGTAGTATGCCGGTACGTGAATGCTCAAACGTCTCGGGAAGAAGGACAGGGGACATTTAAGATACGAGTTTTCGATTTCATGTTGTAAGGGATCCTTTGTATTATTTCTTTCGTAAATTATAATTATTGTTCGACAAGTGGTTTAAATATTATGTAAATTGACGTATTTCCTATTTACTCATCAGATCCGCAATAACACGATTCGTAGCACCGGAACTTAGCTCGGAGTCTGTAAGGGATGATGCATGTGGAAGATTCAACAAGCTCTGCAGCGATTCCCTTCTAGCCGACGCCAAGACTTCCGTCGAGAATAAAGTGTATGCTGAAGTCAGTAGCATTATTTCCAACTTGGCCGTGAAGCAGTTAGTTGGATGAATACTATCGTCCAAGGATGATGTTTCTTTAAATATGTTATAATGTATTTATCCACATTTATTTATTTTTAGATTAATTTAATTCTGAGGTTTTATAAAGGGTCATTAAATTAATATATGTATTATAAATTATTACAAGTTGATATTGATAGATTTATATCCACAAATAAAATAAAACGAATGTCGATCTGCTAACTTGCAGTTGACTTTGAAATTAATATTGCATTTCGCATCTATAGTGTCTTAATTTTTATATATGAAAACGAAGACTGTTCATTTCAACTTTCAATATCAAAGTTTGACTATGCATGAAAGAAAGTTTTTATGATGGTTCTTGAAAACCATCGATCCTAAAGCCATCATGTAACAAAAAAAGATCATTCATTCTTATCGGAAAGAATGAGGACCATGAAAAACGGCAAACGCCACTGCGTGTTTCAGTGGAAAGCAGAAATCGGATTTAATTCATTCGCAGTAATTTAGTTTTAGTCTCTTCTGATTCAAATGAACATAATTTAAGACAACATGTGTATTGATTTTAGGATAAAATGGTCGTTTTCGTAGAAAATGTTAAGTTACATAGGAGGGAGGGCCATATACCCTGTCACGATGAAAGCCAAGCTCTGGATATCGGAGATGATCATTATTGAAATCCTGAACAATTTCAGGAATCTGTAAAAGTAACAAAGTTACGATGACTTTTGGCCGATTCTCAGAGAGTTAATGATTAATGAACTAACGTTGCACCAGCATGTTATACCCCTTTATAGGTATATTGGATTAACCGTTTCGTCGACGAAAGTAGAATTCGAAACTGGTGTTTGAACTTGTCGATCTGGCAACCCTTGCACTTGACACTTAATGTCGTTCGATAGACCTTGATCTCTATCCTAATATTAAGAAAGATATGTAAAATTGTGATGTCCAGCTAGAGTCAAAACGCTGACACAGAGGTTACACGGGTGGCCTTTTAGAAAATATTCATGATTCCTATAATCGCTATGTTATATGCACACAGTATTAATTTACCTGAATACTGTTTCTTTGATGTATAATAAACCGATGTAACGGGTGTAACCAAGTGTTGAAAATATAACGATAAACAAACTAAATCTCAATTTCCCCAAAAAGCCCGGGTTTCGCACCCTGGTGTCAGTAGGAGTGGTCCCGTATTCGTCAAAGATGTTCTATTACTCATGGAAATCGTTTAAACCCCATATCTCAATTTCCCCGAAAATCCGGGTACTGCACCCTGGTGTCACTGGGAGTGGTCCCGTATTCGTCAAAGATGTTCTATTACTCATGGAAGTCGTTTAAACCCCATATCTCAATTTCCCCGAAAATCCGGGTACTGCACCCTGGTGTCACTGGGAGTGGTCCCGTATTCGTCAAAGATGTTCTATTATTCATGGGAATCGTTTAAACCCCAAATCTCAATTTCCCCGAAAATCCGGGTACTGCACCCTGGTGTCAGTGGGAGTGGTCCCGTATTCGTCGAAGATGTTCTATTACTCATGGGAATCGTTTAAACCCCAAATCTCAATTTCCCCGAAAATCCGGGTACTGCACCCTGGTGTCAGTGGGAGTGGTCCCGTATTCGTCAAAGATGTTCTATTACTCATGGAAATCGTTTAAACCCCATATCTCAATTTCCCCGAAAATCCGGGTACTGCACCCTGGTGTCAGTGGGAGTGGTCCCGTATTCGTCAAAGATGTTCTATTACTTATGGGAATCGTTTAAACCCCATATCTCAATTTCCCCGAAAACCCGGGTACTGCACCCTGGTGTCAGTGGGAGTGGTCCCGCATTCGTCGAAGATGTTCTATTACTCATGGGAATCGTTTCAACCCCAAATCTCAATTTCCCCAAAAATCCCAGGTTTCGCACTCTGAAATGTAGGTTCAGGGTATTATCATGTATAGATGATAGACATAGAGTGTAATATAAACTACCTAAGCGTCAGTTTTAAAATGAGTAAGAGCTCTATCCTGGCGTTGGACTCCTACATATCACTATTCTGTTTGATTTAATGGTTTGTTTTGGGGTTTAATTGATGGGGGGCAGGGGGTGTGACCGATTTGACCCAAGTTCGAACTTAGCCTCACTCTTGAGTAAAGGAACAAGTGTACAAAATTTGGTGACCGTAGGTCCAGCCGTTCTCCAGTTATCGCTCGGACAGACGGACAGACGGACGGACAGACGGACGGACGGACGGACGGACGGACGGACGGACGGACAGACGGACAGACGGACTGGTCATTCGCATAAAGTGTTTTCAACACTTAATAATTAAGGGGGCAAAATCCTTCGTTCAGAGGGCAATTCACCCCGATACGAATGGGCATTGGGCATGATCATATATAAGGGAGCAGCATCACTCATAGTATGATTCATCCGAGATTTGGGCAAATGTATGCGTGTGCAACATTCCCGTTAATTAGGGGGCAAATTCCCATTTTAAGGAGGCACGTTAATATACTTTCGAAATCAATCAGCTTCAACGCTGCTAAGCAATTCATATATATATAAATATCGAAATCGCTCATATGCATCCCTCATATATATCGAAATCGCTTTTAAGCGTTTTTATAAAAAGTGAAAGGGGGTGCGGGTGTGGGGTATGTGGAGACAGGGAAGCTTCCAGCGAGACTAGAGTGTGGCTTGGAGACAGTTGGAGAACCTGGGAATTAGAATAGAAGGAGGCCTGTAGGTTTGAGGTTCTCCTCTCTCGTAGATTGGATTTCGGTGGACATAGTTGTTGAGTGATTGAGTGAAGGATTTTCAAGAAGAACAGAGTGAAGAGGGAATTCCAAAACTTTCGCGTCAAAACCTCGTCTACTTCTTCCTTGCCGGCCGAAACAAGACTACAAATTATAATTATATAATTAGCAGGTAAAAATTAGGAATCCTCTTGCTTATCTTGTGTCTTGGATTTGAATACTCAAGGGGCTAACGTTGATTTGTCTATTCCAGGTTTTTCTTGATCGGTTTCATCCAAAATCCTCTGCAATTATGTCGTTCAACAAAGGAGCTGGAGCTCCGGCTCAGAAGGTCCAGAAAGTTATGGTCCAACCCATTGTAAGTTACAAATACATTATTTCAGTCCTTCCAAATTCAAAATTTAAAATTGGAATCCTTGATTTTAGCATGAATCGTGAGTCGATAATGTCGACGTTGTGACGGTTCAGAGTTAGTCACGAACGGGAATGTGGAATGTAATGTGCAATTGCAATGTGCAATGACAAATCACAATGAAATGTGAAATGACAAATGAATGAATGCTTTAAAATTAAAATTTTTATTGGTGAAATGCTTAAACATGTTTTTGAAATCTAAATCTATTTGCAATTAAATTACAAATTAAAAATTAATTGATAATTAAGATTAAAACCTACAGTGTCTTATATCAATAGCCCGAGTCAGGATGCTTCAATTCGTCTGTATTTTAAACCTATGACCTATTCCCTTGGCAACACTTGCACTACTTTGCATGACCCACACGGGCCAACCGATTTTCCCACCTTCGAACTTAGCCATCGCATTTGCAAAATACACAAGTCACAAGTGTCCCAAATTTCAAGTCGATCGGTCCAGCCGTTTGGCCGCTAGCGTGTCACGGACGGATGGACAACATGATTCCATAAGCCCTGACTCGGGCTAATAATATGAATTGAATTACTTACTTCATAACTTACCCAAACCAAATAAATATTGGTAAGATAAGTATGAATGAGGTGATGTAAAATACAAAATACGTATGTATGTCAAATGTGAAAAATGCAAATGGCAAATGACGGTTGGACTCGTTATGCAATAGCTACCAACTAACCAAAATAACCAAATATGTAAATATAATGTGTAATGTGACTTGATGAGGTGTAATTGTGATGTATAATGCATTATGCATATGACATGATAAATGAAAATCCTAATTTTTAACCGTGGATTGTAAATTGTAATTCCTAGAACTTGATTTTCCGGTACCTTCAAAATCGTTCTCGTGTCATCGTTTGGATTTACGAAAATGTGAGCCTCAGAATGGAAGGAGTTATAATTGGGTTTGATGAGTACATGAATATTGTTCTGGACGAGGCTTGTGAGATCGACACTAAAAGCAATGATCGAAGACCATGTGGTAAGTAACATTCAACATTTGGGGACATAACTTCTTTTTGTTCTTATTATATATTACATAAACACAAATATACGGTCAACGCAACAGTTGATTACAAAAAAATACAAAATTACAGCAGTAAATGTTCCAAAAGTAGTCTGATCTCCAAACTAAATGCCGGGGAAAGTTAGAGAGAAACCGGGCTGAGCTCCTGTCGGCTGCCAGTATTGTAGCTAACGGGAGGCCGTTGATAAGGCTTCTACCAAACTCTTGTGCCTCTGCCTCACCCCACTGCACTGCGCACAGTTCTCTTAAGCCTTAGCCATGTTACTATGTTGCTTTGTATTAACTTATCTACTCTACTTTAATTTGGTTGAAACATATGCAGTCAAATATTTAATGTTTTCTTTTAATAATTCCAGGTCGGGTGTTGCTGAAAGGGGACAATATTACGCTGATTCAGAGTGCAAATCCTTCTGCTTGACGGGCTGGGCTGGTCAATATTTGAAAGTTTTGAATTTGAGCTAGCTATTAATTCATTTTCTTGACATCATACGTCATTCTTCCCCTCTTCCGTTCTTATATTTGCAAGATTTTGTATATTTACAAGTATTTACGATGCGACGGACTCAACATTTACACATGAGTAAACTCGTTTTTTGTTAAAAAAATGTTTTTATTTGTCATATTAACTGGGAACAACAAAGCACCTCATGTATAATGATAATTAATAACATCTGATGTTTCATGATTGTACATTGACTATCATATCCATAAAACCCGTAAACCTCAACCATACCGTCCTAGAAATATTAAAAACTGACAGTAATATTCCATGCGTATCTTGTCTTATAGTTCAACAAATTAAAAAAATTCTAGCCTTAGTCGTTTTTATGATGACTTTCTAAGGTGTTGAAATTAGTTGAATAATTTTTGGTTTTCGTTTCATGGATTTGTAATTTTGGAGTTAAATTTCCTAACGAGCATCAACAAAAACATCAAGCACGGGTACTTGTCTTACAAGGAACTAAATACTTACAATATAAACGTAAAATGCACATTGGATATCATTGAAATGAACTGAATCCACTTTACTCAAGTTACCATCCCATTGTGTAAGCCTTTCTCTTCCTTGAACGGTTTGTACAAAGTCTGACACTACATCCATAAACATCACTCATTAGTACAATCTTTGATTTATCGTAATGATAATATTCACCTAATACCTACTAACACCAACGCAACGGAGTTTAAATTTCAGCCTTTTAAGACTAACTGAAAATATAATTTTTCAACCTACCAAAGTAAGACAGTCATTAAATGTCAACTTTGTCATTACAATCTTTAGCCTATAAAACAAATATATATATATATATATATATATATATATATATATTCATATAGGTAGTAATATGCCTCAAAAATCATAAATAAATGACAACTATTAGTAATAATTGCTAGCAGAACATATAATAATAAATACATGAAATGAAAAACAGATAATTTGAATTTCACAACTCTCCTCCTATATTGTACTTAATGTTTATAGTCAAAATCCTGCTACGATGCATGCCAAAGTCATTTTTCCAAATAAAACAATAAAACAAACCTCTCCAACAAAGCAAAGCAAAACTAAAATACTCCAGTCGTATATCTAAAATCAGTAACTCAAATTTTACTGTATTTACCTCTATTAAACCAAACTGAACTATAATTAAAAACAACCACCGAATCGTAATCTCATCATCAACTTCTGTAAAAATAGTAGTTATTGCTTTAGCATCAGTTATTCCGAAGAACTGACAATTTATACTCAGGGATGCTTGATATCCACCAGCGGAACTTGATATGCCGCATATCTGTGATGACCGTAATAGAGGATTCGTAAAGCTTATAGTTTGATATGAATCGTTACGATGTCTTCGTACTTTAGAGATTGGTTATAAGCAAAGGAGATTGTATCAAAACGATGTCACAAATTCTGCACCATAGTCCTCATTTTCAATAAACGTGTGATGGGGTAAGTTTTATGTTGGAAACTTAATTTAACCTTTCTCAGCTTTCAAACGTTGTCACTATACAAATGCAACTTTCGGAACTGGTATGGGATTGGAATACGTAGTCCTATATTTTTGTTCCGAATCACTGGCTAGGTAAATGGAACTCTTAAGTCGTTTGTCCAATAACCATGCATTCGAATTTAGGTCAGTTCCCAGAGCCTTGTCATTGTACAACAATTGAGAACGAACTAGAAGCCAGAGTTGATGAACTGCTATGGCTGGAGTCTGTCTTGGCATCTTGAACCCCCTGTAACTTGCATAACAGCTCGTCATAATCTATATTGCCACAAGAGAATCTGTTTCTACTCCATGGATGATGAGTAACCGAATGCTCAAAGGATCTCTCATGTCTTGTTCTATGGCAGCAGCTTCTCATTTTTAATAGGACTGAGTCGGAGATCGGTTCATTGTCAGGAGGACTATCCGGTACATTTTTGTGTATCTGTAGCCAGTCTCGATATCCTACAATTCCAGGACAACTGTGAACACGATATAGTCCATCTCCTTGTCGTTCACAGCAGTTCAATTCGCTTCCAGATAGCAAATTGAACCAGTGATGACCAAAGTTTAAATGGCTGCTACTACCGGACGAACTGTTATTTTTTCCCTTTTGTTGTTTCTTTGCATCCTTTTCCGGCGAAGTCAATAGATCTTTATTTGAGGGGTGAACATTTTCTAGCGTTGAAATTCCTACATTAAAATAAGAAATATTAGTCCGTCATCATATATAAAGCATAACCAGAACAACGGCTAGATGAATGATGAATATATCATGCCAACGATTCTTAAAACCTGAATTACCTGAGTTTATATCCTCATGTTTGGAATGCATTTTAAATTACAAACAAATACCATTCATATTAGACAAGAAATTAATACAGCTACTGGTAATGACAATGAAGAAAAGGGATACATCAAAATACTACTACGATTACTAGCACAGCACCATTTTCAAAAACTAAATTGACTGATTGTGCACGATTATTCTAAAAATACAAGTAATTCTGATTGTACAAGACAGAGATCATTTCAGAAATCCTTGGTACCACGAACACATTAATTCTACCGTAATTGTTTAGTTAAAATTATGTAGACAGTGAAGAACTTCAAGAATCTCATCATAGTCGATTGATGCAGGATTTTGATTGAGAAGTTTATGAATTATAATACTAATGCTGAGATACGTGAATTGACGGACCTTCAGAGCTCGACGACACGGGATCACAGTCAACCAAATCCTCAGCCATACTCCATCTTTTTGGGCGACTGCCTTCACTACCTGGCCATTCAGATGCTGACGTGCTTCCTCCGGCGTAACTTCTCCGTTTCTCGAAAGTTGAGAGATTCAAACTATAATTTGGAAACAAGGATTCCGAAAATTTTCGCTTCTCCGGAGATTTTGATTCCGCAATGGAAAGGGCGGATGGGACTTCGGCAGTTGAAGAGCTACATGAAACTCCTTCATCTGCTGACGACCAATGACCACTGTCTGAAGACCACAACTAGAATACAAGTAAGTTTTCTTAAGAAAAAATAAAAAAACTTTCGCAGCGATATTTTGAATAACCAATGACATGCCAAGGACTTAATGGTTGAGCTCTCAAAATAAAGAATGGATAAATTGTTACTAACCTGAAGCTGTCGGGATGGTTTCGGTGATTTAGAATGTATGCTAAAGCTGTCAGAGAAAACTCCATCGTCCACGGTACTTCCAGATTCAGTCATTTCCCACGATCCCGATGCTTGAAGATCATTTTCAGATATTTCTGACCCAATCCCTATATAATTCGCATTTGCAAGCAGAACATGTAGGTATTTATACTCATTCAAAAATAAAGCTGGGTTCAAAAGAACAAACAACTTTAGGCTTACCGCTTGTTCCAGTTCCGACAGAATCTGATCTAGAAAATTCTCTCAAATACGATCCAACAGGACTATTAATAGAACTTAGAGTAGGGCCAGTAGGGGGTGGCATATTGTTATCGTCGGATATATTGATATTAGAGGAGCACGAAGGAAGCACGTCAGGTTTGAATCCTTCATCTTTTGATTTTGAGTCAATACCTTCCACCAAAATTTTATGCACTTTGAATTTCTTTCCATAGTCACTAACTTCATCGAAACCTCCAGTTCCATAGGACGATGACTGTTCAGATGTTGACTGTTGCTTTTGCTGTTCCATAGATGATTTTCTACTTTTGAATCCCTTAGAAATCGATATAGATACAGACTGCCTTGTCACTGACTTCGATACAGATTCCCACTGACCAATTTCTTCTTCCTGAATGGAGGTAACATTTTGCTCCTTGACCAAGCGAGTGGGTCTCGAAACGTTGGGAAAGCCAAGGTTAATGGTGCTAGGAGGATTTGTACATGTGCTTGCTGTACGGTTCTCCTTGCCTAAAGGCTTGTCGAATTGCAGTCGAGCCATTGCAGTTGTTGGTGAGGAATCTTTTGGACTAGAAAGGCTTGGTGAATCACTAAACGGAGATAGCCGAAGCGACAAATTTATCCGCTTCCCTACGGATTTCGGTCCAGCTATTGGAGGAGGGGACAAGGATGGTAGAGGTCCGAGGAAAAAATCGGATGGTTGAGAAGTAGTTGAAAAACTGGGCTGCTGGGGATTAGTTTCAATGATCTTTTCTTGCACTAGCTGTTTTTCATATTCCAATAGCTGGCCTAAGAAATTGAAATTAGGAGATATGGTGGCTCTCTTCGATTTAACATATCTGTAAGCATCTTCACAAGTCATTTGTAAATGACGCATAACGTATGCAATGGCTATGGTGGGGGACCTAGAAATCCCTGCAAGGCAGTGCACCAGTACACTTTCATTCGACTCCCGGGCTTTGTCTAAAGAAATTATCAATTTTTATTAGATTTGAAAGGTAAAGCAGTTAAAATAATATGTGATTTAGAAACCCACCGACAAACTGGAAAGCTTGAATAAAATGAGGAAGCAGTTTCTCATTGTGACTATCGTTCACTGGAATCCTCATGAAATGTCCATCTGCGATGAATTCAGGTTTCGGACATTTGTTGCTTACATTCAACTCATAGGTTATGTTATGACTCTGAAATACAAGACTTCCATGTAATCACTGACTATCAAAAGACCAAAATACTTCGTGATAATCGCCATACCTGAAGAAGTTCTCTATTATTTGAGTCTTCCTCGGATCCCAAGTAGAGGAATGGAAGAATTCGTGTTGGTCCAGAGCTTGTGGTAGGCAAACAAGGTTGCGAGAGAGCTGTTAGGCCAGGATATTTCCAAATTTTGTTTTCACAGTACTCCGGATATAGTGATTGGAAGCCGACCAGACCCCCTAGATCCATAAAAATATGCATTTTTTATACGTGTTACAGTTACAGCCTAGTTTGGCAAAAATTAATCATACTCCAAAACAAAATACTTAGGATTAGACATTCCATGGTTTAAAAAAAATCATCAATCTAGAATTTTAATTAATGATTAACGGTTTTAATGACGATGTGTGCTGTGCACACAAGGAAATTCGTAGGATGACTTCGATGGTCTTATGGTCTTATGGTCTTAATCTTATGTTTCAAAGTCTACACTTTCAAATTTTCAAAATACTGAAAATACTGACATTTATAGATTCTGATTTATGCTATGCTACCCGTATTATCTAGAAACATAGGCTATCATCATAACCATTCAAATTAAGCATTCGATATAAGAAAGGCAGTTGGTGAATATTGAGGAACGCACAAGGCCAGAAAATACAAATATTTTCGCAGATTAATTAGGTACTTCAAATCTCAACTATACAGGACTGAGTTACTAGTACTTACCAGATAGAATGTGCACTTTCTCAAATACAAGAATCAGTTTTTTAAGCAATACAGAGATGAAACTGTCGGGGTAAACATCTTCCGCAGACTGTGAACGATGATCATAAACAATGACATCGGATGTCTCATCGATTTCAATCCGGCAATGAACGAGTAGATCCTTAAGAGATATCTGTAAAATTGGTTGATTAAAACAAATTATCATCAAAGAAGTTTATATACAAAAGCATAAAAAAAATTTACAATCTACCATCACATTTACAAGTTTACAACCCACATTGTTTTTGATTGAACTATTGATACACACACACACGTTGGCATGTTCACATAACGAAGATCTAAAAGTCTAACCGCCTACGCTGTCATTCCCACCGTCCTCTCTTTTCGCATCACCGATATGGATTTAACACCTACAATACTTTTCTGCAACTCTAAAAGCCTTGCAATTTTTCTCAATCTTAATACGCAATGCATTTATTTGGAAAGTTATATTGCGACGATGATTTCATACCAGCCCATAAATGCTATATTCCTATGCTCCAATTTTATAAATGTACAAAACCTCGCAAACAGACAGATTGAATTAACTCGGTTGTAATGTAATCTAACCTATAATGTCATTTTAGCATTAAGAAATGTTTCCCAAAGTTTACCTTTTCTTGTTGAAGGCGTCTTTTGATTAACTTTGAACAGCAAATGTTTACAGCCCCAACCACATGGTTATCGTTGTATTCCAGAAATGATCTACAGTCGATTATTCTTGCCTGTAAAATTACAAAAACGAATGTTAGATTTTGCACGGAATGTACTGTTGAGATTACAGATTATATACCAATGATCATTAAATAAAATGAGTTCAAAAGTACCTTTCTTGAATGGTCCGCAAGAATACTGGCAAGTTGTACTGGACTGATATTACAAATACGGGAGTGTCGTAAAGCCATCCCCACTAAAACCAAATACCGGCGAAATAAACTTTTGATACGAAATGACGACTGATGATCTGATCGTTCGGTGTCAGGATGTGATCCAAACTCCAGAGAGACAAAGCAGCAGTGAAAATTCAAACGGAAACGACAGGATGGGAAGAGTCACAGAGCGAAGAAAAAAAGAAGCGTCCTAGATTCTGAATTTTAATTCAGATCCATGAATCGAATAAGTGTTCTCATACTGCAGGAGTCTGACATCGTCCCAATTCCCACGGATATGTATCTGACAAACCAGAGCCCTTCGTCTTTTCGGTCCAACTTTTTTCGTCGACGAACGAAGAGTTCTGTAGTTTTTCTACCCAACAGGGGCTGATCCTCGTCGAATACTGAGTCACATGAAACCGCGAATTCCAAGGCATTGTTGTATCGGAGGTGTTACGGACATTGATTCCGGCGAAAGGTACGGATTACTGAAAGTCGTCAAGATCTAAATATAAAAAAATTCGCATTATAAAATTTTTCTTCAGTATAAAAACTTCAAAAATCGAATTGAGCCTTGCCTCACAATTCATTTACTAAATTGATTTCATAAATACTTGTAATGTAATTTGTTCGTCTCAAACCTCTCTAGTCTTATTCACTTCGAATGCAAGAATGATTTCGTTTGAATGGATTGAATATCCCATATAATATTACAAACGCTAAGAAATTTGATTCATCACTTCCTGTTTTATTTTGATCCGTTAAATAAATTATATTAGGGTACAGTGGTACTTTATCTTTCTAAACAAAATGAACAGAATGGACACAACTGAAATGTCACTATTTAACTTAACTACTTAGCCCAGAGTACTATCACCGGAGATTTACTTCGATGAAATATAATTGTTTGTAAATCTCTCATAGATTGTAGATGCGACAAAATTGATGAACTGAACTGGTGACCGTAAGAGATATGATGCTAACTTAAATGACTTTTAGTGGCACATCCACAAAGCAGGACAATCTACAATACATTATTTAAAATCTAAATATGAAGTGACCACGAAGGATATTCTCTTAAAGATGAACTCATCATGAACACAATCTAACATTAAATTCATGCTTGTTGTATGGTGATATAGTCATCTGATACTCTGTGCTCCGATATGTTCAACATAAAACATAATATGTTATTCCACATCTCTTCTTAGACAATTTGATATAGATTGGTAATGGTAATCAAGTTCTTATAACTTATTATAATGATCCCTACGGCTTGCCTTGCTGAAAAAATTTTTTCATTACAAGTTGGCCGTCAACTATCCTCACAACTTCACAAGGCACAACTGAATTTAAGGATACTTTTAGTTAATATGTGCAAGTAAACGTACTTGAGAGCAATAGGTTTAAATAAATACAAAAAGCCAACATGAGTTAAGTCAGACTATTAAAAACTTGATCTTGTGTCCATTTAACCAAGTGAATTGATACATAACACCCTCTTTCTAAAAAAAGCCTTCATATTTTCATACGACATGAATGATACGATACGATTATTTTCTGCTGGTGTCCTTTTCCTTATGACCACTTCGCATTTTTAGTCCAGGATTCATTTTGCTGAATATTGGACAGTGGCTTATTTATGCACGAGGAATATGGTTTTCAGATTCAGGCGTCTTAGTCGCGTCAATATATTTAGAGTATGAGTATGTAATTAAATACAGGATGCAATTAAATATGAAACCCGATCTACCAATGAGTCTTCGAAGAACTATTTATTATTAGTCATTCTAAATTCTCGATAGAAATATAAATACCCTATTTCCCTTTTGTACAAGCTCGGGATTCTCGGTATCGGGCCAATACTGTGCACTGTCGGCATTTTTTTAAATGTACCCAACGACAATCGCCCATCACCCTGGATTGAATCTACAGTTTACATACGCTTAAACTAATAATTTTTGTTTTTATCTATCGAAATCAAAGAAATATTTTAATTGACATTGGATCTTGGATCTACTACTTTTTTGCTTTCACTCTTTGCGCTTTATTTAACTACCGGTGACAGTCATCCACGAGGTAAGTAAACAACAATCGCTTCAAAATAATTCGCTTCGATAATAGTCGTACAAAAACCATTCTTGAACCACCGCACCGATAAAATCGCCAATTCGCAATCCATCAAAATTTTTTCTAAATAAATTCATTGTTAGCCGAAGTGCCCAAGGTAAATATTCATTTCAATCATGTATAAAAACTTGCGGACCGATGACCGAACCGATTACTGGTCAAAAATATAACTAAAAAACCGTCAGTAGTCAGTTGTTTTGTAGTTCAAAGTTTCACGCTTTGGTCAAAATGTACGAGTCAAATGAAAACTCAAGATAAGACGTTAACTCCGGTTAGGGTTATAAAATCAGGATGTACTAAAAAATCGCTGATGAGTTTCAGACAGAGCAAAAGAGTTTAGAATACATCGATCACCGAGATAACTGCCATCATATTTGCCATCTCATCATTGTTGCAAATTCAATTTGCAATTTGTTTTGTAACTACTCATAAAAAACAGCAACCCCTTACTATATCATATATACTCTATTACATATTAAATATTTATTCTTTGCATTTTACAACTTTTACACAATGCCAAATGCACAAGTACGAAGTAAGTAAAAACACAGAGGCGACAGAAGACTCACCAATTTTTGCCAATGTGCAACGAGAACGAATGATTTTTTAACCGTCTGCCGTCGGAGCGTTGAGCGTTAAATAGTTTCGGCCGCGCGGTACTCCTTCCAAAATCGCCTTACACTTACACCTTACATCCTGATCTCCTTATAGTGTACAGGACTTAGAGGAAAGTCAGCAAATTTCAAACTCGGAAGGCGAAGAAGAGGGTGAGAGTTTGGAATTGGAGAGGTCAGAGCACTCGACGCTGAACCGTTTTGAATATTTAGAAATAGACAGAGTGTGTATAGACGGAGAGGACAGATTTAGTTTGCACTTGCAGCAATGTAGTACTTACTTGTAGTTAAAGACTACTATTCACTATTCTCTATTCCCTGACTAGTCCTCCCGTCCTTCCTATAACTATATGCAGGAGCAGTTTAATAAGGGACAAGTTATTTAGGAATATGGTTTTTTGAAATAATAATAAAGTAAAAAAGTTGATATTATTATTAGACTTGTGGGGCTTAGGGATAGGGAGTGCGACTACTACTAGAAATATCATAATACTCCACTCATTCTCCTATCTTATGCTTATGAGACCACTATTGACTATAGTCTATGCTATGATGAATGTTGAATCAAATGAGGAGAGCTGACGTCAGCCCCTTCTCGTCATTTACCGACATTCTCATTGGCCCCTAATTCCATCACTTTCAGAGCCATGACTCATCCTACGAAGCCAAATCATAGAACAACGCTCCTAAAAACATCTCTACACCTTTCTCTCTCTATTATCAGCTCTTATCTCGGGATGGTATGGGCCAAGGGAATCAGTTGATTGATGCTCCGAACAGGTAACTGCCTGATCATCCTACATAAGAGAGGTGATAAATAATAGCCGTGATGATGACATCAAAATCATATCTCTTTCAACGGCTTCCCCTTCAGGATGTATCTTCAATATCCTTCCATTATACGATCTACCGTCTTATCAAAGAGGACGAGTGACTGCAAGTCGGAAAAATGCAACTTACAGCAGTCACTAATTTCTGCATCGATAATAATAGACGCATGTCGGACCAAAGCTAAAAATTAATAGAACTACTAAATGCTATCAGATATGTATGAAAGAGAGGGACGAAACAGCTTTAGTTGCTTTAGACAATTTAGATTCCATTTTCTGGCGTTTTCATTAACTTAAAGCTCTGAATTAATTATTACACAATTTAATTTTACATTGATCTAGAGCACTACTACAACTGATTATAGTATAAGCTATTCCGAGTCACAGTAAATCACTATCGGTAGTAATATCATCATCTTTAGCGTCAGGGTCTTGGGATGCCCTGACTTTCTCGATGTAGCTAAGATCCGGAACGGCTTCGTCCCAGGGACCGTAGACATTGTACTTGTATTTTTGAGATCGAATGAAGATCACCGGTATGACTCCATTAACGAAGAGGATGAGTATGAGGTAGGAGAGGACGTAGTTGATGGAGATTGTTAGGCAGGCATATGAAACGGCGGAGACGATTATTGCTAACCCCAAGGCTGTATCCCATAGCATGGTAGAAAACATGGGAAATAAGGCGAAGCACTGAACAGCGATGGTCAACAGTGCCAAGGAATGCGATTCGGACGGTAGTCGGGATGCGAGGCAAATCGCTCCAATGATTGCCGTGTTTATGGATATCGTTTTCGAGACAAAAAAGCCAGGAACTCCGTAATCGTGGGTCAGCAAGTGGGCTACAACCATGAGGAATGAAGCGGCGTTAATAGTGTCCGTGCTAATTGTTTCGGTCAGGGTCCGCAGAAGAGGGGATAATTGGTACGTAAATATGGCGTAGATCATCGTGACCGTGATGTGGCCTCTAGGAAACATGACAAGGAACCATCTTAGCCCTTGGTTCGTTCCCCAGTACCGATGAATCTGGAATATGAAATGTGCCGTAACGGAAGTTATCCAACAAGAGTACGTGACGACGTGGGGCACTATGTCTTCATTATTTAGTAGATGATTGTAGAGGACGAAGAAGAGGATGCTCGCAGAGAGCTGGAAACCGAACCGAGTCGATTTTTCGATCGCTTCATCTAATGTCCAGGTACGAATGTTTGGATTTATTTCAAGGTCTGCGAGGAAATTTGGTCCAGTGTGATTGTCCGGAAATAGTAACCGCTTGTAGAGAGGTATTGGGAAACGGTTTTTGGATTTCCAGGATCGATCCCGCCGAGGTTTCGGTTTCTCTTCTTCAACTCTGTGGTACACCATGATCTGAAACCAACATAAAAATATCAGTCATCACGTCATCAGTAAGTATCAACGAGCTCTAAAAATGAAGGGAGAGAGAAACGATATATTCCAAAATTCCAATCGGATAACCGATTCCGATTACGAATAGAAGACCGTATGTGATAATTGCGCTACAATGAACTAGTAAGGCAGCGTAAATATCCATACCTAACGCTTCTCCTTGTTTTAAGAATTTCTACCAAAACGATCATTGTTTTCAGAACGTGAATGACGAAAAATAAAATAAAAATACGCACAATTAACGTTTAAGTTGTCGGACCTGCAAAGTGCAAAGTCTGATAAAATAAGTTATTGCCAAGTAAAGGAAAAACTACTACGTAGAATGATTGATGAAATTATGATCTAGCCAGGCCTCTAGAAAAACTTTGTCCTTCTAATTGTAAGTTCTGAATATACAAGCTGAATTACAAGTTTAAACATCTCGGGTTGATGCATTTTGATTATAGATTGAATGATTGAATGCACCACACGAGGCTTTTCTAAAGAACAAAAACAAACAAGGGGCAAATAGTTTCGGAACTTTTCTTAAGATCCTGAATCCTGCTTTCATGATGGATGGGCCGCTTTAGAATACACGCATGTCACCGACATCATGTCAGTCAAGCTCTAGGCTCAAGGAGGATTTCGAAACAAGGTTACTACAACATATATATAGTGCTGACGCCTACTTGCTTTGATACTTTTTAAACAAAAAATTACTTTTGGGCTCAAGATTCTTTCTTCTTTCCGTAATACTTTTTCCTTTTCCATTATTTCTTGGGAATGCTAACATTTCTAAAACTGAATAGTATACAGCTTAACGATTTTATTTTATAAAGGATTACTTAGATCATGGAGTGGGTTTACCAATGACTGGATAAAGTATATAGCACCCCTCTCCGAAAATTTGTACAAGTTCCCATATGTCAGAATTTTAGGTTTCCGAACAAATTAAAAATAATTTTTTATTAAATATAGATAGTTACATTTCGTTAAAACACAATTCTTTATGATTGAAAAACTTCAAAAATTTCAAAAATTGAATTACAGTTTACTATTTTATGAGCTTTCGAAAATGATCATTTTGGTCATTTTTTATTTTCGACAAGGTCAATATGAAATTGGACAGCTAATTTTTACGATTTTACAGCTTTAGTATTAGTTCTAGTTCATAGCTGAAAAAAATCAAGCCATTCTGGATCTGCGAATTGGGATGCTTCCCTAGTTAGTTTGCTCTTGTTTCTTACAATTACCAAGAAATACTCATGCGTTGTTAAAACTGGTCAGTTTTAAGCTGTCATTGCTCAAAATTCCATCTTGATTTTATTGGCACTGAGTGTTAATCATAACAATAGCAATCGATGTTATCTTTATACAGTTAAAAAATATTTAATCAAAATTAGAAATGAAATAACCCAACTGAAATCTGAAATGCACAAATTGAAGTCTTTAGATCAAATCAATCTCAAATGGTAGATTATATCTCCCAACTCCGACAAATAAAAACGCCTAACACACAGTCCTAAGTTATCTTCTCGGTCACAGAGGACATAACATAAATTGTGAATCCCGCAGGTGAAAACTTGGGAACTTCTCTCGACTTCGCCTTCAGGCAAAGAGAGCGATAAAGTGACATTTTCGAGGGGAAAGTTAGAGTAGTTTGTGGTGGATAGGAACTGTCGATAAAAAGACAGAACCAAACAGAGATAATGTGGAAAGCAATGAGAGATTGTCGGAAGAAAAAAAGTTTCAGCAATCAGTGTCAGCTCGAGGAAAAACAACTCTACAACGACTTGAACTCCGTGCAGCAGCAGGAGGCTGGTTTCTCAGAGCAGAGAAAGCACGACTGAACCACCTATATTCCACCAATAATTGTTCTCAAAATGAAAAAACCAATGCCCGAATGTACAAAGAGAATATATATTTCATTCATCCTTCTGCCATCACAACATTCTGTTTCAGTCTCATATCACCAGCGACTGGAGAGAGAGAGAGAGAGTGCAATTCGACTTCAAAAAGACAAACCTCTCCGAAGGAAAGTTAACTTTCTCCCTCAAACATTTCCCTTCAGATTCCAACTGATTCTGAGGAACAGAGCCTCCCACTATCAAAGGATACCGAGTGAGGAACTGAGGAAAATGAAATTAAAATTTCATGATAGTACCTGAACGAGGAAAATTGATTAGATTATGACAATACTCAGAGTCGTTTTCCCTTTCCGTTCCCTTCTATGGAGAGGGAGAGTAACCGAAGACATCGACGGAAGAAGATACGGAGGAGGAATCTCCTTTTCCTCTCCGGAATTTCGGGATCCTGAATAAAACAGGATAATGGAAGGGACTCTGGATATCCGATATTCCAGCCGAATAAGATTTGTTTGACTTTTGTAGGCTTGGAGTTTATTGAATGTCAATTCAATCCACTCCTGCATCCCGAAATCCGGTTCATATTGATGGGACAGCATAAAAGAGAAGATCCCAGTTGGTCACCACCACAATATAATATTCTCAAACTATTTTCCGTGCCACTTCAAGTCCCTTTTTCTATCAGAGGATCTCCGAGATCCTCTCCCTATTCCTTTAAATTTATAAGACAAAAAATCGACTATTTTTTTCTAGCTTAGCTTATTCTTATACAGCAATAACCATTGAAGTAACCCACAATCTACAGCTGTCCATTCACCTTCTCAAGATATGATTCTCGAGGGTATTTTCCCTTTCCCTTCACAAAAAAGTAACCTAAAAACCTTTTGTTGCTTTTTTTCTATTTCCCTTTATTCACTCCTAAATATAAGTGAATACTGACAGAGAACGTGGTGGGGGCTACGAGGAGAAAGCTACTCACTAAATAACCGACGTCCAACACAAAGCATAGCTACACAAACACACTACCTTCCAACCAACAAACACTGATCTGATTGCGAATTCTAGTCGAGAATAAAACATGCTGCACTTTGTACGTCCTCGTGTTCCCATCGGATCTCGAAACCGGCATTTCAACATCTCTTTTACTAACTCAACCTCGGCCGTTGTGAATTTTCAGGAATTGGCCAAAAGGAGCGATACACTGCTTTCTCCTTTCTCTTACAGCTATTTCACTGACTCATGTTCACATTCTGAGAACTTTGTTTACAGGAAACTACATCGGATTCATCTAAATCCGACAAGTTATTTTTATGTGACTCCCATAAACCAGACGATAGAACCGGATTTAGTGTCCTCGCCTTTAATTTCAACTAATTTCCAATACATTTTAACCGATATCAATGAGCCAATTGGAAGGGGACATGTTTATTTTGTTTTTGTAGCTAAAAAGGTAATAAAATATGACTACGATCTGCTTAATCTGGCAATTGTGTGGACTCATAATTGCATAACTAGATTCGAGAATATGGAAATTCCAACCATCTTATAGTAGGTACAAATCCGCTGCCAAGAAACAAGTCCGGAGTTGCGGGTAGATGGTCCAAAATATCTGTACCTAATAAAAGCTTTGATCTCGAATTGGGACAAGCAGTTCATTCTTGCCTGTCAAAGGTAACGAGGAATTATGACACAATCTTCCCAGCTCCCATCCCTCTTGAGATTTATCCGCTTCGAAGATGTAAAACAATAGTTTGAACCCCAAGTAAAGCTGGTAATCCTTTGGCCATAATATTTCCAAGCTAGAGATGTCACGTTCCACGATGGAGCAAGTCAGAATTAATAATTGACACTTTGGTTCTAATAAAGAATTAGTGCAAATACAACCGCACTTCAGTGTTCAGATATGATATGGAATCGGGTGAAAAAGTTTTAGGGTCTTGCTGGCTTACAAGGATTCCTGGCAAATCAACACCGTTAACCTCACAGCTTGGAGTGCCGTTGAAGAGCGGGGACGAAGGCGAACGAATGCTGTTGGGAACCGTAAATATTGGTTGAGAAGATCAATGGAAGCAAGATTGGCTTGTAAATGAAGTTGTCAGTACAAGACGCCGACGGAATATCCAAAAACGTACAAGAACAGGACCAGTAAAGTTTGGAAAAGTATTACTCGTCCTTTGCCTTGTCATCTGCAGCTGACACGGTTCTGAGTTATGAGGTGCCCGATATTTTACACTTAATACTCACTCACAAACTAATTGAAATCGGAAAACCCCTATCCCATTCCCTCTGAATTCAAACTCCAAAGTATATTCATCTACGGTTTTGATTCAACACGGTCTTGTAAGCAATTGTTGCTCAAAGTTTTCAATCCCACAAAAAGCGGGCATAAGGGTTGATAAGCTGACTACGAGAGGAAGAATAAAAACGCTGTGAATAGAAGATGTTCGTCGGCTTCCAAATTTTATTTGTATTTTCCAATTTTTGGTTTAAAATATCAACCTAGCCATGCAAGCAGCACAATTAATATTAAACATTGGAAACTAAATTTTGCTAAAAACTAACTACCTTTTGGAAAACCGTCGTAAGTCGTATTGTAGATAGGGGTATAATTTAAAATCAAAAGAACTATCATTAAGGGCTAGGATTAATTATCCGTATAATTGAAATAGCACGTTTTAGTTTAGAGCATGTCTACTACTTTGAGTAAGCTCTAAAATCTAGAACATGTTTGACACCTGGTTTCTACATAAAAACGGAACCTATAAATTTAACAAAAAACCTACAACAATGGTTTTAGCTTAGGTAGAAGGGTCAAATCCAAATCCACCAATAAAGTCTACCGGTTTGCATCCACGTAAAAGAATTGTTCCAAGTTCCAACCACACTATCACTCCACGTAGACGGAAGAGAAGTCTACTGTGACTGTGACCATCCCCAAAATTTAATGCCCAAATAATTTGTCACAAATGAAGGGCAAAAGGAGTTTGAATAATTATTATGACTCCACAGGGCAATAAGAACATATCTTCCAGGTTGCTTACAGATACTCCGGTGACCTAAGCTTTAACCAAAAGAGAATGAAAAAGCCAGAGTTCCTCAACTCATAGCACCACAAAGAGGAAGCGCAAGCGTGTATAGAATAAAGAACACTGCCGCTTCCTCGAATCCAGACTCCGGCTCCCTTGTTACAAGAGAAAGTCTGGAGTGAAAGTATGAGGAGGAAAAATCCCAAACAGTCCCTTATATTTCCTGAGCACATGAACGGACTTGGCAGTCTATCAACAGACACAGTAGGGGCGAGTTTCATCAACCATCATCCATCCCGCATTTTTCCCACGCTTCGAAAAACTTCATCACATACAAGGAAGTTTTAATTGCCAAAGATAATCAGGTAGAGTCAAAGGATATACGATATCCAGACATGTGAGAAAAGTTCATTCTTCCCAACTTTCAACTCTATCTTTACAAGTAGAAGGGCATCCGTTTACCGAAAAGTCAAAATATACAATCCTACCACTTCATCCTATCATTATCTGCGGTTACAGGTGCAGGGGATGTCCGACAGTAAGGCCTGGTACTTTAAATCGAGTTCGATTTAAGAGTTCTACAAGGCGTAGTGGATGTTCTCCAAGTTCCTTAAACTCTAAAGAATAGAACGATTATGAGTGAAAAGCACATTGTGGTTTTTCCCAGCTGGCTCATTGACTCCGGTATGCAGGTTCTTCGAAAAATGTTTCAGCACTCCCGTCAAGCTCCCCCCTGGGAATATGGAGCGGATAAAAACAAAAGTGGGATGAATTGGAGTTATGCAAGTAATGGGCCGAGTCGGAATGGAATGTCATTTTCGAGAGGAAAACGACGATGTTCCTCTTCAAAACGAGATATTAAATCCATAGATATGAGTCTTCATCCCCGCGACAAGAAACGATGGAGGCAGTTTCCGTACGAGAAGGGCAGAGGTGACCATCCTGCCGGTTCCTCATCGGCACCCCTTCCCAATCCCTGGACCCTCTGGATCGTTTACCTAGTTGTGATTTTTGTGAGCACGGCATCGTACTCAAATTCCTTGGACGGAGAGTTTGTGCATGATGATTTAAGTGCAATTAAAACTAACGGAGATGTGATCGGGAAGAGAAGTGTCTGGAGGATTTTTCTTAATGACTTCTGGGGTAAACCCATGGCAGACCGCACGAGCCATAAATCTTATCGTCCATTGACCATCCTTACTTTTCGGTAAGTTGCCAAAACGTTCTCTTTATTTTCCCTTCCCCTTAATCTTCGGATACTTAGGCCAGTCTCATTTGACCCTAGTAGATTGTAGCAGAAGTACCAAAGTTCCCATTCCCGAATGACTCCATATAGAACCACCACTACTGATCTCGCTGAAACACTTCACTTTCACCTGCTACAAATCGATATTCTCATTGCTCTAATATGTAATGGTACTAACCACAAAAACCTCTCATGCAAAACATTCTCATCTCCTCCAAGTAGAAGTCTCACCCTCGTGCCAGACTGTCAAATTGTCAAAACCTCATTTCCTCCCGTATCTCCGTCTTGTCAATGATGAGAATAAATTTAAAACTATCTTCCAAGTGTGCACACAATGTGGTCTCCGCCCACTTCATCATGTAAGTGAATCACACATTAGAGTCCCGGTAACTGCTGCAGAAATTGGCTCGTGTGTGAAATATAAAATATTGGAGGCCGGAATACCTATGAGAACTGAAACACCTGTGTACTGGTTTCTGCTTTCTCTTTTCCCATCAGACCAACTTTCGAATAGCCCCTCCTGTTCTTTGAACTAGCGCATTGATAAAGTCGGTAGTTGCAATCTATTCCATTCAAACTTTCCCTTCCTATGTAATATCCTCATATATATTTTCCATCAAACTTTTCTTTTGATATTTCAGGAACAACGTACCCTTTATAATAAGCTTTCCAGCAAATATGCACAATCTGAACGCCTGTTTATACTTCAAATGCCCAGCCTAATTCTGTAAGGAACAAATAATATTCCTTGAACAAATATATCGCTCTATTTACAAAAAAAAAAATATCGAGTATTAAATACTTCAATTATAATCAGATAACCATATTCCTCTTGTACGCACAATTAGCACTTTTAATGTTTAGGTTTTAAAAGATTAAAGAGAGATGGGACATTTTCCAATTAGACATACATGCAAGTAATTGTTAAGTAAGATGAAGTTCAGAATCTCAGGCACTCAATCCATATAGTTTTAAGTATTTATTTAACATGTTTGACAAGAAATCTAGAGTCTCTTCGTTAGTGTTTGTAAATAGTGGCAGCGTCAAGAATGTAATGGTAAATTTATGACGATAATAACATTAAGCTTCACTTGCCTCGAGGTACTAAACTAAGGGTCCTCTAGATTTTCAAAGACTTATTTTAATTACAAACAGTCTCAAGTATGAAGCACAAAGATTACATAAGATGTAAGTGTAAAAACAACAAACATAATGAGGCGGAATTTAAAATCAACTCGCACAAAATCCAACTAACTGTGATGAAAATAACAAACGCCTGAATTCACACATCACAAAATAACACTCCATACAACTGGTAATTGTAATCTCATCAAGTCTCAGAACCATCAAAATCTAATACGACACAGCGTGCGATTTTTATCTTCAAAAACACCTTAGCAGAGGCCATCCGATTCAGATGTTACGACGGAAAGAACGGGTAAAAAAGTCGTTTGCTCCGTAAAAGTGAAGAAATCTTAAAATGGAATAAACGATGAGCTCTGGTTCTGCTGGTGTCTGCTGAACCAAGCAACAATCCCGGCGCGGTATTGGTTCCGTCAGACCCCTCATTCAAGTCCCAGGGATCCCGTAGCAATGGATGTGGCACCTGTCACCCTCTCAAAAGCTATCAATGTCAACTCTTCGGGACATGATGAAAATCACAGACAAAATAAACCAAAACCCCCATAAAGAGAGGATTTGCTTCCATCGCCATATCTGAATTTTGATTTCCCAGGCACCCCATCCATCCAGGTAATGTGCATTAAAACTCAAGACGAATTTGTCAGTGCCAAAATAGCTCCCATTCTGAATGAGCCCTGCCATCCGTCATATATTTTATGAATGAATACATTAAAGCGTCAGGTTGAATTCTCGTCTTCAACCCCGTCCCATCTTATTCCCTTCTTCGAGGTTGACTCGATCTCTTTTTACTGCCTTGCAAGATAATCTCAAGACTTGAACTGAAAACGCGGGTGCTATTGAGCCGAGTAGTTTTATCGGTCTATTAGGCCTTCAACCCCCGAAAACAGTTGGAGTCAAATTCGGGTGAAAAACGTAGATTTTAGAAGATTTTACTTTCCCGAACTCTTCATTTTCCAAGCCTTCACTCCGCCCGTAACGCAAGGAATTAAGTGTGCGCATTAGATTGGCCATGTAATGTAAGGGTAATGGCTCATGGTACGCGTACGGAAGGAATCTCTCCCAGTAATGAACCTAAAGGTTCATGGACGGAAGAAGGCGTTTAGTTCCAGGAAATAGCAGACATACGAACTTCAACCTCTTTCGCCTAATGTAGAAATGAAATGAGTACCGGAAAATATTGAAAGACTTGCTGATCTGGAGTAAAATAGAAAGGGAGAGGAACCCATCGTATTTCAGAGTTATCAGGAGATTTCTCGGAATGACTATTATGTGCTCATAGGAAACAATGGAACAGACTGGCTGGGATGCCGATAAATCACAGTCAGTGGATATATTATAGGGCCCACACTTCAGCCCTGTTCAGGAGGAGGTATATGCAGGAACGCCAGCAGCTTTTGCAAATGTCATAATGAAAGGACTTTCCCATCCAATTGAATTACCCTAGTAGTAGTAGCTCGGCAGAGTGCTACTTTGACTCAATGAGTTCGTCGCCCGGTCCTCCTCTGATGGATCAAATAAATAAAGGTACGGGAGAGAGAAAGGACAAGGGAACCGGAGGAATTCTCAGATCTGGAAATCATTAGACATTCTCATATATGCCTGTCGACAGGCAACATTTCATCTCCTCGGATCCCTGAATCAGGACTCAATGCAGTTGCAACGGAATTACTTTTTACCCAAGACTTCTGCCTCGTGTCTCAAAGGCTTGGTCTCTGGGGCCACCCTTCCCCCCTCTGTCTCGGCTCTCACTTGTACAACGAAGACGTCTTCATTTTCATGCACTTTTCATACAGAATTCATGAACCTGCTGTTCCTTAGCAGATTTTTAAGAAGCCAATTCCACTCTGACAAGTTCCCCCGTCCCCTTTCTTGACCTTAATCCAATTCAATTCCCCGTTTTAAAAGCATCCGGACATGAATGCTTTTAGCGAGTTCAAAGTTCATCCCTCTTTTAAAAAGGACCAATTAATTGCAACTTTAGAAGCATCTTCTTCCGCAATAGACCACAGATCCAAGAAATAGCGGATGATTCCAAGAATTAAAAACCAAGGTTTGATCATTCCAACCATCCCACAATACACACTTCGCTTCCAGGGATTCCATTTCACTGCGATCCCTAGATTTCCAAATTCTGGTCATGAACTTAATAATGACAGATTCCCCACCATGAATCTCTCACCAAATCCCTGTTTACTCAGCCTGGATCCAAGGAAGATATTACCCCGTAGCGAAAGAGTGAGAGAGAGTTAGATGAGTAATTGTCAATTTCCCCTCGAAATCTTTTCATGAAATTGCAATGAAGCTGAGTCAGGCTGGAACGCTGGAACTCCAACTATTTAGCCAGCCTCATTTTAGGGAACCTGATCAAAGCCTAGTGGTAATGTCCCACTTAGCACTTCCTGAAGCCGTAGAGTAACTGGTTCTTTCATCTGCTTGACACTTGAGCAAATTAGAATTGATAGCTTCATAAATACCAACAGAAGCCGGGAAAGGATTATGCATGCAAAAGCAAAGAACCTGTCGTTTAGTCAACAACATGGCTTCTGAAGCAACTACCGATTATTTGCAAACAATATCATACAGAAAACTTAATAAATACCGACCGAGGAATGTCCAATTGACCGGTGAACAAAAGAAGTGAGATCACACATCCGTTGTTTCAAATCCTAACCAACCAAGCCACAACCAACGAGGGCGGAAGGAAATCACCACTACAAGATCCCTTGTACAAATATGTACAGTACAAGGATGTAGAGAACAGAGACTTTGCTCAGCAACTGAAAGAGAAAGTACCAAGTGTCAAGGAAAAAGTCTAAATGTAGAGCCTAAATAGGTGGGGTTGCTCCTTTTTCGTAAAACCTTGCAATCTGGAGTAAAACAAATAGCAGGGGAGCTTAGTTCCAGGGGAAAAGGAAACTAGACAGATAGGGAAGACTGGAGATGAAGAAGAGGAGGATTCGGCTGGAGAAAGTCATAGACAACAAAGACTGTTATCCATGAAAATTTAATTCCCTGGCACCCGCACATGAGATAATAGGACACACTCCAAGCTCCCTTGCACAAATTTTGGACTCATAATTAAAATTTCATGAATCCAAACCAAACCTTAAGGATCCAAATCCTTCAAAACTTTCTCATAATAATATCTATTATGCATGCATTACAACCAATCTAGGTACTCCTTTATTCTGTACTTTGTAGCCAAAGTTACAACTAAAGGATACTACAAAATATGAGAAACATACGACGTTTGTTGTAGAGACAGACTATGGGGATAACCATCCGATCCTAACCTCGATGACCTGTGAGAGAAAACTCGGGCAGGGCAAGGTTTACTGTGGTGATTTAATTCCCCTGTAAACTACCATTTACAAACCTTCTGAGGCTTACAAAAGAAACAAACATTGGACAAGTATCAACCTATAAAGTACCGTGTATCTTGAGGGAAATTGGACGGAAATCTAAAATAATTGTTGGAATTAAATGGCATTCAATTTGAAATTCTATTTTCTGATTCTACACAAAAAAGCCCATATTTAACGTTAAAAAGTGTGAAAAACACTAGTCCTGAATGAAACGTTTGATTAAAACTATTAGATATAAATTGCATAAATATACAGGGGAATTTTATACCTATTGTTTAATAAATAAAACCCCTGTCTTTCTTTCAGATTCAATGCATTCCTTCACAATCTGGAACCGAGGGGCTTTCATATTTTTAATGTGGCTTTACATGCCACAGTTTCGGCAGTTTTTGTGAAGATGTGCTCACAAGTTGCTCGGATGAGCATTTCTTCAGCTTTCATTGCGGGGATTCATTTCTCCACCCATCCTATTCATACAGAAGCAGTAAGTCATCCATGTGCCCTTATTCAACTTTATTCATTCATAATATATTTTCCCGTTAACCGGGCCAAACTTCCAGCTTATCAATTTCCTTGATATTAAAAACTTATAAGACTGAGTTCCTTTCTCTAAAACCTGACAGGTTAGTGGAATTGTGGGACGTGCAGACATTCTTTCCTGCCTATTCGTACTTGCTTCCTTTCTCAGCTATCACAGGTAAGGAAATAAACCCAAGTTTGTACCTCTGTATCCAGGCTTCTATTTCCCCGTTTTGGTTGGATCCGATTCATCATAAACAAGTTCAAGAGAGAGTAAAGAAGAAAGAGAAAGCATTTTTTATGATGTAGTAGGAATTAAAATTAAACTGATGTGTACGGAATATACCCTCTAGGGTAAACTACAGTTTACAAACAATTTTAAAATGATTCTTTCTCATGTACCAAAGCTAGGCTTCTAACAATATTGTCTCGAATCTCTCGAAAATAACCTGAGCCTCCAGGGAGTTTTACAATCTAATATTTTTTTGTTTTCTTTTACGGAACAGGCCCATTTTCATACTCTCGGAAGGAAAGGCAACCTACAATGATCCATACTTTTAAAAGCCACATAAAACATCACTGCTTTCCGATTTCTCATTGAAATTCGAGAACCTGATATTCTAAAACAAACATCTTGTTTTTCTTCTGCAAACAATCCCGACTAAATAGTCCAGAATCCTCTTTTCAAATCAGTCAATTTCATAGAACGACGGGAAAGGGAAAGACAATTGCTTCTGTTATTTGTAGGGAGACACTTTCTCTGTCATTATAATAAAACGTTAAGAGAATCAGACTGGGAAGGATGTATATGGCTGCAATAATAACAGGGAATTAAACAGGATTTTGTTTTTCGTCTGCCCCACCTGAGCCTTCCTCTAAGAAATGAGACACACAATCATGGTCTGATTCTAATTATGGAATAAATCTGTGCCTGGTTAAAGGCAAAGGGATGTATTTACAAAGAATCTCTGGAGGGAAGTTAAGTATAGGCAAATACAGTATCATTATTGCTAAGTATACTGTTGACGTAAGTCGGCTTCCCTTTCAAGCAACAACAACTAAGCTTTCTCCTTGATTCGAGTACCATGTTAAATACGGCGTACTGTGTAGTAAATTATCATCAACATTTGCAGACCGATCTTTGAAGAATCGGAACGCTTAAATCTGTTAGTTATCGATTTTAATTTAACGGGCACCAGCTCCTTCGTGCACCTAATGGAGGAGTGCATGTTCAGAAACGATAGTTTAGCCTCCAGAGAGTAAAACGTATAGTAACGGCGGAACTACATATTTGATGTATGTTTTAGTACACAGTGCCAACAAGACTGCCAAGCCGAAGGTGTCTATCCTTTGACAGCCCATTTGCTCGACAATATTTTCCTCGTGTCTTACATATTATCATACTTCCTTAATACAGACGATCAATGGTTTTCCTACTCGGAGCTCGCGTGTTCCAAATTCACCAAATCACCCTATTACTACAATACCATGTTTTCCGTAGCCCGTGCCATTCCATGTCCTATCTAAATATCTCGAACCCGGTTTTCAACTCACCTCTTTGACTCAATCCTGTCCTCCTCCTCCTCAATTTAATCATCTATTACTGCACACGAGATTTAAACTTTTAATCCATGTAATTAGAAATTATGGGATTAGAGTAATTCACCTGGCCCATTACACAGTACACACCTACGCGTGTCCTATGAAACGGGCATCCGAGACCAATTAAGAATGCATTTCAGGAAAAAGTAGCTTTCTCTTTCATTTGCCTATGATTGACCGTGTTCTTCTTCCTCTGAGTGAGAGCCCCTCGACTAACGCTAATGATGCTGGCTCAATTTTCTTCGGAGGAAGGGCTGCCTAGAGCCAAGTCCTGATTGTTCAGAGAGAAAGCGAGAGAAGAAACGATTGTTTTAGCTCACTATTCGTATACACTACGTGGAGTTTGATGGTTTGGGTTGCTACACACCGGGAAATAGAGACACAACGGGACAAATTTCCCGTACTTCAGGCATCTAAGAAGAGTAAAATCAGGGGATTTTGGTTGAAAGAGATGAGGTTATTCATGTAAAAGAGCCGCATTTGGTCTTGGTATTAGCGGCTTCAATGCTCAGGAAAGAGAAGAAGTGTGAAAGATAAGAAGATTACGTGGGAAGTGTTTGGAATTGAGGATAGGCACACAAAGGCGATATGATTTGATACATCCAGCTATCTATAACACACGAATTCATTCCCAATCGTCTCGAACATTTTTAGTAAGAAAGATGAAGGGAAGCAGAAAGCCGGAGTTTTTCATATCTTCTCATCTTGATTTTACTCAAACGGAATATTTCGCATTCTCAACTCTCTTGCTCAATAGTATAGATTCCTTACTAATGCAAACATTGTCACATCCTCTGATAGCTATATCTCCGGATAATACGGTTGCGGAGTAATGCGGAGATGTATTTCAGAACCCCCCTTTCCACCAATCAAAGACTTCTTCCCTCAAAGTCATCCGGTCTCTCCATCAACATTCATGTGAAATTCATATTTCCAATCAGGTATATTCCCCTCCTTTAATTCCCAAATCCTATGAAATATGAAATAGTACTATCAAATACATCCCAGTCTATCTCACTGTCAGGACAAGAATACCCAATTTCTTTCCCCATCAAATTCACATCCACTTCCTGTCAGATTCCATTAGTATCCGGCTTTCACTCCCTTTGATCATCAGCCCCAACTATCTCTCTTTTCTATCAGATCCCCTGGTTAGTAAGTTGAAGGAGACGCGGAGGAGTCTAGTTTGTCTCGAGCTTAACATTTCCAGCTTATTTTTAGAAACACTGTTTGAATTAATGCAACCAGATGAACGTTGTAGGTGAGTGAGACTGGATGTCTGACTCCGATTCGAAGAAAATTGTATGTGCCTAATAGGGGCAAAGAGATAAAAACAGTCTTTCTTTCGGATTGTTAACGGTTTCCCCAATTACTGAACCCAAAGCCAAAGTAGATAGGACCTTATCTTATCTAAAAATAAAATTATACTAAAGACATTTATTTCTACACTAAAATGTTGCCATATATAATCCTTGTATAATTTAAAACTACTTAGAGAAAGTTAGAAGCATCTGCATATCGTTGTTATTTTACAATTTTCATAAATGCGTTGTCTCATAAAACTCGAGTGACCTGATTTTAAGTTGAAGCTTCAAAACCTGGAAGCTTTTTAATAAATCAAATCATGAAGTGCACTTTTAGATTGTTGTTCCAAAGCTACACGAGTGATTAGATTATTTAAGTTTACTCAAACTACTCGCTATAAGCAACAAACTATTGATGATTCCCTGTCACAAAATAAAATAATTCTATCAATAACCTGAGTTGAGGGTAATAAAATCGGGAAACGAGCCATAAAAAAGACGTCGCCACCGCGTGAATTCCGAAGCCCACCTGTGAGTGAGCCTCCTGCCGTTTCTTAAATTGAACAGGAAATAAAACGAATTGAACCTCTCAAGCCCGCATGAGAGATTACATTTACGTTGATGCAGGATTAAAGGATGACTCCAAGAGGAGTGGTACTTGGACTCTTGAAATATTTGATATTAAGCCGATTTCCTGCACTGAATGCATAATTTCGTACAAGGACAAATTAACATGTTGATTAAGAAAAGTGAAAGTCTTGTCTCTGGACTGCAGGTGCCAAAAAGAGAGAGGGAATAAAAAGCTCCTCCTCATCTCAATGCTACTCGCATTGTGTGCCATGCTTTCCAAAGAACATGGGATCACTGTGCTTGGAATCAATTTCATTTGGGATATCTTTGTGCATCGACATCATCTTTCAAAGTAAGGGAAATCCTACGTTTTACTTCCAGTTTCTCAAAAAACACTAAATCTTTTTAGAGGGAGTCCCGAAAACCTTTAGAACATTTTAGTAGGACACTAAATTTTCGCTGTACATTTAATTGCAGTTACCTGATTAATGGAAGCGTAACTACAAAAATGAGCCAGCTCCTAATAAGACTATGCATTATGGCAGTGGGGGTAAGTACAATCAGTCACCACTATTCTTAAAAGGCCCTTAAAAATCCCAATACCAAACCGTTCTACAGCGTATAAACCCGAATTCCAATTGATAAAAAACGTCCTTAAATCCAGCATGACTCTCCGTCAGTCCTCTCCCTAAATAATGATGTTTACTTTCTGGAATCCTACAGGGACTGATCTTAGTTTCATTCCGCCTAACTATGCTTCAAGGGTCATTACCCCAATTTTCGGATCAAGATAACCCCGCATCTTTCATTTCCTGTACATCCACGAGGTACGGAATCAATACTTTCATTTCGAAATCAATTCCAGCCAACAGAGCAGAGAGAGAATAGTTTCGACTTCTCAAACAATTTAAACTGTATTGTATATGCATAGATAAATAGTCCCTCTCCTCCTTTCACTCGGATGGAAGACGGGATCCCATAATATGCCTATATAGTCTTATGTTTTATGCATTTAAATTTAAGCGATTTGGCAAACCTTCCTTCCTTCGTCGAGACAGGGAGGGAGAGAAAGGGAAGGGCGCTTATCATGTTATTGATTAAAGGAATTCAATTGATGCTTCTGTTAGAGAATAATATAAGTGACTGGAACTTTTCCAGGATCCGGACCTTTGCATATTTGCCAGCATTTAACTTCTGGCTTCTCCTGGCACCCGTCTCCCTCAACTATGACTGGCAAATGGGATCAATTCCATTGATTTCACAATGGGCAGATGGTCGGAATGTCGGATGCCTCATGTTTTATTTCCTTCTCCTTGCCGGTCTCATCTACCCAGCTTGGAAGGTGAGTTCAACTTTCAACATTTTTTTCCCGATCTGGAAATTCCTTACGCACGGCCAGCTCCTTTCAGCAAACCCTTCACTATCCTCCGATATGAGGAGCAGGATTCCTGATGAGATGTGAGGGAAAGTAAAAGCAAATACCGTATTAGACTACTCTGTACAAGGCAGGAGAAAGTAGGAGCTATCAAGAGACTCTGCTGGATTGAGTAGGCCGGAGTCATGCCATTTCCCCATATAATAAAACCGGAAAGAAGAGAGGAGCCATGCAGGTCAATGGTTCTCATGAAGAATGAAGAAAAATGATTATGCCGAGAGTAAGGGAGACTTGCTTCTCTCGTCATCCTTCACCTCATCCTCTAGACCGGGATGAAGTAGACGTGTATATACCTATGCATTAGTACTTTTACTTTGGAAATATTTCAAGAAACTTGAGGGAAAAGGCACTTTGATCGATCCAAAGATTAAACTCGGTACACATGAATTTTTTTCCCCTTTTAGCTACGTCTAAGGACGGACATTGCACTGGGTTTGATGTTCCTGACCATTCCATTCATACCAGCCTCAAATCTCTTATTCCGTGTTGGGTTCGTTGTGGCGGAGCGGATTCTGTACATTCCTAGGTAAGTGACTTTTTCGGATCAGTTCATGATGCATTACACAGAGAGAGGGTTCGGAAGTGAAAAAAATCAAGGGCTGTCTGAAGGGTGACCTCAAACCGGACTCACTTCAAAGGTCTAGTTGAATAAGAGACTTTCATTTTTCACTTTCACTTCTCATACATCATTCCATCATGAGGAGATTGACAGTAGGGGGATAGACTTGGCCGAAATTTGTACCTCCGCAAAGCAAAGAAATCTCGACCTATGTACAGCAGTAACTAATCGTACATAACTGGAGGGATTGGCACGGAGGTAAAACTTAGCAAAGGCCCTCACAACTAACTCAACAACATTAGGAATAATCTTTACAGGGCGATTAGGGAGGATCAACACATAAAGGAAATAGAAGTGAAAGGACGGCGTAAGTTGGCCTCCCGTTCTTGTCTATGGAAACAAGTGAAATTTACAATAGCTTAAATGATAATGGTAAAACAGGAACAGAATGGATTGTGTCACGCATGACAATGGAGCTTTTCAGTAGAACGATTAGGCTATAAATTTTGTCTGGAACTCTTTCTGTTCCCCGACTGACGGAAAAATTGCTTCCTATTAGACTTTCCTCTGAAGATCCATTCATAAATTCACTCGAGAGTACATAGAGACTAGGGGAATAGCGGCTGGTTCCTTTCTCTCCGTAATTAAACCAGACATACCTTTGCACTTATGTTGATAATGATGATGAAAGGTACTATTCTGCATCATTAGTACTGACTGAGTCAAAGCAGAAATCTGGCCCGACATCCACACAAAAAGCATTATATCCGACAGAGCTAGCATCAAACAACCAAAAACAGACCCTATTTCAAACCAGGAAGAAAGCACATAGATCCGTACTAGATAAGAGAGAAAGCAGAGGAAGGAGTGAAATCACAAGTCAGAAGTGTGGTTTCCCCAAGACCTTCCTCCTTGCAAGTTCAGGTCTAGGATCAATTATATATAGAAATGGAATATTAAGGATGGTAATTAGAAAAATGATTTATTTTGTCCCGGCTTAATTGTGTGTACAAAATGCAATATATCAAATGGACTTGACAGCCTGGGGTTCAGTCTTCTGGTGGGTGCTGGTGCGGAAAGAATTATGAGTCTACAAAAATCTGTGAAAATCAGCCTGACCAGGATAGTGCTGTTGTTGGTCTTGTGCCTGTTTGCCTACAAGACGTGGCTGAGGAATCAGGACTGGAGGAACCGGGAGAGCCTTTTCACGTGAGATCAATACTTTTCCCTCTCCCCTTTATCTAGAAAAGTATTAGCATATATTATAGGAAATAATATAAAAGTGGGAGAGATAGAAAGATAGATGATGGAATCAAATTTTCACACTGTCTGGCCAACCACATCCCAACCACCTGCCTGGCGTTCTTGCTCCTGCTTTCTCCAAACAGAAGCAAAGACAAGGCTTTCTCACTCTTTCTACTTTTTTATATTATTATATTGATCTAATCCATCCTTGCAATCACACACATGGACACATAAACTTTCGTAGACAGAGAAACTTTTCCCCTTAGTTCAGCACCTGAAGAACAACCATCTGCCTTTCCACAAGTCCCTCAGTACACTCCTCTATAGAGTACTGGAGTGAGACTATCTCTCCTGATGGAAAAACTCTTTCCATCTTTAAAATTCAGATTTTCTCAAACTTTTGGAATGAAATCATTTTTATGGCCTACAATCATGAGTTCCTTCTTTGACTTTCCTCTCGTCTTTTCCCCTCGGTATATTTCAGGTCGGGACTGAGGATGCTTCCACATAACGCCAAGATGCACTACAATTACGCAAATTTGCAGAAAGATTTGGGGAACGTGGACCAGGCTATTCATCATTATCGGGAGGCCTTGAGGTACGGATCTAGCACTATTTACTATCTATCATAATAAGATCAGGATCATAGCGCGGCTCCTACGATTCATCTCATTACGGTTCACCATCCGCCTCTAGCACATCAGTAGTCTCCGATAAAGGGAGCGGAAGTAGCAGGCGGCGGGATCCTTGGGAATAACTTTCCGACGATCCTGATACAAATTAAATGACTCGACCTTTCAACAGCTCCTTTCCCCTTGGTTCGGAGGAGTTAGTCTTTCTCCTCTCTACCTTTTGAGAGGGAAAGTTAGTGGGGATATATGAATGAGATGAAGGGAAATCAGGACAAGGGTTGGCAGATGTAGTCTCGGCTCTGGAGGAACGTATGTGTGGCTGTGTGGATGGCTAAGCAGTTCCGATCCTCGTCTCTGCTGCTGAGTTGACGAAGCTACCAACTACCAGCTTTCTCTCAACATTATGAAAGCTGAGAGAGTGGAAGGGAATGAGCTTTCACCGTTTACAAGTCCAATCACGGAGCCCGTGCATTAGAACATGAACACTACTCCGCTTCCGCTCCTATTTGTATTCTAAAAAAGTATTTTTATACATCTGCCCACCTTAGATACAAATCTTCCTTCCTTCTCATTTTTCGAATCCATTCGGATAATGGAAGGGTATTATTGCTGGATACCTCCTCCGCCGCCAAAGAGTCGGCTGGATACACTCTGCATATTCCGCCATTATTATATTACTCTTTTGCGTAAATGCTGCCGAGATGTCTATCGGAAGCTGGGCTGGAGCAGAGAAGACCTGCTGCTAAAACCAGAGAGGCAATATCCAGCCTCTGCCGAATGACATAAAGGAACTATTTAACTGGCTTCGGTTCCAGCGAGCCCCCAATGCTAACTTTCTCACTCAAAGTGATGAGATCATGTGTAGTTGGATTTAATATGCATGAATACTCGGAACGTGTTATTTGGACCCCGTGTGCCTTATGAGGACTCTTAGTATTCTATTACTGGCATAAATAAAGGAGAGGAATCCATATCCTAAAACACTTTCCAACTCTTTGTCTCGGCCCGATGTATCCGCTAACTAAGTCTCTCAGAAAGAGCAAACCGATACCATCCTCTCGGACCTAAGCATTTACACACAACAGTCATGAAATTCCATTCACTCAAAACTCTTAGAGGATGAACTATAAATCCCTTCAACCGAATGGTCATTGAGGCCTATAAAACAATCAGTCCTTGGGTAGGAATTTTATTTCACCGGGATAAAAAACAAAGTTATTGTTAGCCAAAAGACGGATGTAGTGAGTGCGGGAGGAATGGGATAGAGAAATAAATCTAACTCCACCCAACAAACACATTTAAATAGCCTCTAACATGTACTTTAAGTAGAGGCATTCCAAACTGCCAAATAGAGTAGTAAGAGGGAAATGGATAGGTTTCGAGTTCCGAATACAAATCCTACGCTTCCAACCATGTTGTCCAGCCTTCCTTTCAGATGTAGATAAATAGGGCTGGGAAAGTATCCGCAACTCTCGATCGTAGTATTCTAAGCGATAAGACATCCATAGAGAGTTTAATGTGGACGGATCCTCAATCCGTGAACTACTTATTGCCCAGGTCAATAAAATCAGTGCAATCCTCTTAGAGCATTTCATAACATTTCTCATGATAAAATATACGGGTTTTATAGAGTAGGTAGTCGGGCTCGTATTTTGTCCGGATTCATCGAGACAGGGCCATTCCGCTAGACTTTGGACCACTTTGCTCTACAACAGACATTCGAGAGATGTTCCAGAAAAGGTATTCAGGAAAGTTGAGAGAACGAAATGGGAATAAGACGTCAAGTCGAGGTATATTCATAGCTTAGGGACATTAAATGTCTGTCGGAACAGAGAGAACAAATGCTTGAGAGGAAAGAAGAACTGCCTCAATCTAAGAGAAATATACCTTGTTTCCCCATCAAGGACTAAGAAGGAAGGAGTATGAAAAATTGCTTGATATAATCTCTTGAGAATTTTCCTATAAAGTTCATCCCAGAAAAAATGGCTTGTAACCAGGGAATAACTCTTTACAAAATCTAAGCAATGCAAACATCAAGACAGAGGGATGGGACAGAAAGGGAAACATAAAAGCCTTCCCTAAAATATACCTATTCACAGACTTCAAGGCAGAAAGATGGGGAAAAGTCTAGGAGCCTAACAACAATAACATATCACTGTTTAAACCATCATCTCGAAAATTCTTCTCACATTATGACTTTCACCTCCCATCCCATGATCATCTAATTCGAGAGAAGTGTAGTAAGGTCAACTATGTCCCATTCTGTAATAGGCGACAGGGGATTACTGCACACATATGACATACAGAGAGTAATAATAAGGTCACCACCCATCCGAGCTCCTCCCCCAAGCTTGAATGCCATGGTGTTATGTTATGAGTGACATTTCAAAACTGAAACAATGCAATGAATACCACCACCAGATTTCAGAGCTAGTCCACCCCCTCTTATTACTGCTGACACTTCATCTACGCGACTCTTAAGTTTCGAGAAATGTTAAGCAAAGGATTTTATAGAAGGCTGCGGAGTCTATAGAAGAGAATTAACGGTCTGTCCTTGTGTCCCCCTTCAGTTTGATTTCGGATCAGGAGAAGAAATAGAGATAGGTTGACACTACTACTTCTACTAGAGGAGGAAAAGATGAGTTGATTACGGAGGAGTGGAAGAGGCACGTAGAGCCCTCCTTGTAATAGAGAGACATGGAATAAGAATTTAGGAATGAAGGAGTAGAGGAGGATTTCTCCTGTAAGAGAAAGGAGGAATGTCCACACACGTATCTCGGCCAGAAGAAGAAGAGAATTCAAGTGATCTGTATTGTCAGGAGAGTAGATCTGCCTCACTGCCTCTCCAGCTACGTGGAAATCGAAGGAAAAAACTGAAATTAAATTAGACCTTTCCTCCTATTGATACACATACAGATCAAGGAGTTCACAAAAAGTCCAGTCTTCCTACTCGACGTATATATCCCAGAGCGGTAGGCAGAGAAAGCAGGCGGAATCCGACTTTGAATTCGCATTTTCCTGACTGATTCAGAGCCACGAAGAAACTTTTCTGGAAGGAACACGGAATCTTTCCTTTCAAATAACTTTGTTGTTAACTCAGATGTTCAACGACGACACTTTCCTCTCTCCGTCTCTCCTTCTCAAAAACCAAAATAACTGTTTTTAACATTAGTCTTCTCTACGGCGGAACAATCAATTCCTCCTCCCGCATTTGATCTCTTATAAGCTTCATTCAAAGCCGTAATAACTTGCAGACAATTTATACTTCTTCCTTATCCTGTACAATTGATTGAGGATGAAAATCCATTTTTAGTAAGGAGGCTCCCAGCGAAAACATTAATTTGATTGGAGGCCCAAATGCAACTCGATTCCATGTTGGAAAATATTCGGCGATCGACATCAAATATCATTCTTCATCAACGGTCCAAATTGCTTAAACGACAAACTGAAAGTCAGAGTCGACGTCTCTAATTTTTAGACCTAGGTCTTCGGATCTTTTAGTTGTAGTCGGAATATAGATATGCCAGCCATGCCTTGTCAGGCTTGTCCAGGGGTCGACTTTTATCGGTCTTCTCCCTTACTAAAACAAGTGAGGAGCCTTCAATCCCGCTTGGTATTGTTGACTTTTCGACTCTCATCATAATGTCGGTAGTCTGATCTGTATGGACAGACAAGGAAATGCCCTGTCCGGTTAGCTGTCATAAAAAAGGTTCCCATTCACATATGTTGAAAATTTAAATAATATTTTAAAAAGGGAGGTGCATTTAATACCCTTATTCTCACGTACTATTGAGTAGAGCTATTAAAATAAAATATACAGGTGAAAAATACGAGAATGCTAATATAACGAGGGGATTCAAGACATCGAACGTTATTATGTTCGCACTTCGCAAAGGCAAAGGGCCAGGGTGGCTCCTGCTAATCAAGAGTCTAAAGATAAGTGGCCTACCTCTAATTGTAAGACATATATACATACTACATGCATTATATCCCATTATATACAAGGCTTTGGCTAGCCATCATCATTACCCCTTCCTTTGACTAACACAGCAAGGACAACTTCCGCCTACGATCCCCCACACAACCAAACAGTTCCGAGTCTCTTATTCTAATGTAATGTAATTACGCGTAGAGATAAATTGTGAACGTTAGAACTACCCGGTGGTTACTAAGCAGCAATTAAGGCTACCCCTTTGGTTGCATAATCGGATGTGATGTGCCTTGCTGGAGTCTCACTCATTTAACGAATTACTCACAACTATTTTGAATTCCGTTTGGTTAATTTAATTCAGATTATGGCCACGACATGCCAGTGCACATAACAACATCGGAACTCTCCTAAATGACACCGTCGAGGCTGAGGAACACTTCCAGCAGGCTCTTCGGATTAATCCCAACCATGCCAATGCCTTCTTCAACTTGGCCAACCTTAAATAGTGAGTACAATACTAGTGTCGTGTTTGCAGTTAGCATCCTATAACTACTCTGTGGTCTCCCAACTTGGCATTGGCTTTCTCCGGGAGTGAAAGTCGGAAAATGTATTCAAATCGTTCTCATTCTCCAAAGCAATGACAATAAAAGCTAGCCATATATGCATATTCTTGCACAGCAGCAGAGTAGTATTTTGTAGATGAAAGGAGGAAAGTAATCATGAGAAATGAGCCAATTCAGCCTCTGCAATTAAAAAACAATTCCCTTTTGACCAGCCGTCTCAAATGTGAGGGAAAAGCTCGAGTAAGAGGTAGAAAGCAGAGACCATTTATCCCACAAAATGTGTAGAATGAAAGAGGCACATAGCTCCAGATTCCTGTAGTAGTTCCATCCAAGTTAAGTGTGGGAAGGTCACTTAACAAATTCAAAATGTTACCTGGAACCTTTCCAAAAGAAATATATCAACCCCTACCCCTTGCCATGATGCTCTTTAGACAACGGGAGTTTCCTCCTCGTTTTAGTCCATAATGTAACTCCTTCAGACAGATAAAGATAAAGAGTGGTGAACAAAAAGTATGGTTCATCAGCAAAAAAACAGATGTACAGCCATTTGGCCCACCATATCGTGCCACTCAATCATTTATTACGGAATCTATTCAAAGGAAGATCTAGAGAGATTCAAGAGGCCCACTGCATGCCACCATTCCCAGTTTAGAAGCCCTGATAGCCATTATTATCGTCGTAATAATTATATTATTATTACAAAGTACATCATTCTAATGCTCTTGACCCTTCCCATCCAAATCCAGTGGGGTCTATAACTCTCAAAATTATTACCCTATAGCTAGGCCTACCGGTCAAGCAAGAGAGGGATTTTTTGCAGAGATCACAGCTTTCTCCCCGTCATCTGTAACTCGTTTTCCCTTTCTCATGATTCAAAGTTCTCATCAATCTACTTTTGGTATTGATATTGCGAGTTGGAGCAAATTCTTTTTAACTTCAGCCACTAGTTCAAAGTACGGATATACTTTGCACTTTCTTTATGCTTTAAATTAAATTTTTGCTGGAGTCAAGAGCCAACACTTGAACAGAAATGCTCTGTATAATCGTCTAAACTGTGCAACTAATTACTTATAATCAGGGATAAAATGTTTTATTAAGTATTGTCTAAGAGGGTTTTTTGCATCTAGTACTCAACTTGACACGAAAACGTTCCTTTTTTAAAAACTTATCCCATTATAATTTAATCAGCAATAAATAAAAATGCAAGAAAACCAGAAACTTTCACGAAGTTATGCGATTAGTTACCCAACTTGACTTGTTGCTTGTATATTTTAGTCAGCAAGGACAAACCAGTTTAGCAGTTCGACTGATGGAACGTTCTATAAATTTGGAGTCAAGTAATCCAGACGCACTCACAAACTTAGCAGCAATGTACGCGGATATTGGAATGCCCGAAAAGGCTCAGAAACTTCACGTGAAAGTATTAAAACTGGAACCGGAAAGTGCAGATCATCTAAATAACTACGCAGCATTTCTTCAAAAATTAGGTAAAAATGAATTCCGTTCTCAAGTCCCAAAACTTAACCAGTACATGATGGATTCACTCAACCTTCAGAAGGAACCAATTAGTACTTTCACCCAATTGGAGTGTTGGAAAAGCATTCATTCATGCCGTAAATTGGAAATTTTAGGTAAATTAGAAGAGGCATTGAAGTACTATCAAGAGGCATTGACGAAAGACGGGAATCACACGATTGCTCTGCTTAATACAGCAAGGTTGATGAAAAAATTGAAATTCAACGACAAGGCCGAGGTTCTGTACCACAGGTTCGTAAAGCCGTAAAACTCCTCTTTCCGACTCGTATGATGAACTTTGAAGTTGATGAGAATTTATCTACTATCTGGAATCTGCTAGCTGTTGAGTAAAAAAGGCAGGGGAATAATCTGAAGGAAATTGTATGATAGAGCATTACTTCGGGATGACGATCCTCAGACCAAAGACGGATTAGGAGTCCTATATCTTAGCACGGGAAGGGCGAATAAGGCGGAAAGGCTGTTTCGAGAAGCTCTTCAGCACAGGCCGAATGATCCAATCGTCAAAGTACACTTGGTGAGTGGAACACTTCCTTCAAACTCATTTTTTAGCTACAATTTGAATAATCTCTTAGTCTCCCAAGTCTCTATCCCCTCTTCTCATCTCTCTAGCCCTTTTTAAGACAAACGGAAATGCATTATGTACATGGAGAGTCCTCCTTTCGGAAACTAATTCGAAATACATTATAGTCCTTCCTATCAAACAGGACCAATATACTAAAATTCCTTCAGCTTGACGTATACTGATTTTACTTTCTATTTTGATCTCCAACGTTGGCTTGGCCCAGTCCCTGCCCTCCTAGAGTGCATTCAACTCGAAGGATCCGGTACGGTTTATAAACGAAGAGAAAATTCCGAAATAGAAAAATCTATAGTACGGTTCCAGTGGAAATTACAAAATTACAATATCCGCTAGGTAAATTAGCGGTTAGAAATGAGCGTTTTCGTACAGTGGATATTTAAAGACCGTTTATGGAGACAACTCATCGATAGGCGAAAACGAATAATTTTTAACGAAATGCCACGTCTAAAACCGCAATGATAGCCTTGAGGCTGTCTCACTTTATACAATGTGGAAGTGTAGGGAGACAATCTGTGGAGAATCTTTAGTAGCTTACGTTCTCGTAGTTTAGCCGTAGTACTAGAGTAGTTCTGTCGTATTACTTCGTAAGTTCGCAACTGCCAGGAATGTTTCCCCGATATTCCCACGCTCCAACTGTCTCTTTCTCCTAATCTAATGCACACTTACGAAATGGTGATGAATACAGGCTGAATATTAAACGCTTTAATTAATTATTCCTTTAGGCACAAGCTCACGTGCATCAGAGGAAGTTCAATGAAGCGGAGGCACTCCTCCTCGCTGATATGACGCAGTATAACTCGAATCGGCGAGAGGTCCTGCATCAGCTTGCAACCTTATACAGTCACCTTAACCGTACCACAGATGCTCTTCTTTATATACAATTAGCCCTCAAAACATGCACTCCCACCGATTTAGCCTGTGCTTCTCTGTATGGATTTCATGGAGACTTGTCCAAGGATCTGGATGATCTCGTTTCAGCTATTTCGGTAGGCTTTGAATAGCATGCGACATATGGGGAAAGTCTGGAGTAAACCTTAATAATGCCTTGTTTTTAATTGAAGAGTTACAAAAAAGCCGAAGAGCTGCTCAACACTTTCTCTGACAAAAACAAACCTACTGTGCTTTCCTCAATTCTCACTCATGTGCAATTAAATCTGGGTGCAATATATCATGTACAGGTAAGTTTTTCCGGCTTTGATTCCATATGCGCGGCTACACATCGGAAGTAACTATTTTGACGTATTATTAGGGGGAGTATGAAAAAGCGTGGAGGTACTACAGAGCGGCCTTGAAACAGGATCCAAGCAATCCCGTTCTTTTGGAAAATATTAAAAAACTCAAGAACGCAGAGTTTCTTCAAAGAAAGAATTCGTCGTGTGTTCAACAAGCAGTTCCAGTTTGCTATCAAGAGCACAGATAGTTCAGAGACAGACGGATCTCTATTATCTGGTCAAATTTTGAAAAACAATAATTCGAGCTTCGGGATTCACGGACATTAATGAGTTCCCTTGTGTTTGCTTGGTCGTTGTCTTGGTCAATCAAAAGCAAAACATAAAATACAGTATTTCGTTTATAACTCTGCCAGATGTTACACATCAGTAATTCTAATATCCACAGCTTTGTACCTGCTTTACCTAAATGAAATGTCGATAAGTTACATGCCAAGGAATGAATTGCTATAACTCTCCGGCCTCTGCTACCTAATTGCAGGTACAATGACTTAAGTGACATATATTTTCTACGCCAATGCTCTACTTTCTAAAAATTAAGTATATGTCATGTCATAATATTCAGTAAGTAATGTAATACATCTAATATCTCTGAATTCATAACTCATTAAATTCACAACCTTCGTTTACCTCGACAAAATTATTTATACTTCAGTAGTTGTTTTCTTATGTTCAACAGATAAGATATTGAATTTGAGCATACTGTGGCATAACTTATCGTTACAAATTAGGCACACATGTCCCATTTAGGTCGCAGCACAAATGTTGCTAGACACACGTGTCACACAATCCAGTCAATTGACAAAATAATCTATATCAAATCTGTACATCGTATTTTGGATTTTAATAAAATTAACAATAAGAATTACTCAATTCAGCTACTACCTAAAGTTAAACTTAAAAGTAAATATAATTCTGTCGTTGCAAAAAAAAACAGTAAATAAAAAAGGATTGGGAAGGAAAAAGAGTGAAGAAGCCAGAAGAAACTAAGGAACGGCTAATTTTATATTTAGAACTTCAGACATGTAGATCAGAACGTAATTATAGATTTTTTTCTGACAAATTCAAATGACATTGTACCATTAACAGTATATAATATTTCGTGTTGTTTTTTTATCAAATAAAGTTTATCTATATATATATACAATTTCTCGTTTCGTTATTTGTATACCTTTATAATATTTTCTGTGAATCTATAATGGAATATATGAATGTCAGTGTGTTTTAAGGTGTCAAGATGCAAGACATTTTATTTCGGGTCAAAATTGTGAATTATAACAGCTCACATAAAGCTTGGTTCAAAATCTTGGAAATGTCACGACACGTCAGGTAGACAAATTGCGTCAATGTCAATACGTCTCTATTTGTGATCTATGCCAATAAACAAATCCCAACAGCCCAACATAGCACACATATATATCACTCGATTCGAAAGAATAACTTGGTTTGGTCATGTAGTTTTTAATTTGGGAAAGAAAGTGCATTCAAGAAATAAATATATATTCATAGATTTTCTAACTTACCGATTGATTGAAACTGCAAACTCTAATGGGAAATGGTTCTCGAATAAATCCCAATGATGTTTAACTAGATGGATGTCCTCCCTAATCAAGAAGTTCATGGAAATCAAATCCTAAAACAAAGAGAATGCAAATGGGAAATGAGTAACAAACAGATCATTGCCATGGGCAAAAGTTTTCAGTTTGCAGTTTCTCGGCATTCATTAATATAAATATGAAATATGTAATAAAAACCATCGATGAGTTCAAAGTTTCACTATGTACTACAATAAAATAAAGCGAAACTCTAATTTATAACCAAAGTTTGACCTTTTACTCGCGACAAGGTTCAAGTCACAAGTCTTGCAGTCTTCCTTTGTCATTCCAATTCTGAATTCTGTTATTTTGGGCTATGTGCTATGGATGGATGGAGAACCGGAAACTACGATATTATAGACGTCATTCAACATGGAATAATATATTTAAAAAACTCGACTTATTGTGAGACTAGATAGAATAAGTAGACACGATTATTGATGACTTGCAACTTGCGGTGAAAGTAGAGGGATGAAATGAAGCTGCAAAAGTGTCGACTTCCGATTCCGATAAGTTACTTTCTCCAGAATGAAGGACAGGGTTCCCGCCTTCCTCTATCCACAACAAATCCCATTCTGCCCCATTCCCTTGCACAAGGAATAACTACTTCGCTATCCATACATATTATAATGTAACACCCTGTATATATACAGGGTGTTACATACATGTTGGTGTGTTTACTACCTATGGTGTATGGGTCTACGTTTACAATACTAGAATACATTTTATTATAGGGTGAAGTCCCCTATTAATTGATTTATATTCTCTACGTTGTTCGTCTGGAACGGTTGAATGTTTGGAATTTTCAGAAAACATTTTGTCAGCAGAGTTGAGTACTTTTGAAAGCCGGGTAGGTCAAAAGTCTAGTGGTTCTGGTGTACAGTTAAAGGTCACATTTTTTCAAATAGCAATCCTACATGTGTTCGATTTAATATATGCCTGTTAAGGTAAGGTACTGTAAAGAAAATTATTAAACACTACTTAACTCTATGGTTGGGGAAATGCGAGATTCTTATAGAATGCTTAAGATGATATTTGGGGTGGGTGACCAAACGTCGACAAAAACGACACAGACTTAGATAAACACCGGCGCGTAAGACACCGACACAGACAATTCTAAGACATAAAATAATGCCGGTAAATAATAACGTCGACACGGGAAAAACATCGGCAGGTTTATGATCGAAAGTGGATTTTATTATTTTACGTCAAAAGATTTACAGCAATCACAAAAATATTCTTATCCTTATCCAAATTAAACTTTATTCGTCGAGACTGCCTAACTGGATGGTCAAGGTCTACAATTGCTTTACGTTTTCTAGTGGTCCTTACAGGAGCAGTACTTCTCTGTATGTCAAACCCTGTGTGTATAATGTTTGGCACAACAACTTGTGCCTCTTTCTCTATAATAATGGCTTGTGTCGCAATGTCATCCATCATTATCGTCAACTACATCTTCAATTACTGCCATTGGTCGTAATATTGGGGCTGCATCTAAATCAATTTTATTGAATTGTCTGAATTTTCTGTAGCTTGACATGTTAAGCGCAATACCACTAAGAAAATTGCCTAATTTCCATTCTTGAGATGGGCCGTTTACTTTATATTTCTCGACCAGTTGTACCAATCTTGAGTCGAGTCTACGTTGATTAAACTTACGATTGCGAATCTCTCCTGACATTGCTACCTGATACTTTGCCTTTGTAACAGTTTCTTCGGCTTGTATAAGCTTGATTAATTTGTAAATTGGAACGTGTTTATTCATGGCCAAAACTCCAAACCTACGGTTCCACGACTCAACTGCATTATTAGTTCTAGGATGGTTTAATAAAACTCGTTCATGGACATTCCAAAACTTAATGGCATATGTAGGGGGAGTATACTCAGTGCCTATATAATTTCTGTCTACATATGCAATGAATTCTTCGCATTCCTTCAGCAAATCCCCAGTTTCATTACAAGATTCTGCTAAAAGATTAAAGGCTTCCCTAACATCATCATGTCGCACAAAAGCTAATCCTGGAAATTTCTTAAGAAACATCGCAAAATCATCATTGTCTAGATATTCCTTTTTCATTAATTTACCATGATTCCGCATAAAGCTTTGTGAGAGATGGAAGTGGCATCCACCTAATTGAGCATTTGGAAAAGCTAAATTACATGCATTTAACTTAACGTACATGCCTATGCAATGACTTACTTGACGTACATGCTCAGTCGAGCAATTTCAAGTCTGCGTTTTTTTATGTCTATAATCTATCCTTGTCGACCAATTGTCCTTGTCTTAAACTGTCTAAGATGCGATTTGTCGACGTCTTACACGTCTGTGTTTATCTGTGTCGAAACGCGATTTGTCGACGTTTGGCCGTGCTCCCTGATATTTGAGGTCTTTTGTTTTACCTATTATTATTATCACACCATTATTATATGGGTTTCACTCTCGATGCGAGCTTACAACCAACTTTCTCGAAAGCTACCTACCCAATTTCTAAAAGCAATAGCTTGTATTCTAAAATCACATACCTGATAAGCCGGACACTCCAGGTTCATAAAAATTCAATTCCGAATTTAATTTCATGGATTTGAATGCAAATAATTCTTTGTCACTTCAGTGCAGGAGGCAGAGGTGTTTGAGGAAAGGTTTGGGAACCACCTAGAGCAGGAAATCTGTAACTATTTGGAGATGAAGTAGGGATCCTAAACCTAAATCCAGTCCGTCCTCCCATTTATTTCCGGCCATCCAGAAACGTTGATTCCTTCGTATTAGTTCTTACAGTCTCTAAGAGTGAGTTTGTAAGTAAACATCTCTTCCTCTTCACTCTCTCTCCGCCGTTTATTATCCTGTCCTATTTTTGATCTCCGACTTATCTTCGACAAACACCATATAACATCCTATTCATTCATCTTCGATACCGATAACCTAAGGTCAGTCCCTCTTTTTTAGCCCTTGCAAAAGCATTTTTTTTATTTTATAAGAGCTCTAACCGTTTTTTGACAACCTTTCTTGACTTTCTTTATCGAGAGAGAGGTTTCTGCGGCATTGTGCTGTGCATTTGTGCATTGTTTGTAGCTAAAGAGAGAGGGTTGTACCAAATATTAGCCCCGTTCCTGCTATACAGTTCCTCCAATCCCAGTCTCAAGAATTTTTTACAGATTCGTAATTTTTATATGCAGAGGAAGATAGAAGAAGTACAACATCAAGATAGCATTTCTTAAAGGGAAAGTTGAGGTAGCCGCCGCCATATGCATAATTGGCATGCGTGTCGTTAATCTGTTGTTATTTGTTATTATTGCACAAAAATCATTATCTTTATTTATGATTTATAGCTAGAATTATGAATTAGATTAATGCTGGTACTGTGTACTGATTAGGAATTTGATAGGGATGTAATGAAATAAATGAAACAATGTGAAGTAATGTGTAATGACTAAAATCCACAATCCTGCCTTATTGCATATTGCTTATCACTTATCGTATCTTCTTAAAATTCGTAACTTTGAACTTTTTTGACTTTATGAATAGGTCTGAAATCTGAATTTTGCATTGATTTGGTCCTTCCTTGTGTTGTGTCTTACATCTTTGAATTTTGATTGAACTTCGTTGGGATATAATCGACATCGACAATTTAATATGATGAATATGATGATCGATATTCAATTTATTTCGATGACATCCCATTTCGTTCTTAATGTGTAATGTGTAACTGTCAAGCAGGGCACCGGGTTTGTAGTTAAGCATGGCACATCATTACCATAACACATTATAAATTACCACATATATGCAATGTTGAATGTGCAATGCAATAATATTTCTGATTTGAAGATTTTACTTAAATAAAACAAGCTTCCTTTCTTTTTGGATAGTCATTATAATGTCATTATATCAATTAACCAGTTACGACCTGAATGACTACTGCTACGAAATATCATTAGTGAAGTTGAAGTGGCCTTGGAAAGTAAAAGCACAACCCAAGACCCAATAAATACGACATTGTAGTTAGTTTGTACATTCATAATTTTTGTAGTTTATTTTAAATATAAATCGTCCTTTTTTACATAAACAAATTTTTATTCTGTAGGTATTTAATATCAATATTCAATTATATTATCAGTCTTCTGCTTTCTATCTACATAGACATATTAGACATACGTCGATTTTTAACGAATGCACGTCACATGTCAATGTCAACTGATCCATGATTTAAGATTTAACCCACCGCAACCCAAGTAGTATTTTGTATTATCTCTATCGTTATATATAATCATTAGTTTGTAAGTGTGTACTTTATTTTCATACCTACCTAGTTTTGGGATACATTTTTCGGTTCAATCAGTCCCCGTCCCCACTTTCTTTGTAAAACATGTAATACGATGACTATTATTGCCATTGCACTAAAACTACAAGTCACATTCGACATTTAGATAATCGTACTTGACATTTAAAAATTATTCAACAAAAATCATTCAAAGGCGATATTAAGGACTTCATTTTCAAGCAACATCATATGCATATCCAAGGATTACTCCCAACATTCTATGATCCCAACTGGAAATATGAGTGGTTGATGTAATTGCGGCGACGACAAGGAAATAATGAGCAATGTAGTCATGTTTCCATTTTAAATGCTGGATATAGATATCATTTTCCAGTGTACCCAGCCCACGCCACATCCAACATTTTGACATTTAAGTTTCTTGGTAATTTCTTTATATTATCAATTATAGGGCATTAATATCAATCCCTTACTACTACTGATAAAAGCTTTGTATAAAAAGCAAGCTAAACTGCCACATACATAGCAAATCTTAAAAAGTCTGGAAAACAGATATTTCATATTTAAATACCTAAGGCTAAATACAATGCCACAGCACAATCATATGAAGCTGACCTACGACAACTATCCTTTATTATTAGATATATTAGACCATAACCAATCCAATTATTTCTACTTATTATAGTTGTTACTATTTACAACAGGGATTACAACTTCTGCGTCGTGTGTTGTCATCATATTATATGTAGATGATCCAAGGCTTCAAGGCCGACCAAGAGAATGAGTAGATAGATAGTAGAATTACCACAACATTGAATTCTTCAGGTTTAGCTTTTAGTTAGTTGTTGTTGGTTCGATTTCGGATGGTGGAAGTCTTATTCTGAAGTAGTCTTATCTTAATGATCAATTGTTCTTATTCCAGCTTTTTGTTTATTTGTATACAACAGGTAGTGCGGGAACGAAATCAAATATAAAGAGCAGGGATTAAAAATGAGTGCTTGCTACAAGTGGTAATCGATCTCGAAACATTTCAACAATGATAATATTATTATATATAGAAAAAAGTACTGGATTTACCTGATTATAATTTATTGTTTCAGCAACCGTCCAGGTCATTTCGCTAGGGAATGTACGTCCGATGATGTCGGACCTGCTCGAGGTGAGGGTGGCCGAGGCGGTGGTGGGGGTCGTGGCGGTGGAAGAAACGGAAGCTCACGAGGTAAAAATAAATTGATTCGAGATTAATTAAAATCAGCATTTTTTTCATGTTTAAATCTGGATTTTAAAAATAATGAATTTATGTAGATAAGTGTTTCAAGTGCAATCGATATGGGCATTATGCCAGGGATTGTAGGGAGAGTGACCGATGCTACCGTTGCGATGGAACAGGACATATAGCTCGAGAATGCAACAGTGAAGCTGGCGGCGAACGTAAGAGATTACTTTTAATTAAAGAATTCGCGTCGTATGTATAGTATTTTAGTAGTTAAGCATTTGCAAAATCTTTTGACTTAATACATACTTTGATGAGTTTATGCAAAACTGTGCGTGGAGGCGTTAAGTTGTTAAGTAGCTTGAATTATAATTTCACTTAGCCTTTACAGTTCATTTTTAAATACATTTTATGTGTTCCAACTTCGTTCTTAATATATTCTTATGAAACCGGTCTCTGTATAGGTGACTTAGTTCCAAACCCTCTACTAACGTTCAGAGGGGGTAGGGGTTCTATTAAATATAAACTACACTTTGCATAACGTCAGAATGTCAGAATATTATAATTCACAAAAATTGATAGAAATTCAAAAAAATTAATTTAAGAAACGAAAACGGAAAACGGTTTCTAATTCTATCACAAAAGATTTAAAATATTTTTTAAAATGTCAGTAAAATGTTTTAAATTGGATGTTTCTGTACTTCCAGCATCGTGTTACTCTTGCCGAAAGCCTGGCCATATTGCTCGCGAATGTCCACAATCGAGGAATACTTCAAATACAACATGCTATAGTTGTGGAGAACATGGCCATCTGAGTAAAAATTGCAACAAGGATGATCGAAAGGTTTACCGAACAAGAATTTTTGTCGCAACTTCTAGAAAAATATAAATGTAGAATGATAAGAAACACGAATCGCTTAACTGAGCTTGAGTTGAAATTGTTTGCACTTATACCGTACCTATAACCCTGTGCTACTACTATGATCTCATACACACTTGTACACATTTTTAATGAATTTAGTGAAGAATAATTTATATTTTCCGTTGTTATTGCTGTGGTTTGTCTGCAAGAGCTTTGTTTTGTTATTTAATTGCACCTTATTTCTTTGCATCTTACTGCCGATATAATTTATATCTAATATTTTTATATACTCATCAAAGCGAGCTTCGGATCTATACAAAGTAGCAGACATATAACATAAAAAAGCTACTACATTGCTGCAAGCTGCAATCCTTTGACAGTATTTCATATCCGGTCTTGTCCCACATGAATCCTATTACTATTGGTTTTAGGTGATGGTGATTTTCTTGCATTTTTTAATTTCTTCTGATTTCTAAACAGATCCTGAACTCTGTAAACGATTTTTTTTTTACTAGAGTGAATCATTTGAAGGGATTAGCTTTCTCTTGCTTTGAAGAGCGAATTGATCATATTTTCAACCTTAAACCTCACTACCAATTTTGTATTTAGTGTTATGCATGTGGAAAAATGGGACACATCAGCTCGGAGTGTTCTGATCCGGATGGAGATGGCAAGAAATGCTATATTTGTCAAGCATCCGACCACATTTCGCGTAACTGCCCTTCAAATGAAGGCGCATCTTCAACTGTGTGTTATCGGTACGTATTTTTGAAATCGCAGGATCATTGCGTTTACGATGATTGCATGTGCTTCTGTGAAAACAAAACTATATGGTTTTTTATGGTAGGTGCAATCGTCCTGGGCATTACGCGAAGGAGTGCCTCTCCACCGAAATCGCGGCTTAGGCAGAGCGTCTCGTCAACAACTTGTGGAAATTTTCCTACTGATTTTATTGTTATACAACTATAACAATATCTGAACTCCTGATTCTTAATTATCTAGAGGGTATACCATACAAATTAGGTTTAATTGGAGAAATGTTGAGGCACGAAGTTAATGGATAAATTTGTATTTACCAATATAATGAACATATAACATAACGTTAGATAGGGGTACTAGCCGTCGTTGTGTTACTTAGGACCTACCAAAGAAGACAATTCGGTTTTCGACTTACGAATTACTTAAACAAAGTTGCAGTCCTTTTCCAATCAGGGTTAAGTTGAAGTAATATAATTTAGAATCTGTACCAACAAGCGCAAATCAAAATTTGTAGGCTTCAAATTCAACTTCTATAACGACATCCTCAGAACAGGTCTTATAACCCTAAAATTGTCGATGTTATTTACGTCGCTATTCTCCGTAGTTCGACCTTCCTGTCAATATATGGTCGGTTACTTAAAATCCTCCGTTTCATTGAAGTAAGGACGACTGCCGGAAATCGACTTCTAATAGTCTTCAACTACATAACAATATGTCTTATCTTAACCTCAAAGTCATGATAAAAAGTGTGTGGAAGAGCTAGTGTCAGAAACGTAATACCTTGAGTGATTGTGTTTCATTGGTTGACAGAGTTTTGTGCCTTACCAGAGATCTACTTGTGTAGAATTATGCTTAGAAGCATTCTAAATGGAAATCAAGTTTAAATTGTTTCAATTAAAGGTAGTAGGAAACAGTTAATTAAGTATTTTCACTTTGAGTCTAAAATCTCTAAATGGGTTTTCTTGGCTAAGTGCCGATTGTCGGGTAAGTACATATTTGAGCACTGTCGTTCCCTGGATGAGGAAAATGAATATGACTAATTATATCCCTTGATTCTTTATACTATTCTATGGAGGGAATTTCCCTAAATATGGACTGATTATCAAGTTTGATTGAAAAAAGCTATTACTCTTCCAAGTAAAATTGGCATCCAATGAATAAGAAGGCTCCTTAGTACCGTTGAGAGTAGAAGTCTCTCCAGTACTCCTGTTACTGTGATCGATTGGAAATGGCATTGTAAATGCCAGGTTAAGTACGATACGTGTACTGCTTAATTAAGGGGTGTGGGACATGGGGTATAGATAGCTAAAGAAAACACCTCGGGAGCAGTTGAGTCATTACAAACAAATTCGTTTATAATAATAATAATAGTAATATGAATTATGAACATAGGTACAGGCAGGACGGGCCGGATAGTGCTCAAAAACCTCCACCCGACTCATTATCTATTTTGATAAGTTATAATATCATGTTGTAGATTTAAATCAAGTTATTTACGTATTGTTGATGGTGTGACGTAGAAGTTTTAGGAGAAATATATATGGAGGATACGTGTTGTTTTATGAATTTATGATACCTGTATAATATATACAATTTACTACATTATATATGACTGTTTTATGTATAGAAAGTGCAGTAGGAGGACAGGACCCAATTTTACCTTTTGATGTTATATACTATTATTGTTATCATCATACTTTTGATTGGTGTAGTAGTATGTGTAGATAATCCTAAACCTGATGGACATTTACCTAATAATCAGTCGAGCGTTGGAATTAAAATGCTGTCGTAATACATAATAATCTCCACTATTGACTGTAGTTGAACTCAACAATAATCCAACTATAAAAATAGCTGTATTTGCCATTTAATACCTGTTTCAAAATTCAGCTTCAAGAAGTCAGCAATGAAAGGAACTCCTTTTTTATCATCACATTTAATTAGTTTTCCATCGCTATTATGGAATGAGAATAAAATAAGAAAGTTTGTTCAAAGTGAGTTCTTTTCTCTGTAAGGTTTCCTCTTGTTATGTTTTGCGTCATATATCACGGAATGTTTCTTTGATTGTCGGTGGCCATTTTCATAAAAAATATAGTAACTTCCGAGAATAAAATAGTTATTGTATAATTATCCAGCTGAAACAAAATGCGAAAGAATCCACTCATGAACCTAGATGATGCATCATTAACTGCATAGGAAGATGAAATGGACTTTTGATGTGAAATATCCGGATGTCTACACCTTTGAGCTTAATGTATTTTTAATAATTTAAACGGTCTGAAATTAGCACAGTGGCATTGCTTTTGAGTTTGAGGGTACGCATAAGCGCATTGTTAAAGTGGCCAAATCATATCTAAATTAAAGAATTTGTATACGAATTCAAGACTTGCAGTTTTGTGTAGATGCCATGCCATGCTCCATTCATACAGAAACGGATCCGCATTCGGATAGGCTCTGTCACGGCTACTTAACTTCTGACACTTCAGTTGACATTATATAAATTGCTTTATACTTCTGGTCGATGTGGTAAAACACGAAGTTGTTTAAGCCACCATTGATGATTTGATTTGAGGAAATTTAGAATTGGGGAGACTGGGGAGTATGCACAACTTAGGCATTCGACAAGTGAAACAGTTTACGAAAGATAAACAAACTTCTGGTTAAAAAGTTTTTGGGGTGTTGTGAGTTGTATAAGGTTTGGTACAGGAAGGCTTGCCCCGATGTACATTTAGTTCAAAGGTGATCCTTGTTGCACTAGATATGGATAGAATAAGTTAAATTGAGTGAATTTCATAGGGTGCTATTTGACTTTTCATATCAAGGCTCACAAGTAGTAAAACCGCCCATTTTGAGACAGAACAATAAAACAAAAAAAAGTTTTGTTGGTCGAATCGAAGGGTGTCTGGCCCACATATGAAGACGGTTTGAAGGTTAACATACTTGGATTTTATTTGAGAGCGGATTTGCATATCTACGTTCTTTTTATTTATATATTAGGGTCAGTTTTGTCTGCTAGAAATGGCTGAATTTTATTGAGCACTGCGACAAATCGTGTATCCTTCCCTAGAGATTAGACAATGCTGGTTCTTCTTATAGATATAGTTAGTAACCGAGCCGTTCAAGTTGATAACGATCGTAACTTTTAAAATGTGGCCGATGTGGCAGTTCATTGAATCTTGGAATTTATGAGTCCATCATAAAGAGGAGCAGTACTTGAGCAAATGCTTTCTCCACTTGAATTTAATAAGCTCGTGCAGGAATGAATGACTCCACTGACGGCTGGACAAGAGGAAGAAAAGTTCGTATTTTTTCCTCGGTCAATTGACTATGAGCTGAATCAATGGGCCTCAGAAAAATAAGCTGATTTTTGTCATTTTGCCAAGTGAGAGTTGAAATACTGCGTCAATATAACAATGGCTTAGAGGCTAATAATTTAGGTCCTGTATATTTTATTTTATTCGTCTTGAGATAAATAAAGCATGTATAATTCAAGGCTAAGTTTCCAAATCGTAAGCCGTCAGTGAACCATGTAATCTTTCAACAGTTATTTTAAGAATAACTACATGCCCATGTATTATTATAAATGTTTATAATAAGTCTCGTCCAAGGATAGACTATAATATAAATAGTTGTAGTAAATCCGGACAGTCTCATAGTGCATATCAATTGCGTCCAACCAGTATACATAATGGAACACGTTTGCAACTTTCACAACGATTTTTAAAACATTTTATCGGTTAAAAATGGGCCATATAACTTTCTCTCAAAATCCTCGCCCTTTTCACTAGCATATTTATAGCCACAAGAATCGAGAAACATAAAAGGATTCTACCACGGCATGGAAATTCCAAACTAATAACAGAAGCAGGAGTAAATCTTACAACGCTTAAACGTCAAAGTTTAAAAATCTCTACGCTCTACGGCCCGACCTTGAAAACTCGCACATATATTTACGGATCTCGAATGGAAACAACAACGGTGAACTCCAAAATGTAGATTTTGTGGAGCAAATTATTCCACCACTGTTCGTGGTTTGGCCTGGTGGTTTTCCGCTCATGAAAATAATTGTGGAAATGGACAGTCTCGAGTCTATACAATAAAACGTAGGGACATGCTTGTATTGAAAGCTGGAAAAGTAGTAAAATCTGCGAATCTCATAAAGCATTCAGTTGGATACCGGCTAATCATTTCCCTTTCATAGAGCCTGGCTTGATTTGATTTGAATTCTTGAAAGTCTCTGTGTATTGTAATGAATGTGAAGTATATAGTCCCGAAATACGTGAGGAGTTTGGTTAAAAGGACGAGGAAGCTCCAGGAACTGAACCGACGTCTTCTCTCCTCGGCTACAGAGAAGATCCAGTCGTCTTGGTCTCCGTTCCATCGTTCCGTCCTCAACTTCTCATCTCTTTCCCGTCCCTCCAGTGCAGACAGATTTAATTTCCAAGTTTCTCTCCCTATGTAAATAAATCAACAGCCTTTGCTTCACGTTTTGCATAGAAGATCATCTTCTTCCCTCCTCCAACACGATGTTTACCAATTTCTCTTCCCGACAGACTGACGTCAAGTCTTCAAAATCAGTGGTTCCTTCCTCTAGAGCCTGGAGGATGAGATGCCTTTGAGGGCTGAACCTGCGGATCCGTGTCAGTTCCATTCATTGACAACTCCACGTTCAAGTGCAATCTTTTCTGTTTGTTTTCCCAACTCGAAGTCGAAGGGATCACAGCCATCACAGGTGACAGGAAAGGATGTAGAGCAGTTACATTACAAGACAAAAAAATAAAAAAGGGCTCTCAATATGTAATATAGAACATGTTGTTGAGCCTTCCTTATCATTAGAGGAAATAATAGGCTGATCAGAGCGTCGATGTGACAGTCGTGGGCGTTGTAGGTTGTGAGAGCAGAAGGGAATCGGAAAGCAAATTGGAAAGCTCCTATCCAGCCAGTCCGTAGCAATTCCAATTACTCAAGTAACCGGTCAGTTGCACAGATCGGAATTTAATTTAATGAGCCATCACAATTACTGCCATCCTCTTGTTTTCCACCCGATGTTTCTGCCAATGATAGTGCATTAAATTCAGACAGACACATCCTTCAATGTTCCAGAGCTTTGTATCACACGGGATTGTATTTGCTTCTAAAGATAGTTGAAAGAATCCTAAAGACTGTAGAAACTCCTCTATGTAAATTCTTTGTTGAGTATAATTAAATGAAGGGAAGGGAGTAGCAATGAAGTAAAGTATGTAATTATAGAATTCATAATAAGCAATTAGTCGTTTTATTTCATTAGCCCTGTGGTAGTCGTCTAGTTGAGCAGAAGGGCTTTTCTGAGAACTTGGGGCTAGATAAATCGTGGCAAGAATTCAAGGCTCCGAGATGAAATAAACTATAAAATAAGCACGTTCTGGATTAATTATGATATCCATATGTGTAGAAAAGGACTAGAACTTTTCCCTTCCAGTCTATTTCTGTAGTTGAGGTTAACCTTGGGTCCTCCGAGTCGAGGAGATGAAGCTAATAGTTAGGAAATATACACAAACGACTCCCATCTGAAATTGTTTTCCTAATCCAACGGCATTAAAACTAATTACTGGAAGTTTATTAAATGAATTGGGCAGAACCCCAGTTCCCAAACACATTTTTAGCCCTTAATTTCCCTGCATTTAATCATTCAGTGTATAGCATCTTATTTTATTTCATCTCCTCCACTCTATCATCTTGACAGTCATTCCCTTCGGGTGGAACTTACTTATAAAGTATTCGATCAGTTCCAGCTGTCTCTTACCAAATCCGGTAGGCAAACACCTATTAAGGTGTTTTAGATACGTCAAGCTTGAGGGAACTCGCAGAATCATCCAACCCTGAAAGAAACTTATTGTTTGTGTAAAGAAAAGACGAGCTGAAAATGGTGAAAGCAAAGAGTGTGGAGATTAAAAAAATACTGGGAACTTCTGCAAGGTTTGCACGAGTAAACATGAGAAATCGGGAGAGGAGATGAAAAAGAAATTGTGTGTCTGAAAATAGACGAAAATTCGTCCAATAAAAAATAAAAGATACAATGAAATGACGATCATAAAGTTATTACTCGATATAAAATGTCAGTGGAAGGAAGATTTTGAAGAGGATTCATGGTCGGAGCTGCAAACGGTTCCTCTTTAGCGGTTTAAAGGGTGAATTATTCATTAACAAGGGACTGGAAGTAGGTCAACTGGTAGTGGGGAAATAAATCGTGGTGGAAGCTATGACTGCAAATTTCATAGATTTCAGTAAAGAAGAGGTGATACTTTTAGACAAATCACTAGATTCTGAAGATGGAGAGGGTGCCTTTTCCCCCTAAAACTGCCAATGATCCTTGAACGAGTTTTCTGCATTCTGCGGCTACTTTCTCCATTCGTGGTCTCTCTCTCTCCCATTTAACCTTCAGGCTATTTCTCTTCTTCTCTAAATCGAAGAAGAAAAATAATATATGGAGACGAGTATAAGATATATAGCTTTCCCCCTCCTTTGGTTCCCAGTTCCAGCCCGATACTCTCGTCGGGAACAAGAGGATTCGTAACGTTTATGGGCTTTAGCATAAAAACGATTATACTGTGAGAAAATCCCTGCCATCCTCTAATACTCTACTTTGAAGGAGGGGAAAAATCCTAAAAAAGGAAAGTTTTTCTGGCCAAACACATCCCAGTGAGTTTAAAGAGTAAAATAACCCTTGAAATTCCTTCCTCCCTCAGAACTTTTTTTCTTCCCAGAAGAAAACATAAGAAATAATAAATGTTATTCTAGACATACATGAGAAGTAATGTTCAGCTCTTGGGAAGAACTGGCGTAATTTTGCTGTGTAAATGTTTTTCCAGCCTTCATATAAATATATGCTTAAGTTGTAATGTAACTAGAGTCTAGAAACGATAAAGAACACAATGCAGAAAGCATTCACTTTGAAGAAATTAGATATTGATTTTCAGATTTAACCCAAGACGCTACATGGACTTGGCCTTAGTCAAAGCATATTGTTAAAATAGCAGAGTCAACCCGGATCCACAAGGCCTTTAGATATATATGTGGCCAACACATTCAATTCACTTCTCGATTGGGCCATATCCGGCCCTCCTGCCAAGTCCAACGCCAACTAGTTAACCCGGTTAACCGTGTACGAATCGGCGGAAGATCTGCAATCGAAGTTTAGAAGGACAAACGAAGATCCTCCGTTTCTTAGCGAAGAAGATTTAGCTTCCGAAAGGCTCTCTTCCTCCTCTAAAACATGGTCCTCTCAAATAGAGAGGAGAGAAGAGCCAGAACAATTTGTGGAAAGATGTATTCAGTAGAGACAGAGATGGATTGACAGGGATTCTTTGCGAAAATATCCCCTCTCCTTCAGTTGAGAACTGGAGCCGAAATTTCGGAGTTGAGATCCTGTGGAATAGAATTGTAATTGTTCTATAAGACATGTATAGAGGCTCGTATAAATTAAAGTAATATATTTATATTCACTTGAAAGTATGCTACAGGTGCTAAACCTTTTTACTCAATTTGAATACTCGGAAACCAAAGGCGTCGAATCTACATGAATCCTGTCTTTTCCACGTTCCTATACTCCTGTCTCTTCAACTATACTTCCCCTGCTTTGTCGTAATCAGAATTATAATGGGAAACTTCCTTTGTGGCACGAAGACGTAAATTGATATCATTCTGCTTTTTTACAAATCTCTCTCAAGAACGGCGACACTCAAGACTCAGCCTTCCTTTTCAAGATAGTTTCTTTTGACTAAATTTTCTAAAGGGGCTAAAATCAACAGGATATTCATTAAGTTAGAAAAATACAGAATCTGAATAAGCTCGCTGAGAGGGTGAGAAATCAAGCGTCGTTTGTAGCAACTGCTGACTTTTAATTTTATATTTTATTTAGCGAAAAGTGTCAAAATTTTGCAATCAGGAATCAGGACTGATTGCTTTACTATGTTTAATTTGAGCATAATTTCAAACTAGAAATTTTCGAGACCCAGTTTTCCTTTTGGAAATCAGAGTTTCAGAGTTAGGGACGGGAACATGAGTTGGATCGTTGGACGTATTTTTGTAAGCTTCCAACCCATTTCTATTCCTTTGTCAGAGAAATATTTATTTTTCCAAGAAGTTATTCATATTTTTAACTTGGAAATTTATTTCAGCCGTTTTTTGTGTACTCGCTACTAACAATAAGATTTCGCAAACTTATTCCAAGTGGTTTGGGATTTTTTAAATAATGTATGAGCTACTCCCATTCCCCAGGAATCGTAGAAGGCAAAGAAAAGGGACCTTGAGCTAATTCCTTATCTCATTCATTTTAATACTACAATAAGTTTTATACTGCTTGTTTATGTAGAAATTTTAGAATATTTCTTTCGTTTAGTTTATAGGCGTAGGCAATACATCCCTAGAAGCGTGTTGGTTTTACTTTAACTGGAATGTCAGATTTAATCAGAAAATACTCTGCAACATAAGAACATGTACAATAATGTTCAATAAGATGAATAAAATATTTCATATCTCTTTTTAGTTGACTTCTTCAATTGTTTTAAACACAATCACTTAGCGTTCTAAAGATTTCTTGATATTTGTATTTTATACTGGACCGGGATCAAATATTCCCTTTCATTTAGCACGAAGCGGCTCTATCGCACTTGGCTTTCTAAAAGATTTATTTCGGTTCATTAATTCGAAGACTATTTGGAAGAAACAGTAGTTATTTTTTTAAATCAACTTCACTTACATGCAGATAATTTTTTTCAAAAGACAAACTACGACTGTGGTTCACAGCAAAGCTAAAACAACGAATAAATTATTTCTAAACCATGAGATATTCTACTGTTTCTAAAATCTGCGCCTTTACCTTTTCATTAATAATCTAGACCTAATAACCGCTGCACCCGAGAAAGCCTCTAGAGATCTACAACCAAAACTATGGCCTATTTTTGCCATCACGCAATGACCTACCACCATGGGCAAATTGCACAATGAAACACACCCTTCTTCCCCCAATGATTTGATTTATGATAGATCATTTGTCATGATAATACTCGTTCAAAACCTTTCAGCCAGAGTACGGTCGTGTGTATAAACAGGCTGACGGATTGTTTGGTGGTGGTGGCGAACAATTTGGAAAATTAGCCTTCTCCTTTTAAGGGCGCCGACCAATTCTGGCCGAAAAAGAATTTTCTGTTTGTGTGTGTGTGTGTGTTTATCCCATTAATTTTGCTAAACGGATGATAGTTGATATAGTATTTCTCTAGATGTTACATGACATAAGCATAAAAAGTGACTGTATTTACAACACGAACCCCAACAAGAGCCTTCGCAAGACGAGAAGTATGAGATATTCCATGTCCCATAAATACAGTTCTACATCGTTTATATCGTTATCATCGTATGGAATAAGCCGTAACAAGACAGGAGGAAGGGGTTCGTGTTGCAAATGAGAGAAAGGGCTAATAATGAATTTATCCTATTTGTAGTTACAACCTTTTGGGTGTATTTCTTTCAAAATATGTATATTCCGTGCGTTTTTTTAATACCACGTTAAAGAGGTCTGTACTTTTCCAAGGGCTGGGTGATTTGCTGGGCGAGGTAGTGGTGGTGGTGGCTGTGGTACATGGTGCTGAGTTGTTGAATCATTGAGTTGGATAGGTGGGCACGACCAATAGTAAAACGGCATTAACTTCACTGAAACGATAGAGGCTCAAGTATTAGAGAATTCCTTTTATTTCCTCATCTGAGTGAACGTCGACTTTCACCCAACTCACTTTCTTTATTGTTCTTGTGGCTCGCAATTTTACTAAGGAGGTGTGGGTGTGTGTGAGTCCTTCCTTTCACGACGATAGGATTCAGCCATTCCCAGCCAACCATTGTCTATTAAAAGATCTCAAAAGGTTAAATATATGTCTATATGTAACATAAATAAGCATATATGGGGTGAAAGTAGGGTTCGAAACGGTGGGTTTTTAAGATGGTGGTGGCTGGGCAGATTCTTTTAATTCGATGCCACAACTCCACCGTATCATAAAAAAAATCAAATATGGACATGATCATGCGCATTAACACCCACCGTTTCTCTGCGCCAATGTCGCAGCTGGAATTTGCTAAATTCTAAAATCTAAAGATAGTGTTGAATAAATATTGACATGAATCCTTAAAATGTCACAACACCCCAATGAACGAAAAACATAACTCCAACAATAACGGTGTCCTCCGAACCTTAAAACTCTCATGGTGTGAGTCTCTTATATAAAAGTCCCGTAAACAGTGAATGGAAGGCGAAGGAAGAACGGTTCACTAAAACCCAAGCATTCAACATTTCAGTTTTCTCCTGGGCTTCATATCCGGCGTCTGACGTCAAGTCAACTTCTAGCACGAGGATAATCAATATCAAATAAAACTTTGATTTCCTTACTGGTGGCTGACTATAGACTCTGGATGGAGGGCTGAGTGGAGCTATGAAGTGATTTTAACCTTAATTGGATCAGTATATAAAGGAAAGTTAATGAGCGATGAATGAGAATTGGTCGCTCCGCACATCTATTACAAGTAGATTGAGGTCTCTCTGCCTCCAGGACCTCCTTCAATGACTTGGCATAGGACGGAGCATTGCATTAAGCCAATTTCAATTCCCAAAATTATGGAAACCTCTAGGGTATAGAAGTAACATAAAATTGAAGGGATCGGATCATTTCTGCGACGAATTTGTAGAATTTCATAGGATCGTAAAAGGAGGGATGATGGGATTGATAAGAGGACAGTCTCTCGAGGTATAGTTTCACATTTGGAACAGTTATCCCTCGACTCTACATTTATTCGGATGGGGAAAAAATACACATACTTTGGCGGAATAAGGCGCTGATAAACGGTACTTGGACTCATCCGTGCGTGGTCTATTAGATATCGTTATGATCACCTTCCCAGCCGCATCAAACAGTACTATAAATTCATTTAAATGTTCTATGGGGAACGTGTAAAACTTTTCCACTACTTCTTACGCTCCGAATTACACTGCCATTTATTTTTCTCTTTATTGGCCTATTCTGTTCCCGACATTATTAGTTCTATATAGTTTTAGACGAGTGCTCCGAAGTAATGGACCAGCACGTCTTGAATTATAACATTGTTTTCACATTTTCAGAAGGTCGGCCGTTTTGAAGTTTTTTCCTGTTTTTAATGACACTGATAAACGGAGACTTTATTGGCCGTGCAATGATAATGAGGAGAGAGTCATTATCGATTCTAGAATTAGATTCTCCAGGTAAAAGCTGCCCGTTTTTGCGAAGCCTATTTTTGTTTGTTGTTTTATATTGAAATAAATGAATGTTCAATTCCGTCTCAAGTCTTGATAATGATAATTAACTGGTTGAGTTCCTTTTAACTAGTTTGTTTTTCGCTTGGATAAGTAAAGAGGACATATAACAGATTTATCTCTGTCTTATTGAGCTGGAAAGATTTCAGACTCGTTTTGCGTCAATGATTTCCTCATTACTGCATCTGTGTGAACTTCTGGTTTGTATAGCATTACCCATTTCAGGTAATAATTTTAGAAGCTAAGAACAGAAACAAGAATTTCTGAGTCGATGCTTTGGTCGGAGTTTTATAATTAGATTAAAGCTGGAGACATTTGTCGATAGCCTAATTGTATATTGCAAGAACTCAGAATTAGGCACGACTGACATACAAACTTGGATTTCTCGCTGACGTTATGTTTTTAATTTTCAACTCAAATCTTATAAACAATTGCTACTCTTATAAAATCTGTCCGAGATTGTTTTGTTCCAAATCTGTCAAGCACTTTAATTGGAAGGCAGGTAAACAAATGAGTAATGTAATTAGTTAATGGAATGAATGCAAATGACTTTGTTACAACGTAATTTTTTCTAACCATTGGACAAATGAATTTAACCATTTCTGGCTTGGGATCAAAATATATTATTATGATTTCAGCTTTCATGTAATCCGTAGGAGATGAGTCAACAAATCCACCTTCAGATGCGGAATTAAATATTTAATACTTACTATTTGGCGTACTTTCCTAAAACTATTTAGTATTAGGAAAGTAAGCCAAAATTGAAATTGTTGTTTTTCTACAAACTTTGAAAACAACCATTACAACAATTTTCGAATACCCAATTATTAATAAACCGTCCAACGAATGTACTGATGTATCGTAGATGTGACGTTTTATAACGTTTTATACACATAGAAACTGTTTTTGAACATGTTCACAGTGAAAATTGTTTAGAAATGTTTAAAACACACAAAATACCGAAAATCTCAAATTTCCCAAACCATAGAGCAAAATTACATACGTCGTCCGAAAGTACTTGATCAATGATCATAGCTTTCGAATGACGTATCACACATGTATGATTGTAATTTGACCTCTTTGACCCCTCCCCACCGGTCAGGGGGTGACCCCACTCCCAAATCAGATACATCATTGAATAGCCATTGACCGTAGCTTTCTATCGATGTATCACACATGGGGGGTTACTATTTGAAAAAATGTTGACCTTTGACCTTTCCCCCCTTGACCTTTGACCTACAGGGCCCCCAAACGAACTTGACCTACGTTTGGATGTCCTAAGTAGATAACCGAAAGAACAATTTCAAAAAGTTAAGCCGTTCTCGAGTTATTGTGTTTACAGACGGACAGACGGACAGACAGACAGACACCGAGGCATTAACATTATGTATCGTAGATACATAATAAACCATACAACGAATGTACTGATGTATCGTAGATATGACGTTTTTATAACGTTTCATACACATTGAAATATGTTCACATTGAAAACTGTGTTTTAAAATATTTAAAATGCATGAAATATCGAAAATCTCAAATTTCCCCAGCCATAGAGCAAAATTACATACGTCATTCAAAAGCACTTGATCATAGCTTTCGAATGACGTATCAAATGATTAATCTCAATTTGCCCTAACCATAGAGCAAAATTACATACGTCATTCGAAAGCCCTTGATCATAGCTTTCGAATGACGTATCACACATATATGTTTGTAATTTGACCTCTTTGACCCATCCCCACCCGTCAGGGGGTGACACCACCCCCAAATCATATACGACATTCGAAAGCCCTTAATCATAGCTTTCGAATGACGTATCACACATATATGTTTGTAATTTGACCTCTTTGACCCCTCCCCACCCGTCAGGGGGTGACCCCACCCCCAAATCATATACACCATTGAATAGGCCTTGACAATAGCTTTCCATCGATGTATCACACATGGGGGGTCGCTATTTGAAAAAATGTTGACCTTTGACCTTTCCCCCCTTGACCTTTGACCTGCAGGGCCCCCAAACGAACTTGACCTCCGCTTGGATGTCCTATATAGATATCCGAAAGAAAAATTTCAAAAAGTTAAGCCGTTCTCGAGTTATCGTGTTTACGGACGGACGGACAGACGGACAGACAGACGGACGGACGGACACCAGACCATTCGCATTATGTATCTACGATACATAATAATCCAGACGTCCCCTGGATCAGATTCCCCGATCCACAAATATCCATCAAAGCATGTAATTAATTTCCTACCATTATAGACAGAGATAACAATGCTGCACAAAAGAAACCATTTGAAATGGATACTCTTGTTGACTTTGAGAGCCTGAAATCGTAATTACGAGACGAGCTTGAATTGATACTACCGTCTCCAATTTCCCACATATTGCGATGGCTTGATTTTAATAAAAATATCCTGGTTCTGAATCCTCTCTTACTCCATTTCACGAAACAACGGATTTAGACCCAACTTCCCTGAAATAAAACTCCTAATCCATTTCGAAAGAAAAATAATCTCTCAGAGATCCTAGCTCAAAATTGACATAGCCCAACTAATTCAACCTCTCTTCAGTAACATGTAACTTGGGTTCGAAGGAAGTGGATTGCAAGGAAAACAGAGAAAGATGGATCGTATCGGTTGTCTAAAACTAAGTTACAGATATATTCCATCAATAAGAGAGAATATGAGTGGAAAAGATACGTTTGTTGACTCAATTCAAGTATCCTGCTGAGAGGAAAGAAAGAGAAAGTCGCCAGGAGAAAGCATTTATTTTTCCTTTAGAATCCAATGACTTTAAAGAAGGTCTTCCGTTCGGATTGTAAAGAAGCTCTGCTCTCTCTCTCTCTCGGTTATCTCGAAGTTGTCGTCGGAGAGGAGGCAGATAAGGGAATAGAAGGGCGTAATGAAAGGGGACTTGGGTCCCAAGGTTCCGTAGGGAGGCGACGGCGGATCTCTTAATAAGGTCCTCCACTAATAATGGAGGAGCCTGTCCGAGAGGCTCTGAACTTTCCCCTTCATTTGGCCCCTCTGAAAGGAGAGCAGTAGAGCAGAAAGAGCCTCTGCTCCTCATATTCTTCTTCCTCTCCTGACGAAGAGGATGGGGCCGAACTGCACAGGAAACTATTAGGTATAATGGCCATGTAGAAGGAGAGAGGTCTCAAGAAGATGTGAAAGGAGTCCATAGGAATAAAGTAACATCAGCAGCACAACCTAACCACCGTTCCTCCTATTTTAATCAATAAGCTAGGCGTAGTGAGTCTCTCTCTCCACAAGAACAAGCCTCTCTCTCATTCAAGTCTTGATCAATAAATGGCATTGAAAGACTTGCTTATTCTCGAAAATCTCGTCGGAGGAGGCGAGATGTGATATGGATGCATGCGGGTTTGGGAGAAGAGCTCCGCGAAAAGTCCGTCCACACACGGGCAACGGGGCATATATCGATGTAGGCGTCCGAAGTCGGTTCATATCCCGACTCTACTATTTTCTACAGCTCAAAAGCGACTACTACTACGACCACTACCACTACACTACTACTATTAGAGGTGTAGTGGTGGCAGTGCAGAAGAGTATGATGGTGTCAGTACTCAAAATTTTGGGCAACTCTTCTTCCTGGCTTCTTATTAGATTCTCGAAAACTCAAACATGGTTTGGGAAATATCGGTGAGAGAGGGAATCTGATGTTGGGAAAAGGCTTCCCGTTCCCAAAGCAGTTCGAACTGGTGGACGGAAACTCTCGTCTCTCAGTTGTTTGGGCAACATGATCTAGAGCGGTTGCTGGTGACTCGGTCCTCTTCTACTTCCTCCTCCTGCTGCTGCTGCTGTGCTAGGAACAGAGCCAGGAGCGTGTAGTCTTTGAATAGAATAGCCTAAATTTGTAGCCCTTCTCTCATCCCAGATCCCAGTTAATACCAACACCAGAGACTTTCTCTCTACTCCTCTTCAACTTTAAAATAATCCAAGTAGAACAGGAGCCCTACATCACTCATCCTGCTACATTATTAGACTTCTCCCTCAACCACGAGTCCTACAGCTCTTTAGCCTCCAATACCCCGTATGAATTAAATTAGCCCTTTCTGGGATCACTATATCTAAGTAGGGTCTGAATAATAATAATTCCGAGTCATAATTATTCATTGGTTCCGTTCCCAAGCCACCACCGTCACTGCTACGTTTCTTCCTCTGCTCTGAGATTACCTGGAGAGATTGCCAGAGGAGAAAGTTGTAGACGTGTAGGAGTCTGAGTAGAAGTAGTAGCTGGAAATCGGTTCCTAAGGACGGAGTATAATATCCTATCAGCGGGATAAGAGGGATAAGGATTCCAGGACTCTCTCAAGAGAAAGTATTATGGAGCTTAGAAACTTGTACGAGCGGAGGATGTCGAGGAGGAGTGAACGGGATCAGTCTCATACCTCCGCCTGCTAATTACAAGTGTGATTTTTTAGTGATTACTACTGGACGCCCGTCCTTCGTTATTTCTGAGCATTTTTAGAGGGAAAATAAGGTCCCTGGACTTGTTTTCTAAAGGAAGTAACGTAAGATATAAGCAGATCTATAAGAAAAACGGTCTCTCCTTCCAGCTAAAATTGACTGTGATCATTTTTTTCCTCTCTGAGGAAAGTGGGCCGTGTTTCCTTGATTATCCTGTCTCTCTTTCTCTCCCTCCGGGATCATAGCCTAGTCGGAGTGAATTTGGAGTTCTGTGAAGAGTTTCACATCTGTTGTTGCTCCTGTAATTACCTCTTCCTGTTGTCAACCAGCCACAGGATCATCTCAATTAGTCCTGGAAGGTTGTAATTACATTTCGCATGAGGGGATTATCGTTGTTGTATTCGGAGGAGGGAGATTTCATTTCTATACGGAATTATCGGAAGGAGATGTCTTATGTTTCATAAATGAGGAGAGTCAGGCTGTGCATAGAGATGGCTTTGCTGATGAACAGGCTCTGACTGGCATACTAAGTGTCGGAAGTAGAAGTAGTGGTGGTAGTAGTGTGACAGTGCTAAGCGGTTCCTCGACCGTTGCGTCCAGGAGCAGAGCTGACGACTCCCCCTTTTACTTTCCAATCCGGAAGTGAATAGTTTCTCTCTGAGGAGAGATAAAAAGTAAAGGAAAAATCTAAAAACCGACCGACGGGTCCCCAGCTAGATTGAATGATGTCGGAGACAACGAGTTTGAGCAGCGGTGAGAAGATTGTGACGACGTCGACGATGATGGACGATCCAGAGTTGCTCGGTGCGCATCCAGCGTTGGCCTACAGACCCTTTCTCGACGAACTCTGTGAAACGACGAAATTCAGCAAGGCTGAAATCCGATTTCTCTACCGCGGATTCAAGCAGGTTCGTCTCCTTTCATCAAATTACATGCATATTTTAAAGTCCTCCTCGACTCCAACTACTCAACTACACGACTATATCTCCCCCCTCCAATCTACATTTCCCATCATCCATCCTTCATTCTTCTCCTCACTAATTTTTCACACACTCACTTTCTTCCTTTTCTCCGTCAGTTTAGTAGTAGAAGTGGTAAGGCACATCATACAGACACTTTAGACACTGACTTGACTATCTACAATCTTGGAAGAGTCAGATTGTGCATGTTCAATCCTATTATCCCCATTGGCAAGAGCATGTCCCACCCAATCATCTCATAAATAATCGTATCCTATAGTTTTACTACAGTCTAATCATTTCCCATCATAACGCTATTGTGTAAATGCCAACTTGTATTATCCTCCTCCTTTTCCCTTGCTTTCTTCCACCTCTACCAACAAGTCATATGTTACCATGTACCTTTCTCAGCTTTTTCCGCTCTTCAAGCTACCGGAATGTGACCTTTTCACTTTATATCATGTCCTGACAAAAGACGACAAATAATCTTGATGAATAATGGAAACCCTTTGTCTGGGCACAGAACATAACGCTTCCGAATATGACATTGCATGTTCTTGAAGTACTCCACCCATATTTCGAATGAAATAAGGCTCAAGGAAACCTGTACTGACGTATTATTTTATGAGTCCAAATATCCTGAAAGTAATAAACCTGGAGAAGAGAAAACAAAAGGAAATGTATATTAAATCTAGAAAAACACCTTCCTTTCACATTTTTCTTCAAAAGTCTGCTGCCAGCCATTCTTTCCTTGTAAGTTCTCAACCTTTTCCTATCTGATGATGATGAAGGAAATTTGGAAAGAATTAAGTACAATTAAAACCGTTTGAGAGTTGGACTCTATCTCTCCGACAAAGTACAGAATATTAAATCGGATGAAGTTTATTTAATGACCTCTTTTTCCATTGTGTCGTTCACTTAATGAGTTACAAGAAATGGGACGGAATTGAATAGAAATGTATTGGATTTAATAATACATCTAATAATATTCCAATTGGAAAAATAAGAGGCTGTGCTAAACCTTTTTTACTACAAATCGGATGAACTAGGGCAACCTGAATTGCCAATATATAAAGAAAAGCCGCTTGCCAAGCAAATCATGTAATACTCCTCATCTCCATTCGTATACAAACACATCTACATCTGCTAAACTTCTTAGTCAGCTTCCACCTCTACTAAATTCACCCGTCCTAAAATCCTATATGCCTTTACTATTTACAACGAGGTTCACAGAGAATCTAGCCAATTTTTGGGTTTTTTTCTCTTAACTGACTCTCTGATCATCCTCGGGCTGGAATAAGAGACTCGTAATTATGGCATCCATCTAAAACAATGTTTTTATTTCTTCTCTTTATAGGAATGTCCCGGAGGGATCGTCCAAGAAGAAACATTTAAAGAGATCTACGCCAAATTCTTCCCTTATGGAAGTACGTTCAAGATTTATAATATTTCCTTTCATATTTCGTATATATCAAATGCAATTTATCATTTGCCATTTAAACTCCTGGCTTCGGTTGGAGCTGTCCCGATTAACTTTCTTCACATCCGGCCCTGTTCTCCCATTCACAACTCCACTGTTTTCATAAGAGACTGTTTTTATCATATATCCTTGATTCAGTAATAAAATCTCAGAGCTCCTAAATGCCCCCTTGAGATATTCCCCGTCCCAACTGACCATGGAAAATGTTTAAAACATAACTTTGAATGCCATTACATTTCTATTTCCCAAACACCTAGATAAATATAAATATGTGGGGGTTAGATATTGTATCTATTCACACATTGCTGGTGGGGTGGTGGTACTTGGCCATGAACTTATTTTAAGCTTATTAAATGCTTTGATACGAGATACTAATCTTTTTAGAATCGTTTCATAGAAATTTGGAAATTTAGAAATATATATTATATTTGATGTCACTTTAGATTCATCCATGTATGCTCATTTAGTCTTCAAAGCTTTTGATATTACCAGTTGCGGCGCAATCACGTTCAAGGTGACTCCTTAAAACTTTTACCCTTACCACCATTAATTAATTAATTAAATTAGAAGTGTTACAGAAGTTTGTGAGAGTTGGAAGAGAATGTACATACTATTATTATCATATTTCCAGGATATGATCCTGACATTGTCCACGTTGCTTCGGGGCTCAAATCGAGAGAAATTGAGATGGATATTTTCCCGACTCTACGATTTAAATGGAAATGGATTCATAACTAAAAGAGAGCTTCTTGATATCGTCACGGCCGTTCATGATCTAGTTGGTGTTTCAAAAGCGGTATGGGACTTTAAATCCTATTTTCTGTCTCTCTCCTCGTTTTGGTTACGAGTCCGTTTCTAACGGATTGTAATAATATTACGGTCTTCGATAACATTGGATATGGGCGTGTCGGGGAATTAAATTCGGATGGTAAGAGATGAGACTGCCCGAACTGTAGCCCTGCACAGAGAAGAAGTGGAGGAGTGCGGATGAAATGTACCATCTTCCGAACCGAACCTCCTTTTATCCCATTTTTCATTGTTGATTCAGTCCAAAGAGCTTAACTAAAGATTAGTAGTGGTTACGCCTATTTACTGCCATATATATTCCTTTGATCTGATGTGCGGTAGGTGGATTTTGCACATAAAGGGAGGAATCGCTTTCCCTTATTCATGCAAAGTACTCTCTCTTCTCTCGTTCCCAACCTCGTCCTAATCTATTACCATTTTGATATCCATAGAGAGTGGAAGCAGAAGAGAGGAAAACAAGAGATCATGTGGATAAGATTTTTTCCAAATTTGATGTCAATAGAGACGGGATAGTGACAATCGAGGAATTTCTTGAGTCCTGTTTGAAAGTACGTGATCATTTGGATATTCTTCAGTATTATCTCCTCTGATCTTTTAAACCTCCTTAAACCCTTCCCCTATATAACAGCACGTTACATCTCCACCATCTACCTTAGAATAATGTTGGACCCAAGCCCTAAAGCCACTTTCTCCTCAAAACGAATCAACTTTCTTAAACAATAAATATCACTTATGCATTACTTTACTCCTATGTTATTATTATCCTCATGCATCTAACCCAACCACTCGCACGTCCTGTGGTCCTGTCCCTTATCACATCATCCACATCCGCCTAAATCCTACTCTTTTTGTTTGACTAATAATAATCTTCTAAACGGTGTGCTTTCTTTGACTTTCCAGGACGAACTGATCATGAAATCGTTGCAAGTTTTTAGTACAACGCTATGAGTCAACTGTTCCTCATAGGTCGCACTCAGCATCTTTTATATGCATATTATAAGTTACAGAGATAAGGTGAGGATAGCGCCGGTCGTCGGCTCTGCCCTCATCGTCCACACGGTGATATTTCGTAAGCTTAAACAAAATCTCTCTCGTTGCATGATGATGATGATGAAGCTCTACTAGAGTTTAGATAACTGAAGTATAATTATATTATTACTCTTCGTTTCAACGACGAGAGTCATTGCCATGTTATATTTAACTCAACGACGACAAAGAATTGATTTTCAGATGAGAGATGTTATGAATGAGAATATTATATGAAAGATTTTCATTACACAATCAATACAAGTGCAGATACATAGTGCCAGCAGTACAGTGATTTAATACTTATAGCGAACGGAGACAAATCATAAAAAAAAAGAATTCGGCGATGCGAGATATTTCAGCATTTGTTATTATATACGTTACACAAGCTGATACTCTAAACACACTCTATAAATAGAATTAAGATCATTATTATTTCTGACGGTTATAAATATTATTGGTATTAATTACAAAGATTTTTTTAAACCTAAATGAATATTCCAGTACGTAATTCATTTCCATGTTAACAGTATATAGATACCAGTGTAAACAGTAGTACTAAACTGGCTTGGTTGATGGAGTCTTAAAGTTAATCTGTAGTGTTACTGTACCTGCCATTAACTCACAAATAGGTAGCGTTGTATTACTAGAGATCCGTCTATTTGTTATTTAAAGCCCTCTCTGTAAAGTACATGTTCGATGAAAAAAATTCAGTGATAAAGGAGAAAAATAAAAAATTGGATTCTGTTAATGCAGCAATTATTCCGTGATTTTCAGATCTTTTTAAAATCCATGGTTCATTAATTTTATTTTCGACGAGGATTGGAGTTCATGAGCCTTGATAATTGATCAATATTTCATGTTTTTCATCAAGATATTCCAGAGCAATTTATTTTGCTCGTGCTTTCGTGTGCTTGAATTTAGAAATAACCACCATTTATTATTATTTTAAAACAGTAAAGCAGCACACGCCTCGCTCTACAAATTTCCAGAAAAAAATATACAAGCAACGGTGAAATTGAATTACATTCCGATCCAATTTTCGTTCCATTTGTCAGCCAATTTACAATGTAACAATCGATTCTCTTGTTAAATTGTATTTATCCCTTAGTACTATAAAACTATAATCGATTTGTACACAAACCTACGAACCTAAATCCATAAGTAAGAACAATACTATTTGAAAAAGCACTCTGCAAAACAAATATCGAGGCTTCGTATTCTTGGGAACGGCACAAGTATCATAATTCCCAATCGAGCTCGATCTGCACGGATTTTATACAAAAGTGAGTTTTTATTGATTTTTATTCATTCCTAATGTATTTTAATATCCCACCGTTATCGCGAATTATTACGAGGATGGTTTCTTTTTCTTGGCATAGCGTAGCAATTCATTTCCTAAGATTGGATTGTTCATTACTGACGCATAGATATCGTAAATCGCAATATACCGTATAAGGACTTTGCTACAAGCCAAGATTTATTGTACTGCAGTGGGAGACTAGAATGGACTATCCGGACGACCCCGTGCTCAAAGGTGCTGATGTTTCAAAAAAATAAAAGGAAAAAAGGCAGACATCCCTATTTGTAGGTCATCGAATTACGAGACCCGACCCCACCCAACTTGATTTCCACTTTGTTTTTAGCAACATCATGTTCGGTGTCTAGTAGAAGCAAATCACTACTGCTCTAGTTTACAGTGAAATACATTGGACATTTTTTAAAGAAAAAAATGTCCTTTACTTCTTCCAGTTTTTTCTTGAAGATTTACGCATCACATTTGTAGACCTTCCTTCATCTCTTCTCTTGGCATCCTTCCAATGTTCTTCAACACCATATAGCCAAAGCCCATGAAAAATGAATACTACGAAAAGAGACCCAAGTCCTGTTATGCAATAGACCTGCCTGTATGTATGCCTTTTAACGGTTTCTAAGTACATGCTTCCAGAGAACTCTTTTATTGCTTGTATTATTTAGCTATTTTTGGCAAATAGGCATTCCAACAAGCAAGGATAAGGTCAAGGTGGACTAACTTGTAATGTCCAAACGACATAATAATAAGGAATTGAGAAAATTCTGGACCGTTTTCAATAAAGATTTGGGAAATCGTGCCTGTAAACAACATAAATTGTTTTATATTAAATCTTGAGATGGCTTTTAAGTGTTTGTGGCTACGTTTCATTTCATTTTTTACAGAGACTTCTGGAACCTAGTTTTGTTAGCTTTAAGCGTCTGAGAACGGGAGTAAATTGGAATTGGAAATAACAGGAGTTGGTTCCGTCTGAAATCGCTTTATTGATTAATGGGAAGATTTAGCACTATCGTGAGGAAGTCAAAGAGATAGGACTTAAGCCATTAATCAGGTGGTCTCATCAAGAGGGATCACTTATTGTAACTATTTGTCTTCCTTTACGGAATTGTCTACCTTCATACATATGTTATTCCTTCCCAACAAACTGCGGGAGAAAGTCCCTACGGACCTTCTTCCCGGCTGCAGTGTACAAACTCACATCGTTAGTCAGCCCTGTTTTTTATATTTCCCCTTTCTCTCTATAATATTTTACTTTATTACATTTCCTCGGAATTGTTATGTTGATTTTTACAAGTGTCGGTCTACTTTTAGGGCACTGTAACTGCAATTAGTTACCAAGAAAAGGGAAGGGAACCCCATAAATAAGGAAAGCTGTAAAAGTGCTAGGAATTACGATACCAATAAAATCATAATAAACCCTTTTTTTAATCCTGTAAACCATAAACAGTTCATCTGAATTCTAAATTTCAAGCTCCCTAGGCAGAATAGAGAGGGGGAAGCCGGTGCTTGGGAAACGACTTTCTCTCAATTTATTTGACAATGATTCAGTTCAGTATTTACAAGAATTTATTTAATGTCCTAGTCTATATGGCCACTTTTATGAGAACAATGCCAATTTGTCTACTGCCTTGTCGGCAATAGGCTTTTACAAGGGATGAAATGAAGGAAACTGCTTTTGAAAAAAATTCGTACTCCAATATCATATCATATTTTCTGGGGTTGAGAAGGAATACAATTATTTAGTTCATGTTAAGTTTAGGATGACTTCTTTCGTAACGTTGTGTAAAAATTCGGAATGCCATGGCGCTCCTATCCGCCTTATCCTTGACCTGAAAACATAGCAAAAACTGTCACGGCCCGTAGAATATGAAGTGTCCTAGATATTCTTGGAATGCAAGCAACTTCTATTTCATAAATACACCCTTGAAGTTGAAGACAGCAGTTTTTGCTACTCACAATCAGTTTTTTCAGCAAAGTATGTATGTGTGATGAGGACTAGATGTACTATAGCCACCCACTCGTTTTGTTACTCAATTTCGGTTTCAGTGACTCTTCTTTTCGATGGGATAGGCATAGGAGGATGTCAGTTGGCATTAGAGCCTTATGTACCAGTATCAGCGTCTTATAATGATCCCATCTCAAACCATGAATTTTTTCAACTCACTGTCTGCTGAATATGCTAATACACAAACTCCATTTGGGTAATTTCGGCATTATCCCTTCCTAACCCTGACCTCCGCCGAAGCTCAAATGGAACATATTCCTTGGAGAATCATCAAAACTGACATTATTACGAATGGTTAGACACATGAGGATGGTTCCTCTAGACAAATGGTCAACTAAAGGCCCATTAGGAATATCGCGGCGGCATTTCTTTGTTGGATATGGGTCGACTGCAGATGAAATATTTCATGAATTTGTACTTTATGGTTTTGATAACGAAGAGTCAAGCTTGGAACCGAAGTCTGAAGATCCTAACCTGATTCATACGTTTTTGGCTTGTGTTTCCGGTTGTATAAAACTATAGAATTAAAACAATGAAATGGCGTCTTGTTTTACAATGTTACAATGATTAGAGAATTCCTGAATTCATTTCCGTTTATTAATATTATTAATATAACATGATCTAACGAAGTTTAACGATTAACTTGCTCTATTTTTTATTGCTATTAATGGCCATGTCTTTGATGAATATGATTGCATTATCGTAAATTTTGTGACTTAAAAACATTAGTTCATATCTGATTTGCTGGTTTGATTAGCAAAACTTATCGGTGAAAAAGAATTGAAACTTCACCTCCCTTGTTAACGTTAAAATATGGAAGTAGAAGAGAAAGGATTTTATATAAGATGTGTTTAACAAAATAACCTTATCCAAGTCCCCTCAAGGATTAATTTGCTTTGAGTGAAAGCACCATAAGACACCTTGGGTGAAAAGTTTTTTTTTTTTGTCTCCACCCGTTGCAGAAATCCAGCAAACTGACGTACAGAGAAAGTCAAACCTGTTAGGGAATCTTTGCTGGGGTCACGTTGGTGCATAAAAGCATTTAAACTGAGATTTTTACTTTACTATTCAGTCATCAGAATGACTTTTTGAAATTATGTACACAAATGATAATGACATTACTATTTGACTATCTCTACTCTTGTATTTTAAACCACACATAGTCAAAAAGATATACGAATTCCAATATATAGCATAAAGACCCTGCATAAACTTGGCCTATTTGTAAAAAAAGTAATCTGGACTGTAATTAATTGTTAAAGTTCTAATTAAGAAATCTTATAAAATCATGGGATAGGAAAATGTTTTTTGACAAGCAGAAACTTTTTAATGTTAATTATTAATCAAAATCTGTCAAATTTCTAAATGTTCCTTTTCCTGTCAAAACTTTTGATTTGCTAATTAATTTTTTATCGCAGTTTGAATGTCTTTCAAGAAGGAGCATAACATACTTTTGCTGGTTGACATATTAAACACTAATAAAAAACAAATGTTGTAATCCTTTACAGTATTGCGAAGAAGTACAAAAAGACTTCATGAAATGCAATATCTGCATGGCTTCATTCCATGATTTTCTATTCATTATATTACTTAAATGGCACAAATGGAGAGTGAAAATAAATTCTTTTGAAATTACTTGGCTTTTATTCATCAAAACAAACATAAAAATACACATTTTTATATCAGGACAAAGATGAACCTCCCCCCCCCCCCCCCCACTCCAATACATAAATCCTTATCATGCGTCGTACAGAAAATGTAAATGAAAGCTGTAATATAACAGCTTAATTCGGAACAGTATTATTCGTAGTGAAAGTAGGATCCACTTTCACTTTATGTTGGATTATAGTTTCGTTTCCTGCTTTCACTTTTTCGTTGCACAATACCCCATCCACGAAACCTCTTTAACCTGACTCAACGACCAGACCGGGACTCTCTTGTACGTTTCGAATGGAAAGAGCAGAAAATCCTCAGCGGAATGTTGATGCTTTCGCTGTAGTTTTGAATTCGTTGTGTTTGAATCCGTAGTTTTAATTAAAATCCAAGCTAAGAAATATGAGGTTGTGTGAAGTACTCCTAAAGCGGCCTGGAAGGCGGCCACCGAAGGAACCCATCCCCTTTAAAGAATCCTTTCCCCTACAAATCCGGAACGAGGTCTCTGGTCACGGGGGCAAGTCTTCTGGTAAGATCAAAGATGGTTAAGGTTTTACAAATTAAATTATCCTAGTTCAGTTAGTAGATACGAAAGGTACAATTTTGAAGCAGGCACTAAACGTTTGAAATTCATTTCTGATCTGGAATTTATTTTGAATTTGCAAGTTCAAAATTATGCTTCATGCTTATGAATTAAATTATGAAAAACATAAAAGAATGCACAGACAGGATGTATGTCAGATGTGGAAACTGCCATATTTAGTTTATTTATGATTGATGATATGCATCGTCATCGGTCTTTTTTAATTTGCAATTACAAAGAATTGATGTTACCGATTGTTTGGATAAATATATACACTTCCACTTTCCCTTCCTTTGCACTTTCATACCAGATTAAATTAAATTACAAATTATTATACTACAGATGTATCCTGTCTTCAAGAAATGGCCGTCATGTTTGCCTGCATGAAGAAAAACGAGTTCAAGGAGGTCAAGTGTTCAGCCGAAATTGATACCTTCTCCCAGTGCTACAAGAAACACAATGTAGGTCCTTCCTCTTTTTAATTTAATGTTGATCCGCATTTTAGATCGCGTGATGTTTAAAATGCAAACATTAATATATGTCTTACCAAGTCTTGTGTGATAAAGCCATATGCCATGATTTAAACCACCTAGTTTTGATGTTTCAGGAGGAGAAAGCAGAAGTAAAGAAAAGGGAGGAGTCCGGCAAAATGGAAGTTGGTAGGAACCCTAGGAACTTAACCACGAAGCAGTTAAATCAACTTCTTAAAAAATATCCTCAGTATAATGAAAGGCTACATTAATTTTAATACACAAACAATTATTGTATAAATAGGATCTTTCATAAAATGAGTTTAAAACTTTAGTCGTATCAGGAAATCTAGTGTGTTTTTGTTTATGATTTCTGACATGGCTCCAAAATGACAGACTCATACCGAGTAGTAAAGGAAATTGGTTTCCAAATAAAAAATGACAATGTAAAAAATATCGATCTGCTTTGTACTGTCAAATTTATTTTGGGTAATTGAAGTTATACAAAAAGTCAAAGAACAAAATAGGTACGTTCTGTAAAATGTAAACTTGTAGTTACATAACTTAAAATATCAACGCTGGGGTTATATACTACTCTTGAATTTGTTGAATGATCTTCCGCTTGCCATCGTATGTATAATGGTTTGTCAAGAAGATATCGCTTTCATAAAATTGGAGAACGCTGTGGACGTTAATTTGACGAACCTGAAATTATATAATAAATATTTATGGATTATTATGCTTTTAAGAAAGCCAAGATTATACATTCTGCGAGTTATTTGAAGAATCTTACCTTCGCCATAAAATCTTTTTCATTAATTTCGATAGTGAACTGATCGCCTTTGTAACGATTCCTCAAATACGCAGCCTGTTCATGTGCCATTTGGTTCAAAATGAAATAAAGAAGTTCGTTGTTGTCTTTCTTATACATCAGGTAGCGAGCGAATTGCTGGAATAGAATAAACATTATTACTGAATGCCCTAATATATATTTTTCAATTGTGTAGTAAATACATACTTTCTTCATCATTTTGACGACAGAGTATTTCTGAGTCTCTATAAAACTTTCAAGCATCATCCGAATGGCCATGTTTACATCATCCTCATTTACTGATTCGCGTAAATGCATTTTTGCATGAGATTCAGCCATTCTTATCATGCTCTCAATATGACGAACGGTGATGGGAATGCTCGCAGTACTCTATGGTAAAAAAAATAATATTAAGTTCTTGAATTTTACTTAAAAATTCATGTTAATTGTCTCTTTTAACAAACCATTGATTCTCGGCGAAGTTCGCTGTAGAGCTTTGCAATCCTATCTTCATCCAATTGAGTTTCGTACAGCTTCGGGTGTATTTTGCTTCTAGCATACGAAATATACTTTCGAAGAAGGTCTTGAGGAATCTTTTCAACGTTAGCGTATGGTGAAACATCACTATCTTCTAATTCCTATTAGAATAGAAGTAGAGCATACAATTTAAATATTATTATTTTACTCCTGTTCAACTAGCACCTATTTATCTTATAAATAAAAAGTCGTGTATCCCAACACGTCGAAATATTTACCTCCGGAGTTTCCAATGACTCAGAGGAAGGCGTACCAGTGAACATATTAAAAGTTAAAGCAGGTGTCTCATTCTCTTCGTCGTCGTCACCCGTTTTATTTTTTTTATTATTTGGATGATGGCGAATGTGCGAGTTTACAACAAATCTAGCCAACCTTTCATCTGTGTCCGGGTCTGGAGTGTCCCGAACCACACAAAGGATATCAAACCGAGACAAAATGGGTTCAGATAAGTCAACCTGCAAGAAATAATAATGGCTACAGTATTACGCCTCCATAATGAAAAGTGTGGTATTATTCCTAAAAACTGAGACGATTTATTTTCAACTTACGTTTTCAGAAAACGTCATACTCGAGTCATACTGGCCTCCTAATGGATTAGCAGCTGCAATTATAGAGCAGCGTGCTTTCAACGATGTAACGATTCCAGCCTTTGAAATACTAATAGTTTGTTGTTCCATAGCTTCGTGAATGCTTGTACGATCTGCGTCGTTCATCTGTGAATAGCGAAATACATTTCCAATTATCTACTGAAATTATACAAATCGTTAAATTGAAAGTAAGTATAATTTGTATTTATTAACCTTATCGAATTCATCAATAAGACAAACCCCTCGGTCAGCCAGAACAAGTGCACCAGCTTCAAGGGTCCATTCTTTTGTCAGCTGAGATCGTTGAACGTAAGCTGTAAGGCCAACCGCTGAAGCTCCTTGTCCCGTCGTGAAGACAGCTCGAGGGGATAATTTCTCAACGAACTTTAAAAACTGCGATTTTGCCGTTCCAGGATCACCACAAAGGAGAACATTTATATCTCCACGAACCCGATGCTTATCACCTGAACAAAAATTCGTTAGTTTACCATAGTAGCTATATTACATTGTTACAAATGTACAATATTACGTTGAATCGGTTGAATTACCTGGATTCTTTTCTTCTCCTCCAAACAACGCAAGGGCCAGTGCTCGTTTGATGTCATAATGCCCATAAATCGATGGAGCCATACTTGCTACAATCCTGTCGGTGATTCTGACGTCTTTACTCAGTGCGATGATTGTACGGATATCCTCATCAGAAAGATGGTCTACAGCAGCCTTGTCGTCTTTCTTATAGATGTGATTTGCGATGATAACCGTAGAAAATACTGGAAAACCTTGTTTTATGTTCAAAGACCCGTCGTAGCTGTTGGTATAAACGCCTAGAAGACATTAATATATGAATTCAATACATTATTTTAATTATTATAATATCTTATGTAATTCTTTAAATGGCTTGGGACTTACCAGTTATTTCAACTTCATCACCAGGCTTGCACATATCGGTCAGGTCACCCTGACAGATAACATCTTTAGACCGAGGAAGTCGACCAGCAGGAACTTTTCCAGGAGACTCTTGGATAACTAATCGCTGGTAATTCTGATAGACAGTCTTCTCAACATTTAAAGAAAATGGCCCGTTCTTTTGACAGTCAGGGCATATGTTAGGTTTTATTTCAGATTCCGAGGTCTGAACAAAAGGACCCAACACGAAAGAACAGTTTCCACAATTAAACGTAGCAACAGATAGTTGCGGCAGTACCGTAGTAGACGATGTAATAACTCCAGGAATACGGACCTAACAATTTGTATTTAACATCATTTAATTAAATATTGGTATCTAAACAAATATTATTTAATTTAAGCGATTAGTACCATTTGATTAAGATGAAGTTGGCGAAGGGTCCTTATGTTTTCTTGCAAAGGTAAGCTTGATATGCGAACATTAAAATCGGACGAGATCTTGTCGTAGCTAGTATATATCGACAATACGACTTGCTGTATAACCAAAAACAGCATAACGATAATACCCATCAAACAATAAAATAAATAAATTAATATTAATACAAAAACAAAAGCGTACAAACCTTAAAACCCTTATCCATAATTGCCAATATCTCAATTGGGGCCTCAGGTAAAAAGAATGCAATTGTTTGCTCACCCTTTGCGAGTTCAGTGTAGCAAATATCAATGCTTCCTTTGTTTTCTAAATGATTATTAAATAAATTTAAAAACAATGTAACTAATACTTAAGCTACAAAATAAACGGCACTACATACCTTCAACCATTTTTCTAATGCGCTCCCGATACGTTGAGTTGCCTTTCAAATCCTTATACGTCCGCAGGAAATTTTTGAACCGATTCAAAATCTCATTACTTGTAGCTGGAAGCTTTACCCAATCAGACACTGCCATTCCACGAGTATCTTCCAAGTTTTCGATCGATTCTAGCCCCTGTTATTTGAAATAATTTAATTCAACAGAAATTAGAAAATTTTGTCTGACCTAATTAATAGCGAGTGAGTAAAAAACATATCTGAATTGATAATCAAATAAGGAATATTATAAGGATAATAAAATAACAAATACCGGTGCTTCTTTTTCAGCCTCATCCATTTCTATGAATCCTTGTTTTGGATCCTTCCGACGGCGCCTTCCCGGCTCGTCGTCGTCATCATCATCATCATCTATTTTATACAAAGCATAGTCAGACAAATGAAAACAAAACATTAAAGAGTATATAGACCATATGAGAGATGCCAGGTTACATGAAGGAAACAGGGAACCTATTGCGGACGGTAAATGATTAAATTAATATTAGCAAAGTAACTCACCGTATAAAAGACCTCTTCGCAGAAGATTTGCATGTCTTCCACTAGTTCTGTCCCGACGTCTCATATCTGCTTCCGCTTGCATGCGAGCCCCAATAGACAAATCCGAAATTCCAGACATATCATCATCCAACATCTCGGGGTCATATCTATCTTGCTGTGGCATCGCACGATAATCCCTGTATAGGCATACACATACATATTATTACAACAATGTAGATAATCAGTAATAGTGAGCCAAGAGTTAAATTAAGTAACATAAAATAAAAATATTGTTTATTGTTAGAAATTGTATTTTACCGTTCCATGTTGTCTCCAAAAAGGTCTTCACCGTCTTCGTCTTCACTGCCTCCATCTTCGTCAACAATTTCACCGTGATCAATAACCTCTTCATTGGGATATGTTCCTTCCGGAGATAATTCACCAGAATATCTCCTTCTACGCCTATCCCCGGCACCACCTACGTCCGATGCGGCATCGAAAAACTCGTCCTCTGATCCGGATACGATCTGTAAATTTCAACAAGTTAAACATGAAAGCGGAAGGCCATATAACGGATTCAGAAAATTAAGCAACCGATCCAAAAACCAAGTCTAAATGTTCCAAAAGTAAAAATGATCCAAGACGAAAGAGTTAGTTGGTATATGTTACATACAGCCCTCGGTCCTCGTTCCCTGCGATCTCTAGCAGCACCACCTCGGCGGAGTGAGTTAGCGGATTGATATTCGTTCACTAAGCTATCTGGTGAAGTGATATCTCGAGGGGGAGGGATTTGTTCATCTTCGTCGTCAGTCGACACTTCGTAGAGAGGAGATTCTGGGTCATCAAAATCTCCGTCGTTATTTCTGCCACCCACACCACTCATCTTGCGATTGTTACAATAAGCAGGGTATCCTGAATCCTAAAAATGAACAATGAATAACAAATGTATCAATAAATATGAATTATGAATTAATGTCGCATCACATTGCACATTGATATGTAATCAGTGAGTGCGAGTGTGCAGCAGTGGCAGTCAGTGATCAGTTCGTCAATACATATCAAATTTCAAATATGCAATGTGCAATGCAATACACAATACGAGTGAATGTGCAATGGAAAGGATCAGAGATTACTACACCACGACAGACACGTAAATTTACGTAAATTTACGTAAATGCACAATTGACAATGCATATCACATTCGAAATACATACAAATCACAAATCTTTATGCCATGATGACATGATAGGACGTACCTTTCACCTTCGCCGTTAGTTGATTTCCTTATCAGCCTTGCTCTTTCTCGAGTAAACTAGGAATTAATTGTCCAAAATTCTCCAAGGAACACTACCAAAAATCACCGATTCGAACAACGATAGATTGGATGTAGACAAAGACAAAAGAACGTGAATTTGACAATGAAAAGTTCCACAACTAACCCTAAGCGTCTTATTCCTTGCCTAGCTCTCAAGAGACTGAGCCTAGTCCTCTGGTTCTTTCTTCACATGGGTTTCTCTCAACACAACAAAGGAATTCTTGCCGCGTTGCCCCAGCCGCCTACAAAACCTACGATCTTCTCAACAAGCTCCTCATCCTCTCTTAAAAGTCTCCCTCATTATTCACGGTAACATTCACTTTAATGAGCACATGTTTATTTTTCTACTTCATTAAAATATTTAATATACCAAAATTAAGGCTATTTTATGATTTCTAGACACTAATTTAAATAGTAAACAATTTGGATTATAAGTTGTGAGACGCAGGATTTGTAAAAAAAACAGTCCTCGGCCTCACTGCCTTCACTTTGAGGCGAGGAGTTTTTTCGTTCTCTCTCGCCTCCTTTCTGTATCCCAAGTTCTGAGAAGTGAAATTGGATGGAAAGAGCGGCCTCTTATCTCAGCACCCCATAGGGCCAGCATTACAACGCGGTTCCGTCACCAAATTTTTAAACTTCTTCATCTTTGATCTTTACCATTTATTTTATTCCTTCCTAAGCACATTTTGGTCATTTCTAGCTCTTAGTTTGTTAATTTGTAATTGTGAATTGATATCAATCAATTGATTTATTACCAAACCATTCGTGCTGTCGTTGTTTTAGCTCATATCTTCTGGTTGTGCCGTAGAAAAAAATCCAACAAATTCATAGATTTTCAAATCAATTATGAATTAGGATATTAGCATACTATACTGGCAGTACACTTACTGACAGCTAGTAGTGTAGTGAGTTAAGGTAGCCTCAACTCAACAACTTACTGACTGCTATTATTGTGTATATATTGTGTGGGCATAAATACACTGTAAACATTAAATTGAAATTTGGATTTGAAATACACAATTTTGAATTTGGTGATCGGTGAAATGACTGGACCTGTGGACGTACGATGGCTGATGAATATCAAATATTGGATGAATCCCTAATCATGAATCAGTTAAAATATTGAATATTGTTGACAAGAACAAAGAAACGAGGATAATGTATGATGAGTTCTGAATTCGATCTATTCCATATTCAAATTCATAATTATGATTAAATTAAATCTGATTTATTTCGTATTACAATAAATTCGTAAAATACATGCAAAATGTAAATACATGTTTATTCGAGTACATATTATATTGTACATTGTATATAAATCAATTGTGAATCAAAAAAGCCTTGAATTATGAATTATGTTGTATGTGATATGTCATGTGTCATTTTAACATTTTTAGTTGTTCCGCCGCTCGTCTCGCTGGTGGGCGGTCCACCGTGTAACCTCAGTTTTCCATTTGCCATTGAGAACGCAAACGAAGGATGTTGTTATCAAAGGGCTGGAGACTACTTCAGGCCATTCAGCAAACTGTGTTGAGAAAGGAAGGACTGATCGGCTGCTACAATAATGGGGCTTGGGAGGTACATCATGATCTACGATGCGTGCAATGCTTGCAAAGATATTCTACATTGACATCGGTTCCGGACGGTACGAAAGACCCAGTTATGTTATCGACTCCGGAGGAGAGTAGCAATGAAGAAGCCAAAAATCCACTCGGCTTCCAACCCAAACAGAAGAGGGTCGTAATCAGCCCTGATAACTCTAAATTGCTCAAAGTTGCAATCATTGGCCTTCCCAATGCTGGAAAGAGTACATTGGTCAACTCTATCATGTCGTTGGGGGTATGGCACAGACTTTTAATCTTATTATTGAAAATAAGGATGGAAAATTACGATTTATGACCGTTGTTTAACCTCATAGTCTTAATTTATGAATGCTTGTTAAAGGTGTGTCCTGTTTCCAAACGAGTACATACAACCAGGACGAATCAACGAGCAGTCTTGCTACAGAACGAGACTCAAGTTGTATTCATCGATACGCCGGGCTTAGTAAATATGAAGGAAATCAAACGGTGAGTAATTTAATGGTTGTATAATTATAATCCTCGCATGTACGCGGTGACGATTGGGAATCTGAATACAACCTCATGAATTTTGATGAAAGACCAATATTTAATGAACGGGCTTCTTGCTATTTATATTTCAACATGCATATTAATCTAAATCTATTTCAAAATTTGTTTTTAGATTTTCATTTACAAAAGACTTTGTATTTGGTCCTGAAAAGTCAATAACGATGGCAGATGTTGTCGCAGTCATACACGATGTGTCTCCTATTATCTCTCGTAACAAATTAGATCCTAGAATTCGTGGAGTTCTTGAAAAGTTTCCGGAGAAGAACTCTATTTTAATCATGAATAAAGTAAGTATTTTTTATTTGAACATTTAAGGATATTTCCTATTTTTAAATTCTAGACCGTTAAGTCCTAATTAACAAACTAATTCCAGACTGCTTGGTTAATTAAAATAGGTGGATTCTGTTAAGTCTAAAGGAGCTTTATTAGACACTGTACGAATATTATGTGGAGGATTTGTATCGGGTAGACCTATTAAAATAAAAAAGTCAGTAGCGGAAAGGAAAAGAGACGAAGAGAAATCCCTGGATATGGAGAATTTGTTAAGCAAAGCAAAGAAAAGACTTATGATGAAGTCTGATCCCGCTAGTAAGGAAGTAATTGAAGAAAATAATAACGAGCTGGCACTTACATCATTTTATGAAGCCGAGATTAAAGAAGGTAAAATAAACATGACATTATCTATTCCAACATTTTTATTACTTACAAGAGTTGACAGTCGTAATCCCTTCTAATTTTGAGCGTTTTTGTGTGAAATAAGAAATAATTAACATTAAATTCATATGCCTTAGGAATACACCTTCAAGGGTGGCCGAAATTTCACGACGTATTTATGATATCTGCTCTGCATGGCGACGGGACGGATTTACTAAGGGTAAAGGGCTGTTTTCTCACTTTCATAAAAAATACAATATAAATTGCGTGTGTTTACATAAAAACAAATCAAAAAATTTAAATCTTACAGGACTATTTCATTACAAACGCTCGACCATCTTCTTGGATGTTTAATGAAGATGTCCTCACAGATATTGATCCAAAAGACTTAGCGGTAAAAATTATTAAATCTAAACTATTAGATCACCTTCCTCAAGAAATCCCGTACCAATTAAAGCCAATGATCGAATATTGGGAGACAAAGGACAATGGTAGGTCTAAGTTCTTCATAACTCCAAATTTCAAATTCAATAAACAATTATTGGTCTGAAGTTTCATTGAGCTATTTAAACACGTTTCAGGTGAATTACATATCATTGTACTATTGAAATGTACCAATGAGAGATACCTTGGTCGGGTTCTCGGACATGGTGCCGCAGTCGTAACTCGAATTGCATCGGAATCGGAGTCAATTTTAGTCAGCCTTCTTCGAGTTCCTGTTAGTTTAAATATTAAAGCATACACGGATGAAAAACAAAAAGAAAAAAAATCAAAATAAACTGAAAAACCTAGTTTTTTATTTTGATAGAAAATAAAACAAGTCGTTTTCACTTAACTTTGCTTTACTATGAATATTTGCGAAACTTTTATTCATCACTGACATTCCTCTTTGCGTGCTTGCTAATGCTACTAAACTTCGTATACAATATGCCTATCCAGATAATTGAAATTAAGGGTTTTAAAGGTTTTATTGCAAATACGAAATACGGATAGTTAATTATTTTAAATGCAGTTCCATGATGACATGATCCATAGGAATTGTGCAATTCATGCTTTAAAATGCTTGTCATTATAGGCATACAAGTGTATTATAAAAAATATTAGCATGTCAAATTCATATCAATTCTCGGGTTCGATTACGAGTAGAGGTCGTCCTTCTGTACTACTTCAGAATCATTAGTTACGAGTTATGTGTTACTCTGTTACTCACTAAATGCTCTCACACCAAATTATCTCTGGCACTCAAAATGTTTTAAAATGAATATTTGGGTGTTTGATATTCCACTATCTAATTACAAATTACAAAGCCCTGAATGCATCATTTCAACACGATTCTTGTAACTGGTAAGTTTTATATTAACTTTTCTACACAAACATTAAATTTCTTTGTTTTTACAAAGCTTGTTCTCCTCAATTTGTAGTTTATGCACACTAACTATGCTTCTGAACACTTAGAGACCAAGTGAAATAGTAGTTTCGAGGGTCATATTTCAAATTTCAATACTTGTTATTCTTATCGTTGAAATTTATTTCATAGAAATGCATAATTCATTCATTTAATTCAATTAAAATGTATATGATATGTAGAATGTTAAAGTCGTTCTGTCTGAACTAAATTCGCTTTCATGTGCATAAAAAAACACTAAAGTGTGCCTGAAAACCAAATACTATATATGTGATGGGATACTTGATCTTGTTACGTTGTGCCTTATACCCATAGATCGGAGGAAACTAGTTTGCAATACAATAAAAGCAGTAGTAGTAAGTGCAGTAACTTGACTGAGATTGCTAAAATCTCATACAACCAACCCCAATGAACAATGACTTTTTTGGACTCATAATGACTCATATATGAATTTAGTAATCAACATTTTCAATCCAACCAAAATGCTAAGCTAAAGTGCATGTAGTTTCCCCTGGATTTCAGAAACCGCTTCCAATACTATCCAACCTCCTACGAATTAAAGGCTTTTTGTATTATTGAAATTAAAAGATATTTAGAAATATAATTTCGAAACAAAATTAGCCCTTTTAAACACGACAGCAGAAACTACGGACGTTTATAGCTATGCTATGATTTGCCAGAGGGATTGAAAAAATTGTCAAATTTTTAACTCGTACGGACAAAGGAAAGTTTTGAGAATTATTATTATTAGAGGAACTCGTTGATTAATTAATCAGTTTTGTTTTCTAAAGTCAAAAGACAGTGTGAGTCACTGCGTGGAGAGACACATTTTATTATTCTGTATTCCATGTAAGTGCGAATGGATTAAATGGATAGAAGAAAGTTGGAGAAAGGAGTGAAGAAAGCAGAAAAGACGAAAGGGACAAAGGAAAGAGAGATCGAGGGAAATTCAACTCCGTCAACAAAAATTTATAATTCGGTTTCGAGTTTTCGAGTTGCCGGGATCAATAATTTGCATCATTCGATTCGTAGGCTGTTAGGGTCTAGGGTCATCATCCGACGGCATATAAATTATTCCTTATTTCCTGTCTTGTAATTTATTTTCTAAATATCAAATAATCCATATTTATAATGTATTGCATTGGGTGTAGTCCGGTGTAGGTAGATCTTTCATTTCATAAATCAGGCAGATGCAAGATATGCAATAATATAAACAAGGACAAAGGACAAAGGAAGGAAGGAGACAAGTTCTGGTTTTCTTTGATTGAACTCTGGAAGTTGGAACCTGGAAATCAAAGCCTTCACTTTTGGCTTTTCACTTTTCGGTGCTGATCTGTCTCTGTCCTGTCTGTGATTTTAGTACTGTACAACCTGTGCTGTGGCAAGGTCGAAGGTCTTTGTCATAATTTTCGCCACTTTGCACTTTGCACTTGCAATTTCAAGCTAATTAATTTGAATTTCTAATTCATTTGAGGAAATGGAAGAAGTTGAGAACATTTGATTAGAAGTATTCAAGTTCAGATATAACAGATTCAAGTCACAAGTCAAATCACAAAAATTTGCGAACATCGAAGGTCAAAGCACAAAGGTCGAAACAAAAGGATCGAATACTGAATGCCTGCCGGCCGGGTGTCAAGTCAAATCATAACTAGTCACTAGCTGAACTTCAACTTGGGACGCATGGAATTCCTAATACGTGAGAAAATTCATGCATATTATATATGTTTGATATGTGATATGTTGTACTTTTCAATATTCAATACACCCAGGTCACAGGTATTTTAGCATAATGCACCAACTTAGAAAAATTAGGAATATATTTTGTTGGTATTCGTCCTCTGTTCTGTCCTAATCGGATTCCTTGTATTCTGATGGTGGATGCCAATTAGCTCAATAATAAAAACTTGGGTGGGCATTTAGTCATTCATACAAAAGGTCAAATCTGGGTTGCGCGGCTTGAGGGCCACTGCTTCTATCTGTGACCACTGACCACGGCCATGCATACATAGCAGTTAGTTAACAATTAATAGAGGTTCATGGTTCATAGTTCATAGCAAGTTTACCACCTATGACCTACACAGAGCAAAAGCATTAGGGCAAATTTCTATCGGAAATTAACATCGACTACGACTAAATCCGTGAAACCGAGCTGTTAGTTTGTAGTTGTTAATTCATGACTTGATATTTTAATTAATATACAGCTCTTAAATTCATTGATCATTCATATGATAAAAATAAATATGGCAATAGCAAGATAAATGAAGACTGCAAAAAAATGCATACATCGGGGTTTGTTTTTTGAAATCCTGGTAAATCAAGGCAACAGTTTTTTAGGATATTAGGATCGATATATTATGTTTCATATTTTAGTTACTGCACACACTGATTGAGAGTCATCGCTCACTATACTATAAGATTAACGATGAAGACTTTCATACTAAGTTAATTTAAAGGAATAATATATTATTGTAACCAGTTTCAGTTCAGCTTCCACGAAATTGAAATACAAGGAACAAAAAATTGTGATTGTGGAGAGAGCATAGATTTTTTATTTCGTAACTCCATGTTTTAAAATGTCGGCAGCGATAGGAGCGTTCTTTACGTACGCGGTTGCGTCAGCATTCTTCTGGCACTACCCGTACTTGCTCCATAAGAAAAAGAAGGTGTCCTTCCATGCGGCTCACATCAGTCATCGCGGTGGTATGTAAAACCCAAAACTTAACATAATTTATTTTGACAAATCCAAATATGTTAATAACAATAATGGGCTTAGGTGCTTACTGCTTGATATGTAAATTGCAAGGCTGTCATGAGTGTCATAGTTCATAAATTAAATGCGTATATCCGGATCAAACTTTGTTTTAGGGTCGGCAGAAGGGCTGGAAAATACCATTCGCAATTTTCAAAGGTGAGAAATTTTTAATTTTGACCATTCCTATTTCCTATCGTTTTTGGCTGGATCAGAATGATTGTGAAATTGTAATATTATTATAACTGTTTATTTTACGACTGTAGCATTCTTTATCATTCCAAGTGGAATCGTAAATGCTATTCAATTCAATTCGAATTTAATATTAAAATAAGATTCGTTTTCTACAAATCGTAGTGCAATTGATAAGGGGACCGACCTGTTGGAGCTTGACGTCCGATTGACGAAAGATAAAAAAGTAGTCGTTTTTCACGATAAAGATTTAAAACGAATGGCTGGGAGTGATATAAAGATCTCAGATATCGATTACAGTGGCCTTCCTTCTCTTTCAAAAAATGCTCCAATTGATACGGTTCCAGGTTTGTAATATTTTCTTAGTTTAACCGTTACATGATAAAAACAATAAAATTCTTATTTTTGCTTCTGAAGGCAAATGCTTCAGCGATGATGATTGGACTGAAGCCGACAGAAAAATCCCACTTTTAAGCCAGGTTTTGAAACGGTTTCCGACTGTTCCGATGAATATTGATATTAAAGACAACGATGACGTACTGATTGAGGAAGTTTCGAGGTTGCTGACTAATTTTGAGCGCCAGAAGATTACCGTGTGGGGCAGCTTCGACAATAGTGTGTGCCAAAAATGTTACAAAATGGTAAGTTTGTCTTACGTGTTAGCTTATAATTATGCTACTCAATCCAATCAGAAACTATATACATTAATCTTAATCTATTTTCTTAGAATCCCGATGTTTGCCTTTTCGTGTCTGCGAAAAGAGTATTGGTCTTATTCTTGCTTACTGTGACTGGGATTTTGCCATTTGTTCCTATCAAAGAAACGCATTATGAAGTGTTTTTGCCACTTGCCTTGAAGAAGTGTGTAAAACTCAATCAAAAGTTTGCTTGAATTTCAATTAAAGGTCAAGATAAACAACATTTATTGTATAATATAGACGCCGGATTGAGCAAGCAGGTAAACTTTCACTGCCAGACAAAGTTCTATTTTGGATCTGCGAAACGTTTGTTGTCTCTAAACCTCTCATCGCTCATTTGAAGAAACGCGGAATTCATGTATGTTACCTCTTGTTTGATCAGTTGAACCTGTTCTTAACCTGAATGTTCTTATGAATCTTCGTTGATCCAAGTATTAAACTCAGAATCTATTTTAGGTTTACCTATGGGTCTGTAACCACGAAGATGAATTTGAACTTTGTAAAAATCTGGGCGTAACTGGAATCATGAGTGACTATCCGACAAAGCTGCGAGAGTTCTTGGATGCCTCAGATAACAAATATGATCCCGACCAACCTTTAACGTCTTAACTAGCTACTGAACCTGCCGTTACCTCATTTCATCATAACCGAACCATAATATCATCGACTGAATCAACGTACCTATATATCTTCTCAATCTTCAAGTAAAAACCTTCGTATATTTAATTCACCGGTGCTAATAAGTCAATCTCCTCAAATCGAATCAAATATTTTATGTAAAACCGAAATTAATTTTGTCAGTTGGCAAAAGTACAAGTATTGCATATTGCAATTATTCTTGATGCAGTATTACAAATTTTTACTTATGTTTAGGGCAATATGTACCTTACCATTTTAGTTTGTATTAAATATACAAAGTCAATACACACAGATGCCAATTAAGTTTAATGCCAATAATAACAATTGCAACATTTATTTACTACCATTCATTTTGGGGCTCAATTTATACCGCAACTATTGCTAGTCGTATAATAATAACGAAATTTATAAGCTAAATATAGGCTTAATAAATTCAAAGGAACTAGCCTTACTACCTTAATTAGCATAAACTACAAGCTACAATGTATAAGCAAAAATATAATTATAAATATATTTATAAAACTATAATTCCGCTTCAGTGTGCATAATTATAAGTACCATAAATAATAATTAACACGCTCATCCTCAAGCACGTTTGAGATTGCAAATTCAGTTGATTATTAAGTATTATTTACAAAAGGTTTGATAGATTAGCCAAATATTCGTAAAATGTTTGATAGATTAGTACTCACAAAATAGTTCATTAATTATTTAGCAGCCCGTCGGTCAAGCGTATCAATACGCTTCTTATCATATTCAGCTTCAAACGGAGTGGGTATAATCGGTAGAAGGTATTTAAGACGCGCTTCATCGTAGATTAATGTTGGATCCAAGTCTGGGTCCTCTATTATTTGGTCCCGGGTTCGGATTGCCGTGTCATCATCAGGCCATGAGAAAGGTTCCGGTGGTGGTCCCCGTGCCGATTGGGGCAGAACTGTTAATTGCAAGTGTACAGTTGAAACAACTAATAAATAACGTTCTCTTTCGGTATACAGTTGATTATGAACTGTGAGCACTTACGAATGAGATTTGTATTAATCAACTTCTTAGGTCTGGTGTATTTCCTTGGCACTTTGATATAGCGATCTTGGTAGGCATTATCATGGAATTGCCTGGGATATCTCGGCACCCATAGATCCCGCCGTCGATAAGTGTGTACATCAAATTCAGCAAGACGTTCCTCCATGATGTCAAACCGAATGCCATCCAATGTGTCACCTGGAATGGAAGCACAAATTCTGGGATCCTGGTGTTTTGCTATGGCTTTCGCATAACTCCAGGGTCAGTTCCATAACCCACCAAATTCCATCATTGGACATACATCCACTATGAACTATTTTGCATATACATATCTAGGTACTAATTTGTAGATAACATCTTACAAACTATGGCTAATTGTAATTTACTAATTGGTCCTCTCTTCAAGCATAACCAGCAAGCTATAGGTCAAATGTAATGTTTGGAAAAGTCCGATCGGATTAAATGATATACCATTTCCAATTTTAGTTACAAAAGGAAACGGCCTACCACTTGAAATTATCTTACTTACGGTATGATTTGAAACAGATCAAACTGTTCAAACAATTATAATACTTAAGTTTTTGCAAGCCCTGGAAGTAATTAAAACATATCGATACCGACAATTGGGGGCTCGGGAAAAACTTTGGTGATATACGGAGGGAAAGCTGTGTTCCAAATGATGTCGTCCTTTATGTCAAAGCTTATCATCGCAGCAATTGGATCACAGTTGCAAGTTAAGCATGCCAAAATCTTGTCATCTCTACGGTACAGAACACAGAACTTCGTGCTCAAGAGGTCTCCAAAGATGATACTTTCATCGTAATTTTCTCCGTACCCTGTGGAAAAATGAGACAACATTAGACAGAAACAGACAAATACAATCTATTGATGGTATTTTTGTATTGAATTTTTCAAAATTATCCTACCGGCGTATCGAATGTTTAGTCCAGCAACGTTATGCCAAAAAAATGGAATGGTATCTTTGATCGTCAGGCCATGTCCAAGCATGTTCATAGCCGCGATTCGACCTGTCTTCTGAGCAAATCCCCAATGGCCGACAGTAGCAAACTTTGTCGATGAACATTCCAGAGGTATCTTGGCACAGTCACCAGCTGCATAGATGTCCTTGACACTGGTTTCAAGATACTTAAACAATGCAAAGAGAACAATTATATGTGTTTTACAAAATGAATTCAAGTGTTCAAATTAAGTGTGTAATTATAATTTTTAAGTTACTTGATCTACAACGATGTGATTGGAGGGCAACATTTTAACCTGCCGGGTCTGATCGGTATCCCCGAACATTTCGGTGTTGGGGACTCCCCCGATTGCAAAGATCAAAAGGTCACAGGGAATAACTCTCTTCTTCATGGTTATTACTTCAACGACCTTTCCCCTACCACCTTCTGCACCTTTCCCATCTTCGAGCACTTTCTTGACTTCGTCACATGATAGAAATATGATATTCGACTTGTCAATTACATGCTGTTGAATTATTCTGCCAACCGTGTCTCCTAGAACCACTCCGTAGGGTCGTTTGGAACGACAGATAACCGTAACTGTTCTAGCAACGGCTGGCAGGATAGAAGCCAATTCCATTGCAATGAAGCCACCTCCCATGATGACCACATTCTTTCCCGGTGCTCGTGCTTTGATCTTACCCGCATCTCGTAACTTGTGCAATGAAACAACGTTTCTGACTTGGCATCCTAGAACACCAGCCTTTGTATTTTTAGGAAGCCGAGGTCTATCAAAAATTATAGTGATTATAACCGACTTGGACGTTAAAACTATCATTTTCAGCAGTATAATTCAAATAAATTGTACCTGCATCCGGTTGCGCACAAGAGCCTGTCATAGTGTATTGGCGTGGGATCATCTTTGAAGTAAACGTGTTGTTTTTTGGAGTTAACTACTGCAACGGTCGCATTAACTTGAATATCAACTTGCGCTTCCTGCCAATTAAAAAAGTTCTCATTTAGTAATACGGAATCAAAACTTTATTTATGATTCATTCATCTCTGCTTGTGGATAATTTAGTTACAGTGAACCACTCCAGTGGCTTGATCTTGATATCTTTCCAGTCAACGCCAAGACTTTTGCTCAATTTAGTTCGATCATATGGCAAATACTCTTCCTGGCATAACATCACAACTTGGCCGTCAAAACCGTTCTCCCTTAGGGTTTGTGCACATACAATTCCGGCCGCTCCTGTAGATTAGCAAATTAGAAAGCTGTCTGAAAAGGAACTAAAAACGACATTTGCTCTTAGGAAATTGCAAAAGAACGAACCTGCACCCATAATAACTACTCGGTGGCGACCGATTTTTCTTGACAGTGGTTTTTCGATTGTATAAACTCCAAAATTTTCAGGGTACACCCATACATGTCCTCCTGGTTTTACTTCGCATTGATAAGTTGGAATGCTGACGGTTCCAGGACAATCCTCAATTTCACCTGAACCATTGCACAATGTAAATTGTTAAGGCGTAATTAATTCACGCTTCTGTCTTATTCTATTACCAGTTTTTATATCAAAGCACGCCCCATGCCAAGGGCATTTGACCTTTCCATTCACCATTGCCCCCTTTACTAAAGGAGCCCCGTAGTGCGGGCACTTGGTTCCATATCCATAGAATTTTCCTTGATCCTGCGAAACTAGGACCGAGAATTTATCCGTTATTTTAATCTCCCGAATTCTAAAAACCAAATGCAGATATTGTTATATCAATTAGTCTTCAGAATCAATCATCAATATATGCTTAAGTTTTTTGTGAATTTAGTTACTCGTTTTTCTTGTAGGCTATGGCTTGTCCGGCATCATATCCCTTTAGATCCGTCACTAATAAAAACAAAATATTAAATAGTTAACAGGTCCTTACTTCTCAAGCAATCGGGTTGGCAATCCAAATAATTATGATATGAAAATTGATTTTATTTTTGGTGTTGGATTCGTTTTGTATCTACCCTGGATTCATGTAAAACAATTGACCTGGGGATTTACGGTGATTTAATAACCGGGACGGGATGCATGGAAAACGATTCATGAATGCCAATTACATTTACAATCAATTATAATACTAAATGTTAAATGCAGGAAAAATAGCTTACCAAGAGGAGGGTCGAATTTCTTACAAGAAAGATTTAACCCCATGATTTATCACCTCTTTGAAAATCCACAAATGGATTTCAAACTGAATTTCTGGTTCTTACGAATCTGTAAATAAAAGTTTGAATTGATTATCGTATGACATGTGCTAATATTTTTATACCTTGAAATGGAGAATTATATATTATTCATAATAAGACACTAAATAATTATTAAGCCATTAATTAAATGTAATAAAAACATTAGTCCGTTCTTACTTAGCACACAACACAACACAAAATTATCCTTCCAACGTGGTGAGAATTTGGGAATCGACCACAAAACAAAGTAATCAAACCACAATTTTCTTGCTGTTGCAAAAGCAGAACCCAATACTCAATAACAATCTATTTCTGTACAAATAGATTGTCTGGTAATATTTTATTATTTTATTATTTTTGCAATAAAACCATGACAACGCCCGATTCGCAAAAGCAAGCTTGGACTAAATTGCACTATTCAATTTACTATGAACGTTTCCTATTTCAGGCCGAGTCCGTGTATACCTTAATTATTGAAGTTTACATAAACGTATGAAATATTGATTGATGTATTTGATATTTCATCAATAAATTTTCTGATTCTCGTCACTTCTTTAGATTTGTTGATTCGGAAATATATAATTTGGAATTTTACTTGGAAATGTTCAAAAAGTACATTAAAAAGCCCTGAAAGTTCCAAAATTCATGCGAACATTCATGAAATTGCGAAAGAAGATGAATTCGGGGTTCCTATTGAACAGATCTTTTCTCTATAGATTTTTAGGGCCTTCGTGCAAGTTTGCTTTTTTAACCAATCTGCAATATATTATGGTTGAAATTCGTTTTTATTTACCTTGAAATATGTCCTATATGTGTCGCAGTGTGTATTTAAACATTGTTAGCAAAAATTGGGTTAAATTGACTTGGAACTGGAAATCATTACCTTAATGTAATTAATTTTCATGCGTTTATAACATTACAATGGAAATAAGTCTAACTTTTCCGTGTTAAAATGCATGACACATGTAAACATGGAAGATGTGAGATAACAAAGACCCCAACTGCCATACTTCTACCTTGTTATCGGAGGAAACCTCGAACGGCTTAGATATATATAAGAACCGGTCAATTACTTGAACACCCCGTAAAATTACAACCAAACCAAACGCATGTACCATATCATAATTTACACCAGAAACTGTTTGAAGCAACTTTGAATTGAAAAAATACGAAAACCCGGTAATTTTTCGGGCTTTATCCTAATACCTTTGTTTATATATTAGCATTTTTTATTCGGAATCCAAATAAAAATGCCCGACAAAGAGATGCAATATGTTGAGATTGAAAACATTTGATGTATTTATCATCATATCATTATAAATTGCAGCATGCATACTAACAACTTAATTTAGTTCATTGAAATTGAAATAAAACCTGTGTATCATGTTGAGTTGATATATCAGAGTAAGATAAACAAATATATATAGATACTGCGTGTTCTGTGAGTAATTGTGAGTCTCGTGTAAACCGGTCCAACGGTAAAGCTTTCTGCCAACTATTGATTTACCATGATTAAATCCACCTCTGAACTTAAATTTAGCAGAAGGGAATGCATATTTGATTTCTAAAATCGATCCGGACGGAATGTCAGGAAGGTTTGCATTTGTGATTTTAATTTGGTTCACGGAGCTTCAATTTCCAAGGTTCAAACTACTACAGCCTAGCAGTCTCTGGTTCATGTTTTGCCCTTAATATTGTATGATCAAATTGAAGTACTTAATTAATATTGTTGATTGGGTATGTTATGCTTCATATTACAGATCCAGATTATTATTGTTACAATGTATTCGGATTTGTGAAGTCTATTGTACAAATAAAATTAGGATCAACTAATTCAGGTTTATATTTCTCTATTTTTAGATTTTCAAATAAAATGAACTCATGGCCTACCCATCAAACAAATCTACTATGTCGCCAATGCAATGTGAATCCATGAAAAATTAATTGTTGAATCTCCGCTATTAAATTATCATGCGAAATTTATGCAGCCTCAAATATTTTTGATTCTAACGGAATTTATACCTTACTCGTTATCGCTAAATCGCCGAAATCGCTACTCTTATTCATTTAAACTTCTCAATCGAGTAATGGCAGTTCCAAGAGTTAATTTTTTACGAATTACTATGCATATATTTATAGATTTAATGAACAGTAAAGGCTTCCAAACAAGAGCAATGAACTGCGACCGGAAAAATCCAAATGATGAAGTAATAATCAAGACTTATAAAAACAAAATCTCACAATATTGAAAATGCGAGTTTCTTAGAACCCCTTTCACTTTCTAAACCGTCTTAATACATAATATGAACACGAGGCTAGAACAATGTTCGCAAATTGAGATCAAGGATGTAAATGCAAATAATCTTAAAGATTGCAAACTGGTTAAGGCTTACCTGAATTTCCACAGAAAATAGAGTTAATTAGAGTCCCAAATTCCTCAAAGTTGAAAGTAAGTGGTTTAAACTGTCGAAACTTCAAACTTCGAACTTCAGCTGAACCATTTTCAAAACTGAAGTTCAGCTGATTTTTCGTAGCCCAAGAATTCAAAACATCACTCGCAGAATGATGACCCGTTTCTATAGAAAACAAAACCCGATCTTTTTTATATGGCTTAGCAACCTATGGAATCCCGGATCCGAAAATCCGAACCCGTTCCATTCCGGTATATACGAGAACTAGGTCTGGCTTCTGACTCGTATTATTTTAGACTACAGGTTTGTTCCCACAGAAGACAGGTACAAATTGCAGGCAAATTACTTTGTTATCAATTTTAATATTCACGTTACACAACAATAATGCAGGGATATCATGAATTTCTGTACCTTTTTAGTGTGGGTGAACAAAACTAACTGTAGTATAGCATATTGATCTTAAAGCTTGATTCTATATTCTTCATATTCCCATTTCCACCTGTCTGAATGTAAAACACTCAATATATAGTAGCTATGAAAACATCATTCTTGAGATCAACTTTGTCCGTATACTTCAAGTAAAGGTTGGCTATAAGTTCAGATGCAAGGATTCGTAATTATTCGATGAAACAAAGATCTTATTGAAAGGTTCAATGAATTTATTTACAAGCTTGTGCGACTACTAACTCTTGATTGCTATTAGGTGCGTGAGGGTTGAGTGTTAAGAAAAGCTGACTAACTTAACCATCAAAAAGTCATTGCATGAATTGTTAAGTTAAGCAATCCTATTTTACGGACATACATAACCTGATATTTAGACGTAACAAATAAGCCACACCGTTTTTGAGGGTAAAATTAAGTATATTTTTGAACGTGGTTTACGGCCAAATTTAGAAGTGTTATGTCATCACTGTCATCAGATATCACAATGCAAATGTACAATTTAAAAGTACGGAAAAAGAATTTAAAATTTTATTGTCAACGTTTTCCTGAAATGTAAATCCCACATCCTCTAGCTAAACTTATTCCCCTTAAATTTATTTGGGGAGCTTACGTGGTTATTTACACGAAGTTACGTATTTAATTTAAATATATGTAAAGGGCCATTCTGCTTTCTGCTTTGATAAAATCAAGCAAAATTAATCCTCAACCAGAACCAGATGTCTGAGCGGAGGCTTTATGTTAAGAGTTTTTCCTAGTGGCAGAAATTACCAATTATTTTTATTAGTAAGCGTTAATCCGAAATTATAAACCAGATATTCTTGAACCTGTAAATCAGCATTTTCACGTAAGGAAATGAATAAGATGAAGTCATAGCAGAATATATATTACATGCATATTCGATTTAGTTTTGTTTTTAATTGAAATCTTGGGGAGGCTTTTATTATCTCTAACAGAAAATGAAATTGGAAGAATTTGTAAACCTTTGAATCCTACATACATACATTTATACATGGATTTTCCTTATCTATAAACGAGTGGTATATAAAACACAGCTAATGAAGCACAACTCTGACCAGTTCTCAGAGCAATTATATTCCAAACCCTACATATATGGAGATTGAAATGGGCTCTGAAAATCTCCATCCGCAATGAAGACAAGAGAACCCAAAGCTAGGAGGAATAATACAATAAAAAGAATAGATGAGCCAAACAGATATCATGGCCGAAATGATTAAGCTAGTGTTTAAATGCATGACAGGAGAAGGACAAGGTTAAGTGTACCAATTGTGACAAGCCGATAATAGTGAAATTTTAATGTATCGTTTAAAGAAATCTGCTATATAGTTGATGCACAGTGGGGGAAGGATGGTCGTCGTCTTAGTCGCAGCAAATGCTTTTAAATCTTTCCATTCGATTTCCATACATCCTTTTTAGCAAAAAAGACAGAAGATGAAATCAGTTCCGAAAAGGGAAGATGTTTCAAGAGGCAAATCTTGCGATTTTATATCCCAACTTTCCATGTATCTATAAAATATATGGATTTAAGATTTTCATAGGGAACGGCAAAAAACGAACAGAATATTGTCGCAATAATATGCATGACTATAGCCTGTTTGATACGCTTCATCTGCATTGAAATTTAAAATAATACGATGAGGAGCAGGACATAGTGGTGGAAAAAAATGACTAAGATGTAACAAGAGAGTTGAATAAATACCTACGATGATCTTGTGCAATCACTGCTTTAAAAGTAATCTCTATGCCTTAAAATGTACGTTATAGCTAATAGCTGGATACCTGTAGGGATTTTCGTATCTCTGCAAGCGTCTGCCTGTACTGAACTTGTATTATGATTATAGAAAACATGATCTTCAGAATTGATAGGATGATACGGTGGTGATGGTGGTGGGGCGTATAAACGAACATGGGGAGATTGAAAATATATTCTAATGGTTACATTATAATGTGTAATGATGAGATGAGGCTTTATGGGTTGTAGGTTGGAAAGAATGGCTGATGATGACGAAGAATGTAAATCTCCTAATGCAATGTGGTTGGGCTGCATTATCCGAGATCCAAGTTAACTTCTTGGTTAGTTGAGTGGTGGCAAGAAAGGGTTGATGAGGGTAGTTGTAGCTTTAGGGTGTCGAAAATGGCAGTGGTCCTCGATTTCGTTCGAAATAGCATCTGGCATGCTTTTTCAACTTTGACCGATCAGGATGGGATTTCAGTTCCGAAGCCAAGGCTCAAAGTACGGCTCAAATTTATCTAAATGTGCCCCTAAAATGTTCAGTTCAATTACACGTTTCCAAGCTTGGAGTTGGCATATCCGGATTTTTACATTTTCAGTGCCAATTTATTTTATGCTCTTTCAAATCATGATTTCGTATATTGAGCATTTTTGGAGTTTTAAACGGTCTCTTATTTGAGAAGGAAAGGCTAAAGTTGTACTTTTTGGTGGAATAATGAGAAAACCAGTTTTTAAATTTATGTATGTGTAGAAATTGGCAAATGCACAATGTTGTGATGATGATTTATGAATATTTTGTTGTTTAGGTACTAATAACCAGCTTGGGGACCATTCTGGATTGTCAAGGCCTTTCGTCAGCCTTGGACGATTTTGGAAGTTCAAATTTCTTAAACTTTTCTCAGTTTGAGCAATACTTATCCCGTGAGGTATTTACGTCTTTGAGTGACTCCCTCAATAGAAAGGAATTGACTGCTTTAGAGGATAAGATTGATGACGCTTGTTGGACCATCAGCAAGACCAAATTAATATCCGAATCTCTCAAACGAAATCCTAGATTGGATAATGAATCCATTTATAGATTATTCCGAATATATTGCCTCCTTGCAGACCTCATTCGTGATCCCGAAAACGAAAATGCTCAGGTTTGTTGAGAAATTGTGATTTAAGCTGCTTTTTACAAACAAAATATTGGGTTTATATTGGGTTAAATAATTTCTGAAAAATTGAATCTACTATTCCAGGTATTATTGTGTTCCGAGGAAGCCGATTTAGTGTTCAATAAATTTCTAACTTCTTTAAGCAAAGAATGGGATCTTAAAGATGATTTTGAGGTATATATCATTTACCATATTTTAAGTTGACGTTGAAACGATTTAAACTTAAATCCTTAATCGACACATGTATTTTTGTTTAAAGGTCCTGTTTTCTAACGCTTTATTTGAATTTCAAACATTCTTATCCGTGATTGAATTAAAATTCCTGAAATACTTTGATAAAGAAGAAGTTGTAGACGTCATTAAGGAACTTTACGAAGAATTCGTGGACGATATTATCAGAAAAGTAAGAATTTCAAACATTTTCGAAACATTACTAATTTGCCTAAAATAAAAATGATATATCAAAATCGTATTTTGCCATTTCCAGGGTACACTACTCAAACGTGGCGAATACTTTCCAAAAAACGTAGAGAAACTATTCATTCTCCGATCCTCGGGCCTGACATACTATACAAATCCGAAAAAGCCGAAAGTGATTGAGTTTGACTCACAGACTCGAATTGAGGAAGGACAGGATCTGCCAAATTCTAAATTCCACCAGTTTAGCGTGATTACTTCGGACAGAGTTTTGCATTTAGCGACTCTTGACAAACGGTAATTCAGTCATACAAACATCTTAGAACTCCACATAAAACAAACCATTTCCTATTCCCAGATACCGTTCTCAATGGTTAGCTTCATTACGCTTAACCATATCAAGGCTCCACTGTCAGGAGTCGTATGGACGGTACTTGAGAAACAAACGACGACTGGAGTGGCATCGCATTAGAATCCGGCGACAGTTTGAGAATGAGAGGACAAAGGAAATGTTGGAGGCAGAAAAACTCGTTAGTTGATTCTAATAAATTAACATGATTTCTAAAAGCAAAAAATAAATAACATATTTGGATTTGAAATCGTAGGCCAGAGTAGCTGCAGAAGATCAAGCGAAGGAACTCGCTCAGCAAAAAGCAGTTGAAGAGGAACAACGGATGCATTTAGAAGAAATGCGGTATCAACTGGAAAAGCTTTTGGCAGAAGAGATCCAAGCCAAACAGGATGAAGAACTGGTGCGAAGTCTTCAGGCCCGAATTTTAAATGAGGAATGGGCCAAAAGGGAGGAACTGGAAAAATTACAGGACGAACAGAGGAAGCTTCTGGACATGGAACGGCACAAGTCCAAAACGTATCTGCAGAAACAGCACGACTTGGAACGGCAATTAGAAGGCAAGGATGACGAGGATGATGATCCCTTAACTAACACCTAACCACCAAACCCCGTCACCATCCCATTATTTAAAAGTCGTAGTAATCCCTTGCATTGTTGCAGATTAGTTTAAACATAATTACATCATTTCATCCCTTTATTGTTATAGAGGCACAAGGGAAACTCAGAGAACTTGAGAGGGCTCGGGGAGAGATGGACGTGGAATTGAGATCTTCTCGTCTCAAAAATGCAGAGAGAAATCGTGAGATTCTCGAGACGCGTTTGAAACTTTTCAGTGCACCTATCGTTGAAGATGAAAAAATTCGGAGGGCCCGACGGAGTGTTAGTATGAGGGAAGGGAGACAAGCTGCCCCCGTCAGGACCGCCCCCATGTTGCCCCGAATAGAATTTGACCCTTCCTAACAATCTGTTTTGAGAATTTATATGGAGGGTCTGGGGATGACTAATAACTGCCAATTTAATCAATTGCCTTATTATCGATAACCAATTTAGACAGATGTGCTATTCTATTACTAATCAAATTTTATCCATATCTATGATGGTTCCTTATGATTTTACTCGGGTCTCCTTTCTAAATTAAAACACTCCGGGTTGTTTCGCCACTCAAGTTCTCGGTTGTAACTTGCAATCAATATCAAGCCTTTTCGAAACACTAACTCTTAAATAACAATATATAAAATATCATAATATACCCATTTATAAACACAACTTCGTTAAAATCGAATACAACCCAGTTTGCAATTTGCAACACTGGTTCTGGTAATTTTTTTTACTGAATCAAATCAAAGTATAAATCTAATTTGAGGTTTAAAAATAATAATAAACCTAAAAGTTTACTATTCAGAATTATTCGAAACGAAGTAAGATTGACAAATTAAATGGTTCCTTGAAAAAATACGGCTAATTTAGTTTCCGAAATTCTCCGAATTTTCATATATACTCACTTTTATTCCCTTATCAAATGCCTACTAAATCAAATAATTATGGTTGAGATCGGATGTTCCATAAAAGTTAAATAAAGCTGTCTCCGTATTTTGCGAAAAGGAAATAATCATATATAACAAACGTTTCGGTGCTATATAAATTTATATATTATATGAAGTGATTAATTTTCAATTTCAGTTAAGAAATATTAATATATTATATACACACTTGCCAAAAGATACTGTATCTAATAATGTACATTTACTTGCTGTGTTAATAAATATTTAATACAGTTCGATGCAGAACTCATGCCAAAAGTTACATACTCGATTTGTGTCCGTATTTTTATTGCCCCTTCTAATCCTTTGCACACCCGATCGAATAAATTGACCTATATTTTCAAGTGTGTAGCGTTAACACTCAACGAGTCAACAGCCCATTTTCACATGTCAATTTGCCAATCAATGTATAGTGGCTTTGAACCTCTTTAAAAAGCAAAATATTATCTGCAATGTCTGCAAAGGCTTATTAAAATTGTATTGCTCCTATAAAACTTTTGAAAGAATTGAATTTGCATACAGTTGGTTCCGAAAAATTGTGAATAATTGGTTTAACAGCGAACTGCTAAGATCAATGATATTAAAATTTGATTACATTAACCAAATTTAAGTATAGTTGTAAATCTATTGACGATCTCGAAAAGAAAATATTATTATATGGATGCTTTGTGGGAATTTTTCCATATACATATGTATACACGTGATGCATAAATTACAACGAATGAAACTGGTTAATTATAATGCCATTCTAGCCAGTTCTTACACGAAAGCCCAAATATCGGAATAATAGATTAGACTCCATCGATTTTCTGATTGTGGATTGCATTTGCATTGCAATTAGACTGTAATTTTGAGTTCGTGGATATGTAATTTATTATGCAAAACAAAGCCCCACGAATCTTAATTCAAGGCTTGTATAATCAGTTTCCGCTTTGTTCAACAGGGCTAATGATATAACAGTTTATTGCTGTCTGTATGTCTGTCAATGTTCCATTCATCCGACACAAGAACTAAAGCCGAAAATCTCGAACAACTCGGTCAAAAAATTAAGGAATTACTCATACAAAACCAGTAAAAATGAGGAAATGACATAGTGTGCAAATAAACATTAACATCATATTACTCCAAACAAGGATTTAAAAAATAATGGGCTAATAAAAATGAAAATGTATGAATCTGAAGCCTGAATCAGTCTGAATGTTATTCGAACGGGCCCTTTGTAGCTGCTGTTTGATGCTTGGAGTATATTTTTGGGGATTTTCACTGAGCCAGAAGATTACAGATTATAACTTATAACGTTATAACTGATTCCCACGGAAGGGAATTAATCAAAATTAATGTTGTGCTTTAAATGTCAATATTCCTTGCTCTCGGAGAAAATTAATTCAGTTATGCACGCGTCCTCGGAGAATAGACTCGCACAAGTCGCATAAACTAAATCTTAACAAATACAAGAATTGATATCTATTCGCAATTTGCAAAATGGCATCGTCATCGTCGTTCTATTTCGAAAAGGGTCAACTTTTTTGCGAAGATATTGACATCGAAAATCTCTTTAATTCCATCACCCAGACCATCCAGGATGTCGAAATTAACGGGAAAAAGTAAGAAATACATTATTCCAGCATCGCTTGTTCTTTTTATTCCGAATTAAAATAAATGAAAATGATTAACCTTTAGGATACAAGTAAACGTCCCGAATACTCCATGTTTTGTATACAGCACTAGTGCTCTCAAGAGAAACGTCAATAACTACCTTGAAGCCATGCAAAGCTCAAGCATAACCAGCCGCTTGGGGTATTAAAAAGTTGCGACGATTTCAAAAACTATTATTTAAAAATCATCAGGAATTTTATTTACATCGAATTTGTTTAAACAGATACGCACTGAAAGCGAATGGAAATCATGGAATTCTTCAGAATTTAAAGACCCATGGAGTTGAAATGGTGGTAACGGTTTCCGGAAACGAGATCTTGGCAGGACTTAAAGCTGGTTTCAGTCCTGAGAATATTATTTTGAATGGAAACGGAAAGCAAGAGTAATTCAATTGCAATTTTTTTAAAACAGTCAAATTCGAAATTACTTGAAATTCAAAGACGGCATTAATTCAAAACTTTTATTTCGAAGATGGGAAATTCAACTAGCCATACAACAAGGGATTATTCTGAACGTCGACTCCATTTTCGACAGTCGACGACTGGTTGAAACACACAAGAAGTACTTTCCGGGAAAAGAAGGTTAGTTAAATTGTTTATGATTTGTCCTTTACTCATTGATGGTTCTTGGAAAAATACTATTTTATAACACAATTCAAAGTGAAAGTACTGTTGAGAATTCGACCAACCGCCTCAGTACACAGTACAAATTCAACGGTCCACCCGTACGTCAATACAGCAGAGGCATCCAAATTTGGATTCGAAATGACAGAGTTGGACCAGGTTTTAGAAATCCTGGAAGGAGACGATAACATTAAAATACTTGGGATTCATTGCCACTATGGTAAGATGCAAGATATTAAAGCATATCAAAGGTTTAATATAGCTTTCTAGAAAGTTTGCGAGGATCGTTGCACGAAGTTGCAGAAATTATTTGGCACGTTCTTTTTACTGTCTCAATTTTTAACTAAGACATAATATATTGCTTTTATGCTCGAATTTAGGAAGTTGTATCTATGACCCTGACGTATATCGTTGTATGGGAGAAACAATGGCAAATATGGCTACTGAACTCCAAAGACGGGGATACAAAATTGAGATTTTGGACATCGGAGGAGGAATTGGTATAAATTATCACCAAAATATTCCAGGACTTGATCCCTATCTTAGAAAGAAGGAAGAGGGAACATCTGAGAAGTGTGACAAAACTGATTGCACCGAGAAAATTGAAACTTCAAATACACCGAACATATCCAAATTTATGGAGGTTATTGCTAATGCGATACCTAAAGACATCACAATAATTGTCGAACCGGGTCGTTCTTTGGTATGAAAATAACATTTTAACTGCCAGCTTTTGTATATTATATAACATTCAGAAAATTACAGGTCGCAAACATCGGGATGATTGTATGTAAAGTCCTGGGAACCAAAAATGCTGGAAAGAAACATTTCATTGTTGTCGATGCATCTATGTCCGAAATCATCAGGCCGTGCCTGTATGGTTCGTTTCATAAAATCTACCCAACAACTTTAAAGGCAGGCGGAAAGGTAATAATAACCCTATTTGTGGTTAAATAAAAGAGTTGCAACCCCATTTTTTAATTATCCCGTTTCAGTGGCTATCGTACGATGTGGTCGGGCCCATCTGCGAAACTGCTGACTTCATCGGTCAAAATATCTTGCTGCAAGAAGGATCCAATTATCTTGCCGTAATGGACTCCGGAGCATATTGCTCCTCAATGTCTTCAAATTACAATATGCGACCACGCCCAGCTGAAGTATGAACTAAAACCTATCCGAATGCCTATGAATTTGATTTGTTTCGATAACACAAGTTGCAATTTTTTGTCAGATACTTGTGGACGGTTCATCATGGCAATACATTAGACAACGAGATAGTTTTGACGATCTGATGGCTAAAATCTAACCGTTTTTAAAATGGAATAACAATTGTCCATTTAAAAAGATGCAAGATTAAAAATAAACTCAATCAACTCACCCCACCACAATTTGTAAATCACATTGTTTGGAATGTTTAATTTTCACTTATAGATTACAAACTACACACGCAAATATGCTGACTAAGTTTTCTCTAACATCAAAATGACGCATCGAATTTATAGTTTCTATTAACTTCACATGATTAGTAATCTCATCACAGCGACTATTTAGAACTACTACTAACTAACTGTATACATTCACTATTCAAAATTTTACTTAATAGTGACAGATCTTTAGTTGACTTAGCACTGGCTGCCCACAAATGAAAAGAACGTAAGGCAATTATATTGTAGACTAAATTGTAATAACGACAACAATTATGATTTACTGTTTGACTGATATTGTAATCCTAGTTGGGCATGATTGTTATTGTACACGAGTTGATAGAAAACGGAAAATTTCATGACACACCATTAAAAACCGAGTCATTCCTCCTATCTAATTAAACAATTTTTCTCTGATCTGTACTACTTCAAGACATAATTTACTGCATATTTTATTATATACTCCGATTCTGTACTTTACTTGGAGGCCCGAGTCCAATCCGATCCATTAAAGCTGCTATTATGATTACATGTCCGTCCGATAATTTTGATGAAGCTCAGGCTTGATGTCACAAACGAATTCCAATAGTCGAGAGATAACCTGTAGAGCATTCCATCGATTACATTAATAATGGTATTAGGCTTGAATGAAGAAGGCACAAATATTTTGTTTGTCATAAAACATTAAAATACGAAGCCAACCTTGTCTTTACTGGTTGCAACCTGATGCTTCATTCCTTCAATTTTCTGAACGGTATCCGCATTAATTCTCGCTTCCACATCTTCTCGTGATCCCATATGCTGCAGGGACAACAAAAATCAAATTGAATTTTAAAAAAATGTTTAAACGTTTTGGTCTAAACTCCCATGACGTTAAAATAAATTATCAAACCTTCGTCTCGAACTCCTTGAAGGACTTCTCCCGATCCTGCCGATATTTCTCAATCTCCTGCTGTGCCTCTTCCTTCGCCTGCTTTAATCGACGGGCTTTCCCTATTCAAACAACAGATCACAGATTGTCATGATGAGAAAATTAACCCAAATCTGTACAAATTCTAAAATCAAATTCAAAATCCGTAAATATGCCATACAAAATACAACATAACATAATAATGTGCTACATCATACATATTTACACGGATTTAGAAACTCAATCAATATCAAATCAGGAATACTGAATTTGAATAACATATAATAATTAATTCCAACCAGCCTCCGCCCTCCGCCCATAAAAGTCATCATCCATCATTCATAACAAATCCATAATTCATCAAAGTCCATTCCAAAATATGAATTAATTATCAAAACTAAAAAATAAAAAAAAACAGCCCCTTCTCCTTGTTGTACTTACTTTTCCGAGCCTCCGACACTTTCTCCGCTGCTTTCTTCTCAGCAGCCAGGAGTTGTTGAATTCCTTGCGTTTGGGATGCCATTTTGGAACCTTTATTTTACGAAACCTTACGTTTAGGAAAAGTTAAAAGTTAACTCTTCTCTCTCGTCTCAGCAGCGAATGTCTATGATGATGATGATAGAATCTGTGCAAAGTAAGTAACACACCCTTTTAGACCTATGTTTTTCCACTTGCTCTGCCTGTTTAGATTGAGGAATTGAAATTAAAGAGACGAGAGAGTCACATGACGCTGGGAGTGAAAGAAATCCATGCGCCTGTTCCTCTTCCTCACTGCCACATGCCACATTTTTTAACATGCCAGTCCCTACTGTTCCCCATCCTATTCAATGGGACTGAGGTAAAGGAGTTCTTTGGTTTTTAGAAGAAGACTGACTTTTGGAGGGACTTGTAGGAGTTCGTACGGCGCCAACTGACCAGCTAAGCTCTCACCGCCTGTCTGTCTCGGTGTCTCGCCAATTCTGGGTTGACCATCAGAACAAACTGAACTAAAACACCAAAAATCCTCTGAACTGCGTCGCGCTCGGAGGCTCTTCAGTACTCTTCACTCTTCTACTTCGGGTAAGGTCTAAGGTCAAGGTCTACTTAAGGGACTGTAGCACTTTGCACTTGCACTCTCAACCGGGCCTTACATCTCTCAGGGATTGTAGAAATAACGGGGGCACTTTGCATTTTATTCATTATTTCACATTTATTTTATTAAATTCCAAAACGGGAAATGGGAACAAAAATTATGGACAGGGTCCCGATTTTGGGCATGGCAATGGTGCATACTGCATGGCACATGGTCATAGTTCATAGTACATACAACATAGCTATAGTTTGAGACTTGAGACGTTAGATTTAGGATTTCCTCCCCATGGTTCTTCTTCATTCTTTGTTCTTGGAATTCGAAATGTGTATTGAGGGTAGTTATATTCAATATTTGGCATTTCATATTATTTAAAGTTGAAATTTTGAATTTAGTAATTAATTAGTGCATAATGTAATATATTCAATCCCTGTGTCCTATTGCATATTGCCTAAGAGATGTTTTTGGGAAATATATTTGCCATTCACCATTCAACAGTAAGCATTGCACATGCATTCATATTCAATATTTGATATTCAATATATATTCACATTTTGCATTTGAGGGGTGCAGGGTTCAGTAAAGGCAATCAATCAAGTTTAGTCATTAGTTGAATTGCAGTGGTGAATTTCATAGTGAGACTAGAACAGGACAAAGGGTACAGGTCATGGGTATGTGGTAGGGTATTGGGTATCTAGTCTCTATGCTCATGACACATGTGACATGGTCCATGCATTTCTAGCATATCACTAAATTAATATCATATCATTCATCATTGTCGCACTGTCGCACATACTCAACTTTGTGCATAGACCATACACCATATATGCACATCTGCAATCTGCAACCTTAAATTCCGTCATTCGCATTCGTTCACACTTCACAGTGTTCACAGTCCACAGTCTGACTTTTGTAGTGAGATTAAGAGGCAAGGCACAAGGGCAAAGCACAAAGGGAAAGCCGACCAACAAAGACAATCTCAAATAATAGGATCCCAGGATTTGGCTCAGGCACAATGACACGACCTACTCACTCACTGGGCACTGATAGATAACTCCATAAAAGTATTCGGTTCGGAACGATCGGATTATACATAACATAGAGCTGGTAGTTAGTTCAAGCATAGGAAGTTTGCATATATCGCATACTTGCATGCACCGGATTGCAGTTCCAGTTCACAGTTATGCTTTTTATTTTGACTCATAAAATACCATTTACTTTCATCTCCACACCTTTTCAGTAGTAGACATTTACTTTTCGTTTAGATGGTTTGACGGCATCGACGGCACACGCGGCTGAAGTACAAAGTCAAAAGTATATTTTATACTTCCTGGCGTTCCTGAATTCTGACCCTGACTGTCCAGCGTGGTTTAGAAATTTGAGGTTTATTAAATATGTTGATCAAACATATTCGTAAGGATTTTTACGATAACCTCATCGGAAAGGTAAGACTAATAAAGCTTTACAATAATTTGTAATTAGTACAAAATCAGTTTATTTTAACATCAATCATTCAAATAGATTTCCATTTTGAAATACTTATTATTACTATGTACTAGCTTGAAAATGACAAACGAGCACAATAGTAGACACAACACAATACAATCATTTCAAGATACCAATTATAAACACCCTTTTTAAATTTTAAATTGTGTCAATAATGAATCAACGAAAAGAAATGTGAAATGATGAAAATTTTGTATTTTTGTGAATTGTTTTGTATGTACATTTTTATTCTTGAATTACATTTTTAGAGAGTACTGGTGGTGGTAAATTCGGACGTGGACGCAGTTTGTACAACAAAAATTCTTTTTGAGTTATTCAGAGTTGATAGTATCAGTTATTCGCTTTTGGTAGTCGATGGATTTGGTCTGCTCAAGTCAAAGTTCGCAGAATCTGCTCTTGGGGTATGGAATTAATATGATTTTATGATCTATGTTAGCTCGAAGGTTATTAGACTAATTGGTTTGTTGCTTTTCAGATCAAAATCGTTATTATGATTAATTGCGGAGCTGGAGTTGACATCTTACAGATGTTGGGGCACCCAAAGGAGCAAATATTTTACATAATTGATCACCATAGACCGATCCATATCTCAAATTATTATAATGAAACGAACCAGGTGAGGTTACTTCGTTAGGAAAATAAATGATCTACTACCACGAGTTATTTGTTATAAAATAAAAGTCTAAACATGATTCCAATATTGCCAAAACTTTTTTTAACAGATCCGACTACTTGCGCCGTTCGATGAAGTAATTGACATCCCGGCATTTGATGACATCTTTAACCAAGATGTTATGGTGAGTTGTGTATCTAATCGATACACCGTGATGATGTGGTTAATTTTTATAGGTATTATTTATAGATTATGGAACTATTAAATGAGTTAATTAACTCGTGAACTTGGAATAATTTTCAGTCTGAATCAGACGATGACGAAGAAGATGACGATGTAGGTAGTGAAGATGTTGCGATATCATCAGAAGATGAGGATATGATGGACGAAGAGGAAATTTCCACCCTTAGTAGAAAGAGGAAAAGAGATTTGAAATCTCGGCGAAAGAAAAGAGATAACGTTCTGTGGGAGAACCGTCGAAATCAGTTAATTTACAAGTATACGGAATACTGCTCATTCGCCTCGCCTGTAAGTTAATATAGTCACTAAATTCAATTTTACTATCAGACAGATGGAATGATGTTGAATTGAATTTGAATGTTACTTTCTGTAGTCAGCTTTGATCGCATTGGAGTTGTCTTGGTCTAAGTCCAGAGATGATACGCAATTTGTATGGTGGGCGATTGTTGCATTGGCTGATTCTGTGGTCATGAATAGGTTGTCTCGCCAAGAGTACACTCTAAAGGCTGCAGATCTACATGCACATATTGCACGGATAACTCACGCTACAAGTGCTCCCCGCGACTGCCTGAAGATAACATTTGAGAATGAGTAAGAGATTAAAAGTTGTTTATAATTAATTGTGATGTTATGAGAATCTTTTTTATTATTTATCGATAAATTTGTTTTGGTTACAGATTATGCTTCTACCTCTACCGTCATTGGACTCTGTACGATAGTATTAAAATGACCCCGTATTCGGCTGCTACTTTAAAAACTTGGTCTCTGAAAGGCGAAGAAAGATTTCACGAACTTCTGGGGGAGTTAGGGTAATACTTTTTGAAACCGTACCATATCAAAATCTTGACTAGCAAGCTTTACATTCTAAATTATTTATTTATTTGTTCAGACTGCCCTTAGCTCAGTGTAGACAGAAGTTTACTTGTATGGATCTAGGGCTACGGAGAAAGTTGAGGGAGTTGTTCTCCGAAGAGGACATCAAGGCAAAGTACAAATTGGAAATGATAACCATGGGTTCTTTCGTTGCCGAAATTGGATTCCGTACCAAATATAGTGCGTTCGATAACCAACTATCGACTTTAGCCGTCCTCGAGAATCCAGATCCAAACCTTTCCATTGCTGAGAAGTTTTCAAATGCCCTTGAGTGTCTATCTAAGTAATTATTTTTTTAATCAATTTTATTAGGTATCCTTGATAACGTTAATGACCATAAATTTGCATTTTCCGTGTTGTAGACATAGAAGGGTTACCCTCGATAAAGGATTGGGAATGGCTAAAATATTTTTAGAGGCAATGTTCCGTCAGGTCCAGGCCATGCTAAATACAAATTCCGTTGGACCTCGAGGAGAGTATTTGCACGCGGAAATTCCTGAAGTATATTTTATTTTGTATTATATAAATATTCTACATACAATATTACAAATTCATCTATTCATTGCACTTTTACTTATATTTTTGTAACAAGTTCTATAATATTTTAGGGTGCTCCTGATTTGTGTTACTTCAAAAGTTCTGGGGGTCTTTTAATGTTTGCCCAGTTCATGCAGCAGGCGATTATTTCTACCGCCAGAAGCAGACGATGGGTTACAATGCCCGTTGTTCTGGCCGCTCCAGTAGATCTCCATTGGTGGTCTATAGTCGGTATTCGTCCACTGAGTAATGAGGTCACGGACAAGTAAGTTAATTTATTTTATCCGTTAACTAAAGTTCCTCCAAAGCAATAACTTATACATCTGTGTTCTAAATTTCAGCATGTTTGGCAAAATATTCGAAGAATTAGCCCGAAGTATGCCCGATAATGTATTGCTGGACTCATGTGATCCAAATATCATTATGGTGAAACGTGAAGAACGTCACCGGTTTCTCCAACTCCTGGAAGCCTGCTTACTGTAAAGGATAAATCTGAATCTGCAATTAAAATAACGGTAAATATTCGAATCTATGTCATTCAAGTCGCACTTCAGCAATCAAATGTTGTTCGTAATTAGTTGATGAAAACGCCTGATACCAATTGAACCATCTACTCTAACTAAGTCGCACCCTACTTTACTTTTTTGAAACTCATTCTCCTTAAGTTATTCTATGCCTAGTCGCGTACCAGTTCAAGCTAAATTGTTCCTTTCTGAATCTTAACGAATTTAGATTTTTTTTTAAATAATAATTAATCGATGCTTTAGTTTACAGAACTTGAGTGTCTGCGAAGATTAACCAATTAATTCTAAAACTCAAAGATTCAATGAGTATAAACAATAGTCGTGAACGGTACTTTCCGGGTCAGTGAAAGTTCTCTTTCTGTAGTACTTAAATTAGTTTAATATTGATGCGACTTAGATTGGCGTTAATATTGATGGGACGTACATTCGGCATACAATTATTCTAGTCGCACCCTAACTTTTGAATTCAAATTTTGCCCGGAAAAATTGCGTGCTGGATTCGAATATTTACAGTAACGATTAACGATTGTTGTAAAAGTGTATAGTTATTTCATACTCCTGTTTTGTGATTCTGATAGTGTTTTAAATGACATGTTCAGACGTTATTGTATGCACGAATTAATTCTCACTCTCCCGTGCATTTGTTGTTTATTTATTCCGGACTTGTTACGTTTTTGTTAATATATAATTGTGAAAGAACTTCTGTTTTTTTCACTTATCAATTTAAATTACTATTTGGTATTGAATTATTCCCTTGAAGTGCTAATATTGATTTCCGTTTTCTCGTAAAAAAATTTTGTATTTTATGATGACTAATATCACCAAGCTTGTATTTCGCATGTTGATGAAACTCACTAGACTGTGCAGCTACGTTCCAAAGTTTGTAATCCGAAGGACTTTTTTTTGCTTTTGACGTGTGAATACAGTTAGGTAAACCTTGAAAATTTGGATGATACAAATTTAAACAGGTTAAATTATTTGTATATTTTGCTAAAAAATGTGTATTTGTTTTAAATATTGAAGTTGAGAGTTGTGTTAATTTTGTACAAATTTAACCTGCCCAGTGATTTAAACTCACAGCAGCAGGTGTAAAATTCAAATGACCAGTGAAAATAAATTTTGAAACGCGAATTACTTATGTTAGTCTTACTTTTTATTTCATTCAGTTAATTTACAGTGGTGTATTTAATAAGTATAATTAGCCTAATACAATTTCTGAAAAGCTAATAACTTGAATTAGAAGATTCCGAATGTCACCATAATCATCCAGGATGAATAGCAATCTGATTTGAAGCGACAGGCATATTATTATTTGTTTTATTAATACGTACGAATCGAGTGCAGTCAGACAAAACGACTCTGAATATATCGATACTGGAGCTGATCGTGAGACGTTTGGAATTTAGTGAAGAATTCGAGGATGCTGTTTTCATCTTTGATTTGAGTACTACCTGCAACTGCATAACGGGAATTGGAAATATCCATGATTACGAGCTGTGAGGAAGATTCGTCCAAATCTATGAAGATCCTAAGTGACTCTGACAGCTCACTCTAAAATATTATAATAGCCGAAATAGGAAGTCATTTTTTATACGAACTAAGAACCATGATCCCATTATCGAGACACTATGCAGTTTGGATTCAAATTCGCTTAAATTCCACTACTTACATCAGTGGCGATAAAGAACTTTGGTTGCAGTGCTTCTTCAACGACGGACTCGGCAAGCGTCGTTGCGATTGGTGTGAGTAACCCTTCAGCCCTCTCGTACTCACTTTCATCATCCTGGCCTGGAAAGGAAAATCAACTGAAAGTTATTACCCTATTTCTTCTGTCACTTCAATGCAGTTGTGAAAGACGCTTTGCTCCGGGATAAATCAGACAAAGCCATTACGGGAACACAAAGACCGTCTTTGATTTGAGAATTAGCAACTATGAAACTCCTGGTTGTAATTCATCTTCAAAGAGCCAGCCCGCAACTGCAGAATCCGAAATCCCTCTAATTTGTATGAGCCTTACCCAAAAAGTAGAGGACGCAGAGAGAGTGATTCAAAACGGTAGAATGTTTGTCCCGAAGTTCCTCTACGGCTTTAGAGTGCCATGGGAAATCCTGGAAATCAGACGGATTCATCAAACCACTCATGTCGTAGAACAGTAGTAGTTAGTAAGGTCATTGCTTCTGAAGGGAACCTTGAATCAACTGGAGATACAGTAATGGACATAAGCCTTGTTTGCTAAATATCCATCAGACAGACAGGGTAAATAAGCCACTTACAACGCCTTCAATATCTTCATTTATCTCACACCGACCATCTAATGTGATAACGTTGTCTTCTGGATCAATAATGATTACTGAAGGGATTCCCTTGATGTTGTAAATGTCCATAAGATCCTTTCGCCCCTTCTCATCTTCATATGGGATCGCCAGCCAGGGCATGGATGAGGAAAACCGATCAAAGGACTCCTTACTTCTATAAACACATATTTGGCCAAAAATCGATACAAATATTATATTGCCACAGATAGACAGGTCCTTGGGGAACACGAAGGCATGTCCGCTTGGCCTACCCCATCAACCTCAAAACACTCGGTCAGCATTTGCCCTATAATACTATATAGCATATATTTTTACTATTTTCAGACTGAATGCAAGTAAGCAATATTTCCTGACGGACGGCCCATCATCCTACTACTCATCCAGATTTTCGGATACTTTAAATTTCGCCAATTAATTCAAGTCCTACATTTTTCCATGCCCCGAAACTATATGAAATTCCAAAGAATGGATAGACGAGGGATCGAATGGAGACGTTAGGGAGGTTTAGGTACTGCTCCGGTAATCAGGACTGAATTAGTTAAGATCATATGTCAAACCGAATTTCCTGTCTGCAAAAATTTTTGATGGAAGCAAAAAAGTTCCCATGAATTTCCTAATGAGGAGGATGAAAAACTCCAACCGTTTCAACAACGGGACTTTCAGATAGACAAGAAAGCGCTCAGGATTTGATGTCTGAGTATTGTTAGTATAAGCTCTTATAACTGCGGTTAAAGTTGGAATTAGAGACAATCTTAGTTGGGCTATAAATTATATTAGGTAGGTGAGGAAATGATAGGAATTGTGAAATAAAAGCTCATCCTTAACCGCGTTAAGTTCCGATAGTTTTTTCCCTTCAAAGTTTTTCTTCTGGATTAGGATTGGAAAGTTTGGCTTTTCGTCAAAGTTGACTTCCTGCCTCGAATCCGAAATATCTAGGCTAGTATAAGCAGTCGTTTAGGCATACCTGTCCGAACTGACGAATATAATCTCGAGTTTTTTCTTGTCTCCATTGATTCTGTTGTAAACGTCAATTAAGAGTGACAGGAATGATCGACATGGGGGACACTGTAGGAAAAGAAATTAAATTTCGGAATAAGGGGTTTACATCTTGATCTAGTGGGCTGACATATGGGAAGTGAGACAGGTTGGATTTCTTACCCAAAACGCCCCGAAGAAGAGCCCCTTCATGCATCCCTTCGGAACCTGCGATGTCTCCGGCCCGGAAGACGGAAGACTTTTGGGGCAAGCAATCAGATGCCCGTGCCCTAATATTTCAGAACATTTGGGATATCTCCAAGGAAATTGAGCCCCTTTCGGATCTTGCAAGACATTTTCTTTCCCTTGGAAATTAATAACATGTCCGGAAGTGCCATCCATCAGGATTACTTGATTTGGACTTTGGACTCCGTACTTGCGGATTAGGTAGTCCTGCTCTTGCATACAATCAAGTAAAAACAAATCTTGAGTCCCAATCTCTTCTCCTGACATCCTACCACCACCTACTTTCACAAATACGACAGTCCTTTGGCAAACCTATTACATTCTCATTCCGTCTCAATCTCAACCACCTCCTCCCTCGTTGTCAACCAAACTTAGGTCCCCTTTGATAATATTATTATATTAAATTATATTAGGGACGGGAGGAAGGATTCAATACCATCCAATTTATTTCTACACTATGTAAATCGAAAATGTAAATTTCCTCAACCGTGACATGACTACGATGCTTCTCTCAAAACGGTATCAAACAATCTGGGGAAGGTATTATTATGATGTTATGACGCATCATCAGGTAGATCCAGGTAATACTGTAGTCCAGGCAATCAACCATCAAGTTATCTACAGAGGGTAACGTATTGGAAGGCACGTCCGGACCAATTCCGTTGACAGGGAGCCTGAAATCTAAATGAAGGCTATTCTGCAGCCAAGTGTGAAATGTGCTCGGAAATGAGATTGAACAAAGATGGTTAGATATTAAACAAGAGGATCGGCAGGCAGAGATCTATATAAGGAACAGAGGATATCATTTTGGCCCACCGTCCTCCTCCTCATTTCAAACCTATTTGGTTTTGGTTAGGGAGCAAAAGCCGTTTGCATTAATGACATTCCAAAATGAAATCGATATACGCTTCCCAGCTCTCGGAACAGCAATCAGTTTTATTACACGCTCTTCTCAAATGAACCAAGGGTGTGGCTTTGAAGCCCTTCGACTCAGTCTCCATTTCGATCCTATCCTTGAATTATACTAAGATAATCAAAAATACAATCCCGTTCCGACACCCTTGATAAGGAAAGAAAAATGCCGTCCTTTAAATAATTCCGAATCACTTTCTTTCAACAGCTAACGTAAGTGTGGATTGGATTGTAAATGGATGTGTCTATAAGAACGGATGGAATGAATATTTTAAATTAAAAGACCTGGAAAGAGAAACATCCGTGATCCTAAAACTCAAGGATGACGGTAGATTTATTTCATACTGCAGAATTTACGGTCACAAACAGTGTAATAATCAAGCGATTGTTTCTATAATCTGAGAAAGTCCCATGGCAAACTAGTCCGCTTTAAAATATTTCTAATAATTTCGGAAATCCGCATGCCGTGTGGTCATTTAAATCTTGGAGAATGATAAATGTGGATTTATTAAATGGATTAAATTTAATGTGCCCCCTCTAAATCTGAACTTGCCCCCTATTTGGGATGAACTTGCCCACACTTAACTTGCCCCCTATCGGGCTGAACATGCCCCCACCTCAGGATGAACATGCCCCCTCGAGGATGAAATTGCCCCCACAAATAAATGATAATAATTAATCAAAATAAACAGTCTTATTTTAGTCTTATAAATAGTCTTTCTTTACCCTTCTTATACTACAATGTATCAGAAAATATTGCTTAGTTTATGTTGTAATCCTAAAATGGTAAATTAAATTTGTGTTTAAGATATAATACCTGTAAATAATTTTTGATTTGTGCTCTTTTGGGATCATGCTCTTCTCTAAGAGCAGATACGATAGCATTGGGTGCTTTAACGTTTCGGTCTAGTAAAACCTGCACTTTCGACTTAATATCTTTTGATAAGCCACGAAATGGTTTTTCTGAATCTGAATCCGAACTTATATGGGTCAAATTAATGGTTTGAGATTCTGTACTTAACAAATCCATGGTCCTATCTTTAGTTTCAGTAAAGGTTAAAATACCGAGGAATGGATTCCAACTCATCACAGGCATGAAGGAAGAAGAATGAAGAAAAGTTAACGAGAAGAAAGGTCTGACTTAACAGAACCAGATTATCTCAAACCCATACATACTACCGATATGGTAAATTGCGATATGCATAAGATATTCAGGACATTCTTGTCTTATCGTATATATCTAAATTAACATGGGGAGCATGAATAATCCATACAACCCAATATTATTCGAGTAAACTGTGTGTAATGGTAGTTTTTAAATTTTATTTTAATGTGGGCATGTTAATCCTCGATGAAGGCATGTTCATCCTGAGGTAGGGGCATGTTCAGCCCGATAGGGGGCAAGTTAAGTGTGGGCAAGTTCATCCCAAATAGGGGGCAAGTTCAGATTTAGAGGGGGCACATTAATCCTAACCCTTATTAAATGAGATGTAAGAGATACGCAAGGGGTCAGCAGGTCTTGACGGTATAAATTAATAAATAAAATGCTGGGGATTAAATGGTATGTTTTAATCCTGTGATTAGAGACTTGTTATGAAAATACAAAACTAATAACACTTATTATTAACTGCCCAGAACCATAAAATATTTAAATGAAATGTTTGACAAGGAAGCCAAAATAGGAAGCTTATGAATATACTTAAAAGGCAATTTGATATGTAAGGCATAATAATTATAATATTAACTCAGCAGACTAATGACTTAATGAATTCCTTGACAGCTCAGGCCAGGAACTGCTGTTTCCTATTAGCATTGAAGCGAAAGGGAAAGGCATGCCGTCGACGTTTGTAAAGGGATAAAAATCTCTGCGTTTTTTTCAAACTTGGGATTACCTTTTCTATCGTATTATATACTTGAAAGGAGGTTTTTAGAGCTCGAGATGGTCTTCCAGACTTTTCCTTTATCTCTTCAAAAGACTATAGCTGAGTCCTTTGGACTCGGGATGAAGGACAAGGCAAGGCAGAGAAGTTTTTTTAAACTCAGAGATCATTAATAGAATCCTAATCCGGGTGGCATTTTCGACTACGAAAGTTTACTCTGGTCTTGATGCTTGAGGTTTTTCTATCAGGTCTTATGTGGACTTAGCACTTAATGCAGTATTAGTTTCCGGTAGTAAAATGAGTACGGGCCCCTCGCACACGCTTCTAAACTGTTTGCTCGAAGAATAGGGTTCTTTTAAACACATCCCCTAATATTTAGAAGACTGTCTTTCTCTCTCTTTAACTTATTAAGTATCGGAGATACTTCATGTTTTTGTTATGTCTGTCTGTCCATCCTCCAGTGCAATAACTCCAGAACGGTTCCATTTTTTTCAAATTTTTATTTGAGATATCAAGATATGATTACTCATTACCGACATCGGAATTTAGATACGTTCGTTGACCTTGTAGGTCAAATGTCAATGGGTTTGGGGTCTAAGATCGAAATTTTTTATGCAACAATCCCACACGTGTGATACATCGATTTAATGAAAAGCTAGAGATGAATCTGATTACTCTCAATGGTTGGGGTGTTGTGAAATTTTTAAATCGATTGGGATTTCTAGTTCGAAAATAGTTTGCTAATTGGATGGGTACTCTCCGATACTTTGTTATATGCGTTTTGAATGCTTATTCTTTTTCATTCCTATACTTCTCTCCTGATTGAATTCCAGCCATTCCAGAACTCCTTTCTAAGAACGCACAAATATTTACTCGATCATCTCTGCCCAAATGAGAAGGATATATAATAATGATCCCCATATCCTTAAGTATAGATCTTTACAACGCTGTTTTATTTTTCTCTACCTCCGTTCCTCTTTTAACTCCTTTACACGCGTATAAAATCAAACCGATCAGCTCCATTGGGGTCCTTTGTAAACAGCGAGATTAGAGGCATGGACGATCCATGCAACTTTATAGCTCTCAATAAAGACAGACTCGCAGTGTTTCCGGTTCGATTCCTTGGAGAATCATGTAATTTGAATGGAGCTCTGTCCCTGTTTTATGGACTGACTAAAAGGATTCAGGGTTCATTCATGGACTTCTAAAGTCCAGTTAAATAACAGACTACGGATTGAATGAGCTATTAAATTCATATGATTCCGAAGAAAAGAAAGTAGTCTCAACAAAGCAAGGGAATATTTACCGGAGATCTCGCTATAGAAATAGAAGCAGAATAAAGGACTTGGATCTTGTCTTGACTCTAACTTTTGTTTAAGAATGCATAAAGGTTCCGGAGGTGTGAGAAGGGAAAAGGTTGAAAGTCTTTTGCAACTAACAAGGGAAGTACCCGGGAGTTGAATTCCAGAATGGCTTGATTTTTTTTGTGATGAATCTTTATGTTATATGAACAGTTAATATGAAAAAATTATCGGCCCAAATTAAAATTAAGTGAGCGAAAAAAATTGGGAAAGTAGGAGCGCACGGCCTAAAATGGCAATGTGTTTTAAAGGGAGACTTTCGTCCTGCCTGTCCCCTCACCTTTCCTTTCCCTTGCAAGAGCAGGGCCAGTTCTAGATATGGAGGAGAAGCAAAGGTCACAGAAAGCCATCCTCGCTCCCTCTCATCTTCACGCTCTCCCTTTAAAGGGAGCTAAATGAAGACTCCGACCTCCGACTGACTTGATTTTTTTATCTATTTCTGTGTAGATTGATTTTTATATTATGAAAAAAATTGTGCCTAAAAACCAAATTAATGTTTTATGATGTTGAAAAAAATCAAAGAAATTTTAATTTTTAAACACTATCGAAACTATGCGTTTTATACCGATTTTGAAAATCTTTGCAGGTTTTCAATGTTGAAGAGTTGTTTAACAAGGAATGTGCAGTCCTCATTGAAAAATAAAATTAAGCGTTTTAAATATTGAAACCTTTTCGGATCAAAACAAAATACTATTTTCTTCAAATAATTTCGAAGATTAATGTTTCCATCCAAAATTTTACATAAAGTAGTATAGTTTTTCCGAACCTTCTGTTCGGTTTTCATATACAAATTCTAATACGAGTAATGCCTTGCCCTTTGACTTCTATGGATTATTGACTGCTACTTTCTAGTTTTTCTTATGATGGTTATGCTTTCGAGTTCTGATTTTGTGCCTACTTTCACCAGGAACTTGATGAGACTTAGTGCACAGATTCAAAGGGTGGTTAATTTATAGACAAAGATATTTAATAGTCAATTTTAGTTACACAGAAATTTAGAAAACGAAATATAAACCGAATTTGAGAAGCGTGAAAAAGAGTCGATCAGTCTCTTCCAAGTCCAATTTGCTTCTGCCTTTCCCTTCTGGAAAGGAATTACACTCATACAGAAATTTCATACAACAACTCACATAAATCTAAGAACCAATCACAAGTCACTTCGTGGCACCTCATGGCCTGACCTTTGCTCAACCTTTACTTGGAACATGATTTTAAGCTGCCACGTAGGACAGAAAAATAATAAGTTACAAATGACGTGGCATAAAGCTCCATACTAACCTAATCTCTCAGTCTCACAATAATATTTGTATGTCTGACCACTTTTACACTGACCTTTACACTTAAAATAGGCAACTCTGTTCTAAAGTCCAAATCAACACATTCTTTCATGAAATATACAACATTTTTGACTCAATATAAGATATGATATATAGTATAGATGATGATGATGGCGACATGCTCCACCCCGTGTTAGCGCTGGAGCAGCGTTCACACAATATTCGAAGCCATCATTGGTCTAGCGATTGTTGTTGAATTATGTATTCGTTTTGCTGAGGATGGACATCTAACTTACACAATTTAGCGACAGGTCTTCGGTACACTCCTGATGTGGTCTTGACATCAACCACTCGAACGATTCCATCCTTCCCAGGATAGAGCTGGAGGACAACACCCATCGGCCAAGAACTTCGGACCAATTGGTTGTCGACGACCAGCACCACATCTCCAATCTGGATCGGCTCCGTCTGCTGACACCACTTCGTTCTTCTTAGTAGAGTGGGCATATATTCGATGACCCATCGTCTCCAAAAATGGTTGGCGAGCTGCTGGGCTAACCTCCATTGTTTTCGAAGGCACAAATCTGTTTTGCTGAAATGACCTGGAACTTGATCTCCACTCGAACCTCCAAGTAAGAAATGGTTTGGGGTAAGGGCTACAGGGTCACTGGGATCCACTGACACATGGGTAAGAGGGTGGCTATTTACTACCGCCTCTGCTTCTGCTAAGACTGTCATCATTACTTCTTCTCTGGGATGAACTTCCTTCAGTATTGCTAGCAAAGCAACTTTCACTGACTTCACGAGACGCTCCCAACTTCCACCCATGTGAGGGGCATGGGGTGGAATGAAGTGCCAGGTGATTTCTCTTGTAGTACATTCGGCTGTCAATTGTTGTTGATTTAGCTCTTGAAGAGCTTTTCGTAGCTCCCTGTCCGTACCAACAAAGTTCGTTCCATTGTCACTGTGGATGTGACTTGGATGGCCTCTTCTTGAAATAAATCTCCGAATTGCCATGATGCAACTGTCCGTATTTAGAGATGACACCAACTCCAGATGGACAGCTCGGGTGGAAAGACAAGTGAAGAGAGCTACCCATCGCTTTTCTCTTCTTCGTCCGACGGTCACTATCATTGGTCCGAAATAATCAAGGCCGGTGTTAGTGAAAGCTCGAACATAGCTTTCCAATCGTGCTGTAGGTAACTGTCCCATCTGTGGTACTATTGGCTGGGCTCGGGCTATCTTGCACTGTTGACATTCTTTCCAACACTTCTTGACTGCAACTCGAACACCCATGATATGAAACCGTTGTTTCAACTCGTTCACAATTTTTTCTTGTCCGTGATGTCCATTCTGATTGTGATATTTTGCAATAAGTAGAATTGTTACCATATTTTTGGAGTCCAACACCACAGGTCGCTTTGTTTCAATTGGGAGATCAGCATTCTCTAACCTCCCTTGAATCCTTATGATTCCATCTTCATCCAAAATGCACCCGAGTCCCTTGATTTTACTATTTGGTGGAAGGGGTTTATTATTTTTCATACACCGAATCTCCATTGGGAAGTCTTCGGATTGCGACTGCTTGAACCACCAAAGCTCTGCTTTCCGTATTTCCTCCGGAACCAGTTCACTTTTCCCTTCTCTTAGATTGTGATATCGACAATTTTCAATAAATCGAAATACATATGTCATTGATCTTACGGCTCGATTGAAGTTTGAAAATCGGTGGATGTCCATGAGGGTATTGGCTTGTAAAAGGTAACATACGAATTCTTTCTTGAGTTCCATGTCTTCTTCTTGAGGTAGTTGTCGTCTAACAGGTTCACGGGGCCACTCAGATGCTTCTTTCTTTAAAAACAGCGGTCCGTTTATCCATCTGCTGCTGACGCTCCAGTTACATGGTTGACTTTCACGAGTCATCTCGTCAGCTACATTTTCTTTTGTAGGGATATACCTCCAATCCCCAGCGTTGCTGATCTCCAAAATTTCTCCAACTCGACACGCGACAAACTGCTTGTATCTTGCTCCTTCGGATCTGAGCCAATTCAACACAGTTGTATTATCAGACCAATACACAGTTCGATGAATTTTGATATCGTGCTCCGCTTTGATGAAATTTGATATTCGTGCTCCAAGTAGAGCTGCTTGCAGTTCAAGTCGAGGAAGTGTGAGATGTTTTGTCGGGGCTACCCGGGCTTTTGACATGACTAACGATACTTCGATTCCTTGACTTGTTCTAATTCGGAAGTAGGCCACAGCTCCAAAACCTTGTTCACTGGCATCGCACATGATGTGCAGCTGGATTTCTTCGGCTCTTGAAAGGTATTGAGAGTGGCACCTGGGAAGCTGGAAAGTGTCGATTCTATGCAGTTCGTCATTCCATCTCTCCCATCGTTCTTGAAGTCCGTTAGGTAATTCGTCGTCCCATCCAACACCTAGCCTCCACGTATCTTGGAGTAGCATTTTGGCCTTAACTGTGAAGATTGATAGAAACCCCAACGGATCGTAAATACTCATAACCAATGCTAATAACTCACGCTTGGTCGGTAGTCTCTTCTGTTCCATCAACTCTTTACTTGTTTTCAAGAACGTGGTCGAAAATGTGAAGTAATCCTGCTCAGGTTTCCAAAATAGTCCTAAAACTCGTTCAGCATCAGAGTCCAAGTCCATATTTTTAACTCCTGGGGCATGTAGGTCTTGTGGTATGGCTGATAGTAACTCATGATTGTTACTTATCCAATTGCAGAGGTTGAATCCTCCTTTCATGTGGATTTCTCTGATTTCCTTGAATTTGTTGACGGCCTCCTCCACAGTGTCGATGCTGTCGAGGTAATCATCCACATAATGATATTTGATAATGGCTTTTGCTCCTTCAGGGTACTTATCTTGAAAGTCGGCAGCGTTGAGATTCTTCGCCTCCTGGGCACACGCTGGAGAGCAGGCAGCCCCAAATATCAAGACTCCCATCTGCAATACATCCGGATCTCGATTGCGGTCCAGTCCTCTCCAGAGGAACCTTTGTGCATTTGCATCTTCTTTTCGAATGCGAATGCGATGAAACATATCTTGGATATCCGCTGTTACCCCAATCACCCTTTGACGAAATTTGAGTAAAATTCCTGGTAGAGAGGTTAACTTGTCAGGGCCTTTTAATAATGCATCGTTAAAACTTACGCCACTGACTTTTGCTGCCGCATCAAAAACAAACCTTAACTTCTTTGGTTTCTTCGGGTTTCGGGCCATGAAATGAGGAAGGTAGAAAGTCCGATCATTTTCTACCCTTGCTTCTTCTGGCGACAGCACACAAGCGAATCCCTTCTGTTTGTATTCTTCAATCTTGGCCACGTACTGTCTGGCGAACTCCGGGTCCCGATCCATCCTTCTCTCCATTTGGTAAAGCCTTGACAGGGCTAGCTGCTTAGTATTTGGAAGTTTGACCTCGTCACTCTTCCACAGTAGGCCTGACTCCCAGCTATCTCCGACACGCCTGATGGTGTTGTCCATTATCTGCTGAGCAAGGATGTCTTCTTTTGATCGGGGATTGGTACTTGCTACCTTCACACCAAACGCTTCGGTGGTAAAATGATACTTCACCAATTGATGAAGTTCTTCGTCTGTCTTTTCGAACACCGTTCCACAGAAATCTGCTCGAAGTGTTTCATTGGTTCGTCCCAATAAGACCCATCCTAACTCCGTTCGTCCAGCGGCTGGTGCATTTCCAGGACCCATTTTCACCTCCAGTGTAGTACAAAGTTTAAAGTTGTCCATACCAATCAAAATTGTAGGAGATCCATTGTCATAACATTCTATGGGAAGGTACTTGAGATGTCTCCAATTATTAAGAACCTTTCTTTTGATAGATTGTTCCGGTAAATGTAACCTTTCCTTCGTTCTAATGTTGTTTAGAAGGAATGACTTATCACCTTTGTTGTTGAGGATTTCTGCTGAAACCGTTCTGGAATTCTTCTCTTCGATTCTGGGATGCAAGCCGCTGTGAACGAATGGCACGACTTCTCCCTCCAGCCCCAGTCTTGTTGCTATTTCGTCATCCATGACAGTGACGGTGGCACCAGGATCCAACATTGCATATGTTTTAATAATCCCTTTGGGACCCTTGATCTGTATTGGAAGAATCATTAATTTAACTTGTCCAATGCCTCGGTTACCCTTGGCAGCTGTTCCGGTAGCATGACCCATGACCTCTTCTGTTGACTCTTGCTTCTTCGAGTGCCGTTCGGGCGCCGGATTATCTTTATGGAGGAGATGGTGGTGGGTTCTATCGCAATTGTTCTTACCACACTCCTTTTTATTCCTGCAGTCCCTGGAAATATGGCCATACTTCAAACAGCCAAAGCAGAGATGTTTTGCTTTAATTATCTTCCATCTGTCATCAAGTTCCATTTTCTCTAACTGTCGACACTGGTGGGCTTGGTGACCTTTTGCATCACAGATCAGACAACATATAATTCTTTGATTATTGAATGGCTTACTGCTTTTCGGGTTGTCGTCCATGGCCCAGACTTTTTCTTCCTTTCTTCTTGGCTTATCCCAAGGCTTTCTGTGATCAGCGTCGTCCTTTGGTTTTGGAGGTGCAATCTTGCAAGCAATCTCCGTTTGGAACGACATCCAATTAGCAAAATGTTCAATGTTTTCTTGCCTGGCAGGATCTGATGAAACCCATTTCATCCAATCTGTTCTCAACGAAACTGGTAACTTTCTTGCAAATTCTTCGAGCAATTGAGGACTAGTCAGATGGGCGAGGCAGTTTAGCGACTTGATAGTCTCCACTAAGTTGTCCACAGCTACTCCGAATTCTATCAAAAGGTCAAGTCTGTCTTCCTTGAAGGCAGGCACTTCCTTTGCTTTATTGATCAGAAGTTGGACAATATGTTCTGGTCTTCCGTATCGCATCCTTAACTTACTGATAATGGTCGGTACATTTTCATGGCGAGACAGCAGGCAGTGAATGGTCTTAAGGGCTTCTCCTCTGATCGCCTTCTGCAATCTTGGAAGGTTATCCATATTGCTGTAGCCACACCCTTGAGTGGAATTCTCAAAGGCGGTGATGAAAATGGACCATTCTTCTGGCTTGCCCGTAAATATTGGCAGGTCCTTGCCCTGCACCTGACGAGCGAGGAACTTGTCGGTGTTGTTGGAGGAACTGCTTCCTGCAACCTTTTCAAATGCCAAAGACAACACTTGGGCCAACTGATTACTTAGAGCCTCTGATGAATTACTTGCTGTTGAAATTGGAGTAATAGTTTGTGGTTCATTACCTTTTGTAGTACTCGGGTTCTTAAACGGGTCTTTTAAATTTCTTAATCGCTGAAGCAACTCATCATCCTCCAAACTGCTATGTTTCTCTTTACTAGCATCATATGCCTTCTGGAGTGCCTCTTCTAAACGCTTAGTCGCTTGTCTTGCGTCATTTCGCCTTACTCGTTCTCGTATCAGCTCCTCCTCCTCCTGTTCTTGCTGGAACTCATCGAAAACTTCATCCTCTGCCAAGTTGATGCTTTGATTGTCTTCGTTGTCAGATAAATCTTGTGAAAGTCTATCTTCATCATCTTCGTCAGCTGCAATCTGCTGTTTTCGAAGCTCTGCCTCTCTTCTGAGTTGAGCTTCTTTTCTTTTCAAGGTTTTCAGTTCAAAGTTTAAGTCGATTCTTTGTTTTTCGACTTGTTCCTGTTTGTCTTTTAAAGTTGCTTGTAACTTCTGTAGACCTTCTTGCAACTGTTTAAATTGATCCAGGTTCGTCCCTGGAATAGGTTGTGAATTCTGATCTTGTAGCAGTCCCAGTTCTGTTCTACGGGCGGTGATGTCATCTAAGATCATTTTTACAGCATGTTCTTTTAGCACCACCTCATGTTCATGTAATTCATAATCTTCCCTTAATTTGTCGATGTCAGCTTCGGTGGTGACATCAATTTCCAGCTGTCTTACTGTACTTCTTGTCGATTTACTTGTTCTGGTTGAAGAAGTCGAGTTCCTCCTTCCACTACTGGCAATTAAGCTCGAACAGTTTTCGCTTGACAAGGATTTTGGTGGTGGAGGCGGTCGTGGATTTTTTGTTCCCGATGACACGTTCAATCCACATCCTAATCGTTCTGGTGGTACTCCAGCGTTGGCTCTACTGGTTGCTCTTTTCGGGGCGGGCAGGTCAGCTCCTTCAAGATGGACAGTACCTCGTTTTCCCGTCATCGTATCCTTTCAAATTACTTGAACGGTACGGATTAGCAACTTTCTCAATTTAAATGAATTGGAACTTTCTTGCCTTTTGTAGAGCTCCTGAATCCCTCCAGCAGTTGAATTGTGGTTCGTCACAGTCCTTGTGATTGTGGATGATTTCGTCACAGCCTTCTTTGGATGTGGTTGATTCCGTCACAGCCGTCAGTGGTTGTGGATTTGCAAACAAAATTTCTATCTCACCATATGTGGAATTTGATTGTCAATTAATCCTAGTCCTGAGGCACTTCACAAGTGGGACGTACTCTCCACGGTACTGTTATCCGGTTGAAAGGACCATATAGTTTTTCCGAACCTTCTGTTCGGTTTTCATATACAAATTCTAATACGAGTAATGCCTTGCCCTTTGACTTCTATGGATTATTGACTGCTACTTTCTAGTTTTTCTTATGATGGTTATGCTTTCGAGTTCTGATTTTGTGCCTACTTTCACCAGGAACTTGATGAGACTTAGTGCACAGATTCAAAGGGTGGTTAATTTATAGACAAAGATATTTAATAGTCAATTTTAGTTACACAGAAATTTAGAAAACGAAATATAAACCGAATTTGAGAAGCGTGAAAAAGAGTCGATCAGTCTCTTCCAAGTCCAATTTGCTTCTGCCTTTCCCTTCTGGAAAGGAATTACACTCATACAGAAATTTCATACAACAACTCACATAAATCTAAGAACCAATCACAAGTCACTTCGTGGCACCTCATGGCCTGACCTTTGCTCAACCTTTACTTGGAACATGATTTTAAGCTGCCACGTAGGACAGAAAAATAATAAGTTACAAATGACGTGGCATAAAGCTCCATACTAACCTAATCTCTCAGTCTCACAATAATATTTGTATGTCTGACCACTTTTACACTGACCTTTACACTTAAAATAGGCAACTCTGTTCTAAAGTCCAAATCAACACATTCTTTCATGAAATATACAACATTTTTGACTCAATATAAGATATGATATATAGTATAGATGATGATGATGGCGACAAGTAGAACTCTTAAAAAAAGTTGGTTTTTCACCGATTCAGTCGATTCGATTCGCAAAATCGGTATAAAACGCATAGTTTCGATAGTGTTTAAAAATTAAAATTTCTTTGATTTTTTTCAACATCATAAAACATTAATTTGGTTTTTAGGCACAATTTTTTTCATAATATAAAAATCAATCTACACAGAAATAGATAAAAAAATCAAGTCAGTCGGAGGTCGGAGTCTTCATTTAGCTCCCTTTAAAGGGAGAGCGTGAAGATGAGAGGGAGCGAGGATGGCTTTCTGTGACCTTTGCTTCTCCTCCATATCTAGAACTGGCCCTGCTCTTGCAAGGGAAAGGAAAGGTGAGGGGACAGGCAGGACGAAAGTCTCCCTTTAAAACACATTGCCATTTTAGGCCGTGCGCTCCTACTTTCCCAATTTTTTTCGCACACTTAATTTTAATTTGGGCCGATAATTTTTTCATATTAACTGTTCATATAACATAAAGATTCATCACAAAAAAAATCAAGCCATTCTGGAATTCAACTCCCGGGTACTTCCCTTGTAAAGTCTATATTTCTTCCTTTCTCTCCTCCAGCCGAGAAATGTAAACATTCAGGAGAGAGAGGAGAGAAACCTGGCAATGAACTTGAGATAACTTAATATTAACAAGTACATCTTTCTTCTACGTTAAATGTTAAACAAACGGGCTAACCCAGCACCTTTTTCTGCTTCAAAAAATGGAATTTTTTCTCCTTTTTAGATAAAAAGACAAGAGGGAACCCTCAGAATGTTTTTGTCCTTTTTTAGACCGTCATATCAATCATAACTTAATGTGTACCAAGGTGCATACAAAAACTACCACTAGGCACAGCTCTAAACTTCTAAAGGAAGAAGGGATCGTATTTTAAACGGAAGGAACATAAACAAGAAGGTTTACGCACAAAACCGTTTATTCCTTGTTGGATCTGCTGCAGCGGAATATTTTTATGTGTAAACTTTCAAAAAGAACGGAATTAGGCAGTAGGTTCAAGCTTGCAGGGAGATATTAAAGCTACGAATTGGTTCAGATATTCAGATCCCCCAGGAGACTGTAACGTATTTCTTTCTTTCCAATTGTACTCCTTGGGTAAGGTACCGCTTTTGGCAACTGACTTTTATCCTCAATATTTAAATGCATCCCTTCAAATTGATTCGATAAAGCACAAAGGAAATAGAACCTGTAGTTCCCTGGAATCCTCTCCTCCGATCAGGAGGAACGGGGACTCTGGAGCCTGTGATTTTTCACTCCTCTCCGAGTCGGATTCCAAGGCTATTTGCACCACTTCGAATGCAGTTCCTCTCTTGTTCACCTCCCTGTGGACTTCCATCAGTCGGGAAGAAATGAGTTCCCTTTCGCTTCCATTCTCTCCCTTCCCTGATTAATATACAAATAAATAATTTCATCTTAAAAGTTTGGAGACAGGAGAAGTATCAAAGGAGCGGTTGGGAGGCTGCTAATTAAGCACACTATAGGACGGGTAATTTTACTGAAAGCCAATGCTCTTGCTAAATAAATCAACCAACAAGAGTAAAATGAAGAAAACGTCATTAGGACCCAGAAATTGTCCCCATCTTTGTTATGATTGTCAGGCATGAGAATGGGAGTATCGTGTATTAGGGAACTCATTAAAAGTCCCAAAATAAAAAGAAACCACAAAGTGAAAGTTAAAGGATGATAAGTTTTCGAAATTTCCCTTTGACAAAGGAACTTTTCCCTTTGTCTCAGTACTCTCAGTCCCGTGTTATTATTCTTATGATTATTATTATTAATATCCCCTCACTTACCGGCAGTCCCGACGAAGAAGAGAGCAAGGGTGACTTGGGCCGGGAGTTCATTCGTCAGCCGCTTCTCCCCCGCCATCCCGTCAAGGTGTTTTCCTAATAATTTGCACATCGGATGATGAGTCATGCTGAGTACAGCGTCTGGACCACAAAGTAAAAGTAGATGAAAGGAGAGGAAAAGCGGCGATGGCGGCTCGGCTCCGATAAAGTTGTGTCAAGTCGAGTTGAGCAAAGAGTGGTTTATTCTGTGTTGAGTAATCGCTTTCCTGATTATGATTGACTTTGGTTTTCCGGTTGATAATTAGATTGAATGAAACAGGTGGATGGAAATATGGGATGCTTTTAGATTTAAGGAATCCACTCCTCCTTGCCTCAACCACCACTACTTCCTTTCTCTTTTGAAATTTCAATGCCCGAGTTTACTAAGCTAAGAGGGAGGGAGAGAGGGGAAAAGTTCTGGACTGATTTTAGAACGGGGAAGTAACTGTTGAAGACGGGGGAAAAGCAGAGTCTTGGGAATATGATGAGGCAGTTCTTCTAACCGACACCCCGATTACCTTCTACTGACTTTAACTGGAGGGGAATGCGGGTGTTCTGTCCGTATGACGAGACCATTTCCAGCCACGGAAAATCCCGATATGTTAATGTCTTCTGCATAGCATGTAATGTACTTCGTATCCGGAATAACGTAAACTGGAAGGACGGAGCGGCAGATGATGATAAACCCCGATCGGAGGGTGTAAGATCGTTATATGGTCTTGAGCTTGATGCGTGTTGAGTACAAGGGCTTATAAGACCAGAACCAGAACCACCGCGACCCTCTCGTCCTTCTCTGAATTACATTAAAAATTCTAGTTAACTGCTTCTACCACTTCCATTTATTCCCCTACTATCAACATCAACTATCACGACGATGTAGTTAAAGCAGTCGGAATTTCACTCTACTGTTTGTATTTATTAACCACCCGATGTTTATAGAACGTTCTGTCTTTTCAAGTTTGGCTAGCTCGCTTTTCATCCTTTATTTTTAAAATTTCATGGGATTAATTATGATTAATTTACATTTGTAGTTTTTGCTTAAGTACTATACATCCATCCAAACTTAAAGAAATGAGATCTTACCCATCTTATGAATAAGACTATTTTAAAACCTTGATTAATAGCTACTTAAAGTTGAGAATTCGTGACTAAAATTTTAAGAACAGAGGGGACTATTTTGTTTACTAAACTTGGCTCATTACAGTTGTTGAATAGTATTATTAAACATAATGTTAAGCAGGATATACCCACTGATATTAATGATCTCTACTTCGTGTATTATTAAACGGCCAAATGTCTAGAAGGGAGAGGGTGAATTTTAACTCGTATTCTACAATAATCGCCTAGCTGTTAGAATATCGGCATTCCTTCTGACCGTTTGTTTGGATGCAACAAATTAGACCCTTATATCCTTGCCCCGAAGAACGTCTGTTTCTTCTGCCTCTGAAGGTTCAATTTATAAGTTAATGGAGTGCATTTTCAAGAACGATGAAAATAAATAAAGCGCATAGCAACTCCAGTCGTTTAGTATTAAAATGTTCAAAATCAGAATTTAGTGAAGAAAATAAGGACATTATTGTTCCTGGCCAGACAGATCTGCTGGTCAGGAGCTACATGGCCCTCATGTCCACACGTTCCCCGTGTCCAATCACACATTCATCAGCATGTAAACGCAAGGCTACATGAGTAGAGGCAAGGAATTCCTCCATATAACTCGGCTTGAGAATATCTTGTACCGGAATCGGATAAGGACAGAAGGCTCGGTTATCCCCATTACAGAGCCTGCCTCTCTGCATATACGCATATCTAGGCTCATAGAGAGGAACTGACTGGATTCCAGTGGCTTTCTCCAGCATTAAAGACGGTCTGTTTAACATGTGGCCAAACCCATGGAGTCGACTGCATCGGCGCCCTTATCCACACCATTGGAATCGTATCGGGGGGACTATCAAGATTGTAGGTGGCGGTGGATGAGTTCAACTTTCTTCGACAAACTTTCACTCTCCTTCTTCCGCGGAGATTCCCGTACGGATATATGGAAAGCTGTATATGTTTTAAGAACAAAGCGTATGAGAGGAACACATCTATGCATCTCTACTCAGCTTTATAACGCATAGAGTTCCTTTCTAATAGTTTTAGAGAAGAGAGAGTTAGAGATAGCCAGCATTGCAAATTCTATTGGATTGGATGATTTGATGGGAGTGGAGAGAAAGGCGAACAAGGAAAAACATTATCCTGACTGTCTCCTAAAAACCCTGGACTGCTCTTATATAATATCTTGCCTCCTCTACGAATACCCCCAACCAACCTAATATTATTATGCTCTTTGGGCTTCCTTTAACGTCTTTCCCCCCGCTCTCTCTCCTCTCCCTTATCTCGGCCAAAATCGAGCCGTAGATAATGATAAAAGTTTATTGCCAGACCCCTGCCTCTTCGACCGATCCTCAACTAAATCGCAAATTTTAACCTCACACGGCCACAATGGATTTATAAGCATTTTCAGGCCCCCATACATTACTCAGCCTACTGCTTTCCCTCCGCGTTTCTGAGAAAGCGGAAAAGCCGGCTTTTGTCATATCTTGTATGTGTAATAAGTTTTATTTTCTGCTAGTATTATTGTGATGGTTGTTATCACTGATATGCTTTGTATTCTTTGTGCAAGAGTTCTGCTGATAGTAATGTATGGAGTTACTACTCGACTTTCCCTTTTCAATCAAGCCGGTTGCTACTGATATGACTAAAAAAAACATAGATTTTATGATTCGTTCATATCTAGGTGCTCGATAAACCATCGACAAAATGCCCTTTCGCACTGACTTGCTGTATGCAGTTAATGCTTACAAGTAAAAAGTCTTAAAAATCCAATTCTTAACCAGTTTTCTTGGAGTAGTTGACATGTTTCATATATTTTCGAATTTATTGCAGATTCTAACTCCCTTTAAAATTGTCGATGAAATAGTATAGAACAAAAAGTAGAAAAATTATGTTCAACATTCGTAGATTGTAGAATGAACTCAGAAATTTAAATATGAAAACGTTTGTTTGACTATTTTCACATGTAAAATTAGCGTCAATATAGGCCAGGAACAGGCGGTTATTAAACCCATCAACTGAACTCGTTCATTTCCTTCATTATTTTTGAGAAAATTCATTTCCAGCTTGCAAGATGCAAGAAGCTAATGAGATAACACTTACAGAGGGATAAATCTTGTGAAGTAGGAATAAGAGGATCTGTTGGGAGTCACTAGAGAAGTCTCGAGGAAGCACGGGTTGCGTAATTATCTAATTATGTAATCGGTTTGAACTTTTAAAGGAGGAGAAAGGGAATCCCGTCCATTCCGATGCAAAACGAAGTTTAAATGGAAAAGGACGAGTAAGAATATAATTTCCAAGGTCTCTTAATTAAATTAGTTTCAAAATGAGTTCTGCAATGCATTTTTGATGGTCATTAGCTGCTTTGATGCTTCGTGTAAATGTAGAGAATACGTACGTAGGAATCATCATGCCATGGGAAATTAAAGCCGTGGAAGAGGAAGACACTACAGGAGAACGGAGGAGAGTCAAAGCTCATCAAAAATAATGAGAACTTTCCCAAGGGCCCTTCCTCTAAATAAGTTCCAGATCATGCCAATGCAGACGGCAGTTCTCATTAGAAGTCCAGATTAAAATGTAAAATATCTTTTTATTAGGTCACAAAATCTGTAGTCGGTCGAGGATTTAGGTAACTTGGCCCTTGTTTCTTAGTATGAAAGTATAATTTACGACATAATTGTCAAACAACCCTGAACATCTATTATATTTCTGTGTTCTTGCTTTGAAATCATCATTTAAAGGGAAAGCTTATCTGTGAATGTCAAACTAACTAGGTGATATTTTTGTCCTTCTCCCAGCCTTACAGATTTCTAGTTTACGCCCAGTAAAGAGTTATGAGTAATTATAGGAAGTATATATAAAAACTAAGGGGTTTATAAAAAGCTAATAATAGAATGGGGATATGAACCGGAGGGTTAAAAAAGTTCGAGGAACAATTCCAAAGTAGGATGCGTTAATTAAACCCTCTTGTAAATAGCTTACAACTCAAGTAAGGAATTAATTTCCTTCGCTTATGGAATTGCAACCTTATTCCAATAGATTTTCAAACCTAATTTCTTCTTTTAAATCTTTTATTGCAACTCCTTCTGGTTTGACTTTCTGAAGCTGGGTATTATTTCAAAGATTGATTTCGGGGTTTAATATCAATCGAAGATTCCACTTTCCAAAATTAATAGTTTCACCCAAAGATAGGTAATAATTTCGTATCTTCATTTCTTGCATTTTATAAGAGCTCGTAGAGACAAGGACTCTTCTCAGTTCGAATGTGTATGTGTGGAGGAATAAATGACAGAATTCTAACTTAATTACAAACTATTTCTCAGATATACTTCAGGATGTAAAACGTGACCAAATATAAGGACCCATATGAAACCTGGGTTGAAACCAGGATAAAAATCCTCCAATTTTGTAGTCCTCCAAGAGAGCTTTATTAAAGAAAACTGGGAGATGAGATGCGTGCAATAAAGGGTAGAAAGACGAGAGTTTGACTTCCAGGAAGATGTGAAAATAGACAAGGAGACCGGGACGAAGTTCCTCAATATCTAGAGCTAGTTACCTATTAATAATTCCATTCTGAGCCTGTCTTTGCCCTTGTGATTCTTCATTGTAAATGCCCCAAGCCCTCGGCATATTCATGTATGGAGTGTGAGATTAAAGGCACAGAGAAGGTAACGTCTACCTCAAGGCTTTTGTATGCACAAGCCATGAAGTTGCCGGACTAATAATGTGAGGCTCGGCTATGAAAAGTACTAGTGAAGTCCTTTGGTGTTCAGCCGACAATCCAACATTATAATGAATCTGCATTTGAATGTAATCCAGAATAGATTCTAAGAAATTCTGGCAATGACGATAGGGAGTGTGTCAGGCTTTGATAAAGCATTATTGCTGGACCGTCAGCAGAAAGTGCGGCTATAGTTCTTGGGCTCAGAATCCGAGGAGAAAGTTGGCACGAGGAATTTTTAGTCCGCCTCTATATACCCTTCCCATAGGAAAATATTATCTTTGCGTTCAAATTAGTTCAACACACTTATCAGCCTATATTGATATGTTGACTTTTGACTTTGGTTTTCAATTCGAAAATTTGTTCAAGAGCTATAGCCAGAGAAACTTAAAATAACTGACAATTTTTAATTTTAGAGTTTTAGAAACTCTAATCAAAAGTTGATTAAAATTGAAAGTAAAGACTTGAAAAATTTAAATATTTTGTCAATGACTTGATGGCTTGAGGCTTGTATCGTAGGAGCACATAAAGCAGTTTATTGTTGGATCTCATGTATTCCTCAGTTTCGACATCTTGAACTTCTTACAATTAGATTTCTGTCAACAGTCGGTTGGACTGTGCTTTTTCACGGACTTGATGCCTAGATTTTTCAGTCGTCTTGTTATTATACTATCCATATCTTCTTTCTCGTTGTTTTTTTTGTAATAAACTCTGTTTAGTAACATGCTTGTTTTTTATTGTTTGGAAACTCAAACGACGGATTTGTATTTATAGCGTTATTGATTGCGACTTTGGATTATTCAGTACGGGATTGAGAATTTTATTCAAAGATTTGGTTGGTTGATGATTTGGTGTTAATTACGATTTTAAATCGTTAATAATTTCACATTTTCAAAAAAAAAACTTATGCTAGAATAGAATTTGATCGAAAGTGTCTATATTGTGTGGTGAAACTCAAGTATAGAATTAATTAATGTGAGACGCAAAATTCGTAAGATGAGATGCGTGAGATGAGTGATTCTTGGAATCAGCGCATTATTTAAGTTATTAAGAACAATTTATTAGTATGACCTGGATGAAATAAGGGGTATAACTTAAAATATTAACAGAACTAATGAACTAACTATTATTTGATAGTATCTCTATTGTGGGATTACTCCGCATGGGTAATGATTGTCTCCGTGCCCATACTCCTATAGATAAGAGAATTATAAAGTCCAAGAATTAAAATTTATAATCCACCCTATTCACTATTCAAGTAGAACTTTAACAATGTAAATTCGCTATTTTTAGTTAATTTTACGCATCAGATAATTATTTCAGCTTTTCTTTACGACCATGTCGTTTAATACATAGCTTCTTAATTTGACTCATAATCATAATATCTAATTAGACAGTGGTCACCGTTGCACTCGAAATAATAAATCGGAAAGGAGTCCCATATTTCAATTATGTTTATGAATACGTGTCTCGGAATAAATATATCTATATTTAGGAACGACCATGTTTTCCCTCTGAACCGGTGATAAAAGCTGTCTTGAGCAACTTTTTGATAAATTACTGGAGACTATATCTAAGCAGTGCCTTTCCTGTTTGTTACCACTTTCTTTATTAACGATATAATATATAACTGTAAAATTATGCAATTACCTAACGAAATAAACAGCTTTCCCAGCTGTCTCGAGCAGAAAAGAGCCCCATAGAGAGGTAAAAAGATGGGGAAAGTTCGACAATGTGGACCTTTATTAGGTCTTCAACGACAAGGTTTTAGTAGTAAAAAGAATTCCATATTATCCTATCTCCTTTAATGTCTAAACTATTTTGTCCTTTTCCTCCACCTTTCTGCCCTAAAAGAACGGAAGAGTTTCTAAAAATTCAAAATTTATGATCATGGAACAAATTAAGGAAGTATGTGAAATATAATAAATATCAGAAACAGAAGCAAACTACATTTCAGAAAGGAAGGGGAGTTGGATTGGAGATTCTTCTACGCAATCCAATGTTATCGTTATATTCCACTTATCATTGGACAATTACATATCGGATATAAAATCTCATATAATGTTTTTACGTACAAAATATTTATTATTATATTACCTAGGTACAGAATGAGTTGAATCTCAAGAAGGCGATTTCACAACCAGCAGAATTGCATATTTTTACGACTCTTAATGAAATATCACGTAATTTATCTTCGGTAATAAGGTATTAATTGGAAGTTTCGAATGAATTCTGGTTTCTATAAATAATTTTTTGATTTATTAATTTTCTACATAGAACAAATCCTTTGATGCCTAAAACGATTCCTAACGCTATCCAGTCTTTTTGCCAAAGTAGCTATACCTGACCATTCTACATTAGTAGGTTGGCAGGGTTCACCTATTTTTTCTCCTCAAAAGAAATTACAACCTTTCACATGACGTAATAGGCTAGGAAATGTGACTGGGAGTAATAGCTCACATGTTAATATAGTTTGACTGAGACCTGCTTCGCTAGCAGGTTCAAAATAATAATAAGTTGTTATAACGTTGAGACGAAAGTTTCAATTTTTCTACAATAAGCGACTTAAAAAATGCTAATTATTTATTTATTTTTCAACTGGAGAGTAATAAGGCAATTAGACTAATTGTATCGAAATAGATTCCAATCCTAGCGACAGGAGCACGTCTGAAGTCTCTTCGATGAAATAATGATTGATATACAATAATATTTGTTCCAAGTTTCCAGTCTGTATCCTTACAGTATTTCACAGTCGATGGTCTGGAGGCAGATTTATTAACTTGCATCAAGTATCGAGAAATCGGGGTCGCTCTCTCAATAACTTCCTGTTCTTTGTTTGTCAACTGTTATTTCTCTAAGCTCCCACGCCATAGACTAAGCTCATTTCCGCGTTGTCGATGTAATGTTTGCGATAAAACAGTTTGAAATCTCGTTCGGCAACAATATTTTGAAGCTTTAAAACAAAGGCGCATTTAAATTTAAAAGGCTTTCAAGTTTATAGGTAAACTAGTAGAAGAGATGATGGGATTTGCATCAGTTATGGATCTGGGAAGCAAGTTAGATGATGGTGATGTTTGTACATTAAATCAGGAGCCATAAGAAGCTTTAGAAGGGATCACATGTACTAAAGCAGTGTGTCGTTGAGGAAAGACGGGAAACGATCATCGACTCGTCGTCAAAACAAATAAGAGCGTCGAGACTGCCACAGACGTTGATGTTCAAAATTCACAAGCCTCAGAGTCATTAAAGCTTAAGCCTAGTCCTTGTTCTACTTTCCCATCAAATCTGCAGTTTCATTTCAACTTAACGTGCCTAAATAACTCACCAAAACTGTTTCTTCGTACTTCCATCTCATCTATGCTCCTCATTCTGTATTCATCCGATTTCAATGGAAGATTAGTCATTGGAAAGGCATTTATCCGGACCTTTTGTTTTAGTTTATGGAAATTCAAAAACATATCCAATGTTGATGAGAGTCGGTAGATAACTTTTTGAATACGGATCCTAGACTCTCATTGTTCATCGAAAATGACCTTACAAAACAACAAAAACCAAAATGAATTTTCTCTGAAAAACAAAATAACTAACTTTTTACTTACCGACGGGTTTCTGTGTGGGACCGCACAGTTTTAATTTTTTTTTAATAAAAATGAAACGCATCGTTGCGATCCATATCAAAATCCAGTCCATTAGGTTCTGTCGTCGGGACTCACGACAATGTTGGTAAGAGTGATTTTTGGCTCTGAATAAATCGGTGTTCCCAGATTCCCCGTATAGACCACCAACTCTAGCAGAATTACATATTTACTTTCTCCTCCTCCATTTTTTCTTCCGCATCTACGAAGTGGCAGGGTAGAGTTATCAGAGGCGTGTAGTAATGATAATTACAGAGAGGGAGAAGGTGAAAGGCTTTTATAGGTTTTGTAGGGAGTTTCGCCGAGTGGAATCATTGCCTCTAACAACTAATCAGTGTAATGTGTATGTAGAAGTAGTCGTCTCTGAAATAACACAATCCCTTCAAATGATAGGCTTAGCAGAATAAAACAGGGGACTTAGGACAACGTGCCTCTTATTCCAGTGGAACAAGAGCCTTTGAAACCGCCGTCCTTTCTCCCTATCATCTTATGATGATGACAATGGGCCCATTCGGAAGATATTGCCAAGCTCCAGTCGCCTCGTAACTCACGAAATATGTGGTCTGTCCTTCTTCTCCCGTCCCAACCAAATTGCATTATTGTCCCTTCTCCTCAAGACAAAACATTTTGCATCTCAAATGTGTTCCATAAGGGCGCAGTTCCTTCACTTAAACTATATCATGGACAACCACTGCTCGGCTTAGGCTTACTTTTGAACACTTATTACTTGGAAAGGCTTAGGTATAGCAGGAGGAATTTAATTTCCGGCCTTTCCGTTTAATGCTCTTACAGTGAAGACACTCCAAGGCCTTGTTACTTGCCCAGAGATTTGTAGAGTCCGTAGTCACATGTCCCAACGTCAACATGAATTCAAGCCTCCTTTCTATTTATAACAGAGAGAATAGGTAGAAATATATCTGATCTTCTCCCTATAACAACTGAACACGTCTCGGCGAGGCTGTTGGGTCATTGAAAAAATCTGACTGCTTGACAAACAGAGTGTCAGAGGTTGTGTGCAGATATATACATATATTATGCGTCCCAAATTGTTTTCTCTTCTCGTATGTCTTCTTACATCATCGGGACAAAAGGAAAATATTTCCATTTGCATAAAGTCGATTGAAAATCGTAAGCCTTTTTCCAGGCTCAGGGCTACGGAAAAAAAATCTGCTGTCTTGGCTTCTACTGGAAGGAAATGCTTTCGTGATGAGAAACAGAAGGACCCTCTTCAAGCTTCCTTTCCCTATATATGAGTTCTGTCATTCCCTCGACAACAAGATACTCAACATGGAGCCCAAATTTGACAGTATTATATTGCAAAGATTATTACTTGCTACATTTGGTAATAATATAGAGTGTGAGGAGAGAGTAGAGCAATTCCGCCCGGGTGCCGGCTTTTAATCAATGAACTTGTGAAAGCTCATCCCCTATTTTCAGTCTTATTTCAAACCCTTGTTTAACTTTCAAATGAACTCTGACCTCCGAACCTGCCTTGAAACGCTGATGATTTTTCAAAATTAAATCGATTACTTTCACTAACTCTAATTGTTGGAATTAAATTGAATTTGCAAGTTGTGGTGACGAAGAGATGAAACGATGATTTCGAAAACGACATGCTACACCCAGGCCCTGGTTATCCAGCATAAGTAATCCAAAGCCGAGGGACATGATGGTATGTTGGTCTCGGTGGCTGTTCTGTGTTGTGCCATTGTGTAAGTCCGTTTGTATTAGTACTAAGTAGCTGTGGAATAAGGGGAGGGGAGGAAATCTTGTGTCATGGTTGAAGAGTTGTATAATTTATAGTCAGGACGGACTTTCTTTCCGATTGTCAGGGAAAAACATTCATTAGCTAAAGAAATGTGTTGTGTACATTGTGAAGTTGGTATTATAATGGAGCACGCTCAGATTCATAACAATTAATCACCTTCCACTTTCTCCGTTGTCTCTCTCCCTCTCCTCCACGTTCGTTCACACGAGAGAGAGAGAGCGGGTTCTTAGAGCTGACTTGCTTTCTCCTCGGCACCCAGACTTGAGACTTGACTGTACAATATAATAATAATAATAATAATAATAGTTATAATAATAGTTCTGAGAGATCTGTTCGTTCCTCCAGCCATTTGTAAGGCGGAGGAGAAGAGAGCGGATCTTGTCCCAACCTACTTTTCATCGCGAGGAACACAAAAGAGCCCCCAATTTCCAATTATGTTCGGGGAAAAGAATTTGATTGAAAGACCATTACTTGGGCATAGAAATTCCGGACTGGGTTTCATCCTCCATCTTCACTCTCATTATTTTGACTAATGACTCCGCTTCATCTTCTTCTTCTTCTCATTACTTTTACATGGAGAGAGTTGGTGGTGGCGAGATGGGACTCACCTTCCCCTCCCACCACCACCAGCACCTCCGCCGCTCCTACATACCAAAGATTCGAAAAAACGGCAAAGGACTAATGTAATGTGCCTGTTCGAGACATGTGTGTTTTATGTTCTCTCTCGGCCTTGTCTTCTCCAGGAGTGTCGCAGCAACAAAGCCATGCATAATCGAAGGAAGGAAGATGGAAGAATTTGTTCGACACGCCATATCAATTTCAGAGAATGGGTTAGCCAAGAGTAATGGGAATCCGTCGCCGGGTGAAAGGTTAGTGGTTGATGGGACTTTATTTCTCCATGTTAGTACATGTGTAGTTATACGGTGGTAGTGGTGGTGGTGGTATGCATAATTCCCACTAGTAGCCGAACAGGGTAGTTTGGAATTCCCATGAAAGCGAGGGAGAGGAGCTGGAGTTGGCTCCTCTGACTGAAAGAAGGCTAAGAAGGAAACCACCGGAAGCAACACATATAATATATCGCTTCTGCCATGAATATCTCTCGGTACAAACTACAAGGAGGGAGAAATTTCAGACGAGATTTCCAGGATTTACTACAAGCCATAATTTTCGGTCGAGTTGCTCTATAGAAATGAAAGTGAAAGCAATCAATATCTACATGCCGTGCAAAAGACAAATCGATTTACACCTCAACCTTATCTCCCACCAGGCCAAAGGGAAATATCTGTTTTCTCTTATGAAGCCATCATCATGCCAAATCCAAGCCACCGCACCGCAACTTAAATTCACAAGCCCACTTCACCCGCATCTGATCCAGGGAGAGAGACATGTCCTCCTGCCTCCCACACATCCACACCTCAGCCCATCCATCCTCATTTAAGATCCTTCTAATTAATTTCTTTTTAACCAACTATTTGTAGAAGAATAGAGCCCAGGGACCAGGAATCCAATTAGACAACCCGACATATCTGTCACTTGTCACCCATTCCAATTATCGACTTTGGAAATCGGTCGAGTTTCCCATTCAAAATCCGCCTGCTTGAAGGAAGCGGAAGCTCTAGAAGCGTTACTTGGAATTTCACTTTAAGAGAGAGGCGTCAGTAGGTCTAGCAGTACTTCTTCCTCAAGACTTCTTTTAATTTAGACTTTGAGATATTATTGTGAGAATCGGAAGAGTATTTTTATGACGAGATCGACTATAGTCCCTGAGCTTAAATGTAAAGAGGAAAAATCCTCCTCGCGTCCCCATTTCAAAGCCGTGTGTTGTTTGACAATTCATATTCCAAGGTTTTACTGCATTCATAAATGTTTAGCTAAACATATGGTTGTACTAAGTTCCTCGGTTTATAACAAGTAGAGGATGGCGGGGATGAAATACGTGTCAATAAATCGGATCCCTCTTCCAGTCAGCAGGCATAAAGTTTGGGAAACTTCCTATCAGAGACTTCACAGATCGCATGTGGAGAGGCACTTTATCGTCCTGAGTTTCTGAAGGATTTTTGGTGGAGATAGTCGAAGAAAGTCCTTCACTCAACTCTTCACTTCCACGAGCTTCTATTTAGCTTCCTCTCCGACTCTGGCTGCCAACTTTTGAAATGAAGGGACTTTTCTCCAGAGACTTGTTCATACTCCTCACTTCTTCTCTGACACCAACACCTTATATCTCCCAACCATCTCCGACGAATCCTCGCGTAAAGCCCCGTTTTTATTTCCTAACGGCAGATTCTACACCCCAGAGCCTCATCACCGCTTTTATTGCCATACAAAACTGGGCAGTTTTGGAGCATTTAAGTTTCATCCGTATCGAAGAGCCGGGATCAGGGCATTTCAGGTGTGATACATGATCCGACAATGTACCGTTCCAAGAAGAGCAGGAAGGACGCCGTCTTGTTTTAAACTTGGTTGCTTTTGTCATCTCTGCCTGACATACTTAGAAATTGCGCTCTTCCGTCGACAATTTGAAGAGGAGCACTACTTTACAGAATATTATAATATAATTCGAAAACATACTGAGACTGCTAGTCATTAGAGGGCCATAAACAAATTCTTCGTCCTGGATATTAAGTAGCTGTGAGAGTTCCGTTTACAAGTCACATTTCCAGATTGGTCAAGGAAGGCTGCTGGGAAGGAGACATCTTAACTCGACTACTAAACAAGATGGAGGGCTCTGCCTAATTTCTTAGCCGTGAAGAAAAAGCGCTCTTGGGTGAGATGAAAGCACATGGCCATGAGGGCCATGCCAAACAGAATGTAAATAGAGCACAAAATGAGCTGTCCATCAACGTGTTGTGCATTTCCTTCCTCGTCGGAGCCTAGAGTTTGTCCGGGCACTAAATCACCAAAGCCGATGGTAACCAGACTTACGAAGCAGAAATAGGATCCATCTATGTAATCCCAGCTTTCCCACCACGAGAAAATAATGGATCCGAGGACGATGTAACAGAAAAAGACAATGAGGATGGTGGAAATTGGTATCGTCACCTCATTAGTCTCCCACCCATTACTATCCTCCGAGACCCGATCTTCTTGACTCTGTCTAATCAGGGTCCAATCTTGGTTCATCTCTCCTTCAACCTTGTAATGATCAATTACAGCTACGGGTCCTCCGGAGGAATCCGCTTCCCGCTTCATCCGAAACGTCTCCATCCGCTCCTTGCATCTACAACAGAGGAGAGAGGATCAGTTTTACACACTAACTAGAGATTGCAAAATAATCCACTAACGTTCAACCAACCAGGCAGGCAGGACCTAATTTCCTTGAGCCTTCACTTTCCTTGAAAATGTAATCTCTCTATCAAACCATGATCAAAACCGTACAAACTGCTCTATTTGACTTAAACCCGCCTAAATGACGATAAAGCCCGACCAAACAAACAGATACCATGTAACAAAGGCATCTTTCCCATGCGTCTGCATGCAAATTCGTACGCAGCAAGGCCACTATGAGCAACTTACATGCCAAACATCAGGATGTCGAGAAATAATGTAAATCGACAGAATTTTTGTCACGAAATTGCTAAAAATCGCATTGATAATGGAGGATGGCCATTCCAGCGGTAGGAACGACTAAGAGTGCGAGTTCCTAATCAGCCTAACGCATATTTCCTGACATATAATAGTAAATAAACTTTGGTATCAGACAAGGTACCAATATAAAGGAGAGATGTCTTGTCTCTGTCTGAGGGAAGAACAATAACCCAACTATTTGCATTCTGTCGGGTAGTTTGAAAATATAGAAAAAGTAGAACTGTCGTTGAAAGTAAGTGGGTTGTTTTCGACTGGAACAGGATGAAGGAAGCTTTGAAAAATGTGCAATTCCGTTCCTCCCTCCTTAACTCATGAAAAAATTGGACCACTTCCAATGCATCAGATTTTCTGAAGGAAAATGTCGCATTTCTGTAGGGCTCTTGTGCTACATTTCCCTTCCAAACTAGTAACCATTTACAGTTTTTCTAGTCACAAACTTCCGTCCTTTACAAGTGGATATCATACTTCGAAAACACGGGTCACGAAGATTTCGACAAAAAACCACTCATTCAAATCTCTGACAAAAAAAACTCGGGATCCGTTCTTCTAAAATAAATGTTCAATATGCCTCGAATTCTCCTGTTTGTAATGTTCCACTGAAAGGAGACTTACCTGTCCAGCGATGAGTAGAATTCCCGGAAACTTGTTGCTAGCAGATCTCCGATGTTTGCCATGTATAAGAGCAGCAGGGGAATTCCAAATAGGGCATAAACACAAGTAATCACCTTTCCAAAGTCCGAAATGGGAGTGAGATTTCCATACCCTACGGCATAAATCATTTGAGAGGAGTTGAATTCAATAATCAGGCGTTGCTCTCATTTTGTCCTCAGCAGTAGATCATTTCCGGCGTGGGGACATATCGTCTGGAATATATGGGAAGGAGGGAATAATTTTCCATAATGGATAGTCTCCTTCCAGACTCTAACTTAAATTGAAGAGGACGTGGGTGAAAGTGTATAGGAAGTTAGGAAATGGAACCTTATCTGTTCTAATGGGTGACTAAATCCTTTGAATCTGTAGGAGCCTGCATCCCTTAAATCTGTCATCTCTCTTTTATACATCTTTTCCTAGCCACCTACGCTACTAAATTCTTACATAATTTCCTAACAAGTGATAATAAATGGATGGTCTTTGGAACCGACGTTTTCTAGCTCTCGTCTTTCCTAGTTAGAAAAATCGGTCCCACTCCGAAGAACCTGGTTCTTATAAAGACAAATTCTCGTAACGATCCAACTGACACAAGGTTACCCTTATTTCAATAACCGATAATGTAATCAAAACCACAAGGACAAAGTAATTTATTGAATGTTCCGGAGCAGCCGACCTTACCAATTGTAGTGTACACACTGAGAGAGTACATGAGGGCCTTTGGGAACGTCCACGGATCATCCTTCTCTCCCGTATATCCCCCTTGGATTAGTTGAACCATATGTTTCTGGAAATTTCTGACGATGAGGTCCACTTCGTGCCTCCAGTCCTCAGTATATATCACGTTGTAGGTTTGGGTAACGTTCCAGAGCTGGGAGACAAAGTCGGAGCGGAGCCCTTCCACTTGACGTAGAAGACGAGTCTCACCTTGGGACTCGAGGCTAATAAAAATTGTTGCACCTAAAATCGTGTAGAAGACGAGAAGGGAGCCAACGCCAACTTGACTGAAGAGAAAGGTGATGATTTTACGGAACCAGTACTTTAACTTTTCGTGAGGGGGAGGAGTCCCTACATTATAAGTAAACTGAATTTTACACAAATGTATACCCTTTTAAAAGTAAAAAACAGCATTGTAGAGCCGTTTAAACTTTGTGAAATCAGCAAGCATATTACCCCAGGATACATTATATTTTGAAACGGAAGCTAAGAATGTAAAAAAGGGAGTCATTTTATACCGTTAATGGAATCAATGTGATGTCTTATTCGACTCAAAGCCCGTCTTTTCATTTTCATTGATGACTCGGCTCTGGCATGAGAGCCATCCAGCCTAACGTTGATGTAAGACTGCATTCTCTGGTCTGAAACTTTTTGGCTGGAATTAGGAGGATGGGTCGAGTGTAAATCCAACTCCTCACGTACCTTCACCTCATTAACTCGACATTTTTTCCTTTCTCCGGTCTTTCTTATCACATCCTCCTTTCAAGCAGCTCTTTTTTAATCTCATGCAATCAATTATTTTGAGCCCAAATAAGACACTCCCTTAAAAATACTCCAACTTCTAAAGAAATCCGCTCTCTTTCTCTCAATCTCTTCAGATGTAACGACTTAAAACCTCAAGCCTCAAGATTTTGACTCAACCCGAACTTCCCTCTTCATTCTTAATTCAATGGGAGTAAACTGGATTAATCTTCGTCCCGGAACGAGGTCCTATGCCTATATGCATGCATGTACGGTATAGAAACATCCTTCCTTAGTAATCAAGTTAAATTCAAGTATTTAAAATTTCTCATTGACAGATACGTTCAAAAGAATTACGATTATTGCCTCTCCGGGCAACATCTTCCTCCTTCCAGCCGAGCTCTAACCTCCCCAGCTCAGAGTGGATAACTAAATCAGACTTGAGAGATGTGACATTCAAGCTAAACAATCGGGATCGGATCACAGAGCCCTTATTTCTTAGGACTTCCAATCCAAAATCCCGTACGATCCGGCGGCTTGTCTTATAGCAGGCTGAGTCTAGTGGTCTGAAAGCAGAGGGAGGAAGTAAAAAAAGTTATGGGAGAAAGTAAGTGCTTGATCTATCATCATAAAGTGTAAAGGAAGGGAGAGGAAGTGAGAAAGGCCCGGAAGGGGAGTAAAACGGTCAAACAGGATTCCATTAAAGTCCCTTATTTTATTGCTGATTAGATTTGGGATATCACCCCTTCAAAATTTAATGCTCTTCCGAACAAAACTTCTCGCCTTCCCTCTGTTTACGGAGAGCAAACAGGAAGAAGAAGTTCCCTTCATCACCCTACCGTCTCCCCTACTTCGTTACATCCACCTTAATTCAACTTACAAAGCAGTAGTAATGAGGAACTTTTAATATATATGAGATGCTAAGGGGGAAAGTCAGGCTTCTTCTCACCTAATAAGCTGTAATGCAACGGGGTTCTTTGTCTAGGGGAAGTAACTTTCTTCTCGTTTTTGACTTGTCCATGTTCAAATAGGTCGGAGATAATAAAATTTCTGAATATAGAGATCGAAATTTAACTTCGAGGGACGATTAATTTTGTTTCTATTATTAGAACGGCAATATAATATGTCTTGGTCATTTCTACTTATTCTGTATTAGTGACATGACCAAAGGTTTCTAGATTTTGATTTACAATTCGAAGCTATACAGCTATTTTCGCTACGACCTTCTTAGCTAATTACAAGGTAAATAACTCGAAGAGTCTTTATACACCTAATTTCAAGCTTTCACATGTTCTACGACACTTGCAAGATAGACTTACAAAGCAAAAATTGTGTCACGGTCAAGTCTAGACAATGAGGGACACTAAATCATATCCAAGTACTTGGCACTTAGCAGGGTGGAATTCGTAACTAATTCCTTTCAGGCTGTCTGATGTGACTGCACTTCTGTGACTTTACACATTCACAATTATCGCATCGTAAAGAATACTGAAAGTTTCATGGATGGTAAAAAGACATCTTCTGCTAAAGATCTTATCAAAGAATCTTTGATTTAGACTGTTATAATAATTTTCATTCCACAGACGACAACAAAAGATAAAAGATATATTTTGTGTAACTGTCAGTATTATATGGGATCATTGCTGGTCGAGAGAATTACTTACAAGTTATATACTTTTCCCCCGGAGAAACTAATTAAGTATTAAATACTTCCCAACTCCCCACATGTCCGAATTACAGGAGAAGTCCAATTTTGAGTACAAAGGTAAGGAGAGTAATTACTTTCACTGTGAATAAGTTGAATAATCACGTCGGGCCCGTCCTATCGTGACTTAATTAAAAAACGAAGAAGTGAAAGCCTATTCTCTCCTGTGGTCTATTCGGCTAAAAGTGTCTATACACAGACACAGTCTCGGGATCTATTCACTTTCCCAACTTCATTGTTCATTACAGGAAAGAGATATACTAAGCAAAAGTTCAGCTCAGGTTATACGGAACGCACTACATTCTGCAGAGATCTAGTCGGGATATGGAGATACAGAGACATGTTTTATACTAACGGCTCAGAATTTACAGGAATCCACTATTGTTCCCGTAAGCCTTTAATTCAAAGAACCATGTGAGGATTAAACAAATGCATTTAATTACTCCAAGTCCTACAACATCCTAATGTGTAATGTGGTGATGGTGATTTTGTGTATCGGGTTGGGAGAGTTGATAAAACTACAACCTATTTCCCATGTTCCATGCCAGTCTCGATTAGAGTTCCAGAATCATGTATTTATTTACATTGTTTGCAGACTCCCAATTTACCGTTCTTGCATAAAATCGAGCTGGATCGAAGCCGACGTTCAAATAATGAGAAGGATGATATAATACAGTTCGATCGGGATGTCATAGAACTGAACCTTTCTCTCTATTGATCTTTCCAATTTCTTTACAAATTAAGAACGTGTCCTGAATATGAGGGAACCAAGGACCGTCTCCTGTTCAATTACATAGCAATTACTCCCAATCAGGGTCTTAATTTGAGCACTGTTTATCTTCCTCGTCTCAGTTTAACCCGGACCTTTTCACATCTCCTAATCACAGGGTTCCAGAATTGGAACTCGAGATTTGCAGCCTCTTCTCTTTTACAAAATTTATAATGGCTAATTCTCTTAAAGGTCCCTTAGTTGACTGAATATAAGGCGATCCCGGCTGAAACTCCGATTTGTTCTAACAAATAGTATATTCGAATTGTCTCCACCTCTTTACATCCGTAAGCTGTTCCAATCTACCCGTCTGTTAGAGCTTTCGTCGATGAGCCTTTGATTCTGCTTTCAACAATCGTATCTTTACTTTTCAGGCTACTGCCTTCTTTCCTATCGTATGAAGAGGGAGGTCCCGACACTTTTGACTTCACATCATGTCAACTCAATCCTATCAGGACTCATTCATTGGTTGCAACTGATTCTTCCGAGAGTCGGGAAAAATGCAGATTAAAGGCAAACCCTTTCCCTTCTCCGATTTCCTTTGACTCTCTCTGCCTCTCCTTGGAATAAGGGTTTAAAGACAACCTTTCATGCCCCTTTTTTATCAAAGGACATGAAGGATCGGATAGCGTGTAATTTCGTTGACCGAGCAAATTGATAAATTGCAAATTCTATTTCAGGTTAGCAGAGGAGAGAGAGAGATACGTACCTACTTGAAGATGTTAGCAAATTGGAGTGCTGGGTTTTCCCAAAGAAAACATACACGCTTGATCTGTTATTCTATAAGGTAATAAGTAAAGCTTGTACACTTCACATGGGCTTCTTGTCAGCCAAGATAAAGTAAAAACTGTTAGATCTTAGGAGGAGGAGTAGTATCCCTTTGAACGGAAAATAGTTGAACATTAGGTCTGATGGAGGGCAAAAGTATTGGAAGTTGGACAGAGACTTAGAAGCAAAGGAAGGTCCTTTTTTGAAAAGGGAAAAAACTGTAGTTTATAGGAGAGTTTAGCCTGTTTCGGTGTTTTTAGATATCGGATTGATAATGTTCTAACCGAAAATCCGAACAAGAGAGTTACTTAGACGTGAGCTGAAGGAGACTGAAAGAAAAGGTCTTGGATCAGGAAGAATACAAAAGCAATTTGGAATTCATAGAAGCTGTCGACAAGAGGATAGAGATAGAGAGAGAGAGCTCTATTTTCATCATTTTGTTTATTTGAGTAAGACTCCTTTCATCTAGATTGGAAAGCCAAAGAAAAGGTTTTGACATCTTGATTGGCAATCTATTACCCTTCTGTCAGTAAGATTCTTCAAATTATTTGCATTCTGCACTCCGTCCCAACGAATCCCGACTCAACCAATGTCTTAAACTCGTCGAGCTGGTTTCCTCGGACTTTTTTTCAATTTTCTCCTACAACAAACATTCGTAATTAAACTTCTCTTTTACAGCGTAATGGGCAATGGTGGTGGTGGCGGTTGTTGTTGTTGCCTCGTTGTGGTGTGGTAAGACTATTGGAAAGACAAGGGAGGTAAGTGTAGCAGCAGCATATTACATTAGTTATCCGTAAATATGTTCTTCGTTTTTTCTGAAAGTCTACAAAGGATCTTCTTCCTCTTCTAAATGCTTTGTAGATGCAGAAGTTTCGGAAAATAATTGGACAAGGCAAAACTTAGAGACTTGGAATTTCCGTTCTTTCCTTCTCTTGGTTGAAACTTGAAATGCTTGGCTGTATTACTTACTACTAGCTATTTACGAAATCAACAGATTTAATTCAACATCTCCTTTCTTTTCTTATTAAACGCCGTTGGACATACTATAGTCATGCTTCCTATATTGGCTATATTGTCGTAGATTTCAGGAAACGGGAATCCAAATCAGTTTTAATTCTGAATCAGAGTCTGTACCACAAGAATAATTTTAGCCCGTTACAGTAATCTTGTTGAAATTCACGAGAAAACACGCATTTTAGTATGCTTGATAGATTCCGAATTCATCCGTTGATTTTTGCGGACGCCTAAACAAACCAAACGGAACGTATTCAAAAGCCACTAAGCTGAGAAAGCTATTCATGTCAACAGGATTGATATCATCGCATCATCTCGCTTTTTGCAAACGTAACAAAGCTCTTAGGTGGAAGATTCAGAGAGTAAAAATTGAGAGAGTATTAATTCATGGCATGATTAAATACAAGCCCACAACTCTCCCATATACAAGGGATCTCCCTCCAACACTGCAATTAGGAATGGTAATCTCGATTTCAACGGGGTAAGGAAAGATTGATTATACTACTAATACCAACAACCTATGCGGTCGTTGAAATCCTGAAAACAGTGGCTTCACACACTCACAACTGTTCCGACATGGTGTGTAGTGTGTGTGTGTGTGTGTATGTAAGTCAACTCTAAATAAAGGGAAAAGTTTCGAACCGAAATTTCAAAACGGGCCAGGCATGATGGAACGGATTATTTCGGAATTAATCTGTAGAAGAACCCGGGCTCCGTCGTCAGATTGCTGGTTTATCGTGGACGGAGGGCTGGCAGAAGCTACAAGGAAAGTACCAGAACCAATTTCCTTCATCCTGTTTAGGCTCCTATGCGGTGGTATGTGGCTAGGGACGAAAGTTTTGAAGTGGGACAGAAGCTCTATAAAGTAGTGTAGAAACATTGGAAAGGATAATCAAGTTATGTCAGAAAGTCACGTTTAGTTTATCAGCCTCTAAAAGCTCGCTTATCACTGAAAATGGAAAGTGGAATTTTTGGCGGAATAACCTTTCCCTTCGTCTCACTTACGTGAAAAATTAGCTGTCCCTTCCAATTACAAGCCTCCGGTTTCGTAGATTTACAATTTAATATCCAGTTTGCATCCGAAAGCCCATCGTCAAAGACTATACGCACAAATAGTATGCTCATTACAGTAGTCATAGCCTATCTGATAGGAAATGAATATCGATGAAGTAGTCTTCAGCTGTGGCATAATGAACCCTTCCTTCATCAAGGATCTCACACCCTTCAAGTCGTCGCGTCAGTGTTAATTTTTAAACGATTATTCGGTTGAGAAATTCTGCCTGCGCCTATAAGCATTCCTTGATTTAAAGTCAAAGTTCTAACTAGGTACACATCTTGTGCATGTATTAGTAAACGGATACATCGATGTTGCGTAGATGATCATAAACCGTAGACAAATTGCAGTATCGAACGCATGATAAAATATCAGTAGAAGAGAATACAATAACAATCCAATCTAACTAACTAACTTTCTCACCATAGACCAAAGGCATGCACTACTCCTGGGTTGATATCTGAAGCAAAGCTGACGTTTCACGAACAGGGCCCCCAACCAACTCAGCCATTTGCGATTTAAAGTGGAGACGGTCAGACAGACAGACACAGAGGCATTCACATAACGTATCTACGATACATAATAACGCTACAACTCAACTCCGATCATCCTGCAAGGTTCCAAATAGTACTTGACGATATGCTAATACGCGCTGATTGAGTGCGTGGTTTGCCTTTCAGACGAAATCATTAATTATGGTTAGAGTGTCGTGGAAATGATTTTGAGTATTGGTTTAGGCAATCAGCCTCCTGATGGCTGCATGAAATAACCCGTCAACGACTTGATGACTTTTTCCTAAGATTGAGAAGGACGGGCGGCTGAGCTGTTCACGGGAAGAAGTAAGGATTTGGGTGCTGGAGAGAAATGAGCCTGTCTAAAACCGAATGATGACTCGTAAGTTAGAGCTGCAGACAGTTTCCTATAAATAATATAAGGACGGAGATATAGCCCTAATAATAATACCATCTCGGCTAAGACTCTGAGTAGTATTGAACTAATGATATGACGGTGTATGCCCACATTTACAATATATACGACAAGGACTCTGTGTGTAGAGTTCCTCCTATGGGATTGGAAAGATTCCAAAAGCCTGACCCACTGAAGAGTATAGAAACAACAAGCTAAAAGAAAGAATCGAAGTAACTCATCACAATGGATTTTTTTTTCATTTCCTTGAGGACGGAGGATTTATTAGAATTTGTTTTAACGCCTCATCCACTGCCAAATTAGAAACCGCTAAACAACGGCGAGGAGACTTGATGATACAGCTGTTATTACGCTCCCCACACACCGTTCCGCCCCGACTCTACAATCACAGCTGGGAAAGTCTCTCCCGGACCAAGCTATCCAATTACGGACTTTCTTCTTCTTCCTTTTATTTCTTCTCGGGCCGATAAGAACTGAAAAAACTTCATTCCCGTCCTTGTTGGCTCGTTTCTCATTTTTCTTTTAGTTAGTGGTGGTGGTGGTGGTCGTCGGGGAATGAGACTGACCACAAGTCCCATTTTGATGACCACCAGATCGGGGCCCTTTATTAGAGCCGGAATGGATAGAGGAAACATGAGGGAATGGGATGGACATATGTAGTACAGTCACTCCGGAACAAGACACCTTGCCTCCCAACCAAAAGCAGCATCTGTACTTAATGGATTAATGGCACACTGTTTTGGTTCCCGAGCCCGGACTTGCAACGAAATGAAAGTCCCATAAATATGCGACATTGATCGTAAAAAAGGAAACAATTATGAGATTTCTGGGGGAGACATCTCTCCATTATAGCTCTTCCAAGTACTTTGATATAGGCCGGTTTATAGGTATAGATACGGAGGACTGACTTTCACCCAACATTAGCGATACATATCTTTCTCTGTGTCGATTTTTTAGCTCCCTTCCGGCTCCCAGAATAGGACCCAAGCCTAAGATCATAGAAAGTGTGTGGAATGAATGGAGTCTGAACTTAAATATATCTCTAGTGTAAGAGCTGGCACGGGAGCAGGAGCCGAACCGGCAGCCGCTCATCCGTCTTCAAACTACCCGAAGACGAAGCCAACGTTCCTGGTCCTTCCTCACGGGATATTCCTCCACACTCTCCAGCAATATTCCAACAACTCTTTTTTCCTTAGTTCAATAGCAGATCATCCTAACATCTGATGCCAAAAACTCACACTTTTCTTCTCCAGGATACAGGATACCAACGACCCATATTATCATTGTATATGATGATCACACTCCCATCTCTAACCTCATCTCCTTCCCAACCGCTGCGCCTTATTCTCCTACCCTTTCCTACTACCCGATGCCCAGGAACGGATGAAGTTACTGTGCAAAAGACGACCAGTCTCCTTTCGACCATCTCTAAGTATACTAGTCCTCTCCTCATTACTGTTAGTTGGACGGTGGGATAGGAAACCGGTTCGGATTCGGATCACCCACAGCCTCATGAACTCGATAATGATAATAATGTCCTTAGCCCCTCTCCTCATCCACCCCCTTGTATTATTAAAGTCCAATCAGAGACGACCCTTTCTGTGGACTTATAAAGGACCTGTGTACAATGCCGGAATCAATCCCAACATCAAATCAACCTAAAAACCTTCATTTAAATTCCTTTTGAAATGAATCCGTAGAAAAAGTTGAGTCTGAATGGATGGAATTAGACAAGTTCCATTTCCTTGGAATGGTTCTAGTTGAAGAAGTAAAGATCCCTTGCAGGTACAATGGGGCTAGGCCTCCAAAAGATGACTTTGTAGGATTTGTCGTAAAACCGATCAAAAGATTATCAAAAAGGCTCCCTGCTCTTTGTAGTTTGTATTGAGACGAGATTATTGGATAAAGAAAAAGTAGGAGTAGTCTGAACGGATTGGAAACCTTCTGTTTCCTCTCTCTCTCTCTCTCTCTTCAAAATAACTTCGTTTTGACTTCTTGTTCGGATGACCTTAAGTTTGAAAAAAGGTCGAATGTGCTTGAGCAACATGGCTCCCTTTTCGACTCCCTATAATACTATCTGCCTCCTTGTTGGGTGGGATGGCAGAAGGCCCCATGTCATCCTCTCCTCCCTTCGGAGAAAGTAGGAGAAGAAATGAGAAAGTGCAATCAGGATAAAGAGGCTGGGGCTGGGCTTTGAAAGAGGAACAGAGGGATGGGACGTGGTGGAAAAGTTAAACGTGTTGAGACTTATTAGGAAGTCAATATAGTTCGTCAGTTGTGGAGAGATAAACTTGGGAAAATACAGTACAGTTCCAGCAGATATTCCTCTATCCAAGTCAGATAGATAGAGGCTGTACCGCATGGCTCTCTGAACTGCTGGAAGTTGGTCCTGAGAGAGAGAGGGCAAGAGACCAGAGAAACTTTCACCACTGCCATACATGCCACCACCACCATTCCTCCAACTCAGTCCTCAGAATGAAAGGCTACATAAAACTGACAAATTTATTCACATTCTCCGTACATTCATCTGTATTCCTTTGGTGGAATCGGAGTATCTATATGACAAAAGAAGACTGACGGGGAGGAGAGGGCTCCTGCTACCGATCTACAAGCACAATTACAGTTACTACAGACCTCCAATGAACCAAAGGAATTAATTTAGTTATAGCTATTTTTCTATTCAGGATCCGTTCCCTTTCAGAGTCGACTATGTACGTACGTGGGAGAGGTAGTGTCAGGGCTAGATGTGTCTGATGAGTTTGTATTCCAGACATCTGTATGTACATTGTCAGAGGAGATAGAGACCCGAGACGAGGCAGATCATGAGCTGGAAAGAAGGTTAAACGCCCAGCAAGGAACCGTTTCCTACTGCCTGGGCCACATGTATCAATAAGACTGGGTCTTGAAGGGAGGGAGTTGTACTGACGGAGAAAGCGAAACTGCAATTTAGAGAGACTGGGAATCGGAAGGCCTTGATAGCCTCTGATTATATTGAAGATTCCGTATTGGTCATTTTGCGAGAAGAGATGGATCCCCCTTTATTCTCCTGTCTCTTTTCGACTTCCTTCTCCTATTTCCCCGTCCTACTTAATGGAATTCCTGAGCATTAGATCTTATCAAAATAGAGGAACATTTCCTTGGAGATTAGTAAAAATAAATTTTCATTGCACTCCCCAACTTCCCTCCCCCCTTCAACTTTTCAGTCCTTGAAAGCCTTAGTTAATGAATATTTATTTTTCTGGAAAAGGAGCAGATCCACGGACTAACTCGTCTCTCTCTCCAATCCTCTCTCTCTATTTCCAAACTAGCAGCTCTCTAAGCATTGGAATTACTTAAACCCACACACAATCACACAACACACTTTGTTTCAGGCTTAACGGCTTTGGACCCGCAGACCCAGCCTTCTTCCAAAACTCCGGCTCTTTTCCACCGCAAATATATTAGGTTACTAACGATGAGCCGGATCGACTGGAAGGAAAAATATCTCTACGATACAGACAGAGGAGCCAAACTCATCCCCGACATTTACATGCTGGATACGGAGGGTAATGAATACGTGAATCGAATATGATGGGCAACAAGATAAGTCGAAATCTGGGAATCTTGTACTTTTGGGATCATACATCTTCATAACTTTGAAGGTTATTTAGCAGAGTTACTTTCTAATTAAGATATATCGCCCTGCCTACCCCTATGTGAGCGTAGTTCTAATTTTTAGGCACAATTAGGTGGAATGTGAATGAACTGAAATTGGATTAGAGTCCGTGACGGACTTAGTTTTAAGTATGTCAATATGGTGTAAATCTCTGTTGTAGTGGCAGCCCATCGCTTTGTACTTGTTTAATTGACTCTGTCTGTTTTAATTACAACATGACACATTGACCAATGAGCCGGATTTGGGTTTCCATATATTTTTCAGGCACTTTTTGTAATAAAACCTGTATCAGAGCGTGGTAAGTCTGTTCCTTTGTTTTTGACATTGGGCCTTTAATTCAGTAGAATGACTTTGTTACGCCATGAGCTAATAATTGCTGTTGAAAATTCCTTCTTTCAAGTGATTTTTCGAGTCCCTGTCTACTTAATTAACTTAAAGCAGTAATGTTGAACGTAATGAAAAATTGGTACTTTTGCATCGCAACAGTGTGACCATATTTTACATTCATGTTTAGGATTTATAAGGGGTGAGCTTAAGTGATATAGGAACTCGTGGAATAATTAGTCTGGAATTTAATCCTTTCTCTCTCAACAGCCTACTTCAATTTGAAGCTGGAAGAATAATTACTTGTTTGCATATAACAAAATGCTCACATACACATCAGTTACAGTGCTACTGACACGGCCTCTTTTTTTCTGCGTTAGCCAAAAGGATAAGCCACAAATCCAGTTTTTATTTCTCTTGTTGACTAAATCATAATCACTGAATCTGATGCAAGACTGCTAAATCTGTTTCACTCTGATATGGAGTTTTACATTCTTACGTTAGAGTGTGGAAAAGTACGAGAAATTTCATTGACAATTTAGCGTTATAACAATTCGTTTTTAGCGTTCAAATGCAATGAATGCAATCATTTTTTAAACAGGCCGTTTTACAATTTGCAAGCAGCAGATAGTGTCGTTTGTATCGCGTTCAGAAATTTGTCCCAAACATGAAATTAAATATTTACATTTTTCACTTCCAAAAATAGCTTTGTCAAACGACATGACATGTCTCCCTTCAAAGCGAATCAACGGCCGTTGTTTGAACATAGTGCATAGCATAGCTGTAGTGCATATTTTTGTCAGGAGTGAGTAATCCTGCTACTCAACGATAAATTAAATTAACACGGTTCTGTCTACCGGATTGAGTGACAATAATAACCGAACACCTAATCTGTAAACTAAAATCATCACCGTTCGGACCCATACATTTGGAAAATACAAAGCATTCCTACTCCTTGTTTAAAAACATCCTCCTTGTAAATCTTCCTAAAAGTTCGTTAATATTCATGCGTATAATAAACTAAGCACTATATTTAAATTATAGTGAATTTAAATACACGATATAAAGTATCCAACTTCCATGCCTTTCTAGCTATATAACAACTGGATTTGAAAGTTTGACGAGAATTTTTTTCCCCATTTTTCTCAACTGCAGCTTCAACTTTATAGCAAACGGCTACAAAAATAGTTTAATTTTTTGCAAAAAAAAAACCGATGGGTTCCATACGATACAATATAAGGGAAGGAATATTTTGCATCGGAGAACAAAAAAGGCCTAAGTAAGCAAAGATAAGAAGGAGATTAAAAATTTGATTTATTTGAGAAGGGATGTGTCAGGAGTTGGGAGATTTGTAGTTGAAAAATAGAATGTTATAGCATATTATGTACTATACTCGGGGATATCTCGGTGAAAGTATTGGATACGACCTCCCTCCTCAGCTCCAAGTCTGCTCCTTTTGGTCCGGAATAGCCTCCACGGTTCGCTGTATCGGATAAAATTGTGGTTTTGTTCAGAGACGTGTACCTCATCCAATTTCGTTCCTGGGTCAACCTGAACTTGTATTTATGGATGTAAAGTTTCGGAAGCTTAACTCCGACTCAGAGAGAGAAAGGAGAGAGAGAGAGATGATCAACTCGTACAGCTTCCGCCGCGGCGGCTGAAGTTGGTGGATCGAGGCTGTTGGAGCTGAGCTAAATCGCCTTTGGTTGTTGGTTGTCGATCCATTTCCCTTGAAAGCCCTTTCCACTTTGAAAGTCTACAGTAATACGGCTAGTTCCACAAAAGTTAGTAATTAGTGCAAGTAATTCTAGACACTGATGAATAAACTAGGACAGGGTCCATATTAGCTACCGGAATACAACATCAAAGACCTCAATGTTTGTTGTGCCCTTCCCGCTAGCTGGTGGAGGGAGAGGGAATCCGGATAGCAGAACATAAATTGAAGTTCGGATGAGAATCCTGCCTCCTGCCTGTACTTGAATCCGACATGATTTACTGTCTGATAAGGTACATGATCGGAGTCTGAGATTTCATAAGATTTAAAATATATAGGGAGGAAATTTTGTGTGCCGATGACATGGTTGGTCCTGGCACAATAGACCGTTCAAAGTCAATGGATCAATTGAAGCTGATCCAAAGGAAGAGGAAGAAGGGCTGTTTTATATATATTTCATGCTTATATATAATTTATATCCACGTGGAATTCGATCCCATCCTCAGATCCCGATCGTCTCGAACGGCTCTAATATTTCAACATCTTCAAAACCAGAATGAAAGAATGTAATATTGGAAAAGGGGATTGAAAAACATCAAAAAAAAACTTAAAATCAAAAAGTATATGGGGAAAGGAGCCGCGGAGTTGCATTCAATCTGCTGGCTGGAAATTGTTTTGTTCAGCAGGATCTCCTTATTCTGCCACCTAATTTTATATCCTACGTTCATTCATTCAGCCAAATTCGGGCCCATTTCTCTGTTTACACCGACGACTTGGATTTTTCTATATTTATACATGTTCCCTGCACATCTTTTATGTCTCTATATTCTTCTTGTGGAAGAAAGATGACAAGGAGAAAGCTGGAAGATGCGAAATGTTGTTTTCTCCAGTCCGGGCTTTTGTGGTAGTAGCTCCTTCGATTGTTTGGATACATGAATTTCTGTTACTCATTTCATATTTTTTCGTCTTGTCTGATTTTACGCTCTAGCGAGCCTGCTCTTCCAACGGGAACGAATGTTCTTGACGTCCCACTCTGATATTATTTCAGTCTTCGAAAAGATAAGCATATTTCTACTTCGGATCCAGTACAAGTACCATATTATTTTCAATCCCACTTCGCAAGACACAGAGTCTAGAACCCTTAACTATAGATATAACCTTATTCCCTTGATTCTAACGCATGGGCTTAAGCACAAGGATACTATCTATTTTAATGGTGCCTTCGTTGAGGTAGAGTCTATAATTAATCAATTTAATACGAAGAAATGAAGTATTGAAAATATTGAAAGGAGCTGGCTGTCAAGACGGGAATAGTACGTGGTGTCACTCATCTTCTTTGTTCAGTGGATATCGGTTGTAGGATATTTATTATTTTTATTTGGGATCTAGCATGAGTTAGAATTTAATCTAAACTGCTTAGTTCCGCTTTGTACGGATACAAACTGACATTCTGTAAACGGATAGATACAAATAAGAGCAAAAAAGGAACTTCCAGGAAAGCTCTTTGCTGAGTGTTCTGGGTTCATTGTGTCGTTCCTTGCAATGTGCGTGCGAAAACGGGTTCCTTGGAATCAGAGGAGTAACATCATAAATCTTTCAGTCGAGCTGATAAAAAAGATTTGGTAATTTGGCCGTCTATAAGACAAATGTTTTTGTTCAAAATTCTCTTAATTCTAGGCAGATTTCCAAAACTTTTTTATAAGTACCCATCAGAAGTATAAATCAAATGGTTTTATTATTGTAAGCAAAATATATGTGTCATTCCACAATCAAATCTGTTAGAGGTATTAGAGTTGTGTAATAACCAGTTTAGTTTGGTCACAAAATCGATTTGCTCGATTCTTAAGAATGAAACTGATTTAACTCGGAATACTAGTATTCCAGTTATCAAATTCATGACAACAAATCGCACTTGTTTAATAAATTCACGCTTCCAGAAACGTGATGCATGTGGCCCTAATCATATTAATAGCACTCTTAGTTATAATGAAGTAAATAACTGATTCATGTGTTATTAATAGTATTATTGGCTACGGATTGAGATTAAACGGATAAAGTTGCGCCTCATTTTAATTTTAGATTGTATTTATTTGTCAAATCCTATTATTAGCCAATTTCTATATTGTTAGCTATCTCGTCTATTGAAAATATGTTCGGAGTTTATGACACCAACTGGTTCTTCTTTTCGTCGATCTGCGTCCGTCTGCTAGTCATTCTTGAAATAAATTTATACAAATAGGAGCACGCTTTGAAGTGCACTAAAGCTTACGAAGCAGGTTGGCTTCGAAGCTATTGACTTTGGAATTTGGGGAAGAATTTCAGTTTTATTTTTCGATAGTTTGGACTTAAAAATAATTTTTAATGCTGCTCTAAGCATATTGTTGTGAATACGAAAAATATCCAAAATGATGTATCGGTAAGCTGTCTTCAATGTTTGCAACATTTTGTTAGCACCGTCAATTAACGATATAACACGTCCTATAGTAGCCTTGCTCTGGGGTATGATTAAGTCAGTCATTGGTAGAGTACCTATAACGCGCCATCCCTAATTAGCCCACACAAAAATCTCATAAAAATGTGATTACCAAAGCTAAAGCCCATCGACAAGTATAGCCACATTTATATGACTACCGAACCGACGAACAAGTTACCCGCTTCCAAGCACACGACGCCTAAATAGACATGAATTGAATTGAAATGAAATCATGTTATGCGAAATATGTTTGGATTCCTACTATCCTACTTCCATTTTGATTTAAAGACAGTTGGCGTTAAGTGTTGACGTGTAAAATCGTCCCCATGATGCTCCGACCAATAAATTCTTCCACGCCGTATTTCCAACAGAGTAGAGGAGGAAATTAGGCTCCAATGTTTGTCACTGACATGGCATACTTAATTTTCACCATCAACTCTCCATACATTCTGTTATGGAGTTTGAGTTTGGGAGTGGACTCCTCTGAAGCCTTATATAAATGAAAGTAAACAAATGCAGGGATAGAGAAAGCAGTAAATAAAAGGAAACGTAGGGAGAAAGGTAAGGTTTGTACACAAAAGGAGGATGATGATACTTAGGGACGAGTATTAGACAATGGATTATCCCATTAAGTGAAATGAAAATGTCACCTGCACAGATATATTGCCCTCATCCTTCCGATTTAATTTGAGTCTTTTCTAAGCCATCCTTAAACTTCAATGTAGGGAAACTACAAAAAGCAATTGCTAAGTTCGGTATGGCTTCAGTTTATTTCTCATTCAAAGCTTCAGAGGAGGCCATAAGTATTCTCTTGATAGACCAACTCTCCCTTACTTCCTTGCTACTTAAAATAGGACCTGATGGAATGAAGCCTCAGAAATTATAATATACGACACAGTAATGTTCATGAACGAGAAGGGGCGCCATGTCAAAATATATATTATTTATGAACAATTATAATAATAGCAAATAACATGCTATTCTGCACCTTGCAGCGATGAGAACCCTCGGTTACTTGTCTTGTTTTTGACACACCCCCACCATCACTACTTCTGTGCTTTTACTCTATCTCTGCATTTAGAATGTGTCTTCTGTTGTTGTGTTTCATATGAATAGAAACTCATTAAAGGACGAAAGTGGGATCCGATTTTTTTTAGTTTTTTTCTGAGGTGGGAAAGTAAATTCCGGATTCTATGACTCTGTTCAACTGTTATATGATCCTCTCCTCAGCGTGAAGTGAGGAATTCCATGAAAATTGATGAGTTTTGAAAGATCTTCACATGGATCATAGGAAATAGAGTCTTCACATCTCCGCCTACACGTATCAGAGGGCAGGTTTTGAGGGATAGTTTATTATCTCGACAGCCAGTCTCGGCCCAATCTATGAAGAAAGTACTCGTACATTTCTACGAGGAAACCGGGTGAATACTGAATAATTGAGGGAGTAATCCTTGTAGTAATTGAGTACGATTTACGTCAGACTTGTTAGCTGGAGGCAGGGGAAAGAGTACATCTATTTCCTCCACTTGCGATGATGATAGGATGATCGTGAATCCACCCTTAGCATCAGCATGATTTCCAAACCGACCTGGATTTACACGTATCGTACCACACACGTAATGATCGTTCTCCCTTACCAACCGACAACCGTTCCCTCTCCCATCCAGGCTCGGGAATAATGAGATGGGATTGGAATGATGAGGAGGGTGATTGGTGATACTACAGAGTGATACAATCCACTCAACGGATGATGGAAGAATGTGTCAAAGAATGGATGAGGAGTGCCAACGCTTTTCTCACCTACTTCATGATGAGATATCATCAACAATCACTGACAGGGCCGGAGCCTGTAGTAGTACTAGTACCAGTAGTCGAGATGAAGTGGCTGGAAAAGTGAAAGAATGGCATATTAGGACCATGTTCCTACTTGAGCCTACCAACGAGTACGGATTTTAACACGTCTCCTTGTAGCCAACCATACCGACAAAGGCCTCCCCAGCTTCCTATCAATTTCTCTCTCTCTCTCTCTCTTCCAGCAGCTCTGTAAACATCGAATGGGGAAAGCGAAATTGGAAATATGTATCAGAATGGCTAGAGCAGATGACTATAGACGGTGGTGGTGGTGGTTGTATATACGGGGAGAAAGTCCAGACATTCGTACTTGGAATTGAAAGCTGGAAGAGTTGGTGTTGGAGAAGAACTCTTCTTCGGTATGGAAGTGATCTAAAAGGTATAGTGTCCTTTTATGTTGTACAAGAGCGGAGAGGAAAGTCAGGGGAAACTGGTCCTGACTAAAAGTAGTCGGAGTTTTGGAAGCAGTGGTGGCAGGCAGTGTGTGCGATGCCAAGGAAAATGTCCCATCATGCCATCACTATACTTGAGCAGTCTCTACAACATAATACGCCGGCTATAGAGACATGTAGAACCTCTCCTTCAATCTACAATCCCGAATCTAGAATCAAGGATCTACAACTACCGTTTTACACACTAAGTATCTCTACATCCGCATCCCTGCTCCAGACTCCAAACGGCTCTCTAAAACGCGGCCCGCTACCAGTTATTCTGTATACAGATAAAATTGTATATACAGAGAGAGAGACGAGGAAAAAATTCGAAAAGGCTGTGAAACAGGGCATTTGACGGAATTTGATAACATTACGCATTTAAAAGGAATGAGCTTTTGTATGTTCTCCCTTCCTCCCTATGGAGAAGTAGTAGGGAGTAGAAATAGTAGGACCGAGACGGTATAGATAGGATTCGGAGAATTCTTTCCAATTCTACATCTCCCATTTGTATATATAGAGTAGGCGATCCCGTACTTTCTCCACCACCAACAACTCCGCTCTGTCCTACTTGTACGGGCTATGTGCCACCACCACCACCACCACCACCCGACTATGGATTGGAGGGAGGAGAGGCAGGGAGTATAGTTGGACTGGAACTGGTGGCTCAGCATGTGCAAATCTTGAGCAGATCAATGTTAGTTTTCTGTTTTGCGGATGTGCCGTAGAGAGCGAGTGAACGAGGAGAAAGAAAATGCTTTCTCTTCCTATTTCCACTTCAACTTTCCTCTTCGATCGTCTACCCGTCCTGGCTCTGTAGCACTGCACAGCTCCCGTTCCGCTTCTCTGAGCCACCACCACCATTTCTCCAGCAGCTCGCTCCTATCTCTCCTAGTTGCCGACCATCATCCAACCAGTCGGCACACGGCTCTCTGTCTCTCTCTCAAAAAGAAGCAACTTTCTCCCGTTACTTCACACGCAGTTATTAAAGCAGAAGCTGTACCGTGATCGAGAAAAATCCAAGGGGAAACAAAAGGTTTGGAAATAAATTAGTAAAGAACGTTCTCTTTGAAAAGAGGAAAAATCGCTGGGAAAAATCCAGTTTCTCATCTTCCTCTCTAATTGTTCTTCATAAGTGGAAAGAGAGAGTTGGAATGTTATGGAAAGTTGGTCCAACATAGAGCTTGGAGCGAGAGGAACTCCTCAGTGGTTTAGTCCTATCATAAACTTTCTTCCGGGGAGATGGAACATAAAGTTTTGAACCGGGAGGAGGTGTAACGTATTGTATGTTGTAGTGCGGCAGCTCTAACTGTAACTAAAACTGTAGATGTGATAATAACTTGTGAGTGTGACATTGGCAGCGGGTTTGGAACTTTCAGTCCTAACTTTCCTGGTACGGAGAAGGAGGACGGGTTTATTAATGTAGAAGAGAAGAGTTGTTTGAAGACTTTGAAGCTCGGGTGTTGATGTTGAGGGTTTTGATATTTTAAATTCCTCGGGAAAAGTTCTTCGAGTCAACATACATTCCCGTTCTATATTTGGTTACATCTGAGGGGAAACCATATGTACCCTGCATAGTTTAGACGGGAATCGTGCTGAAATAAGAAATCTGACAGACCTTTGTCAGAGGATTGAAATGAATTTGATCCTCGTGTCAGCTCCTTTGTGAGAGAGAAACTTTAACGCTAGTACAAAGTTCAGGTTAAGCCCAGTGATTTGGAGCATGGATGTAGTATAAGGCTCTGTGGGCTCCTGAAGTTTGATGCATCCTCATCGGGTTGAAGGTGGAAGATATAGAAAAAGGTTAGGTTGAACATTGAAATGTAACCAGTTTTTGAAACGGGAAGAGGTGACAGTGTCGTCTCCATTAAGTAAAACTTTAGAGACTCAACTCATAAATCAAATTTCTCGTGATGATAAAAGAGACAAGGTGTCTTGACGGTGTTAATGCCAAGTTGTCGTCGGGAGGAGTGCTTTGATTATTTTAGTAACCCTCCCTCTACTTTCACCACCGCCGTACGACACTCGGCTAAGTAGGCATAATAAGGTAAACTGTCCCGACAAACTAAAATTGCTCTCTTTAAGCAAGTACCAGTTTTTGGAACGGACCTCCCATTCACTTTACACCCAGACTCTCTATCTTTCTCCGACCCAAAGGTGCATTGAAAAGAAGTCTTCCGGAATCCACCACCACCACCACCACCCTCATCATCCTCATCCACCTGCCCAACAAGCCAAGACAACTTGTGTGTGATGTTCTAGTAGTCGGAGTCCTAAAGACAAATGGAGGACATGGGAATTGGCCAGGGCTCCCATCAAAACCCAAACGGATGGTAAATGGAGAAAGTGGAATGAGAAAAAGACTCCTCATTCGACACTGGACTTGAATAGTCAGCATACTTTCCCAACAAGAAACTTTCTGATGGCATTGACAGACAGGATGGAACTGTAACTGTGGGGAAGTGGCAGGTTGATGCCAAAAAGTACCCAGAGGAGTTATACAGAAAGACACTTGAATTTGCTGTCAAACAGAAAAACTTTCTCCTCCTCAACTTAGAGTCCATTCCTGTTCCTAGCAGGGGGATACATATAGACTGACCACCATCTCCTAAGGAACATTACCAAAAAGCTCTACTACAGAACATCATGATCCTCATATTCCTTCCTATATAACTTCATACAATATACCGTTTACTAGCAACTCTCTTTGTACTCCAACCCAACCCTCTGTAGAGACGAAGACGACGAAGAAGAAGAAGAAGAGTAGCCAAAGTTCGGAAGTGAACAGTGAATCCTACTAAGCCTTGTTCAATGTATTATTAGTAGGAGCTGGATATTATTGGCTTCTTCTCCCTCTCGACCCAGAGACTTGGAATCCAGAGACCTCAACATCCCAAGGAATCTCCGTGAATTTCAGGTTGGACTTTTGTATTATTTTTGGAGTCTCTCTCTCTCTCTCTTACGTTCTTCTTCCTATTCCCTCCTGCCGTTACTCTCAAAGACTCCGAGATAGAGTCTCATCTTCCGCGTCCTCCTCTTCTTCTCCTCTTATCTCCTTCCTCATCTTTCACACATGAAGAGCTCGAGATTTCTTTCCCGATGATGTATAAATTATGCATGGAGCTAGATTTGCAAAGGCTAACAGCTCCTTTACTTTCTCCCCGCTCTTATGTCTTACCAAAGAGAGAGAGAGAGAGTGGAAAAAACATTCATATCATTACCCTTTGTTACTCCATGCCTTTCTCCACAATCGCCTTATTTCTGGCTCCTAAACATGCACACTTTCCCCCTGACTTTCATCATAAGGATATTGCCGTAATATTATTCCTCTTTAGCCCATAACCCATCCGTAGGATTACTACTACTTCTACACGTGTCCTCCTTCCACTTCATCTGCCTTAGTTTGGCTAACAAGTTAGGGGGCCCTAGTGGGTGTATTACCCTCCTTCCAGTGTCTCGTAATAATATGTAAGTAGATCTTCTTAGATGTGTTTGTGGTTGGTAGCCCATCATTTAATCCTCTACTTCTACTCCTCTCCTCCGTTATTCCCTCAGTTCCGCTCAAATGTCTATCATTTACCTCTCAAACGTAAATCCGCTTATTTTTCCACAGTTTTTCTACTTTGGCTCTTTTAGATTTGGGCAATAATATTATGTTCGGGAAGTAGTAGCCCTATTTTCCAGCCTTTTATTCTAAGCTTGTACGTGACCCTTCGGTGGATGCCTCCTCCCCTTTTGTTTTATTTAACTTGGTTAGAGAAGGGATGGTGGGGGAGCCAAAGGAAGTCTTGGCAACTGGCACTGACTGTGGCAAAGTCGCGGACGAGACCAGATAGAGTAATATATTTATTTTCCTTTCTCTACGACAGGAGAATTTCAATGGATTCAAGGGATCTGGGCCAAGATAAATATAAGGATGTAGTGCGGGTGTAGACCAACAAAGGTTATTTTTTAGATCAACAATGTAGTGTAGATAATAATATATGAATTATGGGACCTCACATTCCCATGGTCTTTTCCCCTTGTCCAAGTCCAAACGGAACCTAGTTGAAAAGGAGCGTACATCGATTGAGTTAGTACAAACAGGAGATCTATTTAAACCCAGGGATAAATGCCTAATTACAAGGCTATTTTCTGAGTGGCGAATTATCTCAAAGGACATGGCACGGATTAAATGGGATTTTGGGTGTATAAGGATTTTTCTGAAATTTTGATATGTTTTAGAGAATTTTGAGCTGATCACTTGTTAACATTGCGCCTAAGCTCTAGGAAGACCTATTCGAGCGCTATTAAGGTCACAAGGTCAGATATGGGTTTCCTTACAACCCTATACAAGTGATACACCAATCGAAAGCTCTTGCTCTCCTGAATTCAAAAATACCATACACTTTATGTCTGTGACCTTTATTGCCCGCGCTAGGTCACTAGAACCCATTCAAAATAGGTCAAAAACCTATATATTTTAAAACTGTCATGTGATACACTAATCGAAAGCTATTGCTCTCCTGAATTCAAAAATACCATATACTTTATGTCTGTGACCTTTATTACCCGCGCTAGGTCACTAGAACCCATCCAAAATAGGTCAAAAAACCATGTACTTTAAAACTGTCGTGTGATACAATAATCGAAAGCTATTGCTCTCCTGAATTAAAAAAAACCATATACTTTATGTCTGTGACCTTTATTACCCGCGCTAGGTCACTAGAACCCATCCAAAATAGGTCAAAAAACCATGTACTTTAAAACTGTCGTGTGATACAATAATCGAAAGCTCTTGGTCTTCTGAATTCAAAAACCCATATACAATATATCCGTGACCTTTATTACCCGCGCTAGGTCACTAGAACCCATCCAAAATATGTCAAAAAACCATGTACTTTAAAACTGTCGTGTGATACAATAATCGAAAGCTATTGCTCTCCTGAATTAAAAAAAACCATATACTTTATGTCTGTGACCTTTAGTACCCGCGCTAGGTCACTAGAACCCATCCAAAATAAGTCAAAAAACCATGTACTTTAAAACTGTCGTGTGATACAATAATCGAAAGCTCTTGGTCTTCTGAATTCAAAAACCCATATACAATATATCCGTGACCTTTATTACCCGCGCTAGGTCACTAGAACCCATCCAAAATAGGTCACAAAAACCATGTATTTTAAAAACTTGCTTGTGATACCCCGATCAAAAGGTATTGCTTATCTGAATTCAAGCATGTCATACAGAATATATCTGTGACCTTTACTAACCGCACCAGGTCACTAAATCCCCTCCAAATAGGTCAGAAAACCATTATTTTACAACCGTCATGAGAAACACCACAATGACACACAACAACAACACAACATCGAAGAATATTGACTCATTCAATTAGGAAAAAAGTATTTCTTATATTTTTGTAGGTCATAATATAAGTTAATGTAACAGAAGTTCGAGTAGGTCATGCCCGCTAAATTCAATATGAGTTTTTATTTTTTAAACCGTCATGTTATACATCCAACCTGAGATATTGACCACGCGAACATAATAAAAAAAATATTTGACATTTCCAAGGATAATTACCGCTGTATTGCTGTATGCAAATAAAGTTTTTGTTTTTGTTGAGAAGACATCAGTCAACACTTCAAAGTGCTGTTGTCCAGAGCAGGGGACGTGGACCCTTCTTCTCGTGCTGCTCCACCCTCCCTCCCACCCTTGATATCCACATATGCCCAGTCTAGCCGTTGACCAAGGAAACGACCCTTTAGTTCATCCGCCTAGAATGACCTTCGTGGATTCTTTTTAAAAGTTTATTTAAAAGTTTAAAAGTTCAAAGCTATTTAGATATTATGAATAAATACATCATAATAGTAATTCATTTAAAAGTCATTATATTAGAAGGTCAATTAGTAATATCATTCACAGTTCATTCAAGTAATATAGTAGTAATAAAACGTTGTAAACGTTAACGACAGCTCGCACAATTCATATAGATTATCGTTCAATATTACTTATCGTGTTGCTCGATTGTATAAAATCAAAATATCATAATTTACGTTCCCCTAGACGACTGCGTTTTAATCCCGAAGCTTTAGTAATTGTTCTATGATGAATTGATTTACATCCAAAAGAATATGATTTAACTCGATAAAGATAGTTTCCATAACAAATACGTGAAGAAACTGAATATTGTTTCAAAACGTATTGCTTTATATAGATATATCATTCATGTTGTTTTGATTACCTATTTAAAGCAATAGCATTTAAAAAAAACAGTTGGTATATAAACCAATACGATTTCCTCGAAAACCATTTTCATGTTTCGCAATTCATATCAAACCTTAAAATTTCTTAAATTGTTTTAAATTTAGAAAAGGGGCATCCATGTCATATACATATAGATTTGGTATATAAACCAATACGATTTCCTCGAAAACCATTTTCATGTTTCGCAATTCATATCAAACCTCAAAATTTCTTAAATTGTTTTAAATTTAGAAAAGGGGCATCCATGTCATATACATATAGATTTGGTATATAAACCAATACGATGTCCTCGAAAATCATATTAATGTTGCACAATTCATATCAAACCTCAAAATGTCTCTAAATTGTATTAACTTTAGAAAAGGGGCATCCATGTCATATATATAGATTTGGTATATAAACCAATACGATTTCCTCGAAAACCATTTTCATGTTTCGCAATTCATATCAAACCTCAAAAGCCTGCTTCCATCTGCTTCTGGCACTTTGCAATTTGTCTTGATTTACATTGACAACCTGCTTCCATCTGCTTCTGGCACTTTGCAATTTGTCTTGATTTACATTGAGAAAAAGGCCGGACGGACAGACGGACGGACAGACGGACAGACAGACGGACTGGTTGACTTCATTAGCTCTAAACCCTATTTTCAATAGGCGAGCTAATAATAAAATGGCGGATTTGGTAAAAAATATTGTAATAGCTGATATTAGAAAAGTATTGATCGTAGTAAAAGTGGTTATGTAGTTAATCTTCAAAATCATCCTGGTCCAAAACTTCCGGTTCTTCAACATTTCTTCCCGCTGCATCCAATGTGGTACCAAGAAGTTGATCAGAAGGGTAGTGGACACCTTCTTCGTGTCTTGCATACCCTAAGTACCATAAAACGCTCGCCACATGAGCACAAACACCAAGTGTTCTTGCACCGGCTTTGCAAGTGCAATAAGTTCCTAATATTGGATCGTCTTGTGGAAGATTTTCGTAATTATCCGGTGGATAATTCTCTGCAAACGATATATAAAGAGTATGATGTGCCACGTTAGTCATACGAGAGTACAATCGTACTCTCAGTAATCCTCTTTCGAAAAGCTGTGTCTGGAACGTAAACTCGTTTCGTCTTTCTCGGCCAAGTCTATCTTGTATATAAGCGGGGGCTAACCTTACTTGATAAGTTCCAAACGTTTTGTCCCGAATATATTGAAGTGGTAGTCGAGGGAATCCAGGCAAGTGATCCTGATGCATCTCTATCCAGTTATGTCGTCCAACAGGAAGATCTAAGCGTTCTCGTTCTACTCTTGCCTGTAAAAGATTCGGTTGACGGGCTAACTCCAACATTCTGTCGGCAACTGCTGCATCATAATCTTGCATGTAAATAGGTGGGTGAAACAGATTTATCATAGCGCAAGCGATTCTTAAAAAATCGCCAAGATGGACGCATTGCTGAAATGGCACCATATCTCGAAAAAACTTAAAAATGCTCTTAAGGTGCCCATTTCTTGATTCTACGATCCATCTGGTTTTGGTAACTAAGCGCGCTAGATTTGCCTGCTCAGTCGTAAACTGACGCTGACCTCTAACTAGCAGCGGTGGCATCCAGTGATTCAGATTTAGGTCATCTAAAAAGCCTAAAGCATCTCGGTACCCACGATCAACAACAAAAATATCTCCATCTTGTACCCAATGTCGAAGATTCTCCCGGTCTCGATGCATATCGTGAATTAAAATTGCTGCATCATTATTTCTTGTGTCAGAAAAATATGGTCCATGAACATCTAAAATGAATCCGTCCGGGGCAGTTACTAATCCCGCTTTCAGCAACGTATATTTTTTGTGCATCGAGTAAGATTGTCTGGCACATCGAAAGTGGCTGCTTTTTGGGGCTTTAATGTAAGTACAGTCGGGGTACAGAATTGCTTTTGGTTCCACAGGGTTTGGATTATAAAGTTGATTAGCAAACTCGGTAACATGCGTGTTTATAAATAGTTCCCTATTTCTGGCCTGATCCGACTGAAGTCCGAGATTACGGGGAACAAATCGTAACATAAGACTTTTTCGGACACTTGTAATTGCTGTACTCACAGCTTGACGTGATGAATACTTCATTAAAGAACCTATAAATCGATCAGATAAACCTTGTCGAAGTTTAATCAAGAATGCAAAGAGGTCTTTCTTAGTAACAATCCGTTGTGATTCATATACCTCCACCGGGTCACAATATCCGAAAAGTATTCTGAACTCGTCCTTATTCAATGAGGTAAGATCTTTGATCTCCACATCTGTGAAATTCTCTTCAGAGTCGTAGATTTCTTTGGCAGCATCTTGTTGTGCTTGCCAAAGTGCATGGAACCATTGAGATACCTCATTTCCACTCATTATCACACCTCGGCGAATACAGTTGCGATTTTCCATGTGTGCTAGTTGTACTTCTCTTTGGTCTGTTTTATGATTGTTGCAGTACGTTATATCTGGAGGAACATATATCTCGGTTTTACAATAAAAATCCACACGTGCAGCAAAACTCAGTCGAATTCGACAAGGCTGATTACAGAAAAAGCACATATTTCCCCTCGACACTAACACATTCATTGGGATTGCATTTGGATTTTGTTCATCCTGAATTGCCCTTAATATTCGATTAAAACAAGCAAAACAAAAACGCGATCTTTCATCAACATCTGCTGCGACTTGTCTAAATCCAATTCGATGCAATCCTGCAAGCTCTTCTCTTCGCAAAACTTCATTTTGTTGTACATTTCCACCATTTAATGTTCGGTTGGCTAAACGCCGAGTGTTGCATACAAAGCAATTGTCCATTTTGAGTAGTTTGTAAACCCAGAACCCTAACTAGCAAAATGGCGATCAAAACTACGCTATAACAGGGATTCTTTCAAAGGCGCCACCTCACTGGGAATTTTAATATCAAAACACTATATTATCGGCAATGTCTCAGGTCGGGAGGTCTCCATTACCTGCTGGCCGCTACAGCAGGGACTGTCCCCCTCAGTGGCCATATTATATCCCAGAATATAATATTGTTTAGACCCGTTGCAGTCTCTTGGCACTACCAGCAATGTGGTTGGCACACCCTCACGCGACTGGAATCGGCTTGGTGTTTTGGGTATACACGATTGGCGTCGTGTACCCACTGAAGGCCCCTGTTTGAGGTCTCCCGGGAAGATTGTTCCAGTTTTCACCGGGGATACGGCTGATGTTAAGAAACTGACGCACTTGCACGACATTGGCAACTACTATTCAAAGGCTAATGAGACCAGTAATTGCAATGTTTAAAAGCTTTTGGACTAATGAGATCCGCCTTAGCTTTTAGTGCGTAGTTTAGTGGAGACTTCTGCTAGATTATATCATCTACCCAGGGCAGGGGATCGAGGACCCATCTCCAAACGCTGCCCCATATTTTAGATGTGAGGACCTACCGCGCGATATGACCTTTGGCAAGATCTGTCATGATTGCTTTCTAGTTCAGTGAGTCAGTACGTTTTGATTGTCGTATCACGAGACAATGGAAAAGAATAACTTTTTTGACCTATTTTGGATTGGTTCTAGTGACTTAGCGCGGGTAATAAAGGTCAGAGACATAAAGTATATGGTATTTTTTAATTCAGGAGAGCAATAGCTTTCGATTGGTGTATCACATGACAGTTTTAAAATACATGATTTTTGACCTATTTTGGATGGGTTCTAGTGACCTAGCGCGAGTAATAAAGGTCACAGACATAAAGTATATGGTATTTTTTAATTCAGGAGAGCAATAGCTTTCGATTGGTGTATCACATGACAGTTTTAAAATACATGGGTTTTTGACCTATTTTGAATGGGTTCTAGTGACCTAGCGCGGGCAATAAAGGTCACAGACATAAAGTGTATGGTATTTTTGAATTCAGGAGAGCAAGAGCTTTCGATTGGTGTATCACTTGTATAGGGTTGTAAGGAAACCCATATCTGACCTTGTGACCTTAATAGCGCTCGAATAGGTCTTCCTAGAGCTTAGGCGCAATGTTAACAAGTGATCAGCTCAAAATTCTCTAAAACATATCAAAATTTCAGAAAAATCCTTATACACCCAAAATCCCATTTAATCCGTGCCATGTCCTTATGCATGAACACTCGGATTACGTCCAAATGAAAGCAGTCAGTCAGGGCTCTATTCTCTGTAGTCTGGAAACGATATCAAGGAGAATATGCAAAATGCATTCGACAATCGACAGTCGGCAAATGACGGCACCAGGATGATTCGGCCGATTTACTGGAAGGAAGTGGGTTTATCAGAACTGCTTCTAAGGGTTTGTAGCTCAGAACCAGTTCTAGTTCTACATCAGAGGGAAAGTGTGCCATATAAAGGGAGATCGCCGAGTTGGCAGACAAATTAATTAAAAGAGATGAGGGAATATTCATCAATACGAAGCAACATTGCAATATTCTGATTATTCCAACTGGCCATTATTATGACTATTGTAAGGTCAGGTAAGTTTAAATCGGGGATATTGTAATTATATTATTATTGAGCAGGATTTGCAAAGTCCCATTCATTCCGCACAAAAGGAGGGTTTCATAATTTTCTGCGTATCAAATTAGTTCTTTTGTGTGCCTCTGGGATTAGGTTTATAAATGCGGATAGGACAGGTTCTCTCTCTCCGAGTTCAATGAATTGAAGAACTAGGCTACTTTCCATTCTTCTGTGCATCGGGTCTCGAAGGCTGGTCTTTGAAGCCGTGCTGAGGGAGAGCAGGAGGCATGGACGATCTGGATCGTCCTTATTATCATTATTATTATTATTATCGTTTGAAGATGAGAGATTGAGCATGAATGATGGCCCAGATGATGATAGGGAAAATTAATTTCTACCATCTCGAAGCACTACTAGAGGCTCTCCGTGACATGACACATTAGAGATCCAGCTCCCATAATTCACCCGTACTTTTCCCTGCCCGGCAAAGAGTCAGTCAGCCGCAACTAGAACCCAAAAACTACGAACCGTGCCATGTTCAGTACTTATATCCTAACCAACCGTCTTGACTCTTACTTCCCGACTACTACTACTACTTCAGCATGACATGATCCGTTTGCAGGAAAACAGGCTTTCGAACTCAAATAGTCTTCTTTTTACATACGGAACCACGTATTCTTTCTCCGCTATTATTACCATCCAATTCCTTACTTACTCCTCTCGCTGTAGATACGGGCTAGTGGTTTTTTGGTGTGCCGAAGAGCAGGGAAGAATATGCCGTATATTTGAGTATAAAAATAACTCATAGAGTTGCATCTATCTCTCCCTTATCTTGCTCGATCCTGGCTTTCTCTGGAGAGAAAGCGGAATAAAGCTGCATGAAATATAGGAAAAGGCGATATGGTTTTTGATATTAATTCTCTCTTTCTCTCTCTCTCTCTCTCAGCCAACATTTCCCCCCTTTGCTGATTAAAGTTAACGATGAAATGGATCCGTTAGGGAGGGTGTTGATTTCTTGATCTATCAATCCATACCGGAAAGGTTGAAACTCAATTATCACATTCTTGACTCGTTGGTTTCTTCGTCAGTTTAGAAGCTGAGTTTACGAAGCTGTCGCTGAACTGTCTTTTTGAGATATTATTTAAACAGAAGAGCTGTATCAGGAGTGACAGAATCCACAAACTCCATGCATGAGTCTTCATTATCGTTAGATTAGGAATAAATTGACTGGTTTCTAGTTCTAGTCTACCTTCATTGGAGTTAATCAAAATTAAAATTGAATGCGTGTACGGATCGAGTCAGGAGATTTGATTCAAATCTATTTCATCTATAGTTACCACTGGTTTGATGATACTCCTTCAAATGAGTTGATTACATTTTCAAGGAGAGAAAGTTTGGAGAAACTAGTTAGAACCTGAGCCCAGAGAGAAACACGCAATTCGGGGATATAGCAGAGATACAAGTTGTAGTATAATATATGTATACTTATATGTGAACTGAATGGAATTAATGGGAATGTTGATTGTCTCCAACTACTCCGCTACCTCGTATTCGTTGTAAACCTCCATACAACCTGGATCCCCTTGTTCACAACGTATACGAATCTAATGAAAGAAACAAGGGTTTGGAACTCATCGTGGGATTACAGAGAATGTATATTATATGGCGCACTCAAAACCATGGTATTTCCGGGACAGGTATAGCCTTTAAAGAGGCATTAGGTACTGAAGGATTATTGTCTGTTTTGTAATCAACCCTAAAACTCTGGTGGATCTGTAGAATTACCTTAAACGAGAAGGGGCTCTATCTCTCTCTAGTCTGACTCCTCGGTAATCTTTACAGATTATACGCGGAATGAGGTTTTATTTAATTATATTCATTATCTCTCGTGAGTTTCTCTAACTTTAAGGGCATTAAACACACTTCTTCCGCTGCTATTGAATTAGCAGCGACTAACCAAGTCACGTTGACATCTAAAACTTGCAGATAAGTTGAATTACATGCCCTTTCTAGGTGCCTGTATCTATGCAATAGCTTTTGAGTAAACTTGAACTGGCCGTGAGTTCTAATCTTTGATTACTTGCACAGCAGGAAATCAAACTCATAACTCGGTTGAGTATCTACTGCTTCAAGACATAATTATCATTTCTTAGTTACAAATCAATTCTAGGTGAACCATTACTGTCTTGTGATTGCTGTAATAAAGGCATATAAGCAACCACATTGAAACTTCCGTTGAATTTTGAAGATGCAACCAAGTCCAGAGGAGGAAGTGTAAGGGAATTAATTAAAACGGGCAGAATTTCGTTGTCATCGGAAGCTGCTCTGCGTATATTTCAGCGCCGTAGATGAATTTACAGGATATCGGATTTGGAAATGATATTGTATTAAAAAAATAGTTGTAATATCCTGTTTAACTTACACGTTCACCACGGAGCTGGAAAGTTATTTATTCTGCTGCAAATAAACAGGAGGCTAATATGAATTTATCTATTCCATTTCCCTCGGGAACAGGGACTCTTGTACGAAATCCTTACCTGGAAATACATTTGGCTCCCAACGGAACTTGTTCCAACCCTTTAGTAAGTACTAGATCTCTGGGTACCAGAGATTGCATTTCCCACTCGGACATTACTTGAAGAGCGATACAGCTGAGTCAATACTGTCAATAGTCAGGACCGTTGGCTGAAATATTCGAGTATTTCATTCCGTAATGTCCCACATCCTCTGCCATAATTCCATTAGGAAGAAGCAAGGTTCTCTATTGCTCCGGTCGAATTTAAGGGAATCCAGACTCTCCGACCCAAAGTGACAGTTGGTATGTGGTCAGAGAGGAGATGAGGGAGGTGTTTTGTTGCAACTCCGCTTTTACGACCTTCCAGCAAGGGTCCATAAAAGTAAGGAGATGCTGATGCTTGAAGTGAGTTTGACAGGGAAATTGTTTCATGGTACTGGGAAATTGAGCAAAAATGGATTGATTGCATGGCCACTTTCACCGTCAGAGCAAGAGAGAGACTATAAGGAGCCAGGCTTCCGGTTCACCCATTGTTCTTCTAAGTATAAGAGCCTTGGGAGGAGGAATTGTATTACATCCTCTCAACTTCTATTATAGCCGCTGGATAGACATAACGGAACTCTTTCCAGCTTTCCTCTCCCTGTCGTTAGCCATATAACAAAGAGAGGAGGCTCGTATAGGGAGCTCAGCTCATCTTATCCTCAACAATGGGAGGAGGAGGGACTAGTTCAAAGCCGAGGATAAAACGTCTTGAAGAGCTTAGGAGGAAATAAAAAATAGGATAAGATGGAGAGATGTAGGTGATAGAATGAAGGAAGTCTGGCTCCCAGAGAGAACATCTCCTTACTTCCAAACAACTTTCTCCCTCTGTGTAGGGAGACAACTTATCTAATGGACAAGTCTATTGGTACATCTTTCCAGCCCAAGTCTCTTCTAACGACAAGGCAGACAGGTGTAACTGGGTTTGGCTAAGTGTGTGTAAGATGGGCTTCTATGAAATAGTAGCACAGTCTCCTGTGATTCATATTTTACGACGGGAACGGGGAACGGGGCTCATAAAAAGCAAAAAGAACGGCCGTCTCTCCTATAGTTGGCCAACAGGGCTATTCCGTCCGAGGCTAAACATATCCAAGGAACATCCATCCCATAGATGCATTTCTCTGGGACAATGTGCCACTTTTTTTCCTTCACATCTTCCTTACAAGTCCTAAGAAAGGGACTCGAATGTCCTTTGCTTTCCGTCCATGTATTTTAGAAATATTATTATCCCCCTCTGCCCTGCTCCTACGCCTCCGTATCCGGGGAAATAATAGGGAAATGTTGATGTGAATAAGAGTACGAATCTGTGTATAGTGAGAGGTTTCTCATCTCGTCTATAGGGACTAGGTTCCTTTCTCAGCTTTATAGAAAGGGTTATTTCCAGCCTCTAGAATTTGAGCAGGTAAGGCCATTTAAAGGCTTCAGTAGAAGGCTAATGCTGGCAAAATTTGAGCTCTCTGGGTGGCAATTGTACTCTACATCTGTTCAACAGTATAACCAGAATGGGTTCATCCTATTTTATGGGATAACCTTATTTACACAGACTCCCTTTTCTTCCAGCTTCAAAAAGTACTTCTTCACCATTCAAGATGGGATAAAAAATAGGACGTAGGTTGTCAAGACTCGTATTCGGACGCGGAGGGAGTTCTCCCAGATGCTCTGACTAAATCATCCTTATAGGGCATTGAAAGTGGGACTGGAAGTTGTATGTGATGACAGTTGAATAATAATAGCAGAACGACCTTGGAATATACACCCTTGTCAGGGAAATATATTTTACGGACAGCTAATGGAGAAAGACAAAACGGTATGGCTGCTGGGGAAGAGAAAGGAGGAGGTATTTTCCTCTGCAATTTACAAGCAATTGTCATGCATTATTCAGGGATGGTCAATTCAGTTATGCTTTCTCTTTATTATCTATTTATGGACGGACAGGAGAGGTGCTATGTTCCAAGGGATCTGGTTACGAAAATTCACGCTTCTCTGCTCTTGCTTTTCACGAATATGAGATTACCTTTGTTATGGTGGAGAAAAGAACCGATACAAGGCACAGACCGGTTATTTTTACGGCTTATAGATATTTATTGAATAAGGATGGTCCTATTAGGGAAGTTATCAATCGTATTGTCCTGGTACCTGCTGCTCGTAACTTTTATTTTTATTAAACTTGGATTCCTTCCATAATGTTCCCATCCTCAATGATAATATGTAACGGGATCGGGTACAGATGTTCCTGAGCTTGTCTGTTACTTACAGGGCTTTTTTCCTTCAGGGTCATAGGGAATGATATGAGATATGAGCTCTGTCGTCATAATAATATTTTTAATTTAAAACTCAGGCAGAGACACGAGTATTGTTTGGATGTGAGTTGCTTCAAGACAAAATTGGAAAAGAGAAAGGCGACCCTGTTTTATAAACTTTTGAGAGAGAGAGAAAAACAAAGGACCTTTCACATAGGTTTGTATTGAGAGAGATTGCGACAGTATTTAGAGAAGACCTTCTAAGGAATTAAAATCCCGTGAAAAGAGGCGTATGTTCAGGAATACAAAATGATGGATTAATTAGGTTAAGTGTCTTCTCATTTGTAGATACAGAACTCAGAAAAGGAGATTGCAATAGGATGTAAAACTTATTGTTATGGATTGCTGGATGAAATACGAGCCGGTCAGAAAAAAAACATTTTTACCAATTCGTATATTTAGTGGAAAGCTCCTTGCCAGCAGGGCTTCAGCCGGTTGATTCAATTGAAAGGTTTTCTAATGCAAGAAATCGCTTAAAGAAATTTAGCCGCGTCAATGTTGAAAAAAATTAAGTAAATTATACATCCGCACATGTAAATTATACATACAATAGTTATAGACACTAAATTAATAACTTACAAGCAATTCTACAGCATTGCCAGTTTTGCGATTTCCCAATTACTCCATTTGTAGTTTGAGTTGTTGCAGTCTCCTGGGCCGTTTTCCAGCGGGTTCAACCCCATGGAACTCGGGAGAAAATTGACAGTTTGTAGGTCAAATGTACGAGACCCAAGGATAATAACGAAATGCCTAGGGCCGCTGCTGAGAGGAAGCTTGTGCCAGATACGGAAATATATTCCCTGTCCGTATTACGACCTTGCAAAAGAATTACTATTAATTATAAGTGTTTCAAAGCCCATTTCCACTCGGCCCGACCGTCCCCATGGAAGGAAACAGTCATAGCAGAAAACTATATATAATATCTATATAAAAGAGCACGACAGCTATTTCCTACTCAACTGCCAAAAACGTAGAAGCCGTAACAATTTAAAGTAACTTTCAAGGCATCATAATACTTTCTCCGTCCTCCTGGAATCTGCCATCCTTCCATTCCAACCATGAACTTCTATCTCATCCATCATCTCTTCTAAAACCAACAAATCATATTCTCCTCTCCAGACTCCACATCTCTTCCCATTTACAGCCTCTTGTAGTTTACACTAAAAATAAAAAATAGATTAAATTTAATCTTCCCGAACTTACCAACACCCAACTGTTCCCTTCTATAAAAGCAGGAGGCTTCGGAGACAAAGCGGACGTAGTGATTCGACACCTATTACCAACTAACGTATTGCAACCTATAAATGCGCTGATCTGTTGAGATAAGGGAAGTTAAAGGTGTAAGGTCTCCCAGAGACAGGCTAGGGGAGGTGAAAGTTATCACGATTCTCTATAGTCGATGTGAAAAATGTAGAAGAGATGAACATTACGCAGTCTATGTTCTATCTCTCTCTTTTGAAATCCCTCGTTCCTCCTCGTAGCTAGATCATATGCTATGCTCCCTAACATGCGAGATATGCTCTGGGCAGTGTGGACTCTGAGAGAAAGTCCGTGGGACTCTGGTGGGAAAGTTCTAAGGCCTCTGCTCCTTCTCCAGAGTTCGTGTGCCGAAAGACGTGACAAGAGAGTGAGAAAAAGCGGAGGATGGATGCATTTGGGATAGAGAGATAGTGAGAAAAGATTTCTCCGTCGCCATCACCATTCATTCCACCACTCGCTTCCATCTCCTTCTTCCAGATATAATGTCTCGGCCTTCCGTCCTCGAGACCCGACGCTCGTCTTTTTGGAAGCCTTGTCGAGGACATTCATCATTGATTTGCAAAATGTTTGTCTCAGATAGAGAGAGGGGAGTCTGTGTCCTCCACGGTCAGGACAGGCCACAATCCAGCCACGGCAGTCTATTAAAGCAAGGGACTAATGAACAACTCTTCTCTGCATACAATTCCCATCATTAACCCCGTCAAACTTCTTTGTTGACCCCAATGAATGACTGCACTCTGTATCCCTTTGAGAAACTATCACCTCACATTCCCACTCCTCCTCTCCTCATTGCATGCAAATCAGCCGGTGTGGGGAAAAAACTAAAGTTTTCATACTACTTTCTCTGGTTTCCATTGAAGTTTTGCCCCGGCCCAAGCCTCTCGGTGGAATACACAAATAGTCGGACTAAATAGATTGAAACTTATCTTCCTATCTCTCACTCCTCCTACTGTCTCTTCCGACTTTAAATTAGATGTTAGAGGAGGAGTGGTGTTGGGTTTAATTCAGTATCGGCTGTGGAAATATTATGCCCGACTCTGGTTTCAAAACCCGTGGGGCTCCTTCCATTCCCGAGCTTTTCGGGCCCATCGACTTTGATTTGCGATGGGGAAGTGGACAGTAATCGAGGGAGTTTAGGGGGAAAGAGGGTGTCGTTCGGCTTGACTCTTATCCAGCGGATCTGGAAAGAAGGGAATCCCACAGTTACAGTTTCTTTAATTTCGGATCGAATTATGCCGTCTCCAGTTATAGTAATGCAGTTGAGATAATGTGAACTACAAGGAGAGTTCCGGATGCAGGATTCCGTGTAATAACTGTGCAGTAGTAGGCGCAGATGTTCTCATTTCCATCGAGATATGGAAGGGAAAGGAACTGTGTTTAGATACGAGAACGATACATATTCCCTGGCAAATGCAGCCGAGCAAAGGGACCAAGTCTTAAAATCTCCATCTTCTTGGCTCGAAATTCCAATTACCGGAGTTTCACAGTAGTCTCAGATTAGTTGGGACTCCACAGTAGGATGTTAAGATCTTGGGATCCTAAGCTCATCGTCAGATTCGCAGATTGTCAGTACAGGCCGGGTTTATGGTTGAGCAAACTGGGATTTCATAACCTGGGAAGCCGTTGAGCTTCGGATTGTCAACTCAAGGCGAAGGAGGATAATCTGCAAACTGTGGAATGGAAACTGATTATTCCGAGTTCAGAGTGAGCAATAATTTCTCGCTACTAAATGAATCTATAATGCAGATGAGACAGAAGACGGTGTTTCCAAAGCTGGGAACCGCTCCGTCTCTCAACACATTTCAACCTAGTCGGAGGTGGAAATCAGTTCTTTAACTTTCTCTCTCTCTCCCTCTCTCTATCGTATTGCAAGGAATTGGATTTACAATTTCCAACGCCTTTTCCACAAACTTGTACTGCATTTGTGGTTCTTCAAGGAAAGTCCTTGGGCCATAATTTAAACCCATGTTTTGCTGTAAGGTATGCCATGATTAAAATTTGATCACTCCCAATGAATTTGTATGCTTGATTAGCTACACAAATCACGGTGGGATTTTACCCTCCCTTTACATGTAACAAATGCGTAACACCGAACGCATAACTCCTTTGCATAAAAACCACAATTTCCAGACGGATATTTAATCACTGCGGTTTACTGTAAATGATATCAACTATCAACAAGATGGGTTAAAATGTCAGAGAGAAGATGACCCAGTTCCAGCCATTAACTTTAATGTGGCGCGGAGAAAAAACTTTTTTTCCCAGGATTCTGCTCCAAGTTTTGTTTTAAGAATGAGTCGTGATCTTACACTATGTAATGTACCGTTAACAATGCCTGTCATCTTCCTCACTTTTTGAAGATACGGATGGAATGATAAGGGCACTAAGATCCCATTTATCTCTCCCTTTAAAGACCATCCACTTTCTCTCTATAATAAGTTGTTGTTGTGTTCCCTAAGTTCCGTTTTCGGCAGAATTAGTAAAGAGAAAAACAATAGCTCCCCTTTCTACTTTCTGCTTTCGAGGCATAATTCCCGTTTTCTTTGAAGGGAGTTGAAGGACGTGCTTGTGGAGACTTCAAGTTGGGATAAAAATGTATCATAACACATTTTTTCGGAGTTTTCTTTATCTCCTTCCTCCACGATCCCTTTGTTTAGTGCAGCTAGCAAAAGACAAGCTGTAGTTAATTACTAGCTGTTGAAAGTTGGATATACCCCAATCCCACTCTAGTTTGCGAAGGAACCTATTTTGAATACCAATCCGCGTAACATCATCCAACGATTTCGCTAACAATGAAGCTAAGAGGCTATGATTATCACGCTGTAATAGAGATAAAAAAGACAAAACGATTCCTTGAAGGATCCAGAGTGAAGGAATCCAATTTAACGTGCCGCTGAACAAGAGGCTTCGTGATTAAAAATACCAATGATAACATGAGACTTGGATGGAAATATTATTTGCAGTTTTAAATTTGAGCATTATATATAGGGGATCTATGAGATCTGGAGAAGTTGACAAGGTCTTGGAATAGCGATTCCTCATGCGCGAATTTTCCCTCGGAATAAGACTGGAAGGGATTATGTTCTGGTCTCATCTAGTTAGGGAGCGTGGGCCCGAAGTTTTTGGAATCCAGAGTTTGGAAGTTTTGAAAATTCAAAATTTTCTCGAAAACCTCGAGGGTTTGGAACAGTCTCAATTCACAACTCCCGAAAGGAAAGTTGGGAATTAGGACTTGTTACTGGTTCTAACTTATTTAGTACAATCTCTGTTTGATCAATAACCGACAACAACAATGAGTTGTTATTTAATAAGGCTAAAAACTTCTCCAAATTATATCTACACCGGGGCTATTGGAAATAACAGCAAGCTAAACTAATCTAAACATACCACTACGGTTTTCGAACATCATATCATATTAAAATATATCCCTAGTTCCAACAGACTAAAACCCCCAAAGTAACAGAAACCACAAAAAACCCTGGGTCGGGGTTTTGATGGAAAAACCACGGGGTCTTGGTTCCCTGCTCCACTACTCTTGGACCCTTCTTCCCAACATCCAACCGTTCCTTATACATTATTACTCTGTCTCAAAAACCACAAGCTTTCTCTCGCTGAAGCTATATTGATTTCCAGGACGGAGTTGAAACGATGTGTTCGGAGACAGGCTCCGTGTAGAGTCAAATGTTAATCTCCGAAAAACATCTGTATACGTTCCTAAAAAGTCCAAGGAGTCGTTATAATATATTCCAGTAATGCTGATACGGACAGATGATGATAAGGATGCTAGGAATGTGTACACACAAGGAAACCAAAACCTCTGACTATAGTCTACGTCTGAACTAAAACTTGCTTATTTGAATGTTCATCAACCCGTCCATCGACCCCTTCCCTCCTCGCAGCCCACAGTCGTCGTAACCGGAAAGTGTGTCTATTTGATAGCATGGAATCAAAACGAGTAACCCGATAAAGGAATATTATGATGAAAGCCATCCTCTAGGATATGCATACTAACAATAACTTGGACATCAATAAGTAGAAATGAATGCCTGGTAGTAAATTGGATGATTGTGTTGCAATTTTATTTGCTCTGACCAGAGGGATTTCCTCTCTCCTACCGGAACCCAGACTGCCTTCGAATACAGCCTCTCTCCTGGTCGAAAAACAAGGACGAGAGCTATATTCCGAGTCTAAACTGAAGTTTTATTTGATGTGCGAAGAAGATGGTTCCTGGGATCTTCTTCCACTCCTACAAAGGACTATGAAGAAGTACGAGGACAATATAAAAAGTTATCGGACGTTGTATGCAACAAAAGAAATAGCCAACAGTATGAAGAACAAAGTTTTCCAACAGCCTTAGTAGAGAGTAGTTCTCCAATAATGTCTTCTGTTTCTATCCTTCCTTTTGAGCCTGTTCTGGATGGCTTAAGTGTGAGAAATTTTTCCCCAGATAGAAGTTTTCATATATATTATTACATTGACTAAGCTCCGTAGTTACTTACTCTCTAGGCTCTGTACATGAGATCCTTCTGCACCCTCTGTGGATTCCCTCTCCATGTCCAGCTATTAGGGAGGGACGGCCTTAAAGTACCGTATTCTTGGCCCTGTTTTCCTTCTGAGCGGATTCGGGACAGGACGCAAGTGGCCATCCAAAGGGCTTTCAGTACAAAATACCCCATACCATTATTCGGCGGAAGTATCGGCGGAATGACTGGTTCGCTCAAACAGAATCCTTTCACGAGTTCCCTTAAAATCGGAACTTATTACGATTCTCGGAGTTAGCCATCAATCTGAATATTAAAGTAGAGTAAACAGGAGTATATGAAGTACATTCGCTATAGTGGAAACTTATTAGAACGAATCCTTTTGCACTGAAGAGAAAGTTAGGAAATGACTTGATTCTTCCTCCTCTCCTTTATAGATCTTACAGTTCTCAACATCCTTACCTTTTGTTTTGTTCTCTGAAACAAGTCCTTTCAAGAGGGATATGGGATTTACTACACGGTGGGCGACTGTATGTATAGAGCCCCTGCGGGATGTTCAGGGATTGACTTTCCGAACAACCTCAAAGTTTCACTAAGACGGGCCACTGAATTTTGTATAATGGGTACAGTGGATACGGTGGGAGTTATTCTTTCCTTGGGAGGTAAGATGGATGGTGATGGCTGAAGGGGATATTGGACTGGGACAGGAGTAGAAGAAGGTATAGGATTCGTTTTAAAAAGAGGCTTGGAACGGGAGATGCAGTTAGATTTCTCTGCTGGTCCCTTACAAGGTTCCAGCTTCAAATCCGGGTCACTTGATAGGGAAAGGAACTGTTAGTGTTAGTATGTGGAGAGAGGAATGCTTGGATGGATCCCTTCCACACTCTCTGGAGGAAGACAAAGAGTTTCTCTCTAATATTTCCTGAAAGGATAAATTGGCTTTTAGCAATCCAGTACTGCTTGGCTCCGTAGGAATGTGATAAAATGTTTTCTGATTCGATGGAGAAAGTAGGAGTGACAGGGTTAGTCTTTGTAAATAGTAGGCTAAATCCCGTAATGTGCAGCCGAGTTTGAGAGACAAGGATGTTATAGGAGGAGAGGAGGAAATATTTTGGCAACTAGGGTTTTGACAGGAGCCAACTAGTTCCCATTTTATCAAACTAACAACTCAAGGCCTACATTACTATCTCTGATACGGATCAGTCCCTCCCTATACATCTCTTTACGTGATGTGATCTTACTTCCTCCCCGAACTCCTTATGGACACTCTCAGAGTTACGACATATCTCTCTCCTCCCCATATCACTGATATCAAGGACTTTGAGCCAAGAAAATAAGTCTCGAACCAGTAGTCTCGGCTTAAATTCCCTGTCAAAAAGAGTAAGTAGTTCCATCGCCTTGCTATCTCTCTATACGGAAGACTCCGATCTGTCCCTCATCATCATCTCCCTCCTGACGAAAAAGCAGGGACGGAATATGCAGAGGAAGGCTAAATATAGCGACGAGTGAAAGCAGACTTTCACTCTAGACCAAAAATGGATAACGGGCATTTCCATACGGTCCCCCACTATCTTCTCAACTCCTCCGATATCCTCTACGCTAGGTTTGATGAACTGGATCCAGAGGAGTGTAATGTGTAATGCATTTAGCAACTTAACATTCTCTCTTCTAGTTAGTAACTAGTGCGAGTGTGTAGGCCCATTACTGTCCGTTATTATCATTTCCATTCACAACTCCGGAAGCAACAACTGAGATGGACTCTGAGAGAGAGAGAGAAGTATTTTGAGGAGTCTGGCCGTACTGGAGGAAACTGCACTTGTAAACTCTTACTTTGTCCAATTTATTGCCACTTTCACTCAGCATTTCCCAGCTCTTTATTCCCATTGTAGGCCCTTTAGTTCCTTCGGAACATACGTATGTCATTTCAACTGTACGGAATAAAGCATATATATGGGGACTATAAACCCTATTATTACAGCTCTTCCTCTCTCTCGTAACTGGGTTTCTGCAAAATACACCCAACTATTATATCTCATATGATATTTTGAGCCTGTCTCCATCCCAGTGCAATATCTGCAGATTAGCAGGCCTCCTCTCTCCTCATCGAATATGATAGTTTTCTCTGAGTAGAAACGGATCAGGGATGTTGGGATTGTCGGAGTCGTCAAATCTGTGTCAGTCCTTTTAGAATCCTCGCAATAAAGCTCAACTTGTCCCCCGGTCCTCGCTTTCCCCATCCTAATAATATTCGTAAGTACTACTCAAGCCTATCTATCTCTTACTCCGCTCTACGCCCATCATCAGCAAACTATCAGAGTAGAAGTAATCGCGGAAGAGCATTTCCTCAAAATCTGCAGATATCTCCATGAATAGTAATACTTTCATTGGAAGAAACAAGAGTGGAGTCCTCGTAATAATAGTGTATAAATATCCCGTGCGTATATAGTAATATTTTCATTAAATCCAAAACGCTCCTCTCATATCCTCTCCACAGAATCCTGATTTATATTAACTCACACTTACAGCTAGTCATTCTTATTCACTCCTCCGAACTGGTGCAATGCAGTAGGAGGGGGCAAATTGTAGGGAAATACAAAAAATTTAACATCTCATTAGATCTCAAGGGAGGCTCGGTGTCTTAAGTCTAACATGTCAAGATGCGTAGGCAGGAGCCGACTTGAAATTTCTTCCCTACATACCATGTTTATGTATGTATTTAGGAACGACTTGGAAAAATACTGAACTTTCTCAAACTAGCAGCTCTCTCTCGGCTAACATTTTCAAAATCCAACTTTCGTGGATAAACAGGAGAACAAGCGTAGAGGAGGACGAGGGAGTTGTTGGTTCCGTGACGACTTTGAATGATGAAGGACTTCTTTTACACCCGATGCAGAATCCTTGGGAATCCATGTGGCCAGGTCTACGGCTTTGCTAATGATTCCCACGTTAATTTATTTTGCCAAGAGCTAACCAACTTCTAGTTATTAGGAAGGAGGTCTTGGAGCTGGGCTGTAGTTTCCGCACTCTTCAAAGCTTATTCCTCCAGCTTCAGGCAATAAAAGAGAGAGAGTTGATGTAAAAGCTGCGGGGAAAGGGTTTAGTGGTAGGGAATGGCTGAAGGGGTTATAAATTGCATGTGAGGTCCTTGTAATAAGAATGTTGATAAGACAAGGTAAAAGTGGATTCCCATATGTCACATTCAATTTAGAAGTAAAGTGACATCCTCTCCTTCCTCTATTCAAACTTCTTGGGGTGTGGAGGAGAGAACGTCCGTCTCTGAACTTCTTGAGCAGTCCTGATACACAGAGGCACACCTATAGGCCCTGTCGACAGAACTTTAATAAATGTTAGGCATAGTGCTGAAAGGTCTCGAGTCCTTCCCAAAACCCTTACTCTGAAGATAGATCCAGATCGAGTGAGATCGTTGGGTTGGTTGGATTGGGCCATCTTCCTTATAAAGAACGTGCTCCTGAAATGTATTCACATGTGAATACATGAGAAGTACATCTGTGTCAGATTCTTGAGAGTGTAAAGCTTGCTTTCATAAAATTTATCCCTCTACTTGACCCACTTGCTCTTACAAAAGATTTCCCCCTTCCCCGGATTGATGAGACTTTTTGGATCTTTAATGACAGGCCGTCTGCCGGCATTACTATTACTTTTAGGCCTCAGTTTTGGTTTCCTAAACCTTCTCACTCCACTAAGCCCTCTAGAGAGGATCCCTGCGGAAAGTTCTGAAATTAAAATTTGGAGTTCTGAGCGTAAATATGAGAGGAAACGCATTCTTTATATGCGGGAACATACATAACCCAGGTTATAACTAGTAATAAGAAGTAAATTATTTATTACTCAGCTTTCTTTCCTCGTCCCTGAGTTCAGAGCACTTGATATACATTTCAGTACTAAGCTCTTGTAAGTCTAGTTAATACTTTGAAGGTGCCCGTACTACCTCCTCTCTCATGTGAGCTTTCTCTGGATAGAGCTCCACTGAAACGCTTGAGCAAATTGACTCCGATACTACGCTCCTGCCTCTATCACTTTTAAACCCTGTGCATCATCACTACCAACTACCGCACGGTGATGAAGTGTGGGTTTCTGTTCATGTGGATTGGTGGTAGATGAGCCTGAAATTATTATGCGTTTTCTCCGTTATGACTGAAGGCCTGATAGACAATTTGTGTGAGAGGAGCCTTCGCGATTATGCGGTTTACTGCTTCCTTCTTCTGAGGTAATGAGCGGAGTGTAACGCACCCAAGATCAAGAGTGATCTTTTCAGGTTCGTAATTGAATCTGGTGTGTGTGTGTGCTTATGTGTTTTTCAACAGGGATGAAACTTTTGTAGATCAAATGGGATATGATATATTTCCCAATGGGTGGATTACGATTGTAGGGTGCTAATCTACTGGATAAGAGCTTAGTGGACTGTATAATTTATTGCGGATGCAAACCCAAAGAAACTGCCTCAAAATTCCCTGTTGCCTCAAATTCACTAACTAGCTCATATAGCTAGCCAGGAAAACGTCCCTTGTACCAAGTACTTGTGGTGAAAATGAGTGGACAAAACAAACCGGAAGTTTTCTAATTAACACAGATTCAATCAATAAAATCCCCGAATTTATTTCCCTTATTTCCCGTCAGAATATAAACAAATATATATATAGGAACAGCTTCCTATTTCCATCGAAATGCTAACTTTACTTCTGTCTATGTTTCAGTACCTTTGACCCTAGCTTCTACGAAACCTAAGATGGTACTTTCTAAGGGCTACTCTACAATAAGAGCACCTTTGGGCTACAGAATTACTCCCTAAACCGAAGCCTGTATCTGCCCTTACGAGCTACAAAAATAGTTCTCCCTGTCACGAAGCAGTCTAAATTTGCACTAACTATTTCTGTGCTTTACAATCAGTATTGCTGTGACTTTCAAAGTCACCTTAAACATACAATCTAAATTTAGTCAATAACCTTCAGTTCATGCCTCTTAGACATCGAACCATTTCTAGACATTTCAAACTTTCCTATACATTCATATAGCTAATAAATATTATAGGAGTTTACATATTATAGGAATTCACAATCATTCATTTACAATCATTTATGTTATAAGAGCTTAAATCAAGAATCCTCAGAATCTTACACTTGTTAACATATCGTTACACTAATTAGAATAATCTAACTATCTCTCCCTTTAGAGGTTGAAGAGAACTCTGATTCTCTCATCCCGAAATGAGATGTCGAAATGGAATCTCAAATTCCATTTCCCTGCTCATGCTTACTACAAACATATAGTATTGGGGCGAAATGGAATCGCAAAAACTCTAATGTTTATGTCATTTAAAGGTTACATATTCTTCTGAGATCTATGCTTACATGATCTAACAATAAATATAATATTATTCCAAACAATGATTAGTATTCTAGGCCCATTTTCATCCTGGTTACTTATCCCTAGGATTTACCATTTCATAATTAGCCTATGCTTAACTATACAAAAACTAACATTATAAAATGAGCTTTGGTATCCTTCCCTGTGGATAAAATCTTCTGATTTCATTTCAGTATCCTTAAGGGATACTGTGGGGATGATGCTGAAATATCAGCGACAAAATCGAACCTCTGGGGGAGATACCATAGGTCGAAACATAATACATAAAAATAACATTTTAAATTAGCTATGGTATTCTTCCCTATGGTTGAATTCTTCCAATTTTATTTCAGTATCCTTAAGGGATACTGGTAGGACTATTCTGAAATAGTAGCTGAGAATTTTAACCATAGGAAGAGGTACCATAGGTCAATACATATTAGAATTTAACATATAAATTCAATCCATTAGAATTTATCCCTGATAATATTCCTGATAAATGCCAATAAGTTCTAGAAAATATGCCTCATAAATCTGACATACAATTTCATCCATACTTTTCATAATTCTAAACCAAAATACTTATTTTAAGCTGGTTAACTGATTATGCTCGAATACATACTGGCCCCCGATGAGACGCTGCAGCAGTGTCTCATCTAATCCCGTAATTCGAGCCCTAAGTCTTAGTGTCGGATCCCCTGCGGTAGACTCCGATTTGACTGGTTGCTTGATCCCGGTACTTCCGGCAGTTAGTCCATACTATGTGGCACCAACTTCGCTCGTTCTTGTCCCCGGAACTTGACTCTACTCTGTGGTGATGTCATCGTGAACTTGGACATCTGGATCATCCGATCCCTGGCCCACCCACTCCAAAAACCCACCCGTTGTCGAGTTGCCGTTTCCGTTGGAAGTCCACTTTTTGCTGTTGCGACCCTGGGCTTCAGTACCGCTCACGATAGCTGGCCCACCCACTCCATAAACCCACCCGTTCTCGAGTTGCCGTTTCCGGTGGAGGTCGTCTTAATTTGGGCGTGACTCTGGTGCGTCTCGCTCCACAGATTCCTTGGCCCACCCTTCCGAGTTTCCCACCCGGTTTCCAATGTCCTGCAGTGATTGATGGTGATGTCAGCGTCGCTTTGGGCACCTGGATCCTCAATCGCTGGACCGCCCACCTCAAAAACCCACCCCGTCAGAGATGCCGTTTCCAGTGGAAGTCCGCTGAGCTTCACCCTGACTTCGGGCCTTTGTATCTCTCTGGATATCTGACCCACCCAAAACCAAAAACCCACCCGTTGTCGAGTTGAAGCTTCCGTTGGAAAGTCAGTTCTGCAGTTTTTAATTTTCTCCAGAGGTCAATCGATTCATGGAAACAGTAATATGTCGTTTCGACTATTAATTTAAATTCACTTCATGAAAATCTATGAAACGATCTGACCTGATGAGAAGCCTTTAGTTTTAGGTGCGGGGCTCTCCGCACGCTTGTGTGGTTGCTGGTCGGTTCAGCAAGACCGGATATCCCAGGTAGATGTGACGAGTCCTGAGCCATTACATGGCTAAGCTATGGACCCAAGGAGTCTTGACGAATGCTATGCCTCATGAGGTCGTCAAGTCCCTATTTCTGTCCCCACCCTTCCACTGGAACTCCTAGTCGAGTAAACTTGATACCCACCCACTGATGTTTTGACGTTGATCTCCACCCACCCGATGATGCGATGTCAATCCAACCGTCCGTTACTCTTCTGCTGTGGAGTTGTTGACCTCCATCCACATGATGTCAATCTCCAACCCACCCCTGATGGTCTTCACCGTTACGTCCGATAACCGATGAACTTTTGATGAAAATTCCGTACTCCAATACGGTTGTCTCCGATGTCTTCACTCACCCCGGTGATGTGAAGTTTCAGGAAATATGGTCCTCTCGAGTCCCATGTAACTCGAGTTGTCCGTCAATCAGCGTTCCCTTTAACCAAGTTAACCCCGTGTTCGGCGATTAAAATATGTTTCCCGATAAAATATTTTGAAACGAGCTGACCTGGACTGGAGTCTGTTGTGTTTATCGTGCGGGACTCTCCACACACTTTTGCAGTTGCTGGTACCGTTCAGCAAGACGATGGAATCCACGGAGGGAAAAGTCCTAGGTGAATCCTTGAGGGCCGCTTCTTCTGGTGAACCTTTTTCTAAGGTACTGGGTCGATCCGGTTCGAAGGACCAAAATGTAGGGTGCTAATCTACTGGATAAGAGCTTAGTGGACTGTATAATTTATTGCGGATGCAAACCCAAAGAAACTGCCTCAAAATTCCCTGTTGCCTCAAATTCACTAACTAGCTCATATAGCTAGCCAGGAAAACGTCCCTTGTACCAAGTACTTGTGGTGAAAATGAGTGGACAAAACAAACCGGAAGTTTTCTAATTAACACAGATTCAATCAATAAAATCCCCGAATTTATTTCCCTTATTTCCCGTCAGAATATAAACAAATATATATATAGGAACAGCTTCCTATTTCCATCGAAATGCTAACTTTACTTCTGTCTATGTTTCAGTACCTTTGACCCTAGCTTCTACGAAACCTAAGATGGTACTTTCTAAGGGCTACTCTACAATAAGAGCACCTTTGGGCTACAGAATTACTCCCTAAACCGAAGCCTGTATCTGCCCTTACGAGCTACAAAAATAGTTCTCCCTGTCACGAAGCAGTCTAAATTTGCACTAACTATTTCTGTGCTTTACAATCAGTATTGCTGTGACTTTCAAAGTCACCTTAAACATACAATCTAAATTTAGTCAATAACCTTCAGTTCATGCCTCTTAGACATCGAACCATTTCTAGACATTTCAAACTTTCCTATACATTCATATAGCTAATAAATATTATAGGAGTTTACATATTATAGGAATTCACAATCATTCATTTACAATCATTTATGTTATAAGAGCTTAAATCAAGAATCCTCAGAATCTTACACTTGTTAACATATCGTTACACTAATTAGAATAATCTAACTATCTCTCCCTTTAGAGGTTGAAGAGAACTCTGATTCTCTCATCCCGAAATGAGATGTCGAAATGGAATCTCAAATTCCATTTCCCTGCTCATGCTTACTACAAACATATAGTATTGGGGCGAAATGGAATCGCAAAAACTCTAATGTTTATGTCATTTAAAGGTTACATATTCTTCTGAGATCTATGCTTACATGATCTAACAATAAATATAATATTATTCCAAACAATGATTAGTATTCTAGGCCCATTTTCATCCTGGTTACTTATCCCTAGGATTTACCATTTCATAATTAGCCTATGCTTAACTATACAAAAACTAACATTATAAAATGAGCTTTGGTATCCTTCCCTGTGGATAAAATCTTCTGATTTCATTTCAGTATCCTTAAGGGATACTGTGGGGATGATGCTGAAATATCAGCGACAAAATCGAACCTCTGGGGGAGATACCATAGGTCGAAACATAATACATAAAAATAACATTTTAAATTAGCTATGGTATTCTTCCCTATGGTTGAATTCTTCCAATTTTATTTCAGTATCCTTAAGGGATACTGGTAGGACTATTCTGAAATAGTAGCTGAGAATTTTAACCATAGGAAGAGGTACCATAGGTCAATACATATTAGAATTTAACATATAAATTCAATCCATTAGAATTTATCCCTGATAATATTCCTGATAAATGCCAATAAGTTCTAGAAAATATGCCTCATAAATCTGACATACAATTTCATCCATACTTTTCATAATTCTAAACCAAAATACTTATTTTAAGCTGGTTAACTGATTATGCTCGAATACAACGATGTTGTAGAGTGGAATCAGTACTTTCGTATTATGTTTTCATGGTCATAAAAAAATTATCATTCCTACAATTGGAGTTTGATGTGCATTCGGATGTTTCGGAATGGTGCTTTAGTCTAATTTTACTGGACTTTTACAACCGTGCATGAATCTCGAAGAGCCATGCTTTTGTGTGAGCGGTATATCGTCAATAGTTAGTCAGTCATAAGGAAATGAAGCACTGTATATAATTTTTTAAATCGAAAAATGGATATCCTTGAAACATTCAACGAGACTATTATCATTTTTAGAAATATACTTTTGTTAAACATTGATGTTGGGTGTGGCGTCGATTAAAATGAAGAGATTAACACGTGCAACAATTAGATAGGCATTCAAAGCGATTCGCAAATAATCACTTTACACGATGACGATGACGTAGGCTGAGATGTTGGACAAACCCCATTTTTGATATTATACGAATAACCCACATAAGGATCTCAAAATGACAAGGCTCAAGAACAGTCTTATCATTTGTATCCCATCATAAACACTATATTGTTAAAAAAACTGGAGTTTTTTTCTTAAATATAATCGTTCCCTACACACATATAGGTCCACAATTCTCTATATGCAACATTAAAAAACAGGAAAGGCACACGAAATGTAAAAAGGCGCCTCTCCTTTTTGTAGAAAGGGAAATTTTTACTTTGAACTAAAAAAAGTGGTATACTTAATCGTCCCTTTCTCCCTATGTTAAAGCTTGTAGTTCATTGCTAGAGCTGACGTGGAGGAATATGCATTGGACTAGGAAATTTCCCTTTCATCTTCTTACTGGCTACTTTTTGATATTCATGCTCAAATGCCTATCATTCACCCCTGGGTTAACAATGAGATTATGAGATAAAAAAAGAGTGAAGGAGTAAAAGTAAGAGGAAAGTTCCCTCTGCCGAACTTTGACATTCTCTTAAAAATTAGATACGGTGTACTAGTAAGCAGAACCAAGGTCCCCCTGCCTTAATCCCGAAGCCAAAGTCTCTTTTTCTAAACTCGATAAAAGGAATCTGGCTTTTTCATCTTGCTCAGAATCGGATGTTGCTTTAATTATTTCTTATCTTGCGTTGATTCACCTGGTACACAGACAATCCCCTCCTGCTTCACCAACTTCCAACCTTTTCCTGATTTATTGATCCACTTTGAACTCACCCACCTTGCCCCGAGAGGAGAGAAAAAAGTCTTTGAATCCACCGACTTGATTAAGCTTGCAGATTTAAAATCCCCTTGTATCAGACACTGGATAGCTTAGAGGAAACCTCAAAGAGGATAGGAAACTGTCTCCTCTTCCGTTCTCCTTCCCTCTGGTTTATTAGAATATTTTTCTCGAGGGTATTCCTATAAGCGAGTATCAGGCTCGGTATTCTAAACGGACAACACGCAACCAAACATGGAGAAAGTTTTAGGGCTCTCCGGAGCCTCCGGCTTGGACGGCAGGACAGAGGACAGACCTTATGCTTTTTTTTGAAGAATCACAGTTTCGCAATCCCGAATTATAACCACGGTCTTCCCTCTAGTTAGTTGGGAAATAAAACGTGAAAGAAAAGGAGGAATTTGGAACTTGGAATTCCTATGGTTTTCCATAAATATTAAACAGTGGGATTATTTATAGAAGGATTGAATGGTAGTGGTATTAGATTATATGTAAATATCCATTATTAAATCTTGATAGAGATGTGTCCTGACAATAGCAGAGTCCGCACTCAGGCACAACAATATAAGTAGTCAGTTGGAAAAGGCTCTTTCCTCATATTTTAATTTCACGTCCCCCGTCTCTCTATTCCTTCTCCTTGCTTCAGAAGAAGAAGAAAAAATTAAATTCTGAGTTGTACAAAAAGTGGAGGATTATTCATTCCACAGAGAGGAAATTGTTAGATGGTTCTTTCACTATCTGTGCAAAATCTTGTGAGGAAGAGGCTCTGTTTTCCAGCTCATAGAGGCAGGAGCAGGGGATTTCTATTACCGCACTATTCTTCCAGCACCGTTGACGTAAAGAATATAAGGCTTTGAAAACATTGAAATACATATTAGAGGGGAGACGTTGTTGAAGGAGGAAATCCGGTAGCTTTAAACAGCATATTAAAGGACGAAAAAAGAGACTGATTTAGTCCAAAATGGATGTGGGACTCATCTCCTCATAGTTTTTTTCTTTGGTTTTGGTTCGATGACTTTTCCTTCGTAATGCATATAGGAGTATAGGGGATTGATTGTGCGGGAGGAAACCGGTGCTGGTGCAAGGAGTGCAACAAGACGGGAGGTAAAGCAGTCATTGAATGGAATGGAATTTCTCAGCGGAGTTAGTCTCTAAAAAAGCAATTACCTACATTTCTTTCAGTCCAAATTTAATTCTACGGACTGAATCAATGTTTCAAGTGTTGGAGAGAGCGGCTCTGCTCTATCTAGTATTTCCACCCGCCGAGCCCTTACGCTTCATGGTACAATAACATGGCTTGAGGAGACTCACGGATGTAACACTTCAGTAAGCCAGTCCTCGTCTCCCTCGTTAAAAAATGATCCAAGGGAAGGCGATGGGAGTTCCACTATATATATATATATATTAACAACCTTGTAGACGTATATTCATCTGTTTCATGATCTCCTGTCCATAGGCATACTTTCTCCAGACACCAGCAGAAGTCGTAGTTGATAGTCGAGCTGGAGGACTGATGATATAGTTATGCCTGATGAAAGCGTCTAAACAAAAAAAGAGAAAGTAGGGAAGGACCCCAACGGACTTTCTTTAACCGGTCTTAAATGAGTTTACTTGGAAGATGAATTTCAAAGACCCTCTTGTCGAAGGGATTCAGGTCCTCTTTAACGAAGAGATGGGATAACTGAGAAAGTTTTATTTAAAATTTCAAAGAAAAATATCTCCTTCTCTATTTTGTGCGAAGGGGCTGGAGTAGGGGGCTTGAGGGGCTAATAATTGCTAAGTATAAGCAAAGTTTTGTTCGAATGTTGAACTCCCCACTTTATGTAACTACTAGCAATTCCAGAGATACGAAATATGCATACGTAACTAGCTGGGAATGCTGACGATAGTTTAGACTTCGACTGTTATGTTAAGTTAGTTCTTCTTCTTTGGTGGCGAGGAGTGCTCTGGCTTGGCTATGCATAATATGCGCTACAACACGATGTTATAGAAGTAATAAGTACTAGCCCAGTTCTGAAAAGATCTCAGGAGGTTAAGAGGTAGTAAGTTGGTTTAGTTGGCCTGGAAGTTGAGGGTCTTTGGAGGCAGTGGCAGTGATGATGATCGGAGAGAGGCTCTCTGCCCTCTTCAGTACTCGGAAATGATAACAACTTTATACCGTAAGTAAGGGCACATTAAAGTTTGGAATTTGTGGCTTCATAAAGTTTATGGAATCTGAGAAAGATTTCCATATTTCCATCTCGGAGAAAAGAGAGGAAGTGAGACGTTGGTTCATATTAAAGGAGAACGTGAACGTAATACCTAGTCGGAGATAAAGGACGGCTTTATTGAAATTCTATGCAGTTGGAAAGGAAGAATCTCTCTTTCTCGTCTTCTTCAGCTTCTTAAAATTTAGAAGACAGAAGAAGAACAATCTGAGCCAAGGAATGTATCCCTCTTTTCCCACGATTCCTTCTCGTACTTAAGCCAAAATGATAAGAAATCTAAAAGAATAGGAGAGGAGAGAGAAAGTAGCATCTCAAGAATTGTGGTCCGTGGAATACAGAACATATTTATGGCTAAACTGAGTGAGCCCAATAATGGAGGATTTCCATCTATATTTATGAAAGAGTGGATCAGTCGGCAGGGGCGGGGGTGAGGGGCGTAATCTACTCATAACAATTTAATAATTGAGGAGATTGGGTCCTTAATCCGTGGTTGCGTTAATTTATAGACTATATATATATAAACAAATTATGCATTAAATATTATGTTAAACTAATGATATTTATTAAATTTAATTAGCAGTCAATAATTTTTTTCTGAATTAATATCTAACAATCTAACCCTTATAATATTTATAAAAAATGTAGAATATCGAGTTTTTTTGTAGTTTATCATTCATCCTAGTTTGGTGTAAATGATGGCATTGCACATAATAGTAAACTATATTCCTAATTAGTTTTTTTTAGCTAATTGTATCCTACCGAACTTTCCAGAGAGAATGTTGACAAACATTTTTGTATATTGCGTTGTTGATGTGCACTGCAATACAAGGTTCCATGTTAATTGTACTTGTGATTGCAAACGAGAAAGATGCAATATCATTATCTCGAGTTTTCCTTTGTTTCAAAATGGGACTAATTTAGTTTTTAAAGTGGTTTTACATTCAACTAAAGTTTTAATGTAGTTAGTAGCCAGTTTTGTAGTTTTTTACACTCAGCATTATTCAAGTGGATTCTAAAAGTTTGAGCTAGATACGCCCCGACACGTAGGGTCACATTTGGAGACGGATCTACACGGTTAGTTGAACTATCGCAGCGTTTCTTTAAATCAAAGTATGTTTTTGACGCACTGATGGTATTATAATATAACATACTATCTAATCTGTTGACCAAATTCACTTTCAATTCAGATGCAAATTATCGCGTAATCGGATTCCAGCGTATCCCAAGCCTACAAACATAATAATTTTTGCATAAATCTGGTATATGTCAACTATTCGTATGAAATTCCAACAAAAAGTCGATTCTTTCTGTGATTTCCAATGCAGTCAGAATGCTTCTGCCAGAGAAAGTTATTTTGGGATATCGAAGAAGGTATTAGGTGTAATATCAGTAGAAATCACATCACGGCAGCAATTCCTCATATCCTTCAACCACTACACCCGACCTTATACCACACACTTTCACCATCATCAACTAGTCTCAAAAGCGAGGGGTAGAAATTACATATATTCAATATTTATAGGCTTGTGAGACTACGAATCCCAATGCTTTCCCATTCCCCCAAAAACGGAAAGAAAGATGAGTAATTTTTGATAAAATGAAAGGAGAACAGGCTTCTTACATCAATACTCTCAGCTCCTAAAACAGCCAACTTTCTCTACCCCTTTCCCATAGACTTTTCCTCTTTCAGCTCCTGACACTTGTGTTCCTTTCCATGAGGAAGATTGAGGATGATAAAAAATGTGAACAAAGAGCCGGCGGCTTTGGCATAAATGGATGAAAATGATTTCGAGAAGCCATGTCACGGCATACCACCATCCATTTCCAAAGAGCCGATCCCGAACTTCTCTAACCAGATATTTTATGTCTAGTTGTAGCAGTCCCTAAAATACAAATGCCCGGCCGTGGTGGAAGAGAGCTGGAAGAAGTTAGCATGGCTAATACAGACAGATTCAGAAGCTTTTCTTGGCAACGAAATTGATCTTCTTGAGGCTTGAGAGAAGAGGAAGAGGAGGCAGTAGAGTGATAGCAATAAGTCCCGTACTGACCGTAGCGAAATATATATATATATTTATATTGTATCCATATTATCATTTCTTTTTCCGGCTCCAGTCCTAAGCCAAAAGAGTGATATATTTTGTGACAAGCTATTCCCGATTCCTCTTCACTCTGTCCTTTGTTTGCGGAGCTATATAGTTTTTTATCCCGATTCCGAAACCGTCTTATGATTATGGTGGATTTACTTCTGATGGTCGGTTTGAAGAGCTGAAATGATGGGAAGTTTTAGAGTCAGTTGTATGGAACTAAATCCAAGGAGGATCCCTTTCCTACCGACTCGTCCATGAAATAATATCGGATCATTTCCTGCCCGCTCCTGTAGTTAGGTTTAAATGAACAACTGGAGCTGGAAGATTAGAACTTATTTATACTCCCATTTTCCCTATAATGGGAATTTCGATCTGGTTAAGGCATTAACATAACAGCAGGAGGGTTTAGTTAGTTGTTGGGAATGATGGAATGCGTATTCCAAATTCCGGTTCATTTCGAAATGATCCATTGTTTTACTTTAATGGTAAGGAGGGGTGGGAAAAGTGCAAAAATGCTAATAAAAATAAATAATTAGATAGAAGAGTGATTGCAAAGTGCTGGGATTTTTTCATAATGCACATTCTACATTCCTTCAGGGAACAAGATTAACATCAACTTTGCATTAAGACACATTGAAGAACAGATTCTGTGATAACTGAGCCCGGCGCTGTGCCAGTAACTTTTTTGGGATTAAGATATAAAACCTCTGCTCTAGTTCGAAGCCATTGTAATCAAAGTTCATAGAGAGCCGAGAAGAGTAGAACGCTACCAACTATATCCGTTTAGCCTTAAATGTGAGGAAGTTAGGAAATTATGCATATAATAATAATGTTCTTGCATAACATTGTCTACAGGACAAAGTACTTTCGTTGGCTCTTGGAAAACATGACCCCAGACCCACATTACAGGCCTAAAGTAATGAGTTAAGTAAAAGTAAATTTGTTTATAACCAAGCAAACACAGCCATTCTAACTTTACTTAGCTCATGAGCGGAATATTAAATTTATTGCTACGCTGCCTTCCCACTCGTGGAGATTCCAATTCACGGGTGGGAATTTTATCTATAATAAAAAAATTTAGAACGAGACAGTATTGCAAAAAAAGTTAAGATATACACCAAAACAACAACGGTCAAGGATTAACATGTCGTGGCCTGAAAGCTAATTCGTTCAATAATCGTTAAAACACTCTTCATGTGACAAATAGTAGACACAATTTCTTTAGAATTTCACAAGTCACAGATGCAATGGATTATTGACTGACCAAGTCTATTTATAGCTCGTATTTTCGATTTGTAATTGTTGTAATAATAAAAAGTGATCGCATATTTCTAGAATTGCCGATAATGTTAGTCGGAGGTATGAAAAAGTATCTAATACAAAAGGATTGCAAACAACATCAGAAATATTTTCAAGCAAAAGTTGTTTATTTTCCGGTCATCGTCGTTTAGAAATAAATTAAAAATAAAATATTATCGCCCCGATTAGCCAGAGTTGTACTCTGGCATTTTCCCTTTTCAAATATTATTTTACGGACTCCTTTCACTTTTACATTCCCTTTAAATTATAGACATAAATTAATAGGAAAAAGTGACAGGTACATGAATTTTGCCTGTCACTTTATCCACTGAGTTGTTACGGCGTTTTAATTTTTCCAGTCAAACTTCACAGATTGGAATAAAGATATTTTCAGTATGTTGGTTTAGTTTTATTGAAAATGTATTATCAATTCAAAAACTCTGCAGCAGCAACAGCGTATGTCGACATTCTAGAAAGTTCAAAGTGTTTTTATAAATAAATAAATTTTTTCAATGAATAAATTCAAGTTGAAAAAATGCAATTCGTAACGACACAAGTCTTTGAAGCCCAAGCGTTATAATAGGTATATAAAATTAATTAGGTTGTTAATCTTAAGTAAGATTTTGGGCAGAACTTTAAGAATCTTAGTAAGTTACTTGCTTTGCTTTTGCTTCCTCTGCCGTTTTTTCTTTTGAATTAAGATGGACAAAGCATTTTTCATTCCCCTGAAAAAAATATTCGTAAATTAAATGTGAGTGTTCTATCTCCCATGCGGCATTGCCGTCAAATTAGTTCCTAAACGGCAACACTACAATATTGCATCTCGTTAGAATTCTTTTCCAGCTGTTGAGTGTCTGGCTCTACTTGGTAATTAAAATTTGTTGTCTCGTATAAAAAGTTAAATCCTTTTTAATCAGAACGTATATCTACATATTACTTTACTTATCCCTAACTTACTGTGATGGAAAGGGAGATGCATACTTTTTATGAATCAAAAGATTCCGCATTTACATTTTTTTAATTGTAAGTTATAAGATAGGGAAATTAAACAGAGATAGCAGAAGTGATTATATTATGAAGTAGCTAAACTTAATTATAACTTCTTGGGAGGGAAAGATTTCTGGTTCCTGAGCTTCTTTAGAACGGTCACATCATCCGACGTCAACCATTCTACTCGAGACGATGGAAAATCTGAATAAGTTTTTGCCATACTTACGCCATGAACCCTGCAATTTTAACGGAATAAAAAGTAAAAAACTGGAGTCCTTGTAACCAACAATATTTTAGCAAAAACTATTTTTGTGATGGACGTTTTGTTGTTTCTTTTTGTCTGTTCTAGTGCTGAGCTTAGTTCGAGCGGACGCAATTCAGCTAAAACTATTTGCGAATTTAAACAAATTTAACGGCAACAAAGTCTGGCTTTCATTTTTTCGTTAGCATGCTTCTTGCTGTTTAAAAACAGTATTTTACGGAACTATGCACGGCAGCTTTTTTAATTTTTGAACTTGGAGATTGGTTACTGAATCCCGTAATCCCGTTTACCTGCCTTAAGTTTATATTGTCTATTTTGCTTATTTTCACAACTGCTTATGATTTATAAATTAGAGATTGGTTGATTATTGTTGGTCTCAAATCTAAGAAATTGTTGTCAGGCTGCCAATTAGTGAAATCTTAAAATACTATCGGGAAAATAACGATTTCAAAGCAGGGTAGTAACCTGATTCCGCTTATATTCTAAAATTGCACGTTCAAAAACCTCAATACTGTTTCCTAAAGCTATACTACTCTGTCAAGTGAAGGGGGAAGCCAAGCTAATCTGACGGAACCAGCTTTTCCGGATAAATAAAATAGGATAAACTTTCGCCAACAAATCGGCTGCGGGTGAAGTATAGGATTTAGCTAAAGGGGTCAAGTCCACTCCAGCAAAATATAATCACAATTAGTTTTCCATCCACCAAATGAACTGGAGTATGATTTCAATTGCAGTATTTCCCTCATCTCGACATTCTCGACCGTACTTTGGGCACAAGTAACTGGTACTTTTTACGAGGGAACTGGAGCATTCCTATCCAAAGAATATGCTTTTCCGATTATTTTTCCCCACAAAACCCATTCGAGGAAAAATAAAATATCAAGTGGTTACGGTGCTTATAAAATCCTCTTATGGTTCCGTTCCTTGATTTTATTACCGACAAGGACTATAAAGACGACGTTTCATCCCAGACTTGAAGTAATACTAGCCATAACGAATGTACAAAACAAATAAATGGCCTCTCTCCTACAATTCCATATATATCCCATTTATTTATATATATTTCTGGACAAATATTTTGTTACTTTCGCAAAATTATTAGAGTCGTTCTTTCTAACGCACTCCGTCTCCGTATAAAATAACATTTCCAAATAGGAAAGAAGCATTAACTTTTCCTATCTCTCTTATTATTATGACTGTCATATGTATTTAGGAACTGGTCAAAGGGTACTTCATGGGAAATATATGCCGTAATCCATACGAAATGATTTAGTAAGTGAAAGGAACGAATCCTGCCCCATTCCTAGTTATTTCACGGCCTTTCTCCCTCTCTCTCTCTCTACCTATAAAATGCACAATTTCCATTTCCAGACATGAAAATCCACAACTAAAAATACTTCTAGACGGAGGAAAGGCACTTCCACGGATGATTAGACTTTATAAGAGATATCGCCAATGTTTTACTTCCAGTCAAACTCAGAAGTGTTGTAACTTTTCGAGCCGTCTCTCCTTTATCGGAGTCTCCTGCTTATTTCCCATGTTTTAAAAACGAAATGTAGACCCTGCTGCCTCTATTATCCTCTCCGAAACAAGTACATGACATAATATATTTTATAGTCGAAAAGTAGTGGAGAAGAATGCAAAACGGCAGGGAAGGAATAAGTTCAAACTATTCCTCTATTCTCTAATCCTCATGTATAATCAGATTGGAAGGGAACATGAAAGAGGGCTGTCGAAACAAATTGGAAGGTGTTCCTGAATGGAAAACTTTGATGGAAGAAAAGGAATTAGTTGTTTAGAAATCTTGTTTGAATTCCGTTTCCTCCTCCTCGAGAGTGCGGTATTTCTCTTGAGAAATGCTCTCTTCCTCCAGACGGAATAAAGCCCGGCCCGAATAATAAGAGCAGAGGACATCGGGTCGGGAAGAGGTGTGAAGAAGGGCTCTCGTTTTTACTTCACATCCCATTATTAGCACAAGTAGAAATCATCATCTGGTAGCCTAGGATAGGCCTTGTCTATACCCAACACCACCGGCATCACCCCCTCCCCTCCGTCAATAATCCTGAAGGAGAGGAGAAAGTTAGGAGAAAATAGGAAATTCCAAGGGTTCATCGAAAAGGAATAAACGAATCTGGGATTGAAAAGATAGGAAGGACCTCTTCTTTTTATCTTCCGCCGAACTAAAGACAATAGAGAGCTTCTCCGCTCCGTTCCATTGTACCGAGAATATCCCCGACACGACGACCACTCCCACTCCCACCACTACAGAAGTAGAGAGTAAATCCATGGACTAATACCTTCAGATAGAGGAGCAACTACTCAACCTACTACCGAGTTCAAAAGTCTGTCCATATAATATTATATATGGGCAAGGAAAGGTACGATATAAAAACGAAGATTGAATAGAAAGGTTTGTTGTAGAAGAGAGTTCCCAGCGTTTGTATCTTGCATAGCTGGAGGGTTCGGAGAAAATGTTTTACTGGCGTCGATCTCCTTGTCAGAAACAGGAGATTGTCAGATTGGCGGATATCTCTGTACTGGGAGTAGTAGAAGTCGTAGAACGATCATGAACTGGAATCGCGTAGAGAGGGAGAGAGGATTTTATTTGATAACCTTTTGGGATGGAAGAGATCAAGTCACCGAGGCGGTGAAGATGGAGAATAGGTGGAATCCGATGGACCTCGTCGAGAAGCAGAAAGCTTCTGCAAAAACAAATATGTTATCGCCATCTCCTTGAGGAGAGAAAGGGACGTCTGCATCACAACATAACTCAAAAACATTTCCTTATTCCCATCATCTATCTATAGATTTATTTGGACTTTAGCTTGTCCCAAAACTTCTCGTCCTTGGCCACATCTCAATATCTCATCCGTGACAAGGCTCGGGTCCAAAGATCCTTCTCCTCAAATCGGTCTGCCCTTTCTGAACTTCTCGAAAAAAGCGAGAGAGAAGCTGGAGTTATTGTTTAACTCCTGTAACAAAATGCATGTACATTGCCACTTTATGCATGACATACTATCAGTATAGGAACATGACAGGGCTTAATGGTGGTGGTCGGGCCTGATTGTTATTGCTACAATTAAGCGGAAGAGAGGATCAACGCGGCGTTTTTTGGGGATGGTTTGTTGAAACTGCCATTGTTGAATTTGGATTATGTACTACGAGTTTTTTGACGGATAGGGAGAGCGAGAATAATATCTTGGGAAGTATTTTGTTTTCATGGGGCTGGGTTTGAGCGGTGGTTGAGTGAGATAAGTGACGGAACATGACATTTCTGGCTGTGGACTAGTGTAGTCGAATTGTAGCTCTTGTAATTCTCCAACTTTGGCAATATCCTTTCCTTGCACTCCAAAGAATCCCGTTTCCAGTTCCCCTGGCTATAGAGAAGTAGGATCAAGCTCCTATGCAGAGAGAAGAGTGTCTGAAATTGGGACAGGAATGGATAAATGGAAGTTGGGCTGTCGGAGGGATGTCCTTAGTGGTTCCTTGGTGTTTTAAGAAGAGAAAGTCAGAGGAAGTTGAGGCAATGAGGGAGAGGGAGAAAGCCTGAAGAATTGTTATTCCAAGAAATGTGACAATATCTTGCTTTATCGGATTGTTTTCATTCAATTTTTGTCAACTTACTCTATAAACATGAACTGCTCTTCGGCAGAGTGGCTCTCCACTCATCTCCTCATCCATGAAGAGCTGAAGGCACTGTACATTCGACTCAATGGTTTTGTAACTTAAACAAGTACCCATGCACTTTCCCACTCCCGTCTTCAGATCCTTACTCCTCTTCTTTAGTTCCATTTCCAACTTAATTCTACTCAATACTAAGGAGAAACAAGGATGTGAAGGGGGAGTCTTAATTTTTTCCTTAAGCCCCCTCATTTTTATTTGACAAGGAAATGGGAGAAAGGAAGAGAGCTCTTGGGAATCCGACGGCCTACAAATCGTTTCACAGCCTCTAAACACAAAGTCAGGGCTTAGCTCGCGGAATCATTACGCTGCGACTGTGGGATTCGATTTTTGAAATTTAAGAACCCCCTCAATCCTCTTGATTTCCTTAACATCCTTTGTGTTTTTGTATTCAGTGGAGTAAGGGAGGATGTCAATGCTTCTCGAGATGATTGGATTTAAATGGTAATTGTATTTGCAGAGTGTCGGAGAGCGGAAGGTTTGAGGATCTTAGGAGAAGACATATCGGATTGAAAGTGGCTAAAGGGAAAAGATGGATCGAGGCGGGGGTCAGTACTGCTCGGACGAAGGGGAGTTCTCCCTTCCCGAAGGCGTCGATCTTGTCGGAGTGGATAGTTCGAGGAAGCCGACTTCATCATATCAACATCAACGGCGGAAGAAGCCACCTTCCTGGAAGGCAGCGGTGAAGCTGGTCGTCATCAACATGTTTGTATGTGCACTGGTCCTCGGCTACGCCTTGATCGGCTCATTTGTCTTCCTCGCATTAGAAAATCATCGGAATACGGGATCGGGTGTCCAAGTATCGGCGAGTGTGTATCCCCCAGGCCGCCGGGGAACTAACTTGACAATGGCAATCTTAAACAGTTTACAAAGTGACCAAATCCAACAACTCAAGAGTGACACGGTGCGTAACATTTGGGATATCACACTGAGCATGAACATCCTCTACCCGGATAACTGGACCAAAATGACTTCAGAAGAAGTTGGAAATTTCCAACGGTTTCTCCTTGAACGAGTTCTAACTATTGTGGAAAATGCCACTGTTCAAGAGACTCCTTATCCCTGGAACTTTCCCAGGGCATTTCTCTTCGCCTTAACTACGCTAACCACAATCGGTAAGTACAAAGGTCACTCCGATTCCCTCCTCCCTAATAAAACTTTCACGACTCGAATGCCACTCGAATTTATCCTAGCCAAACTTTACTTGAACTGGATTCTTATGAAAAATGAGCTCAGATTACTCACACCATGGCGATTCCTGGCGTGAGCCAAACAGTCCACCATTCATCCCGCTCCTAAAGCCCCTTTGTCACTTTTACATGACCATTTGCTTTTCTAACTCCCAGTCTATTTGACTTCCCGATCCTGGCTCGAGCTGCAGAGTAGTCGGATCGACTTAGCTAAAATCCTGATTCACTTCGAGACCCCTTTATTTTATCTCTTAGGCCCCAACGATCCACTTTTTCAATTACTTTTCCTTCTGGGTCAACAGCATTGGTCACTGACTATTCGGCTTTAATCAATAAAAATATTACAAGACAGTTTAGTTTAGGTTTTACTACTCCTTACTCCTGAACGTATTCCTTTGGTTTAGGCACCATGCTTTGTTACTCTAAAAACTGTGGTAGGTAGTGAAACAAATGAGAAAAATACAAACAAATAGACAGAGAGGGCTGGATTGAGTTGAAAACTTGTTTTCTGTGTAATGTTTATAGCATCGGATTATCTCGTTGATTTAGAAAAATCAAGAAAAATTTATACTTCTCCAAAATTTTAGATTTAAAGGATTCGACATCGAAGTTTTGGAATAATGCTTCCATTCCATTCTATATTCTTTATAACTGAAAACATCTACTATGTAATATATATGCTCCTATAACTTTTTAGCGACAAAAATATTGATTTAGTATATAACCGTACGCTAGAGCTTCCATTCTACAGTGTTATCATTTCTCATATCTCTACGCCAAAACTAAAACAAATTGAATTCACATAGGTCTCAATATTATCGACCATTTTGATTCAAAAATACATCTGGAACGGAACTATATTTCATAAAAACTTAGAACATTAGATAAAAAGGTTGTGGGATTCATTGTCTGCCGTTGGCCTTAGGCATAGTTAGCCCCAATTTAAACTATAATTGATAAATTGGCCATATCCAACCTTTATAAAGGTATGAAAGTACCCATAAAGTGATAAGGTATTTTCTGATCTGTATCATTCAAAAAATATAGGGAAATTTTTTTCATCTTTCGAGACATCTTAAACTATCGGAAGTTCCTGTTGTAGACATAATACCATGTCTTAGGCAGTTGTGGTGGTTAAAAGGGTCTATAGTATCAGTCCCCTATCCATTTTGTCCTTTCTTATAAAACAGATTCGTATTTTTTATATTCCTGCCGTCAAGGAGCAAAAAATAAGTCTGTACGGGAAAAGATAAAATCATTGAATGAAAACCGTACCCCTTCCATTCCATGGAAAGATAATATTATGTAACAGCTTATAGCGTAATGAAATAGAGATATCCTCCTCTTACCAGTTCCCAGAAGGAACGGTATATTGCACATTGGCAGGCATATAGATTCTATCTGGCATTTTATTATGCGCCGAGAAACTTAATCCTCTTTCCGATAATTAAACTACTGCTCAAAAAAAGAGACACCATGGATCGGAAAAGAGGCTATTCTTGCTCCTTCACAAAGTAATGAAACTGTAAGAGATATATCTCCGGCCTATTGAGAATCAGAGGAGGAGGGACCATCATCGAACTCCGAGTCTCAGATAATGATCCCTGTCTTTATACCCCTTTCAAGGCTAATTGGATTACCATTACTTGTCCATCCGTCCCTTCTCCATTAAATCCATTTTAAATACAAAACTCATCAATTTTACCTATTCATCCGGCTCCTAAACTCCTCCACGTCTCGTCAACTGGAATGAGAGTCCTAACTCCTAACTATGGAGACCCCCTCTTTCCTATAATAATCAGACAACGACCAAGTCTACCGACTCCCGTTCCTATACTCTTATGACCAACCAGAGTAGTCTTTAAACCAATGTGTTGGGTCCTGGAACTGGTTGCCTTAATTCAATCCTTAATAATAGCCCTCTTTGTTGGCAACTTCGGAGGAATGGAAAGTTGTGTCTCGAAATCCGAGAAATCAGAGGGGCTCGACGAAGCAGTCTGGTTCTGATGGAGGTTCCTCACAGATTCAATGACTTTTCCGGACTGGAGAGTTAGTAACCAAAGGAGGAAGGAAGGAATGCCCTGTACGGCTATTATTCCCAAGACTTACGTACTTTTCCTTATATGACTCTCTCCTCAGCTCGAGGAGGGAATCACCAAGGGCTCCTTCCAAATTTAGGAGCTGGATCAGGGAATGACTAGGAAGATGCAGTATAGTTCTTACTAGGCCCAGTTACACTGTTATTGAACCTCTATGAACCTATCACGGGGAATGTATTATTATAGCGGGTCAGAGGGATCTATAAAGTAAAAGGGCTTCTTGAGCATTCACGATGATGATGATAATGCTTTCTTCACATATCCCGTTCCAAGTAGAGAAGTACCTGTGAACTGGCAGTATATAGCCGCCCTGCGTAACTCCGAGGAAAGTAGAAGAATAGATGGGGATTGAATGTCTTGTAAGCACTTCTCACCTCATTTACTTTCCTTAGTTATGATATTGTGTTAATGCCTTGACTCTTTAGCTCCTATTCTCTCTGCAAAGATTTGAATAAAATGAAATGACAGTCTCTCCCATCATTCCCATTAAGTGCCACTTACACCAAGTCAAATCTCATCCTCTGTAGTTTTGTTACTTCTTCTCGAGAGAGCTGTGTGGAGGGAGTTTGGCTTTAGTTTAGGCTTCGGTTCTGACTAAGGTTTGTTGTAGAGGAGAGGATGAAGAAGAAGAGGATATTATTGTGTATTGGGGAAAGGAGAAGAGTCTCCATGCGCTGATTGCTTTCTCAATTTATGCCCAAAAGCATGAACTCTGGTTCTGTCTTCTCTTGTTGTTTTTATAATCAGCTCATGAAATCCAATCCCGAACTTGGGATTGACAGATTTTACTCTCCAGATTGGGACTCAAAGTTTTTCTATTGTTTATTCTATTCTCTTTCTCGGAGAGAAAGCTAAACCAATTCTTCTCCTTTATTTCTCTACTTTGATCTTCAATTGCTTTTTTTGTACTCGGAAGAACCATCGGCGTATGAGTATCCTTGTTCCGAAACTTGCTTAAATGGATTTAAAGGAAAATTCACTTTTGGGAGATTTGCCTGAAGGAAAAGTTTAAAACGCTTCTTAGCCCCTTTCTGTGAGTGGTGTCGTAGTTTTGTTAATTGGGGCATGAATAGCTAAGTTATAAAGTTATTCTAAAGGGATTGTGGAGTCGAGGATAATTGCTGTCGTTGCATAACTTATTCCATTGGTTTGGCAGGAGTTTATTGGCTTTGATGTGTTTAACAGGGAAGTATCACCTCAAAAATTTGTTCTAGTTTGTGAGAAGGAAGGCAGGGTACGTAAATTTATTATTTATGGACTGGCTGTTTAAAATTATAAACCTCAGCCTTAATATTTTTGCTTCAAAATTTTGGGCCCTGACTCGAAACTAATTAATTTTTAGCATACGTTGATAGCTACAGAAACTGCTGTAAATAGAAACAAGCAACAAAAGTCCCTAGAAATTGCAACACTTTGAACACCCTTTCAAATGTATTCCTATCATTCGAACATGTTACACCTACGCTTTGGAAATTGAATCTGCTAATTAATTATTCATATACTTATGCTGATTTCAAATTTCATTCAATTTCAATGTTCGTGGGAAATCAAAAGGATTAATTCATCCGTGGACGAGATGGTGATATGACTGATTAAATATTTTACCAGCTAAAAGGACCTTTTTAATTAGCAATAAATGAGTTACACTTTGAAGGGAAATGTAGCTTGGCATTTAAAAAAAAATATGTGTGTTATGTTGGCGATAAACGAATCCGTTGATCCCTTTTAGCAATTGTAACGACAATTCCTTTGAGTTTATGGATTAGGTGGAATGTAGTTAACACAATACAGATTCAAGTTCAGTTTTTATGTAAGATAGTCTTACATCTTTAATTAATCAAAGAATAAAGATCTCCGAAGAGATTGACAAGACCAAAAATAGAGAATCCATCTCGATCACCGTCTCTGGGATCGAGAAGGAGGAAAGTCCGTCGCAGACTTCTCTGTGGTTAAGAATGAGAGATAGAAGGGCCGCACTCGGCTTACTTATATACTAGCCCTTAATTAGTTAGGCAGACAGGTTGACCTGCAGTAGTTCATGGATTTCCAGTCTCAGGAAATCCAGACGATCTTTTTATCTTTAAACAAATTAAGATTATGAATATCTGAATATTGATGTTGAAGAACGAAGTTGAGGAATGTGGTAGAAGCGATTGCAATCTGTCACAGATGCAATGCTAATGAGCCTTAAGGGAATGCAGTCACTGCAAGCCCTTATACCCCCGGACTGAAACGGAAGGTCGGTCGACCTTGGAGCATCGATCCTTACGCCAAAGAAGTAGGGTCGTTGCGTCCATGTCCACAGTTCTTCGTGTTCGTAAGAGTAGCAAGTTTTACAAAATTATCTTCTATTTGCTTATGAAATTATTTAAATTAACATTTCTGATTCAAAGTATTTAAGAGTTTTACATATTGCTTTAAAGAAAAACATGAGTAACAAAGTCCATACCACAATTTGTTAATTCATTGAGAATATATTTTGGATGTGACTACATTATCAGTAATTCGTTTGTAAACTAACTATTAAGTTTATAGAAATTGGGATTTAATGCTTCTCTGACCCAACCTATAACTAAAATTTTGCTCATTTCCTTTGCTATTTTAACTGAAATTAAATTACCTATTGAGTTTCAACAATATATGTTATAGTTTAGGAAAATCTAAGTTTCGAGTTAAAATTTGAACAGTTACTGAAAATATAAATGCAAATTGTTAAATTGACAGAATACTGAGCCTCTTCTCTGTGAGTACTGCCCTGACCGTGTCACTGACGGATTAGTGAGACATATACCGATAGACCTGACTGTACAAATAACAATAAATTACATCCGACACTTACATTTTAGCTTAACCGAACAAATGCAAAAATTAATGGCAGAAATATTTTAGAATTAATAAATTATGCAACAATAATTGACCATCTCTGAGTACTGAGTACTATTTTACTATAATTATATTTAAAAATTATACCTTTCGTTATCTGAGCAAAATTTGCTAAACCGAACCTGATTCTGTTTTTGGGAGTGGATTCCAAGTTACCGTCTACTTAAAGAAACAACCACGTTTGGGCGCCATTATGTAACGACAATTCCTTTGAGTTTATGGATTAGGTGGAATGTAGTTAACACAATACAGATTCAAGTTCAGTTTTTATGTAAGATAGTCTTACATCTTTAATTAATCAAAGAATAAAGATCTCCGAAGAGATTGACAAGACCAAAAATAGAGAATCCATCTCGATCACCGTCTCTGGGATCGAGAAGGAGGAAAGTCCGTCGCAGACTTCTCTGTGGTTAAGAATGAGAGATAGAAGGGCCGCACTCGGCTTACTTATATACTAGCCCTTAATTAGTTAGGCAGACAGGTTGACCTGCAGTAGTTCATGGATTTCCAGTCTCAGGAAATCCAGACGATCTTTTTATCTTTAAACAAATTAAGATTATGAATATCTGAATATTGATGTTGAAGAACGAAGTTGAGGAATGTGGTAGAAGCGATTGCAATCTGTCACAGATGCAATGCTAATGAGCCTTAAGGGAATGCAGTCACTGCAAGCCCTTATACAATTGTTATACGGGAACGGGATGAATTCTAAATTAAATGAAACTAATCAGATTTGCTGTACTTTTAAAAAATATACAACCTGGCGACCTGGTCAAAGTTTCCAAGCGATATGCACAGCCTTTTCACTGGAGCCTAAACAGCATTTAATAAATTGGCATATATATGATACATGCTTCGTGATCTTGGCATAAATGGTTATTAATGCCACTTGTCGAAAGATAGGAAAATTGGAATAAGGATGTGAATAAAGAGTTATTTGAGATGAGATATTGGTAATAAATATTATATATAACCGTATAATGTTTCATTCTTGCCATTTGACTTTGAACTGTAATAATAGCCTCCTTTCCCCCTCAACAACGAACCGTTCTAACCGGAAACCATGCAAAGCAGAGAACTGTTAACAGGGAAGAAAAATGGAGTTTGGATTGATTTGTATGTTAAACGAGTGGAAAAGTTGGACAACTCCAAACTCGAGCCCATATTATGTAACTTATGGAGAGGAGTTGGGTCCTGGGATCCTTGACATCAAATGCGATTGTGGACGAGAAACTTGTAAAATTTAGCATGTGCGGTTAAGGGACGTTTGACCCAAGTGGCTGGAGCTGGAGAATATTTATGGGATTTGGGCGGAATGAATGAGAGGAGATGATTAAAAATTGACAAAGTTATTGAGTTAGTTGTGGGTCGTGGTGAAAGTAGGAGGTGGAGATATAGGGTGAAAGTAAATACTGTAGACGACCACCACTACCGGCTATAGATCTACACACTAACTATAGATCGGGTCATACATACTGTATTCTGTTGTGCAGTTTGTACTTGTCCCCTCGCTCTTGTAGCCTCCTCTCCGTCTGAGGTTAAGGGATGGTGATAAGTGAACAATTCTCGTAACAGCTTGCCTTTCCTCCTTGTTGTTGTGATCTGAACCAAACTCTCAGTTACTCACTCCTTGCGGACTTTTTCAACTTTTTATTTCTGCAAAACCATGCAGTTTTCTCTGAGCCGAGCATTTTGTGTCGAGAGTCTTCAGATTTATAGGCCATTAAATAAAAGCTTATTATGCCCCAACTTCCTTTACGCACAGGGCCTAAGGACTCTCCAATCCTCTCTCTATCCCCCTGCATATCTCTCGGCACAGATAGGTATAGACATATATTTATATACATGTTTGAGTGTCCTGGAAATAACCGAAATGCTCAAACGCTCAAAATCTACTTTTACTATTAGATTTGCTCCCTTCCTACCACTTTCTCCTTGTTCGGAATAGGAAACCAAAGGGACCCGATGTATGTACCAATATCAAAACCAAAACCTAACCATCCATTCTGGATCCTCTATGCCGAATTTCGATGTCCCCCCCCCCTTCCTTCCCGTTTTTTCTTCTCTTCATATAAGTACATCTCTGTCTGGATTCGTTGGAGGCAGGAGGAGAGGATGGAAGGGAGATTGTGCATAACTAGGACGAGAAGAGAAAGTATATTTAACGTTCAACGAACCAGTTATACTAGTTAGATTTTATTGCTTGGGTACGAAAAAGAAGGCAAAAAACTTCCTCGTCCCACCAGCTTCCCTCCGTTAGAGAGATTAGAGTTCCTAGTTTTTGGACATGACGTTTTCCCCTCCTCCTTCCTTTACTCCCATGTCAACTTCAGTCCAATTCCTTGCAAAAAATAAGAGAAAGGAAGGAAGAGTTTTAATTCAGCATCTACTTTACGCGTCCATTAAGATAATCAATTACAGTCACCTTCCTTATTACTCAGCCACCACCAGACGGCCACAACTGTCACCTCTAAGGATTTTGCGATATCTCGTAATATACTTATAAGGGTTTTGAGGGAAAAATTTACTCTCCAATTAGGGAACCCTGTCCGTGTGGATCGGGTAAGGTCTACAGGACAAGTCTAGCTAAATGAATTAGCATATGGAGCGTTTTCAAAATCGCTCCTGCGCCATATCCGGCCCTAGGATATATGGATGGGAAATTTAAGAGGTTTTAATCCAGCCAGGAGGTCCATGTCCTCCCATTTTCTAGATATTGATTAATGGCTCTTAATGAAAATCCCGTTTATGGAAATTAGGGTGGAGATGCGTTTGGGATATTTTATAATGTTATTTATGCAACTCGTCGGGAGTTAATGTAACGAGGAGAGGGAGTGACTAATAGGTTCTTTAGGGCCTAAACTAGCTGGGATATTATTTTTATATGCTCTGGAAAGAAGCAGCAGGTCTGTTGTTTTTAATCATTCGCTTGGGTGGAGTTTTGATAGATACGAATGCAAACATTGCGATGGGATGCAGATTCCCTTATTCTGCGCTAGGGAAGTGAATGGGAACCTTTCAGGATTTCCAGGAGGGTGGGAGAGACGGGGAAAAATTCGACGAGTGAGAATTTGTAAAATTTAATGGATTATATTAAGCGAAACAAATTTAATGACCATTTACAATCTTCCTTACGGCTTCATGATTTCCTAATTTATGGGCGCTTCTAAATCAAAACCATTCTTTTGCAAAGACCTTCGGCTGTTGTTCTGAGCCGGGATTTTTCCTTCTGGATCAAGTCTTCTTTTTCTTCGTCTTTGAGGCAGTCCCAGCCTTTCCGGATTTCTTCCCCTCTCTTTTCTCCCGCAACCTTTATTCCTTCCCATAAACGCATTAAGAATACAACTCGGTTTTTATTTTTATTGTTTCCCCTGGTTCTCGTTACGAGGAAGGTCTGAGGGAATAAGTAATGGCTTCGACTCTGGCTACGAGATGAAGATGATTTGAAAGTTGAGTAAATCGTTTATCGTTTGTGCTCCAATGCAATCTGCAACGCATCGGTTTTGGAAAATAATTTAATCTCAACTGGATACCCGGTCATGCAGGAAGAAAACATAGAGCTTTTCTGTACTGAAATGAATGGGTAGTCTGTTTCTTTCTAAACTATAAGTTTGAGTGTTTCGAAACAAGGTCATAAGGATCTGGGTGGTAAATTGTTTCTTCAGGGTTTGACACGTGTCCATTCCGAATCACGTTCCCGGTTCTGTGAGTTTAATGAGTCATTGTGTAATTTTCTGTATTTCCTTAGGGTATGGCGGAATAGGACCGAAGACATCGTCAGGGAAGATTGCAACTATGGTGAGAGGATAGCAGTTTGAACCTCTTAGTTTACTAAATGAATTAGAAGCGTTTTAGTACTTGTTTCTACTTGAAAGTCGTTCTGACTACCACGCTGTCCTAATCAGAGTTTAATTAATATTACTTTCTATTTCCCTACAGATATATGCAATATTTGGGATCCCGATCATGCTCTGGTACTTGTCAAACGTGGGCTCCCTGCTGGCTAAAATTGCTAGGTTTTTCTGTGCCAAGATATGTTGCTGCTGTTGCTGTAGAGAGCCGTCGTCGTCATCCTCGTCTTCCTCGTCGGGCTCATCTACTCGAAAGGTGTCTGACCCGTACTACAACATGAAGCACGTGGATGGGGACATTCATCGGGTGAACAAGGATGACCACTTGATGGACGATCGCGACCAACATGAACATCGCGTCAGCATTTGTCTCATATTTACCCTCTGTGTACTGGTGCTGCTAGGTTATGTCTGTCTAGGTGCTTATGTTGTTTCCCGATGGGAGAAGTGGCGGTTCCTCGACAGTTTCTACTTCTGTTTCCTAACCTTAACAACGATTAGTTTTGGTGACAGCCGATCGCAAAAAACTGGGGGACTGGATAGGTTCAGGCACAGGACGGAATGGTTCTGCTCCTTCTACATCCTCTTCGGCATGGCCCTCACGTCCATGTTCTTCAATATCCTTCATGAAGAGATCTCTCATCGGTTCAAACGCTGGAAGCATTCCCCGTCCGACCACTCCTTGGACAACAAGGAAATCCATACCGGCGGTCAGAAGGGGAAGCGTCGACCTGTTGAAAACTCGTACTCTGTACATTTCATGAACTTCTCCTCTCCCAATGCCACTGCCAGCCGCAACTTCACTGAAGAGACCTTGTTGTCCAATGAGATTCACAGTCACAGTGGCCGTGGGATCCCGGACCCTCCTGATAAAAACGTCTACGATGAAGACGACGGCCCCACAGACTACATGCCCCATCATCCCATTCCACCTCCAAGAGAAATCTACAGTTCACATCCCGTGTTCCCTAGATAAGCTACATAAACTACAATATATATTTACTTATCCATAAGGTCATCCCCCTTAAAAATTTGTCCCCAAAAATCGAAATCCCAGCACTTTTCTATCTACATGTTCGTACGTACTACTCACTACTGGCTACTCAAAGACTTACACTACTTCTATAAGGAACGGCCGGGAGAGTGCGTGCCATGAAACGTTACGCGTCTCTTGGGCTAACTTATCACTTCGTCAAGGCTAAAATTAAATGGTTACTACTCTAATGAGCTCTTAGTCTAATTCTAAGCTAGTTTTAAAGTTTCAAGGCTTTTCGAGTGCGGAACTGCTACAACTTACGGAATTATGTCATCCAACTTGTCAATAAATAAATTAAGCTTAAACTTCCTTTTACGTTTCTAGAGAGTTGGGAATGCTAAACTACAGCAACTCTAATTTACCGTTTATAAATATTTCTATTCTGCTCAATGACGAATTCTACCCAGTATTATATTAAATTAAAGCATTCCATCGTTTCATAGTTTTCCAACCAACAAAGCAGGGTTAGGAGAGGATCATAACATTTTCGCTTTATTTTGATTAGTCCCACTCGACGACAATGAGTCAAAAATCAGCTTTGTGTTTTAAGTTGTAAGCGAAAAGGCATAACTCCTGTTTTCGTTAAATTTACTGAAGTTCGGTAACCTTTTAACCTCTAGTTTCTTTCATAAAATATTGACAGTCGAATGAACATTCTGTAAGGAATTTCAAAATGAATAAACGAGACTGTCAAAGCAAAGTTGTACAAAGCCAACCGGCCGAGATAGGCCAAGGAAGGGAAGCCAAATATCGAGGAAAGCAAAACAACGATTCTTTTATTAAATAATAATCCATTGGCACTTGAATGTCATCCTTTGGGGTGCTCAATTATTCTGTAGTATAATGAATGAGACGTCCCGAATAACTAATCCTGAAACCGAAAGAGCCAACAAATAACGTTGACAGAGATGGAATGTTTCTCATAAATACAAAATCCAGGTTAAACATCCTTTGATTCCATTTCGTTCCCATATTACAGCAATAAAAAACATAGAAGCATACAAAGTAACCCCCTAGTATTAATAATGCCATAAAATCAAAATTACCAGCAAGACAAACACGGTTGACTTCATGATGTTTTTGGAATGGGACTAGTTTTGTTTGGACTGTCTTTAATTTAATTAACTTTCCCCTTGTTGTGAGTTGTAGCTTTATTCTCCTAAACCAGACGATATACACAAAGGTAGTTTAATTGATTGTAGATGCAGAGCGGGATTTTAAGTACATTACAGATTATAAGTACTATTTATAGATGTTTTACCAGGGACTCAAAACTGGTAAATGATTTATATTTATAACATTCTTGCATAACTTGCCAGCTTGAAAGGCAACTGCAAAGAGTACGGGTGAAAGTTCTATAGTCAACTCAAGTCTTTAATATTCCAAGTCCAAGGATGGACTGTAAAGTTATGAAGTATTTAACGGAGCAGATTTTTGGGACAGGGTTGATGAATAATGATCTGTAAATTACATATTTGTTATATCGTAGGAGGGGGATCATGCTGCAAAGAGAAAGGACATAACTGTCATTACGGCCAGGTTAAAACATATACCTTCCTATCTCCGTGAACATAGACTTAAATAGACGTACTAAATATATCCTGTCTAATTATGCTATTATTATTATATTTCTTACCTAATCTGTAATACTGATTGTCCGGTGTAAATATGTGTCAAATGTCAATTAGTCTGTAAGTAATTGAGCGTTAATTAAGTTAGAAATATTATATTATTGGGAATTGTACAAGGCAACAAAGTGGGTCTTGAATCAACTCTGAAAGTTAAATTTACTACTACCTTAATTTACATTTAATAATATATATATCAAAATGATAATGGATTCTTATGAATAAGACAAACAACGACCTCTTATACAAAAATAACCCGTTACCCTTACCACACACAAACAAACGATTGTTTATTCTAATAATAAGTATATTGATATAATAGTCTATGAAAAAGTTTGGAGTTTATATATACATATATATAAATATATATGGACGTTTAAAAGTATTATTACCATATAAAACAACTACAAGAATGATAATAAACATAAATTCGTATTGTTACGATTATCCTTCTGCTATTTTGAAGATTTTATTTAAAAAGGAATCACTGATTTTATTTCGACGGATAAAAATCTCACGGTATGTGGAAAGACCAACGATCATTATATGAGCACTCGCGAAATTTAGAAAAAAGAAATCCGATCTGGAATAGCAATCCATTCAAATGTGAATGCAAACACAATTTTTATCTGATTCCATTCAAAATTGTTCCAAATAAGGCATAAGTCATGCAAAACGAAGGCTAGAATTTCCGAATCCAATTAAGCAATTATTTTTGCTAATGATGAAGGATTACAATAAACAAACATACTTCCATTAACATCGGATTAGAAGAGACATCATTTTGGATTTTTTATGAAACTCCGTTGAGACTTTAGATCATACTAATAGAAACTGACAATATGTTACTAACAAATTAGGCTGGAAGGAGGAAACTTCATTTCAACATGGCATTATTATCAACGGATTAATGATCGCAAATATGCTTAGGTCGTTACAAAAATGTGGATTCCCCGTTCTAGGTCGAATGCAATTGTTTCTGCCATCCGTTCTACTAATTTTATTATCCAAGAAAAATAAAACTAAGTCTTCGAAATTAAGTAAGCTACATCCGCCGAAATCGAAGAACCCTATGGAACGTTACATCATGGGACATGAAACTTTTTTCTCGGAAACTAACAACAAACCAACAAGAACTTTTGTCAAAGCAAAAGAAGCAGCTGTGCCTCTACTTGAGTTACAAAAGCTGTAAAGAAATAAGATTTCTTGTTGAAATTACTTATAGAGAAATTAACTTTACTGTATAGAACAAGCAGAGCTGCAGCTAGCTTGCTTATACACTCCGCAAGATACAGACGCATTTTATATTTAATTTAATGGACTTTTTACGAAGATTCTTTTTGATTCCAAAGTTTCTAAATTCCTCAGTCCTAGCTCTTAAAAGTCTTGAGACTTTAGAGAGAGAGATCAATAAATAAATTAACAACGGGATATTTAGGCCAACCCAATCCCAGAGAAAATGAATGGTCCACATATACGTAAAGGGTAAGACGGGCCATTTTTGGAACGGCTCGACATGACAAAAGTATCCAAAGCTCAAGTCTAAAACAGACTAAAATATTTATTTTGAAGTGTGGTCGTCTGGTTGTGTAGAAGTTCACAAGCCTCAAGGATCATTTGATCCATGACAAAGTCCATACGTAGGAGTCCTTTGTTATTTTAAGAAGATCCAAGGGAATAATAATACTAAGAGATGTCTCACTGGAAAAGATAATAAGCCGACAAATTATCTGCTGGTTCATTCATGTGTCTCTCTAACTCTAGTAACTATATAGAAATGGAGTAAATGACCTTTTCCTAAATTCCAAACGACATATTTCAACAATCTTAAAAGCTAATCTAGCTACACAGAAAGGCAGAGGAAAAACATGGCAAAGAAAAACCAGACTTTGAATGACTGCTTTTATAAAGCATTCAAAACCTTGGAGTCCAATTAGATTCCCTTCCTAAACCAGGCCCGACTATTAATCAATTTAATAGGACAGGATTTCGTCCCGAGAAACTTAACTTTCATTTTTAACGCATCCCTTGATTTTTTTGGTAAAAAATATACGAGTTCCGACATCACCACGAAAACCGCTAGCACCAAATTATTAATTTACGACCAGAGCCAATCAGCAGGATGTTAAAAATCAAAATCCTCCGTATTATCTCGTCCCCTTACACTACGTCTTCTAAACGGGGAGGATGATGAGTCCGGCTCTAAAATTATTAAACCCTAATGAAGATGTCGTTAATGAATCTGGAAGGAGGAGGACGTTCAAGAGCCGAGGTGAAAGTTGGGAAAGAAGCCACAGGAACTATTCGAGAAGGCTGATAAACTGAATAATTCTGGGCGGAAGGAGGGCTAAACGCTGAGAAGTTCCAAGACGTTCCTCTACTACTACTCCTGGTCTAAGTAATAGGTTTCATTAGAGAACTCTCGCATTTCCTTACATCTGCATGGGGAGTAATTGAGGAGGGAGTGGTTGTTGAAATATGCCGAGAGTTCAAGACTTGTTCTCCGAGGAAGAAGGCCTGGCTCTGCTGGTGAGGAAGGTGATGTCATGTATGGATGTCAAGTCGGAGAAATGAAAAACTCCGTAGGGAATAATATAACCACTTGCTTAGCTCCACAATCAGTCATTCTATCTAGCCCTTTTAGCCCTTCCGAAGGCCCTCTCCGCATTATTCTTGCATGACCACGATGACAACAAGACATTTGCCGTCCTCTCAATTTATTTACTCTATCCAGACGGAATCTTAAAAGAGCCTCTGCTTTCACTCCCTTCAAAGGCCTTGTCAGCCAGCTACGTCCCATTCATATATCATATAAAAGCCCTAATATCTATACACATTATACCGGGATCTGACAACTGACTCTTCCTTCCCCAACTCTATCCAGGTGAAGGGGAAGCCTGAAATATGAGGGAATCAGCTTCTTCAGCACGCTGTCGAGGAATTGAGTAAAAACTGGATTATTGACAAGCCATTCCGGGTAATGTGGGAAAGCCTGTAGGGATTATGTTTCCGGTTCGGATTCATAATATTTCAAGGAATAAAATCAGTGGAAAGTTTCGGGGGAAAGGGAATGAGGTCGCGGAGGGCTGAAGAAGTGTCATATTGATTGGGAAGAAACAGGTAATGGAGGGTCTTATACTTTTGGCAACAACTTCGGATCTGAGAATCTACGACGGATCCTGGACTGTTGCATTTCCTCTGACATCCCTGGGAAGTTAGTTATGTCGGGGAAGGTAATGAGATGAAGCTGGAAAATTGCTCCGACGACTCCCAATCTACAGACTTTTATTATCCCTCTTCCATTCCAAACAAAAATAAAATGTAAAGACCATATCAAAAGAAATTGACTCAGCTTTTTTCAAACCCTTGATAAATAGTTGTAGATTTTTACGAGGTTTTTAGAGCCGGGCGCATAACGTGTAACCGAGTACCTAAGGACATTAACTATTCATAACTTGGTGAAAAGAAAGGCTACTTTCACCGAAATACGATCAGTTACCCCTTTTCTCCGACCTCCAACTTTGAGCCTTCTCCACAAAGTTGCAAGTAGGTAGTGCGGTGAGAGAACGGTTAGTAGGTCGTAGACGTCCTAGATCCCCTCCGATTCCCATTCCACATTGGGACTCGATCTCCGAATAAGGGTTCCATGTCAAAGGAGCCGGGGACGGGTCCTATTCTTCAAATTCCAACTCATCATTCAAGTTTTAAACTGAAGGCAGGACGGAGGATGATGAGATGCACAAAGTTTCACCAATCATCTCCTTTCCGATGGAACGAAACATCCTTCATCAATTTACATTCAAATTCCCTTCTTTGGCAAAATGCTTTTTCCTCACCGTCTTGGAAAGTGAATGAAAAGTTTGAGTTGTGTGGAATGAATCAAAATTCATAGCCATTGGCAGACACCAACAACTTTCACCTTACATTTTTTATCCCCCTTCCCGCTTGGAGCTAAGGAAAAATCCTAGCTCTGAATCCTTGTCTCTTTGTCCTACTCTCAGCCCCGTTTCTCAGATTACAGGCCATGAATTTTTATATCTATTTGGATCATAACTTTAATTTAAGCAAAGGTCTCGGATTTACTGATGTTAAGAGAAAGCAAACGGAGGCCGTATAAAGGATCGCAGTTGCTTGTGTAAACATGTTTTGAAAGCAGGGGTTCTTATTAAAATCCCCGAAATAACTGAAGAAATAACTCTTAGTTTGAGGGCTAATGCAACAACGACGGTAAATGAACGGTATGGCTTGGGATGCGATAAGCACTCGTAAAACAGGTCAAAACGGCATAATGTGGTTTAGTTGTACGAGTTTTAATTTAAAAATCTATCAGAAACGGTCTACAACTACTACAGTTTCAAGTGAAAAGAGATGAGATGAAGGAAATGGACTTTTGAAGGGAATTCGTAGTCTTACTTCTTTTAATATTCTTTTTTTGCAGTTGAGAAACCGCTCATGTACTTCTATTACACAGCCCTATTTTATTGGCGAGAATTTTTTGCTCTATTCTCAATCAGCGTATTGTAAGTTTGTAACATTTTCATGCACCATTTCCTCGGCCTATCATGTAGTGCATCTAAACTTTTGCTGGTACACGGGATAAGATTGGGAATGGTATCTTAGAAGTTGGAGCTCTCCTGATCAATTTACTCGGGAAGTTATTCCATCATCGCATACCTAGTCTCCTTTTACTCGATTTTAAGTATTTCTTCCAACCAAAGATCAGCTATACGTTTCCAATTCGGGTTACTTCCAGTGGTGAGAAATAATAGTTTGGAATTTGCTGGTACAACGATACTACGGTACTTTAAGACTCCGGCATCTATAGACTATAATGTGGACACATAGGTAAAATGTGATTGTGATATTGCATGGAAAAGTTCTCTGTAGGGTCGACTAAAATTTTAAATATTTTAAATATTTAAACATTTCATTGTTTAATCTGCATGAAACGATAGCGTTTAATTATCGACTCTTTGCAATCGTAAATCTAAATACATTTCTACGAATTAAAACAGTCGCGTGATGTGATGATGTGCAATGGAATTCAAGACACTTCTGAACCCAACTAAATGGAACACACTTTCTGTAGCAAAACGTCAATAAATTAAAATCTTCGATTAAACTACGATGATTATTGGAAATAGTATAATAATCCTTCAGCTTTGGCCGTATGATGACTAGGATTGGATCCCAGCGCCGTCTTTCTCATCCCCGAGAAAGCGTTTATTCACTCTCTTTCACCGGGTTGCTTTCTCGTGGATCCACATGGTAGCATGCCAATAACACAATCTTCATGCTTGTTTGTTTGGGAATTTAAATGGACAACCTGATTTTAATATTATTCTTTAAGAAGTATAGATTATAAGATAAATAGATTGCTGACATCTTAGAGTATATTAAATACTCTAAGGTTGACATCGCCAAAGCATTTTATAAAATTCCAAAGTCCTATAATATAAAAGATTGAGCCGGGTATGCAATTATGTACATGAGGGCATGAAATTGAGACATACCCTTAATCTGTGTTTTAAGGTTTCGGTAGTTTCATGGGTAAGAAATTAAAAGAGAGCAACTTAACTCCAAATAAACCTAATTGTTTAATAGAATTCAATTTTCGAAAATCATATTTAAAATTAAAATCCACTGCATAACTACAACAGTAGTATTAACTTTAATCATATTCTTTGTTTAACCGATTAAAGGTTGGATACTAAAGTTTTGAAGTATTTATTGACACAGCCAACAGCCGTATCACACGTTACCTTTAACAGTAAATATGGAACTTAAGGCACATGGAAACAACCTTTTAAATCCAATGGAATATGCAGGATTGGATCTTGAAAAAGATTAGACTTCTACTTGCTATTTAAGAGTTTCTCATTGATCGATTTGAGTAGGGAAAAAGTAAGTTGCGAGATGATTCATACATCATCAATCATTTCCTTTCTCCGATCCCAAATACAAGGAAATCCCTTTTGTTCTCCTTCATCATTTTTATTACCATCGGAATCCCTTGCATCAATAATCGGATTGTGGTGGTCGTGATGGATTTTAGTTCTTTCCAGCCTTTCTTCTAATACTTATTGTTTACTCAACTATAGAATTTTACCTCGAAATCCCTCTTCTTCCAGTTGCAGAAGTTTGTAGGTAATGAAAACTTTTCAGATTTTTTCTCAGATATACCAGCCACAGACCGTAGTGCAGAAGTGAAATTTTTCGTTTTTACAGGATCACACTGAACTTGTTTTGTTGAAGCCAATATATTTTTGAGAGGAACCCCTTTTTAACCTTAAAGCAATTATAAATACTTCTCTGTGTGTATTACTCTGGCTAGCACTTATATATACCCGTGTCTGTTTTTGTGGGGAAAGTGATACTTTCATGATTTTTAACAAGGCTTAAGAGTTTTTTTTATCCTACTACTGGTTACTTCATTCCAATGACGATGAGGACTGGTTTTCACCGTCTCTTGATGAACGCCGGTGGCTAGTGATTAAGATTAAGTAGCTGAGCTGACTTGGACAGGCCATAAACTTTAAGGAAGTTGAAAGTCTCAAGATTCCCGTCAAGAAGTGCTCTAGTCTCCAGATTTCAGAATGAGTACCTTGAAATTTTATTTCATTCCCGAGCCTCTATACGGAAGAGGATGAGAAAGTCCCTCCGGATTTGTGAGTCATGTAAAGTTAATAGATCCTATTTTGTCGCCTTGTCTCATCCTCACCAAAGTTTGAATGTCAGTTATCCAGTGAAATAGAAAATAAAAGGAATGTAGGGGAATTCTCACACCCATATTTCATTTATATTCAATGAGTTTTCCCCTCTGGGGATTCACTCGCCAAGCCTCATTCTCAATACCCATTACATCTTCCAGCCCCATCATCCCAACTTCTGCAGGCAGACTGGAGTGGAAACTGCATAATTCCTCTACTTTTCCACAGGCAAACCAACAGTACCATACGATCCGCTTTCCTTATAATATAGTAATCTAATGTGATGCAATTTTCCTCCACAGCCACGATACTACGAAATTATTCCCTTCAATCCATTTACAATTTGGAATGTATAATAGTTCCACACTCAGGCGTCAAATGAGCATTACTCATCATCTTCCTATGTAGAACCTACTGTAAATAGCGAAATAGCTACCCCCTTCCCTATCCTTTCAATGTTGAACTGACCCATCCTACAATCTTAAACAATAAGTCAAAGGGGGATGTTATTGCAGCACTTACGGTGCATCCTCATCCATCCAGAAAAATGTCTAACTTTTATTCTACTTTTACATTTAAACTACGTAAGGAAGTAACTCGGAAAGGTAGAATTCAATGCCTGGAGAAAGCTACGTACAGCCTCATTTATAGATCAAGTTGCAATCTTGTACTTTCGTTCTAAGAGCTTCGACAAAGTAGCATTTCTATGGTGGTTTAATTCTTGTCCAACAATTTTAAGTAAATATATACACTGTCATTTGTTTTCGCTACATTGAAGGTAGAATCATACAATTTGCAATGCATCTCTTAATTATTAGCAGGTAGTTGTCCTGGAATGTGAATAGAAACTGCGCTAATGAAAGGCGGATGAAAAGGAAAGTCCAAAGATCGTTTTCAGATCAATAAAACAAGAGGGAATACTAAGAGTGGAATAATCCATCCGGGAACCGGGATATCGGGATATACGGGAGGAGGTGATGGTGGAAGTTGATCCGTCTGCTCCGTGAAGAAGGATGACTGTTGTGCAATGTGCGGAATAATGGATGTGGATTTGATCTGATCTGATCTGAGTAGCTCCTGTTTTCATTGTCAGCAAATATGGATGAGTCATCTAGAAAATGAGATCGGAGAAGATATTCTCCCTCATCTTAACCATAGCCTCTGTATATCCACCACCACAACCGTATATCTATTCTTGGACGAGGACGAGGAATATTATTTGTTGCGTATTTCGAACAGCTATAATATAAGTTTGTCCGTGTACAGTATCCATCACACTCTTATTCCCGTCTCCCCGTTCTTCTTCATGATTACCTCATACCAATAAGTGCGGATGAATAGAACAAAGCCATTATTTCGGATCCGGATTGCCCTTCCTTTCTTATTTCCATATACCCCTTATAAATATAAGCCTCTCTTCATCCCTTTAAATGGCCCAAACCAGGATTGCCCAAGGGATTAGGCAACTTACAGTTTTGGTATTAGTCAACTGGCTGTTGCTCTTACAGTTTAATTCAACCAATGTAGGGAACCCAGTCACTGCTCTGCAAATTCGGGAATGTGGCAGAATGTTTCAGTAATAAAAATTTGAGGTCCCTATTTCCTGGAACTTGAGCCTCTTTATTGGAATTTTGTTTCCAATTGTAAAGGGAACGATTTTGCTTGTATTTTCATTCGCCTCGTTGAGAACTGCAATTTAAAATATCGGGGTTTTGCCTTAAGATGTTCTGAAACAAGTAGATAAGAGATAATTACTAGAACCTCTTAATACTTGTTCAGGAACTAATTACAATGAGTTAAAACACATAAATTATTTACGATTCGTATTGATCAAATATCAAAAGCATTTACTGGGGTATTTTGAATTCCAGCTATTATTTTACTACTGAGCGAGACGTTTTATTTTCATATGAAATTGTAGATGAAATAGGATTGAGGGCTGGAAGTATTAGGAAATTGCGATGTGATTCCTATTCAAGCAGACAGATTAATTCCATCACTACAGTACGTTACCCTCCGTGATGAGATCAGAAGTAAGAAGGGTGACGTTGAAACCATTTAAATATTTATGGGAACATCAAGTCATGTCATCCTCTGTCGTATACAAGCTTCCTTTCCAAAGGATTTAAACAAAACATTTCTCAAACTCTATTAAATTACAGATTACTTCTACCCCTTAAAATCTCCAATTTCCTCTCCTTTCATTGTCTAATAAGAAGAAGTTTGACAAACTCCAGGCACCCTTTAAAACTTTTGATGGTGATAATAATAATATGAGGAGAGTAAATGCAAAATCATGCCTTTCTCCTAATCAAAGTGAGACCTCCTGAGGCATATCTAGGGTTGTAAAATGCTGACTCTTATATTTATTTCTCCGATTCAACATGGATTTCGAAGGTTGGAAATACCCTAATTCAAGCACGCTTTCGCCAAAGGCCGATATAACAAATCAAAAGAAAAGAAATGCTCAATCGGGCTGTTAATCACGAAAGTTGAGATAACGAAGTCATGAGGTCTCAACAATGTCATTATTCTTGGTTTTTGTAGTGAAATTGCATTGTAAATATGCCATGTTATAATATTAAAATGTGGGGAGTAATACCGATACGTCAGTCAGTACTACTCAAGTTGCTCATCTTCGTCACTTGAAACCACTTGACTGAGCAAACAAATCCTGAAAGAATCAAAGTCTCCTCCAGTACCCCTCAAGTAATTCGGATACTGTATAGTGTTCAACATTCGGAGAGATCCGTGATGGTAAGTCACCAATAAATGTGTACGCAAAAAATTCATAGAAGTCCGGAGTATCGAGAGCGTATCCTTGGAGTTGCAGAGATTTTTCCCGAATTCAAGATTTTTTCTGAATTGCAACGGAATGAGATCCCCTCCAGAAGGATGCAGAAAGTGTGGGGTATCTGTAGCCCTTTTGTATGGGTATTGTGGTGATATATGGATGGAATAAGTGCTTTCAGCCCGTCTATTATTCACATCCGAACCACCATAAGTACAAGCTCCATACTTGTCAAGAAACCGTAAGAGTAGACGTATATATATATGTAATATTACGTCTGTAGAATTGGGAAGTCAATCTTTCAGAATTCTGGATGCAACAAGAGTTCCCCATAATTTCCTAGTAAGTGTGAGGAAAGCATTCATTCTTCATCTAACTCTCCGATGGAAAGCATTCCTACTCACTCTCTCCACTTTCACAGAGAAAGCATACTCTTTCACCCTCGCCACGATTTACCAACCAACCTCGACACAGATTCCGATTTTATTTGTCCATTTTTTGGTCTGGATTTCTGGGTTCTATCAGTGCAGATAGAGGAGTGTGCAGAACTGTCTTTAAAGTTTTGAATTGTCTTCAATGTGTGCATCGGCAGTGAAAGGGGGTCCTTAGCGAAGTCAAGGAGGGAGATAGAATACATTTTATCAGAAAAATAAAAAACAGAGGACAACAGGATGAAAGCAGTAAAACATCGGGTCGTAACATCCTGGTCAGTTTCGTACTTCTGGGTGACTTTCTCCATCCTTTTGGCGACATTGTCAACCTACAGTTTCGTTCAAGTGGAATGGGTTATTAAAAAGGACATCATTGTAACCAGTTACTACCCATTTGTGAATGGTACTTTAGTACACTCGGTGTCCCGAGGGACGGCCTATTACACTGGTTATGAGAGCATCCAAGTCCTTCATAACGCTTCTACGATTTACAGTGAAAGCTTTAATGAAACTTCAAGTGATTTCCCAGCTAATGCCCCGAACCAAGTACAAAAGTATTCCGAATTTTTATTAAGCTACGCCGCTCAAATACAAGGTCCCGTTCGGAGGGATGTCAAAAAGACTGTGACAATCATGAGTTTCGGAACCATCGGTTTCTGTACATTTAACAACAACAGGTCGAGTTCATGTGAATTGTACGATTGGAAGCTCCATTCCATCTCTCTCCTTTGGCCGGTAAGCCTTCTCTCTTGACACTTCATTCCAAATTGAGACTCAAAATTCGAGTATTTTGCCTTCCTTTGTGCCTCGTATTCAGGGTAAAAGCTGTCGGACATTCTATGTAGAATTCAGCCGATAAAGAAAACCCTAAATAAAAACTGGAATATCAAAGGCCATTTGCAAATGTAAATATTTATGGCTGGAAATAATATATTTCTTTTGGTGAAAACCCTTACAGATGTTGACATTCGTGGGAGGTTCGGGTTGTGTGGTGCTATGCGTGAGTGCTGTTCTGTCACTTTTGGCAGTTGCCCTCCCCACTTCCAGTCTCAGATATCATGTGGCCAGGAACGTTGGCCAGGCACAGGCTGTTTCAGGTTTGTTTTTCAATCCCATTTCTCACACGAGTTATGACTTATTGTGACTTTTAGTCTCGAAATTAATTTGTCTTGTGTCACAAGTCATTTTCGTCATCGCATGCCGATAGACACACCACCACTTTCACCATCTTGTACAATAACAAAACGGTGTTGTGTGGATGGCTTTGTAACTTTATAGTGGAGGTGTGTTTGTTTTGTACCAGATTTCACTTAAAGGGAAAGTGTACTGACTTGCTTTCGAATTTGAATGTTGAGGAATGAAACTAATTTCCCTTGTTTTACTGTAACTTACAGTGGGCCTCCTATTCCTCTCCTTGCTTGGATTTCCATTCGGTTTTGGGTCAGATTTCGTCCGTCTTCATTGCGGTTCCATGGTTGGTGCGTACAATATCGGGGATTGTGAAATCGGTTGGGCATATGCTTTGACAATTGTGTGTGCTTCACTGGCACTCTACTGCCCAGTCTTGGTTTATTTTACAATCGATACGAAGTATGAATATCTTCCCAAGCACCTGTGACACCACATGATAAAGCTGTCCATCCATACACATGAATGCAATAGCCTTGAAATCCAATACTGAACAAGTTACATCAATATTTTCTACCGTTTCCGTTGCACAAAAAATCTACTTTGTCATCTCAGTCAGAATAAATACCATTTATATGTTGTTTTAAATGCTCAATAAATGTTACCAGAAATGATCGATTTTTGAAGTACAGACTCAAGCGGACTGACATGCTATTTTATGTAGATGCTCGTTTAACATTTCAGTCTCTCCACAGCATTGTAATTTCGAAAATCAAGAACTTGGGGAGTTATGCCTCGAGTAGAGTACTAAAAATTGCCTGTCAAGAACACTGATTTTTCCCCTGTGGTTTTCTATATTCTCTTGTAATTAAACCTTAAGGCACTAATTAAGGTTGCAAATTTCACCACAGACGAGAGGGATTTTGATCCTTCCTGTTTGCATACCACGGAAAGGACGCTATTCAGAAATCCTCTGCTCTAATGAAAATAAATTTCTTTGCTTCACATCAAAACCCAATCTACTTTCTCCTCCCTATCCTCGACATCTCGCTTGAGCAGATCCTCTCTCTCACCAATTCTGAAATCATTAAGCCAGTCTTCATCATATCAAATTACGGTGCAGAAGGATTCCATATCCAGAGGAGCTATGCAATTTACAAATTCACACTCACATTCAATGCGTAAGCCTAATTGATGCTTCTCCAATTACCTTAGTATTTTCGCTCAACCTAGTCTCCACTTTCACCTCTTCCCCAAAACCAAAGTTCTGTTATTTTGGAAATTTGAGTCGACTGATGAGGGATATTGTGACGGTTGAGAGGTTACGTTAGAATTGTGGGGAGAGAGAGAGAGCCGGATGGCTTGACAATCAGCGTCTCAAGGGGTAGTGCGGATTTGATGGCTTTTTTAAAATTGCAACTTTCAGGATTTTAGATTTGATATCCTATACAAAGAAAGTGTAGAGTTTGCAAAGAAACTAGTCATGTTGTCTCTTAGCATTTAGGACGGGCTTGACTTTTAAAAAATCCGGAGTAGCCAAAAAAATTACAAAAAAATTCGGACACGGTCTGGCCATCTTGAAAATTCCAAAAAATGGACCCGTGGGGATCAAAATTCAGTTGTCCGTGGAGATTCAAGGTCAAATTAAGACACCGCCGTAATGCGAGCGTTGTACTTTGGCTACGTTGGATTTTCAAAATTTTGACCATTGACCTTGAAGCGGTCAAAACGATCGAAATTTCGAAATCATCATGCCATATATCATCAATCCACATCTCCTTCCACGTCTTATGGAACAATTTATTGGGTTATTTATAGACACAGAGCTTTCGTAGATTTCAAAACAACGGCCTTTAGACGGGCGGGCTCTTACCATACTAATAAATCCCATAATCACAAGAAAATCCAAGATTGTCGCCTCTAGTTATATTATATACTCTAAGGGCGGGCTTGCCTAGTTAAGAAATAAATGTTGTCTAGGAAACCGAGATGAAAATGATAAAATATAGCAAGAAAGAGAGCGAGAGAAAATCGGGGAAAGAAGGAGGAGGAGCCTAGAGAGGAAACTCATTTCTCATTGGCTGAAAGAAGAGAAAATCACGTGGAATGTTCAAGAAGAAAGTCGCAGCTTTCTCCTCTTCTCCATTTTCACTCTAGCTTCTCCTTCTCTTCCTTTCGCCGTGGAAAAGTTTGAAGTTAGATTTTCTATCCTTGAATTGACTTAAAAATTAATTCTCTCTATCGTTTGCATAGATCTTTAAATAAGACTAGAAAGCGGTCTCCCCAACCAGTTCCTCTCTGTATTTAGTACTGATACTAATAGTGAATAGTGTGGTCATCATGTTCCCTTTTAATTCATCTTTCTCGTCCTACAATTCATTGTCAGAAAGAAATCCGACTGCGGAACCCCCCTCTTCGTCCTACGGCTTGCCATCAAATAGACGGTTACCTTTGCAAGCGACTCTCAACCAGAGCGCCTACCTACCAGGCTATTCCGTGCATAGAAATGGAGAACCAGATCAATTCAGAAGGCCCCCCAGCCGGATAACTTTGAATAGCGCAATTCGGAGTGCGAGTTCTCTCCCGGTTTGCAAAACCCTGTCGTCTTTTGGCCTCGGAGAAAATGAGACTCTTCGCCCATTTCCCCAAGAAAGAGGAAGGAGCTTGTTTTCATCGCAAAAGCGTAGGGCTTCGGAGGATTTGATTTTCCCTGGGAATGCATTTGAGACTCCGGCATCATTTGCGGTAAGAACACAAGTTCCTCAGGGATTGCGTCCGGCTGTGGCGCACAGTTCTCGACAGACTCCAAGCTCGTCCATTTGGTCGAGAAAGGATCCGGTTGCGTCCTCGTCATCGTGGATCCCAGATGTCTCCGCCAACGAAGGATTTTCTAGTGGTCGTAGGAATGAGACGGGCACCGTATTTTCTTCGGGAATGCAAACTGCGTCGGCTAGTCAGAGCTGTTTTACACCGAAATCAGGCAATAATCGGGAGGGGAACTCTGTTTCTTGGGGAAGGAATGGACCGGGTGTCGGAAATCAAAGTGCGACAACCCCACACAGCACGACTTCACACAGTACGAGAACATGCGTGGAAGCTTTGGACGCGAATTCAATTCTGGGTAAGATACATTTTGTTACTTACGAAACGACAGGGCTTCGTCGAAACCGCTTCGACATATTTATTTCAGATTGATTGTATTTTTTTTTTACTATATTAAATTTAGCCATTGTTGAAGGGCGAGGACATGCTCGAGGAGAAGTTGGAATGGCATGTTTTAATACGCATACATCGAATTTGATACTCTGTCAGTTTACGGATACACAAACCTATACAAAAGTAATTGCTAAGGTTAATATATTTCGGCCTTGTGAGGTAAGAAGCTTTAAATAAATTACATGATCACGAATGGCATCTTCGTGCCTAAGAAAGAAACAATGGTTTTCTTAGTCCGGAAGTAATATTTTTGTTATACACAGATATTGATGCCCAATACCTGCTGTGAAGGAGGGGGTACCCCAAGCCAATTATACTTACAGCTTCGTAAAGAAGTTTCAAACATCCCAGTGGTTGCAATTCAGCGACAAGTGTTTAATGAAGGGAATGGACTACAACGCATTAAGATGTTGGTGGTAGATCAATTTTCTCCGGTAATTCATTTAGTAACGCAAAAGTACTATTGCCTTGCTTCCGGAGCTGCAGTGCTAAAATATGTGGAGTTGGTGCAGTCCATTTTATTTGTTCCTAATTCAATGAAAATCGAATTTCAAGGTTCAGAAAAAACATGCATGATAGGTAACTAAAACTAAACCTATAATACATTTTTATCTGTACGCATTCCACAAAGTTTCCACACTTACTAATTATTGAGCAATTGATACTAAATAAATAGAAAATGAAATAATTAAATCTATAGATAATATCACAGCACAGCATTTGGAACTTCTACAGAATAGTCATCAACCGGTATCTTCATTGTCATTGCTGGGAATACTCAGTGGTTGCCGGACTCCTGGTGGATCCCGTTTAATTAGAATGGACATATTACAGCCTCCCTGTGATTTAATACTAATACAAAGAAGGCTTGACTGTGTAGAAGAACTGATCGACAACAGAGAAGCTCTACATGGACTGCAGGTACTTTGCGAAACCTTTACTAATTTGTTCCAGGTGTAATCGCAAACAAGCTCAGAAAGAGAGTTTTACCAGTTTGTTTATAAATTCCAGGATATTTTGGGAAGATTACCAGTGGACATTGAGCACTTTATCGCAACTCTAGTCCAGGTTCCAAAGTTGGATAACATTCGACTCACCGAGCAGCGGATTAATCACATCATTGCTTTAAAGCACACGTTAGAGATACTTCCAACATTTGTCACTGTTCTTGCAAGCACACGAAACGATTTCCTGCAATCCATTCGAGAGGTTAGCGTTCGATTCTAATATTAGCTAGTAGGTTTAGCGTTTAACCAACAGAAATAAATTCAATTCTTTAAAATTTAAACTAGGACTTAATGGCTCCAGTCTTCAATTCTATGTTGGAAAAGATACAGCGTGTTATCAATGACGAAGCGGAAGTACAAAAAGGACCTGCAAATATGAAGAGACAACGATGCTTCGCAGTCAAGGCGGATATAAATCCCATATTGGATATTGCTAGAAAGGCATACTGTGAAATTATCAATGACATGAATGGTGACCTCCAGCTTATTCAATCATTCTTATTAATTACCTTAAAATGTATAAAGTATCCGAAGCCAGTTGTAATATTGTAAAAATATAATTGTTTCCATTCACAGAGTACATTGTTGAATTGAGCCATTCCATGAAAATGGCTTTTCGCTTGGGGCAAAACAGTAAGCGGGGGTTTTACGTTCAGTTGATATTAAGTGGGCGAGGCGACCAGATGCCAAAACTTCCGAGCTCATTTTTGCAGGTGAGCTTCTAGCATAATAAATTTGGGTATATATGTACGAATTTTTTCTTATAAAAATATTGCTCTAATTAATTCAATTATAGGTCCGAAAAGATAAAAATGTGGTTACTTTTACAACCGAACTTCTTGTCCGCAGTGATCAACGTAGCCAAGAAATTTCTAAAGAAATTGAGAGTCTTAGTGCCATGTAAATCCCCCAATAACACAAAAACAAATCAAATAAGGCGTTGACGTTTATAAATGTTGTTTAAATTTTCTTATTTTCTTTTCAAGTGTCGTGGCTGAATTAGTAAACACCATTCGAGAAGATATCGGAAGCATTTACCGAATAAGCGAAGCGGTAGCAAATTTGGACGTGCTTTATGCCTTAGCCAACTACTCATTGACCACAGTTCGTTGCGTCCGACCAAAATTTTCTGACAATACAACCGCGATCACAATGGGGCGGCATCCGGTGTTAGATTCGGTGGGCAGTGTTCCGCCAGTTCCGAACAATACGGTGAGCGCCTTAAAAATGAACATTTTCGACTCAGTCTACTAATATAGTTACTTTCAATGTAGTTCCTTTCTACCGATTCAAATTTTGCCATAATTACGGGTCCTAACATGAGTGGGAAAACTACGTATCTGAAGCAGGTTGCTACTTTACAAATCTTATCTCAGGTAATCAGTTCTACGTTCTCCTTTATTCCTTGACCTTTTCTGGATTATTTCATGAATGAACACAACATTTGAGCAGTGCCCTAAAATATATTCTTTGTTTATATTTTTTTTGTAGCTTGGTTCGTTCGTTCCTGCAGAATCTGCTACGTTTAGAATCACCAGCAATATTTTTTCAAGAATTGGAACTGGAGATAATATTGAGGGAAATGCATCTTCTTTTATGTTAGAGGTACGCAACGCATTCAATAATTAAAACTCTTAAGTATCGAGCAAACATTTATTTGATAAAACATGTACTCATTTCGCCAACTATTTAGATGACAGAGATGAGCTATATTTTAGGAAATGTGAACAATACTTCGTTGGTCATAATAGATGAACTAGGCCGGGCAACTTCTGTCGAAGAGGGAACTGGAATGTCATGGGCCATTGCGGAAGCCTTACTGTCAACCAAGGCATTTGTTCTGTTTGCGACTCACTACTTATTTTTGACAAAGCTACAGCGGTACTACTACAACTGCCTTACGTAAGATCTTTGTCGTACGATCTTAATTTTATGAGAATTGTAAAATCGAAAATTCTAACTAGGTCTAACTTTTACTCTTGATTTTTTCGTAATAGATATAACTTAGAAACGCAAGAACTGAAGAAAGTTCAAAATGGCGATGAAGTTGAAAATGATTTACTTAGTCCCCGCGTACCTGAGGAAACTTCCCCGTTTGGGTCTTCAAAGTTGAATTACACACATGTGCTAAAGCGTGGAGTAACTGATGTACAGTTTTATGGACTAAAACTGGCTAGTAATTCCTCCTTCCCCTCGAAAATTGTCGAAAAGGCATCTCAAATTGCAGCCACCATAGTGGAGACAAGGAAGGTAACTTCTGTAGTTTTCTGTTTGCATATCTTAAAATCATAAAATTAATGTAATAAGATAAATTAGAAACCAATAACCAATAGAACTTTTCATAATTAACTAGGACGGCATGCTTGACGCTAAAGAGGATGAATCAAATGACTACGAAAATAAATCTGCGAAATATTTATTGGCGTCACATTTGAGAATTTTAGCGGAAGACTCAAATATCACCGACCCTGATGTTGCTAGAACCTACTTGGAGTCTCTCAGGGAGGAATTTCTGACATCGCGTAATAACTTTGGAATCGAACGACTGTCGGTTTCAGATGAAAATTCTCAGGAGCTTGAAGAGTCGGAAAACCGTTCGGTTGAATCTATGGATGATTCGTGGTTGGTGGAACCACTAAGTTTATCAGAGTCGGACCGTTCTCAAGTATCTCAAGATCAGACATAATATTTTACAATACAATGAATGTCATATTCGTCTCGTAGTCGTAGTGCTAGGATTATTTCAAAAATTATCGTTCTCATTATTGTTGAGTTTTAAATTGCTTAAACCCTTTCTCGTAGATAACATGTAACAGATAGATGTATGATTTATAGCCATCTTACAGTAGAAAATAAATGTTAATTTCTTTGTTAAATTGCGTTTTTTGGCCTTCCGGTCTATTTAATTGATGATTTTTTCTAACTTTAAATAATTTCAAAGATTTATGTTATGTTCTGAACACTGAAAAAGTTCGTTTCCGCCTTAGTCATTAGTAATAACATGTTTCTCATTTATATTGAATAAGGGGTAAATAATTGTCCACCCACAATCAAAATAGAAACATCCACATTAAGGAAAGTCAACTGCTTCAAATTAAATCGCGATTTTGTCTGTTATTGTAGTTTCAATTTTTCTATCATATGGGAACTCTTTATTAACAATTGTAAATTGTAATTTTAGGCAGGCGTATAATGAACCGATTGAACGAGTTTCAAAACTTTAAGAGGTGAACGCTGGATAATAAAGACAACATTTCAATGCTAATATATTATTGATAACCCGTAATGACTAGTGAGTAGAGATTTTTTTAATTAAAGTTACTGACTTATTTTCTATCAATCTATATTATTATATATATAGATTATATATACCTATATTCTATGAAAAATGTTCAGTTGTACTGTTGCATATTATTACTAACAATGAGCTAGAGGTAGCATTTATTGTACATGATTTGCATAATGTAATCTTGTTTGTTAGTAGTTATACTAGTTATAAATAATAAATATGTGCGAGATTATTTTTTAGTAAATAGGCAACGTTATTTTAAAGCTTCCAACATAATACGGGACCATGGATTTCCAATGCCCATTAAGCGGTGCTGCTCAACACTAACTTTCGATATTCAATTTCCAATTTGCTATAGATCAATTATAGAATCTCTGTTCTGTTGTCCTGCTGCTTTGAGTTTGGCTTCCATTTTGGAGATCATTTGCTGCATCCTCTTAATCTAATAAAATGTTCATTTGGATTCAGTCAGAATATTAATATCATTGACAAATTCTTCATCCCAATTCCCAATACTATTAAATCGTTACTCACTTCAGCCTCTTTCTGCAATATAATGTCATGGGGTAAATCGGATGAGGAATCCCTTTTCAGTTTACTTCTCTCCCGTGGATTCTGGGCAATTTGGGCTATAGCTCTAGCCCTAAAGTTTTCATAATGGAGATCTTGTGTAGTCTCTTTAAGGTCATGCATATGAGACTGTATTAGCATGGTGCGAAGTTTCGCAAAATCGCTGTGATTTGGATTTTCCACTAAAGGCAAAAAAAGTGCTCAAATTAAATCAATTGTAAATTGACTTGTTAATTATAATAGAAGATATTTGTATAAACGTACCTTCTACAATTCCCCAAGGATAAACCCGACCCCGAAGCCGTTTCCCTGCAACTTCAACAAAAGTATCGCTTGAAGCCACTGCAAACGGTATGGCTGCTTTCAATTCTCGATCCTGCTTCTTGAATTCTTCATCTTCCTCTTCGTCACATTCGGGAAACTGGTATATCTACAGTGCCATTAGTAATGAATAAGTTAGCATCTGAGGTTCCACATTGTATGCGTACTTCACAAAATTAAAATAATATGCGGTACTTGTATATGATTGCTTCGCAAGTCATCGAGTACTTGGCTCTTCAGTGCCTTGACTTCTGTAGGCGTCAGTGTGTCCGCTTTAGCAATTACTGGTATCACATTTACGACACCCTGAAGATTTTTCAATGCCGCAATGTCCAGTTGCCGCAAGCTTGAAAACAATGTTAAACAGTGAGCCTGATTGTTAAAAACCGAAATTCTGGATACAAATATTTATCCTAAAGCATTAACTTACCCACGTCCATAAGGAGGTATGAAATAAAGACAGCAATGCACTCGACCATCTTGAATATGTCGTCGATTGAGTCCACTTTCCGCTTCGAAGTATTGGTGAAATTGGTCATCGATGCAATCCACGCATGCCTTCCAACTGTCTTCGCAGTTGATCGCGTCTCCAAACCCTAAAAATAAAAACAACGTACCAACTCAAAGAAACTTTGCCTTTAGTACCGTATTCAATATGACTGAGTCTAATTGTTGATATTTTGGACACGCGAGCGTGACCCGCCGATCATGTCTGATCGCTGACGTCTCTATATTATACGTGCTATATTAAACGACCTAGGATTTGGGATATAAAACAAATGAACAAGTATATTTATTTACCAGGAGTATCAATAACCGTTAACCTCAGCTTAACTCCCCTTTCTTCAATTTCAATTGTATGTTTTTGAATAGTAGTCGTTCGTTGCACCATATCTGTAAAGCACATTACATTTCAAGGAGGTAATCTTCTATAAGCAATACTGACCGGTATGCTATAAGTTTACACCGACTTGAATTTTTGGAATTTGACTAGGAATAAAATTCATACCCGAAACACTTGGAATTTTCCTATTTTGATAGAAGTCTGCTAGAAATAGGCTGTTTATTAAAGTTGACTTCCCAAGTCCAGATTCCCCGACAACCATGAGTGTGAAATCAAATCCTTTCTTCACGGATTTCCTATGCACTTGTTCTGGCAGCGTAGCAAATCCTATTAGGCGTTCATTCTGAAAGAAACAATATCCATAACATTCTTTCCGTAATTTATAATACCAATTTGACAAGTTCCACACAGACAGGAAGATGCAGAATTATAAAAGCATACCGACATTAAAATGTTTTAAGAAAATTTTTACGAGATCCATGTAAAACCGTAACGTATATTTTCAGCTTAATATCTATACAAAACATTAAAGAACACATACACTGGCGATTTATAAAAAAGGAGATACGGTTCCATATAAAAATAGTAAATTCTTTGCCGAATTCTTGAATGTTCCAAAAAAATGGAGTTCATCTTAAAGCAAAAAAAGCAGACTAATTAAAGAAAAGACGAGGAAGTTAAAAATAAGAATAGTATCAAGAGAGACATACCTCCTTCCCTGTACGAGGCAAAGTTTTAGCACGATAGGCATCAGAAAACTTGAACTCCGCAGGTGGGCACGACAAACAAAACACATCAGGGCATTCAATTAAACTCTGGGCGCTTTTGCTCGTAACTCCAGCTAAATTTGAAGTGGAGCCCATGCCCCCTAAATGTTGGAGTTGGGGCTGAGGAGTGATCCTCTGACTAGGATTATAATACTGATGATGCCGAGTTTCGTAACCTGACTGACCAATGATGCTCTTTGGAGGAACGGTAATGACCTGCTGCGGGTCCTGTCGTTGCTGATTTTGTTGATACCTCGCCTGACTATGCTGACCATAGGAGGAGGCATAAGGGCCCGTCGTTGGTAAACTCGTGTACGAGGACGACTTGGACGGATTGGGAGCCATGGTTGGATAAATAGGAGTGTATCTGGATGGTTTGTTGGGCAACTGACTTCCGCTAGTACCCGAACTTGTACCACTACTCGTTAAATTCAACGTGGATGGCCTATCTCCAACGGGATTGGAATTACTTAGGGTACCTCCAACGACGGTCGGTTTCCCGTACGATTTCGAATAGTTGGATGAGTACATTGTTTTATATAAAGCACCAAAAAATTCTCAATCCGCACTAAAAATCCGTATGAAAATGAGGCAAGGATGCGTCTGTATTGAACGTCCCTAGCTACGAACAGTTTTTTCAGACGCCTTGATACCCCTACGACTGCAATGAAACTGACTCCAAGAAAATAACCAACTGGGACTTTTACTCTTTTAAAAATATGCATACTATGAATTTATGATCATTATTACTTCGTACTACGAACAATTTGATAGCTATTAGATATGTTTAACACAACCACACGGATAAATGTCAGGCATTGACATTTGAGATCATTGGTTATTATAAACTACCATCGCATTGGTATCGTGCTCCTATGTTCTATGTAGTGAATCCTTTTGCAAATTGCTTTCAGAACATCATAATAATATCTAGGATCCTATGTACATCTTTACTCGCTCGACATGTTTTCAAATCTCTTTTCCTTTTGTTATTACAATGTCCCACCCAAACTCCAAACCAAAATGTTAAATTAAATCATGAAGCACCCTTTCGTTCAAGAAATCCAAGAAGACTCCCATCATATTATTCCTTTCTACTCTCTTCAGTCACAAAAAATAAAACAGCCAGCATTTCCTTTTATAACACACCGGCACCAATACTAATCATATATCCTAATATCCTTCCACTATCATTAATATTTGTAAAATATAATTTTGGACTCTCATCAACTGTAGAACAAGAAAAATGCATATCGACTTATTCCCAGCAGCTATTATTCTAACACTTACACCCATCAACTTATCAAGGATCAGCTATCAAAATCAACGAAACCAAATTATCTCTCCCCACACAGAAGGACTATTCTAGTTCTGCATCTCTTTCTTTCTCATCTCTCAAGTCAAGAACCTATTAGCCAGACTGACAGGTCCTTCCCATTCCCTTATATGCATTTGAGCAAGAAATTTAAATTGTTGGGCTAAAGAATAATTTCATTTCAAAATCGGGTAATCAATCCTCGAGCTCGTAAAGAAATTTAATTTTTTATGCACAAAACGTACCTTTGTTTGCCATTGTTTGTACTATTAATTATTGTCCCGATTTCCAGAGGAACCGGTATTGGATTTCCAGTTCCAGAGATTCCAGTCTCCTCTCCTCGTCCTTATCGAATGAATTAACTCCCTGTGTTACCCTTTAGCAACCTGAAAGAACGGGGGCTTTATATTAGTATTCCATAATATTATTATTAGCCCTATTTCTGAGAAACCGAGGAAAGGTTTCAAATGTGGGAAGCTATTGTCTTAGAAGAAAGATTATTCTGCCTTGGTTATGGTTATAAATAAATAGGGATTTAATGAGGAAATATAAAAAAGTAGAATACCAGCAGAAGTAGAGAGGCTCTAGAATCCTTTACAAACGATTGAGCATCCTTCTTCGCCCCTCATCTCGTCACTTGATGAATTCATACGGATTTATAACTAAAGCTTCACATTTACACTCAAGAACGGTTTTTATGCCTAGACGGACAGGATTGCTGGTAGTAAAGTTTTCAATTCGTATAATATTTCATATCGTTCCTCGTCCACAAATACCAATAAAAACTACAGAGTGTGTGGACCGTGGAAATATGGTCCTGGTAATTTTACAGTTGAATGATCTATGCTGGACTCATGAAACGAATCATGATATCGGGCTATAGGGACTGACTGAGAACCCCTTTTAACAACGATTTGTTTACATTATTACGTAACTAAGAAATTCTACACCAAACATGCACACTTTTCCGTAACACGGCTTTTGATTTGGATTTGGAAGTGATAGAAATTCCTTCGTGTATAACTTTAACTTATGCTGAGTAAACAGGGTTCTTCACTTGTCTCAAAAAATTTAGGAATGACTGAATCACTATACTATGTAGTATTTTATTTTATTTACAATACAAAATACAATGCAGTGGGTGACACGCTTCCGGTTTCTTTGTTTTTTATGGTAGATGCAGGCTATTGTAGGTTGTAAGTGCAGGTTGTATTTTCCATTGACAAAATGTGAAATGACTTTAAACTCACGAATTAGGGCTTGAACTTGAGCTTTTTAATTCACAAAATTCGGTAATCAATTACCTTGCAAAGTAATTAGAGGTAGGAAACGATTTATAGGCTATGATTTTTTTGTTGAGAAACATTTATAAGAAATCGCAGAATTTCGCAGCTTGAGAATTAAATTTTGATTGAGATTGAGAGACCCTTTCGGGAATATGTTTTATTTTGTTATCGCCAGAATCATGCATTGCATTGTATCGATCGGATTCGGGTGAGTTTTTGGAACCCGGTTGTTGCCCGGTTCTTTAGGAGAACTGTGGAGCTCATGGTATTAAGTAATAGCGTAGCCTATTACAAACAAAACCAACCCTTATTCTTCGGCAAGTGAACCCTCTGCCTCTCTCCTTTTATTCCTTAATATGTTTTGATACCATTTTTATATCATCAGTATATATTCCCCATATATGCAGTAGAAACCCTATGAAAAGTTTGTGAATGCTTCCAAAATCAACGACTTTTTCATCAACCTCAGCCTAAATGCTTCAGGGATGATAAGATGGCCTAATAATTTAATTCATCGGTGTTCCTTCAGAAATAATAATCCACCATTCCTTAGATTAATTGGAAATACGATTTGTATTTTTCAAATATTATTGTTTGTTTGCTTCGTTGCATTGCATCCCATTCATTTACATACTCGGTATTATTGAGCACAGAAAACTGGTACTTTAATTTTCTATCATGTTTTGATGTAAATCATAGTAAATCATCTAAATTACTTTGTTCCCCTTGGTTAATTCTTTGCTGAAATTGTAATCATCTTTGGAAATCTAATTATGTGGCAGGACGGAGGAAATGTTGTCAGTAAGTAGACGCAATATTTCGTATCAAGTATTTTTTGAAAGATGCTTAGCGCTTAGCCAAGTTTGAAGGTCCAAATTCAACACATTGCGTTAGAAGTTAGAACTGTGTGCTTTATGTTCAGTAAGTCTAGTATGCATACACTTCATACGTTTAAAGCGTTCGCGTTGAAGATAAATGTTATTTTACTATGCGTGAATCACATGAAAAGGCTAAATTAAGAGCAATTCATTTGTTACAGAAAATTTATAAATCCTAAGAAAGTAATTCTTGATATGATCTGAAATTTTTTAAACTACATGAAAACCGACCCGACCGATCCCGGAATAATCAAAGTTTATCCTTTAAAAATTGATCTGTAAAGTTCTACCCGCGGGCCTGAAGTAAGAATTAATTGATTATCAATTCTGAATACAATTCAATGATCACTTTCTTGGAATAACTCCTTACCCTGAAAAAATTCTCAGAGGGTTTGAAAAGCAACTTGCCTGCATGTTTTTATAAAAACTGCTTTTTATTTGAATCCTAAGAAAACTGAAAACATTATCATTTATCATACATATATATCATAAATACTTACTCAACAATGCCCACAAATTTAGTCGTCTACAAAAATGCATATTTAATTTTCCAAGTTTGTGAGTTTCATATTGCTGCTTTCTAGTTGTATAGCAAGCTAAGGAAACTGACTAGTGTTCCCACGTATTGGTGACACATAAATGGGCCAGCTTATCTTCCATTCTCGTACTTTTGACAACCAGTTTTGCGGCCTTCTCCATCTTCTTTAAATCCAACCATTTTTCATGTTTGTTCAGTGCCTTCGCATGACCCGACTCTTGTGCCTATCAGTTATCAATTATCGTTGTAAGTATGAAGTACTTTATCAAATAATTTTGAAATTCCGAATTTAATAATTTAATCTTTAATGTCTCCAAACTTATGAGGCTACTACTTACCGAAGTTAAATAAGGATGTCGAAGTAGAAACATATTTTGTTCTTCAATCTTCAGCATCTTCACCATTCGTTCAATATTCTGCGGGTAGCAGTTATGTCCGAGCCGATGTTTCCTATTGAAATTTAAAAAAATCAAGTTTCATTTATACACTGGTTAATTTGACGATTTCATATAAAATAAGAAATATAGATATGATAAATAAATGCAAAATCAAAAATAAATGCAAAATGTGAAATGACAATGAATGTGCAATGAAACCAACTTTCCTACACATTACACATTATTAAACTTCAATGAGACTTACCCAGTCCACTGGTAACCAGGAGCAGTCTTCCTCTTCATCAGTGCTAACGCCAACCTCATGATTGAATTATTTGATTATCCTAGTTCTTAAATTTAAAATCCAAAATTCGAAAAAGTTCAAAATCCAGAGACAACGATTCGGAACAATTCATTCAGAAATGTTCTATCCTAAATTTTGAACATTGCGGGATGGAATATGGGGCACTGAGACATTTTTTATTCTGTCTTTGTTCAGTTCTAGATTTTTTTCATCCCCACAAGTTTGCCCATTAAATCTTTGGTTAAAACTGATGTATACATTATGTTTCAATCGTAATTAAGACAATTAAAACAAACAAAGTATATACATTTGCGACTGCCAAAGTAGGGATTTATGGATGCTGAAGCAATTAATACCGTCATTAAACGCATTAAAATGGAAATAAAATAACGACAATTTTACAATCCGATCTTCTTAACTTAGTAGGTTTTAATTAATAAACGAAATTGTTCTTCTTATGATTCGGAGTTATCGAGGGACACGATTGTTTATTAAAATATTATGTATATATTTACAGGATGAAATTATAACCTCCCTAACTTTACGAGATGACACTTACAAATTATTATGGACTAAATAGAGTACGAGGATTGACTTAAATTGTAGACACGAGATTATTTGATATATCGTCACCTTAATCTCCTATCAAAAACCAACTATATTACGTGATTCTGGAATATAGTAGCGCAGGTACATCCATTTACAAACATTTTGAAATCTCTTCTGAGTCCCAAGATTAAAATATGGAAAAATCAGTCGTTGCGATTCATAATTGATATATATATTAAAACTATGATGTATTTAAACACGGTACTTGAAGCTACACGGCAAGACCGTTAATAGTTACTTGCATAGGCTGAGATATTACATCGGGAGTAATTTGCTTTCTTTGGCCATAAATATCGGGATGATGATTGGCAGTATGAAGTTTCTTAGTTCTCGGAGGAGGTATCGGGGCCATCCCTGTCGTTTGAGAAGTGTACGTATTTGATTCGAGATGATGATTACTGTCACCCTCGCCCTTCCGGTGGAGTTTACTAAACGATCCTCTGATAAATTGGATGATCTCTTTGCGGTAGAACCAGGCAAATAAGGATCCAAATCCCAACGCTGCCACAACGAGGGCAATAAACGCCATGATGAAGGGCCACAAGGCTGCATCTGAACTTTCCCCTGGAGTCTCCGGCCCTGGAGCTTCTGTCGTGGTTGTCACATTGCCACCTTCCAATTTGTCTGAAAAAAACCATAACAATCTCCATTGTACTATAAACGGATGAAATTTTGAAGGCTGAGACAGAATTTAAGGGATTAGGTTTAGGATAATCCAAATAGGAAGAGGAGGAAAGGCTTAAATCGGGATGAGACTTTCCTGGAAAAAAACTAATTGCTCTTGGACTAATGTGAAATACTGCAATATAGAATTTGTTCTTAATGACCGACCTGTGTCAACAACATTGTCATCGTCGTCAGAATCTTCAGGTTGTTCGGCAGAAGCGAAACCTTTGTCATCGTAAATTGCCACATCAGAACAAGCTCGGAACTGTTCCTGGGGCCCACATCCGAGACCTTCCTTGGTCCCGTCGGGACAGGGCCCGCCCCAACTATTTGCTGCAATATAGCGCCATTGCAGAACACATTGATTGCAGGTCATCCCTTTGGGAAGGAGGTATCTGGACTCAAAAACCTTCGTCCCCTCGCTCGGATAATACCTGAAATCAATTGAAACGGATTTAAAACCTTAGCAATAATGAACAATTCAATGTTTAAATTCTAACTATCGAGAATGAATGGCATGAATGGTTTTTAAAGAGGAGCTCAGCATTCTTCGGAGATTAAAAAGGCAAAAAGGCCCTTGATTCCAAGAACTCTTTGGCTACTTTAGAAACCGGAGGTTGGTATAGTTAGATTTTTTGTAATAAAAAACTCACCTCGGTCCCTCACTGTTCGATTGCTTCAGTAAATTGTTATCTAGACATTTCTGAGTAACCACTTTCTTGGGGTTATTGTTTGGGCACAAGCGGAATTCGAAGTATCCTTTGTGGTTTGCTGTCAGTTCCACTTTAATTCGAATTATTGAATTTGTTCTGTACTTCCGCACAATGATACCCTAGAAATTCAAGACGGATTTAGCTTTACAATGTTTTAACTGCCAGTTATTTTCATATGATTTCAAAATCCGATCAACGTTTATTATCTGCGTCGGGTTTACCTGTGCGTAAGCTCCACCAGCCTCATTCGGTCGTGAACCATCCCATGGATCGCCTATCAAAATGAAGAAAAAATAAATTATCGTTTATATTATATGGCTGAAAAGTATATTTTAGCCAAACATGTAAACGTCTTCTTACCACACACTCCACATTTTCCACCGTTTTTCTGATATTGCCTTGCAAATCCACCGCAGTATAATTCATGGTCATTGTAATTGGCTGTTGTATTGAAGCCGTATCTGTGTCAAAAGAAGCAAAAAGGACGTTAGTTACATTTTTTCATGGAGTGGTGCAAAAGTGTAATGACAAGCAATAAAACTAATGATGATTTAAGTTCGTATTCATTTTTTTCTTCAAAAAGATATAAACGTGAAATGAGTAGCCTCAATTGAGTTCATAAAATATGCAGAATAGATTTAAATTCGAATAATGAAAAGCTGACTTGTAGCTGTGAATAAATAACAAAACTCGCCAAGGAATTTTCATTTCAATTCCGAATTAAATATCAAAATCATCGACGTAAAAATCTCCGTATATTATCTTAATCATCGCTTCAAAAACCGCATTGCATATAAAATACACTTATGTGCAAAAAAAATGACAAAGCTATATTTAGAAACAATTCGATGAATTTCTATATGAATCGGAAATTTCCTTTCGGAATTAGTCATGGATTAATCCATGTTTATGTAGGCACTAAAATAAACAGGAAGGGGAGATTCTGCGTGCTTTCTCAAATAACATCAAACGCTTTTATCTGCATGATTTATTTGAAATAGATTTATGTCTCTTGATCCATTACAATTTACAAGTTTACGACCGAGGAGGATTAAATTTATTACCGGCTTGTGGGCTAACGATGCAATGGAAGTACTCTAACGATATTTTGCTTTTGCAATTAGTGAATGTCGAGAATCACAAATCGCAAATAAGTCAGGGGTAAAGGGTGGTTAGAAATGTAAATAAAATAAAAACGCGAAGATCCGTTCTGCTTTCGATTTTTAACCATCACTCCGGTACTAAAAGGCTCTTTAACAAAAAATGAATGGTCTTTTATAGTTGATGGTCCTAACCAACAATTAATGTCACAACAATATTTTACGACGCCGCGGAACTCTACCCTTTCCAATCCGAAAATTGTCGTTCCTAATTTCTGAGCAGGTGTGTCTAAATGGATAATAAATTTATATTGGGGACAATCATCGGAGGGTGGAAATAATCATCCACCATATATTATATCAAAGAAAAATAAACATCGTATTTTTCTATCATACAGCCGAAGGTTAAATTTAGGGTTGGTTTTTTGCTTTTTATTCGCACAACAATGGTCACAATTTCCGATTGAGCTTCTATAATTTGACTTTAAAGGTATTATGATCAAATTCTAAAAACAAATGATAGGAACAGTAGTAAATCTTGGCTGGAAAGCTTCATATAACTTTGACATGAGAGCATTTACTTTTTATTGGCGATAATCAAAGGTATAATAGTTAACAGTAGTGAGTAAATATAGGCGGAGCCTTGTAATCAAAGGATGTTGGCTTCAACACATGACTTGCTTAGACAATCGCTAATTGTACGGATAATGTACACGCTACTACAATGCAATTACATGAGAAAATGATTATAAACTTCTTAGTTAGTAATTTAACAAGGCTTGGGAGACCACGAAGAATTGGGCAGGAGCCTATGAGTTTTTCAGTTACCCAAAAGCGCTGGGATTGCTCTATACATACGATACAGAGCTCCAAATCCTATCGCGCATAGCTCGGTACCCTACTCCTATCTACACGTCGTACGTCATTCTTATTTTTATGCTACTTCGTGATACAATTTTACAACTGCACGAATTTCCATGTTAATTACCCAAAAACCCACGGTCTTTGTATATTATATTATCTTTGAATAAATATTGACAAAATAAATGACAAAACCCGAAAAAACGCTTTAATTCGGTTTTCGAGGTTTATCTCAAAACGCTTAATTTGCATTGTGCATTGGAGTGTTTATTCCTGAGCCTCGTTAAATTCTTTATAAAATGTCGGAATTTAAAAATGACCCCACACCCCACATTTCTGTCATTATAGTTGATAGTAGCAATTATCGGATGCTCAAAACAAAGCCAGTTTAGTAGACAATTGGTCAATAATTCTTTCATTGCCCACTTTAGTTTTTATTACAGAAACCAAAATTTCTTCATAGTATTATTATAGGGTATTTACTATTTACTGCTTGGTCAAAGAAATTACGACGTGAGGATTCTTAGATAGGACATTTAACTGTGTAATTCAATTCAATATTTCGTCACAGTCAAATTATATAGTAGCAAACTAACAATAAGCCCTGCCAATAATTAAGTCAGTATTAATAGGTTTAACCTCCTAAGCTCGAAATTACATTCATCATCGACGTATAAATTCGTAAAATCCTGCCCTTTCCTTTTGCAATTTTTGAATAACAGTTTTCCCATTCTTTTAGCGTATATCGCCCGAGCCATAAGGTCAGTTGAATTAAATGCAAACTCAATTTTAAACACAGTTGAAATGAACGATTAACAATAAATGGCAGATAGATTAGTTTTAGGATGGGTAGAATTGACAGATCTTTAACTAAACACAGCATTGATGTAACGGTACTCATGACATAATAATTTCTGTAATGGAATCTTAAGTTAATTTAAAACGAAGGTTCTGTATTTCAAAAAATATTATTAAATTATGTAGTGGGACAATAGAAAACAGGCGGAAATCAAACTTGAAGCAAAAAATTCAAGAACACAAAGGGCGTTTGTTAATCGAGAGAACCTGTCTTAAATTCTGCACTGTCTAAAATTAAATCACAATTAAAACCATAATTATATCAGAAATTGGAATCTCATCCTTTATTATGATATACTAGGCAGCCATAGGCCCGTATCGGGCCATAGTGGAGCTCTGCCGATAAGCGATAGTTTTAGTTAACTTCAGACATACGCCCAAGACAAAGTTGAATTTAAACACCCACAAATCCGGAACTTCAAAACCCCCACTACTGCGCTACCCCAGGAAGTTTGAACTACTTCCACAGAATCTCAAAAATCTGGGCACACCCCGCGTCCCTCAATCAATTAATTCTCAATACATCTATAAGCCTCATAACTGCTACAATATCTTGTACCCCTGAAGTACACATCAATATTCAATATTAATCGACAACCCCTTAAACCATACTTAGCAGCCTCCGCCGTATTCCTTTCTCCTATATTTTCTTTCTATATGTCGACGACGGGCAGGCCCTCAGAACTCCTGTTGACCCGTACGACACTTCTCAAAGACCATTGCTATCCCGGAACCTAAAGGAAGAAGATGTCATTTTTGAGGAGCAAGCTAAATTTTTAAGATTTAATAAAGCCCTTATGCCTTACTTTCGGATTTAAACTATTCCAAAAATATGTTGTTGAATGAGGCATGCTACTGGAGCTGCGGAAGTGCAATGTTTTTTAAACCACGCCTGCACCTTTACACTTTCTTTGAAACGCTTAGAATAAATTTCTGAAGAGATTTCAAGAATTTAAACAGCTTTAAAGGGCATGGGCTGAAAATTTTAACTTAACCGAAAGTTTTCTCGGCGAAAGAAGTTGTCAATCGATATCACACGATGATTTCGAAATTTCGACGACTTTGACCGTTTTAAGGTCAAGGGGTCAAAATTTCTAAATTCCAAGATAGCCAAAGTATTTTTCGTAGCATGGCAGTGTAAATCGGTGTCTCACATTACCGCTTTACGAAAAAAAATTGATTAGGTCACGTTAGCACAGGTCACAGGTCATCGAATTTCGAAATTCCAAAATTGCCCCCTCCCTCTAAAAAGTATTTGCGGATGTTTGGCTATTTCAGTTTTTTGATAAGATTACCCAGTAGGAAACGTATACCTGGAAGATCACCCACATTCAGACATTGTCTTTTTATGTAATAGATCATACAACAATGCAATGCACACACATAGACGCCTACGGGCAATGTTACGATATGAAAAAATGTATATACTTTGACGTCTTCTTAGTCTTGCTTGGTGGCTAACTTTTAACTTCCTTTCCAAATTAAATTTGATAATCATTGCAATGTTAAAAACTAAAACGTGGGCTTCATCAGTATAATAATTATATGCATAATACAGAATAAATAGTGGATAAATAAATAAATACTTATTAAATAACTCTATCAGATTTTTTGAAAATAGAAGATGCTATATGAGCGTAATTTAGATCTCATAGATTGTTAGGACGTGAGTTCTCAATATCCGTTCATTCATGACTTATTTGGAAACAATCCGTCCAATTGACAATCGAATTTCAGATTTATGAAAATTCGTGTAAATTTTCTTTACCAAAAAATGTTGGCCTTCAAAGTAATTCGATAGACGCATTTTTCAACTGTACAAAATACATGTTAAATTTTAAATTGTATATAATCCAATATTTATATTCGCGATTGAATTCGCTGAAGATGTATTTTTATTACTGTACGTGTGCTCTAATGAAAGATTTCGTGGACAGAATTTTAGAGGTTAAATAAAGCAATTTTAGCCATGATTAGATTCTAGTAAATATTAGACTTACCTCCACATTGAAGATCGTGATGGTGGTTCAATTAATCTACCATGGCCTTTGACCCCATTCCATGACAAAAGATTGTTTCCACACAGCAGAATTGCTAAAGTTGTCCAAATTCCATAGGATTTCATTTTAAAAGAGTTTTTTTCACTAAATAGTCCACTCGACTACCACATAAATTTACGTTTTTCTTTGTTTCTTGATGGTCCTCTACTATTTTCGTTTTTGCATGGTTATTGGATCGGAACTTATGAATGAAATCCGACAGTTCTCCAATCTTAAGAGATCTCAATCTGTTTGCTTTTTCTAATCCTTTTAAAGTGGCGTAGTAAATGAGGTCTGCTACGGTGGTAATTCGAAACTAGGTTCTCTTGATTATAATGTTTTCAGAATTATCAATGTTGCGAATTCCAATGCAACTGCTTTGGTAGATTACTTCTTAACCATTTTGGCGAGGACCTGGAATTGGGAATAGAAAGAAATTAGAATAAAATTGAATATTCATATTTTGCAAAAAATGCATAATATTTGAAAGGCATTTAGATTTTGTTTTTGATTTAAACAGTACAGTACAGCTATTGTGAAATTCGATACAATCATTTTTAAGATTCGAAACTCGGTTTTACTGACATCATTTATATTGTTTATTTGAACTCAACCTAAATTTATTTAATATGTTGTTTAATTTAAGGGTTCGGCTTTAACTATAAATCGAACAAAAAGGACACTTTCATTCTTAAATATGTTATATAGACAATCTGGTGCTGAAAATCCATGAGTTTTACTCTCCTGGTATTATTTTAAAGTGGTTGCATTATTCATAAATTAAAGATAGGGAAATCACTGTTCACCTTCTAACAATAATGATCCATTTCTGTTCAATGAGAAAGTAATCGCTGTGTAGGATCTTCTTTGAATTGTAACTAACTCGGTCATTACAACAAACTCACGAATTGACAAACAAAGCTAGTAAATGTAAATGCGTTCCCAATTAGTTTCCATCATTATTTGTTTGCGAATCTAGGATTAATTAAATAGATGAGCATGGTTTCTTGTTCATGAAATCGTCAATGTTCCGAATTCTTTTAAAAGTTAAAGTTTGTAAATTCACAATGTCTTGATGTAGAATTTGGAATTGAAAAATATTTTGAAATCCATTGAACGCCTTTAATGCCGAAATGACATTAGAATATTTGCAATGTGCTTCAAACGAAATAAAACAACTAAAACTAAACAAAGTTTTGAACTTGACAAGCCGATTTCGTTTGTATTCTTTTTGAAATCTTAAGAACTTCAAGTGAACCAAAAACCACAAGGAAAAGATAAGGTTCGTTGGAAATTTCTATAACGGAAAGAAATATTTAAAAATTCTCACCCTCTGAAATCTCCTAATTTATGGCACAAAACCTAGGTTTCTTAATTCCATAAAGCTCTTCTTACTAAAGTACTCATCCTGACTAACTCTCTAAAATGGCTTAAAGTCCCACGAAACCCTCTAAAAAATTGTAGACTAACAAGGAGACGCCGTAGACCCTCGGTCGGCGTTCATCATTCTTATTTTGAGTTGTGAATTATAAGTATTTTTCTATTTTTTCAGAGCTTATCATTTCCTATTGGTAGTTGGCTTAAGATTATTTGTAAAAAACAAACAAAAAAAACTTTCCCACTTTAAACCTTAGTTAGAGACTGATTTTTAAGAGTATAAATTTTAGTGAGAAAAACAATGACGGAACTTGATACCTCCATTCATGTAACAGTGAAGGATTCTCAAAAGATTTCTTAAAAATTGGCTATATTACATACGAATTGAAAAAAGTGAATTGACTTGGCGCACATAAATCCAATAGAATGGAATTGACTAAAATTGTTGAAATAGAAATCTGTTGCATTACAAAAATCCGTTCTTCAATTGGATTCTCTTGGCTATTATTATCATTGTTCTGATGAAATCCTTACAATTTAAGCCTGAAGACAAGACTTGACAACTTTATACTCATTGTACTTCTGCATGGTTTCAAAAAGAACATGCCTTGATTATCATACAACTTATGATGTCAGACTCACTTTTGGTTTTCATAAATTCAAAGAGGAAAAACTATAAAAGTATCAAACACTAATTTGATTAGACAGTAAAAACGTAGTGTAATGCCTTTCTTTTAGGAACCGAAATATTACGAATTTATAGTCAGCCAATAATAGAATTTCATTGCGCAAATTAACGCTAACCCAACCATTTTTATTTAAAATTCATAGAAGATTTTACGTACCCAAAATATCAGGACATTTCGATGCAAAATTTTGAAGTATAAAGCTGCATCGAACGGACTAATATATTTTGTGAAATACAAGTGACGGATGTTTTTATATCGATCTGCGATCGTATTTGAAAGAAGGAAATCTTAAAAGAACTAGGAACCAGAAACGGATCAGTTTTAATTTCTTAATTCCCTCACACTATAAGTAGGATGAGGACGTAGGATTGATTACCTGCTATTACCTACAATTTGATAATTGTAACGTTTAAAACAATTTCCAATTAAGTATTTGTCTCGAGCTGAACTTAACAGCAGAATTAACTGAACAGAACTATTAAAGAATGGTTAGAATATTTTGAATAACCGATTTGAAGGCAGCAACAATTTTTCAATGTTTCAAACGAAGGCTAAAAGTCTACTAAACTTGAAGGTTACATTGAATCTAAATGAAAAAAAAATCAGGTAACCCAATTCTAAATTCTGTTAATAATAAAGAGTGGTCTGGTCAAGGTAAGGTACCCTTCGTTTGAAGGTTATTCAAAGGCAATAATGCATTCTAAGAGTCCAGTTCCAGCAAATGGTTTCCTACGTTATGGATCTTTATGCTGGATATATATATTTATGCACAGGTACTCGTATTTTTGGTCAGGTAGGCAAATAGTTATAGTTAGTTCAGTGAACGTGTGAAGGACCACGACACGACGGGAGTTAAAAAGCTTCATAATTCGGTGTTTAACCTGGACCAGGATTAAAAATCGACAGATTATAGTACCACGTACTGGGGTAAAGGGTTACTACATTAAGGAAATTTACAGGACTATTATTACTTCAACTATTATTATGATTAGTATTTATAAGTATAGTAAAAGTCGCGGTAAAGATAATAAAGGCCGGAAGAGTGGCAAAGGGCAAACACATAATGTGTAAAATGAAGTCCGGTTTTTCTGGACGATAGTCGTGGTTTTAAAAACAGATAGGATCATTGTTGAACTCCGTCTGAATACAAAGAGTAGTGTAATAAAACCAGAATTAAATGGCCTAGCCACTATATGTAGTATTTAAACTCGTGTCATCCCTTCTTCCTTATTCCTTCCTCATGACAATAAGGGATATAGGAACTTTAATAACTAAAGAATTCATTCAATTAAAAAACTCGCCTCGTTTTTTTCCACCGGTTCCTGCTTCTTCTGAGCAATAACCGGCTGATTCTTGCAACGCAAAAACACCTTTTACCATTTGGAGACAAGCTGTCTGACAAGAGTTTTTGGGATGGCGATGACATGCATGCATTCAACTCCTTGACAGTCATAAAAAACAGACCGCTATTGTGGAAAAAGGAATTTAGCATGTCTATAAAGGTATAAAAAACCTGTAGGGAACGCTTTTTAAGATAATCGTAAAATGCACACGGAAGATATATTTATTATATCTATTTTAAGTTTCACAAGAGAAACTGACAAAAAATCCAGGATGTCTTAATCCTTGTTTTATTCCCTTCTCCTGAACGAATTCCAAATTCAGTTCACAAAGTATGAATGCGAAATCTAAAATATCCAATCCTGATGCCTATTTCATTTTTTAAAGCATGGAGAAGTCATCTCGCCATTATAAATTAGAAGAGATGAGACATCAAAATCCAATTTTGCTCAACTGAATTTAGTTTTGCAACAAGGGACAAAAAGGCAATGTCCTTCTTCAGCACTTCTAATTCTAGGTTTTTATTCTTATTATGGTCGCTGTGAGGAGATGATGATGATGATAGAAAGAATTGGAGTGTAATTGTTTACATGGTAGCAAGGGAGAGTTAAAATAGCTACTAAAGCAAACGGTTTTTTATTCCAAGTCAGGAGCTGAAGAAAAGTAATTTAATTGGAGCAGTATATAAATAAAACGCTATATTTAATGTTATCATTACGACGAAAACATGTTTTGCTAGGACGAAGTTGACAGCTCCTCTTATTTATCCTCTTTTAAGTTTGAAATTGCTCGGAACAGTATAGATAGCCCCAATCGGTTAAAATAAAAATCAGCTTTCTATTTACATTTTTAAATATTTAAAAGTAAACACACTGGATAGCGATTGTAAAAGCAGTTTGCAATTAACGCACCCAATTCCCACCCTTCACGTAATTGTGAATGGCATCGTATAGTAATAAATATCTTTAACGGGCGGCATTTAAAAATCTCGAGATGAAAAATGAAGATAAAACTGGATTTCTCAGGGTTCCCAATGACCCTGGGTTTCATCATAGTTTATCTTAAATGCCGTTACCTTGAGTCAATGAGAGCAAGATACGTTTAACTTCTGCATAACTTCCATGAAAACAAACTATAATCCAGACGCAAAAAATTTGTTTACTTCCTTCCTCTATTTTCTAATTACACTGAAAATATATTCCTATTGTCTCAAACTTTCAGTTCAGAAATTATTAGCTCTAGTGAATATTACTTTAGTCTTGGCAGTATTTTTTAGGCAGTATGCAGTATTTTATTTAAATTTATTGTATTTAATTCCCCCTTTCATTTTTCAAGAGTTCAAAAGACTCGAATCATGTCCCTGTGTGGTAATGAACCTAAATTATTCTCAAAGTTCACCAAAGTCTTACTTTAATTAATTTAATAGGAAAGGTAAAGAGCTGTCCCTTTTCCTTGCATGACACATTTAACGAGGGGCAGATTTTTTCTCCTAATTATAATGATGTATTAGAAAATCCGATAATAAGTTGTAATTTCTTCTGTAAATGATAGAGAACTAGGCTATTAAGTAGAACTAAAACCTTTCATCAACTCTGTTCTTGACAAATGGCTAATTTCAATATAGTATATGAAATCAAAACACTGATTGTGAGATTCCACCATATATATTACCATTACCCTTTCAAGTGATGTCATTTTGACGTTGCCAAGATAAACATCTGTATAGTATTACTTTTCTAATTAAGCATTCGTTCCAGATTAAAGTTGATTTCTGTTTGCACAATAGTGCACTTTAGGATAACATCAGTCCGCGTCGAGGAGTCATGTTAGCATGAGGACGTAAACAAAAAAATTCCCACGGGTTGGCTAATATCTGACAATCAGTTGTGAGTTGTAATCTTATTTGCTGTACTCTGTACCATACCCTTCAAGAACATAAATCTCAAGCAATAGATCCCAGTCCCTTGCTCATCTCATGTAATTACATTAGTCACAGATCATCCTATTATATACCTCTGTGGGTATTAGGAATGTTGTTAACATGTTTGAGGTGTCCAAATCCTTCTCACTCGCATTGCAGACCCCATTAGGACGGTAATCAGATGCTACATTTTAAAATGGACTGAGATAAATAAATAGGTTTTCCTAAACCTAATAGGTAGCCCAGAATAAAATGCGATGAATAATTTAGCTGAAGTAAAAGTTATAAAAACATAAAAACTACTACGGTTCGATGAACAACTGAAAACTCTACGTTGAGTTCCAACCACAATACAAGATGCATTAATCCTACTAGAACTTGAACTAAAAATATATATGTATATAATTATATGTATCTTGTTAGTTTAGTTTTATAGAGGAGAGCCATGCAGTTAAAATTAGAAATTATTATAATTTTCATATCTCTTTCCAATCACCATTACAATTTCTGTACTGCAAATCCTAATATTCTAAACCTGCATAATTTTAATGGAAGTGAAATTAAATATGCACAAGAGTGATGAATGGGGTCTGATCGAGCTACATGGGTTGTGGATTTAAAAATTGCAATGAAAACGGAAAGGGGATTTTAGACATATCGAGATCAAGCAAACAAAGAGTTGAACGAAGCAATACTTTTTTAAAGGACCACGCCTTAGTAAACCTAAAGGCCTTTGGAAGTTTGAGTCATTCTGATATTTCTGATTCAATTGTATGATGATGAGGATTTTTTTTAGTTAATTAACTTCGCGTATACTTGCAGTAGGTAGGGTAGTGCAGAGAGGTTAATGGTAAGTTAAGTGTAAGAGGGTAACATAAACATATTCTATCCTTAAGTTTTTAATGTATCAAGGTCCCATGAATTTATCTGTAGAAGAGTCACTTCACGTATCTATATTCTGAACTGATGTTAAAATCTTAAATTGCAAAGTGTGAGAACAAGTACTTTGCGTAGTTTTTAGACTTTCTAATCTTCTGGACAAGTTTTTCATTTATTTTTGGCACATTCTAGGAGTCATTGTTGACTCAAATAAATATAGCACTTGCAAAAATGTGCATTTAAGAACAGCCAGGATTTGAAATCAACAGTTTGTAAAAACTACGTTAATATTTTATTAAAAATGAAGGGAAGTTTTGACCATTTTGAAAATCAGAGTTGCGATATAGAAAAGCGAGAAACACCTCAGATTATCAGACCTGAAGGGAAACGGAAAGTGTAAAATCTAATATAACCTCTGGTTTTCCATATAACATTACAAGATATGAAAGGACTCGTGTTGAAGAGATAATGTCTGAGGCCGTTATGCAATTTTGTAAATTAGTAACAATTTCAATGGAAATATTCACAATGTTGAGTTGTAAAATCACATTCATATCTGATCTTAGCCCATTTTTTGAATCCATAATTTTTAAACTCTCACACTGTAATTTTATTCATGCTGAAATTCAGTTACAGTTACAATTAACCTTATCTACAGTTAAAAGCTGTTCCAGCAGTTAATTCTAATTGTTACTAAAGCTATAATATGCTGCAATAAAGTCATGTCTTTCATAAAATCATAAATATTCACACTCTTCAATTATCTTTTCGAGTGTTTTGGTTTAGTTTGAATAACGTTCAAATGCTCAACCACAAGTTTCGTGCTTGTTGTTCACTTTTCTGTTGTCACAAAACTGTAACCATCTCTATTCTTAAACCTCGTTATGGTATTTGCTTTCAAACACAGAATTGCAAGGTCACTCGTTATATAGAGCAACAAACATCTTGCGAGGGCTGTGCTACTAATTCAGCATTTAAATTCCTTTCGTTCGTCTATACTTCATTGCCATCAACTGAAAAACCTACAGATTATTACAAAAACCTTCAATTCGAGACGAAAGATTTTGTTGTTTAAGCTAAGAGAGGACGGGTTCTATTGGGATCCTTACATTTCGTTTGGTTTGGTAAAGGGTTACCTTAAAGGGTTCAAGGTCTAGGATATCGGAAAAGGTTCCGAGGCTCTTAAGATTAGAGGACTTAGCAAAAGTACAGTTCTCAAAGGGTTTGACTTTGATCAATCTTAGGAGTTAATTTAAAAAAAAATTAAACACAATATAACTGTTGACTGTTACCAAAATCCAGAAACAGAACAAAGTGAATATCGTAGTTGAAAAGGTTGCTCTCTGATTGTGAGATAATCCTGGGAACGGCTTTATCGAATTTTGTCAGAAAAATCCCCTATTTAAAATGAGTAGGAGGACCGTTTCTCGAATCCCTTTAAAGTATAAAGAAATCATAAGCAGATAATACTTTAAACTTTAATTGGTTTGGTCTTTTTCATATACCATGGTGTTAAATTACTTCTTTCAGATAAGTAGAATTATAGTATAGATTTCAAGATTTATATTAAAACCCAACCGTATTCAACATTTCTAGCCGTAAATTTGTACAAAAGCAAAATTTACTGTGTAAATATAAATATTGTATTAAGAACATAGCCAAATTAAACCATATTTCTACGACTTAACGGGACTTTCGTGTGAAAACAGTAGTCATAAATCATCATTATTACCATATCATAGTCCATCCCTGCAACAGAGAAAACGAAGCACTAATTTGAAGTCGTTCTGAATCAAATCCGCAACGCTTCCTGCTATATCAGCATTCAGAACCCAAGGAGTTCACTCTGTATTATCGATTTGTATTGATGAGACGAGTCAGATCTCATGCACACAAAATCCTGCCGTGTCCAAACTCCATTAAGTATATTACGATACAAAAGTCTTTGTTTATTAAAAACAGAAGTTCATGCATTCAGGATGAATTGTTGAATAACAGGAATGTCTTCTCCGGAACAGGAGGATCTTATCGCTTTATCATAAACTTTCCAAAACTGAAGAGTCACCTCCGTGGCCCGTGGGTGCGGTACTCATAACGATCTATTCTGTTTGTAAATACGCATTCGGATTCAATCAACGGGAATTAAAAAATGAAAAACACAGACTCACTCCGTGGATTAAAAAAAAACGTACACGATATTTTGATACAGTCGTTTCTTTGAGTTGCATGTAAAACTTAAACCGTTCTTCAACACAGGACTTTTATACTATAAATTATAACCGATCCAGGTTAGAGATTTACTTTTTAAACAGGCCATGCGATTGTATGGTACAGTTAGATTATTTAGATCCACGACGGTGCTGTGAGAGTTTTAAGCTTGAAAGATGTGGATCCCCCAGCACCTGCCTAACAACTAAATGAAAAGTACTGATATCAAATCCTCATTGTTGAAAAATCTCAAATTCATTAACACAGCCGAGGCATAGGGCTTTGCAACCTCCTTCCTCCCTCACTATATAGTAACAATGTGCCAACAATCGGTAGGGCAGAAAACATTGAAGGAAAGTAAAACTGCCATATTTGTATCGAAATATCCACTGCAGGATATCTTTTATTCCTTAAATTCCCGTTCCCTTTTGCTCTCATTACTCTTCAAGTCTTGTACAATGGAAAAAAGTTTTAAAGAGTATGGTACATTTTCAACTGAAATTTAGTCAATTTAAATCGTTAAACTCATTCAGATTTTCGGATGTACGACATGGTGGCTTAGATTTCATATTTCTATTTATGGCGACTTGCTTCAGTTATGTATTTTTGAGGATTGAGTTTCAGACATAAATCGGATGACTGCACATTAGATACTAGCATTGGTTTTGTTTTGTTGATGATCATGTTCGAAATTAGTCAAAACCAGCCAAGAAACTTATAATCCCTAATAACCGTGACTTCCGAGAGAAAGATGCGAATTATATTTTCCCGTTTCAAGGGGATTTAATAAAAAAAAATTAAACCCACTTTGCCAAATGTGAATTTATGAAACTGCATATATATTCCCAGCCTGGGAAAATTATTTTCCCACTAGACAATATATAATAGTTGAATTTATATGTACATTCCTTTCAATTAAAAAAGATAAGCGCAAAAGTGACAAATTGGAACTGCCTTTATATTGAAAAATGCTATAAAACCTACTTTTATGAGCAGTTTCGTCCATTATCTAAATTTAGACACTACAATAAAAATCATTTTAAATATTGGGAACAAAGTCTGTTTTTTATTACAAAGAAAAACAATACGATAACCATTCTTAAAATGAATGCCCTAAAAACACAAATTGTATTTGAGACGGTTCTATCGTTTTCGTGGTAAAGTATTGCTGGAGGGGTTTGGTAATTTAAATTCAAGATAATAAACAATCTATAGTTGTTATCATAACGGAAAAGCTATTTAATTGGCTTGATGATACATTCATATAGCTTGGTTTGATATCCCGTATTGATTTCCTGACTTAAAATTTAAGTCTACTAGCCCGGTTCTGATGTCTGAGAGCAAGTAGTATGAACTTTGTTACGGTTAAGATATGTAGATAAACACATGGATTCTTTCATTAATGGTTCCTATAAATGCTCATCTAAGCGCAAAGATTGTTCAAGTATTTTTTTTTATGGAATGCAAATCTAAAGGTTCTTAATTATTGCATCAGAGTATATTGCCGTTCCCACTAAGAATTATACACTTGAAGTCGACGGTAAGCGTCCGACTTTAGTCGTTGGCTAAAGAGTCATGAACTCTACTCCAGTTGAAGCAGGGAGTTAGAGCTGGCCAAGAAGATTTAACTTTTACTTCCCAAAACAAATGATGCCGATAAGGAATACATGTTTTGTTAGAATATAATGGCCACAACATGCAAAACAAAACATTGTTCATGCACATAATTCCTCGGTCATCACTACGCGTAAAGAAGTAACCGAACAACATTTCATAATTCATTACAGACTTGGCGGAGCTGGAGGCTCATTATGCCTTGGCATTAAAATCTGGTTTTCTTCTTATTCCTTCCTTCCAGCAACAATGATGATTAATATATTAAGTTAAGATTTGAAAGACTAGACACAGACAACTCAAGTCCAACATTGTCTGACTCTCGGGATCACAAATTCATCTGATAAATATTATCGTCTGATATTATATGCGTTACGAGTTTCGAGGACTTGCAGAGATATGAGAGAAAGATCTACAAATATGCAACAGGTCTTTAGTTTGTTGCATTATTTCCCGTATCATCGGGTCTCATGAACTTAATACGCGAAATACTATACAATATTAGTGTACTTTTGAGTAAGTAGAATCTTTAAACTTATGATTCCAAGCGTTTCCTCACCCGTACACTCAAAAACTAAAAAACACACAGGGTTTCTTTAAACTGGAAATAGGCACGCGTTTATGTGTGTAATATTTATATTTTGGCATAGTCGATATATTTTAAATATACATAATATTATTATCAACGCTTTATGAGTTTTATGGTAATGAAGAGACAAAGAAAGGAATATTTATAATGAAAATTGCCATATTCTTTAGGTCAATATTTTTTATTTGATCTTGTTCTAATAAAATGTTTTGATATTCTGTTTAAACCTATGAATGTGATAAATAGTGAATTCTGTTTTGAATTCTGACCAATGTGAACTTTCAGTTTCATGGCGAATGGATGGGTTTATATTTTTTATGGATTTTTATAACGGATGCGGAGAATTGTAATAATATTTCTTTTCCTGATTCTGACATTTTTGAGCAAATATATTTAATAAATGTTAAGATCAGCCTTAAACTCTAAACATAATATATAATATCTGTATGTATCATGCGTAATAGTTTAATATCCAAATCTAAAAATAACGTGACAGATAAATTATTAAATTATTATGGGTGTTGTAAATCTACAAACAATATAAGTTAATCTTCTTCGACAAATTCTGGAGTAACAATACAAGCATAAACTTTTTGACCTCGCTGAACATGTACGTTCAGTTTATCAGCAGTCCTAGCAGATGCATACAAATCCGCAGATGTCTTGATTTCCGTATTGTTGATACGAATAATAATATCACCGGGCTTTATTCCAGCTCTAAAAGATCCAGAATATAATAACATTTTAACAATATAATTTATAAAATTGAAATGCTCATATATAATATGTCAGTCATATTGCACGTTCAATACCACAAAAATAACAAGTTTGCTTGTGAAGTACAAGATTTTTTTGTCTTACAAATAGGCTGGAGATCCAACAACAACTTGCCAAACTAGAACGCCGGAATTGACATCCGTGAACTCACCACGAGCCCCTAACTCTCGTTTAAGCTGTTCCGTTACCGTTAAAATTGTAATTCCCATATATCGACGAACAGGTTTTTTCGTTCCAGCGCCTATAAAACCATTTGAAAGTTTAGTTGAAGATACTCAAAAGACGAGATAAATCAATGAAATAAAGTTCTCAGAATACATTCTAGGTATTATAAATAGTGTTTTGCACTTACTTTTTCTGGCCGCAGCTTTACTAAGAAATATTTTTGCGTGATCAATTGGAATGGCAAAGGAAATCCTAAATCAAAACAAATAATCGATATTTTAGTCTACTTTAAAAAATCTATTCAGTGATTTTGGGATATGCTTTTTACCCAGCAGCTACTTTCATCGAGTTTATTCCAATTGCTTCTCCGTCTAAATTGATTAAAGGTCCACCAGAGTTTCCAAACTAAACATAAAATATTACGTGGTATTTAAATATTGATGTACAAAACATACTGAAATTATTCATGCGTAAATCACGAACTTATAAATTAAAATGAATTCATAAATAAATAAATTCGATATAGCCTTACTGTAATTGCAGCATCTGTTTGAATATAGTTGATGCCATTGCTTATTCCAAGTTCGCTTGCACCTCGACTAACGCTGCTAACCACTCCTGCAGTTATAGTGTTTGCGAGCGATAGTGGACTTCCAAGTGCAACTACCCATTCTCCTATCTTAGTGTCAGAGGAAGATCCCATTGGCATGGTTGGCAAATTGATCTAGTAATAAGATTATAATAATAATTTACCTATTATAACCCAACGATAAAAATCAGTTGATCAATATATAACAAATAATGTATCAGAAAACTCACAGCATTTATCCTAACTGTAGCAAGATCGGATTCATAATCAATATCTTCTACTTGAGCAGAATAAGTTCTTCCATCAGATAGTCGAACCTTTAAAAACACAATTACTCAATAGCATTTTAAAATTTCAACAAAAAATGTACATGATTAAAACTTACAGAAATGGAAGCTTTCTGGCAACCCGTTACAACATGAGCATTGGTAAGAATGAGTCCATCCTTGGTTATAATGAAACCAGACCCATTAGAAGTTGTTTGAGGCACTCCAGTAAACCAATCGATAGAAGCATGGTCTTTGATTTCAATGCAAACTACCGTGTCAGCAACCGCGTCCACGACGTCTGCAATGAAATTGTACCTATCGCGCTTACTTTTCTTTTTCTTTACGGACGTCGTATCTTTCTCAACGTAAGTACGTTTCTCAATTTCCAATCTATTTTCTTGCTCAGTTTCAGTGTCCTTCCCATAATCATGTATTGGTTTGGCAGCATTAATAGCGTAAGATTTTTTGTTTGCAACCCATAAGAGGATCCACGAAGATAGCAATGCTGCAAAGAATGATGTGCGAGACGGTCTGGAATCAGTATCACTTCCGGAATCATTCCCATTTCTCCCGTCATTATTTATTGAAGCCGTAGCGGATGACATCTTAAATCGGAGATTATTAATTTGGCAAATAGATGAATTTCTAAAGGTAGCGGACGTAGTCATGCATGAAGATTTTGGAACACATAGTGGACTAATTCGTCTGAATGTCGTCTGATTCAAAATCACGGCTGTTGATATGAGCTTGGAAGATTGTTTTTCCCATCGGTTTGAAACTACCAGATTGCATCTTGACCACATAGTTCGAAGACTTCCCATCGTTTTCGATTTCCGAGCGTGTATATCTAAAAATGTAAATGAAAAAATATGGCTGTATGATAACTCAGAAACGCCCTTTCCAATTGTTTACAGCTTGAAGCTTCTTGAAGTATTTTGAACCGTCTTTGAAATACCTGAATGTCCTTTTGACGTCTTGACAGTATTAATTGAAACTTTCCAATTAACTAACTACACATTTGTGATTGTCAAGAGGTATAACAAATATTTGTATTTTCAATTAAGCAATTGTCTCCTCACGGTCGTCACTGCACTGGTAGCGATTATCAAAGATTGGCTTGTGTCATAGAAGCTCTGGAACAAATGTAAGTAAGATTTTACAGTTCATCTCGATTATCGTTCGGCTTCACGATTCAAAGAACGTTTTCTGATAGATTCTTATCTTTCTAAATCATAATAATAGCCGTCCACTCATCCATCCATTTGAAGCAATTTGTATGACATTTTATCTATTTTGTAGTTGTCTTTTATCCATTCATGCTTTCTGATGATTATTTCAATTGATAATTTATTTATGGACTTGGGTCTCGGTCTCCCGTCTTCCATGCATTTAAAACACTATTTATTTATAACCCGTACTCTCAAATCTCAACTCAGTAATTCATGAATGAGTTTTGATTAAATTTCCGTAGACAGAATATTGAATATTATATAGGAGAACGAGATGTGAATGTGAGTATATCAATAGGCTACTCACAACTCACAATGTACAATATGATTACAATTATTTGTTCTAAATGTGTCGTCCTTCCTACATTTGTCATTCAGATCATTACAAAATGTAAAATAAAACAAATATGCTTTATCAAGTCTCTATTCATTGACCATCCATATATCAACTAGCAATTATGTATATCATTATGGATTATCAGTGTTAGTAAGTTTAGTTTTTGTCTTTTTGTCTATGTCTACTGTTGGCCGTCAATAGTATTTCATTTATATGTGACATGGGATTATTGTTATAAATGTATACATACATTATCTATTTCCTGTATGCTGTGTCTTGTTTTATTTATGCCACATGATTCTCCTCCCCTTATTAAGGGGTGAAACCCCTTATTGTTTTCACTCTGTCCGTCCGTTCGTACTCTAGCGTTCGAACCGTTCAACTTTTTCAATTTTTTCCCCACATTTCGAAACTATAATGTCTTGGACCCGAGCCTATTGTTTTTGGAAAAAAATCGGTAACACCCATCGGTCAACAAAAATTCGAAACACTCAAACACATTTAAAAATTGCATATACCCTAGAACTAATATATTTCCAACTCGACATAATTTAAATAAAATACATACTTTAAATTTCATGAAAATAATATAGCTTTTGACTTCTAATTCCTAATCATAAGTAAAAAATATGCGAGATCATTCCTAAGTGTCAAGTTGCGACACTACTGATGTTATTCGTGTAAATTCTCCACTGGTTTCACCCCCCATATTAGGCCAAACCCCCTTTGCTTACGTGCGTTTGTAACGGTTTATTTTATATTTTCTAAATCTTACAAATTCTGAAGATATTGAAATACTGAATAGGTACCCTCTGCACTCAGTCCACAGTCAGAATTCATAAATTCGGAATCACAAATCAACGAACCACGTTTTGACGTTCGTTTCATTTTTGCACTTCACACTTCAGGCTTAAAGCATTGAATTTAAGACTTACACTTTAAATACGACTGTTATGAGGAATAAATTATGGACCGGGGGAATTAATATGCGAATCAACGTTTTAATGTATGCACGTAAAACATTAAATAATGCCCTAGCCCTTTGACTCCTAAATTCCTTATTTTCAGCCCCTATTAAGGGTTGGAGCTGCCAAACCGTAATTGTTCAATGAGCAATTTCCTATCAATGAGTTATGCACTAATTAAACGTTGGGTAATTAAATGTTTAAATGTAAAAGTTAAATGTTTTATTTGTGTAACTCAGGAAATGACCCTTGACGTACTTTATTTAATTGAATAGAAACCGTAAATGTTTAATAAAGAGTACGTAATAATTAGAAAATAATTATGTAATTACACCCGTAATTAACCAATAGTAGAAATAATTAAGGAATACCAATTTAAAGTAATTAATAGCAACACAAGTAAACCAATAGGTACCAAACCAAGGCAAGTTAAGTGGTACTTAATCTTGCAATTAATAACTAAGGACCTTTATAGCTAACTATTAAACCGGTAGTTAATTTCTAATTAACTAATTGACCTTAATTCACACAATGAACACCTAATTTATGAAAATTTCCCGATTCCGCAAGGCAGAAAATCGGAGGGTTAACCAGGGATTAAATTAAAGAAATAGGGATTAATTGCCTTCTGAATAGCAACTAACCCGGGCCCTTTAATTTAGAACTGAGGGACACCCGGGTAGTGACCTTTTCGGAAACCTTGCAAGGATTCTGTGGCACCGATTCGGTGACTCACGAGTCCTTCAGGTTCCCTACTGGGTATACCCTTAATATTACGTAGCCCCTTAACTCTTAAATACACACCTTATAGAATGGAGGACTCGGAGAGGTAGGATGAGATGAGAAGACGATGCAGGCGAAGGTCACCACGGAGAAATTCGAAGGGCAGATCAGAACCGGAGTTAGTGTCCCTTAAGTCCCTCAAAATCCTGGTAAATATTCGTTAGGCCGTAAGAGGCAAAGGCACCTTTCCTCAATTCTAATTCCCGAAGTTTCGGGGTACTTTAGCAGCCAAATAATTGGCTGCTGAGTTCTTACTGGAACCAAAGTTTCCGAAGGGAAATATAGATTTCCGAAGTTTTAAAGGAAACTCAAAAAAATAAATGGAAAAATAAATGCAAAGCAAAATAGAGAGGTTTTAACAAAAATACGTTCACACAAGTGATTGAATGGGCGACTTGGGTTTTTATAACCTCGGTTCCCATTTAATTTATATTGAAGGTAAGTAAGGTTTTTTATGAAGTGGACTGCTCTTCCTATTTTGACTGCGATTTCCGTTTAAGGAAAATCCAGGATTTTTCCTATGTAAGTTTAGGTTAGAGTCGCCTCGCTTAATTAGGGAAATCTAATCTATCTAATCCCTAGACTAAATGACCTGTCCTTTTTATACTTGTTCTATTTGTGTCCCTACTTTATATGCATTTTTCCGGGTTCCTTCCTCATCTCAATCACCCCTGCATGACGGAACAAATGGAGCGTTCCTAGGTCTGAGATCGAGGAATACTCCACCTATTCTCACCTCAATCCTCCAATCCTAATTAAAGTTCCCAGGGGGGACTTTGTCATCCCAAATCCCTCATTCCTATTTATATCCCCATGAATTTAAGGGATAAGTACTTGTTTCATAAGGAGTAAATATGGGTATACTCATATTTATTCCTTATATCCACGCAGCCTTAACGGGATGGTTGTCAGATTGGAGTAGCATTACTCAATCGTGTATCTTTTGAACACTTTGCCTTAATGATATAAGTCAGATACAACGGAGTCAATTTATCCATCAATACAACCCTTTTTGTTTTTATTATTACACCTTTTAAAGATTTACAAATTGCACTTCCTCTTCTTCGGTCGGAAAATGATTGGCTCTAAACCTTTATCAAGTCTGTCTAAGTTCATACCTCTACGATTCTTTTGTTGGGTATATTTCGATATTGTTTGGTTAACCCCCTCGATTTTTAGCGCAACGCACAATTGATTGACTATTCGTGAAAAGGCGCAAGATCATTAACGTGTACCTTGTTAATCTGCGACTCGTTCATTGTGTGAATTATGTCATACGAGGACCTTGAATTTATAAATGTTACTTTATAAGGCCCTTCAAAGCGTGGAGCAAATTTAGCGGTAAAGCCCTTATCCTTGCAAGACAAGAAATGCGTTCTGTACATGACCAAATCTCCCAGTTTTAACTCTCTACTTTTTGTAACCTTATTGTAAGCTCTCGAACTAATTTCCTTCGCCTCTGCGATGTTATTACGTGCTATCTCGTGAATGTAATTCATTCTTTCTTCTAGTTGTGGCGGATCGGCCCTTTCCGGGTCCACCGTTTCTACTAAATTGTCAAACGGGTTTCTCAATTCCCGCCCAAAACACAAGTATGCCGGCGTGAATTTGCTCGAGTCTGAAACGCAGGTTCTAAGTGCAAACGCTATTTCATGCAAATCAGCGTCCCATTTATTATTGTCTTTGAGTAAGCAAGCAATGGCGGTTTTTATACCCCGATGTTGTCTTTCTATTGCATTTGCCTGTGCGTGATATGGAGATATATGAAAAGCTGAAATCCCTAATTGCATGCACCAGTTAAGGTACAATTTGCTCGTAAACTGTGATCCATTGTCAGATACAATAGTTCGACTAACTCCAAATCTGCAAAAGGTTTCCCAGATTCTCTCTATAACTTTTGCCGATGTCGGCGATCTTAAAGGGAAAATCTCAATGTACAAAATCCGCACATAATCGTAATCAAATGTGTATTTTGTTTAGAAGATTTTGGGTAAGGTCCCATTAGATCTATAAATATTACGTCCCATGGTGAATTTGGGGTAAAAGATGAAGCTGGTACCTTAGGAATTGACTTTGGTTTGCTTTCCTGACACTTTACGCACATTCGAACGAATTTTGTCACGTCTTTACGCATTGCTGACCACACAAATCTTTGCTCGATTCGTAAATAAGTTTTCCGTATCCCTAAATGTCCAAATATTGGAGCTTCATGAAATAGTTCCAAGACCTTGGATACCAGAGAAGCCGGTAGCCAAATTTTCCAATATTGTGATTCATCCTGCCAAGGTTTATCGCTGTTTCCCGAGAAACGCATAATCATATTATCCGAAGCTATAAATGTTCGTTCGGAAATTACTCTTATACGATTTGCTAAAGCAACATCTTCCACCTCTATCTTCTCAAATAAGTATTGTCTTACTTGCTGCATCAAAGGATCTTTAGCCTGTTCGATTAAGATTAATTTCCGACAGAACTCGCTTTCTACATCTATGTAAAATACTTCATCAACCCGACTAAGTGCGTCTGGCACTCTCATTATAGTACTTGTTCCTGGCCGATGAACTATCTCGTAATCATATTGATCTAACTCAAATAACCAACGCGCTAATTTTCCGGTTGGTTCCTTCATCTTTTTTAACCAAAGGATAGCGGAGTGATCCGTTTCTAACGTAAATTTTGTGTGTTCAATGAAATGAGCAAATTTCCTGATTCCCCAATTTACGGCTGCCAATTCCAGTATACTGGAACCTTGAATTGATAATGGGTGATCCACTGATTTTGATGCAAACCATACCGGATGCCTAATTCCGTCCTTCTCTTGTGACAAAACTGCCGCAAGGCCTAATGCTGATGCGTCTGTTGAAATTATGAAAGGGGCATTCAAATCTGGAAGATATACATTTGTTAAGTCGCATAAGGATGCTTTAAGTTCTTCAAACGACTTATGGCAGTCTAAATCCCATTTGAACTTTACCTCCTTTTTCAAGAGATTCGTGAGCGGTTTAGATGTCTCAGCCATCTTAGGAATGAACTTTCTATAGAACCCAATGACTCCTAGAAACTTTTTCACCTGCCTAGCCGTCTTAGGTGTCGGATAATTTTTTATTTTCGCGACTGTCAGGATCGACACAGCATTACCCGTTTTCGATAATAAACCCTAGTAGCTTAAGTCGTTTTAGACATAGCTGCACCTTTTTCGGATGAATTGTTAATCCTGCCGCTTTGATTCGAGTAAATACCGCCTTTATATCTCTCATATGATTTTCGAAACCTTTGGAAAGCACAATTATGTCATCGTAAAACCCATTAGCACATTTTAGCTTTAAATCTCCTAGAACTATATCAACAGCGCGATTAAACGTAGCCGGGGCATTTGAGCAACCCATGCTCATTTTTGAATATTGATAGAACCCTCTGTGACAAACGAACGCTGTTCTTGGTTTATGATCTGGAAAGATAGGGATCTGGTGGAACCCTTTTGCTAAATCTATCACCGAAATAAAATCACACCCTCCTAAGCAATTTAGAATGTCCTCTATTGTAGCAATCGGATACTTGTCTTTGATTGTTATTTTGTTTAGCGGTTTGTAATTGACAACTATTCTCCCTGTACCATCTGTCTTAGGAACCACAAATATATTAGCGCTAAATGGAGAAAATTCAGCAGGCTCAATTATACCTAGCTCTAATAATTCATCGAACGCGACATCAAAGATTTTTTTCTGACCTACACTCATAGGTCTCAATCTTGTTGTCGGAGGCTCTGCCCCTTCTATCAAATCAATTCTGTGTTCAATTACGTTACATAATCCTGGCTTTTTTTAAAAGATTGGTCGAAATTCCTCTATAATTTCTCTCAGTTTGCCTTTCTGTTCATGATCTAAATATGTTGGAGCTTCGAGAAAATCTGGTAGGTCTTCATAAAGAGGACTCTGTGGAATTTGCTCTCGTTCCTCCCTAAGTTTTTCTACTTCCTCATATAAAGCCCAAGAAGAAAGAACTTCTTCCGGTTGAAGCGAGTAACTTGCAGGATCCTCTTCCCAAAGAGCTAAGATTTCTGCCCAAGTGTCATTTGGTTCTAACTGAATAATTTTGGTTCTATTATTTACCCTTGATTTAAGTCTATCATATGCCGGTAGTATTTGAAGGTCTGAAGGTGTTTGAAAATAATTAATGACGGGTAGCTCAGAGTCAACCTCATCCATCAGAGACTTTGATACCCATTCTACCAATGGAGGATTTATTATTAAGCGTGCCTCGTCTTTGCCTATGAACGTTGAAACCTTATCCCTTTCAAAATTTGCTGACGCTCTTGGTACCTTTCTCGTTTCTTTACATGCAAACGGAATTATGGTTACATCGTCATTTGGTTCTGAAAAACCCCCTTTACCTATGTGTATACCAATTCCGCATTGATTCAGAAAATCTCTACCTAATAATATTGGATTTCTGGCTTTCTCTATTAAATAGAACTGTTGATCATATTTTACTGTTTGAAATTCTATTGGGAACGTGACTCGAAATTTGCAAGGAACCTGTCCTTCCAAGAGTTTAATATTACTACGCAACTTTGAAAATTCTACACTATTTTGTTTAAGGAGTGACACTAGCTCTTTATTAATTACCGAACAACTTGCTCCGCTATCTAAAAAGGCCGCGCACTCCTTCTTAAATACCTTAACATTAATATATGGATCTTTGATCTCTACTTCTAATTCGGTTGTGAAGACCTCTGCCCCAGACCCGCTCCTGGGCTGGGGCTCCTGTCGTTTCCCGAAACCCTGGGCGATTTGGGCTGCAATGGGCAGTCGGAGCGAAGATGTTCCAGCGACCCACACCCATATCTGAATGAAAATATTCATAAGGATCTACTCCGTGGGTATGTAATTTCGGAATTGCGCTATGTTGCTGTAGATGCCTAAACTCTGATCTAGAAGGCCCGCTTGGCTTATCTACGTTCCTCCATGACAAGCTAGGTTCAACTCCTGACGAGTTTGGAGGTGGCTTGTAGTTCCTATACGCTTTGATAACCTCTTGGGCTTCATGCGCTGCTGCAGTAAGCTCCTTTATCGTATCAATTTTCCTCCCTTGTAAGATTAAAAGATATTCTGGATGCATACTACGTCTTATTCGTTTGACTATTTCCTGTTCCGTTGGTTTCGTCCCAAGTCGGGCAATGTAATCTAGAATCACTCTAATGTACGCTGATAATGATTCTGTGGGGCCCTGAGTTCTATTTTCGAGTTCCCTCGAGAGTTCGAGTTCGTACCCCAATGCCTGAAACTCCCTTCTAAATCTTTCTTTAAAGTTTATCCAAGATACAAATGGCTCACTATCGGAAGCGTATCTATACCAATCAAATGCTTGTCCCTGAAGTGAATATGGAACTACCTCCCTAATCATTACTTCCTCCGATGTTTGAGAGATAACCTGGTATTTTTCTAATTCAATTAGAAAATCGTAAGGAGTTTTGGATTCCGCTGACCCTGAGTACTTAGGGACATCAATTGACTTAGCCAATCGAGAGGAACGTGACTGATCCCCCCCTGATCGGCTGGATTGTCCTCTTTGGTCTTCCGGATCTTGAGGTATTGTCTGTCGTCTTGCCATTTCCGGTTGAGGGAATGGCCTGTTCGTTGGAATACTATAGGACTGTCTTTGGTGTGGGGCTTGATCCTGTTGACCGTAATTAGGAAGTATCGGTTCAGAATAGATGACCTGACTATTCCACTGTGGATAATTGTTTGAGGAATAGCTATGAGGTTGATACGATGTCCTTGAATTTGTGTGGCCGGAAAAGACTGGCTGTGGATAACTATTTACTTGATATCTCCCGGAAATAGGATGTGGTTGAGCATGAAGTGGTCGGTAGTATTCCGGCCAAGTGGGCCCGTGGTATAACGGCTGACTAGTTGAAGGAGGCTGTGCGAGATTAACAGTTTGGTAGTCCATTGGTGCTGGAAGGAAAGCCCCTACGTAATTATCTTCATAAGTACTTATGGGTTGGTAATTTGCTACCCCTGGTGCAGGAATTGGCCTCTGCGTGACCGCTGAAGTGTAAGGAAGTGTACGTGACCCATTCACCATTGGAGGCTGGTGAGTTGCGTTAAACCCTTGTCTTGCAGTATAACTGACTGGCGCGTTACTCATGCCGACAGAAAACTGATGACTTGAGGGTGGAATCGACGTGTTGGCATTATGAGTTGAGTACTGACCGTACTGTACGGGCCGACTAGCTAAATTTAAATTAGCTGGTGTTGGAGCCTCGTATGGAAAGGGTAGAGAGCATGGGATATATGACAATAACCCCCCTCCACTACCTACTGTTACTGATGGATTTGGCAATCGTAGATTCTCGCAGTGTCTCCTCAACTCTTCCACAGATTCAGGGGTTGCATAAGTAATCTGATCACACTCTTGGCTCTCAATAACTCTGTTCCTAAGAAACTGCCGGTCCCTACTAGTATACTCTTGCCTCGATGGAGTTTGAACTTGCTCCCTATTTCCAGTACCAGCGTCTCTTGACCTATTTCCCCTTTCTGAATTCCTACCTCTAGTGAAAGTTACATTTGAGTCCTTGGGACGGTGACCTCTAAACCCTGGATCTCTAAGCCTATTTATCTCCTCGTTTCCAACCCCATTAGTGGGTCGATCTAATCTTACATCCCCTGATGAAGTAATGGGTGTGGCCCCCGCATTATAATTTAACCGACGTGTGCTCGTTAGGCCTCCTGCAGCTTCAACTCCTGCTCTTGGAGCTACTGGGGTCCCTGGATCGGAGTTTACTGACTGCGGAGCCTCCCGAGTCTCAAGTTGCTCAGAGAATTCAGTTCTCCGCGTATTCACCATACTTACTAGTTGCTGATTACCCAGAATTGCTAATTATAATTAACTATGATGTGAAATAATCCCACGAAACGTTCTTAGTTACCGATCTAACTTAATTCCTATATCACTGCCTATGTCTGTTTTTATCCTGTGGCTGCTTATAATAATTTGATTATTGTTTACTCGGGAACAAAACTTGTTTTGATGCCTTTACGCTTGAAAACCTGCGAGACGGAGACAATTCGTTCGAATATGCGTAGGTTTCTATTAACGGCTTTAATGATTGGCTTCTTTCCGCCTGTATAATAATACGAAAATAAGCACTTTGTTTCTTAACGGTTTTGATGTTATGACGTAGTGAAGAATGAAAGACAATAAAGCAAGAGTTTTTATTTTTTAACTCTGAATGTTAGTAAGGCGCAAAGCAATAAGCGTTATTTACTCTTTTGGATTGGTCACTCTTGGTTTACTTGTGAAAGATACCCCCTTTTTTTGGTACTTAATTCTTCACTGATTTTTAGTACAATTTTTAATTTAATGATGATAAGTGTTAATTTAATTAAGTTTAATGTAATTGCATTTACAAATCAGTTTTATGGCCGAGGTTATCCTGACCTACAATCGCGGTTTCTAAAGTAGTTACGCAAAATAATTGAACCCCTTATTACCGACTCTAGTGTGGCTTTAAACCTTAAAAATTTAGTAGATTCTGAGTTTTCCAAATTGTCTATGTTCCTAAACCTAATGAAATCTACGAAATTAGGGAACCCCAATTCCTGATATAATACTCTATGAATAAAGTGATGTATTCTAATTAGCCGATTAAATACTGTAGGCAATGGTTTACTAAACAAAAAGTACCGTTGCTCGTTATTAATTACTCCCCACTGTACTAATTCCTCGAGAAACGAGTCTGTAAGAGGGATGTCCAGAAATGATGCTCGAATATCATATAGACAATGGTAAAATTCCAGCCTTGTTTCAACGTTTATGAACATCCAACTACGTGAATCTTAGTTGCAATACTTAGTGTATTATAATCTTATATTAGAATTTGCAATTAGCTTTAATTTCTAGCCTTATTTCTAACTATAATTTTTACTACTCCGAGTAGATCGTTTCCTTAAATTAATTAATGTTTATTATTTAATTTCTTAGATTTGTATAATCAGTTACCCATAATCCTCAATCACTTACACAATTAAATATGATGCTAGTTCAGAAAGGTCCACTGTCCTACTCAGAGTATACAACAATCTAAGACAGAGCTAACTTGTCTGAATTCAGTAATTCGCATTGAATACTAATACTAAACTAATTAGAGTTTTGCAAAAAATAACCTGACCGCCTCTTAAGTTCTAGCTAGCCCTAGAAATGATTAAAACTCTTCCTCCTCAAGATTTAATGCGTCACTGTTTTCAACAAATCTTAAATAAATTTTAAATATTATTCGGATTGTTTCAACTTAGATGATTAACAGTGGAAGTGTGTACTAATTGAATTTAATGAATTTAATTTGCCTGCTGCCTTGTTTGCATTCAGTTCAAGTCCAATTTTAATTTTAGAAATTCACAGTACCGTCCAAATTTATGATAATTCTAATGACGAATGCACCTAAAGACTAAAGATGAGATATTCATGACAATTTTACTAACAATTACACATATGACATGAAGATTAGAGATGACATGCAACGATGATAGATCAATTTTTTTTTATTGCGTATTTAGTTATGTCCCGAATTTATGCAGAGCCCTTTGAATAAGAGTTACGCCTTTTTCTTGACTGATGACTGGAGTTTCTAAATGTGACAAGTTACAAGTTCTCAATAATTCGTAATTTAATGTTATAATTTCTGAAATTCCATGTCCTATGACTATTATGAATTATTTCTTGAATGTTATGAGTTTGATTTCTTCAGCGATAAGTACGAAGTAAGTGACGGACAACTGCATACAGCATACGTCATACGTTACTGAACAGTAAAAAAAACATTGAAATTCCGCTTCAAAAGTAATCATAAATCACGAAATCAGAAAATTTTATGTATGCCCAACAATTGTATCTTATGTTTTGTATGAAAAATCCCGAATGATATACCAGGAAAATTATAAATTACCAGAAAAATCAACAATGACAAATGGTGAATGGACACCAGTAAAGCTGTTTTGTAATACTTTTGATATTCGAAAGCAATTTTCAAGTCGAGACCCTCAAAGCGTGAAGATGCACCAAAAAAGACAAACAAAGGATGACAAAGGAATTTGCAATTGTGAATTGTGAATTTATTGAATTGAATTTTCAAAACACAAAATTTCAAATCCAGAAAAGTTGAATCTAGGCGAGGATACGGATTTGTTTAGCAACGAGAGGAAGTGAAAAGAGCTGGACAGGAATCCTCCTGTATTAATAGTTACTATTTACGCCTCATTAATTTAATTAATAACAATAGGAACTGGAAACTTAAAATTCACGATATAACTATTTAAACTTAAATTACGCGAATAATATTCAAGGAGAATCAGAATACAAAATAAATAATGACAATAATGTGCAAATGGTAGCAATTTGCCTGTATTTCTTGGAAACCCAACTCTGAATTTCGTGCTAAGGTGATTGGAATGTGCTTAAATTGATTTGATGTGTAAGATGTGGAAATGATGAATGAAGACAAATGGCAAATGACAAATACAAATAAATAATGACAATTAATGTGTAATTTGTAACTGTTTTATTGAAATGGCAAATGGAATTTTGAATGTATTTATTAGAAATCCAACTCAGAATTTCGTGGTAAGGTGGTTAGACTGTGTATAAATGGGTTTGATGTGTAAGATGAGGACAAGTGGTAAATGACAAATACAAATATAGAGTATGAATTATAAATCCAATCTAAATAAGGATTTCGTGTTACTGTGATGGAAGTGTATATAAATGATCCTGATGTATAAGATGTTGAAATGTTGAATAATGACAAGTGATAAATGACAAATACAAAAAAAATAATAACAATTAATGTGTAATTTGAAGCTGTTCTATTGGAATGGAATTTTGACTGTATTTATTTGAAATCCAACTCAGAATTTTGTGGTAAGGTGGTTAGAATGTATATAAATGGGTTTGATGTGTAAGATGTGGAAATGATGAATGAGGACAAGTGGTAAATGACAACTGCAAATATAAAGTATGAATTACAAATCCAATCTAAATAAGGATTTCGTGTTACTGTGATGGAAGTGTATATAAATGGGCCTGATGTATAAGATGTTGAAATGTTGAATAATGAATGACAAGTGATAAATGACAAATACAAAAATAAATAAGTACAATTAATGGGATATTAATACATGTTTTATTGGAATGGAATCTGAATGAATTAATTGGAAAAGGTTTTTAAATTAAAGTTGGACTTTGAGTGAGAAATGGAAACAGTAATATGAAATATATATGAAATATGGAATAAGAGCTTTTGACAGTTTGACAGTTAATTTGAAGTTTAATATTTTTGAATTTAGTGGGAAACGAAAAGAGAGGTGGCTGAGAGCCAATGAGAAGAAAGAACAGAGGGAACCTTTTTGCCGAAGTCAAACCCCGGCTCGATGGGATCCAAAATCCTTCGAAATTTTGTCTTTAGACGCTGCCACAGCGTTTATTAAGCGTTTTTAACCTAACGTTTAATATACCAAAATGCTTAGGATTTTTCGGTCGATTTTTCAGAATCGAAACCCCGAACAAAAAATTTTGGCCACCCTCACCCTAAATTGAACCCTCTATCCCACTGGAAAGAGAAAGCACACTATCCAATTTTTTGGAAAAAGAGAAAGCTGTACCAAAATTGCTACTAACGCTACGGGAACCTTTTTAATTTTTAAAAAGTCACAGGGGTCACCAGTTATGAGGAATAAATTATGGACCGGGGGAATTAATATGCGAATCAACGTTTTAATGTATGCACGTAAAACATTAAATAATGCCCTAGCCCTTTGACTCCTAAATTCCTTATTTTCAGCCCCTATTAAGGGTTGGAGCTGCCAAACCGTAATTGTTCAATGAGCAATTTCCTATCAATGAGTTATGCACTAATTAAACGTTGGGTAATTAAATGTTTAAATGTAAAAGTTAAATGTTTTATTTGTGTAACTCAGGAAATGACCCTTGACGTACTTTATTTAATTGAATAGAAACCGTAAATGTTTAATAAAGAGTACGTAATAATTAGAAAATAATTATGTAATTACACCCGTAATTAACCAATAGTAGAAATAATTAAGGAATACCAATTTAAAGTAATTAATAGCAACACAAGTAAACCAATAGGTACCAAACCAAGGCAAGTTAAGTGGTACTTAATCTTGCAATTAATAACTAAGGACCTTTATAGCTAACTATTAAACCGGTAGTTAATTTCTAATTAACTAATTGACCTTAATTCACACAATGAACACCTAATTTATGAATATTTCCCGATTCCGCAAGGCAGAAAATCGGAGGGTTAACCAGGGATTAAATTAAAGAAATAGGGATTAATTGCCTTCTGAATAGCAACTAACCCGGGCCCTTTAATTTAGAACTGAGGGACACCCGGGTAGTGACCTTTTCGGAAACCTTGCAAGGATTCTGTGGCACCGATTCGGTGACTCACGAGTCCTTCAGGTTCCCTACTGGGTATACCCTTAATATTACGTAGCCCCTTAACTCTTAAATACACACCTTATAGAATGGAGGACTCGGAGAGGTAGGATGAGATGAGAAGACGATGCAGGCGAAGGTCACCACGGAGAAATTCGAAGGGCAGATCAGAACCGGAGTTAGTGTCCCTTAAGTCCCTCAAAATCCTGGTAAATATTCGTTAGGCCGTAAGAGGCAAAGGCACCTTTCCTCAATTCTAATTCCCGAAGTTTCGGGGTACTTTAGCAGCCAAATAATTGGCTGCTGAGTTCTTACTGGAACCAAAGTTTCCGAAGGGAAATATAGATTTCCGAAGTTTTAAAGGAAACTCAAAAAAATAAATGGAAAAATAAATGCAAAGCAAAATAGAGAGGTTTTAACAAAAATACGTTCACACAAGTGATTGAATGGGCGACTTGGGTTTTTATAACCTCGGTTCCCATTTAATTTATATTGAAGGTAAGTAAGGTTTTTTATGAAGTGGACTGCTCTTCCTATTTTGACTGCGATTTCCGTTTAAGGAAAATCCAGGATTTTTCCTATGTAAGTTTAGGTTAGAGTCGCCTCGCTTAATTAGGGAAATCTAATCTATCTAATCCCTAGACTAAATGACCTGTCCTTTTTATACTTGTTCTATTTGTGTCCCTACTTTATATGCATTTTTCCGGGTTCCTTCCTCATCTCAATCACCCCTGCATGACGGAACAAATGGAGCGTTCCTAGGTCTGAGATCGAGGAATACTCCACCTATTCTCACCTCAATCCTCCAATCCTAATTAAAGTTCCCAGGGGGGACTTTGTCATCCCAAATCCCTCATTCCTATTTATATCCCCATGAATTTAAGGGATAAGTACTTGTTTCATAAGGAGTAAATATGGGTATACTCATATTTATTCCTTATACTGTCAACTGTCATTAATGGTTACAGTCTTAAAGACTTACACAGGATGCAGTACACATGCAGTATGTCAACATCAAACATATTAATCCATTGTTATTTTGTATTCTCCCGTTTTGTCAAGTCTGTGCACTGTGGTACTGCTTTTATTGACTTTTTTTAAATATTCAGTATTAAAGTCGAGACAGTCGAGACTTCGAGAGCTAACAAAAATCAGGAGTCACTGGCTGGAGTCAGGAAAAATCAATCAGAGGTTTATGATATATGATAATATATAATACATGATACATAATATGATGATCTAATCTAAGAAAAAATTACTCGACATTGTGCACTTACTTGACGAATGTAATGATCAACAGATCAACTGTTATTATTATTATAAATTAGTATAACCATAATTATTTTTTGTCTGGAAATCATCAGTACACAGTATCTACCTATCGTTTCCGAAACCCCAAATCCGGAAATGATGAGTGAAAAGCAATTTAATACACAACAATATGTGATGCAACAATTCAATATTGAACATCCAACATCACAATAATTCAATATGCAATAAATACAAAGATAATTCACAAAAATTATGACAAATAAAATAAGTGAAAGTACAGCTCCCGCTAAGATTTACATTTGATGTCCTACCCTGCCCCAAAAGTAACAAGATTAAAGAGAAACCCTTCCATTGAGAAGTGAATAAGGATGAGTGCAAAAGAGAAGTAGAAACCGTGTACAACGGTTTATAACAACTCTCAAAAATGTCTCAAACAATAATGCTTTCTGTTAATTAAAATAAAATAAGGACCCTCTTCTGTGCTCTGCCATAACTGATTTATGCGTTAATTGATTCCCTAATCATGGCAGACTTTCGACTTATTTAGTTAAATCTTTATGATTTTTAGGTTTATATGATTTGTGATTATATGGGTATCTTGAAATATGAAATAGTACATAAATTGTACACATGTAAAAATCCACACACCTACGGTTCGAAACCAGATTTTATTTTCGTGGAATACTCGAAAAAATCAATTGTTTATTGTTTGACGTGTTGGATTTGGATAAAATCTTATTCGCAAGCCATTTGCCATTTTGTTGAACCCTCGCCGTAACGGTAAGGGAACTAAATTGTCCATTCATTTCCTTCCGTTGTCCATGAATCTTGATTGGACCTAAATTGATTATGTTCCACCATCACCATCACCATCAAATTCAGATGTGGTAATTGTGGAATCAGCGTCAGTAGATACAAAATATCGGGGGTTATCTCGGTACGGAGAGTTTCGCAAGTTAGTTGAAGTCAATTCAAATTTGTTTCTATAAACTCTACGCAATAGGCATCAAGGCATCAAGCTTTAAATAGCATGGCTAGCTGGTAGCTAGCAGAACAAAGACGATTATTTAGCAATGAGACTAAATCCTGTACAAGAACATCTCGACTACACTCGCACTCCCGGTAGACCCGGTGCGTAAAAATGAGAGATTTTTCAACCAGTCATGTGCCGTCTCGACGCGTAATAAACAATGTCCGAGATTTAAATCGTCTCTTTGCGAAAAATTTGGTTCTCAATTCACAATTCTCAAGCATGCAGAAGAGACGCGTTTGTATTTTGTTTCACAGTCAACAGTGTCGATTGCTGAAGTTGTTAAGAACATAATTGGTCATTAAATTAGCGAAGACAATTAAACAAAGGACGGGTTAGAGACCGACAACGAATTTCACCCGTCACCCTTTCTTTGTTCTTATTTATTCTCTCCGTGTATACCATATACATACATATATATATATATATATCAACATTATACGGTTACGGTTTACATAATAACATTCATGCAGTTCCAGTTGTAGTAGTTAAACTACTGGCGTTGTTACCCTTCTCGGTGCACTCTCACAGTTTCAGGAGGCTGTGTTTCCACACTATTAGATACGAGGGAAGTCAGGAAAGAGGAAGAAGAGAGAGGGGCAAGTAATTTAATTTGGACTGTGGACTGCTGAGGACTGCGTCGTTAAATCTTCAGCCTTCTTGACGTGTGAGACCAGATTGCAGATAAGAGGCATCGAATTTCTCCGGCTGCAAAGTCAATGAATCCATATATCCCTTCCACGTAGCCTGAAATCGGATCCCCGATTTATTGACTGACTGCTTTTGGTGGTGTGATCGGTGGGTTAGCCAATTATTGCAAAGACTGAAGACTGAAGACATAAGATGACGACGCAAGAAGTCCTTGAAGATTTCTCGCTCCCACTAAACCCCGTCCAGCTTACGGACACCCCTCCGTCGAAGCCATGGCCCTTCGATCATCAACTCCTTCTCATATCCCTGGTGCACAGTGCCTGCCGGGACCAGTCGCTTCCAGATACAGCTCTCGATTGGTAAAGTCCAAAGTCATTATACCTCCTCAAACATACAACCCCACCGTCCCCACCGTACAATAATGTCTATTGTACATTATATTCCATATGATTTATTACACATACCACATTTGATTTAATATTGAGCATTATTTGTTAGTCGAAAGTAGCACTACACACTTAGGAGTCGGAAGAGTATCCATCATCTATCTACGATCTAATATCTAATATTGAGTACAGTTTCTTTGTTCTGGTGATAAACGGTGTCGACGTGGACTGCTCCACGGAAGGTTTGTTTCACTTAAATACATTTGATTTCGTTTACAGGAACAGCATAAGTCGAAAGCTACAATTCGGTAGCTCAACAACCGACACGGAAGAAGGGTTAAGAACAAACGACCTCTTTAGCCCAAAAAGCTGTGAGAACCAATACCATTTTTTGATGAATTCATTGGATGGTGATAAAGCCCAAGCAAAACGAATATTGCTTATTCGAAGTATTGCTGAAGGTATGATAGTTGTTGAACCACGCTTAGATATTTGCAGTATTTATTTGTAATTGCAGGAATGCATGGGTTTATAAAGTGATTCTAAATCGTAAACTAGTCACTCCATTTAGTATTATTTCCAATAATATGCCGAGTATAAATCATCAATTCGAATTCAAACAGTTTGTAATATATATTAAATATAAATGGCATGACTGGTTTGGCTGTTCTAGATCGAGCCAAGGCTTCAAATAGAAGAGAACAGGAATTGAGAGCGAAACTGAGCCAAGTTGGAGATCAGATCAAGAATTTAAATACAACAGGAGGGCTTCTTGATTCCAATATTTCGGAAATGTCTGATGCTGGAGGGTAAGTTAAAAAGTTATTACTTTGCCATAATATGGTACGGATTCATATAAACATATACCTATATTTAAACATATGTAATTATATGTCTATCTAAATGGTATGCGGAGAAAAGCGTCCCATGAAAAGCGTCCCATTATAAACGTCCATATCATTTGCGTCCCTTACAAAAAGCGTCCCTAACAAAAAGCGTCCCTAATAAAAAGCGTCCCGAACAAAAAACGTCCCTTACAAAATGCGTCCCTTACAAAAAGCGTCCCTAATGAAGAGCGTCCCCCTATATCAGTTGTTTAAAAATATATGCTGCAAAGATTCTGCACCAAGCCCACAAAAGTACTTAGATGTTTTTAAAAGTATTTTTCAACAAGTTTTACGACTGAAATCATACTCAAATAATCGTCGCATTACAGTAAACATAAGATATAATTGTTTTAAAGTTTTTTAGATTTATAATAGAAATAGATATAAAAATATATTATTTATTAGCATTTTAGTAGCTGTATATCAGGTCAATGTTTTCGTCAAATTATGAAGGTTATTTTTTACAAAAATTATGATTTCATTTTACTGTTATTTTGAGCTATTTGTTAAAATTTTGTGGGCTTGGTACAGAATCTTTGCAGCATATATTTTTAAACAACTGATATAGGGGGGGGGCGCTCTTCATTAGGGACGCTTTTTGTAAGGGACGCTTTTCGTGCGGGACGCATTTTGTAAGGGACGCTTTTCGTACGGGACGCTTTTTATTAGGGACGCTTTTTGCAAGGGACGCAAATGATATGGACGTTTATAATGGGACGCTTTTCATGGGACGCTTTTCATGGGACGCTTTTTCCCGCAAATCATATAAATAATATCTTTATCATATATTATTATGAGCAAGCATACGAATTAGACTTAATTTTAGAGTCGTTCATCGTTAAAACAGTTTTATATGATTGACAAAGTAATAAATCGATGTTTATATTAAAGGACCGATTCAGAAGAGGAAGAGCATCCAGTGCTTCCTCATCCATTTGATGACAGGGAAAGCCTAATGGCGCATTTAAAACATGCTTGTAAGTTAATAGATTCTTACTAATTAGTATAACATCTCAATAAACTTGAAGAGTTATTGATCAAATGAGTTTTTTCTACCGATACATACAGTTTTGGACGAAGGCAGCCTTGTAACTCCTCCTATGTCAAACAACTTACCCGTGCCCGTGGAATCTAATCTTGTTCAGATTCCAGAAGTTGTGGTACATTATACTGTTTACTAATAACAAAATCTAGCACATTAATTCGATAGTCCACATGAATGTGTTTTTATTTCTAATCTGGTGTATAGGTTCAAGCAAGCTCGCCAACCAACAATACGATTGATTTAAAAACGACTTCAAATTCTGGCCAGGCCGTGTCTCCACAATTAAAAAACCTGGTGAAATCTGCAATTGAAGCAGCCGTTGACGATGACAAGTCCACCACTATACCACCTCCCAGTATGTCAAATGCTGCTCTTATTTCCAAATTGCATTATAATAACCTGTCTATCTATTATGTGGTGATTGTATTTGGTGTTGACCTAAACATTAAAAAATATTTTAGCAAATGCACCCACTCTGTCAATGCTACTTGAAATGCCTCCAAGAGACAGGGGACAGCCGCTCCCTCAAATAAAAACCCTGATGGGTGACCCCGCTACCACCAGCCAGACTACTGTCTCGACAAAGCTAATTTCTCCCGCAAATATTACTACAGCAGGTGAGTTTCGCAAAATTAAGTGATTAATCGCACGTTCTGATACTAATTAAACTTCTTTTTTACTTAGTGAGGAATGTAGGAGTGTAATAAGTTTTTATCAACAGTGTTTACAAATTTGGCATAATCAGTACTATTGAATACTCATACCAAAATCAAATAATTTCACGCTTATTTTTTATCAGGTACTACTTTGTCCCCGAGTAAAATATTGGCAGACGACTCCGGAAGAAAGGATGGAGGTACGTAATAACCTAGTTTAATAAGCTACATCTGACGTGTACCAATCATATTTCATTTATTTATTCTAAGTTTACTCTTTCAATGACTTGTCATAAATATTTCAGCTGGACTATCTGATCTTTCAAGCTTGCCTTTAAAAACGCAAGACGAAATTGAAATCGCAAATGATTTTGTGATTTCGTCAGGCCTAGTACAAGAAGTAGAAGAAACATATGCGATTCCAGTGGCTTTCAATAATTCTGCATCAGAAGTACACACTGAGGCTGCTCAATTTGAAACTCCGGATGCAATAACCACTGTTACTGCTGTAATTGAAGGAGTAACTCCCTTGGAACTTGCAGAAGAATACTTGAAAGAAATAGGTAACTTGCTAATAATTGTTATAATCGTGGTAAAAATGAATAATTTTTGTATTTCTTATAAAATTTCTCGATATTCTAAAGTACTTGTTAGCCTGAGTATTGAGTAAATAATTGATTTTTTAAGTATCCGAAGAGGCATTGAAAGTGTCACAAGCGGAAGTTCCTTCAAAGAAAGTTGCTAATATGGGGCCAAACCAAGGAAATACTACAGTGTCGCCTTCAAAAAGTCCAATTGAACCGTCAGGAGTCGAATCCACGGACACTAAAGAATCCGAAGGAGAAGAATTGTCGGGAGTAATAGACTCTGGTGCCGTGGTTGAACCTAGTGTTCCTTCAGAGGTTGTTATCAAAATTGAAAATGAATCAGGCTTTGAAAATTCTGATATTCAGGTATTGCATATCCCTACGATCAATTTTTTTTAGTAACTAACAACTTTATCTAATGATAAATTTTTATAGGATAAAGAGATTCTGGAAGAAATTCAAATAGTCACCGACAATCCAACTCACTCTGTAGAAGGTAGCTGTGATGATGACGTGGACCGTAAAGGTGTGACCAATCCAGAAACGGGAAGGGCTGACGTAATTGAAGACCTCGATAACTCTAAAACTGCAATCGGTCGTTCTAAAAAGTTGTCCCATGAGAAAACTGAAGAGGCAACATCTGCTCCGTTGACAAGACATTCCGTACGGGAAAAAGGTGTTAAATTGGAAGAAACATCGCTAGTATCGAAAAAAGGCAAAGATATTTCTAGCCCTCCTTCACGAAGAAGCACTACACGAGCTGGTGCTATTGATGAGACTAGGCAAGAACCTAAACAAGAAAGTGAAACACCTTCATCTCCAAATAAGGTGTATGGTGCTGGCTCTCGGAAAATCATTCCAAGGGGTCAAGAAAGTCATGCTCCGAACTTAAGGAGCCGACGAGGACCAACACCTACACCCATTGGAAGTCATTCGGACGAAAAGTGTTCAACTGGAAGGGGGCAACTTTTGAAAAAGTCAATAACCGCAGCAGATGAAGATCCAGAGTCAGAAAAAGTTGATTCGGGTTCATCTACATCACAGACGGAGTCCGTATCTGTTGACCGAAGCCCCAGAAAATTCATCACAGAAAAGGAGAAAACAAAGGAGTCACATGTCAAGTCAGAGGATGATTCTAATGGAGAACATTCAGATGCTGCTCTCGAGGACGATAAAGTACTGAGTGGAGTGGACGAAGAGTCGTGTGATGCTGATGAAATTTTGAAAAAGAAAAGGGGTAAAGCTTCCCCCAGGAAAGAACGATCCGAGTCAGGAGAGATGGCCGACGATGATAACTCAGTAAGTCCTTTGTCCTTTTCCGTGATTTCTAAATGTGCAATTTGTTTTATTGCTTTTGTTTATAACAGAGTTACCAAAGTCACAAAATTAGTATGTTATTAAAAGTGCAATTTAACTCCTAGAATTCTGCGACGGACGGTAATCAAAAGAAAAGGCTCACTAGAAGAGGTATTAGATCAAGCCCTCAAAAATCGGATGGGAAATTGCTCGAAAATAGTGCAGAAGAAAATTCAAGTAAAGAGCTCGAGATGCCTTCTGGAAAGGATAGTAAATCCCGTCAGAGCAAAACAATGGTGTGGCCTTTAATTTTTTTCCTTAATCTATTAAAATATACGTATATTCGTATGTATGTATAGTCCCAGTCGATTAGGAAAATACATCTTAAACCACGTACTTATACACGAACTTTAAAAAAAAAAATTTAGTCGAGGCTGAAGCATCTTAACGACGAGGCTCATCAACTCTTTGGAGAGATGGAAATGAAAGAAGAAGACGACAATGGCAAGCGAATCACTAGGTATTATACTAATGCAATGATATGTTTAACTTTTTTACGAATTGTGTAGTGCACTACACTTCCAACTAATACACATTTTAAACATTTAGGGCACGAGCTAAGACTAGTACTTCTCCTGGCTCCAAATCCAAGTCGTCGAGCTCAAAGGTATCGGCAAATCAATCGGTGGAACACGACGTTTCTAGTGAGGCTGAACGCGGTCCTTCCAGGGCAACACGTAGTCGAGCAGCAGCTTCTACAGGTGGCGGACACTCGACGCATTGCGTTCTTGACACATTGCCCACTACGGTGTTGGATTCAAATCCTAGCAGTCCGTCGTCATCCACCACCAACAGCATAAATATGTAAGCATTTTTAAGCACTGTTTAAAAAGGCACCTATTAAAATTTAAAATTGTAAGACTCGCAATAATAGCGTTGTCATTGTAACAAAATTCAGAGACGAAGATCGAGACCAACGAGTGTTCCGGAAATCCATGATGGTTCTATGGAACAGAATTGCTGCGCATAAATCTGCATGTGTCTTTCTCAAACCTATCACTGATGAAGCAGTGCCCGGTTATTCTAAGAAAGTGAAACGGTAAAATCATTTATAGTTACCTATATGTGAATAGAATTGGATTGTAAGATACTATTTATTTGAACTAGCCCAATGGATTTAACAACTATCAAAAAAAATATTGAAAGTGGGGTTATTAAGAAGTTGCAATCCTTTGAAAGGGACTTGTACCTGATGTTTCTGAATGCGGTCATGTTTAACCCAAGAACACATGCTATAATTGGAATGACAACAGACATGGAAACCGACACAGCTGCGATCCTTGACGTAAGGAGGAAAGACCATTTATATTTGATTAACAAAATTATACTTTAAAAAACTCGCCAATGCTCACGATCAGTAATGATCTATTTAGGATTTCAAGAACACACAAAAGCTAATGAAAATAGCTCAAGACAAAGAAGAATTAAATAGAAAGGAAGGTTGGTTGAAGAGAAAATTATTTAATAATGTAAGGGAATGCAAACGCACTTCATACAACAACGAATTTTTGTATGCAGAGTCAGATGTCGAGCAAGAGGCCCAGGAAGAAGAAAAGCCGAAAGCTTCGACCTCGAAAGCTGCAGGAAGAAAACGCAGAATTCGTTCAACATCTGCGGGAAATACAGATGAGCCGGTTGAGTCCAAGCGGCGAACACTGCGTAAGTAGAACCGTAAAGATTCCGTGGTTGCTATACCTAAATTTTATGAATCATCTGACATTCAAATAAATGTAACTAGGAACAAGTACGACTGCTGCTACAACCGCTGCAAGCGCTTGGCAGGGACTTCGAAAAGGTAAGCATCAAGTGTCCCCTGATATTATTTCAAGAGGACGTATTGATTGAGGGTTCTCTTTCTAAAACCGAATACCTATGTTTAAAAGGTCTTGTCCGAAAATATTTAGATCTGAACACCTACATTATTTTCAATAAAAAATATCCTAATACTTTGACGTATGGCTGGAGTACCTGCGTTGTTCATATTAATTTAAAAATTCGGTATATTAAGAAACTCTTCACTTATTTCAGATCCTTAAGTTAAGGTTCTATTATGAGCATGGATAGGAACTCGAATCCAGTTGAAATTACAGAGATGGAAGAAATATTTAAAAAAAATATTGCTAATAGCTTTTAATATTATTTAAATAAAAACGCCAAAAATATGCATCCAATGCAATACTTAAATGATAAACGTTTGCAATAATTACAAAAACATTGGACAGATGTATATTATTTTTGTTTACTCATTTTAAGTTGTTCACAATTTGACAAAAATCTATATTAATTATATATCATTAATAGTTGAGTGGAAATTTGTACGCCAACATTTAAGGAATCAATAAATACAATTTTCACACCCTTACTCTAGCAAATGTAAACATAAAAAATTGAAAGGCATCTGAAGCTGAAATGAGATGGAATGTTGACGTAGTTTTAAAAATATGTTTACTCATTCGGCCAAATTAAGAGCAATCCAATCAACGTACGAGGAAACTCGAGTAAAAACAGTGGGGATACCGGAAATGGCACATCCACGTAAGGATCCAAAACTTGTGATTCCTACTAGTCGCCACTTGTTATATTCCTTCAGGACCAATGGTCCTCCCGAATCACCCTAAAACAACAAGTAAATCGTGTCAGGTGAAGTGTTTTTCAATCATCACATGGAAATAAAAGGTATATAACGAACGACTTTAAAGCTCACATTGCAGGGCCCCACATCTCCTCCACCCGCGCATAGCATCCCATTATCAATCAAGGTTCCTCCGCCTTCAGCAACGGAAGCCCAATCCTGTCTACATTCTTCGTTTGATATTATTTTGGTGCTAGCCTCCCGTAAGACAGGCGAAATCACAGACTCTTCGGTGCGTCCCCAGCCGGTTGTAATAGCGGTCTCATCATCGTATGAGCTCACTGGCATGTCCATTAGTGTTGAAATTCGGCAAGATTAAAATTAATTTAATGCTCTAAGAATACTGTTTATGGATATTATATACCGTCATACCTGGATTTTTTGGATAGGGAAGGCAAACTGGTCTGATCGATTTGCTAAAAGGCACCTTCGTTGCCAGCCTTAGAAGACTAAAAAAATAACAAACAATAATTTGAGTTTACAATTAAGTAATTTTACAATATAGGTAAACTGAAACAGTAAAAAACAAATTGCTCAAAATGTGTTACGATTGTAAATGCTTACGCAATGTCGTTGTGAGCCGATTCGTACTTTACATTAGGTACAATTTGAGAAACTTTGACAACTGAATTTTTGGTTTCACTGACAGTTTTGAGGTCATGATCACCCAGATCAACCGTTAGTACGGACACAAGTGGATAGCGAAGTGTGAACTGAACACAGTGGGCTGCAGTAATAATCTGAAATTCAGTAATAGAAATTGTACGGTTAAGAATAGGATGTAATTTTTTTTAGTATATCCATCCTAAACGGATTTTACATTTTACCCATTCATCATTCAATAAAGATCCTCCGCATAAAGGACGACCATTGGCCATTAGGAGTACTTGCCAAGGCCATTCGTTAACTCCCGTTTCGTTTCCTCTAACAATTTTAATCTCGGACTTCCGATTAAGGGCTGCAGACTGTAGAAGCTTAGTAGGACCTGCATTTCAATTAAGATGGTGATAGTTTAAGGACTTTATCTTAGGCGAAATACGTATGCAAAGTTACCTATTGGTCCAACTGATATCTCTGCCAACGTACGTTTCTTGCTTTTCAGTAATCTTGAAGCGTGGACGATCTTCACGCTTTCTTTTTCTACTGGTACGACGATACCAGTGGGGGCAACAGGTTTAGCATTTTTTACACCGCATGCACGGCTTTCATAGTCTATGAAAAAATGAAAATGAATGATACTTGCATACTGCGTATCGTTGTATTTTAAAATATAAAATCACGCTGTTGAACTAACCTTGATACGGCCTAATTGCTGAGCATCTAATCTGTGTGACGTTCATGCTCCATAAATACGCGGAACTTTGTGTTGTGACAACAATACGAACAGGTTGTTCGGAGACAGTCCTTACAGTGACTGAAAATCGGCTTTACAGATAATCTGCATTAATAAATTAAAATGCGTAATAACTTACATCGATATCCATGAAGAAGGCCACATTGTGGGACGGATAATGAATCTCCACTATTAATTATGACAACTGAATCCGACGAACAACTTTCTGAATTCCGGCCAGCAAAAAGGGCTTCGTCAAATTCCAATCTTTAAATCAAATTGACATTTTTAGCACTTGTGATAATGATTGATCAATTCAATAATTAAATCTTTACCGTAAAGCACAGTAGTCAGTCTGTGGAACCACTGTATATTGGTAAATACTAGCTTTTGTGTCCAAACTTGGGTAAGAAGGGTTTTGAAATTTGGATTTGATGTCAGCTGAAATTATACTGCAGGAAGGATCGGGTTTTATATCTTCCCCATCCGGTATTTCAGGAGGTGTATCTACTGCGGGGGCTGGTGCGGTTGGAATATTCGGTACCGATGGAATTGCTGGTACAGTTGGGAGAGAAGGTAAGGCAGGGACAGTTGGTATACTGGGTAAGGCCGGGACTGTTGGTAAATCAGGTAGGGCAGGAACTGCAGGAACAGTTGGTAAACTCGGAAGGGCAGGAACTGCGGGAACAGTGGGTAAACTGGGTAAGGCAGGAACTGTAGGGACAGTTGGTAAATCAGGTAAGGCTGGAACTGTAGGAACAGTTGGTAAATCAGGTAGGACAGGAACTGCGGGAACAGTTGGTAAACTCGGTAAGGCTGGAACTGTAGGAACAGTTGGTAAACTCGGTAAGGCTGGAACTGTAGGGACAGTTGGTAAATCAGGTAGGGCAGGAACTGCGGGAACAGTTGGTAAACTCGGTAAGGCTGGAACTGTAGGAACAGTTGGTAAACTCGGTAAGGCTGGAACTGTAGGGACAGTTGGTAAACTCGGTAAGGCTGGAACTGTTGGGACAGTTGGTAAATCAGGTAGTGCAGGAACTGCGGGAACGGTTGGTAAACTTGGTAAGGCTGGAACTGTCGGAATATTTGGCAATTGTGGTAAAGCCGGTATCGCTGGAAAGCCAGAACCAGAGCCGGAAGACGTGCCCGCTGCATCATTATTCGCCGCTGGTGGTGCCACCGATGGTAAGTCGGGAATCGAAGGCATTGTGGGAAGGTCAGGCATCGTTGGCAAAGACGGTAACGTCGGTAGGCTCGGCATTGTTGGCAATGATGGAACAGTGGGCAGGTCAGGCATCGTGGGCAAAGAAGGCATGGTTGGTAATGTCGGAAGGCTCGGCATGGTTGGTAATGTCGGAAGGCTCGGCATTGTTGGTAATGTCGGAAGACTGGGCATGGTAGGTACGCTTGGCATTGTTGGTAATGACGGAGCAGTTGGTAGACTCGGCATTGTTGGTAATGTTGGAAGGCTCGGCATGGTTGGTAATGTCGGAAGACTCGGCATGGTGGGTAAGCTTGGCATTGTTGGTAATGACGGAGCAGTTGGTAGACTCGGCATTGTTGGTAATGTCGGAAGACTGGGCATGGTGGGTAAGCTTGGCATTGTTGGTAGACTTGGCATTGTTGGCAATGTCGGAAGACTGGGCATGGTGGGCAAGCTTGGCATTGTTGGTAATGACGGAGCAGTTGGTAGACTCGGCATTGTTGGTAATGTTGGAAGACTGGGCATGGTGGGTAAGCTTGGCATTGTTGGTAATGATGGAGCAGTTGGTAGACTCGGCATTGTTGGCAATGTCGGAAGACTGGGCATGGTGGGCAAGCTTGGCATTGTTGGTAATGACGGAGCAGTTGGTAGACTCGGCATTGTTGGCAATGTCGGAAGACTGGGCATGGTGGGCAAGCTTGGCATTGTTGGTAATGACGGAGCAGTTGGCAGTGTTGGAAGGCTCGGCATAGTTGGCAGTGTTGGAAGGCTCGGCATTGTAGGAAGAGATGGAAGATTCGGCCACCAACCTCCAGGGGCGTTGGTTGCCTGAGCGTCGTCAGCGGGGGGAGACATAGATGTAGTCAGAACAGAATTAGCAGGATCTAAAGTACAACAAAAATAAAGCATTATTTTTATACAAATAAGGATAATAATGCCCACGACATTGGGATTCCCGAATACATTTTTAGACTCACATCCGTCGTATTACTTCAACATTTAAAAATCCTTTAACATTTTTCTTTATAAATGCGTAGTGGTTTGGCTATATAAGTTTTCAGTAAATCTTCATAGATACATTTACATTATTTGCCTTAAGACTATTAAAGAAAACGGATGTGGATTGTTCCTTCTAGAGTTCTAAATAAATAATGTATGACTATAAATACATCTCGACTGATATTTCTTACCAAGTCCACCGCAACAAACACCCTTGTATTGATGATCATAAAAACAGTAGCCTATGAATTTCCCTCCTTGCGACATACACAATTCTTTGGAGTCCACACAGGGGCCCTCTTGACTGCCTGCGAGGCAGCCGTAGACGACGGTAGTCGATGAGCCTCCATCCCGTTTCGACACCGTTTCTGTAAAAAAAAGTAATTAAAAATCATGGTTAGGATGGCTCTTACGTTCCTTCAATGTGTTTGAATAAACACTTTATCAACAAAGCCAATATGTTTCTGTTTACCGTTTCGTAGCGCAACGACGATCACTTCTGATTCATCTGGAACTGCTGTGGAATATCTGAAATAAATAAATTCTATAACCTCAATTCCAGATCGATATATTTCCTCCTAGTCGATTTATTTCAGAATTTTTTAACAATTACCCTATCATGCAACCAGCTAGGATGAGGATAAGAAATTCCATGATCCAAAGAGCAATGTTTCTTCGAGTTGATAATAACATCAACCCCTGAATTAGGTATGAATTGTTGGTTGCATCCTTTTATATTATCGAGAGTTTTATGAAAGCCCATTACAGCCTAATTAACTCATTATCGCGTTTCCTAGCGAAAGATACATAATGAATCTCAATCTGGTCATAAACAACATTTCGCCAGTCGAATTTAAGATTACATGTACAGTCCTAATGAAGTCGTCTCTCTCGTTAGTTTTTGGAATTTAGAGGTGACCTTCTAGCTATTCTCTTAAAAACGTAGTATTTTTTTAATTTCTGGTGGCTATCTTACTTTTGCACACTCGTCTCCACATTCCCTTCGTCCATCATTAAAAACAACTTCAAATTTAATTCAGATTTTCAACTCGAAGAGAAACTAGAATTAACCGGATGCAACCATCAACCGATGTGATGTACCCTTCCTAACATAAACCTAACCTAAATCGAACCTTTAATAATATATATTAGTTAATAAAATAATGAGATTTTTGAAATGATTAATAAGTATAAATCTATAAATATCGCACTTTATTCGCTTATTTTTTACATATTACTATCTATAGAAAACACATTAACCAGACTTGATATTATTTAGGAACTGTTAAGTTCAGACTCCGTGTCGCTTGAATCTGATGTTTCGGAATAAGGATAAAGAGGAACAATACCTGTGTTGCACCTATAGCAATATGCTTCTCCAAGCTGACGAACAATAGTTTTTAATTGCATTTTTGAACCGTTGTGTATTTGAGATCCTGAAATTATGGTTGTGCAAACGTTTAAAATAAAATCTAAGGAAGTTGGGCATACATCGACACTACCGATAAAGTCGTCAAACAATTTGAATGGCTGAAACAACAATATTTCTTGATCGTCATTCTCTGTCCGAGGATTGTAACTTCTGGCGTCCCCATTTATTACTCTAACCTTGTACCCTGCCTTTTCAAGCATTCGCACGTATTTTTCGGGATTGTACACAAAATCAATCCGTTTTCTGATAAAGTTAGATTTCAATTTGTTTGGTTTATAATTCGGATAGTTCACAATCGGGTGATTCTGCAGAAATTGATGGATAACATTTTCCTTAGGTAGACCAATACCTACGTAGTTTGGAGTCTGCCGAATTTCATCTACATCTTTCTCCACAAAACTCCGGAACATATTTCGAGTTGTCGTTCTTAGCAGTTCCGTACCTCCGTCATTATGACGATCTCCTGGAAGTACAACAAATAATTAGTAGGTACCGAATTTATTATTATCATGCGAGACACATTTTATATTTATTTAAAATTTTACTTTGTACCTTTTTGACCAGTAAATCGATCCACCAAGTCATTTAAGCGATTTAAACTGGGAAGTTTCGATGGGGAATACATAGTGGGACATAGTAGTTCTGATTTCACAACTTCTTCTCTGTATCTTATATATTCAAACCAATCTTCAATGACAAATAGATGCACCCATTCTGTTTCGGGGGTATCGGTTAGACAAATACCCTGACTCGCTGCTTCTTTTTCCATCAATTTGTTAACTGTACGGGCAAATTTTGATTGAAACTTTTCTGTGATATCATCCAATCCAAATAACACTTTCAGTACGGTAATTATTGAGCCCAATAAATAGAATTCTATGATAGCCTTGTATTGTTTCTGAACAGTTGTTTTCATCTGTTCTGCTATCGGTAACATTCTTTCCATTTGATAAATCAAACATTCCAATTCACCTGTAAGACATACACAATAACTGCATTAACTCTATAAAAGAGCTTCTCGAACAGAAAATAATTTGTAAAATCAGAATTTCTTACGAGGCAATGAAAAGTCATCTATAAACTTAGGAAGGAACTCTCGAATGGAAGGATAATTGAAATGTGGTAATCCTGTGTAGGCCAGTAACTGATCGATAAAGGCGGATTCGTCGTTTATGGTTTTAAATGAAATAGTTCGAAGTTGAAGAAACAAGTCGCCATTCAAGTCTATCTTTTCAGAGGAACTTCCACTCAATAAAAGGTTGATACTGCTTACGAATAACGTACCATCTAGTATCATTCTAGGATTAATAACTTCAAATTAATTGGTATTTTCTTAAGAGGGAAAGAAATGTTTCGGTAAAGGAAATTTTTATTTAGTTTTCTAGTATAAAACTACTTTGTTTTCATTTCTACTTGGTAGCTTAGCTAGTGTCTTTAGCAATTGAAAATTATAAGGTTCAAATGAACATAATATTATGAAAATCAGTAATTACCGTATAACGTCAGTATACAAAATACTGCATCCAACCTGACGTAGCGAAATAAATAGGAGTGATAGCAATGTTTTGAATGAAAATATTTCGGGTTTGAGAAAGGTCAGTGTCGTATGATAGTCAGGATGTGTTGGGTCTAAAATTTTGTGTATAAAATCTTTACAAGATTGTGACAATTTGAAAGGAAAATTCACGACTGGACTAGACGGTGTTGGGTCAACTTTTTCTGTCGGCTTTAAATGCAGATCCTGGTAAGCTGTATCAACTGCTGACATTTGCGAAGCATGTTCAATGTAATCCTTTTCTAAAGCGGTTTTCTGTAAAGTCAAACAATTTCTTAAATTGTATCATTTATTCTCGACAGTTGATAGTATTCGAAATTTTCCTAGTTTACGAAACCAATTTTTAAATAAAAAATTACGCGAATGATCTTTAATAACGTACTCAATTCAAGTACAATGACTCAGACAGAAGTCAGAACAACTTCAAAAGTAATTTACCTTGGCGGTAGAGCGTCGTTTCTTGAATTGAGAGACAGAAACCATTCCAACGTCCTCGGTCGTCTTTCCAATAACCTTTCGCTTTGCAGGAGTCTTCATTCTAAGTATACCCATAAGGGCGTACTTGTTTCTATTTAACAAATACAAGTGGGATCAGACAACAATGACTTTTGAAATTTTTTGAAACATAAATTAGTGATAAACAATATTACAGATGAGGCTCTCCACTTTTGCAATGGTAATCATCATACTCCTCACTTTCGAATAGGGATATTACTCTTCGTCGAATTAAGAAGGAGGTCCACAAAGTAAAAACTTTAGGTTTGAAAGTTTTTGGAAAGCCCAATTCTATCAGTCGGTCCGTCATGGCTTTTAACGTGCAGTTAAACACTTCCCAATTACTTAAAACTCGTTTCTGGCTTTCTCCTACATTGAAACAATATTCGTGTCACAATAATCTTTGCTTTGCTATCAGATCATAGTTTGTAGTTGTACAGCATAAAAAGCAAAAGTAAAAATTCCATTCACAATCACATACCTTGACCTCTTCTACGCCGACCTTTTTTCTCTCTAAGTACGGCAGCACTACGGGGATTCACTCGCCCTGCTTCGAAGTCCTCCGCTTCAATATACTCTCGTGCTTGCTATTCAAAACAAAAACAAAATGTGACATGCAATTAATTACAAATTATGCAATACGCTGACAACATCATAAATACAAAATATAAAATGCAAGCAAAAACGTCCACCGTAACAATTAATTCTTTTAACTAACCTGTGACTGAGTGCTACAAATGCTACAGAAATAGAATCCAAACTCCGAGAAAAATTGTTCTGATCCACAGTTTTCACAACTAGCCCCTCCGGTGCCTTCAATATCTCCCAGCAGTTCTTGCAGAAATTCCATCCCTTCCATAACAGGCATTTTGATTGATAATTTTAATTTTGAAAAATGGAAACTTGAATATTTTTTAAATTAACGACGTCCAGAGGGTCCAACCAAAGGTCAAAAATCCAAGGAAATAAATATTTCAACCAAATCCAAAGCCAAACGTTCAATATCTTTGATTGATCTTTGTTTTCGAACTCAATCGAGGCCGAGGATTTATTTTTTTACCGCCACAACATTAAAAAGAGGAGCAAGGGCCAGATGTCCAATCAACTCCGCTCCCCTTGAATCACATGGAGGAGGCCCCACATATATACAAAACCACGTTGCACGTGTGTCGAATGTTGAGGCAGTTCTAGTTCTTCTTCATTTTCCAATTCCAACTTCCCTCACTCTCCACACTCTGCTCCCGTTGAATAGGTGTAGGTTGTGGTTTTTTGAAAATTGTTTGCTTGTTCAAATTCTATCGTCAATTAGTATTTAATTAATTGAACAAGAGAAAAGTCAACTTAATCGAACGAGGATTTCAGGATGCCACGACTGAGGAAGTTAAGGAGGAAGCAGAAGTACCAATACCATGTTAACCGGAAGAGGCTGAATCAAAAACTTACTAAGCTTCCAGACATCAAATGGTAATTTCAAATTTTATTCATTAATTCAGTATTACATATTATGTATTATTATCCACCTCCGTCATTTGTGATCAGTACACTATTGACTATGGTGTATTTCGCTGCTGTGTGCTGATCGCGATGAAAGATCGTTCATCTCACATCGTCACATCTAGTGCTAGTACATATCATATACAATATATATGACATAGTAGTTTTGCATTTAATTACAAATCAATAATTTCAGTCTTTAATTTTGTGATTTTTTAACATTGACAGTGAAGCGGTTAAAAAGGCCTGGGATGAGAAGAAGTCACTGACGGAGAATCTAACATCGATGGGGCTAGTTGCCGATGCCAACAATCATAAAGGCTTCAAAATTCCATCGGGAAAGGTACACACTCACCCACTGAAAACCTAGAAAGAAGGGTTTGGTTTAATTAATTATGTGTAAGGACAAAAGAAGGATAGAGATAAAATAGAATTAAAACATAAAAACGGAAATTAGGCATATAGCATAGCATCATATCATAACTATGAGCTACATGATAAGTTCAAACAATTAAAACTCAAAGTCCCATCATCTGATGTTTGTCTGAGCTTCTCAGGTGAGGATGGCGAAGCGTTGTTTCATTCATTCATTGGCCATAGCCACGAGTCATTTAATAAAGGTTCTGTTTGCTGACATTGCTGTTGATTAGTCAGTTTTAACTGTGATTGAATTGATGAACTGTCACGATATTTTGAATCTCGATGTTTGTTTTGATTAATTATACTCTATTTTTAACCTTGAATCAGCAAACTGGAGTTTGGAATTATTCGTTTTCTTCTCCATGTCAGTCTAGACGCTAATTTTTACGATTTTCAAAATATAATTTAGACAGAATAGAATTTAAAATGGTCCACTAAACGAAAAATCATGTCTCAACGTAGTTTCTAATCAGTGTAAATCAGAAACACGTATCTCCAAATGTAAGTGTGGTCAATTTTTTTATATTTCATGTTGGGACAAAGTCCTAAACCTAATTAGCAGCCGTATTTCACTGTATTTAGAATTACATTTTTAATGAGTTAATGTCGTGTGGTAAGACTTAAAAATTTCCAATCAGTATCAAATCAGATAAAGATTCATAATTCATACACCACACTGAAAATACTGAAACATAGAATTCTATGAGGAGAATGAATATGTTTTTTTTATAATTTTGGTCATGTGTACGTTGTAAGTTGTAACAAAGGTTAAGGGTGATTGTACTCTGTAGAAGTCACAATGCTTCCACTTATAATTAGGGGTGATTAACAAAACATACTTTGACATCTTGAACTTAAAGAAATCACATTAATGAGCTGATTAGCTGATGTGAGGACGTGACGCATAGCATGATGTTTGGAATTTGAATGCCAACAACCTTATTACCTTTTTTATTTTTTAATCGCAATGTTTTAATGGCACAGGAGCTACTAAAGAAGATGGCACTTACGAAATCGCAACAGGAAAGTATGGCGGTAGATGAAGATGAGATGTCGGAAGATACGGTAAAACCCCGAAACCAGCACGTTGTCGATGAACTCCAACAACAGGCGCTCGACGGATACAAGGCAAAAAAATCAAACCCTCATCAACTCCCATCTGAGATGTATAGAAAGTTAACCAAGTTTATCGACAAGTATGGCGAAGATTTTGAGGTAATACTAGGCTCTGAAAATTTATTTTCACGAGGTACGAGAATTGTCTGTCAGTGTCAACAATAGTGTATTATTCATGTAATAATTTGCCATTTTTGGTTTCCAGGCAATGGCAATGGACCATATGAATCATTATCAAGAAACTCCAGCCCAGCTCCGAAGCCAGATAAATCGATTAAAGGGAATTCCACAACAATGGGTCCCATATCTTAAATCTCGTGGACTCGTTGTGCCCGCCGAGGATGCATCATCGACAGATTAGTTTTATTTTCGGAAAATGTGTCAGGAAAGACTTGTACTTTAATTCGTTTGGTTTTGCATAAAAACGTTTTTCTTATTACTTTCGATTTCAATATCCATGAATTCCTCGAGCCTTGTTATCTTTGACTCGCTGGGTAAAATCCTTTCGTCCTCTATAGGCTGTTTCATGCTAAATCAATGGAAGATGTATATACTGGTACACATATGGAGTTTCACCGGGCCCGTCAAATAGCTTAGAAACTTTGAAAAATGTGACATACTGCTTTAACTGTGACAGTTGACAGGCAGGAAAATGAACTATGTACATACATTTCTTAGCTTATATCAAATCTGATGGTTCATGAAACGATTCAATAGCGAGTCGAGAGTTGTCCGGTTTTGGCTGAAATGCTAATATTATTGGAGTATGAAATCTATGAAACCCCTGCCATTCCAGAATTCCAAACCGACTTACAATTTACAAAAGTATTTTAACCCGGAGTTCAAGGCAAGGACGACGGAATTAGGTAAAACCACCCTTTAACTGTTATCTTTGCTTGCTAGACCTAATCCTTTAAAATCCACAATTACACATTCATATCTCTCCAGACTATCTGATGATACCAACAATCTATCATGGAACACTATATAACCCTGTAGTGTCAATATTACGGATACCGATTCGTTATTTCGTTAATCCATTTAATTTTCAGTTTACCTTGATATGTAAGGGTTTCGTTGTAAAACATAATTACAAAATATTTTTCGCATGTGTCAGGCTTAAAATTCACGACTTCTTCTGTCGGAAGTGCTTTCTGTTCAATATGAATCTGATTCTCAAATTTAGTTTCACATCAACAGACATTATCTATTTTTACCTTAATTCCTCGTCTACCACCAGCACCTAATATCTGTAAATCCCGTACTGCCCCCATTCACCTTTGGTCTTTTTAGGCTTACATGCCTAAATGAATGGTCATTTATTAATGGTTTAAATACCTGCCATTTACAAAAAACCAATACGACATACAAGAACATGCTTCTGTCTCAGTTTCTCAATGCCGTCCAGTCATCATTTGTATTTGTAGATTTGTAGCAAAAAAAACAATATTAAATAAATGACACTCCTTCTGATTGATTAGTTATCCAAAAATAGTGCTGACAGAGTGAGAGAGCCGAGAGGACATCCTGCCCGACGGGCAAGATGATTAGGACTCATGCGGAATCCACCTACCTGCCATCATGTAACCACTAACCAGTTGACGCTCATATTCATCATCATGTTCAGAGCAACTTGTCATCAACTTGCTATAATTTTTTACATTTATCTAGGATAATACTAGGGCGAAATTTACAATAATTGAAAGACACTTCGCTTCGACAGCCCCTGCCTGTCCAACTGCCTCATTTTAAAAGCCTTCTCATCCATTTTATTACTACCGCAGTGGCCATCATCAATATACATGATACAAGGGTTAATACGTGGATAACATCTTGGATATATAGATGTAGCTCAACTTCCATCAAATGCAAATTACCACACACACTTTATTCGTCGCCTTCTTCCTCCTGTTTCGTCAATTATAACAACTACAGTGAGAGCCATCAGGATTCGTCTGTTGTCGATGTCTCAGAAAAGGTTTAGAGACTCTTCTAAGACTTAGAACGGGCTTCTTTTCATACAAGTTCAGAAGTTTCGTAACATATTTTTATTCAAGATAGATAGGAATAGGAAGGAATACATTATGGAAAAAGGGTGAGGCTATGTAGCTTTCTTATAGATGCATTTTTATGATGACTAGAAGAACATGACTTTAACATCTTCCCTTCCAATAACTTCATACTTTGAAACCTCTGATTCCGGCCGATCCGATGCTGGTTATGCCGTTTCTGCTATACACAACCTTAGACAGAACGCATTGGAATGGGAATGCTGCTGTTTCATATCTCTACAAAACCCCATAAGCCCATAATAATATTACATATTTATGACTGTACGCTGCAGCCTGTTCCCTGGTTCATACTTGGACTAACGTTGTGAGTTGTCTGTAAGTGTTAAAGGCTTTAGAAAAGATAGGATAAAAAAACCTGTGGTTGACTCAGCATTGAAAGACAATGTATATTATAAATATTAGCAGTATAGGAGTAGACCATAGACAGCTCACTTGACTTGTCCACTAATTTACAGTCTGCAGTTCTACTACACGGGACGGACGGACGGGGCGAAGAAGAACCTGAAGAACCTACCTTCTCAGCACCTACATTTTTATTAACAGATTTACATTTATTTTTTAGAGAGCGTAAGTTCAGTTACCACTACCACCTCTATCTATGATCTACCTGATTCTCAATACTAGAAAATTTTCCTCCTCCTCCTCTCCTCTTGATGATGATAAGTTGGTAAAATAATTACTGAAAGCCTAGCTCACAAGAACCACTACTACTACTACAATCTAGAGTCTTGAGTCTTGAATCTTGCTTTTTGACTCACTGAGTGAGAGAACTCTCTGAGTAATAGTAAGTTTATATCCAAAACTGTAGTATAGTCAATAGTACAACTAATACTTGCTAAAGTTGGTAAGTGGAGAGAGAGAGAGATATATATTCATTTTTGGTTGAAGTTGAATTGTTGGTTGGATAGGAGAGAATCTGGTTTGATAGTAGACAGTAGAAGAGGAATGAAAAATAAGTCCATCATCAAGACATCAATAAAGGATTTAATCATGTCAGTAGAATAATACCCAATTATCAGTTTCCAAACTAGCCTCTTTTAATAATACGAATACGCGAGTCAATGATGAATGAAGGGACACTTCCGTTCCTTTAAATCCCTCATCGTCTCAAGGCACAAGGCACAAGGTAGGTTTTTAATAAGAACGTCCATTCTCTGTTCTCTGTCAACAAGAATCGTAATTTGCAATTTGAACCTTTAGTCTCGCTCGACATATGACATAAGAGTTAGCCAAATAAATTGCCAAGTTTTTGAGTCCAAAAAGTTCAAAGTCAGTATTGATGTTTTAAAAATCGAAAATGTGCGTGGAACTATACATGACACGTATGAATGAATGAAGACTTTAATTAACTTGTAAATAATTAACTGAGATATTGGATATAAATATATTCAATACATATTAAGAGAATTTATTACACATTTGGCAGTTCACATGTTCACAGTTAATCAATTCACAATTCAGGCAGCCATCATATTTAAATTTTTGAATATATTCTGAACTACAAGTAACTGAATCGATCCGGTGACTTCAAACTGCTGGCCAAGTTCAAAGTTTGAAGTTTTTACAAAAGCTCTCTCTGCATGACGTTATGACATGACGTATTCTTGTGGAAAATTGAATTTAACTCGATATTTATTTTGTGAATACAGATTTGTGGGACTTGACTTTCGGCGTTGGAAAAACAAATTGCAAATTGTGTGATCACACCAGTCACACCACATACAACAACATCCTCAATAATATTCAAATATTCCTGACATTTCTCCTGATCCAACGAACGTCAAGAATAAGTTGGAAATTAACCAGAAGTGCCAGAGATCAAGATTGAAGATCAAACTAAATAAATGCAGAGTGCTTACTCAATTGGCAGTCAACCCTGAAATATTGACATCATGTCACAAACCACAGTTGGACTTATCAAAATAGCATGAATCATTTATGATTCAGGTTGGCATCTGTCATTCATTATAATGCCTTTTCCTTCATCTTTGTAACGTGGTTTTTTTATAAACTGTCTTAGTTGTCTAACTAAATATAATATAACAGTTCTTAGTATATTGAAACGGAAAGAGATTACAAATACGTTACGAAAATCGGGATCCTTGTGACATGTTCAATAACAAGAATTAATTCAAAAGGTAAGTTGAATCGTGGATCTTCTACTCTTTATCATTATATTATTATCCTCGTACCTATACAACTACCGAAATTCCTTTGTAAGCGTATTTTCCCTTTTGCAGCATAGAATTTCCACTATTATCCACAATGTATTTTGCTGTACATTTATATATTTCTGACCCAACTTTTCTACTATTTAGATAAAGAAGAAGCAGAAACAAGCCTTTACAAATCTACGACCGGCTGCTCCAAAGTCCAAACCGGATCTGTTTTATATTTTCATGTCAATGTCGATCTCTGATGTCGAAGCAGCTTCGATAATTGATGTAGACGAATAATATATCTCCTCCAAACGATTACTACCTGAAACTAAAAGCATACGTTCTTCTTGATGATACATAAGAAGACTGAAATCATCGAGGCTGATTTTCTAATTAGAATTTTAAAAAGAAAATCCGAGAAAGCAATGTTATTATGATAAGGACTCACTGATACTCATGATACTACTGTCTAGAGTATTGAAATTTAAGTGTGATACGTGATGCGAGAAAAGGTTCGTAAGAACCGAGGGATAAGATGTCGTTTTTCAGTGGTTTGAAAAAAGTGCTAAATTTTGGCGGAGCAAACTTCGGTCGTGGTGGAGATGGGGGAAGCCAAGGAAGTCGGTTTCGAAAGTTGCCAGCTTGTCTACGGATGGAAGTTGACCCAGCTAACTTTTGGGATTTTATCGGTGAATTGGGCGATGGAGCATTTGGAAAAGTTTACAAGGTTAAAACAATAATTTTATTTTTAATTTATTAGTTTCATATTTGATTTTTTGTTTTACTTACTAAGAATACTTCATAAATAATTTACAGGCAAAGCATAAAGAAACCGGGGTTATGGCTGCTGCGAAAATGTGCCGGCTAGAAGGAGATGAAGACTTAGATGATTTTCGTGTCGAAATTGACATTCTCGCAGACTGTAAACATCCAAACGTCGTCTCTTTGTTCGATGCTTTCTGTATTGACAGCAAGCTATGGGTAAGCTGAATCGTTAAATACACAATTAAAGATTAAACTGACAGAAATTAATTTATTTTTAGGAAATTATTAATTATGCTGAAAAAAATTTAATTATTTTTAGCTCTTACTTGAGTATTGTGATGGCGGGGCCTTAGACTCAATAATGGTGGAATTAGAACATGCCTTAACTGAGGCTCAGATTGCATTTGTGTGTTCTCAACTTTGTATAGCACTTACCTACCTTCATGACAGTAAAGTAATTCACCGGGACTTAAAGGCAGGCAATGTCCTTGTTACCGCATTGGGCGGAGTCAAGCTGGGTGAGTGTATAAACATTGTCATTCTCTTGATCAAATAAGAGCTGGGATTGTCTTAAAAATAGGCACTCATCATAATACTTTCTTTACATGTAGCTGATTTCGGTGTCTCAGCAAAGAATAAATACACTCTTCAGAAACACGATACGTTCATTGGGACTCCGTATTGGATGGCTCCAGAAGTTGTTATGTGTGAAACACTTAAAGACAATCCTTACGATTACAAGGTATTATTGTACACAAATTAACAACATTTAAATACCAGTACCAAAGTAAGGTTACAGCTTGTAAATTTATTCATTGTTAGGTTGATATCTGGTCGCTTGGAATAACTCTAATTGAATGTGCTGAAATGGAGCCTCCTCATCATGAGCTAAGCCCGATGCGAGTGGTCTTAAAAATTCAAAGAGGCGAGCCACCGAAATTGACAAAACCGACTGCATTTACTCCAGAATTTAATTCATTCCTTTTAAAGTGCCTAGTTAAAGATCCAAATAGTCGTCCAACTGCCGAAGAATTACTTCACGTACGTTTAAAATTATTAAGGGATAGCTAAATGCTTGTAGTTTACTTTCATTTAACGGTGTACTTGTGTACAATTTCAGCATCCTTTCGTCACAAGAGCGACTGATGCCAAACCTATTCGAGATTTAGTTTTGGAATTCAAGGCCGAAGTCGTCGAAGAAGTAACAGTCGATGATGAAGCTGAGGTAATTTATTTCGTGTAACTTGCAGTTCTTTTGTGGTCGTTAACTTTATTTGCGGCCTCCAAAATTATCGATAAACGCCTGTTTAGGTTACCACTTTAATATCTTTGTTCAGAAATGCCTCAGTAGCAGGAATTTTTCATGTTATTTGTTGCTTTTACATGGTAATTTGCTTGTTAATACATGTTTTCTTTTTGTATTTTATCATTTTCACAACAAATCTTTGAGTTTCAATTAATTTATATTGTGTAATTTTGTGCTGTCTTGTTCATGCTAATGCCTTACTGGAAATATTCAGAATGGGGCCTGTCATCTTTAATCTTTGTCAAGATTCACTGGCATGTTGGTATTCGTGTTTTATTACTTCACTTTCCCTAGTTTCAATTTCGACTGACACTAAATTCCTCCTCCTTACTTAAAAAATAGTAGTCTGGGGTTTATCTTAGCTTTAGTTAGTTATGTTGGATCATGTCTTGTGAACTACAATAATATAATACCAAAATACTGTAAATGTTTGATATCTTGTTTTAACAGAGATCATCCCAATTAAATGTTGACATGACGGAAACCAACGATGCTTCTGAGCCAGGTCAGTTGTTAATAATTATTTCTACTGGAAATAAAAAAAAATATTTTTCACAGTTGATTGTTTAATCCGTAAACTCTTTACAGTTCCTATGACCCCATTAGATCACGGTACGTTTCGACTTCCTGATACTCCTCCTTTGTCAACTTCAAGCGTGGAGAAACGGGTTGTTACCGGTGAGGAAGAAAGTCAGCCAAAACGTTCAAAACAGAGTTCCCCCTCCCCTGGGGAAAAAGAAAAGGAAAGGAGAGGTAAAGAGAAAAGACCAGCACCAAAACCTCCTTCCGAAATTGATGCTGCTAGAAAAAACAAAAATAATCACATTCCCACTGATGTGCCAAAACGCGACACTGGTGTTGAAGTTTCGCAATCCAATGACAACCGAAATCATGATGATCGGATTTCAGTTGGTTCGAACAGTTCTAGTAAAAATTTAACAAAAAATAACGCTAGCCAGGACGATGGATCGATAGCTTCTTCTGTACCTAAAGTGGTTGAAGACAAACACCAAGAAAGTAGCCAATCGAAAACCAAACCCAACGATAGGCCTAAAACTGATATTTCTAACGATACCGAGATGTCAACTACAAAATCACAACCGGACCCAGTCGAAACTAAGACGTTAAAAAGTTCCAGTGCAATTGAAGAGAAGATTTCCACATCTCCACGCAATAAAAGTAAAGTTGCAACTAACCACTCGTCTGCTAACAAAGATAATGAACGTTCCCAAAGTTCCAAACAAAACGGATCAATTATCATGTCTTCCCTTGATTCTGATAATGTTGATCATCGAAGTTCAAAAACTTCTGATAATATAAGGGATGATTTTATTGAAGATCAGCCACCATCATCGTTTGAAAGTCATCAGAGCATTCGTGTTCTTTCTAAATACGATGCTAGTGCTTCCATAGAAGAAGTATCCAATAACCACAACAGATCATCCCCTGATAGAGCCTTTGCAGATGTGTCCGTTACCAATGTTAAGATTGATGGAGAATCAGGAGAAAGGAATCACGTGACTAAGAAAAAATCTAAAGGAAGAGGGACTGAAAAACCGACCAACCTTAATGACTCTGTGACAGTTGTTCCTGTTTCGGCTTCTGAGCCTGTCAGTTTTGTAAGGGTCAATAATGAAGATATTACCTTAAGCGGATCGGAGTCTGGGGCAGCTACTGTTGTCACTGTCAACTCTTGTCCCAATTCATCCCAGTTTGATGTTTCCATAACTTCATCTTCAGACCAGGTACAGTTATAGTTCTTTCTACTGCCTCTTTTCATATCACTAATTGTGAACTCTTATCATTTTAAAATTGTTGTTCATATTCATTTTTGTAGGTTGTTGTCGTTGCGAATAGCACAAACAAGACGTGGCTGAGTTCCAACGATCTTCAAGACGAAACTCCAAATAATAGAATAAACAGCTCGGGCTTGTCTTCTCCTTCGTCAACTCCTAGTACGCTCGACAGGGAACTTACCAAGGGACAAAAATTGGATGACAGCGAAGTAGTAGTTTACAGTCCCATGAATTCAAATCACATTAACTCTACTGACATTTATGAGCAAAGTATAGTGACAATATTTTAAAATATATATAATTAATATTACCAAGCTCACTTGTCAAATATTTACAACAGATCTCAACATAAGTCACGTATCGGTGGTTGCAGTTGGTGAAGAGAGTTCATCTGACAACTGGACACCTTCTAAAAGCAATGTCAGTGCAATACTAGTTCAACCGGATTCACAAGGTATGTGGAAATCGATAGTATTTTAAAACATACATTTTTAATCATACCTTTGTTTTAATGGATTTTGCTCGAATGCTTTCAGGTGATGAAGCTCCAATCTCTATTATAGTAGAAGGAACTACAGTAGAATCTACCGATGTTGACACAGTCCCCGAACTCATGGCTAAAAGACTTGAAAAAAATAAACATCGTTACCACGAAGATCCTTCACCTGTCATTCGGAGAGCAGGTGGGCATGGCCCTAAAACGCGACCAGCTTCTGATGGTCATTTAATGTTCCAACCACAAGACTCGTGGCCTGAAAAAGTACAGCCAATAACTAATTCATATATACCTATTATTTATTTGACCCCTCTTATTAATAACATACAATCCTGTTTGCTTTCAGGTCGGAGGACGGAAAGAAAAACCTAATAGCTCAACAGTTTCCAGTTCCTTGAAGGATATCCCGGTCTCAGTAGAGGAAGAAGATAGTCATACCTCTAGTTTGGATCGTGCCAATCGAGCAAAAAAACAGGTCACTAAGAACGGCGAAGTAAATCCAGAGGTCCTGAGTAAACCAACCCACGTTCGAAACAGGTACTCATTTTCAAAATCTACGGCTTTCCTAAACTAATTACAATATTTTATTTTAATCTGTAACTTTTAGATCTGATGCTGAATCAATTTCTACATCAGTAAGCCAAAGCAGTAATAAGGAAAATCAAGAATTTACTCCGTCCCCTTCGGAATCTACAGTCACTGGGGAAGAAGAAGTAGTATTAAGAAAGAAGGTTGATCCTAAGGTAGTCCCAAAAAAATATATTCCATTCATGTAAACAGAACTAAAAGATTATTTATTATAGGAAAAGGCTCGCTTGAAAGAAGAAATTAACTTCAAGAAAAAAACAAGAAAAAGGACTAGGAAATTTGAAGTCGATGGAGTGATTGTTACAACGACAACTTCTAAGGTCGTATATGGAGATGATGATGATTCGGTGACAAATTACCATCTAAATCGAAAACAGGAACTCCGAGAGTTCAAGCTGCTACAAAAGCAGGAACAGAAGCAATGTCAAGATTTAACCCTACGGGCGCACGTTGCATTTGAAGCTCAGGTACGGTTTTTGATAATAAAGATGTAAATAACATGGTTGTAATTTCTAATATTTCAACGGATATTGTCTTTAATGAAATATATATTCGTATTTTAGGAAAAACGACTTGAACAAGAGAAAATGTCTTTGATCCGAGTTTTTGAAGCAGATATGGAAGGCAAGGCTAGGCTTCAAAAGCAACAAGTTGAAAAGACTGAACAGTATCAAGAAAATGAATTGAGACAAATGTCGAAGAGAATTAGAGCTGAACAAGTTCGTATAATTTAAATTACATTTTGGATCCGTTAATAAAAATGAATCTATTCTTAATATATCGATTCTTTGTAATATTGTTAACTAGGAAAAGGAATTGCGGCTGTTTAAAGAAGGTTTAAAACAGGAGCTGAAATTACTAAAGCAGGAAGTAGAACAGTTACCAAAAGAACAGCGGAAAAATTCCTGCAGAATGAGAAAAGAGCAGTTGGATAGGAATCAAAATGAAAGGGTAAGGAAATTCGGTAATAAAAATTAGTTGTGTTACATTAGGACTAACTTTATTGTTCATTAAAAGGAGAGCCAGTTCCTGGAAAAGTTAAATGAAAGCCACAACTCACGAATGAAACGTGAAAATGAGACTCATCGGGCTCGGATCGCGGCAATGGAACGTCAGTATTTGGAAGAAAAACACGAGGTCGGTATTTTAACTATAATTATAACGATCTCTAGCTCGGTTATATGGTATTCTTATATTCTTATCGTTTGTACAATAGAGAATTCGTCGACATCACAAAGTGCTCTGGGACACTGAAGAAGCTCACATGAAAGAACGGCATCAACTTAAAAGGCGTCAGATTAAAGAAAGTTTCAACTTGCAGAGACAACAGGTAAAATCTATGAACAAACTTATAACATAACTTACCTACCTATATGAATAACAATTAAGCTAATCATGCCTTATTTTTTTATATTTTATGCAGATGCTAATTAGGCATGATAAAGAGCTTGATCATCATAGAAGGGTCAGTTTACGAAAGGAAGACGAACTACTTAAACGACAGGCTGCAGAAAAGCGAGCCCTACCAAAGCGCATCCGTAGCGAAATGAAAATTCGGGAAATGATGTTCAGAGAATCTTTAAGAATTCATGCTCCAGGATCCAACCCAGCCACGGGACCTGAAGACGAGAAGGATCGGCTTAGGAAGGTATAGTCTCGAAATAAAATCTTAAATAAGTTTATGAAATATTAATTAAACGGTTTATATTATTGTTTAGTTCCAAGAGCAAGAGAAGAAGAAATATAAGGCCGAACAACAACGACTAGATGAAAAACACATTCGTCAGTTGGAAGAAATTAGGGGAAACATTGAAGCTGCTAAAAGAGAGCTGGAACTGCTACAGAATGAAAAACGTAATAGTATATATATTTAAATTTAAATTATTGCTTTAAATTACACTGAATGTTATATATTAATTTACAATTGGCTGTCGTCTGTATAGGTGCTTTCCTAACACAACATGAAGAGATGAAATTGAAAGAACTGGATGAATTATGCAGTCAAGCATTAAGAAACTTCAAATCAGAAACTCCTCAGAAACAAGAGGTTTGTGGTTTAAACTACTTAAATAAGTAAATTAAAATTTATGAATATTCATAAATTAGTAATTAGCCGTAACGCCAAAACTTCTTCTCAAAGGTTGCAAAGAAAAAACTTTAAATTTTTTAATTTTAAATATAATTATTGATTTAATTGAATGGACTTTCATGGGTTTCCGTCGTCGAATGACAAGCTATCACTTTTCTGTTAATGGTCATGCTTACTAATTTCAACTATTGAGGATGGTTGAAATTTGAAATGACAATGACGATACTATCATTAAATGCACAAGAGTTATTTTTCAGAATTTAATTAGGATTTTAAAAACATTCCAGTCAGAAATTGTTTCCCGATCGAAAACTGTTAATTTGGATCAAATGGCCTGCGGTCACTATTATTTTTTTCATTTTCTATAATGGAATCAAATTGTTTTTTCTATATTCAAATGAATGAAGTAATAAGTATTATTCACATTTAATTTTCAGAAATTGGAAGCCGACTTTATGAGCCAGTTAATGGAGCAGAGACGTTTTTATGGAGACATGGGATTTGGAGACATGCCGGAATCATCGTCGTCTCATAACAGCGTTTTTAACTCGGGTAACAATACACCGCTACCAACCAGTTCTTTTTCCAGTTTAGAATCGGAAACATAGAAGCCAATAGTCAACCACCTACAGAATTTGCACTTCCACGTTATGATACCAAGTGATCAGTTAGTCAAGATGTTGCTTGAGTTTAAATTTTTCGTATATATTGATTGTTATAATATCGTCTGTTTAGGTATCATTTAGGCCGTTCGTTTGGAAACAGTTGTGTAACTATAATTCTATTGTATCATTATTATGAATTCAAATTTTACAAAACAGTGCAAAGTGGCATATTTTATGCAAGTATACGTATGCTAGCGGGATAGTAGGTATTTATTATTGTCTGTAATCAGTGTGATCATCTGTTAAAAGATGTTCATGCACCAATACATTGTCAAGTATTCAAATGGGTACCTAGTTGCTGGATGAGTCTCAGTTTCGAACAATACGATAATTTCAATAACTATTATCCGTCAGCAGCGATATATTATGGCTGACGAAGTGCAGATTTGCAATTTATTTATTTATCAATGCAAAGCGTATTAAATATTAAAGGTCTAATTGCCTTAACAAACTGAGTGTTCATATCTGCTGTAGATTATCTTGACTGAACCCCATAACAATTCCAGCGTTAAGCCGTAGCCAAGTACCTTTTTCACACCCCCGTTTGAAAGGGTTAATTTTCTTTTCTTTATTTATTTATTTAATGAAGAAATAAATGTGATTGTCCATTTGTCTTGTTTAGCCTGAATAGTTGTACCGTTTTTACAGTAATGAGAAGTTAATTTACTAATGTTTAATAATAGATTCATTGATGTGAATCTTAATCTAGTAAATTAATTTATGCCAATAATATGAATGTGGGATCAAAATATAAATATTCTACTTTTCATCTGCCTTATGATGAAAATGTATTAACTAAAGACAAGGTACCTGTGAACGACTGATTCGTGCTGTAAAAGCTATGTAGTCCTGGGTTACTTTAGTTAAGCATGTTCTGATTTTAACAATCCTATATCTATGTATAAGAATGCATCGTAGTCTAAACAGTAATACTAATGTTCTGGGGAATATTGTCCATGAATCCTTATTCTTAAGAGATATCTGTATTTCCAATTCTTAATTTAGATACAAATTTACGATGAATTTGTTGTGTATTTGGAAGCTGTAACGTTTGCTTCTAAATTCCAAAAGTTAAAGTTGTGTTTGTAAACATATAAAAATGCCATACTATTCAGTATAGGAATACTGATACTTTTAGGTTCGTTGAAATGGATGTATGTAGAACTGTGCCTTTACATTTTCGTGTGAAAGTAAATTTAATGCTTCTAAAATAATATTACAATGTAGAGGTTAAGTGGACGACCGTTTATAAACAATTTAATGGGGTTACTATTCTGTATCCGTAAAAATAAATTATATTCTTCGATAAACTAAGCATTATTTTACCATAGAAAATTTAATTTTGTATTGTTTGCATGACATTTATTTGATAATGCTGAATGATGCACAAATTCATTAAAACTGCAGCACTAGGATCGATTCTTTGATACTTTTTGACGTTGGGATATGCATAACGTGTATTATAATCGATTTAGTCAACAATTGCTACGGCGCAGATATAAATCAATGGAACTAACAACGACCGACGCTAAGAAATGTTGTCAGTTATCATTTATCATTTATTCCAGAAAAATGCAGACTTATTAAACAGGTACGGGACCAGAGGATACAGCATTTAATAATAATATATATGAAAGAGATGTAGTAAAGTGGTACGTACTAAAAATAAAGTCATCTCACAATTTTTGAATTACCTGACAATGAAAATTGATAAAATATATATTCTATAATCAGGAATTACATATTCCATGCTCATTCAATTTATTTTGATAACAACAAACAGCAAAGACAATGAAGCAGTTGTAGCACGTGAGAAAGTAGAAATAATAATGATAGTGCAATTAATTTTGTCAAAATAAGAAAACAGCCTAACTCTGACATTAAGTAATGTTCTTGTGGAGATACAAATTAGATATTCATCGTAAGAGTTGAAAAAATATTGTTAAACAATACTTGAATAGGTTAGGAACAGTACGAGACGTTCTACACTCAGAAATGTTGGCAGCCAGATTGGATACCAATTTCGGTACTAATACACAAACCATCTTCGTATCCGTCACGAATACGAACCGTTGGTTTACATGGATGTCGGAGACCAGAAATTCATTTCTCGGAGTTGAGAAGGGCGTGGAACGTAGCGAACGGTCTTCTTCCCTGTTTGCGAACTTGTACTGGGTTGGATCTCCATCTTCGCTTCATAAAGTATATTATCTGAACCCTGAAAGAAGATCATGTCACCGTTTTACTAAGTCCAAATTCATGAAATATTTATTGATAAGTCACAAGCACATCGTATCGTGAGTGACAGTATTGGTACCTCTTTCGTTGCCGATCGGAATAGCCAGTTTCCTTCCTGAGATTTGTTGGAATCCCCAGTAAAGAAAGGATTCCCAGGTCGTCGATGGACCTAAAAATAAAAATAATATAGTTATAAATTCCGAAAATGACTTATTTTAATGGAATTCTAGGTGGTGTCAGTATCCGATAATAACGGAATCAGGAAAATTCCGTATTAGGATAGTTTCATCTAAATTTTATTTCATGAATTATCGCCCGGTTGTTGAATTGTATTATTTTTTGGTTTGTGGGATTAATTCAATCGAAATAGGTTTGTAAACCGATTGTTTCTATTGGAGGTCTGAATTCCAATTCAGTAACTGAAACTTAATGTCCAACATATCAATATAATTGTTTATTGGCGAATAAATTATCCCGCTGTCAAAGCCTACTTAAACTTTAATGCTTCACACCTGTACACCTATTTAACCCCAGAAGCGATAATGACATATTACAAAGCATCATGCATTAGAGTAAAATAAGTGTTATAAAGTTCGTAGCCATTCCGTTCGTCTCATAACCACAAAATATTTATTATACGCCTATGTTTTTTACTTTTAGGATGCCTTTATCGTACTGTTAATGCATAATCTCCTTGAACTATATCGAATTTTGTGATTAAACAAGCTATAGTACGAATAACACCCGATGACGTGATCTAGTTGCATAACTAATACTAAAATATTGGAATAAACACTAATTTCTGCGTCTCAACCCACCGCATATATCGTTAAAGTCCAGCAAGATATGATTCAAAACAAGCGTCCATTTTTTAAGTGTTCCGATTTTTTTTGTTTTGGAGGTCTTGGTTATATTTTAAAGTAGTAGGCAAGTAAGTGGGCTAATTGTAAGGAAAATTTAAAGGTTTGTTAAAATTCCTAGAAACCTGAGGAGAGCAGACTGGTGTGACGGCGGGTGTGGTATTTGGGGTTACATCAGGTGTACCATATTTCTCAAGCAAACGCGTAGAACCTCCTTCTTCAGTTTTTGTTATCTGAAAATCGATATCCGAAAATACTGTTTATAACAAGAAGAAATTAGATCGGAAAGGTATTAATTATAAAGTAGTAAAAACTTGTCAAGATCCTAATACACTAATACCGCTACCAATAGCTACATTTGGAAATAAATGCTAGCACTGGTGACTGGAAGCTAAAATACATCCTAAGTTCTTAATCGCGTACAAACAAAACACCTACTGAATCGAACGATTCGAAATGACATTTAAGCGGATGATTAGAGGCAGACAAATATTAATTTCACAACTAATACCGACACACGAGATCGTATCAAAAGCTTCAAACTTAAACTTAAAACTCACCATTGGAGGTCCCTGTTTCTTTCGAGTCACAAGATGATCGATGGGAGTGGGTGCACTATCGTCGGTTGCGTGCTGCTGGAAATGCGGACCGTCCAATGACGAAGTGATAGATTGACCTGCGATATTTTTCTTTGACCATTTTTCCAGGTCAGCCGAACTCATGTTGAGGACCTTTCTGGTCAAAAGCGACCCTCCGCTTCCGTCCGCCTCTCCTGTTCCGTTGGTAGAAGGATAGGTTGGCGTCGGGCCGAAGGACTTGAAGAACCCGTTGGTTTCCTTTGTAAAGCAAGCGACTTGAGAATCCTTGGTTGTCGGCTCTACAGTCGCCGTTCTTGGAATGTTTTGTCCCATACTGTTATTCCTTGAGATATCCGTTTCTTGCACACAACCTCCTAGTAAATTCGGCAATAAAAGTTAATTTTATATTAACTAACTAACTTTACGAGTTTAAACGTCTCCTTCTAGCGGTCCCCCGTCACCCGTTCTAACTCAAATATGCCATCACGATGCAGTCGTAAAAATACGATACTTTACTACATTAGTATATAAAACTTTGGGAATGGGGTAAGTTGATACCATTCGGATTTGTAATTGGTTATTAAAAAAATTCTTGTCAAAAAGGATTAACATATTCATTAAAGATTTCAATAACGTTTATAAACAGTTAGGTTTGATTCAACATCTTAACGGATTTGATCGCTTTGGAGCCGTTTACATAAACTATGCGTCACAAATGTATGCAAACTTTTGAGCAGCCCGAAGAAATTATTAGTTTATTTAATTATTCTTAGTGTTGCATAAAAAAGTAATCAACTTACCAATTGCAGAATGTTGTTGTCGATTCATTTTGCTTTGATTTGCGTAGAAAAAGCCGTCCGATGGGGGTGACGCACAAATGTCTATGAATTCTTGTCTGAAACAGGGATTTACGCTTCATTAAGAAACATTATTGTCTACAATTTATCCACCGTTCGTGAAATTGTTCAACTGCTTACTTGTCACTTCGTCTGATCCATTTCGATACACTAGGTAAGGATCGGTCGTCAGTGTCTGATGGATTCATCGTCAAGGAAAATCTATGGAGTATCCAAAGGTTTCATTTTGAGACTTGGACTTGCTCGTAAAAATATATAGTCTTTACAACACTTTATATGCTTGTTCTAAAGTTCTAAAAAATACACAGTCGCCAAAATCGCAAAACACTTATAGAGACTTAAATTATAAATCGGTTGGAACTAGAAACGATATTTGCAAAATAGCTGCAACTGCAAAATATAATGCGCTGAATGTAGAATAAAATAATTCGAAGACTAAAGTATAATAATACTCAAGTATGAAAAATTCAGTTCAAAGGCAGGTTCAGAACTAATTTTGATCTGGGCTCAATTTTAAGGTCTCCAGTTGTCACTGCACAGATTCTGCTTTCTTTGATGACGAAAATGGACAAGATGATGTCACATTGCTAAAGATCGTGCTCTGAACTAATACTACCCAGCACATAAATCAAAAGTGTGCAAAAATGAGATAACCCCATTCTTGACCTCACTCTTTGACAGAGGATTCGATTCAGATAATAGCAACCTCCTTTAAGGACATTCAGAGAGTGAGGCAAGAATTGTAAAATCACATTAATCTGAAATTTATATTTATGGTATAAAATTAAAATGTAACCTAAACTTAAAAATTGTGAACGTAATTAGGAGTTTAACTATGCTTTTTGTACATCCAATTCATTTCATCTTTATAAATGCCATAATAATATTATGAGCTACGAAAATTTCCATTCATGGATTGAATAGTAAATAGCATTGTTGTGTAACAGAATTGTAATTTTTAAATATTGGTGTCATTGATTATGATTTAATTTTTTATATAGATAGCTACTTAACTGATTAGTCAATGTACATTTAAATTCATATGTTTGGAGGAACCAGGCAAGTTTATGTACATATAAATACAAAGTAATTTATTCTGTGATATCGAAATTCAAAACTTTAGATCAACAAAAACTGTCACAGAACGAATAGTATTATTTTTGTTGTTTATGGTATTGAAAATATTTATGTCCTATCAAAAGTTGCAAATAAAGAAAGCATTGATTGAGAGCAAAAAAACTAATTTATCGATCTACTCCCTTCAGTCTTCAAACTGTGTTTTTGTTGTTTACGGTTTTTTTTCGATACGGGCACAACAAATTTCTTTTAAATTTTTGCGATGCTATAATATACTACTTTCAAGATCAATGTCTCGGTATGCGTAATTCATACATGCAATATTTTATCAAATAATCATATTTTAAATATCTTACAAATATTCCAATAAAAACTACTCTTACCTGAGATTTATATCGATCTTCGAAAAAAATTTAAAGCAGGTTGGTGGATGAGGTTCAAAACTGATTTAGTTGCATAGTAAAGTAGTAGGTGTTGATTTGGGTGATGGAATGAAATGTATTGTGAATATCTGCGAAAAAAATCAGTTTCAATTACATTCAATACGGACTTCTTTGGAAATTACAATGAATTGAAGTAGGAATGGGATGGACAATATGGACTGAGGTTGAATTACTAATTAAGACTACATTGACCTCAACTAACCACTAAAAGTATAAATTAAATAAAACAATATTGGTTCGGAGAAGTTAACCCTTCATGTTGTGCTATTTTTAAAATGGTAAACATTTAGCTGAATTCTAAGTATCTAGAATAAAAGAACATTGTTCCATGTAAGTTTATAAATGCGATAAATATGTAATGTCTATATATATTATCGCTTATTTATATCGCCGGTTAATTAATAATTAATTATAAATCTGTCGATTTAATTTGTCAGTAGTTTTTAATTTTATAAGATTCATTAATCAGTTTACTATTAATGAAATACCTTTTTGCAATAAAGTTTAAGGGTTTGGAGCCCTATTTCTTGCATTTCTTGTATTTCCAATGCCCTACCTTAGGGCATAAGAAATTAGGGTATGTATTGATCACTAATTTTTAATCAAAACAACTCTGACTTTGCGAACCATTCATGAAGTTCTGATTATATTTTACAGTATTTAGGGTAGATACTTTGCTAAAAACCGTGTCATCACTGCACATTGGCATCAGGGGCATCCTCATATTTCTCATCCACATAAATTGTCTTAGAATCTATTTTCTACTGTTGATTTTTATTACAGAAAGCCAACCCCGTAACTTAACATTAGCTGACGTCATAATCATAAAATGAGGACTGAGTTGTTACCAGCCAAACTGGCAAACAGGAAAGACTAATCATAAGTTGGTACACAATATGACTGCCCTTGAACAATTTTCCATTTTTCAGCCCTACACAAGCCCTTCACCCTTGGAGATCAAGATTCCGTTTTAAGGAAGGAAGGTCGTTCCGTTCCTTGTCGATAATGATAACTAACTGATACTTGAATTGATCTACAACCCCAACAAACAAACCAACGCTGCTGAAATTAGAAAGGTACCCACACTTACAATTTCGGTTGAAGTGGCCAATAATCCTTCCCCCGTCACTGTACAAAATTTATAAGTTACGAAAAGAAAGACGAAAAAAAGTCATGGCGAAGATAAAGAAGAGCTGTATTGGAGAAAAACTGTCGAGAAAATAGGGAAACTATCTAAACCCTTTGGAAAGAGTGGAACAAATTAATTCGAAGTTCATATTTAATATGATTTTTTAGAGATGACACTTAAGTCAATTTCAAAAACGATTGATGAACTTATTCAGCTCTTGACTGCTTCAAGAGAAGGTTAGCTAGATAGTGTAGTCGTAGTATGATGCAGTTTGTATGGAATGGCCTACCTCCAATGACACTATATCCCTCTCTATAATGCATAGGACAAGTAATGATCTACGGAAAAAATTTCCCTTTGCATTGCTAGATCCAATGTTATTTCGCCTCGCTTCGGTCAGAATAATATTACATGGTAGAAGTAGCTTTAATATAGAAAAGTCCATGCAAATACGAACCATACGAAGTTTCTACCGACCCAATGCTGTACGAACCAGATTTTTCCTTAATTTGTATGGAAGCCAAGTGGAATTACATTTTAACCTATTACATATTACATTAGGGCTTATGGGTTGCTAAGCTCGGCTATGAAGTTAAAGTCCTTAACCCTAGCCAATAATAATAGGATCTGATGTGGCTTTTAGTTAGGGGTGACCAACTTGTCATGTCACCAACTTATATATTGGATGACACATTATGTAAAGGGCTATTCCATATCTTCCAGAACCAGGCATGACCGGCCGTTTCCATTACATTCTCTCCACTGGTTCTTTATGGAGCAACCAAACCTAGCGAACATTTCCCCACCGAAGACTTCCATACTAAACAGGGCCTCGTTTCTTGCATTTCTATTGTGGAAATCATGTTATTGATTCCCATTACCTGCGTCATACCTTGAGATGTAGACCACAACAACATGCATATTATGAAGGGAAATGTGTATGTAAAGGGTAGCGAGCGTTGGAATTTTTTGGTAAATAAAGGTGAAGGCATTGGATTGTATGTCGTAATTGTTTTTCTATGAAACTGCGGAAGGAAAACTTTCTGATCTTTCAGAAATATCTAGTTTACTCTGAATTTTTGTTGGTTTGATCTTGGTAAATTGGTGTCGGGATGGTTCTGGTTCTAGGAACCGAGGTGTTTGAATGGATAATGATAGTGGATGTTTGATTTCTTGTAGTCTATGATATCGTTTAGTTTCGTTATTTTTTAATTTGATTTTTTAGAATGAAAATGTTGTTATTGAACAGATGAGGTGAAAAACTGTAAAAAGACAGGTGGATAGAAAATTTAGATTTGCATAAAGCATTTTCATAGACACGATGGCAACAAAGAAAAAATTTAGATTTGACTGGTTTGATGTAATTGGTTTAAAGGGTTGTACAAGTACAACTGGTTTATTTATCGACTTCTATTACGTATAACTTTGTCTTAAAGGGAATCAATAATATGAATGCTGTTTAAAAGTCATTGGGTGTGTGTTAATTGGACGATAATGAATGCCAATGAATACGGACTTATTTTTTTCTAAACACACGTGTATATAATGATATTGTTTTAGTATTATTGTGAATGTAAATCAAATTGTTTAAAAATGCTTTAGGAAGACTGTTAAATAATAATACTATAGTGCTGTGCTAACAAGAATTATTCCACTTCTCCAAGCACATCAACAAACATTGATGTAAAATAATTACCAGAGAGAAAAACTCCAAATTTTCCACCAATTCACACTACATATTTCACGGCTAAAGATACCAGTGGAGGTCTAAAAATGACTTATCTCGACGCAGTTGGCTTTTATCCTGATTTATTTTCTTTGAAAAAAAATATTTCAAAACCTCACGTTCCTAAATAGGTCTCGATTGTTCACGGATTCAAAGAACAGATGTAAGATAAGAATTCCCTAGAAATTTCATGGGATGTGGGAGAACAAAATACAAGAACGCAACGAGAGTAAATAAGGTACAAATGGAGCTTATGATATCATGCTTTGATCCTACCTAAAAATGTAAATTACCAATATTTCATCACTCACATCCTACATGGCCCATATATTGCTTTTTAAACAAGCAATAATATTCTCCCAGAGCAATAGTAATAATTAATATTGCATAAAGATTTAACTTAAAAACTCAGTAAACTGATTCCAGCTCCAGCCCTTCATATGAATTTTAAAAAAACTTAAAAAAATGACTTACACAAGAATATTGGTAGTAACGTCGGTAAAATATGTGGAGTAAATGTTATTTACAGTAGTACTATAAACAACATCATTGTCGTTACCATTTTACCATCCATGTGGCTTTCTAAGAGCTTTCATGAATAAGCGCATTAATCCTTACAAGCACAAAACAAAAAAGTAAACCTTCCAACTAATTGCACATACTAACTCAATTCAATCGCAATGTTACAACGGATGAAGGAAACATAGGTCTGCCAAACACGTGAAAAATGCAATGTAAAAGCATTCCAAGACGTTGTTCTACTCCCACACCCGGAAATTCAGTCATTCGGCTTTCTCCCCGGAAAAGCAAATCCCTGATACCCTGTGTTTTTCCCGCCAGCATCATTTAATGTTCAGCAACCCTCTCCCCTTCACGCTCAGTATTAATCCAATTTTAAAGCACAACTGGCACTACTGGCACATTTAAACAATAGTAGCCTAATTAGAAAATTTAATTGATATGCTCAATGCTCAGCATTTACATCTATACCAATAAAACGACTTGAGTAAGGCTTAAAATCCTATAGTCCCTACAGTTGAGAAATCAAGAGTCAATAAAAAGTTGACAGTTAATATAAGATAGAGAGAGCTCTTAATTACCCCTGGAACCCACCAATCCGAAAACAAAAGATAGAAAGTTCAACTCTGAACTCTTGTAAGTCTAAATATCAAACCCAGCCACATGCTAGATATAAAAGGTCATTCAGATTTTTCATATGTAAGAGGCCTGTTCAATCCCGTTAAAGAACCGTAATTCGTGTCAAAATTAGCTCATCAATGAAGCATTCATTTGTTTTTTATAACAAAATTAAGAATACATTAAATAGATCAGAGGTTATGCACTAGCATTGGTTATCTTGGAAGAGTAGATACCAAAATATCCTTGTGCAGGAAGCTATATATGTTATTGAACTATTCTTGAGAGTCCAGGGAATTTTGCTTACAAGAAAATACGTACTCAAATAAGTACACTACTACTTAGAATTGGTATAAATTTTACAGTTTTAAACAATTGGTTGACAGTTGGCAGGTTTATAAGGTTTGCAGTCTGGAATCTGCTCGATAATTAAAGACAGATTTCTTAATTCCGTTTACGGCATCAGTTACAGTGTAGCTTTATATATAACACTGTAGTAAACTACGAATTTCGTAGACCACGTTTTCTGTAAAGATAACCTTAAGTTTGTTTAAAAGTCTTTAATTGTTGCACCCGAAACCATTTTGATAATATTTGTTCATCGCTGTCCGCAGGTTTATTAATTCTGAAAGATCCAGGTGAGCTCAAGATTTAGATTTCTATACAAATCATGCATTGCAAGCTAAATTTTAATGCTTTTTTTATAATTTGGCATTATCCTTATGTACCGTGAATATATAGCTATTATACCGTCAACCGTTTAATATTTGCCAATATTAAATCAATATTGAACTCTAAACTTCAATTCGTATTGATCTAATGTATATAAATCAAACCATCTCTTGTATATAATAGTATGGCCTTTGTGAACTTATCGCTTAACCTTTTTATTATTCTGCTCCGCTGCACAATCGTTCATAAATAAAACATACATGCAATATAGAATTACACTTTAAAACGGCAGAAGTTAAACTTTAAAGCAACATTCAGACCAAATTTCAAAACTCTGTATATCCAATGCAATGCCTCAAAATCGTTCATTAATGTGACTGATAAGTTCAGCTATATAACTTTTTGAGTAATAAAATTTGCGCATACACAGAGTGGATCATAAAAAAGAGTCATGAATTTTAAAAAGATTTAAAATCAAGATGGTTAAGTCTGAGCCTATTTCCAACCAGAAATAAAAGAATACACACGCAAAAATATACCGGTAGAGCAAAATCTTGAATATCAAACCGGATTTTCTAGACAGTAGAGTATACTTCAACACTTAAAGTTGACAAGCAAGATTGATAAAGTAAGGTAAATATTTGCATACAATAAGAAAATTTGGTTGGATTTGGTTATTATTTTCATTCGTCATTCCAGATTTCTATGGACTTACCCGATTTATCTTTATTCTCAAATTATTTTATCATCCGTGTTATTAATTTTTTACTCGGGTTTATACGCATTTTCTGAAGGCCTTGCTCCTGCTGGATTAAATTTAATTGAGTTAAAAAACAATAATATTTATGTTTTAATACACTTCAAAAATTTATTCTGAAATGGCTAGTACAACAGAAGAAAATAAATCAGAACGCCTTGGTGTACAAATTGAAGCCAAACCAAACGGTAAACAATCTGTGGAGACTTGTCAACCACCTGAAAAAATGAAATTCGATAGTTTGTTCCCCATTATTGGGGAATTCGGCCGGTATCAAGTGCGGGTGTACATTCTACTGTGTCTACCTGCAATTCTCTGTGCAATGCATAAGTTGGCCTGGGTATTTTTGGGTGCTAAAGTGGATTACAGGTAAAAAATAATTCGGAATGTTATTTGAGTTGATACGAGAATAATCAGATTCCCTTTTGACAACGAATCTATCGGGTTCTAACAACCTAACATTAATTTAAAACGGGATTAGATGCCGATTACCCATTGAAGGGGACAACGCTACATTTCTAACCCTTCCCGATGGGATCTTTGCAAATATGACATATCCACCTCCATCCGATGAAAAAAGTAAACTACCTTGGCACCACTGCAAACGACTTGATGTCAATTTTTCCGACTCTTCATATTTTGAATCCGGAATTCCAACCCACAAATCCGTGGACTGCAATGGGGAGTACGTATTTGACAAGTCGAAGTATCAGTCCAGTGCCCGGATTGATGTAAGCATATGAAATTCTCTCAGAAAATACAAACTAGCTATACTTAAATCGCATACGTACTTCTAACCCAGGTCCAAAATACATGATAAAATATATGATTACAGTACGACCTTATCTGTGCCCGTAACTTTCTGTACACAAACGCTCAAAACCTCTTTATGGTGGGGATAATGATTGGATCGATTTTATTTGGAGATCTCTCGGATCGTTTTGGACGACGCCCGATATTCTTCCTCTCTTTAGTACTACAAGTAACGTTTGGTATCTTGGCTGGAATCGCCCCCGAATACTGGACATTTGTAATCGCGAGGATGGTAGTTGGCTCTAGTACCTCCGGAATTTTCCTGGTGGGCTACGTAATCGGTGGGTTCGAATTAATAGTAATGTTGGTGAAAGTTTGTGTTAATTTAAAGACTTGGAACCCCAAAATAATTTGCAGCGATGGAAATGGTTGGTCCTTCGAAACGAACCCTTGTCGGTGTCTGCTGTCAATTATTCTTCACAGCGGGATACTTGGTGACGGCCGTATTTGCTTACTTTATACGAGATTGGAAAAGCTTACAAATTGCCTTATCTCTACCTGGCCTCGTATTCTTGTCTTACTACTGGTAACATTTAAACATTTTCGATAAATATTATCCGATTCGAGTTTAGACAAGAACTTTTTACTACCACTAACTTATAATCTGTCAAGGTTCTTGCCGGAATCAGTACGATGGCTTTTAGCACGCGGACGTAATGCGGAAGCGAAAGAAATTTTACAAAGCGTTGCCAAAGAGAACAAAGTGCATATCCCCGAAGAAATTTACGAAAACCTTGCTGAAGAGCCGACTGGAAAATCCTCGTCTTCTGTTTTATCGTTGTTCAGATACAAACGGCTTGGTCTCCGTTCCGTTAACATTTTCTTCAATTGGTTTGTCAATAGTGGTGTTTACTATGGTCTATCCTTGAATACTTCAAATCTTGGGGGAAATGGTTAGTTTACAAAAATGAAATGTATGTTATTTCAAATCACTCTAGGACGAATATGCTTTACCAGTTTTGTAATACTCTGTAGATTACATCAATTTTGCCATCTCCGGTGCCGTAGAAGTCCCAGCATATCTGTTTCTACTTGTTAGCCTGCAGAGGTTTGGCCGAAAAATCGTTCTCTGTGGTTGCATGTTGGCTGGAGGCATTTTTATGTCGGCATGTGCTATAATCCCTGGAACACCAGGTAAGTGTATTTATGAGAGCCGACTTCATGAAATGAGGGCTTTATCTCAATTATATGGGTCATGGGAATATGCTCCGATTTTCTTATACGACCCGAAAACGTGTAAAAATTTACCTAAAATTTGAATGATAGATTTTTTTGTCAAGATTTTTAATCAGACTTCGAATCTATACAACATAATTTGTTTCCAAGTTATTCGATGGTTTTGAGAAAAATCGAGTTAAAATCGAAGATTTTAAAAACAGGGTACAGGGACTGCTTGTCTGGTGGTCCATTTTTGACCAGTTTTTCTGAATACCTTCCCAATGTCTGCTCAATACTCTTCCCAAAAGCTCCTATAGTCGCGTTTTGAAAATTTGTTTTTATAAAACCCTTGGAACATTACTTAATTTGTTTCTGATTATAGAATGGAACTCTGTGATTATTACGTTTGCAATGATCGGTAAAATGTGCATCACTGCCTCGTATGGAGTTATCTACATATTCACAGCGGAAAGCTTCCCTACAGTTGTTCGAAATAGTGGAGTTGGAGCCAGTTCGATGTTTGCTCGTGTTGGAGGAATTGTTGCTAACAGTCTTCTCATTTTAGTAATGACAGACAAGAAATATACCTCCTATTTAAATAAGGCGTCGCCATTATATTTTGACCTTTTTGATTGTTAACATGTTGCGATAAGCTAATGTTATTGTTTTTATTGAAACAGGGAGATTACTGGAAACCGTTACCTCTTTTGATATTTGGTGCAGCTTCGTTTGTCGCCGGATTACTAGCGCTGTAATTCAACCAATTTGAACAATTCTACTTCTTATCTTTCTTTTGAACACTTAAATCAATCAGGGTTTTCTATTTTCAGGTTAATTCCTGAAACTTTTGGAAAACGGCTACCGGAGACTATGGAAGACGGAGAAAGGTTTGGAACGTAAGATCCAAGTACTTTTGAAATCTTCTAAACCCGATGATATTATGAATAAATTTACATTCCCTTTATTCATGAAATTATAGAAAAGAATACGAGGAGACGGACCTTAGTGATCTTTCAAATTCAGATAAAAAATCAACCTCTAATTAAAGTCTACAAAGCTACAAAGGGTCAACTATTCATCAGTCAATGTGTTCATTGTTAAGCTGAAAATACAACAAAATAGCTTTATAGTCTAAATACATATTATTGAAGGTGCTGGAGTCAATTTAAAAATATGTTCTGCGATTTTTTAAGATCAAGTTTATGGCGTCTAAAAACATTATGGAGTTCCTATATGTATTTAGAATACCAAAGTAATGATTTAATCTGTTCTTAATCTAATTCTCGTTTTGTTGACGGTGTATATCTTTATCTTCATCCATGTATGCATCATCCACATTATTCCACATTTTTCCAATGTTTGACCAAACTTTTAAGATACCAGGTGAAATGTGCCTTTGATGCAGTCGGAATGAATTTAAATAATTTTTTATCCATTTTGTTAAATCTTGTCTATAACAGACAAATGACCGGACTGCTGGAGAGGTTTTATATTTCCATATTCAACAAGAGGTTTTTGTTACGAGCTATTTACTAAACCTAAAGAGTGTTTGTTGCAATGCAATTATTTCAACACAGATTTACTTATTTCTACTACTGAAAATTAGGAATGAAAAGCATATTAAGCTTTACTATAGTATCTAAAAATTTATAAATATATCCCATAATGTTCATGAAACTAAAGTTTATTCATGCATATTATTATTATTATATACTGTATGGATGAATTTACGTTAAAACTCTTCAGTTAATTTTTTTTTTCAAAATGTGCGTTTTTAATGTGTGTGATTATTAAAGTACTGATAAAAATTTGGAAGCTTTATTTCACCTATTTCTTAGCTATTTATATTTGTAAGTGCGACCTGGGGGAGACCAGACCAATTTTGTTTGACCGGATGTATTGCAAGAAAATAAAGGCTACAAGGACAAGAACATGCATGCATGCATATGAAATGGCATATATAGTATGAAGCTAATTATACACTCCCCGTCCCCATCTCACACCCTTATGATTGTAAAAATAACTGCCCGGGGGTGTTATTTGAGGAAATACGGTGCTTAGTATTTTATAAATTCTAAGATATCATATAAAATAAAGCCCAAATTACTATATAATTTAATATTACTTTCTTCGAGCTTTCTCGCAGAGTTACTTGTGTTACAGTTTATCATTTTATATCATAGAGAAAATACGAGTTGATTAAGCTATCTCTGCAAAGCGGCTCCAAACAAATGCTCTGTCATATAATCACAATCCCATCCTTTTGGGGGTGTCAATGATTGTTCCGGATTATGGATCTTGGTATTCTTTGTAATTGTCATTAACTCTTAATATCCCCTACAGTTAAATAGTTCCAATTCCAAGTTAGAACGGTGGAGGTGCCGTAAATTAATTGATCCGGAGGAGGATTTAATAAATCCGATGAAGAATGCTACAGACGAGTCCTTTCCTGGAGGATCATCCACGGACTCACAGAATTATGAACAACTTGCTCAGGAGATAGAAGCCTTGGACACGTACTGGGGGCCTACTTTCAGGTAATTTGTTTTTGGTCACAAAATAGTGTAGTGAATTTCACATTCCGTTGGTGTGCCGTGTTTTAAACTGCTTTCCCATGTTTTTAACAGAACAATAATAGAAGAAGAAAGGCATCAGAAGTTTTTGGAACACTTGGAGAAACGGATAACAACTCATGACCGGGACATTGAGAAACTGTGTAATGCTCATTATCAAGGCTTTATTGACTCCATTCTTGAGCTACACAATGTTCGGTCGGAAGCACAAGACCTTAAGGTAAGTTTGTGGTGTCACAGATAATTTACTTCATTAAAGTCCCATTAAAGTTGACTCACCCGGTAAAACTCGTTTCGTCTATATTTATGTCGATTGCTATAGCATGGGGTTAGCTATAGAGGACGAAATGAGTTTTACCCGTCGAGTCAACTAGAATAAGGACTTTACAAACTGCAATATTTTGTTTGTAAAAGGATTCATATTCATTTGCGATAAAATTGATTTGTTCTTGATCATTTAACAGGGTCGGATTTCATCCATGGATAAAGAATTACAAGTTGAGATAGCTAATGTACTTCAAAGGGGTGAAGATGTAGCTACGGCAAGAAGAGTTGAAAGTAACATAGTATCCACGATTGAGCAACTAGAGATTTGTCTCCCGGTCTTTAAAATGTACCAAAAACTTAAGGAACAGCTTGCTCAAAAAAGGTTAAATCGAATTTATTGGAAAGATTTATTTAATCAGTTCCAAAAGTAAAAATCAAAATAATAAGTGTGTAAAATTTATGTATAGGTACTATCCGGCTTTGAAATCCTTGGAACAACTTGAACACACGTATTTGCCTCAAGTGTCGCGGTACCGATTTACGAACCATTTTAGAGAGTGTATTCCTAAGTAAGCGATCTTATGAACTTAAGTATCTCTATTATTTATTATATTTGGTTGTTAAATTTTATTAGACATCAATTAAATAATAAATTATTACTGTTATTTTGTTTCTAGATTTAGGCAATTAATCCAGGATTCTAGTATGTCGGAGTTGAAGGACTTTTTAGAAAATGTTCGAAAATATTCTTCGAAAATTGGAGAAGTTGCTATGAAACATGTAAGGATTTTTTTTAATTTAAACGTTTCATCACATATTATAATCCAGAACACGAACTGATTTTTTCAAATTTTTTAATTAGACTGCCGAACAGTTAGATATGGACCATAGTTTACCCGGTAAAAGGAAAGTAATTAAGATAGCTCCGCCCAATCCCTTTGCAGGTAAGCATGTACTACCCATTGTGTATAAAAAGTAATGTTAGGTTAAATTTGATTTTAATTTTTAATCTAAGACTAAATAAAGCTTAAGCAATGTTTTGATTTCTTTCTGTAGATGATGCCAATGATCAAGATCAAAACTCTTTAGATGGAGAGGAAGGCCTGAGTGCTCAGGATCTTGTTGACTTTTCTCCTCTTTATCGTTGCCTTCATATATTCACAGTGCTGGGAGATAAACAAACCTTTGAGAATTACTACAGAAAACAACGCCGAGAGCAGTCCATTTTGGTATTACTACCTTCCACAACTATGGTTAGTTTACAATTCGAGAAGAGAATGAACGAAAAATTCCTTGTCACCCTATATAAATCGATTAATAAAGGTAGCTAATTCAATTGTTTTACAAATGGGTTTCAGCAACACGATAGTTTACAAGGATACCAAGAATACTTCAATGCCATTGTTGGATTTTTCGTTATTGAAAATCATTTACTATACACCACTAATGGATTAGTTAGTCAAGCAATTCTCGAAGAAATGTGGAGTAATGCATTGCCATCAATCGCAAAAACGTTAAGGACATATGCCGTGAGTGTGTATTTTGAGCGAAAAATAAAATTCGCAATTCATATTTTCACAATTTAGTTTATAATATTATAAATTCTTTCCAGTCTTATTGCACGGATGGTGACATGATCTTGAAGATTAAAAATCTGATCATGTGGTTCTCCAATACCTTGAGCGTAAGTTGCAGAGTCGTTTCTATTTCTTAATGAAATACCCAAGTCGAAGTTGCTTTACAAACTCTGACAATGTATTCAATTGGATTAATTTCGTTTCAGAACTATGGATACAATGTGTCACAGTTGTATGTTACCTTACAAGAAATAAGAGAGCATTATACAGACGTTTTAATGCAACGATGTGTTCACTGCTTTAGAGAGATCTTTGACGAAGATACGTATCATCCACTGCATGTATGTTATTAAATTAAAAGTGTATTCTGAGATTGATTGTATAGTACCTAATTTAGTTCTTTGAAGGAAGAGAATAATAAGTGCACTTGTGACTTGAGTAAATATCATATTTATAATTTAGGTTGCAGATGAGTCTGAATATGATGACCTTATTCGTACCTTTCCATACATCGACCCATTGTTGGAAAAAGGTGATTTTCCAAGAAAATTTCCATTCTCGTCAATGGTTCCTAGGGTGTACCAGCAAGTAAAGGATTTTGTGATTGCATCGCTGAAATACACTGATGAACTTAACCTCAGCCAAACTGAAGTCGACGACATGATTAGAAAGTCCACTAATTTATTGCTAACTCGAACTCTAAGTGGCTGCCTCACGACGCTTATCCAGAAACACTCCGTTGGCTTGTTACAGCTTATTCAGATCACCATAAATACAAACTACCTGGAACGTACAAATGTTTATTTAGAAGATTATATTTGCAGCATCACTGGGTAAGCTGAACGGCTTGTTTTTTATATGAATTTTTCGTGTTTATCAAAAGTAATTCGTAAATTTTTTGCAGAGGATCGGCAAAAAACGTTTCACACAAAGCGGAGCTTCAGGGAAAAGCAATGTTCAAAGATGCCCGAGCAGAAGCTGAAGATCAGATCTACGAGAGACTAAAAGTGAAAATCGATGAAACCTTTGAACTTGCCAATTATGATTGGACACTCAACGAGCCGCAAGGTCGAGCGTCTGATTATATTATTGATCTCGTTGCATTTCTTCAGTCAATATTCCTAGCGTTCACCAATTTGCCAGTAATCACATTTACACAAACATTATGCATTGCGTATTTATAAGACATCTACACGACAAAAGAGCTTTAACTTAAATGACTATGTTCCAGGCAAAGGTTGCGCGATCAGCTTGCTTTGCAGCCTGTCAGCATATTAACAAGAAAATACTTGGGTTAATACTCGAAGACGATATAAAGCAAATATCTCTTGGTGCTCTCAAACAATTGGAATTGGATTTAATTCAGTGTGAACGTAAGAAAGAACAAGTACCTAAATCATATTCACTTCAAATAAATTAAAAACTCTAATTTTTGGTATCTGTTGTGATTTCACTCTAGAATTTTCACAATCACAGCCAGTAAAAGATCTTGACCCCGCTCTCCTTCTCGAATGTTTTACCGACACAAGGCAGCTACTCGATCTTTTTAACCAATGTGATTTTTCTTCTTACTTTCACGATTTTGGCGAAGCTACCTCAAAATACCCAAGGGTTACTCCACAATCCGCAATTAAGGTTCTTGAAAAGTAAGCCCAGTTAAATATTGCTGTTCATTCAAATGATAATGCTCAACCTTACATCAATAACATTCATTAATTTTTCCAACCCGGTATTTGTAGAATACGAGAAGCGGATAGGGATAAAAAGAAAATCCTCTCAGTTCTAAAGAAAGACGAGCGAGATAAGAAGAAACTTCACGAGACGATCCTAAAGCAATTAAAAGAACTTCCTCAAACGTCTCAATAAGCTTCATATCGTCAATTAGATCGTTCAGGACGTAAGTCGCAGGACAAATTAGGTTGACTCAACATTGACACTACAAATCAAAATATCAAAGAATAATACTACAATAATCTGTAATTGATAATAGGTGCTAGGTTACTATACATACTAAAGACTTTATGTCCAGAATGGATGGTTGTGTGTCATCATAATCTTGACTGTTCTTTCACATTATGCAGTTGCCTTATATATCATAAATTTTAATAGATGTAGTGTAGTACATAAAGTAAGCGAAAATAGCTAGACACGACACTCGACGGACGTGTCCCGAAAAGAACTCTTAATTTGTGTATAACTGACATTGTTTTCATTGTCTCAATTTTCAGTATATATTTATTTCTGTTACCATAAATCGCTGCTACTGGGAAACGACTTATTATGTTGCTGGAATTTTCAGCGCAAGCATCTGATGTATTTTAAAATATATAGAATAAATATATATCATATTCAAATAAAAATCATTTCCGGTTCTGATTTATCATTATTGAAATACTAGTAACTAAAGACTAGTTTAACTAACCAGTTAGGATTAATCAATTGAGATAGACCTAGGTGGGAGGTGTGTAAATTTGGAGGTAAACGAAATGGATTGTATTTTTGTATTTAAATACTATTAATAATAATTAGTATTCTGTCAGCTATCTTGTCTCGAGATTAAGTTAATAGCATCAATCTATCTGGATAAACTATATTCGTTTTTAAACCATGAACCTTAGCTTATATGAATGGGATGACTGACGTTATGGTTTTATGGTTATGATGACATTGATGACAGAAGGGAAGAAGCCAGACCACGAATGGAAATATAAATGAGTACGGCGGGAAATTTCTACCAGAGATGAGTTGTATTTCGGTGAAGATTTTGTTTCGTTCACAAATTCATTCCCGAAACGAAACCACAATCAATTCATGGTTACAGACGACGGACAGATCACAGATTCAGAGCACAGAGGGTTCCTGGTGATTGACATTTTGAGCGAATAATAAAAAGTAAGTTTGAATTAGCAAATTCCTACCCTCGGTGTTCAGAGTTCAGGGCCCAAAAAATTTAAGGTCTGAAACTCTGACCTCCAAAAAATATCAAATATCCATAACTGACTTTCAGTTTTTAAATTTAAAATTTTTTAAATTTGGTTTTGCGTAATTGTGTATTGATGATAAAATTCCAATCCAAATCAAATTCTGTGTTCTGAATTCATTCATCATTCTACGTACAGCCTCTGTTTCTGTATGCTGTACGGTACATGGTACAGAGGTACATACAATGTGCAATGAATGAATGCAATTATTATGTATTATGCAATGTCAAATGTACAACGTCAAACGTTCCATTATTCATTGATTGGTGCATTGCATATACACAATGCAATATGCAATGCTAATCAATGATATACAATAAACACAATCTGCAATAATTCATAATTTGTAATTACTTCATACTTACAAAAACAAAATCCGATATTCAGTGTTCGAAATCACAGAATTTAATTTCAAATTTGTAATGGATTTATTTCATATTCAATATTTAGGTTGAAGCGTAAATGTGAAATGTGAAGTGCAAATACAAAATATGCATTCTATAAATATTTACTATTCACTATTTCATATTTTGTACTTATAGGCCTCACCTCTCGTCAACCGTCCGCGATTGTCACATACTAAGAGAGGAAAGATGTGGTTTTTGTGGGCCTTGGGATGGATTTCTGTTGTCATTCAGTTTGCTTTTGCATCTCTGGCAGTTGGTAAGTCCGGAGTTCTTGTAGCATTAAGCATTATACCTTATGCCTTATACATTATTATTATACCACATGCCCATACGATACCTAAAGAAACCAAGCTCCGTTTCCTAAACTGCCCTTAAAGAGTCTCCAGTGGAAAACCAGCTATGCGGCATGTGGAACCGATTTAACGACAAACGATAAAGAATAAACAAAAAGCCAAACACATTTTGGTTCGATTTCATCTTGTCTAGATCAGATTATAGATATCTTAAATCGTGAGAGCGTGACTATATTTATATCGGAAGTTGGCACACTACAAAATATGCTCACATATCACATAAATAATAAATGGCGGTTTTTATATCTTGCAGCGTCTGGCTTGTATTATTTGGCAGAACTTGTTGAAGAATTCACCTCAACTGCGTCGAAAGTCATCCGAGTGACGATATTCGTAAGTTGTTTTTCATCCTATATCAAAATAAAGTTGATGGCTTCAAAGATTGTCTTTGATGATTTTAAAACAGTTTTTTGTACGGCGCGCGGTACATACTTTGTTTGAGATTTTAAGTGGGTAGTTAGTTTTCTCAATCTTTTTTTTTAATCTACACTCTAATGGGCTTTTTATTTCATTACACTGTAACATGGCATCATCACTACGACTGTCGTTTTTATTTTTCATGAATACAGACTCGATTTATATCAGACAATACACGGTATCAGGGTGAATCTCCGACTGACATTTCTCGACTCACAATTTCTCCGAAACGTGATCTCCGTGAGATAGTTCATGTGATATTCGGAGAAAGTTTTTGAGGAGAAATGGTTTGTCGCAGATCTGCGGTCGGAGAAGTTTTTGACGGCTAACTGTCAGTCGGAGATTCACCGTGGAACCCAATACACAGTAGATAAAACGAGTAATTAAAACAAAATCGCCAGCTTTTTACCTTAAAATGTGAAAGCCCCCATGTGTTTTAACTTATCTTAATTTATTGAATCATAATTAATAATTTATAAGATAATCATGCTGTGTGTATCAATGGTAAACTTGGTTATTTACTATGGTGGTGTATCGTTTATCATGTTTCAGATTGTGTTCGGGATATACGTGGGATTCCTCCTGTTTGAAGACTTCCCGTTATCCATGACGATTTGCGGAATGCTTGCTCAGATAGCTCATTTGTATGTAATGAAGACATTTCCATACTTCATGGTTTCGTCTCCAGCATTCATCTCCACAATTGTCTTCGTGATATTAAACCACTATTTTGCCTTCTCGTTCTTCAGTAATCATTTCTATCCATTTATTGAGGTAAGTAATCCAAACAATACATCTCTGTTCTTTTATCAATGTTAGTCTTCTGTGCGGAATGTGACATTTTTGAATTCCTGGTTGCAGGTGATGGCCTATTTTTCGATTTGTCTATGGGTCGTGCCATTCGCGTTTTTTGTGTCATTGTCTGCAAACGATTTGGTACTTCCTACACAGTCAGAGAGAACGAGCTTGCTAGGCGACGATAACGATGTGGTTAGTAATTACTTTAAGAAGAAGGGAAATAAATCTGGACTTCTTCAGTTCTTCAATTCTGCAAAAGACATGGTACTCCCACAAAGAACAAAGAAATCTTTCTAACCTAATAAAATCTTCATCCTTGGATTTCTTTATATACTTACCTATTATCTTAAAACAAACAAAGCTGCTACGAGATTTCCTTAACCTATGTAATGTGAATGTTCTTACCACATATTTATTGTATGGTCCAAAAATGTATATTATTGTAAAAATTCGCTTTTTGTCTAAAGCTAATGTTATGTTTGTTGATTAAATACATTTTGAAATTTAAATTTTAAATGTATAATTGAAGTTCAGACCGGCTGTGTTTTAGTTGCCATATACTTGTTTTCTTCGCAATGAACCATGAACTTCAATATTATAAATTATAACCCTGCTCTGCTATCAACCATTACAGTGGTAGTCACAAATCTAACGGAATATAATATTAAAATCTCAAAGAAACGTTAAGCTTAAGTTTGTATCAATGTGAAGTGATATGTATTCCTCACTAAAATTAGTTACATTTAATATGCAATGTTATTTTTTGAAAAAAAAAACTGCTAATTTAGTCAATATATAATTTAGCTGATAGTCGTAAACGACTGAAGGTATCGATTGTAACCGTTTGATAGTAAATGTATATTGTGGTCAATATTAAACTCTAAGCTAAACCTAGTCTTTAGCAACTAGAAACGTTAATAAGCAGTAACCGATGTCGCTGACGAGTGACGAATTGTAGGTTTGGATTATAGGTAATAATAGTTACCTAAGCAAAGGAGTTTAGGTACTAAAGACATTTATTTTAGAGAAGTTAGAATTATTGGAGCCAAAAGTTAAGTATTTTGTACATGATGTGAAATGTGTGGAAGTGATGAGCCGAGTGATTTATTTATGCAATCATGCAGCGTTGAGCAATAATAAATTTTACCCTTTGTTAAATTATTTCGTGTCGTAAAGAAATAAAACATTTTACAAATTACAAATTACAAATAATTACAAATTTATTAAGACTTCAATATTTTGATTAGTTAAGCTTGCAGCTAAGAAGACGCCTGAGAATTTCGGGACTAGTAACAAAGGGTTAGATTAGTTTATGGATGAAAGAATAATCGGCTTGTGGCAGGCATGCGAATTCTTGATTTTTCCCTCCCTATGCCCCCGCGATCTAAACCGATTTTTTCCCTCCCTTAACATTGGCTTAGGTTACGAGGGTCAAAATTCCCTCCGATCTAAAATCTCGCGATCGCGAAAAATTCGTATGCCTGGCTTGTGGTAGTCGAGCAAATCGGGTTTCAAACTTTCAAGTTTCAGGTCCTTTTGGTTCTGATTCTGAATGGTAGGACGACAAAGACCAGGAGTTATACATCCGCATAATTAATACATATTAATACCTACAAAATTGAAATGAGTACCACGGAAAACAAAGGTGAAGCTCTATTCATTATTATTTACCATATATAATGCATATCTTATTATCTGATATCAGATTATTCAAAAATCAGAAATGAGATTAAAGATTGTAATCATTAATCAATCACGAATATTGAATATCTTATGCTATCTGCTTGATTAGAATTTTTAAACAATCTTAATTTTGTATACGTGTACATTCGTAGACTTCGTGGTGAACATTCTTGACGAGATTTTAGAAGAGAATCTTGAAGATTTGGGGGGCACAGACCAGGCGAGGCATCTGCAAAACACCCACAAGGTAAAATTAATACTTTATCATAATTATCATACATTTGGCAATTAATTTAATTACACTCTAATCCATGGCAGTTTCAATCGAGGTCTAGCTCCTGCTCCTTGTTATCATATTCAGTTCTTTCATCGGAATCCTCATTGAATTCTCTACCGCTAACATCATCATGTATTATATCCAACCCCAGAGAGGTGTTGCAGAATTGGAGCCATTCTTCCCTGTCCATGCCGCTCATTGGATTCAGTAATGCATTACGCAACATGTTATCCAATACATCCCCTTCTCGACGCTTAAATAAAATATAAAATTAATTTAGATTATAAAAAAAATGCAGTATGTGATGATGAAATTGTTAATAATTGGATCCGAAAAATTTGGTGTATTATAAACACACGATACAAAACCTTCCAACACACAACATCATATCACCAAGAACAAACAACGAAAGTATGAAAGCGTGAAAAGGAAACTAAGGAACTGGAACCTGAGAATGAAAGTATTCATACCAATTTCTTTCGAGTCTCGACTAATATTTCTTTTGCGTCCTGGACCTGCTTTTGCTCGTGCTTCAGACGATCCACATTTTTTTCAATATGACCAAGCCGAATCTTCATATCGACAGAGTGACGATTCTCTGCATCTGACCCCCCGGAGTTTGGATTCTTCCCAAACAGCTGCGAAGCTAGTGGGGCTTGAAGAGAATTCGTCAACACAGCCTCTTCCGCATCTGCAAGTACAAGTTTAGTTCAAAATAAGGACTTTGTTTCTTTCCTCCATGTTGCTTTTGCAATCCTCCTTGCACTTTTACCTGTACCCGCAACGGGTGCATCTGAAAAGGATGTCCCCTTCTCGACGTCCTCTTCTTCCGACAGTTCCATATAATCCATATCCTTAACTTTCTGATGAGAGAAGTTTAGGTTCCAATTTGAATTTAAATGTTTTAAAAAATTTAAAATAAATTTATAAAATAAATTTAAATGTCCAGTCTCTGTTGACTAACCTATCGAATACCAAAGACAAAATAGTTAATATATTCAATATTGACTATTTACTTGCACTATTGACCATTAATTACAAATTAAGCACATATATTTCATATGTTGTGCGTCGCGTGCCATGAACTGCCATGTGCTATCTCTGTGTGCTATGCTCTAATGCTCTAGCTCTGACCTTCTTTATTGTTGAGACCTTACCTTGTGTTTTAATCGTGTTAAAGATGGCTAAACGGCACAAACAAGTTAGATATGACTATATGACGAATGAAAAAATGAAGGAAATGCCGATCCCAAATCCCAACGAAAATCGCAACCGGAGAAGAATGAGGCGATGGACAGAGGTTGGAGGCATTGAATATGAAACCATTGTTTGCCAGGCCAGCATTGAGTAGAGGATGCCGGATGTTGTGAACGGGATGATGTATGGATATTATGGATAGGCAATGGGGAAAATGATATTATGACTTCATGGTTTTTCCTGAAACTTCTGATTCATCATTGGCCAAGTGGAACACGACCGGTAAAATTACGAAATCGTAGAAATTAGAACGGAGATTTTAATTCTACGAAAATAAACAATAATATTTAACTATTTATCTTTTAATCGATATTGAATATTTAATGTAGGACGAATGAACAGTAAAATTATCAAAAAGGCAAGTACAAAACAGTTAAGAATCGGATTAATTGAGTGTGGAGAGTATTTAAAGGTGAAAGGTTTGGTATAAGTTTGAACGGAACTCTACTCTAAACTCCTCTAATTTTGAATTTTGAATTTGTAATTACAAATGAAATTATGAATTAATTCGAATTTGGTGTTTTATATAATATATGATATAATTCATGAAATCTGCAAATATAAAATAACAAAGCTGAACTGAATTTTTAATTAAAAATTGTATGATAATTTTTATAATATTTGAGATTGGTTGGGTTAGGAGTATTCATTTTGTATTGGGATTGAAATTGAATGACAAGTCACACAGTCACAGTCAGATCCTCTGATCTTTCAATTCACAATTCCACTGCACTGCTTTCCTAGTTGTTTGTTCCTATATTCAATATTCAATATATTATTATATGGTTGAGTTAAGACTTATAAGTCATAAGTACCGTTGACTGTTTTGATATAATATGTAATAAGACTCAACAACTTTCCAAGTTCAATCCATAAAATAAATGCGACCCAAAAGACAAAAACAAAACACCACCCCGACCCCGTACACCGTATTTGAATTTTGAATGTGCTTTATGTGACGTGGTGTTATTGCTTTACCACGTTCATTACTGATTGTGATTATACGCAAGCAAGCTTATAGCTTATGAATGCTCTGAATTTTAGATTTTAAGAGTTTCGTGAAGACTTGAAGACGATAGTCAGTAGTTCGGACCATATGCAGACTAGTGACTGGAAACAGTGGAAACTAGATTGTTTAAGTACAGAAGCCAGTATCAACCGTGACTAACTACGACCTAGATGATTTACTGCAATCTGCAATACTGCAATCAATGTACAATACTATTAATAAATTATCAAACAAGGGACAACAATGAGCTTCAACAATATTCTTTGCAATAGTGGCATGTATCGATATCCCCCAACATGCATGACGAAACAGTTTTCAAATGAGAAACTGACGGTTTTAGTCAAAAATAACAAGATAAAATTACGACATCGCTGGCTATCTTCATCCACTATCAATCATATCAGTGTGGGATCTGCATCCTATGCATTGTTGGGATTTGAACCCTGGAATACGAATTGCCAGTTTAGAAATTGCACAAGTCGTAGTAGTCAGGACAAAATACTTCCTCAAGGGACCCTCAGATTCAGCAGCAACAAAGGTATGCATTTTATGACCAATCTTATTTTATTTTTAAGAATGCAGTGTAACTAATTTCCTTATAATAATATAACAGTATGACTTATGAGTACATTACATTTAGCCATAGAAGTATACAGAGTTTATATATATATATATATATATATATGCATTTAGCTTAGAATTTTGGATTTTTGGATCGCCATGCTTTAATTTTAGGAAATTCTTGTACTAGAAAAATTAATTTGATGATTTGATGTTTGATGGACTCCGAGAATCTCAATCTCAAGGTCACAAAACGATAAATAATTAGCGAAGTATTCATTAAGAGGCTGTGGCTTTCATCCGTTCTCGTTCTGAGGCGATGATTGAATATGTTTTTGGGCTTAGAATGACTCCGTTATTGGGTTCCTCCGATGGTCGAGGTTGAGACGGATCTGCCAAAAATGTAAATTTTTGGAGGAGTCCAACGAAGAACAGGAAAAGTTGATCTCTTGCTAAGTTCTCTCCTGGGCAAACTCTTTTACCTGACATTTATAACACCAATTTGTTGGGAAATTAAATTTAATCCTGTCAGTGTTTGAGGTTCTCTATTTAGAATTGGGCTTACTAAATAGATGTAACATTTACACATGCGATCATACCTGTAGAAAATGGCATGAGTGCGTCAAATTTGATTAACGTATTGTCCAGCTCGTTGATAAATCGTTCAGGTCGAAAGACATCCGGGTCTTTCCAGTAATTCTTGTCGTAGTTGAGGTTGTAAAAGTTTGCCATTATTACTGTATCCTTCGGGATGTCGTACCCGAATAATTCTGAATTAAAAATAGAATGAATTAATAATGGCCTGTTGATGCAATGAATAATTAATAAATTTGATAATTGATAATTAAACCAACAAGTCCTTTTGTTGTCATTTATGTAGGAAATTTGGATAGGTTCATGTAATTATGACTTATGACTTTATGACTCACGTGTGTTTGAAGTTGTACTATGGAACAGTCCCAATGGTACCAAGGAAGATTTTCGCAGGATCTCCATAATTGTGGCATTGGCATATGGCATTCTGAATCAGTTTAGATACTTTTAATGTTGAGAACTTCCAAGTGAAACTTCGAAACGCTCAATTCCAGAATTACTTACGGTTTTTTTTAAGTTCAAACTCGTTATGGACGTTGGGGTTAAAAAGGACACTATTTTTAAAAGTCAAGTCAACTAACAACTTGAAGTTTCAGAATTAAGAAAATGCGATTTCGGTGATTTTTTAAATTTTCAAATTTATAAACAAGATAAACATGAATTAGGAGTCCTAATTTTTATATTTTAATTTTAGACGTGTTTTCAACATTTCAACACAAAAACTCAAGCGATTCTGGAATTGGGCTTATTTCCCTTGTTCAATGGATCCATAAAGCAATTTCCATATAACTTGTTGTAAATGGAATGATAGCTTACAATTTTTTGTGGTCCAGCGTTGGGGCAGTTTTTCCTAATACACGATCAATCTCATCTTGAACTTTCAGTTGCACATCTTCATGTAACACCATGTAGAGGAATGTCCAGTAAAGTGTTGTTCCCGTGGTATCTGCTCCGGCCATAAATAAATCCAGCAAAACGACCAGTAGCGAATGCTCTAAATGAACAAAAATAGCCATTGGAATGTCATTTTTTAGTACTTATTATTAAAACAACAATATAGATGCATGCATATAGTTAAGAGAAAGTCGGCCAGTAGTTGCCTCCTTGGTTTTTGTAGAAGCTGGAGTCCGGTTCTTTCGTATTTTCTATTTCGGTGAGATAAGCATGGATGAAGTCCTTTGTTTCTGCAGGGTTGTGCTCCCGTTTATGTGCCTCAATAATTTCCCACAGGAATTTATGTACTGATTCAATCGACGTGACAAATTCATTCCATCGAGTTAATCCAGGGGCGATTCTCAGTAGCCAAGGAAGAAACATCAAGGGACCAGTATATTGCGTCTCTGCTAGATCACTTTGAGTACGAAATTGATATTTTGATATCCGTGCGTCCAATTGATTGTTCAATAGTTAGAACCACCCAACAAGAAATAAAATGTACTAAGCTTACGCTGTTGTCTTCTTTAGAATACTCTGAAGTCGAATGTCGTCATGTTTGTATCGCTGACCACAGATGATTCTCCACAGAGCATTAAGAACGGCCAAATTAAACCGTTTCTGTAGATTAACTGGTTTACCCAAGTCGTTTCTATTGGATTTGAAGAAGCATTACAATTTACTAAGTAATTCAATACGCGGCAATCTGTTTATCGACGTTACAACCACATATCAATTCAGGACACGAAAAGACACAAAGTTTCCGAACCTTAGACCGGAGATGAGTTCTTCAAGTTCCTCATTTAATAGCCCTTCCATTGACTGTTTCCCTAATCCAAAGTCTTTTAACTGTCGTAGAGTAAATTTTCTCTGTTCATACCATTGTTTACCTTCACTGCAAACTAGACCTAAAATATTTGTTTTAATGTTGGGTTACATTTTTCCGCAAGAAGGACATCAAGAAATGTAAAGGAATTTACCTTTTCGAATCCCATTGTTTCGAATCTTAAGCATTTTAAGATCTGGCCTTCCACTGAACGCATCTTCCTTGAATGCCTCTTTGATTACATTACGGCTGTTCAATACAACTACTCTATGGAACCACATCAATAACGTTGTTTGAGACGATACTTTAAAAAAATCATTGCTCTGAATTTTCAAAATACCTGTAATTTCCAAGAAATATTGTGAATACATCCCCGTATGATTTAGCTAAATTCTGCAGCCGCTGTAAGGGCTTGAAGGCCAAAAATGGCATATATCCTACAATTGGTAGATTCCATGGTCCTGGGGGATGCTTCAGTACTTTTTTGTCTGTAGTTCCCGTATGAAAATTGAAAGTTTCCAAACAAAGAATCAAGCTGCAAATTGCGACGACAGCTAGCAAAATATAAACCAACATTATGTACTGAATTACGAAGTTCGACTAACAATAAGAAACTATCGATCTTATTGATAGCTCATATATATAGATTATTCGACGATTATTCATATGGTAATTCTCTAGGAACCTATTGCGAATTGCCCATGTTACAAGTCGTAATATACACAATCTCTGCAAAAATCTTTATCTTGAAAGATCAAGTATTCCGGTTTGATGTCAAACTTTGTTATTTTTTGTTAGTGCTTAAAATAGTTTATATTCTTTTGTTAAAACATCAGTTAGGATTGTATTGTCAACAGAGTCGGGGACAATATTCCAAATCTACATGTGTACTTATTCAAATGATTTTCATATATTCAATTTGTAAATTTAAATTATTTTGTCAGGTAATTCGGGGTCTGGACGAAGGCTATGGAAATTGACACCAACCAATCTATTTCTCAATGTTGTTGCAGTTGGAGGAGGGTAAATAATCATTTGCATACATATATTATATTATACACACTCTTTACATTTTACATCTTTACAACACGATTATATTTGTTGATTTTATCTCTAGGATGACCGTCTTCAGTTTATACAGCACCCGAAAGAGTTTACATGACGCTATTCCTGTCGATAGATGTATCATTGATGTGACTAAACAGCAGTATTTATATGCCGCGGATCCAGGTATATGGAATGATAATCCCGACCGTTACTTCCTAGACCATTTCATCCTCGACCATTTTGTCCCGACCATTCTATCCGGATACCGATTTATTTAATATTCACTACTTATGACCCTGTACGTCTTTTAATATGTACCACGAACGTTTTCAATTTTTCTAATATTATTTACTAAAATAGAAGATGGCACAGCATTCTTAAAGCACTTACTATCAAGATGGTGGCCATTTCCTTTAACTGTGCTTGCAAGACCAATTGCGTGGCAATTGTTCGAGGACATTGGAAGTGACATCCTTGAAACTCGGGACAATGCCATTAAAAACTTCGCTCGGTTATCGAGCTTACTAGGTAATTTTGTAACTAATTATTAAATGTTGAGAGAATATTATCCGTGTAAATTGACGTATGGATCATTTAATATTAATTTTGATTTCAGAATCGGAATGTCAACATTTTTCAGCCTGTATGGACGTTAAAACAGCAATTGCTTTGGCTCGGAAGGGTGCCGATCCCAGGTTGTTTACTGCAACGACTATGCACTATCCAGAAAAGAATAATAAGGTATGGAACTTTGCATATTCGCATTGTCTCGATTTTTGATGTGTTTTTAATGACAATATGTTTCAACCATTTTCTGATAATTAATACAGGATTACTATCGACAAAAATTCGAATACATCTTTAATAACTTGCCAAAGGATCAGATCCACGAATCTCTTAGCTCATTAGTAAAAGTAGCTCTCAAAACTTACCGAAGGAACTTGGAACCAAAATACAGAGCATTTGTAAAATTTATTCATTGAACATTTATTATTCAATGCAAAAGATTCGATTACATTACGTCTATTTACTATTTGTTGTAGGAGTACTACAGTGGATTTGAATCAGATTTTCATTTACCCCCACGTGTTGGAAAAATCATTGGAGAGGTTGATTTCCTCAAAACTTGCCTTCAAGGAATAGTTAGTCATTCTCGCATTTACGAACGAATACAGGGTATGCTGATTTTTCTATTGACCAAGGAATCGTATTGGTTTTTAAGTTAAATTTTGTCTTTTAGCTCTCATATCTACAGGGATATTGGACCTCTTAGTTACCATTACTCATGAGCATGGGAATAATGTAGAAATAATGTCGTTGGTTCTGAAAATCTTGGCCAATCTTTCTTGTGACTATTCCTCAGCACAGTTTATAAAGGACACTGGTAAAATAATATCCCGTACATAATCCTTTGTAATGTTTATCTTTTGGTTACCAACTTTCAATTTGAATACTTTGGTTTCAGGATGTCTAAAAATACTAGTAGAAAATTCTCGAGCAGATAATGTAAGGTTGTCATTTCCGGCTACACGAGCCCTGCATAATTTAGATCGTGAAAATAATCCACATATTCTTCCATCAGGAGTTTATCAGCTAAGTCCAGGTTTTGGCATGGATCAAAAATCTCTGAATTGCGATATTGTATTTATTCATGGACTTCTTGGTGGAGTATTTAGAACGTGGAGAAGACAAGACTTTGACCCATGTATGATGAAAAATAATATTTTCATCATATTTGACAACAGGTTAAAAATAAAATTGTATTTTTTAGTTATAGACTTTGATTCCAAGAATGACAAGTCAGTCGAGCGCAAAAAATCAGATCTTGACAATCGTATGGCAATTTGGAAGTCCAAAATGTTCGATCTACGCAGTAGATTTCCAATGCAATACAATCCTACGTTGATGAATAATCCTGGTTTGTTCTTTATATCTTTTCTTTCGTTCCATAAAAAAACACTGCTGTGGAAATACAAATGGATCGGTTACTTCTTTGATTTAGATGTAAATGTAGTATATCCTTCACGAAAACCTGGAAAAAATGGACAATTATATCAAACTTATGAAGAAGTACCTCTTGAAGTAGAAAAAGTGCCATCTGAACCGACTCAATGCTGGCCCCGAGATTGGCTGGCGAAAGACTATCCTTCAGCCAGGATTCTTGCACTGGACTTTGAAAGCTTTATCTCCCATTGGATGAACGTTTGTCCGGTTGAAAGTGTTGAGTAGGTTTGAATATTGTTTGTTACCATTTGAATTTGTATTTTTGTCCATTTTTCATACGATGTATGTAATTATTTTTACTTGGTGTTGTAAGACGTCGATTCCATGAACGAGGGGCCGAGCTACTAAAGAAACTTAAAGACGCTGGCGTTGGGAAGCGGCCAGTCATTTGGGTAACACATTCAATGGGTGGAATTTTAGCCAAAAGCCTTCTTTGCCAAGGTGAGTTTAAGATTTGAAACAGTAACTAAAAAATGACTTGAAAACAGCAATCATTAGGATTGTACCGTTTCCCATGTTAGTCCTTATTCCTATGAATAAATGCAGGTAAATGATTCTTAATTTGTGTCCTATATAGCTGATGCAAGCACCGACCCAGATATACATGCCATCAGTTCTAATACAAAAGGAATTATTTTCTGTAGTGTTCCACATGCTGGGACTCAAATGATTGTATTAAACACTGCAAGGAGATGGCTTTTTCTACCAACCGAAGAAGTTGAAGAACTATCAAACGGTAAAGCATACACGTGTACGGTAGCTCATACTCATAAGGACTAGAATAATTGAACTGTAAATTATGTAAACATTTTTACGGGACAGAAGGAAATCAATTAACTCATCTACAAAAATGTTTTACAAAACTTCATGATAAGTTGAAATTCAAAATTGTGAGCTTTGCTGAGATCTTAGAAACGCGTACAGGTCTAGGGATGAAGTTCAAACTAGTTCCATTCAAATCTGCGGGTAAGAAAGGTTGAGTTTTAAGAAATATTACATATTACCAGTAATTTTAATTAAATAAACTATTATTTTCTTGTTAATCGTTTCTCAGATATGGGGTATGAAGAATTTTATCCCCTGCCTCTTGACCATCTTAATACCTGCAAACCCTGGAGCAGGTATGTCAATCCTGAGATTTGTCATTTGTAATGGGCTTGATCTGTTTTGTTTAATATCTGTAATTGGTACTAACTAAGCATTTAAATACTTTTTCTTACATTTATCAGAGGTTCGTTTATGTATCGCAAGACTCTACAAACCATTATTGAAGTCCTACCTCCTCAAGATGACATCCCTATTTCATCATCAACGTCTATCAGTGAGCCGATTTCAGCTGGCTGGATTCCCTCATTCGAACTTCAATCACTTAAAGACATATTTGCCGATGTGGTTAATTCGACGTTCTATTTTCTGTCAAGCTTAGAACTATTTTCAAAGCCTGACCGCGATTCAAGTTCCAGTCAATCTGACGCAGCACTAAGAGTTTCAAACACCGAAAATGTCAATATTTCGAAAGATAATATGGATTCTGATGCCAATAAAACAACTGGACAGTAGATTCATCTATTCAACATGTGCTCATATCATATTAAATATTTTAAGGAATCTGTTGGCAGTGTTCTTCAGCGATTAATAAGTATTGAAAAGACACGATATCGATATTAGGTATGTTTAAAACCTTGAAACCAAAAATTATTAATTTGTCATCAAAACTTAATTTTAATTTTATAGAATTATTAGATAAGGATTTTGATTATGCATTTTATGATTTTTGATTTTATACTTTAGCCTGAATTTGATTCATGACACGACATAGTGGCCTATTTGAAATGTTGAGTAAATTATTAATATCGATATTAATGATCGTTAAATGCAAGAGATTGACAGTTGGTTGAAGTTGCACAAATCCTGTAAATTGATATTCCTGTACACGATTCTTGAGTTTATTGCTGTCTGAGATTATTGAAACTATCAGTAGCTTCTTTCTGAGAGACGGGTGTACTATTATCGTTACTTTATAGCAAAGAGATGTGCTGTTTATATTAGAATTTACGGAAGGTTAACTACATATATATATCTGCTTCGAAGAATATAAATTTGCTTCCAGTGTAAAGTGTAACAGTCTAGCTTTTAGGCTACGTATAATATTGATGGGAGCTGCTGCCTTTGATGATTATCTTTATGGAAATTAGACAGCCAATCTACATACCCTTTGTACCTTTCGATACCGTCGTGGTTCAAAATAATCGGTCTTCTAGTCAATATCAAAGTCAACGATTCCGTTTCGTATCGTGGGGCTTAATCGTGAATTAAATAATAATTAAGTAGGCAATTTAATATAGTCATTATCCAGCACGTGTTTAAAAATTCCATAGATGTTTCCGCATTGCATTGATTTACATATAATGAATATTTCCAACGTAAATAGGAGTCAAATGTCAAATTTTTATAAAAATAGAAAAGGATGGTGAATAAATATTTATGATTACTCTTTAACCTGTGTGTACCGACCTTAATGGGAACTATTCGGCAGAATATATCTTTTAGGGGTTTTATTTGATGCATGTCTAGCTTGTTTTACGGCCGCTACATTCATTTGCTATGTGTATGTGTCAAGCTTCGAATAGCATTTTAAAAGTAATTTATGAAGAGCCTGATTATAAGGACTTTCTAATATCGAATATCAGTGGCATTAATATTTAAGTGTCAGTAACGAATTTATAATTTGTCGCCTGAATTTGGTTAAATAAATGTATGCTAGCTGTACAATTCTTATATGGTTGGCGGTGAGTTGTTAAATTTGCGGGGGGTAGAGTTGATGTGAACTAAAATTGCATGGAAGATTACTAGGATTTCTGTCATTCCAAACTTAACCAGCCATGCATTTTGCGTATAAATTTGGTTTAGATGAATGCAATCATGTAATGAAAAAGCAGGATCTCTAATATTCTCCAAGCCCCCTGGCACTTTGGCGACAGCAGTCAATTTACATGCAATAATAATATTTACTGAATTGAACTTTCCATTCGACTGCACAACAATTGAAAAGAAGATGTTAGTTGCAAACTTAAATGAAATTACGAATAATAAAAAAAAACGAAAATAGGCAGTGTTGTTTATTGTTTCGATTAGTCCCGTGTATGCATGTATTGTTCATTTGTTCAGTTGAATTACTGGGGGGTTCATAAATTTGTACACACATTGTTTGCTCAAACGAGTACAATGTAATATAATAAAGCACAGTCCATGATTTAATACAACTATGATCATACATCATACTGGTTTACGCATCCTAGTTTAGACTTTGACATAGTTTGATCCAACTTTGTGAATGGAATTGAATCCTGTTGTTTCTAAGCATTCGACTTTCAATTAGTAGCCTCAACGGTTTAGCCTTTTTAATACTTTAGTTGTGCATACGTACACAACCGTATCTGTGCCGTCAGGTTCTGGTTTGATTAATACAATGGACTGTTGCGTTTTTAACAAGGAGTGCAAAATAGCGATTTGAACTATTTTCCTATCCCTTTATCCCTTACATGGGTTATAAGTTCTATAAATAATTAAAACAAATCATTATGGAGGGGAATTTTAAGATAATCGATTACTTTGTTTTTATTGGAACGTTAGTAATATCTCTGTTAATAGGGGCATACTATGCATTTGTTAAGACGCAGAAAACGAAGGAAGAGCTACTGGTTGGGAACCGGGACATGGCTGTCGTACCCTGTTGCTTATCCCTTGTGGCAACGTACATGTCCGCGATTCTGGTATTGGGATACCCGGGGGAAATCTATGCACATGGCACTCTGATCTGTGAAGCCATTGTAGGAACGTTTGTATTCTTGCCCCTCGGAGGGATTTTATTCCTTCCAACTCTGTATAGACTAAAGCTGACGAGTGCATATGAGGTTTGTAATTTAAATTGTAAATCCGACAACAATTGGAATTCTTTCCGTTGAATTATTTGTTTTCTGGAATTCTTAGTACTTGGAGTTGAGGTTTAAATCCCCAACGGTCAGGTTCCTGGCAACCGGAACTTTCATTATCCAAATTGTGTTGTACATGGGAGTGGTACTCTTTGCCCCAGCGATTGCTTTGAATGCCGTCGTCGACTTCCCCGTTTGGGCATCTATCGTTTGTGTTGGAGGGAGTGCTGCTCTGTATACCTCTATTGTTCGTGAGATATCAAAATGATTAAAAGTCTAAAAACCCGGCGGAGAGGTGTTTTGACGTGTACTGACCAACTAATCCCAAATCACGGCATTGTCTTTGTAGGGTGGACTGAAGGCTGTAATTTGGACAGATACCTTCCAGATTCTCATGATGTTTTCCGGAATGATCGCTATAATTATCCAAGGAACGATCAATGTTGGTGGAATAGGTCGAGTTTTCCAAATTGCTGACGAGAATAAGCGTATAGAATTCCTGAAGTAAAGCTTGTTTCAAGTATCTATGTAGTACTTATACATGTGATGTAATCTTCATGAGGTTTATGCAATGATGACCTGCGAAATAATATATTAACTTGGTTTTAATAGTCCCTTGAAACTATTTATAGCTTCACAGTCGATCCATTTCTGCGGCATTCGACTCTGAGTATTTTCTTCGGACAAGGTAATTTCATAGACTGTTATATTAATCATCCGCTCCTTATTTAAACTTTAAGAGTTTGAAATATTTTTTAACAGGAGCGTTATGGATGAGTGCATATGGTTGTCACCAATCTACTGTGCAACGCTACTGTAGCATGGGAAGCTTGAAGAAAGCATTTTTGTAATTACAAGTTTGATTTGTCTTCTAACCAAATCAATGTTATAATTACGGGCTGAGAAGTTTATCTTGCTTTTCTCGTATAGGACGTTGTTGTTAACGGCACCAGTGTTAGCATTTACAATGTCATTGGCAGCCTTGACTGGACTGGTGGTATTTGCGAATTACGCAGGGTGTGACCCCTTGACCCTAGGTTTTATCAAGCGAAGTGACCAAATTGCCCCATTCTTTGTCTTGGATCAGTTATCTTCCACGGTTGGGATTCTCGGACTTTTTATAGCTTGTCTTTTTTCAGGGGCTCTGAGGTATGTACTAGTGGGTTTAGAAGGCACTATTAAACAATATTAAACATTGACGATGAGTATTATTATGTACTGTATTAGTACAATATCATCAGCGATTAATTCGCTAGCGGCGGTGACGTGGGAGGATTTCTGCACTAAAATAAAATTCTTTCGAGCGATGACGGATTCTCAACAAGGGATGATAACTAAAATAATTGGTTAGCCCGATTTAACGAATTTGTCGATAGAAATATTTTTTTCATAAATTCTCTGTCTCTAATTTATTAATGTTCTGCCTCAATTTGTAAATACGCAGGTTTACTCTACGGATGCATAGCTATTGGCATGGGCTTTTTCTCACAAAACTTGGGGGGTGTGCTGACGGCATCTCTTGTGTTAGTACAATTGTTACGCAAGTATAAGCAAACAAATGATATCGGGGTTTAATAAATGGCTTTAAATTTTCAGAGTGAATGGAGCTGTTGCTGGACCCCTGCTTGGAACCTTCATTCTGGGGATTCTAATTCCATTTTCAAATAAAAAGGTAACCGTTTTCAACCGGTTGAATTTTACAATGTTAACGATGCCATTTATAATCTATGCCTATTAATTTAATTATATAGGGAGCCATTTGTGGAATGCTTTCAGCTCATCTTATAATGTGAGCTTGAAAATTTAGAAATTTTAAGTGTATTTTTATTTCATTTATGACATCCAGTAAGTTCCCAGTAAGAATTGTCACTACTGGCTAAGCGACTTAGGGGTGAATTAGAGAGAAAATATTGATAACCCTCGTGTTTTAACCGTAATTTCCGTATTATTAAAAAAATAAGGTTCTGGATTAGCATAGGCGCCTTGGTCCTGGACCGGAAACCTCCTAATCTAGCTTTCCGAATTGATCAATGCTCGAATGAAACCTTGCAAAAAGCAATTAGCATGGATTCAATGAAGTCTGACATCGGGGAAAATTCTTCACCAGAACTGTAAGACACAAATTATTTTACTGAAAAATTTGCTGCAAACTGTAAGTTGGATTTTTTTTAAAGGGAATGGACACAGAAAATCTACACTGTGTCATACACTCTTTATCCACTCATTGGGACCATCGTTACCGTTACAGTGGGGTCGATTATTAGTTTACTAACTGGTAAGAGCCTTGAAATGTTGCCATACATTGAGTTTTATTTTTTGCTATTCGTTCGCAAAACTTTTGTCGTCATTAAAAACACAAAAATATTATGCATAAAAATGCCTAGGTCCCTCTAGTCTGTCGAAGGAACAAGAACGGTATATTCATCCATTAATTGTAAAACTTTGTCGAGCCCTGAGAAAAGATTCAAGGAAAGACGATTTTGAATTAAGCAATCAAGGAGAGGCCGACGAGGGTCTTCCTGGTAAAGGATCAAACCAGAATGGAAAACATGACGTGAACGGATTCTCTGGTAATGATCCCAATGGTTACCACAATCCAGCATTCCATAACGATTAAGTCGGTGATAAAATATTTGACTTCCTCAATAAAATCTATTGAATCAATATAAAAGATGTGATGGAATAAATTATTCGGTCTTAAAATTTTTGAATTGAAATTATTTGAAAAAAAATCAGAGTTCCCATACCCCATAATGATACGGTAGTGTATGGACATATTCATCATGTATTGACATATATACTGGCATATGACACCCAAGCACAAAGCATACAATTGAAACTAGTTTTTGTGTCAGCAATTACCTTTAAACAACCAGTTTTTGTGTTCGTTAGCGAGTCTTTTTGCAGGTATATCTTAATATGTACAAAGAACGAAATCGTGAGAGGGTCTAGGTTAATTTTCAGTACTTTTTATGATCGATGGCGAATGATTGGCTAATTAGACATTTGATGAACTATTAAATGTCATGCTTTTTTAATAATACTTTTCAAAGTTAGATTATGATATGTGAAATTATTGCGTGTTGGTGGAATTTATGGGAAATAATACTTGATCCCATCACGCTAAGGAACATTTTTGTTTCTAGATTCTAATGTTTAAAAATTGAGTTTGATTTTGCTGGGATTCTCATTGTTCATATTGATCTCTGTAATTCAAGATGAGGAATATGTCGGAAAAGATATATTATCCGAGAATTAAGGCGTTTGGATAATAATGGTCTCGTTGTCGCATCAAATGGATTTCAATCGTATTGGAGTACTCGTGGTCATGTTTGAAAGATAAAGTTGTAAAACATTCTCTAAAACGTGAACTGCTCTTAGCTTATAGTTAGTTCATTTATTCTCGTATTTTGGCAATTTCTTTTGTCTGCTCATTCTGAAACTAAAAAGAGTTCTATATAAGTGGTTTTCAATGTAAGCTCAAAACGAGCGTTTCCCCTTGACCAGTGCTATGCAGATTGGAATCTAGAGTTGAACGTTGTCAATTTGGTCACTTCTCCACTTTCGTCGCTTACATACAAATGATCAACTGCTTATAATAGCCAAGTACACATTGGCTAATAATAAAAACAATATCAAAATTTGCTCCAAATATACAGTATTTGAACCCACTAGACAAAAATGTTTCATTGCCATTAATTTTCATTCATTATATTCAGGTGTATACTCTAATTTAAAGGAATCCATCAAATATCATCGGAATCATGAATGTATTACTCGAAACAGCAGTAAAAACAAGTTTAACAATTAAATTATAGTGCAGTTACGCCGCGAGTATGCTATACCAGGTATGTGGGCAAAATATAATGGCCTTCATTGTTGTACTAACTCAAAAATTCGTCAAATTGAACTGTATTCAGATTCCCTGTCCCTAGATATTTTGCTTAGTCGTTTCTACAGGTAGTAAGTAGCAAGATTGAATTTATTCGTCAATGCTGTACTCCTATCATCGTTACTCTATCATTCATGAAACACTCACGTAACCTTGTGTTATCAGTGAAAGTGACTGTTAATGTTTTAAAAAAGTCCTGCTGTAATAATCATAAATAACAAAAGTGTGAAGCTCTTTGTTCGATGCTACTGTTTTCATAACAGAAGAAGGAATTGAGTTAAAATTTGTTACATTTTGACACTTTGAAACCGTGTAATTTGTGATCGTGTCGGAACACTTCTGTCAGACACCCTTAAATTTACGATGGCCGGGACTTTCACAATTCCCGACTACATTATATTTATTGGCACCCTAGCTGTCTCCATGCTCATTGGAGTTTATTATGCTTTCATAAAAAAGCAAAAGACCAACGCGGACTTGCTTGTGGTAAGTAAGTTATATCAAGGTTTTTTTCAAATGTAATTTAAATAACATTTTGACACTTGTTGCATTTAGGGAGGTCGGTCCATGCCAATAATTCCAACAAGTCTGGTGAGAATTTAATTGTAAACTATCCAACGTCATGCAAAAAGTCTCGAGTAAAGTCACCCTTATTAGGCCCAATTTAAAAAATAAACTCATTTATAAAAATAATTCCTTGTCACATGCAGTTTAACAACTGGACAAAATACCGGTATTATTGACCACAGATGAGGCTAAAACCGGCATTTTTTTGTGTCAGGACAGTTTCGGCTAATTAAATAGAAAAATGATAATGGCTAACTATTAATACTTGAACACCTGTAAAACAGAATAACTTTCCATTCGAATAAACCGTTTTGCGACCGTTTATTTGGTGGGGAAATCTTTCCCTCCCATAAAAGATGAAAAATATCGGACTAATTGCATGACACTCAATTTTAGTATACAAGAATCACATAAAATAGATTGTCCTTTTAAACTCATGCATTAAAATGCATTCTATATTTCAGAGCTTGTTAGCAACGTACATGAGTGCAATCCTGATTCTTGGTACACAGTCATTTGAATTTGAATTTAAGATTTAATTGAACAATGCAAATTATGAATTGAGCTTAAAAATAGGATTTGCCGGAGAGATTTATTCGCATGGGACCCTGATTGCGGAAATGGCGTTCGGGGCACTTGTATGCATTCCATTAGGAGGTATTTTGTTCCTTCCAACTCTTTACGGACTTGGACTTACGAGTGCTTATGAGGCAATTATTTACATTTTATATTTTAAATATGTTAAATGCAGTTCAGTTGTAACAATTACTACATTTAAATAAGTTTCTGTAGTACCTTAGCCTGCGGTTCCAGTCTCCTGCCGTTCGTCTCATTGCAACGGGAACATTCATAACGCAAATCTTGCTCTATATGGGAGTCGTACTATTTGCTCCTTCTTTGTATGATTTCAATTCTCATTGATTATGAAAATTTAAATTCCATTCACAACTTCTAATTTCGTACTAAAGCCCAAAAATAATTTTTCCGTTGGCAGAGCACTTAACGCGGTTATCGATTTTCCCGTCTGGGCCTCAATAATTGCCGTTGGAGGATGTGCAGCAATTTACACTTCTATTGTGAGAGAAAATCTTATATCATCATGCTGAATGTGTATTGGATCGGTTACAACTATAGATTCATTTACGAATGAGCTAACTCATATCTGGCATTTATTTTCAGGGAGGACTTAAAGCTGTAGTATGGACGGATTGCTTTCAGGTTAATACTAAAAAGTTATACTGTATTCAGATTCATCAGAAAATATTTTGAGAATCTTATATGGAGTTGATAATACTAGTGGAAGGATAGTTATTGTCATCGTTTTATTTCAAATCAATGTTTTGGTGAATTCAAACACCTAACGGAGTAATAATCCACTCTGAATGATTATACAAGAATGATGCTTTTGGAATTTCAGATTTTGATGATGTTTGCTGGAATGCTTGCAATAATAATTCAGGGATCAATTAACGTAGGCGGAATATCCCAAGCCTTCTCAATAGCTAGAGATCACGGTCGGATCGAGTTTTTAAAGTACGTTTGCAGGACTTGCATGTCTGTCGTATTCATATCGATGTTTGTCAAAAGGCGACATTTTAAGAACAATGGATATTAAATTTACCTTCAATTTAATTTCAGTTTCCAGATAGATCCGTTCATTAGACACACTTCAATCAACATGTTTTTTGGCCAAGGGATATTTTGGCTGTCTAATTACGGGACACATCAAACAACCGTCCAAAGATACTGCAGCATGGCAAGCTTGAAACAGGCATTTTTGTGAGTGACATTTTCATTGTATGAATTATGCTGGACAGTTTTGACGATCTTTTTAATTTTCATTAAAAAATTCATCAAAAATTTTCTAATGGCATGCTTTTTAATATTTTCAGAGCACTACTTTGCACGGCCCCATTGGTGAGGAATCAGATTACAGAGCTTGAGTATCCTTATTTTTTACCCAGACTTTGAATACGCATGTTTAATTATGATTTTTGAATGTGTGTTTGTATAGGTATCCTTTACAATGTCGCTGGCAATTTTGTGTGGGGTGGTGATATTCGCAAACTTTGCTGGTTGTGATCCCATCACATTGGGATTAATTAAACGGAATGATCAAATCGCTCCCTATTTTGTGTTGGAATTCCTGTCACCCACTTCTGGACTTATGGGACTTTTCATTGCCTGCCTGTACTCGGGAGCTTTAAGGTAAGCTTTGTAATATGATAATAAAGGACGAAGGAACAATGCGAAAACAATTACAAGGATTCATAATTATACTAAACACGAACCCCTCATTATTTAATCATTCATTGTGTTATTCTCAAAATAGTTTAAAGCTAGGTTTTCCTTGTATGACTCAATTAATTTTTGTCTGAAATTTCAATTCAGATTTAGATTCAGATTCAACGAGTGGCTGTAGAAGGGTTTTAGATGAAATGAGATGAAATATGTTTGGTACAAACCATAGAAATGGACAAACAGAAAGATCCTCCAACAATATGTCAAATCGTCAATGCCCTTTTGCATTTGACATCTTGATTTTTTATGTTGGAATGAAATAATTACAAATCTCAATTAATTTTGTAAAATCCAACCCTCCTACTTACCTCGACGATCAATTCGAAGATTATATCAAGCAGATAAAAATAATCAAATGTGCATCAAGAAACAAATTAATTTTTCATCTTAAGCATTAAAGTAAAAGGATCTGATGTTGTCAATGTTATTCCTCAAGGTCTATAAGAATGGTGTACAATGTGCAACAGATTGAGCAGTCACTGTGACTGTGGCAGTAGTGCAGTTTATGATATTATAACATGCCATCAACCAAATCCCGACCTTTACAATATAGTTTTATGCCAAGCTAAGACAATGTTTTATAGATTAAGACGAGCTTCATCTCACCGTAAAAGTATTAGAACCCTTACTGGAATAACTCTCTCGCATCTTGCCAATATCAAGCTCTACTATCCTGCATCATTAAGATTAAAATAGCTCCTTAAAATAAGAGTTTTTAGGCTGATGTATGTCAGATATGCCTGGAGTAAGCAATTGGTTCATTGCATTGGTTCAATTGATCGATTTTCGCGATAATGTATTTCATAACCGTTCTAAAACAACAGTACAATTTTACAACGATTTTGTATGTTTTATATGTAGCACAGTCTCATCGGGATTGAATTCTCTGGCAGCAGTAACATGGGAAGAAGCGTCGAAGGTCAAGTATTTTCAAAAGCTAGACGAGGGTCAACAGGGACAAGTGACAAAAATCATAGGTTGGTTCCCGATTTTATTGCCAACTTTTTGCGAGGCTTTTCACATAAATTACTAAACCATCCTCTAGTAAAAATAACAAACATGCCTTCTAGAAGTCACACGAACGAATGCCAACATCACTTTTTCTGTCAAGTCACAAAAGCAATAGTTTGTGCAACCAAAATTAAAGTGTCATTTATGAATGACTTATTACGGCATTGGATTTTTCCTTTTCAATGCCATTATCTGTTCTTTGGCGTGTTTAAAAGTTACCTTTACATTTTGAGCTTTTTAAGCCACTGCAATAATGATGGAAATCTTATACTTTAAGGATTAAGGGGCTTGTCATTGCCTAGTTATTGTCTGTTACTTATGCTGGCAGCCTTGTTCCCTTTGAAACCCCAAAGAGAGTATTTAATTGTGTACTACTTACAATATGATTCACTAATAAAATGAATTTGCAATTTAGGTTTTATTTATGGAGTATTGACTATTGGGTAAGATATATGGAGTGTAATTTTAAATTAAAAATAATAACTCTGGATTATTTTGTTATCTTGAAAGAATGACTATTTATAATCAAATTGCCTTTTTTAGAATGGGATTTTTGGCTGGTAACTTGGGTGGAGTCTTGAGTGCAGCTATTGTTGTAAATGGTGCGGTATCTGGACCCCTACTTGGGGTTTTCATTCTAGGCGTTTTGCTACCGTTCACCAACAGAATTGTGTGTAACTACAACTGTATTATATTGTACTTAAAATCGAAACGTTTAATATATCAAAGATCATTTGATGATTTATATTTGACAGGGTGCCATTTCAGGAATGTTGACAGCACATTTCGTCACGTAAGAAAACCGAAAATGCTGGAAATCAAAATAATGAAATTATATTGGCCTACATATTTAGCTCCTAACTGGGAAATTGGAAATTCACTACATGTTTTGTTACTTTAGGTTAGGAATAAGCATCGGAGGATTGTTATTAAATCATAAACATCCGACGCTTCCGTTCAACATTGACAGTTGCAGTAACGAAACGCTTGCAAAAGTATCAAATTTAACGGAGATTATGGTCAAATATCAAAGTCAGAATATAACCTCAATAGAAGGACTTGCTGATATGTGAGTAATTAATTCGAATTCATTTAGTTGTATAGAGAGTTTATTTACGGCTAGGCGCGCATCGTTTACAATTTCCTGTCCTTCTATTTTTAGAGAATGGCCGACAAAAATTTTTACCGTCAGTTACCTCCTATACCCTTTTATTGGAACTGCAATAACCGTCCTTGTTGGATCCGTTGTCAGTTTATGTACAGGTAAAGTTAATTTTTATTATTTTATATTAATCACAAAAAAACTAGATAGTTTCCACTTTCGACTAGAAATAAAATATTATATAGAATTTAGTTCAATGTGTAAAATTTCCGCAACTCTTAATCCCTGCGTTTATAATCAAAAACTTTGAAATCGGGAAAAATTCGAATCAAAACACGAATTGTGTTTTAGGAGGAAAAGGTAAAAGTTGAGAGTTAAATTTCGGATACAATATTAGTTTTAAATATTCAGTTGGAAAGCCAATCGAATGACATAATTCTAACATACATACAATGGAAAGAACAGTTCTTTAGATTATACTTCAAAAAGTTATTTTTTTATATATCATTACATTGTATTTTGTATTGGATTAAATTTGAAATTCAAAAGAATTACACTGAAGAAAATAAAAAAATGTAAAGCGAATTGCCAAACAATCTGTTTACTTTCACAGGTCCAACTGAACTGACAGAGGAGCAAGAAAAATACACCCATCCTCTCATTGTTCTGGTAAATCGGAAGTTAAAACACCGAAAAACGGATAAAAGTTACGTGAACCCTAAAAATCGGAATAGAGGAATCTCAGCTGGTTCATCGGAATGGAGTAACTGAACGAAGAGTTATCCGTTTGAGTCCAATGAACCAACAATCAATGGCAACCCAAGATTTTTTATGAACACTAAACCGATGTTTTTTTTCGACTCGACTACAATAAAGTCGTATATCTTGCCAAATAAAAATCGAGTTTGTCAATTAAAATGACCTTTGCCTCTTTGTTACCATATATGCTATCGCCAACAATACTACAGCTAGATATTTTACGACTATTGTTTTTCATAATTACGTCTGAATAATTGGTTGCTGCGATGTTTGCAATTTTCGAAGTTCTTTGTACCTTCGCTTCGACTCAATTTCTCCGATGATTGACACTTTCCCTATAACTAAACGACAGAAACAATAAGTATGTCAGGCTATTTTAACTCCTGTGAAGTAAATCATGACGGTTCTTTTTAAACAAACCAGCATATGGAAGTCTAACACGGTGTAATCTAATTTTAGAACTCTCAATTCCTTCCACACATTATTTACATGTACTTGATTTCTTGATGGACGGAGTATTTGTTTTTCAAAAGCAAGTGTTGCATTCATCCTTCAGAAATAATATCCGAATGACCATGATCGGTTAAACTGGAATATGTAGGCTAACAGGCGTCCTTCCCGAATGGCATGCGGTGTTGAATTCATCTTGAACAATCTAGCAACAGGATATTATGCTTATCCTCGGAATGAGAAGAAAGCATAATAGTAGAGACAAACCAAAGTACTCATCTGTTCACTTTTACGAAAAGATCGACCTGGAAACTCAGTAAAACGGAAGAATACGACCAAACGACCCGTCGTCTTTCAATTAGCTTTCAATTGGGACCGATCCAAAAGCTAAACTCCCCCGGAACATTTTATTATTCTAGTCGTTCTATCTCGGCTAACTGTTTGTTATCTTATCTTTGCTTACCACTGTCAAGACATTTTCTTTAACAGCGACTACCCCTTAGTAAATGCCCTACATTAGCTTACTTCTACTCGGGATCTACTGTTTTAAACAACTCCGAATTTTAAGTTCAAAGATAGTCATATTTAGTTTTTTTTTGTTTTGTTGGAGTAAACGCTCTATAGAATCGAACTGCGAATAATTTACAAACCGAAATCGTTAGTTAGTGCACATTAAATGTGAAGTGAAAACATGGGTTCCCATTATGCCACGCGGAATTAAGCCTGTGTTTGTGTTCATTAAATGGGATGGGACTGTAAATGAACTTAACGGGATTGGAAAATAAGGAAGAATACGTTTGTTAGACTTTCGGTTTCAATTCATTTCTGAAAAGACGAGCAGAACCGATTATTTTTCATCTCAACTGAGCAATAACAAATGTGACGAGTACAATCATGTATTCTCAATTTCTTATAGGAAAGGGATATAAATAAAGTGAAATACGAACTTGGAGTGAATAGGACTTATCACACATCCAATCCAGTCAACTGCTTTTGTATCTTGAATTCTTGAAACTTAAAAAACAGGCAAATTAAGTCATATCTTGGGTGGATTTCAAAGCCATCGTCGGAGTCTGCCATTTATACATCTGACCTCACGCCGTGATAATTTAATTACGAATCGAATTAGAAAATCAACGAAGTCTTATATAGTGTCTAAAATCAAAACTTCGGTGTTGTGCGATCCTTTATCTGTCATTGTAGAGTCCTTCACTATTGAATAGTCTCCGTCTTTTGTCTAGTATTTGTTTAAATTTTACTGTGGTAAACTCTAGTTTTAGTCATTAAACGGATGCTATCTGAAAACGACGTTAAAATCCCAAGTGCATTAATTAGCTTAACAGCTTGTCAAGTGATCTGTACAATTTGGTTTTGCTAAAGTGAGGATATATATTTTTAAAGTGGTCAAAGTCTTTTGGAGACTTTTCCTATTAGTGTCTTGTCAATTTCTTTTAGTTATATCACGATTCTGAATGGATGAATTGTTGAAAACCCTGAAACATCTAACCATACCTGGATCTACAGATCCCCACATTGATTCAGAATGGCTCTCCGATTTTGTCACACATTGGTAAGTTCAGTCTCCTTCTCCATAATTTGTACCTAAACATCCATGATATCAACACAAATAGATAAGCTCTACACAACAGGAAGTTATTTTTTCAACAACATGAAAGCGGTAGTTATTTCTTTGGTGACATTTTTTACCTGTAAACTCCAATTAGATTTCTCTCAGTCGTAACATATTGGTTACAACCTTACAACTCAAAACAAACGTCCAAATTTGAGACTTATCAAACGAAATTTGGACTTCCAAATTCTCACAGGTTGCAAAGGCAAAAACGTGCTCTGTTTGACATTAGTTGTGGTTGTTCTTGATGCCACATGATTTACCAGGGGACTTATTTCGGGGTGTAGCATTTCATGGAGCCATCTTAAAACGTATGAATTTTTTATAAAGGAATTTATTTAATCTTATAAGCTTTAATCTTAATTTGGGGAACATAAAGAATATACTTACAATTAGACATAAAACTTTATTGTCATTGAAATTATAATAGTACTTTCCATTTTAGTAATTCCGATTAACCGCAAGTACAAGTAGACGCCACTTTCATCGAACCAAAATATAAATGCAATCATCTAATGACGATTTACATATCCCATGGATTGGATGTCACTTCAAGGTGACAAGGACGACGTTTTACGATATTTAATTAAATTCTAAATTGATATAAGTCTATTTCCCAATCGCTTTAAAATTAGTTCAACTTTCAACTTTCATATTATTAAGCCAAAAACAATGAAATTATTTAAAAAGTCTATCACTGATTTACGTGTTCGATGTTTTTGAAAAATACATTTATTTATACCTTCTTATCTCTTAATATAGAATGTTAGGTTCAGTATCAGGACATGAATGCCAGAATTTTTACTTGTTGATTTCGAATTCAGACCCTGCGTTGTTTCGTCTACTTGAAACCTCATCCTGCGTCTCAAGTAATGACAAAAAAATTCAAAAAACAGTTTAAATTCAACATAGAAATGCGTAGTAAAAATGTAGACTTTTATTTTAATAGAAACTCTCAGCCTATGCCAAGAAAACCATAGCCAATTTAAAAATGAGTACAATAAGGTTGTCAACATTAAAGAATTATTTCCGAGACGTTGATTTCTAGAGACAACACTAGTTTATATTCCACATTGAATCTATTCTGTAGACTAATGAAGTGACGGGATTGTTTTTTTGCAATAGAAGGATGACAGTAAATATGATGATAGGACGCAGCAGGGATAAGTATCCCTGATAAACCTTTAAAATGCATTACGATTAGGTCATGCGACGGGAGGTAATATAGACGAGAGGTAACAGGCCTGTCTAGGTCGAAGTGTTTACAGGAGGTAACCAAATCGTGTTATATACTGTCTTAACCTTTAAAACTTATAATGCATCCTAGCGAGGCGAGACCACTTATTCTTATCCTTCGATTTACAAATGCATAAGAGGCAGTTAGCGAATTTATCGAAGAATAAGATGTTATTTATCCATACGCTCTATTCAATGAAATTGTATTTGATACTCTCATGTGGATTAATTTTCAATGTACGTGCAATGCACCATGCAATACAACTTATAGCTAATAATAGTCCTACTTTTATTTCTATTTCCAAATGTGTAAGAAATCGCTAGAAGAATCTGAAATTCTGATAATTTTACATTGCCAAATTTTTGGACTAAAGATCGATCGACTCCTCTTGGAATAGGAACGGAATGGGCACACTACTGTCCCTTGTCTAATCGTTTCACTATAAATGACATATTGGTTAATATCGATTCCGATTGAGATACCAATTGATTTCGAAATGATGGCTCATTCGAACTTCGAAATATGACAATAAAATTGATCATAGTGTTTTTTTAGTTATTCGACCATTTGAAGTAAAACTATTAACACGAGGACGTCTTACTTATATGCAGTTATCGTATTTAGTCTTAATGCTTTAGATTTAGAGCTAAGAAATAGTAAAATATTATTGGTATCTACGTACCTTGAAATCGTTCATACATCGCATATTTGATTATGAATAACTCGACTTCAATTTTAACTTCAAACTCTTGATATTTGATTTTTCAGGGATTTTCAATCACGATAGAACATGTATGCATAATTATGCGGGCTTACTTTTAATTTAATTAATCTAATTTTAGAATGAGTTCAAACATGTGAAAGTATTGCATAGGTTTTTGAACAGATTCTTTAGATAAACCCCGAAAATAAAAAAAAACAATTCCCCAGACCTTCAATTGTTTGCCAGGAAAGTCATGAGTGGTAACCAACTTCCTGCCTCCTCATGGGGGGACCTGCAGGGTACCGAGCTATGCATTTTATAAACGTATCCTGGCAATCCTGGGGTAGAACTCGGCGATTCCCTACGATGTTCTTCCCTGACAATAAAGCTACTTTCAATACAAATATGCCGATATAACAGTGTTGTTATCCAAGCAGCAAGTGGCTCATGCCAAGCATTTCGTGGCTTCGGGACCAACAAGTCTCTCGGACTTATTCCTCCAAACATGATTTTAATTCCGGTTTTGGCATAAATTCTGGACAAACCTACCAGCAGAATTGTTTCCGTTCCCGACTTTTACAGTTCAATAACCTAGCTATAATCTTGAACGACTGGAGTAACCAAGCAGTATCGGTGCTTCAGAAGTTTGGCATTTCAGTATATATATGTGTCTGCTTTAATTGTCGAAAAAGAGTAAATAACCAAGATCTGTCTATTTGTCTACTTGCTCCCGTGCAAAACTAACTTCCGTGTAGTTTAACAATCAGATGCACGGCGGCGGCAAAATGAAAGTGCGAGTGCTATATTGGAAGTCGAAAAAATATGGATGATGAGAATGAACCCAAGCTAAAATTAGCTCGATATGTAGATTACAAATTGGAAGTTAGAAGAACCACTTCTTATGGGTTTAAAGCCTACTGCATCCCTATTCCCATATGATGTCAAGCGTCAGTAGTCGTCCCTGATGGCTCAGAAGAGACTCGACTGGGTTCGCAACAGAAGACAGACTAAGTGGCTAAAATCTCCTTGGAGAAGTATCGAATCGGGAGTCCTCCTATGTAGAAGCTTCTTGCGAAGATTTTGGCAAAGCAATTTCCGCACGTTGTTGGTTGTTGTGGATTTGGTGGGAAGCGGAAGATGGATATATTATGCTCTTAATGTACGGTGGAACAACATGAGTCTTTTCCTAACGTCTATCTCTTTTTTATTAACCAAAATCTGATCAACTTCCAAAGGGCTTTCGTCCTATAATAATATTACGGCTTCTCACATATATTAAAATGGCTTTATCTGTTTCTTCGGTGGAAAGTTGCGGAGCGGAGCTTCATTTGCAACATTAAAAAAACTTTTCCGGTTTCCCTTCTCGTAATTTTTGCATTTCATTGCATAATCCACAGTCGAGTAGTTCAGAGCCGTTCCCCTGCTATATTATATTTAAATTGTCAACCGGACCAATTTGTGAGGAAACAAACGTAGAATCTGCCTTGGCTATAGTTTTAACGTGTTCTCAAATTTCCCTTCGGAGTCGTACCTCAACAGTTATTTTGTTCTGCATCTTTAATTGTACCCCTTCCAAGGATAGTGCTTGAACCGTTCATCGATTTAGTTGTCACAACACAACAGGAACCTTCAGTAACGTAGATTCAAAAATTGTACTGCGTTCACGATGCCGAGACTGACGTTTACTAGCAACTAGCAACCATGTCATTCTTATTGCAACCTGAGTAATGGAGACTTCGGGACCATTTTAAATACGGATTTATTATAGCTATTTAAGTGTCATTATAAGCAAGGACAAACAAGTAGGATCCTTGGGGCTGCAAGTTTAAGATGCATTATGTGCAGGGAATGATTAGGTGAAAGCACGAGGTTTATTGTATTTATTGCACAAGACGAACTGTCTATCAATTAACGACTGATATTTACGTCAGAGATTTATCCGCAAGTACTTTTACATCTGGTTGCTATTTTAAAGTATTACATGATCGACGAAAACATGACGAAGGCTTTTCCTTGCAAACAATGGAGAAATTCCGCATTACGAGACGGATTTTGTATTTGTTGAGGCAGGCAGAAAAGAGGCAGTTTCATTAGGTTAGATTATAATATTCTTTTGTACGGGTCCTCCGAATCGGGCCAAGTTAGTTATTTTGTTTTGTCAGGAGTGAATTAATCGCATCCACATTTTGTCTCAAAAATACTGACTCCTCTTACATCTGTCAGCATGTTTGGATTTTTATTTAAAAAGAACAGGAATGGTTCGGAAAAGGAGTCTAAAGGGCAGACTAGGCGTTTGTCTAAAGACTTGCATAGTAGTACTGGCAATACTGATGCCAGCGACAACAATGTGTCCCTTCTATCAGTTCTATCCGACCCACTCACCTTTCAGCACTCTTTAAATTCTGTGTCATTGTCAACCGACTCGTTATATCCGTCCACCAGTGACAGTGGCAAGGAATCCGGAGACTCTCTGATTCTGAATCTAGAGTCTTCCAACACAAGCCTTACAAACCCGCATCAAAGCAGTGGTCAGTTAGTGGAATTGAAATCTCAAAGCCTAACAGAAGACGATCCGATTGTTTTCATCGACGAGTCGCCTTCGGAACTAGACAGTTGTTGTGGGCATCCGTTTTTCGAAACCGTAGTGGACAACAAGGGCTGCGCAAACTCGAAGTTGGCAACAGTTTTCTTTGTTCATTATACTTGATTCATAAATGGGATGTGTCATTGAAAGTGATTAAATTATAAGAAAAACCTGGTTTCCTCCAACTAGAACAGACTAAATTGAAATGAAATATGTTCAAGGTTGTTGGATTCATGAGGAGTACTATTTTAAGCATATCCGGTCCAAGAATAAGATACTCTATTTATTTCATTTTGCAGGAGACAACTAACCGAAGCCGAGCGAAAGGCAATGGTCCAACTGGAAGAAATAAGATCGAGACTCATTTCTAAAGAAACAGAATTAAGTTTACTCCAAGCCGATATCAACATGCTCTCTGTAGATCGGGACGACAAAGTACAGGAAATTGAAGGTTTGTGGTTTTGTAATTAGCAATTTTCGGAAATTTAAAATCGGTTTTGTCAGTTTTAATTTGTGGAACTTTGGTTTAAAATATTTCTTTTCGAATGTGATTTTTTCGAAATCAGGACTAACGGCGCAGTTGAGTTTACTCAAGTACGAAAATGAGTCCTCCCTAAAGAACATTCAGAAATTCGAAGTTGAGTTGGAAGATCTGAGAAGGCAAAACAATCAGTTATCAGATGAACTCCTGAAAAAGACTGGTAAGACGGTTGGTTTCAAACTAATTTCGAGTGAAATTAAGAATGCCTCAACTTTTACTACAACTTGTAAGAGTTTTTATGACAAGCTTTACATAAAATTAAATAGCTTTTAATATCTTCGGACAGATTTTCTTAAGTCATCATTTTAAATTGAGTATTCAAATAAATGTTGGAATTTCATTTACTAACAAATAAACGGGTTTAAGTTTAAAGCCTGTCAACTTTAACTTTGTTTTCCTCAGAAAATTGGGGTAATGCACATTCTGCTTATTCATGTCATCATTAAGCTGAGTTAAGATTTCCTAAACCACGAATCTAAGGAACCTGTCTGTCAGTCTTGGAGACATGGGATTATTATATAGGCATTATGTAGAAGTTTACAACTTCATACGTCAGGCAATGCCCACCTCTTCTGTATTTCCGACACGAAGGAAACTCGTCATCAGTTGTAAATTGGACATCCTTGACATGGTTTGACATTTATGAACTTTAAACATTTCAGAGCAATTGAAATGCGTGGAAAAAGATTCTTCAAACTCCGACGATGTGAGTGGGGAATTAAGTCTGAAAATAAAAGAACTAAACGAAAAGATCACGGAGTTAGAAATGGAACGCACTAAATTGATCAATGATCGAGTCTCCTCTGAAACGATGAAAGAAGATCAGATTAAAGGGCTGCAAGGTGCACTGGACGATGCTCTCGAAGCAAAAATCAAGTTAAAGAATAAATACGAGAAGGAAATTCGAGATTTACAAGGATCCAATTCCAGTCTCGTCGATGATTTTGAATGGAAACTTCGACAAATCGAATCCACGTGTAAAAAGAAAATTCAGGAAAAGGATAAGCAGGTTTGTACGAATGAATGCTTTCACAAAAATTTTGAAGTTTTAAACCGTTTCCGTAAAAACCATATCATTTTATCATTCACTTTCTGATACTGTTTGTGAAGCATGGGCCCGTGTACCGAGTTTCCTGTCAACACTATTTCCCAATCAATAGCTGAAATTTGTTCCCTTGATTTATTTCACTTATTCAGTTTTTAATGTCTATTTATATATATTACAAGGTGATATATTCTGTCACGTCAACTGTATGCGTTTATTTGTGCATATGTTTTCAAAATTCAAGGCGACGGTCATGGAAGCCTTAAACTTAGATTTAATAATGATAAGCCACGATAAAATTGGAAAGTTTCCAATCTACAACCTCATTTTTACTTTAGCCGTAGTGTAGCCTGCCAAGCAATATGACATAAACAAACTACCGAACTCTTAAGTGACAAAAATGAAATTCATCCATCTTGACTTTTTAACCCCGTTGGCGTTACTACTATTGTACACTTTGTCGACTTTGCTCTTGTCAAAAGGAATATCATTAGTTCGGATTTCTTAGAAGTATGAGTGATTAATTATGCTAGATTATCTATCTTTAAAAACAATCCTAATATTTAAAAGTTTTCGATATCTTAATTGCAGTACATTTTTGATTTCCTTGGCAAAATTGAGCTTAGCAAAATTACGAGTCCCAGAGGTAACATTTGTCTCACATGATTGCATTTTCCTATAATCATTGTCTTTGAAGATATGCCAGATGAACAAGTGCCAACGAATGATTCTAAATTCTAAGATAGAGTTTAATTTACGTCAATGGTGCGTACAACGAGTTTGTCAGTCCCGTTTCCGCTTAACACGTATTGAAAAACGCATGATCAATTAAATCAAATTAGGCTCATCGACAGAATCAAAAAAAGTTAAATTCGTTGATGGCACATTGACTTAAAATGCACATTTCTGGTTTAAAATATTTCAGATTGAGGAAAAGGTAAAAGAAGCGAGGGATATATCGTTAGTTGACGTCACTTCGGAGAAAATAAAACTTGAAGCTGAACGAAAAGCTGTAGCCGACCAATTACGACAGGTAAGAGCTTCGGAACATTTTCCCCATTCCTGTCCGGATTTTAAATAGAAAATATAAGTTATAATCTGGGCCGTCTGAGAGACTGGAGGAAAAGTATACGTAATACGAAGTAAATAAGAAAATTAAAAGATCAAACGAATTTTAAACGGTTGCCGAGCCTTGGATTTCCCAAAACTATATAGTAAAAGTTAATCTAACGTACATGTTTGCTGAATAACGATAAAAAAAACTGTAATTTATTGACTTGTCTGATCATACAAGTCTAAATAGATGTAAACTTCCGGTTTCTTCCGAACATTTATTCAATCATAGTCTAAAAATAGCAGATGGAAAAATTCCAGAATGAACTGAAATGCCAAAGTTCGTTAAAATTTCAGGTTGCTCATTTCAAAGCCTACGAGGTGGAAGTGACTCAGTTACGAGGAGTAACTCACGAACAACAGAAATCGTTAAGAGCCGCAGCCCGACAACTCGATCAATTAAAATTCAATGAAAAGATTCTGCAGGATGAACTTCGGGGCCTTAAGACGCTATTAGAAAAGGAAAAAACTCATTGTCAAGTGATAACGAATTCAGCTCAAAGGCGGCTGGATCTCCACGAGGAAACCCTCAAGTCGAAATTGGAGAGACAAATGAGTGAAGTAAATGCGAAGGTTTGTCATTTTGCAGAGGATTTTTCTGTACAACAATGCATTCATGTGCCTTTTAATGCTGTCTTTAAAAATCCAATCCTTTGAACTGTAAAGTGGGAAAACAAATTAAGAGAAGAATGTGCGAAACTGAAGCAGGATTTGTCCCGGCTCCAAGTGGAGGAAAAACATTTAGCTGAGGAGTCAATGAAATCACAAATGGAGCAAGGGATCTCCATTGCCAAACAAAGCTGGGAACGTGCTCGGCAAGATTTGGTTCAAGAGGTAGAATTGTAGGAAAAAATGGGTTGGCAAATGTATCGTGTACACATTGTGTCAAGCTGGACTTGCTTTTGTAATCCCTTACAGATATCGAGACTGAAAGACCAAATCGCGGAAAAGGAGTCAACATGTCACCGAGAAATCGCAAAGGCAACAACCTTAATTGACAGAGACAATTGGGAACTTCGGAGAAGGGTTGAAAAAATGGATAACGCACATTCGGAGGAAATTGAATCCCTCAAAGAAGCACATGCTGAAGAAATTGGTATTGTACCACCAAAAAATCGTTCATAGTACAATTATTTCTAGTTCATTGTTTATATAGACTAACAAGAAGAACAAATCCGTTTCCTCTAAGGATAAAATATATCTGTCAATCTTAAATTACTAGAGTTGCTGAGAACCAAATACGACAATGCGTTGTTCCAGCTGGAAAAATTAAAAAACAAGGTTGCGGAATTTCAAAAAACATCTCGATCAACGGACTCGGTTGAGACTGAAAAGGACTCTGGATTCATAGCAGGAGAAAGCTCACAATCGATCGTTGATCATACTAACAATGTAATTGGGCTCTGACATAATTATTTTTATTTGCCTGTAAGGGTTTAATAAAATCATACTCTTATTTCCATCATTCCAGGATGGTTCGGAATGTAGTTCGGAGGAAGAATCCGAGGAAGAAAGTGAAGAGGAGGAAATGGACGAAGAAGAAGATGAAGAAGAAGGAACAAAGACCAAAAGTTTGTGCACCGAAAAAGTCGACACGGCTGCAGAAAATCCAAATAACTCAATCGTGGAGCTCCGAGAAGAAGTTGCAACTCTACAAGACTCAATCGAGACCCTTACATTAAGTCTTGTAAAGAATGAGAAAGTCGAAGGGCAAGGGAGTATGGAAAGTTCCAAACTTTTCGATGAACTCGACACACCCGCATTGATCCCAAATGAGAGCGAAACCAGTGAGTCCAACACATCCGAAATTGAGAACTCATCGACGAGATCTCAAATTTCAAGTGAAACTGACGAGTCTGAGTAAGTTGGATTTTAGAAGCTCAATGAGTTATCAAATACTATTTTAATTATTATCCTATACATATTTATAAGTTTTACAAAATATCTTTATGTGTGTTTACATTATATGTAAGTATTAAAATCATGTTATGATGAATTCATTATTTTTTGATCATTCATATGCGGTTTTTATACTCAATATTTCTCATGACAAAATCCATGGAGAAAGAGTGAAGGCTGTAGCATTTATTTCGGAACTGGAACTTTCTGAATAAAAATAGATTTAGGATTCAGTTTATGGAATCGTTAACTCCGCTGAAAGGAGAGATGACACTTTGACTTTTGAACTAAATTTAGGTAGAAACATTATTTTTCACCAAAAAACTAATAATAGTGTAATAAATTTTCCAGAGATGGGTTTTTCCTCATTTTCATAGAATTTAACGGTTTCGTCTTACGTGTGAACAGTAGTCCGTATGAAATTTCATGGTTTAATAATAAATTACTGGTTAATGACGCAATTTTGCAATTTGACTGTATACCAATTTACATTTTCAACCGTCAAACAACACGATTATCTCCATATTGTTGTAAATTGGAATTGAAATCGGGTCATCCGACAATCTGCTTTAAACTTTTGGAATAGGCCACTTCACCCGAAAATAGTTCACACTTCCTATATTCTTTAGGTTTAAATTAGGGCAAGTTCACCACCCTCTATAGTTGACTAACATTAATAGCTTCCGAACTTTTATGCGAAATTGTGTTTATATATTCTGAGAAATTTTTTACAACCAAATACGTCTGTCATAAATTCAATGAATCATATGAATTTTACAAACAAAACATTTCTGTTGACAAATTCGTGGAGAGGAAATGCGTCAAAATCCGTTAACAGTTTCTGTAATTCAATCTTGACTATTTTAGTACAACCAATATAATCCTTAATTGTTTAGTTAGTTTTTTATTAGTTTTTTCTTTTGAACTGATTTGCTACATGTGAAGACACGATTTTTTCTGCAGAATATTCAGTGTTTACCTATCTGGCTTTTTTAACGATTTTTAAATTCAAGTCGTAGTGATCATGAATATTCTGCAAAACATAAAATTGAATTAGTCAGAGCTGAAAGATTATGAAAAATCCTAGAAATGCTTGTTATGATGTATTAAGTTGCATAGGGTCTTTAAATATGAAGCCATATCGCAGGCATAGCCTGAATATTAAACTAATACAATATAAAGCTAACGTCACAAAAGAGGCATCAGAAGATTATGTGCATCTAAAACAAAACAATATGGCAAAGAACGAGCTAAAATTGATTCAAAGTCTTAAATTTCAGTAAAGAAGGCTTAATATTCCATTAGCTTTATTTAAGTCTATTCGTTAAGTTTAATTAATGATTAATTAATGCATTTCTGAATAGTTTCTGATAGAGTTTTATGTTATTGTTTTTCTTTACAGCTTTTCACCTTTTTTATTGATAGGTGTGATTCCACTCCTTTCTTATTTGTTTTTCCAATCCATCCTCGTCGTCTTCTGGACATTTTTCGTTCTTTTCGCTTACCAACTCTCGCGAACAGAGTCCAAAAGCAAAAAAGAATGAAATGATCCGAACCTCTCTCTGTTTCTTCAACTCGTCGCGATGTTATATTTCACTAATCTTCTGTTTCACGTACGTATTCCATTCTTTATCTTTACTATTTGTAAGCTCTCTCCAGTCTCTCCTCTCTTTTGTACACCCATCTTATATCTTGTGAAAGCATCGTCTTGTGTGTTTGTTATGTGGCTCTTTTTTATTACTGTGATATTTTTTGCCAGTATTGAGCACGGACATAATTGAGCTTTGATAGCTTGGTAGGTTCATAGCTGGAAAAAATAATTTACAACCAATTTCATCTTTGTCATAAAATTGTCTTTCCTGATGGTTAAATGGTGACTTAAAATATGCGATTTTTTCCCCTCAAAATCTTAATAGTACCTATACTTATTAACTGAAAACTGTTTAGTTCTAAACCTTGTGTTGCGACTAGAATCATTATCATGGACTCATTAAAACTTATTAGTACTTTTGTATATAGAGAATGCGGAGAAGTTCCAGTTTCATGACAATCATGACACGGAAATAGACACATTTTTGGATCAAGTCATTTAGTAGGGCTGCTTTTGACCATGGTTCTTGTTCCTTTCATTGATTTTTGTTTCCCATCGCAAGTTTTTACCGGTCCTTCAAAACCCCTATAGGATTACGAATTTCTAGCATTATGAATTCGATAAAATTCAATGTATCCATTTTAATCATTTGTTTTCAATCGATCGTCGATTTCTGGTTGATAAATGATGCAGTACGAACGACTACTTCAAAAACTATATATCGTCGACCCAACAAAAAATTTCAATGTGTTGTGTTAATTGAATACACAAAACCTTCAACGTTACGAAAAACGAGTGATTTATTTAGTAATGAGTTATGATCTTCGCTTATTACTATGCTTTTGTTTTTGCAGGGACGAGTAAGGAACGGATTTCGAACTTTAACGAACTACACACATTCATTCAAATTCAACTCAATTCAATTCAAGAACAAAGAATGTAAAGTGGGTACTCTCTGTTTCTTTTTAGTGGTTAAGAAACCAATTTACTTTGTAATTTTGATTTGTTTGAAATATTTGCTGTAATTTAAAGTGTATTTAAAATAATTTACATTACTCATTGGGAAATAAAGTAACGCATTAATTTTTTAATGTCAGCCGGCTTCGGCTGTTTTTTATTTCTGATTCCTTTATCCTTATAGAGGATAATCGATAAAAATGAATATTTAGGTTTTTATCGATGAAGTTTTAAGGCAGTTTGAATTGAATTTTATTGTTCGGTGTGTTACAGTACTGTAGACTCCACCGTATTTCTTTAGATATACGTTTTTCGAAATAGATCTCCCCCCTCAAATATTTAATATATGTTTCAAATGCGTTAAAATTCAAAATTGTAAACTTGAACTTAATGTCTACTTCTGACATTTTGATGCAATACACGGGACGAAAACTGGCATTCAAGAAATCAAAAGAACATTGTCTGCCATTTTATGACAGATTCTTTATCAGATTGAAACTTTTCTCATCCATATGAAAGTATGCATCTTCTAGGAATCCCACCAATTGGGAAGGGTTGAAGAAGAAGAACCCCAGAGTACTTGTGTAGAGGAATCCGGTAGTACTACTATCACTACTATCAGTGTCAATTTGAATCTCTTGTATTTATTAAAGGGTGAAACCCTTTAATGTTTTTACTTTGTCTGTCTGTCTGTCTGTCTGTCTGTCTATCTGTCTGTCTGTCTGTCTGTCTGTCCGTTCGCAGCATAACTCTTGAACGGGTGAATATTTTAAAATTCTTTTTTCGGGAAACCATCCATGACCTTCCAGCGGAGACTGGGTTCGTTTGTGGACCGTGCAGGTCAAAGGTCAAGCGGGTACGGTCAAGGGTCACAGTTTTTTTTAAATAGCAACCCTAGATGTGTACTGTATCGTTGGGATGGTTGGGTCTAGTGTTGTTTAACGAGGTATATAATTTTACTCTATGGTTGGGGAAATGTGAGAATCTTTAAGAAAACGACTCTAATGTGACGGGTAACGATGTCAAGTGTAATTTGACGTATTTTTCGTGTGGTTTCACCCTTTTATGATGTGCGTTTGTAACGGTTTATTCATTCTTCGATCCTGATGTGTTTTTACGAGAGTCGAATAGACAGAATTAGCGAATCATCTAAAATAGAATATTACTTACTGTTCATCTATACAGCTATGAACAATTGTATATTAATTCGATAACACTTAAACTCTGCCCTGCTTAAACGCAATATAGTTAAGATTTTAAAACTTGGAAACGTTTAGGTAATGAAGTAATTAATCACAAGATCTCAATTGGCCCCTAGCTAATTTCTGATTTCAACTAACATTGCGTTTAATACTCCGTTTGAGGGGTCCAAAACTTTATTCTGTATTAATCCCCTATATGACTGACTTTATCTGTATGTTTTATGGATCATGTAATACTAGGCTTAATTAGTAACAGCGTGAAGTACTAATATGACAGCTACTTTTGTTTAAAATAAGTAAACCCGGGATTTGGTAATTATGTGATCTTTTTATTTATTTAATGATGAATTAAAATGCACAATTTTCAATTACTGGGTTACTCCTCCTCTAATATTCAATTCCAAAAGGCCAATATTTATGATCCTTTGCCCATTCCAGAACGCATCCCCTTCCTGAACAATCAAAGCTATTGATGTAGTCCATGTCTTCCTTCTCCAGTTCGAAATCGAAGATGTTCATGTTTTCCATCAACCGAGTTTTGCTAACCGTCTTTGGAATCACGATAACTCCTCGTTGTGCCTGCATTACATACACATTTGGAATACATCAAACTTGTTCTTCAAATAATATCTAATTGTAAGTTGAACAATGATTGATGGATTGCAAACTGACATTCCAACGAAGGACGATCTGTGCAGGACTTTTGTTGTATTTCTTTGACAAGGAAACAAGTTTTGGATCCTCCAGTAACTTCCGATCTGTTGGCTTGGCCCATGGCCTATCCGCAGACCCCAAAGGACTGTACGCAGTGACAACAATCCCCTTTTCTCGACAGAATTCAATCAACTTTGTTTGGTTTAAGTAGGGGTGGCATTCAATCTGTACAAGGGATTGGCATATCATTTTGTACTATATCTTGATGACAATATACGAAGACAAAATTAATAATAACATAAATTATAAGCAATAAATAATACCTGGACATTGGCAGGCTTGATGGTAGAGTTAGCCCAAATCCGTTGGATTTGCTGGCTGTTGAAATTAGAAACTCCGATAGTCCTGACCAATCCCTTTCTCACGCACTCTTCCATAGCCTTCCACGTATCGAGAAAATCAACATCGCTGTAGATAAATTTGCCATCTGCATCTTTAGGGAAGAGTTCCCTGTCCTCAATGTACCCCATGGGCCAATGAATCAAATACAGATCCAGGTAATCCACGCCAAAGTCAGTCAAGGACTTCTTTATTCCCACCTCAACCAAGTCGGGTCGATGGAAAGTGTTCCAAAGCTAGAAGATCGTGCAAAGCAAAGGGATCGGGCGATGAGTTAATAAATATAAATATAGATTAGATGGATGGACATTTTCTTCAACAATACCTTGCTAACAAGGAAAAGATCCTCTCGCTTTACGACACCTTCCTTGATTTTAGCCTGAATGGCTTCCCCGACTTCAGTCTCGTTGGAATAGGCAAGTGCCCCATCGATCATTCTGTACCCGACATCAATCGCATCTTTAACGGCTGCAGTCACCTCCCCAGGCTTGGACTGGTCATTGAATTAAAACATAATTTTATTTAAACCTTTGGTTTTAAGAGTCAGAATTTTCCAAAACTTTTGGGACATAAGGGCTTTGGATTTAATGCCCTACTACTTATTTATTACAACTCATTTGTTCTGACTTTAAAACTCCTATCAACAATCATATAGAAATCTTGACAATTTTTGTATTTCCAACAAAGCTTGCCAAAAAAAGCGAATATTTATTGAATTTGTTCTGTAAATTAGCAAATATCCAAGCCACTAACCAGCATTGAAGATAATAAGGGGTTTATATATTTTTTAACGTATAGAATTGATAAACCAAAATCGGGACATCAAAGTTAGATTTTGCTTATGCACATAATGCTAATCTAATTAATGCATGGATTTATTTTCCGGGTTCATTTTCAACATCCAATACAAATAAATACTTTGGAATAACGGAAGATCTCACAGAAGTAATGGCATTTTAGTGTGTGATTTCAAAACTGCGATGGAGAAATTCGACGAACATTGGGCAGAAGATACATTTCAATAACAAAATTACCATTCATATAAACAGAAAATAGCATGTGGAGCGTATGCAATACCTACAAGATTATAAATCCATTGTGGTAAGATTCCCTAACGACTTGTTGACAGCCTTTCGGTACTTAAATCGATTGGAAAGGCTGCGTTATCTCGTTTATGCCCAACTATTATCGATGGATATTAGTAATCGTTGTTATGGAGGATGTTATTCCGGGTATCCAGGCGTTCTCATGACAAAAGGTTAAGATCGCCAGAGTGTGAGAAAGTATCATTGTTTACTTTCTTTATGGTAATTACAAAACACAAGATCGAATTATACAAGTACGGGAAATGCTATCAAGGGTTCTGTGAGTCATATTAAATTCTTAGGGCATCTCTGAACTCACAATCAGTATCTTCATTACGACTTTTGCCTATGAGTATATCACAAAATGCATAAAGTTTAAAACAATTGTATAGGTGGTTTTATTGGTGATGCTGTATCAGTTCAATTCAAACCCATCCCAGACAGATCAATTGCAGGATTATGAGTGAATTAAAAATTATCAAATAGCCATTCCCAGCATCCCAGCTTACGCTTTCCACCTTCGTTTATGTTTGTCTTTTCTGACTGATCATTATACAATACACAATACGTAATAAATATTTTAATATTCTCGTCAACCTTTGTGATGGCTGTTTAATCTTTTTCCCAGCTTCTATCAAAGTGCCGTCTTTATCTCGGAAAATATATGATCCGACTTCACAACTTGTTTAAAATGGAAATTATCAGCAGTAAATTTTAGTACTAACTTTATACAATAATTGAGGGCCCGCAGGTCTCAATTTCATCAGAATTTGTATACAATATCGAAAATTCTTTCAGCTTTTGTCTCGTAACGAAATTTAGTTTATTTGGTTTCTGCTTAACCCTTAAAACCGGATTACTTTTGTATGGACGTAAACCATGTAAATATTTATTATGCAGTGAACTTTAATTGTACAAATAAAAAACCCAAGTTCATAAGGTCGGTCAGGGTCATGCTACAACTACAACGCCTACACTTGCTTGTTGTAGGCGTTGTCGCATACCTGTTCTCAATTTCCTTTACTCTTAATACTAATCACGAAATCGGGGATACGATACAATACGAAATTTCCAGGTCCATGGGATGAAAGCCTGTGTGTGAATCTAGTGTCCTTAAGGGACACAGGGACAATAATCAATGCTCTGATATGAGCAAAACCTTGCAAGTGCACACAGGATAAAGACAAAAGTTGAATAACACTCTCAGTTCGAGCTTGTCACTGTATCATTTATGAAGGGTCAACGGGGGTGGCTTCGTATGTGTCAATCCTTTTTCTTTGCAAATGGGAACCATTAATTGTCATACAAATGTCCATTTGCCTCATGTTTAAATGATTTTGCATGCATATTCTTACATGTATGAATTTGCATATATTATCAGTGCTAATAGTAGTTTTTGCAGGAATATTTTAAAAACTTCAAAACTATTCCTACCTTCGTTTATTATAATTATGAAACGGCGTGAAAACGGGATGTAAAGACTATTGACACAATCATGTAAATTTTTGATTGATTCATGGATTAGACTCACTCAACTGAACCGATAAGTGTTCGTCTTCTATAGCTTGTACCCTTTTCATTGCGAATGAAAATGCATGAATTATTAAGTTGCATGAGAATTGTTTGAACTTAAGGATTTTGAGAAAAAAATTAACACCAAAACTGTAGACTCGACAATGTTACCTCATGGTCAAAATTTCTAAAAATATATTCCTGTATTCTAATTGAATGAAGATTCAACTTAAGCGTTAGCTAAGACATAATTGTGGACACTTGCCAGTAGTTTTTCGAAGATTCATAAATGATTTGTCTCGTAGTTTCAGTACTTTCTTTGCATAAATGTGTGATTGTTTCAAGACCTTGTCACCGCAACCGAGTTTTGTGTTTTATGCAGATATTATTCTATAGGGAGACTTTATTTACACAATCTTAGATATGCATATTCGCACTTGACTGATCGTAAATAATGTATAGTTTTTTTTTTGCACAGAATATCATGTAGCTTCAATAACTAATCGTTGTGCATGTTAAGTTAAATACATCAATGTACCGAGGATGATTCATAGAAACTATTGAAATTCAAAAGTTTTATCAAATCCCAATTTTAATACAACTATCCTTACAATCATTTGATTTTTTCGCTAGTGAGAGAGTCGATAAATAGAGGCCTGGACGCCGCGCGCTTTATATTATGTAATACTTGTTAAATTTTTTTTGTAACTTTTCAAAAATAAATAAAAGTAAAAGACAGAGGGCCATTACATAAGTCTTTGGGACCGTCCAGTAATAACGTAACAAAAAAACACAATTTTCAGACCCCCCCTCCCGTAACTCAAAACATGGCTGCCTACAGTTTTAACTCTTAGGAAGCGTAACAAATTGTCCAGACCCCTCCCCCTCTTGAGTCACGTAATTAATGGACAGTCCCTTTACGCATTCTACTTGCTCCAAACAACTTCTTGTAATGTAACCTACACATACATCTCTAAAAATAAAAAACACGGAACAGCAACAATCAGCAAAAAAGGATTTCATAAACAAATAGGCATGGCTGTACATAGCAAGGTTGTTGGGTACAGGATGTCTCAAGCCATGGAAAATTTTACAAATCTATCATCTGCCAGCCCAGACAAAATCAACAAAATTCAGACAAGAAAGACAAACCGGTAGTCTCAGCTTACTTACAGTTTTAGCATCTACTAAATTTAACGTTTTTTTTAGCAAAGGAGAGGTTAAATTCTACCATGAGTAATAGCAGAAATGAAATTAATATTAAACGAAGTTTATTGCAAGAACTGACTAATAGAATTACCTCTAATAGATAGAATAATTAAGAATTTGTAGATAAGAATACGACGAACCTTCCAAGTTCCAAGGCCGAAAGTTGGAATCTCGAAGCCGCTATTGAACTTGAGTGTCGGGATTTTCGGTGCCATTATTGTGTGATTTGTAGCTCCGATTTCATACACGTTCGAATCAATTAAACTATTCCTAGAAAAGGGTATGAGCTGGTGGGAAAGTGGACCTGTAAGAAAATAAAAATATAAACGGAATGGTTGATCTGAGAATGTATGAAATATGATCCGCTCGGATGGCCATCAAGAGAAAGACTGGAGAAGTGATAACAATTTTTTTGGTCAATCTCACACAAGGAGAATTTCCATTACCAATAGATATCTACATCATCATCATCACCGCATAGATAAATCACATTTTTAACGAACGTACGTGGAGTGTACCCAAACCGACACAGTACTCCTTATCATTATGGTAGTGTTATTATCTTTGTTTTCCAGCAGACTCTGTGAACGTTCAATACAAAATGTCATGATAGTCAACGAGCCTGTAGAGAATCTCTTGAGATGATATTCAGAGTTTCACACTAAAAATGTTAGAGCGAATTAGGAGTTACCGGCCACGTCAATTATAACTTATAACAATGGTCAAGTGGAGGTGCACGAGGACGATGGCACATTGAAAGCGTTACATTACAGATCGTGTAAACAGTTATCACGTTTTAATAGCATGCCATATTCGGATAATACCCGCCATTAAGTATTAGAATGAATATCGACCTGTTGACACTTTAATCTACTTCTATTTGATCAGTTAGGAATTGTGGAGGTGTACATTGTCAGTTTGAATTTTCATAATATATGTTATGCATTTGCAAAGAGAGTAGTTTTCATGATGTCATGAAAAAAGCACTATGTATCGTATGTGTGAATAATTAATTAGTGGGTTCTATTTATCATTGTTTCTCCCAGTTGTTTTGTAACATCTGTATCAAATATACTCTGTCATCAATTTGATCAAAACATAAGAAAACGTGATTTCAAGTACCACACCAGTAGCCAAATTTGATGCTCAATCTAATTATTTAAAATCAGCCATATGAATTAGTCATTTATTACGTACAAATTTCTTGTGTTAAATCTATTTGCATAGAATAAGTAATAAACCGTTGCAAACGCACGTACTAAAGGGGTGAAACAACCCGAAAAATTCACGACGAATAAAATTTTTTAGCGCTAAAAGACAAAGAAAATCCCATATCGTCCCATTTATTGCGGGCACACCCTCTAGTGTTGGTATGGGGTGGTCAAATACGTTGCACTGCTATTTCCTGGCCCGTGGACGGCATTTGACACAAAAATCTAAACTTGCGCTATATGGCGCGGGCACACCCGGTGTCACTGAAGGTGTGGTCCCATAAGCATTAATGTTGTATTAGAAGCATAGCTAGATTGCGATATTAAATTCACTTTTGTAAATTCAACCGTTATAGTTCACTTAGTTCACTATATACTGTACAAGTAGACAACAAACAGTTATACTGTAATATATAGGCAACTGTTATATGAATGTGAAGTTTCGAATTTTTTGTGAACCATGGGTGTGACCGATTTTATTAGAAAACGATAGGCTTATGGCCAGACGAACGTAGATCCATAATGTAAAAGAAAAAATTTAAAAACTTCAACCGTTCGACCGCTAGAGTGCAACCGGACGGACGGACGGACATGATGAAAGCATTAAGGGGTTTCACCCCTTAATAACAGCATATATCTGGTTGGCATTTAATACCTTTCAACTGAAGATATTACGTTATAATGATGTTAATTACGGAATCCTTAATGAAAGAAAATTATTTGCTTATCTTTAAAATAAGTACAAATAGTATCATCAATTGAGTATGAAGTCAGATATACTAACTCTCGGTTGTAAGAACGTCTTTCCAATGAGACATCCGGTACAAATTGTATGGAAATTTATTCAATTTATAGTTGTTGTATAGTATAGTTGGTATATTTATTGTCAAAGAAGTACACCACTGTGCTGGACATTACAAAAATAAACGTGAAGATATTTTGTTATAAATAGCGGTGATGAGGCAATCTGACTAAATGATGAATGTGATGATGTATACCTTATTGCATTGCCATTGCAAATTCTCCCGTATTTGATCATATCATGCTCATCCATTCTTATTCTTTAACATACTGCTATATACTATTCTGAAATTGCTTGATGGATACCATGCATCCATTCCCTATCTAAGCAAAATTAAAACTACGGCCCATAATCCCAAAAAAAGTAAATAATCAAAAAATAATAATTTGTAGAAAAAATTCTAAGGTGTGACTCTGGTAGTTCAACTGCCAACACACTTAATTTTAAAGGGATATAAACATACTTTTCCATGGCATTTGGGATTGGAAACTGACGAACTTATTGAGAGCCACAAGTTTATGACGGCCGATAGCGATAGTCCATATGACCTTTTAAAATTTTTGAATTGACCATAAAATATTAAAAACATGGCGTTTGTGGTTTATGGCTTTTGAATATATGGGATCCTTAAAGGTTCTGAATGGTTGGGATCTTGGTGGTTTGGATTTTTAAGAGAGTTTTGAAAATGTGAGTTTGAAAGTTCTGCAGCGGTGTCATTTTCAAAGCGTCACTGTTTGCACTTGCTAAGAGTCACAGGTTGCTTAACGGGCTCATCCAAAGAGTAGTGTGTGCTCCTTCGTACCAAAAATGTTTTATCGTGTTAATGCTAAGGGTCACCGTTTGTTTCGTGCTCTTATTAGTCCCAAAGGGTCGTACTACTGTACCTCTGCTAGTGATCACAGTGTTACTCAGCAAAAGGTCTGATGCACTGCACTATAGTTAAGGATTTTATTGGACTCGTAACAGTATTATGTATTTTAAAAGGGTTTCAACGAATCGGCTTCTCAACATTTAGTTAGTCACTTCCAATTTTTAGCAGTTAATATTGTCCATGTATTTTCCAGCTTGTCGTAATCTTTGGATCGAGCTTGTGGGCTCGTGGTCGTCTAATTTAACATAAAAAGACTTGCTGAAAGACAGAGACAGGAAATTGGGGTAGATCAGTCATCAAATAAGAAAGGAGAAGAAATAATAACATTCCGAAATCCTCATGGGGTTTTTTAATGCTCAAGCTCAAGTTGCCACTTGCTAGTTTAATAGTCTATGTTGGAATGGTATAATAGTTTCTCATACACGTACATAAAATTCATGATGCGGTTGTGGTGGCTCATAAAAATTTGCAATCTTTTACATTGTCTTGAACCCCTATAAATGGCAAGCCATTCATCCAAAGTCAAACTTCCAGACCTTTCAAATCCATTTAATTTACAATCCATTTGCATGCTATCAGACAGTGGCTTCTTATGGTTAACTATCAGGCAATACCTTACCAACTCCAGGATACGTCTTATAATATATTATAATGATTATTAACAAATTACCTACAAGGGAGCATTCCCAACTGTACCATTCCAATTTTTTAAATTCGTCTCATTCGAAGGAGATGCACAAACCAAGAAACTTTGACATATACAGAACATCATCGGTGCATAAATATATTTTCTATACTGCTGGACAGTTGGAAACAAAGTTTATTCAAGTGTTGTAGAATGTTGATATCCCAAATTTAATGCTACAAGTGCAGTAATATTATATCCTACTTTATATTCATGTTCCCTTGTATTTAAACTGCTTAAGGCTTGTTTGCCAATTTGCCATGCATAATTAAGAGTACAATTCCCAAAGACGGGATTATGAGTTAATAAAAAACGTCCCATTCAACTGATGAGGAATAGAGGGGAAAGAATATGTGTTTTAAAGAGTCTGTTGCAGGCTGTTGTGGGTGCTGAAAAGTACATCTTCATATGATAGACGGAGGCCGGCAGATTCATCGGATTAAATCGGATGGCATGGAAGAAGTTGGCACGTAGGATAGAGAAAGGGTTTAAAATGGGCAATTTTTTTCCCCTACCAACCAGACCAAGAAGGGTTAAAATGGATATAATTATTACAGAATTAGACACATCTAAAACACACATATTCCTCCTGATAAAATATATAAATATATTTAGATACATATCTATCATTGTTATACGACGAATCCGATGATTCGGGTTGCAGCAGCAGAGTGCAAAGTATGTGCTAATAAAAAATCAATAGCGAAATGAAGCCCATGCGCGTTTCCCAGCAGATTATGCGGGTTTCCTGCCTAGATTTCAATGTGGACACACTGATTTTTTACATCTTCTACTACTTCTTCTACTACTATTTAGTTCCTAGTAGAACCCAGTACAGGGAACACAGACACAATATAAGTACTTAAGTCGGAAGGAAGACAGTCAGTTCTGTTTCGGATACTAGAAATCCCTCTATACACAACGCTGTCCCTATTATTCCAGTCACAAGAAGAAGAATAACACTAATAGTAGTTGTAGGAGTATTTACAGGAAGGAAGTTCTTGTCTGTGGAATTCTTACACTTGCACTTTCTGGCTCTTAAAAGTCAGAGAGAGAGAGAGAGTTGTCCATTTATCGTCAACTTACAATTAGATTTACAAAACTCGGATAATAGTATCCCGACCTATTCCACAGTTCTGTAATTGCAGTGTCTGTCGACCAATTTTAGTAGACACTCGAAAGACAGCCGGCAGAATGTGCATCCTATTAAAATGGAATTGTAAGTACATTGCAGTTGCAGTGAGTGCAGTCGAGTGTAACTTATAGAAATCCTTAGCATTCTATAGTACGTACGTGTAGTACAGAGGTACCAAGTCAAGGAAGTCCTATAGATATCAACCGATTTGTTTGTTATCTCTGCAGTTGCAGTCATGAACCGATTCTATTACAATTGAAAATACATAATATAGACAGTATCTTACAGTTCGTACAGTAACCCAAAGGGTTTACAAAAATTGTTGTCATTTTGAAAGGGATCCAATCCATCTCGTAGTGGACCTTTGAAGGTGGCATAGATATATTCTTGTAAAGAGAGAGCTAGAACAAGTAGATTATAATTTAAGATCGAGTGGTATTCGTTCCAGAAACCGAATTCCGAGACTTTGCTGTCCTTTACGAATTACGATTGAAAGGGAAAGACGGAAGGGCATTCCGATTTTTTAAGGAAGATTTTTTATAGTAAACATTGGGGTCATTAAAATAGTGTACACAAATTGTGGAAGGGTGATATCTCCGATCACACTACTACTACTACTACTACTACTACCATTTACTACTTACTAAGAAAAATTCAGTGTATTTTAACTGTTCTTGTGCCTTGTTAATAAATCGTACTAGTTCGAAGTTGACCACTGTGGCTACAGAACATTGACTTTAAGAGAAGCCCGATACCGGTGTTTAAGTACGGCTGAACTTGATGACTTTGCCGTGTGAATTTAATACGAAACCGTAGCGTTAAAAATTCCTCGACTCGGGGTCAAATCTTGATTGCAGTTCACTGCTCATTGTAAGTGATTTTGGTTCTTTCCTGTCATTTTGATTAATCAATAAAATACGATTAGTAATCATTATTATTATGTTTTATTTTGCAACATACATTATTTCATGAGTAACAAGGTTTTGTGAATCATAAAAAGAGTGCTTTTCACGTGCCGTTCGCTGTTGTGAGAGTTTCGAGTCTAGAATATAAATAATCGGCTTCATTCATTCCGATCTCATACACGCAGAATTGCATTCGGCATTCTCGCATGTTGTCATTGTCATACACGTATTTATTTTTCTCATTGTCTGCAGTGCGTAGAACGGACTAGTTACAAGGCAGTAAAGTAATACTGCTCCTCTTCCTCATATTACACTTAATAGTGTGAGTTCTATTGTTATTGCATTCTTTACTAATTGCTTGTATCTCTTTCTCGTATGAAGGTTAGTTCATAAAAGATGAATTTAGGTTTAACGGGGTTGATAAACTCTGATAGCGATAAATAATAAGTTATAAATTATCAAACGATCATCGATTAGCGTTGATGATGTTTTAAATTTTATACCCATTAATGCTTTATTTACTGGGTTAAGTTTCGAAATCCAGAATAAAACAGTAATTAGGCTGACGTAAATATGATTTCATCTGAAAGTTATAGATAACCTTGTTATAATGGGTTTAAAATTATAATTAACGTCCGATCAAAAAAAATAACACAAATAAAAATGAAAATCTCCGATCCTGATTCTTATTTATATGACTGTTCTAAACCATAAAGTATGTTACTGAGCTCTTATTAATATCCTGTTAAATCATGAAAGGACCAGAAAATGTTTATTAAAAAGAATCGAAGTTCCTTTACGAATAACCCTGTATGTAACACGTATAATTACTAATAAATCATAGACGAAATGATACTCGTATCAAATGATCATATGTCGCCAGTCAAAAGTCTAAAGGATCTCCTCTTGAAAACCTATGGAAAACTGTCAACAGCTTGAAAACATCTCACAATCAGATGCTAACTCTAACATACGGTCAATGGGTCAATTTACAGACATACAAAAGCGTATCTACTGTCGTGTTATTTATTTAGAAGGGCATAAAACCCATCGACGATCTGAATACCGACTAGGACCCGATTATTTCTTCCTCTTCGACTGCTAACCGCTTAAAAATGGTGATGGCAATTTTATACAAACTAGATGCTGATCATTCAACAGTCCAAACGTTCTGAATACCATCGCCACACTAAAAATACACGATTTTGAATTGCGATTGGCAATTAGCTCCAAATGTCGCGATTTTATAGCAAAAACAATCTGTCTGCATATGTTATTTATCGTAGTAGGGATGCTTTTTAAAACTATGACATTAAATTTAATACAACATTATGAATTGTATGAATTATGATGGACGTGCCCTAGTCTTGTCGTTCAGGGTTTTACAATATCCAGCCAACACCAAACGATTTAAAAATTAAAATAAATAATCGAATGCACACATGAATAGTCCGTTATATCGACAACAATCATACGCTCCGGACGTCTGCTTCGTTCTTTCATAATTCGAATGTATAATTGACATGAATTGATATGAATCAATCCCTATACGGGTCACTGAATCAGGCGGCTCGAGTAAAGTAATTTATATGCACTATTGTTCGGCATTTGTCTAGATAACAGTTCGCCATGTAGCCTTTTAATCTTACCTGGAGATACAATAAATATATACAAGTGAACAAATACCACAATCACCTTTACTCCACAAAAGTCAAATCAACCCAAGTATTTAGCCTAGAACTTATTTCCCCTTTCTATTTACTTATTTGTAACTAAATACAACTGGTGGAGGCAATAAGTGGTGGACACCTCGAAATAGGACATAATATGGTGTGAGATTATTTTGTGGTGTGGTGATTTCGGGAAACATTCAATAACAACATTACTTATAATTCTATAGCGGATGTAAAAGTGTGTGTTTGCTAATATATAATTAGTTTCGAATAACCTAGGAATCCAACCACGTACTTTAAAAAGTTACTCAATCGTCAACAATTATCCGGATTTCGGGAGTTTATTCATGGATTTATGAAGTTGGATTTGACAAGGTTTGGAACGTGGAAACAGACACTTATCAATAGTCTTAAGATTTCAGAGTGGTTGAAATCAGATATCACGAGTTGACGAAATAGCTTTAACATGCCAACACTATAGTAGTCTCGTGTTTTGGTAGTTTATAACCCCTGCTTTTATTCAATTCAATGGGTTTTATGAGTCATTTAAGAATTATTAATCAGAATTTGTACTGTCTGTCTGCACAGTTATCTTTTTGAAGAAAGGCTCATTTTTACAACCATCAACTGTAAAGGTAGGAAGTCAGGGATGAATATTTACAACAATGATGGTCATTCCTTTAATCCTTTTACAGTATTGTATTAATATGGATTAAATATGTCTGGGTCCATTCAAGAGCTCGTTAAATACAGATTTTCCCGGAGAGATATTTGACTCAATACTTAATTTAAACTCAGTTCAGAGACCTTCCTAACTCGACATTTTACGATACCATTTTTTGATCATATTTTAAAAATCAAAATTGCAAAAGCGTCATTACAAAGTTTGCGAACTATCACTATGTAAATTGCTTTAAAAACTACGAATTGTACTCCAACAACGGTATCGGTAATTGTTTGGTTGGACCCGTAAACATTCTCAATATTTTCAATTTGCTAAACTGTGTTATAATGTCATTTAGGCACACTAACTTGATATCAATATCCGGGTCATAAATACATTTTAACATCATTGCAATCGCGAACATGAGCTTGCCTATAGACATGGGATAATGGTTAAGGGTTAGTTAAACAGAGCACGAACTTTACTTCGTTTAGAATGAAAAGCCTTAAAAAAGGGACTTTGGAGTTGTGCTATGGACTTAAGTCCAACAATGGAAAACAATGTCATTGACTATGAACCCAAGCTTACACTTATTCGCGTGTGTTTACAAATTGTTGCAAGACTTGACCTTTGAAAATGATACGACTGCGTTTCAGATGTCTATATGACGCCTGCAAAGTAATTACTGAAAAGTGAAAACAGCTCCATTTGAAGTAAATTTTCGGTATTAAAGTTTTGTTCAATTTGTCCTTCCTAATCGAATCGCCCGTTCTTGTAGTTATCGCTTAGATTTTCATTTGTTTTTGACACCCTCCTTCATTTATAATTCATGTCAAATGTTGTTGCATTCTGTAAGATTAATTTGCGAAACATCGGATCACCAGGATTTTATCGACTTGCTTAAAATTATAAAATTGTCTATTGATTTTCAGTTTAAACTGGATATGGGGTTTGAGCACTGAATTACACCAACTATGAACTACTGACAACAAAGTCAATTCGAAATTCTGTGAACTTTGTTCTATAGTTAATATCGGACAGAAATCGAAGCGAAAGAGGAAATGGTATTATATTGAATTACGAGTCAGTGACATTGTTGCTATTATAGTTTTTTAGACCAGCTTCTACAAAATCGAACTATTTTATCAGATAAAATTTATATGGAAGAAGAATATTGAAGGAAACACTATCAATTCTGGGAACCAGTTGTCAGTGGCCGGGTTGAACTGGCTGACTGCAAATTACACATCAATGTCAGATATAAGAACTAAGCTGTGCCACTCTAGTAAGTCATCAGACTGGTACAATTTCTTGTCCTGACATCAACCCATCTTCGACAACGGCTGTCAACCCTTCCGCATCCTTCTTGACCAGTTCCATTTCCAAATCGAAATCAGTAATAATACTATTTATATATCAAGTGACTCGAAAGTCTATGTAGTTCTATACCCTCGGCGTCGTTTATCCAAATCCTAGGAACTAATTTCGGTGCGGGGTATCGTGAGTTAGGCTACGGGTACTACTTGTTATGATTGGCAAACTCATGACCATGAGGATATTTGCTCCCAGTTGTGTTACCGCAGTGCTTATCTGAGTCGCCAATATAACCTACTGCTACTTACAACATTTGAAGGAGTGAAAGTTTAACTAGAAACGGCAGTAGCATCATCTCCTGTCTTGCCTACTTTAATTATCATTTGCATCCGTACGAATAATGGGACAGAGAAAGTGCAGGTTGAAAACTTTGTTGTACGTATGCTTCCTTCCGGTTCTTGCCGTTTTCGGCCGTTCAGTTCACTACGGCTCGATTCTCGGCAACGAAATTCCTGGACAAAGCCTTGAGGATGGTTCCACAAATGTCCGAATTCTAAGCGCTGGTCGTAGGAACCTGGGTTCTGAAAATGACACTCCGCATAATATTGACCACTCCGTCATCCTCCTTCAGGGTCAGGGATTTGAGAGCCCCTTCAGCGTTGGTCTAACTCCCTTCCCTCGTCCAACTGGGAGCGTTTGTGCCCGCAAAGATGTTCATCATGATCTTGGCAAGCCATTCAAACGGATTCTGGAGCAAGGGGTCCTTGACAAGGCGTACGTTCAAGCTGACGAAGGACTCCTGTCGGGCAAGACCTATCATTTGTGTACAAAGACGCTCGGCACTGAAACTTGGGTACATCAAGGGCCTTACCTCACGATTCAGTCCGACTCGGCTCAAACGAACCATGACCAGCCCCTCTTCTTGGAAGGGTAAGGATTGAACAATAATCTCACTTTGAACGTTGATAATTTTCGTATCGGCCAACTATATTTGTATGATCAGAAAATGCAAAGGCTTATGGATGTAGTAAGAGAAGTGTAGAGAATTCATGTTCATTAATATTCATTTATATTACTAATTAGTCGACCTCCTTTCCAAATCTGGAACAGATTTTTTTCTGTTACTCGACTGATTAAACTGTAGGGAATAAATATTTTCAAGTTTACTTTCCACGGCTGCCTGAATGTTAAAAGCCAATAGTAATGATAAGAAAATCCAAGTATAGTTTCTTGCAAATCATAAACACGAGCATGAACATGTGCATGAAATTTGATACTACGCCTCATATTTCTGGTATCTCGTGGGTAAAAATAAATTGACGCATTTATAGAAACGCCTTTTTTATTATCTGCCAAGTAATTTTGGAAAATGGGAATTTATGAATTTTAATGAGGTATACGATTAATATACATTTTAGTCTGTAGTACTATTGTTTTGACAGTTTTGACTGATAATTGGTTAGAATGATGATCATATTTGATGTTCCATAGGGTGGCTGATGAGTCCAACTATACTTCAATACCTTCTTCTAGTCAAATAGATGATCAAAATTCTCAAGCTATTTTAAAGAATAGTATTCGAGTGCGGAGATCAAGTGATGAGCCTGTACCTGACGTTCGAATCATAGGAATGACGTTCGAGTACGAATCGGACAAGAAACGGATTGAATACGATAGACGTGGAACTCCTCGAGTTTTAGAAAATATGGAAGTTAGAATAAGATTATTTGGAAAATTCAATAGAGAGACATTGTTCAAGTTCTCGAAGTTCCAAAAATGCGATGATCCCAATAACCACGAACCGATTTATGATGTAGGTTTTACTTCCTAGTACTTTATTTAGATTTGCGGAAGATTCCGCTCCATTCCTGCTTTCCTTGGACATTCCCCGGTTCTTCACATTTTCCGGTCCTTGACATTTTTCGTTTATAAACATCAATAATGAACTTTTGAGTGTTGCTAGTTAATATTTGGTCCAGGAATTGATTGTAGGTCAGCCTCACTAATGTCCGTTTCCTCGTTTATTTTTTTCTTATTTTCAGAGAACCCTAGTCACAAAATTCTTTACTAATCGTTTTGTTTACTAGTTCTTGCATTAGATATGAACCCCTTACCGAACCGTCCGTTTGAGACTCGGTTTCAACAAAGTGCGCAGTCGAATGATTTTATTACTATTTAATGAGTAATATTAATTAACAAACAATATTTTTATTTTTTTAAATGAAATTATAGTAGTATATCGAAACTTAAATGATTTAAAAGCGAAAAATGAAAACTGAGGCAAAAATATCAAACGGCGGAAAATGTCCACGGGCGCAAATGATTGGGCGTTATCATCCCTCATTTATAAATCCTAGGCCTGGCACGTTTTAAAATATTTCTTCATGTTTCCCATTAAAAAAGGTGATACCTGACGATTCGGGGACCATGGGTGAAGTTATAGCAAAGATTCCGCACGTTGGCGAATTGAACGAAATCTACTTGTGCTTAAAGACGAGAGAAATGCCGCATTTCATCCGCCAAGGAGAAACTAACACGGGGAAAGAAACAATATTAAAACCATGGCTCATTATGAAACTCTATAAAGCCATGTTACCACTCTGGCTTCATCTCATCATGTTAAGCTTCCTCTTGGTTTTGTCCGGCCTTTTCTCGGGATTAAATCTGGGGCTTATGAGTTTGAATAAAACTGACTTGAAGATCATAATCAACACCGGAACTGTGAACGAGAGGAATCACGCGTCTCGCATAGCGCCGGTCCGAAATCATGGGAACTTTCTCCTTTGCTGCTTGCTATTCAGCAACGTGTTGGTCAATGCGTCCCTCACCATTTTGGTTGACGACTTGACATCAGGCCTTATTGCAATCATGATGTCAACTCTGTCCATCGTCATCTTCGGAGAGATTATCCCTCAAGCCATTTGTTCCAGGCATGGACTTGCTGTTGGAGCCAGGACAATTTACGTCACCAAGTTTTTCATGCTGATCACCTTTCCCTTGGCATATCCTCTCAGCAAAATATTGGACAAGTTACTGGGAGAGGAGATTGGTAGCGTTTATACCAGGGAACGGCTTAAAGAACTATTACGGGTACAGGAATTTCCCTTCTTCTTAATATTTATCAATTCTATGAACCGTGCTAACAGTTGTATTTGTAGGTTACTAAGGATCATCACGGACTAGAAACTGAAGAGGTGGGAATTATTTCAGGGGCTCTTGAAATGAAGACAAAAACGGTATACATTTCTTTTAATTTTACTTTCATCATGGATTCGAGTAAACGCTTGATTTACAGATATCGATTTTTTTACATTACAGGTGAAGGACATCATGATCTGCCTAGACAACGTATTTATGCTGCCCATAGAAGCAGTTCTGGACTTTGATACCATGGCTGAAGTTGAGTATCATGGTATGTATTTCTAGTAAAATTATCGTTTTCTATTAAACCAGTCAGACTTAATTCTTCACGGATAATTGGATTTCTCTTTCATACTATTCCAGGTTATTCTCGTATTCCAGTTTATGAACGGGAACGAGAAAATGTTGTAGCTCTTTTAAACGTAAAACAGCTTACTCTTCTTGACGCCAATGATAACATCCCATTAAAAACTGTTATAGAGTATTACGAAAACAAACTATTTTTCGTCTTTGAAAATACTCGACTTGACTACATGTTCAGGACTTTCAGAGAAGGTACGTTTTATATTTCAAGTTTTAGCTTGAGTTCTTCATTGTTTTTAATATTTCCAATTCGATTGTTTAGGCAGTAGAGGTCACATGGCCTTTGTACAACGTATCAACGATAAAGGTCCTGGTGATCCTTTCTATGAAACCATTGGATTAGTAACAATGGAAGATGTACTGGAGGAACTTTTGCAAGCCGAAATAATGGACGAAAGCGATAGTAAGTTATTTGCCACAATTAATTTTTATCATGTGATTATGAATACAAGTCTAAAAGTTCGTGAAATTTTGATTCTAATAGTTGGAAAACACAAAGCCCGCCTGGCGAACTCAAATGCAGTGCGACCAAAAAGCTCCGTACCGTTTCATCTTATTAAGAGAAAGGCTAAACCACCCGTCGAAATACCAGCTCCTCTGGCGTTAGCTGCGGTTCAATTTCTTAGCACAAGTATGAATCTTCCATTTTTGACTTTATCTGTTCTTTATGGGATGACTTGACACTAAAGCTATTACTTTGTTGTTGGTTGTTGTTTTACTCAGGTGTCGAACCGTTCAAAAAGGACATCATGTCCGTTACCATATTGCAGCGACTGGTTGCAAGTAGTGCCCAATATATAAAACTTCCTAAACATCGAGGCAATCAGGAAATTCCCGGACTATTCCTCTTCGAAGCGGTAATTGAGAATTCCATGATATTCGGAGAGAATGTTGATGATAATAAGCGCTTTATCAATTGTGATATAAATGTAATATATTTACAGGGCAAACCAGCGGAGTACTTTATCTTGATTCTAGAAGGTCGAGTAGAGGTTAGTGTTGGGCAGGAAAAATTGACCTACGAAAGTGGTGCATTCACAACCTTTGGAAAGGATTTCCTGATTTCTGAATACGCTTTGGAAAGTAAGTGCGATTTCTTATTTCGAATTGTGCAAGAATGGAAACAGACCATGAGCTTCATATATTTAATTACGAGTGTTACTGTTTTCAACAGAAGGGGGTGCCATATCGCCAGTTATTGCAGACAAGATTGAAAGTAAATTGAAACGGCGGACTTTCTTGCCTGATTACACCGTGAGAGTGATTACAGACCTCCATTACATGATGCTAAAATACAGTGCTTATAAAGCCGCGATTTTGGCAACCGAGATTGAAAAGGCCAATGCAGATCCTGGAAAGTCCATAAACAAGAACTGGCAGGATGAAATTGAAAAGGTTGAACTTTTAGTTAGAATTCTAAGGATTTATAGACATTGGCTTTACAAAATGTAAACTATTTTAAACTGTTTCAGATGTTGGAGGATGGGGATGATGATAACACGTCAGAATCGGGCCGAAAAATATCAAAACTATCGGTATGAAAAATTTTACTTTATGAAACAGGATAAGATTCATGTCATGAATAATGCGGCTGAAAGGGTTGCATATATTATAATTCTAATTCCAAGTTTGTAATGTGCAGAGTATCGACGACGGGAGCCGAAAAGTATCTCGGGCTGTTATCATGGAGACTGAGAACGGTGGAGGCGATCTTCCTGATGAGCAGACTAAACTTATATGACAGCTATTTCAAAGAAAAATCTCATTCGAGCAGCTCCATTAGCGTATGCTTTAGTTGTAGCGTCTATTTTTGTTTTATATCCAGTGCTGATGATCAAGGATCTTCCGTTTGCCATTTATTTCCTGCAGGACCGTTCATACTTAGAATTATACGTTGAACGTGCAAATTCCTCTCATTTTTTCTGCTACTTATCAGTATTGTGGTATATTTACATCAGTAACAAACGCTAAAATTCCTTAAATGAACTGTGTTGTACGATTCGTAAAAGTAGCGAGATTGACTGTTGACATACGAGAGATGGGTAAAGTTTTTGTCAAGTTCGTTATTATTAAAGACTCGTTGGCCTCTTACATTCAGACATTTACATTCTGATTCTAGAAATACTGAACCTCTGTGCTAAATGTCGTTAAATTTTTGGGTTAGTTTTAGGACATTTGTAGTTTAATATGACCTAGATACAGTTGGTTACACTTTGTTTAGCACATATGCACTATCCTAGGTTGTAATATTTGTTACAACGATTTTGATTTTTTAAAGTTGTCGAAATGAAAAGCCCTTCTATCCTATTAACTGTTGTTTTGGGCTATGAAAATTCCGTCATGACCTGGCAACGACTGCAACCTTTAAAATCAAATATCCAACTTGTATCTGAATGCCTGAAATGAATCATGATTCTTCAGGACTAACTCTTGAAATTTATTGTTATAATTACAATCGTTTTTTTATTAAGTAATAATATCCGAATTAGCTCAGAATTTCCAAGTTATACCCTCTGTTACAACAAGGACACTTGGATCTATCTCCTTTCACATTAACAAAATTAGGACAAATATTTCCTCTCACGAAAGCTTTAATTTAAAGTGTCTACCAAATGAAGCACTAACTCTTTGTAATGTCAAGCATAATATTCCAAGTGATTCGAGTCGGAGATGAACATTTTAATAATCCGTCTGTATAGTATTGTATAATCGATTGTAAATTCAAAATGACACTGAAAAATACTGGTTCCCATTCTTTTTCGCAAGTTTTCCGCAGGTGAAAGTTTCCTATTGGAAATGAGCGTAAAATCAATACTCTTTCTGTCTTTTCAACCCGTATGTCTATCAAGTTATCGACTGTACGTAAACTGCAGTACAACATACGCTTTCTTTTTACTTGAAAGCCATAAGAATTTAAATACTATTTCCATTTACTCTTACTAATTGCAAAGTGATTATTATTGCTCGCAGTCTTGATTTACAGAGAATAATTATCTATCAATTTTGTTCATGGAGATGGGAAATAATATGGAGGAAGAATGTTAATATTTATTTGTTTGTTTAAAATATAATGTTATCGGAATGGGATATAAAAATCGTGCTGTAATTGATGTACCTGGGGAATGACTGAATATTCTCTACGCGACAAAGATATATGAAACAAATATATATATTTAGGTGTACGCCAAACACATAAATGCTATTACTGTGTGTGTCTTCTTGATTGTTGGTGGGTACTTAAATCCTCATGTAAATGAATATTTATTGAAAAAACTGTTACATGTACAAGACAAACTTAAAGACATGTAAAGTATCAAGAGAGAGAGAGTGAGCTCATACATAGATATATATTTAACATTTTGCATAATATTATGTTGTTATTTATTGTGAGTCGTGAATTTTATTAAAGATATATATAAACTATAAAGTTAATGTTCTGCTCAAATAAAGGTACAATAAAACCAAGTCCTTGATCGTTTGCTCGCTGAAGTTGAAAAAAAACTGCTATCTTGTTTCGATTCATTTTAATTTTTTACTGAAATATAAATAGTATGCATTTTACGTGAAGCGTCTACTCGAAACGTTTCCCTCCGTAAATGTTTGGCTATAATCATAATTTGTCGACAATTTCTGATTCTTTGCTTCCGGTTTCAGTGACTGTTGTTTGTGGCTTTGATCCATTCTTCTGGCCGTATGTGTCCATTAACTTCATGGCAGCATACGTCTTACTGTTTTTGGCTTCGGAAAGATTGGAATCCGGTCGTCTTCTGTTGTTTGAAGGGTCACCTTTTTCCGAAATGCCAAGCAGTAGTGAAGGAGCTAAAATGATCTCTCCTAAATTTCCGCGTGGTTTCTCACCGTCCTTTTTTTACACACAATTATGGTAATCATAGTTTAAAACATAAAATAAAAAAATGATCACATCGGATAATTATAAATTGTAAGCGAACCTCTATAGACTCCGCTTCTTGTAAAGAGCTCAAGTCCTTCACAGCACCGTTACCATTTTGGCTTCCGTTCATCATCTGGAAATAATACATCGGTTTGTTAATTATAATATAATTCATATGAATTATTGCTTTAAGGTTTATTTAGCGTTTTCTCACCTGAGTTATTTGTTCACTGCAAAGTCACAAAGGATTGGAAAAATTAGTAAAAGTAAACATGAAAAAAAACTTACAATTACATAACATGATATCATATAAATACTTTGGTCGTACTCAAAATTATCCCCAGCTTTGCTCATAGCATTGGAGTCCGCTTGAGAATAGCTTCGTTCCAGAATTGTAGCTTGCTTTGCAGCCATGTAAATTGATTTAGGTATTCTAAGGTATGTCACATCCGTAACCGCTCTGACCGTGTAGTCGGGGATGAAATTAGAATGTAATATTGACTCGATATTTCCCAAACTCGTACCAAACTTCCGACTCTCGATCGGGGTAGAAGGGATTTCGCCTTTAATAGATTAGTTTTAATTCAGGGATTAACAGTTAGCAATAATTTATCGTGTCCCTTTACAAGTAAAATGCTGACAGAGGGAATCACACAATGGTATTTTAATATTTTTAATTACCGACTCCGACGGCAAGGACTAAACTTTGTGTTCCAAAGTATGTAAACGGCCCACTCTCAAAGACGAGGTTCTCTTTCCCCATTTCGGCATGAACGCGTCCTTCCAGAATTAAAACAAAGAAGTCGACAGCCTTTCCCTAACAATACGTACGTATTCAAATTAATTTCAAATACCCCAACCGATTTTTTTTTTATTTTGTACAAATTAGAGTGTGTTAATGCAAACCCTCTCGTAGATAATAGTGGCAGGGTCAATTTTTTGATCTTCCCGAACTTTAAACTTGATTCGGACGAATAGGTTTTGTTGAAGAAGACGCTCGAGAATGTTTTTTGAGATTCTGTCACCGCTGAATTCCTCGATTGCTGGAAAGGATCAGATAAATAAGTCATGGCATAGATTCATACTTGCATTATTATTTATGGATCCTGTAACCTTACATGTGCTAAGGTACTGATAAGCTGCCAAAGCTAACTGTGGAGAAACATGAGTTCCATCAGCCTTTGTACGTGCCATGCCCTGCATAATATTAATCGGCCCTCGCGATCTTCGTCGACTGCGATTACTGGCTGTAAATTATTTTGAAGGGCATGAACGGATAGAGTCAGTAAATTGCAAGGTTCATCAGACGAGGAGGTTAGATATTCATGCTTATGAATTCGTTACCCAAAACATCAGTTTCATCATTAATTTCTGCCTGAATCAACTCCTCAATGACGTCTTCCAAGGTGATGATCCCAATGATCTCGTAAAACGGATCCGAGAAATCGCTTGTGTGAATCCGTTGTACGAAAGCCATATGCCCTTTGTTTCCTGCTCATAAATAGTTGGATTGAAAATGTATCATAGAATTTGTTATGTTTTTTTGAGGCGTTTCTATAAGCACTCTACCTTGCTTGAACTCTTTAAACATCGCATCCAGTGGCTTGATATCTTCTACAAAGTTGCAAGGGTTATTATAAAATTCGCAAAGTGTTCTCAATGGCATCTTGTCATCGGGGTCAACAAACGCAAGGTCCTTAGTATAGAGAATGGATACAACGTTACCACGAACCCCTTCGTATATTGGAATACGGGAGTAACCTTTACAAAATGGAGTATTTAAATAAAATCTTCCAATTTCCATAAAATCCTGCATCCTGCCGTCATATCATACTTACCACTTGACATTATTTCTGAAATCGTCTCGAAATCTACACACACGCTTAAAGGCAGCATGTAAACATCATCCAGTTTTGTCATCACATCGGCACATGTTGACTGGCTTAATTTTAGGACCCCTTCTATCACGTTCACCTCATCATTTTCTAAGTCATTGTAGCTCTGTGTCACCTTTAAGTGAAATATAGCTTAAATTAAATTCTGAACTGATTTGATATTATTAGCGGAAAATAGTTTGCCAATTTAGAGTTTACTTCTAGGCTAACTCTAAACGGACCAATTTGACTGAATCATTGCATTGGCTTGGCAGAATACGAAATGGAAATTAAAGTTTCCAAGATACAATGAACAAATACTGATTGAATTTCAGAATATTCAAATTCGCAATTTTGATGGATGTTTGGAAGAATACGAACTTGAAATTAGAGTTCCCATAATTCAATGAACAATATTTTCCGTGAGTGACAAGACAAAAAGCACTCGTGCTTAGAATTCATTATGGAAGATGCTACATGATTTCTTTACTTTCACGCTTAATTATCCGTCTATGCTATTAATGATGGTACACAATGATTAATTCACGTTAATTAGTGAAATCATCAAGTCTTAAATTTTTACATAAATTTGGTTAATCAAGATCAGGAAGCCTCCTTGTTACATAAACAATGAGATATTGTTAGAATTTCGTACCTTGATGAGTTCCTTCAACCTGTCCCGATTGTAAACATTTCCGATTTCCTCTCCCAAAATCTTGTCAAGTATCACACTTACGGGGTAGGATAATGGAAATGTTGCAGCCATTGTTAATTTAGTAATCCATACCGTTCGGGCTCCAACCGCGAGGCCATAACGAGAGCAAAATGCTTGGGGTATAATTTCTCCAAATATTACAATACCAAGAGTTGAACCAATGACGGCTAAACATGGGAAAATGCAATAGTCAGCAATTTAAAAACTTAGTAAATATGTCGGATGAAATCAATTAATTCTGTATATTCTCACCTATTAAACCGGAAGTTAGATCATCTAATAAAATAGTAAGAGTGGAATTGACCATTACGTTGCCTAAAAGCAAACTGCATAGAAGATAGTTGCCATTGTCCCTTAAAGGTTGAATTTTCTTGGCGTAGCGTCGCTCCTTGTCCGAACCTTTTGTTTTAAATTGCAATGTTGTCAATTAAATCAATTTTAGTTAATTAGCATTCATTCCCATTGCGGAGCTTACCCGTGTTTCCTATGATTTTGAGCTCTGTTCTGTCAATCGCCATCAATCCTTTAAATTAATATTAGAAGAGTATATTTCAACACCTTTTTAACTACAAGCTACAACTCAAGTTGGTATGAAATTATATGAGGTACCTAAATTGAGTCCCGAGAAAAGTCCAGAGAACACGAGAAGAAGCACTAGGAGAATGATATGAACCCACATGGGAAGCCACTTTTGATAGGATTTTAAAACGATCCATTGCTCTGTACCTTGATGTACCCACGGCATATCTATCCATTCCAAATATTTTATTATAAATACGATGTCAAAATAAATTACAAAATAAAGTAAGTTTCCGAAAAAATTAAATTTTAAGGACCCGTATTGTTTTGACGGAGGCAAATGTAATACTCCGTTTCTCCAAGATCCAGAGGGGGCACTTGAATTGTAGCTAACGCGGAATGATCCGTGATTTCTTTCTTGTACAGCTGTATAGAGTATATATTTCCTGTCAATTATCTTTCAGAAACGATTCGACGTATGATAGTTAATAGTTACAAAAAATAGCATTACTACGCTCACTTACTGGAAAACTCCTGGTGGATGTTAAGTCGTCTGAATTGAAGTTTAAACACATTATTTATATACATTATATATGCATGCAGTTTTGACACGAAATAAAAAACGAGAAATTGCGATAGCAAACATACCACAGTCTTCCCCCCTCACTCTCATTTCAGTAACGAACCGAATGATTGTATGTTTCGTAAATCGGTCTCCGAAAAGCCTAATCACCGTGGGTGAATCTGCCAAAATCACGGAGACTCCCTTTTCATAGGAAACAGGCTTTGACGCTTCTTCAATCCGGAGTCCCCTTACCGTCGCGGTTTGAAATTCCAGAGTACTGATTGATGACGTCGACGTGTCGTTCGAATTAAGCTTGAGTTCCTTAGAATTGGGTCCCCAAATCGTATGGTTTCCAGATTTCGCGCCAGCGGCACCCGTTTGGGAACTCGAATCATGGAAATCACTCGTAGCATTATAACGCAAGAAATCATACGACGCCGGAGGAGGGAACGTTTCATTGAATATGAATGGTTTCCCATGGTGTTCTTGAACTGTGAAAGAAACTACTGATGTGCCCGACGATATAGTTAGTACCAAAAGTAGAGTTAGAATGCGATGTTTTTGAAGACTGAGTACATCTTTAGGGACGAAGTAGTATGATTTCACCATCATTGTGTACATTGAACTGAAACAATGTCTGTCAGATTTAATCCTTTTTACCCTTGCTTTTTTTAAATGCACTCCTTAAATACATCAATAGTGAATTATCTGGGTTCATTAAAATATCTCTCGACTGGAAAGAGGATGAACCTTCTATTATCATATAATATTCATTGTATTTTTAGTTTGTGAAGTAGTTTTAATCCTCCTTTGCACCAAAACAATCACAATACAACATAACGCCTAATCGTTTATGCCTAACTTAATTTAAGCACACCACGTATTTCCTTTTTCAACATCTTCGGTATCCGTATCCGATCAGTAAATCAAATAGACCTCCCACTGACCGATCTTAATGATTCACCAATTCTACCAAAATCTGGATTGGGTTCCTGATATTTCCAAATTCACTTCTTAATATAAATAAAGGTGCAAATACAGTCAGTAAAATGCAGTTTTTCTTTGATTACAAAACTAACAAATCTGTTGATGATGCTTCACAAACTAAGGGCTTAAGACCTTCGAATTTTCAAACCCTATTCAGATTAAAAGCCAGGAAACTATACATTTTAAAGTTTTACGACCTTGAACTTCCAGAAGTAACTCAACCGACGATCCCAATGGTATGAAAAGCGATGATTAAAAACTTGACAAGCTTACTCGTCTTATAACAGGTTAATTATTATTCATGGATTATTCTATAATGAATCGCTCAGTAATTCAATCTCTCATAACCGATCTGACAGTTTAGCTCAAGCTGAGCCAACAAATCTGTTAGCTGTAAAAAGAGCTCATATTATTAACAGTAAGATTAGGCACATGATGAGCATTTATTGTTACCAAAGCCTTTGTAACATTGAAAGGGGTATAATTTCTCACGGTGTAAATTAGGGCATATCTACACAGATTTTCATGATGCTCAGAGAAGTTCCGCCTGCTAATGAGAATTCAACAAATACTAAAATTAATTCCCCATTATACTGTATTAAAAGTAGATAAAAGTTGGCGGACTGATTAGACTTTGAAACAATATGAAGGAATTCGGACAGTAGATATTGATTTCAAATGAAATAGGCAGGTCATTAATCAAAAAATAATTTCAGTGTGATATAATATCGGTTACGTAAAGATAAAAGCGTATCTACAACCGAGATTAGTGGTATTTAATATCTATCTGTATCGGTCTGGGATTAAAACAAAACACTCTGTCAATACTGATTGTTTTCATTTGATTTTGTTTGATTTAACTGATCCCATGATTGTGAGGTCGAGATTACCTTTCCCAACCCTGAATTTTGCTTCAATGTTTCAATGGCAAAAAATTACAAATCTTGTTTGACTTTATGAAATGAATCATATTAGCAAACAGTGATTATTGTAGGCTCTGTCATCGCTAGCGGTTTTTCCATGATTTTGTTGTGGGGATGACACATTCGAAGAATTCGAAATAAACGGAACAATATCAATATGCAGCAGTCGATTGACCCCGTTTATGTAGCATGTCCCATTTCATCGTGCAGATGAATATAGAAATCTAACAAATGATAAGGAATCGGATTTCTCAATGCATATGTTCTGCACCTCTCGATAAGTAATTCGTTGTTCAATTCAAGTCAAGCGAAGCAGTCGATTACAGAACGTAAAATAAGCGAATCCAAAAAATTCCAATGGCTCTTGAATACTTGTAATTTATTTTCATGCCATAACTCATTATCTTTAGATGTCGACGTGATGAAAAAACCGTACACTTTGCAAGTAAAAATTCGAAATGAAAATTAACATGAACCAGGGGAATAATTTTTAAGACGGTTCCAAGAGTTTTCATATTGAAATTGGCTTTTGAGTTCAACTTAAGAAAATTAGGATCCAGAATCCATGCAAATTCGCTCTACATGATATTTTGCGAAGATGTAGTAATATTGACAGGGACAGCTCCATTTGAGCAGCCTTTATGCAGTATCAGCAAGGAGATGTTGTTTACTTACTTGAAAGTAATTGCCAGCATTAGCTACTGATATTTCTGAAAAAATGTTACATATGAAATGAAGGAGAAATATAAAGAAAACAGATAAGGAGTTCTTATTTTTAAATAAAAAAGGTTCTTCTCCGTTTTAAAGTTAATCCAGAAAAAAATGGAGTATAGAGGGGAACGGGAACCGTTATCAGTGAAAAAGCTATTGAGATGTGGGATGGGGTTGATAATCAGGACGAAAAGGTGGTTAGCATAATAATTATTTTACATTTCTCAACTAGCCGATAAGCATACATTTGAGGACAATTCTAGAAGAAATGACACATTAGTTGAATCCTACATGACAAAGCCACCTAATTTCCTTTAAGACTTTCAACTAATATTCCTAGTAATTTCCAGGCAGTAAGGGAGAGCGGCGTCTTGAGTCGTGATTGTTTCCACATTGTGTATAGGAAACAGAAATCACCATTCCTTCAGAGAGATCTCATACAATAAAATCCATTTCAAAGCTGAACCATGAAAATGAGTCCCATTTATCCTCTATTTGTGCTAAATTCGGTCTTATCAAACGTGATTAATCCAAATACCTATCACTTTGTTCCAGTAAGTCAAAATAGTTCACAAATTTCAGACAAAGGGAAGACGAACCATTCCAATTCCACCCGCGCCATCAGTAGTGTCCCATATTACGCGTATAACACAGGTCTTGACAATTTGGACAACAATTCGAACCCGGAAACTCTGGAACATCCTGAACCTATCATACATTCAATTCGGTATCGAAGCGGAACCACGCCAAGTCCATTCACGGATGAAGACTCCAATTTCTTTACCAATGAAAATCAAATTGTTGACTCCCCTTCGACACCAACATTGTATGAAGTTGAATTCACATACTCTACAGCATATATTATTGGGATTCGTGTTGAGGTAGATCTTCATGGTCTTGCCTTGTTTTTAATATCAAGATTATGTTGAATTAGAAAGAAGGTCGTTGTTAAAGCGTTACAATCCGAATTTATTTAGGCCGTGGAGAAGGGTGTGGCTTATGGTAATTATGGAATATCCGAGATATTGGCTGAAGTTCCAGTTTCCATCCGACTGTTTGGAAGCAAGTTCTCCAATTATACGGTTGTAAGATTCGCAACGGAACTCAAAATTCGGGGCGCTGATTGTGACGACAGTTCTTCAACCAAGACATATCCCGTATGTGATAAAGTCCAACTAAACTAATGCTATATTTGTTCCTGCCTAGTGATTTTATGATACTTAAAGAATATTCTTTAATATAATATCACGATTAAATATTTTAATATAAATATGTCCAATGAACTAAATGAATTCCCTAAATCACTAAAATTCCAGAAAATCTTTCTGGGTCTCTCTGGATTCCTTGTTCTTATTGCTTGTAATTTTAATAGATTACGCAAATCAGCCTGAATGAAATTTCCGCAATTGTTGATGCTGTCCTTCCAATATCTCAACCGGATGAATTTTATTATATATGCGTCCGAGAAAATAACACGGGTAAAATTATGTAGAATTTGAAATTGACTTTAAATGAATGAGAAGTTATGCCTGTTACTAGAAAATGTTTGTGGTTACAGATATGCCATGGGTACATCAAGGTAAAATTACATTCTTTTAAATATACTGGAAAATAGTAGGGAAATTAAGAATTTAATTTTTCCTTGTGCCCAATATTCCATAGCCAGTTTTTATATTGTTTCGCAGGACCCGATCCCTGGCTGATGGTGAGAACGGATGAAAGATTTCTACCGGTGAGAGTGTTAAGGTTAACGTATTGTTTTAAACATACTTATTCTGGTCGTTAAACCTAACGCTAAGCTTCCAATGTTTCTTATCCTTTAAAGTTTTGGATTCAAGGAATTCTCATCGGAATTCTTCTACTTCTCTCTGGTTTATTCGCTGGACTTACGCTTGGACTTTTGAGCTTGGATAAAACGTCACTGAAGGTAAATCGACATATAATGAAAAATCAAAAATTCCATAATATAACTAAAAATAAAAACTACAAATTAAAACAGATATTAGCAAACACAGGGCCAGAGAAGCAACGTGTTTATGCCAAAACAATCCTGCCACTCCGTTCAAGGGGAAATTACCTGCTTTGTAGTTTAGTTTTAGGAAATGTGCTTGTTAATTCAACTCTCACGATCCTTTTAGATGAATTGACGACGGGATTTTGGGCAGTTGCGATTTCTACGGCCGGTTGGTGCATTTCTCCAAAAATATCCAGTGCTCTTTTGCCAACCAACCTTGATTAATTTGTTTAAAAACATTTCTTTCTAATTAAGGGATTGTGGTTATTGGAGAAATCATACCACAAGCTGTCTGCTCGAGGAATGGGTTAGCAATTGGGGCAAAAACGGTTTGGGTAACCAAGTTTATCATGATGATTACATTTCCACTATCGTACACGATTAGTATTATTCTCGACAAAGTGTTAGGGGAAGAAATCGGAATCGTTTACAATCGAGAAAAACTTAAGGAGCTGATAAAGGTGAGACTTCAGTTATAATAAATTGATTGGCTTTGGTTTAATATAAAAAATAAACAAAAACTACAGGAACAAAACGATCTGGAAGTGGATGAGGTGAATACAATTAGAGGAGCCCTGGACCTCAAGCTGAAGGTAATGTTTGAGAAGTATACACACGGGTCACATTTGGGGCACATCGAAACTTTTAAATAGTTTTACATTTGTGATAATTTCATTCAGAATGTTGAAGAAATTATGACTCGTTTGGAAGATATCTTCATGTTGCCCATAGACGCGGTTCTGGATTTTGAGTTATTAACTGAAATTCGTAGACAAGGTTGGTTAAGTATTTTCATCAAATCATCGAAACGAGAATTCGTTGTTGATTTTTTATATTTTTTAGGATATTCAAGAATCCCAATATACGAAGAGGAACGAAGCAACATCGTAGCCCTTCTGTTTACAAAAGACTTAATTTTTGTAGACCCTGACGATAAAATTTCCTTGAAAACGCTGGCCCAGTATTTCAACAATCCTTGTTACTGGTTACATTCTGACACCAAATTGGATCGGGTTTTCAAAACATTTCGAGAATGTATATCATTATTTATTATTTTTGCAATCTTGATGGTTGGCAAAAACATTTGTGAATAACTTTTGTATGTTTTTTAAGGTCAAAAGGGTCATATGGCCTTCATTAAGAGACTAATTTCAATGGATATCACTAAGGATCCATTTTTCGAAACGATAGGGCTTGTGACCCTTGAAGATGTCATTGAAGAACTTATCCAAGCCGAAATTGTGGACGAGGACGATTTGTGGACGGACAATAGGAGCAAAAAGAAAATGTTACATCATCAAAAACAGGATTTTGCAAAATTTTTCGAGATCCGAAACAGCCAGAAAAGTATTTGTATTTCGCCTCAACTGGCCTTAGCAGCTTTTCAATTTCTAACAGCAGGTAGTGAATCCCATTCCAACAGATCTAATAAGTTAGCCATCAATGCTTATCCGATTTGTATCTTAATAATATTTAAATTTCAGTTGTTGAACCGTTCCAAGCAGACTTTATTTCAGAAGAGGTACTTCACCAAGTTCTTATGAAGCATGTTCTCTTCAAAATTAAGAAATCACAAGGAGATAAAGCATCCTTACTTTACGAAAAGGTTCGAATCATGGTTAAATCCCTATTTTAATACAATAAGGCAGGTATCCATCTAACATTTAAATCGTTATACAGGGACAAGCGACAGATAGCTTTACCCTAATCCTCGAGGGCCGAGTTGAAGTCATGGCTGGAAAAGAAAACTTGAAATTTGAAACCGGTCCATTTACGTATTTCGGTGTTCCAGCTTTACTTGCTGGTGCAGGTAACTCTTTTGAATAAAACAAAATCAAGTTATAATATTTCTGAAAGATTAAATTTATTTCTAGGAGAACCATTGATTGTTCCGGATTATACAGTGAGACCTGTGACGGACGTAATTATTCTTCGAGTACGACGAACACTTTACCATGCAGCTCTACAAGCTAGTATTTTGGAGAAAGCTAGAGCCTTTAAAGATCACAACGGCTCCGATATGAATATTGACGATCAGATTGAAAATGTTAGTTTCCTATGTTTCGTTACACTTTGTTGCACAAAATTTGAAGATGTCTTGAACGTGATGTACAAGATTTTTAAAAATCGTGTTTTTTTATTTTTTCAAGGTTTTGAAATCCTTCGACTCGGACAGTTTTACGGATCCCCTTAATGCATACCCTTCTAGTCTGAGTAATAATACAAGGACGAGTTTGGACAGTGAAATAAGCTCTACTTCTGGAAGCTTTCCGGAATCGGCTTGCAATTTCATCCAGAAACCTGATGTTCCTTAACACCCGATGTGCAAAACAAACATACAATGACTTACTCCACATTGTGCTACACATCGTTTGTTTGTGAAAATTTCTAAAAAAATGTTGAAAGCACACTTTTTAAATGCCGATGTTTACCCAGGATTCTCAGTTCAAATGAATCTGAATTTTTAGTCGATTAATAAATTACATTCACATGTGACGAACATCGACCAACGTTTTCTAGACTAGGAATGAATATTGTCAATAAGTATAGGGAATAATGTAATATTATAAAAATAATTGTATGAAACTGCGGGTTTAGTCCATCAACTGAATTGTATTATTGTGTAAGTTCCGTCCGTCCTTGAGTTTTAAAAATTATGATGAGCCAATTCGACCAGAACAATGACGTATACAAATAAGAAGCTTCATGCCAATGGTATGTAACCAATTAAACATTTCTCCAGCCATTACTTTTAGTTGGCTTAGTTATTCATTAGTTGCCAGAAATAGGATGATATGTGATATGGAAATTAGTAGTAGTAATTATAATTTATATTTTCTCAACTAATTTCTTTCGCATTCGCACAAACCACCGAGTCTTTAATTTCAAATACTTAGTTTATAAAAACCGATTTGTGGCTATGTATATCTTGCCCTACACTAGTAATAAATGTATTACAAAAATTGCATTGCTTCGATACAATTCCTTATTCTTGACAATTTCATGACATCAAAAGTTGCGAGGCCTCGGAAATATAAATTTGAAGATAAAATGAAAGGCGTTCTTTAACTTTGGTTTTCAAAAACAAAGTTTACTTAAATTTTGTGTATTTATTCAGATTTGTTTTGTAGTAAAATGATGTTGACAAACCGGTGACGGTTTGAGTATAAGAAGATAAAATACTGAAGTTAAAAAATCGGATACCAGCAGCAAAAGTGTGATAGCATAAACAAACAGATGGACAGCTATGAAAGATGACTTAAAACGACCGAACGGTTTTCGAAATGATTTCGATGGATTCCTCAACTTGACCTTTGTTAATCGTCAATGGTGGAGCCAGGCGGATGATATCCCCATGCGTCGGTTTCGCCAGGAGACCGTTCTCTTTCAGACGAAGGCACACGTCCCAAGCATCGATTTCTAAAATCCAAAACGTTTTTCTTGAAATGCTTTACATCAGATATTTAAGCATTTAGAAGAATGCTTTGATTAATCCTGTACCTGAGTTAATGACAATCGCGTTCAAAAGACCCTTTCCCCTCACAAGCTTCACAATATCGGTCGGAAGTTTTCTCAGTTCAGTTCTTAAAAATTCGCCCATTTTATCGGCATTTTCGGCAAGTTTCTCCTCCTCCATTACTTCTAAGGCCGCCATGGCCACTTTACAGGCGAGAGGATTGCCACCATAGGTTGATCCGTGCTCTCCAGGTCGGATACATAACATAATTTTGTCATCGGCAAGGACGGCTGACACCTAAAATTTTAGAAAAATTGAACTGTACGTTAAAAATGAAGTAACTGGGTGTACTTGATTCAGGCATAATTGTTATCTATGGAGTTGATGCATTCATTAAAGTTTATTTCAGTAATTTTTTTTTACCGGCAACACTCCTCCAGATAAGGCTTTTCCCAATATCAATATATCTGGACGGACGGCTTCATGATCGCAAGCCAGCCTCCTGCCAGTACGGGCTAAACCAGTTTGGACCTCGTCGGCAATGAAAAGAACATTCTTTTTTGTGCAAATTTCTCGGACACCTTTCAGATATCCTTCATGTGGGACAACAACTCCAGCTTCTCCCTGGATGGGTTCTACCATGAATGCACAAACTGTTGGATCTTGAAGAGCTTGCTGTAATTACACAACCAATAAATCCGATACAATATAACTTTAATAGTGGTACATATTGTTAAACCACTCAAAGGAGTCAAAAATTTTCCATGCAGCAGAAATGCAACCTTGAGATATTTTTTTAACACCGGCACGGAGAGCTACTACCTCAATGTTAATCATGTTCATCCATTATCATATCCTATTTCAAGTATTTTTACGGCTTTTAACTTACATCAAGTGCATTCAGGTCGTTATATGGGATAATCTTGAAACCAGGCATGTACGGGCCAAACCCTTCATAGGACGATGGGTCCGTTGAAGTTGAAATTGCTGACATTGTTCTGCCCCAGAAATTACCATCGACGAAGACGATTTTAGCTTCATTTTTTGGAATACCTTTTTTCATATAGCCCCACTTTCTCGCCAATTTACAAGCCGTTTCTCCACCTTCAACACCTATGGAATTGCATGTCGATTAGTACCACCTCATTATGTAGCTTTATTTTGAAAATAGGGATGAGTTATATAAGTATTCATTTTATCAATTAAAAATGCTATATATTATAATGCAATTGTCAGTTTTGATTCTACTGGGGCGACCTAAGAAATTATTTAGTTCACAAGGCTGAATCCGAATCTTACCTGTATTCATAGGCAGAACCTTTTCATATCCGAATAGATTCGTAACGTATTCTTCGTATTCGCCAAGAACATCTGAATAAAATGCCCTAGATGTCAAGGTCAATATGTCCGCTTGTTCTTTTAAAGCATTAAGAATTTTGGGATGACAGTGACCCTGATTAACGGCAGAATATGCACTCAGGAAATCATAATATCTTCTGTCTTCAACATCCCAAACGTAAACTCCTGAAAAATACAGTATATTATAATTCAACTCCTGTTTTTATGACATGACTAATTACAATATGATTTTAATTTGACTCCAAAACTGACATGATTTTCGTAATGAATTCGCTAGATCATTAAAACTGTAATAAAGGGAAAGTCCAACCTTGTCCTCGAGACAATGCCACAGGTAAAGGGTGGTAATTGTGAGCCCCATACTTATCTTCTCGGTCGTAAATTTGTTGTGAGGTAAGGCCCGTGACACTCTTCTTTGGTGCAGTTAATCCGGTGGCCTTCGATCTCCGAACCACGGTTGGCCCGATGTCAGCTTTTAGCAAGGTTGTGAATGAACGAATCATTTTGACACTACTGGCAGATTGACCTTGGATCCGAATATAAATCTCTGAAGCGTAATCTCGAGTGAACTGTAGTAGCTTTGCGTGCTTCAATGACAATGAGACCCACCTCCGTTAAGCACATGGAGTTCTTTAAAGACTGGTTCTATTTTGCTCAGGATTAAAATATCATCGATAGTCTCCACCTCTACCCACTTTTACATGGTCCAGTCCAGAAAGTCGTAAGATCGGTTCTTGTTGTATTCATAATATGATAACGGGTTGTATGCCACTTCCAACTTTTATTTTGATGTCGATTTGGACATGGGGAGTATAGCGCAGAATAATGATTCTGCTGGTAAAACGGGGGTGATCTTCGTGGCCTTGTCAATTTTTTTCGAGCCCCCAGAAGTGTCTTATGCTAACATGAGAATGTATACAGTTAAATGCGCAAATGGCAACAATTACAAGGATCCACTATTGCGGCTTATTTTGCTTCGGAATGAAAAAAAACATTTGTTGGAAATTTATCCGACACGGTGGAAACACTGGAAATTGATCAGAAATCTGTTAAACTCTTGGAATTTTTTAAATTTTTTTTTCGGAAGTAGAATAAGTTTTTTTTAAAGATGGGCAGTAATTTGAATATCTACTATTTTATTGTGAGACGAGATATATAAGGTCCTATTGTATACTGTATAATTAGGTTCCTCAAATTGAGTAAACGACACTTGTTTAAGAGCATTTAAATTCTATTGTTTATTACTATTTTGCATCGCAATTCGTAGGATAGATCAATCCAGGAAACAATAATTGGTATGAATACTTTACAAGTTGTAGCTGTACTTTTCATTCATTCTATTCATGATGAGACTTTTTTAAAGTTGAGACCAGAGAGATTCATAACAATTTCGCAATTTATCGATAAATAAATGACGCTTATATCTAACTCGCAAGATTCAATTCCATGGGCTTTAAAGCAATGCTAATTGTCAGTTTATGATATATTCCGTTTATCAGAGAATAATAAAAGATTAAATTGTTTGGTAGATTTTAGAAATTTGTTTCAAAAATTTCCATTGTGGAAAACTAACAAACATTAGTAATTCGTATTGTATTTGCGTTTAAATGGTAACACAGACGAACATCAGTTCAAATTCCAAAAGAATTACTAAAATTAGGTTAAAAGGTATTAATACTATTTTGAGTGGAATTTCTTTCAACGGCAAGATACAGACTAATATCCATACTCCTATATACTAACTTTGTACATTAAATGCTGTTGTTCCGTGTTGATAAGGAAAGATTTGTAATATAACTCAACACGTTTTAGGACCTTCGAAAGAAATGTAAAATTATTTTGAATGACTAAAGGAATAATTTGGGATTTGGATGGCGATATTTGTAGTTTCTGCCTTTTAAACCTCAGTTTATAAAATTATTTAAATCGTTTGTTAGTGCATACGAGATGCGAACAATAGCTTAGTAAGTAAAAAAGGACTGAACATGGGAGCATTTTTTGTAACATAATTTCCCGATTGTTCAATATACTTAACAAAACCAAATTTTAGTCCTACCGAATATAATATGATTTATTATGTTCCGGCAGTATTATTCTAATTTGAAAGTATTCAAACGATAATGAGTCATTTTTCTTGTTCTCCCTCCGTCTGCTACAAAACTTGAACCAGCTCGACAAATTCTTGCCCTTATAATAATATTGGTAAAAGAATGAACAGTATGCGACTACGAGCTTAATATTTTATTTAAAAGGGCATAACAATGACTTTTTTCTCGCCAGGTCACGAACTCCTATAAATAGTTCTCCTACATAATGAGTCAACCCATCAACTTTATCAATAGAAGGACTACTATCAACGTAGGATTATGATTTTCTTATCGCAGCAAGGAGTGCAGCAATTTACTTTACCATATTTTTTAATTCCACAGTTTCTTTGGTATCAGCTGTCCAGTATTGTTTAAATAAAGTAGCTAATTAGTAATTAGTTTTCCCATTACAGAAACATGAACGGAGCTATTCAGTATTTGCCCGTTATCGGTAAAGAAGAAATTCTGTTATGACATGACAGACAATCTTCATCAACACGAGAATGTCTTAATCATGAGAATAAAAGCATAATAAATCCTAAATATGAAGAAGGATCAGGCGATTAAAACTATTAAAAGGAAAAATGCTTTCTTTCATTAAAATTCCAATCTTGTATTTGAGATTGCAAGGATGAGTACCCAACGGTTGATAGATTATCTCTTCTGCTTTTGTTTGTAACCTTATCATGAAAAGGCCACTCAATGCCGTATTTTTTACCACTGTGTCCAAGCGGAAAATTTCCATGCTTCTATTCATCCAGACGATTAGGTGGCGACTTTTGATAACTTAATGGCGTATTTGCCGATAAGTACTCAGATTGAAAATAGACCAGCTTAGCTCATGACCATCATCATGTAGAGATAGCCCTTTCTCACAATGGAGAGGCATTAGACAGCTTAGAGATAGAAAACTTTAGACATAATTCTGTTATCTGCAACAACACTAACAAGTCTTTCATTCCAGGGCTTGTAATTATCAGAACGTTTTTGGTTTCAAAAACAATATTATATATGTACTTAACTGTAAATGAAAAAATGTCGTTAAAATAAAAGTGATTCTGATTAGTAAGATAAACTAAAACTCCAATATCGAATAGGACACTTACTCGGTCTTGATTTAGTACAAAATTAATTACATACGAATAATGAATGTAATATTAATTTGGAAGAACTCGAATTATTTGTCGCGAGTTTTGCAATTTTTAGACTTCGCATATAGGAAGAAATTGATAAGGAATTACTTTCATAGCACATGGCTAATAGTCTGAAAAATATTTTCAGCAAAATTTTAAGATCCGAAATCTTAACGGCAGTAGATCTCTTACTCATCATACTTAAATTATAATTTGAGTGCTTCTCAAAGTTTTTAGCTTAAGAGATTTAGCTATTAAGTTGCAAATCACAGTGGGACTGTCGGATATTCCTATATTATGAGGCATAGTGAATCTTCACGCTAAATACCCATGGAATTTGTGTATAAACATTACAAAATTACTAACTGAATTATGAGTTGTAAACAGAAACTCTTTAACACAAAGGTATAATTATGTAAAACGAATCAAATTAATATCCAAATCACAAGTCCGATGCATTTTTTTGTTAGCGAAAATGGTAGATTTCTTTAAAAGAAAGGATGGTTTTAAATTTTGAATTTGCTTAAATGGTTTGATTTAATTGAAGTAAATACATACACAAAATAATCATATCATGTGCGATTCAAGTTGCCTGTCGGATTTCATCATCGAATCCAATACCAAACAGAATTTCCGACGGCAATATAATCCTTTTACTTGACAAATCACGAACACTTCAGTTGATCTGAATATTCTGAATACTCTTCAAATCAAATGGCCTGCAATAAACACTCATTTCGATCAAATTACAATTATATACCTGGGTGTTAACACGTCAACAAAGTTGACTGTCATTCATCCTTTTGAAATCGTTAAATGATGTTATTTAGTATTTAGGAACATGGATTACCGTAACTTTATGCTATCACCGTCAAGCATAGACATGACAGGGAGTATTATTAATTATAAAGATCAAGATCTGCATTATACAAGATGCGCGATATTAAACCCAGCGCATTATTACATTAATTCATCATCATTTCATCACACGCTTGGACTTGTACATTATGAATTAGCGCGCAATTAATTGGGTTTAGAAAGTTAAATTTGATATGCTTCCATTCATTTGAGCTAGTTTTTGCTGCTTTTTGAAAATAAAGAAATTTATATATAGACCCCTTAAAACAGTTTTCCTTGCGTAGTTAAATATTAATTACCGTGTTATTAAGTGGAAAAGATGAGTGCATCAATAAATCCTTGATTGATTGGAAGTTCTCGTTCTGCTTCCGTCCCCTTTTCTCGACCAAAGTAAACTTTAAAACCGGATGGCCATTCCAAGTTGCATACGTTCATGTAGCCAATACCAGCGGTAAGAAGAAATTGATTGACATCCTTCATGATAAGAACAATCAGAAAATAAGCGTTTATTGTCAAAAATATTACATATTTACCGAAAATCCCAGTGTAATGGGTAATGGTATGAATTTACGGTGAAATTATTATTAAAGGGCGAAACCCTTTAATGGTTTCACTCTGTCCGTCCGTTCATATTATAACGGGTTTCAAAATTTCAAATTGACAAATTCATGATAATTTTAGTTAGTATTAATTACCACGTGATGCACTGCGCCATTGTTCGTATCTTGAAATTTTATGAGACCGGATATCTCAACAGTTAAACGGTAGGATTTTATACCGCTAATTGGAATGTGTTTAGCAAAATTGAAGTTCCAGCTTGTGGAATCGACGTTCATTGTCTCACCCATGATTAGTTCATGCCTGCCATCATTAATTTCTTCGTACAAGCCGTATTGAACGTATACGTTTCTCCAGTCACCGTTGAAACAAGCGGCGTGTACCGGATCTCGGTAGAGTTTGCAAATGAAACCCTCCAGATTAATCGTTGTATTTCCATCTACTTCGAAGGCAAACCTATTGAATAGAAGAAAATGTGACATGAGACGTTTGGGTGAGGATCTAAACTCATTCCACTAAAATAATTCAGTAGTTTTTAAAAAATGTACCTCAAAACTTCCCGTTTTTGTCGTACAAATCCCGATTTCCATTCCAAGGATGTGTTGTGACGATAAGCTAACATCTTGAAGCTTGTAGGCCTGATTGCATACGGAAATCCTGTGGGATTGCTTCCTTCAACGTAATATCTCCGAGGGGTTGAATTAAATTTGCCTGAAGGAATGGCTGACCTAAAATTAGTTCTCGTTTCTTAAAAATTCTGTAAATCTCGGAATAAGTCGAAAAAATCGCACTCAATGTAGTTTGTATAAGTTATACGGTGGAAACTATCGTGCTGAATATTTAGTTTCGGGACAATTAATTTCCTTCGGTTTTTATATCATAAATAATGATTGAGTTAAATGAGTTTGCAAAAATCGTACCGTCGTTGCAATGGTACGGTAAAGTAGAGGAGAATAGACACGAGTTCATCAAGATTCAGGATAGTTTTTACTCCCACATTCAGTGTGAAATCAGCTTGTGGCATCATTGGAAATCGAATTAGTCCTAACAATTTTTGTAACACTTTTCGGAGATTCTGTAAATCACTTGGTTCCATGTTTTGTCGATCGCATTCCGCTTCTCCCCATCTAATTCATTTGAATTTAAAGCATTTTTGGTTTAACGACTTTAATTATAAACTGATTTTGTGATTGTTGAAATGAATAATAAACACTTAAGAAATTGTAAGGCCCTATTTAGAAGCAATCTTGCCTATCCATTCGTTCACTGTTACTAAAAAAAAACCTCCAAAATAGACTCCCACCTCAAAAATGGTTTTTCTAATTATTTTTTATTTTATTGTTGAGAGAAAGAAGAACGACTTGAAATCGAATGTTTTGTGAATACAAAACAGTATGATGTGTGATAATAGGTTTAAATTGATTTTATACTATTGTTCATAATTTTAAGCTTCAAAAAAGAGAATTAAAGAAACTGACATCGTGACATCGCAGTGTCTTAAACTCTTCAGATTCAAGATTAGTTCCATCTAAATATATAAAAACTCACTCAAAATAAAGCCTCTGGTTCAGATATGTTTGGAATAAAAAACCCACCCATTTTTGTAAGGTTTGAAAAAATAGTAGTCTGTTTGCTTCTAAATCGAGAATTAAAGTATTAATAACTAACCTAATCAGAGACTTGTAAAGCTGTAATTCACTGAAGACCATTAGGTCATCCCGTTTTAAAATCTCGTAAAGACATTCCTGTCGCAAGTTGACAAATTCCTCGGCTTCGACAAGTTTCCATGCATTTCTAAGAAAATTGTTAAGAGACCGGTTTTAGAATGAAATATTAAATTCCAATATCGTGTGCATTTTAATTTCCAAGACTTTTTTTTATAAAAAACCAACTTGCAAAAATGCACAAGGCACGACTGTATGAGTTCCTTATGTCCACATTCCATCGATTTCTGAAATACATCAACAACGTTCTCGTCGCACAATTCCTTCTTCAAAATCCTAGCGTAAATATCGGTTAGGTTGATAACTTGGAAGTCACTGCTAAGCTTTAACAAAGTGAGAAATTCCGATTCCTCAAAACATGAATCATTTATGATTTGACTATCACCGTAGTACAGATCCTGTTGTAGAGTCGAGCGTTCCAAAAATAAAATAAAAATTAAATATCAACATCAGAATCGGAATAATTGAGGGGAAATTAAACTTTCATTCATTATATTATTATACAAATAATTTATCGTTAGTACAGTATAACATTGAATTGATACGAAGAGGGCATATATGAGTGATGGCACATGCGAAGAGGGGTAATTTATTTAGGTGGGGGCTAATTATTTCAGAATTGACGGTAGTGCAAAACTAATTACCCCAAGAAAGAGCGAAAAAATATTTGATTCCACATCGGGGATGATAATTTCGTTATTTGTAGTGGCTTTAAATCTTTCGTGAAAAACTGGAGAACCTGACTCGAGAATGAGTCGATGGACCTTGAAGGGCTTTCTTGAAGGCCCGACAATTAAGGTGGCGTCACTTAAGAAGCTCGTCTGCAACAGGTTTTTCATACGTTCTCTATATCCTCCACCCCAACTCCAATTTCGACCCGAATTGGCCATCAAAGGTCCTACTTCATTAACAACTGACGCCATTAATGATTTATTAATTCAAAATTTGTTAGAATATTTTATTTTTTAAAGATTTTCTATATTCCTTTGTCGATGATTCTGAAATGAATAAAAAAAGTGGTTTGGTAATCGTAGTTTCAGTAATAAGCAGTAGAAGACACTTTAACTTTAACGACACATCCTTGACTGCACAATATATCATCCTCATCAGACTGAAAGCTCATGTTTTTTTTGGGTAGATTTACATTTAGTACAGATAAAAGTATCCCTTGAGATTCGAATTTTTCAGCAAAAGTGTATGTGGCAGATGCACAGACTGACAACAGTAAAGTTGATTAGCTCAGGCATAATTTGCATAGATATTTTGAGGTTATCGTCGCAGTGATTTGCATATGAATTGCATTTCAGTCAGGTTTTCATTCCGACCCTAAATTTCACTCAGTTTGCCTTTAATTTCTATTTTTAAAATCCCAATCACTTTTAGATACCTCAGATTCAATAATCGTTCTTCGTTAGTAACCTTTCCTGTCCTCTAAAGAGGGGAATACCCTGTTGTTGAACCAAGTCTGCCTTAATATTCAAATAACAGCTTTAACCGTACGATTGTCTGGATTTTTTTTTGTGAATCCTCAAGTTTTATGAACGTTATTGGGCAGAGAAAATAACATACTCACTAACGATTATGAGTGTAAAAAATTGACAAAAGTACAAAAATCATGAAAATTGAATTCTTCGAATGCTAGTAAAACCCCGAATTTTAATCTAATTAAAGAATTATTTTTCTAATGTTAAATATGTGATCAAGGCAGTACAATGATCTCATTTTTTAAAATCGAAGAATTTTTCCTCAAAACCTCAAGGGAGTAAAAGTTTTGAAAATTGAAGAATGGTTGGAATTTTAAAGACGCTTTCGTTTATTCAACATTCGAAAAAAATCGTTAAATATATGTATTGCAGCATTTCATGAATTCAATTTAATTTTAAGTATCGTTGATTAAAATTTTATTTAGACAGTGACGAATCATATGAAATCATTACTTTATTTCAACCTTGGTTACATTTTTAAACAAATTTTAACTGTATTGATAATGTTGACATCTTTTAGAAAAATGCACCCTTCGGAATAGGAACCCACCCCGAAACAGACTTGGAGGGAAGTCCTCTAAGTCCTCTTCCGCCATTTTGAAGAGGACCAAAATCGGTACTCTTTGGTCCTCGGCCTCTCGTAAACTCGTGAGTAGTGAGGACAAAAGAGGCGAGGACCTGAGAGTCTTCAGAGAGGACTGAGGACTAAAGAGGTGAGGTTCGGGGTGTCCTCAGAGAGGACTGAGGACTAAAGAGGTGAGGTCCAGGATGTCCTCAGAGAGGACTGAGGACCAGACATGGAGAGAAGACCTGTAAGTCCTCTTCCGCCATTTTGAAGAGGACCAAAATCGGTACTCTTTGGTCCTCGGCCTCCCGTAAACTCGTGAGTAGTGAGGACTAAAGAGGTGGGGACCTGAGAGTCTTCAGAGAGGACTGAGGACTAAAGAGGTGAGGTTCAAGGTGTCCTCAGAGAGGACTGAGGACTAAAAAGGTGAGGTCCAGGGTGTCCTCAGAGAGGACTGAGGACTAAAGAGGTGAGGTCCAGGGTGTCCTCAGAGAGGACTGAGGACTAAAGAGGTGAGGACTTTGCAAAACCTCCAAGTCTGCCCCGAAATACTACTCTATAATTGGTACCCTCCCCTAACATTCCTTGCTTAGGTTTAATTCGCTCCAGATAATTTAATTAATTACATATTAATTGTCTTGAAATGCTTTACGTATCAAAGTGGATATAAAAAATGTTTATCAATGCTTCCAAATGCGGGAAATCTAATATAGTTATACAAATGCAACATGTGCTCTTTTCGATTTGGCAAACCAGTACACCGTATTTACCAAACAGACTATACGCACCGATAACCCATATAATGTGTATTGACAATTAAGTCACAATTTGACAGAATAACAGATTGTGTTAATTGATTGGCTTTACAGAGTAAGCAAAGTGAAGGTGGAAGGTATTATCAACGTCACATCACATTATCGCTGTTCTGATCACCGTTATTCAGACAATATCATCGTATTCGTATGTTGTATGTCGTATGACAGGATTTTGGCTTTTCGAAGTTCGAATGTTTACCTTACAGTTTGATTTTTGGTATATATAATTCATTGGTATTTAGTATTTTGAATTTGGTATTTAAAAAAACATTGTCCCTTTTCAAACCACTAAAACTAGCTCACTTCATTTCCATTCACCATTCATATGCCATGTATTAATCATTAAATCTTTTAAAATCTCTCATTTAATTCGCAATTCAACATTCAACCTTTGACGTTACAGATATATGCATCCATAGCTTGTAGCTATTCTGCTGTGTCCTGAAAATGAATGGAAGCGACGACAGCGGCTGTTCATTGTCAGGGACGGACGACGGTTTCGACAACCTTAATTCCTCCGAAGGGGCAATTTTTCAAGAAGGTTACGAAGAAGGACACAAATCTGGTTCCGTTCAAGGGAGAATTGAAGGGTGGTCAGCTGGTCTTACTCAAGGAGGAAGTATAGGCTTGGAGCTCGGTAATTACAAAGGATTCTGTACCAAAGTTTTGGAACATTTGAACTCAAATCGTTCAGAGATTCCTCTGCCTGCAGAAAAGGAAAAACTGATCAAATTGTGCGAAAAAATTCAACACTCGATTACACAGTTCCCTGTCTCTAACGTTGAAGGCGAAGATTTAATGCTCCTGGTCTCTCAAATACGTGGACAGGTTTCACATCTCAAGAGCTCTCTCAAGTTGTCACCGCCAGTGACTGGTTCGGGACAGAAATTTTCTTTTTGAAGCCATTGGTAATAAGAAGAAAGTTTAGGACTTAATTTATGTCCCATTATCTTAAATAGAAAGGGATTTTTTAAATTTGATTTGTTTTTCATTTTTCATTCATTGTATTCATTGTCTTTCGGATCTCAACATATCACTTTTACATCATATTTCTAGTTTACAGCCGGTGAGATTCTCTTGTAACAGTTGTAACCGGTTCTATTGGCTATATACATTTACTTAACCTACTATTTAAACTAACCGTTTAGTAATAATAGTCACCTTGTGAGAAAAATGAGTCAGTTAGATAGGGTTTGTAAGTCCATCACATCCGTTGCGACGGCCCTTCGGCCTGCACTTCCATTCATCAATTCCCACTTAACGGATTTCTTCACATCATCATACTGGGACACACTACTGCCAAGAACTCTCAGGGAAGATTTGGATTCGAAATCAATAGATCAAATCAAAGAACAGATAAGGGATCTTACAAATGGAAATTGGAAAAATTATCCATGTAATTTGAAAACCGAAAGCTTTGATTTTTCGAGAAATGGGTATTCTTTTAACGATTTGATAGTCAACGCTGGAAGGCTGCAACTATCGGAGATGGATATCAGTATTCCACATCAGGAGTTGTGCGTAAATGGAGTAAACATCAAATCAGACAGGCCGTCAGATATCGATTTAAGATTTGACACTATTATGTCAGCCAAGAAAACTCACGAAGTCGAAGTAATGAGCAATTTGATCCGAAGCATTTCTCAGTCTGTTGAACGACCCAGCTCCAAATCATCCGTTTCCGGTGGTGCAGCCCTTCCTCGAGGAATTGAATACTTGGTTGATGTTGGAAGTGGCAAGGGGTATCTTAGTTCTTTCCTCACGCTTACGTATGAATTCAAGGTCCTTGCCGTGGATTCTTCATCGATTAATAGTGCTGGTTGTGAGAAACGCAGTACCAAGTTAGAGGTTAGATAAACTTTGAATGACTTATGAGTTTAGTAACTTTTCTTTGTGTATAATGCGTTTCTTGGTTATTATCTTCGCATTAAACAAAGGGGCATCTAAATCAATGCTGGTATTGTATAAATTGTATTTAATATTTCCAGAAAGTGTGGATAGCATTAGTTCGCCGAGCAATGGAACGCAAATTGTATGGATCGTGTACTAAACGTGGAAAACATTGGAAGTCAAAAAATGAAAAAGTCGCAAATAAAGCTGAAAAAGACATGGCGAACGAAGCTCAAGGGGAAGTTACTAAGGTTAAGAATACTGAAACGGCAAACAAGGACCCGGATGTTAAATCCGATATCGAAAATGAAAACAAACTACTGAAAACTTTGACTCAGTTTGTAACTCCTGATTTTGACTTGACTGAGAGCATCCAAGAAAACTTCCCGTCCTATTCAACTAGCGACCTAGACAAACCTCCGTTTGGACTTATAGGATTGCATACTTGTGGAGCTTTAGGTGTCGATTCTTTAAGACTCTTCATCTCCAACGAAAAGGCCAAGTTCGTTTGCAATGTGCCTTGTTGCTATCATCTGCTGGAAGAAAATCCGTTGTTCTATCCTAGTCGGCGTTTTGAAGGATCAAAGACTAGTGTCAGAGATAATGGTGATATGGTAGATGCGATTCTGAAACCCGGGTTTCCTATGTGTAGGACCTTAGATGTTGATGTTAATCGTGGATATCTTGGAAGGAATGCTAGAATGATGAGTGCTTATTCACTCCATCGTATGGTGCTTGAAAAAAAGGTATGTTTTTTAAGTATTTAATATGGCATCTAATTAATCATTTAAAATATTTTTAGTCATCCCCATTCGCAGGCATGGCTTTATGTTTTTTAATTTTATGTCCATTAAAATAGACAAATAAATTGTAATCAATCAATCCATTTTTCAGGGTTTGGATTTACACCCATCGATATTCTATCGATGCGTTCTTCAAGTCCTAATCAAACGCTACCTGGGTGACGAATTCGAGGAAATTAAAGATCATCAATATAATGTTGGGAAAATTGGTGATAAATGTTCGAATTTTGTTGAGTATGTCAGAAAGGGATTGAAGAACATGAGACTGAATGATAGAATACAGGTAAGAATTCTGAGATTTTTTATCTATTCACGCGGAGCTTTTATGTTGACCAATTAAAATTTTGTATGCGATTGGCTTCATTACATCTACATACATGATATTTAACAAGCCTAAAAATCAATGAAATATACAATAAATTGGGGAAAAAGCATGCTATTCTTGGCCACTTAATTCTGCGTTCAACTCTAGCGTTTCTACACTTTCCCAATTGCCTGTACTATTAAAACGGAAGGAACAGATACTATTGAATTACTAAGAATCGTAATATTACGCGTATTGACAATTGACATTAGCTTACCTCACCTCCGAATATCTAAATGGTTTTTATGTTATTTATTCAATCAAGGCCATAAATTTTGATTCGACTAATTCGAGCTTAGCGTAATATGTGTTAGAAATACATATTATATTCTTATTGTATTACTTTTGTAAGATGATCTTGGCGACTTTGAAAGCTAAAAGGCTGTATTGAATATAAATCATGTTATTGAGTGACGGGTGTTTGTTCTTGGTCTGATGATAATTGAATGTGTGAATGGAATAGTCTTGTAATAGAGCCATTTGGCCATGTAATTATATTTGCCTTTCGTTTTTTGTAGCCCTCAGACGAAGAAATAGAGGAACTGTACCACACCTTTGAGAATGAAATCGAAAGACTTCATAAGTACTACTTACTTCGGTCAATCTTCGCCCCACTTGTGGAAGGGTGCATCCTTTTAGATCGATTAGCGTTTCTTCTTGAGCAGGTAAAAAGCGTATAATCTTTAACTCATGCTTCTCAATGCTTGAAATAGTCCGCTACTGCTTCAATGTGTACGATTAATTGATTCAGGACAATGCTTGTCTAGGGGTGATTTATAGCGTATTAATCAACTGATTATGATTTAGCTTGATATATTATGTTACATGAGCAATGGTCAAATTGACCATTCCCCATTAACGTTGCTGGTTGTAGTCATTTAGCTTGTGTTGTGTTTTGATGGATGTGTTTGATCAAATAATCGAAATTGATATGTATTTCCTTGTACTGTAGGTACATTTTATTATGTCATTGCCAGTTTGTCATCGTTTTGAGATTCAATTGACGTTAGTTTAGCACACTTATTAAAATTTTACCGGATTTCGCGATAATTTCATATGTAGTTGACAGAGATTAAAATTATTTGAGTTGGGAACATGAGTTTATAGCAAGTTATAAGTAAGAATTCTGTCTGTTATGGGATTTAATTTTTTCTCTTCAGATTTACTTGGTGCAATTAATATTCGAAATACATGCATAGTTGTTGATCAATGTTTCTAAGAAATCCGTCTAAAGGGTTACCGATTTTATTTTCAAGGTTATCCTGAATGACAGTTTCGAATTACCTGTGGGCCCGCGGTAGTCTAGTTGATAATAATACAAGTTCATGCTGAAATTATGTGACTTTGTTGTACAGGATTGCGTTGAAGAAGCATTTATCGTGGAACTCTTCGATCCTGCCGTCTCACCAAGATCCCATGCAATATTTGCTTATAAAAAATAAGAATGTTTTTAATCAAAATTTACAATTTTTTACTTTGTACATGTTAATGTTACATTTATATGTTCGTCTTCATGACTTTCGATTAAAGATTGAATAAATAAATGTAAATATACGATAAATGGGGTAATTCGTATCTGTTTTTATTCAAGCACACGGAACATTTTTTAACAGAGAAGATGACAACTTAAACGTATCGGTTTTTCAAATCCAAATGATGCATGCCAAAATCCAAGCAACAAATCAGAGATATCTTATTAATAATTATCCATTAAATTGCTTCCAGAGATCTTATTCGCATTAAAAAGCAATATAATCTAGACAAAAAATGTCTACAGAAACGGATTGGAAACCAAGAGCTAGGTTTAAATGGCATTTGATAGTATTTATTCTTCAAAGAAGGATTGAGTCTGAATAACTTAAAATTGACATGACCATAATTGTAAACATTATTTTGCACCAGGCATATTAATGAATTCTCATCTATTTGATTAATATATAGCTACTTTCTAGCAGAACGGGCAAGCACATGTCAGAAGCTTGTTCAGACTTCAAGTACTTCCGATTTCGGAATGAGGAAACTAGAGAGTTTAGGACCTCCAGAATAATTTGATATTGTTGCTTAGATTTTTGCTGCCCTTAAAGAAATACTGCTATAATAAAGTGTTCAACTTGACGAAGAAGCCAAAACCAAAGGCGTTCAAGTTACGGAGAACAAGGAATGGCAGTCATGCTGATTTCTATTTGCCACGGAGTAGTGCAAGCCTTGTAAGGAATTGAAGTTACAGCTCATGAATGAATTCTGCCTGATTTTGTAAACAGTCATTTGAACTTTTGTCAGGATGATAAAATCATAAAAATCCTCCTCACTAAAACCGTACTCAACTATCAAGTCAGTTTCAGTCCTGGAACTGAAGAAGGAGAAATTATACTACATTCCATGAATTTCCATGCAAGGAATATTTTTTTGGGGGAAATGAATCATGTAAATGTCTGTCAGTTCCGGAATATGAGAAGCGTAAAGTCCTCGTAGTTGATTGAACCTGCCACCCTTATATTCTGTTACTGAAACACAAACATTCGTAAATGGATTTAACTCAGCGTTTGGACTTACTTTAATAAATGCCCTCATCAGAAGGCTGTAAAAGTCCATCTGTCCAACAACTCCTAGCCTTTTCCTATGCATTTCCTGTAGGTTCCAGATTCTTTGAGCGGCTATTCTTTAACAATCTAGAGAGCCTACTATGCGGATTAGTTTACGAGCTGGAATGGTTATGGTACACATCTAAAATCTCGATGAATGACTGATGGGGGAATTCATGAGTACATATGTAAAACAGACATGGACATATTAACATTCGTACTTTTGGCCATGTGTCTCGTGTCAAGCCGGATCATTTTACGGCATAATAATAATGTTTCACTTGTACGTCTTCATAAAAGGGTAAATCTATATACATGGACTATGAATTACAACCTAGTGACTTTGTCGTTGTTTTTTACATGTTCGATTTCAATTCGATTTGAATAATCTTTCTGCTTAACAGGGGTTGTTCTCCTGCGGTTGTATTAGGTTTTGTAAAACCTGGAAGACCTTCCAATCCGATTAAATTCAAATTATTAGTAACAACGCAACGTTACCTTTGCCTGATATGTAAAATCAAACCATTGCATTGTCGATGTTTCTTATCATCGTCATTGAATTCGTTTTTCAGTTGAACAAATCATATGTAAGCAATCGTTAAGATTTAATGGTAAACCATCATTCATATTGTATTTAATTCAAAATGTCAGTAATATTGAATCAGATACTAACTCAGACCTTAGCTACCTGTCAATCATGCAACTGAATTATTTGTAATAATTTAGTGGTTATATATAGTCATGGATTTGGATTAACCTTCATAGAATACGGGATTCACCTGCAAGCCTGCAATGCAATGGACGGCATTTTAGTTTTTTTTGCTATGAAATACTGTATCTGGATTGAGGAGGTTAGTGTGGAACTGGGAGACAATTTTTTTTATTTTATTAAGAAAGCCAATGTTAAATGCATATTAAGACTTGTAGTTTGTAGTTGTCTTTGAAATCGTGTAAAAAAAACCAAGAAATGATTTCTTAAATCGAATAATACTGACAGAACTTTTTATGGGCAAATCAGCTTTTAAAACTTGTAACTTCTTAAAATGTGTTTTTAATTTCAATTACGCTAGTATACGAAAAACTGATTCATCAATTTTATCAGGATTAGGAACTTAAAGTCAAAGTCCAATCAACACAGCCGAGCCTGTTACCAAAAAGGTAAAGCCACCCCTATTTATCACATCAAATCTAAAAACAAGACCTTTGAATGACATTTCCTGTTCATGTAATTGCATCCGAAATCTATCAATTGGTAATTCACAAATAGCAAGCTTCTCATACTTAATTATTAGCTAAGTTACACGTCAACAAAGATCGCTTGACATCCAGTATTAATTTTCCACCTCCTTTATCCAATAAATTAATATCCGTGGTTGAGTTTCATGTTTTAAACCAAGTCAGCCTGGAATAAACGCTTCCAATTTGCAATCACTGCATCCCATATCAACGAGATATTATTATGTTGGCTCTTTGGGCAAAACCAATGATTTATGAGATTGCATGCCTCACAAAAGATTTCCTCTGACGTACCTTTGTAGGGATTTCATTAATTTAATATAATTATTAAAATTTACAACCGACTAACTGCATGCATGTTTAATACTTGTGCATGAATTTGACTTTATGAAAATTAATAACTCCTAACTCCTTTATGGTAAAAGAAGAAGTTTACACAAGCCTCGAGCACATCTTACTTCGGCACCTCAGGACTATGTGTTCTATTGACACTTCATTCACACGTTTCCATTTATACTCCCATCCGTAGAGGTATTAGAATGGGAAGATTAGAGATGTAAATAAATAAAATTATATAAACGTACTACTACAGTGTGTGGAACCTTAAAAGTTAAAACTAATACTAACTCATCGCAAATAGTTGACGCTAGAAGTTTAAAGAGTTTTTAATGTTCCTCTGAGTCCTTTCTTGAGAACATCATCATTATTTTGAGCCTCATTCAGTTCATATAATATTATTATAGTTTTTATAGTTGCATTGTAATTTGTAGTTTTGTAGTTAAGTTTAGGAGGCTCGTAGGCTCCTTTTTCCCATATCTACGGATCCTATCCGTACAAACTATCCAAAATCCACCTTACTGCGATTGTGAGTTTTCTGTTCGCCGTCCGTAAAGAGTTATAATCCACTACTACTCTCGTCTATGACAAGGACGCGAATAGCGTGTGCAGAATATCCCTACTCTACACGTCCACACTGCCATGTTCTAGTGATCCCTAACGCTCCTCTGGTCATTCGTGTCCAAGGAGTCACTGCAAAACCTTCTCACAACAAAGGGAACCTACAGAGCATTTCTCTTGGGGACGTTTTTCTGTGGCCAGGATCCGTCGTTGTAGGCCGGAACCGTAGTATAGACTCAAAAATAATTTCTACATGAGAAGTCGATTAGGATTTGCAGTCTCACGTTTAAGCATAAATTAAGTGTAGCTGCTTCAGGAAGTTAAAAATTAACACAGAGAAAGTCCTAGAAATTTCATAAACTCTTCAGATCGAATTAAGTTTAAACCATTGAGGAGCAAAAGCTATCAGTCAGAGTTAGGGATATTTCAGCAGTATCTGGCATGAAAATTGTCTTGCTGAAAAGTCCAAAGTTCTTGTCATGTAACGGACTAAAAATTATTGCCTTGAAAAATAGAGGATTTGATACATTCGTATAGAAACAGACAAACATTCTTGGATTTGTAACACTAACACCTAAAAAAGCTAACAACCGAGCTCGAATTGAAATTGCTTTAAAATTTTAAAACCAATCGATTTCTACCCTAAAGGACTTATTCTACAAATAGAACGAATTCCGAAGCTTACTTAACTGCATTTCCAAAATCAATACATTTATTTGATTTTTCCGGGATTATTTACTGTTTTTACAAACAAAGTCAATAAGGGACATCAATTCCAATAAAAAACAAAAGGACAGAAGCATTCGTCCTAGAACTTGGATTATTTCGGATAAAAGTTTGAAAGTAAATTTCTGAGCCTTGTATACTATATTGATATATTGAACTCGGTGTATTATGTCCAGTGAGGAAGCCCCAGGGACAAGTAGCAGTTACTACTCAACTGCAAGTAGTAACTGCAGTAGTGCGGAAAACATTAGCAGTGGAACAAGTACAATTGAAAATGGAGACCTGTCCGTATTCACATTTATGATGTCAAGGGGGCTAACCCTGGAACAACCGCTATCGGCTCCTCCAGGCTCTAGTAATTGTGTCCATATGTCAAATTGTCGTTGTGCTTGCCGAACTTCAAAATTGCATCGTTCTGAAAGCACTAATAGCCTTGCCATTGATCCATTCGGGGTGTCGCCCCACCGCCTGATATGTCGCACTCATGATAAGTACGGGAAAATGTCAGAAAACTCTCTGTTCAGTGATACCTATTCGAGACTTCTGAGTCAAAGTACTATGGATGGATCCTTACTCAGATCAATGGAAAAAGGCGGTGAGTTATTTATTTTTTATATTCTATTTATTGAGTTGTCCAGTTTTCAAGTTGGAACCTCACTATATAGCAGTGGGTGAGATAGGATCATTATTGATTTGTCAATGGGACCAAAGAGAAGGTACTGGACACGACTGGACAGGGATATAATAAAATATAATATGGATGGTTATTGCTGTCTTTAAACGGAGTTGAAAACTTTTCCGTAACGAGAAGAAACTATTTACACAAACAGTTTAATGGTCACAAAAGCCTGTCATAAAGTTCAATCAGCCGAATTGATTTAAAATTCATACGAACGCAAAAGCCTGTTTTTAATCAATTTGTAGTAAATAGATAGATATGCGGAACTTATCCCAGATACTCAAAAATATAAATTTTTATTAAAGTTTATGAAAATGCGAAAGTTTGATGGACCTATTTCCACCACTTGCGAAAATTCGAGTCTGTCTAATGATGCTTCCGCATTTCTGATAATTTATTTAAAGTTTAATTGCCACTGGAAAATAAGACCGATTTCCATCTATCGTTCGACCGAATTTAGTGTTTAAACATGATTCGTTTCGCTTCATCAGTTAAAAGTTAACTATTCAGGGCATTTCAGGGGTATCTGTCAGTACCATTTTTTCCTTGATAATTATTTTAAGATTGGCTATTGTTATCGACTGTAAAATTGATTACATTGTACATTTGAAAAAAATATAATATGTTTGTGAGTTTTTTGGTTTTAATAAAATAAAACGACTCTAGTTCAACATAAAAGGCGTTTTTACAAATAGTAATATATAAGATTTTGCAATCAATTAAAAAATAAACCACCATAATTTTGTCAAGTCCGTATCAAATTAATATCTGATCATTCATAATTGAAAGCTTTGAAACTATAAGCAGAAATAAATTTAATTAAAACGATTCGGTACTTATTAATTTTCAATTTTAAATAATTGCTAGTTCTTAGGGTTTTTATGAAGATGCCATCAAGTATAGCTATATGAGTTTAAATTTAGCCTTAGCTACATCATTATTTTATTTTGCCTAAACGGTACTTGATACAATTTAAAAAAAGATTATGCAAGAAATTCTGCTCTATCGCTAACAACTGTTTAGTGCATATGAACATGGATCGGTTCCAATCCAATCCAATTGTTATTATACTATCCATATCTATGGTTCCAATACTTCCAATGTTCCAATTAGAGTTTGCTGGTGAACATGGTAACACTGTTAAAATATAAAAATATGTTCTTTAGAAGCAACCACGATTAGGCATTGAATCCACTCGTTCTGGTTGCGATTTTTTTAAACTAGTTGATTACATGTCAATCATTTCATAAGTAAATTTGCATTCAAGCATCTGAAAAACTTTAGAAACATGTGTCGAAAAAGTGTACATAAAATGTACTTCGAGACAGTGTATTGAGAGATAAGATATTAAGTAATTAACTAGGTTCCTGAATTTCACCCAGTTCTTCTATACTTTAGTAGTAGTAATAACAAACTAGTACTGATGTCACGTATAAAGAAAATCGCAATTATAAAACAGTTATAAAAGATAATTAAGCTATTCATCCATTAAAAACTTGTGAATAAATCTCCATTCGATTACAATTCAGCAAAATTGATATTATTAGAGACTTATTTGGATTAAATTACAAACTACTTTTAAGGAAATGTAAATCCACTTTAAGTAAAAGTACCCTCTGCTCTCCTTTATCTTTTGAGGTACTTTGTATTCTAGTCACATCTAACTTTTCCACCCTTTGAGTTTAGCAACTCTAGTTTTATTCTTATAATATATTTATGTTGCAGGAAATGCAGAGTATAAATATGTATTGTGTGTAAATGCAATGACTATTTGAGCCTGAGCCTTCAAAATATTGATACTATATTTTAGTATTCTTCTGAATTGAAATACATTTCAAATTAAACAGTTACTTTAAAATATTAAATCGTTAATCTCTACTTTTGAGAGTTCGACAACAAATTTTAAGTACTTAAGTAAATCAAAACAATAGCATTCACTTTATAAATTTTCTTAAATGCAAATGGTTGATTTTTACCAGTTAATAAAGAAAATGCAGATTTCCTTTTCTAGTGTTAATGTTGCATTTAAATCGGATTTAAGTTCACGTATGCAACGGTGCTTCTGAACGGACATCTTCTTGAAAGCCAAAATAATCAAACCCTTCAATTCTTGCTTGAAAGTCATGGATATTTCGTCGATGAATGTAATAATGTTTCTGACTTTTCTTGATGCTATTTTCTAAAATATTTAGAAATAAAATAAATTTTCTAAAAAAAAAGCTATCCTACAAATCGAGGATTCTAAACCCTCAATCAAGTCATTACCCCTAAATAACTACGCTGGGAATTATTTGATTTGACACTGTCAGCTAGGGTAGATATTTAGGGATGTGGAGTTATTTCGGGGTCCAGAATTTATGATTTTAGTTTCAGCGTAGCTTTTTTGGGAAATACCATATGAGGCAGGAGCAACACAAGGCATATATTAATTTGTTACAACTTTTAGACAGTTTCGAAGTCTATCTCCCTCTTATTTTCTTGTCAGATATCAAATCACTTCTGTAAAAATCTTTCGCTAATTTCATATCCTCAGGGAGGAGAAGATAAAAAACCGACCTAGCAATAATAAGTTGACTTTGAGTTTCTCTGTCTGCAATAAGAAATTCATGGATGAGCTCAATTATGCAATGAATTAGGGCGAGAATTTTTATACACTGTAAATATTAAATGAGTTTCTGGCCTCTTATCTGTAAGGATATTGTTATGAGGAATGAGGATGAACAGTGCCTAACCATTTGTACACAGTTAAAAAATAAACAAAGGGACGGCTACACAGAAAGTACGATGTGCAGGCTGTGTAATTACTTATTCTTCCGTCTTTCATTTTTTGGACATCAATTTCATGGATACTTAATACACTGACAAAAAGCTAACCGTGTGTACATAATAAAAAATAAAGCTTGATCATGATGACTCTTTGGTTTTAACACATAGCGAGGTTTAGATGTATATCATTTACCCACTTCCAACTTCACGTAAACTTGTAAAAGTTACATGTTGTAATTATAATAGAGCATTGTCAAATTCTTTTGATGGTTCCTTCATTGATAATGGTTAAATTGAAATTACATGGCTCTGCGAATTTCATTGTTGCTACTGCACCTCTGCATGGAACAAGAGTTACATACTTCTCTGTTCTTTTGTTCCTTGATGAGATCATTTTCATGAAAAACATTAAAAGGTTTCTTAAAGAATTACACCAGCACAACGTAAATTGTGCAGAATATTATTATGTCTCGAATTAAGAACGACATTGCATATACCGGTTTCATAAGACATTTTCTGCTGGAATAAATACGCATATATGAAGAAAAGGAAGAACCCTTGGATTTTTTGTCGATTTATCATTAAGGGGCTGTTGCCCCTTTTCTATGGTGGGGGTACCCATTTGCCCCAAGTTTCAATGATAAACGGTGCGGGATACTGAATAACCCAATCACATACGCTTAAATATTTAAAAATACGACATTCCGGGCTTTTAGGCATCTCAACTTACCCCACTACTCTAGACTCCAATCTTAATTTATTATTTTTTAATGATTTCAAATGGAATCATCTCCGTCATTTTTAATCAAACCTCCAACTTTTTTATTTTAAAATGTACAAAAAAAATCGCTCAAAGATATTAGGATCTTTTTTTTAAATATTTTATTTATTTTCCAAAAATATTTTTAATATTATGGCGAAATCAAATAAAAAACTTTCCAAAAAGTTCCTAATATTATAAAGCAATTTTTTTTATGAATTTTAAAACCAAAAAGTTTGAATTTGGATTAAAAATGACTGAGATGATTCAATTTGCAAGCATTTATTTTGCTGACAATGCCATCTTAAGTTATTGGATTCTTCTTAATTTACGGCAATTTATTCTCCTTGCGTAAAGACAACAGGAGAGGAACGAAGTAATCAATTGAGCAAGCAGTATTGAAGGACCATGATGGAAGGAGCTCGTGAGCGATAGATTATGCAGTTATCATGATCTTGTAATTCTCAACGCTATTATGTTGATCTAATGATAATTACTTGCGGTGGTAGTGTGTTAGTGTTAGTTGAGTGGACGGGGATTATTGGGAATATTTTTGTGACATGCTGGCAATCGACATAATTCGACAAAGTCTAGATCGGAAAATATGGGATCGCTGAGTCATTATTACAATTTACAATCCATAGTTGTTTAGGAATGAGAATACAATCTGATTTTGAAAAAAATAAACGTGCTTTAAAAACTAAAAAAATTACCGATTAGTGTAAGTAAACTCAACGTGATTCCGAATCGGAATTGATCGATCTATTTAATTCTCCAGTCTTTATATAATCATTATATTCATCATGAAGCATATCATGCTGGGTAAAGATTCATTTAAGACAATCAAAACAAGCCTGTTTTCCGACTTGACTATACTTATAAATAATTTTGCAAAAAATAAGGAAAATATTTGGTAGAGCCGGTCTACTATAGTCATCATTACTAATTTAACAATAATTACAATGAAAACTCGATCAGATAAAAAATAGCTTTCAAATACGGTATAATACATTGAAAATAAAAAGCCTTTGCTTATTAAGGGACGAAACTTCTTCATTGGAAGACCTTGTCCGTCTGTCCGTCCATTTATACTTGAAATAGTTTTTTTACATTTCGAAACTACACTTTCTCCTTGTTCTGATCCCATTCCTTTCTGGAACAATTGGAAGCACACATCGTTCACAAAAAAAATCGAAACTCTGAGTAACTCTGAACAGTTAAGGACCACTCATTTCATTGAACCCCTGACTCCTGATCCCCATTCATAATGAAACATAATACGTAATGCTTAATGGACAACCCCCAGCCCCCCTCCTAAAAATGGAAAATATTAAGATAATTGCGAAGATAGATTCTTTAGTTTCTCCTAACGGACCCTTCGTAATTTTCACCTGAAGAAACTTGAAACTTAAAGTACCCCTCCCAATGTTAATCGCCGTAAATTCTTTTCGTAGTTTCACCTTCTTTAGTATCTGCGTTTGCGATGCGCGATGGGTTGATTAAATGTGAGGAGAGTGATTTTGTAACATTGGAAATAATGGGGATAGAAACTACCGACGACGACGACGCAACGATTGTATCGGATCTTATAGTTTAAAAATTATATTTAAATGCCAAATAAAATGATAATATGTAGTACAAGATAGTTATGCAAAGGTTTTCACCAATTTAATGGAATCTAAGCTTAGTAATTTAACTTATTTTCATGTAGCAAATAGCAGAGCCGGTCGTCAGTATCAGTTTATCTCATCAAACCCTATGTATCGATTTGTTGACTGATACTCCAATATTTACAGGGTATAATACTTATCCATTGGCCTGAGTTTGATTTTCCAAGGATATTTCAACACGAATAGGATTCTAATGAAAGGTTAAAAAGGTTTGTAAATCTAACTAAAGCAGAAAAGGGTAAATCATTACACCCTAATCAAAATCGACAACAAATTGGAGTAATTGGTCCAATCCAGAGTTTGGAAGTATTTGAAAAGATTTTTTTTGAGCACCCTTGCCATTTGAACCTTTGCAAAGCAATGCTCGGAGTTGTAAAAAAGGACAGGAGTTGCAAAGGACTTGAAAAAAAATAAATTGCGAAAGGAATTGGCAAAATAATATTCATTTTCCGCAATATGAATTTAGTAGCCCCATGACCTTCACAACTAATCACGATCTGCAAGATTAAGAGAATACCTCCGCTTCGTCGTTCGACTTCCTTAGTAAATTAAGCATTTAATATTCTTGAGCGGACCCGCAGACCTCCCCAAAATAAAATTGACTGATAATCCCTCTTGAAAAGTTGACATTGAGTTTTGCAATTGGCTGTTAATTTACTCGTTCGTTGCACAAGATTTTTTGCATCCTTCAATTGTTGTCGATGTTGGGAGTTAGTTTAGGGTGATTACTTACAAATGTTGATCCATTAACCATCGTGAGTCCGAGTTTCATAAATTAGCAAAAATTTGACACGCCTACTTCACTTAAAATGTTCTTAAGTTAAGTATATATAGCTTTCAGCTTTTATTTATTGATCATCAATTATTTACAAGAATTTCACGTTCTAATGTGCAATGGGTTTATTTTAAAGTTTTACATATCCGAACTAACTTATTGACTTATTGTTTTGAATATTTCTAATGCATTCATTTGTATTCTGAGCTCAGATTAAACATTTGTAGTCAGGTAATAAACAATGTCACTCTCACTGTCCTAAAAATGTATTTATGTAAGTTTTTAGCCTTTCAGACGTTCCTCGTTGTTTTCGCTTTATTATTCAATTGGTGTCCTAGAATGTGCTTTTATGAAATAAAACCTCGTTAGGGAGTTTACTTGGATTATTGCAATTTAAAACGAGAAGGTTGTTGTACTTTATTTTTTACTTACGGCGAAGGGAATTTGATGTATTTAAATTGGAAATTTAATTTTCAAATAATAATATACCTTCTATTTAGGACAAATATACTTCTGACTACATTTGTAATTAATCGCGAATGCTCAGCACTAAAAATTAACGTACACTTTTTATCGTCTTATATAATATATGACATCATCTGAGTGTAAATTCTTTTACACACCTTAAAATATTCTTAAAATTATTAATATGGGAGGGTTGGGGCTATTTTTTTAAATAGATTGTTAGCAAGGAATTATTTTGTCATTAGAATTATACTTATGCTCGGCTGTTTTTAATATGGCACGTGACATTTACTTGAGTTTATTCTGTGCGTCTCATCAAAATCTGATTCTTCTCCATTACAGGTCTAGGTATATTTCTACATTGTATGCTCATCAACGAGACATGTCAAGGTGATTATTTTTGCACCAATGTTTCCCCAGTCTTAAATTTGCAATGTTACAACCGTAAATACAAGAATAAGTCCCCTGGGGACTTGATATTTGTAGCACAACAATATGTGTAAGTGTAGTAGATAATGAATGTCGAAAAGATTAAATATGTCTTAACTACAATTTTAGAATTTAATTAATTTGCTATTTATTCGTTAGCAAGTCCCTTTGATGTTATAACTTGGAATATTTTTGCACAAAATCAAATGATAGATTGACAAAATCATTTTTGAAAAGTCTGTTGGTCATCTAAACTATCTATACTTTGTAAGGGTCAGCTATTCCTGTAATATTGAATTGTTGCAGTATTTTAATACGTTTCCCTTTCCATTGGTGAGATCACATTGCATTGCCTCGACCACATAAATGATACTCCAAACTGTTATCAGATCTCAAATTACCAACGACCTTCTGACTTCTTCCACCTTTTGTTATACTCCTTTTAAATCAGAAATTGCAATGAAATATGGGTGAAATGTGCCAAACTCTATTTTCTTATGTTCCTTTTCAATTTTGAAGGAAAACAGATTATGAAAATTGTATGAATCTGATACGATTTGGAATTGGTTTCGGTCTTAAAAAATTGTTATGACTCGTATTGCGTTTCGCCTGAATTGAAGGCATTTTAGCACGCGGACACGGAAATAAAGGAAGTTTTTTTGTTCATGAATTATCGGTTTGATATTCCCCAGTCTTCCTTCTCCGGATTTAATTATTTCCCCCGAAAAAGTATTTTAGTACGACGTTAACCAGCTCTTTAACTCAAACTCAAATAAGGAAATAATAAAATATGAAAGGAATCATGCGCCTGAATTTGGGTTTCAACTTTCTACAAAACTTTCTGTAAAATAATTAGAGCAATTTTCTCAATATCAGCTCGATGAAAAAGATCCAGATCCAACTTCGCCTGATTGGATAATCCAAATCCATGACGGTTAATAAGTTATGAGGCAATGGGTCATGTCGATATCTGAGAAGGAGTACTTAGATAAGTTGAAGGTAGGAACGTAATATACCACATACCATAACCACCCTGATTATAAAAAAGCAATTCGTTAAAATAGAGTCATGGCTATTTTAACGAATTTTTTGAATTTGAATGCCATGACTGCAGAGTAACTGTGTGCTATGAAGGATTGCCTCTCCTTGTTAGTTGAATGAATGACGGTTAGTTTAAGTAATAGTCTAAATTTTGCAAACCCTGCAGCCCTGTTAAGTATCCGACAGCTTAAAAAGCCATTCCTACCTGCATGTCAACAAATCGAAATGGCAATAAAAAGCTTGTGTGCTTCAAGCTTTCTAGAAAGCAGCTAAAATTTTAATGAGATTGGAGGTGCGGGACTGGACGTGGTGCATAATTTATAATTTATGATTTGGTTTGACACAAAGAGCCATTATGAAGTAGTCAGGTATGGAATTAATTCATGCGGGCAACGTTGAATGTGGTTTTTATGGAAATCGTTATCTGACAAAGGCTACTAGGAGATGACTTGTAATTACAAAAGGTACCTACAGTGGACACCCAGACTGCCAGGGAGTCAACAAAATAGTTCGCAATTACCTACACTTATTTAAACAACATTGACGTCGATGAAAAAGCCTGTTATTGTAAAGTTGTAATTGTAAATGGAGGATGGAAAGGATTGAAAAATAAAATCTGTTATTTTCTAGTCTTGTATCCTGTCATCCACTGGTCCAACAAATGTAATGAGAACCTCACCCATCACACCCATATGGGATGCAGTGTGGTCTTCAATCAAGGTTTCAATTAATTAATTATCTTTATCCTATTTGACCTTCGATTCTTCCTCGACATTCTTCTGCTAATTCACGGTTCAGTTTATGACTATTGGATGGGTTTCATCTCATGGTTTTGTATGATTACCGTGAATCCCGAAATAGATTCCTTCAGAGTATCTGTTCTTTTAAAACCTCCAAGCGGAGGAACTGTTGTAGGGTTGGGGTTTTATTAAAAAGTTTTTTTTTTACTATTAATATAAAAACGAATGCAATGTGTAGATTGGGTGGACAATTTTAATTTTCTTTAAAAAAAGTACTTGCAAAATCACACACAACTTGATTTTTTCTGTAATTTTTTTTTTTTCACCGTACTTTATAACTCTGTTGAAGATTAAATGGGACTAAAAAACGTTAATTGAGATATTTTGGGAAGATGTTTGGGAATTGAATGCTCCAAAACCTTAAACAAGGGGGTCTTACTTTCAATTAATTTGGTGGATCTATTTTGAGAGTTTTACAGTCATTCCGCCTGAAGCACTAATCGCAAATTATAACTTGCAACTTTTTTGCTTTGAATATATAAATGGTTTTAATATGGCCTGGGGGTAGAGGAACGATGCAAGCAATCGTTGAGATCTGTCAAGGGTAAATATAATTATAATTAACTGTCGGATTTGCAGGTGTGTACAAAGAACTGAAGCGTGTCATCCCTCCAGATGCATGGATACATCATAAATCAGACTTGTTGGAGCTGAGCACTCCGAAAAAGCCAACTTGGCTTGTCCTAGGATACAAAAGCCTTGAAAAAACTTTGGATAGCACGTTAGAAGCCACGTGGAAAGAATGGACAGGATGTCGACACATTTATCTGAACTTACGAAACGATTTTGAGATTAGGAGAATTTCGTTTTTTAATAGAATCTATCCCGACGACAATCTCGATCTTTTCATGTACATTGTGCTCATGGAAATTGGAAATGTGGATGAAAGGAATCTGATGTGGCTTCTTGATTTTGTGCAAAGAACTCGCGTCGAGAGAATGAAGGGCTTTCTCACCGTTTACGGCGAAGTTGACAACGAGTTTGCTACAATTAACGACGAGTACATGAAGTTCGTCTCTTCGGAAAAGAAGTCTCAATCCAAATCTACGGAGGGCCTTTCGGACGTAGGCAACCAAGAAATAAATCAGAATTTAAAATTCATTGAGAAACTTCTTGAGGAAATCCATCAGACTCCAATAGCCGACTATTTCTAAATTAAGGTTGTCTAATATTAATTAGAGCCTTTTATCAATGTATTGATTTTGCAGGGTTCCAATATTTCACGGTCACTCCATTTCAACGGAGTGGTTAAAGTTTGGAGAATGGCCTTTAGATATTTTATATCATTCGATCTAGTAGCTAAGGTTCCTCCGATTTTCCCATGACATTTGTTTAGACTTTTAATAAACACTACTTCGACGGTTAGAGGCCTGTAATCTGTAAGTTTGCCGTACTAAAACTAAAATCTAAAATAGGGAAACGGATACTTGTAATGTATTAGGACAACTAACTTAGAGCAAGGTACCTTATTAATGATCCATGTGCTTCGGACGATTATTAAATCTTCTCTTTTTAAATAAATAGATCTTGACTCAGATTAACTTTTTTCATCAATTATTTATTTATTTACATTATATTTTCTACTCTACTATAAACCATATTAGTATAGTCAAATGATCAGAACTTAAGTTACCGGTGGCATTTTCTATATTAGTAGAAGGGGATTCCATAAATAATATACATCTAAATAATTAACATGACTTCCCCCAAAAAATCAAATGTTCAAATAGGAAAACACCAGTGCAAGCTTCTTTACAAATTACAGTTCTAAAGTTGCTAACATCTATGCCAAAAATGTAGCTACGTTAGTCTACAGAAAGTTTAGGAAACCCTGTATATATTAGGGAAACGGGCATGGAACGGGATCCGAAAACTTCATATCAAACGCTTCATCATTTTATGCAAAATAACTTATTTCTCACGGAAATGTTTAAAAATTGTCAACTACAATTAGCACTATGTGGATAAATGAGCATTTAAATTTCGGTTTCAAGTCTACGTTTGGAGTTTATTAAAAATTCCAACACGTGAATTAATATTGAATACCTCGTTTAACTGGATGCAGTTACCGTCTACATTGAAAATGTCTTTGTTAGAAGGCACTACTTATGTTCTCTAAATTTAAATCAGTCAGTTATTCACCACTAAAAAGTGTATCATAAAATTAAACAACCAATTTTAATCATCTATATTACATAATTCATCTCTATTCAAGACTGTCTTACAATTGGAAAACTGTTCTGCAAAATCAAAAATTCAACTTTCGTTGTTGTTTAATTAGTCATTGCAATGGAAATGCATTAAGAATTTAATTACAATAATATTTAGTTTTAAAATCAAAATGAATCGACGATAAATTTTCTAAACTATTGTGATTTCTGAACGGAACCTCATCCCCAATACTATATTATGCTCTAAAAGTATACATAAACACATGCAATAAGCTCCTCTTTACAAAAATATTTCGCAACGAACCCATTTGCACGTTAACTGAACAACACGCTTAACATTCTTGTGCAATAGACTAGAGTGATCTTCCAATCCAATTCCAACCCAACCTCCCCGGAAATGTTACTAGGTATTTCTTTACAACAATCTCATCAGCATTATATGCATATTTTTGAAGAGTGCATCTGATTTAGAGATCCATCCGCGGATTATATGACCAACAGCCACAATTTACAATTTAGTTAATTTAAAAAACACGCACATCATTGTAGAGTCGATATGTAGATTACTAGTGTGCTAGACAAAATCTCAAAGGCAAAATTACTTAAGAATTAAAAAATCATGAACTATCACTGAATACCCTTGCGTTGGTGTGCAATTATAGAGTATTATTATTAGAACGTTGGCTGAAATTATGCGGACTTGTCGCTCTCTTCCTCAGAGTCATCTTCGTCATGGTGATGAGTCACTTTCCGGGGAGTTTCAGGTCTAGCGTGCGGTAGTAAACTTTGGCTCCGTTCCAAAACCTTTAAAAGATTGCATTTAAAATTGTGCTTCATTCCAGATTTCCTGTCTATGATTTATGAAGCTTCTTACTTTAGTTTTAGTACTAGTGCAGACACTGTTGTCGGGTGTATCGTTTGGATCAAAAACGGATGCTTGTCGTGACCTTGATACTATTGGACTGTCCGCAATGAACCTTTGTTCGTGAGCAACAGTGGACTCGTGTGGCATCTATTTTACACGGAATAAAATCAAGTCAATCATTTAATTTCCACCTCCGAATAGTTCAAATATCTATGTAAGTATTCCAAAATAATTACCAGCATCGCCGGGGCTCTGAACATGTAACAAAATGGGTAGTACATAAGATTTAGGAAAGTGGATGCGTAAAGATCGGCATATCGAACAACTTGGCTTGAGAAGAATGTCTGTCGGGAGCCAGATCGGAAAAGGCTTCCAAGCATTCCATATGCCATGTCCATTTCATGGGTCACTTCCCTAGTTGATGACCTGATTTTAGAAATATCCGGCCTCTCCTTGGTACTGCTGTCCAAATTCCTGTCGAACGAAAATGTTTGTTATTTTGGATATTGCAATCAAATACTTTTGTAATAATCGGAATTTCGTAATCTATCAATCAAATAATCGCATTTTCAAAACTTACTTATAAGTTTCCCCAAGCGTGACATCCAAAGTTTGCAACTTTGAAAATAGTTGACACTTATCTGTCCAGACATGGAGTTCTTGTACCAATTCTGGCACGATTAAGAAGGTACGCCATCCTCGAATTTTTTTGGATTTCAATACATCGCCGAAAATATGATCTCCGATATACAGCACATCCTTTCCCTTGGCACCAATTAATTCCATAAACACATCACAAGAGCCTGAAATTAAATCCCCAAAAATTAAGAATATTTAAACAGCTAAATATATTTTCATTGTCGTTCAATCGTACCTCCTGAATAAATATGACCCTGCTTTAAGGGACCAGTATGGGATCCAATCCTTAATGCTCCGGTGTTCGTGTCAACTTGGCGCAAAATAGTCCCTTCTTTGAAAAACAAAGGCTTTCGGGCATCCAGGACGATGCAGTCAAAGTACGTTTTCCAATCTCTGTGTGGATCATTCGGCTAGAAGTGATTTTAGACAAAAAGTTGTAATAAACATTTACAAATTATACAGGTGATCGGATCATTCCAAATAAGCTCTGATTAGGATTTAACTCACTTTTGGCCCATGTGGGTAATCAAAAAGATATGTCATGATCTTCTGCGTGTACCAATACTCTGAATTAGTTAAAAGAAACGTCTTGGCCCCTGATTCTCGAATATGGCTAAGCAACATAGGGAGACGTTCATCTTTAACAACGTATTCCTCCAGATTTTCAACCGTCTTGAGTTTCAAATCCCCCTTTTAATGAAAACAAGTTTTTTATTTCAAATAATTATTATGTGCACAATTGCATGAGCATTGAATATTCGTCATTATTTAATTTCATTTCCAACATTCCAATATACCTTTTCATGGACCCAGTCAACGGCATTACGGACGTCTTGAAAAATCGATTTGAACGACATAAAAAGATCCCCGCACCTCACACCGGCTTTCTCCCTATTCAGTTTACAAAACATTCGTTAGCTAATATTGTTTGAGCTTCATGATCACGCAATCATATGAGCATTGAACAAATGGATAGTTCAAGAGAACATGCACATCCGTAATTAAGTTACTCACGTAGTGCTATCAGGTGAGTTGGTGAAAAAATCGATAAGACACGCCAGCAAATAGGTTTCAGGCAAGTTGAATAACGTGTTCAAGATATAAACACGGGACTCATCTATAGCCAGGAATTTATTAGGATACAACTCGTACACCTCGGACCTATACAGAAGTACAAACAAACACATTGGATTATAAATAGTGTTACGCTGCCTAGTGTCTCCATTGTGCTTGTGTTTATATTTTCAAATTCAATGCGGAATACCACAATTGCATATAATTTATAGAGCAATTCTTTGTTCTCAATAATAGTTTGTTCCATTAAAAGTTAATGAACACCATAAACAACTATGAACTATTTTGAAATATGAGAAACCAGGACGTGTTCTACTTCCGGAAACCATCCTTTAATGAGATTAATGACCAATTCAAATTTTTGACAGTTTTACCAAGAAGCAACGTGGCACACTGACACCGTAATATTTTCCGCTATTGATGAAATTAATAATTCTAAATTGAAAGTAAAAAGACATCAAAAATTGTAAATCTGTCTGAACTTACTGTTTAAGAAATCGGAAGCCTTGGCAGCAGATCAAAATGTTACCATAAGCATCAACCTTCAGTAGATTTCCATACATGGTATCGAACCACAATCCTCTGAAATATTGACAAATGCATAGGGTTAAATCATGTCTTAGAAATTCTGAAATCAAAAACGCTAGAAATCGAAGTTTTAAAACTCCTTACCTAATAGGGAAAGATGGGTCATAAACAAAATCAAGCAGTTCATTTGGATATCCCATCGCGACCATCCGTTCTTTGACCAAATTAAATCCGAGCGTTTCATACTGAGGAGACTTGTAAACTAGGTTAAAAAAATCCATGAATACATCATATATTAAAACACTAAAAACTCCCACTTGAGAATGAATTGTCATGATTTTGACTTGACGTTATCAACTCACCAGCCAGAGTATAGTCCATATCGAACCCATAGAACTTGATTTTGTCCAAATGAAGGCTTCTATTAACAAAGATCCTGCAAAACAAAACAATTAAAACTCATGAATCCGACTGTGTCAATCAATGGATTAGATAGATATCTCGGTTCTCAAATCCAAGACGAGACTCTCATGAATGTCTCGAAACATAACAAGCCTCATTAATAATTGTGAATGCAACTCGAGATAACCTTAACTTCAGCCTGTCAGATACAGGCTGTCGCTAACTCTTTCGTATTAAAACTCGACAGATTGAACATGATCTCGTTAGGAAACGAGTCGTTTTATATAGATCGTCAAATTGTCGCAAATTATACATATATTGTCATTATGTGTCTAAATTTATGCAAAGTCCGGACTGTCAGAACTGGGTGTTATCTATCCTGCAATGCGTGCCAATGTCTGGGATGGGACAATTTATAATCTGAATGGTCAAGTAATTGATGATGCAAATCCAATGGATTAGCCGTCATTATGTTTTTTTTTCGATTAAATCGGCTGACCTGTGTGCTAAGTCTCTATCATCTCCAAGATTGAAAGCTTCAATGGTCATGTCATCAACGGTTTGATTGACTTGAAGTTGGAAGGGCTTGGGATTGCTCATGTTTCCCCACCGATTAGCCCCTGGACTGAAGGGACTAACGTATGGGCTCTCGGGGTAAGAGTCCGTTTCTGATAAGGAAGTATCCCGCTCCGCAACTCGACTTCCGTTGCTGTCGGAACCTCCGTGTTTACTGCCCTTTGGAATCGGTACTGGTCCACCCAAGGTACGGGAATCAGGCATTCTGCTCCAGGAGTGAGTAGTATCGATTATTATAGATCTCTCTCCTCGCCTCTCTTCCGCCAACTTGATATGCTCTCTTTGATGAAGTAGAGAGAGATGAGCTAGGAATCCGTAATGGAATAACTTCACGAACAAGAACAAGAACAAGGTCTCTAGCTCTCCTGTCAACTATGGCTTTCTGCAGTTCCACTACGGCCTTTCTCTTTTGGAATCTCTCTGAAGAGTTCGGAAAATGCGGATGTTCAGTTGTTTTTAGTGGAAGCAAGCTCCTTCGTCTCAAGAAGTCCTCAGGAGTAGCGGGTTAAGGAAATGTAGTAAGGAAACCTGCGGCTCAACTACGCAAAAGCTGAAGGCCGGGTAGTGGAAGACCGTACTACGCCAACAACTCCGAAATCCGGATGGTCCTCTCTCACTCTCACCCTCGTTTCCGTATAGACGACAGAAGAAGGTTCTTGGGATATGATGAATACTAATATTATGAGAAATCCGAAATGATGTGAAATTTACGGTGGCAGATAGATATGCAAGAAATTCGCCTGCTTCTGATTTTTTAGTTACTCCTCGCTCAGCTTCGGTTGGATACTGACAGGATTCAGGTTCGGATTGCCACACTATATACGTTCCCCAAACAAGTAACTACGAAGCGAACAACTGTCAGAGCAAATAGATGAGTCAACAACACCAACACTTCAGAATTCAGAACCTAGTACTTCAAATAAGACTGCTTTTTTTGCACTTCCAAAACCACCAACTCCAAGCTGAACTCGACCCTTATACTCATACCACCACTTGTACTTATGCTATATATGATTATCATTTCATGAGCAACTTCTCGGTTTAATTTTTATTATTTGTCCCCTTCTAATATAATTATTACATTCATTCAGAGTATTCAGATTCAGACCCCGTCGCATTCGTAATCCAGATATATAGACCAAGATAAACCAGAGAATTATCCGGCATTACTGTTGAAATAAAAGGATATAACTATTATAACTACAACTACCGAGAAGTGCAACATCCATGATGAATTAATTATCTTATGATTTCAAGCTTGTTTTGTCATGACAACGGAACGTGGACTTCTGGATAGCCGTTCCTTTGTGTTCCTTAGCAAGCTATGGAAGTTTGCTTTGAAAGCCTCTTTGAATGCTTTTGAAGTCTGAAGTTTCAACTTCGGTCGGACTTGAGACTTCTGTAGCTTCTTTAAACTTAAAGTCGTGGTCCAGAAAATAATAGCACATGACATTTTTAACTGACATTCCGAATGTTTTTGTTTTGCATGTCTTTAAAATGGAAAAATTCTTCAAGTACGTGTGCTTATTCAATATGTTTGACATGGCATTCACTTTCGGCCTTTGTTCGTCTTATTTACGCTTTTTAAGTACATGGGTAATTTATTAAATATGATAAGGGAATTTTGGTATTTGAAAAGTACCCCATCTTAGTTAAATGTGGAAACGCTTGAACGTTTCAAGTATCTATTCTCTTGCAAACTTGAAGCAATAAGCGATATTTAATAATAATTGTTATCAACCTTACTGAGGTATTTAAATCAAAACGGGAGATAAAAACAACAAAACAAGTACTGAAGCTTTTGATTCGTTTGGCATATTTAATTGTGTACATCCATCTGCGATTACAGCTGACTATACACTTTTGATTATAGTTAATATATTAAGTTCTGCCACATTTAATAATGTTATAATAATAATAATAATAAGTTCTACACGGGTAAGAATCAAACTGATAGTTCGAAACGAGAGTTTATCTCCTGAACACCCGGGACACATTTTTAATGTTATTTTAATTTTAATGTTATGTATGTAAAGCAATGACAGGTTAATACAGACTATCAGTTTAGTTCCATATAACACTAAATCAACGAAAGATAAGACGTGTGATTTCGATTTAATATTTAAATGCATTTGACGTAAACTTTTGAGCCTTTAAATTTTAATCAGTGTTCGGTTTTTTGTGATGTCGATTAATGCATTTAAACCATCTGTACTTCATACTTGCAAAAAATCTACATGTAGTACTAACACCTGCAAGTTTTCATCTTATTTTTTTAAAGCTTGAAATGTTTTAATTTGATTAATGAACCAACTCCAATACTTTGGTGGAGCAATATGATGTTGACTTATCTAATTTTGTGGGTAAAATACGATGGACATCCACCATGAGCATAAATTAGAGCCGAAAGAGTTTATGGTATTAGACGATGGACGAACTGCGTACTGCAACAAATAAATGCCAATAGACGATTTTTTAATTCATATCGTCGGCCTAAGATATTGAGGATTATCACACAATAATGTAAGACCGTAAATTGATTTGAAATCGAATGCATTAATTGTCACATAATATATCATAAGGCCAAACGCACCATAAAAGACCTAATTATTTCATGCGTAGTCTGTTTCCTCTAAAATCGTTAGTATGATACATTTACTATGTAGATATGGAAAATTGTAGTCGTAATGTTGCAAACCTATGGGACATTTAAACATGTCTCATCCGAGATACTGATGTGTTCGTTTTCAGATTCATTGATCCATTCCTGAAGGAGTTTCAAGCAACAACTTTGTTGTTCATTATAATATAATGTTGTCAAACTATTCATGAATGCAAACCTAATTATTTAGTTCTATACGTATAGCTGTTCATTTCCAGATGAGGGCCGAATTAAATCAAGTTGGTTAGCCAACATCTTAACACCAAACATTCTTTTCCTCCGCGTGACTTAACTACAAACATCGGATGAAAGCAACTTGAGCCATCAGCCCATCACAAACCTCCAGAATGAGCCAATCACGATTCAACCATTCGACAATCCTCTTTACAGCGAACGCATATCGATTGCACAATATCAACAAGTGATTGATAAGACCTTTTACCAATCTCTTATTCCTGAGCCATCTTAATCGCATGTGGGAAGGATCCTATTGACAATTTACCTCTGTGGAGGACATACATGGAATCATGTTGATGTCACATGTTCCAATTCCACGCTACTTCCATTGCATACACTGTCAAATTTGTCAATAAGCCGGAAAAAAATATTGTAGCTTATAATAACTGTCAGGCGAGAGCAAAAGTCTCATCAAAATTAAAGGGTTTGGAAAAGTTTTCATTTGCTTCAACAAAGTCGCATTTTTTAATAATGGTCTTGAACAAGAAAGTACCTCGGAGGTTTTGAGCCAATAAAAAGTTTCCAACTTTTTTTGCTTCCGAAATTGGAGAAGGAAATCTGTTTTGGAATCTCTAGACTGAGAATATTATGAATTCTTGCCATTTCATCCTACCATCATTTTTGGAGTTAGAGAGATAAATAAATTTCAGAGATAAATATGATGCGGATGCTCAGGAATGCTGGAGAAGACAAATGCAAACCTGTTTGTGGTTGCGTTGCGGTCGATATGTATGTGCTGTAATACTGGACGAGCTGAATGGCATATTGGATTTCCATTGATGAGGGCGAAGAATTTATATTGCGAACATAATGTAGTATAAGCATAAGCCATTAAAAACCAGTTCCAGTTCTCATTTGTATGCAGTGGAATATAATATTTTGTAACACCAGCGTTAACTGACAATAATAAAATAGCTTGGAGTTTTTAACGTTAAAATTTACGATCAGAAATTACCGCTATTCTCTATAGATTAAAATTTAACAAATCTTTTTCATCAAAATTATACCGTTCATAAAAATCATGATCTTTCCAAATTCCTCTCGGAGTACGGACGGTGTTCCAAAAGTTTCATATTCGTTCTGATTTTTGGCTAAACGAATTGTATGAAAATTAGGCATTCTCGGAACATAAAAATTATGAATCACAGTTTGGATTTTGGAGTTTTAATTAGGCGAGAATAACTGTTATTTCAGTGCATTAATGGTAGCTCGAAATACATCCCTCTTTTCGACGGCCATGAAAAATAATTCCTCGTGGGCTTCTATTTAATCTTTTGGGTTTCTAGGTTGAAATTATGGGAGCTTATAATATTGTAAACATGATCATTTGCAAAAAGTTAAGAGTCATAATTATCCAAAATATCGCCATGTGATTTCATAATTAAAGAATGGTAGACAGTTAGACAGGCAGTCAGTATCGAAGTAAATGATCTTTCGCCTCTCTTCTCTGTCGTCAAGTTGACAAGTTTTCTAGGTGTTCCAGATTATCTAATATCTAACGATCCGGCAATCTTTGCATGAATTCCATATGGTGATGTACGTGCCTGATTCTCAAATTCTACAGCTCGGCTTTAATATTTAAAATACGGTTCTTTCAGTTGTCAGTGTGCTTGTAAATTCATTTCTTTTTAAGTGAACCAGGTTTCTGGAAGTCTCGTCGATTCCCACATTAGCTTCAGTTCATTTCAATGCACTTACTCATAAAACTGATTTGAAGTATTGATATAAACAGCACGAGGACAGCAAGTGAAACGTTGAATAAGCAGCAAAAAAAAGCCTACAACCTATTTTATTAATGTGTGTCAAGAATTCCTTGGAGCCAACGATTTATTCTGGGCGAGCCGAGTGAATATCTTGTTTTGACTTCTGAAACTATTTATATTCTTTCATGTGGGCCTAGGTCACCAAAAATATGCCAACATTTTTTATCTATCATGTTCTCTATTAATCATGACATTTCAGATTTATGACGGGATCCTAGACGATTAATTACTAGACATTTAATTTCCAGATTAGTAGTCGTCGGGGTCAGGACGCAATAACTTCAAATATGTTAACGTCCAACGTTGATACTGTTTATTAATTTCCACGGCACAATTCCAATCTATATATATTTCCAGCATTTCTTTCGAAATGAGAATGTCTTAATTACTTTTCATACCTTTATATAATTGCTTCTGCATTGAATTAACCATATTTGTCATGGTACACGGGCTTTTTAAATGTAATTAATTATATTTTAGACACTAAAACTCATGCAAAGGATACAAAATACAACCGCTAATGCCACCCATCTAAAGCTGTTCATTCATCATTCATTTGCATATAAATCTACCCGGACATTTTTTTCAGGGAAGATGCAATCTAAAGCTCAGAAATCTGGTAATTAAGTATTACATAAGCTAAAGTGTGTACGTGTGTCAGCCTGTCAGGTCTTCAACGCTGTAAAATAAGACTTAAGTATTTCATCATATATTACAAAATAGCTGTTGCAAGACTTTCAAAGCGAGATAAAAACTCATTGATTTCGAATGAATAAGATTATTAGCTGACCCCGAGATTATCTACTTCAATTACATTCAAATTCAACGTATGGATAATGGAAAAATAATTTTTAATTTCATATCGTGAAAGACCGAATGGGTTGGGGTTGGGTTTAGAGTAATCAACCAACACTCATCAGTGATCAATAGTACAATTGGAATGAGTGATTACACGTCAAATCTCACAATCAGATGAGAATTGAGACCCCGCCAGTCCCGTATAAAGTCCATGACGAACAACAAATGTTAAGCAATTAAAGGCGAAATCTGTAAATGAGACAGCTACAAAAAAGGGTGTTTATGGTGTCTGAAACTTCGATTAAGTATTTTAAATTAACTCCACTAAACATTGAACTTTATTCATTCTTTGTAGTAGTTACGAGTACGACTGTTAAATTAAGACCTTGAACGGCAATTATATTCTCTACGGAGACAACTAACGGAGAAATAGCACTGTTAGCATCATAACCTATAATGTTGAATGACATTGCAACGAGGTGAAAGGCTGCGGTGTCATTTGTTCCAGTCAGCAGATGATAAGTCAAGTTTGTACAATCCAAGATAGATAAAGGATTTGTAAGAATATTTTTACGGTTAATAAATATCTTTTGAGCTTTCAATTCAAAGTACAAATACAAACAAATCCCTGTATAATATCTATCCATAAAATAAGTCCAAATTAATCCACAGCGATTTAGAAGTTGGAAAAAAAAATAACTTACACGTAGGACGGTAGGACTTATTATTTGCTGTATTGAAACTTCTTTGCAAGATCAAGAAAAAATCGCTTTCGTTTCTAAAAGTTATATAAATATGAGCCTATTCATGCCGATTGAAGCAATGAAGTCAATAACTTGCAGTTTTAAAAGTCATAATCCTTGACTTTAGGTCGAATTAGGTCGAGGGTGAAAACCTCAAACCTGGTAATACGGACTATTGACTGTTAAATTAGTTACTCTACTTGCAAACTTTAATTAAGTATATTATGGATGTGTAGATATGTGAATTGTGAGATAACTACTAAAATATGAAAAATTGTCGACAGTTTTAAATTAAAGGAAAACATAAATCCCATATCAGAATACCAACTCTAAGAAATTCATGAATGAAAGAGAAGTTGTAATTTTGGATGGAAACATCAATAAGAGCTTGGACTAATTTTGGATTTATATAGGTCGCGTATTCGTATTTCCAAATCAAAGGATTTCATTATATTATTAACGACTAAAATTCTTTACATTAAATACGTTTTTAAATCCATATTAATATTTAAAATATACGTTAACGAGAAATTAGGGTCAATACTCTCAATACTCAAAAATTACACTTTTATTCCAAATGTAGCTCTTTGAATTTATGTCTTTCAGTAATTAATCGAGTTACCATAAATTCATCATGACTTATGAAATTAAATCAAATTAGACGATATTTTAACATTTTTAACTTATTCCTGGGCAACGTCTACGAAATAAAAAAAAATCCAAGTCAATGTTTACCTTTTATGTGCTTCACGATAAAACTTTCTCCCGTAAACAGAAGCATCCATTCCAGTGGATTGTTGATTGGAATATATAGGGCTCCACCCACTGGATGCCACAACCCTTGAGCCCCAGCTACTTTGCGGGCCCTTTGGAGGACTTGAAGTCTTCTCGGAAGTATTTCCTGTTTCACTTACAAATGCTTTTGGACCTTCTCCTTCCAAACCTCTATCTCTTTCACTTCCGTCTTCTCCCGAAATTATCCCGTTTCTTTCACTTTCCATCATTTTATTGTATGCGCTTCAAGCTTTGTATTGAAAAACAAATAGAATCGAATTTATTTTAGTAGCTGTTCATAAAAAGCCCATGTATCGAAGAGAAAAGTGCCCAAGTAGAGGTGGTCCTTCAATGCCCAAAAGTTTTAAAATCGGGCCAAGCGTAACTTCCGAAATTGAATTCGTGTGGAAAATAAGAGAAATTACTAAATACTGGTCATTTTGTCTTGCAGCCTGTCAAAGAGTAGTGAAGTATCACGCGAATGGAAATAGTTTTTGAAACTGCTTTCTTGCGACTCCTAAATACTACAACCATATAGACTAACAAGTATGAATTATATCACTTTTACCCCCACCGCATCACGAACTTGTGTCATTTCCTGTAGTGATTTAAGGCTTAGCCACTGCCGTTTTTAAAGAATTCAAAAATATACTAGAATTTACAGACTCCCATTCAAAATCGCTCAAACTCTTATTTTAAACGTCAGCCTCTTTACCAATTTATCAACAAAGTCTGGAACGAAATACTTGTCCTTTTGCTTGTTTGTAGTTTTCAATATAAATTGTAAATGCACGGTTGAGTATAATAAAATTAAACGTATCTTTCGTGTTTACCGGACCACCGGATACTAGATCGTAAAAATCCTTCTCCGTTCGAACAACGGATATAAAATAGATCGGTATATGGTTGCTTTCATTTCACCAGCTATGTACATTTATACAAATGATTTAGCTCATACTCAGTAAAGATGTTACATATAAAGTTACATGGTAAGGACAATCCGAGTGGTTTAATGTTTAAAGGGGTTCGTCGGGTTCGGTAAGAGGAAGTCAGACAGAATCAAGGAGGAAAGACGTATGCAAGAGGACAATAATCTTGTCTCACGTTAAACGGAAGGCCCGAATTCGGGGTTGTCTATAAAAACGCATCTATACTTTTCGGTTCATGAATCTCTACACAAGTATAAAAAAGAGGACTGGTGACTGGGGCACCCGTATCGGAATTTGGACACGGTACACGGTTGACGGTTGTAGAGCTATTCATATGCAATATGACAGAAAATTCAAACTTTACAGAGTAGATGACCAAATAAAGAAATAAACAATTTTTTATAATGCAAATTAGTAGAAGACATTATTTCGGCGACGAGATGATCCATTTATTTTAAAAGACGGGAAATTCATTTAGGAAAGGGAATCAAGAAATTGAGACACGAAGTGCAATGTTATAATATTATAAACTCATATAAAACCCCTACTAAATAAAACGAATACCAATTAATCAATATTATAATAAGATTATTTCGACGCTCAGGCCCCTTATTTGACTTTTGACCTGAATGTCTAGTCTGAAGATGAGTCGAAGTCGACCCTATAATTTTCTATCATCGTTCATCGTTTCGCAATCGCATTATGTGGAGAGAAAGTTCAAAAAAAATAAATCTATGAAAAAACCTCTCCCTCAATCCTCATGTTCATAATATCTTCTCCATAAGATCATAAGTGAGAGACTAAAGTCCGCGACTAGGAATTCTGGCAACATCATTTGGTTATGAAAATGCGAGGTTAGGTTCTCGAAGAAGCACGTTCCAGTCGGGTTCCAGTCTCCAGTCTCCACTTCTAGTCAAGTTCTCAAGTTGTCCAGTTCACCGGTGTGTTCAGCAGTGTTCCTCGATCTCGGTCCACAATTTTCGGCAGAATTTACTATCCACTCGTCGGTCCGCCAGTAGAATTTAATTTTCACCGACCTCCTTCATTGAAAAACGACAAAGGTAAGTGATAATTGTTCAAAATTGGGTTTCTCTCCGATGTATGATGTTGGAAATAGGAATCTGAATCTCGTCGGCGTCGGCAGGCAGGCAAAATAAAGCATGAAATTGACACTGCGAGCGTCCCTCTTGTGGTGAGATAGATTTGGAATTGTGGATTGGAAATCCAATTTTAGAACATTATGATGCATTACAACTGATCTAACGATCTCATCGTATAGTCTAGGCATGCAAAATACTGAGAACTTTTGGTTCGTTTAGAACATAACAGCTACTATACTATGGACTAACTCACCAGTGCATAGTGACAAAAAAGAACTACAAACTATGAACTAGTCACTGCCTTCCTTTTGCCTTTATGTGTTACGTATGACGTGACGTAATGTCCTTGTTCAAGGCTGAAAGAAACTTGAGCTAGTTAAGAAGTGTGTGGTGGCTGGATAATTTTGAATTTGTAATTGCATGTGAATTACGAATTACATCTGCATGATAGATGCTTGAAGTTAATTTAAAGTTAAATTAATTTTTCCATTTGGCCTTTTATTACAGCTTCAAGCTTAGGATTATGGAAAATCAGAAAACTACGCCGGTGGCTGAAGACGCTCCCTTCAAAGTTGTCACATATAGAAAAGGGAAAAGAAGCAATTTCTCTCATAAGCAAGACATTTCTCACGATGTTCCATTGTGCTCTGGAAAAAATGAGAGTCCTGATGAAGTCGATAAGGAGGCTGTGAAGAATATCATACGGTAATGAATGCACAACATTAAACAGTCACCAGGAGAAAGGAAGAAGGCCGTCACAGACAGGTGTATGTATGTGTGTATTTTAATATGATTTATTTGTGTGTTGTTTACAGAAAAGTCCAGAATTCGATTGGGAACGAAGAACTGAAACCTTTCTACGAGTACATTAAGATACTGTTAGGCGACTTTCTGAAGTCCCTTGGTAAAGATCAGGGAGATTCAGGTTTAAGAATTAAAGAAATTCTTTGCTACGGCCTTGGTAGTTTCAGCGATTCGACAAAAGCTCGGCACCAATTTGGACTTCTTTTGCTACTTCGAAATCATTGTAATGTCCCTGTCGCCCTATTCGACCCAGTAGGTTTTTTAACATGACATTTACAAATTAACAATTAACCTTAAGATACGATATTGTTCCTCTATAGTTACTCTGCCTATTTAATTCCAGGTTTTCAGTAGCACGGAAAAATACTTACTCTCGAAGGTCTATAATTTCAATTTAATTGAAATCGATGAGGAAGTAAAACGGACCGTGGAGGACTTGACCTTTTTCTTCCTTCCACATCTCCCGAACATCTACATAGATAATCTTTTATCCGTTAATTGGTGTCCCGAAAAACTCGAAAATTGCATTATTTTTTCAAATAGCTTTCTTAGCATCACGGAAAACGAACGTGCTATGTCACGATATTCGAAAAAATACATTCATAATGCAGTAACTATGTGTGTTGAGATCCCCGTGGGCCATCTTTGCAGATACAAAGATGTTTTTAACGATATGGCCATTCATGTATTTCCAAGGGCAAAACTTGCGACTATTCCAGATAGCATTTGGAAACAATAGCCGTTGATTTCGTTGTTGAGATTGAAATGTTATTATTGACCGGTCCTATCTCATAGATTTTTTAAATTTAGGAGAGAGACAAGCAGAAACTGATACTTTAGGTTTTCTCTAAAATTTATACAGTGATATTGTAACCCGTGACCTGATCCAATGATCTTTTTACCAATTTTATACCTTTTTATAAATATTAAAAAGTATAATAAATGTTTTTTATTTACTACTTGTCTGTGTATCTGTATGCGTGTGAATGAAAAAATATTATTATTATTCACTACGGCCATTCTTGTACTTTCTGTTTAATCGGTTTCAGAATTAGAGAGACATTAAGTTAATTATAATTGTCAGAATACTCTTTGCTTATGAACTTAGCAATTGTATTAAGCTGTACATTTGTCGTTCCTTCGTATATCGTTCCAATTTTACAGTCCCGATAAAACTTTTCGACCGGGAAGTCCTTAGTGAATCCTACACCTCCCATCCATTCTATACATTTCGAGGTCGTTTCGGTTGCAATTTCTGTAATTCCAATCATGAGATTGCACTGTAGTATTATGCATGCATGCATGTTTTTAGTGAGAGTACACTGATATTTATTTATATGGTTCCATTCCAGCAGTGCCATATAATACCCGTCGTGTTTTTTTAGATACAATTTAGAACGCATATATTATTTACCTGAAGAATAATATTTGGCCATTGCAGCTTGCTTCACGAAGGGTAGATTGGCTTCTTTCAGCCGACATGCATTGTAGACCAAAAGCCTAGCACATTCAATTTTTGTCGCTACTCGGCTGATTTGATGTTGCATTGACTAAGGACAACAAGATCAGAATTTTCATGTAATTTAAGGCTTTAGCTGAAAATGAGAAGATAAACCCGCAACTTACTTGAAAGTCGAATATTTTCTGATTAAACTGCTTTCTTTGCAGAGTATAGGGAACAGTAACATCGAAACATCCCTGTGCCAGACCGAGCATTTGAGCACCTATTCCTATCCTTCCACCATTAAGCATTTCAATCGCATACTTGTAGCCTTTTCCGAACTCACCCAAGATATTCGTTGAAGGGACCTTAAAAAATGAACAAGTTGTAGAAAGAAGTTCTTGTCAACCGTTCCATTGTCTCCAAGAAGCAACCAGTCGTTGTGAAAAAATATGATTGCAAAACACGGAATATAAACGTACCCGAACGTTATCAAAATGAACTGCACAAGTTGAGGACGATCTTATGCCTAATTTATCTTCTTTTTTCCCAACCGATAACCCCTTCATTCCCTTGTCAACTATGAAGCAAGTTATCCCTTTGTAGCCCTGAAATAGTAGAGATAAGAATTTAAAGTCACTTTTCGACTCAAATCGCGTGCTTTCGGTTTTGGTTAAAATAGATTTTCTTTTAACTTTGGACGGATCAGCGTTTGCCATGACCAAATACATCCCGGCAACATCGGCACTCGAAATCCACATCTTTGTTCCATTAATAAGATAGTCATCTCCATCTTTTGAGGCGACGGTTTTCAATGCAAATGCATCCGACCCGGACTCACTTTCGGATAAACAAAAACTGCCAACCTGTAAAATGATATCGTGTTTGATTGAATTATAAATGAAAGATTAAACGCTCATGAAAAATGCCTTTGTTTTCTCCTAGTTTTTAATATGTGTTTAATACACCAGCAATTTGTTTTGACTAAAAACTATTGGTAATTGGTAATGGATTTCATAAACTCTTTAATAGTTAGTATAAGTACAAGATTCAATGGAAAGAAAGTGAAAAATTTACCATGTTAGTGGCAAGCGCAGGAAGATACTTTTGTTTCTGTTCTGTTGTCCCCAAATGACCAATTAATGTATTCATAAGTGTATTCTGAAGATCACAAAAGACACTGATTCCAGGATCGGTCTTTGCTAACTCTTCTACCACAACAATTACAGATCCAAACGTAGAACCAGTACCACCGTACTCGGCTGGGATTTCAATTCCCATTAACTGAATACAATCATAAAATTGTGAGCAATTTAGAATAATGCTTGAGTTTTTAGTGATTAATTTTCATTGTTTTGTCGCATCGTCGCTTCCTTACTCCATTTTCAAAAAGGGCTTCAATGACGGATTGATCGATTGTCCCTTCTCTATCCATTTTATTGACAAGTGGAGCTATTCTATCTCTTGCCATTTTTGAAACTGTGAAGGAATATAGTTTTATTTAAGTGCATATAAATGCAAACAACAGATTAATTAATAAAGGAATATTAGAGCCTGCCTGTTTCTTTCATGATTATTTCATCTGCTGTCAGAACTGTAACCGGCAGATGCCCACTTTTTTGGGTTGAGGCAGAATGTAATTTTGAATGTGCCGAGAACTGTTTTGGTTGTGTTCTAAGCAGCAACGGTTGAATCTGGAGGATTTTGAAATTAAAAGTGACATTATTTAGTTAAATGAGTTATACTATTTATCGAATTGAGCCCGTTTATAAGATTAGTTAAATTTGAAATTGTAAACCACAAAAGTTTTAAAATACAAATTTAAAATAAGAAATACTAACCTTATCTACAGAAATTTGCAGTATTTTATCACAAACATTCCTTCTACAACATTTTAAAGCCATGGTGTTTTTAGAATTTTCTCTTACGTAAATCTAAACTTCGTTAAACTTCTTATTAAATCGGAACTGAACTAACTGAAGCGGCTGATCTGATAATATATTATAACTGGTATAAATAAATATATGTGGCCTGACTCTTCGCAGCAAAAGAACAAAGTTCCATAGAACTACACGTGTACCTTGACAGTTGAGAAATCCACTATACCACAGATTCTAGATTCTATATGAAACCGATAAAAAATGCATGATCTTTGATAAATTTTAGCTCGTAAGTAAAAGTATCTAAGAAATAGGCATTCAATAATTAATTAAATACTCCTAGGAAAGTCTATTATTTATTGTAAAATTTTGTATAAGATCAATGTTGAAAGTATGCATATTTTTTTCTGCATTGTATTGTAGTTAGAAATTCATTGAAAAAATGCTGTAAAAAGTGTAGAAACTAACTAATAATGCTCAAATAAATTCACATGGGTATTCATGGGGAGTGATTTTTCTTGAGAGTGAAAGGTCGTCAATGATATTTTCATACTTAATTTCAGGCTCGATAAAATATGTTGCGTCCCATTTTTTTAAATTTAATCAGCATGATCTCGTTTATCTGTTGGAGTTACTCTAACTACATGATCTCTACCTTCATTGATATATTGGTATTTCGATTTATTTCTTCATCTAATTTTGTTGAATTATATAGAAAAGGCAATCCTTATTAGTTAGGACTAATTAGAAGTTAGGATTAACTGTATTAATTTCAATATTACTCATTAGTGCGAATTCAATACAAGGGCGTCAATTACAATTTCGGCTAATCTACTCCCTAGTCCCTAGATATTGAATTGTAGCTTCACATTTCTGATGGGTAACATCAGATTCTTCAGTTTCAAGCGTATTTTTTTGATATTAATATTATCGAATTCCAGAATTTTTTATTGGTAATAAAATAATTAATTATTGGTAGCATTGATACCCGGATATGGATATTTTTCATTCTATTTTTCATACGGCACACTTCATGATGGTTCCAACCAATAAAATTAAATTCTTCGTGATTGTTAGTTATATATCTTGCATGTTCAAACTCACAACCAAACAATGAAATAAATGTACAACAAAGTAGTATAAAATAAAATTCGTATTTATTGTTTTTTTTTCAATTTACCTATTTAATTAATTCGAATTACTCGTGTATCCTAGCCTTTTAAAGTCGTTTACTTAAATAACTAGAAACTACACATTTTGCTAAATGTCAGAATACTCTTTGCTAATGATTTTAGCTATTGTATTAAGCTGAATATTTGTCGTTCCTTCGTATATCGTTCCAATTTTACAGTCCCTATAAAACTTTTCGACAGGGAAGTCCTTAGTGAATCCTACACCTCCCATCCATTCTATACATTTCGAGGTCGTTTCGGTTGCTACTTCTGTAATGCGTCAATTATGAATTATCAAATTTACGAACACACAATATTTATATGTATTTATAAAATTATCGCTCGCAAAAAACAACAACAGTTACACAGTAAATTAAATATTCACCTGCGGAATAATATTTGGCCATTGCAGCTTGCTTCACGAAGGGTAGATTGGCTTCTTTCAGCCGACATGCATTGTAGACCAAAAGCCTAGCACATTCAATTTTTGTCGCTACTCGGCTGATTTGATGTTGCATTGACTAAGGACAACAAGATCAGAATTTTCATGTAATTTAAGGCTTTAGCTGAAAATGAGAAGATAAACCCGCAACTTACTTGAAAGTCGAATATTTTCTGATTAAACTGCTTTCTTTGCAGAGTATAGGGAACAGTAACATCGAAACATCCCTGTGCCAGACCGAGCATTTGAGCACCTATTCCTATCCTTCCACCATTAAGCATTTCAATCGCATACTTGTAGCCTTTTCCGAACTCACCCAAGATATTCGTTGAAGGGACCTTAAAAATGCACAAGTTGTAGAAAGAAGTTCTTGTCAACCGTTCCATTGTCTCCAAGAAGCAACCAGTCGTTGTGAAAAAATATGATTGCAAGACACGGAATATAAACGTACCCGAACGTTATCAAAATGAACTGCACAAGTTGAGGACGATCTTATGCCTAATTTATCTTCTTTTTTCCCAACCGATAACCCCTTCATTCCCTTGTCAACTATGAAGCAAGTTATCCCTTTGTAGCCCTGAAATAGTAGAGATAAGAATTTAAAGTCATTTTTCGACTCAAATCGCGTGCTTTCGGTTTTGGTTAAAATAGATTTTCTTTTAACTTTGGACGGATCAGCGTTCGCCATGACCAAATACATCCCGGCAACATCGGCACTCGAAATCCACATCTTTGTTCCATTAATAAGATAGTCATCTCCATCTTTTTTGGCGACGGTTTTCAATGCAAATGCATCCGACCCGGACTCACTTTCGGATAAACAAAAACTGCCAACCTGTAAAATCATATCCTTAGAGTTTATTTTCTCTTCATTTAACTTAGCAGTAGTAGGAGCCATAACAGTTTAGTACTGGATTCAATGAAAAGGAGGATGTCAACTCTTACCATGTTAGTGGCAAGCGCAGGAAGGTACTTTTGTTTCTGTTCTGTTGTCCCCAAATGACCAATTAATGTATTCAATAGGGTATTCTGTATATCACAGAAGACGCTAATCCCAGGATCTACCTTTGCTAATTCTTCGATCACAACCATTGCCGCACCAAACGTGGAACCGGTACCGCCGTACTCGGCTGGGATTTCAATTCCCATTAACTAAATATTCAATCATATAATTATAACAATGTATAACAATGACAAATGCACTAAAAACTACTGGAATTATTGACTTTTTTAGATTCGGAGTCATAGCCGTACCCCGTTTTCGAAAAGTGCTTCAATTACGGATGGATCCATTTTTCCTTCTCTATCCATCTTGGTAACGAGTGGAGCTATTCTATCCCTTGCCATTTTTGAAACTATTGTTAAAAATGGATGTAAACAAATAAAATTATTTTGTATGAATTTATTTATTTGTTCATGAATTGGATCTACTTGTATAGTTTCGTGAAAATTTTAACATTTAGTAGTAATTAAATAGTATTTGTATTTAGTGTATAACAGTAGAAATTCGGATTTAATTAAATCGTGGATAAATTTGACATTTGGATAGGAATGTAAAACTCGAAATTATTGTCAATTAATAAAGGCAACCCTCTGGAGAACATAGTTTTTAGATGAAGCGTTTTAAAAATAAGTCTGCTACTAATCTTATGGGGGCTCTTCCAAAGGACAAAAATGCTAATCTTGACTTAATGTAATAATATGTTAATAAAATATACCTGTTTCTTTCATAGTAATTTCATCCTCTGTTAAAACAGTAACCGGCAGATGCCCACTTTTGTGTGCCGAATGTAATTTCGAATGTGTCGAGAATGGCTGCGGCATTCTAACCAGTAATGGTCGAACCTTCAGAACGTGATTTAAATATTGCGTTAGGAACATTAAATTATCGGTACATCATAGTGTGTTTTTTCTCTTTAATTGCAAACATTGTGACTTATTTATCGTGTTAATATCTAAATACATGTAGGAATCAGTCAGATAAAGTATTGTGAATCTAATAATATAATTCTGTTCATCATCAAATGGGGTCTAGGTTTTAAAATCTGTCAAAATCCATTATTTTATTTTTCTATAGAGCTTTCTATCTAGGTAAAAGTCTGAAAATACGATAAAACAATCGTATCGAGTCTATTATCTGCTCCATAGCTGAACTCGCTTTCTCCAGTCTTTAGCATGTTTACAGGTGTTATCAATGCATGTAAAGTTTATACAAAAACTGTAAATCAATACCTTATTTTCTCCAGATAGTTGCTTTAATTTAGCACCAATATTTTTTCGACAAATATTAAAAGCCATGATGTGATTTATAAACAAATTTTTAAAATGCAACAAAATCAATCCCAAATCCAATGCAAGTTGTTGCAACTAGAACTCTGCTGTGCTGCAACTGCAAAGATCTAAGAATATATTCAATATAGTAAAAAAAAGAGCTTATAATTATGGCCTGACTTTTCCCTGGTTCCATGAAACCGTAGTAAAAACACATGTTTCATGCCCAGCTAATCATATCTCTTTACGGTATGACAACAGGAAATGTCATGACCTTAGTTCTCTTGCGTATTTTTTGGTGATTAAAATAGCAAGATGTTCATTAATTAGATACTAGAAAAAGGACTGAACTATTTTTATACAATAATGCAATACAATAATCTTTCTTATGTAAAAAATGTTCAGACATTTTTTCCTTTAAGGGTGATGGAAATTTATTTCGGGGAAGATATTTAGAATTATACATTTATTCAGTTACTCCGTGTACCTGTCAACTGTAGCATGTATAAAAAACTGATTTATTGATTAAGATATTATGCAATTTTAAATAATTTTTAATTCATTTAATGACTGAAATATTAAAATAGATTTTGAACTCCCAGTAAGGTCATAGCGTATCGGCATTCGTACAAACAGAAAAATGCGATATTATAAAATTCTTAAAACCAAAAATGCATGTTATTTTTAAAGAATAAATATTTAAAGATAAAATTACGACAGCTAGTTTAAGGCGTCGTACTCATTCATAACATTAAAACAATGAAAACCCATTAAAGGGTTGGTTTAAAACATTAATACAATAGAAGCCTTTGCGCGTTGCACAAAAATGCGCTACGAATTGTTATATATAGCTCATTCAGATCCTTACGTTTCTATTTTATTCCCGTGTTTCCACTTCAAGTCTTTTAATTTTGTTTAGAATTTTTGAGAAAATAAGAAATGACCTTATACCGGCCGGTAAAATAATAAAGTATTATTTATTCTGGAGCACGATACTCAATTTTAATTGCTAATTTTTTGAACCATGATTGGAACTTTCAATTTCAAACCATCCATCCTAAGCTGATACTTCATAGCAGTCATAATTACAATCCAATGAAAAATGTGTATGATTTTCTTTGTACCTGAAATTCTGTGGCGACTTTGAGTCCGTTAAATCGCATAATTTTGGCATGAATTGCTAGTTTACATGAAAATTTAGCAATATATCGGTAGCATACTAGCATACATCGTACAAGTGTAAGGGACTCCACTCACTTGTAAAAAGTCTCATGTCTTATCAAATACAAAATGCAATTGAAAGTTCGTAAAACATGCGTTTATATTTATAAACCAGGAACCAGGGCAGTTTTAATGGAAGAATGGAAACCCAAGTACTGCAAGATACGACATTCTACAGATAAGTAAAAGTAATGATAAGGAAGAAGCATACAATTATTAGTATTAGAAGTATACAGTACAAGCTATTCAACCTATAACCATTCGGCATTCATGTAAAATTCTCGTTCATGAAATTTCATGAAAAATCATAAGTTCATTATCATTCCAATCATTGATTTGGATTTTATTCTAGAAGCGAAGGGCAAAGGGCGAAGAGGTGTCTTCGTTTACTGAAAAACCCGTACCAAACTCATCTGTTTTTTGGTTCTAAATTTGTTCATGATTAAAAGAAGATTGGATTTCTTATCCTATCTTTGATTCCTGGATCGCTGATCGCAGGCTGGTTCCTCTAAGAAATTAAATATCGCTAAAGCGTAAGCCGAGGCTGACGCTGCCGAGACGCTGGGATCTTTTGCATTTACATTGACGTTAGAGACTTGCAGTGGCTGAGGAAAGAAATGAAGCGATCAAAACTGGTAAAGTTGTCCACAAGATGTCTAGATGACATTTGGTCCCAAAAACCCTGCCTGCCGCCATTCACTCCGTCCGCAAGTCATTGCATTCTGGCGGTGGTGGTTGGTTCGTGCAGAGTCATACACTCTTCCTATACCTATAGCAGAACATAGGCCTCTTCTTTCGCTTCCGTGAATATCTTCCCTTTCGCCTCCTCCTTCAAAACAAATGATGAGATGGTGGTGGTGGTGGTGAGAGAGCATCATCAGAAACATCAGAACAACGATTCCTTGAGCTCGTCTTGTTGAACAAAAAAAAATTCAGTATCGGAGGAAGAAGCGAGAGGAGATCGAGAAGGAACTTCATTCCTCCAACAATCCTGCTAATACTGAATCGTATTCGTAAATCGTAAGTCTGTTCTCTTAACGTAATCCGTACGTGTTCTCTCTCTCTCTCTTCTTTAGCTGTAAGATCATACACACCTCATCTGGTAAAATTAGAGGCAGCGGATGACTCTCCTCCTCCTGCTACTCTCCTTTTGTCATTAATATTTTATTCTTCGAAATAAATTACTGTTTCTTCTCCGCTTTTCCCTTCTCGACTCCCCTGCCAGGAAGAAGGGACTATTCAATTAGAGATCAGTCTAAATTTAATTGAGCATTCAGTAGTTAACGTTAGTTAATTATAAAATTCAAAATTTGAACTCGGGTTGAGTTTAGTTAGGTATTGCGACCAAGGAATCCTCCTCATCATCTACAAATTTTTAAAAGTCCCGTTGTTTTTCTGTGTGCTCTGCACTTCAGCACTTGCTTGTAAGTACCACACTCCACACAACAGCAGAGTGCATAGGGCAGAAGGAAGATCTCAAGAGAGAGGCAGAGGAGGTGTGTTATGGTGTGTATGGTAGGGTTTTTTCTTATTTTCTCCGATTATTCTTATTATCTTATTTAATATCTAGGACCTACCTTACGTTGGGCTTGACGTTGGACTTAACTGAAGTCAGAAGTGAAATTCTCAATTATCTCAGTAATCCGTAGAGTAGAGAGTAAATACAAAATATGAAATTGAATATTGAATATACTTTATTTATTTTTTTGTTTTTATTGGATATTGGATTAATGTGTAATGTTGAATGTGTATTGTTGATTGTGTAATGTGTAATGAAAATGAAATGGGTGTATGTTTGATTTAGATTTTGATTTTGATAATCATGAATGATGAGGTGTGGCCACACTTCAACTTACTTACACAAACTTTGAACTAACGGAAGAACCCCGTATTTCGTATTGCATATTGGTGATTGGCAGTTGACGTTGACAGTCGACAGTGTGCAGTGTATACACCATACACCACAAGTCCAGTAGGCAAACATCAAACATACATCCGTTTCGAGCTACGAGGACACTCACGAGAGTAGTAAATCACTAAATAACTAAATTTACTGTGTACTGACTGATTACAGATTAGGTAGGGATATCGTGAAAGACAAAAAAAATCTCATCACGGATCACGCAGCACGACAGCACACAGGCCCTTCAGACACAATTGAAATTGTGAATTGTGCATTCAACATTGTTTTGAATGTTTGAATCTAGCGTAAAGTGAGAAGTGATACGTTTTTTAATCAGATTTGAAGATACAACTGATTGGAGTTGGACTTACAAGTGCACTGTACACTGTACATTGGCATTGCACATTGCATTGAGTGTCTGAGTTTGAAATGATCACAGATAGATTAGGAATATCAGATATCAATATTTGATATTGATGGAATGATGACATATACATACATGTGACAGGCAACATGTTCAATGTTTTATAATATTTTAGACCTTTGACATTTGACAATTTCTTTTCACAAGCTCTCTCTCTAGCAATAATGAATAAGTCAGAGAAGACTTGATTTTTATTTTGGTTTCTTTGTTTCCCACAGTAGTTATCCTTTCACCTTAGATCACTATGGAGTGATCTGGTGTGGAGCGTAGATTGGAAATACAGATATCGAATTTTTAATTTTGACTGCTACTTTTCCACAGACAGGACATCAAATTATACACAGTGAACGGTAATAAAGAGAATTGTGGTTTGACTTTTGTAAAATGATAACCAAATTACAAGTGTCACACTTTATATCGTCGGTCCTTCTGTGTCACGGGTGGAATGTAAAATGTAAATTATCCGAACCGATTTGACACGTTAATAAAGTATTCAATTCAATCGTCCTCGATTTCGATAGCATGTTTATAATCGATATCGAAAACTTAACATCTAATCCAATATCCAATACCTATATGTACCCGTAAATTCCACTATATAGATCCTAAATTTTTCATTTCACATTTAGTTCTTGAAATATGAATACAAAGGAATTAGTTCGTAGTTACTAGTAGTTAGATGACTTCTTGTTCTTTCTTGGTATATGTATAAAATGTAATTTTAAATTTATAAGTCGTTAGTCGTTGGCCAGTGTTGAAAGTTTACTGTTTAATGTGGAAGGATTAAGATTAACATTTTAAACCGCATGACTAGTCATAGGTCATAGGAAATATTTTTGTATTTAGGTATATAATTAAAGATAAAGCTATAAACTATTATGTCAGCAATAGACCAATTATTTTTTTTTGTCTTTCAGAGATATTTGTTGCGGTAACTACACAAATCAAAATTCAAGTCAAACGAGCCCAACTCGGAGGGCACTCGACTCTTAGGACTTTCAGTTACAGAGGTAACATTCGAAAAGGCAGGTCCAGCAGACACGGAGCTAGATCAACAAGATTCGGATATGGAGACTGATAAATCCGTTGACGAGATTTGTCAGGTAATTTTAAAGATAATTTGTCATTAGCATTTAACACGTTAAATAACAACGTTAGTTATTAGTACTAATAGAACAATGAAGCATTTCATGGGTATTATGGGTAACGCCCGGACGACAAGATTGCATTGCCTGACAAACTGACAACAGTGAAGTGGCTTCAAGACTATTGTCCCAACAATTCGGGGGCACGTGCTGTCAAAGAGCACTGATTTGGAATCACAGAATAGCGATTGGTAGGATCTCGACCATGACGGAGTACCCTGTTCTTCCAGTCTTGGAAAACCTACCTATCGCTATTCTGTGAGTTTGAATAAGAACTGATCATTTATGTTCTCTATGAATGACAGTCGCCGATGGCCACTACTTTCTACGGAGAGGAGTCAATGAGTGAGGTTGTGGAGGAGTCTCCCAAGCGGGAATTGTCTGCAGTTTATATATCTGAACGAGACAAAAATTTACAGACTTTTGAGAACTGGACTGAGCTAGATCAGGTTGATTTTATTGAGCACCTGCTTCATAGAATGTGCCATTATCAACACGGTCAAATCAACGAGTTCCTAACACCGATGCTTCAACGGGATTTTATTACACTCCTCCCGAGTAAGAGTTTTTTCAACATTAAATTGCTACATTTACATTACACCTCAAACCGGAAAAGCAAAAACCATGAACATCATAAAACTGGCTACATTTTGTAAAGAAGCTTCTTACCTCTCCATACAAATTGCAAAATATATATTACCTGTCCCGGTCGGCGTTACTTGTGCCGGACAGTTTTCGGAGTTTTCTAAATTAATTCCTTTGTCTTCGTGGTCTTCCTATCACTTTTAGAACAACAATTCATTGCAGTTATATTTCGAAAACACTTGACCTTCACCGTAGTTCAGATTCCTTTTGTATAATGGCGATTTTTATGATGTTCGTGTTGTACTTTTGTCTTTCCGTTTTAGAGCAACTGTATTGAATATTTGTATGTTCATATCAAATTTTCAATTCAGAAAAGGGGCTAGATCACATTGCGGAAGCCATTCTTTCATACCTGGATGCCAAGTCATTATGTGCTGCCGAGATGGTATGCAAAGAGTGGAATCGAGTAATTTCGGATGCCATGCTCTGGAAAAAGCTAATTGAACGTAAAGTTCGAACTGACACACTATGGAAAGGACTGGCTGAGCGGCGAGGATGGTATTGTCCCTCTTACAGATTCTATTCGCGCTTTAGATTGTCCTCTAATACTAAAGGAAATTAATAACTAATTTTAGGGGTCGTCATCTGTTCAAACCAAGGCCAGGACAAACTCATCCTGAAAACAGCTTCTATCGAAAATTGTATCCTCGAATCATTCAGGATATACAGGTATAAATCAGTCCTAAATTAGGAAGAATATTAATGTGCCCACCCAAAATAGGAAATTACGCACCCAAAATGGTAGATTGCCCGCTTGAATTCGCCCACATCAAACAAACCAATTTGCCCACATATTTATGAAACAGCCCACACGTGGTTTGAAACTGTCCCCACATACAATGAAATTATCATTCATTATTATAAACTTTTTTGACGATTTAGAGTATTGAGAATAACTGGTTGAAGGGTGATCCTAATCTTCAGCTGATCAACTGCCGCTCGGAGAATTCCAAAGGAGTTTACTGTCTCCAGTATGATGATTCTAAAATAGTGTCTGGATTGCGTGATAATACCATTAAAATCTGGGATAGGCAAACGCTTCAATGTACAAAGGTTAGATTATGTTTACAAATTTTAACCAATGCAACTACTGAAACTGCATTGATGCTTTATTTCAACATTGCGTCTCGGCTACGAATAATAATACATACTATGTATATTATAATATATTACAATATTATTATATTGTAAGTTTGAGTGATACAGGGATAGTAAAATATATTTGTTTCTATAGGTGCTAACTGGTCATACAGGGTCTGTGTTGTGTCTCCAGTATGATGAAAAAGTGATCATCAGTGGATCTAGTGACTCAACGGTACGGGTGTGGGATGTTGCCACTGGAGAAATGGTTAACACGCTGATTCATCACTGCGAGGCCGTGCTCCATCTTCGCTTTAATAATGGGATGATGGTCACTTGCTCTAAAGTAAGTTAAAGCACTAATTATATAACATAAATTCTTTGTAAATTCGAAACCATACCTTTTGTCACTTGTAATGCATTTTCATCAAAGTTAAAAGCAACAGATTTTAAAACAACGCTCATGTTTGCACGAAAACCAAGCACCAATTGCAACATTGTGAATTTTCTTTAGGATCGCAGTATTGCTGTGTGGGACATGGTATCTGCCACGGATATCAATCTTCACCGTGTTTTAGTGGGTCACAGGGCCGCAGTTAACGTTGTTGATTTTGATGAGAAGTACATAGTCTCAGCATCCGGAGATAGGACAATCAAGGTAATACACAGTGATGTTGTTATTTCGTAAATTCATGATGTCATTCGAAGTTATCTTGCATCAATACCCATCTAATATTATCCATATTTTCTTCAGGTTTGGAACACAAGTTCCTGCGAGTTTGTTCGGACTTTGAATGGGCATAAGCGTGGAATTGCTTGTCTACAGTACCGTGATAGACTGGTAGTTAGTGGAAGCTCTGACAACACGATTCGGTGAGTTTAGTTGTGATATAATGGCAGTACCTCCAACATAAAAAGTGTCTAAATTAAGTTGAACATATGCCGTTGGACAGACTCTGGGACATTGAATGCGGAGCATGCCTGAAAGTTTTGGAAGGACATGAGGAACTGGTCCGCTGCATTCGATTCGATAATAAGCGTATAGTCAGTGGAGCTTACGATGGGTATTTCGTTTTTAAAGTTTATAACGTTTTAAATTTTATCGGATTTAAATCCGAATTAATAAAAATAAAATATTTTGTCTTTTTAAAGAAAAATAAAGGTCTGGGATCTTCAAGCTGCGCTGGATCCACGGGCACCAGCTTCGTCTCTTTGCTTACGTACTCTAGTTGTAAGTCAATAAATTTAATTCGACAGTGAATACAAAAGCCACTTATTTTTCAAACAATATGTTTGTGTAATGAATTCTAATGAGTATTTCATGAAGGTAAACTATGTACTTACAAATTTGAATTCTATATTTTAGAAACACACAGGACGAGTTTTTCGGCTCCAGTTCGACGAGTTTCAGATTGTCAGTAGTTCGCACGATGATACCATATTGATCTGGGACTTTCTTAACTTTGAGCAGCCCGAAGCTCCTAATTCTCAACAAAGTGATGGAGAGTCCGCAACTTCTGGAACTGCATCGTCTCCGCGTCAGTGGTATGGTTTGGCAAAGTAAGTGGCCATATAATGGCCATTCTCATCAGCATGCCTATTTGCTATTTTTTTTTCTGCCTGTTGGCTTTGTATTATTAATAACTTCCTTTCCCTATCCTCCAAGGCCCAATAAACGAGGGCCTCCATGTCCAAGTCCAACCCCACCGTCAATCCGTGATATGGTGAAAATGGGGTGTCTCAACTGCCCAAAACCAAATGATTAATTCTTCCAAGGGACAAAATGGGCCACAACTCACAACGATAACAGACTGGACCAAACGTACACCTATGAACATCAGTTGGAAATTGGAAGGGATTCGCGTTGACTTTTACCAACGAAGAAAGAAACAAAAAGATCTTCATCACTTTATTCTATTTTAATCAACCTTTTTGCTAACCAGACTATTTTAAATTTTCTTTTACCGTTTTTGTTGATCCAATTCCAAGTGGTGTAATAAACAGAATTCCAACTGTAGATCGTCAAATTTTGTTTGTGTTTAGTTGACGGGTTAGCTTTGCAAATAATAGATACATTTTATTTTTATATTGTTTTCTTAGATGCAATATATTCTATTATTGCTAATCTTCAGTGAAGCATGTATGCAAATTCACTTCTTGATATATAGATAGTTCTTCCTGAAATCATCAAATTTATTAGGTCAGCCGATTATAATATCTACTTCTCCTTCTATTGCTTCAAATATTTCAATAGGGTGGCCGTTCGGATGGTTTGCAAGTGCGATGAGATGTTATTTGGTTTCGAAATAGGGTCGAGTAAATCGAAAGGGTTCGAATGGATTGCATTTTAGTAAAGGGAACTAGCATTAATTATATTTAAATGGATTTTTTTTTTGAGGAAGTGCTCTTTGGTGCTACGGTTTATTATTGGCTTAATGGTTTTTTTTAGTTTTCATTGGTGTATCCTAGTTTTCGTTGGTGGATTTGGCAATTTGGCTTTATCTACTACTGCTTAGCTTAAGGTTCACTGACATTTCGTTTAGTTCTATCTAAAGTAGTTTCGTGTACTAAAATACTTTGTTTTGTTCCCAAACTAGCAATCCTGGGTCATTGTGAACCAACAGGTAGACTAATGTTCAAACAGTGAAGGTGCTGTGATTGTTGTACATCATTTATCAATCGTCGTAATCAGACTGGATAACCCTCACGGCGAGTTTAATCGTGGATTTTAACATTAGGTCCAAAGATGAAGTGATGTCTATCTGTGGGCATATAGCGGCTAAGTTCATTCTATAGTTTTGTTGAATATAAGTGTGCGTAAAATGAAAAAGGCTTGCATCATCATTTCTCGTCAAAAATAACTGTTGTATCCTGAGATGATCCTTCTGGTCTCTTCTCAACGTTGATGACTTGGAGTACTCCCAGAATTACTCAGACGCTTAAGAATTTTTGAGGATTTCCAAAGGACGAAAGGAAGATAATTATATAATTAAATACTTAGAAGGAGGAGATACGCTGCGTGTATCCCCAGCTATATTTCCTGGATATTCAGTGTTACCTTGATTTGGATGCGATAAGTGCAAATGACATTATCGACGGTATGAAGTGTGCATGTGGATTGACGAATTTTTTGTATAGATTGTGTACTTATGGTTTATTGGATGTAAATCTCCGTAGAATTGTCCAATATCTTCACGCAGTAGAAACTATACTATCTATATCACAAACGTAGAAGAACACATTTTGACCACAGCTATTGATTCATAGAATGCTTAATCAGGAACCATTTTTGTACGCGCAATTTTATGTATATTTATACTTGTTACAAAAACTTCCAATAGGATTGATTTTTAAATTCCGGGCTAGCAGCCACTATTGCATTGCAAGGACATCAATTTAATATCGCATTCAGACAGCTCTAGCCCGTTGTTGCTTGTCCGTCGATAATATTTTCAATATGTTATTGTACTATTATATACCTTCTCAAGTAGCGTCTATGTAGATACCCTGTAGGAACTGAATAAACTATCTATCGGGTTTTGAATTCGAACACAAATTTCCGTCGATCCGAATCTCGGGATTTGCATAACAATTTAATTACGTACTCACAGTCCGAAATCCGAAGCCACATAGATTAAGTACGAAAGCGAACGAATCAAGTTTCCAAGAATAATTTTCAATATGCACAAGAGCAGTTCTTAAAATTCCTCAAGATTTTTATTATGTTCTTTGTTCTACGTTTTAATGGAAATTCGACATAGTTGACAAAACTTATGTAAGTTGGGTAAACAAAATCCCATGTTGAAATTAATGAGTTTTTCATTATTTCCTCGTAATAATGCAAAGAAAGAAGATGCTCGAAGTCTGATAACGTCCGCAAATCTCCGTGATCATGCTTCCTGTGTTTTTATTTGTTAGCCGTCGTGAGTAGGTCTCGGAAATCGAATATTCCATCGAATTCGTCACCTAATACCTTTTGATTCCAAGCACGTCAAGACTACTAGCACTCTAGAATAATATACTCTGTTTAGTGGTATTCTGAATTAAAACAACATGGATTTTGCTTTGCAAAATTAAAGACCTATGAATAGGGCAGGGGTATATTTTTTGTTCAGTACCGCTTAGGTCGTGCTTTTAAATCTAGTTAAATTATGTAAATATCATTTCCCCGGAATATTATTTAGTGTAACTTAATGTACAGTTAGAAATGAATTAATCTCTCGAGTCGGTTGGAATTTGTAATACTTGGAATCACGTACTTTCAAGCAGTTGCAAACCCTCGTCTACATTTATTATTGTTGGATAACACATATTTTTTGCTGGGCTGGATAAGAAATCTTGATGGGAATGCAGAAAGGCACAAAGAAAGGAGTAATCTATAAATAATAAGATATGTTATCTTGTACTGTATAATATAGGTTAGGTGATGTGAATCATTTGTATGAAGTTTGTCGACAATGAATATAAATATATTGAAGATATACGGTCTTGCTAAATCCGTTCAGCGTTGCGTTTTGTATATCCTTCGTTCTGAAAAGCTCTGTACAGCAAACTGATGTTGCAATTATATAATAACGATCGAATGATTTGAATATGTAAATACGCGTATATGAATTAGTAGAACAACAGCGATTGTGTAAATTATATATAAGTATCGAAGTTGTGACAGATGGAGATAGGCGAGAGAAGGATAAACCAAAAAGGGTGTGAATTAAGAGAATGAAAACTGTACTGGGGGAGAAGTAAAGAAGTAATTTAATCGGTTAGACGTTAATCATACTTCTGTCGTGCATTTTAAATGTTTTGCTGTTTTCTGTGAAACAACAGCCGTATTGATTGTTACTGATCTAATGGTTGGTCCATTGACCTAACCTAACTCAACCATACAAGCAAATTGACTGCAATATTCTTAAAAAACAAGAGAAGCCAATATGAAAAATAAAATATCAACCATTTTCATGAAAGTGGATATCTGGTACTGGTGCTCAGATCGTATGATTCATTTCTGAATTTTAGCGTCACAGATGGATTCATATAGTTTATCATGTCATCGCGCATCGTAACCCTCACTAATTTACGAGTACAACAGCACGATTTTATGACAACGGCATTTCTGATGGAGTCTACAGTTTTCAATTCTCGATTGGCAGAACAAGGAAGGATGCAAAATTGTAAACACTGTTTATGTTAATTGTCATCAATTCCCAAATTTACCTATCGATAAATATAATCATGACTTATTAAGAATATTAAGATTAAAAAATATACCTTTCTAAATGCATATTACTGTTCTCAGTTCTGAATACGTTAAGGGCTCGGCGGGGTCAAGGAAAGAGAGGTTTGTAATTGTGATCCTTGATTGGCTTCGATCACCTTCAAAAGCATTAAATCTCGGTTTGGAAGAACAGATTTAAAACATCTTGCCCATTAGAGAAATGTGAGACAAACAACTTTCCGTGGAACATGAGGTGTTTCTTGGTGTGGCCTCATTACAGGAAGCAGCGCGGTGTGGTACATGAGCATGGTGGACACAAAGACAAAGGAGTACAAAAATAAGACGGGATAAGCTATTTCATAGAATCCCAAGCTGGGAGAGTCAGAGGGAGTTTCAAAGTCCTAATGTATGATTTGGCTTACGAGTACGAACTACGAGGAGAGCTGAGAGAGTGAAAGTCTATGAACGAGTTTTTTAACACAACTTTATAGAACTGCTCTAATCTAATTCCTGTTGCCTGTCCATTTTTTCGCTATGCAATAATACACACTTTGCACTTATATACACACACTTATAATATTTGATAGTAAACAGCTTTTAACTACCCTACAGAAAACAGAACAATAATTAATATTGATCAAGTTTAGGTTTTCCATTCTGCATTCCTTCGCCGTTATTTTGTATTTGTTATTGATTATTGTTTGGAAGGTTGAAGGTCAGTCGGAGTGAAAGTCGATATTTTTCGTATTTCTAAACCCGTGGACTTTCTTCTTGTGTCTTGGGGTCAGTCAGGCATAGAGGCCAATTCCTTTTGCCTTTGCAGTGAGTGTTATAACGTAAAAGGTAGGTTGAGGTTGGTCTGTTCATATTGCATATATTTAATATTTTTATTATTTGCAATTTGTATTTTTGTTTTGACTCCAAGACTCCAACTCTGCATGTGATCTGGCTTTGACTAGAATTAAATTACTAAATCAAATCTCTCTGTCAGTGCACAGTGTCAACTCTTCTGGGTTGTCAACAATGTCAAAAGTCAACTATTTGCTATTCTGGGTTATATACTCTTCTTATTTCATATTTGTCATATTTACGACGGGTTGGATAATCCAACCCAATCCAAAATCAACAATCTAACTTGGATTAAGGATGACGGCTAGCAATTTGCAATTGAATTTTGAATTACAAATAATAAGTTCAAAGTTCTAATTCTAATTTTGTAACCCCTGAACAGGTTTCAAAAATGATGAAATAAAATGGATTTCCCTTCGTTCAACTCATTGTTATTGATATCAAATATTCCCTGTGCCCTGTGCAACGAGAGCATGAGTGGATTTGGTAAGTTGTCATTTCGGATTTGTGAATTTTGTGATTATGACATGTAATTTAAAGCCCATAATTAACAATTCAAATCAAAGCATAAATTTATGACTATGACTGAAAATTTGACTGTATAAACAGTGAAAGTGAAAATTTGTTATTTATGCCTTTTTGTGACCACACTATGTTATCTAATGTTTGGTCTGTGTTATTTTTATTTATAGTTATGTAGTATGATCGTTGTCAATGGGTCTTCAACCAGTTGATTATCTCGGGATTCCTACTTCCCCACCTTTGACTGAGACGGGGTTTTGGACCGAAGACATACCGCTTTGCAGTCACACAGGTATGTTTGTGTGTTCAGTTGTTATTACGACAACCGTAATTTCAGCAATTAAACCCCTTCATGCTCATCAGTTTATTTATTGCTTGACATTTTCAGGTGTTGGAATATCTCCAAACCAAGTATATAGACGCGATGGTCACCGAACTAGCGAACATGAGCTCGAAGATGAAAGCTTTCATTTTAAAACAGAGGATGACATTTGCCTCTATGGAGTGTTTGACGGGCACTCCGGTTCTCATGCAGCAAAATTCGTAGTACAGAAGATGCCAGCGGAGATTTTGTTTGGGCGTTTGTCTGAGGCAAGTACGGAAGATGAAATCCGAGAAGTTTTGCGTCAAGCGTTCCTGTCAGCAGAACGGGACTATTTTACTGAGGCAATTGGTCATAAGCTGGCTGAACGAACAACATATATATCGGAGATGCCGGACAAGAGTGAAAGTTTAAGCGACACTTTCAGAAGATATCCTCAGATGCTGGCTCAATTGAATCAAGAAATTGGCTCTGGAACTACCGCCGTCGTTGTTCTAATATTTAATGGAAAGTTGTATGTTTCCAATGTAGGAAATAGTCGAGCTCTACTCTGTAGGACTGGGAAAGACGGAGTTCTTCGGGTAAAGCAACTTAGCGTGGACCATGACCTTAGAAATCAAGATGAGTTAAATCGTCTCCAACAAGTCGGACTGGACATTCCTGTTGTTCAGAGAATAGGAAAACTTAGCAATCAACCGAATACCCGCTGTTTAGGAAATTATCTGGTGAAAGGAGGATACAAAGAATTGGATTTATTAAAGAGTGCAAGTAGTGAACCGGTTATTCCAGGTACGTAACTTTGATTTTTGAATGTCAACGCTTTAATTTCTATTATCTTTACTAATGTTATCAAGTAAAAACTATATTTACCGACAATATGCTCTAATTCGCTATAGATCCTGAAATCCATCCTGCTGTGAAAGTCGACGAATCCTTTCGTTTCCTCGTTTTGCTATCCGATGGGCTGTACCAAGCCCTACGCGAAGCATCAGATAGTGAACAGGTGGACATTCATCTTACGCAAATGATAGTTGAAGAATTCAAGATTCAATCTAGTATAAATCTTGTCGCCCAAGCAGTAGTTGATAAAGTGTCTCGAATGCATCACGACTATTTCATGAATACTACATCTCCGAAGGTAAACAAAAGAGATGATATGACCCTCTTAGTAAGAAATTTCAGCTATCCGTTGACAAATTCATCAGTTAGTCCAAGTGGTGGCCGAAATCATCGCCTTCCTTCAACCTCTCTCGCTTCTTTACATGATTGCCCAACTCCAACAAATATCAGCTTGGATACCTCTCCATCTCCAAAAGTGATGTATACTTCTCCTTTCTTAACAAATACGGAAGCCACTACGAGTACCGAGAGCTCTGATGTCCTCACACAGTCTAATCACAAGCTTCCATTAGACGAGAATGGTCGAATCGCACCTTATGTGGACTTTTCTGATTATTATGAAAACCTCTCTTCCGAAGGCTGGACTGAAGACGACATATTTTCTTAGCCCAAAACACTACTTTAATGGCCTAGAAAATGCGTTACTGGTTACAATAACACGGTAGTATAAATGCAATCGAATATAAAAGCAATAATTTAAGTAATTACATTCGCAAAAGGATTTGTACAGTATCTTAAAATTCAGTATCAAGCTATTTATGTAGATCATTTTTACGGTATCTCAAATTCATTTTTATTTAATCAGACACAGGATTGGTCTGAGAATATTCTATAATAAATACAGTTGTATGACTGATAGATAAAGTGCTTTAAGAAAAGTATTTTGTGAATGATAGAATTTTGTAAATATTCGTGTACTTGTAAACTGTTGAGCAACCAAGTTTTCGTTACCTGAAATACTTTCACGGAAGAAAGTGTTACTAAGTAAGTAATTCGCAGTTTGTTTGAGAATTTTCGGAAATCTATAAGAATGTTACGCTACGTTTTAAGTTTTAGAAATAGTCAATATGATTATTAGATCTTGGGTCATCTCAGTACTCCGGTAGATCCTGCAACTTTTATGAAAATGCAATGTGTTCCCAATTATGGCGTATTCAAAAGCAATGTATTTTTGCCCCGAAGGTATTTACAATATTACAACTCGATGCAATTATCAAATAAATCTGTTCTATTCGAAATATTGCGAACTGGAGAAAAATGAATGTTGATTCTGTTCTGTTCGTGCTCATTTCCGTTACCGCATATTATATCATAACATTAAACTACCATTGACATTGTATCACTTCAGTAAAGTATCATTTTGAAATATCTCATGTTCTGGAACCCAGTAGCCCATGAAAAAGTATTAAAAAATTGTCTATTTTAGAATGAGATATAGAGGATTGAGGAACTTCCACGACACAGCATATACAGCTCTACATTGCTATGCAATGCCAAATATAGCTACGTCGACAATCCTGATAAGCTTATGAATATTTCATGAAATGTGAACATATAGGGATGCCGATGCGAAATATTAAAGGAATATGAAAACGCAAAATAATTTCATACGTCTTTTAGATATGATGGCTTCGTTTCGGCATGCATACCACGAGAATTTCTCCAAGAGTCAATTATACTAGTGACTAGATGTAGGTGTATAATATGAGTACATGTCAATTAGAAAACCAAATGATCATTGTATCTTGTATCATTAGCATATCATAATGGTTGGGGTTTTTGGTGCCTTAAAGCCACAAGGAATGGTTAAAGATGAATGCAACGCTTTTTCATTATCCTCTCCTGTAGGCTGTAACCTGTAGTTTCATACATATTATTTCCAACTCGACTTCTAATTAGTTTCAATCCAAGATTATTAAGTTGAAGGGAGTTATCCTATTGGAAATTGTAAAATTGTAATGACAAATGTATATCAGTAGTTTTAATGAAAAGATAGTTAGTTTTGGAACTTTTGGAAGCATTGGAAGTTAGATTTTACTTCGGCTCCTCTGCTGAATCTCTTCTTGAAGTCGAATGTGCGCATTTCAACGAGAGGATCTTGTCACTTGCTTTTGCATGTGAATAGGGGCGTTGGCTACCACAAAATCCAACCAAGTGTATTTGGCTATGCTATTATGAACTGGGTAGAACATACAGGTGTCTTCTCCTCCATCAGTCTACGAAACATTTTGTTGTGGTCCGTGCTGATCTGCTCCTAAAAACTTCATTCAGAAATATAACTCCATATTATTATTCGCTGCTCTAGTTGGTTGATATAGGACAATTGGTGTCCAGGAATTTCAGAACTCCAGTCTCTGTCACCCAACCCAGTTGACAACTTAAATCCGGATTTGAAAATGGGTCCCATTTCTGCAGACCAGGCTCGAGCTGAACATAAAGCTGCTGTTAATCGGGATTACATTTCCCAACCTCGATTAGGTGACTATTTGAATTTAAGAAGAAGCTTGAGACTGACCCAACTACGTCATTTATTTAGCGTATTGTGGAATGGGTGGGGCAGGAATGACAAATGACATTGTAATTTATGTGTTTGCTATATTTCAGTATACAAGACCGTTTCGGGTGTGAATGGACCTCTTGTGATTCTGGACGATGTAAAATTCCCGAAATATGCTGAAATCGTCGAGCTCCACCTTCCCGATGGGACTTCCAGGTCGGGTCAGGTGCTGGAAGTTAGTGGATCTAAAGCTGTTGTTCAGGTAAGAGAATCTCGAGGACAGTTTTCTGTGTTCTGGCTTGGAACTATTTGAAACTAATCTATGTTGTAACATAAAAGTGATGGAGAATTGTTTGGGCGTGGATCTTGAATCTCGATTATTTTAATTTTTTAAATTAGGTATTCGAAGGTACTTCGGGAATTGATGCAAAGAACACGGTTTGCGAATTTACTGGAGATATTTTGCGTACTCCCGTGTCAGAGGATATGCTTGGGAGAGTTTTCAATGGAAGTGGAAAGCCGATTGACAAGGGTCCTCCCATTTTAGCTGAAGATTACTTGGACATTCAAGGTATGCTGAATATCACTACACACTATTAGGAGCGTCTGTAACACTTCTAGGGACAGTGACTTTCGGTTTTGTGGATTTAATAGATAATGTGAATATTATTGCCATTTATTTGAAGGTCAACCTATTAATCCATGGTCTAGGATTTATCCGGAAGAAATGATCCAAACAGGTATTTCTGCCATCGATGTGCAGAACTCCATTGCCCGTGGACAAAAAATTCCCATATTTTCTGCTGCTGGTCTCCCTCATAATGAAGTACGTTTTAGAAGAATATAACCGTTGTTGACTGATTTTATCATTGAGAGAAATCTTTATGTATTTTATTTTGAAATTGGTCTTTAACAGATCGCTGCACAGATTTGCCGGCAAGCAGGTTTAGTCACCGTACCTGGGAAATCTGTACTCGACGGTCATGAAGACAATTTTGCTATTGTATTTGCTGCTATGGGTGTGAATATGGAAACAGCTAGATTTTTCAAACAGGATTTCGAGGTGAATTTATAGCATTAACATACTTTGCCTATAATATAACTATTTCGAAATCGATATAACAAAGAATTGTTGGAAATATGAGTTACTAAAATACATTTGAAAAAAAAAACAGGAAAATGGTTCCATGGACAACGTGTGCCTATTCTTGAACCTCGCCAACGATCCTACCATTGAAAGAATCATCACTCCCCGACTTGCCCTTACGGCTGCTGAGTTTTTGGCCTACCAATGTGAGAAGCACGTGTTGGTAATTTTGACAGATATGAGTTCATACGCTGAAGCTCTGCGAGAAGTATCTGCTGCTCGAGAAGAGGTACCCGGACGTCGAGGATTCCCTGGATACATGTACACTGATCTTGCTACCATTTACGAACGAGCTGGGAGAGTTGAAGGAAGAAATGGATCTATTACTCAGATCCCAATTCTCACTATGCCAAACGATGGTAATTAACTTGATTACTGTAATCAAGCAGCTAAAAAATTGGTATGAACAGTTTATAACAATACGCTTCTTTGATGCTTTTCAGATATCACCCATCCTATTCCCGATCTTACTGGCTACATTACGGAAGGTCAGATCTACGTTGACAGACAACTTCATAATCGTCAAGTTTATCCACCTATCAACGTGTTGCCTTCTTTGAGTCGATTGATGAAATCAGCTATTGGAGAAGGGATGACCAGAAAGGATCATGCTGACGTTTCTAACCAACTGGTAAAAACTGCACTACCATGCCATTAGCTAAATGAAATGATTATGATAACGTACCCGAATTATCTAAAAATAAAACCGTCGAATGTCGTATTTTACAGTACGCTTGCTACGCGATCGGAAAAGATGTGCAGGCCATGAAAGCTGTCGTGGGAGAAGAGTCGTTATCTGCGGATGACTTGCTTTATCTGGAATTCCTTGTAAAGTTTGAAAAGAACTTTATTTCTCAAGGTATTAGATTGTGTTATTAGTGTTATAACTTATAAGTAGTAAGTATATTTAATTAAAGTAATATTCTCATGTGCCATTTCTTAATAGGAAACTACGAGAACCGAACTGTTTTCGAATCTCTGGATATTGGGTGGCAGCTTCTTCGTATTTTCCCAAAAGAGATGTTGAAACGTATTCCTGCCAGTACGCTGGCTGAGTTCTACCCAAGAGATTCAAGGCACACCCAATCTACGAAGATGACGACACAAATGTAAACGAAACAATAATCTCTGAAGGATATATCAGCTCATTTTTACGAATAATATGTTAATGTTTTTTGTTCAAAAATCATGTCAGTGTCCAACATTATAGTGTTGAGGTAGTAACTATTGCATTCCAATCTTCCAAGTGATAAGCACCAAATCGATTGTTGCACCTTGATTAAAAAATCAGGGTTTAAATATCCTAGTCCATAGATGTGTTAGAAATTAGAGTAAATAAAGATACTACATAGTCGAAATGTTTTTTGGTTTCAGTCATTTATTGAAAATTTGTTGGAAACACTTTATGCGAATAACAAAGCTGTCTGTCGGTCTGTCGGTGCGATAACTGTCGAACGGCTAGACCTACGGTCACCAAATTTTGTACACGTGTTCCTATCACGCATATACGAGTGATAGCCTCCGTCGGAGACCAGATCACTCGTATATGCCTATCACGGAGGCTAATTTCGACCTTGGGTGATATCGGTCACACACCCTGGAAGTTAGTCTATCTCTCCAATGTTAAAAAATGAAAAACATGAAATTTCGGAAATTCCCAAAACAGACTACATACAGCCGTACCATAACTACTACACAACACATAGTTATATCCAGAGCATTATATTGGCCCCACCCCATGGGGTCTGACCTATCCCCCAATGTTAATTTTTTTAAATTTTCGTCTACGGACTTTGGATATCTTTTGAAAAGTGCTTGAATATTTTTAAGCTGCCACTTAATTAGTTTACATGAACTCATCTTATGTCTTTCATCTACAAATGCTTTTTACGGAAAATGAGATATATTGGCTTGAAATGACCCTCGTGTATAATATAATAACATTGGCGTATACGGGGCCACTCCACTGACACTAGGGATTGAACCCCAATCTTTTTGAGGAAATTGAGACATGGGTTTATTTATGGTTATGTGTTCAACACTTGGTACTCAGTACATCAGTTTATTATTTAAGGAATTAAATATTAGCAAAAGTTTCATAGGAATGACGATGACCTAATCTTGACTCTTGCTTGTCTCCAAATTTGTTGCTGCAAATTAATTTGACAACATCTACAGTAGAAAACAACTAATAACAATATTCATGAATACAAACTCATAACTAATTATTGTTTATTTATTTATTTAATTAAACCACAATACAACTATACTATACATCGCTGAGTCAGCACTACCAAAAGTCACCTTAGTCATCAAAATTCGTATCAGCGTCACCGCCTACTCCTGCTAATTCTAACAACTTATTCTCGATTATTTCTTCAATAGCGACCTTTGTCAACTGACGCATCTTATTTGAACCTTCCGCTGAACGAATGAACATCCGACCTTCGTCATCAACGAAATATTCTTCATCGTTCATTGGGTCCATATCAGGCATACCGAACGAACCTTCGTTTTCGTAAGTGAAGTCATTCTGCGGAAACATAAAATTTCCAAAGTTATGATTTATTCAGTCCTTTTATATTAGTTAGGTACTTCTTTTTTTATAATTAATCAATTAATCTACTAATCATAACGGAAACGCACCGGGACTACTTTTTGGCGGAGTGTCAAAATATGAGTTGCCGCTGTTTCTTTGCAGACGTACTCCTTGTCGGAGTTGCAGTCGTCGCCAATAAAAAATCTATCCCTAGGAAACGGCTTACCAGCATAGACTTCGTATGCTCCCTTCGCGGCTAAAATCTTTGAGTCGTCAATTTTAAAGGCACATCCTGTAAGGTTAATATACATTAATTTTAATATTAATAGTAAAATGCATTTACACGACCTCAAATCTATTTCATCTAAACGAATACCGATATATTCATCTTCTGCAATCAAGATCGTAGTTGTGAAATAGTCTCGACCACACTGTCTATCCTGAGTAAATTTATACTCGGGAACTCCTATTTCCATCATCTTAGTCTGCTCTGCCAGTCTTTCACACACGACAGGGTCATAAAAACACGCTTCCGGAATTTTGCATTCAGGTAGTACAGTATGCATATCTTCCACTTTTGTTCGTTTCATTTCCTTGATGAGCTCCTTCGCCGCGCCTTGTTTGGCTAGCATTTTTCTTGCAGATTGGCAGGTTACTACAGAACAAATCAAATCAAGCGTTGTCATACATTGTTGTGTAAACTGTAAATTGATTTAGTAAAATTACGAGGTTTTCTACTTTACCCGAAATGGTTCCACATTTGTACTTGACCTGCCAGTTATAGAGACGACCATCTGACGTATCGACTTGTTTTCCGACCTCTTGTTCGACTATGAGCCCTTCCTCCGATAGCTGTAGGATCACATCTAATGGAGCCAGAGTGAAAGTCATTGGGTCATCTCGAACACTATCTGTATCTCGTTTTCTCTTCCTCCCTTGGCCAGTGGTGTCCTCGTTTGCATCGCCGTTCATCTCAAAATCTATAAATTCCTCGGCACGATGATGTCCATATTTTGACGTTGACCGTTGTTGTTTCTTACAGTTTTCCTCTTGGATGATCTCTTCCAGCGACTGTTCAATTTTAGATCGATCATTGTTCAGCCTCAAGCGCGACTTTGTGTGAATCATCTCTTCTAGTGACAAGTTGATATTGTCGGTAGGAAAGTCTCGAGCGAATTTATTTCTCCTGCGAGTCTGTTTTGGAACATCTAATATCTTTCGTTCTGCAATGACATCGTCCAAAGAGATGTCTTTCACCACTTCATACTTTTTGGAATTTGTATTGGTCTTACAGACATCATTTATGTGCTTTAGGATTGGAATATTGGACGACTGATCAGTTACATCGTCATTGTTCTCTTTGTCTTGGTCCAAATCCCAAACAATCGCCTTCTTGCTTTTTCTATTACTTCTGAGTATAGTATTTGTGTCACTTATCCAATCCTGATTTTTCTGGAAGGCCTTTTTAAAACAAAAATGATACAAACAAATTATATATGCAGCGATGATAGAGGATTTTGGAAGAAATGACTAATATTCATAACTGATAATGTAATGCATAATGTGATTTGAATCATTTCACATAAAAATAACATTCGACATGCGATAATAATAATGAGATTAATTCGCTAACCATTTGAACCACGTCACTATTCATACTCCCTTGTTCTTCCTTCATTTCCACTTCCATATCGGAAGTATCCATCTTTATGCAAAGGCCAAAGGCAACCGACCCTGTAATCAATTATCAATAATAAAACATAATATTTTATTTTATTTGATATCCAATATCCAATCCAACAATGAATATCCACGATCCAGTCCACAGTCAAAAGTCGATCAGTGCAAAAGCAATGTCAAATGTGGTATGTATGTGGAATGTTTGTATGTGCAATTTTACCATTTGTTTGCGCAAAAATAAAAATAAATCATTGATTTTAGAATTTAGAATCATAATTCATAATTTGATTACCGTTTCACCACGCACAGTAAACGGCGAACCTCAAGCAGTTGTAGTATGCAGTCAAATCAAAATAAAAACAATATATTCCAAACTCTTCGGCGAATCCAAAACTCAAAATCCTCCCTGAAGACCCTGAATATGCTGACGCTGGATAATTTGCATTGATTGAAACAGTTGTCAAATCACAAATCAACTCTGAATCCTATTAACCCAGTGTCCTAAACCCTCTTTTCGTCTTTTCACTTAAGATTAAAATTACTACAATCACAATCCTATGGAATTAGATAAACCGATGAACGTCCAACAAGAAGCCGGCCACATAATTCTCAGACTTCAAACAAAGGCAAGCTGCAACGAGAGGAGGAAGAGAGACGTCCAACCACCACAACTTCTTAAGCTGAAATGATCAAGTCGTAGAAGAAGCTTACCATACCATGCGGCTTTTTTGAGGCGAAGTTAGACTGTGAGACTAGGTTCAGACGCCTGTGCTGTGTGGTGTGTGGTCCACGGTCCACGGTTTTACGCAGCTCACGACTCACGAAGCCCACATAATATACAGACAGCCGACAGATCGACAAGCGTGCACATATGTATACATGCACACACACAATGCCACGATACGATCAATATGCAATACACAACAATAGAGAGCGTATATCGAACTTTCCGAGGAACCGCCGCGGGGCACGGTCCAACATCAACAATAGAGTATACAGTCAGTCACAATCACAACAATTTGTTTCGTGACGAATAGACAAACGTTGCACTAACTTACTTTTTAGGAGCGTTCGTTGCGTTGAGTTTTATGCTTTAGAAAATTAGGACAGATACTAGTATTTCTAGTTAAAAAATATCATAAAAAACAACTCACAATCTCACGATCAATGAACAACGGTTGAAACACTGACACCAGGGCACGCAGGGTGGGAAACCCGGGATTTTTTGGGAAATATATATTTGGGTTTTAAATGTGAAATGATTCCCAATTGTCATAGAACAACATTAACGTATATGGGACCACTCCCACTGAGACCAGGGTGCGAAATTCGGGTCTTTGGGGGGGGGGGGAAATGAGGTTTAGTTTATTTATGTGATGTTTTCAACACTTGGTTACACCCGTTACATTGGTTTATCTTATCAATGCAATGTCCTAGATGAAGCAACTCACAATGTTAATAATTTGTGGTTCATAATTCATAAACCATGTGAAAAAAGTGGATAATATTAAACAGAAAATATAAATTCTGTATACAGATCATCAGCAGAAACATAAAAATAGTTCAGGGATATAAAGAGATGATAACAGTTACAGATCCGTATAAAAATCCTACCATATACAATGCATACAAAGTTTCAATTTAAACGAATGTGTTGTACGTTCCATTACAATCGTACCACCCCGAATCGAATGTTGTACTTGTCGAGCTTAGCATGTCATTTCCAATGTAGACTTCAATCTCATCTTTCTCTTGTGGCGAAATGACATTCGCTGTAAAATCATATGGATCGTCCTTAACTTTAGCAGAGTCCTTGACGCCGACAAAATTTGTTTCAAAGAATTGTCGAATTTCGGAAAAATCAGGTCTCCTTTCGTGGTCAATATGCCAACATCTGAGCATCAGTTCGTAACTAGTAGACAAACGCAAACCTCAAAGATTTTGACAGTGGAAATGATGCCATGAAATACATTTGTAATTCTTGTTGTATAAATATACATTTCATTTGTGGAGTTAGGTGGTTGGGACATCCGTAAACCTTCGATGATAAGAGTTATAAAATCTGAATCCCAAGTAAATCCAGGATAAGGGACTTCAGCGAGTGAAAAAAATTCCCAAATTGTGACCCCGTAGGACCAGACATCGGACTTCGAAGAGAAGGTCATGTCCTTCAGGGATTCTAAAGCCATCCACCGCCATGGTAAAAGTTTCTGTGAAAAGTTACGGCATTCAATATCTGTCTCCAAAAAAATGGTATGGGAAAATGGAAAACACAACAACATCCAATCTGTATAACGTTTTTAGATTTTAAAAATCTTACATCTTGTTTCTGTACATAATTCGAATATTGATATAGCTTTTTGGATAAACCAAAGTCCGTAATTTTTGCAATTTTCCCATAAGCAAGCAACACATTTCTCGAAGCAAGGTCGCCATGAATGACCTGAAAATTGGCAGAACAAATTAGAAATGAAAATATATATTTCATTTGTTATTGTTTAGGGTATGTTGTTTAAGCAACTTTTTCAAAATTTTTGGAAATTTAGTACCTTTTTATCCTCCAAAAATTCCATACCTTTAGCCGTTTCATACGACCATTGGATAATGTTCGCCGTTGTAAGTGAATTTGTCAAGTTGACATTTGCATACAGGCCTCTACATTGATACAGTTATACAGAGAATAATAAAATAATATATCCGAGAAACCGAATTCTCTAGATCTTTTAAATCTCATACCCTTGTAGCTCTTCCAGCTCTCCATTTTTGACATAATTGATAAATAGGCCCCTTCGGGCCTTGAGATAGTCATGCATATTCCCGTAAGGACAGAATTCTACGACGATGTACAGCTTTTCTATTTAATTTCGGGTACAATTGTTTTCTTTTAACTTAAATTCAAAACATACAGAAATGAAGCGACCAACTTACTGTCTCTAATTTGAGAAGTACATGCTCCAATCAGATTAACAACATTCTCATGCGGACTTAAAAACGTCATTATCTTCAGTTCGGCCAATAGAGTCTTAAAATACGTTGCGTCGGCATTAGGATGAATTGTCTTGACGGCAACTATTCGTGGGGGCTCCTCCACAACAAATTTAGCCCTATACACCGTCCCAAATGCCCCCGAACCCAGTGGAACACTTTCGTCTAGCGATTTAAAAAAAAATCAGTAACATTTTTAGGGGGTTTGGTTTTAGTTTATAAATCATAAATATCTAAATATATCCCCATCCCCGGGGGATGATTTGATTTCAGCCTCTTTACATAAATGGGGATGTGGGGAAAAGCGACGCCTTCCAGTAAGAGGTTACCCTGGATGTATTAAGAGGCTGTGGAATGGATCGAGACTTGCAGACATAGGCGATTTGATTAATGATATAGAATAGGGTTTGAAATTACTTGTTTATGTTTTGAGGCGGTGATTAAATTGGGGGTGCATTTCAAGTATGGTATCTATTTCGTGGTTTTATTTCGAGATTTCGATTCTCTATTTTGTTTGATGTCTTTAAATCCTCACCAATTTCCAATTTTTCCTCTGAGATTTCAAAATCCTTATTAAAAGCCTGTTGTTTTACCAAACTGATCTGATCCTTCATTTCATTAACTTCGGGAGGGTTCCCTTTCTCGAACTCCTCAACTTCGGCATCCGTAAGGCCACTGAGGCAGACATTGAAACCTCCATAAGAACGGATTTCACGAATGTAAGTGTAGACGACGTAAATGCAGTAAATCTTATATAGGATGTAAAGGATCAGGAAAATGAGAACAACACGGCCAATTTTGAACAGATATTCGTTGATTGCAGCTTCAATTACGAGGATTATGTTTAAAATTAATGTTAGGACCATCCAGAGTTTACACATCCTGTCGTTTCTCTTAAAATATTAATTATTTCTCAATCATCAATATTCAGATACTCGCTTATTTGAAGCATTTATAAAACGATCGCAAAAAATTGAGTGGTCTACCCGTCTTGCCGATTTGAAGAGAAATACCGAGAGTCCAATTATGAGAATTTTGTGTGCAAAGTAGGATCCCCATAAAACAGCTCTGACTATTGAAAAATGATAAATTTGACTTATAGTTTCGGTTCATGATGAATTAAAAAAAATACTCTGACTTTAAATTTTTAATGGAAATTGTTGGCTGATCAATCATGAATTACTTGTCTTTGTCGATACAATTGATAAACAATTACCGTAATAAAGTGTTGAGCTTACAGCTTTTAGCTCAATCCATCCCTTGAACTTTTGAGCCACTTCCGACGCAATTAAAACTATTGCAAATAGGGAAATCCCCTGTAAGAACGTGAGAAATTATGAATAATTAGATTTAGCAGTTTTAATTCCAATTTAATTAGATTTCTGTTTGAAACTGACAAAAAATGGTGTTTGAAAGTCATTGGGTTTAAACTTACAACATCGATCATTGCAACAGCTCGGACACCTCCTTGAAGGAAATATCCGCAACAGGGCTGGTCCCGTAGGTTTCTCGCCTTATCCATATTTGATATTTTTTATGCTTAGCGGTAGTGAATTTAGTTTGTTTCTTTGAAAATTTGGAGATCCTAAAAAATCACTATAATCGACTATAGATTATAGCGCTGTGCCTTGATTAGAAATAAAACCAACATAATTAATCGAACATTCCAAGTATGCTAATTTTAGCACAGAATCCGGAAAAGTCTATGAGAATTGTTCTAATTAAATTTAGGAAATGTATTAGCAAAACTGGTGGTTGCAATGGAAATGCCATTTTCCTTAACCGACAACTTGTTCAAGGTTGTATACAGCCGAGTTAAATATATTTGCATGAATTTAACGGAAACCACAATTGCTTATGCTTCAAAATCGCCTGCATAGAAATATTTTATTCATTAAACTGTCAACCGTCAAGAATCCTAATAAAATAAAACTTACAATGGACACTATTTAAGTGACAAACGAGTTAAGGGTTGTAATATATGCAAATAGACTAATTCGACCATGCTGATTACGAAAATCATAATTTTAGCTCTGCGAATTTACTCCTTGGGGGTCAAAAGTAGGCGGGAAGGTCAAAAAACGGGCGTGAGTTTAGACTTTCCTATAGTATTCTCCCGTTCCCTTTTCGTGAAAATGCTAATACCAGCGCAATGTTATTTTCCCGATCCTTCCAATGTTAGCGCCCTATCTTCTGATCGGTTTCGCGAGAAAAAGGAAAGAAAAGTGGAAAACTCGACTTTCTCCTCCTTCCCCCCTTCTCACCACTTCTAAATTTTAGCTGAAACTGCGCGGTCTCTGACCTTCTCACCTACTTTTGAACCCCAAGGAGTAAATTCGCAGAGCTAAAATTATGATTTTCGTAATCAGCATGGTCGAATTAGTCTATTTGCATATATTACAACGCTTAACTCGTTTGTCACTTAAATAGTGTCCATTGTTAGCCAATCATAAAAATCACTCATTTTATTATTTGAATCCCTAGAGACAAAAATAACTTGCACATTCCGACTTCCGAGCCTGAGACTTTGTTTGTAAAATAAATGTGTTCAGTTATCAGAAAAGGGCTTTAGTTTCCAGTTTCCATTTTAAGGAACTAGAGTTCACAAAGCCCTGGAAATTCGCAAGTGCGGATCGCCGTTAGTTCACATTATTAGTTCTCAAGAACAACTCTTAGCAATAAAAATACTCAAAAAAATTTAAAATCCGGCAAAAATTAAATTCGTAAATTATTTATGACATTATGACGTTCTGACAAAGTGAATTTTGCTTATATCATAGTAAGTTGGTTTGGGTGAACATTTTGGAATTTTCATCGTTCATAATGATTGTTTTTGTGTTAAACACAAAAAACTCAGAAATTTTTTAATTTTCTTTTTGAGATGTATTGCATTCATTTTAAATGCCTGACCAGAGTCAAGCACAGTTGCAAATTTGAACTGTCATAAAATTATAGAAATTTTGAAACCGTAAATTTGATTACAACAGTTCTTCAATGGTTTCCCCCCTAATCAAATATTTAGCGTCGAAAGAAAAACTTGTTACTAACAATCAGAACAGTACTATAATAGCACACATTGCATTTTGAACAATACAAAAAACAAAATGATACAAATTGCAAGCTTGCAGATTTGTATAAGTATGAACGAAGTTGACTAGCTTGTGTTTCAAAGACAATGAACGGTGGTAGAAACACTAATTCCCTTGAATTGCATACATCAGCTAAAGAAATGTTGAAGATCATCATATACAATTTTAATAAAGTTACAACTTACAATTAAGATAACGTTCACTGAAAGTGAAAGACAATATATTACTACGACGTTAAGGTGTTTATTTATTTTTATTTTTTTTTGTTTTGGTGAGTGTGGTCACTCCTACTTTTTTATCCACTTATCGAGCTCGATCCATAAAATTAAATAAATAGAGGTGCCTTACTATAACTTATAGCTCGACATTTGTAAAATAATTACCTTTATATATACATACGAATCCTCTGTCAATGGAGTAAATAATTAATGTTGCATGTAACACATCTTTAGATCAACTTTTCCCAAACAACAGAACGTTTAATAAGAATCTCACCCCGCAAAATAACTACCTCCTCTAAATAATTGCCCTTTCGGAGAGTTTGAGCGAAGAATAGCCTCCTCATATCATATAATTATTTTAATTCCCCCCTCTTGGACCGGCGTTGTGAAAATTACCACCCCAGGAAACTTTATCAATATTTGCGTTACACACAACAGAAATAAATATCCTGATGCAATAAGTTTTCCTTCAAGTCTATCGACAGTAAATGATTTGTTTGTTGTTTAGCCTTTATTGTAGTGTTATTCCTGCACCAGTATCAGCACAATTCATTAATCGGCTACTAACGTCAGACTAAAATTGTAACATTTAATTTTTAGTTTATTAGTGGCTTTGATTATGTAATCTGTAATTACAGTATAGTCATTTCCAGAACAGTTTCAATTCCAATTGGAGTTGCTGTAAAAAATGCATGCATCTTTCATACTTGACAAACTTGACCAAAGAAACCCACAAACACTTTCAGATACAGAAATTAAAACTTACACAAGTTCTACGTTTGATTTTCTCAAATAATGAGCCGTGTTGACTTACTTAATTGTGAAGGAATTAAGGATATCCCATAATCTAATTAGAAAATAAGTTCCATGTCCTACATGAAATTTCTATCATGCAAATATTCTCAGAAACAAAATGATCTTTTACATATAGACAGTCAACAGTAAATGTTACTCATAATTTTTTATCTAACGGTTCTAATGCCACTACTCAGTTAATGAATACGTAGGCCCACATCGCATCAACGTTACACGTTACATGCACGTTACATAACTTCACTTGGTATGCAAGAAAGCGAAAGCTATTTAAACTTGTCTGATGAACTTCATGATCTCCAAAGGCCTGCAGATTTCATGGGGAATGCTGTTAATTTGCAAGCAGCATTTGAAGGTTGATTTGATTGAATCATATGAATATACATGATTTCGACAATGATACATGACTGTACTCAGCCTTTTTCGATAAATTATATATAATGCCTAATGAATTATAATAATCTTGTCCGCCGAACTTTATTAATCTTGTGATATTCATGACCACATGACACAATGACTGACCAAGATCTTGTACTTTGTTGCACAATTGGCAATAACCACGCCATACCAAAGTGTCGACTCGAGGTCAGAAGCAAAATTTGTATTCAGATTGCAGCGTTAAGTGAATTAATAATTTGTACCGTAACAATTTGTTCTACAAATTATTTAAAATGAGCAACTGGTGGTCTTAAAAAAACTACCAGGCATTTAGATATTGTGTGTCCAATTTAAGTAATTGATCACACACAATTAAATTAATTACAATGATTTCAAGAGATTAAAAATATTATATAATGGATTGAATTGCCATTCATTTTCAAACATCGTCTTCAACCAAAAAAACGTCTAGTGTTACTCCTCGTTCTACATTAATTCATGTAGCAATTCATAAATAAATATGCATTTGGAGTAGATATACTGTCCATAATCTACTACTAATTGTTCAAGATAAATTGTTTAGAAGACCAATTCTGTAAAATTCATAGAAACAGTTTAGAATGGATTGACCTAGATTTGTGATAGAAAAACATAAAACAAAAAAAAACGCACTGCAATTGTCTACTTCCCTAAATGTCAAAATCCAAAAACACCGTACACGTCACACGTTTCACGGTAGCAAGTATTTTGTCGCCTTTGCCATTTGCCAAGAACGATACAATAGAAAAGTAAACATGAGTAAGCGATCAATATCTAAATAAAGTTATTCAATTTCTTGCAATATAGTGCAAGCCTATAATATCATCTTACTCTAAAAAAACGATAACTGACGTGTTAAAAAAATCTGTCTGATATTTTGGAGCATCAACACTATAAAACAACAAAATAGCTAGTTTCTGTCCTTTCAATAGTATCATTTGATCCAAAAGCACTATAAGTATTACGATCTTGTTTTTTTATTTGTTGTTATCACGAATCTTGGTGAGGAAGGATCATAATTTTCATGAGGAAATAATAATCTGCATGCACTCTTTAATAATAATAATACTTCTTCAGTTCTGTAGAAAACAATACGCAATGGCCAAGTTATCTATAATTCTACAATAATATCGACATGGTAAGTACATTTTCTTTAATTACAACAGGAGTCCCTCAAAAATAACAGAAAAGTAGCGCATTCCAATTCATTGCAAGTGAAGCAAATTAATTGAGGATCGTTAGAGGCTCTATAGATATGTAATTGTAGTATGTAAAAATAAAATTCATCCAAAGTACGGTATGCAGATAATTCTAGAAGAAAAACACGACAATAAGGGAGCCCCTGCTTTTCGTCTCACATCTAAAGCACAACTAATAATTTATTTATCCCATGACGAATATTGATCGGCCAAGTCAAGTTCTAATCCATAGTCCACTTAATGTTGTTCCCAAATCGTAAAGGACGAATAATACTACGACGATCTGCGATGGGTTAGTTTTTCGTAGTTTTTTCTGTAGTAGTAAATAGTTATTTTTTCTATATCCCATCCATCCCCTTCTTATACCGTTATGAAATGATAGGTGATTATTATTAAGGGATAAGATTTGTTGCGGACTAAATTATTCTATTACCACACAATTCATATGCTTTTTTGTAAGTCCTGATAAGTGTGGAAGAAGGACATACCTTCTACATAACAGATCCGTACCTCTCTGTTTTTAAATACTTCATATTTACTATTCCAATGAAACTGAAAGCAGTTCATCCACGTTGACTCACTTGAGTGACTACTCGCCAATATCTGCCTTTGCAAAGGTACTGATCACTATTAAGATGAGGGTGACTTGTCTATAATGTGTTAAAAATCAGACCCTCTTGCCTCTTAGCCTCAAGTGGTTTCCAACAAAAACAATGACTTTTGTATAAACTACTGATCAGTCAGATTTTTGCTCTTTGCTGACCTAACCAACGATCGGTGTGTGTCCAACTTATCAGTGCTATCGGTTTGTTCTGTGACCACGGTTCTTAACACGCGTCTGTTATTCTCTTGGAGGGAACAGTTTTTGTGACGACCTAATTCCGAAACTTTAAATGTCATAAAATGGAGTCCCCCATGGGAACAAATATCATGGACTTGAACAGCAAATAAAATACCAGGATCAATAAGTGAACCCTAAGTGCGTGATCAAGTTAACCTTCTTGGAATCCATTTGGAGCTATTTAAATGGTTTAATAGGGAACTGCAGTTGAAGTTTCTGATACAATGTTACCAGTGCAAATGCCCGTGTCTTACTTGGAGTGGGGAATCTGTTTCCTCACGTTATGGTTCTGTTGGTGGAAGTACGGGTAAGTAAAATTGGACGGAAACAATAGTGCGTACATCATAATGTTTCAAAAAGAAAAAGCCATTGCAATTACAGCAGTTGGCATTGGCAGGATTTCCGATTTTTATCTAAATATGTAACATTGACTGCAAAATGTGGTACGGTCAATTTTCAGACTTGTAATCTGTCAGGCATGACGTAAAAACTCAAAAGAGCATCGAATAATATTAATATGTTAATGGTAGGTTAGTTAGGAGGTTGTTGATTTAACACTACATATACATGCATAATATTTCATGCTTCGACTAATCCAAGGGCATCAAGAGTTTGATCTTGCCTTTATTTTTAATTAACTCGGTATTAGTTTGATTTCCTTCCCTATATCTATATAATATTAGTCTCTATACGGAAAGCACAACAATGTTTTATCCATAAAGTAAGTAGATTTTCTGATTATTTCGAGATCCATCGAGCTTACACACTTTTGTTGCAATATATTATTTTCATCATCTTTACTAGTTTATGTTAAATTCTAATCATCTTATTACCTTAATAAGTTAATTACAAAACTTAATAACAATCCAAGGTCTTTACGTGTGAATGATTAATACAGTTTTATGATCTTAATTTTTTTGAGAATGAAATAGGCCTCAATGTTAATTTCAAAACAAGCCCTTAATTGTTCATAAGATTTATTTATACATAGAACATGACAACATGAGTTCACATGTTTTTTAATGTGCAGATAGTACTAGCCAAAAGCACATGGTAATTTTTCAATTCATTTATCACAAGAAAAACAGGAAAATTATAAGAAATATTTGTCATTCCTGGACAAGATAAGATGTACTAAAAATATGCGTACCTAACGATATACAGAAATTAATTTCTCAAACTTAAATTCAAGAAACATGGTCACTAATGTCAAAACAAACCATTCTCAAGAATATTAAATCTTAATAGTGTGTAAGGGCGGGCTGAAACTAGGTAGAGAAATGTTCTAAGTCATCAGTCTCCAAAATGCACTAATGCTTTAATCAACAAACGTTAAGTTTTAGGTCATTGAGATTACAACATAAACAAGAGATTGTTGTGTAACTCCTTAATTTTTTGTGATAGTAGCAGTGCTTTTGGCTTATAAAAAATACCGGTTTCTTAAGTAGATACTTTCCTTGGGTCTTCTCTGTTTGGGAAGCTATCCATTGTAAAATACTGTCTCTTTACACCTCAACATTAGCAACTCTGCAACATTATAGTAAATGCGCTGTCATTGCAGCAACATGTAGATAAATAGTTCAGAGAATTAGAAGTTTACAAATCCGCAGATCGCAATCTTGCTCGTTCTAGACAGAGGATTCAATACATTTTCTTTGTAATCTCTATGATTGTGAATTGTGATGATGATTTTTCTATTTCAAATAAATTCTAGATGGAATAACATGGACGTTATGAAGGGGGTTCGGAGAATGTACAAGAAATTCGAAGCCAGTCTTGTTGGTCCAGAACCCTCCTCGTTCAAGGAATCATGCGATTCGTGGGATGTCAAGCATTATAAGAAGATACCATTGACTGGAGTTCCGTTTAAAATCAGATCTAAACGGAAGCAAGAGACGAATGCTTTACAAGTACCACTCTTTTTTAAAACCTTGGATCCTAATGTTGAGAGAAGGGACACGAATAACAACGTTACTCCTTGCCTTGTCTGTACTCATCCAAATAAGGTTCGTGAATCGTAATGCGTATCCCTTTTATGTTTGAGGTTATCATCAACACTTTTTTAATGAATCTTAAATAAAACTAACAGAGGACGGATGAGGTGTTGGTTGACAGGCGATTAATTAGAAGTTATAGTCAGCATAATGTTCTTAAACTATTATTTTTCGAAGGGTTCGAATAAGTTCCCCACAACGGTGTTCCATGGTTCCGTCAAAATATTTGGATAGTTTTTTGGGCTTTAAGTTTTAATACAATTAGGATTAAATCAACGGCTTGCAATTTGGAATTGGTTTGTGTGAAACAACAACAATCTTCCCGAAATAATTCTTTTTACCAAAATTAACTACTTCATTTTAAAGTGTCTGTCCTTTCCTATCGACAATTATGGATGACAAAAGTCACTTTTTATGAATTTGGCGACGACGGAGAAGAAGGATAAAAACATTTTAATAGGAACTTTAAATTCGTGTTTGTGAATTTGATCGCAATGCATTAAAATATGCCTATATATTCTAACAAATATCAAAGGCGATCATGATTAAATTGTTTACTATCTATGAATTGGAGCCTCTAAAGTACGTTCTGCATTCACACGTAACATAGTTTTTGACAGATATGCATTTTTCTTGTAGATGTATTAACTGACGCAGTTATGTTTCTTTCTGATGCTCACTCGTGTCTCTGACAAAAACAAATCTCTGTACAAATTTGTGGCCTAAATATTAAATTTTATGTCACCGCAACGACTCCCAGAAGGTTTAGTTAGAGGCTAGAATGTTTATTGGAAACATTTCTCATGATCCATAGCTTTTGTTTTTTGCATACTAATCATTAATCAAACGTATTATGGAACGTATCAATAATCAACGACAGATTTCGATGTCCCATGATCAATTTCGTATTAAACGTTTCTACTGAACAGATTATAACCGCTCAGATTGTTTTGCAGGCGAAAGTTTATGAAGAGATCAAGAAATCGGTTCCGCTAAAAAATTGTTTGGATTGCGAGAATCAAGATCCCAGCAATCCATGGTACATCCGGAAATTCGGGTATTTTCTCTTTTTCTGGAAAAAATGGAACATCGGAGGCCAGTATCATATGCTCAGCTTAAAGGACGTATGTATTAAACTTTAAGTTAATACGAAATACTGTGCTGGATGTGTCTAAATCCAAACACTAATCCTTTCGCTTTTCAAGATTATGGCGGATGAACGATTAAATCGAGCGATTGAGGAAGCCGCCCGACAAGAGTATGACGAGGATCCCAGTTCCGGTTCTCTGGAGTCTCTAATTAAGAAACACAGGCGAAGAGCCGAAGCCATTACAATTAGAATGAGAGCAAAGCAGCCTAAACATCCTTGGTTTGCTCTTTATGTCAGGTAACAATTTGTGTGGATTGAGATTAAGCATTCCGTGGTGTATTTTTTGTCGATTTAAGACAAAACACTTCAAAACATTGAGGTACGCACGCCTAGGTACTGACCCACAGGGGTTACTAGACCGTGTATGTTAAGGTTGGTATGTGTTGAAAGGTTTTGATCCTAATATATGGGTCAATATACTAATTACCTTTGCTAACATAATACTGCGTGTGTTCAAGCTAATCGTTCTATGCGGATTCACTTTCATCTCATATATTTTACTCATGTTCTTATGAGGAAATATATTTTCTTATCATTCATCTTGCAATGTCAAATTATTCCAAGTACAGGATTGCTTCTTGGATAATTGCCAAGGCGTTGGGACGAATCTACCCAAAAATCTTAGTTAGACAAACTCAAATCGATGAAATTCACAAGGCCCGAGATAGTGGATATCCGATCCTGTATTTACCCATTCACAGAAGTCATATCGACTATGTCTTGGTCTCGTGGGCCTTGGTAGCCTGTGATACTCGATCACCACTAGTTGCTGCTGGAGGAAATCTGAACATTCCTGTCTTCAGGTAGAGAAGCGGTTCAAAAACTGTAAACGATTTTTAATTATAACTTGAACAGTTAACGTTTCAAACTCCTTTTCAGTCTTATGATGAAAAGTGTGGGAGGATTCTTCATTAAAAGAAAGCTGGATGAGAAGAACGGGAAGAGAGATATTGTCTACCGAACGATGCTAAAATCGTATATGACGAAATCCCTGATCGATGATAATGATATGGAATTTTTCATTGAAGGAGGTCGAACACGGACAGGAAAGCCATGCTTGCCTAAAGGTACACCCTATCGCTAGCAATATTGTGTGTTTTTGAAAATTGTAGGCAATTAATTGGAAATTTAATATGGCAGGAGGACTTTTGAGCATCGTAGTTGATACTCTAATGACGAATAAGGTGAAGGACATACTGGTCGTCCCAGTAAACTTTAGCTACGATAGATTATTGGAAGGTAACTACGTTCGAGAGCAGTTAGGTCAACCGAAGGTGAACGAAAGCTTTGCTTCCGCCGCATCCGGTCTATGGAACTCGCTGCAAGCGAAATATGGAAATGCGAGGGTGGATTTTGGACACCCCTTCTCCATGAAAGTAAACTCGATTACACATTGGGGATGGACCGGAAGGGGTGAAACGAGATGTGGTTAAGTCTAAATGCTGAGTCGTTTATTTTAACAGGAGTTCATACAAGCGTATCAAATGTCGAGATCACCTCCAAACTTTCTCAGCATAGGCAGCTCAGACTCTGGAAATGAAAGGGAAATCGAGAAAGCTCCACTTAACCGGACTTCTTCATCAGTTTCAAGCTGCTCATCCCTTTGTACTTCCGAGTTCAAAATTAGCACGGATGACCAACGGGCTCTTGTTGATAATTTGGCTAAGCATGTGATTTACGGTAAGATTGAATTGCTTAGGGATGAAAGCCTTAAATGCTTTTACAATGTCCGTCCTTCTGTCCGTACGTTTCCGCTCTAACTTTCGGATTCGAACGAGTAGATGTTTTGAAGTTATTTTTTGGTTTTTCCCTTAGAGTATATAATATAACTAGAGGAGACAATCCCATCTAACCGTGCAAAGTTATATTATATACTCTAAGGTGTTTCCGGTTTGCTTTCCTTTTACTTGGATGCCAAGTTTGTTGGAGGGTCAGGGTAGTGTAGGTCAAGGGGTATACACACACATGTCAATTTTTTTCCATTGTTGGAAAGGTAGGGTCAATTACAGCTCATAGATGGATATGAATCAACTCTATGATTGGGGAACTTCAAGATTCTCGTGTGGAATGATTCCGATGTTATACAGTTTACGTCTTGTTCGTCTTTAAAAATGCACCCATTTGCGATTTGCATTTGGAAAGATTTATTTTATTTTTCTATCTGTATTCAGATATATTTTACATTTTACAGATGGAGTGAAATGTTTCACAATGATGCCTACAAATGCCGTTGCATTCTTATTACTGAATAAGTATCGGAACGGTGTGTCGATTGCAACTCTTGGGGAAGACGTTCTTGCCTTGAAGAACGATTTACTTGAAAGAGGCCACGATTCTGGATTTACCGATGACATGGAAGAAGTCGTGGATTATGGGGTAATGGTTTTGACATTTCATTTACAGGGACATTGGATCGTAACTTAAACTCGATAGTTTAAATAATTATAAACCTGTCATCCCACAGAATATGCATACGGTCGTTTATATATTCAACATTATTTTTGAATGCCTTTGAATCGTAATATATTCTTAAATTGTAACTATTATTTAATTGATTGGACAGATAAAAATATTAGGACCGACACTCATTCAGTCATACAGAAATAGGCAGAATGAGGAGAAACATGCTGAAAGTCAGTTATATGTCAAGCCCAATACTGACTTGCCGAATGTTATTGAACTCTCGTACTATTCTAATTGCGTATTGCCAATTTATGCTGTGGAAGCGGTCATCGGTAAGTTAATTTGATACTCGAGTTTTTCCTAAAATCAGCGTATTGTAATCCAAATTGTATTCTGTAGCCACCAGCGTTTTCGTACTGACTGGGGACACCATCAATTCGGAGAAGAATATTCGATTGCGGAGACAAGATCTGCTAGCCACATCCCTTCAGTGCTGTGAAGTACTTCATTACGAGTTTCTATTTTCCCCGTCTTGCCAGAGCTTATCGGAAACCCTCGAAACTACAATTACATTTATGAGCCGTCAAGGGATATTTACTGATGTACATTTTATATAGTTACTTCATCTAATTACGAACGTACAACCATTTACCGTTTCACTATTTATGCTTTAATTTTCAGGAAAATCATGTCGAAAACTCCTTCAAAACAGAATCCGAAGACTCTCTTATTGTTAATTTAGAAAAATACGAGAAATTGTTGTTCTTGAAAAACCTCCTTCATCCTATACTGGATGCGTATATTGGGGCGAGTAAAATTTACAAACGTTTAGTGGGACACGAAGTCCCGGAAAAACAACTTCAAATGGACATGTTGGCGGAACTTAAAGGCCGAGTCCAGAGGAAAACGCTTAAATATGGTAGATTAAAAACTTATTATAATAATTCAAATGTTTTATTTCATAGCTTGGTTTGATAATCCTGGCCTTATCTTTCTCGATTAGGAGAGAGCATGGCGTTGGATCCAATTAGGAACTTTATCAATTTGTCCCTCCGATGGCAAGTTCTGGAGAGTTTCAGCAAAAATTCCGTCACAGTCTATTACCTTCACGACTATTTTGACGATCCTACGGCCGTCAACTTGGTGACCCAGCGGCTGAAGAAATTTAGAGTCTGATCTTAAGTATTATAATTTATGCTTTTAAGTTAAGTTTGTTGCTGTTCTTAAGCTGTTGTACCTGCAATAATTGTACTACAGAGTTTTAAAAACATCAATGCATAACGAAATCCCGAGTGCCATCCTAACAGTTGAGAAAGACGCTCATGAAACTAGCCAACACTGCAGCAGATCCGTCAAATCTCATCTGATTTCTGTACATTGCATTTACAATTGTATATTTTTAATTAATATTATGAAACTATATTTTATTGACACGTATATTACGTCAGCCATACAAACTTTGGCATTTACATTTATTACGCCGATTGTGGGGGAAAATTGTGGGGTCCTTGTAATTTTATGTGTAAATATCCAATACATTTTATCCATTATGTTTCGCCGAACCCGGTTTATGGGAAATAGATTAATAATTAACTAATTGCTGCTATTTAACACCAAAATAGGTAATGTGATATAAAAAAAATTGGTATGAGTAGTAGTTGAATGAGACGAAAAGATTAGCAAATTTTAGTTTGAAAAGGATGCGATTTAATTGCTTTGTATCAGGATTACAAAATTAATTATATAGTATTAGAAATAAGAATGTAGAAGTATGACTTGAGTACAAAACCTTATTGAATGTTGAGTATACTGTTAACAGTGCAATTTATTCTTTTGAAATTTGAATGAGAAATTAACAAACTGTATAAGCACGAAAAATATCGTTCTAACAATACGAATGAAACCATTGAAGTAATAAAACTTGAAATTCTATATAACGAACTAAGGTAGTACAATGAATTATTTATTATCAATACAAAAACAAATATTTATAAAGGAGTTGAACTGTCATGGGAAAATATTTTCATGAGAGAAATTTTTTAAATCCGTAACAACTTGCAACCCATTATTCACCGGGGGTAAGTTCATTTGAGCTGATTGTCTCTGCCAAAATTGTCGTAATATTTCTAACTTAAATTAGGATAATAGATAACTAAGAATTAGCTAGTCATAAATAACGTTTAGTAATACCCGTTTCACATCATCGCAGTAATAATATTATGTACTAATTCATCCATCTTTCTGTTGGATCCTGAAATAGGGTCACCTCTTGTGGAATTTCAGTCTGTTAAACCCAATAATAAACTAAACAGTCTTGGAAGATTTAATTACGAAAATAGGAGTAAAATCGGGAGGAGTTAAAAAAGCTGTTCGATATTTTTCTCTTCGCCAACTATTCTCATGTTTCGCTTGCTAATCACACCGTATTCTGCTTGAAATTCATCGCTGTCCTCGTAAATGTAGAAAGGGGCCTTTTCAGACATGCATCTGTCAATTATATGAACCGCTCCGTTCACCATTGGGATGTCGGACTTCAGAACACGAATGTATCCGTTAACGTTGTCCAAATGTTCTGAAATCAGTTAATACATAAATTAGAATTGCCAACTGAGTGAAAGGTGAAATAACTGTTCTTGTAGAACGGAAAAGGCCTTACTTGAATATCCGTCATTGCAAACTCCAACCTTGATCTCCTTGTTGTAATTTGTTTCGAGATACATGCCGTTGAGGACACCAGCGCTGTAGTAAGTCCCATTGACAATGTGATAGTCAACAAAGTCTAAAATATCAAACGAAAGTAAATACTAAATGTCAAGAATTCGTATATTTTAAAGGCAAAATCAAAATGGACTATTCTTACTTCTTAGTTTCTGGGAGTCCTTGGTTAGTGACTTAAAGTCTATTTTTTCCATTGCCTCATTGGTTGGGACGAACACGGTTTTGGGGTGATCACCTTGCAGGACTCCTGCATGACTTCTCTTGACCATGTCCCAGAACCCTATATCATTAATTAGTTAGTAACAATGGAGTTTACATATCATCTGAATAATTTGTCGGGAATTTTAACAAATGTCTTACGTTCCAGCTCCGGCCTTTCACTCAGATATTCTGCAACATTTCGAGGTGGGTTAGGATTGATTACTTTGTCTGTCAAATGAATTCGCCCATGTGATGTTCTAATATCTCCCCGAACAATCCTTGCTCCGTCAGCAGTATAAACAGGCTACATTTCAAGGATTAAAAAATTAGAAATTTTACTATATTGTAATGGAATACATGAAGAATTGTAAAAAGTTGGGGCACTTACGAAGGTAGTGCTCCGGAAGTAAGCATTTATCCGGATAGCATTGGCTCCAGGTCGGGCATTTATAAGAAGAAATTCGTTTCCAAGTTTTTGCAAGGGAACATCTTCCCTGATAAGGTGGTTCAAAATGAAGGCTTTTCGGAGTTTTTCGTCTGTCTTAAGGCTGTTTAAAAATAATTTGGGCAACCGTTCGAACGCTTGATCCAATGGAACAAAAAGTGTGTACCCACCTAGAGTTCATTGATTCAAATGTTTTAGTTTACGAGGATTAAACAAGTCGGTTCAAGAATATGCCTGGAGATTTAAATAAGTAACGTATAAATCTTACGAGTTCTCAAGTCAACGTTTGTAGTCATGATGAGGGATAGCATTGTATTTGCTCCAAGTCGTTCCAAAGCATCAAGAGTTGAACAGGCTGGTTGGTTTTTAGAAACTGTTGTTGGAGGACTGTAGAAATGTGACATACTTGCTGGACTGAAGCCCGGTGCCACAAATGCTGATATAGCTGAACAAGGAAGTGGGTACAAAAAGGGGTTGTCTGGATTATTGTCCTCCACTGGTCCGGGGCTGACTGGCTTTGGAATTGGGTATGGTTCTGGATATCCGGGATTTACTGGTTTATTAATTGGTGGAGAGGGTGGAAGATATCCTGGATCGATTAGCTGATTATTTGGTGGAAGTGGTTGAGGGTAAGGATAATACCCTGGATTATTTGGTCCTGGTCCGACGAGGATTCCTGGAGACGTACCTTGACCAATATTATCCGTATTTGGTTGGACTGGGAAGGGTATGAATGGAGGTCCTGGTTGATTGTTTGGGATTGGAATTGGTTTTGGTAAATTAGGTTGGGTCCAAGGCCTCAAGGGATCAACAGAAACGGGGGGATAAGGGTTATTAGGGTTAACCCCGATTGTCGGATTCACCAAAACTGGTTCAATGGGATTGCCTGGTCCGACAGGGTTAATCAACAATGGCTTATTGGGGCTAGTTGGTCCGATTGGATCAACAAGAACAGGATTTGTGGGGCTTAGTGGTCTTACGGGTTCAACTAAAACTGGTTGTGATGGCTTTAAAAGAACGATATCATTTTCAGGTTTCGGGAAATCTACAACTTGCGATGGTGGCAGAGGCATAGGTTTTCCAGGGAATGGTCGATCACCCTGGATTGGGTCCATTGGTGTAGGTTTTCCGGGGTAATTAGGCTGATTTGATGGACCGTTAGGTTGGTTTGGAAACGATGGATTAGGGAAGTTTGGTTGGTTTGGAAATGGTATGTTTGGAACGTTGGGTTGATTTGGGAAAGGTTGATTAGGGAATGGTTGATTTGGAACGTTGGGCTGATTCGGAAAGGGGGGCTGATTTGGAAACGGTGTGTTTGGGACGTTTGGCTGATTTGGAAAGGTAGGCTGATTTGGAAACGGTGTGTTTGGAACGTTTGGCTGATTGGGAAAGTTGGGTTGGTTTGGAAACGGTTGATTTGGAAAGTTGGGCAGATTCGGAACGTTTGGCTGGTTTGGAAACGGTTGATTAGGACCGTTTGGTTGTTGTCCAATTAGAGATCCCGGAACTGGAAGTTGGTTCGGAGCATTCACCGGATAAGGACACAATGGGCCGAGTGGTGCAGGAGTTGTTGTAAAAGGAACGCCACATGGTCCATACTGCTGATTGAATTGCTGAGGAATTGGATTATTTCCATCCGTTGATCCGATGCCAAAAAACCGAAGTATCCGTTTAAAATTGGATTTATTTTTCGCATTGCTGTACTCTTGATTTTGGGGATCAGCTTGTGAAGAAACGATTGCAAGTAGTAGGACGACTACACCCAGCTTCAGTGAAGCTCCCATCGTGGAAACCAATTTTCAGTCCTAAGGAAAACTTCAAAATTCCCAAAGGAATTTTTTTCTCAAAAAATCAGGAGCACCAACACAAGTTTATAAAGAATCGTATAACACTGTAACAAAATCAGAGGATGTTCCTCCTACAAAGTTTCAAATGGATTTGACGGAAAGTTCTTAGGGCCGTCATCCTTTTATGCTACCTGGACCCCTGCTGTATCTTCACCGATTCAATCTATCATCGTCCTACCTCTCATTTCTTCCCATCTAATATTACGTTCGAATCATGTAACCATACTTATGTCATATATTTGCCGGTAATGTAACTAATGGTAGTACTTATTATGGTAGCAGGTAGAAATAACAATGATATGGGATAGTAAATGACCTACCTGAAGAAAAATCCGAGGAATTCGTCTCAAAGCCCCTTTTCCATTTCATTTCATTTATTTCTGCTGGGCTTTTGAGGCTGGCTACCTTAACCTTCTTAGAGCCTTTGTTGTAAATCACCACGGAAGTGATATAATATAGTGGGACCAAATACTTGAGCTTCAAAGGTTCCTTTTTATTACTTACTTTAACCGAACTGAACAATTATTATGAGCTATCAGAACTCAGAACCTTCACCATTTTCTTACGAGCTCTTGTTTGATTTCCAGGCATTGGTAGATGAATGTTTTCAAGTTCAATTTTACAGTTTTGTAACTACATGCGAGTTGAAAAATTTAGATAGCTTCTCTTGAATTTGTACACTTATAATTAGAATTAGTAAACAACCCAACATTTTCTGTGGTGTTTCAATTTTAATATACCAACTAAATAAATTTCGTTTAAAGATTGGTGATTGCTTTGTCTATAGATGATAAAATTACTCTCTACTAAATAAAGCCTCAACTAAATGAGGCAAAATAAATTTATTCTTTTCATATATAGGTTAAATTATTATTATACTCCAGAATAAGTCAAACTTAAGTTATTATCAAGACTTTCAAGAACACAATAATAATGTATCCTGGAACATAAAAAAATCCGGAAAAATTACATGTTTCTCAAGACAATGCTAGAAATGTTGAATCCATAAATGCAGAACAGAAGTGAAAATGCAATGATTTAATGCGTGGTCAAACCAGAAGATATCCTAGCCCTTGGAAAACACACCTACCCCAAAGTAAGTTCCCTTTGAGACGGCAAAGAAAATTAACTCCCCCGGGGTACTTATTTCAGTAAGTTGGAATGCGTTTTTCCTACTGAATAGTCATTCTCATCGGCTTTGCTTTACCGGATTGCCGACATGCTCTAAAACTAACAATTGATTTGACAGATCCTATCAAAAGTAGCTACGTAATGTTGTCCAGGTTTAGTACAATAGAATTCACCTTTGTAAATGCTTTTAAGATATTCTGAAATCTTGAGGAAGATTTATGACCTAGCTCCGTCGTGAATGATAATAAAAGTGTAGTTAAAAAATGAGTCCTTAAACTGTAGTTCCAGAGTTACAATTAATCTTGATAATCTTAAGTAAGTGAATCGAATTCTATGCAGGCTCATAGCTTCATAACATAATGATAGAGTGAAGCAGAATGTTTTTTTCTTTAACTTTTGGTAGCATCAGCGCTTCAGACATGACGAATCTTGACCACTTAACAATGTTTCAAAAGCAGACTTACAAACTTAACTGGATGAACTGTTGTAGTTTAAAAAAAATTAGAAATTCAACCCAATATCCCTGTAGAAAGGAGGACAGTTAGCTGGAAACTAGTTCGTCGTTATAATGATTACTGATTAGCGATATTTACAATTTCAGGCGGTTAATAACATGCAATCGATAATAATTATGAAGACCTTTGACTTATAAGTGCCCGTCTAATTTCCGCGTGCCCATTACAGATACGATCAAACCTTTCCATTGCTCAAAAAATATCATAATTTATGTCCCCGTATATCTAACAATTTTCTCAAAAAAACTGACCAAATACATAAATTCCTCTAGCTCTTCATTGATTAGTTTTTCTAAGAATTCCATAAAACAGACTGAGCAGTCGAAGAAGAGCTCGTTATGGATAACCAAACTCTCCTTAGTCAGACCTTTCGGAAAATATTGTGATCTGGACATATGAAATCTGAACAAAAGCTACAAATCCCATGCAGGCTCCATATGGATAATAAATAATAACATCACTGTAATCCGAGATCCGTTTTTGGAATTTGTTTTGTTATGTCTTTTGTTTTGTAGATATTTTCGATTACTAAAGAAATGGTAAACAGAGGGGTTTTAATGGGTAAAAAGCCCAATGAACTGGAATAAAAAAACAATTTTCATTTCTTATCTACTAGCGATACTGGAAACAGCTTCCCCTGTCCCTACTTACCTTTACCATTAACCTGTCAATTTTTTTAAATTTCTGTAGTTTTTCTAATAATATAATAAACTGTAGCTATTTAACAACATAGAATATACAAACAATTAATATTACCTAAAGCTTAAAAATTTCATTTTTACAGAATAAATCATCATATTAACGCAACGGCGGCGGCCAGATTGCCAGTCACTTCAGCTTTTTGAAGGTTTCACAATCGGCTCAGACATTTGGACCGTTTTTTTACTACCTTGGTTTTTTGATGGCATTCTTTAGGTAAATTTATTTAAAATTCGACTACAAAGTAGTTTAATACAGGGGGAAAAGTCCCAGGAAGTAAAACCCAACTATAGTATATATTATATTGGATCGTGAGAAGAAAATGAATTAAGGTAACCTATCTTTCCTTTTAATGAATGCGTAGGATTGAGAAGGATACGTTTTTCGCCCTTGACCCTCCTATCGAACAATAGGAGCCAGAAATGATGGAAATGAGACTTCACCTTCTTCCTGGCTTATTTCATCTATTTTATGACAATCAAAACAACCTTGTTTTTCAACCTGTTCCTTCCAAATCCTGACCTACATTTCAGTGAGAGTGAGATCACCACCGATTCTTACATCAAGAGTAAACTCATCGGCTGATAAGGCCTGGAAGGTAAAACAGGTAAAAGGCAGTCTGTCAGAGGATAGGCAGCCTTTTCAACACGTCCAGTTCAATTAGAGGGACTACGGACGGATCCGCTAAATGAAAAGTGACAGATTATTTTTTTTGAATAGTTTACGTAGTCAATCCTAGAATTGCAATAGAATTTTCACAACAACAAGAAATAGATATGATTAAAGTTTCAATCCCTCTGGCCGTTTCAAAATTTACAAAAAAATACAGGTTGGGCCTCCGGTTTTTCCCACGGCACAGATTTGTGTAATCCCTGTCATTTTCCTTGTTTTCTGTTTCCAGCTAGGTGTGTGTTTTGACAACCCTTTCGTTTGAATGCTTATCGTTACGCAAAGACCGGTTAAGGTCAAGGTTTGTAATGGTTTGGATTGAGGAAAGCTAGGCTTTTCCTTGGTTTTCTTCAATATCGTTGTTGTCTATATTCTATTTCTCTTAGTTTAAAAAGAATTTGGGGCATCATGATTCATTTCGTGTTCAAAGCTTAAATTATGACGTATTATTGAGAGATTATGATTAAATTTAAGTTTTAATCACATTTATTTTTTTCATTAGTTCAATGTTTAATATGTTTAGTATGTCGTTCCTTGTGGGTTAACAAAACTTCTGTCGTTAAGAATTAAGTGTAGAGGAAATTCAACAGGGGAAAGTAATAGCGCTGCTAGTTTGTAATGAAAACAAGTTGATGCTGTAATTAAATATGATAGTTAAAGTGGTCTTATTTAGTGGGCAAACTAATGTGTTGGTATTGATAGCGCTGTTATCAAAGAAATACGACTAAATTATGGATGATTAACTGCATTCTAAATCTCTATTTCCGTATATTTATGCGCCCCAACTTCTGAAAACTACATGGCAGAATGTTTGCGGAACAAATATTATATTGCATATTAATCAGTTCAAATAAATTTCCAATTGTCGTCCAATTAAACAAATGAAAACAAAGAACTTTCTTACATTATCCGAATTTATTTTTATTTTAGCAAATCGGGACAAAAAAAATAAAGCTTCTACAGCTAATAAACCATAATTGTCATGTTTAACTGATGCTAGGCTCCTAATTTTAGCCAAAGCCATCATGCGTAGTTACCGTTTGATTACTCAATACAATTGAACATTTCCTGTAATCTGAATTTATATTTCAGATCAAACAATCGATCTCTGACTGGAATCCTGTGTTGTATTGGTATGACTTTGATCTGCAAATTTTGAGTCTATTTAAGATGATAAGAATTTGTAATGGTTCAAAATCGCTGTAAATTTTTCCAAACTGCAAAAAGGTTAATTTTTGCAATTCAGAGAAATACGATATATTCGAAAATGAAAAACAAACATGCTTATATCCTGTATATGCGTTTGTTTATGGAATATTTTATTTATAAGACATTTTTTGTAATGATCATTAACTGATGATGACTGATGTTGATTATATTCGAGGTAAAAGTTACACATTTTGCTTTTAGTAGTTTTTAGTAGTTTTTCTAACTGGGTAATTTAGGCCTCATAAAAGGGTTTTTCGCATATAATATATGTATGTTTATATTGTATCGGCAATAGCTCGGATACGCTTTTAGCTTCAAAAAATCTTTGCGCATTTGCCTTGGCCGATTTGATTTTTTTTCGACAACGTTGTACCTCTTGGGTCTTGTCTAAATATTGAATGCAGGTTTATATTTTCACAAAATCAGAGTTGTGTTGTAATTTGTCATATCCTACGAAAACCAAAAATATGACCTACAGCTAGACTAACCTACAGCCAATTGATCCAAAAACCATTTTTTGTATATAGAAATAGGCTAAATTGCTAGGAGATCCATTTTTAGTCAGGTTGTACTTGATAGAACCCAAAAAATATTTCTACATTTTTTTTGGGATAGATAAATATTTTTTGGAGTCCAATTAAGCAGAACCAGATACCAGGCCTCATTTTCCTGTTCAGCTTGCTGACGCTATGGCTATATGAGGAAGAAAAAACAAAAAAGAGTAGTTAAATCTGTAGCATTTCATCAATTATATGTCTTATTCTGAATTTGAATTAATCATATTGTTAATTCTTTCTCAATTCCGTAACGTTGCGTTGAATTGCATTATTTTGTCGGCCCCACCGGTTTCTACTAGATGGAAATCAGTTGGGGTGAAATGGGACGACCGTGGTTATTCGTAAAGGAGGATTTCTCTATGGAAAGGGGCCCATTTCAAAAGCTTAAATACTATATAAACAAATAGTGGTATTTCACATTGGACATTAGTCACACTCAAAAGTGAAAAGTCCTTGTAATTAGGAATTAGTAATCTGTTAATGTTCTTTAGCACCTCGCATCCTTCTTAATTATTCCATTTATTTTAACAAAAGTAAATAATTTTGGCAATTCGTACGTTGAATTGTGGCAGATTCATTACAGATTATTACAGTCTAACTGTTCATCTTCATACATCACACATCATAGCACATAGGTCATAGATAGGTTAACCTGTGCGTGTGACCTGTCTGTATTCTCATTTCCAATTACAAATTACAAAGGAAGTCATTCAACATACATTACCATATTTACAATGGGACTATTTGGCAAGTCGCCGGATCGGGATCCTAAAACCCAGGTAGGCGAACTGTTGGCTTTATGCTTTAATTTGTAATTGTGTTGTAGCGTTGTAGTTCACAAATACAAAATAATTAATAATTGAAAATAAAAATATTAAACATTTGATATAATACTAGTACTACCTAGTACTATTAATTTTTTGGCCACCAAATCGTGACATTTGATATTAACGCATAATATTACGAATTACCGTGCCTTAACTTTGTTTGTCTTTTGAAGGTAACTGAATGGACTCGAAAAATTCGTAGGGAATCTACAGCCTTAGATCGTCAAATTAGAGGTTTGTTTTTTCTTTGGCTTACACTTTACAGACGTTTAGACGATGATCGACCAGATTCGATCGTGTATCAATTTAAACTTCATAGATTCAAAAAACAATGAAATAATGTACTGAAATCAAACTTCGAAGTCTGGACTAATAAAGTTGAATCTGATGATCTTAAGATGTTTGCATATTCTATTATAGGAATTCAAAGAGAAGAAGAGAAGATCAAAAAATCCCTCAAAGAAGCAGCAAAGAAAGGGGACAAGGATGTTTGCCGGGTGTACGCTAAAGAACTCGTACGGTCCAAACGAGCAATAAATAAAATCTATACATCCAAAGCACATTTGAACTCGATCCAAATGCACATGAAGGAGCAGTTAGGTAATAATGAATTACAACAACAACGGTGTAGTAGACCCGAGTTCGAATTTAAATCAGTGTTGGTGCTAAATCTAATGTTCTTGAGTTGTTAAATTCTAGCTGTTCTGAAAACCACTGGAGCCCTTCAGAGATCAACCCAGGTGATGCAGTCTGTTCAGGCTTTAGTAAAAATTCCTGAAGTCGCTGCTACTATGAGGGAACTTTCAAAGGAAATGATGAAAGCAGGAATCCTGGAAGAGATGATGAATGATACGTTTGAGTCTTTGGAAGATCAAGAAGAATTGGAAGAAGCTGCGGAAGAAGAAATCGATAACGTAAATTTCTAATGATTTAATGACAATTTAATGAGAACATTATGAAGTGTATTTCTGTTGTCTTTCATTTAACAAATTATAATTATCATCGTGTAACAGATATTGTGGGAAGTTACCGCTGGCCAGATTGGAAAGGCCCCTCCTGCTGGAAGTCAAGCGATGCCGGCTGCAGCTGCAGTACCAACCGAAGAATCAGACGAGGACGAAGAAGAGTTGGAAAGAATGCAAAATCGTCTGGAGGCGTTAAGAAGTTAGAAGTCATCATCAGTACCTCAAAAACTAAACACTGTATTATTAATATAATCAACAATCGCATTTACTGAGACTAAATTGCAACCAAAGGAATTCGAACCCGCGTCCGCGTAGCATTGTTTTAATTTAAATGGGGCCATGAGTGTCTTTATCAAGAGTAGTTAAAACTCATATTGAAGTCGAAATGTATAAACGATTAAATTCTCTACAGTACCAACTGGTGACTACTGTAATCTACTACCTACTCATATAAACTGCAGCCGGATTCTAATACAATTAAACAACTGTCAAATGTAGCAGGTCTTTTTTTTAAATTCGTTGTATTTGGTGATCAGCTATATGCCTATAATATATATGCATGATATAATTGTACAGATCAATTAGAGATGCTGGGAATCTTGATAAATTGTATAGTATTTTAAGTTACCGTTGATTTACGCACTTTTTATTATGTTCAAACATAATATACCTCATCAATTTCTGCATAATTAATTGCACTTATGTAGTTTAATGATAATTAATAATAAGTTTTACATTAATTGTTCCCGATGCTGAACCTATCTTACTTACACGTAACCACCACATGTGACGCTATGATTTGTCTCTCAAGTAATTCATCTCTATCTTCAGAATAATAAACATAATGCCTTGAATATTCTGTTACATCTTACATTGTATATATAGTTTTTAATGAGCGGTTTGGTATCCAAACTTCCAAACCATGAACGGATTCGATTGGAGAATTGAAAACAAACCCATCAATATGCAACTTTTAGTGGATTTTAATTAAACCAGCATTCCGTCATATTAAATTCCATATCCCAATTGGACGCTTCAATAATGTACAAGGAAAGCTTAAACTAAAAATCGTTGGACAGATTTAACGATGTATCTTAGAACTAGCTGAGACTGAACTAGAATGCATAGTGTGGGATAAATTGGGATTTACCCACAGGTTAGATGTGTCATTACGTTCCTTCCCTGTCTACGCCACTATCATAATTATACATTGTCTCCAAATTCATATCTGGAGACAATGATCATTCCCTTCTGGAGAGTTGTCCCTTCTGGACCTTGTCCAGTACTCTCCGACTCTCCTCCAGTATTTCCTAAACGAACACGTCGCTTACCTATACGATTCTGTATTTCCTAAACGAACACGTCGCTTACCTATACGATTCTGTATTTCCTAAACGAACACGTCGCTTACCTATACGATTCTGCATTTCCTAAACGACTCACAACCGATCATACCTATACGTTCTTATCTGTACGAATCAAGCTACGCTTAATAAACGCTACCTACTCGTTGTTCGTATTCCTAAACTACTCTTGTGTATTGTGTCATCTCGCTTATTCCTCACCACCACAACCTTTGACCGGAGCATCTCCTCAGCGTTACGTCTCATACCTCATACGTCCGTAAGCCTCAGCCCATACATATATCACTCATTCCACCTATTCATCTCATTTACCGTTTCCATTCACCCATTGCACCTAACTCGAGGATCTATCCCCGATTGATCTCTCATTAGGTGCGGGGCAAAAATTGTCACTCCCATCCCATTTATATCGGTGGAAGTGGCGGGTTTCGATCACCCCATTCGGCCCTGAAAAACCCGATCCTCCCACTGCCAAGCTTGTCCTACCATCTCAATTACCCCCCAACCCCCATTTTTGTCCAGCATGAATTTATTCGAGTTTGTCGCCTAATTTTTGCCAAAGTACCAATTCTCCTACGGGTCACGCCCAAAAATTCTCCGAAAAAATCCACATTGCCCTAGATTCCAAACTAAAATAGTCAAGTCAAGTAGTTCATTTCCACTAAAGTATTTCAAGTACGCATTTTCCGTCCAAATAGCCAAACTTACGGTTCATTTACCCTGAAAAAGCCTAATCGCATTTCCTAATCTCTCTAGACTCCAGCCTTCTTTATCGTAATCCCTACTTACATGAATTAAAATCTTACCGATATCCAGTTCTTACTTTAAAAAATACCGTCCCTTTTCTACATAAACCGTTCCTTTTTTTCATAATTTATTGCTTGTTTACATGTCATTATCCCTGAGTAAAATTATCAACCAATCTCAACTCAAAAATTACAATACGCCTAATTCCATCATGTAAACTATTTTCCGTAGATTAAATATTGCATATCACAAGTTGTAATTTTCCCATTCATTTTCCTACCATGAATCCCACCAAAGTACAGATTATCCAGTTTTTCCATGATATTTCCACCACCGATCTATCCTTTGCTTCCCAAATTCTGAATGTAATTATCGTTACCCGATCCGCCACTACTGTTTCTGAGTTCCCAAAAACCGAATCTCTCCCATTTTATGAAATTGCCTATCCTAAAACCCGAAGTCGTACCATTTGGAATTCAAAATACCATAAGGTAAATCAAACGATTGCAAAAGTCTCTCAAGTGGCGTACCCTCAAAAGTTGCCTTCAGTGGCGTATGAATATCCTGGATTTTCGAAATCTCCTCATTCCTCTTCAATTGAGTTTAAAACGAAATCCTTCTCTCTAACTCCACCCACTTCAGGTTACGCCTCCTCAAATTCCGATGCTTCCGTTCATTACATTGCAGATAATTCTAAATCGTGTGCTTTAAGTTTTTCTGATTCTCATGTCACTGATTCTCCCCGTTTTGATCCCCTCGTAATTCAAAACCCGATATATGTCGATGAATCGATAACCCCCAAGTTTGCCCAAGTATCGCCAACCCCTGAAGTGGTCCAAGTATCGCAAAACCCGGAAATAGTGAAAGTATCGACAACCCAAAATGTATGCAAAGTATCGCCAACAGCAGAAGCGAACAAATTATCGATAATCCCCACTTTGATAAATGTATCAACAGCCCAAAATGTATTCAAAGTATCGACAACCCCGCATTTGCGCAAAGTAGTCGAAGTATCGACACCGCCAAGTTCAGCCAAACCCTCGATAATCTCAAGATTAAGCAAAGTATCGTCAACTTGTAGATCAGTAAAACCATCGCCAAACCTAAAGTTAATCAAAGGATCGCCAACATTTAAATCATTCAAAGTATCGACAACACCGAAATCCGTCGAATCAGCGACTTTTCCAGATTTGATCAAAGTATCGCCATCCCCAATACTAGTCCAAGTATCTACAACTCCAATTTTGAACAAAGTATCGACAGTAAAAGAGCCGATCAAAGTATCTCAAACCCCTAAACCTGCAAAAGAATCGATAATTTCGAAATGGGAAAATGTGTCGCCATGCTCAAACTTGGTAGAACCGATTGATTTTAAGTCACTTTCCGTTGATGAAGTACCGCTTAGTCCCAAGTTCAATGTTAATTGCCAGATTACCAACTACATACGAAACGGTCCAAAGATAAAACTTCTCAAATTGCCGATCGAAATTGAAGAACCCTTAGCTCCCGTTACGCCGTCAATCCCAAACGAAAGCCATTGCAACGGGGACCCAAATTACCACAAGTTGTACCACAGAACGTGTGACAATAATAATCCCAATCCAAAGGAGTTCAATCCGCGCCAGCCCAGTACTTGTGAGGCCTTAAATGCCGACCACGATATACAACTCATTAACTATTCAAATTTCCTAAAGTTATATACCGATACCGATCGGACGTACCCCGAAGTCCATCCTAAATACAAAGATCCCCAGCCTGCAAGTGTAAAATGCATCTCTGATTACCCAAATATACACGAATATCTAAAAGCCATCGGCGAGATCGGATCTAACGATCAGACGTACCCCAAAGTCCATCCTAAATTCAAAGATCCCCAGCCTGCAATTGTGAAATGCATCTCCGATTACCCAAATAGACAAGAATATCTCACAGCCATCGGCGAGTTCGGATCATGCGATAGTGACGATTCCGATTATTAGCCTAATCCTGCGTTTTTCTAGAGCTCTTTCCCACTTCATGTAAATACTACGAGGTTATTCTCGCTCTCCGTAGTTGTAAAGTTACCTTTATTCCAGACCTTGCCAAAATACCGTATGCCGTTAAAACACAAGCGCAAGCCCAGTTGCTTCTCCGTTCAAAGTACTGTTCACCGTTAAAGCCGAGCCCAGTTACTTCTCCGATTTGCTAAAATACCGTATGCCGTTACAACCAAAGCCCAGTTGCTTCTCCGATTTGCCAAAACACCGTATACAGTTAAAACCCAAGCCCAGTTGCTTCTCCGTTCAAAGTACTGTACACCGTTAAAGCCGAGCCCAGTTACTTCTCCAATTTGCCAAAATACCGTAGGCCGTTAAAACCCAAGCCCAGTTGCTTCTCCGTTCAAAGTACTGTACACCGTTAAAGCCGAGCCCAGTTACTTCTCCGTTTTGTAAAATAGTCAGAAATGCCCATAGTCGCTACACTATGCATGTTGAACCCGTTGAGTCAAAAGTCCTAAGAGGTCATCCTCTGCCCCTGTAAATACAGACTTTTTCTCCTTCAACCTTAAGGTTTGCACCTCAAATTATCTCTGTACTGAGATATACCCTGTAATTCCACATATTAGTAGTTCCGTTAATCCAATAACCGCTATACCTCTAAAGGTAAGACAAATTCGGTTACCGTAGTCCTTATTTCTATATTCCACAAGGTTTGACGCCTTCATATTTTTTTGATCTTGTCATAAGCGTCCTACAATCTACCATACACAACCTGTATGCTTAATAGCGTTCTCACTTCCGTTATCACCTGATTCCAATTTAAGGTCGGATTCAACATAATTGCTGGATAACTTGCCAAAGTATCGCCAATTATATTTACTAACTCTTCAACGTATATCGAATCAAAATGGCTATTAGGCGCGAATCTCCGAATTGCCTTAGCCCAGACCTCGAAACTTCCGTATAGCTTAAAGGCGCGAATCTCCGAATTGCCTTAGCTAAGCTCTCTTTGGTTTCAAGGCGCGAATCTTCAAACTGCCTTAGCCTTAATCTTCGTGAACTTATACTCACTTAATGTCCTAGTTCAATTCCATGAATTTGTCAAACCTGAGAATTTCCAACTGTTTATTTAAAATACCAAATAATCTGAATTTGTCTAACCTTGATATAAGCCAATATAAAGTTATCGACCCTTTCTACCATTGTTTGTAAATCAAGCTCAACTTCAAGCCAAGTTGTCGACCTTTTCTAACCTTGAGATATAGCCAAAATCAAGTTATCGACCATTTGCCTTTATACCATTGTTTGTAATCAAGCTGCACTTCAAATCCCGTAAGTGTACCCCACAATCGAAATCTGGCGATCCTTTATCAGTATCCCATTTTTCGTTAAAATATACGTTCTACCAACTGTCGGTCCTTCCGTTAGCAAATTACACTTCAAATAAATTGTGTCCCCATAGTGTCGACACATTCGACCCATGCGAATATCTCTACAAGTATAGCCCAGAAATTCTGCAATCTCATGTTTTTCAAATAGGCGACCCTTTTGACACATTTGCATGTCTCGCTCAAATAAAGCCCAGTGCTAAAAACCTTGTCGATCCTTTCTATACGATCTAAATAGATCTGTGGTTTTTTCGACCCTCCCTATTACGCCACTGTTTTACCACTTACTTTTCTCATGCTCGAGGACGAGCATAACCCCGAGCCCCCGGGTAATGTGGGATAAATTGGGATTTACCCACAGGTTAGATGTGTCATTACGTTCCTTCCCTGTCTACGCCACTATCATAATTATACATTGTCTCCAAATTCATATCTGGAGACAATGATCATTCCCTTCTGGAGAGTTGTCCCTTCTGGACCTTGTCCAGTACTCTCCGACTCTCCTCCAGTATTTCCTAAACGAACACGTCGCTTACCTATACGATTCTGTATTTCCTAAACGAACACGTCGCTTACCTATACGATTCTGTATTTCCTAAACGAACACGTCGCTTACCTATACGATTCTGCATTTCCTAAACGACTCACAACCGATCATACCTATACGTTCTTATCTGTACGAATCAAGCTACGCTTAATAAACGCTACCTACTCGTTGTTCGAATTCCTAAACTACTCTTGTGTATTGTGTCATCTCGCTTATTCCTCACCACCACAACCTTTGACCGGAGCATCTCCTCAGCGTTACGTCTCATACCTCATACGTCCGTAAGCCTCAGCCCATACATATATCACTCATTCCACCTATTCATCTCATTTACCGTTTCCATTCACCCATTGCACCTAACTCGAGGATCTATCCCCGATTGATCTCTCAATAGTAAGTTCTAGTTTTTTAGACTGTCCTGTCATGAATAACCATAGACTCATTACTAATATATAATATGAACGTGTCATAACAATTACAAAGACTGAACTAACTAGCAGGAATCAGGAATTCCAATTCAGGACTATGAATGAAAATACAAGAACTAAAAATAAAGGTCATCTCAAACCTCTCAATCAGTGAACTGAAGATAAGCACTGGATCTAAAATTCAAATATAGAATCAAAACTTCATTTCTCATTAAATTAACGCATGTAAAGGCGTAGGAGGGGGGCTCGAACCTTATAACAGAGAAGGGGTTCTATTTCGCAGAAAATCTATTTAGAGAATTGCGGTAGTTAAAAACCATGGTTTAAAGATTTAAACATGAAAAAAACCTTTAAACTTCATGGTTCGTGACATCGCGACACTCTTTCCATGGTCTCAACACTCTCAACGCTTTCTGTCTCAGAACTTCATTTCTCATTAAATTAATGCATATGTAAAGGAGTAGGCGTGGGGCTATATTTCGGGGATCAAAACCTCTAATAGGAAAGGGGTTCTATTTCGCAGGATCTATTTAGAGAATCGCGGTAGTTAAAAACCATGATTTAATTATGAAAAAACCCTTTAATCCTTATCTCATAGCTAGTAGTGACGTGAGCGTGACACTGTTTCAGTGGTCTCAACACTTTGTCGCTTTCTGTCTCAGAACTTAATTTCTCACTAATTTAATGCATGTAAAGGCGTTGAAGTGGGGCTCTATTTCGGGGATCAGTTTTTTGAAACCCTTGGGAGAGAAGGGCCTCTATTTCGCATGATATACATATTTAAAGAATTACGGTATTTAATATTTAAAAACCATGATTTAAACATGAAAAACCATTTTAATTTTGAAAGGCTCTTGGCACGCAGTGGGGCTCAATTTCGGGGATTAGTTTTTTCAAACCCTTGGAATATGGAATGTGAGGGGTTCTATTTCGAAGGATCTATTCCGAGAATCACGGTATTTTACAGATTTACAGTTAAAAACCATGATTTAAATTAAACATGAAAAACCATTTAATGCTCCTCCGTTTCATACAAATCATTCATCGTTCCTCTGCGTGGTTTTTCGTAAAAGAAGAGGTGCGGGAATGAGTTTGAGATTGGGGAGCCCTCTAGAAAAGGCCTCCTCCGCCTCTGTTCTGTTGATGGTCATTCCTACAGATTTCTACAATGTGCAATGCAATTACTTGATGTCCTTTCCCTTTCTAACAAATCAGATTCTCCTCCCTCACTTGCTATACCTTTCATCCTCCACTCCACTACACTAATCGACTAATCCTAACTAAATCCAACTCAAATAAATTCATTAGAGATCAAAGATAAAGGAGAGAAGATAACAAGTTATTTAATGAGTCAGAGGAAGTAACATTCCTTCTCGAGTTGGTGGAGGAGTAATTAAATCTCATTTAATCTTATAATATTTACTCTAAGTCTTCAGTCTTTAGTCTTCAGTGTTGCTGAGTCAAGGACTTCAATTTCAATTCAGCTCTTCCGTTTCTTGTCTCTAGTATAAGTTGGTTGTTGTTGATTTTTTCGTTTCTTGTCTCTAGTATAAGTTGGTTGTTGTTGATTTTTTCGTTTCCTGTTTCCTCTTTATATTTTAAGTCCAGTCAGTTGTTTTGTTCCTGCAAGTACAAAGTAAGCACTCTCTGTTTTTTGGGTTAATTTAGATCTTTGATCTTCAATCTTAATATGTAATACGTTCAAAACGTTAGGAGTTGGGATTTATTTAGGAACCAGCTGATAATCCGTAGTCAGATATGGTGTATTCGACTGTATTGTCAGATAGTTGGCAGTTTAATTTAATCTGGGTTTGAATTTTGATCTGTCTATCTGTGATCAGTTGTGATCTGGTTTTTAGAATTTCAATTTATTTTTAATTTCAACGTTGAACGTCAAACGTTCACAAAATAAGGAAGGGTCAGGGTCAGGTAGGCTGCAGGTCACAGGTAAGGCAGTCTCTGTTGATGGTTGTGTATTCAAACGCATTAATGCAATACATAAAAGGATATGTGATACGGTGTGATTGTGAATGTGAAAAAGACCATTTGTAATTAAATTACATTGCCATTTCATTTCATTGGTGTGTGGTGTCACTCAGCATCAGCAAGCATGTCACTGATGTCGGATGTGATTTGATTTGATATGAACATACAACATACATAATTTTACTTCACCAATCTGTTTTTTTTACCAATCAATTGCAATAAAAACTAATGGTTTTGGATTGATATTTACTTTATTAGAATCCCGAAACACAGGACAACAATAGCCTGTTACACTGCCACTGTCACCACCCGTTTCCCGTTTATTCTGTACTTCTGTTTGTACATCGTCCACTCATGCAGTAAAGCGATCCAGCAATTGATTCAAATTACTTCACCCTAATACGCTAGCAACAAACAATATGTTGAACAATGAGACCCTTTAGTTAATTTTTAATGTGAAACCACAATCATAAAATCCCCTTTTGTTGACTGACACGAAAAGACTTTTAATTGACTTTGAAAGTTAGAAGATGTACTAATAACATCATCAAGGAGGACATTCAGTTAATTCAGTAACAGCAAAAACGTCGTAGTGATATAGTAGGTGTATATCTTGATATCAATATTTCTTGTTCGCTGTGTAGATGTAGAGATAAACAATTATTAACACCGTTTTGAGTTTGACCATTGAGAAGTGTCACTGTTCCATATTCCATCTGTGTACTTTAAATTACTAGAGCATCGAGTTACATAAAGGGTAAGTCCGATACTTTTTGGTTTGTTGGGTAACTTTATATCCCTTTCCCTTACACCTTATGTCGCATATCTGACTTCTTAACAATCTGGTCTTTTAAAATGGTACTGGTACAAGACTTTGTCAGAATATGCTGCAGACTTGCAAATGAGCCACAATTATAAATCATGGCATGTTATTTAATTTACATTACATTGTTCGTACATTGCCCATCCATTACAATGAATTGACATCATTTTCATCATTGACTAGAAACAATGCCGCAACTAAATCCACCATCATGTTATTATGATTTATGATACCTCTTGAGCATTTTTTCAATCATTCAATCCACAATCCTCCTGATTTGCAGTTGAAGGCAACAGAAGCTATCGCGCGTATCGTACCCATATATAAAGAAAACGAGTCTCGAAATGCTGACTGCGATGCTCAATAGTCCGAGTTTCAGAATCAGACAATTAAAAAAACAATTGACGGTTCAGACATGATTAAGAAATTACTATATCATCCAAACATACAACTGCATATGATAGTAGATCAGATTACTGGATGATGATTAAGAATAAGATAAACCAATTTGATATTTATTAAAAATTAAAAACCAACATACAGATTACAATATCATGTATTTTTCGTTCTACAATTAGTCGTTTTATTTTGGTCTGTCGAATCTGGGCCTAATTCTAGTTTAATTGATTTTGGATTTTCATTTTCATCCGTCAAGTCAAAGCTAGTCCACACCACATAAATGAATTTGTAACTGAAGTCCATTATTTTAAAACATTATAAATTAAAACAAAACGAATTGTAGCAACGGCCAAACTCAGTTTTAATGTCGAATTTAAAAGCCAATTGTGTAGACCTAGTACTTTCAATTTCACTGATTGCAATTAAATATTAATGATAATTGAATTTAAAATCAGTTTAATGTGAATCTCAAGGTTGTTACAATTACGAATCTAAACTTTTAGTTTCTTATTATATTTTTACATTAAACAAATTAGAGGTTTTATAAGGGGTAAAGTTCTTGAGGTCGTCCAGGAGAACAACCACCACTTGTGAATTAGCTAAAATAGTAATCATAGAGCATCAATTTTATATGCAATCAAAGTACAAAACGTTTCCTTTGAAGAAGTAAATATAATTTTTTGCTATAATAGTATATATGTAAACACAATCAACAGGAAGGGTGTGAGAAAGAGATGAAGGTTAAGTTTACGACGATCATCAATTGTCAGCTTTGTCAAATGGAAGGTTTATCTTTATCTTAGGAATATCATCTTGTTGAGTCATCGCACAAAACAAATGTTAAAATTAGACAAAACTGCTATCTACTATGTATTGGGTTTGGTACCTTTCGTTTGGGTATTTTTTGTGAATGGTTATGGTATGGTGTAGAAACGGAAAAACCTGGACAATAGACTTAACGTTATGTCATAACCTACTCTGCTATATTATCCAATTCTATGGTCATAACTAACCAACCTTTTTGGGATCTCAAATTCTCAATGCATCATGCATGCTTCAAAAGCACCGTTAATGGCGTTAATTATATGTAGTAACTTGGCTTTAGTCATTTATACCAAACCAAAACCAAAATCAAAGTACATTTCAGAACAGAAGCCAAGCTGGAATGTTGGATTATCAATTTGATTTTATCGTCCATTATCCATCCAAACTGCCACAATTATTAATTATACCCTTCTGTTAGAAATTTAATTGTCAGTCTCTCAAAAAAAAATCACGAGGTATTGGATGTGGTCGGCAGTTATTTAGATCCATTCTTAATTTCAATTTTTAAATTCTAGAAAATAAACCTGCTGGCAAAATTTGTTGTGCATATTTGACTTTGACTCTAGGACTTTAAATACTACTGCCGAGAAATTTCGTTATTATTATTATAAATTTGATATTGCACAGTATGTATATAATGTATAGTATTAAATTAAATATTAAATGATGACTGTGTGCTCGATTATGCTTTTCAAAGTATCACGTATCGCTGCTTGTACCATCATTGTCATACGTACACTACAATACGTTAACTGCATATAATATCATAAAATAAACTATTATAACCTGTATAAGCAAGTGTTGTAAATGTAACAGTGTAACTATGTGTACGGTTTACTCGCAACTCAAAGAACATATAAATGTTTAAAACTTAGAGACCATAGTCAATCCATATGAAAATTCTTGCACAAAACGGACGGACATACGGCCAGGATACTAACATAAAGTTTACAACTCACTTTATAATACTGCTATTAATACCACTGGATCTGGTTAAACTTTTCTCTCTAAAATTCAACTCATGTCTTTTTCAACAAAACGTTTTAAACGTTCCTTTTTATCTCCTTACTACTGCCCATATAAATATTATCTCAAAAGAATACGGTACGAAGTATTTGACGTAGCTAAAGGATCCATGTACTCTTAAGAGGTTCATAAACAAATTTAACAAATAAAGATAAGATGGTCTCTTTGTTGATCTCATATCTTCCATTTATATGAGTACAGAAATGTCCATGCATAAAGCCTCAACCATCAACCACCGTCAGATCAGATGCATGAGTGAACTACGATAGAGAGTGACTGAACTTGTGTGTTTCATTATATCTTGTTTGACACTAATTTTGTATATACGTATGGTTTTTTACAGGAAGAGACAAATTAGTCATCGTACCACGGGTTCGTTAGTTCCACTTGTTGGTGCTTTTAGTATGACAGAAAGAGTAAAGACATCCACCAGGATTTAATGAATTCCATTTGAATTTAACTATAAAGTAATCATTCGGTAAGCAAAGAAATAACAATTTTATATGATTGGGTTCGAGTTTTTGTGGTTTAATTTTTTTTAACAAGTTATCAATTATTTTTATTCTGATAGATTCTGAATCTAGACGAATATACTGGCTTAACAATGCGTGAACAACGACACCCTGAGCGGATGGTGGCGGTTCCCTACCCGTACAGACCTCACCGGCGTCGAAATATGAGTTTTATAAGTCCCTGTATAAAATATACCATGTTTTTCTTCAATTTCCTTTTCTGGGTATGTATGACTAAATTAAAATTACACGGTAAAATTACTCCATTGGGACATTTTCAGCGCTGTTGAAATTTTGACTTTAATTATTTTTGCAGTTAATTGGCGGAGCTTTGATTGGAATCGGAGTTTATGCATTAGTAGATCAATGGCAGACTGGGGACGGTGTTCGAGTAGATGATATCGCAGATATACTTTTCAATGTAGGATTAATTATCGCAATCATTGGAGCTGTTATATTCTTCGTCAGTTTTGCGGGATGCATTGGCGCACTCAGAGAAAATACAACTCTTCTCCAACTGGTAAGTTGATGACTTGATTTCATAGATTTTATAATCATAAAATATCTACGCAAATGATATATTTTTTTATAAATTTCTGTGGGTAATATAGAAATCCACAAAATACTAAAATCAAGATTAGCATTATTTTTGGCGAGGTTAAATATGAAATGAATTACTATTATTGCTAAAATCACGCTGTGTAATAATTTAGATTAGATGGCAATATTAAGATATTTTGTTGAATCTCTTTTTTACAGTACTCTGTGGCGTTGGTTATATTCTTCTTGTTGGAGCTGGCCGTTGCAATACTCTGTTTTGTATTTCCATCAAAAGTCGAAGGAATGCTTTCTGGATCCCTAACTGATAGTGTAATTAAGAAATATCGTGAAGATCCTGATCTTCAAAACTTAATTGACTTCATCCAACAAGAGGTAAAGTAAATGTGAAGTAACTTTATATAATAAACATTACAACTTACAACATTTATTAAGGGGTGAAACTTTCGAACTTAATGGGAAGACTCGATCCGTCCGTCTGTCCGTCCGTGCTCTAACTCGAGAACGGCTAAGGATTTTAAAATTCTTTTTCGGCTACTTATTCAATGGGCCCTGACGCACCTTCAGTTATAATGTGGAACTGATCGGGCACACCCCCTTGCTACAAAAAATTCGAAACTCAAACCACATGCATATTTCACCTATATGGGAGGAATATATACCACCTAATTCCACTCTTACATACATACGGAACCACTCCCACTGACACCGGGGGGTGTGCCCGCGTTATATAAGAGAAATTGAGATTTTAATACTAAACGCCTCCCTAATGCCAAGAAACACTCCTGGGCGAATATGTCTATACATGTGCAATTTTACGTGAAAGCAAAGGTGAAAGGTTCAACGTTATTAATTAAAAAATTTTCACGTGGTTTCACCCCTTTCGTACGTGCGTTTGCAACGGTTTATTTGGAAATATTCTGTTCCCGTAATTGTGCAATACTAACTGGATTTGTCTAATTTAAAGTTTCACTGCTGTGGATTAAGTGGAAAAAGCTATGAAGACTGGTCTAAAAATGAATATTTCAATTGCACCGGTCCAAAGCTCAATCCAAGCGTTGAAAGATGTGGTGTGCCTTATTCGTGTTGTAAAAATGCAACCGACATGTCTGTAAGTAACGTTGTTTTAAATAGTCAATACATCAAATAGCCTCGACTTGCACTGTATCTATTCACTTGAATTTTTATTGTAGTTAAGGAATTATTAATGTTAAAATATCTATTTTATTTGTGATTTCCAGAGTGGGCTAATCAATATAATGTGCGGATATGGTGTGCAGAAAGAAATCGTAAGTATTTTGTAGTTTATAGTGTTTTACAACAACGTAATGTTAGACTGAAGTTTTAAATCTGGATTACACGTTATTATGGTTTTTGTAGGGTACGACTACAAGCCCTATAATCACCAAAAATACATCATTGCTTCAAAACGACCCGAAGGATAAAGTCTGGACACAGGGTTGTATAGAATCCTTAAAGTCGTGGATCAATCGCAATTTGTACATTGTCGCTGGGTCTGCGGTAGGGATTGCGTTAATGCAGGTATTATTTCTTTTTAATTTTATTAAATAAATAATTGTCATTTTATTGTACTCAACCCATTTCGCTGTATCACTCACTAATCATTCTCAATTGGTTGTTTTTTTCAGCTTTTTGTGATGTATCTAGCCAAAAGTCTGGAAGGACAAATAGAGCTGCAAAAATCGACATGAAAACGTGTTCAAATTTAAATTCCGTCAATCCTTCACAATACAGTTATTGTGGAATGAACTAATAAACTACTCTAAGTTACTTATATGTCCAATTTTTGGTATATTGCAGTTTACTTAAAAAGAAAAGATCTTTTGTTATTTAAGATAAGCTTTTTTGAGCTTTTGTTTTATATTAATTTTGTTATTTATTATTAGAAGTTTATTTGGTCTTGCTAGACTTTGCAATTAGTTAATAATGTAATGTGCAAACCCTGATCTGGGCTGCCTAATCGATATATGGGCACTTTCGTTGGGTTCTTGTAAATCATAATTTTTTAATATTGTCATTTTCTGGCTGTCGAGTTTCTGAATCGACGGTGCATTTGAGAATTATCGCTTTTTTTAGTGATATTGTAGTTTAGAGTAACGTTCTGTGGTTATAAATCCCAATTCCCTAGTCAAACCGCGAGCGTGACATATTGGAACTGTGGAATAAGCAAGCTCTCTGGCATCTTCCCCTTACCTTTTTATACTGAATATTTGAATCTGCGATTCCATGGATTTTGTACTTTCTCTTGGTCTGCCTGGAATTAATGTTTCTTTAAAGTGTTATCGAGGTATATGTAACACTAATTATCCATCGTGTAATAACACCCAATAGAAATTACATAAATGATAATTCTCTAGGTGTTGTTACAAGTTTATAACCTAACTTTATAACCCTTATGGGACCAGTACTCTTACTCTTTCTTATCCTTTTTGTAAACTCGCTTTAGATAATATATTATTAATTGTAATTTTGTGATAAGCAATCAAACATATTGAGGTGTGGAATGAGTATTAATTGGAAATTGTTGCGGTGTAAAATAAAGTTTTTTGCGATCGTTTAAACATTGATTTACTATTTACATTGTTTTCATTAGTATATTATACTCATACTTTAATCCAACCGGAACTTGTATGAATAGATGAATGGTTTTCAGTCGGAATATCTCCAGAAACTTCAAAGATTGTTTTTTTTGTTTACTTCCCAAACCGAATTTACGGCGTTGTATTTAAACTGGAGTGTGTTGCTAAAAATAGGATATATCGTACACCATCCATACAGCATATTACAATTTTGAAACACCTCCGGAATTCTCGCTAAGAAGTTATGGTATGGACATATTTTATCCAACAGTGCAATGTGACGGAAGTGTTTTTGTTCGGAGATCTTATTACAGAGGTGTTTTGTCGTAAGACTCGCTGAGGTCTCGAGGTGCAGAGATAGTTTTAATTGTTTTTTTGTAGTATTTACGATTTACATGTTCCTGGGATCCTCTGACAAATGATTTTTTAAATTTTATTATGTGATACATTCTAAACACCTTTCGAATCGTTCGTCTTCGTGGCCCAATAAAAGTCTTGTTTTGTCTTGTGTTTTAATGCATCATCGAAAATCCATTTTAACAAGTTATTTTGTTACTCGAGATAAAGCGTATTTGCATTCAAGTTTGGAGAGACACCGGTCGTCGTCTCGTCGGTCGATAGGTTCGATTCGAACAAAAATCCAAACCGGTTGCTTTCCGAATCCAGAATTCTGCATTTCTCAGCCTTTTTTATTCCATTCTAGATTGAGACATAATTTGTGTTGGGGAAACTCGCTCTAATTTTTCCATCACACGATGTTCAAATTGAAATGTTTATTTGATGAGTTGACAAGATTTTTTCAAGACAATTTAATAAGGTCGTTCTGCACAACATTCATTAAAGCCATATATTATAACGAAGCCAACAAGACCGATAATTTATTGGAACGAAATTGGAATATCCACAACCAGCCAGAACCATGTTAATATTAAAAAAATTCATTGAAATCTTGCAGAGTATGTTGAAAAAATTCGAAGTTTGATAACTCCTGAAAGATGGATGGTATGGCAAGCAAAACTTTGAAACCCACCAACTTCTAAAGTTCTTCTAGTGGGTTTTTTCATCTGCAAATTGACTTTTTTTTTTACTTTCTCCATCCTACGAACTTAAGCAAAGAAGCCATTGCGTACGTACTCATATCTATAGTACTAACACTAACCCATTAGTAGTGCTTAAATTGCATGAGCGACCAATAAAAATAACAAATCTGTTCCACAATCCCGGCCGTTCCAGGTCCCGATTAGAGAGTACTATTATCTAGGTTTCATACGATTCGTTGAACTGATAGAAAACCCGCACTTGAGTAGAAACTCGATTTGGTCAAGGCTACGATGTGGTCTGTGGACCGGATACGAAAGTATTCAGCACTTACTTGGGTGGTGGCGAAGACATATGACTTTGCATTCCTCATCCAGGTGGAACAAAAGGACTCGGAAAGGGAACAGAACCTAAAGGCAATATATTTTTGGTAAAAGTAATCCTCTCACAAATTAATTAGTACGAGCTGCGTCTGCTAAGCGGATTATTTGCCAAGTATTATCTCCGCAATTAATCTTCGTTTTAATTGTCTCATTTCCCCCCTCATAAACCGACATTCAGAAATTTGATTACATTTTGTAAATCATAAACGTTTGGTCAAAAGCGTAGTTTCTGATGCTATCCACGAAATTTTTAATTAGGCATGTACTTTATTTAACACTTGTTGTTAATATAATATCATCACTACTCTCATTTTTATCGCAACTGAAAGATATATAACTCTTCCGTAAAAAGTATAAAAAGGTATATATAAAATGGGTTGGGATTGGTTCGAATGGAAGATTGATTATCGGTTAGAACTTTCTCCTGAACTTTCTCCGACTGATTGTGAGATGCGATGTCCCGAATACAATTTCTTGGTACTTGGACTTTGCCATTTGCAGACACGACATGGATATGAGTTTTGTAGTGTGATGTTTGTAGGGCTTAATATCTCCATTGTAAGACGGGTATTGTAAGGCTGAGGATAAAGATTCTATTGATGGATGATCACCAAATCCTTTTCAACAAGCATTTCTTGAAGCATCCGTATTTGATGACCCCTCGAGTCTTTCATAACCCCAACATCGTTCATGTAAGGTAGGGTTTTTTAGTTATTGCCCATTTAATTTTGCATTGATTTCTTAAAAAAGCTTGTTTTTAGCTTATTTTTTTAGCAATTGCATAAATGCGATTGAACTCAAATTAGCCTACATGAATAGGTGAAAAAAGTATTTCTCATTCATGATTGTTATTGAACAATTCGAAAGATCAATCAATCCAATTTCAAGGATTCAACGATCGTTTAAATGTTATACATTGTAATTTCAATTTCAACTTAAAACATCGTTATTACAGTTTATTACTACTTAAATAACATAATAAGAAAAACAATGTATGAATGCAAACTTTTCAAGTCGGTATATAGTTTGGTATATTCAATTGCCTGTATGTAGTGTAAAATTTCTAAGCTATATTGGCCATTGGCCCTCGCTGTGTTGCGTTTAAAAAAATACCGGTTCAATTTATTTAACTGAGCTGAATTTTAGAGAATTTCGATTATACGGCTGAATAGTAATTACCAGCGTACCAATATAAAAGGATGGAATGGGATGGAATTATTTCAATCACATTTACAAATTAAGTTAAGGTTAAATGTATTTGGCGATGTTTAATGCATAGAAATCAATGTTAATAATTGTGTTAATAATTGTTAATAATTGGTGCTTCAATATGTATTCGGCGTATTCAGTTATCCGTCACAGATGTGGCTAATAAAGGTTTGAAGGGTTCAAATTAAATAGTTTCACATGGACGGTTGTAATATTTCAATGCAGGAAGGAAGGACAATTACATGCCGTCCATTTAAAACTCGAGTGGTTTACTTGGAAAGTGAGCAAAAATCCCCTGACATTTGCCTCCAACCACTTGTAGCTCGGAGAACTCCAGACGAATAACTCGCAAATACTTGACATGGTGAAAGGAACTAGATATTGTAAGTTCATTAAAATGTGTACAACATTTCATTGCCAAATGCGATGGAAAAAATTGTCTTGGGAAAAAATCGAAAGGCTTTTAGAGCTACATCTTACCTTGTTTTTTCGGAAAGGACTGTAAAATTGTGCGAGGGGAACCCATCCACCCCGGCAAGAGGGGAAAAGATGCCTCTACGTCTCCGGTTGACGACTTGGAATTATTCGGATGCAGAGGAGCGTTGGATAATGAATGGCTTGACTTTGACATAAATGGTTCCCTACACGTTCGTATGGTACAGAAGAATAAAATGGGATTCGGATCTCTCGGGAGTGCTAAGGTTGATGAAATGCACGGTGTAATATTAATATAAGGCATAGGAGCATCAAAATTTCGAAATGATCTCTCGCCACATATCTCGTGTCACCTGCCTCTCTCGCTCCCTTTCTCTCTGGATATACTTCTGGGAACCGATGTGCAATTATACGAAAAATTCTTCGAGGGTTCCCTTGTATTCCGTCCACTTTCAAAAGACCTTTTATTCTCATCTTTCATGGCAGTTATTGCAGTTTACTCCTCTCCATCGAATCGACAACCACGGGAAGGTTATTTTATAGCTCACCGTCTCTGCATTTTTGTGGCAAGGATGGAATAGTTATTGCTAGCCTATCATGACATCCCGAATTCCTGTTCAAAGGTCAACTATATTTATTCAATAAAACCTCTTTTTCGGTTATTCAAGCACTTTCCCCGAGAATTTAACCCGAACTGAAGATCCTATCCTCTTCAACTGTATTTTTTGTTATTTTTTACCGACAAATAATGGGATTGGAAAACATCACCTTTCCAGACAGTGTTTTTCCTCTAGTATCTTGCAGGAAGTACATGATCCCATAGACTGTAAAAAACAATCTGCAATGTCAGTAGAAGTTAAGGTGAGATTTTTCCCTTTCTTGTCACTATTGGTATGACCCTGTCTGTATTCAAAATGTATGTGCCAGACTGCATCAAAATTCAAATAATTGGACTTATAAATGTAATGGCTGGAACTGTTAAGACAATTTACTTCTCGAACAGTTACTTTAAATTGTAACAAGATTTTATATTTTTTAATGCTGATCGGCGGATGTCAATTTTAGTCGGGATTGTTTCGTAGAGGAAATCTGTGGTACCGTTTCCACATTAATTATCAACTTAGTGTGCATAAATATATTTGTTTATTATTTTGATTAGGCACCAAAAGTCATGCAATTTGTTCGAACAGGTCAATGAATTTTACCAATTGTTTGAGTAGTGTCACGCAAATGCAGACATGAGAGGAACACATAGTAGAAGTTGGAAGTAACTCTCGAGTGTAAGCTTCTGTTGGACGAACCCCGTCATCACATGAATCATTATCGAAAACATTTGGAGTCTTGATGGCGAAGTCAGTTGGTTTATCCACCGCCTGCTCTTTAATGGATCCTGAAACTCCAATTAATTTTAATAACTCGGCTAGTTTAGATAAATTTCCTCTGCCCGTCATTTCCAACAAATTTGTAGACGCTGAAGTTGACTCTCCTTGGAATTTTCAAATTGAATCCGTATCATTCGGAGTAAATTGAAGAAGGGATGTTGGAGCTTGGGTCCAAAACATTCGCCTACTGTTACTTTCAGACATCTCCAATGTTTTGAAGAAAAAATTATTTCCTCCAATCAAATTCAGCCCATCCAAAAGGCCAACTCATTTTATTCCGTGCACATAGAAGGGCATATGGTGCTGGTGGCTAGGATAGTTCCAGCCTGATATGTCAAAGTCACCTTTTCAAAATATAATTGAGGTTGCAATTGAGGTTACTTCATGAAACAGGGACGCAGCGAGAGACAGAGAGAAAGCTTGATCCGCTGTCATTCCCTCTCGGGATCGAAAGTCAAGGCTTACGTCAAGTCAAGCAATGACTCCTAATGCTTTAGTTTACCTATAGAGCTTAAGGAACTTTTTCCGAGTCGACCATGTTAATGTAAATTATGCTTTTCATCCGTGCCTCATCACTAATGCATTGCAAATGCGAGTAATGGGACTACAACCGATCCCTCTGAATCTTATTCATGTCCCTGGAAATTTAAACCCGAATTCGGATATGATTTAGAACTGTCTCCGGGAATCGGAATTTTGGGATACATGCTCTGCACTCGAAAATCCCAGAATTATAAAATTTAGTTGGAAACAAGGCGGTGGACCGTGAGGGACTTAAAAGGAAAATGCGGTTGTTCGATTACTGGCTCTTGAGAAAGCCTTTTATTTAAAGTGGGCGAAAAGTATTATCCTTATTTTCTGTCCTCCAACCTCTCGACGATTTTTTTTTCATTTGCTTTCACGCACGTACAGAAGGAACGTTCCCGGTGACTTGAGCTCCGGTGAGAGGTGAGGACTTATTGTGTTGAAATTTAGAATTCTAACTACGACATCCTTTTCCCACACATTCGAATGAATACTTCATCATGCTTGCATGACAGCCTTTTGTTATTAATATGTCTACCACCCTCCATGCACCTTGTTTCGGGGATAAGGGGAAAGTTATGGAAACTATTTTTTAAAATCTCGACTGATGAGCTTCCCTTTCACCTGCCCTCCCGTACTCCCTCCTCATCAAATTTAACTCTAAGGAGAATAAATGAGCTCCTTCAGTCGGGCCTCGTAAAGTTCAAATGAGATATAGCTACTGACTCCAACTTTCGAAATGATACCGTCCCATTTCCCACTTTACCGGGGTATTACGTATAGCAAGCACGTTATAGGATATGCACGTAGTTCTACAGTCTTATCGGTAAGGGAGATAGATGTCTTTTAGCCATCCTGGGGCTGACCCAGAGGCCACCCAAGAACTAAGCATTTCTAGCTATTTCAAAAATGTGAAACTGAGATTTAACAGAGATGAGAGGGTGAACAAAAATACTGAACTTTACTTTTTTTGTTTTGCATGTTTGCGTTTTTTGTTTTGTATGCTATCGCAGTATCGCACCATTTCTTGGGATTGGGCAAGATTTTTTCTATTATACTGTCTGTTAGCTTTGAACAAGTCCTACGCCATAATGTACCAGAGCAATGAGAATGACAAACGACGGAAGTAAAAGGAAAATAATCCACACACATTAACTTCAAATCTGTACCTCTTCCATTCCATTCCGGAAACACTTTTGGATTCATTCCGCTTGACGATCGTTCTCCTTCAAATCCACAGCCTCCCCTTTCAACCCCACCACCCACCCCACAAAATATCAATACGGACAAAGAAATTTAAGTAGTTGAAGGTCAAAGGGCTATGTCATATGCCAAAAACTCATAGATGCACCAATTACTCTCCAATTACAGAGTTACCTACGGTAAAATTGTTGGCATTTTAGGCGCTCTGAAAACAACTTCCATCCCCCGCAAAAACATAATCTCATATAAACCAAAAATACGATAACTGAAAATGAGCCTCCGTTTCGAGGGTTTAAAAAATACAACCTCGTGGGTTTATTCACTGGGAATTGCAGTATTGTGGCACTTCAGTATAATAGTTATTTTCAGTTTCACAGAAGAAGTTCTTAAGTAGATATTTAATATGCATAATATATCTAATATTCGTTTTCTATATTATAATCCGGGTTCCTTTGTCTTTGGAGTTAGAATTACAGATTCATTATATTAAAATCTTTATTGCCCTAATAAAGACATTATTTTTTGCACTCGATATTCCCACGTCGTTTTCAATTCATTTTTCAACGGGAATATCGACCGGCGTGCCTACTACTATATAGTTATAATATATGGATTGTTCAGGGAAATTCTAGAAGCATTTCACTTTTTATTGGATAAACTGAGAATAAACTATTTCGGAATCTATTATTTTCGGCTTCTATGCATCATTTAATCCTAATCCAGCTCAATGAGGTAAGAAATAGGAGTGCAAGTTGCGAAAGCATCCTTCCATCTTTCGTCGTGGTTATGTAATATATATATGTATATGTACATGTTACTCTGGCGTCGATTGACGGGTATGAACCTCAGACGGTAAGAGTAAGGACATAGCTATATAGATGTGAGGAATTGATGGAGCCAATATCTTTTTGTCAGAATAAAATGCTCTCTCTGTCTCAGTTTTCTCAGTTAGTTCCTTTACACGCGAGTATTGCTGGTGGGTCAATAAAGGAGACGAGCTTGCCAAAAATAAAGATGAAAAAATGACGAGAAAAAATGCACATCTGAGGGACATACGTAACAGGGGTGAGCACAGGAGACGTCTCTAGGCTCTAAACATCAAATCGCAACTAGGACTGGGATTCTTAGGTCAATTTTCCCCGAGATTCGATTTTTTTCCTTAGACTTTTACTGGGTTCAGGTTCAATTAATCAAGTGGAGTTGGAGAATGTGGAAGGTGAGAGGGCAGGGGTGAAACGAGATTTTTGTTCCAGCTTTTCACTGGAACTTCTAATTATCAGTTGGGGCTAAGTAAATATTGGCAATTGTTGAAATGAAAGCATTTGCATTCTTTGTTTGGAAACCGAACCCGAAGCTGAAAGACAATCTGGAATCAGAATAAATCGTTTAAACTTCTGCTTTCTTTGAGTTGTTTACTTTTAGACAAAATCATTAGTTTTATAAATCCAGCTGATGATTTACTTAAAAGGAATGGAGTTTAATAGTTCCGACCCATCCTTTTCCAAGTTAGGATATTTGGAAGAAGATTGATGATGAATCACTTTCCCCTTAAAAACTTTCATCCTTCAACTTTGTTGCAAATATGTATTTAACCTTGTGATTTTAAGCTGTTTCTTTTAAACCATTAAAAGATATTTAGTTGTCTATAGCATACAGCCAAGGAGAGTTTGGAGAGTCCGTATATTTAACGATTCCATACCGAAAGCCATACTCCCATAAGCCCGAATGACATAAGCCAGAATGACAAAATCTATACAGACCAAAAGCCATACTGCACAAAATGCCATACTACCAAAAGACCGAATGTATGGCATTTGGTGAAGTATGGCTTTTAGTCGTGTATGGTTTTTGACATTTGGTCTTTTGGTAGTATGGCATTTGGACCGGTATGGCTTTTGGTCTGTATAGATTTTGTCATTATGGCTTATGTCATTCAGGCTTATGGTCGTATGGCTTTTGGGAGTATAGCTTCGTGCTGCACAGGATATTTAACATCAGGGTGGTTTTGCACTGTGTATCTGGATTGTTGAGTTAGGTTCAAATTATTGGAAAAGTAAGATTTTAATGATTTTTGGCTTGTTTACCTTAGAAGTACCTAAAGAGATAGGGTAAGGATAATAGTTAGCGGAAATTAAATCTAAAAGTAAGTATAACAAGACTGAGTGTGGAGGCCACGAAAATTTGGTAGGAACCAAGACCAACGCCTTTTGCCTGGTTTGGCTAGCATAACTCGATAGATACTCAATACGATGCATAGGTCAGTGCCCTACCTCCACTGACCTAACAGAAATAAACATTTTTTAACATTTTTGGGAGCCTGCTGGCTGGTTCTGCTGACGCGGGTAGGAAGGTGGTTCCTTCCCACAACTTCCTTAGCGGAACTAAAAATTGGAATCTCTTGGAAATTTTAAAGCCCTCTTTCAATGTTAGACTCCAATAAGTTCATTCTAATGGGACGTTATGCTGGTTATACACATATTAAGTCTCTATAAACTTGAGACCAAATTTTTTGTATATATAGATGCCTAATTAACCTTTAAATGGGAAATCATTTCCGAGATCAACAATTGTATATTCGACGTGCATTTGTCAAAACTTGAAACTGTTCCAAAAAATCCCGGTTGTTTATTACAATACTAACGATTCCGAATTTTCAGGAGCTTCATATTATAAAATCTACGACTGTTTTTAAAGGAAATCATATGGACAACGATAATAATCACAAAAAATTCCTGATGTTTTAAGCTGATTAGTTTTTAAAATAACTGACCGACGGCAAAGCTTATTCATCATAAGGCTGCGTAATATTCCTCTAATAGCTTTTAGCGACATAACGAGGCTTCCACAGAGAAAGTATGTGTAAATCTTATAAGCTCCCTACACGTTAAAATCCTTGATCCAGATCAGACTGTCCAGTTTCCACGTATAAAGTGGCACTTAGCACTTACGGATAAAATGTATTGGTATCTAGAGTGAGTATGCTATTTTTAGCAAATTTTTAAACTTTCTAGACGTTGAATTACAATCCATTATAAAAAAGTAAAATCCCCTTGTAACCTCTCGAAATCTCGTCTAAAATCCTAATGGCAACTCTCACTCTAAGAAATGCCCCTCTAAAGATCCACTGTATTCAATAAAAATCTGGCTAAAAATTTAATTGGCGTTTTTTAAACATGAATTTGTATTCTTGTCCCTCATCCTTCGTCTTCAATTCGTTTCCAGAATAACATTATTAAAACATTGGATGATGGAATATGCAAATTAGAAATATCACTGGTCCCAATGGACGTTATATATTCATCGCTCATTTCCTTGAAACGAATAGAAACTTTGTCTACATACAAGAGTCCTTCTTATGTCAGATCTCATCAAACATATAAAAACACAATGGTTGATAGACTATGGCTTATAGTGCTTACAGGATAAGACGACATTTTATGTCCGAGACAAATATGTCGAATGCCAAACCAGAAATTTAGGAATTAAAATAGAGGCTCATTACCCAAAATAAGTTCCCCCGTCGGTTTTCAGTGACAAATGTCATTAAGATATTCCTCATCAAACGTCGCACAGTGCTCTTGACGACTGAGTTGCAACTAGTTGAAGCTCTGCTACTCAAAATTCTACGACAGTTCCGAATTGACTGAAATGTTCTGGAAAGTCCTTCAAAAACCTTCTGGACCAGGAAGTAATAACCTTGCTCTCCCGTAGAAATAACACCCCTCACGTCAAATTATTAAGTATGCATGAATTTCTTCAGCTCTGTGAAAGATTATGGAAATGGTTTGAGGAACACAATAACAATATGTACTGAATTATGCATGAGGCAAAAATCAGGAATTGTCCCTGTGCATCTTCAATGTCTACACGTCATTTTTGCATGCTGTCGGTACAAAACAATAATTAAAGACAGCAACCCCGGACCCTGAGGCCCATAATTTTTTACTTCTTTCCTTCCTGTGAATTATTAAGGTCCCATTGTTTTACTGACCTCATTCCAAACTTCTAGCTACCTTCATCTCGTAGATAAATGAAGTGTCTATTTATACCAGTTCTAACCTGGTCATACTTTTGAGTTATTAATAAATAAAATATGGAAACTAATTGTTTTGAATTATACATAGTAATTTACAGTTTTACAAGGAGTTCTCTGTAAATCCAGAAACCCAGGTAAATCAACTATGTAGGCGAAAATTATCCGTTGTTTGTAATGCATTAAAGTAAGTAAAAGGCAGCAGGACACAAAATGAACAAAGAAACAATCCATAAAAATTAAAGTCCAAAAATAGGATCTAAAGTGAAATAGATCAATAGATAATTAAATACGTGGAAAATGAATCAATCTGTAATCCATCAGATCATCCCACTCCATACAAAGGAACTTGATGCTCTTGTTTTTCAGTTCCTAATAAAACGAGCCAAACTGTTAAGTGGAAACAATACGATTCAACTTGCAATAACGACTTGGCCTTTAGGGAATATTAGTCACTTGGAAAATTCATCCCAACTTGTAATTGCTTCCCTACTGTTAGGGATTAAGGGATTCTTTGAATTTAAATAAATCCTTGTGAGGGCGTACCCTTGAATTTAGGTATAAAGCTTAATTTCTGCAGTTCCTATATGCACAATTAAAGCCAATTAAAGCAAAGCCTGATATTAAAATGAAAGTGTCATCAACTATTTGAGGTAAAAAGTTCGATTGTTCATTAGCGTATACGAAGGATTTTATTATGATTCGGATTTTATCTCCCAACTGATGCTAAGGAATATTTGGGGCTAGAATCCAAAATAGATATCGAGATTGCGCTACTAAAGAACAAATTTGAGAATGAAGTTATTACACTGGTTTGTTGCCAATTATCAACAATCCAAAATATTGCTGCAGGAAAACTTAGGGGTCTCATCCAACCAAGAGCGGCCTTTAATGGTATTAAAAGTATTTACCAATTCACTTTCACTTTGCACTCGTTGCATTTAGAAAGACATTTGTAGCAACTTGAATTTATTTTTGGTTCAGACCTCTTTTCGCTCCCGAGGCAATATAAAGTCAAATAAATATCAATCTAATTTAATCTGAACTCAAAGCACATTCAACCAGTATTAAATGACTCGAGATAGATCTACTTTTAAATTGAACCCAACTTAACTCAAATGAGAACTTGTAAAGTGCTCGTTGTAGTCGAATTGATACACACGTATTATTCCTTTTGCAGGTACTTTTTGCCTAAGGTGTACAGTTTGTTATCCACTTCTGGACTAACCTTCTGGGCTATGGTGGTTTCGCTTAATCCATATTGAAAAAAAAAATGTGGACGAGTAGTTCAAGATTCTCGAACCTGTATGGAACCTAGATTTAAAACACGTATCTTCTTAACAGCCCTCCTTTTCTAACAATAGTTCAACTGGAAATCGATTAAACTACCCACCATGCACTGTCCTTTGGGTGCTGACCATAGTGGGATTTCGATTTGGTATAATATAAACTTATTTCGACCAGCGTCAAAGGAAGCAGAAATTGGAGTTATTGCAAAATCTCAGTTCCAATTCCCAAATGTTAGCATTGTAACAACGATATAATGTTTTCCATCACACTGCCCTGGTTGAAATAAGTGTACCCTCTGGACTTGGTATTTCAAACAAGAGTAATGCAGGTAGTAGAGGCTTATGTCTTACAAAATGGACCAGGTTTATGATCCCCAGATTACAAGTAATAATTGTTCTGGAGAAAGCTTTTATCATTCTGCTTACTTTCACTTTAAGGAAATCATAAAATGCACTTATGATGAGTAATTTACAAGTCCTTGGATGTGCATTCTTTTTAATATTCGATTAAATGAAATTTGAAACCGACATGATGGTTATTGAAGGCAATGAACTCAAATCCTAGTAGATCTTTGGGAACCAATTAAAATATAAACTTTCCAGAACTATGCCGATTTATTTTGGAAATGTCTAGCATAAGTTCCAACTTTCTAACAGAATGCAGGAAAGGGAGTAACATGCTTAATTGGGAAGTCTAATTAAAATATAAATAGAACGTTAGCATCCGAGATAAGATTAGGTCCGCTGATTAATGCATTACAAACCAAATATTTTGATCCTGCTCAACACTAGTCCATACGGGAGTAGGTATATAGTAATAATTTTTTTAATTACAAAACACCATTTAAAATTAACGAATAGCCGCTACGGGATTTCTAGCTTCTTTTCGAGATTTCAATTGGTATAAATGAATAACTCTTAGAATATTGACTTTGTCCGAGTTGGGGTCAAATAAATTACTCTGCAAGGAAACCACTGAATCAAGAAACCAGGGGTTTCCATACAATACATTTTTCTAGTCGGGTTTCCTAACATTCTACAGTGTGAGTGTCAGTGTTAGAAGTGTAATTAAATGCTAAAGTTTGTAAACATTCGACAAACATACTACAAAGAAGCCTCAAATTATTTATAACCTATCATAAATACATATTTCAACGAGCTGTCTCCGCTTCTAAATTTAGCCGGTGACAACCTTCAAAATCACATAAACGGTCTAACGAATGCAATAATGTATTGTAGATAATGTACCATTTTTATACCCAGTGTTGAAACTGTTTTTCAATATTTTAAAACATTGATACATTAAAATGTTTAAAATCATATATCAATTTTGAAACGAACGTAAATTTAAAAATATCATCTTTCCCCAATCATAGAATAAAAATATACCTTTTTGTCAATTACTCGGGAAACAAGCCATTTTTATCTTTTACCCCTTCTATCGGGTCCTCCCGAATCCCGGAAAATGGAGCATTTAAATGTTTTTGAGTGTTGGCTATAAGTTTCCAATAGTTTATTATATATATGTCAGTGGTTTCGTTTTTATGTAAAAAATTCTGACCTTTCACTCAACTTCCTCTGCCCTTTGACATACATGACCCCGAATAAACTTTATGTTTCTTCTCGCTTTAAAGTTTCTAAATGATATCCCAAAAATGAATTTGAAATGAATCGATTTTCACAAGTTATCGCGAGGACAGACACACAGACGACAAGGCATTAACATTAAGCTTCAACATTGTAAAGTCAGTTGACTCTAAATCGGAATTACATGCCTGAAGAACAACAAAGTACTACATGAACCAGAAATTGCACTCTTACGCTTGATTAAGTATTGCAGAAGTGATGGATGGAAGGTAGGCTTCAGTGATATAGTGAATTTAGGGGATTTGTTTTCACTTACTGTAAAGTATGTCGCCCTTGTATTCGAACCACACCGAGTCATATGGGTGTTCCAACCTTATCTAGGAACAAGTTGTTGTAGGAGATAAGTGTCTTCGCCAATTTAGTTTATGAGTCTGTAAGGATTAAAGGAAAATAAATTTAACAGAGCGGTTGAGTAATTTAGGCCAATATAGTCAATCAGATTGCTGCTCAGCCAACTCTACCCTGTTGGTTATAAATAATGAGAGAGTTTATCTTGCAATTTTGCAAAAAATGGACCATTAAGTCAAGACTGAAATGGATCATATTTGTCCTGGTTAGCTGCATTCGGCCATATTGGACTGTCCCATAATATTTCCTAATGTTCAACATCCAACAGATATCTACTGTCAGCAAGAAAGAATGTAGAGAGATTCACGGATATTGCATATATGATAGTATTCGAGAAATATGTTTGTTTTTCAAGATTGTTACATCGAAAATCGAAATGGAAACGGATGAAAGTGCAGATACAGGAAGCTTTACTAGAAACAGATTTGCAGATGCATTACTTGACCATACCGGCTCAACTTTCTTCCATCTCAAGATAAGGAGAAAACGGACTTTGAACTTTGAGTTCTCCGAAAGAGATTTCTTGTTTTTCAAAGATCCTTACTTACTTAGTAATTTGCAAGCACCGGTTGCAGTAACATAAGCCTAAATCATTGTCGTGACTTTCAACATTCATTTGCATAACTTCTTAACTCACTTCCCTGAACAAAAGTAAGGAATCAACATGTGCATAATATGAAGGGATTATTCCCCAAGTCCAGCGCAGGATTAAAGATCATACATATTCATTTGATTGCGGAGATTAGATGTGTTCATCCAAGTTCCTAATCTCATGTAAGATCTCAAAATCTTTTGTCAACTACTTGCAAAAGGACGTTCATTGGGGTAAGATGCTACAAAGACAATCTGACTGGGATCCGCATTTAAGAGTGCCTTGTTCTCCTGTTACCGTCAACAGAAAGTCGACTTCAATTTCTTCTTTGTTTGCACTGAATGTGATGAAAAGATAGGATCAGGACGGATCAGTTGAATAAGTCCTGATATATTTCATGGAATTTCCTTCAATCCCAAACACCATCATATATATCTCTATATACGAGCTGGAGAAATTCCGAACTTGCGTGAACTGGTGTGCCATTCTGGCCAGAGAATGTGTTTTTGTACACCCGTCTCGGAGTTTCTGGTGGAGCTGAAATAGGTTCTGAAGCAGCCCTTTCTCTGTCTCAGTCCGATTTGAGAAATCGCATGGAAATATTCATCCGAAACAGGGCACTCTGCTTGGGACGTTGGGAGTGCGATTAAGTTTCCCAGACCAAGAACTAAGTTTCAATTTCTACCCTACTTAATTTAGAATCCCGTTCTGGGCCTCATTTCACCCGCTTTTATGCAGGACGGATTTGTCGGAGGGCTGCAAAAAATCTTTCCTCTTGGTTTATTTTGGCAAAAAGATGGGAGAGAGACAGCGGAAGGGACTTTCCCGTTGATACAGAACTCTTGTTGATTTAATTCAAACTTCTCTCCTTTTATATTATTCCTTGATCTTCTAGACCTCAAGCTTCGGACATTTATGCCTTCTTTCGATTCTTGGAACAGCCTGTACGCTTACGATTGTGAGATAATCAAATTCCCCTTCTTTCCCGAGTGTGACAGTGGTACACTTTTAGAGGATTGAATATATACATTGGACGGTGAAGTAGTCTCGGATCGACTTTCCCCCGTTAGCCGTTCAAAGGCTAAAGAGAAAGCACTAGTCAAGGAAGTAGGGTCCATTTCGTTTAAATTGAAGGAGAGAGGTAGCAGTTGGGATTGTTCTCGGAACAAAACGAAATAGTAATGGTTTTTTGAAGTAAACTTTGGTGGCTGTATCAAATTTTCGTCTTCCTACTCCTCGGGCATTGATAGCCAAGTAAGTCAAGACTCCACCAGGAAGCCTACGGCAGATGCATACATAGTTTATATCTTTGTTTTCTGACCTGGCTGCATGTGGTTTTGACAGCTCAAATTGAACAAAAATTTTAGGACCTGTGACACGGAAAGAACGTTATTCCGCTTTCTTTCCACATATCCTATTATTTCCTGTTCTCCCAAGCATTGTTGAGTCCGGAGTTCAACATGGAGCTTGTTGAGGGAGAGGAAATCTTGGTTGGAAATGAAAGTCATTTCACCCCGTCGTTTAATAATAACTCTTTCGAGTACAGCCTAAACCACACGGAGAACTATGAAGGTGACGGACTCTATGAAGTTCCCATTCATATTGTGATAATCCTGTCGTTATTCTACGGTGCTATTTCCGTCGCAGCTTTAATAGGCAACTTTCTCGTTCTATGGGTCGTTTCGGTAAGCTAAGGAGCATTTTTCTCTCTATCTATTCAATATATTTCAGGAGTTAATAAATGGGATGCAGTGTGCAACAGCTCCCACTGAACACCTCCTGTGCGGGTGATAACTTCGGATAATAGAATTGGATTTGTTGCTCACGGAATGTACTTGAGCTCAGAAAACCTCTTAGAAAAATAGTGAAAGGGGTGATCGGAAATTAATCAATCATCCGCATGAAAGATCCTTAAAGCCAGATCTCCAAATCCCATTTGGCCAAATCAATGATAGGAAAACATTATTATTTTCCTTGTCCCATTGCGATACAAAATGTGATGCTCAGTGTACACGCACTGAGGATCCAGTAGTTTGTGTCGAATGTTAGTGTTATTAGCCATCGGTTATTTAGTTATGATGAAACGGTTTTTGCAAAATAGATAGTTGTGTGTCCGTCAATAAAATTCCGTTTGATTGAAAACCCTGAAAATAATGGTGTTTACAAAAATTACGGTTTTTTGAATCTAGGTTTCCAGAAGGATGCGGACTGTGACAAATATGTTCATTGCCAATATGGCATCGGCAGATATCATCATTTCACTTTTCGCCATTCCATTCCAATTTCAAGCTGCTCTGCTTCAAAGATGGAACCTCCCTGATTTTATGTGTGCGTTTTGTCCATTTGTTCAGGTAAGGATTTCGCTACAATCGTTAGTCATTAATCTTGACTGGAATTGACTGTTTTAATATATTGAATTGCTGTAATCAATTTAATTATTAGTTGCGAATCCACAGGTTCAGGGGTTCCAGAGCCATTCATATTTGAAGTCACTGAACGGTCACTAAAATGTAATTTCTGGGTACTTACAATAATTTAAGAAATGTGACTGTTTAAATAGTTGGAATTGCTTGTAATCGGTTTAATTATTAGTTTCAAATTAATAGGTTTAGGGGTTCCAAAGCCATTCACATTTCCAGTCACTGAACTGTTCTAAAACAGCATTTCTGGGTACCTACTTACAAACAAATCCTCTAGAATGGAAGAATAACGAATCCTTTTACACAGCCGATTTGTTAAAACATGCATGAATGGTAGATACATTATACGAATGCCTTGGTGGCCTTCTATCTTATTCGGAAAGATATATTTAACACTATTCAACGACTTATGTCGCGTTTCGATAAACTGGGTAACTTGAGATTTTCAGTATTTTAGATTTTGATAAACAAAAGGCTCAATTTGTTACACTTTCAAACACGGTACTTTATCTACGATATATCAATAAATTCGTTAAAGGGCTTATTAATTAATGTTGACAGATGTACAGTTATACTCAAAAATTCCATTACGATGTCATCATATTTGATTCATTACGTTTTGAGTTCCATAGCGTTGTGGATTCTGGATTGTTTTTATGACTTTAAATGAACCTGAGTTTTTTTCTCCAATGACGTTTTTGTAAGCAATCCTGGCAAAAACAAGGGTTCGAACACATTACAAAATGTGGTTTATCAGGATGAAGTAGAATGGAACTATATATGTGAAATATCACCGCATCACCGCATGGTTGGGATGTCAGGCTGTGAAGAGCTTTAGTTTATTGAATCAAACTGAGAACTCCATATTAATAAATGCTGTCTGCGAAGTTAATAAAGTATTGACACAAACGGATTGCAATAAGCATCTACCGATTAAGGAAATAGCAGCGTATGATTGTTTATTTATCAAACTTTTACAGAATAACAACTTTCCCTAAGCGGGAATAAGTTGTCTGGAGGGTTTAACTTGGTTAATTTCATTAGAGTCGAGTGGTGATGTGTGTGACATGTCCTATTTAAAATCCGACATGCTTTACATTACATGCTAAATTATTTGAAGATTGTTAACCAAACTGCATAGTTTTCGGAACTCTGAGCCATAAATAACATTTATTGGTACTATTTAAGAGCCTGTGTAGTCCGTATAATATTATTTTACGTTTGTACGTTCCAATGGTTCAAAGGTTCCGGCAGGACGTAAGTATGTTTTCCAGAATAAATCACTGAAATTATCCACCGAAATGTATAGAGATTTCAGTCCAATAAGTAAATGCTGTATATATATGCTGGCGAATTGCAATATTGCAAAAGTTTGAGTTGTCAAGAGCAAGGAATGACTTCAAAAGCATATGATTATCGTTGAAAAGTCAGTTTAGTGTGAAGGTGAAAGTACACATTCTATCGTCTCGTCGAGCTGTACATTTCAGTTCATACTCATTAGCTCTGTGTGTTAGATCAGTCTGTAATTCATTCATATTAATTTATGCGGAAAAGGAAAAGCCTACTTAATTAGCCCTAGACATTTGAGCTGAAACTTTCAGATACAGAAACTGCTCCCTTCTGATTAAAGGAACTAACTCTGGCGAAAACCATATGAAATGATACGTATGTTCCTATTTAAAATCAGTCCATTTAAAATGAAAGAATTTGTTAAACGCTGATCGACTTAATCCGATTTTTTCAGAACATGTATTTTTATGTGATGTTTCTTTAGGTTACACTCTAAACCAAGTCCTATTTTCCGAACATTTTATTCATACATCGGTAATAATATAGAATATTTTCCTAGCTTTTAGGCCATAGTAAGAGTAACAGTAGTTGAGTAGATACTGATGTAACCATTTAACTCACCGGAGAAGTTGTATTGTTTCAACCAGCCAGAAAAGGGAAGGATAATTTCGGGGAGGGAGATATTTTCATTTTCAAGGTCCAAACTCAAAACTTCTAACATAAGATTTACTCTTTAGATTCCACGTTAATTACACAATTAATTTTAATAGTAAGTAAGATGAGGTATTATGTTGCTGTTAATATATCATTCGTTTTCACTATGTTGTATCTGTATGTATGTATGTACATACATACATACATACATGTTATATTTCATATACAATACCCGGGCCATAATATAATGTTGAGAATATTAATTTCCATATACACTACTGTAGGACTTATTTCGTGGAATTAATTTTATTATTTCGTAAATTTTAATCAGTATTTATCTAATTTATTGAAATAGGAATACTTTATTTTCGTCATATATTTTCTCAGCCTATCGAGAAAATTAAGAAATAAAAGTTATTACATTCAAACCTTTGTAAGTGTTATATAAAAAAAAACAGTACATTAAATTTTTTGGTATATTCACAGCCAATTGACCCACGCATCCGCAAGTCTATAACGGTGTGTTCTAAACTACATACTATAATGCGATTAAAATTCATTCAAACGGGATATTAATTGAGATTTGTTCCCACGTGACAGCTTCTAAAAACCCCATTTACGTCCAGTTTTTTGAAGATATCTCAAGCACGCATTAGAGCTATAAAACCTCGGTTACGGCTTTGAAATTTGAACTCTCAAAGTCCCAATTAAATTGAAAACACCAATTTATATCACGTTTTACCCATACATCTACACGTGTATAGTATCCTGAAAGGGATGACCGATTGGAAGAGAAGAAACCCGATATTTACTCTGTTTTCGGGATTTGCCTCAAAAACGCTTCCACCATTCGTAATTTTATTGCAGATTCAAAATTTACGTATATCTACGCATCTAAATATTAAATGAGCCCCAAAATGCAGAAGTTCTTTTAATATGTCAGGATTGAAATAGATTTGCTTATCGGTATGTTATTGGAAAAGTCGTTTATCCTAAGCTAACCTGAAAAACTCATGTTTCCTAATAATCATACAAAAGAAGACGTCAAATAATATCGTTTTTCTCATGAACCCCAACCATTGAATAAAATTATATAAATATCACTTGATGTACCTTTGCAACGCGATATATTACACAAACGGGGTTGCATTTTGAAAAAATTGTGAACTTTAATCGTGTAGTCTTGACCTTTGACCTGCTCGTTTCTCAAGCAAAGTTACCCTCTGCTGGACAGTCATAAATGGTTTCCCAATAAAAAAATTGAAAATATTCAACCGTCCGAGAGTTACACGAACGTACGGACAGACCGAGTAAAACCATTATAGGGTGTCACCCTCTACAAATAATAATTTCCATTTTCAATTGACCTCGAGTTTTGCTGATTTTAAGTGAGTTTTCCCAACGTCAGACAATATACATAAATAATCCAATACTTTTAAAGAGTCGCAGTCGGTCAGATATCAATCAATTGTACTTGCTATTTTACAGCAACTTATTGTTAGGACAAGCTCTTCATTCCAGGTGACTATTCCACTCTGACACTGAATGGGCCCGAGCCCGACAGCCTTCCCGTGATTTCCGTTTACTGTCATATTTGACACTGATCTAAACCCTTCCTAGTCATATTCTGCAACTTTTGACCTGAACAACTGAAAGTCGGTTCTGTATTTGACGGTCGTGTGCATCATACTTATGCTATGTCGTGGGGAACGATTTAGTGAACCTTTAGCTATACAACATTATTAAACTATCTAACGTATGTACTGATACACCCTAGACCGTTTTTATAAATGTCGTATGCAGTGACGCTGTTTTTGATGACGTTCAAAAATATCAAGCTGTCCCTATTATAGAGCAAAATTACAAATGTCGTTGAAAATTGTCCATACCATTTACCTTTTCAATGATTTATCACAGCTATGTCGGTTGAAATTTTTAAAATATTCACCTTATTCCAATATCCCCCCATTCCTCCCCTCCTTAAAAACTTGGACGGTTTATTAGGTACTTTTAAAACAACTTCATTTAAAAGAAAGATCAAAACACATACATTTTGATTTCTTTCAGTACATTATATTCTCAATTGCAGAGTTGCATCAATGCATTCTTAAAGTTCTAGTTAGTATAATTACCCCAATCTATCTTTCGGATCTCCTTATTCAATGTTCATATACTTTTTATGAATAATGTATTTCTTTCGCTGTACATGGGATTACCGATTTGAAAGAAGCTTTCAACAGCACTCGCCTCCACACTTTTAACGAGTATCTTAAATCTCTCTCTTTAAATGAACAAGTTGCAGAGCTTTGCTGAGTGTTTAGTGTAAGAGATGGCAACTCTCCAGCAGAGTAGAGGAGAAAGCACTGGAAGGAAATGAAAACCTTTTGTTGGTAGTGTTAACCCTGTAGCAAAATGCAAGCAATCCACGATTCTCGAACAGAAGACTTAACTAGAACTTTACGCTGAATTCGAATGTCGAAAAAACCACAATCTTGACGCTTCAACGTCCCCGCAGGGCCGCAGATAATAATCATCTCCGAAAACATTCCCAACTGTGAAAGTTTTTCGTTCAGAATCCATTTGTCCTATTCTGCTCCTGATATCTTTAATCCCTCAATCTTCGAGTGTCAGTAAAATCAATTCCAAACGGTAAGCGTCTTTGAATGGGCTATCCAATCAGTTCACTTCCTTTACACCCTTTGAAACATAAATAAAAGGTGGAAATTCAAAAAATTATCCGTGGGTGGCATTTTAAATTTGACAGACGTGACGTTAACTTCTGTCCGCCCACTGGGCTCATCGGATCGGATTGGTGTAGTATGTTGCCAATCCACTTGGGGTCTTCTGGGAATCGGAACTATTTTTATTGGTTTTAAAACATGGCATAGTGAAATTGTGTCCAATTTGCTATTGGAATGGGATTATGATTGAGCAAGTTTAAAGCGGATACAACTTAATCTGTTGTCTAACAAACGTGAAAGGGTACCAGCACATTCATATGAAAGACTAACCATGTTTTTTATTTGGTGTTTTGGCACAATTATATTCACCATATCACATTCTTCACGGGTAATTCTTCAATCTGAAATAACTATAAAGCAAAGGCTAGGAGTATAAAGTAAGCCTCAACAGGATTCTCGAGCTAAGTAGAGCTCAGAGCAGTTTGATGTTTACAAAATCAGGATTCGGGTAGCGGTGGCATTTGAGCTTTTGTCAATTATAATGAAATTCAGCAGAGTGATATCCAACGGCATTGAATCGTGGGAGCTCAACAACAGAGACGGAAAGCAATGGCAATTGAAGTTCCCAAATTAAGACAACCACGTTTTCAATCAGTTCTGACTTTCCCTAAGCTGACCTTGGGGAAAGTTGGGAACTACGTGGGAAAGAAATGTTATTGATAAATTGATGGAAGGAGTTGTTCACACGAGTCGTGAAGGTGTTGTTAGGATCGCAGGTAGACCTTTGTTGTATTTGTATTGTAGATTAACTTTTGTAAACACCGATGCCAATTCCTATCCTACAACATGCTATTATTACGACAAGTTTTCATTACTTTCAAAGTTGGAAGAAATGCCAAAAGTCTAGTAAGTTCCTGAACAAAAATAGCATTTGATAAAAGGCTGGAATGATTCACAGGCTAAAAATCAGGACCTTTGATCCTCCGAATAAGTTTTGCCTCTATGTTGTTGACCGTTCTTATTTGACCTTCATGACCTCGCATTTTATATTTTTAAAATATTTACAAAACGTGGAGAGATATTGTCCCAGCTCAATCGTACTGGTGGTAAATATAATTAATTAACTGTAGCAATTTTTTATAAGAGTTTGTAATTTGGTTACCAATATTGTTATACGTTTTAAAATAATCAAAGCACCATACAGATTTTAGAAACCGATAGTGTAGGTATGACTTAGCTTTTGATCAAGATAGTTTACAGGCTTGATTCCTCCAATTGTGACTAGCCATATCGGTAAGCCATATTTTTCGTATTTCCTGAGTTTCCCCTCTGAAAATGGCAAATACCGTTTGCCCTTGTCATAATCGTGGAGTCAGCATAAAATAAATCTGCACACGTCATCTCCTGTCCATTGTATATCCTGGAATTCATTCATGACTACGGCAACCCAGAAAGGAAGAGCTTTGACAGATATTATATCTCAAGCCAAGATTTCACGAGCTCATTTCCACTCTATCACTTGCTATAGAATCCAGCATGCATTATTGTGCGATCCGATCCCAACTTTAATAACTTCTTTCAGACTACGTATAACAAACATGCAAGTAAATGAACTCAATCGACATGATTAGATATGAGAAAATTGTTAAAATGTGGACAATGACTTAGAAACCGGATGTTCGTCAGATCGAAGGGAAGAGGATCCAATTTCCCTGATGATTTCTACTGATCCAGTACAAAAGCTACAAACAGTTCGTTTTTGGTATAGGACCTCGGTACTATTATTCTTTGGCTCCAATTTCCCCTGCAACTGCAACCCACGACTACTTTCATTCTTATTCACATGCGAATATTAACTATCCATTAAAATGTTGAGGTTGACAAACTAGCCTTATTTGAAGGATAGTCTCTGGACGCTCATTTACAATTACATCTCTAATTTTCGGGACTACGGCAATATTAATGTTGTCCTTTTATGTAGCCGGCATACATAGAAAGATTGTGCTGTGGTACAATTGGGTGAATTACAAAGTTTATCCGGCAACTGAGGTCACTAATTGAGACTATGGCTCTGCAATTGCGTGTGATGCGATAATGTTTTTACTAGATAGCTACTACTATTTTGTTGCTGATGCTAACCCTTCACAAAATGCATTTCATAGCTTGTTAGAAAGCTCTTTTAATTTCAAAAAGCATATATGGAAACTTCTTGTTTAAAACGGGCATTTCATAAGTTATAGAGAAATTAGAACACAACTTGACGTTTTTTAGCCTAGGGCAGAAGGGGAAAGTGAGAAAATCTTGTACCGTCTTCTCGCACTTTTCACTTTCAGTATTCTCTCAGTTTTTTACTCGGATTTACAATGAAAACTGCCTGGGAACTCTGGTCCTGCCCTGTTTGTATTCCCATAATTTTTGCATTTAATATTTTAAAATTTAATCATTTTCGAATTGTAAAAAATATTGATTACTCTAATTTGGGCTCGATCAAATTGAAACTAGTCATAACTAATCATAAGAGTCAAAAATAACAAAATTGCGGGTTTGCCTAAGTGTTTGCATTGTGTGTTCCATCCCATCATTACGATATTAGGATGCATTTTAAAAAATTAGTCTATTGTATTTTGGTTGGCATAAACAAGAATTGTAGATGAAAAATGATGTCAAAAATATTAACATTGTGTAACCAAATAAAATTCTTATAATTGGTTTACGTATCGCATTCAGTTTGTTCCAGACAAAATTAGACCCCACAAATGTATAGACTGTAGTTTTTGTAATTATTTCGTTCTCCTTTTCATTAATCTAAACAACTGGATGGTACTATAATGACACAACTTTTTGAGATATAAATTAGTGCCGACATTGAAATGAAACGGCAGGAAAGTTCCAAATTGCATGCGGTTAAAGTTATAGATATATTTATCCGCTTGTGCTGATTGCCAGCCCAAGACGTTATATTAATAATTACTATTGTCTCAGAGATGATTAATTCAGAGAGAAGCTTTCATCCAGGAATTCTCACTGTCAGTCTCGCTTAGCTTAATCACAAATTCTCACGTCATGCATTGAAGGAATTTCCAAAGTAGACCGAGTATCAGACTACCAGAAATACAGACATGTCACGGTATAATGGGCTAGTCACGGATTCTTCGACATGATCATTATTTGGCTGTTTGCACTTTTGAACATAATTACTGAATGTGGGACGAGGAACCCGTTGTGTTTGATCTTAATTTAGTTGTCCAATTGGTTTAACATCAAAAGTCGCTAATTTTCTCCTAATTTCCGTCCTAATTTGTGACGGAATTGAGCTTGGTCCGTAAAGGATTTTCTTTATCGGGAACAGGAAAGTATATACACACGACTTTGTCATTCGTAATTCCGGTGCGATTCGCCATTCTTTATTTCCAATTTATTATTACAACGCGAATAGAAATAGCAACCAAAGAAAAAGTATTGTCAAGAATGGTGGAAAGGGCAGTCGTGCATTAAACAAGGGAAAAGTTTTGCCTGAAAGTAGGCCCACTAGAAATGTTAATATTCATTGACAAATGTTACTTGTCAGGTGATGAACGGCTCCTCTTTGGTGCTTTAAACGAGTATGCAATCTCCATAATTATGACATCCCTAACTTTCCTCTTAATTAAAATTACAGGTCCTCAGCGTTAACGTAAGCGTGTTTACTCTGTCTGCAATCGCTGTGGACCGATACCGGGCCGTTCTGTACCCTCTGAGTGCAAGAGCTTCAAAGAGAAAGGCCGGATTCCTCATCGTTGCTATCTGGACGATCGCCGTATTGCTGGCTTTTCCAACGGAACTGGATTTTAAGTAAGTGAACTTTCCCGTTTATATCCCGATTTTGTGACCGATAAATTCGAGCGTTTTATATGCTTTTGAGCTTTGTTCAACGATCCAGGAATAAATTGGTTGGACGTTACTAAAGTTGAAGTAGAACTATGTAGCCGTAAATACTGTTCCTATACAGCGCTAGACCACACACCAATTACGATTGTAAAAGTGCTCCCTTGTGTAAATTGCTAAACTGTCGGATCTTGACTTACAACTTCAAGGAACCGTGAGTGGACCTACCATCAACCATGAAGTTTACAAATTTACATTAGTTAAACTTTTAATTAATTCATAACCGTATCTACTGTCCGCCAAGAGATACCCATTTCTTATTCTTGAATAAATTGGCTAGATATATAAGATATGATGAACCATTCCTATGCTCGTAATTGGAAATTTTGAGAAGAAGCGTTACTTTTAACTTTCAGTTATGAATCTGATTTGTCAAAAATCTCAGTGAACAATTAAGCACCTTCATAATTGTAGTTTCAAACTGGCTGTGTTTATAATGTGTCGATTGTCTTTTGTGCTTCCATATATTTGGAAACATAATCCTTCAAGCCAGAGAAGCGATTAGAAAAAGTTGATTCAAATGCATATATTTCAGTATCGTAGAGAAAAATAAAAATTGGAAATCATTTTGAAACCAAAAATTTCAAACCACTTTCGACTCTCAAATGTAAATTAGAAAACACCAAAATATTGAAAATCTCTAAAATGTCGACAGACAAACTATTAACAAACCTAAAGTATCTGGGATGATTATTTCTATGTTATATTCCCCTTCACACGAATTATTCCCAAACGCATGGCTCGCAAGCAAACCCGAAATTATTTTTCAGCTTTCTGTTCCTGTTTCCGCATGCTGGATTGAGAGCTGGAGTATTCTGTAGGGAATTTTCAGCCAACGTTTCATTTGTTACAGTAACTAAAGAAGAGATTTTGGTTCAATTTCTATTGTTCTTTTTCAAAGTTGCAAAGGAGAGTTTTTAGTTTCTCCTGAGTCTCATTAAGCTTCGTACTTATGTTTTACGTTGCCAGTTTTAGGGAATTAGAAATAATGGGAGTAGCCGTTTGATGGATTGTTCCAATCATGCAAGCCGTGCGATTAGTTTAGTATGTAAGAATTACACAAATACGAGGACCCCAAACAATTTTAACAGCTTATATTTTTTCTTTGCAATCCTAATTGCATAATTACCAAGCAGGTTAGATTCTTATTATTTATTGTAATTATTAAAACACTGAAATAGTACAGAAAAACTTTTTTGGAACCAGGTCATAAATCAGCCATTTAAATGTTATACTCGCAAATATCGAGAATTTATTGAATACTGAAATATTTCACATCTTACAAAACTGGCAAAGGATAACAAGGGTATAAAATAGGGCCAAGGAATCGGAAGGAAAGAGACACAACACAAGTTCTAATCCTGTACACTGTAATTTTGAAATTTGTTAATCTCAATAAAACTATCTACAAACCCAAGTTTTAGACCCAATCCTAGATGAATTTTGTACTTTCACTATGGCTAAAATATAAACATAGAATAACATAGGATTTAATGTACAACACAATAAAACAAACACCTTGGTTTATTGTTTCATTTAGTACATTGTAGAACAGATTTGATTTTAGGTTCCTTTATGCAAAAGCCCCAAAACTCGGGGTACACAGGTGTAAATTACATTCGCCAATGTCATATATAGACTCTTGTGGAAAAACACTAATTTATTTAATTTAATATTTAATTATTAATACCCTACGAGTGTTCTCAATAGTGTAAATAACTCGAGCTAATACTTTATAGTTGCTAACAAGATTAGAGTAGAGAATATTAAAACAAATATTAAGCTAGGCGATGGAAAAGTTATGAACAAAACAGATGCAAAATTTCATTATTAGGTCGTCCAAGTCATAAGTCCACATTTTGCGTTCACGTAATATAAACAAGTTTTGAAGTATTCCAAAGCTAATAGTAAGCCACAAACTAGAGGTCCTGATATGACCCCATAGGCTACGTTGAACCGATAAATAAGAAGATTATTAAGGTGTGAAACCCCTTACTGTGAAGACTCGGTCCGTCCGTTTGTGCTCTAACTTTTGAACGACTAAACTTTTTAAAATTATTTTTTTCGAATACTTATTCAATGGGTCCTGGCATATTCTGAGTTCTAATTTGGATCGGATCGGACACACCCCCTAGCCGCGAAAAATTCGAAACTAAAAACACATATACATTCTAATTGTATGTACATCTTCTACTTATTCCCATCCTTACATAGATAGGGGGCCACACTCACTGACACCGGGGCGCGGGGGGTGTGCGTGCGCTGTTTAGAGGAAATTTAAATTTAAACTCTAAACGCCTTTCTAATACCAGAGAACACCCGTCACACATGGGAGTTACGTGTACTTGTACATGTGCATTTTTAGATGAAAAATGTAGCATTTTTAATTTAAAATTTGTCATGCTGTTTCACCCCTTTCGTATGTGCGTTTGCAACGGTTTATTTTATTCTACAAAAGTTGAAAAGTGTTGACTAAAGGTCGAAGGAGTGGGAAGTAATTGAGCTCTGAAAAGTGTAATTAATTAGTTTACCCAGAATCTTTAAACTATCATTGTCACAAAAAATCTAAATAATCTAAAAATCAAACATTTCTTAAAAAACGTTAAATCTAGAGAACTGCCAAAAATTACTTTAAACATTACATTACTTACATTAAATTATCAAAAATAAGGGAAACAATATTTTAGGTGAGTACCTTATCCCTTCCTATTACTTTACCGTCACCATGCGTCTCTGTATACTTCCCGTAAGCTCAAATATACTTTCTCTTAAAGGGAACTGAGTTGTATCCAAACAAAGTAGATTTAGAGTTTAGAGAGAGTAGTTTAGAGAGATAGAGTCTAGAGTCAATTCGATTCGTATTTAAGTTCCTAAGAGTTTGATTCCTTTCAAAAGTAAGCTTCTTATATATAATACACATAATCGGACAAGAAGTTGTCTTTGTGGAACTGACCAGAAATCATCGCAGCAGGTTTTTGCTGTATTATTTTGATAATAATTAAAGAATCAAAGTATTTATATCCATACGGCTGTATTTATAGCTTCGTATAAATATATACACAAATGCAACTAAATACAGCTTCTTATCTTTAGAAAGACGACTTCAAGGAGAATTGATTATTATAGCTGTAGCTAGACGTTGTATCACGTTTAATTGGGACGCCACGATATTTTACTATTTTAGAATCGTTGATTCTAATTACAAGAATAAAAATGCAATATAATTTTTCACGTTGGACGTGTTGGATAAAAAAGAAACATAAATTGCTCGCTTATACGTTTTTCTTCAGAACTAAAGGAAACAAGACAAACTTTCACAGGCAGGGAGTCGGACGAAAAAGAAAGCAATTACAGACTTAAAATCATAATTTCTCATTAGTAATCGTACCATTGTACAATATGCGGTTGCTTTTGCAAAGTACAATCAACATTGTAAAGAGCCATTTATTTTTGTTTACTGCTATGACAAAGTTTACACTCGGATTGAAACAGACTACACAACGCATACGAGGGAACCTTACGACGTGTAGCTACTCTTGTCCATATTTCGTTAAAAATTCAAAAAGATGTTTTATAGTTTCACATAAAGAAATAACATATTAATTTTACAATATAATTTTAAGGCTTCTATTTTTTTTTTTTACTAATAAGACGTTCAAGCAAAAATCTCAATTTCAAGTTAGCGCATAGCGGAGCTACCGAAAAAGTTTCATATTAACATTTGTCTTATGACTGAAATTTTTTTCTGTAATAAGCCCAATGTTAAATTGCCGCAGGGAAGCAGACAACTGCTTTTGCAACAGCGAGATAAGAGAGAACTTGATCTTACACGGTTAGGATCTGAATGCAAATGCTAAAATTAAAAAATATTGTCTTGCAGACTTGGACAAAATAAGAGGATGTTTAATTAATGTCCGCTTTAGGAACATTAAACAAGTCAAATATGAACAAGCTAGCCGAGCATTCATTGTAAAATTTAAAAACCGAAAGCTTTAGATATTATGCTTGTGCCTAAATTTTTGGTACGGTTTCACTAATACGTTAGACTTTTTGGCGATATGCCAATTGTCAAGATTTCTAACAAAGATAACGATAATCTCACCGATTATTTGTATGTCCCGACCATACTTTCATAAATATCAATCTAACATACGGTTCCAGGATTTCTGAATAAAGCAGCAAGTAAAATAAGGGTTATATATAAACGCAAAAGAAACCACAATCAGAAGGAATTATAAGAAATATAAGCTCAATTCAGTTTACAACAAAGGAACTCAAGTTAGTACTGTTGCTGTTGTCCTGCAGCTAACTGCTATCTCTGCTTTCTATCATCAAGAATAAAAATAAGTCTAGCATTACAGTCCCGAAATGCAATGATTGGGGTGATAAATAACGGGTTTACTTTTATTATGTACTCTTCTACATTCATGCTTTTGTCACATTGACCTACTTCCGCATTTATAAATGAGGGTGAAACCGACGATTACAATGAGAAGCCTCCATACGTGTTTTTTCTGTCCTTCTACAGGGTTATCGAGAAAATGGAGAAAGGGAAGGTGAAGCCATTCTGTCAGAACTCTGGACTCTCGGAAACGTTTCGAAAATATTACCTACTCGGATTGGTGGTTATCCAGTACTTTCTGCCACTGATCATTATAACAGGAGCTTATGCTCGTATGGCAACACGGCTGTGGGGGACAACTGCTCCGGGTAACAAGGAAGAATCCCGGGATGCTGTCGTACTCAGAAATAAGAAGAAAGTAAGCCCTTCAAACTTTTTATCATATTTGATACCTCGAAGAAAAAAAATTCTTTCAACTTAAGATACGATCCCATTATACGGATAATGCGAAATATAAAAACCCGTTTTGGCAAAGCCTTCGGGCAGTCTCAAAAGAAGTTCGGGGGAATGAAAGTCTCAAGTAATTGTGAATGTTTAAACCCACTGAATGAGCTCATAAATATAGTTCTTATCCCATTAATACTTGCAAAGAGCCTTAATCATTTCATTCACAATATCCTCGCAGTTTAGTACTTACTAGGACAAATAGGGAACGATCCCTTCCGGGATAAGACATTACACTCAAGGCAGAAGTTCGAATACGTAGATAGTTGCTAGTAATTAAGATTCTAGATTCCAGAAAACTACGAAAAAAATGAAAACTGATTATACAAGTAGGGAAACCGGTAATTAATTTTCAACTGTATATGTATTTTACATTTAGCTCAATTATACGCACGTTAATGTTATATGCAAGCCTTGTTGCAGATCTACAAACATTTCAACATTAAAACATCTACCAATGCTTTTTTATGACAGCTTGATATTTTTAATTTTAGATTAGAATTTTCGACTGAAAATTAAAACCTTGAGTACTTAAATTGTACAGTTTTGAGATAGGATATATCCAGTCTTATAGTAGTGTTAACATTGAAACGGATTGGTTTGAAATTTTACATGTTATTTTGAAAATTACATCTTCAGTTTGATTTATACATAGAAAATACCAGAAAGTTTCCAACTTCATATTCATAAACTTTATCTCGTTCTATTTCCAAGTTCCGTTATACATGGTTGGAGACTTTGATTGACGCTGAAGGCTGAGACTCAGAACCTGGCACCCACGACCCCGGTGAAACTCATGAAACTGCCTGGTTTTATAAGTAGATCCGATACTTTTTCAACCCTGACCAACTTTCTTAGTTTTAGAGGGCAGGTGTGTCCACATTAAATTGGCCACAATAGGGGATTCTTCATTATTATATATCTGGTATAATTGCCTTCCTTTTCACAATTAGGAACAAATTATAAAGAACTCAGAGCTCCTTGTTTTCAGCCTCGAAACGACATGGTTTCTTGATTCGGGTCCGGTCATTGAAGGCAGTAACTATAGTATGTTGCTTGGAGCACAGTTGGGAAAAGTTAAAGTGCATGCCATTTAACAACATGAACCTTTTAGTGATTTCTGCGCTTTCTTACACTCAGCAGTATTGTTTTAGAGAGCTACTTCCCGTAACTCACACCTCTTTGCTATGGTTGAGAAATTTTAAGCTTCGGGTCTCTTTCCTTTTCCGGTTTCACCAACTTCTCTCAGTCCCTCCTGCTGGAAGTCCTGGACTCAATCTCGCATTTATATGGGAGAGAGGAGGCTGAATATTTGTAAAAGTTAGAGAACCAGGTACTTATATAGCTTGTTAAATTTGGAGAAGTCATAAAAGAAATGGAATGCATCTGTAGACAATTCTATTCTATACGCCTAATCCAAATATAAGCGCCCCCATAGTATATTCAGTTCCTGTCAAGGATTGTGATCTGAATTGAAATCAGTTCACTTAAGCTCACGTAAGGAAAACAGGGAAGGAGAAAGCTAGTCAAGTAAGTGGTGAAGAAGAGTCAGGTCACACCAAGTTATATAAATGAAAAAGAGGCGAAAAAAGTCACCTCAAAGGGAAAGCTTTCTGGACGGGCACAAAATGTAACGAAGAGTGACTGAAATGAAAGTAACTGTCCTGAGTTGCCATAGCGACCAAATCCTGAAAGGCAAGACCAATAGCCATACCTCTGATACAAATATTAACAAATACGAATGTGACGTATTTTCTAAGTAAAGGCCAGGATGATGAAAGATAGATTACAAAAAAAATTCAATTTGCTTAGTTAGTTAGGTCCATCCAACAAATTCGGTTGGTTCTCAAAGGCAACCAGTCTCGCTCCTCTGTCCTGACAGACAAGAATGTGTAAATCTATTTTCGTTAATCAGCGGTATCAGAAGCCTTATTTTGTAGAGTATTCAAATTTTATTTCTGGAAGAAAGGTGGATGTTTCAAGATCGGGATGAAAGCACTTAGCCTCAGGTGATGCAAAGCCATGCTTGATACTAAGATGAAGAAATTTGTCTAAGAAGATCTCATCATTCATTTTAACAAGGAACTATAGGTTTCCTTTGGATGTTCTATAATTAAATTTGCTATGCTACTTCCGGATTTTCGTCAGGCTTACAAAGTATTTACTACGAATACTAGCTCGTGGCTCAGGTACGGGCAAGGAAACTAATCCTTGAGAACCAGAAATGGCAATAGTAGTTAACAAGGTCTTTTAAAACTTAGGTTACTTTGAGGCTTTTCAAGTAAAAGCCATATTGTACTAATGCATACTGTATAGTAATGATAATAATGCTCAGTCAAAGACTAACATCCCATCACCTACTACACAACCACATGGAGGATTTCTAGCCAATTTCAAAGCTGTTTGATCAACTGAAAACCGGAGGAAATTTAATCAAGAATTTTACAGAGGAAGACCTAAAAAGAAGTTCACTAAAGACGTGGAAAACAATCATTTCCATACCGGTGTCTTTACCAAAGACGGGGTTCTTGCGTAAAAACATGATCCTCATTTTGGATGTGACGGCACTTTTTGAGCTCAAGTCACGAAGTAGGGATTGAAAAGATGTAATGTATTCGATCTAGCGCTATTTAAATTTTCAAATGATCCAAAGACATTGCTATAGGAAAAAGTACAACAGGAGAAGAGTTAGATTGAATTCAAAGAACGCAGTTCGAACCCTTTAACCGAAGCTGTCGGTTGCAGGGAGAGAAATCCTATTAAATGACTACCCGACAGGCTAGACATGCCAATCAATTCTTCATTCATTCATAGTTGGACTACTAGTAGTAGTATTGCTCACTTCCCACTCATGAACTTTCCCAGTCATCCTTGGCTCAGGTAGGCATTTTCAAGGGCTAAATAGATAGCTGGCAAAGATAGGCTTTGAGATCCACCGATTTCCCTTGTCCACAAAAACAGAGTTAAGAACATTAATGCTACTGTAATTTCAAGTGCCAGGTACAGGCTTCCGTAGCTCTTCCAGCTCTGAACCTGTGCTAAAACTTAGTGAATCGAAGTAGAAAAAGTACAGAGAAGAAACCGCTCAAACGTAAACTGGAGATAAATAGGAATGGAAAGTCATGAAATGCGGTACATAGATGGATGCCAGATCTTGTCAGATCGACAGAGTAGCCCGCCTTGGACTGACTTTTTATACCACTAAATAACCGTAGAGTAAATTGACTACAGGAGCCGCCCGTAACAAGAAGTTTGCTTTTTGGTAGGAAGAGAAAGCAATTTGTATTTCTCTTATTACCCTACCAAGCAGAAAGTTAGTTTCGACTTTCGACTTACAGCACAACAAAAATCCAACTTGTACAACTTGCCACGGGCAGTCACGACCGACTTATAGCATTACGAACATGGGATACCAAGTCGGGAACTTGAATTCCTTTAAAGTTACGATGAAGAAATTAAGCGGGGGAACACGTAGCCGATATAGCACAACCGTTTTCTCGCAATTCAAGTGGTTCATCCGAAGCTGATTAGAATGAGAGCAATTCATAAGCGCACACAACTAGTATTTCTAAATGATTTTCTTCCGACGAGAAATGTTAATGTTTCCACTTTAGTCGGGAAGCAGGCAGGATTTAGAATATAATATAAATCCCTCTAATGCATCGGGCAGAGGAAGCATTTATTTTTATTGTTTTTATTATTGTGAAGGAGCACGGGGAGATAAGCGATGCATACTCTACTCTAAATTGATCCCATGAGAAAATATATTCTTCAGAGTATTCAATGTGCGTGGATGTATTTTGAGATGGTGAACGATTCGGGATACAGATTTTTTTTAAATAATAGAAAATGATAGCATATTTAGGATTCTGAAGTTTTGAGCAGTTAGCCCATATATTGTAACGTTATTTCAGCTCGTTCCTGAAATTAAGAAAAAATCCGATATTTTTTAATTTTTAACATTCGGTTTAGTTTTGAGGTGGGTGTGTATTTCGGAGAAATATAAGTACATTTCTTTCAATTTAAATCTATTTGAATGATAGGAATAATTTGCTGAATTTATGAGATATGTCATATTCTTTATGTTACTATCATAAGGACGACGCTTTCCGATACAATTGTTCCAGATGTGAAATGGCACAGAAATTTCAATTGTCCGACCCATCCGCATACAAAATGGAAAGTTGCAATATGCAGATCTCATAGAATTTAAGAGTGTAGAAAGCCTGGAAAGGTAATTATCAAGACCTATAGTTCCTATAGTAGGATGTAGGAGATCAATGTTTATTACCGAGACGGACTAACCGATTGATAGAATCAGTTGATGCCAGATGCCCAGACATTTTTCTTTCTCCATTCGAAATAATGAACCATTAACAGTCCTAATTTCCTAAATCAACATTCTGGGAATCCAGCCCCGTCAGCGACTTGAATCCCTGTCTACAGACAGACGTTATGAATCCAGGAAGATCCTTGTTACTGGAACCACAGGTTACAAGTACAAGGAACTCTATTTTATGCTATAATAAATTCAGTAGTCAACACTCCTCGGTTGAACTTCGTGGTCGTGGTGAATCCGTGAATGTACCTTTCGGGGATAACAAATTCGAGGCCTGTCCTTTCACATCTGTGATTGCCGATACTACTTCCACGTGAGTGCTTTCCCACAGCTCAACAACAGTCACACGGCGTAGCGATATCGAGTTTCTTGATCCGGATAAAAAGGATTCGGTTTATTTATTAATGATTCAAGGGATTTCTGAGATCAGTGCTTTGTATTGTTGCCTCCTTCTACCATTTATTCTCCAAAATATTATATGTAACTACTACATCAGAGCAGCCATTTATTTTTTCTATGGATTTGGAGCGTATCAAAACGTCTTTGCAGAAGCGCAATGAACTATAGCATTGCAACCTAAACGATGACTGCAAAATGCTTTTTCAGCAGACCATGCGGTATCAGGATTTATATTGACATAAATTACGACGATAAGGTACCAGTTGTACTTTTTTTTATAAGAGGGAGAGGATCTCATCTGCATTTATTATAACCCATCATGAGTGAGAATAATTCAACGTTAATATAAGGAATAAATTGTATGCACATGTTTTTCTCCAAGTTCTAGAGCAAAAGTTCGTCAGTAGCTGGTTGTGTGAAAATAAAAACAGTATACAGCCCAAGAAGAGCAAAAGAAAACAAGGTTGTTAAAATATTTCGTAAATTGCAATTTCATGCAATGTCCCATTGAGTGTCGCAATTCTGCATTATATGAAAAGAAAATTTATAATGTATTATTTTTTATGGATTTTTTTAAGGTTATTCAACAGAAAAGAGGAATCCTTGTAATGGGTTCCAATTTATGGTTACAGGAGTTGTTATGAATGCATTGGTGGACACTCTTTGTCTGGGATTTAAGAATAGATTTAGGGAAATTTTAAAATTACAAAAAACTAACTAATGAATAGATTCGGCATAACTTAGAAAACTTTTAGTTACTTCAATCAAGGTTGCAGTTTTTTTCATGGAAGTTTTTTTGATATTCCTCATACATATTCATCATTTGTGTTAGCGATGAACTCCTAGACTTTATTCAGAGAAGTCAACATAAATCGGCAATTTAGGACTTCATCTTAAGATTTCTAGAAGTCAATTTTGAAAGAATCAATACTCATTTCTAAGAAAACAGTAGAAACTCGTTGCAATTTCTGACTCATGTGGACATTGACGTTGAACAAAATGAGGAGATTTGGTGGATGTTCATTTAGAAGTCGCTTCGTTACAAGGAACTTTTCCTCCTTTGATCATTCTGAGTGAATAATATGAATGCTGTATGAGTGTAGCGACAAATAAACTTCCATGTTTAGAGACGCCCACAAGACTGCACAAAAACGAATATGTAATTATTAAAATTCCGGCGAATGATGAGCACAGGTGACTCGAACTAGTCGATTTAGATATTTTTGTTAAATATCTGTATATTTTTATTTTTCCAATTATTTTAAAAGCTAGAATTCCCGATTTTTAATTGATTCTTCGAGAATGGGACGAAGAATCGCATTTATAGATCATTTTTAAATTATCTCTAAAGTATAGTAGATTGTGTTCATATTATTGAATTCAGGACCCTTTAAAGATGTCAAGATACGAGAATATTTTACAAGGTCGAGCTCTTGAGCAAAACCTAAACTATATGGTTCAGTTCAAAGCTTGAACGAGAAAAAGTGTGAATGAGAAAAATTGGCTTACAACGACATTCGTAAGACGTAACATCAAAGGAATCTAACGTGGCATTTGATTGTCTTTGGCAAAACCACCTGATTCAAAACCAATCGTCTCTGACCAAACAAAAGGGAAAAGTCTGCAATTGGCAGTTTCGGTGACTCACTTTTGGTCCATATACTAACGGTGTATGGATAAATGAAAGATATAGAGTTTTATATTTCCAATACTTGAGGCAGGCAAAAGCCTTACCAGGATTCTCCATTCAATAAAATGATCCAACTTTCGTTATTTCATATTCATATTGTTGTTAGAGAAGTTGGTTGCTTTAATATGTTAATATATAAGCTCATTTTCTTGGCACAAAAATAAACTACTGGCAGTATGAATCATGTCTCATGGTGTCAAACACCCACAACCCAAGGACTTTCTCCAAGCCATTAGAAATCACGCAGATGCACTTAATGCACTCGCCTGAAAAAAGTTTAAATGTGTAGCTCTGAATACTAAAGCGAGACTAATTTCACTTAATTAACCAATTAATTAGTGGTTTTGGACTTGAAACCCTGAATTGGTAAATGACTTGCTCCCTGAGTCAACCTTCAGTAATTCTATGTTCTATGCGTCATAAAAATACAAACCAATTGAAAATACATCAAGTAATAATATAAGATCATCTCAAGAGCTTGGGATTGAGAAAAGTACTACAATCCTTGATTACTGAATCTCGTCCAATATTGTCTAATTAGAGCTGCCTTGCTGTGGGCCAGTCCCCGTTTGGTGCATACGTATATAGTGAGTTGCTGAGTTGAACTAACATTTTGATAGTTTTTTTTATATTGATTTTAGGTAATCAAGATGCTCGCTGTGGTTGTTCTACTATTCGCATTATGCTGGCTTCCTCTTCAAATGTACAATTTCTTTCAGAGTTTCATCTCAGCCATCAACCAGTAAGACCCCTGATGATTTTTATTTCAGCATGTATTTCTATCAAAAGCCACGTCCTGTGCCCTAATTAACGCCCTCACAAATCTAATTGAACACGTGTATCATAGCAGCCATCGCCAAAACTATTCATCTCTTTCCAATAGTCTGGAATTTTGTGTACTGATAGTTTTGTGTTGAATTTAATTCATCCTTCCGAAGTGTGTGAACACCAAATAAATACAAAATGAGAAAGTAGAATCGTTGAAAAAATCTCCTCAATGAGAAAGGTATTTGATGTTAGGAGTGAGCAATTGTTCTGTAAGGGAAATCAAATTACCCGTTTTTATTTCAAAACTACAGTCACTGATACAAACAGACAAACTGTAGGAAATATTACAGTTCAACAGTATGCTTTTTTTGTGTCATGAATCGGAAGTAACAAAGCATAACTGATCGCAATATCGATCAATCGATTTACATTTCGTATTTATGATACAATTTAGTTTGGACAGACTGATACAGTACCTAGTAAAGAGTATTAAGCTTCTGATTAGAAAACTATTATTATACGAATTAAAACAAGTAATCCCAACTAATCCTTTGAATTTGTATAATTCGTTGTATTTACAGATACCAGTACATCAACATTATTTGGTTCTGTTCTCACTGGCTGGCCATGTCGAACTCTTGTTGCAACCCTTTCATTTACGCCATTTACAACGTAAGTATAAGATTTGACATGAATTATGAATGGGCTTGTGTCTGCCTGTCTGTCGGTCTGATGTCGAGCGGATTTACGTGGTCACAGGATTTACTCAGTGACAATGACAGATGTCAAAATGCCAAAGTACTGTCTACCTACATCATAATGAAACAATTTAAAATTAACAAAATGTCGTCTTGAACTACTAAAGCATAATTTGTTCTAACTCTTGACCCTTCTTACAAATTGATTTCTAGGGTTTGGAAATAATTCGTCTAGCTAAAGAGAATAGATGGAATAGTTTCGATCCCATGACATACATAAATTATAGATGAAACGAAAACAACATTTATAACAAGAAAAGACAAGCTGTACACAACTATAAAATGCAAATACATGAGAAAGCTTTTGATTCACAATATCACAATGTATCTCAATCTCTCCTTATGAACATTCTCCTTGAGGGAATTTTATTGTATTCCCTTTCCCCAAATTTTGTTACAATATCCAATAAACTAGGTACCTGACTTTTATTTTTTTCAGTATTTGTTTAAACAATACATTTCTCCGGAGTAAGTTGTAGGAGGTCTGTCATCCTCTCTTCAAGCCAGAGTTTCAGATATGTTGATACAGATTCGTATTCAAGAAACGTAACGTAATTTCCGTAGCACTGCTTTATCTTTCATCCAAATCCGATACTTGATTCTGACTTTTTTCCCACAGCAGAACAGAGATCCTTGTTCCATGATGAGAAGAGTACACCGTACTAAAATAAATTACTCTTGTGGAATGTCCAGTGGGATCTCTTTATTCTTAACTGGTTTAGGGAACTAGAGGAGGTTAACCACCATCGCGAAATCGCCTGCCCAATCCTCAGTCCATTGCACCTACCCTAGCTGTATTGTTTTAAGAAATAAATCAAGAGAGAAAGCATGAGGTCTGTCTGTGAGAGGAATAATAAGAAATAGTGCTACTCACCATTTTGCAACCCTTTAGGGTATCCAAGGATCTGTCTATACCTGGGAACTCTCTAACATTTCTAAAAAGAGAAAGTGGCGACCAGGGACTTTCACGTAACGTAGTTAGAAACATCTCAGAAGATCTTATTCCCTTTATATGTATTATTATTATAAACATGGAACAGAATTTTATGTCTCTGTCATCCGACTGTCGGCTTTGCAAATTTACTTGGGATCGGAGGTTGTCCCGGCCGTGAGAAGTAACTCCTTATTCACCGCAACACAACTGAATCGATTCCCTCAGCCGGAATGTATGGCTTAAGGCACATCCGCTTGTACCTAAGTCGAGCCGACGACTTAACGGTTTTGAAAGGCGTTGGTAAATCATGGACTCCCTTCCAGTTGGTTAGAGTCAAAGCAGTTGTTAAACCTTCTAGGAACACATATATCAGGCTTGATATCAAAGCAATCCTTTCTACTATTTTACGCTCGAATTCAACGAGTTGAGTTATTATCATTGTAATCATACGATTTTCGGAACGGAGGGCGAAACAAACAAAAAAATAAGCGAATGTACGAACGTATGCATTAAATTCCGTGATGGAAAAGTAAAGTGCTAGAGGAGGATTATGAGTCAAAATAGTGAGATTGCTGTTCGATGGGTTTTTTCGATTTAGGGAAGATATGTATGAATTCCCACGAATAATCTAGATACATGAAACATGAGGGTAGAGATTGGAAATAAACTCATAAATGATCTGCAAATCTGCATATTTTTAGACCCACTCCGATTGAGAATATTGAGATGCCAGTATAGGACGATACTAATGTATAAAATAAATCAAGATTACTATTGCATTTCTCGTTTGCAATCCTATAATAATATATCGGGAAATGGGGAAATATCGTTTTCAAAGGCTCCAGAATATGAAAAATTTGGAATCAGTTTTTTAATCTCCATTCGGCATTCTTTATCTTTGTGCTTTGTAAATTGTAAGATAGAGAATTTTCTTTTCATCCTTTATTCGACGCCATACTGATTGTGGGTCTAAAAAATGCTATGCAAGGCCTTCTCTTCTTTGGTGGAAGGTTAGGTTGTAATTAAAGGCTCAGAAAAAAACGAGGTCGATTTGCATGCAGTCTAAATATAGAACCCGAGTATGCATATTTCATGTAAATTTAGGAAATGTCCTTATCCCTATTTCAAATTCACTCCTTATAAGAAATCAGCTTAAACGTAGTCTCGATAGCAGTTGTAGAAAATTGGATTAAGATTTTTTGTCGTTATACGCTTGCACAACTGAATAGGTTTAAAGCTCAGTTTAGATTGAAAAATAATAGTCCTTAATATTCCAATCCTCCAATCCTATGCTACACAATACAAGCGAAGTATAAATTACCATTGGCGGTTGTGGAACGGTCCGTCCTTCACTTTCACTTTCTACGTTACTTTGCAACAGACTGAGCCCACACGAAATCGATTTTGAATCAAACCGAAAGAAAATGCTCTCATTGATATAGGGATATTATACTTGTATTTTTTACGATGATTTTCAAATTTAACAAAACTGGAGCGAGACTGTCAACTGTGGCGGATCCATAGTTTACACTCGCTTATATTATATGGTTCAATATCCTATTTAGTTTTCTCTTTTAAAGATACTATTTTGAACAGGATTGAAATAACTTTTAAAGCCTCCCCATGCCATTTTTTATATGGAATTCAAATTGCTTTTACTGTTTCAAAAATCAAACTGTATTTCAAGGCCTTTATGTTTAACTTGATTCGAAAGTGATTGTAGATCTGCCTTAAGCCCTATTTTAACCTAACCTAACCTTATTTTTCTAATTCTAATGAGAAAACACATCGCCCCCCACAAGTCCATCCCATTGTCCAGTTTAGTGATGCAAATGAGACTAATCTGTAGTATTTTGACAAAATACTCAAGGGAAAGCCAACGATGTGTATTTCATATCACAAGTTTGATTAAATTAATATCTGAAATCGTCCAGCTATAAGTAAAAGTAGTTTCTTTCCGAATCGATAAATTATTTAAACAAATACCGTAGATTATAGACTCTACTTATCTTTAGAATTGGTCTCTCGCCTTAGTAGTGCTCTATAACTTATCCCCTTAAGCAATTCGGTTATCATTTCACAGGACTGACATTTATAAATTACGTATGAAAATCAATCGCCGAAAGTGGAAAGAATTGATGGGTTGGAGACAGGTTGGAGTCCGATCTTAAATGAACGCCGATTTGTCAATTCTGTCAGTCCCATGGAACCGTTCATCAAACAAAAGTAGGTTGTTCAAAATTTAGTAATCCATAATCCAGTGGATAGGAAAGATGACGAAATAACCATTGGGATGGTTGTATATCATTTATCGTGAATCGTGTTACTTGTATATTCTAATTCATCGATGACCCTTCAACTTTTGTTGTAAGGGGTGATCTCTAAGCAGTTCTAAAGAGGATGAAATCCATGTCATGGGACTATCAATTACTGTGATAATTGCTTGGAATTAATTCTATGGTAAACTAACGGTGCTATTGGAGATTCCAAAACAAAACATGCATGATCAGCTTTCATTTGGTTAATTAAATCGCAGCTGCATAGTCTATATGGAATAGTATACTTTAGCTCACAGAAGAATAACATCCCAGTTGTTGCAGAGTTCGTTGGGACGGATTAGATTTAGTCCTAGTAGCGCATTATATGGAACTTCAGAGTCAGCTACAGGATCAGGACTCTGAACCTCACCAGAGCTAGAGTCAGGTAGGTTACTACAACAGGCCAAGAGGAATAGAAAGGGAAGGCGAAAGATTGATTCCACTTTCTCCTTCACTTTCTATCATGCCAATGTCAATAGAAATAATGTGAAACTTAAATATTTAACAATGTTGTGGAGGAATAGGAATTGTGTATTGACTTGTCACCCTCTCCAACATCAGAATCGGAGTAGCCAGGCCGTAGGAAAAAAGTCCTCAGGCCCAGGGCTTCTTAAGCACACTATTTACTATTGACTGTCTACACAGGATGAGAGTTATTGAATCGGAGTCCATTGTTGAGCTCATTGTTATCGTCGGACCAGTCTCTTTCCTTACGTTCCTTGAGATGATCTTGAGAACTATAAATATCGCTTCCCTTGCATAATAAATATCCTTTCTCCGAAGCACGATCTCAAGAGGTCTACACTTTACATCTTGACTTCTTCCTTAGTTTCTTTGTCGGAATGACTCTTGGGTTAAAGGCATTAAAAAAGTAAAGGGTCTATATACATTTCAGGATAGACTTGAAAAAGTAGGACATTTTTATCGAAACCGAACAATACAGCCCTTTCTTAACTTGGCGAATTATTTGTTTCTTTAGTTTATAGATAGAAGTGATTATGAGGTGTGAGTCTCTTAAAAATTAAATTAAAATTGAAAGGGGTTAAAAAGTAAATATAGAACCAATATGCATTACATCTTAAATATATCTTAAATCATTGTTTCATCTTAAATCATCTAAATCTTAAGGATTTAGATTCGTTTTTTTGATGCTTTACCAGCCATATGTATTCGCTCCCATGAATTTATTTTATTTTGGTTTTATCATCCAATTAGGCCTTTTAGAAGTGAAATTAACACGCTCTTTTTGTCGATTTTTTTGGAACATTTCTTACGCCACGAAGAAAAAGGGTCGAATTTGGTTTATCGAGAGAAAGACACTTACCTTTGACTAGCAGAAAAAATCATGTTTCGGCAAATCACACCGAAACTTTTTGATAACGGGTTCAAGAGTTCAAAATATCTGAAATCGCGACGCGACAGTTCAGGCTGCAGGGAGGCTTGTTGTTTATTTCAAAGTATAAACAAAAGTATTAGTATTTGCTACCAATCAACAGAATGTGGTAGAACTGTTCGTGAGTTAAATTGGATCTGTCTCTATATTTAAATGCTGGAGATCCTGCATAAAATGCCCACAGCTTTAGGATATTTGGTTTCAAAATATTCCAATCTCTTGCTGCAGTTGTTATGTTCCGTGTTATACTCCCGTTTTGCATCCCAAATTGATTATTTGAATTCAGAATCAAACAGTAATGAACAATTATGTAGAGTCAGGATTTAGGAATTGCTAACCACAAATTCTAGTGGTTTAGTTATGGATGGAGCATAATAATGTAATCAAGGCTTATGATATAAGAAAATTTGGATGTATCAACATTACAATACGGCTACACTATTTCCCAGTTGTTTCATATTAAGGAATTTGGTTGAATATTTGAGGCGAGGGAAGTAAGGTAATTTATGTTCTTTTGAAACCCATTTGCTTTGGAAATCCAAAATCCAATGGTTCCTAATAATTATTTGGGTATTTACAAAAGGTATTTGCTCTGTGTTCAATTTCGATCACGAATTTTAATATTTCGCATTTCAATAAACTTCAAAGAGTGCAAAAAATCAAAGTTAAATTCAGTGCAATACATGGAGCCTTATAGTGTTTCAGTGTGTACCGTTAAAATAAACAGAACACAGTACGTTGTATAAAGAACGGTGGATGCCAGTCTAAGGCTTCTTTATTAATGGGATTGCTTTTATTTTAATTTAGTCTATTACCTCAAATTTAGTAGCTGCTACCATCTAAACGAACCAAAAGTTCTACCCAGGTTTCTGTTGTTAATTTGTAACACTTTAAATAACAATACGATTTCGAAAATCGAGAAATACGTGCGTCATTGCTTTTTTGATGTTCTTTCGTACTGTCGAAAACGACAGTACTTTTATCTGTTTCCGAGTATCGCTGCAGTTATAAATGGCAGTAACGAGGTTCATAAAGCACATTTGTGGGTTAGGGTCAAGACAATTATCAGACGAAATAGTATATGACAATATTCATATTTAAACATTGAATAAAAAACATAAATATCTAAAAGACACGTTTTAATTAAATCTGTTCAATTTTTTTAATAAATTGTTTATTTTACCCCTCACAGGATAAATTTCAACGGGAGTTCAAATCTCGTCTTCATTGCCTGAGAATCTGCTCTAGAAATCGGACAGATTCCCCAACCTCCGAATTGTCGGATTTTGATCGTAGCAGAGTAAGTTCAACGCTAACATTTTTGATCTGATTGAGGAACAGATGCAGTTGTTAGAATGAAATCACTGTTCGATGTTCGGGTCTGACCAGATGCTTCCACTCTTGGTTGTGGTTTCACAATCTCGTGTACGAATTAACAAATGTCAGCAACATTGACTGACGAAACTTCAAGCGAAGTTTTATTTTATTTTCATCTGCTTATCGTATTATCAGTGGATTTTTGTATGCGTAATCTTTAACACTCGAAGACATTTTTGAGGATTTTTGTAGTTCCATTAATTATTTTTTACTCTAAATTTATTGCAGAACAGACCATAAAAATATTATAATGCTAAAACAATTAAATTTCAGTTTATTTTAATTACCTCAAGACAACCAAGATTTTAGAAGAGCAATCAATTGACTTTTATTCCGCTAATTTATCAAATTATTTTCATACTCTTGTTGGACATCGGACATACTTATACTTCCAATGAATTTGAACTAAGGAAACCTTAACCAGTCGCTACAATGCTTAAAACTGTGTTTCATTAATAGGTTCGAGCATCGTACCGTTTTAATGACAGAAATCCAAGAACTGCAATGGGAAGCCAAAGTCAACGGGTGCATCGGTCAAGAAGGCACCCTAATCATTATTTAAATAACAAGGGAAAAAATGGACTGAATTATGAAGCACGAAGATCTCAAGGAGATTTGCCATTTAAACCTCAGAGATCTCCAGCTCCGACCCGAAGGGAATTTGACGAGCCTGAGGAAGTTGACCTCATCACAAACCTTACCAGTATGTGAAAATAACTGACACTGTCTCATCTACCTGTTTTTTAAATTAATGTATTTTAACCCGTTTATAAAGATCCGTAAACATTGATGAATTACTTTTAATAAAATAAAATTGTAGTGATTAAAATTAAAATTGAATTGTATCATTTTATACCGAAACGTGTTGTATTGTACTCATCATTTACTATTGAAAATATTTTTGCCAACCAATTAAAATATGCATTTTTTTATTCTTAGAAATTTGTAGTAGGAGTATTCAATTATTTATAAAAGATTAATTGAGTATGGTTTTTGAATGTAGATGGGTCTCAATTACCTATTGATACTGTAAACAACTGTGTAATAAATTGCTAATACTTAATTTTTGAAATCCTCATACTTTACTACGAAATAAACATGTAAGTATAATAGTTACAATACAAGTACTCGAATCTGTTGCCAAAACTTCTGTTAATCGTTTAACTGCAAAACTGCAATGTAACTAATACTAATTTAATTTATAAAATCTAAAGAAATGCATGACCAACAAAATATATCAAGTGGACCGGTCCTGGACAAAATAGCCGAGTTCAGGTATTTTTTCAGCCCTGCCTTGGGCATAAAATAAAAATGTTGTATAATTAATCTTAATAGTTCTTTCTTAATTGATTGGAAATTTTATTTTATTATCGAAAATATACTGGATATACGAAAGATACAGAAATATATATTAATACGAAATTAGGATCTGCAATATAATATTTCCCCCAACGCGCTGATACTATAACATACTATAATATACTATAACCTTATTAAATAGAGATCTTCCGATTGAATGGATTATTGAATGATATTAATAAATGGGGATACATAAATTAAATCTCTTAAATAGATACATCGTGTAACCATTTCAAAGAAGCAAACCCTAGAAAAGCTGCATCATAATCGATTATTCAATAAAATTATCTTTAAAGTTCAGACATTCGAGTTTTTAATTTTATAAAAGGTTGGTCGATATAGATGTGATAGGACAAGAACAATGTAAATAGGTGGTGAACCCTGATTGGAATTTCTTACATTCATATTGTGTTATTATTTTTTATTTATTCTAGCAAAAACGGAACTTTGTTTTCTTTTAGGTAAAAGGTCCATAGGGCTTAGAAAATTAATTAAGCCGAACTGTTGACTGTGTACACTACTGTATGTGAAAATTTCAAGTGAATAAATAAAGTTGCAAAAGAAAGCATGAAATTTAAGGAGTTTTTGTTTACGGTTCTAGAATCTAGAGGTTACCATAAATAGATTCATCCAAAACAATTTCAGTAAAATACTTTATTTAAAACTGTGCAATTGTATACAAGATAAATACGTTAACATGATCCTGTCCATTAGGCATTCGGCCTTAAGATATTAAATTTAAAATTTACAGATGCACCAGATTGTCAAACTTAATTGCAAGGTATCATTTTCACAAAAAAATCTCGGGTTTCAACTTTAATTCTCTGCATTTTGTGTCAGGAATAAATGGTATTTCTCCAGCCATAGCCAAAATGGCAGGAGCTGAAACGAGTGCAAAGCGATCCTCAGGATATTTCATGGTCTCCAAATCTGCAAAACTTAATGGGAAACCATAAAATAAGGAAAACAAATGATTTTCTTAAATTTACAATGCTACTCCAATTCAATGCTCAGTGAATACAATTTCTTAAAAAAAATTCACATCGCAAATGCATATGGCAAATTAATTGAAAAATTGCAACAATTTGGTGGATTCTAAAGCCCAAATATGTATTTAATATATATGATACATGACGAAATGAGCCTTTAGTTCGCAAAAAGTTATGATATGAATTCAGTTGAACTTGATAAGCCTGCATTTTATCAACCTTTATTTCTGGCGTATGAGACATATTTGGGAAGGGGCTGACTTTTACACTGTTTAGTATTTTAGAAGCGAGATGTACAAAGATAATCTTTTCCCGATAATTATATTTCAGATCCCAGTTATATTAGAAGGAAATGCAATTAACTGGTGAAAGTGCAGTGGTGTTTGAGTTCATTCAGCCTCAGTCGTCTCATCGCAGTCTATACAAATGGTGTCTGTAGCCTGTAGCCTTTACAAAATTCGGAACTGGTAATTGTAGGATGAATTACAAGCGATATGACATTAGGAGGGACATCAATGTCGAATATAATACCTTGTCTCTATTTCTTGTATTTTTCATGAAAATTGGCAAGATTATCGCAAGAGAAAGTATTTGGAATCCTTCCAACGAGTTATCTCCAGCGGTTGACAATAGCATAAGTACACGAAGCGACTACTGGAAAAGTGTCCATCTAAAGTATCCAACCCATTAGATGCTACTATACTATATACATTTGAGATTCCTTGACATCAGACAAAAGGGATGGTTTCCCTTCGCATTCCCCTAAAGGATCTGATGATCTTATTCAAGGCTAGATTTCTCAGAATTGTCAAACTAGATGGTCAAGCGGGTCCAAGAGCTAAAAAACATATGGAATCCGTTATAACGTCTTATATAAAACTATAAGTAACAATGCATTCAAAAGGACGATGGAGGATGAGTATGTACAAAATGAAATCTCTTCTTGTGTCGAGATTCTCATAATTCTCGGCGTTTTTGCTACCCAAACCCAGCCTAGCCTCAAAAGTTACACTAGAAACACAAAAGTTGGCATACAAACGGAACCTCCCTCTGTTGAACACGGGTCCAAGTTCTTCATTCCGGGCTCCTTCCAGTCATCCAGTCCCAGTCCAGCAGTCCGGCCATATTGCGGCATGGTAGAGAGCGAGACTAGCGAGAGACTCTCATTGCATTTCCTCTGCTGAAACCATTCGGATTTCCGGCATGCGAATGAACCGTTGCTTGGGACATTCAACATTACAACAGAAGTACTACTCCGTGGTTTTAAACTAAAGCATTTTGTATTTAGTCATTTAGTGTCCCAACTTTGGGGACAATTCTGAAGAACTACAAGGACGACCGTACGACGAAGAAGGAGCCGAATATGAGATGCAATTGGATACAGAGGTCAGTGATCCCGAATGGGTCTCTTGCCCGTAGGCCGGAAGCGACCAACAAGGACGACAAGGAGGCGGTTAAAAAAACTGAAAATACCTCTTCCGCTTCTCAAAATTGTAAGTTCAGACTCAGAGTTCCCAATCACTACCAATATTACATATTTTCGTAGGAAACTTTCAAAAAGTGATTGATGGCATGCTTGCATTTTAAATTGATTGTTGCATTACGCATTATCCCACTATCCGTTGACATGTAATAATGCATATGAATATTGTATGCTGTGCTATCTCAATCTCAATGCTCTATCTCATTCATCATTACACATTTTATGCATCAAACTAAATGATTGTGAACTGCAAACTGTGATGAACCTTGTTGAGTACGAACTCAACTCACTGGCATGCATCAGGGGTTGCTATTTAACTTCTGCACTTCACAAATCCACAATCAATTCGCATTTTCCATTTGACGTTTGAATTTGCATTGTAACTTTGTACTGTTGTACTAGTACAGTAGACATGTCACATGTATGATGTAATTGGATGTATTTATGATATGTGATATGAATGATATGATGTACTTTACAATATTACAATCACCTCGGTTCATCGTTTGATTGTATTCCATTCAGTGTCATTTGGTGTCACAACTTTGAGGACAATTCTGAAGTACTCCAAGGACGCCTATGACCGTGCGACGAAGAAGGAGTCGGATGAAATGAAATCCAATTGGATACATCAGTCAGTGATCCCGAATGGGTCTCTTGCCCGATGGGTGACGACCAACAAGGAGGAGGTTGAAACAACTGAAAATCCCTCTTCCTCTTCTCCAGCACGTAAGTTTAGAGTTCCCAATCACTACCAATATTCCATATTTTCGCAGGAAACTTTCGAAAAGTGATGGCATGCTTGCATTTTAAATTGATTGTTGCATTACCCTTTATCCGTTGACATGTAATAATGCATATTTAAATGTTATGCTATCTCTATGCTCTATCTCATTCATCATTACACATTTTATGTATCACACTAATTGTGAACAGCAAACTGTGATGAACCTGGCATGATTCAGGTGTTGCTATTTAACTTCTGCACTTCACAATCCACAATCAATTCGCATTTTCCATTTTCCATTTGACGTTTGAATTTGCATTGCAACTTTGTACTATTGTACTAGTACATATGACATACGTACATCTGACATGTCACATGTATGCTGTAATTGGATGTATTTATAATATGAATGATATGATGTACGTTACAATATTACAATCACCTCGGTTCACGGTTCATCGGTTGATTGTATTCCATATTCACAAGGGAACATTCTCAGATGTAAAATCCCGATATTTTTTTAACCCGTCTCATTCGAAAGAGGAAGTAAAATAATGAAACTTTAACATTGGAACTATCGGTGAATAAAATCGTAGCCGGTGAGAGGGTCAAAAAGCGAGCGTTTAAGGTTAAAAATGGGCATGAGCGAGAAGGGGAGAAAGAGGAGAAAGTCGAGTTTTCCCCTTTTCACCTCTTTTGAATTTTCATTTGATTACATTTCATATGTTGTATCTGTAATTACAATGCAAATTCAAAATAATAATGTATGCTATTAGTAGTGTTAGTGCTAGTTGTGTGCTAGCTGCTAGATGTGTTGTTATGAATAAATTCATAATATTTGATTGTGTATATTCAATTCACAATTCAATACACAATTATTATGCCACGTGTAACATGTAGTGAATTGCAAATTGGCAAAGTCCCCCTCAGCTCAACGCGGTACAACGGTACAAGACTAACACATTCAGTAATTCATTAGTAATTTTACTCTAAACTCTAATTACTAATAAATGTTTAACTACACATTATTCATCAGTTATTAATTAATGGGATTGGATAGAACATAGGACTATATACTCATATGGCACTCACTGAGTGATTTGATTACATTACAAATACAGAAAGTGTGAAAAAAACGATAAATACAAAATAGGTTTTGATCGCATGGAAAGACAATGAATTGGAATGACTGGCAATATTGTTATCATTTGTCACTGAATGTACAATGCGAAAATTATTATGCCTTTCATGGACGATCTGATTAAATATTTTCAACTACAACGTCCGCAGGATCAATTAACATTAAATTTTGAACATCGATGAACATTGTCAGAACCAGAGAGATCTTGCAAAATATCACGTTGTAAACGTCAAACGTTGAAGTCAGGTCGCTGGCATTCGTACAAATTCAAAATTGTTATGTTCTGCTTTTATTACTTAAATATTAATACTTATTACATACTTTTAATACTTTTGGCATATATATTGATAATATTTTGCCTTATTTCATATCTTCTAAGTATTGGAGGCTTGTTAGGGGGTGGGCCTCGTAGGAAGTTAAGTTACGTATGAAATCGGAACAAAGGATTCCGCGGCTCTGTCAATGTAATCCCACCTAAAAATCAACACCGGTTTCTCACAGAATGTTTCATGTTTCCTATTCCCCCAAAAAAGCATACTCCAATAGTCGGTTGCTTTTTATGTTGTAAGTTCATTCATTATTTTTGCAGTTTTGCCTAGTGGAATTGGAATGCGGAGAGGGGAAGGAGGAGCTGAGGGGTGTTTACTTGCTAGGATTTAAAATGCGAAATTTCGACTATTTGCTCTTTATTTTAAAAAAAATTACAATTTCCGTCCCAGAGGCAAGCGGATGTTGTTCAAGTTGGTATAATAGAAAAATTAAAATCAATTAAAAGAAAATTATTATCAAGAAGCAATTCTTTGCCAATGATTATCTTAACTCGATGAGCAGATATCCATGGCCCCCCCTCCAGTCCTGGGAATGTTCAAATCAGATCTGCTCCTGCTTGTCTATCAAATTATGTGAATCTAGTAGCTCTTCTGCTGTAAAGTGAATTGTTTCGGTTACTCCGTTTGACTGTGAACAGGGAATATTAAATGCAAAATGGTCCTTGGTTGGTGATTTGAATATTTGCAGCAGTTTTTGAATGAAATGTGAAATGGAGATGAAGATATCAAACAAAACGTGCCATTCTTCAATCCACAATTAATAAGCCTTTGATTTGTCTCGAGTCTGATACAAATGGCCTCTCGTATTGAGAAACCCATATAATGTCCAGTTCTTGTCCTGTGTACTGAAAGAAATTATCGAATTATGAATTAGGAGAGTTTTTCATTTTTTTACAGCCAAATTCACATAATTGGTACTGAGTACAGAGTACCGTGTGACGATGAGGTTTTACAAGTGAAAAGTGACCGGCGGGGACATGCTTCTTCTGCTCCCGTGCCACTGCAACTGACTTTTGTGACTTGCTTGCACTTTGCAGCAACTTGTTTTTTATTGTCATTCATTCCATATTCAATATTTCATTTTTGCAATTTATTTGTGAACTTAAAACTCCGGACACTGCTCCTGCCGATTCTGAATTTGGAATTATATAAGTACAAAGTCTTAACATTCAACATTGGTTATAGACAAAAATCAAATACTGAATACAGAATACTCAAAGCACAAAGTGTCAACTCTAAACTCATAGCACATACAGCACAACTTCAGACTTACAAACTTTGAGCACTCGTTCAGTCTGACAAACAGTACCATTCACCATTAACAATAAAATACACATTCGCATTCTAAATACAATCCACAATTTAATATTCAATATTTTTTCTAACAATAAACACCGTAAGTTCAGTGATAAGTGTAGAGTGTGAAGATCTGATAAATCTTGAATCTGATCCGTAATCACATCATTAATTAATGAATTTTGAACAGTTATAGTTTCCATAATTAATTATGAATTAGTTGGTAAGTTCATCAGAGAGAAATGACGGGATTCGGTTCACATATGCAGTTTTGCACTTAACAATCCATGATTTAATAAATTTCTCCTTGGTCTCCCGTGTCAGTTTCCTGTGTCCTGCTCCTGCCTGATTAAGTTTAAGGCTTCCCCAACACAAAACCAGAGTCTAACGTCAAAGTCTTATTTAAAATAAATCTCAGACTTATGAGCTTATGACATGTTGACATGTGTTAAAGCAAATCCTCCTACAAGTTAGAATATCTGTATGTGATATTGTGATCTGAGATTAGAGATGTATCGTATTATAACTTATAAACCCCACATAGATAGGCACATACACATTTAATAATAATTGATCCGTTTCTTATTCTTACTACAAAGTTTAGTTTGAGTCTCCGTTTGTCTTTTTTGATAAACGTGAAATATGTATATTTTGTTGAGTAGTGCTTATCATTATCTTCAGACTGTGTCGTTGGCTTTATCGTTTTTTATGTTCACAGGATCTCATCACCCCAAAAATAATGATATTCTGTTTGTTCATTACAGTTCTAAAACAGATTCATGAGCCTGTTGATACAAAACAAAAAGAAGCAAAGTCGACTGTGCGTAACAGAGATCCATCTCCCTGTCCATGTCCTGTACACTATTCGAGCGAATTCCCTAAAGGGCTAACAAAAAGAAGACGTGCTAATAAGAAAAGGGAAATGTCTAAGAAAGAAGCTTCTAGTAGCGGCGATCCAAATCGTCTTCAACAATTAATGAAGGAGCCAAGCCTGATACGCGATCCTAACAAGGACAAAATAACGAGCATGGGAATAATAAAGGAAACTAAGAATATTCAGACTTCGACCGGTGGTAAGTGTTTTACCTTTTTTACTGGCTTAAAAATGGCTACAAATGTAAGGAGAGCGGACTAATTTTTAAATCCCCAACTTGAAATTCTTAGAAATCAACCGGACAAAAAAAGTTGCATCCACATGTGAGAACGGAGTGACTCCAGCTCCTCGTGGTCCAGATCTTGTGGTACTAAAAGATTAAAGATTACATTTTCATGTTTAAAAAATGTATCTACGTATTCATGATTTAGCGTTTTACTTTTCAGTGCGCAATTGATGATGAGGTTTGTTGTGGGGAGGGTGAGCATTATGAGTGTGAAAGGCACTCTCATTCCTGCGTAGATGGTATGCCCCCTGACGCCCCCTGCGACTGCTGTAAGTCGAAGGATACAAAACGTTGTAAATTTATTTTTTGTTATTTTTTTTATATTATATTACTTAATATTTTTATGAGAGTTGAAACATTCTATTAGTTCTATGTGATGTAATGATAGGTCGACATGGTCATACGCTATCTTCACTAATTCGCACGGACGATTGCAAAAGCTGCAATAGGAATGTGGTGAGAGTTTAGCCTTTTACAAGTTTTTCTGTCATAACATTTGTCGTATATATTTGTCTGTTTTTAATTGAAGAGTGGGTGTCACGTTAGTCCAAAATATCCTCAAATGCGACAACGAATGCTGAAAGCACTCAACCAAAGACGTGATGAAGAAGCAGACAATTCTTCGAATACTAAATCTACAGTAAAAAAAGAAGTCATAACAATTAACCGTACTCCTACAACAGAAGATGTAGATGCCCTTGTGCGAATGATCGAAGGCACAGGAATTGCAGCTGATCCTAAAAAGGCAGCGAAAAGAGCTCGACAAAAAGAGAAAAAGGTAAGTAGTTCAATCACACCTGCTGCAAACAGTATGCATGCTCGTGGATATTATATAATTCAGCATAACTCATTGGAAAACTTAAACATTCTCAGTTACAAATTAAGATTGACGAAGAACGAAAGCGTGAAGAGGAAGAAAAACGAAAATTAGAAGAGGAAGAGCGGATTCGTAAGGAAAAGGAACAACAGGAAGAAGAGGAAAAGCTTAAGGCCGAAGAATTGAAAAAGCTATCAAGAAGAACGAAGAAAAAAAATAGAAAGAAGCGGAATGCCGCCAAAAATGCCGAAGCTAATTCAGTAGGCATATCATCCGGATCTTCAGATGCTGTAGCTGGACAGTCATTGCAAACGCCCATCGTCACCTGCAATAAAGTTTCAAAAGATCAAAATCCAGGTACTCGAATTAATTTATGTGGAAATTCGATTCCATCTGGGACGGCTTTGGATGGGCCTAACCAGAATCCAGTACTTGCTAGTACTGAAAAAACATCTGACATGGTTACCATCCGCCGCCACCCTTCCCAACCGGAAAGTGTAGTTACAATTAGTCTGAAAGGTAAACATGGAGGGGAAGATCTGCTTTATTACCTCATCAATGGTCAAAGTGAGTAGTTTTCGAAGAAATGTAGCTTAAATTGTTGCGTTTCGAAATTTTAAGATTTTCGCCGTTGTTTTGGGCAAAGCTTATTGCTTCATATTTAGTCTTAACATAGCCATGTGATTTAAATAACGAATCGTTTCGATTTTTGACCATTATAAAAACCATGCATCTAATGCACCTTGCATCCATGCTTAAATTCATTAACAATTTCTAGTTTTCGTTTTGAAATCAATGAAATCATCAATAAGCAGTTGTTGTATATTTTAACTTTTAACAGTATTCAAGAACGACCAAACGAGTCCTAAGGCATCTCCGAATAATTGTAAAGACGAAGGCGAGACCCCTAAGCTAAACAAAAAGAAGAAAAAAAATAAAACAAAAACATCCAGTGATAATAGCACAGAGAAGACTGTCCCTGTTCTGCCGAATGGTAATGGCGAAACAAAGGAATTCCATAAATTTCCAAGAGACTATACTTATGCAAACGCAGACGGAAGAGATGATATTGATTTAAGTAAGTTAAAACTTCCTCCTGGGATAACCATTACGAAAGTTAACAGTCTAATTGATCAAGGTAACCGACTCATTTTCGGGGATTGTGTGTTTTAGAGCTTTTAGCGTAGAGTTAAACTACATATATAATTATTATCATTTAAGAGGATTTTGTTTATCCTTTTAACTTGGGATTATGTAGTTTTAACTCATTTTATACTTTGTATTAATATTACGAAATTGATACATTGTAGGTAGAAGAAGGACTACAGTAGATTCAATATCGTGCAATAACATCTTGTCCTCCGTGAAAGCGTCACATACGTTGGGATCTGGATCTAATAATTGTAATCGTGCGTTTGACTCAAACTCTGGTGTTCTAAACTGTGATACAAATATGATACACCAGTGTATGAGAGAAGAGGATTATTTTATTCCAACTGAAAATGAAGAATTCGAAGAGGTAAATGTTGAATATTAATGGATTATGGATTAAATCGTAATTATTTGTCTGAAAACTTCAAATTATAATTTGCACTTAAAGGTTATTTCAAGTAAAACTCGAAGAAAACGTATCAAGGCGGCAAAATCGAAGGAATTTGACGGACCACCAGATGATTCTGAAAGTGTAAGATCCAGTCCCAGCAGTGGTATTTCTACGACTTACTACTCCCGACGAACTGGTTCCAGTTGTGATAAGGCTATTGAAAATGGTCTAAACAAGAGATCGAATGTTGCAAAGAGCGCTCAACAAAATAAGCAGGGAAAATCCTCTCATTCCAATGGCACATCAAAATACTTGAGCGGCCTTGAAAAAGGTATTCCAACATGTCCTCGACGGGATCAGTATCATCGAGGCGGCGACGTCTACGGTGGACCTATGACCATGGGAGCTAATGTGATGCCTAGAATTGCGCGAGCTCATGCCAAAATCGTAGAAAATATGGTTAGTTTTGCCAACGAGCCACAGTCTTCCTCGGCGTCGGGAAGTAGAAGCACGTGTTCCTTTGAGAGGAATGAAAATAGTAAATATATACCTGATTCCCCAACTAGATATAAACAAATTAATAATAATACTGACCATCCAAATCAACTACCCAATGAGGTATCACAACCTGTGATGGAGCTCTCTGAAAAGGGTCATTCTATGAGTCAATTGGGTCTCAAACTTTGGGACCATGTAGACAGCTCATCTTCACGGGGGAAATTTGTGCGTCAGACCGATGCCAAGGGCGAGTCATGGAGTCCATGGAAAGATTATAGTTGGACGGAGGGCTCAACTCCTGAAAATCCATCCCCGCGGTTCGGTATCGATTCAACACCAGTTTCCCAATGCACATTTCCATTCCAAGAGTTATCAAGTCTTAAATCAGGAAAGAGTCCAATCCAGCGACCGGTCCCAACAACACCAGAAATTTACGAAACGGCAATGAGTGCAAACCAAGACTTTTCACCGAAATTAAGCAATGCCTATGATTATAGTACGTCCTCCTATTTCGGACAGACCCAAACCAGATCTCATCCTAATCCAGAGGATATGAGTTTTAAGCGTTCATTTGATCTGACCCTCAATGGAACTCCCCAAAATCTGAAACTTTCAGGTAGTGATACTAGATACGATTGCGCTGACGAACTATCTGGTATAAATAGGCTACAGCTTTCTGATCGCACTCCTCCAAACAATTTATATAATCTAAATATAATGAACGAAACAGCTGGATTTGGTCGCAATGATAACGTTTACGAACCAAGGCAGTTAGACCATTCGTTTGGAACGCTGCCAAGTTGTACTCCAGATTTTACGTCAATCCCTGCTAGACCAAGTTCAACCTATTCTAATAATCGGCAGTGGAATGCGTTTACTGGAACAACATCGTCTCAACTTGAACAAGAAATGCAATACGGTCAAACACATCTCAATACAAGTACTTCTATACCTCCGCCTCCAAGCCCACAAAGTCAGACCCACTGGCCAATGAATGATGCAATCGCCATTGGTGAGAGTAAAATAAAATTCAATGCTGACATTCTTACATTAAACCTTTTTTCAAATTTTAAACTATTTTTTTCATTCCTTAGTTAATGAACAGCGACGATTAGGAAGATCAGAGCAGCTTCCTTACAGCGTTGGACAGCCAAATAATAGCGAGTCGTACAAGGAGGCGGATCATCCAAATGCACAAGTTTCTCCGCGTCTTCCAGAAATGTCATCGTCGGCACGCATGCATTGGAACAGTGGAGCAACCCAATTCATTCACGACTTCACAAGTATGAATCACAATTATATTACATGTCATTCTCGTTTTATTTGACAACTCATGTTTTTGTCGGATTTTTGTTGCAGATGGTGCTCACCAGTAATGAAATGAAAGGACATTAATAGTTACGGATTCCGTTTTTGTAACTACATCATAGACCACCGACTGGTCACCATCATCTACCTACATCTCTCTGTTGTAAAATGTTCACATTGTAGTAATTGTTATCTACTGTGCGGGCTCGGAACTTGTATTATTGCTTATACTTACATAGCTAATTAATTGTAATTTCGAGGCGTATCAAAATATTTAATGTATACTGCGACTGCCTCAATTAAGTAAAATGCGATTTAGAGCGTTTATGAATATACTTCTAATAAATATACTGTGTATTATAAATTCAGAGGACTGGAGTGTTTTAAGACCTCTTCTCTTAGATACTTTCAAATGTAAACTGCTAGAACCCCTAATTCTATTTAAATACTGTATTGATTAAACGGTTGGGCCATCGAATCTTGGTTGTCTGGTCAGTGACGGTGGTGAAATATAAAATAAATTTGAATATTTTTATATGAACCTGGTTGAGAAACCGCTTGTATTTCATAAACGGTGTGGAATAGTAACTATTTAGCACCATATACGAGCGATTCCCTGCTCCCTATCCACGGGAGCCCGTATCCCTCATATATGTATTTAGTATTTAGCACTATATAAATTCGCAAATTTTGAACCTACAGTTCCGTTGAATATAATATTTTCTAACAAATAGCCGACACAGAAAATACGGACTTCTAAGTGTATTTCTAAAATATCTATTTCTATTGATGTTGCTATATAGTCAAAAAAATTATTTTTAGAATTTATTGATAGAACGATTTCCAATTTAGAAAAAAAAAAGTGAAAAAACCGATTTTACTGTTGGGTAGAGAACTGGAGCATAATGCCTTCAAAAAGCTAATTAGTGTTGGCATCGATATATTGTTTAAATAGGTAAATGACTTAAATTTTCCACGGCCATCATTAATAAAAATAACCATTACAGGCAGAACAAATAAAGATAATCTAATTGGTTACCAGCTACCACTGCAGGGTCACACATGACATCTAGAAAAATGGGTAATTGCTTGTTCGTAAAACGTAGAATTTATTCAGATTCGGTATTTCTTACATTGCATTGCGTATGATTCTTAAATAATTCGATATTATTTGTAAAAGAGTATAAATCACAAGGCACTAAATTTAAAGTTTAATTAACGCACTGGAAATTAGATTGCATTACTAAGGCAGTTTCATTACTGATTAGCAAACGTTCTACAACACGATTTCGTACTAAGCTAATATTTGTTGGATTGAGATTATCGGGATTAATAGTTTTGGCAAACGTTTAAGATAAGCACGTATTATTGATTTCCATAAGCATACGAACTTACGAACACCCCAGAATGAATACACTAAGGTTGTACTTGGACGTCTCGTGAGTATTAAGAACTAGTTTGAGTAGACTTGGTGACCATTTTTCCACTTTGACTTGTTTGGGTGGACATATTGGTTTTTGTGACATCATTATTTGTTAGTCGGCTTTTTAACTCGCTGCACCGTTTTTCCGACTTTTGTAGGGCGTCGTTGTGGCATGCCCATTGATACCTGAAAAAAATTGAAATACGTATATTATTGGTTTCAAAACGGTAGTTTAGGGTTTCTAATTCGTAATTTCAATATTTTCAATAATTGGGCCTTACTCAGCTTGTGCATTACTTATATTAAGTCCCTCTCGGTAGAGAATTAGCATATTCTCCCTAGTTTCCTGTTCTATAGTTCGAACTTCAGTCCGAAGACGTCGATTCTCGCGATTTGATGCATATAATTGAGCAGTCAAGCTAGCAATATTAGCTGCATACGACTTATTCTGAATGACAGTTGAAACATCTATCAATGCATTTTCTTTATCATTGTCACCGTCAAAGTTACTTCCATCTTCATTATCCACTACGTTAGATCGAGCTTTTGTTTTCTTTGTTGACGGGGGAACTTTTTGTGGCTTTTCAACCAATTTAGCAACACAAATTTCTTCACTACTATAACTGCACTCTTCTTCATCTTCTTCCAATACGTCCTCTAAATCTCTGCTACTATGAAGGAAGCTACTGTGGTTCATTATGCTTGGAATAACAATTTTTGGAGCCTCTGATGGTCTAAAGGCTACGATCTGCAATTGATAATAGACAAATTTATATTTCAACATTAAGTATCACATTAGGTAGTAGTTAGTTTATAATTCTTGATTGTTCGTACATTGCTTGCAATCGCAGAATTTTGTAAAGTCTGTATTGTGGACTCAATCATAATTGGGTTCGGGTTGACATTGACTATCATAGCAATGTGAGTTGAACTCTTAAAGTAACCCTGAAAAATACGAGTCAGCTTGCTCTCGCGAAAGGGGATTTTTTCAAGAAACGATTGACGTTGATTTGGCTTTCCTTGTTTTTCCCTACATAAAAACATTTAGGCAATAAATGTGTGAGTCGAATATAAATTATTGGTCACAAACACTCGACTCGTTCCCAATGAATTTTTTATTATTAGGTAATTACCTGATCATACGGATGACCTTAAGTAAGGACAGTAATGACTTGTTGATGTTACTCGACTCTTGCAACATTCCACCCTTATTCTCTGTTTGAGATATTCGTTCAACTCCAGCAAGATCACAAAATGTCATTCTACAACCATGTTCAGACAAATAGTTGTGTAAATAAAACACGAATAAAGATGTACTGTTCAGTTTAAGAAATAAATCTATCAAACGATCGAACCTGTACGTCTGCATGGGAAAAACCACTCCCTTTGTTACCCCTAATTCCACCACTCGTATTGTAAAAAAACAATGAGATCGGCTTGAAAATTTATTAAGCTTGGTAGATCCCATCTGTAATTTTTTGTATCCAGCAACATAAATTCCATAAGCTTCCTCTTCGTTGAAAACTGGAAGTTCCGTGACATCTAAGCATAACGACTCTTATAAGTCAACACTAGATTTATCCGAGTGATACCATTGTTAAACCAAAAGATTCGTACCTCTCATGTAAGCATGTCCACCCTTATCGGCCACAACTTTGAGGTCCTTGCGCTTGCGTTTACAGTTTTCAACGTTATCTAACAGATCGTAACATTTCTCATTATAAAGCTCCACAAAGGACACCCACATACAGACCATATTTGACTGGGCTCCGTCATAGGAAGGGTACTCTCCAACGTTAAACGGCGTGCCTGTATAAATGTAAATATAATTTAGAAAATCTAAGTACATATACTTAGATCAATAGACAAATTCTAATTTAGCGATTTATCTAAACTAAAATAGCCTTACCGCTAACATACTTGAAGGACCCACAATGTGAAGATGCCAACGACGATGCCATGGAAGAGCGATGTTTCATTTCAGAAGTTTTAGCCTGTACGAAAAGTTACATACTTATTTATTATTATATTTATTTGTATATATATACCTAAATAAAAGTTTATTAAAATTTAAGTTAAGTAATACTAACAGCAGCATCCATTAGAATCTTCTTCTTGTGCTTAGCAAGCTTCTGTTCTTCTTCGTTAAGAGCTCTCGTGCTTTCATACATGAATGGCTGAATATCAGCACCTTTATAGAGTCGGTCCTGGAAGCGACTAAAGATTTGATCTAAAGTTCTGGGAATTATTCCGTATTGGTTGTGGCGACCTACGCTCAGAAATTCATTTTATACCTTACAAAGTGTTTGTTGTTACCAAGGCAAATGTCAATTATTAATTCTTCAAACCAAAAAAAAATATTACCTTGCATGGTGTACGTTTTTCCTGAATTTGTTGCGCCATACGAAAATACAAGACAATTTTCTCCTCTTTCTAAATATTCCATCATCGGTGCAATGGCTTGTTCAAAAACAGTCTGTTGTGAGCAGGAAGGATCAAGTACTCGTGTAAATTTATATTCAGTCTTCTTTGGTAATCGAGGCACTTTCATTCCTGGTGCGACCGAATTAGCAACGATTGTTCGTTCATTAATGATTGTGAGGATCTATAATGATAAAACATTTTACCATGTATGAATGAAGTATAAACAAAGCTTTTACGAATTTACTTTGGTTTGGACATTTCACTTCACAAGTTACAGGAAGCACATGAAACAATATATGTATTATTATTTATTATGATAAGTTAAATGTGAAATGTAAGCTCAAGTACCTCAGGTTCACCCTCTTCGATGTCATAAGGCCTAATCCGCAAGTAAGTTTTAATCGGTTCCGATTCAGCCTCTTCTTCAATGAACTGTGAATCCAAACAACGTACCACTTTTTCGTCGAATTTGCCAACGACTGGAGGATGGGCGGCTTCTAAGTAAGACGGCCTTTGATTACGCAAATCGAAAGGAGGAGAGTAGCTCGAATCTTCTTCACTCTGTTCAGGATCCATATTCAGACTTTGATCTACAATTAAATTATTCAACATAAAAAATATTGACTATATTCAATATTGTTCTATATACGAATTTACAAATGTCAAATAAATCTTCAATTTAATAACGTGATACAAAATTACTATTACAGTTGCAATGTATGTTGCTTAAAGATTGCCGAATGAATAACGTGTAACTTTTGCAGGATTTTTGACAATATAATACTTGACGTACTTTCTATACAGCGTTGAAAATAATTTAATATTCAATATTTTAAAAAATCTACAATACACAATACCTAGAATTGCTATGACTTTTGACTTTGACTCTGTAAACTTTGAAAGACAGAAACACCTGTGACCTGTGACCTGCAGGACAAGATGTAAGAAGACTATACGATGAGCAATGCACAATGAATGTTGCAATACGTGACAAAAGATAAAAATGTACTATCGACCGACAAATATAGTCGAAGTCAGTGTCATTCACTGTGCACTGCCTTGCGATTGGAGTGTACAGTGTACAGTGTGTAGTGCACAGTTCCAGTCACAGCCAGTAGTCAGCCAAAGTGCGAGTGAGTTTCGGCTGCTGCTGGAGGATGGAAAATGAAAATAACCGATTCCGTTCCCTCAATAAACAAGGAGAGAAAAACCAAAGCTCCGTGTGTTTTCAAGTGAAGCACTGAAACTGAACTGCCACTCGTTTTTTCTACCAACTCCAATCCCGCTAATCCCTTCCCCGCTCCTTTTCACGAACATTCCAGTACTCTATGTCTTCTCTTTCTCTTTCCTATTTCATAAGGCGAAAGAGGGCCTCCTTTTTTACTCTCTTTCCCCAGCTCCAACCTGTATTACTGTATTCCCAAATTCATAATTGGAATTATAGATTTCATTTAGACGCTGCGCTGGTGGAAAAACCTTTGCAACCGAGTGATAAGGTTGCCGGGAATTTTTTGGGAAAAATCGGGAAATCAGAAAAATCTATTAAATTTGTAGGGAAATTTCCCAATTTTACATGAAATTGTTTGGGAAATCGGGATTGGTTTCTTTTAAATTGGGAAATCAAAGCAATTTTGTAAGGCCAATTTTTTTTACCAAAATTTACAAATTTCCTGATTTTTTTTTACTTAAACGAGGTCCCCAAAATCGGGATTTTTTTGGGTTGCCAGGAAGTAATAGTTTTTTTCCACCAGCGCATTTAGAAGCGTTTCAAGGCAACTTATCATACAGTCACTAATCAGAATAGTTCAGTTTGAATACATTGCAACTGTAATGTTGTATTATTTTTAGACTTGAAAACGTTCTAAGTTCTACACTAAAGAGGGGAGGAAAGCCAGATTTAGATAGCAAATTTTTGCTAATTTTGTTGTACCATTATTTTCTACCTTTCAATCAGATTCGAAATTGTCAAGATAATTGAGGTAAAAGGAAGCACGCGGGAGGTTTTTTTTACCATAAACGCGGTTGAACCTTGTTAATGACAATGAGAAACCGTTCCATTTGGTTTCTAGTTGCACTGCAACACCATAGAGGGAAGGTCCTCGTCTTCGTTCCTCCCTGTTGCCTGTCTTTGCATTCCAAATACAGCTTTAGAATTGAGGCGACTGACTTTCTCTTTCTCGTTCCTATACTTGCTGTAGATTCAGTAGATTATTAAGGGGTGAAACCCCTTACTGTGAAGACTCGGTCCGTCCGTCTGTCCGTTTATGCTCTAACTCTCGAACGGTTGACTTTTTTAAAATCCTTTTTTCGGGAACCCAGTAATAACTGTCCAGCGGGTGCCGAGTTCGTTTGAGGGTTATGTAGGTCAAAGTTTAAGGGTGTACGGTCAAAGGTCACAATCTTTTTAAACAGAAACCCTACGTTTGTGATACGTTGTTCGAAAGGTACGTTCAAGTGCTTTACAGCAATGTATACGATTTTACTCTATGGTTGTGGGAATTTAAGATTTTTGAATAAAACGACTCCCAGGTGTCGGAAAACTACGCGAATGTTATTTGACGTCTTATTGCGGATAGTTTCACCCCTTTTCGATGTGCGTTTACAACGGTTTATTTATATGATAATTAATATAATAATAATCCAACAATTATTATTTTTAAGTGTTCTCAAGAAGAGATTTCTTAAATTCTTTCCTCTGTATTTATAATTTAGTAGACATGAAGGCAGTCAGCTCAATACAAAAGCATGTAAATTTCTACACAGATTTTTAAAGGGTACTTTTTATGTCTCGAGGCTTCTGTATAATCTGTATTCGATATAATTAAAAAAATATGTAATTATTGTTATAAGCGGTTTAAAATAAAATCGAATTTGTCTCATTTAGACAATAAATCGTATTTTATAAATTTAGTTTCTACAATGACTTTTCAATGCCTATTTGCTCAAACAAACATAAAATTAAAGTAAAAGTATTATGCTAGTTGAAATATATTTGAAGTATTTACTAAAAAGTGTTGTAAAATAGTAACATATAATTCAGTTTCATTTGATTTTTTAAATGCCCTTAAATCTACTGCTGAAGTAATCACATAAATTACTCTGTGATCATTAGGGACAACCAAAATTCCACATAAGATCAAATATAATGAAAAATATGCACCTTAAAAGAGTATGCAAGCGAAACACAGCATAAACGTCGTTGATTATGCAATTTGTTAATACCGGATCATATATATAACTAAAATCTAAACGCTAAAAGTTGTCTGAATGCAGTCATTTTAATTTGTAAAATTTCCTCCAATAATTAATGCATTAAATACAACATACAATCCGGTGATGTAAAAGTTCACAACTACTAACATTCAGGAGTTATTCTAGTTAGATTTTCTCAAAAATGAGTTTGAACTAACAAGCCAGGCAGATTTTTTTGGAAAGTTATCTTTCCAAATATTTAGCCTGAATGTGCATAAATCTTCATTATCCTGAAATCAGAGATATCGATACTCTGAAAGATGAAAACAGCCAAATATGCAACTAAACAGTAAAAATGAACTACATAAATGATGCCCTACTATATATAATTCTAGTCTCATGGCTTTAGGTCCAACAGTGATAATTGCATTTTGGCAATATTATTTAATTTACTATTTAACAGTATGTTAAATCCATAAATTAGGATGACTTTACCGGCTTATCTTACTGTTCAGAGGACGATTATCCAATTAGCGAACAATTTTCAAATCAGAAAATCCAGCCCATTTTGAACCAGAGATTAAAAAACTCAAAATTAAAATCCTCGTGTATTCCGTAGATTTTATTAGCAAATTTCTTAATGAGGGGCCGTGGTTTTGGAAAAGTTATCAACCTCGAACGAAGGTAGTTGAAACGTAGTTGGAATGGGCGATATTTTTACGAGATCTTTCCTCGACTTTCCCTTACATAAAGCCATTAGCATTACGATTCCTTAGAGATGAGAAGAAACGGTTGGTCGATTAAATGGAACTTATTGCAATTTCCACGTCATTTTCTATCTTCTCTGGAAGAAGTACATTTGTGGAGAGACTCGGCAGATGTTGTACCGAATAAATACACTTCTAGGCCTTCTTCTCCCATCCTAATAGCCGTTTATTACCCTGAATTATTATTCACATTGTTTTTACGGTCCCTTTGCCTCCCTTCTCTTTAAAGACACGGTTAAAATATCCAACAGATCTGCAGAGACTCATTCCATTTGCATTGTATTTCGAAATGTGGTTGCCCTTTTATATATATAAAAACCGTTTCACCCCGATGCGGTGTGAGTTTCTGTTCCATAATCCCATCCCTTTCCTTTCATTTCTGGGCTTTTAAACTCCGCAATCCCCACAGGTACTCAGAATTGGCTATCTCATTTCAGAAAGATAATAATCGTAATTTATCATGAAGATAATAATGATGAGAGCGTTATTTTTAGGATATTCTCTCCCTAAAAGGGTTCCATTTTTTAAATGTGTTAACCGTGCGCACAGCTATTATTCCAAGAAATTGTTCTGCTTCTTTAGAAAGAAGGCGGGTCTGGCCAAGAAGACATTTTTAGGCTTTCCAAACGCACTAACAATAAAAAGGTTACAGTTTTTAATAGTTCTGTTTGTTAAATTGAATTTTAAATTATGAATTGATTTTCCACAAAAAACGAATGGAAGTATACCAGATTCATAATTGGAAAAAAAATTTTGGTACGTCTTAAAAGTCGCATTCTTGGACATTCCAAATATCCGTTGTAGCAATGCTAATCTAAGTACATTTGTGCCTAGAGGATTACATCAACTGAAGGAGATACTTAAGCAGAGAGGTTTAGAACAACAATTCCAATCGATTTAGGTGAGTGCTTGCTATGATAATGCTCAAGTATTTGTAAGTGTTTGTTTGTGGGGATTTAAAGATTAGCCGACAATATTTACAGAAGTAATCCAGACAAAAGTGTATAAATTTCAAATCCATTTCTAAGCAGAGGGAATGAGGAAAAGTGGAAAGAAGATTGTTGAGGTTACCGCATTTCAAAGAGACAATGGATTTCCAATAGCGGCTTGTTTAACAGATTATCAAAACCTACAACAAACACGATTCCATCCACCATTATTTCATGCAAAGTGTAACTGAACAAAATCCAAGGGCCTAAATCTTATCATCCCATTCTTCGATTTCCTTTCAAAAAGAGAAGCGTGTTTCCACAGATAATTACTCCACCTTGTATCAGATACGGATCTTCGGTTACCCAAACCTCCGATAATGTAACCTCTCTTCAATTCGGCAGAAACCCATCCAAAACCAACACCTAAAAGCAACTCCAAATAATACACTTTTAGATTGGATTCTTTTAGACCCCTTCTCTCCATCCCTTGCATTATCGTTACTTTAAAAGGGTCTGTTTATGAAAGTTGGGAACTGTTTCCATTGATTTCTCCTCCCTTGAAGGGCTGACCACAAATCAGGGTCTCAAGAATAAGTTACCTTATCAATAGCATCCTCATCCCCTTTCTAAATGGCCCAACAGAGACGATTTCAAGAGGAGGAAGTGGGATTTTCTGCAACAATCTCCCTCTGCCTAACTCTTTCCATTTCTATCAGGAGGAACAGATGCTCTTTGAGATGGAAATGAGAGAGCTAAAGCATTATGATCATCCCTCGGAGTAGGAACGTTAAGAGAAAGGGATTTTGAAGTAGTAGGAGTAGGAGTGAGTGAGATGTGAAAGTAAAAAGGACTCCGGATGTCGTTTTAGTAAAAGTGTCTAAAAGGAAAAGAAATGGGAAAAGAGGATCCTCTGGTCTTCTCTCAGTTCTGGATGGATCGGACGGATGGACAAAGATGAAATGGGTAGGTGGAGGAAATTAGATAAGTTTCATTCAATTCAGGGCACATGGGGTATAATGCCATAATGGCATTATATAGGATCCTGTAAGTGTAAAGCAGATATGGTAGGGAGTCTAATATCTAACATCCTTATCGCCACTAGGCCCCTACCCCTCTAACCGAATGAATAATGCAAAACCTTGGGATGTGACTTTTCATTTGGTGTGAAATGGACGCAGGAGAGTGTGAGAGAGAAAGGAAAATGAGATTTCGTGAACGGAATTTCATGAGATTGGATGAAGGAGAAGAAGTAGTAGTTGGGATGATAGGGCTATACTTCTCTATACATGTCCTCAACTTTTGCACGTTTCCCGTCAAATCCTCCTGTCCCTAGTTGTCTATAGACGTGAGATTCGGAGGATGAGGTGAAGAAGATTGGATACTGATCTAGAGGGGATTTTATTTCAAACTTTCACCGACACACACACACACATACACAGCTCAAAGATTGACTCTGAAAAAAGCGAGACGCCCAATCCAAGTCCTTCTTGGCTGGTGGTGGTCGTGGTTTGTGGTATGGTGGTTCGGGTCGGAGAAAGAGCGAGAAAAAACAAACTACATCTAATACGGATCTACTTCATACATCCAGACAGCCTATTCCCGAGTGTCTACTATTTTTCTTCACGTATTTGAAGACTTTCTTCCCTCTCGGTGGAGATTGGAGGCGCGGCAGTTGTTGCTTCCGATACAGAATCCGGAATGATCCTTGGAATCTCGTCAAATCCTATATCCCCTACATATGTTGTCCATGTTCCGAGTCTATGATTCCGATCTCTGATAGCCTTATTATCGTCTAGTCACTGCCAGATTCCTCGTTCAAACCCCATCACTCCTCTCTTTGGTTTTTTTTTTATTCCGTCCCTCCATAGCCATGACTCTGATAGAGATCGTAGTCTTATCATCATCCTATGCAGAGATGTAGAGATGTGGGCTGGGTGTATTAAAGAAGTAATAGGTTATTTTCTGCACGACTGAGCTTTCCAACAGTGTAACACTCCACAACTGTTGGAATAATGTGCTCTTCAGGGACGCATTTTGCATTTCCGTCCCAATCTCAGCCATGACTCTTCCGCCTTGACACATGTAAAGTTCCTGGAGCAGGAACAGGTAATAGGAAAATCATATTCCTGTCATCCCATTTTTCCTTCTACTCTCTTCTTTTTCCAGCAATCTTATCTCTTTTCTTGTACGACTCAAAACCTAAATTTTACTTCCTAGATCTAGCTATTTAATTTATACAGAGCTTTGGATGGGAATCGGGTTCCGTGGGCTTCAGTTCCAGCAGAATACCCGTATGGAATTTAAATATCTTAAATGATCAGAGTAGTAATCAACTAACCATTACTCTTCCGCATTCCGATTCCTTAGAAATGGGCATAACAAGGTGGAAGTACTTAAAATGGAAGCCAATAGCAAGTACTTCGTCTAGTTCTTTTTGAAGTAGTCAAAGAGAGATAGAAATCAAATTAGCCTGAACACATTAGTTGATCGGTGAGAGGAGGCTCTCGTCCTCCTCCTCGTAGGAAGTTTAATTACGGGAGAGTAGCGCTTAAGAAGGGCAAGTGTGTGTGGCATTGCGGGGACACCGGAAACCGGTAAGCTGAGAGGTAATCAAAGGAAATCGGCTGGATGAAATGAAAGAGTGATTCACCAGCCATACTTACTTCTACTTCACCATGTCACTTCCTCACCCTGTTCCTATACATATTAGCATTGAATGAGACCTATCTGTGCCTCCTTTCAGGATGGATGAGAGGGGGAGGGGCAGAGGGGGTCCCGGATTATTTTTCCGGACTAGAGAAAGGTAAAAATGGAAGGTACGACGGATGGAATAGTATGGGAGAGGAGAGACAGAGATTTGGAGGATGAGGATGAAGTCTGGTTGAATTGAGGGAAGAGATTGGTGTTGGGAAATGATACTGGAAGAGTGTCAGTGGAAGAGGATGAAGAATCGGATCGGGAGCTTTATGATGGTTTTGTATGGCTGCTCCTCCCGAAGAGAAAACACAAGGATCCCGGGGGAGACTGATAATTCGGTGTTTGAAAAAGGAGGAACAAGTGAGGCGTAAAATGTATAATTAGGACCGAATCAGAGACGTGCCACATTCGTTTTACCGACCAAGAGAGATCTCTCTGATCCTCTCGGACTAATTTGTTGGGATAGCTTACCTTTCCCATCCGCAATGTGATAGGCCCATTGTTGTCGTGTAGTTTAGAGGGATGATGCGATGTTATAGTCAGGGACAAAGGGACGGATTCCCAATTCCCAGCAACAATGAGACAGCGGGACGGCTTCAATCTTCTCATTTTAGCAACAAAAAATGTTTTTTCGCACCGCTAATCCTATCAGGGACCCCCTACTGTTCTTGTTTAGATTCATCTTTATGCATTTCTGGGAGATTTTGGAAGATTAGGCTCTTCGGGCCCTGCATCAGTGCCCCCAAGTCGTAAGTACCAGGGTAGGTTGAGATTATAGGACCCTTAAGCTTCATGTTACAACTTACAATGTAGTCTTTCGTTTCAATGAAGTTAGTGTCAGTAACAGAGGGGTAGTTACCAGTATGTATGGATCTGATCTGCTGCCGACGAGCTGAGAGTAAAGACTTTTTAATTTATCCTATCTATGATTCCTGATCTTAAACAGATTCTGTCCGTTCCGATCATCCCTTCGTTGTGGATTTTTTGGTTCCTCCATTGTGTATTATACGTTTGATGATACGGAAGAGTGAATTAAGGGTAGGTATCTCAGAATAATGCATCGACAAATGTCGAAATTGAGCTCGCAGATTAAAGGTAATTTTAAAGCTTATGTTATTTTTTACCGACATGGTTTAGGAATTTATAAATTATATTGGGTGAAAACTTACTGACTACCGACCTACAGCAATTGGAAAGCTTCAAACCAGCAAGAAACAATCATTTTTTAATTAAGAAATAAATGTAAATGAGATAAATTTTGAACAATGGTTTCGTCGCAATTAAATCCAACAATGCATATATGGTAAGGAGAACTTTATTATGTCTTTATTAGTGTACCGTAAGTCTTGATTACAAGCCCTGGCTGGGGCTTCTTAAACCTTCCAAAAGGGTTGGGACTTAAATTCTATTTAGTGGGTATCTATATCTTACATGCATTAAAAGCGTTAAGGAACCAGAAGCTTTATTTCGGTATCTAATTTCTTTGTAGGAATTTGAAATAAATCAATACAGAACAATAATTTTTTTTCTCTTTAAAAATGTAAAATTCTAAACAATAAAAAACAATAAATTCGTGGAAACTCATTGTTACAATTACACTGTCAACTGTCACACATTAAAAAAACGCAATTTGAAAAATTCTTTGAAGATACAAAAAATTAAATAACCTAAGATTCGTTTTATCTGGAATAATGCTTGTATGTACAGCGTATATTGGAGGGCTTATTATTGATACAAATAGTCAAAACTAGTGTGTTCTTATTCCAAGTGGTCTCTTATTTCGAGGAGGTTCCTATATATCGAGGTGTACATTTATAATTATGTATCGCAGATACATAATCCGAATGACTTGGTATCCGTCTGTCTGTCCATCTTAATACATTTTTTGACTTCCTAAAATATACTTTACTGTATTTCACTCCCGACTCTTATCATTAATCGGAATGTCCCTCTGCAGATTATGAGCCGTTCCATTCCCGAAAAGACACTTATTCATATAGTTTGTGGCCTGCTAAGCATCATCATTACAGAAATCCCAGAGTTGTAATTTGGAATTAAGCTCGCTCTTCAAGCAGTTGAAACCGCCATAAGAGCCCATAATAAAACCAAACTCTTCATTGCCTCTGCTAAATTCATCCCGATCTAATGAATCCGGGCATAAAAAGGAAAGTTGACTTGTGATCAGAGAGCCGTACCCTTCTCCCTGCAACGAGAGATCAGAGCATCCCATAACCCCATACTTTCCCTCTTCCTTCGATGGAAGATGAAACCAATTTGGTAAAAGTAGCTTTCATCTCATGAAGTAGTAATAATAAATGTGTGATGATTGCCTAGGTGGTCAACTGTGACACATTGGGCAATGAGTTGTGTCAGGAATAATTTGGAAGGGAGTGGTGGTTTTATGTTTAAAAGTTAATGGACCGAGGGATCAAGTGAAAAGGGCTTATCGGGAGGACAAATATGTCTCTATCTCCTGGTTCTAGTAAATGGGAGAGGAGAACAGAAGGAGGACACAAACTATTGAGGGACCCGTTAAAAACCTCAGGGAATTCCATAAAATAAACCCCGGGACTTTTTCGGACAATTTTCGCTCATTGCAATTCCCATTGGTTTTTACTCCGTCTCCTTTGCAGTCAGTCACTCACACTTTCCTCCGTGGCCCATAAACCCATCAACCATTTCTCCGCACTAAAATATTATAAGTCCACATTTAGCCCCTCTGCTGCTACGTGTATCATCATGCAGTGAAAGAAGCCAACTCCTCACCTTTTATCTTTATCCCTTTTATATGGATATTTCTCTCTCCTCTCGCCTTTCCACTTTTCCCCAGCAAAAGCCAATTTCCATCTCGCCTCGCCTTTAATCTCAACTCAAACACTCCAAAAAGTACAAAGGACCATCATCCTTATTGCATGCACTTATGGACCATCCTGGCCTGGAAAAAATCCACACAACTCCACCACCACCATCATCATTTATTTACCAACACAAGGAATTGTTTCATGAAAGGGCCAAGATGTATGCTACTACCTTCCCAGTTTCACACCTTCAAACATGGAGAAAACAGAGTACTCGAGTTGCAGTTCTTTTCAATTTTTTAAACATTTTTTACACGTCTGGAAGGAACATCGAACAGTGCTTTTTATAGAGACATTCTTGGGATTGTTGTAATAGGAACCGGTTGTTTATTTACAGGACCAGTCCAGCCCCCCTTGAATGGGATAAAAAGTAAGCGGAAGCGCCTAATAAGGAGGTACACAGAATGTGCAATGGGAATGGCTAGGGAGCCCATTCAATCCCGAATAATATTGGTTAGGATGATCATTGTTGAGGTTCTTTACAAACAATATCAGTCCAAGCAATTTGGGGAGAACAGATTTATTAAAGAGATATGGATTTATAGAGTAAAAACTCTCATGTAACCGATAATTGAAGTACTCTACATTTTTGTGAGAAATGGGGAGGATTGGGATTGGAGGAAGGGACAGATCAAAAGTCCTTTATAAAGACTTGCGGATAATCAAAGCTCGCAACCGAAAAGACTCTGATTCCTTTCCGACTTTGGATGAAATATATTCCAGGAATATATTTATATTTTTATATGCATTTATACAGTAGATGGGAAAGTATCCTTGTCCATTATGGGTAAGGAAGACGGGATGGGGAGGGAAGTGAACGAGGTAATTCTGCTGTGATATAGAGTGTGTATTGAATTGAATGATTATAAAAGCCTTCACGATAATTGGGAAAAGCAAACAAAAGGAATAAAATTCAGGAGGGACAAATCGGAACTATTAGTCAGTCGCTGGTGGTTGATGCTTGATACAGAGACTTATTTTCCTTTTATCCGAGAAATTTTCCAGGGTAAATTTGGCCAAGGAATATTTGGCCAATTTCGAAAAAGTTTCTAATTTAAAAGGTTTTTTGATGTATTCTTGGAGGAAGAAGGTTTTTAAGGATCAAAGCTATAATTTTTTCAAAAAAATAAATTGACCCAAAAAATACGTGTTTTAATATCTGATTTAATCAGCTAATCTTTCAACAAAAAAAGCTTCACAGTTATTAAGACTAAGGAATGTCTGTCAACGACAGCACAATTTTCAGCCACCGAAAACCTCTTATTTACTGGTTTCATAACCCCTTAAAAATGATTTGCCAAAGTGTCTTTATCCAGTTTGTCTATCGCACTCGCCAACGAACCTATACGACAGAAGGGCAGAGAGGATAATAGGTTCAGTATTGATGTAATACGTACCGTACGACCACCATATCAACACCACATTACCAACCGTATGACCCATCAGGGTGGATCAGATCGAGATCGGAATATTATTTTGAGGAAGGAATTGGATAGGCTATTACTAAGCTGAAAATGCATTATCTCCTCTCTTCGCCTTTTATAAAATGGAAAAGAGCTCGTCATGGCGAGAAGTAATTCTAAATTGAAATCAAAGCTGCTAGACATCTAACCTTGTACCAGTGGAAAATAAAACGCGACGTTTTGCATGCCTTTCTTTACAAATAAATATTAGTGTTATGATATTCGTTTCTCAATAAAACCGTACATTTAATTAGTATTAGTATTTAATTCAAGTATTGAGAAGCAATATTGAAATTGTTGTAACTTCCAATCAATTAAAACGCGCACATCGGGAATTTTCTTTAAGAATGATTAAAAAATTTTCAATAGTTTGTAAATAAATCCAAATTTAATAAAAATCACATTTGCTTACATGCTATTCTGCTAATGGTAATAAGTTAAAATAGCAAGAAGCCATTATGACAAAGCGCCACAATGATTTTTGCATTTGACATCAGATAAACACTATTGAATGTTCTGCTCAAAATTAATTTACTATTATCTGTGAACAAACCATTTAAGCGAATATCATAATATTACTTGACTGCGTTACTTGTTCAAAAATTGTTATTTTAAAAAACTCGTCGAAAAGACAGTCGATCATTTAGAGGGTTGACATCACAGGCTCCAAACCCATTTTAAAAAGGCGAGCTAACATTGTGCTCTTTCTTTCTCTCTCTGTTCTGATAATCATTTTTGTGCTTCTCCGGAGGCGATTAATGAGCCGGTTGTTGCATTTTCACCCTCCATCATCCCTTATCTCCCTCACTCCATCTCTATTAGACCCGATACCTCTTAATTAATAGAGCTTTAATGTTCTGATGAGTTCATCCACTTTCACTCATCTACAATCTGCCGTCTTGTCTCTCTCCACCCTTCTTCTTCCCTAGACATTATTTCCTACTCCTTCTATCAACTACAGACTCACGCACTTCCATTTACTTTTACACACTCTAACGATGATGTAACTCGTCGAAAAAATCCATGATTTGCCGATGATATTCAGTGCTGGTAACAGCAGTGGTTCCAACTATTAGTCCCCAACCTCCTCTCCATTCCCTTTGTTATCATTTCGTTAGTTTACATTCATTCAGAATCCTCACCTTATTAGGTGGATAAGTGACGGCTCTCAGGGCTCCACTGTGTGTGGCTATAAATAATAATTACAGGGATATGTCCCTAATTATATGCATCCAAATCCACAATAATATGCCCATACACATATAGTCCCGTTTATCGGGCCAATAACTGTCAGATCTCCACAATTCCCTTCCCGATACATAATATTTCCCAACTAACTCAAGCCCCTATTCATCCTTTCATAAGCCTCCAAGCAAAATTAATTCCATAATGATTTACACTAGCCAATTCAACTTGAGTTGAGCATAATGTATAGGGAAAGGGATACGGGGTATTTTTCTTCTCCGAATAAAAGGCCTTAATTAATTAAGCGACGGGGCCTGATTAAGAAAAGTCGCTCCGGAGTTGGAGTAGGATTGAAGGGTATATTGTTGAGCATGGTGGTGGTGGTGGCTTGGATTTGTGGAACAAAGTTTGGTGGTACACAAAGGGAATTCCCCGTCTATCCCGTACTAATCATAATGGAAGACAGTAGAGGAGTTGAGTCTTGAGTTGCTTTAAATGAGAACGGGATGGAATTGAAAGGGTGCGGATTTTAAGGCCCATTGTTATGATTGACATGGTTAGTTCCATTATTAGTGCAGATAGAGGCCTATCAATCCTCCTCTCCTCGTGTCTCCCACAACCCGTGCGGACTTTAAAGGCTCCAGGATATTTTTTTATATTGAGGCTGATGAAAATAAGTTAGGAGGAAATGAAGTAGCCGATGTCCCATTGTTATCTAAGTCATCAATTTAGGGAGCCCAACTCAAGGAGTACCTGCTCCAGATTATCTCCACATATCTCTCCATATACGATGTTAAGGAGAGTAGGTTTAGTAGCCTCTTCCCTTGGAAAAGGAATGCTGATGATCATGATACAATGGTTCCGTGGCTATTGTGTCTACTTTAGTCCTTAAAAAGTCTTGATTTCATAGGCTGGGAAAACGCATCTATCCCTATTTGGTGTAGCAGATATAATGTGACTCTCTCTCTCTCTCTGGGAGAAAGGGCATTGTGTCTGTTTATCATTTAAGACTAATAGTCCATTCCATGAAGAGACTCGCGAGAGATAGAAGGGAAAGAGTTGAGCCCCAAAGGCGTCTTCAAAACTCATTCAATGACGAAGAAATTGGCAATATCAAAGGAACTTTTTTCATCTACTTTTTAGCTCACTTTCATCTTGGATTAAATCCAAAAGTCAGTAGTCTTTAAGGAAACTTTAGCAGCCAACTATTCCCAACTCCTTCCTTAAGGACGTCTTCTTTTTCCCAACTCTCTCCTCAATCATGAGGAATCTTTCCTTACAATTGACACGAAAATCTGACGCTTTCCTCTTCCCTCTTTCTCCATTCTTTAGAAATCCTGGAGTCTTCAACTACGACCTCGATCCTACCATCAAACAGGATTTTCAAATCTAGACATATATCGCTTCGACGCAAAAAGGGAATTCGTCAACTAAAGTCCTTGGAGAATTGATTTTAAATTGCAAAATCGATTCAAATATCAGGAGTGTTAGGAAGGGGGTGTAAAGAGGATTCCTAAAGCGCTAACATCCGCTCGACGATGATATTTTCACAATCGCATGCAATCCCGCATTCACACTTCCTAACACTTTTGATCAGAAATCCATTTGCTGGAGATTTAAAAATGAATACTTAGGCATTTATAAACCCGACCTATTTCCACACACCGGAGTTACAGGGCTCCCAAGTACTTAAACCAGCTCCTCATAATTCATATGGCGTTGGAACCATAAGCGTTCCTCCTGCCGTCATCTCCTTTAAGTTACCAACTGGCACGTGAGAGCTATGGCTGGTTGAATGCATCTCGTAGTCAATTTGAAAGAGTCAATTACCTCGTGTCTGGGCGGCTTTCAAACTGACATCTTATGTTTGGTGAATCAAAATGGATATTTTCAATTAAGTCCTGAAGGGAGAGACGGAGAGAGACCACACAAACGACAGGAAGATTATATGTATGTAGGAGCACTGCACTGGTCCGTCGTAATCTCTCCTTTTCATCATCATCAGTCATCTGACAGTCATCATGTCATATTATCCGAAATGTAACATAACAGGAGCTTAGATAAGTAGTACAGGCTCTCTCTCTCTCTGGCTAGCTTAAGGGCTATTGAATTTGGATGATGAGGAGCCATATAACATAACGTATCACCCGTACCAATGGAATATGCATTTAGCTCTGGGAGAGAGGCTTAATAGTGGATAATAAAGCATCCTTTTTGGGAATAGGATTGGACTAGACGGAAGCTGTACAAGGAGGAGCATGGGAACAAATCTGCGTGATCAAAGAGAGGGTCCAGATAGAGAGAGAGAAATCTTTTTCAATTCTGCAACTGCCAAAAGCTATCCGGCAATGAAAGGAACACAAAAGTCAGCACTTTCACCGAAATTAGACTTCGATTGAAGTTCCTTTCTCCTTAACGTACAGCTTTATATCCCTATGCAGCTTTTTCCCGATTTTTCCCGTTTTTCTAGATTACTTTCTTCCCTTTTCTCCACGTCTCTTTCACCAGACACTCAAGTCTAAAATTATGTCTACTTCCTTATATTTTTGCTCCTCATCAGTTTGAGCTATCAAATCAGGGCTCTAAATTCTGCTTGGAACGGGCCATCCATATTCCATACCGTACTTCTCGTCTTGAGAAAACATTCCAGCTTCCCTATGCATCACCAGATCAAAAATAGCAGGAAAGAGGGATTTATTTACGTACTTGCCTTAATTTATTGAGTACGTCGGTTCTTCTCGCATCTAATAGTGATTATTACAGAGGAGTTCCAGACATTTACGGTATTAAATGTAGGAATCGATTGATTATGACGACTCTGGTGAAAATGTATGTTTTTATCTGGATTTTGATCGGGAAACCCTCTCCTTCTCGTCTCCATTAATTTCCTATCAGTCTGAGATTATTCAATGTTTTTGCTATATGATCTGGAGTTGGTGGAGAACTTGTGTATGTATATTTGGTATAGAGAGAAGAATGGAATTGAATGATTCGAGATCCCTTTCAAACCGTCTCTTTCATTTATGAACTATTTTTTACACGAGTCTCTCTCTCTCTCTCTCCTCCAGCCCAATTTATTCCAGTTCCAAGAGTCCATTTAGCACCTTGGCATCTCTTTTATCATTCCACAACTGCTTTCACTTCTGTTTCTACTTATTGAACAAAAACTATCCCATTGACTTAACAATCACCCTTCAGAATCTGGGGAATCATCACCCAATCTCTCTCTCTCGCAGCTCTCTTTATAAATCTCTATCTTCCTCTCTCCTGTAACATAAGAACGCATCAACAATAATCAAAATAATTGCGTATCTCTTTTGACATCTCTCCAATATCCAACATCTGCACCAGCCCTTTAATCACGCACAACTTGTAAATAAAAATGATTACTTCGCCACCCCCCGACAAACGATGGGATTCATCAGCTTATTCTCCTCCTCCTCTTTTTATTAGGGACGGAAGTCCTATTCTCTGACACTTTCTCTTGATTAAGTCAACTGAGCCTCAGCATTCTTACGTCACAGCTATTTGTAAATTGCCCATTATTACTGAGTATTACAATTATTTTCTGTAGAAGCTGTAGTTGAAAATTGTAATAACCTTTCTATTCTAAATGATCTGTTCATTTTAGATTCTAAATACCGATTGGAAGATTGACGTTTGGGATTGTAGTTTTTATAATTTGTTGTAATTTGTAGTACCCACAGGCGAGATATGTATTATCAAATTTTTAGCCTTGGAGATGACCGTATTTGTAATTCCTATGTTCTACGAAATGTATTTGTTAAAGAATTTTTAGTTACAAAAATCATTTATCCTTCAACGGTTTTGCACAGTTTTATTGCCTTGATTTAACCCCTTTTTATTACATTCAACTAGTTATAACAATATGGAGTAAATTACTTGGATTAGATTAAATGCCACCGTTGAATGAATGTTTTGTTTTGTATCCTGCTGTGTATAATATGACAAACGTTACGCGAGTACATGAGTTGCAGTCTCTCGATGGCTTGTTGATGGTTTGAATATTTATTTCGAACTGATTGTTTAAGTGGACGCATTTTTATGACCGACTTTGGCTTCCCATAAGATATCAACAAAATGCTGTCAGCTTAGGATTAAAAAAACAGAGATGAGACTGGAAAAGTATGCTAACATAAACAATGGTTTAGTTTGTAAAGAGAAGCTGGAGATTTATAAATTTATTTATATTTCACCTCCTAAACAATGTATTTATAAAGTTAATTTTTAACTATTAGACTTTTACTTTTACATTCTGTTGCATTTATAATTTGTGATAATTATTATGCTTGGCATTATAAAAAGAAATTTGAGTGCAGAATATTAGACCATTAGAGTTCATTATTATTCGATAAAACTCGTCACAAATTCCTTGTTAGATAGATTAATTGAGGGTTAATTGTATATTTTGATATTTCAATCAATATGAAATCGTCATTTGAATCTAAGAAATTTGACAATATTTGGAATGTGTAATCCTGTTAATAAATGTAATCTAATTTGAACAGATACTATTCCATGTGGCATGAAATTTAATCTGTTTGACAAAATGTCTGAATACAATTGACATCCATACAATATAAACGATGCCTATTGTGCATGAAATTTAACACCCCATATATTATTATTTGATTTTTTTAATAATGAGCGAGGATAATAGCACCTATCATTGCCGTATTGCAGCGGAATGATAAAATCCTGTTCCCAAAACTGGCTAAATCAACTATATATTATTTCCAAGCCGTAAAATTTTGCATCAACAACAGCCCTATTTTCCACAATTGGCAACCTAATACTTTAAAATCTCCAATCCCCTCAATCGACACACGGGTAGTTAAAGTTGCAGAGCTTTGTACTGATTCACTTGTATTGGAAAGGAATCTGTCAGGAATGGTAAAATCTGGAATTGTATCCGAGGAAGGGATTTACTGCTCGACGGGTTGGAAGGATATAAATCTGAAAAAGGTATGATGTGGACTGGAGGAGTAGATGAATTTATGTGAAATTTATAAGACAAACCAAATTGAAACTGATTGGAAATAATGTACACGGTGTGGCTGCGGAGAGGGCTCAGGATTTATGTGTTATGTAGATAGTAGGTGGGATTTGCGTGACGTGATGACAGGTTCGAGACCACGTAGAGGCATCAGAAACAAAGGGTTAGTGTATCACTTACATATACCCGGTAGGGTTAAGGCTCTGCTTCACTAACCCTTTCGAATTTAATAAATCCAGAGCAGCCGAGTACTGCCTACTTGAATCCTTTAAACTCTTGACGTACAATGTTATGGATCCCTCCTTATCTTTGTTTTTCCATCCTATTCTATGGGCAAGTTTGGAGGAGCCTTCGATACAAAAAATAATGAATATTCCAGCCGATGCATTACAGAGTTAGACGGGGATAATGGATCCAATCCTTTCCTATATTTACTGTTTACCTCTACGCATTGTGAAAGATGATACTTGTACTACAATTTCTTTAAAAGCGTATTAAAGGGTTAGGCGGATGATACTCAGGGATTCCGTTCAATTCAGTAACTAAAAACAAATTTGGAAAGTGTGATGATCTAGCCCAGGTAACTCGTAACCTTAGCCGGCCCTCTACTCATTGTGGAGATAAAATCTGAGCCTGAACCATCATCTCCGTACTCAGCCACCTATAAGTAATAGTAAGGGACGGAGGAACTGAGCCTCCTAACCTTCCATTTCGAAGGTAGAACTAATCTTAAGTGTCCTTTAACAATGGATTATACAATCGGTAGGGAGAGAGGCTCTTGCTTTCGACGTTCAACATGACAAAGCTAATGTTTTGACCATTGACTGCGATAAAACAGACCGTAGAGTCTTGTAAACAGGAGAAGATAAAATTCAACCGTCTTCCCTTCTTTGTCGGATCATTAATTCATGCTTCGATAGATTGGGAATCCGACAAATTTAGCACACAAAAACAATGCCAAGGAAAACATTCTTTGAGCCGCACTTTAAAGTTTTCGTAACATGACGGCGACACCCACAAAGTTGCCACTATCGCAGGACAAGGGTCAACTTAAAAAAACATCCTTTTGAGTTTGACATAGTTATGGTTAGGGTGTCAACCTCGTCGGATTAATACACTTCAAATGATGAATTTCCTACCGCTTGTGTAAACTTTAAGAAATGTTATTTTAGTTATCATTTTATGTGACGACTTAGAATCCAAAATAGAATGTTGAATGTGTGATTTAGAATCTAATATCAATTTAAAATATTATATTTGACTTTCTCTCCGATTGTTAATAAATATTGTTTTTACTTTTCTTCTAACCAAATACAGATTGTAATTTGACGCAATTAAAAAAATATCACTAATTCGGCCCACATTGATTGTCCATATTTAGGACGGATTTCTAAAACAAAACGCTGTTTAAATGTCATTCTTTCTCCTCATGTGATTCATGCTTTTTTCCTTCCAATTTCACTACTTTCATTTTTCGTCAAACTTTAAAATTTACGAAGATTTCCTCAATAAAATGCAAACATCTTCAACTCTCAGATATAAAATCTTTTTAATTAATAATAATTAATGGCCATGTTTTCGTTCGTCTCTGCAAAGATAGGTTATAAAGCATCATACAGCTGTAATTATACGTAAATCATTAATTACATTTAAATTGACTAATTTTAATTTTCGTTGAATAGAACAATTTTTCTGGGCATCCTATTTCAATTGACCACCTTCCTCTGTTAAAGAACACCTGCTAACCAATGACAACAATGAAACAGCAGTCAAGACGGTTAGGCTAGCCAGATAAATTGTTTATTCAAAATCATTCAATTTTCATCTGTCATTCATGGACAATATTTATTTTACATTGTAGCACTTTTTACTTCAAGATCAAGTGGCATTTAAATTTAAAACGTTTGAAACTTAAGTGATTCAAAAATTTTACTCATAAACCTCACTCGTTTTATCACTAACCATAAAACGATGTTTCCGGATTCATTTAGAGCCCCGCTTGTACCGTTTAGGTAATTTTTATTACTGTTTAGAGTTTCATTCACATCATCTCATCTACGATACTGGAGTATCTTAAAAGGTCTACCAAGACCCTGTATGAACAAAACTCAAGACAGCGATCAAACCATATGCTTTTTACAAAAAAAAATACATATTTGTACTTCCCGTTTGATTTTAATGGCCATCATTCACACCTTTCCATACAGCATTTAATAGTTTCCTTTGAATTGAACTGCATATTGCGTTGACATGGGTTTCGTTACTTGGTTGATGGATTAAGGATATCAAATTATCCTTCTTTTTGTCATCAACGACCAGAAAAAACTACTATGGCTTTATGGGCTGGAAAGTAAGTGTGTTTCATTGTACTTGAGTGTGTAACTACCATTTTTCCGAGCTATTCATAAGTGCATATTATTTATTATTAAGATGTTTTTACCATGGGCTACTATTGTGAGTTTGTATCATGAGCTGGAGTGGAATACGAGAACTAACTATACTGGCTTGTTCAATAATAGCCGAATTGTGGTTTTCAATTCGGTAGAGAGGCTTAAAAAGAGACTGGGACTGCTACTATTTGCTATCACCTTCTCAGTAAAAGCTTTTTCCTCTCCTCTCTTCATAAATCTCAAATTTAGATATCTGATTGCGGATTGTTCGTGGTTTGAGGAGGATGGGACTCATTCATTGTACACATTGTTGCACCTTGGTAGGTGTCGAGTAGGTCAAGACAGAAGGTCCATTGACAAATCCCAAAGAAAAGAATAACACTAATGTGTTTGGTATACACAAATTAAAAAAGGTTGGAGAGCACAGAGGAAGAAGAGGAGGGTTGAGTTCTTTCCCAGATTTTAAATGACATTATTATTATTACTAACGTTCAATTTCAGAGCTGGAGGAGTAGGATTTTGAGACTTCTTTACGAGTTTCTGTGGTCCACGGCCTGTATTTTACAAGAGGAACTAACAAGGAAATTACGGGTTGTAGAGTTTGTGGTTATTTTAAGAGAAGGACAGAGAATGGATTTTATTTTTGTAGATCCGGTGGGTTTTAAAGCCTATATAATATGATATACAATATATGACTGTCTTGCATGGAAATAAATGTCTCTCTTTAAAGTGTAGATGGTCTAAAATGTGTTTAAAAAGAAGTATAAAAAGTAGCAGCTTGTGAGTCCTTTCTTGTCTAGTTTGTAAATCCGGTGGACGAGGAGAGTGTCCAGCACACGCGGAACTTTACCTTCCCTGTTTACTCCTCTTGAATTAAATCGGTATGAAACGGAACAGAGGTACTTTATTTTCCTTTTTAGCCGTCTGAAAATAAGTCTCAAGTTACAGTAGTAGTTTTTCCTAAATGATCTCGATGATCTCTCTCCTCTCGATTCAATCTGGCTCTGGACGACCCTTCCGTTCCTCTTCACCCATCCAACCGATTTCATATTCAAAATCGACATGAAGCTCCTGCTCCATGAAACTTGAGACTGGAAAGTCTCCGATTGACTCAATAGGCTATCCAACTTAATTTTAACCAGTCGTGAATAGAAACCGATAGCAAAAACAACCGCTGCACTAATAGGAGGATACTATTTATAATCAACCAGTGATTAATACGATGTACTTCAAGGATCGATAATTGAAATTACATGTTTCCTACTATGCAGATTGCAGTAAACGTGCGTACAAGGGCGTAAGGGAAAGGGGAACCTTAAGATTAGAACCGTTGAATTTGTTTTAGAATTTAATGTTTTACAAAATTGTTGTGAATAAAAACATATTGAAACCACATGGTATGGTATTAAATGATATGGAAAAGCATTTTATCATTTAACAGTCATAGCTTTGCGAGATTTTGAAAAGGGAAATTCTTTCTGATGTTTTTTTATTTTTCAGTATTTTAAATATTGTAACTTTCAATACGAGCATTTTTGTTCCTCCGTCTCCCTTACGTCCCTGTCTTGTAAATGATGTTGAATCCGGATCTGATTAAGATGAAGATGATCCGAAGCAACATGCTTGGCTTCGATTGATTTCCTCTACCTTGTTATTCCATAATAAATTACATAGCAGAAAGCAAATGCGTACCTAATTTGTTCAACGTATGTAAGATCAACGATGTAACCTACAACCCCAATCCCTTCCGTCTTAATTCGGAGATTGGAACGACGAGCTTAGCTTTTTAATCACTGCCTCACTATTTGCTCCCGAAATCCATAAAGGGAACTCAGCCGATACCGACTGATCGGGTTCTTAAATAAGTTGGCTCGGGTTACCCTTGAAATTCAACCTTTACTGATTACAAATTCATAAACAATGGAGGTTGAATAAGAATCAAAGTTATCAAAGATATTAGGAACTATGATTTCATGTACATGAGGGGATAAGTTCCTGATGATGTTACACTATATGAAAGTCTTTTAATCAACCCCGAACCGGAATCACTCCACTAATGCTGCACAATTTACAAGGAGCCTTTTGGTTTCGATTTCATTCCTAAATACTCATACAATCATGTATCGAATCTCATACTAATCACCAATCATATCCCCTTTCAACAGAGTATTCCAGGCCCTTCGCGGTTATAGACTTACAGCCTCCGAAACGGAACAGAACAGTTGCTATTAGATAACATCTCTTCTCATTATCAACTCATCAATCCTACCACCCCGCTCAGTCCTGATTTCGTTAAAATCATATGATTATATTATTATTATTTATCGTGTATATTTCTAGTAACAGTATCTACTTCATCTAATTGGTTTAAACTAGGATAATTGGAGCAATTCGCAATCCCACATAATCAATCAAATTTATTGGTAACCTTCTTCTGCTGTTAAATCACAATGTCTACTCATTTCAAATGGTTCGAAAAGCATATCGTCAAAAGAGTTAGAGCAGTAATGTATACTTTGTTTAGCAACCCATGAGGATCTTCCTTGATTGGAATGCACTAAAACGTACTAATTTCTTGAACGACATCAGCTTCCACTGAACTATAGTTAGAAAGGAAAGGCAAAGCCGGCAGATATAAATGAATGGAATTGATGGAGTGACATGTTGAATTGCCTAACTTATATTCATGAATGAAAAAGTTAAGGGTATACACATAAGGAGAGATGAAAGGAATGGAAACTCGTATCATTAACGGAATTGAGGTACTCAAACTAAATAAACGAGAGAGAGAGAGCTAATTGCTGGTCGGTTGGATACAGACACGGAATGAAATGGATGCAATTCCAGACTAATTCCAACAAACTACCCGATAGCCGGGTATCTGCATACACTGCCTGGGCTTTTAGTAGCTGGTAAAACAGGGTCCATCATCCGTTCATTTGCAGAGCGATGTTTGACGGAGGAGTTGTAAAAAAGGGATATAGGGGGAAATGGAGACCTCCGCCGAAGAGTAGTTGGAATTGGGATCTGACATGCCGAGGGGATGGACCGGTGTGGAATACCCGATTCCGAAGAGCCAGATTGAACATGGAACAACCTGAAGAATCATTTGGTTAAACTGGACCCTGGGTATTCGAAATTGGATGGATGGATGATGATAATCTCCCTTCTGCTCCTCGATCGGGATAGACTGAGGGTCGGTGGTGGTGGTTGAAGGAATAATGATATGATTATGTACTTGATAGCCAGGGATGTGTTGACTGGTGGTGCTTGTTTGTAGGGACACATCGAGGATTGGTTCGGTTAGGAGGACGCATGTTTTGGAGAAGGCGTGGAGATGAAAGCGAAACGGTAAAAACTCTATTACGTCCCGATAAACCAATCGGGGAAACGAATAGGAAGTCTCGGTCTACAAGGGGGGTTGCGCATTCCGAAAATTGTACAAAAATTTAACAGAAATCGCTTACAGTGTTAAGTACCCATGGAAAAAAGCGGATTTGGTCTCAAGTCTGGGATACTTGTTCTCTCCTCTCCTGCTACCGTTATTATCCTCCAACAAAGTAGGGAACTTCAGTCACCGAGCCGAGGTGTCCTACCACCCTTACTACCTATCACGCAAACATCTTCAAAAACCTTCGCCAATTCCTTCCCGAAACTCATCCTCTCAAGTCCTCTTAGCCAAACGCTCTCCACTCACCTCAACAGTACTTCGTCAAGAACCACTTCAGTACATCGCCTTCCACGGTTCTCCAAAGGCCGACTTGACGGTACACAACAAGTTATCCTCACTCCAAATAGGGCCAAAGTGTCATTCCTGATTTTGACAGTTTAACTAAATTCCTCCGTGTCAGGAACCGTGTCTTCAAGTATGGTTGGACTTGCCGGATCGCTTAAAGTAATTTGTTCAACTTAGAGGCTAATTTTTGAACAAAGTGGAACAATTAATTTCATACCCGAGCTATGAAAATTCAGCCCGACATCAGCTCCGGAATTCTTACATGCAAATTGTAACTGGATGAAGGAAAGTTTTCCTCACGATTTATGATCCTGTTATCTACTCATGTATTCTAAATTTGAGTTGAACAAAGCTGTAATCCTATTCAGAAGCTTGTAAGTATCTTCTCAACCTCCGTCCCGTCTCTCCAGAATAAGAGAAAGAAGACAGGGTTGACTTACTACTTCGACTTACTTACAATTCCGACTACGAGTCAGGAGAAAAGATTTCCTCTAAACGGTTTTGACGGGATGAATATGCGGGACTAAGCTCAGTGCAGTTGGCAGTGGTAGTGGTGGTGAAAGCACACACACACTGAAGCCATTTATTTCATTTTTGAGACGGTTCAAGGCGAGGAACAAGCCGCTCCGGGAAGATCATCTTTGGTTTGTCGAAATTAAAGTCGGATTATTTTGAGTCTTTAAAAACGTCAGGTTAGGAACTGCGTTCAACATTCTATTCTACAAAATGCCTCGGGATTCGGATTCGAGTGGAACCTGCAGCCCGGTTCATGTTACAAGAAGCCCCAGTCCAAAATCCCACAATCAGAAAGTCTCACCTTTCTCAATTGCCAGCATCTTGGCTTCATCCTCCAACCATTCTCCTACTAAATCTAGCAAGGATGATGGGCCCGAGAATTTAATTCATCATGATGCAAGTTTACTAGCAAGGTGGGTGATTGCCTCTTACTTTCTCAACTTACACTTTCTTTTTTAAATCTTCTTATTTACTTAGCGTATGAAACCGATTTTTTTTACCTCCGCTGGCCTATATATTTTCCCTCTATACTTCGTATGGGGTAATTATAATCTAGTGGTAGCAGCAGATAGTCGCTACTCGAAATAGGTGCAAGGTATAAGGCTTAGAGCCTTTTTTTCTCAAAAAGAAGGAAGTTCTTGATTATTTTATGCCCTGCTCAAAGGAGTATAAAAAGCATGGTTGGTTGGGTTGATTAGAGTGCTGTCAAGGAATATGGATACATAATCTTTTGCTGGATGAGTGGGTTTTATTTAGCCAAAGTCACGGATGATGGTACTTGACAGGCTTTTGGTTTCCCATTTAAGACGAATCAATCGACAAAAGTGATTGAATAATTAGGAAGAAGCCAAACCTCTGCAACACTCTTCCTTCTTCTTTACAAATCTATAGGCAATATTATATTCATCCTGTCCTCTTGTCGTTCATTCATACTGTCCCCGTTTCAAAGCATTTGAAAGTAGATATATACGGGGAAAGAGACCATAATTACTTACCAGGAAAGCAAACGTAGGATGATGACAAAGTGAGACACATATATCTATTATACAGGGTCGAGAGTATGTGGCAAGCTGACAATGAGCTGAAAGGACGTTGGTACTTATCTATGGTAGTTAAGCTAGCATAAATATACATTCCTAACAGTCACATTAATAGATTGATATTAGAAGATGAGCATTTTAGAATGGGCTTAAGCTCAAAGAAGCCTTTCGTTTAAAGTGGAATATCAAAATATCTCTTTCCAATATTATTAGCTAAGGCTTCCTTAAACCGTCGAGTGTCCTCCTCTCCCTATATTTTTATTATTCCCGATTTCTACAATCTGCTGTGTAGTAGTTTTAAGAGAGAGGTATGCAGTTGTCCTGATCCCACAGAACACACGGTTCATGCTCCTGTCATCGTCCGAATAATACTTTGGAAGCAGCCAAATGACACATCATGTATTAAGTTACATCGAGGGTTTAATAATAACCGATACTTTTTTATTACTCGTTCATTTGAGGAAGCCAACTTTGTTGTAGAGAGAAAAGATAATTTACTCTTTGATGGAAGGATGATTTTATTGATTATGCGACAGGAGTAAAACTGCGAAATAGCGGAACTTTGTTAGTCTACTAAGCTTTTGTGACTGTCAGTTTGCAAAAATCCTTTAGGTGGACGGAGTTAAAGCTATTTTTTGTATGGGTTGATTCATTTTGGGAACATGTCTAATGTAATAATATACCTTGTTGATTGACGAAAACAGAGAATATTATTACCAATTTTCATTACACCCGTCGTAAATTGGGTAGCTCGGCAAAATCGGAATTGATTCCATCACCCACCCACCGAATTAGACTCCTTTCATTGGGATTTACTTTCCTCTATTATAGGTTCTCGATTTTCGAGTCAATAACAGTCTAGCGTAAACATCATGGTTTAAGCCCTTCAAGACTTAAACATGTCACATGTGTATTATATGGAACAGGGAACTCGAACTTTGGTCCTCTTATGTTTTTGACGAAAATACCAATAATATGTCTATCTGATTTATCACTCACTTCTTTCGTACTGATTGTGGATATTAATAGTAATTGAGGTAACTGAACTTGAAGGATCATTTACTTTCAACAAAATATTTTTTTTCCAAAGCTAACGGGAAGCCATTAAATGCCTTTCTTTAGATGACGTTTAAACCCTCATTTATGGTGATGATGATAAACTATGATCAATCATTACATATTTGAATAGTTCCGGATCCTGTGGATTTTTAATATTCACCTGTCGGGTTTTAAATTATTTTTTGTGGCTGAAAAACTTCATTGCCAACAACCGAATTTCTTAAATTAATTACAAAATTGACAACCTTTTAATTTAGTATTTTACGTGTACCCGAAATGATCATAAGAGTAGAAATCGGGTCAACATATTAAATGAATTTGTTGTAAAATCTTTGAATTTAAAGATTAAAAAAAATCGTTTAAAGATTTATAAGGAGTATCCAAAGCGTACGATTCAGAACATCTGATTTTCGATTCCATTTGTCGCTAAAAAAAAGTCGATTGTGATTGTAACTCGGCGTGATCACAGGACGAATAGAACTAACAGTTGGAGGAAATTCGTTACAGTAAATTGTAATTGCAAGAATTATTTTGTTTGTATTTCAGATTGGGATTGGTATCCCCATTGGCATTTTCACCACAGCACTCGGCCGCTATAATGAGTTTATATGGTGCAACGGATTTTCAACGCTCTGCTGCCTGTTGGTATCCCTGGTCTTCCTTAGCCCAGCCCTTCGGTTTAGCCTCTCATACAAATAATTTATCCAGATCTCCTCCTCCGGCTCATCAAGGCACCCACCGGTCCTTAGGTTCGTTACCACCTCCAATCACTTACACTCATGTTTCCAATATAAAAACCACCACTTCCAACAATTGGCATCTTGTAACAGAAATTTAAAGCGAGCTATAGTCAATGGTGCATGGGAACTGTTTTTTTCTATAAAAAGGGTCCCATTCATTCAGTACTGAAAATAACCAGATGCCCTCCATTTTATACCTTTATAAAGTTTATAAAGCCAGGAACTAATTTCAACTGGTTTTCCGGACATGTCTCGAAAACGGTTCTTATTACGAATATGCTAGAATTCCAGACACCAGGAATTCACAACACATCACATTAGGGCTTCTCTCAATAAATATTAGACAAAAACAAAACCGTATTGTCGGGATAGGAAGAGTACTGTTAATTGTTGAAATAGTGGGGTGTCATAATAATAAAATAGAAGGGTTTGATTTTGAAAGATATTCAAGGATACGCCCAATAAAGCCAGATAAAATGCCTATCGGAATCATTTTCAATATTTTATTTATAATCAATTAAAATGTATTTTTCATTAGGACGCATAGTTAACTATGCTTTATTTTTTTTAAATTGAACAAATGAATCTCATCCATAATTTGGTTCCATTAGTTATCAATCATTCATATATTTTTAAGATCTATATGATCTTTCCAACCAATTGCTGAAAATTATTGAAGAGCATTATCCTGGAATTTAATTTTTTTTCTAATCTAAAATACTTATGGCCCACTTTGTAAGTCCATCTCCATCCATCTCCTATGTTTGGAACATAACCATCATAAATATAAATAACTTAGTTTTTTAATTTACTGAATCAAAAACACTAAATAGGTCTCAAAATTACTTGCAACCCTAAGCCGACACTAACTTTCTTATGTCATACTAACAACCAATTATATGAAATGTATTCAGTTCAGGCTAGCAATTAAAAAAAATTTAAAGCCCTTTGTTTTGTTGTCCAATAACGTAGTTGGCTAAAAAGTTTTCGGAAATAGCAGGGAATATTGCAGGAGAAAATCCTCCCAATTTTTTAGAGATTTGTAAAAGAATGGACGGTTGGGGTTCACGGAGTTCAGGGCTCTGTAATGGAAAGTGGCTTGTAGATGTGGATTTATTTGGAATGATGTTGGTTTTCACGAACAACTGTACTTGTGATTTAGTGAGAGGAGACCATAAGTCACCGACGGAGACAGCAGGGTCGGACTGCTGTTCCTCGGATAGCAGGCCCAACTCGAGAGGAAGTTCAATTGAGATCCGACTGAGTCAAGGGAATAAGTCAAGAGGGCCATCCGGAGGGGACGGGGACAGTGACGACGGTAATGACTACGAGTCGGAGGTGCACATAAGTGGTTCGGGTAGTATTGGGACAAGTGCATCACCTTCACAGGGGAATTCCGAGAATAAATCGGTGGTGACGGGAGGCTCTCAGTCGAACAATAATCTAAATGGAGGTGGAAGCAAAAGGAAGAAGAAGACCCGCACCGTCTTCTCTCGGAGTCAAGTTTTCCAGCTGGAGTCAACATTCGATGTCAAACGGTATTTGTCAAGCACCGAGAGAGCCGGCCTTGCTGCTTCACTTCATTTGACTGAAACTCAGGTAAAGTCGACTACCTGAACTCTTCTAATCAGCAGCCCCATCGTCTCCTCTTACACAGTCCCATCATCATCATCCTCCTCTTCCAAATTACCTTTTTACCCCTCATTGCACCCCTTTTCTCGAAGGCCTTAAATTACTCTCCTCTGATCATTGTCACTTTCATGTTCCTCCGACAGGTCAAAATATGGTTTCAAAATCGGCGGAATAAATGGAAGCGACAAGTGGCAGCGGAGATTGAGGCAGTGAACATGACCCATGCGGCGCAGCGTTTGGTCCGGGTCCCGATCCTCTATCATGAAGCCCATCACTCGAACCAGGAGTCGGGCACCTCAACCAATTCCAACACAACTCATCAAAATCTGGCTGCCTCCTACCCATCCCTCCCCTACTACCAACAGTTCGGTGTCCCTCCGACGTCCGTCAACTCTTCCTCTCCCGTTACACAATCTCGCACTTCACAACAGCTCTCATCTCTAGTCTAATCATCATCAAACTAATTTCCTACCGTGGGAATCGTACAGGAATTCCCTCGTATTATGTATGCATATCTAGTTGACTTCCCTTCTAGACTCATCCATCTCTAATAATATATAGATATAAATATATTTTTATCGTTGTCGCATGGCACTTTCATTGTGCCGAGGGATGAAACTCGTCATTTCAATGACATTTTGCTGTTTGTCTCCGTATTCCATTTCTTCCCTTTCCAGGATTCATCTTCAAAAACGGTAGTAGTCACATATTTCTGGGTTTGAAGATGAATTTGAAAATTTGAAACCCTTCCCCCTCCGAGTCCCCTTTTCTTCACCGTTATCCAACAACGAAAGGCTTTTTAGGTTACACGTCTTTAAGTTAATTTGTACTGTGTGCTACTAATTGATGTTTGATGAGCCAGTTCTCAGTAATGACGGAAAACTGTTGTTATAATCATTCCAATCAGCCTGTAATTAATCCTGTTATTCAGTAATCGCCTAAAATTGTCGAGCTCAAGACTGCCTCTTGACTGACAGATACACACACAGCACCTCGATGTGCGGCAATCCCTATGTTTCACCAAAGGAAACTTTCGGGACGCTTCTCAGCGTTGCAGATATATTTGTTAAGAATAAGTTCTGGTGTAGAGCTTTGAATATTATTTATACATAGTGGTTGCTTGGAACGGGAGGTTTGCTAACTTTTAAGCTCTGAATAAATGATATAGGCTCTCAGTTTTCCTGTGGAACAAGTTACATACTTATTGGCAGTCGGATATTTTTCATGAGGACCTATTTAGTGTTAATGAAACCTTCGCTTAAATACATCCCTTTTCCTTATGCACACATATGGTATATCAATATAAATATACCGAAATTAAACGAAAGAATATACATTGTATCACGTCCCTCTAAGGATCCACACATTTCTTTCCAAAATGGTCAAGCAATTCGCTTTGTTTTGATCTCCTCCAGGATGTCGCGGATAAACATTTTATTGTATTGTACATATCGTGTACGAATAGTCATATAGTGATGGAATATTAAATAAATAAACGGATGTTTTGCGATTAAATAATGTAGTTTTAAATTATTCCTACTTCGGTCATCATATATTATTTAAGATAAGTAGCACAGATTTGATCATAGGCTTTTTAGAACAATAGGTAATCCGACAGCATAACGTAAAAAAATCATACTTTGTTCTTGTTCCCATAAAACGTTGAAAAAGTAACGTAGTATGTAATGAAAAGAGAATGCGGGGAAAGTGAGAATGTAACTGATATTTGTCTGACTATCCGATATCCGTACACAGAACAGAATTCCCTTCCATATAGGCTGCTGATAACCAGAATGGAAGTGAAAGCCAATTAATTTTTCCAAAAGTATTTAGAGAAATCAAAAATAATTCTATGACAAAAGTTGGTTTTAACAGAAATGTCTAGGTTCATAATTGCATAGACATGTTGTGGAGTTTCATCCCTGTATGAAAAGTTACTCTTGTAAGGGGTTGTTGATAAAACAAGGTTTTAGTTTTAACGACCTTTTTGTTCATTTTTTTTAAACAATTCCAGGGTTTACAACTTACAGCGATTTGATTCCATTGCAGTAACATTACAAACAGGTAATAATTACACATGAAGACCTTGTTTTTAGCACGGGTTCTATATAGGTACAAAAAATAAGGGATTTTTAAGCACTGTCGCGTCGTTTATGAGTTGTATGAGAGTAGTTTTGTTACATAATGCACTCGCCGGGTGAGTTAAGATTTATCTTAAAGAGAAGAATAGACATTTGTTTGTCCATTTCGTTTCCAAAACAGACAACTTCGTTCAAATAACGATATTCTGGTCCTTCCTGAAAGTATTCAACTAAAATACAATATGCCCTTTGTTTATTTTGAGAACCTCTACGATCATATTAAAGACATTTTGATGAGTCCAACTGAGGAAGAAGGGTTCGTAGTCCCCATCACTTTTTACAGAGTTACATTTTTAATCAGGGAGTCAGGAAACGTACTTATATTTCTGCACTTTTCAGAAACATCAAGTATCCAATGTCCGCTTGTATTCGTTACTCTAAGGTCTAGGACTTGAATTTACTCTTTTGTGATACATAACAAATAACATCTTTACGATGTTTGAGTCGAGACTTTTTTGTTATTTTTAAAATATTTATACACAGGATCCTCGATTTGCAATCAAGGACCGTGTCTCTCTCCATCCAATCAACTCTATTTAGAGGATGTTAGCTTTACTAAACCCGTCTCCTTCGACTTCCCTCTAATTGATAATTGGATCTTTTCTATTTCTTCTTAGCAATTGACCACGGAGTCCGTATAAATGTCTCATAATCAGATCTGTTGCCATGGCAGCCAATTCGATTTCTATCCCTTTCCTTTCAGACCAATTATCGTGTCCTATGCAGAATGATTAGTCATGTCGAGAAAGTGGAGAGAAAGTTTCTTTTATTGTTTTTTTTTCGTCTGGAAGGCAGGTAGTTTAACAATTCTACACGACCGATGAAATTATTGCTTTACAATGACTTTGGATCTTAACTCCGAATGAGTCCTTAGCATGCCATCCCGATGATGAAGTTCTTGCTAGAAAATAAGGGCTAAAGAAGTGAGTTAATCGATGACTAGAAGCAGTATAGAGGAGATAGGTAGCTACTGATTTGGAAAGCTCAGTCAGGGATCCGAACTGATTCGAACTATTTCGCAAGAATTGGTAATTGAAGGGAGTCAGTTGACAGTTTGTAGAATCTTTTGAGACCATTCAAAAGAAGATTGGAAGTTTGGAACTGGGAGAATAAGTCTCTCTGTAACTACTTCGAAGACAGCTATACATTGGTAAATGCAGACAACTTTTTATAGAAGAAAAAAAAACACTAGAACCAGATCCGGAATCTGGATTCTAGATTCCAGATACTTGCCTTGCAGTTCCTAAATACGCTCTCCTACTTGTATTTCCTAGCATCCACTCCTGCATATAGCCAACTTTGCTGGTTAGTTTGGGAGTGATAATAAAATAGGAAAGCTGCTGGTCGTCGCATGGCAAACTGCTGTTGCAATAAATCCACCCTCTCTTTCTTTCGGCCCAAGTACTTTCTATCCTTCGTTTCATGGCAGCTGAGCCACCACACCCAAAAATGACTATTTTCTTCTCTAATCTTATTGGCTCGACTGAGGAAACGAGAAGCAATATTTCTCTTCTTTCACCTCACTTTCTCCATCCATTACCCATGTACTACTACTACTACAACCACTAACACCACCACCACCACCATCATCATCATCATCGTCAACTCGACTGCACAGCACTATGCAGTAGTAACTGGTATATAAGAGATGTACCCCAACGAAATCAAGCAATAATAGTCCTGCTTCCAAAAGAAAGTAATATTATTACAGGAGAAATGTACATTCCGAGACCACGAGCAATTACCATCCAATTCTCGGGAAAGGGATAAAGAGAAGGGAATTATCATTATCATCATCTCTTCATTCTCCGACCTTTTCTTTGGCAGATAAAAAATCGTACGAAGTACACCTTTCCCGATTACATTAGATACATTCAGTTATTCCTCTCTCGGGGAAAGTACCTCTTTTACCCATTCCTCTGAGGTAAGATTTTTGGTGAGCTATTGACCAGGAATACAGTGAATGGCTATCAAGTCGAATGGTAAAATAAATTCCTGGAAGATTGGCTTTGTTTGTTGGATAGACGTCAGTCAGTGAGTGTACAGAGAGTTCATGGCTGGGCTGGTCTGGACTCTGACAGTATTATTATGATCGGGTGAAAGTCTCTCTGATGGAGTTGCTTGTGGAAAAGAAAGAGATTGCATGACTTCAGTCAAGGCTTGTTATTTCATTTTCCGCGAAAGCCTTCCGATTGTATAACATGCAATCCCGAATTATCTTCCCATCACCTTTTGTCAGGCACAAAGTTCCTGTTCTTCTCATCTCTCTACCAGCAAATGCTTCACCGGTGAATCCAATTACCGAACAAATGCCTTTTCTTTATAACATATTAGTCATCAAGTCGAAATCATTCGGATTTCTCTGACTTTTCTCTCACCGAAATTTGTTACCACCACCACTGTTAACACATTAACAGATTATCCCCAGATCAACTTTTCTGGCAAACTTCAACTATGACTAATGATTTGCGTTATTTTATTCGAATGAATAACAATAGGACATTAACTAAGCCAGTTAAAGATCAAATTGTAAGTAAAAACATGCTGGTATTTCTGATTTCAAAACGATAATTTAGAACGGTCAAACGAAGATTCAGAGATAGCCGGGTTAAACAATAGATCTGTACATGTTGATTTGATGACTCACCCCTCATGAACATTATTTTTTCTCGTGCTAAAGGGCTTTGGACGGCAGTCAGTCAGTCAGGCAGAGTGTATTATAGAAATAGCTAATGGCTTTGTTATGACATGTGATAATGGGTGGCTATTGGATCCAACTCTGTTGAAGATTACTTCTCTTCTCTACTAGACTCCCTTGGCTTCGTTCAATCCAACAGGGTCTATGACATGACTCAATTGCAGCACAGATATCCCTTGTAGTTGCATGAAAATAAATAGCAGCCTCCACTGCCTTTTCGATACTCTAGACAGCCACGGACAAATAATCTAAAAATGTTGACTACTATGGAGAAAGTGCTGCTGCTGGGATGTGGAAGAGCGGATGGCTGGATGAGCAATAACGGATCAAGTTTGTATGAACAAAGTCGGACTTAATGTTGAGTGGAAGCGACAGAATGAAATCAACTAATTAGCATAATTGCTCCAACACAAAACAGCACTTTTACTTAAAACCTCCGCTACCGAGTTCCATTCCAAAACAAAGGGCTAAGCTACTTTCCCTGCCACTGGAACAATTACCTCTTATTTGCAGCTAATTGTAAACTGTAACCGATCGACTCGACGGGATGTCAGAAAGAACGCAGTTTATAAGCTTTTTACCTTTATGTACATATTCCTCCAGTCTAAAGTACATCAGATAAATGATGGGAAACTCGATTTCATTTGAAAATGGTGTTGATGTTGGAAGGAGGTTTGGTAACCTTATGACTGTGTAGAGAAAGTGTAAATTGCGGAGTTAGAAAGGTAGGCAAGGGTCTCCGATGTTTTTAACTCATAATTGAATGTGTGCTGGTTGAATTGCAAAAGACTTGGGTTAATTTGTTTAATGCTAGGTCCTTTTATGTTATGAACTCTGTCCCTCCCATCCTTGACGATGTGATGTAGGTATTTCCCATAATTAGTAGAAAATTAAGAGGGATAATCAGACAAGGACGTCGGAACAGGAGGGTCTCTCCCCTCACCTCGTCATCTGCCACAAGGCCTTTCATTGCCTCCTGATTTCACGATATGATACGATGGTAAATAGTGTGAGGATAAACAGTCTTTTGTCTTTTGATGGAACCACAACGGGTAGTTCATCATCAGGCTGTATCCTTTTGGGCTTTGATGCTCTCTGATCATCCTTCTCATCATCCATGTTATGAAATTCGAGAAGAAAGTCTCAAGTTACTCCTTCAAACGGGAAGGAACTGACTACAAACTACAACAGGGATTGAGAAGCTTTCCTATTCATCAACAAAACTGACAAAAGCAAAATAATTAGCATTGAAATGCACCTTTGTAGTTACAACGTTCCAAAGTTTTTCCTACTAACTTTTCCAGATCTTTCGAATTAAAAAACAACCGTTGATTGCGTTTATGGTCCCTCAAACTGTTATTGCTTTTACGTTATAATAATGATAATAATTATTAAAAAACACATTCACATTGTGTTTATATAGCCTCATCTCACAACTAATCATTTAATTATTTTTGAGGGCTGAGGACTTATGGGGTTGGTATTGTGCATCTGTGACCTGTTAAAGGTTTTTTTTTTAGCTTAGAAGCTGTCCATGTCTCGTTGTATTGTTTTCATAAAGACTAAGTACTTTGGTCCTGCATGTCGGTCTTTTCTGTGTTTGGGAAACGAGACAAAAGCCCACATATACTGCTCATTAATTTAACTTGTTAGTTTTTTGTTTTGACTTGTAGTTTTGGTTCAAGCCCACTTGAACTTTGGCACGCGACTATCCAATAAAGTTACTCCACTCATTTGACTGCGGAGTTGAATCTATGCATTAACCGATACGTCCGACCTCCGCAGCATCCAAGGCTCGTTATTATTTATCATTTGTTTAGAACTTGAAGGGTTTGGTTGAAGGGCAACCTAGGATCTCTTATGTAATGTTCTGATGATGGGAGGCGAATGTTAAAAACGTAGGTTTATCAATGGGGAAAGTACAAAGAAAGTATCGTCTAGACTTTACTTCGAGGAAATATGCTATTGTCACACTTTCCGGAATAATCCTACCGATTGTGACAGAAAAGGTGAATGGATTTGGCTGAGCTGCCATTTATATTCTATTACTTTGAATCTCAATATTGCTTGACAGATAGCACAATGGTTTGCTTGCAAGCAGAATTGACTGTATCCATTGAGCTTAATGATCTTAATGTTGTTAAAAGAATTCGGGAAATTTCCACACCACCGGGAAAACATTTCCTAAGACGTTATGGAATTCTATATTCTATTGTGGTGTGATATTTATAGAATCTTACCGCTTACCGCTCCGGTAAAATTAAATCTGACCTTACAAGGGTGGTAGGACGAAACACACTAAATTATATACGGAACATTTACAATTTACAGCCAAAAAAATAGAAAGACGCTTGATTTTGTAGTAAGCGAGTATTGTCTTACAGCCAAATTAAATAAATCTCAAAACACTAAGATCTCTGAATTCTAACGGAATAAAATAAATATAATCATTTAAAAATTTAGTTTGTGGTATTTATAGTTTAAATGGTTATGTAAGGAAGTGAGTGCTGTCTCTATTGAGAGGCGAGGGGTGGACAAAGGAAATAGTTAGGAGACCTATATTTATGGAGAAGTGATCATACTCTTTTGGGATTGACTCGGACGGGAATTAAAATGAATTAAAACTGTTTTGCCAAAAAATAGTAATGAGTGTTTAGGAGGATGATGAATTTATTGATTGTGACTGTTAGAAGAGCAGATGGGAACATCAATAATGATGATTTAAAGGAAATGTGAAAGAGAGGGGAAAGGGCAGTATAGTAGTGGTGATGGTGGTGGCATATAAGGGATCTCTGGGAACAATAACCAGAGCAGTACTTAATGCTAACCAGTAAATGGGTGCACTCCACAGAGATCATATTATTACTTCTCTACAAACCAATCATTTATTTATTAACTGAGGACCGTTATTCACTTTACTAAAAATCAACTCATGTAACGAGCTACAAACAGAAAAATGAAGAGGATCTAGATAGAGGGACAGAATTGAAAAAAGGGATCAAGCCAACGCCCTTTATGATTGGCTTTTTTAACTTTTTATAACAGCTACATGTATACATATACTCATGATGCACATCGGGAGTTGAAGAGCAGAATACGATTATTGCTTAGATTCTGTAATCCCTACTAATCCGCTTTACAAAGAGATATATCCAGTAAAGCTTTCACGTACTTACCAACTTGAAATCGTCGGAATCGAATTCCATTCATCCTTTCCCCCTCTATTCTATTCCCATCGACATGGATATAGAATTGTGGAATATGGGAGGACTCATTCAGTCCTTGAATTAATTTTAAAATAACGTAATTATCGGAGTTTGTAACAAACGGTAGATTCATTGGGAATTCCTATTTGACAAGAATACAATACAATTCAGCAGTCACCAGAGCCCCCTCCTCTTTTTGCAATATGAGAACATAATCCCGATTTTTTCTACTCGTTACATGCCATTGGATCCGGAGGTTTTCTACTTACAAATCAATGCAAATTCGTTTACAATTAGCTGGAAACTCTCGAGCCAAGATCAATCGATTTGTTAGCATGAGCTAAGCAGATATTGGTATTAGTTATATAGGTATTTAGAAAAACTTAAAATCAAAGTAACTCAGCACCCCATACGCCTTGGAGAATAAAAGTTGGGATTGTAAGTGAGAAAGCAGTTAGGGTGTCAAAAGAGCAATCTATGAAGTTGAAAAGTTTCTATGTGTTGTAGGTCCTGAGGTAATAGATATATATCCGACAAGTAGGTGGGTGATCAACCTTTTTAGCAAATTGAACGAGCCTTTGTTATTCCTCAAAAATGTATGATTTCCGGAAGTTAATTTGGCAGACCGGACGATCTGACCTTGCCGACGAGCTTAACATTTTCGCAAAAAATAGCATTAAGTCTTATTCTTCTTCATTTTTGAAAACATCTTTGTTTGATTGGTTTGGATTCTCGCGTGGTTTTAAACAGTTGGCCGATAGTTCGATTAACCCTTGCGTGATACTGATACGATTACAAAGTTAATCAGTTCTCGAATTGACCTCACGACCTACGACATATTCCTTAAGTAAGTTATGTAGAGAGTATACTTTTTGTTTCAACTTGGAGAAAGGGAGGTTAATAATAGACAAGTGAACGGGAAGAAAGTTGGGCGTCCGAGAGGCAGGAAGCCTCTTCTCAGAGAGTCGGTAGAAGTTGTACCGCAGAGTCCGACTTTCCGAGAGACAATATCAAGAGGGCAATCAATCACGATTTATATCTATCGCTTTTGGGATTTTGATCCAGGATTCCAGGTCTTAAAACCTTTACCTTTTCTTCCATTATTAATTTATCGCCCTTTCGAGGCCTGGAAAATCCTTGCTCTGGTACTCCATTTCAAGGAATACACTCCCAGCTTCATCCCAAGGGAATTTTTCCACGGAGTGAAATTTTTATTTACATATCTATCTTCCCGTTTTTCCCAAACCAGTCTGATGCTTCTGCTTTGTGATCCAGAGTCATGAATATTATAGACTCCCACAAAAACCGTTCGCCTTTTTATTACAATCCGAAATAAGCCCATGTTGGTTCTGTTGGTTTATTAGGGATTTGTGTTGAAGCTTATTCCTATTTTTCCCGTCTTCACAGATCTGCTATATCTTTGATCAAAAGCATCATATTTGCAAGTGGACAATTTTTTTGGAGATTTAAAAACTACCGATGACTAACAGTTGTGAGATATTGCGACATTCAAATGAGCTACTACACCCATAGGAGGGCTTTATATTGTAGGGAGCAACAGCTGCCTGAAAAAAAATGCTGCCCCCATTAGGGGGCTACTGACCCCAGCATGAGACTATTACTTCCTTAAATCCGATGAAGCTGTAAACTATTATTGTTTAAACACGAGAAAGCTGTAAATATTCAAATCATAATTTTTCAACAGCTTCCTCTGGAGATTGTGTACTCATATTTGGAGGCTCTGTAGTATTTCCTGAAACGAGCTACTACTGGCCCCAGTGAAATGGGGGCTACGATTCTTAAGATTAGAAATATTAGAATGGGGTCCCAATTAACGTGCCCCCTAATTTAACGGGAATATGATTTCTAATTGAACGGGAAAATTCCCCCTAATTAAATGGAAAGTTGCCCCGTCGTTAGGAAGTTGCCTCTATCAAGTTATTACATAAAAGGTTAACTATATGTAAGTTTAACTAGCTTGATGAGACAAAAATGACAAAACTCAAAGACAATTGTACATAATATAGTTTATTACGATTGGAATTCTCCATACTATTAAATGTAGACATCATTTCCATTGCCTGCTTTCACCCTCTATTTTGATGCTAGTGAACATTTAGTATTTGCTAATTTTTAGATTTATCTGTCAACCACTTTCAATAATCTTAAGATATGGGTAGATCAAGCCGTCGCGTCGGTTGGTCGCCGTAGGAGTTTCGAATTGTTTTCTACTGTGCATTTGCTGAGGATATTTTAATCTGTAGTTGTTTTCAATGAACGAAGAAAATATTTTACGCACCCATTATCCATTTTCAGTTATCACTCATAATTTCGGGAGTATTTCTTCATTAACAATATCGTTCACTAATAATTTGACTATGATTGTGTCGGACTAATTGTATACTACTTGCAAATTTAGCATTATAATTCGTGTTTTATTTGACTACAATTTGTAAATTTTTAGCCGCCCAGTGAATGTGTTGATGTGGCTAAACAAAATTTGGGGATATTTCTCATCATTTGTTTTAACGATAGCGTCTTATAAGAATCCTAAGTGTACTTTTATGATTGACTACAGTACAAATATAAAATCGTAGGTTTTGTAAAATAAGGCAAAATCACCATTTATTATTGTCGCATTTTGAATCATTAAACGCTGAGCATTTGAGTGTATAAATGCAGTCCAAATAAAATATAAGCAGTCATAATTTTACGATAATCTTAAATTCTTGCATTACCGCTTCTACTTTAACGTTAAACTACATACATGACTGAATAATACTAGTAAAAGCCTACATAAAATTCATAAAAGATTAGACTAAGATTTATTTGCATCTACATTTCAGCATGACGGATACATTCAAATGTTTCTTGTTGCTCTACAGCATCCATGAAAAAGTTGTTGCTCATCATATTTTTTTTAAATTTAATTATTGCATCTTATAAATGCTGCCAGTTAGTATGAAGAACATTTTGATGGAACTTTTGAGAATACAATCATGAATATATTGTTCTGGACTAATTATAACTTTTGAACCAAGCAAGCTAATAAAATGATTATGATAAATTTTAAATATGTTTTTTTTTCACTTTAGTGACAGTGCTGTAAGTATATTGTCGTATCGGAAATCTAATATTTCTTGTATAATTGTGAGTTATTGTATCGAAAAAGTCTGATCGAGGATGAGTAATTGTCGGTCGCGTATTAATATCGATGATTTAAATGATATTCATGCATACGAGTCGAAGTTCAACGCGATGCCTATTAATTAAAAACATCAAACAAATATTTAAGATACGATAATACACTTTAATAAGAACTAGCAACTACAAATTATCCTGGTCTGCAGTCCCAATTCTAATGGTTCAAATGTCATGCTTTTAAACTGCTACGGATCAAACTTGAAATCATATTTTTCTTTAAGTCAAGAGTATTTTTCGAAGATCATGCGCTGCCGAATCTACATTTAAAATCTTTCTTAAAAGTTTAGAGCAAAACTTGCAATACTATACAAAAACCTTTGAAAAAGTATTCATTATGAACGAATTCCAATACGACTGCCATCTTATCAAATTGGCATAGGACGATCCAATGTTTCTACTAAACCAAGACAAAAATAAACCTGATCCGGTGATGTTCAAAACTTGACTGTTGCTTTTGCATGTCCAATATTAGATGGATGGGATCTGCGAGGTTGTGAAATAACATAATGAAACTATAATTGTAAGAATCTACGGTATTTATTGTCGCCAACACATAAATAAATATCAAAAGCAAACAAATGTTTTCAAGTTAATTGAATACCCGATAATACGATGATTATTTAATATTGTTAGTTGTATAATTAAGAATAAGCACAATTTCATAAGGCATACAGGCGAAATAGATTCTACAAGCTACTTTTCAATTTACCTCGTGTTTCACAAAGAAAGTTTCGTCAACCATTTTATACTATATAGCTACACGGGTAAAGCTACTAATTTTGGCCGGCTCCAAACAGCCTTTGGAGCCCATTCATTTCCATGCAGAACAATAATTTCCGAAGATAGTTAGTTATTGAATTGCTTCTTATACAAAAATACACAAATCTATCAAGCTACGATTTAGGATCAACAGTTCCTCCTAATTACATAACATTAATAAAATGGTAATAAACAGTTTCCAAGAATGGAGGCAACAATAACAATAATGCTTAAAACCTTACGAGGGAAGGTTCTTAAATACCAACCTTTATGAGTTTCTGCTTCCGTCCGTGAAACTACTTGCTAATTACTACTGGAGTTTACTAGAATCATCTCAGATTTGGCATCGCACTGTGTAAATATAGGCGGAAACTTGGATCATGATTGAGTCTTGACTTTTGTAAAGAACATCCTTTATACAGGCAAGGAATGGGAGATGATAATACAGTTTTTGCACAAAAAGGATTACTGTACGTCCTAATTTTGTATCATTAAACTTTCCATGATCGTAAAACAATTAGCACTCAATTGGTTCTACACTTATTGTAATTGATATATTTATATTTACTTGATGTACATACTAAATACAAATACTAACATGCTCAGTATCCTTGTGATGACAGGATGGAGGACTTACAATTCATAGGAGTAGAGTTGGGAGAATACATAATAGGTCTGAGTTGATATAATTATTTCATTATTGTTCAGATAGATATCAAGAACGTGACCAAAGTTATTACAAAAAATCGAAAGGTAGGCAGATCTATAAACTGAATTTTAGTAACAAAGAATCGAAGGAGTGTTTTAAAAAAAACTGGACAGCTTCATAAATAAGGACCTCCTAGGGGGCTGCTGAAGTCACACTTTGCAAGGACGATCTGGAGCGAGCACAATTAGGACCTTTTGTAGAAATTTAGTAACAGCACCTAAACCCGTTTAAAGAAATTGACACTGAATAAGTATTAGCTCCACTTTCTATTCAATAGTTTGAACCTCAAAATCTGGATCAAGTTAGATTCTCATGGAATACTGTTTTAAATCGTTTAAAAAATTAGCTCATTTTTTAGCATTGCCTTGTAGCGTATGAGTTAAACAAAATTTACGCCAATGCCAGAACATTTGAGCTAAAATATTGGCAGGAGTTGAAATGAAATCTTGGCTAGGCACATAAATTTTTGATTTTGAATCAAAAATGTTCAAATCAGCTTAACGGGGTTTTCAAATTAAAATTTGGGACTGGTTGAACAGGCTTTCAAAATAAGAGCACCTTTAAGTTGGCCGCAGCACGATTAAAAGCTTTTGAAGGAGCCTTGTCAGCGCATCTGAAAATAAAAAATATTTAATTGAAAACTTTCGTTCATTTCAAAATAATTGCACATTCTCTCCCAGATAGTGACTTGTTTAGACGATCCCGAACAGATTCTTCCTCAGGCCTCGTTACATAACTCAAAACAGAAGCAAAAATGAATAAGGCTGGAAATATTAAAGCAGAGATAGTTCTCATGATTACGAATAGTTAGCATGCATAGGGTTGTATTGTTGTAAGTGATTACCAAAAATGGTGAGTCTACATTTGTTCCGTTTTGAAAGTGATCCATTTACAAGCCAAGCAAAAAATGTATTTATATGACAGCAGTGCTTATCACTGCCGATTAAAGCATTATTTAATTTATAGTAGCAGGGTCATCAGGCGAATGGGTTTTATAAATTATCGTTCACATCAAGGTGGCTAATTTTCTTGGCATTCTTTTTAGTGTCCTTATTTGCTAAGTTCATTAAATTGGAGCCAATTTGCAGCCGTTTTCCATCATTGGGAGGCTAGACATTAAACATTAAGATTACATATTGCTGTGATATGATATTGACGAGAAGTAGTTGTATTTTTTTGACGAAACAAGAGTCGTGTTGTGGTTCTATAACGTACTTTAGGTTTGTCAACTTCGACTCCCAAAAGCTGTGTACTTTCATCTGGAATGGAAAGATGGCTTTTCCCGGAACAAGCAGAAGCCGAAAAATGTGCAATCCGGTACTCGGGATCTGCTAGGGTTTGGATGTCAGTGTCCTCACTTTCTCGGTTCCGCGAGTTATTAGTTACGCAACTCGGTGTCATCACAAAACTTTCATTTAAACACACTCGGGGATCCAGTAACCGAAACCGTTCTTGTGGAGGAGCGGCAATTAAAATCAACTGCATAGCGTGGGTAAAGCTCACTTGCAAAACGAGAACAAAATTTTATGTAAAAAAACTATTAACGGTTTAGATAATTGCAAAAGACGGTGCAATTTTCATAGCATTTGTATATATGGTCATATCTTAGGACGCAAGATTACATGTGGGTTGTCAACAAGCTACGTATTTAAATGGTATGTATACAGCTTTCAAAATATTGTTAACTAAAAAGCATTTGCAGTTTGAAATCAAATAGCATTCATAAGGTGAACTATAAACTCATAAACTATATGTAAAGACTGAAAGATGCATGTTTTTTATACTTGTTAACCGTCCAACTATCCTAGGCTTGTTCTTCCATGCAATAAATACTCCATATACTGGAACTGCACTCAAGATCACAAGGAGTCCAAAACCTAATGATAAAACATTTTCTTATTAGCTCATTCATTATTGACAATCCAAGTTTAAAAAATATTTTATCAAAGTGATTTTCTAACCTGTGGTTACAGGATCAGCAAACATAGGTACCACGGTAATAATGATGGTTCCAATTATATAAATAATCGGGAAGAACATGTTCACTTTGATCGGTCTTGGCAGGTCCGGTTGTTTCCATCGAAGAATGGGTATACAAACTACGGCCACGCCAATACTCAGCTGGAATATAAAAAATGGTTATCATCGAAACCCTAATAGAGCTTAATTGCATTTAGATGTCAAATACTTGTAAAAATTACCCAAGTGGCGAACCCAACGTAGTTTATCAAAACCACAATATTGGAAGATGTCAAATACAGAAGGGAAAGTAGAGCCTATGAATTTAAAAATATAGATTTGAGTTTCAAACGGTGTCAGCTTCGTAGTATGCTAAATGATTTTACATATTGCATAATGGGAACGATTAAGAAATTAGAGACCAATGTGATCATTGTGCATTATTCTGGGTTTTGGTTATGGATATTGATTTGATTTTGTAAATTGATATTGTCTGGCGAACTTTGAACTTACAACGAAGAGAACGGCGGGTGCAGGTGTGTTCTTTTTTGTCTGAATCATAGTAAGGACCTCTGGCATTTGACCCTCCATCGCACCAGCGTAGAACAGCCTTTTAAAATGGAACAGAATGACAAGCATTTACATTTTTTAACTCTACATATAATAATGATTATCATGTCATTAGTCTAATGTAATTATGTCTTATTCTGGCATAAAAACTGTTACAGTTATAGATAATTTGAATTACAGGCATGCAGCTTGCAGCTTTGTATTTCAATAAATAAATAGACAAAGAGAAACTCATTAGACCTTCATAACTGGTCATAATTTGTTGGCTTGTGCCTTACTTTCCTGGCCGTAATCAACCAGATTCAGTTCAGTTAAAACAATTGAGATTTCACAATCTATTTTTAGAAGCCAAATCCTTACGAGAAAGGACTCAAAGTTAGTTGTATTTAAAATCTACTCAATATTGATTTTGAAATTACACAAAGACTTTTTCTCTGAATTTACCAGTCCAAGGTTCAAGATAAATTTAAAAAATAACACAAATCAATGTATAAAATCAATGTGCCTGTAAGCTTTGAATGGAAATTGGATAGTTCAAATTAGTTTAAAAGAATCCAGAAGGCTGTGAAATTTGATACCTGGACGAGGTCAGCAAAATTCCGTTCACTGCTCCGAAAGTAGACATGGCCACGGAAACTGGTATAATCCATGCAAAACCACCGTAGAGTCGTTGTGCGAACGTCTGCAAAATAAGTTAATTGGTTTTTAATCGTTAATTTTAATTAACACTTGAAATATGAACGATTGTATATAGACGCGTTTGACGTATTGATATTTGATGTTTCGGTTTCCATGATTCACTACTGACTACCATGTATTTTAGATTAAAATAAAAATGGCAACAGAATTATGGTAAATACTAGAATAGACTGCATTGCATGGCATTCAGAAACGGGATTTAATCGCACGAATAAATCATGGCTCTCCGATCAATTATTTAAAGATAAATACGCAGTCGGTTTTTATTACCTCAGCTACCGCCGTTGAACTTAAGATCTCCTGAGGACTCAAAGTAGTGAAAAATGCCACATTTGTAAGAATGTAAACCACCATCACTAAAATGCAAGATATTCCAATGGCCCTTGGCAAGTTCCTAAAGATCAATAAAACTCATTATAGAATAGCGTCACAAACGATTTTCGGCTTTGTTGCCAAAAATATCGACAAAGAAACGTACTTTACAGGGTCTTTCAACTCCTCGATGATGAAATTTAGGTAGTTCCTGGAGATAAAAAAAGTATTTTATCGTTTAATAAATTATACAACCTCCAAATCATGATTCTTAAAACACATTCCTTGTATTTTTATCATTACTTTCCGAAACCCGTCTATTTTTCTTGGTTTCTATCATTGTAATTTCTTTAATTTTTTCAATCGTAATTATTTTATATATAGTTTTATAAATTGAAAATGCTATTTTATCTCAAGCTGAGATTGACATATGATCTAAAGGTGTGTTTTAAATTAATGTACTAATAAAAACGAATAAGTGGGTGTCTGCCTGCATTTAATTTTTTAGTTAGTGTAAAAGATTAGAACGTTAAACAGGTATCATAGCTACGATAATGTCTTTGAAATTTGAAACACCATATCTCACTGACGAGTGCAGAACGTTGATATTCCGTTAAGCTTGGTAATAAAATATGATGTGTGAACTTATTGTGAGGAGTACGAATTTTATGATGGAACGAATCGATTAGTTTTTGAAAAAAATAACATGTAAAAATTGAGTGATTTATATCGTTGTCTGTGTCTGAAATTCATATATATTCCTTCTATTTCTAATTAAACTCAATTTCAACTCTGACAAACGTTTGAAAGGCCAAACGATGATGAATGAAGTCGTGTAGTAAATTCGCATAAATTTTTATGATCAAACTCAATTAAGTCTTACCATCCGTTGTAAGCAAAGAGACCCGAATAAAAGGATAACGCTACTTTTGTAGGACTCTCTTCACTCCCCTCAAAGGTAAAGTGCTCCGTCTTGCCTGGAATTGGAAGATTAGTTTCGGTGTTAAGTTACAGTAATTAGCATATAATAAAAAGTGTATCGGAACTAACCATGGTAGAGCTGGACGAATCCAGTAATGATGATCATAAACAAAGCGAGCAGCTTTGCGTAAGTGAACACATCTTGAATTATTGTGGCCCATTTGACATTCCAGCAGTTTACGAAAGTTAAGAAACCTATACAGAACAAAAACGGCTTTAAAATAACTTTCAAAGTTCAACATCTCATTGCATCATTCTCCCTGCAATTAAATAAAACTGCTCTTCAGAATTTTAACTAATTACGACATCATTTACCCATACGTAAAGTGGAAGATGACTTGCATGATTTTTATGACTCCTTAAGCTTCGTCGTTACAAAGAGATGCGACACCGAAATATTTTTTGTCAAATTCGAAGGCACCACTTACATAACAACCCAGAAAAGCGTAGCGAACCTAACACTGCCCTTGTCTCCTATTCCTAGGTAGACGATCCTCAACGGCTTCCAATTGAGCCTGTGCCAACTCTGCTTGACATTAAGGAATCAAAGCTACCAAAAACTGAAGTTCATCGACCGAAATACCATTTTGTTTGTTTTCAAATGCTGGATTCCATATTTCGATTAAATCCCAAGGAATTCGGACCAAATGTTTGAAAATAAAAAAATCCTTATCGGATTTTTAACTTAATAGGCCAAATCCATTTCCAAAGGATAAACATCTCTTCCAACACATCTTACAGTGCCGGATGGTCTCAGGCTCAGCCAAATGGAATCGTAACTGGAATTCATTGAGATTTTAGTAGTTACTTTTATTAGTCGTTAATGATGACATGTGATAGGGAAGGTTCAGATTCTTAGCTCAATTTCCATACAACCTCACTACTTAATGGACATTAGGGATGAATGAACTCAGACAGTCTCGATTTGCTTGAACACTTAAAAGTAGATGTTTCCATTTATTCATCTCCTATTTCCAATTTAATAGCCGATAATTATTGCTGGACTCTAAATTCGTCCATAAAAATAACAGCCTGGCTGATAACGGCAACCCGAACAAGTTTTAAGAAAATGAATCGGATCGGAGCCCACTGACTATCTCTTATCATCATCATACCTAGAAGGCATGCATGTACGTGGTAAAGGGCAGTTGCGTCCTTACAAAAAAAAAGCAGTAATAGTAATGGTAGCCTTTCATAAAAATAGAGCATTTTTTATATTGAAATCCGAATCGTAATCATGAGCTACGGAGATCTTGTCGTATTTTCAAAAATATATGCAACAAATATGGTTTTAAAATTCAACAAGTGATTTCTATTTATGAACATACTTTTTTTTGCGAGGTAAATTAACAGTCTGAGCATTTACTAATTCGAAGTTGTCCAAAAATGCTGCGTATTCTTGTATAATTCGAATCGCCCTAAGCTACAAGCTATGTTGTACTAGAGTGGAACCAAGTGTTTTTGTATTCTGCATTGTTTTGTGCCAGCCAACTGTGCATATATTATTTATTATGGTTCCCTTTCTCTAGAACCAAAGTTCCTGTTCCTGTAATTCAACTACGCCTACACAGACGGGTTGGATGGGATCATCCCTGTAACTTCCTAACGTCATTGTTGTACCTGCTTCAAATTATAAATTATTATCATATCTACACACCGACACAGATGGACGCCTTTGGACAAGGATCTGCACTGAATCCCTAAAGCGGCCCTTTAGAAGCACATGGGCCATCCTAATGTGCGTTTTATTTATATGATACGAGGAAATTAGTAAACCGGAGCATTTTTTATCAGGAATATATCCATTAATGCATGTCTTCATGCCTTTGTAGCTTCGGAAAAAACGACCAGAGAAAAAGCATTAGACAATGCTATTATACAAGTATTTTTGAGTATTAAATAGGTCCAACCAAACCGTAGCAAAACCCCAAATAAACCATTTAATGATTTATGTCTATGAACGCGATTAACTAAATTGCATTTAAGTCAGTCGATCTTGCAGTAGAGAAGAGCTGCTGTGAATTTAGATGGCAAGATTGACTTGTATAATATTATTATTTATGTATTTGTATAATGAAGAAGCTAACAAGTGTAGAGACGAGTGCCTAGGTGTTTGTATATGTATTGGGTTTCGGAGGTTCGCCGCTTAGAAGATTTTATAAGGCGGTTAGAAAATGATGATGAGTTTCCTGTGCCCGCAGGTGGTCAGGTTTCGGCATTTACAATTATCATGAGTTCATAATATATGCAGAACCTAACTAGATGGGAATAGGGATTGATTTTTTGAGGATCAGCCCCGTCTGTTTAACAATCGACACGACGGCCGTAAATTGCCTGGAATAAAATTCTTAGCGATAATAAAATCGGCAACTTAAGAGGTTAAGAACGGTGGTGGTGGTGGTGGTGTTATATTTTGAGACTCTGACGTCTCGTGTGCATGTGAATTGAATGGGTGTAAATCCTAACGCGCCTGCAAAAGCCTCTTTCTTTCTCAGAGATCCCACAACATTTCAACTTGATTACTTCTCTAGATACATGAACTTTTTTTCTACCACTCTGTGACACGTCCAACCGTAGACATGTTGGAGAACAATAAAATTATAAGAACTGGATGCCGTTTGACAAGGTTCAAGCTGGGAAACACATTCAAGATTCTGCACATCGACGCCCTGGCTTTTAGAGGCACATAAAACAATTATTACATGGAACGGAGATGACTGATTACGATTAGAGGGCCAGTGCAGATGAAACCGAAACTTCTCAAATTCTCAATACATTCACTTGTACATGTACCTAATGCATATTAGAACTTTAGAACCAACTCTTTGGCGATCCGTTACTGGTCTAGCCCATTTGAGTCATGGATAATAATAGAGATCTCGTAACGAAGATTAAATTGCCCTGTATTCAACGTAGCATCAATCTAAATTATGGTCATACCGAATGAATCAAAACATAATTATCCTTCATTTGGCACAAGATGAGGGCTAATGCTAGCATTGACACTGATTACTACACACTGCCTCAACTCCTTCAAGTCCAGCAGCAGGTCAATTGGGAAACTTAAATGGTACAAAGACCAGACAGACGCTGAGTACATTTGTACAGACTCATAGACAAGATTTTTTTACTCAAGAAGAATCAATAAACTCATGAATGGATTATGGAATTAGTAGTGCTTTCCCATTGGGTTACTCCTCTAACTCTTTTGACATTCTGTCTGATCTGTCTGAAGATGGAATTGTACCCAGATCCTAACACGTATACGTATTTCGTTATCAATAATCAATGCGTCCCGTAGGATAATTTTTTTTGTATTTATCAATAGCCAAGATGATAATTGATTCGTCCATCCGGACCAGATAAACGTAGGCTAAATAAATAAGTCTTCTTGTTACTTATTGGCCCAGATTCTCTCCTTTTTCGTGGGAAAGCAATAAAACCTTATCATCTTTCTCACCATATATTTCATCTTGAATCCAATTACGCATAGGGGTGGAGATATATCTTGTGTTAAACATGCATAGTCGGGATAAAATTAAAGAAGGACTCACAAATGACAGTTGCAGCCAACATCCTGATAGACTCATCTGGAGGATCACAGTCGGTGAAGAATGGCTTCAAGATGTAGGTTGAGAAAGTGAGGGCTACAATAGCCTGTGAACACGGGCGAACAATCATGCACTCAACCCAGAGCCGAATAAATGCCAGGAATGGGCCGAAAGTGACCATTATGTAGGCATAGTCGGCTCCACTTTTCGAAATCATGCATCCCAATTCGGCGTAGCAGTAGGCCCCGATCAAGGAGAAAACTCCCGAAATGGCCCAAACAATCAATGCCAAATTCGGACTTCCGGTGTTCAACAATACCCCGGTGGGGGCGATGAAGATTCCCGAACCGATAATACTCCCAACAATCACAGTGATCCCATTCAAGAGTGACATTTGAGCCTTGAGACCAACGTTCTGTTCTTTCTTATCCTCGGAGGCCGGCACCTCCGAGTACTTTGCATCCTGCTTTGGCTCCGGCATTTCTCCCTCTTATTCCCGACTCTTGAAATCAATCCTATGCCACGAAAACGGTTACGAAATCCTCTCCTGGAACTGCCCGGCAATGGGCAGAATCCTAGAAACGTTAATTAGAACTTTCAGTACATGGACAGAGAAATATTATTATTAAGAACAATCACAATTCCACAACGATTCGAAATAAATCCAAATACCTGCTGCTTGTATCCAAACTGAACACACACACACGTGGTTTGACAAACAACGGTATGGGTCTTGCTCTTGCTGTACCGGGTTGAATGGCCGCTACCGGAGCTTTCACCTGCTGATACGGTTTAGATATGTAAACAATGGTAATCTCTCAATCAATCCAACATATTGTTCCGGGTCGAAAGTCAATGAGACTCGTTATAAGTTAGTGGGATATCTAAATTAGATGATCCTCGTTGGAACTTTGGAACCGTTGAACAGATCGTTTCTCCTCCAATACCAACAGCAAACTGAACTGATAGACCTGACGATCAAACAAGATCTTCTTTTAGACGGATTTTCCACACTCTATAACTCCACACGAGGGCACCCGATTCTGGTAACTGGTAACGATATGTTTTCCAATCTAATAGGAAAGGGGGTTGATATTATATGCAAACACGTACTTATTCATACATTATAAGGTGTACCAAGTTTCTCCTTCAGTGCACCAAAAGATATTACCCTTTAGTTTCTGTTTTCTTCTCAGAGAAACGGGTAACAAAAGACTCGCTAATATTGCGTAAGTGGCTTACAATAATTTCCTTCACGTACTCTTGGAAGGGGACTAAAACCAAAGTAAGTGGTGGAATGGAACCCATTCATTCTGTTCTCTAGTAAGACATAAAAAATCACTAAAATCTCCATATTCCAGCTTTTATCTCAAGTCAACTGTCCACTTTTCCTAGGATTTGGATTTATTTCACTCCATTCTCAACATATGGAATTAGACGTTAACAATATCAGTCCTCTTACTTCTAGAAACATTAGGAAAATCCTTTCGTTCTAAAATTCTAGAAATTACTTAAATGATTCAAATAGGGAAATAGATAGCTTATCCTATCGTTATAAATTACACTATGATAACACGTCGACATGATTATTTCGCAAGACTTTTCAGCTTACTCCCTCCAAAATACAAGTAATTCAAGGACCTTGTTTTATGGAATACCGTAAAGAAAAGCAGATAATCGACAAAAATACCCGATGCCTGTGAAACTTACTTTATCTTTTAAGATGATGAGGATGATGAATGTAAATATTGTGATGTGGGTATAGAACAGTTATCTTTTTTCCTGTGTTGATCTTGAACACGGAGAAGGAGATGATAATCCTCTGAACCTGTTATCCTTATTTTTGGAAATACTACTTTTCCACACATTATTATCGGGTTCAGATATCCTGCGTCTGCGGAGTTCTTCGGTTCCTCTGAGCCCCTTCACTCCGACAGTGTGGGTGGAAGAAATGGAAGTCTCTATATGTTCTACGGAGATCGATCGAAACCTGCTGCTGATGACCTATTCCGTACTTCTCCTACCTTCAAACTACCAGTCCAAAGAATCCCCATCATTTCTACCCAAATCCAATGAAAATAAATGTCATACGCTATTCCTTAGTCGACATCGACATGGGTCATTTATAAATCATTTACAACCCTTTGTTTATTTAATTCCGATATCGACCTCTCAAGTAATTATTCAAATATACAAACTCAGACTCAGATTACGAAATAAACTGCCCAGGTTCCAAGCTTTGTAATGCCAAGCTATCATTTCGAGCAAGTAGACAAAGCCGTATCCACAAATGCAGATCTACTATTAAAGCAATAAACAAATATCCACAGGGTTATATATCTTGGATCATCCTGCATTTTCACGCTCATCGCATTTCAATCCGAGTTTATTTATTTGAATTATTGGCTTCTGTTTACAGAGAAGAAAAGGTCTGGAACTGCAAAAGGACGTCTGATGTGCTTTTAATATCCCTTTGAATACTCATTTCTGAAATAAAAATGCTTTCATAGAGCAATAAAAATCCGAACGACTTTTATCCTTAGCCAGACTCTTACGCAAATGTTGTACAAGTATGTATTTACTCCTCCTAATCAATGTAAGTTTGTGTGGGTGAATGTCATTTCTCGTGTCCAATAATTCCTGTTTCAGATCTACTTTATATATTATAAAATCGAATTCGAGGAAGCAGAAGGGTTAGTTTGAATAAGAGTTGAATTTTCTTCCATATCCAGTTAATCCTTGCAGCCAGAACTGATATAGAAGCAAATATTTCGACTTCCGTCCCTCCTTGCATATTTCCATTCAGATGTCATAGAATGACATTTTTCCATCCACGTTTTTCTGCTTCTCTGGTCTCTGAAAAATTCCGAACCAGGTCTCGGAGGCTAAATACACACACACACACACGGGAGAGAGAGAGACAATTGTCAGCGGAGTTAGTTTTGCTTATGGACGAAATGGGGACTGTAAAAAGGAAGAGGGTTTGCATCATGCATGCCATTCCAAAAATAACTCAATCATAAAAAGTCTAGAGCCTCAATCTTCAACTTCCGAGACACAAGAGGAGAGTGAAGGAAAAGAGTTAGATACCTTTAACAACATAGCTGACTTTTTGCCACCGTCAAAGCCTCATTTTAAATTTCAATCTTGTTTATTCTACAATCTACACTATTCCTTCTTCCACTTCAATGGCATATGGGGATTTGTCTATTGATACCTCTATTGTGCCGAAAAACGGATATGGGTTCAATAACAGAGCAGTTACTTTTGTTCTGTTGTGTCTGTCACTTTTTGTTATGTACATATAAGGATGAACCCAATCTTGATGCAATGATCAGTCGATATGGAATAGAACTAAAACGATTCGTATACCAGACAATTTTTAAATGAATGTTTAAATGAATTAACAGCTTTCACAACTTTCTCCAGCTCTTCGATTTCATGCTATTTCATTCTTTACCTGGGATTCCTTCATAATGACTAATGACCTTACTGACATTTCTAAGAACGGATTAATTACTTTATTGTGGAAAACTATTCAACCTTAGGACTTCAATTTTCTTAAACGGAGTTGGCTAATGAGCAGCTTTCTTTTGTCTTATTAGATTGTAAATTGTTATCTTGATTTTGCATATATGCTTACTCTGTTGGTGGCAAATCAGTATCTGAAAACTTGAATTTAGGACCTGATATAGTTACGTCGATGAGAGATTGATGCGCGTCCAGAATAGTGCAGTTAAACACAGTCGGTGAAATCGGCATGGATTTAACTTCTTCGTGACTTATGGTCCAAACTAGCCAGAAATCATTCCTTAAAATAGATGAACAGTCAAGCTGTAAATGTAAACCATGTAAACCTTAATGATCTAAATGAAAAGAGAGTTGTATGGTTACTCCTTTAGAACCAGGACTTGGTGCAGGGGACACGAGAAGCTAGGCAGGGTTCTACGTGTTTTATTAGTTTTGCGAGTTGTTTTCGTGAATTCCTGTTCTTTGAATTTGGCAATTCCTGAGTATTAAGCCCGCTTTGCATGGTACACCTACAAAAAAGGCACGGCTTTTGACCATTATTTCTAGAACGAGTACGAGATATGAAAGTACGACCTATTTATAAAATTTAAAAAAAACAGACGAATCATAAACTGGAGTAACAAAACCGGAAAACACTATTTTACTCCATTTTTGGTGATCATCCGAAAGGCGACTAATGACGACACTGCTCTTTACAGATTCAAACTCCTTGTTTGTTTGATGGTTTAGGGTCAAATCTGTGATGATTAGCTTTCGCCGAATCTTTTCCACACAGAGGACGGGAAAGGTACTAATGAAAACCGACTATTGAAACTGATTAGAATTTCTAAGATTCTAAGCCAAACGACTTTACTGTCGTCAGTCTGTACATCTGCCACGTGTACTTTTTGCTGAATAATTCGGACCTTTGAGGGATCCGAACCCCAGTCCAATGGCAAAGTATTGAACACTTTAACCACTGAGCTGGATGACTGACTCCTCGCAAGTAAAACGGTATATAATGTGTCCGGTTTAAAAAAAACGTATTCAAAGACGCAATTGTTGTAGTGTAGTACTTCTCATACTACAATGAGATGCTGGAAAACACAGAAATTGAGAGGAATCATGTATTTCTGCCAAAAATTGCATGCAAAGTGTGCAAATGGTGCAAATGCTCATCATTCAGTCCCTTTTCCATGCATTTTAAGCCTGATTGTGATACTAACTTTAATATGTATAATGTGTTTTATTTTTTTAAATTAAATATTTGTTATCCACAAGTACATAAATCAATCTAATTGGGATTCAATAACAATCATTGTTACGATTCAGCTACAAAATAAAGTTTATGAAAGCTAATATAACCTTTATGAAACCTAATTTAAATCCAAAAGGAGATGAAAATAGAAAGGAAGCCTAAACAATTAAATGTTACAGCAAAAATTAAAGATCCCTTTACCATTGCATGCTGAATATTATAACATCTACTCAACTGATTAAACTGGCTCTCATCAAAATTCTGCATGTTGAATATGAATTTAAAAATATTATATCCTACCTCCAGCTTCGAACAAATTGAAATCTGAAATTGGCTTTTGTAATGAATTTGCACATACATACCGACCCCCATTGAAGATACAATTTCAACTACCTTAAATAGTAATGTATCTATCTATCATTATGCTGTATAGCTATTTTAACCTCTACTACTAAATTAAAAGAACTGCCTTAACTGCCTATACACAGCAGGTACATTTGGTTAGCAAAGATTTCAATTATTCGTGTACTTGGCTTGCTCTTGAATAAGATTGCGTTTTACCTGGAACTTACGGCCCATCAAGTTGACTGTCGCCATAATTTATTATTTACATCAGAGATGCAACCTGTTACATATGTTACATCTTCCAACAGAATTGTTCACAATGAAATGAAATGTCAAATATACTCTTGGGGGAGTTTAATCTGCCAATCACCATGAACTACAAAACCTTGCTATGCAGCGATAACAATGCATTTGTATGCAAAAAGCATATGCCAAAAATACCATATCATAAATTTCCAACAGTTTAAACATCTTTTTGAAACGGTTTCACGTTTTCAACAGATAAACAAACAAGCCCTAAGTTTTGGAACATCCGCAGATGCCCCTTGAACACCCTTGTATGTTATGGAACACCCCCACATTTTTGTAGGATTTCATCCCTTGATTACATTTGTTTGCAACGATTTATTGATCATGCAATATTCAGAATTTGTTACCACGCCAAAAAATCTAAATAGTACCTAAATTCTCTATATACTAGCCTGGATATACTCAGTCCAGGTTTCTGATTCAGAGAAAACCTGGAAAAGCGGCCACTCGTACCTCATACTTGACAAAGTATAGAGTATAGTCAATAGTAGATCCATATAATGCAAAATAAAATGGATCTACATATGATCGCTGTATATTCTTTCAAATTCTAAGTGTCAAAGTACTTAAAATGAATACTCAATTATTCATTTACATAGATATAAGGGCTAGTTTATAGACTTATATTAGTATTTATTTAAATCTTTCAAATTCAAAGACTCGAAAGTGACTAACTTGACAATTTACTTAAATGTTCTTCGCAACAAGATCATCACATCACAGACTCTCTGAGTCCGACTGAGATTCTGTGGCAATGGCAATTATATTATTCACCTTACAATGCCATACATCACCTCGTTCTGTATTTTGATTAATTCTCATATAAATAAACAAGAGTTAACTTGAATTCCAAGTCTTGTAATGAATACATAAGTAGACACACACTGGAGTACTAATACTTACTACACAACATGTAATGTGACGGAACCATTTCTGTGATAATGGATTAGCAATATGGGACAGACCTCTAACTTCTGAGCCTAAAATTAACAATTAAAAGGTCTCGTACCATACTCGTTGATAATCACACGATTGCAGGCTAAAATGCAGTTATCTTCCGGTTTCTGAAATCATAGAATATTATTCCAACATTAAGAAATTTAGTTGATAAAACAAGAGTTGTCAGGATAGGCCAAGTGCAATGTTATGTATTAGGTTATGTCCACCCAAACCTTTAAATTAAGTATTTTAAGCGTTGACCACAATCCTGCTTTTGTAGATCTAATTACAAAGTTGATTCAGCATAAACAACCTTATGAAGGGATTTAAATTTGTCAAATTTTATTTAATCTAAAAACAAACTCGTCTACTTGATTAACGGATATATATAGTATTGCATATTTAATTTTCATAGATTAAGCAAATAAGAACATAAACAATCGCGATTAAACATTGTGTGCATATATATTATGTAGAAGGGGTAATAATTCGAGATAAGGATAATTATCAATGTCTTTTCTACGTAATAAGCGATAAGAGCATTGTAATACAATATGTAGCGTAACGCGATAATGGCTAATGACTTGACGGCACCCTAAATATATGGGACCCCTAGTTATAATTATGTTTTCGGACAGTGAGTACAACTAAATTATTGTTGGAAGGTTTACATGGGACTCGTTAACTTCTCTAGTGCCGGTATTCTAATAAATACATGAGTTTATCATTATTTTGGTCTCGTCTTTGGAAGTAACCATGAACAACCTTAATCGGTTTGACTCTTTACAAGTATGTAGACATCCATCATCGCCTATTTGAGGTTGTGAATTTAGTAGAGTTGATATAATTAGAATCTCTCCAAAATCCATATTAAGGGTGGTATGAATTTACACAACAACAGTATGTTGTATTAATACTAGACTAACTTTCGAACTTACCAAAGAATTACTAAACTAACAGGACGCCGTATTTCATAAAATTCGCTAGTTCGTAACAATAGGACTTTTGCAAATATTTACCAAAGGGAATGAAATGAGTCTGGTTGGACGACTTCAAACGCTGTCATATTATGTCATTTTATTTAACTCAGGTGAGTTGTAATGTATTTTTATAATCTAGGTTAAATCATTAATATGTATAGCATATATACATATTTTTGCTAATTAAGTTCTCTCCATTAACTCTGTGTGGAAGCATGTGTCCTTTGTTTGCTTTAATAAAATGAACGTTTCAGTACCTCATTAACTAAATATAACTGTTTATTTTAGCTTTGTTTCTCGTCAACGTAACTGGTCTTCTCCCACAAGTTCACCAGGAGGGAATTCTAAGGCCGTATAAGAGCTATGCCGATGTCACCCTGTTCCATTACTACGTTCCTAGAGAATCGTCCGTAGCAACCTTTGAGTTTGCGGCCTTTATGGATAGTCCAAAATGTCCAGTTCGGGAAGTTTACATGTGAGTTTTGAATCGGATTGAATGAATTGACGAAATCAATGATCAATGATGATTTTAAGCGGCCGAATGATTTAACCGGCCTATAATTATTAGCCCAGCCCAGATACGTAGAGTAAAAGTAAAGGAAAAAAAACCACTAACTTTTCATGCAATCTATTGTCGTCTATATTTCAAGTTGATAACAGATAACAATTTAGTTTGCAGGGGTCAAATTTTATTAAGAACCATTTAGATAAAAGGACAAGGGGGACAATGCCTAAGGTCTAATATGTGTGTGATACACTTGATTATGGGTAGAGAGATGGGATTTTTAAACGTTGTAAAGGGCGTTACTTAATGGTTGGGGTAACGTGAGGTTTTGACTATTTTACATTTACATTTTTAAACAAGTTTTCAAAACCATTTTCAGTATATACCGTATTCTTAAAAACGGTACAGTATCTATGACATATCAACACGATATTTGGATGGGTTTATCATCGTCCAACAGTACTTGCAGATGAAAAACAGTTAAGATGAATTCAGAGTCAGGCACTTTAATATTTAATTGGTGAAAAGTAAGAACAATGAAGTAGTTGGAAAGTTATAATTTTTACATTTATTGTGGTTACCCAGTTTGCGATTTTCCAAGCGCATTATCGAACATCCGAATTTAAACCAATTGTACCATGTTTCCCAAGTTGTCCATCCGTTCGGTTCTTGTGTGAATTATTTTAATTGTATCAAATTTTGCAATTTAAATGAATTAAAGATACTTGCAACACGGAAGCTACCCTGTGATGCCGGCAGACAACGCCAGTTTCCCAGATAACTTTTCAGTAAATCGAACATCATTGAGCAAGTTGGTGATTCATTCCTCATATCAATCTCACGATGCTGCTGTCTTTCCAGTCTACAATCCAATGCCCGGAAGTTGGTTTGCGTCCGCTTATCTGAACTCATGGGATCAGAAAGTCCAGCAAGAGGTACGAAAATGCCATATCATTAATAAACAATCTATTATCCCGACAGAGTCCTAATACGACTGATGAGATAATTGGACCTATCCTATTTTAGGGGATAGGGCATAAATGTAGGTACAGTCTTGGGTCGGTGGCATTGTGGTCACAAGTAACTGACGTGGCTACTATTCCTCTAAAAGCAACATCAAGGCTTGTCAGTATGAAGCATTTCACTTATTACAAGTAAGGTTTTGAACCAGCTAACATGTAAATCTTTAATGGTTTCTGAACCATCACAGATTTTATACCATACACTAATTTCAATTGTCGCAGATTTTACATTCCATCCGGAGTAATCACATTCACTCTGAAAGTGGACAGTTGTCACTTTATGACCTCCCGTTGGTACTACGATAGCCAGTCGAGGAACAGTACGGCAAACGCTAACCATCCTGTTCCCTGCATTCACAACATCTTTCTTCGGGAACGAGCTCTGCCATTCTTCAAACTAAACCAGACTGATAGCATTGTTAGCGATTCGGAAAACTCGTCCTACATCCATGTTGAGAAATTGCCATACACGGACTCGTATTACTATTTAATGGTAGTATCCGAAACTCGAGTATCCTACAACATTACGATAACCGTGCAAGGTAAACGCAGATGATAATTAAATCATAAGTCCCTGAAACTTGTAATTCCAAGAATAGCAGACGTTAAGAGTCAAATTTTAAAACCTTACAGATTGCCCATACTGGACGTTAGGAAAAAGTTTGATTCAACAACTTGGGGGAATGTTAAATGCGTCCGCTTCTATGAAAGATCAAGTAATGCGAATGAACGTTTCGAGATTTTCCAACAAACAGAATCAAGATAATGCCACTTCCGACATATTCAACCTTGTGGGCTGTGATTGCTTACCTACATTCCGTCTTACGCGAATCAAGCATGCACAAGATTTCTCGGATACTTTTTTACTGGAGGTATATAAACATAAGTATTTGAATTAATTTTTAATTTAATTCGTATCATCTTGTCTAAACTTTTCTAAACGATATTAAAAAAATAATCGTTTGTTGGATGATTGTTTAGGGAAAGGAATGGTTTACAACATGGCTGGCTCTAACTGATTCAAATCCTCTCGCTCCAGTCTTAGGAACATCGTTTGAATTGCTTCCGTTTGTCGACATAGGCGGAACGCTAAGCATCAGTATCCATTTGGACGAACTTCTACTGGTAATTGGTTCCGACTAATTGTAAGATAAGACAAGAAGTTTGTTTGTATATGCGGCAATTTTTTTTTTTTATCAATTTCAGAACGCAACGTCTCAAATTGTTCATGTGGTGAGTTAACCACATCTTCAACTGATTCAACAAGCAATCAAATCTCAAAGACTTCTCACTAAAATATGAGATTGGTAGTGATGACATGAGTCAATATTTTCGTGTTTTTCTAGAATTCGTGTGTTCGGAAAGGAAGAGCTCCGGAGACTTTCTGTTGTGATACTTTGTCGGAAAGCGATGCATCATGTTGTCAGTCAGGCATACACCTCCACATTTCATCTGCAAACCTTACGAACGTTAATGACGCGGTTTATATCCCGTTTCCAGAACCGGACGCATATTACATCTCCTTTAGGATGCATTGTGAAACTGAAGGGTATGATGATTATTAACTTTTCGCTCCAACCATGACTTCAATTAATTTCAAGAAATTAATTACAAAAAACTATTCATGCAGGCAAATAGTCCCTTGTGCCATTCCTGAAGCATTGGTATCGATTGACATCCGCACTCAGCCATGTGTTTCGATAAAACGGTCATCTCACGATTCCCCAGTTGCGCCATGTGGATCCTACGGATATTGTCAAGAGGTCCATAAGGGACAATTCTTTTACACATCGTGTAAATGCGTTGGAGGTGAATATCTAGAGTCTTTTAGCCTTAAAATGCTATCAATTTGGATATTGATTTTCTTGATTTGGATGAGTAAACTTTCAAATAAATCAGGGTACCGAGGATGGGCTTGTACGGATGATTCTACTGCCGAGTCTGAATACATTCTGATGATGACGACTCTGTTACTGACCCTAAGTAACTTGTTCTTTGTCCCAGCCATATTTCTGGCTTGTCGACGAAGAATGCTAACTCAAGCTTTAATCTACTTCTGCACCATGATCTCATCAACCATGTACCATGCCTGTGATCAGGAAATATACAGTTACTGCTTGACCAGATATTCGGTAATTTATAGAGCAATTTCATCTCATTATGCAATGATGAGGTATTGGACTGCTACAACTAATCAAAACGAAACATGTTTTCAGGTCCTGCAGTTTTGTGATTTCTTCTGCTCCATCCTTGCGTTTTGGGTAACATTAATTGCTCTAGCCCATAGCCCACCCCAGTATGATTCAGTATTGTACATGTTCGGCTGTGTCGTAATTGCCATTGGGGTTGAGTATAATCGAACAGGATTGCTGGTCTTTGTCATCCCCTTCGCGATGGGGTTTGCGTTTGTTATCGGGATCTGGATTAGTCGGTGTGTCAGGAGAAAGGCTATCATAATTCCGAAGTCTACTACAGTACTACTATTACTTCCAGGAGTTCTTCTAGGAGTTAGCGGCTTGATCTTGTTTGCATTCGTTGAAACGGAGGAAAACTACAGGGTAAGAAATTTAATTTATTTATGATATTTATTTATTTAATCACAGTTCAGCTAGACAAATTGTATGATATTAATTTTAATTTACAGTACACCCATAGTGCCTGGCACGCTATAATCGCAATTTCCTTGCTGTATCTCATACCGAAAAAGCCACCGATGGCTCAAATGGATCTTAATAGTAGCAGCGTTGCCGAGCTAGCTCCAGTAAATAACGTCAATCAGCCTAATTCTCCCAGTCCGGTTTTCTTCATTACGTCCGAACTAGATCATTTAGTACAAGAACAGACCTGATGATCGATGATATACATAAATATACATATAATTAATGTTAGGTCTATTTGAACACCACTTCTCACCTAATCATACTGTAATCCAATCAATCTTATTATTACAAGTGAATGTGAATAATGGAGTATCCATGAGCTGCTTTGTAAGCGTCATTTTAAGACTGTTTAAATACATTGGAACGTATAATTTGTTAAAATGTATTCACTAACCATGTTGTTGATAAAGGGTGCCGGAAAAAATGGTCAGGAAAAAATGGTCAGGGAAAAAATGGTAAGGAAAAAATGGTCGACGGAAGAAATGGTCAGGGAAAAAATGGTCACGGAAATAATGGTCGGGAAATAATGGTATTATGAAAATGGTCTAGGAAGAAATGGTCTGACTAATAGCTAATGTTATAAAATATGATTTATTTATTTATTATGATTATCACAATTTTCATTATTGTTACGTCAATAATTCGTCAAGGATGAACATTTAACAAGTTCGATTCCCTCTACGATCAAAAGCCCCAATCCAGGTACTTGCGAAATATTCCAAGTAGCCGTCCAATATTTCTTTGTTTGTAACAAAAAACTCCGAAGCCTCTAACAGTTCTAATGATTCCACGACGTCGTCAGTTGAAACAAAAGCAAGGGCCAAAAGCTGACGAACGTTTACCGAAAAGTTAGAAATTTCTTTTTTTTTCTGCCATTTTATGATAGCAATTAGCTTAAAATTCGTAAAATCAAATCAGATTATTAACAAGTTAGGAATTGACAAATTGACAGAATAAGTAGACCAAGCAAGCTGAGACAATTTGTAGAAGATTGAACTGTGATTGAACGGAACAGCAAACAGGTAGAGATAAAGAAGATAAGATAGAGAATACGAAAGTAGACCCTAAATATATGAATATAATTAACTTTAGGATTAGTATCTAATTATTAAATATTCCAATGTTGGGGTTTTTGTTTCGGTCAATATTCGGACTATATAGGCAAAATTATCCATTGAAGTTTGCCCTACTCTGTAGTAATACACTTTATTATTTAAACTAATGACGACATTCTAACTTGAAAAAATTAAACATCAGACCATTATTTCCGCGACCATTTCATAATACCATTACTTCCAGACCATTTTTTCTGTGACCATTATTTCCCCATGACCATTTTTTCCAGGACCATTATTTCCGTGACCATTTTTTCCTGACCATTTTTTCCTGACCATTTTTTCACCAACCCGTTGATAAATCATAAATTGTATGTTATCGTATTTCTCTGGTCATTTTTTGTTCAGTTGTAAGTGTATTAATATTTTTTAAATTCAACTCGGTTGACGGATTATTGTGCGATGGATATTTGTCCTAATGGTTAAAAGGTACTACTAGTATATAACTGTATAAATGCTACTATCAATCGGCTAACCCTTGTGTTGGAAATATCAAGTTATTGTTGACTAAGCTACACCATATGAATATCTTATTGATTATTGGCAATTGGGGTAACAAGACGAAGGACCTTTATAATTCCTTATTTCAATTCGATCTTTATTCGAGTGAAGAATTCTCAGTTTCATTTCATATTTGATATTCAAGTTTTTGTTGAAACGAAAGGATGTAAGAAAATTAGCAAGTAACTTCATCGTTTTTTTGCTTCCGACAACTAGAAATCTACCTATAAATCAATTAATACTGGACCCGCATCGTTTTTTGTCTAAAAAACATACTGCCGTGGAGTCTACAAACAAATATTTCTAAAACAAATTTAAGTAAGGACTTCATGATTTTAACGTAAAGTCATATTATAGTCACTATATTCAGACATGTCCTTACCATGGAAGCATTATCAATAATACAATGAGGCATCACTGAACCAAAAATTAATAAATAAGTTTCAACCCGGTCTTGAATGAAGTCGGTAGCCCAACTATCTTTCCCGTCGCTCCAAGTCTCTTCAACATTCTTGTGACTGTACAGCCATATCCAGGCGAACTTCAAATCCCCATATTATTGGAACCATTGGGGCTCAATTAATTCTGAACAACCGCTTTCCAGGTCAAAAACTGATCAAGTAAAAATTAAATAAACTTTAGATGACCAAAGCATCAAGTTACATTTACAGAGCAGAGCTCACAATGGCAATAAAAACTAATTTACCGTAGAGAAAGTTCTGATCAGACTGCTCTAAAGATTTACGCTCGGCTACTCTAAACTATATATATATTCTAACTACTGTAATTTAAACTTAAAAATTCATCAGGATAAAAAAACCACATGAAAAAATTGAGGAAATTTTTGGTCTTTAGAATATTTGACACATAAACTAAAATTAATTAATTGTTTTGTAATAATGGAGATCTTTCGTCAAACGAGCAGGAATTTCAGTGAAAGTTTCACTTTTCAATCTTGACAGGCGTAGTTGCCGGTGAGCTTGGAATGGGAGTTATACCAGCAGGGTCAATTCGAGGTAGGACTGGGAGAATAGAATTCCCGAAGTGGGAATCCTGGGCAACAAAGAATCCGAAGCTGGTCATATTTGCTAACTGCAGTGCTTGTGCGGCAGAGCGCTGCGCTGGCGTCATGTGTACATCGTTATTAAAAGTTGAAGGAGTTGATCCGGGCTAATAAAACAACGAACAATTCATTTAATATTGACCAGTTTATGACTAATGTTCTTAGCATATGAATAATTAAAGTTGCCTTATTTTCCAGCGTTCATAATAAGATATAGAGAAAACTTACGCTGGGGAAATGGCTAGTCACGCCAGTTGGTATAGACGACGGAGCGTAGGAGATCCCCAAGGAAGCGGCAGCTCCGTCTTTAAGCAATTTGCTCTTGGCTCGCTGGATATCTTCAAGAACTTTTCTACTCTGATCAGACATCTTTCTTCCCTCACAGTCAGTCACAAAGCTGTCAAGCTATCTGGTAATTGGTCCACAATTTCCTGTTCTCTGTTGTCACCACTTGCTTGTGACTTGGCAGAGCACAGAGCGCAGACTGACTGCAGAGGCTACGAGTACTTAGGATCTTTTCCGGTGTCCTTCCTGGATGCTGATCAAAAATATCAAATATCAAATATCATCACATGACACCATGACACATGCAACATGAATGCTGAATAACATAATCAAATATATAATATACAATATATACCAGCTTTATATTTAGTTAGAGAGTACACAGTGCACAGGTTCCACTAAACTAACTTTGAACTTGTGACTTGCAGCTTTTTGTAATCACTAATATGTGATAATAAACGTAACGTTGAATGAACGTCAGTTATAACTTATAAATACAATTACAAACTACAAAATATCTAATAGAAAATAATATATTTGTGTAATTCTCAATATCTCAATTCAATGGTATTTTTTTCACCAAGTACACATACAAAGTATACCAACTCAAAAGTACAAACAAAGCAGTGAAACCAGTAAGTTTAGTGCTCAAAATTCTCAATTGCCGAATGGAATCAAATAAATAATGAGTAGTTAGTGACAGTAGTGTTAGAGTTTTGGAATAAGTGAGAATTTACAATTCACAAGTTCAAGCACTTCAAGCTTCCCTGTAAATGTTCAAGCATTGAAAGAGGTAGAGTTATGAAAAACCCATTCGTTTGCCAATTCTATGGAATTACAATGACCACGATAAATGAAGTATAATCTGTAGGCTCTCTTAACAGTCCTAATCCTAACTGTCGGTTCAAAAACATAAATAATTAAACATGCATCAATTTGATAGTAATTACTATTATATAATTAGTATGGACAATTCAATACATTCACATTAATAGAGTATGCGGAGAAAAGCGGCCGATCAAAAGCGTCCATATCATTTGCGTCCCTAGCAAAAAGCGTCCCTTACAAAAAGCGGCCCAAACAAAAAGCGTCCTTACTAAAAAGTGTCCCATGCAAAAATATAAATATTTTTCTGGATCAAGTCAAATAATATTGGGCTTTTTGTCTCGATCATTTCCAACCCTGTTATAATGTAAAAGGGACTTAATCAGCTAATTTTATTGACCAATAGGTTTCGTTCGAAAAATTGTTTACTGTATTAGAGCAGACTAAATTTAAACAAATAACTCAAAATACAGTAACTTGAAAACATTAAATACTTATATATTTGACGAAAACATTGACGGATATATCTACTATGAATAAGTAAATGCTTACAAAATCATACATTTTTCTATATATATTACTATATAATATTATATCTTAATATCTAAAAAAAAAACTTGAAAATTATATTAATTAACTATTATATCTTGTGGTTGAGTTTAATTTGACGGTGCGGTGTTTTAAAACGGTTTTGTCGTGGGACTTCATCCACAAAAATACTTTCAAAACACCTAAGAACTTGAGTTATTGTTTGGGGCGTGGTTCAGTATCTTTGCAGCTCATGTAATTTTAAACGACGGATAATATAGGGGGACGCTTTTTGCAAGGGACGCAAGTGATATGGACGCTTTTTGTTAAGGGACGTCTTTTTGCAAGGCACGCAAATGATATGGACGCTTATGGTGGGACGCTTTTAATGGGACGCTTTTTTCCGCAAGTCATATTTTTGATAGATAGATAGTTTCCATTCCACCATATAGATAGAGTATATAGATGCCACTTTTTGTTATGGAATTTTATCTTACTCAGAATTAAATGATTAATAATGTTGAACTTAGGTCAATTGTCCATTGCAGTTTTTTTTTGTCAATTGTTGTCAGGTTGCACCATATAATTGGATAATATAGTAGACCTATGGGTTGCACCCATGTACTTACAAAAACCCTGATTGATCAGTACTAGAGATTTTGAATGCCATGCATGCATTGTAATTGTGAGAGATCTAGGGAAATTGAATATAAAAATCCCATGAAATTTGCATTAGTAAATTGAGCTTTCCTTTACTTTTAAATTTGTCGAACACGCAGTTGATTTATTCAATTTTGGATTAACACTAAATAATTGTCGTCGATGCCAAACAGATTTAGACAATAATTGGTATCTTCTTCTTCCATAGCTAACATTATTGACTTACGTGTAATTTATTTAAATAATTACAGTCAATTTAACTTTAGCTCGAATTAAACTATGTAGGTATTATATATATTGTAAACGCAAATGCATCCCAAACATCATAATATATATTTTATTTAAAATTACTAAATATGCGATTTTACGAGCCCTACACTTTTCTACAATTCCGTGGTTCTGGAAGACCACAGTCAACAATGGTCATTCGTAGTAGCTTACAAAAAATAATTCTGATTTAAATCTGTTCTATGAGAATTTAGAATGAGTTCTTGAGATGTAACGATGTAAATATTGTTAAATTGTTTCGGACAAATTGAAGCTGAAGCTAGACTTCTTCCTGATGTACAAGCAATTGATGTTAGTAGGATTCATAACAAATACAGATTAAGAATCTTATGCTTATGCTTTACAGCCTTCGTACATTCTAGCTTCCAATCACAATAATAACGTTACAAGTTACAATTACAACATATTTGTTTTGTGTTTTGCCAAATACTAGAAAACAATAACAACAAGGAACAAAGCCAACAGTAGTGGTATAAATTATGTATGTATAAAGTTACATAAAAGATTCTACCCGAATACTTTTTCGTCTACAACATCAATATATTTTAATTGTTACAAATAGTTACATACAATTCAAAATCGTCATGAAACATTATCCAACTTCAAAAACGAAGAGAAATAACTAGCCTTTTTCTACTCTACTGCAATAACGAAAAGCGCAGCATAACAATTAAACAAAACCTTAAATTACTATATGATATATTAAATGTAGTGTAATAATATTTTCTTAATATATTGATATCATTATTATCATTACTATATTTAGTTCCATCTATATAATGTATCCGACTAACGTAGATACCTTATCTATAAAAATTCAAAACCAAGGCGATTTGAAGCGATATATAAACATTTTCGAATCATTGACACCTGTACAAACTATTCAATGTCAGAGTTCAATATTGGAGTGTAACTATTAGCTAACTTCTTCCGTCGTATTTAATATTAAATTATTTGGCAGTGATTTGTTGATTCGCTCGAAACTTAACTTTTTACCTAATGCTATTGTAAAGATTCAATGATGACTTATTTTCTTTCTGAGACCTATTTTTGCTAAATACATTCCAGAATCTAAGAGTTTCATCTCCTGCGCCTGTAACAATGGCCTCACCGTCGGGAGACATCGCTAAATATAACACTCTATAAGAATGACCCGTCAACTTGGCAACTTGTTGTAATGAAGGATATTTCCATACGAGAATTTGATTTTGAGAGTATCCGTGTGTGCTAACCTGTAACCATAATAATTAGTGTCAAAAATAAATCTAGTGCACAATTCTGATTTCAACTAAAATTAAAGTACTAACCAGTTCTGAGGAATGTTTGGACCACGCCAAATTACAAACTTGGGATCCAGTATCAATACATTGCATTGGCTGACCGGTAAGTGTGTTCCAAAAACGAATACATCTGTCAGCAGTTCCACCTCCGCTAGCCAACAATCCATGGTGATGTGGGGACCATGCAATGGCTTGATTAAAAACATATAGGTATATTAATGTATAATATTCTACATATATAATTTCACAAATCGTTTTTTAAATATACATATGTATGTACCCATCATTTTAGGGACATGTATTACCTTTAACAGCTGCTAAGTGTTCTGTATAACTCTGAATAGGAGTAGTTGAATGTAAATTCCAAACATAGAGACGATTGTCATTTCCTCCAGATGCTAAGAACTGATTGTCAGGAGACCATTTAAGGCCACAAACCTAAGGTTACAATATAATAAGTTAACTAAATTCCAAGAGCAGAAAACTAAATGTAATAAAAAACAAAAAATAAAATTTACCTCCTGTCTATGCCCCACAAGTTGCCTTTCTTGAATTGCTGGAGGGGCTCTTATATCTTTCTGGTTAATGAATCGGTCCCTTGAACCGCTTGAAAGTAAATCTCCATTCCAGGCAATCGCTCCAACTCGAGCAGTATGCCCTTGAATAGTGGTTACTTGTTTTCCTGCAGCAGCATCCCAGACTTGAACCAAACCTGCTTGGGTCCCAACTGCAACTAGGCTTCCCTAAATAGCCGAACGAGACTCGATTAGTTTCAATTTCAATGAAGGAGCACGTAAAGATATTATGTACAACGTTACCCTTTCATTCCAAGCAACGGATGTAACGGTATCATCGGACTGGGCTAAATCACATAACCTCGTGACCTGTGATGTACACGCCGACCATAAATATACACAGGTTCCTAATCCCACACTTAGAACATTTTGCGAAGACCAATCAACAAGATTCAAATAAAAGTCATCTTGAAGTTCAGGTGCATCTAGAACCTGTACATAATTAAAATTAGAATTCATCTTGTTTCAACGTTCAACCGATTGATTTATATCTTTATTATTAATAAGTTAAAATTTACTTTGAAAGGAACTTTTGAGATCCTTCGGGTGGGCTTTTTTGGAGAGCGAAGCAGCTTTTCAGATTTGTTACTAATAGGCGATAAGGAGTAAGGTGACCATGGCTCGTTAATGACTACAGATCGTTCGGAAGTGTCGAACTGCAAAAATTCCAAAGTGTTGTACTTAGCAGTGTTTTTAAGAGTAATACATTATAACATTATGCATGAAAAATTATGAAAAGAAATATTTTGCAACAAAATCTTACATGAAACAGCTTTCTGCTGGGAGTCAGTTTCTTCTCTGATGGGTTTACTTCTTTATTATCCTCATATTGATAGCCAAGTACTTCATTTTTCAATAGACAAGAATAAACTACTGACCCGTCCTTATTGTTTTCATTGTTGTCTCTTGCTTTTTTATAAGGAGCTAGTGGCCTTCCGGTTTCCTATATAAATTATTAGCCGGAATGATTTTTCGTTTTTATTTTCATGCGTAAGCTTGTTTAATGTACATTAAGTTGTTAATTTAGAAATAAAATCATCAAACTCACGGAGGTCGAAGTCGTCGGAGATGTTGGATAGGTTAGATGCCACGTATTTCCAGCTCTGGCGGGTATGAAGCGATCCCCATACCGCGGCTTCAAGGGAGAAACAGGAACGCTCATTTCGATGTCAATTCTACAGAAACCAAAGCAAAGATTTTCATGAACTGCAAAATTATTAACATTTCCCGAGACATTTATACGGATTCGCTTTCGCATAAATCCAACACTCCCTTGCACTTTCAATAAGCTCTCTTTAGTAGTCTCTTTATCTATTTTGATGTTATCATTTCTTTGATGCGGAATATTGCACAGTGCACTGCACTGCCTTAATCCTGCATCTGAAACTCGGTTTTGTTTGATCCCCTGTCAATCAAGAACAATAGAAGCAGGCAACTGACCAGACAAAAAACGTATGTTTAATATTTATATGTCCCAGAAATCAAGTGTGATTTACCATCCTTGTAGTTATTATCCTGCATATAGACACTTGTGTATTCTCAGACATGAGACATCGTGTGCATAATAATTGACAAAAAAATGTGCAAACAGTGATTATGATTGAATAAACAGCCAGCCAGTAGACAGTAAAGAAAGAGTTTCAAAAAGAGGCATGCACAATGCATAAAATAATGAAAAGTGGCTGCACATTGATTGATCGTTAATTTTTTTTTTACAAAATGACCCCGTAACTATATCAGAAAATCCCGTAACACGATACAAACACGACGATAAAAAGAAAATTAGGCCCAGACCCAATTTGATTAGAAATTAGAACTGGTCATCCTCATGCTTATACTTTATGCTTACAATATTATTACAAATTATTTTCCAAAACAGGTCACAAAATAAATATGAAATGAAATGCGTGATCGTAAAATGAAATATTGAAGTGATATCCAAAATCCAAAATGCGAAAGTCACAAAATCATTTTCATAAATCTATCTGTAAAATTACGATTAAGTGGCAGTGACTTTAATATCTCGCTACGATTTCTATTCAAAAGTTCGGTACTGGGTTATAGATAGCTATAACCTTTGTCCTAGTAACTTACTGTTTGCCATGCAATTCAAAATTACGTTGAAAAGGAACGGCTCTCAGATATTTTTAACATCAAATATCTCTACAAGAGAATATTTAGCATGAAGGAAAGAGATGTAATGAAATTAGCCCAAAACCTGCAGATGGGCATACATACAATCTGATTTCAGAATTCAAGAATAAACAATAATGTCAAGTCACATATCTTGAATGAGAATTTGAAATGTAAATGTGAGTGTGACTTTGTGACATGAACTCTAACCTTAACCATGAACTAATTCATATTATTTCATAATCAATTACATTCATTACAAAATAAAAAATGCACCCTGGTGCCTGTGGTACCTGGATTGGTGAATAGTATGGGGCTTGGGGAGATTCCACTTTCGATATTCGACTTCTTGACGTCTTTGGTTCTTCGTGTCGTCTTCAGAATTGAAAATGATCAAAAATGAAATTATTCAAAAGTTTTTTTTTGACTTGTGTTGTAACTTGATTGATACCCTTGTGCCTTGCTATTTTTTGTATGTTGTACTTGTACTTGCTGGGTTTGTTGGGGTTTAAAGCTGAAGATTGAACTTGGAGATTGAGAAACTTCTTGAGATTTCGTTGTTTGATCGAAAGTCAACGTCCAACGTCTTGAAATTTATAATTCTGCCATATATTTAGAATCGTAAATTAGTTTGTATGGTCAATTGATCAATTGATTGTTTATGGCTGACCACATGTGACATGGAAACCACAGCATAGTTACGTGTTAACGACACTCTTCTCTTACTTCAATTCTTCTTATAATTATTTGACATTGCTTTTATGCGCTGTCGGCAATCGTTGATCCCTTACTATTCTTGTGAGCTGAACACAGACTAACTGTGAATGTATTAAGCCGTGCAACGATGAACGAAGGATAGAAGTAATTAAACACGGCCGAAGTCAGCAGGGCACACCCAGGGCGATGACGACGGTGAGTCACCGTCGGTAACAGACCAAATACAAAATAAAAAACAGGACACTTATTCTCGTGATTTCAGATTTGGGATTTAACTTCCCCCTACCCTTCACCCTTAGTTCCTGGCACCGTGTATATATAATCTAAACAAACTACCGATTACATATAATATGTAATGAATTTGACTTAGTGCATGGACGGAAAAAAATTGAAATAAATTGTGATGACGAGTAATTTTTAATTAATTACACTTGAAATTTGGCAAAATGTGCTATTGTATTGTGTATTGTTGATTGTATATAGTCTACAATCTACAAACAGATTGTTCTGTGTCACTGCTGTTATATAAACAGCCTTCCACGAGCTCACGACTTCCACCTTCTGCCTTCGTTTCCCAGTTTGCAATAAATTTTGAATTTGTGACAGACTTTTGACTTTACACTCCTTTCACCTTTAACTTTATTCTAATTTCAAATTTTGAATTTCAAATCCAAAATCAAAGTTCAGTCTTTCACGATACGCAATGAACATAAATTATTCACTATTTTGAATCTAAAGACAGACAATATTATTATGAGGTTTGACCGTTGCGTTGGCAGTTGGACCTGACTATTCACTGCTGACTGTACAGAACAATAATGGACTGGTCATTTATACTACGCCTACAATAATAATTACAATAATTACTGCACAATAATAATAAAAATAAAAATTAATATACTAAATACTAGTAATATTGAATATTGAATTTATATTATTTTGAAGAGCTTTTCGTCGGAGCAGCAGAGGAAGAGCTGAAGGAGCAGCAGCAGGGCTGAAGATTGCATAGCCTTATTTAAGTAGTAGTAATAATAGATAGTACTGATACTGACTGCTATAATATATTATACCTTGATTGATCAACAACCAAAACTACTTCACACACAAGGGGTTATAGTTGTTGTAGGCTTGTAGGTTGGAGCATTCAGCATAGCCAAGTAACACTCACAGCCTCAGTGTACCATATGCAGGAAAGCGTTCAGTTGGATTTAAAACGTGAGTCACAGGCGCAGTACTACTTACTAACCAAAAACTATGATCATCAAAATGCTGTAGCTTGGAAAGCTTTGTTGGAGAGTGAGTGATGCATTTGCAAAGGGGCTGTTCACAAGCCCCACCTCTCCACCCCTCTGCATTCCAAAAACAAAGCTTAAAAACCGTCAGAAACTAGCATTAGCATTAGCATTTAAAGGGGAAATTTTAACACTAAGATCGGCAATTTTAAAGTCTTGAAGTGCCAAGTTTTTTTTAACTTTTACTGACCGGTTTTAAGGGGACAACCGTATTTTAACTTCACATTTTAAGACCTAGCTCCACCCCCTCATCTCATGACCCCTTGGCATAAAGGACAACTAGTAACCTATGTTTTTGGACGTACAAAAATTATACGTGAAATTTCCGAAATGCAATCAATTTTTAGGGCTTTGCTGGGTAATTTAATAAATTAATAGTACAGCTTTTGGAAAATGACCGTTTTTACTTTCCACGGTTCCTGCATTATGGGACTTTAAGGTAGTTGGTAGTTTAAATTCTTTAAAAAATGCATAGTTAAAGCAAAATTTTATTTAGTGATTTGCCTGTAATAACAAATAAGGGGATTTCAGAATAAGGGTCTCCTCCTTTCCTTCTATCAATCCTACACTATGTTGAGGCCACCGAGGCGTTGCATTTCAGAAGTTGAGGTTGAGTTGAGAGAGTCATTATTTGTCGTACGGCTCAGTGTTAAAAAACCGGCTGGGGTTTTTATTATAAAAATGGTAATGCAAATGCCTCGCAGTTTTTTAGCCGTTGTGCTTTCTCTACAACCTACGCTAGTTGACTATAGGCAGGCAGCAGGAGTGCATTATCCATGGAATTGTAATGCAAATTGTGATCGTTCAGCTAAAAAATCCTACTTTACGACTCCAATGTTGTCCTATTGGCTTTAAATCTTAAAAGCCTTTTTATAGTGTACTTTATACTTGTGCAATGCTTTGTGGATTTGCATTTTTGCATTGTAGGGTATTGCTTGATTTTTCATGGCACCTTGTACAATGCAAATTGCACCTACTCATGCATCTCATTTGCAAGTGTGTTCTCTTCTTCTCTGCTAAATAAAGTACATACGTCCTGGTGTTTTGCATTGATTGCTTTTGCGATGATTTTTATGTTGGAGTTGGAGTCCTGGTCCTGGAATTTCTTTTGCATGGCTTCAGAGAATAATGCAAAAACATTTAATGCTTATGCGATAGTAAGAATAATACTACTATATGCATAATAAAATATGATATGGATTGTTAGGAGTCTATGAATATATTATATTTGAGAGGTATATTTTTTAAGATCCATTCCCGATTTAAGTGTTCCAGGCTATAAAATTGTTATTGCTGTATGGAAAATGTCAGTACCGTGTTTCTTTAGATATAAATTCCCTCGTCTCAGGATGCATTTTTTAAACTCCATCTAAATGGATGGGAATCTATTTCGTTTGTGTCGAAGTCGAAGAAAGACTAGAATAAACCGTTGCAAACGCACATACGAAAGAGGTGAAACCTCTCCGATACACGAACGATTTAAACAGAGGTTAACTTTCGGTGATACATGTTGTACAAGTACCCGTTGTACATGGTGTACAAGTACCCGTTGTACATGATGTACAAGTACACGCTGTACATGTTGTACAAGTACACGCTGTACATGTTGTACAAGTACACGTTGTTCATGTTGTACAAGTACACGCTGTTCATTTTGTACAAGTAGTACACTCTGTACATGTTGTACAAATACATGCTCTGCATACATTGCACGGTATGTGGCTACAATATTGCGTTGAAATCTCATTTTGAAACAAAAAGCCTCGTGGGGAAGCGCCCCGGGGCGAGTGGGGGTGCTCCCGTATGTGTGTACAATATTGCACTGTATGTGGCTACAATATAGCATTGAAATCTTATTTTGCCCCAAAATGCCCCGGGACGAGTGGGGGTGGTCCCGTATGTTTGTACAACTGTAACAAGTAAGGGAATCAGGTTATACAACATTGCACGGTATGTGGCTACAATATAGCATTGAAATCTCATTTTGCCCTAAAATGCCCCGTGGGGCGCGCCCCGGGGCAAGTGGGGGTGGTCCCGTATATGTGTACAACATTGCATTGTATGTGGTTACAATATAGCATTGAAATCTCATTTTGCCCCTAAATGCCCCGGAGGGCGCGCCCCGGGGCGAGTGGGGGTCGTCCCGTATGTGTGTGCACGGTTACACGATTCATGTATATAAATATTTAAATGTGGCATGTAGGTACTGTGTATAGAGGCATGTAATACTATTGTAGCGTGTGATGGTGGTGGGTTTTCAACATTGGGGTAGATGGGCAAACCCGAGGGGGTGTGATCGTTGTCGCCCGTCTTCGAACTCCCCCTGCCTTAGGACACGAGGAACATGTTTTCGAAAAAAGAATTTGAAAATCTTCAACCGTTCCCGAGTTATTGTCGACGAAGACAGACGGACAGACAGACAGACGGACGGACGGACGGACGGACGGACGGACAAAGTCTTTTGATAAAGAGGTTTCACCTCTTAATAAATGATGAGAAAATAATTTTGATCAATTTTATATTCATGCTGGTTTCTCAACAATTAAATTCCATAGTCTAGTTATAAGAGCCAGGCCAGGGGTGTATGTATTTCAGGGATTTAAAAAATGAGATTCTATTTAAAGAAGAGCCGTAAGTTATTTTGTGGTATATGCAGTTAATTAGCAGGACTAAATATATGTTGGCTTCAGTTTCAAGTGTGTAGTTGCACGATTTAATTACTTGTTCCATAGGTTATGAACGAGTTCAAAAAAACATCTTGTAATTTCACGCATTAATTTGGGATCATATTATTAATGACTTAATGACACACCATATCATAATCATAAGTGCAATAAAATAATTATTATTAAATAATGCTCAGATTTCAGAGAAATAAGAAACGTTCCTTGGTTCTAGCATCATCGCAAAACTGAGACCTAAAGTTCGCAGACACTTTGGCTAGTTTGCTTGAACGAATAATTCGAGATTGAACACGAATGATGAAGACTGTGAGAAGATAGAAAGTTATTCACGTTTTTTAATGCTGCATATGGCATGAATTACGTTGGCAGACAGTTGATATAGGGGTTATGTAAGGCTGGAATTGCAATTTGTAATACACGATTGACCTGAAATTTTAACTTGTACATTCAAATGGCGAGTTTTGCAAGTTCCAAGTACCTGGACGAAAATGTGATTCATTATACGCTTATATTTACATGTATGGTATTGGAAATGTTTAAATATTTATATACGTCTTGCAGGATAACGAAAAACCCGATTGTCGAAGTGGAATGGTAAAAATCGTTGTTGATTTTTATTGGATGGAACGATGTATTTGTTGTACTGATTACTCATGATAGTCATGATGTAAAACTCTTTCTCTGAAACTCTGAGACATACAATTGGAAAAACATGTGAAAAACATTTAAAGTAAACCTTGAGATTAATTTTATCATCTCGTTCTATTATCGTTGTCCGAAATTAAGTTGGCATCATTTTATTGACGGTTACATTATAATATTATGGCATAGTCAAATATTATTGCAAAACACTCGGAATATTTGGCGTTTCCGTAACTGAAAAGGCGGCACCGTATAGAATGAAATAAGCCCCCCAACCCCGGAATAATCGCCCTCCATAATTCCTCGCAAGTTAACACTATAGTATTCCGAGGGTTTAGAAAAATTGGTCCCCTGCCCCAGCAGATATTTTTCATGATTTGCATTTATTTTTTATCCACGTTTGTGACCTCGAATGGTAACGTTTTTAAGGAGCTTGGAATTAGCAGCCCTATTTCAACAGTTTATGTCTGGAATTTAAAAAAAATCTGATCTGCGTCAACTTTCCAATCTCCGTTCCTTCAAACTTATTTTATACATTAACACATTAATTATGTACTGGACTTCAGAACTGCACATAGATTCCTTTCATAAATTTATTATCACCCTTTTCTGGTATCATACATTTTTACAGGAAAAATAAAAATATAAATAGTAAGCTGGGGAAAAAGGAAATCCTGGGAGAAAAAGCATAATCGGTAATCTATATCAGTTTGAGCTGAAGAACTAATAATCATTATCGCTTCCAAAGTTTAAGGTTTATCTCTACTTGAAGTTAATGTCACGATTCATCCACGTATGTTTAATCTGGATGAATAAATAAAATGTTACTTCAATATTTTATTGCTTTTGACATTTGAACTCTTTATATCTTTAAAATGATTCATTTCATTTGCATTTGTAAGCAACTAAACAAAAATTGGAACATTTCCTAGTGAAATGTTTTTGTCTTGGTCTCTGTAACTTAAAAAAAATCTTGGGATTCGTATATATTTGATTTGCACTCGTTCAACATAATCATGACAGTAGCATGCTTTTCAAAAACGTCTGAGTTTACTTTCCCACCCGAATTACCTTAAATACATTATTTGTTTGGTTTATATCTTCCAGAAATTTTGCATTGGGAATATTGGGATGGAGAATAAAAATAATATTTACATATCAATATTTCAACAACAATAATTCAACTGCCTCTGCCTGTAATATCTTTCCTATTATTTTACATACCGTATTTGATTTCATGACCTGATTTTTAGCATTTATTCAGCCAACAACGATTCAGTGAAATTTGAGCCTCACGATTAACCATGCAGGTTTCGACAAGAATTTAATGATTGATGTCTTTATGCATGCTCTTGTCAGTAAATAAAAACTGTTTATCAACCCGTGGTGTTGCAGGCTGGTATGATGGGAAATTGAAATGTAAATTATTATGACTCTTAATAGCAAATTAACGACCAGCAATAAGTCAACAATATGCATTGGACATACAGTAAAAGTTCAGAAGTACTTTGTACATAGGCAAGGCAGATAATTGATGGATCTTTTTCCTATTTCGTACAGAAATAATAAGAATGTTCTCAAGTCATCCATAAAAGTGAATCCAGGATATTGTCAAAGTTTTATTAGTCAATGCTTTTTTTTAGGTTAAAATTAAAATAGCCAGTTTTTCCAGAGCCGGTCGTGACCTTTTGGTTAAGCATATGCGCGCCAGCGGTTAACTCGCATTACTTAATACTAATAACAGTAATAATCCCTATTTAGTTTTATAGATTGAGCAAATTAATTCCCCGTTTTGTCTTAATCAAATAAACTATGATTTGATGGTTTATCCATTCTGGAATGGCCGAAAGTTAAGTTAGGAAAAATCATAAAAGATTATGTCCCTATTTTGGGGTTCGGTTGGGTTTTAATTCGGTAAATTGGGTGGGGGTTAGTTCTGTAACTGGATTCTATGAAGCTTTCTTCATTGATGATTATTAGCTCGCCTATTGAAAATAGGGTTAGAGCTAATGAAGTCAACCAGTTAAGCAGTTGCGTTCGTCCGTCCGGCTTTTTTGTCAATGTAAATCAAGACAATTTAAACAACCCAGAAGCAGGCTGGATCAGAACTAATACAAAGAGAAACATGGCTGCTTCCATGGATAACATTGATATTTAGAAACAGGAATGATATATAAATAAAAACGTTTTGAATCAATAATTTAATTTTAAAGGTATTTATATTTTTATATACAAAACAACAAACTAGGGTTCGTAAAAGCCTTAATTGGGACATTTCATAATATTGTTTCATGATCTGTTCAAATTGATCCAAAAATAGAATCTATAATTTAAAAACGGCGTTTTGGATTTAAACAAATCGATAAAGTAAATTTTAACTGCATGTGTCCAACATTAAAATAAAACATTGTTCGAGGAAATCGTATTGGTTTTAATACCAAATCAATATTAATGGTTTTTGTGTCATTTTCTAAATTTAAAACAATTTTGAGAAATTTTGAGGTTTGATATAAATTGTGCAACATGAAAATGGTTTTCGAAAAAATCGCATTGGTTTAAATAGCAACATGGATTCACAGATTGGGAAACAGTAATATAGAATATAAGTCAATGTATTTTGGAACAATTCTCAAATATTCAGTTTCTTCACGTGTGTTATGGAAACTATCTTTATGGAGTTATAGCATATTCTTGTGGATGTAGGATGTGTCGTCTAGGTGAACGTAAATCATGATATTTGGATTTTATTCAATCGATTTTGAATAGTTTTTTGTTATATTAAAACCAACACGATTTCAATTAACATTCAACAACAACTTATAGTAATTGTGCGAGCTGACGTTAACGTTTACAACGTTTTATTATCCTCTAATTTATAAAAGCTTCTTCTGTTTCTATATCTGTACTTAAATCCTAAGTATGTTTTAAGGGCTTTATTTGGTTGGGAATTCTACAGTTTTTTCTCCAAAAGAAAGGGTTATGTATTTTGGAGGAAACTCTATTTTGGAGGCTTTTTAATGGGGTCTACCGCGTATGAAACTTTAAAGTTTATTTACATTTTAAATCATGAGTGTTGCCGTTTTAAGTAAAATACAATATCATTAATAGGATTATACTACAACTACAGGAATAATCATAGCATCTTTCAATTCTTTTTATGTGCAGCCCATTATCGGAATATCACTTAGGAACTTGGAGCATTCATTCAGGTGCTACTTCTTTAATTTATTAGGGTAAGTTGCTGAAAGATTTATCTGGACTTAATCAGCAGAATCTCATGGAACCTTAGTCTTGTAAGTTTTAGATTTATGTCAACTGGAAAAACATAAATACATTAACCTTACTTACTTCTTGATGAGAATGTAAAAGCGAATATTAATGTGATGTTCGTAAAATCCTTTTAATCACTGAGCCTAACTGGTCATCAGCCAACTCACCCTAAAACTACTTCCTTCCCAAAATCATAAACAACAAAATAGCTTAGCGTAGATATGCTCAATTTGTCTACAATCAATCACAATTGACTTTTCCAGATAGCTAATATCCAACTTATTGTTAGTTCTTAAAAACGTGTTTATGGTTCCCCTTGGGAGTACCGTAAACGTAACCTGCTGTCACTCAAGCTCATAAACTCAATTAACAGCACGTGCTAGGTTTCTTTTCTTCAACCAATAACTGTTCATGAGATACATTATCGATTTTCTAAATACAGTATTATCCATTAGCAATTACTTTATGGTTTTGTAAATGCTCATACCGTGTCTGTCTGTCCGTCTCTGTCGTTGCGAAGTCTTGGTTCTACCTATAGTCACAACTGTCACAAGTCACAACATTGCATGGGTTCAATGGGCAGAAATCGAAATTGGACACATCCCCTGACCCCGAAAGGGATATATCTAAAAAAAAAAAAAGAAAAAACAGAGAGACGGCATGATTATATTATTATGATATGAAAACCCAATAGTTTTATTTCATTCTAATTCTACTTAGAATTTAGAGTTCATTACGTTAAGGTCCTAATGTGATGGAGCCATTTCTTTAGTGACTTGAGGTAAGGAAGATAAGAGGTTCACAAAATATATATTGTTCATATAGTTTCTTTGACTTTTTAGAATTAGTCCATCCAATCATCAATTATTGTAAATCTGAAATCTGGCAGCATCAGTTAATTATCTCTGTATATATGAATATTAATCTGTATCCTCTGCATATGTATAATGATACCATTGCCTAAACTCTAAATTCCAAGTCTGAGATACTGTTCTCAAATAAAATATGCAGTTCGGTTCAAAAGACATACATTTGTTAACGAAGAAACAAAATTTATTAAATGATTGAATGGGAATCAATAATCACAGGATTCCTGTTACATCCATATTATGAACACAGGATTATGCATCATCCAATTTTGATGAAGCCGACTGGGACAAATTAAAGATTTTAAGTATATTTTTACTGACTAAACAAAAAGGAAAACTATATTTAACAAAATCTTGAACCGATATATGAATACTACAAAGTGTCCTTAAGAATTCGTCGATTATGTTTAGGAGTATTTTTCTACCTCAATATACATTATAATAATAGGTAGTAAAAAATTCGGATTTTATTTTTTATGATTACCCATGATATTCTACCATTGTAACAAATATACTTTCAATTAGAACGAATACAAGTAGAACAACGTTAAATCGTAGTTCTAAATTCTAACCTAACTCCCAACCGTGCTGATAACAAAGTGAGATTTAATTATTTGGATTATTGGTTTCAATACCATGTTTATGGTAAACAGTTTCCGTTGTGGATTTTCCAATTTTTAGATTATGTGTCGTTTTGATTGTACTTAGAGTATATTTTTCTTTTCCAAACGCATTGATTGTTCAATTTCCAACAATATTCGGATCATGCTCTTCGAATTGCTTTTTGATGTACTTGAAATTTGGCCGACCTGAGGGTTCCTGTTCCCAGCACTCGTCCATAAGTCTTGAAATGTAAGGTCTAGCGGGGACATTTTTATAGACCTTTGGATTCTCACCGCTCAAGAGGGCATTTGTTACCTACATAATTAATTCAGTTAGTAATCGAGTTTACTTGCAATTAGACTACAGTCTTTAGTTCACATTTTAAACTTTACCCCATAATTACTCAAATCCTCGTAAGGAATGCTTGAGCGAGTCCATATTTCAAAAAGGACCACACCGTACGCCCATACATCCCCTTTACGGGTAACTAGAGGTTGCCCGTCGTTGTTTTCCGGCAAATTCTCCGGTGGCATCCATCGAACAGGGCAGGGACAGGTCAAATCCTACAAAAATCCATACCCAATCTTAATAGGAACAATAGTGTATCAAATAAGTCAACAAACTTATCAGAATAAAATAAAATCCTTACAAATCCTCCGTCGTAGTCATAATTATAATACATGTCCTCATAGTCAGTGTCAAAACGCCCAAAGTCTCCGATTTTGATGCTTGAATTATGACCGACTAGGCAATTTCGGGCAGCAAGATCACCGTGTTTTCGAATTACTTCGTGATGAAGGTACGCCATGCCACAAGCAATTCCATATGCAAATTTTACCATGACGGACTTTTAAAAGAGGACAGTTATTATTGTATTGTATGTGTTCAAAATCACATATATGATTGTCTGTTACAATTACCGCAGTCAGTGCTCTTTCCTGATTTATGTGGTACCAGAGGTCCCCAAAAGGCATGTACTCCATTATTAACCATGGCATTTGTCCGTTATCTAGTAATTGTATTTATAATGATTGAAATAACCAAAGGCTGGGGAAACGCGTAAAAAATGTGTGAAAAGTAAAAGCAATATGCATTGCCTTCAGCTCTAATTTCTAATTCTAAGGGAAAAGCAGTCAAAAACTCAAACTTACTATATGCAGTAGTTCCAATTAGTCGTACGATGTTAGGATGGTCCAAATTCTCCATTCGTTTGCGTTCCTTTAATATGGCAGCCAGATTGTTGTAACAGAAGCATTTAACTGCTACCTGAATAGTTGCTTCGCGGTTGGTCTTGAGGTCCGCTGCAAGATCTCTTTTTTATTAGTCAAAGCCAATGAGCGTAATTTTAAAAGTTGTTTGAAATTTAGTGTCATCAAAAGGGCTTTGAAATGATTATATATTATAACGATGTTATAAATATTATTATAATGCATGCAACAATTTAAATATACTACTCTATGTACATGCAGCTAGTCTTTATAATTTGAAATATCTATTGTAACGAATAAGTCGAAATCATGAGAAGATAATGATCGTTATTGAACTTTCTTAGTTTATCATGGTGGTTCTGGTAAATCTATATTGTCTCGACAAATTTTGATTTTAAAAGCCGAAATAGTTAAAAATAATATTGGAATATAAAATAGTTATTTAACATACAATAAAAAATAATATTGTTAATTGAAATATAACAACAAATTTATAGAGCGAGACGGGAGGCAATACAATTAATAAAATTGATCAGAAATGCATAATTTATTCAGAAAATCAGAAAAATTCGAAAGCAGATATTATGATTCATTTTAAGGATTGGAGACGCTGTGATCCAGTCATCCGTTTACCGGTACCTCTAAAAACAGTCCCAAATGATCCTTGTCCAATTTGAACTAAATTTACAAGCCGTTTCTTGGAATAAATCGCCATTTTGTTTCAGAAGACGAAATAACAAATAGAGGACAAGTTGACTGTAGACAGACAACTATACAAAATAGGAGATGATTGGTATTTTTTTGTCTCAAAAAATTACTCAAGCAAAAACTTGCAATGCTTCCAAGTTTCAAAGGCAGTCGATCAATTAAATAGAAAATAGAATCGAAAAAGCCAAAAGTAAATCCAAAATATTGTGGGCTGTTTCTGTTAAGTGGTCTTTTAGAATTCACACAGCTCTACAGTTCTACTTCTACCTCCAAAGTACGGGAAATGATAAATGATGTAGTAGGCATTTTTATAAAAATAAAATAACTAAAACTACGGGATGCGTTGGGTTGCCTAATTGCTCTAGATGTGTATCAGTTGTTAGATCTAATAGTTAACGGTCTAGAGCATTGCATTGGGGCATATCGATACTGATCGTTTGCAACACTTTGATATATCCGTTTTCAACGATTTATTTTACCTCAAGGAATTAAATTCACGAATGAAGTGCTGGAATAATTTGGAATTTGATATAATATTATAATACCAAAGAATAATATATTATGATATATTAACATTATTAACGTTTAGTATTTATTCAATGATACACACACTAACAATGACAAACATGATAATAATGCTGGCAAAAATAATTTTAAACGTAACGTTTCGATAATTGGCCAAGAAAGCTTTGTCATTTGGCCCCAGTAATAAATGATAAACCAGGAACTAGGAAGAAACTTTGATCTTCCTGTCCTGGAAGGAAGTCCTGTCCTCGACAAATATTGACATACTATCTCATAATTGACATTATTTGAATTTCCAATGAATGAACTACCTGAAAAGAACATCCTACAAATCTCTGAACGAATACGCTCTTTCAATTTTATTTGCCCGATGATTCAACAACGAATAACAATCAGTCGTCGGAAAACAATTCATTGTTCATAAACCAAATATTGAGGATAAGCTGCAAAAAATTACCGATAATTACGGTTGTCAGTTGACAGAAGGCAGCAAATAAGTTTCTCATGCTGGATTGAATTTGTTACTATATTATTATGATTTCTTATTGGGTTGTGGTTGTGATGTAGCATATTTTTTGTTCTTGGGAATAACATAAACACATAGACATTTGACATGCATTTGTGTTGCCGTTTAAATTAGACGTCAAAAAACAACGCTTGATAACATAAGAAAATCATCACTAATAATGCGAATAGCAACAATGTTTGGGATAATTTTTCAGCGTAATGCACGAGCGTACTAATTTAATAAAAAAATTATTGTCGAGCTATTTTTTCTATATGCAAATCGATTTCGAGAATCGTCCCAATTAGCTTATATATTTGCTTGGTAAAAATACCAAAATACGAATCTGATAATAACATACAAAAATTGTTACCCAGTATCCATATACATAAAATTAGCCGTCTGTGGGTAACTGATGTTCCAGCTTACTACTTCTTACTGGCTTGAGTTATCGAAAAACTGAAATAACCAAAAATTCTTAAAAAAATTCGGAATTACGGTAGGCTATATGACCTTTCAAAATTCCGTGACCTGCGACCTAGGCCAACTTGACCTAACGTTAAATTGTATGTAAATGGTCGTGTGACATATCAATTTACACTGTTAAGCTTCGAAAAATGCTTTGGCTATGTTGGAATTCTAAAATTTTGACCCCTTGACCTTGAAACGGTCAAAGTTGTCGAAATTTTGAAATTATCGTGTGACATATCTATTGACAACTTCTTTCGCCGAGAAATCATTTGGTTGTGTTAGAATTGTGAAATTTTGACCCCTTGACCTTAAAATGGTCAAAGTCGTCAAAATTTCTAAATCATCGCCTGATACATCGATTTACATTCTTCTTTCACTGAGGAAGCTTTTGGTTGAGTTGGAATATTAAAATTTAACACCTTGACCTTAAAACATTCAAGTTCGTCGAAATTTCTAAATCATCGTGTGATATAGCGATTCACATCTCATTCCACCGTGAAAACTTCCGGTTAAGTTAAAATTTTGAGCCCATGACCTTTAAAGCTGTTTAAATTATCGAAATCTCTTCAGAAATTCATTCTTAGAGGGCTTCAAAGAAAGTGTAGAGGTGCAGGTGTTGTTTTAAAAACATTGCAAATTGTTTAATTTAATTGTTTAAAACCAAAAGTTTCAAAAGTAAGGGTTTTAAATTTTCGCTCACTCGCTTGCTTATCAAAAATGACATGTTCTTCTTCCACCCAACGCTCTTATAAGCTATTTTAGGTTCCGGGATAGCAATAAACTTTAAAGTTGTGTCGTACAGGCTAACAGGAGTTCTGAGGTCCTGTCCGTTGTCCACATATAGAAAGAGAATATAAGAGAACAGAATACGGAGGCTGCTAAGTGTGGGGGCTTTGAAGTTTCGGATTTGTGGGGGGGTTTAGATTCACCTTTGTCTTGGGCGTATGTCTAAAGTTAACTAATACTATAATACTATCGCTTATCGGCTGAGCTCCAGTATGGCCCGATACGGGCCTCTGGCTGTCTAGTCGTTTATAAAAAGATTCCATATCGAAAGACTTATCTAAAAGTAACTTCTAATTTATACGGATTCTACACTGAACAGCAAAACAATAACGTTCAGAAAGGGTTCGGATTCGGAGATGTATACGTGTAAATATTAAATTGTGCTTTAATTTTTTTTACATCTGCAAATACAAGGCAAGATGGTTTTATCTTTAATTTTCATCAAAAGCACAAATTTACTCGTCGACAATTTCTTGGTGTCATACAAAAATTAAGTATGCCAATTAATTATTTATGATTTATAAATGACGTCTGTAAAAAGGGAGCTTCCTTTAGATAACATTGGTTTTAATGGAGTTCGGTTATTATTGCTAGGAATTATTTTGTCTAAAGTCCAATGATGTTAGTTATAGAAATATTGACAACGGAGATGAAGGCCTGTATTTCACCATCGCATCAGTAAGTAGAAGTAGCTATAAATAAGTTATACTTGGTACATAGAAACTAAAATCGAAAAATTTGATTTATTACAATAAATTAGAAAACCCAACATACTGTTTCATCACAAAAATATATTGACTTTGTTTATATTATACAAATAAATATTATGGTTTCTGACAAATAATTTAAAGCCAGTTTATCGTTTAGCAGTTTAGCAAGCACAATACAAGATTAAAATCTTGTGGAAACGTCTGCGGGGTATATATTTATTCATATTCATAACTTAGAAAAAATCAATTCGATCTCAATTTAATTTAAGTGTAACAAACTGTATAAAATGTACAGGAGGTTTGTCATTACAAAATATTTTATTTTTACCTATCAAAAATTCAGTAAAGGCGGAAGAGTAGTTTCTTAAGACTCTTTTAACCTAAATGCATTGCTTCTCATTGATAATTAAATACACATGCTCCAAAAACGTTGTTTAAACTAAATGCAATGCAATTTCATTTAGGAACTCAATCAGTAGATAGCTAACTTATGGACACACAAATAAATCTAATTGTATTTGTATTATAAACATTCAAATCGAAATAAGGTACTGATGGGGTTGCGGATAAATGTATTACAAAATGCGACATATTGCAACCAAACTATTCAATTATATTGATAACATTTTATACATATCCTAAAATGATTGAGAGAACATTAAATACCAAACCACGCGTAAGAGGGAAATATTGTTTTATAACAAATAAGCATACGCATAAAAAGGATTTTATAAAACGACAAAAGTAATTAATCTTCATAGGCTGAATTTTGGGTGCATCAATCTCGAGACTTGACTTTTGTCTTTACCATCCCGGTTAAACATTATATCCGAATATTGTAATTATCCTACAAAATGATATCCGCCTTGATCAAGAGTCAGAGCTGACAATGTAAATATATTCAGCAACTCTTTGAATATAACGTTTTTATTTAATCAATCGCGATTATATCGGGTAATCGGGAGACGAAAAATTCCATAGCAAGGATTTAAACATATATAACAAGGTATTATTGCAGAAGTTATGGACGAATTCGGAAAAAGACCAGCTTTTCATTGAGTTTGTATAATTGTAATTATGCTTTAACAAAATGCAATTTCAAATGATACGCCAAAAATTATTCATTGCAAACACCGTCACTCATCATAATTCCTTCAGTCCCAAGGATTCAGTCAACTGTAGATAATAAGGCGTTCTTAATGGCAACAGATATTGACGAGCTTCATTCACTGCTTTGCACTACAAATTTACAAAGGAATAAAAGTAATTTTTTGACGGATTCCTTTCCCAACAATCAATTAAAGATTCATAAAACAGTTTACGGAAATAGGCTTACAGAGGGTTGAGTTCCGTTTCTTGGAATTTTAGGCGTTTTATCCCTAAAGAATAGTGTTCCCTCCTCTTCAAATTTCAGACTAGACGCTACCTCTTCATCAGCCCATGGTTTTGAACGAAGCTTGTCTCCGATTGGGAGTATGTGTCCCTCCGTTGTGAAGAGATAATCACTAAACCGCTTATTTATGGGATTATCCAAGTCAAATAGCTGTAAATATTATTGGAATATTAAATATAAATTTATTGCACCAAAAATGACAAGCTTTTACGATTATTTGTAAATTAATTTGCATGTTTTGTTACCAGGTACAAGTATTTGCAAGTCTCCGACAGGAAGAAGCTCTCCATTCTATCCTCTAAACTCATGTCTATCACGTCATGCACAGTAGCATAACCGCATTTAGTTTTCGCATACGAATTTAGGCTTTGAATTACCTCTCTTCCTACATGAAGATAAAATGGATTCTTTGTCGCCTGTAAAAGGTGTACGTATACACGTTTGAATATTGTTAAGCATACAAGTAAACGAAATCGAATGAAATTGATTGAAAGTTACCCTGTAGAGAAGATATGTTGATTCGATCAGCTCTGGCCTTAAAGGATAAAAACTTACATCCGGGCTGAGTCGTTGCCAATTGAATCGTTCCGGTAGAAATCCATACCGTTTCCATACATTATAATGCCATGCATGGGTACAAATAGCTTCTTCGATATCGCCAAATAGAACCTAAAATTGCATTAAATTATGCACAAAATGATAGGATATTCAATATAATGCCGTGAAAGTTTCAAAGAGTTCCAGAATCCTTCTTTACTATATCTTGGTACCTGAACTGCTGGAAATGAAGCCTGTAGTGCATCAATCCAATAAGTATACGTATTTCCACTATGCATATCAACGTTTACGTAAAGGGGATGGTCTCCATATCCAGAATTGCAGTGGGTACGTCTATTTGGAAAAAGGATCAACGATATTTAGTGAATAGCTAAATTTAATCCGAAGGTGTTCCGGATTTTTGTTTTTAGATGTGCAAGGTTAGCGGTAGAGTTTAAAATCTTAATCGTCAGCTGCAGCTTTAATTATAAATTAGGATTATAACTGTCGAAAACGTACCCACGGCGCAAATATTGTTTAATGACAGTGTACGACTCGTTAAACATGGAATAATCCTCTTCCTCTCCAAAAAGTATGTAAGACTTGAGCAAATATTCAAAATATGAGTCCAATCCGGCACCAAGACCGCTTAATCGGCCTACCCATTGTCCGGTTTTGGCATTTATCACATTTCCTATAAAACAAAACAATTATTCCAGTATTTTTCATCTCCAATTTAAGGTATTTAATTGTTCATAATTTAAACATTCACATAAAAGGTATGTACCTAAAAGTCCAGTAGTCTTTGCTCTTGCACTCCATAAGGCACGATTTGCTCTCCGAGCCATGGATTCGTAAATTGGGTCACCTGTAAGCCTTGAAAGCGTCCCCAACTCTAGAAGTAATGAGCCAGCTCCTGCTGTACAAGTCTCAGCCCCATCATCCACAAAGCCCTTTCGAAGATTAACCTTTAAAAAGCATATAAAACTTGGTATCAGGGTGAATCTCCGACTGACATTTCTCGACTCACAATTTCTCCGAAACGTGATCTCCGAATATTGTCACTTTTCAAAGTGGCTGTCTCGACAAACAGTTTCTCCGACAAAGGACACTTCTCCTACTACCATTCCGCCGACAGATACAAAAAAACGAATCCGTAGGTTTTGGGTTTGTCGTGGTCTTGTTATCTCGTATTGCATCTCATTATCTCCTATCTTTCTTGGTTTCATGCATAAATTATAATGCACTGACCTCCTATCTCCTTTCCACTTCTTTGCTCTTCACTCTTCTACTTACGAGTGATTATTACTTTACAATGTCCTCTACTAGACACGAAAATGTTGGTGTTATTTACGGTAAAACTACTAAAAATAGAGATAAATTAATTCACGACGGCCAGTCCTACGTTTTAAGTAAACTAAATAAATCTGGCAAGAAATACTGGAAGTGTATAAATTTTTCATACCTTCGAAAATTTTATGTCAATTTCCGAGCAGTGTAATTCTGCAGCTGCTATTGCCAATAGATTGGCTGGCAGAGTTTATACTCGTCGCTACAAATACAGAGTTTTGAATGAATGCTTGTTGCATTTAGTCAAAACCTATGCTAGGCTATGCTGATAAAGAGAAAGACGAGTTTTTATTAGGAGTTGCATATTGCATTAACAACAATAAGGTGCATAGCGGTTCGTTGTCATCCGAATCATCAGTAACCTGATCTAAATTATTAGTTTTTTTAGGATGATTGTTGACATGCACCTTATTGTTATTATAGAGTCACTTGTCTCTATAATACGTCTGAAACTCTGACTACAGCAAAACCCACCCAATCTATCATTCGCACCACAGTACTGCTCCAGTTTTGTCCAGAAAGAGAGCCGCAACGAGTTCAGTTACTTTGCCAGGAGCAAAGCGAATAAAAAAAAGTAATTTAATGTCTTGTATAATGCGTGGATTTGACGATTTAAAGTTTGACTGAATAAAGACACAGAATATCAGTGTTGTCGAGAAAATGTGAGTCGAGAAGTCCGTTTGTCGGAGAATTCATTTTTCATGTGATATTCGGAGAAAGTTTTTGAGGAGAAATGGTTTTTCGCAGATCTGCGGTCGGAGAAGTTTTTGACGGCTAACTGTCAGTCGGAGATTCACCGTGGAACCATAAAACTTAAAGTTCAGTCAGTACTAAAATTGAATGTAAAAAGCCGATTTGTTTAGAAACTTACCCTCGGGTACGGAATTCCAGTCATGGATTTTTGAAAGGCAGGAAGTAATCGAGATGCGAGATCGTTAGCTAATTGAAGTAATTCCCCATCGTACCACGGAGGTCTGAGGTCTTCGCCAAATAAGTGTCGGCTATCTTCCATAAGCATGTGTGCAGATAAAAGTCCACCAAGCAGTCTGATATTTAAATAAAATAAAATTTTGAATAAATTGAACTCCTTTCGAAAATTTTATATCAGAAATAGTTGTAATACCTTATATTGGCCTCAAAGACTTGAATAGTATTTTCTTTATCGAACGAAACATGCTCAATCACCAGTTTCACCGCCCGATGAAACTCGGAAACATTTCCAAGTACAGCAAGGGTGTCCAATGAATCGACTAATGTCAAGCAATAGTCACCAAGGACGTCGTTGATATTTATATTGGACCTACACAAACGTAAAAGCAAATTGAATACAAGAAATAAGTCGCTAACGAGGTCGTACATGGTCGAAGGCTAACTTTAAAAACATATATTTTCTTACGGGTTTTCATGATCCGGTCCCCGACCGACACAATGAATTGGGTCAAGTTCATCCAATGGAAATGCGTACTTCATATACCCATCGTATGCAAAATAGAACATTTTCTTGACCTCTACCATCATCTCCTTTCTCATGTCTTCCGTAAAGGAGCCATATTTCTGATCGAGTTTGTCATACGAATGACCAAATATATTAAACGCCTGTCTTGAGGCCGGCAAAAATGTTAGCATAACCAGTAGGAGCAGCGACAGCTTGCACAGCATCCTCCTTCCAGAATCCATTACGAATAACAGTCTTAATTTAATTTAACAATGATAAATAACTTTAAATTGTTCTACAAGTCGAATAGGCAGGGAAAGCCACTTTCACCAAAACAAAACAACTAGCAAGTAAACTCAAATATTAATTGTATCTATCCAACTACTAAAGTAGGTTGAAACGATTCGTACAACTACCTGGCATAACTTCAATTTTTTTTCAAAAATAAATCCTGAGAAACTTGAGTAGCCTTTTTAACAGAGCTGTTCTAATACTGACATTTTTTCATGGGGAAAATTCAAGGTTGCGGATATAATTTACAAAAGTGTGATTCAAACAACTACTAATATCCTGTCAGGCTCAGAAACGACAATCAATTTATTTATTTATACTAATCAAAGTCGTCTCAAACACGATCGTATGCAAATGCTGAGTTTGAGCATCTCTTCAAAACATGGAATTTCAAGGACGAGCGATGTATACCTGTAAGTAAAAACGAACAATTCGATTAATCAGAGTATCAAACGTTGTAAGAATTTCAAATAAATGATAATATTTCACTAAGGCTGCTTCGAATTTCAATAAATAAAATACGAAATTACACGAGCGCTTTTATTTAAATTTTGATTTCGTAACCGTATTCATTTACATGCTAGTGAGTTATCAAAGATCACAAATTCACAAGCAACTGCATTTGGATTAAGATAACTTCAAGTGAAGTAGTATCACATAAATTTCATTGATTTCTATCAAAATTCTCTGAGACATCCTCAAGGGACTCTATAACCGTCAGTCCAAGAGATTGCAGTCGTTACATATTTATTAGATGCTTTTGGTTTCGATGGTAACAAGAGCTACCCACTGACTAGGAGTGGGAAATGGGGATGCTTTTCATGCATAATAATGTTGTTTTAATGAACAAAGGACTCACTTGTTTCTTCTACGTCCTACTCTTTCTTAAACATTCATCTACCAACTGAAGGGAGATAAACTAGAAATTTGCGCATTATCAGCGTTATATATCTTGGGCCAACGATATTACATTTTTCATTTCTATTCGGATTTTTTTCCAGATTTCCAGGAACCGAAGGAATTAAAATTCTTCAACTATTTTCTTTGACCTTCCACCTTCAATCAATTGTACCCATGACTTTGTTGCTGACGTAAATCTGAAATAGAAATTAAAATCAAATTTTACAAATGGTGGTACTGGTAACTTTTAGAACTGCACCGTTTACTGTTTAAAATAGTGCTTACTATTCTAAGCCCCCGAAAAAGCCGTCAATATCAAGAATTCAATGAAAATAAATTTACTTGGAGTAACAATGTTGGTTGGGTTGATGTCTGTGCACCAACGACTTATACTAATATATTCTCATATTTTAATGCAATTTTTTTTACAAATAAATTTAATCAGATTAGAGAAGCAATACGTAAAGGATTTTAAACCCCAAATATAAATGTAAAACAGTTAATTGAGTCATGTCACTTTTGTAAAACCAGATGTAACAAAGCAGTTCAAAGCATATAGATAGAATTTCGAGGTTAAACTACACCATACGTGTATTAATTATTTCTGCAGCACCAAGCAAATAAATATTTAAACCTCGATTGCTCAGAACCATGCATAATAAATCATGCAGGCCTACGACGGACACGACAGCCTGTTTGTAAAGAAATAATCGTAATTATCTATATAGCAAATCTACTTGATACTGATATTGTACAATTTTTAATGGTTAAATATCTGCTAATTTTTCGCTACAAACACTAAAATGGCTTTTGTAACATAATCTAATTGTAATATGATATCCTTGTTATTTATGTTCAAGTTCAACTACAAAAACAGAGAAACATTGACAAGTAAATTATCGTTCTTATAAACGGCATCCCAAACGACCCAAACTGTCTAAAAATTGCGCTTGAACAATGTTTGGTTTATAAATGGACATTCAGCATAATCAACTAAACCTAAAAAAAACTTAACAACGACCACCTGAATTTGATTAGGTAATAAGGTCAAAACATGCAGACGGACAGATGCAGGTTAAAATTTACTTGCACAATTATGTAAAACAAAATATTTAACAAAGCGAACCGAATTTGTAGTTAAATATAATAGTTAGGATCGGATTATAATAATTCCGTCCCGAATCCACGATCCCGACACGACTTATGAATGATTAAATTATGAATTGTGATTATGAATTACAAACCGGAAAGAGTAATTGTCCTTTACGTGCCTTTTTCTACTAGTTCATACAAATTAGCATTCTTTTTGGTACTTGAGTTTATATAAATCCAAACTGACCAAATTACCTGATATTTTGATTCTGATCGATTTAATCAGCGTTCTTCACGTTTTCGAAACAATATACAACTACAATGTCACCATTTAAATTTATAGACCTACAACGAATTGTAAACAAGCAGCCATCAGAAACTGTTGACAGATTTGGATTTTGGATAGAGGAATCACTATTTTGTTCAAACTATGAGTCTATGGGACGCTAAATTAACCCTTTAGAATAAGAATAAGATACCAAAATCAGACTGTAACGATAAAAACAGCATTAAATTAATCATTTGTAATTCGCCATAATTGAAGTCTGAAGTCTTTGAAGTCGAAGATTTAACGATAAACCACCAACGTAGACAGTCGTTAATCGACTATGGTGGTGTATGATTGTGGATTGCCTAATCCCTCATTAATTAATATTAAAATTATTTACAACTTGAATATTATTCTCGTTCATTATTCCAAATCCTGACATGACCATGCACCATGAAAATTCATAGCATTAAAAAAATGAATTGTAAAAGTTTTCTATTTTAAAGTTAGACATGGTTTTTTGTGTAATCAACTTATATATATCAATAGAGTCGATACACTAGAACATTAGACGCTCCTTTTTAGATCTGTAATTTTTCATTTATTTTCCTCTATAAATATTCAAAAGTATTTAATTGTAACTCTGATGAGTGAACCATCTCTATCCTACATAAATAAGTAAATAGCCCGAATATTGTGTATTTTTAACTATTACATCTATCACCTATATATGAGTTACGAAAATAATAAGAAACTAAAGGTGCAAAGAAAGCAATAAATTCACCACTTACTATTAATGTCATTACACTATTCGAATGGACAAATGACTCCAGTAATCCTATTCATTCTTCTTGATGTTTAGGTCCAGAAAAAGCGCTTGTTAACTTGTTATAATAAATTACAACCAAAATTTGGTTGAAAAAACCAAACTTTTAAAACTCTGCAAGAATGAGGAAACTGCAGCCTTGCTTACTTCCTTGTATAGTACAACTAATTACCCTTGGTCCAAACATTTTTTAATCATTCTGTAGCTCTTCTAAACTCTTGTCTAATATCAAATATAAAAAAGTATCTAGTCCAAGCAAAAACGATCAAGAACTTCCTGAATTCTGACTGTACAAGAGTAGAGGCTTGGAGAGCCCGGAATAATATATTATACACTAAATTATAAGGGCACTGACTGACTCGTTCCTCCGGAGTCTGACACGTTACTTTCTACTTTCTATCGTTCTTTCTCAGCTGTCAGAGGGATAGTTCATGTTCATCTTACTTTAATACAATATATTTTCAGCTATGAATTAAATAAACTGTATGAATGCACTACTATCTCCTCAGGTGAATGAATTGCTACGGAAAAGTATCAAAAAATAGGAATAATCGTGTACCAGTTGTGTAAAAAAGTAACACTATATTCCACCATTCTTTTAAGAGAAGGATTTAATTTAATGGGATACATAGGAATACGAAAGAGCAAATTGTAATGAACGAAGATAGCCCAGGTTCATCTCATGTTTCTCTCTCTCTCTCGCATTTAATACAAACCATAATAACAGTAGTTTCTTATTTTTTTCTTGTAGTCTGATCTTTAGACACTCGATCCTGTTGGAAGTGCAATGTAAATGATCCTGTAAAAATGTTACTTCGTTTCTCAAACTCAATCAGAATAAATATCAAATCATCGACTCATTTCTTCCAATGTATACATCTTATGTCATACTCGTGTTCCAGGGCCCATGGAAGCCGAGCATTAACGGTTTTTTTCGGTACGGGTTAGGTTGAATCTGGTGGTTATAGTACAGTGCATATAATTACCCAAGATTATATATACTGAGGTACCGTTCCGGGGTTATAGTTTTTTTCAGAGTCCTTAGAGCCCTTGGCTGTGTTTTAAAGGTTTTTAATTTTGTAGTTGTTTGCGCATGTGCGAGGACATTGGTTTTGACCTGTTAGTAGGTCATGCATCAATTTTGTGCCATCAAGATTAACGCTGTCCGGATTCAGGGCCTATTGATTTGAATGAGCTGTTCGGGTTTGAAATCAATCCAGACGATAAGGAGAAAGTAATAAAGGAAGGAGACATAAACCCTTCCACTTATATGCGATAAGCTCATGTTCGCAGGCTCAAATATCATTTCCACTTTTAGTTAGCTATATACGTAGAATTAAAATTTTGGAAGCGCTTAACAATTATGAATCATGATTTGTACACAAAAAAATTCAAGCAATTATACATTATATATAAGCAGTTTAATAACACAGAGCATAAGGAAATGTTCTCCCTCAGTACCCAAAAGGAGAACCTGTTAATACAGTTTTTTTCTGTTCAATATGTATGCAACATTTTTTAGCATTTTTTATCGGCCCTACTTACAAAGTACTTGCAATAGTAAAAGAGTAACAAACCCATCTCTGCTATCATCGTAATTTCAAATCGTATGACTGTTCGGTTGGTCTGACTATAGAAAATCTGAAAGCTAAAGGGAAATGGATCTTCCTTCTCATCATCTACGATAAAAACAGTTTACAGAGTATTGCGTAGATGTGTTAAAAAGCCTCTTCTGTTGTTACTTATTTTCGACAGTACGCGAACACTGTTTAAAAGCTGAACAGAACGGGATGCCTTTTAGTTAGCAGTAGAAGCATCTAAATCTTTTGGTAAAAATCATTGCTAGAAAAGGGCAGACAAGTTAAGGATGAAGTATTTGCAACATCAATGACTCTGATATTCCGTTTCACCTTCATTTTTGACAAGAATTAAGGGGAGAGTTGAAGTCTTTGTATTCTGAGTCGAGTCTAGCCGAACTTGGGGTTTTAAAACAGTTTTTTCACTGACATTCTTACTTTGTTGCATCTCGATTTCGGCATTCTCACGATTTCCCTGTATAATTGTTAAATGTATTTAAACTAGGTTAACATAAAAATATAGGGATGTTATTTCTAGTATCCGGTTATATTGTAACTTTTATATGCGTGCAAGTACAGTCGACACTGCTTTCTCCGTGCAATTCATGTGGGTGCGCCTAAATGATTGCTTGTACTTAGGGGATTAACTCTGTCTTCTGTTTGCAGCTGAAAAGAACGGCTGACATAGGTCAAGAAAGATCTAAATATGTGTGGATTGAGGAAGTCACAGAGTGGAAAAATTAAGCTAATATTTTGCTAAAATTTTTAATGTATTATTATGCTTCTATTATTTTGTAAAAATTGTACGTATTACTGCAAAAGCACACTTTGAAAAATAATATTTCATATGGACGTATAATCTATTAATTATCATATCACACATTCAAAATCGAAAATACGTTGTAAACACCAAAAATAAATACAGTGGCAGTATGGTCAATCTCTGTCGCATCCCACTAACTTTTTTTTTTGCATTTGATCAAATAAATTTATTGAGTTCGTTTTTAGGTAACAACGAAAAGTAATAAATCATTGATTGCTGTAAACTGGCTTGTTCATTAGATTGTAAAATGGAATGAAATCACTCAAGAATTGTGGAACTTAAAATTAATCATAATATACACTTTTCCAGGTAAAATATTTGTATCGTAATAATGCAAAACTATATTTGGCTTTGCATTAGAAACATTAAACCTCGTGTTATTTAACAGCTACAATGAAATAATGCATTCCTGAATTTTCTCCGGTTTTCCATCGTTTTAAGCACTTTTAATCGGATGAAGATGAGTTAGTTAGGACTGGTTTGTACTATTTCAGCAAGAAGGAACAAGATGTTTAGTTTAGCTTTCAAAATAGCATATCCTATCCCATTTGAATTACATAGCCTTACATTCAATACTCATAACAATTTAATATCTGGAATGGGAAGAAGCATTACTAAAAATAGAGAAATCCGATGACTGCTACTACCGAATACTATTATCTTATATAGACACACCGCTATACCAAAAAGCGAACATTAATTTAATTCTACGTATCCGCTTTTTGGGATACAAAATAATTATAAGCAAAAATATTTTTCAAGTCATTGCATAGGTAACAATTGTAAGCCTTAAAATATCTACTAAATTCAATGCCATAAAAGTAGGTTCCAAGTTGAAACCTATGAACTTCAGAATCCATACTAGAAAATGAACAGTTTGTACTCTTTGTAGAACAGAAGAAAGCCCAATGCAAATCGGAATGGCAATATCCGCTATGTCTTTAGTAAAACTACCAATTACGGATCTTTCGCTAGATAACATGCCAACAGACGACATAACAAAGGAATGGCATCATCCAAATAAGACATCATCATATCATCCTCATAATAAGAAAGTTAGCAATTTTTTCCCCTCTCATCCCCTCGCCATGTAAAAGTAAAACGGAAAGGAAATGATAAAAAAGGCAAATTCGAATGACTTGTTGTGTTGACTGACTTGAACACAAGCTTCACCTTTATATTCTAAACGCGACAAAACAGAGAGACGAAAGGACTTAACATTCTGCCTAGTACACAGACAGCCAGACACAACATCGAGCTTGCGTTTTCTGTATGCAATAATATAAACGTAGCATTTCCTCCGCCTTGTCTTGTTTCTTATGATATTGCTACTTATCAGTTATTAGAGAGAGATGGTAGATAGTGTGTAGTAACATTTAGAACGGGGATTGCTCTATTATTGTTAGGAATAGAAAATCAGAGCCTATAAATATACAGAGATAAAAATATATGAGAAATAATAATGAAATATTTCATGTTGGGAGAAGAAGAGTTCTTTGCGAGGTTCTTCATAAGTTCATAACATGAGAGGACTTTATCAGTCAACTCTATTATTCCTATTCCTTGAATTTTGTTGGCCTAATTGTGCATTCTTCAATTTCTCTGTCTGGCTGGGCTCTTTTTTGTGACGGATCCGGATGGATAGTCAGGCTCGGAGGATTTGCTCACTAAAAATATATACAACAGAAGAGGAGGAGAGAGAGAAAGGATAATAATGCATCTTCCCTAAGAGACCATCAAAAAGCACTTATTCTTTAGAGACAGGGGCCTTCTCCTCCTCCTAAACAATTAAAAACGATCGCAAGGTAACATTTACCATTTATCTATCCCCTCTTTCGAAAATATATTATTTTGTCAACGTCGAAAGGGATTGTTTTTAAAAGCATGTTTTCCTGTAGTTTTTTTAGTAGGCTTTTTTACACGCCTAACGACAGTATAGAGGTAGAGGAGTCGCTCTATTGTGTCTAGAGAGCCTCTAGATGAGATTCCAAAGCTCTCTGATTGTCAGTTTAAGTATCAATATCGAAATCAAACAACAACAACAAAACTCCACTCGCTTGCGACTTGCCCCTGTTCTTGAAAAGGGTATTTTGAGTACAGGAATAGCTATAGGTTCAATATTAGACCTTGTAGTCGTAGATAGAAGTGGTTCTACTAGTAAAGTAATAGAACAACAAAATAATATCTCAGACTCTCGACTTCAAATTGAAATCCAATATATATAATGCAATTCTATATAAATAGAGAGAGAGTTCCATCCCCAGCGCCAGAGATAGATAGATCCCGACCCAATTACTCTCCAACAAATTGATCCAAGATTTCAGAGATTCATGTTATTGACAACGAGTAAATTTAAAAAAAGGACTTGAAGTTGAAGTTGTTGAAAAAAGTTGAAAGGCTGACGTAGAAGAAGAGCCAGCAGTATTGTTTATTAGCCGAGAGAGATAGACGATAGAGAGAGAAGCGAAGATAAAATAATTACTTTTGTAGTCGGAGAATAACTGGGACATCCTATTCTATTTATCTGTTGTAGTTGGAGCTTTTAGAGGTTATAAAGTTATAAAGTTATAATAATAGGAATGACTTCTACAGCCTGGAGAATGGGAAGATAATAATTTTATTTCCAGCCCTGACTTGTTTAAAAGGTAAATGATATCGACAATGAGTCTTTTTCCTTGGATGGAGGTTGGAGTTGGATATGATAAGTTGTTGCAAGGGATAAGGATTCCTATACGGGACCAACTAATACTATTGGGAGAGATGGGAATAAGCGACGGGGGTTTTTGTTGTCGAGGAATGATAATGGAATGATTTCGTACAGTTTGAGGAGACTATAAATACGATAATAAAAATGGAAAAGTGTGATTAATTAGGGAGGAAGGTTATCAAAATCGGACTGTTATCCTGGCTGATAGAGTATATCTGTTGTAAGGAATGTGTTTTGAGTTGTTGTTGTTCTCTGTTCCTGTAGGCTGGAGATATGCTTCGGATCCTGGTTGGTGCCGAGAGTGGAGTGTGACATTATCCTTGAAGTAGTTCGGTGGGGTCGGGAAGTTGGAGTGACTGATCCGGGCACTTGCTCTGTCTACTCGTCCGCCGGAGGAGCTTGGAAGAGACCGAATAATTCATGCACAGGCTACATCTACTACTAGAGTTGTAGTTTTACGGGAGGACGGAATAAACCGAACCGAACAAGAGGTTCTGTACCCAAACCCAAACCACTACAGAACAGCAGAACTCGACCTCGTCCTTCTCTCCAAAAGGAGTAACTGTAATCCAAGACGGGAGATGATGATAATCTATTATCTATCTCCACTGTACAGCTCCGTTTCCACATCTACTTTCCCCTCTCGCTAAGGAACAGGACCGAGAGGAGGTCGAAGGGACAGGACACCCAAAAACTGCTGAGGATTTCGAACTACATCCTCCACTTTCTCTCCTCCCTCTCTCCCCACTTGGCTACTTTCGAAACTGGGATGCCAGAGGCAGTTCTCGTCAAACTCTGTGCACTTGTGAGTGGGAGCTAGCTGGAGAGAGCAATCCTGACGACTTCACTGCGGGCACAGAGTCAATCGAACGGGGTCAGGGAGCGGAAGTAGAGAGAACATCATTCCATTGTCCTACATTGTCCACTTTTACTTCTCTTTGTTCCACCGAGAATTCGGTACGGAGAATTTTCCGCTATTGTTTGATTGGGGTCAAGCGTCGACAATAGAACTCACAAGGTGTGTTTTATTTCGAATTTCTTCGATATAAGTCAACGGGGATTTTTTGAAACTTGTAGATTGCCTTGGGGGTAATTCACTTCCTTTGGATATAGTAGAGTAAGAATGGTTGGTGACTCTATATATTGTGTTTCTTTCATCAGGAAACGAGTGGATGTGGAGATATAGTTACAGGTGAATTTCGATTTCAATTCAATTTTCAATCGTCAGCACGACATCTTAAAGGGGGACGAGTGGACCTGGAGATACACTTACAAATTACATTACGGAAGAAAGGATTTTCGTTTCATTTTATTTTAAAATCTCCGGAATTGAGGATTATATCTTAAACGGTGACAGCACAAAAGAAAGCAAATAAATGCAGCAGTGCATAACATGAGGTGTGATATCGAAAAATCGGAACGAATCTAGCCTTGATCTGTTCCCTCGGGAGACTATTTAAGTGTACTCGATTTTGTTTTGTGTCGTGACATTGCTGTGAACAGTGACGATTGCTTTTAGCAACTGGAATCACCACAGAGAGTTGTGGGGTCCTCCAGTTCCAGTTGCAGTGAATTCATCAACGAAATGACCTGAGTAATAACAGGCCGTACAAGACAAATGGGAGGAAGTGATAGATCGCACAACCTAACCTAACCTAACCACAATAACGAAAACATTGCCGTGAATAAACTGATCTATGCATTCGAATCAGTGAGAAATGACAAACTAGCCCAGGTCATTAACGTCAACGTGAACAGTGTGTTTCGCGTATTATGGCCGTGGTTCGAGAGACGGGCGGTGTCAATGGAACAGTCCCGACCTTGTCTCTAGACAATAAGCGATATAACGCTGGGGAAATGGATCATTCCCCTGCCCCTTCCACTTCCGAACTTTTCTTTGAAGAGGTTTGTATTTTACTGACATTTTTCCGGTCACTTGCCAAATTAAAATACACGACTATTTTGGGAGCTAGCTAACCCTGTAAGGAATATCAACGGATCTGTTGTTGGGTCTAAATAAACTTTATTTCGTGCTATCGATCTTCGTAAGATAGGAACAAGGCTTACAAGTTACAAGTTGAACTTGAACCTAGAAATTATTTTGAAATGTTATACATATGAAAACATTAAATGGTATTTCTTGCATATACTGGATAAAAGTTCATGGTTAGAATACCCTTGTATTGCGTTGAGCTAATTAGTATCGCATGCTTTTCCTGAATTGAAACTGTATATCGGGACCGGGAGTATCGAAATTAAACGGCTGGGAACATTAAACCTTCGAATAATATTTCCATACACAGTTTGAATGATGGATAGGTTTCACCAATTATTTCTATTTATGGTTGGCAATGGAAGTATTGCTTTTTCCTACAACTATTTATGTCAAATTAGGCGTGATGTGTCAATTGTCGATGGCTACGTTGCTATCCGGCCTTCTCTAGCAATATAATATGGCAAATTTGAACGCCAAAGGGATAACACTTGATAAATTATTTGGACACTAGTCAGTTATGCATTAACATAAATAGATTATTATATTTTAAGGCTCAGTATCTATCTGACGCTTTCTATCTGCTTGCACAACCATTAACCACTTGGATCCGATCCGACAATAGGGTCGGGTTTTTCCCAAAAGCATTCATTCGCTGGCTGTACAGCCTTGTACAGTAGCTCAAAACTGCAGGGTTCTGTTCCCCTGGCAGTACAAATTTTATTAATTATGAAATAATTCCTTCTTGGTTCTTACAAGTTCACACTTCTCAATGAAAAGGAATGTATTCTTTATACAAAAGAATCCTTGTCTACAAGCAACGTTTGGTGACATTTTTGGTTGGAACTCTGAAGTGGTAAAAGCACTATTTCTGAGTTTCCTTACTTGTTTTAAACAAGTCTTGTTTTAAACGAGTCTTGTTTTTGTTTAGCATTATAATTTTAGCATATTAAAAGATTAAAACCGTGTAACTAAAATACGCTTAAACTGTCATCCTACTCATGGAGAAATATGAAACGGATAGAATTCCCTCATGAAATGTTCCACAACACATGATATTATAAACTAATCAACAAAATTCGTATTCATCAAAGTCATTAAACCAAAACAAAGAGGGAAACAAACACTCCCACACCTAATAATAATTAGCTAGCGAGATCTCTATATCTACTCTCTCTACGGCATAGAAACTGTAATCAAGTCCACGTTCAAAGATCAGATCTTCCAATAATTTGGAACTAAAGGCAATCGAAAGGGGTGTAGAAATAAGTGGGTTCGCTATGACAGGAAGTTAGAAGTACTTATCAACTTATCGTAGAAAAACCTTTTGTTATTGTTATTAGCAGAAATCCTATTATCCTAATTTACGACCACGCACATTTTCTTGCCTACACAAAAACGTCCTCATCTTGACTCCGGAAGGGTTGCTATAAAAATTGGTACTGGCTCCTATCCTATCCTATTAGAGGAGTAAGAAATATTATTCTGGTGAAAGTCCTTCTTTGACATGAGTTAGTTGGAATCATTAAAGGGGAATGGAAGGATTTATTGGAATGTCGTCGTGGATGTAATGTTTAGATAAGAATCTCTACACACATCATCATCATATTGTAGGATATCGGGATCCCGTAATGAATAATGGTACTGATGATGATGGGATGATGATGATGATCATCTAGATGTCTTTCTCCGGATCTCCAAGTGCAATAGATAGGAAGAAGAGGGTAAGGATTTAGTGAGTAGGCAGACAAGAGAGCTGGGCTGATATTATTACATGGAGAAAGAATGGGAGAAAGCTGTACGTGTTGACTTATGACATTTAGGCTCACTTCCCTTTAATAAAGTAAGGATTCGGTATAATGGGCAAAAAGAAAGCTCCAATTCCCTTACCATAATGGATATATAAACCTCACACACACATCCTCCTCACTTTTCCAAAGATAAGTTTGTTCGGATGTTTCTATGAATTCGGCTCCGTTTCATAGAACCGATTTCCACTACTATTTATCTCTGCTGCTTTATTTAGGAATCCTCCGTTTACACCTCCTACGAACCAGGTTCCAACTTCCAATCCCCTCCTCGCATAATCTGATCGACTTATCTCCATACTCCCAATTTCCCGTCCCAAATTAACATCTCTTTTCTTGTCACTTCTCGGATTCTTCGTCGTAATGGCATGTTTTTTGAGATGTTTACAAATTGGTAGAATGGCGTGCCTCATTTGAAAATATTGAGTTATTATTGGATGTTGGATAGGATCATTATATATATAGTATTTAAAGTTGTGATATCGATCAATGCAGATGGAATTAGGCTTTTTATGTCATTATTAGCAGGCTGCAGGAAATCGAGTGCTTTTACAGGGTTTTTTCTTGGCTGCGTATTGTTTGCAAATGCAAATGATAGTTAGTATTTGCGATATTATGAGTTGATTTGTGGTTACAGAGGAAATTTAAATTTTGGAATATAATTTTTGACAACTCGGAACCGAAAGTGAAATTATCCGAAATTCTGAAGACACAGGAGGGTCAGGGCATGTAAAGCTACCATGAATATGAACATATTCAGCATATCACATTTCTCACGCTATAATGTTATTATTTATTATAGATTTACTAAATGTAAGTTTATGCCGTATGATTTAGTGTTTAAAATTATTTATTTGTTGTTGAGTTTAGAATAGTTCTGAAAGTGTTTGAAATGCCTTTCCTAAAAACGACAATTACTTGCTTATTATTTGCAGTTACGGAACATTCAAAATGTGATTCGATTAACGAAAGAAAACATCGACGCTCTCAACGACCGCTTCGCTGGATTTCAGGATCCCCCATCCATGTACCTGCAGGTAAAAAAGGCTTGATGCTAATTTGCTAATAATAAACCTGTCAATTTGAAACGTAATCTGTTTTGTTGGGTATTTGTGGTAGGAATATTCGGAGTTAACAACCAAACTTCATGATTTGGAGAAGAAGGAACAAGAAAAAAAAGAACAAATCGCTGTCAGTTCTAGCAAAGACTCATCTCCAATGTTACCCACTGGTTCTTTGCAGTATCGAAATGCAGATGAAAACTTCATGACTCAACCTTTGGCCTCGGGTATGTAGACATTGATACTTTGATATGATACGTTGCTTGATATTGATATTACCAGTGTACAATTTAAAAGAATTATACACCTGTCTGTCAGTCTGTCAGAACAGATATAATACAGAATATGCATCTCTAAATGAATGCAACCGAACATGAGAATTGATGACTTTAGACGCTGATTTTGTTGTATGATTTTTACAAACAGGCGATGAAGGAATGTCACCAAGATCTCCGTTGAAATCAGTGATTCGAGCCTACCTGCCTAATCAGCAACGTACATCTGTCCAGGCAAGGCTTCAAAAACGAATTCTTATACATTTGCCAATATTTTTTATACCACAATAATAATCGCTTTACCCGGAATAATTTCGTCCATTGTCCATATTATACTTTCACTTATAGATATGAACATTTATTAAACGTAATTAATCGCATTACGCATGTTTAAATCATGTCACACCATATTTGACTACACAAATATCAAGGGATTAATCTATAAACTGTAATGCTATGCCTACCTTTCTGGCTTTTGACGAGGTCCACGAGAAACATTTTTGGCTTGGGCAAGCATTCCATACCGTTTTTATCATGGCCCCATGCAACTCCCATGTTATGTTTATAAATTAGCCCCAAAAGTCAAATTGAATGATGAAATTGTACCCTTTAGAGGCTGATATTTTGTAATCATGGTTTTATCTCAGCAACAATGGGTTTCGAAAATAAATTAACTGAAGGGAATACTGAGTCGAAAATTTATTCGGGAATTTTATAAAAATAAAATCAGCTCATTTGGTGTGGGGACTTGGGGACTGCGTGTAGAGTGATCGCGTTGTGTAAGGTTTCTTCTATCTATCAATTCAATTCCATCTTCAAGTAGTCTGATAAAATCTCTATTTTAGACTCCTATTTGACGTTGTTCAGAAAAAATGCTCTCGTCGTGTTGTAAGTTCCAATTTAAGACTCTAATTAATTATTCTATAGTGTCCTATGTTCATTAAACCGTGTTTTGCAAACTGTGGTGACCTTATTTAAATATGGCTAATACGATTACTTTTAGTTTTAATAAGTTTTATAAGGGACTTTGTCTACTGGCGAAAGTACTGTATGGTTTATTGTATTTGGTTATTATGGGCGATGGGCCATTAAAAAACAAGTCAATCTTGGATATCTATTACATATCACATATTAAGATCTGGCTACAGGGTTACTGACAAAATAATTAATATGTTTTAGATTCGACCTGGTCAAACTGTACGAGAAGCCCTTGCAAAGGCGATGAAACGACGAAAGTTAACCCCTGAAATGTGTGCTGTATTTCGAAATTCCAATCCTACGGTAACTTGTAGTCTTTCACTATTAAATATTTAAATTCAATGATTCCTTCTAAATCTCATTGACATTTTGCATTTGTTTAAAATAGATGCAAGTACCCTGGGAGTCCGACATTTCTAAGCTAGAAGGAGACGAAATTAAAGTGAACATTCTAGACAAGTTTCCAATTGCCACCAGCATTTCGCATAATTTTGTAAAGCTGTATTTATAATAAACAAGTCGAGTACCCACCCACTGTAGGATTATATGTAACGCAATATGTTTTTTTGGTTATAGGTTCGGAAGAATTTTTTCACTCTAGCTTATTGTGAGTGTTGCCGAAGACTGCTTTTTCAAGGCTTTCAATGCCGTACTTGTGGTTACCGTTTTCATCAACGATGCGCTGCTAACGTACCAACATTGTGCGAATCAAGCAGAATGGAGAGAACTGTTTACGAAATGTAGGTTCTTACTGTCAACAAAATTTAACAAATTGATTGGTACCTATATATCCTTTATTTGATGCGTATGTTTGAAATCAACAGAATGTTAGCCCAAAGTACTGAACCGTATTTTGATTCAGCGAGAGATATTTCTCCCCCAAATGAGACGGAGCAATATGGACGTAAAGAACATCCTCCTCCATTAGGTCAAAGGGAACGATCCACCTCTGCTCCTAATGTTTGCTACAATCTTGTTGGGCATTCTGCAGAAATATCCGACGACTGTTTGCACAGAATGGGAAAAGGAACGTATACAGCTGCCCTGCACGGTAACCACCATTTCATGGCGTTTTCTAGTGAGTTGCCTTGTTTTTTGTTGTTTTTCTTTAAATACACCCTGTCAACGGTTTACGAGTTTATCAGTAAAGTACCATTATAAAATTTGGTATGTTTGCACCTAGACCTAATAGTAATGCAATTTGAAAAGTTTCTAAACCTATCAAACAATTTGTGAGTTTTATTTAAAATAACCGAAGTGTTACACCATTGCATGTTTTTATGCCATATGCAACCACTTTAAATCTTTTATTTTGTTTTTTGCATGTGCATCGCTTGGATCTTTCTACGTGTCTTTTGTGTTCTTTACCATAGAATGGTTACCCTTTAGTATTGGCCGAAATGAGAATTTAGGACCACCGGAAGCTGGAAATGCTACTCTAGCTAAGCCAGCTCACCATGGAACAATATCTTTGGCTCTCCCCCTCACCAGTCTTACTATGGGGGTTGTGTTTGGACCAAGTTCGTATTTTTGTTTTATTTTAGTGCTGCATGTGAGCAATTACGCCTAATCTGTCCTTGGTTGTTTGTGGTGTTGGCTGTTTTTATTTTGTTGTTAATTAAATAGTTCAATATTAATTTGATTTTGGCATTCAACTAGGAGGACCCTACACAAGTTTTGCAGGGACTGCTCACCGAGCTACCAGTCCAGCTGGAAGTCCAACCAAAGTGTCTCTAAGTCATAGTGCTCAGGCTTCTCCGACTAACACGTTACGTCCTTGTCGACCCAGAGCACGATCCGCAGATGAAAGTAGTAAGAAGGTCAGTTGAAATAATATAGTTGTTCGTTTAAACTTTTTAACTGAAAAACCAGTATTAGTAGTCGAAGCTAAATTGTCAATGCTTCAGGTTAAAACGTCTCGAGAGTATGTTGAAGACTGGGAAATACCTGCTGAGGAAATTCTTGTTGGTCATCGAATCGGCTCAGGATCTTTCGGAACGGTTTTTAAAGGTCTTTGGCATGGACCAGTTGCCGTTAAGACATTGAATGTAAAGGATCCCACACCTGCTCAGCTTCAAGCTTTCAAAAACGAAGTTGCCGTCCTTAGAAAGACAAGGTTATACATTGAAATCAACTTTATGTTACTTATGGCTTACTATAGCTTTGACTTGTGTGTAAGTGTAACTTTTATAATCATTTCAGACATGTAAATATTCTACTGTTCATGGGCTGTGTTAGCAAACCTCAACTAGCAATCGTGACTCAGTGGTGTGAAGGTTCGTCGTTATACAAACATATTCACGTTTCTGAGACCAAGTTTCCTCTTTTGACACTAATTGAAATCGGAAGACAGACCGCACAAGGAATGGAGTAAGTATTTTGCTGAATTCATGAATAAATTTCCATTTTATACGAAAGTTACAACATCGATGTAATTTCTGTATTAATTCTCTAAAACTCTTTTTTCTAGCTATCTTCATGCTAAAAATATAATTCATCGCGACTTGAAAAGCAACAACATATTTCTGCATGACGATTTTACTGTTAAAATTGGGGATTTCGGGCTAGCTACTGTCAAAACGAGATGGTCAGGATCTCACCAGCAGCAACAACCTTCTGGTAAAAATTAACCTGAACAATATTGCGTCATTACAATTATATACCTTGTTTGCCAATTAGATGAACATGCAAAATAGTGTGTAATTTACTTATACTAAAACATGTGTGCCAACAGGATCAATATTGTGGATGGCCCCAGAAGTGATACGAATGCAAGATGAGAATCCATACACCTTCCAGTCCGATGTCTACGCATTCGGAGTCGTACTATTTGAATTGCTGTCCGGTCAGCTTCCATATTCGAGCATTAGTAATAAAGATCAGGTACAAATTTAGAAGTTGCGATGTCTGTTAATTTCTCCACAAACAATAACAAGTGCTAAAATTTCATTTATTCTCAAACAGATACTTTTCATGGTTGGACGTGGTTTCTTGCGTCCCGATCTTAGTCATATGAGGTCCGATACTCCCAAGGCCCTAAAACGACTCTTAGAAGACTGTATTAAATTTGTTCGGGATGACAGACCGTTATTTAGACAAGTAAGTGACTACATTAATACCATTTGTTGAGTCGCCGTGCTCAAATCTTTAAAAGTTTAAAAATATGTAACTGTTTCTCAGATTCTTACCTCATTGGAGAGCCTATTGAATTCATTGCCAAAGATTCACCGTTCTGAATCAGAACCCATGTTGAATCGGACTCATCTTCAATCGGAAGATTTTCTATACATGTGCTCGTCTCCAAAAACACCCATTAATACTCATTTCGGTGCCTTTCCCTTCTTTTCCACTGGTGCCAACATCTGATTTCTGTTTCGTATTAATACAATCAACGATAAAATGGCTATTTCGATTCAGCAGTTATTGTTGTTATCTATCATGAGAGGCTGTATAAGAACGCATTATTTTTTCATCTTAAAAAATTTTATTTCAGTGGTATGATTCCGCCGATACGGCAATATTATTAATTTCGTAGCTTATACGAAACTATATGAAATAATTTATTTCTTTGGAATAACGCAGCGGCAGCTGACCTTCATCTAGTACTTGAATAATCCCTCATCCCAAACAGATTTACTGAAACTGATCTTCATTATTCTGTTCTATGTGTAACTCGGCAATGATTGTGGTAACATAGCGCGACTGGATCAGTTTGCTAGTGTTGGTTTATGGCTCATTTGTGAGAGTCGGTATCATCTTCAAATCTTTGAAAATCGTCCAAGACTTATCTTGTATGTCAATATAAGAATATATTGTTCAGGCACTCAATAAATGTATCAAACAAGAATGTGTGAAGTCATATTTGTTTTATTGTGTAATAATATCATCAAAAAGTATAATGCTATTGTTGTAAGTACGTGTAATCATAATTTTCTGACGCAGTTAAGTATGAATTTTTTCACCTACTTCGGTATTTGGCAGGTAAAACTACAGGTAATAATATCAAACATGGTCACTTTATATAGAGGTACCTGTACTGTTTGTACAATTTAACACAGAATTTGATTTACACGGAAGTTGACGGAAGGTACTTTGCAGGTTTTTATTTTAAAAGTTAAGTGTAATACACTGCCATTTCATGCATAATATCGACTGAGCTGATTCTCGTCGACAAAATCGTCATCTCAAAAATATTATAATTAGTCGGACACATGCGTATCTCTTGAAAATAACAGTTTACGAAACCTTACATAATTCGTTAACAACGCTACACCACACACTGTAATTTACGATCAAAATTAGTATAAATTAGATTACACTAAAAAAAATCACAGCTTATGAATTTATTCATCATCAGAAGAGAAGTACTGGCTCTGTCTTTTATTAACTGACACAACGGGTTTTTTCTTCGGCCGTGTCGTCTGTCTAGCAGACGATTGTAGTGCTTCCACCTGAAGGTATGAAACATCTCGTGCTTCGGAACCTTTCCTTGTTCGCAAGTTGTAGCTATGATTGAGCTAAAGAACACAATGTACATTTTAATTTTAATAACTCTGATTCCATTATTAAAGTTTAAGATCTTTAATTGAACGATAATTGCTAACCGATGATCGATCCATAGATTTCTCTCGCAATGGGCTAGCAACTCTTTTGGCGACGCGGTTGAAAATATAATTTGTTACTCCAGGGTCGGTTTCTGGAACCTGATTTTCATCGTTGTAACTTGATTCTGCTTTCGAGCTCTTAGGATGAGGAAATTCCGCTATCTCAGTATCGGAATCATTGGAATAATTAGAGAAAGAATCCGAATCTGATAGTTCAAGATTATCTTCGTCGGTTTCAATTACTCTGGGTTTTTTATCGTTATCAATGGCGTTCGAAATCATCAGGTTTCCTTTTCTTTTTTCTGTCGAAGAATCAATGAAAGATGCTCAAAATAATCACTACCTATTAAGATTTAAGATACATCTAGTTATATTAATGCGAGGAAACATTGAATCGAACCTTCTATATAGTCCATCACCATACACATTTTGATATTCATTTCAGCCAACATGTCGTTTTGCATTGTTTGGGGATCACGATAACAAGCTGCAGTGGACACAATGATTACCACTCCTAAGACAGCTGCGAAACGCCGAAGAATCCAGATCCATTCTTGCACGGCTTCCTAAATAAATATTGTAAAATGTAATATGTTAATACCAGAGACAAATTCATCGTAGACATGTTTGTAAAAAAAATAATTTTCTAACCGGGGCCAATGTAGAATGCGTGTGCAGGTAGTTGAACAAGGATCTTTCACATCCCAATGAACATATCATCAAGATTACAATCCAAAATCTTGCCTTTTGAGTCCTCTCGGAAGCAGTTCCAAAGAATCCAAAAATTATGCATGCAAAATAGAAGCCCATCATGTCGAGAAGGGACATTTCTCCTTGTATCCATGATACCAATGTCTGCATTCTCGACAGCTTATCAAATATTTCAATAAAGACCTGTCTCTGTTCAGTTGCCGAGGCTCTAAAATAATACATACATCTGTTTAGGATATGGGACTTTCGATCAATATACCTAAATGTGAAATATCTGAATTTACTTACTGAACATCTTGAAATACGTCCTTGACATTTATTACCATGTCATAAAGTAAATTATTATCCTTCATAATGTTCGACTGTACTTTTAAGGATTCCTGCTGTGACTGTAAAATTGAGTCCTGAGTCTCTTTAGTGTCTTCGAGATTCTTGGTTACATCCACTACAGCATTTGTAACCCTGAATAAAATAGGTTAAAATAATCCATGATCAATGTTTACTGCTGTACTGAATTTCATCTTCCGTCTGAAAACACGAACCGAGCAATATAATTTTTAAACTTACTCATTGACAGCTTCACTTGTTTTTTCTTGCCAGACTTGATGCTCAATAAAATAGCACATGTCCTGGGTGTGTAGGAAAAAGTCTCTAAACGTATCGTGAGCACTTCTATCCAAACTCTTCATGCAGGTTGAGAGAGGGGTGTGCCTTTCGCAAATCACAGTCGGAAATCCAAACATTTCATTATAACACGTTGTAAATTTTAGAGCCAACCGACCCTGCCCTTCCTGTTCCATAGTTTTGCAAGACAACTGCAGGTCTGACAAGGCGGATTTCCAACACGATGCTGTAATCAGATTAATCATATAAAATAAAAAATCAGTATAACCACCGCCAGAAATTTGCATCGTTTTGTTATTCAACTATTCAAGTTCAAAGTTGTACAATTTCCAATAACGATCAATACTAGAATAACATCTTTTTGTGTTTTGGAATGTGAATTACTTTAACCTTATAAAATAGGAAATCTACACGTTATCCTTACAAGTTGGTAAAGCAGCATACTCTCGTAATTTGTTCATTTCAGCTTTTCCTTTCTCCATCCTGGCTGTTCGATCCATAATACTGAAGGATGGGTAAAGTTCAGATCCACCAATTCCACCATGAACCCCCGACAATGACATGCTCCAAATTCCAAGGCATAACAATGTAATCAATCCCGTCATTGTCCGTACTTTCATTCGCGTTCTGATCAATCTAATCATAATAATCGGATTATGATAATCCGAATTATCCGAAGGCCACACAAGATGTGAGCAAGAAAGCCGGTTCAAAGCTTTACTTCGAGTTCCTGTTCGCTTGTTGAATGACTATGGCTTATTAATTACTATGAATACTCAATATTTTAAAGTCGAAAAATAAAATTAAAAAATATTGTAAAGTTGTTTCGTCCGTTGCAGATCACAGCTTCGCTACAGCCTCTCTCTCTTGTCTGTATTCTGTTCTGTCAGTAAACAATATCTCACTCACAGAAACGAAACAGAGTTGAAAGAAGTGAGAGATACAAACGTCAATATGAGTCTCCCACGCTCTGTGCACACCAATCAGGATCCAAAACCCGAATCTGTAAATATAAATACTGAATGCCCTATTGGCCTCAAAAATACATTCCATTTCGTATTAAACTAAGCAGGCGGGAGGCTCGGAGATTAAGAGAGAAAGAACCGTTGGTTTACTTCTACTATATTATCCAATTCTATGGTCTCTCTCAATACTCTCAATCTCAAATTGTCATTGCATCTATCCATCCCAGAAATCCAGCGTTTTCCTGATGTTATTGCATAACCGTGATTGACCATTATGCAACAAATCGCGTATAGTCCGCAAATAGATTGGCTATGTAAAAAACAAAAGTCAGTAGGTAAATAAAATGATTGATGCCAAACATTGTAAGAATTATTAAAGAAACTGCAATCTTTATTGATTTTGATAATTTTGAAGATTTATGAAATCGAAGGTACATAGAATAAAATAAATGTCAATAGATGAATAGGTGAATTTACAATATCAATTTACACATGATGAGTACAGATAACAAATATCTATATCCCTAGAATCTACTTTACTAAATTATTGTTTGTGAAGGAAATTATAGCTTTTCAATGTTTATGGAATAATAGGCTTTTAATCAAGCCAAAATCATGCGAAATATATTATAAATCCTTTCTGTGATACGAGTATTTCACAGATACAGATATAAATTAAGCGTATTGGATGCAATATTTTTGGAATATAATGACGGGCACTTATGCCCAAACTCGACCATTAGCTAATAACAAAAATTTTTATCAGGAATGCATAGACATTCATATAAACTGATTCACATTCACATACAAGGTTAAGGACACAGTATAATTAGTTGGGTACATGGAGGCCTGAATGATATATACCTAACTATAACAATATATTATTATTGTAACAAAGAGGCTCGCTTTGGCTGACGTATAATTTTAGTTGAGGATAGTGGAAAAATATTTTTGTATTTGTGGAATGAGATCGTAATTCGTAAGTAGCGTACGTGAGCAAATATGTTAAACAGAGATCATCGTTGTGCATCCTTCTCTGAATATGTTATAGACTATCGAAGTTTAACTTGTTCATTGACGCTTGTCGCATAGACTTCTTCTTCTGCATCTTTGAATTAGCCGTCGTCTTCAAAACCACGACGTCAGTCTTAGACATACTTTTATAGCGACGATATTCTGAACTGTACTTTTCATCCACCATGGTAATATACACTGGCGGCTCGCAGTGTGCTTCGAAGTGATGGAAGAACGACTTATAGCCTCCATACAGGACATACAACTCCGGGAAGTGCAAAGACGGAAAGGATTGCTCATTTAGATGACGATCCGCTTGCCGTAAATATCGACATCTATAAAAACAATTCATATTGTTATTGTTGGAATAACCTTCGCTCAAGCTATAATATTGATACGTTAAATAGATAATAATAGTATAAAAACAATTTGGCTTACAAGTCGGGTCCACGCTTGGAAGAAAACTCGCAATGAAAGATTAGTATTTCTCTCTGAACGTGAGTGCTGCCAAACTTTGGTTTCTTTCCCTCAATTAAGCAATTGTAGACTTGTCTTCTCGTATGGAGATTGATGGCATCCCTGATATGACCACCATCGTATTCATACGGGTAACGACAATCGATGACTCGATACGAACTAACAGCTTCTGCGTACTTTCCTTCCATCAAACTAACTAGCGTGCCTGCAGTGATCTCACGTAAATCGTTGTGTTTACCCTCGGCAATCAGTGGGAGGATGAAGGACCTCGAGCCATCGCCAACAAGAGTCGGATCACTTTCGACTAGTGCAATTCAGAATCCAAATATAATAAAAAATACAAATGCAGAACGAACAATTGAAGCAATTAAGCATCTAAAGAAGCAAATCTGGACGAAACTTACTCCTCTCAACAGCTGATTTCAGAGCTGACTCCGAGACCGAACGGTTAAGCTTTGTCGTTGGTGACACAACATCGATTGTCATTTTCACCTTCAATTTTGAGGGAACGGGTTCATCCACATCCGACTCTTGTTCATCATCTACAGTATCCACACAGTATCCCAATAGCACTGGTGCTCCATTCCCATAATGGTATGATTTGGCACGCTTATTTTGGAACGTGTAAGTTTCATTTAAGCGTGGACTTGGTTGCTTGAACGGTTCCCCAGAAGCCTGAAAATAGTATATAATCAACAAATAATTAACAATGCGAGTTTTTTTTTTCAAATGAAAACTTACGTCGAAACAATCATCCTGATCTTCAGCCAAAGGCGACAAGCCGATGCTCAAAATCGGCTTATTGAATAGATCCGATATGGCAGGCGAAATAGAGTTTCCTCCACTTGTAGTCGGCTCAGAATTCTAAACATCATTGGCATTTAAATACATGTTATAAGTAATAAGTGTGCATATTTAAGAAAATAATGTGATTGCGTTGAATCATGAAAATCTATCGTACCTCATTATTCGCTATCTTGGCCACTTTAACAGAGATAGGAAAGCTGTGCTCCAAAGACCCTAAAGAGCTCTCCGAAGTAACTTTAAAACCCCCAATTTTTCTTCCTCGCAATAAATTATTCCTTCCGCTTGCCATTACAGTCACACCATCAAGGGAGGATTTGGGTGTACACGGAGATGCATTCTCGTTCCCAGTTGTCGACGCAAATTTCTAGGATTTATAAATAAAAGGACTGAAACAATTGTAGACTTTAAAAACTATTTTAAGCAAAAAAGTACTCTTAGTGTCTTCGTCATCCATCAAATTTAACTCACCCGTTTATGATAGCCCTGCGGAGTTCGTGGCGATCCACCAGATCCAATATTCGAAGCGCTCCCTCCATTGCATGACATTAGCGGAGGTCTAGGGCTGTTTAAACTCAGCTTATCAAACCCAACATTTTCTGTTAGCTTCCTGAAAAGTTAATTAAATTGTTATGTTATTTTATATTATATATGCATGATGCTAAAATGTAGAAAAACATATTTATTCGGAACTTACGAGGACAATCTAGGAGGCACAGGAGGTCTATTCTCCTTCAGCAAGACCTTCTTCGGATTTGCATTCTCCATTATCTTTATAAAAACAAACAAAACATTAGCAGGATACATTTATTATGATGGCTAAACGTTAACCATAGCTTGCAGTCGAGTCGTTAAATAAATGCCGAATGGATTTTTTAATGAAAACAAGCTAGATTAAATATAAATGTTCACGTCGTACATTGTAAAATTATAACCTGATTTTTTTTTCTAAAATCCAAACATTATTTAATAATAACCAGTTGCATAGAAAACAACGCACGAACACAAAATATTAGCCAGTGGATACTTTATACATATTATTTTCGTTTGATCAAAACGAATGTACATACAGCCAACCGCTTTGACTCATGACTCATTTTAAAATTCGAAGATTATTTTATAGAGATAAATTATTCCTGGGCTCGGGCATCGTTAGGCGTACAATATATCTGGCGAAATATTCATATCAAGTGTGTATAATATTATACGTATGCAGAATGTTGTATTTCTAGATAAGGGATGACCCATAAAAATGCGTCAGATAAGAGTTTGATCTGCTAGTCCTAATCCTAACTGATGCTGCAAAGTGCAAACTATCAGTACTATCACACTGACCCACTTTTGTGCTGATATAAACACAAAATAACCGATAAATGTAATTCTGTCGAGTCGATGATCTGAACACAATTCACAATGAAAAAAATAATAAAGAACGCTCTTTGCTGGATCTGATAAATCTGAAGTCCTTACTTCAACGCCTAGCTTACAGTTAATTCATGACATATTGAAACTGTTTTTACTGTTTTGATGAAGGTTGCAAAGGCAAGAATTAAAGACTAAGACTACTACAGACTGCAGACAGAGGCTGCCAACTGCATTTGTAATTTGTAGTATGAGATAACTGTCGATGATTCGGAGTGTCAGTCAGACTCAGAGCCCCCGGGAGGTGTAGAGTTAATGAAGCAATAAAAATACCACAACACACAACATCGGCAAACTGCTCATTCATTCATTTGATTATGAATACAAAATATACAAATAATCCGCAATTCCTGAGTTACTCCATACAACTCACACCACTCACACGGCGTATAAAGTAAAACTTACATCTTGTTCACTGTTATGACCTCGTGACCTGTGATGCTGAGCGTTGCTACTCGAAGCACAACACTGAAAATAGAAGTCTCAGTCTCAACTATTGTAGGTGGTGCATTGGAAACAGATTAGACATAGACAGAGACAGTAGTAGGCACTTTGGTAGGCACTGCCACTCTGTGCTCTGGATAATAATTAAATAATAGTGAATAGAATAAGAATATATATTTTAGACAGGAGAAAAACTGTCTTCATCTGCAACCTGTTAAGCAGATCGCAGTTAGAGACATTTTCTTCCTAGCTAGAAGGCAGAATGTGGAACGCAGAGAAAGAAAATCAACCTACTTTAACTTGACACTTGACACCGACAGTAACACCTAACACCTATGATGTCCAATCTAAAGTTTATAGATAGAGTGTAGAGCAACGGAGGTTCGGTTCGGAAGGATCAGGAACGAGAAGAGAGCCTCAGGATTTTCTTGCCGAGTGCATTGCTGCAGGCATTTCGAATGAAAGCAAACGAAGGAATGACAGTTAGAAAGAGTAGAGAGAGAGAGAGAAAATAGAGAACTGGAAAGAGTTGAATGAATCCAACCAACCTGCCGTTATCCCTCTCTTGCTCAACCGAAATGAAAATCCAGTCTCCTCGCTTTTTCTAGTTTTCCTTCTAATCTCCCCTATACAACGCAACGTCTATTAATGGTCTATTATGAACAAAGTAGCACCTTGGCTAATCAAAGGCTCACTCTCAGTCGTTATTCATTCAATTCTACGGAAGTACGGAATACAGAATAATAATTCGAATTCTCTTCATTAAAAGAATACGGAAACTAAAACTCATTAGTTCATTAGCTAAGCCATCGACCAACATTCTATTCATTGCTAATTTGACTCGTCATCGTCACTATGCACTAATAACAAATCAGCAACTTTTAAAAGGACAAATTCCTTTTAATCCACATCGAGATGCAAAATATATACAAGAATTGTGTTTGTCTGCTTTCTGCTATATATGCCACATCTAATCTCTTCAACCTTCTTCACTCTTATGAATCTTACTAACTTCATTCATATGTCATGTATATAGCTTTGACCTTCAACGAGAACATCGTTTTTTGTTTTTTATCCAAACATGGCCAATTGAATTGTGCATTTGGTAATTAAATATTGATTTTGATATATTGGGTTGGAGTAAGGTTGGAGCCGGACATTGGGGAGAGCATGCGGGAGGGCATGTGGGAGAGCATTAGTGGAGGGCATGCAGGAGGGCATGCGGGAGGGCATGTGGGAGAGCATTAGTGGAGGGCATGCAGGAGGGCATGTAGGAGAGCATTAGTGGAGGGCCTTTTCGAGGGCATGTGGGAGAGCATTAGTGGAGGGCATTTTGAGGGGATGCGGGAAAGAATTATGGAGGGCATGCTGGAGGCCTGGAGGACATGTGGGATAGCATTAGTGGAGGGCATTTTGTAGGGCATGCGGGAGAGCATGTTGAGATTACATGTGGGAGGGCATACGAGAGGCCATACAGGAGAGCATGTTGGAAAAACATGTATATTAACCTATGTGTCCGTCATATTATGTAACCTTGTCACTTAATAAAACCACTGAACAAACAAACAAACAAACCTAACCTAACCTAACCTAACCTAACCTAACCTAACCTAATCCAACCTAACCTAACCTAACCAAACCAAAAATTCTATATTAAATTAGGTTAGGTTAGGCTCCATTGGCCGCCAAACCAAAAATCCTATATTAAATACATAATGTTTTTCCAACATACTCTCCTGCATGACCTCTCGCATGCCCTCCCACATGTCATCTCAACATGCCCTCCAAAATGCCCTCCACTAATGCTCTCCCACATGTCATCTCAACATGCCCTCCAAAATGCCCTCCACTAATGCTCTCCCACATGTCCTCCATCATGCCCTCCAAATACTCCAAAATGCTCTCCCGCATGCCCTCCACTAATGCTCTCCCACATGCCCTCCTGCATGCCCTCCACTAATGCTCTCCCGCATGCCCTCCCGCATGCCCTCCCGCATGCCCTCCCGCATGCCCTCCCGCATGCCCTCCACTAATGCTCTCCCACATGCCCTCCCGCATGCTCTCCCCAATGTCCGGCTCCAACCTTACTCCAACCGATATATTGATATCGGAATATATATGAATATGATATACTGATAATACTGATATACAATATAAAATGAATATGAAATGAATATGCCAGAGCCAGACGGCATCAAAAAGATGTATGATGCGGATTCAAATTCAGAATTCCCAATTATTACCATGCTGTGCATGCAATTAAACTCTGAAAGCATTAATGTATTGATTCATGATTTGTGATTTGACAAACTATGACCTAGCGAAGTTAAGCGTAGTTCATAGTTTATGTTCACATGCAACATGTCAGACACTTCCACCTTCACCCTCTTTGCTCTTGTGACTAACATACATATACATTTGACATTTGTCATTTGACATTGCAAAGCAAAGTCAAATGCACATACATTCATTGTGCATTTTGCATTTGATTAATTGTGAAATATGAATTTAAAAATTGTTAATTGCAAATTGGGTGCCGAAGACGACGGAAATAGAAATAGAAATCGTAACACTAGTCACTAGTCGGAAATCTGAATGAAATCGTAAAATTTGAAATTCATTAAATTATTGAAATTTGTTCATTTCCCATTTATTTGGTGTGAGTGAGAGGTGAGCATTTTGCAACATTCAGCATTATTACAAGTTTGTATTGAGTGCAGCAAAGTATATCGATTCTACGAACTCAGTTGACCTTTGACCTCATACCTCATCGTTCGTTTGTCGTTGTTCATTGCATTGATTGTCAAATGTGAAATGTTGAATCGTTGAATGTTGTTGATTATTACATACGCAAAAAATAAAATTAACTCACCTGTGACCTGTGTACTCTACTCAGTGGTGGCAGTTAACCGTATCCAGGTCCACGAGAAGGAGATGATGTAACGTTTTATGAATTAATTACGAATCCGAATGAATAATGAAGGATGAAAATCGGGTCGGAGCTCGGAGAGTAGTATTTTGTATTTACAGGAAGTCCACAGCAGCAGGCAGAGAATGAGAGAAGAGAGGAGAACGAAGAAGCAACAGGAGCGAGGAGAGAGAAGAAGACTCGTTCATAGTCCAGCACCACACCAGCCGACGAGCAGATCCAGACTGAGAGAGTGAAACCGGGGAAGAGAGACAAGGCCTCCTCTTGACCTCTCCCAGCCAATCCCAGCCCTTCTCTCTTAACTCCAACCCGCCACACCCTTAGCCCCCTGTTAAATTCAAATCTCCAACTGCAAATCACAAACCTCCGCACAAACCTACACTCTTATCTACGAAAGGGCTCTTCACAAATAACAATCCTCTTAACTTCATTAAAATTTTAAATACTCTCAAGTTAATTAACTTTTATTTAATTAATTAACATTCCCCTATTCATCTCAGATTCAAATTCAACGTTAGGGCAGAGTCGGAGACGAACATCAATCAATGATACAATACAATGTAAAAGTTTGCAAGACTGTTTAAAGTTGAAAATAGCTTGCTTTCACGATGCAAAAATTAGGAATTCGCAGTAATACTTAAAACCTACTCAGGAGGGTGAGAGTAGAATGGTTTGTGGCTTGGATGATTTAATTAGTCTTTGTGCTTTGTATTTGATTTTAAAGGGTGATGCACAAATTATGGAATTTTGATTTTCATATTTCGGCAGCATTTTAAGGATGGGGGTTATCATTATCATCATCTTTGGGTAGGAATTATGTGCCTGAAAAAACGCCGTGAAGTTTAATTCGAGTATAAGTTTTTGCATCAAGAGTTCGATCAATTATCCATTGATCGAACCACACACCAACGCACAATCAGAATCAAGCAAAGATTTGCACGAAAGGAGTTTTAATGTCTTTTGGCATCATATTCATTAGTTTTAATGTGTAAGAACAGTTTAAAAAATCCGATTCAAGAGTGAATTCAGGTGAAGTCGAGAACGAGATGGACAACAATCTCACATGGCCTAGGCGCCAGGCGGTTTGCAAATCATGGAATTGAAACCCTCCTGCAGCATAATACTAAAAAAGTGGCGGAATATCTAAAACGGCATCTATGACCAAGAGGAGGGAAGGCTTCCCTCCTCTATGCCGCTAAAATAAATCTATTTTCCGATGGCATCGAATAAACGGAGGTTATGCGGAAAATTGAAAATATTATTATTATCTTCATAATATATTTTTGAGAAGAGATAATTCAGTTGGAATTTCGATCATTCCTTCACTCACTTGTTTTTATTTAAGTATCGCAATCGCAATTCGAAATCGCATTTATTAGTTTGTAGTTAGATATCGCAAATACTGTACGAGAACAGTAATTATTTATTAAATAATTTATTAGGAATTTATGAAATTATAGAGTGACATAGATCACATTTTATATTTAATTTAATATAAAGTATTCAAAATTAATTTTGAATTTAATTTGAAATACAGAATTCAGGGCATAATCTGTATCGATTGGATTGAGTGCGTAGCTGATCATTTTAAAGATGAAATAATATCAACCATTCATCATCAATAATCCAATCAACAATTAATGGTTTGAAAGGATCAGGCAGGGTTAGCGAAAGAAACCAACATCAGACATAAATTAATTTGTTCAATTTATTGCAAATTGAAAATTTATGTGTTTTAGCTTGGATGTTGGGTGTTAGGGTTTATGAATTTGGATTTTGATTACCAATAAATACACAAGACACAAGAATAAATAATACTGTGTACTGAAATCACTCAATTCATTACTGATTACTGAATAAATTGCCAATATTTGGTATTGTTGGTTGTATACATTATAATTCAAGTAAGGTGACCGAAGAGCACCTTTGAATTGACATTAGTAGATAGGATAGGTGATAAGCATAATAGAAAGTAGTCTAAATCAGAAACGATGATGTCGAACGTAAGGGAAAGTGACACATCTCTGTGGCTTCATAATAAACTTGGGTCAAATGAGTCGTGGACAAGCGGATCTATTAGTTCCCAATTAAACCCTGAAGTTTTAAGAAATATTAAAGAATGTTTTATAGACCTGCAAACTCAGGTTAAGCTAAAGCTTCTCCTATCCTTTTTTCATATACCAAGAAGAAATATTGAAGAGGTACATTTTGACATTGTTTTTTCTTTTCATACATTGCACATTGTTAAGTGCCGTTTGTTCTTTAAATTTGAGTGCATGTTTTTTCTACAGTGGCGGTCAGAACTGGAAGAGATTATTGAAGTTGCACAATCAGACAGCGAACAATGGGTTGCGATGTTAGCTGAAATAATGAAACCTTATCCGTCGACAGCTTGTCTTAATTACGAGATTACAGAACCTGAGGAGAATAGAAGAATATTTCTCGATCTTGTCGAAGAAGTCACACAAGAACGTTAGTTGATACGCTTAAAATATATTATCTATCTGAAACCGTATAGCTGTATTTTTATTTTTTCATACTTGGCATCCGCTCCATCATTCCAAAATCTAATTACGTTAATTAGAAATTGTTTGAATGTTTATTTATAGTAAAGAGAGGAAAGGAATTAAATTTACTGCCTTTAGAATGTTTGTACCTAAACAAAAATGCGCTGTCTACCGTCGTTGGACAACAGGTGAGAAATCTTGTTTGGAAGGGCACAATTTAAAATGAGCCGTCAATATGCATTATATATTGATTTATTTTTTAAATTAGTAGAAATGGGAATTTGAAATACTTTTAATGTTTTTAGAAAACACCGTCCAAGCATTTCACATTAAAGAGAAAGCCGAAGTCCGCAATGCTAAGATCAGAGCTTATGCAAAAAGCAACCGATGCAGTAAAATCTAATGCAAAGAAAATACCTGCTCCAACCATTCCATTAAGAACAAGAGGAATGCCTCGAAAAATGACTGACACGAGTATGTTTTTTATTCTCATTCTTCTAATCTCAAGTGATTTGAAGATTTGATGAATTGCCAAAATATCTGTAATTTGTTACAAAGTCCCACGGCAATATTTAATTTAGGTTATTTCATACAAATTCGGAATTAGTATCATCACCAATATAACAACAATTTTGAATTCCAAATTCCATGTTTGTAATGTAACCTACAGCCGTGATCAGGATGCAATAACTAAAAACCCAGTTCACCAACGATTTTTAACCGAGACCTAAGCATCTAAGTTGTATTGCAGGTGGTTCATTAAAACTACAACTAAATTGAACTGTTCATTGCAATTTTCAGCACCATTGAAGGGAATACCAAGTCAAGCTCATTCTCTGAGGATTGGGCCTGTACCAGTTTCTGCACCCAGGACGTTATCTCGAACGACGGCTGGTAAAAAAGAAGGGGGTGTTAAATTATTAGAAATTACAGAACAACCTATGGGTTATGCCTTAGCTAAACGACGAAAGAAGATGCAGGGTAAGACCTCTTCAATCTAAACTATGAATTATCATTCGTATTTAAATTAAAGCCTATATCAAATACGTTCAAAAAATATTATTATATAGATGCGGAGGACTCTAAGAAAACAAGCAGTACAGAGGAATTGTCTCAAACTAATGAGACCCCAGATTATGCTGCCGGTCTCTCTTCCACTGCAACCACGATACGTCCTCCGACGCCACCACAAGCACCATTGCTTCCTCCTCCTACGCCTTCAGCGTATCAGCCTCCTACTCCTCAACCTATAGTTGCTCCTCCAACTCCCGTAGTTTCGAATCCTGTTTCATACTCTAGGATACCCGACGGTCCCCCACCAACCCCTAATCCTCAGATAGTGCATCATGAACCATTAACGCCTAATTCTGCGAGTAATTATCTTCCTGTATCCGTCACTCCTACAGCCGTTGTCGCTGCACAACAGCGAAAGGTTTGTATCCACCTTATTCTAGCATATTCTTTGAAGGGTTTTCAATTAAACATAAAATAGTCGAATATCCTACCTAATTTAATTTTGAAAATTTCTGTTAAAGACCGCGTCGTTGCCTCCAGCTCAGCCTATGACGAAGACTGTGATTCTACAAGTGCCAACTAATCAACCTCAACAAATTGTTACACTTTCGGTATTAAATTCAAATTTAAATTGTCATTAAATCTGATAATCACTAATATTGTAAATGTTTGTACGATTGCAGAAAGAGTTAATGGAAAAGGCACAAGAAATATTTCGAACAGCAAACAAGGCAACACGTCCAGAAAAGGAGCATATTTTAAAGTTCATGGCCGGAACACGGGGTACTACTCCATTATGTCATTAATTTTAATAACTACCTAAATGTTGAGATTATTAAAACTACAAGCTTTGAATTGTAAACGAATGGTTTTTTTTACTTTAGAAAATCCATGCCCCGAGCTGGGAAGCATCGTTACAATTAAGCTAAGCGAACATGAAGAACCAATTCGACAGAACGACGGAGGGTTTATGCCCCTATCTGTTGAAACCCACTTCCAAATGAACTACAATACAGGTGAATGGAAAGTTATTCAAAAACCGCCCAAAATTGATAACAATCCTTCTTTACACCCGCAACTTCTACAAGCATAGTTGAATTCATTTTCAACAAGATCAATTGCATCTTAGATGCAATTGATTGTTGAAAATGAAATCAATTTTTTTTTTCATAGCAAAAATCGACGAAATCGTGTACATTCAAAATCAATCCAGTCATGCTGCATAGGTATAAAGTGAATAGGCAGGTTAAGTCCAGGTAACTAAAATTTTCTGATTTTTTGTCTTTCCCTTAGAAGGTTAGATGATATGACCAATTGATTGATTTTTTGGTCTGCATAACAAAAAGGCTCGAAAATTTGTACGGGAAATAACAATGATTCTGGGTGATTTTTAGAAGTTTTAATTACGCAGATTAAATTTCTCTAAATAATACCCCAGGATAGTTCTGGTAATTCCGGAGATTAAGAGCGAGGAATTTAAATAACTATCTACTGTTTGTCATCTAAATCAATTTAAAAAACTGGCTTCAAGATAACCTCCCAGTGGGAGGTTCTGCGTTTAAGTAGTTCTAGTTCTAGTTCTAGTACTTTCTATTTATAAAAATGTCATCGAAATTGTCATAAATTCCAAAAAACACATGATATTAGCCTATATAACCGGAATAAGTCTTTGTTGATCGACATTGATTGTTGTTCCTCAAAATTCAGTCCCAAAGATTGACTAAAACATATGCTCTCGTAATAATTTTCACATTAATTTTTCATATCTAAAAAGGGAGGTAGTAAAAAGCCAAACTCGGATAGACTTGATTTTTGGACGTTGGACTATGTAGATGACATCATTGAAAAAATGGTTGAATTGATGTTTAAAATTACATTTTTTTACAAAGCTGAAAAATCAACGAAAATTTTTATCTTCCAACACCGGCTGATCAATTTTTGAGAATAAAGGGAAGGTGGAGTCCTAGTTTAAAAATGAACTTTTTGAAATTTTTAAACCTGAGTTGAGACTATTGCATATTGAGACAAAAACAAAAAAAATATATTTTCCTTCAAAAACTGGCATTTACTTAAAGCAACTCTCGTTGAAAAATATCAATAATTTTCCAAGTCGGTCCAAAACTCGTCGTTTTAGCCAGCGTTCGAACATGAAAATTTCGTTGATTTTTTAAATTCGGTCGGGATCGTGATTTTTTTAACATGATAAACATCAATACAATAATTAGGTTTTTCAGTTATGTTATCTACATCTATAGTCCAAAGTTGTGTCCCAAAAAAGTTCAAGTCAATCCGTGTGTTCGAATCCTTCAACAGAATGGTTAAAAATGTATAGGAAAAAAATCAAAGTGGATTGGTTCAATACGGGGTGCGTAATGCATTTTTACAATTAGGAATAGTCTACTTTGTCTGTATTTCAAGATGTATTACACCAAACTAATGGTAGTGTATTGGGGTAGGAGCATTATTGATAGGCAAGGCACTCATTTTAAAGGAAAAAATAATCAGTTTAAAAATAAATTTTACCTGGAAAGGTCCATTATACATACAATGGAACTAGAACTAAAACCCTTAAAAGAGTTCTGGTAGTTTCAGTACTTCCAGTTCCAGTTCTAGTTCTTACAAGGGAGGTATCTCAGAGTGGAACCTCCGATTGACTTGAATTTTTTTGTGATGAAGCTACAACTCATACAAACGTAAACGACGAAAAAATTAGCGGCCCAATTTTATGTGTGATATGTTTAAAAAATTGCCAAACATTGGACAATGAAAAAAATATAGCGAAAATGACAAATAAAATATACCAAAAAATCAAGAAAAAAATTAGGAAAAAGAAAATTATAATATTTTGTCATAATTCACAAGGGTTATGGAGAAATTGGGATGGGAAACTGTTGAGCAACGAGTTTGAGGGCTTTAGTTCGCGACAGAGGTAACTTTTCCTGAAAATGACCTGAATCAAGATAGGGAGTGAACATTGGAGAACTCGCGAAATAACATTGCGCTTGAACGAGCACTTTCACCAAAAGCAGACGGACCTTTACTATAGGAAAAGGAAAAAAGTCGAGTTTTCTCTCTCACTTTCTTTTCTCACTCGAACTCTGACCCACCACTCCTATTTCGCACAAACTTCCCACCCCAATTTCTCCATAACCCTTGTGAATTATGACAAAATATTATAATTTTCTTTTTCCTAATTTTTTTCTTGATTTTTTGGTATATTTTATTTGTCATTTTCGCTATATTTTTTTCATTGTCCAATGTTTGGCAATTTTTTAAACATATCACACATAAAATTGGGCCGCTAATTTTTTCGTCGTTTACGTTCTGATTTTAAGACACCTTCTAATGGTAAGTCGTCAGTTTTTATCCGATGTTTAAAAGTTTCTTATTTTTTAATGTCAAGAAATTACATTATCATGAAACATGAAAATTTGAATTTTTCGATGAGATTTCAATGATTATAGTTCAGAACAGAACAGTTCTAGAACTATAACCAAAAAATTTCAAAATAGGACTAGAACTAGAACTACGACGATTCAGAGCTTAATACTAGAACTAGAACTAAAACTAGAACTACTAGAAAAAGCGAGTAGTACCTATCACTAGGATTTGTGCTACATACATGTGCATTTTTTCTTAAATACTCACTAATACTCAGATACATCAGAAGAAGGGGTCGGTAAAAATTATTTAAAGATTTTCTTGTGAAGAAACAGATGAATCTGTTTGTTCATTTTCTCAATTTATATAGTGGTTTCATCCTTTTTTGCCTTTTTGTCAATATTTCTTTCTTCCTAGCAGTAGGGATTCACCTATATCTAATCCGTTCCCGAGGAACGGTATGCCGTTCCCCAAAAGGCACGGAATACCGTTCCTCAGGAGTGGTTAACCGTTCCTCGGGAACGGTATACATTTCCCATGAATTCAAAGGGATACATGAGATTTGGGGAACGATTAACCGTTCCCCAATCTCATTTTCCCCTCCGAATTCATAGGAAAGGTGTACCGTGCCTGGGGAACGGTGTACCGTTCCCGATAAACGGTATTCTGTGCCTTTTGGGAAACGGCATACCGTTCCTCGGGAACTGGGAACTGATTAGATATAATTGAATCCCTACTGCCTAGGGTACCTCTAGGATCTAGGAATTAGCCCCCGCCCGCCCTCATTAAAAAAGAACGAAACTACCATTTAAATTTACGAAACTAAAAAACTGATTAAGAGCACCTCTTAATAAAAATAACTTTTCCTACCTTCTTTTCCGTCTCCGTTTGTTAATTTCGTCAATTTCGATGGTGGTTTCCTGCTTTTCGCAGGAGCATTAATATTGAATATTACGTAGTTTTTCAATTATAATTAATTCGGAGACCTTGAAAGTTTGGAACTTCGAAAAAATTACGATTTAAAAAAAATCCAAATCTGTACATTTAGTCAAAAAATGTAAGTAATTTTTCTCGAAGGTTCTAAAGTAAAAACTGAGAAAATTGGTAATAAGCAGTTTGTTTTCCCGTACAGATTTCAGAGTCACAATAACAATATATTTCATAACCCGTAATCTTTAGACTTTAGGGTCATACCCAGTAATACCCACTCACAACCTTCATTCATGGAAAGATAAAACAGCCAAAAATTTTAGCTACATACATGAACATGTATAATTTTATTACGGTACTACAGAATTGTAAGATGTAAGTTATGTCTTTAATTTTTAATAAAAAATGTTCTATCGTACATGATTTCATGCTAATGGAGAAAAATTAAATTAAGTAATTAGTAATAATATTAATAAGTAAAAGGTAATACTACTTTTAACAGTTACTATAATTAAAGTCTGAAATCATTTCAGTCAAAAACTGATCATATTTGGTCTTGGGGTAGTTCAAGACTATTAGGCAACAAGTAGCAAGCAGAAGGTATTTAAAAATTTCAGTTCAAGACAAATTGAGCTGGCTGATATTTCTTGTAGATTAATTTCTGCTTCTGCAAATGAAAATCTTGCGGGTATAAATGATATAATAGTTGAAACATTCATGTGTTTTGTGGGTTGCGGATGGTCTTAATAAATGTCATTGTGACTGATGTATGATGTATTTTGTCATTAATTATAGCGATTAAATACCATTTAACTGTGTTTATAATTCAACTACTAATAATAATTTACTTACTATATATTCAAATTATTTTTAATAATATTCAAAAGAAGTCTTTATTACGTAAATAATCTGGAATAATTCATTTCTCAATGCATAACTAAAATGGAACAGTATTCTATAATGGTTAACATTAATACTAATTCCACTACAAAACACGAAAGCAGACTTCTGTTCTCAGATGTTACGTATTCATTTGGCCACTCCGACAACAGCAGGACGAATAACCCGTTCATTCAATTTGTACCCGAGCTTCGAAACAAAGATTACGGTTCCAGATTCTTTACCTTCAACTTCCTGTGAAAATAATATCCGTCCCAAATATTACATTTAAAATGGAAACTGCTGTTGAGTGTGATTTCTGATTTATTACCTGTTCAACAACTGCTTCGTGTTCGTTTGGATTGAATTTAGTATCAATCGGGTTAATCTGTGTTAAACCATGTCGTTTGAATACCTGTAAAAATTAATATTAAATAAACTTCATTTGACATCGAAAAAAATAAGTAGTTTTTAATTGATCATGGATTACGATTAATTAGTAAAATTCGTACTTGTAGCATCCTAGCATCCGTCATTTTAACACCTTCAAAAAGTTGCTTTAAATGTATGTTGTCATCAGTGATTTGATTTTCCGGTACGCTTTCAATTGCTAGTCGTAGGATATCTTCAATCTAGATTAAAATATCTTATTTTAATTTGATGATCTTACATAATCTGATATCTGATGGTTTTCGTTGTTCACTGATGGTATTGAAATTATTGGAAAAAATAGATCTATTTTGATGAAAAATTACATACGTCGGTGAGGTCTTTGCAGAATCCTTGTATAGCAAAGAGCTTAGCATCACTGATTTGCTTGGTCAGGCGAGTGCGAACATTCTCGGTTTCAGCAAGAGCACGTAAATATTTATCCTGTAAAATAGTGTTTTAAGTAATGAATTATTCTAAGGTTTAAAGTCTGCTGAGATTCTATAGTTCTGAGATGGCGTTGATACTGAATTTTAATAATTTCTTTCTGGATAAATACATACCTCGAAATCCCTAGACTTAGCCAATAACGTAGCGTTTTCGGATACAGCCTTACTAAGTTCAATCCTGAGTTGTGTCTCTATGTCACTCTCCAAATCTTTAAGATGATTGTCGGAAGGAACATCATCCAATCGGAGACCTTGTTCTGCAGGTCTAGCCTTTGCATCATTTATATGTGGTTCAGAAGCCGTTTTCTTGCTGTTGTTACTTGTACTAGAGAGACAGATTTCTCGATATCTACTGCCATTTAGGGACGTACCCACGGTTCGTTTTAGCAGGGACGAAGGGCGCGCTCTTGTAACGGCTAATGATAAGTGGCGAGTCGGAGTCCCAGCGTTACTCTGCAGACCAACGACGCATTGTCTAAACCACTGCTGCTCCGTCCTTGAGCTAAGGATATGGAATATTCAATTAAAAATGCTTTGATGATGCAGGTCACGGTTTGTAATTGTAATGTATATTTGGTGAAAACCGTATTTGTTATTAATTTAAGTTTTACAGCATTAAAACCAATTTTCAATTGATCCTAGTAATGAAATCTTTTATAATCATGTCAATGTAGTACCTGTATTTTAGAAATTGAGACGTAGCATTCCACAACTTTTGACCATGCATTTTGTTTCGTCGAGCTTCTGCGTGATGTGGACTGGAACTGTGAACTGGGACGGGATTAAGTCCTCCTTCCTTGTTGCAGTTCCTGACAATACATAATACGAATTATAATATCAAATTGCAAATATTTGTACTCTGTGCCCATACGTCATCTGCCATTGCAATTCGCAATAATAATATAATTGCAATTACAATAAATTTGACAATACACAATAAAAATAGTTCAGTAGATGATTACTGATTAAGTAGGTACATTCAATATTCAACTTTCAACATGCATTAGATTAAGATTGAAGATTATATGTTATTTATATGTTGTTTGTATGCTAATACATAATAATAGATAATATAGTTTATTTGTGATATGTGATACAAGATCAAAGATATGAGCGAATGCAAGTGTAACACATAACACCGCGCACCGTTTGTAATTTGAAAAATTACAAATAACATCCGTTCCGTTGCAATACAAGAGTTACATTACAACTTTTTTGTAATTTACAAGACATTCAACTATTCAACATAAGACAAGAGGAAAGAGTAAAGTACAAACGGCAAAACACAAAAGGTAAGGTAGGTCAAAGGTACGAAGTAAACTCACTTGTTTGACTTTTTGTCTTTGGAATTGAAGTTTACTGTAATTTGTACGCAGATGAGACTTTGGACTTCCTGATTGTTTCTTCGTTTTACAAGGATGAGTGATTAAAGCTTAAAAATGTGAAGTGACTAGTCAGTAATTAATTAAATGACGAAATTAAATGAATGTGAAATGATGAAATAAATGTGAAACGAGTGCAACACAACTCAACGTGGTTTGACTCTGATCAGCCCTTCCCGCATGATTTAAACCATTTCCCATTGCCTCGTTTGTAGAGGGACCTGACGGCGAATCACATACAACTTTGATTGAGACCATGGACTTTGTTTTCTCACTTCATCTCTGCTTCTCTTTTGGCTTTCATCATTCCAGTTTTTTAGAAAACCGCTCTGTAAAACGATAGAAGCGAGGATGCCAGTATTTTTGAAATCCTTCTAAAACCCTATGAAAATAAAGTTAGATTAATTTTATTTACTGACATTTAATATCGTTTCGAATATTCGTTAGCTCAGTTAGTTATAGAACATGATAATTAGAAGTAGCCATTCAACGATGTACATGATTCTACTCTATGAGTGGGGAACTGTGTGATTCTTAAATAAAACGAGCCCCGTATGTTTTTCATAGTCTGACGAGTCAGATTAAAAAATATCCCAAAACTGGGTGGAAATAACTTTTCTTCATTTCTTCCCGGCAATTTAAAATAGATTTTTGATTTTGGGAATCTTATTAAATTTTATCCGAATTTTTTAAGCAAAAAAATCGGAGAATTTCTAAATTTCATGAAAAACTGGAGAATTTCCTAAAAATTTGTCTAAATTTCATCATGAACCCGTAGTATCATCAACATTTTATCATATATTATGCTGACTGCATAGCCGACAAAATGTTAATTTTGGGAATATCTTCAAAGTATTACAAATAATACTTACAAATCAATCGCTCATAATATCTGAAATCCTTGTACTCCATTCATTGTTTTCACTGTAACTATAATTATAGTATTTTTTTTATTATTTATGTATAATAATTAATCTTATCATGTTTGCCGTAGTATTACTAGTCTCTTCCTCCATACCATACTCTCATTCGGCATTCGGGCTTGTATCAGTTGTATCTGATAAAATATATGAAATGTAACATATTGCCGACCTTGGTACCTTGGTTCGTGAGATGAATAATAATGTGCAATATGATGTAAACTCATTATAAGGAGAGCTGAGGTGCAAAAGGGCTTATCTGAGATGGAGAATTATTAATTCTAGTGGATTTTGATTTTGTAACATAGACAAAACAATTTTATTAGGTTTCAAATAAAACTATATATAGGTATCATGTGTTAAATAGACAGACGTAGCATCCTGTTTAGTTTGGCGTGGCTTTGATTGCATTTTCATTTTGTATTTTTATCAGTAAAAGACTACATCTATCAAATTACACAAAATGCATGGGGAAATCTGCAGCGAAGTTTTCATGTCGTTTCATGACCTCGTTTAGACGCGGCAAGTTGTTAAACAGATCGCTGAAATTAATACATATTTTAAATAAATATTTTGAAACGGTTTTCAAAGAGCAAATAAATGTTGATTTCTCACTCTAATCCGTCAGTCAAAGCCTTGGCCCTGGCAGCTGCCCAATGAGCATAATATGTAGGGGCCGGTAATCGAACACTTTTATTGCACCGTACGTACATATAACATAGATAATATGTCAGCGTCTGAATCTGGTCCGCAGTAAAGCGGCTATCGTCCCACAACACATGGTATCTGGTAGGGCGACTTGTACCCTAAAGTATTTCAAATTTTATTTAAACTTGTTTGACTTAACTTTTTTAGAGATACTTTTAAAAATAAACATTACCATCATCCCTTTGTGAGACAAGAGATAGAAGTCTGTCTCAGTCTGGTGAACTATCTCCGTGTCAACTACTGTCCCAGCTGGAGCTTGAGTAGTCTTAAGAACAAAAGAACAACAATTCATCTCGGAAATATTTTATTACAATAGCTTCTATGTTCTATTGTTCTCAACATGTATCAACTCACCTCTCCAGGCCTGGGATGGTAAAAAAACCTAGTCTTGTGTCTCTGCAAAAAAATTAAATGTTTAAGCCCGATAATCATATATCATTCTATATTATAAAGAAAATTAGAACAAATCAGTAACATTAATAAAAAAAAAAGTAAACGGAGAGGATTGCAATGACTCTACACTACAATTCAATTAAACAAAATAAAGTCTGTATTATTAAAATTTAATTGTTGATGTGTTCCTCGTTCTCCAGGTCCCAACAATTAGCCCTTTTAATAGATTCCAACCGCCACCTCGCTTTTAAAAGTTAATGTATTGACATACCTTTTGAACTGTAATGAACGTAATTTTCGGCTCATATTTTCCTCCGTCGTAATCAGTCAAGCCCTCACACGCCTGCCGCATAGCAAGCATCTCTGTATGAAGAACCTTTTAAGAGTGAATTCAAAACGTTGAGTTTCTTAACTCTTGAGAATTATGCTAAGCCCCTCTCCTTAAATATAGCTTCATTGTCTACTTTAAGAAAAACTAAGTATAAAATAAAATATAATTACTTCTCCAAACTGTCCTTCTCCAACTCCGTCTCGGAAATAAATGATTTTCCTCGGCCGAACTCCATCAGGAGTTGACGGCCCTTTCGTCATTTGCTCGAACTTCAAGAGCATTTTGCGCACAATTGTGTGTAAATCTTGGATAACTTCAGCTGCACCACGACCAGCTTTGGTTTGAGCTCTGATGTCCATCATGAATGGCATTCCGGTTTTGTCAATGCTTCCCGTCACTGCAGCATAGCTTGGTACAGGTACTTCTATCCCATTAACCTGTGAACAATAACGAAGTAAGTTTACTACAACTTATGAATTTTTGAATATCTCGATGTGACAAGACCAGCGATACAGACTAATTTCAATTCCAGCCACAATTCATAAAGATAGCACACCAAGAAATATGAAATTATGAGACTGCCGTTGTTAATGATTGATATATTAATGTTGATTGCTTCGAAGTGTAACTATTCGAGCTCTATCTACTGCTGTTACAACTTACAACTAAAGACATCTTAAGTCCTCTGACTGAGCGATTATGATTATTAAGAATTATTAAAACAGTCAGAAAATAGGGCCCTGTAGCGTGACGTGGGAGTAAACTTTTAAATATAATTGTTACTATAGACTTTAAAAAATAAATTTTTTAATATAACAGAGGAAGGGAACGTTATTTGCAGCAAATATCAGACTCTAGTAAGCCTTGATGGGATAAAATAAAAAATTACAAATACCCTCTTCATCGTTCCAGGAGGTGGATGAGTAACATCGGCGCCCATCACGAGCATGGGAACAGCATGAATATCAATGAATTTCAATTGAGGTTTTGTTGGAGGCGTAACGATTACGTGATTCACCCCACCCAATTTGCTGTTGATCTTTAGCAAGATGTTTTGAATAGTGGCATCCTGTTTTTTCATAACATTTACCCCGACAACACACTGTGTCAAGACACCAGTATGAAGCTCAGCCGCTTGCTTAACATGCGAGTAAATTGAGGAGTTTTTCTTTGGAATGATGACAAGAACCACGGTACATTCATTTCCAGGTTGTTTAAACCTTTGCTGGAACAATTTTGTTAACGTGTCCACATTTTGCTTGGCGGAACCAGCGTCGTCTCTTAAGTTTCGAGCATCCTCAAAAACATAATTAGGGTCAAGGAATCTTACTCCTTTCTTCTTTCCATTGTCAATCATATCCCTTGCGAAATCGCTAATTAATGTAAATCACTACATTAGAGGCCGTACAAATAAAATTATGTATTTATCTGAACAGGGTTGTCCTTTATAGCAACTTACTCGATTTGCCTTTGGTCAAGTCGAACATTTCCGGCACAAAGGATACCCCATTTCTTAACGTCTTTGGACTGGAAAAATTCAAAATCCGAGCTCCAAATCTCCCATTGGCCATCAACTGGAGTTATCTCCGCACTACCTTTTCCATCATTTCCCTACAATAAAAAACGATCACAACACTTCGTATCGGATTAACTATTCACCTTGTTATATTTGTTAAAAGCGTGAAGCTTTCCATTATGCTAACCCTTGTCCCCGCTCCATAACGAAGTTTTGGTGGTGCCAAAACACGAGTTTGATCTAGTTTCAAAGGATGTTTAGAAACATTAACATCCCATGCTTTCAAAACTGGATTTTCAGATAGCTTCATTTCTGCGAGCTTTAAAAAAACATTAATGATTCAAACAGTAGTGTCAGGTATAGATACGCATTCATTTTATACAGTTAAAATTCTTACGGTGCGACAAATCTCGTTCTCTAAAGTCCCTGGATCCTTCTTTGCTAGCGTAAGCATTTCCCTTGTCTGATTTTCTCCCAGTCTTTTGCTGTACGGTTGCCCTTTCTTGATTACACAAAGCTACAGAAACAATATTATATTTATTAAATGGGCCAATTTATTATTTTTATTGTAATTTAGGCAAATTCCTTACCTCCGCCGGTACTTGACACCGACCTCGGAGTTGTAGGCAAGGTCCATCAGGATTTTTCAAGCTAATATTGTAAGTGTTCTTGAAGTAATCAAGAACTGATATCTGTCTCCCTTGAAATTCAAAGGTTGTGGTTCTGGGCGAAGTCGGCAATATGTCAGTAATTGGCCCAGACAATATCTTTGCTTTGGGCAATTTGTAAAAGACTTTGACATCTGTAAATATTGAAACCACACAATGATTAGAGCTATTTTAACATTAAGACAGTAACGAATACCTATGTTAAGCTCGTTCAAATTTTTTAATAATGTAAATTGTAAAACAAATTATCCATTACTACAACTCAATAAAATTTGTTGCACGAACTTTTTAACAAGGATTTTGCGTCATCAAAATCGCTTCGCCGCCAATCCTGCACACGTCCCACTGAACCACGGAAGTGCTCTTCCAAGGCTTCGACAACTCCCCTATCTTCTAAAAAGGCGCAATTTGCAACTAGAAAAACAAGATTGACGTCATATTAACTAAAAAATAGTAAAAATACAATCAAACCAGGCATCACAGTAAAAAAAAAAAAAAAAACAACAACCACATACTGTCGACGTTCAAGTAAGGCTTCCAGCCCATGGCGATATTGGCAGTTATGCCTTTCCAGTTAACAACGCCATCACCCAACTTATCACCGTGGCTGCCTTCAGCTGGCCATCGTACTAAGTTGGAACGGCCATGGGGCAAAAACCGAAAGTTGGGCATACATTTGACGAGTGCATTGTATGCCTGCTCCAATGTTGTCTTTGTCCCGATGTCCATCTCCATTCCTTGCCAAGACCTATTGTTTTTTAGATACGTGTCCATTGCCACGGTATCAATGCGAAGGTTAGTAGGCTCAATGGTCACTTTCATGCTTCCTGTATCAGTATCCTGGAAGATCGTTTGATCAACATCGCTAAATTTAACGATCTGTGTGAGTTCTATTTTACCTTCTAACTTCTTTGTCGAATAAATATTATTTGATAGATCTGAAACAATCCCGTAAAACTTCATCTGTTCGCGTATTTTCTTGAGTAAAACTTGAAGGATCAACTGGGGCAGAGGCTTGGGAAGCTTTCTCCTAGCCACTGCACCGTCTCCAGGTTGGTTGGGGTCAGGGTCTTGTGGAGACCGAGAACCTTTCTTTCCTTTTTGCCCCTGCTTGGGCTTAGAGTCTTTTGGTTTTTCTTTTTTGTCATCATCCTTTGGCTCTCGGACTCTTTCCATAGAAACTTCGTAATGATAGATGTTATTAGGAAGGGAAAAATTTTCTAAGCAAAAGTGATTAACACTGATGCTAATTTTTCGTTCATGTTCAGTTGCCGGTGGACCCTCATATTTCTGTAGCACAACGTGTTCCTTTCGTTCAAAATTGAAATCCTGCCACCCTGGACCAGATACTTTCGCAAACGCATTGTCCATCAATGGGAAACTAGCAGCCTTGTATGACGGCAGGGGTGTCAGTACGAATGTTGGAGGTGGTCCTCTACTCCTTGAACCGCTAAACTCATGAAGTTATAAAAATCAACATTAATTCCACAATGATACACATATTTAATTCTTCAAAAATAAAACAAATAAAATCAAACACGTCAGTGACAGGTGATAGTTGATGTGAATGCTTAAACTTATCTTTGAACTTTAAGGCTTTATCAAAGAGGAAATAACAGACAAATTAAATTTTCATTGTATTGCCACAGAAAAACAGTTGGAGGTTGCCATTGATGTCTGTCTTGGGACGTTGGGACTTTGAGAGTTTCTTATCCAGGCTTCAAAAATTCAACTGTCACTAACCTAGTTTCCACACATAGAATAGTAAATAGGTAGGTTCCGTGCAAGTCTACCTATCTCTATTCTACGACTGATGACTCAATAACTTTTCTATTACTTACCCGTGTCCTCGCGGTGGTCCAAAACCTCGTCCTCCGTCACCACCCCGGTAACCACCACCACCTCTCCCCCCGTCTCCACCGCGGTAACCACCACTACCACCTCTCCCCCCGTCTCCACCACGGAAACCGCCGCCTCCTCCTCTTCCTCCGTCTCCGCCGCCGCGGTAACCACCGCCGCCACCTCCTCCACCTCTTCCTCCATCTCCACCGCGGCCCCCACCTCCTCGACCTCCACCACCTCCACGCCCTCCATCACCTCCACGACCGCCACCACCACCTCTGAATTCTATTGATAAGAAATTGTGTCAGAAAACAAATATATAAAATATAAGATGGTTATGTAAGCATTGAGTAGTGATTAAATTATAAACAACTTTATAAATGCGCAATCAACCACAAACAATGTAATCAAAATCAACAATCAATATGCTACAACTTTTACTACGCACATGGTGAATTGGTGAATGGCAAGTAATTAAACCAAAAAATGAAGTAAAAAGTTTGAAGTATCTAAACCAATTTCAGTAATATAACAAAGAGGTATATAGCAAACATAAAGGTGCTATTAGGTGGATTAAGTTTTACTACAAATCCAATTTCAAACCGGAAGCTGAATCCTGTGCACACTTCTTGTTGTTCTGCTTGGAGTATGGATATAGACCGTTCAGAATATTGTCTGCAACAACTACCGCGGTGCGCGACGACGGGCGGTTTCTTACACCTCCATTTTAAACATTTACGAGATTTTTTATTTTGATATATTACTGATTATAGATAATAGATTGCAAAGTCATATTTTTATAATTTTAAATAATATCGAATAGTATAGTGTGTCAGTGTGCAGTGCACACTGCACAGTGTAGTAATATATTAAATCGTAAATAGAAAATATGGAAATAGATATAAGATGAATCGATAAGAGAGAAAAGTCAGTCAATTTCTAATCAGACCACAGACAGATAGACAACATCAATCTACTACATACAATATGCAATACCTAATACAATACCATCATCATCCAACATCTATCTCGTGTGTCGTGCTATGGTCGTGCTTTATCGACGTGTCGTGTCTGTGATCTATATATCAATAGTCAATACACAATATTGAATATGCAATAACTTACAACTTTGAGCTTCAAGCTTTGATCTTTGACCGTAAAACTAAAAACCATCGACTTCCCTTTCTTCATTCTTTGTGCTTTGCTTTGTCCTTTGTCCTATGTATATGTATTTGTGATTTTGGATTTGGTATTCGACATTTTTTACATCATACGTGTGACGTGTTAAGATGTCAACATGTGTTTGTCTTTGTATTCTACATTCCTAATTTCATTGTTATTTATTTGCAATTTGCCATTGCACATTCAACATTACACATTATATGCATTACACTATTCACTATACCTATTAAACTTCGTTGATAGTGTATCGCCTTGACCGTACGCCGTATTTTAATAATATACTTTGTACTTCTTAGTTCTTTGTACTTAGAATTGTATAATTGTGAATTGTACTGTTGATTGTATATTGTAGTATTCAATCATTATTTATTGAGTAAAAAAATTTATAAATTTTGAATTTCAATTTAAATTGAAATTACAAATGATACAATCAACAATAATGCAATTAATTAAAATTGAATATCAAATAAAGAGAAAGTATAAAGTCAAAAGCACACATGGGCATCGAGGAATCGTACGATTCTTTGGTATCGTAAAAGTTAAAAAACAGCGATTCCGCTACCGATTCCGATACCACACTAATCGGTATCGGAATCGGTATCGTATGTTAGTCAAGTATCGGTATTTGGAATCGGTATCGGAATCGTAAAACTTGGGAATCGGTATCGGAGTCGGAATCGCAAAACTTAGGAATCGGTATCGGAGTCGGAATCGTTAAACTTGGGAATCGGTATCGGAGTCGGGATCGTATGTTTTCCAAGTATCGGATTTTGGAATCGGTAAAATAGCCAACAACTGTTCCGATTGGAAGACAAAAGCTCTAATTTAGCAGCTGCCACGAACTCCACAATTTGAACGACTTTTAAAAATTTACTCGAACTTTCCGCCTGCTGATGAATATGTGAGTTTTGTCAGTCTGTTTGATTAATTAACTTTATGTATCAACTTTAATCAATAAATTACAAATCACAATGCAATTGATGACCGTATGATAACAATAAATACGGATTTATTATTTCATGCGCTTTCCAGAACAACTACCTAGGTAGGGGTTCTGGAATGTTTTATTAAGTTGTAATGAACTTTATGTATCAACTTATCAACTACATTCAATATTTTCCAAATCACAATGAAATTGAGGAGGATAATATATCTCATATTGTTCAAATTAAAAATAATAGTATTTGACCAAAGAATCATTGAACAAATATTTAGTTGGAGAGGGAAATCTGAAATCGGCGATCAATGAGGCTTATTGACAAAAGACAGAAGAAGAACGACATTTTAATTTTTAAATAACAGAATCAGAACAAAGTGCAGTCTGCATTCTGCAGACTGCACTTTGCGACTGCGATATTATATTGACTATTATCGACTTAATTGAACTCTGAAACATCAAAGATCCTGTATTTTTGTTCAGACTTTAGAGCAGTAACCTAGCAGGGTAACGGCTACCTAGGTAGGCATTGCTATACTATTTTTCAGCTTTTATATATTTAATATCTTAGTTTTTTGCATTTGATTAGATTTAAGACATGTCGGGAACCGAGGAGATTGAGGTTGACGAAGGACATGACAAAGTAATATTCCTTCAATCGGAGCTTTCAAATACCCCTGGTCTCTTCGGGACATTTGAAATGCAACTGCAAGCAGCACATTCTGACGTTGGTATGGATATAATGTAACAAAATAATAGCATGTCAGATGATAACACAGTTAGAAATAGTCTGCATTCTAGTCTAGAAAATTTTATCTCGAAAGTGACAACCTGACAGCTAAACTGAAGCAGAATTATTGATATAAAGACGGTGTGTATGTTTTTAGACCGCTGGCTGCAGATTTTATGGAAAAAATACATAAACGCAAACCTAGGTTGGCGTTTTTTATCCGCTTACTCTTTCCCAAAACATGTAAGATTTTACCTTAAAATTCTTGACTAAGGGTGTTTGATATCTGTAGTTTGTTTATGATTATCAAAAAATTTCCAAATTAATCTTAATTGTTGCCCCGATATTTCCGGAGATGTATTACTAGAAAAATTATTTTGTGTTTCAGTCTTCGATCAAGTATCAATTTGATTCCACTTTCAACATCTCGTAGAGGCCATCGAACATTGCAAATGGAACGTTCAACACCACATACTTTCATATCAGTTCGTCCTTTAGTTTCGCCTATCGCCATTTCCTGCTCGTAGTTTGCCATCAGAGTAAATTTAAAATACTAATTATAATATTTTGCTGTTTTAAATGATACGATTCCTAATTGTACAACTTCCAAATTGGTTAACGTTTAGGATGCTCAAAGTCAAATTTACATAACAATCATACATACGATATTTACATTGTTGTTCGAGATTCGTTTATCACTAATCCCTGTCTCGGTTATTGTGTCTTTTCTTCCAAAAGCATACTTCTGTATGTCCTCCAATCGAACTGGTAGATACTTCCATTTACTGGTTACAAGGAAACAAAACTTCATACTTTTTCTTTGGTGTGTTGTGCTTGTGTTTAGGGCTATTCGCTGAATCAAATGACTTAATTGCAATTAAAATTTTGTATTGTTTTTAGGATCTAATTTAGAAGATACCGCGGATCGGTGCTGGCTAGCTAAAAGAACGCCAACCTAGGTTGGCGTTCCTGTTCTCTTTATATATGATACAATGCAATCACTTACTCTACCCCTGAGTTTCAAAGATTTCGTATTGTATATAAGTATATTATACAATGATCGCATGTTGGAATCGGTATCGGTATCGGAATCGTGTGTTTTTTAAGTATCGGTTATTGGAATCGGTATCGGAATCGGTATCGGTATCGTATGTTACCCAAGTATCGGTTATTGGTATCGGTATCGGAATCGTAAAACTTGGGAATCGGTATCGGAGTCGGTATCGTTGAAACTTAGCAAGTATCGGTATCGGTAAAAAGAATCGTACGATTCCTCGATGCCCATGTGTGGTCAAAAGTCTCAAAAGTGCAAAAAGAAATTACCTCCTCGGCCACCTCCTCTTTGAGACATCGTTCGCAACCGGATGTCACTTCGTCACTACCTGCACATTAATATCCTCCTGAGTCCTATGCAATGCACATTCATGGACTATATGTGATATTGTGTATTGTGTATTGCGTGGCTATGTGCTATCGCTATGCTATATTTTAATACTTTTAACTCCGAAGCTCGGATTTCGTTTCTCCTGCAAGAAACTGTGAACTGCAGTATAAATATGAAATAAGGTACCAGACACCAGATAACTATCGCAATTCGAAACAGTGGAAATGTAAAGAAGCTAGGGCACGATCTCGGAAACTAAATCCAAGATGGGACCAAGACCAAAACGTTTTTACTTGTCCTCCTATTTATGTCCTGACGACAACTAAACCCTCAATAACAATGTTTCTTCACTCGTATGTTATTTATCAACACCAACAGGCTGTTCCTCAAATCGAAGCCCCTTCCATTCGACAAGAAGAAGAGTATAATATGAACGTCAAGACCTGGAGAAAACTCAGAAACAGCAGTGATCACACGTGGTTTCTTCATCTGGGAAGTAGGAAATGGGTCAATGGAATAAGAGCATACTTCTTTAAGCCTTTCTAGATGGAGACTTCACCTCAACTGCCTCATATTTTTCTAGATGCCTAATTAATTACAAAATAAAATAAAATAATAATGGCTATGTAACGGACTGAAAGTTTGAAACCTGAAACTAGACCGTAAAATTTGTATATAAAAGCGAAGATACTAAAGATAAGTCAAAATGCCCAAATTAAATTGCCTGCTTGTCAAATGAACAACTTGAGTATGATAAAAGATAAAAAATATCTCGGATAAAAGATTGTGGATTAAAAGAGTATTTGATCAGCCGAAATATGGATGAAAAATTGAACGGTAATTAAATTACAGTTTTTCTGAAACCTATCGACGTTGATGTTGTTAGCTACGTACTTTCAAACTCTAACCTTAAAAAATCAGTTTAACTAACTAAGACTAATAAATTCGCTTGTTTCCTCATGTTTGCATTTTTTATGACAATTTGTCCGTAATATATATGATAGGAATAATATTAAGTTGCCACAAGAAAATATTAATTTCCTTAATAATAACAAATAGAATTAGAATAATGCTTTGAATGTTTTACATACACAGTAACTTGTTGGTGTGTGGAACAAGGACTTATTTATTTGAAGAGGGGTGATGCTTTTCAGCATGAAATATAATGTACGTTAATTATAAGTCAGAGTTTCAGACGTATTCCAGAGACAAGTGGCTCGATATAATAACAGTTAATAAACGAAATTTTAATTTAGATGTTTGTCAAGATTCCCAATCAAAGATTGCTATTAAACATAATTGCAAAGGTAAATACAAGGATCCGATACAGGGTTCAATAGATTGTGGAAATGAAATCATACTTTACGATGTACAAGTACAGATAGAGAACCGAGTTTTTCTTAACTGTGAATTTATTTCGAATTTGAAAAATATTAGAAGATTTTTGTCTTGTTATAAATAAATATAATGTAACTGCAACATCGTCATGTCTTGTAATTTGTTGAAATCACGAAGTAGAATAACGAATAACTTTAATTGTTTTATTAAGTTCGTAGCTTTCTTTAGCCCCTTCCCGTTCGTTTAGCTGCCGGTTTTGTGTTAAATTCCAAGCCGAGGTACATATATACTACTGCGATAGTAAGAAATTCCATCTTGGAATTTGTGGCTAATGTAACGTCCATTTTAAAATATAAATCAAAGTAGAATTCAATTGACCTTACAAATATTATCATCTATTAAGAAGTACATACCGACCGTTCTGGTTCTCTAGATACTTATTGTAAAAGTCGTATTTATTATGGCTTTACACTTTAGAAACTAGTGATTGGTTTAAAAAGTAGGCATCATGAGTCATGACGAATCGTTATAAACCTTTCTAAATAAGTTATCACATTTCATTATAAGCTGGAACATCAGTGAAATTTTGCATGAGCATCTCAAAGGAAAATATGGCATTAGTGTATTCCAATAAAAGAATCTGGAAAAGATTTGTCAAAGTTTCAGACGCATTATAAAGGCAAAGATCGATAGAAGGCGAGAAAAACCGTTTTCTTCCCGGTAGCAAAAACTTGGTCAAAAAATTTCCCGATTACCATTTTTCGATTTTTAGCCTGTCCAACACATTGTGAACAGCAAAAAAAAAAGGTCTTCTAAATTTTTATTTCCCGATGGCCCAAAAATTTCCCGGTAGCATTGCTACCACGGTTTTTCCTCCAGCAGGCGAGAAGTCTGTAGACTGCATAACGTAGATTACTCGATTTTAAATTTGATTTTAATCTTAATTAATATTAATTAATCTTCGAGGCAAATTATATGGAAGTAAGGATAAAAAGTGGATTCTTCATTTTATTAAAGTTGATAAATGCAAAATTTCTTTGATTATGATATGAATTATGAATATGCAAAACTTTAAAACAAACTAATTGATGATACAATTGATGTTGATGATGATAATTCACAATATTTGCCAGTCAATCTGATTCGTTCTGGTAGCGTTGTTTTAAAAATAATCAATGGGCCTTAAAATCTAAGACATGATTTTTTAAAAGCGATTAAACCAACGATTATGAAAATTTCTTGTCCTGATCTTTGATCTTGTACAGCTGCTATATTAGCAAAAAGTGACTGCCTTCAGGCATTTTTAATAATGCATATTGGCACTATTTTTGTTTTCAAAGATTAATTATTTTCTAAAACATATCCCTGAGTTTTAAATTACCTATGGTTTCATTATTTTCAAATCTGGATTATTCGCGAGTCAAGTCAAAACTTCGTTTCTAGTGTCGATAGATGATTTGTTCTGGAAATTGTTGAATTGATTGTAAGGGGTACAGAATTTCAAAAGTTCTGAAATCAAGCTCTGCTTGCGTACAGAATGATTAGTTAAATAAATATTATTATTGTACTTGTAAATTTAAAACATGTCCTCAATATGATGCGACACCATTTAAAACCCAAACCCACTCTCATTAAACCCTGCCAAAGTTCAGTAGACTATAAACATATTGTAATTTATAGACTCCAATTAGAAATCTGAAACTCCAACCACTGACTGATGGAGTATTCTTTCGGGTTTGTCTGATTACGGTCACCGATAGATTAAAATTAACTATTTAAAGTTATGCATCCTTTTCCTTTAATGGCAAAAAATACATAATATTATGATGATAAACTATCGGTACGTGCTATAAATGTTTAGATCTTAAAATCTTTAGAAGACTTATTGAAGCTGCAGATGTTGAAAATGTCGGTTAATAACTTGTAAATCGTATTAAAATAAAATTTTGGATAATTTCAAAAATACTATAAAATATTTATTTATGACAGTAATCTGTAATTCTCAGCTACAGTAGGAGTAAATGATCAGAAAGAAGAGTATAGTTTGTACTTGAACTGCAGAGGAGGATAAGTTATGATGATAACTAGCTGAGATGATGGTGATCACTGATGACCACGCGTCTTTAGCTCTTTGCTTTTATCTTGCCCTCATCTCCATTCAAGTACAAGTATCGCATAATTCAACTCTTATCTTCCCACATCGGCACGGAGTTATATAGAACCTGGCAGTATTGCATCGCCTAGAATGCAAGAGAAGAGGTCTTGACATTATTAGATTTTAATTGATCCCACGAAAACAACGAGGAGGATATTTATCATCATCGTAATCACCAACCTCGTTCCTTGTCAAAAATCCGATCATCAAGTGCCCTTCCCAATACCAATGAACCAGCAATCCTACAATTTCACTGTAGTTGTAAGGTAACATCTCGCAAATTATAACCTACCTAAAATATACAGCTAAAGAGGCAGGGTTCCATTAACGGTATTCGCCAACATTTTGGTCAAAAGAAAAGTTGCTGGACCACTCGTTTGACATGGGGTAAAGGACCTGTAGATTTATTTACTAAAAACAATAGATCTCATCGTAAGAACGTGAACGCCTTACTTGCCTGCTTACTTATCATCACAGTGTCAATTATTTTTTTTACTACGATGTCAAAACAGTTATGGCTCTGTTACGAATACCTAATATAAGCCTAAGATAAGGAATTGCAGATTAGAGAAATATTCTGGTTTAAATGGATTAAATAAGAAGCTATCGGTTCCCAAGTTCCCATCATTATCATCTATAATTACGTTGACAATACGTACTCTTTTACTTTATTTCGGTCAGTGGCTGTAATATATGGAATAGCTTTAAAAAATTCTTTGATTGCCCTTTTACGATGATAGCGTTGGTTGTTGGTTTGAGGTACCTGTAGATGTTTATGAGTCTATATCTTCTTTCCCGATTTTTTTTCAGAACGTGGAAAATATGCATATAATTAGGATATTATGTTTCGTAGCAGAGGTCGATCTCAAAACGAGGACAGTATTTTTTCAAGCAAATCTTATAAATTCCGGTTAAAGCAGGTAACCCGTTCATCCTTGATTAAGTTGTAGTTTGTAGTAGTAGATTGGATGCATTCCCGTAGAGGTTGACTAACTGGACTTTTTGTGGCCTCTTGAAATTGATTTTTGCGGTCGGGACTGGCTTTTGGACATTTAGGGGAAGCAAGATCAATAGTGATATAAACCTGTTTCAGCTAAAATCCCAACTCTTTCAAATGATTGCAAAATGATATTGGCTTCTAAATATTTTAAAGGCCTAGAGGCCATAGGGCATCTATGCAGTCATGATCCACTGTATATAACTGATATTATCCCTACCTACCCTACACTTCTCGAGATCAACAATCTGTTGAACTACCGCAATTTCCGTGTACAGAGATTTCCTCAAATGGCCCGTCCAGTTCCTTGCAAACCTCATCAAACTTTTTCATGTCAAATTGTTTTATTCCTTTTACTCGTCTTATGGTCTGGTCAAACGACTTTTTGCAGCACTCGGGGTGACTGCAGAAAGGTCCGTTTCGTAGCCTTGATTGGGTTTCTTTCATTGTTGCATAATACGTGTAGAAGCCTTGGTTATATGGGATCGGAATGACGGGAGAGCACGCTATCAACTCCCACCACATTATATTTTATGGATAAGTGCGGAATACTTCATCTTCGGTCGATTTTTTTCTATTGCCAATGACCCAGGATGAGGGAGTCTTCATCATCCTGATTGTAAAAACAAGGCTTAGGATATTGCTACAAAGTTGGTAAATTATCTTCGAGGGCACGGAATCGTATTGATGCCCCCTTGTTTTCATGGCGAAAAGAGCATCCCATACTGGTTTTTTATTTTAACTGTCACATCTTGGCCAAATATTTAAGCCAATTCCGGTAATCCATTCCTTCATTAGTTTCTCTGTGACTTCTGACCGTGAGTGTTACCTTCCTGTGAGTCTCCTTTGTACGGGTGGATTATTTTTTGGGAATCTGTTACTGTGCCTGCTTTTTGGATCCTGCATTTTCGGATATCGGATTGGAAATTTAATTTCGAGGAATCGGAGGTTAAGGAGGGTATTGCGTGGGAGTGGAGATTGGGGATGGTTGCCATTTTCAGTGCTACCCCTCTCCTCTCCCCCGTCATTAACTCCGAACATTCAGCAGACTTAGCAAAATTTATCAAAATTTTAAACCAGGTTTCTGAACCCTATTCATTTTATGGATCCTTGGAGACTCTACCGTTTCCAGACTACTCCCTCTGATCGGAGTGTGAATTATTTCTTGATTACATTCAAATGTTGTAACATTTTGTTTGAAATAACAATGGGAAGGTAAATGAGGTACATATTTTACTTACTTTAAGAAGCAAAAAGGCATTGAATTGTCACTCTGTTTTCGGATATAATACACAACGCAATTTATGTAATTCACAATTCTAAATATAATGAAATAATAAATCTGAATCATTTTTTAAACCAAAACTTTTCGGATTGATTTATCGAGTGAATTTTGTCGGATTTAACTGGAATTGCAATTTGATATATGCGGAAATTTAATATGTGCATGCCATAAACTCGTATGGTAGGAAATTTTCTAAGTAATTTTGTCATTCGAACGTCATATCATGTGTATTTGCTGAGCTAACAATGGGAAGGTAAATGAGATGAGGTGCTGAGACTAATAGAAATCAAATGGTAAATATTATTGGCACTTTCATAAAATTTATTGATTTGTTACTGACTCTGATGTATTTGATACAACTTCAATGGGAATTTAAAAATTATGAAAACAACTCGAGTCACTATTAAAACCATTTTATATCTGATTCAATTGAATTTCACCGGATATTTAATTTTATTTTACATTCCGAAAGCATGCATCATCCCATTTATTGTAAATATGAAATAAATAGAGATAAGATCGCGATTCCTGAAAATATCTGCAAATATGGCATATGTTATTTTATTTAAATTAGTATTGTAAAAACGCCTTAAATCATAAATAAAGCAAAGTTTCTAGAAAACGGGAATATTTAGGTTCTATTTTTTTATTGATTAATATTGCAAAAAAAACTCCATTTAAACTTCATTTGTTACCGTCAACTGTAAATAAAACATAACTCTCCAAAAAATTGCAATGGCTAAAGAATCCTTTGTAATTCAACCGTCCACTAATTTTACAATAGCACTCGTCTAAAAATCAATAAAGCTGAAAATTATTTTGGTAAAGTTTACAGTATAATTGAAAATAATTTTTTCTGTCCAAAACTAGACCAACTTCAATAGCTCATAATGTCATAATAAATCGATCGTAAAATTCGTAAAACGGGCGTTCTAGTTTTTCATCTAGATTTTTATTAACGGAATTAAATAAACGAATCACAATGTCAATACACTAATCTGGAAATTCAACGCTGAAAAATAAGAATCTATAATTGTTTTAGCAACCGGATGATTTACCAGATAAATCCCTATTTACAAACTGGTATTTGAAGCATTTGAAAAAACGTAGAGCCTCACTGAACCATGTTTTGAAAATTGAGTGCACGATCATTGAATTCCATAGCCTTATTATGATTAACTTGTAAAAGGGTGAATAGAGTTTGGAAAGGACTTTTTTCCGAAACACAATGATGACAGATAGTTTGCATCCATCCATTAAATCTACGAGCTGAAGACAGCGTAGATGGGATAAAACATTTTCCTTCACAGCCTCAAACATCGTCCTACTAACAATTCTAAGCAACAATCCTGATTCCAACTCCATGCATTTAAAAATATGCTTTCTACCTTTCAACTCCTCCATTTACATGGCACTTTTATACCCCGAAATATCTCCTCAAAGTTTCATCGCTGGCATTTCCAACACAATTTTTAAAATAATCTATCTCTGGAAACGCAATTCAATCACAATTTAACAATCTCATAGTTTTAGACAAATTACAATGTACAAGAATGAAAATCGGTAGAACGAAATATAATAGGTCTGAACTTTGCATTCCTTACTTGTTAAAGACGACTTAAGATTTCCGACTATTTAGCTGTAAATTATACGTTGTTTTAAATTTTATAATTGTACTGTTCCTATTTGCAAAGTTACTCAATATGCAAGCCAACTGTACAAACCCATTGACATTTGAATCCGTTTTCGCTATCCCCAGACATTTTAAACAAATAGCAGTTCAGGTCATAATGGATCGAAGGCCATCGACTGGCTAACATAACATTACAAGAGAGGACTTAAATAAGTTAAGTTAAGGATACCCCCAGCTACTTATTAGCCTTTGAAATTAAAGGAGAAGAAAGTCATTGTGTCAATTGGAGTACAACTGGAAAAAATGTGAAGATTGCCAGTCAAGATATTCTTATGAGAAAAGGATTAAATGGAAAAGGACCAACGCCATCACAACACCCCACGCATACATAATAATTCAACGAATCCGGCTAATGGATCTGTCAAAATGTGATGGCGAGACATCAAAATATTCAGAGTACAAATTGTGTCCCTTGATTTTTAAAGTAGTTTAGTCCTTCAGCCTCTCTCTATAAGGTTCCCTTCTTGGGCTCAAAAATGTAGTAGTTGGAGGCTAGAAATAAAAGTGGTTCCTCTCAAGTCCAACACTTACTTTGGACTCCAAACGTCCAAAACTGATGAGAATGCAGAAGAATCTCAAGTCCTTCTTGTTGACCAGAGACTAACTAACTCTTGGGAAAAGGTGTAGCCGTCTGGAATGATTGACATTCGGATTAAGCTGTGTTGTTGACTGAGGACATTTATATTCCTATTATTATGTGGACACCACCATCTGTGTCCATGTGTGCCCCTGATAATTTCTTCCTGGGCTGAATTACGCATATAGATTAATACTTTACGGAACCTCCGAGGGTCGTCCACTTCAGTATTAACAGGGCACGTCAGATAGTTAAGCCCGCTTCTACAGACTAAGTAGATTAGGACGGCGTAAGGTTATGGTGGAGGTTCCATTTGTCATTAAGGATTTCAAAGATTTTACAGAGATCTCTTCGCCACCTAATCTGGGACATTCCCATAAGGAGTCTAGGTTCTAAAAGGCAATAAGCCTCCTGATGCCTTGTCAAAACACTTTTCCTGACACCTTTCCTTTAAAACATCATCGGAGTTACCTTATGTTTGGTTGGGCTGTTTTTATGGTTCCAGCCTAGTCGAGAGTCAACAGTATGCAGGAGGATGAAGACGTAGCAGGTATGCCATGTCATAAGAATGGATTATCAGCAATCAGTAGTTAGTACGCTTTTGAATGGACATATTCTGCAATCATTAAACCCAAAACAAAGCAATTATCTATCCAAAAATATTAATTTATGGCACATTTAAGAACAGTGTGCCGTATGTACTGAAGAAGTCCCCTCTCGGAACGGCTCCCCTTTCTATATCTCAATGAAATTATTTCAAAATTGTATTCGAAAATGCGAAAACATAGGCTGAAATCACTTGACGTTCTTTCCAAAAACAACTACCCACTTTGGAGAGTTGTGTTTTTAACAATAACTCCCCCAGGGGACTAAAATGAGTAAATACGGCACCTATACCAATTGTGCTGTTGATGATTGCTGTTTGGACTACTGTGTGAGGACTCTGACTGACATTGAAATGCTACAGATATGAGATGACAGTCGCTCCAGTTAGACCTTATTAGTCAATCTTAATCGAAGTCAAGCTGATTAATAAGCATCATTGGTAAATATCGGTTGGTACGGAAATCCACAACTGATACTATTCGTTGAGTTGGAGAGCAAGTGAGGGTTCACTCTTGATATATATTGATAAAATACAAAGTAAATGACAGTTGGCTGACTGGATTGAAATGAATAGAGATTACATTTGCTATTTTGTGCAAGACGATAAGATAATAAACGGCTCCGTTTCCAGTACATTCAATGGCAGCAATATATATGTTTTTTGCAGAATTTTCTCAATAATATTATTACACGAGAGAGTTCAAATTTCAAAGGATTTTCTAAACTTTAACGCCTTCGATCATCTGAAAACTGTAAAAGTTATCGAATTAAAAAAACACATGCTTCATTACTACGACTTCCGGTTAAAACTCTAATCTTTCTACTCTTCTGTTCATTATTGCATTCTCTAGCATTTGAATCAGACTGAAGTTTTTTTGTAAAAAAACACAGAAATACGGATTACAACCAAGGGATAATAATAAGTAAGCATAATAAGCCTGCATAACCGAGTAACAAGAATTCGTACAATAGACGTGTGTAATTTTTTTTGTAATTCACTGTTCTTCTCTGGGATATATTTGGAACTTGATTATGCTTTCCATAAGAACGCGAGATAGATAAGCTCGGAAGCTATAAATATAAGGCGAGAGTGAGTGTCGAGTCAACCGAATTTTACAGAGCTTGTTGATTATCACAAGTCCTCTGTATGCGGTACAGAAAATCGACTGTTCCCCATTCCCAGACTCATGAGCTTTAAACCCCCAAAATATAATCGTATAGTCAGTGATCGTCCTTTCAGGTTACAAACTCCGGTACACAGGACTGTCCCGATTACCTCTACACATTATTAACTCCTCTCAAATCCGTGTTATACTATTTATTTAAAACAGGATAGACTGGGCCAACTAACCTGGACAAACGTGGGTTATTTTAGTTCTTATCATAAAACTGGATAGAATAATATAAAGGTATTGCTTCTCAGCAAATTTGTCTCATTCCGTGAATGGAGGAGGCACAGTATTGACTGAAAAAGCCACGAGAAGCCTGACAACTTCCTTACTCCACGCAGAAGTCCGTGTGAAATGCCCGGATTCACAACTCCAAGCTTTCTGTCTCATCTCGGACGAGAGATTAATTAGACACGTCTATTACCTACATTACTGTCAAAACCAAAACTGTCAGTGGTCGAAGCCATACAGGCTATAGGAAGAAGTCCTCGGCACTGTTATGTTTTTAAAAGTTGTGATATTTCCGATAATCATTATAGTGCCCGTTGTTCGTCCTCTAATTTGGTGACAAAAACGCAGAAACTTAAAAATGAAACGGTGATTTAATGAAAAATATAGACAGTAAAGTGAGTGATAATCAGTTAACGTCTTCAGGATTCCTGACTTGTTTTCAATTGGCGTCAGGAAAACTACTTCTATTTTAAAACGTAAGCATAATAAATTACAGAAGTTAGGATCAAAAGGACGAAAGGAGGCCATTCTTTCACAGCCCCAGAAAATGGTTTGTCTCCTTTTAAAAACATTTTTGCACAAGCTTGAAAAGTGGGATTTTTGCCAAGGGTCTGTTTTAATGTAAAACTACAGCAATGTTTTAATTTGCATTTTCATGTCCAAATTTTGATGATAAAATCGATATTTGTCATGATGCAATTGGAAATACTTAAAAATCTGATGTGGAAAGGCATAATTGAGGTGTAGTTTTGTAAACTGGTGTTGCTTCCTCGACATTGGAATTTGGAATGGTAGGACGAATAAAGGAATCGATTAACTTACACCACGTTTCTTGTCGGATATTATGGAGCATTGGCAAATTAAATTTTAAATTAGCTTAACCCATAATCCTGTATCATGCCATATTCAGATAAGGGGAGGGATGAGAAAAATTAAGAAAATCATAAATTTTTCATCCAGTTAGGTCTCTGTTCATTTAAATATTCCCATGCTGTAATATCGGCATTTAATCATGCTGTAATAGGCATACAAAAATATGATACCGTTCTCAGGAAATCAATTATAATAGATACAGACGGGAAGCTGTCTTCCATATTTTAATGATAAACAGCCCTATTGGGTTTCAATAATTGATAATAATATAATTTACTCGGGTTTTATTGCTTATTAAAATATTTATGTGTTATTATACTCCTAAATATTAAACACATATATGAGACTACTCCTTCAAGTAAGAGATATCAGAGAGGTTGGAAATCTTGGGATCAAAATGTCAGTGACTATTTTTGCCTGAGCTTACTGAAACGACTAGGAAACCCATCCATGCTTCCCCTACAAGTTGAGATGAGACACATTTTGAGATAGTTCTTGTTATCTTTCCATCTCACATCTGAAAAGAATTATACTCAGTCGGTTGACTCTGAACTTTTAACTTAAATCACCGCGATTCATAATCAAAAGATTCATTTAGACCATAACTCATAAAGAATTGCGAACGAGGAAAGCATCGAGGACATTCGATATATATATTAGCATAGGTTTTATCGATGCTGCAAGAACTTCATTGCCGTAAATCCTGAAATAAACCCCCAAGGGGATTTAAAACTCTAAAAACGTTGATCTATTTCGAAGTGGGGATCTATTCCGGGTAATTGGGAAGACAGATTCCAATAGGGTAGGATTCCATAATTTCGCTGGATTCCCCGGAAGTGACTTTTCATAGGAATTCGAATAAATAAAATACATTACATCATTTTTGATTGTGGAGAGAAAAACAATTTCGACGGAACTTGAAGACTCCCAAAACCTCTCCAATGAAACCTATTTTAGGATATGGATTTATTTTAGAATTTACAATATAAATTGGAGCATACTCTTCTATGCTGGAAATTAAATGCACATAGTTAGTACGGATGTTTCACTGATCAGAGGTGTACCATCACCACGAGATGTTTAAATTAACTAATTTATAAACATCCTGCAATTGTTTTAAAACGGTACAGAGGCGAATTGAATGGATTCGACATTAAGGTAGTTGTTTTTGAGGTACTTATGCAATATTCTTATTTTTATACTCCTTTTCTCCTGCCCAATGTCTTCATTTCTCGTTTCTCAAAATGTGAACATAATATGATACGCTAACCTTCCACGATCTTGGCTCTTTTTGAGCATATTTCATTACCCTCCATGTACACAATTTATATATTAGTAGGCCATTTTTGAGATCATCATAATGTAGTCCAAAGATTCAGGTTTGTATTTAAAAAAAAACTGGAGCAGGAATTTCTTATAATTCGTTATTTATGACACGACACTGCACTGGCACATTTAAGAGTGCGATAATATATTAATGCAAGGTCTAGCCCATTTTGTCGCTTAAAGAAAGAGAGTATTTTTTATAAATATCGTAAGATGAAGCCGAGAGGTGAAGAGCATCAATAAATACTGGAAGGAAATGATTCATGAGAGACAGTTTAGCCTCTAACTCTGTCATCTCTTCTTCCGGGTAGAATCTTAAATTTCTTCCACCTCCAATTTTTTTGGCTTCGAATCACGATGAATAAATCATTTTATGATGGAAAACGAGGTTTAAAGGTAGCACATAGAACGTAATATAACCGATAACTTTATAATATATCCCAATCGCACCATTCACCATACTTTCCCACTAGTTAAAATGATTTCATGAAATGAGGTCTCCCTGTAAATGGACTGTGGGAAGATACGGAGATCCTAACACCTTGAGATCTAATTTCATTAGGGTTGATCCATTTCAAGTAAAAAATAGTAAAATTTTTAGACTTTTATCAGAGCTCAAATATTTATTAGTTTAATTACGTCAATTAAGATAAGTTTTATAAAGATATTATTACATTTAGTAAGGGTACAGTTCGGGAGTAGTTTTAATAGAGCATATGGATCCCCGTTAAATTACGATGATGATGATGATTAGTATTAGTAATAGTATGCATGATTACGCCTATCACTCTTACTAGGCTCATGTTTCGGGTAATCCAAGTCATACAAGCCAATCCCATTATAATCCAATATAACTCAGCTCCAAGCTCATAATCATAAATCATTCATTGTACGGCCTGTGGGTCTCAGCCTTCTTGTGATTGTAGTGGATTTGTAATCGTTCGACAATTGTATGTGACAATTGCATGTTTATGGGTTTCCTTGTCTAATCAACCTAAATAAAGTCAATAGTCTGAAGACAGAACTTTATTGCTTGGATTACTATTTATTATTTTGTGTATTTAATAGGTTCCAGGAAATGACAGCTATTACAGAAAGGACCCGTCCATGTGATACGTTTCCACAGGAATTATGAAGAACTTGATCATTTTTACTACAGCAACCCTTGCATGCGTTACTTTCTTGACAAGTTGGGCCTCGGGGAAATCTATTGGTCCTGACATACGAAATATTGTTTCCAAGCACAATAATAGCACAGATCAAGGTATCCATAAACAGTCCCAATCGGATATTTCTGTTATAGTTTATTATTATTCCTCGTCTATTTTATCTAAATTCGATTACAAAAAAGACCACTTTGTTTTCTCATAAAGTAAACTTTCAAAAACACAGAATTTTTCAATGGAAATTGTTTGAGACAAAATTTGTGCCCGGTCTAGTCTAAACACCGTCTTTTAAACAAAGGGAGTAATTTTTAGTTTGGTTTTTATTCTAGGCCCGAATGAAAAAATCGTTGTGGATGTTGGAAACGACGTAGAGCTTAATTGTGGTGTCCAGAAACGAGTTTCCTCTGATCACTATGTATGGTTCAAGGTACGGTTGAGTCTTAATTTTGATCCTATTAAACTATAATCCAACTAATATTGGACAGTTAGGAGATGGGGGAGTATATTTGACAAATTACATATAAATCCTACTTCTGCCTTGTAGCAAAATCCTTCTGGAATCGACAAAAAACAGTTGACACAGTTCCGTGGCCGATTTGAGCTTTCCAGTCGAGGTCAAGTTAAAATTCGATCTTTGACATATGAAGATTCGGGCCTGTATATTTGCAAACTAGCATCTTCGGAGGAATCCTACTCGATTCGACTGTCAGTCGGTAAGAACCCTTAAATTAATCTCATTTCATCCCAAATCGTTGTCAATAATAATATAGAGCATAATCCAATTTAATTAGTGTCGATTCATTCCTCAATTCAAATGCATTTAATTTCTTAAACAATTTAAAATAAATACTAATCAAGAATAACAGTCTGAGGACAGGAGTCAGGAATTCGTATATAGCCGTTTGTATTTTTAAATAAACAAAAGACCAGGTGCAAATTAGTGGTATTGCTAGCCACTACTGTACTGCAGAGCCTGAATATTATAAGTTGCTGATAATGGTGTCAGTATATATTCAGTAAAAATAACAATATATAATATATATACATCATAGGTGATGATGATGAGTGGAAAAAGATTATGAGTTGAGGTCCAGTCAGAGCTGATTTTATTACGGGGAAGCAATGATATCATAAAACATTTGTAGTATATCAGTTATCATTCCCATATTATTATGTATGACACATGTATCAAACGGGCAACATTTCTCTCGTACTCTCGTCAATTGTTTGCTGAAGTTCAGTAGGTAAGCATGGGATGGAAATGTCAACGAAAACTTCATGTCAGTCTCATGTTCTGTTTACCTTTTGTCAATTGATAACTGATTAGAGAATACAGAGTACTAGGCTTGTTGAGTGTGTAACCTAAAAACATATCCTTTACAAATAATCTTTACACTATTCAAGTGGCTCAAAAGTTAGATTATCCATTAACTTTTAATCACATCAATTTTGGACAATTTCTTATCACCTTCATTTGTCTCCCTCTTTACAATTTTAATTCTGGAATTTGGATCGATCGCATTACTTTTATTTATCCACAAATTTACAAATTGAGTAGAATTTACAGGAAAAAAAAGCATCGTAATCAGGGATAACCTGTTGTTGGACAGTCCTTCATCTTTTGTCACTTATTCATGATTTTATCTACCTGACACATGTCAACCTGATTATTCCCTGTTGGACAAGCTCATTAATCAACCAGAAGGTTGTAAGAGGAAGTTTTCAGGTGTTGTTCCATGCATGGTGAGACGGAAATTCGTGTCGCCAGATTTACATCAGACGTAGAAAATAATCATGGGCTTAGTAGATAACGATGTTTGTATTAGCTAAGGGAGACAATTTCATGACTCCAACGGAAATGTCATGTTTATTAATAAAATAAATCATACACGTTGGTAAATATTAAGGTCGGACGGAAAATATGTTTTTGCAAATGAATATGAAAACGATGATGGAAAAAATGAATCCGACGACGGTTTTTTAGGGATTAATCCTTTCCGTTTTAATTATACTAGAATTTTAATCTTTAGGTAACGAGACGTTTAAAAATAATCTTTTAAAACCACCCGGAGGGCGACGAGGCAATTCAGTGGATCCTTACTCTGAGCCTGAAATTTATAGAGACATTTTACCCAAGGACAAAGTCTACAGTTACCCAGAAACCAGTGTCAGTTTTACTTTAAAATGTACATCCAAAGGAAACCCTGAGCCAACGATTACTTGGTACAGGGTAAGTCAATTTCTCAAAAAGGGATACAATTAGTCATTTCCTAATGAATGACATTTTAAAATAGGCATGAAATTTATTTTACAGAATGGCCAAATTTTATCCTCATCCAGGGGAAATGTGTCGATGATCAAATTACCAGGTTTGACAAAGCGAGATGAAGGGACTTATAAATGCGAGTCCGTAAATATTTTTGGAATTTCCGTCTACGAAGTGGTTCTTAAAATAAATGGTAAGGATTTTGAATTTGATGAAACGGAATTCGTTTTGTTCGATTTTAGGATTGTAATGTATTCTGCTTTTTCAGAGCCTTCCCAAGGTGCAGCAGAAATTCTAGAACTGAGCCCAAAAAATCTGACAATACCTTTGGGCAGTAGTGTCAACATTTCCTGCACTGGAAAGTTCGAAACACATCCATATTTTTTCTGGATAAAAAGGGCTTTGCCCAACGAGTTGGAACATAGGGTCAATAGGCCTGGAAGCCGGAACACATTTTTCCATAATGACACCTCAGCTTATTATGAGGTAATTCTGCTTTCTTGAAATCTGTATAATTTCATTAAGATACAAGACTCGATTTTAACTTTTACTATGCTCCTTTCCTAAAGGTTCTGCAAAGCTCTCCCGTGAAAAAAATCGACGACGGAATATACTCAACGGAGTTGATTCTGACAAATGTGACGAAGAACAATACTGGTGTATATTATTGTGCTGTGGCAGGTCCTCAAGGCTATAACGTCAGCGACACTACAATAATAGTCGAGAACGGTATGGATTTTCGGTCATTGAAATTACTTTACTTTGCTCCTGTCATATAATAATACTAATTTTTTCTTATAATATTTTACAGTCTCATCTCATCCACAGTTCAGCAATACAAATGCAGCAGCGGCTCAATGGGCTATTTTGTGGACTCTATCCTTCGTAATTTTAGTAATGTTAATCGTTTTGTGCTTTGTTCGGATCTATGGTTGCCATAATCATCAAATCAAAACGGAATGTAAAGTCGTGGATCGGCCTAGAAAGGCCCAACTTCCGGAACGATCTCCTCAGACAATGAGCACCCACTGCCCAACCTACCCCACAGGTCAGTATAGTCAAGAAGCCTGCCTGCCCCTAATGGTTGGCAGTTCCTCGTTGTCCTCTCAAGATCAGTGCATGGATTCCGTAGCCTCGGACCCTTGTCAATATTATCAGGCACATCCAAACTCCCTTCGTTCCTTCTCTGATGTCTCATCCAGATCCAGTACGTACTTCAGTAACAGTACCCTTTTGGCGGACCTCGAAGCAGCGCGCAGCTCCTGTTCCAATCGGGCCTGTCCCAAGTACCCACTTGACCCTCGGGCGAGAAAGGAGTGTTGCAGTACTAGTCGAACGCGTAGACATCGGCATCACAGAGCACATCGCTCCGATCGCCCTTACAGCACCCATATCCACACCCATCATCACCCTAATGGTATCTCTCGTAGTAGTCCCCGTAGCTGTTCCTACGAATATATTTCGAATAATAATACAAATACGAATAGTAGTAGTAGTAACTTACGGAATGGAGAGTGTAATCTCTCTTCGACAGACTGTGAATCGTCTTTTTACGAACCGCAGCGGAACAAAGTTTCCCATCATCGACATGAGTATGAATATTTTTATGCCAACAACTCCCAACAACTGTGATGATGAGTTGAGAGGTTGGAAAATTCTTTTAATAATAACAATAAATCAGTCAACTATACACATCCTTCAAGGAATGCTGCTTTTTGTATCTATTTACTAATTAAGGAAATACGGCTTGTCGGAAACGGCACAGAAGGTCCCCGTCGTCTTGGGATTCTTTTTCGAGCCACGGATCTGCTTAATTGAGGAAACTAGAAGGAGACAGTTCATGTTGCTGATAACATCTAGATTTCAAATTATTATAAAATGATCAATCCCCTTCAAAGAGAAACATCAAATTTACTTTTTACTAATAATGATATCAACGGTTTTTACGAAGCGAGCTAGTTAGAGTAACTCCAACAGATAAACACTGAAGCGAGTTGGAAGTGGGCATTTTACGAAAACCGACATATCCTTGCACGATCACGATCCATGTAATATTCGTCATAATCATTTCCATTGATTTTTTCCAAAATAAATAAGCTGTTAATTCAACTTGACTTCTGGAAGGCTGGGGGCGAGGATTAATGGAAAACATTTCGTTTCGGCTCAATTTAAACTTTCATGCGCCACGTAATTTATATATGTGGAGGTTCCATGTATTTGGGGTCGTTACAGTAATTGTATAATTCATACTTCAATTTAAATACATCATCCTACATCACATCTAAAACATGCTTTAACATGAACATGGGGTATGATGTTTGGAATCCAGACCCTAATTTAAAGATGAAGTATGTGTTGGCTAATGAAGGTACTAAATATTAAAAACTAGGATACGAACGGCAAAAGTCAAACCCTCAAAGTATAGGCTTCGTGCCTCTGATTGCATGCACATGAACCAGGCACAAGGCACATCATTCTAATTAAATAAAATGAAAGGAACACAGCCGAAGGCAAATTGTCAGAATAGGCCTAGCTTGCCTTGTGTGGGCACTTATGTCGGTTAGAGCCATTATTAAATCAATCACGATAGATATGATAAGTAACTCCTCTCTAGTATTTATTAATTTATCACCATTTCTCTCAATCATATACGATATATAACTGGAGTAACGAAAAACCCATTGTGCATTGTTTGGATGGAATTACCGTAAATACCGAAATTTCTCATATATCCCTGATTTTGGAGGCTTTAGCAATAGGTTTCTCGAAATTAACACCATTCTTGCTACGTATTAATATTTTAGAGCAGAAAACAGAAACAAAGACAACATTTAAAAAGCCATTATCTTGATTATTAATTTTTAACTTGTGTTAATATTTCAAAAAGGCGTCCCTCTGGATATAAATAAATTATCTCGCTCAAATATCACCCTTTTAGATAGTTTGAATTAATATCTCCCCAGGGATCTATTTCACGAATTATAGTGTACACAACAAAACTAGTTATCGGTGAAATGCATAAATAAATGTTGCCAATATGCCAAGTAAGACTACGTAGCAATATATATTAGCTTGTACTTGTACTTAACACAACATCGGGGGTTTATTTGCAAATCTTACAAGATAATTTACACAGATTACACACATTGATTTCAATTATTGGCTTAAAAGGCTCGGAAGCCCCCTTATGTCCAATGTCCACAATGTAATGAGTGACTCATGGAACTGACGTAACTGCCATTGTAACAGTGTTCATAAGTTCTAATGCCTGAGATATCCGAGGAATGATCTCCACAACAGGAGCATCTAGATAAGTCTATTTCACAAGTGGGCTCCGTTGGCCCTATTTTTGTATGGCAAATCATATTGCCCAATGAACTAGAATGAACTGTCGGAACAACTATTAACTGTCTTTGTTCAGCAATCCCTTTGAGACAATGTCTTTGGTAAGAAGAGGCTGCAGAGCCAATCGATGGGGTTGATAATTGACGAATATTGATTGACTTTGCTTGCTTTTGCTGAGCTTTTTGGTACTTTCTCAGACAACAAGCCGAGCCAATTACTAGTAGAGAAAGTGCCGTTGACATTCCAAACACGATAAGTGGGAAGGCTATCACAGACGACGAATTCTCTACAATTTGAGCTCCTTATGAAAAAAAAAACATAAAAATGTCAGAATAAAATTGAACTCCACATAAAAATGATAAATAATTATAATAATTATCCAAATGGCTTCACACCTGTTAAGACTGTAAGACGCGCGTCTTTAAACGTGTATCCCACGCTATTTGTTGCTAGACAAACATAGACACCATCGTTCCCAGCTTCTGCACTTTTGAATATTAATTTACTAACGAACGCACCATTAACTTGCGTCTCGTTCACATTTATTCCTTCATCTTCAGCGTCCTGTGATAAAAAAAAACATTAGTCAATGCTATGCTACATACATTAAACTTGTTAGGGAAAAATATTTAGTAAGTGTGACATCCTTCAGAAAGCGTGCCGTACTTAATTTTTTTATTTCTAAATTATAATGAGGATGTCATCAGATGACCATTCAAAAACAGGGAAAATCATACAAGCCTTCAATTATATCGGACCGACCTGAATGACTAAGACGTGCTGGTTTTCGACTGGAAGAAGACGATGCTTGTACTTCATAGCTTCTGCATTTATTTGTTGATCTTGAGGGATCCGTTTGAGCCACTTGATATGAGGAGGTATTGAAGTGATCCCAGCTCGGACAACGCATTCCAAAACAGCTTCATTTCCAGCCAACACCGTCTCATTATTTGGATACCCTATGGCAAAAGCTGGCTTCCGTCTCTCCATCATTTCTATTCAAAACAATTTATGGAATGAGGACACGACTGTGATTAATGTTCGTGAGGCTCGAGAACTCGTTCACCATCTGTATCTTTTTGCAACTCTTTGACTTCTTAATAACGTTGTTTGCCTGTAATTTTGACTGTCATCAACATTCCTAAAATTACACTTGTCACGTTATTTTTGACACTATGTTTTTTTTAGATTTTGTGTTCGATAAACTCTGTCTCTCGAAGGATGGTAGAACCCTGAACCCTGACATAAATAAAATATTTACCCGTGATTTCAAGTTGAATGCTGAATTCCTCTTTTCCAAATCCATTACTTGCGCGACAAGTGTATGTCCCAGAATCCTCTGAAGATAGTTTATTGAGAACGAGGGTCCAAGCTGACCATCTCCACATTTTGTCATTCACAGACTTCCCATCCTTAAAACATAATTTTTTTTTAAATTTAACATGTGTCATTTTACTGTAAAATTGGTTGATGAACTTAAACCTCGTAAAAGGGTAAAATCTAAATTCGTAAAACTACACTACACATGTAATAAAATGGCTTTCTACCAGGTGAATAAGCCAATGAATTTAAATTACATTCATTCATTCATATGTACATGAAGTTACATGGATTTACATCTATTCCAAACTCTGACAAGAGACGTGGCTTCAAATGGAAAAATTAATCTTTTTTAGCCAAAGTGTTAAATTTGAAAGAAAATTAAAATTCAAAATTAGTTTAAAGAAACACACTAATAAGCAGAAAAACATATTCACTCGAATTCATGGTCATTAATGATTTAAAGTTTCAGAAAAAAATATCATACCTTAAACCACGTGACTTTTGAAGCAGAGGACCCTTGGGTATCACATCGAAATCGGATAGTATTTCCGGACGATATGTGAAGAGGTCCTGATTGCTCTAACGTTTCAGACGTAAACACCGGTTTAGTACGCTGATCACTGGAATACGAATCTATTCTTGGATTTATCCAGGTTTCTGAATTTCCATTCTCTAAGTACGCCGCAACATCATCTGGAAATTAAGTAAAGTATCCACAATATAACAGTAAATAATTACTTAACTTTCATCCTTTGTAAATTAGAAATACTTAATTATGTACTTTAAAAATGAAATATAATTTAAGAACAGCAAAAGATGCTCATAAATATTCAAGAAAGTCTAATTATCCTGTTATGACAACTGTATTGATGGCGTTCGACATAATTGGAGTAATAAAATACTGTGTAGGTAGGGGCTCCTTTCATAATTTCATGTATGTACAATATACGATGGATCGGATTTTGCTTGAACGTTCAAAAGAGACCATGCCTTACTGGAGATGCAGATGCTTGAAATCGGTCTCAAGCATTGGCTTTTGTCACCACATCATTTGTCAACTTCACTTAAGACCCACACAATTCGAATCATTTAAAAGACCTCTCCTTTGTTCAACAGCGTTGAAGCTGACAAAGCTAAGTTAAGGTTCGTTTCCCTCCCTTTTGATAACTAATTCGGTTAGAAAAGATATTTAAGTCTGTCCCGCAGCCGTCTTTGTGTCGAAAAAGGGATCCTTCTGTTCATTCGAGCATTATCATTTAAGCAAAATATTGACGATCTTTCTGTATTTGCTCTGCCAGCTATGAACATTTACAATTTTAAACGATCCCAAGAAAATTACAGAAGACGGTCTTCTAAAATGGAACTATTCATAATTTACGAAGGTCTCCCGTTTCTCAATAATTCATAATGATAAAAAGACCGGCGAGGATAATTTGGAATTAGAAGGACACGTTGAGAAAAAGTTATTTCTATTGACATTACCTACATATTATTTTGATGTTTTGTACTGATTTTTTCAATCAAGGACTATGCTATGAGATTATTGTACAGAAGGATGCATTTTTGTTCCATGATCAACGGACTATTCAATTCCAATCCAAAGAGTATCGATTTGACATGAGGAACCTTCATGGAGAATATGAAGCGTTTTCTAATTGGGGTTAGAAGAAGATCCATTCACTGATGGGTTGACCACCTGCACTGACTCAAGGGATTGTTTGGAATTTTTTCTATTGTTTCGTTTTTTGGGACGTAACCTTTCAAAGTATTTCAAAGGGAGAAGGATGACTTGGTAACAATGAGACACGAGCCCTGTCATATTTGTTGCATTCAGTGACAGTATGTAACTCTGCAATGGGTTTTGCATATCCAAACGCCTAAAGCAAAATAAAATATATACGTGTACGTCTCTTTAATGCAAAGTCAACTTTACGTTCCAGACTTTAGGCGAAGAATAATGTTTCATCAGCGCCATTTCCTCTACCATTTGCATCTTACAAAGTTTTAGTTACATTTTTTAATGAAAACTTTCGAAAATAACCAAAGCCGGAAACTAACTTTAAAGCAAAATATCAAAATGAAACGGAAAATTTAAATCGCTGAAGTTTTTCTGTATTGAAAACCGGGTCGAGTTTTGTCAAAAAATGGGATTGATTTTAAATTTAAAAAATGTCTACCATTTAAGAAACTATGCTTCCCTGCGTAATGTCACATTCTTCCGTCCCCCCATTATTGACTTATCATTGTCAACGATAAAACAATGGAACAATGGACAGGCTCAAAGATGTAATTTAACCCGCGTTGTAAGTAACATACTATATGTGTTTCCCTTTAATAGAAACCCTAGGGGAATTTCTAGAACGATGCGTTTTTAAATGACAAAAACAAAGGTGGACAGAAATTTCCGTTTACTTGATGGGTCAACACGAATTACTCTCCTTGAAATAAAGGGTCCCTTTTCGAAGAGACTGTCCAAAGGGGCAAGTTTCTGAGATGTGACGTACCTGAGGTAATATTATTTCTGTAGGTTCTCAAGATCTAATACCTTGATAAATCTCACCAGACATCTTCCCAGAGTTGTCACCTAACAACCTCAAATTTCGAATGACAGTTGGATGGGCAAGAAGTTCATCTCGAGATGGTAAGGATGAGATGACAATAATACACTTAAGTGTGTTGGGGTTCCCTTCAAGATACGAGATATGCATTCCTCGGAATCCTCGGATTTTTCAAGTTGGATTGTACTTTTTTGAAAATGTCTAATTTGGACGAAGGTTCTGGATCGAGATCGAGGCTGCTAGGGACTACAGATTTGGACAAGAAGGAAGCGAAGGCTAAGAAACCATGAGGAGTAAGTCTCGTCTGTATTCTTCAGAGGGTTTCTGGACTTGTGTACGATAAATTATCTTTCACACCATGAGCCGATCCTTCTCTACTATTTTCAATAGTCTCATTCTAATGTTTCCCAAACGAATGTTTCCTCTGTTCTCTTCTACTCCCTATCTTAAATGACATCATTTTCAAAAGTCAAACACGGCTGAGGTAAACATAAAATTTTCCCTTTTCCAGCACAAAGAGAACATTTGCTTATTTAATGAGCAATGAAACAGGGGAGGAAACGGCATTCCAACAAAACACAAAAGACATGGACTCTCATTTGATTGCATCGGGTTGGCATTAAATTCCGTGGTTTATGCCAGTTGGAAATACAATTCGAAAGTTACTCTACGATGATGACGCTTCCTGGTCATTTTGCTGGCCCTGGACTGGAGTCTCGTAAGTTCTGATTAACTATGGCCGACCTGACTGGAGGTAACTGGGAAGATAACCTTTGAGCTACCTTAATAAGCAATTTAAATGAGCTTTTACCTGCAACCACAAGCCGCGTTCTTGCGATTTGTGAGCCGAACCCATTCACTCCTTTGCATTCATAAATGCCCGAATCCTTTGCCAAGACTGAGCGAATCCGTAGGGCTTTGGAACTGACTCGAAACCGGGACCATGCTGCGGTGATAGGCTCTCCATCCTGCACAACCATCAAAAAAATCACACTCAAGAATAAAAACAGGCACACATGGGGTGTCCCATATGGAGAATTTATAAAACATACAAGACTCTCTCATAAATTTCATAATAAGCAGAATCATAATATTACGATCCCAGTTTACTTTCCACCTCAGAACACTGTCCGTGAATTTTTATCAGCTTCGATGACAAGTGTGTAAATTAAACTCACAAGGGAATGTTCTCAGGATGGAATTCGGGAATTGCCTGAAACTTTTTTGGCTAAATCTACAAGTCAAGTGAACAATAAAACCAAAAAAATTAGCTGCCCTAATTGATGTTATCCATGTCAAAAAAATTGATGAACAATGGAGCTGCAAATGAAAACACCGGAATTATTAAACATAATATACGAAAAAATCAAGAAAAAAATTAGAAAAACGAAAATCATAATATTTTGCTTTTATTCCAAGCGGATTTTGAGAAATCGAGGTGGGAAGTGGCCGGATAAGGGGTGTGGCGGCTGTGAGGGAAAAAAAGGGAGCGAGGAAACTGAAATTATTGTGATTTCCTATAGTAACTGCCCGTCTGCTTTAGTGAAAAGTCTCGTTGTGTCGCTATACTATTTTCTGGACTTCTCCTATCTTCACTCAATGTCTTTTTCTACGTCGCGGCATGAAAAGTTTTCTTGTACTGAGCTCGCGCCCTGGCACCCGTTTTGTTCCAACTTCCCACCTCGATTTCTCAAAATCCGCTTGGAATAAAAGCAAAATATTATGATTTTCGTTTTTCTAATTTTTTTCTTGATTTTTTCGTATATTATGTTTAATAATTCCGGTGTTTTCATTTGCAGCTCCATTGTTCATCAATTTTTTTGACATGGATAACATCAATTAGGGCAGCTAATTTTTTTGGTTTTATTGTTCACTTGACTTGTAGATTTAACCAAAAAATTTTCAGGCAATTCCCGAATTCCATCCTGAGAACATTCCCTTGTCAGAGCCATTTAAACTCCTCAACCGTGCTAGGAAAACAAATTTAGGACTCAACTTTATCATCCCGTCTCATCATCAAATCGCTTTACAGTACAATAATCCACTTCCAGCATTTCCCTCATATTTAGATAATTGTCGAATCTCAATTTTTTTGATGCCCTTATGTTTGTATAACTTCTGAGAAGCTATTAATCTCTGGTTATGGAGTCTCTCGGAGCAAAAATTTTCTAAAATATAAAATTGACTCCACGACCAAAGCTGTTTTGACTAAAATCAGAGACAATTTACTGGGAAGAACAAGGAGTCCCCCCTCAGTATGATCCCCTCTGGTTGTATTTAGTTCCCTTTTACTGCTGACTCTGAGAAAAACATTTATTCATCCATCTTTGGTACACTGCAGGGGTCTCCCTTTAAGAACAACTTTTGAGTTTTGAGCTTTTGACTTCAAGTTCAGGAACATAAGGCAGCTGAAGGCTCTTCTCAGATTACAAGAGTTCCTTAAGGCTCTCTCCTCACAACACGAATTCAAATGCACACGGAGTCTAACATGAAACGTATCCTTAACTGCCCTCATCTCAAGGATTTAAAAAACACTTGAGAAATACAAATATTGGATACCATTTGGGCTGAGGCTTGAAAAAGTTTAGCTATTTATAAGTAGGAATAAGAATAATATGGCCGTTTTCATAAAATAAATTCATAAACTCAATCTAAGTAATTATTTTTATGCGTGCATCAAAGGGCCTTATATATGTAGTAGATTAAAAACTATTACCGTAAGGCTAAGACTTCTAATTTTAAGTATGCATTTGATAAAAATAACTCTCGTCTACCATACATAATCTTGATATTATTAAGAATTTTTGTACCACTCATGTGATTTGAATCATATTTAGGCCAACAGCCATTTACTGATTTGAAGTTATACAAATTCCGATTGACCTTTCAACTTTTGAGCACATGATTTAAGAGTTATGATAAACATTGAGTTCCAATAAGTCTCTCCTGTCACAGTTTATAAAAATGAGGACGGAGTAAGCAAGCTCAATATTAATTTTTTGAGAGATAAATGTCTCAAAGGTTCAGTATTGCCATTCAGTTTCGTAACAGTCGTATCACCCTTTTGCTTTAAAATGCGATCTTAAAGTTCATCGCAGTGAGTAAGGTTACAAATAAACTTTTGACTTGAGACAAGAATGTGATCCCCACATCTCATAATTTGTGAGTTGAGTTGAGATTATATGGAATTTAAGACATACAAATTTGCAGCTTCTTCTCGGACTAAAACACGGCTGTCAGATTCAGACATCAAATGTCATTTATAAGGAAGTTAAGGAAGTATCAACTTTACTTTTAAGGCTTTCAAGGTCGAAATCAGAAATCGAATTCATCCTACATACATTTATCGGACAGACACACATGCTTAAAAATTCTGACAAATTGCATATGATTGGCTTACCTTATACCAGTCGATGATTGGGGACGGATCGCCTTCAACCGGACAAGCGACTCGAAACTCCTGTCCAACTCGAACAATCTGAAGTGGCTTGAAGTCCCGTCCCAGTATCTTTGGTGGTCCTGCATTTAATCAGTTTAAGGATTAGAGAAATCTAATGTAAATATTAGTCCGGAACTTGAACTAAAATGCTTGTCATTGGCAGCTGCATCATTCACACCTTAAAAATTATTCCTAAACATAAATACATAATGGTTCTGAAGGAGTCCTTCAGATTATGTCCGTTCTTAACCCCCTTCCTCTAAATCCATCCATACAATTGATCCAAAACTGTAAGCTAACAACTGGCAAGTTTGACTCGATTTAAACTATTAAATTTCAGATTTTGAAATCACATCATTTTGGACATGAGTCTTTCTAACCATGAAAGCAGAAGAAGGATTATCCTTTCGTACAGTCTCCCTAGATTAAAGAATCTAAACAATAATTGTAGAGATTTACTTAACGGTTAGGGAAACGTGACAAATGCTTCCAACCCATCGTCCACCTAACTTTTAGAGTACAAGATTGTCCGATCGGAAATGCAGCAGTGTGTGACAAAAGTTTTTAACACCTCTCTTTTATTCCAAACAAATATTATGTCATGATCAAATAAAAGTACCATTCATCCAGACCTTTTGAGCCGTAACGGAATAATATAGAGTTCCCTATCTCAGATCCCCTCCACTTCAATTAAGTTTACTCTTTGCCTTTCTATCTATTTTTTAAGACATTACTCAATTGAACTTTGACTGCTGTGTGTTCAAAATGACGCCGGATTCTCAAAGTTAAGACTCCAGCTCGTTGAAACTTCCATTTCCCTGCTTATATCCCTATGGATTCCCATTAACTCGATCAATATAATAGGATTTTGATGGGAAGCTAAGGTCAGACACATAAAGTCAATGAAAACGATGAGTACACTCTGGCAGAAGTTTTTACAAGAACGTCTCATAGTAAAAACATGAGCATGTCCGGATTTGAATAGCTCTTTTTGTTCCCCTGTCTCTTCTGAGGGACACATCTCCGTCAGCACAAATGGTTGCATGGACTTAAAAGTCCCATCCAGCAGTTCGACTCTACATTCTAAAACATGATGAGAGATTCCAGATGCCCAATGTTTCAGTTCGTTAGAAAAACAAAGTGTTTTTCATGTCGTTAGCCAGTCAATTCTTTTTACCACTTATTTGCTGACTCTAGATAATTGTAGGGTTTTATTCTGGTTAGTAGAACAACTATTAAAACCAACTACTTCCACCCTTCATTGGCGCATTAAATGTATCCACATCCCGTTGACACAAGCTTCGAGATGAGGGAGAGATACTGCGAGGACCGAGTAGTTTGCTACCATCATCACAAATATTTTCCAAACGTGTCAAGCCCCGTCATATATGTACTTCTTTTATTGCTTCTTGGACGGGACCTGGGAGAGTCCCTTGTTCTTGTTACTGATCAAAGAAGAACCTGAGACATTTAGAAGACATTAATGCCAGTCAAGCTCATCATTTAGCTGGAAGAGTAGTGAGCATTTAGAACCTGTCAACAGTTCTTTCTCCTCCATGCATGTAAGGCTTCAAATAAACTGCAAAGTCAATCTCCTTCAACTCCTGCCTATAAAAATCAACTAATGAAGTCTCCCTTTTTTAGGGAGCTAGAGAGGACCAAATAAATACACATATCCGGCCATGCATAGATCGTTGATAATCGGAGGGACTACTGAATCTAGTTAGGCTTGATGGATCTAGAGTCCGGTTAATCGTTAAAAATAAGGTGTTGCGATCAGAAAAGGAGAGTTTCGAAAGTATTTTGAAGAAAGATTCCTGTCGTATGGAGGATGAACGAGGAGTCTGCTGGTCCTCTCAATTCCCTCCGTATTTCTTTCTCAATCTTGTCTTTCAATCCAAATATCCTGCTGTCAGGGTGGAAACTGCTCAAGTTACACAAACACCTCTCACGCCCATTATTTCAAAATCCGTAAAGAGACATTCAATACGGACGGAGTCAGGATCGTCTTTTTCTCCAACTCTGCCTGCTCGCGTTTTAAGTTTCATCTCGAACCAAAACCCTCGTCGACCCTATACAAGTTCCTCTTTTTTACAGTATCCCCATTATTTTAAAACCAAAAAAGAAGCAGTCTTTAATGTACTCTACTCTGTTACTGATTTACTAGGATAAATAAAGATATATTATGACGAGGAACCGAATCCTAGAAAAATAGTGTATGTCGTCGAATTGCATTAGCTTATAGCTTAATATGGAAATGAAATTAAATTCAATGACTGAAACCACCCCTAACGTACGTATTGTGGTTTTGTGGTCTACCCCGTCCACTCTCAATGCAAACAATCAGAGAGATGGGAAACCAACCCCATAAAATTACTAACTTGCTGGATTGCATTTAATTTATACTGTACATTATTACATCCCGATTAAATCTGATTTATAATAGTGCATGGACGTGGAATATGAGAAGAGTAGGATCTCTGGCCATGAAGATGCAGACTGAGGAAATCGAGATTGACGACTCGAGGTTTTAAAAAACGGAGCAAATTCAAAGCCTCCCTGGTCAGTCTCTGCGTCCTGATTCGAGACAGGACAGATTAAATTCGTTCCTATAATAGGATAATATGTAACGCAGAGTGTGGGATATTATTTTCATGTGATATGATTTTTGAGAAGCCACAAGAGGCTATTTGTCAATCTAGTTGGGTTGCTTGATGTCTGTCGTGTTAGTTCAGATATGTAAGATCATGGACATGGACACAACACGATCCTCCTACTTTTTTACCACTATTACTTGGGTTTGACATGATATGATACTTCTCAAACTTCCAAGTTCGATCAGAGATTCATGGACATGCATAATCTTCAGGAGAGGAGAGGTATCAACGACACTGACATGAAATGGAAGTTCAGTCAGTTGGAGGTTCAGAAATTCTTTATTTAATCGTATTCACCTCCCCGTATTGATTACAACCTTCTCTTTGAGGCTCTTCGAGAGAGTGACAGAACTTTGTAAGCCTTCGTCCAATCATTCTTTTTAATTCAGGTGAAGTTATGATGATAATGAGAACTACGTCGTCCCCTTCAATCCCAAGTTTTAAATCTTGCCTGTCCTTCCGTCGTTTCATGTTTTACTGTCTGTAGAGTTGATTCGTTGAAACTCACCTTCATCGTGTCCAAAAACTAATTTATTCCTTCAACTTTAAGCACCTAACTCAACGTCAGGTATCGATTTCATGTATTTAATGATTAGTTATGAATTCCAAGTGTAAGAGTGACAATCTTTAGCTCAAATCTCTCTAACTATATAAACCGAATTTAGTCTCATCAACGCTCGGAGAATTTATTCTCCTTGCACTGACGGCAGCAAAAGTTCTTGATAAAATAATGACAGAATGTAATAAAAATACGAGGTGTTAGCTTTCTCTTGCTTTTCAAATAGATTGGATATACTGGATTGTTTCTTCAAATCACTTGACTCTATTTTATAGTCCAAGTGTTGGATAATTTTCTTTAAAATAAAACAACAGCTACTTAAATTGCTGAAGATGGCCCACCTGAAACCTTTTGTACGACAATTATCCTTTCTTTCTCATGACAAATGACACTGAGACGGAGACAGAGTGGAAGGTAGAAGTGGAAAGGGTCCTAGAACCCTCCCATTAGGATATATAGGAAAATTAATATGAATAATTGCTTATAGAGAAATGTTGAATGCTCCTTGTTAAATGATAGGAATCAGAGAGGGTCATTCTTCTTGTCTGGACTCAGAACGGCCGTTCCAGAGTCATACTTTTAAAACAGTCCACAGAATCCAGTCGAAAGTCGAATCTAAATCTCAACAGTTCAGACACTCCTGTATCATTTCAACTACCTCGGATGATGATCTGTTTATTATTAAGGACGAGGTGGCCCTATCTGATGTTTGTGTAGGGAAGACAGTAAGGACAACAATAATTCCCAATTGTGGTGCATTGGATTGTGCGTGAGATTGAATAATCGTGATCCCATCACTTCTCAACTGCATCTTCTTAAAAGGTTCATGGATGTTAATATATGAATATTGTATTCAATCCCTTGGAACCCTGCCACATAATATATGATCATTCCAGCATGCATTTCCAATGTAAATACGACAGAGGAATAATTTCTAAATCCCTTCAATAGCCTGTTGAACGAGAGTAGCAGTTTATAGACAGGGGAACGGGAACAGATTCATTATTATTATTACATTATAGCTTCTTTCTAGATAAAAAAAACGATTCAATAAAGAGATTCCTTTCTCCATGCTCGTCTTGTTATTGTTGCCCTTCTAGAGCTCAAGCGTTCCAAAAAATAATATCAGTTTTTTTACCCAAAAGGCTTGGTCCTTATCTGTAGTTATGTACGAGACATTATATATAATCATGGAAAGGGTGTGTGTGCATAGGTAATATTAATGTAATCAGGTTCAGCTCTTCAACTATAAATCCCCGTGTCTTCTTTTCCACGGATGAAGAAGTGAGATTCCTGCTCTGTCAGGATGACACAGCAAGCACAACAACCAACACCATCAATTGTTATCTTGCAGGCGCAGAGATTGTTGATGTTGATCCTTCAGCTCAGTCACACTCGAATTCATTCCAGTACTTCTTCGTTCGAAGAAAGTACTTGATTTCTGAGACACAATCTGTTCCCCAATATCTGCTGTCTACAATTAATCCTGGCTCCAAGCTACTCCATACTCCATGCCAATTTGATCCCGATTTCACAAGGGAAAGAATGGGAGAGAATATGCAATGCTTTGTAAGATGGTTATCTACCTGTACAGTAATACCTAGAGTTACGATATGTAATGTTCTCAAATCCTCTACTGTTTCCTAGTCTAACAATAGGAGACGTCTTGGAAGAATCGGATTGTTTAGATTTCTATGGCGTTTGAAGTAAAGACGTTCCACACTCTGATTTTCAGTCATTGATATTGACTATTCAGTGTGAAGCAGTTCCATTTATAATGAATCCTTACCCTTTGCTAATGCCAGTTAAGCTGTTTACGCGGAATCGAGGAATTAAAGTCCGTACATTACGAGCCAGATTCTACGAATTTGTATAGAGAAGTTTTTTGTAACTATTGTTGAAACTTTTAAGCTCACCTCGGATTGTTGAAGATTGTGAGGAACTAGTCCAGGAACAGAGTAACAAAAAGAGGAAGATCCGTCCTTTCGTCATTGTTTCAATTCGGTTCGAAGATCAGAAAAAATCACCTGTGACCTGTTACAAAACAATAGAAGTTCAGTGGTTGGCTTTGTCACGATTAAATCTAATTTAGTATAAAACCATAACATTATAATTGTATTTCTTAAAGCGTGTGGGTGTACAAGCTCACGGTTTCATATTAGTCAGAGTTTCAGACGTATTATAGAGACAAGTGACTACTTTCATATGGTAAGATTGCATAGGTTTGGTTTGCAGGAACAAATGATGATTAGAGCACAATTTCGGTTCATGTTAGAAACTGGGGGTCATTTCATACTAACTGATGTAAAATCTACTCTTGTTTGTCTTGTCGTAGTTCAGAATGTACACTCTGGTTGGAATTAAAAGCAAAAAAGCGTTTATTTCAGGGGGTTTCAGCAAACCAATGGACAAAATTGTTCAGTAATAAGCCCAAAACTACCTTAAAACATTTCCCGATAACCTAACCAATATTTTTTTTAATATCAGCGTTTCGGGTAAGTAAGGAAACTACATCTAGACTTTTAGCAAAATTTTAAATTAAGAATGGCTGTGTAAATGCAGATTTGATTTCTGGATTGTTTCTTCTAGAGAAATAAAGAACTGATAAACTATTGTATCCATCTATCCCTGTAAATTATTTCTGTTATTCCATTACATAAAATTAAGAGAACTCCAAGAATAGATTAAGACTCAAAGTGTAGTTTTAAGAACAGATAAAACGAATCATATGAATGATGTCAAGACCTCAAGCCTCCAGATTTAAGAAGACGAGAATTTTTAAGACTACAGGGAATGATTACACAGTAACATGTCTCAAATGGATTATTTGAAGAAGAAAGGCTCATGGTGGAGATTTGACTGGCAGCTTCCCGTTTCAGACAACAAAAGGACCCCCCAATTGTGTAAGATCTTTTACAAATAAACTACCTTAAGGGTACACGTTCACGTCTCCAGATTTTATTTACTATCCATAATAATATTTTTCTGTGGTCTTCCACTTTCCTCTCTCCAACTCTATCCCAGTCTTACTCAAATAATCTCAAGAGGAACTTGAACCGTCTCTTTGCCCGAATCTCCAGTAAAATCTTCATTTTATCCAAGAATATTTGCCAGATTAAAGGCCCCAAGACTCGACTGTCCCTTTTAAACGGGGATTGACATTAACTTTTCATCCTACCTTTTCATGATTGACAATAAGAGAGCAGTGGTGGTTTTGTAGTAGAAGAGTCGAGCCTATTGAATTATTCGAGAGGAAAGGCCCTATCTCCGAAGGTTGTTATTATCTTATTAGACTCCGCTTCTTTTTCCCATCGTAAATCTTTCCCGATAATGAAAATGACACGGAGCCATCCTCAGCCCCTAAATTTATTGACCAATTAATTCCATTAAGGGCATGTTTTGATCATTACACCTCCTCCTGTCAAAAACTGACTAATGATAGTAATCTTGATTCAGCCTATCCGTAATTCTACTGCCTTTCTACTCTGCATATTCTAAACATAGGAATTACATTTACAACTTAATAAAACGTAATGAATGCAACTTCTAGGGAACGGGACTGCTGGGATTTGTAACACATTATCGACATGAATTGCCAAGTAATTAAATTAGAGTTGCCACAATCATGTAGACAAAACATAAAGGCTACTGGAGATCATAAGCACGCCATGACAACTTTTATGGTGATATTCCGTAATTTGGATAGAAAGCTGCAGAGGATCGTTTATTTACGATTCCATACCACCACATAAAAACCCCAAGCCTGTCTGAAACCATAATCATAATAAGAAGGAAAAGGATACTATATATAGGAAAATGCAACATCCTGAAAGAATTGTAAAAATCTAGAGATAATGGATACAATATTATATGTAAAACCGGAGTATAAGACTTTAAGGGAAACATACCAGGTTAAAGGCGACCGATTTCCTCGTGGAATCCGTAAAAATCCACAATAAATAAACAATGGTCCACCATCTCCCGTGAAATGGCCATCAAGAACACAATAAAACTTTCCAAGCAAACAAATTAACCGTAGATTATCCTATATCGCTAACCCGAGTCTATTTTGAACTGCAGAACGTCTTGACGTCTTTATCCTCCCATTAGTAGAGACAGAGGACCGTTTGGATTGTACGGAGCAAGGAAGTCCATGAAACCGTGTGCATATCCAAATCCAACCATGCAGTCCACTAATTCACCATACTAATTCCGTGTCAAATCCTTTAACTCCCTGGAACAGTTCGTAACGAGCGGAGTCGGGTTCACAGTAGTTGTCGGTTAAATTAAGCCCTTATCGCGCGGACAATTCCAGAGCGGAAATCAGGACGATGCACCGGTAACGTCTAGAATCAGGATAACCGAGTTACCAGAACTTATTTCTCCCGTCAATGCGATCGCGGGAGTCGAAAGCTACAGAACTTGTTTAATGTTCGGCCGGAGAGAGGGATGATTACGGTATGGAAACTCTCCAAGAACTGAACCGTAAGTTGGAGTGTGGCTCTTGATATATTAGGACTCTCTCGTCTCGATTCTGGATTCTGGTGATCATGAAAGAGAGAGTCCCTCGCGATCCACGCTGCTCTTGAAGAAGTAAAGTTTACTATTCGAAAACTAATCTCTCTAGACACTAGAGCGATTACCCACCCTCACTTACGGAGTTCGTCATATTGGGGTTTCTGTCGTCTTTTTGGTCGGATTATATATTTCTTACCGTCTTGTCGTATAGGAAAAGACTGAGCAGGAGAGGTATTAAGTGGTTTATGAAGGCAGGGTTAACTGCTATAAGAAGTATAATAATGCTGCTTCTACTCGCATCAAGAAATCACAACAGTCTGCCCCTAATATAATAACATGGTTGTACACCTCCAGTCCCTATCTGCCCTTCACTTAAAGACGACTTAGTAATTGATTGTCACACTGAGAAAATACCCTTCAGGGAGAATAATAAGGGAAAAGACACATAAAAGATGGTTTAATAGTTTTGCTACATGGTCTTCCCTTTTCCTTGTCAACTGGCAGAGTAGCACCACCACCACCATCCCATTTGGACCCTGTGACAAGGGACATGGTTCCAGGATGGGACAGTTCTAAAATCGATGCATATAAAACTTCTCGTATCTGAGGAGCAGGATCTCTTTAAGTGTCATTTCTTAAGGAGGAATGGCTCTAAATATTTTCCCTGTCCCCTGTGATCTTCTCTTTTGTACGTCTCTAGATGAGTTTGTGTAACCAAGGGATCCCCCTTCGGTTACTGTTCAATTTGAGGGAGACCCTTAACTATTTCCACATCATCCTTCTACGACGACGACACTAACTCCTTACGATCGTCATTCCTTTTGAATTTATTTCACTGGCTTAGAGATTTATCTCTTATTATCTATTTACTTAGAGAACGAGGGGACAAAATCTCTGATCTTTCACTTCATATGGACTATATCTGCTCAGTTTCCATCTTCAGGAACATTATTCTTCTCCATCTCTGTCAGATCTCCCAAGAAGGGCACTTCTGTTGTTTCAATCCTCAAGATTTACTACGTCTGCTCCAACACTTTTATGACACCTTGGGTACTTTTATTTACTCCTTGCCCTTTCATTCCTCAATCCCAAGCCCTATACACATATTAGACCCTCTTGGACTTTTATTTAAATTCTCGCTTGGCCATTAACAAATCTACAAGAAACACAAAGAAAAGCGTGTGCTCAGTTAGAGAAACGGAATCCCGAGCTGTACTAAATGACCTATGTGACATTTCCCAGCAAATTCGACCATTCTGACGCTTAGTAATAATATATTATTAGAGAGTCCAGGGATTTGGTTATAAACATTGTCACACTTTGTGATTAGAATAACAAGTAGTACAGGCTCTTGTTAGTTCGCACCAGTGTGTTGTTCCACCGATTCATAACCCTTGGAGACTGCTATATAATCCACACCTCTCCAGTTATACTTACACAAACATATTCTAGAAATAATATCTTATTATTATGCAAGGCAAAGAAGTAAGAAATGCTCTAAAAATCCGCGCATCAGGGGACAATTTTATTCAACTTCTGTCCTAATATCTCTTTATTTCCATATGCGACTCGGGATGATAAAAGAGACAGCTCTTCTTCCTTCCACATCTTCATGGATGGACAGGGTCATAATTATTGAATTTTTATTATTAAGACAGAATCTAATTTAGCAAAGATGGTTATAAAATATAGCTGGAATATACGTTGGCCCATCTGTACCATACGACGAAGGGTTCCTATGGCGTATGGAGATCTTGAGAAATGAAAAAAAGAGTCAATAATATTCAATGATTAACCGAGCTTGTGTACCTGTTTGGGATTGGGACTTGAGGAATGGATAAATGGACCTAAACAAGATGACATGGCTATTGTTTGCTTAAGTATTTCTTTTACCTTCCCATCGTTTAATTCCAATTGCTTTTGACTAACACCTCAACCTCTCCTGCTCTCAATCACCATTGTCAGTTCTGTATTCAGAAACCCATTATGTCGATTCCCATTAGATATTTAGGAAATGGATGGGAATAATATATTATAATGGAACATCTTGAATTGTTATCTTATGCTTCTTCAAGTGTTCAAGCGTTCAAGTCCAGCATGTCTCTATCTCCATCCGTCTTCCTTAAAAGTCATGTCATGCTCCTTCGCATTTTCAGTTTGGACTAATTTTTTGGGGGTAAATGTGTGCAGTTGTCTTGCGAGAAAGTCAGTTCGGCTTAAGATGTCCGTTACAAGTCATTTTCTTTCACCTGAATTATTGAATCGTCGAACAGGTTAGCTGTCTAAATATGAAGTGCACTAGTAAATAAGGGGTACTTATGACACTAGGAAAGATCGGCGTTTTTACTAAGACTGTGTCGAGAGCATCCGTAAGTAAGCACACCAACTGATAGAGCACACAGAAATGTAACTATATATAAAAAAAATTAAAATTAAACAATTGCTAGGACAGTTACAAGTCATTTGTTAGCTTTTGGGTCTTTGTGACTTAATGGAGTCAGCCCAGGCAGACGACCCTCACATAACTTGAAAGAGAAGAGGAGTTAAATTCATAATCATTAGTTGTTCTGTCCTTATACAATGGCCAATGGCCAAGGAATATAATTTTATAGTATAAGAAATGAAGGCAGTTAAAAGGTTAAAACCAATATTTGTGTGCTTATGCTTAGGACAAGGAACACGTTAAATGGACATACTTTATTTGTCAACGTGGATAAGACGAAGGTATTTTCTATATTCCATAGATACTATTTTATACTATCTAGAAAAACTTCAATATACGAAAGTAGACATGATAAAGTTGAGTAAAAAATGTCTCCAGGTTTGACAGGTGATACTTATTACTTAGTTAGGTGAACAAGGTCTGGCACCAACAAAACTCCCTCTCATCATGTGGTGTCAAATTTTAATGTTTTATTTTACACCTCAAATATTGAAAGGGTCCACACCTGGACAGACTGCAACACTAGTCTAGCTCTCTTTATTTTTTTAGGTTTCCATAATTTTATTTTAAACTATTCGAGTTTCAACAGTTGATAGTGATATAATATATTTTCCAGACTGATAAAAATGCAAAAAAAAACCAACCGGATACTGGTGGAATATTAGAAATCTCAATACTTATTTTTATGCCTACAATTGTTATTTTTACGGACCACATATTATCCTCATACGCATGATGAGTTGTGTAAATTGAAGATTTAAGTTTATAATTCCAAGTCTCAAGTTGAAATGTTAATTCTCGACCCAATATTCGTGTCAAAAACTCAAATAAACTGACAGATTTTTTTGTAATGCATTCATTAATTTAATTGCATGACTTTACAATGGAATACGAATAAATTGCGGGGATAGTTTTTTCAATCAGTATAAGATGCATGGAAATTAAGACAACATTTTTAAGAAGTTATTGGATCTGAACCGACGATTTCTTTTAGTTTTTTCCTCAATTAAAAATGAATGAAATTAAAATTTTATATAATATTAAAACCAAACTTTTAAAGGTATCTGGCCTCGGGGTCAGGCTTGGTAATATAATCTGGAAGGGATTCATTTTGCAGGGTGGGGTTTTATTTTTTAGCCCATCAAAATGTGGGGATGTAATTCGGGAATAACGGTAGTTTTACTACGTGCTACATTATTTGGCATACATCGATCGCCCCGATATATTCGTGATTCGAAGAAATATCATTTGCGATTTCATCAGTCAGTTCTAATTGAAAGTTTGGAAACTGCTTTAATTCTTGCGTTCGAGAATTATTCAGGCTTGTTCCATTTGCAGAGTTGGGCTGGAGGTAGCCTTTCATACTTTGAGACTTTGACGCATTCATGGAAGGTTAGAGTTGGAGTGGAGTTGTATAAGCTGCTGATGGAACCTTTTTTCCATGTCCAATCTCCGGTCACTTAATTCTCGAAAATTGCTCGAATTTGTCTCTGTATCCCCTAACTGGGGGATATCCATGGGACATCCCATAGACATCGATGAATGTTGCTTTCTTAGACTTCATCTGCATTCTTACGATCCGAAATACGACTACAAATGTTCAATAACCGATTTTTATCCGTTTTCGCATGTCGCAATCTCTTTCCCCTTGCTTCTAGCTTATTTGAATTTTTGGTTAGTCGTATGTCCGATCCGATAGCTATTAATTACTCAACGGCAACAGAATGATTTTTACTCATTAAAATAGTGGTGTCAATACTGCCAATGTCCCATATGGGATGGTCCCAAAGGTTAGAACAACATATGCCTGGCTAAGGTCCTGAGTATTTTTTAGTCTTATCAAAAGGAATTCAAACTGTATAGTGTGTAATCTTTGATATGTAAGACTCTAAATCTGTAAAAACAAAATGCTTCGTTTATCCAACTTAAAACAAATATTAACGAGTTTTGAAGCCATAATAATATTTCTGGAACCGGTTGGAGTTCCAATTCCATTTGATATATTTTAAATTTTTCAGAGTATGCCTAATGAATGTCTGCATATCGGATATCGAACAAAAATGAGCTCCAATTTTATTCGCAACCATGTAATAACTTATCTTTGAACATTTCGTCCAGCGTGGTCCAAGCTACGATTTCGGAAACTGAAAGCACTCTTGTCGCACCATTGAATCAATTAGTTAAATTAAATAATTTGATGAAGACGTAATGATTGACACTAACCGACTCCATTAAAAATTCCTATTTAGTCAAATAACATCGTACGATAGGAGTAAGATAAGAAGTGAATAACGATAATATGTGATAATCACAGTAAGTGGAATACTAACCTGATTGTGTTAATATTATAGGAGAGGTAATGGTTAGTTAATTGGGTTGGTTGAATTAGGTGTGGTTGGGTTTTTTAACCAATTTAAACTCCCGTCGCCAAATCCATATGCATAAAAGACAGTAATCCGACTAAGAAAACTACCAGAACTAAAAAAAATATCATTACTTAACTAACCTTACATGACAATTTAAAATTAATTTTCGTTCCAACGAAACTATTATTGCCAATTTAAAACTTTAGCGATCGTCTAAACAGCTCTAAATTCGTTTAAAGTTTGTCACTAATAATTGTAAACCTCGAAACCGAATCCATTCATGGAGATTTGTGCAAATTAAAAAATTAAGTCAATAGGAGTTTAGTAAAATTATTAGTTCCTCTGACTCTGAATTTATTCGAAAATTGTAGTTTTAGACCTTGGCTTTAAATTCTAGACTTTCTAAGAGGTTTGAAATTGGATATCTTAAAACTAAAACCCAAGAGCAAACGCAATAAGTTCGAATGTATGGACCCCTTATTGTGGCAGTGTACTCTAAAAATTTAAGCATTTAAAAAAATCAAGTCTTTTTTCATTCTTTTGAAAGCACCTCAAGTTAGAATTATCTTTCTAGTTATATTTTATTTTTTACATTTTTCTCCCTGAGCTTCTCGACACCGCAACGGCAGTACCGACTCTCAAAAGTTGCTCGTAATTTTATATGAATTTTCAAGGACTCCTAATTTCCCCTCAATTCAGTTTCAGTCATTCAGTGTCACTCTTGACTCCTGAAGAAAAATAAATTTCGCAAGTTCTACTCTGTTGTGCCATTATTGCTTAACCTTTATGACACTCGAATAATCCTGTTCAAAGTATCCGACGGAGGTTGTTTCGTATGAAAACATTTTATACTTGCCAATAATATTGCCAACAAGGAAAAACCGGCAATGTTTCCTCCTTAAAATAGACAATTATCCATCTATTATAGCTTACAAAACGCTTTCATATCATTCACGAAAATATAATTTCATAAAAACAACTTCCTCGTACCCGTCGCGTCGTATGTATAACGCTGGCTGTGTAAGCGTACGAAGGTAGAATACGTTCTAAAAAATGAAAATGAATACCGTGTAATTTCCATTATTTAGCAATTTAAATTCTAAAAAATATCCTCCTGATATCTCACAATAAATTTTAGTGTCTCAATGTCTCATGTATTGCAGCTACACAATTAAACTTTTGTACTATTCGATTCCTGTTATTTCAATAATACGATCATAAATTTAACTCATATTCATATCCTCGTCTTTGCTTCTATCCAGTCTATCCTTACGCTTAAAATAAAAATGCGAAATCATATCCAGTTCTTTTTAATGCTGAGAAAATAGAAGCTATGGAACTGTAAAATTGTAATTGGCCAAGAAATGGAGTTACATTTCCATGATATAAAATATAAGGGTGTAGTTTACACAAGTTAGAATGATATGCTTTTATCTGGTGTCTCGAGTCGACTTCTAAGTTGTTAGTTGTAAGACAGGATGAAGAAGAACATTGCGAAAGAATAGATTTTTTTCCTAAAACATCATATCTGACCGACTCGAAGATTCAAACTTGATTCAGTAGCTTGAGGCAACTCTTTTGAAGAAGTTTACAGCCCTTCTGCTCTCTAACCATTTTCCATTCCAAAAACACAACATTCCCGATTCCTCTGCTTTCAAATCTCACGAGACTTCAACTGTCATTACAATTAAATCACCGAACAACCGAATCTCCTTTAACAGTTTTATATTTGTCCATTTCAATAAGAATTTAGAGCATAAGTTTTCATAGATCATAACAGAGTACCGTACCGTATAAACATTATGAGTAATTCACATGGAGATGGATCCGATGAGGTTGTGATTTTGTCTGCGGTACGGACCCCTATAGGTGAGGAGTCATTTTAAATATTAAATATTGATCCGAGATTATATTATCAATTATCAATTATTACCAGTAAAATATAAGCTGTCAACTTTAAGTTTGTTTTATTTGACATTGAATGGTAGATTTGTCGATTTTAATTGAATTGGTGGAATTTGAAATTCAATACTACTTGTTAAAGTTATGGTTTACTGGATATTAAATATTGATTTTACGTATTTTGAATTTGAATAGGTTCCTTTTGTGGATCTCTGTCTACAATCAAAGCACATGACCTCGGATCAAAATGTATCAAAGAAGCGGTGTCGAGGGCAGGGATTTCTCCAGATCAAGTTTCAGAACTGATTTTTGGACAGGTATTTCATACTTTCAAGTTAAACCCAAATTAATAATGTGACCTTCGTCCATCAACAAACATAATTTACTAATTTAATACATCTACAGGTCCTGACTGCCGGACAAGGACAAAATCCTGTAAGACAAGCATCTGTCAATGCTGGACTGCCTTATTCAGTACCAGCTACAATGGTTAACATGCTATGCGGCTCAGGTTTGAGGTATAAATAACGGCATTTTTTTATTATTTTTTTTTTACTTATAACAGCGTTATTTGTACTAACTTCTCCGTAATAATACTATTAATTAAATCCATTTGATCTGTATTCTAGGTCTGTTATAATGGGAGCTCAGGCTATAAAATTGGGAGATGCTAAGGTAGTTGTCGCTGGAGGACAAGAATCGATGAGTCAAGCTCAGCATTCAGCTCATTTAAGAACTGGTATTAAAATGGGGAATGGCTCTTTGGTCGACACAATGATTACCGATGGCCTAACCGATGCCTTTACAAATATACACATGGGGATAACCGGTAAAATGAGTAGATTACGGACAATCAATAAACTCACTACCTGATGAAATTATTCGTAGCATATTCATTGTATTTTTAATCTAGCGGAGAACGTTGCGGTTAAGTATAACATAACACGAGCTGATCAAGATGCATTTGCACTAAGTTCCCAACAAAAAGCTGGAGCTGCACTGAAGGCAGGGCACTTCAAAAATGAGATAGTGTCCGTGACCGTTCCAGGTAGAAAGGGGGCGGTGGAAGTGGACACAGACGAATTTCCGAAACCTGAAACTACTGAGGAGTCGCTAAAGAATCTTCGTCCAGCTTTCATCAGAGATTCAAGTGGTACAGTCACAGCTGGCAATGCATCTGGAATTAATGACGGAGCAGCAGCTATAGTTCTGGCATCACAATCATTTGCTAAATCACTGGGGGCAAAACCCTTAGCCCGGATTGTTGCGTATGCCAGCTCAGGCGTAGACCCAACTATAATGGGGATTGGCCCAATTCCAGCAGTTCAAGCTGCAGTAATATTTCGATTTTCATATCAACTAATTATTAATATTTATATTGATATATGCCGCTCTTATATATTATTTTAAAAAATAATTTTTAAATATTCTTAGTTGGAGAAGGCAGGGTGGAAAGTCGAAGATGTAGATCTTTTTGAACTAAATGAAGCGTTCGCTTCTCAGTCGCTTGCAGTGGTGAAAGGGCTTGGGATTCAACCTTCTAAAGTTAATGTAAACGGAGGAGCAATTGCTTTAGGACATCCGATTGGTGCATCAGGAGGACGCGTGTTGGTTACTTTACTGCATGCCCTGAAGAGAACCGGAGGTAAAAGGGGTGTCGCTGCCCTTTGTATTGGAGGAGGAATGGGAGTTGCTATCTGTGTGGAAACTTGTTAATATTTTAAGAATGTATGAAGTGTTCCAATCCCACTCATGAACAAAGACAATAATTATTGGTGTCAAAAAGAGGCATTTTCCGACATCAGTGATAAATAGATATTAGATGGGCATGGTTAAGATATGAAATTTCATAAGTTTTGCCTTATAAACATTGTGACTAAATTAGCAGCGGTGCTATTTGAGCGGATAAACTATTTTAATAAGTAACTTTTAACGTTGTATGCATATTTTTGTAAATATCGAAGTTAAGATGCCATCAATAAACTGTGCTAAACGAATGCCTGATAAAATTAGTACATAAGTACTTGCCATTTTATTTACCAAAAGAAAAATTAATCGATACTTGAAAAAGGAAAGCGCGCAAAACTACGGACCCTTTTAAACAACACTAGTCAGAAATGAATAGATTTCACACAGTCACTAACTAACACAGAGCTAGGATTTCATTACTAAAATTATTTGAATAATTAATGAGATAATTTCAGTACGTCGTGGTGAGTTTCCTTTAGCAACCGGGTAATGTTGGAGGGAAATCAAACTTGGATTTCACATAACGATGACGGTGTAAAAACTTCGCAACACTTAAAGCCACCTTGTCTGGCGCATCTTCATGAATACAATGCCCAACTTGATGGAATATTTCCATTTGGAACGATCCTTGCATCTGACCTACAGTCAATGTTGTATCCAAACGATCAACGCCGGCGAGCATCAACAGTTTGGGGGATTTCACACACAGAAATCTATACAAAATTTCAAGTTTTATTGGTTTTAATAAATAATATAAAGTCATATGTAAACCGTTACTAGATACTGAAAAAGAAATTAATTCCTATTAAAGTCAAAAGTAACACATATAAATAGTTCTTACTTCTTTGATAATCCCTGAAACCAACCCCGCCAATATGGCTCTGTTTTGGACAAGTCTATTCTCCAAACAACATTGGTTCTCTGAACAAATATAAGGTTTGTAAGACACTATGTATAGTTAGATAGGCAAGACAACGGATTTATAAATATACTTACGCCATAAGGTGAAACTATTGGATTTCTTGTCAATACTCTAATTTTATTTTCGAATCCATCTAACTTCAATTCAATCCAGGGTGTCGGTTGCCTGGTCAAATTATCTGAATTATCAGATTTTTGCACCTCATGAGGTGGAAGAAACTCCGTATGATTTTTGAGATGTAACTGGCCAGTAACGGATATTCTAGCAGCCTGAACATTTTTCGTTTGACCAGCTCGAAGACTAAAATATAATTAAAGACGCCATTAGTTAACTGAAAGTGGAATAATGTTGTGAAGATGTATTATTTGTTCAATGAAGAACAAAACTATTTGCATTGAATTTAAATGTCAAATCGAATCAAACTGTGAAAAAAACTCACCAATACAATATTGCGTTTGACATGTTTGGAAACTCTTTCGGGCGACCGCGGAGATATGAGTGCATTGAGCTGAGGGCTTGCATAGCAGACCCTTCCACGACATCCAACACAATAACACCAGCCAGATTCACGTCTTTATTGATATTTAAACTGAGACCCACGTTGATTGCTAAAGCTCCTCCTAAAGAATGACCCACAATAACCAATTTCCGGTTTCCTAAATTTATAGGTCCGGTCTGCATCCACGTAATGGCGTCCAAAATGTCCCTGCAAAACCACAACATTGCTTAAAACGCTGAAACTAGAATGAATTTACAGCAACAGATTAAATGCTTACTGCGTTAAAGTCTCGAGGGACAAGTCCGTTTCATCCTTACACTCTGATTCTCCATGTCCTCTTAGATCTAAACAACCATACTCAGCCTCAATAAGCTTGCTGAGTTCAACAATCATAGGAGCCCAAGTCAGTCCAGAGTATCCACCACCATGCAACATTAGAAGATATGTCAAGTCCTCTAATTTATGGTCTTGTCCTGGAAATGATTCTTGCTCGGCACTGTTAGCCGTGTACAGGCACAAACTGTCTTCATTTCTGATCTTGACTTCGTAAGCCTCCGAGAAGTAGTCCCACCAAACACCAGGCATAAATAAATCGGCACTAACATTCGTGTAACAACATGAATTTAAAAATTTATTAATATGCAATGACAACGATTAGAAACGATAACGAATATTTGCAGTTGCCAAAAATGATTTTACTACTACTACGAGGCGGGGGCGACTCAAAACTAAGTAATAATTACCAGTTAACACTTGTTGAGTCTAACTCAACCAGCTTGTCGGTTGAGGTAGTCTCAACAAAGTTAGCACAACACTCCAGTTCACAGTTGAGTGACTCAATACAACATTCAGAATCAGAGATATTTATGCAAGGACAAGGAAAACTCGAAATAAATATCAAAAATACAAAATATCAAAAATCCCAATCAAGGCAAAGGTCAGAAGGCAATGAATGAAATAGGTATACAAGTCAGTACAATCTCAATGCACAATGTTAAATGTGCAATGTATGTATAATTTCGAAACATCAAACATGAAATACAAAATAGTGAATAGAGAATGGAGTATGGAGAACATACCTGCTGTTATTAAATGGTTGGAACGTAGTTTCCATTTCCATGTTACTATCTATTTCCAGAATGGAATGAAATTAATGAATATTTCCGACAACTCACAATTCAAGTGAGAAATCCCAATTTTTAGAAGGTGGACCGGAATCTGCGATGCGGCGGAAGTCAAAAGTTTGAAGGGTGAAGTGGACAGCGAAAGAAAGAAATGCGAAATGTCTTTTGTCTTTATTATTTTTTTTAAACCCGCAAAACAAAAAAACGAACGTAAATTTACCGCTTTATTGAATATTATAGGTATGGTACAGAATTACAGAATGCCGAGACTCTGACATAGAAAATCCATATCAAATAAGTGTGTTCGTACTTTTTTTGAGTTTAGATTTTAGATTAATGATTAATTATAATTACACAATATATTACAAACAAACCTTCTTTCTTCGTTGTTGTTCAGTAGTTCAATCAAGACTGGGAAAGTGGGGGAGCCGGAAGGGGTAATTATCATGGAAATGCACACACTAAAACAGCAAAGAGGCAACAATGGTTTTGAGAAAAAAATTAAAGAAATTGTCATATGAAAACTCGCAAATCGTTAGAGAGATTTTAAAAATCATAAAATCTTAGACAAAGATCATACATTCTGTAGTATTATAAATTACGTTCGTTTGTCGGTGCAAACTTGCATACCATGTGCAAACAGAGTCCTAGTCCTAATCCCTAATTGAATTGATGGCACCGTACCGTGGATCTCTATATCTATATAGTTGATCTCCCTCATAATATCATATCCCGTATTTTTGGAGCTCGATAAAGACTGGGTTTATTTGATGATTTATTTCTAGATTTAGCGTCATTGCTGGTGATAATTTCATGGCTTCAGATGAAGACATTTTATGACTATGATTAACTTCAGGCAGACTTAAACGGCAGCTAAAACAACCTTTCCAATTTCCATCATCAGTTTGATCATTGATCTTCGAGGACTTCCCAATAGGATTACAAAAACCCAAGTACATATAAAAGCACGTTTGTCCTTGCATTTTAGGGTTCATGAACTAATCTTTAGATATTCAAGGGATAAAGATAGTACGACAGAATAAAGTTTTTACCGAAGGGACGTACGATTGATTGCATAGAGGGTCCAATAATTGTACTGTAAAATTGTTGGTATCATATTCTCTAATTCAATTAAGTGATCAGACATTAGGGATATTTTTACCTTTTTTTTTATTTTCGACTAACAATTTAGCATTAAAGTGATTGAACCTATATCTAATCCAGCTGAAAATACAAATATGTCAATACCCTCGACCATCTCTTTTACAATGAAACTATTTTAAACGCGAGAGAGAGCAGTTAAAGTGATGAGGCGATTATGCTAGAGGACTAGAGCTGAGCGTTTTTTGCAGGGGCGCTTTTTACACGGAGCGTTTTGATCGGGCGCTTTTTGCCCTCGCAATCTTTAACTCAAGTCAAACGTTATTGAAATTGTAGTACATACTTCATTTATTATGACACTGCTCCCTTTCACATTTTTTTCTCTCAGCAATTAGACGTAAATTGAATACCAAACTATAAATTGACTATTACAATCGGCTTTGTTTAGTCACGCCCATCGAGAGTCCCGATGCGATGGGCGTGACTAAACAACTAACGTCCCGTTTCTGGACACCGACACACAGCACGTCGTAATAAAAAAGTTATAACTTGCAACTAAAAAAAGTTAAAAGTTATAACTTAGTTTGTTAGTTTCATTATATATAGCCGTTCCATTTTCGTTTACGAATGATTTGTCTAAAATGATCAAAGCAGTGCATATTGCGTACACATGCACGTGTTAATGAAAGAAATGAAAAAAATTTAAAAAAATTGTTTAAATTAAAAACATCGGATTTCTTGAAATAATCATAAGAATTTTTAACCCTCCATCAGCGTAAAACCAAGGGTACTAAATGAAATCAAAATACACTTCCAAATCTAAAACATAATATTCTGTGAATCTCGAAAGAATCCGCTTATCCATTACGAAATTGTACCAATACAATCAGAAAGGTCAATATCACTGACAGGAGCTGAAATATATTTATAAAACCATATGAAAAACAATGTAAATATTTGTATCAAAATTTTTAATTCGAATTTTACCGAAGTAACCATTTTTCGATCAAGGGTAAAGAAAGAGCCTGTTTAAAAGTCAATAAAATATTTAATCAACTTCAGCGATGCATACATATTGTAGTTCTGATTCTGATCAAAACAAAAATAAATATAGAGTCATAGTTATACATACCTGGTTGGATAGAGATCGGATTACATGTCATTGACACGGTCAAATACTTGACCTGCAAGTTATTTAGGAAAAGCAAATTAGCTAAAGTAATTTCTGGATTAGTTAATCGTAGTTCATTTACATATTGCATGTAACCTTTAGTCTCATATCATCATTTAAACGATGATGAGGGATTCTGCAAATCCGATCAAGAATAACTATCGATTCCGCCACGAGGGAATTGGCATCGGAACCAAGATTAAAAACTGATTTCAAGAAAAACACGACCGGAAGTAGTACTGAAAATGCATCATAAATTTTATCGAGTCCAAAATAACTGAGACACATGAAGGAATATCCAAGCAACGAAGCCGCAGCCGATCCGATTTGAAAAATTAGATGTATTCCGTAAAATTCATTGTAAGCTTTGAGAATGTCCTGGATCCTATAGTAGTTGTCGATACAAACACCCAATCGCTCATTGACACTCGTCGACAACTGGTTCTGGATACCTGAAGGCTTGTAGACGCTAGCATTTTCTATCGTCACATGGACAGGTTTCAATGATGAATTGGTGTCAAAAACCCGGAAAATGTCCTCAATTTCGTCAGATATCATCCTCAAGCATCCCTTGCATATTCTCAGAGGAAATGTATACCAGATTAGTATCAACGGATGCATGAACCAAATCATTGACCAGACCGTTGTTAAAACAAAGAATACAACATCCATTGTGGTCCGCAGTTCAATCGTCCACGTTATAGCCAAGGACAGATGTGGAATTATGCGCAATACGATAAAACCGCTTAGGATTATTGACAGGTCACAGATAATCCGTCGATTGCATTCTCTTTTGATGCGTAGAAAAATGGCAGAGTGATTCGAATCTGTCAGATTGATTACGAATTTTCCGGAACGATCACTTGACGATATCTGATCAAGATTTTTGCACATTTTCTTCCAAAAAACCAACGTAGACTTTGCAATGACCAGGCCAATAACTCTTTGTGATAATATGAGAATGGCTGTAAATATTCCTGTCACTTCAGAGGCTAGGGACTCAACCTCATTCTTGATTAGCGGACTGATCGCCTGACCATTTGAAGTTCGATAAAACCACATGTTTGATACACCAAGAAGGCCAATTATAACTATAAATGAAATCAGAAATGGAGCGCTGAAAACTTTAAGTTGGAGATTCGAATTATGTTTCTTATTCTTAGGCGAGGAATCTACGGTTGCTGAAACGGTTAGTGGCAAATTGCCAACGCATTGTTGGAACTTGATTATTACATGTCCAATTTCAAGGAGGGATTGTTCCACGTCGGATCCGGATGCTGGAGTTAGGTTGCAAACAGCAAAATTGTGGAGATTCGGATACAATTTAACAAACATTTTGAATATATTATAGTTGTAAGGGGTCGAAAAATTAAAAAAGATGATAATAATCTCAGTCTGTTACATTTTATATTTTTAAAGGTTAACATAAGCCAAAAGAAAACGACTACTACTCTAAACTTCCTCGACAGAATTATGTTTCCGATTTCAGACCCAAAGCAAACCAAGGCACTTTATTGCACTTGTCATACAACATTACTGTTTTGGTGTTAGCATTAGCACTGACTGTTGTTGGCTTAATTTGGGTCGATCCCAATTTCTCAAAAATTGGTTATCAAGTAATCCTTTCAACCTTCAACCATGAAATCGATTTATTTTTTATTCTAATGATAGTGAATTCGACTAATTAGTCCTTTACTCATTCTTACTTCCTTTGTCAAACAAAGCATTACCGAAGTCCCTACTCATGTCGAAAGGGTAAAAACATGCAGCCTGCAGACTACCAGGTACACAAGTATTATTAATTAGTTAAAATATTACTCTTTTTACGTCTATGAATAAGTATGTGCATGTACTTTTGAAGAATTATATCACCCCGGTGGGGTTCAATATTTTATAAAATTGATGACGACACCGTTAATTATCACCGTTTTCCATGGTCGAATGAAATGATTATTTCCAGTCTTGGTCATTTGCGATCTTAATGAAATGTACTAAATAAAACTATCCTTCGTCATGGGGCATGGGCCCACATACATTATTTTATAGGTTGCCCGCATTTTTAGAGTCATTTTTGTTATTACTGTGGGGCTCCTTTATATTGTTTAATCCTTCTGAAGGGTTATGTTAAGGGTTGTATTTTGGGTGCTTTCAAAGCCGAAATTTGTGGCATTTGTGTCGTCATCGTCTCGATGTGTCGTAATAAGATGTAATCAATAAACCCAAACCAAATATATAGGTGTTCTATAAATATTTTCCTCTATTTATATTTTATAAATTAGTCTAAAATTCATTACAAGTATGCAAAAGCTAAACCCTGAAAAATATGCAAAATAATCATTCACCCTACAAAGTCTTGTGAATTTATGCACCCAAACATATTTGTAGCCTCGCATCAGTCCTGTTCATATCGTTGATATGAAAGACGGTACTTTACTAATTGCAATTACAACCTATAGAACGTGAGGCTTTAATCTTTCATAATTTCCATAAATAACAAGAATTAGCCTAATTGGGAACAATAATCATAATAAAAGCATTTATTTGCAGATTGTAGAAATTCCAGTTTGCAGTTTACACAGTCGTGTATTTGTTTATCCAAATGAAAAACTACACAGTTTTTCTTATTATATTATATTTTTATTATTATCTTTCTCATAAAATTTTTAATTTATTCGTCAAGTTAGAGTTCGGATTTGCAAAAAAGCTACAAGGAAAAAGATTTTGATACCCCGATCCAGACACCTGAAAAGACAGTCAAATAAAATACATGCAAAATATGCATAAAATATTGAATATGCAAAATCAGCAAAACATTGACGATTCTTCTAACAGGTGCAGGTACTTATCTTTAGATTTAATCATCATCAAATTTGACTCCCTACAGCTTCATTAAGGATTTGCATGGCATAAAAGCGCATGGTTTTGCAAACTACGATTCTTTCTCTACTTTTTTAGACCTCTGCATTCTGCATACTCGGGACATTCTTACATTCATCCGTTCCAATTCCAACAAATCCACAACGTCTCTGCCCGTTTCGAATATTCGAAACCTAGGACGTGATGCTTCCAGTCCAGTACCTTTTTAAATCGTTGCATGTGAAAATGCAAAAAACTGGCAGTGTCAGTTTCATTCCCAATTCTTCCAAATTCTGTTGTACGGTTTGGAGACAAAGGAATTTAGGAAGGGTTTCTCCTGAATGCAAGTGGCACGAGAGATGCCGTGGTTCACATTCTGTCTCTGTCTCAGGGTTTTTTCCTCCGTCCCTCTAACATTAGCAGGAGAGTGAGGCGAGATCCCTTGTGCACTTCTTCTTGCTCACAGAAACTTTGTCTCTCAATGAAATTGTAGCGCTACTCACACAAGCACTACTTCTGTTCTGTCTCTCTCAACTAAACTTCTCAGCATTCGGCATTGATTGAGGAATTAGTTAGAGGAATTCCGTACGTGAGAAAGAACGTAAGTCATCTCCTTCACCCTTTTGTTCATTGTTACTGGAAGGAGTCATTAATTATTCATCATTGTCCCGGAAGTTGTTCTGGTCAGGCAAGGGACGAGGTTCGTCAAGACAAGAAGAAGAAGACTTCAGGGCCGAGCGAGAGGACGGACCTTTGGACGTAGATATAGTGTATAGAGACTTTGAATGGATCAGAGTCAGACAATTCAATTCCCCAGCGTGTAAAAGTGCTGGCCTAGCTGAGCCAAAAAAAGCCAGGGTCAGCTGAGCTTTTTGAGTTGGGTTTGTTGGCTCGATTACGAGACGAAGTGAGACTATTATAGAAGAAGAGGAGTGAAGTGAGTCGGCCGTGCAGTGTGCAGTAGTAAGTTTTAGTGAGAAATCTCAGTTCAGTCCTCCCAGCAGCCGAGTGCAGAGAGAAAGAGTGAATGAATGGTGAACGCAGGGGACGACCGGATTATTTATCGTAATTTGTAGTTTTTTGAAAAGGCAGAATTTTTGTGGAATTAGTGAGAAGGAGGAAGGAGGACTCGGGATTTTGGACTGAACTCGTACCGTTAATTTTTTGAGGTTTTACCATCTACAGCACAGGGAGGCGGAGGGTACATGTGCAGGGTAAAAAAGGCTAGGAAATTCAATATATTATTCAACATTTGATATTGCAATTTTATTATATAATTCCTAATTATATTCAATATCAATTCATCAATCAGCAGTCTCAGTCTCAGTGCAGTATTCAATATTGTATTACCACGACACACGAGACAGTTCACAGTTAGTCATAGATCATAGATAGTTGTAGTAGTGGTTACACATATACATTGTACATTGTACATGACGACGACGACTGACGATTACAGTCCACAGTCCAGAGTCAACACGGTTGACAGTGCATATCACGGCACACTCGGGCACACGGTACAGTGCCACTGCACACAGTTGACAGGGTTGCAGAGTCAGGACGTACAGGAAGGTCAGTTAAAGTACAGAGGAAATCGACATCCATTTAAACTTTGAACTTCAAACTTTGACACTTGCTTTGGCTTAGGATTGTTCTTCATGCTTTGTTCTTCGTGTTGTGTTTTATGCATACCGTCAACAACGTGTACAGTGTACAGTGCATTATTGTAGCATTTACTGATTACACATTATGACATTATAATATATATCATATACCGAATACCGACAACGAGCTGCAAACTGTAAAAAAGTCTAGAGTTGTATTGGATGCTATAAAGTCACAAAAATCATGGCTGATATTTCGGAAGGGCGGATCAAAAATATTATCGGCAAGTCTTGGTCGAGTTGGAATCTCCCGGAGTGCTCCACTGACAACGGTAATTTGATGAGATTTGATATTGTTTTGAATTGAATTGTAATACTAAAACTAATCACTAATTTTCTTAAGTGCGTGCAATCTAAATAAGGCGTAAGAAAAATAAGAATGATATGATGAACGAAAGACAAAACACAAAAGGCAAAAGATATGAATTCATAAAAATTGCATTGCCATGCACAAGGATGCACAATATGCAATTTACACAATAGCACTGTATGCAATGTTGAATGTGCAATGTACAATGCACAATGAATTGGGAATTTGTAAAAACTATACATTCCACATTGATTGTAAGTAAGTGCATTGTTGATTGTCGGTTGTCAACTAATACAATACGGATACACTTATTTACACTTACAAATCAATATCGAATATTATATATTCAATGTTAGAGCAGCAATACATACAACTCTAAGATTATCTAGAAATCATGCAGCGAGTTAAGACCCAGACCGTCTGGAGACTGTAAAGTGCAACAAACGACAAGACAAATATAAATGATTGCAATCAAAAGTTAATAGTACTACAGTTAGTACGCCGTCCAAATATAATATGCATAATGTATGATTGTAAATCCAAAATAATAGATGTAAGTGTGTTTCTATCTATCTATGCTACGATTGCTGAAGCCAGTCGACAAAATGCATTTTGTTTCGTCGTTAGTAGGTTTACATTTATAACGATTACATATTATGTCAAATGTTGAATGTACCATGTACATACGTATTTGAAATTTAGCGTGGATGTTTGTCGGTTCAGGTTGGGTCGGGGCACAGGAAAATTTCACTCATTATAATAATACCTGCTAACATGCTTAATTGCAAAAAGGAGGCGTATAATTATATAGGGTATTGTTGCATAGACACAATGAATTATGATGTTAGTAAGTCGCAGTTGAAGTTAACAATTTGTAAGTACACAGTGACTGTACTAAGACTGTCTAAGACTGTCCACTACACGAATGTCGTTCAGAAATTGAGATGAAGTGAAGATCAAAGATATGCAAATTATCAAAGTACCATAATCAGTAGTTAATTTAAGCTTAGCCTGCCTCGTTTTTAAGAGTAGGAGAATTTCGTCAATTTTGTATTTGATTAACTAGAGAGAAACTGTAGCTGTAGATAAAGTGATAATGATAAGGCATGATAACCTTAGTCTATTACTGATTACTGCAAATGGTTTGTAACATGATGTCTGACTTTCTACTTCATTCACAGATTTGGTTAAGCTGCGGGAAGTATATAAGCCCAAGGAACCCGACAAGCCAGCGGATCATTGTAATCTCTTACCGGCGTCCCGTAAGTTATTTAATGCGATTTAAAAAAAATTTAAACATTTAAATCAACATGCGGACTTTAATTACGGGGATTTTTTTTTTTTTACTTAATATTGCTAACGGAATAATATTATCATTCAGTAATGCACCTTTATGGATCAAGACCGGATATTGAATTCTTCTCCGTGACAAAGTGTGCGGGTTGTAAATATTTTATTAAAACCCAATGGTTATCCCACCATTTCAAACGTGAGATTTATTTTTATAGTGTTTATTTTGATAATTTTAGAATCTTTTTAATAAATATTAAAATTGCTTACTTTTAGGGGATACCCACAACAATATGGTTTGTAGAAAAACGGAACTGATAGTTTCGGGATCAAAAGTACTGGGTAAAGCCACGACGGCACTTCACGAAATACGGGAGTCTACAAGAACTCCGTTCATAGAAATATCAACCGCACAGTCTACAAGCGCAAGTAGTAGCCCTAGTAAATCATGTAGTAGTGTTTTGTCCGATATTGCTCCAGCAGAAAAGTCTACTACCCGAATTAAAACCAGCTCAATTCACAAGACTGAAACTTTGACAACTACCTCTAGTAGTAAATCGAAATCCGACAGTCATCACAAGTCAAAGTCCAAATCTAGTAGCAGCAGCACTACCGCAAGTAAGATAAGTAAGTCCTCGTCGAAGACTTCGTCATCAGGAACTTCGAACTCATGGTCTACATCGAAAAGTGGGTCTTCTAAAGCATCTCACAAATCTAGCCCATCGCCAGGGACGTATACACTATCCATTCCAAGTGATGATACCGGACAAAATGAATCTGTGGAAAGCATACTATTTTCAAATTCTGGTACTAGCAGTAAGCATACCATGCATATTATTGCTACCTCAACTGCCACAGCAAAATCTAAGTCCGGTGATACTGAATACGAACAACTGAAGTTCTATGCAGACTCAGGAGAAAAGAAATCAAAATCTTCCGTGATTGCAGCTGAATCTAACGACTTGGGTTACAAAGGGGACACCCCATTCTCTCATCCAAATAGTGATGGGTCTTATTTTAAAATTCCATTTAAGAGTAAGTCGTCAAGCTCGTCTAGCGCAAGTCAAGCGACAGTTGAGCATAATAAAAAGTTGAAGAGTTCCCATACTCAGTCCAAGTCTTCTCAAGATCTGCCCTCGAACAAAATAGCTTTCCGAAGTGCATCGGCTAGTTCGGAATCTCCAAAACCAACGTCAGTTTGTGGACTCACAAGCTCTGTCGAAATTAAAATAAAGGGAGATAGTTCTCACAGTCATAGTGCCTCGGATTCCAAAGAGAAATCATCGTCAGGCCATTCCAAAAAGAAGAAGAAGAAGAAAGACAAAGATGAACCGAGGAAAGTTATACCTTTAAAGGACCGGGCATTCCACGCGGATCTTCATTGCGGCGTCTGCTTGCCAGAAGACTCGAACCCCTGTACTCGGTCCCTCACGTGCAAAACGCATTCAGTTGCGCTAAGACGAGCTGTAGCAGGTCGAAGTCATCCATTCGATTCTCTCCTTGCTGCTCATAAAAAAGCTAGGGATGAAGAAAAGAATGCGAAGGCTCGCGAGCATGGAGACGAAGTGGTATGTTTAATAAAACATTTTCTCCTTTCTTTTATTTCGTTACCAACAGTTGAATTGCAGTTTTATTGTTTGAAAATGTTTGTAGAAGTCGAAAAGTAAGAAGTCGAGTCACACGATTACATCAGCCGTGCCAGACCCTGTATTTACTGTTCAATCGCATGGAGCTGGAACTGCAAAAGGGACTTCTGTGCCAGCTAAAGTTACTGGAACATTGTTAGCACCAACACCGGCCCCAGTTGTTACACCTGTAACATCAATGAGCACTAGAAGTGTTTCAAGCCTTAGCAACAACGGGCCAAAAACAATAGTCTCCTCTAATAAAAATAATGCTGGTTTAGTTCAATTAAGTTCTAATAACAAGTCTCAAAATAAACCAGTTATAATAGTCGAAGAAGAAAAACAAGTTCCCGGTCTTTCTCTCTTCGACATCGCTCGAGAGACTGAAAACAAATTCACTTATGTGTCTTCCCTAAAAACCTCAAAAGAAATTGCAGATGTTAAATTACTGGAAGGCCATCGAATTACAGCGGTAACTTTTTAGTCCAAAGAATATGCCAAACTCGCCCCATGATTTTGATTTTACAGATTTATTTTGATTTTAGCTCTCTGAGTGGAACCCATTGGAACGCTTTGGATTTGGCCGAAAAGACAAAAGTCAAGAACGGAGAAGAAAGACTATGAAGGATATGTTAACCCCTGTAGGGACTCATAAAATCCTCGATCCAGACTTTTTTACGGCTGCAGTTAGAAAAATTTCCACGGTCAAGACTGATATTTTGTGTTCACTTGGCGAACCTACTCGTAAGTTTATTCGAAGACTAAAATTGTTATTTCAAACTCCCTATTCATGTTTTCAAAGGTTACATTTCTATATTGAGTAAACATGATCTGCAGATCCACATTCACAGCCAAAGACTGCGAAGACTGGAGTAGGTTCTTTAACAACCTTCCAAAGGAATTTAAAACGCAAGCACATTTGTAATAAAGAAATTGAGGTGCTCCCCAATAAAAACAGCCGACAGACTTCGCCTAAAAAAGGAATGCTGGATGGGCTTCTGAATATAAACATTAAAGGTACTCAGAATGCACAAATGAACATTATGATCCGAAACTCGCGAGAAGCTACAGCTACAACCAACTCGGCAATGGGATCACAACTAAAACGACCACCGGATAGTGACTGGAACAACGGGTTGTCGAGAAGATTAGTTGACGAATTAATGGAAAGGCTAAAGCAGAAGTATGGATCAAAAACATCTTAGACATGAGTAATCGTGGCCAGCATTACCGTCAGCGATTTGGGTCCGGCACTCAGAATGTTTCAGAATTTTTCAGAATTACAGACGCTTTTTGTTTAAATGCGTAGATTAGTAAATACAGAGTATGTTATTAGAAATAGCTAGCAGTAATAACTACAATAGTATGATGTATGTTGTTGTTTCTAATTTGTTTTAGGACTGAGTGGTAATCATGTAAACACTTAACTACAAGAACAAAACTTTGAAGAGTTTTATCGAATTTTCCACCAAGTTGGACTTATAGAAACATTCAAAATACCTGTTTTGATACTCTTAAATAAGCTATCTTCAGAAACGTAATATTAAGGTTCTAGGATTAATAGGTAGATATAAAAATATTAGCCTAACCTGATATTAAGTGCGGACCTTCTCAGGACCTAGGTATAACCATTCTCAGTTCCACATGGTTCCAACTCGATTTATAGAGAGATATAATTGGAGTGTCTACTACACAATGTTTATACTTGGACCATGAAAATGCTTCATATTTATATGACCGATCCCTGAGGGCATCAGATAAATAAATATGGTTGTCCAATAAAAAAAAATCTGTAAAATTAAATTGAGCAGTTTCAGTATTAACTTAGTTTAACAATATATTTCGTTAATCTTAATATGTGTGGTCCTAGTGTGGCGTTAAGTTTTCTAGAAGCATTATATTTTGCCTTTTTATCTGCTACTTAATTGTTCGTTTAAGGGAATATTTGGAAAACGTTGTTACCAATTCTGAAAGTAAAAATACTCCATATATGAACGATTTCAATCCCTCGTATATGGCGTGAACGCCGTGCACGCGTACAAGTCGATGAAGCACTGGCGTTACGGTCAACAATTCAAATATTATATTACCTTAATTTAACTTTATGTAAAGACTTAGTTAAAAATTACATAGATTGAACCGTCCGTCATTTCATATTAATATTATGTCCTAAGAAGGCTTAAAATACTTATGAATGTGAATTCGTATATATTTGCAATTGTCAGCTATTCTTAGAGCTCCTCTATTTAAAACCTGTGTTATACCGTTATACGATCCGTTAAATATCTGACGATGTTATTTATGTTTAAACGTTGAAAATCATCACGTAAAGGGAATATTTCACTTGACTTAGTGAAATGTCAAATGTCAATGCTTAAGGCATGATAAAGGTTAGTGGAAACTTAACACCAAACTATTGCTAGCAATTTTTTCTTAATTCCAATCATTCATTGAATCATATCTTCATATCTTATATTATTTGTAAAATTTTCGCTCTTTGCCATTTATTTAAGACAGATAGATAATTTATTTCCAGTTGAATAGATTAAGTTAAGATATAATTTTATAAGATGTTACTGATAATTATGTTGACTTGTGTGCGAAATGGCGAGTTCTGTGTATGGAAAAATTAATTTAAATGTGTAACTGCTCCGTGGTAATGAGTAATAATGTTTATTCAACTTTTCCTATAATAACTACACTACGGAAAGACATAAATTCATAATTCATATCTTACGCCAAATATGTCAGTTAAAAAATAATGGTTTTTCTAGTCTTCCAGATTTGTCACGTTGTTTCGTGTGATGTAGTAAAAAAAGTATTAAATATTTGTAACACTTAAACGGATTTGTATATAATAGCGAATGGCTGGCGACGGTGAAATCTTAAACCATATTTAAATCAAATTCAAGGATTTTTTATATGTAATCTACGATCAATGGTGATATTATGTTTGATAATTGTTGTCGCATGTGGTACGTAATTGAAGCTGTAATATTTATTACACCAGTTCCTCTGGAAGTCTGATTTTCAAACTTCTTATTATATGTATAAGCTACAGTATAGACTTGTTGTGCTGCTTGTACTATTCATTGTTACAGCTCAGAGTTCTGTGAACGTCTCAGCCAAAAGAACTGATCTGGTGTTCCAGAGCGAGATTTTATTTGTTGTTTTTTTTGCAATGTTTGTTGGTTTACTTGGTGCTTAGTTAAACTATTAAAACTGTACCAGAATTATTTTGAAATAAACTATTTCCTGATCAACTCCTTTGAAGTCTATTATACACTTGATTTGATCAAATTAGTTACATGCGGCTATGAGATCGTAAAATATGGTATTTTGGGTGGGGATTGGTATTGGTGCAACTTCTTAATGCTAATTTAAAATTATTGAAATAAGTAGAAAATGCATGGATAATCCTGAAATCTTTATTGGCATGATTAGTCATTCATTAGTCTTGAAACAGTATGCATTAGCGAGCAGTTCGGAAGGTTGGTTTGTAATCTTCCCGATTTCGTGTATACTGTGTATTGGATTATAAATTAATATTTCGCGAAAACCTCCTCGTACATTAGTAACATTATCTTAGGATATAATAACCCGAGGTATAAGAAACGAAGTTTTAATGATGGAAATCTAAATCTAATACTGCCGTTCTGTCGTTTGGACATTTAAAATAGCAACTAAATTTAAAAGTTCCAGAGTTCGCTAGACCATGCTTTTCTTTTAGGCTTCGAAAAGGCCAACAAATCGTTTTAAAACATTGCGAAGAACACATTCCGTTTTACATAGTTTTCCGACAACCACGGCACGGATAATTTATACAATTACTACGTTGATAATACTAATTAACTATTAAATATAACGAACTATCTTCTTCCTTTACAATGGTAAATATCTTTATGAGTAAATACTCTTGATACGACAAACGGCGATTAACATTATTATTAGCTTTTTTGTTCTAATCTAGATTTACGTATCTATATTGTTGTAAGGCACCTAGGTAAGTAGGGCATAACATGAATGTAGGAAGACATGATTCCTAAAATCACAAATACTGATGTTTCGATCTGGACGGACATCGTAATTGGGTAGCACTGGTCGTGGTAACGGACGGCAAGAAGCCTAAAATAATTTAAAACAAACGTTAGTAAATGTATTTTTTTAAAGCAGAGTAATTCATATATATGCATGATTTTGAATTTAATCCGAACCTCCGTCAATATTGTTGTCGTCGTTGGGATCACTGCCTTTTGTCAACAGGGCTCCATTACTCTTATTTTTCGTAGTACTTTTATCTTTTGCATCCGTCCATTGTGTAAACCTGGCGAACATACCCATTGCTCGGTCCTTCACTTTTGGAGAAGCTGGATTTCCATTTCTCTGAGGATCACTTGCTCTGCGATTGTCGTCCGCGTAATTAGTACAACGAACAATTTCCGGAAGGTTTTTACTTCCTTGATGATTGTCTCCATTATTTCCAGTCCAGGCGGAGGAAGAGGAACCCGGATTGCTTTCACCCAGCTTGCCATTGGACACTGCCGAGGCTCGCCGTGCGTTTTGCTGCATCTTTTTTATTCTGGGGGGTGGTACTGGGGTCGTGGATGGGAACTCTTGATGCCAATTCCCATGGGCATTAGCTTCATTATTGGTGGGAAAGTACTCGGGATCACGTTGTTGGGAACTAGTGCGGCACTGCCTTAAGGAAACGTAGTCATTGACTTGACGACCGATCTCTGGTAAATTATCAGGAACTGGCTTGACACGACTTTCGTCACTGTTACGCCCACCAAGTGCATGTGAGGAAGGAGGCAGTTCCCTTGAAAAGGACTGATATTCTTCTGCGTGGAGCTGGTCCGTAATTGATTCAAAGGAGGAGGGTTTTCGGAATGTAAAGCAGGATAGCCCTTGTTGGTACTGCGATCGGGACGGAGCTCGAAGCGATCTTTGGTGTCGTAAGTTTGTGGAGGATGAAGCAGTCGGTTTCTCAATTGCTGGGATCTTATCGAAATCGCGTGGCTTGAAACCATGGACCTCAGATTTTCGATTTAAGGCACTGGGCTGATTTACGTTTGGTGCTTTTAGTTCCTCCAACATAACTTTAATCTCATCAAACCTGTTCTGGAGTCCGGGCTGTAATTTACTTTCGCCAAAGGGAGTTCTTTCTTCGCTTTGGCTCCTCTTACTTGCAGGGATGGCCTGAAATTGAGCTCCTGATCCAGGTTCGGCAGAATGAAATCCGGTTTCCTGTCGTCTCTCTGGCGCTCTGTCTCTGGATCTTCCGATAACTAAAGGCTTCTGGGATGTAGAGGCGTCGGGCTGTACATAGAAGCTACTTGTTCCAGTTCGGAAATGAATGTTATTCATACTAGTTGAGTCGGGCCAAATTGGTTCATAATCTTTGTGAGATCGGTGGGAAGGGCCGGTTGAAGCCAAATTCGAGATTTGTGGTCCTTTTCTGGCTCCAACTGGGAAAATGTAGGAATTAGATGGACTTTGTTGAACATCGCTAGTTCCATTCACAGACGGTTGTTCTTCCTTCCATACGGCTTGCCTAAAGCTGTTTCTTCTCTCACGATTTCCTACAGCGATTCGTACCGTACTTATTTTTTGTGGGGCTGTGATAGTGTTAGGTTTAGGAGCTTGGGGGGAGAAACCATGTCGAATAGAATCCAACCGTTCGTCTGATTCCGAAGGGGTACTGGAAAGAGAACCTTTAAGTATTGATTTTGGAGGAGCACTTCCGTTTCCAGTAGCTCTCTTCGTATTGCTGGCAATGCCCAGAAGGTTAGTCTTAATTAGTTGAGTGTATGCTGGATCCATTGTTTGTGTTGGGGTACCGGGTAATGAATTTCGAGGTGTTCCAGTATTGCTAGAGCTTTCGGATGAGTTTTCTCTACTCCTACTGTAACTGATTTTTAACTGCGGCAGGTCCTTGCTGCCGTTTTCACCTATGTTTATTTGGGAAACTTTTATAGGACTTTGGATAGGATCCCCAGGTGGTGCAACGACGGGATTTGGAATTTGTGATGAGTATTTAGGGCTCCCCCCTGACGGTATATAATTCGCATACGGATTCGTTTTTGGTACCCTTCGCCTTACCGTTGGTTTATCCGGAGAGTCAGTCCGGATGCCGTTTGGCGTTGGAGAGGTGCTACGTACCATGTTTGGAGGACTATCAAGACTACCGTTTTGTCGGGCCTGCGGTACGACATCAGTGCGGAATTGCTGCTTGTTTGCATCGTAGCTTAATTGGTTAATTTCTGAGTAAGGTGATGAAATACTGCCGCTTTTTGATTTGGCATTTAATTCCAGTACATACCGGTCGGATAAACAGCTAGACCGATGAATGTTTTCGTCGGAAAAAATTTTAACTGGTGGCTGTGTCTTTGTTGGTTGCCAGACGTTACTCTGGCTCCGAGTTAAAGGGGTACTTGGAGTTAGCGCTGCCATACTTTTTGGAGTTACGGTATCGTATTTTTTTAATTTAGAATATTTTATAGATTTTGTGTTACTCTTTTTTAGCGTGTCTTCCAGTTCTTTAGAAACGCCCATTTTTATCTTAGTGGGTGAACAAGCTACATTGACATAATTAGGACTGTCTTTAAATATATGGGCTTTCGAGGGAACGGCGGGTTTATTCTTACTTGAGAAAGACTTGAGGTCGTCGGCGCCACCCCGATCTCTGGGACCATCAACTTCATCGGTACCGTTCTTTAATTCATTGGTTGTTGCAGTTAGCGCTTCCGCTTTTACAGATTTAGAAACTATGTTCTGCATTTTCGGTATATCTACTTGCTTCACACAAACTTGAATGGGATTATTGGTAACTGTTGAAAACCCACTTGCAGAGTACACATTTTTTGGGGTTGTAGAAGCTATGCTATTGCTTTGCTCAATACTAACGCTCGGTAGTCCATTAGAATTGAACATCTTAGTACCTTCGGACACCTCGGATTTTCCTATTTTCAGTGATTTGCTTCGCTTTATGGGTAAGGCAGGTTTGGCAAGAAGAGCAGGTTTCGATTTCGGTTTCTCTGGGGGTGGATTTTCGACTGCTCTGAGGGATGTGGATGGAGATATTGGGGAGGATATCTTCATAGGCGGAGAGTGTCCACGGGGATTTAAGGATGACGCGAAGCTGTAGAATCTTGATGATACATCGGATTTTGCCCGACTCAGTTGAGTGGAACCAGATTTTTTATCGTCTTTAGATTTTTCGAAAAAGGCTTTCAGCTTCACTATGCTAGGTTTTCGTAGTAAGGATGTACGGCTGGTTTTGTGAACTTTCTTACTCGTGGACTCCGCTTCTGGGGATGCTTTCTCTTCGGGGTCACTCGTAAGGACTACAATTTCATCCATCGTCTGGTATGGTGAGTAGGATGTTGAGGCAGCAGGTGCCTTTCCATTGTACTTTTCTTGTTCATGATGCTTGCAGTGATTATCAACGTCTTTTTCTAGTTTAGAATTTACAGATAAATCTCGTTTTGAAGAAGGTATCGAAATAAGATCGGTGGAGGAAGAAATAGCTTTAGGTTGTTCTTCATTGGAATGAAATTCGACAGTTTCGTATGTAGGCTCCTCTAGATCGGACTTGATATCTAAGGGCATCCCATTTTGATCGACATTGGCATACGGATGGGAATCAATGATCTTAAGTTGTTCTTCAAAAAGCTCCTTAACAGCTCTATGTACAAGGATATATTGGTCCTTGGTTTGAACCATCGCTATTCTCTGTCTCCTCATGTCGCGAACCAGATAAAACAGGCTGAAGTCTGGAGTTAATTTCTGAAATAGGATTTAATTCGAGCATCGTATTTTATTAATATTTATTATTATTGAAATTAATTTAGAAAACATTTGTGAAATGCTGTAAGGGCCCATATAGGGTCCGGTTAAATGAGGTGCTAATGTAGTTACGTACCCCAAGTCTCAGGAGACCCCATACGTAATCAATGGCACAAATCGTTCCCGTTCTTCCACATCCAGCGGAGCAGTGTACTAGGACCGGAAGCGTTTCAGAAGTTTGACAGTCCCGTATGAGTCTAACCATGTCCAATAAGGGTCTCACCTTGCTTGGTACCCCGTGGTCAGGCCAGGCTGAATAGTGAAACTGACAAACGTTTCGTTCCTCTGTCATCGATTAACAAAATATTGCAAATTATCAAAAATGTTTAGATTTAGATTTACATGTATTTAGACGTATACGAAATATGAATGAAATCATACCAGGTTCTCCCTTCATATTTGTATATCTTATTCTCATAGTTCTCACAAGAAAATCGGGACAAACTTGTCGGCATTTCTTCAGCCATACTGTAACCTGCCCGAATTCCCTCTCCACCGCTTCCTCTTCCACCCAATAATTCTCGCATTTGTGCTGTAAAACAAATTTAAAGTGGTTAGAATTTAATACGGAGACTTATGAGCCAAGGCACAGAAATGATTGAAAAGGCTCAATGATTTAGCAGGGTGGTTGGGGGGGGACTAAGAAGAATTGGTCAAGGATTGTCGACCCGATTTGCTTTGCATTGCCTGGAATGAATTTGAATTCCGAATAGAATCCGGATAGTTTGTTTCACTTTAAAAAAAATTACGTGTTCGTATTTATCTCGTACATAGTCGTGTTTGATTGATTATTATTTTTTTTTTTTACTAATTCTACTTCTACCAACACCGAGCGTAAATCTTATAACAGTAACAGCTCATGCAAATTCATTAGTTTTAGAGTCAGTTTTATTTTCAGTTACCTTTCCAGACTCCTGCTCATTGCAAGCCATGACAATGACTTGGACTTCGCATTCCACCACCATTCGCCAAAAGTCATTAACGGTGTGTGGAAGTGGACCCTGGCAAGCGATGTAAGCGGACGACCCACTTGCACCTTTGATGAAGTTCGCGTTGATGTAATCGCTTCCTGGAACATCTCCATAGTCTCCCAAGATCACTCGTGTGTAGTCAACTAGGCATTCAAAAACGTATAAATTTAGACTATGAAAAATATGCCAAAAATATTTCCCTATCGGATTACATGGTCTTAAAGGTCTTACATGGAAGTATATCCTTGTAGCGATTTTTCTTCCGATTGACGGGTTTCTCTCCCTCTTTACATAAGTGGGACGTATCAGACTTCAAGTTTTCGCTGAACTGTTTCAACTCCTATAGAATCAGGACATACTTTTCAAATTAACGTGTTGGAATTAAATGTAATTATATGACATGAATGACAAGGCGACAATTACGAACCTGAAACTCTTTCTCGTATAAATCGACACCATCTTTGACGCTCGCTTCACAGTTTTCCACCAGATTTAAGAAGTTCCTTAAAATAGTTCGGAGTGGAATGACTCCTTGAATTTCCGAGTTCCCTCTCATAGCAGGTCATGTCATGGAAATTGTTCCCAAAAACTCTTCCGTAAGTCTAGCCCGTGGGGTATTTATTTTATGATAAGTCTTGATTCTCTCGAACGCTTCTTGTTTTCAAAACCTCGTATGAGCAGCCTGTAGATTGATTGTACGTATCACCACGGACTAACTGCAAAACCATTTCATTCTTTAAAGTTTACATACACTTTATTACACCTACAATTTATTCATCTCTTTGTGTCTTTGGGAACGGAGGTAACAACAACCTATGTCGATTTAATAATAGAATGCAAGCTGTTACTATACAGGTGACGAGTAGGGATGAGATAGTATGCAAAAACGCCTTTAATTATGTGGGATAAACATCCATGAGACCATTCAGATGCTAGGGTGACTCACGAATTAACTCTAACGATCAGATTGAAGGCATTTATGTTGTTTTGCTTACTTTGCTTTTTCTTGTTTTAGCTGCCTATTTAGCGTACTTAGCTGTTTTCAGTGTTTTACGACATCATCGGAGATATTATTATCGTCATCAAATTGCAGGATTTTTTAGCATGCATTTTTGTAAATAAAGAATAAAAAATTTTCAAAATTGAAATAGGGGTTTTAATTCTTATGGGAAAAATTTAATTTTTTGAATGAAAAAATATTGACCATATTGATGGAAAGAAATCTTTTTTTTTCTTTTGGCATCACTGAATATTAATATAATATTTAAATATATATATATACATTCATTTACGCTATACGTTTCTGTAGATAACGGCAATGTTTGCACTTTTTATTTTCCGTTTTATCTTGCATGTATTACTGCTTATTTTTTATTATTTTAGACTCATATTTCACATTATTTGGGCTTATTTGTTCATCCCTAATGATGAGCAATTTGATTACATTTCAAGAACTGTAACCATCTTCATTACAGCAGATACGGATTTCCTTGAGATGAGATCTCCAAAAACAAAGTCAAAAGACATTATCTAGCTCAAAGCGGAAAAGGGACTTCGACTGGGAGTAAGTAACAAGTAACCCACGCGTCAAGTCATCTTTAATTCTTCACCAAGCAGTCAATGTACGCTGTTGGGCTTGTTTACTATGGTCATTAACACTGCTGTCGAGTCAAATTACAGGTATTTTAAATGACACGGTTCATCGTAACTTCCGCTATGGTTTAAATTCGAATGCAAGGAAATGGAGTCAACAGTCGACCCTGATCCAGATACAGGAAGGACTACTTGCGCAAATAAAACAACTTGACAAGAAAAATACACGGTCCATAATAGAGTCAAATATAGCATTCTTATAAAATACAATTCCAGGAAAGGGTGAAATCATTCATCACAAAAGAGATAACAATCCGACTTGGTAAATAGTAACAAAATCCAACGAATCGAACTGCTTGATTCGAAACTGGCTTGATAAACAGGCCATAAAAATTCGACAGACGGACCATCCAAAAAATAAAATCTTTATTGCATTTTTTTTACTACGTTTTTCAACGAAATTTTGCCCTAGCTATTCTGCATTTCTGGGTAATTTCAGAATTTTTTTTGCCTATTTTTGTCGATTTGAACATCTCATTTGGACCATTGTGAGATATATTACGGTACGTAATGATTTTTAATTAAAGGTTATGTTGTTTATATGGCTCAAACGAGTTATGCTTATCCGGTTTTAAAGAACCTGACTTATAAAAATATTGGATATTCCTATTTCCAGTAACATAGAAATATTTGCATAATCGAAATGAATAGCACGCTCGGTTTTTTATAATTTTGCCTCCCCCCATCGCTGATGGATTGTTTTAACTTTAAAACCTTTCTAAATTATAGTCAGACAAATCAGAGATGAAACATAGTAGCAGTTACTATATTTTAACTTGTAAATAAACCGTGCTTTGTTCTTCTTTACCTAACATATAAGTTGATATTTTTATGATTTCAATAGAATTGTCGTTAATTCATAATGTTTAAACTAAAAAAATCACTATAAAAAATAAAAACGGTAAATTCTGTATTTGCCGAATCCATAAATAACATTCACTAATACGACAGCACAACTCTTACCAGCTAAATTGAACTGTTACCGGCGCGGCGCGGAGTAGAAAAAATTGATGGACAAAGTATTGGAAATATTAAAAAATATATGCTAAAGCTAATAAACGCTTTCCGTAATATGAAATGTGCTAATCCTATGATTTTTTCATTCACTGACCGGATGTATATGAATTGATTGTGGTATTTTATTTAAAGCATTAAAGTTTAATATTTATGAGTGTGGGCCTTTTAAGATGTATCCACTATTTCATATACATTACGGTATTAAAATAAATACTAACCTTGAATATGTAAGATATTTAACAAATTTCTTTAGTGCAATAAGAGTCTCGAAAGTTGAAACTTTATCCATCTCTTTTAAAAGCTACGTAAGAACCGATAAGATTGTATTCCTAATTTGATTGTCTAAGGAAATTGGTCCATAACGTCCATAACGAAAAGATCCCATCTTGTATTAGGCATTATAATTATGCATTTCTGGCCTAAAGGTTAATTCGCCCACTTCCAATTCCATTTGTCCTCTACTGCCTCCCACTTACATGTTTTTAAAATGCTATTAGACATTCAATAAATCAAAGTATTTTTTAGTAATTATTAAAAAAGGTAATTATCAACCCGTGTAGGGTTGGTTCGGGTTTATGGTCTTTAAAAATAATTACAGATGGATGGATGTGGAAATATTTCAGTGCAAATGGAGTAATTCTCTTGAAATTATATATCTTAAATCTTTTTTCATTTACATTGATCTTTTTATCGTTGAAAATACACTAAAGTTCCTGCTAATGATAATAATATTAGTGATTAAAATTTTATGGTAATTTGTAATATTTATTATGTATTGGTAAATAATAGTGAAACTGGAGAGTTAAAAAGTATCCAAAACTCATATTCATGTTTCATTCAAGATTTTGAAGATGTTATTAATGAAGTTCTAACAATATAATTTATTAAATAGAAATTATTGTTAAACCATAAATCTATCTAATGTCAGTCTTAATGTTTCTAATTTCATTTTGAAATTCAAAGCTCCATTTTAGCTCTTTGTTTTCTGTGTTAAAATCTGCTCTCTACAATATTGACAATACATCCGTTGCTTTTATTTTGCATTCAGAGTTTTTGGTTTAGCCTTGTGTTATATACAAAAAAGAGTAACTGAATGATAAATCATAATTTCATAATCATGTAAATGGATGGTCCTTTATCGAAATCAACTATATCTGTGTCACTTGGCTGATACGTGAAGGACGAAATTCAGATATGGATGATATCTATTTGATTTTTAAGTTATGTAAATGTTAAAAATATTATATTTGTAATTATCAATATTATATTATAGGTTATTCGGATTAAGTAAATTCAAACCCTTCTTCCACATTTTTAAATAATATGCATACAATAAGGCATACATTAAGTGGTGTATAGTGTATTAATTTCATGAACTTTCTTCTGTCCAATTTTTGTAAAAATTTCGATGTAAACTTTTACCAATTTATATCATGAAAATGAAAATATAATATATGCATTTTTTTATCATATCATGTGATTTGTATTTGCTATTTTTGCATATTGTCTTGTTAAACCTTAATTTGAGCTTCGATTTAGAAGCGCTATCATTGCTATATTGATACGCATGTATGCTTTCCAAATCTACAGTTGTGGGTTCTAAAATAACTCATTCAACTGTACTGTACATATTGCAATATAGAAAATGAAGAAAACCGGGTAATATCCGCAGACCACACTCGTTTCACAACAACGAGATTCGGTCAGTATCAAAACAAGTTCTACAAAACAGCAACCTGTTGCATTTGAATCTACCCATCACCGGTAAAAATAACCACTGGCAGTAAGATTAGTATACATTGCCATTTACAATTGGTAAGTCGTAAAATAAGACACAAAATAGAATAATAATCAATTAAATGTCCCCTTCCTTACAGTTTAACTCCTATAGGGTCCAAATTCAGTACTTTTTCTTCAAATTCATAAATCCGAGATCCGGAAATAGTTGCAGGGGTACAGAAATAATAAGAATTCCAAAGCACAATTACACACAACTAATCTTCAACCAAACAATAAACTGCCTTCACGGCTCACTATAAAGCATCCAGAAAAGTACTAAAAATCCTGGACGATTTTTTATTTCATGGAAAGTTGCCAGAAACTCTTGAGCAAAGGCATGTGCCGTATCCTGTCACCTTCCAACACTTAAAACTTGCTAAACACGAAGATGACGTTATATTTTCTACGTATATCCGATCCGTTGAATGACTCAAAATATAATATCCCTTTTAATTCAGTCTTACAGATTTAATAAAAATCCTCGCCAAACAATGAAACAATCCCATTAAAAGTATGTTTAAATCCAATGTTCCATCCTCCGTTATTCCTTTTGTCGAAAATAAACTCATCTATCAATAGCTATTTTAACGGATTTCCACACAGAATAAACAAAAAACACAGTTCGGCACCATCACAGGAAGTTGTAAGTCCAAATAAAAGATAAAAAAGTAAAAGAGAAGGAATTCTTTAAAAATTAAAGTCCCAACAAATTGTTCCACATCCAACCTCCTTGGAATGAAGTGTTTAAAACCGTCGGCCCTAAAAACTATGCGAACTAAAACTATCCCAGACTACTCGAAATATTCCTCCTGGGTAAAAAACGTCTAAAATATTCGTTGGACTGCAAAACTGAGGAACTATGGAGGAGGTGTAACTTGACGAAAGTAAATCATGGGAAAAAAGAACCAGTTTACGGGAAAATTTTGTCCTTTTTACCACCAGTTAAAAACTCGACACCCTTTCTAACTTGAGATCCCACAAGTCCATCTCCATATGATCTACGATCCTCTAATTCATAATTCCGATTAATTATGAATCACCCTTTTTACACACTTTCCTCCCTCCCCTAATGTTCATGATGAATAACATCCACTAGCAAAAGTCAGTCCACAATATTCCTCTTCCTTTCGGAACGTTCTCCGATCCTCATTCTTTAGCAAATAAATACAAACTCCAGAGCAGCTACTCTGCCACCCCGACCTTTTTATCTCCGATGATAAGCCAGCCAAGTTGGTTAGGGGGAAAATTGCGAGCAAAAATGTTATTTATTTAAATAAAATCAAATCTTCTGTCCCTGCTGTATGTGTACCTTCGGTGGGCCCTGCCCGTTTGATATGTTTATAATATTGTATCAGTCTCGTCTCCATTAGGCTAAAAAAGCGAACAGGTACATGAACATACAAAGATACAAAGTTTTCTGTAGGCCAACCCATAGATTGGATGAAGGACTCTGTAATATAGTACCACAAAATCTTAAAATGTGAATACTTGCTCTAAAGTCTCATATCTTTGTATGGCGATAGAGTAGTAGGAGAGCACCTAGCCGTTTTTTCTTCACGAGATAACGTCCCTCTACTATGTACCCTATATATCCCTTAAAAAGTGTTCATAAAAAGGGTTTTATTATTATCATCCCTTTCCTGTTCCTCTTCGTGTTGGATGGCAGGAGCATATCTTTAAACCTTTTAAGAATTAAACTCTCTATCTCTTAGCTGTCTCTTCTGTAAGTTGTAAGACGAAGAGTTGTTTAAGGAGCAGGAATTCACCACATAGTTTTATACATTTTGTTGTTGTTGGTCCTAATCAGGGTTGTAGAGTGGTGCCCGTACCTGCCCCTCTATTTCCTCTAGCAGACCTACAACCTACAACAATGTCTAGTTTAGTTAGGCCCTCTCTCATTCCATTAGCATTGGTTATAGTAAGGATTCATCTGCATAACACATAGGAACACTTCTTTAAATGTGTCTATGGATGAAGAGGTGCACAAAGTGTTTAAAATATCGGCAGAAGAGTAGAAGTAGTAACTATAGTAACCTCTTGTCCATAATAATGTATTATACACTTTGACTCTAGGGATTCTTAAGGATTAAAGGATTTATAACAAGGTTCTTTCGGGGATCTTTCTTTATTACATCGGATTCCTCATCTTCTTCTTATTTCCATTTTAGTCCCTTCTCTGCTTCTTTAAAGCTAGGGATCCATTTTCTTTTGTTGTTCATGTACATCACCCTATCAACTTCTGGCTTTGGGGTGAAGTTAAACTACGGCAAGGATACTATGTACAACTTATTCTTGACCATACCATGTTGAAGAAGGGTCTATAATCTATATAGCCTTTATATCGTATTTATTATGAAATCCTCGTGTCCATCCTCAAATTCACTATATATATTATATGACTTTTCTCGCCTCGTTTCTTCAGTAAAATGCAACAAAATGTAGTATATTTATATCATCTCCACATTCTCTACTACACTGACTAAGTTTCAAACCATTTTAAACCCCTTCTTGGTGAATTTCATCCTACTTGCTCCACCATTGAATCAGTGGAGATGCGCAAGTTAATGGTGATAAAAAGTCAAGAGCTTGTATGGAAATATAGGTATACATTGTAGAGGAGGATGTAATACAAAGTCAAGGTGTGTTATGTCAGTGTGGGTTTTTTAATGAGCTTCATTCTCTCGTCTCTGGTGTATATGAATAGTATATAAATATATCTCCCCCTCTGTATCTTCTTGTTGTATTAAAAACATTTTTTTGGTATCCAAATCGGATTCCTGAATTTGTATGTCAAATGTGAATGATATTATGCAGATTGATGTCGAGTTGCCTGCATGGCGTTGGTTGTTGGATTGGAATTTGGAATTTGTTTTTGGTAGATTTGATTGAAATGTGGGATCATGTTCTTCGTATTGAAAGAGCCGGCCTGTTATAAGGAAAGCTAACATGAAACCCGGCTGAAACGTAATAATAATGAGTCATTTGACTTAAACCGTGTTATCATATGTTATGTGTCGATTAAAGGCAGAAATGCCTTGTCGATTTTCATGATATTTTCGTTACCATTCTCTTTTGCATTGATACACATTTCCTCTGACTGGATCTGGATGACCTGATAGCTATTAGCATGAAAAACAAATACTGTTTAATGAGTTCTCATCAAATAACCCCACTTCCTGTGACAAAATGCTTTTGTTCTCTCGTAATTTCTTTTTGTCAAATTGTCAACCGATACAATATGTTTTTTTCATGGAACGACTGACCCTATCCCTGGAAGTGAGGGGTTTATGCAAATAGCTTTACTCTCATATTTTCTGAAATTGGATTCGTCATTTGACGTAGTACGGATATGTAGGAATCGTTATGAAGACGTGGAATTGAATGAATAATAATAATAATATGATCCCTTTCACACGATACAATTAATGAGGAAGATGTGGCATAATGCCAGCCAAGTCTAACCAGCATTCAGTACGCATTGATAACAACGGGTCAATCGATTTGCGGATGATTGCGCCTAATCAATTGCGCTTAATCAATTGCGCCTAATCATTTGCGCCTAATCATTTGCGCCTATGTACACTTTGCGCCTACGTACAATTTGCGCCCGTACATAAATTTTCCGCCTAATCATTTGCGCCTATGAATCAATTGCGCCTATGAATATTTTCCGAACTTTCAGAAATCGGCTCAGATCTCTGACACTCAGCACAAAATCACTGACCACCAATTGCAGATTGAAATATAAACTAAAGATACCTATACATTATGAAGAGTTTATTTATAAGTAATGGATATATTGGGCCACATTTACTTTCCAGTTTTCAACATTTTTAATCCTTTAAGTTTGGAAGTTCCAAATCTCTTTAGTTCTCAGGTCAGTTCAAGTTCTCTCAAAGTTTTGAACTCATGTAAAAATTTGTGCACCTGCTACTTTACCGAATATGAATATATTACCTTCAAAAATAAGTCAAGCTACCGAACTTAGTGTTCTGTCATTGTTACTATTACTTACTATATAATACACTAGGCAGCCACGGGCCCGATATCGGGCCTTAAAATTGTAGATAAACTGTTAGTGGCAGCTAATTTCAAACAAAAAGTTTCAGGCGTGAGCCACAGCAATTTTAACGATTGCACCCGTAGGTCAAGACACGGACACCGTTGTTTAAGGGTTCCAATCTAGAACCCTTAAAACATCTATTCCCCAAAAAATCCCTTCCCCGCCACTGTCTTATCTAAATACAATCATTGAACTCTGCCCCAAACCCCCTCCATTCCCATTAACATACAATACTAACCCCTTCTAATCACTAATTCACATTCAAAAGGAGATACGTGCTCACTCCGTAAATTTGGCAATGACCAAAATTAGACCTTTTGACCGTTTGAAGGTCAGGGTGCTAAAATTTCGAAATTCCACCACAACCGAAAGATTTCTCAGCGAAGGAAGTTGTCAATCGATATGTCACACGATAATTTCGAAATTTCGACGACTTTGACCGTTTCAAGGTCAAGGGGTCAAAATTTGAGAATTCCAACATAGCCAAAACATTTCTCGGAGAGTGACGGTGTAAATTGGTGTGTCACACCACCATTTTACGCACAGAAATATGTTAAGTCACGTAACTTAGGTCACAGGTCACCGAATTTTGAAATTCCAAAATTGCCACCTCCCTCTAAAAACTTTTTTTTATCATTTGGCTATCTCGGATTTTTGATAAGATTACCCAGTAAGAAACGTATACCTGGAACATCAGTTACACACATAGAAACAAATGGCCATTTTTATGGTAATAGATAAAAAATAATCTCTATATTTGATATTACTTCTTTGTTTTGTATTTTAATATCTGCAATCTATGACCAGATTTTGGGCTGGAAACGGAAAGTAGAAAATAGTCATAAGCGCAATTGATTAGGCGCAAAGTGTACGTAGGCGCAAAGTGTACATAGGCGCAAATGATTAGGCGCAATTGATTAGGCGCAATTGATAAGCGCAATCATCCGTATACCGGTCAATCAATCTATGTTGGATCTTTTAAAGTCACATTTGCTCGTTTTCTAAAGGTCAGGCTTGACGATTTCCGATGGCACACGCAAATCCCATGAATATAATATGAATTATGGAAATCTCACACGGAATTTTCAGGATTTATGGAAAGGAAGAATCGATAAACAGGACGAAGAGACGAAGATGAAAGTCAAAGTTGAAGTAAACAGAGGTAGCAAATGACAATATATTTCTGCTTTTATTGTAATTGGAGTGAAAAATGAGTGTTTTCGTTTCGCTTGTTATTCGGACTTCGGAGCTGTTTTTCTTACTCTAAAGATAAAAAACAACTGGGTCAACAGGAATTCGGCGTTAGCAAGTTACTCAAACTCAAGGTAACGAGTCACGCTGGAAAACTGGAATTATCCGATAAAATTGGTAACTCGATATGCATGAAACGATTTCTTCAGAAATTACTCGAGCCTAGTTTTTTTCCTCTTTACAATCGAATTGGACAAACGCTCATAACATAAGCCTTTGACATTTTTAGGCTCAGTTTTAAGATGTTGTTTATCATGTGTGATTTATTGGTGTTATTTTTACCGTAAATCTCGATATCGAAGCTTCCTCGGAACAAGATGCCTGTTATATATTTTTTTTGTGTCGTAAAATGGTTTCAATGCTTCAGATTCATCTAGCTTAATTTTTTTTTCGATTATAAGGTTTTAACTACAGGCAACAGGCATTTGTGATTGTAATATCACTTTGTGACCGACTGTAAAATTTTAGTTCCTCTTAACAATCCATTTGACGGAAATGAATTCCCCTTCTTTGCAGGCAGGGTTTAAAAATATAATATCAGGTCTTACACAAGATCCACATCGTCATTTACAGTAAAAAATACTACTAAATAGTACAATCGTATCAATGGTAATGGCTAACAAAGAAATTAAACCGCGTAACAGTGACTTCTTCCGAGTTCATTGCTGGTGAAAGTTTTACCATGCTGGAATCGCAAACAATGGGAAAATAGGGAAGAATTATCACATCTTGTATAATATGCAAAAACCCAACCGTTCGTGATATCCTTCCAAATTCACATTTTTTAATTTTTGAAACAGAGACTTCTTTAAATTTGAAATTAGTTACTGTTAAATAAAATAAGTTTTACCAACTTGTAATAAATATGTGTACAGCTTATATTTTCCCTGACTTGTCATATTTTAAAAAATTATTAGACTAGTTAAAATAGACTAGTTAGCAGGAATTAAATTAGAACGTCTATGAAATTGGGAGAAAGACTTTAAGATAAAAGTATAAAAATAATACTGTTATTTTTTAAATTTAAAACTTATTGTTTAGTATTGTAAAGTTGTTTTACTGTGTATCTAGGTTGTTCGGTTCTGTTAAGCCATTATACAACTTTTAAAAAATATATCACAATCTCCGAGGGTATGAATGATTGCGTACAGCATTTTCGTCTCAGAAGGTTAATCAATTTAGATCTATACCTTTTTTATAGTCTAAAAACGCAAGCCGCCGCGGTCAGCGGTGTCTGTGGTCTGTCAATATGTCCTCACTGCGATGAATTTTAGTCATCTGTAAAATAGATTGATTACGTTAAAATTGCACTAAATCGATTAAAGTGATCGATTTAAAACGTATCATCCCAAATCCAAATTTACATTTGACATACTAGAGAATACATATATGAATAAAAAATAAAACACAAAATAGTAAAGTCGAACGTCCAGCCAAAATCATCGTATATTCCTAGTGCAAACATACATTTTTCTGATATTGGAGTTTTAGACTTATATTTATATCACCTCCAGCTTGAGCTAGATATTATTCTATACTCGGAAGTCGTAAGGCTTTTTCTGGAAATAAGAGGTGAAAGCCGTGAAAGGAAAGCACTTCGTCAACGATGAAGTTTAAACTTGTTAACAACTAGTAAAACAATTACAAAAAATCTAGAATTTCGTTAATAATGGTCCCTGTGCTTATTGACTCGGCCCATAAAACTAGATTCGTCCTCTATTATGGTATGCATGTCAGAATGAACTTGAAAAATAAGTATTTCATGATTACAGACAGGGGATCGAGTCTGATTTGACTGTAAAGTATAAAACATGGAAATTATTGCAACGATGAAGATTTTTACCATAGATTTATATATAGTTAAATATAATATATGGTTAAACATATAGTTTAGTATTATTGTTTATCGTAGATAAATATTGTAGATACATAATGCGAATGGTTCGGTGTCCGTCCGTCGTGTGGTCATGTCCGTCCTTAAACATTATAACTCGAGAACGGCTTAATTTTTTGAGATTTTTTTATGAACTACCGAGTTATTTAAAATAATAAACCAATGAACTATGTATGATTCTATGCGAATAGACGAAACGATTCTAGGATACTAGATTACTTGGCAGACCTATTAAAAATCGATTTCTAATGGACATTCTACAGATTAAAATTAACATCGAATACACTATGATGTTTTGAATTTTTAAATTTAACTTGAAAATGGATATGCTGTCGAGAAAATATTCGAAGTTATAAGACTCTAAGACTCTACAAGTCTACAGGCAAATGACCTAGACCTTAAAAAGGTAGAGATAGAACTACTTAACTATTTACTGGCTAAATTTTTCTGCAGGTTATCTAAAAAATTCTGTTGTGGCTCTTGACGTTGTAAAAAGTGAAGATGGAAGTTCCATGATTTATAGCGACGGTTATCTTAATTTTTTTTAAATCCGGCCGCTGACAAATTCATTATTGATGTGATTACAACTAGTAGATCTAACGATTCCAGTCTTCGACCTGTGACCTGCTCATTTTATTAATGAAAACACAGCCCTACCTACATTGCCATTCACCAAATACAATCATGTGTGAAGTGAAGAAAACATAAATACGTAATCAATTGATAAAGTAATGAGTTGATAGATTGATGCTATAATGCGTTGATTGTAATGAGCGCTCCGTATACCGTACCGACGAGAAGAGTTTAATCAGCCGATTAATAGAGCCCAGTGACTTTAACAGAACAGAAAAGATTTGATACAAAAACCGTAAAAAAATTCGGCTATAAGCAACCTGGAATAGATGCCCACCAAATAATAATTTCTTTACAAAACGTTCTCCTGCCTCATATGCACAACTAATCTCTAAAATACTTTAATTTTTTTAAAGTCTCAATTAAATCCATATTTTTAATCTCAATTAAATGCAATAACCAACCGGGCTAAATGGGCAATTCTGAATTTATTTATGTTTTGTCTCGGATATACATAGAATTCTCATCCTGCTTGAGTTAATATGTAACAACAGAGATTTAAGATCATTAATTGTAGATAAGTAAAAATGCATTTGTTCTCAACGTAATTTAATATTGCTGATTTATGATGTTTCCTCTTTTTATGCATATTTACTAATGAACTACAGAGTGTTTAAAAGTAAAAACAATACCTCCTCCTGGTCTTATTTTTTTAGTATTTAATTTCACGTCATCAATTCAATTCAGTAAAAAGCAGTAGTAAACCCCGAATGCCCCCGAAAGCGGGGGCACATGTATGAAACTTCATGGATGTGCGTCAAAAATGCATTCCCTCATAAACAATATTGCGATTTTTACGATTTTTCCTCTCTTTATATGCAAGAGAGATTTGGACGTTTCAAAATTAAAACAATAAAGTCAAAGTCCCTAGGCTCTTATTATTTCAGTATTTAATTTCATGTCATCAATTAATTAAGCAGCATTAACAATTAAAGTAAACCTAAAAAAACGGAGGAACATGAAATTCATGAAAGTGCAAGCGTAGTAAAATCAATTTTTATGATTTTTCCTCTCTTTACACACATTTACCCATAAACCACAGAGATTTCTGGATTTAAACTTAAAAATAATAACTCCCCGGCCTCTTATCGTTTCAGTATTTAATTTCGCCATCAATTCATTAAAAAGCAGCAGTAATAGCAACCCTGGAAAATGGAGGCACATGGAAGTTCATGGAACAAGTCTTGTGCATGGAAAGCTGGGATGGGGAATGAAAAAGCCAAGCTCCTCATCCACTGGAGAAGAAGAGGGAACAAAGTGGAAGTGGTTTTTGTTGCGGGGATTTTCTCGGTCCCGTTGCTAAAGTGAGTGGCAGTGCTGCGGCGAGGGGAGAAGTGGGAAGCCAGAGGCGGACTTTTTCCCGTGAGGACGCGTGGCAGAGGGAGCGGAGGGAGATGATGGCGTTGTCCACAGGGCGGCCAATGAAGATTTACCCGCTCCTTGAATCTCTTTTCTCTTATCCTCCCAACACTCTCTCTCTCTCCTCCTTGATTCCCTGGTTTTTTTTAGCTATAGACTCGGCATTAGTGAAGAAGAGCTACACTTATGCACTTTCCGCTTCCTCAGTATTCAGTAATAACGCTGAGACGACAGAAGAGAGCATTCCGTAGGTCCTTTCCTTGGCCTTTACTTCAAGTCTCCTCGCCAATCTGAACGAGTGGAAAGGAGGACGTTGGACGGTTGGACACGGTCCGAGTGGACGGAATATTTATTGTGACGATTCCATAGAATTGGATGTGGCCAGAGGTGAACTCGGGGGACGAGGAAGTCACTGTTGATCCCAACTGGGGAACCTGAGACCGGCTGTCAAGTCAAGTACCTCAAAAACCTCAACACAACTGACACTGGCTGACCTACCTACCTGACTCTCGAGCGGTGCCCAGTATTTTTGTTACAGAATATTTAAGACGTCTGTTTGACAGTTTGTCGTTTCATTGGCTGTTAGTGGACGAGGTTGTAGTTCATAGTTGGAGGTTTTTCGTTAATAAGTATTACATATTATAATATTATAGATATACAATATACACTTCTGACTTTATCATAGTTTTTTGTTTTTGTTTCTTTTGACTTTATTGTATCTTTGAGTTTCATATTCAATATTTAGTGCGGATTGACCATTAATTAAACTATTTAAACTAATACTGAATACATTTTGCAATATATATGCGACGTGATATGCAATAGCACTACACACACTAGCAGGGCTCCGATTTTTTCTCTCATGCTGCATGCAGTCCGTATTCAGCATTCTAATGATCACAGATACGTTTCAATTCTACTGAACACTGAACAGTTTAGTTAGTTTGTTTGTAGTTAGTTTAACGATTAGTGGACTGACTCGTGAAGTTCAAAGTTCGAAGTCCGGGGGGTTTTATTTTAAGTTTTGATTTTGGATAAACTTTGAACTTGCAACAATTTGTGAACGGAGAAGTGGATTTGATTTTCAAATTTCGAACGTTTGTGTTTTCGAATCCAGAATCAATATGAGGTTAGTTTTTTCTCTCCTTTATACTTGGTTTAATACGGTTATTTTTATGTGTTTTATATTTCATTATTTTGTATTTTATATTCTGTAAGTATGAAGTATTCCATATTCCTTATTTCAATTTTGTAATTCATTTTTATATGCTTTGTCACGGGTCACGGGTGGAAAACAGAACTGAAAAGATCTGATACCAAATTGACCCGTTAATAACAAATGTCCAAGTGCAAAGCACAAATATTAAATATGGAATATGAATTAAATAAAGTCTGTTTTTGTTCTGCAAAATAGTTCCGATGATCTAAAAATGTACGGGGAAACTATGACCGATTCCAGTGGATCGCCCCCAGTTTTGAAATGGAAGAAGGTCACTGATACTACTGGAGTGCAACCGAGACCGCGTCATGGACATCGAGCCGTGGCTATCAAAGATCTTATGGTTGTATTTGGTGGAGGAAATGAAGGGATTGTCGATGAACTACATGTCTACAATACGAGTAAGTTCAGTCAGAGTTCCAGTAATGTTTAATGCCTATTTTTGTATTTGTACATCTTGTGTCTTCAACATGCAGTTTGCAGATTCATTATCAAGTGTCACTCTTCTTAAGTTTCAAACATTTTCTTTTCTTTGATAACATTTAACAATAAGCAGGAGTACCAATGTTTGATATTGTACCACAAATTATTCTATATTGACTATCAAATTGAAATATATGGATAAAATGAGTAATAATGCCCAAGTCCCCTCAAATTTTGAGTGAGGAAATCTGGTTATTTTGCATATACATTTGACGTCAAGCGCTTACAAATTACTTATATTAACTTAATAATTATTACTTATTGGCGTTACTGGACTGCTGTACGTAGATAAAATGAAGTATGAATTTAGAGTAAAATATCTTACCTGTTTATGATTTATTAGTGACTAACCAGTGGTACTCTCCAGCTGTAAAAGGAGACATTCCTCAAGGGTGTGCAGCATATGGATTTGTAGTTGATGGCACACGTATGCTAGTATTCGGTGGAATGGTTGAATATGGCCGTTACTCTAATGAACTTTATGAACTCAGTGTAAGTACTTTAATTTTATTTTATTGCTGTCAACTGTAATTATTGCATTTCATATAATTATTGTGATTTGCAAAGTAAGCATACTGGTCAGTTATCAACAGGGATTTTGTATTGTGTAATTAGGCTTCACGATGGGAGTGGAAAAAGCTGAAACCTAAACCGCCTCGCTCAGGAGATCCACCCTGCCCCCGTCTGGGTCACAGTTTCACATTGATTAATGACAAAGTGTACCTGTTTGGAGGTCTAGCAAATGAAAGCGAAGATCCCAAGAACAATATACCGCGGTACTTGAATGACCTATTTATTCTTCAGTTGGTCTCAAATGGGCCTGGCTCGTGGGAACTACCTGTGACCTTTGGTCAAGCCCCATCTCCTCGTGAATCTCACACATGTGTTGCTTACACTACCAAGGATGGAGGGGACCCACGTCTGATCATCTTCGGAGGAATGAGTGGTTGCCGTCTTGGAGATCTCTGGATGCTTATGATGGGTTAGTGTCCTCAACTCGGAATATGTATTAGCTGGTTCATTTTGTCAATTCAAAATTGTCGAACTGTTTATAATTTTTTTTAATTATATTTTTTGTAGATACGATGACATGGGTTAAACCACCTATGTATGGACAGACGCCTTTACCTCGATCACTCCACAGCTCAACGCTTATTGGAAATAAAATGTACGTATTTGGAGGCTGGGTTCCCCTTGTTCTGGATGACGTCAAGACAAATGTTCATGAGAAAGAATGGAAATGTACGAACTCATTGGCAGTCCTGAATATAGGTATGAATTAATATGAATTTATCATAGGATTTGGTTGCTCTATTGAATTGGGTCAAGCATTTATAATCAAATCTGACTGATTTGATTTCAGTTGTTATTTGCTGTGTGTTTTTTGTAAATGGCCTCTCTGTGTTTAGCGCTTGCTTAAGAATCGTGGTTTGCTATAACGCTGTTTTTTTGCTCTAAGATACAATGACATGGGAAAATGCTCATATGGATCTGTTGGACGATTCAATTCCAAGAGCCAGAGCTGGTCACTGTGCAGTAGCCATGCACACCAGGCTCTATGTGTGGTCCGGACGGGACGGCTACCGCAAGGCGTGGAACAATCAGGTCAAGGTTAATAATCTAAGCTTCCTTCTTCATTACTCATTGCTAATCTAATTTATCTCAGCCATCATCATTGGCAGTCGACACATAAGACATCCAATAATGGTGTATTATTTCTATATTATCAGGTATGTTGTAAAGATCTGTGGTACCTCGAAGTAGAGAAGCCAGCAATACCGAACCGTGTTCAGCTGGTTCGAGCTGCTACTAACATGCTAGAGGTTACATGGCCTACAGTACCTGGAGCCGACGGATACCTACTTCAAATATGCAAGTATGAGCAACATTCTAAGGAAGATTTAAATCCTAGTTCTGGGCCACAAGCACTTCCTATCGGGTCAACCCCTCTTGCAGCATCAATATCTTCCTCAGGCCCAATTATGACGCCGATGCCTGTCAAATCATATATTCAACCTGCAACCGAGCAAGTTCCAGTTACTGTTCGCCGAGACTCTCTATTGGGAACATCGTCTGGCGCAGCTGTGGTTAGCTTGGGGATACCCAATGTCCCAACTTCTCCATCAAGCAATTTAATGATGACTCCTGGGACAAATATTACTAACATGTCATCGGTTTCAAGTCCGGCCAACTTACCAGCCGCCTCAAGTCTTATTTCATTGCCAGCAAATATGGCTGGAACGGCTAGTAATGCATTGTTTGCAGCAAGAGCTGTTACAAGGGTTACAACACCATCTACCGGTCGTGGAATTGTTCGACTTCGAGCCCCCGTTAGTGCTCCAGTAATTAGTTCTATCCGACCACAAGGCGCCTCACCTTCAATAATCAGAAGTACGCCAGGGTCTGGGCAGACAGCTTCAAATTTAATTGGAATGAATGCCCTTGCAGCCGCTGCAGCGGCTACTCAAAAGATTCAGACACCATCTCAAACAGTTAAAGTAATTCAGGCAGGATCTGGAGCGGGTGGACCAATGCTATCAACCCCAGTTAAAGTAGGCGGCGTTGGCGGAGGCGTGCAAACGGTGAGATTTGTCAACCCTTCTCAAGCGCAAGCAATTATGAAAGGAAATATGGCTGCCGCGTCAAATATGAAGCAGATTATTGTTCAAAAACCTGGAGGAGTTGGAGGAAACGCAGCTTCAGGACAGCAGCTTTACACGGTACTGAAAACCAGTCAAGGCATGATTACAAATGCACAAGTCCAAAAGGTAATGCAGGCTCAGGGAAACACAGTTGGCCAATCTGCCAAAGGAAATATCATAAAACTGATGACATCTCCTGGTGGGAGTGTTCTCGGGGGAAAAGCGACTATAATTGGAACAAATCAACAGGGCCAGGCAATTTTGGGGGTGCCGGGGCAGGGAGGTAATCTAATGACTATGAACAAACAGTCAGGAGTCCTTGAGCCTGGAAAACAACAAACATACGTTCTTGCAAAATCCGGAACAACAGTGGCCGGTCGACCCGGAGGAGGGACTCAGTATGTCGTAGTTACTCAAGCATCCGCTTTAAGGAATTTACAAGGATTAACCACAACATTAGCTGGACAAACCTCCGCTTCAGCAAGTGAGTTGTATTTTATTATATTTTTTATTATTTTAATAATTTTAAATCGTACTTGAAGTAGGCAGGCACGTAAATAAAATAAATAGGTACCAAGGTGCCTATATAACAATGAGTGAATTTATCCACTTACATCATTTTTTTAAATAAAAAATAGTGCAAGGAGGTACCATTCAAACACAGGGGATGAAAATGATAATGGTATCATCGCCGGCGTCCTCTTCCCCTTCTGCAAAGCCCATGACATTCGTAGCAGCTAATAATTCCGGTTCAGGCTCTAAAGCAATGACCTTCACAGCGTCTAAACCAACAACCCAGTATATTACCCCAAGTGGACAGATAGTTCATTTGCCGAATATTTATCAGCAAGGACAACAACAACAAATATCTCTTGGGGGAAAACCAATATCAATTCAAACTGCTGGGGGACAGAAGTTTGCCTTTTTGTCAACATCAGGGGGCAATAAAGTTCTCCAAACTGTTCAAGGTTTAAGCTCCCAGACTGGAGAGAAAACAAAAGTATTCGTTGTAAGCCAACAAGGAGGACAGTCTTCAGGTGCAGGACAATTTACATTAGCAACCCCTGAAGGTCCTGCTAAGACTGATGCTGAACTCTCAGCTTTGGCAAGTGAAAGCGGTCTAATTGATTCCCCCATGGAATCTGCAGGACAGGAAGTGAATGTTCAAGAAGCAGATGCATTAGGTGTCAGCCTAGGAAGTTTTGGGGACACACTGACGGCAGAAGAAGCAGCCGAATTAATGGGAGCTGGTGTTGATCAAATACAGTCAATAGAAGTCGATGATCCCTCTGCTGGTGGTGCAGTAGGAATAATGTACGAAGGTGGGGGAGATGCTACCGGTAACTTAGGCTTGAAGGGTGGCGGGCTTCCAACGTCTGTACTGTACAGCCACCTCACAAGATTCTCTTGGAGACATTCATGGCTAAAGTTGAAAGGGGGTGGATCAGGTGACCCACCGGAAGTGTCAACGACGTCCAATGATGCGATGGTGGAAGGCGCCGGTGCAAGTGATGCACTCACGCAGGAATTAGATTCAACTTTAGAAGCTAATAGCGGTAACATGCCCGAAAATGTCGAAACTACCCAGCAAATTTCGTTGCAGGATGAAATGACTCAAGTGATACCTGCTGTTGGCGGAATCGATGATTGCACCAATATTGACGATATACAGTTATCTGCCGACAATATTGGGACGCAAGCAGTGGATGAAAATAATACCTTAATGCCTGCTAGTGATACAGCTGGAGTATCAGAGGTCCCAGTAGGCGAAAATACTGAATCCTCCAACTTTTTAGAAGACAATAGAATAGATGTGTCACCAAAAGATGACAAGCCTTTTGACATCTCCGTGCAGGATGTCCAACCTGAACCTGAAGAACCAGCATCGATGCAAGAAAATGTGAGAACTGATAAGGAGGAACTGAAGGAGAAAGAACAAAATGAAGAAGGAATTAAAAAAGTAGTTCTACCGGAACAGCCAATTGATTTCATTGGATTAGATGCAGCGTCACAAGCAGTGCAGTCTATTCTTCCTAATATTGAACCAAAGCGACTTGATTTAGATGAAAACATTTTCCGACCAAAGGAATCTGACATTTTCTTGCCGGAAAGCAAAGAATCTATCAAAACAAATGACATATTAAACATTTTGGAAGCAAATGATCCTTTAAACACGTTAGCTTCTGCAGCAGTTAGTACCGCTCGGTCAGTCCAACCTAGTGATATAAAACCAACAATGAACGTTATTAGGTTGGATAACCAAGTGTTAAGCCCGGTGGTACCACAAATATTACCACAAAGCAGTCTTCGTCCCTTACAGTTGAAATTTGAAGATGATGACAAAAAGGATGGGTGGATGGATGCAGTGTATACTAAATATTCAATTATTCAAATAAAACAGTTTTTCAATGTCAGTGAAAAGCTGTGTACTCTGAAGCCGGATGCAGACGTCTGTAAAGATATGGAATTCATCAAAAAAAGATTAGAGCTTCAACCTGGAACAGCGTACAAATTTCGCGTCGCAGCAGTAAATTCATGTGGCCGTGGTCCTTGGAGTGAAGTAAGTTCTAACTGTAAAAAATCAATCAATCAGAACCAGATTTTAACTGCGATTCTGTTTACAAACTGTTTTTTATGGTAGTGTCTGGCAACTAAAGTATGAAATTTTGAAGTGTGTAGTAATAGCAATTTAATGTTCCGTCAGGTTTCTGCATTTCGAACATGTTTACCTGGATTTCCTGGAGCACCGTCTTCAATTAAGATCTCGAAAGCTTTGGATGGAGCTTTGATTTCCTGGGAGCCTCCAAATAATTCTTACGGGGACATTTTGGAATACTCAGTCTACTTGGCTGTTAAGCAGAACTTTTCAATGACACCAGCACAGGTGAAACTTATAAACTTCATTCCATATTACATTATTACCTACTCAATTTTTGACAAATATATTTATATATTATATAGGATATGTATATGCATTACATTAGAAACAAATAGGTTTCCACTATTGAATTAAAATTAATGTTAAATCGTTCAATACAATTTAATATTATTTTTAGATGGAAGTCAAGGCTGGCGCTACGAGTTTATCATTTGTTAGGGTATATTGCGGACCATCGAACCAATGCACCGTCCCCAATCAATCATTAGCATCAGCTCAAGTGGATACTACAACAAAACCAGCTATCATTTTTAGGATTGCTGCAAAAAATGAGAAAGGATATGGTCCTGCAACTCAAGTGCGGTGGCTTCAAGGTTCGATTTTTATTAGTTAAAAATAGGACTGTTAATGTCACGTTCATGAATTTTAAAATTAAAATTATGTTACTCGTTGTTTAAAATCAGAAACCGCTTTCCCAACCTTCAGCAAACCTGCCACGCCTCTTAAACGAGCAGCAGAGCCAGTTGGTCGGGGTTATAAGAAGAGCAAACTGGATGACGGGAAGTGAAACAAAAAGTCCAATCAAATTATCTCGGGATTCCTTAGCACCTCGGAGGACAAAAACTCATCATCGAACGTATTATTTAAAAAATATTATAAAAGTAAAAACAAAACAATTTATCCTGTTTGATCATAGCCATAGAACAGATATTTCTGACTGTCCAGACTTGTTATAAATTGTGTAATCTGTAATTGTATATCAGAAAAAGTTCAATACTGTTTAAAACTTTTTACAGTATACACATATGTATATGTAATGCCATGTAGCAGAATTGAAATAGTTTGCTTATAGTCATGTTCCTTCACCGCAAATCCGTTTCAATCTAAAATTCCACATTTAAATGTTTCCAAAATTAGAATCAGACGTTATTTTACACAACTCACTTAATATATATGTGTAGGTAGGATATAGGTAATTTCTGTTTTAAATAAATGATGTTATAATTTGTAAAGTATGTCACAGCGTCACTGTCTTTTCATTATTCATTTCCTACTTCAATATTAAAAATGCACCGGTGAACGGATTTAGGAAATATAGGTATGTTGTTAAAGCATGATGTCGCCGATATGATAATTATAATGGCAATTTCCGTATATATTCGACTCATTGCAGAAGTTGACTTTCGCGAGCATAATGTCCAGAATAAAACATTCATATCTAAGCCTTGAGCAAACTTCTTTTTGGAACCATATACATTGTAAAAGTTGCATTGTTGGGAGCTAAATTATTCCATAGGTATCTTTACAGTTTGTGCCGCATTGCATTTCTGCATTAATGGAAATATCAAATACAATATAAATCAAAGAGAGTCAAGTACTTTGTTTTTAAGATTTTATTTCCAATTCGTAATTAACTGTTAACATATGTAGATGATTAGAATAAACAAATACTGACACGGATTATGACTAGTATGTCACCCGACTAACTCCAAATAATCCATGAATGAGTACTAGGTCCTCGATGTTGATGTAAACGTAATTCCTCTCCATTCAAGACCAACTTCGGCAATATAATATTTTTTTAAGTCCGACACGGTTACAGGATGCTCGCCTAGATAAAATCGATATCATTAAAAACTGAATTTTTAACAGATAATAATGTACAAGTCAATAGCACATAAATGAAGATGGTCCATAAAGCAGACATGTAATTAAGAACTAAGGTTTGATTTAATCAGATAGCCTTCTTAGCCTTAGCATGTGAGTCACTTAGCTCATACGCGGAGTTTTGCATAATAAATATCACGTTTGTACATTTTCAGTTGTCTCAGACCCGTTCATCAACATATTGTATTATTAGCTTAGCACATAGATGCGAATGCATAAATGCTGTGGTTTTCCCATGCAAGCCCATCATCGTTGCAAACCAACGTTAGTAACATTTTAATTGTAAATAATTGTGTTATTATTAAGCAATAATTAATTTTAAAAAAATATCAAAATACCTTCGGAACAAATCCTTGAAGGGTGAAGCAAATCTGAACTTCCAACTCTAGTTCGTACCACTAATCGACAACTATTTTTCTAATTAAATCATCACTAAAAATAAAAATGCCAAAACTGCACAGAAAAGCTGAAGTCTATTACACGTCTCTATTGCGGTCATCATCTATACCAGCTATCTATTCAATTCCAATTGACACTCCTCAAGAATCTTTGCCTTTTTAAAATTGCATCATCGATTGATGCATATTATTCTCTCATCATAAACTCTACCGTAGATATTTAGCATTAAATTTCAAAATGACTTATTTGCAGTGAATACTAAAACAATGGCAACCATAGACTATTGAATATATATATTACTTCTATGAGGCATTGAAGTTAATGCCAGAAACCCTTCTGAGGCTCAGCCAGTATTTGATGTCCGCACTATAATTTGCAGCATGTAAAAATACAACACACAATACGACATCAATCACTCCGCAATTTAGGGATCAAACAATAGTGATGAATAAAATCAGTCAAACTAAGTAATTAAATAATTACAGGGAGTTGTAAGTTATTCAAGCTGTGTCAAATCAAATCAAAGGTATATGTACAGCTTCTTAATTGACGGAAATAGATTGTTAAGTAACATTATTACACTTCAACGTCTAAATGGCTTCGTCATAGTTAGATTTGACAGAATATTTATTTTTTAATTTGTAATTAGTTCGTATTGTCGTATATCGCACGACTTATAAGCTACTATCTCACTAGTTACCCGCAATGTAGTGACTGATTTAATACGCTGGCAAATAAATATTATTTTCTAACTGTCAACCTAATATAGTATCAAATACACTATTCATTATTAATCTTTGTCATTTCCCGTATAACGAGACAGTGACGACTATTTGTAGCACATTATCGTATACCATAGCGGTCACAAATTTTGGTCCCAACTTTTCCTTTACAGTTTATACTTGAACTTTCAGAAGAAAGCAGTTATTTTTAACTGACAAAATAAGTAAGAAATGCTAACTGCACTAAGTCACCAGTTTTGTACGTAAGCTACCTATTATTCCTATTAAACAAATACAGTTTTAACTAGGTAATACTAGTATTGTCTTTCATTTATAGCTAGCAGTAGTTAGTCAAAGTAATCACTTCACTGTAAAATCTTAAAGAATTACTCCTTGGGCAACAACTGTAATGTAGTGGTTGATATCAGTTCAGTATCAGGTCTATGTGAGCCACATCAAACCAACTATAGGCGAAAATACTTTCAATGTTTCCACTTAATCAGGTAGACTAGACGTCAAATGGGGAACTTAATTCAGTAGAGGAAAAGTGTTACCAATTTTCAACCTTAGTTTTTTGTTGCAGATAAGTGATGATATTCTTAACAACGTCCATGCTTGTTGCTTGTCCACCCAAATCTTTGAAAGAATACGGAAATGCATCAGAATAAAAGACTGAAATGCGTTGAACGGCGAAATTAATTAGATTCAAAGATACCTGGAGTATGAATGCGGTCCACATTAATCGTTTGAGCGATAGCTTCTTTTAACCACATAGAATGATTTTCAAGTTGTAAGTGATGGAGAAGATCAGCGGCTGCATTCATCATTGATACTACAAATATGAAAAGTCCGTAATTATACACAATTTCTTAATTCAGATGACGTTCGAACTAAATTAGATTTATACCAGGATTAGCAATATTTTTTCCAGCAATAGCTGTTCCAGTGTTTCGTGTACCGGGCTCAAAGATTGCATACTGTAAGGTTAAGATAGTGTACATTATTACAATCAAATCGGTTATCAAATTATTGCTTGAGATGCTTACTTCGTTTCCGTAGTTTCTTCCAGAAAGGATACCTGCTCCTCCCATCAAACCACAAATAACGTTTGTGACGATAGTTCCATAAAGATTTGTCATCAGCATGACGTCAAACTGATGTGGTTTTGACACCAGCTGCATACAACAGTTATCAATAATCATGTCGTTATGTTCTATGTCCGGATACTCTTTAGCTATTTCCCGACTTATTTCCAGAAACAGCCCATCTGAAGATTTCCTTTATGTTAGATAAATGTTTGTTATCCAACTTATTTTTTGAGAAGTCATTATTATTATTGATAATAAAACTTCCGAAAGTTTCATACTTACATGATATTGGCTTTATGAATTGTTGTAACCTTCTTCCTGCCATTCCTCTTAGCAAAATCAAAAGCGTATCGCGCCACTCGTTCAGAGTTCTCCCTTGTTACCACTTTTAGACATTCGACAACTCCCGAAACACTCTAAGCCGAGGTAATTCCAATATTAATTAGTATTTATGAGATTTGTAATTATTTATAGTAAACTAATCATAAAAAACTACCTCGTGTTCCATCATGGCATACTCTCCTTGTGTATTTTGACGAACTGCAAATATATCAATATCCCTATGCCGCGACGTTATCCCTTCGTAAGAATTGCAATGAAGGACATTAACAAACAAATCTAGTTCGTTTCTAAGTGCCACATTTCTAGACAGTACATTAGGACTCAAGCTTTTGGTTTCAATATTTCCTGAAAATCACAAAAACAACAAGTATAAAGCCAACGTTTTAGAACACCGTCCGTACAGTAGTTTTATTCCACGATTTTAACGTTACTACACCTTTAATGGCTACACCGTTCCTCCGGATGGAGGTAATTGCATATTCGAGATCTTCATTTCCCTCAATATCTCCATCGATGTTAACAACTTCAAAGTCAACAGGAACGCCGGCATATCTGCGTGAACCAATTGAAAAAAAGTTTTAATAACGTCCAGTAACTTTGAATGGCAGAAAAAATTAAATGCCCGGCTGTCAAAAATAATAGGTATTTGAATAAAAATGCATCAGAAACCACAAACCTGAAAACTTCTTTGACATAACCCATTAATTCAGGGCCAATACCACCACCAGGAAGCATAGTAACTGTGTGCCTTCCTCCATACTTTGCTCTTGGTAAGATCTGTGATAACAGATGACATAGCATTGTTATAACAAGTAATTATATTTAACAAATTGTAGCATACATTCAAATACGGTGGGTTTTTTAGGCCGAGGACAGAACATTCAGAGTCATCGCGAGTGGCATTAATAACTTAAATTAAGGTCTGTCGAACCAACCATATACTTCCTTTAAATACATTCGCATTTTATCATCACCTTAGCTAGTTTTGCGCTCTTGCTTTTCCATCGCTTCTGATTATCTCCCATAGAAAGGCTTGCGCCAAACGACTTAGCAGTTCCATTCATTGGTGGCCAAGAACTTTGTGCCAGCTTCAGTAGTTGCATTCTTCCGACAGCAGCCATCTTCAATCTTTATCTAGGTTTAAGTCATAAGTTTAATATGAGTGTGAAACCATATAATGGCGGTGAGAATAGGCAAAAAATCTTATCAATAATCAACGGCCTCCTATTATAGCAACGCAGGCAGATGAGATATGGGATGTGGTTTTGGTTTCTGACTAATTCTCACATTTCTCACCGGCATTTGGTTTGGGGATCAATCTATCACAATTACAAACTATGAAATGAACTACAATTACAACAGGCAAATGCAAAATTAATACTCAAATCTGTAACAAAAATCGCAATAACCATCCATAATCCATAATCAATAATCATATTGTGTACTGTGTAAAACTGCAAACTGAATATACATATATTCATATGCAGTGCAGGTGCACTACACACTTACACACTATATATGCTATACATTACACAATAAACTGCAATACAACATCAATTTTAACGTTTAAACGAAAATTGAAAATGATATTAAATGTTAAAAACTCATACATATCACACTATACACATTAAATAGCACATATCACATAGATAGCTAGCTACGAGTGCGACTACAGACTAAATTGACTATAGCTTACAGCTAAACACTCTAGATTCTATTCTAAGTTCATGTTTGACATTATACCTGTGACCTAGTAGTTTGTGAGGTGGGACTGACCGCTGATTTTTTTAGTTTTTGAAGGGATAATTTCGAAATTCCAAATTTAAATTCAACAACTTACCGTTACCGTTTGACTTTAAAAAATAGAGGATGAAAAATTGATTGCAGTCGAAGTCTCTGAATTTGTGTGGCTGGTAAAATTCAGGCAAATTGTGATGGGTTAGCCACGTGAGAGGAAAACCTTCTTTTCCGAGGTCCTTTTAAAGAAATGAAAATGAGTCCGCGCGTGAAGTAAGCCAAAACCTGCTCCTCCTTTCCGCTATTCTTAATTCTAGCCACCACGTTGTCCTTTACACTCGCACTCGCCGATCTCGATTAATTGCGTAATTCCCGTTCCTGTCAAAACGTAAAAAGGCGAAAGAGGCCAAGAAGTCTAAAGCTAAATCTAAACTCAGACAAATCCAAAACTTGAGGCCAACTAAATAGTAAAAGCTACATAAGGTAGAGCCGACATAGCTTTTACTTATGTAACAATTGCAAGAACGACAACGCAACGTCCTTACCATACCACAAAGGACAAAGGAACATCAAGACTATCAAGAGCCGGTTTAATTGAGTTGTAAAACGTAAGAAGAAAGAACGATTTTTTTACTGTTCCACACTTCCACATGCAACATTCCCCGTTCGTTCACCGTTTAATTTTGAACATCGTTTAGTCAGCGTCCAGCCAGCGACTTCATTGATTGTGAGAATTTGGCATTAGTAAAATTCATTAAGGACAAAAGATTTCCCAAATGAAACCAAACCAAAATATCATCTTCGCTTTATTATTTTCCCTTTGTCCTTACAACCGGTGTCAAAGTTGAACGTCCAAGTATGAAGTAGTTGACCATCCATGTTTGATGTTTTGGGTTTTTCAGGTTTGTTCTTTTCCATTTCACATTTGCGATTAGACATTTTATTACATGTTAAATTTTGTTCAGGTTCAAGAAAACCTGACGTCTAATTCGTAATTTGTAATTTGAAGGAAATGTACGTCTTGTATCTATCTAATTAATAATTTATAATTGAATTTAAGCTGGGATCTCAAGAATATTTTTTTTCTAGTTCTATTCACTATTGAGCGTATTTATAAATAATCTATGATATTATATTGTCGGTCAGATTAGATTACAGATTAATTACAAATATGATAAATGATGCATACTAATACTACCAACCAAGTAACTATTGGCTTACTACACTCCTCACCCTCACACTCAAATCATTTATTATGGATTTATGTTTGACGTAGAATTTAGTACTAATAACTGAACTTTGAACTTTAAAAGTTGTTATGTCGGTTTTGATTTAGTTGACAAAACAAAAAACATTCAGTGCAGACCATAATCTGGGGGCAAGACTTACGGAATGGCGAGGCAACGAAACTTACCGGCGAAGGATTTTATCGACTCGTCTCTAACGGTTGCCACACTAGAAGGTACAGTATTTCCTCGATATTATTTCTTTCACGCAAAAGAGAACAGTTTGGAATTGGCGTGAGACCGTAAAAATCCTTGGCTTTTTACTACCAGATGCATGATTTTTTTTTTTCGTTTTTTACAATTTAAGATGTACTTTTCAAACCTTTGGAGGCTGGAGGAGAGCGATTTCTTCAACTCAGGAGATTAAAATTAGAGCAAAAGAAAAGGAAATGGAATGCTGACAGGCCACAGACGTATGAAGTAGATACCGAGGAGGATATTAATTATTTACGGAGCTTGGAGCCTACCGAGTGGAAGGTACTAGCATTTATAAATTAGTACTTGCTCTTTAATCGGCAACGCTAAATTACAAAGTTGTTAATGTTTGTCTATTAGGATCAGGATCATTACGCTGTAATTGGACTCAAACATTTACGGCATAGAGCAAGTGATGAGGATGTTAAAAAATCTTGTAAGCTTGATTTGAATCAACAACAAATATGAATTCATAATTTTGACGTGGATAATGATTTCTCTCTTTCAAACTTTCAAATAATATAGTCAGATTACGTGTTCTGCGGCATCATCCGGATAAACGAATGGGAAATGGAGAAGTAGTAATACCTGAATGCGATTACTTTGCATGTATTGTTAAAGCGTTTGAAACCCTTAGTACGCAAGGACGAAGACGAGCTTATGACTCTGTTGATCCATTTTTTGACAACTTCGTACCACCCAAAACTTTATCTTCCGGAGATAATTTTTTTACAGTATGATTTAATTAATATTTTCTTGCCATATACCTACTTAATTAGTTGAATCGAAATTTTAAAATGTATTTGTATCAAGGTATACGGGAGATGGTTTGAATTGAACTCTCGATGGTCAAATAGACTTCCTGTTCCATTTTTGGGGAATATGAGCACTCCCCGAGAAAAAGTTGAACAGTTTTATGCCTTTTGGTATGACTTCGATTCTTGGAGAGAATATTCTTACCTTGACGAAGAGGAGAAGGAGAAAGGTCAATTGTAAGTGTATAACGTATTCATTGATTTAAAAATATTATTGGTTTTAGATACGCGATTTTAATTTATCGGTTTACCTTTTGTCATAGTCGAGAGGAAAGGCGGTGGATTGATAAGCAAAACAAGGCCGCTAGAGCCAAACTGAAGAAAGAAGAAATGGCTCGAATAAGAAATGCTGTTGATTCTGCTTATTCTCTAGATCCACGGATAACTATATTTAAGGAACAAGATAGTCAAAGAAAAATAGATAAGAAAATGGAGAGACAGAAAGCTGTTAAAGAAAAACAAGACTATGAAGAAAAGGTACAACAAAAGCGAGCGAATCCAAAACGGATTAAATGAAATACATAAAACAAAACGATTCCTTATTTAAATTGATTTTTTTTGTATAGATTCGACAGGATTCAATGGAAAAGGTTCGGTTGGAAAAAGAAAAACAAGACGCAGAAGACAAAGAAAAAGAATTGGCTGCGAAGAAGGAAAAAGAAGCAGCTAAGAAAATACTGAAAAAAGTACGAAAAGATTTTCGAACCGTGTGTAAATCCAACAACTATTATGGCACAGATCATAATACAACATTAGAAAATATGACATATATGGAAACTTTGTGTGAAGTTTTGCCAGTAAATGAGTAAGTACTTAATGACATTATATGAAAACAAATTTAAACTAAACCAAGAGAAAAATTAAATCAGTTTTTAATTTATCAAGTTTGGAAGAACTCAGCCAGAAGCTTTCGACCTTAAATTTAGATGAATCCAATGCAGTTTTTAGGGGAAAATGTAAGGAAATTGACGCGAAGCTTGCTGCTGAAAAGGCTGAAGCAGCAAAAATTGTATCTGGTAGTCGAAATGGAGGTAACAATGGAGTTAGAAACGGTGTAGAGGATGATTGGAGTACGGATGAGCTGGTACTTCTTATTAAGGCAGTAAACGTTTTCCCTGCTGGAACAGTACAACGGTAAAAACAAATTATGTAATTATTATTTTAAATTTTTAACTGTCAAGTTACCTAATGAGGCAATCGCCATGTGACAATAATACCCCAAAAATTTAAAGGTGGGACGTAGTAGCCAACTTTTTGCAGCAACACGGACCTGACAAGCGAAAGCGATCTCCTAAAGAGGTGTTAGCGAAAGCGAAAGACTTAAAAGCATCCGACTTCTCCAAAAACACTCTAAAAGAGGATGTAAATCAGAAGGCATTTTCGGTATTCGAGAAAAATATTAATACTTCAGTTAGAGTAGAAGCACCGGAAACTACCCGTGAACCAGGTAACACAATTGTCTATATATCTTATGAAGGTTAAATTCTTCATAAAACTTTCATGTATTTCCGTTTCACTTTATTTTGATTCGATTTTATTTGATTTGATGACAGAAAGTGTGGTTAAAATGAAAGTAGCCCAAAAATCGTCGACTGAAACTGAAATTTCAAATACGCCAATGAAGCCATGGACCGCAGAGGAACAAAAACTGTTAGAACAAGCTCTTAAAACATTTCCTTCTTCACATTCAGATCGCTGGGATAGAATTTCAGAATGTGTTCCCGGCCGAAATAAGAAGGAATGTATGGCCCGTTTCAAGGTAATTGAAATAAATCTGTATTAACTATATCTACTTTTTTTTTTTTTTTACAAATTTGCAAATTTTAAGATGATTTTATTTCTTCTTACAGGAACTAGCAGCGTTAATTAAAGCGAAAAAATCAGCTCAAAAACTTTAAGAACTAATTTTAATTTCTGACCATCTCAAATCCTTTCGTCATTGAATGTTGTTATTGGTTAGAAATACGCTAATTTAATTCTGAGTTGTTCCACCACCTGTAATGAACTAGTTTTCCTGTGACAGTTGGCGTAATTTCTCGTTAACGCGCCCATGCAGTACACGAGTGCTTATCTAATGAGCGTCAATTATGCTGAAGGAGAAACATTTTATTTCAAAATCCGAAACAAGATCATTTCTGTCCTTAATATATATCGCTGGGTATGCTGCTTATTCTTCGTTGTAAGAAAATGAGTTCTCAACTCTCAAGCAGCAGGTCCTTGGTTTGTTGTGATACTCTCATTCATGGATTTGCGGATGAAAGCGGCCCATTATTAGCGTCCCCCACAATAAGCGGCCCTCACAATAAGCGGCCCATCATAAGCGGCCCATGACAATAAGCGGCCCATGACAATAAGCGGCCCATGAAAATAAACGGCTCCGAATTTCAGAGGAACTTGAAATGTTTGATTTCATTACAATATTTTTACTTTTGAAGGAACGATTACCTTTTCCTTCAAAGTAAAAGGTTCTTATCCTTATCTATATCATTTATTCTACTTAATTATATTAGAGATATGTGAAGGGATGCCATTCAATTACATTTTACAAAACTTCTGTATTTAATTAAGTAATAAAAGATAAAGATAAGGATAAGAACCTTTTACTTTGAAGGAAAAGGTAATCGTTCCTTCAAAAGTAAAAATATTGTAATGAAATCAACCTGAAATCAAACATTTCAAGTTCCTCTGAAATTCGGAGCCGTTTATTTTCATGGGCCGCTTATTGTCATGGGCCGCTTATGATGGGCCGGTTATAGTCATGGGCCGCTTATTGTCATGGGCCGCTTATGATGGGCCGCTAATAATGGGCCGCTTTTGATGGGCCGCTTTCATCCGTATACCCATTCATGAGTGGTTGACATTTTGAGATTGACACGGATTTTTTAAATCTTTACATCGATAACAACAAACTTAAAACAAAAATACTACTAACGACTATCAAGCATGAATTAGAGCAGAAAAAATAGACTTTGACCAAAGGTCACCTCAGATTCTGGGGGTCTCAGATTTTGCTAATTTTTTAATATGTTATTCATATCAATAAAATTTTAAGTTTAAGATGTATCCAAAAGAATTATCAAGCGCGCCCCTTTGCGCGCTTCAGCGCTATTTTTTTATTTCAACCAACCCAACCTTGACCCCTTGAGATCTCAAAAATTGTAAGTGGTGGAGGTCTGAAATTTTGTATACAAGTGCATCATATCATTACGCTGATAAAATTTTTTAAGATTTTCGAAATTCCAATTTTGAAATTAAAAAAAAAGTTTTAAATTTTGAATTTTTTTAAAATTCTTGCTTAAAACAGTTTCTAATGTCCATATCCCACTTTAGCTCTAATGACTTCATTAAGTTGTAAAAACTCGGATTTTTTTTTTGAAACTTTGAAAACGGGTATGTTACAACTCTATGAAGTCATTGGAGCTAAAGTGGGATATAATATGAACATTAGAAACTGTTTTTAAAAAAATTCAAAATTTGAAACTTTTTTTAAAAATTTCAAAGTCGGAATTTCGAAAATCTAAAAAAATGCTATGAGCGTAATGATATGATGCACTTGCTTGTATACAAAATTTCAGACCTCCATCACTTACAGTTTTTGCCTTTTTGAGATCTAAAGGTGTCAAGGTTGGGTTGGTTGAAATAATAAAATAGCGCGCAACGCGGCGTGCTTGAAAATTCTTTTTTGATACATGATATTATTTTGTTGATATGAATAAACAAAATAACAAATTCCGACAAGGGAACTTTCACAACTGTACCACCCCGATATTTTTTTAACCGGTCTCATTCGAAAGAGGAACTAAAATAGTGAAACTTATGGGTGCATAAAATACATTTGTCCTAGTAAAGTAAGTCGAAAGTTTGGAGACCTGCCGCTATTTCAGGGATTCCTATAGTAAATCCCCGTTTAGACTTTGCGAAAAGGCTGGTTCAGCGCAATACTAATTTGGGGGTTCCTCCAATGTTAACTCCCTATCTCGGTCGCGACTTTCCAGGGAAAAGAGATGGAAAGGGGAAAAGTCGACTTTCTCCTCTTTTTCCCCTTCTCGTTCATGCTAGTTTTTAGCTTAAAACTGCAGTCCGTGACCTTCTCACCCACTTTACTAGGTCAAATATATTTTATGCACCCATAGTTCCCATATTAAAGTTATATTATTTTCGTTCCTCTTTCGAATGAGACCGGTTTGAAAAATATCGGGGTGATACAGTTGGGAATGTTCCCTTGTGAGACCCCCCATGGTGACCTTTGGTCGAAGTCTATTATTTCTGCTCATTATTGACTTCTTATTTCCTTGAACTACTTTAATTTATTCGGTTAAATCACTTTCTCTCTCCTACGTTACTAAAATTTGTTTCCGCTTTTTATTGTTACTTGTTTGATGTTATAAACACATAATGACGGAAAGGTCTTTTGTGATTATCAATATGAAATATATTGTACAATACCTTCATTTATTTCGTCTACATTATTATTAGTATTAACAATAATAATAATGTCGATACATACACATAATAATTTATTATGTCGTCATGATTGAGTAACTCATTTGTAAATAAAACGCCTTCTCGCACTTTCAAATAATAAAATATTGTTAATTTTCCAAAAATTCATCAACAATCTGTAATAAATATTTCCAATCATCATTGAAAAGCACTGTAAAAGCCAATACCTGGCATAATCATTCAATTTTATAATATTCACAAAGAATCAAAAATGCTTAATAAATTATGTAAATTAAGTTCTAGAATTCTAGAAAATTCCAAGAGTATAATGAAATAAGTGTTTTACTCGCGAATTTAGGACTATTCTAAAATTAATTAAAACCAACTTAAAATTAGAAAACCATACAAGTTTTTAGAAAACGAAATCAAGGAAAGTCTAACATTTTTAAGGAATCGACTAGTCGTATATGAACCTGCACTCATCATTCATGATTTCGCTAAAATAGGTAGAGGTTAAATCTGTCATGAAGTGATGATGATTAATCATTAATTGATTTGAAACTAATTATAATTACTATTTATTTCGAGTACAGCCAGCATGATGGTTTGTTCTGGTGAAAGCACAGAATAGTATTACATGTTGTTGGGGTGAAAGGAGAAGTGTTGGAAAAGATTGAGAGTGAAGTGAAAGTGAAGACAAGTCCCACAATGCCCCAATCATTCTATTGTGTATTGCAAAGAAAGGTGAGTGAAGCACATGCTACAGTCCTATTCAATTTAAATGTCCAGGTCCACCACCGACAGCCACCACCACCGGTTTGTCCGTCCGTCCGTTCATTCACAATTTATTTTATAACAATCACAATTGTGGATTAAAGTCAAACCTGTGACTGACTGTGACCTCAAAGGTTGAAGGTGTGACAAACTGTGAACAGAAGCTGGGAGTGCTGGGAGCCGAGCGATCACACCACAAACCACAATCCTGGATTTAATCAATTTACAATCGGATTTGAAATTAATCGATCATTGATCATACATCGTAATATTGAATTTGTAATTCGTAAGTCTAAAATTATTAAAATTAATTCATTCGAAATTCAAAATTAATTTCACTCATTTTTGTCGTTGTTACAATTTACAATACAACAATACAAATTTGTTGAAGTTGAATGTTTATGTAAGATCAAAGATTAAGATAATAGATTGGGTTTTATTCTATATTGACTATGTTTCAGTTTTTCTCTAAACACATACACCCGGGGCGGCTGCTCACTTCCAGAGAACGAAGTCATCAATAATTAAAAAACTGGTTTTAAAACTGCAATATTGTTTCTTTGTTCCAGGTCAGAAGCACGAAGTACACCATGCACCGTCGAACATTGAGCCTCTATTCGAAACTACTGCGGCGGCAGACGGCTACATCCGGATCCGCTGCTCGTTATGGAAGAAGTACAAGCGTGTTTAGAGAATCCGAAGAGATGCAACTTCGATCTGGACTGAGTACTTCAAGTTCAAATGCATTCAATGTAAAAGCTCCTGCAACGACAGTGAAAACAAAAAATCCGTTGGGAACGAAAGAAAACTTATTTGCAGAAGCGACTGAAGAAATTTCAATTGAGGAGCCTATTTTAAAGACTACTTCGGTAGAAGAAAAAACAAGGCATTCGTTTATGGGGTCTTCCGAAGCAACTCATCAGTCAAGACATCGCTGGGAAACAGACCAATATCCTGCCATTTTTGAATCTAAAATTTTCAAAACAAAGATGCCATCAGGGTTATTAGAACTTTCAGATTCGCCAAATCTCATTCTTAAGCATGCCTGCCTCATCTTATCCCGAATGGGTCAGGTTTCACGTAAAGATTCAACAATTAACTTTGAATCTCTTACACTGGATAAGCGTTTTATGCGAATTTGCAACCTCGTTCAAAGGGGAAACTATTCCCAAAACCCTCAATCTCTGTTCTTGGCTGTTCATGTAACGTAACAAATAATTTTATATTTTTATTAAGCTTAAATTGAATTCGTTGTCGATACGTTGAACTCGATCATGCTTGTTCCTCTACTTCAGGGATTGCAAAATTTGGGTGTTCCGACAACTTCCGATATTTTCAAAACCTTGGCTGGGGAGTTGAAATGGGCCATGAGGAGGTGTGCTGTTAGGTTCCTTGCTCGGGGCATAGAAGTTTTATCTGAAGAAACCGACTGTGAAAATAAAACACCCCAGTCAAAGGACGAAGCTCACAATATACTAGAGTCTGCCATTGAAACGCTTCAACGACGATGGGTTGAAGTTACATCGGGTGGTGATTTTATAGCTGTATTTAAAATTCTGAACTTATTGAATGTTGAAACTAGAGGCAAACTAGAAGATCGAGCTGTGGAAATGGTACAAGGATTTTATCCACAAGAAATGATAAAAGTAAGTATTAATCAACATTGAATAATATTAAAAGTTTTAATAAAAAATTGTAACTGACAAACTGACATTACTTTTATTTAGATGTTCGTAGTCTTAGGAGATCAAAAGCGTCGCCCAACCCCCTTACTTCGATCTTTAGCGTTTCATCTCTCTAAGTCGGATGAAAGAGCATCAGCAAAAGATCTAATTGAACTGACATATGGATTTAATGAATTGACATTCGCTGACCCGGTATGGCTTATTTCAAAGCATTGTATGTATGTATTCCGTCATTTTCTTAGTCAGCGAACTAATTTTAACAATTTATAGGTGCTGATGGAAAAAGTATGTAGTGATTTATGTGTGGAAATCCCAACTGTGGAAAATCCAGCATTAATAAGCTCGTTGCTTACTAGCCTTGGGCAAATGAGATACAAACATAAAGGCAAGAACAGATAAGCATAGCCCAAGCGATTTATTTTAAAACGTATAGGTCTGTACATTATTGTGAGACATATGGGATTCATGAATGTAGGGGCTTTAATCGCCTGATGATCCCATAACGAAACCTGCATTAAAGTGCATTATATGAAATTAATTTACTTGTGTTTGTATATTGTAGGCTTGCTTCAAATTCTTGACGAGTGGGTAACTGCACATTTAGATAGCCTACGACCATTCGATTATGCAGCGTGGTTACTCTCATGTGCCGCTCTAAACTACCAGCCTAGAGATAAAAATCAGTTTTGCAAGAAAGCAAAATTAGTTTTGTCTCAAAACAGCAAATCCAATTCTATTGAGTGGATTAACATTGTCCATGGATTCGTGATATTGAATGAATGCTCGGCAGAGCTAATAGGATCAGTTCTCAATCCAGAAATTTTGAAGAAAATTGGTATGTTTGTTAGAAACAAATGAATCATTGATTAGTTTATGGAAAGCGTTTTAAAATGTGTTACATTGTAAATATTAGCAAGAACAAGGCGCTCGAACTTTGCATTTATTATAATTTCAGATAATCTTGGAGTTCAAAATTCGAAAACGAAATTAAAACTACTTAATATCAATGCAGTGGCAAAAAATAAATTGGTAAGTGGTTACACTGGGCCTTTGCTGGATGCAAAATATGAAACAGACTGGTCAAGAACATACTTAAGTTCCAGCGATCAAAAGTTGTCATCGGTTGTACTGGATTCATTAGGAACTTTCTTGCCAACTGACAAATATTTGAAAATAAATCAAAAATTGGATTCTGGTGTGTTCATAGGTATAATTTATGCAATTTCATGAATAAATGATGAGATGAAGAAATGCCCATTAAGCAAATTGAATCGTAAGCTGTAGATCATGATATTAACGAACTGTAATTTTATTGTATCTAGATGCAGTCTGTTATGTAAACAAGAAAATGGATCCACTACCAGTAACATCAGGACCCCTTGATACCAATACCATCTCTTTAGCTATAATTGTTCAAGGCTACTCATCCTTATGTCGCGGTGTTAAAGATCCAACAGGAAACAGTATTCTGCACAAAACGATCTTAGAGTCTGAAGGTTATCGTGTAATAACAGTTCCATACACCGAATTTAATGCCTCTGATAAATTAGTTCGTAGAGTGCAATATTTAGAACAAAAAATTAAATCTCTTAGTCAATTACAACAAGTAGAAAAGTCCAACCAGTGATAGTTGTCAACCAAAAAATGAAACCTTTGTAAACTAATCGCAAGAAAGAACCCTAGTCTGGTGCATGTGGGATCAGTTGTTGTGCGCTTCGATTGAATTGAAACACTTTTCAGTTGAGGCATAAAATTATTATGATTGAAAAACTGACGATCTACATTAGTTGAAACCCCAGACTTTATAATAATTATTATAAATAAATAATTGTTTTCTATATACGACACCGGTATTGTATTCTGTTTCTCTAACCATTTTGTCTTACGAATCTTAGCTTACAATTTCCTTAGTTGAAAAAACCTGAGCGTTTTCGTTATTTATATTATAATAAATCCAGACGGAATCCAACCCTTCGCCAATAACTTTGTCGGCCTTCCTCGTGGGCAATGGAAACCGACAAGCTGCAACGGCACTAGTTTGTGTTAACTCTGATGTACATTTTTGCTCCAACTCTTCCATCTGTACGATGTTAAACATCCATAGATTTATTAATATGAGATCCTGAAAAATTGTTACTACTAAGATAACTGCGATTACATACCATTACATCAACACCAAAGATAACCACGTTATCGTACTTTGACAGTGAAGTTTTCCAAATGTCTTTGCGTTGGAACGTAGTTGAGGATGAGAGTCCTAAACGCAAAGCATTTATTTTGGAATATAGGACAAGCCATGGATTCAACTCTACTCCGGTGGCTTTAAACCCCCTCCTGGCAGCTTCCAACACCTTAACAAGAAATAGTAATCATTAATCATTGCACACGCACCCTTCACATTCCTAAAACACATCTTACTAAATGCACTTACAATTCGCCCATCTCCACTCCCCAAATCGATGAGTGTCCCTTTCCTCCCTTGTAACCCTTTAAAAACATTTTGAACCTGTTCTGTAGTGGCTGGTACGTAGGGGAGGCACACACGTCGTAATGCCGGGGTCACAAACGGAAAACAAATTGCACTTAATGCAAGGGCACTCCCTCCTAGAGAAAGTCAATGAATTTATCATATGTATACATCTTCCGTTATTGGCATTATGGTATTCGACATTAGATAGCTTTTCATGGCTGTCTGTATTTTTAAAACACCAACAACTGTAACATGAGGGCAGCTAAAAATAGCTATAGCTAGCTTGTACACGTTTAATTCATAATAGTGAATTGGGATCAATTACCGGAAGTCGCGATTTAGAACCCCGAGGGTTATACTTTTCAAACCCTTCAAAGGAGTGGGTTGGGGACATACTATATAGATACTTTTTGGTAGTTTTTGGACGTGGAATTTGTTACTCCAAAATCTATGGGATAAGCTCGTTCATTGTTACATTTCTTATTTCGAGTATTTTTCAAGAGCTATTCAGACAATCACTTCTCCTCGCGTTTGTAATTAATAAACTCTACTGGAATAATAGCCGTCGGTGAAATATGATCCGTGTTCGTCCCGATTAGTGTCCGTACAAGGGCAAAGGGGTAAATGTGAAATTTAATTGATCTCATTTTAACCTTTCTACTTCAGAGTTTATGTTCAACCTTTTAGCAGAAGATTTAGCAGTAAGCCATGGAAGACGAACAAAGGAAGGAACTTAAAGAGTAAATTATTTTTCGATGTGATGTGGGGCTTAAAATTGTAAAATCTTCTAAAATACTAAACAATTCTAAAGTAGGTTCTATTCTATCTCATATTTCGAAATCGAGGAAGTCGAGGATTCTGGATATATGATTGAAATATAGTAATATATTACCTGCTAATCCAGCAATAATCAAACCGAAACGACGAGAATTTTGTAAACTCTCAGGTGGAGGACTATTGAAATCGACAACGCAGTCCTTGCAAGCCATAGTTCTTAACTTTGAGTTAAATACTTTAATTAATAAATTAAGAATGAATCAGTTGCAGATCAATAATATGCATAACCTTTGATGACACATGAGTGACATGAGTGATTAAATCAATCATTTGTTTTACTAAAATCCGAAATATCCAATTCAACCTTTATGCAATTGGAATGGTGAAGGTAAATGGCAATGCACGTGCTTTTTATCTCTGAACATTGGCAAATATCTCAATCTTCAACATTCTTTTGCTCTTTCTAGATAGATACGTACACTACGGACGGATATGTACGCTAATTTCTAATCTAAAAACAGATTTAATGCCATTTCCATCTTTGATCTTGTATGCATTTTTGTTGTTCATCTCAATTTAAATACAAATCACACTATTTAGACTAAATTTAAAATTAAGTGACAGGCAGAATAAATGAAGTCATCAATACATTAACAATCGTTTTATGTTTTATAGGAATAGGAACATGGATTCCCGCCTCCCGTTACAAAAACACAGTACGAATCCAAGATTGCATCAAAATCGAGTTCTTGTAAAATTAACGAGTTTAATTAGGTATAGTTTCGAAATGAAAGGAAGTTGAAAACTAGTCTTTGCCCTTTAAAGAGTTATTGCATTTGAAACATTAGTCTACATTTAATACTGTACATAGGCTGAAATATTTAAGTCACAAGTCGAGACTCCAACTCCACAATTGAGTCGAAGACAGTCCAGTCATTAAAAATGTAATACAATATATTATAATAGGACGTTGGACATATAAAACATATAAAAGACCGACATTAGTTTCTAGAAATTTGGCTCAGTGAGTCATAAATTTGATGTTTAATATCAAGGATGTATACTGGAGATAATAAACATATATGTCATAGCTAGGTTATTTTTGCAATAAGTTAAAAGAAAGTTCTCTACTTTAGCGTCTAAGTGTAATAGTGCGTATTTAATATAACTGCTAGATAAATTACGATCATTTAGTCATAAAGCATATAGTAGTCAATCACGATATCACAACTTGTACTGGTTGATAGTTTAATCATTTTTTTCATGTCAAAGTTTCGATTTGTATGAATAAAGAATATTTATAAGGATAAATATAAGTGAAGAATACGAAGAAAAAAGACTGGACTGCCGTATGGCCTTACTGGAACTGGAACAACAAATACACATGGATGTTAATACGATACAATGCAAATAATAAAGTTACAATTACTTATAGATTAATGCTGTTTACAATTACAATATTGTAAACAGAAAACAACACATACAATTTGTATGTGTTGTTTTCTGATACAATATAGAATAAAACTTATTTTCGATTTTCGAACCGAGAGATTATATTTTGTGTCTGGTTGTTCTCCCTTAAATGGTGAATTAAAATGCCTCGTCGGTCTAGTAAGTGATAGTATAATATAAGAATTTAAATTGAATAATTCTTTAAGGATTAAAATAAACGTATGCCTTTGCCTATTTTCTGTAAATCTTCATGCATGAATTGATTCTTGATTCATTGATTCAAATTAAAGCATTCCTTCAAGTTTAGAATAATCATCTAATTATGCTCGTTATAGCGATAATATTTCACCATCAACCATTTCAATTTCATTCGGATTTTCGTTCTGTCAAAATTATTTGTTGCATTTTGCATTTATTTATTCAAGATTAGTTTAATTGCAACTTACTTTCAGCGTCAGCGAATAATTTATACAACATATTCCTTTATTTAGAAAAAATATGGATTCTCAGTTATGCATAATGTGCACTATTTTTTCGCTAATACTAACTTTGAATAAAATGTCTGATAAAGGACAGTTCTGTCGAGATCTCTGGATTAAAGAAATTGACCGGATCTTTAGTATGCGCAGGGAATTCTACAACTACAATTTGCTTAAGTAACAGTTAATTTAAAATTCAACCAGAACAACATAACTTGGATGATGTTTTCATTTTCAATGCATTGAATTCAGCGTTTATTCTTTAATGTTATGTTGACTGGTCTTATGACCAAATTAAGTAAGTAACACGCACCCGTTAAGTTACACAATCGATACGTCTAATGGTCTAATACACAACCAGTCTTAATAATTATAATTAAACAAGAAAGTTATAATTCTATCGGAAATGGGTATATTGGCATATGTAATGTTTAATAATTTATAGTCTTATTGTGGGTATTGGGGAATTGTTTCTGTGATATATTAATTTGATAAACACATTCACATTTTACTTTGTGGACGATTTGACACTTTTCTGAACTGATTAATACAGAAGATTTCATACTCCACTCTCAATCTATTCATAACGCGGATCTTCGTACTGTAATGGTATCGTTTCCAAATTGAAAATCTAAGCCCATCAATCTCTACTCCATCTGATTTATAAACATTTTTTAGGGCTACTGGAATGCGTCCTTGATATTCTGAAATTGACGGATGGCCAAATCGACGGGTAAATCGAAATTGATTGAAGTTAGTTTATCCAATGACCGTAGCGCATCCTCAAATCCTGTTTTAGATTAAATTCCAAGTTAATAGCCTTAAAATCAACATTTTTGTAAAAAGCAAATAAAAGCCTGGCACTTTTAGAGTGACGCTTACCAGTTTTGGAAGTGTAACTCCAGGGCTGATAATACTGCTCTGTAATCTCTTGAGTTCGTACAATTAACCGAATCCAAACTACTAATTTTCTACAGCTGAAATAAAAAATAAATACATTTGATCTAGCTTTAGAGATTATCTACTTTCTTGGTTCATTATAAACATAACATGATACATCGATATTTTTCAATTTAAAAAACAAAGTAAAAATATGATTAAACTTACTTCAATGCCGAGCATACAAATGCTTTGAAATGAGATTCTAGACTTCTCTTGTACCGACTATGACTAGAAACGATATTGTCTATCGTGCTCAATAAAAGCTGAAAAATATGATATATTATTATTATTTTAGTTCTTTGTTCAATGAGCTCCCTGAGAAAAACACATATTTTGAGCTTTTGATATTAAATACCTGTTTGTTTGTGATCATTGTGGATCCAACGATTTCTAATCCAAAGCTTTGGGACAATTTCCTTGCCGGTGTGGCGTTGTATTTCTCGCCGTTTTTTATCTGATAATATTTTAAAAGTAAATCCCACGCCGTTAAAAATCCACTGCCTGCCGAACTTCGGGCCGGAAAACAGCTTGAAAAGGGAATCAGACTTTGACTTCGCCCAACCTACACGGGAACAGTCAACAGTTAATAAAGTATTACGTTTACCACGTCACAAGTATTATCACATCGAATTATAGTATGTATGGAGTCTACAATCGATAAGATAACCAGAGTGGAATATTGCATATTATGTTCTTACCACCATCAACCCATGTTCAAGAAGATTTCCGAGTGCTGTTGCTAAGTCCTTTCTGACAGCCGCGGTCAACGCTTGGTTACAAATGATTGAAGGGGAATCTTCGCAATCGGAAGTGTAGTCGCTGTCTGCAGGAATCTCAGGAAGTACGGCTAAATTATAAACCCTGGCGATTGCTACCTCCAGCGCTGCTCGAAGGTCTCTGAAAATTTCATAAATGATTAATATTTAAAATCTGAACGGTTTAAAGAGACCAACTGATGGAAAGTTGAAATGTTTGTTTTAATTAATCCCTAAATCAATCCCCCTGAAATCAATGCATTTTCATGAAAGACCGTAGATGTAAGGTTTAAAACAGATTTCAATACATGAATACAAAATAATTAATTGAATTCATACGTTAGATTTATCTGTTTGTTTAATTTTCATGCAAATGAAATGATAATAGAATCGACAACTCGTGGTTCATGTTAAATAGTTAAATGACAGTGAAAATAGTTGAGATAATTCTAGTAACGGCATACAATTCAAATGATCTCAGTCATCTCATCAGGTTATCACCCACACAGATAGCAATAAAAAACTTACCCCCAATGGTTTCCTTTCGGATATTTTTTTAAAGAATTCATATGAAAATGATTTGTCGAACATCCGAATTGCGCTACAGCAAACATTTGAATAAGTGTAAGAGCCTTTCTCATCAACTGTATAGTTCTTGTTCGGAGCTAAAACAGACAATTGTATTTTTTTTAATTCGTTTTTAAGCCATTTTAATATTTAAGCACGCTAGACATATTTAAAGATAGAATGGTAAAATTGTACCTCCTCTTCGTCATGTTCATGACCACAGTCTGGATCTGAGGGCTCGGTTACGATCCCATTTAAATTGGTAGCACTATGATTTGGGCAGCCACAAGTACAAGTTCCACCTCCGTGTAAATACTGAATGAATCTTTCAAGATCTGAAATCTGTGTTTTTAGTTGTTCCACCAATTGCTCTTTCATTTTGATTGGACTCACAAGCTGCGAAAATTCTTAAGGCTTTAAAATGGTGCACTTGGACAGGCTTTATACTTAAAGATATGCAAGAGGTTAAATAAATCAAACGTACATCACTAAAGGCTTGATCGACTTGGAATTTGAGATCGTCATTGCTGAGCTTTTCCATTTCATCCACATTGAGATTAAGTTTATCTTTCAATTGCTCTGGAATTATTAATGCACAAATCACGGAAAAATCAGTGGAGTCCAAAAACGACGTTCTTATAAAAAAATGCCGTGGAGAAAGTTGGAGAAAGTCACCCTTACCAGCGACAAGTTTATGGCGTTCCAGAAGTACACTCTGTGGTAGTCCTGCTTCACCCGTCTCATAAGCATACGATTCCAACTCCTCCAACTGAAATTTCAACTGTCCAATCAAGTCCTGTTGCTTTTCCCGTTGTATCTTCATTTTTTCTTTCATATCTTCAATATGGCAAGGACGATCAGAGGTTCCAATCCGATCTGTCACTGCGGAGGGGATTCCTCGGAATGTAAAGTCTTCAAGGTCTCTCAGCAAATCCTCCTTTTCCTTTACTGGGGCTGCTACGATTTGTTGGATTCTGAACTGGACCTACATTATTGGTTGTAAAAGTGATGATACCTTTTCATATAAATAAACGTATCATTGGCGAGAAGCAATAGGTTTCATGGTGAAAGTGGTTCGTATATTTGCAATGCGTGGTTCTGGTTACAGTAACACCTAGAGGTTACGACAATTATATAAATCTGTCCTATAACTTTGGTTCGTGCCAATTTCCAATCCTTCCGGGTTTTTGTTACATGAGAAACTTCATGAAACAGAAACAGAGAACAATTTCAGAATTTTCGAAACATGTCATATCTTATCAACAATGCAATGATTGTCATTTTCCAATTAGGCACTCCCCCCAGATATACACACTAAAGCATACCAGCCCCAAATAGAATTCACCGGATTTGAAGGGATTGAAAAAAAGCAGATGACCTCAATATGCATTGAATTCAATAATTTAAAGAATCTTCACTACTCCATCGCTATTTAAAATGTTAACTGAATGCGAGTCATGATTATAAATAGCCATTGATAGCAAATGAGAAGTGTCATTTAAAAAATGCATTAATTCATTATTATAGCATTTAATGAAAATTTAAATTCCAAAGCATTTATCGGAAATAGTTTGAAATTTTGAGTCGTTTCTAGAAGTTTCAGGCCTTTCATTTATTTTGAAAAAGTAGTTTGAAAAAGGGGGGTGCCTGGTAAATAACATTGGCATGAAAAATACAACCACTGTGGATGTAATTATATTTTAAAAGAACAGGCCCATCACAGGGACTACCTACTAACTGTACTAAAATCAATATTTGTCATCAATTTGTATATCTGAGTTAAATAGAAAATTTTAAAACTGCAATTGTGAGTACTCTAAATTATACTATTAATGAACGTTTTGCGAGTCCGAATTTGTGACAGTGGAATCTAAACCTCTAGATTATTGGCGTGCATAATAATAATGATTATTAACGATGCACTAACCTGTGCAAAATGAGTCGTAAGGGCCAAAAGGGCTGAGGTTAGTTGTTCATGGTCTTCTTTCATTTTTTTAACTTCAAGGGGATTCTCTTCACTGTAAAAAAAAGAATCGGCCATGTATTGCGATTTTGTCCATTGAATAGAGTTACTGGGTGTATATCAATAAATAAATAAATAACTCATGATAATCTAAGGACAAAGTGATGAGATGTATTTTCCAACCGTTCAGGTGTAGTACAGGAAGGGGAATATAATTCTTTATCGGCATCGGAATCATTAGCACCTAGAGGAGCCCATCTTTCTGGACGAGATTTAGTGCCCTCCCAATCGTTCCATTCCACTTCCTCTTCATCTTCCTCATCATCTTCAAATTCGCCGTTTTCGGCTCCAATCACGCTTTCTCGACTTCTTTCCATAACTTCATTGAATTCCGTTGTCATATTCTTATTGCCTGTCAAGTTAGAGGAAACGACCGAAGTTTTATAGAACTCTTCTTCATAAATATTGACAATTTTAGTGAAAGCGTTAATGATTTTTTTAGTGCCTCCAGCTCTTACCTCTGTCTTTCGGAACTAAAATTCTCCAAAATAAAGGATGTAGATTCTAAACGTTCAGCTCACAGTTGGAATTCCAAATACAAATCGAATGCGATAAACTAACGTCGATAAATTTGAACGTCTCAGATTATTTAACTCTGTGAACTCAATCTAACCAACCACTCACTCTAGGAAAATACACTATACAACCTGTCGATCAAGGTTTGACCATGAAATCTCTTAGGAATGGAAGAATATAAACCCGTGGAACAAAATACTGACAAAAATTTTGCTTTCATGGAACACATGGAATACTTCCAACCTGTTACTATTGTAATGGAGATGTTTCGGTTGTCCACGGAAGATCCTTGGGTTGTAAGACTTATAATAATACTATGGAACTTCTAGAAGTAGACGAATAAAACACGTAGAGAGGCAAAAGATTCCCGATAAAATAATTGGCAAGAAAAGAGGTAGAGCCTGAGTAACCAAGTGAAAGCAACTTATTGTACCGTGAGGGGATATCTGTAATTTCGAGATATGAGGGAAAGTCCAAGAAACTAATTGGAGAATGAATCTGTTGGGGAACGAGGTTATCGGTGTCAGTTGGACCATATGAAAAGGAAAGGTGAGGAAGAGGAGGAGGATGGTTTGATGAAATGCAAGTGTAATAAGCAAGTGTTCCAGAAATCCTCATCCAGAAGGAGGAATAAAAAGGATGTGCTCTAATGATCTAATTCCAGTTCTGGAGGATACGTCATTGGAAACATTTCTCCAGGTTCTTTTATATTATGATAGGGTCTTTTGGCCCATGTTATTATTAGATAGAAATGTGTAGGAGTTCCATTTCCAGATGTACGTAAGCCTTCCGTACGAATGGACTCCGGAGTTGCGACTTTTCAACCAGCTACGACCTACGTAAGAATTCATCGATCGATATTCCCTACTACAATTTATTCCATATCTTATTCAGCTTCCTCTCCACGTCAACAAAGTGTATTTCACAGACCCGTGTTTGGGCCAGAATATTAATTATTAAAAAAAACCACATGGTGGATTTGGAGAAAGCCATGTCCTTTGGTCAGCATTGGGATTACTATTCCGGTGACCACTTTGTCTTGTTTTCCTTATTTAGTTGCGTGTAAGCGTAATCACGTTTATATCCACTCACCCAGCAATTGGAGACCGCAACGAATTAAATGCAATATATAGTGATGGTTTCTATGAAAAGGCTTGCAATTTATTTTATTTACGTGCGTTATCGTTATCTTCGGCTTCTATGTGGAAAAACATTTTACCCATATTTTCCAATATAGTTAGTCAATACAATATGTTTTTTTATATTTGCGCAAAAGGAAGCCATGAAACCACACGAATTAATTAGCTGCATAATTAGCATAGTATGGAATGTGATCAAAAATCATACAAATGATTCCAAATTTAAGTACGATTTCAAAAAATAGAATAAAATAACAAAAATTATGGAAGTTTTTGCAGCCATGCTTTTATCTTATAGCTTTTTTATATCGTCAACCGTAAATGTAAATCCAGAAATAGATCCGGCCTTCATGACATGAAAGACTGGACTGAAAAGAAGGTTTAAAAGAATACAAACAAAAATCTTAATCTTGCTTTTTAAATTGTTATGAAGGTATAATAAGCTACGCAAGTACATAAAGTATGAAAATATCGAAACTCTTTTAATTCTACTTATATTTTGTATGAAAAACAACTTCAGCAAACTAAAGATTTCACGACATGTACAATATTTTTCTTCATCCCGAAGTACAAGCCCCTCTTCCTTACTATTTAGAGGATCTGAAACAATAAAACCCTGGGGGATCTATTTCATGATTTACGGGGTTTAATCGCGATCATTCCAGTTGATGGGATCAAAATAAGTCTCAATAATCTCTATATAAGTTTATAGTTGCATTATATTAATTTAGTGAAAACTTTTACGACTTTGGTAGTAAAAATAAATCATAATTCATGTTTATTGCTTCTTCTTCCTGCAACGTAAGGCAAAAGCACATGCAGGCCTATTCCAAATCATTCCAGATCTGAAAAGTCTAATTGGAGGATTTTACTTGTAAATACACAAACCTAATATCAACCCATGACAAGTATGCATTAGAATAATAATATTATGATTATGTTTAAAATAAAATCATAATACAGATACGGGTGATGAAATTTATGACTTAGAGTTTTATTTCATAGGTAAAAGATACATATATTTTTGCACCATCCAAAGCACACGAGATTGGTTTTCTTTGTAGGATTACTTACAGTTATTTGCGAATGTGTACCATTAAAATGCATTGCTTGGTCACTGTAAACCTCAAATAGAACATCACAATGTAAAAGATATAAAGCACGACATATTATTATATTGGTTAGGTTAGGTATCTATGAAGGCTCATTGTCATTCATTAGTATTCAAGGTTACAACAATTACAAGACAACAATAATTACTAATCATACAATCATCGTGATTCCTGTTCCCTCGAAGATAATTTCAATACGCTAAATATATCAATCTCCAGAATTTTATACACACTATACCATATGGATGTATAGAAAATCCAGTTCTATGAGTATTCTCTTCAGACAAAAGAAAGTCGAATTTAAGCTCCATGAAATTCTTATTATATATTGTTACATACATACAATTACAAACACATACAACATACGTATACTTTTTATGTTTAGATCAAATACATAATATGACAATTTTTTAGCTGAAGTAATGGATTTTAAAGTTATTATATCAGGCTAGGAAGAAGCTTATACAAGTTAATAAATAACTCAGTCAAATGTATGACACCATCACAGTAATATTGAGAAAATTTGACGTGGCAATTGCAATATTTGCAATGACAAGGCCTTCATGCAAAGTTTAAACAGTTTAAATACATTAAATGAATAATGTTGTGACAATGAAGAGAACAACCTTATATTCTCAGTTATTGATAACTGTATAACAATTGTTGTCTTGCCTCAATGAATTTTATAGCAATGCCATGTAGACCATCGAGCTATATAGCAGCTTCATATTTACAATTCAGACATTATTTTTACAGGTTGAGCTGAGTTTTCAAACATAAGTTACAGGAATTTCAAGTTCAGGCATAATTTTTACATGCTAATATACTATTCAAATAAGAAGTTGTATGTTAGATACCAAATTTTGCTTAAGCGACACAGCAGTAATACTTCACGCTATGCAAACTACGGATATTTTTAAATACTTCAAATGAAACGTATCGCGGCAAATAAACAGTTGAGTTTGACGGCGAGGCAAATTCAGAGTAATTAAAGTCAGTACTACGCAACAAGTTCAAACGGAAAGCCTATTTGGGAAGATCCTCAATCTCAATCCGTTGCACCAACTATAAGGCTTATGCCATTTGGATTTTGTAATTTCGATTACACATTTGGTTAGCAATATCACTACACACTATGCAACACTAGGGATTTTTCTCGCTTTTCAAGTCCAATGGCATCATAATGTCAAATACTATAGATAATCGATAGATACGTATTCTCATTCAACTTTTTTACAATGTTCTTTATGCAGTACGACTCTTGATATATTCCGGTGAAATGCCTTTACTTTTCATAAAACCGGACAATTGATCTGGTATTTCAGCCAAAACCTCTTGTGCCAATTTTATTTGTGCCAATCTATGTGTGGAATCGTTGGGATGATTATAATTGCCTTGCGGTGGGGGCATATGCATTGAAGTAGCATTGTATTGTTGTCCCATCCCAGGTCCCACCGTAGAGTTCATCCATGAGTAAGCGTCTCGATAGGGAACAAACTGGACAATGTCCCTGGCTGCATATCGTCCATTGGACGAAAGACGGACAGCGTCTCCATCCAACTCTTCCATTGCATCAAAAACTGCCCCTCCAACTGTAAAAACCATTTAAATAAAAACTTGTTTTGCACAGATCCTAAACATTTTCAAATAAAAAACCACATATTCTTACCTCCAATTATGATTATAGATAACGGAAGTGTCGACGCATTTACAATAGCCTGCACAAAAAATCCAGTTTGTAAATTTCTTCAGAAAATAATTTAATTATTTAAATAACAAACTAATACCTCTTTTGTGTTTTGCATGTCTGTAATAATGCCGTCCGTTACAATTAGCAGCACATAATAATGCTGACCATTCTGACCCTGTGATGCCATGTTGGCGATGTGGTTGATAATTGGACTGAAATTTGTTGGACCGTACATCTGTGAGGTGGAAAGTAATAATCGATTTATAGGCTTTTTTTACAAAAATAACTTATGCAATGACTTCCTAGTAGAATACATTACATCTTTCGAACAATGCTTGGAATAAACTATCCGGCTGCCAGCTTTTACTCGTCTTGAAAAAAGACTCTCAAGGTTGCCAAAAGAAATTAGCAGCATGGCGGTTTTCATACCTCATGAAAATGTTTCAATTTAAAAAATCGGGGTTTCAAGGCTTGAGATTGATTCTCAAACGAAGTTGTGGCTTGTAATCTTTATATAATTAGACACCATTGGACTTTTTTTGAATTCATTTTAACGATTTTGAGGTAAGTTTGGAGATGTCTCTTTATACATAAGCGCAGAACAGTTGACCATGACATGGAACAATTCGAAATAATTGAATTATATCACAGAAGTGTAAGAAATTACAATTACGACTCAAAATATGCATCCACTTTAAAAATATAAATGCATGTTTGATCTTAAGCGTTTTTGTTTTAACTACAAAGATATCTTTAGTTAGGATTAAGTTGATTATTTCTTCTTATTGAGGTTTTGAGGATTGTATTTATAAAATTACACCATTCAGGTTGGGCCCAACCTCAGAATTAATCAACAGAACCTAATTTTTAGCGAGTTATGTCAATATTTGGCAATATATACTAAATTTAAATTGATGTCACAAGCCGCATCAATAAAAACTAAGAACTGGATAATTCTAAGCATTTTCAAGAACAAATCAAGTTCTGGAAAATATCGGATAGACATAGCATTTGCTCTTTCTGAAAAGAGCCTGCAACATTTGTGAAATATTTTAAAATGATAAAGAAAAATATAATAGGCTTGAACATTTAACATAAAATATTTGATTCATTTACCTGGATAAGCCTGATGCAGTTTCTAGCAATAAATAATTTAAAAAAAATTCTTATGAGGGACTTTAAAAGTTAATTTTTAGCTAATATATTAGATAATTATTGTAAAAAGTTACCTATACGACTCCAATACTCCAGGAATTCCAAAACAGTACGGTGATTCTTGAAGCGTTACATGAAAGTTGTGAGATACAGCACCATGAGGTGGAACTCTAGCACCGAACCCAAATACGGGGAACTGTCTCGTAGTATCATAGTCTTGCACAATATCCCCAACCGATTGAATCGCCTGTTCGTATGGATTTGGTCGATTAACACTATTTGAAAAATGATGCAGAGACGTCGGGTCACTTGGATCTCCATTAGAGGCTATAAATTAGTCAATTATAAATGTCGTTTAATTTTAGCATAATCCAGTATTTTTATGCTGGTAACTATATTTTCTTACACGTGAAATCGATGGCAAAGCAACAATGAATTTTTGTTCCGCTTTGAATGTAATCCACAAATGTGTAAATCGGGGAAATTTTGCAGTTTAAGATAAGTAAGGTTGAACTGCATTCCTAGTGATTGCAAATGAATGATTTACAACTGGAAAACGATTCTATAGTCTACAACGTACACGCCAATTATTTAACAACTGCTTACCCTCCCGTCAGGGCGCTGTAACTTAATACCCCCCTGTCCTAGTGACACTAGTTTATTCAAATCCGTGAAACAAGAACCAATAAGAGTATGAGCTCCGTTGAGTTTTCCTTCAAAACAATCAATCTTGAGGCCTCTATCTTTATCCCCGTTACATCTGCAATAAAATGATAATCAAATTTATCAAATGAAGCTAACGACCTCAAGCTTAATTAATCGATATCGATCAACATCAACTCAACGTACAAACTTCTGACAGTGATTGTCACCGGCTGCCAAGTTGGTTCAGGTCCTACCGATCTCTCGCTACGATGAACAACGACATATTTTGAAGCCTCATTTACTTTCGATATAACGTAAAAGACATTAGGGGGGAATAAACAACAAAACATCGATCCCATCGCGCTTCCACCGAACTTGAAGGTAACCTGCAAGAATAAGATAATGTATTTATGTGATTGTTGACCAATCATTATTTAAATCTACTTTCCAAAGTATTTTACATATAAACGAACATATAAATCTGCACTGAAATACCTCATCCTTTAATGATGAAAGCTCTTCTGCAAATAAGATGATAGTTCCTCGCTTCTTTGGCAGCCTTCCCAATGGTGAAACTGGATCAGTATGATTTTTAGACAAAGGTATAGTTAAGCCCTCAGAACCAGCGGAAACAATGAGTGCCAAAGATGTTTCAGCCAAACCTAACATGATTACAGAAAAGATAATTGATCCATGATGTTTCTAACGGATGGTTTTGAGAGTTATTATCATTGATAAATAATAAACTAATGACGATATGTAATCATTATAAAGTTCAATAGTATTGGCAAACCCAAAAAGTCATGCTCTGCTAAGTTTTGGTTTGGACTATCAACATCATACACTTCGAATCTTAAGGGTTGCTGCTCTTCAAATCGGTATTCCACCGTTAACTATTGAAACAGTATAAATGACAATTGCGATTATATTTTACTTTCAATTTAGAACTTTAATTTTTATATTTATTATATGTTTTAATTAACTGGTATACCTTCTTAGCAAAGTCAGGGTTGAGATTATCCTGAATAGTTTCGGTTCGAAGGAGTTCCACCCAGTGACTGGCTCCACGAGGTCGATGGTATATAACACACATCGGATCGCTTTTAGATAAGATATCTTTATCCAACAGACTCCTATATAATAAAAAAAAATATGTACAAACTCCAAACTCCAAACTGAAAATGCAAGACGATAACGGAGTGCAGAACACGGCGAAATCTTTAGATTCCAGAGCACCGAGTCTGTGAAACAAACCTGCAAGAAATGGACACTTCAACGGTGGAAGTTGGAGCCACGACGGCGGTCCCTGGGTCAAATCGGCCCTCCATCCTCCCCTCTGCCCTTACTTGCCCCTAAAAACTATATAATCTATCTTTGACCTTTACGGATCAGAACAGAACCTTCGAACTCCGCAACGGACTTGAGAATTACGAAGTCTTCTAAATTCCTTCCTATGTTCAATGTTCGAATTTACAAAAACTTTGAATTTTATGTCAGATATTTAAGTCGCGAGTACGAACTGTACGATTACGATATGAAGCAGAAAAAGAGCCGTGAACAACTAAACTAACTGGTGATACTTGTGAACCAAGAAGAAGAGTACCCCATATCTCATCTCCCCATGACTCTTATTGTGTTCTGTGTTGTTTGACTACAAAACAAACGCCAACTTAAGTGCTAATCTTAAGTGCATTTTTAGTCGCATTTAGTTAGACTAACTAACTAAACTATCTCGTAGACTCACTCTTGAGATCTAGCTAGACTACCTCTAGACTAGACTTTAGACTCTAGCATCTATGACTATGACCTACAGTCAATTTCTAATATGTAATAGTAGTTTATGTTTATGATTCCGATTATTCTATGCTATGAATCATCTCTGAACTCTGAAGACGTCCAACAAGTCCCGTGACGTAAGCATCGTCATACTATTTCCCCTTGTTGAGTTGTTGATACCAAAAAGTGCGAAGCTTAGGCATTAGGGATATGATTTGGGAAGTCTAAAAAAGAGGACGGATCAATAACAACAGATCCCATATTTAATCTTCCCTCAAACCGAATGAAAACATTGTGTATTCCAATTCTTGAACCACTCCGTACTATTACACACCAAAGCCAATAGATTTTAAAATACTTCTACTCGATGGTGTTCTGGAAAGGAAACCAAAGCACACCAAGTTCTGTCGTCTGTTTCCTGTTGTGCCGATAGACTGGAGAGTTGTAGACATAGACATAGATAGAATAGATAGGTATTATTCCATCCTGCCCTGCTATTTTAGCCGAACTAATGTGCAGCTTTTTGCTTCTCGCTAACTCGGGAAATCTGCCCGAGTTAGCGAGAAGCTAAAAGCTGCACTTAGTTAAAATTTCAAAAGAAAGAAACGGGAAAAGCCAACAGGACCATTCAGAAATCTTTCATAGTAATTACTATTTACACAAAAAAGAGAAATTTTTGAATTTGTGATTTTTAATTATCAATCGGAAAATGAATTTTGGAGGGTTTAAAAATTTAAAACTCAAATTAAATTGAGCTTCCGTTAAAATGAATGGCCCTTGATAACTCCTGCTTTGACAGGACAGAATAATGTTTCAGATTGCCTTCTCCCTTTATCTAGTTCTATGGTTGTAGAAGTGGAAGTGGAGAGGAAGGAGACGTTTTTAAAAAAGGTTTTTCATATTTTTATCAATGTGCAATGAATGGCAATGCACAATGGCAAATGCAAAATGGAAAGAACCACATTATTTAGAGTTAACTAAATTGTGAAATGTTTTTTCTTCTATTGCAGTTGTTGGTAGATTGATTCCATTCGTAGTTCGGGCATCGGATTGGGACGGTTGGGTACACAACATCTCCCGTTCGCCCTTTGACACTCACTGCACTGCACTGTCTGTACTGCAACCGGCGTCCGCACTCCACTCCGGGTCACACCAGGACCAGACCATTTGCCAAATCAATAATCTTTTCTGTAGTTAGTTGAGTTGAGTTTAACTGTCATTCATTTGGGTAAGTAGTACAAACATTAAATATGTGATATGAATGAAGTGAAAGTATGAAGTAGGCTATTTATGATTTATATTATACAAATTAATCATAATATGTTATATGATCTAGGTATTACCAGAACGGAGACGGATTCAGTCTCAGTACTCTGTACTTGATTGCCCTGTGCCCAGCCCATTATTGTATCCTGCCGTGACTGCACCAGTGCGCAGTGATCGGTGGACATAAAACATAAAGACTAAACATGTCGACAAATAAATCGAATACAAATGACCAGAATGGTTCTATGGAAAACTCAGGCAAGAAATATGAAATGGATTTCATACTTACTTTGTATTATAAAGATAAAGTGTAGTTATGTATGACTCAAATGACTAATGAACAATGCGAAGCGATAAATGATCGCAAAGTGTGAACTATAACATATACCCTGGTTGCATTCTTGCAAATTGTGACCTTGAACTTAATACTAAGGTTGAAGCTTAATGTTATAATTTTCCTCGCTTATTTTTAGGAATGATCGAAGATTCTGAATTGGATGAATATAGGGATCACTTCAAGAAAAACAATAGAATTAAAGAGTATACTGCTCATTCCTGTAAGATACACTCCGTGGCTTGGAACTGTGATGGTCGAAGGCTTGCATCTGGGTCATTTGATAAGACTGTGGCACTTTATCAGTTAGAAAAGGATAAACTGGTAATTTTTACTTTGCAATGGAATTCAGCTCTTTGAACTTCTTAAACTGCAGGAAAAAGGATTTTGTCTGTCCGCAAACTTGGACAAATAAACCTGTCTCTATTTTTACCTCAAATATTCTATTCAAGGAAAAAAATGGTATTTCCTATCGTTAGATACTTTCCGACATTCAAAAAATTGTCTTCAGATTTCCGAATTCACTAGCCTTTATCGGAAAAAGTTTTTCTACTAAATGCTTTCGTATTTGTAAAACAGAAAGATTTAGTTAATATAGTCAAATCAATAACCAATTTATCTTAAGTTTTTTTTGTGTATTTTATTTATCAGAGGAATGAACATATATTTCGAGGCCACAATGACTCTGTTGACCAGCTTTGTTGGCATGCAACGCATCCTGACCTGTTAAGTACTGCAAGTGGGGACAAGACGGTGAGGTTATGGGATGCCCGTACGCAGAAAACTACGGAAACGTTTAATACAAAAGGGGAGAACATTAACATCACATGGAGTCCAAATGGACAACATATAGCTGCAGGAAACAAAGAGGACCTTATTACGTTTATTGACGTCAGAGCAAATAAAGTTGTTCATGAGCAACAGTTTAAATTTGAAGTCAACGAAATCGCTTGGAATCCAGCATCTAACCTATTCTTCCTAACGAACGGACAAGGTTGCATATGCATTTATGAGTGAGTGTAATATTTGGTAAACTATCAATTTTAGCATAATGGCTTGTCATTGATTAACGTCTAATTCAAAACTCCTATTTCAAAATGTGCAGATATCCGGGTATGAAATTGGAAAATCTTATTCAAGCTCATCCAGGAAATTGTATTTGTATTGAATTTCATCCGTCCGGAGAGTATTTTGCTGTTGGAGCTGCAGACGCTGTTGTATCTTTGTGGGACCTAAAGGAATTGGCTTGTATTCGAACGTTTTCATCATTAGACTGGCCCGTCCGTGCAATCAGCTTCAACCATGATGGAGCTCTTATTGCATCTGCGTCTGAAGATTTATTGATTGATATTTCTTATGTCGACACTGGAGAAAAGGTATGTTAAATTGACGTTTTGATGAGTATTTGATCAGTATTTTTTGATAATGTATTTCTTGCAGGTCTGCGAGGTTCCAGTTGAGTCACCCACTTTCACCATTGCCTGGAATCCAAAAAAGGACGTTCTAGCATTTGCGTGTGATGATAAAGATAAGTATGAAAGAGACAGAGATAGTGGATCAATCAAACTTTTTGGTCTGCCCTCGGATTAGTTTGGCTTTCCAATCCATCATTGTCTAGAGAAGTTTCTTTTACATTATCAGTTTTAGTTTTTAGGGTGTACTACAACTTTCAAAAAAATATGTAATTTTGGTACTAGTACTTCTTTCTAATTTGAAGTTTTTGACAAAAGAAATCAATCTAAAGGTATTAAATGTAGTTTCTAAATAAATACGTGACCTCTTATCAATTGACTATTTATTTACATATTAATTTTGGAAATGTCTGAACTTGATGACAGTTTGACTGTTTGGGTCTCTAATCAAATCAAACCGTACAAAATATGTGACATATAATAAATGTATATTTATTTTTATTAATGTTCTTAATTTTTTTATTTTGAAAAATAAAATAAATTTATTAATTAAACTATCTACAAGTTTCGTTAAATCATTACATGACTTGCGTATACTATAATTAATGATTTCTACTTATATTGCAATGTACAATTAATACTATTACGTAATGGCATATTTAAAAATTCCGATAAATGATTAAAGAAAGATTCTTAATATTTTATAAGGTTTATATTCGTGTACCGTATATTTCGTTCGGGTGTATTTGCATAAAATTTAAACAGATCTATTTTATATTAAGTTATCATATGGAAAATGGAAGACCTAAATATAACTATTTAAGGCATTGTGGGCGACTTTGTGAAACATTTTTTAATATGATGGCAAAGACTACTTGTTGACGACGAGGTTGCTCGAGTAGCTATGCCGCCTTTGGGTTTGGAAGAGGTACAATTGGAAGTGGTACTTGGAGTCTTTTCCTTTGCAATCGACCCATTTTCAAAGGATTTGGATTTTGGAATTTTATCTTTTGGCTTTTGGAACTGTGCAAATCTAGGATGAACCGCGTCAACAACGCAACGCTTGTCTTCTTCCATTTGTGATTTTAAATATGAGATTCATGGAACCGAGACCTGAAACATTAATAATAAATGTAATCAAAATCAAACACGATTTTGAATATTAGTCTAGTCCATAGTCTAGATTGATATTGATGCACTATTCCCTATAACTTACCAAAGTCAAAAGTGTATATAACAAACTAACTGATTAAAATTAAAAAGTCGTTGTATCGAAACAGGTAAGCGTCATACGTCATACCAGCTATGAAATTGAATAATACAAATATTTGTTGGAATGCAGGCAAGTAAACACAAAAGCAGATTTACATTTTTGATCATCACACTGACTTTATGTATAGCATTATAGTGTTCTCATTCTCATTTTATTAATAATTTATTATCTTCCGAGGGCCGAGTTATGGAAGTCCTATATCTTTATATATGTATTTACATACACATTAAAATTATTTTATCTTTTGACTGTTCCAAAAGAGCAAGGAATGCCATGCCAATGTCTAGACCGACCTACTAACCTTAATCTATCTTTTCTTTTTTACATCTCGTGCAGTTGTGCACTATTGTTAAGTTAATGACCCCTGGATTTTGCATTTATTATGTCATTTATGTCAGTATCTTACAATTAGATATATGACTATACATAGGCTATAGACATAGCAAAATAATCCATAAATCTAATATCCAACACCAACTAAAAGCTGGTGTTTACAAGTATTTTTGTGTAATTACAAATTAAGGTTAGTCAATAGTATTGAATTCTTGAACTTACAAAGTATGAAGCATAATTTGTACAAGCCAGAGGATCTACATTCTATAATAAAAACATTATAAACTCACCAAATCAATAAATCAATTGCCAATTACTATTGTCCGATATATATGTCAATTATAGCTGGGAATTTAATTGCAATCCTTTGCAGCAGGTTGCATTTTGATTGATGAGCTGATTTGTTATTTATTGTTGGTAATTGGATGGATCCGGGTATCTTTATCTGATTTCGAGATCTACAAATTGTACATTGAAACTATATTTTTAAGGCATGTATTACTTTTAATTATCAATTAAAATCCTAACTATGATCAAACTTTACTATCTTACGAATAAAATTATGGAAGTCCAAATTGTCACACAACGAAAAACCCACTTCACACTTACTCAATCCGATACGAGGCTCTCGACTCTCGAGAGAGAAAGCGTACAAGACAAGAGGATTCTAAAGATTGCTTGGGGTAATAAAGAGCACATCTGTCTGAGGATGTTTTCTTCGTTTTTTTTTTCAACCAGCTATAATATACCGTACTAATAATATACAAACTACGAAGACGAACCATGACTCTGAAAAAGTTTTGTGGACCTTACTTATTGCAAATTTGAAACTTTTCAGATTCCTGAATAATGCCATTAGTAGGATTTAAAATCCAAAATGCCAAGATACTATTACTATGAAATTCGTTGCACAATTCTTAATTATTAATAAAAATCAGGCATCAATATATTTCGTTTATTGACGATCAGAAAGTTTAGAAATTACAATAGTTAAATTAGGAAAACATCAAGAATATTTACAAAATAACTATTAGATATTGTAGGGTAATCTGGCTCCAAATGTTCCAGATTCGCATGCAAATTATTTCTATTATTATAAATCATATTCTTTCATAATTAAAAAACAAAAAAAAAGTTTATCGTCAAGAAGCGTCAAAAGATAGTCACAAGTGTCGTAGTCGTGGTAAATATAATTCTCTACCGATAGACTAAATGCAAAAGTATCTATTCATACTATATTCCTCCCTACTCCAGTTTGCCGTGGGTTAAAATGTGATGTTTCCAAGGCCCAATCCATAAATGAGATATAAGAAATAATCTATCCTCATATGTGGTTCTAACCTCGTCCTTTATGTTGTAAATAGGCTCACCCCGTTAGTCCCTTTAGATCTTAGTCTAAACTCAGCCGTAGTGTAAAATCCCAGAAACGGCTGAGGGCTCAAATCGGTTGTCGAGATTTTCCAAAAACCGACGTCCTATGCACGTCACCCGCGGCGGGTGGTGGAGTAAGTAACAGACAGTAAAGAAATACTGTCTATTGTCTATATTTTGTCAGCATTATCAATATGCTGCATAGTAGAAGAGTAAAAAGGCTAGGCTAACATATTTAACATTGTAACGCACTTACGAAACAAGAAATTAATACAAATTTAGAATCAGAATTTATTTTGAAACTGATTAGACTCTAATTTAGCTGCTATAAGCTCAAGTTGACGACGAGCTTCACATTGAGGAAAGTTGGCTAGATCAAAGTATTGAGGAGCTATCCTTAAAAGCCAATCTGGTTTGCAGTCCGTCACTGTACGGATATAATTTTTGGTAGTAAGTACAAACTCATTGTATACTACCCACTCCGGCTTATGGTCAAGGCAAGTTGAGGGATGGAGTTGAACTGTCTGGTTATCCTTGATGGTGAGGTATTGGCCGTTTCTTTCGAGATGGGCAACCTGTTGTTCACATGATAATTTGAAGTTAATTTTGGTCACTTAAGCAGTTAGTAAATAAATGTTCAAAAATCTTTACCTGCATAAAGAATCCGGCAACCAGGGCCTTACGTATATTGACATAATATTCCCGGGATGTGAATTCGGTGGAACTTCTTTTTAGATTAAATCGGTCCATAATTCGCGACAATTGCTGCCGCACATTATCTGCTGATTTCAAACTACGATAGTTGACGAAGTTATCGTAACACCACTGAGGATCCTCGTGATCTGAATAACATAATTCCATTGTTTATAATGTTAGCAAACAAGAATTGAAATGGATTTAGTTAATTTAATATATTAAATGTATCTGACATCTTGAATTGGGACAACTTACTTTGTTTAAAAGCATGAAACACGTTCAAAAGGGTAAGATGGTCACCATCAATGTGTGCGAATCGAAGCTTGGCATCATCGGCGGCTTTTTTTGTATCATTGGGTCGAACGAAACATTGTGGTACTGTAAAGACATTAACGTTAATATTAATTACATCTCATTATAATTTGAGTTGCATACTCTTAAATATCTATTGATATTAATGAAAATCATACCTGAAAGCATAGCAGTAATTGAAAGAATTTCGTTGGAACAGTCATATTCGGTGGATGCAACAAGCATTTTTGAAAGTTGTGGATCCAATGGAAATTCCGCCATCATAGCACCGAGTTCTGTCAAATTTCCATCGTCATCCAAAGCCGCCAAATAATTTAGCAGTTCCAGAGCTCGCATCAGAGTTTCAGGAGCAGGAGGATCCATGAAATCAAAATGTACAAGATCTTCTATTCCAACTTTCTTTAGATTCAAGACAACTGATCCCAAATTAGATCGTAGAATTTCAGGGTAAGTATTCTCTTGCATTTCATTCTTGAATGCCTTTTCTGTGTACAGCCTAGAGACAAATATTTTTTTTTAAATTTTGTAATTTTTTTTAACTTCAATATGCAACCCTGATAAAAACTATTTAATCCAATGGGTTTAATATTTTACCGGAAACATTTTCCAGGGCGCGTCCTTCCAGCTCGTCCAGCTCTTTGCTGAGCAGACGCTTTACTAATTGGGGATACCAGGAGCGATTCCACTCTGATACGAGGGTTGTAAACCTTTTGTTTGGCAAAACCAGGATCAATTACAAACACGACTCCATCAATGGTCAGCGATGTTTCTGCAATATTTGTTGATACCACAATCTGCAAGTAAAACAATAACGTATGTATGAATTACTGTAAATACGTTGGATAATAAAATAATAATACAATAAAATTGTTTTGAAATTAAATTAAACTCACTTTTCTTCCAATCGCACCGTTTGCTTTTCTTGGAGGGGGGGCCTCAAAAATCCGTTGCTGCAAATTTGGTGGCAATGTAGAGTATAGAGGAATGCATTTAAGTTCGCCAACTTCCGGGCCAAGGTTATCAATTTCTCGTTTAATCCGTTTGCACGCCTCCTCGATTTCTTCTTGGCCAGTAAGAAAAAGCAAAACGTCACCTTCTGTTTCCTCACACATGTGTATCTGAATGACAGTTCGAATTGCAGCTTCCAGATAATCTCTCTCTGGTTCTGGGGTGTAGAAGATTTCTACAGGATGAGTTCTACCAGGAACATTCATCAGTGGAGCGTTGTCAAAATATTGCTACATTATAAAAAAAAGAACATAAAATTATTGATCAAACCGCGGAAATCCAGAGGTTGTTATACCTCTGCTGATGATGAGAATATAAAAGCGAATTAGACTAAAAATGATGAATCTCTTGCGAGGAATTACTTCTACCAAGTCAAGTCGTGGGATACTCTGAAACTCTGAATGTATATTTGGAAAATGCAAACGTTGCATGTATTAGGTAACTAATTTATAGCTTGCCGTGTGGAGTAGATCTAATCAGTGCCTCCACATATGAACAAAGCCCTGTCACACATGCCATGATAAAAACTTCAGGTTTACAATTTTTTTTTACATTTACATTTACAAAGTCTCCTAGTTTACAGTGCCTTTTTGTAATATTGTAATACACAGGTATAGGGTATAGTAATCCTTTGCTCAACGGGGTTCATTTATTAGCCACACATACTGGAATTCGGAAATAAAAATTGGGATACTTTAAGGTTTGTGTATCCGTGTTACATTCATAGTTCAAAATAACGTACTGACATTTCTAACACCGTAACACCACCTAAACCCTGACATGCAAACCCCAAACACGAAATCTACCTACGTCTATAGAAAAAAATGGTGCTGAATTTCTAATTAAATTAATTTTGTCTCTTAAGTTTTAGAACCCCTGTCAATAACTCCAGTAACTCGAGAATGTTATTTATAAGTAGCTACCTGAAATTTTCCAGCATCCAAAGTAGCAGACATTACAACCAATTTTAGATCACTTCGCTGCTTAATAACTTCTTTGAGAACACCCATCAAGATATCAGTGGCAAGAGTTCTTTCGTGAGCTTCGTCAAGCAAAATTACTTGATAAGATTCCATCATTGGTTCTGACATTCCTTCCCGAAGTAACATACCGTCCGTCATGTACCTGTATGTCAAAAACAGCATAATATAGATGTGGTTTATTAATAGTATTTTATTTGTACTGCCTAGTATTGTTGAATGACTTACTTTAATACGGTTTTGGAGCAAGAGCAGTCTTCGAATCGAATACTGTATCCAACCTCTTGACCCAGACACACATCCATTTCTTCGGAAACACGCTGTGCCACCGACATGGCAGCTACTCGTCTAGGTTGAGTACAAGATACTCCTCGTTTTCCTACAGCTCTGGCAAATTCAACACACCACTGTGGAATCTGTGTAGTTTTTCCTGATCCTGTCTCACCAACCAAGACAATAATTTGATGTTTGTGGATGAGTTCCATGAACTTGTCTTTATATTCCCAGACCGGCAGCTGTCTTCGCTTCTTGAGTAACTCGTAGTATCTAGGGGTGTACATCATTCCGGAGTACGGATTTATCTGAACACCGGGTTTAACTTGCTCGACAGGCTTAGTGATATCCGCATCTTCCAATTTTCTATTCAAATTCAAACAAACGCAAATTATAAATCATCAAAATCAAAATTTGGGGTTTGGTAACGATTTTACTGAATGAAGCGAAGCGGAAGCGCATTGGATTTAATCAATCCACCAATTGCAATGCAGTTACTGTCGTTACTGAGACTCACGGTTTCTTTATGGTGCTTGCTGCATCTGCAACGTCCAAGCGTTGGCGACGACTTGCCATGTCTTCTAATCAGGATAAAAACTCTGCAAAAATTCCAAAGTCAAAAGTAAAAAAAAAAATAATACTTTTCCAATCCATCCATGAGCCATGGATGGAAATGTAAACTTAATGAAATTAGACGCTTGCCTCTTCGCCTCTTATCTGTTAAACTTACGCTCGTGTAAGTACCCCACGATGAGAGTATGTTTAATAGACAAGTTTGCCTCCTCAACAAAATAAAGTGTTGAAATATAAAATGATTGAAATTGGTAATAAATATGAAATTTAATATATGTGAAATGGTCAATGCACTTAAATGCACTATCAATGTGCAATGGTTTGAAACTCAAAACTGCAAACTGAGACGAACTAGGAAATAGTTTCCATTTTTTGTATTAAATCACATAAAAATAAAAAAAAGACAAAAGAATGATGAATGAGCAAATTGAACAACGACAAACGGAACTCGGAACTGCAAACTGAAATTCAAATTGCGAAATATGAAATACAAATTTCGTTTAAAAACGCTAAACATCCAATATTAAGACAGTTCACAGTTAAAATGTTCCAAAACACTGTAATCTGTAATTTCCAGATTCCAAAAATGAAAAATTGAAAATGACCTCTGTGCTCTGAGGTTAAAGAACTCAGTACTCACACGTGGGTTTTTGAAGTTTGAATTTGAACTATATTTTATTCCTGGTCGGTGGGTCGATATCGAAGTTGGTCGGATTATAGGAGGTGATCCAAGATGAAGGTGTCGTCCTTGACGTTGACCTCTGAGGGGAGGTAGAATTAGTTTCTGACCTTTTATTCTAGACTAATAAAGTTGACCTCTGACAAGTAAGATTGGAGACTGGAAAGGAGCGAGGTCGAGTCGAGCGTGTGAACAGGATGGGTGTCTGCGTGAAAAGAACGATTGAGTTTGAGGAATAGAGCAGAGTGGAGTCAGCAGCGCCAATTTGTCGATTATATTTTGAGCTTGCTAGGCTTTTAGTAGAGGCAAAGGCGCTTTCCTTAAACCCACCTCACCTTCTCACGTTCTATCTATCCAATCTAAAACCCATGCAAAACCTCAACACACGAGGACTGAGCCAGCATGTCTTTCCTAGTCATTTGTTGAGGCTGGAGGAAATACTTTCTGCTGTTTCCCCTTTCCTTCAATTGAATAAATAAATTTGAGATTTACAACAATTACAATTACAAAGCTCCCCATCCAAAGTTTTTTAAACGTAATCAGGCACAGTTAGTTAATTAATTGATTAGTGCCATAATTGATTACAATTAAGTAGTTATACAATCCCCTTCCCCTATCCTAGGTTGCAGTTTTGCAGCATCATCAACAATGGTCCAGTTTCATGAAATGGGTCTTGACGATCGTCTCCTTAAGGTATTTTGTATTTCATTTCACATTGCATTTCATGACATTTTCAATTTTTTTTGCATATTATTTCATAGCACATATCTTATTTGTAATTTCAATTGTGAATTGCAACGAATAGCTATACAATATAGGTATTATAGGAATTAGGAATATTGAATATTAGGAATGTCAAATGTTGACTGTACAAATACAAAATAAGCGCATTGCTTGCAGGACAATCAATGCATGCTACCGTATGCCGTATAACGTATAATAATAAATTTTTTTATAATATGCAGTATTAATTATGTGCATTTTAACATTAGAATCTTTACTTTACATTGCCAACCATAGGCCGTAGCACAACTGGGTTGGAAAGAGCCGACACTTATCCAAGAACGAGCAATACCGTTGATTCTGGAAGGGAAGGATGTGTTGGCAAGAGCCAGGACAGGGTCGGGGAAGACTGGTGCATTTGCCGTTCCGATTCTTCAAAAGCTTCTTAATATCAAGAGCACTGCTCGGGAACAGAGTATCCGAGCTGTGGTCCTGGCTCCCAGTAAAGAGCTGTGTCATCAGATCTGTAGTAATTTTCTCCAACTGGCGTCATCCTGTACTAAGGATGTTAAGATCGTCGACATTACTTCTACGGCATGTGAAATTACTGCCAGATCTCTGCTTAGCGAAAAGCCGGATGTCGTCGTCTCTACACCAACACGATTATTAAGCCATTTACAGAAGAAGAATGTGGAACTAAAGGAGTCACTGGAATTACTTGTCATCGATGAAGCAGATCTGGTATTTTCATTTGGATTTGAAGACGACCTTAAAAAAATGATTGGACACTTCCCGAATGTTTACCAAGCTGTTTTGGCCAGTGCCACTTTGTCAGAAGATGTTATTGAGCTGAAGAAGTTGCTTTTACATAACCCTGTCATTTTGAAACTCCAGGAACCGTTGATTCCTTCGTCTTGTCAACTTGCACATTATGTGATAAGGGTAAGCCATAAAGGTTTTACAAATTCTTCATTCATTCAGATTCATTCTATTCTTGAGGTTATTGAGGTCAACTGAAAATTACGTCCTGCGTTTTATAGGCAGAGGAAGAAGACAAATTCGTTTTAATCTATGCGTTGTTCAAGCTGAGTCTTGTTCGAGGGAAGTCCTTAATTTTTGTGAACACCGTCGATAGATCTTATAAGCTTAAACTCTATCTTGAGCAATTTGGAATTACCTCTTGCGTTCTTAACTCAGAGCTACCTCAAATGTCAAGATGGCACACCGTTCAGCAGTTCAATTTGGGAGCATATAATATTATTATTGCCAGCGATGACCGTCTTCTTGATGAAAAACCTGAAGATGCAGTGAAGTTAGAAGGGTAATTTTTTAAACAATTGTCTTTGATGAAACCACGTATAAACCGTATCTAATCTTCAGTATAAATTCAACTTCATGCTCCTTATAGGACTGACGATGATAAAACTAAAAAGTCGGGAAATAACAGACGAAGGGATAAGGAATCTGGTGTGGCAAGAGGAATTGACTTCCAATTTGTTTCAAATGTTATCAACTTTGACTTCCCTCTTGATTCTTCCTCATATCTACACAGAGTCGGACGAACAGCCCGAGGAAACAATCAGGTTCGTAATTATAAAACTAGCCTAGACAAGTAGGTAAATTAAATTTAAATCAAGGTTTGATTTTTATTACAGGGAGCGGCTCTGTCCTTTATCAGTATCAAAGAAGAACAACTAGTTACGGAGGTAAGTACGGCGGACGTTGAATATATATTAAATTCTCCAAAGCTTGTTGTTTTGCAACATTTTTCGATAGCATTGAAGAAAGAACGTAACTTGTTTTAATATATTTTCCATGTTTCTTTAAATTAGGTTGAAGAAACGTTGAAGGAATTAAGTGGAGATGCTGATTTAAAAATGAAACCATTCAATTTTAAAATGGAAGAGGTTGAAGGATTCCGCTATCGGGCGAAAGATGCATGGAAAGCCGTAACTCGAATTGCAGTGCGAGAAGCACGAATTAAAGAAATTCGCCTTGAAATAATGAACTCGAACAAATTGAAGGTATGAAGATGAGTCGAATTGTAGACAATAAAATTCTCGTCTTATTCAAATTATTCATTGCCACTTTTTATTTTTATTTTGCAGTCATACTTTGAAACCAATCCCAATGAGCTGAAAGCTTTAAGACATGACAAAGCTTTGAAGACGGTGAAGCAACAACCTCACTTAAAAAATGTCCCAGAGTACATTGTACCTAGGACTCTGAAACATCTTGCTCGTGGCCGTGTGAGTGGGGCTCAAAGTTCATCGGTCCGTTTTCCTGTAACCGATAAAAAGAACAGAAGAAAGCCAGCATCCAAGAAGAATGCCGCGCAAAAGGTAGTTTTATCAGATATCGTTTTCATTACAAGCACAACTGGAGTTTGTAAAAAATTCAAAATCTAATCGCATTCGTATATTATTTTTTGATTTGACCAGAAACGAAAAGCTGATCCATTGCAGTCTATGGAATTTAAAGGACTGAACAAGAAACGAAAGAAGAAGCAATCCACGGACGATTGAGTTTCAATTATACACATATTTTATAGAATGTACTAAATATATTCTTACGTTTTGTGAATAAAAACGCATCGAAAATTATTTTACATTATTTAATGCTAGTTTGGTATTTCATTCATCTCATACCTAATAATCATCAATATAAGCAAACCAGGCAGTCCAAACAAAGAGTGTGGTTAATTAGGCAATTAAGGTGGATGTATTAATATTAAACCTACTATACTATTTTCATTTGGAAGAGAGGTAAAGGAGCGAGAGCATGAAAGGAAGGGATTTCATTTCACCTTTGTTTGTAAAGAGACTTCAAGCCGGGCTCCATGGAAACCATTTCACAACATTAGGCTCAACACAAACAACGAAAGAAAATGACTCTCAATATCAATATCAACTTCAATCAATTTGTTCGTCAATAAAATTTTACAATTTTTTCAAAGTCATTAATTTCATTAACGTGGTGATAAAGAAAGTTTGCATTGCGAATAATTTAATTGAAGCAACTTGGAGTATCTGGAGTTTGATTTTGCGTCTGGGTTTCAAGCTTTTCAGCGTCTGTGGTCTGGTGTCCAGTTTATGGTAAGTCAGCAGTACTGTTTTGTTTTAGATAAACTATTAATAATTCAAAAATCAGTATATTTCCTATTTCAACTCATATTTCATGCTATCGCATATCGATTCCATCACTTCACAGAGTTTAAAGGCTGTCTATTTTCGGCTATTAATATCATATCCCTATTGGAAAAAGGGGGTGGAGTAGGGACTTGTATCCTTAACTACTCTATTAACTTTATCTTTTGCTATATATCTTTACGACAGAACCGTTGGGCATAATTTAGTTTTAAATCCTGAAGAAAGAAACGTGTCAAAAAGCTAGCCAACGGAACTTTATAGACATATGTGCAAACTGCAAATATAGTACAGTGGTTACAATTTGCAACGGCCAATGGAGATTTTGTGAATATAAAAACGAATTCTAGATTTGAAACATACATTCCTTGTCGCATTTTAATTTATTAGCTCATTCGGACTCATTCCAACGTATTGTTACATTGTTAGTCTCTGATTACCAAACCAACTGTCTGTGCAAGAATTAGGAAAAAACCTTGGTATTGGTACCTCCAGTCATCTGCTAGTGTAGCAAACGGGAGATTGTTGATAAGGTTTTTTCCCAACTCTTGCCGGCATATTCGCATTCTCCACTTCGACATCTAACTCCCACTACTCCCAGACAGACGAGACAGGTTGGAAGTTTGGAAGTTGGACAGAGCTAAAACTTTAGCTCTGTCGCAGGCGTTACTTCAAACTAATTATAACTAAGTATGCACGAATAAAAAACCGGGTTTTTTCAAACGAAGTAGTTGCTTAGATATAATTATCAAAACATTAACTTCATTACTAAATTCATTGCTTGAACGGTTCAAGTGGAATAGCTGTTTTAATTACTCATTACATTAGTGTACTACGTTTCCAATTTCAGGCCATGGATATGAACCTCAAATACGATGGGACTCTAATCCCCTGTAGTCCGGTAAGTAATTTAGTTTCTAATTTATCTCAGTTGTAATTCATCAACCGCGTATTCTTCTGAAAACGCCTACAACAAATTTACTATCATTTCAATATTAGCACTCGAAAGTAATCGAACGAGCACAGGCCCTTTCGTGGGCTCCAAACAATCTGAAGTTAGCCGTTGCCCGAACAGACAGAGTGATTCAACTATTCGATAACAAAGGAAATCCGAAAGATAAGTTTGTCACGCGTCCAAGAGAGGCTAAGGTATGTTAAACTTTCAATCACAAAATAGTGAAATTAAATTAGTCATTAGAAATGTACGTAGATACAAATCAATGACTTTATGATTTTGTAGACTGGTTTGCAAGGTTTCGTCATAACCGCATTGGCGTTTTCGCCAGACTCGGTAAGCTTAGCTGTTGCACAATCGGATTCCATCATTTTCATATACAAGATCGGCGAAGATTTCAGAATGAAGAAGGCAATTACGCATAAATTCGTTCAACCTGCTCCAATCTCAGCGTTAATCTGGCCTAGTGAAGGCGAAATAATTTTTGGTCTTTCCGATGGAAAGATTCGACAAACTCCCATAAATAGCAACAAAGGACCAAAGTCTAAGACTGTGTTTGCTACAGACGGCTGTGTAGCTGTTATTGTTGCCAAGTATGTATTCCCGTCTAAATGGTTTCTTAATTATCATTATACTTCCTTTAGGTACTGGTATTTATATGCGAGTTATTAATCATGTCTGATTTGTGTAGTAACACCGGCACTGAGATGATGGCTTCGTTTGCCGATGGAAAAATTGCCGTATTCAGTATAGGCAACCCAGACCAAACCACCCTGGTAATTAACATTCCATTATTTATTTCGCTATAGATTCACTGTAATTTTGATGCTTTCTTCTAATAATATACATCAATTTCTATTTTAGAAAACCGTAATTCGTCATTCCGTACCAGCCGTCGCCCTGGCATTCGGAACCGATTGTGTATTTGCCGGAGGAAGTGATATGAAGATATCAATTTATGATAAAACCAATGGAAAATTGAAACAACAATTTGATTATAGCAAGGAGAGTACCGTCTTTGACATGTCATATGCTGCTGCAAGTCCTTCCGGCCAGACAATAGTAGTTGCAGCCTTGAACAGGCTCAAGGTTTACCACTATGCAACTCGAAAGAAAATTTGGGAGGAAGGTCGTCTCAAGAAAATTAAGAACCTGTACATACCCACCACCTTGCAGTGGAGCCGAGATGGAAGCCAGCTTGCCATTGCAACGAGCATTGGAACGTTTCATCTGTTCGAAGCGGTGTATAAGTAAGATATCGTTCGCTTATTCTATCGTCTCTATATTTTGTCGTGGAAATAAAAAATAACTTACCGTTTGTTTTTAATTTTAGACGATCGAAAAGCGATAAATTTGAAATCACGTACATTACCCCAAGCAATGCTACCGTCAAGATCAACAAGACAAAAAAGACAGCAAATCTAAAGTCCAAGTATGGGAGTGAAATTGTTGATGTCCAGGTTATGGGAAGTGATCAATTTATTATTGCAAGAACGACGGAAACCCTAATGATTAGTAAGCCGAACTTACAATACATTTAATTAAATACCTGTATTCCCAAAATGATAAAATGCATTGATTGTAACAACTTTTAAAGGCAACGTTGGACTAGGCGTTTCTAGTGAGATCCCTTGGTCAGAAACGGAAGATAAGGAAAAGTTCTACTTTGATAATCAGTCAGTTTGTATGATCTTTAATCAAGGTGAAATGACACTTGTGGAGTACGGGAAAGACGAAGTACTTGGAACATTTAGGTATTTCGATTGACCAATACTTATAAATATACTTCAAACACTTAAAATAACGACTCAGTATTTGATATTCATTTTATACAGAACCGAATTGGTAAATCCTCATGTGATTAGTGTTCGAGTTAATGAAAGGAGATCGAAAATGGACATAAAAAAGGGAGTCGTCAATAAAAAGTTAGCCTATCTATTGGACCTCAAATCCATTGCAATAGGTAATTTTGTTCAAATTTCTCTCATTTATTTTTTCGTTATATGTGTGATGTGTTGCAAAATCCAATGTGCGTATTTTTTAAATTGAATTGAAGTGGACTTAGAGTTTGGCCTGACATTGGGACACATAAATCATGATTCAAAAGTAGATTGGTTGGAATTGAATGAAACCGGAGCGAAGCTTTTGTACAGGGATCGCCGCACTCGATTGATATTAGTGGATGTTGATTCCATGAATAAGCACACGCTTGATCAAACTTCTGGATTTGTGCAGGTATATAATAAGCGATCATGTGAATTGAACATTTGTGGTTTCTCACATATACTGTCCAAAATAGACCAAAATTAATCATTTTTCATTTAAATTTCCTGTAGTGGGTGCCAGGCAGTGATGTTATTGTTGCCCAATCAAAGAAAACGATTAGGATTTGGTACAATTTAGACACTCCAGAAATGAGTGTAGATACAGAAACTCGAGGGCTAGCAATCGATGTTGTGAAGCAGCGTGGAAATTCAGTTGTCGTGATTAAGGAAGGAAGCGTCGTACATGAAATCCCACTAGATCAAAGTCGGATAGAATTTACGACTGCCATCGAAAGTGGAAACTTGGCTAGAGCAGCTGCATTCCTGGATAATTCAGAATCAACTCCAGAAGTGCTTGGTATGTGGGCACAATTAGCGAAAGTAGCAGGAGAGGCTATGGAATTACGAATAGCACATAAAGCTTATGCAGCTGTCGGAGATGTCCCAAGGTACGTTAATTTTAGATGTTCATTAAAATTGTGTATTATTATGTCTAATCCTCCAAACTTGATATTTTCAGAGCGAAATTTTTACAGACAACTGTAGACATCTGCAAGAATGAAGAAGACGTAGACCCCACAGAGAAAGGTTTCTGGAAAAATAGCTACGACGTTCAAGCTCGTATGTACTTAATGGCAGGGCAGATTAAATTAGCTGAATCGATGTATTTGAATCATCAAGATGTAGAACGTGCAATTAAGATGTAAGTTTCAATATTTTGACCTTATAGCTGTTCAGGATGTACCTATATTTAAACGATATACTGCTTACGTATGACGTAGGTATGAAACGCTTCACAAATGGGACGAAGCTATAACACTAGCGAAGATAAATCACCATCCAAGTGAACAGAAACTTATCGATGAGTACTTGGACAGATTGGTAGGATCAGGGCAGTATGAAGTGGCAGCTGAATTTTTAGAAAAGCGTGCAAAGCCTGAAGAGTCAATCCGTCTCTACCTTGAAGGAGGCTATCCAACCAAAGCGGCTAGGTAATTCAAGAAGATAATGATGCTATTTTTTTCCTCCTTTTGTGGTTTATCATATTTTATTGTGTCTTTGTATTCAGAGTGATAATGAAGAACCTGAGCATCCAACAAGATAAAGATTTACTTCAAGTGGTTTGCAACTCCCTTCTTGTTGGAGATTTTATGGAAGAAACTGGAGAACTGTTCGAAGTCCTTGAACAGAATTCGAGGGCACTGGAATGCTACAGAAGAGGAAATTTGTTTGACAAAGCAATTAGGCTTGCGAAGGTGTCATACCCGAATGAGGTAGTACAGTTAGAAGAAGATTGGGGTGATTACTTAGCGTCCTGTAGGCAACTTGATGCAGCTGCTAACCATTATATCGAAGCTGGGTGTTTAATAAAGGGCTTGGATGCTGCTATTGAATCCAGACAATGGAAGAAGGCCGCCCAAATCCTTGAGGTATGCACGTATGATATGATCTAGTTTTCATATGTAGGTTCTCATAATTATTTTTGAAAAAGTATTTATTTGTCTTGAAATGCAGGCCGTGGAAAATTCAGAAACTGTTTCTAAGCAATGGGTTCGGCTTGGTGACCATTATAATGTGCTTGAGGATCTTGATGCAGCCGAACGCTGCTACTTGAAAGGAGGTGCCCCTAAGAAAGCTGTTGAGATGTACACTGTAAAAGGTTGGCGTTCACTCGTATTCTAAATATTCCTGTATATTTGGAAGTCAAAGGTAAAATACATGGTCTACTTTTCACAGATCGATGGGAAGACGCTCATAGGATTGCTACACAGTCCGCAACCAGTAAAACTGAGCTTCAAAGTCAATATGTTGCTCAAGCTAGAGCTCTTCAAGATGAAGGTCGATTCATGCAGGCAGAAAAACTACTCATTGCAATAGGAGAAGTGGATATAGCCATCAGTATGTATGCGAAAAACAAAATGTATGTACGGTCTACTGCTACTAAATATGATTTACTGTTTAATTGGAATAGTAATATGCTCACTTATCGCTAAATGTATTAAAAAATAACTTTAAAGGTACGATGATCTTTTACGACTTGTCGAAACTCATCACAAGGAGCACCTCAATCAAACTCTTCGTCACTTGGCCGAAATAAATTTACAGGATGAAAATCTCAAGGCGGCTGAAATTCATTATATTAAGGGGGGTATGTGGAATGAAGCAGTAGCGTTCTATGAGCGCAAAGGTCTTTGGGAAGACGCATGCCGAGTAAGTTTCAAGATCTACTTTTTTGTATGCATAATTGTTATGTCATAATAATATACGTTGTATTTAGGTCGCTAGACTCCATGGAGGCGTGCAAGCAACAAAAGACGTCATATTTCAATGGGCTGCAGCTTTGCCAGCAGAAACTGCAGTCAAACTTCTCAACAAATACGGTTACATATATGATTGTATAGACTATCAATGTCTAAAGGGAAACGTAAGTCATTTTGGAATGCAATTTGTCGTTTACAAATCTTATAGCTTAATATTCGACTTTTCTTCGAAAGTTCGTTTTATGATTAGATTAGTTCTAGACATTACGTTGTTTAATTTAATCAAAATGCAATATTTGTATAATATAGTTTCCAGTGGCAGAAGAAATTGCGGAATTGGGTGCTCGAGATAAACTGCTAGACATTCAGATTCTTTGGGCTCAGCATTGTGCAGATAGAGGGGATCTGGAGGAAGCTGAAATTCATTATCTAAATGCTAATCTAGGGAAGCAAGCTGTTGACATGTAATTACATCAAATATTATTATACGAAGTTCCAACGAGAAACTTCTACTCAAAGGAATGTGGATAATATTTTATTTCGTACTCAGGTGGACACAAGCTAACAATCTTCCACGCGCAATTGAAACGGCAGAACGGTATTCTAAAGAAAGTTTACAGCGGGTGCTTTTGATTCACGCAGAAAATCTTTTCGACGCCCGAGATTTCAATAGCTTCGAGGCCATCATCATGCGAGCAGAAAAACCCGAGATAGCTATAGAACTGTACAAGGTATGTAACTTTATATTATTCTAATTATAATCAAGAAATAACTGGCATGTTTCCTGATAATGTGTAATTTGCGATGTACCATAATTTATTGGAAATGTTGTATTCATAATAAAAGCAAGATATTCTTGCGCATCTCACGTTATTTATGTCAGCAGTTCCGTTTTAACAGCATTTAATTGTTTCTTTTCATTAGAACCATCAAATGTGGAGTGAGGCCTTTAGGCTCTGCAAACAGTATGCCCCTCACTTATCTAGTCAAGTTCAAGCAGACTATGAACTTTTCGACGCTAGCAAGGACAATAATAAGGATCCCGAGGATCTTATCGAACAAGCAAAGGAATATGAAAGGATTGGTGAATACAGAAAAGCAATCGAAAAGTACCTTCAGCTGACGCCGAAAATTATGGACAATGACATTGTACTTGCACGATGTTGGACCAGGGCAGCCGAGTTGGCAGCTAAATTCTTGGTAAAGGAGCATGCAGATTTCGTGATGAAGTCCTTGGGGTCTATGCTTGGCAGCATACATCGCTATGGTCAAGCTGCCTCGTTGTATTCCAAGTGCGGAGAATATGATGAGGCCATCAACTCCTTAATAGCTGGAGAATTATGGCCAGAGGCAAAGCGTTTAGCCAACGATCTTGGACCACAGTAAGTTTTAGTTACATGTGCAATCCAAATTTTGCTGCGGTACTAGGAAAGTGAACAACCAAATTTGTTTGTAGCATGGAAGATTACGTAAAAATGAAGCATACGGAGTCGTTAAAAACAGGGGGCCATGTAGAGGAGTTAGAGGATGTGAACATTCATGCAGCTTTGGACCTTCTCTGTGATCAAGGTTCATGGTCTAAATGTTTAGAGCGTGCTAAGAAGGACGACGATGTTCTTAGCAAATACTTGGCGAAGTACGTCACCCATTTGGTTAAGAGCCGAATCCCTCATGATGCTTTGAAAGCGTATGTGAAGTACGGAACTCCTATCAATAAAACCCATTTCACGCTCTACAAGGCCGTTGCTACCCTTCTCTTCATGGATATAGAAACCGACGACTTTGAAATATGGTCACAACTTCGAAACATAATGTTCGGTGTCGTAAGTTCAGTTTACTATATTTGCGTAAGGAGTTTGAATACTCAGTCACATCTCGCGACTTAATGACAGAAAAGTAATGCCTTGTTTTAACAAAATATATAGGTCACTGGATTAAATTCCTCGGGTGCAGACCAGAGGTCTAAAATCTACACGCAGATGGAAAATCTTCTATGGATCGCTCACTACTACGTAAACAAGAACGTATTTAATTCTGCTTCAAACTTAGAGACCCTAGCTGCGAAGATATCAGTGTCCCTTCTCAGATTTTCTGGAGTAATTCCAGTAGAAAGAGCCTTTTATGAAGCTGGAACTATGTGCAAGGTTAGTTTTTTCTTGATTTACATTTCTAACGTATTTTGAAATCCCTTACATTTACAAGCATAACGATTGAAAATGTTTGATTGTATAAAGAGAGTCGGTTGGAACAATATGGCATTCGTCTTCTTGAATCATTATTTGGACATCAGAGACGCCATCGATGACGGAGCCCGTTCAACGAGTGGACTAGATCATTCTGATCTCATGGACACGGATATACCGACGGAATGCGATTTACCTGAAAAAGGAGCTATACCTTCAAAGCTTCACGACGAAGTCAAAGAATGGGTCCTAGCCGCATCAATGGATCCCACTATTCATCAGGTATGTGACTTGCACAAACTCGCAATATGTTTTTTCTTACGAATTTCTATGAATTATTTTGTAGATTTACTACTCTGTCATTTTGTTAATTAAGGTTTTGAATTTTGATGATCGAAACGTGTTTGAGGCGTCGTTAAAATCTGGTGATGGAAAGGTTGATCAATGCATCCTTACTGGATATCCAGTTACCGGATCTAAAGTGTCATTTCATACAAGTAATAAGTTTGCAAATAAGGAAGACTGGAACAGATTCATAGTTACATCAAGAAGTGAGCCGTCTCTGGAACTCACCACCATCCTCGATTTCATTACTGTATGGTGCGGAGCTAATCCCAATTACTCGTTCTAACAGCACTTCCATCAATCATTCAATATAATCAATCCTAATAATAATATTCCAAGTCAACTGTATATTTGAACAACTTTGTATAATAAATTGTGTAAAAATTACATAGATATGCGATCATTAAAATAATCGAATCGAAGTTGTCTTTTTGTAAACCAATTATTTTTGACATATGATACGACATTTTTTACAGTATATATACGGTATATGTATTACTGATTGTCTTTGGATTTATTTTATATCACCAGTAGAGGATAGATAATTCTAAATTTTATGACATCATGGAAGTTTTCATTTTATTCACATTCAAGTGAATATAATTAGTTTCTTTAAATATAGTCGGGTAAACGAAGTAAACGTTATGTAGTCTTTTTGCATTTTATATTGCTATTTTGATACATATTTCCATGTTATAATCATAATCTCATTCATTGGAATTTTGAATGCACAACAATCAATAATATACACATAAACTATAACTATAAATATGCATTTGGATAGATGTAAATGCTTCCATGGAAGGTTACATAGGCAAAACACTTTTGATTGATCATTTCGGTATTTCCAACGGAACTGCCACGTCGCATTCCATACATCCCAACACGAAAAGCTGCAATTATAACAAGAAATTGTTACCTATATTATATCCCAAATTATTCCGAATCTACCAATAAAGCGAAGACATTTTAATCCCCCAATTTCAATTTATGGAAAAAATAATGATTTTGAAGCTCAATAAATTCTTTCTAATTAGTTTCTCGACACAATGAGGCATTTAGATTGTGGGGCTTTATGTAAGTAGGTATTTATTTAAGAAGTTGTACCTGCTACATGATCTTCAAAATAAAATCGAAACACGCAATTTTGAATTGCAGGATCTAATGTTCGATTTATCAGGTACGTGGGTCCTTCCCAGTCAACGATTATAGCACTTCCACAAAATGACTGAACCGTCAATAAAGGTTTATCCACATAAAAGCTCCTTAAATTATAATAAAAAAAGTTGAAATATCAAACGTTCCTTTGATGGCCTGCATACATTTTCATAATAAAAACGTAAAGACATTACCATTCAATGATGTCATCCTTACAAATTAGGATGGTTCCATCATAGGTAGCACATGCATAACTATCTTCATTTTTCCCATCGTGAGACATTATATTTCCAGCAACATCAGTAGAAATATTGGAATTCCGCATTTTCGTTGAATTGAGTGCATAATATTTTATGGATATATTGTCCGAGGGGGTTGCATGACGAAGACTATTCACCAGAGCAAAAGTACACAATTATCCAGAATTGACCAGAACACAATAAAATTGAAAATCCTGCTTGAACAAAAAATTACACTGAGTGATCTTGTTGTCCGGAAGGAAGTTCCTTCTCCATTGATTCTCCGCGTTGAAAATGAGCACTAGAACTTTGAGCAGTTTTTTCCACGTCAACGGAATTTTTTAACAAATTTTCTTCAGAAATTTCTGTAATTCGTGTCACTGAACCTCCTGGTTGTCCAATTAAAATAGACACGAGATTTCCCTGTCTGTGAGGTGCAATTGACCCAATTTGATTTGCTAATTCCCATTTATTTACAGCTTGCAATCGTCCATCGTACACTGATCCTCCAATAGACTCAGACTTGGCATCTTCATCTCTCTCCTCTAAGTTCATCTGTAATTGTAATTTATGGTAGAAATATTAAAAATTGTCACCACAGCATTTTTGCTGCACTTTTCTTTAATTGTAGACCAAGCCATCACAATCATCGTAATAGTATCTTACACTATAGTCCGTTACCGGTTCGGGGTTCCATTTGTACGTTCTTAAAACCCTATCGGTCAGACCGAGAACCAATTCGACTTCCGAATCGTCATTGACATCCGAAAGGAACATCACCTTAGTGTTTGCAACTATCCTTTGAGAATGAAATTGTTGAATAACTCGACAGTCCAATGGAATACTCTGGGGATTGTCAGCAGATGTAGAACTCACAGATGGATCATTCCGACTTTCGTCATCGGGAAAAGCAGTACTCAGTTCATCTTCGACATCAAATATATGGCAATAACCTTCTGTTGTAGCTACAACCGTAACATTCCTATTGTTATTAAGTAAGTTCCCAACCGCAATAGCAGCGATGCATCCCAAATCGAAAGCTCGACAAATGCATTTTCCATCTTTGTAAATGAACAAATCTCCTACAATTTTAAACGTAATCATTACCAGTTAAAATCAAGTAAGTATTGGTAAACTAAAATTATGGCAAAGAGAAGAAAAGCCGTTACCATCAGTATTACCAGCGATTATTTCATTCAGTCCGTCATTATCAACATCGCCGAAGCACAAAGCGTCCTTTAGGATATTTCCAGGAAACTTTAGCTCGAGGCATTCAACTAGTGACAGCGTTTTCATAGTTCCAATTCTTTTTAACTGTTATCTATAACTAGCAAATCTAAATTACTATAATGCTAGATTTATGAGTTTCTTGAATCGGCTTGCAATACACCCTGTGAATATTCCTTTTCTTCAAGAAGTCTCTTATTTGATTGAAGATTCACAGGTATTCTATCTTCCAACACGTTTTTGTCAAGAAGCTGCCAACGAGCAGGCGGCCAGACGATGCACTTCGCTTTTGATTTAATGAGTCCTAGTGCAACGGGACCAAAAACGTTGGAATCTAATGAGTGACCTCGGTGGTCACCTTCAACCCAACAATGACCGGCAGGAACTTCTATGTATGGCTTGTAGTACCCCTTTGTCTCAACTAGGTCTCCCTGTAATAACGCAATTTAAATTTTAGAGACATGGATTAGCATACTTCAAGTTCGTTCGTTATAATCGTTATGCCAGCCAGCCATAGAATTGGATAATATAGTAGACCTACTGTCCTTGTGGATCATATATAGTAAAAAAAAACATAAAAAAAATAAAAATAAAAATAAATAAAAAGTAACGTGTAATGACTCACACTAAGGCCGATAACCCTCTTGATAAGTCGCTGTTTAGGATCTCTGGGTGAAACAAGAGCTATAATTTCTCCCCTCTGAATCTGATCATAGGAGTTGGTTATGATTGGCCAGTTGTGAAGGAAGACGTAGTCCGAGATCCTGCGGGTAGTAACCTTGTTATCAGGATTCAATAGCGGTTGCATGGAATGCCCCTCAACCTTGGCCACATAGCCGAACACATCGATAAGCGTTATTCCAACCGGGATCCCGAGTGCGAAGGTCTTGAGCAGTGTCTTTACTCCTGCTGTAAATTGTATGAACATTAGTAACCTCACCAGTCCTTAGCTCTCTCTGCGCCCTGTAATAACAATGGACAATAATTCGAATTTGAAACTTAACGAGATAACGAATGCATGTGCATAATTTAATTTTTATGTTTCATGTTTTCAGTTCATAGTTTTATTCTATTCTAGACTGAACATCTCTGAGACTATGACTGACTAGACAATTTGGATTTCTATTGATCTAGATTCTTGATTCTTGATTCTAGACTAGACCATTTCATTGTTTCTTTTAGCGTTGAGTTGAGGTCGTACGTACTTGTTTAGCCGTAGCCCTTGAACGTTTCCTTCCTACAATCAAGGAATTTAAATTCGAAACGAGAGTCAATTTTCTAAATATTCATTTGTGATCCAGCACGTGTAAAGAGGATCCAAAAACAGGGATTTCGAATTTTAAATTTTTTGTTTTTGCTCCTGTAAAAGAGAGGGAGGAGTGAAGGAAAGGCAGCCACGAATCACAAATCATAGGAACAACGGAACAAGGTAGGACTAGGAGCGAGAGAGAGAGGGTTTTTTCTTGCTTGAATTGGAAAGGGTTGAAGTTGGCAGGAGAGTATTTGAAAAGAGGGAGAGGACCAATGAATATGAAAGGTTGATTTAATTTGATAGGGATTCCCTCGTCGGAAGTGGATGATGCCTGCAACCCGGCTGGGTACAAATTCTGCGTAACTTCCCATCGCCTCTCTTCAGTCTCTCTCTCTCTCTCTCTCTTCAACACAGACAGACAGACACAGCAGCACAGAGCAGAGCACAGAAGAGCACAGCAAGTAATACAGAATACAACTCACGCTCAGCGCTCACCCGCTCTTATTCCTCTCTTCATCCTGTCAATTATAATATCCCCACCGCAATTAATTCATACTTACGTACTTTTGTATTTACAATTACAAATTAGAGCGGATCCTTTGTTTTGTCCGGAACAGAGAGGCAGCCTCCAGCCCTCGTTTCTGCTGCCTGGACTTTCTCTCTACGCCTCCGTCTCTCCTCTCTCCATGATGCCAAACACCTTATAATATAGTAGTATTATATATAAAATAGCGAAAGAGTTAAAATCTGAAATCGGTCTGCTGGACTGGACACCGACACCGGCAGGCAACACAACGAGGCTTTGTCTTTGTCGTTCCGCGTTCGGATTTGGGACCCGGATTGGATTGTTATCAGAATTTGGACTCTCTCGGCATGACACATGAGGTATGTAAGTATGTATGAGAGAAACTTTGAACTTGTGACTTGAAATTGAAGCATGAAGTGTACAAGGAATAGTGAATAGGCATTCATTTATGATTGATTATTATTACATATTATTACTAATTCATAATTTATTCAATGCTTACAAATTACAAAATGAAATTTGAAATTAGTGGTGCATGGTGTGGACGGTTTGATGTGGAATATGTGGATGTCTAGAATACAGACAACAGCAAACAGATTAAGGTTTATGGCTGTTGTGTTTTTTTGTTTTAAGATCAAAGATTGTCGAGAGACGAGTGGTTGAATTACAAATTAATTTTGAGTTTTTGTGAATAAGTTCAAATTCAAAGTTTAAATGTTATATGTTGAGTATATTATATAGAACATTGAACATGGAATGCTGGAATCCTTAAGTTCAAAGTTTTGAGCAACACTTCATTTCATTGTTGTAGTTTGCAGTTCAGTTAGTTTCTGGTTGATTACTGTGACGTTGGCTGGATGCTCAGTCAGAGAGTGCTGGTTTTGCAACATTAATTGTGCTCGATGAGATGAGAAAATGACTTTGAGAAACATCAAGGAATGTTGAATGTAAATGGACAGTGTTAAGGTTGACCTGGCTGGCATGGCCCCATTCGGTTGTGGATTGAAAAATAGGAATCGACTCCACAGCATTAAACATTGTTCCGTTTTGCGTTAAAGTTGACAGTTTGAATACGACGGAAAAAGTATGCACACAGTCCTGCATTAACTTAATAATATGTATTTTTTTAGACATTTGACATTCAACATTTAAAATATTAAAATGAATTGAAGGTTGAATATGTGCACCTTGATTTTATTAGAATTAATATATAGTATATTGTATCGTTGAGAACAAATTAAAATAACAACTCTAGCTATACATTGCACATTGTCACAGATTGTGGACTGATGTGAACGTGAACTACACTCAAACTGTGGAGTAATGTCCTACTCCTACGCATCCTGAAGTAACGTTTGATGGTTTTTGATGAAGCACACAAGAAATGCAACAACCAGTACTACTATTAGTTCTATGATTGTGGATTGTGTTTTGCTTAAGGTGAGCCCTTCACATTTTTCCTATGTGTTGTGTTTTATTTAAAAAATTGTGAATTGGAATTCCTTGATTGCACAGAGCTACTGAATGATTACAAATCATCCCATCATGTTTAACAAAATCCTTGTGTTGTGTCCTAAGCGGATTCTTAAACATGTTTAAATTCAAAGTGAAACATATAACTTTAAGCAGGCCAGGCAGGCCTTGCAGTTTATTGAATTGACAATACTTTACTTACGTGATGCGTGCGATCAGCTAGGCGTACGTAGGGCTGGTTTAACGTAAACAAACGAGATTCGATGCAATACTGACTTATAGATTATTATTTATTATAATTGTTTAATGACTCTGGTAATTGATCCCTCTGTTTTATTTTTAACATTTTTCTATTTTGTAGATTCTGTGATTTCCTTAATCAAAATGGAGTATCCGAATCCTGATTCAACAGTAAATAGCGAAGGCACAGGGGCCTATTCCAGTACTGAGCAACAACAGGAAGAAATGGTGTCGTCGTCAACAAATGCTATTACCCCGCCGATTCGAAAAGGAGGAAGTGGTGCAGCACCAAAGCTGATTTTAAAATCAATGGGAAGTGGTTCGTTCAGAAGCACTACTGTTCCCAATCCTCCCGGACCAGCTGATCGAGTTGCCGAGAGTTCAAGTTCATTTGGTGGTCACCATCTTCATAGATCAAATAGTTTAGTCGAAGAAAATAAAACGCCCCCAGTTGCAGTACCGAAGTCTAGATTTCTTAATTCCGGTGTCAGAAATTTTTTGAAACCACGACGAAGTGTGCCTCCACTTACACCATTGGTAACTACTATTGCAAGTCCTTCCGTTCCCGAAACTAAATCACAGAGTAACTTGAGGGAGGAAGAAAAGGAGCCTGGATTATCAGAATCGATTTCTGTGAGTGATCTCTGGAGGAGCAAAGACAATCCCAAAGTAAAAAATTCTCAGTCAACTTTGGTTGTTTCGTCTTCGCCGTCGTCACATCCCGGCATTAAATTACACATTCGTAGAGAGTTTGACAGCTCCTTGGAAGTTGACAATGCTGTTAGTTGTGAAGATGATCTAAATTGTTCCGTGTTTTCGCCCCCAGTAACCTCAAATCCTAAGCTGGTTATAAGAAGCCGCAATGATTCTTTTTCAAGTGCTGTTAATTGTAGCATAAATCATAGTGTAGAACAACCACCCTCCAAATTTGGATCTAACAACAAAGTAACACCACCACGGGAATTTAGTGGTGTTGCAGGTTCTAATATTGCTGCTGTAGTTAGTTTTAATCAGTTTCCACAGAATGATAAAAAGTTGTCCCGTCCTAAAGAACAACTGGACATCGAGACCATTGAAATTCCAACGGAAGAAGTCAATAACTTAGAAGAGGAAGCCAGCGATGATCATGTTAGTGAGTCAAAGCAGACCGAAGAACGTTTGATAAAAAGACGAAAACGGAAGCAAATAGCTACCGTAAATGATGATCAAGAAAGAAGGCCTCAGCGAAAGCGGAAGCCCACAAAACATTATACAACCGATATGGTTGTTCCAAGACTGAAAATGCGAAAGAAGAAGGATTCTAGTGACGATGAAGATGTAGCCGTTGTGGGCGCGTTTGAGGCTGTTGGCGATAAGAAGTCTGAATCACCAGAACAAGGTCACCAAGAGCCCCCTCTTGATCTTAGTTCAAGTCCAGTGACACCCACACGAGGGCGAGGAAGGGGGCGCCCGTCTACCGGGCGACCTCGTGGAAGACCACGTGGCTCAGTTCTAAAAGTGAAATCGGAAAGACTTGTACCCTCCATTAAATCTGAAGCCAAGGACACCAGCCTCGAATTAGATGATTCGATCAGCCCTGCCCAGAATGCGGGGCTCCCACTTGAAGGAGACGTTGAAGTTAATGCAAACTTGAATACGTCTCTGCAAAGTTCGCCGCGCAAGCCAAGGGGTAGGGGAAGAGGACGTGGTTCTGTGACACCACGAGGATCTACCAGGGGAATTAGGGGAAGCCCACGAGGAACTTATTCACCTCGAGGTGATTTATATTTGTCTTCAATCATAATAATTATATTAACGATATTTGTTGAATACATTCACGAATAATAGGTGTATATTATTGATAATTGATAGTCATTGTCTCTTATTCATTCAGGATCCGGATCACGAGGATCTAAAAAAGCGCTGTCACCAAAAAAAGTTAAGTCGCCGAAAGTTTCACCAATCAAAGTTCCTCCACCTGTACAAGTATTTGAAGAGGAAACAAGGATGAGTGCTGAAATACGTCCTCCAGCTGCCCCCGCTCCTGTTGAAAAGCCGCCCAGTATGTTTACAATATATTTAACCATTTTAATTGTTCCAGTAGTACTATATGTTGTACCAAACCTGCGAGTTTTCCTTAAATAGAAACAGAAAGCCTTTATAAAGGACTATATAACTTAGACTTACATGTAACTTTTATGTTTTCTCCATTACAGGTACTCCATTGATAGCATTACAAGACGAGGAATCTCGAGCAAGTAACGTTAGCTCAACAAGTACCTCAACAAATACTGTTAAAATAAAAAAATTTACCAAGGACTTGGTAGAGGAAAGGTAAGATTGATTCGACTCTTGCCATTTTCTTAATACGAATTCAATTCACATGATATCAATTATTATCATTTGTAATGTAATCGTAATATTTTTAGAAAACCTGTAACTGCCGAGACAATGTATGAGTACCAATGGCCTCCTGATGATAGCAAGTCGGAGTACTATTTCCTTCAAGAACAAATCTCGGAGTTCTTGGGGGTAAAATCTTTCAGAAGAAAATATCCTGAACTTCAAAGACGAACAGTGGAAATGGAGGAACGAAATTTTCTTCGAAGTCAAAAAATTGTTTCCGAAACACAATGTGATTTAGGACTGACTGCTATAAACAGTGGTGAAGTATTGGACATTTTATTCAATGATTTTCCAGAAAAATATGAGGAGTACCGAAGAGTTGTTCAAGAGAGACGAGAACAAGAACTCACTAAAAGTAAAGCTGCTCTTACTCCGGGTCCTGTTCCTAATGTACGAGATAGGTCAGCCGAATTTATGCGACGAATCATTAAGTCTTGTGCAAAATGGAACTCTAATTTCAACCGAGAAAGGAGAGAAGAAAGGTCATGCGCTTTTGATCTTCAGACTGGGACTCTAAACTTTCCAGCCGGCAAACACAAAGTCTTACCACCTGAAGCTACAAAAAAGGGTTATTTTCCTGTCTCTGTTTTACCGGGTCAATATTGCGACAGCTATAAAAGGTACATTTTGTATAATTGTCCATAGAATGTCTGTTCTGGATCGATTCTCCTCCTAAACTTTGACTGCATTTATTTTAATTTTCACAGTTATACATCGACTGAGCTGAAATATTTGCCTTTGAATACTGTAATGTTTGGTCCAGTTTGTGAAAATGGAAATTCCATGGAATCGGATGACAGTGTATCTGAAACCGACGATTCGTCGTCATCTGACGACAGTTCGTAAGTATTTCTATATGTTCTGTTTTTAAATATGCTTATGGACAAAATAGCAATTATTATTATTGTTACCTTTATTTTTAGATCATCTAGCAGCGAGGACGAAGTTAATGACATGAAACCTGCAAATGGTCTGAACATCGAACTGAATGGCGACACAGCCTCTAATGAGCAAGTAAAAAAAGAAGAATCAGATGGTGTTTGTAAAATCTGTAATGGGGATTCTCAGAAAAGTAAAGACGGCCTCCCCGAAGTACTAATTCATTGTGCTAAATGTGATGTTGCAAGTAAGTCTGTTCGATGAACGAACATCGCTGGAAAAAAAATTAAGTACCTATCTAATACTGGAAAATTTGATTGAATGTTTAATGAAATCTCAGATCATCCTACCTGCTTGGACTTAACGCTAGACATGGTGCCATTCATTAAGAAATATAATTGGCAGTGCACAGATTGTAAAAATTGTATTGAGTGCAATGATCCTGCAGACGAAGACAAGATGCTTTTCTGTGATTGTTGTGATAGAGGGTTCGTGTTACTTGACATTTCAGATTGAAACTATATAAACGAAGCAACAACTAATCAAAACATTATCATTTTTATTTTCAGATATCATATTTATTGTGTCGGGTTAAGAAAAGTTCCAAATGGTCGATGGCATTGCCGTGTTTGTAGTGTCTGTCATTCTTGCAATGCTACTGCTCCAGCTCCCGAAGATCGAATGGCAGAGTGGCACCATGAGGTATCGGTCGAACAACTAATAAATATTGCGTTTTATTTTCAATTTTTCTACAAATTAGTATTTTTTGTCTGTAGTTTCGGAAGGGCGAGAAAGGATTCAAACATTATCTTCATTCGTTCTGTGCATCGTGTCATAAGATGTACAAGAAAGGACAATACTGCCCGATGTGCTTAAAATGTCATTTACGATTAGACGACAAAAATTTGTTGGAATGTCGGAATTGTGAAAAGTGGGTGCATAAAGGTAAGCCCTCGATGTTTTGATACAAACTTATACAAATCATATTTTAAGCTATCAACTAAAAAATACACTTGTTTTTCAGAATGTGTAAATCGTCCATCTAAAACAATGTTTGGATTCATGTGTGATGCATGTGATAGTGCATTCAAAGCCAGAACAAAATTTCAAAGGCGAAATTAAATTTTGTTAAAACGATGTCGTCGTACAATTTATAGCTTTTTGTTTAGAGTGGAAATAGAGAATGTTTACAAGTTGTTATTTACTGTAACTGCCTATAATATTATATATTTACTTGGCGTTGGCATATTGCTAGTATTGCCACTTGGCTTTTAATAATTTTGATTTCATGTTATACCCGTAGTAGCTAATCGTATGTCCTTATTGAAACTATCTGTTATTAATAGCAAATAGATGAGGCTTGGTCGTCCGGACAAACGTAGGTATTTGTAGTAAATTATTTACACTGTGTCTGCTCTGAAATTTGATAATGTCGTCCTACAGAAATTGCAATGGCCGGTTTTATATTTTTTCAAAAACGAGAATTTCATTATTAGATTCAAATGATTTCCGAAATCTCTGAGGACGGACTCGAGCAATGAGTTATAGGGTAGTACGAGTAATTTTCTCTACTATCTCCATGACTATTGTGTCACGATCTGTATCCACCTTTAAATGTTTTATCTACAAACTTATAATTTTTTTTATATCTATGTCAATGCGAATTTCAACGAAGCGTAGAAGACCACCAAGTGGTATTAAGATATTGTTTAACTCTTGGATTAATTTGACGGTGTTGGTTTCGAAGATCAAATTTTGAAAATCATAATTGGCCACCGAAACCTAAGAGATTAATCATTTTAGGACAACAGGAAGAAGTAACATGGCGAAAATAGATAAACACGTTGTTGAATATATAAATTCATGATCGGTATAATCAAATTGATCCAAATAATATTTTCATGATAAAAATTTCATAGACTGGAGAAACAAAAAAAATGTATGTATGCTGTCATTTGTTGGATTTAATATATGCACTATAAATATTTCATTGTAGAGTTTATATTTGATATAAAAGTTACAAATAAAGTGGCACTTACTACAGATAATTATTATGACTTTGCAAATCTAGATGCAAATTTAAAATGCGTTGTTTTCTTTGTTCCAAAATCATTATTGTGTCAATAGTTTGAAGCGTTTGTTTAAATGGATTGATCGGAGGGTCACAATAGTCTGAACTGCTGGGTTACTTCGAACCTCAAATGATGACCCGCTACGTTGTGATCATCACACTCGGAGGATTGTAGTTTGAGGGGCCGTTTGCGTTCCCACGGGAATGAATTTGATTAACTCTTCGTCCATATGCATCGTAATTTTTCTAATGGAAAGAAACGAACGAACTCTCATTTTTTGTGGGGAATTTTTTTTAAATGTCAGTCAGATCTTTCATTTAATGGGACAAAGACTTGGGGAGCTGGACGGTAGAAAAGAATCCTCTGATGTAAATTTATTGCTTATTTTCAGCTTTCAGTTTTCATCCAATTGCCAATCGCAAGGTTTCTATGAACTGAGAATGAGAAATGAGATACGATTTATTCCCTAACACTTTTAGATCGAAAATGGAATTCTATTCACACATTTCGACTAGGAACAGAATATCATGTTTATATTATATATTTGCGTTTGAATTTTGGAAATTAGAAAGGGAGCAACCTTTGATAAGAAGAAGCAGATTTCCTTAACTTGATCCCATGAAATACAAACCCAATACTGATGAGGAGGAACACTGCGAATAGGACTAGAAGTAAGGCAAATGGAATTGGCTCTAACTGCGGAACGCTTTTCCCCGTCGCGATATCTTCGGTAGCATTTATCATATACCCCAAGGACCATCCTAACGACGTGTCATTCACCTACGATAGTTTCATAACGAATTAAATAAGCATCGAATTCACAATCATTGACTGGGTAACATTTCTCATGAACTAAATGAATCCTTACTTTTGTTGTAAACTTTAAATTTCGCCACTTGGTTTCACTATTAAACGCATAAACATCATCTAGTAACGTGTAGACCAATTGGGCTTTGAAACATATCGTTTCTAAATCCCTTAGCCCCGAATCTGTGAAGGACATCAAGATTAAAAGTAATTCTTTCAAATACGATGCTACAACTCTGATTTAATTTCAAAGAAAACTTACCACTTCCTTCGCTAGCTTTCTGGTCCCGTAATCCCTGATGAGACATTTTGCAAAGCCTAGTAACTTTTTCCAGGTATTGTAATTTCGTTGTCTTATCGGTTACTCTCAAGGCTTTGCCTACGTATGCAAATGATGAAAATCCCTATATACAAAGTAAATAGTCAGCCTATTTTTCTCATTTTTGTGTAGTAATAACATGGATTGCCATCAGCTATTATAACTATGAATTAATTTCTACGTACAACGAATTTCCGTTCACTTGCGTCTTTAGGGATATAAGATCTGTCCATACATCTGGCCCATCCAGCTTGCTTGCAAATTTCTGTGTCAACCATCCTTTGAACATTAAGTTTACATCCCTCATAGTCACTCGACCCTACAAAACTGTACGTCCTGGCTTTCTGTAAACACGGGGACCCAAAACTTAGAAAAAACGATAAATTCGATTTTTGCATACGTTCTTAAATAGTAATCATAACGAACCAGATTTGAATAAAATACATTTGACGACTTTAAGCATGGAGTATCGAATTCGGAATTGTCAAGCGTTACAGTATTACCACTTGGTTCACAAGGGCTTATTACTGTTACATTTCCATCCGCCTGGTCTCCCGGAAATTGTTCCTGTTGATTACGAAAATAGGCACTTTTGATTTGTCTAAAAGCTGCAGTTATGACACTAAAAGTTCCGTTAAAATTTAACCCTAACTACCTGCAATAACGTAGCCCTGTAGCGGATCATGGCTTGTACAACTCCATAACAAAGGAAACTTTGGCTAAATACGTGAAATCGATGACCGAAAAGGTTTAAAGGGATGACTTTTGTTCTGTTTGCGAAATCTGGAGACACTTCAAATGTAATTTGCGTAGATGCACCACCGAGATCTAATGCTCCCCAACTGGAGTTGAGGTGGCCCACCTATTTAAGGTTTTAAAATATTAAATTAGGTGGAATTAGCATTCGAGTAATGTAATATCGGTAGCAAATGAAACATACGAACATAGAACGGAAAAGAAGTGAGGACGATTGGAATGTACTAACCTCGGAATAAATAGTGTCTTTCAAGAAATTAATAGTTATCCATCCGGAAATTCCTTCCGAAGAACCCGAAATAATACCCACATTCGAATCTTTGATAACCAAATCAGTCGCTTTTAAGTACTTCTTTGCACTTTCAATCCTACTTTTGGCTTTAACCGGATCGCTAGAACTGGGAGTTTAAACAAATCCAATCCAATAAAATCAACAATCGCAATTAAGGTGCAATCAATTAATGAAATTGACTTACTTAAGTAGTCTCATACCCGCAGTAGCTCCAAAAAGTACTTCAGCCTGCGTTCTAGACGAAACCGGTATTTGTTTTTCAGCGGATGAAAAACAAGTGTCGAAATAGTTTGATATATTAGTTGGAGTTATTTCAGCAATTCCACCTGATGGGATTATTACCAAATTCCGATAAGTATTTGCTCTGACTGTAATAATTAGATTTTAGTAAAACGGCTTAGAGGACTTGGAATCAGATACCTGTAACGTAACAGGTGGATACTTGTTTAACTTCTCCCGTATTATTGACCTTCATTCCTGGCCATCTATAAAGAATTACATCACTGTGGGTGGACCCGGCATCTATTACTATGGCATACTGGAATATTAAAATGAGTTTTTATTTTATTAAATATCATCCTATTTCAAAGTTAAAGTTAACAATTCTTGAACTACATTTTAATTAAAACCAGAAAAAATCATATTTGTATCCAAAGTCTAACACCGGTGTTATGTGTATTGTAATCTGCCCTTAAAAGGGACACACACCCCTTAAGAAGCGTGCCCCCTCGTAAGTGGTGTGGGAAAATTACATTTTCCTTTTTAATTGTAGACCAATTCTGTTTCAACGGGAGGCAAATTAAAATTAATGCAAAGTCTAATAATGGGCTAGCTACTCAAGAGTTTGGAACTTCCGGAGTAGTAGTAATAAAAGTGTTTTCAGCGTTCTTCAGTTGCATGCATGTTTACTGTACTACCCAAGGTCGTCTTATAAGCCGAATCTTGACTGTTCCGTTCAATGCATAACAATTATATTATTGTTAGCTTAGTAATCAAATCGAATTGGTAATAATACAATAACAATATTGTCAAGTTTACTGAAGAAATGGATAGCTAGATAAAATTTGATTCAGTGTTGCGTTCTCATATGCAGTGATCCTCCATGGATCCATGTAATCCGCTGTAGACCCACGACTATAGCCATTTTCTCAGAATCTTATCCATTTTTACCATTGCATTATTGCATAGATAGCACTATATTATGGGTTAGAATTAATCGGCCTCTTTTTTAATTGAAATTAGCCTGTTATTTTAATTGAAACAGTTTTGATTAACTTTAGCCTGCACCTTATTTGACTTTCAAATTGACTTAGCCTCATAAAATTTAAATTAGCCTCTTCATACCAAATTAACAAGGAATCGCTTAAAAAGGTAGAATAGTATAGAATGGTATCCCGTGTAATCCATATATTATCTTATCATAAGTTAGCATATTATCTTTATCGCATAGTTATATTAATACCGCCCCTTCGTTTTTCATTTTGGTGAGCTGGCATGTCCAACTCCCTTCTCTTTTTTAGTTAGTTAGTTGTATGAGTTTACTGCATTTATTAATTTTGAAAATGTCAAAGACGAGGTCACAAACCATACAGTTAAACCTGAATTCAGATTCGGATGAGAATGAATCTGAACCACCTAAAAAAAGGTCTAGAATCTCTCATATTTGGATTGCAACAAAAGAAGTTTTTCCGGACACACCGTGTTTATCTTTAAACCAAATGTTAGCTGCTTGCACAAATCTTGCTAACGTTTCAAACGACGAGGATAAGCCTTACATTATCGGGACCGATTTTAATTTTGATACAAAGCAGTTCCGATTCATGGCTTCCACAAAACGACTCCTTTCCTTTGCAACAAAAAGTCCAACTTTGCACGCGGACGCGACATATAAGCTGGTTTGGGAAGGGTATCCCGTCATCGTTATAGGCACATCGGATAAAGATAGAAAATTCCACCCTATCGGTATTGCCTTAACGTATGGAGAGGCAGAAGAAGATTTTACAAGCGTCTTTAATCTGCTATATGCAATACTATAATGTATGTATGCAAACATATTATGGGAATGGCTATCAAAAATAAGCTACACGTTGTTCGTGATGAAGCAAAAGATGTTCCTTTAGGGCAAAAGCGACGCCGTGGAAGGCCGGCGTTATGCAAAAAAGCTTTGATTGTTGAATAAATTATAATAATATTGTTTTTAATTTTTGTTTCATTCATTTTTACTGGGAATAAAGTGACTTACTGTATAAATTGTGGTTTTAATAGCAAAAAAAATACAAAGAGGCTATTTTAAATTTTTTGAGGCTAAGTCAATTAAATTAAATTAAATTTTTAATAAGGTGCAGGCTAAAGTCAATCAAAGCTGTTTCAATTAAAATAAGAGGCTAATTTCAATTAAAAAAGAGGCTGATTAATATTAATCCCTATATTATGTGCTTTGGGAAGAAGACGAGCAATGAGGATCTCAAGGTTACCTGATATTCAACCTCAAACTTAATAGAGGGTTAGTTAGTTGGGTATAAGGACTCATAATTAGGATTATCTAGTTCCTGCAAAGTAAAAGGTCCTTTGTTTTACCAACGTCGAAATATATTACTAAAGTTGCTTTGGGTATTAGAGCATTAGATCTAAAAGTCATTTGAATTCCAATTTGCATTATTCCATGTTCTCAAATTCAAATGTCACGATTTATGAGGTCATGTTTCAAGTCCAGCTCCAGTGCATCAATGATTAAATGATCCTTACGTAGCTCTTGTTTCGTTAGTACAAGGTAAAGAAGCGGTAAAAACTCGACAACTTGCTTTATGTTGGATCTTTATAATCATAACTATTATAGTGTACACAAGAATAAAACAAGAAAGAATTGGCTAAAATAGCTGGTTTACAGAAGACGATGCGATGGGAAGATGGATATGAAGGCTACGTACACTCAATACCTGAAGTTGATTTACCTAGGCCTCCATGCATGTTCCTAACTTTAATTTGCATACATTTTGCACAAAATGATAAACTGCTTGTGTATGTATAAGAATAAAACCTCCTTCCTCTGCCATGGGAATATAATTTAGAGGTTGACGTCAACTTTTAATTCGACCTTTCAGCCACCAAAACGAAGCTACTTCTTCTCCCTAACCATTTAGAAATACAGAGATACAGCGTATTAATTAAATTATATGTTGTCCACTACACTGCTTTTATTGGGGAAAACTCATTATTATTCATATTAACTCATTTTTTCTTTTGGAATGGTATAAACCACAATAAATCTAAAGTTTTGTCTCCCTGCTTGTGAGATATGCTTAATTAAAATACTAGTATACGCACAAGATATACTATAGCAGATCCAGCGACAAATACACTTTGGTTTTTCCTAAAATCCTACATATCCTTTCCTCTAATTTAGTCATATTTACTAAACTAGAGCTCTGTTCTTCGGAGGTAACTAAACCCAAAAAATGGTAAGCTAACAATAATATATATTTAAAATTAAACCTCCAGTCCCTAACGACTTTGTTGCCTACTCCGTGATTCGGATTCTAAAGCAATCTAAATTTCCCGTTTCAGAAGCTTTCCATTCTCCTTGTAACAACAGTGTTACTGAGTCTCGCCTGTCTAACTGTTCATGGAGATGAGGACGAAGAAACGGATGCTGAGCTTATCAATGAATTTTTAAATGGAGAACCACCGGAGGCAATTTCTATTGCTTCCGAGAATCCTGAGAAGGCGAGTAACCCATCAGCCATCGGGTTACAAAGCGCAAACCAAGGGAATAAAAAGATACAAAGTGAAGAAAGCAGTGCGGAAAAATCTTCGGAAGAAACTCTCCATGAATCAAAACCGTGTGAATGTGTCAAGTATTTCCTCTGCAACATTGATAATGGAACGGTGGTTGACAACGGAGACGTTTTGGGGCTCATTGATATTCGACTTGGAGCGTCGAAACCGTCACCTTGCCCACACTACTTTGATATCTGTTGCAAGGTAAGGAAATTTCTAACTTTCGCTTCAATTTTTGAAATCGTAATCGAATCTAAACGACGAACTGTAGGATTTGAAACACGAAGCCACGGAGGCTCCACAACAGAAGCCCGTCAAGTTTGAGCACTCTGTTTGTGGGAAACGAAATGTCGGCGGAGTTGGATTTCGAATTACGGGAGCAGACAACATGGAAGCTCAGTTCGGTGAGTTTCCTTGGATGACGGCAATTGTTCGACAAGAGCAGCATCCCGATAAACCAACTCTAAATATCTATCTTTGTGGTGGCTCTCTTATTCATCCAAATGTCGTATGTTGATTTTAAACTATCAATACTACAAGGAATACATATTTCCTATTTGCGATTTCGAACTCTAATTTTTCACTCGTTTATCCATTAAGATCCTTACTGCGGCTCATTGCGTTTACGGGTAATTACAAATTGCAATTTAGGCAGTTCTGATTTATGAATTGTTGCTACACTCTCAAAAATCAATAAAATAAAATTACACTATCATTATATGTATGATTTCATTCAGAAAAGAGCCAGAGGAGCTTAAGGTCCGTTTAGGAGAGTGGGATACTCAGACTCCTGCCGAACTATATCCTCATCAAGACCGCTATGTTTCCAAAGTAGGGGAGTTTAACGTTTTTATTCCAGATTTGTTACGAATATAACCCTAACTTGAAGAGAATTTGAAAAATCAAATCAATCAAAATTTAAATTAAATTATTTCCAGATCGTCGTGCATGAAGAATACTATCAAGGAGCTCTGTTCAATGATATTGCCCTTCTCTACCTCACAGAATCCGTTAAATTTGCACCTAACGTAGACACAATCTGTTTGCCACCTCAGAACATGAATTTTGATGGACAAACTTGCTATGCCTCTGGATGGGGAAAGAATTCTTTCGGTATGAGTTTCTTTTAAAAATGCTATTTTCTTGTTTCGGTCAATTGTACGACAATTGAGTTGTACTTGTATCCTCAATCAATTGTGCCATAACTACTTTCAGGCCAAGATGGAAAATATCAAGTCATTTTGAAAAAAGTCGAACTTCCCGTTGTACCAGTTCACAAATGTCAATCGGCGTTAAGAAAAACCCGACTGGGTTCTTACTTCAAATTACACGACTCTTTCGTATGCGCTGGAGGAGAAGCCGGAAGGGATACTTGCCGAGTAATAATAATTAGGTCTTATCACTCTCCCCCTTGCCTAGTCGCATTTTTAAACGTTACATTTTAACAGGGAGACGGAGGGTCGCCGTTAGTTTGTCAGCTCCAGGATTCACCTTATTATGTGCAATTGGGAATCGTATCTTGGGGAATTGGATGTGGAGAACAAGGCACACCCGGCGTTTATGTCAACGTTCCAAAATTCGTCCCATGGATTACGGAAAAATTAAAAATGACGAAGCTGAATACAACATACTTTAAAGTTGCTAATTAGGATAAGCCACAAAGCCAGGAACTAGTTTTAAATATTTCAAACGAAATTTAAACTTATTACTCCTTATTTCTTAGTCCTCATGAATTTTTTTATCAGAAAGTCTTGGAATTTCCGTTCTTTCACTGACTTTATGAATAATGAAGGAGAAGCTGAAATATCATTTCATACAAGAAGGCTTTTAATATTGAAGTACTACCTATCACACATTTTATTGATTTCCTATCAACCCTTACCATTCCAAGTTCTTAAGAAATAAGTAAATGGTTTCAAGGATGTTTTGATAATAAAGAGGTAGACCCAACCATTAGCTAAATGATAAAAAAAATATTTGTCACAAGTCCAGTCGTACTATAAAGTCTTCTGACATTGACTCGTCTACAGATCTAAGGTAAATATACATTTGATGTTCGAAACATAACGATTGTAAACATGTCAAAAACATATAGTTAGTATCCCAAGTTCAAAGAATACTAAACGTTAAATAAATTCATCAAAAGATTTTTTTACTCTCCTTACTGTATTTTCACAGTGAAACTGGACGGTGGACTTGTAAAGCGTTATGGCACCTACATGTATGTTTTCTATATGCTAAAAATCCATTGATATTACTAGATGCTTGTAATGAGGACCTGACTATGAAATGTGCAATAAATTTAATAATCTAAAATCGAATTGTCCAAAATCAATGATAAAAATCAGCAATTTTAACAATTATTTATCTCATCTTGTACTGAAATTAAATCACTGAAGTCGCACATTTTTTTCGGATGCACCCCAAAAAAGTAACAAAGTTTTGGAACTCACGTTATCAGGAACAGTTCGGATGACGACGAATAAAATTATACAGGCTGTCATTCCCAGGAGTCCAAATAAGAAACCCAGGCCAGCCAAAGTAAACCAGTGACCAAACCGATAGGACCGGCTTTCATCATCTATTTCAAACCGTAAATCCAATGAAATTCTTAACTGCAAATCTACGATGCTATATTTCTTTACTTTTTTAACTTACTAATACTCCCCAGAAGCAGTGATTCGTTATCCTTAACTCCATAATAGGAAATGGCTTTATTCCCATCAAAGACCAAATTGGAACGGCTAATTATTGCATAGCTCAAGTTTACTTCTATCCCCTATCAGAATAAACACAATTCTTAAAATCCTGTTTTAGAGCACTTGAATAGACGAGGCAAATACATTTGAAAAGTTAAAACAAACCTTTGATGAGCAATACTGTCGAATAAGCTCTTTAACTGCATGGCTATCGTCGATGGCGATTCTCTGAAATCCTCCGGCAGTTCCAGTAAATGAGCTTTCCACTGTTATGTTTATCACAGGCATGTTTCTAGGAAAATAGATTAACAAACGTTGTAGCACCTCCTACGGATGCATTTTTTGTTAAACTCCATAGAAAACTGGCATTGAAACGGGACTGTACCTTAACGATTATTTATTAAGTCCTCTTCTCCAGATTCACAACTTTCTAATACCTTGAGATGTCCTTCAAACCATATGAAATGCGAGGGTTCGCTTATTGTAGTTAATTTTAAACAAAATAACTCATTAAATTGAGTCAAGAATCTTGATGAACATAATTTTTTGAGGTCCACATGGGAATAGGTCTGATTGCACAATGAGGGGAATCCTCAACCATGACGATTGACCACAGGGAAACGATACAGACTAATCGCTCAGAAGGAAGACGAAAAGGTCTCGAGTTTAATAACACGGATAGACAGTCGGCCCACTGTCTGCTCTGGTTATCCTGCTCTTATTTATTACCAAAGCTCCAGGACACAGGACAGACTCCAGCTAGAAATAGGATAAGGTTGATTTGGAGAAGTAGTTGCATCAAAAGATTGATAAGTCAGACTGAAGAGAGGCACGGGAATACATCCAATCCACTCTGAAAGAGAAATATTCATAGATCAGATAGTAAACTATTATTACTTGCGATAAGAATGTGTTGACAGTCCCATATAGTTAGTTCCATACCCATACAGCCATATGTCAATTCCTCGATAACAAAAACACAACTACTACATTATAGTGGACAAGTTTTACTAATTGTTGATCAGACTGATTTCCACGTTTTTATTAAATCAGCTTTTATTAAACAAATTCAATCGTCATTACGAGGAATAATAATAACTCCTTAATGTACTTAACTCCGTTCGACACCAATGACTTTCTAATTGAACTTACAATGGAAACAGTAGAGTAGGTACTGCTGGCAAATTTCCCTGCCCATAATTCCGATCCGACTGCTATAACAAAGTGCAAGGCTATGATTTCCTACTTTAAATTCACCAAGCCCCTTCATTTAATGATTGTAAAAGGCTTGTCAATCGATTCGGAACACATGTTCTTTATCCGTATATGAATTTCAAATGGGAAATGCAACCTTCCCTCGACCACTGTTAGAATTTAACTAAAAAGAATTATCTAGTTCTGCATGAAATCATATGGGCCGAAGACTTGGACGAGGTGGGCTGAATATCTGGTTCTGGAAGAATAGCATAGCAAAGAATATATAGACAGGTTCTTGGTTCAATTATACGCTTCCGAAAAGGCAAAATAACTTTAATCCTCTCCAATAATATTCAATACTGCTCCAGTTAATACGTTAGACGCTCCAAGCAGTCGTTCCTTTCCTCTATCTAGTTACTTTCACGGAATCAAGTTCCACAAGTTTGCATATAAATATGTGAGTATTTTCATACATTTTCCATGATTGCATTGTCAAACTGTCCAGTCCTTTCGACCTTCTTCTAACAAGGTAGTCCAATTTCAAACCTTCAACCCGTTCAACTCTATGGAATGGATGTATATTATTATGTTTCTACACTCCTCAATTTCCAATTTCCAATATCAATTTAGTTGGAAGCCGGACTGGAGGCAATAGTTCTTTGGAACACATTTCAAGTAATAGTGCAGCGATGATAAGGGTCCCAGCGACGGAGCAACTCTGCCAAATTCAGAGCCAAGGTTACATTCATTACAGAATGTATTGCTAATAAACCCGAGATTTACGAAAGGTTCATAAATAAATCCAACTTTTATGTGTATGTATCAACCAGTCAATAATTTGTGACTGCAGAATTCGTAAAATATTGAAATATTAAAGAAGTTTTAATATTTCGTTACACCTTTTGGCTATTAAAATTATTACTTCTGATGTTCCCTGACAAGAATTGAGACTTGCTTCGCCTTCAAGATTGACGATGGAGCTAGAAAAATTACATTTAAATATTATTCAGAAGCACCTTCGAGGTTTTATGTATTTGTTAGCGTTGCATAAACGAATTGATGGAAATTATATATTATATTATATCGTTATTAAAGTTCTCTAGAACCATATCGAGGCAACAGCATCATCATCGCATTTCTGCGCTACCTCTGCTAATTCTATTGTCAATTGTTATCACGGTTTTCATTCTGACTTATTGCATGTATTTTTAATCTCACAAACAGTGAAGAGACTGTACTAGTATCGTGGTCTACAAATTTACAATGTCATCCAAGCATGCAATCCCATGCAAAATATAAATGGGACTCGAATGATATGTTGCCGTGTTCCACTTAATAATAACTCCTTGGCACATCTGAAGTTTTTGATGAAAAAAATCGTAGTTCAGATCATTTCTTCAGCCAGTTATATTATTGCTAATTATTATTAATTTGAATGTCTAAAGTGGAAGAGAAAACAAGAACAAAAACAGCAGTTTTTCCATGATGTTTTTGATGCATTTAAATTTTAAATTATAGCTTTTTAATCGCTAGTATAGTAGCAGCCTGTAGGTAAGTCAACAGGGCAACTATATAATGTATAATTCCTTGTTAAGTACCTACACATGCACCATTAACATTGCCCATCCCATTGTCCTTGTCCTAAGCAACGCTGGATTCTATTTGTTTATTAACAGGTATTTACTATTCTTATAATATATACGCCTGTTTTAAGATTCTTACATCATGTTACTCTTTATAATATTATTGGACAACCTGCTTAAGAAGAGATCTACAAAAAGTAGAGACACGGCAAAAAATTTACTACTGTAATTTTGATGACATGACGATTTTTGGGATCGTATAATTTCAGCACATAACACGAAGTTAAGGAAGCAATGACGGGTATATTAAATTTTTAAGCTGATCATTATACTGTAAAACTAAAAAAGTATGCGCTCCCATGTTAATTGCATTATTCAAGTAATCTTGAGGTATCTATGGTTGCCAATTTAACAATCTAGCTTTTGAATTTCGACTGTCAGGCTGTAGAATTTTGCGTAGCATAGTTTTTCGTTTGGAAGTCAATAATAGTAATATTACGACAAAATCGTAATTAAAATCTTATTTTGTCGATACTTACACGCTATCAAATATTGAATAAATTTAACTTTTACTCGTTGTAAGTTCAAAGCTATAATATTATTTTTGATTGGTATGGTTTAAGTTAGAAATTAAAATGAATAACTAATATTGACAACATGGATAGAGCAGAATATAAACAAAGCAAATATGCCATGTTTGCAGTTGAATTATCCTCATATTTTGCAATATTGCAAAAAACAAATGCTATTTAGTCTAGCCCAGATGAACCGCAACTTGATTTTGAAACTTATATCGACAAAAAATAAAAATAATGATTTAATCGTTAGTCCTAGGCATATTGTATTTTTAGAACATTCTATTGCACCGTCAACAGTAACAATTACATTTCAGAATTTGATGATAGGTTTTATTTAATTTAGATTTTAAATTCTAATTATAGAAATATTATTAGTATTACATATACAAAGAATGGATTTGACTATATAGTCTCCTAATAAGTATCATGATGAGTGTTTGGTATTTACAGATAACTTGCTTGATTATCAAATTTTAATCTCAATAACAAAACAAAGCGTTAACCTTCAAAATATTTATAATGGCGAGATCCAGACTAAAACAAAATATATAATGTTTAGAATGTTTAGAATGTTGTATTAACAGACGCAACCTGCCATTCTGGGTTCAAGCTTTAAACTATTGTTAATTTTATTTATTTTCCATTTTCATTTTCCTAGTTAAGATCTTAAATATTTCTTAAGATAGCATTTGGTACTTATCCCATGGAATTAATTTGGTAATTAATTGTTATGATCTTGCAATACGTTACAAGGAAGTTTAACATATTAAATAGTTTAAAATAGGAACAATATATTCTCTCATTCTGTCAATTTTTTTTACTAATTGTGATCCTTAATTTTAATTCAATAACCGTCAAATCCATATGAACATACCATCGCATTAGGATCTCCATATTTGTTACGTTATGCGTTACAAGCTTTTAATCAATTTTATTTGTTTACTATTAAGATTCTGTATTTATATTGCGAAAAACTATACAAAACTTATTTGCAAAAGTTTTGACATGAACCCCAAATACCGGATAAAAATCGAACTTTTTTGAGAGTTTGCAGATTTAAGTTCTTTAAAGCATCTTAATATAGAATTTGTAACATCTGATTTGATACACCACTTTGATTGACCCTTTATAGGAAATAAAGAGTCACTTTTTGGTGTCTCTAACTTGTTTCCGAGGTTTATTTATGAAGTCTTTGTGCTCTTTGACTCGCCGGGTAAAACAAGTTTCGTCCTCTATAGCCAGTCCAATGGTAAAACAATACACTATGTAAGGTCCTATACATATTGACGGAATGAGTTTTACCTGGCGGGTCAAGGAGCAGAGGAACTCTGCTCAAAACCGAGTCAAAATATGGGATTTTAGGTTTTTCAAAGTCTAACATTGATAGGGGGTTTAAAAGTAACAAAGCCCTCCTCCCATTGTTCGCAAACTCTATTTAAGAAATCGTGATGAGGTATACCATATGCCCCTGACCTGGGGCATCGCCGTTAGGGAGTTCAAAATGTTAGAAAAATGAATTATTCAGGTTAGGTCAGTTAGTCAGTCTGATATATTTGCGAGTTAGTACGATTAGCATATACAATATTAATCGAATGATCCAAACACTCTTGAGTCCCCGACAAATCACGTTGCATTGCCCCTATCCGATTATTTTTGGCCTTGGCCTACCCACCCACGGGATAGAGATCACAATCTACTCCTTGCTTGGAGTGAGGTACCTATTCTTATTCGGTGCTGTCAAGATATTGTTTTATTTTAAATCAAGTTGTACTTATTCAATTCTGTTGTCCTCAAGTAACGATAAGTATGGCCGATTGACTCGTTTTTTAGAAGTTTATTCTATTCTAAGCTGTTTTAAATTTAAATAAACATTTGGTTAAAGAATAGAGGAAAATTCTGCAGAAATGTTATTTGTTGCCTGCCTAATCATTAACATAATTGTAAATCGCTTTCTCGTTTCCAGTTGGAAAGGTAGAGAACTGTATTGTTCCAAATATTGGCCAAAGCAATCGTCGAAGATTGTAGAATTGAGCAAACAACTCTGGCCAAAATATTGTTTCACCACTATTTAAATTAGGCTAATGAACAAGAGCATCGAATAACGAAAAAACGTATCCGAGATAAAATCATTAAAATCTGGAAAATCAATGCAAACACATTCTGTTTAGCTATCCATGATATCAGACAATTATTTAAATACCATCGACTCATCATTCTAAACAGGAATCGTTGCCGATACTGTCCCTAGAAAATGAGGTATTTTTATTTTTTGGTGGTAATATGAGCCAAAAAATTAGTTGGAAGTGTAAACACTGAACTAGACATCCGCCAACATTTCTGCTGACTTATCCCCTGTCTCACCACGACGCGTGATCAAATTTCAGATTCTCGATCTCTCAACTTATTTTTATATTGTAGGAATGTATAAAAATAATTATGCAAACGCCAACAAACATCAAAATTAATTTTAATATTGATCTCTACCCTTTACGTTCAGAATAACTTATCTCCTGACGGTCTTAACCTCTTAACTGAACTTACCGAATTGTGTTACAGTCGTTAGAATATTATAAGATATGTTACCGGATATGTCATTAATTCAGTTTAATAAGTTTAATTAGAAAGTATTTCTAGGTTATATGAAGTGACAATTGGGTCATCGCCTTGAGAATATTATTTGATTTTCAAAACTGAATTAAGTATGACTCTGTAATAATCAAATACTTAATTGTAATAATTTCTATTCAAAATTTAATTTGAACTTCATTGGTTGTCAGTAATCGACAATTTAAAGCATCTGTGGTTCCCATTTGCTTACAAAATAAAATCTGAGTTGCATTTTAAACCTAACATATATTCCTTCTACGTACTCTAATAAATTAAAACTTGTGGTGTAGTTGACCTTATGCCTTACTTGTATAATATGATATTGTTGAATACCTTTCAATAGATTGTAACATATTTTATGATAGAGAAACGGAGAGCAAGTGTCAAATTAATCTGGAGGAGGCAAGCGGATATTTACACACCAACAATTTGCCTTGGTGCATTAATTGACTCCGGATTTTCAGTTCAAGCAAGGTTCAAATATCCAAAAACTCCAAATAATCCACATAACAGATCATTCATATCGATTTTTGAAAAGGCGTTTGGTCCTACACATCAGAACAACGAACGCGGATTGATGATTTGTTCGAACCTTTACGGACTGCACAAGTACATTCCATTGTACAAACGGAACATGGCAACGCAACAGGCAGGACTGAGCCGGGTTGTTATATAGTTAGTAAGGGCGAAATTCATCCTGAATATTTGTATTATGACGTTTATATGTAACATATAGGATATTTCCTTCACTTTCGGAGTTTAATTATTTAGACGTAACAGGTCCTTCGTGGATAATGCAAATGTACTGATGATTTATTCGAAATTCCGAATTTCTTACTAAACTTCCCATTCCATCAAGCTTTATATCTTATGCTGTTGGGCTGGGCTTATGCAATAGGCTGTCGATGCCTCCATTTTAAGAACTACAAAATCCAGATGAACTAAATGAAGTTTTAAAGGCCTTTCTTTCCACCCAATCTGTCACGAACTGAAACCCTGACTTTACAGAATTAACCTTTTGATTTGAAGGAACGGATTTAATATATCAGTGTCCAGCAGGCTAAAGGCAACACTATAAATAGTATAGGAGAAATAAGGGTACATTTCTAATTGAAAAACAATTGAATAGAAGTTTTCTTTGAGGTAAATTATTGCAAATATTGGAATTTTATTGACAAGCATATATGTAATATCCAGTTGAAGGCCAAAAAAGAGGAATTTCGATTTAAGTTTTTAATTAAGTTTTCCAATCCAATCGACCTCTGCATCACTGGGGTGGCCCGGTGGGAGTGGATGAAGTTCTCGTAATAATAATATAATCTATGGATACATGGCTCTAAGGATTCGAAAACTTGACTCTATAGTTCAATACATAAATTCATAGGGAATCCGAAACTATTCTGTCAAAGAGCCCAGTGAATGTCGGATTATGCATACATTTCGTCCCGAGTCAGATAGGACTATAGGAGAGTTGCAGCTAAAGCCGAGTCTTCCTTTCTTTTCGATCGATAACGGAAAAAGGTATAAGCTTTTATGTAGGTTCTTCTAAAGTACAAATACACTCTTCTCTAAGTTCCTTGTACGCAGTTGACGAAATCGTTTTACTCCGCATCAACAAGCCCTTCGATTTAAAACTTATATTAATATATTACTATATTATGAGTTCTGGATTTTGATTACTATTTCAAATTCAAAGAGAAAGCTTCATCAATTTTTATTGCTCAAGACAAAGACATTAAGCGACAATGTCAAAAGTCCGTAATTGGAAATGACAGGCTATTAGAGCATTAAATGATACAGGAAGTCCAAATCAAGTATCCAGTTCTAGCCAGCATATGTCAACGGCTTGATTTTTTGGTATTTTTTTTTCCTTCGGACGTAAGGTTATGCAGAAGTGTTGTAACCTCGTAACATAACAAGTTAATACAACATGTACCCGTGTACTATACGAACCGTTCAAGATTCAAAATCAATTATCCACTTTTTTAATTACAAATTATTAATTGCAATATCTGAAAGAAGAATGCTTTAATTATGCTTGATAATGACATTAATGACCCACGTCCTCACTTACCCTCACAATCTACTCCTGGTTAAAAAGCATACTAAATTGTCCCGTTCAAATACCTCCTATAAGAACCACAAAAACTCAAGTCTAGAAGTCGATTTGCAAATGTTGAGTGGGTCAAATTTGAGAAAGGCCAACACCAAAATCGATCTACCGATTCCCGATAACAAAGTTCCTGATCCCTTACTAAAGAGTAACTAAAATCATCTTGATTTGATTTATTGGAGAGTGTGGGGGCGGTACACGTAGTGTACATTTTATAATTATATAAAAGGATAAACAGGGATTGGACATATGAAGAAGAAGTTACAAGGCGATATGGAACGGTACCAATGGAGATGGGAGTTGAAACCAGATACGTCAGTTTGGTCCCTATTAAGTAGAATGATAAAAAATATTTCTGTGGTAGAATTGTCTTCGAAAAGTTTCAATATCCCTTGATGGCATAACGGACATGCCTACTTTTAGGACTCTAATGTTGAATCGCTTATGTACCGATATTATTTTGTAGCCATATTGCTGTACGGACCGATTCCGAGACGGCAGAGGAACAAGGGCAAGTTAAACCTTTAGCCGGTCCCTTGCAGTATGCAGTAGAGCCTAAGCCATCGCCGTCATTATGAACGGTTCTCATCTTCCAGGGCTGGAAACAAGGAACCTTAGCTAACTTTTATTTTTATAGAATGTTAAGATTGGCCTAAGCCTTCCCTTCCGAAATACTAATGCTCGGCCCTGGAGAATAGGAATCGTGTAGCAAAACTTGTGTTTTCTTCCTATTTCCATACTTTCATACTTTCGTACAACTTCCAAAACTAATCTATATCTCTTTTATGTCTTAAAAAGTGTTAGACGGGCTTCCTTTCAAATCCAAATCCTTCCAAATATTATCCCAATCCTGCAAGCAGTCAGAGCAGGACCGACCTTATTAGACTAAATCCACGGGTAGCCCTATATGGGGAATCAATGTACGTCTATTAACAACATGCATAGATACTCTATAAATTGACTGTAGGATCGAAATTCATTCCAGCCCTCCTGTTCCTTACCGTCTCTCCCTCAATATGCAATATCGTAATTCAACTTTGGACGACTAATCTAGAAGTAAACTCGACACGTATACATAGCTCTAAGTTAGCAGGTTAGTAAAAATGCTAAGAGGAGTCGGAAAATGTTGACTTTTAAGGAATCAGGTTTCAAATTTTGATTAGGAATAGTAATGAAAGTTATCCCTTCCATTTTGCATAATTATTTTCCTTTTATTAGAGAAATGGTGACCTTTTTAATTGAAGAGCTCCTTATTTGTTATTCCGATAGAATAATGCATTTTATGTTTCCTCCAGGGTTCCCGATGCAGCCTTCTAAAGTTCTAACCTGAAGCCATGCGTATTCCCGTATTCCCTAATTCCCGTCCCGATCCCAACGCAACACCCAATGGATATCTGTTCCAGAGAGAGAGCCTCATTTTTTATCGTTGATACTGAATTTTTTTTATACCCAATGTTTAGGTCTGAGGTAAACGGGACGACGGATAGAGACTGCCTATTCCCTCAAATACGATATGGTTATTTTCCTCTATTCCGTAAGCCTACATTTCTGCAGTTAAACGCTATTTGGAATCCTGATATTTATTATTATTATACAACACGGGGCAGAGGGACAATTGTTCCTTCGTAAATCCTAAATCTAAAACCCGTGGCACTTAGCAGCACCTATATGATTTGTTTGATCCTCGGAAAAGGGTACAATTCCAGTGGAACCAATGTATATATATCCGTGGAATTGTCTATGGGTATAGGGGATGGATTGAATATATTTAAGATATGTAAAAGGGCTGAAGTCATGGTATTCAAAGGCAGACGTTCGGGCTTCTTAAGTCGACATGCCATTACTACTTTCATGATTTAGAAATTAAGGACATTACGACTCTTTGATTTTGTTGGAAACTCAATAATTGTTATGCCTTTCTTATGGATTGTTAATTTTCGTTTACTTATCGACAATTTAAATTCAATTTTTTTTATAATGCTGGAAACTCAGTAAGAATCGAAAGCTCAACTATTGACTATTAAAAAACGCTATTTTAATTCTATATATTGGCTTCAGCTACAGTTGAGAAAGATTTTCTGTTTCTTCTTTTTGGTGTTAAAATAATATTTTAAAACTAAACCTGCAAAGATTGAAGATTAAGGAAAAACAGTGCACGGCTATTTTTGCCGGTGTTGTAAGGTTACCTGTCTTTATCCTATTTTCTTACCATTATATTCCTGACAATACATGCATTACCGAATACAACAACAATGCAACGTAGATATAGGGAACTTTTTCTGTTTCTTTCATAGAATCGTTAAATGATTTAGTCGAAGTCTGAATATGTATTTTAAAACTTTACTGGTTTCAAAAAGAATTGAATCAATAATATCATCCCTAAATGTTAGAGTAAAATTTAAATACATTTTTGACATTCCATTGCCTCCAACTTTGTTCAGTTGTAGATGCCATTTCCTGCCAAAATAAAACTCCAATACTTAATACTTGTATATCTTTCAAAGATTTGAAAAATTATTAGGAATGTGAACTTCTTGAATCCATAACTTACATTATCAAACCGTCGGCGTCGTTGACCCCATCTGGGTTACCATGAAATCTCCGGACTTCTTGACGTAGGTTATTAAAATTTAACGAGACCTTTGCAGTATAATATAGCGTATCGGGTTTGAATTAAAAAATGGGAAATCCTACAGGTGACAAGAGACCAGGTTAAAATATTTATAAGGGAAGGATATATTTAACAAATCTCTAGAACCAGAATCTCATCCATTGCTACAAATTGCTAGCCTTCATTATTTCTAGAGTTTGTTATTTCAAGAGTTTGTTATATATAATATTTGTTTTGAGCGTGTGTCCGGTTTGGAGTAAAACATTCTAAAACATTTCTTGTTCAAGACGGCTTGCTCAAAATTTTCAGTTGATTAGTAAAAATAAATGTCACTAGCCCACCTATTGAAAATTTTGATTTTACAGTATTTTGTCTTATATGAATGACACATACCATAATTTATTCGGTTTCATGCAAAATCCCTCCTGGACGTTGTCGCATTTGTTCTGTTATATGAATTTCAATATTTTGTTTAGTCGGATTGTATGTAATGCAAATAGTCAAATAAAAATAATGTTTGTTAATGATACTTACTAAGAAAAAGAAGATGTGTTTTGTATCCACATTTTATTTATTTTGATGTGGTACCTGGTTCATTCTAAATATATTTAATCTATGATTTTTGAAATTTTAAATCAAACGGTAGTAAATTAGAAACGTATGCGGATTTTTAAAACTGTGAGAATATTGTAGTTAATGAGTCAATATAGAAGCCTTAGGCTTCGACGTTTTAAAACCCTATTGCATGTCGTCATTCTATATTAAACTCTAAAAACAAATAATACGACACGTAGTCGCATTTTGGTCCGTCTGCTAGGTGATTAAATTAGTTCATTAAATTTAATTTGCTATATCGTTCCATTTACGATTTAACGGTTTAGAACATAGCTGTGTGTGTGTTTCGAATTCAGAAGAACAACCTCCAGATCACAAAATTTCTGCATCCTACTTCTAAATTACGTGGAATAGGATAGACATTAAACTTTCGGATGGATACATTTCTTTATACATTTAAATTGTCTAAAATAAAATTATTTATTAATACTGTTACAGTTTATTTGTTGTTTATTAACAGCAAGTACAAAATTCAATATGAATGATCTCAATAAAAAAATTTGCTAAAAAATGCAGATCATAATTTTGAACGTGAACGTGCTAGTTTGTGGATGTTTCTAATTTACCTTAAAATTAGCTTGCCGGATTTTTAGCTTCAATCACGAAACCTATTGGATGAGTCCTGTAATTGGGTTGCAGAAAATGTTATGACGAAATGTAACGGTTGAATAAGCTTAGTTGCAAAAATTATTAAAGTAAATTCATCTTCTATGCTATCCCATTATTACCCAAAAGAAGAGTACGTGTTTCCTTGATTTCTGACATTTTGTAAATTCTTGTTTCAAATCCTTTAATTACGAATTAGTCGGTTTCACTAAAGTGTATCATCGCATTATATATATATATCCTTTGATCTTACTTTGATCCATTCACCAATTACAATAAAAATGTTAGCGTGATTGAATATAAATTGAAGTGATTTATTAAACCTGAAAGTTATCCTTTTTTTATTGTGCGATTCATTGACCCAAAACAATCTAAATAATAAATGTAAGTGTCAAATATTAATAAATATTTTTCATTCTTCACACTGCATTACATGCATAAAAATACACTCTTACGATAGCTTTTACTTCAATTTTAATAATTATAATTATTCACATAATTATCCCTTGAGCTAAAAATATTTAAAAAGCAATAAAATTACACAGTCATCCCTAGACGAATGTCTTACAAAATGAAACCTGATACCAAGAGTTTTGTTTTATTTATTTCACCCACACAGAAGAGGCAAAGGCAGAGGGGAGGTAGAGGAAAAGGGAATATATCGACCATTGTCCTCTTATCCTTCTTATCTTTTCCTTTGCTAATGCAATAATTTGAAATTTCCACAGCCTTTTTATTATTGGTTAAGATAAGATATCTGAATGGATGCTGGTGTAAAATGTTATTTTAGACAGATATGGGGATATTTATTTTTCATATTATTGTTTGAAATATTATGAACATTTACATTACTCCGACTTCGACTTAGTCTAGCTTTTAGAGCTAAAGGTGTACAAGGGGACGATGGAGAGGGGCCAAACACATGGATGTGTAAATGCAAAGGGTTTTAGAGATAGCGTGCAGAGCAACCCTTTTCCTTACCAAAAATATATGATTATCATTCAGCATTTGAGGGGAAGATCCATCTGATCTGTCACCTAATATACCTCTAACTGGGCTCAAGTACCATATATCCGCGTTCTATCTGCAGACTTTTGTCTCTTTACGATATAAATATAATCAATACCTCTTCCCTGAACAATTTACAAAGTAATCGAGGGGATTAGTGAGTTCTGCTTTACTTTTAATCGCAATTAATTCCAACGTCCTATGATACGACAGGAGATTCAGATTTAGGATCACTCCTACGTAATTTATGGCATATCATATCCATCAAAGGAGTCATTCGTAGTATTTAATATGGAAGCGATTTTTGTCCTTTCATTTAAATTTTTAACAACTCGTGATAAGAAATTTGGCAAAGAATAGGTTTTATTGTAGTTTCCAAAATTAATTCTATGAACTGGATTTCATAGTCTTCATATGCTTAATCCCCGATGTAGCTGTTTGGGGATATTTAATATTAAGAAACTTACAGATTTCTAGCATAATATTATGTTCTGAATGGTTTTGTTCTGAATGAGTGAATACTTTTGGGATCTGGGATCTGCTGTAATTTTTCTGGGCCACTAAAACCACCAACAGAACCTCTGTTTTAGAATTACATCCACTGCGATATAGAAGCTCTTTTCATAAGACGGTTTTGTCAGAGGATCCGTTATTCTAAAAATTGTAATAATTATCAGTTTTAAGGAAAGATTTCTAAATTTAATCTAGTCTATTATAATATAATGCTTAAAAGTAACTCCTTCTCGACCTGGCTAGGTTTATCTAATTTTATCAGATGACTTAAATTCGAATGAATGGGAATCGATTTGTTGTCTTGAAATAATATGCCGTGTCTTGAATCCTGTTTGGTTTTACTGAAACTTCTAACCATCCCCTTTTACCATGACTATGTATTCGATTGTCCTGGCAACAATAATATATGCAGTTTGTTGTCCATTGTCGTTTCACCGACGGGCAACCAGGCTTGAGGTTTCCAATTCCAGGCCAGATGCAGATGGATATACATATTATATGGACAGACTTAAAAAAAGAAGCTACTCAAGAAGTTTAAGGAAAGAAGAGTCTCGAGTTTGTTCATTCTCTCCACCATCCATTTTACACGACTGCATTTGATTTAAGGCTCCACGGTTTTATCAAATACTATTGCAGTTCTGCATTTTAGCTCAAAAAACAATTAGTCCTCAACTATCAAAGGGTTGGGATTGTTTATTCCAAATCGAAATAATTCGAATTCCAAACTCATCTCGTTTCCTTAAAAAACTTACTTTTTTACAAGCCTATGATCGAGGATTTACGACGTAGTTTACCAACGATGAGAAAGTTATGCTGATTGGCGACTGCAAAAACTTCAATGCTTGAGGAACTTGACTAAGAATTTAATATTAATATTCACATGATTTCTTCCCTATCTACTGTCAACTGTTGAATTTGGAACAGAACAGCATTTGCATTTAGATTTTGCTATTCAATTTCAAATGCTGGAAATGGAAGAACCTTTCTCACAAATTCCGAACAATCCAACTTTTGCATATTGACGAGACGAATTGCATAAATATTTGTTGGCTTCGTTTCATTTCATATCCTGCGGTGCTGAGGTATGTGGATAAGTCATTTCATAAGACATTCATTTGACAAAGAAAATTTAAAGCCATAAGAAGGGACGGGAAGTATTCATTGGGATCGGATTTATTTTTGAATTTGACTTTGGCTTAAGAATTTAAGAACATGATAAAATAAATACAAGACAAATACAAAGTGTAACCTCGCAAGGTATAACATAATATTCAGGCTCAATAGAATAGGTTACCCGACGCAAACAACCAATTAGCTGAAAAAATAAGGTAGTCCTGCAACGTTAAAAGTGATTAAGTTACTTCTTAAAACTCTTATTACAATTTACAAAATTTCTCCTACAGCTTACTGAAATAACTCACACGAGTGTACTCAACATAACGCCTGATACAGCTATACAAACTAAATTGCATTTGATTTCTTAATACATCATTATCTCGTCTCGTAATATTATTGAGATCGTCATCTTCGTCTTCTTAATGCGTTTCCACAAACTGGCAATGTAAAATGGGATGTAGATAAAGGGGATTATTGAAAGACAGATAGGATTTACGGATGATATTATTATGGTTCTATGAGCGAGTAGATTCACGGATTCATCATAACATAACAATAGGAAAAGGCCTTGCTTCCCCATCCCTATTGCCTTATTGCTGAATCAGCAAAAAAAAATAGAAAAAAATCGCACAGGCAAGCAAGCAGTCAGTATATTTTATCATCCAGCAAAAAATCATACACTATCATCCCAAATTCCCAAAACCACACCACCAGCTCTGGTCATCCCAATCCTATTCCATGTATGTTATTTACAGATTACCTATGCACGGTTACAGTTTACAGTAATGATATTAATAATATTATTTTTATTTTATGCAAGAAATTAGCTGATTATTTTAATCAGTATAAATAAGCTAGCTGGGTATATGTGATACAAATAGAATACGAAAAGTCTACGGTATACGTTAAGTTAATAATATATTAATTATCAAATTAAATTTTAGCCAGATACACCTGCATTAGTACTCTCATGGCTCTCAGCTTTTTTCATAAATCCTAACTATAATTATAATGTATTAGTAGAAATGAATTATAAATGATAACTTTAAAAACTGTTAAAAGTGTCAGAGACGTGGAAGTATCCTTCAAAAACATTTACAAAATCCAAGTGATATGGAATATAATGCGATATGTAATAATAATGTGAATTTTTGTTAGATTATCAGTGTTAAAGTACGTAGCGGGGGTCGAATAAATAAATGAGGGAGGATCCATCCAAGATGATTAAAATGGTCTATTCATCCACATCGATACTCGGTCCGTTTTGTAGCAAAATCTCTCTTTTTCCTCAAAACATTTGAAATATTTTAAAACATCTCCAATCCTCCAAACCCCGTCATTTACCGACTTTTCAAAAGGGATTTAAAGGGCTCATTCCTCCTACTTTCTAATGCAAAAAACTGAACAATTGCAATTGTATAGAAAATGACTAACTAATTGCAACTGCAAATTGCAATTATGTTCTGGCCTTTTCAGCATGCCACTTTTTATGGATTCGGACTAAAATTGCCACGGGCCATATTCATTCACCCGATTGCAAACACCACGGGCGCTGGATAAACTCGTGGTTTAATTGCCCTGGCCTGAATTTTGTCCCCGGCCCCCTGACACCTTCTGCTAACTGCCCAGGGCGCTTATTTCGACCAGTAAGGAAGAAGAAGACTCTGAAAGCCTTCCTCGCATCTCTATGAACGGTCCCCAGCGGAAGGGAAGTTGAAGAAAAAATGTGTGTAAGTTTTGTATGCATAATATGTAATAGTGTGTGCCGAAGAGATAGATCTCGTATAAAACAGATCTAGAGAGAGAGTATAAAATAATTCCTCTGCTTGTGCTTCGTTCCGTAGGATATAAGGCTAGAGGACGAGAGTGATGATGATATACCCATAGGGACTTTTTCACACAATCACACCATCCCGCAATCGGCACAATCTCACCGCTTTTTGAGAAGAGCTGCGGACAATTAAAAAAAATCGGCTTAAATCCAAACCTCAGCCCGGTATAAGTCCCCACCCCCCGGATCGGGAGTAGAGTTTAAATCGGTGTTGCTTTTAAGCTAGCTGTTTTGAGGTGTGTGACGGCCCTGGGCCAGAGTATAGCGCATATAGTGAAATGTGTAGAGGCAGCCTTTGGAGCCCAACTTGGTCGTCAGTACAAACAGAGACGCTGAGAGAGTAGGATCTGTGTTCCCGTACTTCTTGGGGTCATTGGTCATTCTTTCGTTTTGGGTGGCGATAATTCTGCCAAAAAAGACGTAAAGGATCAGGGGAGCCCTTGTTTAATTAAGTTAAAATTAGGAATAAACATTTAGTGGTAGAAGTGGTTGGTTATCATCGATGATCAGCTTTGGATTGGTGATCCCTCCTCCTCCTACAACTCCTCTTCTCCAGTCCAAGAACGGTTCGGGATTTGTGGCAGGTTATGAGAAGGAAGTCGTCCGTCTCTCCTCTCTCAAACACAAGTCAACCAGCGGCGGAGGAATAGTCCCGAGCGGAACTCATTCACAAGGTTCAAGGTAAGGGGACTCGGAATTTAGCCTCTAATTAATTATTAATTAATCGCACTGTGTCCCATTCCTCTGTCCTATTTATTATCTATTGCATATCGTGTATTGTGCTGGATGGTGTGTGTGTGGGGTGTGCAGTACATATACTCAGTATAGTGTAGTATATTGTATATCGTGTATGGAACGTTCTTTCCTCCATCCTCTTCACTCTCCTTTTGTCTTGCATCTTTGTGCTTTGCTCTTATCTACGATCTATCTAAATCGAAACTAAATCCAGCTATTCCACATTTATTTTGATTTTAAATTTTAAAGTTGAATGTAAAATGCAATTAAATATTGAATATGTTAATTTTTTATTGTTGATTGTTAATCACAATTCAGATGAATGTATACTATTTTCTAATTTTTAATCGCTAATTAAATTTATATCAAATACAAAATAGTGTATATATGATATACTGTACTACATAATTGGGCATTATCCATTGCACAACTTGCATTAAATTTGGGCCTACTGCCTACTGTTACTGTACAGTACATAGTAGATTTGAGATTTGAGTAGATGTAGATCAGATAAATAGATTTAGTTAAAGTTTAGTTTAGTTGGGGTTTAGGGTTTACCTAGAAGAAAAAAATTGGGTTCAATGAGCTGAGCTGAGAGTCCCCTTCGCTCTCTTGTTTTCTCCGTTCTCAGATTTCACCGTGCTCCATGCTCGTGCAGTTCATAAATTGTGACCCCGACCGTCCGTGGCCCTGATACCTCCCTGGAAGGTACGTAAGTCACATGTTAGGATTTAATAGGACCTATATGGCGTATGATACTTTATTTTTTATGCGGGTCGCACAGGCCTACATCCAGGTCCAGGTTGTGCGAACCCTCTGGATCCAATAATGAATAAGGCCAAAAATAAACCCCGCAAGGTCAGTCTTCTAAACCCTCTCCTTGCCGTTTATCTCTTCGTTTCGTCCGGTTAAAATTTAACAATTAAACAAAGCAAAAAATCCTCCAGCAAGCAGAAGCAAAGGCACAAGGGGTTTAAATGCAAAATATTTAACGGTTAACTGGTCAGTCAGTCAGTCTGTACGAGTCATCATAAGTTCAAAGTTGACAAGTCACAAGTTGACGTCGAAATCAAGTGAGAAAGGGAAAAAAGACTCGGGCTCGTTCCTCTCTTGCATCTCGTTCTTGCATATGCTGTATGTATGGGTGTATGGTGTTGGGAAGTGAAGGAAACTCGGCTATATATAATAGTGTGGGTCATCGGTCTGTTGTGGTGGTGGTGGTCTGAATCCCCTACACTCTATATGCACTACGACATTAGTTAGAGTCGAATCCTAACAAACTAACAACTACAACTAAACCAGCAGACGAGAAAAGGCAAGAGCATCTTTTTCTTTCCTGAACATGATTTTCTCAATTCAATGTTAAACAAAGGGGTTTTCTTGCCCTTGACAATCCGCCTGATTGGACTCCCTTTAATTTGTAAATTAATTATTTCCACAACCCTAATTAATTATCCAGGCATCGAGGTATCTTATTGTTATTGCTACTCAATCCCCCTTTTCAGTAATTGCGATGCAATATATGGTATAGAGTTTGCTAAATACGCACTAAAGTATTCTATACTGAGCTGAGTGTGGGGGCGGGGGTATATTTTTTATAGGCTGAATTGGTTGTATTTGTTCAACTTATTATTGTGGCTTGGGTTTGTATTTATTTGTAGTGTTAATTTATGGTTTATTGCTGGAATAATGCTAAAAATACTCAGGAATCACGATGTCACAATTACTTATTATAAAATAACATATGTACAACAAAAACCGGGGTTGTTTTGTTGTGGATGGTTGCATGAGTTGTAATGTAATATTTATGGATTTTTTGTTCTAAATTCAATCCTAAAGGTAGAGGAAGAATCCTGGGGCTAAAAGACGAACTCGAGTTTCGTTGCTTCCATCCCAGAACAAAGCCATCGCTTGAAAATCTTCCAACCATGTGCTCCGATGCCCAATTCCAGGTAAATCGAAATTATTCATTTGAAATCCCATACATTTTTAGTTCAGGTCTATTTTTGACTTTTGCATATTATATGCATGTAATTAACAAGTCAGACAAGTCGAGAGGCATGAACTGTTTCCTAACGCTCCTAATCTATAATACATATACATACAAAAATTGTACATATACATAGTTGAAAGGCCTGCAACTATTCCATTGCACTAAAGAGGCTATTCACTGGTGACTGGTATTGGGTAATCTTATCAAGACAGTCGTCAGTCGTTAGTAGTATCAGTAATGAATCGGTAAATTGATATGGTTATTTTGAGTAAGCCTGATTTAAGGGTTTATATTATAATCATTATATTTATTATGATGATGAAAGACATTGAAAGGCACTATGTTTTAATCGATAAATTATTTAGTTTAGTTTGTAGTTGATTTAAATTTTTGGATTTCGAGACTTGATTAGCTCCATTCATTCATTTTTAGATGGGGAATGTTAATTTTAAAGGGTTATAATATGAATTGATTAAAGTGGAGAATGACTTTGTAGAAGTGGCATCAATGCAGTCAGGGTTCTTAGGATGACTTTATTGTAGCGTGATAAATAATTATCAAATTATTATTTTATATCTATCTAGACATTGTATATATAGCATGAATCCATTATCCTCCTGCGCTGATGTCTTAAAGAATAATTGGGTTTAAAGGAATGAAGAATTGAGCCAGAAATTAGGGGTGCAAGACGTCGTTGGACGTTGAGAGAATATTATTATGACAGTTTAAGATGAGATGATGATGAAAACTTGGTAGTTTAGTTGGGAATTGCAACGGTTGAACTGGTTGAAGGTCATTCATGAATCATGGGATGGGTCGCACATTTTGATATTTTGTGTTTTTCGATATCTGCCACCACTGCCGCAGTTGAGTGCCACGTAGAACGGAGATATAGTAATGGGATGATTTCTATTGTACTAGTTTTTGTCGTTTATGGTGACGCTGGCCATCATCATCCTTCGACTTTATTTAGGCAAAGGAGAGCTTCTAGAAGTTATAAATATTACTTTCTTCAGTCCTACGGGTTCTTATGGGGTTTGTGTTAGAGGTTTGAGTTGGAGATTATTTGGATTTTACCACAGATGCCTTTATTCTAAGGAGTTAAAAATATGCAATATGGATGTCTGTAATTCAATCGAAAGTGAAGTCTGAAGTCTGGGCTGAAAAGCGTAATATTTTTTTTTTTTTTGTAATATTATTAATCAAATATGATTATGGCCATTATGGGTAATACAAAATACAATAGATATTAATGTAAGTTGAGATTTGAGATGGTGCGAAGAGCTTGCATTAAAATGACGGTGAGTTGTTGTGGGTTTGAGAGTTCCTCAGGCGTTTGTATGCTTGTACTTTGTACTGCCACATTCTGTCTGCACAGTAGTTTAGCAGCAGCCCTTTATTCACTTTTTTTAGTCAAAATAAAATAAGTAGGTCGGTAACTTTTGTCTCAATTGTTAGTTTTAGTATTTTATTATATGGATGGAATAATAGGAATTGAAATTGAAGTCTGTCTATTAAGCTTTCTGTTGCTAATGGCAGCATTGGATTAATATAATGTAGGAGTATATGTATTATATTATTTCCATAATGTTTGATGTGAAGTTCTGCTCTTGTAGATCGATTGAGAAGATTAAGGTAGTTTACAATAAACTGTAATACAGGGGAAGCATATACTTGAATGTTACTCCGTACACTGTATATGTGTATACTGTCTATCTGATTTGGCAGAACACTGTATACATGCATTTTAATTTATGCATTAACCTTAGTTAGATAGTAACATTTTTATGCCATTGAAATTGTTAATTAAATTCATAATTTAAGGCAGTTGAGGGATGTTGGAAATGATGACTGTAATAGTGATTAGGTTTTAATTATTTTGGCTCTTGACAGATTATGTTAAAATGTTGAATATATTTTAACGTCAATGTCGTCAGTAGTTAATTTAATTGAGGATTAAAAAATGGACGATAAATATGTCAGGTACAGTGCAGATGTAGAGAGGGAAGTAGTCAAGTAGCAATAAATAAATAATGAACGCTAGAAACTAAATAATCCCATAACGAAATCACCAAATGAAGTAAGTATTTAAGCCCAAAAGGAAATGTGTTGAAGATGAATCTGCTGATGAGAACGGTTCGAGAGAAAAGGATATTACGCGTAAAAATGCTGTAGTCAGTTTGTTGAAAAATGGTTATTTTTGGCATGAACTACCTATAGTCCCTATATATAATTTATACACTACAAACTACAACTCATTAATTCTATGTTCCATTAGTACCATCATGTGTAAAATATTTGTATACTTGGGAGCTGGGACTAACGACTAACCAGCATCCTAGCCGGCGTGCTAGGATGATGGTCGAATTTAGGATTATAATTTACTGAACATATGAATGGTGGCCATGATGGGTCATCCATAGATTGCATAGAGAGTAAGATTTGATTTAACAACTTTTCATTATGAAAATTGAGCATAGTATTGCCAATTCCTCAGTAAGGCAATTAATGTGTGAAATATCACAACACATAATAAGTTTGACTGTTTAAAAAGCTAAAGAATAAAATATTAGGGATTTTGTAGATTATAAATAGGGGTTTAAAATTCCGCTGAGATATCAGATTCAGATGTATGTGGGTCTGGAATCTTTGTGTTTTAAAAGAAGAACGGTGGGTTTAAAAATTATACTTTTTCATAGTTTCAGTTTTGGTGATTGCTGGGTCAATTGAAAGGGCATTTCATTTCATGGCACAGAAGATAAATGCAGATATGAATTGAAGTGATATTTTTGTCAGATAAAGGTTAAAAGGGAGACTTAAGATTAGTCATGTAAACTTTGGGAACAAGGGGCGCACTGTGGAAGTGTGTAGTACAGTGTGAGTTAGCTCCATTTTATTTTCATCCATCATGTCTGTACTCTGTATATATAAATATAAATAAATAATATATAGGATCTTATGCCTTCAAGCAGGCAAGTTATCCTGTCAAAAGTCTTTGTATTTTTGAAGGTGGATGGTGATATCCCGAAAATGAAGTCGATGTTAGATCAAACCACACTACAATAGTTTTAATTTAAGTTATTTTTATTATTTGCATGGGAATATGTTTTATAATTTTTTAGTAACCTCTTATAGGACATATAGGGTAGAAAAAGGCATCTTCACGTTTGAGTGAATAGGGAACCAACTAAAAACTAAACTTACTGCCACCCCGTACGTATTGCCAGCTTAAACGTTTAAGTTTAAAGAGGGATCAGCTGAATATTCATTTTTTGGTATCATCAGAATGTCCTTAAACTCGTATATGCTGGCTCCTGTGAAACCGCAAAAAATCATTGACTAAATACTGATGCTTACTTTACTAAGCATTTTAAAGTTTTAGACCATCTGACGGTAGTAGGTACAATTATGAGAAATTAATTTAAAAAAATTAATCAACATTGAATGCGTATTTTTAGTGCTTCGTACTTGGAAAATAATTGCGTTTCCAATCAGAGTTCTGATTTCATTAATTGAGGATGTAGCTTCGCTTTTATAGTTTGTTTATGGAATTTTTGATGCATCATCATTTAGTAGACGACATAATCCAATGAATAATGCACGGAATTCTTTCCCACTCCACTGTTGCATTGTTTTTGATTGAGTTGGTTGGGTATATGCTCTGCTTGATTTTGTACACCTCTAGTTCGTAGGGCCGAAAAGTTATAAGTATATAAAATGCACATCATAAAATATATCATATCAAGTGCAGCATGGTTAGTTATGCAAATCTTTGCTAAGAACAATAAATAGCAGCGATCATGTGTCACAGGTTACGGCTGACTCTTTCTGCTGTTTGCATTCACTCTGCACTTATAAGATTTGAGAAACCACCATTAGCTGGTATTTTTTAAACATTAAAGAGATATGGGATATGGGAAATAAGAAATGTGCATAGAATAGAATGTATAAGATGCCAAGGTGGATGTACTTATCAGTGTCAGTGTTTATTAAAATTGTTTTTTATTTAAGATAGGCACATTATTATAATATTAATAATATTCTCTTTTGTTGGGATACTGACTTTGGCTAAAACTTTTTTTTGAAAATTGAAACGTTGAATGAGTAAGTCATTTAATATCCCCGACATCGACAGGTAATTTTGCATAAACAAAATTAAATTCTGAATGTGTAGTTTACATTTCTATTGCTAATAAGTTATCAGCAGCCCAGATTGTGTAAGCTGGTAGTGGTAGTATTTAGTGTATATACTATATTATAGTCCTCGCCAATTGATCCTAATGTTATCAAGAGATAGATAAATACAAAAAACACAATATCAGTGGTAAATTAAATTCATTCAGAATAATTCCGGATCACGTATTCTTATAATTTCTAATATTATTTTAACGTTGTATGCTGGCAATAAATGTATGACTGATGCACATGCTGGATTTGATGCCAACCCTTTACTTTTCTAGCCCATAGCCCATCCCATGTGAATTAATATTTGTTAAATCATTGAATCCGACTGACTGCACTACTGGCTGTTAATTGCTCGAGGTTTCTACTATATGGGAGAGCTTGAATTCTGGTTGACAATAATACTTTATTGTGCCATGCATTCTTATTGTTTAAATGGAATGGAGAGTCGTCGAGTCTCATTAAATTAGACCTCATTTGATATTCTTGCTTGAAAGAGATTATGATAAATAATTTTTGCAAATAATTATTGTCTGTAATAATTTTTAAACCTCCAGCTACTAAAGCTAATCAACAGAATCCACAGTGAGATGGTCATAATATTATAATTACATCTAGCTTCTTCTTTTATAAATATACATGCCGACCGAACACAAATGTACAGAGATTATGAGGTTCAGAGTTCGTGTCCCTAGTTCAATTTTCATGTAGGCCATAGTATGATAGTTATTACATACATTAAATAAATATGGATAAGTTAGTAAGGATGACGAAGCGAGGTTATTTTAAATTTCTGTTTAAATAAAGTTGAATGCATTATATTACAGTTTTGATAAAATGATGTGTAAACTTCAAATTATGCATCCTCAGAGAATGTCATTATTTAAAAGAGGGGCGGATCGTGCAAAACATCCGTCCTTTAAAATGTTTATGCTAAGCAATTGCAGTTTATAGAAGGAAAGTAAACTGATTAAAGAGGTCTGCAAATTAATAAACCATACCTTCAGCATTTCAACGATCCGCCTCTGTTATCAGCTTTAAAACGTGGTTCATGGACACTGTTTTAAGTACGTAAGTTAATTAATGCAATTGCGCACCAGTTACATCTTACCCCTCTTGCCATCCACCAATTCCAACTTATTTCCATTCTACACAACACACACACAACAGAGAAACATGCATTCATGATGCAATTGGGTCACACTAAAACTAATACAAATACGAATACCTCCATCCACAAATGTATGGGAACCTTATCATCCAGCATGAATGATAGTTTCCGAATTAAATTCACACCTATATATACACAATTATATTATTAAAATGTAAAAAGGTTCCTCTGGTGAGACGAACTGTGAAAAATTATTTTCATTCCTTTTATGCCGTTTGTTGTTCTGTAGCTACTTTAGAAATTGAAAAATATTGTTCGATTATTAATATTGTTATGTTTGCAATTATACTAATAATAAATAATAATAATTATACAGGTAGATCGATTAGGGTGGAAGAAGAAAACATTAATCTTTAAAATGGCGTCTGTAATTTGTAATTTAATACGTTAGCGTTCAATGCTAGCTGTTGTTGAAAATAATATATTAGGTAGGTATTTACTTTAGTTGGAGAATTGCAAATCAATAATGATAAGTACAAAAGGTATTTATTCCATTACATGCACTTGGCATGCTTGTAATATTAGCTACTATAGCTATCATTCTCTGTATCTGTTTAAATTAAAGGATTCATCAAATACCAACAACATAGGTCTCTCGGTCTCAAACCTGGAGATCGTAGAATGGAGACTTATTTAGTACTTGTAAAACTGAGGATTGTAGGTAGGTCGATGAGAATAGTGGGGGAAGAGTTACATTTTACATTTAGTTACATATTAAAAGGTTCTTGATGTAATGCATAATGTGGAAGAGTTAGTTGTCACTTTCGAGAGACGAGGTAGGAAGACAGGGTAGGTTACCGTAGACTCACCACACTTACATGCATTGTTTCGTCTGGTTTGTTTGCTTGCATATCAATTAAAAATGAAAAGCAGTCAACAGTTAGAGTGCCGTGGAAAATGTTTACGATTCTGCTCAAAATTAATATTGTCAATAATATTAAATGATATATTATGAGAATTTACATTAATTTAGTTCACGCTTGGTAGTTTTAGTTTAAAACACTCGAATTTAATTTCCTATAGATGCAGTGTTTCAACTTTATCATCATTTTTTATGAAACGTTAGTATAGTGGTAGCTTAGGCCTGGAAATCTTTTCCAGTTTTTTTGGCACCTCTCTCGAGCCATCCTTTTGATCCTTTCCAAGTTAAATTGTGTTTCTACCTTCATCGTTTAGCTAGTAATAGTGCATAGTGGTAAGTTAGTAGTGCAAGTGGCAATGGAATCGGGCCTTTGTGCACAGGTATTATTTAATTTTATATTTTAACTTTGTAAGATGATGTAAGATTGGAAAATTCGAATTAAATAAATTGTCCTATCATAATTGCACAATAATTGATGCAGTTGTTACTAATCGAATAATCTCCAGTTTACAATCACGACCTTCGCCACGTGTTCCATTTTTAATAAAAGGTCAAAGGGTAATCTTTCGAGTCTTTTTAGTCTTAGATGAATACGAAACCTAATCGATCGATGTTTTGTTTCATTCATTTTGGCGTCTCCCTCTAAGGGTTACGCTCTTTAGCATAATATGCATTTAATGTTAATTGAAAAGTTCCTTAACATGCGTTGAATAAATGTTTGACAAAATGTTGACTGATGGAATACTACAATTTTTGAAGTGTATGGATTTCTGATTAAAAAACTACAGACAGTAAATGATGAATGTAGTCAAACTAGTCATCAGAATTTCCAGATTGTAGTCTAAATTCGACAATTAAAACCGGAGGAGATAGAAAACTTAAACGGTGTATTGGACGGATAGTTTTTATCCTAATCAGTAGAGAAGGAGTTAGTTAGTATATTTAACGGGTTAATATTTCTGAGTTTGCACCTGGTAAAATGATATGGAAGAAGATAGTTGGATTGGGCTAGCTAGATATAACCTATTATGCAAATGGTGTTAGACTATTATGTATGGCTATGTTCTGTTATGCAACACAGTTTTGGATCCAGCATGCTGATCTTCTGTACCGACTTTCTCGCGCAAGCTATGTAGAATGTAGATCTCTATATGTCTATACATACAGTTTGTGGTAAAGTTGCACTAATGTATTAAGACTTTTCAATGTATATTTTATATTATCCATCTACTTGAAGCACATTATTCTCTGCCCCCTTTTTGTATATCTCTGTTTATCTTCAATCGCAAAAACTGGTTCGTTACTTCGTTCGTTGCGTTGGTTTGGTTGCCCTTCTGCTATGAATATTATACTTTAATCTCAGGCCCAACACTAAATAATAGACTTGAGTGTCTGATCAGTCTGATGGGTTTTTTGTTATTTTGAATTTGCAGAAGGATGGATATTGAACGCATGAGAATGAGCAAGCTAATCTAAATTCTATAATGTTCACTCTGATTTAAGGGACTCATAATACGGCCTCAAAATGTTTGATATAAATAAAGTGTAGGTGTAGATGTCCAATTAATTAGTTTCTGTCTCTCTGGGGGAGGGGGAAGGGGGACTATTGCGTAGTAACAAATTATAATGTGGGTGATTAAAGTTATAAATATATATAATTATTAATTTTAAGAGAAACAAGTTACTGGCTAAGCCATCAAGCAATGGAAAAATAAATATGGCTGACGGCTGATTAGAGGTTTGTAGATTGAGAATTAAAGACCAAGCTCTGATTAGGCATCGGATCAATGATGGAATATAGGATATTTATTTTGTTTAAAGTAAAACCTGTATTTTAAGAACACGTAAATTCCGACTTGTCATTGTAACCTCCATTATCCATCGCCAGATCAGATTATCACATTTCCGCCTTATCGATAATACCGATACAAATAATATGTACATTATTATTACCCTGCTAAATGGTAAATTGATTTAAATCCATAGACTTCATTTATTGAGAAAGTTGCAGTTGTGGTGTGGCTGTTGGGGTCTGTTCGTATCTCGGCAACGGGAAAATAATACAGTAGTAACATTTCGAATGTACTGTTTCCCTTTGCCTTGCTTTGTTTCATAATCCTTACCCACTACTACGTCTTATAGGCTGCTGAATTATTTTCATACAAGATCATAAAATGCAATACAGCAAATTCAAGCTCCGATTATTTTTTTAATTTATAAATGATAGTAAACAAGATGATCCAACATTCTTTTCTGGGCTATGGAATGATTTGGAGGTCGATGCGAAAATAGTTGCGCAAAATTAAAATAATAAAAAAGAGACAATGTAGTATGAAATGTATGTGTGTTGGTAAGGATAAAAAAATCCCGGAGAGAGCCCTTTCTTTAAAAAGGGGAAGTTTTGGGAATATTATTATGGGAAGCAAGCAAGTCCTGCTGGAATCATCTCCACTCTTCTTACGGACCTATAGATATAGGGAAGTAATACAATTATGTTAGGGGCTTTGGGGGAGTTAGAGGAAAAAGCGACGTTGAGTTTTGGAGATTGTATATCTGGCAGGTGGCTTTACGTCGAGTTTCTGTGGGGTGTCCAGGGGAAATACTCTGAGGGATCAAATTGGAAAATCATTCTCAAAATACGTAGAATTGCTTCAATCCCAATTCCTTATAAACTTCTAATTAATTTGGGTTGCGAATCACGAGCCCGAGGCAGGCTCAATCAAATTTGCATATAGGACAACGGATGAAAGGATGTGGTCTTCTATACAGTTAGAGTGTAGTTGAGTAGTTAGAATATTAAGATTTAAATTAATAATGTTTATTTAGGAATTTATTTTTCTTTAAAGTAATTTAGTGATTGATTAACTATTCTACGTATAAGGGGACAGGGATAAATTCAAGCGTGGACATGAATTAATCCGATAAATAAATTAGTTGTTTCTGCAATGAGAACTAGAATTCCGAATCTTTAAATAACTTTCTGTTAACTAGAAACGATGAACTGTATAAAGTGCAAAGACTAACATTTCCCTGAACTAAAGGTCTTAAAGTGGAACGTTATTGTAGCAATTGGATCTAGAATTATCATTGGAAATGTTTTAAAAAAGTATGCAGATTAAGAATTATCAGCTAACAAGGCTTGATTGGTCATTAGGAATTGAGGATGTTAGGATTTTAGGCTGACTAAAATGGCGATAATGCTTTTATTACGGATTATGGGTGGGATGTAGTCCCTGACTTGTATACATGAGAGTTTATTTAAATTCTCTTCGTTTTTGAGTGTAATGTAATGAATAAAGTGCACACGTAACAATATTATTTCGAATAGGGATGAATATAGCTCCGCACACAACAGCTTTTTATTGTTGGAAACGATCGATATTATTCTAGACTTGTAAACTAAACTCTCAGAAAACTCCTTGGTTTTCTTCTTCTAACTGCTAAAACGAGGGGAAACTTATTAGCTATGTTGTATATATGTATTAGTATTAGGAAAAGGACCCAGGGTGGTGGTGGTTGTAACATAGGACATATAAATTATTATACGGATATATCTCTGTGAATGGAGGAAGATAATATAAGTTTGACTGGCTGGGAATGCTTCCATTGAATTGCCTTTTGCAAATAAGGGTTTTGATCTATCTTTCAAAGTTAGATGGAATTTTGTCTGAAATTGTCTTTGTATGTAGCATTTTCCTGCATTATTCCTCTCGGCCTAAGACTCAAACTCGGCTAATAAATTCCTTTTCCCTTCAACCTCCTCTCCCTGCCACGTTTTCTCAGATCAATTTGAGCTAGAAGAATTAAATTTCCAGACCTTTTCTAACAGATTTCTCATCCATCCTTTTCCCTTAAAATTTCCGGGGGGATTTTTCATCTAAATTTTATGACCTGTTTAATAGAATTAATATTCTTAAATTAATCAGGATTTTTGATTTTTAACAGAGTTTGACCTTGTGTAAGCTGCTAAGACATTTGATGTCTATAACTAAATTCCGAGCCAAGCTTGATCCCTTGCAATTAAAAAGGATTTTGTATCTCTCACTCAAGTCGTCAAGACTCACTCGGTCACTTTCAGTTTTACGATGTTGCGACGTGTTGCAGGGTTTCCTAATGCTCACAATCAGTTTTTTTATCGTCCTCTTTCTAGAAGAAGCCAAAGCGGCTAGGTTCCTGTTACCAGTTATCTTCCTCGGAATTGTATTATATTGTGTGTAAGGAGATAAAGAGCTAGATCCTCTAAATTAGATGCATGCATGTCCATTCCATTTATGTACGAAGAATCGTTTGAGTTCGTTACGCAATGCGAAAATGGTTTTATTTAAATACCTAGCCATTTTCGTTATTTTTGTATGATTTTTTTTAATTTGAGAGGAAGGCTTTAAATATATTATGTCTTATGAATTTATGATGTATTTAAGCAAGAAGAAGAAGAACAAAGGGTTAAATAATAATAGCTCGTATGGTAAAATTGGTAGAGTACAAGTGTTTTAAAGCAGTGGAAATTTCCATTTAATTGATTTATTCAGTCAATCTAGGCAGGGAACGTTTACGTGGTTTGCCAAAATCGTTTAGAATTATGGAAGGAGTTCCTCCCACTGCACGACACGATGCATGTGCGGATCCATTATAATCGATATTCGGTTTCGGTAGATTCCTACGACAAACCGTCCAGACTATAAACTACACTACATATCAACTAATCTTGAGTAATTTTCGTGGATTGCTGCAGTAGTTCAGTTGTCTCTCAACTCGATTTGAAATCGTAATTAGCAATAAAAGCTACATGGGATTTGTTAGAAGGCAGACGCCATCTTAGAATCAGATGCATGGATTTTATAATTAAAGATTGACTGAAGGTTGGCAATTGGCTTTACTGTCAGTAGTTAGTGTAGTAGGGAGAAGTAATGATGTACGTGGTAGATGTTTATTTATTAAATAACGTAGGGAAGTTTATGAAATGTTCGAGTTTACAAGTTTCAATTGTTGGTCATAATTCCTATTGTACTGCTCCTTCCACATTAATTGTGAACGTAAAATAGGTATTTGCTGTTGAAATTAAAAAAGTATTATTAAGCCCGTATGAGTGGAAGCATAGGAGCGAAGTGCAGCATGTGCATGTGCAGGGTTTTCATCTTGTCATGATGTGATAAACAGATTTGCTCCCATCTTATCCACAATATACGAAGATCGAGTCTGGCTCAACCCGAAATTGCCTAATGCATTCGAAGTTTAGCCAGTCTCAGTCCCTCTCCGTTTTTTGTCCATTGTGTTGTGCAAGTAAAAACGGGATAGAATCGCTACATCCCTTCAGAAAAAGAATAAAAATGCCACTCCTCGGGATCAGTTATTGTAAAAGGCTGCGGACTAGCTTTGCCCAATAGACGAGAGTAGGTGGGATAGGATTCGTTTTGTAGGATAGAAACTTAGAAAGTAGAGGACAAATCCAGTTGATAAATTTGGGTCTGGATCTGAAGGATCCGTCCCTTCTTCATTCGTATATGTACCAGAGTGGTTCAAGGCAGGATGCTGAGTTTGATGAGATGACCTAATGATAATAATATGTCAGGCAGAAGACAGAAGATAAGTTGGACGGTACACTCGTTTTTAATTGGTCCGTTTCAACTTTGAACAAGCCAATTAAGGAATTTCTATAATTAAAGTTTTGCATTAGATTATATATTATGATCGATGGAACTTGCCATCAACATGGCTGTCTTTCATGAATAAAAGTACCAGTTCGGTGTAGATGAAAGATTTTATGCCGGGACCAAAATAATTGTTCTACCATTTTGCCATTCCGACGAATTGAAGCGTTAAAAGGGGAAACAGAATGAATTCTCTTCATTCACCTCTCTTTAGTTATCTTCCTCTTTCGTTGTAGAAGTTAGTCACTGACTTATCTTCAAAATAAATAATTATTCTGATATTTCTGATGAAAAAAGAATTCGGTTGTGTATGTACATTTTAATTAAACGTTGAGCTTAAACGATACATTTATTTGCCTTTTTTAGACAATAATAAGAGTTCAGTTCCGCTTTGAAAATGCGTATGAGTTGCTTCTGTCTGATGAATCGTTTGGATACGAGAGGTTACAAGTTACAATCCAGTAGATATTATTTGGCAACTCGGTCGAGTCACTTGATTGTTCACCATTTCCAATTCTCATAAAATGAATTAACTTGGTATCCTGTTTAGTCTGCAATATTTAGGAAAAGGACGGCATTCCTTTCTTTATCACTGTCGGATTTAAAATATTTCAACACTGCCTCTAACTATATGAACTATCACGATCAGTTTTCCAAGTTAATTGATTGAAAGAGAATTTATTAATAATAACTTAATTTATGAGCATTACTGCAGTGTGTATCTCTGTTGAGACTATTTTTAAGAGACGGAGCAGAGCATTGGGTAGACGATCAATATCCTGACTCCGACAGGACTTTAATCAGTAGTAGTGAACAAGGGAAATACATAAACGAATATCTACGTTGCCCAAAACCCAACCATATTTTCCGCATCTTCAGAACTTGAGTTCAACTTCTTTCCAAAACCACTTAGACCACTATACTACTAGAAGGTTATGGATCTCAATATGCTGCAACGTAAATCTAATAAATAATTAAAAGCTGTCTTTTATTCTAGTTTCAAGTTCTATGTGAAACATCTTGTTCTTGGAACATTTCAACTACAATTTTTATTAAACTATGAGTTAAGAATTTGCTTCATATTGTATTATTGTATAAAGTGATAATCAGGTCTGCCGAAATAACAGTATATTCTCATCGGTTAATGTTCCGGTAGGCTATTACTTGATTCGCTGATAGATCAGACAAATGAAAAACGAATCACGGGGGTTTCAAGGTTCTTGTAAGGACCTACTATATTATTCGGAAATATAAAACGAACTCCATTCGAATGTTGTGATTTTTTAAATACTCAACTCTGGAACGAAGTAGAATTGGGTCCGTTCAATAGACAATTGAACCACATCGGAATTACTCCATTCAATTTAAATTTAAAATATCTGTGTGGCTTAACGGCTGGGCTGGGCTGGAATCACATCAAAAAGATGTATTCGAAACTCAAGTATGTAAAAATAAAATGTGTTGGATATTTCTCTACATTTCTCTTACCATGTCGTGAGAAATGAGAAGCCTTTCGTATTAAGTTAAGATGTGATGTTTCGTTTCTGCCTTCTTTCCGGAAGCCTAGAAACGGCTTCTTCACAGTAGCCTCTAGCCTACGAATAATATAAAATAATACATGTATATGTAAAATCATAGTCTGCCATAATTGCCAAGATGTGTAGCAAAGTTTTTCTGAAAATGTAATGTGCATTAACCAAAAAGAACTATGCTATCGTGAGTTTGACTATATGGCTCAACTTCTCTTAATTTGTATGATTTAATGGTATTCTTTTACCTTTTCATTTGTCATTCAAGTGGTGTCAAAGAATGTCAACATAAAGTTAAATAAATTCAAACGATTTAAAAACAAAAACATCATGGAATTACTTTTTTACTTTCAGATGTCTGGATGCCTGGGGAAGCATGGACCGTATACTTTCTACAAATCAATGAAAATTGGCGATCGCACGGTCTCATTGTCAACTTTTATGCCAGTGAAAATTTGGCCAGATTCAGCCATACTAAGCATTGCCGATGTGCAGCTCCTTTATTCCGATAAAACGGAAACCTTCTGCAGTCTTAAATTATACTTTTTGCCTGAAAATACCCCAGACGGTCGGCTTCAGCAACATGGCGAGGTAAGAATAATTACCTTTAGAATAAGAATAACCTTTACATTAGTTAACTTTTTGCAACGACACGAGTTAAAAAACGTTTTAAATTCATGATGAGTTACTTGTTTTGTTACGTTGTTCCGATGCAGTTACAGGAGCATAGTTAAATCATTTTTCAATCCTCAGATTTCAGAATCAGGAACATATCAAAATTTGTGAATCGAATATTTTTCTTCTTTCAAGCATATCCATGGGATTTATTTATTTCATCACATTTATTCTATTTTACAATTTAATTTAAATATTTAATTTAACAAACATAAGATAATCAGCACATGTGTTAGATGAGATTAGATTAGAAGAAAGATTCAAAAAGGAGTCTTCGTCTGACTCTGCTCAGCAACATGATACCCGATTTATAAGCAAATGATTTAGCGCTGACTTATGACGGCATGGAATTAAACAAATGACTATGGTTTCGAATTACAGGACGAGGTGATCTCTCTTCAAGACAAAGTGATAATACGGGCGTCCGACCTAATGACATGGTTAGTGGACGAATCAGATTGGGATTGGGGGTTTAAAACCCCACCTTCATCTCCTTCAGATTTTCCTGAAACTACTTTATCAGATGCATTTGTCTCTAATCCATGCATGAAAACTGATAAGCAGAGAGATTCTTTCGGAGGTAATTCCTGGCATTTTGACTTTATAATGTTAAAGTTAAAATGGTGGCTCGTAGAATAAATCAGCAATATATTTTATATAATACTGGATGGAACTATTTTATTGCAGGATCACAGAAAGTCACCGTGCTAAACTATGAACGGTACATTCGATTGAGAACGATTTTAAAACGGTTAGAGGGGTCAGCAGACCTGAACAACTGGATATCCCATCCACTGGTTCTCGCAATTGGAGGGTTAAAGATTGGACCGAACTGTCATATCTTATACGCTAAGGAAGTCTTTGATTATCCAGAGTTGGAAGATCACGAGTTATTGTGTAACCACTTAGGTAAGAATCTACCTTTATTAGAATTGTTTATAAAAAAGAGTCACATGGTATTTGTTTTACTCAAATAATGTTTTTAAATGAATAATTGTGTATTAGCTCCTAAGCTAAAAGGAAAGCCACGGCAGAGGAAGAGCAGACATCCTTCTCAAGGCTCCGTATCTAACGCTTCCGATTCTTCCTATGACAGCGTCAATTCTGCCAAGGTAATATATTTATCCATTCTTAATGTTCTAAGAGTGAGTCTTCTTGGAAATTCTAATCCTAATTTTTTCACCATCTTTTCTATTTGTTTAGTTGAAAAAAGAGAAAACTCCTTTGAATGGTATAACCACAAGTTTAAAGATCGAGACAGTTGTCAAGCCGGGAGGTTTACAAACGAAATCGGGAACGAACAAGAGAGCTAACAACTCAACTACTAAAAACAGTCAAGTGGTTGAAGCCAGTGCGAATGGCTTGCAGATTGTGAAAATCGAACCTGAGAGCTGGGCAAAAATTAGTGACGTCGCTACAGGTTCGAAAAGAACTCATCAACAGGCTAACGGATTTCAGAAGAAAAAGGACGTTCCCAGCGAAGGTGAACAGACTCAGTCGGGAGTGACTGGCACAAAGTTAAAATCTGACAATGAGAGTCTTTGGGATAGTCACGGTGCTGCGGAACTGTTGGGACCAGCTTTGACTGAATTAGCCCAAAAACTGGAAAAGTCGAATGCTCTTCAGATTCTACCCATTCGTCCTTCAGTGATTAAGAAGCAAGATCTTGGCATGGAGTCAGACAATCGTGTGAGGAGGAAGAAAAGGAAGACTGAAAATATTTCAAAGGTTGTTGCAGCGGGCCCATCATTTGAACAAACTGGTCCTTACTCATCCAGGACTTCAATGGTCGGTCCTCCAGGGGTTGATAGGTGCACAAGCATCGCAGATTATGGGTCTAACGCTGCTATGAAGAAACCATTGCCAGCGCACTATGGGAACCTATTGTCAAGCAAGGGAACCCCACCTCATATACTGGTGGAAAATATATGGCAATCTGTTGTAAGTAAAATTTCATTTGTTTAGTTGCAATCTGCAACTAATATGTTATCGACGCAACGACTCAAATTTTGAATTTTAATAACACTGTTCTTTTCTTTTTCTTTCAGATAACTGGTTCTATGCCAGTTGGAGTGTCCCCGTGCTGGTTTATGCCAACTGAAGTGCTTTTCGGAGATCCAACTGAGACAAAGAAACAAGCCCTACATTGTGTGCCTAGATCAAACGATCCTAATCGAATTTTAGATTTGAGTTTCAAAAAATCCCGTGGTGATAAAGAATCTGCTAATCAGGCAAATATTAAGGTTAACTTGAAACATGAAATGGAATCACAATCCGAACTCCTTGATCTGAGTGCTAAGAGTCAGTCTCATGGAAGTAACAACATCTTCCACAATCTGGCTGACATTCCTCCTCCGAATGCTATGAATCAGCGTGGATTGCGACTAACATCTGAGGTGACATTATTCCCATCGCATAATTTAGTGGCCACCAATCATGTTAAAGAATCAAACTCTCATCAAAGAAAAAGTACCAATGCTTCAAGTAACGCCAGTAGTACTGTAACCAAATCACAGAAGAGTGCCAGTAATCAGTCATGGAGGGGGCACGCACAATCGCAACCTACTCCAGGAACCTCACTACATACTTCGAGGAGTGGGAAGGATCAGGGTCTTCATAACCGCTCGCAAAAGAAGCGAAACGAAGCAGCTTCGTCTGATCGAGTGTCCACTCCCGGTCATCACCAAAGTTCGGCTTCCAACTCTGCTGCAGGGTCAAGCAGGGAACGCACGAGGGACCATCAGTCAGCGCTAGATCAGCAGGTTCGAGATTTGCAAATGATGAATCAAATGGTTAGCCCATTCATGCAACCATATAATTTTGGAAAAATATCTCCGGCATACCTGTCCTTAATGGGAGCGCAGCAGATGTTCCTTCCTCCCAACGGACTTGGGGCAATGCCAAATGCGGTGGAACAGTTCTACAAAGATCTAATCATGCAAAGTCACCAAGGAATACCCCCACCTTTTCCGAGTTGGTTCCCTCCTTCTGGAAACGATCGTGGTTCAAAGTCCTGAACATTTTTCCAATGCAAACAGTCGCAGTCTACCTACCTAAAAGATTCAAGAGTTTAAAGAGATAATTTTTCTATCACGAATGATGGGGGTGATTGGTTTAATAATTATTGCAGAAGAATTTATTTTCAGAAAAAAAGATAGATTATTTCTTACATACCTAAGTGTATCATTTTATTTTGCAGAAGTAATTTATACTTTGTTTGTGGTTGCTCATTTGTACTTTGTTAATACTTCTTCTTAAGTAAACTGTTCTTATTCTTATATTTATCACAAAATGTGAAACGAAATATTGTTAATGGATTAGATTTGTCTCCAGACATTTCAGAATGATTACAATCTTATAAATTCGAATCAAATGTTTAAAGTAATTTTTTTTTTCTATTTAAAATCGTACGTATTTTGTTTTGTGCTGGTCTATGTTCAAACGGCACGTGCCTAGTTCGGAAGTAGGCAGATTTGTGCTCTCGATTTAGTCAAGTTTTAAAATATATGTACGTTTGTTACAAAGAAATATAATTAAACCTGAAATATAAAAATGTTTTCTGTGTATGCTTATTACTAGTTATTTATAACAAACTAACTGCAAACTTCGTTATCATTCGTCATACACGACAAGAAAGGATGAAGTGTTCGAATTGATGATTGATTTGATGATATCTTAGTTTTAAAGTTTTGAAAAATATTAATTGGTAGTACAAGGAATTGATAGATCATTGAAACCCAGATAGCTGAAGCTTCTGATAGACAAAAAAATAAGGCAAGAACAAACACACAAAATCTTGAACATCCCAATATTTTTATATCCGTAATACTCCATTTATGCATACATACTTTCTCCGCATTTAATATAAGAGAAGCTAGTAATTGCCCCAAATTGTTAGACAATACAATCATATTTACGAACATTTAATTAGTCACGATCTATTCTTAGAAAACCCAATATTTGATATGAAAACAATCTTGGGGTTTAAAAGTTTTTTTTATATTTAAAAATAAGTCTCTCGGGACAAATGGTTGCCGGATTACAAACGATGTATTTCATTTTAGGTTTAATGTGACCTTTAATTTGGTAAAATATTCATAGTATCAGATTTCGAATTTATTGGTGCGATTTCAATTATTTTTCTTAATTTAATAATTCATTAGTAGCACAAACAAATTCCACTTATTCCACTAACAAATCAAGTAGACTATAGTAATTGATGTTGATGTCATGATCTCATGGAATTCCCTTTTCTTCCATAGATACAAGTTTGATTTGATGCAGTTATCTTATAAGTCATACGTCAAACAGTTGAGGCCTGTGACCGGATTTAAATCCTTTACGCGTCTTCAGTGGGTTTCGACCGTGTGGTTTTTTCCAGGTTGAGGCTATTCTCAAGTGTTTCATATTCAAATTTTAATACAATTATCAACATTGTTTCTTATAAATAAATTATATACCTATATTGCAAATTGTAATTACCTACAAACTTATTGCTTCAAAATCTACAGTTGCCGGAATTTTAATTTAATACGCAAATGTTACCTTCAACCTTATAATTACTTTGAAATTTTATCAATTATAGAGTTGCAATTTTTAAACCAAAAGATCAGGTCTTACCTAGGTATTTATGTACTAATTAAAGATATAACAGCGTTTATTTGGACTGGTAATTTGTAATTGAAACAACACGTAATTAGCTACTCATCACCGAATCTACTAATTATTTGAATACAAAAACAGTAGAAAAGATGTGTGTTGAGTCCTCCCACGGGTTAAGTTTTGAATTCCGTTTAAAATGTTATTTGACGGGCTTCATTAGGATTCTGCTCTCCAGGGCAGTAAGGGCACTTCAGTCTAGTTAGGGAATGGTAAATAATTAGATTTATAATTTGGTATGTATAAGTAATTCACATTTACATCAATAGAGAAAAGTAGGAATTTTTATTTTACTTATTTCCTGAAGCCAATTTGTGAAGAGCATCACGAGAAATTACATGTCCACACGTTAGCCTCATTGGGGGATTGGATTCCGAAGCCTGTTGTCGTAGAATTGGGCAGGCAAAAACGGAGTGGTAATGAAATTCTTTTCCCAGGTCGATTTCGATCTAATACAAACAATTCACGAACACGTTAAGTACAAACAATTTAATTGGGTAGTAAGAATTATTCTTTTTTCTTCAGCTTACTGGGAGTTCGTCTTTTCCATTCCAAATACTGCTCACTTGACGGGCTTGCATCACTTGGCAGATGTTGAGAAGAGCAGGTAATGCGGTACACCCAGCTGAAAAGCTTTAAGGATCAAAAATTTATTTTAGAAATTAGGTAATAATTTATTATTTATTAATTTTTAAAAACATTTTACTGATAAACCGACTGAGCCATTGTGTTTAAATGGAGATACAATCTGTATTTTGTTTATTTGTAATATAATTATGGTGTTTTTTAAATACCGTCTTTGGTTACAGAATTCAAGTTGCAAGTAGTATAATTTGAATAGTTTTAGATAGATTACTTACCACACGGCTAATGGAGAGTCTACGGATAGCCCAAGTCGAGCACACGCATCTCTAGTAAACGTGTCCTGTATATCATCCCACAGTCCAGAATCGAAAAGGTAACCATAAGGAGAGTTTTCGATACCCCCCGGAACGTAAAGAAGGCATCCCATAAGAGTCTGAACCTCTAAAGAGAAAATCAAAAGTCAGTTTGTCTTTTTTTATTTGAAATTGTATTATAGTAGGTATAGTTACATTACTACAGCTTACCCTTTTCATGACGTTTAACAAATTGGTTAAAATTTTTACGGGCATATCCTATCGTTTCAGCCTGAGATACTAACCCTCCTTTTACCAAATTTAGAAACGCGAGTCGATGGAGTTTAAATTCAAGACTAGAACCTTGAGCTATTAAAGCGTCACGATTTTCTGTTGCCCACTGAAGAGCAGGATCCAGATCCAACAGTTTTAAGGCTTCCAATATACGATGTAGCTCAACGAATGGTTCCTTATATTGTAAATCAAGTTCTAACCCAGCTTCCTGTCAAATACCATAGAATTGCAAAGTTGTGGTCAACAACAGTTCATCTTTTAATTGACTTTTAGTATGACTTGATCAACCTACTTTACAAAGAGCATCTCCAATGTCTAACATCCCTTGACGATATAGATGTTGACATACAACTTGTGTAAGAATTCTTGACCTCTCTCCCGAAAACAAGCCATCCCGAGTTATACCACCAAAGTCTGGATTGAAGTTCTATAAAAATTCAAATTCAAAATTATTTCAACAAAAAAAAAGACAATTTTTGTTTGATTAATCCAAACTTTCTTAAGAGACAATAACTTTGAAACAGCAATGTCTGAATCACATTATTCTGAGTTAGAGGTACTGTACTTGAAACTTTCGATGCGGTCAAAAAATTTGCATATAGAGGTATAAGATTATGTCATACATATTAATGAAATTATCGTTAAATAAATAAGAAATAAGAATAGAAATAATAAACCATATAATTCTCGTACTCTATCAATAGCTTTTCCAACTTTAGACACACTGCTGTGTAAATCCCTGTGATCCGTTGCGACGCGACTAACTGTCTCTCTAACTTGAGCCACAGCGTCGCACAAGATAGTAGATTGGGTTTCACTAAGTTCATAGTCATCATCAACTGCAATAAAAAAAACATTCATGCGATTAAAACAACGATTAGCACGCGTTTTGAAAGTTAAGATATGTTTTGCGCCCATTTGCCATTTAGAGAATTTATAATGAATAAAAATATGCAGTTGATACAAGTGGGAGCGGGATTCGGTAAGGATCAAGACGTTTCACGTTTCCAACCTTTTTCAAACTCTTCTTTGAGACATGTTATGAATTCGATCTGCTTTTCAATAGTGAGATCGAAATGTTCTGAAATTCCACCAAATTTAGTGAGAACTTTCTCCAGCTCTCTATCCACCGCGTCACAGCTATCGGCCATCATCCTCAGACCTTTTATTTTGATTATGGATTAGAAACGGTAGAGGAAGTGCAAAGTGTCAGGTCAGCCTGAGCAGTGACCAGTCTCTGTCAACAATTAATATTTGATGTTCAATCAATGTTTAGTATTTCGTGTCGGATGTCAAATTTTGAATTTACAAGCAGTCAACAGTCAACAGTTCACAGTTCACTTTATTTCGCCGTATACAGCAATTAATTACGAACTAAACACCCTCAACGGTGGGGCCTAGCTTCCGTCGTCCGTCAAATCAAACCCGTGCCCGTAGCCAACTACAAACCCAAACTATGATCATAGTCTATAAATAAACTCAAAACTACAATTATTGTCGATGAGCGTAACAATTCCTAAGATGATTAAAGATGAGGAATTCTCTTGCCTTTGAATCTCCCCCCTTCCATCTCTAAAGCTTAATACCGTAGTTTCCTCTGCTGAATATATTCCCAAAACTTCGTATTATCCAACAACTCTGCTTTTTCTCTCTATTTAAGTCCCCAACTCCCATTTAGTTACAGGCATATTCATTGAGAAGGCCTATTATTATAGGCACAAGATATGCACTTTGTAAACATCGGGGCATGTTGAGATTTACAAGACATTTCCTATTTCCTATCTCTCCTGAAATAAAAATACCCGATCTTCCCTGAGCTGATCTCAAAAATTAGATCTCTAAATCGGTCATACTTTTAAAGGGCTTTTTAAGCAAGTGATAAAGAATTTTTTAAATGCATTTAGTTGAATAGCATAGAAGTTACAAAAAAGTCATTATTTTTCCAATATTTTAGAAAAACTACCATCCAACCAAGGAAAGTCGAATTAGATGGAAGGAGTAATGATTCAACTACATACTACACTGCGCTGCAGTGCAATGCAGACATTTTTGTTCTGTTTGACAGAAGACCAGTTTGTACAAGTAGCCCTATAGTAGAATACTAGCCGAATCGAAGAACTTGGATGTAGAAGGAAAAACCATTGTACTCAACGAAATCTGGAAGTCTGGAACTGTCGGATTCTATTCTGGAATAAAACGTTTCAATTCCCATCCTCTAGGACAATGTTGATAGTCAATAATATCTTATTGTCAATTAACATAAAAAATTAAATGATTATAGTTAGTTGCTAATTTTCTGTAATCTCCTTGCCCCATATAATCATATGAATTTGATTGACAAAGGTAGTCTTACACACCCTTACACGGACCTGATAAAATTGCCATAAAGCTGTATGAATTTTGAAATGCTTTTTAAATTCCTAACCGTCATTCATAAAATGCATATCTAGGAAAAGCGCTTTAAGAGTCTTAATTTGCACTTATAAACTCAGTATTTCATGAAGGTGTTTCTGAGTCCGATCCATGCAAACAGCATTTATTTAGTATTTACAAGTTTACCACGCTACACCTTAAATATTTCTCGATTTGAAACCCTTTCTTTGTCAGTATATACAAGGAAAAGGATATGGTATGGAATACGGATAGTCAGACTATCCAAAGTCCAAGTCCAAAGCTCCAACCAAATCCCAGAATCCATATTATGTCCAACAAATAGGAATGGGAATTTTAGGAAATGCAGAGAGAAGTAAACGGAAAGCAAGAAGCGAGAGGAGAGCGAAGATAATACCTTTTTATCAACTATCCGTATCCATTTATCCCTAATATTGAATATATAGTAATATAAAGGATATTTAGGGCAAAGAATCTCCTGGATGAAGCAAAACGACCAAAACCAATAAAGCCATCAGAGAATAAGAGGATATCTTGAAGCTGTAATCTGCATCAGTTCCGCCGTCGCGCGTCCTCTCCTAACCCAACTCTATCCTAATTCCTAAATAGCACTATATTATAGCACAAGTTTGAAATTGAATCCTTTTAGCCTCCTTACTTTTACTACCTGTACTGCTTAATTATAACTGCCGTTGGCAATCAACGCGTTGTTCCCAAACTCCCAGCTCTCCGTAAAACCATATATACCCTTTATATACCTGCCAAAGCAAGGAGAGGTAAGCGAGAGACTAAATGGTGTGAGATTTCCTCATAGAATCAAGAAAAACCATAGAAATTGCTTCCATTCATTCACCAGGACGACGAGCCGAGACGATCGAGAGCAGAGCATTACATAATACAATATCATCATCAGACAAGTACTTCTTCCATAAGATCTACAGTATTATTTTATTAACGTGTACAAGGGAACATCATCATGGATCCACTCGTACACAACACACATAGTAGTAAAATATTTCCGTCAGATTGATCCTTGCTGAAAAGCTGATATTATGCTCTCTGCTCCTGATGCGTTAGCTGTTGATGTTGTTGCACCTAAATGATTTTGTAAATACAGAAGAAGAGTCTATGAAAAGGAGTATATATCTTTTTTGATCCTTTTTTTCGGGGTTCAAAAAATTCAAGTCAAAGCCTCATCATAGCATGAAAGGAAGCGTGGATTGGTTGCCGAAGCGGCGTTAGTTTCAATGCCCTTCTCATCTTCATTGCTTCAGTCCGGAATCCGCTTCATCCGCCGCTTCTCAACGAGGGCTCTCCACAAATGGCAACGGAAGCGAGGGAAGACCTTCCACCCGCGTCCAGCCTACAGCGCGCTCTTCCTCCAACCTTATCAACAGCAGCCTTATTCACCTCTGCTAAATCCATCGATAAGGCACACACCACCTTAATTGATAAGCCATGCTCTTGGGCCCGTATACGAGTCAAAAATCTTCAAATCCTAAATTTCCTCGATGGAAGCTATGGACAGCCCCTCAAAAATCTAACCTCGCTTCCTTCCCTCTCTTCTCCCGTAATATTCCACATACATAGGTATAAAAAGTATAAAGTAAAATACTAAATACTATGCTGCTATATGCAGGCAAGTAGCTTAGTAGCTGTGCTATGCAGCTATGCTATGCTACTTGATCCTCGCAGCTCATAGTGTAGTATGTTCATAGTTGTTGGTCCTCAATTTCCATAAATCCTTCACCCTCTCCGCTTAACTACCACCTACCACCATCACATCACCATTCCCACTCTACTACAACCACGACACCCTCCCAATAGATCAGACGGATGGGACCACTTGCTACTTAAAAACGAATTTCCGGGCTTTGCAAATTCGGAAAAAACCGGGGGGTGGTTTCATCTATAGGCCCATCTAATCTTCTTCAAATTAAGACATTTCCGAAGATTTTCTGACCGCGCTGTGAGTTTTAATTCGTTTTTAAGCGACTGACCAAATTCGGTGCCCCTATCTCGACTGTAGGCAGACTGTTGGAGTGTCGGCAAATTGTCTATTCAAGTGTGTAGAACTTGCATTATGATTATTATGAAGAAGAGAGGAGAGCTAGAGAGAGAGAGAGAGAGCGAGGCTAAGGAAGGAGGCTTGTAGATAGTTTATAAAATTACTAGAGAGCTACTTACACACACACACACATACACACTACGGCTACAACATTGTGGACTTTTGGAGATAGCGAAAAATATTATTATTGTTACAACTACGGCTATCAGAGGATAGGAGCAGGAACGAGGGCTACTATTTTAAATACTGTAGGAATAATAAGTAATAATATTATGTGCAATGCTAAATAGTTGAACAATTTCAAATTTGAATCTGTAGCAGAGATTTTATATTTAAAATATTTATGTGATTCCGTGTGTGCATTGACTTTAGTATGTAGATCCTTCGTGACAAGTACACTGCTCCCGTTCTTCGGTTTTGTATATAAAAAACATAAAGTTTGAAGTTTGAAGTTCCTTCGAAGTTTGTTGAAGTTATTGTAAGTAATACTAATCAGTATTTCATGTGCATAGTTTATACAAATTCTTTTCGCCACTTTGACGAGGGAATTTATGGAATGGGAAATGTATAGCGACTGGCGATGTAGAGTGGAAAGTGTAGCAGGCGATTGTGTATTTACTAGCCTGCTTCACGCCAAAGGGTGTTAGAGCCTTCACACCTCACAGGAATTTAAAATAGTTGCATACAGCGTAAGGAAAATTGAGAATTAAAAGGCTTCATTTTGGGTTTATAAAAAAATAGAAAAGAGCCTAAAAGAGGTACTTTTCCCTTTTTGCTGTACTTTACGTTGACATGTCAAGTCAAATCAATCATGGTGTTTATTGATAAAGCCGAAAGAAGCGATAGCATCATCAATTTTAAATTGCAAACTGAATTTAATAAGGGTTTGATGTAGGTAAGCAGCAGCCAGAATTTTTATTTGGCAGTGAGTAGGGTCGTTGAATTTAAATTTCACATTTTCCATATAAATGTCAACAGTAGATTACAATTGGAATATAAATTAACTAACCGCTTACAGTCCAGTGGTGACAAGTAAGGCTTAATCGGGGCTTTATCTTGTAATAAGATCTAAAATATCGAGATAAAATTCTGTCAAAACTGTCAATAAATTGATATCAGATTCTTTGGATATGAAAAAAAGTCAAATCAAAGATATATCAAATCTCTTTTGCGATAATAAGAATGATTAGTAGCATTCAAGTAGAAATCGAGATTATGGATTGAAGTAAAGGTATTTCACAGCTCCAGCCCGAAAACCGAGGTTGGAGCTACCGGGAAATTTTTAGATTAAAATTGGGCGTATTGCCGGGAGTTTTTTTTCACCATAAGCCAAATGTTAAAAAGCTACAAGGAAGCAAACGGGTTTTACACGAGTTTTTCGCAATTATATTCATGTAAATTTAAGTTTGATGATGAATTCCAAACACATTTCATACATTTAACGTTCGATATTAGACATGCAGATGCAGAGTTATAAAATACCGCTTCTTTACAACTTGTACCAAAAAGTGTTCTCAATTGATTCACTGGACAGTGATTTTTTCCCACTTTTATCGAACATTTTTTGCACTTTAGTTTCTACTTGATATAATATGTAATAGCCTACCACCCTTGCTCGTATAAAATTATTAATCATTAAACATTCATGTTAGTGCTGAATCTATCGATGACACTTACTATGATCTACCGAGTATCCCAGAAAGTATAGAAAATAGGTTTCTAAGCAGAAAGATACAGTGTAATTCTGATAAATAAGTGTATCACCGTTTTTTTTACATCTCGTATCCGCGACGTTTCGCATTGGCTGATCAATTAATTAGAGTTTAAAGCAAGTTTTAGCTGATTTTTTTTTATACGGTAAAGCTAAGCCGGTAAACTAGCAATTGAAAGTCGCCGGTGAAAGTAGACATTAAGCAATTGTAAATCTGAATTTTAAAAGTATTTCAGGATATTCTAATTCATAAATAGGAAGATAAGGTGTACGAATTAGAGATATGACATTTTAATTTTTAAAAGATACCTCTAACGAGTAGCGAATTTAAGATTACATTTTAAGAAATCCAGTAAATGAGCCGCGCTGTCACCACCCAGCACCCACGTGTTTTAATGAATGAATACAATGCAAGGAGATTACTTTCTATTTAGTAGTTAGTTAATTATGTGTGGATTGAGTGTGAAAATGAAGTAATTAATTTGAAAGTTTAACAGTGCTGATGTTATGCTATCGTTTGTTAATTCCTATTTCATTAGTGTGATTTGGTTTTATTTTGCTTCTCAAAAGGGATGCGAGTGTGGTTCGGGATCAGTCTGTGGATAAATTCAGACCTCGGATGGACGGATCGAAGGTCAGAAGAAGTCAGCAATACAGAATAATAAAGGAAGGAGAAGGAAACCAGGTCATAGTTCAAGGGCTGCAGCATTTAATACTCACAACTGAATATAAAAAAGAGTGTAGTTCTTGTAGATAAAATCTGGAACTCTAGATGACCTCCGGCCTACAACATGTTCAATTTATAAGACACAATTTGAAATTAAATTGTGACGATCTCGTTCGTATGGAATCACCAGAGATTTACTAATCAATTAGTATAGTAGTGACTGAGTACTGATGAGAACTAGAACGATTATAAACGAAATTGTCGCTTTGTTACCCTATTCACAATGTCCTATCAAATTTCGTAAACGAATGAATGGTGACAAGGTTCATGGTTAATCATCCTTGCTAACTTCTCGCGCAGCAACGGATCTGGAAATTTGGATTCGTTTTTTTATTTCTACAAGCTGAATTCCATACTTGAACCGAAACTGGACAACGGGCTATCATACCACCCTTCTTGGGAAGCCCCTCAATTTATCCACGAAAGGTAGTTTGCCTCCTCGGGGTCATCTTATTTTTTTACCATCGAACTCAATTCTACGGTGATGTTTGATTGTTTCTTAGCCTCATATCATTTCCATGATGGGTTGTTATTAGTTTTGTTAAGCATGTGAGAATTCCTAAAAGCTAAGTTTTACGAATGGCATTGTTGCTGGTTAAAAAATGATATCTTTGACTGTTAATTTTGTTAGAATTACATTCTTCTTCTACATTTTTGATGGTAGAAAAAACTCATCAGCCGGTCAATCCAGATGATAAGATTATTCGGGTTACATTTAGTCTAATTTCCGAGTTTAAATTTAAAGGAACGCTGCGGCAGCTTAAAATCACATCGCTTGATTATTATAATGTTGTAAATATAAATTGATTTGTAACTGTTAATTCGACTTGCAATTAAACTAGCTTGCCGGAGCGGAGCGCGGTATACCCCATTCAACGCAACTGCTTATCATAGAGACGTTGGGGTTCCCTTATAGCAACGTGCAATGGTCGCTAGCTCTGTTTGAATTGGGTGTATAGCTTAGGAAATTTTCTCAACATTATTGTTTCCCTTCCTGTTCCTACACGAGTAGTGAGATTTTTGTTTAAGAAACGATAAAATATAGGCCTTATTAATGTGATGTTTCTTTAATATTTTGATTGATTTTTAAATTTAAATTTTTGTTAAGAGTGGATATTAAAGGCCAAACAGTTACAGTAATTTGAATTTAAATCGTAAGTTATTTACTTATTTAAAGAGTTAGTCTCAAAACGAGTAGAATTGAGAATCAATAAATAGAATTCTATTGATTTTCTTTATAGCATAGTCTGCCCGACTTTGGACTTTCTTTAAGCTTGCAAATAGAATTTTTTTCAAATGATTGTGACCCTTTTGTGGTCATTATTCAATAAATGGCTTAAATTACGGATAAAGTTCTAAAAGTTTATTTAGCATAGGATTAAAAGTAGGACATGCAGAATCTTATTATTTTTTACATAAAGCTCGAGTTTAAAGAGCCTTGGTTGTAAATTTCGAGTTGGAATGCGTTTAAAAGTCTGGATGATTGCTTACATTGAATAATCATGAGTCGTATTGTTTTACATTTTAAGGACGTTATCCTGTTAGTATTATATGGGCGAGGGAAACATGATCCTTGTAATAATCAAGTATCGTAGATAATGTGTACTGTAAACAAAGAATATATAAACAGTAATATGCACGTACTTCTTATTGCATTGCATGTGTAAAGAATGAATGAAATTGAAATCTGAATCTTAAAGCCTGACGCAATTTAAATTGGATTTTAGTAGTATCTTAATAAATGTAAACCTTTTGCAATGTATAAAAGGGCTCTGATTTAGCATAGCTGTCGAGGAACACGTAAACACTAAACATGCATATACGGTTTTATTTACATCTTAATTCTGAGTGAATTAGCTATCAGAATCTGATATCCGATATTTATTGTAATTGCCTCTTTAAAATTTTTGGCTTCGATTTTGAGAAGTCGATTTGAATAATAATGTACTTCAAAGTTAGTGGTCCATTTCTCAATAATTTGAATACGAAGATCAGGAATTAATACAATTGTACAACATGATATGCAGGTCATTCTGCTCGGGTGTGGGTGCTTATAAACTAGAAGTCTGTTGCTTCTTCGCTGGCCATCGCGTCGAATGAAGTTACTAAACGCCGAAAAAATGACAAAAAAGTGTGGGAGAATGAGATGAGGTGAGGGATGTACTTGTTTCTTGGAGAAAGCAGAGAGGGTCTCTAGTGGGGAGAAAGCAGTGGCTCCTTGATTTGAGTAAGCAGGTTGGTCAGTAGAGAGAAACTCTGCTAAATCGCAGAGAAATAGAGTTGGGAATGTTTAGATTGGAATAACTTTATGTATATTTTAGTGGAATGCGAAAATTGTATAAATCGGAAGGAGTTCTGTAAATTAATGGATGCGTTTTATGTATTTGCAGCTCAAAGCTGGAGCCACCAGAGTCTGGACTGGGAGCCTCTGGAGCCAGTAGCTTGTGGACCAAGTCGATCATTTCACCCAACACAACGGGAAGCGACCCCACGGGTGGGGGCAATAGGCCTTTCGCGGCCACCCCCAATAATCAAAGAACCTCTCCGTTCTCCGCCCCTGGAACCCCGAACGCCTACCAGGTACCTATGCCACAGACAAACGGAGCGTTATGATCTGACTTATCTGTACTTACGGATATGATGATGATGCAGGGAAGCGGAGGTGGGGGTTACCCTACAAGTGGCAGCGTTCCAGCGGCTGGGAGCCCCTTTACCCCTCAGGGGGGCGCAGCATCTGGAGGAGGACCCTCGACGCCCTGCCCACCCCCTCATTACGCCCATTCACCAGCGCCTTCCGGGTCCTCAACGCCAGTAGGATTTAACTCTCACGGTCCCCCTCCTGGACCCCCGGGGGGACCCTTTCCACCGTCAGGAATTTATAACGGGCCTAACTCAAACTATTTCAATAACTTTCCATCGAACAACGGACCGCCTCCAAGACCAAGAAATCAACCTTTTCCGCCCTACCCCAATCAAGGTCCATTCCCACCTGGGGGGCCAAATAATCCTAATTTTGGACCTTCACCCTTTCCAGGAGCCCATCCATTCCCACAACAAATTCAGTCAGGTATTTCTATGATTTACTATAATTCAATTATTCGCCGATTCAATAACATCGAGGTTTAATATCGAACAGTTTAAGTTTACATTATGTATTCATTGTTTTATCTAATTTGTATTAATTTACACTCGTTTTCTCTCACTCGTTAAGTTGTTTCCCATCAAAAACAAAAATGTGTCTTACAATTAGAGTTTTTAATCCGTCCATTTAAAATTTCGAATAGTTATCAGTCGTATGAAAAATGTTGAGAAATGACCTAGGCATGAAACTGACGCTTTACTTTTTGAAACACAGGACCTCATTTACCACCCGGACCCCCACAAAATTCGTCTGGGATGCCAGGACTTATGCCTGATAGATTACCTGATCATGGGTAAGAATTTCAATTTATTATGCTAATTTACGTCCTTTGAAAGGGCTATGCGTCGAACAAGCCATGTCAAACAAACTTTCGAAACCTAAAACCTGGAGAAAGCATTTTTTAATGCATATTTAAATATTAAGTGGTAGATTCATAAAAAACTGTTAGCATGCGGATAAAGCACATTGATTGACGTAAAATTCTGTGTTATGTGGTAATTTTTGAGGTATAGGGGTAGTCTTTAATAGGGCAACTTCAACTCCTTAGTGTAAGCAGATTTGCAGAGAAATTAAAGCTGGACTTTACTAAACTAGTAGTTGAATGGTAAAATTATAAACAATTAGAACCAGAGTGTTTGGTGAAAAAATTTAAAATAAATGAGAACAGAAATGAGATTCATTTGGTATTTAAAAGGCTAAAGCATGGCTAAAGTCAGAAGTCCTACGAATAAGGATCAAGGACTTGTATAGTTCAGAAATATGTTTTTCTACTGTCGCCATCGACACACTCCTGGTATCACCAAAGACAGGGAAGCCAACATGCCTTTGCCATGGGTGATAATCTGACAATGACAATATAGCCATGAGGCTGAAGTTTTTATAAAAGTAGGTTAGCTTGATTTGGAGATACTGGAATGGAATGCTTGGTTATCTAATAGAGCTCCCAGTGTTACATAAAGCTAGGGAGGTTATTAAAGTAGGGATGGGACCAATACTTTACACTGTACACCATTTAAATATATTGTACCGTGTACACGTTGACGGTGTAAGACAAGTTCATGTGTTTTACATCGCCGTAAAGAGAACGTTTGCATAAAATCCGTTGACGAACAAATAAAACCCATTGAATTTGAGAAACACACAACAATCATCGACGAAAATATAGGAATTCAATGTGAGAAGAAAGCGGATAAAAATCATCGACGAACATATAAAAGCGATTGAGAAACATAAAATCTTAACGGGGCATATAAAAATCATCGTAACCAAGAAAAAGCCACTACGGAGCATATGAAAAACCATTGAGGGACATATAAAAGCCATATTGAGGAGCATCAAAAAACCACTGAGGGCAACTAAAAATCCTTATGACACTAAAAAATATGCAAACATTATTGAATGAAATTCTGAAACCGGTCAGTTACACGGCAGTGCAGTGTTAAAATTTAAAAACAAAACTACCGTGCTGTGTACACGAGCGAACACGGCTTAAACTTGAAACTGTACAGGGTTGAGCCGTGCGTAAACGGCAACCGTACTGGAAAGACAGTGGCAAGTGGCAGAGCCAACGCCATGCAACATTAGCTTGTTTTCCGGTCATTAAAGAAATTGAACAATTGAAGCTGAGAATCTTTACCAAACGGGAGGAGTATTTTGTTTTATTATCCGACAATTAACCAAATATTTGAAGAGGCACGTGGAAAATTGGAGAAACAAATTGATTGGAATTTGACCTACCTCTTCGCGTATTCAATATTATTTTAATTATTTAGCTAAAACCGAAAAATCATTTCCATGCTAAGTTGGGCGTATCTAAATTCATCTTTACAGCGTTTTAAGTCATCCCGGTGAAAGCTAGGCTTACATTTCTTGCCAAAAAGCCATCTCAAGAAGTCTTTTTCAAGCTGTTTTTTATCTTTCTTGTAACACGTTTTGCGGGAGTTGAATTCATCACCTATCAAATTGACAGTCTCAATGCCCGCATTTTTGGTACCATCCCGGGAAAGAATTGGATGTCTGTCTGTCGGAGGAAATTTCGATTTTTCATTGAATTTCATGTTTGGGGTATGTACTTTGGGCCATGCAGCCATGCTGTCTTGTCATGATGATGTCTATATAATATTATCATGTGTATATGTAATGTACATCGGTGTTGGGAAGGAAAATGAAGCGAAAAAAGCAAATTGTGATTGTGACGAGTTGAGAATTCGTATACAAATATAACAGATATTCCTCCATCTCCATGTAGGATTTTTTTTAGGATGGCATGTGAGCGATATTCATAAATTGTACTATTTACATTACATTGTTATACACATTTATTACACTTTTGTCTATATCTCGAAAGTCCAAAACCTGCCTTTTGGCTCTCATAGTTAGTTCGTGTGAACTTGTCTGCAAGGTAGGACTTTGGAAATACGTTAATACGTACAAGTGCTATATACTAATGTCCTTCTACTCTCTCTTTAAGTTACTCCAGATACTCGGACTATCTATACGTTCTACACAATGATATTTTCCGAGAGTGGATTCTGGCTTTTTAAGTCGATGGATGGTACATGATGGAATATGGTGTAGTATGTAGTAGTGATGGGAAGGAAACACGTCCAAGAACACATGAACTATGGACGGATTTGTCAATTTCTAGCTATGCTATGCAATACTTTGCATGATTTTGGTTTCCAAGGCTTATTTCGTTACTTTGTGGGTTGTCCATTTTTCCACTCTACTCTTCTCTCGTATAGGGTATAGGGCTGTAGTGGTTTCTTGTGGAGAATTGATTTTATTTAGTCGTAATTTGTTGTTGGTATCTGGTCGGTCAAAGGATAAATGAGTACATCGCTGTTCGTCCATCTTCCATTTCCTCATTATTTTTAGAGTTTTTCAGGGCGTGGATTATTCAATGCAATGTTTTGTTGTTTAGGTGTGGAGGTCTAAGTCTTATAGTGGATTAAAATATAGACAAGCAGTCATGTATTTGACGGGTTTGGCTGGATTGTCGTTTTAGCGTATGATTTCATCTAAAAACAGGGTCTGAAAATCCATATTGGCCATACTTTACTTCGGTCTTACGATTTAAATTAAAAAAATATGAACATAATCATTTGTTGTTAAATTCTTGCGTTTGCTAAAAAGTGATACTGACGTATTTAACTTCTTGGAACGAAATGACCTCCACATGTCCCAATGTCCCTATAGTACAGCTAGTGTAATGCTTTTCATTCAAAGACCTGTTTCTAATATAAGCCGTCCAGGTTTTAAAAAGCTATTGCAGGTGAATCAAGAAAGGTGTTAAGAACGAAGACGAGAATGCGCGGGACAATTATGCTGTGATTCTACATTTTGTAATCCTTGCCAAATCGGCACTCGAGAGTCGAAAGTTGCGACGTAGTATTTGAAAACATGTTAATTTTCGATGAGAGTTGGAGTTGGCTCAGAATGACAGTATTATATTATTACTAGAAATGAACAGGTTGAAAATAGGAATGGAAGGGATAATTGGTCTTAAGACATTATCTCTCTGTGTAATATACATGGAACTGCAATATTAAACCAACACTGTATCTGTATTATAAATGCTGTTTGTGGATGAGTAGAAATGGAGCTATGCAAGATAGTATTTGTAAACGGCTTGGAAGAAACGAGGCCTGAAAGCAAAGCTCTACTACTCTCCTCGTTCCTCTGACAAGGTTGTTTTAAACGGTCTAGCTGTTGGTGGCTGAAGAAGAAAAAAATTCCATATCATCATCTCTACAATAATATATTTTGTATTTCTCTTTTAAACGTATATGCCTCTTATATATTATTTCATCATCATAATCATGAAGCCTTTTTTTCCCTCTCCGAAGATGAACTAGCCAAACTGAAAGAGACGAGAGCGAAAAAAAGAAGTAGGGGCCAATTGCTGTGGGAAGGGAAAAGTAAAAGTATTCTTCATATCCCGAATTTTTGCATATTGAATTTATTAGTAGTAGTAGTAGGAGTAGCATTAGCATAACTATGGAATAAGAGCGTGATACATGTCAATTAAGTACTAACTTAAGTAAGGTAGTTATTAGCTACAGCAGAAGGCCCTATATTCCAATTTAACATCAAAAGCAAAAGGGTTGCCTATGGTGTTTTAAATATGTCATTCATCACCGGAGTCATTGGCATGGGGAAAGAGGAGGCTAAAAGTATTGGGATTTTATGTTCTAGTAATTTCATATCATTCGGGTCCAAATCGAGGCTAAAAAAATGGGTATCGGAGCCTATTTATTGAAATTTTCGGCTATTCCTGTAGAGTGTATAGAGAAGCCGGGACGATGGCCGGGAATCGGGAGAAAAGGGCCTTTTGTCTGGAAACTTGTTGGTAGTGGTGGTGGTAAATAGCAAGTAGAAGCAGGTTCTTCTTTCTTGGAGCTTGTTGTTGATTTAGGCTGTTATTATTATTATTGTGTAATATCTGCTGGATTCGGGATGTGATGTGATGAGGCCGAGAAAGCCCGTCCTCGCTTTCCCTTTCCCAGTCCGTCGGATTTGAAGAACTGATTTAAAAAAGTCTGGGATCGGAGGATATTATGCCCGTGTATTTGTAAAAATCGATAAAATATCCCCTCCCCACACCCCCTTTTTAGGCCATTTCCTCGATCCATGGCCCATAGCACCACCATTCTACACACTACCACCACCGACACCGACCAACATCAGCCAACAAGCTCGGATTTTGAGGAGAATGACGGTTCTGTTCTTTCTGAGACTGCACTACTCACATGTATCTGCACACGGAGAGAGGTAGAATGTAGAAGGGCTACATACTACATAGGGACATCTATAGGATATGAAATATCTCCAACTACTACTATATACTTCTGTGTATATAAATCGCTAATGTATAGATGTATATTTATATGGAGATAAGGGAAATATTATAAGGTAGAGAAGGAACTGAACCTTGATATACTTCACGTTACACTGGATATTGGATTCTATTCTCTTCAGCTCCTTCCTAGTCCCTTCTCTCTCTGGCTCTCTCATAATAAATACTACGACTGAGTCGGATTTTGAGCGAGGGGCCACGGCTTCTTGTGCATAGACAACGGAGCGGAGAGAGCTCCATTTTTATAGAGGGTCCCTCACATTTTTGGGTAAACTTTTTTTCTACAAAGAGCCAAAATTTGATCAGAGAGAGCTGGGAAGAGTAAAGGAATGCTCTTCTCTGCCGAGAAGCTCTCTCGAGCCTTTTCTCACCAGAAAAAGAGAGATGCGATGGTGTGTGGTGGAAATGTTTTGTTCCTCTTCCTATTCTTGTGATGACTCGGAAAGTAGGTACGAGTAGGGTAGGAGTTGGTAAGTAGATCTGAAATCGGGATCCTAAACTTCGGCCCGATAGCCTTCTAGCTTCCTCGATATGATGACGATGTGTTGGCTTGACTTGACGGGGCATTGGGAGAGATTTGGCTATATTTAGCTAGAATCTAGAATCCAATGATGTTATTAGTGGATGATGGACAGAGTTGAGAGGGATTAGGATTAAGAGACTCGTCACTACTCCTGTAACTTGACCCTCTTCCGTCGGACAATTCACTCACCCTCGACTATTTATAGGGACAAAAACAATGTTATGTAACCCGAGCCGAGTCGGAGATGGTAATTGTTATGTCGAGGAATAGGGGATTTTTTTTGTTTTTTATTATTGTGAGGATTTGGGATTATCGGGTAGAGAAGTCCGAGAAATGGAGAGCTGGCTTTGGTGGTTGTTTTTGCTGGAGAGCCGGGTTTCCATACGCGTTTCTCCGACTTGTAGAGTGGGCTGACCATCCATTCATTGGTAATTAGTTGGGAGTGAGAGGCTGCTTTCACAGGGATAGAAGGCCGGTTGATGATATCGGATCCTGGTAATTAGAATAGATTTGGCTATCTATTTTGTATGGATGTCTAAACATGTCTATTAGACCCAGAGAGAGGATAGGACTGTGGTTGATGATGTTGATAGTTGGTCCAGAATCGGTTGTTCTCCTAGATAGAGAAGTCTACTTCATTGAGGTTTCCTTTCGGTTGATTCTGTAGTAAACTTGAGACTTGACTTTCTCTTTCCAGTTTAGTATTAGAAAGTGAATGATTTTATTGTTTTGTGGAATTGGTTTGGCTGGTGGATTTAGCCACAACAGGGGCTAGAGCATTAGATTTCGAAGAAAGCTGGAACGGGCCTTTGTATCCCTCATTGACTCATTGGTCCTGTAGCGCATAAGAGCTACAGCTATTAAGCTTCTTGATTGACAGTTTGAAAAAAAGATGCTTTCTCCGGTTTTATGTGAACTGCTGGAGAATGGAGGGAAGGAGGCTGATTTAGAGGGATATTATTAACCGAGTCAGCAGCTCAACCGACTCTCTCTCCTTTCTACTCATTAGCACGTGGTGGTTGCGTTGGGGTAGTTAGTGTACGCGGACCATAAGATTCCTGGGATATGAGGAGGATGACGAGGATGTATAAATATCCCGGCTCCTATGTCACTGATGTCAATTGTCTCTGTAACTGATATGTGTTGGGAGTAATTAGCGGTCGAGACTGGAGAGAGGAAGGGTTAGACTGGCTGGAGAAAGCAAAGGGGGGTAGCATTATATTACAACCGAGTGTGGAGTGGAGAAAGTCTGGATTTTTTTTGTTTTTCTTGATTTTTAGAGAGGTTATAGTTCATGTAAGATCATGTTATTTATAGCTATTAATTAAGGTGAGCAAAATGTTGTGCAAAAGTATAGATAAACATATCTACATGCCATACGATTTTTTACGTTTCGTAAGAGAGGCAATTGACATGTTTCAGTTAAAAAAATCTTTGTGCCTTAATTTTTAAAAGTTACAAATATGATGAAATCATATCGTCGTTACGAACGGACGACGTACAGTTAGTTTCCTTTTCTCATTGATTTTCGTACGGAGTCTAAGTATCTTTACGATTTCGACTATTTCGAGGTATGTACCATGTACGGTGGATTTTTCAAGAGAGAGCTTGAGTTGATCCCAGAGACTAGTTGTCTTCATCAGTGATCTCAAATCTCAGGTGTAGGGACCGACCCCGGGACTGTAGAGAGCCTCTCGGTCTCGGTTATGCTGGGTTGTCTTTGTCATATTGTTCGATCTGGCACTCTGCTGCACTACTGCATCAAGCATGGACATAGAGACTGTTTTACCCTGAAATCCTTTTGTCTGTCTGCCGGAGGAGCCTCTGACCCAGTTGTACTTCATAAAAGAAGACGTTGAATACAACAATGAAGGAGAATTCGGGACAAGGCAAAGGGAGCCGTTTTAAATATGAATTTGTTTTCCAGCTCATTGTTATTTTTATTTATGATAGAATTGTACGTATTTATTATGTATTTGACCTTCTTGAGCAGGTTTGAAGCAAATGCATTCATTCCCATAAACTGTATTTAGGGACAACGATTCCCTTTAGATGATGAATTTCCTGACGCCTTGTGATTCTGTAGCGTACTCATTCATTATAAATCGTGCTCAACCAGACTGTGTACATATAGATATTGTTCTGCATACCAACTATATACAAACCCGGTATTTGTCGCGGTCCGCGTCCGGTGTGATCTATAAACTAGTTTAAAGAGCTATTTCAAGACTGTAAACCGGCGTGCATTTCGGGTGCAATTTAATGGCAATTTTTTCTCGTGTTTTTTAAAATACTGTAGAACATTTATGAGCTCTTGTAGTACTCATTAAATGACACTTGATTATGTCATGCTAGAAATATTTTGCTAAAACAGAAAGAGATACTATTCTTACTAATTAGCAAGTATGCGGTACAGATACCCTGTAAATCATAAATGCAAAAGTTGGAAACGGTATTTATTTTAAAGCTCGATTATAGTTTATTGAATTGTTGCGATCTTCCGTAATATTGCATCCATCTGCATCTTACGCTGGTGTAGTATTTAAGCTAAACGTCCTACTGCATATTATTCATAACACTTTCGAAAATGCATATTTTAAATGAGGATAATGTAAAAGTAGAAGGGTTGCTCGAACATGTAAGACGAGGACGAGGCTGATGATTGTTAAAGATGAGATGGAAAACAACATGATCAAGTAGTAGTGTTGTTCTGTACTTTACCAAGCTCTGCTCTTGTACTTGTACTAGAGTGGTTATGCAAATGTAGGAAATAATATATTATAAGTTTATAAGGCTAAGGATATGCATAAAATAGGTACTACTGCTATCCTGGCTCTTTGATTCTCCTAATATCCATCCATCCTTCTTGCTCCATGTAAATAGGAGAAGGGGAAAAAGTCCTCGGCTGGTTGAATATTGGAACTGGAAGGTTCTACAAAACACGGGACACGGAGTTGAGGTTGAGATACCCGAGAAAGCTAGTAGTGCCGGTTTTTTCTTCATCCCATCGCATCTTTCCCCGATTCGGGCCGGGTTTGGGAAACATAATATCGGATAGGTTCCCTATATCCCCTCACACATAGATCCCTACATGATTATATGCCTATTATATATTATGATAAGGTAGTGCGGCTGTAGCTGTAGTCCGGCCGAACGGGTAGATCGTACATGTATTTATATTATATATGAAAGCGTATTGTGCCAGGCGGATGAGTGCCAGTGGCAACTACTAAAGTAGGATAGAGGATGCACGGTACGGCGAACCATTAGCATAGATATAGGCCTATGCTATGGCTCTAGTATATGCTACAGTACCGGGTTTGTTGTTGAGGAACCCCTAGTCTAAAATGGGGATTGGGTTTAAAGGGAAAGGATGTACTAATAAGAGAAGGATATATAAGCCTTGTAGCAGAGACTCTCTCTTTGGATGGAACTCTTCTTCCTCTTCCATGTGAAATTGGCTAAAATGTGCTCTCTGGCTTTTTCCCGTACATTTCCCCGTCCTATATGGGCTGGTGCTGGTGGTGGTGGTGGTGGTAGGATGATGATGATGATGATGAGGATCATAAGGGTCCTAGAAAGAAGAAGACACTCGTTTCCGTCTCCTTTCTCGGGAGAGAGAGCGAGAGAGAGTGGAAATCGTGAAGAAAGTACGGCGGGGACGTGGGAGGGAACGGGAGCTAAAGTCTCTCTTCTTGAGCCACCAAGAGTTCGTCAATAGTAATGAACAACCCCTACAGGAAATTTCAGTAATATTATCATTTGCCAATGTAACACAAGCGGGGAAGGTAGTCCAAGTCAGCTACGGTCCGATTTCCCACACTCCGATCCGAATTTAAGGGAAAGTTTCAAAAACAGCTTTTTCCTCTCCGTTTTTGTGATTGAGGAGGAAGATGGTCCTTTCTCCAAGGGAATTCAGAGAGAGAGCTTGTTCCGATTACACTACTACCACCACCACTTGCAAAGTCGTCCATGTCCGATGAAAGAGTGTGGAATTTTTTAATGGCCACGTGCGGTGACCCTACTTGTTTCCGTTACGATTATCCTCACTCTTGGAGTGGGTGGGATCCTACAGGTTGCTTATGATCCTATTCTGGGATAAATATAATAAAAATACATCTCGGTGATGAGGAATAATAAAATAATAAAATCTCCTCTTGTTACCGTTGTTGGGGTTTCCGAGCGATTGGGGGAACGGAGAGGTGTTTAGGATAATTGTGTTGTTGTTATTGAGACTCGTGATCCTGGATCGATATTTGAAACCTGACTCGTTGGATGCAGTCAGTGGACTTCTCGTATACATTACATATGCATAAGTAAATATGTATTATGACATTTTTGAGACGTAAGGAGGAAGAGTGAAAGTTTTGATTTTGAAAAGGATGACACATGTTATTAGTGACGAAGGCTCGTCTAGTGTCAGTGAGGAAAGGCGGACGTCCTTGATTCACAAGTTACTTGCTCCGTCTCAAGGAACTGGTACTTTCTCCGAGGTTTGGACAGTCCCTTGTGCAAGAACTCAGATTACTCCCTCATTAAAATCCGCTAAATCTCTCGTAATTCGGATGTAATTCGAGAGGGAGGGTGCATTCTTACTACTTACCTCGTCTTTCTCCAATTGGTGCTATAGTACAGTCCTGGGTCTGGACAGGAAAGGCGAGAGTAGAGGAGGTTTCACACGTGTACTCACACTTACTTTCACTTTTACACACCACTCGTCCTGGTTCCATCGTCGCGGATATTTTACTTCCCACGTTTGAAATCGAAGTCCATTCCATTTCTGGGGTCACCAAGGGTTGTGATTTCTGAAGCATCTCCAGAACGTGATAATACTGCTTTCCCGTAACTCTTTGTACCGGCCCGTCAGATCCTGCAGTGGTTTATGATAGAAATAGAATTACACTATTTTACCTCTCCTGTCCCTTTTATCGATTTTGGGTGAAAGGGAGCACGTAGTAGCCGGATAAGTTTTGGAGCATTCAGAAACTAGACATACAGTGAGTGAGTGATAGGATGAAGAAAGTAGGTGGATTGACTTTGTCGTCGTGACTAATATTTCTAAGGAACGAGGGATGCGTTGAGGTTGAGGTGGTCTGTGATTAATTTTTTGTGACTTGAATCTTTAAATCCATCACGACGGGTAAAAAACGGAATAGTCAAGCCAATCCTCCTCCGGAGCCGAAGAAGTTTTTCGATTTCAAGTCGGAGTTCTTGGGTGGAGTTGGAAGTGAAAAGATTGTTGACGGTGGCGGGCCGGCGGTTGTTGACCGGTGGGTCGAACAACCCCAGCCCCGCCCGCCACCATGTTCTTGTGCGTCCTGTTGTGCCAATGCGGACCCTTGGGGAGGGTGGCCTCCCCCTGGGGCACGACCCTGTGGCCCCTCACCCATGGGCCCAGGGGGGCCTGGACCTAACTCCATGCCTCCACAATCTCCAATGCAAAATGGACCACCGACCCTTATGGGACCTCCTGATCAGGGGCACCCTCCAAGAATCCCTCCACCTCTACCTTCGGGTCCTGGGCCTGGAGGGCCGGGGCCACGAGGCAATTCCGAGCAATATTATTGCGGTCCACCACCAGTCAATCATCCACCCGCTCCATATTATAGGTTGTTAAACAGGCTCATGAATATCTTGATGGGATTACTTTATTTATGTCTATAGTTTAAGCTTTTTTACTAATAGCGAGGGATGTAAAATTACTCCCATGGAAAGTTTGAGGATCACTGTATTGTGTTTCTCGCCGTTTTTAATAATTTCTAAATACCAGAACGAATTAGCATTAAAGCATGCATGCAAATATTTATACAAATTTTAAAAACTATCTGGACAGGAAGTGAGAACTAACTTCCTTTCAGCATTTTGTACAGGAAGATATAGATTAAAACTAAATATGGGAAATACGCAACTTGCAAATCAAGGTATATAGCAAATGGACATTTTTAAACGGTATCGCTGTTTACATATTTAAAATAATGTCATTTTGTTCAAGTCGTAGTTGTTTTCATTTGCATGTTTCGAAAAAAGTTTGGCGAAAATGTCTGACGACGCATAGAAAATGTATACTAAAAAGCAAAATGAAATGTAGTATTGTATGTTTTATTTTATATATAAGTGTACTAATTTTTTTTATTTCTCGGTTTTTGCAGACCTATGCCCATTCCAAGAAGAGCAGCCCCTTACTTTGGTCAACCCGACTACCGATTATATGAGCTGAATAAAAGATTACAACAGAGAACAGAAGATAGTGACAACTTGTGGTGGGATGCTTTTGCCACCGAATTTTTTGAAGACGATGCTACCTTGACTCTAACTTTTTGCCTAGAAGATGGTCTCAAGCGATACAGTAAGCCCGTTAAATGGATTTTATTGATTGTTAGATATCGCTAGGGGTTTTGCATATATTATTCTTTGAACGAGAAGTTAACCATGTTCATATACAAATTGAGACATTCATCATTATTGTAGTATAACCATTAACCATTGCCAGTATTTGTCTAAAGTCGGTCTGCAGCGAGTGCTACTATAAAATGGTTATGTCATGTCATTGATATAAAGGAATCCCATGCATTGAATAGTTTGCATGCACAAAAATACGACAGAATACTGGCAAGAGTTATGTATATGGAACATAATGTATTGATTAAGTTCTCCTTACTATAAATTACACATGAGCTCTGATCGATTTTTAGACGATTATTGTTGAAAACTAGGCCAGGCCGCCACAATTTTTTAATTGTGACAGACTGGGATCTGGGATATGTACAATGACAAGTATTTTTTATGAATTCTACACTTTTTCGATGTATGTAAATAAAAATGATTACATTTTGTTACAGCTATTGGAAGAACATTGATTCCACGATACTTTAGAAGTATATTTGATGGCGGAGTAACAGAATTGTCCTATAATTTAAGACATCCCAAGGAATCTTTCCACAATACCAGTATCACGCTAGATTGTGACCAATGTACAATGATTACAGTTCACGGTAAACCAATGTTCACTCAGGTATGCAAGCTCTTTTACTGGGATTTTAATTGGATCCTACAAAAGTTAATTCGGAATGGTAAAGGTTTACATGTAACTAAACTAATATTTTGTCGTTACCTATTACAGGTTTGCACGGAAGGTAGATTGATATTAGAATTTACTTTCGATGATTTGATGAGGATCAAATCTTGGCATTTCGCTGTGAGAACCGCTCGCGAGTTAGTTCCTAAAAGTGCTGTAGCCATGCATGCACAACAGCAAGACCCGGCCATGATAGAGCAACTCACCAAAAACATAACGCGACAAGGACTCACTAATTCTACTCTTAACTATCTAAGGGTATGTATTTTTCATTGAAATTTTCTACCTCTTACGTGTATACAATTCTTGTGGAACATTATTTAATTGCTTTGGTTTAATTAAATTCTAGCTTTGCGTTATTTTGGAACCCATGCAAGAACTTATGTCGAGGCATAAAGCGTATGCCTTATCCCCCAGAGATTGCTTGAAGACAACCCTATTCCAAAAATGGCAAAGAATGGTGGCTCCACCGGGTAAGACAGACGTTACTTTATAATGCGAGCTGGATATGAGATATTTTGTGTGAGAAAGTGACGTTAATTGAACCTGACTTTTTCTTCCTCCAATAAGTAGAAACGGCAAGACCCCAGTCCAAAAGAAGAAAACGTAAAGGTTCATCATCGAATTCAACTGGCAACGCAGCTCCCGGAAACCCTCCATCCGTAAACAAAAAGAGATCGCCCGGTCCAAGTTTTTCATTAGCATCTCAAGACGTAATGGTTGTAGGGGAGCCTTCATTAATGGGTGGCGAATTTGGAGATGAAGACGAGCGACTTATCACGAGGCTTGAAAATAGCCAATATGATTCAAATGCTGCATTGGACACTGAACCGTTTGGTGCCGATTCACCACTTCCGGGTGCAGGGGCGAACTCATGGCCTCCTGCACAAGATAGGCCACCTCATGGGAACACACCTACCTCTCAAGATAGCGATAAGAAATCCCCTGCAGTGAGCCAATAGAATGAAGTCATGTTTAAGATTTTTAAATGTCCTCGAATTAAGAGTAACAGACAAACAGTGAGCGGTTTCTGTGGTGTAAATTCTTAAATGACACTTACGTTACACCTGTGTGGGTCACAAATAAGCACTGCTTGGCAAGTGTTATCATCAGACGTATGTACTTCGTTAATTTCTACAGGTTCAAAAACTAGTTCCGAAAAATTCATATCCGTATTATGTTCACCTCTGTGGTGTATTTTTTACCAGTGAAATAATTTAATCGTCTCACCTGAGAATCTGAGAGTGCAAATATTTCTTTTGAATTCTTCTTAAAAAAATTAAGAGATGCACAACTTGAAGTTCGTGACCAAATTTTGGAGTTACAGATTCTACATCCATTTCTAAACGAAGATCCCTTCGATATTCGGTTAGTGGAAGTGGAGTGGGTTACAGGATTTGGTACCAAGTACATGCTTAGAGTGAGTGATGGGTCCTGCCGAAATATTTCCAAAACCTATTCATCTGTCTATTGACGCAACTTTCCAGTGTCTTGTTTCCGATATCAAATGACTACTGCTTAAATGCAGGGGATCGAAGATTTTATGATTGTCCGAAAATATTGTTGAACAAGAAGGAACTTCAAATTGGATGAAAATATTCGAGATCCATTTTCAAAACTCGAACTAGTGTCTGTGTCTTTGCACTTAAACTGAAGTATACTTTTGCACTCTGTGTGACACAAAACACATCTAGTTTTTCACTCATTTTAAGTACCATTGTAGTAGTCACTTTGCTATCTACTCATTATTACCTATTATTGTTATTATTTTATTATTATTTACGATTGCGAATCTACTTATCGAGCTACTTAATTGATGTGCAGTGTTGGTGCATTTTTGAATAATCATAATTTAAAGGATACGAAACTGTTTCTGTTTGTTTGTTACTGTCTTTATCAGATGAATCTATGAGCATGTTAAATTAGAGATCGTCACTCCGAGGGGTAATCATGCAAATGCAACTTGCTCCTAAAAATATAAAATGAGTGTATGGATGGTATAGCAGTTTATTGAGCCAGCTTCCTATTGTATGTTTGGCTCGATCGAACTCAAAAATATTGAAGACAAAGATGTTTGTGTATGAACTTAGAGAAATCAGAAGGAAAGGAATATTATTCTGTTACAATGTAAAGGTGATACAATTGCAGTATTTGTGAATTTGTAATGTTTTGATGTGCATAATCATAAGTATATATTCAATGAAAAGTGCATCTTTTTGAACCTGATATTTTGTAACGTTGTACTTTTTTAAATCTTTCATTAATCAGCACTGTGGTGCTAAGCCACCTTCCATAGTTCCGACCCGTCAGCATTAGGCTGATCCAATATACATAAAATATATAAAGTGAAAGTTATTTAGACTGGAAATGACTAGTTTTATTGTCAATGATCTGAGATACAAAGCTCCGCTAGTTGTTAGGTTGTATTCCAAAACCACATAATATTTTTAAAATATAGCAGGTATTGTGAAGAATTTAAAGGATAGTACTGTCTACTGTGTATCAATATATCAATGCTTATAATTTTTGAACGCCGCATCTTTTAGAATTATACAATCAGGTTTTTTTACAAATTGGAAGTTGACGTTTAATGTTGACATGAACAGAAAAATTTAAGTATTTAATTATACCACGAAAAAAATCAAAGTCATTGTCTTTAACTTTAAAAGCTCCCCATGTGAGAAGGACATCTAATTTGGATTGGAGTCCGACTTCTTGTGCTTAGGTTGCTCAGACAAGACTTAATGGACCGCCTCGATCGACAACCTTTCATTCCACGCTTCATTTTCTTTCGTGGACAGTTCCATAGCGGGCAATTTTCTGATGACAAAGGACGACACTTCTTCCCACGACGACGTTCCTGTTTTGCTTCAAGTCGTTCAGTTTGGACGGCTTGCCTTTGTTTCCGATCTAGTTTCCACATGTGAACGCGTTCGAGCCTTTTCAGCCGGTTTTGCAACCTGATTGAAGAAGCTCTGGATTTTTTTAGATTGATTCTTCGCTCGCAGTTAACGTTTTGTTCTTTCCAAACTTCAGTAAGGGGCCGTTTTCGAGGCGTTTGATTGTAATTTGGAGGGGTTCTAACCGGGATGAGCTGCCACTGCCAATATCTCTAAAATTGTTATTAATTTTTTTATTGAAATTCAGGGAATCCTCAATCATCGCAAAGTGTAACTAGATAAACCGTTGCAAACGCACATCGTAAAAGGGTGAAACCTCAAGAACAACACGTCAAAAATGTTTAACGTCGTTTGCTTACACGTTAGAGACGTTTTATTGAAGAATCTCACGTTTCCCCAACCATAGAGTGAATTTCTATACATCGCTGAAGAGCACTTGACAGTAGCTTTCCAACCACGTATTACATGTGTGAAGTTGTAATTTCAAAAAATGATGACCTTTGACCTCACCCCCAGGACCTTTTACCTACATGACCCCCGAACGAACTCAACCTCAGCAGGAAGGTCATAAATGGGTTTCCGAAAAAAGAATTTCGAAATATTTAACCGTTCGAGAGTTAGAGCACGAACGGACGGACGGACGGACGGACGGACGGACGGACGGTCAGAGTAAAGCCATTAAAGGGTTTCACCCTTTAATAAGTATTTAGGGAATAGAATAACTTGGCGTAAACAATACGAACCTCCCCTCTCGCTCCCATAATAGAAATCTGCCCCTCATTTTAAGGAACCTGCACTTTAAATTTGACTATATGCATACCCCACGAACTATTTGTTCAGTCCCCCCAAGGGCCATCCATTTGTAACTTTGTATGTTAATAAACTCCGTCTCGCCAGGCTTGTTTACGTTGCATGCTAAAACAAGTAAGGACCCACCAGCGCTGCGCGCTGCTTGCGTGCTCGAGAAGATTTTTCAGGTTTGGATGGAGTTACGAACACCCACAAATACAAAAGAAAGTTCTTAACCTACCTTAGTAGAATTGTGCCCAAATGTCATATCAGAATTCGTAACAGGTAAAACACCACCACTTTGAATCCAACTATCCATGTTGACTTGACGGAAACTGCCTTGTTTGGATTTCCAATCCTGACTATTCACGATTCAATACAAATATCCTATTTTTCTTGTGCCTTGAAGCGTGACACATTGACAGTCTCCTTTCACCTTTCCTCCGTTGTGGATGTAGATAGAAGAAATGAAAGCGTTTTTATTTTTTGACTTAATTGCCGAATTCCTGTAATTGATTCCGAATATCTATTGACTTGTCGGCACGACGGATTGCGAAGCTCCAATACTTGCAGTAATTGATATGCTTTCTGTATTTTCTGTTGATAGATCAATAATTCCTATTAAAATATGACACGACCCAATCCTATTCTAACTTTCAGGTAGCATCTTTCGAACAATTCCGGTAATTAAGTTTCCTGACATACTTATGACATGAATCAATTTCCAACAGGATTGCTTGACAATGAGCGTGGTTAGGCGTCGGAAAGTTTTTTCAGAAGAAAACAAGGAATTCATTGAAGGACAAAAACTAGATTTTGGCCAGCAATATCCTACATTATAAACCACACCAGGGGAATTTTTAAGAGTAATTGGATGAAAACATAAAAGATTATCATTCGTATTTGCATGTAAATTTCTTTCCAGTTAACAGTTTCAGCTCAACTTGGAACTTTTTGCCATTGAATGTGAATACCTTAATTTATTTTCATGCAAATTTCATGACAACTCCTTGGCCCATGCCATTTTCATAATAATTATTATGTAGTTGCTTTTAGCCAACATCAGGATTCCTAGTGCCAAGACACGGTTCGAGAAATAGGGAATGCAAACCCTTCAAAATCACAATTTCTTTCAGAAACCCTTTCATCTCACAAAAACCATTTACCCATATAAATATTAGCGATTATGCCCCTTCACCCTTCGGACGAAGTCTGTCAAGCAATTCTGATATTAAAACTAACTTTGTTTGTACTTACATAGTTATATGTCGCTTTCACTGATTACAGTTGAAAGTTTAAAACAAATCTCGATCTCGAACATGAAAACCCATGAATCCACGTCCATCCAGTCCAACGTCACCAGTCTATCAGCGTTGCCTGTTGAATGAGAACAATTTCTTCAGCTCCAGACTCCAGACGATATCCAAGTCTACGTTTATCCTTGGTCCAAAAGAGTGGTCAACTCCAACCTACAACCTACAAGTGTACAAGTGGTGGAAGGTAGGACAAGGCATCCTTGATCATCGGCCCTTCGATTCGAGAATCCTCCTAATGTCCTAATCAGTTCCGGCGGAAAGTCGTTGGAAAACGTTTGGAGAGTCAGGGACAGAAAAGAGATAAGAAAGCTAAAATGTAGAAGCTTATCTCTCTTCAACCTGCAAGACGGAAACCCAGTTCTTATCGCTGTTTGTTACTGATCTCTTTGTCTACCCATCCTGACATTCCTGACGCTGCATACCTATCATTTGCATTTACCATTGGCTGATTGGCCCTTGGGTTGGATTCCTCCCCTAAATATATTCAGTACCCGTAATACCCGTATGCGTATGCCGGTGCTCGGCTGCATCTCAATCTACCCCGAGGGACATAATATCCCCGGTATCAGATTTAACGGATATTTAGCATTCCGGTTCTCTATGGCTAAAAGAGTCTAAATGCTATCCTGTGATCCTGCCTGCCCAACTGAAACCGTGCATCATTGAGTGAGAATCCATAGATCAAGATTACGGATCGAGAAGGTGGAGGTGAAGGTGGCGGGCCCGCGAGGTAAATCAACCCTTTCAAATAGTCCTTGTTGTTGTTAGACAACTTTTGAGTCTTGTTGTCTTGTATATTTATAAAAAAGATGAACGAAGAAGAGCCGGATTATCGTTAATCGAGCTAGCAACTCTATACGGGAATCTTTGCTTAGGGGTAAGTCTTAGAAAAAGTACAGGTATTTTTTATCTACCTTTCCTAGTCTATATGAACTTATGCAGTACGAAGCAAATCCTTTTAATCCTTACCCGTTCAAGTTTGAAGTTGTTGGAAACTCAGGCCCAGTGTGTGTATAATAGCCGGCCAATGTAGGTACAAGTTTGAGCTTATAATATTGTTATTATGTTCAATAGACTAGATTGTCATTATTGTCTGCTCCTGAGAAGGCAAAAGGTACTCATTTGCATGTTTCTTATATGAATATATCTTGAGACAATATCAGTAGATCGGTCTATCACCACATTCAACATTCACCCACCACCACCACACGTCTCCTTACACTTTACATATGTTCATCCAAATGCTATATGATGTACATTGAATGTCTTATCTAAAGGTTTTGAATGTTGAATGTGAAATGTAAGGGTTGAGGTTGGATGTTATGATGTACTTGATAACTTGATGCTGGTGTGGTGGTGTAGCACAAATAAAGTGTAAAGGAAGGACTTGAGACGAAGAAGGTGAAATCTAATTCGTATTTGCTATACTTTGCTTAGGGTGAGGAAAAGGGATTAGAGGTTTTTCATAGGACATAGAATGCAGTTCTTCGTCTATAATGGCAATAATAATGGAACCTAAGATTGAAGATGGATATTTACTCTTTGCAATGGTCGAGTTGGTAAATTGAAAGGTGCTTCGTCGTTGGTACTTGTGACGACGGATATTGGAGAGCGAGAGAGATATAAAATACCTGTATAGAAACATTTTGTACTCTTGAAAAAACGTCTCCTGAATAGTCTTCTTGCTTGAGACTCGGCTTATTTTATGTTATAGAGCATTGAATTCGGAATTTGGAGCTATATAATAATATAATGGATAACGTGAGCTAGTTGAAGGTTGTTATAGTTCTTAGGCAGAGCTAGAGGTGGTTTGGTTTTTTGACAATTGAATCCTCTGTGAAATAGGAGGAATCTCTTGTGCCCTGGAGCTCTCCTGACTTAAGAATTTCAAGCTCCTCGGTGAGTCAAAGAACTCTGTTCTAGAATGAATTCCCGTCTATTTCCTATTAACTATTAACTGCTCCCCCTTCCACTCCCATACACTCATGTTCAACATGTAATTAACCATTTACTCTAATCTGATTTAATTTCACACATGCCAAACACCTACAACTATTATTCATCCGACTTATCATCATGTTAAATCCGTTGGGCCCAGTCCTGGTGGATTATCTTGATTTTTGTTCCGGAGACGGAGCCGTAGTATTTAGGACGATATTGGAATCCGTTCGTGTCCTCCGTCCTGTTCAGATCCAGACCATTATTGGCACATTGGCATCGCAGTAGAATGGCCGCTGCTGAATCAGAGGACCAAATGGTTTCAAAAATCGATAGTTTGTTGGTTCGGAAGTAGTTTTCAAGAGATTGAGATCGGAAACTAGGCTCAACTTTGAAGAAGTCTGTAGTTTGGAATAATAATAACATAATGTAATTGAAATAGTGAATAGACGTTCCAGGCAAAAAAGGAAAGGGATTTTGATCGGATTGTTGGGAATGTTATGGTGCGATAAAGAGTCTGTGTAAATTTGAGATTAGAGTGAGTAACGAGTAAGAAAGGTCTCGGTTGGGTAATTTGCAATTTCTGTTCTAAGTGACCGTGAAAATGGGCAATTACCCGTAATTGATAATAGGAGGAAGAATGATAAAGAAAAGTGTTCACACTTGTAATTTTTGAGAAGTGATACGATCTTTGGGATATAAAGTATTGTTGCGGCTTTTAAAAACCACATCTAATATCCTAATAATTCTAATGCGTTCGGTTCCTCTTCGCCCTGGGGGCTAATTTGTTTTGTTAAGTTGTGGATGAGCCTCTATTTAATTTCGGTAAGTAATGCATCATAATGATAACGAACTGTAATATTTGTGTACCAGTTTGAAGGTGATGGTTAATATAGAAGGATTCTATGAATTGATGATGTTGTAGGAAATAATAAGAGAATATTTATGTACATCATATAAATTAATACCTTGAAGTATTTCTAGTTAGGGTCTAGTTTGCCTATTAATATTTTGTCGTCCGTAGGTGGTTGATTAGGTTGATCAATGTGGATTCGATTCATTTCGAGGGGTTGTTTCATAAAATATATTCATTTTGTGGAATCATCCCCAACCATAATCATATTGTTGTCTGATAAAATAGTAAACAAGCAATTTGCAATTTATCAACAACAAAACGTCAAATGTGTTCATGCAATTTTGAATTTAATGAATGGATAAATTAATGACTTCAAAATTACTAAAAAAAACTAATTAAACCAACAAATGACAGGTGTTTTTGTATCGTGAACCAAGAGGATACACAAGTACTCGACCAAGTTGTTCAAGTCGTTTGTGAATGTCCTTCATCCTTTAATATTAGTTCTCACACAAATTAGGGCATGCATGCAAAAATCTATTTCACATTTACTCGAAGCTAGTTGTGATAGGACTCTACACGTCCATTTGTAACAATATAAATTGTAGCGTAGTATGTGCAAATTATATTATTATATACATATTATCTTTAATCATCCAGTTTTACGTACAGGCCCAGGTAATTTGTAAAAAAATCCAAAAGGTAAATTACGAATTTTCAAATCATGAATAATTACAATTTAATAGTTTAACATAATATCGAAATAGATAGTACTTGAACTTTTGTGAAATTTTAACAAGCATAATTATTCATAATATTTGAATTTATTATTCAAATATTATGAATAATTCTAAGATTAAGAATATGACTAAGATTATTTCTTAGTCTTTCTCATTTATGTTTTTGAAGCAGTCTTTGTAGAACTTCAAATTTGTTTTATTCTAAACCAATTACCAAAAGAACTGTGCATGTTAAAAGCCAAATAAATAGGGTAGGGCAAGGAAAGGCAAAGCAGAAATATTTGAGGTAGACCAAAGATTATAAAAGATCAAGCCAATTTAGTAGAAAAATGAAAGTAATAACAAATAGTTAGGTGGTTGACAATGTTTGAATTGATGCCTTTGAATTCATTAGCGTGACTAGTGTGTGTATGTAGTGAAAAAGACGTGTTCAGTCATCAGCAGTAATATCACGTAGGATGGCTATACAAATTGGATGATTTGTTGTCCTAGCTATCAGAACTTTATGTCTTAAGATTATAAATGTTGAAGTTTCTTGTTTTCATGCTTGTGTCATCTCGTTTTTTTGTGCAACTTTTAACTGTTGATGTTTCTTTGCACTTCAGATTTGCAACAGTTCTGCTCAGCTATCAAAGATGTATGGAGGAACACGAAGAAGCCACAAACTTCCGTCCCCGATTTGTAAAGAGAATCCTTGATATATGCAAAGGGGATTAATATAGTGATTTCAAACTTGGATTTCCGAGTAAACAATTTTAAAATTATTATCAACCCAATGGATCTGCCTAGTACCCCGTCACCAAATCCTGCACCGGCTGTCAGGAGACGGAAAAAGCGATCAACGCCAACCAGTAGCGTTCCAGGGTCTTCCTTAAGTGGTCTTATTAGGAATAGTATTCGAATCGTAGAATTATTACGGGGAAGCATGGGGTACGGATTCACAATTTCTGGACAGAAGCCCTGTCTTTTGAGATGTATCGTGGAAGGAAGTCCAGCGGAACGAGCCGGCCTGCGACCTGGAAATTGCCTTGTAGGAGTAAATGGAAAAGACGTTTCTCACTTAGCACACGACGACGTTGTCGCATTAATAGGAACTTGCACGGGATTGTTACGACTTCATGTAGCAGAATCGTATTTCAGTGAAAGTTCTGATGATGAATCTTTCCAAGTAATGCAACTTTCAATTAATATTCAGTTATTTTTAAATCTTTAATTAAAATAAAATATGGATTAATTATACGTTTAAATTTTCAAACAGATTAACCAAACTCGCCCAAAATATCATCATCGACCAAGGGCTGTAAGTAAAACAGCTCTGTCGAAAAAGGCAACTCAGTCGAGCAACGGAAGATCCACACAAGAGTCTCAAACGAGTGAAACCTCCTCAATGAAGCCAGTGAAATCCAATCAACGGAGTCCAGAACCTATCATACGAAACATATCCCCAACTTTACGCCGTTCGTCTTGGGATCCTTTAATGCCTTCCCCACGTCGAGCGTCGAAGCAACATTTTTTATTCGACGACGAGTCGCCGATTCCTGCCATTCCTTCTAGAAATCTTAAAGTTACTAATCCTAGCGTAGAAATGGTTCGGGTGTTTGCTCATCTCGATAATCCTAATACTAACCTTTCTAGCAAGGCAAAATTCGTCGCAGCTAGTACATCAGTTGAGTTTTCTGGAAATAACTGTGATCGGTTTAATACTCAAAGTAGTAGTGGAAGTAGTTCACGAGCAAATAATGCCATGAAAATATGCAATGGAAATCCAAGTCCAAGAAGTACCTCTAGGTTAGGAGCGGAAAGCGGAGACAAATTATCGTCAATATACCAAGCCGTGGTGGGCTATGTTGGGTCAATTGAATTGCCGGAAATCGAAGAAAGAAAGCGATTACAGGCTCTCTCAGCGTGTGTTAGAAGGCTTCGTGTCGAGAGACGGGTACGTTACACTTATAAAATAGCTTTAAATTAATCAATCTGATTAATTAATTATGTAAATTTTACCCTCAGTTTTTCTATAATCCTGTATATTTTTTCAGATGAGAAGTATCGTATTGCTCAGAATTCAAGCAAATGGGATTAGTTTATTCAGCTCAAGTCAAAACGTTCAAACTGAACCTCCTTTGGCATTCTACTCTTCCAGCATCATTTCATTTTGTGGAGCATACAGTGATGATCGACGATTTTTTGGACTTGTGACGTGTACCAGCCCTAACAAAAACTCCTCCTGTCATGTGTTTATGGTAGAACCCAAGCTCTTAAGCCACTTGGAGCATTTACGACGTGCACGATCGTTCGGAATTCAATGTTCCGTTCTTCCAGTGCCAAATAGTGGTCAGGTATTAGGACTACAAGAGTGTTCTGAATTCCCTGCAACTGCGGATCCAATTTTAAGCTCGATTCTGCAGCTGCATCGCCCTGGAGATGAACTTCTGGTACAGAGGTCACCAAGTGAAGCATCGACAAGACTTGAAAGTACAAACTCCAGCAATAGTGATTCTGGGATTGGATTTCGGGATGATAGCGACAGAAATAGTGCGCGGATTTATGACATCGTTGAGCCTGAACTGCTTTTTGATATTAAAAATATTCGTAGATCTCCAATACCGAGGCGTAAATATCCAGTATCTCACAAGAAAGGCAACATGCTTGTTTTGTCTCCTTGCCACTCATCTTCATCCGGCCGACAAAAGAAACTTGACTTACTGGAATCCTTGTCGAGGGAAATAGGATTTTCGAAACCGTTGAATTACTCATATAACGATCGGAAAACGGATTATGAGAAGCTGTCGGAGTTTGAATCAGATCCACATTCATTACGCGAGATCTTGTGCAGCGAAAAATCATGCATCAATTCCATAGCCGATCGAAGAAGCTCGAGGCATCATCCAACAGATAGATTAAGTCTCAGTTCATTTAATCAACCAAATGTACCACCTCATCATATTGAAGTGTCAGTATTGGTGACTCCACCACGAGTTCGAGAAAAACGATCCAGTATGGAGCAAATGACACCTATCTCACCTGGACATTCCGATCGTGACAGCAATGTTCGAGTATCGTTATCAAGAATTGGGACAAGAAGTTTGGACAACTTGTGTTCACCTGAAATATTTGTGGAACCAAATTTAGAACCTAAGGGAACCATTGGGTTATCAACTCCGGCTTTGAATCAGGTATTTAATTTATGAATTTGTTCTCTCTCATCACTCATCAATCTCATCTATAGAGATGTCTATATAATTATCTCGTTTAACTTCTTTGATTTTTCGTATCAAATCGAATACCATGTTTGTCTTCTGTCCTGTCACATTTATTTTTGTATGTATAAAAGAAAAGTAGATTACATTTTCCTGGACTTAAAAGTGTACAATTACTGTTATGTGTATGTACACAATTATCACAAAGAAATATAAGAAATGCCTAGAAGCTTAAACGGTCCATGGATGGTTAATATGATTAACATGATTATGGATGTGTCCTACTGCGGAAATGCGGAAGAAAAAGAAAGAAAGGAGTAGATCCTAAAAATGCTTATGAAATACAGAAATTTTATAGCTAGAGTCGGAAGAACGCATTTTTAACAGCAAAGATGGTTATAGAAGACGGCATGGTTATCAATTAAAAAAACGATTTACACTACAACTGCTTTGGTTTGTTCTATTGCTCTGGATACAGAATGCTTGGGATGTATAAATGTATATCAAAAATATAAAGTGAACATTCCTTTACTTCCTTTAGTTTAGTTCAGTTAGTCACACACAGTCATAAATAAATACATACACATAAATAGTAATTTTTTTCTCGGAATATGAATATGAATGATCTGTTTTTTATTATTTAAATTTAAATTTAAAGGGATTAAGGGATATAATATGATATTTCCCAATGAATTAAAATAACAGGCCATAATGCTACTATAATTCCCATTTCCTGTAGAGTCAGAGTCCCTATTTTGGACTATTACTGATGACCATTAATTATGATGCCATTGTGGTACATAGAAGGTCCTTCTAAGAAGGATAGATTATAATATATAAATATTACAACTAGCAAATTTATAGCTAGTTATAAATCAGAAAGGGGTAATGATAAGAAACCAATTAATCCCCACGAAATGGCTAACTAGCTGTCATTCTTGGGGATGAAGTGTAAAAGTTATTTCATTAGACCTGTTACATGTCTCTGAATATGTGCTTTGTCTTATCTGCTTTTGTTATAATTAATGGTGCTGTTGTTAAATTTAAAATCCTGAGCAATTATTACGTGCCAACAAACTACTATTATATGTATGTACTATACTATATGTATTTTCACTACATTTTATCTAGGAGGTTTGCATTGCAAGCAATTTTAAACTGAATATGCAGACAATGCAACGAGACGGAATAATCTGAACGCAACGCAATGGAGTCTTTAATGATAAGGATTTAACATTTAACCAGCCCAATCAGGAATCAATAATAATAGTAGTATGTAGTTATGCTTCAATTCACTCTTAATTATTATGGCACATAGTAAAATATATAACAGCTTTACAGAAAATAGCATAATAATAATACAACAGAACCGCACATAATTTATACTTGGAAAGTTTAATAATATTTATTAGTAATTAATACTATATAAATCTACCATTCTCTCTGTGCTCTGTAAGACTGTAAAACAGAGGAATCATATTTATCCCTCTTTAAAACCTGCCAGCAGTTCAGTTTCGGTTAGGAATGCTGCAATTTTCTTCAGATAAGCTAAGTATTAATTTTGATTACCAATTTCAAATATTCAAGTAATAATATTCAAATTATGTATTGGATATTAGATGAACATGGGAGTGCCGAGCGATTCCAATTATAATCTGTTTACCTGTCCTTTTTAATTTCATTTTAAGGAGAACTAGTGAATGATTTTTAGTATCTAGTGACTAGCGTCATACGTATTAATAATCATAATACTTGGCTACTTAAGACCAGGCAATACACTATGAATTTATGATTATGACCAACATTATGACACAGGCCTTTTCTGGATAAAATTTTATTTGAATCGAGATGTGTGTCTTCGTAGGAAAACCTCAGGAAAGTTGTGTTTATCAAAACAGTTGCAACGATACGGTGTATTAAGTTCCGATTCTTGATTTCCCTTGAAATTCATTAGCTACAAAAATTATAATTTTTATTGCATGCAAATGTAAATTCGCTTCAACCATGAATACATTAATCCGAAATCTGGCGAGACTGATCCTTAAAAGCTCTGTAGTAATCACGAGCAAAGCAAACCATTGCTGAATACCGTAATATTATTACAGGGATTTCAGCTTTTAATCTGTCTATGCATTTAAGTTGTAATGTGTCCGTTGAAACGTGATCCAGTTTTTTGTGATAGTAAACAATATATTGAGATATTTCATCTATTGCCAATTCTGTTAGTTCAATTGGTTCGAAGTGCAAGCCTTTGACTGAGCCTTCGCAAGCTTCGTGAAAAATCAAGTCAATCAAGATTTCAAAGTGATTCACGATCAAATGATCGTTGTTATCTTAGCTCAGTTACCGGTTAGTTTACCGATCTGCTGAAGACATTAAATAATTTACAAAGATTACGTTGACATTTCACATTTGACATCCGCGAATTTCTCAATTTACATAATCCTAAATTCTTAAATGAATAGAATAAAAGAGGTTATGTATTGTCGGCAGTACACAATACTAGGGGCCTTGCTACTTTTCCAAATTTCTTGCTCGATTCATATGAGATTACTGAGATTAGTTGTCTATTAAGGTTGTGTGTAATACGATATTTAGTTGGGTTGAAATGTGTGTCTGGTTGAAAGAGGAAATCTGACCACATTTTGACTCCTTGTTTCAGACAAACTTGACTGTGGAGAAGGAATTTAGTTTGACATTATTATTAAGTAAATTGACTTCTGGTGTACTTAGATAGCTAGATAAGATAATATTGAAAAGAAATAAATTCAGATTATTTGTCTAGTCTCCGAAAGAGTACATTCTTAGTATTCGTATATAATTTTCTATATCTTGTGTTCTACAGGAATCCATCAAAAGTGATGCTGGTGAAGATTTCTGGGAGTTCAAAGTCCCTCAACCTCCAAAGCCTAGGATGGAAGTAAATCGTGTGGAACTGTGGGCTGAAAGTATTGAAAAACTTCTTGGAGATTCGTCTGGACTAGACGTGTTCACGGTATGTAAACTATTTAGATTTTTTAATTCAATAAGTCAAAGTCGCAAATCGAATGTATGGACCATTACTACAAGATATTGTTTTTCATATCCAATTTCTTGGGATTTCTTGGTTGATTTAGTCATACAGACCATAGATAGCTTGAAGGAATAATAATTTATGTTGAACTTGATTGTCAGGAATTTCTTCAACACGAGTTCGCCGCTGAAAACATTCTCTTCTACAATGCTTGTCTACGGTTCAAGGAAGCATTTGCAAACCTCACTCAATCGCAAAGAATTTCTATGGCATCCACGATGTTTCAAAGATATCTTCAGAATGGAGCAACGGACCCTGTAAATGTTGACTTTCAGGTTTGTACAATGTGACGTAATTATTTTGTTGTACCCATTTATTCCTGATATGGATTTAAGTAATTTTCAATGTTTGGTGACAATTTCTGTAGGCTCGATGTCAAGTTGAAAAATTGCTACCACAGCCAACGGCAGAAATTTTTGACCTTCCGCTATCGCAAGTGTTTAACTTGTTGAAATTCGATTGCTACCCAAGGTTTCTTCGATCTGAAATGTATCGAGATTACTCCACTGGAGTAACACCATTGCCCCAATGTGGGGATGCAACTGATTCCGATCAAGATTCTGTAAAGTCGCATAAGCTTCACCAGGATGGGCGACGCCGTTCTCTGCTACCTTGGAACATTAGAAATAGGTCTAAAAAATCTTCAAAAAACAAGGTACTGGACATGCAAGAAATTGAATACTGCTGGTGTTGAATATGCGTTTGCACTGGGAAATACTGCATTGTTGCCTTACTCAGCAATGCGGCGGATACAGTGCAGAAATTAAATCAGTTGTTGTATTTTCTTGTTCTTTATTTCTAAAAAACAAAGTTTTGTGCAACTGAACACTATAACTTTTTAATATAGGTAAACTAATTTTATACAATTCCTCGATCTCGATTGTCTGATCTATATTTTGAATTCCATTTTAGGCCGGTGATTGTGATGGGTTAAATTCCGACATCTCGTTTATACAAAGAACAGCAATGAATCAAAAGGTAATTTTTTAACTGTAAGATTGGATCATTACGTTGCGTTCAAAATTTAAACTTTATATTACTTGATAGCCTGATAGTTCAGATACGGATGACGGTAGCCGAAGGGAGAGTTTTAAACTTTGCAGAGTAATTCTTCCTGACAATTCCACTACTGTTCTACCCTGCAAGCCTGGAGAAACATTGTCTATTGTCATCCAGAGGATATTGGAGAAGCGTGAGTTTCATTACTCTGCGTTTGAAGTTATTTCAGTTCCTACAGGAAAGGTAATTTGTTGGCAAAACTACAAAGCAATACTAACGCTCTAACCGAACGTCCCAATATTCAAACTTTATATTTGCCTTTTTTCACTAGGCCATTGATCTTACACAAGAAGTTACAGAAATGACAGCAAGGGAAATAAGAGTGAGTTTTTTTTTAAATTTGATGTCTGAGTTTTTAGATCTAAATTGTCTGTTGATGATTAAAATATATACCTAATTCTGTAATTGTAGGTCGAGCCTAGAGCTTTTGTTGGAATCGAGCTACCTCGAGGATGGAGAGTTGGAGTACGGGCAAACCCAAATAGAAAAGTTGCGGAAGTTCTAAAACCTATCCTCTCGCAGCATTCTCTCAAACTAGACGCTGTCAGTGTATATGACGTAAGAATTTTCTCATCATTCTACACAGCATTTTATTTTTTATGTACAACAAAACAAAAACCGTTGGATTCAAATGTTATGTTTTGAAGATTGAAACCGGTGAACTTGTCGATGCCAAATGGCCTATGGGAAGAGTTGATGGTCATAACCTTCATGTAAAAATTAAAGGTAAATTATTTTTATATTCAAGCGCTATATTGTCCAGTCCTCCTTTTGTATTTAACTAAGATTCTATTTGTAGATTTCAAATTGGAAGAGATAACAAATAACGTTCAAGAGGGAGCCCAATATGACACAGCTTATTTGGACGATGATGAAGTTTCTACCAAGGTCGGTACCGCCTCCTAATCATATTTTTTTAACTAGTTGTTCTTGGCCCTGCATGATTAAGTATATTAGATATTTTGATGTACTTGTTTTAATGATTTTCAATGTTTCTATAGACTGGTTCAAGCCACAGTTCGAGCGTTTTCCGTGGTTTTCTAAGGAGAAGTTCAAAGAAGTACAAACGGAAGGGAAAAAATCAAAATACCGGTAATATTTTAGGTTCACAATTTTAATATCGTAATCATTGCATTGCGTTACTAATGGGGTTGTACACGTTCTTCTTTTTTTATTGTTATGAATTTCTTTTCATTCAGATAAATGTTCAAATGAAAGCAGTTCGACAGTAAGTCAAGATCAAACAGGTGTAGAACAAGTCAAAACAAAGTCCGGAACATCCCCTGTATCAGACGACGAGAATTGCAACCCCGTACTTCCGTTAAGATTCAAAACTCCGTTTACCCCAACCCCCGATTCACCTCTCAGCTTAGTTTCCTCTGAATTAAGTCTTGCAGAAAATTCAAGAAACAGAAAGCCAATTTACATTGCACAATCAATTGAAAAGTCCGAGTCATGATTATTTATGAAATTAGTTCTCTAAATTATGTCTCTAGTTTTACGAAATAGATATTTCTGTTATTTTAGACAAATACAAGAATTTTTAAACATCGTATTCGCTGTCCTCGTAGAAGAGTCCGTCTAAACCACGGATAAGTATTTCCAATTTTTAACGTTACACGTTTACAATTAGTATCAGATATCAGATTGACAAACATGTATGCTACTAGAGCCTTGCCAAGAGCTTTCCTTCAATCGTTGTTTTTATTTTAGAACAAAGTATAAAATATATGGATTTTTATGCGGATAAAGTTTTGTGATGTAGGTACGTTTTTAAATCCATGATTTAGTCAAACCGTTGAAAAAATGCATCACCAATATAATTGCAGGAATTAAAACCACCAAATCCAATAAGGCTTAAACTTATCTTTATCTTCATAAAACAAAAGCTGATGGATAAACGGATTAAAAGTTATTCGACTCATTTGATTTTGTATATAGACACACACTTCCTATTGCGATTTACAATTATAGTATTAGAGGAATCGGAATAATTACCAAGAAGGCTCCAGCATGACATTAGTAAAAGTCCGGATTAAGTTGTTGGTAGATTCGACCACAGTGAATGCCTTTGTGTCACAACATTTCTATAGCATTGAATTTGGAAGCATAACAATGTCACGAAGTCACGATACCAATGTCGTCACATATAAACACTCTCTGCGATGTGTTTAACCTTAGCCTGCAATTTTTTTTATATCAATCGAATGCGGATGGGATGAATGAAATCCTACCAAAGTGGCTAAACTAAAGATTGAGAATGAGAATAGAATTTAACAATTGATTTTAAGTTTGTAAATGTCATTTAACTCACAAGGGAATGTGAATGCAAATAAAGCATGATAATCAGTATCTGTGCACATTGTAGTCTGGGCTTAAGACCGTCGCAATTTCGTAATTATCAAATCGTTCTATAAAAGTGCATTTGCTGTATTTACTATATTTATGTCTGTTAATCAGATGAGAAAGTTGCTATATTTGTTGAGAATAAAATATGTTCATGAAGTGAATATCCAATTTAACCAAACACCAATGCAAATTCGTATCATTCTTGATTCTACATCATTTCATTTGCCCGGAATAAATCAAAACTCTCATAACAAGGATATGCAAATTTTGATAATAATCACCTTAAATGGTTTTAACTCTACGAAATGCCGTTTAAAAGTAGTAGTACATAGTATCTACTTGCATATCATACATCGTACATGCATAGTCGATACTTGACAATTTGATAAGTCAATCTAGTTTCTACATAATAACACACCCCACAAACAAACACACCTTGATATTATATGAATTAATGAACTTCTGACCGTCGCCAGTCCAAGAATAATAAATTAAAAACTATATTGGTTGAAGACATTTCACCCGTCATATGATATAACGGTATTTGTTTTATTCAACTTGGTATTTTTATGATTTGAATAAAAACGCTTTCGACGGAAAACTACATATTTCGATAAAATAGTTAAATACATTATTGTACTTTATTTTTTAAATATGTCCGTCTGCACTCACGAGAAAAAGAAAAAATATTAATTGCAGACGATTTAGTTCTTCGAATCCAGTCATAAACCGAATCCATAAATTGTATATGCAGTTTTATTTACAATATCTTGAATTATCATTAAAAACGTCATCAGTAATATCATAATATAATAATTTAATTTCCATCACATTCGGCGGAGTCTATCAACGTACGACGGAATTTCTTATTAGTTATTTTCATTTAAAAACCAAAATGTAATTTTACTGCCGATGTAGTATATGTCATTCCTTTTACGTGATAATTGATTGTAAACGGCACACTAACAACGTACTTAAACCAGTCTTATCCAATAAATATGCCATATCATATCTAAACCCGATTTAGGTAGAATTAGAAGGTTTTACCAGAGGTCAATTCTTCAGAGTTTAACTTGCTCAGTTTTCAATAGCATAGGAATTTGATGATATTAGCTATACGAACGTAAAATATGAAAAACCCGAATCATTCGTTTAGAAAAACAGTTGAAATTTAACAGATTGTTTTTTTGTTTTTTTTTTTACTAAAATACGCGAAAGAAGCTCAGTTGTTACAGTTTAAGTTGTTATATTACCGAATCTCGGATCACTGGAGAGTTATTTTATAATAATACATTTTTGTAGTAGCCTTCGTGTTCCTCAGAGTTTTACAACATTAGTGGATGACATGACATGATTAAAAGTTTCCGAGCTTTCGTTAAGACCGCGGCTGTTCATTTAGGATGGTAATTTCGATCTGAAATTTACAAATTCGAATTGGTCATCTATGCACCCTTAATGGGAGATTGGTTATGGTTATTGTTCAATCGATTATTTGTACTTACACATCTAAGTCCTCTTTCAACAGGGTCGGTTATGCAGACATAATTTGGCAGATAGACCCGAGTATTTTGTTCCGCTATAAATCTTGAGATCCGTTTTAAGCACTAAATATTAAAATACAATTTTGAATGTAGATGACAGATTTTGATCTTTGATTTCATTCGGGATTTGTCCAGAGATAAATACCAACCTTTTCATATTTAGAATCTTTACAAATCCAAATAAGATTTGCTGTCATGAATCCCAAACATGATTCACAAAACGTAGCACAGTCAAACGTTTCGGCCTCTTCAAACATTGCATTGACCTCTTTCATGGTATCATCAAAGACTTTTGGATCAATCTAAAAACATCAATACATTAGAGCTTAATCTGAAAATGAAATGACTCCATTGGTAATTGGTACAATAAATCAACTCACTCGTCCATTGAGTTCCGGAGGAAAGTCGGTGTGAAATCTGATGGCCACTCCTAGTCGATAATCTCGGTGCAGAAACGCTCGTTGATGCGTGCTAACTCCATTTGTAACTTGAGAGCCCTGTCGACTTATATCACCTTGGGCATGATTAATTGTACCTCCACTTTGCGGTATTCGGGACATCTTTCCTTGACATTTGATTACTGCTGAGCTAAAGAAATAAAAATACAATTTGTTAAAAGTTGTTCTAAAATTCAAAATTTGAAACTAGAAACTAAAAACTCCATTACTCCAAGTCATAATTACTTGAATAAAAACAACCGTTTTACGATTTCCGATAGACCTTCAACCTTTAAGCTACCTTGACTGTCGTACACGTTACCATTTGACATTTAAGGCCGGCTTTATTTGGGCTGTCATGTTCCGAATTTTCGAGTACAACACAACAACAATTGCAAAATGTAAAATAAATATAAAGCGGTAAAATGTGAAATGAAACGATACGAATTGGAAATTTCATGTTCATTTCATATTTCTATAAATGTGAAATGCATTTTATAATTCGTTTCTCGTCTATATTAACGAAATACATTGAACAACACACAGTAGTCAGTACCAGTGCAATAGTGAATAGTATGTAGTAGGATGATTAATTTCGCAAACCCCCCCACCCTTACCCTTTGTTCATTGTTATTGAGATCACGAGTACGACCACACCTCTCTTCGTACTATTTTGTAACAAATGGAAATTTCCAATTTCCGAAGCTTTTCACTTAGTGAATGAAGTTTTATATTTTACTTTGTACTTTGTGCTTTGTATTTGATATTGTGTATTGTGCTTGTGACTACTGTTCGGATGTCGGATGTCGGACTTCCAAAATTATATGCTGAAGCTGAATGTAAAATGTAAAAGTTCAACATACATGCAACAGGAAGTGTGAAGTGCATGAAAAATCCAGGTAGTCTCTCTTCTATTTTGTATTTCCACTTTCTTTATGCTTTATTTATAGTAAATTATGAATTAGTCAAAGTACAAAGTATGAAACGTATCAACAGTCGAATGTCGGACGGAAGTTATGAATTACAATTGTACAAATTATGTTGTATGTGCAATGTCAAATGTGTACTTTTTACTTACCCGAACCCACCGTAAATGTTGAATGTGAAACGGTGAACTGAACGGTGAATGAATGGCAAATGGTGACTTCTTGTCGTAATCAATTACAAATTACAGCATACAGACAGACGGACTGCACTGAAAACTGTATTGAATTGTGAATTGCTAATTTTGAATTTGCTATTCACAATGCACAAGAATTTAAATCAATACTTAAATATCATAACAAAGAATTTATGAGCTGATATAATCGATTATTAATCGCACATCCCATCTCCCATCGGAGTATCGGAGAGGAATGATAAATGAATTGTGAATTTGGAATTAATAAATTTAGTGAGTGGTATTCTTCGACCTTCCCATCTCAAATCTCTCTTCCCAACAGAAGAGAACGAAATTGGAATGAGAACGAGAACAGTAAAATATTCCCAATAATCCGACTTTTTGGAATGAAATGTTTGGATCAAGTTGGATGTTGAGAATGCCGGAGTCAGGGTACCTGAATTACTTGTCGTCACGAGAGGTAGCGTCATGTGTCATGTATACAATTCTGATGTCTGAACAAAAATTATGTCAATTCAATTCAAACCTGAAATTTATAATCGGGGTCACATTATCAGTTTTTAATTCGTATTTTGTACTTATTAACTGGTTAAACCGTTTGATGTTTTTACCTTGTCTGCTTGTCTTTCCGATAGCACTATAACTCTCGAACGGTTAAATAGTTTCGAATTATTTTTTCGGCAAACCATTCTGTAACCTTCCAGTAGAGATTGAGTTCGTTTGAGAACCGTGTCAAGCGAGTAAGGTCAACTGTCGCATTTTTAAACTGCATTCGTATGTGTGTATTATCTCGTTGGAAAGCAAAGGTACGCCAAATGTTATTCAACGATGTATATGACTTTACTGTATTGTTGGGGGGATGTAAGAATCTTGTAGAAAATGACTCTCATGTGACGGGAAACGATGTTAAATGTAGTTTTACGTAATTAGGTTGTCGTTAAAACTTATGTGAAAACTTATACTCGCTATGGCAGTTTCATTAAATTTAGCCCTGGCCAGCAAATTTTCTTCGGTTAGAATAAACATTGCTGTAAAACGAAGGTAAAATGTTTAGAAAATGTCTTAGAAAATTCATAAAATTTTCGCAGGGTTTCTTTAAATTGAAGTTTGCTGTAAGCTTTTAAACATAAATTTCAAATTTATGACCTCCTTGTAGGACAATTTTCCTTGGAGTGTGATCGTCTTCCAAGAAAAGGGCCTTTGAAGTAGTTTGATTGAAGTGTCATAACGTGGCAATACCTCAGGACGACAAGCAATTCAGATACCTTGGTGGGACCTACCTTAAATAAGTTTTTCACACTTTATCACATGACACACCGGCTGGGGTAAAGTTTGAACTCCAATGTCTCCAATTCCCATTTCTCTGGCTCCGCTCCTCTTGGTCTATTTACCTACTCCATACTCAGCAAGCTGAAGGAAAATGAGAGAAAAAAACTAGTTTTCGAGGAACTAGGATAGTGGTTTTAGACTTATCTTCTTGTCTTCCTTAAACTTTAAGAAAAAGTACCGAGTGGAACAAGAAACAATTAAATTCAAAGTAAGACTGTAAAAATAGAAGTTTCCCATTCAATAACGTTCGATCCTAAAATTTAAAATTTAAAGATGTTGTAGAAAAGTTCAAACTACAAATGAAGTTGTGATTATTGACAGGAAGGAAGTAAATGTCATGGTCATTGTGGCGACAAACTTTAGTCAGTATGTCCGATCTCTCTGCCATCACCCATAACCTTCGCCTGGTTCGGCAAAAGCTAATCGCTGCGTCTGATATTCGACCCACCGTAAGTAACCGTTGACCTTTGACCTTGATCAGAGCAGATTTGATGCCGTAATGACTTACCTACCGTAAAGGATTACTGTATTAGAGTAACTCCTGAACAGATAACATTGCACATTGTCTGAGAGTTAGATGCCAAAGTTGAGAGTCGGTGAGATTTGGTCAAAACCCTATCAATGGCCAATGGCCCCCCGTTAGCTATGAGCTACGGTATTAATAGTACATGGGAAGGGTTTTTACCTAATCTCACAGCTCACCACCGGCCTTTTTGGTTTGGGCATCAGACTATTTCTACTGTATTACATAGTACATATCATTTGCATTATGCATGACATATATGCAAATGATGCGCGATAAGATATCTAGAGAATTTCGACAATTTAATATGACCCATGACACATTGAAGATTATTTATTGATTGGGGATTTGTTTGGCATCGGGCTATCGGGCAATGCAATGTAATAGGCACATTGCATTTGGACATGATAATATACGATACAAATTACAAACCAATAATTTAATTTAAATAATAGTTTCTTGTACTATTTGATTGATCTGATACATCCGGATGCCCCCCCGGTATTATTCTTCAATGTACATTGAAAATAAATGGTATGCAAAGTCTAGATTGTGGTTTTCAGTGGTATTGTATTAGGGACTTATTTCGATGAACTTTTATATTGTATATTAATAAAACAAATTTGAATGTAATGTAAAACTTGCTAACGACAACATTATCGGATAGGCTTTATTACGAATTAACATTTTTTTTAATCACTCAGGAACTGAAACAAATCTTCCCGACGCCTCGATTAGTAGCTGTAAGTAAGACGAAGCCAAAGGAAACTATAATACAGGCATACAACGACGGTCAGAGACATTTTGGAGAAAATTATATTCAGGAATTGGTGGATAAAGCAACAGACCCTGAGGTACTTGTGAAGTTAATACCGAGAATTGAGTACCAGATGTTTCATATGATTAAATTAACTACACTCGGATTTAACATGAATGAATGTATTTTATAGTTGACCAAGGAATGTCCGGAAATCAAACTGCATTTCATTGGACACCTTCAAAAAAACAAAATATCTAAACTGTTAGCTGTAGTAAGTAAGCTCTTTGTTGTAGAGACAATCGATTCCGAAGGGTTAGCCAAGAGTCTTAATGAGGGCTTGGAACGACGAAATATACCGGACCCATTAAATGTGATGATCCAAGTAAACACAAGTGGCGAAGAATGTAAGTTGTTAACTTATTATTCCAATCTTTTATTTCACAGGGTTTTCAATTCTGATTGTCGTTTTGTCTCATAATTTCAGTTTGACGTACATTTTATAAATATTTATTAACTTGTGACATTTTAATTTTCAGCAAAGTACGGTGTAGATCCCGATAAGTGCGTCCAATTGGTCAAGTACGTAAACGATAACTGTCCTCATCTGAAGTTCATCGGCTTAATGACGATAGGAGCTATAGTGTCCGGAAGCCCTGAACCAAATAGAGACTTTTCGGTACATGCTTATTTCTAATTATTTGCCAGACCCAAAACTTGACCGTCATGGCATTTGACTGAAATGTTTTTATTATTCAAAAGTTACTGTTCAATTTGAGAGAAGACGTCTGCAAAGAATTAAGCTTGGATAGGAGCGAGGTAGAACTTTCAATGGGAATGTCTGCGGATTTCGAAGAAGCTGTACGTGTTTTAAAATTCGAGTTTTAAAATAAAAATCGTTTCATATTGACTAATTGTTAATTGTGATTTTAATATAATAATAGATTCAACTTGGAAGCACGAACGTACGGGTTGGATCAACAATTTTTGGTGCGAGACAAAAAGCTGAAGCTACGTCAGGATAGCGTTGTTTTGAGTAATCTCTCTGAATAGTAAACTTCCCTGTGCAGAATATAATATAAATAAAGTCGATTTTAAATTTTGTTAATCAAAAACCATTTTAAATAGCAAATCACAATAATCTCGTTGGTTCCTTTTTTTAAAATCCCTCTCATTCGTCATTTGACACAGAGAATTGATGATATTATTCTGTTTATATTTTAATCTAATCACTGCGAAAAATTGACTATCCTTCAAGACTTGCAACGAAATATTTTGAAGAGAATAGGCATTTATCATCGTGTCATTATTGATGCTTCCACTGAAATCTGAAATTTGCCACCTCTTTGTGTGCAACCATTTAATATGAACGCTTACAACTTTTTTATTAGTCATATCCGCGACCGAATCTGATTACGCCCAACCCATATTGGAAAGCCCTAACGCAATCATAACATTCAATTCCTTGTATTAGCATAACCAAAATGTTGTATCGTCTTTCTTGATCATTAATTTGTAAATGACTGACACGTAGAAAGCGATAAGTATGAGGAAATGAATGGGAGAAAATCAAAGGTATAGTAAGAGATAATCAGAGTTGCAGAAGTAAAAGTAAAAGACAAATATTGGCCATGTTATTTAAACTTTGTATTGCATTTTAAGCATTATTAATTTGCATATAGAAAAATTACCTAAAAACTTGATAACATGCTGATTGAGGAGGTGAAAGTTAATCTGTTGTCTGTCCGCGGATGTTAGATCATTCAATCTTATATCCCATTTACACTCCTCTCCCCAGTTTAGGAATTAATTTGTCCCCCCTGTAACTAATCTACATTCTGGTTTACCATTTTTTTCTACCGATAACCCGTTTATAAAATTATCTTCAGTCAGACAGAGTATCTTAGAAAAGTTTACTGAATGACTCGCCTGTGACTTACTATAACGGATAAGTAGTGGGTTCCTAATGTATTCTAAAAGGACTTTTTTCCTAGGAATTTATAACAAACTAGGCGTAAGCCCGGTAAAAACCGGGATCCTAGGTGGTAGTTTGCCAAAAATATGGCGTTAATAAAATCCTTGAAACGTTGAAATGAAGTACGGTTAACAATTTTGATGCACCAGCTAGAATCCCGGTTTTTACCGGGCTAAGGCCTAGTAGCTTATAAGAGCTTTTTGGTGGAAGAAGAACATGTCATTTTTGATATGCAAGCGAGTGAGCGAGATTTTAAACCCTTACTTTTGGTTTTAAACAATTAAATTAAACAATGTGCAATCTTTCTAAAAAAAATACCTACACCTCCACACTTTCTTTAAAGCCCTAAGAATGAATTTCTTAAGAGATTTCGATCATTTAAACAGCTTTAAAGGTCATGGGCTCAAAATTTTAACTTGACCGAAAGTTTTCACGGTGGAAGGAGATGTGAATCGCTATATCACACGATGATTTAGAAATTTCGACGACTTTGACCATTTTAAGGTCAAGGGGTCAAAATTTCAAAATTCTAACACAACCAAATGATTTCTCGGCGATAGCAGTTGTCAATTGATATGTCACACGATAATTTCGAAATTTCTACAACTTTGACCGTTTCAAGGTCATGGAGTCAAAATTTTAGAATTCCAACATAGCCAAAGCATTTGTCAAAGTACAACAGTGCAAATAGATATGTCACACGACCATTTAGGTACAATATTACATTTTACATTAGGTCAGGTTGGTCAAGGTCACAGGTCACGGAATTTTAAATTGGCATATAGCCTACAGCATTTCCGAATTTTTTTGAGAATTTTTGGCTATCTCAGTTTTTCGATAAGTCAACCCAGTAAGAAACGCATAGATGGAACATCAGTGACATACAAACGGCCACTCTTATATATATGGATGGAATTTTACCGGATCTTGATTTAACAATCTTTCCATATTATTATAACAAGTGCCCTTGCTTCTTAAGCAATATTTTCATTATGAAATTTGGAACATTCGGAAATCCGAGAGGAAATAGGAGCAATTATGTTGTAACATTCATGAAAGATTCATTCCGTGTTTGCCCAACCAATCCATATGCTAACAGTCCTTGCCGTTCGGTTTGATGCTCGTGGGAGGTAATCGATTCAAATTATGCCATAAAATATCAAACATATACATTAAAAATGGAATATTAACTGCCGAAAAAGTATATTCGGTCAAGTGAGGGTTATCGACCCGCTACAATTCTGTTTATTTTCCCATTAGCAGAAAAAACGTGATTGAGCAAGAAGCCACCGTCATACAATAATCCGGGAATCCGATTCAGAGATGTTTTTTCTTAAGATTGGCAGCCTGCCGATGAGGCTGTAAGTGGAGGAGATACAGATGAGGAACAACGAGGATGAGCAAGTTTCCGAACCAAAAAGTTCCGTCCGACCATTCGGATTGAAACCGTTTCGGACTTTGTGGATCCAAGGCACTGCATATAAAACTGAATTGGGCCTAGAAATATAAAATAAGAAATTTAAAAATTGCTACATCAGTCGAGATAACGCCAGAACGGATTGTTAGCTAAGTGTTCGCAAAATGAACAAAGGTTGAGTAGACATAACACTTAAATCGATTTGTTCTATATCCCCGACTTACTCTCCCGTTGAAAGCTTACATTTATCTAAACATGTAACTCATCCAGTTTTACTTCTACTATAGCCCGAAAGCATTCACTATCGTCATTCTGCATGGTTGGCTTTTGGAGGTGTTGAAAAATTTTAATCAGAGCCTCGAGGACAAGATATTCCAATTTGTTAGCGTGTGAAAGTAGTGGTGGGGGAAAGTATGGGGTGTGTTAAAGCATTAGATCTGTAAGGAAACATCCCATTCCCTAATAGACAAATGATCATTTACTTTTGCGTTCCCTACCCACCAACTTTTTTTACGAGACTAATGGGAAAGAACTCTTGAAAAGGCAAGATAATACAAACATTTGGTGCAAACAAAATGGCAAAGAAATGTCCTTATATCATAACTTAGGGACTTGTAAAAAAAACTAAATTAATCTGCACTTGGTAGTATAGGGACATTTGGGGAAAGTGTACATATTCCAACACAATGACTATCATCAAAATATAATGTTGCGGCCCGGTTAGATCCCGTAAAAGTTATATTAGGGTCATGGAAGCTAATCCCAAGATATAAATTATTTTGTAGATGAACCAGCCAACCAGGGGACCTAAAAATCTCATCCTCCTCCATTTCCACTTGCTCACAGGGCATATACTTTGACGGTACTATATAAGCTAAGTTTTTTATACCCTAGATTCTAATACGTTGAGACACTAATTGTCACAATGAACGATTGAAAAGTACAGAAGTAATACATTTCCAGATTACTTTAAGATATATGATTTTTAATCCGCATGAACTCGGAATTTGAATGACCAGCAAGGAGCAGTAGAGTAGGTTCGGAATGTCTTATTTGTTTCAGTATCCCGTGATATGATTTGCACTTTTTAAAGAATGCCTTCTTGTCCAAACTTTACACCCTCTGTCAAGTCAACGCGTACCCATTCCCATAAATTAATTTTTTCCCCGACTAACCCTTAACACGCTTCAGGAGAATAAATTGTAAGACATAAACTTACTTGCAGCATTATGCCGGCATGTACTAAAGCCAAATCCCATAGGAACCTCGGTCTCTCAGTCCGGAAAATGTAGAGCAGGGAGACAGCCTGAATTGGTACTAAATAGAAAAGGTAGACGAGGCTCTGTATTTTTGCAAACGGTGCAGGGTCATCGGAATACAATGCGGGCTCATGCTTCAGTAAATACTGGATGACTCCGAAATCACTTCCTAAGGATCCCTGTGGGTACACGGAAAACAAAGATTGAAGGACTGAGTAAGCATAAATTAGCCTCCCTTCCGATCAATACGGGTATTAAAGCGGATTTATTCATTTTCAAACGACGGGAAATGCAAAATCTTGGAAACTCAAACCGAAGTTATATATTATGTATTTTAACTAGAGTTCCAAGCATTCTGATTTCATTAACGTAATTTAACCGTTGCAGGGTAATGGGATAATGAGAAAAGTCAAAACCCATCCGCATCGGCATCGATACTTTATTCGTTGATAAGATAATTCTTATAAGGTTATATACTCAACAAAATTAGCCCAATTTTAACAGTTAATACCGAATGATCGTCCTTGAACCCTGTCTAATTACTAATTAACCATTCAGCATTCAAACTGCAAATATCAAGTGAATGTCCAAATATCAAGAACTGTTCATCACATGAGCCATTGTTATACCAACTCTCTTCATGTTACTTTTATACTACTATGAAGAATAATAGCCCCTGTCAGGAATTGCCAGTCATATTTAACATAACGCATTCTTGGGCTAGGTAATTCTAATTATACAAGTAATAAATTGATTCCGTATTTAAAGAAAAGTAGGTTAGTCGAATAATGTAATAGATGATCATATCCTACATTACAGAGGCAATTAAGAGCCACTATCCTATCAAATTGAAGCAATTTAGCGGGTTTGTAATGGGATCTCGAGAAGAACATGATGGATAGTCAGATAGATAACATGGTATCTGCCGTTGAAATGAGTTTCTAATGAAATGGGAAGGCTATGCGGGTGAAAGTAATAAGGAGAAAGTAGATGTATTTGTATTACTTACGAAACCCTTGGCAATGTTAACCCAAATAGAGGCGAGGAATCCCAGAGCCAAAACGAGATCGAATATTGCCTTGAAAGGACCGGAACTGGCCGTTGGACTCCATTTCCCCCGTTCCTCCTTGCGAAATGCACTTTAGAACGATTATGGGAGTCTCAGATTAGGCCTTGTAGCTTATTGTATCATTACATTGCATTACATATTTATATCCCCTGTAGGGTTCCTAGGAACCGCTTGGTAGGGCTAGGGCCGTGAAATGTTTATTTTTGTCAAAATAAATAAGCGGACAGACGGATTTCAGTTCGACCTTTTACAGTTTCCTGGAGAACTTAAAGGCAGCCAAAGTAGGGAATTTAGCAGGATAGGTCGGGTGAAAGGACTGGGAACTGGATTTATACATCACAAATCCCAACTGCTGGGATAAGTTTATAGGATGAAAATACTGTAGAGAGCCTGTTTGCATACCGTGCGACGCCCAATATCGGGAAGAGGACGTAGGGCACGTTGAGAAATGTACAAAACGTAGGAGAGTGTTTTCCAGAGAAGATCCCGAATAAAAGTACGAGCATGGAGTTGATGATACCCGCTCCCCAGTAAATCCCTGTCGACCTCCAACTTTTCCTAATCAGTTCAACAAATAAATCAAGGAACGCTTATGCCATCCTCTACGGGTACTTTCGGAATCAGAGAAAAAAACAGTTTTCCATTTAAATATTGATTTTCACACCGAAGGGTGTGGTTCGGGCTGATGAAGTTAACTAATGACATATGAGAGTGAAGCTATCTCATAGTCTTTGTACTATTTTTATATAACAATTCTCAATATTATTTTTATGGTTGATGGAGAACTGTCTGAAATCTGGGATTCTCAAAGGAAGAGAAAGTGAGAGGGCTGGCTGGAAGGAAATATGTTTTCTATGAATTGCATTGAGAGACGAACCGGTTGGAAATCTGGAATACAATTGCGAGGTACATGAAATAGAAGCCAATTCCATCAAACAAAGAAATTGCAGATCCCCATGGGCTGTGGAGGTAAGGCTCGCCCATTTTTAGATACTCTGACATGAAACTGGAAATAAATCCATTGTACTCCAAAGCAATAATCAAGTCAATCATACACGTAAAGGCGAACAGTACAGTTCCTGTTTAAGAAGGGAAAAAATCAGAGATGTTTTTTTAGTTAAAAGAAATGTTCCATCCAATTCTTTTTTGGAACTATGGCGTTGAAATGATTGTAGTAATGGAATTTGACATTAATCAAGATTAATTTGATAGATAGACTAGGAATGCCATTCCAACCATTTAGCAATTAAGATCAAATTTGGCATTTAGTCTCAAGTCATTCACATACCGTAGAAGAACCAGTCATGGATCCTGCTCAGTTTTGTCACAAGGTAGACCACTGAAGCAAGGATTAGGAAGCCAGAGCTCATCATCCAAAATGTCCGGCCCTGTAAATATGAGACATGGATTCATCGTTAATCAAGCAAGCAAATGATAATATACTTTACTCTATAAGAGTTTTGAATAAACTCCATTAAATCCTTCATACTGATTCTTACAGTCTTATGCACTGTCATACATACCCAGTATGTATAGTTGTATGTTTCATCACATTGCCTTGTTGACTATAAACTGAGATTACAAGTTAAATAGACTTAATAAAGACAGACTAAATAAACCCTGTACCGTTAGTCAGTGTTTGGTTGTCTGTTCTCATATTTATCAATTACTTGAACGATAAGAATAAAAAAAAACATTTGTATGGCTATAGGTTTTTACATTTGAACTTGAATATATTAAACTTTATTTAATCTACGATTGTTGATGCAGGCAGCAATGATATTCGAAATATTATTATTACATATTTCCATATTTTTATGTTACAATAAATCCATTTTTCTTAAAATAAGTTTATTATTTACCGACAGTTGTGATTTTATGATCCTAGAAGACGGTCGGAATATTTAGTGAAGTTCAAAAAATAAGCTTTTGTAATTACCAGATACTGTACTGTGATTCGACATTTTTTTGGAATTAAGAATTTGAAAAGTATTATTTTGAAAGCGTGGGAACTAACTTACCGTTTGTTCAATCTTCTCGAATCCATTGTTGAAAAAAAATACAATCGGCCATGCCAAAAAGCTGACGAGTACTGTCAAGGTTAGATGATATAAATCTAGTGCCTTCTTTGGATTGTTAGGACTTCCCTTAGACATTATTATTTAGTATGAGTCAACATGTATTCACTTTACGAAATCACACAAATTTAGCTCGGGATATTTTACTCTGTATTTGGGGAGTCACTAAAGAAAAAATTTGATATCGATTAAGAACTAAATTTTAATTTGGCACATAACTTTTGAGATTTTTAAAGGATCGAAGAATCGAGTAGCTAAACCAGAAACTGTTACTAAATGATCAAACAGAATGAATTGTGTAGAGTCCTCGAGAAAGGGTTCAGATTTCAAGTATATATGAGATATTGTTATCTGTGTGCTTACAACTGAATGAGTTGTTTTCTATTTATATTGACAGTGATATTCAAATCAACCAAAGAGGGATTTATTTGTTGATTTAAAATATATAAACCGACCAAACCAATGGAAACCTAAAATTCATTAAATTATCCGACCTTTTTTAGCATATCTTCGATGAAAAATGACTTTCCATGCAGGTCCATGATCATGGGCTTGACGAATTTTAAATCATAACCGACAGTCCATAAACATGGATGTATGATAGTTACGTTTTAAAATTGTTGTACTTGAGGGTTGGTGCAATAATAGTCGTGAAAAAATGCCGCGGGGAAGAATTATTTCATAACTAATGGTCGAGAAAGAGTCGATTTTCAATATCAGAAAGCTATAGTGGTGTGAAATAGTTGTAAAAATTTGGCCCAATTAGTTTATCTTATAACAAACTTTAATATTTTTGCTCCTTGAAATAATATTAAAATAGAATACAGCTCAATTGAAACTTTTTGATTTTTTTATGCTTAGAATTTTTAAGCCTGTTAAACATTGAAAAAAACATTCTTATTTGATAATTTTTAGAAAATCAAGATAATTACATTTCCTTAAAAACATTGTGACGTCCCATGTGAGATTGCAAGGTTACCGGAAACCTTTTATTGACTAATATCCTGAATCGGAACCCAGTTGGATATTAAAATAAGTTTGGGTTTAGCCTTGACGAGTTGTTGAAGAGCAAGTAATGCTCTAAATTCATAGATATCAACGTAATCATATCAAATAATCTATACTACCCTAATGGTGACGTTCCGATGCTGAGATCGACGACACAGGAAATGCTACATTCATATAACTGCATTTCTGATTTGCAAACTAACTTTCTGACTCGCCAGTGAAGCGTCTGTAAACTTGATTCGAATGGTTTTGATGGCATGCCGTATTGCATCTCGAGAGCGGAAAATTATTATGAGCCTTGAGACAAGGCAGGAACTTTGATAAAATACAAGGAACCAACCGAGTTGGGAAATTGCAATTAAAGCTAGTATGTTTCCGCATTGTAATGGAGATAATCATTATTCATACAACTCTATAGAAATTATATGATCTAAATGAGCTGGAGATGTTTACAAAACCGATGTGACAAGGTTAGAAAAATCGCCAAGATGACACGTTATGAAACCAAATATACTAGTTATTGATATATTTTGCTATATACTAGTTATACTAGGTATATTAGTTAAGGAATTAGTTTAGGACCTTTAGTTTAGGAATAGAAAATAGTCAGTTGAGAGTGCACCTAGATTATTTGTTCTTTGCGACGCCCTTTTGATATATGCGATTCTACAAGAGCGTTTTATTCACACCTTTTGTATACAAGGTGTCAAAGAAAAAACCTGTTAAAAAATGTTAATAAGATCTAGGAGTTAAATTCGGTTTATATGGTTATCATTGTTCCATCACTACCACGTAATTAATTTTTTCTCCAATCTGGACTTTTTTCTGGAACACCCTGTATATAACTCTATGCAGCTCTCAAAACTTTCAGTAAATACTATGAATTTACTACTTCCCCAGAATGACATTAAATTTCTCTTTGAAACCGGGACCAAAACTCTTGCAAGATTATATCAAACTAGAAAGTTTCCCGTTGCGGTTATTTCCCAAGTGCATTTTCTCTTGAAATAAAAATTTGAACAATAAGCCAAATTGAGTGAAGACTTAACAATAGAAGTACAAACAAATGGTTAACAGTATATAATCCTATTAATATTCTTGTTCCCGTTCCATAACATGTTTCATAGGCAGAGTATCTTATGTACTAGGTGTTGGAGAGAAAGTTCCTTTGGTTTATAGTCGATTGTCCGAACCGGAAAAAAAATTCCAAGAAAGGGTTATGACTCAAGATAGTAATTTTCGGCTTTTAGTCTTAATGAAAATTGGCAAATCTTTGCCGGGTGGATTTTATGGCAAAAAGTTGCCAACGTTTTGCTCAAGTACATTGTATTTCGTATTCCTCCTCAACAAACAAGGCAATAACATTCTAAATAAATATTTGAGAAAGATAAAACAACTACTCTCAAAGATACTTCTTAAATGAAGTGATGACGACGATCTCTACCGAGAAGATTATTTTGATTACAAGACCCAGTTCTGTTGGTTGGTAAATTTAACAACTCTTTGACATTGCATGGCAAATAAATGTCTTTAGGAAACAATACTCATGAAATCAATGGATCTCACACACTCTTTATCTCACTAGCATCATATTCATTACTTGATTGACTAAGTAGTTTTCTCGGCGATGTTTTTTGTAGAAAAAAAGATCGACCTAACAAAAAAAAATCAGCTATGTACAACCCATATCAGATCCAGCTTTGTCCTGACTTCCCAATCCATTTTTCTACAGAATAGGCTAGGCAAAATTAAATCTCAACTAATAAATTAAAACTTTAGTTGCAATTAGTTCCATTGCACTCATGCCACATCATCAATATCCCGGGTAATTTGCATTTCCAGTACACAACAAAGGAAGGTATGTGCTGATTAGGGTTAATTGCTTTCCAGCTCTATATAAGTGCGAGTTCAGGGGGAGATTTGCATTAGCGGATTCCAGACGTTGAATGCACTGCCGGAATCCGATGATGTTTTTTTTACAATCCTTCTTCTGTTTTTCGGCCCCTAGCACTAGCACGCACCTTCCAACAGTTTTATGTCTTTTTTGCATTTTACGTTTTCCTCGCGAGTAAACCACGATACAAGAATTCGACAAAGGTAAATTTGCAGAGGAGGAAATCGCTTTAGCCTCAGGAGGGAACTGCATTGCACCAATTCCCCATATGATGTATGAAGAGGAGAAAGCGAAAGAATTCGGTGAGTATGTCGAATGGAATTGGACATGCACCTTAGGAATACACACACACCGAGGCTCTCACTTTCTGGAAGTAGTTCTATTTCCAGCGATGATTAATTTCTTCTTTCAGCCCACTTTCACCCCAGGAGTTGGTGATATTATTGATAATGAATTTAATGGCTAGTTTAGTAAGACAAGGAAGAGGTAAAGGGGAACTGGGTCAGTTACTGACGATTATTATGGAACCTGGGGTGTCAAAAGACGAGGGAAAAAAAGTCAATCACCTTTCTCCATCTCTATTCCTTCCGGCCTTTTACCCGTTCACGCACTTTCTCTCTACAAAAACAAGGGAATCAGATAAACGCCTTTCGCCTCTCACGTCTTTCTAGATGCCTTACAAATTATAAGGATAATTATGGGTTCTACTACGGGAACCGATTCCAAGCTACTTTACACAGGCCTCCGTATTTATTGTGAGCACCAGGCAAACATACCTCAAATTAATTTGCGATAATTGCATTATTGCCTGAATTGTTGGGGTTGAAATGTGGTTTAAAAATTTGGACGGAATGAAATGTTTCTCTGTACGAGGCTTTGGATAGCCTACGGCGGTAGAAAGGTATATTTTATTTTTGCACTTAATTATTTAATTATTACATTAGGATAAGATGTTAGATTGGAAAGGGGATTTTCATGATTGCTGGAGGCTTTCGTGTGCGGCGAAGGTAAAATTGTTAAACACTAGCGTCATGTTTTGGGGTCTGTTTATTCAATTGGAGAGATTTATTTAGTTTTGGAAAGCAGGAACTGTTTCTGTCGTTGAATTTCTGGAAATAGCTGTATAGATGGATTCGACTGTTAAGGCAAATAAATCTCCGGCAGTAATACTGATGCCGGACACTCGTATTCAAAATTAATTAAAAAAGCGTTTATTTAATTCGGGTCTCTATTGGTCAATAAGGGGATTGAAGATATAAATGGTTCATAACAGTTTGAAAAAGTTTCAATGAATATGATTTGAAACCGACATAACGCTACGTAGTTTTTTATCAGCAGAATTTAGATTTTCTAAATAGTGGACAAATGCAACCGAATCAAAATCCAAACGGGACTTCACTAAAAAATTAAAAGCCAAAGGAATTCTCCGTTTGCAAGAAATGTCCGTGATAGTAATTATTTGCTAGGAATTGAAGATGGAAGGACTCCGTTTTAAAAAATGAATCATTAAATGTCAAATAATTTAAACGGTTTCCGCCGGAACAAATTATCTGGGACTAGAACCTGGACTAGATTTCTAAGGTTGGACGATTGAAACCATTGACCTGAGTGGTAATAGGAAATCTTCATGAATGATAGGTCTGAGATCTCTTGCTCTGCTCATCTGAAAATAGTTTGTTCTTGATTCCTGAGAGGAGAGAGTAGGAAGGAGCTAGCCGAAATGAGAATGTCCAATGGAGCAGAAATGATGTGGGAATAAATGTAGCATTTCAGAAAATAGAAAGTAAATCCACAAACTTCCTTCAAGAATAGGCTATCGAGCCGGAGCCTGATAACCATGAATCGGGTAAGGAAGCTAGATTCAAAGCAATCCTGTAGTGGGAAGTGAAAGTATAATAATATGAAGAGCACCTCAATCCTAATTCCTCGACCATTATCACCAAATTCTGGGATCAGCCACTTTACTTAGGAAAAGGGGATAAATGAGAGATGAATGGGATCTCATTACAAGAGCAATGGACAACTGATGTGTATTAATATATATCCTGAGAGATGAGGACTGCCGCTCTATAATTGTTTCCCTTGGGAGAGGCCCAGCCCTTTACTAGGACTTTCGCTAAGACAAGAGATTGTTAAGGCTGAACTGGGCAATAATCCCGTCCTTAATGGGGTAATAGTGATACTAGCCAAGGCAGAATTGTGATATGCGACCTCATAGTTGTCAAACTTTGGTCAACAGACCAAGTCTTCCTCCGTTGACTTTCTCTTCGGGGAATTGGAGTTACGGCTGCCCTTATGCTCCCTAATGCCGTTCAGAAGGGATTGGGAATGTCATGAGATTAGATCCCTTATCCCAAACTCGACAAATATTTGACTATTCGAAATTGTTTGTCAGAATATTCGGGACATTTATGAAATTTGCAAATCCGTCGGTTGGGAAAGCATGCGCCGGGTTGGCGAAAAATTTGCGCTGGTCCGGAATGTGCATGAAAGTATGGAAATGATCTGAAGTCTAAATCTGGACACGTGTGTTGGATGTTGGAGCTCAGTCTACACGGACGAGACAAGACGGGATGGGATGATTGGAACTCTGCCTCAAAAACTCAAACACTTCTTGCTCTTCAAGAAAGAGGAAGCGTTTTCGTTGCTGAGTTGACTTCCTCCCCGGCTTGTTTCCACACTCCTACCCGGTTTTCACACGGATAGCAAGAAGTGTCACAGATTTCCCAGCAATATCGTCACCCTCTCAAAAAACATGCTTTTGTACTCCCGTTCTGTCATCTGGAATTCCCATTCCTCTTGTCATCCCGATTCGGCACTACATTACGCATTCAACTCTCAACTCATACCTACCAATTGCTTATAAATAAATAAAAAAGCAAACCAAGAAACCGAGTAGAGTCCAAGGTGCCTCGTCGACGGCCGTTTTTTCTGTTCCTAATCGTTCTTAATTTGGATGTGAATGTTACGGCGTAAAAATCCGAAATTCGCTATGGATATCTGTGTTTTCCCCATTCCATCAATTGTTTAAACTCCATTGAGGTGGGCTTGTGTAGAGTAGTAACAGTCTGTGGTGGTGATAGGAGTAGTATATCGGTTAGTGTAATCATCCTGGTGAGGTGAAGAAGAGCCTTATCTTAATGCCTTTTCTTGGTTCGTTGAGAGCTTGTGTAAAAGTTAGGTAATCCTATTACTCCTCTTTGTGCAATAAGCTGAATAATAAAGGTGATTGGCTCTGGAACGGGTGAGCGATAAGGACCGAGTTGTTCAGATATGGGTGAAACGGATGAAAAACCCGAAGGGAAAAAGAAAGTTCGATGGGGTTCAAGGAAACATTTTTTGAATCGTATAAAAGTGTTCGTTGGACACTTTGGTCTCTTTGTGGCACTCATCATTTACACTGGAATTGGAGCACTGGTAAAGTTACCTCTTTTCATTTCATATGATTGAGATACTTTTCACTAATGGTGTTAGTTTTATACGTATAAAAGTCCAGGATTGTCCCTAGCCCTCTCAACTTTATGATTATCCTAATCCCATTCCAAACCCTTACGATCCGTCCAATTACGAAGCGTTCAAAATTCAGGCCCTTCTGAATACCTGAATCAAAAATTTTCCTTCACCTTTCACGTGCAACTGTTTTGAATTAACGCCATGCACTCCTGACACCCTTAACGAGGCTCAATAGGCAGTTGGAGAGACTAGTTTTCTGCGACAATGAGCATTCATATGGCCGAAATGGTTATGACTTTTGCATTAATGTACTCGCATTATTATTCCTACAAAGCAGTCAGATTGCCAATGTAAAGCAGACGGGCTTTCGTAAATGGAATACTCAATTTGAAGGGAGCCAAATAACCTCGGAATGGCCGTATTGTGCCTTGGGTTCAGATGCTGAATTAACGCAAACAAATCTCGGCGGAAAAATTGCTTTTGGAAGTGATGTTTCGTTTATTATCGGAATATTCCCTCTAGTTGTTAGAACAATGCAAAAGGTTCCAAAAAGTATAACAGAAAGGCTACTGTTTTTGTTTAAAATAATTAATTTGACGAAGTATGTTATGCCATGGGCCAATACCATTCCCTTCAAAACCGTTTACCCTGCCTCCGTGTCTGTAAGCAGTTCAAAAAAAAATCTATTTGCTTTTTAAACGTAACGGTGGATGATATATAGGGGGATCCAGGAGTGGTAAAAGTACATCAAGAGGTTGGTGAGGAATTGCAAAAAGCCGAGAACTCTGGAGAATTTCTGAAGACAAGCTTGTAAGGCCATTGGAATGCTGTAGAGATACGGCACGTGCTTCCGTAGCTTTCCAATACAGCCGTTCGTGATGTACAATTCTAAGCACATCTACCGTTAAAACATCATGTCAGTTTCATGTACTTAAGTTTCATGCTGGAGTCTCGTACTTATTGAATTGAAAGGGATCAGGGTTAGTATAAAAGTGCGAGAATTTTGGCACGCACGAATCACACAGCCTAGCCTTATACCTATACCCAAAGACTCGTCAGGATTGATAATGATGAAAGTGATCTTAGCTTTACACCGAGTAAAAAATGCAAGACAGAAAGGTAGTGTGATCTCTGTTCGCGTGATGAGTAATTAATTGCTCAACCAACACCGCGGTTTTACCAGTTATGCATCGCCTGATCGGGATATTCAGGATAAAGACTTTATTATTGCGGAATAGAGATTTTTATTTAAGAATTCGGCTTCCTCTTTTTAGTGAAACCAAAAAAATATCTCTGCACTCCACCCCGAGATAAAATAAGAAACGGAGATTTAATCCTTTGTACCACCGTTTCCCTTCCTCCTTGCGCTAGAAGATATTATTTTTGGGATCAAGGAAGGCGTGCATAATTTATAGGCCTGATTTCTCGGTACTGGGCCAAACCCAAATGGGAAACGGAGAAGTTTTTTTGATGCACTTAGAAGTTGATTTGGAACCGGCGTTACCTAAACCTAAAAGTCTCGGTGGAATAGTTAACTCGAATCAAATGGTTGGGAAAAGGCGAGGGTTAGAAGCCAAGCTTAAATTCCTGAATTAGATAAGCTGCCGCAAGGCATAAAAATAAGGAAACGGTAATAATGTCAACATCTGTAGCCGAGAATTGAGGGTGATTATATATTATGTTTACGTTTTAAGATACTTGAGACAACAGGACTTTCGAGAACTCTCCAAGATAGATTGTTGGTTAGGCGGAATTGCGGAACAAAAGTAGAGGCTTAGCAAGCATATGTCACAGTATGCCATTACGTGTTACAGTGTATTTATGCATCTTGTAATTGCACTATCCTTGCGTCACACACGACCAAAAAAGGCTTTATCTGACATGTTCGATGTAATGAAGCGAACGAGAGCGTTACATATCTAATAACACATCTAACAAGAACGACACGGGGCTCAGACGAAGTTGTGGAAAAGCCCTTTAAGGTTCCGTATTGCATTTACTACTCTCTCCTACGATTTCCAATGAACCGCTACGTTTACCAGGGTGGACCGCAAAACTGTTCTTGTCTTATCTTACAAGAGAGTGGAAATGAAAAACGGAACCTGTAAGAAATAGCTACTGTTCGGCTAGGGCACAGTTGGAATCCGACAAACCGAACATTTGCTCAACGAAACGTACAGGGAACTATATACTCTGTTTGTTTTTCCAGCTCCCGTTCATGAAATCGTTCCAATGGACATTTCCATTTCAATGGAAAGAATGCAGGCGGATTTATTTTAAGTGAATTTATTAGAAAGATTAGTTACATAACTGGGACCTGTACTCGGAGGAATTGGAGTTGTAATGTTGTAAACCGTTAACGGAATATTTAATCAGAATTGCAGCTAGGAATATTATAAAGATCCCTTCTGTTTCATGTGAAATACCCCTCTGGCACATAAAGCTTTCATGAGCTGGAAGCAATTTGGTTTTTTGCATGCAGGTTCTAATAATAGGAATATTTAGAAAATGTTCCTAATCAGTTTTATTCGCAAGTTGGAGGCTTTTGTCCGAATTTTAATCCTATTTAGCAACCTATTGAATGAAACCTGATTGCATGGAAGCTATGAATTGGAAGAGGAAATCATTCTAAAGAAAATCCCTACGACAAACATGGCACAAAGTACGAAGAAAACATATTTATTTCCAAGCGATGAAACCACTAAAAAGTCAAAAAGATCTGTCACCCAGCAGCATCCAGAGAGCAGATGTCTTCCCAAGAAAACGATTAACGCACACAGAGATATACAAACAAGGGCGTACACATGACTTCTTTCTTGGCAGGACTGCATTGGCTATAATATATTCAACACGAGCATTTCCCAACATGATTGTTGCATTGGGCAAGACGTTTAAGACAGAAGGAAACATTAATTTTTGAAATTGCACCCTTGGGAGACAGGGTTATGATTTTTATTGTCTGCAATTACTTTTTGCAGACATTTATTTATTCTTTGGACTCTGTGCATGCAAATCCCTCCCTCACTTCACACCGCAATTCCCGGTGCAATTTCCCAGCTCAGCTGCAGCTGCAGCCCCGGAATTCTAACGAATTCGGGATGCAGGTTATCAGGACGGAAGGTTTCGGTGAAATGCAAATATAATGCTGATTAGAATTATAGAATTAGCGAGCCCTTGAGAGATAAAAAGTCCAAAAACGAGTGGGATTATGCATTTTACAGTGCCACTGAAAAATTCATGAAATGAGAGGTTTGGTTTCGTGATGGTGGTGGGGGTGCATCAAAAGATTCTGCACTCCTCTGAAAAAGCTGAACGCATAGCATAGCCAAGCGGTTCCTTTCTGTTCCTTACGTCTCATGTCATATTTTGTTCGTGTCTGAAAATTTTTGGCCGATCATCATATTTACCCCCGCTCCGCAAGTACGAACCTTTACCGAATACGAAATCGCACTCAAAAACAAAGCCTGGATGCAGTTGAGGCTCGACATTTTTTGTATTTCCGAAGAAGATGAACAATCTAGTATACGGCGATCGTTCTAAACGTCTTCTTACTTGGGACAGAGCCCAATTGTGTAATTTTAGGCATGGCATAAAAAGTAACCACGACAGATGAGAAACAACTGAAAGTGAGACGGGTTGAGGGAGAAGGTGCATGGAGTAGTAGTAGAAGCTATTACCGACTCCAAGTAATTTGTATCTGATTTGCTTTCTTTGCTCACACTTAGCCGTTTCATTAACGGAGCCTTGTCTCCCTCAATTAATTAATTCCTATCCATTATCAGTCCTTGCAATTCATTTCAAAGGATTAAACTAAACGCCTTTGCGTTCCATCCGATCTCTCGTCTTACTCGGGTTGCATGGGAAATGTACACGTCCTCTTATTTCACTTGACTCCCCTGTCACCCGATACCCGACACTAAAAAGCCTTTCTAAATATTTTTAGAACACCAACGCTAAACACTTTGAACAAACATAACAAATTCAGCTTCAGCGTTGCAGGTTCTTATTAAATTATCCAAACCAAAGGGAATTTTAAACAGGGAATTCCTCCAGTGACATTTATTTAGTGAGGCTTATTTGTCACGTTTTGAAGATTCTGCTTTTATGCGAGCTCGCTCGATAAAACTTAAATAATTATAATAACTATAATTCGATGGAAAAGGGTATTATTAGTACAGTTTCATTTCTTTAAAGACGTTTTACTCGCTCGATCTATATTTTAAATTCAAATGAGTTTAACTACAAGTTCTACATCCTCATGTTTTTCAGCCAGTCTGAAAAACTGTCTTAACGAACCAAACATTTCTTCACTTCTCTGCTATGGTTCGAAGTAAAATAAAAAATTGAGAGAATAAAAGTCCAAACATGAGATACTGAAATGAAGTCCTAGCCTACATTTTGCTTTGAGGAAGGAAATGTCGAGCTCCTTTGAAATAACTGTGACTTGCTGCAAGGCGACAACGACAAAAAAGCCATAATGATTCCCCGAGCACATATAACAGTCAGTGTATTCTTAAATTGACGGGCAATTGCCCTCTACAAAATATATATCCTCCAATAAATTTGAAGCTAAAAGTCTCAATTTGGTTTAGATGATAAATGATAGTTGAGGACCCTGTGGTTATCGATGAAGAAGTGAGAGAATGCTAGCAAGGTATTGGTTATCGAGATGGTTTCGAAACACATATAAAATACATAGAATATCACGAAAAACTTCATAAAAAGGCTTGAATTTAATGTTAAAGTTAGGTTGAAATTTTTTGGGGATAAATCCGTCAAACGTATATCTGTTGCAATTTGACGATATCTTCTGGACATTAGTTTTTTTCGAAAGATAAACAAAAAAATCCCACAACCATAAAACTTTCAACGAATGCTTAACATCCAATTCCAAATTATCATCCTATTCGTTAGTTAAGTTTTCAAAGAAAATATCGTATCGGATTTTTCTCTACTAAATCTATCCCGTTGCTAAATCGTTTTGCACGCGTCAAAAAATAAAGTGGATGTTTTTTGAGTGAGGACATATTTCGGGGAGATGTAAACCGAGATTTCCGCCAAAGTCAGCTCCTTAAATGTAGGGCAAACAAGTCGCCCAGTAGGGGCTCAATAAAATCTAAGTAAACAGTATGCCCTGTACACATGAATACCTACAATAAAGTCGTAGCCATTAAACTCCCCTTACAACATGCCTACAGGTGAAAGGAGCCAGAGTCTACTTAAATGGAATTAATTATTTAACTTTTCATCAATAAAAGTAAAAGATCGAGTGCGGTGTGTTTTGATTAATGACTTACTGTACATAATTATTGTAAACTTGAGCCTTTGTAACTAACTCTTTGAGTCGTATTTGTCACATTAAACCAACCACGTAGTTTGGTTATACGGTCCAGCCTCGTAAACCCAGACGGTGCCGCACTGGTGAGATTATTACGAGCCGTTAGCGTGACCAAATTCATACAGGAGAAAGTACTCCTGATTTCCATTCCCCCATTAAAGGCTCCAGACCAAAAAGTCTCATAAGTAGCTCATAATGAAGTCTAATCTGTTGAGCTCTAATTTTATAACCACATTATCCACAAATGATGATTACTTGGCGAGTGTTGTCGTAAAAGTGAGGGAAAAGTAATAAGTCTCTGCCAATTACCTTCCCCTTAAAGTTATAATCAAGGCAATAACATGGTGCAGGCAGGGCTAAAATGAATCAATTTGCTACACACAATAGCCCCAGTGATTGGTCAGCAGAGCTGCTATTTCACACTACAATATATCATCGTAACCGTGAACCCGTTGACTACATTATCCCATCAACTTTCCGCCTAAATCAAAGGCCATGTAAATAGTATGTGTACTCTTGAAATGAAAATTGATTGATTAAGGAAAGACAGGGATAGAGTTAAGGGAACGCCCTTCCTCTCTGTTCCACACGAACGGTAGACGAAGAACCGCACGGACGGACACTTGGACACGATTTCCATACAGCAAATCGTAAATCTTACAGGATCCGGTTCCATTGTGTAATTATTTTATCCTTCCAGCCGTCCCTCATCCCGAAATAATCTGAATAAGTAGGTAGTAGAGGAATCAGTTGGAAAGTAACTGCTCACTTCGAGATGATTAATTTCCATCTGATTAAAATGTGTTAAGCCAATTTAAGTCTTAATTCCCGTTTTCAAGTGGTTAGACGGGAATGGAAGGCACGGAAGAAAGTGTTTTGATATGAATATAGAATGAGTTGTGAAAGACTAGGATATGAGATTAAAACATCATTCCTGAGAATTATGCTATTAAAGCTTCCTCGAAGGCGTGAAGAGAACATTATCGTTTACATTTACATGCTCCAAATCTGACATTTACATTAATTGAGTCTTCCTTTGAATGTTGGTTTGTAGATATTCCAGAAACTAGAATACAAGGAGGAGATAGATAAACTGACGATGCTTTCTCAACTGCTGACTGACGGTCGAACGAATTTCACCAGAACTGTTCTAAGTAATCCACGTGTAAGTTCCTTGTTCATTGAAAATAGAGGTTTTACAAGCGTAAAAAAGTGCTAGTGTTTCTACAAATAATTTCTTAAGTGGGACCTCAAGTCATTGCTAGTAATTTGAGAATGATTTCTAACGAGCTTACGATGATTACTATGTTACAGCCGGATGACCTTAATCACACATTGACAACTGCCCTAAAAAGATATGAAAGAATTCTGGAGCAAGTCACCTCAGGAGGAATCAAATCTTTGGAAAAGCCTGACATTAAATCCGATTGGGATTACATCCAATCTGCCTTTTTTGCCTCTACTGTTCTCACTACAATAGGTAATAAACGGCTGTTATCTCCTGCCCTGATAACTCAAGTAAAAGACATCATTTAGGAATATAAAAATTACCATACTTTTCCACTCACAACTTTTGTCAGTTTCAACTTTTTATGATCCCTGATCCCGAAAAGTTAAGCTCCGTCGAACTTTGTGTATTTGGGTCGAAACAATGGGGAATTAAAGGGACGGAAACGTATGTAAGGGCACTTATCTATCCCTGTTCTTATTCCACATCTCGACGAGATAGGGAAGCCGCAGGTCCAAAGAACTTAAAGAAATATTGAATCGGGAATTGTTATGGAATGAAATATTAGTGTTATGTGCTTAGCGGAAGAAATATCGCTCAAGCAGGGAAATGTTGGACCAAGTCAGCAAGAAAGAGGAACTTTGGCTTGGCCATCACCATAAAAGCGGGCATGGAAAGGTACGGAGTTGTAAGTCACAGGAGGGATTTCCTGATGGTCTAGTCCATACTTCTTGTTCTTAAACCCTAGACCACTTTGATTTTACAATTCCAGACGACAAGGGAAACAAGGCTACTGTCCTCGCCCTGGTGACACGACAAGAATGCATAGTAACGAGTAGGGATGTCCTGAATTGCACAACCCATAAGTCATTCCAACTGACAATGAGTAATTCTGCTGATCTGTATCCGCATCCCTGGAACGTTCCAAATATCCAAAGGCCCATGACACCATTCAATGGGTCACGTTCACAGAGATAGCGGATGCAGGGAATCCCTTATTTAACTTCGGTCCGAAATCCTAGAACCATCTTCATGAGCCTTCTTTCCGTTGAGTAAGATGGGCGTGTGAGACGCCACACTCCTTAGATTTGTCGGCAGGAAGAGGGGCTGAATAATTGATACGTTTTCGGCGAGATTGAAATGCAATCTAGAATCTAGACTTCTTGAAACCTTGATCTTTCCTCCGGGTTGTGGTTAAAAGCTAATTTAAATGGACAATTCTATTTTTAGGTTATGGAAACATGGCACCAAAAACCTACTGGTGAGTTTCCTTACAATTCCTTCAGAGCAATAACAATAAAGTTGAAAGGAAATTAAGACGGAAACTATATAGTTTAATGACTTTTTTTGTGCAAATAATTTCAGGGGTCGAGTTTTCTGCATCGGCTTCGCCTTGATAGGAATCCCCTTTACTCTGACAGTGATAGCGGATTTGGGTAAACTGATGGCCTCTGCTGTGTCTTCATCCTACAAAAGTTGTCGGAAACATTGCCCTCAGAACATGACCAAGTCGTCTTCCAAACTGAGTAAATTTGGTGGTACGGACAATTTGCATGTTTGTTGTTGCTTTACTTCTGCTTATTTAATATCCAATTACTGATTTACGGGAGGAAATGAAACTATTTGTCGACATTCTGATTATTCTTCTCATCCCTCATCTGAGCATCGACCAAGGCTCGTAGAGCCCTCAGAGGAAGGCCAGCTCCGTCACCTCGATACTAATCATAGCCACAGGTTTTTCCATCCGCGGACTTTGAGACAGTAAATTTAAATGTAATTTAGCAATTGCATTGCATACTTAACTATTATCAATGTGACTTTGATGCTCGTAAACTTATTGGTAATGTAGAAAGCATGGATGCTACGTATATATGCTTTGCTTTTGAGCCCTGACTCTTGTTCAGCTCATTCGTACTAGTAGATCAATTATTGTTTAAATGTTGGAGTTCATATTATTTAATTAACCTGCTAATGTATTAATATTCATGAAGACGTTTTTTAAAACTAGGCCAGTAAGTTTTTAGAAGATTTAGAACCCCAGACTCAATGCGACCGGCGGAATGAAACTCTCTAAATTTCTTTGGTTTGTCGAGAGAGAAAGAGAGAAAGTTCAGGGTTTCGTCCTCTCATTCCAGTTTTACAGTCCCGTCGTAGCGATTTAACTCGAGGAACGTAAAATAGAGAAACCGAAACGGAAGCACGTCTTCCGACGTCCATGGTTTGTCTTACTCTATTTTATGAAACTTTTCCGTCAGTAAGATATTCCCCAAAAGCAATTTGTTTACATTGTAAATGCAGGAATTTAAATTCTCCACATTAAGTTTGGTTGAAAGTGGGGCTACAAAATGAAGTACGAAATGACACGGGGTCGGAAATAGCATTTACTTCTCCATATAAACCCCGTTCTGTTCAGAGAGCTCCGTATTTTAGTCGGAGCAGTAGAATAAGTGTATAACTGCGGTATATTAATGTTCTGTCTAGGCTCTCAAGTGTAACTGATACGTTCCAAGATCCTTACTAAGGTTCCTCCTAACTAAAGTAAAATAGAGTGGATGTTTTTAGCAAGAAACTGGTACGGTCGCATCCCAGGCCTGGTACTTTCTTCCGTACCAAAAAAAACGAAAGATATTATGTACTGGTTAAAAATGATGTGTAATCAACTACCAACTGGCTGGGAAAAAAGACTTCATGTTCATTTCTTTATTATTATTATTACTACTGGAGCCGTTGCCATTGCTATGCCGCATATAAATACCATGTAGTAGATACAATCTGTATTCCTGATAACTTGGCAGTACAAGTAGTTGTAGAAGCATCACGTATACAACAATAAACCTATTATTTGTAGTCAGCTATGATTGTGCAGAGATATTATGTAAAAGTGGCTGCAACTCGTAGAGCATTAAATGTATGTGTATCTATCTTCATCATCCTCCTCTTCCTCTTATTCCTTACTTCTTTTGTGTGATGGATATTCGGGGATTGTCTAACCGGTTTTGGGGAATATAGGGAAATCAGCAACGGTGATAGCTGCTGTGGGCTCACTCCTCCTCTATATCTCGGCCGGTGGCTACTTCTTCACGCTTTGGGAAAACTGGACTTTCTTTGACTCTTTCTACTTCTGCTTCATCACAATGACTACGATCGGATTCGGAGATCTCGTGCCTGGTTAGTCCGTTTATTCAACTCTAATAATATCGGAATAATAATGCAATCTCCCGCCTCGCCAACTCTTCAACGAGAGAGAGAGAGGGTGGCCTTCGGTTAATCCGCACCCCTTGCTTTCCCTGCACGTAGTCCCGAACTGGAACTTTCCATCAGGCTTCTTTTCCAAACACAATTCCAATGAAGTCATTCCAACCTTCTAGGTAATCCAGCTTTTACACCGTCCCGTCCTTTGCAAAGTTGATTACTCTCTGAACCACACTTTTTTTACTTTCCCTTGTTCTGCTCTCAAAAACCCAGGGAAATCATCACTGTTTCGTATTAAAAATCCTGGACTGGGGAAATAACTCAGAGGGCACAGCGTGACTCTCTTCCGGATGAGTTATGTCATTCTTGTGGAGCGGTTTCAATGACCCAGCTCTGTTCCGCTGAGAGCTACATCTCCAAAGTTACGGATTTCCTAATGCTGAATGTATGTAGTACCTGGGGCAGGGAGTTAGGAATGTAGAGGAAGAATGGTAACTGAAACTTGACCCAGGCCACGGGAGATAATCGAAAAGGAAGGGAAATTCAGGAGGGTATCAAAATGCATCATGCAGAGAATCTGATTACGTGCATTGATTTCCTCATGCATTCCTCTCCCTGCCTAAAGTCTACCGTCCCTCGCATGTTGCTTTCTCTCGTCTGAATGTGAGTCTCTCTGGGTGTGTGTGTGTGAGTGTGTGGGATAGAATATAATCAGAAGATACCGTGGATATCTCTCTCTCTCGTGCCGACGACGAGGGAGAGGAACTTTCACATCTGAGAAAGTGGGCTACGGGATCAGAAAGCCAAGAATGTAGGGAAAGTAAAGCACATCTCCTCATTTCTCCAACGACTTTCTCTACATTTTTCCATCATAAAATACAATAATCTAAAAACCTCGTAAAGTTCTATGTATGCATTTCCTCGGGTAGATATAGTATGAAGAGGTTCCTATGTATAGGTTGTATGTAAGGCATATATATGTATATATCGTGAATCTGGAATGGCCCTATCTGGGAAATATTATTGGACTGGGGGGAATCGGGCCGCTGGTTGAAATATGCATCTGGAATACTTTCTGCAACTTGCATTCCACTTAGCAAAACTTTTGCATTTAAAATCCTTCTGAATTTTGCTCACAAGTTGCGGAAACTGGTGTTTGAGAGTAGGTCGTGGTACTGTTTTTCACGAATTTTGTTGTTTCGGATCGACCAAAAATGGTCAAATTCAAACATCAATATACGTTGGGGTAGCTTAGTGTGATTTTTAATTTAAGATGGCTTAAAATGTATAACACTTTATAGCTGAGCGCTTCTTAATGGCTGAATTTTTTCAACAGAGGAAACAACATACATGCTCTTTTGTACCGTGTACATCATGATCGGCCTTGCCCTGACTTCAACGGCAATCGAGTTGGTGCGGATTCAGTATGCCGACTCATGGAGGAAGATGAGAGAGCTCTCCTCCCGTCTTCAAGGACTGTCGGGCCCATTAGCCGAGTCTCTTAAAAAGTAAATATCCATTCCTTATTCTTTGACTTCATTGTTTCCCTCGCTTCGAGAGATACAATTTACAATTTACCTAGCGCAATGAGCCCGAATTCAAAACAAATAACCCTGTAAAAAATTTAAGGAAAGAGGTTCCAAGAGCAAGATATCGACTCCGAGTCAGTCATATTGCACATGAGTCCTTCTTTATGAATCATTTCCCTTCATAGTCTCCTAGCTTTCAGCTTTTTATGAGTGGTTTTTACTGATCTCTCATAAATACAAAGAAAGCATTATGCATAAACATAAAGAGTTCATAATAGGCTATTTGCAGGGGGGTGTGTAGGCTCAGTCTTAAGATATGGCTGAGTGGCATTTGTATATAACTGTTTCGGAATGTTGATGCAGGAAAATGCGTAAATGACTTGATTCATTTTTTATGGCCTAGACCGTTTTTTCGTTTCCTTTATTCCTTAGTATTTTATGTCTGCTGAGCTACTTTCTCATTGTTGCACAAAATCCAACACGTACAGGGTGACGCTCCAATTCTAAATTAGTGCGGTTCTGTCAGGAATTGTTTCTTCCTGTTCTACTGTTATACCTTTGACTATCGGTTATCATGGCGTCTTTGCAACTTACATGTATAGGTACGGAGACAATATCAACTTGGACGTCAACGTGCTTCAAGATCTGAAGGAGCTGAAGAAGGCTCTTGCGATGAGTTCCAAGTCGATGAAGCGTGAAGGGAGCATTTGGAAGAAGTTTTGGGAGAATGAAGACGAATTTGATATTGACATGGTAGAGTCGGACGAGCCTCGCCTCATTCAAATTATCATCTACGAGTCGTCTGTCTAGAGGTGTTGAAAAAACACAACTACGTGATCAGTCCATAGTCAGATAACATGATACAGGGCAATGTTTAATGTTTGTCAATTTTCTGATTTCTGTGTATTTTATATTAAATGAGCCATTTACACCACTGTACGAAGGAGTCAATATATAAATAAGTACGTCTACATATTATACAGTATATTCGCAAGCACCGACAAGCCTCCAAGGTATTTAAACCTAGTCTATTTTTACACTCAAAGAACCAAAACAAAATTATCCATAATAATGCTCTTTGTTCATCCAGCCGGATTTGAAGACTAAAGATACACATAAAACTTGTTGGCAAAGTTCAGTTTTAAGCTTATACTTCATACTATATAACGTCATAACACTAATATTATTATTAAGGATGCACCGAGATAAAAATGTAAGCATCAAACGAAAATTTTTACAATTAAAAGCGTAAATAACGATTTTACAGTTACAACCATGCCGTGGTGTGCATTTGTTAAGGAAGGGTTTGCTATCATCCGCATATTATCATCTCTTTTGGAGATTTGGCATTTTAATTACATTTTGTATATGCATGCAGCTGGATTTGTTTTTATGTGTTAAATGTTGCAGCTGAAGCATAAAACTATAAAAAAATAAGACCTCCTGCCTTTGTGAATAAAGTCATTCAAAGTTTATTCCTCCCTATGCAGCATTTTGTCATCGGATCGGATGGGAATGGGATTTGGCGATCTCTGACGGAACTCTCTTTTTTCCGCAAAATGAATATAATCCAGAGAAAATCGAAAACTGTCTATTTCACGTCCGCTTTCGTCATAAATCACTGCTTACCACCACTGATCTCGTACGTGACAGTCAGAGAGGCATATCAGGAAGAAAACTGTCTATGTATTTACACGAACTATTCTCTGGGCCTTTCCAACTTGGAAAATTTTCTCATCCATCATGGATTTTTTTTTACTCGATCTCCAAGTTTCCCCAGCCGAAATTAAGTTTTGCAAGTTCAGATTCATTGTCGCACTTCTGAGTTTAATAAAAGAGCAGCAACAACAGCAAAACATCTAGGCAAGTACCAACCTAACGGAACCTATACTGTTTCATGGAGTCCCAATGGATTATACTACTCGTAAAATAAGACTACTACTTCCTTGTCTCCTCACAGCCTCGATTTCGTAGTTGTAAATGACACGATTTTAATTTTGTTGACAAACACTACATGACTTTCATCAAATTAAAAGTAGGGTAGCTTTTTGTATGGAGATGAAATTACGGCCAAAGCTAAGTGTGCATTTATCAACCTCTCTGTTGGTTTAACAAAGCAGGGAAATTTGTTTACGAGCGTAATATTCCTGTAAAAGCCTTCAACCTTTTTAATGAATTTAAATCCTTCGAAGATTATATAATGAATTTTTAGATATGCAGAGTAGGGAGGCAATTTGCAATTAGAATAGCTCTATCAATTATACATGGTTCTTTTTAAGAGCATTTCATTATACCGAGCCCGCTTACCTTCATGCTAAACTAAACTATACAGAAGTTCGATGTGGAGAGTTGGGGCTTGTTGGGGTGGAATCCCTAAGACAATGGTTTGGTCCAGAAAAACTATTTTAAAATTCCTGTCTCAATGTTGCGAGAACTGTTAATTTGAAGGTACATGAAGTTAAGCGTTAGTTAACTACAAATAACGAGTGTGCGAATCTGTCTGTTGTTTCTTGTTCCTCAAAATTAAAAAAATGACTCATGAATTTGATCCCAAACTTTGGTTTCAATGACCAAAGCAAAATTCTTTAAAGAAACAACAACCCCTTCATTAATTCATGTTGGTTTAATTTGGTAGGTTGTTGAAGTTAAGAGGAAGTACAAATGTTGATACGATAGACGAATTTAATTAATTTGTGACCCTGTAGACAGGAAAGTAATTTCGAAATCACATCAATAAATACGTGCTGCTTTTCATACTTCTTCTTTACGACGGGGTCCATTTCCAACCCAGTTTTATTACAGAATCACTCCCTCGCGTGTGAGTTAAGCAGCGTTTCCATTTCATATTTGTACACGAGAGATTGATAGGAACTATAATCGTATCTTCATCTACATCTCGATCTAAATCACCCATGGCTTCAAGGAATCCGACACTCCGCCTCCGCGGTACAGACTGACTCAGCCGGACCGATTTAATAAAATCCCCTCTTTATTTTCCCCAAATGATGTAATAAAAGTGGAAATTTAAAATAGGATTTGACAAACACAATTCCTCCGTTTAACTCAACAATTCATTGCCATTTGCCATGAGGACCCAAGCGACTCGAACCGACGAAGAGGAGTTGAAAATACATTAAAAATACATGGTTTCCCCGAGATCGAATTTGGGTTGGGTCGTGCTTACAAAATAAGCCGCTGAGCAAAACGGTTTTAATTGTACGTACAAGAAGGGAACCCCCTTGGGATTCCAAGTAAACGCGTCTTTGATATACTTTTGGATTGGAACCGTGAAGCATCATACTGAAGCTCTCTTTTGGGAACGTCTTTTTTGCACATCTTACAATTAGTATTGGGCTCTCGCTTACTACCCTTTAGAGTTGTGTCACAGTCACAGAACAGTTTTAGTTTTACATTTCCACTTTGTTGACCACACAGAATATACATGTATATTTGTCAAACACGTATGACATGGATAGTTTAGTTAGATTTAAGGAATGCAAATTCTATATCCAACCTCCTGTACATCTACAGTTCTACATGAGATCTCCTGGTTGCGTAAACTAAGACTCCTTTACATTCATTACCCATTGACAATGAGGAAGAAGAAGGTTCATTCACTTCACAGGTTTGCGGATTTTATGCAACTCATCAAGTTTGACAGCCTCTCTCCACGCCGTGTTTACCTCCCTCGGATATTAGTTCTCGCTTGGAGGAAGTCAGTTTTAGGAAACACTAGAGCTGTTACCAGTTTTGACAAAGTTCCGTAAAAAGATGACGATACCCAGCTCCAGGAATTACGCATTGATTACAGGCTTGATCGGACTCATTATCTACCACCTCAATCCCTGTGTTCATGCAAGAGACGGGGTTAATAAAGTGCCAAATGCATTGAGGGAATACTATTCCAAGCGATCCAGCCGCTCCGTGTCCAGTCCAAAAGGTTTTACTAACGAGATAATTAATAAATTCACGCGGAGGCTAATGAATTGAGAGGTGGTTTAATTCTTATCACTCCTCTTCTGTTAAGTGTACAGGTGTGGAGATATTGGGAAGGATATGGTGGTGAACTTTGTCAATAAAAATTACCCGGATGATGATTCGACGACTGGAGACTGTCAATTCAGGCTTGTCGTCACCAGCCATGATATCTGCCAAGTGAGTACATGCCAAATCTATTTCCCAGCGTGAAATCTTCCGCTTTTTTACCAAGTACCCGGGTAACAGATGCTAAGTTATCGGGTGACACTGCTTGGGATCGGGTCATCTGAAACTGAGTTTGAAAATAAAACATTTTTTATGGGACATGTAGTGGTGAGGGTGGGGATTGGAAAGTAGACGTTTGTGATCGTAAAATTTATTTTAATGCTTCTGTATCGATAGATACGAGTTGATTTTGTAGATACGGAGCTGATGGATCCCGTCCGCGGTCAATGTCTGTCCCAGTTTTTCATTGTAGAAGGGGCTGCCTGGCCAACAGGACTCCCTCCGTTATGTGGAATTAACAGCGATCAGCACTGTAATAATCATTTCCTCTTGCAAAAAAAATTGAAGCCATAAATAACATTATCATTCCTCAGTTGAGGAAAGTCGTTGCCCCGCTTCTCTTGTGCCCTTTACATGGATTGTTTTTTATAACCGAAACTTGTTCACATCCTTTCCAGTCTATCTCCATTTGGAACCCTGGACGTCCAACGCTTCAATTGTGGATTTCAAAGTCATTACCGTCGTCAGAGGAAGGTCGTATCGTTTCGGTGTCTGGCTCACTCAAATTGACTGTTCGTCATCCAATGTCCTCAGAGGTTTGTTCCCGTCTTTGTTACTCGCTCTGCGATAGAAACTGGAACTTTTCCGAGTAGGCTTTCTTAGCAAAAAACGATAGAAGGCTGAGAAATTGACAACGGAAATCATTTCCTAAATGATGAACTTTTCGTACGACATTGATATAGTAGTACTACAGAGCTATTTGTAGAGTGACTGGGTAGGGACACTTTTGAGAAGGTCATGAGAAGATATATGTGACGTAATGTGTAGGAGAATTTACTGTAAATATTATATACCATGACATTTCTTTCCTAAGTACCCAGGATGTGCTCAGATGCTTGGGTTTTTAGGGAACCCAGTTGCATAGAGCTCAGAAGTTGCATAAACAGTTCCTTCGGCATGAAATACTGCTTAATCATGCGAATTTATACAAAGCGGCAGTGTGGGACTAAGGCATTTGCTTCTAAATCTATCTAGCACCGGAAGGCTGTACCCAATATTTTCTCTCTGAAACTGGAGCAATACGGTCCTTCAACTACGAGGGCTACAGATATCTCAATGGTCAGAGTTACCAGATATGCATTCGACCTGGAAAAGGCGTCTGTGGGATCCGGTACGATTCCGCTCCGGGGGATTTTGGATTGAAGAAAAGCATTATGGGCTCAAGGGAAATGCACGCTAGGTAAGAACGGAATTTAAAATACTGCTAATTTGGCTATTTTTAATCTTCTGAATTGGGCTTGAATATTCAAATGGCGTAATTCACATGCTTACTTATCTGTCATGTCTTAATGTTCAATTAATTGTTCGGCTTTGATGAATAGGTCGGGCGTGGGATCATCCGTATGTGGAACGGACTTCATCTTAATTCCAGATGCCAGAGACTCGATCAAAAACGTCAGAGAAGGGAGATTACTGTTCCGGCGACGACAGCAACAAATTAAGGTTAGGCCACTGCCTGTTGCTCCGAAAAGGAAAAAACCCGAAGTTCGGTTATCCCAGGATCGTTTCTGCGGTGGAAATTTATCACCCGCTGGAGGAGAAGTAATAAACAAGCCGATTTTTGGTAAGTGCACGGATATGCCATTTATATTAAACGGGGAAATCAATAGTTTCAAACAAGGGAAAGTCATTCAGGAAGGGTTTAAAACTTGGAATTCATTGCTGCTGAGTTGTCGCAAGTCCAAATAGTAATAGTTTATAGAAAGTATTAAAGCTTTGTGTATTTCTAATCTAAATTTTAATTACCGGCTCTGTTTCTGCATATAGCTCGAGTTCGATCAAACTTGATTTCTCTGCAAGTGAAAACATCACCGCTTCAAGAATTCCGGGGAAAAATTGAAGCTTTGAACCTCACCACTGGATTTCGTCTAGCTTATTCTCAAATTCGAGGTTGTGATGACAATGAAACGGAAATGGTCCTACCACCACCATTTGAAAATGTTGCTTTGGGACTAAACTTTCCCAGTTTCGGATATCCTTCAAGTAGACAACCAGAACTCGGATTTAACGATTCATCAGCTGCACTATCGCTTCAGCATAAAACAATTAATGGTACAATTCTATCTCTCGAGGGATTCAATTCCTCCCTTTCAAAAGATGTTGACAAGGACGATCAGTTGTGGGATTACTTGGACGTTGAAACGGAAGATGAGGAAAAGGACGAGTCGGATTTATATGACGAATACAAGAAATAAGCCAGCTTCTCAACGAACTAGTTTAGATTACTCATTATTGCAAGAATGTGGTCCAAGTAACTCGATAGAAGTGCAATTATGAGAGGATCTTAAATAGTTGTAAATTAAGCGTGTCGTCTGAATTTGGAAAATTGACAAATGATGAAGGAAATCCTATTTCCACTATATCATAAATTATATTAATAAACTCAATCGTGTTAAAAATTGTATTTATTTTGTTGAATAAATAAAAGTAAGGAAATAAACAAATTCCTCGAAATTAATAACTTCGTACTTGGCATTTTAACCAGAGAATTAAATCCAGAAAACAGCTTCTTTTACAGCAGAAAAATATATATAAGTGTAAAAATTGATAGCCCGAGACCTCAAATTGTAATCATTTCGTCGATGACTCGTGGATATTCATAAACGCTCATAAATAAGATCTCCAGGACATTAGAATCGGCAATTATCATTAATTAATTCTGATTTTAATGAGCCAGAATGCATGAGTGTAAGGATAACTGTATGAAATGGGGCAGAGTTAGAATAGAATACTTTGTTGAAATATTTGTAGCTGTAGTACGAGCAGTCCATCTACTCGTGAAGCAAGCGAAGCTAAAAGTTCTAGCTTCGAAATCGATAAGCGGTTTACTTCTGACTCCAGAAAGTGGCGTGGGTTCCTTTTTTAAACGGTTCTCACTAGCTGATCCGTACCCCAGAGTTTACAATACTTTAGCTCGTACAAAACGAACTAACGTCTACGTATTCAAATAACTGCATCCAAGCTATAAGAATATGCATTTTGAAGCTAAAAAGCAATTATTACTATAATTTGTGGAGGTAAGACACTGCTCCTCCTAATGACAATGATCTGATACTGGATCCCTCGAAGCATAATCACGAATTCTTAACTAAAGGAATCTGTAATTTTTTTAATTCGATTTTGATAACCATTTATGGAAACACATTTTTATATCAATTTTAATTGTTAAATTAAATACGAATTTCAATCTGTTAAATTAACCGAAATGGCATTTTGACGAATGTATTATTAAATTTCAATTACATTTTCTTGTTGAATGTCACATCTCGCAGCTGAACTTGTAAACTAAAATGGTACTATTTATGTAATTAATCACTTTTTAGCCCGACTCCGAGGGCTTATAGAATCGAGGCAGTGTCCTGTCTGTGGAAAAGCACGATAACTATCGAACAGAGTGACATAACGTCACCAAATTTGGTACACACCGTTTTTTTGTAAAATTAGGAGTTAAGTTCGAAGATGGGCAAAATCGGTCCATTGGTTCACCCGTACGGGTCATTTTGTGGAAGTATGTATTTGTATGTATTTTAAAACTAGACAAAAACCGGTAGAAAAATAATGGCATATGTTTCTATAGAAAATATATCCATATCATTTAAAATTTAAAGTGCCCCAAAGAGTCGGGCTAAATAGAGTTGTACCGATAAGTTTTTAAAAATACTTTAGAACTATTAAGGCTCCAGACTAGTTAATCACCAAGGAAAAATGAGTGTCTTGGGGGAAGTTTGGACCCCTCCATCTTTTTAACCATATCAGATAAAATTGTCAAATAAAATGTAGTATGCACATCATTTCATTCAAAAAATTATGAAACTATTGCATAGACCAGGACTAGCATTGGAATCAAAATTGATTCGACTTTCTGTTTACAAATTGAGACTGGTGATTAGAAGGATTTGCATTCAAACATCACCAGTGCAAAATTAAATCAAAACGGATAAATCAAAACGCCATCGAGTCAAACTTAGGATTTTGCATGCAAGTTGAGCGAGTTACGTTCAAAAGAATTTGTAGACTATCGTAACACCAAGCTGGATTGGTTTTGAAGTAAACCGAATACAAAATAATAACGAAACAGGAATTGAAGTATAAAGTGTGTCAAATAATCAAGATTAGATTTTGATGCTCTATAACAAGAAAAAATACGAGTAACAGTAAAAACAATGAAGGAAAGAGAAAAATCATTCCTGAGTTAGATTTAATTTCTAGGTCTTTTATTAAGATTTTTTCAGTAATTTATCTCATAGCCTGATTTTAACAATTAAATTTAAAAATTCGGGAGTTTTTGTTTATAAACAAAGTAGTATAAAAAGGATCTACCACGCTTCGTTTATCGTTTTTGTTGACTAAAATATTTCCCTAGCTAAAATTTTGAATTAGTTTATTATGCAAGACTACCGTTTTTAACACGAGACTCTTTACAGCCGGTGTCAAATCCAATCGAAATAGACGAGGCTCTAACAAACGCTCGGAGAATATTAAATTGTGAAGTTTTGCGCTTTTTCATTTTTAATCGTTGCAAATGTAAATGAAGTTAATAATAATGCCGTGTAACGGGGCTATCTTAAAATTGATTTCTTTGTTAAAATGTCAAGATTAAAAAACCAATAACTTGTTTAAACGTCTTAAAATTGCTATGCCTTATTAGCAGTTCTATTACCGGTGCTGAAAAGGTACCTCGCAATGAATTCTTGACTTTCCAAGAATAATTTATTGCGCTTAGCCCCAGATAAACGGACACAAGAAGAGCTTTGAAAATTATGATGATGAACCGTTTTGTTAGAGCGAAGCAGGCTTGGTATAATTCCCAATCTCAATAACCCTCATAACGAAGGTAAACATTCATGAAAAGTGACAAGTACAAATTAGCTCCCTGCCCGTTAAGTTAACTATACCCAACCTACAAACGGCCCACTACGACGAAAAAATGAAGTGCTATGATGATGAGACGCTTTTGTTACGGTCATTAGAATATAATTTAGATTATAATAGGATATTATTTGAGAGCCCATAATCCCAATTCCAAATTACATAGGTCAGGCGGTCAAGCTATAAAATAAAATTTCTCACGACAGGCCTCACGTATGGGTTTTCCCAGCCAATACTATTGGCTCTACAACTTACAAAAATTAGCAATTCCTCTGAATTGTATCCATTTGTCTACTGATCCTTGGATAATTTAATGTATTCCCTAGTACAGTAATTACAACGGCTGTCCATTAATCAACTGAAGGAAAGGAGAGTGCAAGAGCCTAACAATAACTCAAGGAATCCTTCCCTTGTCAATCAAAAATTTGCTAAAGATAACGATGATACACTCTTTGACTCTCGTGTTGTTGAAATTGGTCAGTTCAATGTAGAAGTAAGTGCACAAAAGTGTCAAAATATACTGGTAAAAAACGATTCCTCCGTATAAACTATAGGAAATCGATACTCTGTTCTTGGATCTCAAATTCTCGAATGGTCGGAGAGCATGAAAAAAATGATTTATTTCCTATAAGACCTCTTGACTTCTCCTGATAGCCTTCAACTCTCCTCCGTCCCCAATCCGATTAACTTCCTCACCATCAAGAACTGTTTCTCCGAGACAGGAAATTTCATACGTTTCCCTACGGTTTTACGAGGAACAAATGGATAATCAACACGAGACTAATGAAGCACACTATTTCATAGATCTTTATAGCTTCCATGAAAAAAGAGGCTCTTCCGAAATCGACTTCTCGAGCCATCAAGAGGGGTTCGTAGAGATATCATACGATTTCCACCACATTGTTACTCATCCCAAAATACGGAATGATCTCTCGTCTATAGAAATGTTATAAAGTCATCTGCTCCTCACACGTCGTGCTTCGAATTCGTGTAGATATTCAGCCAGTCTATGAACTGCTTCCTATTTGGTTAAAAGTCGGGCCTAAGAGAAAATACTATGATGATGACTTCTTCTGCATGGGAGGAAATATAGTGTGTGATTTTACTTTTTATGTCCCGAGCCGATTTAATGTATGAGTTCAGTACCATCCTACATCCATTATTGGGACTGTTAGGGAGGTTCAAATGGGAACTGGTGATGAGAATGAGGCTGGTAAATGACCCATGGAACATTATGATTGTTAAGTGTCTCATTTGTTTCTCTTTTTGGTTTCTTTCCATTTCTACCTTCCAGTCCTACAGAGCGTCATGGAGGGTCTTCTTCTCAAGTCCTGGGTGGAAGTACAGGAAACTTCACGTGAGAGGATAGAAAGTAAGGCCAAGAAAATAATTCAAAGGTGAAAAGACGGAAACCGAAGTCATGCTCTGGGCTCTGCTCAAACGACCGTGCCATGATCATCATCATGAGACGTAGAGAGGATCCTCAACTCTACAAGAGACAAAGTACAGTCCTAACTATAACTGCAGATTATGTTATATTATATAGAGCTAAAGGAGCACTTAAGGAGTGAGAACACATTTGTTATTGTATGATTGGTGCAAGTGTCGGACTCGTAGCAAAGCAAAGCAGGCTCCTTTCCGGATCTCTTTTACTCTTTCCTGAGAGTGTTAATTTAGGAGGAGATCTGTAACCGAGGTTTTCTTAATACAGAGATAATTAGGCATTAAGTTCTGCTAGTATTCCATTGCTAATGATGTCAAAGCACAGATGTAAGCGTTAAAATAACATTCTTCAGATATTTTAAAGTCATTAGACCCTTGAGAAGTCATTTACGTGTCATTTTATACCTTTTCCTTTGGCACCGATGCCCCTATAACTCCACCACCTAACTTCGGTCTTATAATAATATTATTTTCTCTTCCTATCGGGCCTTCCTCTTTTTTCATCCCAAGATGTCAAAGGAGTAAAAGGAGCTATTTAACCGCGACTGTTTTTCTGTCACCGTTTACGTACACTGCAAGTTTGTGTTGTAGTTTGTATGTAAAATGTGTACACAAATACGAGTTAATAATAATAATGACATTGGAGATTTGAGTTGGGCTTGTAGCTTCGTAGTTTATCTGTAAAGAGCGGCTGTACTTATTTTACGTGCCTCGTCCATCTCTCTTATGTGTCAGGCAGAGGTGGCATGAAATGGTTATGCCGAAATGATCTTCTGGGGAAATGATCCGTTAAAAATCTGTAGTGTTATGGAATTTTTTCTAGGGTACTCATCGAGTCGGTGATTCGATAACGGTTCTTCTCATTGCCAATTTCATATCCACTAAATAAAACCCGAACGTCAGTTTATGATTATCGGATACCGCTTAATACTTTCTGCGTCCCCTCTCGTCCTTAATACCAACCCGAGTTTCGATGAGCCGTTTCTTGTGTGAAACACTGAAAAAATGCAATTTGTTATCGTAAAAATATTAGAAAAACAAACAGCTAAACACAAATAATTATTTAAATTCCTTATTGTGGACAATTTAAAGCCTGCTGCGGTATTTAAACACCAATGTCCATAAAATAAACGTTATTTAAAGGACAAGAAACCCAACAAATGCTATTCTGCTAAGCTATTAGCGGAACTATATTCCCAACAATTAAATCGAGTCTCGTCAAAGGACTCCAAACGCAAAGGAAAGTCCCTGACTCCAAAACAATTAAGGAGAAAGGGAGTAGTAAGTAACTGGTAGGGTGACTTAAAAGATCAAGCGGATCTATAGTAGCCTGGCGGTGGTGGTGGTGATAAATAAAAATAAATGATTGATGATAGGACGAGGAGTAGTTTAATGAAGCGTTAGGGACGGGGATTTCCTTCCCTAGTTCGGCGGAGGAGGTGGGAAAGGAGAGGATTAAAGTCGGGAGAAAAAGAAATGAAGAATGGGGGCAGTGGAATAATACAAATAATCTCTAATCAAAATAACAATAGGAACAATAAAATAGTGAGAGAGTGAGGGAAAGTTGACTTTGGCTAATCCGATACGAAACCACAAGAGAGACTTTTGGATTCCAGACCAACCCATCATGTCACTCAGACAGTCAGTCAGCAGAGAGGAGATAACAAATAATTATTGCTCCGATACAGGAAGATGACATAAGAGCCGAAAAGGAGGCAAACTCCGCCATCATCACCATATTTATTTATCCGATTCAACCATGGAAATAATATCTCCCCAGCTCTATCCCAGCAAAATCCGGCAAAAGCCCCGAGGAGGGGACTCTGTCGGAGGGGGGACCACCACCGCCTTATCAAAGGGCCCCAATATGATAATAATAATAATAATAATAATAATAATGCTCCTCGTAAGTAGGATAATAGGACTAGTACCCGCTGAGCTTGTAGTTTAGTATTGTTCCCACAGCCAGGACAAGGGGGCTTAATTCATTTCGGCAGCCCAACTTATGAGTTTATGACATGAGGAAGGTCGGAACACATATGTTTTAATAAGTTAGTAAAAGGGCTGCCGGAATTTACGAGGAGGAGAAAGTTTAGAGTCGAGGAAGAGGAGGAGAGAGACAGGGTTCACTGTAATCTCCTTTCCTCCTCTTCACATCAAGTTATGATTTCCCAGCTTCCATATAATCGACTTGCAAATTAAGCTATTATTCCAACTTAATTATGGTCTCAAGCTGATAAGCTCTCTCCAGCCGACGCTCAAGCCAAATGTAAAAGGAAATGAGTCTCATAGGGAATAAAGAGCACATGATCCTTTCTTTCCTTCGCTGGAATATCAACTCCGCTCTCCTCCTTGCACAACCAACGGACGAAAGGCAGGGATTTCGTCTCTTCCACGAAACTTACAAAACCGGGAGTTGCCAGGAGAAATCCGAGAGAGAGGTTAGGCATCTTAGCAGATATTATATAGCGGCAAGGCACGGACTAGCCTAGCTTTTTACGACTCGAATATTTTATCACACGCAAGAGCAGGGTTCTTGAGACCGATTTCTTAGGTCCGACTTGCAATTTAGGGGCAATGGGGGCTTTTTTCTGAAGAATCTTAGTTTCTGGCGTTGAAACTTGGTCTTTGACTTTATTTAGACATTGTAGGAACACAGTTTTTTTTATAAATACACCTAGTGACTAGGGCCAAACCCGGGGCCACGAACCCTGGAAGAGGAACGTATATAGGCCTTTTCATTGCGGAGAGAATAATAATACGGAAAATATGATATGAAATTTATAACCCCGACTAGTTAGTTTTCGGATTGTCGGATTCTCTCTCTCCTAAATCTGAGCTATCTATCTGCCAACCATTATCCCCTTGTTCATTGACGACCATTTCTTCATCGACATCCACAATTCCTTTTATTATCCCGTCATTACATTATTACATTTATTCAATACAGAGGCAACTTCCATCTTCACTTCGGCACTTGTTACAATTCTCCCCGACCCGATTCTTGTGAAAGCATTTATTTCACTCTCAGCAGCCTTCTTTCTAGTCGGGAACAATGAGATATTGTCCACTCAGGCATCACACTACTCTTCTCTTATCCCATCCTCCCAACTTACCTATAGTCATTTACACACTTACTTTTCACCCGCTCTCTGACGTCTGTTCCTAATCGATATCTCCGTATTTTATTTATTAACCTACCAATTGGTCTGCCCTTTATTCCTTGCCATTACTGCTCCTCCTCGTGTCATTTCCTTCACCGTCAATCTAATTCAACCTCCGATCAGCGTCGATGACTTTTCTCGCCCAAGCGGAGAAATTGGATTTCTTTTAGTTTTTGCACTCTAATTGACTAATTCCTTCATTTCTCCTCTGATACATCACCAGTTCCTTCCTTTCGATGAGTTGCATTCTACTTATTGAGCATATGCATATCCGACGTAGTATTTAACGTAATTTGACTGAACAAGCTATGGTTAAGACGTAGGACGTAGGAGAAGGGATTGTCTCCTGATTAGTTTCCTTTGGCTTGTGAGGATAAGGAGAGGAAAGAAATAATCTGTCAGTCTCAAGTCGAGGGTGGTGCAACTAATCCTAATGACAGTTTTGTTAACCAAACTCCGAAGCACCCATTAAGGGGTATGCGAAAAATGCGGTTTGAAAATCGTCTTCAACGATGCATGGGAAGGAGGACGGTTCCCTCATCCGTTGCCAGCTATAGCTCTGCCGAGGAGAGGGGAAACGGACTCTTGTCACAAGAAACTGTGGAGAAGTGAAGGTGGCTGTGGCTCACATATTTCGATAATGGCTTGACTCCTCCATCCGTCACACGACATCCGAGCACTAAATACCGCTCTCGAGGAACGGACGGAGGAGAGGTATGCATATCATTATTCCAAGCTAAATCAACTTCCCAAATTCCTCCCCTATAACATATCTCCGATCTCACACCCGATCCGATTTCGCCATCCGAATTTCGTAAAAGCACGGGCTTTAAGGCTGCAGCTATAGTCGGTTAAAGACACAACCTATTCACGAAGGCTGTAAGAAAGGCTAGGAATAGGAATGATCCTCCTTCAACGACAATTACTTAAGATTTCTTTCCTCCCACTAACTTCATTCATGCATCCGGAGCCCAAGACCTTGCTGTAGATACTCTTGATTTAGGATGTTTAAAAACACAGGCTCGTTAACTCGCCAGATTTTCGGCAAATACAGGGCATTAATTGAGTCCCATAATCAATAGCTTTCCGCGGAATCCGGAGCTTCCCTCTCCGTGTTAGGATTTCACATGATTGGGTTTCATTGGAAATGTGAATTTATCCGAATAACGGATAATGTGTTTGTTTTGGGAGGATGGGAATAGGTAACTGGGGTTTGTATAATGAAGAAATCTCTCCCTAATAATTACTCTAAACAAATTCTCCAATTTCAAACACTATTCCTGAAATTAGAACAACCTCCGTAGCCGTTGGTGGATGTGAGGGTATTAATTTACTAAATTCCCTATCCAGAGGCATAGCTAAACATGTGTAGTTAAAAAGAACTCGTGGAGCTTGGCATTGGAGTAAATCGTTAATAAGCTGATAATTAAGAGCTCATGTAATACATAATTACGTGTTTGAACGTTACAAGTGATGGGATATTGAAAAGTAGAGATTTGGGATCCAGCCAAAACTCTTTCCAAGCCTCCAGGAGCGGAATTCAGAGGGTCGGGTAACCCGATTTTTACCCTTGCCTCAACACAGGGTTAAACTTTTTAACCCCTGCTCTGAATTCCGCTCCAGGAAGATGAGGAAGGGAGAAGGAAGCAGAAATAGCGATGGGATACAATGTAATGGTAATGATAGTTTGCCCACATCACATGTCCCAAGTAATTAGGAAAGAAGTCTCCGTGCTCAAAAAATCTGTTGACTGCTGTTGGGGCTGGTGCATCCTATTAATTATGATGACAGCACTACCAACCAGTACTTATCCCAAAACATCCAATTCTTATCCCAAATCCAAACGCTGAGACAGGCAGATTCCCATCAACATGGACCATCATTATTATCAAGGTGGGATATAGACCCTCTAGGCAAACCGATGAGCCAGTAAATAGGTCTTTCCGATCCAACCAGCAATTCCTGTGGGCGATCCCTCGATTAATTCGATCTTGCATCCAATCTTTCCAAATAACAGCTACAAATCCCCCTCAATTGATGCCTGAGCAAAGGAATCCTAAAATAAATTTATTAATTCGTATGGAATATTAATAATACGGCAGGCACAGGCTGTAGCAATAAGTAAAATCGAAGATGGATTTCAATTTAACTCGATCAGTTTTTGGAATAGTATAGGAATTAAATTCCCGTCGATTTCGGCTACTTTAGTTTTGAACTCTCAATTACCCAGCCTTCAAAGAGGGTATCAGTAGCAGTCGAACGGGCTGCGATTTGTTACATCTAGTTAATCTTTAAGGTGGCAAGGGTTGGGTCATGTACTCCCTAATGTTACCCTCATTCCTATATATTCCTCTTGAAGCGGATAAAGAGGTTAATAAAAGCTGAAGATTTATGTTTCAACGGTGTTTTTCATCTACTTCTCCCGAGAACAATGCCAACACCCCTCGACGATCTCCGCTCTTCGATTCTCAATTCCAATAGGAAACTAATAATTTTTTTGAGAAATTTTTCAAGTCATGCATCACTATTTCACTATCTACCGTTCTGAGAGGTAACGGGAGTTGTTGTTGAAAGAAATAATGAACGTCTCGGAGAGCCGGTATTGCATTGAGGGGGTCTATATAATACATGACTGTTAGGTTGGGCCTGAACAGTGAGCTCCGTGAAAAAGTATCCATCTTCCTGTCACAATAAAGCCCTTTATCAATTCAAGTCCAAACTAACGCAGTCAGCCAACTTTCAACGCCAAAAAATCCGCTTCTAAATCTCGCTCCTGAAAAATCGAGACCCTTTAACTCGTTCTCTGTTCCAATGAACTAGAAATTCGGACAAAAATATATTAATATTGCAGAATGATCACGTTAGGAAAGAATTAGCCTGAGAATTGGAACAGGTTTTTCACAAAAAAATGATTGTGTATAAATAATTTAAACACTAAATTTAAACCAATACATTTATCAATTACAATGATTCAAGATTCGAAAAATTAAAAAATCGGAATTTTACTAATGCCGTAAAGTATACATCATAAATTATTAATTAGTAATTATTACAGGCATAAAAATTTAAAAATTTGAAAGTGGCAATTTTTCAAGAAACTGTAATTAGTAAAATTAGTTAAAGTTAAGATATCTTCATCATATAGTCGATTAAAACATTAAACAATTTTTCAGAAATGATATTAATCTCATCAGAAGTATTTAAAAACGAAAAACACAAGAACTGTACTCCTAAACCAAAGTGCAAAATAAGTTCCCTCCGATAAACAAAACTAAAGAAAGTTAGAAGGATGCTAAGTTTACAAGGTAAAAAATGCATATTACGTGTGTATGTGCACACTCGAGAGACACTTGCCTCGGGTGGATGGACGGGATGAGAAATGAGGTTTGTCTCCTTACGGGTATATGGGATTTGAGTTAATTTAGCGAAAACTAATTGACGTCAAAGGAGTCGCTAATGAGTTTTTGTAGAGCCTATCACATTTCAGACGACAATGTTTTCCCAACGCTTTGACGTTTTGTCCAAATCTTAAAGAGAGAGAGAGAGAGAAAAAAAAGGCTCTAATTGCTTTCTTGTCAAATGGTTTCCCGGTCCATGTGAAAACCGAGAATCCCAACTGAAAATATTTTGGTTACGGCAGGAGGAAAGTCATTAGCGCTTCACATATTTCACATTCTCTCCTATAACAATCTCCCTATCTCTCCCTCTGCTTCTATAATCGGAGACGGGTGACGAGATACCTTAAATCGTACATTGTACCCTCCAACAGCATCCCGGATTAATACGACACTGTAAAATCAAAGGAAGTGCCTTCTTGCCCCTTCTCCCAACACATTTTTTTTAAACTCCAACAGCTTCTCATCATAACTGGGTAATAATAGGCGTTATTATTGGTTAATAATAATCATCCCTCCCGAGGGTTCGGAACTCTCCGATCTGTAAGTGCCTCATTCAGTCAACCATGGTATCCGCTTCGTACCCAACGAAAACAGTTCATTTCCGAAGTTCTGCTCCTCCGGAACGTTAGAGTCCCCTCTTAAACTGAGAAATGTGTAGCTCCTAATGGGCCCTCATTACTCAACCCTGCTCATCCACCTGTGTGTCAGGCCGAGAAAGAGTTGTTATTTAAATTGACAGGGAAATCAGGAACAGGAATTGAGACTGATGCTCTTGTTTTTATTCCATTCCGCTACTCCACACATGTTAGTTCACCCTTTGACCCGAAACTTCATCTCTCAACACTCAAATAACAAGGGAGTTTGACGGGTCGCATTAGTTTAAAACATTTAAAAAAATACACAGGACTTTCGAACTTATAATAGGGATAGATAGAACAGGAAACAATGTACTTTGGAATGATGGGGACATGTTTTTACTCCTCCGATTTAAACGTACACAAATTAGAGCTTGATTTTAGAGTTTAAATAGGACCAGACGTTCTTACTCTGTCCTTGTAATGAAAACAAATGAACGGTAATTTTGTACAACATTTTTGAGGCTCAAATCCATAGGTGCATTAGAATCTTATCATGTTTTAATTAATTGAAACAAATCATTCACTGTAGAATATAGGAGTACCTGTCAGTTGGACTTGGGTTTTATAGAACCTAGAGACATTTTTATTATCATAATCATAGATTTCCCGTCATACCTCACCCTGGCCTGGATTTTAACAGGGTCTTGTTAGGGATATTTATGCAGAGAAGTTATGGAACCGCTGGTGGATCCTATCTCTGTCTCTCAGAATGTGTGATCAGATTCAGTTCGTAATATATAGAATGTCCCACCCAACTTGTAATAAAGTACAATAAACGCATCAAGAACAATAATTTAGCTGGGATTTAAGTTCCTTTTTAAGCCCCTCACTCCATAATTCATTCCCTGTAATACAGTAATAATGTAAATTATTCTATGCATATTCAAAAGAGGCGAATTTAAAGAGTCGTAACAGAAAAATGTCAGCCATTTCCAAGGGATTTATAATCTCAGCAGGAATAATAAATGCTGTAATAAAGCAGGCGGAATGGAAAGGCGCAGTTATGGGATATTCTATCAAATAATGCTAAATCATCTCGAATCAAATCATTTTCATTATCGCATCACCCAATTATTTCAGATGTAATAACTTAAGGTGTAAATAAATACACTTTATAATCGTCATGGTCCAATATACAGGCACTTCGTCCCTTTCCATATTAATAATATTTATTATATGAGTGGGTTGAGTTAGACTGAATGTATTAATTAACTTGACTCGTGATTTGTATAGCGCAAGAATAAAAAACTGAATAGTAAAAAATATTTAAAAGTCAAACGAATAATGAGCATTTAATTTTCTATGAGGTTCTATTATATCCATTCAAGTTATTGTTCGTTGTGGATACTCGAGTAAGCAAATCTGCAATAGTTGATTGTCGAGGCCAAAATGCTCAAAAAAGACAAATGGATTCGTCTAACGAAATTAGCATTTAACATTGATGTTGTTGATTTGGTGAGCAAATGATGATGATAATTATTCTGTGCCAAGTTGAGCTTGAGATGATATTTTATTCAGGGTTCTCGACGCGTTTTCTGACTCCGTTCCAAGTTTACTGTACAGGGTGTTTGTATAGTTACGGTTCGAGTTTAAGATATTTAAGAAATTTGGTCTTAAAATTTTTTTAGCCATGCAATTTTATAAAAAGCAACAAGAGATTTACTAAAATACTAATAAAAATATAATTCCTTATTAAGTATCGGAGATACTTTATGTTTTCGTTGATGGTGTCCGTCCGTCCGTCTGTCTGTCCGTCCGTCCGTCCGTCATCGCGATAACTCGAGAACGGTTTAACTTTTTTAAATTTTTCTTTCGGATATCTATATAGGACATCCAAGCGGAGGTCAAGTTCGTTTGGGGGCCCTGCAGGTCAAAGGTCAAGGGGGGAAAGGTCAAAGGTCAACATTTTTTCAAATAGCAACCCCCCATGTGTGATACATCGATGGAAAGCTATTGTCAAGGGCTATTCAATGGTGTATATGATTTGGGGGTTGGGTCACCCCCTGACGGATGGGGAGGGGTCAAAGAGGTCAAAAAACAAACATATATGTGTGATACGTCATTCGAAAGCTATGATCAAGGGCTTTCGAATGACGCATGTAATTTTACTCTATGACTGGGGCAATTTGAGATTTTCGATATTTTGTGTGTTTAGGGTTAGGGAACGACAGTAAACACATGGGACACATGTATATTATATAATATATTTATATAAATATGTATATTATATAATATATTTATATAAATATGTATATTATATAATATATTTATATAAATATGTATATTTTATAATATATTTATATAAATATGTATATTATATAATAAATTTATATAAATATGTATATTATATAATATATTTATATAAATATGTATATTATATAATAAATTTATATAAATATGTATATTATATAATAAATTTATATAAATATGTATATTATATAATATATTTATATAAATATGTATATTATATAATAAATTTATATAAATATGTATATTATATAATATATTTATATAAATATGTATATTATATAATATATTTATATAAATATGTATATTATATAATATATTTATATAAATATGTATATTATATAATAAATTTATATAAATATGTATATTATATAATATATTTATATAAATATGTATATTATATAATAAATTTATATAAATATGTATATTATATAATATGATTTGCTAATTCGATGATTGCTCTCCGATACTTTGCTATATGCATTTGAATGGTTTATTTTATCATGTTACATGTCAATCACAAACTTCACGTTCGCGTAAATTAAGATTGCCATTTGCAATTTAAATTCATTTTGACTAATTTTGGTCGTTTTTGACAGTTTCTAAAAATATTATTTAGCTCAAAAATGCTGAAAATGAAGTATCAATATTTACAAAAGCTATATTCACAACTACAAGCAATTCTACATATAATAACTTATTCCAATAACGAATTTAATCATTCTTAGATAGGTTTGTAATCTCTTACAATTCTCAACAATCTGTTCAGATAATTGAATTGTAATTACCCTGTACTTGTGTAATAAACAGTAATGCCTTTCGTCCCACCTGCATATTTATTGTAGACATGAAATAAAGTAAAAAAAGACATGTAGGATAAATTAAGAGCTAATTGTGTTTGTGAGGTAAGATCATTAAAAAACACATTAAAGACCCGTCCCCTCTGCAGTAAAAATGATGGATGGGTCACCTATCCTTTAAATTCTGCCAAACTTATCATTAAAGCGTTTAAGAGGAAAAAGATGAAATTCCTCTTAGTCCATTAGCCTATAAAATCTACTTGACTTGATCCGTACATGATTGTAGTAGACATGATAATACTTTGATTGTTAATACTATACTTTATAGCAAATAAAGTATCAGAGGACGGCGAGTGGGCGTCATGAGCGCAAATTTAATCTGAATTTTCAAATGTTTGATGAAAAACATCGGTTGTGCTGACGGGTTTTGAGGTTTATGATCGTAATTATATTTATTCCCCACGGGCATAGCAGCCCTGACAGAGCCCTCCTTGTTGAAATCAGTTGAGTTTTCTGAGATTTCCTTTACCTCAACCGATCAAACTCTGCTTCGCTAATAACGTAATATGTATTCACTTCTTTACGAATTAGGGCATTAGTAGTGAACACTTCCATAAACAATTAAACGCTGCAAAAGATGTTAAGACCATCTTCTGTTGTTTCTAATAACGAGTGTTGAACATGCCTTTTCTTGTAGAATAAGAAATACAAGAAATGTTCGGGATTTGAAGAGGTAGATCTTGTGTTATATTGCAGAGGCGAGGTTATGAGATGCTAGAAATAACAACTGACAAGACTTGTTTCTAGCTTTGCCGGTTTAGAATGAAAAGCGTGATGGATGGATAGAGACGTTAAAAGACGAAAGGTGATGACAAGTTGAATGAAAGAAAGAAAAAAGGAAAGAAATGCTGACGACCAAAAAATTTGGGAAAGTTGGCCGAGTTGAACACAGTTTTGAATGGCTGTTATCGATGCAGGGCTCTTGCCCCTTCATTTGGTTGGGGCTCCCGACCCCAATTGGGGGCTACTGCTTAATGATATCGAATTCCTCGAAGCGCTCCAGAATTTGCCATAATGCTAATCAACAATTTCCTTAATATCGTTTTCGTAGTAAATTTCCGCACTCTCAGCTACCTGAGACCGGGGGTTTATGCACCTCACCTCATGTCGATTACCGCTCCTAATTAGTTGAGGGCTGCTGCCCCCAGTCGGGGGGTTTGTGTCCTAACGGACGATAATTAACTTGCCTTCCCCTAATTGGGAATTTGCCCCATATTAAAAGGGCATGATGCCCACGGGTACATTTGCCCACGCCCCATATGAACCATATCTCTCATTGTCGAGGAAAGGTGCCCCCTGAAACTGTAATTCTTAACTAATATTCTACTTCGCCCGGTCGGGGGCTCCTGCCTATTGTTCAGGGATCCCGCCACTCGTTAAGGTCTTCTGCCCCCTAATGCAGGTTTCCTGAGATCCTATCCCCTTCTAGGGGCATGACAGTCCAGAGTTCACGCATCTCGTTAATAGTACCTGCCCCGGGTTGGAGGCCCCTACCCCCGGTGCAGGATGCACGCCCCATTTTTATAAGCTTGAAGATAGACCCCGTTTTAAATTAAGAGATATTGTTGTTTTGTGATCAAGAATCAAGCGATATATAGTTTACGTCCAACCAGCCGTTGTCAGTCGCATGCACTACAACATATGTACGAGTGTCAAAATCCGAGTGGCATTTTAGTTGTGTTAGCTATTACAAGCAGGAGATTAGTTTTCATCATTTCATTTAGCGTAAAATTATATTTTGATATCAGCAGGGAGTCGATCGTTCTTCCCTTGGAAGTTGATAGGTTGCTTTATGGTAGGAGAAACACCGACAAGTCCATTACGATGAGATGATATCCTTTTAAGAGTCAAGTCAACCTTTTCCTCAACACCCATCCAAACTCTCCTGTTCCTTTGACAGCACATTACGAAGATCGGAGTCAGTCGAGAGGGCCCTTGGTTGTACGTACAATTACACAGAGGAAACGGACAAGTGGGAAGAGATTTCAAATCCAGCTTATTTGAAACACGATGAAATCTGATGATGATGGAGATACAAGTTACAAATATTTAAGAATCACAATGGTAGGACCATCCGCCTGGTTAAAATTCAAGAATTCGAAACTTGTATCTCAGATGGAGCTAAGCCTACGGATCAAGAAGACGGCATGAGATGGGCTGTATACGGCCAGAAAGAAGACCGCAGGAAAATGAAGATGAGATGATCAAGACCCACCAGCCAGAATCAGTGAGGGTTCGGAGTGGAACCACCCCCCAAGAATTTAAAATATATCCCAAAACTCGTTGAAATTACTAATATCCATTATCTTAATGTCATAATTCCTTTTTATTTTACACTGAAACCAGTTTTCCTCTTGAATTACTCTCTCTGTGATCATTACTAACCAATGAACCTACAATCTGCTTCAACAGCCTCCAATAATGAGGAGGAACGACGAATGTGTTTCACGATAAACTTTTATTTCCCAGTCATAGCCAACTTACAAGTCTAATTGCTTTGAGGTTAATTGCAAAGGCCGACGACTCCACACACATTTACCAGATTTCGAGAATTAAAATACAAATTTGTTAATACTTTCGTTATTCCGGTTATAATGATATCAGACCCTATTCCTCTTCTATTAGGTAATAGTTTTTCCATCGGCCACGGGGTCAGCGTCAGAGTCAAGGATCAGGAGAGGGATGGATTTTTTTCGAACGGTATTTAATTCTCGGATGGGCGCTCCAAGTCGTGTCATACATCAACTTGTAAAGATAACTTGTCAAATGACCCATGGGAAAAGTGTGTAGAGAGAAGGAATGAAGGGATAATCAACCACGAAGAAGGCCATACATCACACAGGTCTCTTACGAGTACTTAAGATGAATCATCTCTTCTATTTCTTACATAACCATTAATAATGGAAACAGATTATTTATTTATTATTTTTATTATTATTATTAGTGTGTTATTATGGAATTTGCTCCTGTCAATCAAGAATGCAGGCAGAGGTGCTTATGAAGAATGACTGTAATAATGAATTTATTACCGTTGTTACTTCATTACTCCTGTACCCATCGTCTAAATTCTCTTTAGTGAAAGGGGTATAGACTGGTTAATCCCATTAATAGTAATAATACGGTAGAAATGACTTTTTTAATACGTTAAATGATAACAGTATCGTTTTTATACTGCAGGGAACAGCATATTGTTCCTTTGTGAGTCGAATTTATATTTATATATTTGTAATTTATGTAAACAAATAGATCATTTTTTGAGATTCAGAGTCGAAAAGGGTGACAGAGAGAGGTCTGTAGTTGAATGCAACTCCAGATACATTATATTGAGAAAGGCCATAATATATTATGAAGAGGGGATGATGAAGAGGACAAACGGGAGTATGTCGGACGGCCGGGGATGTTGCGACCCCCGAAAAATTAAATGATTAGAATCAATAAATTGGTGGTCTTTTGTCGCCATAGAATAGTCAGTGATGCAGACATTTGAGATAAGAGCAGTGAACAAAAAAGCTGGAAGAGTTCAATTTCGCCGTACTCATTCCTCCGGAGGAGTCGGAATTTTCGGAGATTTCGGGGAGGACAAGAGTCAGTCCTGCGCTGGCTCCACACTGCTAGTCTTCCCGTCGCAACCGAAATCTCTCGGACTGACTCCGTGTCCATTCAAAGATGTGTGGAATTGGGGAGACAGGAAAGACGAGGATCGGATGATACTGCGGTTGTTTGGGAAGGACCTTTGATTCGTTGATTCCTGGCTGAGTTCATCCATGTGATATGAGTGAGCCCATGCAGTGCTCAGTCTGCCGACCATAATTCTTTCGGAGATCACGATTCCCAGACCTACCTTGCCCAATTTTTCATCCTTTTTCTTTCAGCATTGTATTATGATAGAATGCCCGCTGTTAACTCGAAGGTGGGCCTGTCAACGGATCTTCGGCATGAACATGTCCTCCGACCCGTACCTCAATTGACCCTTAACACCCCCACATCCTCTCATGCAAATTTTGGCATGACTCGCCCGCGGCCCTCCCTTCCCGGTGGTACGCTCGTCCGATTTCCCAAAATCAAAGCCAATCAGCCAAAGGAGATCCCGAAGGACACGCCTGTCATAACCTCCGAATTAGTCAACTCATAATAATATCCAAGATCTCCTGACTAATGATCTCATCTCCGAGAGAGGAGGAAGATTAATTGAACTCGGGATCAGTTCCTATTACTTTTCTCCCGAGCAGCCAGCCCAAGCCGGACGGACTGATTGGCTCGTCGAAGGCAGAACTGGATCTCTCTCGAAATGCAACGTAATAAATAGGCGACTTCGGCTCTTATTAGCAGACGAATTTATAAATGCCATCTCGAATAATGAAAAGGGAATACGGAAGGGTATAGGTAGATGGGCAGTTAGTTAGTTAGGCGATATTATGATAGGTATACGATTGATGTTGATGAAGATAGGGGGGATTGGTTTTGGTGACTCGGTGGCTCAGTCAAGTCAGGTAGGATAACGAGATGGATTCTTATCGGGCTGGAGGAACTACTTTGATAACAAATGATGTTCATTTGACTGGGCAGTCAGAGGACATGGCTTCAGGCCACACGTAAGACCTTTAATTGAGCAATTTGAATTCAGAACTGGAGCTCGGATTCCTGGAGGTCTCCCAAACGTCTCCTTTTTTCTCAGGCCACTTTGAAATTTGTCTCTGAAAACATTGAGGAGAGAAAACCGGTAGCATTTTTCGATTTTGTCGCTTGATCGGGAGCAATATTTCACTGCTAATTGGGTCTTAACACCTGCCCAACCTTAAGATCACTACTCCAGATTATGGCACTTTTTATCGCCTGCGGTCACTTTGACTTTCCCTTCTTGCCCTCCCCAATTACTAGCACTTCTTATTCTCCAACAACTCAAGCATTCCAGTCATCATTCTCTCTCCTCTGCCTGCCTCCACTTTATATCCGACCAAACAACTTCTCAAGGCTCTACGCTCTACACTCCGAAACCCTGAAAAAGAAATAAAAAAACCTTTTATGTTCCAATCTTTCATTACCTTACCAGGACCACTTTGTATGTATAATAATGGCTCATATCGCGAGGCTCCTAGACCAATATCCCGTTGCCACTTTTTTATAGGTCCCAATATATAATTCGAAGCACATGTTTTGTTGTGGCTCTCATTATTTTCAAACTTATCACCGTATGCACACAAATCACCAACATCATCTGTCTAATCAAACTCACTCTTTCAGTTTGCATTCTAATTATTATTATCCAGTCTTTCCACTCCTCTCCTATGTCTCTATATAGCTTAATGATTCGGGAAGGTTAAAGGTTATCCTTTTGTTGACAAATAAAATAAAATTGTGACAAAATTTAGGATACGAACAACTAATAAGTGAGGATTTAAAAAAAAATCCTGATCCATGATTTAAAACTATTCAAGGTATTAAAGGGACACACTGGATCTAAAGGCCATTATTGCTGGCATTCAATAGAATTTATCTGGGATTTTGGGGTAGATTTCAAATCTGCATGAGAAAAGGAAAAAGGTATCGGTCAACGAGTCAACTAGCTGTCCATTTGAAGTGAGTAGCTTCGGTTCAAGTATGGATTAAAAACGGGTACTTCATGTGCAACCAGATCAGCCTAGTGGTTTAGTAGTCGGCTCTTTGAGAGTTTGGCGAACAGCTCTGGTTCGAATCCTGGTCGGGTCGTCGATGATTGCACACTAGACTTCGAAAATCAAGACCGTCTTTGTTTGTTTCTGGCAGATTCGTTCTGTAATCTTTGCTATGTGCAACCAAAGCATGTTCAATCTGAATGGGCAGGTGTTTAGATTGCTCCGGCAGTCGAACATGGCATCAAACCCAATACGTGATCATACGAATGTCTGAGACGAACCCAATTATTTTTTTGGGGGGGGGGGGGGATAGTAGGGTGATCGTTGATCGTTGTGTTAATCGAAATGCATTTAATAAATAACTAATTGAATTTGTGGAATTTTATTTTAATCACATACTTGTTTTTACACATAGTTTATAGCTCCCATCAAATTGTTTTTTTGAGTTTTCTAAACGGACACACGCTATGTGCTATGGAAGACTATAAAATACTTAATTAGGTATATACTTAATTAAGTATTTTAATTTTAAGAGATATAATTTGCAGACAGAGATCTTTTGAGGTCAGAACACTGAAACATGTAAAAGAAAATAATCTGGCTCATTTAATGTAATTTTATTAAATGGAAATGCATTCAATATTCTCGGTTTATAATTGTAGTTTTACCTTCATCAATATATTTGCTATCAAAATATTATCAATTACCATTTTTAATTACTTTAATTTTCTAAACATTTTTTAATGTATCCCCGACACGGCAATAAACTATATTCACCTGCAGATTTTAAGTAGTGTAACTGTCAACTGACTATTGTCAATATGATTGTCATTCCCGGATAATTAATATCCTAAAAACAACTACGAAAAATTCATCGGGTTGTGGAGAATCGAATCTTAACTATAAAATAATTGCCATTGTTGCAAAAAAAAAACAAAAGTGGTTCTTTATTTTATTCTAATTTATTTATTTTACTTCCAAAGCTGATAGGTTGGAATGGAATCGCAAAGTGCAGTTTTACAATACAAGATGAAAGCAAGAAAAAAACTTTAAATTAAAATAAGGGGATGATACTGGTCAAGTCTCATGATGGGTTTTCAAACTGGACCTGTCACAGCTCGATTTTATTGCCTTTACAATCTCTTTCAAGTTAACTTTTTTATCTTGAATTGGCTACCTACATTGAAGTTTTACTTCTCAGATGGACAAGGTTCAAAAGCCTTTAATGTATGGCTTTATTTAATTGGATGAAATTACTCATTGGATAAGGGTCTCCCAAGGAAAGAACAAGACTTGGTTGGAAAAATAAACAAAAACTTGACTCGATCAGATGAAGTAAATTTAATCAGCTAATAAGGCATAAAATTTTACAAAATCATGATGCTCATTATTTAGCCGGATTGAACATGGGTGAATGTCAAGAGTATCAAATGTCCAACTCATAGTTTTCCCATAAATCATACCTACTCTCCTTTTACGAAGTCTCGTTGAATTATATCAAAAACTTTAATCTCTGGTCACAATTCTGTCCGGAAATTTGTATTTTGTAGCCTGCCAACTCAACCATGGAATGGACTTAATCTCTCCATCCTCCACTTTTTACATCTGTCCAATATTCCTCCCTTCTTGTAGTATCATCTACTCAACTACAACACAATTGCATTTCAAATCTAATGTCTACACATCAAATCCAAATACAACTGGCCTAGATGAAAAGGCAAATTTATATATCAATCCAGGAATCACCATTTGATTAACAGGGTACAACAGAAGGGGGAGATTTTTTGAAAAAATTAATCTACTTCTAACTTCCATATAATAATGTCAGCCTGTAAGTAATTTGTGAAATAAACGAAGGAAATGAACCGTAGGTAGAGTCCTTGTAATTCATCAGTGATGATTCAGCTGAATGAATCTGAACTCAAGCCAGGCTCCTGTCAACTTCATTTCACAGCCGCAAACCATCATCAATGTATATGAAGTCATTACTCGCTGAAAAAGCCCTACGGTTGACAAATCTAGAAGGAACTATAGGAAATTATAATAATAAGTGGCACAACCAAAAGCCTAAAACTGTTAGTAATTAGACTTGTTATTACAGACTCAGCAATTAAGTCCTTCAACGTTAATGGATTTATTCCAATCTTTTAAGAAAGAGTTTGGAACCCAAGGAATGCGGATTTTATACATTTCCACTTGATGTTCAGAGATAAAGTCAGTTGCAATTAAGTTTGCTTACAGGTTAGGCAAGTAAGAAGACTGGTTATACACTAATCGTACGATATACACACACTCCATCAGCCGTCTGTACTACTACAATTTGCAGGGAAATTAGCGGATTGTGAGTTCTTGCCTGAATCAAGTATGAGAACGGAGTATTTGTCATTTTATTACAAGCCATTTTAAACTAATTCATAAACCCATGCTGTCAATTGTCAACCGTCAAATATTTATTTGTTTCTACTGCGTTGCAGTAGGTAAAAAAGAATGGTAAAATTAAGTCAACCGGAACGATTAAAATAAGTCATGGAATAAAACAAGGCAAATATCCGTCCTGTCAAATATCTATCCAAAACCAAAATCATCCTCCTCATCATAATATCTTCTAGTTATGATTTTGGAGTCAACTCTACTAAGCCAATGATCCGCTGTTCTTTTAAATATATTTATTAATGTTTGCATTTATTTGTTTGCCTCGTCTCCCTGGGGTACAATATCATCGTTGCGGGCCAATGTTTTGGGAAGGGATGAATTTAATTACAGAGTTGAATCAAAATCTGAATCTGTTTTGAGTGGAACCGTAGGTCCGTAGTGGTGCAGGTAGTGTGGTATGCCTTTGCTCTTGGATTCGTAATGCCTTTTCTCATATCAAGTAATTCCATAATGCGATATGATGATCCTGTTGTTGTCAAGAAGAAAGGATGGAGGATGATAAATAAAAATGTTATGGAAGAGTGAAAGGGAAAAATGGCATATGATGAGGATTTGGTATGAAACCTTTTTGCTGGATTTCAGCGGGGGGCTGGACTGATTGGGCAATAATAGGACCCCTGAGGAGGCATGGGGGGGCCTCATATCATATCATTTAGCTCTTCCTAATGAGATTTATCGTTAGATCCTCTGCCTCAGCCCACCAAAGTGGATTTTTATGCATCATCACATTCTAAATATTGATATTTACAGTAACGAGCCATTTCCTTCTATATCGTCTATTAATACCCTGCACTGTATCTAAATTAAGTTCTTTACTATTGAATATAGTTTATTGGACAGTCGTCGTATTTATCTTGTCTCCGTTCCTTTGGGCTGCTGAAGGACGTATTGATGAAAGCGGGTTTCAATATCCTCTGCTAGGACTTCTTGGGAAGAGTAGAATCCTGGATCTTGATATTGCTGTTGAGCCATAAGGTCATGGGGGGTAATAACAAAGGTCAACGTTTTTTAATTGCAGCAAAACATTGGAAAGGTATAGTTAAACGATTTTCATTGGCGTATGCAGTTCTGCTCTATGGTTGGGGCAACATGATAAACATTTTAACATTGAACATTTAAAAATAGCTTTCATGCGTAAGACATTTAGAAAAAACGGTACATCTACGATACGTCACTACATTAGCTGGACGTTGTATTCAAATGTTGTGGTCGATTCTAAAAAGATTGGACTTTTAAGATTAAAATTCGGTGATGAAAACATTGTAAACAATAAGGAAGCGGATAATGCTTTGAATTAATTAACTTGCAACTCGGATGAAAAGAGTTTCGAGGAATTTTACAGCATACATGTTGAATGTCTGTACTGTCAATCCTTCTGTCCTGCAACATGTACGATTACATTTATTACAAACCAAATAAAGCAATGCCGGTTTATAGTAGTGGCCACTAGTCATATGCACGTAGTTTTATAAATCTGTCCTCCTACTCTCCTTGTAAAAATAGGCATTACGATCTTCAACTTAGGAACGACCACACCACATCACTGACTGACGTCTCACCTGTCATGCTATTATTTTTCGAAATAGAACCAAACCTGGAATTATTTATAGTCCAATGATTCGACTGGACAACAAACTTGACTCATGTCAAAGTTTTTCATTTGTTTTCTAAATTCTCAATAATAAACGATAAATTATTGTTCTAGTTGTCAAACGGGAATATTCTTATTTGTAGTAATTTGTGACTTTATAATATTGCTGAATAAATTATGAATTCAATTAAATTGTGAATGAGTAATGAAACAATTAATTACGCTTAGTTCATTTACATTTTTTAAAATTATTTAAACATAATTGATGAAGGATCGATTTCATAAGTTTTAATCTACTCGATTTGATAATCAGATAGATCAGTTGCACGCCTGTTAGTATTTTTCATTGCATCCGTTTGAAACGAGTACATTTGGGAAAGTTTCTGCTAACTGATTTTATTTTTAGTCTTGCACCAATTTTTATGTGAAATGACCTGAAATTATATTATTTTTTAATTGCACGTGTATTCCATGCGGTCAACCTCGTGTCTAAACCTCCAGCAAATCCATACAGTAGACTACTGCAAACAAGATACTTTCTAATCTCATTAGCCAATAAACGTAAAGTATAAACATAAAAACGAATTTCAGAATATAATTTAACCCTTGGTCATTGGCATCCCGTCTTGTTCTCTCTCCTCAATCAAACATCGCATGTAAAATTAATGGAATACAGTTTTAAGAACCCTTTTGATAGATGGTTCCTAGCTGGCAATGAGTTATTACCGTAAAAGTATTATGGTGTGATGAGTGAACAATGAATGGAAGAGTCATTAAAAATTAGAGATGAAAAGAGGATAAGAGGCAAACAATTTTAATTATATTTGTTAGGGAAGTTTTGCCAGATTTTTGCGTGACATCCGACATTCGTCAGTCATGTCTGTTTAAAAACTGTTTAAAAACGGGGGCGGTTTAGCATAGTTTCTGTCCTTCCATCCAGCCTGTAGAATAATGTGCTAGAGATAGAAGGAGGCACGGGGATCAACAAAACGACTAATACTCTGTCATGCTCGGAAACAATAAGGAAAGGACATTATCGCGTCACGAGATGCGGACAGGTTGGTCTGACAATAATAATAACAATAGGACTCGAGGGAAGGAACATGAATTGGATGACAGGTAAATGTTGAATGTGAGTGAAACAAAGGAGGGTTATATTATTATTCTGAAATATATTAACTCGTCGAGTGTGAGATAGTCGGGTTCCGTGTCCCTCTTTCGTGGAGACAGAAGGAGCGGGGGACAATAGGAAATGAGCAAAGTGAAAAGTTAGTGGGGGTGTGAGTGTGAGGTGGTCTCTACTCCAGAATCACAATAAAGAACCGTGAAAATAATAACCAATAATAAAACCTAATCACTAGAACCACTGACAAAGATAATTGTTCAAAAGGAGCCAGAAGTCGCTTCACTCGAGTCGAGTCCCTTGTGTGAAAGTTAGTTACGTATTTTATTTATTATGATTATTATACAGTGTTTTATTATGAGCTCATCACGTTAAAACTTTCTGTCCCTTTCTGTCACGCTATTCTCCGGCAACGTCCGCCTCTCTCTATATAGACTTTTCATACTTATTAAAGGGAGAAACTCTTTAATGGGTTTGCTCGGTCCGTCTGTCCGTTCGGGCGGGAACCGCTCTAACTCTAGATCGGTTGAAGATTTTTAAATTATCTTTTAGGGAAACGATTCATGACCTTCAAACGGAGGCAGAGTTTGTTTGAGGACAATGTAGGTCAAGGCCAGTCAAAGGTCAAGTGGGTACGGTCAAAAGTCAAATTTTTTCAAATTGCAACGTTGCATGTGTGCTACATCGTTTTAAAGGGAGGGTCAAGTATTATTCAACGATGTGTATGACTTTACTTTATGGTTGGGGAACTGTGAGAATCTTGTAGAAAACGACTCTCACGTGCCGTACAACGACATTAAATGTAGTCTTTTTCGGATTGTTTCACTCTTTGTTGATGTGCGTTTGCAACGGTTTATTGTTAGTACGGAGAGGGATAGAGAGCGAGCGTGTGTATATGAAACGGCTATAGGGTCGGAGTCGGATTCCGATGCTTTATACTATTATACTGAAGCCCTGTCTCCTCCCTGCCTTTCTCATTTCGGACTGATAAGGATTGCTTGAAAACCCGTTTCGGGCTCATTTCCTCTCTCACACCCGGGGAAAAAGTCCAATTTCCGACTTGTCACTAGCCTGATATCCAATTTATAGGCCTTCTCACATCCTTTCCTCAGCCAACACTTTACAAGCACTTTGTGGAAACGCTCATCATCGGAAATCGTTTAGAACCTCTTCCCAAATCATGATACTCCGGGTGCTCCCACCGAACAGGATCGTAAAAAGGCCTAGCTCCTCTCTCTCTCTCCCTTGTTAAAAAATGAACAGCTCCCGTTTTGTCTCCCTCTGACCTGCCAAACTCCCTTCCAATTCAATTCAAGTCTCTTCTCTCCTTTCTCCGAGAAAAAACGCCATATCTCCCCTTCCTCAATACTTTTATAGCTCAATCTGTCCTCCTCCCATAAAATTTTCACTTTCAGCCACTATTCCCAACACAGAGACTCGTCTCCTGTATAATATTTAGCTTCAGCCTAAGCTAGCCTATATGGATATGGTTGGGAACAGATTTTTATTTGGCCACACGTCGTATAAATTTCAAACGATGGCTTACAGCCATTCTCGGCAACGTAATCTCTCGACTTGTGGACAAAACGGAGGTTTATGTGAAGCAGTCAAGACGAAGGACGGTGGTGTCTGAAGGCCTTTTCACACTGAAGCAGGTTAAAAATTTGTTGAGCCCCTTCGATTACTTAATTTTATAGTTCATCGACACATGTTACAGAAAGCTCTTTCAAACAAGAGCGGACTGGAAGAAGAAGACTTGGTTTTAAAACGAAATTTTACAACCGTTTCGAACTCAACAAATATTTATCCTTTTTTTTACTGTAGATTCTAGATTCGTTCCGCGCTGTTGATGAGTAAAAACACAATATACGATGCTATGATAGAACAACTGTTTTAGAGCAGTTCAACGGAACCTGCTTTCCCATCTGCGACAAGACTCTGTAGAGGTTTGAGTTATTTGAAAAATGCATGATATAAAGTACTACAGAATAAAAATTAGTCTGCTAAGAAGAAGTTAAAAGGTCACACGCAAGCCCGAAGGGGAAGGAATGAAGGAAAATATTTATACAACTTCCTTGTTGATATGCGAAACATTTTTGCATGGATTCAAATTGTTTTGACTTTTCCATATTAGTTTTAATGTACAAACATTTGATTCATTTCAACCTGCTCCCGTCAAGATGGTGTTGATATTAAAAAGAGTTTAAATGTGTTTTAATTTTCCATTACTTTTTAATTATCAATAATAATGGCATAGTTTACACAAATTAATAGGGTCTAAAATCAGTAAGTTATCACCAAACAAGAAAAATCTAGATTGTTGCATGGTCATATTTTTTGCCATTTTAAAATTTGAATATAAAAAAATATTTAAAATACGATTCTTTTACAATTGAGTGAGCTATACTCTGTAACAATCAGATCAATGTAATCCGTTGTAGTTGGTATTGCAGGTTCCGATCTGCTTTTAGAGAAGATCAATTTCCATTCGGGAAGTCGACGAAAAGTTTGGAATGATTCGGGATCCTGGAACCTAATGCTCAAATATTACCCTTTAGCTTGACTATAGGAAACCTCGTTCAAATTGAACCTGAATATGAATGAAGAAATTAAATTCTACCACCCGCACCCAGTAAATACTCCAGGCAGAGCAAATAAATGTGGAAAATTATATAACCACAATCGTGTATTTGCTACATTGGGTTCCTAGATTCTCACGAGTTTCCAACTATGACAGTATCAAACAATTGACAAGAGAGCCAATTATGTTTTGACTAATTCACGCTAAATCCCTTCCGGCCTTGTACATGCCACACATTTTAATTGCAAGCATACCCCCTTGGTGGTAGCATGAAATCAGCGAAGGTTAAATCCAATACATTTGCAATTATTGAACGCATTTACCCACCGTCCATTATAACACGAAGTGATTGGAAATGAATTGTACTTTTTTCAAACAAGTAGGTCAAAGGGAGGTGTCATCTGGAATGGATTAAAAGATTTTCGCATTCAATATTTAAAGTTTCTTAGATTTAATCCCAAGGTTATAGAACAACCTAACTCGATCACCAGAGAAAAAAGCAGGTCAGAAATTTAATCCAATATCATTTATTGATTGATTTATGCATTCGAGCTGTAAGCTGTATTATTGGATTTTAGAAGGAATTTGGACCATCAAGAAGTCTATGCACACCCAGGCACCAATCGGCAATGTTTTCTGACTACTTTTCCGCGATTTGCCCCAAAACTTATTTACTCAATCTTTAAAATTCAAGGCTTCAGGGTAGTGGATTAAATTCCCTTCAGTTATCTGTTAATATAATTATAATTTTAAATGACGTATGACATATCAAAATTAACTACCCAAACCGATTTCCCCTGCACGACTAACTTTTCATAAATAACTAAAACTAGAACTAGAAAATTCGTGTAGTCCAAAACTATAATCCTCACTGTAGAATACATGGTAAAAAAATCGATTCAAACTGTCCAAAGTCGCCCCACCATTCACACTAATACATCACCTCTCACCTCCTTAATCAGTTCTATGCAAATGGCTTATTCACTTATTGTTAGTATCCATTACCCAATTGAAACTTTGCAATTTTTGGCCAAATATCACCCATACTGTCAAAATTATTAATCAACTCAATTAAAAAGAGCAAACGTGAAATAATTGGAACGGCCAAATAACCTGTACATCCTTCGTCTGCTCGTGAGAAAAGCCAGTTATCGTAAACTTGAGAGTAGAGATATTCTAAAGGTGGTAATTCAATCCAAGAAACAATTAAAGTCAACAAAGAGTTTGATCTCCCCCACAGACAAAAAACATCATTATCTCTAAATGAAAGGTAAGACGGTGAAGTAGAGAAACAGAAGGTCTAACTAACTAAGAGGAGCGATAATAATGACTCGTTGACACTCTTCACTTCTTAGCATTCAGAGGAGTATAGAAAATACAGAGAATACGAGGAATACGTAAAAGGGCAAAAAGTTTATCAGGACCGTCGTTGTTTAACAGAAAGAGAGAGAGGTAAAAAAAACGAAAAAAATCTAAAGGAGAAACTGGATATCGATAAAAGGGGTAATGCAGTAGCAGAGTCAGTTTAGCACCATCAGTATCTTCGAACAGGGCCAATTAGATCAACATCATTTTGCAATTAAGAGAAGAATCTTTATAAATCTATCGGCATCACCTTCATCATCACTCTTCTACAATCCATCGTTTTGGGAGAGAGAGGTCCCTTCTAACTTCTTCTTCTTCTCAGAGAAGTTAACTTCTTTAGAGTGCTTCCTTCCACGAAAGTGTCTACCTACTTGCTGTATATATATATCTATGTATTTATATACTCTACCGTTGATAAGACATGAAGTAGGTATAAGAGAGACAGGCACACAGGACCAATATGTACAAGAATAATGTCGAAACAACTACTTCATCACCACCTGTAGTGCTAATCTACTGATGGCATGGCAGACAGGACAAATTCCATCTGTGTCAATTAATGAAATTTTATTTAGTAATTTGATGATCGGATCAGATGCCAAATGTGTGAAATTCCCCTCTCTCTCCCTTGGCTGTAATTATGGTAGTTGTAGAAGTGGTAGATATGTAAGGCTGAATTAATTCCATGCTAATTTGCCAATTAATGATTTACAGCTCCCACTCATAATAACTCTCCTCCCTTCTTAAAATTCCTTATAGTTGATGATCAGAAGGAGAGATACCATACAGAGGCAATTAGCCCTCAGAGCCCAGTTGTAAAACTGCAGAATGAAGGTGACAATGACCTTGGAATACAGAACAAATCGTAGTCCCTTAATTTATTCATCTCTTCTGCTGATGGATTTGCCGTCGCCGCTGAAATCTTATGTCTAATTGTCAGGTAGCGATAATGGTTAATTGTTGCTGTAGAGCCGAAGTTGAAGGGTTTTTAGCTTGGATTCTGGTTAAGAGATATGACTGCTTAGTTTTTATTCTATCTAAATTAGGTGAATATAATGGAGAAAGGCTTCTCTTGCCTTATTCTTTAATTAAATATGAAACTGACTGATTTGAGGCTTCGAAATTTAGGCTAAAGCTTCAAATGCAGTCAGTTACTTAAAACATGTACATGGGAAACAAGTGGTATTCAAGTTGCAATATAACTAAATAAAATTCCTTTGTTAAAGCAGCAGAGAAGAGATTCAAGTTAAAGTTTTACAGCAATGTCAACCCCTTCACCTGATCCGTCATAAAGAGACAAGAAAACTAGAATCGCAGATTGAAATAAATTTAATTGTAAACCAATCCTTGGGTCAATATCAATAAGCCATAAAACTGAAACAATTAAATTACAGAACCTCGTCGTATAATAGAGTCACACCAGGTGAAATGAACGACTGTTGATTTTATTGTTATAACCGAACGGAACATCTCCAATCATTAGCATTTTCAACAGAGTTGGTATTTTCTGGTTACACTGAATGAGTTTAGTAAGGCGATTAAAATCCGAAGTAATTTTAATTCGACTTTGTCGTGACGGAGTAGACATAGTTTTACTTTTTTTCCTATTGCAATGCCGTTAACGAAGTCGAGGAAGTATGGAATTTGACTAGGTGGTGGTGGTGGTGGTGGAGGTCAAGGGAATCCAAGCTCGTTAGGAGAGAGGATCTCAGAGGTGGGATTTAATACGAATTTTATTGAAATTAGATGAAAAGGGCTGAAGACGTGGGATAAAATCGTTGTTAGTTAAGGTAATTAGAATTGGAGGAGTCTTTCGGAGAGTGAGAGAGGGCCCATTAACTAGGCTCAGTTACATATTGCTCTCCTTGTCAATTACTTTTCCTTAAACTATAGAAGCCTTGCGGACTGTAGGAAGTGGAAACTAATAAACTACCCTGATCAAGACAAACTTGTCAATCAAGTCTCATTCTATTCTCAATTTTATGTCCTGGCTTATCTAATGATTTTTTTTTTGCCCCGATGGGTTAAGTATTATTTGGATTTTTTACCCCTTGGAACTCAGTGGATTATTAAGCTGCCTCCTTAAATCAAGTCTTAAATGTTAAATATGTGCGCAGAGTAAAAAAGCCACCCAAAGTGAATCTCGTCTCTCGGAGGAATAAGAAGTCAAAGATGGGAGTGAATGTCTTACCTCAAATCCTATTATTATTATTATTATCATTATGTATTTCCTATGCATTTTAATTTATTTGTTCCAATTTATTGAGTTTGAAATCCAGGCAAAGAGCATAACAATAGTATAATCCAATATACATACGTATAAAAGGTTGGCTTTTTGTGTGGCTGAGGGAATTAGAGACAAGGTTGATTTGGTACTTATTATTACCCAGTAGCTAAACAGCTACTCGGAGTAGAATTGAAGATATCTAGGATAAAATAGGCGGACTTGTGAGTAGACAGACGGTTTCCAATTCAGGTAGCTCCTTTGTGGTCATTTGGCGTAGTTAATCGAAAAGCAATAAATTCAGCATAAGAATGTCCTTTCAACAAACTGGTTTCTCAATATATAATGAACGATATCCATCCACTTACTCTTCTAACTTGTAACTCTGCCTGGCTACTGTTCCATCCAATCTACTCCCTGTGTGTGGAACTTTTTTACGACAGGCACTTTTGAAACTTGTAGGGAATTGAGTCAAGTTTCTCCATCCTCGTTCCTTACCTTATCCCTCCCTGCCTCGAACTAAGATCATATTATTAACGAAACTGAAACAAGTGGAAGATGAATCGGGACGTAGTAATAATAAACAGGTCTCGTGGAGATAGATTTCATAGGAGCCTAACCTATAAGTCTAAAGAAACCCCTATATATTTATATGCAGCCTTTCAAATCCAAACTCCTTATCTCAAGAGGGTATAATAACAATTGGACTTTGAAGATGACAACCAATCCCTTCCAACAGCTTACAGATGAAAGGTTAAAAAAATTAAGAAAAGCAACTTTTGCCACAGCTAAACTAATTATTATGACTTGAGAATGCCAGCAGTTTTGTTTCCAGTTCGGTTGCCCCTTTTCCAACTACTGCTAATACTCTTTTCTAATATGCCTAACACGAATCGAGGAGGTAATAATGTAATGTGGTAACACAAGATGCAATAATAAATGATCAGCGTTTTTTTCTTCGATTTTACGGCTCAGTCCGTTTTTGATAATGATACGATTTAATACATTTTCAATTCCGCAAATATTTGCATGGATGAGTAGAGGAGATATCGAGGTTTCTGACAGATCTAGCCCGATTTTTTTTGGTAAAAAATCGAATGCCTGCCATTTGTTAGCCGATAATTTATTGTATTCAAAGTAAAAATACTGTTTCACCCGCTATTTCCACATCCTTGACAAATGCAAAAAGTGGCAAGGGAACATACGCTGTGAGAAACGTCAAGAATCGAGGAGGATGAACTACTAACAGATGTGGGATCTGATAATATTATTTTTCTTGTAGAAAGAGCAATCATCATCATAATCTTTGGCTACTGGATAAGAGCAGCATATAAATATGTACATAGCAAGCAATAATATTCTCGTCTGTCTCTTCTTTATGACCAAAAAACATGATTATATTGAGGAGTGCTAGAACTACTATTGCCAGTTTAAATTCGACGGCTACCTGTTTTAATTTTATAACAACATTCGGTTGAAATAATATAATTTCAAATGAAATACAACTGCCAAGTTTTTATGCCCTTGCTGTCAGTTAACTCAATTCCAAAACATTTATTGTATTCATCAGCTCAGGCTCTTTGTAATGATTGACTTCCAGTCAAGAGTCAAGCCCAATGAAGGAGCCGGTCAATAACTTAATAATATTATTATTATTACAGAGCATGTTGAGTTACCTTTATTATCCAACCCGTACAAGATACATATCATAATATCCCCTTCATCTCCAACAGCTTAATGAGGGTCTTCACTTCAAAAAGATTAGGATCATATAAATTTAGAATGGAATGATGATAGTAAGTGATTCTTAGGAAGGGGCTTGATAGACTTGCGGCTCTCTGACCAGTACACAGTAGTCTCGAGACTAGTCGATTTTTTAAATGTTACTAAAGTCTGAAATGCATGATAGACTGGACTTTTGTATGCTGTTATAAAAGTCTGATCTGATGTTGCGAATAATGATGGGCAGGTGTGAGACCTGAGCCGTTATTGTGATTGTAGGAATTATTTCAGGAATTCCGGATTCTCTAAACTAGTTTCTAATGTACAGGGATCAATAAAGTTGAAGCAATTAGTTAAAATATGGAGATTTTTGTTGAAAACATTCAAAACTAATGACTGGATTCATGAGAGATTGTTAAACTTTGAGAAGAAACTCCACAACATTCCTTTGTATTCATTCAGATTTCACGAGCCTTTTGTAAAAATGTAGCAAGACCCATTATGTAATTAAATTCTAACTCCCGATCATCATGATGTCGTCCTTTGAATAAGGAATCCCGTAATAATAAAAGTGTTATTGAAATCTCGTGAAAAGCTTTCTAATTGTCACAGTTTCGAACGGAGGGATAATTTACCTGATCAACTGCAGATCGATTTCTCGCATAGATAAGGATGAACTGCTCCATATAAAGGATGAGAAGCTGCCCAAACGGTGATGATCCCTAATCACGCAATCTTGTCATCTCGTCAAGGCCTAACAACGTAGCCTGTTTGTTTACGACTGTAAAATTGGAAAAGGTGCCAAAAATTCCTTCGAGACGATCCTCCCAAGTGCAATGAAGTAAACAGCGTATAGTGAGAGCAAATCACATAATTTTTAAAGTAATTCAAATTACATACTAACAAGTGGATTTTATTGGGATAAGTTAGCAGAGCATATAATTTACAAAGTCTCTAGTACATTGTCTGATAGTTAAGTCGTTACAAACTGCACTGCAATCAATTCAGCATTTAAGCTGTTTAAAACTTGTCTGTAGCACGAAATAAATTTAAATGGTAGGTTGGATCGGAGTCTAGTAGTATAATGGGAGTTGGTAGCCCAGTCAGTTAAATAGTTAAGCTGTTATTTAGGAAACAAGGGAATAATTAAAAAATCAATCCCTTTACCAAACGAGAGTAAATGCACCTTCGTTCTTCACCAGTCAATCTCGTTTCTCTCTTGTTGTGGCTGAATAAAATATCATGACAAGATATGAATCCTCATCATCATGATCAAAAGTTGATGAATTGAAGTGAGTTAGACAGCAACATGCTATGCAAGGAGATAAATGCTTAATTAATCAGAGCTAAATCAAGATGTAACGGAAATTTTTATTTATTTCTCAATTCTTTATTCTTCATTTCTCGAACGAAAGGAAACATGTTAACTTCAATTTGAATTACCCTATTCATCGTTCCATGTCTCGCTTTTTCTTGGATACATACCGTACGTACTAGAGATGACAACAGAAATACTAAATATATATACGTATATATATATTTATATATAATCATATATTATATCGATATTAAATATAGGTATGACAGCATTAGCATTGCATGTGGTACACGTACACACCGAATAGAGATACACAACAATGGTTGGGCCCATTTGGCTTTGGGACTCCCTTATTCTTCCTTTCATCTCAAGAGGTTCCATCTCATTCTAAATACTCAATTCAATTATTAGAGCTATTCGCTAACAAAAAGAACCCTTTGACGATAATAATATCCAACACGTTATTAATGAGTCTGTCTTTGTCCATTTACTAAAAATTGCGATTTGTTTACTTCTTGCATTTGGGGTTCAGTATTGTTTTTAATAGCGTAGGATATAATATTATATATATTATCATTTATTATACGTAGTAATAATATTGTTATTATTAATTGACAGAAGTTGACACCGACCGAGAGTTCATTCCTGTACATCATCGAAGTAGTATACTAAAAATTACATATATTTTTATGGTTATTTACATGTAAACGTTTTAATTGGACAGCGACTCGGTAGCTGGTATGGTATTGTAGTGGAGGTAGAGAGAGAGATGACACAAAAACAGAAAGGTAATTAATACAAATACCGATTGCATCGTTTCTACACAATAATAATAATAATAACAATAATAATGTTTGATAGTTAAAACAATGACTCAATAAGGAGTTGGAAGCGTTTGAGAATATTTCATTTACTCGGCTGGGTTTTTACCCAACAAGTTTTGCTGCAAGGAGATATTCCGAACGAAATTAGTTTTGTGTGATAATACCCCAGTAATTTAGATGAAGGATTGAATTAGGATATAATTTAAAACTGGGGCTAAATCCTCTGTCGAAGTTGATCACTTATTATTCACGAATAGTTAAACGGTTTCACCTGTTCCGGATAATGTGGTGAGGGTGCCGGATGTGGGTTCCGGTCAGAAATATTCGCAATTTCAATTTCAAAAGAGAAATTTAAAGTGACGCTATGTTGTATGTACGTACTCAGATAATTACATATCACTCACGAAGAAGGGGCTGTTCGTCCGCCAACTTGACAAAGTCCTCTCTCTAAATTTTAAATAAACTAGTCTTACTGGTAATTACTTTGTTAAATACGCCGTCTACGTTCCGGGGTTATTTACATCTTATTGGGGTGGAGGAGCTGGTTGAGGCTAAACGCTGCATTGAGATGGGCTGATCGTGCCAGATGAAGGGCATTGGGGTGACCGTGAAAGTGTCCCACTGGAGGCAGGAGTCCTCCGAGTGAAGGGGGTAACAAGGGCCTTGCTGCTGCCAGACGTAATTTCTCAATCTCAGCCTCTTGAAGTCTTTTCGCCTTGGCCCTTCGGTTTTGAAACCAGATTTTAACCTGCAAAACGATAGAAAAAACAGGAGTGAGGCATGAGTTGTGATGAGAACAAATTGAACTGGAAACCCATGTTCCTTAATTTAATTCAATCTCATTTCATTGTTTTCTATGGGCATCCAATCAATTCACCTAATCCCATATTCAGTTCACCTCATAACTTCCCATTTATGTCACTTTCAATTGGAACCTCGAAACTGAAATCCAGAGACAATACAAAAAATACAATCCGGGACAAGCCCTAGGATGATGATGAGCCTTGTTGCTTGTGCTTGGAGGATCGTATCTCTTTTTCCCTTCACGACATTGATGTACTCTACATGTCCAGCATGCCCTTACAGAATGGAATTCAACATATGCATGGCTTTAAATGTGTATCTGTTGAATTCTCTAGATACGTAGTATAAATAGGTAGATGCATTCCCTTGGCCTACAGCATTTAATAAGCCTGACCGAGTAAAAACCTATATTACTTAAGAATGAAATTGGCTAGACTTAAATAAATCTTGCGTTAGAAATTCAGATTTTTCTGAATCTTCCTAATATATTGGATCGTCTCAGATTTTGTATCACTATCGTTTCAATGAGAAAGAGCGTTCTTTTAATAATTTTCCAAATGAAGAATCAAAATCAACACCTACGAAATCGATTTCTGAGAAATTGTTCGTTAATTTGTTTTCAATACACATTATCCTGGGTGGGTGACTATATCGTTACTAAGCCAGTTTTTTTATACTTATTTTGATGAAGTTTCAGACAAGCCTGACGAACCATCACCTTGCCTTCTTGGATTTGGAGTCAATTCAGTTGTTTGTAACCGAACAGAAATAAGCCTGCACGTACTTGATATGAAACTGGTTGTTGAGCAAATTGATTTTGTTTAAATTAAATGTATAATGATTCCAATAAAATAATCTACCAGTTCTTCAAGTGCTCGCGTAACTGACAGTCCGCTTTTTATACCAAGTTATATTATTACTACTACTACTCAAGTCGAATAAGGTTTGAAAAACTTGTCTCCTCTTCTCAAGGCAACATTCAATGAGGAGAGGGATTATAGAGATACAATCCATCAACACGGACACGTATGGATGGAACAGGGTCAGAAGATTCGCACACATCATCTCCTCAATTTTTATGTTCCGTTTAACCTTGTTAAATACGGCAGCAAGGGGGAGGAGATCTAAATTACCCAAAAATTGCATGTTTTTGATTGATAGCTCATGCAGTGATTCCCATTTTCTGTTAATTGATATTTCATAATTGAAACTACAGAGGTAAACTATATAACTTTTCTGAATATTTCAGTTTTGAGTTTCAATTTTTGATTTTACAAATTTAATTTTTAATTTCTTCAGATTTTAAGTGCTATATTTTCGGGGTCTGTAGAAAAAGTTTAATTATTTATGCCTAGAGAGATTTTATTTTAATAAATAATAATACTTTTGCTGTCAATATCTGGTATCTGGTGATGATTCGGCATAAATTGGATTTGTACTCGACAGGATTTTAACTTGCAGCATGTGATTTTTTGTACAACCATGAAGAATCAGAAAAAGTGATTCTAACAAACTAATCCGATTAAATCAACACTTCTCCTTCCGTTTAAAATTGGAATGGAACTTTTAAGTAACGGGCATAATTTTAATCGCGGCGTCTGAAAACATTTAACCTTCTATATTCTTCTATGTGTATTAGAATTCATAAAATATCAAAACGAAAATATTTCCTCAGATAAACTCGTCCGTCGTAGAAATGTACAGGATTTTGGATACAAGATTTCATCGGATAAAATACTTGAGCCTTGTTGCTAAGAATGTTTGAGGGAAGGCACATTTGACAACAGTCAAGTCTGAATCAGGATGTAAAGTAGAAAATAAATTGTTTAGCCTCAGTTTTAAAGTTGTATGTTTGCTCAATGAAATGAGTAAAGATTTAATCATAGATAACAATACATTTTTTCCATCCACCATCAACCAACGGGTTTAGGCTGGAATTGAAAGGAACATTTATTCCCCATGAATAATGAATGATCTAATCCTTCAAGGTGTAATTTTCTGTCAGCGTTCCATCTACTTAAGATATCTTCGTTAGTGATGTGTGTCAACAGTGTCATCGGGTGACGAGTGTCATCAGGACGATGACCGACAAAAAAATCCAGTCTTTATCATAATCTTTTGAGCATTGTCAGCGAGACTGTCAGTTCTCCATACGCCTTATCATGGTCAATGATTAAACTATGAATTCCTGGGTTCTATCTAAAGCTTAGGAAATTTTACTGGAGAAACTGATACCCTTGTCGTATTAAAACCTTCACTCATTACTGTAACAAGGGTATTCGAATTAAATTATTAAAAAACAGGTCTTAAGTAGTAAGACCAAAAGGATGTATAGAAAAACGAATGGAAAATATTTTATTATTAAATTATATCTTAGTTTTCCAACAAAAATGTCAAAATTTTTAATTTCTCTGTCAAAATCCTACACATTTGAAGGACTCGATCATTTCAACCGAATATTAATTAAGAAATTCACAGAGATGCGCCCCCATTAAATCTGGACTGTATTTTAAATTGATGCAAACAATTCAAATCATTACAGCAATTGGTATTCAGATAATGGAACCCTTCCTATCTATGGTAGCTTCTAAAAGTGACTGCTATTGTAAACAATAGCAAAGACATTAAAGTGACGTCCCAATCGAATTACTCGATTACTCACCCAGGGAGTTCAGAATAGATGAACTGATTTTATCCTCGGTGGCAAAAAGAATTTCGGGTGTGATGGACGTTACGAGGGCAAGACAATCGATACATTTATTGATATAAACAAAACCTTCTGCTGAAAACAGTAATAAATCCTTACATAAATCCTTCTGACACCTTCCCATACAGTCATAACTTCCTCTAATAACGGTAATACACATTCCATATGAAAGCTGCACAGATATAGGGACAGTGCTGAGGTCTGAGCTGATGCTGATGTCATGAAACAGATGTAAAGTAAGCACAAAATTGAACATCTACTCAGCAGTCAGCTTATAGACGGTGATGAAGATCCCTGTCTCCTAGATACGAACTGAGAGTGCTATGTGGACACATATATTACACATTGTTATTCAACATCTGTCATCATAATTGGTCCGTCACGTCCAACTTGCCGCACATTTGCATAAAGCAAACTATCTCCAAACCTGACAATGGACCTCCAATCCTACTATTTCATATCAAATGACCTGTTGGCAGAGATCAGAAAAAGAGAGTACAAGCTATCTTTTAAGACTCCACAACCACACGACGGCGGACACATGGAGATGGAACGTCTCACTTTTCAAATTTTCAAAGCAATACTCCCAATGCAATAACGTCCTAGCGACTGATACTTAAAAAAAAACTTCCAATCTCAGTTTTTAGATCAGATCCAAAGTTACGAAACAGAATAAGGACGAGGAGTAATAAAAGACAAGCAAAATGCATTCTTATTATTATGATGATTTCTCTTTGAATATTAGAGAGGAGTCGTATGAATGAGCCCCTGTCCCGCATAAAAAATCCATCCGTCTTTTCTCCACACCTTTGTCCCTATTGTTTTTTCATGACAGGAGTGAGATGGGAGAACACAGGTAAGTCATTTGCACGGACATCTTCATCCACTCATTGTCAAGGAAATGGAGATGGTTGGGAGTGATTTTACATTCCCAGAGCTACTACTTCTATGTGTACACTATGTTTTCGATAGTTAGCCAGAGGAGAGTTGGGATTTCGGATTACGGATCATGATTCTTTATTTTATACGAGCTTTTTATCACTGGGCTTGTTTTATTATGATAGTGTAATAGACGAAGGGGCTCGTCATTGAATTAACTTCTCACTATTAGAAAGATGAATTAACTTGTTTTCTCTCCGGCTGGAGGCTTATTTGAGACTCCTCTCTATTCTGTCTCTCTAGACTTAAAATTTGAAATATCAAATGTAATGGTTGTAAAGACCATTGTTTTTATTGTTTGTATTGTTTTGTCCAGTTAAAATACTGATTAATTTGACTCTTTTCATTGCGTCTTGCCTCTTACTAAAGGACGATTTAGAGAAACCTAGATTTGAGATAGCTACAGGACGACCCTTAAACCGTTAAACCCTCTGGAAGTAAGTAACGAAGCGGTTCAGGGATATTTTTCTTGACGACGGCTCATAAGACAAGGAAGAATGAACGGAAGGATTTGCTAGTAAAGGTGTACCAACGTGAAGGGAAATTTAATCAAGAGCACACCGCCACCAAAAAACTTGTCTTTTGATAAATGAGCAGTGTCTGGTTTGGAGAGTTAGATTTTTAATGGATAAACTTACAGTGACTAATACGTCCTCCCGAGAGAGGAGAGAGTAAGACATCAAAATCATTTCAATTTTAAGTTGGCTTTTTCGGCTTTGAATTAAACGCCTCCGGTGAACTCTGTGAAGTTGGTAGGAATAATATGACTGACTACAACTAATACAAGACATCTACTTGATTTCCCACTGACCTTAAATTACTTCTTGTTTTTTTTAGAAGTTTCGACTCTCCTCACTATTTCTTGTCCATGATAAATTAATTACTAAAGAAACCTATTACGAATGAAGTGGCTTTACACGGCTCCTAAGTATTTTTTAGTGTTTTGGTTTCAGTTTCGGTGTTTCAACTTTTCAGTGTCTTTTGGATTGTAAAGATGATTTGTTTAGTATGCTGTCTCGATCAATGTCTATATAAACGATCAGGATTTTAGGGAATGCATCAATCGAAACTACGTAATTACCATTAGTAAGAATTAATGTGGTATGATGATCTTAATTGTTAAATTACAAGAAACAATGCGATTACAGAGGTATTCAAATTTTACAATGAAATGAGCCGAGTTTCAAATAATTCGTGAACTTGGCAACATATATCCCGGAGACCAGAATATATTTTATCAAATATAATAGAATGATTGCGTAAGATTCGGTGGGAGCATACCTGCGTTTCAGTGAGATTCAAAGACGATGAGAACTCGGCTCGTTCTGCAATCGATAAATACTGTTTTTCACGGAACTTCTTCTCTAACGCTAACAACTGCTGGGTTGTAAATGGAGTTCGAGGTTTCCTATTTGGCTTATGTTTTCGGAGTTGACACCGAACAGGGGGTCCTGGTAGTCTTGGAGGTAGAACACCTAGAGACAAAAACGGAATCATTAAATTAATTAATTTTTCAAATTATCGTTTTTTAAGCTAATGAATCATCATAATTATTATCCATCTTAATTTCCTTCCGGGTTTCCAAAGGCTCATAGTTCAGCAACATTTAAAGAAATAAAAAATGAACATCCCTCTTTGCTTAAATTTAGGCCGGGTGGAGTTATATTTATTACTATTTATAGTAGCTTAATGAATGAACCATGTTAGGCTGTACATTTCAATATTTCTTGATGTAACTTTTGCAAAATTGTAATGATAAACAAGGACCTTGGGCGTAATTTAATTATAGACTTATTAAAATTCCGGTATTTTATACTAAGGAAAAGTATTGCATTTGATTTTATATTCGGTAAAATTCCAAAATAACTTGAAATATATAATAGGAGATTGCCATATTGTAAAATATTTTAAAGGTTCAGACTTTTCGGACAAACCCGAGTTACTAAATATTGTGGTGTAAATAATATAGAATACTGTGAAATATGTAGGAAAATGTAGAAATGGTGGAATTGTGGACTTTATGTCGGGTGTGTCCTCCAGAGGTTTGGTCTGCAGCAGCGTCATTATACCTAATTATCCACTTATCCCCATAACTTCCCTTTCCCTATAGAGAGCTCAGACTTCCAATTGCTTTATTTAACTAAAATATAACTCTCTCTTAACTAGAAATGCTACTGCCTACTTTTTAGCTGTCCAATTGTAAGTCTGCACATATTTGGTTCGGTAAGTCAACATGAGGTCACGAATACAATCTGCACCCATAAATTACCGTTTAATCAATATGAGTGAATAAGTGGACTGGATGTGCTTAACTTGGCTCCATCTGCATATGAATCTATTGATGGAAACCAATAATTAGACTCATGACGAATGACGACGGCTAATAATTAGTAATTAGTGCTGTTTGTCGATTACTTTAGTGGATTAATTGACCCTGTCTACTTTAATTCTTGTTCCCCTTCAACCTCTTACTATACGGCCCTATATACTATTTCCCAAAGCAAAGGAGAAGGATTGACCACATAACAGCCATACTTTATTAAGACAAGCACGCTTAATTATCATGAGGACTAGCAGGCAAACTATTATATATGAACTCCTATATAATTGGTGGTTCTATTTGCCTGCAGAGACAATTCCGAAACGTACTAGTTTCATAAAGACATTTGAAATTAAAATTTGAAAACTTGAACGAATTGACCCGGAAATAGTTCGTTTGTGGCATAATGCATCCACCTTTGATTGTTGTTTAGGAATATTTAAAACCTTTTAAGCAAAATAAGGGGAGAAAATAGGCATGTTTTGTTTGGAACAGAGGGCTGAAATGACGTTCTGACAGTAAAAAGTTGTCTTGCAAAGGAAACACGGCCGTATATTACTATATTATATATCTCTATCCCTTAAAGAACAGGTACAATTCCGAAAAAAAACTTCAGTCTGTCAAGAATCAGGAAATTAACATGTGCGTGTAGAGAAGAGCGCTTTAGAGGACTTAAATCAACGATCCTTTTCCCATTTTATTGTTAACTAATGTATTTAATAGCATGTGATAATACGGTGGTTAAGCCATCCAAAATGATACCTCTTCCCGTTTCGGTCTCTAATTTCGATCCAAAAAGGCTTCTATAAAGGACGTGTGAACATTCCGGATTCTGGAAGTTATGGATCTCCCCTAACCAACATACATTCTTAATGACATTTTGATTCCGAACAGTCCGGTGTAATTAACCATTTAAATTAATTTTGAGCTGTCCCTTAGTTTGATACATCATGTTCGGAAAATACATTAATGAAATCTGAGATTAAATCATGTACGATTGTCCTACCCTTAATAGTTCCCTCCTGTCTCTTTTATAAGGTTATTTAAGCTGTTCCCTGTCCTAAAATAACTCACATAAATAAATAAGGCAATTATCATTTTGACTCCAAATTACTGAATTTACATCCGCAGAACTAACTACTTTTATTCGTTTTAATCCACATTATTAAACCTAGCGAGCTTAATACAATGATTGTTCGTTAGTGGCAAGAATTTAATGAAATTTTCTTTAAAACTGTGGCGACAAGTCATCGTCCTCTAAGTTTTCATTCCTGTTGTTTATTTTGAAAAGTTGCTGGACAATTTTTGCATTACAATTTCTGTTAAAAACGTAATAATGACAGTAGATGAAATTGACAGTAGAAAAGTGTTGATGGATTGTGGAATTCATTAAAAAATGGCTGAGCGAGGAACAACGAACAAGCGTGATTCTGTGCTTATGGCCTTTTATCTTTTAAATTGAATGCTCCGAGCTAAAGGTAATTACTTGATACTTTGTGACAATCAGTAATAATAATATAATGAATTTAATGAATTAAGTTGTATACTGTTCCTGAGTTTACGGCCTGTGAAATGATTTGCACGGAGAGGACCGACTACACGGATACCTTGTGCATTTGGATTTCACACGTTCGTCATCAGCCAATTAAGGGTTTACTGTTGTACTTAATTCTTTGTGACAACAATGGAACTTTGAAAATTCATTTAAAATTTGACTATCTGCTCTGAACAACAATAGACTTCCACTTATCAAATTTTCCTATTGTGGAGGGTCATAATAAGTCATACCAGGGTTGCTACAATAAGTGCCTGTCTACAAAAAATAATATAATAATAATGAAATGTTTTGGTAAATAATATTTATTTAAACAGTTTGGCCTGTTCGTGTTACATGTTGTGGCTTCAGTTATCCTTTTACCATACCCCCATCATTTCGTCCCCTTATTATCATCATTGTTGACTCTCATCCTGTCATTTCTGTTCACGCCATTTTAAATGCTTAAATTCGACTTGTGTTGAAAGGAAATAAAGTATATTCCTGTCCTGCAGAGACGGCAGAGCAAAGTTTTTGACGGTGGTCCAAATTATGCAACTACTCCTATCTCGCACGCAAATTAGGCATGACCGAAAACTCCACCATTCTAACATATCACTCCGAACCCAAACTACCAACAGGATGCAGGAGATTTTTGATGGCGTCAACTATTTTTATGCCGACTCCATCCAGATGATATCATTTCATCCTATGACAATTTACCCGAGGAGGTGTCTACCTGACGATTCTACGACATTCAAGCAATGTTTTACGGATTGGGAAAAATTGACATTTAAAATCGACAAGAGTTTGACGGTTTTTAGGACTTGAGCCATGAAAAGTTAATCCCGCCTATCGAGTTCAGCCCGTATTTTTTTTCTTGTGCTTCAATGCCGGTCAAGAAACATGTAAAAAAAATCCGTGACTTACTTCCATGAGAAGAATATCCCCAACCGAGGAGGGGCAGTGCCCATGAGGGTGTCAGAGGTGAGATTGGGGATGAGTAGGACCTCGACGAGGTGGGGCTGTGATCCGGCGTCCCTGACGTTGAACTAAACGCTGAATTAGCCCGTCTCACCGCCGCTAACAGTTTCTCCTCTTGGCTGCTGAAGGAACAAGAAAAATCATTTCAATTACTTTCAATTCCGAAGAATTAATTAGGAAATAAACCCGAATTACCGTGTCCTCCATTAAAATATAAAAGTACAGAAAAATCCATTTATTGCATTGCATTGATTTTGCCACAACCCTGGTGGCCTACATTTAAATTTAGATTAGATGACTTGACATATGGAAATTGTGAAAAATTGATTCACTTATCCATTTTAAATGAGGCGTTTATTGAATAAAAAGCTCAAACAACATTTGGGGAAAAAGTATGCAATCAACCAGCTCGGCTCTCCATCGCTGTGGTTAAACGGTTTAATATCTGATACAATCTGACATCAGGCTTCGGCCTTCAGTGCATTTAATCCTAAACCTCTTGACGCTCAATTCCATCCGATGAGTTACTTTTCTACTTTCTGTCCAAACCTCCTTCTTCAAGTCATCGATAATTTTTATTTTTTCCATCCATCTGTTGCCTTCTTATTCTCCCTAATATCTCTCCATATTGCAGTTTTCTTCTCCTTTAAAAGCTACCTTATTAATTTGCTCTACTTTCCAAAATTGCATCAGACAAGGCTTGCAGTCCGAAATGGCATGAATTAGTAACGAATTTATTTAAGATAGACACGGCTCCTCAGCAGTTACCTTGAAATATATAACTTTTCTGATTAAGCAACTCCACTGCAAACTGCAATCCTCTTTTATGCAGTGCACCACTGCACTGCCATGGCTAATAAAATAAAGTCTCGGACAAATAATGAATGTAGCAAGTTAGGATGGGGACAGAATCGTATTTGTCGATATGGATTATGGATATCTACAAAATAGGCATCAAAGCCTGACTAATTTCCTGTTGATCTAAATAGTTAATTGAAATGATAGCCCGCAATCAACATTGGCCTTTCTGAACCAACTGACCAGAACCACTCGACCCCGCTCGCTTTTGCTTCTAGCGTAGTCACATAGGATCAGTAATAATTGATTCGGAGAACAAGGAAATGAAATAGGGATCAAAACTCTTGTCTGGTCGTGTAATTTAAATTGACGGAGCTTTTCTATACAACACGCTTCCCAGTCCTTGAACAAAGGGTTGGAATTGAAAAGTAAAGTCAGGCCGAGCTGTTTTGTCCCAAAGTCAACTGAGAGTGAAATTTAGGAATGTCTTCTTGAATTTCAATGATTCAATTCTGAGGAAAGTGTATATAATATGAGGATGATTGTTGTGAATGTCACAAGGACTTAATGTTCTGTACTTGAGAGGAACAGAAGAGAGGGACGGCTAGATAGGTGAGATGGACAATGGGGGTAATAATGCCAGATTTCGGGTGTATTGATAGCCCTGAGCCAGGTTTTTTTTCCACAACCGATCAAAAGGTAAAGCATCTGTAAGTGACTGGAAGGGAGTTCATATTGCTATTGTATCATGACTCGGAGTAATCCCTCTCTCCACGTACGAAGTCCCTCTTATTCTCCGAACCGCTTTGCTTCCCTGTCATTGCAAAGGGACAGTCCCTTTATGTCACAAGGACTGGAGAGGAGTTGTAACAATAAAAGAGCAATACCTGACTCCAAAATGTCTCCTGTGCCTGGTGACTAGGGCCCTTAAACTAGGACTAGTCTAATATAAAGAGCGGAGTATATCACTGGAGAATGGAAATTTGAATGGACGTGAGAGAGTTTGTATACATGATGTTAATAGAATTACACCCTGTCAACCACACCAAATGGCCCTAGATATAGGTGGACCACTTGAGGCCCGTTTTCCAGTGCCCTTTCATGTATGATAATCCTATTTGTAAGAAGGGAACGCTGCTGTCGGGTCGATATGGTGTAATGGGATTTATTCCGTGTTATTTTGTGTTGGGTTTTATAGGGGATATTCATTTCATTGCGTAAGATATGATGTTCTCTGCTCTTCTATGATTTGTGTCCATAAATTATGTTTTTACATCACCTGCCACTAACCCAAAGGTTACAAACGTCTTAAATGACTTAAATCCCATTGAAATTTTAAGGAGCTTTACAGCTTTTTTTGTCAAGGTACAATGGAGGTAAAGGGCGGCTTAGGTGACATAGGCGTTTGTTCCCACCTCTCGGATTATGTTCCTCGGATATGTCTATTAAGTCGGGACTTAATGAATTGATTCTATTATTGGGGCAGATTTTTGGAGTTTGACTGTGTAAGAGGTTATGGAAAATGGGAGGACCTTTACGGTATCGGAATCAATATTTCTTGTGGTATGGAAGGGGAGTTTTTGCAACAAGATAAGCGAAGCCGTTCGCCAATTTTTTGCTGGTTGACAAGTTACTTTGCCAATCTTTATTATCTTTACACTGTAATTTCTGTAACTTTGAACATGGATTGGGTATTTCAAACCGAACCGAACAATTTTGAACATTTCGGGGTATACATTTTCATGTTCGCGATTTGGCAGTCAGTGGACTTATTTTTCAAAACCTTTCGAGATAGTATGCAACTTTGGTTAATAGCCATGGAATTTATGGGTTGTAAAAATTCCAGCCTAGTAATTATTTGACACTATTTGTACAACATAACAGACGGAAAATATCCATTTATCGTCAGAATGCAAAATTAATGACTATTAGAATGGAATCAAAAATATATTTACCTTAAGGAATTCTTGTCATTATTGCTGTCGTCACTGTCCTTCTCATCTTTCCCGAGAAGGGAGGCGACACTGAATGACAATTTTTTCTCAGTCTTATGGTTTTTAATTAAAGAGCTTTGGTGGAGTTGATGAAGGGCTTCCCTCCGTATCCTCTCCTGTTCTAATAGTTTATTGGGCTCGTCATCCAAGTCGATGTCTTCGTCCTCGTCTTCGACATCCTCCTCGGAAGTGTCAACGTAAGTCTCTTGATCATCGTCCTCCATCTCCATGTCGATGTCGTCGTTGCTGGACGGCATCCTTTCTCCAGATGCCCCCTTAGACTCCGTGTCTGACATTTTCATGGAACGACAGAGAGTATGTTGGCTGTCGGTGGTGAGACCAACTTCCAACAATCCCAAATCACTGATCACAAAGCACTGGCAAGTTGCAGGGATTTTAATCAAGTATCTGATTATTCCCCGCTTTATTATTCCGCTCCTGTTGCATAAGGTACTTTGTCGTGAGGTATGTTTCAAGGTAGAACCCAAAATTCGGGCCTGACAATAGTAAAGTTCCGACCAGTTAAAGTTCTTGAGTCTGTAGTTTTTATAATAATATTTTATTATGTCGGTGGTGGTTTTGCGGGTGAGTTTTGATAGGAGAGGAACAACTGGACTTACTGGACAGGAGTAGTACCCAATAAGTGTTCTTATATTTTCTTCTCCCAGAGGTACTACATATGTTATCGATCGTGTGGTAGAGTATTAACTCCCAGCTCTGCCTCACAGTTACTCCAAATTAACAAACTGACATGAACGACAACTCCTCTCGACTTTAGCCGTTCAAACCTTTCCTACTAGACAATCAAGAGAGAGAGAGAGAGACAGTTAATGGTTGTAATCTGTTTTCAAATTACTTCCAAATTTGCCAGGTTTTGGGAAATTGATTGGACTGTCCATACTGGAGGTTGGTAGGAGTAATAACTGACGCGAGTCCGGGATATCAGTTATTGGCAACGGGATTGATAAGTCCTGCCAGTTATGAAGTTGACTGACGACAGATTGATTTAGCGTGATTCCAACTGCTGGACAAATGAGAAACGAGGAGTGTCAACTTTCCCTGATGCGCCCATGTCAACTCCACTAACTGTCAACCGTACTTGTTATGGAGGAGACAAACGGTTTGGAGTATGCAAGAGCTTCCATATACGTACGATAATATCCAATGAAAACACCAAAGTACTACCGTCTCTTATCTCCCGTATACTTATATGTGAGAAAGTAATATACGGACTGAACTACTTTAGATTTTGCGAAAACTACGAAATTGACCAGAAAAGGGCAAAACGTGACTCAATGAAATCAATCAATGAGTTTAGGTATTTCCCTCTTGTTGCTAGTTCTTCTGGGCTTTTGACAGATGTTTTATCAGTTGACAACCACCAACTAGTTGGCAATTTATTTTATATATTTATGTAGGTATTCAATTTTAAAGTCCAAACTATTTATTTCCCGGCCCGACCACACGGCTCTTGCAAATTGGTACCGATGTAAAGTGGACGGAAAAGTAGGTACTATTAAAAATTTACTTGCTCTCTCTCCGATCCTTATTTCCCCGTAATTGACTTGTATCCTTGGAGTCCTGTATTAACTATCAGGGCACGACAAGCTGAGTAGTTGACTTTCCTCCGCTTTCATTATATTATTATTATTCCTCCAATTTAGTTATTTGTAAACACGGATTCCGGGCTAATCGGATTACTTGATTCTGATTACTCTTAATCCGCGCGGCACGGGCGAAGGATTAGTCTTTATTTTCCCTTTAACTCCCAGCGTCTTGATTCTATTATTTAATCTCCGAGTAGAAGGTGACACGTGGTGTGTTCTGTAAATCCGTTCTGTAAATGTTTGTTCGGTGAACGAGGTTTTGAAGACCTACTGAAATGTTGGGTATCTAGACGTAGTAGAATGTAGATATTTCGACAGGAGCGGTTGAGGATGGTTTATGATCCCGTCCGTCGTCTCCTCGTTATTAGAAAAGTCAACTCGGATTTGATATTCCACAACTGAAGTCGTTGCTCAAAAAAGCTCTTGTACTTGCCTTCCCGTACCTCCAATGCACATGCAATTATATAGGATCGTGAGTCAAAGTTGTTCAGCTGGGGCTGGTCTTCTTCTTGAGTCACTCGGCTCTCGAAGAAAGAACTGCTGAGTCTTCAGCTCCTGCCTCGCAAGAAAATCAAGAGTCTGACTGACTGAACTGAAGGCAGTAGGAGTTGTTGGGAGTGCAAATGTCTTGCTTCCTCTTCTCGTCGACTACGAACCAGTCGAGAGGATGGCCGACCTTATCCACTTTTCTGCAACAACAAACTCCTTGCCAGACCAATTGACTCATCAATTTCCAAGATAACTACTTGCAAGGCGAGAGGAAAAACGGGTCTCTTCGAGAGGGGAACGCTAGCCAGAGTATGATTCGAATTAGGAGGAAAGGACACCGTTTTTGAGATGTCTAATTGAATGTGGGGTCAATTTGTAGAGCCCTTATAATATTATTGCAACTACTTCCTCCGTTGATGAGGATCTCGTAATGATTAGATCCGAGCCCTTTCCACTCCTCCCGACTCTTCCGTATTTAATATCCAATAGTACGGAGGTCTATGAGGAAGGATACTTTTCCTGGTTCGGGTTTCCCATAGATAGAACATAGCATCTGCCTGTCCCCTTCTTCACATGCGTATAAATGAATATCGAGGAGGATTTCTCTCACGGTAATCGAGCTAGCGTTTCATTTAAAGTCCCCTCTGTCTAGGAGAACTGTACGGAAAATTCGAAATCTTGTCCAAGGCTAGAATGGAGAGGTAGGAGAGGGCGTATCTCTGAGATTATTCGGGTAATTTAAAATCTCAATCTCTACTAATTTACAAAGATCGGGATTGTTGGGAAATGCATGTATCGAAGTAGTGCTGTCATTTTTCAAGTAAAAATTGGGCTCTTTAGCTCCTTTTTCAGTTTCTGCTCTTTAATTTCCCATTCTTCTCCAGACAGATTTGCATATTTTCCATGAAGAGAGATAGAGAGAGAGAGATCGGTGGATTTAATTTTATTATCAGTAAAATAGAGGGAAAAGGAGGTAATGAGGCTGGTTCTCTGAGGAGGAATAGTAATAATATAATGAAATGATATAATGATGATGATGATGATATAAAATGAAGACGAGTTTTGATATTATTAGGTTGTAAGGTGGGGGACCAAGGGTTTGTTTCACGCCAGCTAAAAGCTCCGCCTGAAAACCAGTTCTCCGCCCGTTTGAACCAACTCCGCTCCAATCCGACCAACGAGATCCGGACCAAGTGAATAAAACCGATTTTTTTCCACTCTTGTTCCTGCCAGGGCATCATTTACTACGCTACCAAATTATAGCTCTCTCCCTCTCTCGCTCTGTTACAATGAGAGCTAATCTCTCTCAAACCTACTACACTACGGCTCCTGCTCCATGATCAGAATTAAATGCCCAAGAGACTTGTTAAAACCAACTTTAATTCTCGGCTCAGAGCCATGTCCCGAACCTAAACTCTCCTTTTCACGAACAGATACTATAATTGTCCTCGACATTTATTCCAACACATCTTCCTCTCAATAAGCCCTTCTCTAAGACTTGGAGAGATAGTTCCAGCCCAATCTCCAGAGGAGTACTCGAATTCTCCCGAACCCGGAGGGGTCCGGAGAAATCTTTTATTATGCCTTTGTGTTATATTTCGGGGCATTTTAGCTCCCTTTCTAGCCTAATCACCTGATCAAAGAAAGATAGCCCTTATCCGAGAGGCGGAAGTAGAATTTAATTAGGATCTTGTAATTTGTAATTAATTCTTGTTCGGAGAATAACCCCAATTTTGGTTGAAAAGTTCGCCCCCCACCAACTAGGAGTCGGAATCAGGGGCGGCGCTGAGGCGGGCGCCCACACCGCCAGATTATATTTTGAAGCAACCCATTCTACACCAAAAGCTTTCGTTAAAATTGATGCGAACAACGCTTTTAACGAGTTTCGGAGGGACGTGATGTTTTCGGCTGTCGGGTTGACCGTCCCTTCCGCCTACCCCTTTATAAAGTCCTGTTATTGGGAGCCCTCAACTCTATTTTATGGAATCACACCTATTCCCTCTCTCTCAGGGGTACACCAGGGGGACCCCTTAGGCCCCGCCCTCTTCGCCCTGGTTGTCCAGCCTATTGTGGAGTCCCTTAAGGCCGAGCTGAATTTATGGTACCTTGACGACGGTACCATCTCTGATAGTCCAGAAAAATCCCTTAAAGCCCTTAAATCAATTATTTCGAAGGGACAAGAAATTGGACTGACCCTTAACCCTTCTAAATGCGAATTAGCCATTTTCGGCGCGGATGACGCCGGCCGCCGCAGTATTCAACAACAATTTTCAGATGTAGTACCGGGTATCCAAATCATCACCCCGGAGTCGGCTAAGCTTCTCGGTAGCCCCCTTACTGATGCGGCGATGGAGAAAGTTTTAGCCGAAAAAACCGCCAATCTAAAAATATTTTCGGCGAGACTCGCTACGCTGACTGCCCATTCTGCCCTGTTTCTTCTAAGGGCGTCAATCGCTACGCCGCGCCTCATTTACTTCCTTCGATGTGCCCCGTCTTACAAAAAGAGAGGTCTTCTTGCGGACTATGATGCAGTTCTAAAACGCGCGGTAGAGGGCGCTCTCAACTGTCATCTAACTCCTGAGGCGTGGTTACAATCGTCATTACCGGTCAAGTTGGGAGGCCTTGGGATCCGGCATGCTGTGGAAACGGCGCTTCCGTGTTTTATCGCGTCGTTCCACAGTGTGTCGCCCCTTGTCGCCCAACTCGCGCCGCCAGAAATTTTTGCCGCCGATGTTTCTCTTGCGGAGGCGGTGGACAGCTGGAGTACCCAGACTTTATGTGACCTCCCTGACCCCACCGAAAGGGGTATTCAAAAATGTTGGGAGGGACCTCTCGTTAAGCAAACGGTGGAATCTTTGCTTTTAGCCGCTGGAAGCCAGGAGGACAAAGCACGGTTGCTAGCAATCGCCAAACCGCACGTCGGCGATTGGCTTAATGCTCTTCCCTCTCCCCAGCTTGGGACACACCTCCCCAATGAATCTTTCAGGATTGCCTGCGCCCTCCGACTAGGGGCAGACATCTGTGAACCCCATAAGTGCCCATGTGGGGCACTCGTTACTTCAAGGGGCTATCATGGCCTTTCCTGTAAGAAAAGTGCAGGCCGTTGGTCGCGACACGAAGGGGCCAACGACGTGATCGCAAGGGCCCTCCGTTCAGCGGAGGTTCCATGCATTCGTGAACCGGCTGGGTGTTCCAGGTCGGACGGTAAACGGCCCGACGGCCAGACCCTAATCCCATGGATAAGAGGGAAGTCTCTGGTTTGGGATTTTACCTGCGTGGACACTTTCGCCCCCTCTTACATTGCTCAATCTGCCGTTCGCTCCGGGTCCGCTGCCGAGTCAGCCGAAGAAAAGAAGAGGAGAAAGTACGACTTTCTCCTCGATAGATTCATTTTTGTACCCGTAGCATTAGAGACAACAGGGATTTGGGGAAAGGAAGGACTCCGTCTGATTTCTTCGATAGGTCAGAGGATATCCGAGGTGACCGGCGAACCTCGGTCATCCTCATTTTTACTTCAGCGTATTGCGATCGCTGTTCAAAGGGGCAATGTCGCCTCCATTTTAGGTACTCTTCCAGCTGGTAAGGAGCTGGAAGAGATTTTTCTACTATAATTTATCTGTGATTTGTGATTTTTTTTCGTGCCAATTGGATTAATATTGGTCATATTGTGATTGTGTTTTTTTTTTTTTTTGTGTGATTTCAAGTGATATTAGTTTTAATTTGTTCTGCGGTATTCTTAGGGAACATTCATGTGAGACGGTCAAAGGTCAGTTTTTTTTCGATTATATAATGTAATGCAATATGCAATAGCAAATATCAAACTTTTATATAAACTCTGCGATATAATTCTTTACTCATTGAATAAATAAAAATAAATAATTTCTTAATTTTAACTACTCCATCGGGGCCTTTAGAACTCTACTCTCTACTCAGCTAATATATATTATTTATAAATCCGTGCTTTTTAATGGATTCTGATTTACCAATTCCCATTGCTTTGGTAGTAGGGGCCGGATCTCGCCCCATTTCAACTTTCAAGTAGGATGGGATGAGTGCATTAAACGATTACAAATTTAACCCATCTGCTTGGTCGGGCTGGTCCTGAATCGGTTCAGCTCCTCTCTCCTTGTTGTATCTGTATCCTCTTATTTGGATCAACACCCGACTGAATGGGAATGGATTCTGGACTCATCCATCCGTGTGGCAGGCTCAATAAAGGCCTATATATCCTCCTTGCCATCCAGCCATCCGAACATAAATTCAATGTATTTGTCCACAAATCTAATTCAATTATGAGATTCAATTTATTTACCAGGAGTAGTTAGGACTAGCAGCTACTTATGCCTCTCTCTTCTCCATGTTCGGGCTCTATTATATGGAACTTTTTCCCTTTGTCCGGGTTTTATAGCAGTTTTCTCTTTTGTTCTACCGTCCCTCTCGCTAGCTCTCGGTCCGGGTCAATTTTGAGTTTAATGGGACTGTGATGATGTTAATGTGCCGGTCGTATAATATATTACTGCAAGTAGCAGCCGTTTTGTTAGCACCGGCCGATAGGCTAGCCTTTATGCGCTTAATAGACAAATGTCGACAGTGGAGGAACATTTTTCATCCTCTGTTATGGCACATTGAATGGCTAATGGGGAATAAAGTAGTTGAAGCATTATTTATTGAAATAGATGCACCCGTTCCTTCTTCGGTTCCTAATTCCCGACAGCCCTATCATCATGTAATAATGCTAATTCCATTCCAATTCTCCTTAAACGATTTTCCCATAGGAGTGCAAGGATATTAGGATTTTATATCTGTATCCAAAGGGTTTTATTCTGTTCCCACGTCGGATGATTTACATTCTTGCATGCTAGGGTTACCATTCTGATATTGTATTCAAGTGTATTAGGTTTAGGATGTTATAAGGGGTACAAGTACATGCCACTTATCGCAGGATTCCCAATAGCTTCTGTACTTTTACATGCAGGAGAGCTTATTCATGATTTATAAAAATTGTCACGAAATGAGCCTATTTTTGTTAATTAGTAAATTTCTCGATTTGTTTAGTAATTATTAGTATTTAAAAGATCTTGAGTTTGAAACTGATTTTATTGCAAAGTCTTTAGCATAAATGAATCATTTTTTAGTGTAAATGTGTATTAAAAATTTAATTGAAACCTATTTTTAAGTCTAGAAATAATGTCCTCTTGGTTTCTTCACATTTTTTGTCCCAGCATCATGCAGCAGCCTAAGCTAGACTTCAGTCTTTGTTCGTATGGGAAGGGAACGGATGGTGGAACGCCTGTTTTAGGACAGTGGTTTTTCATAGATTCCAGCCTCCCTTTACTATCTAAACTGAGGAGTTCGCGTTCGGTTGGGTTGCCTAAACCATAAACGAATCCTTTCTAAATTGTCTATGAATTTCCAAAGTAAAAGCACTAGCTACTGTTGTTTAACACTGTAGTCTTTCACAGGAATGATATTTGTTTTTTCAAGGAATAAAAATAGTCGAATTATAGACGATTTTTAAATGGAAACATTTAAAAATTCTCAAAAACCTTTTCAAATCCATGGTCCTGGAATGACTTGGTGTTGGCAAAAAGCAATTGTGTTTAAGTAAAGTGGAATGAAAGCGTTTTGTAGCGCACACGTCTCTAATTATGACAAAATCATTTTATTAGTAATAAACATTTTAAGTTTAAAATCCGTAACATTACTGTGTAGCGAAGTTAATCACTAAAAGTTATCATTAAGTTTTTAATTAGTTTAACTGGATTTCTCCGTGGATATAGATTTTTACAAAAAAATGTCCCACTGTCCAGAGACAATTAATTGTATATTTTGGACTTTCATTTTCAGAGCTTTTTAAAATTTCCTCATTAAGGAGCTTAATTGTGTCGTGGTTTGCAAAAGTCAAATAACAATGACTTATTCTACCTGTAATTAGAGATTCAGCATTTCCACAAAGCACACTTCAAAACAGTGTCATTATAATATTATCCTTGGGGGCAAAAATAGAAAGAGTATTAAAGCTAATCGTCTGCGTTATATTGGGCAATAAGAGCTTGATTAATAATTCCTTCATGGTTAGGAAAATGAAGAGATTAAATTAAGCTCCGGAATGTGCTTGAAATGCCAGAGGGGGTTGAGAATGTAATCTGAAATGCGAGCCTAAACACCTTAGCTGCAACTGCCTCATTATCAAATCAATTCCAGCAATTCTTCGCATTTGCCACTTTCATTGCGAAATAATCATCCACCACTGACTGCTGCTGGCTGGAGTCACCTAAAAATTTTAGCAAAGATTAAATTATGAACTGAAGAGTAGGCCGTGATAAAACACTAAGGACATGCATTCTCAAACACCACTTGAACAATATTAAAATACCTTTCCTCCGTTTCGCCAACCCCTTTCTGTCCATGCACAATAAAATGTCTTTAATGCGATAGGAAAAATAGTTGCCTTTTCGTCTATTAAATTTTAAAGAATCGAACCCTATATTAGACATAGCTCAAAAGCGGGTACGAAATCCAGTATTTACAGCTTTGCTCCGTTCTGTTGTTAGATCGAGCACGATCAGACCATTCATGCTCAAGTCAAGCATAATATGTGATTGGTTAATTTGAATAAATGAACCTAAAGAGGCTTCAAGTCCGAAAATGTCAAATAAATGGAACCTATTACTAAATTTTCGGAACGGTCGGAATATTGTTTTTGTACCACTTCCAAAGATTGCCTTATATTAGAACGGGGCCACCTTAGTAATTTAAGAACATTTGTGCCTTTATCAGAATAATACTAATGTTATGTATATAGGCTTTATGTGTTTTCAGATCGGCTGTCAAGAAGGGTTGGCTCCGTGTTTTTATTTAACTTTAAGTGAGATTTAGGCACATTTGTATTCCAACGTCAGATTCGTAGTGAAATAAGGGACCTTTGCAACATTCGCTTTCAGTTTCCGTCAAACTCCTTGCATTATGGAACCGCTTTTGTGTAGAGAAATGTGTGCGGAGAAAAACACGTCGGGCATGGCATATGGTAGATCAATGGTTCGTGAGGGAAGAATTGAGAGAGAAAGTGATTTATATTTGCATAACACTAAGCCGTTCTTCATAATTTAATAGGGTAAGGGAATGGGGATAAAGTCATAATTGCCAAGATTTGTTTCAAATATAAGTCTGCATGTTGTTCCTTAACAACTTACAATATAATGGCCTACGATCAACCATGGGTGGCTTTTCTAGTTAGTCAGGGTGGACATAATTTCGAGGCTCGATCCAGACCGTGTGCATAGAGCCAGCTACTCTCTGGCCTTTATACACTGACATTTCGAGTCTAGCTTTTTCCTGTCAGCCTCCGAATGTCCTCATTATTCCTTTGATTCACTGTGAGTGTAATTACCGTTCACCATCAGACCTCCACAACATCTTGATTAAAATCAGAGACCGGAAGTCGCGGGTACATCGACTAGTAATGGCATCCCTATTCATTACTATTTGTCCGGAAAGTAAATAATTTACAGGCCAGAGCTATATACCATCCAAGCCTAGCATGAAAGTTTCCTAGCATTGTGAATTGTAATGTTACTCGGAACACACCGGGATTGGAAAGAAAGTTATTGCTCCGACGAACATGCTTATTTATTTATCTACTGAAATTTTAATTGAGAATATTACGGACAGTAATATCGAAGCTACGTTTTCTAATCTGTAGTCAGTTAAAAGGAATAAAATAAAAGAAACTGGTGATTTGTTCCAGGTAATTTAAACTGTAATAAAAGGATCTTTTTGCCCCATTAAAATCATATAATCTCGTCCCGAAGGAGTAGTTGACTAGGATAATTTTATTTACTAAATACAGTTAATCAAAATGAAGGAAAAGAGATTGTGGATTCTCTTCTATAAAAACCCAAGAGTGACTGAATGGACGAGCCTTTTTAAGCATATTTTAAACTCTTCTTCATGCTTCATATATGACGGAGTCATTCTGAATTCATAAAGGAAGAGGGACATTGAGACAAGTTGGGAAACTCTTGTAGTATCATTACTGAAGAAGGGAGTAAATGGCGAGGAATGATGATGATATGTAGATGTAATAATTAAATATATTTCCAAGTCCTGTGTATATATCCTCTACTATTAAACATCCACAAGATGCTCGGCCCATAAATATTCAATGATGGGCCGAGATAAGGCCGAGGATATCGTTGGAGGCAGAGAGAGAGAGAGAGAGACAAACGAAAGGAAAGAGCTGGAGAGGCACAAATAGCCTAATTATGATAAAAAAGGAGTTCCAGCGTCGTTAACTTGTTTCATCAGACGGAAATTAATTATTATATCAATGCTCAAACACATCTTCATGGACTCTTATTCCCAGATTACATGAATGTTATGACTGTCATATCAAGTTACGGACAACACGCTTGTACCACCAACCAAGCCACACAGCTCCAGCTCCAACAGACTTCTAACGTCTCGAGACATTATTATAATAATGTAAAAAATAATATTATCTTCCTTTTACATAATATTTGTTTCGGTCGACTTAATATTATGTATCACATATGTTGTACAAATAGGAATATAACTCTATACACATGTCCTGCCCTATTCATTACCTCCAGCTCTCTCTCGGCGGACTCCTCGTTTCCACAAGTAATATTAGTAGTATTATTATTATCATCATTAAACTACTATTTATACCTCGGATCCTGATGGGAACCCTCCACATTTGAATAGTTAAGGGAGTGGAGGAAACTGCACTGAGCAAACTATCCCAAGGAATAAAAAATAGCTTAGAGGAACATTAAACAAGGGGTTTAATGTGACCCCTCCGGCCCTTTGATTACCCTTTTCCACATAATAAATGAACTTTAATCCCAAACATTACATTACTCACGGAACATTATCATACTACTTAAAGCAGCAGGTAGGAGGATTTCTCATCACTCATTTATTTCTCAGCGCTCGGTTAGAGCTAGAGCCCTTTAAGACCTCTTTCTCTGGGCCTCGAGAATCCTGAATCTCCTTGCTTATGCACAGTCCAAATTATACGGACTTTTAAGTCAACAAGAACGGCAGGGCTAGGACCAGAAATGATATTATTAAGAACCTCATCTTACTTGAGGGAGATTGTCTTATTCTTCGAGAGAACTGCTGACGGGACGATCTCTCTTCTGCAATAATCCTCTGATACGATCGGACTTTTATTTTATCCAACTGGAAGAAATCACCCTGTCACTGCACCTGGCCCTCTACTACTACAACTAATCCTATTATCATTCTGTGTGTGGCTTTCTATCTATGACTCTTAATTGCAGACTATTTTTAAATTAATTTATCCCCGTGTCTCTTTATACACGCTTAAATGCAGAGGTGGAAGTAATAGATTTGAATTCTTTTGATGTATGCATATAATCTGATGAATCTATGGAATGTGAGGTTTATGATATAAATGGCTCGAGAGAGTTATTAGCATTTACTTAGTTTCATATCCGGGCTTAATTGGTTGTCTAATTAAGTGCTGAGAGATTGCCAATCGATATCCGGTAAAAAAGAGAACAGCGCTTAACAAATCCAATTTAGGAAATTGTTGAATTTATTCCTGTAATTTTTTACTAAAGTTTGACGAAGTGGACATTCCTTGAAGACGAAGCAGACGTCAACTCTTCCAGTATGATTAATAATCTGAGGAGGATTAAAAAATAGGAAATAATATCTGTCGATAAGATAGGTCCGTTTATTTTCGGCTCTTTCACTACTCATTCCTAACTCTTTAATGGTCTTTACTGAATAGCCCTCTAATTCAAAGATTTACAATCCCTCAGCTGTAGTTCAGTAGGAGAGGAGAGGGAAGATAATTAATTGACACCTGAAATTGAACTTGGCCTCTGGTGACAGGGCCAGGTAGTAGTGAGGTAGGTTAGGGCCATTAGGTGTAAACTTGAAGCTCCTCGGGGTGCATCAAGAAGAGGTATCAGAATTTGTTCAGAAAATTCAAAGGATTTCCAAGGAGTTAATATAGAAACGGCTGATTATTATTATAAATGCTCGGGTAGAAGCAATGTACGTTTATTATGTGCCAGCTATTCAATTCCGATTCCCATTTCTTTTTATATAGAGAGCCGTGTAGGATAATATGCGGCTGTTAATTTGGAGATAACTGATACATCTACTTATTCCTCTGTATTCAATTTAGCAGGAGCAGCGGCAGGAGAACATGTAAGAGCTTTAGGTAATGTAACACATCTTTGGGGTTTTTTATTACCGTTTTTCAGTTATAGTAAGGAATTCAAGAGTGAAAGATTTTATCGGAGAATTAAGGTAGGCCGTCCTCATATCAGGTTGTGTGCACCATGTGTGTAAATCGTAAAACCGTAGTCGAAAATTCCTCGAGGGTGATCGTCTCTTAAAACTCCTAATGATAATAAACTCGAATAGATTCCTTTTTCATTCCCTTTTTCACGAAAACGAGCAGGATCAAAAAATGTCATATGGGGGAATGTTAAAAGTCCGTACTGTACAGCTAATAATAAAACTGGAACGTCTTTCCGAGCAGAACGGCTATCATATCCGATTATCACATATTATTATTATGATTCTATACCTCAAATGTATCAAAGAGTCAAAGAGTTTAAACTCCACTGACATTTTACACCCTTGACATTATGTCCTGGTAATAATGTACCTCTTTCCCTTCTCCACAAAAGAATTCAAACTGTCCCTGGATTCGTTTAAGTAAGTGTCCGTGAAAATTATCGTAATAGCTCCTCCATACAAATCTCCCTGTTTGTTGTAATCATATTTGAAAATTATTCTAATATTAATATTAATAAACCTCTCTATAGCTGCTCGGTAGATGGTCAGAGTATATAGGGCATTGAATGGTTGTTGGCTGTTGGTGTGCCGGTCGGGACTATGAATATGAATTCAAGTTCGGTTCTAGAGTAGATATTTAGTCAATTGAAGTGAATGGGTAACTTTTATCCGTACAGACATTTAATATAGTGAGCTTTTTTTCATTCCAGCTCTCTTTTGTTTGGGAAAAAATGATTCGGAGTTCATTGGTCCGTTAAGTAAATTTCTTTCGGAAAGGGCCTTAAAAAGGTGACGATATTTTGTGACGGAGGAAGGAGGACACCGGGCCCTTTGCTCCTCTCCCTGGACTGCATTATGGGTGAACCTGGTGGAGGTTCGGATAGAAATATATATGACATGTGTGCTCCGGGCCTCTTAACATTGGAGTCAGATAATAATGATGAGGATAATAATAACATTCTATATAAAGGAGTACATAAAATAGGACCAACCGTGACTGCCGAGGTATTCAACAACTCAAATCGTTTATCAATTCCGCATTTCTCGTCTCATTGCATAACCGTTTCACACAATGAAAGTCATTTGAGAGCTAAACTTCTAATGAATTTAGTTCCATTACACCCCATGTATACCCTTGCTTGTAGTAAACGTCAAAATCGGGGTCCTACCATTGGGTTTCATTCCTAGATTTATAGTAAAAGCATGGGATTAAATAAATTTATATGGAGGATTTAATCACAGAGTAAATGAGAGACCTTCCTTCATATGAGATTTGGATGAGGACATATTAATATTAATAAGAAGAATATCTGGAAAGTAACCAATCCACTATTCCTGACTTGATTTGAAACTTTGGATCGGTATATAAATATACAGGGTGCATCACATTAAAGTGCAACAAAAATCGTCCTAAGTAAACTTGGAAGCTACTGTACCTCGAGGAACACAGTCACTTCCGTCAAAGTTTGTAGCTTTCAGGGAGATTTTAGTGAGTTTTTAGTGGGACACCCTGTACATGAAAATCTATCCCTATAGAGAAATGAATCCAACGACGACGCCATATGAAGAATAGCCTTTTCTTCTGGCATCGCAACTCCAGTTCAATTACCAATACTCTACGCGACGATGGAGAGACGGGCTTCTAGTAATAACTACACTAATAACATAATAACATAACTCGGATAATGATCATGAAATAGAATTGAATCCTATTCAAGCACTCTATAATACAATAAACTCCCCACCATTTACGATTTCGGATTCCTTCCATTTTGTCTACTCCTCCCCCCGGAATGGGTACCATGAGAGAGTACAATAGATGCATCTATATAATAAACTAAATATGATAATAGTAATAATAGATCATGACTTTTAGAAGCTCTTAATATCTGCCTATTTTCCGTGAGGAAGTTAATTTCGGAATACTACCGGCAGATACATTAAATTTGGTTTAGTCGCAGAGACAGTGAGAAAGAGGTGATTTCAAGTACCCAAGTTCAGCACTATTCCTCTCTCTTTCACTTCTCTCTCTCTCTCTCTTCCAGACTATTAATTTAATGGCTTTCAATTCACAGATTGTAAACTAAATTGGTCTGCTAAATGGAGTCCTATAGTCAGAGAGTCAGAGTCCCTTATAAAATGGGAGGTATATGTATACGGAGGGTTTAGCATAGGATTGGAACGGTATACTGTATGACTACGAGCGTAGACTTCTAATTAGTTCCTCCGTGAGCTTAGAAATCCCGTTTCCGAGCCAAGTGAAACAATTGGTTGAGTAACAATTACAAATAGATGCGGCTCGTTAGTATTTGCAATTTACTAATCTCTAAGTCTAATATTTCACAGTTTCTAGTTATACTTTAGGAAAGGAGGAAGACGAAGAGGACGGGACATTCTTAGGAAAACCACAAATCTGCCAACCGGGTCATCTGCAACAAAAAATATAGGATTCTCGATATCTTCTCCTAGAGCCTAATACATTCCCCTCCATTCCTATTAGTCTAAAAATATTCTTCAATATTCTCCTTCAAAAGCTAAGGAATTTCAAGTTTTTCACTGTCCTTCTCCTATAGAAGAGTAGAGCGTTTTATTTCATTTTAGAAATCTTTTCTTCGAGTTGGAAGAGATCGCACCTCAATGAGCAGATTGGGATTCTGGGGCTGGCAGGAGAGCCATTTGTCCTGAAAAGTTAATTGTCATCAACAGAGCTTCCGTGTTTTCAAGCATTATAATGAGGATAGCCATATTTTAAGTTTAGGGAAATGGATGTCTCTTTCCGGGTTGATGGAAATAATCAAGATGATTGCAGAGACGTCGTTGTTTAATTTCACCCATCCAGGACTAACAACTGAGAAGAGACTATTCCCCTCATCAGGATCATGTGGTGTGGTTCTATCCTCATTATTATTAGCTAATACTATCAGATCCGACATGCTGGTACGGGAAAGTTCGAGACGTTCCTCTCCCCAACTAACTGCATCTAAAGTCTCTCTCTCTCTCCTATCTTATCATTTTTTACATCTCCCAATCTGTCTTCCGCCTATCCTTTTACTACTTCTTCCGCTTACTTTTACTCTTCCAAAAAATTTTACGCCTTCCATAATTTATGCCCTTTCACATTTCCTCTGATTTCAAATTACGTTCTTACACTTGCATGAGAGATGAGGCAGAGTGAGTAAGTCCTCTTCCTTCAAATCCGTTTTTTTTTTTTTTTTTTTTTTTGTATTTTAAAAAACTAACTTGGATCCTCAGCCGACTGGTAATCTTATAAAGTTTCTAACTTCCAGCAAAAAGAGACAGTTCTGCTAACAGTATTTCATGCCAGGGAGCTAAAGGCTGAGGAAGTGGGAGTTAATATTTCACTTGATATCTTTTACAGTTTGTCTACGTCGACAAATTCAGGAGTTTGCGAATTATTCGGAGAAGGAGGGAGCTGTAATATAATATATCATTATGCCTTTTACGTGCCATTAGACTTATGCCATGACACTTGAATTTAAATTTCAGACTTTTCTTTTATACAACATTGCTAATAAAAGTTTTAAATGTATGTTTTTCCAGACTTGTCTCTTCGTGCGTATTTTACACTTTTCAGTCTATTGTACTGGGAACTGAAACTCCTTTCATCAGTGCACATTTTAACAGGGACAACAAATTAAGAAATAAAGAAGAAGAATGATGGAAAAGTTTTGTGAAAAATAGTTTAATGAGCCTCGGAGTTTTAACCCTTGTAGCCGCTTTTGTGAGAACGTCAACTGTTTTCCACAACGAAAGCTCTCGTTCACGATCAAATAATACATTACAATTTACAAACGATACAAATAGCAAATTAAATAAATTTTGCATGGCTAGTGACACGATTACCGATCTAGTCTTGGAGTTATTGTTGGCTCGTTGTAGGATGTAATACGAAGATAAAAATTAGTACGAGACGGAATCAGTCAATCGCATGCATGTATGTGTGCATATTAGGAATGTAAAGAGGAAATAGCTTATAGAAGGAAGCCTCGGATTTGCACTTTACAGTAAGTTTCCCATGAGAACTAAAAAGTGATGGGGGTGTCGATGATGTTTGAGGGTAAAAAACACTGAAATTGGTCGTCCAGACTGGCAAAATTGATGTAAGAATTTATTGCAAAGGCCAAAAGGTGGATTTTGAATTTATCTGCTGCGTGCTCGGAGATAGGCATTTACTTAATTTAATTGGAACTTTAACCTCGCAGTGTTAGCAATTTGGCCAAATTCGTAATTACATGACATAGAAAAATTGGACAAGCTCGTTCATACGTTTGTTCGTTATAGAAGAATGCAAATTGCACACATGCAAAGGGTTTATGCAAATTGCTCTCACTAATAGTACAAGATATATGGAGGAGCATTTGGCGTCTGGCTCAAAAACACATTTTCTTCTTCTCTACATTATTATATTATTTGCATGCATTCAAAGTTGCGAATAAACAAGGGACTTTTTTTTTAATCGATGTTCCTTTCGTTTCACTCACTCCACTTCACCCAACCAAATAGTTGAAGCACATTTGGTGTGCATAATGAGTTTTCTGCAGATAATTATTTTTTAAGGAAAAAAAGGTGAATATTTAAGCCATGATTAAAAATACTGTCTTCTAATATCCAAAGCTAAGGAGATCTGCAGTTTGTTAAGAGGACATTGCTTTCTTTCATATTTAATTATTGTATGTCTAAAGGGGCAGAATGATGCTTTGTTATGATTTAAGGCTATAAAAAACGAGGACGATTATAGCCATAGCTAAAGCGTGTAGTAGAAGGATGCTATTAATGCAAGGCTCGTCCAAGCTGTTCCATTATAATTTTGTCCATCTCTTGTTATAATATATTTACTTAATTACATCTTAATAAATTTAAAAGGCTAATAACGAATTATAATGACTGGGGTTTGCATGATGTTGATGACTGACTGGTACAAGATAATCTGATGATGAGGATATGGTAGGGTTATTAAAATCCTATATTTTATGTGCTTCATCCCTCTAGATGGGATGAAATAATATGGGAGTCTGCCTTAGAACAAGTTACAAGAGCCCAAGTGAATGGAAAGCGTTCCTCAACACAATCATAATTTTTAAGTTTTAATGTCCCCATTGTGTTTTCACTAAATCTTGACGTTGATTTGATGCTGATTACGGACTCGGAATCAAAGGCTGAGTTTCTGAATGCCTTATTGTTTTAATTTACTCCATACTAACCCTTTTGCAATCATAATAAAGCACGAGAGCTTGTTCTAGGAGGTTCATTAAGACTATTAAGACTATATTAATATTTTAATTTTGAATAATCATCCTAATAAGCATAATTCACATCGAGCGAGGCAAGTACTTACATATCCTAGCCAATGGGATATTTGTAAGGCGACGGGAATTCTCGTCATCTTGTCACTGTCATCATGTCTTAAGCTCTCTTGATGGATTTTTCTGAAAGGTGTAACTCTCTAATTCGAATCTCAAAATCGCTTAGCTAGACATGCGAGTAATTCCTATCAACAACTTCATAGAGGTTCCCATCATTTTTATTTTTTTTTATTTTAGGGAAGGAGATGTATCCTAGATTGCTATTCGGAATTAAACAGTGAAACAATGTAGTGAGTCAGTGATGCTTCCTTTTAGGTTTTGCACCAAATTTGGGAAAGGAACCAGCCTTTTATCCCAGAGCCAATCTTGACATGCTTGTGAAAACGGTTCGTGATTACTTTGCACAGAAGGAGTAGCAATTAGTCAGCGCATCTTGAGATTTGGGTTAGGATTACTTTGTCATATAAGCTTGGTATGCAGGGGTAGTAAGATTGTTGACATGATGCAGCTTAAGAGATCCCAAGCCTAATAATGCAACTATGTTATGAAAGTGCCAGTCTGTGCGCACGAACTATTTTTAACTCAGATGGTGGGCCAGAATAATTGCAATATGATGACCCTTATCAGCCGAATCTAAATGAAGAAAAAACTGTAAAACAAAGGAATGACTTTGTTTTCAGTTGAATATGAAAACTGAGCACTTGATCCGCTGTAGCGTTTAATGAGAGTGATGGCGCCTCTTGATAACCGACAAGTCGACAAAACTGAGACTTCCTCCCGGTTTTTCGAACACTTGCCAAACCCAGTAGCAATTCCCTATCACCAAGTAGAACATTTGCATATCATATGGCTGACCTCTTCCCCATTTATTTACCACAACAGAATGGAATGTTGGAACATTTTTGGGGAAATAATATTTTTGAAATGGATATGGAAAGCCGAAAGAGCTGGAATATGTTACATTTGCTAAACTTTCATGAATGAACTCTTTCTTGAATTCTATAGAATGATCGGACGGAAATATGGAGTTATACAGATTACAGCTGAAGGTTTAAGACTCTGGCCTGATAATGTTTTAATCATGGATGACCTTGGGGCAACTTTGAAACTTCTGACTAAATACAAAACGCTAAGAGTTAAAAGGACATATTAAGCACTGATGAGTGCCCACTGAATTCTCATCTTTTATCCTCTCCTTCGCCTAAACGCCGGGCTTGAGCGTGTAGTAAGTGGAGGAAAGAACCCACATCAAAAGTTTTCAAAACATTAAACCATTATTATCATTATCATCGGGGTGAGGAGGACGTCTTTGAATTCTGGAGTACAGAGATCCGGCTACAGAAACTGGAAGAAAGAGATTGAAATTTATTGAAGCGTGTGCTTATTATGATTTTTCCTTTATTGCGAGGAGATGTATTAAGTTAAAGATGCAGTTAAAAGTGGTTTACTCGGCTTTTACTTTAATGTGGCTTTTTCCATTGTCAACCTGACAGTTTGACTGCCTGGTTACGGGTCTGGTTGACAGTATTGATGATTTGAACGTCAGGAATTTAGGTTTCACAAAGTCACAATTAAAGCTGAAGCCTTCGCTTTGACATCCATAAATGTGGGAAAACAATGTGTCGATTTCAAGGGAATTTGTGCTTTGTGTTAGGCTCCATGCATATTAAATCCAGCTTTGATTTTGAATGTTGAATGTGTCAGGAGCTCGGCTTCTACTCCTGAAACGGTCAACCTTTTGTGATTAATTTGATTGACAAGTTGGTTTGACTGCGTTTGAATTTGACTTATAAAACGTCAAAATTTCTCTTCCAGTTTTCAAGCCGCATCATCCCTCCCACATTTGCATATATTTATTCCAACAATTAAAGTGACTGCTGTCCTTCGCCATTGAATTGGAACCCGCGCACGTTGGTTCCTCAGTGGAAAGGAACTTTATTGTTGTATTAAGGATCGCATTCAATGTTGCACGCTTGTTGTTTGGGAATAAATATCAAATTGATACAATGTGTACAAACCTTATTGTTTATTGTACTTTGTATTCAAGTGAAATCATGAAACAGTTGGGGCAGCGGCTCGGAAAGTACTACTTCCGATCCAGCGGCCAACCCGATCGAAAGGTTCGTTTCAAGTCCAAAAATGACAGTCAAATCAACTTCCAGGAGTTACTGTTATGTGCATAGGCGAAGGAGTGGGTTTCATGCTTGAAGCCCTCAATTTAATATTAAGTTTTTAGAGGATCTTTAAAAAAAATGGAATTTGTAGGATTTAAATCCGTTGGAAGCATCAGAGTTCTAAATCCTATTTTGACTAGAAACAGCTTCTTGGCGGAGTTATGCCGAAGTTTAGAGGGGATGAAAGGCCGTAGACTGACTGGCCTAAACGTTGAGGATAATTAAATTGTTCAAAGGATTCGACTGGCATTTTGATGTCGGATCGTGGAAAGGTTGATTTTAAGCGCACTGAGGGATCATAATAATTAAAAACATGAAAAGGTAAATTTTGTTCTAACCCCGAGCAACTTATTCCAATTAGTACATATTTAATCCTTCCTTTCGTCAGAACTAAAGCTCCTGACTTCTACACATGTTCCAATATTTCCTGCTCAACAGGCCCGAAATTTCGAAACCTGACTGTCATACATTCATAATACAGCATTACGAAAAGCCCAGCTAAATTAACTTGTTTTGATCTTATGTGAAATAAGGCCTCGAGAGTTTCCTTCGTAACCAGCAATTAGACTTGTGTCAGGCAACCTCTTACAACCGCCCTCAATCTATTGGAACTTTGAGATCTCTTTCCAGAGTTTTAATTAACTCAATTTCGGGAACTTATTTATGTAGAATGCGCTTTTGTTGGTTTATTACAACAATCATGATCACTCGGATTGCATGGATCCGATCCAATAATACGCCATGGCCATATCGACAACCGGAAGTATAGAATTATTTATAACTCTACTTCTAGAAAGCTAGCATGTGTAGACGTTGGTTGTTACCATTTTACCATTTTAATCAATTTTATTCTCTACAAATCTAAATATCAATAACATTGTAATTGGCTTTGGTAATTTATTCTTTGAGGTGCTGCAAAAGTTCTTAATCAAATCAAAGTTGGTAAGATTGGAAAGAAACTCTTTAAAATTAAAACGATAACAATTGAAGTCATTTTAAAAGTTGGGAAGAGCTGAACAGTGAACAGGGATGAAATCAATCGTGTAAGAATGCAATCACATCCCAAATGGAAAGTAATTGTTTCATTAAAATAAAGTCTGCTAGACTGAGAAACGAAACGGATTGTGCAACTGACTCCTCTGAAGTGGCTTTAGAATTTTCCAAGTTTGATTTGTTAAAACCAGTTGTTAGAAAAATTGGTTTATATAATAACTCAATTTATTCCGGATGAATGGAGGTTGGGTTTGGTTGGTAAGCAAGTGGTGGAAAAAATCGATGGAGAAGTTAAAGCTTCTTTTTCTAGGACAATAACGTTATTATTAAATGAACGTAAGAGAGGGAATTAGGCTTTGCGTGAAATGTAATTAGTACCTTTCAATTTGACGAGAGAACAGGGGAAAAGGGAATCGTTCAGTCTTGCTGGATTACAACAAACGCACGCAAAAAAACAGTCCAAACATCCATGTATTTTTTAACTCCATGAAATCCAACGGAATAAATAACATGCTCAATCATAAACATGTACCAATAAAGGCTAGAAACTTCAAAACCACGGGAAAATAAATCCCTTCTACAATTAGCTCTATTTGAAGACACTGATTGCCAAGTTATCGTTCTAGACTGCTTAGGGTACGGAAACCTCCTTTATTTTAAACCCGATCTTTAAGTTTACGACGAGTTAGAAAAACGGGGCTACAAAAGTTCCTAATAATCTTCCTCGTCTTTTCACACGTCGTAAATCTTCGGGCATAAGTTGTAGTAACTGCTTCCTTGCTTGCTTTCGGCTGCTTTTTAGAATACTTATTGGTGAACGGTAAATCTGCTACTGTGCCGTGTGGTGATATCTCTTAATTGCCTTTGGAGTTTAGAGGCATCCGTTTGACGACAATTGTCAATTAACTAATGAGTATCAGCAACAGGGCCCAATATTTGCCAACATCTTAAAACTTCTTGGCAATTGAGATAAGTTGGGTGGAACCGAGCGGCTTTAGAGCTGTACCTTGGTAGTTGATAGGGTTATAAAGACATCAATACGAAAGCAATTAGTATACGGTATAATTTATGGAGGTCTAAAGGGTTTATTCGGGTTTTCTAGTATCGTTTTGTCTACATGCTTAAAGAAGTTATTTTGTGGACGGGAAAGTATAGAGTTTATAGCGGATAGACTTGGCCTCATGGCTTTTGGTTCTATGGTTTGAGACGAGGAATCCTTTTGATGCGGATCGCATGTTTCGAATGGGTGGAAACAGTCTTTCATATTTTGACGAGTTATTTCTTGGGTTATTTTTTACTCTCTCCCAGCACACCACCAGAATGAGTTTGTAAATGAACACTCGAAATTTTACTCTTTTTATCGATATCCCGTAGATATAAGTTAATGAAATATGAAGGTAGAGCAACGACTCTTTATCGGCTGCAATTAATTATTCGGATAGCTAGTGAAGGACATATTCAATATTGTGAAATGACTCAGTTCACTTGTCCTGCTTTAATAGCAGGGTAATGTTGATTGTTCTTGTTTTTTGTTTTATATTGATTTGTAGTTTTGGTTGGAAATAATTGTGCAGACAAATTGCATGTTGTTCAAATAGTACCCTCTAGATTTGGACTTGCCTAGTTCAATTACAAGCATGGGTTAAACGAGAGCTGATGCCAAATCTATTTTTCAAATAAAATAAAATTTTCAAATTTAAATATACACATCAGTCGAATAATAGGTTTTTCAGCAATGTTCACGATGAAATAAGCCTAGCAAACAAACAATCCTTGATTTATTATTAAATAAAAACCCTTTGAATGAATGCTCTTAAAATTGGTTCACAGTAAGTGAACAATCAATGAAACTTGGTAGGACTGTGATTGATATCTATAACGAATAAAATTTAAGCCGCTGTTTAATTCCAATGTTCTTTTAAACACTTTCCTTTCGTTTGGTTAGGTAATCCTATATAGTAAACGAACTCCAAAAAATAGCAACAAATAAACAGCAACAGTTTTTATTTACGATTTTAAATTTGTTATTCTAAAGCTATAGATGCCTATGTTCCGAATTCAGCTTATGAGGATAAGCGGATTTCAGGATATATTTTATAAGCCGATTATATGAGTCTGGACTCATCATTACATACAACCAGTCTCTTCTCTTACAAAGCTATATTTTTTGTCATCATCACATCAAAAGGGTCAATTTCAATCTCTCCCATGTCACAGCTCATATCTTATTTACTTCATCTTTAAATCACCATGTGCAACAAGATACTAAACGACGTTACTTAGGATTACAATTTTCGTAGCGTATAATAATCGTTTTAAATTTATTTAAATTTTAAACCTTTGCAACTGATTATTTTACTTGTCAAGATTCCAGATAAGTGACTAATATTTTATCAAAAGGGAAATTTTGAAAATCCACTCACCAATTCATAATACTTGGTTTGCTGTTTGAGACTCAAGATTCTAAGTCTAAAGTAATTAAATGCATTTAAATTTTTAAGGAGCTAAAACTTAATCTCCTTCTCATCGTTGACCTGTGTAAACGATCCAAGACAAGAGTAGATAATAATACATGTATCCCATCGTTCTGAAGATAGATAAAATGAATTCGAAATTTTTTTTGTAAACAATTTTTTCAAAAAGTATTTTCGAGGTCTCCTACATTTTCAGTGTTACTCGCTACTAATTGGTTTCAATTAAAATATTCTAATGGCTTATCGTGATCGGAAAATATTTAAACTCAAACCGTTCGCGTTCAGATAAAGCATGCCTTTCAACCAAAGGTAACGATGTACGGAAATTCAATTCATTTGAGTGATTCAAGTGAAAATGTTTTTGTCCGGTTTTTAATGGCTTTTAATGGTTTCATCCACTCAAATTTTGATGTATTTTTATTGACAGAGATTAATATTAGTTTATGGCAATTTAACTTGTTTCTAGCATTGACGCGATAAAAATCTATTTGGAAACTACATGCATATTTATGCTATTACAGACTGCGTTTATTGCTATTGAGGTTTGAGGTTGCCACTTATCAGAAACAGTGTGTTTTGCGAGATATTTTCCCCTTATAATTAGTGCATAAGAGTGTGATTCTCCTTTTGAATATCTTTATCTTACCTAATTGCTTGATCTTCGTAGCGTAACTGGGTATTGGAAAAGTTACCAGCTACGTACTTGCATTTGAACATGTGTAATTTATTAAGAAAAAGTTGACGTCGTCATATTGACGAGGTTTATTTCACGCTTTACTGGCATCGTAAATGGGATCATCAAACGCAACTCGACAAACTACACATTACACTTCCATACCACCAGTGCTAATGCTAACCCAACATGGTTATATTTTTACTACACGCCTAGTTTCTCAATATTTCTGACCCGAAAAATGCCCTTGTCTAAACTAAACTTTTTGCCTCGTCAGTTAATTGCCCGTATTACTTGCTCAATCTCTTCCCCAGCCCTTCATTATCTACTGTCCTCTTCTTCCAAACAGAGCCACATTTTGAAATGCAACTGAGTCATACAACAACTATCTTTAAGAAAAAATGTAATTACAAAAAATTAAATTAGACGACTGCATCCAGTTTCAACAACCTGATTTTGCTTAACCTTTGCTGTGCACCCAAATCGAGGATGCTGATAAAAAAGTGTATCGCTTTGAAAATTTGTTGAACAGGATAAAGGAGAGGTTGATAAGGATGATTACCATATCATTCCTGACTACACCAGGATGATGATGAAGATATTATAAAGATGAGCTCTCGGGTTCGGACTTTCTGCTTTTTATGATTACACCGTGAAATTACAGTTTACTTACAAAATCTTTACGATAAAGATACGAAATGGTTTTCCTAAAATACAGGACTAGATGAACCTCGGCCGTAGAAATCGTGATCTAAAAATCCTCAAAAAATGACTGACCATCATGTCATGGCACAGGGAGACTGGTTATTTGTGCGGTTTAACAGGGTTTCAGTGAAGGAGTACATTGAAACGGATGAGAAGCATGTCTTATCGTCATTTGGTCGGCTGATTGCGTGACCCAACACATGCATTTCCAGGTGAATATCTGAATTTGTTTCCTATACCATGAATTACGACATATGGACTAAATATTGGAAACGACCAATTTGCCTCACAACAATCCGAGAAAAAATACAACTGTCAAAAACGCGTATTCTACTATTACTACTACAATCTACAAATATGAATTACACTACCAAACAAACCCCTAACAATAGAAATACCAGAGGAGGAACGTGGAGGTGCATAGGCGAGTCCTATCGTCTTTGCAGATTATTAGTTCCAGTCCAGAGAGACGGGGCAGCTAAATAATTCACCTTTTGTTACGGGGATATAAGCCCATACCTTCTGGCTACGGAACGGTCTTGTAACAATAATAATATCAAAGCACACGCACCCAAGATAACATGTTGGTTGCCAATTTGGAGCCACTGATTGCCATTTACTTATCACCCTCGTTTCCCAACAGAGTCCGTATTATTAGGTAAAAAGGGCGATAACAGCTTGTCTTTTCAAAAACCTTCCTTGATCTCACTATTGAATTTGTTAGATTTGCCATTTACTTTTTTATTTTCCCCGTCTCGTGCAATTTGGTTACAACAGGAAGGAACTGATGTAACATGCAAACCACATCGGCCCTTAAATGTCTGCCAATAACAAATACATCAACATGAATAATATTTCCTCCACACCAACTTTCAATTCAATTTCAAGCCCCTCGATTTGTAGTTATAAAATACACACTCTTAATTCCATCCCGAACATCCTACAAATACAATGGGATTTTCAAGTTACACATTGTTAAGTGCCTATTTATGTTTATATCGGATTTTGTCAGGAGAATGGGCTGTTTTAACGTAAGATATATAATATTCGGAGCTAGAATCCTGAGATGTTATGAATACATATAAAGGTATGGGCAATAGGAGAGAGAGACCGTAAAATCAATGCGATCCTTTCGTGAATATAGCGATAATTGGCTCTGACAGCTAAGCGTCTCACAATAAAAACCTTTTTAAAATCCATCTACTCTTAATGGGTGTCCATTATTCCTCGCCCGAGAAGTCAGGGGTAAAAAAAATCCTTATTCAACTCGAGTTAATTTAAACTGCCACACAGTACTTGAAGAAGGAAAGACTAATAGCTATATCCCACAAGGTAACTTATTCAGTTCATTTAATATAAGATCAGATCAAAAAATGTAGTCTCCCATCCCTTGATACGTGCTGGAAAGTCTTAGAAATAAAACAAATGAAGATAAGTATTGGTAGAGACTTTAAAAAATCATTAATGTATTCCATTTGGACTCAGAATAAAACAACCAGAAACAGAGCCAAGTCAACACACATCAACAACCACCTGTTCTTTTATTCTTAAGGGATTATTCCGAGTTCCAGCGCAGAGGCCTGGATAGAGCCCTCTAATTCCGTGTCCATATTAAAATTTCGTAAATAAAAATCGCAGTTAAAAATAGCTATTTCTCACATCTTTTTGTTGGATTATGAAGATGCTCATCTTTATTGCACCCATCTAGTACTAACTAGCTGGGACGAAGCGGCGTTTAGTACTTTAATACTAACGGTGGGAATTAAGTCTCTTTGTAACCATCCTACTTCAAAACGAATTAATGTTATTAATGTAATGGAACCATTTCAATTTCAATGGCCATATAAAAACACACTTGAAGCAAAAAATAACATTATTATTATTATTTCACGAGTCCTCATTGTAGTTTTGAAGAGAGTGGAGTTGATATAAAAATATTTTAACTACAAACTAACTAATAAGTACATCCCCTTCAGATGGTCGATTTCTATGCTCCTCATCATACATATTCCCTATCTAGTATCTAGTTCATTGTGAGGGTTGAGATAAGGGCTTTAAGTACTCACTCATTCATTGGAGGAACTACAGCGGATAGGATATATTTACCTACAACACCAAGTACAATTCAAGTGAACTTCCCTTTCGTCTTTTATGATAATGGTAAGCCTGTAATGGCCCTTAAAAAACCTTCCAACTTCTTTATTCCAAGTCATCCGACTTTAATGCAAAGCGACGTTTGACTAAGGGTTCTACCTGGATACACGCAGTCCCACAATCCCCCTATCTCAGGCCCTGCACTTTCAAGTATGACTCGTCCTCCTAATCCTTGGGTGGGTAATTGGTAAAGTTATTAGCAATTAACGAGGATTCTGAGTCATGTGTACAGAAGTAATAAAATTAGTGCCGATCATTTCACATAATGAATAAATAGGACACACACTCAGGATTAGGTAGCTTTATTGCAGGAGCAGAAGGTCCTTAGCTCAGCTAGTACTAAACAGGACGAGAGGATTGTGGGAGGGCTATTTTCTAGGTAACAGGGTAGTTAAAGTGATAGGATTTTTATTCAAAGATTTACAGAGGGTTATTAGCCTTCATTACGATCGTGAATAAAAAGTGGACCTTCAGCCCAGTATAATTATTCAATTGCTACAAACGATTCCTCCATTATATTTTATTATCCGTCAAGGGGCTCGGAAATCAGGGACTAAATTTTCTTTCATTTACTTAAGGCAATTTCACAATTTTTCAAAAACTCTTCTTTCCATCTGCTTCGGAACAACAATCGTTCATCAGTTCCGAAGAGAGCCTGAGGAAGAAGGCATTATTCTCAGAGTCTCTTGGCTAAATCCTCTGTTGGCCTCCAATAGTATAATAACTTGTAGTTATATGAACTGGAATAATAGCACGGGTTCTTCATACAATATAATATAATGTCAAGCTAGCTAATTGATTAGGGTCCATAATAGTTGCCTCCTATTACTGCAATAGTAATTTCTTGCCATTTCATTGTTGATGAGGGTCCAGGTCCCTCAAGGATCCTCTGATTTTAAAGGAATAAACTTCCAATGTGTCAGGATGACAATACGAGTTTCGGAAAAATGTGGCTCATGCCATATTTCTGGAATTGTTTCCAATGGGATGATCCGAACAGAGAGGAAGAAGATGGGATGGGCAAGTCAATGGTTAGCTCTGACCAGAAACTTTTAAAATAGGAAGAGTGAAAAGTTCCTAGTAATAAAGGCAGGGATGATAGAGGACCTCCTCATTCATTCATCCCTATTATTTCTCGTAACTGAAGAGGATTTTTTTAAGAAGGAGCATCTGCGTAATTAGAATGATCATTGTCGTAAAATTTAAGAGCCCAACCGGTTGGGACCCTTTGCAGAAACTGTTTTTTTTCTCGGTGGGTGGACTGTCCATTTAAGAATCGACCTCAGCCTCAATCCTCCCCTTTCCAAGTCTCAATGAAATTGCAAGGGAACGCGTTTTAAGGCCCTTCTTCTCCCAAGTTGAATAGGGAAGTACTTCATTGATTCCTTTTGTGCGAACTCAATTTTCACTATCTCTGTCCACCGGGAAGCATTGTGTCAATAAACGACAATGACCATGAATAACTGATAGTTGGGCAGAAAATGAACTCCGAAACCAGCCCTCCTGAAGATGCGCTCAATCCTATTGTGTTTGCAGGCCAATTTTGCTTAGTTTCTGGGATCATCTTCAGATGGTTGGGAACATAAATGGGGATATAATGTAGGAAACAAGGCCTGTGATTGTAAAGTCGTGGAAATTGGTGCCTCTGGCTCTTAATGGTGTCATAAGAACCATAATTTACAAAACTGACTTTACAATTAGCTCGTAGAAGTCCAAAGAGATCAAATGATAAATCCAAAAAAATAGGTTTACCATCAGACTGTCACTTCCCCATCATATCGTAGGGATCAAGGTATGCAATTATTCACGGAGGTGAAATTAACTTAATCAAATGGCCGTTGTTGTTGATACGAGGCTTCAGCCAACACTTAATATGTGGTTATAAAGTTATGATAAAAACATAATTCATTTTTTGAATTATGAGGTATAGGGACAGAGCCAGAGAGGCCTATCCACCAACCCTGTGGAAAAACATAGGGAAATTGCAATTACAAACGCTTTTTTCAGCACTTGGGTTCGTGCAATGAACTCCTCCCCCTTATAATGTAAAAGAATTCCCTATTCATGTGATCACTGAGTCGGTTCATGACTTTTAAAGTGTACCACACAAGTTGAACAAATATACGGAATGGTTGACAATATATTATCTTCCCTGCCTATTTTTCAGAGCGTTCTTGCATTCAAAACTTCTTTCCTTTTGAAACTGTTTTTTTTTCACCCAAAAGTCATCTCAAAAATCATATCCTTACTGATCCTACTAAACTCTATAATATTATAATAATGTACTGTTAAGGCAAGGAAGTATGAAGTGGAAGAGTCGGAAGAAGAAAGGCCCTTTCCTCTTGGACATTGTGGAGGAGGATGGAGTTTGAGGAGGATAGGAAGACTGATCGTGTCTCATAACAAAGATCAGTCAATTGAGTTCGAAACTGAGGATTCTTTTCAAGGAAATTGTAACAAAACGGTTCTATTCTCTGCTCTCGACCATCCTTTTTTCATATACTTTTCCTCCATTCATTCAATCACCTTCCCTATTCACTTTCACAGAGAGCGAGAGAGACCATTGATTGATGTGACCAAATGCCTATGGATCGATAGACAAATGAATCAATGAACAGAGAATTTACTAAAACTCTCGACCGGCCACTTCATCTTCCTCTGTACTCCATTATATGCCCCTATTGTTGCCCTATTATGATGGTTGTAAGTGTTATGTTTGTCTCTTCAGGTTTTAAAATCTTAGAGGCATTATCTTATAGGATAGTCTATAAAGGCTAGTATGTTGCTACTTCATACTTCACTTCTTGGGTAATAATACTAAACCGTCCAGCTTTTTTCTTCGGGTAATAATTTATTATGTTATGCTCCAACTCTCTATTATTCAGCGGAGTGAATGAGATTCGGATTCACGGCTCAAAAAGGTGACCTATAATAGAGTGGATGGGGCTCGGGCCTGGGTCCATTGGGACTTCTGCAGTTCATTGAATGAAGGATGTCAATTCTGTACCAAGTCCTGAAAAATAATCCAGTCTATAATGTAGGTAGAAGCAGTCAATGATTTCCATTCTTTAGAAACACCCTCTATCAATCCTCCATCTATCTTCCTATTCAGGGCTCGACAATAATAATAATATTCACCTTGTACTTTGGCAATAATAGGAGCAGTTTATAAATGACTCCCCATTAGCTTCCAGTTTCGAGTACCTCCGGGGTGTGAAAGACCAAGGCGAATTTGATTCAACTTTCAGGTTTAAACGGCTTGGATTTGAATAGTTTGCAGGTAATGGATGGAGGTAGGATTTAAGTAAGGGAATTTACTTGTCACCGTTGTAATTGTAGTTTTAACTGTCTTCATGCTTTTATGAGCAAGTTAATTTAGGTGATATATAAATTTAAAACAAGGAATTGCACTCTTGGCAAAAATGTTTATCATTGTAAGAACATGTGTAATTGTGCCATTAATCAGAGAGTCGAAGCTTGTTTGGCTTGACCAAAGCAGAGAAAGGGCTTAATAACTCATCGGCTTTTAATATAATCATCGCCTTTGGACTTTTCAACAAATCCTTAAAAAATCCTTTGAAAAACGGTAGCCGGTAAATTTCCCGGAGGAATTATACCTTCGGTGTTGGCAGACTAAAACATAAATTAACAAACTGAAGGATGTTGGGCGTATTAAGAGTAAGTATGATTGATATGGATATCATAGACCATACATGGACCACATATGGACACATCCACCGTCCCTCTTAAAGTGTTAATGTCATTTTGTGAAAGAGTAACCGCAGCCAGATGACCCGACAGGTCTCCTGGTGCGTTTATTGTCTACGATGTTCTCACGTCACTGTCTTTCCTGGATTAATGGAGTCCGGCATAGGTGAAGTCATTCTCCTTTCATCCACTTCCTTAACCCTTCCACCCCAACACACCGTTTATCAGAAGTAGAGGCATTATAGGTTCAAGTTACAATGACAGAACGACTCTTCAATTTCCCCACTTTATTATTAATAATAATAACAAATAACGTGGAGGTAGGTCTTCAAAAGTTGGCTATAATCTCATTAAGAACATTTGAAGGATTTGTCACTCTGGCGTTTGAGGAACTTTACCGACGAACCAACTATCATTAGGAATTAGGACCGCACAGGTACAGCCAAACTTACCCATTCCTTAACTCTACACCCACCCACTCTTTCTTACTAATTATTTCAACTAGGTTTTCTTACGCCTTCACCTGATGGGCATTTATAACTAACTTATCTTATTAATTCCGCCTTATTTATTAACCCTTCCTCATCATATCATTATCACATATCTCTGCAACGAGTTACAAGGAGGTTTTTGAGTATTTTAAGTAAAAAATTGTCGATTATATTTTATCCTGATTACCATATCCCCCAATCCCTTCCTAGTACGAGATGGCAGAAAGGATTACGAAATCTGAACATTACCGAGAATTGATGTTTTTACAGACTATAAATGATCTATGATGTACTTGGTATGATTTGTATCCGACTGGACGGCGTGGCTGATTTTCCGAATGGATAGATTGTGAGCAAGAAAAAGTGTTCGTTTTAAACAGGAAGGAGGATGATGGAATAATTTGTAGCGAGTCTGGACGACGGTTGTTTCGGAGCCGGGGCAGAGATAAGAGTTCCGAACATCTCAATCATAGTACTACGAAGCTATTATTATTATTTATCAAAAGTATCAACCCTTGCAAAAGCTAGATAGCTGAAATGAAATGAATGAAGCAAATTGGTTATGAGTTTATAGGGAGAGAGGAGCTCTCCGATAAGTGTCAGGGAGGACCGATAATCATATCAAAGTGTCAGTCGTAGGGACTGCTGCCGGGAACAAGAAGCCGTTTTCCGGAATGCATTCCGAGCTCATTATCACCACTAGAAATCAGATCTCCATTACACGGAGACGGACCCTCATCTCTCTCTATACTTTGTCATCATTTTAATTACATTAAACGTCACACATCATAGATAACAGATTCAAATAATAGTTGTTCTATCCCCTTTTGTGTGTCTGTTGATCCGTTTATTCCATAAGGATCTCAGCGGTCCAACCATATCATCTCTGCAACCACCACCACCCTCCTATTTACTTAATGTGAACTCGGATGATTTATTTCGGAGGGACGGGAAAGGGAGGCATGTCCTATGACAGCTATTCACACCACTATTACTCTACCATATTATTATTATTGTATATACTATTCCCAATCCTACTCTCATGGAGCAGATAGGCTTATTAAGTGCCTGTTATTTAATAACTTAAATCCCTGTTTTACTACGCCAGTGGGAAATATATAGGCCTGATTTTTATGCGGACAAAAACACATCCAATCAATTCCATATCTATAATACGGAGTGGGGAATACATGGGGAGACAAACGGTTGGAATGGACTGCCAAATCCCTAGCTGAACGCTGGAGATCATAATCCCTATTATGCTAAATGATATTAAAGTCAATTTTGAATCTCCCTTGTGGCTGCTTTAGTTTCTTTTCATTTCATATTATGAATTCAAATCGCTAGGAAAAATACGGCTGCTGTAGTATCTTTTGATTATTTGATTAATGTATCTTTGTTTGATCATGGTTGGGGGGAATTGCATTGCTTTGCTGTACATTTAACTTTAAAGACGGACTTCATTAGAATTTTTGGAGAAAGTAAAAATTTCTACTGTTACCGAATTTTAATTCCTCATTGTAAATACTAAAAACCCCATGCTTATGTGCAAAGAAACAGTTTGGTTTAATTATTCGGTGGGGCGAATATTTCATCGAAGCGTCGGTGAGATGTGAACCAACTTCGACGTCATGATTGTCAATGTCAATGATTGCAGAATTTGTGTAACTTAATGGGATTAATAAGGATTGTGCTGTAATCACTTATTTTCCCTTTGAATGATGATGACGAGATAGAATCATGATCCTCAATTCCCATTTCCTCATCATCGTGTGTCAATGGAACACGGCTTTGCATTTATTATCCCTTGCAATCGCTGATGTGATCTTCGTTTTATGTGCTCCTGCCTTTCGTTCTATTCATATTATATATCCGATTAATATTTGTTACGAACAGATTATACTTTGAGGATTTCATCTGTCATTTTCCCTCCCTCCCTCTCGCTCTTGATTATGATATTGTAAATATTTTTGTTAGCAATAGCACAGCAACAGTAAAAGTGTAGTTTTCAAGATTTAATCGTATGTACTGTTAATGGGAGAAGGGTTCAAGTTCGGAATTGGTTTTATTTTTAAAATTGTTGATACAATAAGACAATAACAACCGTTAAGATAGTGCGAGTTGATGTGAGAGGAGAAATTAAAAAAAAAATCCCCCAAGCTAGTGGAATTTGAAAAAATAAGATTCGTCAATTATCCTTTCTTTTATTTTATACAGTATTACTGCAGTCAACTTGATGATGATGTGGTATGCAATTAAATAGAATATAAAACTTATAAATAAAAGTGTATATTGAGTTTCTTTCTGTAATACACAACAATAGGATGCTTGATTCATAAAATTCCAGGTCTGAAAAATGTAAAGAAAAATTGAACGTCGTCTGTCTAAATAGTAGTAATATCTGCAATTCAAAAAATGTTTGTAAATATTCTGATTACAAACTAGCTTAACAATTGTTATCATTGAAATACTGAAACGGTCTCAAAATTATTAGATTAAATGGAAATGCATTGATTAACAAATACAGATATTGCATCCAAACCAGTAAAAAACATACCCAAAACTATGTGAGTATGAGAACCAAATGGTTTCTATGAATATTTTCTGGAAGTTTACCAATTGCAATTAGAAACGGTATTTTCGGAGGGTAATTTAGTTATGATGACAGATGATTGAATTATTTACATCGTTGTTCCCTCATTTTGGAATTAGCAAACGAAATCCGTTTACTCACAAAATAATAAATTAACTGACGAGTGGAACGGGGCAGGAAATTACGAGCCGGATTCAAAAATGCCTGTACAATGTAACACAAACTTAAAGCAATATTGATACAACACCCCAAAAGTGCAAGCACACCCAGTTACAATAAGGGGAGACAATTAGAAATGAAAATAATTATTTATTGTAAAGGATACGTCTGGTGGCTGAGGAACAGACGGTTCCGCTGACAATTAGTAAGAAACTGTGAGGGTCTCCTTGACAGGGTTATCTGTTAGGGAAACCCAATTTTTCATAAATTAAAATTTCACTTGTTGGTAGTTCTGAAATGGTTGTTATTTCGTAGTTGAAGGATATTGTTTTAATAGGACTGGGCGCCGGGGGTTGATGGTTTTGTGATCTTCTAATTTCATGACAGATGATTCCTTCTAAACCGTCCACAAGGGACCTCTTCATACAGATAGCCTCTGTGAGACTGACGAACGGTTCTCCTTAAAGAAGAAGAAGGATGGTTTTTAGTTTGTTGGCTGAAGGCAAAGTCATCATGAACTCCGATTCCAAATGAATCCGTTTCTGAGGATCGAACGGTGTCTCTAAAATACGAAAGACTTTGACTACTCCTACAATACATTGATTGTAGTCGTACTTTAAAGTTTTGTTGTGGAAGTTGGAAGTTACAGTCTGTCGCCGAGTTTCACAAGACCTCATTTGTCGCATTTATTTATTACCTTTAAAACAATAACAGGGCCACTATAGATATCCATATTGGCAGAATTCCAGTGTCAAAGTCACTTCAAAGGTTTACTGTAGCAAGAGTGGCGACATGGGTCACCAGCCGCATCACAAGTAGCCACCTTCAATGCCGATTCCCTAAATACTCTAGATATTATGAGATGCTTAGGAAAGGGCTTTTCTATCCAAAAAATAATATGGGTTAGATAGGACTCAACCTCCACGCTTGGACCCGATACACTTATCCGACCATGAAAGTCATGTTTGTCAACTCGGGATGAGGAGGATGATCAGGGAAATAATTTAATGGGGCTTCAACACGATTTGATAGTAGAATCAATGGACAGTCTAACAATAAGTAGCTTGAACTTGACTAATAGTAGGAAAATACACACTTGCCCTGTCCCTGTTCGCATCGGAAATGGAATCGGAAGGAACCCTTGGAGATATTTTGTTAATGTCATCGTCGTCTTGTGCAATTTAGCACTAAAGAGCGAAGGTATATTCCAGTCTAGAAGGATTTGGCGACGTGGGCACGGACCCCAGTCTGAGGCGAGATAAGTGCCAAATGTCAACCACTCTGTTGACACTATCAGATATATATATCGATATATTCACCTTTCTCACTTTTTTCACTCCAGAGTCCAGACCACTTTCATAAAATGTCCTAATTTACTAGCCCTTCTTCAACAGCCAACACCGTTTAAAAGGTTAGGAGTCAACTCGACTCGCCGAACGTGGATTGCTCTAGGAGCCTGTCTTCTTCTCATTTCCCTATTTTTCGACTAAATTATTTTTTTGATCCGCTCAGGCATAAATCAACTCTCGTCAAATGTAAAAATATGGAAAATACTTTCCATTAAAACACTTTTTCTCGCCTTTCCCCTTTAATAGGACATGCACTTACTCCTAGACATCATTTTCTAAAGACAATTAGTATGTAATATAAAAATACATCGTGAGTCCCAATCCCCTCTTACTTTTACAATCTCTTACACTTTCTCATAAAGAATCAATCTAAAAACAAGCCGTTGAACAACAAAAATATTTTTGTCGAGAAAAACATTGCTCGGAGCAATTAAGCCTGAGGTTTTGCCTGTCATATTATTTATTGGCCCTGGAATCCCCTTATACTTCGCTACTACGAAAGTCCAGGCTCGTCTCTTAGCCATGGTTCTTCTGGTTGCTAAATGAACCCAAGAACAAAGTCACCATATGAACAGGAAGATTTATTTCCTTTTCTGTTTATCTCTAAAAATTTATATACATATATACAGTGAACAAGTTGACTGTCAGTGCCGCGAAGACTCATTTCCAGGAGTCAAGTGCTACACGGAAATGGATATAGAGATAGGGCCCTCCGTACTAAGTCTCCTCTGCCGAAGCACCAAATAAAAACAGAAGAAGGCTCAGAAGTTGGGAGAAGTATCATATCGGTGTGGGTATGAAGAACTCATGACCATGTTCCGATGTGTAAGAGACGTTATTACGGTCGAAGAATAAAGGAGAACAAAGCCGACCCGAAAATAAATCTGTCTCCTTTCCTAATTAAACGCCAAGTCTAATCATCGGTAATTGGGCTCTGAGAAAGCTCAACTCCCTCCTGGTGCGTAGGGCAAAGGGTCCGACTCCAAACTTCTTTCGCCTTTTTATCCCTGACCCCAAGCCGATCCATGTTCAACCAATTTCGAATTTCCATCATCATCTCCTCCATTTCTCCAGTTTACCAATAACAAAATTTAGGCCCGATCCGAACTGACATAATAGCCATTTAATCCTACTTTACGGATAACCATTGATTCCACCAGAGAGGCACACAGGGAGACAGGGAGAGGAGGTAGAGGGATAATTGGACTGACTTATTGATACGCTAATTTGACAACTTTAATTTATCCTATCGCTTAACTTGATTAGAGGAAGAGACTGGCTGGTGAAATTCTAGACGAGAGGACCATGTCTTTGGAGATAATTTGATTTATTCGTGATGAGCTAATTTGATTTTGGTATAAACAGGTCGGACAGGTACATGGAGAGAGAGATGGAACTCGGAATACTTTGAATTCTTATCCCAGGCGGCCCAGTCAACCTCCTATCCCATTGTCTTTCGAGCTTACGATATTTAGTTACCTAATCTTGAACTTGGAATGCAGTTACCTGCTACTCTCACAGCCTCACTATTAAGTCCGAAGCAATGCAATGGGCAGAAACAGTGGTTCCCAGTTCTGTTTTCAAAAACATCCATACAGTCATTGACTTATTTTCACATGAAATTTGTCATTTTTTGGTTCATGATAAATGCTTTTCCCCAACTGGGGGTAGGGAACATTTACGGTCACCTGTAGTAATAATGGAGTAGGGATAAAAAGGGAGTCTTTTTATTATTTCTCAGGTCCGTGGTGGGTGCAACAATAAGTCCGTAATAATAATAATGCTATTGATAAATCATGAGATGTAGTTCATGGATTTTTTTAAATACCGTTGAAATTAAAAGTACGAAACTGTGGAGTTGACAATGGAATGGAACATTAGGGACCTGGAGACAAGTTTTTAGGTCCCTTCTGTAGCTCTTCGTAGCTACGGTCTATAATTCGGGTCGAGATCCTGACTTCATAAGAGGAAGAATGCATAAGTGCCCTCTGACACAATGCCAAGAGAGGAGTCTGAAAAGAGACAGGAGGAGAGTCATGCAGACAATTTGACAATTATTTGGGGTCTGTGTGAAAAAGACGGGGTGATTTATAACGTAAGGACATTAGAGATCTTTTCGAAACTCGGTGCTACATGATCTGTTGTTGTATTTGTATGTAATAATGTATAAATGCAGAATAATGTACCATTTGTCCAGGAATCTCTTTTTCAACCGATTTTTCATTTTGTAGCTGAACATTGCCAAGACGCCCACAACCAGTGTCCTTTTGATTTCCTCGTCTTCTTCTTAATAATAATAATAGTAGTAAAAAAATTATTCCCAACTGTATGGGATCCAGAGTTGACTTCAGGCCTGGACCTCTTTTCTGGATGGACTCCTTTCTTCAATGAACTCAATAACAATTTCGGAACACAATGGGAAATGCTGCAATAGAGGAGGATCCAAACAGAAGGGAGCAACAAAGTAACTTTGTGTGGAACGAATTCCAACCTCTTCTTTGCACAATAATTGACTCTCCATTCTACAATCTCAACTTCATTCAGAATAAATTCCAAAAAATTCTCGGCTCTTCATTCCCATCCATATTCCAAATATACACTCTTCTCAGGCCAAGTCGTAGGGAACTCGGACGAGTTCTTGAAATTCTTCAAAATTTAACATGTTTCATTTTTAGTGTCATACTGAGCCATTCTGACTTTCCAATGAACTTCTACTCCAGAAAAAAACATGCTGAAATATTGAATACAAGCTGAATAAAAGTCAAATATTCTCGTAATCTCGTGTTTCTATAAAATGAATGAAGTACTCTGAACCAGAGCCCTTGATAATACAGTCTATTATTATTCTGTACAATCAATGTTGAGTGTTATGAATGTTGTAGGTATTTTTACGGTCATTCATTCAATGGATTCATTATTTTACAAAGTATTTACATTAGTTCCTGAAAATACTATCGTTGGGAAGAGGATTATGAAGTCAAAAAGCTTGGAACTCATAGCTTTAATTAGAAGGGGCATGGTTTAAATTCCTATGGGTGGAAACGGGTAATTAGAGCCCAATCCGGATTAAGTCTTTCTAAACTAACTAAATAACCACACAGTACCTGAACACGTAGGCTCTCATTCCTGGCCCTATTACAGAGAAATGCTTATCTCGAAATTTCCAACAAATTTTAAAGCATGTTATTCGGTTCGGATCAAAGTTAAGCTTCCAACAGAGCGCCTTATAGGACAGTCTTCCTAGAACAGAGGTCGGGGGGTTGTATGCTGGTTATTAGCGGATTTCAATAGTTTTATGATCCACATTCGGTTCAAAGGGAAGTAACATGGTATGGTAAGTAAGTAAGGAACATTTAGCTTTAATAACTAATAGGATTTAAGGTTGTAAGTCTTAAAAGCGTGTATAAGGAGAGGGATAGAGATCTCTCTGAGAATTCGGAGGACCTGTGGCTTTGTGGTATTGGATTTGAAACTTGCCCTTCCATCCATCCAGCAGACTTAGTTCCTAGTTAATAAGCTATAATCCAGTTATCCAGCGAGAGAAGTGAAGGGATTTAAATCAGAGGGAGGAGGAGGAGGAGAGTAAGGGAGGGATATATGGCAGTTGGACAGTGACTGGAATCGGGATGATGAGTTCTTCTTTAAGGGAAAGCAAGGGACAGGGCCTGTAAAAAGGGTGGGTGACGGGCCAAAAAGGGCCTAGGAAATCAAATAAAAATAATAATATTATTAATACATTTAATATTAAGTTGGCTAAGGAGTGGTGGTGGTTTTAGAGGCTTAGTGTAATATCAAAGTGGTTCTAATCCTTGGTTAGTAAGGGACGAGAGAGGAGAGATAAAAAGGTTTTGGTTCGCAGACTCATTTTCTCCGCCCGCCCCATCCCAAGTCCTACCGTTCCGTCCGTACCTCGTTCCCTCTGGTCTCTTCTCTGGGTCCTCGTCCCTACAAGCAACTCTCGAGAAACTCGGTAAACCGTGTGGGGAAACTCTTGTTGACATCCATTCTTCGGTTCAATACTCAGCAGTCAACTTCACAAAACTTGGTCCTCTCCTCACCACCAGCTAAAATCATTGTCTCCCTCCTCAAGACTTGTCACTCCGGATTTATCTGATCCCATTCAGTCACCGATCCGGACCACAACCTACAACAACTACTACAACTACTCATCGAGTCGAGATTCCAGATCCGACCACTACTACTACGCTACAGAGACGAGAAAGCAAGTTATAAGATATTAGGAGCGGTATCGAGAAAGTCGAAGAAGAAATCAGTGCTGATTTTGAGATTTTGAGGTGTTTTTCTGACGGACAGAGCGTGTTATGGAATTGATTCCCGAACTGTAGTTTACAATATATCTTAAATTAAGGCTACCTTTCGCGGAAGGTAGAAGGAAACTGGAAAGAAGTGTTCTTCATAAGTGATTATTAAAGTATCTCGGGATTAGGAAATGTTATCGGACTTGAAGTTGCTGTCTGGAGGTGGAACAGCAGGAAGTGAAACGCTGTCGTCGTCGGGGGGATCGTCACCAGGGAAGATGGGGAAGATGAGAAGAGATCGGTTCAGTCCCGAAGTTACCATGACGACGGGGAACACGATGACGACGAAGGGGTCAGTGGTGGAGAGAAAGTCGGGTAACAAGTCATCCCTGTTCACGGTCGACTCCCTGTTGGCAGGAGGTCCTCATAATCATCATAAAGATAATAGTAATATGGTGGTCCATGAGTTCAGCGATTTGTCACCTCCAGCTACACCGCCGAGCCCTGCCGTTCACAAGCCCTTGCCCATGTCAAATAGCCCCATCTTTGCTCCATATCCCTTCCCGTATCCGGGTAACTTACTAATACCCGGCTTATCGTTCCCACATCCTGCCATGCACTCATGGCATGGGATCAAGTTCTCATCATCTAATCATCCCAACGACAGTAAGTCTCCCGTCTTTTTTATTACATTTTATTCTCCTCCGTTTCTGTTGTACTAGCTAGGGATAATAGTAGAGTTCGTATGTGGATTGCTCTGTCCTATCTCCTCAGTTCATCTCATCTCTCTCAATCTCCGCCTACGGATATAATAAGTACTCATGCAAGAGTCATTAGCAGTTTCATAGCCGTATTGTCTTAAAATCTCTCGAAAAGTCACAATCAAGTCGTCAACACTGGTTTCACACATTAATTTACTCGGCAATTAAAATCTGTGAAAAAACCTTTTAAAAGCACGCATCATGTCACAAACCAACACGTCATCCATCCATTCCCATACAACACTTTTTTCCAAGCCCGTCCACGAAACCATAACTAAAACGCAACTGTCATGCCCATTTACCTAGGTTGACATGCACATTGTTTTGGAGGCAGTACAGTCCTGGGATAATTCATACCAAAATCACTTATAATTAAAATAAATTAGAAATATATTATCAAGTTGGGACGGACTAGAAGGCATGCCATGCAACGGTCATCAAGGGCTAACAAAATAAAATACTACCCCATTTTTTGTATTGTTAGCCTTTTAAGCAGTTAACCATGATATTAGATTCTTCATTTGGTATGGTTCCTTTTGTTACTTTTTTCCTATTGCCTTCTACTTGTCGCAATGCAAAAAAAACTCTAGCAATGAATTAACACATTGTTATCACACTATAATATCATTTATACCTAGAATATATATATAATTTAACTTCCCGTTCTGGTAATATTCATCTTCGCGGCACCTTAACACTCCCAAACTTGAGATGGCTCAATAAAAGAGGGACTATTTATTTATGGAAAGAAACATACAGAAAAGAGACTGATTAGCCTGGGAAACCTAACTGACAGTTTAAGATAAACATGGGCCGAGAAGAAAAAGGATTTATTAGTCAAGATTCCATGATTTTTCAAGCCAACTGAGTCAGTCTGCTTCCATATGCATTACATACAGACTCCCATCATCAGATAAACGATCTCCTTTTTTCCTAATATTTTCAACCCTTTCCTTCAGTACATTATTTGTAAGTTGTATGTAAATTTTAAGTGAGGGAATGAGTCACCCACACACACACACACTGACTCCCAACGAACAACATAAAAAGTCACTGTTTAGAAACACACAGCCACCCATTGTTGATTGCTTTTTTCCAAAAAGAACAGAGACGTCATTATAATACGACTCTATACTGTATAACAACCACCTCCAGACAGTTCACTCAAAGTTCATATCTGTAAACAATTGAGAGAGAGGCAATTAAGGAAGGAGACTTCTGAAATGCAACAAACAAGTGCTTATTGTATCATGTATTTATTAACGTTTATTTTTGGAATTTTTTCGCAGGCCAATCCAACGAACCTCCCTCACCACCAAAAATCCCATCACCCATGAAATGCCATTTGAGAAAGCACAAGCCAAATAGAAAGCCCCGGACCCCCTTCACGACACAACAACTTGTAGCGTTGGAGAGAAAATTCAAGGAAAAGCAGTACTTGTCCATAGCCGAACGAGCCGAGTTCTCATCATCTCTAAGTCTAACTGAAACTCAGGTGAGACTTCGTAAACCATTTCTCCATCATTATTATCTCTGGAAAGTAATTAAGTATTCATCTCATACCACTCCCTCTCTATCTTTGATAACAATCACCCAATACACGATCAAACATCTAACCAGGAGCTACTCGACTGCTTTATACTTTCCAATCCCTTCTAATATGATAGGAGTGCTGGGGAATTAAATGAAGAGCCATGATTGATGCTATAATTTCTTTCTGACAATCCGATCCACTCTAATGTAGTTAGTTGGCTGGATTTGTAATTATAGAAATGGAGGAGGCAGGATGGTTTCCTAGAGGATCTCTATATAGTAATGATATGTAAGAGCCTCGTCGGGATCCCGGTAAATGTAGGGGCTAGTCGCAAATAGAATAGTTAAATAATTACCGCCCAGAGCATCTTGATAATGATGAGGTGGAAGGTGTAATGAGATAATGATACTAAATCCTCACTCTAAGTGGTCATTGACGGCAGGAGAGCCAGTAGGAGGAAGATGGGCTGACTGTTGACTTTGGAATTGGGTGGCCGGCCATTATTATCCAACTTAATCCAATTTGGGAGTCATTAAATTAACAGATGTGCTAAATGCAGATGCTGTAATGGACGGAAGTCCGTCCTACCAGAAATAATAGCCTTTTCTATTGCAGTTTCCAAACTATCAATCATATAATTCATGGTGTCCCCTTTTTCTAGTGTCCTTTCATAGCTCATTCGACTGGGTTGAATGACAAAACTGTAGGGATTTCACGTGTTAGTCAAATTATAGTAATCAGATTGTAGACTTCGTTCCATAACTATTTACGCTTATTATGCGAACCATTTTGCGACGACAACAGTTTAATGAGCCTAAATTCCGTTGTATTTGCTGTAGTCTTTTTACCGGTAACTAAATGCAGGAAATAATAGGTAAAATATTATTATATATCTCGATAAAAAGTTTAATTGATGAATTGGCCCTGGTGGAAATTACTGTGTACATGTAGTTAGGTTGTCTACATAAATTCCATTTCACTTAAGGCAAGGAGGAACATATAACATACTACGACATAAACATCAAACAAAAAGAATAGACATGTTATCAATAAACATTAGCATCTGGATAAACATGACACAACTTATGGTCATCAGACTTCAGAAAAATATTTTATTTTAGCATTACTCCAACAAAACATATTATTATTCGCTAGCTTGTAATTTTGACCATGGCAAAATAAGACAGCCTCAATTAGCCTTAGAAATCCATAGGATTCTGAGACTGCGACATGAATAGAAGTGAGCCAACACAAATTTGCAGTTATAAATTAAAATATTATGTTCCTTCCGTTATGTCACACCCTCGCCGCTCATTTGAAAATAAGTATTTACTTATTCTATTCGAACTCCAATATACAAACAGCTTATTTTTCCAAAGGACAGGAATAATTTAAACATTTAAACTTCAGGTTCAAAAGCCAGTAAATTTTATTGTTGACAAATCCAAAAGAAAGATTAAGTTTCCTTATAGGCCTCTATTTAGGAACCTATTATAAAAGGAAGTTTTCTGTCGGCATATTATTATTTTTTATTTGTGCTAAATTTGGCACATTATTTATTAAAATCTAAAGGGAAAAAGTAAAACACAATGCAGAAGATTTCTCAACCCCGTCTGTGTAAAATATAATTACTGTTCATTAGGGGAAGTGCATATTTTTAATTAAGACGAACTCATTAATCTCCATTTAAAATGTTTTTCCTACTTTTCCCCATTCTTTGATGACTGACAAAGTGGGGCCCTTATCTCAGCATAATGACAATAAGGAGCCTTTAATTTATTTTATAACTACTCATTACTAAAGCCTATTTCCACCATCCCATTTAATTTAATAAACACATTTTTCTTAATTGGATTTAAACAAAGAGATTTACGGAGTTGGGATAATGATTGCATGTTCATTTGCCACGATTCATTAAAATTAACCGACGCGTTTAAGGTTTTATAGACGTTTGTAGGGAATGTACCGTTCCTAGTTCGTATGTGCTCAAACAATATGCCCCGTTTAGTAAAATTTAGCGTAGTTTAGTCAAAACGGAGGAGGATAATTCATAAGAGCTGAAAGGCATATTCCGGGAATAAATATTTAAGACAGGATATTGTCGCTTATTCAAGAGGATGTCAATGTCGTTAATGGGATTAATTTCTAATTATAAATCCAACCTATTCATTCTCAGAATTAATACTTTATCTTCACTCGCTAATGAATTTCCCTTGTATTTCGTTGGAAGTTACGCGTTTCTGAATTGGGAATTGAATTGCTACTGTCACGAAATGTTGGACGATTCATTAGGAATTTATGACAGAAGGACGAATTAATTTATTCACCAAGGAAAATACAACCGTAATTAGAAATACTTCCTGTAGGCTATTGTAGTTGTAGTAGTGAGTAAATTTGAAATTCAGATACACCTCAACAAAGTTGTTGGCCCTAAGTCCCTTTAATTTTCCAACGTTGAGTGGGGAGGGAATCATTGGGGAAATTAGTTAATTCTCCGACAATCAGATTATTGGCAGCCTATTCGAAACCCTATGAAGATTAAGAGCAATGATACTAATGATTTACTTTATTTGTCAATTCCAGGTAAAGATATGGTTCCAAAACCGACGGGCAAAGGCGAAGAGGATCCAGGAGGCGGAACTGGAGAAAATAAAGATGGCCACAAGACCTCATTTCGCAGCTGCTTTTGCCGCCGCCGCAGCCGCCGCTAACTTTAATACGTTAATTCAAAATAGTGCTCAACTATTCGCGTCTCATTAAGAGGAGTAATCCAACATTACCATAGATTACTAATTAACCTTACTGAATTTGTTACTTAAACTCGTTATATAAGTCTGAAAAATACATTGTCCCACCACCAGACTTCCGTGTCTCTCCTCTCCTCCATGAAGTCAACTTATTTATAGGATATTTATTAAAATGTAATATTATTAGCGTCCACCGCTATAGCGTAAATTGTATTAAAATTCTAATCAAACCAAATATCTCTGGAAAGAGGTTCGGAGTTGTAAAGTGTAAGATTATTGTGTACAGTAAAGTAAATATAATAATAATACAAAGTAATTAAGTTGGTAGTCTCGACTACATCATTGTTACCCCCTATCGCTGTATTATTAAGATTCGATGACATAGCAAGGCGCATCTGCCTCCATTCCCTCATCATCATGAAATCATGATCGTCCTTTGAACGGCAGAAAATAGGGTGAGAGATAAGTTGTAGGACGGGATCAGATTTTCGTATTTGTAGTACTCTGTTAGGGTGTGGGTAGAGCCACTCCACACTGTCACCTCCTGACTTCTTTATCGCCACTTTCATCAGACAACCACTTTCCGTAGCAAATACAAAAAGAATCGGATTGGGTATCAAAAGGCCCTTCTCGTCCTACCTTAGACAGATTTAAACTTTATCGGGGAGGGAGTTCAAAGGCGACGGATGAGAAGAACTTCTTATTCAATCAATCAACCCTATGAAAATCGACTGATTACATTCGGAAAGGACCTGGCTCCTTGACAACGGGATTTTTTCCAAGCCCTTAAAATCCAAAATCTACATATCAAAAACTAAGCGTTATAAATAACCTCCGAGGGTCTATTCCCACTCACCTATATAGTATTCCATAGTTTAATTACGGGATCCTTTTTTGAGGGCCGAACTCATTAAGTGACAGAGAATATCTTAAATCAATTGTATTTTTTCCCCTTCTGTTAAAAAAGTAGTAGCTTAAATATTCACTGATAATATGTCTAGATGATTGATATGGAAATAACTTCACGCCTTTTTGTCAAGGTTTTAATCGAAATTGAAGATAGGGAATAGAGAGGAGTGTTTTTTTGCTTGTTATATATTTGTGTACAGGGACAACTTGTTAGTGTGGACAATCTTTTTTTTGTTGTGATATTTTATTTGTGATGTTTTCTTAAACCCAGTTCAACGTTGAGTATATTTTAATCTTATGTTAATATCTCATTGTTTTGTTACTCTCAGCATCTCAACTCCAGGACAGTGATACAAGTTGGAATATCTTATTTTTGGTTGTGTTGGATTTGTAGAAGGTTTAGATGTTGGAATAATGTACATTTATATTAATGGAATAGTCCGATTCGAATACACTAAGGTTAATTAAGCTTCCGTTTTGGCTTAAGAAAGGGTGTTAATTTATCCCGAATACTTTTTAAACTGCACTCTGCCCCTATTCGTACGATGAGTAGAAACGTTGAATGATAACAAGCCATAAATGTGCCAATTAAAGTCGTATGAAATTGAAAGAATAACCTACAACGCTCATTTATTATGCATAAAGGCCTGAATGGGACTTGAATGTTCCGCAATTGCATACCTGTCACCAAGGGAAGAGGACGGTTTGGCATAATAAGTGCATGATTAGGACATGACTTTAATTACGAATTTTAAGAGTACCAACGCCGTTGTTGGTCTCTATATCGTGCTAGGGATAGGGAAATTCCAGACCTTTGAGACTGCCAGATGTTCTTTCCCTCTTCTGTTTAATTGTAATGCATTTTATTACCCCGATACACACCTTTTGTTTTCTGAGAGTAGGATATAAAATATGTAAAATCACAAGCACGTCATCCTGCCAAAAAACCTATTGAGCCAGGATTAATAGATGACAAGCTGGGCTACGGCTAAACGAAGTGGTTAATCCTTTCGTGTTTATTGATTTACTTTAATTAATTGTGCATGTCTTGGGTGAGCAGAAGCAACTCGAACAATTGTTGAGTGTTGAGTTGGCTCATAAATTTCCTCCTTGAACTAACTACAGCAAAGGAGGCTATTTATACAATGATCAGGCATTCAAGGATAGCGGATGCCTGCACCACATTAATTGCTACATTAATTAAGAGCAGTGGTGACCACAATCACGATAGTCGAAGAATTTAAAAAAATTCTCAACTCACATGAATTCCTCCCAGCTCAACTCTCACGAGACTTGTCATTTTCTGTTGAATTTCAGGTAAGGGTTACCACATGGCAAGCAATTACCCACAGCTCGAAAAAAACTTTATCGAATTCCAATTTACAATTCAATGGGATATTAACTGGAGCGTTATTGAATCTTTAAACTCCCGGATTGATCAAGGTATAATATAATGGTTAGGGAGAGGACTGGAAAAGTGCAATAATAATTACCGACACGTGGTAAACGTTGTCCGATAAATCCCTTGGCAGAACAGTAAACAAAATAAAGTTCGTCATTATAATAATACGTATATCATAGGCTCAAAACAGCTCGGTGACAATGATAAATAATAACGCAAGAAGAATGGGATAATATTTTTCAAAAACCAATATTATTCCCTATCTTTTTAATCCAGGGCACGGGCTTCTATAACATTCCCGATTCAGAGGGAAGGAATATATAGGGATATTTGTATCAGTGGATATTAAGCCTAATTACATAAAGGGGAGAACTAATTTTATATTCCTTTTTATTCTCCTGATATTTGCTCGTGGTCGTGGTCAGGCCGGACCTAAACAAATATTGACGGAGCCTTCATTAGTTAATTTTTTATGGAACTTTATATAAGGAATGACACGTTTTTAAAAACCGTGTGATGAGAATAGGATTCCGAGTCGTTTGGCTTTCATTGCCGTAATTTATCCATGCACACTTTGATCTCTCTCTCTGCGTGCAAGTAATCAATTCTACCTTAATTAAGCTCAATTTTATGGCAATGTCTTACTTCTCTACGCTTTTGGAATATTATTATTACGTGTTTGGAGTATAATAAGGCAATCGACGCATAGTTTTGGGTCCTTTCGGTACTAAATTTTTCACTGTGATTAAAAGGTCTTCTGTCCACCATTAATACGATCGTCCAATTCAAAGGGCTCTGTCCTCTCTCCATTATTCCGTGTTTATTCAAGTTAATTAAGATTTCAGAACCAATAACCAATTTAGCTCACAACCGGTGATAACTGGTAGTAAGAATCCTCCTCGGGTCTCCATATTATATACTAGTTATATAACTCTATATAGCTCCACTACTCCCCATTCAACATTCAGATCCGATGCATAAATTATCCCGTTAATTTATTTGTTGAGTCGGTCCAATTCTCATCTAACATATCAGAAGAGCAGAAGCAATTTGGTGAGCCTCATCAAGTTTTCATTAACAGGCTCACTCCAACTTTGTACGAGTCGGGCTTGAGTGAAAATGTTGCATATTGTAATGAAGAATTGGTAGAAATTAACCTGGTGCGGTGGCAAATGAAAATTAGAACTCAGCCGCTATTCCTAAACAATTCCTCATGGAGAGTTATATTTTGATAGCCTAACATCTAGCCTGTGACAGGAGTTATCGTGGGCGTGGGTTCATGTTTCAAACAAAAATAATGTTACAATTCGCATTAACATTTCAATTTAACTTCCAAAACCAATGCTTTCAGAGGATCTCCGTAAGTTTCCAAGCAATTTTTAGAGCCTTAAAGTTAATAAAACCGAAGCCCGATTACTCTGGCAAAGGCTTATTCCGGTCGGAATCTATTTAAAGAAGCGCTTCATGTGTAATGGCACTATGAGCATTTTAAATTAAATTGGCTCCATGAAAGCTCATTGCATTAAAAATAACTTTGTATTCACTTCAGGTGATACGTAACATTAAACAGATTATTAAACACTGAATGAGTATTGAGAATCCGGTCGGGTTCTCCCACTACTCTCTTGATGGGGAGAATTACAAACTATCCCTCAAAAGTAAGATTCCAGGTGCATTATTCATGGAGGAGAGCCGTTTAAGCAGAGTCCCAATCCAATATCCTGACTCTTATTACATTATAAGAGAATTATTTGGAAAATAAGAAGCCGAAAGATGTAGGATACAGGCAAACTATCCAACACAAAGCACAATATATTATAAAGGGCACTAGACATTAGACACTCCGAAACTGAATCGGGCAATTGGATTCAGGTTTTAGTAGGTTTTTTGAGGTCGTAAATAGTGGCGTAGATAGGGAAGGATATCAGGGAATTGGAGGGGGTTAATTTCCTGTAAAGAAGTTCCACTTCCAAATAAATGAGATGAAGTTAGATACTTATTATTTAATTCAGTTCATTGAAGAAGCAGCCTTCCTTAGGAGTCCTATTGAGCAGAATTAATTGAGACTCTTTTTCTCAACATGATGGGTGAGTATAATTGCGTGCAGTTATGCCGTGTCCTGACCCGTCTTTTAATTATTATTTCCCTGGCACTCAACTCTCAACCTTTCCTTATTTATCGGGAAAAGGGGTTTGGACTGGACTTGGCCGAGCTGGAAAAATAAGACGTTTTCCACATCCACTCTTCACACACTGGGTCTAGAGTCTAGAATTATGGGCCCATTACGGGATTAGCAGAACCACCAAAAATCCTATTAGCTTTTATTATGATACAGATTATATAATTATAATTACTTCATGAATGATTTGCCTCGAGGAGGAAGGTATCATCCCGTGTAATTGGGCCAGTTGTCTCTATTAAACGTATGTAGTCCTTCGCTCCGCTTGTTCAAGGATCTCCAATTACCTCCCTTTGCCCAACTTGTTTACGAATTCATTATTCTCTCTCATTATGCCTTGTTTCGGTGCGAGAGAGATGCATTATTGTCTTATTCCCGGTCCCGTCGGAGTCGGAGAGAGAGAGAGTTAGAGACCGGGATGGGCCTGACCCGCTTGACCACTAGATCAGCTCTCTTTGACTTTGTACCGTCAAAAGGCACATTATCTCCTGTTAGATTACAACCAGCCTAGCACCACCCTGAAACAAAACGACTTTTTATCCATCTGATTATTCAACTCCTTTTAACTCCATCTCTCTCACCCTACTCTCTATTCCTGTCCATTCAGTTGGACCATCTCAGCCCTCGTCTCTCAGGATGCGGAACATGATTTAACCAAAACGGCTGTCTCTCACGAATCGGGATCAATGTCTCCCGAATCCTTTTGTTATTCAGCCTGCATTCGTAGCCAGGTTGGAGTACATAAATAACAGGCTCCTAACACTAACAACATCATCATTTCCACTCGGAAGACAATTTCAGTAGCAGGGGCAGATTAGAGTATCGTAATTTAGTTTTTTCTCCTTCGATCCGAGATGTCAGCGAGTAACAAGATGTTTTAATGGGCATTTATGAACCTAAAAACTAATTAAAAGTTTTAAACTCCTTTACATTTCACCTTCAAATCGATTCCTTATTTTACCAGGGGATTTTAATGGAAATACAAAAGAATCGTAAATGTTTTGAGATGTAAAAAAATCGTAAGGATCTTTGAAGGGAAGGTATTTAAGGGCAATTGATAATTTGAATAGAGGTTGATGATGATGTTAGTCTCTGGCTGCCCTGACAGAGGAATTTATTAGAGATTTAGCCAGCCATGTTTTATGTCATGTCGATGATGATACTGCTGCTGATGATGATGATGGAGCAAAAGGGACAATCATGATGTTTCTCTGTTGCATTATTGTGGTGATTAAGATGTTATGGATTTTTTTTCGTCGAGTAGTATTTGAGGGACTAATGGGCTCGCCATTGATTCTCAATTAGACAAGGCATTTAGGTTCACTGTTAACTCATTCCATCCATTTCATCCGAGCACTATGCTATCGGAATCAGAATGACAATGATCGTAATAATAATTCTCCCGTCTCCCATCCAAAAAACCCATACAAGCCGAGAACGACATGACCATGAGCAAGCATCGAGTCAAATCGAGGGAACAACAGTTGATTTTTCTATTAAGGATTAGACACATACAGGGCAGGCAGAGAGCAAGTAAAAATTAATGGATTGTAGTAATGTGCATTAAGAGAGTCATTTACTCCCATGCTGAGCCATTGTGAGGCTGGATATCATTTCAATTGATTCCATCGGAATCCAATCATGTCATGTTATTGCACACGTCAACTCTCTGCCCTCAGGAACGGGGAAGGCGGAGTGTGAAAAAACTGGGCTCATTAACGACTCTATTCTCTGCTGGCGGTGGTAACTAAGATATAAAAATATTACAACCCATACAATGTGAGCAGCAATTCACGACGGCTGAATGCCTCCATATGAAATGCAGTTAATTAAATGAATACACCACCAAACGGCCGTAAAAAAGGCCTATGTTTACAGTTTACGGATAGGCAGGCAGGCGAGCGTTTTAGTTGGGATAATGAATTGAAAGAAAAATCTCGCCCAGATGGGATCTACCATTGCATTGGAGATAATAGGATTTGATAACTTAATCTTTCCTCTATAGAAATGTTAGGGATAATTTTCCGATTTTGAGAAGCCAAAGTCAAGTTTCCTACGTGAAGAGCCAAGTAAGTCCGAGAAGACTCTGTAAATGTTGACTCAATCAATGTCGATTCATTTCTAATTAATGAATTGTATGCAATTCACTTTTATTCTCCAATGACTTACTCAATGACGGTTTGTCAATACCCAATAAATTCAACCTAACTCCAGCTCATTTGCGAGAGGGGATAAAAACTTCATTAGCATAACCTTTGGATATCATATGGGCTGACTCACCAAAACATCTCTATCTCTCTTTCCAATCAATCGAAAGTAATTTACTGTTCTCTAGCTGCTGATTATGAATAGGCACAGTTAAGGATATGTGGACAAGGAATTTGGAAGCTTGAAATTCAGTCATGCAATAATCTGTTGATATTGTGCTAGAGAAAGGGCTGCAATTATTTAAGACGCAAATTGTGGAATTGGTTAACCTTCCTCTTAATTATTCCTTTGCTAGGCCTAAATAACTAATTACCACTCTAAGTTCATGAATGGCATTACTCGGGTTCCTTTGCAAATAAATGAATAAATAAATTGTGAAGAATAGCGACTCAGTCTGCAGGGTAGGGTTTTTATTTCTAGTTTTTTTTATACAGTAAACGGTTTTGCAAAAAAAGTACGGAATAAAGTGAGTTTGATGAATCTGTAATTGAGATTGATATTAAGAGTGCCAGATGTTGATATACTGGAGTGATGGGCAGGTTTTGGAAGAAATAGCAGGTCGGGAACGGAATTACAGGTTTGGGGTAATGCAACTCAAATTGGATCGGAAGGACTCGTAATTATATTTATGTGCTTTATTAATAGCATGTCATTCTTATTGGTATCGGTCTCCATAAGTGATAAGTGTCAGTAATAAACCAATCATTATCACGACAAAATTTCTTGACTCCCTAAGTCCTTCCCCAGGCCCAATTACACTTTAAGGAGTGACAGGTTGATTCTTAGCACATTTTGGCAGACCGTCTTTTGGTGGACTCACCTCAAATTACCTCGTTAACTTGGTATTTTGCTGACAAAATAAAATAATTGATAGGGCTTAAAAATTGACATCGACTCATTAGAAATTCTACAAGGGGATGGATTGGGAATTTGGCTCACTGCCATTCAAACAGTTTGCTCGAGTTGCTACTGTGCTGTTGTTCTATCCCATGATTACCCAATCCTACTTCTTCTCCATCCTCAAGTCCATTAATTTTCTTATCCTTGTGCAGAGTGGAGTTAGTACTTTAGCTGGATGCATATTCATATTATTCCCCTTCAGGTGAACAGTAGCGAGGCACTCTTGGAATAATTATCCATGCACACCCACTCATTATCAACTCCAAATAATTATCAGTTATCGCGTTTTGGTTGTATCACCTGATTACATGGCTCTTATTACTTCAAAACCTAACCACTTATTTCCTTCGCAGATATCCATCATATTATTCATATTTATTAGGGCGAAAATTATCATCAGCTTTGTTCCTATTCTGTACAGCTCCTTTCAAACCCCGTAGATTGGCATTTGTGGGAACGTTTCCTAACTGGGGAAAGAAGATTTATTTTTATTTTTATATGAACGTTTCATATCATAAAAGTTTTTTTTCTGTTTTTAGCATATTCAAGGAGTTTTGTTATTATATGCTTACGATCGTTCAAACTTTGTAAAAATTAGTTCTTGTTGGGATTATACACAAAATATTCTGAACTAAAAGAAGGTACTTTTTGACAAAATATATCATTAAAAAGAAAATATGGCTCTATCTGTCTTTAAGCCGACAACAGTTACCGCTAGAAATTTTCATGACAGCTAAAACGAATTTATTGACTTTTAAAATATTTAAATAGACTTAAATATTTGAATTGGGACTCTGAAATTTCATTATGAACATGCCTATTACAAATAGATTACTAGCATACGATGTAATCAGAGCAGCAGCAGAATTTTTCTTCGCTCATCTGTAATTTGTTGTGACTCTACTAACTAAATTAAAACTAAACTACTAACTAAGTGACTAAATCTTTGATGAGGACGGTTGAATACAAATTAATACATCAACTTGCCGAACTGCCGTTAACATTTTATTCTGTAAACTTTTAGATTTCGTGTTACGAAAGTTGTAGTTTTGATACTGCTTTATTGTGTTCAATTTTCCTTAAATAGCTACTTGATCTATGATTTATACAAGCTTCAAAGTTGCATAATTAGAAGTAAAGCAGAAAGCAATTTCTAAACAAGCAATAGCTTTCAAATATTTACAGCCGCAAAATTAAAGTGAAAGCAAGTAATAATAGCGACGCTGATTTGTTCTTTGCTCTCCCAAAGCCTAAAATTTCCTGGCTCCTTTACGTAATTCATTAAAACATAACTCTTTGTAATAACTGGGCACTTCTGCATGTAAACTTCCCATGTAGCGTGGCATGCATACCGTTAAGGAAATTATGTTTAAATGATACCCTGGACCATTATGCCTGAGCTTGTGCCACAAAATATCCTAAACAAACAACATTATTATTGTTCCTGTCTTTTACATTTCCATCCTAATACAAAACACTGAGTCTTCGGCTTCTCCACACCAAACTATTATTGTTATTATCCATGGTTCTACTTTCCTTAGTTCTCACGAAATGTAACTTGTTTTGTGCTTTCATTCGCGGCAGGTTATAGATCGGTCATTATTTAGCCATAAAAGTGACTGTTGACGATGATCGCAATTCCTACAATTACGTGAAGGATAATTGATACATATTTTAATCAGGGAATAATTGAGGGCACTATGCTCGTTTTTGTGCACTTTTAATTAACGGAATTAGAATTTTAGAATTAGTATCAATAAAGCCACAAAAACAAACACAGTGGGAACACATTCTATAAGGCCTTACTGGCTTATACCGAAAAACAAAACGTTGTTTATTCTTAGTTTAATGTAGAAATCACGTGAAAAAAAAGATAAATTGAATATGAATTAGAGATAAAATTGTCCCCAAACCGAACCAGTCAAAAAGACGATCCAATGAATTACATCTGTCAACCCTTACCGACACTTAAAAAAATACTTCAAGCGATTATAATGATGAATGGACAAATCGGGCATTTCAAAACAGCAAGAGTTATGGCCCAAAACGATACATACAATCATATAAACAGCCAGTAAGAATATTATGATCATCCCTTAAGCCAAAGTAAACTTTATGGGGAAAGGATGCGGAATGGGAGGCCGTGGAATAAAGAGACAAAATAATTTTATTTCCCAAAGAACACCTCTCTCTCCCGAAATACGATTCCCACACCCACTCGAACTCCCGTAATGAAATATCTACAGGGAAATATTTCGAGATAATAATATTTATTAAACTGACAATGTTGTTTGATATTGCTCGTAAAATTTCCAAGTGCCATTTCATAATAAAAGTACTTGGGCTGGCGGAATATAAAGTAGAGGAATTCGGGGAAAGATTTAGGAATATTATAACCCTGTTGAAGAATATAAATTTATAATGATGTTGGAAAGAAGGATGGGATTAGAGGGGAAAGCCGGCAAAGGCGTCCGTTCTCCTGTCATTGGATAAATTACGAAGGAAGTCGTTGTAAAAGAGGCGAGATGCTAGTCCATTCTCAAGGAGAATAATAGTAATAATGCCCGGCTAATATAATTCTATCTGCAGATGCCTATTTTCCACCCTAAACTTCCATCCTGGAATCAAATAATATCCTATAGCAGAGTGGAGGAAGAAAAGGAAATTTCGGAATCTGACTCTCTCTGGAGGAGACGCAATTTCCGCCGCTAAAAAGTGTTGCGCTCCCCGAATTTCGGATGCAAAATAGATTGGCCATATTTACATTTTTATGTTTCACACGGCTTCGGGAGGGACTTTCCGAGGCCCAAATCCCTCCAACTGTGGTAAGGACAAAAAGTCTGGCCGTATAATAATATTATTTTATATGCAATTCTACTTACACTTTCTCTCCTCTCCCGATCCTCCAAACTTTCCCTGCCTCCTCCTATAGGCATGCACATAATAATTCTATATTTATACATAATAAAGGGTAAATTGTCACTGGGATAGAGGGACGGGGAAGACGGACATTTAAAATAAATCCAATTCAATTTACACACACACACACCCTTGTCCGTTCGTTCCCACAATCAGAGAAAGTTTTAGCTTGATAGCCTATGTATATAGTGTAGAGTATATATAGGAACCTTATTATTTCGGAACAGGAGAGAGGATATAAAAATAGGAGAAAGGCAGGCGTGGAAAAAAATGGGGAAAGTTGGTCGTCTGGAAGTCGGGATTTTAAATTGAAGTCGTTTCTCTCCAATTCAATTTACTCCGAGGATTTAGTTTCTTTTCATTTTTATTACTATTTTTACCTTTGAGAGACGATAAATTTTATGCAGATTTCAATTTCTTCCTCGTTTTCCCAGTAGGGGCGAGGGGCGTTGGGAATGGAGAGAGATGTGATGATGATGGTGATGATGACGGTCTGGTCGGGAATGGGAACCGCTGTAGGAATGAATCTCTCTCTTCCTTCATTTATTTCACTTCACGCTTTTCCTATTACACAAAACTATCCTTGTACCACTTATTCTTCCTTGACACTTACGTTTTTTACACATTCAAATACAATTCAAAATCTACTCAAGTCCTTCACGCCTACTTAGCATTCCGATTCCCGTATAGATCTCCTCATCGATAGAGGAGGACGGCGGAGAGAGAAAGGGGAGTTCAGCTGGTGGCATCAGTCAGAGTAAGCCTTTCTCTCCGCACTTTCCCTGCCTCTCGACTTGTGTTGTAATATTATTATCATATTATTGCCTCTGGTGTAGTTGTGATTCGGGAGGTGATGATGATGGTGGTGCTGATGCGATGGCCTTTTTTATCGGCACAGGAATACAAAGTAATAATATTACTCACTTTGCCTAAGAAAGAGAAAAATAATAGGTTTTGGGAGATATAGACAATTCTTTTATCCTTTCCTTTCCATTTGATTTTAAGCTCACTTTTTTAACTTTCCCTTCAGAGTTCTATTGTGCTCGGGCCCTTGTTATCTATTCACTTTTCCTCTGTATTACTTTCAACCAAACTCATTTAAAAGAGAGGCTGGAGGAGAAGTGTGACAGCTTATTTTTCCAAATCTTTCAATTCCCTCTCTTGAATGGAGGGCTCGTGATGGGATATGATTCTTTCTCTCAATTAACTCTATTTATTTTTTATTCTAAGTTCTAAAGGATTTGGCGTTTTTTTCTCGGTGCTGAGTTGTCGAGGTTGGAGGAGTTGGTTGGTGCGAATTGAATTTGAAATTTCAGGGGTTTCATTTATTTTAGTACATGTATTATTGGATGGATGACTCGTTCTGGATTTTAATTGGTTTATAAAAGAAGCTAATATGCAAACAAAGCAGTCTTAAGGTAAAACGGTAGTAAATATTTTCGGTTTTCATTTCTATCATAATGCTATAAACATATCCATGCGTAGTTACAAAATGAAACACGGAATTCATTTAAATTAATGAAACCAGAGCAATTTCTTTAATCACTAGGTATGGAATATGTAATTATAATATTTAAATGAATAAATTAAATCCCATATAGTACCCAATCGGAAATGCTGCAATCAATACATAATCAATACTTTTTGAATTACAAAAATATCAAAGTTTCAATAAAAGTATAAACAGCTATCACAGCTAGAGGCTTTATTTACTCTCATTTGTTAGAGCCTTAAACCGAAACCCAGAAACAGTCCTGATTCCCTGTATTTGAAACTATACTAGATGTAAATTCGCACTCAAAGTTCCAAAGTACTAATGACATCAATGCAATTGACTTGTTTAAGAGCATGAAGTATCAGGCTTCAAAATCTCAAAAATTTAGCCCAATAATGTACCCAAATCCAAACCCTTCAAAGAAAAAATGAAATCATTAATAAATTGGACAAACATCCGGACATTTTGTCAACGGCGCATAAAAATGCCAATAGTACAGGAACGGTCCAATTCTCGTCCTTCCTGAAAAGATGTGCATCATGGATTCCTTTGAGGAAGGCTGTTCTCGAGTGCTGATGCTACCGTTACCAGTTACCATGACACCACCAAAACCAATCCATGTAATCCCGTTCACATTATGTCATCATAGGAACCTTAAAACCCATGACAAGTATGTGAAATAGTTGTCCGTGTATGAGTGTGTGCATAGACAGTTCCCTGAAATTTATGATCTTCCCGTCATTTTCGATATTTGAAAGGCATGGGTTGAAAATCGAGCCCGTATGGTAAATCATATTAGGAGTCAATATGGACGGCTGGAAATGCCACAATGAGATGAGAATGTAAGCAAGGTTCAGTTATCTCAATTAGAAGCCCAGTGAACCGTGCTCTTGAAGCCTGAGCAAAATCCACTAGAGCCGTATGGATGAACATGAAGAATGAACGGATCTATGGGAGGACTAGTAAAGGGGGAAAGGGGAAGATGATAGGGCTTATCGAAGAGGGGCATTAATGAACCGTTTACTCCTTAATCTGCTTTTCCCGGTCAATTAAGCCCCGAAAAATATCCGAAAGTGTGACAGGAATTCCTCCTTCTCATTTATTAGCACCCGAATTCTAAAGTAAAGATATATCATCCTCTATTACCCGAAATTATTATGATTATTAAGTGTTGAAAACACTTTATGCGAACGACAAGTCCGTCCGTCCGTCCGTCCGTCCGTCCGTCCGTCCGTCCGTCCGTCCGTCTGTCCGAGCGATAACTGGAGAACGGCTTGACCTACGGTCACCAAATTTTGTACACTTGTTCCTTGGCTCAAGAGTGAGGCTAAGTTCGAACTTGGGTCAAATCGGTCACACCCCCTGCCCCCCATCAATTAAACCCCAAACCAAACCATTAAATCAAACAGAATAGTGATATGTAGGAGTCCAACGCCAGGATAGAGCTCTTACTCATTTTAAAACTGACGCTGATACCCTGAACTTACATTTCAGAGTGCGAAACCTGGGATTTTTGGGGAAATTGAGATTTGGGGTTGAAACGATCCCTATGATTAATAGAACATCTTCGACGAATACGGGACCACTCCCACTGACACCAGGGTGCAGTACCCGGCTTTTCGGGGAAATTGAGATTTGGGGTTGAAACGATCCCTATGATTAATAGAACATCTTCGACGAATACGGGACCACTCCCACTGACACCAGGGTGCAGTACCCGGCTTTTCGGGGAAATTGAGATATGGGGTTTAAACGATTCCCATGAGTAATAGAACATCTTTGACGAATACGGGACAACTCCCACTGACACCAGGGTGCAGTTCCCGGATTTTCGGGGAAATTGAGATATGGGGTTTAAACGATTCCCATGAGTAATAGAACATCTTTGACGAATACGGGACCACTCCCACTGACACCAGGGTGCAGTACCCGGATTTTCGGGGAAATTGAGATATGGGGTTTAAACGATTTCCATGAGTAATAGAACATCTTTGACGTATACGGGACCACTCCCACTGACGCCAGAGTGCAAAACCTGGGCTTTTTGGGGAAATTGAGATTTGGGGTTTAAACGATTCCCATATGAGTAATAGAACATCTTTGACGTATACGAGAACACTCCCACTCACACCAGGGTGCAAAACACGGGCTTTTTGGGGAAATTGAGATTTGGGGTTTAAACGATTCCCATGAGTAATAGAACATCTTTGACGTATACGAGAACACTCCCACTCACACCAGGGTGCAAAACACGGGCTTTTTGGGGAAATTGAGATTTGGGGTTTAAACGATTCCCATGAGTAATAGAACATCTTTGACGTATACGAGACCAGTCCCACTGACACCAGGGTGCAAAACAGGGGCTTTTTGGGGAAATTGAGATTTAGTTTGTTTATCGTTATATTTTCAACACTTGGTTACACCCGTTACATCGGTTTATTTCGTAAGTATTTGTACACAGCTCATTGGATCAAGTAAATTGACTTCATCCCTGCCATACCCAACTAACTCACCTAAATAAATGCTATTTAATCAGGACTACAACCATTTATCAACTCTGCATTTATTCATTCCATTCATTTTTTCACACAGGACCCCATTTACTGTGTATTATAAAGGCTATGTATTATGTTATTGAATTGCTAACGGTTGAATAAACTTCTCGATTTTTTGATACTGAATTATTGAATGCTGATCCGTATAGTATATATAGATTGTTCATGATGACTTTTGTGTTGCTATAAATTTTCATCACATTTAATAGTGTCATTTCTGTACAGTCAACAGTTACTAATTGCCTCATTGGAATTCTATCCATGCTCTTTTATACAAAGATTTTCTCCTCTTGGGGTGAACTTGGCTCGGATAAAGGCTAATAAAGACATTCTTAATTCCAGATTTATTTAATTCCTTTGGTAATGTCAAATGTGTGTTGTATGAAAAGTGAGTTGTTGGCAATTGCGGGTTGTTTTAATAACCCAAGGAAGAGCTTGGATGGGTTCTTGGAAATTGAAAAGGAGGATAATAAGAATCTCTAATTACAAGCGGAGGGAGGAAAGATTGCTTTTTGAGTTCTTCTGCAGTCTAAAGGCTCTCTGGGAAGGTCGAGATGGAGTTGTTAAATTATTCATCTAAAAATCGTTTATTATCTTGGGGAATCAGTGTTTATACAAATGAGAAAGGCAACCCTTACTTTGCTGGATTCAACCAGCATGGGGGCAAATGTTAAATGTTAACGTGACGGCTTATCTTAATTACGAGTCTCTGTTTTCTTTCACTTGATTCCACCGTGACATCATCCAGTCTTCCAACTTCTAGGCCACCACCACCACCACTACAGGCTCCTTCCATACTATTTAACTTGGGCTCCGTAATTGAGACGTCTCAAAACTTCTCTGATTGAGTCCTAAAGAATTTAGTAATGAATTAGTAGGGCTTGGGATTACAAAGGGAGGGATGAATTTCCAACCCATGGAGTAATTAAAATGTCACATTCTCTCTAGAAATCCTGATATGTTTTGCAAATTAATTCTTATTATTTATTAAAAATCAAGGCCCTGTTTTTATTTCTAAGACGCTTCACCGCCGGGACCCAAATTATGCAATTTGTTAACATTCCAAGCTTTTACCTGCTTCTTATACAAAGTGTATTAAGATAATAAATTCATCTATAAATATTCGGATAATTTTATCTTAATTTAAAGCTTTTAAAAACTGCAGCAGATTGTTAGGAAGACGTCTAAAGTTGTGGATTCAAATGTTAAATCCCAATGCCGTATTCTGTCTAATTCTACATCCCTCATATCAAACTAAAGGCTCTCTATCATTTATCATTGAAACAGAGAGTAGTTGACTGGATGCATTCAACTGTATGTAGGGCCCGAAGTAAACGATTTTTTATGGACTTGCCACAGATTAGCAAGGGCAATATGCTTAATTTTAACTTAAAATAAAGACGGTCATGCATTACGTAGTAGGGGTCTGGCCAAGTCTAAACTCATTATAAGGAAGGAACTGTGGAAGAGATGAAATCCAACCGAATTCATTGCACCAACAGACGGACTTCATTTTTTAATAAATGTACTGTTATCCAGAGCAAAAATCCATAGTGTACATTTGCATACCATAGCAAGTAGTTAAGAAATATTTGGGAGAATAAGATCGGAATTCAAGGAGCTCTTCTTTACGGAAAATCCGACCTATCCTTGTCAGGTGTGCCCTTTACCGAGTGTCAACGACGGCAGGACCGTGAGAAAGTCTAATCTTCAGCAGTTAATGATCAAAGGGCCTATCCTCTTTTAAGAGGTGAGCAGTGAAAAGGCTCGTTATCAATAAGTTCAGGAGATTTTGATCTTAAAGATGAAGCAATCAAATAAAAAGGAAAGTATTGTTGATTGTGGAAACTTGAAATGAAAATTGTGCCGTACAAGAGGATAAAGAATCTTGGGAATTAAGGAAAGGTTTTTTTTAAAGAACTACTTTATTCTCAAGAGGACACATGTAATCGATTTGATGACCATGACTTTCGGCAGTGACTCAAATAAAAAATTAGACTTCCCTTCCTCCGTTACTCGCATGAAGTCCGTTCACCCAACAAGTAATGTAAGGATAAGTACCTTATAAAATATGAGATATGTTTGGGATTTTAGACATTTATTACCATTGTCGATTATCTAAGTGACAAGGATTGTCCACCTACAACCTAAACATTGTCAAGGGAAAATGGTACCAACTTTTCGAGAGACCGACCATTCAGCAATTACAATACCCACAAAGACGGCTACAACTGCTTTGGATTATTTTTGGTCAAGTGATCTCGAGTCGAATGGAACGATAAATTCGAATCTTGTTACAACTCCTGAGAATCTTCATCAGAAGTCCTCCCAGCTTTCAAGTAATAATGTCGGTTCGTCGTCTTACTCCATTCATGATCAGTCAGGCATCAACACTTATGGGTAAATTCATGGACATTCCTATTTCTGAAGTGTATAGAATAGGACGAGGGATCGTAAATTGTGGGTCTTAAATAGTTTGGCGAAAAATGGCTTGTCAGATTGTGCTTAATGGTTTGATTTATAGCTTGCAATTAATTTCAAATGATACATCTCTGCGAAAGGGTTCCTGAAATGGGGAATTGAGATGTGATTTGTTTCTTGACTTCAATCTAATCATGGAAATGAAGTTATTTTTTATGTTTTTGACAACAGTTCCAAATTGTCAAAATCGAATTTTCAAAAATTTAATGCTTAAAATAAAATTTTTATAGATTTACAGGTAATCTCATCCAATCACAAAGTAAATCGATGATAACGTCCCCACATGTGGCCCATTTGACGTCCCTCTGTTCTCCATTTTCATTTGGACATCCTTTCAGTTTTACTAAGGTAGATACCTTTGATTATTTACGGAAGTCTTCAAGATAAGCACATATGTTGATATAGCAGGTACGGCTTGAAATGAAAACGGTTTAATGTTCTATCTTATATGGACAATAAGATTTTGTTCTCATTTTGAGATAAAACTACGTTGATTGCAAAAACAGATGAAAAGGGAGAAGTTTTGTCAGATACGAGGATTAATTATTAATTAATTAAAGCAAAGTCTGCCAACATGCATTCTGAAAGACGTTTATTGATTCAAATTCTCGGTAAAAAATTTGCAACAAAGTGGTGTATAGTTCATTAGAGCCAAATCAGCTTAATTTATCTAAGATATGGTTGAGGCGTTGGCGTATACTAGACTAATAAAAGAGGATATGTTATCCGAATTGTATCTCAGGCACCCTCTAAAATAAAGATTTTTCTCATGTCACTTCTAGATTCTCCTAGTCTTATCAATCAAATAAAAATCCCTTCAAAGTCAAAAGCTATAAACCGATCAAGCATTTTTATACTAACTCAATGCAAATTCTAAAAAATTCAAATTTACCCATCCTTCACAACTAAAATTTTAATCACGGAATGAAAGGACGCCATGTGCTCGGAGCACGATTTTATCTATAATCGATAAGTAATTGCACCAATCCAAAATTATTAGCTGGAATCAAGTTGTCTTTAATGATAGCTGCAAAGTCTAACGCGATTCCAGAAAGGAAATCTCAATTTTTTAATCCAGACAGATCAACTTAGGCAACCCAACCCCCTTTTTAATAAGCAAAACAAAAATTCGACCTTACATCCACTCACTCTTATTTCGGGTGAAATGGAACGATTAATTTATGATGATTGGAGAAGTTAGTCTGGATTAAAAAAAAACAAACGCTCTCGTTACAATTTTTATTTGTTCGATGATACAGAAAGGTGAACGGGATCGGAGGCTGGAAAATCAAGTTCTGTGTCAAGAACAAAGTGAGCCGAAAGGGAGTTATCGAGGTGACAAAATTGACTCCCTCTTGGGAAATGAGGGTCTTCATCAAGGAATCAAGAAGGAGCCGTCGTCTTCGAGTAACCATAATAATAATAATAGTTACACCAAAAATAAACGAAAGCCAAGAATCCTCTTCTCTCAGGTATCTATTGTGCCTTTGTATCTACAAAGAATATAATTTATCGGCTCGTACTTATCCAAGAATCGGATGATATTTTACTACGGGCCCTTATCCCGTTTACCCATCTCCCTAATTTTTCTGCTCATATCTTTAACAAGAGGTGTGCCATATAAAAATCAGGCTTCCAAGCGGAATGTCCCTCTCTGGCTTTACCTCTTTCAAGTTGATGACGGTTGTGTAGATCCCGAAGCCCGATTCCGGCGTGTTGACTCGCTGGACGGTCTTTTATGAAATTGTTTTTAGGATTAGGAGAAGAAAGAGATAAGAATGCCTGATTGCGTTCTTCCGAATTAGTGTATTAAATCAGGAGGATTCCTGTTCCGAAGGGAATCCTGGTCGTGGATTTGTCGGACATTTTTATTCCTAAAGCACAAGACTTTATTCATGGCACAGCCGTAATTACAGATTAAAATACAATCCGCTTTCCTTCACACGGTGGTCTCATCTCAACGATGAATTTATTATCCTCAGCTTTAGTAGGTGTATTGTTTTATGCATGGGATTCTCATTTTAAAATAAATACTTCATTCCTTACCTTTATTCCTTCGGGTTCAGGTATGACTTTCAATTTTATTGATTTCTATTGATTTAATTCAATGACAGTGGACTAGTTGGAAGAGTTAGGTTAGAGTCAGCATGGTCTTTAATAAGGGAATTGGTTGATTTTTAGCAATAGCCAGTTAAAATGTCACTCTGTCAATCAATTTATTTTCCTGAATAATAATCTGGAGTTCAATCAAGTTCATTTCGATCACATTTTATTTGGGGTTTGATTTAAGATTAAAAAAATCGTCTCAAATTTTTATATATTTTGGGATGAAGAATTATGGTTTATTTTTTTTAATTCGTATTTTAATTAAACTTTGCATTGCGTTAGCTTAGTGTATAAAAAAAATGCCAGTGCGGTCTTAATCAAAGCTGAATGTTTGTTTTATGGTCATCCAACATTTGTATATTATCGCCATACTTTTGGGAAACACTACCGTAAAAACGACATTACTAGTACGATTTTACTCGTATTACTGCTAATTACAAGCAAACAATAATCTCAGTAACGTAAGCAAAGTAACTATTGAATTCGGGGAAATGCTGTAAGAGATGGAGAAAACCATGCCAAAGGGAACTGTGAGACTTGAAAGAAACCAACAGATCATTTTGAGGCCTTGTACCACGGCAGTAGTGTATAAATCCTGAAGCTTGAAAAGGTTTCTAGCTGCCGTTCCAACTTTTCCGATTGTTCCGCAATAGGAAGATCGAGGGTCTCTAGCGAGTTGGAATCGGAGTAGTTACATGAATTTCAACCGGTTTTGTTTGGATCGGTTGGGCTCAAGGATAGGGGGAAATACATGGCACTGGTCACGAAAACCGGAGTTACAGTTTTTCTTTGTCTCCACAGGCACAAGTTTTCGAACTGGAGAGAAAGTTCAAGCAACAACGCTACCTCTCCGCCAACGAAAGAGATGTACTTGCAAGGCAACTGAAGCTAACTCCAAATCAAGTCAAGATATGGTTTCAGAATCGCCGATACAAGTCCAAAAAATATTCTTCCCAACAACTTCCGCAGTCACCTTCACCACCACAACCACAACAACTTCTAGGCACTAATTCCATGAGCTTCATAGACTACCGAGCTTCAAATTGTAATTTTGGATTTGCTAAAATTCCCAATCCCGATAATAACGGGTTTGTAAATCCATTCCATTCCTATAACGAGTCATTAGGACAAAACTATGAGCAGCCTGAACTTTCTCTTAATAATAATGAAGGCTGTAATGTCATACTATTTCCTAATGGGAATACCTTGAGTAGTTCTAATCTTTACAATGTCTCGTCTTCATCGGGGTTCCTTCCTCATTCCCAAACAATGCTGGGTAGAAACAATAATAATATGTTTGTAAACGATTCGAAGGGTCCGATTCTGGGAAGTGGGGATGGTAATTATTGTCCTCAAAGCGGGGGTATGGGGCATAGCAATGTTTACGTTACAGGACCTTCATCTTTTCATCTTCATTCTGCTACTGGGTTTTAAATCTTACTGTTTTTAATATTAACTCAAATGATCATCTTTACTCAGTTAAAGACTTAATAAAACGATATTTCATGACTACGCCTTTATCCACGAGTTTGTGCAATGTTTTGAAAAGTACACTGTAATTCGTAGACTGGGGCTTGGTGGTTTTTAGCTTTAGAAACATTATTTATTTGCATCATATTACCTCTAAAGTAGTCACCAAAGGGCTTGGTAGAAACGTTGATTAACTCATAAGAGATAAACAAGAAACTTTAACATAGGGACTATTGGTGACTAAAATTGTTTTAACCTAGTAAAATAGGTGGGAAGGTCAAGAAGCGGGCTGTAATTTCCCGTTTGGTTTTTGCGAAAACCCTAGTTTCGGCACAATATTATTTTTTAATTCCCCAATGTTAACTGTTATGTGATGTGATTTTGGGCCACGTGACCCGGACTTTTGACATTTTCACGTGGTTATAATCTACATGCCAGCTTATATAATAAAGCCGGATATCGGATACGTGTTAGGCTTGTTTTTTAAAATGTAAAAAAAAATTGTAAAAAAATGAAAATCATAGAATATAGAATTTTCTGAGAAATCCGAAAATCGAAAAATCAGAGAGAATTATTTTTTGTCACGTGACGGTCACATGACTTAAACTGAAATAAAAGCAATTTTGGCTGTTAAACAGCGACGCAATCTTGGACGAAATCCTCGACCAAGTATGCACACCAATCACTAACATCTTCTGTCTAATTAATTAAAGGGACAAAAAAGATTTAAAGGCTATGGGCTCGCATACGATAGAATTTATCAGAGTTTTTGGGGTAGATTTCAAACTGCATAAAAAAAGGAAAAAGGTATCGGTCAACGAGTCAACTAGCTGTCCAGTTGAAGTGAGTAGCTTCGGTTCAAGTATGGATTTAAAACGGGTACTTCATGTGCAACCAGATCAGCCTAGTGGTTTAGTAGTCGGCTCTTTGAGAGTTTGGCGAACAGCTCTGGTTCGAATCCTGGTCGGGTCGTCGATGATTGCACACTAGACTTCGAAAATCAAGACCGTCTTTGTTTGTTTCTGGCAGATTCGTTCTGTAATCTTTGCTATGTGCAACCAAAGCATGTTCAGTCTGAATGGGCAGGTGTTTAGATTGCTCCGGCAGTCGAACATGGCATCAAACCCAATACGTGATCATACGAATGTCTGAGACGAACCCAATTATTAAGTGTTGAAAACACTTTATGCGAACGGCCAGTCCGTCTGTCCGTCTGTCCAAATTTTGTACACTTGTTCCTTGGGTCTTAACACAGGCTAAGTTCGAACTTGGGTCAAATCGGTCACACCCCCTGTCCCCTATCAATTAAACCCCCCACAAAAACCATTAAATTAGTAGACAACGCTGACATATTTTAAAACTGCCGCTTAGGTAGTTTACAGTAAACTCTATGTCTATCATTTACACATGATAACACCCTGGAGCTACATTTCAGGGAGGAAACTGATGGCTTTTGGGGGAAAGTGAGATATGGGGTTTCAACGATTCCCATGGGAAATAGAACATCAATGACGTATACGGGACCACTCCCACTAACACCAGGGTGCCAAACCTGATGTTTTCAACACTTGGTTACACCCGTTACATCGGTTTATTATTTTTTGCATTTTTTGTGAACTAAAGCAAGGAGTAATTGTTTTTCATCGAAATACTAGGTTGATGACTAAATTCAATCTAACTGATTTAAATTTTAGAATTAGATTTTTATCAAAATTTAATTACTGGGGTTAAATATATATGCAGGACGAAGAATCTCATCTGAAATAGCATTATTTTTATTTTAAATTGATTTTGTTTAAAAAAGATTCATATATATGCCATAATGCCGTACATATATTTTTATGGATATTTTAGATAGTAATTTTTTGATGCCAGTAAAACAAAAATTTAACTGAAAAACATTTAATAATGGGACAAATCTATAGTTAGACCTCCCCCCGTAAGGACGGTAATAAAATATTAAATTCCATGGCCATGTACAAGGTACAATAGACCGTCCATCAACTGTTCTGTTACAGTAATAGTGCAAAGTTCCCATTTTTGTAAACATTGCACTGAATGACTGAATGTGTTGAAAGGGTTTGTAGAGTTCTTATACTATCGATTCATTAAAATCTCTTCATTACCGAATCAGCTCATAACTTAAATGGCTTCTTCATCACATTCATTTTAGTACATTATCATTTAATTACAACATCAACTCGTGATTTCATGGACCTGAAATTAAAAAGTAATAAACCATTCGACGGGACAGATTTTAGCAAATTTAAATTTCTTATATTTGACAACGATTCTTGCGCGGTCATTGAACATTACTAGCAAATTCAACACATTATGGTCCCAAGAATACTATGAGATAGGCAGACGAAGTTGAAATAGATGTTGTAAATTTTCCATATAAATGTTTCGTTTAATTTAAAATGTTTAAAAAACAAAAACTATTGAAAATCTCCCAGATTGCCAGAGAGTGTCCCCCTCCAAAAAATAATGCCCGTTCAATATACCTTGACAATACCTCTCTATCGATGTATCACACGCGGATGGTTACTATTTAAAAAAAAATGTTGACCATTGACCTTTTCCCCTACATTGCCCTACAACAAAATTGACCTCCATTTGAAGATTAAGAAAAAAGGAGCGGTTCGCCCTTACTTCGCCCGTAATCTTGCAGACAGACCGACGGACATCAAGTGATTTGCATAATGAATCTACAAAACATAACAATTGATTCTGTCTGTTGTTCCGGATTTCGCATTTAAGGATACGCATACGGTTTAGTTTAAGATAAGTAAGTCGAACTTCTCAATCATCTTGCAAAATCAAGAAAAATCTGTAAATTTCCATCAGCGACTGCCATTTTATCCATCCGTCTACTACCCATTGACCTGAAGTAATGAAGTTACATTGAAAAACTTCCTCAACTTCAGTATAAATTCAAAAACTCCTTTCTGCGCTATTTACTGAAAAACAATCCAGCATTGTTTAAGCTCCAACTGTTTAATTATTGGCACATGAGGTATCTGTAATCATAAATTAGAAAAGATGTTTTAGAGGAGGATTATAGGATTTCTTGAAGAGTGGCTTGCGCATGCAGGGGGACAGCGCAATTGGCAGGATGTCAGGCAGCCAACCCACCAAATCCGGGTGAACATATCAGAAAAACGAAGAGTGGCCCAGCTCAAGTACACACCACCCCTGACCAAAATCACTTGCTGTTCTTCAAAAGACCATCACCTCTATTCATACAACTAATTTTAACTGATCCAACTCCACATAACTCATACTCCTTAGTATATAATATGATATAGATATTATCTTCCTCTGTTTCTCCGGAGAGAAATAATTTCTCAACATGTTAGTACTCTTCCAGCAAAGGCAGTCTATCGGTTAATCCTAATCTACTCTTGTTCTCTACCACAAAGAAGAACAACACTTAAAGCATAAAGGCCAGTTCAATCTGTCCCCCTTCAGACATTTAAAGCTATAGACCACCATCTCATTTTGTCACAATCTTTAATCTACATCTGAAGCCTCAACAAGTCCTCTCATCAGAACACAAGTGATTTCAAGACCCAGAGCATAAAAACTCTCCAGTTACATAGAACCTCTCTGATACTTCGATTGGCTTTCACTTACACTTAAAAGTGAAAGTCCCTCACATGAGCTGTAAGTACAAAATACAAAGTAACGAACACGTTAATTTAGTGGTGTGGAAACCTGGAACTATAGGGTGAGTTTAAAATAACTCATCCCATCGTCACACGCTGGTGGAAAAACCGTTTTCTTCCCGGTAGCAAAAATTCGGCCAAAAAAATTTCCCGATGACCATTTTTCGAATTTTAGCATTTCCAATACATTGTGATATTGTGAACAGCAAAAAAAAGGTCCTCAAAATTTTTATTTCCCGATTGCCTAAAAAATTTCCCGGTAGCATTGCTACCACGCTACCACGGTTTTTCCACCAGCGTCGTCACACCTGTTTAAATTTGCATTCATTTTGATTTTGAGGTCAGAGGGAGGTGGGAGAAGTGATAGCTTTGTTGCAAATTGGGTACTGGTGAATTCAGGTGAACGTCGAGTGAGAAGTGAAAGTACAAACATGTCGAGCAAGGAAGAAAGTCCAACGACACCCTTTTCAATTCAAAATATTCTGAGTAATAAAAGTTTCGACGGGGTTTGGACGACGATTATGTCTAGTCATCAGATGGACCAAGATAGTAGCAGTAACGGTCGTCACTCCAGACCTTCCGATTGGGACGCTGAAGCTTTAGACATGAGGATGAAGCATCAAATTAAAGGTACGGTTGAGCAAATTAATTTCATTATAATTTTGGAAAATATCGTCGTGTCTCTGTACTCTGAATGGCGATTTAAACTCATTCCATTCCACATTCAACATTCCACATTTTGCTTGCATGCCAAATGCAAAAAGCTTGATAATTGATAGGAATGTGAAATATTGAATGCAACATTACATTCAACATACCGATTCGATGGGACTGGATTATTGATTACAGAAATGTTCAAAGCCAGACCTTGATGAATTAGTTTTGTAAGTTTCTTAGTGGTTTGGTTACAGGCTATGGAATTTTAGGAATTCTAAATTCTACCTTCCAGATAATTATTGTATAACCAAGCATATCATACCTTTACATAATAAGAAACCTAAGATTTCGTACATTCCATAATTAAGCCCGATTCGTGCTACGGAATGTTCACTGTTCAAATCAAATTCTCTGCTTGAATTCCTGGATGAATTCAATTTGCGGATTTCAGATTCGAGTATCAAATTACACTAATTTCGTTACGGAATCCTAAAGATAAAGTTGTTCAATTATTATGAACAGCAGTATGTAATATCTGAAATGTCGAATGTAAGATTAAATATTTTCCACAAAGTCTGTGTCATATTGAGAAATAATTCGTCGTCAGTTGTCACCCGTGGCACTGAAAGATTATCTCGAGAGAAATTCCTTGCAGGTTAAAACTTTTGACTTGTCGAATGTCTTGTGTTTCTAATGCAATGGGGTCATAATATATTTTTCCAGATAACGAGATGAAGCCCCGAAAGAAACGATCTCGAGCTGCCTTCTCACATGCACAGGTAAGAAATAATGTTAAAGAATTCAGCATTAATTTGCTTGGAAGTTGGGTTCATTTCCCCGATTGTATGAAACTAGGAATTTTATCGCAACATACTTAAACTTGAACAGCTTATTTTCAAAAGGCTACTTTGCCTAAGCTGCCTTTTTGAATCCCTATTCCTCGACTTGTTGTATGCTTATTAGAAGCTGAGATTTAACATTGAGAACTTTTAAAGATGAGAATGTATTCTAATTCTCATGTCATCATAGAATAGGATAAATGCATATTGGGAAGGGATGGAATGATGGAATGGAGTCGACCAACCAATATTTTCGGATTTAGATAATTAGACACTATAGTATGGTCACTTTGCTTTGCAATAATTTGTAATTCCACACGATCCATGACATTGTTATTCAAATCAAGACGGTTGCAGATGGAATTTGCAAATTTCAATTTGGTGATTGTTGTTGGATATTGTTTTACAGCCACTCTTGCAGGAGAAAGAGGACTTTTAGTTTTTGCATATGAGATTATGAATATTATTATTATTTGATTCCCTAAGTCCTAACAGAATTGTAATGAAAAATGCTATCCATTAATTTTAGGTATACGAGCTGGAAAGACGATTTAGTCATCAAAGATACTTGTCCGGTCCAGAAAGAGCCGATCTTGCACAAGCTTTAAAGTTAACGGAAACACAGGTAAGAGCTATATACTATCATGTATCTCATTATGTGATTATGCTATGCGACAACATGATTTTGAAAATGAAAATTGGGATAAAAAATAGGACCCTCCATGTACTATACACGTACAACTGGAATGGAAAAATTAACATATATTCGACATCGAAGTTTCTTATAAAAATTTTGCATTTTAAGGGAGGGTTTATTTATTAGAACGAAACTACTACACTTGCACTTGTTACTATTTGTGCTATGACTCTATTCATTATGCATAGCTGTATTTTATGATTACACAAATAATTCACAATTACTGAACTATTAAATCAGTCTCTAAATCTGTCAGATGAAACTTGAAAGAAATGGGTGTTGATAAAGTCAGTCCAGTCTATTATAAAGTCCATTCAGACTTTTCTTTTAGCAGTTTACGTTTATACAAGTAGATTCTGAAGTTAGCAATTGCATAACAATTACAGTTTTTATATATATGTGTGTGCAGCATAAGACTGCACAAGTCTTCTCATAGAAATCTTAGCAAAGTTGGTTTAAATACAGTCTGGCTAAGACAGTTTACTTTCCTGATGTATTTCTCACGTCCACATAAAAGCCACTTGTGGTTGAAATGGCAATGGATTGTGTAAATCACCACTTTGCCTAGGATTTAAAGTGGCTCTGCTGCTCTGTAACTCTGACGAGGCCTGACCCTGATTTTAATGCTTCATTTCACTCTAACTATGCTTATGATATCCCATATCCTTCAAACTACTCCAGCAGTATCTCACTAGAATATCTCTGGCGGTTCATTCATGACATTTCTGCTCTATCCCTTAGGTTAAAATATGGTTCCAAAACCGAAGATACAAAACTAAACGGAAGCTCCAGCAAGACATGGCTTCCCCTTGTCAAGTTCCTCAGGCCAGGAAGGTTGCTGTAAAAATACTCATGAAAGATGATAAGGTAGGTTCTAGACTAACTTACTTCCTTGAATGTGGTAATAGAAAATTGAAATCAGTTCGCTCTTGCTATAAACGCATGCAGATAACCATTCGATTTTTTACAGTAAAAAAATATTGAGATTACTAGAAATTGATCACTTGGATCAAAACCAGTAGTAAAATAAAAGCTAAAACGATGTGCTTGAACTCTAATTCCATTAATCATTGCTATTTTAAACAGGTAGTGTACAACCGTGATGAGATCAAGCCTTACCTGAGTCCGAGTAATTTGCTATTCAATTCATTTTACTCTTACTACTGCTGGCCTTTTCACTTCAACAAGCCATATCCACCACCCCCACCGGGGCACGTGCCAGCGGATCTGCAGTAACTTAGTCGGAGGACAAAAGCGTCATTCAAATTAAAAATAAGTAAAACTCTATTCAGTAAGACGACAGACACTTCGCGTCCTTCGGCATGTAATCTAGACGAGAAACTTATATCATAAGAGTGGGGAGGCTTGAAAGTAAACCGAGTGGTGTAAGTAATACATACTTACACAGATTATGTAATAATAGGAAGTATTAATTTTCATTGGATTTTGACTTAACCTCTAACCTCCAACGCAATCAAAGCTCTCGTCTATATTAGCTCTGACATTAAGTTTCTAGTTCCCTATTTCACTTCGTTGAGTTGGAAAAGTTTGAACGATGACACTGTTTCTAGTGGGAATTTTATATTGTACACACGGCTACGAGGGGTAAACATTTTTAGGGTGAGCTGTGTAAACCAAAAAAATCAACTAAAGTCATTAAAAGCTTCTGCTTCCCTTCTTACAAGCGAACCTGATCAACTGGGCCCCTGATGCTTTTTGAGTAAAGTCATCTGTGTCAATATTTGGGTCCTATTGACATTATTGAATAGTGAGAGGTAAACAATGAGAAGTTTGTGTAATTATTCTAAGAGCATGCTTTGTCAACAGGATTATGAATGACTCCTTCAGTAGATAACTCCATAATTATCTCCCTTCACTGACATATTAAGAACATTAACACAAACGAAGGAACAGAAGTTAGAGACTTTGGTTGCTCGTTATTATCCGACGGGGTATTTTGTTTGTAGATTACCCCATATCAGTGTCCGAAGTGCCTAGATTTTGTCAGTAATGCTTGTGACAATTTTATCAATTTTTTCATCAAAACTTATCCGACTTCTCTTCATTTGCTACAACTACTAGCCCCTTTAAAATGAATTATTTTAATGTCAGTAAATTCACAAAGTCAAAGTCACAATGACAACTGACATTTAAGGATTACTTTGATACAAAAATAGGAATAAAATGGTCAGCCGTATAAATGGAACGAAAAGTCAATTTCGTTGATCTCTTGTCTAATTTAGGATCAGTTGATAGGCACCTATTGTTAGCTATTACTGCATACTGGTATGGTACACATCATGAGTTGAGCGTAGAAATAAAAGACTTCAGGAATTCCCTGTACTTATATATACCAAGTATATCCTTAGAAATTTCTGGTCAATAAATGATAATGGACGCTGTATTTTCTCACATCCCTATAGATTATGTGAGAAGTATGTACTCATTTTAGCCGTAAATTATCAGTAAGTAGCAAATACTATATCAAAATCAAATGTAATAAAAAAACATTAATATTGTTTTGGAGGATATTGATAGTCGACTTTCTAGTTGGTCTCAGGATAACAATGAAGAATGACATAATTTTAGATACACCGCCTGTTACACGGTACGATTTAAAGTACTTTAATTGGTTTGAATGATATTTAGTTTAACTAGTTTGTACATAATTGAGCAATCTTATGGTCTATGTAATCAGTTAAATAGTCCCATTATATTGAATTTAAGATATTATACAAACAAATGCCCTGTATACTTAATGTTTAGAATGATACGACTTCATTTTTAAAGAGAAATGAAATAAAGAGTGGAAGTTAAAAAATATATTTCCGGAACGGTTGTTTTAATTCAGTACTTAGCATGACGTTTTACATATTAATCGGCATATAATTTTACAGCGAAGGAAATGTTTTTTAATTGTTTTATAGCGCATTTTGATCCCACGAGAGCACTTTTGCATCACATTCTCCTCTACTCCCAATCAAACGGACTTTCCTTCTGAAAAGAAATAATTCCCGTCTAATTTAGACCATTGAGAGGTATTTTGAGGTATAGGAGGAACTCTCTTAACGGACCGGTGTACTTAACTTCCTGGGATAATGGTTGAACGGAAAGGGAAATTGATCCGCTCATGATGATGATCAATAGCTTTCAAGTGATGAGATTGAGAGAAAGAGAGAGTGAATTGAAATAGGAGCCGGGTTGATTGTGCCAGGGTTTGTACAGTCCTGTCGTGTCATTGAAGGCGACTTTCCCCCAGATTGCAGCCAAGGCCCGTGTCATTACTATCTCATGATTGCCTTCCCTTTTAAATCCACTATTATACCATCCTATCCCCGTGTGTTGTCATATCATACAATCATAGTCTGTCTCTATCCTTATATTTTTTACCGCATAATATGACCACCAATATCCTAAGATATCTCTCGTCGTTTGGAAGCATTCCAAGGTAACTAAACTTTGTGATTTTTGCTTTCTCTTAATCAGGTTGGGACTCAATAATTCTGAAAAATCTCAACGAGAAATCAAACTAATGTTTGATCAGTTTCACCATTTTTTATTTTTTGCTGGTTATCAGTATATTATTACTTTTAGGTTTCGAGAGTACCCTCTGAGTGGAATGCTATATATTTAGACAAACATGTTTGTGTTCATCGATCAACAGCGGTAGATAAATGACATTAGCAGTTATATTCTAAGAATTTTGTGGTCACCATTGAAGCGCAAAAAGCAGTGGAAATGGTAGATTTTCTTGTTCAAATTTTTCGTAATTGTTTAGTCACAACCTAGTTCGTTTACAAAATCAAAGTTCAGCTCCCTTGCTTCCTCCTCTGTTATCCTCGTAGAAAGAGCCTGAAATGTAATTTGTTTGATCCTCTTAATAAATTGAGTTTAAGGGAATAGAGCCGTATTGGATGAGATGAAAAGTGGTTTTGTTGGAGGAAAGGTGTTGAGGCGCTTGGTCGAGCAGGCGGGCGGTCGGCCGTCTCACTCCTCGTTTCAATGGATTGTGCTTTGCAGAAGGGGTGAACTTTCTCACTCTTCTCTCCTGTCCATTGTTGGGCCCGTGATGGATTTAGAGGTGTTGTTGGTACCACCTTGCACTACGTGTTTTCCTTATTAATCCATGCGGCATATCCTATTATTATTATTATTATTATTATTACCAAAACATCCCATTGAGGGTTCACTTTGATTCCCTTTCAAAACAATCACAAAGGGATTCAAGGCTCGTCCTCACATCCATCCACAACTTACACTGAATAACAAGAAGAATAGGAGTAGTAAAGGTGTGCTGAAGTGAGAACGGGCCACTAGATACACGACGACAGCCAGTGCATCTAATTTCTCCCGAGTGAAAGCTAGTAATTTGTCTAATGGATAAGAAAGCTTTAGGACCAACCAACAGCCCTAGTAATCGAGAGGAACGTAATCATATTCATAATGTGCCCATGACATCACGCATGAGATGACATTAATTCCAAACTTTATTAAAGGGAAATGGGCTATGATGGGTTGACGGTAGAAGGCCTTTCTTGGAGCAAAAGTGAAAGCCCTCTCAATTTGTAACCTAATCCATCTTGCTAATCCAGCCCAAGACGGTCGCCTCTTCGTGATTTTCCGCAATATCCTGATTATGCATTTGCAAATTCAGTTAGACGTATTGTTACCCGATATTCCTTATTCCCGAACTCCCATTATCTCCCTCCCCGTCGGTTGTGTATAATAAACTCGTCGTCTCTAGGTGGTACTTTGATGATCAAAGGGAAACTGCCAGAACAGACATATTAATATCCCGATTTGAATTTGTAGACCAAGAAGTAGGAGCTCTTTCTCTCGGTGTGGAGTCAGGCCTTTTGTACTTTTTTCGGATTGAGTCTACCCAGAATAAAACAATCCTATTATTCTTCACGTACTTAAAATTCTATTCCGCAGTCTCTCATACATAACTGCCAATAAACCATTTCCTCTCCGAGTCTACTGTCTGGATTTTGCATATCCTTCTCTGGTTGGGGTCTTTGAGAGAAGCTCTAAGTCAAAGGGAGTCGGGAAACCGAAGAAGAAGATGAAACGGTAGACGGGTTTAGTTGGACGGAAAGAAGAAGATTCCTTTATTTACTCTTGGATGGACATACTTTCCTGAGAATCGGATATAATATATATTACTTTCGTCTTTTGATCCCAAAGAGCAGTAGAAGCGATCCCCAAGGATCGAGCCATGAAAGTAGAGACCAAATTTAACTCTTACGCTGAAAAGATTTCTTGTGGTAATGTAAACAAGGCAAAGCCCACACGCATTCCCAGTTTACTCTTTAACGCCTGGCATTTGGCTAGCATAATTTTTTAGATTAGGCCGAGAGGCCGGTTAGCTTTTCATGTATCCGTAACAAAACAAGCAGGAAGGGAATGGAACCATCATAGAGAGTACAGATTTCATAGAGACGAGACGACTTTTACAGATTATTTCATCTTCTTCTCAAGAGGATTCAACCGTTCATAAGTAAGTGTTCCCGATTTCAAGAAGGGCCAGGGTGGATTTCTAGTCCGTTTTTTTCTCGACATGAAGATGAAGGAGGGCTCTTGGAGAGTACGGAAGAGGTGTATTGGTCACTGATAAATGGGCCATGACGAGGAGCAATTAGGGAAGCTGCGGAGTCGACGAGCGATAGATGAAGTTCTGAATGGGAAGAGGATGAGAGTGGATGGAAGTCAACTGGCTGCTGACATATGAATTTGTTTGAGGTTGGGAGAGCCTCTTTATTTTTATACACTCCACATCTACTTACTAACTACTTGACTACAGAGGAGGAAGCCAGGAAGAGCTGCAATGGCTTGTGTCTATGTCAACTCGATAGATTTGATTAAGGATGCAAGTCTTGTGGTCTCCCTCACTTTACATTTACAAATTACAGAGTGGAGTTTCGAAAGGGAGAGCGATTAGGAGTTGAACAACCCTCAGGCAGATCCGATTAGCTCAAGTTGAGCTAATTTTTTATTTCATCACTGGATCGTTATCTCGAATATTATTGACCCTTTCTACTGCCTACGGTTAGGACTGCTCTACTTTTTTAGGAATTTTCCAGCATTTTTTTTAAAACTTAAATGAATTGCTCGAATAAGGAATGAGAGAGAGATTTGAGGAAATGACAAGGAAATGGACAGGAATAAGCGGCACAGTCCTTTTCAAAGAGGGCTATCTATGAACACTCGACATCTTGAAATATCCCATTGTAGAGATTAAGTTTTAAAACTTTCTCCTCTCCAGTAAATTGGCATTCAAGAGAGCCGTCTTCCCAGTCCCGACTCGGAGAGAAGGAGCGGAAAAATCCAGGGTGGTTTAGTGAAATCAATAGATTTTAGGTAATCAGTTATTCAGCTCTCGAAAAGAGTTTTCAGCTCAATTTGATCCACACAATATCTGCTTGATTAGGGGGAGGAATTCGGTTAAATTCTCAGCTCCTCCACGTTCAACCTTCCTCCCGTTCCTTTTCAAAACTCCAGTTATCTCTGCCGTTGAGTTGATGTTAAAGCTTAGCCCTTCCATCCATATAATGTATAGAGAGAGGGACTCGATGGTGGAACAACTTCTGATTGTGACTTAAATAGTTCGGGTCTCTTTTTAAATCATCCTAGATCTATAGAGATGTGTATGTGTGTGTCTGTTGGGTTGAATGGAAGTTGTACATTTTAAAAGTCACTTTACTTCATTGAAAAGGAAATCAAGAGTTTTCAGAAATCATTAAAGAAGGGTGATTTTTTCAGAATTGAGGCGACTCCTTGGAAGTATTGATCTTCTTATGTAAGGCACTTCATCTCCTTGAAGCTGAAGAGTGGCACATGGTTGGGTGCTTCCAAGTTGTGTGCATTTCCATCCTACTTTCTTGAGTAGTTTTCCACCTCCTGTCATCCAATTGTCATCACAGTCCCATTACCAAACCTCTTCCACTTTTCTGAATACAAGAACCCATTGGCAGACAGAGGCCATATGAACCAAACCTTCTTCCCTACACCTCCATCATGTCACTCCAAGAACCAAGAAAGGAATCCTCCAACGCAAAAAGTAATAAAAAGCTGTAAAATCATACAGGGTGTCCCATTTTATAGGATCCTGCAATGTCGTATTTCTTTTCACTTAAAACATATACGTTTAGGATAGTTTACTAAGATTTTAAACTTTAATGCAATGCCAATATGAAACTTGAAAAAACTGGGAAATGGAAAACTGAATACAACAATAAATAAACGAACTTTATGCACAGGAATTTTTTTAGAGACCACCACAAGTATCCTAACAAGTGATTATGAGTCAATACTTTGCTGACTAATTTATAAGTTATGATAAAATCCACGCTTTTTTATGTATCGACAGCGGATTGATTACTAACAGGAAAATTATAATTGTTCTAATACTGCAGTTGATAAGATCTATTCAAAAGCATTTATCCATACTTATTGTTTTTGTAAGAATTAAACATTAAAACAACGAATATTAGCTCAAAAGTTAGTAGTATAAAGTAAGTAACGACTTTAGGAACAAAGGTTCATGTTGCCTAGCGTATATATCTGCCAGTGTTTTTAGTGTTTAAAGCTCGTGATGTGTGGAAGCAGATAATTTTAAAAACGGGCTAACAATAGTTCAAATTAAAAAGAAAATGTTTACGTAGATCCGAGGGCAACTAAACGTATCTATGTATATCTTTGAGTTCTAAAATCTCAAAACCGAAAGGGACGCTTGAGACAAGCGTTTATTTATTCAGCAAGAAATTCCTAAACACTACGTTTGACGGTCAAATGAGCTTGTCTTTTCAGACCAATAAACGGTCTAATAATGAAGTGAAAAACGACGTATGCAGACACTGAAAAGAAATAAAGTATTTTGATATTCAGTCAAGAAACTTCCCATGATTTCCTTCCATTGCCCTCTCAATAGTCTCAATGTAGCATCTTGTTAGTTCTGCTGTAATAAAGTACAACAAAACAGATAAGGACTCTGTTCACAATGTAGTAAGTTCTTACTCTGCAGTTCATCTAGCTCACCGCAATTGCACTTGTTGGAGATAAGAAATAATATGAGCCGAGACTTTTACCCTTTGAATGAACAAATTAATAAACACTAGGCCACCACAGGCCCGAGCGGGCCTTAGAAAACGTCGTCGATAAGCGATAGCAATAGTTGACTTGAATTAAAAATTCTCAGAAGCGTGTACCAAATCACTATCACCCAGCCAGAGACCAACAGCTACCTCGCTGTTTTTCTGTAGACTTAATTTGTAAACGTATTAACTGATGATTGAATGTTGAATGTGTTCTGATCACCCCATAAATGATCACGGTTATCCATCCATTTTTAATAATAACCAACAATCCTCTTTGACCGAACCTAATAATAAATCGAGGTGTTTGTCCTCGAAACGATGTCACTCGTAAGTTGTAAGTATTACACAATAATGTCGAAGATTTGACCTTTTCAAGGCCATAATTCAGGAGGCCAATATTTGACAATTCCAAAACAGCTGTTTTTAAATTACATTTCTAACATGCATAGCCAAAGATATTCTCGAGGCGTTCCTCCTCTCAATTGATATGTCCCACGATATTTAAAAAAAATCTACCGTATTGACGGTTATTAAGGTCAGGGGCCAAAATTTATAAATTTTAAAATGACCACAGAATTTCTCTGCAGAAGTAGTTGCAAATCGATGTCACACAATAGTTTCGAAAATTCGACCTTTTTTGACCGTTATTGAGGTCAGGAACCAAAATTTCGAAATTCCAAGATAGCCAAAGTATTTTTTTTTTCAAAGTACAACGGTGTAAATAGATGTCGCACGACCGTTTACGTACAATATTAGGTTAGGTCAGCCCAGGTCACAGGTCATTTAATTTCGCAACGTCATTAAGCCTACGCCAGTTCAAAATTTTTTAAAGAATTTTTTGCTATTTCAGTTTTTCGATAGGTTGACTCACTAAAAAACGTATAGCTGGAACATCAGTTACAAACAAATAAACAAATGGCCAATTTTATGTATATGGATAGGCGTAAGCCCAGTAAAAACCGGGATTCTATGTGTTGGGTCAAAATTGTTAACCGTACTTCATTCCTGCACCTTCAATATCAACGTTTCAAGGATTTTTAACGGCATAATTCTGGCCCACCACTTAGAATCCCGGTTTTTTACCGGGCTTACGTCTAGTACAATTGACCTTCTTGTCAGTTTTTAAGGTCAAGGAGTCAAAATTTTGAAATTTTAACACAACCGAAGGCTTTCTCGGCGGAAGGAGATGTAAATTGATATGTCACACGATGATTTCAAAATGTTGACTACTTTGACCGTTTCAAGGTCAAAGGATCAAAATTTTGAAATTCCGACATAGCCAAAGTATTTCTCGCTTGGCGACGGTTTAAATCGGTGCCTCACATTACCGCTTTGAGAAATAAAAATTAAAAAGTCACGTTAGCCCAGGTCACAGGTCACGAATTTTCAAAATTTCGAGATGGCCAGGCCCCTTCCTAATTTTTTTGTGAATTTTTGGCCGTTTCAGTTTTTTGATAGATTAACCAAGTCAAAAACGTATAGACGCATCACTTACTTACATACATACATACATACATACAAATGGCCGGAATTATGTATATGGATAACTTACAACTTTAAAGCATTGTATCGTATATCTGTTATAAGCAATAATAATACAAGAATATAACTGACATTATTATCTCATTGCATTATGTGATATGAATAAGTTGAAAATTATGCTGCATGATTTACAACTCTTCTCTGTTAGAGACTGCAGGTGGAGTTTAAACTGACCATAAAACTGCATCTAGATTCGTTTTTGAGCTGAGCCTAAATAACCGGGTAGAAAATACGACCCAATCACCAGTAAGGGATTAAAAATAAAGAATAAGATAAGATAGGCATTTGTTTTGTATAAGATTTCTGGAAGAGTCCAATCGGCTGGAAAAAGGTATCGGTCAGCTAGCTGTTGTCCATTAGAATGGAGTAGCATCGGTTCAAGTATGGATTTAAAACGGGTACTTCATGTGCAACCAGATCGGCCTAGTGGTTTAGTAGTCGGCTCTTTGAGAGTTTGGCGAACAGCTCTGGTTCGAATCCTGGTCGGGTCGTCGATGATTGCACACTAGACTTCGAAAATCAAGACCTTCTTTGTTTGTTTCTGGCAGATTCGTTCTGTAATCTTTGCTATGTGCAACCAAAGCATGTTCAATCTGAATGGGCAGGTGTTTAGATTGCTCCGGCAGTCGAACATGGCATCAAACCCAATACGTGATCATACGAATGTCTGAGACGAACCCAATAATTTTTTTTGCATATTTTGCATTTTCTAAAATAATGGAGCAATCGTTTTGTCTATCGAATTTCGAAATACTAGAGCTGTTTCATATAAATGTTCTTCAATATTTTGTAAAATAAATTCTCCCAGAGGGTGTGCCTGATTTTGAAATTATAAGTCATTGAATACCCTGAGTATTTATAGCTCTAGTAAAATTGTTAAGGAACTTTCAACTTTAGTGTCACTGAAATTTGTAGTAATTATAGTAATGAAGGTAAAAATACGAAAGCATCTTTATGAGTTAGCTTTTTAACAGCAAAAATTCAAGATGCGTTTTTTAGTTAGACTAGTTACAAACTGAATTTTGTGTCAAGTTGCAATTAATAGTTTAGATTAGCTGACACTTTTAAACCCTATTTAGAACAACTACGAAAATTCGATATTTCTCCATTCCAGCGGGATTCAAGGTTCATTGGATTCCTTCTTTATTCCGATAAATGTCTCTTGTCGGATTTACTTGAAAACAGATTATGCAAGGAAATTTTTGTCCAAATCGAATAGATGGAAGGGTTTACGTTTGAGGGCACTTTGTCTGTATTTTTTCAATCTTCAGATTTAAAACCATCGTAAGATTCGTAAGCACGTAAAGCACATTTCCGTAGGAGGCTCAAATTTTAGAAACGATCTACCTATATGTTTTATATGATTACATTATGCAAAATAACAGACTAGCATTTTGCATATGGAGACACGACGCTCTAAGATAACCACGACACGGGTGTTTAATATGGGAAATATACAATCTGGCTCGGGCTATGTGAAGTTTAGCTAGCTTTTAATGTTGAGTTCTTATAAGTGAAAGGAAGAGAGTTAGGAGAGGAGGTTTTGAAAGTAAAAGGCCTATACATTTATTAGATGATAGGAATATAAATGATAATTTGAGTTGAAGTAGGATGAGTTGATGATGACACAGATGATATGTAGGTGGAGAAGTGGGTATTTACACACGTGGCCTTTGATGAGCCACTTCCTTCACTTGACTTCATCTTCCTCCGTTTTAAATCCCACTTCTGTTTTCTCATCTTCTGCTTTTCTAATTCAATATTCTCTGTTTGTTTGTTGGACTGTCTCCATTTACAGCTCCCTTCCTTTTCAAATCGTTTTTCTATCTCTACTTTTCTCAAATTTTTACTTTTCTCAATTTAAACTCTAATGGTTTTTGAATTACACTTGCTGTATGCAATGGAATAAGTCCCTCTGAAATTAGTATCCCGTAGTTCATAGGGTAGCGGAAATAACCATTATTAAGTTTTCCACATATATAAAAGTTATCATAATTAAACATATTGAATCCAAAAATTTAGAATGATAAAACGGAGAATAAACCGAGATGAAACCGATATTTCGGTTTCCTTGAGTTAATTCTGGCAAGTTTGGATAAGAAACTTCCAGTAAAAAGTAGAAAGAGTTCATTTCGTAATAAGAAATAAAAAATAGGTGTGTTTAATTAATCAAAGTAGAAAAAATAGCATTAAAAAAAACCTATTCTCATCTGCGCTTGGATTAGTGGATTAGACTGATGAGACATTTGAAAAAATACAGCCTCGTTACAATGATAAAAAAATGCTCATACTGTAATAGATTACAATACAAAATAATAATATTATAAAATCGCCAATTACTCAATTTGCTGTTCTATCATTCATGCATGACCTTATGACTCTTTAAGATATGATTTAATCCGATAAAACAAATAAATTTCAATTACTTGTGATTATTTGGAAATTTTCTTAAAAAACAGAGTTATCAGAATGGGTTAGGCTCGTTATGAATCAAAACCCTGGATTTCATCTGTTCTAAATTGGCTGCTCTAATTCATATTGTTTGAGATGAGAGGTACCGAAATCCCAATACTAAATCGATACTAGTCACGGCAACTAAATTCCATCATCACATAAGACATTTTTTAAAGAGGAGCCGGAGTTTGGTAACGTTTGTTACTAGAGCCTTCTGTGGGAGTTCTAACAACATAAACGGGGTATGAAAATGTAGTTGTGATTCCTGCTAAAGGAGGCCTGTACCCGTTGAAACTGAGGAAAGTCGCTTCCAGAATTCGTAGCTACTTTCTGTTCCTTGTCGCATCCGTCGCTTCGTATAACAGTTGAAAAGGTTTTGAAAAGAATCTAACTTCCTGTAACAGATGGGAGCAAGTTACCCTGAATCAGGAATCGGGAGAGTTTCGAAGCCCTATCTTTGTTGAAGTGATCTTTAAAATCGAGGCCCTATTCCAGTTTCAATAAGCTCTGACTTCTTGATTATCCTTGTTTAAACTTCCAGATTCATGCGTCATTTAAATTAAATGCCATTCTACTAATATCGTTAGTTATGCTAATTACCTGATTGGTTTCAAATGTATACCATTGTTTGATGATGTCTTCAAACTTCAAATTTAATAGTCACGAGGTTTTGTTAATTCAAAGCTTTATTTAAACCAATTTCAAGAAATACCAAATTTGGCATATCATGCAGACTATTGACTATTCATTTATATTGTTATGGGCTGATAAATAGATAAAATTGTTCCCTGAATGAACCGTATATAGTAAGTGACCCATGCAGGTTGGTTGTTAAACAACAGAGTTAGAAGCAGGAAATTGTTATACAGAAAAGTTTTAGTATTTATTAGGAGCTTCTAATTTAAATGGGTACTATTTTCAAGCATGTTATTTAAAAGAATTACTATTATTTCTTTTTGACAGCAGCAGGAATGGCTAAATATGGTTAATTCAAGTTCGATAATTTGATTTACTAAAGTAAATATGTTAAAACATAGTCAATACAAAAAGTTCCCTTGTTTCTAAAGATAGATTTAAAAGATTTTTAAACCAACCGTCAACGACTAAACAAATAAAATGGTCTTTGATTTTATGCTCCGTAATTGTATTTCTTTCAAATCTAGAACAATTTTTTTAGTATAATTCATAGACCCTACAAAGATTTACATTTTTATGGATAAAAATTCTATAACTAAAAAATTTCATCAAAGTAAAAAGCAAGCAATCCGACTGAAATTGATGGCTTATTCAGTAAAACAGATGCTATTTGATGTCGGAGAAATTGTGGCATAACTTCCAAGTTCCAATTACACATTAAATTGATGAAGACACGAGGTTGAGTTGAACAATCTTCTTGGTCACTTCTTTAAGTTCTGTTCCTAATTCTTAAATATTTGATATTGAGCCGGCTCCTTTTTACCAATACTGACGATCTCATGCGGTTTCGGTTGTAGGTAAAATTTACCATCACTTTCATCCCGACAAAACGAATCTTCTGTCTGTGGCCAGTATTCTAATAAAGATATTTCTCAGGCTTGATGTCACGTTCCGATTTGATTGCTTATCCTGATGGGAGCTCCTGTTTTTGTTTAGACTCAATCCATTAAATCCAATATCAAATAGAGCCATTCCAATACCAAATAGATTGATTTGTAATACTGGATTTCCCTTATGAAAACACAAAAACAAAGCCATGTAAAAGAGAAATACGTAAAGAGAAATAAAAAACCTATTGTTCGCGGGTAGGAAGAATGACTTCATTAATATTGAGGTTAATTGATTAACCCAAATTAGTCGGATTGAATGTCTCGATTTTCTTTCCGAAATAGTTCATACATACCGTACCTACAAACAATTGAGTCGAACAATGTAACATTTAATAGATCCAGAAAAGGCAGGACTTTAACGACATATTTTAGCTCCCTTTCGCACAATCCTTGCTAAAAAAAACACTCCTCCGTAGTTAAATTAAATACATGAACAATTTAAGTAGCTAACATTTCCCTACGTGGTTAATGTGAGTGTCGGAGATTCCTATAAACTGACGGTGGTCCTTAGCCTACGAGAAGGCAATAAAAAATGCCAAGGTGGCAGAAATGACTTGATTGTTACTTGAAAGTGTCATTAGAGAGATTATGATGTAAAGTTAGGGTGTCACTGATGATATGAATGTTGACGTTGATGAGGTTTTCATGTATGTGTGTGGCATATTTTATGGCCTAATGACTTCTTCGGCTACGTTTTATATCCTCTCATGCTCCGGCTCATTGTTCATCATTTATTAGCCAATGTTGGAGTTCCTCTTTATGTCTCATTACTGTTTTATGTACGGACTTCAAATTTTGACAAGTACCAGTACCAGGAGTACACTGACTGCCACTAGCAAATAATTACAATGTTTCCCTCTCCTTATTGTCGTACCTGAAATATTCTACTCCCTCCCAGCCGAAAAATAATACATCTTCATTCCGTTTTGCCAAGTTCAATAAGGGAATCGGAGCTAAGAAGCTGCCAAGTTAGTCAGGTACCTACTTCAAAGCTTGGATAATTAATTGAAAATGATTACATTTTAATTCCCTCTCGACTAGTTCTAAATCTTATACCAATCTAGTCATTGTAGTGAGTGGTTCTCGTGTCGTTTCACATCGTCTTATATGCATTTATTAAGAGAAGCTCCTTGATTATTGTGAAGGATGAAGTATGGAGATGAAGATGTAAAAAATAGTAAAAAATAGGACTCTGCTCCCTCTTCTCGAAGTAGAAGGGCCGTTGTGGTTCGTCTAATGATGAAAGATCCCCATAGTCATTTCTCCTTGATTTATTTGCTGCTGGTTTAAGGAGGTAGGATAGGACGGGGTAATTTGTTGCAGAAAAAGAGAAAGAAATGAGTTATAAAGTTACTCAATCTTTTGTAAAATAATACATCCTCGTCGTCGACTCTGTTCTTGTGGCCTGCACAATTACATCCCTACTTTCCTTCCTTTGATGCTTTTTGTGCAAGAGTGTAAGGAGTTCCCTTTCAAGTCATTTACTCCTGCTTTTTGATACACTTTGTTCGGAGGTAGTGGAAGGTTCAATTGAGTCAAAGCGAGTCGAAATGGTTACTGATCATCCTACAACTTACATCTTATCAAAAGGGGATAAGAAAGGCGGCTTCTCCTTGATCACTCAACTGTTGTAGAGTCTTTGTTTTTCCCTTAAAATTTACTTACTCCACCAAAATTACCATTAGTAAAGTAAAGGAGCCAAGCTAAACAAACTCGAGTCTGGTTACGTTTTTTGTTCCAATCTTTTACGGGATACGAAAATTGGTCATCTCGTATTATCATCAACATCTAGGTATCGTTGTTGGGTCTGTGGGATGAAAAGCAAAGATTTCTGACGATGATGATGATGATGATGAGCATAATACGAGAACCTGTCTTGGAACAAACTCTCACAACTTCATGACATAATACATTTGACACGTAAACAAAGTTCGAGGGAAGTACCCATACTATTATTATTATTGATGCGTTGTTGATCTACCATTACCCGCCTGTATCTTACATCCACCGAGACCTTGCTCTTATTATTCTCACACAAAGTTAGCTCCAGATTAGCCTCTTAGACCTCGTGGATGAGGAGATGGTGATAGGCAACTAACTTAAACTATGCAGGTACTTGATTCTTCCCAAGTCAATATAGTTAGGGGACGTGATGATGTCAAAATTAGCTGAGTTGTCTTAAGATTCGTTCCATCCAGCTTGTACAAACAGGGATCTTTATAGAGGAGTGGGCAAATGAGGATTATAGATGGATGATCATCTTTGACGAGGAGTTTGTTTTTCGAATTTCCGAGCATTGTATTAAATCTCTCGTTCCCAAAGGTGGATTTTGGAAAACAAACAACTGAGATTCTGCTGGAGCTCCGACTAAGATACCGAGAATAATCGTTTTCGGTGAGGGAAATGATACGAGGGAGTGGATTTTTATTTTGCAAGTCATAGCGAGCTCTATTATCACGCTCTCAACGCACAATAAAATCCGTAATCGTTTTTCCCAAGAACAACAAATAATACTTCTCCCGGCCTTCCGTTCAACTCCCAAGTCTCATTTATTCTTCTCATTTTTCCATTCACCGTTCAAGGCTCATTACTAGTACTCTTCCTAACTGATAAAGCTAAGAAAAGCAATTTACGTATCATGGCTAAGAAGGAGTCTCTGTTTGTTCTAACTTCGTGGAGAGCCATGATCGGCTTCTGCAAAAAGATGAGCTTGAAGAGGAAGATGAAAAGATTGAGTAAAAGGTGATGCGGGCAGAAACAATGGGCCCATTGAATCGAGTGTATAGCACATTTTGAGGAACAATGGATGACAACAATGGAAAACATACACCAGCCAGCCAACCACACACACCGGATATTAATTTTAGCTGAGAAAATAATTAACCTGTCTATACATTATTGTTCCCCATCTAGATCTACCTACCTACCACACAGGAAAGTGGATGATAAAAAACATCAACAAAACTACCCTGTTCGAAAAAGCAATCAAGGGGCCCATCAAACTTAATCATAGTTGGGCAGAGCCGAACATAGATTCGGGTTATTTGGAGCAGAGAGCCTCTACGCTGACAGTTTTGTGTCAGTCAGGGCTAGTAATAAGTCCTAAGAAAAATTCTAGTCAGCCAACTATCACTTGCACACAACTGTTATCTGATCAGGATTTTGATACTACGTGTACATCTATGCACATCGTAACTTGTAATCCTTCAACATCTTCTCAAGGAAGGGATCTGGTTTTGAGACAAGCCAAAAATAATTTTAATAGCCTCGGTACGTATAATGAACCCCACTATTAGACCCCAAGAAGATCTGTTTTACTTTTACCGCATTGATGTTTCTGATACTTTATGTATTTCATTTGACGGTCGATTAAGCTTCTCCCCTCATAAATCAGGGGAATTAGTCTTATATCAGGTTTTCATTTAGCATCTGCTTGTTTTATTGTCACCGACAAATCAAGAGCTTCCAAGATTGAAATCTTTCATTTTTTATCGGGATTTGAGATGGTTAGTTGTGGGATAAACAGACTAATTCCCATGACGGAGTAATGTTTAATAATAAATAAAATATGACATTTTGAACTCGTCTGGGAACTGGGAAGCGGAATTGATGATGTTTAGCGTCTAGTATTTAAATGCAAATATGCAATTAAATTAATTAAGTAATCTATTTTGGATAGTATCTGCAAAAAATCAAATATGTTGTATCTGCCAACGATGGCAATAATATTTATTAGAGAATTTCAAATGTTCAACTCCAATTTAATGGTGATAAATTAATATTAATTAATTATGAAGTTATGAAGACAGGTAAAAGTTCCATATAAATTATATCAGCACTACTTAACTAGCTTTCTCAGAAACTTAAAAAAATTAGACCTGTGGATTAGACGAGACTGAAACCAACTTTGTTTATATAGAAGTGGTTATAAATTTTTATCGTTAACGTTTTGATATTAGCCTAAAATAATTCACAAAAGTTATAATGTTAATACACAAGAGTTTAAAATTTTAAGACAGAATATTATTGATAAATGGCATATTGGCATTGATAAAGTGCATTTATATTTAGTCAATCGGAGTTAATTTGCCTTTTCTTAATATCCGATGACCAAGTGTTTTTATAATGCAGAATGACACAGATCTTAAATAAATATCATGTATCAGTCCCCACTGTCCCCAATCATCCCTTACAAATCCGATAAAACTAGGCGCCCTCCTGTCCTGAATGAATGCACATAATAGCACGATACAAAAAACAAACGGTACATATACGGTGGGTACCTACAAGAATTACAGCATTTACATAAATACCTCTAATTGCTCAAGACAAATACATTCAAAATGGATAATAAAATCCGGGACAAAAATAGTCACAATCCCTTGTGCCGTACGTGAAGACAGATAAGAGTTTAACAATTATTGACTTTAAGTGGTTAAAAGATGGTGAAGTCGTTAGAATTTTATAGTCCAAGTATTACTATTATTTTTATTATTATTATTGTGGTCAGGTTTTTCTTAGAATATCCGCGAAAAGAAGCTGTAAGCGGTCTCTTTGAAGAAGAGCGATGGTAAATTTGACACGTATCTTGTCTAATTTGTTACATTGTTGTCTTGTTACTATGTGTTTTGAAAGGAGTGGGTTCTTCTGCGGGGTTGTTGAGGTAACCGGCTTTGATACCTCTTCCACCGCCTTTCTCTCTCCTTGTATACATTTCAGCATTTCAGGGATGATCTAGGATCTTCAGGATCCGTGTTAAAGTCCTCGAGAGGAGGGGAAAGGGAAGGGGGAATCTAACACTCTGCTTAAAGCATTGTCCAGCTCAGAATCTTAACTAATAATGCTCATAGAGAGAGGGATTCCGAGACGATATTATGTTCTTCAGATGAGCTAATAGCTAATGGGCCTTTATTTTCCAGCTTGACTCATCCTTCTGTCGGTCTCCAACCCTTTCTCTGTGTGTACAACACTTATATAATATAGATACATGTAACTTTACATGGGTACACAACCCCTTGATTTAAAGTTGACCAGGAGAGAGAGATGATGGGAAAATATTGAAATCTTTTCATGGGATAGAGACGTGGTTGTTGTCGATGTTATAGGGGTTGTCATGAATTAGGACAAGTTATGTTAGATCATGTTATAGCTAGTAGTGCAACGTGTACGAGTCCAGACCTCATTCCTGTCGGCATTATTTGTTGGACCATATAAGGGCAGAGTCGGCCCTTTGTTCCCCCCTTTAGTCTATTGGATTATATCATGATTCTATCACTATCCTGACTTAACGACGTCATTTTTAACACTTTTAAGAAGCCCAATTGATGTACCCCTACTTAACCATTGGCTAGTTACTTGGGAGGTCGTCAAGTCGCTGCGCTAACAGTAATTAGCACCTCACCTCATGTTTGAGCCGAAGTTCATCTTCCTCTGTATATAAAGCCTTGTCATCCACGAGTGTAAATGTCCATTCATGTCCATTTATACCCAACCCACATACTCCCTTTTTGCTATTGTCGTTAGGAGTTGCTCTTGATCATTCATTTCTAAATAAGGACTTCTCTTTTGAACTTTGCAATTAGTCCAATGCAATGGGTCATTCATCTATAGACCTTCGAGGAGTTAATCATTTTCAAGACAATGCTAGCAGAGGATTTATCTGCAATTGTGTATCTGAATTAAAAATTGTTGAAAAAATTTCACAATAATATTTGAAGTCGGTGAAAAGATGGCAGGATGACAAGGCCAGGCCAAGGAAAGGAAATTTTAACTAAAAATTGTATTGCCTCAAAAATTGATTGTAAATCAAACCAACTAAAATGAATATATGTATATTTGACGTCGTGTATCGGTGAAAAAATCGGAGAAGCTGGAAATATTAGCTAGGAAATTTAATTTCGACTGGCACAATCTATTGCACAAATTAAAACTTTATTATTTATAGTTAGAATGCATCATGGATCAAGGTGGGTCTCATCCAGATGATAATTAACATTTGTGTCATTAATGACAGTAATTATTCACAATTACGCACAAATAATTTATCCCCTAATATTCGTAAAATTTATGTTCAATTCTTGAAAGACTATTATATTAAGCACATCCAACATCTCCTCCTTTATAACTTTATGCTTGATGTATCAATGTTAATTATTCAATATTTTAGGGTTTCCTTCCTTCTAAATTGAAAACGAATGAATAGCCACGGGAATTTTAACATCGTTCGTGTATTGCATAGCTGTCAAATCGGGATAATAAAGTTACAACGCTGGCCGGGCATTTCATGTTCGAAGGTGGTATCATAGGGCACTTAATCAAAGATATCAACAGAGTAAAATATCAACGACTCTATGAATCGAAATCTTGAATAGCTCATTGGATTAATTTCCCTTCTCCATTCCACCCTCAAGTTTGTTAGTAACGGCGGGGGTAGGTCGGCAAGATTTTTTTTTATTTCTCTCTAATGATTTATGAACAATGAAATTTTACTTTGTTGCCCATCATTACAACTAAATAACTTCTTTATGCCCGTTCATTTCACAAGAGACTAGGTTCATGAAACAATAAAATCAGTCAGAGCTTATAAAATTCCCATTTTTTACACGAGGCTTGATAATACAAATCTCAGGATATGATTAGACAAATTAGGAAAGACTAAAATAATGCAAGCCTCAGAAAACACAGCGGCGTTCCATCCTTTAGTTAAAATAAAATTATTTCCACTATATGTTTACGACGTAAAAAATGAGTTCTTCTACTTATTGTAACGATAAAACCGTTAGTAAATATGGCTACCATTATATTTTAACTGCACTAACCATCTCAAAATTTTACACCATCAAATTAATTAAGCCATTGATTCCAACCTCATCTCGAATAACACTCATCTTCGAACATAACTTTTTATGGGAGCAGCTTTGGAAGTTGGAATAATGGAAGCGTTGCAAACTTCTGTTCCAAGGTATTATTTTTACGAGGGTAATGACGAATTCATAATAACTTTTAACGTTTGCTAAAACTGATAATTCCTAATAGGGATAGAAAAATGTGTAAAAAAATTCCGATGCTGATGATGGCAGGCTGAGTTGGTTCGGCTCAAGTAATCTTAATACGAATTAGAGTATAGGATAAAAGCTAGGAGAAAAATGGAGATAAAGGGAGCGGAGAAGCGAAAAGGAAGCTCACCTGGAGAGATGTATAAAGTTAACGACATGACATAATGGTAATAACAACAATAACGTGTGAGTTTAAAGAGGAAGATGGAAAAGAAATAGAATAAGAGATGACGGGTTGAGGCGGCTCAGACAAAAGGCCTATTCAATTCAAAGGCGAGAAATTAAACGGAGATCTGAGCCTTCATCTCTATCTGAATATTTTCAGTTTTTAGCCCAGCTCTGCCCAACCGAACCTGCCGTAGTAGATCCAGTTCAAGATGAAAGGAAAGTCATACAGGAAAGCAAAATGTTTTCTCATAAAAATGATTGCCTCCCCCTATTAGTTTGTAGTTCTGTTAGAATAATACTTCTCTTTTAAATTACATCGTAATCGTAAAATAAAAAGCACTCACTTGAACTAAATGCTGGCAATAAATTAACGATCGGGTAAATTAACTCAATCAATGGTGTAAAATGGCCCTCCCTTCCATTACATTTAAAGAACAGGGTAGAGTCGTATTAATTTTTGTTTGTTAGTCGGACACTTATTGGCATGCTTTTTAGAAGACAAATCTGTGGGACAACGTACACAGAATATGAAAATAAATAACCTACTTGATTTGGTTATGAAATCCTTCAAGTCATCCATCATTTAATGAACAATATTTTGCTGCTAAATTAATCATAATATAAATCAAAGTGATGTTAAAGATGTACTATAAAACAGTTGTAGAGCTTTACTCCCTGATGATAGCAGTAGTAAAAAAAAATAGAGAAATAATAAATTAAAATCACAATGTTTTTCTGCAATAAGGATTGTAATTTGTATGTATATTTTATAGACTGATCACGATTTGTCGAGGTTAGTCTCAGCCTCTAGTAAATACTTCGTTTGCTGCATTGGCGGGGTAGAAAATGAAGTTAATTAGTGAATCAAACGGAAATGACTTGCTTTTTATTTCATTACAATTAGGAAAAGAAAAGGGAGTTGGGGATGATTTTGGCTGGCAAAATAAGTGACTTATTTTTCACTGTGGTTTTTAGCATACAAACCCAAATTAAGCCGTCAACTGACTGCATTGAATTTTATTTTGAAGAGGATCAGTATGGGATCTCTGGTCTCCCATGACCTCGTCTATTCAAAATTTAGCTCGGTTCGCTGCTCTTTGAGCCATCTCTTTCGAGATCTGTCTCCAATGGATTCCCATTGACCCGGACAAAATCAGAGAGTTACGAAAGAAGGGAGTGACTTTACCGACAGAATTACAAATCCTAATTGTCCTTTTCAACGCTTTCAGGTTTTATGAACTGAGCGTATTATGGACCAAACTGTAAATTGAATTGAAGTGTGAGACGGAGGGTCCCTCTCATTCATTCCATTTCTCTCTTTGATCCTTTAGAGTGAATTGACGATAGGTTAATTACCATGCATTTTGTACCCGGATTTGACTCGGTACCATTTCAAAATCCCTTTTCAAATATCATTCCAAAGAACTGGTTTATTTGGCTACTGGCAGGACTTATTTCATCGGTCACCAGACATAATTACTAGAAATTGAACGTGTTAAAAAGTCTGGATATTTAGGTGTTTCTAGCTGTTTTTGGCAGTGATTAGAAGTGAAATCTAGAATTTCGCAAATTAGTGATATTTCTTCATTCCTACTGAGGAGTCTTTTATTAAAATCTATAATTACAAGCCCGATTGATCGGAATCCGTCAAAAGATAAGGAATCTCTGAAATTCTGATACAACGAGAGGAATAAACAAAGCCACGGTTGGATATCTATAAGCTGTGTGAGTGAAAACTGTCGGATGAAAATGGATGATTCCATCCAAAAGCCGCTAATTTGTAGCGAGATTTATTATGATGATTGCTTGCCAACAGAGTGAGCAGACTAATCAGAAATATGTTGTAGGTTACATAACGATCGAGGCTCATTTTACAATATAATATTATGATTTAGTCCTCGTTTGATGAGCATGCAGAAGGGATGCGGATGGAAACAAGGGGTTGTTAAGCGTTGACTGCTTCATTGCGATACCATTTAATATACCTTTCCGGCTTAACTTGGTCTCATTATCATTGGATTTTTATTTCATAAGTTAGAATTTCCTCAGGATATATAATTGCCATCGCGGCTCATTCTCAGTTAAACGTTGTAATGGGGAATGGAGATCTCTTCTACGAAATTATTGCATCCTCTGCTAAAAAGCTCCCATTAATCAGTCACTATGAACACATTTCACATTGTGATGGCTGGGGCGGCGGTAATGATAACGTTAAAATCGGAGGCAAATAGGTACAAAATCATTGTATAAATGCCGGGCCAGCAGAAGCCTTATTAAACTTTTATTTTGCATTTACGGTCCCAACTTTGACAGCTCATTAAAGGATGAAGCTAACCAATTGAAACTTGAAAGATAACGAGAAGGGATAAAAATATGGCTTTCTTAATTCCACCGAATGGCGAAAGAAAACCAGGAGCAGGAATTCTACAACTCTTCCGACAGTTATGCCATGCTAACTTATCCTGTACAATTAAATTCGAATCCCTGGTTAGTTGTTTTAAATTCAAAACTCGAGAGCCTTTCTCGATGACCTCGTTCTATCCGATTTCAACTCAATCAGACGCTCTAATCCGAGCGTAACATGCCGATATGACAAGGAGAGAGACAGATTGAAATATCCAAAAACCAGCTCCTGTCTTGTTATACACCTTGTGCCATCGTAATATGGTTGTAGGCAAAATAATGAAGGAAATAAACAATCACTAATTGTTCCTTTTTTATTTCCAACCAGACTTTCAACCCTTTGATCTCTTTAATTTATTTCGATTTATTTGAAATTGTATAAATGATTTCAATGCAATACTACATATAAATCACTCGTAAAAAAAATCCTTAGCACTTTATTTATATTTATTTATGCTTCCTATGGATGTATATGCACTCTAGTTTATTATTTCTTTGTCGCTGTAGACAATATCTTGTCATGTCCGAAACTCGACTGACTTCCCAGCTTTTCTCAGAAAAAAATTCCAGGCTCAAAGGTATCTCTTTTTACAATTTACTACGAAGTAACTACGAAAGATCCCGTGATCTCATCAGTTATCATGTAATAATAATATTCTCCTCATCAAATGATATAATTTCAAGTCGGGAGATGAAAGGGATTTAGAATGGCTCCTTCGTTCCACCTTAAACCTCTGCATGACAAGACCAAGTTACAAAGGGATAATAATTTTATATATTATTGGTTTAACAGCTTAGGGCCACACACCAGAAAATTGGTCTAAATTTCATTTCCTCTTGACTTTAAAAGTGCTATGGAACATGGACTCAGGATACCAGAATAGCACATTTCATAGACGAGGAGCAGAAGGTAATGCACAATGATACTAACTAATAACTGTCTATCCAACAATCCTTTTACAGCCTCTTTGACCATTGTATTTGCTGCTGTATCAAATATCAAAACATCCCTAGCGATGTAATTCCATCACATGGCTCCTCCTATACAAATTGTAATAATAATAATGTCTATCCGAACAAAAGTGAGGAGTAGAACACAACAATAAGGTTGGATTCACAAAAGCAAGAAACAACATCATAATAATAAAAGTATCACAAAGCGCCAGTATTATCTTCTCCGCTCAACCCAGCCGTCATAATTTTTTATCATTCCGACTGTAAAAATTGAATTTATATGGAGAATCTCGTTCCAACAAATTGTTAACTCCACTACTACCTCTGCACTGCTACTTCATAGAACAGGAACTCGTATTTTTTACATTCGGAATAATAGTGAAAGGAAGACAATCATGATGTATATTTTGACTCCCAAGCAAATAACACGGCATCGGCATCGTTGGTCCATCTCCCTCTAATAGCCACCAAATATACAAGTGCACATGGTATATTTAAACACCTTGCTAGTATTTATATGCCTATACCCAGAGCTGGGAATCGAATGAGCTAAATATATCGCTAATAGGTATGTACGTACGTACATGTGTATAACATCTTTGGGAGATAAATGATAAAAAACACAACCTGTTAAACATGCTTCCACTACTGGGCTTATTCCGACAGATCCTCTTCCGAATAATAATAATAATAATAATGTATGTTGTTATGAGGATATCAGGGATCGAGATGATGATAAGTCGGCAAGATAGGAATAGAAGAAGATAGGATTTACTCAATTGTAGCTCTTCTATTATTAGTCCGCACCGCTTCCCACCTTTCTAATCCTGCCGTTTCACAACCATATCCCTCATTATCATCAGGAATTCTCATGGAAGTTCAACAATCCTTATTTTGTTGGGGTAAAAAGTATGCTAAATTATAAGATATTCATGTACATTGTAAGTGCTACTACTGCCAGAACTGCCCTTCTGCTGTTGCTGTCTCTGCGTTTAGGGTGAAAATAAGTAGTAAATGAGTTTATGACACGAAGTCCCTCCGATTATTACGTAGTCGGAGCAATTGTTGGCTGCAGGAGAGAAGGTGTGTTAAAAATAGTGGAAATAGGCGAGAGGGAGGCTGGGATAATGAAGGTGTCACATTGAATAAGGATCCGTTATCGTATGACATGCCTCCAGGTATTTGTGTGTGTGTACAATACAGGGATAACACGTGTCATACAACTGTCATGTCATGTCCCTTTAACATCCTCTACAATAAATGTCTTCATGTCCTTTTCCTCGCCATTTCACTTTCCGTTCGAGGAAGGAGTCCATTTTTTATCCGCCTTTACCGCCCCGTCACAATATGTCGGCAGAATCTTGCTAAAAAATGCAATTAGAAAAGTTGTTAATTTGTTACTCGCCGTACTTCTCAAAATAGAGCCCTTGAGGGTGATTAGTTGTCTAAAAAATATATGGGGATCTATTCCGGGGTGGTTTTAATAAGAGTCAAAAGACTGACCATTACATTTTGTAAATCAATTTTGTTATGTTTATGTTTATTTTTTTTGGGATCTCTTTTCAAAATTTACTGTTTGTATGTGAAATGTGGATATAGATTTAAGAAATCAGCGGACTGCAAAACAAACAGGAAGGCCCGCCGGCCGGGATAATTTGCTGCTATCTACATATCTTACAAAAACTTAATGAGAATAATATATAAAAATTAAAGCAAAGGTTCAGTTTCATGAAGTCGTTTCGTTAATGCAAAAATAAATCCAGCGGTTTTAACTTTTCAGATCTGTTTACAAAAGCTAAGAGACATGGCCGAGATGAATCTCTGTAAAACCTAGAGGAGAGAGTAAATTAAAGCCAAATCCTTTTCTAAACAGTAATAGGATACTTGATAATACCGACAAGAAATTAATAGACTCCGGAAGAATACATTGTGTCAGCTTGTTTAACTGCCTTGTTTGATTGGGTAGTTGACTTATTGACATGAAGGGCTTAGTAGAAGATATCGTTAGAAAGTTTGGAAACTCCTCCGAAGAACCGGAGTGGTTTTCGAGACGTCAGGCCAAAAGAACCAGGTTTGTTGATAGTAAATGGATGAAAACGGAATTTCAAGATTTGTTGAAAGACCCCCCATTCAGTTTTCACACCTGTTATTCACACACCATCTGAATAGTTCTCTAACCTCAAAAACTTGTTTTTCCTTCTCAAAAACCCATCCAAATTAACTCCATCATCGGCTCTTCATGCCAGTTCCTTCGTCTCTGGGGTTCATCCCAACGAGCCTAACACCTATTATTCTCTCTCTCTACTAAAACAAGATAAATCCTACGAGTCAAAATCAAGCATTCTACTACAGGACTCTCGGGAGTTAAAAAATGATGAGGATAAGAAGATATCCAGGTTCTGATCCATCGAGTACTTAACCCTCTGTTTTGCATCAAAAGCGGTCCTTGTCCCCACCTTCCCTCTAGTCATAATCTATCTAGATATTCTCTATATGGGAACCAAAAAAAAACCTACCTCTCAATTATACAGGGTGTTCCAACAAGAATTCCCCACGAGCAATAATTTAAAAAAAATATAAACATATTACGAACATTGGCAAATTCGACGAAATACTTGTCAGTGTATCTGGTCAATATTGGTTGGCTTTTTTATTGGAACACCCTGTACAACAAAAATTTTATTATAAGGTTCGAGTAAGCAACGTAGCCAGGAGATAAACTCTCAGAAAAGTGCTGTAAAATGTAAAAATCCTGGCTAAGCTCAAGAGCTTCTTCTTCAAGAGAATGGGCTGGAAGACGGGGATGGTGATGATGATAGTTTTCGGTATTGAAATACAATAGGAGAGGATATAATGTGATGTAAGTGTTGTAGCAAGTGGCTGATCGGCTCATCTCCTTGTGAAGATGTGCGGCATCGGCAGGATGAAACGGGCGGCTTGAGTGTAATCAATTGAGAAAAAAATGGAGGTGCGCGTGAAATGGGAGTTAGATGTTCAGTCTGCCAAAGCGGCCTTTAATTTCCAAGCCGTGCATTCAAAAGGATGGAGAAGGCTTGAGGGCTTATTTTCTTGCGAGAAGAGCCAAAATAACCACTTCATATTATTACGTATTATCATCCATTATCTCTCCCTTTGCCCACCTTCTCCTTCAAACACACCCTATCTCCTGAATACAAGCAAAGGGCCCCGTATTCTACATATCCCCTACTTACTTAGCCGACACTTTCATCACTCCGAACAAAAATACATAATTCTAATATATCAGATACGGCAGGGAAAGAGTAAGTAAATCCTACTAATGTTTTGACCACTTCTTTTTTAATAATATCATCTATACTGTCAACGGGTAGGGAATTCGTGTTTTTTCTCCCGGCTCTTCTATAGATATCTAAAGGAATCTAGAGTTACAGATCTGCAAAGAATCAGAACGAAATGCCTTTAAAGATGAAGATGGTCGGGGAGATAAGATGATATTATCATCATCTCACCTGACTCAACACACCAAATTACTTACGATATAACACACATCATTTCAACACGTATCTGAAACGTTTTATTGAGATTATGGATCATCGGGAGATATGAAAGGGTTAGTTGATTCGGTGTGCAGAACAAGAGTAGTCGGGCTCTTGTCTGTCGAGAACTCCATTGTCAGGATCGAGGATGAGTGGAGTCGAGGCTGATTGTCTCATTCAGTGACCAGAGTCATGTAACATAGTTACAAGAGAGATTAAGTATAAGGAGAGGCTCTTAAGATTAAGATAATGGGCAGTACTGTCTGGTGCAGAGTCGACAAGTTTTATTTAATGCATTACAGGCATTCATTACATTCCTGAGTGGTTCCATCCATTGGAACAATCTCTATTATTTTCCGCTTTCAATCCTCCTTTTCGGCCGATCCACTTGCTATATGGCCCTAGTCCCTGCTCCTGCGGACGAGATGATGATGACGGACTCAATCCTCGGCATTGTCTTTACTCCTCTTTGTAATCCTTTCATTCCTACACATTTTCACACACCTTTCAGACCTTCAACTATTTTCTTATCATCTCCTCAATCCTTAATCTTTTCTTGTTAGTCACTTCAGTCATCTTATGCTAAATGCTTTAACATTTTACAAACTAGCGGATCAGCACCTATTAGCTCCAATATAAGTGGTTTATTTATTCCCGTTTTTAGTTTTACTTTAAACCTACTGTTCTCAGGGATTTTTCTACGTTTGAGTTTGGGGATGGATACTGTAGGCATTTATAACATTCCTGGGAAAGTTTTATGATCGGTAAAAGGATCGGTATGGATTTTTAATTTTTAATTAACTTTTCTTGACCGAAATGCCTGGAGAACCACTAGATGAGGACTATTTTCTAAAACAGAATGTCATGATCTCATTGTTTTATTTGGATTGTACTGAAGCGCTTTCGGGTGTAGCAATTATTTTGATTTTAAAATTAGGAAAGCAGAAATTTTAAATGCAGAGTTCGTTTACCAAAAAATATTCCAAATTTTGACTCGATTTTAGCGGATGGATAATTATTGTACACATAATATATGCCATACTGATTTTGTCTAGACTGTCTAAAAATGAAAAGGCTATTTGAGTTTGTGGAATTAGAAGTCGTGGATTCTTTTCATAAGACGTTCTACGTAAAAATGCATGATATGATCCGTTGTGAAGATATTGGGAAATCGAGTATGACGGATTTGAAGGATAACCAGCTCAATTCATTTGTCCTTCCACAATCCCAAGTGTCAAAGCACTTTTCCTTTTTATTTACCGGATCGTTAACGATGGATTGATCTCGGTATTTATTGATGCTCAACGAACCCCCTTTTTACAAATTTTTAAACATAGCTCTATATTATCCCCTTAGGTACTCGATAACGCTTCATAAAATGCTAGCAAGTATATAATATAGAGGTAAACACATACACATGGATTCTTGGAGGGCTAACGAGGGCAATTGTAGATTAAGGTTTGAGGGTATATTACATTCTTCTTGTTCCATCGGCTTATTCTCTAACGGAATCTAGTTAGTGGTGGTGAAAAGGGACATTCATTTTTTAACAACATATTGGGGATGGTTAAGACTTGACAGGGATTTCCGACTCGATATATTTTCCAGTGCTTATTGGTTACCTGTCTTCTCAGTCAGATTACCTGAATAGGAGTCAAAGATGATGTTGATTTCCCCACCAATAATGCAATGGTAATAGCTAAAGGGACTGGGAAAGGAGGTAGGTGTAGGATTGCTGTAGTTTGGGTTAAAAGGCAGTCGGTTCTTCCACAATCCACTCCTGCAGTAAATGGTAGAAAAAAGAGCCATCAATGCGTGATTACACTTCTAACAACAATTCGCACCTCGTCTCTTTGAAAAATGCCGACAATCCATCCTCCTCAAGACACCTGTTCTCCACTAGATATTACACTTTACCCATTCTTCCCCGTCGCTCTTTGCAATCCGCTCTGTTCCAACTTCAGAGATACTATCTGCCTGCCTAAACTAATACACCGTATCCTCAACTACAATACAAAATACAAACTACCAGCTCTTTGCTCTGCTAGAGAGCCAAATCCGGCGCAATTCTCTCATTAGTCACTCTAAAATACCTTACATTTCTGAGCACTTACTATCCCATAAAAGATCCTTTAATTCATTTGTCTCTGATCATTTTAAGTAGAGATTCTGCATTCTTTTAAGACTAGTTCTTGGTAGATTACAAAGACTTTCCTCTACTTCGGTGTAATCCATTTATAGTATGATTAACCCTTTTGCAGGATAATGGGAAATAGGGTTAACACGTTAACAGTTTAACAGAACTGGATGGGCATTGCTAGCGATTCTCAGAAATGCATAAATGGGAAACATGATCTACGAGACCAAATTATCAAGAATATGTAACATAGTTCGGTTACGTAGAAAATCATGGTCTCTAATGAATTTTGTCCTCCCTTCGGGTGTTTTCCCGGTTACGGTTTTGGGGTGTTTGCTCTCCTGAACTGTCGAGATAAGATTCCAAAATAATAGTGGAATCTGCTTGGTCTGTAAATTTTTTCCAGGAATCAAAATCTGTAGTAATATAAAATACTGATTTCGAGTAAAATTACGATAAAAATAGCTATCCCTGAAATAAGGTCCCTTTGCGAGATAAAGTTGAATACGTGTTTCTTAAAAGCTTTTGTAATTTGTTCCAGTAATCTCGTAAATCTTTGTATAGATAGTTAGATAGTGAATAGGCTGAATATCATGAGCTTCACATGTTTTTTTATGAACTCACAAATAGATATAATGACAAGAGTCGGATTTCATTGCCAGTGGCTAAAGTTACAGACTCGAAGACAACCGTAGGATTTCAACAAACTTCAGTTCAGTCGAGGACTATATTAGTTTCGTTTTTTTACTCAATTGAAGAATCAAACTCAAGATGATCTTTAGCCTGTTTTAGAGTTTGAAGAATGATTATAAGTTCATTGCATTTTGTGACTAGGTCTTCTGTCTTCTACAATATATTCCCCTGATGATCCTCTCTCTGTTTGTTCCTGAGGTTGAAATGGTTGAATGTAATGTAGGACGAATTATAAAATCATGTATCTTCTTTCGGAAATTATCCATCAAATCAAGCAGTCAAATTCAAATCAGATGATTTGAACAATGAAGAAACCCACAGGCTATTAGCCACAAGAATAACATGACACGTCTAAGTCTGAAGCTATATCTATATACCCAGTCTAAAAGAGTGTAGCTCTTAAATAACCTAACTAACTTATATTTATATGCAAAAGCCGCAATCAACCACCAATCATCATGTATCCAAGCGAAGAAGTCTACTCTATAATAATTGTCAGTCAATTCGATTCTTACAGGCTTTTTTATGTTCCCTTCGTTCAGTGTATTTGGAATCCATGAAAAATCATATTACCAGCATCAAGTGTATTATTCTCATGATTGATGTTGATGGGACTCAAACCGCTTTATTCTCATGCATTGATTTGTCTCCTGTCAGATAAATTGAATCCATATGCTCAAGAGGTTCACATCATTACATTTTATCCCGATCATCGTTACGTTTTAGAGAAGCACATTCTCTATTCATCAAAACACGTCCAAACGTAAATAAAGCTCTCAAGACTCGACAGCCAGCAGAATAAAATGCAAAAACTTCAATCCTCTCTCAACTTTCACAAATCCCATCGTCTTCACTCAGAATTGACTTTAAACGCCTTAGATCTGTCTGTATACACTCTTGACAAATACTCTTGCTGATTGTGACAGCAAGAAGGGGGCCCTTGATTGGACAGCTGGTAATGATCCAGTACCAGAGTATGTTGACATATATAATTCTCCTTAAAAACATCCTAAACAAGGAAAAAGTCAAGATCATGTCTCGTGCTCATCTATTCCATGCTGAAAGTGAATCTAGTGGCGTATGCCTGTTTCCGAATAAAAATCTTTACAAGCCTAAACTAAATGATATAGAAAAAACGTGAGTACAGCACATGGGGAGTTAATAGAAATGGTCGTTAGGAATGTCTGGAGGGAAACTTGCTGACACGAGCAATATTTCATTCTTATGTCTCTTCAAATGACTCACTTATTAGTAAAGGGCGAAACAAACGGAGTAAAAGTCAAGCCGCCACACACACAGCACTTTTTCCTCTCCAAACTATTTTACTGATATATCACCGGGATTGGACAGTTATTTCCTTTCCACCACTAAGTCATTCCAGAAAGGTCGACTCGTAGACGAGGCTGAGAGGTATGCTAAACAAAATCCCTCATCAGTTACTATAACCGTTCAACTAAAAGAGATCCCAGACATCCCAACCACAATTACTTTAATTTATTTTGATGCCTGGGAAATTACACAAATCCTTAGATTTATGCAGGATCTTCTCGAGTCGGAACATTCCCGTGCCCCGAACTTGGGGTTTAGGGACAGAGGAATTCATTCAAAAAAGAGGTGGTGGTGGACGTGGACAACGTTTATGTTCCCGGTAACCGAAAAAAAAATTCTGATTTGAAAGCGCATTTTTGTTACTGGTAGCGAAAATTTCCAATTTTTAATGCATAAAGGGGAACATGAAATTAAAACGGTCTCTGGATTGCCAATTTTCAAATTTCAGCCCGATTTCCTATGTGTCATTAGCAGATTGCATAATAATAATCATCGACTCTTTTTAATCCAGAAAAGGAAAGACATTTAACCAGCATTAAAAAAAACTGATTCGTAGTAGTTTCCCGACAAATAAGGCCATCCGCGTTTGTCGCTTAAAATAGGTCTCTAAAGAGAAGGGAAGTACTGCCAAAACAAAAAAGAACGAATTTTTTATACAAAAACACAATAGAGGGATGACAAAGAAGTAACTTGCAATCTGCTTCTGCTTAGGACTAATAATGATGTTTCATAATTTGACAATTGAACAACCGGAAGGATCCCATGGAGCTTCTAACGCGCAAGGAAGAAAAAGTCTCGAGTAACTCATCACATGTTGTGCAACTGGATGTTTGTCAATACATGAATCCCCTATTATGCTCAGTAGGATTTCTCAACTTCCACTAAATAGAAGAAGCCGAGGCTCCTCTTAATCTTCCCTCTAAACAGAGACCACGACTTCTCGAGCACAAATCTAATTTATCAAAGACTAATTATTTGACCTTCGAAATAATATTATCCGTCCCTTCTCCGTCTCCTATTAAAAAACTACAACTGACTGCAAGGAACGTCTTATAAAAAAAAATATTCCACTGGAAATGTGGAAGCCAAAAAGTCCCAAAACATAAGATTTCGAACAAAACTGTTCCCGATAAAAAGTCTCTGCTCCGAGTCCTTGTGGTAGTAAGTAATTATAATTTGATAGGATAAAATGGATGGGCTCATATATGGGAAATGGGCACTTAATCCCTCAATTGGTCTCAATAAAATGGAAGTAAGTTAAAGAATGTGATGTAAATTGAAAGGAGTGAAATGCACAAGTAAAAAGAGTAGGTTGGGCTGTAGTTGTAGTAAAGTCCCTCCGCACGTTGACTCTCCTCAAATAGCTCGTTTGGTCGGATTTGAGCATTTAAATGGGAGATTTTTAGATGGCCGTTTCAACATGGGGCTTTTTGGCGCAAATGGTAAAGTGTCGGATGCATAATTTTAGGCATTTCTCGGTGCCAGGTTCGATTCCCAGTGAATAAAATTTTTGCTTCGCGGTTTCAAACTTTTGACTTTGGAAACTAATTCCACATTATTTGCTAGTGAGGTTTACTCTATAGAATTAGTTTCTAAAGTCAAAAGTTTGAAACCGCGAAGCAAAAATTTTATTCACTGGGAATCGAACCTGGCACCGAGAAATGCCTAAAATTATGCATCCGACACTTTACCATTTGCGCCAAAAAGCCCCATGTTGAAACGGCCATCTAAAAATCTCCCATTTAAATGCTCAAATCCGACCAAACGAGCTATTTGAGGAGAGTCAACGTGCGGAGGGACTTTAGTTGTTGTAAGGCTTGTAAAAAAGGGATCTTGGCTTTTGAGAGAGGGTGAATTTTTAATGTATCAAATGTATATATCGGCTTTCCTTTGTGGAAGGGAAATGATTAGAGGTAATTACAGGGAAAGGCAAGCCGACTTTAAGCTTCTGAAGCCGTCACACATGGAAAAAGGGCTCAAACACTCCTTTTTTGTTCTAATCTCATTCGTCAGCTCTCCCGTGTTCCCCTCTGCGGATGATGTGTTTCGAAAAGCCGCAGTGGCTACATCTTCATATTATCTCGGCAGGCCACACACAATAATAATAACACTACGGACACAACCAACACTGCCAGCGTTCAACAGCTCGGCCGGACCCATTCCGCCAGAATCTCTCCATCATTGGCTTGGCTCTAACCCTTTCCCAGTCTCAAAACCTATAAAAACCTAAATACCTGTAATGTATATACACACTCGAGGAGTATTACTATGATTTTCATAATCTCTACTTTTATTCATAACATGTAGCTCAAGAAATTGCCCATTCTGATGTCTGGGACTACATTCCTCCTCTCCAACTCTTACATAATCTTCCTTGAATAATCTGAGACGCCTTGGCAATCATCTCTCTCGCCTCTTCTGAAGTAAGCCAGGACTGCGGATCGTATCATGATGATGATTAGGCTGGAACGCGGGTTATAAGTTGCAAACCATCCGGTGTATAATTCTTTCCGAAATCCATCATTGTTTATTAGAATTGTCTCTCCTGTACTTGTATATTCACTTCTTTTGGTTACCTCTTTTTAAATGGGATAAGAGACGGTTATCAATAAAATATGGGAGTCTGTTTTGAAATAATATAAGTAGAATTTTCTCTTCGAGTCCTTAAAATAGGTTTATCTGTCTCATAAAATACTATCCCGGGCTTTATGACAAAATACTTGATCAAAATAGTGTCGTATTTTGGAATATTCATGATGCATCCAAGTTGTTTTTTTAGCTGTGCCGAAAACTGTAGAATAATGTACGCCGATTTTCAAATTCAGTACTAAATCTTTCTCCTGATGGTTTTTAATATTCCTGTCTTTCCGGATATTTTATTTTTAATTACTCAAGAATATTGAATTCCTATAATCGTGGGATATCACTCTATAAATTAGGATAGGGAGAACCACTCCAAACAGATTTTTAAAGAGCCTTAATGCGCTGGTTTTTCTTCTTCCTCCTCCTCCTCTCTTCTTGTCAATTTACATTTCATTTAATGCCCAGCAGAGCCTGAGCTTAAAATGAATTATAGTTAAGTAATAAATCAAATCGTACTAGAGTGGTGTATAACAGTAATATTCATACTTGGAGTTGCGATGAGGACTTAGCAATCCTAGCAAAAAGAATGTAGGAAGGCTACGGAATACAAACCCAAACCGGCTTCCCCATTCACCCTGTCCACCAAATGTTAATTAAACTGCACATTTTTTATCAGCTACCTCATCAATCATCATACATAATGTGGATCCGTTTTATTCCTTCACTATATCAAATGCTAACAATCTATAGTAACGCAATTTAATTTGCTGGACGGCATATATCCTCTCGTTTCCACCCGGTACTAACTATAAGGGGAATGGGAAAGGGATTGATTTTTTTGTTGACTCAAGTTTAATGTCAAATTAGGATTTTGTAAATTCATGCTGTCCCAGTCCTCAACTCTTATCACACGCAATCCGAATTTGCATGAAATTTAGACAGGGGAGTTCCATTTATAATGGCAAAATAGGGTTTTGAAACCCGGCCAACTAAAAGGATGAGTGGTGGTGGTGGTGACGAGGACGAGGCTCCATATTTCTAGGAGGTGATGTCCTGATCCTCCTCGATTCCTCTTCCGTACAATCTCCGTAATGGCACAAGACAAGGAGGAAGCCGGAGCGTTTTGCATGTGGTCACAATAGGTTTGAAGCCGAAAAAGGGGGTTGTCTCCCACGATATCGCATTGAAATGTTGACAGCATGTGGGAGATTCCCTAACGAATTTCTTATTAGTCAGCAGGTTAACAGCCCGGACCTGACTTGATATAAATATAAACTCTAGAGAAAGAACCACACCGAGAAAAGACTCCTCTCCTATCCCTTTCCATATAGGACTTCTTCCCTGTCAAACTCCCAAGAATTTTAAATTCATTTTGACATGCGACGAGGCAGCGTATGAATTTATATTTCATATCTTCTTCCACTTGTCTGTAACCAACTAAGGTCCCTTGAAATGATTTGTATTTATTTATCGTAACTATTCCTCGTAATAATACCCCATGATTTTTTCACTCCCTTTCAGTTAAAAATGGCGAATAATGGAGACAGCGGTTCGTTAATAAATTATGCAAATATCGGTGGAAATTCAACCATATGGTATGGTGCCTGGATATAGGCAGGAGCCACGGAACTTGAAGGTTAACTATCTACGGTCTAACTGAATTACGAGAATTGGCATTTTGCACACAAGTCATAAAAACTATCTATCCGCTTTCCATACATTCCAAGATGTCTTCGTAGAAGTTAGCTGGATTTACTTTTTTAAGTGGATCATTTGACTTTAAGCGTAAATTCGTAAAGGAACGAATTAATAAGAAGAGCTGGGATTCAACAAAAAACATCGTCAGTCATTAGTCGTACGGACAGGAGGAGTGGATGAAAGGCAAAGTACAATGAATCAAGATCAGCCAACCCAATAGGGAAAAATGAATGGGTCTGCTGAGATATTATAATGCTCTTATCGTAGTAATATTGTTATATAAAGGAAGTAAGTGTGAAGGTATCTTTGGAGACTAGGTTAGGAGGGGCCTGGCTCAAATTTTATGGGGATGATAGGATGAGATGTCTGTGTGACTTTGACTATATTAAGGAGATGAATAAGTGACTGGAAGTGGGAGCGGATGGATTGAACCGAACTAGCAAAGTTCCGTTTTCGTAGCGTTCAGCTCATCTCTTACTTCGAGAGAAATAAATAAAAATTAAAATGTGAAGTGGAATTTAGTGGCGGAGAGAGGCTAAGTTTTGGGTAATAAGTCTTGAATGAACGGACTGTAACTAAGAAGATGATGATGAGGATGAAATGGGTCGACGACGAAGCTGTTGGAGAGTCGCGTCGCGTCCTCTCAAAGAAGCATTTTGTCTTGTGTAGAAGGAAATTGGTTTCGCTCCAACGACTCTGCGACTCGACTCGAAAAGAGCCAAGGAAAACATTGCGGCTCTTTTTCCACATCATGTTAATCTATCCTTGTTAATTTATGTTAGACTAACAACAAAATGCATTCTTTAATCTATATTTATTTCTTTCAACTTACGTTTTCCTAAGGAAAGGAACCATGTCTCCGCTAATCATCCCAGACCGTAAATTCCCTCCGTACGTACGAATCCTAGAGCCTACTACTCCCTATAAGAGCAACATTTCCAAAGAAAAAAAGTCCAACTGACTTTTTACAGAGAAAGAGGTTGGTATTTGGTATGGAACGGCTTTAGAACTTTAAATGTCATGTATGAATAGTAGGAAGGGCTGTTTTATACCAAGAAGATCCATACTTCTCATTTCCTATACTATTCAAAGGAACTGATGAGCTATTATCCCGATCTGCTCACACGAATATAAATAAAATAATATATGTGATCATCTTCTTAATCTCCGCAATGTCCTTCCTCCGAGGACGGAGATGAGAGCGGAAAAGTTCATCTCTGCAGCTCTGATTTTTATCGTTTGTTCGGAGTATATGAGATTCTCCATCATCCCTCCTCCTCCTGTCCCTCTGCTTCGGAGGAACTGATTATTTGGGAATGGACGGGGATGATGATGATGAGGAGAGTAGATTATTTTATAAAGACATTAAGCTTCGTCTTTTAATCTAATCCAAACAGACAGAACTAAGGCTCATTTAATCTCATGTTCATTTCACAATTTCCAGCTCACGTCCTTCCCAAAAGGAGAGCAGATCGACCTGAACTCTCATCATCTTCACCGGCAGAGTCCTTACGACCGCATTTTACTCTGTTTGTTTTGCCACACCACCAGTATGTCAACTCCTAATGCTTCATCATCTGCAGACCGCAAATGGGCCATATGATAATGAGACATTTGTCTTCATTCTACGGGAAAGCCAGCACCACCAGCACCACCCCTTTGTCAATAATATACTTTGCTTGAACATGGCTCAATTTCAGTCTCCCTTGAAAGATTCCTATTCTTGGATGTAGGAATAAGTATGTGGCTTTGACTGTTGTTTCCCCGAGTTTTTTTATATAAATTATTGAGGTTAAAAAATCATGGTTTTATCGTTTTATGTAAGGAAGGAAAAGTGGAGGAATGGATCGGGTTGTCCTTGTTGGGTGTTGAACAATGGATTCGTTATTTATTATTTGCTCAATCTTCTGTATCTAAATGTTATTGAAAGAATCTCATTGTCCGAAGCCTATTATCACGCTCCTTCAATTTTCCTCCTCTGATTGGACTTGGCCCATTCAATTGTTCCGTTAACTTGCGAAATTAATTTTTATCCCACACGTTGAAACGTTGAAACTATCGACCTGCCAGTCCTTCGAGCTGAATGATGCGTAGGATAAGTGGGATTTTTATCCTGACAAATAATGGCTCATCATCGGTTCTGATCCTTGATCGTCGGGAAGGGATTCCACACTTCATGCACAATGGACTGTTGTTTTGGACAATTCCACATTGTTGTTTTGTCCAACTTGTGATAATCTTCGCGTAGAGAGGTTAGCTGGATGCATTCTTTAACAGTAAATTGATGGAATAATGACGGAAGTATGTTTAAATGAACAAGAAGCAATGATAAAATGGGTTAAGATCACGAGAGGTTTATTTCTTTATAAACTAATGTGATTTTTTACTTGTACAAGTTTATTCTAAAAATTAGACATACTCATATTATCGGACTGTCAATGTGTCTTGTATCCATTACAACAAGGTGTTACTTTACGGAGTCGAGGTCTAACTAAGATTTATCCTTATACTATGCGGATTTAAGTACCGTAGATTGTAGATTCTAAACACATTTTTAATCATAAATACTTAAGGTTTCATTCCAAAGTAAGGACCTTTTAAATTACGATAACTTACAAGCTATTCTTTTCTTTTGGTGGGTCGACAATAATACCTTGTAATGCATATATATTTAAATAGTTCTTAATTTTCTTAACCACGGAGGATCATTACGGTTCTGGCTTTGTAGTTGGCATTAAAATAATTTGTTAAGAGGAGTAACAAGAAGGGGACAATTGGAAGGAAATGGATACTGCTCTTTTTTATAGAGCCTTCATTAAAGTACCAGCAAACCTTATCCTGATTTTTCAGCAACAATGGAGTACAATGCACAAATATGAGGACCATTATGGCGAGACGGTTGACTTAATAATTTATCATTAATAATGACTGCACAACATTAGTCGGCAAATCCTTTTTATTCTGTGTGCAACTGCAGCCTCGACAGAAGGTTTAGGCTTAACAAGTCGAATCTGCCTCTACTGCTTTACTAAATCTTTTAAACCAGACTTGAAAAATACAAAGGTGGCCTTAATGTTGAAGCCCTTAATAGGAATAATGTTTTTTAATCAATTTTGATGCTTCCTTTTGAGTAAGATTCTGATTTTACAACATGTGTTTAGAGAATCCATTCATAGCACAACAACAGAAGCGCTTGATTCTACACTGTTTTTGATTTAAAAGACTTGCAAATAATAGGTAAACATTGATTTTGATTGCCAAGAACTAAAAAAACGACAATATTGCAGGCCGATTTAATCATAAAATGAACTGAAATAAAAAAGGGGGATGTAAAAACTTGGCCAATTTTTTCCCTAAGTATTTGGCGGTGACTCTATTTTTTAATTACTATAACAGTCTCATCGGCAGATTATATTCCCCCACCATTTTATCCTCAAACATTGTGTACACTTTCCTTAACATATTCCACTACCGGAACATTGTGTACAGATAAATTTAGAACGTTGAATTTTTTCTTCGCTAACGAGATGAGGGGCTATCCATCCTACATTAATTCATAAAGTTGAATTTAATACTGATTTTTGAGACCAACCTGCTACGGATGCTGCTCAGATCCCTATCATTCTTCACTCTTGTTAAAGAAATGATCAACCTAAGTTCCTTATTATTTAGCTACTTTAAAGTTAATTTGACTGATTGCGAACAGACGGACCGCACCACAACATACATTCACGTATACCTTACATCGCTATAAACTAGTAAATTATTTAGCCACTTTTTTACTCCCGACTTCTGAAGTCAACTTGAAAAGCTTAGGAAATGGAATGCGATGTAATGTGTAATAATAACAGTAATAATCATAAAATGCCATTTGCATGTAAAAACTTAACTAGGTACTTGTGGAAATCAAAACAAGGATTAGTCTATGCAGTTTAGTTTAACAAGTCGGAAGCATTCGGGACTTTGATTGAGATATAATAATATATATATATTACACGATGTACTTACATGTTACTCAACTGACTCTACACTTAGATACTACTTTTGTAATTTACACACCCGTGGATGAACTACTATCTAAAATAGATTAATGATACATCATTTACAATTGAACATAGTGTAAAAAACATTTAAAAGCAGTGACGCATTCACGGAATTTGGTCTATTGTTTTCCTTCAACTATCAGAGATTAAATGGAGTTTTATATTTATTCTCTTCAAATTTTACTCGTAAAGGAACTGACTGCAACATTGAATTCATTAAATTACTACTTCTCTTCAACATCCATATTCCATCCGATTAAAGTCTCTATCAAAACGGAACTTTAAAAATGGATTTCTGATTGAAAATTATATTCTGTAGACGAGGGACGAGAAAAATCTACTAGGACGAGGAATTCGAATTCACCGTGTGAAAGTCCCATGTTTCTGAAATTTTGAATAGAAAATGAACTATAATTTCGATAGAAGGTGAATCCTACAGCCACTTAATCCGTGTTCGGCTTCCCAACGAGTAAATAATGCAGATAAATCATTGGAAACCGAAATGCATGCATTTTTCATGAATTAACCTCATTGTCAATTCCTTGGCGAGTCCGTCCCAGGACTTGTTAGTTCTATAGTTGCGAAGGAGTCACTGGGGAATACTGATATCCATCCATGCATCCATTAATATCGACTTTGTCCCGAATTACCGGCTTTCAAAACTCACACTCTCTCTCTCTCAAATCATCGGGGTTAATATCGGGGCCACCGGTAACCAATAGGCCTAACCATCACAACCATTAAGTATGCATTATATTAACACAGCTCGCCCATTTGAAAGACTATACGAGCATAGATGTTTGGTGACGCTACACAGCCACAATATAAACGACGTCAAATATATACCGAATAGTAACATAATGACAATCAGCGGTGAAAAACGGGCTGAGGAAGAGACAGTTGCATATTTACCGGAGGAACCGTCAACCGGGGAAAGTTCATATACCGGCCCTATATGATGATAAAGATGCCTGAGTTGACCCGTACAGTTGACGATTGATTTTCGGAAGCTTCTGCTGATGAGATTCTGTGGACGAATGCAGTTTTGAGATTGAGACGAGGGGCTGCTGGTGTGGAAAGGGGTTGGTTTGGAGGAGAGCTAATGGATGGAAGGCGGAGATTCGGAGGTGAGATTGATGGGGGAATGGGAGGACTGTGACGAGGAGCCTGGAGATGCGATGTGGTACGAGGCCGCCGCCGCAGCGTTCATGTCCATCTGACTCTGCGGTCGCTTCTTGAGGAGACCCAGGTCGTGAGCGCTTTCTAAAAATGACTTGTGCGCCGACAGAAGTTTGGCTGACTCTACATCCTTCTTCAACTCCTCCATGTCCCGTTTTAGTTTGGCTCGACGGTTCTGGAACCACGTTATCACCTGCAAATACAAACAAAAAACCAAATTTTAATAAAATGTCAAGGTAGGACTAGTCGCTGAAAAATTACAACCCAAACTATCCATTTGGAGAGGCCTGTTGATACTAGCCGTTTTTTGCGAGTAAACTGGATTTTAAATTATCCATTTATCCCAAGCTTTTCAAACAAATGCTTAGCTTTCATTTTCTAATGATGGATTAACTGCAAACTCTGTACTCTGGACACGTATGCCTTTCCAATCTAAACCTCTTGAGCCGTCCGGCGTTTAATAATATCCATGCATTTGTTTCTGTTCTTTTGGTGGTTATAAAATGTAATGATGATGGTAAAATAAGATATCATGTTCTACATGTAGGTTAATAAAGTACGCAAAAGGATCGTGATAATTCACAGAGACAGCGCACTGTCAACACTTCACACACATTGCTCAGGAAGGGGTTCAGCCGGATGTAAAAAGGCATGTTTATAAATGAATTCGGGCTTTGTTACTTTACTTCGTTTGGAATATTATGGGGTAGGAAGTATGAGGTCCAATCAAGGATTTTTGTTAAAAATTCAACATAGTAAGACCAAATATCCTAAAAATTGTAAGCAATCTGCTGGCATATTACAAAGTTACTTTAAAAAAACTCGGATAATTAGACACGTCAAGGGTAAGTTTATTTTCCAACTGTTAATGAATGTAAGGTACACCTAATAGTACTACAAGGAGAGCATGTCTAAAACTAAAACGATTCTGAAAACCCCGTATCGGTTTCAATGTCATTACACCTTGACCGTCTAAAAGAATAACAAAGGAGAAGGTAGAAGTTGTGGTAAATCTTGTGAAGAAGTAATAATATAATTGTCGAAAATCGTTTAGTATACATTTCTAAAGCGCTAAGTAAGGTGCTAATGGACTCTGTCATAAAAACCTCTCCACTCCACACAGTCCCTTCTTGTAATAAAACACCTATCGACAAATAAATATTAGTATTGATGACGTAGAGCGAGATTCAGGGCAGTTCTATCTGCAAGAGCTGTGGACAATTGAAATTTGAAATGCCGAATTTGTATGTTAGGCCATGTTTTTCTCTCGACTAATTGTGAAGTGGTTAGCGGCAGAAAGGTTCATTTTACAACTCAACCAATGTTACTAACTGTTCTTAAGTCATAATTACATATCTTTCCTCAACAGCCGGACGGATTGGAATTTGGAAAAGGAACGGTTTATTCCACTCTGATTTTGAATATGTAGAAGAGGTTGTTGGTAATTTTACGAGCCTACCACTACCACCACGTCCACCACTGCTACAACAACAATCATAAACTTGCGTTTTAAAAAGGTAAAAGTCAGGGCTATTTATTTGGCCTACTATTATAGTGTGGCTATAGCTTGAAGGAGAAGAGGTAGGAGTTGTTATAAGAAGCAACTATGAATACTATTTTTTGTTCAGATTCTCGTTTTTCTAATCCGGCTATCTATTTTTACTATCCTTCTTAAACGGAGATAAGTATGGGGTTACTGGACTAGCCTAACTTAAATCAAACGAAATGAATGTGCTGAGTCGATTGCTCCCTAAAGCCCTTTCTACATTCTAAAAAACACATGAAGAGTGCGGCATATAGCTGGCATGTCGAAGCGAAAAAATGAAGGAGGAAAATCTCAATTATATTTATATTTTATGCATAATAAGGCGAAGTTAACCTAACCAGCAGCTGCGTGTCCTTTTATTTCCTATTTACACAAACTACAATATTATGACTTCTCTCAAAAATAGTAGCCGACTGCAATAATAATAAGAAAAAACATGGGGCTTCTGCTCCCACTTTAGAAGAGAAAAGAAACTATTAAGGGCTCTAATAACTCCCCATTTGTACGTTGACTTCTTCCTTTAGCAAAGGGACCCGTGCCCAGATACAATGAAAGTTGAAGTTGATTCAAGGGCCTTTTGATATTCACTTTTAGCTTGGATATATTCATAACAATAAAATTGTAGTCAACTGTTTTGGAGTCCATGCAAAATTGAATGAGATAATCCTCTCAAATACGCCGAGACTTGTACTTACAAGAAGTTTATAAAAAAAAAGCTAAAGTACGGCTAAGTTTTGTACAAGTTTCTCTGTTCAAAACGAGGCAAAAGGTTTTTCTAAAGTTTGGTGGTAGTACGAGAACTAGAGAACTTATGAAGCGTTATTTGGTTGGTAGTGTAAAATGTTTGGCAATGAAAATAAATTGAATTAATATTAGAATTTAAATAGAATTTTTCTTTTGAAAATTTTGAAATACTGTAAAGATGGGTGTTGTTGTGTATGTATAATATGTTGCAATCTTCTGGTTAATTTGATGTCTCGTTAGCTTAAAATAGTTTAACAACCTTATTAACGTCATTTATCATTTTAAAATTCGTTTAGAGGTCAGAGTAAAATAGGTAACTTGTCGGAATTCGAATTACTGGACGTGTTTCAGGGCATATTGATGTGCAATTTTTATTTCTAGCTTGCGCCTATTCGTTGATAATCTGCAATCTTGTAACGTCGTATGAAGTCTAGTCATAAATAAAAGCACCTCTATATAAAGTTTAATGATTTTCGATTCTACTTGAAGGATTTTTCCCATAACGTTGTACAAACTAATGGTATAGGAATGGATAAAAGCCTACCTGGGCGTTTGTGAGTCCTAGTTGCAGAGCTATATCATCCCTGTCAGCCGGCGATAAATATTTTTGGTATAGGAATCGCTTTTCTAGTTCAAATATTTGATGATTTGTAAAGGCTGTCCGAGATTTACGCTTCTTCTTTGGTGGTTGTCTCGAAGAGAAATGTTGGTTATTATTCCCATGTCCTACATCTGTAAATCAACAAAGTCATAAAGAATTGTTAGTATTTTTGTAGAGTCAGTTTTCAATCGAGAATATTATTTTTATTTTACTGGTTCGGAGTTATAGATTTATTTGCAATCCAAACACACTATGTCCATGCACAGTCTGACACAAAACCAATCAAATTCGCATTAACCAAATGAATTGGGACTGCTAACAGACAGGTGACAGAAAAGCCAGGAAAGGAGAATGACAGGGAACACGTCTAGAAAAGCTAGTTTTTCAAAATAATTCATAGAACTAATCCATACACGTTTCTACGTTCCAATGCCCATGAAATAAATACCAATCCGAATTCGGAATAAAACTATTTTAATCGAAATAAAATCCGAAGCCATGTGCAGCTATCGATGTCAAATTTCCATAGCTTTCATTAGATATAACTTGCATAGCACATCAAAATATGAATTCATAAACCGAAGAAATTTAAAATGTGCCCTCCAGTGCGGTATGGTCAACTAGGGCCCATACGAACTTGTTTTTCCAGTCTACCATCTGCTCAATGAATGATGAGCTTTTAAAGGAGTTGATACTATGCATTATGAACTCGTTCCTCCATAGCCTAAAAATTATTCAGTGTTTCAAAGACGAAGGACGGGATTTTGAAAAACGAATCCTGTCAAGAGATGAATTATTAAACTTTGTTGGTGCAGGGATGGAGGAGAAGTTGAGTGCATTTACTAGCCCTCTTATCCAAACTTCTAATTTTCAAAAAAAAACTTGGCTCCGGCCTATTTCTAACAACCCTTTTAAAGTACGAAACGATTCCTATTCGAAAACTCCAATAAGTTGAGCGAAATAAATTTTTAAAGCACATTCATCCCATCCCCATATCCTAACATTCGTGTTGACTTTCGTAAACATGCAAATGAAATATATAATTGGGTTAACAGGGGAAAATGTAGTAGAGACAATAGAGTGGCGATTCTAATTGTTTACCCTGGATATAACAGTATGGATAGGAGCTTATATTTCTTGCCCAGTCTGGTCTGGCTAGATTCTAGAATCTAGATGACCAAATGAGGGAGAAGGGGAAGGCCATCCAGGAAGATGTCTGTCATTTTTTATATCCCCCACCAGCCTAGGTGTGTTCCAATAAAAGTCTACCTTTCCTAAGTCGGTCCCAACAACAGTCAGTCAGTACCTCATTTTTATTTACCTCGCTCCATATTACGTAATCAGGAGTATGCCTGTCTTTGAGGCATTCATGGTGGGGCCACTCGACCATTATCCAAATAGGAATATACCTACTCCTACTAACTACTAAAATACATCAACCGTTTTTGGCTCAAGCCATCACTGTCAACTTTCTATCTAATTTACAACACGTATCCATCAATCCTCAGATTACGCTAGTAACAACAGGAACTGACACACATGAAACCCATTTTCGGGCAATCAAATCAACCAGAGAGATATATTACCCTTTCCTTGCGATTTCATAATCATCTGTAATGGTTTCCTTCTATAGGAAGGAGGAGGAATTCACATATTTTCTTAATAATATTTCATTTCCAAAATAGCCCCTGTGCGTAGGATAGTTAATTCGGAGGATTAGGCATAATTCCTTACAAAATAGCCATCGTTACTCTCCGGCAAGGGAACGTACATAAATGAATGTGTGCAAAGGAGCCTAATCATGCATTTAACTATAATTTGATTCCATGAAGGAGTGTTTGAATAAACTGAGGGATTATTGATTCGTGTCAAGTACTTGTCATTCCTGTCGTAATACAAAAATGAACAACCGCCCCAAACCAATTTAGATATCAAGATTTTAGGATTTATTATTCAGAGGAACACTTCCATTTTCAATTCCCTGTCTATCGGCAAACTATAGTATTCTCCCGTCCCGACATTTTACGGCCAAGGCTTTGCGGGAGCTATCATTGTCAACCCTTTCAGAGGAGGAACTACATTTTTAATAATATTTCCGTTCCAATTTCTATCAGTTCAGAGAAATAGGGAACCTATTATTTATTAGTTAATGCACCCTCTGAGCCGTCTGCAGTCCATCACTTCTTCTTGTCGACTACACACAAATCATACTACGAGGATAGTTGAAACTGTCAGGAGAGTAGCCAGGGATATTATATGCAGATGTCCCATTCGTTACACCTTCTAATCATTACCTTAACAATATTTTAGCACTGACAACTCAGACAGCCAACATCACTAGTAACCTTCCTTGTCTGACAGTGTTGTTGAGGCTTCCAAGGGCTGTCTATAAGCTGCGATTTCAGATAACTAACTACGGAGATCGCCGGAGTGAATGATAAATTGTTAAAAACTAAAACGCTTCATGGCTGCAGTTGTTACGTTGAAAATACCGAATGTAAAGGAGCTGCAGTTTATATCTGTTATAATACCTAGTGCACTCCATTAAAAAACCAGCTCGACCGTAATTATGATATGATATTAAATTAGAGAGAGAAGCCTATATAGTGTTCCGATGACATGGTCGTTGCAGGAACCATTATTCATTCACAAAAGAAATAGAAGTAGGATTAGGGTTTGATCACATTACAGTTGAGTGAATTAGAATGTCAATAGATGTATTAAATTACAAGCAACAATGGAGGAGTACGACAGGGTTGATGATTTAATTTAGATTTTAATCAAAATTGACAACAACCTCTTCCCAGTTTGTCACAAAAGGGTTACATGGAAATAAAAACAATCCGATATTTTGTGGCCAGCGGTACCTGATATTTCATATTAGGAAACTGCATAATTCATTTGTTCAAGGAGTAGGGATACCATTGCCATTAATTTGACAACGTTTATTTTAATGAATTTTAAATTGATTAAATTATTTCTTCCTTGAAAAACACGCCTATATCAACGAAACTGAAAAAGGTAAGGGTCAATTTAGTCCACATTTCGGAGAAAGTCAACACTAAACTCAAGGGTGACAAACGCAATGCAAGGCAAACTTGTAAACTCTAATTCCATACCAAACCTTCAGCACGTCAATAACTTAGCCTGTTAATTTTGTACGGAGGAAGGAGGGAACTAATGGAGAAAAGGATTGGGCCGGACTTTAAACGAATCGATTAGTGGTCCGTAATATAAGATCAAACAACGCCGCTAAGTCAAAATTAAATGTTAAATGATTATTTAACCCCAACTCAGGGATCAATTATTTTGACTGCTGCGGTAGAAAAAACGTAATGAAGGGGGAGTTCCTTCGGCCCAGCCTCCCTCTTTCAAAATCTACAAGCACCGATCAAGGGCTCACACTCCCTGCTTCTAGAGATCTCCTAATTTACCGAAGGGGATCCTTTTAGAATTTAGACCAATTTTACTCCTTTCATCACAATTCCGTTCCCTTGAATTTAACACCGAGAGGAACGTTGAAATATTATCTATCTCTTTAATTTTTATTTTATGATTGGAAACATAAAATAAGTGTGTTTTTACAAGCCAAAAAGTTTTGAATGTTATGTTGTAAGCCCTATTGACAGCTAGGCAAGATAAATAATTCAAAATAAAACAATCTAAATTTGTGACACTCTGTAAACCTGATAAGCTGACTTGGGTGTGCAAGGGAAAAGGTTAAAAGATTGTGAATTGGCTGGCAGATAAAATTGAAAAATATTCCCTTATCCACCTCCTCTATTTGATTACATTTATTTTACTTAGTCTCTCAACCCCACGAAATCAAGAAGGGTTTAGAGGAAATCGATTTTAAGACATGATAAATTTCTCCCCAGTTGTCACCTCCCTTGATCCTGGAACCCCAGTGTGGCTGATGTCCTGATTTATTTCTCCTCCCATTGTATCTTATCAATTTCTCGACTTCTCCAAGAAGGTAGACAGCCATATCCCGTACTAAACAACTTGTTTCTATTCCTTCGGCGGAAATTATCTGCATTTCTTTCATAAATACTTAAAGACGTGATCTCTTCCTACCAAAAGTAGTGAGAGAGGAGTTTTGTTTTATACCCACAGTCTACGAATAATTTAACCAGAGAGAGAGAGAGCAGTGCCAAGGAATAAGTCAGCAAGTCTTGGTGTTAAGTGTCTGAAAAATAGTGCCGATGAATGAAAGCAAATAAGTTTGTCAGGTTTGGAATTGAGTCCCATGGGCCTGGCCCGAACGGCTGTGTGGGTCGACGGTTAAGGAACATCTCGTGGAAAATTAAGCGTCTATCGGTCCATTGAGAACTATTAGAGTTAATAGTTGGACATTTGTAGTGGAAGAAGAGGAAGAGATTAAGGAAGAGGGAATCCGAGTGCTTGGATATTGGACATTATTAGAATATATATTATACGTGTATTTGGACGGGGATCAGGGACTACGGGGCTCCTGCAGATACGTAGGTGTCGAAGTGGTGACAAGAGTTCATGTTTTTCAATAGTCCATTAAACTAACAACTGAACAAGCCAGCTACTTTACGACTCGCACTTGATGACATTTTTATTCATTTTCTCGAGTCGAGACCCAAGGAGGAAACTACCCTTGACTCCTTGACTTTCCTATCTCTCTCTCTACCTGCCTTTCCTTATGTGTAAACTTTTCATTAGATCTGGTGATGGTGGTGGATTTAGGAAATGGATCCACAAATAGGCAGGATTCCTTTTCCTAATAGAAAAATCGGGATGGCTTGAAGTCAGGAGAGAAGTCTCAGAAGGATGTTAGAGTTAGAACCACTCAGCCTTGTAACATAAATTTCCTTCATCCTCTATTAAGCTTGTGCAGAGGAATCCGAAGAAAGACAGTCTCATCTCACAGCAGAGCACAGCTTTTCAACAACCCACACACACACATACACACGAGACATGACACAGAGTAGTAGATCCACTGACTTGCACAAGTCCTGAGGATTCTCATCTCAACCTTTTCTATTGTTAAACCTGAATTCAATCTCTTTCCAGCGACCTATTCATTTCAATTCCTGTCCAACCTGATTCATTTTCCATTTCATTATAAAGTTAGAGACCGAGAGGGCTTCACAACCTGGCAAGACTTAAGTATATCACTATTAAATATACTGCTAATTCCATGTATCCTAAACGCGCACAGTCAACATGTAAACATGTACAAAGTGCATTGGTATTTTATTACACTTTGAGATATAGAGGAAAGTGCTGGATTCCCTAAAAGTCCTTCAAACCGAGAACCACTTTTTCTTACTCCTCCGCCAACCAATTACAAATTGTTGTTCTAACTCATTGCAACCTGCTCTTGAATTTATTATCTCGGCATAATAAGGTTTTTATTGCCTCTATTACGGATCAAATCAATTTGGAAATTGTAAATTAATTATGAATAATGCTCTTCAATCATCCAAACCGAGAAGCGGTTGTTTTCCGAGCTATATCCAGGATTTGGAAAAGTGAAAGATAAGAGACTACTTTTTTACGCAAACAATTATCTATAATAAATCAATCCACTGATTATCAGATACTACCGAGTACAGCTCAAAAGGGAACTTGAGGCAGTGGATCTGTATCTCGTTAATTGAGCCTGAGAGGCGGGACATCCCTATTCTGGAGAAAAAGCTAAATTATTTAAACAATAATCTGATTAGGATAATTACCCTTAATGTCTCGAGGTAAAGGGAAGGATTCTAGAGAGTCGCTTTAATTATAGCTAGCAATAAGTGCCCGGTGCGGGTAATTGGTGGATGGAAATAAGATGACAGTAACGAGAAGGGAACTTATAAACGGGCCGAATATTTCACATGCGACGGGAACTTGGAATAATTTACTTTGTTCTCAAAATTTCCAAACATAGGAATAAAAACGTGGAGGAAGAAAGGAGATCTATTGTCTTTGCCTGACTTTAATGACAGTATAATTTCACCCTTCCTTTTATGAGAAACAAACCAAGACAAAACGGTTTCTTCCCGTCATTTGAATTCCTAAACGGAATCGGTCCACAAATTCCCCTTAGCTTAGCATAGGTTGGCCAAATTGGTTGAAACCGAACTGAGGAAATCCCTGGCATCCATACCAAAAAGTATCTCCTCTCCTCCTGTTTATCTAGTAACCGAGCCTCGGATTTTAAAATGCGGACTAACTTAAGTGAAATTGACATAAACTCTCATCCAAACTCATTACTCACTCCTGCTATTTCATTTGAAATCCCAACCCCCTGCAGTTTAGGGTCATCCGTTTCCATTTCCACCAGCATCAGCCTTTGGAAACGGATTTTAACTTCATAAACCCAAAGTCAATGATTCCTCTCCACTAATACAGAAGGATGGGAATTTGGTCCTTATTGCCCAACATTCCCAATAATATTCGTATCCCTTGCCACAGGATCCTTTCCTTATTTCTTTCAACTATCAATGAGTTTATGAGCTTCTGAGTGAGATCCAATCTTGTTAAATTCTCTGTCTCCGTATTAGGTAACTATGTATTTTTAAAATAATGTTATTTCAGCTTCACAAGTCCCCAAAATTAATTCCTTCCTTGATACTTTGCATTTCCGCTGGCCCCGATCTTGCCCTTTGCAATTCATCTGTTGACAGAAGAGTGGCCAAATATCATTACCGTGTGTGCTTATTCTCACCAGTGAGGCTTACAAACCAGAAATCCTGTCATAGATATATCTTTTGAAACAAGTACCTCTGCTACTAGGTTATAACAGTTGCAGACAAATTTAGGAGCTCAAGTCAAAAACTAATTGGTTTTTTCGTACGTTAGATTTTATTACATGACACTAAATTTCAGCCCTAAACAAATAGCTTCACTTCCCTCGTCATCTACAACGTTGCCAACAAGGGTTCCCACTGATTCCATCATAATCTGACCTAATCACACAACTACTCATCATGTTAGTGTGGTGGGTGAATGGAGGCTAATGATAAATTATTGCCGTTTTACGACAAATTCATCTCAATTGTCTCTTGTGTAAATAGAGTTAGGAATGGATTTTTCAAAGGCGGTCAACGTCGATGGAGGAACCGATTGCTCTTGATTGAAATGAGATGAAGAGGACTAACAAACCAATCCATTCCTTGACCAGAAATAGAAAAGGCTAAATTATAAAATGCAATAGCCTCAACCGACGCCCACAGCGACGCTCTCACGCCATTGCAATTTACAAAGATTTATGCCATCAACAGGACCACTTTGGCATTGCAAACATTATTACTGCTAATAATGCAACGAGCAAAGTAATCATCGTCACAGATGTGAAGACATAATGATATTCGCTAATGATATTAACTGTCTTTTAAAGCCCGTAAATAGGAGAGAGGGAGGTGTGAAAGGCCGTAAATAAGTTGGGTGGATACTAACTCCTGACACACAGTACTTGATTCCAACGAATCCAATCCAGTCGACGAAATCTTGAGTGTGATTAAAGGGGATAGTAGGCCAATTGCCAAAGCTGCCAAAATGAGTGACAAAAGATTAATGAGTGACAGAGCGAGTGCATATGCATAGAGAGTATTAGAGAGTGATGTTAATAACAGAAAAGCTACTGGGAATATTTCATGGTTAACCAACTGAAAAGAGCTATGAATTTGCTAAAACTGAAGCAATAAACTGCTCAGGGGCTCCTAATGGTTCCGTATAAAAACCAACCCGTCTAATCCAACACTCGACGTGATGGTGTAAAAGGCTGTCTAACAATGTCCGATTATTTCCATTAACTCTGAAGAGTTCATGCTTATTAACTCTCGATATTTCCCCAGGACAGAGGAGAGAGAGAGAATTAAATGGTATGAACTAATAGGCACCTCTCGGCTGAATTATATATGGAATAAAACCCCGGTTCTCCTGGAATCAAAGACTGGAAGTGGTGGAAAGGAAGGCGTTAGAATGGCTTTGCTTTGGTATTCAGGCAGAACATCGTATATAAAATAATATATACGGATCAATTTCACCAGGTTGGGTCCTTGGAATGCATTTGAACACAGAGTACAAATTACTCCCATCTCCGACCTCGGATCCGATATATTTTATATCCCCTTTTATATAGCATATTAGGATTTAGAGCTCCTATTCATTTCCGTATTATTTCGACTCCATTAGTATTGATTAGTCATGTTCCACATGATTCCGTTCGAGGAACGTAGGATTTTTATCCAATTGTTCAGCAAATAAATGTCCCATGTACAGCAGTTACGACTACACCCGGACCCGGTTATTAATTAAACCTTCCCGTTCATGATTATCCGCCGTTCAAGTGATTTATTGCTGGATCTTTTACTCCGAAATTGTTACGTTCCAAGGAGAGAGGAACAAACAGAGGGTTCATTCGCTGATTTTTAAAACGGCAATGCAATGTGTACTGTAGACGGTAGTCCATCCTCGGTAAGCCTATACATCCATTCCACGAGCATGGACAGGGATTGGCTTGGGGAATGTAAATGGGCCGATAAAATAGCAGTATGTTTATCCCGGCCTCTAAAAATAGTGAAAAAATCGTGAGAGGGATTTGAAGGAAAAGGTATAATATAAGGCTGGAAACCGGTACATTTTTATTTCGTCGACGGGTAGGGTCTCCCAATTTTGAAAAGGCCATCATCATCATCATTCTCAGAGTTGATAGGAAGTGACAGAAATGTACCTGCACGTAACACGTCCTTAATTATATCACATTTATATACCTTGTACTAGATTCGTGTGCATTATACTGTGTAGTTGGGAGGGAGATTCCCGTAGCGTAGATAATTATATCAAACAAATGTGTTGATGAAATGCCAAATGGTTCTGGATTATGAATATATTATTATCTTGATCACATTTCGTGTCACTTGAAAATATTTTAATCATCACCTGCTCGGCTCCGCTCCTGAATTTTTTTCATTAGCCTATTGTCTCGGAACTCGAAAAAACTGTCGAAACGATGGCAGTAATTAAGAAAAGAACGGAAAAGGGACTGAATGCAAGAAAACATGAAAATGAGACGGATTTATGTTGTAGAAGCCCCAGGGTTCTTCACTCTCTCTCTGTTCTATTCGTTTGCACGAATTTGGGAAACGTGTCGATTCTAATGAGACAAAGTAGCCATCAGTGTACACTGTACACTGCCGGTGTGCCATTCCCCCATTGTTCCCTATAGTGTCTAGGTGTAGGAAAATGCGAGCTCTTTTTTGAGAGACCAGAACTGAAAATCCGCCGATTAACAGTTTTAACTCAATAATTAATATTTTTGCACATTCGTTTTCTTGTCTGGTGGTTAGTATGGTTTTTCTTCCTGTCATGAACTCGTTTGCATTTTATTTCCAATCTTTTTTGGATTATGCAAACCGTGCCTCTGGAGGACGACATACGGTTCTTGTTGAAATCCAAAAATGACGACGGCTTTTGAATGTGCTGACTTGGAGTTCAAATGGATAAACGGATATTTTAATGAGAAATTGTAATTACAGCTTATAGGGATCCAAGCGGTTCCTCTTTCATGCAATTAGAATAAATTTGCCTGATTTGATTGACAGGTGAGTGGCCATTCATCCTTTCCTTATCATCTTGCATGGTTTGTTGTATACAATAGCCGAGGAATAACTAGGGATTCAGAACCAACTGACGACTTGAACTTGGTGGAAAGAATAGAGGCAGTCACACAAGTTGAAGACAGTTTTTATATCAATCTACTTCCTCCGTGGAGTTCTTAATAAAATCAATACCAGCTACCGCTCCTCTCTAACCCTTTTTAACTCGTTTTAAACAAGCAATTACATTTAATTCTTCTCCTTTCTGTTAACACTTTTAATGCAAGACAATTAAACGTCTTTTCAGAACTCGAGAATTCAATTAAGTTTTAATCAGCCGATGCTGCATATAAGTTTGAACTGACTTTGAATTATATGTTTAGATCCGTCTTTTAAAACGGTTTGAAAAATACTGTATTGACTCATTAATACACATTTTTGTTGCATACGTATACACAGAAATGAATAAGATTAACAGGAGACTAACAATTGCACAACCATAGAGTTTTAATTGGAGGTTTCTCCTGTCAAAACTCCGAGGCACCTTTGGTGACGATCAGTTATCAGTTCTGAGTTGCTGTGAAGTGTGGATGATAATTGGACAAACGACAGACTTTTTTTCATCCACGAACAACAAGATTGTGGAACATGACAGATTGCCAAATTCATACAAGTACTTGTTATTATCATTTTTATCTAATGATTTTCTGAGCGAACAGTTTACGTATTTTTCATAGCTTGAGTTTTGATAGCCTGTCTTACGTTCAAATGTAAACTTAAAGTGGCTCATCTTTAGTAAATTATTAAAATTTGAAACAGGGCGAGTAAATAGAGTCGTCAATAAACAGTAATAGTTGCTGAAAACTTAATTGGTGTTTCGTCTACTCGCACCAACTGGTTTCGAAAATATAATTAGCGAGTTTAATTTCAACGAGTTATTAAAAGCTCTTTGCAAATCTACTAAATTACTGATGAAGTTTAATCGAATGGTGGTTTCTAGTTCCAATTTTCAATCCAACAATAAGTCGAGTTGCGAGTTATCGTTTTAAAATTATAATTGCAAGTTTCTCTCCAGTTTCAAGATAATGGTAAAGTACGCTAATGGTAAAGTAAATATCCCCATATATTATATAGATTTAATCGAAACAGAAGTATGTCAGTATTTCGGTACGGAGTGGAGTCAATTTAATCATTATCTTACAAGGGACATCACCCAAAGCTCAGATCCAGAATCGTCTGATTTTTTTTACAGTTGAACATTCAATTAATATGATGGATAAAAATATAAAAATTAGCTGCTATTATTGAGGTTTACTATGTTAAAAAAATTCCCAAAGTTTAATAAATGCAGGATTAGAGGTAGTGAGTGAAGGGGGAGGACGAAAAAGGATTAAAGGGTACAAGTGCGAGCGAGATGCGGGAGAGAAAGGGAAAAATTCCCCGCTTCGACTTTCTCACTTTCCTTGTCTGATGAACTCTAGATTTTTCTCTATTCAATCAATGATGGAACATCTTGATTTGTATTCTATTTATTTTTGTAGTGGATATTTCTGCTATGAAAATTAACTCTTTTCAAAAATTATGTATTTTAACTGGATCAAAATTCTAGTTCTATTTTATAAGTTATGCCCATCTAAAATGGACGTGCATATTCTTATAAACTCGAAAACAGGTGTTATATACCAAAGCATAACAAAAAAATTAGAAAAATAAAATTACAGTAGTTTTCTGAACAGACAACGATTTCGTAGAAATCTGATTGAGAATTGGGCGGAGAGTGGGTGTGGTTGAATAACGGTTGTGAATTTAAGTAAAAATAAATAAATAAAGTAAAATAAGCAATTTTATAAATACTTTTTTCGACGCTCACAATGTATTATCACACTCTATTATTTTTATTATTTATTTATGAATATTTCATCGGTTTCGAATCATTACTTCGGAACGAATAATATATATATTATTCCGTTTTTAACTACTTCAATAAATCCTTTTATAGAATCATATTTTCTATGAATCGGACAACATTCGCGACTATATGACATTTTCAAGCACTAATGTGTTCTTCAAATACTGTGATTTGAAGATTTTAAACAACCTTCAAAAATAGATTTAAATGCACTCTCCAGTAAAATTCCAAAGCTAATAAAAAATCTACATTCAAGGAAAATGGAAAGTAAAAATTTTATGAAAGTTATTTAAAAAAAGAGACAGAAAGAGGAAAGTGACAAAGCGGGGAATTTTTCCCTTTCTCTCCCGCATCTCGCTCGCACTTGTACCGTTTAATCATTTTTCGTCCTCCCCTTCATTGACTACTCCGAATCCTGCATTTATTAAACTTTGGGAATTTTTTAAACATAGCAAACCTCAATAATAGCAGCTAATTTTTATATTTTTATCCATCATATTAATTGAATGTTAAACTGTAAAAAAATCAGACGATTCTGGATCTGAGCTTTGGGTGATGTCCCTTGTTAGTTGTCTTAGTCGATAAGCTGATAAATAAACCGATCTTTAAAATAAGAGCTGGAAGTTGTTCTTAAATCCTCATTTTCAAACAAAGTAATAGCATGCCCTATAATCTTCCCATGCAAACATTCCATCCCTTAATGTCAGGAAATTGTGATGAGAAATATGGATTTAATTCAACCTTCCTTACCACCAGAAGACCCATATGTAATTAAAGACTTATTATTATAAAATAGGCAAGGAGTAAGGTAAACAATTTGCAAAGGCAAGTCAATTGTGATTAAGGAGGCTATCTTAGATCTTTCAGAGCTCTTATTAACTTATAATGCCTTGTTGTTTTGATCGGAGAGAGCAGAGGTTCGGGGTTAGAATATATTTTTAAATTCATAAGCTCTGCTGCTGATACAATTTGAACCCGGGTGTGTTGTGTGTATTTGCCATAATTTATTCCAAAGCCTGTTATATCAGTCCCAGCACTAACCCCGCCCCCATATTTTAATTATCCCTTTGCAAAGTTACGCTTCCTCCGACGGATGGTTCGACCCAAATGAGTATGTATATAGGATCCTACATATTGACATTTTAATCATCACAATTCCTAATTCCTTCCTTCTGCTGCTGGGGAAAGAAAGGAGCGTTTCATGATGTGCGGTCTGCATAATTAATTACAAATCTTGGACATAATGTCCCTATCAATTCATGCCCTACTCTCATCATCATAATGACATTGGACGAGGACTGAATATTTAACGCAACTATCTGGATGAACGGAACTAAAAGAGGGACTAATATTGGAAAGTCGATAACCATTTACCATGAATAGTTCCATAGTTCCATCATTCAATATCCGGGGAATAGGATTTTCGATGCAAGGGATTGTTTTTTATACCGAAAAATGGGCTGATTTTATTACATTCAGCACATGAGATGTAAAAGTCGGAGGATATATTTTCTAACAGGATGAATAGCTGTGAGAAGTTGGTGAAGGAGGGCGTGGGGACAGAATATAGGATGTAATATGAACTAAAGAAAATACGACACAACTTGGTTCATTCCATTCGATTAAGTATGAGGACGATCAGAGAACAGTCAACGAGGTGGAAAAAGTCAATATTGGGATAAACGGTTTCTCGTAAAGGCAAATGGGTTAGGATATATAAATTCCAATTGTAATTGGAATTCAGAGTGGCAACAGCAATATGTATCCAAAGGGACTCCCATCCAAAGAGAAATGAAGTGTGCCCTGACGACAAAAACCAAATAATGTCTCCTACTGAACCAATCTTAAGCTTTTTAGTCTCTCTCTCTTTTCCCCATTTTATATTTTATATATCAAAGCTGGAAAATAGTCGGAAAGGTACAGGAACCAGTGTGTCTAATATCCGTCCCCTCTTATAGCTTCTGCAACTGCAAAGAGAGTCAACGCTTCTCTGGTGACAAATGATTTCTGGAGACCATTTTAGACACTCGACTAAGCAATGAAAATGGCACCACCAAAGACTTTTGATAATCTACTACTTCTCGAACACGATGAGTCGACACCGAAGTTTACTCTTCAGCTCACCATTACACCACCACCACCACCACCGACCTTCTTATATGTTTCTATACATATATCACTCTAAAAAACCCGCCTGGAACTCGGTATCTGTCCCCAAAAGGCAAGAAGAATAAAGCTAATACTTACGACTTACGATTCCAAGGGTATCGTAAAGGATTCCCTATCTATCGAAAGTAGATGGGAAAGCAGCGGGCGATACTAAACAATACTTTCCTTTCAATACACAAAATCATATTAATAAAATCGCGTGGAACCAATCCCAGGAAAATGGGAATACGGAGGAATGGACGAAACTGTAATTGAATCCAGTTTTCGAGTTCATATGCAAATTTTCAGCTTTTTCCAAGTCACTAAGTGATCACGTTGGCCTCTAAAAAAATCCGCACAGAATACTAATGTTATGAGAGGAAGGCGGAAAGGATCGGATTTGCTGTAAGTACCTTCGGCCTGGTAGTATTTGAACGGGTGGTTGGATTTTTAAACGTGAATTTTGAATAGAATAATAATTATGCCCTAGTAATTACTCTGCAGTTGATAATAATAATAACATTTCATTTTATACCGGATTTTCCTATCTTGTTTTATAGGTATTTGATGATTGCTGATGTTTAATTCTGCCATCTAAAGTCCTTCTGTTTTGTACTAGACGTCATACGCATACCTGCAATCCTACACGTTTGTAATGAGCATTGTTTGTCATGATTACTGATGCTTTCAGTAGTCGCTTTACAATAGATTGTCATTTTATTTTGGGAGCTTTTGTAAATTTGAAGTTCAAAACAACTGATACTTAATTCATAGACTAACTAATTGCATTGAAGTGAGAAAGTCTAGAAAACAACGATATTTGACAAACTGGTTCCTAATTAGCTCTAAAATCCATGCCCTGATTCATGCCACATGGAGCGGAATGAGGTACGTTCCGAGGATCTAAGTTCCGCAGTAGAACAGTTTATTACGTGTTTCGTGATGAATTGGTTACAATGAAAATATCGAATCCACTGCCTCCTAAACATAACTCCTTCAAAATTAGGACCCGATGAGGCGGCTGTTGTTGTAATTGGGTTTGAATGGGAAAGTCAACTCCACCGGTTCCGTTCCTCGCATGCATCTCAAGAACCTTTCAAACGTCTGCCTGTCTGGTGTTAGTCAGATGATAAAGACAAGGCGGAGAAGAGGACAATATGTCAGATTTACAGCTCCGTCTGCAGTCTCTGATTTTATGGAAAGATTCGTAACACATCCGAGAAATTCCATCTTCCGCTCTCCGAGAAACGGGAGGATAGTTAGGGCCGACGCGAGCCTCACTGACTTGTCATCGTAGAGAGAGAAAGTGTCTGGTGTTCTTGAAATTCTAGATCTGACATGGGATAAAGGCGGTGACTCAAGGAAGTTGCGATTGTGATATGGTTTGATTGAGAAAGATTACGTGTTCCTGGCTAAGTATAACCTATAGGATGTGATGTAACCTATCCTCGTCCACCACGTGATCCCATTAAAATGAGATTTCCAAGGGAACATGTGACAGGTCCTGTTGTCAGGCACTTATGCATAGGACCGACTTTTTCGTCCACAAGGAATCAAAGGAGGGGAGAGGAACCTAATATGCCAATCTGTATTTGTTTGGCCCAACCGACTCTTCAGAAAACCTCGACTCTTCTCGACGGAAACATTCCCGTCAACATGTTCACGTTAATCTCTTGCAATGTTAACTCGGAACAGCTGCGCTCAAATCCTCTGTCATCAAAACTATTTGCTGTCTCCACAAAAACTTTAATGAGTTGGATTCTATATCCACTAATTTGACAAACTTTACGGCTTTGGCGTCCGTTTACTTCCCATTTACCACAATCCAGACTCGTCTTAGGATTGCATGTGCCACACCACTTGTCCAGCCTCCTGCCACCATTCACACATTAAAAACTCCACTTTTTTCATTATTATTAGCAACCTCGGCCGAGGTTTCGGGAGAATAACAAAAAAAATCATGCCATATGAAGTCAGAGCTCGACAGAGAGTCCTCTCATTACCCCAACCCAACGAGTCGTGGAGAAATCAATTCTGAGAGAAAGGTGTAGGATTGATAACCACAGCTGGTCTCCCCTCAACCGGTCATCTTACCTATAACCTTCCCGAGAAAACTTTCTCCGCCGTCGACAATCAATCAGTCAGGGGAAATTATATAGGAACAGGAATAGTTAGCCTCATGTCAACCTTTATAAAGTGATGAATTGGCACATGCCAATCCTATATTTGTTTCCAAATAGAAAAATCGACCCTCCTCGACCCCTTCCACCGGGGTTAAAACGACTCTGTGGTCCGACTCAAAGAGAAAGGATATTTCCTCCGTTAGAAATGCACGCAAATGTTCTTGATCGACCCGAGAAACCGGGAAAAGAAAGGAAGAGGCGACGTTAGCAAGGGAATGGAGAAAACCCCAAGTGTAATGGTAATTCACCAAGTCGGTGTTAATACAAACACGTACGGAGTGTGGATAGTTATGGGAATATTAGAGAAACCCTCTCACCATTTCCCGTCCAATACGCCTAAGCTGCCAAAGGTTTAATCCTAATCTAACCTTAAATGCATGTACTAAAGAAAGAATTCATGTTTTCCCTACAAATGGGAATGTACTGGAGCCCGAACAGTACTTTTCGTCTATTCAAGGAAATCGATTAACTTTCCCATCGTAATATAATATCCAGCTCTCTACAAGCCGCCCGACGACTTCTCGGTGTGCAGAGCAATAAATCTGAATTTCTTTGCCCTTCTGCTTCTTGATTATCGATATACAGACAATCTCGGTAGAACTACCCGGTATCCACGGAACAAGAATAAGAGAGGGACAACTTCCAGCGTTTTAACACTCCATGAACCCACCGTTAAATCATTCGGATTACATTCGTCAGGGGATTTGTTGGGAAGCCTGTATTGTTGTCTATATGTACCATTGTATGAGGAGGATTGGATTTAAAATCTTTCAGTACAATTGATATCGATTTAAATTCATTACCGAGTCAAGGTTCGTTAATCTCAAAGGGATCAAACTATGATTCAAGACACATACTATCATCCATAATAATCAGACTGAATTGTACAGGTTAGAACTTTGTCAGCTTGTTTGTGGACGGTTTGACTTTGACAGGATAACACCCACTCATTGACTTCTTCACATGGTATCCTGGCGTTTGCAGCTTCTCGCCTAAGCCGATGTCTTACGATCGTGCAGCTTATATAAACTTTAATTAGCCAGTCGTTGAACCGAAGGATAAGAGTTGTACTCGAATTATTCCCAATCAAACGAATTAAAAAGAGGTTGAATATGTTCGTAAAACGAAGATGAGGAAGTTCCCCGCTCATCATGAGTTCGTAATTAAAGATAAAGACAATATTATGACATAATCTTCAAGTTGGAAGTTGGGTTATTTTGTTCTTAAGCATAATTCCCTGCATGTGTTGAATTGAATCGTGATAATGAATCGACGTCTCTTGCATGTCATTAGAAAAAAAATCTCTTCGGTGTCAGAAGGTAAATTGTAACAAGGATACCGAGAGCAGCTACAAAGACACGTTTCCTATAGCAACTGAACGTAAGTCAGGAAGCAGATGCTATGATGAAGGATGATGATCTTATGGAACTTTAGCTTCCCTTATCAAATAATATCTACGAATCGAAAATATATTATTCCATCAATTCATTCCAAGCACCGAGGAAAATACCAGTTTTGTTCGTGGGGATCAAGTTGTTGGTCTCATGCACGGCGCTACTTTACTACTACTGCCGAGGAAACATGCATATCAATCCTACATGTTATTATTTGTTCGTGGCAAGTACAGGTGGTTTCTTAATAACATTACAAATGTATTAATCAGCAGTAGCAATAGCCTTAGAAAAAAATCTTTTCCCTGTAATTTTTTACAACCAAATTCTCTGTTTTCGTAGTTAAAGTTTCAGTAACATGTCAGGGCTCGAAATTCATATCATTATGCATTTTTTTTAGTAAAACGGTGAAGCGGTGGTGTCACCATATCATCATCGCCTGATATCCGTGTGTAGTTTAATAAGTATAAGGAAACTATGCAGTAATTGATCAATAAACGATAGAACAATATAAATTTCAAGTAAGATAGGATAGAAAGTAATGTAAAAGGGGAGAAGGTTGGGACTGAATGAATAGGAACATAAATTGGGTTTAATTTAGGAAATGTTTACCTGAATTCTCATGATGACCATTGAGACCATCAAATGTTTTAGATGCCATTTGGAAGAGAGCATCTAATGGTGATGAATCGGAGGAGTTACGACGCCCATTCGTTTTCCCTTGAGGGTCCCAAGGGCGAACTATTCTTTGTTGAATGACCACATTGTTCACCTCAATATTACGTCCACTATCTTTAAAAACACTGTGGTTGTTGTTGTTACTCTTCGGGGCAATCGGCTTGTGACTTAGAATATCCGATATGGAAAAGGACTTCACTCCCGCCGCACTATTTGTACCAGGAGACTCGACCTAAGAGAACCAAAAAGGGATCCGGATTCAATTTCATGAAATCATTTTAAAACACCGAATAAACAAAGCTAATTGCTTGTAATTTAATAATCCAATGAGCATGGAGGCAATGAACCTTAAAAAACGCGTTACTCTACTCGGGCTCATCGTCGTATTATAAAAGTCCACTTGGAATATATAAGAAAAGTTGGGAAATGATGAAATTCATTATCCCCAACTTTTAGGGATAAGATGGGAAATAATGGCAAAGGAGATTTGTTCATGGTCTAGCCGAATAAAGGAGATGGGAAAAAAGTTTAGAGACGTGGCAGAAAAAAACCATAAATTTAGTTCTCTTTTGATAAAACGCCTTACAATCATCGCAACTCAACTCATCATCTTCAAGATTCAAGATGATCATGACTACTCGCAATAATCATCATCGTGCATCATCCCCTTTCTACATTATTTCCCTCTTTGTTGTAAAGGATTTCCATATTTATTCTTAAAACTTTGGATGGGAATGGGCACATCGAACCACTAATGAAACGTGTGACTTTTGGAGTCAGTTACCCGGGATTTCGGCTGCATTATTTTATGTTAAATTAAAAACTTTTTAAAACCCGTCTCAACTCGGGGGTTTAGAGATGATTCGAATATGATTAGATAGTGACATTTGAAACCCGAAAAACCTTTAAATGAAAAAATTAAAAATAAGTTCGTTACTTGTCATCCTGATTCAATAGCAATTTTTATAATGTTCGATTCGTTTATCGTTTTTAGTACAGCTTTATATGCGAATTGAAACAACAGTTTTGAAAATATAAAATATTGCGTTTTATAAATTCGTTGAAGTAAATTAGCTCTAAACGAGTAACGAGTAATGTAATTGAAGGGGGTGTGTTGAATTAGATAATTCATTGTTGTTATTCTCAATTAAACTGACAGTATATCGGATCAGGAAGGAGGACCTTCCCGTATTAAAAACTCTTATCTTTCTTAGTTTTCCACTGGGATCATTATTATTTCTGATTATTTCTCAAGTTTTATAACTTTTTCCCGAAATTAGGAAACTAAACGTTAGTCTACACATCTGATACGGTTCATTGCTGTCAAGTAAAATCATTTTTTAAAGACTCGACCATTTATCTTTTCTCTGTTCCACTCGGAATTAAACTATATTGTTTTGTGTATAGTGCTCAATCGAAGTGTGACTTTGCCGGTTTATTGCCCTTTCTGACTTGATTAATGCTTAATAAATCCGGAGTCTATTAAATTGGATTTTAAAACATCCATCCGCATTGTGATGGTTCTATTAATTAAACTAAGAAGTCAGAAGTGGGAGTGTGGACATTCCCAAATTGATTGCTTGTCAAATAATAGCCACATTTTGATGAGTTGACGTTTCGTAATAAAAACATATGAAAAATTGACAGAAATGATTGAGTCGTAATCAAAATGAACCTTGGACTTTGGACCCTGCATTTTTTGACAAGTTGAAATTCGAAAAATACATTTATATTTACCATACTAGCCATTAGCGACTAAAATCATTTTTAAAATCAAAGAAAATTCTCATCCTAACCTGTTTCATTCTTAGTTTCTTTAGGGGTTTGAAGTACTCGTCCTGTGGTCCAAACTCGTCCTCATTGGTACGAGAAAGGGTATCATTGGAGGTAAGGGATGGAGAAGGACTGCCACCGACGCTAATTAAATCGTCGGACGACATTTCGTCATCCTGACTGTTCGGTGTCAAAGGTCTCCTTTTGTTGTTGTTGGGTTTGTTGTGGCCACCCCCACCACCTCCTCCTCCATCGCAGGAACTGATGTTGGAAATCGGGGACTTGGATTCAACTCTGTCGCTCCCAGAAGACTCCAGCTCCATTTTTGCCTCACACATTTGTTCAACCGGGATTTTGTCACCACTCTCGCCGATAAGTGTAAATGCCAGAGTTGAATACTTGGACAACGGACTACTGTCGTCCTCCTCACTTGTGTAATAGTATCTTATTTTATGATGCATAAAGTCACCCGTACTGTTTGATAACAGCAAACTCGCACTTCCTTACCACACCCCTTCAAATCTAGTACTTGCTTCAATTAGAGACAATCCCACTGATTGAGAAGCTGTTTATTTCCGATCACTTTTCTAGAAATTCAAAGTCACACTTTCAAAAAATGAGATAAAATAGATTCAGAAATATCCACAATCATTTCCAGTCTAGTCGTTTTGTAGGGATCCGAGAAATTCGTGTTTTGATACCCTTTCTCTTTAGGCCGGATTGTATAGCCGTTTTATAGTTTATTTATGAGGAGGCGGGGAATCTATCGGAAGATATCATTAATTCTTCAAGGATAGGTTTCCCAAAAAATAAAGTCAGTATTCTTAGTTAGTATGTTGTCGAAGAGGAGGATAATAATGATGTGATGACTATCAGTTTACGATTGCTTCCAGGATAAATATTTGATTTTGATTTCAGTCTCATGCGGTGTAATAGATTATGATAATAACCTTCTTCATTCCATTTCAATATTGATATTGACAATTCGGATTATTGTTTTAGTTCGTCCCTCTATAGGATTTGATATCCCTTTCTCCAGCCTGAGCCACCTTAATTACGGTATAGAGCCCAACTTAAGAAAAGTGGAACTGGTTGGATATATTTTGTGGTTGATTTTGAGGCTCGGTTTCTGGTTGATTAGTCCAAGTCCAAGACCGATAAGGTTCACCACTCCTCCAATCCTGAATGTTTAAGGAGGTTGTTGTGTGTGGAGTAATCAGGGATTCTTGCGTGAAAGGACACCTTCTTCTCTTCACGTTTATAGTCCTGAATTCGTCAGAACAGTCATCAAGATAGGGTTAGCCTTTGTCACGGACTTGCAACTTTGGGGCCAGTTTGAGTTTTTGCTCTTAATTAAAACCATTTTATAAGTAAGGTTAACTCCTCCTCGACTCCGAATAATCTGAGGTGCTTGGATCATCTATTTTACAGCCGACACGTATTGATTAGCAAAGTTCTGTAATCAGTAAATATACCGTCATGTCATGTCACGTTCACTTCTCTCTCCCTTTCCTCTCGAGTCACCAAATACGGGCTGAGAAATGAGGAAAAAACAATCAGGTCTTTTCCAAAGTCAACTAGACATTTTTCAATCTCGGAGGAAGTCTTCTCCATTCACCGTTCAATTTACGCCTTTCCACTTTTAATTAAAAAACTGCAAAGTTTAGAGGACTTGATCGATCTACTAGTTCTGTAGTTCATATAATATATGTCCTTTTGATGATGATTATGTGTTCATTTTCGGCATCTCACTTCCCAATTTAATGGTATTTTTTCGTTTAACTTATTGACTCCCTTGCCTTTATATTTGCTTTAAAAGGGCAGCAGAGTTTATAATTGTTAAAGGTTACTCATCCAGAACCACACTGAATTGAATAGAACTTTTTCTCCCAATATGTATACTTTTAATCAAGTTGAGTTGGGTGAATCCGGGAAATGACTTGTCATTTACGAACTTGGTCACACATTACTATATGATAGAGTGTTATTCTTTCAGTTTCTAATCACTGGCGACTACAACAATTGTCCAAAAATAGCTTTTATTTTTCCGGAAATATTTATGGAACCGTGTATTGTTTTCAGTACAAATCTCCAAACATCAATTTTTATCAGAATAATGGTTTTTCGAAAGAAGACCGGAATTTACGGGATGATTAGCAAAAGCTACGATTCTGAAGTCAGTCCGAGAGTGACTGAGAATTAGTTGGAGTAGGATTGACGGTTTTGGTTCTTTCCTCGTCCTCCCTACTTGTTGTTGTCTTGGGATGGTCGTAATAAGTTAAGAATTTGATCCGACGGTCCATGATTAAGGTTATGACTGACAGGAGTGAGTGAGTGTGATGTTGATGTGAGGAGTGTTATCTCGTAGAATAACAAGATCTAGAGAGCCAAAGAGACACTCTGACAATCTGAGGAGGGAGGAGGGTCTCCGCCTAATTCCTTGCGTCTTGTTACCTGAGAAGAGGATAGGAAGAGGAGTTACTTTGCCGTTAAATAGCTTTCCTTCTAAAAACACACGGTGTGGATGGGATTCTGAGAGAACTGCTATATATACTGCTTCTAAGGAGCCTAGCTAGCGTTGAGCTGGTGTTGGAAGTTGGATAATCGGGTCGGGGCTCGGTTGGGACTGGAATCCACTTCTTCTGCGGTACAAGAAGAAGGTGTTCAGAACGGCTTCACAGCTCTCTGAGGCAGTCCGGTTTTTCGAATCAGTCTCTAAGAAGAGGAGGTGATCATAGTTTTGTGGGGGCAAGTCATCCTGCTCCAAGAAGATCTCATTCCAGCAGAATCAGAGACTCTGGTTGTAGCGTTGTACTCGGCGATGTAGGACGTAGCAATAGTGCTCCTGCTCCTGTCGGGGTCCCTACTTCCCGTCCGTTCCCTTTGCGGGGAAAGTCCCGTAGTGGACGGGGATTATTAGATGAGAGAGTAGAGGAGGTTAGTAGGTTTGACAGGTCAATTTACGGACAGAGGGCCGCCTTCGAGGAAACGAGGCGGAGTTGGGGAGCGGGATTGGCCAACGAGCTGGAGAGAGCTGTTCGTCAGAACCACTTTCGCTTCATCGCATCTTCTCTCCTCGGAGGAACAAGAAGAGCCGAGAGGAGCTCATTAGCGTCTATTTAGTGTTTTTGTCCTTTTCGGATCCGTTTGGGTGGCCCCATGGCCCGATTTCTTGGGTGGCCAATATATATTTTATTCAGCTTTTCTCCTACTATTATTAATATCCCTCATCTCCATCATCAAGTATCTAATCATGGGACGGGTCCTCCCTACCTACATTCCCTTCCAATCATTTCATTCCAATAGGGCCGAGAAAGTTGAAAAAAATCTCATCTCGCCAAGGATTTAATAACACATTGTCCGACATTACCATTACCATCTTTCAATTTCCAAACACTTGCACTCCCTCGTCCAAGTCTTCAGAGCGGAGGAATGATCGGGTGGACGTTAAAAAAATATTAGCTAGGATAAGATGCATATACGTTTAGATAATAAGTATGAAGGAGACAAAATTACATTACTTTTTCACTGGGGGATTTGTTGGCAGAGTCGATGGAGATAATGTAATAATTATCCTGAGATGAGATGCATAAAAGCTTCAGTTTTATATTACTTTTTACCAGTTTTTTTCCCTTGTGGATGTGTCATGATTTTCTGAATAACATCATCATGGGAGATTATCTACAGACTATCATCAACATGATATGATCCTTGAGGATAATAAGAGCAAATTTGGCATCAAAATATGTAATTTCCATCTGTCCTCGCCTTAGCGTTTATTGTGCTTTAGCCTCACCCTCCTAATAATCATACGAATTTCTGCTAGTCCGACCTGTCGAAGCTTTTCTTTGAATTTCTTTCTCGTGTCTGACTGTCATGTCTGGTGACGAAAATTAGGTTCCCTCTCATCCTGATCTTTACATGTCTTGTCGCAATTTGTCGCATCCTCCCGGAAGTATCCTTACTTTGTATTTATTTTAAGTGTCAAGACTCCCTTTTCAATTTACTATAAATTACCTTGCCCGATGCATTTAGCTTTACAAGCTACTGAGACTGCAATGTAAAGTTGGGGAAAAAATTTTCATATTTTTAGACTTTCTTCAGTCTATAAATACTTATTGGGGAAGATGGGATTTTCACCTTACTCTCTCAGTCAGTGGTAGATGATAAATTTATATTATTACAACTAATCCGATAGTCTTGTCATTACAATTTGATCAGTAAAATTTAAACGTTCGGTTAAAATAATTTGGCTTGAAGTTGGAATTTCTTAGCTTATTCTGCGGCAATGCTGTATCCCGGAATCTTTTTGCATCCTTCGTTGCTACTTGAGCATTTTTCTTCGTAGAAACTTGTTCTTCCACTAATCAAATGTTGGAAATCTGCCAAAATAAATATAGAGTCGGGGAAAATACGAAGCCGCAGTCAACCCTGGTGCTCTTCTTCTGCTCTTCCACAGCCAGTTTGCTTTGATTAATCGATAAAACTTATTTTATCTTGAAATAGACGTACATAATAAGGAGAGGTCTTCCGTTGTCTTTGTACTTGATAAGTTGATATCTCATAATCTCATTAAACTAATTCGGAGTATATTTTGTTAGTTAGTTATGGTTGTTTTATTTGCTCATTCATTATTTCGCAGAAGACTTCAAGATCGGAACTAATTAGAACTCGACTCTCGTTTATAAGCAGTTTTTTAAGTGGAAAAACTTTACTTCTCTGTTTTTTTTTCATGAAAACTTTTAGATTTAAAACAATAATGTGATCCAAGTTTGAATAAGTACTTGGATATTATTTTTTCTGTAAACTTGGAATGACGCATGACTTGGTAGTTGTAGTTCAGAAACAATCCTTCTTTACGATCCGACTTTTCAGATTAAATAAATTGCCATCCACAAGTAGGTTTGAAAGCCTTCATACTTTCCGTTTTATAGGGAATTAAATATTTTGCTGCATATAGGCTTTGTTTTCAGAAACGGGTCTCTAATATGAAACAGTCTATCCTCAGTGGCTCCATTTTTAATATAATTAACTTAATTCTAAAACTTTTTGGGTTAAACCCGCTTATGACTTCAATTAAATTCGAGTTTAGTAATTCCACTTAAAAAGCTGGAGGAAGGTCAATCAAATATTTAAATGTCCACAAAAACGTAATCATTTTTTCTAACTTTTAATCTAACGACGTTAATTAATGCTACTACAGGTTAAAAATAACAGTATGTCAAAGGATGGTAATCAAACAAGATCCGCAGATATAGTAAATGAATGAATTCTCAAAGAACTTTTACTAGTACTGTCGGATCTTAAATCCTGCCTGCTTAAAGAGGACTACTCGGTCCTTACTCATTTAGAACAGTTACAAAGTGCAGCTACAGATATAGGAAATAAAAAACAGGAGAGGAGAATGAACGAATTAGCCTCCCTGTCTTTAAAGTCGGTGATTATGTTATATGAGGGTCATTTATTTTATGTTGAAAGAGTGACTGTCATTTTTAACATGTTAATCTCATCAGATAACATGTATCCGTACCTTTCTCAGTTCTGACTGCAACGAGGATTTATTTATCATTCTTCTGTGTGTGTTCCATCTCATCTCTCTAACTCTCGGTACACTAGTAAGTAAAGGTCCTCTTTTACCCAACGCAAAGTGATCAAAGTGGCTTGGTTTCAGTTGAGGCAGAGAGCCTGAATAGAGGAAATCATAAATTCGTAAATTTTTGCTTCCGAAAGCGTGAAAAAGTCATTTTTCATTGTGATAATATTGTGGTGCGAGGCCCCCTTTGCCTTGTTCCAGTTCCTATTTGTTCACATTGTTAGTTGGATGGTAGAAGGACTGAAACATCTGTTTTCCCATTCTCATTGGAAATATACAATGATATATTATATCTATTCAGGATGATGATGATGAGGATCATCATCATCATGTTGTTGAGCCCATATAATGTGTGATGGGTAATGTTCACTTGAGAGTAACTACAGTCGGAACCGTGTATAGCACGGTGATTGATAATATTATTATCACTATCACTATCCTCCCTTTCCTTGTCACTGAATCTAGTAACACCTCAGAAATATAATATATTATATTATTCTTGATATGAAACATTGAGGAGACCCTCTGGTGCCCTGCAAAGGTTCCTTTTTGTAAGGAAAAAGTATATATTCCGGCGCGTATGCTCATTTTCATGCGAGACAAATTCAAAAATTCAGTCTAAATTGACTTGAAGTCTATTCCAGGCCCTTTTCAATTCGAATCGCCTTTTCCTCGACCCATTATCTAGCCTGAATGTCATTATCAAGTCTCCTTCAAGGGCTTTTGTGTTATACTCTTTATGTTTCTATTAACTTCTGTAATAAGCAGAATTCAAAGGGTCCGTGTTTTTCATGTAGAAACGGAATATTCCAAGTTCAGTATCGACGATTTTATCGTTTCGTTTATTCTTGTGTATTATTTTTTATGTTGGGATAAGGAGATAAGATAAAATTGGAAGAATTTCAATTTTAGAACAAAATCCTACGAATTAGCTTGCATTTGATCATTTGCTAAGGGGTACATTTCACTTCCACGGAGAAAAGCTGATAGTTGTTAATTTTGTCGGAGTGAAAAAGTAAAGATGGATGAAGTCATTAGATCTCAATTACCATTGACAATTTAACATATTCATCATGGGGATGTCGGAGTCTCTGTTCATTTCTATTGTAATTGAGGATTTTCGACTCATCGGTATCCATCATCATCATCATCATCGTGATGAAATTGTGCCTCTGGGAATCTATTGAAAAGATCTGACTCCGGACTCATCTCCCTTCATGAGGTTGTTAATTGACTCGGCACAATACAATCACGGCAAACTCTGAAGTATATATGGACTCTATGATTCCCAATTGTGTTTTCAGAGAATGACTTGACATGTCAGCAGAAGCTAATCGAACCTACGGAACTCTAACAGCATTTAACAAGTCAGAATAAAGGGATATGATAAGCTATTTATTTAAATCTCTACAACCAAGTATCGTAGATTCAACCAAAATGTCAATCCTTGGATAATTTTCAGTCTTGTATTTTGAATTTTAGATCATTGATCATATTGATTTCTTTTAATGATACAATATCATGGGATTTCAATTACAAACCTGGAAGCATGTTCATATGTCGAATTGTTCAATCATGTGAAATGGATTTATTGTCATCATAATAAAACCATAAAGATATCCGCGTTCAAGATTAATCATGATGACGGACAGGGAGACAGACAAACGGACACAACGTTCTCATGCAGTATCGATGATACTTAACAACACAAGTCATGGACAAAAGAGTTTGGCTTGCCCTTTTCTGCACAATGCAACCTAATAGAGAGTGCTTGTGATACATGAGAGTAATAATGGGTCGATGAGTGAGCGGAATTGTGTTCGATGTTATTAGTAATGCCCCGTGACTTGACTTTCTCGACCTGACCTCCTGGACTTTATGGCCTACCGCATTTGTATTGCTCTGTAATTGTAACAAAATAAGGCAAAACCTCACCTTTTACATAATGTAATTCCTGGCAAACTGGCAATGATCTGTCTTACGCTTCTCTTCACTGCATAATTTTTTCATTCATCCCTTGGATTCTTTGAAAGGCTTTTGGATAAAGGGATTGAATTGGATTCCTCTCAACCAACTACCCTCATTCTAGGTACTTCATGAAAGTAATCCGTATCCAATTTCATAAACTCATTCTCAAAGAGACATCTCACTCCGGCTAAGCTGCTAAACCTTCAACAGGGAGTTCATCTTTGAACTTCACTTCAAATGTCCATAGACCTTGCCATTATATGATACAAGTAGCTATTATACATGCTTCAATACCTGGGATTAGAATACGGCCTGGCTTTCACGGTTCACAATCAATCCATCGTTTATTGCCTTTCCATTTCACAAGGGACCTTTCAACAACAACAGCTTTCCTAGTCTTGACAAACTTCCAGAATAATTTGACACGAGACTGTTGACTGCATTTCTCGACTCATTAGCTCAACTCGTGCTCTTACAAGTTGGGATGTAAAGAGATTTAAGTTCACACATTTGGCCTTTAAGCTGTACATTTTCTGAAAAGTGAATTGTCAGAATTCTTTGGCCAGGAACGAAATGCTTCGGCACATTCTGTGTCCATTATTCATGCACAGCTCTTTTCTCTTCAGGTTTCAGGCTCAAAAGCATCTGAAAATCACTGAAAAATGGAATGGTCTCAAACTCTCAATACACCAGTGTATATTATTTTCTAGCTCTTAAATTCAGAATTTATGACGAAATCGAGCCTTTGCATTCATTACCTAAACGTTCACAATAATTCTTAGAACTTTTACTTTCCAGATGCAACTGAATGGCTCTGAGCAATAGACCATCGATGGAACAGATTCCACTTAAAACACCAACATTGCATTTGTCTTTTAAATGTATTAGTAATCAAGTCTGCGTCTGGCAGTATCAAGAAATCAGATTTGAACTGCAACTGCAATTAATGCAAATTAAAGCCATCCAGAGATGATCGTATTTGTTTCTATAACCCTAATATCTCATAATTTTAAGACTGATTGCATGGGTGTTGTAAAAATCCACATTTCGATAGCACATGTGAAGCCCACGCTGTACATTGTAGTAGTGCTAGGACATGAGAAAATTTGAAATAATAAATTCAAAAAGGTTAAGGTGGCTGCTAAATAGTTCATAACGATGAATACTTGTTTTTTATATTAACAAACAAAATATTGCAAACTTTATTGGCGGTCTCCTTTGTCGGCAAGATAAGTAAAAGGTTGCAAATGGGGGAACATGATGATGACGAGTATAAAAAAATAATGCATGATTAATAATCAAAATAGGAGATAATAGGACAAAGACAAGAAATAAAGATCGGACTTCTAATCAGTTCTGAATGAGAGCATTGGAGAGGGAGAAGGGGCATGGAGAGAGTGATGGAACTTCTTCATTATTATTACACAACGGAACACCCTTGCCTTCTGCCTCCAGATTGGATGCCAGGTGTACAATGCAAATTAAACCCTTGATTAGGGTATTTGGGAAAGCATAATTGGAACTTGTTTAAACGACTTATTATTTGCATCAAGTAAATCAGAAATGTGGCTTGAATTCCCTAAACGAAAGGAGTCGTAAAAAATACAACATAAGGAAGGGAAACTGATTCTTTTGAATGAATGACTGCTGTCTCTTTAATTCCCAAAAACACACAACATAATACAATTCGTTCGATAGTCTTTCCACAAAGAAGCACTGATTATCTCACGATAGCTGCCTTGTAGTCTTTTCTAAATTATCCCTTTTAATGGTTATCATCTGCAGATCATAACTACCGCAACCACATTGTTTTTAAGTCCTAGAAGTACCTAAGTTCAGAGAGAATACATCCTTGAAAGGCGGAGGTCTTTGGGAAGGTATGTCTGGGATTGTATCGACTGCCAATTACATATGAGTTTGTTTTTCAGGTCCATATGTGCGTTCTTTTTAGAGACCAATAATCCTTCTACTAATAATGTCCCTATTTCGTTGCCTAAAATTATTTGAAGTCATAATTAGCCTCATAATTCCATTCCTTGTCGGCAAGATCAGAGAAATGCAAAGCAAATCAAAATCCTAAATATCACCCTTGGCCTTTTTTCAATAATTTCCCTGATAGCAATCTAATTCAACGCATTCATCATCCAATTGCGTGTTTTTACGGACCAAATCAGCCCTTGACCATAGCATAGATCACAGGAGTAAGTTGGGCTCTGTGCTGTGGTCGTACCTGTTTAGTAGGTACGTATTTTTAGCCAAGCTGGTTAGTGTTGTTTTATCTTATCCTTCGATACTAAAATATGACTACCACCGAAAGTACTAAATGTGATTATGGGGTTGTAGTTTGTAGTCCTTCAAAGAGTTGAGAAATAGTCATTAGGTGTGTAATAGAATGGTATTACAACCGCTAACAGTAAGTGGAATTTTTAAACTTCGATCTTTTCAACTTAAAATTCGCAAAACAGCTAAAAATTAGTGACTTTGTTTCTTCATCCCAACAGTTACATTTATTAACTACAACTGCTACATTTATTTAAATGATTCACGAGTTGATTAAAAATTCTCGGTATCCACAACCAACCCCAACATATCTCCTGAATTTCAGGGCTTCGTCTGAATAATATGTACCCTTTCTCCGAAAGCAATTATCCTACGTATTCCTTTAGTACAAGTTTGATACTCCAGCGTTTTTGATTGGATCTTTGGCTTCGGACTACCGTGTTTATCCATAATGATAATTAAGCCACCCATTCCAACAATTGCATTAGATTTTAATGAAGGACAAGGTAGCTTCCGTCTGTTTTCAGAACCTTAATTTCCTTTTCGGAGCTCGGAGATAAGTGTGTTGCCCCATGCTGTGAAAGAATGTATCCCAACACTTGTAATAATGTAAGTCTTGGATTATTGTTACTCGTCGGATCGGATAGCACATGGGATATTCTGATATGACATGTCTTTGGCTGGAGTATAGGGCCTTACTAATAAGGACAAGCCGATTAGCCGACCTCCCTGTCTGCTAGTATAAATTAGATAATAGTACCTCTAATAAATTACAGAACTATTGAGTATCAAAGGACCACTTTATCAGGAGTTCAGATGGTAAAGGTAAAGGTGGTCGAAAAGCCGTGGTTATGACTGATAGAAAACATGATATGTGGTGTTTTAGATTAGACTTAAATTACCTTATTTAGCTCAATGTATTATTATTTGTACGAAAAAGGGGAACTTGGGGGGATAAAAAATAGAATGGTTGATAGGAACAGGAGGCCACCATGGAGTCAATTTAATTTTATTGTAGATCAAGCCCAGATCCCAACCATATCAGAGGTATCAGGAAAGAACGGAAAAGAAATAGTCTTTCTCCTTCTATTTTATGTAGTTTAATTGGGGAATAGAGATCCATAATGGTCACTGTAATTGGATATCTTCGTGTTTATTTCCTCTCAAAGTATCCAGAATGAATTACACCGGCACAGGCACCGGCCGCCCGTTGAAATTGAAAACTTTCTAGCAGTAAATATAAGAGTAACCATATTATTTTTATTCGAAGCCTTTTATTCAGCAGATAGGGAATGAAATAAGTTGATAGAAAAAATGGGAACCCAAAACGAACAACTCGTAGTTTGAGGTTGGCTCAGATTTCAGAAAACGACCAAGCAAGGTTCAGTCAGTGTAGTTTTACTGGTACTTGACATTTCTTTTAAATGGATTGTTCTTCAATTCCAAACTTGGATTTGGATTTAGCCATAGTAATTAGTATTGTCGTATGCATCAGACATTAAACTGAAATCAGGATAAGAAAATCAACTTCACTAATATTTTTATACTCCAATACAGAATCCTGTTAAAAATTATTTAAACAAGCAAACTACTAATTAACTCCACGAAAGATACAGAAAATTTAGATTTGCTTTTTGAGAAAATTGGGAGTCGAGTTTTTATTATACATCGATTTATGGGATGGCTAAGTATTTGTAAATTTTAAGTATTCATTTTTTGCCTATAAAAATTCTCGAGAGAACATAGTAATTCCCGAAAGGTTGATAAAAAATGGTTCCAGTGCCACTCCATATCGCCAGCATAACTTTCCCCCGAGAGCAGAAGAAAGTGAAAGCAAAGGTTTAGAAATAAGTTCCTCAAAATCTTATTTGCATTCTGAATTACAATTAAACAAATCAAATACACATGTTTAATTTTATAAATCAGTAAAATATATGAACTATTCGTTAGTCCCACGAATAGCAAAAAAGTACAAACACGCATTTATATCTATTCTTAAAATTTCGAGTGTAGTCTGTAGTTTATGAATTAATATTTCAATACTAGCCATAAAATTATACAAAAAACTCTAGGGGAAATGAAAATAATTAACACTCTGGCATACTATTTATACTATAGATCACTTATAACATCCGTCGGAAATTTACATTAAATGTCTTGTGTAAAGGGCCAGTGCATGACTAATATCTTCATTGCATTTTTTCAAATTACAGAAGACAAATCATTAGAAATAATTTAATGACAAAAGGGTCCCAAATAAATAAAGCTTAATTACGGCGAGACCCTCGACAGAAACGGCGGCGTAAAATGCTTCAGAAATCTCCTACCTTTTTGCTTACAGAAGGAAGGTACCGTGGACGGAGATAGATATTCCCCTTTGAAACACAAACTCTTCTCTATCCATCTCAATGGGTATCAAATCATAATAATAATTCATTGTATTAAAATTCCCCACTAAGCGTAACTATTTTCATTTCCTTTCCCAAATTACTTTATTTTATTCAATTGTAATTTAATTGCTTAATCACGAATTGCTTCCATTCAGCTTATTATAATAATAACCATTTCATCATCATCTTTTCCGCCGTAATATTTGCCCAATTACTTATTTTCTGCGCTTGACTTCTGTCGAGCTTCAGGAATCACATGTAATTACAAATTAAATATCGGGAAATAATTTCGAAATTTGCATCCATCTGCTTAAGTGTAAACGAATGACAGTGGGTGGGATATTATGAGAATTTTATTTTTATAATTTATATGTTGCCGGAGTTTGGAGAGACGAAGGGGCAAAGATGTCCATAATATCTAAAAATTAATTCTGTTGTCAATATCCATGCTTAGGTTTTGAAATGTAATCCATGTGATAGAAATTTAATTAATTGAATGCTTTACAAAATGCAAACAGAACACGTCCGAGAAATTCATTTTGATGGACAAGGTGAGATTTTATTCAGTATTTAATTCAGCAGACATAAAATGGAAAGACAGATAACTAACTCAAAATAAGTTGTAATACATTACTGTTTTGTTGACGGGTGTATCTTGACTAATCTGTCGACAAAACGGGTATATGAAAACACAAAGAAAACACAGCCAAAAGAGACAACTGTTCCAGCGTATAATATTGACTAATTAAAATGTTTACGGAAGAGACACAGTCGAGAGAGCAAGAGAAGTTCTTCTGGCAAAATAAAAATTTAAAAAATGGGAGAAAGCACTTAATTCGTACATCGAATTAAGGAATTTCTTGAGTAATATTATTTCCATTATTCTGAATAGCTATTAATTTATGTCTTTTCGGAAGGATTTTCAGTTTCGGATTATGATATCCATAATGACATAGACGATCATAATATTGCAGATGCACGTTTGTAACTAACATGTTTATGATATAAAATATCAATCGGGATCGATATTGGGAGCGTTGGAAAAATGCTCTCATTAAGATTTCGATGTTCCATTCTTGTTAGGAGAGAAAGAGGAGTGGTTGGCGTCTTTGGTTTCTTTCCTCTATCTATTTTTAATCATCCCAATTTGCGATAATGATGCTTCATTAGCCCAGCAGTGTATTGGATTTGTTCTTGGGCTTACCTAACATCCCATCATGATCAGAGGGTCTTAAACTATTCCTTGTCTTGTAACCAATGCCTTTCAGCAGGTAAATTAAAGATAATTTTGGATTGAATTTCAAGTCCCAAAAGCTACACCCTCTCAATTCAAGCACTTATTCGATACTCTTCTCCTCTCCCACTTTTCAAACCAACGAACCTCTAGACAAGTAGGTACGTGAGGAGGATACAATCCGTTGTATAGTTACTGACGGCAGTAGCAAAAATAATTAAAGAATTTGATATTCCATAATCTTGAGTAACTTATGTTTAAAAAGCTGTTACATAGCTCTAGGAGCTCGAGAGAAACTGGAAAGAGGAATGTAGGTGTAGTATCGGGATTTTGGAATTGACAAGAATATGATTGGTGTGCCTGTAGACAAGATGAATTACAAAATTAAATGCATAAAGAGATAAATGATGGGTATGTGGCGCATCATATTTCATGCAACTTTGGATAATTCCTATGTAGATTCTAGTTAGCAACACCAACCAGCTAAAAGACAAGTCGGGATAATTAGATACTCATATGCAAAATACTTCACAACAATAATAGACAAGCCTGCGTTTTATTACCTCTGCACGTCCAACCTCGGCTCTCTATATACACCATTCACGGTTAAATGCCGTACAGTAATATCTCTCGGGAAAATGGGCGTGCATCAAATCTTTGCCGAAAGCTACAAGTTCGAACTTTGCCATAATTTTCCCATAACACGATAACCATTTACGAAAAACATCTCTCGATAAAAAGGCCGTCTCTGTAGTAATCGTCGTTTGTCAAAATTCAAAGTACGACGGAATATTTTTAAGGCGACGAAACATAACTCTATATAGGACCTTATTTAGGAAAAGAATGAGCAAATTACTTGAAGGGAAATTGCTCATTGCGATTTAGAGGAAACAATTATTATTCTACCTTCGGCCTAGAGGTAGGTACGGTAATAACTAACGCAGCAGGGATACCTGAAATTCATACCATCAAGCTTTTAGTCTTTTAGTTGTTAGTGGCCCATAGAGTTAGAGATTGAACAGTTGTACTGTCAACTCATCATCACGACGACTACTTGGGTCAGAGGCTCACACCCAATGTTTACGTGAATAATTTACACTAATGAGTTTATCCTGCACCAAAAAACTCCCTCCCAGACTCTGTTATTCCGTAAGTACGTATACTTATGTGTGGCCAATGACAGGAACGAAACGGTACTCCAACTCCAACGCTCGCTCTTAATTTTTTGTAATTTTTCACACGAATTTAAGACTTAGTTAGACATCTCTGCCGAGTCCAAAGGAGAAGTAAAAATTGTTGCAATGGATTGAAAATTGCAAAAAAAAACTATTTCAATGCATATGAAAGCTACACTTTGACAGTAGTTCATGTTTAAGATGTGAAACGCAAATAATGTAAAAATCGCAATCCGATGTGGTCGCCCGCTTTAGCTATAGGTCCGTCTCCGTTTCGAAATCCAACAAAGGTATCGTCCAATCCAAACGGCAAGGGCGATTAAGCTGCGGCAACACCAACAGGAGTAAAAGGATCTTTATAAATTTCGAAAGATGAGGAGTTGGATTACTTTTGTATTATTAACTTCTCTGCATGCACGAATATGTGACACGGCTAAAAATCTGTGAGATTAAATTTCACCACATAATCAAAATGATTTATAAAACCAACGGAGATTTGGTTAGTGATGGCGGTTGGGTTAGATATTATTACGAAGAAAATGATGAATAATTACGCAGGAATTTTTATCTTTCCATTTACTTGGCCGGCATGAAGATCTAATGTAACTTACAGACACGTCCATTGTGTTTTATGCTACTCACAGTCGGGGTGGCCTACCAATTTGTCTATCAAGTGTGAATCCTTATGTATTATTATCATTATTATTATCTTCACATATTTTTACAGTACTTTTTCCTTCTTCTCTCAGAGACCAAACTAGTAGTGTACTCGCACCAGGAATGTGCGGAACGTTCCTTTATAACTCTATTACACATATTTTATTCCCTTTAAGAGAGGCTTTTAAAGAGGACCCTTTCGAAATTAGAAACGAAGGTAAGCCATACACAATAACGATAAATAGAAAACAGAACTGTTCTGTTAAAAAGGATGCTGTAGAATGTAGAATGCAGATGGATTTGCGGGTGACAGGGAAAGGAGATTCTTAAAAATCCTACTCAAAGATTGTTAGTGATGCTTTAAGGTTAGGGGTGATAATTAGACATAAATCTAGAAAACAAAGAGATGTTGATATGAATTGGTTGAAGATGTGTAGATGGGAGTTAAGATTAGATATGGAAATTATAGAACATCCCTCGCTATCGTAATATGATTCGTAATTGCCGATGGTTTGGTGAAACAATTGACTTGATCATGCGAAGGTAAATGCTGAAACCAGCCAGAGAGGATTTAAAATTTGAATCATTCTCATCCACATCATTTAGTAGAGAGATAGGGATAGAAGAATAAATCCCATTCCAAAACGTGTTCCAGAGAGAAGAGGCTAGCTAGCGTTTAAAGCTATGATACTCTCTGCCTGTTTGGCATTAAACGGCTGGGAGTTAGAGAGGAGAGAGATGGGTCGGCGGAACAGGTTAGATTAGAATGAGGACGGGGATATTAGTTTGATATAAAGTGTGTATTATAATAATAATCATAATAATATCCTCTATAAGAAGATGCAAAGTTGATGCCGGTTTGATAATGATGATGAAGACGAGGTAGGGCGGCGGTTTGATGTAAAGGTAACCGTCGGCATCCCAGAAAGGGAGATGAGGTGGCGGCGGTGAGGTCGATTTAAGGTTTTGTTGTGTGAAGATACTAGTGTAAGCATCATCAACCATCAGCATCCTTTTTAATCCCTTCGAAAATGAAGTCATTTTCGCCACCCACAAGAAAATTTGAGTTGGCCGGCAGGCAAACCACACAAATTTTAAAACATTTACCCTCAAGGCACCCATTGTTCTTTCTGTTTCGAGATTATACTTTTTTCTTGCTTTTTTACTCCCGTTACATGTACATCATCTCAATTTTTTATTATCTCTCCTCCTAAGTGTTAGTCTCTCTCTCTCTCTATCCCGGTTTTTTATCGTCCTGACTGAATAGGCTGCCGGAGTAATTCTAATTGCACTCCACTTCATAAACATTTCGGAATGAAAATACCTCGTTTTAATGCCAATCTCCGACAGGCTCTCAGTATCCGAGGGATCAGGATCCAAAACACCGTACTCGTATATATCAAGAGAAAGAGGGGTTTGGACTATTTACTATTTTCAGGTCGACAAATCCTTGAGGAACTAACTCCTGCTATATTCAAAACTTTGGACTCATTAATTAATAATGGTAACTTTGATTCTGACGTGCAAATCGGCGTCGTTCTAACAACAGCCTATTATTTAACGGCTATAAAGTCTCAATGAATAGAGACTTCAATTCTCTCCACGAGGTTTTTTGGAGTCCTTAAAATACGTTTATGTGTCTAGTCGGAGTGTAATTAGCTATTGTATGTTTCTTACAAAAAAATTAAGGTGGTTGTTAAGCTTAGTTAATAGTGCAATGTAAGTACGAGGGCTTTTGTCATTTTTATGTGTAGAATAATTGCTCTAGGGTTTTTAGTATAAAATAAACATAAATGAAATCTCGATTGTCGTCAACGATTTGGGAATAACTTCAGTTATCCAGGAGGTTGTTGGGTTTGATTAGCTTGTAAACAGCGACCTGGTACAGGATATAGGATTCAAAGTCAGGTTTTGCATAGCATTTGTTGGAGATTTAGGGGAAACTTCAATTCTGTCTATGACAGAAAAAAAGGTATCGGTCCATTTAAATTAAGTAGCTTTGGTTTAAGTACGGATTTAAAACGGGTACTTCATGTGCAACCAGATCGGCCTAGTGGTTTAGTAGTCGGCTCTTTGAGAGTTTGGCGAACAGCACGGGTTCGAATCCTGGTCGGGTCGTCGATGATTGCACACTAGACTTCGAAAATCAAGATCGTCTTTGTTTGTTTCTGGCAGATTCGTTCTGTAATCTTTGCTATGTGCAACCAAAGCATGTTCAATCTGAATGGGCAGGTGTTTAGATTGCTCCGGCAGTCGAACATGGCATCATACCCAATACGTGATCATACGAATGTCTGAGACGAACCCAATTTTTTTGCATATTTTTTGAATTAATGGAGCAATCGTTTTGTTCATCGAAATTCGAAATCCTAGATTCATGATTATATTCAATCTAACTGATTTTATTTATCGAATTTTATTTAAATTTAAATTTAATTCTTTTGGGTGAAAATATATTTAGGACGAAGAACCTCCTGTGTCCTGCCAAATAGTTTAATCTTAAAATTTTAAAATTAATTGTCTATATTATTATTGTCGTTAGATTATTATCCATATTCCAGATAGTGATTTTTGGATAACAAAAATTTCACTGAAATCAGAGAAAAAAGATCTAAGTTTAGTTACTTGTGACATCATTTGTATGAGAATCGTATTGAACGGATGCTTTAAATGTCTCGGTATACAAACTTCCAACCTTGTTGGCTAACATCAATATTGAATATACTTGAGCTATTAATGGGTTATCAAATTAGTTGACATATTATTTTTATAATTAACAAGCAGGTCACAGTAACAGATTGATCTGATATTACTGGTTGGGCGTTCAATCAAGTTGCAGTGTATGTGTGTTGAAAATTCGGGAAATTTCAACTCTACTCGATCTATACACTTTCATAAATGTAAATGCAAGCTTACGCTCACACTGTCATTATCTACTTTTAGTGAATAGCCAGCAGTTTATATCCTTTAAAAGTTGATTTGAATAATTTGACCCTTATTTTTAAAATAGTCAAATCTATTGCAAACCAAATGTAAGTAAAAACCGGTTACCCTCAACAACAGCAGTCTTGGCCGAGTGGTTAAGGCGACAGACTAGAAATCTGTTGGGATCTTCCCGCACAGGTTCGAATCCTGTAGACTGCGAATTCTTTTTGAATTTTTTCGTCAAATCGTTGTCAAATGTCAACGTTTTTTTTATGCATACGCTAATACTCGCTACCTTAACCCTATCTGCCTGGCATAGCTCGGTACACTAGCCATAGCAGCCTAACCTGAATTACAGTATTTTTGACATTTTGGCGGCTGCCGGGGGCAGGGTGGTGGACCGTCTGACGATATAGTGGACGAAAGTTAGGAACTTTAGGGAAAGGGCTTACAAGGAAACCTTGTCAGATGTTCAATCCCAATTTTTTAAAACTTGTTTCATCTGAAAGAGGACTTAAATAATGCACCTTAACATTGAAAATTGAAACCATCGATGAATAAAATCCTTTTTACGGGGTAAAGTGGGTGCAAAGGTCAAGAGGAGGGAGCAATTTCAGCGACTCATATAGTAAGTTTGAATTTTGCGAAAACGCTGGTTCTGCTCCAATAATAATTTTTGAGTCCTCCAATGTTATCGGCCTATCGTAATCCCAAAAAAGGGACAAAGAAAGGAGAAAAGTAAACTTTTTTTACCTTTACTCTTTCTCTCCGCTTAGCTTACTGGTTTTTAACCTTAGAGCGCGTAGTCCAAGACTTTACTACGTCAAAACGATTTTAGTCATCGATAGTTCTAACGCTAAAGTTTCATTACTTTAAGTCGTCTTTCAAATGAAACAAGTTTAAAAAAAATCGGAGTTGAATACCTTACAAGGTTTCCTTGTTAGATCTTTTTAAACGCTCAACCTATGAAAAACGTTCAAAAAAGCTTTATTTGTGTCCAATTTTTGTAGTATATTTCGTAAAAGCATTAGAGCTATGAAAACCCGGTTACGGTTTTCAACTCTCAATTAAATCGTGAACATCATTAGGTACCATGTCTTAAAATTTAAAACCATAAAGATTCTTAAAATGATAAAAACCCCAAAACCCGATGTTTACCCGGTTTTCGGGAATTCTCTTGAAAACACTTCCAGCAATAACTGTTCTTTATTAGCGGTTTAACTGCACTATTGTTACTCTCAATCTGACTCATTCCGTGATAATAAATTTTTTAAATGACATTTACAATACTTCCTTCGGTTCATCATAGATTTCGATTCGATCACGGCTCTACAGTTTGAGTTGACAAAGTATCAACTTCCTACAAGGTAGAGTTGGCTTTCCGTTCGAGATACAAAGTCTAGCAGGAAGATAGACGGATTATGGTCGAGAATAGGTGTAAATGCATAACTAAAATTAAGATACAAGACGTCACAAAGGGATTTATGAACAGCAGGAGGGCTTCAAGAGAATTTTTTGGTGAGGCTATTTAGGTGTCATTATTATAAATTTCTGAGGAGGAGAATAGCCAGCATGCCAAATCAAAGTGTAACCAGAGGGATACAAAATTATCTCAATTGAAATCTCCTTTCCAAATCTCTCTTTTACTTCCATCTTTCTTATCATCCCATTCACACATTTACATCTTATTACATATCCATCATCTACAAATCTACATCAGCCACATCTCTTCTCAAATCTAAAATGCACATTATTCCGTCACATATCCCGACAAATTGTTATTTCTTCACTTTATAGACTGTAATTGCTTTAGGAAATATCCAACCAACGCCTCATTCTCTTTTTACAAACTTTCAAGCACCTTCTTTTATAGTTTCGTAGATTGTAGGTGGGAAATAATATTACAAAAAAAATGAAATGGTAATAGTCTCAAATGATACAGTACATGGCAACCGGAACAGCTATTTTTCGATTTGGATTGATAGTTGAGATCCTAAATAAAAACTCAAGTGCTGATCATGTTTTTTTCCTATGCTGATTGTGAGTGACTGGTCAAGGAGTCAAAGAGTTGAAGAGGATGGGAGGATGACAGGAAGTATTTATCGGAGGTGATAGACGATCAAGATATAGAACCTTTTGCCGGCTTTTCAAATTCAGAAGGAAGGATGATGTTGATGATGATGATGAGTAACGTTAAAGTCCGTAATAGTAATTGATCGTTAAAATCACACCGTAGCGTAGCGTGTACCAAATCCTCCTAAGCTCCATTTACCTACCTTCCTTTTGCGTTATTAAACTGCTGAGCTGGTGTCTTAATGCTTCTAGTTACATCCCAGTTTCCAGTTCCATTAATTTAAGGCTGTAAGGAGCTTAGAACCGAATCCAAAACATTCAGGATTAGTTATCCAACTCAATATTATGTTCCATGGTTAAATCTAAATCCGACTTTGACTAATAGGCCATAATTAACCCAGCTTTGGTAATGACTTGCAATAAAACGAATTGAATTGATTCATTTATACATCTTAATTTTGAAGGAGTTTCGGGTTTTTTGTAGCTCCCTCACAAGTTCGTATAATAAAACAAAAGGCTTGGTTAGAAAGGAAATATTTTTTTCCTCTACAAATTGGATGCTACTCGACAACTTTCAAACTACTGTACAGTTCCTAAATGAAGACAAAACATTTTTTTCAATTCCTTATTTAAGTCGATTCGTTCGTTTTCTTGACGCTTTCAATTAAAGGTTTCAGTTCCTCTCGTATTCAATTCTGACGGGGAGTTATGGTTGTTATTTGATTGAATTTGTAATTTATTAATTGCTTAAACCTTCGAATTCAGGAAAATTATAGCTTTGCTAATTTAATATAAGCAGTGCTTCTTTAATGAGAATTTTAATAACATTGTTAAAATTCGAAAGAACCATAATATTGGATCGATGAATGGAAGTGTTCTTATTCACTGCCAAAACTGCAAAATAATATAAAAATTCTGAATTAAATCATCAGACTATTTAGTAATCTTGAACGTTCAGGTCCCGTTGCATTCATTTTGACGATTGGTCCCGATAATAATTGTCAGTGGCAACAATTATCGCAGGAACAGATAGATAACATCGAAGACAATGCTAATTTACAGCGAATGAGGAGTTTAAATCTATTTTCATCAAAGCAGTTGGGTTGTAAGTTGTAATTCATTTTATTTAAAAGAAACTTTAATCAGTCTCACAAATGACCCTTTAAATTAAGTTGATTAAGCAGGGAAACAATGAAGTTTTCATTCCCCTAAAATCCCCTCATGCAATGCAATGGGGATCCAATTTGTCGGAAATTGAATTCCGCCTGTCATCTGTTCAAATCCCATACACCATACAATTGATTCAACCATTTAATACTATTGAAATTATATACGTACAATCGGAACGACTCCAAAGCTACAACTCATCTCAATCTCTGTTTCGTTAAATTACCCTATTTTTTAAACTTGAAATCCGTTCTGTTTTCTGTTGTTAGTTTGACACCGTCATTACAGCTCAGAATCCAGTAAAGATTTCTTCACGCTTCGGCATCAAGCTGACTTGATATCTTTTTCCAAAGGGTTAAATTGGACGGAATAAGGATACCGTGAAAGGAGCTAGTCTCAAAAGATACTTTACTGAAAGTGAATTGTAAAAATACTCCACTGACAGATGAAGAAAAAGACCTTTCGACATAAAGACCAATTCGGTTCATGCCTTGCTTTTGTTGACGTATACACGGTGTTTTACACCTACTCAACCATACACGTACATGTATAACCCTTAAATATAATATAATATTATTGTTACAGTTTAATCGTAACGTATGACTTATTACAATATAACATATTTAGTATCTAACGAGATCCTAGGCAAAAGGACGGACAGTCATTTAGCTCAATTAATCACCCTAAATGTTCATTCTAACAGTCATTGTCGACAATTTAATTTGAAAGCTAGTGCTTCGAGCCGTAAAGTATTATATAGGCTGACCGATCTAATCACTTCTGACTGACTGCAGCCCTTCTTGATCAGGATTTGAGGCAGTTACAAGTCAATGGCGAGTGACTTATATGAAAAGTCTAGTAATCCCAGCCCATTCTGCTGCGGCATCCATCACTTCTTCCCATAAAGGGTTATCAATAAGGAATCATGAGCTGAAGTCATCATCCCATATAAATTAATAGTAGTAGGTAGTAGGTTGTTGGCTTTTAATATGTGGTGGTTGCTTCAAGTCATAAGAAAGACTGCTCAACTATCGTAATGGCTATATGTTTTTCCTAAATGCTGCCAGTGTGGAACACTTACTGAATTATTTTGATGGATGCAATTAGAGGCTGTGCAATTAAGTGGCTGAGAAATACGTGACCAGAGGACCGCCTGATTTGCTAACTTTCGCATTGAGACGTGACAATTTGTTCCGAGTCCTCATCACCATAAAATTATCAAGATGAAGACAAATACGTGAGTTCATTCCTGAGTGTCTTGATTAAATTGCTCTACATACCTCACGAATATGAATGACCGTGAACAATAATAACGCTCTTGCAAATTAAATTTATTCATGAAAAATGTAAGTAGGTGGCCACAGCAAATGGTCCTTTCTTAGCACATTGACTCGGCACTGACAGGGCAAATAATGAAATAATTATTTGCCCATCTTTACTACCACCACCACGGAACGGAGATAACAGTTAAAGTGCATAGTGCAAAACACATAGGAGTGCAGTAGTAGTAGAAAGTAAATCATGGCAGATAATATTTGGTTAAGTTCTATAATCTATTCATACTATACATCAATTACGGCAGCCTTCCTAGGAATCCGGCTTCAAACAATAGGGGATTACAGGTTGTTTTGAAAGGATTTGAGATTAAATTTTTTGAACGGATTCGTAAATTGAGTTTCTTTTATTTTTGCAAGAGTCGAATGGAGAAAATAAGACATTCCTCGCGATAAATCCTGGATTTCGATGCCGTCAGCGTTAGTTCCTTGTCAGAGAGGGAATGATAAAGAGAAAGGAAAAATTCCTTAATCACGTCATTTAAAATCTCTCTGAAGTTAGATTGATGAGATGAAGAGCGGTTTTTATTTATTGGCATATAGCATTTTACATTTCAGCTTATGAAATATGGTAATAGTCTGGATACCTGAAAGGCTTATAATTATAGAGTGATAACTTCATAGGGGGTCCCGTCCTTCCATGATATTGTTCTTCTATAGTCACTTATTATTATACGAACTTGCACAAAGGCATGCAATCTTCGGCAGATTATCGCAAGGGGCGAAAAATTTAAGTAAGAGGATTGATTGATCTACACACCACGGACACAGCTTGCATCATTATTACATCAAATCTAATGATTAAAATAAAATATCGATCAAGAAAAAATTCTTGTTATCTAATAATTCCTTGGATTGTAATAGGATCGCCCAAGACGACGATTTATTCATGAAGTCCAGAGTCTAGAATCCTTAGTACATTTCCAATTACTGACGCGATAATGTACGCATACTCGACGGAATTTAAAACAGTATAAGTAATATTTAACGTTCTTCAATAGGTGATATATAGTTGACTGAAGCTGTGATTTTCTCCCATTGGATATTTGCATTTGAAAACATGCATTTATTGGTGGTAATTTGTAATTTAAAAGGTAATTTTAGTAAGCTATTGTTACTATTTTATTACTATTTGCAATAAATCCTTGATTTTTTTCAAATTCAAACACTCGTTAATTTGATTGTAATACCAGCATAAGATCTTCAAGTTGTTTTCAGCTACGTTACATTTACGAATGGTATTAAGAGGAAGTCATAAAAGTTTAAATAAAAATATGAATTCGGTTCTAAATTCATTTATAAAAGCTTGTTTAAAAATGTCAGAATGCAATATTTTTAGCAGTTCGTCCTATGGCATCTTGCAGTCTAAAATAAACTCGAAAGAAGTTTAAAATTGATATAATTAATTAGAATTAAGTTTAGTCGGATTTTTAAGACTATATTTTTTCTAATTTTTTGAACAATGTAAATTGTTGCGTATCACCTTGTCACCAAAATATTAATATCGATGAGTAGAATGAAGTTCATCAAGTGAAAATAAAACGTTGTAAACGTTAACGGCAGCTCGCAAAATTAATATATATTTTTGTTCAATAGTACTTGAAATCGTGTTGGTTTAAATATAACAATCAAAACTATTAAAAATCAATTGTAAAAGATCAAAATATCATAGTTTACATTCACCTAGACGATCGATTCTTAATCCCAAAACTTTAGTAAATGTTCTATGATCAATGGATTTACATCCACAATAATATACTACGAGAAGTTTGAGACGATAAAGATAGTTTCCATAGCAAATATTTGAAGAAACTGTATATTTGAGAATTGTCCTAAACTACATTGAATACAACTCAATGTGTCCATCCACTTTGCTATTTCAACCTGTACAATTTCGTTACAAATTATTTTATTGTTTCACAATTGCAGTTAAAATCAATTTTATCAATTTGTTTAAATCCAAAATACGGATTTTAAATGATAGATTCAATTTTTGGATCAACTTCAACAGTTCATGAAACAATATTATGAAATGTCTCAATTAAGGCTTTTACGAACCTTAGATTGTTGTTTTGCATATAAAATACGTAAATACCTTTAAAATTCGATTATTGTTTCAACACGTATTGATTTATATATATCATTCCTGTTTCCAGACATGTCGATTTAATTACATATTTAAAGCAATAGAAATTCTTTAAAAAACATTTTATATATAAACCAATACGATTTCCTCGAAAACCATTTTCATGTTGCCCAATTCATATCAAACCTCAAAATTGTTTTAAGTTTGGAAAAGCGGATAAAAACCATATATATAAACTTGGTATTAAAACCAATACAATTATGTTGAAACTTAATTCTGTGTTCGGAATTTGATAAACACTAGCGAATATTATGCTTCCATTTCAAAAAAATTGTCTTGGTTCTAATCCGGCCTGCTTCTAGGCTGTTTAATTTTGTCTTAACTTTGATCCACAAAAAGGCCCGACAGACAGACAGACGGACAGGTTGACTTCATTAGCTCTAAACCTATTTTCAATAGGCGAGCTAATAATGCTCGATCAAAATTCATCCAATAAACAATTATAGAAAAAATAAAAGCCAATTCTACATATATATGTTTATCCGATAACCAATCTAAAACTGAACTAGTCGGGCATGGTTTCAGTTCCAATTTCCAAAACAATTTCTTCTATAAACCTGCGTTTTAGTCACTAATACTACCTTTCATTTCCAATCCTTCCAAATTCATCTATAAAAATCCTCTTGAAACTACGTGTAGAAGATGTAAATGAAGATGGGTGTAAATCCAGGCATAACTGAGGGCTGACATAATAATACATTATGATAGATCACCTTACTCACCTTTCTGGCTTGTAGGCTGCCCATTTACATTCCATTTAATATCACCCTCCGAGATCTGTAAGGCTATTAACCATCCGCCGTGTAGAATAATCCTTAATATGATAATTCCCTTCAACATGCTCTGCATGGATAATCATCCACTACTACGAGACATCCTAACCCTGCCGTCTTGTTGAATCCTCTAATAGTATGATCAGCAGTTTAATTTATAACTTTAATAACTTCTTCATGAAAACGAGAATTATTCAACCCGATGATCACATAATTCTTACCAAGAAGTCCAGCCGATTTCACTTGGTAGTGAAGGAGCAGGGAGCAATAAAATAATGTACTTTTTACTACAAGAGTGGAATAAATAATGTGCCTATAAGCAACCGTTTTTAGTACTACATCTACATCCATACGGAGGGATAAATATGATCAAGACATCTCCTGAGCAACGAGAAGGACTCTCCTTGTTTCAAGGAAATGTCAAGCTTTCTGTCAATTAGATTCAGTTCCGACAAATGTGTGCTTAAACTTGTAGAAATGAATGAGGATAATTAATTCTACGTGATAAAAACATGTGTGACAATCATCGTCATATTATTATTGTGTATCACAATCACTCCTCACACGATAGGACGGACATCGGAGACAAGGCATATATTCTATAGATATATACATTACAAATTGCAACCTCATTACCACAACGTGCGAGTACACCCTCATTTTATCCTTTGATATACGAGCTGTAACGCCACAAGGCCCATTATCAAGCGTTGAGTTGGCCTGTCCTCATTTAAATGTGGTGGAATTAAAGTCAATTCAACGTTATTTAAGAGCAATAACCAAGCTTGATGTACTACGATGATTTGCAATTCTAATTTGACGATGAGAGCTTAGTGAAATCCTCATAAATCTTACCAGTCAACAGCCGCTAATTACGATACGATTAAGTTTCTAATGTATTAATGTACCTTAAGTTGGTTGGTTGCTTCCTTGCTTTAGCTTTATATGTCAAATTGAGCCAGCGTACTGTTCGATGTTCCTCCCTCGTAAGTCATGGGACATAATCAGATGTTATGATTAAAGTGATCGTTTCAGGTGCTTTTCGCTCCTTTTAAAACTTCCTACCATATGAATACACTTGAGATATAGCATCAGATAAGGTCAAAATAATTATCGATCTAAATCATGCAAACGATTAGTTTGAAAAATAAACATTAGACTATAATTCACCACTAGAGTAATCACGGATTTCATTGGAAAGTTACGGATTTTAGGACTCTGCTTTGCCACCGGTCCTAGGGACCGTGTTAGTGTTCTCAATATTTATTGTTGATTCGAATAAATCACTGAAATATAAAAGTAACGCATTTATTTGCTATTTGCACATACAAAATTAGGTTGATAGTAAATGCAGAGTTGATTAAATTTTAATTTAATTTAATAAGAATCAAGTCATGAATCACATTAACATAAATGAATAGATAAGCAGACTTTAGAGACTTTAGGCAGAGCATAATCCGTGATTTAGGATGAAAGGAAAGGAAATCAATATTGTGATGGTCGTTTGTCTGGGCGAGGGAAGGTGAAAGTGGTGAAACGGATCCGATCACAACCTAAGGAATATGTGACAAAATCGGAGACTATGGTAACCAGTCTCACTGGACATCTCCGACTTTATGGACGTGGTTTTCTGTCCACAAGCCTTGCAGTTAGTCCTTGTCAGGTAGAACGGTTGACGTATGTATCTCGTGTAATGGGGCTAGAGAAGGGTTGAAAATGCAACCGGTGGTGGATGACCTCAGGATGACGGTGTCGACCAGAGGCTACTTTTCAATCATGTTGATGAGGACGCGGCAGGGAATAGTGGATCTGGCCATTTCACAGGCTATTATTGAGCGTTATTGATCAAATAGGGTTTACTTTAGTTAGAAGAGAGGTGTCCGTCAATCCGCAAACGACTCCTTATTTGTATCAAAGTTCGTCTTCTTCCAGCAACGACTGACCTCCAATTATTCCTATCTCATCGACTGAGGGATAATGATTACGATTTTTATATATAATGAGTTTAAGAATCATTAAAAATCTGTATAGAATTTCCCCTAACTTCCTCCTCCTCATCACTAGGACTTTATACCTGATTTACAAAGGAAGAGGGGATTATTATCCCAAATTATGTACTCCTTGTTACATTGTTTTCGGGGCCTATTTTCCCCCAGAAAAAGTAGAGGAAACAACGGGACTATGATTGCTCGGATTTATTTACAATTAGGCGAACTCCTACAGAACTCGGATGAATCTTTTCGAAGAAACTAAGTTTTCCAGCTCACATTATATTGCATGCCTTAATTATTTATTATGAAGCAAATTTACTAATCCCTTACCGCGCAGATACTTTCGTACTGGTTCTGGTTCTGGGGACCAATTAATCTCAATGGATTCAAAATTGAGCAAACAGAGTAAATCACGTCTGGGCTGGTCCGTAGGTAAAAGTCGCTGTACAAAAGAGATATGAAAAAGCAAGAATAGGTTGATCGAGGGTGAATCGATTGGAATAATGGTCTTATTTATGTGGTTTCAAAAAATAGGTTTTACATCAACAAATATCACGCTAATAACTTTCATGATAATACTACACATTATAAATTGCTATGGACATCGATAACAAATCGGGATTTAGGTTTTACGTTTTACACGTTCATTACACATGGATCAGCAACAACTCGTCGAAGAAGGGTACATATTTTTATATTGCTAAAGGCTTTAAAATCTACATACATATAATTTGAATAGTACTCAAATTTCGCATCATACTTAACTATTTGATTGACATCAAACACGTATCTTCTTAATTAAACTTTAATTAGAGAAATTCTGAAAATAAGTTATTTGCCCACGTTGTTAAACCATCATGACGTGATCAAACACTCTTAATATTATGCAGTCAAAATTTTTATTAATTAAATAGTCAAAAGTGATGATTGTCAGGTTGGATAGGAACCGGACCTAAACCGTAGCAGGAAATATGTCATAATAACTCCGATAGTTTTAAGTTTGAATTTAAGGGAAGATTCATTTAAGACAAAAAGTTCAATTAAACAAAAACAAAAATACGGTATAATTTACACCAATCTCTAATCCGTCGTAAAATAAAATGCATTGATTCCCAACATAAGTTCCTAACGTCATAATCAACACAATAATAATATATTAAGACGACAGACTTATATAGTAGAACTTATCTATTTCTATGATTGAGGCAGAAAGACGATACAAAATCAAACGCTCCGACCTTCCACAAAATATCCGTCTAAACGCCCCAGTTCCACGTTCGAAAAATGCATTCACAGAACCATCTCTCTTTGAAACTTACACTCAAATTCATAGAAACCAACCCTAATCCCTCTCAAATATTGGTCCGGATAATGCTTTTTTCTTCAATCCCTCATCTGCTAGGCAAAGCCTCGACTTTAGCAAACTCCTACCCTTAAAATGTCATTTTCAACTAATTTTCCTACATTCTTGTCAAATTATGATAAAGACGCATAATTAGTTTTAAACGCGTGAAGCAGTCAAGTTTAACAGTCCAAATCCGTAGAGTAGAAGGCTGAAAAAGGGGCCCAAGTATATGTTCAATATCAATAGAACGGTTTTTGTGTGGGGTTGGAGAGTCCTTCAACTTCTACTGCAATCCTCATCTTGCCACCTTCTGGCAACCTGCTGTTCCAACTATTTCCTACTCCTTCGCTTTGAAACCACATCCGTTAGAACGAGCTGGTAAGATTGCTGTTAGAAACAGATCAGAATGTCTTTGGAAATTCACAACTTTCTCCCTCCTTGGTTCTGAGCGTTTTAACATCGTCTCTGCTGCCGAGTCAACTTCCTGACAAAACTTTCCAACTTTACAACTCCAAAAAGAGCCCTATCTCTTCCTCTCTCGCTTTCTCCCTCTCCTCTGTAAATTTCAAAGCTCGGTCTTGTAAAGTTTTAACATCGGGGTAGGATTACTAAACCACAGAAGAGTGGTCTGGCTTTATTGCTGGGATTAATAATTGATGAATCGTTCTCTAATGAAGTATTCGGTTTCGTATTAATCCGAAAGGTAAAAACAAGGAGTAGAAGGGATTCTGTGGCGGTATTAAAATTATTTTCTTCACTCCTCCCTGACTATGTATAAACAGGATTGTTGTTTCACTTACTGGAGCTGTTTGCTATATTGTACACCCTGTGCACCTATGAGCCCAGTGAGGTAGTTTGCATGTACTGAAACCAGAGATAATTTACCCATATTTTAACACATCATTAAGATAAATGTTAACTTTGAAGATTCTCTGCTTAAAAAGTTATAGATGGGTTATAACTGCAATTAAACTAAAGGGGCATCAAGTGGATTAAAGTCTGTTGATGAGTCATTTCTCCAAACTACCCGGAGGGTAGGCTTCTATATTTGAAGTCTTGATTTGCAGGCATTGTTGGTTGCATTGAATATAAGTACGACGTCTGTCCTTTACCAGATGTTGTACCACGTAGCTATATCCTTTAGCATGTAAGAGAAGGTGGGTATTTGGAGGCTCGTCGGACGAAATATGTAGTTACTCTAAAGGGATGTAACTTTTACTAACTCGATGAGCATAAAATCCTCATAAAATTGCAAACAGCCATGTCTTTAGTATAATAGAGTCATTTCTTGATGTCCTCATTCAACTTTATAGCATCATAAGGCCAAATAAACGAGGGACAATGGCTTGCAAATGACAAAAAAGGGAACGAGTCTCGTGAGCCAATGGAGGCTAAAACGCTAGCAATAACATTTTGTTGGATGGGACTAAAATTAGTTACAAATGGACTACTCTAATTGTACACGGTCATTAAAATTGATTACACGGGGACTATCAAAGGACTCAGTTTCTATTTTATTCCGTCATTAATGCAAGGGGATTCCTCCCTCTTACCTTTTAACTCTGGAGTCTTAATTCAAGTTTCCCAAATACCTCTTCCCCTGTCAATTCTCAACCACTTTCAAACGTTTAGGCTCTACGATTTTTTATTGTTTTAGTCTGGTATGTCCCAGCCTGTTTTTGAACTTGGACACAACATTTTGTGCTTTAAAAAATCGACAATGCTTTTCGCCTTATAGTTTTAATATTGACAGACTGTATAGTTTGATTTGAATTAATTTATAGTTTGGATGGAATTTGTAATTGTTTCACGCAAACCAATTAGACTTTTCAAAATTAGCAAACTAGTTAGTCAGCGGCAAATATCTTTCTGATTGGATGTGTTACATAATTAGTAGTTTGTTTAAACCATTTGGGGACTAAGCACCACCGTTCAAAACATAAAATATATTCAATCCCTTTGCGAAATTTGAATTAAATTGATTTAAAATCGGTTAAAGCATCAACAGTTCCTGAATCATAGTAATCAACCTCCCGGAATAGAGCCCCGCTCTTAATAAAACCCCAGGCACTAATTTTATAGGGTTTGAAACATTGCAACCCCATGGGGCCTATAATGAGAGTCCCATATTAACAACAACTGTAAGAAAACTGCAATTTGAGGTGAGAAAATATAACATCTGTGCATTTTGCTACATTTAGCGGGCTCGTCAAGGTAGAATAATTTCTTCAGAGAGCTGAGAGAGGTTTTTGAAAATTGAGTCAAGACAAGTTATTAGAATATATGGACACCTTTCTCTACTATGCAAATCCCAAAGGTCAACGTTAGTATCAGGAGAAAATGAAAATGAACTTCTCGCTGAACTGAACGGATATTAATTTGCCGAGAGCCTCGGAAGAATTGAAAGCAACTCCAGACTAGAGCCTACAGTACCACCAGAAAGATCCAGACTTTCCCTCTCTATTAAAATGTAAAGGGGAAGTGAAGAAGAGATTCCAAGGAACAAGTTCCTCATCTGGAGTGACTGAATGAGTTAATATTTGAGCCAAGAATTTATATTGTGCTCTAGTAGTAGTAGTAAGTCTTGCTCTGAATTGTACATCTATATATTGGACAAAGAGGCAGTGCATTTACAGTATAGCTGGTCCAATTTCCAGAATATATGTTTTTATACAGGGTTTCCCGTTAGGTGTTTAAATTAGTTGACTGGAGTTGGCTGCTAATCAATTTTATTTAAGACGGTGAACGGAGGAAGTTGAAACAGAATCCAACAGAAGTACGTAGCCCTATTTTATGCCCTCTGTGTTTTTGTTGTTTGTGTTTGTATGTCTTTACCGTAACGTATATCCCCCCGTTCCTCCAGAGTTTCGAGATCTAGAAGGAGAAGTCTAATTAAAAATTTACAAAGATACTTAGCTCTAATTGAAACGCTTGTATTCATTTGAGATTTTCAGCTGCACAATTTATTTTTTATTCCACAACTACGGCTCTCTTCTTCCCATATATCCCTTCTCAACTTTAACGTTCCGTTTCCACTTTTTTCCTTCTCTTTCACCCTTCATTCTTCATTAGCTAATCCTCCATTAGAGTAAAGTAGCCTTCATTCCCTAAGAAACATAGGAAATAAGGCCAAAGGAATTCCTGCTGGCTTTTAAATTAGGAACACTTTCTCCCATACCTTATACGCAATTAATCTCATGAATTAATTTGATTTCATGCACAACCCACCAACCCGGCTCCCTTTAATCAATTAATTTTCAGCAGTTACTTGAAAAGCCTATTTCACACGGTTATAATTGCGAAGTTTGGAATTTTCTAAACCGTACGGGATTCAATGGTCTTTAACATAGAAGTGGAAGGGTACTTATTTGAGGCTGGAGATTGTGAAATGGGATGACAATTTTAATAGGAATTGTTACCTGTGTCATCATCACTTATCTCCAAGAAGGGATGTTGACACAAAGACGGATAGCAATGTTGACTGGACCGTTGCGTTGACCGTTGGCTCCGTCTACTTAGGATTTATATGAAGGACTCGTCCAAAAATAAATATAATTAGAGAGGTTTAAGAGTGCGTGATCTGTTGCAATAAACGATCTTTTCCTTTTCTACGAAAGTAATTTGTTGAAAAGAGACAATATAAAGAACCATTTTGTCCCAAATTACATATATTAAGGCTTTCGACAGCACCACCAGATCGGCAAAAGGAGAAGTCGAAAGAGGGAGAGAGAGAGGAAGGAAACCACGATGACCAAATAATGGATATAATATTAAGTATGATTTCGTGTGTACCGTACCGGTACAACACAAGGCCTTTTTAAACAACATCAAACCCTCCATTTTCAAACGAAAATTTTTATTTGCTTAGATTATTATATACACTTATTATAACTGTCTAGTGGAACACCATCTCCAGTCACAGTCAACCGGCCTACCCGTCCGACAGAGTACCGAAAAATATCACTCTTTTTTCTCAATGGAAAATCGTAGGAAGTCGGCTAGTAGAAACAAAATACATCTTCAACCTCTTAAAAAAAGATGCAATATTGTATTTAATCATATGATTATCGGACATGTATACTTGTACATATCTTACGTACCGTTGAGTCATAATGTATATGCTATATCCAAACTGGGGACTGTTCTATGTCTTAAAGGAAATTGTTGGAAGGTCTCCGTCCTAAAGGTAACAACTTTAGAGAATAGACGATAAAATAAAGTATAGGCAGCCTCTTGGATTCAATGATAGGTTCCTTGCGGAAGCAGATAGTTGGGAGTCATTTAAGTAATTTTGAACAGAGTAAATGTAACTTGTATTAGCTTTTCATGGCACTTTTTCGTTAAAAAGTGAAGCTTTAACGGAAAGGACCCTCCAGTATTTGTCTTGTATTACACACAAATTACCATAATGTGAGAAATAAACTTCCTAAATGGATACCGCTTTCCACAAGACGAACCGATTTTCCTAATCGTTTCATGTTCTCAATGAGTCTCTCTCCATTTACAGTATTAGCTGTCTGGTCCTCTTCTCGTTCCTCGAGCCCTGTTTTGTCTTCGGCAAAACTGGATAATTATAAGAGGGCTAGGTGGCAAGGTTATTACACGAAGTAAATAAAGGTCTTCTCTTTCCACCTAAATTGTTACTGGTCCGGTTCATTCAGTTCTGTCTTCGGTATCCGTCCCATTATTGTTATTAATTCTTCTGCAGGTCCCTTTCTTGAATGAACTGGCCGATGGGGATGTTGTAGTATTGTTTTAGTTTTATCTTTGTTGAAGTGATAGTAAATTTGAACACAATTTTAAAGTCAAATAATTTACTTCTGAACAAAAATTTTCTAAAACTACACAAAATTGTAGCCCCAAGCATGTAGACTGTCAAAAAAGTCTCTAGCATCACGGCAACTTTACGATTTCTGGGTGCCAGCATCATTTTGACAAGTTTTTTCACTTCACGGAAAAACAAACAAAAGTACTCATATCGACCTCAATATTTGAATTTACATCGATCAATTTTTGATATCGCTGCTAAAATAGGCGATTCACACAGAAACTGACAAATTTAAGAAGGGTACCCGCCGGCTTGACCTCGAGATTATAGTCCCCATCATTTCAGACCTCAAAGGAAGATGCATATGAACATATTTGGAGTCAATGTGTATAATAGATTTCTTCAGCTTCATAATATCATTATGGAGTTTTAAAATGTATTGTAAAATCTTAAGGATTTTGTAATGTTTCGTCCAACCCTATTTAAAAAGTTGTCGGTAGCTTTATAGACAGTAGATCTATTACCATTACAATTGATGATGATAAAGATGATAGTTTGAAACAGTAGTGGTTAACAAAACATCAGTTATCTTATGTATTTGTTTTAGTAGATTTTAATACTTATTATTAGAAAAGCTGAATTCGAATTAATTTAAAAACAAGACTAATGTCATGTAGAAGGCTAACAATAACATTATGCTGCGGGAGTAATGTTAGGTAGATTGATGTATTTAGTCGTACGGCAGCGACTTAAATAGACCCTTATAATAGAATCAGAAGTAACTCATCCAACTCAAAGATCCAAGCCAACCCGTCCAGGCCTTAATGATGAATGTGAGAGAGAAAATGTTACTTTAATACTTAGCATGTAAGCTATAATTTTATAAATTGAAACTGGAGAAGTCATTTTTTAACGATGTCATTAGCAGTACCATTACATACTATCGTTAGCGCAGTTTACCTTGTATTTGTAGTTGTGTTTGTTTTTCTCCACCTAACTCTTTGATGCCTCACTTAGCAGCAACGCAAACTATGGTAAATGATGCCCTAATGTATTGAATACACCGAAAGTCCACAAAAAGATTCTTTTTATAAAAAGGATGATTATGATTACTATACTGTTTGTTTGTACAAAGTTAGCGGATCATATATAGAGCCGATACTGCAGAAGAAAGCAAACCGTTTATTTTTACCGACGACTTTCTGTTTATTACGATTTCGGCAGTTGGAACTGGAGCAGATAATAATAGCCTCCGATTCTGTACTTCCTCCTACCAACAAAAAATTAACAAATAAACTATAAACGGTGATAGTTGATAATTGAAGGGATGCTGATGTTTGTATAATATTAATACCACATTTGGGGTAATGTAATGCAAACGAGAGTTCAGATACATCCATTATTACCGAAACCACTGAAAAGTATCACAGCCCTAATTATCCTCATAGAACAATAGATCACAGGAACAACACGTAAAATTAAAAGAGAATCGTGGAGGATTATCCCGATCTAGAACCTGACTTCAAGGAAAAGAATTTGTCGAAATTCAGGTTTCCATTCAATTAAAATTGTAATTAGATTTATTTCGCCACGCTTACATCGTCTTCTAGAATTCATAATTCCCAACAACCAGTTTTGTCATCGGCCTGCTCAAATCTCGGCTGAATCAAATTGCTTATTAGACGATTAGAGTAATTTAAAATTTTCTCCGATCATTCCCTGTTCCTATAATAATATTACTGTAAATTGTAGCTCTTATTCCTTCTTTTGATATCTCTTTCTTTAATACACTACAGATTTTTCACAGAGACATAAAACGTCTTTATTCCTCAATTCTCCGCTTTTTATTAAATTACCGTAAATGAGCATTTGTCTTTTACTCATTCCGCTTTTATTGCGCCTAATTGCCTTCACACGTTCCATTCATTCTTTTCTCCATCTCTCCAATTGAATGCTCGGCAAGGGCCCTTTACCTCGCGTACGATGATTACCATTTGAGCAATCTTCTCTGATAATCCTTCACAATTGCGTGTGAGAATCAAAAATATATATGCATTTATATGTTTATTATGGGGAGGCGGAGGTAGTGTAACTGTGTAAGTACGAGAACCCCATCCCATTCCCATGTATAGAACGGGAGGTACTAAAAACACATCAAAGCGTATAAAGGGATAATAATATTATAGGAGGATATTTAGATGGCCAATTACAAAACTGCATAAGTTAGAGCTTGAAACCTAATTTAACAATTATGGGCACTTGAAGACGATTCGGAACAAACGGCTGGTGAAATATAGTGTCATTATTCACCATTTCAAAATTTTAATATCTTTAGCCCTCTCTCCGGCTAAAGTGTATGGAGAGTAATGGATCCACACACAGTAATATCTATAATGCCATTATAATGTTATGGGTTATGGCCTTCGTCTACTCCTGGCTTTGGGATATAGATAATCGGATTATTATTACATGGACATAAACATACATGTATTAAATGTAGTTCTATATCCCACGCAGAGACTATTAACTCTGTGTTCTGAATGTGTGGGATGCGTTGATGCAAAAATGAGGCTGGATAAACGCATGGGGATTTCCTCATCCCTCGAATTAATTTTGATAATGTTCCTCAACATTTATGACCCTTTTACTATTATTGAATCCATCAAGCTCCCTTCTCTTAATATCGGAAACAGACTCCCGAAATCGTACACGTTGAATCCATCTCTGTCAATTTATCTCTGTCCTTTAATTAGGTCCTTTCTAATTATTGACTTTTAAACCAGAAGGACAATTGCAATGGATCAATGGCTTAATTGTTAGATCGAATTTGTTAAAATGAGCTTTCTCGACTGAATTTATATAGCTTGAAGGGGAGGTAGGCATTTTTTGCTGGTAAACACCGAATTAAAATCGTCTTCAAATTGTTGGATATGCTATGCAGAGAAAAATGAGTACACAATTTTTTATGTGGTAATTCATCACATCACTGGTATATTTATTATTGCTGAGCTGGGTGCTATGACCGTTTAGAGGTTCATTTCACATTTCTATACGATAAAATCAATCAATTGGGAATGACATTGCAGCTAGAAACATAAACTGAATACTAAATGACTTCTTTTTATAATACAATATTTAGGCAATAATATTACTATGTTTTAGTATTGATTCGCGAGTTTGTGGAAAGGATGGACAGTGTCGCCCAAAAAACTGGATTTTAAAAGAACGGACTTAATTATCTACTTTAGCTTAATTACAAAACTCGTATCTTCTAAAGTAAAGCTGCTGCACATTGATTTATATTTTATTAACCTAAGGTAATACTTTGTGTAACGGTCGATGATAAATTTTTAATTTATCAAACTTATCAGTCCTCTAGTGTAACTGCGTGGTTAGGCTGAAACAAATTTTCACACATTTTTACAGGATACTTTTGCTCAATGAAATTGCCGTCGCAGCTTTATACTAATCTATAAATACTTTAAATGCTACATCCAGTTATAATATCTATATTATAATATTTGTTAGATTTCTTTAACTTGGCGTCTAATTAAATATAACAATTCACAGCCTTCTGTCATGTACAAATCATCCATTTTACACATAATTTATTTATTGGGGAAATCGTAAGGACAATGTAAAGTAATCTACCTACACGGGTCGCGGATGTATGAAAACGGTGAGCGGGTGGCAGACACATGATTATGATAATTAATTTAATACGGTCAAAAGTTTCTAAAGTATGGATTCTATATTCCTGAGATCATAATATACGGAAATCATAATCTACAACTCCCATCTTTTACTATGCAAAACGGACCCTTTCATCTACTTCTGTAGTCAGTTAGTTACTTACAAAGATACCGATGACCCTTCCCTCCGTCCGTAAATGAATGATTATAGCTAATATAAGTTAGAAGGGTATTTGAAATTAAACGGGGATTAAATTAAGCATCGCGAATTGGATATGTGCATCATATAATCTATGTCAAGTGTCTAGATTGAGAAGAGCTGAAAAAGCAGTTTATTCAAAGTGTCAAACATCAGTTTGAAATTTCATTAGTATCTGCCAGTTTACACCACCATTCTAGAAGGAAAAAGCTAAAGATCCACCGCTAAACTTACAACAGGAACGACACACTTGAATTATTTTAGATTTTAATGAGGCGATCAGGAGAATATGAGGGCCTTGAAAATCAACAAGAAATTTGAAGATATTTGACTTCAGGTGAACTTCGGTTTGGAGATAACTGAGACTCAGCAACTTGAGCTGCCGTCATTGGAGGGCCTGAAGGAGCCCCCCACGGGGGCCGCCCTCCCCCCTGTGTCCCGTCCGATGGAAACACGTTCTTCGTCATGGCTTCCGCTTGAAGGGATATCATTAGTCGGGACGCTGCTTGTCGTTCTGCCTCTCGTTCCTCTGCAGTTTGTCGTCTGAAATCAAGAACAGTAATTCGTTAGCTAATTCCTCTAAAATTATTTAAAGTTTCATATTTTCGAGATATATAATTAAGGCCAATTAGAAAAACTTTTCTACCACCAACGAAGCCGGCTACACAACAACAGCAGACAATGGACGGAACAATGTTGGCAATTTTATGGGATATGAATAGGCAAAGTATGGTTCATTGTCATCCCTTGTCGGAAAACTTTTGTTCAATTAAAAAGTATAAATTAATTTCTAAAAATGCTTTCAGCCAATTTACAATACCGACAAATAAGGAAACCGCTATTATGCTCAAAAGTATCTAGATCGCAAATAAATTTAATTAATGGGAAGGCTTTTACATTCCGTTCTGTACCATACAATAGCAAAGATAATGTCCTACAACTGAAAATCTCATTACTTTTTTAAAAAATCTTTATTGAAACCACAAGTCTCGTAACCGCAAGAGTTTAGATTATTAGCAATTGGTAGTGGATAATGTATTCCTTCAAATTTTTCATACGAAATTATACAACCGTGGACTTGGAGGTATGATTATATAGCACTTGTTTTTATTTTATTAACCCCTTCATCAGCCAGTACAAATTGGCTATCCTCTACTCAGGCAGCCATTATGCATCACTTGCTCATTTCCTTTAAAGTTAGTACAAGGAAGAATTGTATTACAACTGCAGATTCAGCGCTGAAAACTATTAATTCCATGTAATTTTATTTTAGAATTGTGCATTAAGTTATACGTAAAAGAACTTCCTAAAATGAATGCCAACCCACAGAAAGTTATTTAAAAAAAATGTTTTTAGAACAATGGATTTCAAACGGTTCCTTAACCTAAAACGCGTGACAAATGAAGTTTGATAATTAATTGCTTGTAATTTTATTACAAAAGTGTTGTTTTAATTCAATATTGAAGCCTATCGGTTTTCAGTAAGTCACAAAGCTGAGAATTTGTTTTAAACATTGAAAATAAGGATATATGTACTTCCGTTTGCTTAAATAAAATTAAAATCAAGAGTACTTGATAATTCGTGGCTAATTTCTTTATTCCTTCAAAGCATCCAAGTAAGTATTAAAATTGTAAAAATCCAGAAACAAAAATGGGATTGTTGGAACCCTGAATGTTTTATTTCGTGATTGTGTCATTGATATATGTGCTGTCATCATCAAATTTGAAGTTGTCGTAGTCCAGTCTGTAGAGCATGATGATGGGCACTTACGTAGGAAAGAAAGCAGGTTTTTATCTTATTGATTGCTCATTCACACGAACCAAACGGACCAACTTAACATATTAACTTTTTTTTGCTCGAATGTCGTCTATCTTTATACTTACTCCGGCTACTTAAGGTAATGTTAAACGACTCCATTGGAGTTGTTATAATGATCATCGTTTGAAAAAAACATGGACACATCGAGTGCTTTTTTCCGATTATGCATTTACAAGAGACTTAGCACTAAATTGCATTGATTTTATATAGTATTTAAGCATTAATTTGATGACATTCTTTCTGTTCAAATTGTACAAAATGTATTGGACAGCTACTGATTTTTTTATGCAGGTATTTAGATTTCAATATGGATCATGTTTTTAAAGACGAACTCACTTATATCTTGTATATATTTTGCCAATAAACCACTGAGCAAACAAAACAAAGTGAAATGCAACTTTAAAGTAATGCTCCTCAAGATTTAGATCTCGTATTAAAAGTGGACATTCAAGATTTTAAATTAGCGAACCACACTGCCTGCATCTGAAAAGCAATGAGTACTAGGAAGATACGAGTGTTTTAAAAATAAATTATCAAGTAACTAGTGCAACTTTTAGCAAACGAAACCTATGTTTATTAATCTATGTATGTTGTACTTAACCTCATATGTTATCTAACGTGCCTTTTTGATTATCCGGTGCCAAAACCAATATTTTGGTAATGCTTCTTAAAGGTCACATTTGCTTTAATATCCTTCTATCGTTTAAAAACGAAAAGGTCAGTTTTTAAGTATAAGGAAAGTATAATTCCTAATTTGAATTCATAATGTATTTCCTTCAGTACAGGAGGTGCAACTATACAATACTATTCAATTGCTTGGTACGACTCGTTATTTCCATTGTTCAATGTTAAATTCAAATTACAAGGCTTTGCTGGTCAGTGTCATACATTGAGAGATTATAAAAGAAAAAAAAATTTAATAAAAAGTTAAAATTTAACTTGATTAATCCTCTCACAAACTTCATTTCATTTGTTTTCATGAAAATGGATATGAAATCACATTCTTCAATGGCAAAATAAAAAATTATATTGCTTATAAATCTAAAAGATTCTGCACTCCATCGATAACGAGATGAACTCATCAATTAAAATAAAATAATCCCAACAGAAAAAATTCAACATCTACATATTCGTTAGAAACTAAAAAAAACTGAATATTCCGTCGCCGCGCATCAACATCCCATGCATAAAATTAAATGAATGACTCAAACTCATTTAATTCCCAACTCAAGAGTGCGATTAAGAGAGAGCATTAATGAGTTAATGACTCATGTTTGTCACCACACAAGCTCGGCAACCTATTGCAAATATAATTAAAGATATATTGCAAACCAGGTAGTTTAATTCAACATAAAATTATACTTAATGCACTTGTTTTGTCATTAACTTTATTTCCTCTCCAACAAAAGAGCCAAGACGACTTCGAGAATCGTCTCCTTAATAATTGACTCAAAGCTTTTAGTGAAGATCACACCATAATGATGAAGTGAGATTTAGCTCATTCTGTGAAAAAACGGGTTAATAACAATATATGCGATAGGGTGACGCGTCTTTAAAATTATCAGACGACAATTTCTAAAACTTAAAGTTTATTTCATGTTCTTGAAGGCTAATAAAGATAAAACGGTCGAGTGAGTCAGACAGACGTTTAAAAGGCAACCACTTCCACTTTAAGTTATTCCAACCTTCAGAGTACCGAACTCACCTGAAAAGTATTGAATGAAGAGGAATATTTCTCTTACTCTACTCTGTCCTCAACTAATACATCTCCAGATATAGAAGAACGAGTTTAAAGTGTTTAAATAAATCCGTAAAGCATTAAAAAGCAGTCTCTTATTTAGAAAGCACTGCCGAAGATAGAGCAGTCCAAGTCCTCCTCAGCCGTCTGATTCAGGCTTTAATAGAAGGAAGTTAATCAGGCCGAGAGATAGAGATTGGAAAACAATAAATGAAGTCTCAAAGAGTGAGGACGAGGAGAATGGCAGACGAACGAGCTATTAAGGAATCTTAAATGGAAATTATGTTTAAAATAGTAAAGAGTTCTGAGATACAGGAAAGGAGGTGGAATAAAAAAAAAGGTGTAAACGATACTTCCAAGAACATCATGAGCAAGCTAATGCATCATCGAAGAAGCAGAGATGAAGAATTGGACGGATTTTTGGCCTCAAGTCAAGGATATAATAATACTGAGGAAACAATGGAGAAGATCATGAGGAGGAAAGTGGTGGTGGTAGTACTGTTGATATGTTTAAAAAAAATCAGTTTTTGACTCGGAAAGAGCAACATATCTAATATGACTTCTTGGCTGGAGGTTTGAGCTTGTACACCCTAATTAGTTGCTCTAATGGTCTTTTCATGTCATTCAAACAAGGGGCATCTCGTCATGTCGCCAACCTTTTTACTCATAATACTCTTTTCAAACTTTTCTCTCCTCTCAAGTGCAGTTTATGATACGGACAAATACATAATAGATATTAAAACCCACTACTACTCTCCCTGTATTACTCCACACCAAAAATCTTCCAATTGTCTTGTGTTTCTGTGCATGTATCGAGTATCGAGATTCGAGAAGACGTAACTGGAAGTCCCTTTTGTTTGAGTGTACACACTCTTTTTTAAACCTTTTTATACGATTCTGGCTTTTGCTTTTATTTCTTGCATTATTACATATTATGACCTTCCTCAATTCCCGTGTACTTCTGGAGACTCGATTACGGCCTTAAAACAAATTCTTCTTTAAGCGATCCGTCTCGTCGCACTATCTCAATAATTGAAAATATAAAATGAAACGGTTGGACTTGTGGTGACACATGTAAAAGTAAAGTAGTCAAAGATCACTTCTACCTGTCTCCTCATCTCACCGTGACAAAGAGTCCAGCCTTTGCGTTTTTTAAGAGACACTTTTCTGGCGTATGAAGATATAGGGATTTGGGATTTGGTAATGTTTATAATTACACTTATTTTAGGTGTGGGCTATTTATGAATGCCTAGATCCATGTCGGAGGTTTTAATTGGGGGTTTATTTTACTTTTTGGTCTATGTTGCGATTAAATAGACGTCACACTTTGCCAAATAGCATGTTTTTCAAGCAGAATGACCACCTTGGGAATTTTTCTACGGTTGGTAACTGAGTTAATGGGTAATGATGATTTAATTAACCGTCATTGGGATTCAATTTGCTTACGAAATTAAATAATTCAAGTTATCTTACGACGTGGGTGTTTAAAGTCTAATTTAAACGATTTAATTAATTGATTTTAAAATAAAATATCTAAAATTTCGGCGATTTCTAGCTATATGTTCAATTCCTACTTTCGTCGTATGATGTTTATTAATTCCTATGTTTGGAAATATGCTATTATGCCATCAAGCCTTAAAAGGTCAACCAACCAAAAGCAATGATTCGTGCAAAAAATTAGCACTTTTCTAGAAGAAAATTCTAAATCGTTTCAGACACAATTTTTAATCAGAAGAAAACAATAATGATGAGACTCACCTCCATTTAGTACGACGATTTTGAAACCAAGTTTTGACTTGAGCATCAGTCATTTTCAGAGCCTTGGCTAATGACGCCCTTTCTGCAGATGCTAGATATTTCTGTTTGTGAAATCGCTTCTCCAGTTCCGCGATTTGAAGTCGAGTGAAGGAAGTTCTAAGGGAATAAATCAATTAACATGTCAATATTCAGAAGAAAATAAATAAATACAAACATGAAATCTATTCAGAAAAAGCCGAGATTTTTTTATTTTCCACTTTTCCCTTTTTCTTTCTCAGTTTTATTTTCTCTTTTCCTTCCCCAGAACAAAAAAAGGAAACCTCAGCTTTTCTCGAGGCAAAGGTGAACGAAGGTTCATTCTAATCATTTGACTTTTTTTTACTCCCCGGTTAAACAAGTTTAAGAACTGTTTTTAAAGATCTTGGATTGTCTTACCTGGGCTTCTTTCGTTTGGGCGGAGTACGATTTTGATACGGATGTCCTATTCTTCGGGTGAAGGCAAGAGAGGCTGAAAGGAAAAAGATTTTTCAAATTGGAGTCAATTGGATTTAAGAAATAGTTTGTGAAGTGAATAAATTGGTATGTACACAGAAGGAAATTGAATCGGAGGATATGACGAACTAAACTTGCATGATCATTAGATTACTCACAACAAATTGTTTCGAGAGAAGAGCTTTTATCCTTTTACCTTTAAAACTTTATAGCAAACATATTCTTGTTTGACGTGACAAAAAATGACAAATGACAGAAAGTACTCTGATCGGGAAATGAAACGACCAAGCCTACTCCCACAGGGCTTTCCAACGATTGATTTCCATTTAAGTATCGTCGAAATCTCATGGGATCATGAATTATTTAGTGAATATAACTACATACAGGATAAAGTAGGGTTGAGATCCAGCGGGACATAAAAACGACCGAAATGCCTCAACGACGACTACATCTGCCGTGGTTATATCCGTGTGAAATTTAGCTACAGGAATTTTATTGTTACTACTTCGGAAACTTTGATGTTTAGTTATTTTTATGTTTTTAGTTTTATTGATCCTCGTAGATTTGCAATGTTAACTATTTCAGGTACTTATGTACCCCTTGAGAGTTGTCAATTATTTCCAGGAAATTTGACGTATGATTTATGTAAATCGGAAATCTATAACTTTGTTCGTAGCTTAAACTTTTAACAGCTTCCCCCGACGGTATTAAATAGATGTTTTGCAACTGAACCTTTTATGGATATTTACTGAGCAATTGCAGTAGCTATTTGGAATGATTTTATTAGCATATTTGTTGCGATCTATTATTCGATATCCTCAATTTTCATTAATTTATTTTAAAGTTGTTTAATGTCGTTTTCGTAGACAAATATATAGACAATTTTTTGCTTTTAGAAATACACATAGTATTTCCCTTCAATGCACTATTGTATAATGGAGCAATTAGGCTCCTATCATAGGGGTCCTAAAGCAGCATCTCATCAAAAGCCATGTTGCTTCAAATCAACCCCCTGTCATTATCTCCGACGTAATAATCGTCTATTTTTGGCTCTTTCTCTCTCAATTCCAAAAACTAAAAAACCCAATCTTACCATTTAGTCTGTCTTTAAGAAGAAGTGAGCTGCGGGGGTCAAAGCTGCTGAAAAGAGGTGACGCATTGAGGTCCAACTGGTTGGGATGACCGAGGCCGGATTGTCCGAAGAGCTGGAAATTGGACATAGGCCGATGTGCAGGAACTCTGATCACTTGATTAGATTGGGAGGTGAGGGGGCATGGGAAGTTGGGTAGAAAATAGCCCAACATGGGGAAGGGATTGACGCTACCCCCATGGTTACCCCCGCTGCCAAAACCTTCCAGGCCCGAGGGATTGTAGGGCGAAGATGAGGTAAGATGAGACTCCTGTTGCTGAGCCAACTGATGAAGATGGTAATTCCTGAGGGCCTGATGCGGGGAATCGGGTGTACTCCGATTCGAATTCGTTGTCCCACATTCCTGATCCCCACGACTGTGAGGAGAGTCAGACCGAACGGTCTTATGATTATGCTCATTGTCCTGATGGTCATCGTCCAGCTTGCTCGTCGACCCACTTCGATTCCCGTCCTCCGGGTCATCCATCTCAATCTCCGAATCGGAGTTGTGAATATCAACGTCCTCCGATGAGTCGGACTCACCTGGAGGAGGATGATGATGAATCGGATCATCGTGCCTCGTCACGTGGTGATGATTCCCAGATTCGTGCTGATGATTGCTCCGATGATGGATGGTATGATGATGCTTCTTGTGCTCATTGTGATTGTTATTATTATTGTTCTTGCTACTGGAATTGTTCTTGTTCCGTCGACTAATACTATTCTGCCGATCCGCTCCCCCACTCAGGAGGCGAGAGATCGAGAAGTTGAGGGCGGATTTCTCCAACTTGTCCGAATTCACTACGGCCGATTCCATTTCCGAAGAGATCACTGCCTCTTCACTCATCCCACACATTAGTTAATCACACAAGTGATCAAATTATCCCCTCTTCCAGTACACAATCAAAGCAATATCCTCTACAAGTATTTCGAAACGGATGGATGAGTAATTATGTGTATTTCGCTAAGCACGCACTTTCTCCAACTTTCTCCAGCCTCACTCCACCATAGTTCTCTGAGACTTGGGGCACTTTGATAAACACAGTTGGAACGGTTGTCGGAATAGGTGTGAATCTGAGCTTTGGAACCCAAGCACCTCTTTACTAGTGGTATCGGTTTATTGAAAAGTAACGTAAAGGTTGAGTTCGGAAACAGCGTGACCGACTGGGTCCTAGTCCTCTTCGTCAATGTGGATTACGGAAGGATGAGCTAGTTCGTTTTGTCTGGTTCGAGACCTGTACTCTGATTGAAGAGCGGGTAGGGTGCTTCTAGTGTCCTGCAGTGGTTTCCCAATTGTGGAAGGTCCTCCATGAAGTAACCCCTCTCTTGAAGCGTGGCCTGGCCTACATGATTTTTTCCCTCGATCTCTTGGACGGGGTTTCTTGCTGCTCAGAATCAGTGGAAGTGATTTAAAATAGGAATCTGGTGTTGTTATGTTAGTGTTAGTGGTGGGGTGGTGGCATTGGCCACAGGACAAGGAGTCAGTTTGGAGGTGGAAGAGTTATATTGATGATGATCCTTGTTTGCTCCCTGCTTCGCAGCTATTGTAGCTGAAGCAGTGCCTCTTGCCAAAAGAATAGGATTAGTCCGGAGTTGAGAAATGAAGCCTCGCCTCCTTTCCCCTATAACCCTCCAATCCAACTAGTTTCTCCCTCCCCTGGGATATCAAATCCAACTAAAAAAAGCAAATCATTCAGTCTTCTTCTTCCCAACCGTCCCAAGCCCATTAAATAAAAACTTGGTTCGAAAGAGACGACGACGACGACGGGGACGGACATTCGAGAGAGAGACAGAAGTAGAAAGGACAAAAAAGCGGAGCGTATTATAATAATCTCTTGGCATAACATAATAATAATAATATCCAAAACAGGAATCCACCAACTATATCAAATGAAAACTCATTCATTCAAATTATATACTCTTCATCGTCTTTATTACACAACAAATAATAAGTTTAACATGATGACATGATGTTTCTCTGCTACTCCCTAGTACAAATCGTCTCTTCGTCCTCGTCCGTACTTAAATCCATTCCATATGTCATGCTCCTTGATGGCAATAATAATAATAATAGATCTCTACCTCTCTCTCTACTGGCCATGATGATGCCATGATGATAATTAACCCATAATCTAATCCTCCACTTAAACTCTAGAGAACTTCTCATGACTTATAGTCAACCCTCGGATTTCACCACCGTCGTCAGTCCTATTTTTTCCAAACGCTCACCTTTTCAATTCCCTCTCTAATAGTTATTTGAGCAACAATTGAGAGAAACCGCAGAACATTTAGAACCGTTCTTCTCCGTAAATCCTTTATTGTCAAGTGCAGGGACTAATGTATTGCAGTTAGAACAGGGATGATGAGGATTATATCAAAACCTTGATAGGATAGGAATACCTAAACGTACGCTATATACCAATAGCCAGTGGTTATGAGAATGATTGGATGGGGCTGGATTATATTATGGCAACGATCGACCAAAAACCTGTCATTTACTTGATATTCATCATCATTTTGAAACATCATTTCATATCTCATCCCACTCATCATCAGATTCTAACCACCTCCGCTCTCTCAGTCACATTTATCCCGTGGAACATTTTTCTCATCTCCATTCCTCACGATTCCATTACTTTTATAGGATTTAAGAGGATGATGAGATGATGAGGATCATCATCAAAACTATCATCTCCGAATATGAAATGAGAAAAAGTTTAACTTCAAATTTAATATTCATTTTCCAAGCTTTTTTATTATTAAGTATAATGTAATGGGATTTGAAACACAGCTTGTGGAAACGATGATGCAGATATTTGTTGCATAGAACGATAGAAGGCCAAAAGGTACTTGAGCTCCGGACTCTTCGATTACACGATACTTACTCAGGGTTCTTCCCTCCTCACTTCCATGAAATTTGATATGTCCAATCCAAGCCAATTCGCCACAACGCAACGAATCTGGTGTCGATAATTACCTTCACCTGAAATTATTCCTGCACGTTTTTTGCATATTAATCATTCTTGAGGAGCCAGATCAATAAATGAACTGGCAGCGTGGTTACCGCAAAACTATTATCCCTTTTAATGGACATAATATTCCATTAAACTTGTTTTGCTAAGCTTATATTATTATAGTTATATTTGATTCTTTTCTATGTAAATGGCATTACTGTTAGGTAAGATTCCAATAAATTTTTATAATTTGAATGATACTAAAGAGCAGTAAAGGTGCTCTTCATTGCAAAATGGGGAAAACATTGATGCTTTACTCTCAAATTGTGAGAAAACCACAATGAGGGTCATTTAAATCCAGCCAAGATTGATAGCGATTTATTCTCGAAGGAAGAAGACAATTCAATTTCCAAGGTTCTGCAAATCGGCAGAAGAATGACAATGGACGGATATATTATTCCAAAAAGATTTGGCTCGGAAATAGTATTACTGTATTTATTAAAATTAAAATAATACTTTGTTGTAGAGGCTGATGACAACTGACTTTTATTTATGAGTTGATTATTAAGCCAAAGCCAATTGTCCACTCACAAAGTAACTTCTTGCCGAGTAAATTATCACAGTAGTAACATGGTACAGTAGAATTAATTTAGACATCTCACAATACTACAACTTTATAGCCGTTTCCAAGCATTTTTGAATTGATGGGAAAGGAGAACGGATGAGATTAGTTTCCGTAATTGTATAGGCTTCCCATCAAAACGATGCGGCTACCATTATTATTAATTCATTACTCATTACTTTAATTTTGCAACCAACATACAATCAAATAACTCTGAGAGGGAGAAGCATATCGTTTTGAAAGCCAGTTACTCCTTTAAACGATCTAAAACTCTCAGGACTTGAAATGAAAAAGGAAGAAATTGTCTTTTTGCTTAGTAATTTCATGACATAAAAACAAAAATCCTTGATCTCAGTAATTCACAGACTTGATTTTTTTATATAGCAAACCAAGACACGAATCATAGGATACGCACTTCGTATTTATATGTTATGTTTCCCAACCTACTTTGTAATTTAATACTCTATTCAATTGCTAATTAGAAAATAAACCGTGTAGAAAGTACTGTAGAAATGAAATTTATTTGTTGTTTTATAAGCGGTCGGGAAATTGAACGGTTCTAGGCCAGTTTTTAAATATTTTGCATTTCGGGTCGAATTATTAACTAAGAGAGGAAAAGGGAATAAATATGAGTAAAAGATTGTTCGAGGGTTGCATGATAAACTACATATTTATCGAAGCGTTTCACAAGAAATGCGAATGGCTACCGGAAATTCGGTGCCGTATTTGGTAGGAGAGCTTGCTGAGAGAGCCGAGGCGTGTCCTCCAAAAACCCCAAAAAAATTACAGTATGCAGTAGGTAGGGCTTGTACTGTTTTATTATACAACCCTTACATGATATTTTTAGCAGAGTTTGAACCGTTAAAACATTGTTGGCAATTGAGGGATATAAGCCTTCAAACCTTTGAAAAATCGTTCTGCTATTTTCAAGCGGAAGACTGCCTACCTTTCTAAACATGCACGTAAATTATTGAATACGCTTATTGTGTGATAGTGTCTCTATATTCAGAAAATAGTAAAATTAATACACAAGCTTTCAGTACAAAAAATAGTAAGCTGGAGGGTGACGAAGTTGTAATATAAATCGAAAGTCATCATGCCAATGTGATATTTGAGGAATTATCTTAATTTCATTTTTTGTACATTTGATAAAGTTTTTGTGGTTATGAATCCGATAAGGCAGAACTTACAGTGTGGCCCTGAAAATGAAAGGAACCTCAATAAATTCGAACTTATAAAATTAAACTAGCACTGAATTGAGAATTTACTTGCCTGTCGACTTCGACTTCAACGAATTCTGTCTTTGCTACTTCCGAATCCATTTTCAATCGTTCGTGTTTTTCAAACCATGCTACAATCTTGGATTTTACATTTTACATAGAGGATTTTTATGTCGTTCCAAAATTCCGTATAATGGAAAATATTAAAGAACCTTAATATAAATTTTACATGTCTTTTTAAGCCAAAAATTGCTTTCAGTGTACAAAATTATAACCATAGGTAAGTCCTTTGTTAGGGTTCACGTTCACACACAGCAAAAAATATGTGCACAGTCAACAGTTCAATGAGGTCGATGTGAATCATGAATACTAATTATACCGTCCATTATGCCGGATACGATGGTTCATTTAATTAAAATTTAAAATATTTTTTAAAGTCAACACAAATTTCCATTATCACCTGGACACAAAACTGTTATAAATGCATAAAGACAACAAATTTCATTGCTAAAATGGAATAGAGCTAAAGTAAATCAACACTCATTTTTAAGGATGAATATTCGATTGAATTGGAGGAACTACAGTTCACTTAGGAATCTGTTGCTAACTTTAACTGTAAAGCAATTTAATTGCAAATAAAGTTTATCGTCACAAAAGGTTTTTATTTAAATGCATTTCGGTTGTAAAAGTCATTTTAAATTTTTACCGACCTCAAACTCAAACCTAGCTAGAAAATAATATCACTCACATATCGCATTTACTGAAATAGATCCCTTGGGGGAGTACATTTTTCAAACCCTCCAAAGCTAGATGAGTTATTTACGAGTGACGGGAGAAGAGTTCACACAGTCATACAACAGAGAATTGCTTCAAATCAATTCAAATCTAATTTAATACGATTTTATTAAGACTTTTAAATCCAAATTTAAGTAACTACGGAACTATCTCAAAAACAAAATTAGGTTCATATGAATTGTTACATACTTGGCTCATCCTCTACTCCACGACAATCTATTCCTTCACATTTTATATATGCCATCATGTAAACACGTATTTGGGAAGTAGGAATTAAGGGTGGGCTGTTGAATTGTTTTGTTTGTGAAGTTATTTATAGAGGGATCTTATTTAAGTAAATAGCATACCTTGTACGTTAGATTAAAAATGCTTGTTACATTATTTCATTGCTGATTCGACAATTAGCTGCATGGTTCCACAAATACATACAAAGCACCATTGTCCTATTAATTCCGGCAAGTGTCTTTTAGCATAATTACATATTGCATAATGGCACCAAAGCAATAAGAGTTGAAAACTACAGATTATTCGTCTGGTCAAAATCGTTTTGTCGAAATGATGGGAGGTTTCTGTGTTTTTTTAATTCATAGGAGGACATTTATAGCTGCTCGAATGGACATACCTTTTATACATCCTTTTCCGCTTTCTGGCTGACAAGGAGTCAATTCGTACTGAGATCATATAGGATGAAATGCAATGCATCATACGCGCAGTACATACAGCGGTTGCATTCAGAGGTTTTCATTTATTTTTATTGTTTTTCTTCCTTTTTGTTTCCATCGGGGAGCCATTATTTTGTTGTGGACGTTGGCCACATAACAATAAAAATATCTAAATTGGAGTTTATCGCTTGACGGCTGCCGAATTTTGATTTTCCTTTGATGCTGAGGTAGTACAAGAGGAAAGGTGGATACGGCCTTTCCCAACTTAACTCTCGAGTATTCAATTGGCCAGAGGAATGAGGAAAGGTTCTAACTTTTTGAGAGCAATTCCCTCTCTGATGTTGTGGAAACAAATTATGACAATGAATCACGTCCGGAAAATGTAGCATCTTTCAAGTACACCGAGTGTATTATTATGAGAGAATGATTCCTCACCCAAACTACTCGCCTGTCATAAATTAATCAGTTGAATTGAATCCTGATGTATTTTTAATTTGCATTACTTTTCCTCAAACATGATACTCGATTACGTTCTCTAATAAAGCCCTTCCTTCCAACCCAATGCACTTTAGTTTCATATAATTAAAATCCGAATGTGAGGCATAGATACAGATAAAAGTCCGCTCTGTTCAGATAACATTTGAGTACAAGGGTCACAATTAAATTTATAGCTATTTTATTTCAGTTCATATCTGAGTTATGTGAAGTGAAAGTGATTAAGCTAACAACCTACCTATTACAACTAACATTTTAGTTTTCATTAATTGCTTTGTTTTTTACGAGTTTCTTTCAATTGTTTCCATTGTTTAATTCCAAAATCCAATAAAAAATTGCGTACTGTTCAAACTATTCATGTATAGCCTGATTGCCTCCTGATGGATATTTTTTCTGATTGCAAAATTCTAACATTTTAGAATTATTTTAAGGAAACATATTTTGTAATAATTTTTACCATTTTCAAAATTCATTAAAAAATAATATTTAAAGCGTAAAAAGCTACCAGATGTTCCCAAAATCTATTTCCATATACCTTACAACTCCAGATACTTGTTATTCCTGTAATTTTAGTAATCGTATTTTAGCCAGTTCCTGCATTTCTATCTCTTGTACTTCAATATTCATAGAAAAATTGTTTGTCGTTACTTAGAGTGTCGGCTTCCAGGCCTAAAAACCCTCAACATCAAGTTAACAACTAAACTACCCATTTTTAGCATTGCATACGGAAAGGATATTATGAGCCATCACATTTATACAATCCAACGGACATAAGGACACGACGAGCACTTAGTAAATTGTTGAGCACCGAAAATCCTCCAAATCCATCACAATACTCATCAAATAAAACCATATTCTAAACGACCAATGAAAAGGGAATCCAAAGACAGGCACGCAAGACTTTCGGCAGCAGTTCAATACCGAACACATAATAAACATCCAAGGGTTTTACATGACAATTGGTCGAAATCTATCCCTAGCAATATATTATTATTATTTTCGACATGAACGAAATCCATGCAAATCGATAACAAAGAAAAGCAGGTTCATGCGGAATGGGATGATAACATGATTTTATTGCATGCCAACCTGGAAGTGTAATAAGCATGTGATGAGAGTTAGTGGAGTATCTACCAGAAGTGGATGAATTGGTGTAAATTGCTGGTTCTCTTAAAACAACATGAAAACTCAAGCCCTCTCCCTCTCCTAGTCTATGAATATGGACACGTTTCCTTGTTCAAAATGACGACGGAGGAAACAACCCTTTTCCCCAGGTAAGTCATCATAACAACGAATGATATTGTAATGGGACTGAAATATGATAGACGTGCTATTAGCAAGAATGTTCTATTAGCTCGATACGAAATTGCTGCCTTTTGGATTTGACGGGTTCAGTTAGGTCTACAATGCAGTTATCAGGAGTATTAAAATGCTCGTAATATTTATTCCTCCGTTCCTGGCTTCAGTTATTGTATTATTGACTGACGATCAGACACGGTATGATTACCTGCTTTTAGGCCTAAATAGGGACGTTTGTATAAAAACATCTATAGACTATAATATAATGATATTTGTTTAGCTATAACATCTCGTGTGTACGGAAAATTTGAGTTCCAGACCCTTCATGATTCCATAATTACTGGATGTGGGAATTCGTAGCAGGGACGCGTGGAATTTTAGAGTGTGTAGTGATGCAGATGAAGTTTGTCATTGTTTAGGGTGCCACACGAAGCTTAATTAAACTACAGGATTTTGTCTTGTTAATTGCATGGATGGAAGTACCATTAAAACACAAGTCTACAATTCATAAAATTGTAATTGTACGTTAGGCCATGAATCAGTGCGAATTCTGAATGGTCTTGAATTATCCTGCATTTGTCGAATCAGCCTTTTAAGGAATTGTTCACACAATAATATAATACTTACATAAGTGCTGTTGTAAAGCACTGGCCTTAAAATCCATCCCTGAGATCATGCTCTCTTGTTACGTCTTGTACAATTGTACACTTATAATTTGTAAGACGTGCGAGGACTGCTCCTCGTTGTACAGATGCAAGCTGGTTATTGGCTGGAACGGAAATTAAATTGAATGGCTTGAGCAGTTAGGTTGTGTTATCATTGCCGTTTATCCGGTAAAAAAGGGACGTGAAGGTGTTAGTGCTTTTGTTGTAGAAGAGCTTTTAATGATTGCTTGGTGAATTCAGCGCGAAATCGATGACTTGATCAAGATATATGGGGAATTGAAGGGAAAATAATGCAATTAAGAAGCCTGCACCCCCAAAACAGACATTTAACGGGCGCATTATTTATGCATTACGTCCTTCCACTCTCAACTTCTCATCTTGAGCTATAATTTAATATTACCTAGCTATATATATCCCCTTGCATCCCTATACCCTTCCTCATATGTACACTATATAAATTTATATATAGGAGCTGGATATAGAGATTGAATACTTTTTCATACCGAACTCTCCAAAGCAGATATAGGGCCTGCCATTTGTTCTCAAGTCAAAAATTAGGAGGAGGCTGTAGGATTTACTTTCTCCAACACAGGGAGCTAGTTTAGTTGGTATCTTGCAAAGGGAAGATGAATTGAGTGCTTATCAAGCTTGTTTAGTTAAAAGGGATGGCTATATGAGATGAATTTGAAATTGGGTAGAGAGGAGTAGATTGTAGTTAATTAAAATGAAATGTAATGAAGCCAGGGAGAGTAATCTATCGCTGTGCAAGTGCCCTGTTGTCCTAGATGTGTCAACTTGGGCCCTCCACTCAAGGTAATTTGTCTTGCTTTGGAAAGGCAACATCCGGGGGATCCCTTGGTCTCTCTTCTTCTTCTGCTTCCTTAGCTTCCTCAGCTTCTGCTTCCTCTTCTTCTTTTGCTGGAAGTAAAGCACTCGAAGAAAGTTCGTCTGCCTTGACTCATCCACCTGCCATAAATAATCCTCGAGTCGACTCAACTGGCTCACTAATTTAATAATCTAGCCTTTTAAGTTATGAATTCGCTCTCCTGACGGAGCTTTTTAAAAAGCAGAAATCTTGTGAATGTCTTCCACTCACATCATCATCTACCTTAACTCATCACTTTATGAGTTCATAATACCCTCTTTAGCCTCACAGAGTCTCGGGTACTTCATCAAATGCCTCAGCTCTTGATCTCTTCCCATTTATCACTTTCCTTCTCACTCCCTGCCGAGCACTAAATAAATTTACTTCTGATATTTAATATTATTTCCCAGAGGACTTGACAGACTAGTTCCATAGCTCAGTTACTACAACAACTTGGAATTATCAGGATGGATTGGGGCCGGGAGCTAAGGCTTTAAGTTAAAGTACTCGTCTATGTAGGATCTGTTATGGAGAGGCGTCATTAATTATCTTTCTTGATTCATTTAACTGGGAACTGAAACCCCAACCACCTTCACTGTCGTTTAGCCGATAATCAATTATGATCCTGTTTTAATTTCATAAGAGGAAGAAGTTTAAAAAGTTGGTGGAGAAAAGGTCTGGAGGATCTGTTCAAGTACGGGAGGTAATAGAATTGTTTCCTGGCTTGTAGACAGGAATCACATTGGAGTACAAGCTATTTTTACAGGGAATTGTTTGTGAATTTACCAGTTTAAGCTACTTTCTGATTCTTTATGGGGTCTTATTCCGGAGAGAGTAATTTAAAGGAGACTTAATCCGAGGGGACGTATTTCAATAAGAGAATAGCAGAGAATAGGGAACATTTTGGATCACTCAATTCATTCACAGCAATATATCATTTTTAAATATTATATATTATCTGGAATGATGCTGAATTAGTTTCACACGACCCCTTTGACCTATCATTTATGTGTTTTATCTTATGTATTTTATATGTATCCGTCTTGTCAATTCTCCTTGCCATTCCCTATTCACTAGGGCTCATTCTCTTTGTTGTTTATTGCCCAGCCCTTCTGTAAGTGTAAATAAGGCAGAGGGATGTGTCAATTAAAATGTTAGCACATTCCCTGGAGACGGGAGCCTTGGAAAGTTGTCCATTGTGTTTGCTCAGTCAATCCCAATTAATTCAAAGGCAAAATATACACACTTGGAAATAATACTTCTCAGGATCCAAACTTTACCCGAAAACTGGAGATGAGATATAACTGAACTGCAGTCAACATTGCTTAACACTTCATGTCAATTAAAAAAAAGTTATCCCTGCCAAGGGGCATTTAAAAACTGGCATTTAAAATAATCTACAGAAAAAACTTTGTTTATTTTTACATGTCATCATTAATGTGATAAACCATTCGGATCCGATGTTGTTGTAAATGAAACGGTGTTCATGAATAAAGTCACAGACAATATTTCCGATTACAAACTAGAGCTAGACGGGTGGGAGCAATTTTTTCGCACGATGTCCCTGTCTCTTCCCTTTTGAAGTGCCTTGATGAAGATCGTAGGTTGAGTGACAGGTTGGAAATTTTGACACGAGACACATGTGATCATTAGATATGGGCATTTGGGGGGCCATTCTGCTACTGTAGCAAATCAGATAAACAGGATAATCATGCTCCCTATCAAGAGATGAATGGCCAGCATATGATTCCATGAAAAGAGCAGCTCAAAATAGCCGAGTCGGGGATACGGGCTTTAAGAGCTGTTAGTGTTGAGACCCTTTGCTACTACGGATCAAAGTAAGTACATTCAACTGTAATGAGCATCCGCAGACCTTCCCATACAACTTTTCAATCATATTATTATTACTACCCGACCCGTTCTGGTCCCGACTCCCCAGTCCGGGTACTTTTCTCTGTTGGTGTCAATGGAATTATGCGGAGTAAACGTCTATATCCGACTATAGAAAGTGGGTTTGCGTGGAGGAAACAATGACATTGTGACTGGAATAAGTTCCGTGCCGTTTAATCGGGGTGAATGCTGGAGAATACAGATGTGGAAAGTGGGAGATGGATTCTGAAAATGGATTTGTGGCGTTGGAAGTGAATGGGAGTCAGTGGACTGTTCTTTGACTGGAACTGGAGGGACTAATAATGTATTAATGTAGAGATGAGGTCCGGGTGATCAACTGAAAAACGTAATGTTAGATCTGTGAGAAATGAAGTCCCAATAGACTCTGTCATTTGATTTTCATCTCTCTCTCTCTCTGTTTTCCTACCAGCCTTCCCATTTTTTCCGCCTTTTGGCCCACCAAATAAATTAAGTCATCAAACGATCGAGACAAAATTGCTTCCTATCTTTGTCCCCCTTATTGTTAGATCCCTTCTCGATATTAGAATGCACAAAGTCATCCTTCTATAGAGAGACATTTTATCATTGAATCTTTAGAGTGGATCTCCAGCACGCTCCTCTCTAGATTTGTGTTCATCATTCATTTCCCTTGTTATCCCAACATTTTCCTCCCGACCAATTGCTTTTTAATTTAATTAGACAAATTTTATTACAATTTCATTGTCCACATTACATCCCACCCTCCCTTCCTCTCTGGTTTACGTTACGAGTCCCATCTCCCTCGTATTCAGAGATAGAGGTTTCTGTAACCCTTTCCTTACGCTTATACATGACTTGCTGTTACTCCTTCCCTCAATCTCGGCACCTCTCAGAGAAGTTCCGTTGTCATGGTTGTTAAATTAACTCCGGTTGTTCTGTGGTAAACAGTTTTGGACGAGTTAAACATTGGTTCATATTACAACACGAATTTATGTATACATTTAATTTTATTTTACTTGATCATTAATACTTTGTTGATATTCAAAGCCGAAGAATTTACAATGTTCGAACAGTTTGTTGGAGCATTTATCGACTAAATCATGGTGTGACGTTCCACTCCTACGACGACGACAACATCACTTACGTACGTTTCGGCCACAGAGTTTCAAAAATTCCTGTAGCAAGTAGCAAGAACTGGAATGTCTTTATCAATGCGTTCTATTTTATCCACCAAAATTCCGACTAATCCCAAAACCATTCCTGTTATATGCAAACGACACATTTGACCTACAGCAGTAAAAATCCTGTTAACTTTTCGCTTTGCAGTTTAATGTCCCCCGCAATTAGCTTTCGAATGTCAACCCGGTTTTGAAGGATTATTCCAGGATAAGCTGTCAAGGCACCATGGATGATCATAGCTTTATATTTTCTTGAAAACCAACTATGTGGCATTGCAGAAATTTAAAAAATCAGACCGAAATTCGTAATTTTCATAAAATGCTATAAAGTAGTGCTTCAAAAATCAAAATATTATGAATTAGTCCACAACATTTTAATAGCTGCTTTGATACATCTAAATCATCATTGCATTGTACGAGTGCTTAAAACTGATTTTGTTCTTGGACATCCATTAATTGGTTACAGTTTCATCGTAAAAATACACGGCTATAAAACTGGCATGTACGTCGTTGTTATCAAAAGTAGTTGTATCTGGCTGAACAGAATTTCTTTTTCTCTTGAAGAAGATGTTTCTTCCGTCTGTTTGTGAGGGAATAGGTGTCCAGATTAAACGGGGAAGTTGGGGTCAGTGAGTGCGGGGAAAGGGTTGGAGTGAAGAAGCGTCAATGAATGGACATTTCAGGAGAGGGAAATTATATGAAGAAAGTTGAGCGTACTTTGTTCGGGGAGAGTAAAAGTGAGTGATAGAGATAGACTGAGGTTGTTAGGCCGAGCACTAGAGAAAGAATACAATGAGATTGGTCTCCACCATTTCCATCCTCTCTCAGCGAATGTTCTTGATAGGAGCGGAGGTTACCTATCCCTCGGCAATATCAAATTCAAGGGAATCGGACGATAAATTGATGAAAAAGGGCCAATTTTGTGTTCCTTCATGAAAGATTGATGAAGGTAATTCGAGGGAGAGAGGATGCTCAGGTCAGAGAGAAAGTGATCTGATGTTAGAGGAGAGTTAGGGAGAATCAGAAGAGACTAACCGTTCTCCCGTCTTCTAATAAACGGGATATAAGTCCGTCTGCCCGGATGGATATACAAGTCCTCATGCATTATCCAGCACCCTTCCCTATTTCTTTTGTCAATTTTACCTCGTCACTCTTTGATTTTGTCCGCTTTTTCACTCTCTGCGAGAAAGTCTCGTCAAAAATTCAACAAGGAATCGACAAAATACTTTTCGAGCTTGATCGTCCACTCAATATTTCATCGGCTTCAAACCGCATTGCCCTCACTATCCTCTTTTACTTGATCCTCAATTCCATCACATCTGAATTCAAATCCGATTCTGTCTTAAAATCTCCTTAACTTTCAAACCTTTTACAGCCTTCTCCCCGCTTCCCGTTCTTTTGCCAGGAGGTAGGGAATGGGATATAGGCTCAAAAGGCGCTTTTATAGCTTTTGACCTAGAGTCTAGAGTGTATATATGGAGGGTGAGTGGTCTGTTATGTCTTGGCAATTTCCCTGTCTACCTTTCCAAATCTTATGTATTCCAGTTGTAGCTCCCGTATAAAAATCTCACTTCAACCCAATTTCCCTTTCCAATCTCATTCGGAGTGAGTTGATCCAATTCAGCCACTTCAAGAAAGAACAATAGAATTCCATTCCCATATCTCTGATCCGTAAACGCATTCCCGTGCACCTTCCCTTCCGCATCCCCTGCCGCTCTTTCCCAGCCGCTGAATTATACATTTATTTCCCTGAAATCATAACCATTTCCATAATCATAAATGTGTTGTTACCAAACTCACCCCCATTTCAATAAATTACGAGCCTTTTTCACCCATCTTAATAACCTTTGGACTTGGCCAAGAAGGGAAGGGATGTGGAGGTGGTGGTGGTTTGATAGTCCTTCTTTTATTGCACTGCACGTTGAAACATCGGATTTTACTTGATACAATTTTCCAGTTCAAATCAACACATTTCCACTTTACAATTGCCCTTAAAGTCTTGAATAAAATTGAGTCTAAAATGAGCACTCATTTAAATTCCCCTTTCGTTTTAGGAGTACCTAAAACACTTCTCATGCATAGTTATGCTACATCTTCTTCAATTCGAAAGGGACTAAATCTTCAGTCAATTAAGACAAGCGGTACATTGAAGGCTTGAAAGATTAAATTTAATAATAATTACACATTATTATGATGATGCCGCATAACATCCCTTGTACCTTCACACTCCTTCAATTACAACTACCTTTCCTTACTAGGCAGTTCCAGGCATCGGATAGCTCAATTTAACTTTGTACTATGGTTTTGTGTGAAATGTGTGAGTTTATACAAGATTTATATTGTTATGTAACATAAAGGTGAATTAAGGTTGTGAAACGTATGCATGGTAGATAAGGTATCATAGTTTGAGATTAGAGCGTGCATGTTTAACTTAATTGGCCGGTAATCTAAAAGTTATTTTCAGGCTTGAAAACATCGTCAGAGTATCCAAACTCTCCTTAATCTTGCCGCTTTATTGCCCTTTAACAATTGTGGTAATTTGAAGTGAAATTGTCATTTCGTCTCATAAACATAAAAGATACCAGAACAAATAATCATTTTTACCTCATGCTTTGTTTGGAATGTGTGATCTACATTTTTTGTTCCGACTTCCCCTCATCCAGTTTTATAAGATTTAAAAGCGAAGATGGCTGGAAACTTAGAAGAATTTTATATCAAGTGACAACAACACTGAATTTAAAATGCGAAAATTTTCAAACCGATCATATTTATCAGTTTGAAAAATGTGCTTTACTTTACGACATTTACAACCTTTTAAAATACATCATGTACATATTGAAACCGAAACCCCGGCTTTTCAAGGCGCAAAATAACAAGAACAGTAAATTATATTTGTAATGTCCTGGAAATTCTAGCAAAAAATCGTAGATACACAATCTGCGTTTTTGCCTTATTGTTGAACTTGATAATAACTTAAATTAATTCCTATAAAAAAAGTCATAAACAAAGGATTGGATGGACAGCCATATGGGTTTCAAGTTTTAAATTTTTTATCTTCGGAATTATAAACTTCGTAATAAACCATAGTCAGTACACCTTTTCCAATAACCTATTGATGCTTTATTGCAGGTCCAAGCCGAATTAACTTAAACTAACAAAGGCCCTCTGAATGAACTGGAAATGGGAGTAAAACCCGAAGTCCAACTATTATTCCAAAGACCTAGAAAAGTAGTTGGGACATGAGACGGAAAGACAAAAGAGTTGTAGCCCTATAGTACTCCAGAAAAGAGTAGCCTCATTAACAAATTTAGGGAAATGTGGGAAGAAGGCAGGTAGGTACACCTCTCTTAGAAATTATGTAATAGCCGATGATGGGATGTAGAGCTCATAATTGAGAAGAAGAAGACAAAAAGGAGAAGACATCATTTAAGTACTCCTTCATTTCGGTTTTTACTGAGTTGCTGACTAATACGAGGAGAGTAGTAATTGTCATTGTTGTTACACGGATACAACATGTTCCTTCCATCATCATGCCCATTTGAAATTATACGAGGCTATTAGATTCACATTTACCTACTTGAGCATTACTTAAGTTTACACAGCTCACCATTTTTTACTCCCTCCTAACTTGTAAAAAAAGAGTCGGAAATGTAGACAGAAGGAGATGGACGTGAGTGAATGAAATAAGTTCATATAAGAAGGCTGGGCCAAGCCGTCGTGTAATAATAATAATGGAAATGTCGATACCTCTACTATACACTAATATACAAAAACGGATCAAAATTGTATATGAGATATTATTACGATTATTATAGGGTTAAACGGCGTATATGGACACACATTAGAAAGACTGTTTTATAGCTGGGCAAAAGAAGAGGAATCATCGTTTGAGTAGACATAAAACCCCACCGTGTCTCATGTCAAGACGTTGGGAGTGTTCGGACCAATTACCATTGTCTCCGTCGTTGTTGTGCTTAAGTACAAGCGAGGAGAGCATCAATAGTATGAGCCTAGGAAGAGGTCGAAGGTAGTGATTTCAAAGTTTGGGGGAGGAATACAGATGAGATCCATGTAATAATAATATTACGTAATGATGTGGATGGGGACTCTGTTTCGGAGATGACGGGAAAGAAGGAGAGGACGACGGATGACGAGGTTTCAAAGGCTATAGTTACCGAGTCCTGAATTGCAGTTGTCGGTGGTGGTGGAAATAATAATATTTCGTCGTTGAAATGGAGAAAAGGTCAGATGGATTGTTATTAGAGGAGTTCTTGTGGTTTTTTGTAGAATCGAGAACGACGTTTCCCCTTTGTTTTCGCGTAATGGCCCTAATATCTGTCTTAAATCTGTAGTTTAGAAGCAATTCTCTTATGACCGGCGACAAATAATGGTCCATGTGTGACTTGTTCGAATAAAATTGAAAGGGATTCATGAGCCGATGAGTCTCTTGTCTTGAGACAAGGAATAGTAATATTTATTATTCTTACGACAACTCCTCCGTTTGTAACTGACCAATTGAGGCCGTAGACCAGAACATTTGGATAAGGGAAAAAATTGAGTTGGCTTTTAAAGAGGATTATATTATAGGATCATCCTGTCTTTAATTCTACACTTCGGTTCACTTAAAATCATTTGACTTTAATAGTTCGTCAGGTCCGTGTGCTGGGATCGTATTATCATTACCCCGAGTATCGTATTTTTATTACCATTATAGTCTCGATATGTATGGACTGCTACTATTATAGGATGTGTACGAGGTAGCGTATCGTTTACGGAACATTAAGCACCATTTACTTGCATTTTTACTTCGGCAACGACAGTTACATCAAATTTCTGGCTTTTGTTTTTCGAGTATGTAAATATATGTAGATCTGGTTTATATGCCGATTAAGGTAAATGACTTGTTAGGTCTAGATCGTTTGTAATTTGCAGTTAATCTTAACTCTGTTCTTGTGTTTTGTTGATTTTACAAATGTTGTTTTGAAATTGGAATTATCTGCTGTTAAGTCCATTTCCCAGTTCCGTTTTTACAGAAATAAATCTTTTATTCCACTAGCTCTACTCTTTCTTTCTTAAGTCAAATGGATTATTATTTTATTTTACTTCATAAGCTGATGTGAATTTGAAAATTTATAAATATATATCCTCCGAGATAGAAACATAAACTCTTCACTTTTATTAAGGGGGTGGGGTGTTGGGCGTTGCAATATTACAATAAACCGTTGCAAACGCACATCAACAAAGGGTGAAACGACACGAAACAAGACTTCTAAGACTTCTTGAACTTTTAATATCGTTGTACGACACATTTGAGTCGTTTTATAGAAGAATCTCACATTTCCCTAACCATAGAGTAAAATCGTATACATTTGTGAAAAGCGTTTTACTGTATCTTTCCAACAATAAACGTAGGGTTGCACATTGGGCCAGTGTAAAAATCGAAGTTTCAAGCATTTGCATAAGAACTTTTTCCTGCCAGATCCACGAAAACTAAAATAGCCATTTTGTACCCCGAGACCTGTACTATCATTTGTTTCCTACAAATGTTTGCACATACTTGCACATTTTAGGGATAATTAAGGTCGAAAGTCAAAAACGTTTTCTGCGTCGTCGGCCCCAACAACTGAGCACGCCGATATGTTGGAAGTTAAAGGTTGGAAGAATTCTAATTAAGTGGTTGGAAGAATTCTAATTAAGTGGTTGGAAGAATTCTAATTTAGGTTGGAAGCATTATTTTTGGCATGGTTGGAAAATTAAGGTTGGAAGGGTTCTAATACAATGGTTGCATATAAATGGTCGAAACATTTCTACTTAAGGTTGGAAGCATTATTATTAACCCAAACACATCTTCTGCATACGCAGCAATCGAAATTATTCCCGGTTTGGATAGTAAGGTTGGAGATGCCATCAAAAACCATTTTGGTTCATCGTTTACGATGGCTAATCTCCAGAGCCTCTCTGAAACTGTTGGCGACCTGCGCCATTGACCAAGGTTCGGGTCAGATTTCGAGGAACCTGGGACTCGATGAGGCCAAACGAGTGCTAAATTTAGCTTACGGAATCTGCGACAAGCCAGTTTTCCAGGCTACCTTGTCCAAGACTTACGAAGCCAAGGAAAAACTTTACGGTACTTGATTTGTTGAATCTCTATTCGACTATTCGACATGACTTGATTATATACTTCGTCTATGACAATGAGCTTATTTGATAAAGTAAAATGAGTTCGTTGTGTCATAGACGAGGTATATAATCAAGTCATGTCGAATAGTCGAATAGAGATTCAACAAATCAAGTACCGTAAAGTTTTTCCTTGGCTTCGTAAGTCTTGGACAAGGTAGCCTAGAAAACTGGCTTGTCGAAGATTCCGTAAGCTAAATTTAGTACTCGTTTGGCCTCATCGAGTCCCAGGTTCCTCGAAATCTGACCCGAACCTTGGTCAATGGCGCAGGTCGCCAACAGAGTTTCAGAGAGGCTCTGGAGATTAGCCATTATAAACGATGAACCAAAATGGTTTTTGATGGCATGTCCAACCTTACTATTCAAACCGGGAATAGTTTCGATTGCTGCGTATGCAGAAGATGTGTTTGGGTTAATAATAATGCTTCCAACCTTAAGTAGAAATGTTCCAACCATTTATATGCAACCATTGTATTAGAACCCTTCCAACCTTAATTTTCCAACCATTACGTGCCAAAAATAATGCTTCCAACCTAAATTAGAATTCTTCCAACCATTTAATTAGAATTCTTCCAACCTTTAACTTCCAACATATCGGCGTGCTCAGTTGTTGGGGCCGACGACGCAGAAAACGTTTTTGACTTTCGACCTTAATTATCTCTAAAATGTGCAAGTATGTGCAAACATTTGTAGGAAACAAATGATAGTACAGGTCACGGGGTACAAAATGGCTATTTTAGTTTTCGTGGATCTGGCAGGAAAAAGTTCTTATGCAAATGCTTGAAACTTCGATTTTTACACTGACCCAATGTGAGCAGCCTTAATTGGCAGTCTACCTAAAGTGTTACTTGTGGAAGACTGGTCTAGATGAATCAAACAAGGAATAACACAATAATAAAAGCCAAAACAAACAATCAATTTAAAATTCAACAAAATATATCTATGATCGGTGTAGTATGGTACTACTGGAAAACTGTTACTTAATTTGTGTGGACTGTAAAAACACAATGTGGAAGTAGTGACCCTTTGACTCTATCCCTATCCAGTTATCCCACTGACTACCCCTTTAGTGGCTAGCCAGGATAACCTCCCTGATACTATGAAAACCCTTTATGGCCCAAAGTATGCGGTGGAAATAAGGTTAAAGAAACAAATCAGGCGATTTCTAATTAAAACAATATTTAATCACTAAATACCCGAATTTATTCTCTATAAAATACCCGATTAATTTCTACAAGTATTGGATGGATTTCATCTCCATTGCCAATTCTGTACCTACGAACTACTCCCTAAATCGAAGTCTACGCAGTACTTTTCGAGGCTCCTCACAACTCGAGTGCCAAATCAATACTTCTGCCTTCCAGCTAAATTTCAATACTAAATTTAGGTGACATCCATTGCCACGTCATACACAATATCTTACATCTAACATTTCAGTTTCAATAACCTTAACAATTTCCATGCCACGTCGACGTGGAACTTTCTGGAAGTTTCAGAACTTTCCTATACATTCATATAGCTAACAATCTATAGGAATTACAATCACTTAATATAATAACTTAAAATACAACCAACAATCATCCATGATCGTTTACACTTGTTAACATATCAGTACCCTAATTAGACTAATCGAATTATCTTGTCCTTGGGTTTGGAAGAAACTGAACTTCTACCTTCCCTGCATGCAATACTCTGCATGAAACCATATACAAATATAATCTCAAATTATTACTAATTTTGTTGTAACTTTAATTCCAGTCGATGAATTTTTCTAATTTTTTGATATGTTATATCTAACAACATTATCTACAACTTTAAATTAGGTTTGTTCTTGTTGTATCGTCTCCTTCATGCTCTAATATTGATTTTAAGCTCTAAAATGCTACTTTTATATATATAACAAATACTATATTGGTTAGCATCAACGTCACAAACAATTAGATCACCAATATTTTATAGCCTATGATTTCATATAAACCAATTAACACATTTATGACATTCACCTATGCGTTTACAAAATAATCCTTAAATTGTACACGATCAATTATACCTCATAATTCTGATATAAATCCTGTCTATAAATTCTGTATTCTATATTATGCCTCATAAATTTGACATATTTCGGCTGATATAATTTCAATAAATTATGCCCTTAAAATTATACATTCCATACAAATTATTACGTGTGTTCGCGGACAATCGGGTTCTAAAAACTCTAAAAACATCTCAAGTAATCTAAAGACGTTGCCAAAAAACAATGCTGGTTTTGTATTGGTGGACCCCACATCTCAAAATACATTTGATATTGCACAATGGAGTAATTTTATAATTTTAAATGATGCCGTTGCTTGAATTTGAGGGCATGTATACTTGGTCAAAGATAAAAACTGGCGACTTGAAGTCTAGAAAAAGGCTTGCATCTTAACTTCCTTCACCTGAAAATTATATTTACACCCACACATGCAGTCGTCGAGAAAATATTTGAAGAACTGTCGAATTTCTCTGAGAGCTCCAGTAAGATTTTTCCTCCTTCCTCGCATTTCCGGTCTGTTCCCTAGGCTAATAGAAACTTCGAGTTCGTTTGGAATTCGTGAGTGTTCCCTCTTTTGGAACCCGATTTGTTCCAAAAACCTGTCGGTTATTTCTTCAAAAATACTCCGAATCTCTACCGTATCGTACATTTCAAAGCAAATATTAATTAGGTATGTCAGATTGCATGCAATATTTGTTTAGACTTATATCAGAGCATAATATTGGTATACGGAGAAAAGCGGCCCATGACAATAAGCGGCCCATGACTATAACCGGCCCATCATAAGCGGCCCATGACAATAAGCGGCCCATGAAAATAAACGTCTCCGAAGTTCAGAGGAACTTGAAATATTTCATTTCAGGTTGATTTCATTTCATATTTTTACTTTTGAAGGAACGATTACCTTTTCCTTCAAAGTAAAAGGTTCTTATCCTTATCTATATCTATTATTATACTTAATTAAATTAGAGATATGTGAAGGGATGCCATTCAATTACATTTTACAAAACTTCTGTATTTAATTAAGTAATAAAAGATATAGATAATGATAAGAACCTTTTACTTTGAAGGAAAAGGTAATCGTTCCTTCAAAAGTAAAAATATTGAAATGAAATCAACCTGAAATCAAACATTTCAAGTTCCTCTGAACTTCGGAGCCGTTTATTTTCATGGGCCGCTTATTGTCATGGGCCGCTTATGATGGGCCGGTTAGTCATGGGCCGCTTATGATGGGCCGCTTATTGTGAGGGCCGCTTATTGTAAGGGCCGCTAATAATGGGCCGCTTATGATGGGCCGCTTTCATCCGCAAATCATAATATTAGTTTTTAGCACTTCCAACTTATTGTGACATCCGAATCTTTTAGGGAAAAATGTATTACAGTCGTGAGTTACTAAACTGTACACTCAATGACACACGATAATGACGGAGAAAGCTTCAAAATTGTAACACTTTATTTCACACTGAAATGGATTACACCTGCATTCATTTCGAATGTGCGCTTTTCACAACTGCAACATTGGACTATGCACTAATGAAATGTTTACAAAAACATCAAAAAGTGTCAAAATAGAAAAGTTATATTTGATATCCCTAGTTTCAGGGTGATTGCTTGTTAACAAATCAAAATGAATGAACGATCATCTTTGTGTGTATTTTTGAAGAAATAACCGACAGGTTTTTGGAACAAATCGGGTTCCAAAAGAGGGAACACTCACGAATTCCAAACGAACTCGAAGTTTCTATTAGCCTAGGGAACAGACCAGAAATGCGAGGAAGGAGGAAAAATCTTACTGGAGCTCTCAGAGAAATTCGACAGTTCTTCAAATATTTTCTCGACGACTGCATGTGTGGGTGTAAATATAATTTTCAGGTGAAGGAAGTTAAGATGCAAGCCTTTTTCTAGACTTCAAATCGCCAGTTTTTATCTTTGACCAAGTATACATGCCCTCAAATTCAAGCAACGGCATCATTTAAAATTATAAAATTACTCCATTGTGCAATATCAAATGTATTTTGAGATGTGGGGTCCACCAATACAAAACCAGCATTGTTTTTTGGCAACGTCTTTAGATTACTTGAGATGTTTTTAGAGTTTTTAGAACCCGATCATTGATATATTTTGTTGAATTTTAAATTGATTGTTTGTTTTGGGGAATCGCATTTGGGGAACGGTATTCCGTTCCCCAGGCACGGCATTCCGTTCCCGAGGCACGGTATACCGTTCCCCAGGCACGGTATTCCGTTCCTTTTGGGGAACGGATTAGATATAGGTGAGTCCCTACTGACCGGTCTCGGGCTACAAAATGGCTATTTTAGTTTTCGTGGATCTGGCAGGAAGAAGTTCTCATGCAAATGCATGAAACTTCGATTTTTACACTGGCCCAATGTGGGTTGCTAAATTGCAAGAGAATATGACTCTTGATGGTACACCCTTGACCTTTGACCTACACGGCCCTTCTTCTAACTCAGCCTCCGCTAGAAGGTCAGAAATGGTTTACCGAAAAAAGAATTTCAAAATTATCAACCGTTCAAGAGTTAGAGTGTGAACGGACGGACGGACAGACGGACAACGTAAACCCATTAAAGGGTTTCACCCTTTAATAAATGAAGGAAAAATACATGCCGTAAATACTGTATAAGTTCCTTATGTATGTTACTTTTGTTTTCAAGCCCAAATAATAAGGAATTAATTTATTTCTGACAGAGGAATATTTTCGGAAAGGATAGTTATTCCAGGCAGCAGAGGTAGTTATACTTTAGTCGTTTCCTTACATATTGAATGACTTATATCCTTTGTAAAATTAATACACAAATAATAGTTAGTTAGTATACCCTACTCTTACCACAATTACGTATACTAAGGTCAATCTTTTCCATCTCATCCCAACCTATTATATTCCAATTTGTTGCAAATCTTGAGAAGATTACGTATTTGCAAAAATAAACGTTAATTTTGAAAGCATTTTCAAGATAAATCCTGAAAACCCTTTAAAAAAATCCCCTTGTTCGTTTTCTTTTCAATTTAAAATGCTTTACGATTTTAGATGTGTAAAATGTGATATAAATTGTTGTGCACAATTCTATTATGAATGAACTCATAATAAAATTGTTAAAATCAACAACGTCACCTTCACACTATTATGCTTATTCCGTTTAGGTTGGTAGGGGTGGGGTACCGAACTATGCGAAAAAGATAGGAACTGCTTAGCTGCAGTTTTGGGATCTAACTCCGAGACAGTGTTTATCTGCTGGAGTTACTCTAACTACCCTAATCCTATCATCCACACAAAAATAAATTATTTTTTGACATTATGGCCCCTGCCGGCGGAGCCTCTGCCCTGAAAAAAAAGTTGACTTGCAACTGGAATGTTCGAAAATATAGGGTCTGTTGTATAGCCTAACTAGCATAATTAAATTTAACGATTTAACATATAGTTCAGAAGACAATTACAAAGCATCAGATTCCGATCTGAATTCGAGAACACAAAAAAATAGATATGTCCATCACCGTTTACAAACGGACTGAAAACTGATATACGTTGAATATTTGTATGTTGAACATGTTGGATATTAAATTCGAAATTGAAATCCAAGGACAGATTTTTAGTGTCACATAAAATAGAATAAGATCTCCACTTAATCAATACCAGCAAGTTTAGATACTTATAAATTAATAATTTACTTAACAGTTGTTAAATAAAATAATTAAACCATAGAATACAAGTGTTTGTTGTCAATAATTAAGGTTGCTGAAAATTTAATTTATGGTAGTCAATTCCGTTAAATTACATATGCCATTATCTGGTCGACAGGGAAAGCTATTAACGATACCTCTGTACTGGATATGCCACAGACGAGCTGAGAAATCTTACTCCTTTCAGGTTTCCAATGAGTTATATGATATGCTACATATTGTTTACACGTTGGTAATTATTTTTGTCATTCATGAATTCATGCTTTATGGGTACGGACGGGTGTCAATAGCCATTGTGAAATGCCACTTTATTACCCCCTTGAAGTGCCATATTATATTAACACTGGTAATAAATATGAATTTTCAACCCAAAATAAATGCAATACGAACAAAAGCAGTTCAAGTTTATCGACATATTTGTATTCTCAAACGGAGGTCGAGAAAATCATTGTCACGTCTCATTTTATTATTTTAATTGATACAATTAAAATCAAAATTTCAATCCTTAAGAGCTGAAGATTAGAAATCAGGGGCCAAACCAACAATGATACTAGCAACAATGCTAAGACTGGTAAATTGGTCTAGGTTCACGTTCAACATCAGACACGAGAAAGCTCGGCTAACAAGCTAATCAATACATTATGTACATCAATATTTTGACGACCGAATACATCAGTGTTCGATAACTGTGTTTGAACTTTAACGGATACCTTCCATTAAATTTTATAAAAATGACTTTTGCACCACCCATTGTATATAACTCGAATTTCTTCTCGTCTTTGGAGTTTTGACTGATAATCACTTCCAGCTTATATATCCCTAATTATTTCAAGTCGTAATATCGTCTTTTGTAAAATTACAATTATAACGACCCTCCTTCTTGTATATTTAACAATGGATGGTAACCATCCGAGAAAACAGCAGCTGAATAATAAGACATAAGTTAAAATTTCACTCGATAATCGCAACATAGTATGATATATCATGGCTTGACCTTAAATAAACTTTTATAATAATCCACCGAGTAAAAAATTAAAAATTGCAAAAAGTACTCTGTAGCGGAGAATTCCTGCATTTTTAATACTCCTGCAAAATAAAAAAAATTGGTAATGCTAATTAAAATCCGAATGGGATTGTCGGATATAGCTGTTTGAATTTTTTGTTAAGAAAATAGTTTCCCGAATGATTATATAAACGGTCTGTGAGTTTAATTAAAATAAACGTATGTGAAGACATTCATTGGATCCCTTTCAATCTTATACGATCGAGGCCTAATTGATCCAGATCCTCGATCATGAAGGATCGATACCTTCGATACTCATCCCATGACTATAGCATAGACTTTAAGAACATTGTCGCTGAGTTAGATGCCACTAAAAACCTTTAACCTACATCACATAATGACTGAATAGCTGGGTTTGGTTTGATACAGCAATAAGTGCTACATACGTTCAAGTGTAAATCAAAAACAATAAAAATGTATCTCACTCATATCGTCCTTTGTCATGTATAATATAAGCAATTCATTTTCCTAGTGTCTAGTCTCTGTTCCTCTACCCCGTCTCATTATATCCTAAACTCCTGTATTTAGTAGCAGTACAATTAATATTACGTTCTACAGTTTTTCTTCAGTCACTTTATGGGTGTGTACAAAGGGTTACTACCCAAACTAAGTCTAGAATCAGTAGGTGTAGGGTTGATGTCAAGATCTACCATTTTAATTGTTACCTTTAATCAACCAGATAGATCATTTGATCCACTGGATACAGTGATGCAAATATTGATATGCAAACGCCAGTCAATTTACAAATGTACCAATTTCGCATACTGTATTTGATATCCGCCTGTAGACTAACAAATCCGTCGAATGGCTAGTTTAGCAGTACATACTGTATTTTTAGGTAATAATAACACAGCCTATGAACTAATTATATGCTCAGATGTGGATCAGAAGGTTATAAAAATCCTCCGGATTCGACACTGAAACGAATACTCAAAATGACAAGTACAATGGAGGATTGAGTTATCATATAATACCTAATTCATCGTGTAGTGATAGTTTGAATGCAGGTCGGCACTATCAGTATACAAAGATCTTGTTCATTTTTTTTAAATTAACACAAGTTCTACGACAAGTTTCCCTGCAACTGGTGAATTTTGTGGCCAATCACCTGCCTCCTGACCTGCAACCCTGATAATTGGTCAAGGAGTTGGGTTGAAATGCGGCTCAGTAATGAATTCTCAGTTTTTAGATCTGTTACTTCTTCCTGTAATTGGACCGTAGAGGAGTCGTTTGTAATAGAACTTGGTTGATTTAGTGGAATGTTAGGTGGTTCGTGAATTGTAGCTGATTTCGGTGGCTGGGGTTTTCGGTAGACGGAGAAAGCACCTCCATGATGACAGGGAGAAAGGAAACTGCGAGATGTTACATCGGATCTTCCAGCCACATGATTGGATTGCATATCGGATGATATATCTACGAGAATAGTTTTGGAAAGTTACATTTACTGACTCGGTCTAATGCAGTTGATTAATATATTCAAGATTCAAGTAGGTACGTACTCAATCTATTGAGATCCAACGAAGAGCTTCGGACGTGGGTTTTTCTGCGTGGTGGCTGCATAAATTAATTCGATTAAGGTCCAGGACGTTAACAGAATTGGATAATGAATTTGTAGTATTTAATTATAGTTACCGGTGGGGGTGCGATGGTTCCCGTAGAAGCCTTGGGATGGTGACCAGAGAGTTTAGGCCGCTGAATTGCCTTAAGCTGCAACTGTTGAGTTTTACTGGCACTTGAATTAGAAGTACTGTTAGCTATCATCTTATCCTCTGGAGTCTTCAAACGTACAGGCACAGGAGCCACGAGGCCACTTGTATCACACGTCGACGAAAAGTTAACCGGTTCATTCTCGAATGTTGTCCATTCTTTTTTCAAAACCATAAAATAAATTTAAAATCCCTTAAATAACAGCTTCAGTGATGAAAAATCAATACATTCGTTAAAAACTCGTTACCTTTACTCGGGCGTTTACGTTGGGAGGCCTGAGATTTTGTATCTGATCCTGACGTCGACGACTTTCGACAAGTGACAATGGGCGATGGCTGAGACGTTCCAACGGCATTATTACCATCGTTTTTGGGAGCATTCTGGCTAGCATTCTTTAAGGACTTGCTCCCAATTTTGAAGATGGTTGGATTAGGATTGGAGTGACTCAACGAAAAATCGGGTTGTCGATTATAGAAATGTGACGGAATAGGCAAGCTGTGTCGCCTCAAAACCACTAAGTGCATTGCCATCTTAAATTCATTAAAATCCAAACAACCATCTCGAGTGGCATCAGCTAACTGCCAGATCTCCCTGAGTTCGGAATGAGGTAATTTACTTTTTTCAAAAAAACCTTTCGCCACAGCACCGCTAATCTAGAATTTGCCAATAATCCAATACATTCAGAATAATAATTTCTATTTATCTTTCAGTGCTCTCTTAGCACCGTAATTTATATTTTCAGTTTTACTTACCAAACCACTGAGATCGGATTGCAAATTAAGGAACTGCTCGGTATAGTACTTTTCCTGTTCTGGACTCATATCCCAGTAATTTTCCATCGAGCCTTGCCGTCCCCTGTTTCCTCGCTCTTCAGTCCCTTGTTCGCCATCCGAAATCGTTCCCCCGTTCGAAGAACTGGAACGAGAGCTACATGACCCTGAAGTATTTCCTGCATGTTCCGAATCTACATGGTCAAATATTTTCAAATGCATTTATTAGTTTATTAGCGTTGCAAACAAAGTCGGACATTGAGTCTAGGAAATGGATTTTGTTTTCAATTCACCCGAACTTTCAGAATCATCTTCCGTTTGAAGAAGATGACAGCTCTCTTCGTCATTGTTTGCTAAGTCATAGGGTCCGGCCGACGCTTCCTTGACATGAATAGACTCGGGAGCATCAGCGCAGTCATCTTCAGTTTCAACTTCTTCCTGGCTTGATGAGTAGTTCAGCGGCTCAACTACAATGTTAACATACAAATATGAAACCCGCTTGACTTTTTGGAATGTAATGTGCAAGAGAATATACTTTAAACAAAACAACAATTCAACAATCGATGGCATTAAAATATTATATTATCGTGCACAACATGCTCATTTAGTATCGAGGCTCATTCAATAAAATCCGGCTGCAAGCCTTTGTTTTCAATTCCGATTCATGGGGAGAGAGGTCCCCGCTTACAGCACTTGACGCTAGTAACACCTGGTGTTCAAAAATCGGTATGGGTCATCCGGAATGGATTTTAGCTAACAAAATGATCAAAATACAGCCAAGTTTTTTATCTATAATTTTGATTCCACCTTCATATTTTTCGGTAGTGGCAATACCGAGGAATAACTTTAAACTTTTATGAGTTGTTGATCGTTATGCTCTCAGATGTCGAAGCATTCCTCCATATTGCGACCACCGAAAAATGTGAATGCAATTCAAACTGAGTGAAATGTCTTTGTTACATTCGACCATTTTGTTGGCTAAAATGCATTCAGTATGACCTGTGGCGATTTGTTTGGTGACCAAAGAGGTAGGTGTTACCAACTACTAATTCTAATATCGGGCATCCCTCTCCCCTTACAACAAAGAACCACGGAAACTTCGGCAATGCCCATATTGCAATAATTACAAGAAATGAAATCAATTGTTTTATCAAAAGAATAGAAAAAACGTTTTACAGCTCAATGACAAGATACAAGATAACAAAGCGTCGAACTTTAAAATTTAAAAAAGGCAGAAAACCCAAACGGCCAGCGCTTTTAAGCTAAATCCTTCGAAATTCAGAAATAATGTTAATTGATTATAATAAATTAGTAATGTCAATTTCAAGTCGCTCTAGTGGAAGGGGATTGTTGGATTTCTACATTCTATATTCAATTTAATGACCACTTCAAACATCAAACGTCTACAGTCAACAGTTAAATCTAGCTAGTATGTTAATGTATCTATAGTCAGTAGTGTCGAACGGATCATGTCTTTGCAAATTCGAAAAAGTCGAAAAACGTATCGAAATTTGAAATATTTTGCTACATCGCGCTAGCTAAATAATTCTCAGATACTAAAGTTTAAAGTTTGATTTCCATACACCATAAAAGAGAGTTTACTTTGAGTCGACATCGACATGACGGTTTCATAGCCTTGTTTGGTAAATGTTTTCCGGCAAATTATAGGAATTCATGGATTTAAAACTATCTCTCATGCAGCAAACTTTATCTTAGAAAGTAATTGATGGGTGGTGTAGACAAGTAACTTACCATGCCTCGCATTCCTCTCGGAATCGGAATTCAGTTCGATAAGGTCGGGACTTTTGAAAGCAGAGGTACTAGTGGCCTGATGCCAATATGACTCTGTAAAAAAGTCCGACATTGTTATCAAGACAGATTGAAAAGATCAAAGATCAATGGAAACAAAAGTCGGACGGGAGGAGGATTAATTCAAAATTGCAGGCAAGTTCTCGAAAAAAGAAGCAAGTTCGTTGTTCGTTTCGTGGCTCCTGGATTCGCAAAGAAAGGCAGGGTTATCCTCCTCCGGCTCAAGTGTGAAACCCAACAGTGAGGCCTGTTGCCTGTAGTGAGTTTGTGAATGGGTTGATGAGGGCTTCATTCAAGCATCAGCTTATTACATTATTCTCCAGACTCTCCTCTTCCAAGATATTCCGATCCGATATCTTTTATCAGCATCAGAATTTAAGAATGCCAATAGCCTCTTTCTGCCATTCCCAATCATTCGGCGAGGTGCAAGAAAAAATGCATATCCATTGAACCCCTATTGATGTAACTTTAAAAGCATGGCAGGACGTGGAATCGGAATAATATAAGAATATTATTGGCGACAGGCGAAAAAAGACCATCATCCTATTCTCTTCTCGGACATTTTTACAGCCAAAAGATAGCCGTACAATATAATTGCAGAATTTAAGTATCGAATATAATAGATATAGCACACTGACGAGCGAATCAGAACAGCCTCAGTGTCGAATTTCATAAATAGTTACGATTTTAAGATAAGGAATTTATTTTTTAATGTGCTGGACCCTATTTAGCTTTATTGATATTTTCATGCGAATTGCAAACTGGACGCGTGAGAGAGTTAAATAATATGGGGGTGACTTTGATTAAGGATCAGGATTTCAAATCAAAATCAAACCGATTAGCTCCGTCTTCTGTATCTACTTACCAGGTTGTTGAACGTGCATGAATTTTGATATCGGCCCTTCCATCGTTTCTCCACGCGACTGAAAGTACGAGACGCTAAGACAAAGAAATGAAAACATGTGAATGGCAGTATTTACATGAATGGATAATATATTCGGAAATGAACAGATTTGAATTGCTAATTGCCCGTTTCAGCCGGTCACCTACGTACGCAATTGATTTATTCATATTATTTCTTGGCTTTTCGAATGTGTTGAATGATTACTTGGAAGTTTTTGGTCCCTAGATATCATAGATATTTTAGAAGTGTGACGAAGACCATCTGCTAAACTTATCGGGAAATGCTAACATTAACATTTGTCTTAACTTAATTATGGTTGTTTAAGAAAGGACGGTTTAAATGCAGGCATATGGTGGATTTTGTTCCTATATTTTACAGGTCATACGTCGTACCGACTTCATTATATAAGGTCCGTGGAGGCTTGCCTAACCTATCATGGGTCGGGTCGGGTGTTGGATTTACAATTAATAGCTTGGGTGATCATAACATATTTATCTAAATTATCGGGCTCAAAGCTCAACAGCCTCATTTATTTATTATTATTTATAAAAATAAGCTATCAAGTGACTTCCCTCTGCATCATAAAAGGGAACACGTCATGTCAATATTGTGTCCAATTCTTATAGAAATATTGGATAAATATCGGATAAACAATGATAAATGATAAATATGACATAACCCTAATCGGTAACAAATGATGATCCTATATATTGTGTATAGGCTATCTGATCTATCACGTTATTTCTCTATTCTCATTCTAATGTTCTTATGGCATGCAACATGTAACCTTCATAGGATGTGCTATTGCGGAAACACCTGATGCATTTCTATATTTTCTGCAGATTTTTAGAAACATTGTAAATAAAATGCTCATTCCGATTTTGATCAAATATTCGTTTGATTTGCAGGCGTTAGATAGATATTTTGTTTTCATGAAATGATGTGGATTGGAACTGATCCGGAGCGTCTCGTAAACTATTTATGTTTTATTTTCTAGGAATGATTTAATTGACATGTAAACAATTGCTATAATTAAATTGTTTTAGGTGTCCTTGTTTTAAGGATTAATTCATAGGGGACTTTGCCTTAAAATTCGCCATCGTCCGATCATCCCTAACCCAACCCTACCACCAAGATATATAAAATATCGACTTTAAAATTTTCGTAATTTGCCAATCCAACCAAATCTCTATTTAAAAACCTTGGAAATTGATTAAAATGGGAATGCATCTTGCATCTTGAAGCGTTTCAATATGGAATAATTTGAACATCGAAATAAAAGAATATCAATTATTAGCGATGCTAAAGTCTTTCCTATTCTATAACTTCGACAATATATCTGGCTTCTCTAGCAAATTAAACCTGATCCTTACGGAATAGTAGTAACGATATTATTGAAGATGGACGCTATAACATATCTCGTTAAGACTAATTGTAAGTCTATGGTCTATGGTGATTGGTGATACTGAGATGATATTATGCGAGTTCTTTCTAATTAGGCTCAATATTATTAATTTTATTAAGATATTCCTTACAAATACGACACGGTTTAAAAAAATATTTGGGGTTCTATTCATTAACACACAATTGTACGATGACATTAAATATGGTCTAGAAGACACTTGTTCTTAAAAATCGGAGAAAATACAATAAATATTGAGCTCCAGCCCACTAAATTGCTTATATTGTATGTAAACCCAGCTTTTGTTGCAAATATACGTGTCAGGTTTTAAAGAGAAATCAATTGCATCATTAAATATACAGTAGAATATAAATATTTCCTTATAAGCCCTGTCATTCTCATCGATAACTGTCACTAACAAAGTGACAAGCGAAGAACATATTGTGAAATACGAACACATCGGAGAATACCGGAAATCAATAACTTTAAATCATGATCAAAACTTACCCTATTCGGATTGTAAACTGGAACTATAGAAGCAGATGGATTCAATTCTAATCCTTTTCCATTTCAAGGCCACGATGATGATAACCCAGGTTACTTTGTACAATGACAGTTCGGGTAAAGAAGACACCAGAACCTCAGCAGCGTAATTATGTCAAACGGTATAACTCGTCGAGTACAAAAATATCTCTCCTGGGATGAGATAGAGATTTAAAGAGCAGAGATTCTAATGACTTTCCTCGAGAATCAAACCCACTGAACTAGTAAAAATGTAAATAATGTTTGCTCCTGGAGGGAGGGCAGATGTTGTTGTTTAATAGTACGTTCATGAATGAGTTAAAACTAAACTGCTGGAATATTTAACAGCCTTTTATCTGCCGATAAAGAATCGTAAACAATAGGGAAAATAAATTTCAGTAGCTTGAACAATTTGTATTCAAGTTTGGACGATAAAATGTGAAATGGGACTTTTCGGCGGACTGGAAATCAAAACAGAAAACAAAGAACCTGTTATCCTTAATGGTTTTTTTCTCTAAATCTAACTAATTGTGTTTCGGGGTCCTGTTTTAAGGTGTTGATGCCACAACCTCCCTTGTCAAAAACTGTACTTAACTACATGTGGAAGGGGAAATGTGTCGTCCGCTGATCCTGCCTGTCACTAATTCGGAGGTAATCTACTAAATGTAATAGTGATACAGTCATTGATGACTTGAGTCAGACTCTTGATGATGATGAGTTGTTATATCTCTTGTTTAAAGTTAAACTTAAAGCCGATCCACTAGAGAGTAAGAAACAATTCTTTTAGTAAAAATAGTTGTGCTGTCTATGTGTAAGAAACAGACTCTATAGCCTCGGCTCTAGTTCTCCTATTACCGTCCCATTTATATGTATTTATATTAAATTAAAATGTTCAGGAATAGAACCCCAGCGGCTATACGCATACAGTTATAACTTATAACTTATAACATAACCTAGCTAAGGAAATTCGCCTTTATTAAAGGTGTCACAGTGTTGGATGGATTTATATTGGGAGATATAGGCAGCTCTCATTCATGCCAATCTTTGCGAAAACTATTTCTACAGCTTAACTAAAGATTATACTCGGACTACCAGTTTACCTCTATTTCTACAGAATCGGCCTTTTAAAACGAATTAAATGACTCGGGATTTGACAGGGGGATCTTAAAATGCATTTGGATCCATCACTAATTTCACGGAATTAATTTTTTAAACCCTCTAATCAATTTAAAGAGAAAGGGATTCTCTAAAATTCACTCTTTGAAGCCACTCCATAAAGGCCTTCACTTCTTCACACTTTTGAGTAATACACACCTTCTACTGACTGTAGCTATTATCATTGACGCAGCCGGCCGCGATCATGTTCTGGTTTTAAATGTTTCCTTTTACAGAGCTAGCAGATCATATTATATCTTCAATATATTTATGAGCTAGAGACATGGGACGGATTTATTAAAATATTTTTTAAACGAAAGAAGTTCAAAAAGGTTTGATTTAAAAAAAATAAAATAAGGGTATCGTATAATGGCCCTTGTACCAAAGGCCCTTCGTTTAGGCACAAGGAAGTATTTCTCCCCTCTTCTAGTCAGAAGTATTTCTAGTGGATATTATGCTAGTTCCCGAGATGGTTTTGTAAACAGGAAGTGTAGGCATGAATTTCAAGGAGTTCAAAATTCTAGACAGTTTATGACATCCTCCATGAAGCTCGTGGAAGCGAATGCCGATTTGGATGACCAGAATGACCCCAACGGAAATACTAGTGTCAGCGTAGATCGTATGAAATACATGAACGTAGATAAAATAATTCGGAGTAAACAAATAACGCTGTTTATTAATAGGGAAACTGTATTTGTTTTCCAGCGTCTGGCGGTCTAACTGAGGAACAGAAGCAAATTCAACAACTCGCTTTAGATTTTGCAGTTAAAGAAATGAGACCGAATATGGCAAAGTGGGATGAAGAGGTACAGTCCGTAAATTAGAGAATGATTTTAATTGGTTAGTAAATTCTTAGTATTTATTTTCTGGTTGTAGCATTAATTAATCATTCTGATTTTTTAAACTCTGGAAATAAAGGAAATATTTCCTGTCGATGCGATGCGAAATGCTGCTTCTTTGGGGTTTGGTGCAATTTACACGAAGGACGAGTATGGAGGTTCCGGTTTATCTCGATTGGATGCGTCCATAATTTTTGAAGCTTTATCTCAGGGCTGTGTCTCCACTACCGCTTTTATAAGCATCCATAAGTGAGTTGGTAATTCGTACCGGAATTGCACATTTCCATCTCGTAGTCGGAGTGTTATTAACTAACGATTAGTAATTGAATCAATTCCAGCATGTCTACCTGGATCATTGATACGTACGGGAATGATAAGCAGAGAGCACAATGGATTCCAAGGCTTGCTACTATGGAAAAATTAGCATCATATTGCTTAACGGAGCCAGGAAGCGGTTCGGACGCTGCATCCTTATCCACCATTGCCAAGAAGGAAGGCGATCATTATGTTTTGAATGGTTCTAAGGTATGCGAATGCGATCAAGTGTTAACTAAATTAAACTGGAATGTATATTCAGAATTTCCTCTTTTTAAAGGCATTTATAAGTGGTGGAGGAGTTTCCGACATTTACGTTGTAATGGTTAGAACCGGTGGAGGAGGACCTAAAGGAATCTCTTGCTTAGTCGTAGAAAAAGACACTCCAGGTAAACTAAAATAGGTTGAAATAACACTTTTCAAATATAATTATAGTTAGTAATCATAGTGCTTTCTAATAACAAATAGGATTGGCATTTGGAGTAAAAGAAAAAAAGATGGGATGGAATTCACAACCAACCAGAGCAGTTATTTTTGAAGACTGTAAAGTACCTGTTTCAAACCTTATTGGCCAAGAGGGCCAAGGATTTTTAATTGCAATGAAGGGACTTAATGGCGGACGACTTAATATAGGTAATTTCAAATATAGTTTCTCTCATGGCTTATTAGAATAATTCTGGTAATCAATCATTACACGAATCATTGTTTTCAATCGTAGCCTCATGCTCGTTGGGAGCTGCTCAGGCAAGTTTAGAGGCTGCGAGGGGCCATTTGCTTGTTCGAAAACAGTTTGGACAACCTTTATCTAACTTCCAGGTATCGTTCGATTGAAATTAAAATATTTAAAGCTACTTTTAAATGTGTACAATTTTCTAATTAAATTCTTTTACTGTTGCCACATGATAGCATAATCAATTTAAGTTTGCCCAAATGGCATCCGATCTAGTAGCATCACGATTGATGGTTAGAAACGCGGCAAAAGCACTGGACGGTAACGACCCCGACGTAGTGACATTGTGTTGCATGGCCAAATTATTTGCCACTGATAAATGTTTTGAGGTAACCGATTTAACTGATTGCAAACGAATATTGAATACCTAGATTTGCAAAGCATTGACTGAAATCTTTGTTGCTTTCTCTCCAGATTGTAAATCAAGTTCTCCAAATGCACGGAGGTTATGGATACCTTAAAGACTACCCCATTCAGCAATATCTTCGGGACATAAGGGTTCATCAAATCTTGGAAGGGACTAACGAAGTAATGCAAATTGTGATAGCCAAAACTCTCTTAAAGGAATAGTGATCTAATCGTTACCTAATTAATTGACATTCGCATTTAGTTAAATGACCTTTTATTCAATGTCTAGTAAATGTACAATCAATAACGACTCTCTTAAAAGTATAAATAAAGTTTATTTTTAAAACCATCGGGACCATAAATATCATTTAAACACGAATCATCCTGAGTTTCATTTTAAAGGAATGGGAAACGAGTTTTTTTGCATATTTGGCAAGGTTATTAAACTGGAATGTCTGGACTTGATAGAATGACAGTCTTACATCTTTCTCCACGACTACGTGAATTTAAGACGCACAGGTACCAATATCAACCCTATTGTGTATACACCTGTGGATCTTCTTGATGTAATATCATAACCAACATAATATAATATAATGCACCTGAACATCACTTGTTCCGATTCCTCCATCATCAAAGGAATTGTCTACCTCTATGTCTTACTGTCTAACACCTCGAGGGCAGAATTAAAGAAGTACAAAGTGGAGGTGATTGTGAGTTGGATTGGATCGGTTGGATAGTTGGCTAGCTGTTAGGCTCACGAAGAAAGAGGTGGAATTTGTGCAAGTAGCGGTTTCTTCAGTATCCGTGGATTGGATATTGTGGAACTGTCATCGATCTTTCAATTTTATATTATTGAATTATAAGTTAGATAAATTACAACCAGACTATTGGAATTGATATGTAATTTTAGTTTTGAGAGCTTCTAAATCCAAAATAGAGTCAAAGTCAATGCCAAATTAATTTTAGATCCACCACGTTAGCTTTATAAACAAGCGGAGCTATGAGGATCTCAAGCCTTATCGTTCTCCCGGTGCTTATCCTCCTCGTGGACCTTGGAAAGGCTACAATTTCACCGAGTGATAAAAAGGTCAAGGACCCCCTTAACAGTCCCGATGTCAAAGTAAGTTTGGTCGAGTAACATTTAAATTTTCTGAAGTCGGGCATTTTAAATTTGTTTAACTTCTTTAAATGGTAATTATAAAATGGGACAATTAAATTTAAAGGCTATTTAATATAAGTGCATGAAGTTAACCAGAAGTTTATGTTTAACAGAAAGGACCAGTGGCCCAATCTGTATTCCAACGAGACCTTGTGACAAAGAGCCCCTCTCCGTTGGACATTATAAATGAAAACGGAGCGTACTGCAAAAAGACTGCAGAAAGAAACTTCACAAACCCCGTCCTCGGTTATGTCACGCCGGTAATTTGACACTTGTAAATTTTTATGATGGAATTCTATTTCGTGGTATTGTTATTGAACTTTAAAATGCATATCAAATTTATCTATCCAGTGGAATAACCATGGCTACGATGTGGCTAAGACTTTCGCCAACAAGTTCTCAATGATCTCACCTGTATGGCTTCAAATAAAGCGAAAACCGGCAGGAACTTTCTACGTTACTGGAACTCACGATATCGACCATGAATGGATCAAAGATGTTCGGAAGCGGGGAAAGAAGAGCCAAGTGAAAAGTATGAATAAAAATGTTTTTTTTTTTTATTTTTTGGAAAATTTATAATGGATGATTTTAATTTTCTTTAGTTGTCCCAAGAATTTTGTTTGATGGTTGGTCAAGCGACGACTTTTATTCTTTATTCACTACCGGTACCGAGCCAAAGGAGCTGACAAAAACCATTGTTATGTCTGCAAAGGTACAACAACGATAAATAACCTACCTTTTTCAGTTATCGTTTTGAAATGCAAACCGAAATTTCCTTCGCAATTGTTTTCAGATTTTTTTTTCTTGTTTTAATAGACTCTAACACTTTTGCAATGGGTGAAATTCTAAAGTTTTCGTTTGTTTTTACATTACTTATAGGCATACAAATTTGACGGAATTGTGCTTGAAGTTTGGAGTCAACTAGGAGGCCAAGCTCGAAAGGCGCTCCATATGCTTATTAAGCTTCTTGGCGAAGCGTTGTCGAAGGCTGACCTCAAATTCATTTTAGTTATTCCACCGCCCCTCACAAGTGCCGGAAAATCAGGACTGATTGAATTTGAAGATATAAAACAAATATACGCTCATGTCGACTACTTGTCGATAATGACTTATGATTATTCAAATCCGGAGCGACCAGGTATAGTTAGATTTTGAACGAGAGCAAACATTATTGTCAGTCCTTGGCCATCCCAATATATTTTGTATTAACTTTTTCAGGTGCTAATAGTCCAGTGACGTGGATAGAAAAATGTATCAAAACGTTGGCTCCAAATAAAAATGAGCGAGGGAAGTTGCTGATTGGTACGAACTTTTACGGATATGAATACACGTCGACTGGAGGCCGTCCAGTTATGGGCAAAGAATACTTGGAGCTGCTGACCAAAGCGAAAAGTATTCAATGGAGTGAAGATGTCGAAGAACACTACTTTGAAACCAAGTAAGTGCAAAAACTGTAATAATATATATTCAGATTTCTCGCTACTTGCTGACGAATTCGAAAAATTGAATACGATTTAACAATTTGCCGGAAATCGATTTATTCTTCTAATATTATTAGTAAGTTTTAATGCACCTACTATATTCTATTCTTAAATTTTATTTCTACAGAGACAAAAGTGGAAAAATCACCATATTCTACCCGACGCTTCAGTCTATTCGACGACGACTAAAACTTGCTGAAGAGTTAGGGTGCGGTATAGCTATTTGGGAACTGGGACAAGGACTCGATTACTTTTACGATTTGCTCTAAAGAAATGTACGAAGCCATAAGTATCAATACAAATAGGATCTATTTCATATTTCTCATGTGATGAAGTTTGTTATTCATGCCTTCTAAGTTATTGTTTTGTTGTTATATTTGTGTTTTTAATAAAAATGGTTGTGGTCAGTTGAAAATCTGAAATAGTATATGTATTATGGATCCTTTTTGTACTTTATAATTAATTACACCTAAACTAATAGTTTCATCTAAAAGATCACATTGTGCATGAACTGTGGATTTTTCTATATCTACACTTGCAGATTAAAACGAAATTACCCAACATAAGGAAGCATATCGGATTTAACGTTAACATTAAGGTAACGCTAGTAAGGAAATAAGATAGGAAGTTTGTTTCAAAATCGGGGTGCCACTTCGAAGTATTTACATTCACCTCCCAAAACTCCAATGTGCATTATGAAGCTCCAATCGAATTAGCTCGACTTTAACCATCACTAAAATAAAATTACGTTGTTCCGGTTGTTCGTTTGCGTTTGTCAACATCATTTTGCTAAAATCTCAATTCTATTCAATTAAATTCTCCAGAAGTAACATACAAATCATCTTTCTCAAAAATAGCTGAAACTGTGGCATTCAATTTCTAAGAATTCGAATTCGAGTATATGCAAAACTTTTGAACTTCAACTACTTTTGGCTTTTAACTTAAATTCAAAATTATACGGCATTATTCATATCTGTCGAATTACATCTAATATCTAGGTAGGATCCATAAGTGTCAGCGACCATTTACAAATAGACGCTATACATTCGCTATACTGATACAAAATGGTATTAAATTGATCACATCAGTATTCAATTCCAGTTTCGTAAATCTAGCGAGTGAATCTACGACAATGAGATTTGGAAGTATTTGTAAAGCTTAGTGACTAGAATTAGCGGAAAGCATGCATGACAAATAATCTATTTTCTCATTTTCGTTCAAACCATATCTAATTAAACTATTTGTCGTTACTAATAACTATTAAACTAGCAGTCGAGTTGAAAATCATGCTGCTAATTCACCACGCGAATTACATGCTTTAAAGAGAGGGATTTAGAACCTTATAGTATAATATAAATTACAATGCCATTGGAAAAAGCCTTCCAATAAATAAGATTAAATGTATGGCTCCGGCTACGCATTCCGATTTGAAAAATGTACTTATGCAAATACTTTTCGTGTGTTAGATTTTATTAAAATGATGTTAAAAAAAATTTTAAGTTAAAAATTCCCGATAAATTATATAGTGGTCTATATGATCCTTAGTTATCAATAGTTCTCCATTAGTATTATCGCCTTGTTAAGCCATAATATAATAGCATGGCATGCGTTTGTATTCATTCTGGAAATTTTTTCATACTCGGTTCATAATAAATGTATCCCAATCTGCAAAACCATTTAGAAGACTTGAGCATGAATCGGTTTTTAAAGTAAAAGCCAATTTTTGTTTAGTTATTTTTGGAGATAAATTGGGACTATCCAGTTAAACTTGAAAGGAAGGTTAATTCATGTGCGTTTGAGATGAGATAAATTCTAGACCTTGTGTTTAAAAAGATGATAAAAAGGATTTGAACGTCAGATTGTATATTTTGATGGAAGTGGGTTGTGGTGAAGATCAGATCCTTTAGACAATCTCTACGAATTTACCTGTTCTGTCTCACCTGTGCAGATGACTGTGTATCCATCAGTGTATTTTTTACACCCCTCTATGTATGTAGATGTATTAAATGTATTCAATTGCAATGAAATCGGCCAAACTCTGCTTAACTGGTCTCATGAGAGATTCCCTTCAAGCTTAACTACTCGAATTTCCAGTCTGTGTTTAGCTTACTAGGTTAAACATCCTCAGCTGTGCCAACCTATAATTTCCCTTTTAATTACGGTTCTTGACACTGCGGAATTATTACACGCAATTTATTTTATTTAATATTTGCGGCCTTCGAATCAGCTTTAGTTTTTACGAACGGGAACGATTACGATACAGTATTTTAAGATAATGTTTTTTTGCTCTCCGTAAAATGGGAACCGGGGAAAAAGCTATCCGTAAGCGGGGTTTGGACAGATAAGCGTTCAAGAACAATCTGACTAGGTTATTATACAAGTGCATAAATACCCGATAAATTTTGACCGGTGACAGATGAACTACTTACTAATATTTCGTAGAACTTTAATTAAGTTCTAGAAATAACCTTTAAAAATGGATAATAACAACTCGAAGGTTCTACACTTTGGAGATGTTGTCAGTATTTTCGGGGAAGGAATGGTTGCTGGATTCCTTAGCACATTGGGGTATGATACCAATTGTATTATGATTTCTGTTCTGAAGCGTCTCAACTTTTCAAAACTTCGAATTTCAATCAAGTTGTCAAATTTAGCCCTTGACTGTAGCTAACAGTAAGTTACATTTGCAAAATGGAGACCAATCAATCAATGAATCCAATTGATTAACTGTAGATTTAATGATGTCTAGGAAAGAAATAAACTCATTTCTTAAATATTGCCGTAATTAGAGCCGTTAATAAATTGTCATTCTCCATTGTATTTACAATTAGGATTATACAAATTTTTGTTTTAAACTGCTTTCAATGAAGCTGGTTCTCCTTTTGATTTACCGATATTAAGTTTCAAGGACAGGGGCTCCAGGCTCCATCAATGTATACACAATTACACACTTAGTCCATTTCTTGGCATGTAATTCCAACCCGTTTGATAATATTTATATGACATTGCTGCTATGATATTTTATGATATGGATTGGGAATCTAGGTTTATTTTAAATTATAGTAGAACGGGGATCCGATTTCAGTCAATCCACAGCCTTAACACTGAATATGGCACAAATTTTCTTGATTTTGCGATAAGTTTATGCTAAAATTCCATAATGAACTATTGATGTTTTAACATTCCAATTAAGTTTAGCCAATGCATATTTTCTTTGACGAATCGCCACATAAATGCGTTGTAATTTAGTTTTACAATAATTAATAAACAGAGTTCAATGTTCTATGTGGGTTTCATTACATTAAACGAGATAGAAATATAAAAAGAATGCAATTTTCCTGTTCTGACGCATGTACGACCGATTGAAAAAAACGATAATAATTTTTGATTGATTGATTAATTACTTCAATACGATAACATTCGTCACCATTGACGTAAATCTGTTAAAAGTATACAAATCAAATACTTGTTGTGAATTGGAATGACATGAATATTTTTAATTTAAATCCAAAGGTCCGTGGACGACAGATGTGTGGTCTGTCCAGGAAATGGCAATCTACAAAATCCTCCGAAGAAATTCAGGGGTGCGGCAAGATGTTCTTATTCATATGTTTCTATTCTGATAACTTAGCTTGTGCTTATCGAAGTATTATTTACGTTTTTTTTTTACTTTGAAACATTAAAAAAATATTTGTTCGTGACAGATTGCTTATTCAAACTATGCCCTGCAATGAGATACTCGGCACAACAACAGTACTGGCACGCTTCAAGAACCAATATAACCTCACGAACGCAAGAAGAAGCCCTCTTGATGAAAAGTCTTCATGTAATATACCTTATCGATTTCCCTTTTAAGATTTCCAGTCATGTTTATTACCTTCACTTATTTAATCAATTTGAAATACAAAAAATCAATTTAATTCATTTAGCATGCTGCGGAATTAGAAAAGGCCCAGAATGAAAAGGATACATCGAAGAAGGTCGGAATATCTCTTACGTATGGATTTAGCGTACAGGTAATTTTGAAGCAACGCATAATAAATTGGATTTAACGTCTTATAAATGTAAATATTCGTCTTTATTTTTCGCCCTAGCTCCTTCATATGAAATCGAATAAATACCTTACTGTGAATAAACGGATCCCCGCAAAGTCAGATAAGTTAGCAATGCGGGTTTATCTAGACCGACATGGAAATGAATACTCCTGGTTCCAAATAACTCCTTCATTTAAACATAGAGCCTTAGGTAGGTATCATCACCTAAAGATACGAATTTTTAACAGTATTTGCAAATTGCTGGCATGGAAGCGTTTTAAAAACTCGTTTGTGACCATTTTCCCTAGGGGATCCGGTGGTGGCCGGAGACGAAGTGATATTAACAGCTGCAGGGAATTCTCAACAATGCCTTCACGCTTCCGTCGTCTGTCTTAACGATAATCCAGGATCTCATGAAGTAAATCATATGATAAGATTGATTCGCTACATGTTTTAGACCAATGTTTTAAAATTAATTCGTCTCAATCAAATCGCAGGTTAACTTCTCTCCGAATAAATATGCCTGGAGGCTGGTGCTATTTCTCAACAACACGGAAAACATTCCAGGGATACTAAAGGGTGGGGACGTTGTTAGATTGTTTCATGTCGAGGAAGAAAAGTTTCTGACTTTGGATGCCTACGAGCAATGTCAGTATGTATTTCTGCGGACAACCCAGCGGGCCACGGCGACTTCTGCAACGTCCAGTAAGGCACTTTGGGAAGTCGAGGTTTGTTTCGAATGCAATTCCAGTCAAGTACTCTTGTAATGATAAGCGATATCAAATTGAAAAATAATTTTGAAAGGTTTTACAACAAGACCCTTGTGCCTCTGGTGCTGGATACTGGAGCTCCATTTATCGTCTAAAGCATATGGCAACGGGGTTGTACGTTGCTTGCGACGGTTCGGCATATTCCTGCACTTCCGGTTACAGTGATTCACCTCAAAGTTTGAGTAATAATTCTATAGGATCAAAATACCGTTCGATTCATTTATTTGTTTATTTCAAGCGGAAGGCATTGTTTTCATTACGGTTTTCTTCAAACAATTTCAGGCGTTGACGAAGGTGATGAACACACGATATTTCCGGTCGTCGCTCAAGACAGAAATCAAACTCTGATCGACTTTTGTCCGACCGCGGCTGAAAGTGACGAAGCTGTTGTACCTGAATCTTCGTATATTCGCCTCAGACATTATTCAACCAGGAGATGGGTGAGAGCGACGAAAAGTCCAATCGATGTCAACGAGGAAGTTCCAGTCATGTCTAAGGTATGTCTAATATACAAACCGGGTTATTCATAGATTTTGAAAAAGCAGAAAGTATTTGTTCATAAAAACGGATGTTCATTTAATCATGAAATAGCTAATTTGCTCGCCAATTCGGAGAGACGAGGAAGCCTTTCAAGTTGTCCCAGTTTCGCCATTAGAAGTCAGGGATTTGGACTTTGTAAATGACGTTTGTGAAGTTTTGAAAGACTTTTCACAAAAACTAAAGCAAAAGGGGGTTACAGCGAATGATAGAAGGTAATCATATATTTTCAGTATTCTAGTACACTTGTCTATTTACGATATTCAATTAAATTTTATTCTTTTTAGAAATGTTTGCAACGTCCTCAAGGAAGTGATATTTTTTATTTCTAAGTCTGACTCAAATCATCACAACGTGGATCCTCTGGATTTTGCTGTAGACGATGTATCAAGGGACAGACAAAAGCTATTGCGAGAACAATTTCTTATTAAATATGTTTTTGAAATTCTTCAGGTACAACAACGGAAAAATAACTGAAAATAATGGACAAACATTTTCAACATTCTAATTTTTAAAATTGAAATTTTTGAAATTTAAACTCCCAATTTTAACAGGCTCCGATGGATAACAAGACAGGAAATCTTTTACCCGCCTTTCAAGATGAAGATGGTACGATGGAATCGAAGTGGAAGTATACGTTTAGATTGTGCTACAGGGTCCTGTGTCTTAGTCAAGAAAAATACCGGAAGAACCAAGTACAGTTTCTATTTATCAATGCAAGTAGAAGACTAACTTGACCTAGATATCTTGATAAAAAAATGTACTCTCTTATAGGAAAATATAGCAAAGCGATTTGGATTTATGCAAAAACAAATTGGTCTTGACATTCACGCCGAAGAAACGATAACCGCTTTGGTCCACAATAACAGGATGCTGCTGGAAAAGCATATAACCGTCAATGAAGTCAATACATTTGTTCGACTGCTGAAGAAGAACATTTCCAAATGGGACTATAGATTCTTAGACCATCTTTCCGATCTTTGTGTTTCAAATAAATTAGGAATTCCAAGTACTCAAGAAATCATCTGTAAAGTGCTCTTAAGCCCAGACAATTTTTCCGCTTTACTAGATGCCAGGTAAACACTTCTGAGTTCTGAGTCGTTGATTATATCTTGATTCTAAATACCAACCTTCGCATTCTAATATAATTGGATGATATTTTAAAATTAGGATGATGTCAAGCCAGGATGATTTGCACACATCATTTACATCACTGCCTCCTAGCCATGGCGGAGATGTAACGTTATACAAGGATTTAATAAAGGTGTGACATCTTGATTTTCAGTTTTTGTTGTAATTCAATTACCCTTAGATTGAACCGTTAAAATGATGTGTGTGATGTGTTTAAACGTATTAGATGAAAAGTGTGTCAGAATTGGCGATGAAGGCTAGCTTGGGATTCGGCGAAGATGCTGCGATACTGAAATATTATTGTCATCAACTTGATTTATTCTCGAACATGTGCCTTGGAAGGCAGAGCCATGCTATTGTGCAATTGTCTTCTCGAATGGACATCAATATTCTTCTTCGGTAATGATTAGAACTTATTGAACCATCTCAAATTTTGTTTAAATTTAAAATATTTTTCAGGCAGAGATATTAATGATTTGAAATACCATTAAATTAATTATAGTTGCATGTCGGCAGAATCTTTACCTTTCGAGCTCCGGATATCCTGTTGTCGATTAGCCAGAAAGTTGCACGTAGACGTGGAGCCTCAGAAGGAGGAAAAGAAAGTCTCGCTTTCTAGACTGTGGTGGGAACCCCCGAGATTTAGTATCGAAGAGTAAGATTAAAATTAAAATTTATAATATGATTGTTGTTTATTCTGAACTATATCGATGGACTATTTCGAGTTATTATTATACTAAATGTACCAATAGGTATGACCGTCATCATTCCACAAAGAATGAAGTGAAGGAGGCCCAGATCAGGAAGTTCCTCCCGACAATGGCATTTATTGAAACCTATCTTCACAAAGTGGCGGAAAAGTGTCAATTCCATAATATTTTGCAGAACAGATTATCAGTTGAAGTACGTCTTTGTTGAAATTCGCAATTACAAGACTACTGACAAAATTACGGCAGTATGGGTTTCAAATATTGATTTACTTTGATGTCTTCGTTTCAGATACTAAAGCTAGCCAAGGAATTTGCAAGGTTTGGGTTCTACGGAATGGGTTCTCTAAACCAGTTGAGAAAAACTCTCCTTACGATTCTTGCATCCTTGTCCAAGGAAGCTATTTTAGAAACTAGTAAGACTTGGAATACCATTTTTGATTCAACTTTTAGAGTTTGTAAGGCAAACATTTCTAACCAAAGTATTTATAATCTTACGACAGAAAATCCAGGAATCGGGAGTAAGAAAAGCAGCAATAAATTACTGACGACAGAACGGCAAGAGAAACTAACTGAGGAAGAAAATGAATCCGTTCTACTGGATATGAAAGTGAACATTTTGGAAATTTACGAAGTACTTTATTTTAAATTTTAATATTTGTTTTAAATTGTAATTGCAAAAAAATTGGGATCATTACAAGCATTTTTAATTTTCAATTTAAGCATATCCATGAAGTGATCTTGGATTACAGATTGACAAATTTACTATCGTCGCTGAAAAGATTCGAAATGGAAGGGAATTCCATCTCAGATACTGAACTGGACACCTTTATGGAATTCTTTGAAAAAAGTGTAAATCTTTGGTAAAACATCTTTAATTACACGGAATAATTATCTTGTCTACAAATTACTACAGGAATACACAACGAAACTGAATTACAAGTTATTGCATTTTTAGCGACGACGATTCTAATTTTCTTCGACTTTTACTGTATAATGCCGCAAGCAAGCATTATCCTTTAATAAAAAGTGCAGTGAAGCTTTTAATGTCTACATTCAATCAAAGAAGACGTCTATTTCAGGCACTTGAGAAGGTATACTCTACAAATCTTTTTGCTTTAACTTTGGTGAAAGACATCTAATTATCGATGATTTTAATTCCAGACACAAGTTTTGAGCAATAAGAACGATTCGGCAGTCCTGAATGAAATAAAAGCTTTGTTAGAGACGATTTCAGGCGCAGTGAAAGTGGCCAAGACTCGAAGGCGTCATGAATGGAAGCAAAAAAATATCAAGGATGTGAAGGTAGTATTTTTGAGTTTTTTAATATATGCAATACCGTCATTTTAATATTGCTGAATTACTATAATTGATTAATTACATAAAATTGGTTTGTATTCTTAGTACCGAAGTATGGATGAAGGGATTGAAGACGGCACAGAGACTTATCATGCCGAAGAACTGTCCCCTAATGCATCACAGATAAGGGATGAGTCCTTTTCACCGGGTAAACATAGTGCCATCGCAAGAACGCCGTCATTAAAATACCCATTACTTAGTTATTTGCCGACAATTTCTGAGGTGATTAGTCCAATTAATTGCTTCATATTTCCGAAACGATTAAAATTTGTTTATTCACGAATCAAGTATTTGTTTCTTTTAATTTCAGGCATTGCAGAAAATGAAACGACTGTGCATAAATCTTAGTCCTGATGGCACCGTGTCAAGTAATCGTCAAAATCAACATTTGCTCAGAGAATGTAAGGTTGAAGAAGCGATTGTTGAAGTCTTTAAATTACTAAGAGATTCAAAGGACGATGCTCATCTAAAACTGATGTCGGAAATTAGTCTGTTCTTCCAAGCGTATTGCATGGGAAATGGGGATAATCAAGCAATTATGGCAAATCACATTAAAGATCTCATTAAAATGGAAGTAAGTCAATTCTAAAGTTCCAGTGTATTTTTCTGAATTCTCCGATGACTTGTTTATAATATTTTTTTATATTTTTTTTTGTAATTTCAGCCATGGGTTGGCGAGGCTTCTGCGATTGAGGCAGTGTACGAAGATAATATTAGTCTCTGTGCTAGTGTGACTGACGGGCTTATTCAACATCTTGTTCAACGAGTTTTTCAGAAGCCAACCGAGCGTCATGATTCAGCCTCTGAATATCTAATATCCCTTCAAACCGTTGTTTGTCCTAAACAGTGTATTGTACGAAGAAATCAAGAGACAGTAGTTTATCAGGTAAACTTTTTTCTTATTTCTTATCTTTTTTCTTATTATTTATTATTTATTTTGGATATGTTCATTTAAGACTAACACGATTTTTGTTGCATAGTTGGCGATCTTCCATGACGAACTAGTAAATTACTTGGGCTTTGGACTTGATAAAAGTCGAGATTTGAATGGGTACAATCGTTACTTTCCAAGTGAATTGGAAAAATTCAAGTAAGTAAACGAGGACTACAAAGTTGTAGTTTTGAAACCGTAAATAATTTCAGATTAATATTATTCCTAATAGATTTCATATTGAAGTGGTAAAGCTCTTGACCTACTGCACCATCGGTAAAAATGTTTATACAGAGTCAATGTGCCAATCCCTCTTGCCACTTGATCGGATTGTAACCGTACTTTGCAGTGTTGAGTACCACATTGAAGTAATTTTCCTTTTAGTTACATTGCTCGAAGTAATTTCATTTTCAGGTCCTAAATAATTTATGTGATGTTATGTAGGTCAAGGAGGCGTACGTGATGTTTCTTCTGCACGCGTTTTTGGTCACGGAAGTTGACGTCCGGAGCGTTTACAGTTCAAATAGGATGTGGACAATATTCGAAAAACACTTCTTAATTGAAGTAGTGAATATTTGCAATGCTTCACTAGCCGAAGCAGAAGCGGATTATCGAAGTCAAAGCTATGTAACTGATGGACTCATTTCTATCGTTAAAATATTTTTTGAGAGGATCCTAACCCATTCCCCTAGTTGTATTTTGGTGAGTTACAGCAAACGTTATGCACATGGCGGTGTTGATCCCCGTGCCATTTTCTGTTGAATAATTAATGAATTCGTCCTCTGATTCCCAGGGTCATAAGGACTTGTTTATAAATTTGCTCAAAGCTATATATCGACTGACCCAAACGAAGTGGATTCATCCTACGAAACTTTATGCTGCTCAGAAATGCCTCAACATTATGTACAAAGCAGGTACTTGTGACATTTACAGTAAATACTGAGAGGGGGGGCGGTTATTTTGGTGTGGGTAATATTTCAGTGTATTTAAATATTTAAACTATGATTGGATTCTTATTTGAGCTATGTGCCTTACAGCTTCGTCGCAACTGATCTATTTGCCTTCTTACTTAACTCAAGAGATTGAGAAGAATTCGAATATGTTCATGTCGGAAGTGAGTCGACGGGCGAAGTGGATTTCGATGATGGATATTCCAAAGGCTAAATCTCAGAATGACGTATGAACAAACCCAAGTCAAATGAATCGCTTTGATCTTTTCCAGAGTTGAAATTAAATGGACCAGATAATTTACTTAAATATTATTTGCATTTCAAAATTCATATAGTTACAAGTGTCCACGACGAACAAGATAACTCAGGAAATCCTATATCTCGTGAAGAAATTAAAACCGGCTATTGAGGATGTGGTTGCTGCCGAGACAACAACTCTCACGGATGTATTCTGCCGACCCGAATCTCTTTTCCCTACAGCTACGTTAGCGTATTCCTTATGCCAGGATGGGAAACTTATTGAAAAGTAAGCTGGATTTATGCAAAATGATTATTTTTTACCTTTCTCTCTGTATTTACTTATTCTATTCCAACGGAAATTACCTTTTCTCCAGATTTATTTTGCATGCGGAGAAACTAGCGGACGAAGGGGAAAGCGAACTATGTGTGAATATACTGGGAATACTTCAAGACATGTTGGAAAGAATGGTCGTCAGTACGGACAAGGTTCTAAAACTGATAAACCCCTATGCTAACGTTTTCTATGATTAAGGTTCCTGTATGAGGTTCCTTTGATTGAATTTTTCCAAATCCTTGATGGAGCTTTATCTTATGTAAATAGGCACGACAAGTCCATTCAATCCTTTTGGAGAAATACTTAGGCAAAAGTCAACAATCCTCCTCCTTCTTCTCGAAACTAAGCAATAAAAATAAGGAAGCCAGCAGTGCATGTACGTAAACTATAAATCCTAAACACAAGTTAATCCACACGTGTAATGAAAATAATAGGGTTGGTTAACATGTAAGGGCAAGGAAAGCTATGTGGCGAGCCTCATTACATATTGGATCAGTTGGGAGCGTCGAGATTGGTCGTGATGCTACTGACCAAGTTGGACAAAGCGCCGGATGTTCTACAACAGTCCATTAATCTAGGAATTTTGCTTCTTAGCGGTGAGACCGTAGAACTTCAGAGGAGCTTTTACAATCATCTTTCTTCCTGCTTGAAAAGCCATCATTTCATGAAGGTATTGTTGTGAGAAAATTAATTTCCGAGTACCAATGCACCGTACAACTTACTGAGAACAGTTTGATATCTTCAATTTATATTTCTATCACCGCAATCGCATATATCTAGGTACTTCACGACATTCTCCGGGAAGTTGGAGAAGACTTTCGAGCCGTGGCAAAAACCAAGATCAGTGATATCGCAAGAGGAGATTCAAAATCTCATTTAACCCATAGTACTCTGTCGAAAGGAAACGGTTCAGTGGGTAAGATGATACTTCTCCTTACTAAATTCAAAATGTTTGGCATTATTTAATTAAGGAACACGAAATATAACCCATTGTTATTGTCCATTTCCTATCCAGATGGTCACAGAATACTCCGAGTGTCCAAGAGAATGTCTGAAGACATGCTAAATGCAACGCAGGAACTAGTAGCAGGATTTCAAAGACTGGCGTCAATGAAAGGTAGATTACTGAATACCATCTGAATTCTGCCGTGTTACGATCCAGAGAGGCAGGAAATAATGAACTAGACCAAGACTGCTTGGATCCAATTAGACTCCATGTAATCGAGAAAGTTTTTGTTTTTAGGCAATGGAATCAACAATAATAATGAGATATACTCGCTGGAAGACGATGAAGAGGATTGGGCCGGAGTAGCCACAACGGTTCTTCGGAAAGATGGATATGCCATATCTAGTCTCAGGCATCCGAGGGAAAAGCTCTTGGAAAGCTCTCTTCGATTTCTCCAACTCCTCTGTGAGAATCATAATTTGGAGATGCAGGTAAAAGTCGGGTTGAGGCTATAGGGTGGAAATGTCAGGATAAAAATGAAATATTGTCGGATTTATTATACCAACAGAGGTACTTGAGGAAACGAGGAGACAAATCACCCTATGATTTGGTTTCTCAGACATTGTTCTTCTTGGACTGCATTTTTGACTCAAACACTGGAAGTCCTGGCCTAATTGGCCTACTTGTTGATGAACACAATATAGGCCTAATAAATCAAACACTACGAACGCTTACGGAGTTTTGCCAGGGCCCATGCCTGGAGAATCAGATTGCTCTCATTCTCCATGAATCGAATGCCATTGATATTGTTACAACGTTTGTAGCTCATGATATCACTCCTTTGAGTAAGAGGCGAATGGATCTTGTAATGGACCTCAAAAATCATGCTAGTAAACTGGTACTCTCTCTCATGGAAAGTAAAGATGGGATTGAAAAGTTCGAAAAAATTAGCAAAATGAACATCAGAAATATGGTACGTTTGGCTATACCGGGATGTAAATTTCCTGACAATACCTGTGCTGTGCTTGATTATTATTTTCACAATTAGATCGAAATGATTGGAAAAGCTCACAGTTCGGATCGAGATGACTATGTTTATTTGATGAGAGGGAAAGCTGTTGCTGAGAAGCAGGTAAAATTCCATGCAAAATCCACGAACTACAAGTGCTTCTTTATAGGAAAAAATCATTTTATTTTTAAATATTTAAAGGTGGGACATTCCTTGTACATCCTTTGCCATCAACTTGCTCAACACGACAAGGCTGTTCAATTAGAACTGGATCGGGCGTTGAGTAAACGAAGTTTGCACGCCGATGCCGTCAAATATTACAGCGACAGAACAGCTCAAATCGAGGTAATTCGACCGGAACCAACGACCCTAAATCCAACATCTCTGTTTTTGTTAGAGGCAAAGTGAACAGATTCACAGATCCATTGAATAAATTTCGGTTCAGTGAGCTCGGGAGAAATAATGACTATTTGACAATGTTCCCTGTTTATCTGGGATTTAATTAATGAGATATTTGGAACGGATAACTATTATTTAAAAACAGCCTTCCGATCTGAACAAGTGGGGGTTAAGCAGTAGGTGACAGGGATCCACTTGGTAAAGGAACCCAGACCGATCATTATAGCTAATGAATTCTTTGTGCTAATCCGTTTATTAGATCGTTCGACAGGATGAGGAGAACGAGTATTTGGAACGCGTCGTGTTTCCTATCCCCCCTGTTTGTGCCTATCTAACACACGATACGAAGGACAAGGTGTTCCGAAGCACTGAAGATGACGAAAAGGGATCCAAAGTTACGAACTTTTTCGAGCAACGCGAGACTCTGATGTATGAAATGGAGTGGCAGCAAAAACTCCGAAGTAATTCCTAAAAACTTAACGTTTTCAGCGGGTTGCCTCTTCAAGAAACATGGGAGGATGTGTAATTATTTCCTTAATATATTCCAGACAAGCCCATGCTATTCAGTTGCAGTCTGTACGAGAGTTTTTTGGGAAATTTGGTGTTCAACATGATTTTTATGATCAATATTGTGGTAGCACTAGGATATCCCTTTACACCCGGAGGTAAGGACTCTTTGATACAGACATAAAAAATTCTCACCTCATTAGAGCCGTAGAGGCCGATTGAGAGTGAGAATGAGCAGTTAATGAACATTTATGGGAACTGAAAATGACGGGAAAAGATACAATCAATGTAGGCCATACTTCACACTGGGGGATAATCATGGGCATCCTATTGATTGTTTGCGGCCGAATCCAATTACGGAAACCAGACGTGGCCGGTCTTCAAGCAAACATTTCGCTTATTATTCTTATCATAATTGCCCTTGCTGGACCAACCCGTACGATACATGTCCTCGGATTTATAGCCGTAAGGAAAACGTCCTTGTTGTTCTTTAAATTTTCCAGGCCTGCCTTTCTAGTTTGTTTAAAAAGAGTATGATTTTCAATTGGGTAGGTTCTTCTGAAACTTCTACACTTCGTCTCCCATCAATGCAAAAGTGGAATGTTTCGGAGGCCCAAGAGAGAGTTGATGATGGATGGAGAATTCCTCTATCATTTATTCTTCTGGCTTGTCTGCGTAACGGGATTGATTCTGCATCCATTCTTCTACTCTATTCTCGTATGTTGATGAAAAATTTTCCAATAATATTCCAGCTCAATCTCTCTCCTCTATTTTTTCTATTGTTTTCGACAAATTGGATTCGTTCCAGTACAAACAGTAATTAGAGAGAGAAAGCCTAGCGCTTGTCTCCCTATTTACTTTCACATCGTAATGCTTGGAACGTTTAATTCCGTTGATTTTAGCTGTTCGACGTAGCGTACCGAGAAGAAACGCTAATGAATGTCATCCGGTCCGTTACAAGAAATGGACGGTCCATCATCCTTACGGCAATCTTAGGCATCATCCTTGTTTACTTATTCTCCATAGTGGGTTACATGTTTTTCCAGGATGACTTTATCATTGAGGTGGATCCTCTTAATAAGACAGGTATGTGCGGAGGAGGTAGTCTCGTAAAACAACAATTTATTTACGGGTCCGAGATTATCTCACGCTTGGCCCGGTCTTACTTCGTCTCTAATTTCCAGGGCTCGCGTTATCGGAACGGAGAGGAAACGTTACGACGGAAATGAACGTGGCGGGGATTACGGGTGACGATGACGCGGAAGAAGAGAAGGAGAATGTATGCGACACCCTACTCATGTGCATTGTCACGACCTTGAACCAAGGGTTAAGAAATGGCGGTGGAATCGGTGATGTGTTACGTCCTCCGAGCAAAACTGTAAGATTACTTGTCCTTGAATTATTCGAGGAGGCTGTTAGTTCAATGGAACTATTGGCCATTCGGTTGGAGTCAGAGAGTCTTGGTGTAAAAGTACGGAAAGCCGTAAAAGCGGGGATTTGTCTTGGTAATCAGGGCTCGACTTATATGAATGTTGAGGAATATTATTATATTATCTTCTACTATGCATACGTATAATGCATAGGGGGAACCTGATTTCGGGATCTGAGCTAATCCGCGTATGTAATTAGTAGGACTCAATTGATATCCATCAAAGCTTCTAAGATAATGAAAGTAGTCAGCTAGGATTTGTTGCCAGGGAGAAGTTTCTCTCCCTTCATTTCCTCTACCCACTTGTCTTGTCTCTTGTACCCAAGGCACTATTTTGTCTCAAATTTGCAATTAAAATGAAACCCATGCCCCAGCTACTCGGCTCCCGATCATGTTATGGAGAAGAACATTCATTCAGAGTGGAAATATACTTAACTAGAACAAGATATTTCCAGAACTCGTGTCTATCATCCAATTCGTATAATTTCCTGTTTTATCAACCCCGTCTCCGAGAGACTTCCTTTTCAAACCAGCCGAATTAATAGTATATGATTGTTCGGAACAAAAAGGCTTTATTATTTAATCCACAGGAACCGCTGTACACTGCCAGGGTCCTTTATGATCTCTTATTCTACTTTGTGGTTATTGTCATTGTCCTTAATTTAATTTTTGGTGTCATCATTGACACTTTCGCTGACCTCAGGACTGAGAAACAACATCGAGAAGAGACCTTGAGGAATACTTGCTTCATTTGCGGTACGTTTTGGGGGGATACGATATAGGATGCGGGTCTAAATTAGCAGCTTGGTGAAAGCCCTGGGTTACTTGAGACGGGAAGATTTGTCAGATTTATTCCGTAACGCACGTATTATTTCTAGTGAAAACTCAATTCGGTTATATATTTTACCTTTCGTCAATGCAACCCATTCTTATCAATATTTTTCCCTGTTGAATTTTAAGTCATTTCAATGTACTTCAAAATCTCCCGTCTCCTAACTTCTTGAAATGAAACTTTGTCATGTATGACCAAGCTAGGCTTGATTTATATTCCGTTGACACGATCCAATTTTTTTTCTCTTTACCTATCGTGTTTACTAATTCATTCATATGAAGCTGCTATGGGAATATTTAAACTCAAATTTTTCCATGAATCATTAAATGCACACCTTGGAATCATAAAAGGAACTATATGAAATGATGATAATGTCTAATTTAAGTTACTGTCTACTGCTCGTATAGGTCTCAACAGATCGGCCTTTGATAACAAAGCTGTTACTTTTGAAACGCACATCAAAAAGGAGCATAACATGTGGAATTATCTCTATTTCATCGTCCTACTTAATACCAAAGATCCAACTGAATTTACAGGATCCGAGTGTTATGTTAGCAAGGCACTTAAGGTAATCTGTTTAACAGCTGTATAAATAAATCATTAGTTTGTATCAATAGGCTTAATCTCGAACGTCTGTAAATTGCTCCCAATTATGCTTCTCGGTTTAAACCAATTGGAGAGGCTCTTGAACCTTCACAGACAGGATTATATCTCTACTTCGCAATGCTATATTTATTTTGTAGGAAAGAAAGCTAGATTGGTTTCCACGACTGAGAACATCATCCCTCGATACCGATGACTCCGACTCAAGTGCATTTGAAATAAAAAAGCTGTCTTTCCTGCTCGAAGATACAAAGCACGATTTGAAAACTGTCTGTGGAGATTTGAAGACTCTCCAGAAACATGTAAGAAGAGTATAACCGTAGATAAGTAATAAGTAATGATCCCAGCCGAATTGTAAGCCTGTTCCTGGCTTTTAGGTACGGTTGCAGAACATGAGGAAACAACGGGGGACGCTAACTATGAATCTAACAGGTGCTCCAACCGGGATTTCCTCCACCATGAGAGATAGCACAATATGATAGATAGATAAATACATACCTACTTGTATATAGACTCTTTCTGCTTTCCAATTTTTTGGGGGAAAGCCACAAGAGCCAAAACCAGTTCTAAAAGCTTTTGTATTTTGTTTTGAGATACACCACTCACCCAAATAAATCAATGCCTACAACAAAGAGCTCTGATTTTGATCTGAGAGAATATAACCTGTGAATTTACCAAGACAACGTTGTGTCTTAAAAGTCAGACATTCATGCTTTACTAAAACAAGTATAGATAAGTAATTAGAGTATATTATTAAATGATGTGAGAAATATATTTCGATAGATTGAATAAAATATTTTTATTAAAACCTTTAACACTATTATTTATTTTTGCTTCTCATCTCATAGGACTCTTAAAATATTAAAATGCCATATTTTTTACCTTTGCTTTCAGATAAAAATAAAACACAGCCACATAGCCATACAATATACAAGTCACGTCCCGCGACTTGCCTCTTTATCCAATATATTCTTCTTATACGAATTTAGAGATTTTAAATTAATTAAGTACATATTGAATATCCTACTTGAACATGGTTTGGTACGAGATGCTATCATAACCGAAATAATAAAAAAATACATCTAAAAACAAAATATTGAAAAATATTGTATTCCTAAGAAGACTAAAAAATCTATTACCTAACCCGATGGAATCGAAAGCTTCAGAAAAGCGTTTCAATTTCAATATATTCTCGTTTTAGAAGCTATCAAATCTTCAACATTTATTCGGTTGAGTTCATTAAGATAATCAAACTACTAAATTCTAATCTTTAGAGATCAGTTGGACGTTTTGTGCAAAAAGTAAGAAATGGGAAATCCTGCCTTATTCGGCTGGTGTGACACAAATGGTTGTAATATTATAGGATGGGGAATGGGAGTAAAGATGATGGTTGACATTGACACTGGATTTTGTCTGAATTGATTCCTTGGAACTGCTATGGAGTTTCCTAGCTCTTCTCCAATGAGTATCATTATCACAACCTTCCAGCCAGTACGTTTTCATGGCACCCTTTCCCTTGAGGAGAACCTACATTTTCCATAAAACGAATTGACTTTAACATCGTTCCTATAGAACACGGCCTACTAAATACGAACTAACTCATACAATTATTGTCGGGCATCTAAAAAATTTAGCTGGAAAATATGCATTCATTGAAAAGATTTAAGCAAAATATTTTTTTAAATGGAACCACTATGCCGTAGGAATGAAATTACAAATGGGCAAAGGAACCCTCCCAAGTAAATTAAATTTCAATCGACAATCTAAATTAATTATCAATGATTACTAACCTCTCCTCTAGGTGATAAATGGAAACCCGTCGCCTCTTCCAGGGCTCCTGCCGTCGAAGCACTAACGTGGATCCGGAGGGCTGGAATTTAATACAACGTGACTCCATGAGCTTTAATTCAATAGGAAGCCAAGCCAGCAACGGAGCCAAATATTCAACTACTTCTAGAATTTCTCCGAAAGTTTCGATATCCAGAGAGAGAGACAGAGACAGAGGGAGAGAATCAAAATCAAGAGACAGTGCTTCATTACTAGTAACTGGAAGTTATTTCAGGGACAGCTCCTTCAATTAAAAGGATTCATGGAGGTGAAAGTAGTGGAAACTATAGCTTCGTAACACCTCGATCTGTACCGAAGAATGCCCCACCAGTCCCTCGATAGTAATTTAATAAAATTTAATTCCGAGCATAGAGCCCTTAATGCTAGGACTAAAGCAGGTATTTCGTCCCACATCTACAACATCAATAAATCGTAATGGCTCTTCTACATAATGATACATCTACATTACCTATGGATGGATACCATTTCCATTTTATCTGTCATATTATACGGCGGCATTGTTCTACAATCCTTTCTACTGCCTAACAATACCTCGCGGCGCTTCATTAGAGCTTTGGCTCGGCTTAAGTTTCAAATCCGGAGACTTTCTCTGTCAAACTGCAAACAATCCTTTGCAGATTATAGTAAAAAGCAGGAGAAAGCATTTTTACCAGCATCATAACAACGTCAGAATTATATTTATTAAAACGCAGACAATAGTCAAGAGTGTTTCGGCTACCTATAATGAAGTTTGATCTAACCAAGCTGAAAATTTAGTTTCTCCTCCGAAGGGTATTCATTTAATGCTTCCAACCTAAATTAGAAATGTTCCAACCATTTATGTGCAACCATTTTATTAGAACCCTTCCAACCTTAATGCTCCATATCTGCAACCATAATTAGGATACACCCAACCAAAAAATAGAAAATTTCCAACCTATAAAAAATTAAGAAATGCACATTAAGTACTCAGATTATGGTATTGCTATCTGTACTTAATAGAATTGCTATTCAAATGTGAAATTATATGAATATTGAGATAAAATGAAGGGTCTTAAAAGCAATAGTCAATGGACTGAGAAGTATAATCCAGATGAAGGAAAGATTGGGAAGGTCTTCTTGCCTTGGCTTCTGGTAGTAAATGGTTTGAAGTTTCAACTGATCCTAGATTTCATTAATATATTTATTTTTGAACTTATTCATATCCAAATTGATTTTTGAAATGGCCAGTTATTCATCTCTTCAAAATGTTCAATCTGGTAGTTTAGATGACGATATTGAAAATCAACCCCCAGCGAAGAAGCGAAATATATTTTCGTTCTATGAATTCGAAAAAGAATTTGATACTTTTGAATTGGCAAAAGCTGCGATAAGCGACGAGTTCGTTTTTCGAACAAAAAGGAATTCAGAGGGTGGAACGAAGCATTTTTACTGCAGCAAAATATCCAGAGAATGTTCAGCCAAACTTTATCTTCTCCTGGTGTCAACTTGCAATGAAGTACAACTTTATAGTGCTTTAATGAACACGACCACATAATTAAAAATAAAACTGGAATTCCTGATCACTCAAAACTGAAGTTGATTCTATTCTTCAACTTGGAATTCGACAGCCAAACTTAATCATTTCTAAGGTACGGCGTCGTAAAAAGGAAGTGCATTTTTCGCTCTTTTGATTGACTAAATGTGTATTTATGTAATTATTATTAACGTTGGAAGTTAAAGGTTGGAAGAATTCTAATTAAATGGTTGGAAGAATTCTAATTAAATGGTTGGAAGAATTCTAATTTAGGTTGAAAGCATTATTTTCGGCCCGAAATGGTTGGAAAATTAAGGTTGGAAGGGTTCTAATAAAATGGTTGCATATAAATGGTTGGAACATTTCTACTTAAGGTTGGAAGCATTATTATTAACCCCCTCCGAAGGAAGCGCTTCCCGTGAACTGCTACACAGTATTGTGTAAATACAACCGTACTATTTAAAAGCATAGTTAACTGAAGCATCTAAATTGTAATAAAAAATGAAGATGAAACAGAAACATGACACAATATGTTTCAGCGTCCTACACAACGATTAAACAACTCATTATGTGTGGTATCAATTAAATATAGTCACCGACACAACAAATTAAGATGTATGTTTTTGGGGCATATTGTGCATTGTCGGTGTTTGTGCTTTCTTCTTCGTACATTGAATGAAACCAAAACGGTTATATAGAAAAGTCAAGAAGATACATTTGCATTTCTATCTTCCTTTTCACACAAGGGATCTATTCATGAATAATGTAAGGTCGGGTAAAATAAAATTTGGCAGGCAGGAGAGGAAAATAGAAGGCGTTTGATGACGAAATGAAAGTCAGGGCTAAACAGACACTTACGTGAGCCAGCACTTTCCATTCGAGAGGCGACATTAACTGTGTCTCCGAAGAGGCAATAATGTGGCATTCTATGACCCACAACTCCAGCACAGACAGGCCCTGATTCAATAAAAATATCATATTGAAATAATATTACATTCTAGAAATGCGGAATTTAGGAACATGCCAAATTCACTTCCAACTACTTCTAAGTTACAAGGTTTCAAAACTAGAGACTTCTCTTATCTTTAGTTTCATAAGGGATCGCGGTTTGCAGTTAGACTTTTCTGCAACCTTAAAATCCTACTCAATCTCACTGGTAAGTTAAAATATCGACTTTCCTGATGACGGACAGGAGCATCATATAATTGCGTAGAAAACTATTCTTCATATTTTTTTAGTATTCTGTTTTCGGTATTATGCCATGATGTTTTCCTAGTCAAATTAAATACCTGTATGAATTCCTATCCGGATCTTCAGTTGTTCTTCAGGTAGGTGACCGATTTCATAGTTATTTACAGCATCCAACACAGCTAGGGACAAGTAGGCAATTTCTGTCGCATGTATGTCGGCATTTCGTTGAGGGGCCCCAGAAACGACCATATAAGCGTCACCTAATAGTAATATTACATATAATATTTATATCTTTAAGGTTATCATTATGGATCTGTTTAATTCTGCTTTGAAATGATATTTGCAACATATATATTTAGCATCAATTATTCTAGTGCTTTTCAAACATCCGGTTATTATGATAAGGTCAGCTCATTAACTTTATTTTTAATTGTAAATCAAAATATACTTATTTAATTGTCCTTCATTTTAAACTGTTACGACTAGGAAATTGACTACAATAGTGGGTTTATTTATTGGAAGAATTGAATATGCCGAGGGCTTTGCATGAATTAAAATCATAATAGATATAGAAAGTATATAAAAGGTGAAAGTATCAAAGTTGAAGAATCCAAACATAATATAATAATTTGCGTTATACAAGGGAAGATTTTTTTTATTAGGATTTCTATGCCCAATTGTTGCTTTCTTCTTTTTTTAGTAAGGTGTAACGCTCTTAAAGTGAGTAAATATGAACTACATTTAAATACTAAAAAGTTGGACTTATAACGCAATGCAACATTGTAGTAAAATGTGGTTGATTGAAAGCAATACTCACCAATAGTTTCAACCTAAACAGTTTTCCAGGATGTGGAAAAGTCAGAAATGTTATTAATTACACCTTGTTACAGTTAAGCTCTCTTTGTAATTAAAAGCCATTATCCAAATTTGATCTCTTACTTTATAGGCATCGAAACTGTCCAAAATGACATCAAATGTTCCGTACAAACTGTTAAGGAAATCCACCACCTGTAGAAGAAGGGACATTATGTTACCCCTCGATAAAAACCACTTGGCTATGTATGTACGAGATATATTACATAACGGAAATGTTCGTGATTTGAATTATTTAGAAAGCAGGGACATCAAGGTCTTCACCTGAATTGGAGTGGATTTTGCACAAATGGATGTGAATCCAACAATATCAGAAAAGTAGATCGTGACAGCATCAAAAGACTCCGGAATTACGGTTTCTCCACGCAAAAGCTGCTCTGCAACTTGCCTGCTCGAATCACAATAATGCAAGAGGGACAGAACTCATGAATGATTTCGTACTATCAACCATAGCATAGGGCTTTCAAACTATTCCTTTCTCGGTTATTGAAAACTGCGTTGAGTCATACTAGTATTGTATTTTATGTTTGTTCAACATGATTAAATCTGAATTTAGAATTACTTGCAAGAAACTTAACCATTTTTAACTTAATAGGAATTCGGGTAAGGCCTCTAAAATCAGAGTTTGTACAATCTTTACTACGAGCAAGAATTATTGTCAGCATGACATCTTAAAAACATCTAAAAAATTCTTAGATATCTGGTTGGTGTTTGAATTTAATCTAGATTTTTGTTTTTTTTATTGATTCTCTCCTAGGGATGAGGGTCAAAGAATGGAGAATCATATTGAATGTGGTAATGAAAAAATTTAGATGAAAATGAACTTTCCAAAAATAAATTAGTCCTTAACAGGTTCAGGTTCAGCTGTGACTACATTCCTTTTCATAAGGTTTATGTACGGATTCACTTAAATTCTAATCTTCAAATGGCGTTTGTTTTCGAAGGTTAAATATTACTTTACTATCGTCCTAAGGAAAATTAAAGTTGAGTTGAGACGTACCTCGGGAGGACTTGGTACAGCAGATCTTCTGAACGCCGTTTCTCCTGTTCCAGTTCTCTTGTTTTGTCGTCTACTAGAACTTCAAGATGCAGTGCATGTTGTTCCAGACGTCTAAGCAAGTCGTCAACTAAGCTCACTGTACCGGCTCCCCTGAAACAGACAGGCAAACAATATTGAACACTTTATAATCTTAATCGCCTATCAATTATTTTTAAAACTACCGAGACTACGAACTTTCACCAAAATATGTACCAAATCTAAGTTTATATTCCACAAAAATATACGGCTTCGTATTCTAAATGGGATTGCCTATAGTTTCTAGCGTTATATTTGGGAGTAAAATGAACAAAACCATATAATGTGCATTCCTCAAATATGAACTTTAACTTCTATCAAATCTATTTTAGAGAAAGTAAAATAGAATATGTTAAGTTAACAGAAATAACGTAAATCTGTAAATAGACCCCCTTTGGAATAACTCCATCTTCCTGCAACGGACAGTCATGGAGAATAGTGAGTTTGTCAACATAATTCTGGAAACATAAACTCTTCCATCGAGAAACCTCCTCTATTCGGAAAGTTTCAAATAGGAACTCCCTCCCCGCACCCCCTAGGAAACTTAACTAAAGATTTGCTGTACATGTATTTTAATTATTTTCTGCATTTTTTGTCACGAGCTTTATTATTCATGGCAGAAATTACATGGAAATGACGAACGTATATAAATACTAGTACTAATTAAACGTGCTTAAATTTGATTACTAACTTCATCATCCTCTTAAAGATTGTCTTTATCAGAGAAAAATCTGGGCGATCATCCGGACAATCTGTCCAACAGTTTTGCATGAGATTTCTGATTTCCACGGGACCGGTTTCATCAGTAACTTCAGGTCGGTATGGTGGGGAAGAACAAGATGCAACACGGGAGACTATTTCTACAGGATCAACAAATAAACAGTTTCAGTACAGTCAACAATAAGTAAGCGAACGTAATCCTATGTGTATCCGGTTCTGTTGTTGAGGTTTCTCCAAAAGTATAATGTTTATCGGGAAACCCGGCAACAAGGAAGGAGAACTCTAATCCTTAGATCAAAAGCTGTTAAGCATTTTTACCTTCGGGGCTTAAAGAATGGCACGTGGAGTAGGGCAGAGAGCGAACGGCTACTTCATAAAGGATCATGCCAAAACTGTAAACATCCCCTTTCAGAGAGATCCGTTCCTCGGCACTTGTTCCCTTCAAATGCTCTGGAGCCACTGAGAACAATTCTAGAAAAAGCAATTAGTCAGAAGAAAAAAGAGGTTGGGGTCATCGAGGTCAGAGGTTGTGGCATTCCTAACCCTGACTTTAAAGTATTGCTAAAAGCTAATAAAAAGTCGTCAACGTAAGTGTTTTTAAAAATGTAATTGACGTACTGATGAAATGGTCCACGTCAATCGGCTCCCTCTTCTGAAAACTTAACAGGGTATGGAGCCCGAAGTCGCTGATCTTAACAACGAATCGGGCGTCCACCAAGCACTTGACAGCTGAAAGTCTTCCATGCGCTCCGATATTGGAATGTAGGAATAACATTCCCTACAAAATAGACCGATTTTAGCTTAAAAATGCACTTTTTTGGAACAACAACAAATATGAAACTTTGATGTTCATACTTGCACAATATCGGAAATGAGAGAAAGTCGGAATGGCCAGTCCAAGTGGATATGTGCATTAAGAAGAACATCTCGTAGCGATCCTCTGCTACAGTACTCATTCATACAGAGGATTTGGTCATATTTCTCGGACGTGCTTTTTAAATCCGACGAACTCAAGCAGAGTCCAACTAATCGTGCGACATTCTCATGCTGCACATCCCGTACCTGTTTTTTACATTGCTTTTTTAAATAGAAATCCGATAATTACGATTTACGACCCTTCAGTTCAAATTAATTACTTGACGGATTTCCGAAATGATGTGCTTCGTAAATTCTATCCGCTTGGCTAAAGTGATTCTCCGAAGTGCCACCTGAATTCCCTAGAAAGGGGGTGCAAGTAGGGTTGTAATGAAGGCTTTCTCATGGTTTATTTAGTAAATGGAGGAGAAGAGGCAAATTACATCCCAAGCTCACCTTATAGACTGCAGTAGGAACAAAGGTTGTCTGACCTCCGCCAGTCCCAGTTCCAAGGGACAGTGAGCCCCTAGAGCTTTCTTTCTCTTCAATTGGTCCCCTTGCCTTTGCCACAGAGAGATGTAAGGATATTAAGTATTCATTCAATTTCTCTTTCAAATCAAAGCAAGAGCTGGATCCTGCATGGAGACGCAACTAACTTTCCGATTCTCGAAACAAACGCGCATTTTTTACAATTCGAATTTCGAAACAAATTAGGTACAAATTTCGGCTTAAGCATAAGACGCGGTGGGTAAACACATTGTTTGTCATTGTCCTTCTGATTTCTGTGGAGGACTCAAGAGAGGAAGCACTGAATGTAAAGGAAATGGGAATAAATCCCAAGAGCATTTCTTACCTTTGACTCGCCCGAGTCAAAAATAATTTCTTCTGGAAGAACTTTCCACTTTGTACTCGAAGCTGCCTCTACTTCCCTCATTCGCCTGCAAGTCAATACAGAAGTTAAAGATTTTTTAAATAAAATATTTACTATTGTTCAGCAGTCAAATCAGTCCGATTCCCTGGGGTATGGGTATTGTTCATGGATTGATGTGTTATTTCGCAGTTCGGTATTTTTTATTCCGTTTCTGGATGTTTTTGGAAGACCGCAATTTTAAAGAAAAGCTTAGAGAAAGTCGATTGAAGGCTTGCTTAAAAACAGACCAAAATATGTAAATTCAATATTTTCTTCGTTCAGGTCGAGGCTTTTTCTTTTGGATTTAGAATTTATTCTCTAGCTCTAAAGTTAGACTTTATTTGTTTCGAGCTATCTGGTTTCTGTAATACCGAATTTGAAAAGCAATATCTACATAACAAGTTATTCTAGGTTTTTTTTAAACGTTGGTGGTTTACATCTATTCCTGTTAATTTCAAGACCCTAATTTTAAGATCGACACATTCTAACTTGGTTCGGTTCACGTCATTTTCTAACAAGTTTTTGCATGTCAGAATTTATTTGAACATTTTCAAATGCATTTACAAGTGACAGGAATATGAATTCAATTCAATTGACTTACTTGTATACATAAACCGCAACGGCAGCTGTCAGGATGACGAATACAAGAACTAATGCTCCCACATAGGGTAAAACGCTTGTTGCACGGGCTGCAAGACACTTAGGATTATTTCCCAAAAACCCGCATTCAGGAATATCGGGAGGAGGTCCGTTACCTCCAGGCCAACGAATATTCCGGTTTGCGACAAACTGGAGTCCTTTTTGAGACAGATAATGAGCTACAACCTAACAGAAAGCGTACATAGGAATAATTATTAGATGAAGCTAAAATTTTGCTTTTTAAGAACGAATCATCAAAGACTATTCAATGAAGGGATTATGTAGCATTTACTTTCAGTCTTGTGGGTAGTAAAATACGGTAGTTCAACTAAATTCGTTCGAATTTTTTGATTTAATCGACAACTTGTGAATGGCAAATCAAAAAATTCATTCCGAATCTTCAGCATCCCTAGATTGTGCGAAAATTATATAAGAAAATTAAGTATGCAGGCATCTCAAGGAAACTTCTGAATAGTTGGAATGATTTGAAAAATAAATTTATATCCCCAAAAAGGTAAGCCTATTTGAAAGGTATTTTGTGCATGTACGAAAAGGGGTATTGTGATGGTGATGATGACTAGTTAATGTTTTTCTAAAATCCTGACATTGGTGTTTCTCTAACCGTCTTAATATCTCAATGCGATTTCATATTTAATTTGAAGGCAATATATTAAGCGTCCGAGTACTAATCTTAAGTACCTACAACTTAAATCTGATTCATAAACTAACCTGAAAATGTCCAGTATTGGGGTCCATATCTAATATCGAAAATTCTCCATCCCTGTCCCCGTTCTCATCAATTGTTACGTTTCCAGTAACTCCTGTTTGACAAGGATATCTTTTAATGCTTCATTTGTAATCACAAAGTCAATTTTGCAGTAATTATTATCTCCCTAAAGTATGTTCTATTAATATAGACAATCCCTGTGATTTCTGCACCTTCAAATGACCGATTCCACATCCGTTGAGTTACTTGCTGTCCATCCAACGCTGCTAATGATCCATTTTCCGCAATAGTTTCATTCAGAGCCATTCCCAGTAGAATAACTCCATCGTAAAAAGCCCCGATGAAGAAATTAACCTTGTCATCAATTTACAAACCAAACTATTTTAGCTTCCAGTCAAGTTTGACTATACACTCATCTATCGAAACATTACTTAACGTTGTAAAAATAATTTTCCCAATAAACTTTTTAATGTCTCCTGTTGGAGTAAAGTTACATGTAATTCTAGAGCAAGGATCAAACTTCAACCTAATCCTCGGGGCACATGAAGGACGGTTTGATTTACATAATTTAATAGAACAAAGCAGTAAAATATGGTCTAACCTCTTCATCATCAGGGAAACTGAAATTGTAATCCCTCGTGGCTCGTCGTTTGACATTTTTAGAGAAATTGCTCCAAGTTGGTGATCGTGGCATTAGGAGAGAGATTGTGAGGAGAGCCCCGTAAGCTTCCTTTGCCTCAAGATCACTATTATCTCCTTTCTGGAAAAAGTTTGTTTCACTCGGCTTGTTCTGCGGAGTTTATTGACAGTTACAGTGTCAGTATTTGTGGAATAATGAGCCCATTACATCTCAGCATTTATAATCAAATTTACGGATTTATATTTTACAAAAATGACGAACTTTGAACAACTCCACGTCCAAGAAAGCCCATTCCCCGTTCGTAAAGCCCTTTTCGTGGGCCCTAAGCATGAATTCTCGAACTAGATTTTCTTGTAAGCTCAAAATCACAACTGCATTTAGCACGGAATTCCATAAAAATGTTTAAAAACAATGATTAAAATCAGCACCAGCCCTTTCATGAATTTTCATCCCACAATTTTCTTTAAAATGAAATTCACTTTGAATTGAATTGTGGAATAAAATCATTTATTGAAAACAGAACGGCGTTTAATGGGATTCTGTTCCTAGACCAATTCTAATTTCTAAGCAATTGAAAAGAAAGTAAGAATTACTTCTTGCGTGGGAAGAGATCTCACTCATGGCCTCATCCATATCTGGGAAGTTCGTGCCGTCGATATCCTGGGAATATACTTCGTAGTCAGAGTCTTTTAAGCCATTGATTAAAATTCTGCCTGTAAAAATCCCAGTAATTCTTAATGCCTTTGCTCGATCAATGCCGTCGATTTAATTTAATTCCTTAAGGAAAGGAATGGAAAGATCCCCTTCAATAAATATTTTCAATTCTCACCCACGGTAAAAGAGAAAAGATCCATTTTGTCATAAACCACGGCCAGATGTTTCCACCCATATCTCTTACAAATGGCATCAAAGACTAGTTTGAGACGGCATTGACAGTATGACAGTCGTGTCAATGTGGGGTACTCCGTCTTGTCTCCAAAAACACCCTGAAGGCCACCAAAGGAAACGATTATTAAAAATCAATCCTAACAGTTCCTAAAACAAATACAATTCCAGCGAGGAGGCTACAGTTTCTCTGTAAAAGTGTGCTAGTAGGATCAACAGTGAAGTATAGTGGTGAGCGACAGATACAAACCGATTGATCCAAGATTAATTTTGTTTGCTTTGATCTTCGAACTATCTGAGGTCCTCTGCAGCGCTGGTTAGACCGACTAAGCTGAATCGGTGCAATTTTAGAACCGAACCTAATTTAAAATGTTTGTCATCATCCCCTTTCTACAATGTAAACAGAAAGGAATGTCGACAACTGCCGATAAGACCGAATTCTGCTTCAAGGACCCATTTAAAATCCCTCAACTCCGCATTTATCATTAGAAACCAGACAATGGGTACGATGTCAAAATCAGTACGTGCCAATTATGGAATAGAAAAATGATTTCCACTACACTTGATCATGAAAACCATAGTTGGGCTGTTTTCTGAATATAGGAAGGGATCAAATTTGTGAATTTTTGTCCTAATAATAGTTTTATGTGATAATATGTGATCGAGGAGTTTACTTCAATGTTTATCGCTTTTTACCCGGTTCTTAGGGTTTACCTCAATAATTTTTACCATGCTATCTTAATTTTTAAACAAGTCCATTTATAGTATAGGCTTTATATATTTCAGTTGGAAGACATATTTGTAATACTTCTATTTTTAGGAAATACAATGAAGCCATATCAATCCATACATTTGATATGGTTGAGCTGTCAAGGATTAACGTTTAAACTTTACTAATTAGAAACACAGTGCTGTAGTAAACCATATTGTCCCCCATACTCTTTGTTTTGAATGAATGTTTTGTATAATTCAGGGAGTCCTTTCTATCATATCTGGATTTCGTATGTCATCAGCCTACACAAAAACAAATGCGCTAGAGATCCATGGCAATGGATTGGCTCACAAACCCCGTAATGATGAAACAAGCATAAGGACAAAGGAAGTGTTCGGCCTACATAGGAATTAAAGTGTCATTTGCAGTTATTTTGCTAATTATTTCTCGGTTCAGTAAAAGAGATATGCCTCCGATTATTGATCCCTTTCCCCATAAATTTTTAATGTGAAGTCCAAGTCGGACTTGGTTCATACTTCGGCGAGCCTCTTTCACTGCCCCTACTGTTCATAGTGGGATTGAGGCTTGCATAACATTGGATTCGAAATAGATCTCACTATCTAAATTCTCTTTGTGACCCAAGCCAATTTACAACTGTCGCTTGACATCCGGGTGGAGGAAGAGTGGGGATATGTTATTCCCGAGTGAAATTCGACTATTCTATGGAGTAGAAGCAATTATAAGTTATGAGTAACCCAAACCATAAAATTTCAATTAGAGTCTGGAAATTGTAGAGGGATTTTATTGGGCAATTTTAGTGGGGCTGGTGTCATAAGTGAAATTGGAAATTTATGACGACATACTGGCGTGTGACAATGTCATCATCATTTAACATATTTAATTTCAGATTCCTTGATGTACATTTTACAACCTTCGTTTTCACAGGACTTGGACCATATATTTTATATTATATCGTGCGGACTTATTTTAATATTCCCATTAAAACCATTCCCTCTTATCCTTCTTTTGATTCTGTATAAGCACTCATGTCCACTATTGCGTCTCTCTCCATCTTGATCCAGATTTGATTCTGATTTCATAGGAAAATATGAATTTCCAGAGATAAAAGTAACAGTTCATGCAGAATCGTAATTAAGGAAGGGAAGGGCCATAATAAATCCTGTGCTTTCTCCTCTCATTAATTTAGATAATGGAGAAATTCAAAGGAAACCTAAAGTCGCCCACCACTAATACCACTGCACGCATTACTACTCTGTGAAAGTCTCATTATTAAAAGTATTCAAAGTATGCTATCCTATCATAATGATTATGTTTTTGCCCTTCTTTGACTTTAGTTCTACGAATTATATCAAGCATTTAAACTAACAATAAAAATAATGAAAGGAACTAACTCACCGTGTTATTAATTTTCAGTTTCTTATTAAGTCCTCCCAGCAGTTTATCACCAGACACTTCACTCTCGGTTGATGGGGGCTTGATTAAAAAAAAGGGTGTTGTAAACAAAGCCAAAACATGTTCCACATTTTGCGTCGATATCGATTCAATTTAGTGAACAAGCTATCTAATTTCATACATCCGACAGGAAGTTATAATAGTTTAGATTAGACCTTTCTGCCAACCAACGCACAACGTGTCAGGAAATTAACACTGATTGTTCTTCTGACACATCCTTAGTCATCATCAATCATCATACACAGCAACATATTCATTTCGTGTGATCCGAACTGTCATCATTAAATTATAATGATCCCCGTGGTTTGAAATTTGAATGGAGTGATTAGGAAATACTGCGGATATTGTTTCTTAAATTCACACAATGAATATGGATCCGTAGTGGCCATTAGAGCAAGCCTGAACTCTACACCTCTACTAAATTAAGTAATTTACCTCTGGATTGCTCAATCTTAATATTAAAGAATCTAATTAAGGACACGGTAAAATAATGATCGGTTTTGAATTATTATATTTGATATTTAAAATTAATTCCTTACCTGATCTCCCAGTCCGGTAACGATTGGAATATTCCAGTAAGCACTCAGTCGGGCAACTAAAAATTTATCGAGATAGATTAAATACAATTCCTTTCTCCGTTTAAATTGGATCGTCTTTTTACGTTTTAGGAATGAAAGTACAGGAGCTACTAAAATAAGTCCCCCTGGAAGTTATTATTTCAAGCTACAAAATAAGTGCCTATTTAAATATTGTAGGATAAAATAGGATAGGATTGGGGAGAGTGACTTATTCCGGGGTAACTTATTTCAGTATTTACGGTAGTTGGAATGGACGTGTAAAACGAGTACAAATTATAGGGAAAGTGAAAGAATGCATTGGTGAAAGTAGAGAGGTTTCTAACCCGGTTCCAGAGCAAATCCACAAGCTGGACCAATAAAAGCTATAACATTGGACAGGAATTTCATGTCTGCCGAAAGTCCTGGAGTGAGGCTGTTGTCACAGGATGGGTAGCTGTAAAGAATTATTAAAACCAAAGCTTCTTTTTTTGTGAGCCATGAATTCTTTCCCCGTGATTTCACTTCCTTTAATTGCAAAATTGGAGGGAGTGGTCCTCCCGGTCAAAGTTTTATTGTTAAATGCATCTTAATTTATTTTGTGGCCTATTGCATTTACTTCCCTTATGTCTTCCTATTCGCTGAAAAAGGACAGGCTTGTTGTTGGGCGCAGTATAATAGTTTTTTTCATTACTCCCAACTAGATTAATGATACTGACAATTTAAATCCGAAAATGCGAACAAGAAGCCACACCAGCGTTGGAAATTAAGCCGGTTGGCTAACAAATGAACAAGAAGAGCAAGGAAAGTCCCGTTTCCCAAATAATTCATGAAACTTTGGGAGTTCTACATCAAGAACTTTTCGCATTGATATGCAGCATATGCTACTATATCCGACCCACAACTTTCCAGGAAGTAGGGAGGCACGGGCTTTCCCGATTAAAGATTTTTCTCTGAAAATTGACGGTGGAATCGGTTAAAATTAATGGGACAGCCGAAATCCTTTAAAATATGACTTACATATCAATCAAAACTAAACTATGCATTTGTTGAGGGTTTTAAGATGGTATTTTATTGACGAATGGCAAATGAAGCCTGTAGAAATGAATTAAATCAAACTATCAAAGGATGGAATAGGAATGAGACAGGGTATTGATACCTTTTCTGGATTTTGTGGAGTTTGATCTTGTGATGGCGAAGGTAGACTTCGTTAACGATGTCGAGAGCCATGTCAACAGCGGGAGAGCACTTCTCCAAATCGAAACTGGAGCCGGTGCCCGAGACAAGGAGAACACCGACATTGTAATGTGTCAAGCCCTGTTCCCAGGAATCATAAACCGGCCCATAGGTCCATGATTCCGTATCTTTTTCTTCGACACCTTTCTCTACAACGCTCACAACCGAACTCGTTTCACTAGCACCAAGAGCACGATCTTTAGAATTCCGTGCCCGCCTGCTGGTTCGTTGCAGTTCAGAGTCGACACCGTATCTGTACCGCTTCCTTCCCCCGTCGGAGATGACATGGAAATAAGGACTGGATGCAACCGAAGAAGAAGAGTCTGTTTCGGGAAAGTAGACGGGCCCTTTACTGTCCCTATAGTCCGTGTATAAACTCCTCGACAAATTTACCCCCGGGAGGAACAGTACGGACGGTACCATGAACAAGAAGGTAATTGCGGGGACAACTTGTAAAACGTAAATAAAAAAACGGAGCCTTGAACGAGAACTGACCATGGTTGGAACGATTCACGGAGTCAACTGGACGAACTTGCTCATCTTGTCGGAAGACCAACTCCAAGATCTGTCGAGGAGTGAATGGAACGTCGAGTAGTCAAGATAAATCGGAAACCCAAAGCGAAGTTGTATGACACGACTCCTCCGTAATATCTATAGAAGAAGAACATTAGCAACTCATCCTTCATGTTCTGCCTCTCCGAATTCCGGGATCCTAGAATCTTATAGGAACAACCTGCGCGGATTCTGCAGAATCATCGAATAAACCAAGGGCCTTTTGCTTTAAACACACGGATCACAGATTGTCCTTGGCATTTGACACACGACCAGTACGGAACTTTGAGTCTCTGTTGATCCCAACGACTTTTCTCAACCAAGAGTGACCCTATGTAGTTTATTATTATTTCTTAAGAGTCCAGACCCTTTACGAATCATAAATATTGTATGAGCTCTTCTGGGAAATAATCTCATGGATATCTGACCCCTGGTCTGCGGACAATAAGTAGTTGTGATAAGCAGAAATTTATCTATCTATTACTACTACACCTTCTTTAAATAGGAATGTTGAACATTATTGAGTGAATTATTCAAACTAGAGAGATTATTTCCGTCCAAGCCATACCTATGGAAGTTGTAAAATGAACTACTTAAATGCTTAATAGCCGTTGTCGCGAAAATATTGACTATAAATTTCCATGATTTATTTTAACTTGAAATTTGTCTGCAACTTATTCAAAGCATATTTTGCGGAGTCGAGTTTTTGGAAACTACGTAATTTGAATGTCAAAGTCTTTTGACAGAAAAGAGAAATAGTTTCCCGTCTATATGCTTATTGTGGGAAAGAATCGAGATTTCCATGCCGGCAGTTATTGCAAAGCAATGGTACAAACGATATAGTCCATTTACTATTCAAATTTTATGATTGATTACTGATCTAGCTAAATTATTTATACCTGGAATTGATGAATTTTGATAAAGTAGTTCAAGTAGTTGAATTAATTCGATCTATTCAGTTAGTTTACATTGTAATGTGATAACACATTTATTTTTAATCAAGACGGATCAGTCGGGATGTATAACTCCTTTGTTCAATTATTAGCTCAAGAGTTCAAGTTTTATTTCATTCGCTAAAATTTTAAATTGCCCTTTTATTCTACAATCTTTATTATCCTATAAGTGGGTAAATCTGCTACTAGATTACCTAATTACCCACACCAGTTAGACAAAAACAGATAAAAAGGCCATCAATTAAGTTAACGTTTCCAAAGCTTTCCACTGTTTAATATCAAATATCCACTCACAAATAATTCAATGGATTATGTATAACATAAATGCTGGGATTCAAATTGAAAAAAGAGTCAACTGACTCACTATAATATGTGTAGATAACTTAAACAAATCTTATGGCTGTAAATAGCAAATATAGACAACAAAAGGCAGTGTAAAAATTTGAGATTTATAATTACTCCCATTAGGCATAATATTTGAACAAGCCCAATGAACAGGATTACACGGTTTGGATTGTCGGTAATTCGCAATGTACATGTACGCGTGAATCCGGCGGCCGCTGCTCGGGTTTTCATTACTTGAGCACAACGAAATCAACACTTCAATTACAATTTTGCAAATGCCATTAACGCCTATTTACACGACCTGATTGGAATTTGGGATGGAGTCAATTGAAGTCAAATCCCTTTAAATTACCTATATGCATTGGGATCAGAGAGGGACAGTTAGTAGGAGTATTTGCTTCTTGCCACAATGATCCTAGTCTTTGCAAAACACACAGGGCTTATTGACAGCCAAATCCTGCCTTTGTCCATGAATTTATAATAGATAATAGATCCGTCTCTATAATAAATCATGAAATGCAATACAATGCCAAAGAAATTAGAGATAGTGTGTAAGTATTGATTTTAAACAATCCATTGTTTATGGGAGTTGATAATCACACGATTTATTGCCATATTACTCATACTAATGAGTGTGCTTAGAGATTAATACGGTTGACGAGTAGTCTGATTTACATTAACAAGTCGTTATTGTTTTAATCCCTGTACACAAAGACTGATTAGGTCGTTAACCATCGGCTTTCAACTATGATAAAGTCTGAGTATAAAAGGACGGGAATTTCCACTAAATTTTGTTCTTCCGATTTTAAACTGTTTTGTGTGACAGTAAATACTTTTTAATTTAAACTCTACAGAGATATCTCCGTCTCTTCATAGGGATTTGAGTCTGAAGAGGATCGTTCTCTGAAAAATCGACTACAAAATGGGTGACGAACAAATAAAGGCTCCGATTCATAAAAATCGGACAACTACGATGTCTCGGATTAATGGATTTTATTCCACCGGCAGTCTGTTTAGAAGCAGCAACCTCTCCAGTCAATTGTATGGGGACATTGTTAGGACAACAAGTAAACGAAAAAATTACAAAAGTACTGTTATTTTATGAATTTTTAATTTAAACCCTAATGTTCACCCTTAAAAAATGTTGCAGCTTTGGAACATATCCCCATTCTGGGACCCCACGGGTCATGGGAAAATTATAAATTTGAAGACATTAAAAATGGAGACTGGACCACTGTTACACCTGGACAACAGTTCGGTATATATCAATTCTCATTCATTTTTTTACATGTACTACAAATAACAAGCACCGGTTTAGCAAAATCCGAATTTTCAAACTAATTTTTCTGTGACAGGGCCAACTTGGACAACACACTGGTTCCACGTACGTTTCCCATAATTTAAAATATTTTTATATTCATTGAGGCCTAGAGAGAAATTAATTTAGCTACTTCCTCCCATTAGGTAAGGCTGGAAGTTCCAGCAAGCTGGAATGGAAAAGAAGTTCATTTGCGTTGGGCTTCTGGCTGCGAAGCGTGTATCTTCGATGTCGACGGGAATGTAATTCAGGTAAGAAACAGATCCTTCTAGTTGGTTAGGTTGAATATTAACAGGATTGAGATTACTCGTGAAGGGAATAAATTACCTAGTATCTCTGATTTGAATTCAGGGCTTGTCACCTGGTTATCGAGAGGAGTATATCGTGTCCAAGAACTGGGATGGTGGAACAAAAATGTTGGAGTATTATGTGGAAATGGCTTGCAATGGAATGTTTGGAGCTGGAGAAGGAAGTGACATTGGTACGTTTTGATCCGGATATTCAGTTTCCAGACATATTTTCTATTCCAGAAAACCCCTTCTATTTATCACATACTTATAATGGTATTGTGATTGATCTCATGTTTCTAGCTCCACCAAACCCCAATCGGACTTTCTCAATTGCATTCTGCGAACTTGCCATCTTCAACAGGGACGTCTTTGACTTGATAACAGATTTGGAAATGCTGCACGGGATTGCAGATCAACTCTCCAACTCCCATATTGGGTACCAAGCGATGTTTGTCGCAAATGAGATGGTCAATTTGCTTCGAACTAATAAACGAGTGTAAATAACTTTTCAGTTGAATCATTTTAAACCAACAGCAAAAAATAACCGTACGACTATAGACTGTAAGAATTTTGTAATAATAGGGAAGCGGCAGCAATGGCGAAAAAATTTTTCAGCGAAGGAAATGGAACGAAGGCACATACATTGTATGCTATGGGACATTGTCACATCGATACCGCCTGGCTTTGGCCATACGATGAAACGAAACGAAAATGTGCTAGATCCTTCTCCGCTCAACTTGGATTGATAGATGAATATCCTGATCAATTTAAGTTTGTCTGTTCCTCGGTATGTGGTTAACTATACCAAGTTTTACTTTTATTCTAGAAGCAAAACTGATGATTACATTATTATTTAGGCCCAACAATATGCATGGGTGAAAGAATATTACCCCTCACTCTTTGAAAGAATCAAAGCAAAAGTGATTGAAGGAACCTTTGTTCCCGTTGGTGGAACTTGGATTGAAATGGATGGAAACCTTCCGAGGTAATTAAAACTACTTGTGTTTACGAGTGACAGAAAGATATGGTTTATACAATTAACAAACTTGTAATTGATTCCAGCGGGGAAGGGTTCATGCGTCAATACTATTACGGTCAGAAATTTTTCGAAGAAGAACTGGGCAAGGAATACCGGAGTAAGGAGTTCTGGCTTCCTGATACCTTCGGATATTCTGCGCAAATTCCTCAGATGCTTAAGGTACGTTTTGATCATCTTACTAACTTTGATTTAATGATTTACATTAACCATAATTTGACAATACATTACAGCATGTGGGCATCGAGCGGTTCCTAACCCAAAAGATGTCTTGGTCTCTTGTCAACAAATTTCCGAATCATAACTTCTGGTGGGAAGGTATCGACGGGTCAGAGGTCTTGGTACATTTCCCACCTGGGGATAGTTACAATATGAATGGCACGTAAGTACCAACAAGCCTTGATAGTTCGATTTTAACTATGTTTAACAGGAGAAACAGTTTCGGAAATTCGAATATCGTATGTTATTTTAAGTCCCTGAACTAAGTCCCCATATGCGCTGTTTTTATCAACGTCTAGCTGATAGCAATAACGCTATTTAGAAAAGAGCTTGATTATGAATTATAATTTAATATCAAATTCTACTTCAGTCACTGAAAATTTCTAAACTGATCTCATTTTGGTGCGAAACCATTATTTTCGCCTGCTTTTATGCATTATCTTCCCGAGTGTCATATTTTATTTAAACAAGTGCAGACGATGAGTTTACGCTTTCCCGAGAAAAATGATTTGTCTATTAATCATGCTTATCATTTTAATTTTCTTAGAGTCAATGAGATTTTGAACTCCCAAAACAACTCGTTGGACAAGGGACGAGCAAACTGTGGAGTTTATCTGTATGGATATGGAGGTAAAATTGATTCAATAAATAAATGTGTAAATCATTTTAATTAAAATCGAATTATAATTTGCATATAGATATAACAATGCTAATAAATGCTATATGCCAATTGACAACCAACATTTCTAATTTCAGATGGTGGTGGTGGTCCAACTCGACAAATGATTGAAAGGCTTAAAAGAGTACAAGACGTCGATGGTTTGCCGAAGTAATAGAAAAAGACAAATATTTGTTTCTCTATTATACTATTAGAGATTTGATAGAAAATGTCTTATTAATTTAGGGTCAAGTTCAGCGAAAGCAATGAATTTTTCGATGAGTTGTCCAAAGAATCGTCCAAGTTTTACCGATGGGTTGGCGAACTTTATTTGGAGCTTCATAACGGAACGTACACGTCTCAGGCTCGTATCAAATGGTACAATCGTAAGAGCGAATTCTTTCTACGAGAAGTTGAACTTTTGTTGGCCATGGCTTATGCAAACTCAGATGTAACAGAGACAGATATTGTCGAGTACGTTAGCGATTTTTTCTTTTTAAACTTTTACTTAAAATTTTAAGGTTCCCGAAAAAGTGCGGCTTAATTACTCATAAAAATATCTTGTTCAGGGATATGAAGATCGTAGATGATTGCTGGAAGGATGTCTTATTGAATCAATTCCATGACGTTCTACCTGGTTCTTGCATTGAATTTGCGGCCCAGGATGCATGGAAGTATTACGAGAAAGTTTTTGACCGCCTCATGGCACTCCGTGGAAAATATCATCAATACATCTTGGGTACATCAGCAGGTACAAAGAAAGCTGTTTTTAATGTGTTGCCTTGGGAAACAACTACGGTGATCTTTACGAAGCCCGATCAAAGCGCCCCACCCACGGGGGCTAACATCCAAGCTGTACAGTTGGATCCTACCAGTTTCGAAGACGAAATTGAAGGGCGGTTCCGGGTACCAAGCAACTTTTCAGCAGCTCTTGTAAAACTTAACCCATCTGGATTTTCTGAATTCATTCCGCAGGACCCAGCCAACAAAGTGTCATTTGTTAAGGGTATGTCAAAAATACGAATACATTTCAAACGTAAACTTGAAAAATCATAAAAAATCACTTAATCACACAATTCTGGTAATTCGTTACAGGTCCTGGAACGAGTGTGGGGACATTCTCTAATGGACTGGTAACATTGGAGGTTGGGATCGCCAATGGAAAGCCAACGGAGAGGTTGTATTTTGATGGTGAAAATCGAATTAAAGCCTTTGATGATTCAAAAGCGGACGTGGAACCGGGAATGTTTTACATTTACGACGACGTTCCGATGTTCTGGGATGCTTGGGATGTCAATGATTACCATTTGGAAACAAGAAGGGATCCTGATTTTTCGGATATGGTAGATGCTGCTCCATTTGCAGTTGGCCCAATTGTTGGAGGGTACAAATGGTCTGCTAAATTTGGGAAAGGGAGCTCAGTTGTTCGATACACGATCCTAAGGGCCAACTCCCCTATGATTGAATAGTAACATTAATTCAAGTTATTAATTTAATTAACTGAATTTATCCAGGGACAGGCAGATATATCCATTTTTTACTTTGTATTTTAATTCTTTAGCTACACAATCGTGGACTGGAAGGAGGACCATAAGATGCTCAAAGTGGAATTCCCTATCGACGTTCTGTCAAGAGACGCGACCTTTGAAATCCAGTATGGACATGCTAAGCGTCCCACACACATCAATACCTCGTGGGACATGGCAATGTACGAAGTCTGCGGTCACAAGTAAGTCCCAGTAAATATAAATTAAGGATGCAAGGGATAGCATACGACAATTCTCATTACTTGAATCCGCAGATGGATGGACATTTCACAGGCTGACAAAGGTGTTACTGTGATTACGGATTCCAAATACGGTTGGCACGTTCGTGGAAACCATGTTCAACTCTCACTGTTGAAGGCCCCCAAAAATCCGGACGCAAATTGCGACATGCACAAGCATTTCATTTACTATGCCGTTTTGCCTCACAAAGGTTTCTACCGTATTTCTTTTCTTACACTATTTTAGTTTATATCTTATGACTGAATATATAAATTAGTGAAAAATTATGTTGAATTGTTTAGGAAGTTTCCAGGATGCAGGCGCCATTCAGCGAGCTTACGAACTGAACGTTTTGGGATGTAACAATATTCCGTTGATTCCCACTGACCAGAGTCTAATTAAGTACGACTTAAATAAAGAATTAACGTTTCGTTAATGCTCATTAAATTATGGAGCAATGACAGACTAAGGACTAATAAAAAAAATCAAATTTTTTTCAGCCTGCCAGCCGCGTTTACAACTTCCAGTCATCCAGCAGTCGTTGTGGAAGCCGTGAAAGTGTCAAAGGCCCAAAGCTCTGCTAAAAATACTATTTGTATTCGGCTCTACGAATCCCACGGTGGTTATGCAGATACAGAGTAAGTGAATAATTACATTTTCGTTTGTATGAATCCAATTGAGACCTAATGGAATTTAAAGTATATATTTAATTTTAATAAACATTAAATCCTTCCCCTCTTTAGTATTTCCATGAGCTTCGATATCAAGGAAGTCTACCAGTCAAATGGGTTGGAAGACGTGGGAGACACGGTCCCTTTCAGTGGAAAGAAATTCTCGGTCCGTTTCAAGCCATTCCAGATTCAAAGTTTCCTTGTTACCTTCTAATAAACATCACAAATTACATCGTTTGCCGTTGAGATTGTTTGAAATTGTTTTTCAACGATGATGGCATGGGCGTTTATTGATGATGTAAATAAATAGTAATAAATAAATAGTAATATAATCACGCACAGAATTGGATTGCACTCCTTATTCCTCGTTTGTCAAGTTTTTGGATAGAAAAATGTTTGTTTTAATAATGCCGATTTAGAACTAATGTAGGATATTCAGGTATTCATTGAAAGCGATTTTCAGTTTCAAGTTCATCCATAGAAATGGATAATATAGTAGAGTTCGTCTTTAAAAATTTTACTAAATATAATGTGACATGTCACAGATTTAAATATACACTGATTATCTATATTGGTAAACGCTGATGTTTTGCAAGTCGGTTGGTTTCAATCGAATCAGTAACTGTTTGATTGCTTTATTTGTTTCAAAATATCCAAATGAGTCTCCCACTCTAAGAGTTGTTCATGGATGTCGTTGACATACTTTTTTATTCAGTATTTAATTAGAATATGAATTACACATCTCCATTATAATACGACTGGTTGTGACTAGTGCTCTACAGACTACAGAGACTATTTAAGACAAAATAGTCAAATTCATTTAAATATACATAAAGACTTGACAATTAGTTTTTCATAAAACGGCAATCTCTTTTATGTAAAGTATTCAAACCTCTCAACTTGAGAAATCAAGTTGAAAATGATTTCATAAAATAAGTAAATAATTCGTCAGTAGTCGTTGCTTCGGTTTTGCTGTAATTCGAACTTTGAATGTGGATTGGTCATAAATATTTGGGAATTGGGAACCTTTTGCACATTTCAGAAAACCGGACAACCGGAGTAATAAATGACATGTCATAAAAATGTTTAATTTCATTTAAAATCAAGTTAATTTTTATTTAAAACATCATTTGTGAAAAATGTATGGAAAAATGTTGCGGGGTTGGAAACTTCCCCCTCTTACAAAAATTACCCCATTAGAGCTATTCAGTATAGGATTTTCGATATATTATTTTATGTGCCTGTAGATGCTAATAGCTATAAGGAAATGTGCTTTTACCATAAATTCAACAATACATCGTTCAATACATTATAATATCTATTATCAATTTATCATTATCATAATTCCCTGATAACTCTTTTCAGAAGCACCAATTATCTCTCCCCGAAAGTGAACTTTGTGCTTGAAATGAAATGCTTGAATATGAATTGATTTTCATGGTCCTTCTGATAAAAGACAAGAACGACCAGAAAAATGTCACATTTCCCAATTCACAAGTCAAAAATTATGCAAACATAATCGATAACTTTCCTGTCTAGCAAATTATAATATGTATATGATACTGACATTGCTTGAGGGCTTGTAAATAAATAACCTACATAATACTCCTCACTAATTTAACAGGGAAGCGGTAGTGTCTTAAATTGAACGTGTTTCTGTCTGCATCACATCTGTCCGTCATTGAAAGCATCATTGCCGACATCGACCAGCGACTCTCTATAATTATCTCCTATTCATTTTTGGGTGGAGTTTACAAAGAAGGAGAAAGTGTAAGGTGAAACCGGTCAAAGATGTTACTATTTTGACACATTCTCTTATTGCGTATTGTCAATTTTCATGCAAATACATTTCCCCTCCCGCATTCTCTTTAAGTTACCAACCGTTTATTTTGTAAACCCGTCAGCCTCTGCGTCTATCTGGAAAAATTCTTCTGTCGCGATGAGTTCCAATGATTTGGCTGCCCGAATCGACGAGTTTTGCAAAAAACATCCGAAGACTACAGACAAGCATATTGGATATGGAACGGCTGGTTTCCGTGACAAGTACGCCTTTTTTTTCTTTTTTTTTTTACATATGTTAGCGACAGGGTTTTTCATTGTTGAAAGTTACTAACTCACATCTATAATGATTGACCGCTTTCACTACGGTCATTTTTTGTTGTTTTTAGGGAGGAGTTACTGGAACATATTATGTTTCGCGTGGGTATCGTCTCCAATCTTCGTTCTAAACAGAAACACGGTAAGGTTTTTAAGAAGCTTTTATTTCAGAAAAAATGATAAAATATATTTTAGTTAAAATTTTGAAAAAATGTACAACTTCCTTCGTATTTCTGAACTCTTAGCTTCCATCGGCGTCATGATAACTGCTTCTCACAATCCAGAAGGTGACAATGGAGCCAAATTGGTCGACCCGGAAGGAGAAATGATTGAGCTTGAATGGGAAAAGTTGGCAACTGAAATTGCAAATGTTCCGTAAGAGTTAAAAAAACAAGGCGGCACAACAAGCTAAATCCGGGTACTGTGTATATTAGACATGAGTTAATCACAGTTGTGGAAAATATGTTACAGGAATGAAAGACTTCCTCAGGTTGTCCAGGATCTAATAAATAGGTTCAACATTGATGTTGATACCCCAGGATCCGTCTTCATTGGTCGGGATACCAGGTCTTTTTTTATTTCATGTCTACATCGAGACTTCAAGGCAGTAAACATAAATTCCAATAATTTACGATTCCTTACCAATTATATTTTCAGGAAAAGTAGCCCAAGTTTGGCACAAGCTGTCATTGACGGTGTAAAATGCATTGGGACCGGGAATGAACTACTGGATTTTGGCCTTACTAGTACCCCAATGCTTCATTATCTAATTGTCTGCAGAAATGGAAACGGTGCATATGGTGAGACTACAAAGGATGGTTACTACCAGAAACTTTCATCGGCTTTTCGAAAAATAGTTGGAAATGTAAGCCATATTTAAATTTTTTTTCAATTCGGTGAGGAATATAAGTCCTATATTATCATACTTTTTAACATCATATGTGTTTCAGGAACCTAAGAAGGGGAACTATGAACCATCACTTACCGTTGATTGTGCTAACGGTGTGGGTGCAATTTCGATGCAGGTTATTGCTTCTCAAATTGGGGATCGTATTCTAAATGTCGATATGATTAATGATGGTTCGTCAGGAGTATTAAACTTCGAGGTGGGTGGACAACTTTTACCTTAGAATTACAATGCACAATGTCTTTATGCCGGAGAATAAACTTAGAAAAACAAAATTAAAATTTACAGTGTGGGGCGGACTTTGTGAAAGTCCAACAAATGGAACCAAAAAATATTCAACCGGTAGTTGGACGTCGATGTGCTTCCTTGGACGGCGATGCCGATCGTCTAATATATTTCTACTTCGATAAACATTCCAAATTCCATATACTAGACGGAGATAAAATTTCCCTTCTCCTAGCTGAACATTTAGCATTTTTGGTGAAGAGATCTAAATTGGATTTAAAATTAGGAGTCGTACAGACTGCCTATGCAAATGGTAGTTCAACAAGTTATGCGAAGGATGTTTTGGTAACTTTTCTATTGTGTATTTCTTAAGCACCAATTGTCATATTAACATTATAAATCATAGTTATTTTCATGGGCAGGACATTCCTGTTTCTTGTGTTCCAACGGGTGTGAAACACTTACATCATGCGGCTCAAGCGTACGATATTGGAATGTACTTTGAAGCCAATGGCCATGGTACCGTACTTTTCAGCAGGAAAGCAGTTGAACTCATCAAGAATGCGGCCAAGTACAAAACTATGGATTCCATTAAGACCGTTCGGTTCGAATGCATTTTAATTAACCTCGGAATTTGTTTTTAGGGCACAGAACAATCAGGAATCTGTTGAACTGGAATGCTTTTTGGACGTCATCAATTCTACAGTGGGGGATGCAATTTCGGATCTTCTTACAATTGAAGCGATTTTACATTCTAAAGGATGGAGCGCTGACCAGTGGGATGCTATGTATACGGACTTACCAAACCGTCTACTTAAAGTCATAGTAGCAGATCGAGAAGTTGTTAAGACGGCCGATGCTGAAAGGCAATGTATTTCTCCCCCTGGGCTTCAAGAACGTATTGAGAATCTGATGGCAAAATATAAGAATGGACGCAGCTTTGTCAGGTGGGTTTTCAAACAGCAAGATTGTGAAAACTTCTATTCCCTAAGCTAAAACGTTTTGAGGTCACAGTATTTATCTATTAAATTTGGTTTGCATAGGCCATCTGGAACGGAAGACCTTGTTAGAGTTTATGCCGAAGCCGATACTCAGGCAAATGCTGATGCTCTGGGCTCTGAAGTAGCGTTGGCAGTTTATGAACTTGCCGGCGGTGTTGGTCCAAAACCAAATATGTGATTGATAGTTTAAGATAATCAAAACGAATAGCTTTAAATAGTTTAAATTGCGGCGTTTATATATAGATGTGCCTTCAGTATTACTGATTTTCTGTGCTTAAAACGAAATACAATACTCAAGAAGGTACTTTCGAGATATGAAATGCCGAAATTAATTGCACAATAAAATTGAAATTATGTTTATAAAACGTGAAAAATTGTTGTCATTTATGCATAATTAACAATGTATCGATATTCCAGATTATTATAAGTCAACAATACAATATATAATAACACAATTGTCTGCACATTTTCTGTCAATTACAACATTAATTTACAGTAGAATTAAATAACATGAATACAATGCATATAATAGTCTTGTCACAAGAGATTTCAAAGGTTGTCACTGGGAGATTGTTAAGGGTATTTGGTATTTTGTGCGAAAATAGTTCAGATCTATATTAAGATAACACAAGGTTTTATAAAATCCATCTGTAAACAATTAAAAAGGAGGTAATTGAGACTAATAGGACGGAAACGTTTACTTGAATACGTTCAGATGAAGCTCTACAGTCAACCAGGGCTCTGGCTTTTAAAAATGTTTTCCCGAGATATTCTCGATAGTTTCTTTTTTCGGGTGGAATTACTTGAAGTTGCTGTGCAGCGTCTTGGAATATTAAATCACTGAATGGCGGTGGTGAGTAGAACATGGCAAAACTAAAAGTAAATACAGGAATCAAGAAAAACAAGTTAGAGTTGCAATTGCAAGTTTCAACCAAATAAAATTTTTCGCCCTATTTTCATAAACGCACCTGAAATCATCTTCGTCCTTTCTCCCATAGAATTGTTGAGCATAAAGAAAAAGGTTAATAATAGATTTAGTCTTAATTTCGTCGTCTCCACTTCCACCTCGAACAACAATAGCGTTAGCTTTAACCTTTCCCAAATTACATCTTTCGTACTGAGTAACAGGGGCACGAGTACCTAAAGAAAATTTTAATAATATTTATTAATCAACATATGCAATATTTTAACGTTTTCAAGGTGCGATAAATATTTCATTACCATCTCTGCACAGTAATTCATAATCTCCAGATAATGTATTTCGAGCCCAAGTTTCTCTTCTTTTACCATCAGTGATTTCGCTGACCGTTGTATGTTTAACAAATGCTACTTGTCCACCCCCTTCTACAAGACATCTAAAAGCTCCTAAAAAAAAAATACAATCAGGGATTTCCGTTGATGCATATACACATATGCTACCAGTTTTTTTTCCTAAGTTGATTAAGTTAGTTATGGGAATGGTAACATACCGGTATATCCGTAAAAGTCTTCAGCTGCATCCCGACTGCAGTACGAGTAACTAGATCCACGGCAAAGATCGCAAAGATTACTGTGTTGACTGCCAAATGTATATTCCTTACTCAATGCTCCTGGGACACAGGACTTTGTGAAATATTGTGACGCTGCGGTAACGGAATCACAACCGTAATTCCGCATTCTTCCACTGGATATCAAATATGCCATGGGTATGATCCATCCAGCACCATGTCCGATACCCGAATGACACGAATACTTTCCTACAAAAATCAATCATATTATTACTTTTATAATACGTAGTGCGGTAATAAGCACGGACAATAATGTTAAATTGTTAAATACGAAATCTCTCAATTCTATACCTTTTAAGTACGTGAGTTCAGTATCCGCATCACCTTGATATGCGACAGCGACAGCATAATATTCTGGTTCCCCTAACTTTGTGTTTTTTGTATTGTATATTTCAGCCATCACAGGAATAAGGTTGTAATGATACCCTGCCGTATGAACGTCGCCAGCATCTAAAACGGCAGTATCTGCGTCACTACAAGATTATTCACCAGGTTAATAAATTGATGTCATACATTTGCAAATAGATTTTTAAATAAATATATAGCCATAAAATCGTACCCATTACTAATTGCTTGCATGCAATGGATGTGGCTATGGGCTTTAAAACAACTCATTTCCGGTTTCAGTAATTGGGCGTTTAAAGCCGTCTAAATTTATATAAATATCAGGTCAGTTTTAAATATACATGATTCACAATGGTTAGTTAATATTTTAACAAAAAAAACAATTTGGTTTAAACTCACCCTCATTTTGACGCATTTATTCATCTCTGGTTCGGACGTAACACACAATGTCATTCTTCCAACAGGACAGGATCGAATGTCTAAAATTGCTTTCATGTGCTCGTCAAGGTATTTTGTGTACGTTTGATTTTGTTCCGGTATGGCACGAAGTGAAACGGTTGCGTCCTTAAATTAAAAAAAAAATAATATAAGCTTGGCATCTGCAATAACACAACACTTGCTCATGTCCAGTATGAAAATAGTAATTACTAACACAAAGTCCATTTATACCTGGAAAAGGAGATTACTTCGGTTCCCATATCGGGGTACGGATTCAAAAAACTTAAAACCCTGATTATAGTTTTGAGCAGTAGCGTCATTTTCCCCAAACTGTTTCACAAGGTTTTGAATAAATCTCTGGTATCGTAGACGTAATCGATGCAATTTTGCAGATGAAGTAACCAGTGCATGAGGCGGAAGGTTTCCCCAATTGCAGAATCTCCAGTCATCGATATCACGTCGGGTTCCGTCACCGCATAAAAGTTCGTATGTTTCTTTAAATTCACTATAGCTCCGTGGTCCACGACGTTCATTTTCAATTACAGAAGCAGTGTTTGGACCCTCATCCTGGACGGCATTTAAAGGTCCAAACCTAAACGAGGAGTTGCTACGAGGAGTATTTTGTTGATTATCTCCAAATGGAAATCCAAAAGACCTCTCTGTCGTTGAGGTTGTTTGTGGACGATTTCCCAAGAAGAAAGGATATTCAGATGATGTTGGAAAACGGGAAGAGGAATCGTCGGAAACACCAGAAGTTCGATAATAATTAAGAGAATTAAAATATTCTTTAATGGCAGAGTGTTTAAGAAATGCGATTTCCCCTCTGTCCATAAGACATTGTAGTGCGCCTTCATATCCGGAGTAAGGATCATTGCTTGTACATCTTACACCTGGTAAATCACTGCCACATATTTCACAAAGTTTGTGAGAATTGTCACCCAAAGGATTATACTTATCGGACAAGGAATTTACAGCACAACTTTGGCCAAAGTATTCCAAAGCGTTCTTTACATGGTTATTGCAATCAGCAATTTCCATCCCGCCGTCTTTCATAAGCTGCAAATATAATCATTTAAACCCCGATGTAATTTATGTAAAATCATGACGCAGCAACAAATGACACATGTTGTTAAATTATAATAATTAAAAAATACCTTGTCGATTGGAATAACCCAACCAGCCAAGGTCCCGACACCCCCAAAACAAGCTCGTTTTCCTCGTACATCTTTCAAAGTCTGAATGTTTGAGAACTTTTTAACTACAGCTACGCCATATAGTCTCGATTCAGCCCCCGTACCACCCAAACTACCATATCGTTCTTCCATAATTGGCACTAAACTGTGGTAGCGCCCGGCCACAAAAACTTCTCCAGGGTCCAGCGAAGTTAAGTCGGCCACGTTGTTATCAAGTAAAATCATACATTCGTCTTTGTTGTAAGCCTGTGAAATTTATAATTCATATCTCATCATTCAGTTTCTATATGAAAATATGATATAGGCTCCGACTTCAAGCCAAGCCAAAAAATTCTTACCATAGTACAATTCAATAGAAACATGTCAGCTCTCTGCCCGTACTCATCAAAAATCACGGATGTTTTCATAGCTTCAGATAACGCTTCGCATTTCTTTTGCTCCTCAGGATTGACGGTACACCAAACCATGGTATTTTCATCTCTTTCAGTAGTAAGTATAGCTTGTCCATTTGTTGTCACTCCTATTGAAAGAAAGATTTCAGAAAATTTGAGGACCAACACTTAAATGACATTGACAAATAGATAATGATTGATTACTTAAATACCATGACTTACCATATATCAGGACACCTAAAATTATCAACATCTTGTATGGAGTCCCCATGATTACCGGGCAAATGATCCCACTTAAATGCAATGCTGTAAATTAACTCGGCTAACTATCACATGGATGGTATATGTATATCAACAAAGTAACGCTGCAAATTCCGTTGACAGAAAGAATGGTAACCCGAGATATTCTAAGGGACTATTATTGTCATTTTGTCAAGAAAAACTAAATATATCATGGATCTTAATGGCATGACAATGGAATGAGTCACCACACCCTATCAAAAATTAACAGAATAAAAAAATAACTTCCCAACCGAATTCCCTCGTCTTCTTAATTTAACTGTCTCTGATGTTGTTAAAAGCATAAAAATATCGGGTGGGGAAGTGGCAAACTGGAAGCCTCAACTGCTACACAGTCATGCAGTAAAGCAACCCTTTATAACTAACATTCTATTGTAGATTCTATGTTGCAGGTGCACCAGTTTATTCATATTACGTTATGTGATTTTTCATAACATGCCATCACCATGAATACATACAACAGGTACACCAAGCACACCTGCTCCCTCGGCAACTGAACAAACCTAAATCAACCCTTTACCGCTCCATTCAAACACAAACAGTAATTAAAAATCCTCTGATCATTATAACCACAAAAACATCAACTGAGAATAAATAGAGAACGATTGAGTTTTTATAAACAGAATCATTATCAATATCCGATAATACTTATAAATGTTCAATCATCCAACTTGATGCTTCATATGATTTAAAGAAAATGAGAAACTTTCTACGAGCATGAAGATTCATATTTAGTTTATTTGTAAAAACAAATATTATGCCATAACAAAAGTGAATAGCAGTATAAATTTTCATACCTACAAATCAGTTTAAAATATTGTATACGAACGGAGCAAGTTAGCATTATAAAACGTTTAGTTTTTCCCTCGTTTACTCTTCTGATACTCTCCTTCTTGGTTTGCCAAAGACGACATGATATCTTTCACCTTTCTCTTTCGCTCCGAATCCCTGCAAATAAAAAAAATCAGTTATGACTTGCGATTCAACTAGAAAATCTGAAAATGAACACATGAAGTTGCACCGATCGCAATTCACAATGAACAAATATATTCTATTATAACAGACATACTTTTCTAATTGCTCTCTCAATTGCTGCGTTGCTAAGAAAGATGTATCCTTTCTGATTTCCCGAACTGCACTCTTCATTTCCTGCTTCACTTTGTGGGCCAGCCGAGCCGTTTCTTGTTTTCCCTTTGGAGCCTTCTTCTTCCTCATGCCATCGAAACTATTAAATATAGGGTTACTGGTAAGACAAGAGAAAACAAACAATTGAAACCAAATGTGTTATCAAGCAGAAAATTAAATCTTACTCTTCCTCCACAAGAGGCTCGTATAATCTAAGTGGTTTGGGTTTGTCTGTCATGGGAATAGCGAATGTTTCTTTTTTCTCTTTTATTTTATCGATAACTTCTAGTGTTTGTTTTATTTTCTTTTTAATCAGTGGAGGCCAATTTGGCATCGTCTCTAATTCCAACAGAATCCTTTTAATAGGGGCAAAAATATCTTTGGACGAGGGGAGTGTTACGTAAACGCTCGTGAACTGTCCGGTTATTTCCATTGCTAAATGTAATACTCCTAATTTAAGTTCAGTTGTCGGTTGGTCACTTGTGTCAGTTCCTATAAGCTTCCAGACTTCCATTCCAATGGGGACAGTGCATGTTGAACTGTTCAAAAACAAAAATTAGATTGGTTCACTTGACTAAGAAAATACTAATTAAGTATAGTTGTATAAAAAAATAATTACTTGTCTTTGTTGTCATTTATGTGTAAAATCTTTTTCGCCTGTGCCATGGAAGGAATAATGAATCCAGCTGTTTTCAAAGAGTTTGGAACAAAACACTGTAGTATCGAAATGATCGCATTCACGACCTCGGGAGAGTACCTTCTTGATTTCACGCTTAGCTATCAATGAATACATGTATACTCATATGAAAATTTCAATAACTTTCCGCAACCCTACAATGTGGATTGAAAATTATCTAACTTACCCTCTGTACGATTTTTATGACGTAAAAAATCTTGAATAAACAGTGCATAGTTTTTACTTTGTACGAACTGAGTATTTCTGAAAGCACGACTTTCATTGGGGACATGACATAATGATTGAAATCCGTACTACAGAACAGAGACGACCAGATATCAAAATACAGGACCTGGATATACCATAAAACTTTATATCAGTAATTTATCACAAAATGCGGATTTAACTTAGCCGATTGGCATAACCAATAAAATGCATTACCTTGGACTCTGAGAGATTTGTAATAGGATAAAAATCGTCAAAAAGCTCTCCTTTTTGAACTTCATCCACACAACCCGTTGGATTTAGTAAAAGGAGAGTATGTAAATGCGGTAGTATGACTTCGAAAACATTTTTTCCCATTCTGTGTCGTTGGTGATCGGATTCAAAAACCTCCATTGTGTATCTGACCATGTAGTTAAAAAGTTGGGTGAGTCTGCTCCTGTCAGCAGCTGCGTTGTATTTAATCATCCTAGTTAGAATTACATTGAGTCCCATGGTAGTTTTTTTCGAATTAACTTTCTTGGATTTGTAATGACTTTTGTATTTTTTCAACATGATTTCAAATTCCATGTATTTCATTGGAATTTTAAGCACAAAAGGGATCTCAGAAAAATCTTCACTTTCTGGAGTCGCTGTGACTGTTTTATCAGTCTCCGTTTTTAATTTATCCCCTTTGTTGTTTTTCTTCTTTGCAACTGGCAATTCAGTGTCTACTTCAGAGTCGATGTCACTGTAAACGTCACTGGCTTCACTGCTGTTCTCTTCATTATCCAAATCGCTGTCTCCGTCGGAGTCGTCATGATCCTCGTCGTTTTCACTGTCCTCTACGTCGTTTTCATCATCCTCGTCATCATTTTCATCGTCTGCTTCGTCGTTGTTCATTTCGTCCAAGTAAAACCTTCAATTACAAAAAAAAAATCAGTTTTTAGTAAGTATAATGTCAAATCATCTTACTATGGCTATTCAATAACCCAATAACTAGCATAGGTACTTAATTTACGTTGACCTGTATACCTGGAAGTAGCAATCTCATTTGGTCTCACATTCCAGGTTATAAGCAACTAATAGCGAAATATAATGAATCTTTTTTATTATTGCTTTATTACCCATCATCTAGACCATCCGCACTACGATGTTTTATACTTCCATCCGTATCAGTCATTTGCATTCTACGAAGTCGATCACGTTCCAGTTGTTCCAATTTTGACTTCACCTCGTCCGCAATTTCGTCCTCTGTTTTTAATCTATCCGCCGCCCTACCTGTTTTCGCTTCAAGTTGAAGTTCTTTCACAAGTGTATCGTACTCTTCGCGGACAGCGGTGTCAGGAACAGATTCTTTCTTGTCACGGGCATTTTTATCTTTTGCCACTCCAAATAAAAGATCTCTGATATCTGGGTTCTTAAAATCTTCATCTAGTTTGCATACAAGTTCGTAGTTTTCATCGGCTTCCTTAGCCTTTTCATACTTTTTTTGTTTTGATGCCAAAATCAGCTCTTGAATAATTTGTTTGTGAGATTTTGGTTGACCGTCGTCATTAAAATCTTCGGCATTGTGCACTTCTTCTTCAGCCTTCTTGATTCGCATGAAACCACCGAAATTTGCATCGCTTACAAAATCAGCTATTTTTAAGAAATTAAAATTGGCATTAATTCTTAAATTTATATGTCGAAAATGTCAGTAGTGATAAATTTCACTACAAAGGCCTTTTTATGAATATACTACACTGTACTGCTTATGTTGTTTAAATAAATCTACAAAAGTATAAATCACACCATTTAGCCGTTCATCTTCGGAATCAGATGCGTCCCGGGGATCTTCGTAACGGTCAACATCGACAAGAGGTTCTCCACGATGTGTCAACAGATCCTCTGATTCTTGTAGGTTAAATATGGATTTCTACAAATTTAATTGCACATAGAAAAAATAAATTAACTTTTGAAACTTTCAAAGCGAAAAGTGATATTTATTTTTTAGACTACGGACTTAGTATGAATGATAAATTAAATTAGATCTATGGCACAAGGCAAAATCAGATATTTGAAATACGTAAAAACTAAAAAGCGTTAAAGTTCAGTTCCTTTCCAAGTCACAAGTCCAGTCCGACAAGAGACAATCGCAAAACGCACTGTTTATACGTTTATCGATTTGTGCTGACATTTTTTGACGAACTGGCTTTTTACATCAATGCAAAGGGCATTGGATCTTGTACCAATCACCAATGAAAAAGCCAACAACAAAAGTAATCTCCAAAAGTCGAACCATACCTGCTTGAATTGTCGAGCTTTTTCTGCCGCACTACGTTTAATAATCTTTTCTTCTTCTTCCATTCCTTTTCTCTTCTCCCCAATTCGGTTATCCAGAAGTATGCTCGACTTATTTCGGACTTTGTACTCTTGAAGTAAAGTCTTATTTCTCTAATAATGAGTGAACAGCACAAAATGTGAGATAGTTTCAAATTAATCAGATCATAGAACATATCAACAATCAATAGTCAATTGATATTCATAATATTTGATATCATGTATTACCTTTTCAATTGCTTTGCCTCTGGAAATACCCGGTACTCCTAACTCGTTTCTTCCACGACGCCCCAAGTTATCATGTTTTCTCTTGTTAACCCGCATCTCGAACGGATTGCTCACAGGGCCAGAGGTCACAGGAGCTACCGGCATTGGATTCCTCGGTTTCGCTGTTTTCTGCAATCTTTTCAATTTTGGTTTGCTTTTTGATTTTCCTCCGCCACCCCCCTTTTTAGCCTTCTTTCCCATGATGCAAGTAGGTTACGATGAATGAACTTCTGCTTCTGATTTAAAAATCTTCAAAATTTTAAAACAGAAAAGATCAAAGGAATTACAAATTATTTGTCAACAGCACAGTCATCAGTCAGTCAATTGAGCCAATCGATATGTGAATTAGGCAAGACGACCGAAAACAACGTGCGTTTCTCAAGTCCACACGAGAGCTTTGTGAAACCAATGCAGAACATTTAATGTTACCGCCGACATCTTCAGTCTCCTTTTACCCTTCTGCCTTCTACTTAATTAGTACTGAATTTTTTAAATCTAAAAAAAAGATGACGATTCTACTCTCTAGGACACGGCACGCACGGTATAGGTCATAGGCCTTAGGAATAGGACTTAGGACGTATGTTATCGAGAGTCTCGCGACAAGGACACGTTTAAAAAACCAGTAAACCGTCCAGTACCGATGATGTATGCAGAAGTACTAATTTTATACAAATTATGCGATTTGAATATGTTTTTTGAGAATGCACTTTTTACAAAAACTGTGCTTCCAAAATGTTAAAACACTTAAAAAATATCAAAAATCTCAAGTTGCCTCAACCAAAGATACTATAAAACTACATACGACAATGAAAGGTACTTGAACGTATTTACCTCTCCAACAACGTAAAGGACATGGTATTTTTAAATTGACCTTTTTGACCCCACACCCAGGTCAGGAGGTGACACTACCATCATAGTTAATGACAATCTATCCTTTCATACTACCAACGACGTATGACACACATTCCGGGTTACCGTATACAAATGTTTATCTTTTAACTTACCCACCTCGACCTTTAACACCAGACAATAAGACATCCGTCTATAACTGGAGGATTTCCAGAAATATCAGCTAAATCCGATAGCTGAGGATGGGGATGTAAGGCATGCAATCTTAATATTATAGGACATTATACATCGGCTATTAAATTTAATCCAGCTATGAAGGCTTAGTTTTGTATTGTTGTGAATTTCTAATGCAAATGAATGTCCAAATTTCAACCGAACGAATTACTGAACTTTAAATGTCAGAGACCATAGGCCTTTATTACATTTTACTGTCGAGTTTGCGAGCAGAGCCACATGTGAAACTGCTGATGTTGTAAACAAGTGAAAACCTTCTATGACAATAACAACAAATATAATTGTCATTTCAACAGAAATAAGAATACAATTCAAAGGATTAGGTTTCTGAGAATTAAAAGAATTTAAATGTGAGAAAATTTAGCATGTACATTAATCCAGGCAACCTGATTAAAGCATGCCAGAACATAATATTTCGTAAGATGACGGGTTCAGCAATCTCCTTTCATCGTGCCAATAAGTTCGTCAGTCTCTTTTAGTTCTTTGATGATATCCAAACCTCCAATGAACTTGCCCTTAACGTACAATTGTGGATAGGTCTGCCAGTTAGAGTACATCTTCAAACCCTGTCGGACATCGTCGTCAAGTAAGATATCGAAGGAGTCGTAAGGTATTCTAGAATAAACAAGAGTTAACGTTATAGTTATCTCGTTTCAATTCAAGTCTGTAAAATATAGAGCTGATATGAAAAGCATTTTAATACCCAGTTTCATTCAAGATTTGAACGATGGTTCGACTAAATCCACACTTTGGCTGTTCTGGAGTTCCCTTAATGAAGACCATAACTTCAGCTAAATTTGTAAGATCTTTCAATCGCTGCTCAAGTTTCGCCTTCTTTCCGTCCGGATACTCGACACCGGGAGCAGTCGTAACCGTAAGTGCGCTCGACAACACGTTATTAACAGCCTATACAATATAAACATTGAGATGTAAAATCTAAATTTGATAATAGCATAATATTCCACAAACAATGCATCACGAAAAATTACGTACGTGAAACTTTAGTTTAGCCGCAACTTCCCGAACTCGAACGCCAAGAACTCGATCCATCGCTTCCTTCTTACGAAAGAACAATACACTAGGCACACCAACTATTTTGTACTTATGGCAGATATCAGGGTGACTTTCTGCGATGATTTCAGCGAATCCAATGTGCTAAATGAAACAATACACATTAATTAAGTGTTGAAAAAACTTTATTTTAGTTACGAATCCTAACCGAACCGAAAGCTCAACCAAAAAATGAATTAAACAACCTACCTCGTGCTCAGCTTCATTAGCGAGCTCGACCAAAATATTATAAGTTGACGCGCAGTTCTGGGCCCAATCTTGCATAAAAACAACGACAGCAAGATGACCCTCGTGCAAACTATAAAATGAACAAAAACAGCCAATTCAAAATTCATTTCACATTTGCAATATACATCGCGTATTGTTACAGAAAAATCATTGCTTGCTTTGACTAAGAAAAAAACACTAGACTAGACTACAAACTAACCAATCCTGAACCCACAAAAACACGAATTTCGCATTCAACAATCAGATTCTTCATGACAATTAAGTACAAAGATTATACAACATCAAATAAATATCAAAAATCATTTAAAATTTTAAAATGTCATATATTATACAACGTAACGTTATTTTACATTATGCATTATGGATTAGAGACGAACAAGATCAAAGATTTAAGTCGAAATTACAAGTTTGAAATTATTATGGTATGTGGTGTGTATGAACGTATGAATGAAGTGAAAAGTTGCGAATTGCGAATTGACTTACGTGAGAAAGTTGTCCAAGTCGTCAAGGGATTTTACGGAGACGGGAGCACGAACCTTCTTATTATTTTCCTTCTCCTTCTCCACGATTTGCAGGTCGGCCATGTTTGCTGTTTAACCTCGAAACCTTCAACTTTCAACTTCAACCCTCACCTCACCCCTTCTTCAAGTTTCTCGCAAATTTGACGAAGTCTACGAACAAAGAATGAGAAAAGTGAGAAAAGTCGGTAAATGGATGAAATTCAAATTATGAATGGAATCAATGAGAGGATGATTAGCTAATCACCTCCAAGATAAGCACGAGATAGTAATATTTATAGTAAAAAAGAGTGAAAGCTGATAACCTGTTAAGTTAAGTGAAAAACCACTGCACTTACTCTTCTTGTAGCTCTGGTTGTCGGTGGGACTTGTGCTTCTGCTGCTGCTACCGCGTTGACTGGCTCCTGTGTCACCCTCACACGTTCACAGCAGACTGACTGAGAGAAGAAGAAGAGCACTCGCCACAACCACTGACTACACAATTTTCACTCTCTCACTACAATTCTTCACTCGAAATGAATGGAAAAGATGTGGAAAAGATCGGCAGGAGAAGAAATTCAAATCCCACACGACTCCTCCTTCCCAAGCATGCCAGTCTGCCTTCTCTGCCCAGATGGCACACAACGGACAAAACCAATCTCCAAACTTCTTCCTCTCACCAATTGCAATTTATGCATCTTGCATTGATTGGAAAGAAAGAAGCAACAAAAATCTCAAATCATGACTTCCATGGCCTCAATAATCTCATCTTCCCCACAATCCGAGAATATTTGCTTTTTTTGCCATATTTTTGCCATGTAAATAAATGCAAACTACCAGATTTTTATTGTTCTCTCATGATTTGAAAAGTCTGGTTGATAAATGATAACTACAATTAATTAGTTTTACAGACAATGCAGGATTAGATTATTGTCCTGTACAAAAGATGGGTTTTAAATTAAGTTGTATATTGTATATATGGTACTTTTTTATCCCATTACTGTTGATCTGCTGCATGCTGGTGGAAAAAACTCTCTGTTCTCGGTCTGAAAAAGCCTTTCGATTTGGAGTCCTGATTTGATGCTAATTAACGGAAATAATTGGATCTTAATTAAGTAAAGAAAATGATGAATTTTCACTCAAAAACATTCCTCATTTTTTAATTGCCCGATGTCTCAAATCCGAAAACCACATCAGGTTGCAAAGCTTTTTCTATCCGCCAAGTTTTCCGTGACGCTGCGCTGTGCGGCGTTACTTTGCACTGTTCGCTACTCATCAAATTGATCAATTCAAAGCGCAAAGATCGTCACTTATTTTTCTAAAATATAATTTTAAACGCTTGATTTTATTTTTACGGGGGGTGGGGGTTTAGTTCAATATGTATCTCTAACAGAGCAGAGCTCAGAAATAAAAAAAAAGTCTCAAGTTCCCAAGATGTTTTGCAAACTTGTGAATTTTGTCCTAAACTCCATTATCTCAGATATCATCTCATTCATAATTAAAATCGTAACGTTTTGGAAATTTGCAATGCCAAATATTCGATTCGGAATCGGAGATCTGTCTTAAATCAGTCCACATTTGAAAACATCATTCTAGGGGACAGGGATTATTACTTGCTGATAATGATGGGGCTTGCTTGGCTTCTTTCTTAGACCTCTCTCGTGGTAGTTTTATGACTATATGTCGATTTCAAAAGTTATTAATAAATAAGCTACCACATTAAACCACATCAACATAATAAGTAGTTTTAAAATTTAAATACCCATCTTCAATAGTACTTTGATAAAACTTGAAAATATTTTATTCTTGCTTTTTGACAATCATTTAAATTTATTTTTGTATTCTCGAAATGCCATGAAGCTGATGACGCAATATTCATAAGCAAGATTTACATTATTTTTGCCTAGTAGTTAATCGCTGAATAGTATAATTGTCCGGGCTTATTTCGTCTTCTTGGCTTTGTTCACCTTTGACGATGTGTCTAGCTCTGAACCAGATTTAAATAGCATGGCTCGGAAAACAACAAAAGCCAAGAGGCATATTGTTACAATCACCTGTAAAGAATTAAAAGAAAGTATATGTAAATAACCCGTGGACTCATAATTATATCATTTAACTGTTGGATTATATAGATTTGAATATAAAACCTGGATATATTCAGCACGGTTCGGGAACGGAGTTCCACAGATTGTGTACCACTCCGAATATTGTTTTGGAGGTGTATTTTTTGGATTCAAACATTTGAAGTCAAAATACCCTTCGTCGTAGTCAGTGGCACATAGATATTTTCTGCGCTTTGAATTCTAAAACAGTCAAATAGATTTCACTTTAAACCTTTGTTATAAAGGATAGGGTACATCCAAATCAAAGGGATCCGTGATCCGAGCAACCCACAACATTAACGTGTTAAAACAATTAAAGCAATTCCCCAGTAATTTCCCTTTAAAAAATTAATTACCTCTCCGGTAATTAAAGTAAAGACAGTTGGGTGCTCAACAATCTGGTCGCAAGGGCCGATCTTCTCATGAAGACCAACCGCTACTTCATATTCTGGATCTCCAAATATTGCCATGCCAAGATAGACACTATAATGAAGTACGAGCCCAACCACGATTTCATTGATCCTCCAACCTGGTTTACCTAATAATCAGAAAGTAGAAAGCTGTAATATAATACCGTAAAGTTTGAAATAGAATATCCTTCCGTACTTTGGGAGATATAAGCTCCCATTTTGATGAGTTAAAAAAATTGATACCCACAAACAAGTGGAAATCTTCCTCCAAAAAAAAACACTAGCCCCAAAAAATTGAGAATCATTTCTTTAAAACCCTCCTACCTTAATTTTTGTAATCTTTAAAATGGAAGAAACGATTTTTCTGAATAACGCACAGATTTTCATGTACCATTGCCGAAAGCCAACGTCTTGGGTTGTACGTTAATTTTTAATACGGACTATTTATTGAGTCTTGAATAAAATGGCATACCTGTAGGTCTGGACCCAAGAGTAGGATTTCGATCGCTGGACCATGCAATGGCCAAAAATAAAACGACCAAAGTCATGACACAGTTTTCGGTATGAATTCCAAAATAGTCATGAAGGGGATGGTAGAGTGGAAGAAACTGGAGAACACCTCCAGGCATTCCGCACAACGCTGTGAGAACCGTGCAGAGGAGTTCTCTGGAAATCCTGCGATCGGAGACCCATCGATTCTCTGGGTCATTGTCACAAAGCTGTCGTCTCCAGAAATGAAACATGTAGGCAATCGTCGCAGCGAAAGTAGCGTGGAAATAATAAGACGTGAAAGGGACCCAGTAGTGCCGATCATAGATGTTAGGATCCGTGTCATGCCAGGTCCAATGCACAAATTTTACAGCCATAATATCGTAAGGGATGTCGATGAGAACGACGCTGAGTCCTACGGCTACGGCATTTGCTAGTTTCCCGAGACGAAGACGAGCAACGCATACGGAAGCAGTGTACAGGAACGTCGGATCTGTCAAAAACGGGATCAGTTGTAAATGGATTTCAGTTTTTAAATTCGTATAGATTCTCATCCATTTTCAGTATAATTTTTACAGTGAACTTATTCCTGTACATAAGCAAATGATGTGAAGAGGAAGGCGTCTCCCGAATAAAACGATCGTTGTCTGAGAATGCCAGAAGTTGTCAATTTGCGGTGACCAGAACGTCACGTTCTCGATAAACACTCCATGTAAAATCGTCGTTAGCCACAGCCAACGGAATCGCCCTCCAAGTCTTTGTGCTTAGAAAGAGAAATAATTAACAGGTGCATAATTAATATAAGTCATTCAAATTTCGTCAAGTACAAGTCCAAATGATCAAAAGGAACATTGACTTTTCATGCTATAGCCAGACAGAAAATCATGCAAGTTTGAAGTTTATCTGAATGAACAAAGTCAGGTGTAAACAGTTTGAAAATGAAGCAGGTGTTTGAGAGGAAAGATAATTTTTTTTCAAGTTTGATAAGCTATTAAATAATAGTTATGACTTTTACGCAGACAAGGTGTTGTGAGCTTTAGTCAAAATGTAAATTTATTCAAGTGAATTTCAAAAATTAAAATATTGTCCTTGTAATGTGGCAATACAAATTAAATTAAATCCGACCACTTTTCATAAAAGTTCCAACTTTTACAAGATTTACTTGGTAATTAAATATTTTACAAGCTTTATTAATTACTCCATTTTTTCATATGTCGTAAGACTTTTGATAGTGCATAAAGAGTTAAAGGCTGCTTAAATTTTTTTTTGACGCTATAAACTTGATTTTAAACCCGACTGAACGCTAGGAAACGTATATGACTACCATATAAACCGAAACCGTTTAGGAGCTTTAAAAATGCCTAGATTGCTTAAACATTTAGAAATTTTTGATTTTCTAACGGATAGAAATATAAATGCCATGAAACACTTACAATGTATGAAAGTTAGTACGGCAATTGTGATAAATGTCCACTCTGAGATCAGGTAAGTAGGCTGAGTTACCCAAAGTTCCCGAGGATCTCTGATCTTTATCAACCAGTCCAGAATCTAGTTTTTGAAACAAAATCATAACCTCATTTTTCGGTTGATAAAACTTAAACCCTAATAACAAAAGGATCTACTCAGGAAGGACTCATGAATTTCATAGATCAAGATCTAACAATAAGAAAAATACAAAAAATTGCCACTGTACCCCATTGAACTTGTAATCGGTGATTTCTTCACCAAATCCGGTGATATTCCTGTCCATATTACACAATCCTAATTCCTAATACACACAGGTATCAAAAACGGGTTTTACTCAAGCTGGATGAAATTCACTCAGACCGTAAGGTCCGTGTTACCAGTACGATGGGATGGTTTTTAACGTCTACCAGAACAGACAAGTTGAAGATCTGAATGTGAGGGATAAAATTTGGAGACTTCTGTCAAGCCCAGATAATAATTTATCATTTATCATTTGTTTATACATGACACAACTACAACTCATCACGGTACGTGCCTTGTTGGAACTTATAACTTGGTTTCATTCGTTCATTCATTCTTGTTTGATTGAATGTCAAAATGTCAAGTACAATAATATAACAGCTTCGAGCATTACTTGTTCAATTTATGTGCTGTTACTGGGCATACGCTGATTCTCTTACTAAGGTTTCTCATTACGTCTTGCATTACTGGCTCAACTTTCATCTCTGGTCGACATCATAATATTAAGAGGTTTTAATTTTCAATCTTCCGTTTCAAAAGCAATGGTATAAATTAACTTATATCCTTGATACTTTGAAAATGTATCATGAAGTTAAAATTTGTCTTGTTATAACTAAACTGAAAAGCACATAGAACTGAATGTGTTCTCTCATCTATCGTATTTGGGTTATACGTATACGAATGCTAATATTAAATGGGTTGGTTGGATGCAACAAAGGTAAAACTGGTAAAACATTTGTAAATTTCCTATTTATTTTTTCCTGAGGCTTTAATCTCAATCTTTGTTTATATTTATGGAAATAAATGCTCAAAATTACTATAATTTTAAATTATCAAGTACAATGTTTACAAACATTTTGTATTGTACATACAAAAAAAATTGAAGAAGAGTTTTACATTCCATTAATTCTCTCCACACAGGTATCGGTTTCGGCATAAGTATCTCATAATTCGGTGGTGCCTGGGACTAATTCGAAAGCTAATTCATTAATATCTGGATGAATTCGGAGGAACGCCTCCACGGCTTCGACCCCCACCAGGAAACCCTGGCTTTGAACGAGTGAATACCATAGTTTGGTCAGGGTTCCAAGTATCCGCAGAACCATATTGATACTGCTCAGGTTCAGAATGTTGATCCCTAAATCCATTCGTTTGAGATCGGGGTCCAGAGTTAAATCCATAATTTTGCGAGACTTGCTGTTGAGCTTGAGGAAAACTCTGGCTGGATGGAAGACGCGATTGACGAGAAGTTTCATACTGACCTCTAGAACTAGAATTAGCAAAAGGCACCGACGACGTGTCTTGAGGAGAAGGTTGTTGTTTCTGGAAACGAGGAGGTTGAGAATAGCCTTTGCGAGAATCCGTTTCAACAGGAGTTTGATTTTGCGATAGGGATGGGTAATTATTCCAATGATCCAACTGCCTTGAAGTGCCATAATCTTGGCGTCCATGATTGCCCGTATAGTCTGCTCCTGAGTTATCACGACTATATCGTTCCCGTCCTTGATCGCTTGTGTACTCTTGGTTTCCTCTATAATCTTGGCGACCGTTCCCACGGTTGTGGTCCGGCCTTCCCTGATCTCGGCTATAATCTTGCCGTCCTTGACCACGACTATAATCTTGGCGGCCATGATCCGGGTTATGATCGGTCCATCCCTGATCACGGCTATACTCACGCCTTTCATCAATTCGGCCAGATTCTTGCCGACCCGGTCCACGGCTGAAATCTTGCCTAGTCTGTCCACGACTGAAATCTTGTCTACCTTGTCCACCGCTGTAATCCTGCCCTCCTTGGTCACGGCTGTATTCTTGCCGTCCATGGTCGCGACTGTAGTCTTGCCGCTCCTGGTCACGGCTGCTTTCCTGCTTAGCTCCAGTTCTATCATAGCTTTTTGAAGCCTGATATCCATCTGTATCGGGTTTTCTTCGATCTGAACTAAAATCTGGCTGAGATCGCTCACTCCGGGAGTCAGAATAGCCTTTTCCACGTGCTCCCATATATTTTTGTGCAGCAGGGAAATTTGATCGAGACTCGAAATTATGGCTACTATCGGAGTCAGTTCGACTATACCCACCTCGTCGCAAACCATTGCCTTCATTTCCACGAGCGTATTGATTCGATCCTCTCCCTCTGTTACCCCTCCCACCTCTGCCTCGGCTACTGCGATCACGAAAATTCATATCCTCAAAATTATCAGCTAGATCATCCGCTTTTTTGTCGTTAGAGGAATCTGCAGTATTATCATCGCTTTTAATATGTTCAGCAATAAATCCGAAAAGAGATATATTCCTAGTGGGGCGTTGATATTCTTTAGGTATTGGTACATTATCTTCTTCTTCGTCATCTTTTGGGTTTCGTTTCTTTCTTTCCTTGCGTTCTTCAGTAACCGCGGGTTTATCCTCAGTAGGATACTCTCCATTTCTAGCCTACAGTTGGAATATTAATTAATAAACTACCTAGGTTGAAGCCATGTCTTATGATGGGTATTAACCATAATTGAAGCATTGAATGAAAATATACCTTAAGAAATTTCAAGGCCTTTTGAGGATGTTTGAACCTCTTTAAACCTTCAGTAGCCTCTTCGATTGAGAATCCTTCTTCCATAATGATTACGATATCTTTATCCAAGAGCTATAATATTCCAGAAAAGAAGGGTGATTTGTTTTAGAATTGCTGCTCAAATTTTTGAAAGTCTGTACTACACAAAACAAAAGGAAAAGCAGCTTACATGTTTATTTGGCTTCTGAAACTTTTGTTTGACACTTTTTTCCATTAGTTCAGAAATTGCTTCGTTCCGTTGAACATCGAATTGAGTTTGACTCCCATCACCGTCTTTAGCGGCATCTTTTTGTTCATTGACGATATCCATCGCCTATAGTATGTTCATACAAAAATAAAATTTATATATAACTGAAATAGCGTTACATGTAAGTGTTGAATAATGTTGAATTCTTTGAAAATATGAATATCTATAAGTAATCAATCAAGCAAATGCACTATTGTACATCAACCAATTGATACGAACGGTGATTGAGCGAAAAGTTAAAACAACTACTTATAGAATGTACCTTTGTCTTTCGAAGCGCAGATACATCCAACTTGGTTGACTTTTGTCCAAATGGTCGCCAAATTGGAGGCCCTTCTGATCCACCAACGTTACCAGTTGCTCCCCATTCTTGCTTTATATCCATTTTACGCTGGAAATTCCATTTTTCAATTAGCTTTGGAACATCTCCTCCTAGAAACTGATGGTTATTTCTAGTAAGCAGGAAAATCTGCCCGTTCACTGGTACCGTTTGAGTAATTTTAATCTTAGATCCAGGAGGAGTATTCATACTGAAATTGTCAGAATCCCATTATTTATTTCTTACAATTAATTTTATAATTAGTACTTAATTTGTTTCAGCATAGTTATGTATCTGATACATGTACCATAGCCTTGTGTAACTTACTTTATACGCTGAAGAGGTTCTATGACCAGAGAACATATTGTTATATCTCCATCAGTCAATACAAGTTTTAATATATGTTTATCCGCATCGTATTGCTGTTGACCGTCTTGTTTGGGCACCGATATGTTAGAAATCTGCTGTACTTGCAGAACACTGCCGGATGGAATTTCTCGATTTTTACCCAACGACTTCTTCAGGAAGTGATCCACCACGTCCAACGTGCATATGTCTTCCTATTTAAAATCAAAATCCAGGTTATGTTAGTTCTATTATTTAATTAAATTTAAAAAAAATCAAGTCTGAAGACGAAACAAATTCGTACATCTAGAAACGAAGACATTGTCGATCCTTTAATCTCTCAGTTTTGTAAATCCAGATTTCAATGAAAGAATTTGCAAGTATTCCGATTTGATATTCCGTTGTGCGTTGTGTAAGCTACATGCAATTTTGAATTTGCAATTGTTGTCTGCCTGATTGCTGATGGCTTTAAAATCAGAGAGAGCACAGTCAACACAATGCTGAAGGACAGCTCGCAGAGGAACTGGAGGAAGTGTCTATCCCTCCCTGTCACGATGTCACGAAACTGCTGAACATTAATATCATAAAATTGAAATTGAAGATCATGGATCATTCAAGATTGAAGATTTAAGACTCGAGTCACGAGTAGTCGAATATTGAATATGATACATACATGACACATGATTGATGATGTATGTCAGATGTATGATGTTGTGATTATGCATTACACATTACACATTATATGACAAACTCACAAACTACGGTACTTCATTTACTATTTACAAATTAGGAGGAGAACTTACAAAGAAGGCCTGATGACTAACGAATGACTTTTCACTGTCAACTGTTGAAGTGTTGAAAGTTGACCACCACCGTCGTCAACGATGACTTCTTTGTTTGTTGTTCTTAAACGTCAAACCTTGAAGGTGGAAGGGGGATGGAACGACGACGACCGTGATATGATTACTATTTTACTATTACTATGTACCATGAGACAACTAAAACTTTGCTTGTAGATTGTAGATTCAATATTCAATTGATGATCGTAGTTTGTAGTTTTGTAGCCCAACTTTGAACTTCAAAGGTGAAAATCTAAAGAACTCAATTCACAATTCTAGTCTTTTCTTCATTTTGCTCTGATACTGTCAACAGTTCAAATTTTACCCCGTATGTTTCCATGGTTGCACAATGCCCCAAGTTTATAGACAACACAAACCAATGCAAATTAATGAGAAACCGGTGTCATGTCAACGTAATGCCGACGGTTTCTCACAACAGCTTTGTTTTAAGATAATGCAGATATAGCGTTGAGATGAGATGTTACCACGATGAACAAAAATGATAATGAATTAGTCAATGAAAAACGAACAGTAACTTTTCATTGCAGTTTATTGAGGCCAAATAGTGGATTCAACTAACAATTCGGAGATATAGAATTAGATCACAAGAGAGCACCATTTTAAAATCAGTCGATCAGGTACAGGAGTATTTTCAGCTTTTTAAAAAAATATATTATGTCGTTGCTATTCTATTCAGTGCATATAAATTAATTAGATTAGTAAGTTGGCCCCTCTTCATCCATTCCGTCACCGTCCCCGTCCAGAAACTCCTCCCCGTTGTCGAAATAATTAGATAGATAATCCGTCCCCATGTCCAGTTCCTCGTCAGCCTCTTCTAGTTCATCCTGAAATCCAAAATCGTAATAAAATTAATTTCATTTTCATATGGTCATGTCATTCGGAATAGAATTCCTCAGAAGGTTGTTATTTAAAATTCTCATAGTTGGTGGATTCTCTTCAAAACAACATTTCACTTAAAAAGCGAGTTGTTTTCAGACAGAGCGTGTTTTTGAATCATCGATAAGCATTAATTACTCTAAATTGCTAACAAGTGAGGATTGGAATAATTGAAGTACATACCTCGTCTAGAAGCTCATTTGTGGGTGCAGGAGCTTCGGCTTGGTCTTCGTCAACAACGCGTCTTCTCTTCCTACCAGCCTCATCATCTTGAGGAAGCCGTCTCCTTATGGGGACCCATGGAACCACAATCTTCCGCTTGACGAGTTTTGCGGATGTGGAGTTCAACTCCTCAGGAAGCCTTAGAGCTGAGATACGGTGAACAATATCGGCATTGACGGTTAGTGGAGCTTTGTAGACATCAGTGTATCGATCAACGTTGAATCCACACTTAGGTCGACGGGGGGGTTTCACTCCGTAGTTGCTGTTATAATACTGAGACAACCTCTTATAGACCGGAACGCGGTCCTTGACTTGGAGATTCATAGGACTAGGTTTCGGTGCAGTTGGATACAGCGGAGGTACGGTTGGGGTCAAGACGTCCACTTGAGAAGGGGCACCGAATCCTCTTCCACCACCCGGCTTTTGATATCTATTCGCAATACTTACGGGAGCTGAAGCTGCTGCAGGTTGTCCTTTGGGGTTTCCACCTCTTCCGGCATTGCCGGGTTGACCTGCACCACGACCAGTCCCCTTTCCTCTTCCTGCTTTATCAGGTGGACCTCCTTTACTTGCTGGCCCTTTCCCGGCCTTTCCCCCTGCCGCTGGTTGACCTTTCGGCATTCTGGAGACTTAATCGGACCCGGCTGTGATTTCTGTCCTAATCGGCTTCGCAACCACAGCTGATGTGATCGCCTGTTCCGCTGAATCCGCTACAAATTGCTCAGGATCGAAGATCACCTTCAGTAGAAGTGAGCAGCTTGGACATGTAGCTACGTCTTCCCCGCCTTCAAGTTCCTCCTAAAAATATATTGGTAAGCAAAATAGTATGAGTAATCGTAATACAACTCACTGCAACTAGTACAGTTGAAAATGTTATTAGTTTATTATTGATTCTCATATATGAAGGTTCATCAAGATGTTACAGAGTGTAAACAGCCGATTTCATATGGGTTATCATCATCGAAATCTTAAGTTGCAAATCTCAGCACAATTCATTCTTTAAACAGTGAACAGCAAAATTTGCATATATCCAACAGCACGCCGTCATGTGTCATGCAAATGTAATTTTGCTGAATTTTTATTTAGTATTCAGTGTTAATTTAATTTAAAGACAAAAGAAAGAAGCTAGACACTAGATGCAAATCACAAACCGCCACAAATCACATCAATTTTAATTCAACATGCAACTGCAAAGTCAAAAAGTGCAAACTGATGCTGCATGCGGCGTGAATTTCATTCGTCGCTTTCGTAGTTCAGCTACATTCTATCATATTAAATTTATTTAAATTGAAAATAATGAATTATAAAAAAAATCGAGTTTTCAAACTGACGAACTCCAAACTCCAAACTCAGAACTAAAACTTCAATTTAGGAAAACTCACTTTTCAAATTTTAATTATGAATTACTGAAATATAATCCAGTAGTCATTCCAGTTATGAATCACAATCAAAAATAGCTTTGAATACTTTGAAATGTAAAATAGAAAACGGATGAGCACGAGGCCCTTCTTCAATCAAATCAAACTGAAATGTGAAATGCTGACCACGAGGTGCAGCATGGCCGCCGCCATACTGAATTCAACGTCTTTGCGTTCTTTCTACGAGGAATTGTGTACTGAAAAATTGCGGAAATCCACCCAAAATTACTAGCAAAATGATGGAAATGAACGTACCTTGGTGATTTGAAATCGGTCACCACATGGACAAGGATAAAAGTAGGTTTCTGAGTCTTCGTCCCACTCGAAGTCCTCGATTTCCACTTCGTCGTAATATGATGTCATCCCAACGAAGAGAGTGAGAGAGAACGAAAGAACAGAACCAACTCTGTGCAGCTTTCGTGGTGAAATGAATGGTGATTTGCATGGGACGAGTGGGAGTCGAGTGCAGCTTTCCCAGAGAGCCATGCATGCCTGCCTTCTCCAGACTTCAGCACACGGGGCGGGGCAACTTGAGCTCGGTGTATCTAAATCTATCTTCTGAGCAAAGCTTCCTAAACTTTCTACCACAGAGAGTCATGTGCCTCCTCCTCTCACCAATTTCATACGCCTTTAGTTAAAAACCTTCCATCACCGCGGTTTTTGAATACAAAGTTTTAGAGATTTTTTCATCATTTTGTGATGTAATCCTTGAATTGACACTCTAAAACTAATGTCCCTTCGCCCAGTTCGCCCTTCACCCTTGACTTCAGATATTTGTCGATTTCAGATTTTAAGACACTAAAGGCAGATTTTGGATTTAAAACAATTTTTTTAATTATCAACGTCAGTCAACTCAGCCTGTAAATCATGACTACTCCAAATGAGGTAAGTACAAACACAAAACAACTAAACAAAGTTAACAAAGAACAAGGCACCAATTCAAACATGTTTCAAACTTTGAAAACACAAACAAAGTACGCTTTGAGTACATGAAGTCCTAGAGTCGACGCGCAGTTCAACACTTCACATACATTCATTTCAATTTAAAATAAAACCCGTAACGAACTCCAACCAAACTCATACCTTTCGACCTGCGAATTTACGTGGTCCAAGGTCACAGTCAAAGGGTTAAATGTAATAAACATTTCTTTTCGCTAACTTTGAACTGAACTTCAAACTGACCAACTCAAAACTTGTGACCTGCAAATTGCAGTCTACAATACACAATAATTAATGTTGCAAAGCAAAAGTCAGATCACATCAAACCATATGACGCTGGTATAAATTCGGCCAAAAAATTTCCCGATGACCATTTTTCGATTTTTAGCATGTCCAATACATTGTGAACAGCAAAAAAAAAAAAAAAAGGTCCTCAAAATTTTTATTTCCCGATGGCCCAAAAAATTTCCCGGTAGCATTGCTACCACGCTACCACGGTTTTTCCACCAGCGCCATATGATTCTATAAATCATGTCCCAGCCAGTCCACAGTCCCACCCACAGTCAACAGTATGCAGTACACAGTAGAAAATAATTGCATAGACTAACATTATTCAGGATTGTTGGCTGTTGCTTAATTTTGAATTTTTGGCCGTGTGTATGTTGTCGACGTGGAGGCGATGAATTTCAAATATTCAATATTGTCACTGGTTTATATTCTAGGCTCCGGATCATCGTCGGAAATGGGATGTCGACGAGTTTGAAAAGATGGCAGCCAAACGGCTGGAAGATGAGGAAGAAGAAGACGACGAAGAAAAACCAAAAAAGCGTGAATTACTGAAGCAGCGTGATTATCGGGTGGACCTTGATTCTCGACTTGGGAAATCTATTGTCATCACAAAAAATACCCCAGCATCCCAAGCAGGGGGATACTACTGTAATGTTTGCGACTGTGTTGTTAAGGACTCGATCAATTTTCTGGATCACATCAATGGAAAAAAACGTACGATTGACGATATGCCTTTTTGTTTTTATAGCTTTGTTTGGATGGTAATCTTATGGTATTTTTATGTGTTATTTATTGTAGATCAACGGAATCTAGGAATGTCTATGAAAATTGAAAGGTCGACGTTAGATCAAGTAAAGCAGCGATTTGAAATGAATAAACAGAAAAGAACTGAACAGCAAAAGAAGTATGACCTGGAAAAACGGATTCAAGAGCTACAAGAGGAAGTAAGATTTTGTGACTGTTTTTTCTTATCCTGCATCAATACCCTCCGTCAAATAAATCTGTGCCCGTTTACTAACATTTTTAATATTTTATAAACAGGAGGAACGTTCAAAGGAGTATCGAAAAGATAAACGACTAGAGAGGAAAAGAAAGGCGGAAGAGTCTGCGGTTTCAAACGATACTGCGGACGGAGTTAATCCGGAAATGGCTGCTCTAATGGGCTTTGCTGGATTTGGGACTTCCAAAAAGTAAAATAATGTACGCAATTCCTGTTCTTACAATTAGTTTCAGAATAAATAGGTAATAATAATTTTGTATCGAATTTTCCTGTCATTTTCATTTTCGACTAATTGTAAAGTCGACAAATTGAAACTCCAATTTTATAAAAATTAAATCAAATGATACTATTCGTTGTGGTTCCGTTTTTTATTTTTGAATAATTCTGAAATCATATTAAAGAATAAGCGAATTTTGTCGCTACGGCCAGTTTATGAATTATGATTTTATGATTATGGCGATTATGCAGACATGTTCATAAGTGTATCTGTTTAAAACAATATATCTTGGTAATAATGAAATAAGACGGCATTATTCTTTAAACTCAATACAGTTTATTGTAATACATTAAAATACATCACATTGTAAGTTTATTGGCACCTACTGGTTGATCAAAAGTAACACACTGACGATCGTCGACATTACTGTGTGAATTAATATTATGCATGATTATTGATTTAACTCGGTTTCATTTTTCGACGTCAGATGAATCGGAAGTTAATTGGACGACAAGTATAAGAAATGTTCTATATGTTACTATTACAATCTAATAAAACTAATCCTGGTTTGTACATGAAACCGAATCAACAGCTTCATGTTGACTGGAAATACATAACACCTTAAATACTATTCCGTTTCTTATATCGATAAAATAAACTTTGTCGACTGTTTATATGTAGGTATATATAACTATATATGTAGTACATTGCGCGACAAGAAATATATATTTACAACAATTCATAAGACATTTTATATATTATAACTTAATTAATAGGAATCACTTTTCTTTGACTGGAGGCCGTGGTATTGGGATGATGCTCACGATTAGATTCTGACTATTACTCAATCATCGTTAAGATAAATCTACTGATCAAGCTTATTCATAAATCTCAGCAATCATGGAAGCTGGTAGTGGTTGATGAATTTCGTCGTCAAAAATATCTACAGAAGTCCCATCACAATGAGTCTCATTGATTTCGAACACTTCTGTGATCTCAACGTTATTGTCCTGGTTGTCCAAATAGTAGGAAGCCATTAAAGCATCTTGATGGGATGTTTCTGATAGGAATCGCTCGAATGTGTCATGGTCATCTTCCCCGATGTCAACAATTGAAGCCCGTCGGCCGTCCATGTATTGAACTGCCTCACTGTAAAACCGAAATCGGGTTATTTCATTGCTTCTTTTATTCATAATTTAAATGCATAAACTTTCAATTCTACTGTTCGGGGGAACCCTCACCGATTGTCGATGTTTAATGTGAATCCGAAATTCATTTTATTTCGAATAGATTGCCTCCTTTGAATACAAACTTCCTCTGGGGCTTCAATATCTGTACAAGAAGTGAAGGTTTAGATAAATATTTAAAAGTTCACATTAGTATACCAATGTAAGCCTAGAAATAAACTTATAAACAAACGTTTCGTCCAAACTTACCGTCGTATTCGGTGATGGCTACTTGACACGTCAACTTGGCGGAGTATGAGGCAGGGGATAGACTTATGTTGGACAATGTGTGAGCAAGTAGTTGGAGAACAGCTTCACTCAAGACCTTCAAGTTGTAGGTGAGTTTAGGGGCAGTGTCTAATATCTTCAAAGCAGTCGCGTAAGCGATATCGGCAGGAAGAATACAGGGTAGTGACATCAGAGATAATAGCCTCACACTTTGATGTGAGAAGAGCCAATTTAGCAGGCCTTTGTTCCCAGATTCGATGGCGTCTTGCAAAATTGATACTACAGTTTCAGGTAGGCTATCAAGTAATGCGGCCTTTGTAAAATTTAAAAAAAAAAAAAAACCATGGATAGTTAGTTTAAGGACGTAAACAATGAAACTATACTTTGAAAATGAATATCCGGTTCCCTGGAGCGTACTTACTTGTTTTTGAACTTTACACTGATGACAGGATTCTTCAGACATGATTCTCTCATAATTCTTTGCAGCCATTTCATCCAATTCCTCACCGAGGCTCATTGAAGTGTCCATCGTCATGCAACTTACACAACCAATGAGGTCATTTCGAGCTAGGAACCTGAGGGTGTCATCGAATCCTTGTTGGCACATTTTGGACAATATTTCCGGCTTAGGAGGGAAGAGAGTACGGGAAAAGCGATACAAGTTTTGTCGGGACAATTCTATTGAAGTGTTTGCTAGATTGACCTGGAAATTTAGTAGATATTGATTAGATATTGACCTATCAGAGCGTTTTTAGAAGACCAAAGTTGAGGAATTGGATATGGGAATGGAGTCAGGATTAGGAGATAAGGACAGACAATTACGAATCCGTGAAAGAAAATTAGACAATTTAGGAAATTAACAAACTAAGCATGAACAAAGCGTTCTCAAAACGTAACACATGCGGATGCAAACCTGCATAAGATTGACAGTATTGTCTCGGGGACAGATATCAGATTCTCCACAGAATGGAGAGACGGTGATTGTATTCTCATCAAGAATTGGGAGGTTATCACTATAACAGCCATCCATGTATCGGACACCTTGAAACTTCGGTGGAAGCCATCCAGAAAATATTGGGATAAATCCAGAGCTTAAGATAGCCTGCATTAAATTAGAAGACCATGCGAATAAATAAGAGAGGTCAAATTCTACTAAAACATCAACCATTTACTTTGACGACGACTACGACTCAAACTCAAATACGAATCCGAGTTCATGCAGGGTTCAGAGATTTACGGAACAATTTCAGAGTGCATTTAGTGCATTACTAATTAATCAGGCTTTTTAAATTACAGCATGCAACACTAACTACAAATATTATAGACTAGTCAACAAATCTCAAACATCTCAACAAGCGTATCAAGCGTTATGAAACGGACAGACGAAGCTGACCAAACAAACCAACCGAAAGACAAGCAAAGAAAGAGATTCAGAGCAGTTTCTAAAATCTCAGATCCAAAGGAGTTGACAAAAAAGGGTTCAAAAGGTCTCATTGTTTTGGTCTTCCAGTTTGAATGAGAAATGTTTCGTATGATCGGGCGGTGGTACAGAATATGTCCAACTAACATGAAATAGACGGGAAGTGTCATCCAGGGGACAAATGTCAGATTCTCCGCAGAAAGGGCTGACAGTCACAGTATTCTCATCAATGGCAGGCAAATTATTTGTAAATCCACCGTCCATATGTCGGAAGCCTCGGAACATCGGGGGTACGAATCCAGAGAAGAATGGGATGAATGCGGAACAGAGTATCGCCTTTTGGTAGGAAATTAGAAATTTATACAATTTGTACATGATGTGCTGATTAATTAAAGCGTGTTATTATGTGTCATCTCATTTTGTAAATGAAATTAGTTCTTGTGTGTTTTAGCTACCACAACCAAAAAAAATCAAACCAAACCAAATGATACGTATGAATTTTGATAATTGTGCACCAAATCCAAGAAAGCCGCATTGTTTTAGCCTTTTTACACATTAGTTATTAGTTTGTACAAATTCGGTGTTTCCAAACCTATACATGTGAAAAGTTATTTTATATTCACCATTGACAGGTATTCCGCTTTGATAATATTGGCATTTCTTCGTAAACTAAACTATCATGAATCTTACATTGAAATTTTGTTAGTTATGAAAGCCAAAGTTAGTCTGCAAGTGGATTTTTGGTGAAATTTGCTAATTTGTATTTGCTCTAGTCATTTGCTGTTTTGAACAACGATTATTGTTAAACCATTAGTTTTACACGATAACGAACAACATAAATAACGTCGGACTGAACTGAATTGAAAGGCTGATAAACGTAATGTTATTTGTCATAGATATAATTGGATGTATAAAGTTCGAATACTTGATGATGTCAAAACTCAAAGTCAGCATAATTAATGCATGCAGAAGGGGACATGTGCGAGTTAATGAAATGTTGTCCCGTGTAAAACGAATGGTTCACAAATGGAGAAAGCATGTAGATATAATTCGTGTCTAATCTAATCTCTGAACGTTCATGAACGCTGATTCTACAGTTTTATATGAAGTATGAGTCGACCTTTGGCATAATGCATTTTATTCTCTCCTTGAACCTTAAAATCGGTATCATACCTGAATGAGTTCTTCTCTTGAGTTGTAATGGGTAACGATTACATTTTGCCGATCGTAAACTCTGGTCAAGGAAATGTGCAGCTTCCCACTGACTCTCAAATGTGCATCTTCTGGAAGAATCTGAAAAATAATTAAAACGGAAATCAATTTTGATTCAAACTTCCTTAATTTGCAACGAGCATAAATAATAAAACGGTATTTAAAGGTTCTTCAACATCCGAAATTTTATTTTTAGTATAATGGCCATAGGAAAAAGCTATGAATTGGAATTTGCTATTCTTCATTCTTCATTAAAACTGTCCACAATTAACAAATCGTAAAATAGATTGTTGATCTTATAATTCATATAAATGTCAATGTATTGGGACAGAAGAAACTAAATCATTACAGTATCACGAATATACGAAATCTTAATTTCGGAGATGCGTAGGGTAAGAGTAGAACCAATAATCCCCTTGATTTAGCAGTGTATCGTCCTGTAGTTAAGTGATAGTTAACAACAGTTAATAAATAGGCCAAATTCGTATTTCTTTTGGCAAACCTTACAACATAATCAACGGAAGAAGTAGTAAAAGGAAAGAGGAGATGCACGTGGAAGAGAAATCATTTGTGTTTCGTCGAAGCCAACACATGCACATGGGGACAAGTTGACTGACCTCTTTCTATCTTACCAAACTAACTATGATATTATGTGAACATTTAAATGACTTTGTTCTTTTCTATCGTTTTTATAACTCTTAATTCTCACCTTTTCAAGTCCATCTCGGAGGATCCTCTGGATATTAAACGATGGGCTGAATGGTCCTAGCGTTTTCGATCTTGCCAATGTAGCGATTCTGAGTACGTCTTGAGTTATCTGGCCTATGAAAAGAACGGTGTTTAAAATTTAGCAACAGAATTTAAAACATCAATATGCTAAACAAAATCATACGAAAGTCAGTAATCCTGGAATTGGGAATTGGACTGTTTTTAACTAATACACGCCTGACAAAGCTATGCATTAGACTACTTTAATTGTCGAAATCTGCTGATTAATACAATTAATCGTACATCCATCATTCATACAACAACCTTTAAAAAAAAAAATTGCATGGCATCCAATGGTTGAATAGAGTAGATTGGATTGGAAATCGAAATGAGTTATGATTGTTATGAATCAAGAGGATTAGACGGAAGAAACGTGTGTATTAATGACCTCGTGACAGAAATGGTTCTCGATCGGAGGAATAAACGGAAACTTGTATTTATTTATAATCATTACTCATAACTAATCAGAGCGTCTATACTGTTGAATAAGAACAGACTCTGACATGTCTATCCTTGCGAAATAGTGTATTTACGAAGTAATTTATTTTTAGTATCCAAGGGGTTAGTAGGTGCTGTTATCCTGAGCTGGTGGAAACACCATCCAGGAAAGGGTTAGCCTATAGTATTCCTTATCAGTCTGAAGCAAATTTATTCTTAATGCGTAGTGAGCAGTTGCTGGCGATACGGTACTAACTAACTAACCAAAAGAGGCATCTAAATCTCAAGGCCTTCTTGACCCTAACTATTGAGAACAGAGGCAGACATTTTATCAGTGGCTGGGAATGAATGAAAGTCGACTCATTAAATTTCTAGTATATCCTAGACCAACATCATTTGCATATATACAATTCAAGAAATCAACATTCCATGTGTGTCTGTTGACATGAATCTTCATAGACGAGCATATTCCTTGTGGCAAGGACCACATGTGCACGTGCACGAGCGTAGGGACAGAAGTGGAATTCAAGAATTTAAAGGCAATCCCGATGGAAACGAAAGGGATTGGAGAGATCTGGAGGAGTGGATTGTTGACACCCCTATTTGCCCTTAGCTTTTTATTACGTCCTCTTAAAGCGGACAGGGACAATGAATGACAATGATACTGTTATTTATTAATACGAATTATTGTAACGTTGTAAGTAACCCAGCCAAGCTAACGAAAACTTCATTTGCAAACAGAATTAGTCACAAGATCCGATGTAAAAAACATATTCGTTTTTAATATCCTAAGATAGAATATAAATTTACTAAAATAAAGCTGCCAGGCACCAGCCTGCCTAACTGATGTTCCAATTAAATTCCAGACTGGGAAACTTGAGAAAACTCTAAATCAAACTATTAGTTTCTCAACAAATGTTCACGAATGGATTGTGAATGCTTTGGCAAGAGCGATATCATTTTCTACAAAAATAAATTGAATTTGTTATGAATTAGGCAATTCTATCATAAAGCAAGTAACAGTAACCCATGAAAATGAAGTTCCTATAAAACGTATTAACAATTGCGAAAAGAATTGATGGTTTTGCAAACTGCAATTTTTTTTCTGAATTCCATCAATTACTTCTTTAAGGAGAGAAGATAAGTGGGATTAAAGAAGTCACTACTGTCAGCCAAGCCCAGAAATACCAAACCTCTCCGTTTTAGAGGATCATTAATATAGTCAAGGAACGTTCAATATGACCACGTAGCCAAGGAAGCCACTGTCCTAGAAAAACATTTCCTTCAGATAACCCCTCTTATCAAATGTCATAAACAATTTATAATTCTTCAACATTCAATACAAATCAAGTTGCTTCTTTCTTTCGAGATTCAGTCAAAATAAAGAATTCACAAAATCATCTTTAGAGTATTTGAAAGAACGAAGAACTGACCGAAGGGAAATAATATAATAACATAAAAGAGTCCTTTTATAAAAATTTGCAAACCTCCACTCAGCAGTTGCAAAAAAACATTCCGTTCTTATCTGTTATACATGGAATGATAAAATAAAGCGTTTTTATTATTACTATTTCGTATTCAAGTCAATTCCTACGATTCAGAGGATTTTTATGAGAGGACAACTGAACAGAATAATTAAACGATATGGAATGACCACTACAATTTTAAAACTTAAAGTACAAAGAGACAAGGAGAGTCTAATCACAACTTGACAACAAAGAGATTACCTCTCGAGTTAGTTTGGAAAACCCTTAAAAATCAGTTGCAATTTGCGAGAACAGCCACATCGAAGGCGCATTTTTATGTCGTAGTTTACAAATATGGCTATTCATCATATAATTAATTTTAAAAAATACAATTGCAACTGTTGGAACTTGAAATATCCTTCCAGTTTTTGAAACCAGGAATAGGTTTTAAAAAACATTTTTAGAACTTCTTAGAATTTTGTTTTCAATCTTTGATAAAAAAAACGCAGCCACAACTAACATTGATTAATGAACTTGTGAGAATTTTGTAAAAATGAATGAATGAATGAAGTTGAGTCTTTAAATATTATTATATTGTTTAAGTTAACTATTTTAAACCCTACCAACCAATTATTAGTCATCGTTTATATTATCGAAATAATGTCGTATCCTGGAAAGTCACCATGAAACGTTTTTATACGAATTTCCGAATATTAATGGTTTTATAAAATAAAATGCATTTATTGTGGAGTCCATTTCTTTCAGAAGTTACAAATAATTCAAAACTCAAAGCCTAATGTTGTACATTACAGTAGTCCTTTGCAATCATTTATTAAAGCATGGTATTATGCATGTATTTGTATGATAAGTGAGGTGATGGAGTATGATGGTGACAGGAGGTGACAAATCGATAATTAACGACCATTATGCATAGTGACTCAATCAGGAGAACTAAATACACAATTAATTAGATCACTACTGACATCCCGTTTTCTATTTGGGAGGAGAGATGAAAATGTCTCAACTTACAATTAGAGCTAATTAATTCACATTTATCAAAAACGCTAATTACGCTTCGTTACAATTGCTAACTCTAACTCAATCTTGGACTAAATACATGGATATATTGTTTACTGATCTTTACAGTCATCTAACTGCATAAGAAAATAATTATATCAAAATAAAAGAAATGTAATAAATGTCAAATTAATACTTCGCTTGCTTCTAAAAAATGTGTACTATTTTAATTAGAGCTAAACGAGCAATTAAATTAGTTATCTAGTTTTCTAGTAAAAAGTTATATCTTGTCCAGCATGTTGAGTTAACAGGCCGACTAACCAAACGCGCATTTAAGCGATGTTTAACATCGTTGTCATGAACTTTAGTAAATTGTGATAAACTATAATACGTCAGACCTTTTTTGTTACCGAGTATAAAAAAAACATTATGAATACAGGAAAGAATGATATTAAAGATGACCTCATCCTTATATTTGTTCCAAAGAATGGAGGGGTTTCTCCAGGCGAACCTTAAATCTACCTATTTATTCGACTATTAGGGGTTCCCTTCAATATATGCCTTTTAACTTTCGAGCGAATATTTTTATTTTTAAATCCCTTATTTACATTTCTTAATTTCAAATCATACAATAACCAACCTCACCATTATAGACGATTTGCCACATTACAAATAAATGATACTTTACAATTTTAATTAGAGCCATTGCATTATATCTGGTCTTGAAAAATAAAGTAATTAGCAATTGTGTATAAAATAAACTTACTAAGATTGCAGTTATATCTTAGGTAATATTATTGCCTAAAAATGCTTAAAATACACAATACTGCTCAGATCCTTCTTATTTGCGAAAGACTGAAATCGTTCGGCCGAGGCTGAACCACCGCATACGTGGCCTTTGGCTTTCGCTAACGAAGTGAGCTAACTTATCATACAATTCGTAAACTAATGCGTTCAGGATTCATATGTCATAAGTTCGAAGTTTATTAAATCGAGAAATGCGAATTAAACCAATCCATTTTACATAGTTTTTGTGTTTGACGGTTTGACCAGGCTCTCTTTGAAAACTGATAACTTTGTTGCCATTTTCCAACAATCTTAACATTCTTAACCTCAGCACTGACGGAGCATGCAATGTGCTAGTAATTATTGTATGAATATGAATGCGAAACATATATTATTATTACGGCTTACGGAGTTCGGGTTAAGAGTCACCACTGGAGATAACGTGTGCAAAACCCGTGTGTGTATACGTGCTCTCCTTATCCATCCTAATTGAATCAATGGTATATAATTTATATTGCTTATTTTTATAATTCCAGACAGATATCCAATTATTTTCTATTATCTAAAGCTAACTCAACCTCCTACAGAGATCCTTCCTTCCAGAACCCTTAAAATCTTTTATCTATAAATCCCAATCGGAGTAAAAGAAATAAAAATGTAGTTGGTATTTTACACCCACATCTTCTGAAAATATAATATATTCAAATATAATGTATCTGCGTTTTGACTTTGCTTTTATTTTATTTTCAATCATGCCATATCGTGCCACGCAAGTGTTAAAATAGAATTCTGAAACTACGTTCCCAATGCAGACAACGGCAGCCAAAATGGATGCGAAATAGCATCTTAGAATTGCAAAAGCTTCAATAAATTAGTAGATAAATAATGATCCAAATTGACACCAAAACAAGGAAAAGGATTGCTTTGTGTTTCCTAATATTCTATAAATAACATAATCCCTTCTTTAATCTCTTAATCTCATCAATCTCTTAAGCAATCTACTATCTACGTGTTCCGCCAATATTTATTATTACCTAATGCTAAGGAAATGTTAAGTTCAGCAGATTAGATCCTCTTGCGCTCCTCTACATAATACTTCATTATCCAATGCTCAAATATTTATTGAAGGCAAAACATTCTACATTTGCTTGCAGTGCTCGATATCAAACCTTGGACCAAATACATGCATATGAACACTTGAATGTTCCTTAGTTATCAAAGCTATTGATTTAATTGCTTAATGGAAGAAAATACTGCATTCAGACAGCCAGACATTATAGACTCCTCTATATCTACAGAAGAGCTATCAAAAGCTGTTTTGATTATAAGCGCTCGCTAAGAATACGTTATGATACCAAACAAGATCCTTTCCTTGAACTCAGATGCATGGATTAAATATGAGCATAAGGGCTTGATTGATATAGAGAGTAAATTTGCAAAGGATATAACGTCTAGATTGCAAGACAATGATACAGAGATGTAATTCGCAATCAAGCAACCTAGTTTGCATTTAATATTTTACATCTCTCTGCAGTTTGTTTAAATACAGCTTCCTGTCGTGCAGGGATGACTTATTATAACAGAATGAAATCGAAATGGATCTGTATATTAGAATACACATGCATGGTACTGTCTTTGAAGTTCGATACCAGTCATTCCTCTGTGTGACGGTGTTTTGAAAACTTTGCAGTTTTGAACACGAGTGACAAATTTAAATAAATAATCCCTTTTGACTCCTGCCTGATAAGTCGTTTAGTTGACTTCAATGACTCAAAATTATTGTCCATAAATCGAGCAATATTTAGTGAATGCAATAATGTGACTATTCCCTCAGCAAGAGTAATTAAAATAAATCCTTCAGATTTATTGCAAGTCCTTAGTCCATATTCCTACTTTCATGTGGTCAGCAATAGTTGTCGATTAATGACATAATCAGTATGTTTCTCTAACATCTCCAGACAGTCTTTAGTTTAGTCCCTTCCAGTTGTAGTTATGAACATTTACCCAAATACACTTCCTTTAACACTGGCAACAATACATAGAGGAGACTATAATACAGCAGATAATAAATGAAAAATCTCCATGCTAGCCTCAACTTAAACTCGTTAAGCCTTTCGTATAGATAGTCATAAAAGTCGCGTAAGGGTATAATTTAAACTGTATTTAACAAAACTCAGTTATTATACGAGTATGACGGATTCCTATGTAGGAAGATAGGAACTCAGCCACATCGTACGATCATTCCAACCTGAACCAATGGGATGGGCTTGTAATGAGGTTTACTTTAACGACATTAGAATACCTGTCTCTAACTAAACTCAATGGAAAATGAAAAATGAAAAACGAAGTTCCATCCGACGATACCCCGATAGATGCACTTTCAAGAACGTACTAATAATATACATACTTCCCTGCTCTATCACACTGATGATGTGCTGTTAAAGATTAGAAACAGATGCAGCTAGGGAACCGACCGATTTCTAAACAGTAAAACGGACCATTCCTACATGTAATCATCTATAATCTCCACCAAAAACTCAAGGAAGAAGGGAATCTGGAAAATAGTAATGGAAGTACCTGAAAAAATTTAGTTCAAATCCATATTTCACATTAGCCATGCCCTTCCCGATCCTAATATCCCTTTTCTGTTCCCTTTGCCGAATCCACCAGAATCCGTGAAAAGTTTTGCCATCTCAATAACAATGATTTACAGACTTACTCCTTCAAGTCCATACGATACGAGGAAAAGGGACTGATATGATAAAGACCATATAAATAAGAAGGGCCACATACAGTTAATTTACTACAAAATATCCTGTCGGCCTCGGCACCATAATCCATAATAATACTACTAGCTAATAGGTAAATGACTAATCTTGAGTAAAATATCACTTTCCATAATAATATGACAGATAAAGTACCAATGAACTATAGATATCCCAAATGCCACGTTTTATTCGATTAGAGCACAAAAAATAATCTCTGATTGATAAAACTTTGCTGATCTCTCATGCATACTCTTGCTTAAACAACATATATACCATGATTCATATTCCCACCTATGCATGTAACCTTTTCCATTAATCATGCCTAAACTAACTTATTTTAAGACATGACTAATCCTCCCGAGAAAATAACTAAAATCCCAATTCCATGGACTAATAAAAATGTAAATTCCCGAAATAAAAAAAACTTACCTAAAGGTGCATCACAAAGTAGACAACAGGCAGCGATAGCTCCCGCAGATGCTCCGGAAGCGTTATTAACAACGAGGTGAGGTGCATATTTCTTTAGACAGGCAGCCACTCCCACATGGTAAATCCCGAGAAATCCACATCCAGCAAAGGACAAGTTAAACTTTGTCTTATTTGACATTTTATAGTCTGAGTAACAGTTAATATGTAGTTAGTTGTGTTTAAAACAAAAAACAGTTTTTAAAATTTTACGCGATTCTCAGTCACTTTTTTAAGTACTTTAAGGCACTTTGAAGTCTTTGTTTACTTATCCACAACAAGTGTGAATGTATGGAAACTAAGTTTGGAGTATTTTAATCTTTTTGTAATTGTAAGATTGTAACCCTTTCTGAGCATTGATTCAAACGTTAAAATATTTGATGAAGGAAGAGACAGTAGTACTTGTACGAGCGCAACTGAACAACTGGCAAACAAGGGCTTGGAAAGTTAGTGCAGAACTCGTATTCCTATTAATTCGAGTTCTTATCTGCAATGGAATTGTAACTGCTTGTAATAGGCTTAACTTTTCTGATTACTTGCACAAAAAAGCGTTTCTACTTCAACACTCCTTGCTCTCCTTTGTAGAGTATAATATCGTTTGTAGCCAAGTAATCTATCTACCTGTACGGCAATTTTGCAATTCCTCAAAATTATATTATTCGCGAAGATAGGCCCTCGGCTATAAAATGGTATTCTTCCCAATCTCTTGGTATCGTTTGTCCTTTCAAGATTGAAAGGCAAAGTATCTGTGGGCTGAATTAACGTCTTTCGTATATCTAAGACTTGTAGTAAAGTCAGGTAAGGAAACTACTACTGCAACGATATAGAGGGATTCGAGACGAACCAAGTCAAGATCTCAAAGAAAGGTTGTAAAGGTGAACTAGTCTGTAGCTCTTGTTGAGTTTGGGACCCAGGTCGGTAAATGGGAATCCCCTTCCTTTACGCAAAAGTTATTTAATTGGCTTCTCTAAAGAGGTTTACTTTGACGAAGGTTAGGTGGGAAGTGGATAGGACAAAATTCTGAGGCCAACTGATGGGAGGGAACGAGACTTGCTGGCAATTTATACTCAAAAACAGCAGTACTGACTAGCAACTATATTCGAGCTCCGTCGGTCGGGATCCTAATACCGCAGCGTAGACATGAAGCACTCTTGGGTCTTGGACTGTTGGATTGGTTCAAAAACGTGGTGTGTATCAGCTCAGAGTCAGTTGAGGTTCAGCACCGTCCGTATGATCATCTTCCTCTCCTTCACCCCTTCCATCGCCCTCATCATCCGCTCAGATAAAAAAATTACGTCCAAATAGCAGTGTGGTTTTACCACAAGCAAAAAAAATGGAATTACATGTGCCTTCGTCATCGTTTTTTGTATACGAATATTCCCCTCTCCTATCATCTCTTCGGGATGAAGATGCGAATGCTTTAAGCTTCTTGAAATAGGGGCTAATATCCTTTCCTTAAAGATGCGTTTGTTTTTGTGTTTTTCTTTAGATTTGAGTATGTTTCTGAGAATTTAATGAGTCAGCCGAGTAAGCTCACAATCAGTTCAAGAAAGTACTTCAAAACTCCAGTAGCGATTGACAACGTTTTTACACATCCAGTTGGGTTTGGGTGAGCAACAAGTAACAGAGTTATGGAAACAAATGAATGGATTTGTAATATTTGTATCTGGAATGACTTAATTTGCAAAGCCATAGGATAGGGGCCAGGGGGTAATGATTTTATTTACAAGTCTGCTTTAAATACGAACTTACTGTAGAGACGTTCGGTATAATTTGTAGATTTTGTGATAAAATACGATTTGGCATTGATTGATGATTGATGGAAATCCAGGGATGGATTTTATTTTTTCTTTGCATATCGTGAAATTCCAAAATTCTGATTTCGTGATGATGACTGACAGAAGGAAGAGAAATTAAGATAATTTAATCTCCGTAGAATATGAAGCTATACAAATCCCTTATCATGTTTATAGAGCAGAGTTGTCACCTTCCAGTCACCAGTTGACTTTGTGAATCGGTTGGTTTGACACTGTTTATTCCATAAATAACATCATCATAATAATATACGTCTTAAGATAAGTTATTGACAAACAGAGACTCCCTATATAATCCCTCATAAACACGCGAAGGAGGAGATTAATAACTTTATCAGTGGTATTTGCCTGATAAGCCATTTTAATACAAAAACTACGTTTATTTTTTTGAATTACATCATCTTTACGGGGTTATTTTCCCGAAGGTGACAATCAAAATGATCTCGTTGACACTCCTCTTTTTTAGTGTCAATTCTTCAACGAGATTCTTGGGGAAACAGTAAATGGGAACGACGATGAATGGGAGGAGGTACGACGTTGAGAAGAGTCTGGTACTTTCTAGACTTGAAATTCTAGATCGTCTCCAGTCACGAGGAAATGAAAAATAACAATACTGATTTCAAAGCTACTTGAAATTAAGGGATCCTACACAACCTCAAGCCTACACTTTAGATGAATGGTTGGGAATGCGATTCTAAATTTTGGGCAACGTTTCATAACTAACTTTTAGTAGGTATATTGTACATATTGAGAGAGAGAGTAAAACTTTTGAATAAAGCAAAGGTAAGAATTTGAGTCGGCATTTTAAGAACTTTGTACCTTTTTGAACAGCATCCCTTTTATTATTTGTTGTTGTGCCTTCTAGTCTTGACCCCAACTGGCCGTCTTCGAAGATGTATACGTTACATTCATTATACGTATTCGTTTGTAAAAAAAATAACTCCAACGGTTGATTTTTTTCCAATGATGAAGATATAGGCTCTGGGGTTTCCCTACCATATATTTATTATGATGATCTGGAAAATTTCGTGAGGTTGGTTTGTAGGCTGCTTTGAGATTGGTGACTTTAAGTAAACAAAGATACACGCCTCCAATATTCCAAGATTTCAAGGGGTACTGATTCACGTTGGTAAATGACCTGAAGCCCTTGAGAAATTGAATTGTTGTGTTTAAGATGACAAGGGTTTCTGCAGACTTTTATGATACATATACACTAGATTAAGCGCATGATGATATTTTTACGTACTTAAATTTATTTCAGCAGTTAATTATTATTACCTGTTTTTTCTTTTATTTTAATCTGAAAATTCCTGTGATAATAGTTTAAAAAAATATCATTTGATGTACTAACTAAATGAAAGACAATCATTTTAATCTGGAATTTATAAGTTTGAATCCAGAGCTATAATGAAAGCCTCAAAATAAATACGACCAATTTGCACATTTGTTCTTCATGGATCGACTTCACTTATTTATCCAATCTTCTAACGGTGTACTTTTTGAGTGAAAACTATCCCGTCTAATGAGCTTTGACGTAATTTTTTCATAATACATGGAATTTTAATATTCGTTGATGTGAGAAAAAGACGCCTGTGAACTTGTTTGTGAAATGCTACATTGTTGAGGATTTCATAAAGGATAAAAACTGTAAATAAATTTGATCATTTATTTGTCTACGTCAATCCGTGAGAATTTGCGTGTCTGTAAAAAGGTAAATCTTTATACACTGTGGATTTATAGTCATCGCATGTGTAAAAACTACTCTGTTGTTTTAAGACTCACTTCCAGGTTTGGCATTTCATGAAGTCATTTTAGTTATGGAAAGCTTTGCATTGTTAACCAAATTAGTTGTCTGCTGCTGAAAGTGCACCCGATTTTTTATAATTAATTAAATACCAATCTCATTGCACAATGTTATTGCCCGTTCAAGCCTCGTGACTCGTTGTTGTGTTTTATTTTCTCAGACATTCGAAGAATTGATTTATGTTAAGTACAAATTGACTTTAAACGCCAAAGCCAATAAAACCATCTTCAACTACATGTAGCCATCAGTTTTGGGTTGAAATAAAAAGTTGAAACTCATTTAAGGACATTTTTTAACCCGCAGGTGATATGATTTTTTTTAAAGATTTTGAAACCTGAAGTAAGAAATGTGATTTTTGAAATTTGAAATGCACTGCTGTTGTCTGTAAATTGAATATAATTCAAGAACTATTTATACTGCCAATTGAAATTTTTAGATTAGATTTTATTCCTGACATGTTCCCATTCATATTTTAACGACGAAGTAAAATTTAAAAAAATGCCTTAACCTGCTAAACTGAACTACAATAAAATCGGAAAAAAGTTGTATAGGCAAATTATATAACCATAAGTAATAAACAACGCAGAACTAAATCCTACTTCGAATCGATACGCAATGAGTTTTGTCAAAAATATCCGTTTATACAAAGACATTTTTTCAAAGAATTGTTTTCGCTCAAATCAGATGAGTTGTTTAAAGAGATAGTATGATTTGTCAGCATGTGTCGAGTGACGGTGTTACTGAAACTGATTTCGATCTTAATTACTTTGATTATAAACTGAATGGAGAATCACATCGAGGAAATGTACGTCAATGAGATTGCACCTCGAATCGTGGCCGCCTTGAATAGCATCTTGTGATGATAGTATTAAAATAACAAGATGTTGAAATTACGGAATATAATATGCTGATAACTTTTACATTTCTCTGGAGCGTAACGATTATCAAGATTCCTGCTGGAGATACCACAATGAATAGCTGATATTTATAAAATAAGGACTTATAAACTTGCAACCTCTACATAACCTAACCTAGCCAATTGATGAAAAGTAGTGTCCTGCTTTCTATTCCATAGCATTGCAAAATAGGATTAATTCTGAGGGAATGAATAATGCATAATACTTGCAAAAATTACATGCTGGATTAAAAACTTATAATAGTTGCCATTATATATGCATAATATATTATTGGTATTTAAAATTTAAAATCTACATCACAGACAGAGATAAAGTATTGGTGATTGGGGTTGAAAGTTAATCGTCTCCGCGTCAATGCCATGTCATGCGTTTGTAAAAGAGTGGCCGGGAAGTTAAGCTGGAGAGGAGACTGAATTAAAAGGGCACATACTTGACATGAAGTATAAATAAATAAAAATCATACGATGTTATGACAGCCACTTCAACAGTAACAAATTACAAGTTTTCGAATTTCGTCATCTTGGGCATTTTTCTCCGATCTGGAATCTACAGTCACTGACATATATAATATATCTGTATTTGTGCCAAATTGCCAACCCCCGTAATCGGACAGACGACGATTCATCGTCATAATGACTCTCTTCGTTTAATATGCTAATAAGTTAAAGATTATAAGGGTTATAAATTTTATAAACCCTTTTAATGTGACACGGGGCATTCCACTAGTTGGGTAACGTAAATAATTAAAAGGAAATATTATATAGAGATACATTATTAAAAGCAATATATTTATCTTGCGTGCTTGTATATATGTAGTACATGTACAAAAATGTCATCCGAAAAAAATGTAGAACGTACTGATATTATCACAGGACAGAAGTTAGTATGTGTTCGCAATTTCGTAATCATAGTATGATTATATATTAAATGATACAGGATAATGAGATGCAATAATTTCCAGGACAGGGATTGGACAAGATGAGAACACTCCCATGTCTGTGGAGCAATTATTTTGCACAGATTCGTCTGCCTTCAGTCTACTGCGTATTTAACCATATCTCAATCTCGATTGAATACCTGAACTTGTTGAATTCTGCCTGTTTGTGGACGTTAAACTTGTATGCTTTGTTTTATGAGTACATCATCAATATTAAAGGGTTGAAATTGAAACTACAGCTCTTTTTTGGACAAAGAGTTTATACGGTTTATACATGCATGCTTACGGTTTTAAGGTGAGCAACTTATTAACACATTACTTGCGAAACACACACAGTTTTGTGACATTAAATTGCGCTGTTGCGTTGGATCTGGATCCGAGGTTGAATATTTGCCGTGATTACTTTCATTACACTTCAATGCAATGTAACTTACAGTCTGCCTTCAGGACATTCGGATCGTATGTTGTTTAATTTGCATGTATGGCTGAGCGATGGCCATGGATATTGGAGATCTTATGTATGGAATTTTGGATAATGTTTCCGAAATCAAGGTCAAAATATTTGTATGGAAAGAGTTAGATGCATGTATAAATGCTGTGCACAATTTACATTGACTGCAAATGTGATTGAATTGAAGATGAGATTCATACAGAATTTGAGATTCCAGGGATTTGGCGTTAAGATCTATTTGATTGATTAACAAGATTATGATAATATTACGGCCATGTCTCCGCTTTTGAGGGTCTGTCTAGTGTCTCCCATGTCTATATTATGGGTTGCACCATGAGGAAGTGGATTTTTAAAATGATTTTCTTTGTACCTTTCGTTCGTCAATAATGGACAATGGATTTATTTAAGACGTTCAACGTTACAAACTAGGTTCTAGCTACAGTTACCTATGACCCCTCATCTCCCCTACTCCAATCTAAAGTGAGCTGTAAGATTTACTTTGTCATGATCATCAGAACTCTAACTCATCAACTTAATTTAAAAAACATGAAAAACAAATTGCCAATCTTGTGAATGGTAACCTAATCTAATAAATTTGGTTAGATTTGTATGTTTTGAAGTGTGGTAATCAAAGTTTTTTAATGAGATCGCAAATATACATTCAGTTTGGAAAATATTTTTTTACAAACAATTTCAGATGGTGTTTCTAATTATTTATCCAATGACTCTTTCAAGTTCAAGGGTCTTTATTTTTTGACAAATTTTGATTACCTCACCACCACTACCTCTCTCGAACGTCTGAATGTATTTAGAAAATGCATACTTTAGAACCTAAATATTTAATAAAAATATTACTAACCAATTAAATAAAAATAAACTTAATATACTTAATTAAATAATAAACATACATAAACTTCCGTACCTTAAATTGTTAAGCCGAATATTGATTTTCGCAAATTCGTATTTTGAAAACACAGAAGTCATGTATTTTGGGTCCGTCATTGCTAGAAAATGTAGAAATGTATATGCAAATGAAGTTGTGTAAATGTGTGCCAATATAAGCTAAAAAATCATCCCAGGAAATCAGTTAAAACTCAGTCTATTATAATTGAAGATAATTAGTCCAGTATTCAATAAAAAATATAAAATCATGGCATAAACTTGTCAACTTATAAATTATTTTCTACACAGTACAATAGTACAAATACCCTTTATTGCCATCCTAATTCCTAATAAACCGTCAAGAACGCACATCAAAAAAGGGTGAAACCCCACGACACAAGACGTTGAATAACATTTAACGTCGATATCCGACATGTACGATAATATTGCATAAGAATCTCACATTTCCCCAACCATAGAGTGAATTTCTATACATCGTTTAAGAGCACTCGACAGTAGCTTTCTAACTATGTATTACATATGTGCAGTTGTAATTTCAAATAATGGTGACCTTTGACCGCACCCCCATGACCTTTGACCTACATGACCCACGAACGAACTCAACCTCCGCAGGGAGGTCATAAATGGTTTACCGAAAAAAGAATTTCAAAATTATCAACCGTTCTAGAGTTAGAGTGCGAACGGACGGACGGACGGACGGACAGACGGACAGACGGACAACGTGAACCCATTAAAGGGTTTCACCCTTTAATAATGCATAAGTAACTCAAAAGATTTTTTGTCGTTTGGAAAATCCCAATTCTGTTTGAAACTCACTTCATGAATGAATCCTTGAAGAGTTTAGGTTTTTCAAGTGGATAACATTAATCCCCCACATCTGTTTATTAAAGGGTGAAACCCTTTAATGTTTTTACTTTGTCTGTCTGTCTGTCTGTCTGTCCGTTCGCAGCATAACTCTCGAACGGTTGAATATTTTAAAATTCTTTTTTCGGGAAACCATTCATGACCTTCCAGCGGAGGCTGAGTTCGTTTGTGGACCGTGCAGGTCAAAGGTCAAGCGGGTACGGTCAAGGGTCACAGTTTTTTTAAATAGCAACCCTAGATGTGTACTGTATCGTTGGGATGGTTTGGTCTAGAGTTGTTGAACGAGGTATATAATTTTACTCTATGGTTGGGGGAATGTGAGAATCTTTAAGAAAACGACTCTCATGTGACGGGTATCGATGTTAAGTGTAATTTGACGTATTTTTCGTGTGGTTTCACCCTTTTATGATGTGCATTTGTAACGGTTTATTAAAGGGTGAAACCCTTTAATGTTTTTACTTTGTCTGTCTGTCCGTTCGCAGCATAACTCTCGAACGGTTGAATATTTTAAAAATTTTTTTTCAGGAAACCATTCATGACCTTCCAGCGGAGGCTGAGTTCGTTTGAGGACCGTGCAGGTCAAAGGTCAAGCGGGTACGGTCAAGGGTCACAGTTTTTTTTAAATAGCAACCCTAGATGTGTACTGTATCGTTGGGATGGTTGGGTCTAGTGTTGTTCAACGAGGTATATAATTTTACTGTATGGTTGGGGAAATGTGAGAATCTTTAAGAAAACGACTCTCATGTGACGGGTAACGATGTTAAGTGTAATTTGACGTATTTTTCGTGTGGTTTCACCCTTTTATGATGTGCGTTTGTAACGGTTTATTAAATTGTTAGCACACATATAGATGCACACTGCATGAATTGGCAAATCAAGTTCATGGCTGAGGCAGAAAAACAACCATAATTGTCTGTCCGTGACTTCTTAAAATTGTGAATCCGAAATAATATGGTTGATGGTCTTCTATACATATTTATAAAATAATACGTATTGGCAAACCCTATACATGTAAATGCAAGCATTAAATTGTAAATGTAAGGAACAACATATCTTCTTCTAGTAGACAGATCCGATCCGACTATCCGACCATGGGAGGTTCCCCAACCCCACTAAAAGGTCACCTTGCTTTATAAAATGTAATTAATATTTATATTCATTTGAGTCTGAATCTCAATGAATTTTGAGTTGTTTGGACAGAATGCATAATTATATTCACAACAGAGGGATAGTAGTCAGATTTAAAAAAAATATTGATAGTTCATTGATTGTTTTGAATGTCAATTTCACTACTTTTTTTTTTACTTTATATTGAACAAATTGTAAAATTGACGTTGTAATGTTGTAAATTCTATATTTTATCGCATTCGAATGTACCCGTTCGATTGAAAAACTTTATAACTAACTATACTGACGATAAACGAACTGATCGAGGAATGTCATGTGATTATAGTTAACATTCATTAAGTAAATAATCCAATTATGCTTTTTTTTAACAAAAAGTTGATAAATATTAATCAATATAAACAAGGAGAATTAAACACTGAAAAAGGTACATAGAATGACACAGATGATAAGGAATACAACCCACTTAGCCAATTAAAGTGGGTCTTACAATTACTATATATTAACGCAGAAATTATTTTGCCAAATGCTATTATTATGGTTAATGGAAAATGTACGGTTTGAAAATCATGCAAGACCAATACTTTATGTTTTTCTACGGTGTCATGGACCAAATCTCGTGTCGTGTCTATATGAATGAAAGAGCTCTGATTTTTTATGCAGATAATTTTGATTTTTAAAACTTTAAATTATGTTCGTCACTCTGGAAGTTTGGGATTTCCTAGTTGTATTTATAGTTTATTTTTCATTCAAATAAATATGTTCAATCAAGTTTGTTTAATTTACACTTACACCGAAATTGCGAGAATGAGAAGTAGGAAAAATCCAAGGTATATCTCTGTTCGTCTGTAACCAATTTACCAGTTCGCAACATTGTTGCATTATCCATTATCCAGAGGATCCAGGAAATTCCCATAGATTGGGGTTTGTAGCTTGAAATTAATGCTCCTTTACCATAAACCTGTAAAAAGATCCTTGATATCAAATTGATGTGCTAAATTAATGGTTGTTTTTGTTCATGGTAATCTGTTTCTTGTTCGGTTAGTAATAAAGTGTATTCATTGTATTATTCATCATTGTAGATACGAGTTTTAATGCATTAAAGTAGATTATGGCAAATGACAATATGGATTCAAAAAACCCATTTTAAACCAACCTAAAGATCATCAATTAGAATCATAGACGGGCAAAATGCCCCCAGCCCCCAGGGGGCAGCTGGAGGCAGCCTAGTCGAGCTGGGGGCACTTTTTGCCCCCAGCAAAATATAAAAAAATTATTCCAAGTGATTTTTTCAAATTTAAATGGTTAATATTACACTAAAGCTTAAAAAATTCAAATTAACGAGTTTTGATCCAAATTTTTCTTATAAATATTAAAATTGATTTGAGAATGTTAAAATGAGTCAACAGCTCGGTATAAGTTCGTGGATTAAAATAAAATGATCAGGAGTGGGTATTTAATTGAAAAAGAATATCCAATTTGCTAAATGTGATTTGAATGAATCCAAAAAGCGACACCAATTGTTCAAATTGACCCACTAAAAATAAAATAGGTCGAAAGTGGTAGTAATTGAAGAAGAATATATAAACTTACCCAAGGTGGTCAAATTGAGTCAAAAGTAACATAAATTACTCAAATTGACCCAGTAGAAATAAAATGGGTCGAAAGTAGTATTAATTGAACAGGAATATTTAAGCATACGCGAGATGGTCAATTTGAGTCAAAAGCAACATAAATTAGTCAAATTGACCCAGTAGAAATAAAATGGGTTGAAAGTGGTAATAATTGAACAGGAATAATTAAGCATACCCGAGATGGTCAATTTGAGTCAAAAGCAACATAAATTAGTCAAATTGACCCACTAGAAATAAAATAGATCGAAAGAGGTATTAATTGAAATGAATAATTAAAATTGACTCAAGGTGGTCAAATTGAGTCAAAAGTTACATAAATTAGTCAAATTGACCCACTAGAAATAAAATAGATCGAAAGTGGTATTAATTGAAATGAATAATTAAAATTGACCCAAGGTGGTCAAATGTAGTCAACTTAATCAACTCGAAACAAAATAGACCAAAGTGATGTAAATTGAGAAAAATATAATAAGTTGACCAAAGTAATTTAATGAAACTGGGAGTCATGTTAACTATAAAAATCGAAAAATTGACAGCCCTAATTGATGTTTGCAATGATAAAAAGTTATGAAAATTGACTTTTTCAAGTGCTCATAAAACAACGAATAATGTCCGTCTCTCCAAAAATGTTCTTGTTGTTTTTTATGTCAAAGTGTTGCTTTTCAGGAAATTGTACAGATTTAATATTTCCAAACAATCAAAGAAAATCAATATTTTTAAGCAAATCTGAGGGCTCAAAAAATTTTGTATCTCCAAAAAAATCAGATTTTTTTGAGAATTCGAACCTTTACCATTTATTGAAAAAAATCTTTTAAATAAAAAAAACTCGAAACATTTTGAAAATCGGACATAGTTGTAAAGTTGTTTTATTAGCATTTGAATATGTAATTTTTTATTATTTTTTAACATTAGGGCTGAAATTTTTTCGAGTTTTATAGTTTGTATGCTTTATAGTGTTATTTGTAACAAAAAAGTTTAAAGCAAATTCCGGAGTTTACTCTTAAACCTTGCCCTTGCTAGACATATAGATAGTTAAAAAAAATGTATAGCGTTAGAATCCGCTTTTTGGCAATTCAAACACATTTTGACCATTTTAACCACTTTTGAACATTGTCGAACATTATCGAAACTTTCGTTCAAATTATGACGCCCTGAGGCAAAAAAATCCAATAGGGTGTTTAAAACCATTTTCCACCAAGCTCTCAAATTAATTTGTACCACTGATTTAAACCCCTTTAGGTCAGATAAAACCAGGCCAGATAAACTCGAATCACTTTTTTCTTTTAGTTTGTTTTGCCCCCTGGTGGCAGCTGGGGGCTTGGGGGCACTTTTTGCCCCCAGCTGGGGGCTGGGGGCACTATCAAATGCCCGTCTAGAATGCATGAATATCACTCCCGATGATAAGAAAGCTTAAGCTTATGAATATTACGATTGCCAGATTCTCACCGTCAATTATTACTATTTTGATATTCGAAAACTGTCTGCGTCAGTTAATAGAAAACTAGGGAAATTTAATCTAGTTTAAATTGAGTGTAGGTGTGTTGAGACCTATGGTTGTCACTTGTCACATAATAATTCCTTTTCAGAGTGAAAGTACATAATGTGCTTACTAGTGTATACTCATTGATATCTATGATTATACCACAAGTATTCAAGTCAAGCATTTGGGTAACAAGATGCAAGATGAAGACTTCAGTTAAAATTATTTAGCAATTGATTGATACTTGTTCAGATGCTTGGTCTTGGAAGATGTAGCCATCAGCGTATGTCCGTATCAAAAGATTGGAGATTTTAATTTCTAAAAATGTACAATAAGTGAGTGAGAAAAATCATGACAGTATTTTAATGATGTTTTAAATGTTTTAACAATTTTAGCAATGTAATAATAGGGTACTTATTGTATAAATGTTACGAAAAATTCATCGTACTTATTTATCGATATACAGTGTTTGTTTGGGTGTGATTCTTGTCAAGTATTTTTTGAATATGCATGCATATATTTCGACATACATAATGTCGGTAGGATAAAAATTAGAAAATAAAGCATAAAAATAAATTATCCGGTATTTGTAATTTGTCTAATTACTTTTTTGAAAGTGCGAGTGAGATGAGATGAGGTTTCAGATAGACTCGGGGGATATTTTTCAATGCCAGATTAGATTTGAAACAGTATTTTTTATTTGTGGTAATAAATAAATTTAAAATACAGTTCGTAGAGAGTTCATTTCATCTAACTAAAACTAAATACTAATAAATTGGAAGAAACAAAAACAAAAACAAAATGTTTACCAGTCATCTTCTTGAGTAGTTGTTGTAGTTGTGATAGTTTCGGGCTGAGTGTCAATTTTGCTAAGTGTCATTTTCAGTATTTATCTGGTTAATTTCAGTATTAATTTCAGGTTAGGCGTCGAGAAGTTGATCGAGTTCATTCTCAATAGTATCTTGCTTAACTTGTTCAATTAGAATTGAGATGTTGAAAGAAGGCCAAGTGGAGCAGACCTTGTTCCTTGTTTTTGGGGCTTGTACCGTTGTACTTGCACTCGTGACGACCCGATCGGGTTTTTTATTTATAACGTTAGTAGAAGTAGTAGTAGTGGTGGTGGGGGTTGGGGGTAATGTGGAAGGGGTTGTAGTGGGCCCCCCGCCGGGGTTTTGAGAGATCGCTTCAAATCTGTAGCTGAGGGGGAGGGAAGACGAGCAGTGGGGGTGGTAGATTGAGAGTGAAGTTGATACTTCGTTGTAGGTCCAGAAAGGGGGGGTTGAAGTCTCTTTTGTTATAGTTGTAGTTTTGGGCAGAGGGGGTGAAGGGGGTAGTAAATGAGTTCGTTTTGGGGTTGATGAGGAGGGGCGGTCTTTTAGACGGTCACTTATTACTGAGCGGAGGTCGAAGGGGGGGTTCATTGTCATTTGTGGGGGAGGAGGGAAAAGGCGGTGGTCGAGGTCGTGGTAGAAGATACGCTTTATTGGGGAAGTCAAACGGGGTGGGGGTGGTGGTGCTTCTGGTTGCTTCACGGAGTATTCTAAAATAAATTATAGTGTGTTAAGACCCGATGGGGTCAGGTAGTCATTTAAAATGCAAAAAGACCCTATTGGGTCAGGTAGACAGGTATTTAAAAAAGGAGTGTAGTAACCTTGAGTGGTGGTGGTATTTTTGTTGGCTCCGCATCTGAAGCAGTCTTGTCTCCAATCGAAGTTGTTGCTTCCGCATCGGGTGTCGGGGCACGTCCACTCCGACATCGGCTTCTTTCCAACAACACTGCCACCACTGCCACTGTTTCCTGGAACTGATTAGATTAAGGGTTAGATTAATATTCTACATTATATAATGCTAAAGTTAGTTACCTGAATTAGGCCTCGTGTCTTTGTCGCTTCCGTTTGAGTGAGTTGATTTATTAGAGCATACGGAGGCAGTGTCATTCCCCCAATCGTCCATTCGAGACCGTTTCGCTATCGGTTCCATGTTGGGGTTGCCACTGCCCTGACTGCCCCAATCACGACTTCCTCCGAAACTGCCACCACTGCCACTGCCACTGCGTTGAGTTGGACTGGGTGCACTACCGTCCTCTAAAGATATATAGATTTTACAAGTATTACAAGTATATGCTTCAATTTGTCTGTATTTTAAACCTAAGTATTAAACTATTTAAAAGTAAGTACTTACCTGGCTTCTGCTTCTTGCATCTGTAGCACTCCCTCCTCCAAGAGAAGTTAGTTTTCCAGTCGCAGTCGAGGCACGCCCAATCACCCGAACGATCCCTGTCTTGCCCGCCCCCTCTGCCACCACCACCTCGGTCTCGACCACCACGACCACCTCCTCTCCCGCGGAAACCACCACCACTGCTTCTAAATGTAATACCCTTTATTAGCTTTATTCAATGGGGATATGTAATTGATAAAAATGTCTTACCCACTGCCTCCGCCCCAGTCGTCCCCAGCATTGGAAGTAGAAGCGCCCCAGTCATTCCCTCCTGAAGAGGATTTTGTACCCGAGGGGGCACCCCAGTCATCACTTGCAGATCCTGATCCTTTTGGTGAACCCCAATCGTCCCCACCCGGTGTGGATTTTGCTGGAGCGGATGTACACCAATCATCACCACCCCCTGCGGGTTTTGGTGTTGGTATTGGTATGGCAGGTGCACCCCAATCGTCTGCTTTCGTGTCAGTACTGCCCCACTCATCTGTTGCTTTCGGTTTTGGTGTAGGAATTGATGAAGCTGAAGCAGTGGGGGCAGCCCAGTCGTCGCCACCACTTGCAGATCCTGATGCTTTTGGTGCGGCCCAATCGTCACCTGTAGATTTAACAGGAGCGGCTGCAGATGCACCCCAATCGTCACCCCCTGCGGGTTTTAGTTTTGGTATGGCTGTTGCGCCCCAATCGTCCCCACCCGATGATTTTGACGCAGGAGCGGCGGCGCCCCAATCTTCTGCTTGGTTTGCGTTATTGTTGCTTGAAGGTGCGCCCCAAATGTCTGAAGAGGATGTTATGCCCCTTCCGCGGCCGCCCCTGTTACTTTCGAATCCACCACGGGGGGTTCTGTCGCCGTACCCGCGTCCTCGACCACCACTGCCACCGCCTCGCCAGCTACAATCGCCACCTCTGCCTCTTCCTCTGTTGATAAATTGTGTTCAAAGCTATTAATTTTTGCAATTAATATTTTTTGGAACAATATAAAGGCTTGAAATGGTACCTCCTGTCACTATTTCCGAAATCCTGACCCGCACCGGTCCTTCCTCCAGCATTCCAGTCCGTTGCACCACCCCCACTGCAACCCCCACCACTGCCTGTGTTTGTGTTTCTGGTTGAACTCTGGCTGAAGTCATCCGCATCGTCCCAGTCATCTTCCTTAGCTGCGCTTTTATTCTTTAGTTCGACCACCCTCTCCTCCTTAATGATAGTGCTGCTAACAAGTGGCTCGCCCCATTTGTCCATCATCATCTTGTCGTTTTTATTCTCATTTTTCTCATTTTTATCCTCCTGCTTAACAATCTTGTCCTCGTCCCACTTTTCTCCCTTCCTCTCCGTCACTTTTTTAGGAATCCTGTTTTCTCGAGTTTTCTCGAGTTTCGTTTTATTGAGTAGATTCCAGTCGACTCGTTGCAGTTTTGTCGCTTGAATCATCTCTTGAGTTTTTTGGAGATATCGAGGTCGGTTCGAGTTTATGCGTGGGTCTAGTGGCGCGGCTAACTCTACAACGTCGCGAGTTAGCACTTGTTCAAGCATTGAGCACTTTGTTTCCGGCGTTAATTGTTTTAGCGATTTTGAGATTTCTAAACTCGATTTTTCTTTTTTTAACAGGTTTAGGAACATTTCCAGGGAGGGGTCGGCGGGGGCAGTGTCCTCAGAGGCAGGCGTTGGACTAGTAGTGGTGCTAGGCTCTGTTTCAGTGGGGCCTGTGCTTGTTGTTGGGAGGGGGAGGGGGGCAGGGGGGTCTAGAAATTGAGAGGCCTTTTTAGTATGATTAGATATAAATAAAAGAAGTAATGGGTAATAAAATCGATTAAGGATCTTACGTTCTGGCTCTTCTTCAGCTATTTTGAGAGGTTTCATCTTTTAAGTTCAAACACTGCACTGTTAAGCTCGCAGCGCAAAGTCAGCGTCAGCGTCGGCTCTGAAAAGTGGATAAAAAAAAGGATACTTATAAAATGAGGCAGCGTAGGCGGCCGGTGTCGGGGTGCATTAATCGAGAGCGTGTATTCTAACGTCGCCTTTACTTTTGTAGCTGCTGGTGCTCCTGCTGTAAAATTTCGATTTTTTTTTTATAGAGGCGGCGTTGGAAGGTTGAAACTTCTAACGAGACAAAGGAATACGCAAAATAAATGTGTCCAAAAATGAGAGTGTTGTACCTTGTGAAATTATGTAACTCAACTTTAGTGTTTTGAAAGGTCAGTCTTTCGTTGGTCAATGTTATAAAATAATGTGGAATTTGTTTGCGATATTTCCGACTCGCCACCTCCACTGCTACTGCCTGCAACACAGACTAGACTGTGCTTGTGCTGTGCCGACTCCACTCTACTCTCTGCTCTGCGTATGCGTATTCCAATGTGCAATGAAATACGAGACCAAACTGATTGTGAGACTTGTGCCGAGATAATTAAATTTAGGCTCTGCATTTTGCGTCTTTCAATTTATATAATTGGAATCATTGAGCAAATACATAGTTTTATGTTTATCTTTGTTGCATGACGATAAGCTATGCAACGATAAGTTAAAAGTTAAATACGGGATTGCTGTAGGCAAATTTTCTGAAATGCATGCATAGCACATAGTAGTATGCACCATGTCACATGTGTAGTATTGTAGTACATTAAAACATTGAGCACTTGGTGCATTAATTAGCCTTGCACCAGTTGCACCTTGTGCCCCGCCTGTGAGCCTGTGATGTGACCATTTTCTCCACACACATTATAATGTACACATTCAAAAATAAATGTGGAACTCGAAACTGTACTAATTCATAATTGATCATATCATATTGCATATCATATCATCCATGAGAACAAAGGATTGAATTTCAAATTTAAATATTGAATATGATTAATACGAGTTAAATAAATTGGTTTTATTATATTATTTTATACATCAATATCATATATATGTTCAATTTCAAATGCTTATGCTGTTTACTGTGTACTGCGGACGGAATGCGGAGTACAAAATGTAAAATGCAAAATCAGCGACAGATGAAAGAACAAAGTCTTGCTACAAAACAAAAATTTCAAACTTTGAGCTTAAAGCTCAAAGATTTTGGAGTGCATGTACTGTACAGGTTGCAGATCACAGGGTCAGCATTCAGGCAGCGTGCAAGAAAAATTGTCGTTGTTGTTGTTGAATGTGCAATCAATTCAATGGCATTTTAATATTAATAATAAATAAAATTAAAATTCAAACAAAGACAAAGGAAAGGCCATACTTTATTACGTTTCCTAAGCGGCGGGACGAGAGACACGGTCGGTGTGACCTGGTGGATGGAGTAGTGAGTGGATGCTGCTGGATCGCTTGAATGTGGAGTGGAGTCTGTCTAGAATCTGGAGTTGGAGTGAAGCACACTTTCCTCTGAATCTTGGTGCCGCGAGAAATGGTGACTGAAGTGGAAACTATCTGAATCCGACTGAATTTGGAATTGCTATTTTGTATTTGTTTCCAATTGCCGGTACATATCACATATACGGTTGTAGTGAGTATCCCAAACCTCAAAAGCCGCTGAGTGGTACGGTGGCCGTTGGTCTTATCACCGTACCAGTCGAAGGAAATTGAGGAAGGGAAACGAGAGAGACTCGGAAATGGCAAAACCCTGCTCGTATCTATTTAGTATCGCTCCTATTCGTATGCCACATCCATATCCCTTGCCCCAGCACACGAAACTATTCTTCCCCTACTCCTTCTGCCTTGGTGAGGAAAGACTACCCGACTACCGACTGACAGACTACCCACCCGACCAGCGCAGCGTCTGCTCACTGACAGACCACCCGACGACCGACAAAGGACAGACTACCCAACCGACTGACCCATCATATAATTATTAATTAAATTAGTTAATGAAATTATTGGTTGAAGTATAGTAAAGGGGACCGAAAACTTTGAAGAATTTTGAAAATAAAAAAATGTTCCAAATGCCACGAAACTTCTCACAAGTACTCCACGCGCGGAGACCCAACCGTTTAATCGTTCATTGAACGGAACGACTAAAAATTTGGCAGTAAAAAACAATTGAACGGAACGATAAATTTTTACAAAAATTTCGGTTGAACGCCCCGTTCAATTGTTCATTTAGAAATATTTTGGCTGGAGGAACAACGCCTCAAATCAACCAAATAACTGCAAAGTATATGAACTTAAATAAATTAAAATGACCCTTAAAAGTATTAATTATGAATTATATAAGTTTAAAGCTAAAAAATCACATGTTTTCAAAATTTTTAGTGGCATTTTTAGCATTTTAGCTCGTATCAGGGCTTAGTTACTCAGGTTCATTTCATTTTTGACTGCTCATGCAACATTGAGGTTGTCATTTACAGTCCGATTTAAAAGTGCAACAGTGATAAATAAACATTTTTTGAATTAAGTCCTATTTTTACGTTATTTAAAATTTAATGAGCACAGAGATCTCTAGAAAAATTGAAAAAATGGGAAACTAAAATATGACATTTTAATATTTTCTTGAAAAACAACTATAGATGAGATTTAGTCATATGATACGCTTATATATACATATATTTAAAAAAAATCTCAAAGCTTCGAACTTCGAAAAAACTTCGAAGCGTATTTTCAGTTTTAAAATTTATGCTTTATCAAAGTCCATATTTTTTTAAGAATCGTAGAATTCGTAATTAAATATTAAACTTTATTGTACATTTTATTAATTCACTGATTGAATTATGCTGTTTAAAATGAAATAAAATGATTACATGCCAATAATCATGACAATTTGGCATTCCGTTCTTTTTTCGTTCAATCAAAAAGAACGAATAATGAACGAAGTTTCGTTCCGTTCAATCGTTCAGAACGAATGAACGATTTTTTTTTATTTGAACGCAACGGAACGAAGAACAAAAAGTTATGCCCATCTCTGCTATATATGTTGTTGTTTTGGAAGGGGAGACCACCATTTGCTTTTGACATTTTTTTGGGGGGAAAGAAGGGATTAGCTAGTCATTTTTCAGCCTGGACTATCCTTAGCTAAGGTACTGTGTACTATTAGCTAGCATATATCACGAAAAATAGACAAAAATTTGAAACTTTGTGACCCCATAGGGTCCGAACCAATCGTCAGCCCCAAAAAATTTCAACGGATGGATTTGTATTCCTCATTAAATTCTGAATAAACTAGCAATTTTTCAGAAAAATCCATGAGCAGGGGCAAAAAGCGTAATGTTCCAAAAAATCGTTTCAATTAAAAACCTAAGAGGAGACGATGAGACTGGACTACTCATACAATATCAACTAATCTATGACCGAATCTCATTTGGCTAACAACAGTTACAACCGTATATGTACCGGCAATTGGAAACAAATACAAAATAGCAATTCCAAATTCAGTCGGATTCAGATAGTTTCCACTTCAGTCACCATTTCTCACGGCACCAAGATTCAGAGGAAAGTGTGCTTCACTCCAACTCCAGACTCTAGACAGACTCCACTCCACATTCAAGCGATCCAGCTATCCAGCATCCACTCACTACTCCGCGCTTAGGAAACGTAATAAAGTATGGCCTTTCCTTAGTCTTTGTTTGAATTTTAATTTTATTATTAATATTAAAATGCCATTGAATTGATTGCACATTCAACAACAATGAACAACAACGACAATTTTTCTTGCACGCTGCCTGAATGCTGACCCTGTGATCTGCAACCTGTACAGTACATGCACTCCAAAATCTTTGAGCTTTAAGCTTAAAGTTTGAAATTTTTGTTTTGTAGCAAGACTTTGTTCTTTCATCTGTCGCTGATTTTGCATTTTACATTTTGTACTCCGCATTCCGTCCGCAGTACACAGTAAACAGCATAAGCATTTGAAATTGAACATATATATGATGTATAAAATAATATAATAAAACCAATTTATTTAACTCGTATTAATCATATTCAATATTTAAATTTGAAATTCAATTCTTTGTTCTCATGGATGATAATGATATGATATGCAATATGATATGATCAATAGAGCAATTATGAATTAGTACAGTTTCGAGTTCCACATTTATTTTTGAATGTGTACATTATAATGTGTGTGGAGAAAATGGTCACATCACACATCACAGGCTCACAGGCGGGGCACAAGGGGCAAGGCTAATTAATTAATGCACCAAGTGCTCAATGTTTTAATGTACTACAATACTACACATGTGACATGGTGCATACTACTATGTGCTATGCATGCATTTCAGAAAATTTGCCTACAGCAATCCCGTATTTAACTTTTAACTTATCGTTGCATAGCTTATCGTCATGCAACAAAGATAAACATAAAACTATGTATTTGCTCAATGATTCCAATTATATAAATTGAAAGACGCAAAATGCAGAGCCTAAATTTAATTATCTCGGCAACTCGGCACAACAAGTCTCACAATCAGTTTGGTCTCGTATTTCATTGCACATTGGAATTTGTGAAAAGCAATCACCTCCATAAATTTAGCCCAAAATGACAGTTGACGTTATTTAAGCAGAAGCATCAATTGAATAGCTTCGTCAGTTCAATTCTGATTGATAAGATTTTGAGAGCGTAGCGACTTCAACTTACGACTATGCAATGATGTTGTAAACGTTGATTTATTGTTCACATTTTAGTTTGTGAAATGTCAATTTCTTTTTAATCAATGAAATTAAGTTTTGGCCGGGATCAACACCATGAAAGCCATGAATGATAGATAGATAATTTTTGATGGATTTATGGTCTTTTTAATTACTTGATATGTATATATGTATTATGTATCTACAAAGTTCATACAGTCTAGACCACATGTACTGTGTATATTGAAATCGAAGAGTTCTATATTTTGCAACGGATTAAAAAGGTTTCATAACTCAAACAAATTAAGAATGAATAGGAATGTCATATTTAAATTAAATTGTAAATTACATTCATTCACACGCTCGTAGATGCTGTATGCATATGTAATCCGTATAATTTTATTTACTCGAATATTTTCGATTTGCAGGTCAACAAGGGTGCTCGGCTCGCTGAAAATGCCTTCAAATATCGAAATTAAAGCGAGGCTTCCCAATGGCATTGGCCCAGCTGAAGAGATTGCAAAATCTCTGGCCAAGGACCAATTGATACATCAGCGTTTACAGCAAGTTGATACGTTCTTCCATTCTCCAAATGGTCGACTCAAACTTCGTCAGGAAAATGACCGAGCGGTTTTAATTGCTTATCAGCGTTCTGATGTTGAGGGCCCGAAACTCAGCGACTACGTCCTCTCTCCCGTATCAGACCCTGTGACAATGGAAGAGACATTAAAGAGGTCTAATGGAATCAAAGGGAAGGTGGAAAAGGACCGGAAAGTTTATCTCGTCGAACAAAAGTTAGTCACTCGGGTTCATCTCGATAATGTGCAGGGACTGGGGGAATTCATCGAATTTGAGGTCAGTCCGAATATTCCAACGATTAGGATTGAATTCAAGGAAAGTTTTGTGAAATATGAGGAAAACACACTAATTTGCATCTGTTGTATATGGATAGGTGATAATTCCTACAGACGAAGATATTCCTCAAGGCAAACAAATGGCGAAGGAGTTGATGGCGAAGTTTGATATCAAACGAGAAAATCTGATTCACTGCGCATATATGGATCAGTTGTTGAAGCAAGAATGATTCTTTTCAGATCATAATTGTTAGACCTGTCGCGGAGAATTGAACGGATGGAGGGACTGAAATAACTTTTTTTCTAAAATCAAATAAATTGATAATCCAGACATTTTATTCTGTAATTTGTTTGTTTGTAACGATACAGTATAAGATACATAAATTAATACTACATTAATACATACTTCAAACTTCATAATATGAGTAAACAACAAAAATAGCTACATGAATTTTAGCTACAAACTACAATCAGTACAGATATAACCATTTATTTCGATTTAGGTGTATAAATAATTAAATAACAATATTACAATATACATGCGGTCATGCGGTCGAAAGTCGAAATGATATCTGGGACAATTCTGGGTTCTGGGCGATTAAGTACTTTCAGTAATACCTCCGGCATTTCTACGTAGTTTTAAATATACTTCGTCTCGAAACAATAAGGACTCGATTTTTTATTGCAAGATTATGTGGCAGTGTAGCAACGAAACGATAAGCTATACCTAGCTTTCCGATAATCTTGTAAGCTGATGTGAATGTTGCCGTGAGGTAGAGTCAATATTGTTTCGATTCGAAATATAGCCGGTTATTAAACTGCATAGGTATATATTATGTACTATATACCTATAATAGACGAATATTTATACAATATTAACCAACGTTGGGTCTTTGTTCTCCATCGGCTTATATAATCGTAACTATTACCATTAACTATGTAGTCGAAGTAAAAATCTAGTTCCTTTCTCCGTTAAAATCTCTTGGATATATTTGTACACGACATTCGTAATGTAAATCTATTATCTCTTTGTTCGAACCGTTGGAATCGTTGTCTTGTAACATAGTAGTGTGACCAGCATTTTCCTCGACCCTGAATTAGTTTAACTTATTTGGTTGTAGCACCGATATAGCGAAAGCGACCATACATAGAAAATCAAAAGTTTTGATATAAACAGTGTCGAATACACAAGACATAGCGTAAGATTAAACAAACAACAACAAGTATCCTCAAAACGGCGACTGTTTTGTTCCTATGTCCTAGAATTTATGAACTTTTGTTGATCAGTTGCTCGTCCTCTCCCAGGTCTGTGAAAGGCCCTGAATGGACGTCCACATTTTCTTCAGTATCTGGCTTAGAGTCCATTTCCGCTACTAGTTGCAGACTGGCTGATCGCGCGGCCTGAATCGGTCGTGGTAACGATGACGACGACGAAAGTCCACTTTCATTTCCACTATTGTAGTCAACTCCATCCGAACTCGAGAGGAGATGGGCCCGTTCCTCCCTCATGCCGCCAGGATGACGATACACTTTCGATGGCATAACGTTTCTCACGGTACTTTCTGCAATGCGCAATGGGATTCCAAGAATAGTTATATACCTTCATTTTACATTATTAACTTCACAAGATGATCACTTACTCATAACTCCAATGTGTTCTTCTAAATCCTGTTTGACGTCGGAAACATCCCACATTTGACAAAACGATTCACAGCAATTTGGTTGATCAGCAGCCATATCTACGTACGCTTTATACGAGAATGAATAGTGATGAGCTATTGCGGCAAAGAACATCTCGATGCAAATCAAAAAGTTTTGAAGGCTCGAGGATATGGCTTTGATATCTTTGTTTTCAGTTGTTTCAAAGACGTTGGCAATGACTCCCGTGTTCACCAAAATTGAGATGGCAAATCCTTGGCTGCAATAAGACAACAAATTAACCCCGTTACAAAAAGTAAGCAAGGTACGTATTCCTTGATTGCTTCTAAACTTACAAAAATGAGAAAAAAACGACTGCTTTGATACACAAGAATTTTCCCAGTGGACGCATAGGCTGTAATTCATCCTTATTCGCACGGTAGAATAACACGAGGCAATACATAGCTACAAATTGTGACAAATTGTTCACAGCAATGATGTATGGGAAAGCAACGTTCGCCTTGAATTCGTCCTCTCCATAAACGTTAAATTTTTCACAAACACTGAAAAACATCAATTTAAGTTTTTTCCAACAAATGACAACCGCAAATGCTATATAGAACACTTTCATTCAATTAAATTAGGGCTTACAAAGCAATGAATGTTGTCAATGGTCGGAAGATAGTATATTGCAAAATTCCATGTTTGCATTTGTGGACGAATTCTCTACCCATTTCCCAGTCTCGTAGGCAGCATAAAGGGAAAAAGTGATGGACCTATATAAATGTCCGATAGGAATGAATGTCACAATTAAAAACAATTTTTGCAGTTTCGCTTATTTTACCTATCAACTGCATTGGTTATATTACGTTTTAAAATCATATAAAATACATGCTACTCATTATAATATTTCCATAATCATAATACGATAGGTGGTCCACATTTACTGACCTGCTGTTTCAGTTCTAGGTTGGCTTCCAAATCCATCTCTGCATTTAAGTAATTCAATAAGAACTTCATAAAATTGTAGATCACATACGCTTCATAGCACTCCCTCATGGAATTGCAATAAATAGAATATTCTGGGGCTAATAGTCCAATCCATGCGTCCCCAGCGTAAATTGGGACCATCCACAAAATTCTGAAATTCAGGATAATAAACTTATTTAACCAAGTTTGAAATCAAAGTCAGTAGATAACACAAGACTATATTTTAAGAGACAAATATTTACGGCAAAACAAGTTTATATTCCAAGCCATGGAATGCGTGAATGAAATTTGAAGTCTTACCTAATTACATGCTTCTGGAGGTACGGTTTCGTATAATGTACCAAATGCTGGGTGATTTCCCAGAACGTGATGGGCATCGCTAAGAGGGCAAAAACACTCCCAATGATTTTTGACCGGTCCTGTGGACTGCATTGGCTTCCCAGACAATTGTAGACTAGTAGTGGAACGATTACGAGTAGGACTCCAATATATGTCAACATTACAAACGGACGAATCCATAGTCTCCATCGGACGAAGCAGTGAAACCACCACCTTCCAAATCTGGTACAACAATCTGTAACTCCCATTTGGAACGACCCTCTTGTATCCTTCCGGCTACTCCTCCCACTAATGAACCAAATACTTCCCAAAGGAGCTATTGTGACTTCTGGAGTGTTTCAAACAGGCGGGCCAATTTCAAAACAATAGCAAACGGAAACCTGTAAAAATATAAAATGCATCTACCTTCATTTCAGGGTCAAAGTTCAAACTTTGAATTGAAGTAATTCATAATTGGACTATTAGAATAACGCGAGAGAGCACCCATTTGCCATTGATTTGTAATCGATACTCCTATCAATCAATGCAGATCTTAGGAGAGAAATCCGTGGGTCTTATCTCAAACTAAACTGATTATTTATTAAAGGCCAAATATGTTAACCCCAGAAAAATTTCTAATTTTATTCTGGCTTTGGTGCTCGGGAGTGAAATCGCCTGCTAATTTACTTTCTTAACAAGAGTTAAAATAAGTATTATTTTAAAAGATGTATATCTTCATTCATTCTCTTCTATGAAGTATGGGGGTGGAATAGTGGAAGTGTGGAACTCATGTTGCATGTGGAAGTAATGAATAATGAATGGTGAAAGTTAGGAGAAAGTATGAACAACAATGAAATGAAGAAGGCTGAATCGCACCTGTGTATCTCCATTCAAGACGAACGACACCTTTCACATTTTGAAACTGCAAGCTTGAAGCTGTATAAGAACTATGAACTATGCAACGAACAAAATAAATTAATAGATTGACTATCAGCCAGAATTCTAGTAGTACAATTAGTAAATATTATGATTCACTTGTGACTTTCTTCAGGTTTAGGTTCAAAGTTGTGACTTTTTTTTGCTTTGAAAGAGATTTATTCTATTTCAATAATATCAACAGCCGAGCCTCGCAACTTCCAATCCATCTGCCTTTTTGGACTCTTGACTATACTATGTTTTTGTAAACTATGAACTAACTGACAGTTGTAAATTGTAATGTAACTTGTTGTTGTAGTAGAGACTGTCATTGCGAATTGTTTTCCATCTGCTGTGCTGGTAACGTTATGATATGATGATCAACTCAAACAAGTTCAAAGGAGGGGCATTGCTTCAAGGACAGATGATGAGAGAAAAGTCAAGAGTATCTAGGCTACATAATAATATAGTACAATACAAGAGTCTAATACTATCCGTTAGAAGAAGAATGTGTTCAAAATACATCTCTTATTCACACTTAGGAAGATAGGAGATGTGGATGTAGAAATGAAATGTGAATGGGAAGTGGAAGATGGACCGTGTTGGGTTTTTCATCCATCCACTTTCTAAGGTTTCTCTCGACTTTCTCCCGAACTGAATCCACTTCCCCAATGAAAACTTTCCCCCAAATATTTATATCTCCCGTTCGGGATACAAAGATATAGCATTCTCGCACAGCTAAATCGGTGAATAAGAGATATCAGCATTTGCTTCTTGGTTCTATATTATCTATCGTTTTTATCCTATTCTGTTAATCCCTGTCTTTCCAAATTCCAAGTGTTAAATGGGTGGCGTCGTATTTTGAGTTGTGAGGTGGAGGGTAGAGTTCGATTCCGAAGAAATATGATCAATTATCCGAAAAGTATAAAAAATAGTGACACATGTTGGTGAATTTACCCTCCATTTTGTCCATAGTTACGACGCTACGAGGCTATAATTTGAAGCATCTTCAATTTTTAGCTTGTTCTATGAAAATTGATGTTGATGGTTATCAAATCTGTCCGCAATTTCCCATCATCCCAGTTCCCATCAATTAAAATATTGAGATTTCTGTATTACTTTCTGTATGAGTTATCCTTAATATTTATTTAACCCCTGTCCCTGGCACTTGGCAGAGTGATTACCAAATGATCCGGGTATACACGACTTATGAATGAGTAAAAACAAGGTGACGGTGCTGGGATAATTAGGATCGAAAAAAATCGACAGGGCTTCATCTACCCATCCCGAAAACCATAAACTGCTCGAAAGATAAATTCTTTAGATTAAAATTCCCATGCATTGTTTATAGTAGCACAAAACTTAAAATCTGACCACCTTCTAACAGTAAAAATCGCATTTTTAGAAACCTTGTACCCGGCGGGCGGGTTTGTTACTCATTAAAACTACCAAAACCCCGTTTTTACCGTTTTTTGCTTAAAATGCTTTAATTTATTTCAACGGATTGATGTCTAACTTCGAGTTTAAATGTCAGAAGTTTAGAATCATATATGATTTATTGGATTTTTTTTGCTGATTAAAAAATTAAAGGTTCCTTATTTTTGGCTCCTCCAAAGAAGTATTTCCCAGTCTGACCAAAACATTTCCCATTTTTGCACTATTAGCATATATCTTATTATCTCTCCTAAATGTGCTATGCTAACAGTTCCTGAATTATATTTCTAAACCTACATGTTGCAGTTTCACTTTAGGAGTTGAATTGCGTTCTTAAAAGTGGGTAAAACGGGGATCTAGATCTGATCCGACCCGGAATGTCCGAATATTCTACATTTGTATGCTATTAAAAGTTCTGGCACTACAGCAGACCTCCAAATAAGGTCAACCTTTGGACTTGATCTGAACTTTCTCGTTCATCGTCTATCTGCATTAAATGTCCATGAAATTGTAAAAACTCAGGATTCTAAATGCTTAATAATAATTAATGCTTGTAGTGTTCCATATTGAGTGTGTTTCGGAGTGCCCCATAAATTTGCTGCATAGAGATTGGGGCCCAGGTACTTTTTTCTCAAATATCTGCTAGAAGGAGGAGGGAGAATAAGTTGAAGATTGATATTTTCGAGCTAGGTTTTATTTTATTCAGTGGTGCAGTGGTGTAGAGGAAAAGTTGAGAGATTGTTTTCTCGTCTGTCGGTGTCGAAATTGTTCTTCTCTCCCTCCTGCCAGCCGAGCCCTGCTATCCCCATCCATCTGACATGTGACTTGCCAAGATGGCCAAGACCACGCCGTCCCTTTCCTATTCCCACTTCGACTAGTTCATAGTTCGTCTAAGGAGTTTTTATTAGCAGGAAGCGTCCTTATGCCTTAGCAAAAATAGCAAAATCAACTCAGAATCCAACTGCAAACTCCACTGTCACTCCAAAACGAAACGGGATCGGGAATTTGGAAATTTACAAACTCAAAGCGTCCTGCCTCGCGTCGGAATTGGACTGTTGACTTTCGGACGGATTGTGGATTGTAGATTGAAGTCACAACACACAAGTTCAACTTACTTCTACTTCCAACTTCATACATCATAAATCATAACACATATTTGTAATTACTAATTAATTTTGAATTTTATCACTTATTTCATATTTACTGACCGGTATTACATATTACAGCATCACATCACATATTATATATTGTATATTACGTGTACGTACGTCTTCATCAGTTTTCATTTTTGATAGATTGTAAATGCAAGATGTGTCATGTATGTCAATTGTCATTCATTCCACATTCGGCATTGCTAAAAAATATTAAATAGTGATTGAATGTGTAATGATAATGATAAATGAATATTTGATATTTGATATTGCATTTTCATTTGTGATTTGCATTCATTGTGTTTTGAAATATTGAATAGAGGTTTCATAACATATTGTATGTAGGGTTGTAATTAATCGACCTCCTACTTAACTAAAATCCCCTCCTATTTTTTACTGAAAGTGTCCTCCACTGACCTGACCTCCTACTTAACTAAAATCCCCTCCCCATTTTAACTTAAAGAAGCTCCTATAAAATGGTATAACCTCCTCGATATAAAATGTTAATAAATCGACTATTTTAATCTTTCGAGTTGATAAAATCATATATGCCACTCATGTGGTGGGTCACTTTATATCAACTATACCTATTGGAACAGTTTTTGCTTCATTAGGTACTATAAATAACTTATTTTTAATTGCAAGGCCCATCATAAGCTTGCAAACCTATAACTTTAAGGTCCTAGGTCCAAGTACTCCTTTGTAAAGTATTCAACAAAGTCTCTCACAGTTTGGTTGCTTCTCCACTTCTTGCTCCTTTGCTTCTTGCTTGAAGACGCTTGTGAAATCCTCTTCAGCTTCTCCGCAAGTTAAAGCGATTCCGATCGAATGAAAAGTAGTATTTTTGGAAGATAGTAGTAGAGTAGTAATGTTGATCGTCGTCTTCTGTAACGTTGCTGAGACCTTTACAAAGGGCTGATAACTGACCCAAGGATACACATGGAGGAGCCTCTTTTGCTAGTTGATATGCCTTGTAGTTGCTGACTTGTCTAGTTTTAGGGTCGTGTCCTTTCTGGCGAAGATCTGACAGAATGGCCTTTGTTGATTTAAATTTCATTGAATCATCAATAATTCCCTTCAGGTCGTCAGATAACCCATGTGTTTTTGCAATATAGTAGATATTAATACGATAATACGATAGTTTCACTTTTTTGGTATTGAACATGGGCCCTTGCCGTTTTTTTTTGGGAAACCTTGTATTATTCTTTCTTACGCTTTCTTATTCAAAGTTGATCTTCCACGCTTACGTTTTTGCTTTACTAGGTACTAGAAATAACTTATTTTTAATTGCAATGCACACACAATTGCAATTTTATTTGTAGGTCCAACGGAGACCAATTGTAAGCGTTGAGTACAAGTGGGAGGGTGTAGTTTGGTACCTCATGCGGTGCTTATCATCCACTGTAAAAAACGGTACCAACGATATCTGGGTTATCGTCGTTTTCTGGAACGTTGCTGAGACCTTTACAAAGTTGCTGAGACCTTTTTGGTTACGATAATTCCACTTGAACATGGACCTTTGCAGTTTTTAGATTGTGAAACATTTTCCCAGTACTAAAACTTGATTTATCTGAATGTTTTGTGACCTTTGACTTGTCATTTTTTGTTTAAAAGTATAGTTTCACTAAATAATCTAAAACCTGAGTATTTAATGGGATGCCAAATCATCAGAAAGAGACTGGTGGTCATAAAAAGTCGATTTATGAACATTTTATATTGAGGAGGTTATATCATTTTATAGGAGCCTATTTAAGTAAAAATGGGGAGGGGATTTTAGTTAAGTAGGAGGTCAGGTCAGTGGAGGACACTTTCAGTAAAAAATAGGAGGGGATTTCAGTTCTAAGGAGGTGGATTAATAATAACCCTTGTATGTATATCCATCAAATATTGAATATGTATGTAATCAATGTAATACATTCCGCTATTTCCGATGTATGTAGGCTGGAAATGTGACGAGGGGAGGGTGGGGGGAGGGTCAACATGCAACATGTCATGATGTCATGTATAATTTAACTTTTAGTGTTCTAAAACACAACACTATTCACTATTTTGTGATTTGCTATTATTACACATGTATACTATCAAATCCACTACAAGTGATTGTATGATGATTGATAATTGTGAATTGAGAGAATACATACTAATATCATCTATCAAATATGCGTTATAATATTCATAATTTCAATTTGTCATTTAGATATATGTTCAATTGTACTATTTGTACTACACCTGGTCTTCTACCGCACGGGTTTGATTGAGGTGGTGGTGGTGACCTGACGGTTGGTGAACTACTGACACGGGTGGCACCCTGTCTGTACCTCTACAAGTTGGCTCAACACAGACCAGCTACGAATTACGACAACCCAACAACTACCATGGCCTTCCAGCATTCAGTGGGTGCTAAATATAATACTATTGCGATTGACGATTCCGAATGCAGTCCGGAAATAGAAACCACAGGAGGTAAAACTTAAATAAGGTTTCGGTAATTCACATAAAAAGAAGAATTATTAGAATTAGAGTTTTAAACCCGACATTTTGTGCAGTAGGTTGTGAAAACATTCAACCCTTTCAACGTGGGGAAATAATGACCCTCCACGCAAACGGCTCTGACATTTCCGATCTTGAAGTAGGAGCAACGGGTCACCTGAAGAATTTAGAGTGTTATAATGCGACTGTTCCTACTACAAATGATGTTACCACTCCTGGCAAACACAATGAAGTCTCGGTTATCATTCAAAATCCTTTTGTAGTAACGGAGGACATCCCAGGTACTTCTACGGCTCTGGCTACAGGACATCTTGAAATACTAAGCCCACCTCTCCCTTGCGAAGATTCAGCTATGACCAAACTGCAAAAGGGAAAAAGATATGATACGGTAATCATAAAACTAAAGACCAGGGAAATTGTGACTTCAAGTAATCGACATTGGTTCGCCGATTTCGGAAGATTTACACCACAAGAAGGCGTTGATCCAAGCGAAAGAGTGACTAAGAAATTCGCAGGTGCAATCAAGGTATGCGTTTATCTCATTAAAGTATATTACCATTAATGAATTTGTGATGATTTAATTTAACTATACTTTGAATCTGAATAATTTATTAATTGTTTGGAAAATTATAGAAGCTGCGAGAACGGGTGTGCAAAGTTGGAGTTTGGGAAACCATTGCCGCTGCTATCGCTAGCATTTATGCGTTCCTTGAATTCCAACCAATAAGGAAAGACTCCTTTCGTCGTCCTAAAAATCTCAGAATAGAGATTCTGTTTACGACTGATTCGGAATCATCAAGTGATCATTACGTATTAGACTCTCCAAGATGGAATCCTGCGTGTGATCCAAGATTGACTCCTACAATACCTTTTGCTGTACCATTAATAGAGCATGTATCTGGATCACCCCCTATCCGTTCGCAAGTCTGTTTCGATTTGCCTGATTTGTATGAGTTATACAATAGCGTCAAACGACCTCCGATTCAGGATGAAGGACAAGGATCGATTGAGAATGTGGAGAAGAGGCCTTCTATTTCTCTCCAAGGAGATTCAAAGATTGACGAAATTCAGTCCGAGGATACGACTAATGATGCCAAAGGGGTTGCAAATACCGTGGAAGCTTGTAACTTGGATGCATCAGGACTCCGGCGATCCTCTCTTGAATCTAAGCCTAAAAAAAGACAATGGAAGAGGAAACAAACAATTGGGCTTACAAGTCCAGATAGTCAATCCGTCTCATCAGATTGCTATAAAAAACTTGTCAATCACAGAAAACAGGCGCGAAAATCAGATGAAGTTCTTTGCGCGACAACCATTGACGGTTTGAATTCTACAGTTTATAAAATCGGTTGTAGCCAACCTCGTGTGGATCCTACTGAGTCAGACTATCCCATACTACATATAGTAACTTCGGAAGTCGCAGATCATAAGGCTTTGGTTGTACTGCATCCTGGAGATCAGTTTGAATCAAGAATTTCAGCTACTGAATCTAGTACTACATCACCGTTACTAGTTGTACCAGCAAATTGCGATTTGGCTCCAAAAACGCCTTTCATGCTTACAGAAACATGGAGTAGCATAATCGGTTTAAATTCTTCGACTGAAGAACCTGAGATTCAGGATGAAAGACGCGGATCGATTGAGAATGTTGGGAAACCGACTTGTATTCCGCTCCAAGGAGATTCAGCAAGTCCAAGTGTGAAGAACGAAACTTCTCTAACGGTTAATGAAGCCAACTCGAACGTCATCAGAAAAAGAGTCGATGCGAAGATAAATCTCCCGGTTTCAACCGGTGACATTAATTCGCTTTTGAATGCCGTCATAATGAATTTTTCAAAGACGGTTGTTGACAAAACTCAGTCCGAGGATGCTATTAATGATGCTATTAAAGGGTTTGTAAATACCTTGGAAACTTGTAACTTGGATTCATCAGGTTCACTCCGGCCATCATCTCTTGAATCTAAGGCTAAAAAAAGACAGTGGAAGAGGAAACAAACAAGTGGGCTTACAAATCAAGACAGTCAAAAGTCAAAAAAGTTGTCAGTCAGTCCATCCGTCGTAACAAATAGCTCTCAAAAACTTACCAGTCACAGAAAACAGCCTCGAAAATCGTTTGTGACAGCAACAACTATCAACAGTTTGAATGATACAAATATTTGCAAACCGCTGGATGATTCTGAGGAACAAATGCATCCGAGACTTGCTATCATAACTCGTGAACATGAGCCACTGACTGTTCCGAAATCGGCAGATCAGTTGAGAATTAGCCGTGTGAACAAATTGGACGATACATCTGTACGAACGGTATCACCAGACATAACGTCCCAACCAGTTACACGTAAATGCAAACCGCAAAAAGTTTTCAAACCTGACACACCGCTAGTCTTTAACATTCCAGAATCAACTAAAATTAGCCCAAACGGGAATTCCAAGAATTCAAACGAAACTAAGCAACAAGGGGATTCTATAGCTGTTCCGAAACCGGCCATTACCGAGGTTTCTAAATTCAATGATCGAGCTGCACTAAAAGCAGAGCCCAAGAACATCGATTCCGAAGAATCATTTATCAAAAGCGATAGTCAGCATTGTCCTAAAACTAAAAATACCAAATGGTATCCAAATATAGTAGACCAACAGAAATTGTATCAGGTATTTTTTGTTTTTAGACACATCACAGAAAAGATTTGTATATGTTTTGAGCATGAACTATACAAATGATCTGATTATAGGAAAAGATGCATTTCGTAGAAATTGACAACATAAATAAACCTCCGGTCGATACTCATGTTTGGAGAATGATAGACGTTACAGACGTGGTTTTACAAAAATTCATACCCATTGACATGAACGGTCGTGTATTCCACAAGGCAACATCACAGGTAAAATGAAAAAAAATCGTTTTTGGTCGAACAATTTTAGTTATTGCTGTATTATATGAGTAATACTTATGTTCCGCGCGTTTTGTAGTTACAAGTCCTCCAGAAAAAGGATCGTGCATTTTTTATTAAATACCAACCGGTCATTGCAGTCATTGTGCACGACACAGATGTAGTCAAAATAATTCAGTATTTCAACGTTGACAGAGTGCAGCCGTAAGTTGTCCGATTTTAACCAAACTAAGCCCATTTAATTAACTAACCTCATTTTAACGTTTTTATGAAATAGATACCTAGAGAAGATGTTGAACACCCCATCCTTGTTTTGGCCTTTTAAGATCGTTATTCAAGCAATAATAACAGAATTTTTGACTTGGCCCCCTGGTTTCATTGAGTCAAGAGTTTCAGCGGGCTCTGAGAAATGTATAATTATAAATGAATCTATTTAAATCGAAATTGTAACCTAGGTATTAAATAATTTGTTTTGTAAAACTTTATAAGGCTCCGAGTATTTCAAATCAGCGTGGGACATCATTGAGTCTGCGATTTCTGGTCGTGTTAAAGAACTCTCGACCGAAACCAAACTCGTGCCAGGGCTTGTCGCCCCCTTTCTCAATCACCCATTTATCAAATTCTCGAAAATTGGAAAGGAGTTTGATAAAAGTTGTATGGGCTGCACCTCACGCCAGCGAAAGGCGGCTTACCGAGTTGAATTTCACGGAAAGCCGTACGATAAATACTCATTCGATGATCTACCCGGGGATCATGCTCCACCTGAGGTGAGGTTGGTTTACCTTTACCTACATACGTTGTATACTTATGTTGGTTCTGGTTTCTGGTACATTACGATTTCCATACCGTCGTTATTTAATTTAATTGTACCAATGTCTTTAGAGCTCTTTTTTCTGCACATCCTGTACCCCATATTTTCGAACAATTGATAAATTGTTAAATCACAAGTGGTGCTTGTACAGAGCGTTTCGTAACAGAATCACGGATTACATTGGAGAGTTGGGCCCCGACCAGTCTATGGAACGTGACAATCTCATTCAAGTCATACTAAAAGATCATGAGTATATTTTTCAGGTGCAAAAACATTCCTTCCTATAAAACATTTCCAACCACGAAATGCATTGTCACTGTGCTGTGATCTCTAAGTCCGTACCTGCATCTGTCAAGTCATGTTCCTAATTTGAATAACTGCTTAATTTTAGTGTTTCGTGGAGTTACAAATGCAGCTTGCTGAGGCGGACAACCACATAGAGAAACTGAAGAACGTGAACTGAAGACAGGGCGGGGCTTTGTTACATCATGCCTAATTTATTATTTGTTTTTGTATTTCGAGATGAAAAAATTGACTGAATAAGATAAAAAATATATTTTTTTATATGTGAAATTATGATTATGAGATGACCGTTATTCTTATTCACCAAGTTGGCCTCTCCAAGCTATGTAGCCATAGTAGCCACGCTGGTGGAAAAAGCTTTGCAACCGGGTGATAACGTTGCCGGGAATTTTTTGAGGAAAATCAGGAAATCAGAAAAATTTAGGCAATTTTTATGAAATTTCCCTGACATTTACATGAAATTGTTTGGGAAATTTACAATTTTGGCACGAAATTGTTTGAAAAACCGGGATTTTTTTAATTGCGTAATCAAAGCATCTCTTTAGAAAAACAACAGTAACTGGCACTGCTTTTAAACATTTCGTTACAGTTAGAAGCCGTTCGTGTCACTCAATAGAAATTCTGAGATTATCTATAGTGGTTTGCATATCTATTGCATTCCATTCAGATGGCCATGCCCTCCCTTTAATTTCATTTCTCCATTTCTCCTCTAGTCTCTATCTTAGAAATCCTAATCAGTTCTGACTATCTCAGTTTCAGTAGTCGGTTTTCATTAGTAATCTATCCCGTCCTCGTTGTGAAAACGATGTGTAGATCATATCATCTCTGTTGGACCTAAAGCCACTGCAAAACAAACAAAACAAAATCACTGGTAATGCTACATTCAAACTTTTGGTTCTATTCTCCATTCTCAGATTTATCCAATATATACATGCTGATTTGAAGTTACAAATTTAAAGCTTTGGTGTGCAGAATATTAAATGATTGAATGAATATTGAACTAGAAATTCTGGAATTAAAAAAACAGATCTCTCTTTAATGGAAGTATAATTTTAAATTAAAGCAATTAACTATTTTTGACATTCCACAACACGTACTTGTTAACATAGAAGTTTTTGCTCGCAATATAAATTGGGTTCATTAATTAAATCGATAAATTTGAAACGGTAGTTCCATATTATGAACTCAAAGCGTGTACACAATAAATTCACATTATATACATCACAATATGTATTGTTCGTACAATCGATTGAACAGGTTCAATTTCGTCAACATTCCTATTCCTATACTTGTCAACAATTCTAAAAAATGTTTGTGGTTACAATTAACTATAAATTAAGCAACAGGAAAAATATTAACTCTTAATAATACATTAATCACAATCTTAAATTTTATGATACTACTAGTGCCTGCTCTTTCAAACCAAAATCATCACAGATCTAATCCAATCATCACGGTTTTGGCTTGAGTCCTTGAAGAAGTTTCGCGTTCTCTTCCCTGATTTCAGACATCTGCCTTGTCAATTGTGCCACTTGAATTTCCAATGCAGCAATTCTTCTGTCCTTTGCCACCAACATTTCTGTTAACCGATGATTGTGCACTGTAACAGGCTAATAGAAACAAACCACCAATCTTAAGTCGCCTTCTTTGTACTGACATGGAATAAGAATAACCTACTTACCACTGAAGATGAATCATTCTCACGATTTGTTCTTACATCGGAACTGTCTTGAGCTGCTTCATCATCTGCATCTAAGTCGGACTCGCTAATAAAGTACAGTCGTCAATAAATGTACCATTTGTATTCAAGTGAGTAAGAGCTATTGATAACAAATCGTTATGAACCTCTTTTCTTTTGGAACTTCTTTCACCTTCTCTTCAGTTTCTGTGACTAAATTAACTGGTTTTGTCACTACAGGTGGAAGAGAGTTTTCATCGTTCTCATCCTCTCCAGTACTTCCACCAGTGGACTAAATACGTTGCAGGAATTATGTTTTAGTTTAATATTTTTAATCAAAAGATACAGCGAATTGTAATTGTAATTGTATGATACCTCAGTTGAAGGTAAATGCATGACTCCGATGGCTGTACTACGCCTCTTTTCTCTCAACTTTCGGCGGTCACGAACTCCTTTATTACTTTTACCAGCATGCGCTCCTCTGAAACATTTGAAAATGATTTTGAATTTTGAATGTGATTGAGATTCGTGTTCAGTATTTAAAAGCTAAACTCAAGCTTGCCGTTTTCAGATACCTTGGAACAGATCGTTTCTCTTTAATTAGCCCACGTATTAGTGGCTTGGGACTAGCATCATTCTGTTCAACAAGAACAACGGATGTCTGGTCATACTTCGGAATATGTGGATGACTTTCCCCACCTTCAACGTCTCGTTCGATTTCTTCACCTAAACCAAAGTAATAAAAATGTACAAGTTCTTTAATGTTTCAAATTTTATTCTTAAACCAGTATATAGGTATAGTATTAGCCTAATAGCCTCATGTAATATGCAGGTGTAAGATAGGGAAGTCGATATCGACGAAACGAAGAAATTATGCATGACAAATATGACAATTATTAATAAAACATAAAATGATTTACGATTTAACTAGTGTCATACCTAATCCTCGGCAGGAGAGGACTGTGTTCACAGCCCGATTTGCCCTTGCGGATCGAACCTTCGCTTTACGAGAGGCGATAGCGAATTCGTGTTCAACATCATGATCGTCCTGGGACACGGATGATGAAGCCATTTTACAGCGTTGCTGATGCCGAATAAATAGAAAAAAAATGACACACCTCCTTCGGCAACAAATACGTGGTCTCAAAAGTACCAATCACTGCGGATTTGTAATCTGAAAATAATTCAAATTAATTGGATTAGGTGTTGAAGTCAATATTAAATTTTTCATTGAATGTTCCTTTGTCAAATATAGTATGTGGTGTATCGTGAATCACATCATAACTGATATAACTATATCATCTTTTCAACGTTGAATGGGTCGTGGTTTCATGATAACATCAATAACATGCAGTATAACATAAATATCCAGTAAAGATTTCCAAATTCAGACAACCCGAACCAGGCAAATCAATCGAACTGTGAACTCCAAACCTGAAGTTAGAGGTGAACCGGTGAACGGCTAGAGGTAAACCTCTAAGTATTTATCTAATGTGGATAAATTGCAAATTGTAAATGTTGGCCGATTGGATATGGTTAATATTTTTTGCAAAAATTCCAGCCGGATGAATCGTGGTCGTGCTGCCCGTTCACCGTTGACCGTGTAACAATTTTCGTGATAATAAATAAATACAAAATAAGACAAATAAGTGGTATGCTTTGACCAAAGACAAGAAGATTTAAGATGGACTCCACCGCCCCACACCGCGTTCGGGTTTAAACGTTGAACGTTTGTCATTCATCAGTATATATAATGTACTACATTACACAGTACACTATAGTCTGTTGTAGTCAGTACACAATCGACGAAGTGCTGAAACAGCGGAAAGTGCAAATTCAAAGCAAGTGTGAAGTGAAATGAATATTTTTCTTTCACCTGTTTGGGTTAGTTTCCAGTCACCAGTTGTATACTCAATATCAGATTATATCTTCAATTTGCAATTAATGCTATTTTGTATTTATTTGCTATTCACAATTCACAATTGCAATGTGCAATGAATGTTGAATGTGGAATGTCAAATATTTATTGTTTGTGTCAGTGCTGTCTTGAGGTCTTGACGTGTGCCTTGCACCTTGTAATTTAATTTTCAAAGACTGACTTCTATTATGTATTAGGTCATAGGTCCATTCCATGTCCATCTATTGTCCATATCCATCCCATAATTCATTGAATTTTCTTCAAAGATGAAAGACCCAAGAAAGAAAGACTACCAGCACCAGCTCCAAGTCCAAGGAAAACTCGGTTGGGTTGCTGCAAAAGAAACGCACAGGATTTTCAAACTCCAATCAATCCGGTTCCAAAACACAAAACAATGACAAATGAGCAACAAACGTAATTCATAATTCAGTATTTTCAATTAATTTTTAATTTATGATTTACAATTCACAATTCCAAATTCTGAATTCAGTCAATTCAGTCACAAATCCAAAATCAATGCAATCAACCAATATCAACGAAAGAGCAATCAATGATTCTGGCTGGAGTTCGAAAATGGAATTGTGAATTTGATGTGAATTGATTGAACCAACTAAAACTAAACTGCAGCATACAGTGTATGTGTAACTATGTACTTGGTGGCTGTAATTTAGTAAATGTGTATTTATAGAAACAATTGAATTGTGAATTTGGAATGAATGTGAAATCAATGTTTTTGTTTTGATTTCTAATAGTGAATAGCAAATAAATAAAATACTTGACTATTGACTTTCTTTGTAGTTAGAAAGTTCGAAGGTTCGAACACTTCTTTCAATACTTTGAGAATAGAAGGCAGAATTGAACTCTCCCACTTCTAATGCGTCAAGAAAAACTTGGAACAATCTATGTCCAAACTCACCTAATCCATTTATAACAGTCCCCAAATCCCCACTTTTGCCCCCCTCAAATACGATTTCTTGTTGTTTGCACATCGTGTTGTTGTTGTTCTTGATGTTAAATGTTAAGTATTTCTAGATGAACATAAATGAACGGTTCTAGGATATTATGAATAAATAAACCGTTGCAAGACGCGCATACGTTATAACGTTATATAAGGTTTAAGAATGTTACTGTGTTGCATATTCAATTGGGAGATCTTTAACCGTTCTGGGGATTTTCTACAATCTAAATTTTGACTAAAACAGCGCGGTATCAGTGGGGGTGGTCATGAGTGCTTAATGCTATTTCCTGGCACTCTTAATTAATAAGCTAAGTTGGGACAAGGGGGCAAGTTGAAAGCTCAGTTAAGTTTTTAGAATGCTCTCGCGATGCGGATTTTCCGTTACCGCGCATCGATAACTCATTCATGTTCAATGCAAACTTCATGGAAATGTTAAGAAAATTTTCTAGCTATGAGAACTATGGTCTAAAACATAATTAGAAATAAATAGTTTAGAACTGGCATACATTAGCGAGCTAAACCAAGTCAGATTAGCAACGAAGTCCATGTTCATATTCGGCCAAGAGGGACGTCTGCAGTTTCTTAGGTACTTTCACATATCGAAAGGACCCTAAGGCCACACCCCCTACTAATTATCAACATTTGTAAAAATGGTTTCGCCGTAACCCCGTAACTTCCTAACGGTACAGCGAGGCTTCAATACTTATCGTATTGTAAAATGGGTTGCCCGAGTCTATTTATTAGTTTTCGCGCGCTTCAATGTAGCGCCTTAGGAGGTGTGGCCACTACATTGTTTTTACTGTAATAGTATTTAGGGGTATGCTCATAACATTATAGGCGTTTGCCCTGAGTCAAAATTCAAACCCTAAATTTTAAGGTTTCGCGCGCTTCAGGGTTGCGCCGTTGTGGAGTGGCAATCCAACAAGTTTCACCTTAATTATATTAGGGGGTGTGTCTACAGCATTATAAATATTTGTCCGGAATCAAAATTCAAACTTTGAATTTTATGGTTTCGCGCGCTTCCGGGTGGCGCCCTAGGGGGCGTGGCAATCAAACTTTTTCACCGTATTTATAATAGGGGGTGCGCCCACAACATTTTAAGTGTTTGTTCAGAGTCAAAATTCAAACTTTGAATTTTAGGGTTTCGCGCGCTTTGGGGTGGCGCCGAAGGGGGCGTGGCAATCAACTTTTGTTTGTTGGAAATAGACTTGGGGGTGTGCCCACAACATTTTAAGTGTTTGTTCAGAGTCAAAATTCAAACTTTGAATTTTAGGGTTTCTCGCGCTACAGGGTGGCGCCGTAGGGGGCGTGGCAATCAACTTTTGTTTGCTGGAAATAGACTTGGGGGTGTGCCTATAACATGATATGTTTTTGTCCGGTGTAAAAATTCGAATTTATAGCTTGATTGTAATTTTGGAAATCAGTGGGCGGGGCAAGTGTTTAAAGTTTTCGAACGTGGATCAAACTGTACTAAACTTTTTACAGCCTTCTAAGAGTTCAGATTTTTGTACATGTGTTATGCGTTGCGTTGCATATATATTTTTCTAAAATATATTTTTCGTAATCCGAAAAACCGAAAAATTCGAAGAAAAAAAAATTTGTACGGGAGGAACGAACCATTTTCAGTTAATCTTAAATGGACATGATTTAAGTAGTAACCCCTTTCCGTTAAGTAACAAAAAATGTTTTGCAATTGAGTCCAAAAACTCCGGTTTCGGTTTTTTGGACCCCCGATATCCGAATTTCAAAAAAACAAAGTATAATCACATCTAAATTTGATTTTATGAAACATATTAAAAATTGAGGATAATTGGAGATTTCGAAGCGCCTACTCGTTGCGTTTCTGGCCTGGTTTAGCTCTAGCATAAAATCAACTCCATTTTATTTTTAAAAAGAGCTAAGGACTCCATTCCAATTAATTTCTTTTAAAAAAAGTTAAACAATAGTGTTACCATTTCGCGTTGGGTTTATGATGCACTATTATTAATAAAAGTTTCTGTAGTGGTTGTAGTTAGTAGTAATAGTAATATAGTCCAAGTAGTTTTTGGAATGAGAAGAGAAAGGCTCGAATAAATAAATACCGTTCGAGTTTAATAAAGTTTCTTAATTTTTGATTTTACAGTATTACGATTGTAAACAAATAATTCAGTAACGCAAACAATAAATTGGTCTTTAAAATTAGTTGGGCTTGTTATAAATTTCAGGGAGACTATCGTAAATCGTAACGTCACACTGCAGTTTTCATATTATTTAAAAGTGTGAAACTCGTTGCAAAATGGCTTGTAAATTTTTGGAAAATCAGAGGAAAATGTTGAATAAAATGTCATCATTTCTATGAATTATTTTTCCAATCCTTGGGGAAATCCCCATAGTTTATCAAATAATGTTTAGTAAACTTTAGTACAAAGCACTCAATTTTTAGCATCATAGAACTTCTTAGCTGGAAAAAACTATGAAAATTTTGATTTCCCCATCTAAACCAATGTTAAAAACTGTATTACGGTCCCACAGCCCCAACCGATCGATCAATCGAACTAATTTTTTTTCAAAAAATTCCCAGATAAATTCAATATTAGAGATGGTCTTTCGATTAATTTTTTGTACCACACCGGCAAAACCCATAGTTACAAAAATTTCGATCGTTTTCAATTAAACTGGGTTTTAAGGTAGTTCTAACATGATATCGAAGGACCATCTTTAATATTGAATTTATCAAGGAATTTTTAGAAGCAAAAAATTAGTTCGGCTGATCGATCAGTTGGGCCTGTGGGAGCCCCCCCACGGTTTTTAACATTGGTTTAGATGGGGAAATCAAAATTTTCATAGTTTTTACCCCCACCCCTTAATATGACGAATTCGGAGTCCAGCTTTTCGCCCCGCAACCTCTTCTTCGCGATTTCTTGCTGCTCAGGAGTATGGTACAATATTATCGACGACGACGCAAACAGAGTCAGTTTCAGTTCATTCATAGTTGGAAAATGATTATGAAAAGCAATTAGATAACAGGCATAAAGTAAATATAGAAGTTGAATTGAGTAGACGAAAGACGAGTCGTACTTGACCAGAGATATGAAACGGTTGGTTCATGATGCTTCCAGAAAATGTCAATGAGTTTGAAAAGGATGTCTTGAGGGGGTCATAACTCCATAATTGTTATTTTCAAGCGCAATATTTAATGAAGTGGATGTTGAATGTATCGCCGAATTTCGCATAATAATATTTTCATATATATAATAGCAAGTATTAGGCATAGTTCCATGTGAATGATGAACGTTAATATTCTAAAAATGGCGTAGAAAATCCATGGTATCTTAAATTGGAATATAATGCACAATGTTTAATTTAGATTTAATATGTAAATTAGGCGTAGTATTAGCATTAATAATAATTAATAATTATTATGTGTTTTTTTTAATTGGAGCAGATTAGCAAAATAGAGGAGGTGTGCCCAATGTGACCAAATTTCGAACTGAAAGTGAGTTAGTACAAATAGATTTACTACTTAAAAAAATTGAAAAAGTTCTACCGTTCCTGATCCTGAGTTAGAGCGCGTATGTCCAGACGGACAAAAGGTGAATGAATTAAAGGGTTTCACCCTTTAATAAGACAAGATGCAAAAATAATTATACAAGAACTAATCCTACCGCGTACTGTTGTAGCATATTGAGTACGTTTTTATTGTTAACATTCAACTGAGCATTAAGTAATGGATTTACAATAAGTAAGTGTATATGACAGTTAAAATAAAGTACTGTTTCCAAAATACCCAGCTAACTGTACAAATCGGCTGCAGATTCCATATTATATGCAACTCTTATGAAATAATGACTCTCGTCAATTAGCGCAGTTCTTTAGTATATCAATAAAAAATCATAATCATACACACAATAACAATACAATTGTTCAGTCATTCGATCATGCAATTTCATTTTTCAATATGTACAAAAATTACACATTCGTCTTTATATCCGTTGAAAATATTTGCAAAATGTGAAGAATAAAATTAAATATCAGTATTTGAAATACAACATAAATATTTAATTATTACATTCATACAGGCGTAGATGCTCTGGCGAATAATTGAAGATCGCACAAAGGGAATACTATAAATATTCGACATTCTGTTTAGTTTAATAGGGTATGGCACAAGTCACTTTTCCGGATCCGCACAACCACATATAATGTAAAATTACTAATTGAAATGTTTATTTCCGGTCTAAATTGTCTGTGATATATATTTGTATTGTGTATAACCGGGAGTATATTTGAATTATAATGCCAGTGATCGTGTATTAATTAGTAAATCATCTAAGAAGTCGATACATTCTGGTGGAGGTGTCAGGTTGATATACATTTAAAATTTAGTATGGAGGTGTTCTTCTTCGTAAACGAGGTATCAAGCTTTTGTACGCGTTTTGTTTAAACAGTTTTGAAAATAGTCCTTGAGAGGAAGAGTACCGGCATCCTGGTGGAAGGTAATATGCGTACTGGACTGTCCAACGACCTGTCTGAAAATTAACAATAAATTCAACGTATTCCTTTCGGCCATTTTTAGTTGAGTAAGCGTCGTCTGCTTAGAATATTAACGTCAAATTTTGCGGAACGTTGTAGATTTCGATAACCACCGTTGGAAAATTTCTTGCTCAAATACAACTTTCTTTCATTGTAACAAATTAATAGCCCTCTAGGTAACTCTCTTTCCTGAAAGCCTTCTCAAAACCATCAGACACAGAAACATTTCTCCATCCGAATCCGGATTAAATTTATTAGGAATTTTGTTGAACATATTGTCAGTTCAGTTCAGTGCATATAACGTAACAAGCCGAAGCTGCAAAGCCCTTGGCGATTGCCCTTGGCCATTGGATTATAAATAACTATTTGGACAATTCAGTGGTGGGTACTTACCCTAAGGTTAGGACAAATGATCATGTGTCTATGTAAACTGTTTGTTGCTGTGTAGTATGAGTAATCGGACATCTCGTAGTCTTCTTGACCTAATTTAATTAAGACGGTTTAGAAAATTGTCTGGTGAATTAGTGGTAATATGCATACTATGAACAGTTTTGCATAGGGCATAGTAATTATTTAACTAATTGTAAGCTTGATTTTTATGTTTGTGTCTGATGTTCTAACCATGGACAGTAATTGTGAAGGAACAACGGGCTTTGTTCCCTTCAGCATCCCCAGCGATGAAGCTGATATGATGAGTCCCGCTTGATAGGAGTCTTCCTGGTGTGTGACTTTGCTGAACATAATGAAGCTTAACGTTGTCCATGAACTTTGGTTCCGACCACCAAATTTCCCTTGAACTTTCTCCAGGATTCAATCTGACTTCAAAGGATGTGGGACAGCCTTGGACATGAGGTGCTTCGCGATCTAATCCGTCATGATGTATTAAACACGTTTCTTAGGTAATAAAATGTCCGAGTTTGTAAAGTACTTACCAACAACATGAATTTTAAATCTGCAGGTTGCACTATCATTAGAAACAGGGCTTCTGGCAGTAAATACGACTTGAGTAATGCCCGCAGGAGCTTCCCACTCCAAATTTTTGGCCCATTCTGGATCGGCTTCAACATATCTTATAAACGAAAGGAACCGTCAATCCAATTAAAAATCAATAGCGAGATAACATTTCGGAATACATTCTAAAAGCTAACCTGTACCAATCCATATTGGCTTGAGGTTGTGGGATTTTTACGTAAGCTGATGACATTCCAGGTTTGAGATCCACTTCGACATCAGAAGGACAATGAATATAAGGCCTCGGTGTAGCAGGCAACCGTACACACAGGGGGTTGTCTTCCGGAAACCAGTTGAATCCTTTAGAACAGGTCCTGATTCGTCCATTTTTCGGATAATAACCAGTAGAGCAAAGGATGAGACATTGAGTATTTAATGGAACATTTTCGGAGAAGCAGATATCGGGAAATAACGATCCGAATTCCGGTTTCTGTAGCTTGGGACAGCTGGACAGGGTACAAACTACCTGCTCCAGGTAATCCGGAGGACTCCACTTCCCTTCCTCATTGCAACGGATCGCTTTACCAGAACTAAATCCAAAGCTTTTAACTTGCTTTCCGAATATATTATGAGTGATTTCGTTGGGAGAGTTGAGAGAATAGCCGGGCAGGCAGTTCATTGTGCACCGAGTTCCAACTGAAGAATTTACTCCGTCTGATATCCCATCAACATCGGGACTTTCACACTTCCATGTATTGGATGAGAGCGGAAGGCTTTCACAGGACTTGGCTATTGACAGAAACATTTAAGAGCATGATTCACAAACTAAGACATGGATTTCAATTTAATGGACCGAAAACCCCATACCTTGACAAAACCTTTGATCCTCCTTAAGTGTGTACCCTGGTTTACAGCCACAATAAAAGTTTCCCGGAATATTGACACAGTCTTGGTCGCAACCACCATTCTCAATCTCACATTCGTTTGTCTATTGGTTGGATGAATATTTATAATTAGCTAACAGGAATTTTCCTATAGATCGAAATATAGAGATTTGACAACTTACATCTATGCAGGCCGTTTCATTTACAAGCTCATAGCCACTTCTACAGGAACAGAGCCTGTAGGAGCCCGAAGGAATGCATAAATGTTCGCATCCCCCGTTTTCAATAGAACAATCGTCATGTTCGACACATATCAAAGAGTTCTCAGAGTCGAGAGCAGATCCTGGAGGACAGTCTGCAACGGTGTTAGACAATTCTAAATTTTCCGGAGGTGGTGGAAGTACGACAGGAGGTGGATCAGGCTCCTCGGAGATACATGTCTTGTAGTCCTTTGTTGACAATACAAGTCCTTTAGGACAGGCACAGAATGCATTTCCAAATGTATTGAGGCACATGTGGCTGCAGCCAAAGTTATTCTTCTCCTTACATTCGTCCACATCTTCGCAGGCGTGCTAAATCGGATATGAATGCATGCTTATTAAGTAACAATATACCTTTCATTAAAGATTCTATTTATGTAGATTTGACAAGGGATACCATAAATGTGTATGCTTATCTGCTCCAGGTTAGAACTGATGCTTATTATGCATTTTAATGATTTCGAAAGTAATCAACAAATCTTGTTGAATTTTTTGCTTATAGCAAATAATTTTGAACGATTGGAATTTTAAACTCCTCCAAGATTGGTTGTTGGTATGAGGAATTTTGAATCAAAAGTACATAAATTCATGACTACTACCGTTACCGATGATTTGATACAAACTGGACTACTGAATTCGAATTAGAGCTTTCAATTTTAGAAAAAATGAATAAAAACTTATTTACCTTGTCGATTGAAAGTCTTGTTCCAGGAATTCTTTCGCAACTGCATGCATAGCTTCCAGGCGAATTTTCACAGACATCTTGGCAAGGCCCATGTCCATTCCGAAGCAAACACTCATTTCGCTGTTGAATTTAAAAAAAATGTACACATAGAATCGGTAAAAGCCAATTTTAGAACTCTAAATAAGTGGTTATTTTCTAATTAAGTATTGTAACCATACATCAATACAGTTCTTTCCATCGGGCCCAACTTGATATCCAGAAGGGCAAAAACACTGGAAGGACCCAGGTTGGTTGTAACAAATTCCAGAACATCCACCATTATCTAATGTACACTCATCTGGAATTTACAAATGCAAATGTCAATGTCTGCATAAGGTTGTTTATAGGTGTGGTCGCACATCTCATTTTCTGAAACGTTTGCTTAATACCCGCTATAAATATATACACTTTCCAAAGACTTTTGAGAAAATCGTTGAAAAGTATAGGGTTTATCGTTTTCGGATGCATTAATTTGTTTCCTCGTGATATTTTTCTTTAATAAGACTCCAAGAGGCCTACACCGCATAAAACTTAATTAGGGATCAGAATCAGGGATGCATTTTGAGTCAACTTTAGATGCTGCAAATACTGCCGCAGGGGTCTTAAATTAGTATTTATGGTACTGATTTGAATGATTACAGCATAAACAACACTAGGGATGAGTCCAAGAGACACTGATTTGATTTGATTTAAATCATCGATTTGAACACTTAAATTAAACAATTTTGTGTTTTAAGTTTTTATCCAAATTGCAAGCAATAGCCTTTTGAACATAAAGCATCAAAAGTCCAAATATAACATTCACAGTTCTTATGGCTTATTATGTGCAAATGGATTTTAAATTAAAATATACTTAAGTCTTTACCACGAATTTAGCAAAGTACTTGGTCCTTCACGCTGCAACGACAGTAACTCCAACATTCGGTGGAAATTTTAAAACCTAATAAATCGTTGGTATTTTTTGAACCCTATTTTAGACAGCTTTTCCAAGTAAAAGTAGCAAACGTTTTCAAATCACAAAACATTGGAATCGAATTCGAAAATGAATAAAAATGTAATTATTAAGTACGCGTGGTTTTGTTACTTTAAAACAGAAATACCAATATAGGTTACCATTTTCTTAAGTGAAGCACAGTCAGTACTTCAATAAAAACCATACCTTTGTCAATACATGTCCCACTATCATCCATTTCATATCCCGAATAGCAGGAACAAACAACGGTAGGCCGATCTCCATCTCTTTGATTTGAGCAGATCTGCTCGCAATTGCTACACTCCGACTCATCTAAAGTTCCTGCAATGGTATAAAATAAAACCATTCCAGTTTGCTTTTTTTAAATATTTTTAGTCATAAATCATCTGAGAATCAAGTTCATTCCGAAGATAGAAGAAGACGGTAAGAGTAATCTCGAAATATTAACATCAATAGCAGGACGTCTTAGGGTACCATATGTGCTCCTCTAAGTTTACATTTTTTCAGTAGCGTTTTGAGATGAAAAAAAATCGAACATAGATAGGGAAGGGTGATGGTGTTAGAACTAGCAGACATCTCGTTTTTCTGTGTCTTCTACCATGTAATTTTCACCTGATTAATCATACCTAAAAATTCGTCACTTTTAAAAACCAAATCCACCCCTATTCTACCGAATTCCTCTCAACTCTCCATTTCCAAGCCAAAAGTGTGAAGCGAGTATATAAATACCGGATATAAATCTACCTTCGATGGGTAAAAAATTGCCTCGATGATTTTCTTGATAAACGGTCCGTTTTGATCGCTTTCAAATTGCAGTTTAATATTCCAGCAATTAATCTGACGGGTTTATGGATGATTTTTTTACATGGAATATTACTGTTTTTTTTAATTCTGGACTGTGAAATTGATTAAAATTTATAGAACGTCAATATTATCATCATCCTATCTAATTCTCTTTTACCTTGAATTTTTGGAATTAGTCCGAATTACATAAAATACTGACGCCATAATTTACACTGGACTATTTTTTAAACGGAATATTATTCACCTTTTGGTAGACAGACGGGGGTTGGACCGACCCATTTATTTCTGGAGCAAAACATGCGATCGGAAGATTCCATCGGGAATTCGTACCCTTCCAGACATTCGAACAGGACCATCGCATAGTAATTTCGAGGTCTTGACCGATTTCTCCTCCTATTTACAAAAAAATATGTGTTTTAAATGACTTGCTAATTGAAAAAATGAGAATCCGTTGAATCTGAAATTTGGATAACATGGAAATAGTACTATTTCTCCTGTAGTCTGATTTGGTATCCATTATAATTCACATCTGCTACACTTGTCATCGAATTTAAATAAACCGATGTAACGGGCGTAACCAAGTGTTGAAAACATCAGGTGTCGCACCCTGGTGTCAGTGGGAGTGGTCCCGTATACGTCAAAGATGTCCTATTACTCATGAGAATCGTTTAAACCCCATATCTCAATTTCCCCAAAAAAGCCCGGGTTTTGCACCCTGGTGTCAGTGGGAGTGGTCCCGTATGCGGAAAAGATGTTCTATTACTCATGGGAATCGTTTAAACCCCGTATCTCAATTTCCCCAAAAAGCCGAGGTTTCGCACTCTGAAATGTAGTTTCAGGGTATTATCATGTATAGATAATAGACATAGAGTGTAATGTAAACTAACTAAGCGGCAGTTTTAAAATGAGTAAGGGCTTTGAACTGATTTAATAATTTTTTTGGGGGGGTTAATTTATGGGGGACAGGGGATGTGACCGATTTGACCCAAGTTCGAACTTAGCCTCACTCTTGACCCAAGGAACAAGTGTACAAAGTTTGGTGACCGTAGGTCAAGCCGTTCGCCAGTTATCGCACCGACAGACAGACAGACAGACAGACAGACAGACAGACAGACAGACAGACAGACAGACAGACAGACAGACAGACAGACAGACAGACAGACAGTCAGACAGACAGACAGACGGATTGGTCATTCGCATAAAGTGTTTTCAACACTTAATAACGAGCACTTACGCAAACAAGACTTTCCACTCTTTTCATTTTACAGACATTTTTATTCAACTTCGTTTTTTAAGCTGCCAATTTTTGTAGGAACATTTTACAGATTGCTTGGGAGAAAAAATCTAGTTCCGGGGAACAAGTGCAAAAATTTGTAGGAACACAAAAACTATTATACGTACGAAATTTTGATGTATTTTTATCCTGTGAAACGAAATGGCTTGTTAGTTCATCCATGGCTCACCTCTTTAGCCATTACAGATAAAAAAGTTCAGTAATCGAAATGGAAATATATTGGGAGCTATTCCTTTGACATCGGATTTCAAACCATTTCCGGTTTTAGAGTCCCCGTAAGTGGTCCCTGGACAGTTATAAATATGATTTGTGCGGAACAGATATAGTTTCGTTTCCTCTTTTAATTTTTACTACAAATCCCTTCATTGTAGGTGCTTATGTATCAATGAGCAATATGGAACGGTTTGTTAAATATTTTTACGTCCCATTAAAATCCACAGGCATGGAATGAATCATATTTGATAACTCTCTGTTCATAGTTAGTAATTGACAAAAAATATAATTGGCACGGGATTTTTGGTACATTGGTGTCTCTAATTCAGAAAATAAAAACCTTTCCCATTCACATTTCATGAGCGTTTGTTGGAACCTGCATTCACAAAGTATAAAGCGACAGGATTCCACATCAATAATAGAAACGTGTTGACATTAATAGTACTTTAGAATATCTTGAAAACCACTTTTTGAAAATCTGAAACTTTTCAAATTATCGAAAAGTGGATTTATAAGCCAGTATCATCTTAATGTCTGTCGTTTCGTATCGGCAGAGGAAGGCAAGCCAGCGGGCATGAATTATGTCGTTGTTCTTGCTTGAGGGTGTTGTGATTTGGTATCATTAGACTCGGGACAGACGGAGGAAGGGTTAGATAAGGGAATGATGTAGCGGTAAATCGGGAGGAAAGTAAGTGAATTTATCACGCGGACTGAGACGAAGGGATGGAGGGAGATGTCCTGGAGAAGACGACAATATTATGCATACCTGGTATATTTGATGACACGAGCATTGGAAACAGGTGGGGCTGATAGACCACGGCCCTCCCGTTTGATACATGTTGTGTCGAATTTGGAAAAGTCGAGACGGAAGTTTCTAAGGAACTTTAAAAGCCTCTTCTTCTTCAGATCTTCTCCTCCAGGATGAAGCTTGTTGTTCTGATTTCGTTGTCTCCAAGCACTCGTCACCGTTGTGCTAGGAAATACTGGAATCTCATTCTCCGTAGTCCCACTCTCCAACTGACCCTCTGTAACAATAACAATTCAATAATAATTTAATAAATTAAATTATTTCATCCGTACATGTCCTCTCTCTATCTCCCGATTACGGATTATGACGGTGACGAAGTTGGGTGTCATGATTGTCCCAAACCTAAATTGATGGCTTAATTAAATGCATTTGGTCCATGGAGGTCGAACATGGAATAGGATCGGGAAATGGATGAAGATGTGTCGTGGTCATATCGAGGAAAGGCCTTGCATTTTGATTAAGCTACATCCTCATGTACCTTCGTATTAGAGCTGAGTGGAAAAGGTGAGACGGAGGAATTGATAAGAATCTATGCATGTATTTGTTGGTCGGGAAGCGGAGGTAGATTGACCCCACCCGACGAATTAAGAGAACTCCAGACAGATTGAAAAATTGAGACATGTCGAGTGTGACTCTAATTGTTTGTAACTTCGGTGGTTCAGAAATACTCCTATCGGGCTCGATGATGAAGATATGGGATTGCCAAGAAATTCAACAAGCTCTTCCACTCACGGAAATCCCGATCGCTTACAATCAAGGCCTTACTCTACATCGGGGAAATTATTCCCTTCATCCGTCCTTGTCGTTTTTTGAGGAGTTGAGAGTGTCCAGTTGTCCAGGACAGCCAGGGAACCACAGTCTCTCCGGCGATATTGAAATTCAAAGGCATGAAAAGTTTAAGAAAGTGGGATCTGGAAAAGGACACCTCTTCCCCAACTGCCTACCCAATAATGATAATTTATTATTAATAATAGAGAGAAAGAGCTATCATTTCTGATACTACAAAATGATAAGTATATTTATGACCCTAAATAAATAAAGGTAATTGAGATCCAGTGAATGGGAAAGAGGATCCAAGGGCCCCGGATAATGAGCTTGTAAAATTTGGAAATATTTCACTGCCGAACTGTATTGTGACAATCCGTAGGGCCCAAGCTATTCGCCTATTCTTCGACTGTAGCAATGGGACAGAAAAAGTGGTCCTAGGTCAGGGACTCTGATTCCCACAAAGGGACACCCGTCGCGTTTTTCATCATTTTATTGTCAATGTTGGAGATGAAATGGGACCCTTGCCTTGCCACCTTTGCTCCCTGAATATCATTTCCAGCCAGTCTTCGATCCAACTTCCAAGTTAAATGCATCATAAAATGTCCTAGACAACAAGGGACAACTTCTGCTCCTCTTTTTCTCAGGATTTAATGGAGAACATGGATTGCATATCATTATTATAACACATTATTATCATTCCGTTTTACAATAAAAGGGTCGGAACCTCATCATAATGGTCGGAGGCATAGGTATTTCAAAAACCGCAGCCTGGAGTTTGATAATATTCTTTCCAGTCCAAATGCCGGCACAGTCCTAACCATCATGAGTTATTTATTGTTATTGAAATTTGGAATCAAATCATGCTTTTCATGAGGATTACTACGAGAATTCTATGGTCGTTTTACAATTATTACTGAGACTTTAAATGTTTCCTAATGTTCTGGTTCAGAAACTTTATTCCGGAGGCTAAATATTTTCCTATTCTGAAGCTACAAGGGTCAATGTGTAATGGGAAGGAATTTAAACTGCGTTGGGTTCGGATATTTGATCATTTAGTAGAAAGGTAGCGATGTACGTTGTAGATGACGTTCAATATTAAAATGTCAATTATAGTGTCGCCTTTTAACGGTAGGAACCTTAAATTTTAAAGCAAGGCTCGCCGGTTTTAAGACAGTACTTCACTGCTCCCGTTAATTTTGCCGTCATTTAAAAGAAACTTGTGGGTTTTGTTTGTTTATATAGTTTATGGAATTGAGAATAAGCGTTGATTTTTCGCCCTTGATGCATTTTAACTTTTAAGGTCTTAGGAAGGGATTCTTTTGCATGAAAAAGACCCTGAATTCTAGCCCCAGCAAACGCGATGTGATCTGATATGATAATGCATCAATTGTGAATATTTGTATAAAAGATTTGTCACACACGTGGAGAGATGACAGTTGAGTGATCGGGCCAGATGGGAGACTTTTCATAATTTTCCCTCTGATCCACAATATTTTTTGTGAAACACATTTTATGGAAAAAATTGTCCAAAAGAAGTAACACAATTTCCCTGTGCACATCATTTGTCAATGTTTTGGCGTGTCAAACGAGTTCCTTTCCCTCAATAGTAGGAGTGGGACTTGTTCTGGTTTGGTTTGACTACCCATTTATGACGGGAAATAAAAGATGCACCTACATATGTACACATAGGTTACAGTATTCCACGTATTATGTTACAGCCACAATTGCAACAATCACAAGCCTCACATCAGCCTTTGCCCATCCAGGCTCCAGAGAGTTCGGACTCTGCCTTACCAACAGCAAAACTTGCACAGATTGGTTCTGGTTCATTATAAGCCGTTCCCCAAGTCCCTCGTCGTTACATGATTGATTTCAAATTACGACCGTTCTTTCCAAATTACAAACTATGGAATTCAAATGTAATGGCAGGCTCTATACTATAATGACGGATTAAGGAGACTGTGACATTAATCAAGGAACAGGCGATTACACCAGAAACTGCAATCTGTCATTATGTTGAAAAAAATCAGGATCCTCTATAAGGATTGCAAATCCGGACACACAAAAGATTAGTTATTCCTAATTTCAAGCTGAATGAATTAAAATGATGATGACAACTGTCCCATGGATTTGGAAGATGAATGAGCAACGAAACCGGAGCTCCGCGACAAATTTTTGGTCATAATTCCATAAAATTTGAGAAATGGCAGAAAGTCGTAATGGCTTGTCTCAAGAATCTCCATCCACCCACATTTTTAAAGATATCATCTCCAGAGGAAAACAAACCCAACTGAAGGAGTCCATTGTGTCATCCTGTTACATCCCGGTTGGTACAGTAACTTCGGACTGCCATTTCTCCTGAATTATATCCAAGCCAATATTTAGTTATTAAGAGAATCGATAAATCAGCAGAATTCCGATATGTCAACCCGTACAATTGCAAGGAGTAGCTAAACGACGACGTGATAAAAATCATGATTCCCAAGTAGTACATAATGGGATCGGGTTTCAAACTTTCCAATGTAATAATTAACCCCTACTATACGTCCCGATAACCTTCTAGCTTACACCACGAAGGCCTTTGTTCGTAAAATAGGCACAAATTAAGGTTGAGGAATGAGAAATGATGGAGAGGTAATCTTTCACGGGAATCTTGACGGTCGACATGTCATCCGTGCAGTGGCATATTCAATGAATCTCCCGATTAATCGCCCCAAGTCTTCTCCCCATCGTCTCACTGACAAACGATCAGCTCAACTTTTCCACTATCTGTTCTTACACTATTATTAACGTCAACACTTTGCAACAATGAATAGGCAATCACATCATCCTTGAAGGACTTCCCTTGTTATTACTGCCCCTTTCATGCATCCCTTTTCTCCTTGTTTACTTCGTCCTCAAAATACAAAAAAAAATCCCTAGCTGACCAGAAACTAATACCTCGTCTCATTTTGGAATCCAGAACCAAAAAACAAAGCACTAAAGGTTCTTTTTACAATTTTTTTCCCACCTCCAGCTATCATCATCATCTCTATCTCAGTAATCTGCATCCTTTTAATCCTCTCTGCTCCCATTGTACTTTAATATTCCAAGGAAGCTAGGAACAAGGATCGAGTCAATGTTAAACTACTCGATTACATCAAAAAAGGCTACTACATTGAGTTCTTTCTCCTTCTTTATTGTGATTCAACGCCTTCTCCATTACTCTGGAACAGTGGGATGGATTTACATCGATTCATTTAATCTCCTCATTCATTGAACTAAAAATAGAAGGACGAGGTTCGCACTCTAGTTAGAGCACACAGAGCCAACAAATGACATGTTTATGATCAAATTTTTTCCCCGAAACTGGGAGAAATATTGGGTAAAAAGTAAAAGTATATTATCCGTGTAGACTGGTGATGATATATTTTGCTTATTCACACGGAATTCTGTCACATTGCAAGGAATTTTTCAGATCTGAGACTCGGCTCAGGAACTGAACTAGCGGAGGGCCAGTGCAGTCTTCATCTCTCTAACGAAGTCTAAATTTCGAGAACCGTTTCCTAATAATTCTTTCGTTAACTTCTCAAACCTACATCATACTGCGAGTAGATTTCCAATATTTTTACCACAACATTTTGTTGATCGGAGCAGGCGGCTAGTGCTCTAATCCATGTCAATCCTGTGGTTTCATATAAGGTAGTAGCCGTCCGGCCCCGATGAAATGTTGAAATCTAACCGAAACTGATTCCGCTACAAGGGATAATTATTAAAGCTAATGCCGTTCATCATCAGTTTAGGGAGATTGGACAAAGGATAAATGGGCTGGAGAGGCTCATTTATTACCAAAGAGATTGTGTAATAAAATATACGGAACGTCATTTCGAATCCCCGTCCATACTTTCCATTTATAACCTTCACAGAGCTCCAGAGAGGAGTGAGAAATGGTGAAGAGGAAGTGCTTTAAAGGGAAATCTGTTCGGATTCCACCACCACCACCTCCTAATTAAATTTCTACTGCTCCTATCAGATTCCGTTCCAGTAATAGTTAAATAAGTGGCTAAAGGTTATCATTTTCCACTCACCTACTAACTCCTTGAACTACTCAACCTCCAATCCATACGAAATTAAACCCAAAAAATAAATCTCCCTTCCTCAGCCAGTCCTAAATCCTAATGATAATCAACGGACACCAATTACTGCTTCCTACCAAAATATGAAATGTCCCAACCATCCGTTCCCAACCATTTAATATGAATGCCCCCAACCTTAATTATTTTTTTTGCGACCGATATATGAATACACCCAACCAATAACTGAAAGCCCCAACTTACCTGTAACATTCAATTACTTAAAGGACGGGTCTAAAAATTAGTATTTTAAATCATCCATGTGTAAATGACAGATATATTTAATTAAATATGAATGGGAAAGGTCTGGAAAGAAATTAAAGCAAAGCCTGAGTTAAAAACCAGGTACCGAAGGTTAATATTATTATCTCTGTCCTGTCCTTGCTGTTACGTCTTTCTCTCCCACCAAAGAAACTCAGGTAATACAGAAAGAGATGAAATCAGAAATTGACTCAATACTTCAACTTGTTATTCAGCAACCTAATTTGATAATTTCGGAATTAAGACAGTCGTCAGAAGGAGGTACCTACCAAGTACCAAGAGACAATTGATCAATTATCTCGCTTATAAAAACAACAAAGACAATCCAAGAGTTCAATCCCTGGGTCGAATGTCAGCATTATGCAACAAGTATACAAAGGATCCCGAAGACATCGATTATCCCTAGATGTTGTTGGGAAAAACATACATTCCATCCGTTTGGAATCGCAATTACATCCTCTCTGCTATCGACTATGTGTTTCTAAGTTTTTAAAGGACGAAGTTAAATTGATTTAAATACTGGACTTTCACAAAGCGTTTGTCATGGACAAAATTCAATACTTATAAAAAATAGACTGGATTGTCAAGTTCTTTCCCAACAACTGGATCAACTCCAATCGTAACTGTTCAGTGTTTAAAAAGGAATACATTTCTATGGGGGTTGCTATCTCGTTAGGAAAATTTACTGTTCCTGATCCTGATCATGTCAAAAATGACAGTGGGTGTCAAAAGGAAACCCGGGAGCCCGTCCAAGGCCAGAAAAGCATTATTAGTTGACTAAATATGTTCTTCCAATTATTTAATTTTGTTAATAATTTGGTTTTATACTAAGGATTAAATTGAATATTTTATTCAGAGTGGAGTTTTATGAAAAACATCGTGTTGGGTCTTTCAGTCATTGGTTGGGTGTATTCATATATCGGTCGCAGAAACAGTAATTACGGTTGGGGGTATTCATATTAACTGGTTGGGAACAGATGGTTGGCACATTTCATATTTTGGTAGGAAGCGTTAATAATGATCCATAATCAACGTGTAATACCCAGTCCCTTGCGAAGACTTGGAACAGTTTTAATGTTTAATATCCAAGAACCCTTCTTCGCCTTAGCTTCTTCTTTCTAAGAAGAAGAAGAAGCGAGGGAGATATGCCGGAGAAAAATATTATTAGTTTATTGTGCCAACATGTAGTTTGGTCGTCGGGCTGGTTGGGTTATTATTATTATTATGGCTATTATATTATGAATATTATTATGATCATGGAAAAAGGAACAATAAATCGGATATGTAAAGTCCCTACGTTGTTGAAATGGTCTGGGGAATATGAGGATCTCTGTTGCGAGGACGAGGATATGGAACATCTCAGCCTCGTCTCTCTAACTTCTTTTGGACATTCGTAAAAGACTGAGACCCCCTCGTAAGGCCTCTGCCCAAATATGGCTAGTAAAATGTCAAAACTTCGTCATGTGTCACCTGCAGTTCCAGGGAACTTAAGCATGTCAGGCCAGCAGCAGCATAACTACCACCGAGAGTACAATCAGCATCCAGGATATCCAGTCACATAGAGCCTTTCATATTTGGAGAATTGACTTTATTGCCAATGAATGAGGAATTAGGCTATCAAAGTTTGATGGAGGAGGCTATGTCACTTTTCCACGCTTAGGAACGAAGCAGCCTAGAGTGGCTCTAGAGGAATATTTATAGGATCTGATAGGAACGGCACTAACTAAGCCTCAGATTCCAGTTTAGAGTCCTTTAATTTCAATGCGATCCTTTTCTAAACTGCCAGCCGAGTCAAGGAAGAAAGCTGACCTCTCCTGATTACTCGATATAATGATATTATTATACTATTCTATGGGATGATGATAATGTGCAGGTCCGTGGACATTAGAGCTCCTAACTCCAGACTCGACTAATTTGGGACGGACTAAATGGTAATATTCTTCTTCTCCAGCCCTTAAATGATATGGGAATATAAATAAGGTAACTGTAACGGAATGCACTTGTGGAATGTGACCCTCTGTGCTCTGCTTTTCATTGGAAGGGATGCCTTCGGCTTTTTTAAACTCCCAACTGAGGAACACTTCTTCCTGGCTCATCAGTACTATTTGGTCGTGGTGGTAATAAAATAAGGAAAAGTACTTAATTCGAATAAGGTCGGATGGCTTCCATGTCCCGTCTTACCTCATCTCCTACTCTCTCGCAGTGAGTAAGGATCGTGTGTCGTGGTCAAGTTCCTGGCTGCAATTCTCTGCCCATGTATTATCGTAAAAGGATGTTTGGTTGTGATGCATTGTTTTCCTTGTTCAATCAATTACCCACTCATCTCTTGGGATCATTTATTTCCCATTGCAGCAGGCCCTGCGTCGACTGGCGATTATTATTATTATTGCTGTGAATGTACGGCATGTGTTTTCTGCGGAGGTCAAATCCCTTCCTACTTTCGAAATGATAAAATATAATGCATAAAAGATGCCATAAAATTTCACAACTTGACCGACCAAGAAAGCTGCTAATTCATAATTCATCCATAAACTCCGTCAAACTGCCTGCAATGTGGTCAGTCACTTCCAAATATGACGTTCCTTTCCTCCACTTCTCTCGATCATAATAAAGTTAGAGACATAATTGGTCAAAAGCACTAAGTTGTCGGTGTGGTGGCTTAGAAAATGATACGAACCAAATGTTCCTTCAATGGATTGCATTCGGTCCTGTGCCTGTGTGTGTGGACAGCCAACGTTAAGTCTATTTCCTGAGGGAAGAAGGAACAGCTTCTTTGAAGAAGAGGCTCTCCTCGTCCAAGAGGATTATTAGTGAAGGAAATGGATGTTATCTCCTGTGGATAAACTCACTTTGGAATCATGTCACAGGCTCAAATTATACAGGTATTAAGGCAGAGAAACTACGGCCTTTTTGTTTCACTCGTTCCCGTGCAAATAAAGCAATGGATACTGCCGTATCACTTTCAAAATGTCTTGATCAAAATAAACCACAAAGTTTAGGCAGTCAAGTTCCTTAAATGCATATTTTTATGGATACTCGTGTCATGTCAAGGGATTATGGGCAATGTCAACATTTTTTATCCTCGTAAAGAGACGAGCTAAAGACAAATGAAAAAAATGCAAACGAGCTCGCTATTGACGGATCCTGGCTACGTGCTTGAGTTGATTGGAATATGAAATTGTTAGGCAGACGAACGGAGAATTTTTATCAGTTTCTCTAAGATTCATTTAGGTAAAGATGAGTAGAATTACTCAGGAAGATTAAGGTTCTATCCCAGATTTCCTTCGTTCTCCGCGGTTCTCCAGCCACCGTTTCCACTTGTCATATATATATTAAACTTATTCCAGAAAACAGGGTGGGCTTTGAGCTGACACTTACCTTTGGAACTAAAAAAAATAAGTTAATTGGGTCGTAAAACTAACTCTTCCTTTCTCATCATTGACTTTAGACAACCCGTAAATTTTCCAGATGCCAGTGCATGGGAAAAAAATGAATCTATAGGAAAGGAGGAAGGCCCTGTAGAGTCTGCCGAAAGAACAGTTGTTTTTAAATGTAAAAGTAATCCCTCTGTACCTATAAACTTTTGTTTGGATTTTAATTTTGAATGCAGTGATGTAGGGGTAGGTTCTTGCCTGATGGCTCTGGCAGTGTTACATTTATTTTTGAAACCTTCATTGGACACTACTCGAGATAGAGTAAGGGTTAGGTGTGGAAGATAAGGTAATACACAGCATGGGAAATTGTCCGGAGCACCTAGGCTTGTGCCTGTCATAAATGTCAAGTTGTGGTTAGGTGTTTGTCGTACTTAAAATGACATGGTCATGATCTGATCGCCGCACAAGTGCTTAAATATTTAGCCTAGACCGAGTCCAATGCATCATCCCTAATATTATGCACCTCTCAGAAAAACAGTGTGAAACGACAGTGCCTTCCTCTGGTTTGGTGTAAAATCTCGGGTTATTTCCCAGCATGCTCGGAGATCATCCAGTCTATTCCAGAGACGATCTGTACATCTCCAAATCCTTCATCTAGAAATGAGTCTGTTTTTCTAAATATAAGGAGCAGTTGTGGATGTTTTGTTTGGATATAGATCCGGAACGACGGTAGGGTCGGGTAGGTGTTTCAAAAACTGTAACTGAATATAGACCAAAATATGTGACATGTTGATATGTTTGGGCTTAAGTTACTCGATCTGATCGTTCCACAACCTTTTTAGAAAATCTTTTTATGTAGTCTTCAACTCCCGGTGACTCTACTAGTCTACTATGCTCAGAGTCCATTCCATTGCATTTCATAACAAAATACCTTGACATTTGCCAACCTTCCAACCCAATGTATCATAAAAAAATAATAAAACCAAGTGTCCCGTTCCATCCATCCTTTTATTAACCGCATGAGGCCTGCTTTCCCTTAGTAGAACTGCATATAGTTTAGGCCTATGAACTACGAAGAATTTTATAAAAGATCTCACAATAAGTTCAAATTTCAATCCATCTGTAATCTAATCAAAAGTACTTGGATTAATTTGCCTTTTTATAATCTGCTCATAACATAGTCAATAAACACGGAGCATTACAGATTTTTGCCATCTGTAAAGCCTCGAGCCTGGATCTTGGATATTTGGTGCATTAATCCACCGATGCGATGCACAGGTTGCACAAAGAACGAGGATATTTATTGCAGCTCGTAGTTGCAACTGGAAATTACTGAAGTGTAGTTAGTGTGACTTTGTGTAGAGAGATGAATTCTGCAGAATGCAGGGCTTATATATAAAAATACAACTAGTAGGAGTCGAATTTTTTAATAAGTCAAAGACGACTATTGTATTCCTTCTATGAGATCAGATTTATTTACAAGTGTCAATCAAATGTTTTAAAGGCTCAATAAAAACGCCCAATAAAATAACATGCTCATGGGATTTGTAAGTAAGAACGAGTATTGGTCAGTCAGTCAGTTCGGATCAACATCAGGTGTGGCATTCCTTGTTCCTATCTCCTCTTCCTCGAGGATTAGCTCAGTCATCTTCCTGAACCAGTAGGCATTTAAAAATCAATCTATCCAGAAAACTACTACTACGAGCACTTGATTAGAATTCGGAAGATCCTCATTATAGCAATCATGTCTCTTATCTAACCACATGATACAGGGATATAATATTTTATTATCGTCAGAGTGTGGTAGCAGAGACTGTCATCCCTTTTGGACTTTCATGCTACTTTTCTGTCACAAAGCACGCAACAGCCTTCAGTTCAAAGTTTCAGACTCGAGAACATACTAATCTATAGAAGAGTTAGAATTCTAAAAGCTAACGGGCTGACGAGCCTGAACAGGAACCTGAATACTGGCAGTAGTGCTGATGTAATAATATGGCATTAAAACTGCTACTCTAGTTTGGATATAGGGATTTGATTTGGAAGAGGTTCTACTTTTCACTGACTCTGATGCAGTATTTATTATTATGATATGCTGATCTTGAGCTCCTTGGCTCGAGTCTAATTCACCCATGACATTCTGACTTGGAACGTGTCTTTTTTTCTCAATATGACATACCAAACTGAATAAAGTATGAGGAATGAAGGTACAGAGCCTGTCTTTCGGATTTCAAAGATATCCAGTGGATATTTCGTAACAGGAACCATACGTGTTTTGCTCGTAATAATATTCCTCCTGATATCTGTCACAGTCCTCATCGTTTTGTAAATATGCATAGGTCCGACAAGTTTATCTATATCTTCCAGAGCGGAGAGGAGTAGTAGAAAGTCGCATTTTGGTTTAATAATAAAAAATGTAGAGTTAATTTTCTATGTATGGGAGAGGCAACAACCTGGATCATCATCTTTATGATTGTGGAGCAAATTGTTGCATTATTATTTCCAGCCTTCCCTTGTAATTTATATCCTCCTATTGTAAAAGGAGAGTAGGTCTAGTAGGTGTTGGTGGAATGCGTTTTTGTACGCTGGATTTTTTGGATCCAGAACCTAGTTATCCGAATTTAGACGGAAAGGCGAAACTGGAAAACCCCTATCTGCATTCCAATTGGATTTGACATCCTCCTTTGGCATTTTCGGTGACTTTATGACACGACAGCTTACATTTCCGAATGACATGACTAAACGAATTCACTTAAAGTCAGATAAAACAATTGGAATGGGCGAAGAAATCCACAACCTTGTAGATTCCTAATTCTATCTATCTACCCGTCACCAGTTTGCACCCCCCCCCCTACCCCACCCGCCACCAGTTTATATCCTCAAATTTGCAATCCATACGTTTTTCTTAAATCTTTGTATGCACGGGCGGTTCAAGGGCTTAGCACACGGCTGCATTAAGGATTATAATTTAATGACTCCTGAAAATGTTTTGCAAACGGAGGCAGCTGAAGAAAGTATTTGGTCGTTGGAGGATGTAATAAGAAGAATGCAGGAAATCTATATGTAAAAAAGGTCGGTGTGGTCTTCTGGTATATGTGTCAAAACAGGGTGTGAAATATAGCCTAATGATGATCCCGAGCCTTTAAGTATGCATTTACAATTTACATGATGATGGTGCTACTGAACGACGTATACGTAGTGAGTAATGCCCAATTTCCTCAGTTGAAGGCTCAACTCAAAGGACATATTTCCGAGACTTGGTCATGAGATATAATGTATATTTCCGAAATTCTAAGACGATTACTGGATAGAGATAAGATGATGTTTTCAAACGAGAGAATCCTAGCAAGTGACGATCATCAAGTCACAAGTCAGAGTGAGGAAGCATATTTTCTCAGAGCACGTGTCAAAAGGCCCACAACTGAAGTTGCGTTAATCCCTCTTGAATGATCCGTGTTTTCATCATATATTAGCATGTAAATCGTAAAGTACGGAAAACTTTCACACTTTCCCAACTGTCATTGCAGATTGGAGTGAGTTGAGAGGGCAGGATGGGGTATTTAATTATGACTGCCAAAATGAGGATTTTCGGTGGTCTGGACTTGATTTTGATTAGGCTTTTAGATTTAGGGAGGCTTCGAGAGAGTCGCTCTTTGACCCTCGAGGACGCCATATAAGGAAGGAATTGGAGAGGAGATGAAGAATAAAAAGGAGCAGGGATTTTGGATGGATACAGATATTACATTTTAATAAAATAATAATAAAATAATCCTAAAACCTCAGGATGAGAGATACGAGTTGCAGAGACGCTACAACGGCTACAATGAACACATATCCACAACAACAATCCACCAAATCAACATGTTACAATGATGATCCTCCAGACTAAACTCCTCCAACTAACTCTAATACCATTACTTCAACAATCACGATAAAATTATAATCATAATAATAATGATATGATGCACCAGAAAATGAGATACAAGAATTTCTACTTACTGAATCTTCCACCGAAAGGCTCTCTAGTACCAACTATAATTTTTCATCATCCGATATCTAATGCTTACTTTTCCCTGTCAGTAAAATATTAAAAGACTCGAGGCTGAGCTGCTCCCGGTTAATTTACTGCTCCATCTGAATGATTTCAACCTCTAATTGAAATAGCAGTTATGCACCGGGCTCCGGTGATCTCTTATTTCACAACAGGAGGCTTATGCATTTGTTAAGGAACGGGACATGCGATAGGTCAATAATAGCTGGAGCGATGATGATAAACTCATCTACAGGGGAAGGGATACAAAGGAACAGGGCCCCTTCATTAGGTTATTGTATCCGTTGAGGAATAATATTATGAAGATTGATCAGGGTGCCGTTGAAAAACAACGAAGTAATTTGTAATGGATTTGTATCTTATCGGGAGACCATACTGACTCCCTGATTGATTTCTCCCATTCATCATTCATGCACTTCAACACCAATTGTGCCTACGATGAGTTCCACTTACAACTTACTCATTCTTACCTATCCGCAATAATAATCTTAGGTAGCTGCAGGCTAGTCTTTCTTGTACAAATATTGAAGATGCAGTTTCAGTACAGCCGATTTGACTCTTTTCCAAAGAAGAGGAGTTGTGTCATAACAATATTCTGTATTCTACAACTGCGGTTTCCTCAGTTCTTGTGGAAAGGCTTTTTTTTCTGTAAAAAGTGGAGAGTCGGCCCAGTCGGACTTAATAATATCCTCAGGTTGCCCATTTGCCACTTTAAAGTATCCTCAGACTCGTGGACCTCTCCTGTTATGAATGACCATCGTTAATTAGAATGATCCTGTCAAGACACTTGTGATCCGCCTCTAGAGCCATTCGTCTCCTTGGTTAATAGCTGCATTTCCGTACAAATTACAAGTTGAAACTACCATGTGCGACTCGGACCTCCACAATCTTAATTTACAGGACTACCTTCCTTCTCATCATATCCTCATCATCGGCTTCGGCAGGGATATTGTTTTAAATTCGAGTCATTTCCGACAAAGTATGAGTCGACTCTACCTCCTCGTTCCATAAAATAAAGTATTTACTCTCTGATTCGAAATTATACCTCGGGCTTTTTAGAACGCTGAATCTTCGGCAACGTTTTAATGAAATAATATTATGACGGTTATGAGGACCTACTGCACCGTAACAATCTTGGAAAAAGGATGCCAACAAACCTGCTACTTGTATTCTTTGGTCTCTTGATACCCCATAGCCACGACTCCAGCTAAACCTGGTTGAGTTTTGGGATATAATCGGATTCAGTTCTAATGGAATGGAGACAACTTTACTTCCTTTCAAGGGCTGCCGAAAAGCATTGGAGATTGAAGTTGGTCTCCGGAATGGAATTAATAATATCATATCAATTAAGTTGTGAAGGCAGACGCAACGGTGTTACTCTAAAGGCAAGACACAATAAGGGTTGATGACAAATTCGTCGGTTTCCTGCTCTATCTGAAAGGTGGACTTAAAATGTACTCAAGAAATTAAGGATTCTCGGCACTGACTATCTGGTTTCGGTCTCATGAATTAATCAGACTTAATCCCCATTTCTAAAAAATCTAGAAGTCCTTCCACTCTCAAATAACCGTCAAAAATCCACGTTTCAAAGCCCTTCGCCGACACAAATGGAAGGGAATATCCCAATAATGTACTAATATTATTGACTCTGTAAAGACCCTTAGCCGAAAATAGTTTTTAAATAATGATTTTATGTTCCAGAGCACAAGTACAAGGGTTTTGAGAGATTTATGTTGCGAGCATGAGTTGGTTTTTAGTGTTCTGGTTTCGGCTCTTCCAATTCTAGTAAAGATTAAACTATTAAACTGATCAAGAAGAACTTGTACTGACCTGAATGGATTGTAGTTTCTTCTATTTGTTCTTGATACTGACACCTCACAGACCATGCTATTGATATTATCAAAATGGATATTATCCTCCACCACGAAAACTGTTTAAAAGCAATCATGATTAAAACTAGAATCCCTACTTTCCCTTCACTTAACTTCCACTTTCACTCGAAGAGATGCCAGTAAAGCAAAACTTAAGAGGAAGCTCTCATCACCCCAGAAATACTTTCTCAATTCCAATTGCCATAAATCCACATTCCATTTAGTCAATTTTCAAGATGAGACACTTAACTTTTCCTGACTAGATATTCACTATTATTTTTGACAGGACACTACAAGTGCTCTTTGCCATCCCTATCGTGCGGATTTCGAGACTGGTACACTTCCGTCATGGTCGCAATAGAGAGGATTTGACTATAAAATGTCAATAATTTCATGGAAACTGTTCCAAATTTTTGTTTACTTTTCTGGAGAGTGACTTTCCCTGAGGAAGGGACTGGATGATTGGAGAGATAATGATGTAAATTGGGGTAATGATAATAATATTAGGATGCTGATGATAATGATGGTGTTGGTATGGGATCTGAAGTATAAGTGAGATGCGGGTCCAGTCAGGTCATACGCTGAGTCGGGGGAAGTGAGAATAGGACTGAATATGGGCCGACTACACACCTCCCATATCACACTATTTTTTTAGGTGCCCGATAAAGCTGGTTGCTGTGGCTGGCAGCGGTACGCCTCTTCCCTATCGAATCCGTATCCTCAAACTTTGAAAGTATTTTTTCTCAGTCGGTTGAATGAGATGAAGTGAGAGCGAGGTGGCTGATCTTCGAATGCCAGTAAGGATTCCCCTTTTTTAGAAGAAGACGACTCTAGGCACTGAATCCTTCTCCAAATATGATGACGACAACCAACGGCTGGGGAAACTGTGATTTCAATCCAACAGGAAAGCACAGAATCAGCATCAAGAACCGGCAGCCAAGCCAAATCCAGTATATCATAATAGCCAATCTATTTCCTAACTTTTACTAAATAGGCATATTTTCGAGCGTCTATCAGACAGCAATCTGCATATGCTTAACCAGCAGTCAGTCATCGAGATGATCTTTACAGAAAGATGCAAGAACAATGAAAGGCTCTTTAATCGGATAATCTCGTATTTCATTAGTTTTACCTTTTCTGTACGAGTCTTAAGTGGTCTAGACAAAGACAATAGATCAGGATGAGGTTTATATTAAAGGCAAAACTGCACCCACTCCCCATATCATTGTACAATTCGTATATAATATTTTATTTTTATTTTGTAAAAAATTATTTAGTACAGGAATTCTTAGGCGGAATCAGTCGCACGAATTCGTAAGGTTCTGTTGTTTATAGATAGTTATATATTTGTAACCAGCCACGAACATATTGTACATCAAGAAAAATAAGTATTGAGTCTTTATATTTCTAAAATAAAGTAGAGGTGGAAGATGACGGCTCGATTTGTCGCTCACTCACTCACACAGATGAAGTAGTTAGTTTGTAGATAATAATGATGATGCCCGCATCAAACATTCGAACGGCCCGTCTCACCAGCCAATTGATCCACATACTGTAAAACATTCCAAACAACAAAACATTAGAACAATACAATTTTCATAAGTGCCAAATTAGTTACAATAAATTTAGATCTCCTAATATGTCCTTCTTCTAGCTACTCCTTTTTTAGTCCATCCAAATATCTTTAAAGGTTACGAAATCTCAGTGGCTGAACTTAAGTCCAAAGTTGACAATATTCAAAATGCAATTAGAGATTTATTCATTCCAACTTTAGGACAACTAAAAATATCAAGGTAGGTGATACAAAAATATTTATTGTTATTCAAGCCCACATTATTTATCCATTTCACCACCGAACCCTCCCATAAACCTTTAAGCCTTTAAACTATGAATTACGGTGTTGCCTCAGGAAACCTTTGACAGTCTGAAAATACAACCACACCGAGGATGGGATCATTTTTCAAGCACAAATAACAAAGCGAAACTCTATTTGACATTAATGATGTGTGCAGAAAGTTCGACCCGTAGTCTGTAAAGGCTGATCGTATATTTTCGGCAGCAAACATTTTTTTTCATAAACCCTACATTTTTGTTTGCACATAAAATTACTAACACTATGATCTATGATCCAGAGATTATATCGAACAATTGCAATGGGAGCAACTAAATTGATAATTATCCTCACGTGCTTCTCAATAGTCATTCATTGGAGTTTGGGGGACCGAGACCGAGAAAAGATTCTTCAGACGAGTACACAATCTCAAAATCTGTATAGGCATGTACCCCTATTAAGGTTTTGAGAATTGAAATGAAACTACTCTACTCTACCTTAACCATTCAAATCAACCAAAACACCAGGCAGAAAAAAAATCCAACAAAAGAAACCAAAAACTTTATAACAGTTCATTTAATAAAGGTGTTTACATTTTTTAAAGCAGCCAAAATTGTGGACGAATGTAGAAGACGTTGTTTAAAAAGGTCTGCGCTTTATAACTTACTCCAGGATTTGGTCAAGAGGATTAATGATTTTTTTCTTTACTAAATTTTAAGAGAGTAGTTTCATAACCCAAGGCAATTCAAAAAAGGCTTCATTTGCCATCCTTATGAGCATTCAGAGAAGAGAATCCTTTCCGTACGACACAGTATTATATAATATGAAACAATAAAATAGACATTAAAAACCTAAATAAGAAACTTGTGGACTTGAACCACATTCCGGTTCTAGGCTTTATCTTCCGTAGTATATCTATTAATAAAGACTGGATTTCGTAGTAGTCGTCTAAAGGAATCTTAAACAATCTCAGCAAATAAATGTCGGACTATGGCATTACAGATAAGCCTCGGCTTCTTCCTTCATCGAGCAGATACCCTATCCTGATTCGGTAAATCTCTTAATAAGAAAAAAAATGAAACCCGTCAATGTTAATCTAATGCAGTGCTAATGTTAGGTAACCCTTTTCCGAAAGGCAACTCCGTTGTTGTGGCATATTATGCTGAAGTATGTCCAGTGGTTCAACAATAAAGATTATCCACTATCTTCTAAACAAGATTTTTCTTAGAGAATTCCTAGACGGTGTGGATTAAGAATATTGGGATCGTCTCAACTCAACTCTCAATTTAGATTTAATGACTGTGGGTGACTGATTTCTGTATTTTATTTAGAGCTACATATTTCAAGTTAAAAAAGTGTCGAACGGGGAAGACTGAATGAGTGCCAGAAGAGATTAGGGTGTCCTATCAATCTTCCGACAACAGCAACACTATTATTGACTGAGTCATATGGGAGCAACAATGTTGTAAAGAAATATTGAGCTTTGACTTGATTACTAAACGAGAAACAATCTGACAATACTCGAGAGGAGGATGAGCCCCTATAAATAGCAAGAATGTTGGTAAAGTTACGAAAAAGCCGAAAAAGACGTACCTTGCTGATAAGTGGCATATTGAGAATCATGCCTATGCCTGGAAGCCGTCGCATGAAATTTATGGCATAAGGGAAAAATCCGGAAAAGAGGAGGATGAATCCATAAGTCTCAACAACCATTCCGATGATCGGCCATCCAAACAAAACAATAAGGATTCCGCCGAAGAATGCCACCGTTCCTTTGATCTTGTGACGCTGGAAGAAGAATCTGAACGTCCGCTCCAATCCGATCACAAACGCCAATCCACAGAGAAATAGGATCTATCAATAATTATTTCATCTAATTAGTTTAATCTTTTATTACTCTGGCGGCACAGCCTTTCTCAATTACATTATTTTATCTAAATTAGTGGCCCCTTTTAATGTTGGCCGTATCGGCTCAATATAGGTAATTAATTAACATCAATATCAATATATACACTAACACAGCTAATCCTTTTTTATCTTCAAGGTGTGGTCCTTTGCGTCGGCTCTCCTATGAGCCACGACTAATTAAATTTTTATTACCTTAAATCCGATCCTTCATAAACCATATCTATTACGAAAACTATTAATTTAACTTCAGATTCATGAACATTGTTTTCCCCCTCAAAACAGAAGCTTTTATTTATTAATACTGACTCCACTGAACTGACTGTGGTCTCAACCCTAAAAACTCTGATCTCTAATACTTTCAAAAACTCTCCCAAAACCGATATTTACTATTACCCCATTCATAAAGTAATTTAGTAAGTTTTATAAATATAAATAAGTTCAGGGTTCATTTCATGCACGAGCATTCACCAATACACTGAACCATTGAAGATCATTACTCTAAATCCAATTTCTAAATTACATTTCGACCACCACAAAAAGGGCTAAAAACACCTGCTCATTAAAAAAGTATTTTGTCTTTTACTTTTTTTATCTGGGAAAGAATTCTGTTCATTCAAAAACAATTATTTTAGAAAATAAATTGGAATAAAAAAAAACATTATTAAAATTCAAATCAATGTGCGACATTAGATCAGGCTTTTAGCTAAAATTCGAATTTTTTAGATAATAAACAGAATGTCTGGGAACACGACTTTTATGGGATCTATTAAATTTCAAGCTCAAAACAAGAATATCTACATAATTGCAAAACAAACGCGTTAATTTAGCATAAATTGTGTTGAAATCAGGTGTACTGTAATTCTTGAAGTAGATCCCTGTGCCCAGGCATGCGAATTCTTGATTTTTCCCTCCCTATACCCCCGCGATCTAAACCTATTTTTTCCCTCCCTTAACATTGGCTTAGGTTACAGGGGTCAAAATTCCCTCCGATCTAAAATCTCGCGATCGCGGAAAAATCGCATGCCTGCCTGTGCCTCGAATTTCGTTTGGAGATTTGCAAAGAATCTATCCCCATCCATGAAATATTATTATATCATCCACTCAACTTGACTCAACTCTACCCTAAATCCTATAGACCAAAACTACATCTTATATCTTAAACCAGTATTTTACACTTGTAAAAGATAATCGGTATCGATAGAACATAAAAAGGTATAAGGAGTATTATTCCATTCATCAAAAACATGACCACAAAAAATGTAATAAGTCGAGTCGAAGAATTTTAAAAAATCATAAAAAATGTAGCTTTTTAACTTATTTAAAAAATAAACTCCCAGTATAAGTTTACAATGCAGCCCTATCCCTTTGAAGGAATTATATACCTATCAAGGATTTGAGGTACTTGCTATTCTGAAATACTACCTTGGACGAACAACAAACACGTATTTTTAGAGTATGCAATTGAAAACTCAACAACACAACACACAAACTAATATCCAATTTCAAAGCATGATTAATCGTTAATTAATATGCTCTTACATTGCCAATGGCTAAAAGTCCCTTGTCAAACAGCAAGCAAACCCCAAGAAACAAGAATCCGACTCCGAAACCCACAAGGGCTATCCCAATCTCTGAAAGAATAAAAACGCGAGTTGTAATTAGTTGGGCTGTTACTTTAATTAAATTAAATTAATGGAATCCGCATTATTTCATCTGCAAGTCCATAAACGTTCATCCATGGTGCATGGTAGTACATAAATTAACATTTCATATCGTACATAGTATTGTTTTTTTTTCTCGTGTTTGTACGTGTGGTGTGGCAAAGTTTGATATTCACAATTTCAAATTTAGACATTCTGTTTTCTACATTGGCCACAAAAACCGTTTCCCCCGGTCACCGGTTGACGGTACACGGTAGGTTTTTTATTCATAACATTGGTCATAGATTGCAGATTATACATACAAGCAAGAGCAGTCGTTTCCAACGTCAAACGTTTAACGTAATGTATATAATCTGAATGTATGGATCTCATGCAATTGTGTTGATGATGCTTGCCTTGCACATCGCAATTACAATTACAAATTAATAGATGCAAGAATTAATTCAAAATTTGTAAAATAAAAAATGGGAAATAATTTGAAATGAATGCGAAACACAATCAACAATGCAATGTGCAATGTCAAATTCAAAATTGAAAGTTTTGAATGTGGAATCTATTCCACATTTCAACTGATTCAACATTCTCTTTAGGTAAAAATAGACCTAACGTTATGTGTTATGGATGGAAGAATAACTTACTCTGTGAGTCCGACGGGTTAAACATTTTCGATGTAAAATGTGTCGAGTTTTGATTTTGATTGAACGAAATTCGAAGTTACGAGAGAAATGAAATCCACTGGACGGGTTAGGAGAAGAGAGATGAGATCATTGCAACTAGAAACTAGCCACTCCACTCCTTCAAGATCTCCTATACTTTCCTGAATTCAAAATACAAACTTCAGAACACAAACTTCAAAATTTAAGAAACCGAAACTTAAAATAATTTAAAATACCTCACAAGAATGACATTCAAATTCCACGTCAGCCGAAATAGGATCAAGAAGAAGTCGAACCCGAAGATTTTCCCGGTCTGAATTAATGTTCAAGAACTCCATAAAATCATTAGGAACCACTCGCTGCATCTCTACTGCATTTGTAGAATTCCATCTCTTTCCGCAAAATCTGCCGGTAGAGTCCTCTGATCTTGCCATCTCTTTGTTGCCGTTCATTCGTACAAGGCTTTCATTACGTTTACAAATTAATTAATTCTGAATCCGTGATTAGTTGTTTGAAGTTGGGATTTGGAAGTCGGTTTCTGTTCAAAATATTTTTTCAATTTATTAATTAGCAACCATCTTCTTTAAGTTGATTGTGGAAGCCAACCACAAGTAGCTGCTACTTGTATATAAGCAACTCCTGTTGTGTTTCAATACGTACCTGTAGCTGTAATCAAGCAATTACGGAACAATATTTTAGGTATAATAATTTGGTAGTTGCCCTCGATAAAGTACTGTTTACAATGTCAATCTACACGTCCAACTACACTTACAATCAACAACTTGCGTCATTAAGTAAAGCATCTAAATATCCTTTGTATGCGTCTATTATATATTATATTACGTTTTACATAATTTTTAAAGGTAGGTTCCTTTCTTTGGTGGTGGTGGTGGTGGGATCGTAGGTCTCGCTTGATCGCCTTATATATTTTTTAAATACAAAAAAATACAACTATCCTACTATTCGATTTTTAGAAGGCGTCAGTTCCTTTCAACGACAATAATAATGACCATAAAATTTTGCATTTATGCATGCTGTTTCTGCTTTTGGTCGAGCATTTATTTTTGCCTTTGGATTGGACTCACAATCTACGACACATTAAGGCGTAGCGACTACGAGGAGTAATTATGGATTTGCATAAGATGTAGACAGATGATGGCAAAAGGTTTGGGAAGTTCGCTCAAACGCTGCTCAACCCATCTTCAGCCTTTGTATTTATGTAGATTGTTTTGGATTTAAATATTATTTGTGTGCTTGACCATGAAAAATATGTTTATGCCTTGAATCTTATAAATTCTTTTACCTCCGTTTTTTATTATAGAATTGTACGAAGATAAAAAGTGTCGAAGCGACTGTACTGACAACTGAAAACATTAAATACCCTTTGAAACTGACTACAGATTAACAGCAGCTTTGCGTTAAGAAATATTAGATTCTGAACTTCCAGAATTTCAGAATGTGATTGTAAATTAGTATTGATTTGAACAAGAAGAATCTAGGAAACTTTCTTTTGTTGAGTTTTCTAATCCTCATTTTATAAAATTGAAAATCTTATTCCAGACGCTAATTTTTTTTATTCAAATGATCATTAATGCTCACAACTTGCTGTATATTAAATATGCAAATACGAACCTTGTCGGTAAGTCTTGTTACCAATACCTTATTACTTATGAGATGTTGGATGGTGACCATGTGGTTATGGAGAGTAGTTGATAATGGATTTTAATATTATGTTAGCATTGGATTGGCGTTGGAGATTGTTAAATATAGATTTTGTGCGCAGCCCATTTTTATGAATCAACTATTCGTCGATTTGAATGTTTTGAAATTCGCAAGCTATCTGAGGTTCTACAAATAATTACTTTTCCAACAAACGCAACAATATTTACTATATCACTTATTCACATTAGTACGCAGTAAGGAAATTCTAATATAGTAGTTTAATTTGAGGATGCATGAACAAGCGCCTGCATTGGCAATTGAAGGTCCAATTTGAGCGTGGACAAGTGGTGTTCCATCTAATTTTAAATAAATTTTAAATAAAGCACTGTAAATCAAGTTTAGTTCCGGTTGCTTTGAGGTAATGAAAAAAAGTATACGTAATAGTCTTAATTTAGATAACCTCAAAAGTATAACCTTGTCACTAAAATTGTCAATACGCATAGTTTGATATTGTATAAAAATGACTTAAATGTTAAGGCATTTATTGACTATTGACTATGTCACACCCAAGATTGTCTAAAACAAATATCGACCGCAATAATATTATAATGGATAATCATATAGTTAGTAGATTTTCAAACCAAATATATTTTTAACATTCTGTACGGATTTAGTGCGAATTCAATTGCAATTAGTATCGATTAGTACGAGAATTAGTATAAATTATCCGCAATTTTTCTCTTATTTATAAAGTTATATACAGGAACGAATAAATGATCATCCAATTCGGCACATCCGGAGTATGCGAATTCTTAACATCAACGATGAATAAATGATTCCAGTTTACGTAAGTATTTAGCCGTACCTGGCGATCCCGATGGTCATTCTCATTAGTCTGCAAATAGTCGTAGTTTGCTATATAGATATCCATATGTATTATTGTATAACACCTTATAAGTTATAACGAATGACGTGGATAAGACATAGCCATTCAATTCCAATGTCTTTAAACTTGCTATAATTATAATATCATATTATTCTCTGTTAATATTTGCATAACATACAAGTAAAGTGTTGCCAACTATTGCACTTAATAATAAGTGTACATACTTTAATTAGAATGCAGGTTTCATGTTTCCATTTCTGAGGTTGGATGTGTGGTTTTTATTCTTGATTGGTCATTTTGTGTTACTATATTTTACCTTAATAATGCTATTGCACCAGAGAATAGTTTAACAATATTTAGGTATGACACGATGTTTTGATTTTCTAAATTTCCATTGCCAAATTACCCGGAATTAGTTTGAATAGAGATTTTAAAATAACATTTTCCTAAATATTGACAACATTTAGAAAAAATGTAATATGCAGCGAGATGACTTGACAGTTAATAGTGAAAGTAGAAGTCTCATCGTAATCAGCTTTTCACAAATGTTAAGAGAAGAATTTAGAAGTTTTAGACATTAAAATAGTTTTATTAGTTTCGTTTTTCTGTTCCTTAAATTATATTTTCACTTGAGATCGTGTCAATTTTAATTTCAAGGGTAAAAAGTCTAAAATTCTAAACTCCTTATTTACACAGATAATTATTTTCAATTTAAAATTTTGTAGCGATTTAAAAAGTCAATGTTGAAGATATAGTGGGATCTGCAAAACGCAGTCGGACAGAAACAATACATGTTTACTGAATCGAGAGACACTTCGAAGATTATGGATCAGCCCAAATGATTCAGTGTCAGAAGGTCGATGGTTCGAGTCAAGGCGTGGGATAAAAAATACAACCCTTATCCGTTGTCACTGTTTCCTACATATAAGCCAAATTTAGAACTGGACTTCTTAGCCCCTTTTTGTCAGGCCCACCAAGTCGTTTGTAAGAAATGAGTTGGGATTTCAACTGACATTTTAAGATTTTCCAGGAGGGTTTGTAAACCGAGACCCAGAACAGCTTGACAATGACATTTATCGTCGACAGTCCGTTTTCTAACGACTGGATTCATTTGAAGGGGAATTTGAAACCGAGGGTACTCAAGCTTTGCGGATTCGGATATTCTCAGACAATCCACCTCCTCCTTTATTTACAAACTGTCTACATTTCCGTCTGAAAAAACCTTAGAAAATATCAGCTTATTTCCGTCTAGTCCAAACCACCATGTGCTTAGCTTGCTTTAATATATTATAAAGGATCAAGCTAAATGCCAAGTTAATTATTCGTGGTTACATTATTTTTGCCATTGACAAAATTATTCCAATCTCAGATGTAATTTTAATCTAGATAAGAATGTTAACATAACACGACTCTTACTCTTGTTAGTTATTTTCGTTGTAATTTTAAATAAAAGTCCTTTTTAAATAAATATGTATTTTAACTTTCAAGCCAACAGTGCAGTGCCGGTAAACAAGAATGCTAGAAATTATTGATTGAGTAGCTTCCCTAAAGAGTAAATTATAATATTGATCAGTGTAAAGTTTGGAAGAACGCTCAAAAAGTGGATGTATAGAGTAACTAATAAAATAACATCATCCAAATCGACTATTCCTCAATTGTAATATGTAATGACTCAGGATAGAGAATATTGTAAATAAATATCCATTCTAAAATTCTAATTGGTAGTTAGTATATCCGCTTATTATTGCTAACTTTTGTAGCTTCTGGTTTTGGCATTTGTTCTGGTTTTCCTATTTGTCATTCTACTCTTGACTGTCTCAGTCTTGAAAATCTTGATAAACAGATTGATTGGGACCAGAACAGGCAAGTTTTGATGGACATACGATCTAGTACTGTAGTAGGGGATGGAAATGCTACGATTATTAGGCCGTTAATCACTAATTCACTAATGACGCTCATTCCATGAGGTATCAAGCAGATTCGAGAAGTAGTAATTGCCGGAAAGGTACAGTCTGTTCAATATGGCAAAAGGTAGAGAAGAAGCACGAAACCAGTAATCCTTGACGGATAAGATTCATTATTTATTTGCAACATCACATTATATAGATAGATGCACACCTTGACTTCTTGGCTCATTGGACAAGCTGCGTTCGCATATCCGAAGGTCAGAGATGAAACAATTCAAGTTTTTAGGAGCACATCAGAGAGTTTTTAGAATGTTAAATTCATCCGACAATAATATCACTATGGAATGACGACATTGGGGCAATTGCGAATTCTCCACAGTTACTATACAGAATTTTATTGAATAAAAATATGTTATCAGCGAGGTGTAGTATAGAGAAAAGTACAACAACAAGGCTCGCGTTGCATAGACATACTAATTTATACATTGGTTCTGCAAGACGATCTTTTCATTTCGATTAGAAACACAAAACTGTTGCAAATTATTCCCAATTATCTTTCCACATCCCTTTCATTCAAGCAGCACTTATTTCGCTCATCATGGCATAAATATTGTGTCAAACAAAAAGCCATGATTTTTATTCAGCATAAGTGAGGCAGACTTGCTGCGTTAGCCCTCTTTCTCTGTCGTCCGACGAAAATTTCATTTGTCTATTTTAAGCATCCCCATGCCATGGGACTCGTAGAGGTAGGCATTGTTGTTACATGATGGATGAAGGAAGCAGAGGCTTTCAAAGCAAATGAGAAGGCATATTATATTATTACTGCCTAGATTTGGACTTGTAATAATGTATAAATAGGGTTCTACATTGGTCCTTTGACTTCGAACTCTGTTTTCTATATAGTACTCCTTATATTGTAGAAGATTAGAGACTTTTCTTCAGTCCTTTCGAATTATACTAGCAAGGAAATAGGATGCAGAAAGAAACCCTTGCATGTAAGCATGTCATTGTTGAGGAGCTTGGGTTGGTTTTGGTTCAGTCTATACTTATTTTATTTTAAAAAGAAAAACCTCAAGAAGCTTCAACGAGAATCTGAGATTTGGAGGGGTTGATTATTTGCATGTTGAAGTGCACATTGCAATTAGCTATTCGTTTTGTGATGTTACTCATTAAGATTTTTAAGTCTTCTCGATAAATCAAAAGGTAGCGTAGCTCTTGGTAATTTTTTTGCAAACGAAATGCCTGGAAGCAAGTCGAGGACATAACATGCAATTTTTGAACCGCATGAATTAAGAATATCATTTAAGACTTGGAAAGATAAAACGCATTGACTCATTCCTGCAAACTAATTTAAGTTTAAACTGAAGAGATAATAACATGCGGAAAACTTCTACCGTGGGAATTGTTTTCAGACTATTTCGTTCAAGATGAATCATAGAAATTCGTTTCAAAACAAATCGGAATCGGAACTCTGGCTAAGCTGAATTTATCTATATATACCAACCAATGAGTATTAACATTTACAGAACGATAAATATCTATTAAAATAGGTGGAATAATAGCAGATATCGACCTTGTCGTATAAAACTCCTGTACTTTAACCTAACCATTTTTTGAGCATATAGCTGGCTAATTTACAAAAAAGTACTACGTAAAACCTATCCCAACCCAACCAACCCATTTTAATGGGAAAAGTCCGATGCATTGCATACCAATGGAGTTAAAAAGTCATAGTTCCGGCTAACAGCCCGTCCTGTAATACACATTTAGCGACAGGCTCAGTCACAATACTTAGCCTCTATTGAAGGGTGAAATGCTTCTTAAAAATAAGGATCTGCCTTAGGGGCTCCACGAGCAAAGAAATATCTGAAGACAAGCCCCTGCATCACAACAAAATCTCTTGAAACATTCTAAGAAGAACCTTACGTACGTACGTACAGAAAATAATGACTGTAATAGAAATACTTAGGGGGTTGATGGTAGAAAAGTTAACGAAGGCAATTCACCAAGTTTCGAGTCACATAGCCAACCTAACTAACGTAGTAGGAAAGCTCGAAAGGTCCTATCTAGAATACACATACACAGACATAATATTCTATGGGATCCGAGACTCTACGCTTTTTACATGCATGAGATGAACCATCAACAATAAGGAATATGTTGGCTTATTTTTCATGCACTTATCTAAAGGAACATAAGTTTTTACGTTAAAAGACAAACCAGAAACCAAGTAAGGGATCGACTATTGTCAAGTAGCCCAAGCTTTGCCAGTTGTTCATCGGAAAGGAATCAGTTCACATCACCTACAATCCATAGCACATTTTTTAATTATTTATTTTGCTTCTTAAAATTCGACAAGTGTTTGGTTGGACGATCCATAGCTCCTTCACTCCAATTCCATCCAGGCTATGCAACTTTCTTAAATGCCCAAGAACTTGCGAGGGTTGAAGCCGAATCCCTATTAATTCCTCCTTCAAAACAGAGTGAGAAAGTATCCCTTTTCCAGCCCTCAAGCCAGGAGGCTTACGGTTTAAAAGTTTCGTCTGCAAGGGATTCAGGTGTGCCTTTTCTGGAGGAAATTAAGCGGTTAGCACCTTACCTGTGCTGTGCATGGAATTTTTACAGATTGACTCTTGTTCATTTTATCTGATGAGAAAGGAATTGAGAAGTTAGTCCCCTCGGTATCTCCTAACAGATCGGACATTTTATTCTTTGGATTTTTTTAAAACTACACATACTGGAGACTAGAAGCAAATTTCCAAGGACTTGAGACGATCATCGGAGATCCCTGGCTATCAAACTGCAAAGGGGAATTGAATTGGAATCCCAAGTTCAATTGCCTTGGATCATCATAGGATCGTCTGCTGTGAGTGTCTTTTGTAACGGATTTAGAATCATTTGCAACCCGACTGTGGTATAGTTAACACCTATAAATCCGGAATTGTTTCGGCAATAATATAATTTATCCGTCCATTCGGATCCTAATGTGAGACACACAATGTTGAAAGCCATCTCACTGCACACGCAATTCTTCCGACAATATTATTTTTCCTATAAGATTTAGAAGGAGAACCCTCTGAGATTTCGTTTATAAATAGATCTAACGACTCGCAACTACTTACACACTCCAAATTTAAGCCACCTCTGAAATTTTAAGATATATAGATACAAAGAACCGTACAAGTAAAACAGATGTCAACGGCTTCCAAGCCCTGACCATTCGAAATTCAAAGTGCCTTTAGTGGATATCAAGGATCCGTTTCGGTTCTTGTGCCCAGCTAATATTTTAATCGCTGTTGGTTTTCGACTCTAGTTTAAACAAGGAAAAGTGATAATTTAAGGTTTATTATTCCTTTGTGCCTGTTTGTTCTGCCACAAGAAGTTGTTTTTCTTAATTCACTTCCAGATATCCAGATACTGGATACCCTCCATTTGTAAGGAAAATGACGCTCAAACGAACCATCTGTATATGTAAGTTACTTTAATTTCCGTATAAATAACTTTTCAGTTCCATATCTTAAACCAACATGCCCTTCTTACTTATCCTAATATATGATTTATTGGTTGCATTGGTATTTTATCTGTTTGATGGGATGGGAAGTGGGTGAAATGTATGCTCGGTACAGACCACATTTAATTTCATGAAAAAGTCCAACCGATAATATTATTGTCAGATTATAAGACTGGACTGGACGAGAGAATGCTCTTCCAAACTTTCAACAAAATAAACACTGGACGAATTGTCCATGAAACACTTAGATTTTGGGAATCGTGCTTAGTTAGAAGTGTCATGTATTTAAAGAAGATAACTGTCCTCCTGATAGATAGCCCCAACTCGACAAAAGAGGCTACTTGTTGGGACAAAACAAATAGACATCTTCAATGACACACAGAATTTGTCAGTTCTCCATTGTACTGGTGGCATTTTTCTTAAAACTTGTAAGTAGAGAGCAAAAGTAGAGGCATGAAAATGCTCCCTTAAATTCCAAAAAAATGCCCTTTGCACTTGATACTTTGGTAGTCAAGAGATGAGGCATCAGAAGGGACTCAACTCAGCCGAGACGAAAGTCAATATATTTTACATTTACTCTCAACGTCTCAACCAAAGTCCCTTTTTTCTTCTCTTTTGGTGAAATTATAATATGCATGAATATGAGTTGGAGGAAAATAGAAAACAGACCTTGGTACTATAGCATGTTACATATTTTGGAATTTAGAATTTAGACCCGATAATTTGCTGGAAACATCTCATGTTAAAAAGTCCCTGTATGCATGTAATTTACTAGTCTCAAAAGTCATAAACTTTTCCAACTTTTGTTTTGGAGTCCAAAGTGGCATCAAATTACTTGGCTAACTCTAAAATCCGTTTCAACTGTTGCGTTTGCAAAAACGAACGCTACGATTTCAAACTTACCAAGTCAATAAACTACTTTGCAAAGAGGTTAACGTCATGTTTAAGAAATGAGCTTCACTTGTCCCCAATCATGTGATTAGCGAGGATAATATGATAATATATATTAACATTGTATTGTACATACTATTCTTCAGTCCATAGTTTATCCCATTATAAAGGTTCCCAGAACAGAAAGTGTAGATTTTGTATGCGAAGGCAGACAGAATAGTCAGGCTCACCTTATAGCTAATTTTTTCTTGCCGTTTGATTTCTTACAATTCATTTCATGACAGGAAAGATGAAAGCGAAGTCGTGAAGATAATAATATTATTAACATTCAGAGAATAGATTCTCTCACTGCTGTAAGAACATGTAGATGCGGATTATGATTCACGCAAGGTGAGATCCAATTCCTCTCTTGCATCTTGGTTGTTATTATTGCAATTTTAAAGCTATTTTTCCGAATTAGTTTCTGTCCTAATTTTAAGGCTCAATAAAAGAAAGCATTATTGATCTGCAATCAGACGACGAAGCAGACGCTTTAAGAAATTACCGTCCAAACGTTGACTTTAATTTAGGTTATCCTGAGATTTGTTATTCCCCTGTAATTGGAAATTGCATCTTATATTTGCTTGTTGACGATTCATTTTATTTGGAAATTCTTTTCCCTTTTGAACCATTGAACCTAGTAAGGGAGGTAGGTTCTTGTGCGGAGATGCAATTGGAATTGCAAATCTTCATATGCTCTTTGTCACGATTTGTCTTACGATGATGAATGAAAAGTACATTGCCGAAGCAAGCATATACTTACGGTCAATGGCCAATGATCAGCCCTTACATCATACTTGTACATGTAGTGTTGAGACACTTCACTTTCTGAATTGCTGAACTTATGATGACCCTAATTTTTAGAAGCTTATTTGATTATTCTGACATTTTGCATGGAAAGCAATCGTGTTCATTGCTTAAAAGTTAATAGAAGGATTCCTTGCATGGCATTTAAAAATGGTTTGCAGTAAACATAAAAAATTTAATGTATTGATGAAACCAATGAAACCACGAAGGAAGTTCAAGGTTTTTCGTCATCAATTGATTTTTTTTGTGAATGAGTTTGAATGTTTAAAAGCTAATGCTCAAACTGATTTAAAGGCAAAACTCTGTCATTCTGGATGAGAACTGAGGATATCACGACAGGACAATAAGTTTTTAGACCAACTGAATAGAACTTTAAAGAGAATTGTAGCATAATATTATGAGCTTTTGGAACTCCGATAAATACTAATCAAAATCACTGTTCTTTCAGCCTAACAAAGGCAAGTCACATTTTTGCGGTTATGCACCAATATTAAGCAAGTAATTGTACAAGAAATATTATCCAGGTTTTGCCTTGAAGTTAATAATTTTTTACCTGTGATTTCATGTTGGCTATGCTCAAGTAGTGGTACAATAACGTACATCTCATAATTACTGCACGTAATCGGCTCAATCATCGTTTATATGACGAAATTGCAGCAAACAACAAAATCTCCACACACGAAAGACCAACTTGTCAAGGCAAATTGCGTGCAGTCCTTTTGATTTTTTGATCCAATGCCTCCTTCATGCAACCTTTTACAATTTACAACATGCAAATTATTATATTAAGGATTTCATGTTTTTTTACATTTCAGTCTGACCTTAATCATGTTTATAATTTAATCATTTAAATTATTTGCTTTGAATCAATTTTGACCGTCAGGAATTGCTGGAATTGAAAATCGAATGCATCCATAAAATTCTGTCATTAGGAATATTAGTTTATTTTCCAGAAATATGATTTGTCTCACGTTAGTAGTTTCAATTCTTTACAACTTTTTAAACGAAATATGACCTGTGGGCTACGATCTTTAATTCAGGTGCCAATTTATGTCTGCAATCTTGAAAGAGCAAAGATCAACAAAGTATAAAGTATAGACATATACCTTAAAATTAAGACAAACGGATTATTACTGATGTCAGATGTACTCATTTTATTTCAGTTCAAGGTGTGTAAATTCTTCAATGTATTTTGTCCCTATTATTAAGAATACGAAAAACATGGAAGTTGAACATGTAAACTGCATCTCTTTGATTTTTATGTTTTTGAGTATTTTCAAAACAATTTGGTCTACAATCCTGGATTCCGGGTTGGTAAATTCTGCTAGAAAGATAAATGTTCTAAAATGCATTCAACATCCGGAAAACCAAAGATAAGCCACTTTGCAATCAGTGCAACCACTGCATTGTGCATAGTCTCTAGGATTAGATAGGGTTTCTCAATAATAAATTGGGATTTCCAAAGTGTGCATAATAAGCTTCTTGGTTTAATCCCATGTATGTACTTTTGGTAAAGCATTTTACCTGGCCCATTTTATAACAAAGATCTAGTATTAGATGCGTGTCAGGATGTAAAGGTAAGATTTGCAATTAACAAAATTGCAATCCTATTACTTAAAAGTTTAGTTGGACGAGCAAGGAGAATGCGAATGACTACATTTCGTCGCTAGTAATAACAATGTGCATTCAGACAGTATTTCATTTCATCAAGCAATGTTCCTTATGCCAAAATATTTTACTATACATTTACTCCAATTCAATTAATTAGTTGGTTTTGGAGATCTTGTCAAGAATATGTGTTTTGAGAAATAAACTATTTTTCTGTCTGCTCTTAATTGCCTAAGGATGTTTAAATTTTGCAAGTTACTTCATCGTACTTCCTCAAATCCTTATTCTCGGTAAAGTAATAGCAATAATATATATTAATTGTACCTAATTTAAAGCCTAAACAAGTTAATACCAACTGTCAAAAATATCGGTAAATTTCCATTAAAATCGGCCATCCAACCAAATCTAATGCGATTGAAAATCACAAAAGTAAAGTGTTCAATAGTTAGTTAAAATCGTTATGACAAAATTTTTTAAAGATCAACCCAATTTAGCTTCCTTTATCGGTTACTACCTATCAATTTAAACTTAAGGTAGTGTTAGTGATTATATTCATAATTTATTTGTTAGAAAAAATGCACCAAAAGAGCTTAATTTAGGCTGTTAAAGTTTTGAAATCGATTAGATTTCAAGCTAAGATTTTTTGCACTCTTCTCGGTTCCAAACATGTCATGTCGCCTTCCAAACATTCCAGTTAAATACCAATTTCCAGGCAGTCAAATTATAGAAGAAGAAATTAGTATTCAATCCCATGTATGTTCATTCAGTTCATTGCATATATCAACAGCCACTTGCAAGACGAACCCAGGCGAATGGAGTCTTAATGTTTCATGTTTTTAATCGTTTTCCATCCACCTTCTACATACAATAGGACTCAAGAGCTGTACTATTTTTAGCTTAAAACAAGATAAAACATTTTAATGAGCGATCAGAAAGTCAATAAATTATTTTAAACTCCACTGATACTACTGATTCATAGCATTAACTGTACAATCTAAAAAATGAAGTCTACCGCATAAAGAAAAAAATCAAATAAGCCAACAATATGATATGATAAATCGATAAGCTTTTTATTTTATGTTAAAATTGCAAATTAGACAGCAAATTAGAGGAAAGTGTAATTAGTCCTAATTATTACGACATGGGACAGGTGCTGTCTTAACCGGAGAAACTCATTAAGACTGAAAACGTAAAAACAAAAATTATATTGTAATTTATGTCTTGTACGTACAGTTTGACAAATGAACCTGAGGCTACATTCTTTCAAACAAATGGGTTTAATAGAGCAATTAAACTGCAAGTCGACACGTAATCCGTGACGGATTAGAGGTTTGGGCATAAATGTAACGATGTCGCTACGATATTTTGACAATCGTAACGAACACAAAGATACAGACACTTGACTGGTAATTACTACCGAATATTAATTAATCAGTTAAGTCCGCCGTGTGTATCTAATTACTCCGACAAGTCTAAAAATTTGTCATATTTGTTCAGAAAAATTCTGGAAACTAATTTCCTATACCAAATGCTTAAAAGCTATTCGTAAACGCTTAGCTTCGATTTCATTTTTCTGTTAAGAAAGACTAGACTACAAAACTTTGAAATTGTTAAATTCCTTTTGGGATTAACATTTTAATTTTAAATTTTAAATTTAAACCTGTGGTTGAAATTAGGTAGAAAAGCGCTAAAAATTAATTAGGATTTTTACTTGTTTCGATTTGTAAAAAAAAAAGAAAACAGGATCTATCAAACCTTCAAAACATGTCCTTTAATATTATAAGTAAAAGTCGGTGGGTATTTTTACGTTCATTTCAAGACGTACGTACGTGCTCATCAGTTGTCTTAAAAAATAATGTGCGGCTCTGTTTATTCTTCTGAAATATTTCTGAGTGATTTATTACTCAACAAACTAATGTCGGCAGAAAGCCGGACCAAGTCTTATTAGCAGTCACAAATTGAAAGCGACAGTTATACAAACTTCTCATGTTTAACTTGATGCTCATGAAAGCTTGCGGTTGTACACCACAAATACCACGAACTAAAAAGTAGTCAACCTGGTCACGCTAATTTCTCTTTTAGGTTGCACCACCGTTTAGGTAGCGTTCATTTAAATTCCGTAAAGGAGTCACATAGTTCCTCCTACACACTGAGGTCCTACTTCCAAATTTAGAAACACATAGCATCCAAAATAAACAATCAAGTGCCACTTCTCTCAGAGTCAATAATTGCTCAACTGCCCATCACTATGCAATTCCTGACATGATTGGTGAAGACTGAAAATCGGTTGGGAGTAAAGATGTTATTCTTAGCCTTTATTTTATTGAAAATTAATCTATATCGTTGACCCAAATCAACTAAAGATAAAGGCAGTTTGAATCTGAATATTAAAAAATTAAATTAATTGACAGGCACCAAACATTGCATGGGCATTATTGCTTTACCAAGGGTGTATATGTAATCACCACTGGTTATCAAGATTCAATATAATTGACATTATTATCTCTTCTAGCACTAATGCTAAAACTTATTGTTTTTTCAATACTGTAGCGGGCATTGCATTAATTTGAAGTTGTTAAAATATTTGTCTTACTATATGATCATTTACATTTTTTCTTTAAAAAAGTGCACTAATGATCATTAAATGGCAATGATTTATACACAATTTATATGGTGCATGAGGATTGTGGATATGAGGTTGAGGTTCAGGGGACACTTTTATTCCTTGAAATTATAACGACAACATAAATATCCCATTAAGTAAGTTAGTAAGGGTTGGCCACAGGGACAATGGTTACTTGGCGAAGGTCGGACAGTATACGACTGAGGACGAAAACAGTATTGACATTGATTGCAAGTCGTTAAGGTGGCAATAATTAGATATCACTTTAAAGCATTAAAATACTCACCAATAATAGATTAAGACTATAAATGAATAATTACGTATTCAAATTTTTGAGTATTGTTTATAACGTTGAAAGTCTTTTGACCAACATTAAAGTTTTAATTAATTGGGATTTATCGTTAAAGTAATGAAGGGCCAGGGACGCTAATGGAGATGATTATCGCCAAACCGAAAACAGACAGAAAAATGATGTGATGGAAAAGTGACCGAATTTAATAAAGTTTATTTGCCTTTTTTCTATCTCAAATGAGAGAATTTGTCTAGTATAATTATATATATCAACACTTTTGTAGTGAATAAAAAATTTAGTTGATTTTGAGCATTATTAGCCAATAATCTGCATTATTTTAAATATTTTCTACAACATCAAACTCCATTCTTGTATCCGCAATAAGTCACATAGAAAAATAGTCCAAATGCTGAACAGCATTTTTTAAGTCTCTTTAAATTGAGATGAAAAAGAAGTGTATTTTAATTTGGCATTTTAATTAAGTTATTTCCGTATGGTTTCAGTATATACTTAAATATAAATAAAGTAGAACGATGAATTTTAATCATCCCTGGATTAGGCCACTTCGTCAAACATCAAGTAAAACAAATAGATCTGACCTTTTGAATTAAACACAGAAAAAATCTCAGATTCAATTAAGCTTAATCCAGTGACCTTGATTGGTTCACTACAGTGAAATTGTGAAATGCTTCTTTAGTGCTGCTATGTTCATTCATGATTTATTAAATTAATTTCTTGTCTCTGCTAGGCCTTACGTTAGTTAATTTTTTTTAGCCCGTTCATCATCATTAAATCATGGAATGAAATAATTATGTTGTGCAACTGTACGACATGTTTTGTAGTTGTACTTACCTGGAGGGACTTTTGTTGATCTCATCTCAAGTAATGACGTTTATGGAATTTGTTTTTGTAAAACACAAAACAACTTGTCTCTTTTTAGTGTGATTCCCGATTTTTCAACATTAATGCATTTAACAGGCTTCCTCGATAAAACGAATATAAACATTTGCAAATAAGCTAACTTAATTGTCGATACAAAATTTCCTTTCATGTGTTGATTCATACAACATGAGAATAGGCTAAAATAGATTAATAATCACGACGCTATTCGGATCCCATATCTCGCTAAAAATATCAAATTTAACTAGTTTCTTAATTATTAAGCTTCTTTGGAAAATTAACCTTCAAAAATTTCGTATAAGAAATCACGATCAGTTTACTCCGAATCTCAACACCGGTCTCGGGATTTAAACGTGATGGTCGTTTAAATTTCATTCCAACGGCCGGTGCATGGATGTGTGCACTATTTTGCCCTTGAAATGATTAAACTATTGGCTGTCATCAATTATCTTAAGCTGAAAGAAGACGCATGACGGTAGTCAAGGATCGTTGATATTGACATAAATAATTCGGTTGCATTTGTACTCTGACTATATTTATTCAAGGTTCGCTTTCGTGTGAGAACTTGTGGCCCTCATTCACACACTTTTATTCAAAACGCAGTAGGGGTTACCGATAATCATTATTTTATTATCATGCAAACTTGATGCCTTCGTACCTTGACGTTTAATTCGTAACAACTTTAGAGGGGGAAGTGAAGTACTTCCCCTTACACTTTTCATTATAAATCTTATTGTTAGTTCTTAAAAGTTTTTGTGTAGTTTGTGTGTTTTCTAACTGAAAGAAGCTAAAATGCATTAATCCCAATTTTAGTTGAAGTCGGCAAAAATCATAAATTATTAATTAATTCATAAAAAATATTTCGAGAAATAACTGATACAAAAGTATTAAATGTCTTTGAATGCAAAGTATGTGGTTTCGCTAAAAAGGGAAATTGAAAATGCTTGCGGTTGGAAATCAATCCGGCAGAACATGCAATTGAGAAGGTTTTGAATGCAGGGGACTATTAGTTACAGGAGATCGAAAGTTCGAAAGAAACCGTATCAAATTCAATACTGACCAGATTGCCCTGCTTGAAAGGGAAATAAAATGTATTAGTTGAATGTAAACTCTCCTGTACGCCCTTACATTTTAACAATTTGAAGTTGTCCAAACCACATTTACTTCGACATAAAGATATGTTGTACAAGACAGGAGTAGAAGAAAGGAAATCTTTTTATCTTGTTAATTCGTAAGTTTAAAAACCAGCAGTCATCAAATATCTTTTTCCAACTATAATGTCTTAAACTTGTACAAGTCATTATTCTATAAAGGTTTCACGTACTTTCAGCTGACTTAATGTCATTCAAGTTTTTTTTTTCTCGAACGGTGACCCATTTGGAAGATTTTTGCAAGAGGACCAAAGACCACTTTTGCATACATTCAATTGACAATTCCACTTTTAAGCACAACATAATATGGTTTTACTCGACGTTGGTTACCGATACCGAGAATGTCCTTTTCATTCAGTAATAATAAGAATAAGCCCTTAATTACTCTTTGCGTAACTCACGCTATAAATTCCTTGTGTATCACTATACGACTATTGTACAGACCTCGGCAACATGCTGCGTGAATACACGACGGACGAAAGAACGTCAAGACCTCAAATTAGATGCAGAGATATTGCAAATCAGCACCTTTAAACTGTTTTCTTTGTGCATAGCAATTAACAGCAGAAAATTATGTGTAATATTTTCATGTCGAACGAAAGCCAAAAAATTATTCCCTATTCACTATATTGCTCTTATGACTCATTGCGAATTGCAATTGGGAATTCCAATTTTAAACTTGGTCATCTTAATATACTCGTGTTTTTTAAATCAGACTGTTTTTTTTATTTCACATTTCATGAGTCGTAATTTGTAAAAGTTCATTACGGATCTTGTGTCAAGCAACACGATGTAAGATCTCAGTTTTCTTTTACTCTTGAAGAATATTGAATAAGTCATTTTTAACGATTTCTACTAGCTTAAGGATACACACACCAAGTTCCTTATGAAGCATCCAAAGTTTGAAACTCAAAATTGTCCGTTGATCATTTCAATTCTGTTCTGGTAAATATGCGTCAAACTACTTATTTACTTGGAGCTGTTGGTTAGGGCAAGTAGGAAGGCCTAAATGGACGGAAAATGGGTACAAAAGCCATCCTTTTTTCCTACGGTACCTTTTCTGAACAATAGAGTTTTCAAGAGTTCTATTGGACAGGAGGATATTCACAGGAGATCTTCTCCAGAGAGGTTTAAGAACACGTCCACCTGTTTTTCCCATGACGCAATGTTTCTGAATAGTCTCATCTTTTTATGCAGTTTTTTATTACGATTTTAAATGCTTATGTAGACTGCAGACCCTCAATCATTACCATTATTATATTCATTAAACCAAAGGTCATTACAATATCAATGGCATTATGTCTCAACCCATACGTACATATTTAACTATTGCTTCAGACATATAGAAAGAATTCTATTCCAATTACCGATTCTTCATTACCTAACCATTGACGCTAAATGGAGTTTAAATAACTCTTGAGTGTTTAATCCTATGTTTAAAGTACAGGCAAATTTTTTGTCGTCCCATTTTTAATTTCTCATTATAAAATGGGAAATTACGAATATCCGAAGAGCCTTCTTAAATGAGATCATAAAACATAACGGTCAATTTCTCGAAGATTTTAAACAACTTCCGTTTCCTTCCCTTCGGTTGCCATTTGCTATAGCCATATAATATTTGCGGCCTTCCAAACTTACGACATTAAAAGTCTTTGACATCCAGTTGTACTCATATGGGAGATTCAGTTGGTTATTTCTGCCGTTAACTTCTGTCTCGACGGGAATTGTATGAAAATATGTCGTAAAATATTTCGAAGTAACCACATATTCTTAATTTAATTTACTGTTTAAGATCGAAACAAGACTATATCGCTGCAGTCTGATAAATGCTTTTAAATTTCGATCCAGCCTCTTTTTAATTTCAAAAATTACAAAGTATAGTTAGATGTAAAGTAATTTTTTGGTTGCAAAACAAGACTAAAAACGATTCGAGTTTACAAACTTACAAAAAATGCAAGCTTGTTCTATTTTCAAAGGGTCCTCGTTCTCTTAGAAAAGAACGACATTGGACGACAAAGCTGGAGGATACTTTTACATTCTTTTAAAAACAACATTAACATAATTTAAATCCTTTTGTTCAATCCTTGTTACACATCCATGATTGTACAGTTATAAAAACATTGAGTTACCTTTTCATTTAGTATTTGATTTTTATGTGCGTCTGTACAGCCATCAATTTTCTTATGCTCTTATCTACTGATTTAGTACGTTGATTACACAAATGTGTATGTACGATGGCTTAAATATTAATCGCATACTTTAACATTCATATTTTGTTCTGTACTATGCCGAAAATAGCATAATAAAATGAATGTTAGACTTGGTAACTAAACAGGACGCCTCGGTGCATTTTCGAAGATTTGAGCTGCGAATTGGTGTCACAGTCATCAGTTCTACTAAAGTTTAAATATGCCAAGATTTTTAAACTAAATTTCACAACCTGTCGTTATAAAAAGACCAGCTACTCATTATTTACTTTTATTTGTGTAACATGCTCCTTTGTGAAGTCCTTTTTTTTTACTTTTAATCTAAAATCTAAAATCTAAACCATGATTAACATTTTAATAACCACTTGCTGAAATTCATTATATAAACACTCAGTTTAAAGGATGAATAATTTAATTTTGGCTTTTGGAAATTGTACTCAGAAAGAATGTCTTTAAGGCTGAAATCAACGTTTGACCTTCGTTGTTGTAATCCTGGGAAAACCACCATGCTTGCTTTTACATTCAATAAGACTTCCAAAACAATTTCCTACTTATGGATTACCTTTGATTATAACTATGCAGAAATGCGATTTAATTCAATTGTTTAGTTATCTATTATATATTAGTTCACTTTCAAATATTTAGGGATCAAACGATTTCCAACTACTCATATAGAATGATAAAATGTAGATTTAGAATACGAGTTGTTAGTGGCTGGAAAATATTATAATAAAACCCGTCAAAGAATATTTCTTTAAAGTGTCTCCTGTAAGTGGTTTTCAAGTGTGTAAATGTAGTTTTAAATCAAACAGAATAAAAACTTATTTATTTACTAGAAAATAAGATGATATGAAATGAAAATCTATTTATAATTAAAGTGTAAAGGTTTTACAAAGCGCATGAAATTCAACAAGGAAGCTATGAGAAAAATTCATGTGTATAAATATATATGGTTACTATTTCTTCGTAATAAGAGCTAAGGACTTTAAACAAAAAACAATTACACTCAATAAATTATGAATTACAATACGGAGGCGTTACTCTTACTCGTTACTGCCTTTCAGAACCTTAAAATGAGTAATGTTAATTAATGAATACTTAATACTTATTACACACATATATTATGGATGGCACAATCGATATTTTTATTCCTATTGATAAGTATTCCTTCAATAGCACAGTAAATAGTGACCTTATAATTTTGACTTTAATAATAAACATTATGCATGTATATGTATAGATATATATATATGTTCTGAAATGATATCATGAATCTTGCCTAGAATTATCAGAAAATACAAAATTAAATTGAAGTAAAATTCACGTTAAAACGCATAGCCATATATGTCATTGTAGAATTATTCCAAAAATAGTCAGGAATTTGTTTATCTAAATATATCTAACAATTTTTAGTTGTACTTGCCAGAGCTTATCACGAGAATAAGTTCACTTTAGTAGATGATTAAAACAATTTCGTTAGCATATCGAATGCGTTTCGTATTTCATTTCCTGACTCTGGATTCCAGTGTTGGAAACATTCAAAATTTATATACATAGTATCAATTAATCTAATATCGGAGTCATCCAACCTTACACTTGCATTTGTCCTCAGTTGGTCTCAGTAATCACTGGTTCTAAAATTATCTTTCTGCCAAATCACACCTTTCTCAAAAACTCAATATGTTAACTTTATGCAAATCAAAAATGTCACCGCTTAAAGCAGGTTAAAAAAATCCAAAATCCTTATACTTTCTTTCCTGTTTTGGAATGAAAAGCATAGTTTATATTGAATTATTTATTTGAAATTTTAATCTTAATTAATTATTGTTCTTTCTTTTGTTATTTCAGCGATAGCCATCATCCTTGGAATTTTGTTCCTGGTCCTGGGTGTCCTTATCGTTCTATTCTTCAGAGCTTTGGTAGATGCTTTCATAGCAGGGGTAAGTTGAAACTATATTTCGAAAGTATTTTTAGAATTGTATGAAATGCAACCACGTTTCCAATTATCGTCATCATCATCTCAAACATTTACTGAATTAAATAACTTTTTTATTTGACGAAAGACATGGATAAATACTTTTGCTTTACTGTCACGAAACATTATATTTGACAAGTTATTGTGGTATCGAATTGCCGATTTCTCAAGCAAAAGTATCAAGTTACAACTGACAGGCTTCTACTTCTACACTTTTGTCGATATTAAGATGCGGAACCCATGCAAGCATGTATGTGTAGCAAATTGCCGTACTTATATGCAGCCTTAAGTTTAAGCTATGAATTATTAATGAGATCCCAAATTACCATGCGGTTTTCAGTATCTTGTGGAGTCAATCTCGAGTTCCTAAAATTAGATTGAAGCAAGGGCTCATTTGCATTGTTACGAATTCTCTATTCTGATATCATAATAGTTGGGCAATTGAAATTTGAAATGGAAAGTTAATTTCATGCAGACAGGACTGAAAGGATTTAATGAAGTGAGGCGCTTTCGATTTTCAGGATATTCAACTCCTATTTAGTGCACTACAAGCTACAACGGTTTAATGAGTGCCGACTATATATAAATAGTTTCAGAATTCAGTTAACATTTTTATTACGGTATTTGTGCGTTGCAATTTGAATTAAAAGTACGTTTAAACCCTAAGCTCTTGCTGAGATTAAAATTAGCGAAATCTCTTGATTGCGACGTTTATTTATCAGATCATTGTTTTTTTTTCCAAATGGCCTAGCTTGGTTGGTGGTCTAGACATCAAATTCATCGAGTCTGTTATGGCATGGCGAACTGCTGAACTTACTAAATTTAATCAGTTTACTTAACATACTTGCAATAAATATAGGTATATTCCTCGCAATATTGAATACATAAAATAGCAACAATGCTTCGATGTGATGAACAAGGTTAGACAGATTCTTTGATCTCGCAGCCTCTGATTGAGTAAGTATGCAGGATTGTATAATTACGATATAGAGCCATGGAACCATGAACTACATTTTTGTTTATCATTGCTTACAACTTACAATAAGTATAAGATTATTTACAAACATCCGGGGTTACTAAAAATAACTTATCAAACAATCATCATCATAAAAACTTAATTAGCTTTATTTCTACGGCAAAAGCAAAATAATACATAAATACATATCTGTCGATTAGGGTTCAGAATTTGGTTAGTTCCATGATTGAATAATGTATAATCTTCGGTTTTAGCTCAGTTTATAAAATAAATATTTTCGTTACAGGAACTGCCACTTCGTCAAGGTTCACAGACATTCGAGCTATGGAGGAAGCCACCGGTAGTACCATACCTAAAAGTTTACTTTTTTAATGTGACAAACCATCAAGACTTTATTGAGCGTGGGGCGAAGCTTCATCTTAAAGAGATTGGACCATATACTTACAGGTTAGTATTACCAAAATCTTAAGCAAATAAATTAGAAAATAGGGTTACAATGGTGACTTTCAGGGGTTTAAAATATTTTGATTAAACGTACTTAATCAAATAATGAAATTTATCTTCGAATAACTAAAGTTGAAATTTTAACTTTTTTAGTGAGAAATGGGAGAAGATTGATCCAGTATGGCATCCAAATGGTACTCTGTCGTACAGACAAGTTAAGAACTACACCTTCGAGCCCAGTCTTTCCTATGGATCCGATAATGACAAGTTTTTGTTACCAAACATTCCTATGCTTGTAAGTTAAATTCACAAATGAATTTAAATGAACCGTTATTGTTCTCGAATTTTCCAAGTATCTCATGCGAATAATTGTTATCGTAAAATGTTTTATAGAGTGCCGTCGCTCAGATGGGCCATTCTACAAAAATTGTCAAGAAGGCAGTGTCGACGATACTTGATGTCTTGAAAATGCAACCGTTCTCAGTTCACTCAGTCAAAGAATTAGTCTGGGGCTATGATGATCCCTTGTTAAAGTTGGCTAAAGGTGTCCTCCCTGCAGACAAGAGGTTCCCTTATGAGCAATTCGGATTTTTCGTTGGGAAAAATAATACTCCTAGTGAAGTCTACACAGTCTTAACCGGACGAGATCATTTGGCAGATTTTGCTCGAATTCAAATTTATAATGGAAAAGATTCCCTTGGGGTCTGGGGTACCGATGAATGCAATGCTCTGAAAGGGTCCGACGGAACTGGCTTCCCAGCTATGATGAATGAGAACTCTACCGTTTATATTTATCAGCCAGATTTCTGCAGACCCCTCGAGTTGGTGGTCAAGAATAAGCAACCTCAAAAGCATGAAGGATTTGAGACACTTAGGTAAAACTATAAATACATCTAGCTGTATAATTTCTAATTATAATGATTTCTATAAGTCATGATTTTCTATATTTTAGGTTCCAACCCGCTGATCATGTCTTTGGCAGTGTTAGCGAATTTCCAGAGAACAAATGCTACTGCAGTGGTGGCAGCTGTTCCAAAAAAGGAGTCTTCAATGTCTCAATGTGTCAATTCAGTAATTAACACCACAATAATAGCTAAAACCGGTCGTATAAATGGAATTTTTAATATGCAATTATCTTTATGTAGATTCGCCAATCTTCCTTTCATGGCCTCACTTCCTTAATGGAGATCCATCCTTGAGGGAAAAAATCGTTGGTCTCAATCCCAAGCCAGAACTGCACACCTTCTACATGGATATCCAGCCGGTAATTGTTGACTTATTGATTCACACTGTGATTCACACGATTAACGTATTTCATCTACATATTTAAGCAGCTGTATAATTTTTAATATTTTTATTTATATAAAATAGAAATTGGGACTGGCTATGCAAGCCAAGGGACGACTGCAGATTAACATTCAGATGACTAGAATTGACGAAATTCCACAAACTGCCAATTTGACTGATCTCCTTATCCCGGTAGTCTGGTTCGAAGATGTGAGTGAAAATTACTTTTCCCGTCTGACCCTAGTCCAAGAAACAATTTTATTCATGACTCGGTTATCCAATTTTAGGGTATCGATGAGCTCCCTCCTATTGTTTTGGGACTAATCCGACAAGCCATCAACATGCCGGAAGTGGCAGAAGCAGCCTTATCCTACATTTTATTTATTCTCGGGGGTCTCCTTATCGTCGGAGGAATCATGTACGTCCTGAAAAACTCATACATCAAGAAGGACAAACTCGCTGCTACCAACGGCCTGTCGAAGGTAAAATATCTTAATTCAAATAAAAAATCGAATTGAAAATAATGTGACAGCCTATTTGCATTTTTTTTAAATGCGATTGATAACACCAAATCCTAATTCCGTGTTCTGATTTTCCAAAAGGTGGACACTTTCTCGTTGAAGGGAGAAATGGAAAAGCCAACTAATGGGATCGGGAATGGACTGAAGCATCAGTACACCAACTCCGTAGAAATGGATGACAAAGAGATCATCTCGAAAGATAAGCATCTGAATGGAAATTCTCAGAAGGAAAAGGAGGAAAAGAACGGGTCCATGAATGAGTCAGCAATGACGTAAATTCTAACGAGTTCCTGAATTTAAAAAATACTTCCACTCAGCAGCGGTTTAATTTTCCAGTACTTCCAACTCCTATCCAGTTACTATTACTATCTGATGTCTTCGCCCAATTTTGTGCATTTATCTGATTTCCGGATCCATGCATCAAAGTTGAAGGATGCAGCTACTGCCCCAGAATAACACGTTCATCCCTTAACGTGCAAACTGTGTCAATCCCCTGTATATAATACTGATGAACTGCTATATACCCGTAGACTAATTAGTTAGTGAGCATTATTTTGCAAAATCGATATAATATTACATTCATTCTATTACCGTATGTTGATCTGAGTGCCATATATTATCCTAATTGTGCGTAAGGATGCAATTTCCACAATTACTTCCGCGAAAGACAAACATGACAAATACTTTTAAATAATCCAAATGTTCTTAAAAAAGACGGTCTTCCAGTCTGGAAAAGCTTCAATCTCTAAAAAATCGTCATTCCGTAGCTATAGACGCTCTCAGGTCTTTGCTCAACAAATACGTAGACTAGACGACTGACTTTTCGTTAAAGATTTTATATTGAAATATATTTTTGAGGGGAAATTATCTGTTTAGACTAGAAAGAAACTATTTAGACGACTTGTTTAAGGCATTTTTGAAGAGTCCAGAAGTGCCTCAACAATTTTATAAACGATGCAATAGTGGTTAGTGTTTGACCCATATGGATTGATGGATGAGACTAGTAGCGATTTTCTTCTCTAGCGATTAAGTGGAGGCCAGATCAGAAATTTTTAATTGTTTATTTGTATCCTTTATTTTTATCCCATAGTTGACGATGAATTATTGCTGACATGACTCCTGTTTATTTTTTATGATCAATTTCTGGTATTTTAACATCCCATTTGATTTGTAAGAGTTAATTTTTAAATGGTTGTCAGTCAGTACACATCTTTTGATTCGACTAATAATATGAACTTCAATTACAGTCCGACGGTAACAATTATTCTTCATCCAAATAAAGAGCAGAGCGATGTAAGGATCATATTATGAAAAAAATGAAGGTGATGCTGCTTTTGAGATTTCGGTACAATTATTTTACTTTACAAATTATTCAAATAGTGAGTATATGACTTCATTTTATCTTATATATTCTCAGTTAATACAAAGACGTGAAAATTTGTATGCGCCAAAACTTTAAGTTATAGATAGGTGTACATGCTAGGGTTTTCGTGGACAGTCCATTTTACATTCGCGTTTTCCCTTGAAAATGTTTAGTTTTTTGGGAACACGAATTCCATTTGTTATTAACTTAATTGAGTAAATATTGTGTCGTAATACATTATATTTGGTTTCCTAACAAGAGCCGCAGTAGACAGTATATAAGGATGTGTGCATATACTATTTTCAATTTGATTAGGACGTGTGTTTGCAGTATTATCTTGTTTTAAGTAAAGTGACTATCTTGCAATCAGTTCTTTTACAGATTAGAAGAGCTATAAATATAAGTCCATAATCCACGAATGAACTATTGCATTGCTAACCTAATCACAGGAACTGAACTCGTACAACCGAGACATTTTAAAGTATTAATTCAAGATGTGTTGTTTTCGTCTGCGATCAAAATGACGATGAAAGCGATTCCTTAACATGACAAAATGAGAATAGTATCGCGCGCCTTATCCGGAAGTGTCATGTACTTATGTCATTATTCTTATTGTATTTCTACTTTTAGTTTTTAAACACAACTGAATAAAGATAATGCCCTCGAGGCTCGTGTTTTTGCCATACTTTACGTTGCTTTATGTCCTCTGTTTTTGTCATTCATAAGTTATGCATTTCCGTAAATACTCCTCCAGAATTTGTATACATAATTGCTGGCGAACACGAGAACTATTCAAGTATGACGAAAAAAGCAAGCAAAATACCTTACGTTGAAGTTTTGAGATATTCAAAAATTGTTATTCAAACAGAAAAATTGTTTTTATAAGGTCATAGTTGCCCCAACTTCCACATTATCCGTGATTTTATCCGGAAAATGCAAAATAGCTTGCAATAATTTCCAATTTTTTTATTTTCATAGTCTCCTACTTCTTAACCGCCCAACCAGACGATTTAGACTTTTCAATGGGGTTTTCAGACTAATTTTCATCTTTACTTTTTCAAGGTGGTCACTTGATTCTTTGGTACATATAGGACATTTTTCGTAGCTGCGCTAGACTTGAAATGGTTCTGTTGTAACTATCGTTATTTACTTTATGTATAATTGTGCTGTGAATGAATGAATAAAATGCATAATGGTGTAATGCTGAGGTTTTGTAGCATTGTTTACAGACAAAATGAAAGAGTAATAAATATGGCTCGGAGATTGACAACAAACAGTTCTTAACTTTTAATTATTACTATCAACTAAGTATTTGACCTGATCTCTTCCATCTTCTGTCGAGGGTAAATCTTTTTCATTTCTTCAATCATCAGCTTTGGCAAAGGATCTGGGAGATCCGATAGACTGTAAAATAATCATTAGTTGTAATTAGACACAACAAATTATAAATTTTAAAGAACATCAATTTGAATTTATTGTTATTCGAAACTTAATTTACCAGGCCTTTACTGCTTCATGAAACATCCCCAGGAATTCCTGAAGCTTGGGATGGTCAGGGTCAATTTTGAAAGCCCTTTTAATGCTTTGAAGCATTAGCAACGGCTTTTCTACAATGAAGAAATCGAACTTTTAATTATAGCATGCTCATTTTTAGACGGTTTCAATTAGTCCCAAGCTAATAAATACACATACCTTTGCGACTGTAGATTTCATAAGCTAGAAAATGAGTTTCAATCACCGCTGCGGCAAAAGATTGAAGAGGCAATAAAAATCGGATTGCTTGTTGAATTGGCTCTGATATCGAAATTAATTTTTCGGGTAAAAGTTCTTCAGACGGTGGTGGATGACTTTCTCCGTCCTCCGCAGACGCCTGCTTTGACTTAGCATGCTGCTCCTTTTTCTCAGCGATTGCTGCAGCCGCCTACATTATGAAAAAAAAATCAGTTGTATTGGCGAAGGCCCATTAGGATTAAAATATCCATCACTACTTCATTAAATTGGCAAGAGTGAGAAACAATCTATATTTAACTCAATCAATGCAAGCTGACTGCCGAATGTTTAATAGATTAAATCAGCATAAATCAATTCATTACAATCCGGTAATAAATTGACAATGAAGTCTCAAGTATTGTATGGGACAGAAATAGAATCAAGTCAAAAACATCGCTGACAACCGTTATTTACCTGTTGTTCTAGTTCAGCCTTTTTCTTAGCTTTTCGTTCCTTGTTTTTCAGCTTTTTCAGATCAGCCGGTGACAGATTTTCTGCAAGGAAATAAATTAATGGTATCATAAAATAAAATGTAAACCAATTAAAAAGTAGTCAAGCAGTGAATAAATAAATAAATAAGAACTTATTCATATTTCAGCATCTATTTCAATACAATCAACCACCACCAACATGCATTAGACTTTCACTGCAATACTTATTAGCATAAATAAATAAGTCAACTCGGAAACACCCTTGTTAAGCGACATTAAACAACTAATCTATTCATAAGGTATGTAATAGTAATAATAACGTAATCTAATACTAAAATGATAAATAAGAACTATAATAATAGTACAAAACAGCAGAACTGCATATCGGATGATAACGATCTTCAAAGCCTCTTGCCAACATTCCATATTCTTGTTCTTCGCCTTATCTTAGGACAAGGTAAACCTAAGCATTAGAGATATACTAATACTACCACCACACACACATACTAAAGGAGAAACTCAGATTAAATATTTGCTACAACTTCCTATACACGAGATAAATTGGTGCAGGTGTAAATTAACTGTGGGACAACCAAATCCACGTTTCAGCAATTCAGCATCTTTTTTTGCTAAATTTATGCTTCATCAACGCCCTACGGGTCTGCATAACAAAAACAATTTCGAAATCACGTTAAACTATAGCTAAATGGACGTTTCCGGATGTATAAATTGTATAATAATGCTCCTGTATTTATCTTTCCTCCTTTTAAATACAACATTTACCTGTCTTCTGAGCTAAAACATTTCTTTTATTTGAACTGAGGTTTTCGTTGCATTATCACATCGTCTTGTGTGTAAAAAATGTAACTGATATGGATCAGATAGTAAGCCTAATTTATGTGTACGTGTTTCCTAATCATAATCAATCCCTCTTATCCCTATTATCTTAAAGTTTAGTATCAGCCCAAGAAAAACGTATCGCCTTATCTCGTTCACGAGACAGTCGCTACAGTTGCTGAATATAATAACATCAATAAAACTGGCCACACATTCTATCGTAAAAAAATTATAAAATAATGAACAGGTACAATAGTAGATTAATAAATTCTTATTGGCATCACTTGTTTCTACGTTCTAACTGCTACGGTTCGCATGCATAAATAATAATAGAAATAATATCATTTCCTACCATAACTGCTCCTGTGTCTCCTATATATAATACCAGACAATAAATTCAAACTGCCCTACCTACAGAGCAAAACGCAGCATGAAATTAAGACTAATGTTCCTACCTATAAAACATCATGGACGGAATAAGACGCAAGGGATATAATATAGGCCTCCGTTTGTGCACAAGAAACGTTACGAGCGAATGACAGTAATCAAATCCTGAACAATGATATTTTTCATAACAACAGACAAGACACCATAATCTCGACAAGAAGCTCGGTACATGAACAATTCACAATCCCCTACACCAATTAAGAGTCTTTAATAACTGTTTAGTGTTTAGGAAACATAAGACTTGATGACTGATATCAATCCATGTTTCAAGGAAGATACATTTATCTCCGTTTTAGATTAAGCAATCCCAGAATACCTACACAAAACAACACCCACCCTTGAGCTATTCATTTCATTGCATGTCCACAGTCCACATAATAATTTGCCTACAGCAAATATGCAGTCACATTCTCATGTAATGATTCTCGTCATAGTAGAACATGACTTACCGAATATTCAAATGAACAAGATAAAGATTCAAATGAAACAGCATGAGCTCATTCATTAGCTCGGAAGACATTCCACATTCAATCTTTTAACTAAAGTGATTCATAATCTAATCGTATGTATTCTTTACCAAACTTCCTAAAAAAGAAGCCAAGTTCAATCATTAGCCTTCGCAAGGCCACCAATTTTCGCTAACAAACACGACACTCATGCAAGCAACCCTCAATTCTACAATTAGACGACGTGTATATTAACATATTAAACGAAGTTACCCTCCTGTGAAACTATATACGATTACTACTTTATGAATAATTAGTTATGTAAACACGACCCACCGGCTAAACATCTTAGTTTCAAGAACGACTTAAATGTCTAAATGAAGATTAATGGATTCAGACAGGAGCTAAATGCATATAAAAATGCAACTCCATGCTCCGTCAACCAAATTTACATTTTTTCCCCTTTGTTCTGGATACGACAAAAAATGAAAGAGGTGCTTATTATTATCAAGATATTTTTGTGACTTTTAACAAAACAAATCTCTACATTTAAGTAGTTTTGCATATTTTATCAAGGGAGGTATTTAGCAACAAGGTGAAGTTACTTTCATAATTCACGGCTCTTAAAGTCACTCATAAATAAACAAACTTGCCAACTAAAAATACTTGATATTATTATTATTATTATTGCTATCATTAGATTCGACAACTGCATTTAACTAGATTAGCTACCACTAAAAGAACCCATTTATAACAAAAAACCTTCAATCTTTCACTCTAGAAATAACGCGTAGAGACAACTCAGCCACCAACTGTAACGGCTACCATTCATTTCAAGATCTGACACATGAATCAGTTTGATCCCTTTGTTGATAAATTGATGCAGTAAAATATTGTGTCTATCGTGGGACAATCATGCATTAAGGTGGAGCGTGCTAATACGATAAAGGAATTTACGTGATCACTGGATACAAATACAAGAGTAAAGAAAGTTTTCGTGCAAAGAATGAAGTATTAAGGACAAGGCCCTCTCGTTTGAACCGTTTCAGAGCTCGACACCCTCTTACACTTCTTTTTAGTCTTCATTTCTGAATTACTCATGCAAAAAGGGGAAAAAATCTCAGTAGCTTTTCTATAAACAGAAAATCTGTGATTTACCGAGACAAGACAACTTCTTTTTCCACCTAAAGTTCATAATTTTGTGTGAAACGTAACCTTGGAAGGATTAGTTCCAGCACAAACACATTCCCAACAACGACCAAGACCAAGAGGAACGAAACAATGATTACTAATTAAATAAGTATAGGCTAACCAAGGAGGAAAAAAATGTTTTGCATCTTACTCCTCAATTATTGACCATAATCTACTAACTACAAGGAATACAAAGCTGCTGGTCTATCATTCCATTCTTTAGATTAGAAACAAGGTTGCAGGCAGGCGATGCAGGAGCAAATGGAGATTGATTGACAGTAAGTTCAATGAACAGACTGCACACACAATCTCCTCTACATCTCACGCCTCGACTCACTCTATTACTACACACACCGTCATCTTGTACATTTATTAATCAAGCAATAAAAATATAACTGAACTATATATCATTTTATTTGCATACATGTACATTATCCTCGGAAAATAAACTCTTATTAGATCAAGCTGAATTCAATTGGGTAATCAACCAACAACCAGCCACTGCCCTCATCAAAGCCTATGTAATAATAATAACAGTAATAATAGTAATAGCAGAGTAATAATACATCTCGATAAATTAAAGGCAAAATGCAATTATCTATAGCTCAACTGGAATTCAATAAAATACCTATAGCTCCAAATTCTATAGCACGCTCAAGCGATCTTGCTCAAATAATAACTTCTCAAGAATGAAACCTTCCCCTTTTAAAATCTCTGTTCTATTATCCTCCCCGTCCCCGTGCCCTAACATTGCTTAAATCAAAGTCAACTAAAACATTCAAAATCAGCAACCTTATTTATTCTGCATTAGAATAGAATGTTCTCTAGAAAAAGGGGCCCAACAACAATGCAGCCAACAATGCTCCTTCCATTCCATAAAGGAATTTAATAGACCTCACTCTGACAATACAAAACCAATTGGACAAGTATAAGTCATAAGTACGAGGAAGGAAAGGAAGGCAAAGGCACAGCCCCGTGTTTAAGACCATTAAGACCAACGCAACTAATCAAGTTCCCCTCTGTCTACCTGTGCAGTGCCACACACTAACTACTACCAACCACCACGCTAACATTAAAAATTCCTACCTGCCTGCCTTTAACTAAACTCCCCATTATTATCTCCTTTTAGATTATATCATATTCAGGCAACAGTCAGTTAGCCAGTTACTCCCTTACTGTTCGGAATAGTCAACAGACCTGTCGCATCCAGCCCTGACAGCATGACCACTTCACAAAGACCCTCTTCTGTTCTTTCGAACCTCAAATAAGTTGACGGTTATTTCAATCGGAATCATTTCAGTTACATTTTCGGAATGTTCTTTCGTCAAAACCCTTGTGCTGTGCTGGGAAGGGGAATCCTGAGATAGTTAACTACAGCCCTAAGTGGTGGCTAACCCTGCTAATGAATTTACAGGGCATTCACCGGGATAATCCGTGTAGAACTGACCATCAGCATTGTACTTTTTCCCTATTGGGCTCTCTTACCCCCATATACTACCCGTAGTAAAGTGCGAGGTGGAGCCTATTTCTCCGGTTATTCCCTGTACTTATTACAAGAGAGTAAGTCAGAAGGAATTACATTTTAATTAAACTACATATATGGGTGTGACCAGTTAAGTTATCGTTGCAGTTAGAAGTTACAAATCGTCTCAGTTCAGTGCTGGTTCCTTGGAAAGTATTAAATAATACGATGTGGACAGTTTAATTTAAACTCTTATCTATGCAGACAAGAGTGGCAAATTGCCTTTCTCAACTTCCTCATTTTGTTTCATTATTGTCAACGTAAGATACAAATCCCCGGATCTGTAGCTGAATAGCCTTAACTTTCTATCAATTACGTTTCAAATGAAACCGTTGTTCCACATGAGCGAACCCTAAACTTATTATCCCATCTTTTTGGATCCCACCACATAATTGCTGGTAAGGTAAATGTCATTCACGAAATTGAATGTTAAAAATTCTGCATGCTATTTTGAAGTCTAAATGAGTTAAATACTCGCATACGATGATAGCTCTCATTGTTAGTTAGATTAGTTACAAAAACGGAAACATTTTCAGAAAATCAAGCTGCATTCCTTAAAAACATCCTCCATTCTCGGATTCTCACCCTACAGTCTCGACTCTCGAGTCACAAACCAGTTTGATGAACCTAAACCACCCGGAATAACTGAAAAACCTGTTCCTTATTTTCCACAAACTTAAATACGTACGCCGTCGTCCTTGTTTTACGTAATTCAACCATCACGACGAGTAAAACAGGAAGACCTGACATTGACTTTCCTTTCTTCCTATCCTCTATCTCTACAGTTTCACTATTCATCCACACCTGATTCATAAGAAAAAACCCGTGAGAGCTTTTCAAATTAACGGAATTAACATCTTTTCATTAGATTCTGTAGCATTTAAATTTTGACGATAAAAAGAGTCAGGTATCCTTTCTGACAATCCTGACTGAATACTCCCACAATAGCCAGTTGAAAATATTGATACAATCAGAGATAACCCATATAAGGACAGCTTCTCATTTCTCACAAATCATTAGCACCTGAATACACAGGCATGAAATCTCACCTGTTGTAAAAAAGCGAACCGACTGAATTAAGGACATGTAATATCAAATGACATATCATTAAAAGAACCACAAAGGATACGCGAAAATGAGCCGTTGATCTATTTCAGGAACAATGAAGACTTCGTATCGGTTGATCGTATCAGTTTTCTCTGCGCTCTGCCTTCTGTCCCCCACATTAGCATTACGAGTCAGAGTCAATCCCGAGGGACCGGGAGGGATAACAGCGAGTCCGACGCTTATCTACAGAAGGCGTTTAAATGGGGCTCGGTTCAAAGAGTCCATTTATCCACAAACGTCTCCGAGAACTCCGGTAGAGCAAAAGACTGACGCCGTATTTCCAACTATTAATCAACCCAATAGTTACTCCGATGAGACTGCTCAGCCAAAACCTTACATTTCCTCTACCCGATCCCCTAGCATACCTAAATCATTACGAAGGAATCGTTCACGATTAAGGGAGGCGATAAGCCATGCCTCTGCTGAGGATCAATACAATCCCAAACCAATCAAAGTTAAAACCGGTAGAAGACGAAAGGTCAAGCGTCCGACCAAGACCAAGCCCATCCCAGTCGTCCCGGTGAAAGTTTCCTCAGACGAGGAATTAGCTGGAGAGAATTCGAAAACATCCAGTACGAATTCCACGAGCGGGGATAAGAACCTTGCTCTCGAAATCGGTTCGGAAGACGGGAAGTATGCATTGATCGACAAGTTCTTTGAATCCAAGCCATCAAAACCTCCTGGAGTAATCTCCTATTCTGCGAGTAACGACTTCACGAATGATAATCAATACACTCTAGGCAATGTCAAGGAAAATGACATTTGGCTCTCAGAAGGACATTTACTTGTACTAAAAGGAGGGGACTTAAATGTAGCAAATCGGGAGCATTGGAAACCGATTGATAACTATGAAAGAGACGCGAGCAAGCCACCGTTAAGGATTGCTCTGGACACCGACAATCCTCCTCCATTCCCTGTTTTTCTTAATGAAACGGGACCTCCAGTATTTTTAGGACCACCACCGCCATTTGGTCCCTACCCTCCTCCAGGTGGATTCAATGAATCATTTGACCCCAGTCGTTTGCCCCCACCAGGACTTATACCTTTGTATCCGAATGGTAGCATCCCCGAGTTCTTTGGCCCACCTCCTCCTGGCTTTGGAAATAATAAGGGTAACCACTCTTATCCCCTGTACCCTCCTGGACCACCCCCAGGAGCTTATGGACAAGGTTATGGAAACGGGTCATTTCCCCGTCCACCATTTCCCCCCGGAGGTTTTAATCCTCCCGGTGGCTTCAACAATAGCAGACTACCACCACCTCCATTTTTCCCATTCCCACCACCAGGACATCGGAACGGAACATTCGTACCACCTCCACCGGGATTTAACCCTAATGGTCCACCGCCAGGATATCCATTCCTACCCCCATTGGCTCTTAATCCTAATGACAATGAAACCGATGATCCATCCATATTTTTACCTCCTCCCTATGACTTTGATTATCAAGATGACAATACAACGCTTGTTCCAGCCGGACCCTTCGCCCCAGGCTTGGTGGTTCCACCACCAAAGAACTTTTACACGGTCTACAATAAAACCAAAAGACCTACATTTGCTCCTGCGACTGGGCTTTCATATTCCTTCGGCAAAAGGCCACAACGACCCAACGGGAAAAAACCAAAATTCCCTGTTACAAATCCTCCGGATGATAGCGAAGAATCCTATTTGCCAATTACTACTCCCTATCCACATTCTCCTGATATTGTGTATAAAAAGAGGAAACAGAGACCAGGAAAAGCTAACAAAGACCTTTTCGGAGCAAAATATGAGTCCCAAACAGAGAACGGAAAAGTGTCGGTGCCACAACCCCAAGTCATACTTCCTCAACAAGTTATCTCTCAGAGGCCTTTCGTAGACATATCTGGCCCTAGCATCATTAAAAATACCATCGTCACTACTACCACCACAACAACTCTTAAACCTTTAAATAATTACGTTTATGTTCGGGGTCAACTAAAGTCCTTGGCAGAACTGAATGCTCCTCAACAAGGAGCATACGATTACGAGCCAACGCCCCGCCCTCCTTTCGACGAAAGGGGCTACCCCAGCCGAGTGGTTGACGAAAGTGAGCCTCTCGTCTTACAGTATCACAAGAAAACTACCGAAGTTCCGGCGAAATCCTTCTATTACAACACACCAAAGTATGATGCGATCTACAACAGCTCGCCCAAGAAAACCAAGTCACCAAACTTGAAACATCAAATTCTTAATTATGCTGTAAATCAACATCGAAATCTAAGCCCCATAATCCCACCATCACAATCGCCCATTGTTATTCAACCAGAGTCACCATCCATCTATATCAATCAAAACAACAATCAATTGAGCAATCAAGGTCAGAATGTGTACAACCCTCATAACAACTTCCAGGACAAAATTCCACCTGTCGATCCCATATATTACACACGTCCGAATGTCAAGCAACAGCAGAGACCACAGATAATTGAGCTTCAATCACCAAAGTCGTACTCGGTCGAGAGCCAGCGTCAACCGCATTTATACAATCATGCCAACATTCCACAAAACCTTAACTACCAAACCACGTCGGTATTCCGACCATCATATGCCCCTAATGTTAGCAACCTGCAGTCTCAACGTCCTAAATTCTCAGGTCAAGTCAATCAAGGTAGCCCTATATTCAATTTCCAAACACCCCTCTATCAACAACAACGGCGACCACAAATCCAAGGCTACTATTCCCCCGTCTCTCAATACTACCAGCCCCTGGAACCCAACAATCAAGTCCAACAGCAGCAGGGTAATTATTATCAATCCCCAATTTCTGGATTACAACAGCAACGATACTTTGGAGGCGATCGAATTCGAAACCCTACCACTCATTATCAGAAACCTCAAGAACAACAAGCTTATTATAATGGTCAGAGCCAATCCGTTGGGACTAATCAGCAATCACCGGCCCGATATAATTCGCAGCTAAATCAATTCTTACAACAATCACAGCAACAGACCCCAATTCAACAAGATGTCTATGTGAACTACAGGTGAGAAAAACTTTCGTTTCCGTTGTAGTTACTTTGTCATCTCATAATTCCATGGGATCCCTATCATTTTTAAAGGACAAATGTGGAAAAAATCGTCAGCAATGTTGTACTTAACAGTTTCACATGTAATTTCTCATGCAGTATTATAAATTAAACATGTCTGTTTCTCACAGAAAGGTGTAGTTCACATCATCTTTTTCTTCAGTACATTAGAGCTAATATTATGTTTGTTCTACATTGAAAATACACGGCCTTCATGAGTTGGGACAAACCTAATTTCACAATCATGCCAAATATCACTTTATGAACCCATTCGTCATCTTATTGTAAACCAAACCCCTCCTGGCCTTTCCTCTGCCATACAGTAGTTATAAAATTCCTTAACTTGTTTAGACTGCAAATGGAACATTTTAAAATAATACGAGTTCTTATCAATTAACCTTAGCTCTGCATTTTTTATGATTCGACTGAACCATGCGGTTTACGAAAGATATCATGAGCGACCCCACCTAATTTTATTATGCCTCTAACCAACTTAACTATGTTGGAATTTTTGCATTAATGGCACAGCCGAAGCAGATAAATTACTTTACTTATTATTGCCAATCATACAGCCACTTGTCAGTTTTCATTCAAGTACAATCTCGTTAGCAAAAACCCCGAGGGATGACGATTAGGGACTGAAAATATGACTCTTGAGTAATAAATATCGTAGGCCCTAACTTTAAATCCTTTTATTTTCAACCTATGCATTTGAGCTGGACAATCTTTATTTGTAGCCATTTAAAATGCGTAGGCCGTATACATTTCACTCGAGTCAAGGAATACAATAGAGAATAGCAAACATGTCGTTAAATTGGACAAGTCATTGAAAGTTGAATTCTCCTCAGTAACAAATATCAATATAGTACATAAGTACATGCCAGAGACAGTATCGTTATTGCATTGTTATATGACCGATACAGAGACTTATTCTCGTAGGAGTTGAATTAAAAGATTTGCGAGCTTCATTATGGTGTAACGCTTCTAAGCCTTAAAATTAACCACTCATTATCAGATTCTTGTACATCGAATCCCATCATCCTCTCATGATACTTGAGACAGGATTAATTTTCTGAATGGTGGATTTGTTTACAGAGAACCACTTCCACAATACAATACGGAATCTGAAGCTGTCACGACAAGAGCCCTGTTCAAAGCTGGACCTAGTCCTCAGCCTTTACTTCAAGCCGGTTCTGCCGACCAAAAGACCAACACCGCACCTGTCTCTAAGGACGGTAGCTACTACTCTTTCGAACGCGGAGGTCCTGGGGGTTTCAGCTATAAAATTCGTTTACGATGAGACTTGCTAGCTCTAAGCCACAAGCCCAGGACTGAATATATGACAAGCTTAAAGCCGACGTCGAGAACATTTAATTATCCTACAAGTGTCTATGTTTCAATCTCAAGACTGCCATTGAGATAAACTCTTTAATAAAGTAATAGTATAGTAATAATGATGATCATGATAATAATAATAACGATCCAGCAGAGTAACAATCCCAAGACGTTCAATCAAGTGCCTGTCGGTGGTAGTCGAGTAATAGTGCCTAAGTGATAGTGAAAGGAAATTAACTGAATGGGATATGGAAGGAAGTTGTCAGATTATCGCCATCGTTCACGCCGCCATCGTCCACGATCCATATCGTAGTCAAATAAAAGAAACCTCTAGAGCCCCAAATTAAGGCAGGTGTAAAAAAAAAAAAAAAATAACTCTTTTTTGTCCATTGGAAACAAAAACTAGTTTTTACGTCTCTGACTCGTGCCTTAAACTACAAAATAAAATGACACGTCCACTGTATGGAACAATCAAGTAAAAAAGACTGCTGCTGCTGAAAGGAATACCATTTCGACCTGCAAAGTGCTTGTAGAGCCTGAGGGAAAGGCTTGGCCTACCACTTCAAGCAACTTCTTACATATTTCTATCACATCACGACGACACGATTATCATTGTTGTTCCGTTATCCCTGTCTCGAACTTCGTTCAACGCTGATCATCGCCCCAAACAAGCACTTGTAATTGTATCATGGAATCATTTTTGCCTAGATTGATTCTCAACGGACATGGTGACACAGTCACAAGCTACATCAACATCCTGTGGATCCTTCGCGACATGGAACTGATCAGATGCCATACACTCAACCCCTGGTTGGTTCCTTTTTTCATGGATAATTAGATAATTACCATCTTTCCTTTACAAGTTTCCATACACCTTTAATCCCAACATTATAATCCATTCGATGTCTTTCAATTTCAACAAAAAACTAGCGTCCGTTTATTTTTAGAATTCAAGATATGCCAATTATTTTTATTTAGGGAGAGGAAACCTCGTTTAAATGTAAAATGTCATTACAAAATGTACCAATAATGAGAATTGAGCGTGAGGATTGAAACAGTGACGATAATTGTTCGGCAAAGTGTGCTCAATTAAATTACGTGATAAACGACAAGACTCCAAGAAGATTTAAGTTACGGAGAAAAGGTTGATTCCTAGACTAGTAAGATGACACATCTCCCAATTATGAGCTGTTGTGTGATTTACTTAATCTTAATAATAATGTATGATGACTTTGTTCAAGTATTAAATAAGGAAAAAAAACTTGTTCAGTCCCTCCCATTATGTATTATGTGAGAATGACCAGTAAAAGTTGCAATAAAAAGTAACTGCTGAAAGGTTATATATAAAATGTATCTTGAGCTTTTGTCATAAGAATGATTCCATCATCAAAAGTAACGGGAGGGAATTGTGTCCATATTGGATAATTTGTTCCAATTCCCAATCTCCTCTCTCTGTCAATGGCTATCGAAAGAGTACACATGACTTTATTACTATTTTTATTATTATTAGAGCGAGTGGAGGAGAGAATGATCTTAAACGTGAAATATTTTCCTCAGATACCGGCATTAGTTCTTTCTAAAGTCCTTGCTGCTCGTGATTCGCCCGGAGAAGTCCGTTTTGACGTTTCGTGTGAGATAAATAGGTACAAGTTCACTTATAACACCAATCCAAGTTCACTGGCGTATATGGTAGAGTGTTGGAGTAGATGGGAGTTGTTTTAGGTTCGAGTCAGGGTGGGCTCATGTATTTTTGCTTCTCTCAGACAAAAACCAAACAACAAAGCGAACTCCACCAGGCGAATCAAGAGCAGCAAGGACTTTAGCATGACGTAAGAGAGCAAAATCCTTGTTCGACTCTGATAAGGTCCTGCACAGTCAACAGTTAAGTAATCGTGTGCGATCAGTTTGCCATAAAAAATGGGTCAAAAAACACCTTACAGAGCAATTTATAATGCGAGCATATTTTTCCATTACCAGGTTACCACTACCACCACCACCACCACTACCAATGCACAGTAACTGAATTCCCTTTCCTTAGGATCTTCTGTGGTGCGGTGCGAACTAAGGCGTGGTACCTCCACGGCTGTCTCTTTCCATCTTTCATAAAATATTTCTAGTCAACTACGGCTGAATACTAATGGAATTACAAACATTCATTTCCAATTTCAACCAACAACCACCACACACAGAATATATATTAAAATACAGGCACATTGCTCTTGTTTTTTATTCCTTTCTTTCATTAAACTATTACGTTACTTGCACAGACTTATGCAAACCCCAAACAGCACGACGGAAGCACTTCATCCGCATTCGTACCTCCATCAATAGGACCAAATAATAGTTGTGGGCTTAATGTGTTCTTTCAGCTATCAACTAATGACGTCCAATATCTTAAAAAACAATCAAATCGAGACTGGCATATATCCACCGTTGGATGAAATTCCAAGTGCTTAGGCACAAACAATAATCTCACGTAATCCTTTCCCTTGTGCTTAAAGACCATTTACTTCTTGTAATCTTTTGGTAAAAATGATTTACACAATCCCTAATTGGGATAACCACATCAATATTTACTCTAATTTCCCTTGGTTTTTTCTTGCAAATCATATTAGAGCAAAACACAAAAGCCCGCTTTTGAGGCTAAATTGCATCCAAAGTTGTACAACACGAAATGCCGTTTCATAGTTTCATCTGAAAGTCGAATGAAATAGAAATGGCAAATGGTGAGATCGTAAATAGAATCGTTTATTAATTCGCTGTGTCACTCACAAAGCGCGATGGCACGCATCACTACATCTTTAAAGGAATCATACTGAATGCCTTCAAAAACGGGTTTCAATGAACCGAGACTTGAATATCACATCCATTTTCAGCATGAAGACGAAAACTTCAATTAAACAAGATAGGATTCGGGCCATTGGTTTTGTTGAAGGTACACGTTGAACAAGAGATAACGGGAATTCCAAAACGGAAATAGCAGAGTAGCCAACAAAACCTTGCCATAATAATAATATATTGTCATAATATAACGACGTGTTTCAAGGACTGGCTTACCAACCAGAAACCACAAAGAGCAAACCAACATTTTTACCATAAACAGTATTTTGGTTTAAAGATAATCCACACACGAAACCAAGAATAATTAAAAATTATCAAACAAATACCCAAAGCCAAGGTTACGTTCAAACACATAATCTCAATAGTAAGCATTAATGGCTACACTACTGTTGAATAGTAGTCTATTATAATAATCCATTTGAATTGAATGCCGGAGTTCTTTTGATCTAAAATTGACTTTTGTATACATAAAAACCCTGAAATTTGCCATGAACATTGTCCCTTTGTCAACCATTTAAAAATTGGGATATTAGAATCTAACAATAAGAGATATCCCGACATATAGCGTAGGAATGCGATTTAATCTTCCTTGATTGATTTCATAGTATAATTTCTATGCCAGATCGCATGGCTTTTTACTCTGCATTGTGTACCACATAATTATTATGTTGTCACGTCGTCAGTTGCCAAAATTTTTATTTTGTCTTTATAAAAATAAATGAAAATGTATGCCTGTCACCAAACAGCTTCTCTGAAAATTATCTTTCGCAAAAATGGTATGCTATTTTACAGGAGGGCGTCCCGTTGGTTGAATCCTGCTTAGCAATAAATTTAACGTGTCCCCCTGGGAATAAATACGGCTATTTCTTGAAGGTGTTAATTGAAATTGGAAAAGTGGTCGTTAAAAAATATAAAATACAAGGAGATCATTTTACATTTCTTCAATTTCTAGAACTTCTGGTAATAACCTAAATAATTCTTGCAAAGGACAATCAACGGCAGGGTATATTTTACGCATGATGGAATTCGTATTCACAGCCCTAAATTCAAGCAGCATTTTTTTTAATGCTAAAACGGATTAACTCCATTTCTGTCACCTTCCCTTTTATGACTTCAGCTAATACGTTTATGTAAAAGGTAAAATCCACGACATTAAAAATATATTTTGATAGTGTAGAAGGAACGGTACAAATGAGAGGCTCCTTTCATTCGAACGGATTATGAGAACAAAGCTCTTAGGACAAGGTAACAAGATAGAGCATTGTCAACAGCTTCCATGTATACATATATATTTATGTACACCTCACTAGATTTTTATAGAAACAATAATACTTTCGTAATGTGCAAATGTGATTTATGCATTTTATAAAGCATTTTATATTTGCTACAATATGTTTTTTGTCCACAAACAGTACCTAGATATCAAAGTATCTAATCCCACTTCCCAAGTTAATGAATTTTAATTAAAAATGAAAGTTTATTTGGAATTCCACCCTCACCTAAATCTAAATATAAAAATAACACAGTAACTGCTGAGAAAATTCCACAATTACAATGCTTTGGCGACTAAAGCCACCAACAACTGTAAGCCCGTAACGTAACGACTACCTCAGCGAAGCAAAAACCACAAATAAATATGACTCTCAAAGGAAGCAAAAGCGTGTGAACTTGTCAAGTTTCCTTACCTGGACTAATTTGCTCAGCGGTAGACTGACTCTGCAATGGGTGGTCATACAGATGTATGTAAACCTCGATTGCGCACCTATAACAATTATAAATCAATATTTTAATTACACACGTCGTAGTCACTTTCCCTTTGTAATTTAAAATAACGGCATTGAGGGATAAATACTGTTTTCCGTTATTTAATACTACATTTAGTTAACTCACAGGATTACACATTTGTTCTAACTACAACTGAACGATTACATCAGTTACCGATTTAATTATTGATCTATTAAAAACGGAAAAGCTGATCTAATCCTTTGTGACAAACTCGATCACAAGAGGAAATCGCTCCTTTGCTTATATGGGTAGGTATAACAGGAAGGTAGTCATAATAAATTACATACCTTGCAGCTTTGAAATAAAACGGATGTGACTTCAGAACGTCTTCCAACCTCAATAGCTCCATATACGATCTTAATGTCATTTTTCGAAGACAGTAGCTATGAAAGTCGTACTGATCGTCAATTATTTCTGTGAAATGCTGCAAACCAAAAATGATAATACGTTATCAATACATACCATTAACTCTGTTCATATCACAATATCATTTATTTTATAGCATGATCAGTAGCAAGAATCATTCAGCGGAATTACACTTCAGAAGGATCTATTGGAATTTTGTGCGAGCATCATTTCGGTATATAGGTAAATCAATGATATGATATATATGATATCACTTAAATATAAAGTTTCACACTTACCCGGTCAACTTCATGACACTTTTTTAGAGAGTCTCCTAACTGCCCAAGTCTTTGATATGCAAGAGCACATTCTGTCTGAAACCACATGCACTGCATCTCGTTTAAATTATCCATAGGACCAGCCCCTTCCTATATTCATAAACAAATATTCCAAACTGAAACGACAATAACACGCAAATGATTTGTACAATTAAAGTAGTAGTAAAATACAAAACATTATATCACTGACCCTAGTGAACTTGCCACAAACCGTTGCAGCAGCCTCTACACGGTTGGCTCTCAGTAGATACTTGGCACTTTTAGAGTTTATAAATCTATCTGCCGTGTCCAGTTCCCGAGCTTCGTCCATCCAATCTGCAGCACTATTCATGTTACCGGCATGCTTGTAAATTCGTCCTTTACACATGAACAACTCTATTAAGGTTGGAGTGTGTTCGATAGCCATTTCGATATAATTAAGAGCAGCTGTGGTGTCTCTTAAGTGATCAAAGTGCTGAGCTAGGTAATAATAGGTCCACAGCAAAGCTGACGCTGGAGCGGGTACTACTTTGTCATCTATTAAAATCATACGAATCATTTAATATCCTATACAAAGCGAATAATAAGTGTATTGATACAAGCTCATTGTTGTTCTGCAGTTTACCATCAAAAAATCGACTATTTGTCTTCAAATTGATCGCCATCTCTTCGACTAGTGTCTGAATAGCTTCTACTTTTGCTCTGTTTTTATACAAAGGTTTCAGATCAGTAAAAAGTGACGGAGCTCCTTTTTCCAGTGCCGAAACAAGGTAAGGCCTCAGGTACAACAAGAACTCATCCCCTTCAGTGCAGTTTAAAGGAAGCCTTTTAGGAAGATAAGCTCTGGGATACAATTCGCGTATTTCCTTGTACATTTTGAGTTTCTCGGTCGAATTCGTCTCGATCTGCAAAGCTTTTGTCAAGCCATTGTAATACGACTCGTCCTCTTGATTCATTCTAATCAATTTATGGTACGCTGACTCAGCCTGAGCAAACTCCGCAAGATTTAGATGTAGTCTGCCTAAACGTTCAAAAAAATAGTACATATAATTCGATGTAAATGGTTAGATTCACCTATGACTAAATTTGTTTATAATTTAATTTCAAAAATCACAAACAAAAGCAAAAAACTTACAAATGCTTTCAAAAAATGTATATTTATCGTATATTTCGTGTTCATGATCCAAGAGAAACTTCTTTGCAGCTGTGAGATCCCCACTTTCTTCCAAAATGATACTTTGATATAACAGTAACTCGCTTTTCTCGTAATCGTAGCTTTCTCGAACCTGAAACCATTTCAAACATATCTAGTTAATTTCGTCATCAACATTATGAATCCTCCTCACAATAGTTATTATAATAATAGGATCAGTAGCAAGACGCATTCAGCGGAATTACACTTCAGAAGGATCTATTGGAATTTGGTGCGAGCATCATTTCGAAGTAACAAACTAAAAACTCTTTAATTTAAATAGTCAACTTACATTTAAAGTCTTTCTAAATGCATCCAATATTTTATAAGACATATCATAGTCTTTTAGTAAGTGATAAGACATTGCCAACCCAATCCACGATGCCCTATGAGCTGGTTTTAACTGGAACAATTGGCTCCTTGTGTCCTTTAGTAATTAGTAACAATCAAAATTAGATTAATATTGAAAGCATGAACATTTATTCGATATGATATTATGATAGTTGTATGGATTCACATCGATATTATTAATGAATTTAAAACTAGACAAATCTTACCCTGTAACCAACCAAATCCCGAATGTGCACTTGAACGATAGACAGCTCTCTCAATATTTGAATATTGCTCGAGTCCCACTTTAAAGCATTTCTGTAGCATTTTATTGCCTCATCATACTTCCTTTCGGATCGCTGTTGAGATATTAAGTGGAATTTAGTAACTTTTAATTGCCCAATGAATTTCGTATTTTATGTGTTGAATTTGAATATTTACATAAATATTAACTAAAAATACCTGCAAGAGACCGAAGACGTGCCAACAAGTGTGAGATTTGAGGTCGTTTCTTAGTCCTCTTCGAACGTAGTCGTAGGCTTCTTCTCGCCGTCCTAATGCATTTAGGATCAGTCCCTTCATCGCCAGCGTTTCTATGAACAAAAACCGCACAAAATGAAACAATAGTAATTTATGTTCTTGAATCTTAAGTCAAAATTTGTTGACAGCGATGGTTGTTGTCATTCAAATAAAACGACCTTATAATGAATATAAATTTACGAAACATCCATTATGCCCATCGCTCATCAGTACCAAAAAAGTTAAAAAATGAAAGCAACATCATCATACCCGCATGGTCGGCGAATTGTGAGTTGTTAAGGATCTGCTTTGCAAACTTCAGCCCATTTTTGTAAAGTTTGTGCTCGTAGCATTTCTGTAATACAAAATAAACAAAAGCGGTTAATTATTAATATATATATATGAGTTTCGTATTTAAAGATTCACAATTTACACCTCAATATTTTGGCAACCCTTAGATTGTACGTTATAATAAATGAACCGATGCCAAACACAAAATAACAAATTGTAAAAAAAAATCTACCTGTATACAAAATAACTCGAAATACTAACTAAATGCTCAACACATAACAACCATAACATTTAAAAGATACATTTCATGGTTATTTTTTATAAATGCGAATCACATATCACATCCTTCCCTCTCTTCATATCACATATTCAATATTTGAAATGGAAATTCTATCTTTAATCCTTAATAATTTTAAATTCATTCATCATTTGTCATTACATTTTACATATTTTTTTGTGATTTCATATTCTGTGCTCTGTATTCAGTCATCAGTGATCTCGGTTTGCCGTCAGTTCACAGTTGATTTGACATTTGATTTTCAATTAACAGCAAACACAAAACAGTGAGTGAACAGGCAATCATCTACAATCTATCCACCATCAATTATCCCATCAAAACTTTTTCATCCATTCATCCATCATACATTTATGATTTAACATTATGCATTAGGTCAGATTCAGATCCCATCCAAAATCCATACACCATACACAAAATATGAAATAAAAAATATTTGACAAAATTAAAATAAAAAATCTGATTTAATATTCAATATTCAATATTAAAGGCATGACAAATGATGACTCATCTGGGCATAGATCGTCCTAATGACTCTGGAATGATCTTGAACTACAAGCGAAACCCAACACACATCAAATGATTGTAAATTAATTATATTCAAAATAGACATAATTACCAGGATCCGCTTGAACAGAGCATTTTCCTTGGGCGGGAGGGACCGGTTTGCTGAGGCTATGGATGTGGTTGACATTCTCGATCGTGACTCGACCTTTTAGGGACACTTTGGCTCTGGGACTGGGGTGCGGGTGAGATTTCGAAATCGGGTTCCGGTGGTGACGAAGAGCGAGTGTGAAAAAAAAACTTTTCTCACTGATGAACACAGACTCAACCTCGTGGTGTATTCAATATGGCTGAGTGAGACGCAAGCGTGAGTCCAGCAGATCTTCTATCTCAAACGTCCCCCCGGACTCTGTACTGAGGAACTCAATGATCATTTCCAGACTACCCTAATTCCACCACTACCCTCCTCAATCAACTCCGGTTTTTACATTGCTTTTTTATTTTTACCCTATAGCATACCAGCATGTAGCAGGCAGCTGCCCCTTCTTCCAGTTCCAGTTACAAATTTACTTACAAACTCCAGTCGAACTCGAAGAGTCTCTCCAATTCCTGTGGATTTGGACGGATTTTAGATGGATGATGGAGATGCGGATTATTAGTAATCCGTCTTAAAATTCATGGGATCATTACTTAAGCAATTAATTGAATTAATGTTTTGCTAGGATCACAGAGGCAGAAAATGGATCTTTTTAATAAATACATTTTGTAAACCGCTTGTTGGGCTTGTCGGGCCTCTTTGCAGTATGCATGGCTGGGGTCTCTTTTTTAAAATGCGTGTGCCTCCTTAAGGGGGGGTTTAAAAAACTATGGAAATTGTTATTTCCCTATCTAAACCAATGTTAAAAACCGTTTTACGGGGGGGCTCGCACAGCCCCAACCGATGCATTAATCGAACTAATTTTTTTTTCTAAAAATTCCTTGATAAATTCAATATTAGAGATGATCCTTCGATTTTTTAAGTTTTTTGGACCACACCCGCAAAACCCGTAGTTACAAAAATTTCGGCTTTTTGATGACAGTGTTTTCAATTAAACTGAGTTTTTAAGTAGTTCTAACATGAAACTAAAAAATCGAAGGATCATCTCTAATATTGAATTTATCAAGGAATTTTTAGAAAAAAAAATTAGTTCGATTGATTGATCGGTTGGGGCTGTGGGAGCCCCCCCCGTCAAACGGTTTGGCCACTTTTTTAATACTTTCTGAAAAGTGTGAAAGTAAGTGAAAATTGTCGTTGCCATGGGCATTTGCGACGGTAACCATAGTAACTTCAACAATCACTATGGTAACAAGCCACATTATGGTTGCGTTACCAAGCAATTTTCAAATTGCTTAGGCTTTTGATAAAAATCCACATCAAAGTTTTGTCGTTATGTGTATCTATGGATGGCCATTTAAGGTCGTAAAATATTTTTTTAAACCCCCCCTTAAATGCTTTTTATAATCAACTTAATTTGCTTTGTTTTGATTACAAGCTATGTTTTTGTTATCATTAAAGTTAAATTGAGGTTTTGACGTTTTTTTTTAGCTTTTTCTGCATTTTGTATGGATTATGTATCATGCCGAATGTAAGTTGCATGCAAAATACAAATGCACGTCTCTCATTCTCATGAAATGCATGCTACCCTCTAAATACTAGTTCGTATAACACTGATTAGATAAACCCATGTGCCTCAATATCTCAATAAGCCTCAATTCATGGCTTTTCATTACAGTTTATCTGGATTCTGGATTGTCGTCGCTGGAGATCAAAGTGATTATCAAATTTGTAGCTTATTTTAATGTGTTTAATGGCAATGTCGACTATGCTACTTACAATTAGCTTAGTTTTATTGTTTCATGCACATACATTACAATTGCAAATGTATAGTGTTCCCCCCTGACAGTAGTTATTAGAAATATTAGAATCAATACGCGATAATAGTTTCCTCTCGGTAATAAAATAAAATATATTCAATGTCATAATGAAATATGTATATAAAAAATATTCCTGAACCTAACTCAAGACTCAGATAATATGTTTTTTGACAAATACAACAAAAATTATAATTTATTATGTTACGAGGGATTTACGTATACGCTATAAGTGGCTCCGCAGCGCCAGCGTAGCCTGAATTTACATTACTCGCAAGCTAAAGATCCGAAATTGCACATCAATTGGTTATGCAAATAAATATAACTCCGAACTTTTTACATATACGTCATTCATGCTTGATCGAAATCAGATTTCTAAATTCGGGCTATTCATTTGAATATATAGATCCTATAATCGATTGCATGAAATATGAGATGATGCTAGAATTTATTTTGAGAGAGATATAGAACTCTTCATGTCCATATGCACTGTTTTGATTGTATGTGTAATATTATTTTGTCATAGTTTGTTGAAGATTTATGGAATAAGGAATTGGAATAGAAAAATACGTAAATCGAGGCAAGTCTCCCAGTTGCAGTTTCCAGCCCAGCCAAGGTATCGTGGAATTATGAATATGTAAATACAGCGGATTCAAACTAAAAATTCGAATTCTGATTAAATATTTTTTTTTATTTCCATTCCAATCGATTCTACGAATTCAGATTTTTTTTCACATGCCAACTGCCTAGTGATTCTGATGTTATGTATGGATATGGATGGACTTCATTGGAAATTGCGCAATTACTTTTAAACAATGCTTTATTATCATCATTGAATCCATTCTCTATTCATGTACAGAATGTCTGGGTTGAATTATACATACTATAAAATTCTATAGTTTTTTTTTATAAAGGTAGTGTACTCCGATAATAAGATATTCCAATAACTTTTTGACCCTGCTCTCGACTTGATGTATTCCAATTCCTGAAGATGCAACTTAATTAAAACATGATGGGTCACGATTAGTAATCCTGATTGAAGCTCGCACTCACATTCACAATCGCTTCTAATACAAAAGATATTCTCGGATATATTTATTTATTAGGAAAAGAAAAATGGATCGTATCAAATACTTCAGACTCGGTACATTTTAAAACTGAATGAGTATTTCGAAAAGGAGGATAATACATCAGTCCAAACCCCCTCTGCCTGCACCCATTATAATATATTTCTAATATATTTCGATTCACGCTGGGAACAATATATTATATCAATAGCATGTATAACACGGAATTTTATTTATAACAGTTTAGTATGATAAATATATTTCAGCATATTTTATATATATTATTATAAAAGAACAGCGGAACAGAAGTAAAAAACCGGAGGAGCATACGAAACTTTAGCACTGTCCGTTTGATTAGTAACGGATTGGACGATTGTGGAGAGGTAATATTATGTGATATGATGTACAAAAATGGTTAATATTTAACTAATAAAACACTGTAGAGAAGGGACTACGACTTTTGGACCTACATTCTCCGTTACTTAAGCCAAATTTAGCATATTATTATTATAATTTATCAATATTTTGTAACCAATTGCCTCACATTGTTTTATTGATATTTTTCCTAAACCGATTCCAAATATACATTTTGAAGCTCTTCCAATTAAAATAAATTTAGAAACGTCTGAGATTGTGCCATATTATTTCGATTCATCTGAATATTAGTTTGACAAAAAACTGACAATATAATCAAGGGAAATAGAGGGATGTAGCTGATATTGAACGAGTTCTGTTCCAATTTAGACAATGATTTCTTAAATTATACTCGAATATACTTTGTTATACTTGATTACACTTATTAAATCTTAACAATGAACAATTAAAGGCAATGATAGGTTTTACTTTGCATAATTACATCTTGCGAACCTAATATTATGATTATTTAGGTGACATTCTATATTTGTTTCAGATACTGTATCTGCTCACTAACTGATAACTTATCATCATCATGAATTTTCATGTCATTCTTGTTACAGAAATAATATAACTAATATATATTTTAACAAATTAAAAATCTATTGACTTTTCACTTTTTAGAAGTTACATGACCAGCTTTAGCTTATCGGTAGATCAACTATCAAGCAAGAACTAAGCATTACTGGGATCAGCGATAACACATACACTTACAACAAATATTATATATCCTTAATACGATACTCCTGTCTTTTGTACGTAGTAGTATTGACAAGTAGAATAAATGGCACTAATTTGATTGTACGTTGATCTATTTTACATGTATTAAAACTTTCCCCTTATGATTTAATGTAATGCAGCAATGCGACATCATACATTATTGGAAACTAAATATTTAACAAAGAGTGTGTATTCAAAAACAGTCCAAATAATAATGTTTCATTGAACAGTCAGTTTTTTAACGGTATGACGGTATTAAAATTCCAGAGCGGATCCACAGAAATTTAATCGTAGTAATCAAAAATACATTATTACAGGCAGGCTCATAATGCATATATTATGTAAACTCAACAAGATCATAATATAATTAATAATATTTATAGGTAAGCTGGGGTAAATTACACGAGTGCTATATGCCTAAAAAATATGGAACATCGATAAACTCTTTTCATGCAATAAATGTGTAGAAAATTGTCGAGAACATTTGAAAATGCGAGATATTAATTGGTGATTGTGATTGTAATTGGGCATAATATAGGACTGATTTTCATTTTTGGTATCTAAAATATACTTTAAATCCAGACGTTTCATTTTACATTAATACATTAGTTATTGAAATCCGATATTTTGTTTTAGTTCAAAATAACTAGCGTTGTATCGATTTTTATAGGTGACGACTAATACGTAAATTGCTACATAATTTAAGGCGTTCTGATTAGTTTCGGATCAAGGCGAATATGACGGTCATAATATATTTCGGTTTTAGTTGAAAGGTAGTTGAGTTTTTTTTTAAGATTTTCTACTTCAGCGTCTCCCAAGGCTTCTTAGGAGGTGAGTTACGTCTAAGTACACTTGCACATAGTGGTACTTCAAATATTTTCCATTTCGTCGGGCAGTCGGACATTAACACAAATCGAGTGTCATTGACTATTTATATGTCATTGTTGAGCACCGACATGGCACCCACACACTACTGCATACTGCACTATTACTATTACCACCAATTCGTAACTCGATATAAGTAATCATAAGTATAATCTAATCTAATTCTAAATTTAAGTAAGGAGTTAATAAATGATACATTGTTGTTAAACATTCTCACTTATGCACATGCTTGTAATAAGTCAATTTGGTCCATTGTTATTCTACAAAAGTTATTTCCATATTTCAAATAATACTTTAGCTGGAATCATGAATCTCTTTCTTCTGGTCTCTTGTCTCTCAGTTATGAATAACGGAATAACTAAAAACACATTTGTAGGATCATCAATTGTGGCTTTTGCTTAGCGTATTGCTCCGTAGCTGCTTTTCTCGATCCTCTATTGTTTTATTGAGCGCTTTGGTTTTGACGGGATCAATTAAGCGGTACTCAACGGAGCCACTTGTATCGGGATGAAAATGTTTCTTACCCGGAGTCAATTTTCCACCATTAAGGAATTTCGGGGATTCGCTTTCTTTGCTGCTATGACAATCGATTTGTAAGTAAGTTCCTTTTAGTTCAGGTTGTTCATATTCATGATGCATGACTGGCTTCTTATCATTTGGGGAAACCACTGGACCAATCCTACGATGGGGACTCGATGGAAGTGTTCCCATAAGCCCTCGATGTGAAAATGATTGACTTGATTGGCCTTGAACTTTAATTTGTACTGGGGTCGGCCCTAAAGTTAAATGACCGTCGAAAGGTTTTCTGGTTCGATCTATAACCGGTCCAGCAACAAAGGCAGGATGCCGGTGACTCTGATTTCTTGAAGGAAGGGTCATAGTTCCGCTAGAATACGAAGGGGTTGGAAGTTTTTGAGTAGGAGAAAAATGCGAGGTATGCGTTTTGGGGCTAGGATCCCTTGTCTCTCTTCTTAAGGGTTTTAAATTTCTGTCCACAACTGGCGGAGGGGTGCCAGTAGCCGAGGGGGAGGATGTTGACTTTAGAGGAAGAGATGAGCCTGATGGTGTTCCAGGATTTTGATTTCCCGAACCTCCTGCACTTCTAGGATCACAAATGTCTGAAATGTTAGAATAGACGACTCCAGCGGAACCAGGGGGTGAGTGAAGCGAAGAACATGTGGATGAAGAATCGTGAGTTTCTTCCGGATCAAAAGAGGTACCAGGGTAAACCACTGACATTTTGCCACTATCAGCTCCCGCTGAGGAAGGCTGTGGAGATGACACGGTTACTGCAACTGGGGGATTCCCTTTCTTCGGAGGCCGCGGTGGGGCAATTGGCTGTCCTCTCCTATCTGTGAATGGTGTGACTTCCATATCGCTTCCGGGATCTCTTTTAGTTGGATGAGTTGCCCAGTTCACTTTTGGAGGAAATTGGAATACAGTCGTGTTGCAGTATGTCACATCTTGACTTTCGGGCTTATCGTTGAAGGGAATAGGCTTTCCCGTAAAGCATTCTGATATCGGGATATAAGGTCCAGATGGAATCTTGTTTGATAACGTAGGACTACTGTCATCGCTTTCATTGGCTTCTTCCGGCCGCTCCCTTGCTTCTGGCTGGTTATTTTCATCTCCAGCCCTTGAATACACTGTAATTAGGTAATTACAGTTAGAAAACCATTAAATTTTCCTTTTTATATAACGAGTAAAAACTAATTAAAATATTAAAATAAATAAAATAATATCCACTCAAAATGAAATCCAATAAAAACTAATTTGGGAAAGTTTCGAAAAGAATAAGTCACATTACCTACGGTACCCTCGCTTTCTTCCTCCATGGTCTTCAAACCACATACTTGACACAAGCCAGCTACCCATTTACTCATTTCTGGTTCTGTGTCCGCTGCAAGGTAATAAGTTCGACTGGGGGTTCGTATGTGAAAAGTATATCTATGACGATCTTGTACGGATAACGGTCCAACAAGCTGTAATAAAACATTTAAGATTGCATAGTAATACTCCAGTTTTTATCAAATGATCTTACGAAGACATTTAAGGATATTATTGAAATATCCCTGACACAAAGCGAGTTACGTTTTAAGTAATACCTGTTCGCATTCATCAAGATTAATTCGACCCTTCTGACGACGACAGGACTCGTCAGTATAATACTCCAAGACAAACTGATTGGGAAACGAGCCAGTGTGAAGAACAAACCATCTTCGTCGCCAACGCTAAAATACATGAGCATGAAAATGAATGATCGTCTCCAAGAATCGTATGTTTATGTCTAAGCTAAATTCGATCCTAGTAAAAATTCCATTAGCAACTGCCCGACAGAGATATTAAGCAAAGTGGATCAATGTAACCGCAGCACTTTTTCGGTGGCTTGCGCGTATAAAAAAATCACAACTCATTAAAAACTTCGAAGCAAATGACACATGATCAGATAACATAAACACAACACCTAATAACTTATCTGCTCAAATCCATGTTCGATTCATGATATGATAATTGAGCTTGGCGACAGAAATCATTAAATAAGAGAACTCTAGCCACTAGCCTGCATATTCCCATAATTATAGCCTATATGCATGTCATTCCATGTATTGAATTTCATCTTGAAGTAGACTTCATTTTCCATTAATTTTGAACACTTCTTGTGTACATAATATAATCATAATATCACTTACAAGAATTACATGTGTCGCCAGGTCTCCATTTAACTGACTCACACTCATAAATTATTACTGAAATCAAATCTTATCTCTTATCTGCCTCTTCGAGAACATTTAATGGACCAATAATTGATATTCTTTGGCATTTAAAGAAAAGCATTTGTTCTTTTAGACTTTAGTTGATATGAGGATGAGGTCACTAGAATTGATAGTAGTTGGTGCCTATTATGATCTATAAAATGTCTCAAGGAATACTTACAGGTCTGAATATTGACGAAGAAGGGGGAGACTTGGTCAACCACCCTTGATAGACGGTCTCTGGGAAGGTTGGCATCCTTTGGCTTTCACCGTTTCTCTGCCTCTGCAACTTCAGACAATTCGGAGTCCAGACGGACCTTGCAAGATCTTTGCTTTTTGGCTTTATTTAGATCTCAAAGTTTTGAATAGGATGCAAAAGACATTCCAGGATCCTTTTCAGAAGCCCAAGTGCCCGAATTTTTGAGAGTTGTTAAGCTCTCCACCCACCTTCCTTATCTGCAAGAATAAGATAGAAGAGACTGACGTTTTATTTTCATGAACATTGATAGTGTGTGTGTGTGTACATGTCAATTATGTTGATTTGGATAGAGGACATCCTACAATCCCAACATTACGATTTGCTATGTAAATTAGTTTGGATTTGGATATAGAGACACAATAGAATAGAATATTTGGTATTCGAATATACAAAACAAGAGATCTTTTTTACTTTTATACTTTAGAATTACAGCTAGTTACTAACGAGAGGGTGGTGGTTATATATCTTTACCCAAACAGATTAGGAGAGTGAATCTCGAAGAGTGATTCATCGCAAGGGTGTTTGACAACGGTTATTGGAATAGGTTGTCTCAGCGAATTGCATTTTACAAATGACGAAAGGAAATGGTTTGGTTATTGGGGTTTAAAGTTCTTTATTTATCGTCATATCGAGAATGGTTATCTGTCGACAGCCGACACGATGTCTCAAGATTAAAGAGACTTTAGAGACAATTTATCACCATCTGCATTTCTCGAAGACCCGGAGTCATAATATTACTCATTCATGCAATTGGCCAATCAGTTTAGTAATTAGGAAGTCTAGTTTTTCGACAGTTTCAAGGACAATAGAAAACTTTTTTTTTTCAATGTATGTTGTTGAGATCGACAAAATCCTCTTGGCTAGTTAAATAAACTCATAAAATGTTATTGTATAAGTTCAAGGTTCTCAAAAATCTCAACCTGGTATCTGGTGTGAATTTTTTTGCAACATCGTAGAATCAAAGTGGGGTTACCTTTGACTGTTACAGTGTTACACCCCATTCTGAACCTACAAGCTTGAATAAACTGTCATCTTTTCGTATGTGCTTTGATGATCTGTAATGGTTGTGTCGTTTATGTGCCCCTGCCCCTTAAGCCTTAAAGGCTATGAATTTGATCCGATTTACGTATGTATATTGTAATAGTCCTTAGAAACAACGAAAAAAAGAAAAAAAATTAACAATGGCTATGCCATAATTCCAGATTTTGCCTACTTATGGATATTGAGCACGACCTATCAATTCTGTTTACTTATGAATAAATGTCATTCGTAAAGTTCAATACTTGTGACTTGGATTTTTCATCCACGCATATGTAAGTACATTTACAACATCGGATAGTGACAGGATCAAAGTGATCAAAAGCAGAGCAATGCAATGCAGTCCAATGCATTGATCCAAATCATAAATAAAAATCCTCCCACCTTCAAAATACATCTATTGCTTTTAACCATGTATAAATAGTATTGCACAACAAAGTAAAAAAAAAGCATGCCGTTTACTCGGTATCAGATTTTAAATTGAAACCTTTATCTAAAACTCACCCTTACATATCACTGTTTTGGCACGATGTGAATATATTATGAATGGTTTTGCAATCGATTTATTAAATAACCGTAAATTGAAATGTGCAATGCAAGATCCCTGAATCCATCTGCTACCCTTTATCTTTATCAACCAAGATCGCAATGACGTATTAGATAGAAATCCGTGGTCATAAACTTTAAGAAATATTCAAACCCCAAACTTCATTCTTTTTAGCATATCTCAAAATTCTCAATTTCTGTATATGCCACAAAATTAGAATTCCAAATTCGACTTCGGGCATTTCACCCAATCCAGTCGGCAGTCACATCTGCTCACTTTGAGGTGGAGATGTTGATAAGCCAAATGCCCAAAGACGTTCACGAAGAAATGAAGAAAAATAGAAAAGAAGCTGCTTGAGGTTTCGAAACCATGTTCTACCTGGGAAACTCTTCGCTATTTTTAAATTTTCCTTGACCAGGACCTATTATTTGGGCATTTGGCTTATCGACATCGCCATTCGAATTGGATTCACTCTTTCTGGGTTCATCTCAATTCGCTTGATATTTTACTTTTGCTGTATGTGTATTAACATCATCATTTCATATTTTATCATTTATATTTCTCTAAAAATGCTAATGAAAAGTAGAAATGACCGAATGACAAATAAATTTGGAAAAGGTACACTTTAGTAGATGTTCTATAAAATAAGAAAAAAGATTAATTATATCAACTTTGTAGTTTGCATTTTGCGTTTGTTTTTTAGCTTCAAATCTCTCGTTTGTACAGGGATAATTAAGAGAAAGGTGAAAGGCTCGTCGCGTGAATTCCATTGGTTGTGGTAGTTATATATGTGAAAGTGGGGTTTAACTGGTTTAAGAATAAGAATAGTCCGTCGGTCAAAAAGACAAATTCCCAATCGCGAAATCGTCAAGTATGCAGGATAGCATTATTTAAACATCCCATCATTCATGGCTCATGACGCTCAATTAAATTACAACAGGGGGTTATCGGTTAGGATATTTTCAGGGAGGGGAGCTTATCCAGTGATTAGAGAATTGAACACACGAGGTTGTAGTTAGCTTGTTATTGTTAGCTATAACCACAGAATTAGATAACCGAAACCGATTTCTCTTTATACATCTATGGCTATAACTTAAACAATCTTTTGTCTTTACAAAATTTAATGGATATAAAACTTACAATTACCTCTCTGTTTCTTAGCGTTGTTGTCCTATTGTCCTTACCGATTTTCAATTTTTCACCCGTCACCTTGACCATGCATTACACAGTATTGATTGATCTTGAATAATCTTGATGCTTTCTGCTTCGGCTGGTGACTAGTGATAATCAAGAATTGAAGCGTCGAATGTGGTTAAAGTTAACGTTACATATGAAATAGGACGTGTTAGTCGGAAAAACCATCCAAAATAATGTATTATATTAATATATTCCTAGTTTGTAGTTTAATTATATTATTACACAATCCATTTCATGTTTCTCCACATTGTAGTATCCTACATATCACATATCACGGATATCACATTATTATCCAATACTTGTGATTTCGAAATTTATTTTTTCAGCTTCAGCTTTGCGGCGAATTGTTACAATTTCGGACAGAGTCAGATATTAGTGGTGATATATTTCACTTGTTTTCATTTTTCACTTTCCTCACGTCATAAAACTACTGTTTTTATGGTTATTATGTGTTTGTTCTGTTAATTATAACATACCCATATACTACTAATACAACATAAATTGCATATTTTTGATTTTTCAATACTGCATGGGTGTATATAGCATACAAATTACAATGTGGCAGTGTGCAGTGGAGTCAATGTCAGACGATCGTTGATGACTTAATCGATTACAAATTATAAATTTCTGTAACGATTAACGATGAATTAATAATTGACAATTGTTATTAAATTGATTGTTTGAATATTGAAAGTACGTACTTTTTTGTTCTATATAACTAGTGAATAATGCGTAATGGTCATGATAGCATTTATTACCTTAATGCTCCAATTATGTGAAATGGAGCTGATCTGTTATCTAGACATTCTAGACATTATAGACCTGGACTTACACTTACACTACAATAGCTTGAATATAATGTTATACTAACTATTATTAAGATCTATGAACGAAGTAATATTTTTAGTGAAACGGCCAATTCACAATTACTTTTCCAGAAAATAAACTAATATTAACATTTTTATTTTTAGTAGTTAAAGTCATTCACTTAAGTGTAGAATGGATGAATGTAAGAGTTGATGGAGGAGAGGTGGAGTTATGAAAGTTTGATAAATATATCTGTGATTCATGCTTTAGTGTAAACACAGTAAACACGGACCATCACCACTTGGAGACTGATGAGTGATGACTAGGGTCCTCAATCTGAGAACAGGGAGCTGACCATCAGGATAACATGTTGTCATAAGAATTGCTTATCGATTCTGTGTTCTGCTGTCGAATAATAACCAATAATAGAAATATTCCGTTTTGTAATTGTTGTTTTTATTGTTGCTGATTCAATATTTCAATTGGTCGTGTCTGATGCAAATTCCAACTATTCCAAGTTGTGACTTTAAAGTAAAAGTAAAAAAAAACGGGTTGCAAGTCACAAGTGCAACTTTCCAAATTCCGACAATCAGAAGGTGCAAAAGGAACAAGAAGTAGAATTCCAATATTAGATATCCACCCGATTACAAGATTTATTTCTCTTACTTAATCTTCAATAACAAATAAGGTTGTTATTGTTTATTTGATCCATTCTAATGTGTAATGGTCCAACCTTGACGTATTTTGGCCTTTATTCTGATGGATGTTCAACTAGTTCAACTGAACTTGCACATTCTCAATTCCCATGCAATGATCATAATCTATTATCAATGTTATATACGTTTGATTGAATTTGATTTGATTTTGAATCTCGATCGTTCGTTGGCTGTAATTATTTCGTGAGATGTGAATATTCAAGCAAGTTGCAAGTGCAAGTGTTGCAGTTTTTCGCAGTCTTTGATATCCAATAAGATAATTTAAAGTCCTTATCACTTTTGGCTCTTTTTTCCACAACGATTGGTAGATTTTCTGCTTTGTAGTTAAATTGTAATTAATACTCTAAGTTTAACTGAGTACAGAGGAATAATGGGAAATGACAAATGATGGAATCCAAATAAGTCGAAAAAGGCAGATCAAGAGACCTATCTCTTTACTCTTGGCGAAATATTTACGTAATTTGTTTTGTTAACTCGAAAGTGTTGAGAAGTAGTTGGTTCGTAAAGGCATTGATAGATTGGTGTACCGTGAGGTTTTGTTATTGCCTTGACTGTATTCAATATAGAGAAGGGCAGAGACTCCATGTTTTCATGAATTCATATGAAGAGGCTTCATAAACAATGAGATATTCGAGACCAAATGAGACCTCAACTAAAGACAAGGAAACGGGCTCTAATCTTAGGAATATAATAAGAAATACTGAAATAAGAACCGAAATAGGGACTCAAATTCCGACTCAATTAAAAAGATGAAGATCACCGAATCGGATTTTTAGGAATCATTAAAATTTAACAACGGACAGAGCGGTCGAGAATAAACCCAACAAAATTAATATATTACGATCCGCATATGATAAACTTGATGAAAACTAGTCGTTGCTACGCTTTAAGGGCGCGGTATGGTGATTTAGTTGTTCTTCTAAAAAGACTCGGCATAGTTCTCCATTGAAAATTGTCTTTTATTACCATTGTCTTGTCTTAGAGGGTTTTCAAGAATATAGATCCCCCATCCAAAACCGTTTAAATCAACATCATTGTAATCTTTTCTAACTTCTAAAATGTTTGTCGAAAGTCATGATGAAACAACCACAAGGAAACTAAATATGTATTGGTCTTTTTGGAAATGTAGGAAAGTTAGATTTTCTCAGAATAATGCGTAGGTTCAAATGGGATCAATTTAAAGGTTTGTCGGAATTGTAGGAAAAATTCTAGCCCTTACAAAAACATCCTTAGTTTATTACCTTTCCCTGTATTTAGTATTTATATAATTAGTGGGACTAATTAACCCCCACCAATGTAATTAAAATGCCGTTTTTATCGTCTTTTCTTCATTAGGTTCGGGAAAACAAAAATGTCCTGCTCATTTTCACCATTTATAGACCGTGTTAAATGCATGAATAAATTGCCTAGGTAAAGAAATGCATATATATATGCCATATTATATCGTTATGATTTTTCGATTACGAAAATGTTTTTTTTCTTATTGTTTTTCCGATATTTAGAAGCTTTGAAACATCCAAGTCACCAGATTTTTTTAAAAATACGAAAACAATTAAGAATAGGACAATAATTTATATTGTTTAGACCGACGAACCTTTATCATACACCAAACTTTTTCTATTAAAATCAGAGATGACCTACAATATCGACGGAAAAAGCCTCGGAACCAATTCAATCCATTTTTATATTTGTTTTCCAGTTCCATATACTTTCCTCCTGTTATTTTCCAACTTCCAAGAACTAAATCCATCCCTACTGTAAACACAGCCAACACAAAAGTGAAATTCTCAGGTATGGTACATATCATATAACAATTTCCACTTGATTGACATCCGGGAGGGAACGAGAAAAACAAGGGAGAGAAATCCTTTTCATATCCTTTCCCTCGACGTCGACGTTGTTGTTGACAAGGAGTCAGGGATTGCCATTGGGCTTATCGAGAACCGTGTGTGTGTAGCTATATAGGATTTCAAACCACAATACAAAATACAACTGGAACTCATTACAGGGAAATAATATGCGACTTACTCCTGGCAAAATATAAAAGCAATGTCAAAAATCAGATACTCTATTTCCTGTAAACAACCAGGAACAAAGCTCCGATTCCAACGATCTCAATGACCAAATCTAATGGAAACATACGAAATCATAGCCCTAAAGTTCATTAGGTCATCCTTCATATCCCATTATAGAGTTGTAGGTTAGCCAAGGAACCTCAAGGGTTTCTGTTTCTTCAATCTGGTCGAACATTTCCATTTCCATGTTTTGATTTACGTGATGGAATCCTACGCGCCACCTTCTCAAATACCTCATCTAAAATACCCGTTTTTTAGGGAGAAAGTCCGGATTTAGAGTCGGAGAAAGGATGATGGGATTCAGGTAAGGTAGATGTAGTTCGACTTAGGAGACCCAAAAACGCAGCTTGAAACCTTTCTCTCCTGTCCAGGGTATGGACGTGTATCCTGGAGAAGGACCATCCGGAGCCACCACCACCACCAACCACCACCAGTATATCCCACAGCATTTCTACCCCTTACTTTCCCTCTGGAGAAAGTTGAACAAGAGAGCCTTTCCGCCTCTCTCTCTCTTTCCTGACCTATTACCTGCCTGGAAACAAGGAACAGAACAGAACATTATACATCATACAGAGAGGATTTACAGAAGGGCTCAGAGGCGTAGGAAGAACATGGTCCAACACACATGACTCCAGCTTTCATCATCATCATCATCATCCTGGCATGGAAATATGGAAAGTAGAGCAGCTCTCCAGTACTGGAGCCAGTACAAGTAAAAGCAAAAGTCCTGCTTGCTTTAGTAGCCTATACTAACATAATATCATTCATAACATAGAGGAATAGACGGGGGTGCTGGACAAGGGAGAATTATTTCTTAATGGATTTCTGGAGCAGAGAACAGGAAGTAAGTTTGTGTACTAGTGGAAATAGGAGTCGAATGTGGAGTCAGTGGCGGATTTCGGAGCTTTCGCTGCAAATTATATAGGTTTTATATTATTAGTATAAGTTGTATTTATTTATTTTTGGCAGGAGTTTGATGTGGATGGATAGGAGATGGGATCAGGTTCAGTCAGTCAGGACAAGTAGATTACTGGATAAAAAATAAGGTAGAAGAATAAAGGCAAAAGGGTATAGCAGGGAAGTTGGAGTTTCTTTGAGCTATAGTCACTATTGGCACCGTACAACATACAACATACAACCACCACCATCATTATTACCTAACAACTGTCATCCTCCGACCTCCGAGCCAAGTAACCATCATCCTGCCTCTTGCCTGGTGGTGGCCCGACTGCCTGGTGTTCACTTTTCACTTTCGAGACTTTTGCAGCTGATTCTTCATCATCCTTCCTTCTGCTCTTATCATCCTCTCTCCTTCTTCTTCCTCCGTCGTAAACAAAGGATTGGAACTTTGGATGGGGTCATTTTTCTCCAATATTCATCAGAATCATTCAGAAGGCAACCCTTTCGCAGCCGTAATTACAAATTATCATCTGCGAACATTATCAATTCTCTGTTGCAGACGGAAAAGCTGCAAAGAAACATCTCTCCTTCTTTACAACTACAACACTAACTACAAATTGAACAAAGGATAAAGTAGTAGAATTCGCATCAAAATCCACAAACGAGTGCAGAATTGCAGCAAATTTATTTTAATCCCAAGGTAAGGGCAAGGCGAAGCTTTTGATTACGAATCTGTTTCCGACGTTATTCGGGTTATTCATGTCGTATTTTTTGTCGCCCAACCTTTGACCCTCGATATGAATTTATTTTTATTAGTGCTGGAAGTTGGAGTCCAACTTTCCATTGATTGAATTCCTTTTTTTATTCCCTTTCTTTGTGCTTTATTAAATGCACTCGAAAGTTTAGGCACAGCAAGATAGATTCAAGAACGTAACGATATTGGAACTGGGGAGGGGAGGTGACGTTCAACGGCTCAAACAATGTTTGACGTTGCTTCAATAGTCATGTGTGACTACGGACAGCGGAAATAGAATGATTTACTTGTTGGATTGACATTATATTACTTACAAATAAGATGTAACCCTGTGCTCAAGCCAAAGTATATTGAAGAAGTGTTAGTTAAAAACGCCGTTGACTGAAAGCGTCCAATGATAGCATCCGATATGAAGTTTGTAGTAACATGGAGTCCTGGACGGAGGAATCAATGAAGAAGATAATCATTGCACAAAATCAATACCCAATCAATATGCTAATCTAGTCCTTCTTATTGCGTCGCACTCGAGTCTCAATTCACCTATAATTACTTAATTACATAGAACTCGTCACAACATTAATCAACGGACTGCCGAGTTCTCATGGGTTGTCATACCGTAAGGAGAATCTGGTAGTAACAAAGGACGTAAACACTTGGAATTTAAAAGGTGGTGTGAGGAAGGAAGATAATTTTGGAAGGATCGGCGTTGTTTTAAGTATGAAATTAATTGGAAGCTGAAGATGTGGTCTTGAATGGGGTCTATCGCGTCAGTGCTACAGTGGCACTGCCCCGGATGTTTTCATATCAACCCAACGGAAGTGTCCAGGTGCATCCAGTGTGGCATCGATCGACCTATCCTTCCAAATCTTGCCACCAGCCCCTCTTCAGTCAAATTCATTGACCAGCCCCCTTATCAAGCTCAGAATAAGTTAAATGAAACAATCGACATTGAATCGCAACAGTCTGCTCACAATTCCAACAATCATCAATCCGTTTCCTTTGAGTGTCGACTCGAGGAACCCAAAACTACGGAATGGTAAGAGTAATTAACAGCAAACAAATTAAGCGTAGGGTAGTTTATTGCATATTGAGGGTGTTCACAATTTTATTTTTGTTTTTCTAGCACAACCCATGAAAACGTCTCAAGTGAAGTCGTCCAGTCACCAGATTCCTCACCAGGACCGACAGATTCCCTGGAGGATGGTCCTATTTTAAGGGCTGAAGAATTTAAGTCACCTGATGAACCAATTTCTCCTCTACTTTGTAGAAGCTCAAGTGGTCAATGTTTCATTGACGATGATACTCAAGTCGAAATAGCCAGTCCATCTAATGATACCGAAATCGACAGATTGGGGAAAGAACCGGTCTTGACCTGCAGTAACAAGAACCAAAACAGTCATCTGTCCCATCGTGTTCAATCCATTGTTGAAGCAAATGGGCCGTGCAAACACAAGAAAGTCAATTCTAATAGTCTTAATGCACTGCCTCGTCGAGATCCTTCGAATCCAAGTACTATTCGTTGCCAGCATGGAAACTGCCTCACTCGCTCAGCCACTGACTCTAGTATTTCAGTTGAAAAATCAACGGTTGTAAGCACTGAACAAAATGACCGGGACGTTTTAATTAACAGGAGCAAATCTTTTAAGGAGGGGTGGCAAAATAATGAAGCGATGAAAAACAGAAATATCAATCCAGAGGAAGATTTAGCTACTAAAGCAATTCGAGAAGCCACCGTGAAGAATCTCAAGTGCCCTTATGCCAAGAAAAAAAATAATAGCAAAAATGGAGTTCAGAGTATCAAGATTGTTTCTAGAACTCTGTTAAAAGACGTTCTAGTGGCTCCTGAAGATGATGAACTCTGCAGTCTTACTTTCGAAAAAAATTCTGTGCGTTTTGAAAATAGCCCTAGTAATATTTCATCACAAATCAACGACCAAAAAGTTAAACTCAGTCACACATCATCTGCTCCAGCCATGAGTGAGCAACTCCGGGTCCTAAGCCCCGAAAAATGTTTGACGGCCAATTCTACATTTGATAAGTTTAGTAAACGATCCAAGGGACGGTCACCTCACTCCAAAGGGGGCTCTTTGCCCAACTCCAGCGCGCTTGAATCTCTTGTATATCCAGATATTCAGTGTAAGAAGACTGCAACTTTAGACTTGCGAACAGATACGCTTCACAGTAAACAAGAGGATCTCGCAAAACATGGTGAATCTGATAATCCTTCGGCAGAAAGTACAATAACTGATGCGTCTCCAGTGGTCTCTATTCATAAGTTTCCAAGCCTCAACAGAAATAGCGACAAGCGGGATCCTCATTCAAATGGCACTGGCAGCCCCAGTTGCATTTCTGAAGACTTGATTGCTATTAAGCTCAGCGAAAATAGTAATAAAAATATTACTAGTAAGTCTAAATCCAGTTTAACTGATGAAGCGGAACTAGAGGATCTTAAATTCATCGACGAAGATGATCAAGGTACCGTTTCACCAATTTCAGTTAAAAAGGATTCAGTACAAGGGCGTCGTTCCTCGCTGCCGTCCAATGGTCCTCTGAGTCTTCAAAGCGATTTTCAAGATCTAGCTGTACTAAATCGGTGGACATGCTCTAATTGTACCCTTGCCAATAATTCAGCCTCGCTAAAATGTGAGGCATGTGGGACTGAACGCTTAGTTAAAAATCCAATTGTTTCGGCCGAATCTGGGATTAAGGTTGAAACAGAAAAGGTTCGAGTAAGAAAGAAGATTGAACGACCCCGATCGGTTGCAGTCACTGAATATTGGTCCTGCCCTGTCTGCACATTGCAAAATCCGTTATATTCTAACCGATGTCAAGCATGCCAGTGGGATAAGAACAAGGAATATAAGGTAAATAACAATTCATCGTATCAAAGGTAAACAATAGTGTCGATGCGTCGAATTTTACGATGATTTAATGGGTGGTGTGGTTTCATACCGATGCCAATTTCAGCCTATAATCTGACTATTTCACTTTTACTTTTTGTAGTGTGCAAATGGGTATATAAAAAAGAAATGGTCCTGTCCAGTATGTACCTTCAAAAATCCGATGAAGGCTACCAAGTGCGAGATGTGTCAAGGATTAAGAAAATTATCATCTGCATCTGGTTCTTCCTCCATGCCAACTACAGTTTCTATATCTAAGAAAGGAACCAAGCAGAAATATCAAGATATAATTTCATATTGCCTAAAAAGTGGAGACCAGTTCGTAGATGACTCGTTTCCCCCAGCACCAAAGTCTTTGTATTATAATCCAAAGGTTTCGGCAGCGAATGGTGATCTAGTTTGTCAGTGGCTTCGCCCAAAAGACATTGTCACCGAGCAAGGGGGTGAAAGCGTTCCTTGGGCTGTTTTCCGGACCCCTTTGCCGTCGGATATATCACAAGGTGATGCATATATCTTAACTGTGATATTACGATGTTTCCTGTTGGCACTAAATAATTCTAAAATTTCTAATTCAATGTATGGCTGCTTATGTTCCAGGTGTTCTTGGAAATTGTTGGCTCCTTAGTGCCCTTGCTGTAATTGCAGAGAGAAAGGAATTGGTAGAGAGAATTTTAGTAACGCGAGAGATTTCCCCAGTGGGGGCTTATATGATACGGCTGTGTAAGGATGGATCGTGGACCACTGTGATAGTAGATGACCTCCTCCCTTGTGATAGAAGAAAGCGGCTAGTGTATTCACAAGTGAGTCAAATTTTTGTTCCTATTGGAGAATCAGTAATTATTTGAATTATTTGTATTTTTAGGCAAAAAGAAGGCAATTATGGGTACCATTAATTGAGAAGGCTGTGGCCAAAATTCATGGCTGCTATGAGGCGTTAGTTTCGGGAAGAGCAATCGAAGGTAAGTGTTCCACTGTTCAATAAATTTTAATTACCTATTAAATTACTAGAAATGTAGAAATTAAAGAAAGTATTTATTTTGTTCAAATGTGCAAATAGGTCTTGCAACACTGACCGGTTGTCCCTGTGAAAGTATTCCACTTCAGGTAAATAGATCATTTGACTCTAATTGTACTATTCTTAGAAATTGTAACCAAGATGTAATCCGTAATCCATTCAATTATAGAGTGGTGCCGATGAAGAGCTTGATCGTGATTTAGTATGGGCACAATTACTGTCATGTCACGCAGCCAGATTTTTAATGGGTGCTTCCTGTGGAGGAGGAAACATGAAAGTGGATGAGGATGAATATCGATTAAAAGGTCTTCGGCCCCGTCATGCATATTCTGTTTTAAACGTTGACGGCTCCAATGGTTTAAGGTATGAAATTACATATAGATCTAATTTTATTTAAAATATGACTGAAATTAAACATACGTATTCTGCTCAATGACATACAGGTTGCTTAGACTCAGGAACCCATGGGGTCGATACAGTTGGAAGGGCGACTGGAGTGATTCTTCATCTTTGTGGACTTCAGAGCTAAGAGAAAAATTGATGCCTCATGGGGCTGATGATGGGGTGTTCTGGATATCTTTCGATGACATGTTGAAGTTAGTAGTTAATATTGAAAATATTCTAGATTTGACGAATTTGAAGTGACCAGTGCTAAGTATGTATTTAAATGTTGTACTATTAACCCAATGTAGATACTTTGACTGCATTGACGTGTGTAAAGTACGAAATGGATGGCATGAAAGACGTCTTCAAGGAATATTACCTCCATCCGCTGATCAACTTCATCTTTCATGTATTTTGATAACTGTTATGGAAGCCACCGAGATCGAAATGTCATTATTTCAAGAAGGTCACAGGTACTGCCGTTTTTATTCTTATTATTTTCAAGTTTGAAATTGTCATTAAATTTGCATTTGAATTCATGCGTATAGAAATTCCGAGAAATCCCAGCGCTCTCAGCTGGACCTCTGCGTGGTCTTGTTTAGAGGTTTGGAAACAAGTCAAAGTGACTCCCAGAAGTTAGTGCTTGGTCGTTTAGTTGAGCATTCGAAGCGGCAAGTGAGAGGTTTTGTGGGCTGCCATAAAATGATCGAGCCTGGATTTTATCTCGCCGTACCTCTTGCTTTCAACCACTGGCACAGTGGTAAGTTTCAACAGACTTTAACCTTTTTACCGTAGGAAAATGTAACCCTATCTTAAGGTTGTGAATGCTATTCATTTACAGGAGCGGATTTGCCTTATCCCCGTTATGTGATGTCGTTGCATTCTTCCAAAAAGGTTTTATCAGACCAAATAGCTCCTCCTCCGTACATGCTAGCGGACGCCATTATTAGGCTGACAATGGAAAGAGGTCAGCGTCATGAGGGCCGTGAAGGAATGACTGCATATTATTTAACTAAAGGCTGGGCTGGGCTTGTGGTTGTTGTTGAAAATCGGCACGATGATAAATGGATTCAAGTGAAATGTGATTGTCAAGAAAGCTACAACGTTGTTTCAACGAGAAACCAATTGAAAACTGTAGACGCAGTTCCACCTCTTCATAGGTAATCAAAATATATCTCATATACCTACTATGGTTTATTCCATTGTCTGCCTCGGTGTTTAATGGCGTTAATATCTTTTAACAGACAAGTTATCATAGTTTTGACGCAGCTAGAAGGAAGTGGTGGCTTTAGTATTGCCCATCGATTAACGCATCGACCGTCACTCACGAACGGTTTGCATGATTGGGGTCCTCCAAATGCAGATCATTGGCCAGTTGTTTGTCCTGAAGTAGATGGTCTTCATTCTCCTCGTCCTATTTAAGGATTCTGAGATTTAACAGTCAAGGATCTTTCATGAAAATTTTGAGAAGACAACCCTAGAGTTTTAAGGAAGTTCATTTTCTCGTAATTATTTCTTCTGTTTACTACAAATATTGTTAATCGAAATAGAGTATATCCTTATAGCTTCGGTCGGAAACAATATGCTAAAACCTCAAAGCTACAGAGCTCTCTATTACACATGGTAGCAGTTTGTAAGGTTTTGCACTTTGTTTTCCTATAGATGAAGGTTTCCGTATTCGCGGTATGACTTATGAATACTTTATATTTTCACGATAAACACTGTTTATTTATTATAATTACGTAGTACAAAGGTTAGCCATTTATGTGCTTCAAAGGATATTGATGATCTGTATATGCGATCTATTGCATTCAGTATATAGTTTTCGCACCAATGTGATGTATCCAGAAATATTTAAAACATACTTAAAATGACTGAATCAAAACCGTGAAAATCTGAGTAAATGTTTTACGGAATTTGTTTTGCTTGTGTTACAGTGTTCAGAAACGAAATCTCAATACACCTAGAATTGCTCCAATCTATTAAGTTCAGTTTAATTATTTATCCCCTTAATCTCAATTGTGCCATGTTATGTACATAACTGTCATCTATTACAAATACGCTTGCAGATATGGTATTTAAAGAAACTGCAGTTATGAAGCTTTAATCTCAACTTTGTTATACTTACACTAATTGATCAGCTCATTTAAATCTCCTATGACTTACCTGTTATAATAATCCAATGAGCTATATATTCATTATTATTTTTAAATTACCCCGTGTATTTAATTTAAGTTACTTACCATTGGTTATATGTTTTATTGTATTCAATAATGGTAACTGCTTAAGATACGTTTAAGTACTCTGTAAAGTTAAAGTGTTGTTGGAATTACTTAAGTTGATTTTTGTTTGATTTATCAGAAATCAGAACGATTCATGAAGTATCACGAAGAACTCACTCAATAAAGCAGATTGTTATTATCTCTATATGATCGAGCGATTTCGTTTCATGCTCATTTTAATGCATTCAACATCCTGTTCGCACGAATTAATTTGAAAAAATTTATTCCTTACGAATTATTTAACAATGTTAGTGTACAGTCATAGGAATAACAACAATAAGAGGCACTTCTTTGAGAAGACAACAAGTTACATATACCTTATACATTTTGTGTAGTTTCTTTACACGGATATGATATGAATATGAATCAGGACAAAGACTCGACAAGCAAAAAAAAACCTTATCAACTAAGCAAGGGTATCATTCCCGATAGCACAATAAATCGGAAGTTTGACAAAGAATTTTCTATCGAAATTTTACGATCAGAATGTTAGAATTTAAAAAACTTTCGCTGGTAAGCCCTGTGATCTGGTACCCTTGGACCGTCAATTACCTCCGACTTGTACGCCCGAGTACGCCGTTATTATTATAATAAATAAAGCTTAAATTTATCTTGGTTCCAGAAATTGAATGTTCATAAGTAATCTATCATTCGAGGAAGACAATTATAATAAATATTCTACTCTATTATGTGTAGTTCAATTTTTAAAACAACATACATTATATTAGTCTGTTCTACTCTAATCCTGAGAAATAGTTGACCATATTGTAGTCAAACTTGTGTTTGCTTCCTATTTCATATCATACGCTAAGATTACAAACGGTGGGGCTTGAGAAAAAAACAATCCTTTAAATACAATAGACATCATGAATGCCGTTACAAAAAGCTGGGCAAAATTTACACGCATTCACGGTATAATGTTACATAAATAAACATAATACATTCATCAGTTTGACTTTCATCAACGGTTTATCTGTAATTCGGCTCTCTTTTTAATGCAATAATGATTGTCAAATCATAAACGTCATTGTTGTATTGTTGCATTGGCAAAATTTAAAATATCCAACGGAATTTACATAATTAGTAACTAATAATCAGTTTTAATAATCTCAAAAGCTCTAAATATAGTATTTTTCACCATCAATAATCATCAATAATAATAATCCAATAGTAGGATGGAAAGGTTAAGGTTTTCTAAATCATTGAAATCGGCAACAGGCCAACAATTGCATCTTATTATAGCGTTTAGAAACAATTAGAATTTGCTACTGTTCATAGTGCCGATTTTACAGTGACACGACGTTGAACGTTTGTTACTTGACTGGGACGGTATAATATTTTGGAATTAAATTCAACGAAAATTAAATATGCGTTTGTTTTATACAGTTAGCTACGCTTCCCTACAACTTCACAAGCTTTAAGATACTTTTGTGTTAGGAGTTGAGAATTAACTCTTCACAATTTAATGTTTAATAATGTATAGTGGCATCATTTATAGTATCTGAATTAAATTTGTATGCTACACACTTGCTTGAGATATGGTGGTGGTAAAAGGCTACTACTAGAACCACTAGAACGTCTAGAAAAATCGATGCAATTATACCTTGCAAAAGAAAAATCTAGCTTATCCTGGTAATTAGATCTACTGATGAGATTTGCTCAGCAAATGTGAATTAAAATCATAAACATTGGTGCAGGACTCTCCGCAAATGTTGCATCGCCAGGGATTAGACTCCGAATGGCATCCTTTGTGTAAAAAGTAGAGTGTTTTATCTGGGAATATAATACCACAATAAACACATTGGTGCAAAGCTGGAAATGGTAATCCTCTTCGACCATACGTGGAATGTGACGTTCCATTGTCTGGTCCATTTGACGACGTTATGGCATCCATATCACATGACTGAAAGCATTTCAAAGTTAGGGTCAAATCGGATCAATCGAAAAAAATTATAATTATATTGCAGGCTAGGTTGGCATTTACCTGATTTGGAAACGCACTGCTACTTGACTGTCCAGAGCTACTGTCGCTGCGACTACGAGAAGAAGTTTTGTTGCTGCTGTCGTTTTGGGCACTTTCCTTGGTCCTCCAATCTTCCTTGAGTAATGATTTTAATGGCGAGACTTTTAATAGGGATGACGAAGTACATTTTGGACTGTGAGTAGATCTAATGAGAAATCAACCCGTGGATTTATTTCAAAAATGTATCATAGAATCATATGAGCTAAACATGGTTAAAATTAAGCATTTAAAGTAACAGCATAGCCTGACCAAAATATTAATTGGTTTTGCATGGTGAATTTTAATCGTGTGGAGATACTATATAAATTTTTCAAACTTGATGAATCGTTCAATAGTTCAATAATAAATGTTGTTTTGGACTAATCACAATCCTATACGCATTTTGAAATTCGCAAAAATTCTGACTAATTATTTGATCAGATTAGTCTTTAAAAGCAACACAAACCTGAACGAACTAGCACTTCCAGAGGAAAGATCTTCTGGCATGTCTTGAATATCATCATTAATATCTGATAACTCCTTGGACTGCGAATTTCCACTAATAGAAGAAGAAGACTGTTGTGGTGAATAATGGTCATCAAGTACTTCCTTTTTTACCACAACCGTAACAAGGTCTGAACTCGAGGGTAGATTGGAACTGGAATCCGACTTAACCGATTGGGGGGAAATGTTCTTAGTTGGGGTTGAGCATCCAGTCCCTGCTATACATCGTCAGAACATTTCAGAATTGAAACGTTAAATAAAATACTAGTTTCAAACTGCTTAACAAATGTGACACGATAGCCTTACCACTATGTCTATCACTCTCTGATTGAGTATAACCGTAACTGGATTCGGCAGTGAAGCCAAAGTGAGTTGGATATGGCGAATTGGAAGAGATTTCAATTTGTGGCACGAGGAAATGTGAAGGAATCAATGAAGAGTCGCTACTTTTTTCGCGATCTTCAAACCCTAAGGCATGAGCTAGTTCGCTATACTCCGCAGTATTTGGACCCGGTGACCCTGAAGTCCTTCCATTTGAAGGACAGAGTAATGACGGAGAATTGGGCATTGGATTGTCTAGGTCTATTCCATGCCTGGAGTAAAAATGGAAGCGCAGGGACTTCATGGAGCCTATTTAATATTTAAACAAATATTGTACTGAATCCGCACTGCATAAACTTTTTCGAAATACTTGTCTTTGATAAATTGTGTGACGAAAATGTAACGACGCTGGAGTCAGCGACAAAGGTGTCAGGACATTGGAGTCAGGCGACAAAGGTGTCAGGACATTGGAGTCAGGCGACAAAGGTGTCAGGACACCGAAGTCAGGCAACAAAGGTGTCAGATATTGACCAAAAACTTTGACTTGACTAACAACTAATGTGAAAGACATTAAATTACGCTCGGTTTTGTATTCATAACGTTTTGGCGTAATATTTTAAATTTATTGACGGCACAAAACATTTCTCGATTCAGTTTCAAATATTATGGCATTTATGACTAAAGTTCTGGAACCTGAAATATTTTTAGCCTGAATCGTTTTTGAAGATCTGACAATGAGTTCTTTATCGCCTCTGACCTGACACATTTGTCGCCGTCACGTATGACCTAAAAATGTTGTCACCTAATCCATAAAGTGCCCCAGAGTTCGGAATAAATAGATGGTGAAATATAAATCGATAACTTCAAATTTACCTGCTTTGTAAGCGCATAATGGGCAAGCCTTAACAATATCCTGAGAACCACCCCCAACATGCTCATTTTGGAAATGTGCTCGCATGGCAATCTGACGCTGGAATCCCTTGAACACGAGAATCAAGATTAGTCGCCAATGCAATGCCTTTTCATTTTTCATGCATTTGCTAGGAAATACTGTTTGCAGTAAAATGTTAAATTAGGTACTTTGTTGCAAATGGGGCATCGGAATGGAAGTAGCTTCGAATGTGTGGCCATATGTTCTGCTAAATGGTCCTTCCGGAAAAATCTAAATTTGAAATATAAATTCAATACAGAAACGAGTTGAAGTTAGTAAAGTAGTTAGTAAATTCAACCCAGACCAGACTCATCACAGTTTGAGTAAACATATTTATTCCAATGAGTACGTTAATGATTTTTCATTTCGTCCGTATCTGTGGTTCAATTTTATTTTGCAGATTTTACCGGACCTATTACACTTTTTTATTATCATCATAATAGGATTCAAAACCTGCGGAGACAGTTTCCTCGAATTGAAAGGGTTGTACATCGCTTAATATATATTTGGGATAGGAGAAGGAATTAAATTAAGACTAGAAAAGAGGAGGAAACTAGGGGAAGCCATGACCACTTTTTCCATGACAGGTTGAAAGTGTGCAATTGTTGTTTGCTTTTCGTAATGTTCGTATCGTACACATTTTAAGTTAACAGAAACAGAGCATATGCATTTTATCTGAAAGAGATCGGCAGATGCTGAGCCCAGATGATGAATTTTGCGAATTATAATGTCTCACCTTTTTTGGCAAATCTTGCACTCAAACGGCTTGATACCCGAATGTCGCATCCGATGTCGTCTCATATTGGCCCCATTAGAAAATCGCATGTTGCAAACATCGCATTCGAACATCTTCTTTGAGGAATCGTCTGACTTGAGGTGCGAACTAAGATGGTCCTCTCCATCCAGTCCAACATCTGCATCGGAATTCTAGAGAAAATAAACCACGTGTAGTCGTATTATTATGACAATCACATAATCAAAGCGTGCTCTCCCAAAATGCTAATGATACACCGGCTATCTCAGTGACTTAAATAAATTTATATACTAAAATCGTCTCCCTGTGGGTTTCGACCATCATCATGGGTTAAACTAATTAATAAAGCGTTATTTTCAATTTTCTTGTGAAATACTATGTCAATGGCAAATATCAAGAATGAAGATCAATCTTTGTAGGTCCACGCTAATGATGTGATGTCAGATTAGTACCTACAGCCTACAACCTTCATGGTTGCAAGCACATCACTCATCATTTTGGACTTCATTTTCCATGATTTTATTAACCTGGTTCGGAAATTCGAAATGTATGAGCATAATGCATTGGATCTTAAAACTTAAAAGTAAGAATGATTGAGGTTATCATGTATAATTAAAGTAATTTATCTTTAATTACAGACAAATTATTGGGAAATTATTTATTGGGTTATCCAAATTGTAATGTTAAAAAATAATAGATGTAATATTTTATCCGACAATTTCCAATAATGAACAATTATGTTATTAAAGGGATTGATTGGGATAAAACGTAAGCCTAGAAAATCATATCATATCAGCCGTTTCTTAAGGAACCTCGAACATCCTGTTTGAGATTTTTTTTTTCGTGTCTACTATTACCAAATACAGATGATAACGAAAATCAGAAGTGCAAATAATACAATTCATAATTACAAACCTCGCCGGATGTGAGAGATGGGCAGCCACCACCCTCCTTAGTTGCTAAATCATTGCAGTCGTCATCGTCTTGACTCTGATCGTCAACAATCATTTCTTTACTATTTCCACTGCAGATTAATGACATCAAGGAATTTCCGGATTTAATGGAAGAGAGGCAGTTATTGTTTGGTTCTTTGAGCCTTATTTTCTTAGGTAAAACAACGTGATGATGATGATGCTCTTCTCCGCTGGAATCATCTCCCGTTGAACCGCCACTTGAATGCATCCCAGTGGACCCACCACCGGTGACCAGCGAAAGCTTCGACATTGGGTCGCTTACGGACTGATGATGAATATGTACTTCAATTTGAGTCTCACCGGACATCTCTATTTGTCCATGAGAGGCTTTGTGTTACGTCGGAGTCCCCCTAACCCAAGCCGCATGTTTTTATACTTCAGGGTATTTAATTGCAACGGTTTCATATTCATCCATTCCAAGGCACCGGCACGCAGGCTTCTGTCAAAAAGGGATGTGATTCATTAGCGCTTTCCATTAACATTTAGGATACCACACGACTAATAAGGTTATGTCAAGAATTCAAGATGAAGGTTGCATTTTCATAAGTTGTTATCATGCAGTGTTGTGCTAGAACCATTCCAAGTGAAGATCCTAACGCGGCCGTTCAGGCATTTTTATACAATCTCCTTTACTAGGCCATTAAATCATGTCTGTAGGCCGTAGGTAAATAGTAACTTGAACCGGTGGAAAGATTGTTAAGTCGTTCTAATGGCAAGTTTTGACATTGGATTATGAACGTCATTACAATATAGAGACGATGCAAATTCATTCCTCAAATACAATTTGCTACTGCCGCATCCCGTGTTAAATAGCTATATGTATTATAAGATTCTTCCCACTTGCTCTCTACCTTTCAAATTCATAGCCAAAGACAACCCTGATGACGAACACCCATTTAGGAAAAAACAAATCCTCCTTGTAAAAACGAGGATTGATGAGGGTTGCCCTAAATTGCTTGACACATTGAATGAAATTATGCCACATTACTAGACCTCCCATCCTGGTAGAGAAATGGCCAGATTAATTAACTGAAACGCTTCGGTAACAGAAAAATAAGGGAAACCAATTAAAGATCATTTAATCGATGCTTGTTGCTTAAAATGTATTAAAAGTGTCTAATAAAATTTCCAACTTTTCTTAAGTTTAAGGGATTTTAATTTTCATTCAATTGTCGTCCCAACACTTGAGACAACTTTCAAAGGGGCTATCCAGCCTGGTAGATAAAAATATTATTAAAAGCATATGCATTATGGATTATTCTATGATATCGGTCAGTAAAGTCGAATACAGGTTCTAAGTCTCTGCTCCCATTGCAAGGAATTAATGTTACAATAATAACATGAAAGATCATATTATAGGCGTAAGAGCGATATTAAGCCATTCTTCAAAACAGGCTCAAGTTTTTTGTTCTAAGGAGGCCAAGAGATAGAAAGAGGGATATTATACAAGGAGGACGAAGGAGTCGGTGTGAATGTTACACTTTTATTAATACAGGTCTGGTTTCAAAGGAGGTCTAATGAATGAACGAAGTCAAAGAGCATTTACCTGTGCTACAAAAACCCCTTGTTTAAGATTACCTAAAAACCAGATGGGAACCAAGCTAAGTTAGGCAGGTGACTGTATAGGAGTTGCAAAAAATATATTCTTCTTCTGTGATATTAGAACTTGTAGAATAAAGGAGGTAATGCCGAGGTAGAAAACATCGACAAAGGAGAACAAAGTGCATTTGAAAGATTTTTCGCTGTATCCGCAAGGAAAGGTTGAATGCTCTAAAAAATAGGGCTACCCTATTAATATTATGTGCATAAAGGGAACAGCTCAGTGACATTACCATAATTATTTTTAGTAGTTGAAACATTGTAACTGTATAGATGTAATTACCTAAATCCTGTCACCCCATTTTGTACTTTTTTATAATGACTACAGACCTATTTAATGCACGACACGGATTACAAGAGCTTAGAGACTACAGTGGAGTAATAATGAAAAAATCCAGAACGGAAAATAGAATGATGTTAATAGCATCGGAATAGTTGATAATTTTAAATCGAATCATCAGTATTTTGCTCGAATTTTAGGATTAGGAGAATGAAAATCCATCTTTAAAATACAATCACTATTAAAAGGAGATATTAAGAAAAATATCAATTTTAAATTTAATTCTTGAAATCATTTAATCACTTAATCTTAGGGTAATTTTTCAATCTATGATTTTATTGCGTAGCTTAGTAGTAGAAACTTATTAAAGCATTCTTCCTAAAACTGTTCAAAATGAAACCGAGTTGATAAACTCGATAAGAATGCAAAGGTTTTATTAATAAAACAAATTAATATATGTCAAATATCGGCAATAACTTGGTGTGCCAAAGTATTCCTTTCCTGTGCATCGCTAATCGCTATCGCGAAATATATCCATGGAGTATATAATTTTCAATAGCATCTTAATTAATAACTCACCCTGCCTTACGCACGTGTCGGCTATTTTTGGGTTACATTTATATACGCTTTGGGATTTTTATTATTTAATACTGACCTGCTCCTATCTTGAAATTTATCCATGTTTTTCAATGAAGTTTCTGACAAGTAATCACAAAGTATATTATTGCAGTCTTTTGGAAGAGAATAATTTGCAAGCTGACAAATGCATTTATTTCAATGTGTAATAATAACATACAACAAGCCAAGTGCAACAAAGGAATATTAAGGAAAGGCACTTAAATTATTTAGTGTTTAGTTAGGTACACAGGTACCGACCGGTAAGGCTACATTTACACATTTAATAATCGATTTATTGTTATCGCGAATAAATATTTAAAAAATTCTCTATCTAACAACCGGTAGGAAGGAACCGACTCTCCTAAATTCCTGCCGACCTAAATTATTATTACATTTTTCATATCAGAAATTCCAAACGCACCAATAGTACCAATACCCGATCAATTATAAATCAAATAGGCAAGTCTAACCTTAACCAGGGATCCAACAAAAACCTGTCTCCAATTTAGGAACTCTGCTGAACTTTTGCACGCCTCAACACTTTTGTAATCCGATTACGGTGTCGTAGTAAAAACATACTCCGAAAAAAGAAATATCTTGATCAACTCAATCCGTTTCTCCACCGCTCAATTCATACTTCGTACCGGTAAGGAATATCCGGTCGACACTTGCACAAAATCTGAAGTCAATAATGAACAGAGACTACTAATAATAACAAGATTATTATCCCGATCTTCCGAAATCCCGTCCTGGATCCCAAACAATAACAAAGAAAGTATATAACCACTGAGACCGAAGATCGTCCCCAAGATAGGGTAACAGATACACAAGTATTATTATGCGGCAAGACAAGAGCCGACTGATCAACCGGACATTGCACTACGGTCTGTTATATTACAACATTGTTACCAAAGATAGAATCATGATTTTAAGACTCAGGTTTAATATTAATGAAAATATTGACAAAGGGTTAACTCGAGGATATCTTATTCCAATTTAATGGGGGTTAGTGCTGTAGGTTGAATACTCCACGACCACTACTTTACATGAAGAGTAAATGAGTACAAATGGTTTTAAGATGCTCTTATAGGAAGGACTATAGTAATAGTGCGAACATTCCATTTCAAAAGGCTCTTATTATTAGTGAGTTAGTGGATCTGTAAGCTAAAGGTTTGTTGTTTAACTCAGGTTTCAAAAGTCAAGTCAATGACACAGACACATACACCTCAAGCCTACTCTACACAACCTCCATCCAACATCCAACCTACCTAGGGAATTTTTTGCACGATTATGTGATCCAAGTTTTCTGAGATCTAGTCTACTACCCTACCTACAACAACCTACAACAACCTTACAACCTACCTGGGCAGGTTTTATTGACAATCCAATCCCCTATTATAAAAAAGTAATAAAAATTACACGACCAAAGAACAACAATATATTAGAATATGGGACAAATTTTGGGAATGGATATGAAATCAGGTGCCTAGGGTCGACTACATCCTATTTAATAGGATCTCGCTACGGCTATAGTGCAGAAGATGAGGAGGATTTAAAAATGTTAATTATAAAGGAGATGAGGTTTAATTCAAACTATCCAAAGGCAGACACAAAGAGACAGAGACCGAAAAGGATGGATAGAATTCCTAATATTTCATGCCATTCATATTATTATGGGAATAGGGATGAGATGTATTATTATTATGATGATTTAGTTTGTTGGGGAAGCGGTTCTTTCGGCACACAGGAGTAATCGTTAATAGTTACTACTGCTCCTACAGACTATATGTTATAAAAATATATACAGACATAGTTTGATGATCTGCAAGAGCTTCGGCCCTGCCGATTTCCACCATCATCATTGGGCGAAGAGTAGGCCAAAAGGCGAAAAAATATGGTAAAGGAATGGTGAGAAAAATAGGTCAACCGCTATCCCTTCCAGTAGCCTACATTCGCCGACGAACCATCTCATCACCAGAATCACCACCACCACCACCACACTTGTTCTGCTTCTTCTCGAACCGATGACCCCATGACAGACAATCAAGTTTGAAATGATATGTAAAAAGTGGCGGAGTCGGGGTGGCATGTAATATGTGTACAATTGTACACACGGAACTTCATGACCCCTCAAAGCCCCTCATAACTAACTAACTAACTAAGTTAGTCCCAATCCGTAGTTAGCGTTTCGTAGATTTGCTATCCAAACTAGGACTAACTGAGATATTCAATTTCAATATGTATTCTGTATGATAAAGTAGAATAAAACCCACAGCCGTTTATCCCAACTCTATAGAAGACGGAGGAGGATTCGAATCCTCTATTCTACGAATGCAAATCTCGTATCCTCATCCCACACAACAACATTCTAGCAATCCCTTGTGTACTTGCAATGTAGATATGATTTGTTTTTTTATTATTATTATTTCTCTAGGACCGGGAGTATCATTGTTGTGTTTTTACCATCTATGAACTATACTCTCCTCTCGAGCTAAAAAACTGCAGAAGAAGCTCTCGTAAAGGGATCTCACCGACTAAAGGATTACAACTTTACAAACAAGCCATCCACCTCCTCACCATCTACGGTTACGTATAGCGAGATATGCTAAAACGTGTTGAATCCTTCTGCATCTCTCTGAACCTCTTTTCATGATATGTAGGCTCTTGGCAGTTTTTTTGCAAAGTTAGTAAATCCGTAAAGTTAACCCTTTACTTTCCCCCATCTCTTTGCAAGAGGAGTTGGTATTCGCAACTTGGTTCTATGGCTTAACCCTTGCCTTTGATTGCAGATGCCTCTCTGAAAGCTTTTCCCATCGGTTGTGGGATTGTATGTAATGATGAAAAACCATTGACGAAGTAACGACTTTGAGGGATTTCTAATGAGAATGACATTGAGACATTTCTAGCGTCTGTTCTAGAGAATTCAATGTGTCCAGTTTTCTGCTAACGTTGATCTTTGATTTTGTTAGAATTAAAGGCTTAAAGGATTAAAGCTTCATATTTATATAGTTTATGAAAAAGGCCACATTTATATGGATTTCTTCATTTTAGCTTCATTATTGTGAAATCAAAGCTGGATAAAAGCAATAAAAGGCACAGTCATTGAAAAATAGGAAAAACAATTAAAAGCGATTGAAGATTGAACATGTTTTTCATCCTATTAACAATTCTCCACATTCCAAAATGAATTTACCGATAATAAGTTAACCATGTCTTTCACTTTAATAAGATGTCGTAGATTTGTAAACCCATAGGAAGCTACTAATTGATTTTAAAATACAATTATGAATAGAAACGGCAAGGTAAGGTTGAAACTGAATAAGACAGAATCTTAGACTGCAGAGGGTTAAAAAAATAAGCGATTTCATTTATTTCTGATCACCTCAACGGACTCAACTCGTCTTTTACTTATTGGCCGGTAAAAAGACATTTTCACTGATTTGGATTTTGGATTTACGAAACGGAATTTCACTCATAATACAACATTTTTACATGTTCAACTCCCATCTAATAGTAACTAGTATCAAAAAATCAGAAATTATATTAGATTTTCAAAAATGAAAATCGTTTTTATAAGCCTGATTTTTATGAAGTACTTGACTATTAACAGCAAGAATTGAACCTTTAAATATACATTGATTAATATGGAATTGTTAAACTGACTTTTTTTCATTGGAGGAGGAACGGCTAAAGAAATTTAATATTCTATTCTATATTGACATAAGAAGGGACGGTACGATTACATGATTGAGTTTATTAAAAACCACAATACCAATACGTATACAATGTGCAATAAGGTTTAATAATTCATGATACAAGGATTACTACCACAACAATAGTTCTACGAACAAATAAGGAAAGATGCAATTTTCGTGAACGGCATAGCCAAATTTGGAAATGTCATAAATTTCGTAAGCCAATCAAAGGTAAATTTCGATCCAAAACCTTCTGGTTGTCTTTATGCATTTGTTCCGTTTTGTTTCCAGTGAAATTTAACTGGTTTTCTCATGCAACTTCATCGACCGATGAAGTTAAGAAACAGGGTGTTTAATATTCAAATTTTTAATGTCCTCAAAGAAATTTTAACATTGCTTGTCAACCTAGTATTGAAATCTAAAGCGGTTTTGAATTGTAACCAACAGTTCAAATATATTTATGGTATTTTTAAAAATTATATTTTTACAGTTTTATGAACAATTTTTATATACATATAGTAGCCGACGTTACTGGATAACGTAACATTAACAATCGTTCAAATCATCTGCACTGGATTGCACTTGATAGGATACTAACAAGATTGATGATTGCATTTAAAGGCGAATCAAATGAACAATGACGTTCTTCTAATACGTAAATATTATTTGAAGTTTGAAACAAATGAAATCTCTGCGGATCTCTTAGGTTAAAGTATCATGACCGCTAATAATGGCTGTAACCCGAAAGTACTCTAAATTATATTGCGTCACCCATCCCGAGCCCTTCCATAAGAGCCTAAAGTCTCTTATGAAAGTCTCACTTGAACTTGCTGACCAGGACATTCTGCAGAGTTATTCATTGTCTTCCAACAAATTCACCATGCATCCATACATACAGATATATTTTACTTATCAAACATCTCCATTGCATTACCGAATTTGTAACAGAGTTTGTAGCTACTAAGGATAGTTAGCGGTTAGCCACCTTGTTTTGAATGAAATGTATTCAAATAGGAAACAATAATTGATAAACTTATATAATAATTTATGTATATTATGCTCTGATTTGCTGTCTTAACTCTTACCCTTCTTAGCTCAGAAGAGGGTTAATACCCTTTATATTTATATTTAATTAAAAATGAGCTTTAAAAACCTAACACCAGTATATCTATGCTAGACTGCATTGCATACCTATATACTTTCCTACAATAGTAGAGTATATACCTCTAATTAATCGGATGGTTAATGTATGGCCTAATGCATCTGACGACGAGTTCGCCCAGGCCGCTTAAAAAGTATAAGCCGTGCAATTCTGAGCCGGTGCATCCTTTCCTATCCCAATCTCATTTCTGCGGATATTTCTATACAGGATTTATACCTTTAATGGTACTGCATTTCTATCTTCCGAGATAAGACTCAAATACTAACAGCATGGCTAACTTCCAAATTTGGAAACGTAACTCATTCAGATAATATATGGTGCTTCTGCTACAGCCTTGTTAGTATAATTTAATGAAGTATCCAGAGCCAGACTTCCATCAATTCCTGGCTTCTCGCACGGGCGATGGATCCTGCTTCAGCAATTAATTACACTGGTTGATTGTGAATCCCTTCTTGTAGTACTATCTCCTCTTCTAACGACGTAAAATATGAGGAGGAAATGAATGATGAACTGCTCCTGATTTTGGCAATGTAAAGTTTTTGGAGATAAGGAATTGGAGTTGGAGATGAATATCTTTTAGGGCTGCAATAACCTCTTAATGTTTGCAATAATACTTTCCGTTTTTTATAAGCCATAAAAAGCCTAATGCCAGCTTTTAAAAGATAGTCGGTCCATCTGCATGGTCGTTGTTGTTAAATATTTGAAGCATGTCCACAAAAGGGTACCTTCACGTACAGGTAAGTTGTATCGTCTCTTTTCCTTCCACGGCCTTATCGTATTGAGGTAGTTTGAATTTTTTGAATGTTTCATCAGGCCTTGAAGTTGCGAATATCTTAAACTTACGCTTTTAAGATGAATATAATAAGATGGATATTTGGGATTATGAAAACTCCAGTTTTATGTTCCAGTTTTATATTCTAGTCACAATGAATAATAATGTGCATAGTACCTACTATGAAAATATGTTAAATATTTCAACATTTTTACAATTTTGTCTCTCAAAAGCACCTTGCCTTGCCGTTGTGGTATTGTACGCGAGTTCATTGCCTTGGCACTTGGCAGATTACAATTCTGTCTTTATCCAGCAAAATTTATTTATTGTCGTATTTTACTTTTATGATCGCTTGAGGGGGACTGAACTTTCGTCAGATAGCTGAAGCTGTTGGATTAGTAGTTCAAGTGTTGACGTTAGTAATTAAACATGTGTATTTTAACGGTAGTTTTTTGGAAGTTTTTTGCTGTAAATACTGATCGTAAACGGATGACAGTTTTAGGGCTCTTATATGATTAACCGGAATTTATTTAAAATGGAAATTCCCAAAATATTTTTAAAGAATGAATGAACTGCTTTAATTTACTTTTCCTCCTTGTCTTGGTCGAATTGTTATGAATCAGAATCACAAGTCAAAGCATGACAATGGATTTTTGCAAATTGCATTTATATTTTATGCAAATTCCTCTGGAGGATGTGGCCATGAAAAGTTAAAACGTATATTAACTCCAGTAATATTTGTCGACAATGCATCCGGTCAATGAGCATATGCATTCAAGGTGTGTTTTGGCTATAGTTGAACCAATAAAGATAAAAGCATTCCGGTGCAATCTTCAATTAGTGAAATTTAGCATGTTGCACTAGCAAAATGCATTGGGTTATATTTTCTAAGGGTATTAGGAGTAACGAGTTCTATTGATCTGAAATAAATCTTTGAGTATATCGTGACAATGCTTTAAAACTATCGAATTTATTAATTGTTGCTATTTATAAATTTAAATTAAAACAACAACTAAAACCTACTCTCTAAAAGTTTTGTTTTTTAAATTCTCATTTTTTATTTGCTGTTCCTGCTTTCATAAATCATCGGAACCATTAGTAGAACACAAGTCCCTTCCACCAATCTGCAATCTAATCCGTGCAATAATTATCGTGAGAATTGAGTCCGTCAGAAGCAGGGAAGAACTTAAAGGAGGCACGTGAACCTTTGACTGATGATGGAGATGGATTGATCATGAAATGAATGGTCTAGTAAATGAGTCGTGAAGCTTGAAGTCTTCCCTTCGACATGACGCTTCAAATATTCAAACAGAGCCAGTTGATTGATTTTATCAATATTTTAATAGATATGAACGTTTTATTGTACTCAATCGTCTCCATCAGTGCCGAGTTTATTATGAATTGAGTCTATATATCTGTCCATACAATGGCTTGATGAGATCTGCTGTTTTGATTTAGCTTTCCATCTATTTCTACACTTCTCAACAAACGATTCAATGAATACAAGTATTGATGGGGGAAATTGATAGATCAGATCAGGTCGATGGCCTAAAACGTATTTCTAGGGCTCTTTAAGACTACTTTCAAAGCCCGCTCTCGATAAATTATAGCATTTGTCCTGTGGTTGTTAAATCGTATGACAATTTATTACTACATTATTTCCGTAACGGGGTTTAGGGATTTATTAAATCAAACTATGTAAATTACATGCATTATACATGTTATGTGCTGATAACGGTACGCTGTGAATGGATTCGGTTCAATTCGTCTCCTAGTTTTGATGAAATCAATGGGATTTAAAGCAGGTTGAAGGGCTTTAAAGATAATTAAAATATTCTTGTTGAAATTGTGACACGTGTGTCCATTGGAAATTCACCATGAATCGGACAAAGAGCGTCTTCAAGCCGGTTTGATTAGGAAAAATTAGTAGTGATTATTTCATGAAACCGTTTGGTTTAATATCCGGATATCCCTTGTGAAATTAGTAAGCACCGGATACCTTGATACTATCAAGATTAACACACCCCGAAACAAAATTTTTGAGAAGCTCTTTATTGGAATATATCTAAAATCCAGAATGCATTATCTGGAATCTTTGTTATCGAATTCGTTGTATTGGGGAGGGTGGTTGAAATGGATTTCTAAATACTGACGAATTGCTCTGATTTTCTATAAGCTTTAGCTGTATCTTGAACGAGATGGGGATTATTGGTCATGGAAAATGTAGTATGTCGTAGAAAATGAGTCACAAAATCCAATCGTCCCTTCCAATGATATCATCTCTACGCCGAAGGATCATGAATCATGATTGTGTAATATTCCTTTTCCATTGAATAATAAACATCAGTACCAGCTAATACACGAGACGAGATGAATTGTGCTGTTTTTATGCTACTAATCAAAGCAATTTATATAGGCTAATATTTTTCACAATTAAAATCCTATTCGAGACGGAAATTATAGGTATTTATTTCTGCTCTGGGCACTAACAAACTAATATGAAATAATGGTTGAACATTTGCACATCATGTCAGTCATGAATGTCATTTTTACTCACGTCATTTATTGATACTAAATGAAGTGATAGCATGGCTATGGAATTCGACACGGAGTTAAAAGGCCATCACGTTCATAAGGAGTTTGATAAATCCCTTATTCAACACTTTTATAGCCATTAATTTAGATCATCTTTAACCATTTGAAATATGTTTTCTTTCAATAAATAAGCACATGTTTCCTGTCGTTAAGCATTGCCCTCCGATTATGCGTCAGACGTTCCTTCAACCCTATGATACTATATTCTAACCAATTTCTTAAACGCTTCATGATAATGCTTTAGCAACGATATGCTTATTGAAACCCGTAGTTTTTTAAAAATACTTTTATCTACATCATCTTCAAACGAAGCAAAGAATTCATACAAATATAAATTAGCATTAGACAGAAATCCAGGTGTGCAAAGAAGTTAGTTTTAAGATTTGTTAAATCCGATCCTTTTACGGGCAACGGGTATAAAATAAAATACTCTAGATCTTAAAATCAATATTCCATTCCAAGCAACAACAAACTCAGAGTTGACGTAATTTGTTTTCAATTTCGACATATATACGATTTACTATGTATTTTTCAGTGGGAAATTGTACAGAGAGTTCGAATCTGAAACATAAAAATGCATGAGAAAACATGCATTCAGCTTTCGAGATAAATCCCAAAAATAGGGTAAAACTCATTGAACCTTTTTCGGGGTTTTACCATTTATCAGTGCTTTTTGCTAATATAATTGAAATGTTTAGCATATGGCACACCAGCTTGTTCTCTAAACTTGCAATGCATGCATTTAGCTTGTATTCTTGAGGCTTAAAAACTCCGAGAATCTTACGTATAAATATTTCCTATAATTATGAGCAGTAATAAGTAAGATTACTAGACATGCCGTAACCGGAACTAATGAAAGCATTTAATTTAACGCATTTAAATCCAATTAGGTTTTAACAGTCCCATCCGCACTCCTTAGCCAACATTAATTTTCTCTACTAAAAACACAACGATATCATTATCACTCTGTAACAATCATCCCCTACGACATAATCCAAAGGATATAATAGACTCTGGCAATGTAAAATTATTCTAGAATTACTCTCTCTACAAAACTCCTATCCTATCCCTCTATCTATATGGGGAATGAAGAAGGAAATCTGTAGGATTAATATAGAAAAGAATGGTTTCTCATTTCCCATCCCTAAAAATCAACCCTCGGAATAAAAATATCTCCCCGACGACTCTATAGTTGCCTCTGGTTATCATCATCCAATTCACATCTTCTACCACCATTTCCACCACCACCACCACCACCTTCACCGTTTCTCATCTCCTCTCTTCTCCAACGACGAAAAACTGCATCCCAAAGTCCCAACCAAAAAAGCCTAATCTGTCAGTCTTGGTAGAACAACCATCTGTGACTTTGTTTCAAAACCCTAGCTGGCCAAATATCCTCTGAAATCCGATTCTCACTCCACAAGATCCAGACCGAACTGAGAAAAGTAGGAAGGACCCTCTCCAAGTGGTAATAATAACCCTTTTCAAGTCTTCATTTAAATATACAACTGCACAAGAGTTAACTAACTACCCTCCCTGCTCTTGACTGACAAAGTGCAACTTTTCTCATTCTTCTCTCTTTCCTCAAGACAGGAAGACCTCTATAGCTTCACATTCCACGCCACAACACTTCATTTACAATCCTTCTCCTCGGACGGAACAAGCTCCCATTTTACTTCCATACCGGCTTCAGGGATTCACCGACATCCTCGTCGAAAAAGTGTTCATTTACACCTAAATCGTCTATCATCAGCTAAAAGGTAAGGTTTTAATTCAATCAGCTTTGAAATTTTAGTACTAAATTAATTACTGGCAGGCCAATTAATACGATCTGCGATTTGAAATCGATTTTCACTACGTTTGTCGATGTTCAATGTTTGCTGTTCTTCAAGTGGCAAATAAACAAAACCAGTCATTTTTAATTCCCACTCAATCGATCATCGAATAGTACGTATTCGCAAGAGTTGACGTGTGTGGTGTGTGTAATCTGTAGGATAGGTTCAGTCAGGAAGGTAATCAGACTTATCAGAGGATGCATGCAGGATTGTAATTTTGTAAATACAGTTTTAATTTAAATACATCTAATGCGCATTTCCAACAGCTATGTTTAATGACTTGTCTTGCTTGATTTGTGTTTTGTTTATGTTTGATGTTGAGCTTTGAGCATACTATATAATGTATACAAACACTGAACTCCTGTCCCGTGTAAAGCAAATCAAAGCATCAACTAGTTAATAGAATAATAATTCGAGTATAATATGCAAAAGGGAGTGGTAATTTGATACTGTATACGTATTAACCATGAGACTATGATTTGAATAATGCGAAATCCTGATTCCTCTACTTCCTCAGGTTTCACACGTTGTAATTTTAATTCTGTTCTAAAACGTAGGAATCCCTGTAATTATATGTGGTGGCATGGCATCCCACACTCCCGCTATAAAGTTAGATATATGCTAAATATCAATAGTTCGGGCAAAGCTTTGCAGATTCATTTCCATTCAAGATGCGCCGTAAATCATAAGCTCCGAAATAGGTGCAAATACGTATGGTTGGTTGGTTGGTTGTAAGTTGTAAATCGCAAATTGTGTACAAATTATGTATCATTCGCAGTATCACTTATTGGATTAGTTAGTAAGTTGTAAGTACTAAATAAGTGAGAGACGACCAGGCTAATTATTTAACCCCCCTTGCCTCTTCCCCTCTTCTCTCTCCTGGAAAGGCTGTAAATACGCAAAAGCATTCATATCTTTACACTTTTGTGGTGATGATCTCATCTGCCGAGGATATGCTGGATAATAGATAGTCATTTAACAAAATAGGCACACACTCTACAAACTACATCTTTTAGAAGGATATGTGTGATGCATTGACAAACAGGACGACGGGAACGGGTTGTTTGTTCCATGTTAGAAGTTGTAGTAACACGAGGAATGTCCCTCCATTTCATTAACAAAGACACTAAAGCCTAAGTGGTTGGTTACCTTTGAAATTTGCTCGTTCCTCAACCGCATCACAATCAGTCAAGTTTTAACAATGAAACCTATGCTAATTCCAAGCCCATCGTTTTTTTACTAACATCAAAAATCCGGCTCGTCACAGACCATACTTCCCATTTTTACAATAGAATTGTGAATAATATTATTACAAGTGCCAAGTGCCGTATTTGTATACTATTAAATTAAGGATAGGAAAAGGATATTCCCTGGCTCATCCGGTCCCCAAGTTCATGACTTTTTGGAATCGGGCTAAATTTTTTGTATTAAATGAAATGTAGATATAATTAATCATTGATCCAGTCCCGAATGAACAATGGCATTTTTCAAACTCGACATGCGAGTTTTATGGGGAATTTTGATAACCAAAAAAACGATTTTAAAGATCTTTCAATCACCCTAAAAATCGGGTACTAATCGAGTATCGAGTTGAATAGCATAAAATTTTGATCCCGAAAAATCCTAGAAAATATACCTAGAAAATCGAGTTTTTTTTTTATTTTTAAGACTTTTTAAGACTTTTACAATGAATCATACATTGGTTCTATAATGTCGCTAACGTTGAACTATTAAATATTAAATGATCAAATGCGTCTAACTTGCGACGTTCTTTTTCAAATTTAGCCAAACATTTTTCTATAAACAATATAAAACATCAGATAATAGGTAAATAGCCTATTTACCGTAAAATAGACTAGGACACGTTGAGGTAAAATGTAAAACAGCTATCATTAGTTCTAATGTAGTAAAGGGAGTGTCTGGAATTTAATTTTAGCCGAGGAATAATGAATATTCTAGTTTGGTTTTGGAAAATGCCATGTCATCTTAAATTAATGAACATTTACATTTTACATGTACTTTGTTTGTAGTTTCTAATATTATTTGTGTTCTACAAGTATTATGGTAAATAATTTCATTACAGCCCAGCGACTCCCATCCCGAATCCAGATCCAGTTAATAGACAAACTATCAACGATTTTGTGGTTTGGTTTAGGCAGGCAGGACTACGCGTAAAACATTCGTTTAGACTCACGAGGGATTGGGATACATATTTTATTCGACTTCATGCAACATTGTACATAACGTACATAACATAACGTACATTGGAATGAATGAACACGAGGGCTTCCCCTAAATTCTGATAAATACTGTTGGTCTTCCTATATGTATGAGTAATAATATTTATTGTAATATAATATGCATATAGAGATAGACTTTATCGCTGCTTGACAGCTTCCTTCTCTGTAAACATTTTCGATATATATACTACACCTTACAAACTTTCAGCCTGCAGTACACATTTTCATTCGAAACCTCGAAACCACCGTCAGTCTGCTGAGAACCCTCAATCCTTCATATTCAACATTTTTTAGAGGAAATTTTACGCCAGTTTCCACCGTAGATTTTTAACGGCTAGTTGCTATAAGTTCAATCGGAACGTTTAGTTCTTTTGTGCTTCGTCTGTGACTTTGTAAGAACTCCCGTCCACCAAGGTATGAATTACGAATTTTTAACTGTCAAGCATAGGGCGTACCATTTGCAAACTTGCGAAAAAATACGAAGCCTTTCATTTCTGGTCTATGAAAAGGCATGAGGAATCCAAACTTAGGGAGATTTTAGATCGTTCCAGAACCCAGTATAAAAATTAACTACTAAACTCATTCATAGAAATTAAAAATTTCAAAATACGGAAATTTTTTCCCCGTGTTCGATATGGTGTATGAATGAACTTTGTTAAGGGATGAGTCATTGAGGAGGAAAAGCTCGTATACATAACATAACACATAAGCCCTCTCGATCCCGTCTTTAGTTGTTGGTTTTTGTTTTACGTGGTTGAGAAACTTTTTTGGGACGGAAGTTGTCGATGTAAAGAGGAATGGAGGCAAGTAGGATATAAGCACAGTTAGTTACGTTACATGTAATTAACTATCATCGGTTTGAACATGAAGGAGTAGTATAAGGCACGCATAGTTAGGAACTTGGGAGTAGTGAAGCATATATTCCCTATACTGAAAGCGTGATAGCTACTGAACTTCGTAAAATTCGAGGTGTTGGCATTGGTAGTTCATATTTACTTAACCGCGTTCCTCATTAAATATTTTTAATTTTTAATATTATTTCCAATAGTTTGATAATATTTCAATTAATTTCCTGGTGGCCAATGGCAAAGTTCAATGAATTATTTCAATTTTAATGTCTTTCTCCTTATACCGTTCTAATTTTCAAGTACAAATATGAATATTCTGGTAGACCATCAAAATCATTGCACTGAAGCGTTGAATTGAAACCAAACCGTCCCTTTTCATTTAAGAAGGAACAATAGAGGGTGTAAATTAATTAAATTCCTGACATATTTTAAAAAAATGGCTAAATGTTCATTCATTCCATCTCCGTTAATCTCCATCAATGGATTCCTCATATTATTTCTTAATTTTATTTTATAAGTAGCTATGTTGTTAGGCTTCTGAAGTCGCAAGCATTAGAATTTAGAATGGTATAAAACCGTTGCGTTGCGTTTTGCGTTGATCAGGGGAATTTCCCGTTAACCATTCTTGATGACCTCACAAATTCAGTAACCAGATACGTGTTTAGAGTTGACGATTATTAAATCATTATTCCAGAGTTTGTGAAATTTGTGTTGACAGGGTGGATAAATAATGACTGATTGTTTTGCTATATGAGCAAAATATAATTCGAATTGAGTTCTTGGGGTGACCTCATCTCACCCAGCCCTATAGCTTCGAAATTCGTTGTTTATCGCTCGATAATTATCAATTGTCAATTACGTTCCTCTCAAGAAATTTGAAACTCTCACCGTCCATCTCAGTATTCTAGGAATGATGATGATGGTAGGCGCATACTTTGAAGCATGAATCATACAAACACATTACACGATGTAATGGGGATAGTTGTACAGAATAACAGAATGTTGAATAAACCATTGAACCCGTGTGCAGAGCAGTACAAAAAGTACAAACCACTGACTCATCCGAGTCAAGCTATAAAACCCCATCCTCGTTTCCATTCTTCCATTGTAATTTATACAACATCGTATCGTTGGAATAATGTGCTAAAATGAAATGAAACTGCTGAAATAGCTGAAAGGAAAATAAGGTGGTTCGTCATCCTAAAATGCTAACCCAAGTTCCGAGTCAACTTTCCTACCCTCAACCTGCGACTAGTAGGCTTGAATCCAATGACGGACAATGACAATAATGAACCGGGCAGGACAGAAAGAAGCAAAAGACTGATTAAAATAGAGGAATGAAGGAAAAGTCGATGTTATTAGAGCAAGCCAAAGTCGTCAACTCGTCATACTCTAGAAATTCTTTTCAGAGACCAAAAAACCTCCCATTTCGTTATTCTAATCAAGTTATCTACATAGAAACTGGTAGAAGGCTTCCCTTGGATTACAAATCACAAAAGTGTCTAACTTGTAAGACTGACTCCATAGCCGATTTAGGGAAACTTTGATCATTCTATGGGATCACGTACAATTAAGAACTGTAGCCCTAACTTTGAAGAGCCGTCTCGATTCCTTCTCATGATCATCCCAGAAAACCAGATGCATTTACGGACTTTTATGTTCTATTCCTAGGGTGCTTATTTGAGGTTCTTAATGTAATTAGAAAGGATCCGTGCGGTTGCGAAGTTATAGATCTTGGGATTATAATGACTTTCTAGGCTTGTTGGATGTCGTAGGGGCTGACTGACGCTTGAATCATCTCATTGTACCAAGGAATACAATTAGGGATCAGAGATAGGGTCAGCGTTAGTTCTTCTTTTGGAAGAAGGTTTTGAAGCTTTCATTTTATTGCAACCTTACAAGTCGAACGGAGGGCATTAAGTCTAAATGTTTTGTTCATATATGGCTCTCTCTCTTTCTCTCGGCATCTATCTCCTTGTTTTTTTCGCTCAGGATCTTCTATCACAATTTATGTCAGCAACATGTGTAAAAGTTTGTCGGACTTACTTGGACCTATGGAATTTTTTCCCCTATTTTATATGTATAAAAATATTTTGAGCAAAATGTGCTCATCTGCTTGGACATGAGCCACCTGCCTTTGTAAAAATTTGTGACAGAGGAGTAGTATGTATTTCGGAAGAGAGGACGGAATCGGTGGGCAGCTGGCGAAAATTGTTGGCGTTTGTCTATTTTTTTGTGTAAATGTAATGTCTACTGGCTTCAAAAATAGCAGAGATAGATGCGTTTTTAGGATGGAGGGGAGGGAAGTAATCTCGATGAGACTTGGAGAGGAATATTATTATGGCATTACTATAGAATATGAATACAAGAGCAGTTTTATGGGAGCGAGAAGCTAACAATTAATAAGTTTGATAAATTGAGGGATGGACTCGGTTTCACGATACATTACAACAAAAGTGGCTTCTTGCCGGCTATTATAATTTAAATGATCCGAGTTGATTCACGTAAGTAGCAATCATTCACCTCTTTTCTGATCTGATGCTATCAGTATTTTTGGACTCGGTCTTACATCAAACCGTTGTGCCCTTCACGCTTTGATTAGTCTGGTGGTGGTTGAAATTAAAGGAGTGAAGTACCGGACCAGAGGCTGATTTTTGAGTTCTAATCTAGGATTTTCTATCAGATTTTGATATGCAATTAAACTTCCAAAAACTATATAGTACTTCTTCATCTTTCATCTTTTAGACCTGGCTACTAATTTAAGACCTAGTACCTCATTTCCTGCTCTACACCTTCAAAGTCTGTTGGCTTGGGGCGAATAAGATGAAAAACTGCAGAGTCTTCACTCAAACTTCGTATAATGTATGTTATTTTCCGATTAAAAGCTCCTAGACTTGTTTTTTGATGAATTCGCGATTACGCGTTTGCGTTATTTGTACCGAGTCAATAAAGCCCTTAACTTTGAAATGGTTGATGTTTTCATGTGAGTGCGAGTCTGATAAAGCGTGACTCTGTATCGTTTACAACAATTTTCTGTTAGTTACCATTTATATCCTGCTTTATTAGCACGGATCGTCGGAAGCTCGTACTGGGTTTTATGCAAACAGAGAGAGATGCCTTTTTATTAAATAAGGTGGTAAAATGTTATCATTGCTTGTACGCTTTTTTATTGTAATATGGACTTCCAGATAAAAATTTGCAAATTTGTTGCTACTGTCCTGGGCACCCACCTACGCATACAATGTAATCGGCCATGAACCCTGGGCTGTAGATGGTATTGTCCTTTTGACTACCAACCAAATTTTAGAATAATGACATTCAATGATACATTTATATAGATTCTACCCAAAATTGTAGTTGCACGAATGATCCTTCTGGTTCTGGTGCCTTTTTGGTTAGCATGCATACAACTCTTGCATGCTTCGATTGGAAACCCTTAGTTGACAATTTTAACGAATTTAATTTGAGTGGTTCACGCTTTTTTAAAGATTTTTAAAGCAAACTTATTTAAATCAATAGCATAAAAATGAGACCATCATTCAACTGTCTTATACTTTGTTGTAAATTAGTATGGAGTATGAGATACTAGATAAACAAACTCATTTAAGTAGCTTTTATCTTGTTAGACTCGGACAGTCTTAGAAAGGAAGGAAATTGTGGTGATTTAAGATATTAAGTATTTTCCTCCCTGCCCCTCCTTAAAATATTGTCATTTCTCCATTGCACTCTGCCCTTGAATCAATGAATTTTATTTTAAAAGGATCGGGAAAATAATAAATATATCATATATCGGATATTCTACGTTTATAATCTATCGAAACACAATATTAGGATTTAAATCTCATCTTCCACGTCAACTTTTTTAACGTAATTTGAGTACATGGCAAAATTCGTTTGCAACTTTTATTATATCAAAGTCTATAAAAGTTATTTGATTTTGAATTATAGGCAAAAATGGCAGATAGCGCATCGCCCACTTTGGACAACCTCCCAAAGGTTGACGCGGACTTGAAATCTGAGCTTGAAAAATTCAAACCTGAATTGATGAAAAAGGCTTCAACCCAAGAGAAGGTTGTTCTTCCAACTGCTGAAGGTATGACAGTTACTCTCTTACGATATCACCACGCCAAATACAGCTTTCCTGACATTCCTTCTTCGATTGTAAATCAGATTTCTAAACTGATCCTGTTTCCAAGTAGAATTATTTTTATGGGTCGTGGTGCGACTGTTTACGGATATAGAGATCTGTTTGTATAAGAATGTCAGGAAAGTATGATAAACTGCGTTGCATGGTTTAAAAACAATTAAAATTTGAGTTTTGCAAATGCATGAAAAGCCCTATTAATTAATTAATGCTTCCAACCCATCCTTAAAATTTGCACGGATTTGCTAGAATTGCACTGACTTAAAATCCTATTTTTGTCTTGAATTGGAAGAAATTGAACCTTTTCTTTACAAGAATTGATGTCATTGGTTTTGTTATATTATGTTTGTTTGTTGCTTGATTGTGTTGCACGCTAAAAGATGTAAAGCAAGAGCGCCGACACAGCGAGCTGATTCACGGCTTGGAGCATTTCGACAAAGAGCAAGGTCTAAAGCACGCTGAGACCAGTGAAAAGGTCATTCTACCCAACGCACAAGGTTTCATTTGCACTAAATCATTATTTTTTTTACACAACATGTGGTGCATAATAAATTGATGCTTCTGTTTCGAATTTATGATGTATGATTTTTAAATTACAATGGGGTTTTTATAAAATAGATGTTGCTGCGGAAAGGACTCAGCAAGCTATCTTGAAGGGAGTCGAAGGCTTTGATACTACTAATTTGAAACACACCGAAACGCAGGAGAAGATCGTACTTCCTGGTCAAGATGGTAAAGATAAATTTATTATAGACTTAACTCAAATTTCCACGAAATTGACTCCACTTCCCGAAATAGATCCCCACCCTCAAATTATATACGGCTAAAATGTTTTCATGCCTATTTGTTATGCGGATTCTGATAAATGAATTTTGTTCATCTTATTTAGTCATCGAATCGGAAAAGACTCAGCAAAACTTGCTGGTCGGAATCGAAGGTTTTGACACCACTAAGCTAAAGCACACCGAAACTCAGGAAAAGAATCCTCTTCCCACCAAGGAAGGTGAGTCACGGTCATATCATTGTGTCGATTTCGTTATAAAATACTGCTTAAAATAATTGTATCTACAAACTGCTCAGTTGTCCGTGAGTATTTTGAGTTCCATTCCAATGAATCAGACTGGAATACTTTGAATGCTTTGTTTTTGCAAGGTTATCTAAAGTATTTTTATTGTGTCGTACGTTCTAAGAAATACAATGAAAAGTAACGATGCAATTATACTAATCTTTCCATGCATCATTTATTAACCATAAATAAATTTCATTGAAATTTAATAACTAAATAATACTTGTTTTTACTTGCAGTGATTGATCAGGAGAAGAGCGTCTAAAGCCAAAATGATGTCTCTGAACCGTATATTATTTTCCAAGTGAATCATTCATCGAAAATACAACATTAAATACATTAATTTAAAAAAATATTTGGATCGCTTGCAACTTGTAATTGGTACTTAATATACCATTCTTCTAGCATTTAGTTACGAGAACAAAAAAGCACTGAGTTTTATTGACGGCTGTGCTGATTCTTAGTTACCTACCTTACCTCCTTGCTATTTTATGAAGTTTGCATTTTTAATGTTCAATCTAAATTTCGGGAACCTTTTTTTGCTGCGTCAAAAAGGGGATTTGTAATTGAAGCTATTCGCAGAAACCAAAACGTTTCGTAATGATAACAGATCATCTGTATTAAAATAAGTCGTTTTATACTGTCTTCAAATTTTGTAGAAACAACGTCTGACCAATAATGCTTGCCAAATTCCCATACTGTTATGAATTCCAAAGAGCCAAATTCAGACATTAAATTAAATTGTGAGCTTTTTATTTGTTATCAATTTTGTCATATGGATTTTGTTTAATTTTATTATTTCCGAATTTGTAATTCTCCTTTGTAGAATTTGCCTCAAATCGAAAAAGCATAGCTATGATTAACAAGCCTTCTGTAGGTGCTAGTCTAATGTCAACCCAGTGTATGCCTATTTCTGTTTATCCACCATATGAGGACCAGTAATGATTAATGATAATTAATTAAGTTGCTTAGTAAAGGAGGTAAACCTATTATATGAGATTAATGCCAGCAATATTCCATCTGATTTCGCAATCTATTTCACATCTACTATATTATATGAAGTTTGTATTGAATTTGTGAGCAAATAAAATCTCTTTATTTGCATACAAATAAGTAGGAATTGATTTTTGTTTTTATTATTTCACATCTTATTTATATCACACGGGTATAGGAAAATAATAGTTTACTAACACAAAACTTCCAGCCTCTGAAACATATTAATTTGTCACGAGCATAAAAATTCTTGTTTCCATTACACTTTTTTAGGGTACACCTTAAACCTTGTACTTTAAACATTTTCCCGTAAATACATCGAAAATACTTCAAAATGATAAATTACGTCCTATTATAATCCGAATATATCACTAAGCCTGTTAAAAAGTACAAACTCATGATCAAGAACCTGTTTTAATTGTAGGATTACACAAAATAGAAGAATTTTGAAATAAGGTGATTCTAAATCATTTGGGTTAGAGTTTGTAGCGACTGTAACAAACGACATGCATTATCACAGCAATTATCAGCTAACTCTAGATTTATGTTGGCCTATAGAACCTACAGTAACTAGTGGTATATTATGCGGAATTTTTTTGTGGATGTAAAAATCCGGAAATTTTTTGTTTGCTTTATAAAATCCTATTCCACATTAATGTGGCAAGGAACCTTAATACCGTAACACGAGGAACAGATTTTTGGAGGTTTTGACGACTTACAAAATATTACACAAAAAGCGATACTAACCGTAGAACTACTTAATTTTTAAGTCGCAGGCTATGGCTATATGGTCCGAAGCGTATGCAAGATTTGGAAGTCGAGTTGGTCCAACTTGATCCTCTGTCGGTAGAAGTAGTAGCGATTCGACATCAAAATGTCTACAATTTGAAATATATTTAAGTAAGTTTTTTTCAGGGTTATTTACTGATGTGGTGTATGGATTGTTTGTCCACTTACTTGTTGTGGAATATATAGTCAAGCGTATGGCAGTACTCTCCATCCCCTCGCACTTTCCAAGTTGTATAGGGGGCCTCGTCACCCTCATATAACTTAGAATATGCGCTTGTAACGGCTAATCTATTAATAGAATTATTGATTTTTTATGTCACAACTCAGATTTTATCTACTTGACATCTAGTTGAATAGAATTGTTAACAAGAAAGTATAACTTACTTGTTTTTCACCGTTGCAATTACAGCTTCACTCGGGATAGCATTAAAATCTCCACAAAGTACAAGGGGTTTTGAAGTACCTCCGCAAGCGGTTAAATAGTTTGCGACGTCTTTTCCCTGTTCGTTTCTCATAGTTGCCAATAATGCGCCTTGACGGGCTTTCAAATGTGTTGTGGCTACACACACTTGTTGTCCAGTGGCTCTTAGGCGAAGATGGGCGAAAATACAGACCTTTTAAGAGTATTTTTGATGATAAAATTGGATTAAGCAAATATTTTCATATACTCGGCTACAATTGTTTTTTTGTAACTACCTGATTAGACTGCACTCGCCAGATCTCAAGTATTCTACTTGAAGCGGAGATGAGATCGAACTTGTCTTTCCGATAAAAAAGGGCACAACCATCCGGACCATTATTATTTCGAAGGTAGATGCAAGGAGAGTCTGGTTTGGAGCAAAAGACCCCACGGTACCCCAAAGGAATAAGGCATTTGTTGAGGAAATTAAAATGGTCCACTTCCTATAAGTTCAATGACAAAAATTAAAATTAAATCCATTATAAAAAGCTGATTACTCTAGTCTAAAACTAAAGCAATTTACTTGAAGGCATATAACGTCCGGATTGTATGCAAGAATCTCATGTAAAATTCGGAACCGGCGTGCTGTCCAGTTCAGCGTTCCGTCAGGAAGGCCCACAAAGTTATCGTGCTCAACAGCCAAGGCTGCAATTAAATGCAAAATTTACATTTACAAACTGTATTAGTTAACATTCGAAATGTACAAATATTCGCGTTATCAGACACTCACCTTGGGCCAGTATGTTCCACGTGAGAATACGAAAACTTGAACCGTTGCTGTCGGGTTGGGTAGTCGTTTCTACAGAATATACCAATTTTAAAATAAATATTTTCCTGAACTGGACTGGAATACCGTGGTCGACACTATTCCAGAAGTGTGAAACTTACGAATGTTTAATTTACAAAGTTAATAATAATTTCATCGTTTTGGAAGGAATTCACGAAAGAAAAGATTAAAAGAACTGGTCATTGTATTATTGGTGAAAAAAACGGTAGCATGCAGGAATACTATACTGGGATTTTTTTGTCAATCGCGAATAACAACATTCGATGATTTTTTGTTCGCGAAAATTTTAAAATCCAAATTGACGAATAGAGGTGATCAGAAAATGTTGACATCTTTCTCTACCGGTGAAGAAATAGGCTTGTATAATATGTATGTACCTGGTTGGCTCAACGGCAGATTGTCCGGTATGCTACCATTGTTCAGGTGAGGAAGACACGGGGCATCTTCTTTTTCCGACGTCACACTCTGGACATCGTTATTGTTGAAGATGACGAAATTTCGGGAAACAAGTGCAGGAGAAGGTGGCAACTCGGTAAGGCACCGATTGATGAGAGATTCCCTCGTAGTTAGTGGTCCTACGTCAAAGTCTGCATCCTGAGTATCTTCCCGCAGAGCCGGGACAGACGTGAAACTGCCCATTCTGTGTAGAGATAGATTCAAAAGAATTTGTCATAATACATCATAATCATTTTGTAGTGCTGTAATGCATTAAACGACGACATCCTGATTTCCTATCCAGCTTTTCTTATCCTCCACTGAAATGGAATTTTGTCCATCCGATTGAACATTTCCCTTAAAAGGCCACTTAGGCGATACAAAAATAAATCCATCTTTGCCAAAAAATATCAAAATGAAACGTAAAAAACAGAAAGGATGAATTTATGGGAAATCCATTTAATCTCAAAATAGCTAAGGAACGTCAACTTTGGTAGATAAGTTAAGCTAGCTAATCTTTATCAGAGCCCTATCGAACCTGACATTTACTTTAAACGAGGATAAAAATTCACTCCACTTGGATGTAGGGTCAGACAACTTGTCTCACAAATAAACTATATACGGTTGATGAGCAACGATCCTTTTCAGATACTTGCATTGCCAATTTAATTGCCCTCGATGCATCTTGGAACTCCATTGAAGTTGGTGTTGGTTGCAGATTGCGTTTATACACGACTAGGTATGAGATATGATGAGATGTAAAAATATAATTTATGCACCCTGTATTATACCGTTGTGGGATCTGACTTTACAAGCCTGTGGACAAGAGAGCTAACAGTAGAGGCCTCGTGATCAGTGAATGTGCTAATGATTAACCAATTTTTCAACCAAAGTCAAAGAAAAGCAGGCTTTGAGCCGGTATACTTGATTGAGTTCATTTAAATGACCTTACCCTTTCTGATCTACTCTCTGTAACTTCTCCGTACTTCAATCAGCACCAACTATCTAACTGATATCAATTACTAACATGCTATCTTGTGAATTGATCGTGGTAGTTTGCACATAGAATCAATTTAGAAACAAATATCGTTTTCGTAACCAAACAAATTAAAGCTAGTCTGGAAATTAAGTAAACAACTACAAATTAATACTCCACCACACCACCACAAGAGTCCCAATGATATACTTCATAAATAAATGGGATTCTTATTGTTTCGTTCCTGGCTTAATAGAATAAGTTGATGAAGAACATATAATATGCTATATGTATCTATACGGCAAGAACTCGGGATCGTTAATAATTGCAACTGGTACGAACTGCGCTATAAAGCAAGTATGAGCTGATATTAATCTGGTGCTCATTGAACCTGAAAAACCTCAACCTACCGTAAACGGTGCTAAAATTGATAGAGTTCTAAGGCAGCTCTCCTGTAACATGATGTCATGGAAAAGCTGCTAAACAAGATCTTCCTAATTATCGTCCGCCTCATAATATTTTTCAGACATTCAACGCGTTTGAACATCTTACAGTCTACAATTATGAACTGCTAATTGGGAAATGGAAAAATAAGGATAAGAGAGAAAAAATCTGGTTATAGTTTCCACGACCGACCGCGGATCGCCGGTTTATTTTCCCAGAACATACTAACCATTACATGTAAAGTACGATTTAGAGTGAGAAAATGCTAAATTCTGTCTATTCTAGTAAAAGAGAAGAGTTATTAACCATAGAAATGATTGTAATAATAGTATCTGGAGTAAACTACCTGGTTGACTTCAATACATTCTTCACCGGCTCGGATATTTTTTTAACGGATCCCCGTACAGCAAGAATCATGATTCCAGCTACTGAAGGTATCATATTCTGTTGGCAAGGGTCCTATCAGTTGGAACAAGAATCCGTGCCAACAAACTATGGGAACGAGAGGTCGATATGTTATAACTGCAATCTTTCTCCCTTACAAAGAAGCTTCTACAATATTCAATGGGCTTAGTCAATATTTGGGCTTTCACGGGGAAAAGTTTTTGGATCGGAGGAGTCGGCTTTTGGGAACTTTGTACTTTGTGGAATGATTGGAATAAGAAAGGCGAAAGTTTTCATAACCCGTGTGTGTCATATAAAAAGGGACTTCATAAATAGACTACAGTGAGTCATTTATATGTTTGGCTAGATTGGCTTCTGGTTTAGTAGTTGTGTCTTGGAATTATATTATGAAAGAGGTTAGGGAGGTATTTTTGCTCATGCCATTATGTGGCACACATTTTTATAGTTTTAGCCGTTTAAGTGTGCACTTTGAGTCTTCTGAGAAACTTGCGTCAATAGAAAGAGAACTGTTCCTTTTTTCTTTTTTAAGCCCTGTTGTGTGTGTGGAAGCAAAAGCTATCAAATTATTCATTTTCGCACATACCACCGCCGACCAACTAACATTACTTTAATAGATATTCCGATAGAACGACAAAATATTTACACATCCATGCACTCCGTCGGCTCAGCTCAGGTACAGTCGTAGCAGCGCAGGGATCTCCCAAATATATATAGCATTATTATTAGCATGGACTCCCCATAAATCTTTAGCCTATATCTAATTTGCATGCAATTAAATCAGAAATCTGGCTTTACGGACAACTACCTGCTGTGGACTTCCAAATGTCATTCCTTCAGTCGTAAAAGGAGAAGCAATCTCCCTTTTCTACTTTAAATATATGCAAGTAGATCACTTCTGCTCCTCTAAAACATCTAGGGATGGAGAGGAGATGGAAAGAATTGCAATAACGTGGAATGAATATCTGGAAATATTATTATGATGAATCCGGATCCACGAGATCCGTTTTCCACTACTTATTCAGAGATATTCAAAAAACGGGAGGAACCGTACCTCTCTGCGATGAAACTATACTTCCTTTTCCATTATCGAGCTGAGCAGTTTATAACGTCTCCAAGTTTCCCGTTCCCAATGTCATATCCCTGTCCTGGAGTTAGAAACTTTGAACTTGTAAAATGCAGCGAAACTTTAGCTCCAGACCTTGTTGTTTGGTCGAATTGTCTGATTTGCATTCCCTCACAATAACAATAGTATATTTTGACTACACTCAGGTTCTGATTTCAGATCCCGTGTACATCTCTTGTTTACGTCTCCTCCGTCTATTACTTAATCCTACGTATTTAAATCCTGTACGATGAGCTTAAAATGAATCCAAAATTCTTGTACCCTACAATGCGTCATATAGAGCCCTTAAAACGGCTAGCAGCCTCCCTTAGCCTCCTAATAATAATAATACTTTAACTGAATTGATTCTGGAGAAATGTAAATTTCTCTTCCTATGGGTACGGGTCTCCTAGGAGATTTGAGATAATTTTCGCAGTAATATTCCTTGATAGTGCATTAGGAGTGGTTGTTGGATGAAATTTGCTACAGCAATGGAGCAGAGTCTGGGATGGCCTAGATTGTAGATTTACTCTGATACGGGATAATTGAGGGATTCTTGGGAAGAGACTGTGGGACTCTGTAGTTGTTGGACATGTCTGGTTTAATATCACGCAATCCCGAAATTCATTTCCCAAACTGTTGGTTGATCCTGGAGTTGGAGCTTGGAGTAAAAGAGGAGTCAGACACCAAAAAGCTGAATATATTTATGTACAACATAAAGGCATGTACTAAAGATCGTGTGAACGAACAAGTCCTAAGTAGAAACCTCGAATCTAATCTCAAATAAATTGAGCTGATAAAAGAGACTCCCTTCCCTCATCAAAGGAAAGAATAGGAAACGGAGACAGAGATAGGAGAGGATCCTACAAATCCAATGACAATCTCCATCCAATCCAACTCTCTAGCTAATCAGACTTATACTCTCTGTTCAATTCCAGGCTGCGGGAAGAGATAGAACAATAAGCACCTTTTACTACAACCCTGACAACTTGTCTCCTCTTTTTCCTAACAAGATTGGAATCGATAAGCTCTTTCTGCTGGATAAATATCTGACAACTGTCTTAGTAATGAAATTATGATTTAATACCGCATATCTCTCCGCTTAATTTATGAACAGCCATGTGTTGAAGGCATAAAAAAGGCTTTGATTTTGATTGATGCGACTGTCGCAGTCGGAGAAAGAATAGAATCTTTGGTATTTTACTCAAACGGGGCAGTTGGAGACGACTTGAATCTTTAGCGATTAAGTTCGCCGTTTTTGGAATGTTTTGATATCATATATGGTTTTTGAACTCCGTTTTTTCTCAACGTATATTCAATCAATTCGAGTTGCCTGAACAGACCCTGTTTTTACGAGGTGGACGTTACATAATGAATTCGGTTTCACGGACAGACTAAACAATAAAGCCGTAATTGATGAGACAAGTCTAGATTTTTGCCTTTCATTAACAGCTCAACAAAATATTCCAAGCCTGGTCAGAAATTTTAAGACATAATCAGTTAGTGTAGGGTTTTAAATAACTATTATTAGTAATAGTAATTTAAAACATGACACCACCAATTTGTTTATCCTTGAGATGGGCCAGACTGATATATTCTTCTTCTGGAGATTTATGTTTAGGCTATTTTTAATTGTGAAGCCATGTGAGTTTGCTGGTGTTTTTGACGACCTTTGGCAATTACTCTGTTCAATTTCCGTCAGCTAATATATTCTCGGCGAAATTCAAAAACATGTTTCAAAGTAAATCTCTTAATACTCTTACATAATGCTTGGTAACGACAAAAAACAACAATTAAAGGAGTTCTGCTTAAAATTAACATCAACGGCTCAGGAACGGACTGGAAGGGCAAAGGGATTATTAAAACGTCTTACTTCAGTTTGCAAAATATTTCATAAATAAAACTTCATGGACATTTGGCCCCACAAACTGCCTATGCAGAGGTTATAATTATTATTCCTGTCTGATTGTGAGTAGCATTTAAATTAAATGCAGTGTACTCGTTCTACGTATTTTAGCAATAGCAATGACCGCAAACAAGGTAGTTAAAAATTTGTCCTAAAAACCTTCTATATCCTGCATCAACTTCCTCGAATGATAGCCCGATATTACAAATGAACTCAACATGAGCCCCGGCTTTCTCAATTCAACCCGATTTTGGATAAATTTTGATCAATATCCATAAAATTTTGCCGTTGACCGTAACGCCTGATCAGCCTGTGTACTTACAACTTATTAAGAGATTTAGCTGAAGAATCGTTACAACTTCAAATCCTCAAAGCTAGCTCTGAAGAATCTTGAAGTTACCCAAGATAAATATAAATATATGTGAAACTTTTTTGAGAAAGCTTTTTATGTCCGTATTTTTATTGCTTAACCTTAGTTTGACAGGGATGTGAGGGTGTGTCGAATCAACATCCATACAACCCAGAAAAGCTATTTACAGAAAGACTTAAAAATACTCTTCGAATTCGAAGGAAGGGAAAATATTACTTAAGTTAATACACATTTTTAGTTATTACAAAGAAGACATGTGTGTTTACCTCACAAGATATTGTAAGATCTGCCTCGGAGGTGTACAAGGGGCTTTTCCTTCCAAGGCATGTTTTTCGGCTTGTGCAAAGGTATCTTGCACATCTTTCTTCATGTTCCAAGCCGAAGGACTAAGGACCGTCGTTTCCATTTTTTTGGAATAGTTTAAAAGTTTCAAGAAACTTAATAAAAAAAATGATCTTGTCTGAGGGAAGGAATGAAACTAGCACTTGTTAAAGTTCAGCAGATCAGTCACTTTTTTGCCTTCAAGTTCATTCAAACCGAAACTGTCTAGGTTAAATGAATGTTTACGAACGTACAAAGTGCGCCGTTCTGTCTTCTTTAATCGAATGAATTAATTAAATTAGTACGGTTTGCACTTGCTCTGATTTTTAACGCTTCCAATTTCTCTCGCGCATTCCTTGTGCCTAGGTTCAGGAATAAAAAACTATTGAATGGAATTGATACTGAAAATCGATACGTCAGCGATTTTTAAAAATGATTTAGGCAGTAGCTAAAAGTACTGGAATCAACGTTCAAGTTGTGATCGAAAGAAAGTGAGTGATTAATTGGGAGCAATCTATATATATGTATTTTATATCCGTCCTATTTAAGAGCCGCTGTGTATATGGATGTTCTTAGACGGAATTCGAGATGAGAACTGATTGGTAATCTGCTGTCTTCATGGCTTTTAAAAGTGAAGGTCCTCGTTAGTTTGCATGAGATATGAAGATAATCGTACAGTTCTATTTGGTTGTTAGTTAAAGTGTATATATATATTATATGGTACGTATGGAGTCCCAAATCTCAAAGGTATTTATTTCCAACACAATCTACACTACATGAACGTGTATCGACATAAACTACACAGCCGTACTCCTGATAATAATGCCTTTATGACGATCATGTTTCTTACTCGATCTCTTTATTGTTGTCTTGGATCGAGTCAACACGAGTTGTATAATAATCATCAGCTAACACAATCAGTCAGTAACAGTAGTAGTAGTAAGTAATGTTGGATCGTTAAATGTTGAATCGTTAAATCGGTCGCCCAATTCCTATCATATATTCCTTCCAAGCTTATTTATTTATATTGAGATCAGGCCTGTCTGCATTTCAGGTTGCGATAGCATAGCACAAAAACAGGCTGATCTTCTTCTCAAATCAGGACAAATTACTATCCAGCAGCGAGCTCCCTTTTCATTAACGTTCATTGACGTTCAGTTCTTGTATATTTATAATATTATTATCATGTCGTGTTCATCGAGATCTACATGAATAGCAGTCCTGATTATGCAGCTAAATGTAAATCCCATCCGCCGATGAGATGCAGTTCGAAACAGCGTTGGATTTTGACTAGTTTTCGATTGATTGCATGTATTTAAGTTTACCGTTGACAGAAACAATCTTCCCTGTCACTGCGTCAGGACTGTGACATTTAGTCTGTACAGAATAGAATGCATGCCTCTTAATTAGCGATCGTATCGTTTGAACTAACATCACAGAACTGGACTTTTTCTTTGATAAATTTTAATTAGCTGCACCCATTCCCTTTCCGTAATTGGCCTTACTAGTTTTGTGATTTGTGATTTGTGAGTAACAAGCCGAAGGAAACTTTTCCCGACTTGTCAATACGTTTAGGAGAGTTCAAATCCAATGCATTTAATCCCGTTTTATGTTACTATTCAGTCGATGCCTTATTTGCTTCGTTAATGATCTGAATCGGCTTTGTAGAGGAGAACTAAATTGAACAGCTAGGTATAATATTGTGTAATCTTTGCCTTTCATTTAAACCCGATAGGAACTTCTTACTATAGGAATCGATGTTAGCTTAACAATCAATTAGTTAACAGTTAAGAGAGATAAGGATTCAACAGCAGAGGGAGTTAAGTGGGTTGTTGTTATTACTAAAGTAAATAAATTAAAATCGGACAGATTGTAAGACGTATTTTTATAAATATATCTAGACTGATAAGCTGCAGGCCTGGAATTCTGAGCCAACACAGACGGTCATTAACATTAGCAAATAATTATTTGTGTATTCTTCACCATATTTAAGGACTGAACTAGATGCTACGGTTGAAGTTGAAGGTTAGGAATATGTTGAGGTACTTAAACTACCTCTCTCAGTTTGGTACATCCATGCCCATGAAACTAGAGATAAGAACCTCAAGAATGAAGCGGGTTCCGTCGGTCGGAATTGGAATTGGAATTGGTCTCTGGTCTCTATCGTTTATTACCCAATATTCGAAATTCGCCGAAATATATTTCAGAATCTTATGCTCTCGCTTCGTTGAAGCTACATTATTTAAGTTGTTCGATCATGCATTCCTTTTCAATTGGCGAGTGTCTCGCTTCCACCTCAATTTTGAATGTAATAAGCCGAAAATGTTTTGCAAGTCCCAATTGAAATGAATTTTAACCAAATAATAGATAAATTGAGAGATGGAGATTTGCACCCTTCTCTAGAACGCTGTAGTCAGTAGTACGCAGCCGGCCTTATGTACTTGGAATGATACAGATGTCTATAATCATAAAAGAAGAAAATGTCAGTCTAGGAAATACATCAGGTACTCAAGATGAGGCTGTAGGAAATTTCCTGTCAGCTTAGAAATTGCTTTTACGTGAGTAACTAAGCAATTCCCTATGAGTTTTTTTGATTGCAAATCTCATGTTTTCAAGAGCCATACGGACGTGTTTTACGACAATTTTGCTAGCAAAAAATATGAGGCATTGGGGAAATTATTTGGTTGCTGGCTGGAAAGGACCTTGCGAGCTCAGAGTTGGTTACTTACCTGCCCTCCCAAATATATAACTCTTCATTCCGGTCTTACTCTTAGTTGAATTCTACATTGAAGATTTGGAGTCATATTATTTCGTTCACTTAATTGACACAAGTAAAGCCCTCCAGCAATGGGCGAGGACTACAAGGCGGATAAGTATCTCTTGTAATTTATGAGCAAATCCTATCAACGAGCCCAGATATGTATAATGGAGCAGAGAGGCCAGTTACAATTTCTGATGTTGCGGAAATCAAATGTAAACATGCATGCTTGTAAATTTGTGTGGGGGATTAGGAACGGCTGGGCTAGGAGTCCAGAATAAAGAAGACTTAGCAATCAATGGCAATCGACAGCGGACCAAGTCACGCGTATTTGCTTAAGGCTGCAAGAACAGAGTTGGAACCACCTCATATGGAAGAACAGGCCCATTCATGATTCATGTCTGATGTGCTTTGTCACGTGAAAAATAATCGGAGGAATTATATCTATTTGCAATTATCTATCTTACTTTGTTTTCATATTCAATATTAGTCACACTAAAAATTTCTAGATGTCTATTAGATTTAATTGTTAGAGAACAATTACAGAGTTAGGAATTAGCTCATAATTCAATAACAAGTCGTTGCCAATTTACTACGGAGATTGTCAGAAGTCATGCTATCGGCAATATATAAAAAGCTGTTGATTGAGCCAATTAATCACAGAGAAACAAGAGAATTTGGTTGATAACAAACAAGTGGATACTGGATATTGCTAGAGACTGGACTATCAGTACATTTGTTACCAGTGTATAAAATATTATGAATATGAAACCTGGAGTACTGCGATTTATCAGTACCTCGCCTCGCCCAAAACCCCTAGTTCTAGTTTTTTAAGGTACTTCTAAAAGCGGTTCAAAGACATGATTGTCTTGCAAATTTGATCTTGAACTTCCAAGTTTTTGAACAAAGCAATATTGACTGTATGATCTCCCAAAAACCGAAAAATCCCGAATTATTTATTTTTTCGGCAGATCTTAACTATAGTTGTTGGGATTCTTCCTCATCTTCAGTCAATGTCAAGTAAGTTTTTTAGAGTTTCGAAATACCCATATAAACTGATTTATCAAATATCGTGATTGACAAAATGACCCTGAACTATGGAGATAGTATGCCACACAAAATAAATGAAAGTAGTATTTGTATTACGATAGTGAAAACAATTAATGTCATTGCAAGGAAATTTTTTTGAAATTAAGCCAACAGTGAAATCGTTCGACTAGCCGGGTTTTCATAATAGCAATCTATAGATGTTCTGGAGATTATTAAACTCGCGACAAACTAAATTATTTACTATAAACTATATTTTGTACCAAAATCATCAGATTCTATAGTATTGGCTAGAATAAATCAACGCAAATTGACCCGTATCAAAATATGTCATGGATAGATTCAACCTGAGGAAAACAAATTGACCTCACAAATATTTTTAATCCCCGATAAAACCTTACCTTCCAATATAACTCCCATTCAAGTTTATTTTTATATTTGCCAATTAAAAAAAGTCTTTGGGAAAGGTAAACATTAATTTCGGCTAATTTAAAATGTATGTCATATGCTCAAATTCATTGTTGGGCGACACAATTAGTTTCACTGAAATGCTTGCTCATTCATATTCTTTGCAAAATCGAACCCCGTAAGCTTTTAAACTGGGATTTATGGTAAAACGTCAATTGAAAATGATTTTAAAGTTTATTAGATTTCATACTTTGTTCGTTTCGTTTTCGTTCAATTGATTTCGTTCACAGATAAGGAATCGGTTGATATAATATCGATGACTAAAATTTCAGCTGTGTGTGGTTAGGAATTGCTTGAGATGAAACCAATGAATGATACAGACAAGATGAAGACGAATTGTGAGGTACTGCTTAGAATTTTCAATGTCATAGCTTCATAATGGCTTCAATGAATGTAAATGGGATCGGTGGATTATATATGTCGTGATCATCGACATATTGATCATCCACAGACAAGTTGGATTCATTACTAGAATTAGACGTTATCATAAGGAATTGGAACACGGCTAGTGTATTACAAATTAATCAGAATGGAAATCGGTGGTCCTAAATTTTGTAGCCTTTTGTCTTCATAATTTTGGCTTGTATAGAATATCATTCATTTGCACTGTTTAGTCAGTAGGCTCTTCTACTTGTAAATTAACATTATCAGAACGAATATAATGAAAGTTATGAAAGTTAAATTGTTTTTTTTGGTTCACAATTGATTATGTTTAAGACCTAATTTTACAGAATATGTATGGAGTATAGTTAATAACTATCCGAACTAGACAAAATCCAGACTTTTCTTATTATCATCCTTTTAAATATGTAGCATTTACATCAAATGAGTAATGAATTATGACATCATGTTTGTCCCCTCTTTAAAACAAATCTTGCCCTGTGCACGGTCATGTACTCGGTCATCGGTTTGCAAAGTGAGAAATAGGGTCACATGCAGAATCCAGAGAAAATGTGTCAAATTGTAATGTCTAATGCCCTCGGATAAATTATTGATTGGATTATTAGTAGAGTGCCAACGCTGCATTGTTGAACAACGTTTTCTCGGGTAAGAATGGGACCGATTTCCCGACGAGCGACTTATTATTAGTGATTAAATTAAAATAACACAGCTGCGTAGACGGTGTGATGCGTACTCAAGCCACCCTTATTGTTCATTTTTATTTGGATTGAGTAACAAGGGGGCTACCGTTCTGATTCAGCCTTGCTCCAATTAACCACCAAAATACCAATATTGTCATTCTGATTAAATTGTCAGCATGGCTTACGGTTACGACATACACACATACAAATAAATAAGCTTACTGGGTCTGTAGTTCAAGGATAATCTAAGAAAATCCTCGTTCAAGTTTGAGTTTTTCGTCAGCTACAACACCAAGAAAACGCATGTTTGTCTGATCTCTTTATCCTATCACATTTATGATCCTAGGCGTTTTCATAAATCCTAAATTTTCTTGTTTTTCCTATAAAGAATCTCTCAATACCATCAAATTTCTTTAGATACCTCTGATAAATCTGAAGTCAAATTTCGAAAACAATAAGATTAATCTCTAGTTCTATCCTAGGCTCCAAGTATTTTTTCTATTCTGCGCACTCAGTTCTTTGCAGTTGGCAGATGTGCAATTTCAGACTACATAAGCGTGGATTGAGAAACACTGAAAATAGTTGTCCTTCAAAAATATGTGTAACATTTGTATTTATAAACACATATGGATTCCTTAGATGTGGTCTACAATCTACAATGAGTATTATACTAATTACAGGCACCTTGCAAAATCTTTCATCGGCAACTCGAGATATAAAGAAAACTCCTGTCGGAGAAGAACAAAGACTTGGTCAATGTTTTATTGTGGAGCTATTTTTCCAGGAAAATTGGCCGTTTAGGCTAATCGCTCTTTGCTCTTAAACGTCTCTTTTTGGAAGTAGAGGACTAAGGGTTGTTGCCAAAAAGGTAATTCAATAGAATGACTTTGAGAGGTCTTTAGCAAATGAAGACGAACAGTGAACTAAAAATAATAAGAACAATTGAGAGAAGAAGAGGAAGGGATGCGAATTGGGAACTTTTGGCAAAGTCGTGTTAAAAGGGAGCCTTCATATGCCAATTGAAAGTAAAATGATTGAGGCCATGGCCGTTTAATGGATGGAGTATTGCAGATACATACATACCTTTATAATTACATTGTATCTTTAAGGAGCATACGTGCCTCCATGGCTCCATATATCAAGTAGCCATCAGAAAGATCAGTCACACCGGAAATCATTCGGATATTATTTATATGGCAATTACAACTTCCTATATACCAACTCTTAAGGCCAAGGAGCAGTTGAATCCAATCCCATTTATTATTCCACAAAATTACTACACACATTTTTTCAGCATTCCTCCAACCCATTCAACCTTTTCTTTCGTGTAAAGAATGCGAATTACATATTTTTTAAGCAGTAAGGAACATATTCAAGTAATCTTCCAAATATGTATTGGACTTTTGAGTCCATCAAGCAAGACTTCAGGCTGCGATTGCATTAAGTACCATTAAAACAGAACAATAAATTAAAAGCCAGAACAGTTCTCTTAATTCAACAAGTCCCAAAAAGCAAAAAAAAGAAAGATCCTGAGAAGAAAACAAAATAGCCATACCAATTGATTTTCTGAACTCGACTATCTCGGACTCGAGTCAGAAATATGAATCCGCAGACAAGGTGTCTGGCAATTGTAATAAATTCATACAAGTGTGAACAATGAACAGTAGCAATATTTGACGGGTGTATTTTTCAGGGTAAGAAAACCTCAATAAAATGACACAGGAAACCGGGCCGATCCAAACAGAAACATGGTCCGATTTTTAGAAAATAAAAGTGAAACAAAGCCTTGGTCCTTTAATCGGGAAATTAAAACTCGAGAGAGAGGGAGAGGTTTTAGACACAAGAGAACTACTACTGCTTAGGGGCCGCGTTGAGGTAATACATTTGGCTAAAAACTTACACACTGACTTTGGCATATGCCGGAGGAAAGAAATAAACGGTTTTATTTTGAATCAATCTACGGAAAAGATGGGCCGGAGAAGTGAATTATATTTCTTTATCTCCTCCTGGCTATTTCGTATGAGCCGTTGTGCTGAGTCACTACAGGAAGTCAAGAACTTGATTGATCCCTGTTCTATGTTGAACATCCGGACCAGAGATTTACGGACTCACTACTGACAAGACTTCCTTCAAGCCCTAATGGACGGGAGGAAAAGTCACTGGAGAAATGATGAGAAAGGTCTCGAGCTAACTGATTTGCAGGTCATTAATTCGGCAAAACTGTAAATGACTGTAAGTCATTGAGGTTTTGAGAGATCATCAACCAGAAGTATCCCTTTTAGTTGGTGGATTTACATGCCGTGCGCGCGTGAATTACACATCCCTGTCACTCTGTCCTTAACTGCTTCTTTCGTGATTACGTTTTTTCACATCATAATATTGAATCCAGTACCAAAATTCCTTTAACCAAAAGACCCCTACTTGATTTAACGTATTGCAGAGCGTTGGGTTCTGTCTGTCTCTGCTGTTATATGAGGAGCAGAGTCTATTCTTGTTACGTGTTCCGAAGACCATAGGACGATAGGTTCTTCTTCGTTCTCGAAACCTCAGACTATAGTCATATAGAGTGCATAAAAACGGCCTAATCTGCTTTTGCTCTGAAAAGAGCAGATTGCACTAGTTGACTAACTGTGATGCGATGATGAATGATGACTACATGCCCCTTTTGGGGATAAAGTTCACTGTCTAAGTCGCGGGCCGGGTCTTCCCTTATCTCCGTCCATGTCGCTCACCTTCGACATCTGAGCAAGATTTTTTTTCATTTATTTATTTGTAGGAGCATACAACAACGGCCCTATCATTGTGCTTTCCTTTAAGATGTTCTAACTCATCATGAATGCTACAATGATATCGTCTGTATTAAGTTAGTTAGTTGTGGCTTATTAAGTTTGGATTGGGGGATTGGCAATTAATGAATGAAATCTCCCCCAATTCCACCTCCATTCTATTTTTACACAAATGTAACGATTTGGTCTCATTAAACAACTTTTCTGATTTACTTTACGCCGAGGCACCCTAAGTTACATGTTTTACAAAGGTCATTTCAACTCAGCGACGGCAATAAACTCAGAAAAAATCAATTGATAATCGGTATAGGTTGAGGTTAGAGATGTGACCAGTATGTCTACGACATGTTTTTCTATATCCTGAATTGATAGGCCTGCAATAAATATGCCAGTGGAATTCGCTTACTTATTATACACAAGTTCAGATTTTGCCAAGTTTTAGTACGTGGTTTTAGATAAGGATTTTAGACGAAGGGTACGTTCTGAACTTCAATATAAATACGATTCAAATGGATGACGCGGCATAATACAATTATGAATGTGCTAATCTTTGAGCAATTTTACTTTAATTTTATGGATAAGTGAATACTGTTTGGTTAGGTTCAGCTCAAGTACTGAAATCTTTTTTTGTTTTATATGCTTGAAGTAAACGGTTGCGAGGCAGGAAATTAGTCGAAAGTAAACTACTACAAATACAGAAATACACCCACCGAGGAAACAATTGCTATCAATTCAAACCCAAAAATACTTTAAATGGAATTTATTTTAATTGCATTTTCATTCATTGTTTGTATGAAGTAGAACAGAAACGGCCAATTAACTCGATCGTTTAATTAAGAGAAATCTGCTTCAGATCCTAATCCAATTTGCTTTGACATTAGAAACCGAGAGCACTTTGAAGAGTTTCGGAGTCCCGTTGTTCCCATCCACTAATTTAACGCCCTCCAGTTCAGCTTCCAATGCGTTGGATGAGCCAAGAGCTCCAAGCTAGAAACGAACTTAAAAAAAGCAAAAAAAAACACAAAGAAAGTCCGAGTGTCTGAAACTCGAGAACTGATAATAATAGACAAAAGAAGCTATAAATTTCTCGGGGACTTTTTTTTTAAGGCCGAGAGGCTTACAAAATCTTGAATTCGATTCACAAAAACCGATCCTTCTCCGAGAAATGAGTAGCTTGGCTTTGGATTAGAGTCGGGATTCGGGAAGCTGTTCCTTTTCAGCCCAAAATCCAGACGATAAAAAATCTCCACAAAGGGTCACTCTCCCAAATCTACAATCATAATTTACTTCCCTTAACTCAGCTTGCCATTCCGAATGACTTCGATCCCGCCTTCCCATTCAAACTATTATGTAACGTTGTATTCTATCGTTTTGCCAATAAACTAAAAAAACGAATAATTCATTGCTAAAAAATAATCTAAAGCGTGTAGTAGTTTTGGTCTTACTTTTCTACTTTATCAGCCACGACAAGAAATTATCATTGAGAAACTGCTACCTGTAAATGTCCTTTCTCCTTCAACGATTAATCATTTTAACTCTCCTTCTAGCAAGCACAGCTTTCATTTCAGCGAAAGAGAGGGATTTAGCAGAGTAAATCGGTAGTCATTATGTACGGTTTCCATCCTATTTCAAAATATGAATCCGCCTCAAAGTGACTCAAATAATTCATGGAATGTAAAGTTAGCTCATTAGGCAGTTATCATTTTGGGAACAGCAGGGGACGGGTTTTAATAAAACCGTGTATGAAATGGCTTTGGGCCTTGGAGTTGATTATGTGGTTGAAGACGGGGAATGAAAGGAAGTAGCTGATGCAATGGGATATAGAATAAGATTAAGAAGTGTCAAAAAATGGAGGATTTGATACCAATTCATTGGTGACATGAAGGGGAAAGTAATCCCGAGACGGTGGGAGAGCAACCGCAGTTATGTCAAGAAATATCCGATTCCGCGGATCAATTGGATCTTGAGGACGAGTATTCTCGGGAGGGACAATCTCTTTTCCCTGCTTCTCCATATTCCACTTCAGCCTCATTCTTATTCACCACGGAAGAGCCAAGGGATGACGACAGGACCGAAACTTCCACTTCTCCTGTCCAAACCATTTTTATATGAATCTCTACAAAATGAGTGTGATAGTAAAAAAAATTACGACTTCTCTCTACCTCATCTGCAGTTTCCCGGATGGAATGCGGATGAAACTGCTTTTTTAACATCCAAAATATTTTCGAATGAGCAAAAACAGTATTGTCAAAATTTCTTAATTTTTCCTTCCCAAAACTATTCAATAACATCAACAAATCTGAGAATTTACATTTATTTACCCAACTGTTTTCACTCGAAATAGAATAAATGTATTGTTGCAATGAGACGCGTCCCAGAAAATGGAACGGCAGGAATTTGGTTGAAAGGTTGACTATCATTACAAGGTCCATTTAAGATTTAAAACTTAGCAAAGATCTCACTTTTAAATTTGGTCTGCCGGGGATCTAAATAATTTGCTGGAATTCGATCAATGGGTTCGTAGAATGCCGAGCCAATTTGAATATTATTATTCTGCAAGGCTTTAGTAATCTTCTTAGGAGCGTGAAAACAACCGGGTTTGGAAGATTGCACAACACATTCTATAAAAGAGCTATGTGCGCACATCAGGAATAATAACTTCCTGAACTTCTTGTAAACATAATAATAATAACAATAACAGTACAATTATTGTTGTTACGAGACTACCTATTTATTGATAAGTGACGCATGAATTTCTTGAATTTTGTTTGTTTAGACTGTTTGGATAGAAATGCAAATCAATTTAGAATGTAAAAACAGACCGAAAGGACATAAAATCATTTCTTCAATTTCATAGGTCTTACTGGAACTGAATATAGTGATGAAATGTTCGTGTTAGTTGATTATAAAAATATATCATGAATTGACGTCCATCGAGATGACCTAATAGAAATGATATTCTAATTCTGAAAGATAAATAGTTACATAAAAAACCTACCCAATTTTTTATTAGCCGTATGTTAGGTAGAAGGGACGCGTAGAGCTAGAGGCATTGCTGAACATTAGCATGGCATTTCTTGCTTGCTTGAATGCCGTTATTAATTATAACAGCTACTTAATCATGATGCAGCATAAACTTATCACTTATTAGCTCGCCTATTAAACTGGATCAGTTTATGATTTGGACCATTAAATGGCTTTTCCAATCAATTGAACACACTGGTTTCATTTGTAGAATAAACCAGACCTTATAGAAACTTCTGCCCTTTTCGTGGAAATAACAAAATAAAGTGCAAACTACTTTGTCTGGTAATTCTTGAACAACAAACAAATCCCAAGACTGTTTCAGAAGTTGTAAAAATCAATAAGTATGTTTTAATGGTCTGTAACTTTTCAGAATTTAATGCGATTGAATAATTTTACTCTATACAAAAAATCAAACATATACAACATGAGGGAAAAAAATATTTCTGATAAAAATATTTGAACAACAATATCCAGTTCGATGGAGTTTGTTCCTGTGATCTATAAATAGAAGGGCTGGGTTGCGTTTGCGTCTGATTTGGTTTCATTAGAATGAATGTATCTTCCTAATTAATAAACTGAAACGGACCTGATCCTTGCATAAATAAACGTACTCAATTAATTAGAATCTAGGTTCTTTGTAACGGCTCGCAAATATTCTAATATTTCATAATAATTAGGAGCCTTTACAATTAGCTCACGTTTCGCAGCTTGATTAAACTCCGCATTTACGTCAATCGATTTGGATTTGCGTAAAAGGATAAGGATTTCTTGTGATGAATTTTAATGAGCCGTCTAAAATAAAAAAGTAGCACTAATCTCCCTCTTGTTCCTTACTAAATATTCTTAAAATCTCCTATTTACATTTTTATAATTTCCCCGAAGTAAATCTCCAAGGATGTGTTTCCAAGGCTTGTCAGAATTAGCTTTGTCTACTTTGGGTTTGATCACATCATCCGAGCTGTAAACAAAATAGGAAACGGATCCGGGTCCTGCTCCCTCAGTTCCAAGTAGCAACTCCTCCACCATTCTCTTCTGATAATAATAGTCATGCATATTGGCCAAAGGTGAAACTAAATGAACTTCTACCTCCTTAATAGGAGGGCCATGAAAGTTCCTGAATAAAACATGGGGCTTCTTATAGGTCTGCCAGAGGTGGCTGCTTTTGAGCCCCACTGCATTTTTTATGTATCGAGTTCCCTGGTTTCCGGAAAAATGTGCGGGGCTCAGGTGGCCCCGGCTAATATCATCACCATATAAAACTCCCTTCCGCCTTGCCTCATCGTCATAAGCTGCCCGTAAATTAGCATTCCCTCGCTCTCCATCATATCGGGGGAAGTGACAGGAGCCTGAACAATAACCGAAACTGTCGGTTTCAAGACGTTGATCCGTCAAGAAGGAATCAGGCCTCTCCTTCGGGTTCGGGTACAAGGGATATTGAACGGGATGTCTGAGGGTGTAGGTTGATGGAACACGAGGAACCAACTCGTCGTCTCTGTATATAAAAGGAAAGGGAAATCAGAATTGGAGAAAGTGGAATGGCATTTCTTACCAGGAAAGTCGGTTTCCTTGGGGAAAGTGCACAGTTGAGTTAATGCCGTTTTTTGGGTGTAACATGTAGGGACGGGGAAATTACTGCAGTCTTCCCGAATTCATGAATGAACTAGCGGGAGGGGATCCCTTGCCTGAATAAAATAAGACGTTTTTCATTGCTCCGTCCATCTTGAAGTCTGTCAGCACTAAATGTCATTCCATCAGGCATGGAAATTCCTCTGGAATCCAAATTATTAAACATCAGCCGAGTCCAATCGAAGGCAAAACTTGGGACCTTTCCTCCAGCCAGGAGTGGACTCACATCTTCTCGGAACACTTGCCGTTCCCTCCGTTTCCCGACATTTTCACCTTCCTCCTTCAAAAATTAAGAATCATACTTTGACGGGATTGATTTGTACGAATTCTACGGGCCCCCTATTCTATAATTTTCCAGCTAAAGAGGAATGAGATCTACGGCTGAGTAACTGCTCAAACCGTAGAAAGCTATGCTTGAATAGCCCTCTCTCTCTCCTCTCCAACTTTCTTTTTTGGATGAAAACGTGGATTAAATGTTATAGGAAAAGTTGGCCAATTTCATCCCATGGGGTAAATTGTAGGTAGGCTGTGCTGTTGCAAAGTAACACATAACATAGGCTCTACTGTACAGATATATTATTCTCCCTCCAGGTTCCAGATTAATGAACGTGGAATAATATAAGGATCCGGAGTCGGGAAGTTGTGTATATCTCTATGAGGGGAAAAATGACTACGCAAAACCTGTGACACTGATGGAGTGAAGAGTATCGCTGAAACTAGGATGATGACCCAAATGGGATCCGTCCAAGATAAGCGCTCCATATCTCTTGAAGGTGAGTTCCACTGAAAATGAAAAACGAGACTGACCCCAGAGAGAGCCGGTTTAGTTCGGCAGTACTCAACCTGTCAATACCGCATGACACTGGCCGAGAGATCGGGCTCAGAAATGGTATTACTGTAAACAGAGATTTATTTATTTGTGCTGAGGGGAATCTAGGCGTGACAGCTCTTATTTTGTCCGCACCAGTGTGGCGAACATCCCTGCAAATTTAAGCCAATCTTCGTGCCAAAGTAACTGATTGTGGAATGGTCATCGGAGCGTGACAGTCAACCTCATTACTGATTGAATTCGGCTGTCATTTTGAAAATGGTTTTTTAAAGGGATTCGGAAGTCCTACATACTGCATCCCATCCTATGTATGAGATGACGGAGGAATGACAAGTCGATAATCCCTCGTTCTAGAAAAAATACTCGTTGACCGACCGCATAAAATGCTTACTCATTCATACTTGAAGATATTACTTTTGAAAGGCGTCTTATTTGCTAAATGGATGCAGTCGTGTGTATGTTCGGAAGGATGGGATAATTGAGTGTTAAAAAAAACCTTCGGAATGACACAGGGTATATTTTTCTCGTCGGTTACCACACTTTTATTTTCAAACCTTTTTGCATTCATCTGCAGTTGGACTACATGAGTAAATGAGTAGCTAGAACACTTGGGTTCATCATCCACCAAAAATCAAAACTAGTAACAAGAACAACCATACCGTAAATGTACCAGTGAGTACTTATATAGAGTAACGATAAGTATTTTTGTTTCCTCAATATAAGCACCAAAAATTGATCTATCATTCGCTCAGATTCACAGGTCAGTCTTTATCGACCATCCATACTGTCCGCACTCACCTTTTTCAATGTACAACTTCCTATTACATCGGTAGTTACAAACCCTACGAAAGTTTATATATATGTATATATATTGTATGTTAGACGCAACGCGTGGATCTACTACTACGGTCGCCATCACGTTCCAATGAATTTCCTTAGTTTCGGTCAGAGCGTTTGGTTTTTTCTTTAAATTATTGATGAGTTTTGGTGTGTGTATGTGTGAGAAGTGTTGCCTTCTCCGTTTGATGCATCCTCACATCCGATTTTTCCTGTCCTCTTCTCTCAGGCATTCTCGGAACAAATCAATCCTGTCACTCAATCCTGTCGGGTTTTTATTTTTATTTATAGGATCTTATTGTTTGTTGAACGACGTTGTGTTGGCTTGATCTTCGGATGTATTTTCTCTGTGGCAATCCCATACTTTTCGGATCCAGTCCTCGTCCACTGACCAATCACTTTGTTTTCTGTTAAAAATGCAGGGATGCGTGATGTAGGTTGCTTTTGCTTTCTAAGCCACTCAGCCACTCCCACACATATGTAGTAAAGATTAGAGCTACTTATCCTAAAGCGCTTCCAACATTAGTAATAACAGTCATCATACTCAGTAAGTACATAATTATGGAATACAACAGACCTTTAACTATGACCTCGTTTTTCATTTCACAGACTTGTATTAAAAGACTCAAAGTAAAAGTAGCAAGATGCGTTGGGAAAGGGATGATGACAAAAATAGGTCAGAGATTTGTATAATTTACTCCTGCCTTTAATTTTGAATTTCGGAGGTGGAGAAGGGTGTGATTCCTCTCTGACTATGTAACACTATCCGTCGTTAGCATAATCCCGAGACCGCTTCTCGTCCTCGAAGTTCGGAACGAATGTTTTAAACGGATTGGAAGGAAACAAGTCTAGAAATAGGAGATAAGAGACAAGGAGAGATTAAGGGATTAAAAAAATGAGAGCGGAAGATTATCAAAACCTCCGCGACGAAAGTATCAAAGAACCAAGGCTTAATTAAAGGTATTGCTAAATTAGTGATTCCCATTGCCTGTTCTCTGAAAAAAAATCATAATTAACTTTTTTACGGAGCTTCATTACTTTACTTCTTTTGCTTAACTATATATTGGGCTAGCAAGTTGGATCGATGGGTGGATGGAGAGTCACCACACTAAGTTCATCGAAATCTGCAGCAATGACGTCCATCCACCATAGTTAGTTACTGTATTTTTACCGTTACACGAATGTCAGATACAAAATGAGCATTTGCTTGTTTAATCATTACTTATATTAATGTTGAGTTACAGTAGTATCCTTAAACCATTATTGGTACAAATGAAGCCCTTTATGGGGGGGCTATGTCCATCGTCGTGTATGTATACTAGGTAGTGTATATGTACTCGGTGAGAGATAAGTTAAAGAAACGTGCCTTAGACTATTTTCGGTTGTTTTTTAAAGACTGTATAGTTTAGCGCAACACTGGATGAGGAGACTTTGTGTTAAATATTGTGTGACGAAGATTGCACTTTCAGGGTTACATTTTCTACAGATTCATCATCGAGGGTGGTAGTAGCAGTTAGTAGCTTGTTGGTAGAGGTAACGGCTGACACGTTCCAAAATTCCTGATTCAACGGGCATATCAAAAGATGAGAATGGCACCACGCTGTAGGATTTACACGTAAACCATGGTGTCCAATACTCCCTAAACACGAAAGAACAATTATAAAATATAGACCTCAGCTGGCGTGATTACTGTGATGAGCAAATGGTTTAAACACTGAAACTCGCAGTTTCGACAATAAAGACGACGGTGACGACGACGAGGACGACAGTCTCATTCGTGAGGAAAGGCTGTCCTATAGATTCTGTGGTCAAGAAGAAACCCCCTCCCCCTTTCAGTTTTTTTGTGTCAAAAGATTCTTCACTCACTCACAAGCATTTTCCAGGTCATATAATATGTATGGAGTATTTTAGGAGGACGCGCTGTCCTTCGTCATCATTGTTTAGCAGTACAAAGGCCAACGAACAATGGAAGCATGGGGTTTATCCGAAAGTTCCAAGACATCAATCCTCTCGGAATATTAACATTAGATGCATCCTCGGTTGAATAGTAGGTTTTTATGTAAGTTGTGCCATACACCAGACGACGTCGAAATCCTCCCCGAATCAAACAAACCCGTCCGTCAGTTAATTGGATAGTGATAGTATTGCTGTGAGTATTATGTGTTTTATGTGCAGTTTTAGCGCTTCCCCGTCGTTGAATCACTTTCATGTTGTTTCTTTTTTATGGTTCCCCATCACGCGAATTCACTGTTTGTACTTTGTTCTTTAGGGTTTTCTAGAAAAACACTTTAATCGGTGGAAACTAGTAGCACCAAGTCGTCTTCTACGACGTCCGAGATGTGCAGGTAGATTATCCAGTACATTAGATTGAAGCAAATGAAACATACTGGGAATACCACGCGGGAGTACCTGGCAAAGGGATCAACAGATTTACTAGCTGTAGTGCTAAATTCACATCCTCCGCACACATCATTAAGCAGCCCATTACGGCGGAGCTCTAATAATATTGGTCGGTTGCAAAAATTGGACAATCCGCCATCATGATCATCATCATGATGAGCATCATCTTCCACCCCTCGGCTACAGTTACATAAACTAATGAGAATAGTATCCCCTCTACGAGGACCAACTTACTTGTCGATATCTGACGGGGTTATACCGTATAATTTGTTAATATCTTTGCCAGGTGGCAAGATAGGATGAGCAGGATTCTCCTCGTCGCCTCCTCGAGCACCATTAACCGTGTTCTCCAGGGTACCTACTCCCTTCGAATACGACTTTGGATCATGCACCTTGAACCTAACCTCCTGTAAAATTACAAAAAATATTGCAAATTATCTTGTACATATTACCCCACATACTAATATTTCTCAAGCATTAAAGAAATGGATGCAAGAAAGTAATATCTGATAGGTCCTACCGTCTGCTTCGCATGGTGTTCGTCGTGATGATCCATAGCTGCCCTTTTCTGTTCTGCCATTTTCTGCAAAGCTAGAAACCTATTCTTGCGCATCTGGATCCGTTTTGCCATGTAGCCCACCGTAGCGTATTCTAGAAGGAAAAGAATGTGATTATTAAATCCGTCCTTAGATTAAATATGACGGTTGTTAGGATAGTGAGCCGCACCCCCAGAATAGCCCATTTAAGGATTAGTTAGTGGAGTTGGTTACCTAGTAGTGATGCGAAGACCATGACGAAACAGGTACCGAGATACACATCTATTGATTTTACATATGAAATCTTAGGGAGGGCTGCATTTGTTGAGGACATCAGTGTTGTCATCGTCAAGACCTGGGAGGAGGGGACAGAATAATAAAAGATTCTGAGAAGGGCGAAATTTATTTTTATCGGAGGAGCTTGTAAAAGGCTTCCCGCAGAGGACTCAGCCAAACAATGATAAATGACGTTGGCCAGAGGGACAGAGAACTTTGAGTCTGTTTAAGAAACAGCTTTACCAAAATGGGGAAAGAGAAGAACGGTAATGGGAAGGCCCATTTACTCCACTTACCGTTGTCACACCTAAAGCAACTCTTGCCGGCGTTGCGTTTCTATTGAGCCAGAACGAGACCCATGATATAATGACAATGAGTCCCGAAGGAATGTAGATTTGAATCAGGTAGTAGCCCATAGACCGGACAAATTGAATCTCACAGGCCAAGCGAGAGTAGTTTCCTGTACATATTTTCAATATTCTTTAGAAAACACATCCCGCAGGCAAATTTAATAGAGACAGGGAAAGTAGTAGCAGAAGTAGGACTTTCACCCCCTTCTTTCGAACGATCAAATGATAAAATGAACAGAATATATTTTATTATCATCTCTGCCCCGTGATTTTTTCTTGTTACTAATAATGTTTAGCCTCAGCACCTCGTCTCTAGTACCTATCCTCTTCATTATGAACCGCTTTAGTAATGTGGCATCGACCGAGCGATGGAAAGGGTCACAACTAACGTAACCAACTCTATCCTAGAGCAAGTTTAAGACGTCCCTGCGGTTTTGATCGGATAAGCTGCTCCGTCTCTGAGACTTTACTAACATTAGAATTACATTATTATTAATGGAAAGAAGCAGTTTTTGAAGTTGAAATGTGTGAGTGTGGCGACAATACAGAGAGCTATAGAATATAGTGCATGTTCGTGGTAGAGAGAAGTGGGTATTATTTAAGTGAGCGTTCCATATGAGGTACTTCATTAGACATTCACCACTAGTTCATGGTCAGAAGTGGCTACTGGCTAATAATATATGACTATTTATAAGTGGCAGGTGAGTTTTGTGAGTTAAAGTGCTTGGAAATTAATTAGTTGAATTGGTATTTGTTAAGAAGGCTATGGTCTCTGTTGTATAGTTAACCATATAAACGGAAACGGAGGTTTTGGAATATATACAAGAATATATATATTATTTTCTCAGAGAGATCTTGTGCACGCTGCCTGAGGAGATGGTGTTCTTGGGATTTTGTCTGTTTTCAAAAGTAATTAAGGTAAATACGGTTTTAAAGAGACGATAGAGAACGAAAGAAAGGTAAAAATCAGCATGACCGGTGACAGTAACCTGTGGTCAATGAAATTTCCATGGCTGTTCGCTTGTGCCCAAGAACTTTGAACTGTGGCAGAGACACATCAGAAGAGACACCAACAGAATCAACTCCTTTCGCCCATTTGTACCGGATGTCCGACATTGTGTAGCCAACTAAATTCGTATCCAAATTTGCAAATCATAAGCCGAGGAGGTCAATTTGGTTCGTAAAGATTATCAACTACTGTGACCATTCGCAGTGTTATTATCAGTTGGATGGATCAGTCCCCCCTCACACATGTCAAACATGTGAGGAAATGAGGAAAACATCATTACCGACTGTTCCAGGACTCCTCTGCCAAATTGAGAAAGTCCTTTACCAACCGTTACCAATGTTTCCTAGAGAGCGACAGTTACGATTCAAAATCCGAACTGTCCGGATGAGTTGTCAGGCATTTCTTAGTAGGAGGGGGTGGGAAGTAATATAATAATATTAGTTATCTTAAGGGTGGACGGCTGATTTAGGGTTCTCGTAGCAAATGCTCAACGGGATGGGAACAGGGACGGAAATCCCACCAGAACGTGTCATTTTTTGGTTTAAAAAATATACAAGAATCCTTGTGAGAAATGGAGAAAGCAGGGCGACAATAAATCCTTCCCATTTCAAACAAGCAGGGCAATCGTAAAGATATTTTTATAGAGTGAGTGAATAAGACGGTCAGAGCATTCTCAGATTCAAGTCAGTGTACCATAACAGTCATTCCTTTTGTGTAGGTATAAATTTATAATTGTGGGAACGGAATCATGCTGATGCGACTCAGGCCAAATCCAATTTCCATGCATTGAATGGGGGTTTTGTTTGCGGGAGTGCGACTCCAAGACATTTCGTTAACCTCTAAGCAAAAGCTTCCTTTTGTCGTAAGCTGCAAGGTCTAGTACTTTACTTTGCATAGAATATTTACATCATCGATAACTTCATTATGAGTCTTATGCACTATTCTATGAGGATATAAATAGATATATAGATATATGATATGAGAAATAAGTCGATTATAGATCGGAAAAAATAGGTTATCATAATCACTCAACATTTCTTAACAAGACAATATATAATATATCCCCTGCATCTTCTTCCTTTCCCCCAAAGATTAGAAAATGGCTTGTTCTCGAGTTAAAATTCTGTCTCGGAATAGCTGTTCGGCTGAGCGTTCATGGAAATTTTTTGAAAATCTTGTTAGATAGCCAGGAGGGAAAGCATTTTAGGCAGCATTTGACTGATAGCGGGTAGTGTATCTTCTACCGTAGCCTCCATGTTATCTATAAGTTAGCGGGATAGAGAAGTTTGCCCCCAGCGCCCAATAAAACCGAATTTGTAAGATTCGTTGCCGAGGGAAAGGAAGGAGCTGGAGTCAATATATTATCTAATAACATTGGTAATGAAGTGAGTAAAAACGGAAGACGAGCTGCAAACATGATAGAAACATAATAAGAATAATAATAACAGTAAGAATAATAGTAATAAATAACATGTAACTAGAATAAAATAGAGTATCCGATTCCAATTTTTAAGTTAGAAAATGGCTACAGGAGACTTTAAAAGTAGTAGTAATGAGTAATGGGCAGAAACTAATTATAATTGGAGCGCGAGAGAAAGAGTCATATTTTTGTTTGTTATAGCCGTGGTTATATTTTATACAGAGTGATACCTGTGGTGAGTAGGACGTGCCTTTGGGTATGTCTGTGGCCCAAGACGTTGAACTGAGGTAGCTCGATTTCGGAAGGGATGCTAATGGAGTCCTTACCGGCGTTCCACTTGTACTCTATGTCCCGCATCGTGTAACCAACTAACGTACAACACCAATTATCTCACTAAACTACAACATTCCAACAATACCCCCATGCAATCCCCCCCGTATCAACTAGTCATCGGGAGGCCTACGACGACGATAAGCCCCCTCTTGTCTACTCTTAGTTCTCCCTTGTCCCTAATTAACACGGGCATCATGGAACGGTTGGAAAAATAAATCAGGGGACAAGTAACAAGTACGGACTGATTAGAAAGCTGATTCTGGGATGACGCAGATGTTAAATTCTATTCTAAAAACTATTTTTATATATGCCTTCCTTAGAAAAAAAACAATCTGCTTGACAATTTGTGGAAATGGAGGAATGAAAGAGAGAGAAAGTGAGTCAAGTTGGAGAAAGTAAGAAGATTTCTGTAAATGAAATCTAAAATAATGGTAGATTGGGGCTGTTTCGGGGCAGGGTTGTGGTAGTAGTTAGTAGTATCCCTGGGATATTTGCTGACTCTTGAGGTTTGGCATGCAGACCTTTCTCCTCTGTCTATTATTCTCTGTCTTGCATGAACTAATACATAAAAAACGACATGCCCTTTCACTCTCTCACTTAATCACGCAGAACTCTGTTGTCTTTCATTCCTTACAACTCTTTTCCCTTCATTAATTGACTGCCCTCGAAAATGGGAAAGCTTGGAGGCGGACAACAATGGCTAAATTTCAGCTCTCTTTAGCAGCCCTTATGAAAGCAGAAATTCATTCGAGTCTTATTAGTGGTGGAGAGGTTTAGTTTCTCCGACTGAAGCAACTACACGGCTACTACTCGTCCTCTGGGGTGCTCATCATATAAATATACGCTTAGGATGCTCGGGATGCACGTTCTCGGACGGGTAAATAAATGGGTAACGTGCCAGGCGAGTGTAAGGAGTACTTTTTAGCCTCATGCTCCGCACTTCAACTACAGTTCCAACTGAAAGTAGACTTTTTCAAGGGGGAAAGCCAATAACATGCAATAACTTTTGATATAAACTATGAACCGCTCAATCCGTTAATATTTTACGTCTTGGGACTGCTTTTTTAAATCAAATAATTACAGTTTATCATGTCTAGAGAAAGGGAGGTTGGGTTGAAGATAGATTTAAGGATAGTATTTGCAAAAAATGGGCTTTACCTAAGTGGCACTTTCTACAAAACAAACAGTAAAGCAAAATTGATTTTTTTTCGAATCATCCATATCTTCCTTCGATCTTTCTCAAACAGAGCATAAAATGTAAAAAGGGCCGTACTTTCCTATCCGCAGTATTAGGATTGAGGATTCAGAGGTGCACAGGGCTCTCGATCCGGTGGTGGTATCACATGCCCGTCTGCCCTACATTTTACAGCATTGTCTCAAACAACCTTTGCCGATGTGAACATGCAAAACAGGACGAAACATATATGTACATGTACAAGGGGTCCGATGCTTTGATTTGACATGCGATGAACTGTGAGCGCAAATATTATAGCATGTATATAAATGGTGGCAGTGTGTGGGAAACATCTCATTTACCATCATCATTTATATGTCCACCCTTCATGTCTCGTTAGCTGTAGATCATGCAAAGTATTTAATTTTTTCGCTGACAATTATGGCTCTATACGACAGTTGACACGGAATTCCCAGGAATTTTACAAGGGATGTCATTGCTACTATTATTACTATTCCAGAATGGAGCCTATTCCAGAAGAAATTATCTCAAAAAGTTACTTCTCAAATCAAACTGGGATATTTTGGAGCTTACAAGATTCGGTGGAGGGGAGTAGTATATGAAATGTTGTAAAAAGCATACAGAGAAAATATATCACCCAGGATATTCTAGTAATATGAAGAACATCACAGTTTGATCCTTTAGGGAAAGTGCTGGGGCAATTTGTTTAATACTAATTAGAAATTATTTGTGAGGGGGGGGGGGGGGCAATACTCTGTTGCCGTACTTGGTTCGATTAAACTCACTCATTGGCCATCTCTACTAACTATGAGGGACCTGCTTTTTTAGTGAGTCTGTTTGTATTCAATTGAGCTATTATTGAGCACCCTGATCCGTATCTCTGAGCATCAGTATTGAAACCGTATACTTGGACGGACTTGATAATTTGATAGTAACACTGCGAAGAAACAGCTACATTATAGTGTAATATATTCATTTTTAGATGTGGAAAAAAATCTCACAGCTTTCAATCTCTATGGTACATAGCTGCCTGTCCATGGGGAAGTAACGGAGATCCATAGGACAAGAAGCAGTCACAGTCAATCTGGAAAATACGGGTTATTATCTTACAAACATGTCTTTGAAATCGGTGTACTTCTCCGGTACCGTCGTCGAGGACGGAAAATAAAACTAACTCCAAATCCTACATAGTCCTCTTGTTCCAAATCTACAGATTCAGGAACAGAGGTAGTGTAGTAAGTAGCATGTAGCTTTAAGATTGTCTCACCGTATGGATCTGACGACATCACCACTTTCAGAAATTCGAAGAAATTCATTGGAAGTTGTGGCTGTATGGAAGTAGGATTTCTTCTCGTTGACGAAGAAGGTGTCCGGCACCCACAGTGTTTTCAAAAACTCTGTACCAACCTAAAATCCAAGTCAAAGTCATTTAACCGCATGAACTCTACCCACCAAACCTCCAATCTCCAAGTCCCATCAACCCAGGATTGGCATACTTCCCCTGAGAGCCGGAATCCAATTCCATACAAGTCTAGCTCCTAGCTTGTAAAAATGAAATTCAAAAGGAAGTGCCTAATTACCGAAAGGGTACTGACTCCAGGTGGTCCATTGAATTGCAACCGCGGATCCTTCCACATTTGACGGAAGTAAAAGTCAACGGTGAAATCCTTGAAGGGATTATTGAAATACAAGAATTAGTTCACTCTTCCCAAATCAATTGAAAGACACCAAAACTAAACTACAAGACTAAACTAAATAGCAGTATAAATAGATAGATATATATATATATATATAGAAAGAGACAGCAGAGTGCAAGGGAGAAAGTATAAGTAAAAAAGAGTCTTTTCTAGAAGAAAGATTTAAGCGAAAGAGTTGTAAGACTAGAATGCCAGAAGATATCGATCAGATGCCGATATATTATGTAAGATCCACTATGCAACTTAACTACATTGCGAATAAAGAACTGTTCAACCAAATAATAAACAGAGTAAAGAGACAGATCTGTAAAGACAGAGAGACAGAAAGAGAGAGAGAGAGAGAGATAGAAAAAGTTTCAAACGAAGCCGAAGAGAAGACTTTATAGAAGACTGCAATAGTTGCTAGATAACTATAAACGAGAGATAGAGAGAGAGATAGAGGAAATGATAGATAGCCCAAAAGAATCTATAGTTACCGTCGTTGTAAGTAACAATATTTCGGAAATTCGATTTAAATTAAGATAACATGATAGATATGCAACATAGACGATTTTTTTTTAATTTCTGGGAGAGAGAGAAAGAGAGAGAGAGAGAGAGAATAGGTAACAATGGACATGCAGAAACTGTTTTTTTTTTAATGCCATGCAGCAATCACACTGCAGGGCAGTAACAGAGCAACGGTGTATGTGTCGTGTTTGTTTACTATTAGTTTGGAAGAATTTTTTTTCTTGGATTGGTAAATATACGGTTAGCGGATGGAGGCAATCCTTTTCTCTCGGAGAGGTCATATGGGTGATAGGTTTAGGAGATTTGGAAGTTTTTGAAATTTTTTCGGAATAAAAAGTGGTGCTTGTGCATGGACATGCAATTGGCTGGTAGGAGATTAAAATTTTAAAATCGTTAAGAAAGATATAAATTAATATGTATCATGTTTCACTAGTTTTTGTCACACGAGACCAGTTACTTTGTGATAACTACGAAGGCTTTTACATGTGATAAACTCTCATATAAAGTATTAGACGTTGTTTTCATCTTAGGAAGAGTTTGTAAAATACGTTTCTAAGTTAAGCTCCCACCGCGTCCTGATTGTATTGTACGTAATCATGTTATCATCCGATGAAAACGAAATTGCAAAATAAGGCAGAGGTGCCTGAATTACTGGCTAAATTATCAATTGAAGTTATTTTATTGAATTGATAAATAGCAGTTCGACTCGTGCTATTTTTTATGACTCGTCACGGAAATAATAACATTTCTAGCAGTACAACGACCTTTCAAAGGAAATTAGGTAGAAGAAAGATGATGAATGCTGTAGGTTTAACGCCTCGATATGAGAATATTAATTAGCAGTTAGATGAGGACTATTTTATTAGTTTACATGAATTCGTAGAGACATAAAATAAATCGAACAATGAGAGAGACAGAACTGAAGATATAGATTACAATTAAGTATTGGCTGATCCGGAAAAGACAGATGAAAGAAGGAGAGATGTTGAGAACCCTGAATTTGGGTTTTATTATAGAAAATCTGTAATAATTCTATTATGACGTTGCTTTACAAATTTAAATAATAACATAATTGGATACCATTTCGACTTCTGAGACGGAGCTGATGGAGAGCACATACATTGTCACCCCCACAACCACCGGTTCACCTGATTACAATCAACCTTTCTTAAACCCTTTGAACAAGTTGAGACATAGTTAAGAAATTTAAATCAGTAGTAATACACGGTTTCGATATGACATAATATTATATCTTAAGTATCATCCCCATATACAATTCCATTATACTTCCTACTCTCTTTTTCAAACCGTTTGAGTAGCATTGCTTTGATCTGTTGGTCCCGTCTCATAGCATAGTAGGAGAAAGTCTCAATTAAATATTTTTATGTGTAAGGAATAGTATGGTAGGTGATTCGGGTGGTCTATATTCACAATTTTAAAAATACGGATGTGTGCCGAGAAATTATGTTTGAAGAGGTGAAGTTCAGGATCCTACTACATGGTAAGTGTTGTACTGATTGTAAGTATTTAATGCGAAAAAGTATGGGTTTTGTACTGTGGTTGTGCATGTGAGTGCGTGAAGCTGAAGGAACAAGAAGCTGTTATAGAGAGGGTCACTGTAAAACTACAATTCCGGGTGTTCTAGAGTAAAAATGCGTCTACAAGGAAGGTGGTCAAAAAATATCGGCAGTAAGTAGATAAGTAAAAAAGGAGTAATTAATTATAAAAACAGTATGTATATCTACTCTAATGTCATGCTGTAAGATCAATATGACGTGTTTGTGTGTGGTACCATTTGAACTTCAGAGAGTGAGGAAATGCTGAGCACGTACATGGTCACTCCAACCACCACCGGCTCACCTGACACAATCAACGTGTTAAATCCCTTTCATCAAACACCGAACTAAAATTACATTACCACCCATCTCGACACCATACCCTTTGTTTCGAGGATACAATTCCTACGAATATATTTTTTTCCGACAACGGGAAGCGATCGGGATGGCTCACACATTAATGACAGTATTATTATTAGTAGTGTTTTTGTTAGTATCGTTTTTGGACAAGGAAAATTTTGAGGAGAGCTGACTGATCCATTGCAACTACAGGGACGGTATGATGTACTTTAAAACGGGAGCCCCAAACTGCCTGTAGTAACTTCAATGACGTCAAAAGTATGACGTGTGAGAAGGCTTATTTCCCCCCTCTACTTGTGGATCAGTTAGCCGTCTTCCTTTCAAAGAAGCCGTAGACAGACAGAGACAAAAAATCATGTGAAGATTGGAAAGAACGGGAAATCGTTAGTAGTTGTTCAAAGTGAAAGGAATATATCGTAGTTTATTCTGGAAGTAGAAGAACTGCCAAGGGAAATTGAGTTATTTGATAAAGAAAGGTGAGAACAGGGCCTGTTCTGTACTTGCTCAGTAAAAACAAGAGAGATAAAGAGATGGAAAACAAGGGCTACCTCCATAATTTGGCCGCACACGTTTGTCATAGCCTTCCCGAATGGAATTTAGGATTTCGGAGACCTTTGTGCCAAGAGTTCCTTGCATCTCCCCAATAGAATTTCCCCGTGCAGCGGCCCTGGAATAAAAACGAGATTTCGTTACACACGGAAATTAATTATTTGTAACGAAGGTCTTAGGTTAGTGCCAAGAACGTATCTCCTCCTCCTGCCCAACCAAAGGAAAGGCTAATGAGTAGTAGGAGAAAGTCAGTTCCGTGTGACGTATTATTAGGACACATCTCGCTCTGTCTCCCACCTTTACACTACAAAACCCTCCTTACCGTGGGACTTACTCCAGCAGAGTTTTCTTAGAGGTAATTAATCGTCACAGGATTTGATATCAATCAAGAGGGACGGGAGTCGGAACGTAAGGAAGACAAATATTTTGAGAACAGAAGACTCAGAAAATACAACCACACTGCCAAGTCTAAGACGGCTCATTTTCATGCGAAACCCTTAACCATAAAGAAGGACGCCAACATCAGCCCCGGAATCAGAGCGTCCTTTTCCTACAGCCCTCCTTACATACATTAACTTAGAGGATGAATGGAATCAACATCTCCAGTCAGTCATTAGCATTACTACTAACCCCAGAGTACGTGTCGGAACTGTTTGATTCTACAAGAGTCACACCCCCTCTACCTTCCTATCCCCCAGAATCGAGTTCCCCAGCCTTAGAATCCTCGGAAATAAACAGAAAGTAAAATAAAAGTTCGAGAGAAAGGAGTGCGGGTGGGTGGCTAATCCTAGGAATGCATTAATATTTCTTGATTCAGTTAGGGTTGGATTTTACTACAAGTCCTACATCCTACAGCTTCCATTTCTAGCCATACTTTCCCGGATCTCTGATCTCCCTTCATGTTCACATGCTTTCTCCGATTCTATTTGAAGAGGCTGGAGAAAGGGAGCGAGGGAGAGAGAGAGAGAGAGAGAGAGAGAGAGAGGAATCAGATAGTTGAACTAACTAATCAGATAGTTGTAAGTAAATCGACTGTGGTTTCTCTCTGGTTGTAGGTGGTAGAAGAATCTGATAAAATAGAGGTGGCTTTGGTACAAGATATATACCAACGGACCTACATTCCAAATCTTTCTCTGCGCAGCAGTCCTTCTGTTCTATATTGATTTTCTAAGACAGGCAGGAGTTCGGAAGTACGGACTTTCTCTCTCTCTCTCTCTCGGCTCCTGATGCTTAAGTACGATTCCCTCTGATCTGCTCCCAGCAGCAGCCTCTCTCTCCGTCCATGCTTCCCTGAATCCTTTCACAATTTGAGGAGGACTACGTGTAGCCGTACACACACATGTATCATCAAATGTATATCCTCCTATCCCACGACATACATAACAATACTACACGAGTACTAAACCCAAGGAACTTTGCTTCCTTCAATTATATATCTAACTTAGCAAAACACATAGTCAGCCGGTTTTTTTCCTCTCTTCCTCTCCCTTTCTCTCTCCTCCCGTTCCCTTTCCAGACGACCAACAATGAAGGAACCAAGTTGGCCAATCTCATCCTTTTTATCTCCAAGACAGAGGACATGGAGAAAGCAGAGAGAAAGCAAAGAGAGAGATCTTTTCCTGATTCACCGTCTCCCTCAACGTGCCTGTTCTATATAGGGCTGCTATATATGATCAATATCTTCCTGTCTGCACTTTCCAATGGAAAAACCTCACACATTCGTCACAGGCGTCCCTTTGAAGTTGTATTTTTAATTTTTTTCCTATTCAACAAAGTTGCCTCTCGACAAATAAATATACTTCATTCCCACCACCAGCACGGAAATACAATGTCGGTTTCGAATGTATTTATAAACGAGGAGCGAGGGAGAAGGAAGGGCTTTGGGAATGGGTAGCAAAAGGAGGCCGAGCTGAATCGGTAAAATTCGAGGATATGTTTTTAGTAGATAGGTTTGTGCGAGTTCCTTCAATTTGTAGGTTGGCATGCAGGGTATTTTTTTGCACTCAAGAGTTCAATGTTATAACAGCATATAGAGTTATTTGAACGTTGATCCTATAAGTTAATTATCCGATCGGCACGAAAAAAAGAGATTATTATTATGAACTGTATAAAAAAACGTGGTGCAGTTTGCTGGAAACCTGAGCCCCAGCACTGAGCTTTGCACCCAATAACCGAGAGAGAAAAAGTCCTGACATTTCATTACACTATTTATTACCTTTCCCTATTATTTCCAAGGAGGGAAATCAAGGGGAAAAGACAAAGGAGAGCGGGACTGGACGGTGGAGTTGTTAGTGGTGGCGGTGTCGTGTTGTGTGTTGTTCATTCTAATCAATATATATGTTATCCGTAGTGGGGAAAGTTGTAAGGCGTATATTCTATATGGGGAAAGGTAGGACATGCATACCACCGCAGTGTGTACGGCATCAGCAGAGTGGCACCGCACACCCTAGGCAGCCGACCTTTAGCTATTTCCCACCCGCCGCACCTAAATAAGCACCTTTGTTAACTGGGAACAGCTCTAGAGCCAACGTGGATGCAATAGGATAGAGCAAGGAGACTTTCCCCAACTCGCCATATCATCATCATCATCCGTCGTCGCCTCCATCTCCCAAAAACTACGCACACAATCATGAGGAGAAATCAGGAGTTGTACAAATAATTTACATACATCTTCATGTAAACCAACTTTCCAGACCCGACACTGGAGCCATAAAAATAATTACGTGGGTCAACTTTTCCCGAGTTGATGAAAAACTAAAGAGTCCCTTCCTCCTCAACTGTTCCGAGAAAGGGCTTCCCTCCCGACTTCCGCCTTATTCTTCCCCTCTAATCGTACGGAGATGAGGACGGACTTGGATCATTTAGTCTGGATTATGCACGGGCCTATGGACTTGAACATTTGACGGGAGGGAAGTTTTTTGGGGTAAAAATAATAATTATAATTCCTGAATAGAAAGGAGACGGAGATAATGGAGTGAAGGGCTTAAAAAAGGGAAATGGGAGGATGTGGATGATCTTTGATGAATAGTTTAGTCATGTTTGATGAAAAGCGAGTGTAGAAACTGCGCACTTTAGCGGAGAGATCACATTCTCTCCCCTCACCATCATCAAGCGACTGAGATCAAACTCCGGGAAGTCTTTCGTGTAAAACTCACTTCAACTCACAGCTTCCTCTTCCTTTCTTTTACGATCTGGGCCTAAAAGCCTTCACACACTGACTTTCCCCGCCCGCCCTAAAAACACGAATCCATCTCTTCCACTCAAACATATTCTTCTTTTCTTATTCTTATGATTATCATCATTACGATTATTATTATTATTATGAAGGGAATCCCGTTCTTAAATTACCACCACCACCGCCAAGTCGGGCCAAGTCTACTGCCACAAGGGAGACTACTACTCCTGCTGGAGGAAGATGCATTTCCTGGTGAAATCCGACCACAGAGGCCCGCCCCACCTTCCAATTATTTACAGTATAATTCTTTTCCCATTATTCCTTACTAGTGATATGACCCAGTTCGGATCTCTCTCCTTACTTCAATCAACTTTCTCCGCTCCCGATTCCAGATGCGACACTCAGATAACGATATTATTATGGCTTTTCCATTTATACGAGCACGGAAATGTGCATCCACTTATTCAATGCAGAGGGGGAAGGATGCCAGAGTATTGAGTGGAAACAGCCGTTCTACTCCTTCTACTATCATGTTTCGGAAAGGATCCGGAACTACATGTTTATATACGCTCTGCAGATTCCAGAATCGATGTTTAAAATGGATGTTAGGATGCAATATATAGAGTACTGGTGGCAGGGTAGAGAAATGAAGGGAGTTGGACCACTTTCTCCATCTTCGTAGGTGTTTGGATAATTTAATAATTCATCCTGTCATGTCACCCTCAATCAAGTTAGACGGACGGGAGAAATCACCTTTGAAATAGGTTTAGATAGTCTTTGGAACAGTAGGTTCCTTCAGTTAATTAAAGGGCTGGGGAATTGGAGCAGTCCACTACAGATACGGCCTAACTTCTATCAAAATAAAGAGGCTGGGAGGGACGGGGACGGATGGAATCCTGAAGTAGGTGTGTAGAGCTAGTAAACCTTGTCTTCTCCAGACTTCGACCAATATTATATGGTTCAAGGCAGAGGTAAAAAATAGCCTTTCTACCAGAATAATGGATCAACGGCATTAAAAATTTAGTCGGATGGGAGTTTGGAGTCATCAGTCGAAATCGTTCTTGACTTGTGAGAACGGAGTCACTGTGTCACTCCTGTTGCTACTTCTACCACCCTAGTAAAAGAACTGTGGAGAGGGAATCGGGATTTAAATAAATACTAGACTGCATAATTTAACACATGAAAGATGGGCTAGGTTTGAGGAAGAAAAGTGAAAGATCCTCAGAGAGATGTAAATAAATATATATATTTTTTCTCAGCCGATGCATCAATTGAACCTGTCAATCATCCCCATCTATCCCGGACTCTAATTCCACCCAATAAATAAAACCAAACGTTTTTTTCTCTTTCGACCGACAGCTATTTCAGCCGTTTTTAATGTTGTCATTGCGGGGAAAGTCATGTTGGATCGAAGCGGAAGTCGGATCTAGAAAATCCAGAGTAACTTCCTCGGGAGTATCTGTTTTGTAGGTAGGATATTATTAGCACTAGAGAAGAGTGCCACTTTCCCTATCATGTCACCATCATCATGCCCTAGAATCATTCCTAGCTTCAAGCTACTTTACCGTCCTTTCTCTCCTCTACTGGAAACTATACAAAGGGCGTCCTACTCGTCCCATTGTTCCTCTATTTTCAACATATCTGGGAGCCAGTTAAAGATCCACACCCTCCTTCAGTTCACAAAGAAGAGGAGAGGATGACTCTTGATTCTCAAGAGCTGCTACATCAAAATATGTAACAGAACTTTCTCTCTTGATTTACCTTTGCGTTAGGAGTGGAGTTACCTCAGGACATGCTGACAGACTATGCATATATCATTCACCACCAACCACCACTACTACTACTAAACTACCACCACCGCCACTACAAACTACAACAGCATATTCGATGATCAATACTGGAGTGGAAAAGTGTTGAGTTTCAATTCATCCCACTATCTCTCTCTCCCGTTTTTTAAAGCATACACACTCCACTCATTTCAATGATAGTCAACATTCAACATCCTTCAGATATTCTGAAGCAGAGAGAAAGGAGGAGGTTGATGGGATGATGATTGGAGGACTAGTAGGTCCTTGAGAGAGCTAGTTTATTTTTTAAAATGAATTTTAAGGGCTTCTTTAATTGCATTAAAAATAAGGTTTTTTGTTTGGATTCAGTTGATTTAATAATCAGTGGGATGTTGTTGGTTTGGATGTTCTATTATGGTGAAAGGGATGGAGAGAGATGAATTGGGCAAGTGGAGAAAGTGGCGAGGAAAAAAGCAGGAGAGGGAAGAGAGAGATATGCCTTAGTAAACACTGCGCACTCCCTTTCTCCCTTCTCCCGTATTGATTTTCCTATCTGACACACTCTGCCCATTCCAACAGTTCGCCGAAATTTTTGCACAAGCGTTATCCTACGATATGTATGTACGTTGAATGTAGATGATTGCATGTATATTTATACGGAAGGAAGACGGTGGTGAAGGAATAAAAGCTACGTGACCTATGCTCAAAAATACTTCCCCTACCTGTGAAAGCTTGACCCCAAAAAATGAGGACTCTGGCTCCTCGTTTAAAACCTATGAAAGGGTTCCTAATCGAAGGGAGAATCTGGATAACGCTCTCTCGTTCACCTACGTCCGATCGGCGGACGGCTCTAATCCCTTACAGCTTCTTTGCTCCGAGATTCCTAGAAAATAAGTACATTGGCCCGAGATCCACTGTCCCCCAACTAGTATGGCATGAGACGGGGAAAGTAGAGACGGGTTCGTGGTGGTGGTAATAGTGGAAGTACGGGATTTATTTCCAACAAGGGAGTGGGTAAGAATGGGGATGGACTTTGCAGTTTTTCGAGGATATCAATGTTGTAAATGTATGTAGGTTTATATATAGGGTAGTCCAGGAGAGGTTGTCGTGGGGTTAGTTAATGGATAATTTGTACATGCTTGACCTCAATCTGCTCTTTGTGCTTTAAGAAGATTAATATTTCATGTTCGGGTATTGTGTATGGTGTGTGTAGTTGGCCCGACGAGAGGGAAGTAAATGGAAAAACAAAAGTCGGGGGCTTTCCTGAGCGTGTCACACGGATTGAAATAACTGATAGATAGTCAAGTAGAATTTTTATCGGCTGATTATATCTGGTGATAAATTTTGCAACTGTAGTATTAGTGGGTTATCGGGTAATTTACTCCTTCTGTTGTTCCTTGCCCTTTTTCCTAAGCCTATTATCCACCACTTTTCCCCCCTCAACCATCGTCTAGTTCCAACACACAACTTTGGCCTGGAAAATGAGAGGAAGTGTGTCAAGGTAAAGATAGCACTGTTGTGTGGTTGTTCCTAGTCCTCGGCGGATTTATTATTAATCGTAAAGGAAAGTAGGAAGCCAATTCAGAATTGACCAGTTAGCTAAGGTGCTGTACCATTGCCCTTTGGTAGGAGGGTATACATTCGTCACTATAGCTAATGCTTCGTCAGTGGTGGTGGTGGTTCTAGGTCCTAGCGAACTATTACCAGGTTGTAAAGAAATATTTATCAAATTAATTTCCATTTTGTCTTGTTTTGTAAACCTAGCCAAGCCCACATCACTTATTTATCCCTAGACAGGTCGGACTCCTGTCCCTCTTATTTTTTAACCTTCATCCTGGGAAATATTATTATTTTTCCAAAAGATCGAGAGGTGTTGATTGGCTGTATATGTGATTTGGATATATGTTTTGATGATGGTAAACTTTTTTATGAAGAATGGTAGAGAATATAGTAACTTACACGGCATTGGGTGTGAATTTGAGCAGAAGGACGAAGGACAGCGTTAAGTAGACCCAAAAAACCATTCTTGCAATTACAACAAGAAAGGCTCCCTGACGTCTCAGATTGGATTTTGAAAAAAGAACACACCGGGGGGGTTCACCTCACAAGAGTTCACAGGATCGGATTCTCCTTGTGTCATGGGGGCAGTTTTTTGGGCTCCAACTAGCCACAGTCTCTCTGCCTTCTTCCATGACTTGAGAAAGAACCACTCACTCACACGCTCACACTAGTGGCCGTCGTGGGATCGGGTCAGGAAACAGAGTTTACTTTCACCATACACAGCTCTGGGAGTAACCAACTAACTCCAAGACGAGGACAACGATTTCGAAGAACTAAGTTTGTGGTCGAGGGCACGGGACTTGCTCCTTCCTTCTGCTTCCGTTACCGTTATTGTTGTTGTTATTGTTGTTGTTGTTCTGGGTGCAGAGGATGAAGAGAGGGTTACCATTCTGGCGGGGACACCACCGTACTCAGTCATCATTCTTCGCCAATCGCTGGAGATGGTCTGAGGGGCGCATTGTCTGCAGTCACCCAACTAAGATTACATGGCTTAGATTTACACTGCGGAAGGGGAATCGCTGATTGGGCTAGTCCTAGCTCTGCGCACTTGCGTCACTATTCCAGATATACACGCTCCTTTCAAAACTCTCCCGTCTTACCTTATTCGTAAAAAAAGCTGCTGGTTCTGGTGTGTGCTGGTAGGACGACGACGTCGTGGTGGTGGTGGTGGCGATGGTCGGGTTTGTACGATATTATACATACACTCCTCACCGATACATCCACAACTTTCTGCATATCCCAGAAAAGGTATCCAGTTCTAGAGCAGTCCTCCCTCATTGACCAAATAGCTTTCTCTCCCAAACCAGACTTTCTCCCCCGTTCCTCCAGCAAAGTAGTCGTGGGACAGGGAAGGCATAGCTGAGCCACGAGCACCACCAGCACCAGAGCCAACTTTATGCATTCCTTCTCCAACGGCCCAAAACTTTGCACTCTCGTATCTGAACTGTAGCAGTTCTCCACCTTCTTTGCCTTTTCCCGTCTTATCCAACTCTCGGCTACTCCTTGCCAAGTAGGTAGAGATGGTTATGGCCAAACGGAGACTAAGGATAAGGACAGGCCGTTCTGAAGAAAGCAGGAGAGAGGACTAATACTACAAGTACGGTAGGAACCTAACAGGATGCCAGTTAACCAAACGGACGTCCTCGCCTCGAACTATGAATATACAACACATGTACAGCGGATCTCTGTTCCCTTCACCTTTCCTCAAATTAACTTTCCCAAAAAACCTTCCCGATGACATCAGAGCTGGCAAAAGAGAGTCTAAACCTCCAAGTAAATGCGTCCGCTATTTTTAGCTTTTTAACTCGAAAAGTCAACTATCCTCAGTAATGCCCAACTTACCCCCTCCCAATCATTATAATTCCAAACTCCAAACTTTTCCATTAACAAATTATGGTCGGGACGTCCGCACACAGGTAATTCCGTACTAGCCCCTGTAATTACTTCCCAACTACAATCTGTTTAGATTTTCCTCGGATTCTCCGCCCACCCTTCATTACCTTCCTGGCCATTTCGGGCTACCTCGAAAACCATGCTTTCCGATTAATTTTAAATGGACAATTTTAAAGGTTTTTCGGGTTTGTTAAAAGCAGCCCAGTTCGGCCAGAAGAACCCGTCCTTGCAGGGAAAGTTCTAGGATTGAACTCTTGGAAGAATTCCTCCCCGAATGCTCAGCTCTCAGCTCCAGCCTGAAGACAAAGTCGGAGAAACCGGATCGCCTCAACTGAAGTCAAGCATCTAGGGTTTGTACTCGTACACGAGATCGGCTCGTCCCTAAGGGTAACAACTCTAGATGGCCCAGGCACTCTATATTGGATTCCCACTAACTTTCCTTCTTACCTAATATTTACCATCGCATACTACAACAAAGTTCCGAGTACAAACAACGACGAGAGTGAGTAAAGCACAGCCGAGGAATCCATCCCAACTTCCGGTTTCCGAATCCTCTGTTGACATTTTCATCAATAAAAACAACAACAGAGGGTGATTAAAAAATTCCAACAGGGGCTGGGGTGGGGGGAATATCCGGTTTTAACCCTTCATGTCCTCGACTATAGATAATTGATTAAACGGCTCATTAATAGACGAGGAGTTGTGAAGGAGGAAGATAGAGATCTCTATCCTTAAGTGTTCTTTTGTGTTGGGACTGAAAGGACGAGGGGGACAGGGACGAGTACGGATTTTAGCTCTGGGGCTATTGATTAAATATTTAGACTGATATGAAATGAACAGCTCCTCTCTCCCTAATCCCTCCGTCATCTCAACTTTCCCCACTTTCTGTCAAAGTCCGTTCTGGGGAAAGTCGAGCCGAGAATGTTTGACTGGAGAAAGCATTTGCTTCTTTTTCCGGCACATCCGAGCCCTATTGACGTACTTTCTCTTCTCATCCCTCCAAATCGGCCTTACCTTTATTCCTCTTTCGTAGTCGGATTTATTTTTCCTCCTAAAATATTTTACTCTACTCCATATACCCCTGCCTGTTCCGCATAGATAGGATTTTGTGTATAAATAAAGCAGAAGCTACACGACCAAAGCTTTTATGACATTTCCAAGATAGGGGAAATGAAATAACTCTTGTGTCATGTTCCTGAATGTCATTTTCTCCATATGAAGGATGTTCCTATATTTTTATTGTAAAAAAGATATCAAAATGGAATCCAGCGGCGGATTTATTTCGAAAAAAAGAATTAGAAGATATTGAACACAAGGAAAGATTGTATGTAAGAACGTGCAGTATTTACTATCAGCTTCTAACTCTAAAGCATATTATAAGTAAATCCAATTCCTATACTGACACATTAATCGGGATGTTGTCGTGAAATCGGTTGAGATTTTGGAGAAAGTCTTCGATTTGTAAAACATGGACCGCATTCAGATAATCTAGTTTCCCCCCCGACTCCAGCCACTATATGTACATACCGAGTACAGATTCAAGCGCTATCTTTTCGGAGCATCAAAGAGATTTGTCCTCAACGGCTCTGTCATTATTTCCATCCTACGATTCCTGGTAAAACTTATTATTGCTACCTACGTAGTTTACGGGAAAATGGAAGTAAAAGGAATTTGAAGGCGATCCTTGGAGATTGAAATAACTATGACAATAATACCCTAACGGTTCCTCTATAGAGTAGAGATAGGGTAATAACATTATGGAAAAAAAAGGCGGCTGGTAAGGGTAGTGGTGGAAGGATAAGGGTGATCGTCGAGGATCGACGAGGATACTTTCTCCCGTTCAAAGTGATAGTGACAGCTTGAGGAGGAAAGATGGTTGATGTTAAAAAATATATATTGGAGAAAGTTGTGGTAGGAATCGGTGGTGGTGGTTATATACACAGCCTCCCCGTTTGGCCCAAGCTTTTTTGCCCGTACTTTCTCCAAAACGACCCCGTCTTCTTTGGTAAATATGCGAGCCTTCTCCTAGCCTCCTTTCAGATTCTAGAAGATATGCCTTTCTCCTGTGCAACTTTCTCTATCGATCTGTGTCTTCCATCTCCAAGCAGAAGGAAGAAAGTGAGAGAGAATTAGAGTTCGTGGGATGCCAAGTGTCCTCTATCTAGAACATGGAAAACCCTTTTTTATTAGCTTCGGATACGATATTTGCACTACAGACACTTTTCTCCTTTCTCGGTTCAACACAATGGCAGTCGGATAAAAGGATGTGGAGCAAAAAAATACGGAAGAATAAAAGAATGAGGAAAATTGTCGGGTCCATAATTTCCAGGAAATGAGGAGAAATTTTAGCTTGTAAGCGGGTAGTATTGTTGAAAAAAAAACCGTAAATCTGATTTCTCAGTTTGAAATCAAAGTGTTGGGATGAGAGATAATATTTTCTAAAAATACTCCAGGGTATTAAAACGTAGTCACTTCACTAAAAGTCCTGCAGGGTTAGACAAACAGGAATATTAGGGAAGGGATATGCAAATTTTCACACGTACCAAGGAAGAGGAACGTCTGTAGACTCTTAATAGTCTCGATTCTCTGTACGGAGGTATGGAGTGCTGTAGATTTGAACTGTCAGTCAGGAAGACGAAGAGAAGCCGAGAAACTAGTTTCTTGTTAGCATTGAACATATTAGTATTCCTCATCTTTTAATCCCTCTCCTGATTAATTCCTCAAGATTAAAGGAAGAACGGGTTGGGCTTTCCATGTGTGTGCAAAAATGTTTAACATAACTGTAAACAAACAGGACTGGATAGGATTTATTGACCGAAGGATCGCACAGAATTCCTTCTAGTATACGCAATGAACGTTGAAGAAATAACAATTCATGAAACTTGAGGAATATTTTGTGACTATTTCCTCAGACTACTATAGTGCATAAAGGACTACTTATTTCTGAGTTTATGTTGGATTTTATAGGAAACCACACCCGCCCAGACAGAGACAATAAGTAATTCTTATTGCACTATAACGGAAGTATGAAGTGGCTATTTTTTAATTTATGGTTTTCATTGTGATTTATTACTCTGATTTTTTGTCACCATTCTATTCGAAATCGGGGAGAAACAACCTTTGAATGTCCATTGTTGATTACACTAATTATTTAGAATGCAAAGCTGCGGGTTTGCTAAAATAATATTAATTGATTAAATGTTTACTATTCATTTAAATTACTCAGTTATTGTTGTGTACTTAATGACTACAATATTAATGTTTGTTAAATTTGTTTTAGCGCGTTCTTGGTGTGTATTCATCGTATTTAGAAGTTGGAAATTTGGCATCGGAGTAGTAGTTTTGTGAATTTCCAAATCAAGTATGTCGATAATCTTCTGCCTCGATAATTGATTAAATATATGAAACATTCGTCATCACTGTGAATGACCATGGGTTAATTTAATGTATCGTTTTAAGACATTCGATTTAAGCCTTTGACCTGCTTAGCCGAACTTCCCGGTATCGACATTACTTCGTAGCCCTATAAATAAATGAATAGTACATTGTCTTTACGTTTTAATAACAATAAACATTATTAAATTAGAACGCTTCCGCTAGCCGATAGTAAAAAATAGCTTGACATGTATCAATTTTAACCAAATCCAGCTTCGAAACTGAATATTTTAAAGTCAAGTTTTAATAATAACCGAATCGAGGTTGTTGATGCCTAAATCTAATGTAAAACTAAGCCTACGAAATATATGTAAATCATTAACAGGTATTCGACACGGTTGCTAAACTATCCTATATCGCTGTCATTCATCCAGCTTAAACTTACAAAATCTCAATAAATTAGTATTACTTTTCATGGTTTCTGAAACCTCCATTCCCAATGTTGAATCTTAACCTGGTAACATGTAATGGACCCAATAAAGCATGCATTTTCATCTCACTCACTACCATAATCATGATTCTGGACTCTTAAGCCTGTGTCTGGGACAGTCCCTTAAAATTGCAAATGGAAATAATAAGCTAACAGGCTCTAAAAAGACATCTGAATTGAGGAAGAAATCTTGGGTTTAGGACATAAAAAACGATTACAAACAAAGATGAATCTAAAAATGATTTGATTTTGAGACGGTTTAATTAAGTTTAAATTTCTTCCCGAGATTACCATTTTTGAAATATAATTTCAAAACAAGCACTCCACCCGTGGATTGACATCTAAATAGATTCCCCGTCCCAGGGTTTAAAACCATTGGTTTCTTCGGGGTTGAAACCCAAATATTATCAAATCAAATCATCCCAAAACCCAATCCTTTCATTTTCTCCCGATTTAAATTCAATTTCCAATCGAACCTGTCTTTGATTAAAAATCGGAAGTCAAAAAATTCCCCAATAAGCATCTCTACGATCTAAAAACCTCACTCCTGCCCAAACAGTCCTAGAACTGTACATCTCTCTAGCCATAGCCACTACTCCCACAATTCTTCCTAGTGCGAAGTTGTTATGTGTGTGTGTGTAGAAAAGGCTGTGTATTGTGGAGGAAAAGCTCATCTTGAATCTTCGAAGATGAGGTTCCTATACAAACTACTTCTCCCTGCTCTATCGTCCTATGCTAAAGCCTCCGCTAGTTCCTCCGGTCCTAAGTGGTGAGCAACAAAGAGTTGACTATGTCTGTAGTCCCGTATAATCCTACTACTTGTCCTGGTACGGATAGGGAGAGAGTGTAGTGGGACCTAGTCATGTCAGGAATGCATTCGAGAAGTTCTGCTGCCTCAAGAAGAAACTGGCACTACGAACTCGAACTCTGAGCGAATCCCAACAACTTCGTTCCTTCCAACACATTTCCCAAGATCTTCCCGTCTTGACTCGAAGAAGGAACCTTTCTTCCAGTTTACACTCCACCTTCCATCAGTCAGTCCGCTCTGCCCCTAGCTCTCGTCCAACACAACAGTTACAAACGTTCCTTACCGTTGTTCCCTTACTGCATAAGGTCAAGATAAACTGACCTCTCGGGCATTTAAACGGGCAAACCCCCGTTTTTAGGCTAGAAATAACAAACTAGAGGATTTTTTGATACAGGAAGTTCCAGAGTCGGAACTGTGTAATTATACTATGTGCTAACCCGAAAATGAATGGATCAGTATCAAGAATAACAGGTCAAGGAATCTCAGTTGTGTCTGTTCCGTTTGATTGTGATGTGTGTTTCCAACAAGGGGTTCTTAGTACTAAAGACCTAGTGAACGGAGTTGGGACTTTTCCAAGGGAGCTTTCTCCACACCCGGTGTAAGCACATATACCTTTCTTCTTTGTAATGGTAATTTGGAATGGGAAAGATTAAGGGTTCGATTAAAGTTTTATCACCGTCCATCAGTATTGATGGTGGGGAATTATTGAGGGGGATTAGGCTTAGCAAATTTAGTTGATGTATTCATAATGGTACGATAACTCGTGGAAACATCGTCCGTGAGTTTGAGGTTCTGCATGTATAATCTGCCCAATCAAAGGATATATGATTTATAAAGAGCCGCATGGTTCGGTAGAGAGAGAGAGATCTAATCCGGAAGATCAAATGCAGCCAGACACTTGTGACATGTGTCATGTCATGAAAAGCTTACCTCTATCCTCATTCCCTAAATGACGATAAGATGCTTAGCAGTCCTTATTTTGGAGTAGATGAGGAGTTCTCTGTCCTCAAACTAACAGATATTAAGTAAAATAATTTAGTATCATGTGAGGGAGTCATTATTTCGGATCAAGTTGAATATCTGCAAGTCTGTTACTGCTTATCCAAATTTCATACACAGTTTTTAAGAATAGTTCAAGCTGGAGGAGGAAGGATTTGGAAAGCAGGGGAATTATTGAATAAAAGGTCCACGTATCCCTCCATGCATAGTACATAATGTTGATTTTAATAAGAGCTTATGAGATTCCAATGCCCCTGAAATGTAAAAATTGTTTACCGAGATACCTTAGTAGTAAAATATGCATGCATGCATGCATAATATACGGAGTTATCATAAACTCTTTTGTATGCATTTCCCATCTCATATTATCAGCTTTTGAGCCTTTCCACTATCGGACTGGCAATGAATTCGTTCTTGTATTTGTTTAGTAGTTGACGTTTGGATCATTCCAGAGAATAACAAGGCCGAATTTGAGTAGACTTCCAGACGTTTGTTTCCGATTTTTAAGGGATGCAAAGTAGATTTTTAGTCAAGTCAAGGTAGAATTTCCATGGATTTGGGTCGAAAAAATGCAAATTTAATTCAGTCAAGCCTATTCTATACTGAGCGAGATTATTCAGCCTTCAAGGTAGTGGAGGGTAGCAGGTAGAAATTCATTTTATTCGGCTTAGTACATTATATCGCTCCACAAGATGGATAAAAATCTAGACTTACTTGGAAATGCAGGACAGAGAATCCTATATGAAATGTATAAATATCCGATATCGGAGTCTTAAATATGTGGGATTAGAATTGCCCTTATCGCCGCTAAGTGCAACCTGAGGCTCACTTATTCTACGAACATGATGACAAGGTTTTTTTTGACAAATGAAATTGTAATACAAATCCATGAGAAAAATAATTGGAATCTCCGGATAGTTATGACATATGCAAAATATGTCATGTATCTAATTCCAGTAGTTTCTTATTAAATAACTGCCATACAAAGGCTAAGAAGTTAAATAAGGATACTACGGCTAGCTTTTACAGCACGTGTCAGTTCATGTGAATTTCAATCAATATCCGGAATTAAAACCTCAGCACGTTGCAGACCTGTAGGATGAGCCAGTCCACGTCTTCATATTCAATTATTACGGAAAAGTGGTTAGAATCGTAATACGATATAATATTAGCTGTAGTTTGGTACAGAGACACAAATCAAACGGATCGTAGGTTTCATTTCCCTAGCAGATTTAATTAAGTTCGGATCCTCGACATTCCCAATCCCGATTTATTCCTTCGTTATCATGTTTCATTGAGTGGGAATGGTTTTGGTGTATTTCAGGTCTGGTGATTAAATTCCCTCGGATCATTAGAAGTCGATTTAGTATATAAAAAAATGTTCAAAGTTGAATCATCGAGTGCCTCAACGGGGGCTTCGGGGCTGTCGGCCCTCACTCCTCAGAATAATTTCGACTTCGGTCTCAGCTTTTGTGATGACGGGACGACGGACGATCTGTTTGAGTCCTTCGCGAGTCCGTCGGGCATGGACTCGGGGAATTCCATTGACACAGTGCGAATTAAAACGGAAGCAGAGGATCCGGAAGAAATGTCGGTGGGAGGGGCGACGACGGAAGAGTGCAGTTTGTCTCCGGCTTTGACATCATCAGGGTCACCATCCCTTGACATACCCCCACCCTTGTCCGAACCTCCGAAGATTGAGTCTGCCACTGCCCCGTCTCCTCCGACCGGAGAACCCGTTAAATTACTGAAAAAGAGTCCCAGCAGTAGTACGATCAGTACTAGTACAAGTGCGAATAAACCTACAGTGACTACGAATCCCAATCTCACTCCAATCAAAAAAGGTAAGGACGGAAAGTGATTCCTTTCATTTTTCTCTATTTTTCATGTCATCATGTGCCAGTTGCATGGGCTGGCTGGAACATGATTCTTATCCTTATCCAAAGGCGATAAGCAGTTGCAATTTAAGACGAGCGAGCATTCAATGTTTCATATCAGGCTCGGCCGGGGTGGCTTGGGTTTCGTTGCAGTAAATTAATGGCAGTACGGAATATTAACAAGTAAGGGAAATTAAAATTAGTAGATTAAGAGCAGTTTCATCTGTGAGGGGGGAGATAGATAATGGAATGTATGGTAAAGAACCAGGAGTAGTTCATCATCTTCGGACTTTGATGATGGTTCAATGAACCATGTCAGCAACATTGAATCTTGGATTTACAAATAAATAAAAAATGATCCTGTTATTACTGCTTGTTGTCGTGGAGTAGACAGATGAAGGAGTAGATCTCTCTTTAATAGGGAAAAGTGATAAAGTGAAGTAAGGACTACCGTTCATCCTGACACACCATGATGATCGGAATGATGCAGAAAAGAGGCCTAGAAATGATACTTTTATTAGATGGTTGTGCAGTAGTAGTAGTAGTACTACAAGTAGTTGTAATAAGTGAATCAAGTGTACGGGACGGATGATGATACGCACAGCATATCTGTGTTATTATTATAGTGGATTAGGAAATGAAATCCAAGGGAAACAGGATTAAGCAACTCTTAAAGATGACGGTCATTCAACCACTGATACATTATACTCAACACCATCATCAACTATCATTCCACATTACATTCATTTTCCCTTCAAGAAGCGAGAGGGGAAAAAATCTCCGTTTAGCGGTGTTGATATTTTTACCGTTTTCAATAATGAGTTAGCGAATCTAGAGAAGAGGCTCCCATTCGCATTCCCATCACAAAACATTCCCACTGCACAAAAACCACAATTTAATTGATTTACAGTCATCATTCATTCCCACCTTCCCCACCTATTAGTATGGTTAAAGCAGTATAGTACTGCAAATTTCGGATGCGGAATAGCTATTTATTTCCACAATTTCCTTCGTGTCATTCCTATACAGCAGAGTAGTAACAATAGTATGGATCCGTTCGGGAAAAGTAACGTCTCTCTCACTCTCTGGGAAGTAAGTTTTTTAGGATGGTCCAAAAGCGAGACGGGAATAGTAATCAGTGATCTTTGGCCATAATCAAAATTAGTGAGATGATTATCCTGCTGATGATAATTTTTTGATAAGGAATAACGTTCCTTATAAGCACAGGTTCCGTATAGGAATACAATGGGAAGAGTGAACTAGGGTCATTCAACCACAACCAAAGATGTTTTTCCTAATCTGGCCTTGAAGAATTCTTACGAGTTGTTGGAGTCCCGTTAGGATTACCTCACTTCTGGCTCTACATATTAAAAAAAGAGGCAGGCAGGCACATTGAATCGACAATGCAGAGAAACCACCGGTTTCTTCTCCCTTTTTCATCATGTTGACCATATCCAGTTCCTGCATCCATTATTATTATTATCATCATCATCATCATCCTACCTTCCTCATCGCCGTAGCTTTTTTATCCCTTAAAAACCCGTATTCCCCAACGCGAGAAGAGATTTCAGGAACATAACCTGCTCCTTTCCTAACCATTCTTCCAATCAGTCCTCGGAATTATAATTCCCTACCAGAACCAGATGACATATAGAAGAGGACGAGATATAAGCACCTCTCCAAATTTTCACACCTTTTTACCTGTACTAATGACAGGATTGTTGGGCCTAGCCAAAGGATGAATTTCCACCACTGCCACCCTTCCTCGACCCGTTGAAATTAAAATTTAAAATCTGTCCTTCCTATAAAGGATAATATAATCCTCTTTTTTACATGGTTTAAATTTTAAAATTTTAAAAGCTATTAAGCCAGCAGCACTCCGCTTTACTTTTATGGAAGGAGATGTTTTTTTGAAGATGCTCTAGAGATCCCTTTGTTGTTGGTGGCAGGCAGGGCAAGGGAGCTGAGAGAGCGAGACTTATTATTGTTATTGATCTTTCGACCTCCTTCCTCTCTGGCTACAAATGGGTTCATCGAACCGATCCTCAAGGTTCTGCTCCTATACTACCGTTCGGCGTTCTTCCAGCCATGTGGAAGAAGAAGGGGCAAGGCAGGGAATTCTCTGTCCAACCAAAGGGTTATCAATTCAAGAGAGGAAGAAGAGACTTGGGAAAAACAGGATCATCATCATAACAGAGTGGTTGAGTAGTAGGAGAAGATCAAGAGAATGTAATCACAATCAGTGTAGTAAGGAGATGCGGGAAGAAAAACGGCACTTCTATATGGAAGAGGAAGAAGAAGGAGCTGTTGATGATGAAGTAGTTTGGTTTTGGTAGTAGAATGTCGAGATTCATAGACTTAGGAGCCAGGAATTAGTGATCACATCATCAAATGTATATGTATGTACAAACATGGAGACGATTATACCTCATCAAAATGAATATTATTCTCAGAGTTGATAGGCCAATGAACTTTTACTAACTCGATCTCCTTACACATCGGTCAGGGCATTCATTTCTACTCCTACAACAAGCACTAAGCTATAGGGAACTAGAGATTTATCCAGACTTTTCCAGCATCCAGGCAAGCTCTGTTCTCTGGCCGAGAGGAGAGCTGTTTTTCCGAGTATTAAAACAAGGGAAGGAGATGGAGAAGAAATTCAATAACATTGATGAAAAAGATAGGATGAGACATAATAATATTTGTATATATATAAACGGAATTGTAGCAAACAGGATATTGTTGGGTTGGAATCAGTCCGTGTGTATATGACTTGTAGCTTTGTGAGATGTACGTTTCAAGACAAGGAGATAAGCCCAACCTGATTGATATCAGTGCTGGAGATGAAGATTCTAAACTATCGATTGGGCCTCTATATCTTCTGCCAAGGAGATTGGATTGAATCTCTTATCCTCCAATTCCTCGGTTCCTGGTCCCTTTTGTCAATGTAACTGATTGGTCTGAATTATTATTGACGGAAGTGGGATGTAGAGATTAGATGGAAATTTAGGGAAACGATCTGTTCCGTGTCTCTCTTGTTGGGGCTATGATTTTGTTTATATTGTTTGCCAAATACCTAAATCAAAAGGGATAGTGAGGTCAATGGCAGAAAATATTTAAAAATTTTATGTAAATAGGGAGACTGGCCAAACCTGAAAGTTGGAAATGATCCATCCCACTCATTCATGGGTCCGGATTTGCTAATAACAAATGCAGCTACATGTCTTGCATAAATTTATTAGGCAATCGTTTGGCGAAACGACAATGACTGGAGTTGTTAGTTACTCTTGAACACATGCATCATCCCAGGAAAGCTAGCTGTACTACACATATCTCTACTACTTTTCGCAGACTTGAACACGCCTTTTGGACGAAATCGTTTTCTTGACTACTTTGTCTTGGGTTAGCCATTGTGAAGATTAGGGAATAAATCATAAGGACACCTTTTCGAGAGTTGACCAAAACTTTAAAAGAGTTATGGATTCCTTCCGCATTCATCAAGTAAAGAAGTAGAGAGGGTAAAAAGCAGAGGACGGGGACCAAGACACTCCGAGAGGGGTTCAAAAAACTATACAGTCAGGGCAGACAGAGAAGGAAACTTTTTTGAATACATGAATTTCTGATAAGTCCGATCCGGCAATGAACCCTGATTGAACCGTTTCTGAATCTCTATCACTTATCATTCAGTGTATCATCTTATCTTTGGGAACCAGCTCCCATTAATTCCTATGAACGCCAATGCCGCCAGCAGTAGTCGGGGAGAGAGTAAGTTTATCAACCCTTGACCGGTCATAAACGTATTGTAAAATTACGCGGTTGTGACGACGACGACTTCTCCAGAGTCCCTTAGTCCCAACACGTTCCACGGTTTTACATATTTATTAGATTTTGATTGATAACAATGACAAGGAAATATATTTATTTTATCGCGTCAGATATGACTGAAAGGCAGAAAGAGCTTCGTTTTCTACGTAGTTGAAATATGCAATACCTTAGCTACTATAGCCTCAAGAATCTCTGGCATTCGTCAGCTAGGGAATCTAATAAGTTAGAGACGTACGAATTTGTAAGGAATCTCATAATCATTTGCATTTTAATAATTAAGACCTGATTCTCGAAACCCTTCCTTGTGGTTCCTTCTGATGTGAAAAGGAGTGTGGCTGCATTTACTGTTCCTGCAATTATTTTCTTGCGTTACATAATAAATAGTAGCGGAACTGTTCAACGGATGAGGTGCGATTACACAAAAGACTGACTGGATTTAACAGTTGTTTTCATTCCAACCAACCCCGTTACTTTCTTCAAGAGGAGATGGATAGTTGTTTATTATGATGATAGTGGCATTATTTTATTTATTTCCCCATGGTTTAGATCGTGATGAAGATCGGGTTTATTTTTTTTTACTTGAAAACTGCAGTTTTTTGTTTTATGAGGTGTACGTATGTTTTTATTCGAGTTACATTTCACGTGATAAATGCTTTTTTTTTATTCCTGAATCTCACTAAAAAATTCCCCTACATTTTCCTTTGTTTTACGTCCTTATGGAGTGACTATAATAATGCTAAGTATTCGTTTCCTTTAAACCATAAAAACGAGAAAAAACAGGGAATAAAACGTAAAATCCATGATGTCTTCATTCTATGGGGTATGTTTTTACAAGCACAAGATGATTTCATTACCACGGCATTGACAGACTGTATTACAACCTTTATTGTATAATCAATCGGTACATACACCCTGTATAGAAGGGACTAGTGGACTTGTCATTAAATAACTTTCATTCAATTAGTGTGAAACATCTACATAATACCAATTATATTGTACCCGTGTAGGGTTTCTTGCCAAAGAAACAAGAAACCAGCAAAAAAGTGAGAGACAGAGAGCATTGAACGGAACGAGAAACCCCGTTCATTATTTTTTCATTATTCAGTTTTATTAAATAACGTATCCATTTAGCTAGACGCATAAATCCTTCATTCAGCTTTACATTGTACGTGGTAGAACTGTGAATCCCATTTAATTTAAACGTTTGGCATGCCTCTATTATGCCAACGCCAAAAAGCCACAGTCAATGCATGATCTCGACAAATGCAATTGATTTTATGCTCCTCGCACCTTAATTCTAAGCCGATGGATATTTTGGACACCTGACAATTAGGCGAAATTCTAAATAAAATGTCTCTTGAAAAATGATTTTTTAGAAGGAGTTTATGCCGATTCAAACAACACCGGAAAGTCATTTCATCCCTGCCGAGTTTGTGGGGACAAAGCTTCTGGATATCATTATGGGGTTACTTCATGTGAAGGGTGCAAAGGCTTCTTCCGAAGGAGTATTCAGAAGCAAATTGAATACAGGTATTTTTATTTTAAAATTATCACCTGTTAAAGGTAATGCCAATTGCCGTTATTTCCATCGAATCGATCGTGAGTCGTGATTGAATTAAATGACGTCCCTGTTAAATATAGGTGTTTACGAGATGGGAAATGCTTAGTTATCCGACTTAATAGAAACCGTTGCCAATACTGTCGATTCAAGAAGTGCCTAGCAGTTGGAATGTCCCGTGATTGTAAGAACCGGAACTAATAATATAATGGTTGTATTGTATCCAAGATCAGTTTAAAATGAAGTTGTTTTCTTTTTCACGAATTCTCTGTCCAAATATTGCAGCCGTAAGATATGGCCGTGTTCCGAAACGGTCTCGAGAAGTGATCACTTCAGCCGAAGCAGACCAATCGTCTTATGACGGAACGTCGGCATCTCCAGGGTCTAATAGTTCTTCTGAAGGATCGGCCACTTGTGGAAGTACAACAACGACAAGTCCAACTTCCAACACCATATCGGAACAAACAAGCAGCAATGTCTCTTCAACATTAGCAACTACTCTAAGTCCATTGTCAAGTGTTGTCACCCAAACACATCTACAACATTGTATTTATACGTACGATAAAGTTAGAGATGTCACACCCAGGAAACTTACTCTGGTACGTTAAAATGAACTTACGGAATGATGTGTTTGCTTCATCGGGGGCAATGCGATAAAATATATTGCCTGGATTATAAATCGTCCTTTTTATTAATATATAGGATCTACAAGAACAAAGTCAGACGATTCGAGTATCCCTGTTCTCCGTGTTATCGAGAGAGATGCTTACCTCAATCCAGAGTGTCGTAGAATTTGCTAAGAGAATCCCTGGATTCAGCTCCCTACCTCAAGATGATCAACTTATCTTGATTAAAACGGGGTTCTTCGAAATCTGGGCTGTTTACATTGCCCCAATGACAACTAAGGATACACTCACCTTATCGGATGGCCTGACACTCAATCGAAAACATCTTGACATCGTGTATGATGTAAGGAACTTACTTAACCTTCTTCTTGATATATGCAAATAAATACAGTTTCCTGACCTTCGGGATAGAGGTTAACTTAAGGAATCGTCAGATTTCCGAAGGTCCTTTGAAACCTTTGCTGGTGTTCTAATTTGTAATTCTTTTTAAATTCTAGTCCGACTTTTCGTCTTCCTTATTCTCCTTGTGGCTGACAGTATCGAAATGGACAGATTCGGAGCTGGCATTATTATCTGGAGCCTGTTTACTTTCACCGCAGCGTCAATCATTGACACATCATTCCATAGTAGTGCTGACACATTCGCAGAATCAACTTGTCGATTCTCTAAATAAGACGGGGATTCCATCCGTCTTGAATGACTTGAGACGGATTGGGAGTGCCCATGGGGAAATTCTTGACTGGTATCGTCAGCATTGGAACCAGCTCGTGTGCCTACCGCCTTTGTTTGCCGAAATTTTTGACATTCCACGTTCAATCGAAGATGAAGATATGTACAACAATAGTTAGCAGCTAGCTCTCTAGAACTTTCACTTAAAAGATTCTTCGGAACTCTCGAAGGTACTCACTGCCCGTGTTTTATTTGAAAAAAGATAAGTAATTTATTCAAATGGAACTAATTGGAAAAGACACGACAACACATTGATATCAATGCAGCAATTACCATCAATTATCAACCTAGCCCGCGTAGAATAAGAAAAGTACCGAAGTTTGTAGTAAAAATCGAAGAAAAGTGTGAACGAATTTCTGACTGCCTGCTGGTCTTGAGCTTAAGTCATGAAGATGATTAGTTTCTTCTAATTGGAGAATGATATTATTAAAAAAGCATGTTCAAAGTTGTTTTACAGCTATGTACCTTTACCCATATATTTTATCTAATTACAGTAGCTTCCGTAACGTAGAGATTAGTCTCGTGAAACAGTGTAGGTACTCGGAACTATAACCTATCTCTGAATTATCAAAAAAAATATCTTCTAGGATAATTGCTATATTCATAGTCGTTATGAATGTGATCAGGGAAATGCAGGTGATTTTTATAGATTGGAACGAAAGTACTCATATACGATCAATCTAATCAATTATATACCAGAAGTTCAAAATATTAAAATATTTATGAGTGTATTATTTCCCTTGTAAAAAACCTGTGAAAAAAGACAATTTAACGATTCAACCTCATTGAACAGATTAGTGTATTTTGTTATTAGGGTGGAGGACCTAGCCGTTGCTTGGGTATACTTTTTTATAAATAGGGGTGAGATGTACATCTCGAATTCTGTGAATGTGGTTGCCAATAAATGATATTATTGTCTTTGTTATAACGATACCAAAATAATAAATACGTAAAACAAATAAGTACTCTCCACTTTGTTAAACTGAAATCATACTAATGGCGATTTACTGTTTCATTTCTTTTTTACGATACATAATTACAATTATTTGAAAAATGATTGTATGGCGATAATCGCAAATTTAAGTAGTTACTATGTACATGTGAACACTACTCTTCATGACGTTCAATTTAATGTGTATATTTTATTTAAATGAAATTCGGGTAGGAATACCATTAGTAAATCTGTCTGAAACATAAATTTAATACAATCTACTCCCTCTGATATGTTCTCTCAATCTGACCTTACATTTACCAGTATTTGAAGGCATATATTATTTGTCGTACGGTTTTTGAAAATCTTATCCAAAATTTGTCCTTTTGTCCGTTTCAAAAAGCTGGGCACCTGGAAGCACTTGAAAATTTACCTTACGTTTAAAGACTAGATTACTAAATGAGGTCTCAAACTCTATTACTTCTTAATTAAGATAGCTGGTGCAGTGTGGAGGTTAAAACTCCCAGTGTAGTGTAAGGATTAGATTAGGACAATTAAACCCCCTCGGCCGATTGGGGGATGAAAGCTCATGAGAAAAGTGGATAGGGCAAAAGAAGCCCCTAACTGCATGGCGGGGGTAAATTAAACCCTTACAGAAGGGGTGTGGTTGAAAAATCACAAAGAGCTCGGCTCTGGGCAGAAAAACCTAAAGATGTAGTTTTTTCGGGGCCCCAAAAAAAGCTACGGCGTTCATAAATGTTTGAATCGTAGCATTCATTTGTCCACACGGCAGGCTGGGCGCCGAAAATTTCTGAAGCAATATGGTGAGGGCTAAAGTAACCCCAGTGCAGTTGCAGGGTTGTGTAAAAAAGAAACCCCATAGGGACTGAGGTGGAAATACTAACCTATAATCTTTTGTTAGGGGTGCCTGAACATTGACTGTGTTCGGAAATGTGCTGTGCCAAATTTTGGATGTGTTACCGTCCAGCGGGACAAAATATCGCAAAGTGGAATTTTCTGCCTGAATGTCTGAAATCAGATTTCTTCGATACGTTTAGTTTAGTGGAATCGGCCCGAATTCGAAACAAAATTAACGAAAGTCCGTAACATTAACTTTGGAAAATTCAAAGTACCTTCAAGTACTGTACCCTTGAGTGCCCAGCTTTCGAAAGGGACAACATGTATTTTATGCAAATACACGGGACCTAAAAAACCTATGTTTTCACTGGAACCGCTTTGAAGGTTTGAATCGACGTGTCTTTTCAAAATCGCAGTGTTTTTAAATCACTGAAAACGTGGTATAACGATGCGGAACCCATTGGCGTGGGTCTGGATCTCTGGATGGACAATTAATGTAGATTCCGGTCTTGAAAGTCCTGTGATAAGATCAGTTGCTTATTATTATTATATTATTAGAGGAGTTGACATAAGAATTGGTTATTGACAAACCGATTCATGGCTTAAACTCTTTCCACTAAGCATACATTCAGTCGTTTTTCCAGTATTTTATTTCAAATAGATCTTAAGTTCCGTTTTCTTATCGAACTTCACCTCGTAATAATGACTGTTATCTAATTTAATCTTCAAGTTTTTTCGGGAACTGTTTGTTTTAAACTTTCGTTTGAGTATTGGATTGCTGTATTTTTTATATTGATAATTCACCTCTGCCCTTTTCGTAGAACTTGTCTCACTCCTTCCAGGTGTAATTTTAGTGTCGTTTTCCCGTGAATAAACCGACATTTTTCCAGGAAGGATAGAGTGACTTTTCTTTCCGCTTTCACTGTTAGATTTGAGAAGGCGTTTAGGACGTTCGCAGTTTTTGTTTGGATTTTGATGGATTTTAGAATGAGTCCTTAAGTTACCAGATCGACTGAACTGCTTTCTAGAGACGGAGCATTCGAACGGCTTCTCATTTTCAATCGTGTGGAATCTCAAAAGTTGCTTGAAGTCTTGACAAAAAGCCTGATCGCTTTGTGTATGGGTATCCCTTAGTTCCCATAACGTTTGCGTCCCAGTAATCTTGCAATTATGGAGTTTTGGCTTTCTGCTCGATTGGTTTTGTTTAGCAGGTTTTGTTCGTCCATTTCCTATTTAAAATAGTTAAAGAGAAATAAATGTTTTGCGGCTGCGTCCAAGATATCTTATCTGGTGGTGTTTCCGATTCCGTTGAAACAAATAAAAAATATTAATAAACACCGAAGTCGGCTGGTATTACAATTTTGTCATCATTTCATATGTATCCATCCAATCGCATATCATAATTTCATACTACAATCCTCCCTCCCAAATATAGTCGGAAGGTTTGGAATGAATAAATCGGTGCCTTGACTGAATTACAAATGCCATCTTCAATAAAAACTATTTCTTTCAGTTTGATCTTAAGAAAGGTTTGATGTAGAACGAAATGCAACATTACGACAACTACATTATTACCTGAGAACATTAACGTTTTTACTGTAAAAATTTAAAATCTACAACTTCACACTAAATTGCATAGGATTTTTTCTGTTTTCATTTAAAAAACCTTTGGCTTTGGGATGTTTAAATGCAAGTTTCCTGACTTCGTATTGACAAATCATTTGTAGGGTTTAAAAAATACATGCCCATGGGGAACGGTTCCACGCTTTCGACGTTTCTTTTATTTCCACAGCACAAAATTTCTTCATTGAACTTTGATATCATTAAATCATATATTATTTGTGGAAGAGTTTTCATTCCGACATGACAGCAATGCCAATGACAAGATATAAAAAGTCAGTCCCCTGAAAACTGGCTAGAAATCCAGTTATAGTTTTAAATATAGTTTGAAGCCAGATTGCGGTAGTATTAAAAATTTGTATCCCTTTTCAAAGGTTATTTCCGCTTATAGATTTAAAAATTTCAAAAATTTCAAAAACCTCTCATCGAATGGTTAGGGGAAAATCTGCAAATACCAACTCATTGATACACACTGAGTTATTTTAAGGCTAAATTGTGTCCTTCTGGGGGAACCCAGTTTTTACGCATGGATTAGAAATCTGTTATCGGTTAGAACCGTATCGTAATCAAATAACCCGAACTATTCTAAAATATATAATTACCTTGAGCTTGAACTCGAACTCCAAGATTCACGACTGCATGTTTTAGTACAAATCTAGCGTTGGATTTCCGATCGTTTACCGCTCCTAAAATTAAACGTTTGAAAGCATTGGAAATTTAATTGCGATTATATTGACTCCGTTTGGTAACCTATTAGTGGTGGTTACTTAAAAAGTTGTACATTTAAGACGAAACTTTTAATTTTGCTTCGCTAAGATTGCATAAGCATTAATATAAATACAGACTCACCCTGATCTTCCTCTACTTTTCCGGGCCAAAGCCAAAGTACATTGTTAAGTAGATCATTTTTGATGGTTGGACGCATATAGCCTGATCCAGTTGATCGATTCCGTAATTGCAAATTCCAGGATTGGTGTTGCAGATTTTTATAGAGAATTTATTTTTATGCTTAATACACCAATATTTAACAGCCTGTGTTTCACAACGAGATTGAAAATCGAATTGGCTTCGAACTTCGAGTATTAATCCGTTTTCTCCAATAGATTATAATTATATTCATAATGATGGCAATGATAGATAGGCCGATTTCTGTCGATAGCATGCATAATCTTTAAACCTGGCTCTAAATCTGATGCACATTCCGATAATTCTTCCAAGATTATTAGATTATCTACTGGAAATGTAAATTAAATTGGTAGAATTGTCGCGACTTTGTGAAATATGAGATTTAATACTGTTGGACTAAAATATTATAATATTTATTGATTCATTTCGAACAAGAAATCTGCACAATGCACAGGTATGGCAATCCCACTACATAATCATGTCAGATAGAAAATTCTTGATGTCACAATATGGAATGAATATGAGTTGTTTTAGGTTTTGGTATTTCATGTGTTATTCATAAACGCTTGTTAAAATCCAATTTAATTACAAAATAAAGTTAATAATAATAATATATCTATGCATACATACATGCATTAAATGTGAGATTTTATAGTTTTAATGATCTTTCCGGGATTAAAAATGCGTTGAATGCGACTAAAAATCTTTATGTATACGTTAAATCAACATTTCTGTTTAAAATTACGTTTATATTGAATTGGGGCATTCAGCTATCTTCATATCACAAGCTGAAATAGGAACTATTTGAGGGGGACACTACTTGGGTTGAGATCGTACTTTGATTGTGATTAACGCACGAACAATTTATCAGGGTACGTTTTTGATTGTTCATTTAATACAATGTTTTCTGTATCTTCAACTTCATCTGACTTCTAGGTTCATCTCGAAACTCAAGTGCCCATACATGGGGGTCGATCCGGGTTGATTCCGACTCAATTTTCACGGCGATTCCCAATGATTATAGATCATTATAATTTGCCACCACACTTATTGACCCAGTTTTACCCAGTTTTATAGGTTTGTCTCAAAAACAATGATTTTTGAGTTTCGCATATATCTGAAACTGCTTAAAATCTCAAAATAAAACTCCAGAAGTTAACTATTTCCAAATCCGGAAACTATTTATAGTAATATTTTGTTAAATCAATTTAAAAATATATTAATGTAATGAAATTTAATAATAAAGTGTTATTGGCCACACCGCCATTTTAAGTTCGAGGTAGTACCATTTTTGTGTTAAACAATATTGTACTAATTAATTGAATAAAGTTTAGCATAATATAGAGTATAATACTGTTAATACTGGGGGCAACAATATGGCTTACAATAATTTTTATAAGCTTCATAATAATGCACTGAAACATGCATTTCGATTTTGGGTTGAAGAAATATACAGCACAGTAATTTTTTTCCATTTTAACGCTTCGAACGTTTGCCAAAACTTTACACTAGATGCAATTAAGTTTACAACTTTTAAATCAAATTCACACAGAAACTGAGACAATATTTGACAACAAAAGATAATCTTTATTTCATTACTTTTCAGGGATCTTCAATACCATTCCTTCTATAATTTATGTAAGATTTTTCAAATGGTCTACTTGAGTAGCTGGGCTTTCTAAGTTGGCTTTTTATGAAGGGAATCAGCATTTGCTACTTCCATAATTTTCTTAGAACAGGAAGTCCTTGATTTCATCGTACAATACAAGTACAAGGGCACCACCAGTACCACGGAGAACGTTGGAGAAAGCGCCCTTGAAGAACCCACCAGTTCCTTCGGACTTGTAGATCTTACCCCAACAATCCATTGTATTCTTGTACAACATTTCAGAACGTCCAGACTGCATCATCATACGCCCTAGAGAACAAAACATGTTCATTAAAATCAAATATAATTTCCTTATGTAATCAAATTTAGTATCTTCAAGTCATCCCACTCACTTCGAACGGTATCTGTAAAATAGAAAAATGTCAATAATTAAAAAATGTCCAGTTTACAAATTCAATGCAGTATATGTCATTTCTGTCATTTTAAAACTACTTACCAAATGGATACGACATGATTCCAGCAACAGTCGTGACAGTCTGAGCAATAGCCCACGAGATGAGGAAAGGAGTGTTCTTGGGGTCTGGGAGCATGCCCTTAGCAGTGTCGAAGAATCCGAAGTACGCAGCCCTAAACGTTAAATAAAAATGAAATGAAAACCGTATTCCGAGTTACGTTTTTCGGGTCAATAAAAGAATGTGATTTAGTCATCTTTACCTGTAGATAATAATACCCTGAACGGATACTCCGAAACCTCTGTACAGACCAACTAATCCATCGGACTTGAAGATCTTTGACAGACAGTTTCCGAGCCCACTGAACTCTCGTTCTGCTCCAGCTTTACCAACATCGGCGGCCAAACGCGTACGGGCGAAATCCAAGGGGTAGACAAAGCAAAGAGAAGTTGCACCAGCAGCACCTCCGGAGGCCAAGTTACCGAGGAAATACCTGAAGAACTGTTCGTTCTTATTAACATTACCCAAGAAAATCTGCTTGTACCTGGAAAAAGAGTAATTCGCAAGATTAGCGATAACATTCATATATATTTTTGAGTGGTTAACTGAATAAACTCAAAAGAATAGCCTACTTGTCCTTGAAGGCGAAGTTCAACGCCTGTGTTGGGAAATATCGGATGACATTAGCCAAGTTACCACGCCAGAAAGCAAGGAATCCTTGCTCTTTGGGAATTCGGACAAAGCAATCGACAATACCTGGAAAACATAATTTAAAAAACTCATAAAATTATCGAATTCATAGGCATCCTTAACGAAATGTGGGGCGCGGGTGTATAGATGTGGTAATTCACGAAGAACAGAAAAATAAAAAAATATCTTGTGCCAGAGAAAAAGATCATTTATTTTAGTAGGCACGAGTCGACCAAAGATATTAATAGAATTACTTTTAGTCCTGTGCCAATACTTAAGAATGGAATATATTTATACTCTAATTTTAATGCCGCACAGCCAACGCGGATATATAGGTCAGAAAGGCTTCTTGTATTAAACAAAGGTTCATGAACTATAATATGCACTTTAGACTTACCCTTGTAACGGTTTTCTACTGCAATTTGCTTGGAGACGTGTTGGACCTGGAGGAGCAACTTGACTCGCTCAATTGGAGCAACAGCGGTCTTTGAGATGGCTGCGGAAATACCTCCGGCGATAAAGTCCTTCATAAAGGACATAGGATCAGTGAGTCCCATTTTGAGTTTTTACTGAAAAATAATCAAATACATCAAATAAATACAAATACTAGTCATCATTTCCTCCGATTTACAGATAGGAATTAGGTTCATGATCATTGTTCCGTTAAACTGAATTATAAATAGGATATTAAAGATGCAAGGGTGCGTAAGTCGTAAATCCGTACAAGCTGAAATGGATGCAGATTTAAAGACTATCACATATAATAGCTCATGATATTCATATATGCTTATTAAAAACTAAACTAGGCCACGACATTGCCTCACACATAACCTCGCCTTGTTTTACAAGGAATGTATGCAACTCTTTCAAGTGTTTTATCGTCTACACACGAAATACACGGTTTCGATATGACATAATATTATATTTTATGATAAACGGGAGGCTTGAATAGAAGTTACCTTCAGCCTTAAGTGGATTATGCAAGAATACTTGATAAGCTAAAGTGTGAATTATTCCGGTACACGTCTTCCCCGTACCATATCATCCAGACCTTATTAATTACCATTGTGTAGTTTCAAAACATTTTTGGCGAGCACTAGTCAATTTTTTCTAAGCGTGCCAAGAGGAGTATGCAAGTGTTTTATGGTTATGGAAAAGTCCACTACTCTCCGCTTTTTGCAGTTAGAAGGCACATTTGCATGCGTCTCCTCTGCTGAAAAGATTTGATATTCAATGCCAACCAAGAGCCATAATAATCTTTTCTATGTAGGTAGATCATGTGTCACATGTACTAACTGGCTGGCAATGGCAAATAGGGATAGGATGATAGGTATATAGTTTGCCCCATGTATCAGATATGCAGATAAAACTGGAGCTCAATGGATATGGAACGACCTCGAGGCAAAAGAACATCTTTGCCTGCCACCTCTGCCTACCATCCCATGCTATGCAATAGTAATTGGTAGCAGAGGCAGTACAAGTACAGATGAGTTCATTTTAAAATGGGAAATGGTTCATATAAATCTTTTGGAAAAGTTTTATTGCTTCAGTACCTAACACGTGGGATAAATCCACTAAAATTCCTCTCCGAAAAATTAAGGCTCTAGATTTTAACCGCCGGCCCAGTTTAACTACCTTAAAAGCCCCTGTTCCTATGCATAAATTATGCATGCCGAGATGTATTGAATGCCTACTCTTAAATTAGGATTTTAGAATGCCGGTGGCCCATCCCACACATTAACCAAAGCCTATTAGTAGTTACCAACCAAGTTACCTTCCCTATCCCGTTAAGGTACAACAGCTTTTCGAATTTTAAAACGCTCCTCAACTTTTCCTGGAACAAAATGAGTCTCTTCCCCAAAATGACGTAGAGGAACTGGAAGTAAGTATGAAATCGGACTGACCTAGTTCAGAACTCGATATGGGACCGAAAAATTGCAACCCAATCTGCAAAAACAGGGTGAATGGAAAGATAGAGGCGCTAGTTGTGCCGGGGACAGGAACGATGTATAATGTGGAGGAAAGGCTAAGAAATTAGGTAATACCCCCGATAGGAATGAAAGAGTACGAAGAGGCTAAGTTACCGCACCCAAACCTTAAAACCCATGCTGAACTCGTATGCAAAAGTGCCGGACCGGCGATTTTGGCTTAAAATTTGGGGGAAAAGTGGTGAAAGGTGTCGGAAACTTTACTTACGGTTAGGAAATATCACAAAGATGCCACCGAATGTAGATGGAGGAGAAAGTAGATGTTAAAACGGCTGGTAAATCGGAACAAATTTTCAAGAGAGTCACCCCCGTAAAAGATGTTAACTGGATGAAAGAGTGTAGCCGAAAGGATCGAAGGAAATGGCTTCCCTGCTCACTAGTAGTCGGAGAGTGGAAAAAAGATATGTCTGGGTCTTTGACGTGGATCCCTGTTGCCACGCAGGGGTTATCGTAAACCTTCTCAGCCATTCTTACGTAGTTACGTATAGACCATGCCAACTGAAACTTGGCACACCTGGGACCAGTTCTACGCAATCTGCAAGAGTCAGCCAAACCCCGATCCTCGACGACGGGGTCCACCGAGTTGGAAACCTTTAGTTCCAGCAGTAGGTACAACTGATACAAGTCCGGTATCCAACCCTTTCCAACGGTGCTAGTCGTGTTACAATATCTTATACGGCCCTTACTAGAGACCTTTTTCCAGTGATAGATGAGGGTGAGCAGGAAAAGAGCCTTTTACATGAATGGGCTTAATCGGAGGATTAGAGGATTAAGTGTGGGTTTAATAGTTTATTTCGTATAAGCATTCTACTACTGCATCGGCATAGATGATAGGTGTTCAATTCCGATTCATTACATGCTCCGAGGGGGTTGAAACTACAATAAAAACGAGGAACTTTCAGTTGGGGGGATAACTCCCGAAAGCGGGTAAAACTCTTGGATTTTTCGGAGTTTTAGTTAAAATATAGCGTTGGGGATGAATTTCTGGCACATGTGATACATCACTTTATTCCTTAAAACTTTACAAAGAAAAAAATCCAAAACAAAAATCATACTATGACATTTTCTCATTTAAAATGAACAGTTAAATAGTCCTATTTTTATTTAGTGAATGAATTTGGAGAGGAATCAATTCCTGGAAACCAAAGGGTAGAAAAATTTTCAGAGAGGGTGGAGGGTTCAATTAATTTTTTTTAGAGTAGTTACGTCTTCAGCGTCTTTAGATTTTGTTAATTATTTATGCTCGATTACTTTCTCCCAGTTCGGCTCAATAGGATTAGAGCTACTCCTGCAAGATCACTGAAACGGAAAACACCAGCCATGTATTATAGGTAGAATCTATCAACTGAAATGGGTCCATTGTAGATTGGACTCCTCTTCTTTCCCAGTTTTTAATACTGGGGTTCAGAGTACAACTTTACACTATATATGTACGGTGAAGAGTACCACTGCACTTCTATGGAATGGGGATATTACATAACATTAAAGTTTCAGAATTTCGGCCTCATTTTCTGAGAAACCATTCTGAGCCTAGTGAAGTACCGGCTTTTAAAGGGAAATATCATTCTATCTACAAATTTCTGGTAGCTAACGGTTAACTTCACGTCTATAATATATTATATTACTTTAATTAATGAGAATGCTATTTATTTAAAAACATGTCTAAAGCAGCATTAAGCAACCGCAATCAAATCTCCAGTTTTACATAGGAATTGAACATAAAGATTTGGCCTTCAATATTGAAAGCCGGTTCCATCCATATAGGTATATAATTATGCCGGTATAATGCTATGCAAGTCATTCAACTATGAACTAAAAAAAATTTGAAATGCATATTTGCTGAAAAATTCCAGCATTTTCTTTGCTGATGGCTAGACAACTCCAAACAACGTGTAAAACCCTTCCTTTCGGCCGAACCGAGTATTTGATCAAAAAATTTGATCGATTTCTTGGTTTATCAATACATACTATGAGCTCACGTGTGTAAAATGAGACATGGACAGACATACATCAGTTCAGTTACTGTTACTAGTTCCAGCAAATCCAAAGTGAGCGTCCATTGATGTCGAGTGGAATGGGTTTTAGGGGGTACAAATAAAGTAGTTAAAATATCCCTGAACATATCTCGATGAAATTAAATTTATAGGGTGGACAATGTTACGATTTCTGCAGGTTCAAAACATTTTTAATCTTTTAGACAGGGGATATGTTTTGCCCGTTGCTTGGCTACTTACTAAACTGTAAATTGTTCTGATGTCTGATTTATGTGGGATATGTTTCATTTCCATCCATGGGAATTGGGAATGTATTGAAGATAATACAGAATTTGGCAAAAAGAATTGTACCTCCTTTTATAACTTATGAATAGCTCAACGTGACTCTTATTTTGTGCTATGCTAAAAGATAAGTACGGTTCTACTGCTGAAAAGTGTTGAGTCTTTTAATATGAATGAAATGATATTATAAAGAAGAAGATATAGCCATACACTTGCAATTTGCAATGCATTATAATATTTCTGACTTGGAGGATCTTGGCGACGGCGATGAGTACACGACAGGAAGCGGGTCTAACATTCTTCAAATCATATTGTATGGCATGAGCATCATTCATAATGAGTTTTTATGCAGATAATGTCCAGACAGACGGTTAACTTGAAACTGTCTGTGTGATTAAATTTTACGGATTGATGAATAATTTTAACAGCTATTCTAGAGATTAGACCAAATTCGTCAGGTCAGTTCAGGACCTTTATAAACACTGGTCCTTTTAGGATTTTAAAACTGTCTTAAAATTGAGGGTTTTCACATTGTCAAATTATTTGGTTCGTATGCATTTAAAGATTTTAAACGTCAGTTAATAAACTATATAGTGACTTAAAACAATTCATACTTGTAATTTGAATTTTAAAGGTTGACTCGCGTCCTCAACAAATTATTGTGGGTCTTAGAGATTCTGCAAATTCAATTAAAGACTTTCAATTTAGCATTAAATATTAGTTTTATAAAAAAATTAAAGCTTGAAATATAGGCAAAAAGTCACAACGACGTTTTTATGTATGTTTTACAAACTTGCGAGTTGAATAAAGGTGTTGGAAACAAAACAATGGGATGAATTTGAATGCCCTTGATGTAAATTCACTGATGTGTATCGTCTCTAAATTTAATTGTTGCTAGATAGCCCTTTCATGTTTTGTTTACTTTATTTACTGAAATAAGTCCCATTGGGGAGTTATTTTTCAAGAGCTTGAAATGTGGGGAGCTATTAGTTTTTTCAATTTTTTCAGTGAGAAATTATTTTATTTTTATGATCTCCAGTTCCCAAAATATATATCCTGGTTTGCATTTCTTATCTTAACTTTTCCAAAATTATTTTAAGTAACGCACAAGAAGTTCTGTTTTAATACAGTTTGTCTATTAATGCTTTGCAAATAAATTTTCTTTGAAGTTTCCTAAGATTCCAATAGTTACTTTTACTTCTAAATGTTAAAGGGGTGCTTAAGTATTTAATTCAAACTCTATGAAAAGGAGTTTTTAGTGAATTTATTCCGATTTGTGACGTACTTCAAGCAGTCTTTAGTCAAAGATTGAAGTCTTAAATTTGAAATACACATCCTCATAATCATGACCAACTATGAAATAAAACGCAGAGGTTTTAATTGATCGTTTCAATTTTTCATACTTAATTTTTCATAACTCAAACAACTCTGAAAGCATAAACGTTAATGCGGTATTATTGAACGTAATCTTAGTCAACGAAATGCGGTACGAACACTACTCCTCGAGTTCTCAAAAAGCGGTTAGTTGAGCCCCTAAACAGAGAAAGCTGAAACTATAGTAAATAAATTTAGAATGTACGAAGTTAAGCCAAAAGATGGGTTGAATAAAGCTTGGTCGAATTTGCTCCAACTTATTTTATGACCTTCGTGTTCCGGCTTAACTCCAGTGGATCGTGCCGATACTGAGAACAAGCCTTGCTTTTATACTCTACAACTTCCATGAAATTGATTTAACGAAATAAAGAGCTTTAAGAGCCGCTGAGCAAAAAATGTCACAATGTTCAAAGGCATACACATTCATATACTCTTCTACACACTCCACATATCATATCACAAACAATCCCAACACGGCAAAAATCTTAACTGAAATCGATTCATCATTCATAAATAATTCACACACGGAAAGGTCAGATATTACGAGTGTATGATTTGATGTGAGAAAAAAATTCTGCAGTAAAAAATTGTCAAGCCCGATACTACTATTACCAAGAGGGTAAAAAATAAAACGGTAAAAACAGATTCAAAATTGAAGGTTTGAGGTAGGTTTTTTTACAGGCAAACATTCACGAGTTGTGGTTTCCTGGCAATATGCCCGGATTTATCGAAAAAGCATAAATATTTATGTATTGGAATTTTTATCGGGGAAAATGAGGCAAGAATCTTCAGACATTCCACCAAACATCCTAAATCCCGATATCCCTAATCCTGAAACCCATTTATTTCCTAAGGTTCTCCACTCTCGGTTCCCTCTAAATCCTACCTTATTCCTTACGGGACTTTCGACTGGCTTGTAGAATTGAACCCCAATTTACGAAATGAACAACTCCTCGGAACAAGTGACTTGGAAGCAATGGAAAGAGTGCCCTCATGAGGAAGAATTATATGCATGCACAGTGCACAAAATTTATTGGAATTTCTTTTTACAGAAAGTCCTCACAATTTATGGCTTTAATAGGAAAAACAGTCTCAACCATCGAAGGAGAGGCAGACAGATTCTTTCCTTCACATAACAATTATTCAACACAACCTATTTCCGATACTCTTACATGATACCTCGTCTACGTCCTCAACCTTTTGCTTTCAATAATCCGATCCCTTTATTTGAGACCTTCCCCCTAGAAGACATTACCAAAAAAAATTCAAGAGTTCATAGGCTTAATCTCCAGTTTTTTTATTAGATTCCTCCCGGAATCTTAAATTTCATGAGTTATATTTTATGTGTACATGCAAATTGATTTCATTCTCATAAGCGCAACTTATAAAGCCGCATCAGGGGAATATCGATTAAAAGTTAATGTACTATAGGCAGTATTAAGAATGTAAAAGCACATCAATAAATACTGTAGGTTCATCAATCCTGGAATGTGTCGTCTTGGGGAGTCAGGACAATAACGGAGGAGAGAGGGAAGGGAAAGGGATGAAGACTTTAAAAATAAAAACCTGATGTGTCACATAATTCAAGATTTAATTCAATTATAAACGTACGATCATCCCATAGCGTAAGCTCGAATACCATTTGCTACCCAAGACGAAAAGTCAGGACTGCTTAATTGCTTGCAATTAAAATAAAATGTAATCTGAACTTTTTATTTAATAGTTGTAGTAATAACTATTCAGCAGATTCTGTACAGTTACATGGGGTTGATGATGCGGTTGGGACTAGGCATTACCACCAACCAGGAACGAAGTAGAAGAGTGGAGTTTAGCAAATCCTTGGAGGTAAAGATTTCTGCTCGAAATAATATCGGTAGTAATAAATTGGTGGATGATGCAGGGTTATCGTCGATGGTCCATGGGGAATTATTGCAGGGGATGAGGAAACGTATATAAGAGTTCGTGTCTTGCAGTTTAGGAGTGTTACCGTATATACGAGTCAGACGACATGTGCTCAGGACGAAAGCTCACAGAGACTTGGAGAGGAGAAGATCCTTACCTTACCTTCATTTGCCCCCAAACTACCATTAATTATCCCTGAGTGACTTATTCATAGCTAGCAGATGCCTTTATGTTTATGTAACTATCGTTCAAAATATTCTAGACAGTCTGTAGACACTTTTAATACCGCTAAAAGCCAGTATAGAGTGGAAACTCAACTATACGGACTGCCATTTGTTCTGTTTCCATAATTATTTTAGGAGAAACCCTAGTCGTCTTACAAACTTGCCCGAAAAAATCTTATTTTACAATTTCTACACCAACGCAAAGCCCCAACTCCTCGTCTGGAACATTTCGAGTCTCGATCTCTTGAGATTGAGAAAAGCCTAGTCTCGGATCATTTGTACTTCAGTGTCTTCTAACAAGTTAACAAGTGCAGATATGAAATAATAGTACGTATTCGTCACGGGCTCTCTGTAACTCTCCTCCACATTCCCAGATCTGATCAAAGACAAATTGCACACGCACATACATACCACCACCAATTCATACTTATCCTATTAAGGGAGACATCATCATCCTCTACATGATCTGGTTTTGACGTTCAGGACAGAAACCGGAGAGGATTCCATAATTTGATAGCCCGAATTACACGATGGGAAAGAGACCATTCAGAAAAAGAACCTCGAAACCTTCTCGCCTTTTTTACGACCATGAACTTTTAAAATGTAAACTGATAAACATGGTAAATTTAAATACTAAACGAGCTTTCAGATCCCAGCCTCCAGATGTATGGATGCAGATAAAGCAAAATCTCTGGCCAAAGTACTCTCTTTTATTTGAACAGGCAGAAAATAGTCTAGAATAGGCCGACGACGTGCATACATTATAATTACGATTATGTGCAAATAAAAGGATATTGTATGAGGTAAAATGAGCCAATACAAACCTACATTCCTCCTCCCATCCATACATCACCCTTTCAAAATGTATCAACCACAATCCTGAGTCAAAAATCCATCATCTCAGCCCAACACAGACTATAACCTTCCCTACCTATCCTGATTACAAAAGAGTAGAGGAATTAGAGGTCCAACCTGATGGGACCCTATTTCCACCATGAATAAAGGAAAAGTAAGTGAAACCGGAAGCAAGAAAATAATGCGGAAGTTGTGGATGAATGAAGGCACGAGCCAACGCTGAAAAAAAGTCACCTGCCTCCTCTTGTGACTGAACAGTAGCTGAATAATAATCGGAGGAAGGATAAATAAAACCATTAAAAAGATGGGAGGAAAAGGCAAGACCGACTAACTTTTATCTTGGGATTGCATTGCAGGTGATCATCAGAAAATAATATGTCAGTCACTTAGTTCCGATCCAGATCCAGAACTCTAACCCATTTACAAACATATTTCCCATATGCCATCCCATCATTAGAATTACGACGATCAGAAAGTTCATAGAATTGGACCACCGAACCAAGTCCACCACCATACCACCCTCGCACACGGCACTCCAGATACCTTTCCTTTACATATTTTGATGATGATATTATTCTACATGGAGAGGGTAGCTTTTTACTCCAATTTATTGTATCGTAGATACATTATGCGAGTGAGTTGATGTCTTTGTGTCTGTCTGTCTGTCCGTCCGTGAGCACAATTACGGAAAACGGCACAATATTTTGAAAATTTGTATTCGGGAGGTTAAGTTCGTTTGGGAGTTAAGTAGATCAAAGATCAAGGGGGTAAGGTCAAAAGTTAGAATTTTTTTCTAATAGTAACACCCAAATTGTGATACATAGACAGAAAATTATTGTCAAGGTCGATTCAACGGTGCATTATAATTGGAATTGGGGTCATCCCCGGACCAGGATGAGGGGACACAGAGGTAAAATTAGAAACATATATTTAAAGGATCATTCTAAGGGTATGCATGGTTGGCGTGACTTGAGATTTTTTTATAGTTTATGTGTTCAAACGTTTTAAAACACTTTCAAGGCATCAACATTTACAAAAGCAACATATCTACGATACATGATTACATTTGCATTCGTTGGACGGTTTATTGTAATTCAAATCCAACCAACAAACCCTCCGGTTCTTTCTGTCTCAACGATTTTTTTTGTACCTTAGTCCTCCATATAGGCAGTAATTTTAATAAAGGAGAGATAAGTCCTATTGGAATAAATGAATTGGATAGAGGGATAAAGAGGGCTAGTTTATTGGATATGACGGGCCTTGGATCGGATGGAGAGATGCATGCAAGGAAGGGCAGGTTTGTTGTCTTCCTCCGAAAAGTATCGGAAGTAGGAAAGCGGCTATTGGAGAGAGAGAGTGGGAAAACACCTTGCCGGTATGTCACGGAAATCGGCCCTGTTCCTTCCGCATCTATTCATCCAATTTAACCACCTCCTGTCCAATACCCCTTTCCATTTCCCTACCGACTAATTCTCCAACGTCTTTCCCTCTCCAATTAATTGACCAAATTCACAACTTCTTCACAATTATTTACTCCAAGTTGTTTTGTCATCGGAGCTGAATGCTGAAGCCGGTTGTGGAGTAAGATTCTAGATGCTACCTGACCGACTAGAATCGGTGGCTTGCGATGTAAATGCTGCTAAATTATTGATCGGATCTTGTCGTTGACTCGTGCTGTTGTTGTCCGTTCGATGCTACTAACTTGCAAGTACAAGTCTCCCGTTTCCTCCTTCACTTCCTTCTTCCCTGTCTCAATAAATTAGTCCGGAAAAGGTAGAGTATGGGCATGGGCTTGTGGGGGATGGACATCAGGGACAGTTTTCGAAGAGGGTAAACAGGTAATATGGATTTTACACCACGCTTCCTTCCAAAATTTCATCGTCGGGAATCGACATGTGTGCCTAAGTAAGGTTCTTTTCCATATACAACCATTAAGCATATGCAAACATGTGTTGCTTGATTGTCTTGTGTGTGTGTGTGTGCGTTTATAGGATTGTGTTCTAGATGTCTTGTTTCCTTGTGTGTTGGTTGCAGTGATGTGCATGTGTGAAGAGAGCATCTGCAACTGCAACAACCGTTGGCTTCCCGTCTTCCTACCTACTTTATTAAGCATTGGGATAATGATAATTATTATTATGTGGATGAATTTGGATGTCTGATAAGGGAATGGTGTTATTGAAATCGTTTATCAAGTTGAAGGAGAGACGGAGAGAGAGGGTTGCTAAGAGACGGAGACGCTTCCTTTTGGAGGATACGGTTCCTCTTTCCGAGCGACGCTATAAAAACAAATGGGAATTTCTTTCGGATTTCATTGGCATTTCTTTGTCGTCTTAGCATTTTAATTGGCAATTGGCACTGTTGGGAAAAAATCCGAAATCAGTGTTGAGAGATTACCACAACGTAAATCTGTCACAACAGTCAGTTCCATGCTCCAAAACAGTTTCTCATTCCATTAGACTGCAGAGAGTGCATTGCTACTAGCTACGAAGAGTAGGACTAAGACTACTTTTAAATATCTACGATACAATCCCAGATAGAGAACTCTCAGCCATAGGTTCCTGGATTTACACTTGATTTGTGTCATTGTCGTAGTTTTTCCCAATTTTTTCGATTTTCTCAGCCCAGTGTATGAGGGCAGACTATTGCACTCTCGAAGAAAAAAAATTTGACCGACAAATAAACATAGAGCTTGAGTTTTGAGAACACACAACTACTACTGCCGAGATCGATCTCCTCACTAGCTAGATCCGTCTCTTTTCATCGTGGAGTACCACAAGTCAGGGATATAAGAAGCTTGTAGTGACTAGTGACTAAATGAATCGTCTTGTAAACTGCATATAAATCCACTTGAAAAACATCAGATCAGTTCAATCTCAAACATTATGCAATCAGGACTGAGGACCGTTTACTACAACCAATTCACCCTTCCTAGCAGAGACTAAAAAGGCTGGTTCTGCAGCTTAAATTTCCATGCACATTATAATTTCATTGTTCCCCCTACCTAAATGTGTGTGGGAACCCTGGTCTCTAAAGGGTCCACAGGGTTCAAGTAGTCTCTGCCACACGGCAGAGGGAAAGGGAAGAAACTAATTAATAGAAAACCTACATCCAACCGAAGGTAAAAGTCTACTGTTTCAAAGGATTTGATGACGGTGGATATATAGTGGTGGTGGTTTGGTTGGGGACAGAAAAATGCAATCATCGACCAACAACCGCCTAAGCCATTACATTATTATTGGAGACGAGAGAAAAAAGCTTTTAATATTATTGGTAGGACGACTATACTATTGGAATATAAGTTGGAACATGTCATTGTTTGTCCGTAGTAGTTGTAATGTTGTAAAGTAGACTAACTTGGTTGGTGGTGAACTAATGGGATCAAAAGACCTGTGCTTCTGGTGGACAAGGAGCTTGGAGTTCTACTGTGCGGTTCAGGTGGGCTTTAAGCCCTATTAATACTCGGAACTGTAGTGGATTGGAAATTTGACTACGGGTAAAACGGTTGGACGAGGACGAGAAAGAGCCGGGTAGTTGTGTCGTTTGTGAGTAAAAGAGAGACCGGGTCAGGAGAGATGGGAACTAGTGACCGAACCTGAACTGAAAAAGTGGACTCAAGTATAAGTGAATGGGAGCAGAGAGAAGCGCATTGATTGGGCGCAGGTGGGCACTAAAAGAGTGCTGAGTCTACTAGAGAGGCAGAGGGGCTCCGTCACTGACACGCTCCTCTGCAGTCATTTCCGGTGACAGGAATTTGAGTCGGGCAGTTTTCGGAGAGGCGAGCCTCCGAACACATCTCTACTTTTTCTGACTCCCGGTTCATCAAAAAACACTTGCTACTCACTACTACAACTACTACAAGTTACTACGGTTTGAAAACCCGTTTTACTACGACTCCTACAACTCCCGAACCAAGAGGTGGTGGGGGACAGTCCTACTCCCAATTCATCAGCCCAGTAGTGAAAGTAGAGACGGTAGTGCGGGAGGGAAAGTTTTGGGAAATCAGGCTCATCGACTCTAGAAATTAGTGGAGGATAGGAAGAGGAGTGAGTAAGGTAAAGGATCATGGTTGGATTTCTTGATTTCTTGGTGGTCAATAGTAAAGATGCAGGAGGGGTGTAGGACTAGAGGCAGAAGGCGAAGGAGAGTAGAGATTAAAAGCATTGCAGTCGTTCTTGTAGATCCTCTGGTTGAGGATGTTCCTCCTTTCCTCCACCTCTGATCCAATGGTTCATGTGAAAGTGCTGATCCAGCTTTCATTCACACAATCCTTCGTCTTGAAACAAGAGCCGTGATGATGAGAGTCATGGTCCGGATACGATTCAGAGCAGACCAGACCCGTCGTCTCTAACCAGATTAAGAAGAAGAAGAAGTATGAGCATTTCTGCAAGTACTCGGTACTATAAGGAATTAATCAGTAGCAGGATCGGAGAATATGATGAGGAGGAAGGATTATGGTGTCCAGTGTCCACTAGTAACTCTGAACCGAGATCCAATTCCCCAGTCAGTCTCTTAATAAGAGGGCTACATAGTAGTTGAGTATTAGTTTAATTAGAAGTAGTAGTAGCCCCATAACAATGATAATGAATCAGATCATCCTCGCTACAACTACTACTACAACGTCTCTGGCACCTATCTAAAGACTTGACTTCATCGGCCGTGTTTTTTATTTCATTGCCTTATTTAAGTAATGAAAGCCTCGTAATTACTCTGAGGGGAGAGAGAGCAGAGTGGGGTCAAATGAGACGGGTGGACCTTTCCTTGCACTAAGTTCCTTGGGACACTCTCGTCGTGGTCGGTGAGTCGCGGATGACTGCTGTTCTTGAGATCGAAGAAGTGGTCCTCATCTTCTCGTAGAATAGGAGTGCCATAATAATAATATCATATTATATAGAGAGTCCCACGGCAGTCTATATGTACGAGTTGTTCGATCGGACTGACCCAGTTCAGCAGTGCTGTGTGTGGTGGTGGCTACAAAAGCCTACAATACAGTTCCTTTTCTAGTACTAAGTAGGGAAGAAGAAAAAAAAAGTCCGCCTAGTTTTCCTGGTGTGCAAGTAAAGTAGTAGAAGTCGAGGAAGAAGCACAGTCCTCTTTTCCGAGCCTCAAGATAAGAAGAAGAAGCAGAAGACGAGGAAAAACGCAGGAAGAGAGAGAACAGGGACAGATAATAATATTTGACTGAGTGAGTATAAAAAAACGGGAAGAAAGTTGAAAGTGAGTGAAGTGGAATTTTTTGGAATACGAAAAGACTGAAGTAAATCGGGTTTAGTCTCCTTGTTCGGCTGATGTCCTTTCTACTCTCTGTTCTTCTATATGGACTATGCGGCTGTGCTGCTGCTGGTAGTTCTGCTGCTGGAGAAAGTCAGCTCACGTAGAGGCCAATCCTACGGAGAAGTTAGTGGACAATTGGAGCAAGTCGTGCGGGAACTTACTGTCGGCAAGGGTCGACTTATCCATGCCTTCTCTACCAAAGCCAACAGACTTTCTCCACTTGGACTCACAATCAGTTGGACTGGGATACTCTCCTTATATCTCATTATCATTACTACAATTATCAGTACGGGAGCCGTGTCTACCTCAGGACCCTCAGCATCCGGCACTAGTCCTAGGGGCAACGGGGCAAAAAGTTCATCACTACTTATAATATATTAGAGAGGAATGTGTCTCTCCTCTAACTACTACCATTGGCCTCGTTCTTGAAGTAGCCTGACAAAGGCAAGAGGAGCAAGTAATCTTTAGCCAAATATATCTATAGCTCTATCAATATACCTTCAATAAATTGTAGACTGGAACTGAGTAATAAAGTTAGTTAGGTATTCAGGGGTTAGGATTAAATTGGAGGCAGAAGGACATTTATAAGTGGAAAGTTGTCTAGGAAAGTAATGCTGTATGCGGTGGTTCGGTGAAATCCTCAGGTGAGTTTCCCTCTTTCTTAATTTATCCGGAGGGATTTTTTAATGTCCTGTATGGCTAATGAAATTGCTTGACTCTCGGAACTTATGATTTGATTAAATATGGGATGTGCGGTTTTCTTTTGATATTACAAACGGGTCTTCCAAACTATGAATTTGCAAAGTTGTAAGAATTGCTGGATTGGGATGAATACAATTTAAACACTTGCTCTTTCAATGAAATCAGAGTCGAAATCAAATATTAGCAGGCCACTCCTTGTTGGCATCTTATTCATATCCATTGAATCTATGATCGTATCGTAGAGTTGTAAAAACGTGTATGGGATTTCTGATAAGTTTGGTAATATGATCCATGATACATGCCGTTCTAAGACCATGCATACCATTTTCTGATTGATAAACAAATAATGTGAAGCATGAAAGTCTTCAAAAGTTCATTTTTCACTGAAATTCTTTCAACCCAGCAATCAATAGTCCGTTCTCTTTAGTTAATTGTCAAGTTTTATAGAACGTTGTTGTGAGACTAACTGTTTTTTTCACTTTACACATCTAGTTACAAATTCAGATTAGAGACTGCAGTGCTATTTCATAGACGAAAGCTGTATTTACTATTACAATATACAAGTCCGGCCTTTATTTCAAGGTTTAAACACTTGCTCATTAGTTTATGTTTTAAAGTCTGTATATGAATTATTAAGTTGTGAAGTACGACACCCGTTTATTTTTGGAATGTCCTTGCACATCATTTCATGGTCATTGACTGTTTTCATAATCTTGAAAAATGCTACAAATCGGAACAGGTCAGGAACCGGAGTGTTATTTTTCTGCAAAAATTTTTACAGGGTTTCTGGCCCCTTTTATTCCGAGGTTTTATAAACTCTGACACACCGGCAATTTTCGTACGTTGTATAAGTATGTTAGCCTGTTAATGAGATATTTTGTAGAGACTTGTTATTATTATTCACTTTACCAATGTTAATTGATCTGACTTGTTATATTTGCCACGTTCTATGATTTTCTAACTTGGTCAAATTAGCAAACCCATCTTTTGATAATCATAAACTTTATTTTTTAATACATACAATATTGATTGAATACAGAGAATTATATAAGCTTTATTTGTTTTCAAGTTTTAAATTATTATTAGCGTCCGGGGGGGTTTGGGTTTCCGTTGTTTAGATGACCTAAAGTGGGAAATTATATAAACACCTTGATTAAAAATGTACCCTTACTTTGCCACATACTACCGGAAAACGGGGGTTAATAAATGATATAATTGACACAGTTTTGTTTCCTCGTTCTCTCAGTCTTCTCAGAACTCAGTCTGTTCCGATTTTATTGAAGCTTAATTCATATTAAAATCGGTTTGGAATCATCCGTTTCCGCTGCATTCGCAAGCTAATATTTACTACCCGGGCCGGGGTTTCCCAGAATTTCTAGTCTCAGAATGAGTATTTCCATCAACCAAACAAACTTTTGTTATTACAGCTGGACCTTGTAATTTAAATGCTGAATTTATAATAGTTTCGTATTTATTTATTCCATCCTGTTTTGCGTTACTGCAGGGACTGCCTGGGCTCAAAGTTTGTTGATTTCACACCCAAAATGTCAAGCAAAGTCGGTTTGAGGCTTTGAGAATATGATAAACAACGACAGTGAATGACAAACTCCATTTATAAGCGCCGGAAATTGGCATTGTCATTCCTTATTCTCGATTTATTTACAGACTCACTCAAAATTGTATTTGGTTCAGACGGTAGATTCTAATATTCAAAAGGATCATAAGGAAGCACGACAATTGAAATCGTTTTGAATTTCTATATTTCAACTAACCCCTTTTTGATTTTCGCCCATTAACCTGTTAATCGAGAATTCCATATTGTCGCTCTAATTTTACGAGTGTGAGTAACTGATAGTGTTTAGAATGAGGAATCGTCCAAAATAATGCATATATTTCCCTATACTAATATTTATTTTGCAAACGATTCCGGGAATTATAGTCAACTAATTCAGAATCAGAAAACAACTTCAAATTAATTGGCATAGTCAATATCAACACCAATGAAACTAAAGACGCTGTCATAAACACATTACGTTGATAAAATAACCAGTAGTTTGCCTAGTAGCATATCTTATTTTCTATAAATAAAATGTTTACGTAGTTCAGATAAGGTTTATCCATCGGGTTACAATAACTAATACTTCGTTACATTTTGTTGTATCCCTGACACAATTCCTATTTTCTGTAGAGGTAAACTTTCCCCTTCAGAAACAAATTAATTGTAGAAACAAATCATAAAAATATAACCCGAACAAAACTAAATACAAATACAACTAAAGAAAATCGACCTCTACTTGTATTCCTATAAGCTTAAATCTAACATCTAAAATTTTAAAGCGGCAGATAAGTGTAAGAAGAGACATACTTTTTAAATGAAGATTTGTGAAAGAAATCTGAAATATAAATTACAAATACCAATGATTATTCAGGTACAGAATGAAAGGTTGTCTCACTTAAAAGTCCCCATTAGCAATAAATATCGTCCTTAATTACGATCTTTGATGAAACTGACGGATGTCCGTCAAGTCAATGGACCATATGCATCGTATAATGCTCGCTACCAAGGACAACATTTGTATCTACTGGGGACTTATTTAGGTGAGACATTCCTCAAAATCCGAATAGGTTCTAAAATTGCACATGCATTATTATCCCTTACTACAAAGACAACGTCATTGAGCCTTGACTTAATTTACAACTTTCTCTTGTTTTATTCTTCCCTTCAAAAAGTTTTTAATCTAAAAGTTGTCGATTACATGGCTAACACATCTCATGTTCTTTTGTACGTTTCCAGGCATTTTCCCGGACTCACCTCTCTGCAACATGTTCTGCATCGCTCTAGTCCTCCTCCTACAGTGTCTCTTCGGCTCCTGCGGATACACGCTTAAAGGTAAATCCATGACTCATTCATTACATTTATTACAATTTCGTTAAGTTGGACAAACAGACTCTGATCCAGGAATCCCCTTCCCATCAAATATTTATTTCAACAGGTGAAACCTGCAGAAAATCTTCTCAATATCTCTGTTCCTGTTCCTCTCTCGCTCTCCCTCTCTCTGAAACAGTAGTCTCACCCTCTCTCACTTTCAACTCATTCATAATATCGCGATCTGGAATAATCCACTTCTATAGTAAACGCATAAACAGAAGCACGTTGATAGTTACTATCCCGTAGTTCTCATTCTCATTTGGTTTTTGATCAGAAATTCCCTTGTCATATCCACTTTGCCATCCATGATATCCATATTTCTTGTCTTGCGATGACCGATAAGGAGTGACGTCTTCAGTTTGATCCATACACTCAGTTCTTGAAGAACCGGGTTGTAAAACATGCACCGGCTCTCCCGTAGTAAATAACGAATTCACCGGACGGATGGGCAGCCCTCCCCGATATTGATTTTCGTTTGAAAGTGCCTTTTTCTGTAGTTACCAATGGAAAGGGAACTGGCCCCGGTATGTCGGATATGTAGTTCATTCCTAAAGTGATAAGTATATTATGCGACTGGCTTTTAGAGACTCATGCAGATGAACCGGCCTGTAACTGACGACAGAGCAAATGGCCCTTCTCCTTAATCAAACCATGTCTCTCCTTTCGTGGTCATTCTCTGTGTATTCTCTGCATGGCCGTCCAGTCGCCGGTCGGGGTATCAATATTATTATGCTCAGAATATGGAAATAGCAAATGGTATAAACCCTTGTCTGTCCCATCCGTCTTAGGATTTTGGAACGAGTTCATTGGCAAAGTAGTTCTAGAATATATTTATGTATCTCCCACTTACGGATACCTAACTTCGTTATCCAGCAGGCCCCATTCTTACCAGTCTCCATTTTTCCAAACAAGACAAATAAAATATGTATTCCTGAGGACTGGTAAATCGATCAACCAACATTTCTCAACATATTTCTACTTTACTTAACCACTATCATGTCCCCCTTTTCAGCAAGTCTGGAGTACAAAAAAGCCATTAGGTATGCAACTAAATAATCCTATGACTACATCGACATGACGTAAATAAAATACTATTTGTAACGATAAAATAGCTGTAACCGCCGATTAAAATTTCCGTCCGGTATCTTTGATGTAGTACGAGACGGTCAACAAGAAAAATTTTGAACCGGAACCTTTCCTCATTTTTATAACCTCGGCTCGACGAGTTAATTAAGGGAATGGCGGTGAGTTGAGTTGATTTCAATTAGACACCGACATATCCCCATTCAGGATCCTCCAATTTAACTATTTCACCTTAATAATTCAGTAATTGAAGGGTTTGCAAATGTGACTGTAAATGCATGTAATTGAGGAGGACACATATAATTATTGGACCGTGATGTATAAATAAGCCTGACTTTCACTTGGGAGGATTTACACTGGAGAAAGTTGAGAAATAACTGGGACTATTCGAGACACGTAAAGTCCTCCGGTTCCAATGCAGTATGTCAAATTTCGTATTAGATTATGAACAGACTTTGGATGGAGATAGTATGGCTTCTCATTATCATGTTACTAAACTACCATCTCTATCCATACACCACAATGCAATACCTTCTACAATGCAAATACATTGTAATTTTGTAGTAGAGGTATTTTTCTAAATGGGAAATTTTGATGTGGATCGAATGACCTTCTAATGTTTCATGCCACAAATTAGTCTTCCTTGTGGTAATCCTACATATATAATCACAAAAACAACATAATATTGACGAGGGCCTGTCGAAAGTCCGCTGTTTTCGGGAAATACAATCCAGTCAATGACCAATGGGATAGTTTTGAAGGCTTTCTCAAGATCCCGATGCCACTTGACTAATAGGTGAAGAAACCCCATACTCTGATGAAAAGAACCTTCTCGTCGTGTTGACTAATTTCCTAAACAGAGTATCGGAATATAAAAAAGGTTCCCTGGGGGAAGCCCATAAACTATTCAATTCAGCCTAGCTCCTTTCCAACCGTTTGGTCGATAATTAATTTGGGATGAGTTTGAAGGGACAGACAGAAGCTATCTCTTCCAGGAACTCTCCAATTCTTCTTCTTCCCTTTCCTGACGAACTTCTCCAACGAGATAGCGAGAAGACGAAAAAAAATTGAGACGACAAGTCTGGAACATATTGGAGGACAAGGAACTGGGGTCAGTCTTCCGTACGTGTAGGCATTATAAGTGGATGCGCGTGCCTTAATGAATAGGCCGCTGCGGGTACGTTAGTAGCTGTACCCGTAGCTTGTTCAGAAATATCGACACGGTCCAGAGGTATCATTCAAAGAATCATCGGATCGGATTACATACCACCCCTGCCCTCTTATCCCTTGATCATAATCCCACTTTGATATTTACGAGGCTCAAAGGGAAGGGTTCTACTGTAAATAGGGTTTCAAATCCAGGATCTATTGGTTCGGAATTAGAAACTGGAGCCGGTGCGGGTCGTCCGGCATGCCTTCATAGATATTTAATTTATCTCGCAATCGTTTAATAATATTGACTAGTTTGTGCCTCTTATCTGAGAGCAGGAGGGAGTAATGATTGTCTCCTAGTTTAAAGACCACCAAGTAGATCGAAGGACAAATTGGATCAGCCGAGCAGAACAATGCAGGGATGACATAATAGTCATTCTTTAACTCTCCCAACCCGTATCAACTGAAAAAGGAGACAAAGCCGAAGTTCCAAAGGGAAAACTTCCCTGTTTTTTAGAAATGGTGAAAGGGAATGTCGATACTTATACATACATATGCCTCTTTTCCAGTTCCTTCTCGAGTACGGACCTAGAAACGGTCTCCAACTCCGAAGCCGAGTTAGTTGGAGGCAGGAAGAAGGCTGTGTGAGCTCGTAAAAAGCAAAGAAGAGGTATTTCGACAGCACAGGCTGAGGTTGACAGCCGGCGGTGGAGTGTTTTTCAATAAGTAAAGTTCCCGTCGGAATAACTTCTTAAAGTTGGTCTGTGGTGCGGTGGTGGTGGCAAAAGTTTGTCCCTAAAGATAAGTTTTGGATAGCACATCAGCATACAGTGCATATCTCAGGCCCAGAGTCCCTACCCATCCCTTCTTTCATGGACTTTAAAAAGATCATAGGTAGCTATATAAAGATCGGGAGATGGAAGATGAGGATGAACTCCCAAATAGAAAAACCACACATACTACCGCAACGTGGAGTGTTAATAAATAAGAGGGAAATGACTGTAATGGATAAGACTCGTATTTTATGACGGTTATTATAAATGATCGACGTAAAGATTGAGAGTAAGCAATTCGTAGATTTTTGCAGTCATCACCTCCCAAACTTTACGAGGACTGAAAAAGAAGGCACACTCAAACGTCAAACCCTGTTCCCATCTCGAACATAATAATAATAATACTACACCACGGTCTCCAACTACTATATTATCCCTATATGACTTTACTATCCTCCTGTGGGGAATCCTCTGGAGAGATTTGCCACTGCGGTTTATTCTTAGACATTTCCCTCGAAAGATACAACAATTTTCTCGCCAAATAAATAACAAGACTTTCCTCTTTACCTTCTCTCTCTGGTCTCACGAGGAGAGGACTTCATAATCAGCTATTGGATCCATCTGTCCTATTTCCATATTCAATCTCCTTTCCAAATCAGATTATTCTAAAAGTCAAGGAGGGCCTGGCTTGGACGTGACTTGGGAGATGAGACCAGCCGCATCTGCTAGCCCGTCTTTTAACACTCCAACCGGTACATTCTGCGGGGAAGTGATCTTTCCTAAATCCAGCTCAATAAAGTTGATTCGCAGGCTATGAGGAGTATCGGTATCATTGAGTCTCCAAAAGGCCGAGATACGGTTCCTTCAAGCTGACGGCAGCGTAGAGGATTTTTGCAAATCAGTACATTTTTTTTTATCTCTCCTCCATCCAACAAGGTTCAAATATTACCATATTACAATTTTTATATCGAAACTGAGAAGGTACAGATGTAGTAGAGGAGGGATGCCCATGTGGGAATATATTTATATAAATGATCGAAGAAGTAGTAATGGCAGTATGTCTTCCTGTCTCACTCCCGATCACCTGGACAGATGCCAAAAATCCTCCCTTCTCTGTCTACTTATTATTACCATTTCTCGCCTTTTCGGTAAAAACCATCTTTTTATCAGAAGAGTGGGATCCAGGGCCTTTCTCCGGTAGTTTAATCAGGCATTTGACTGGAGAAGGACGGGACACACGGGGGATCCAATCCCGGAATCTAAGCCTGAAGCCCTCCTCGCTTTTAATACAAAACTTTTGAAGGGATATGAAAATGTCTCAGTACTTCCTGGTCAGTCGGAAGTCGGAACCTCTAGTAATGAAATTGAGACAGAGGAAAGTCGATATTCAGTTGATAAGTCGATCATGTTTGATCAATAATTTTGAATAGGTCTCAAACTGCTACTACTTCTGCTACTACTACAACTACTAGCAGGGTACCTGAGCCGTAGAATTAATGGTAAAACCAGAGCATGAAATTGTCTAACAGCCAGTTTCCACGAATGACAGGGATGGATCTGGCTGAATGCAATGAAATATTATGACGAAAAGGATGATGATGGGTATAAGAAGGGAACTGCCATGGTAAACCAATAAAAGTTTTGGAGATCAGTTAAATGATGTAGTAAGATAAGGATGCTAGCTTAATATAATATATAGGCCCATTCAGCACAATTTAGTTGAGATCCCAGCAACGCTTCATTGGCAGATTCCTCAAAATCCTGCCTCTCTCTGATCGCCGTATGAGTTTAGACGTAACCTGAAGACTGATATCCAATGCACATAGATTGATGCTTAAATTGTTTCATGTCATCCATCAGTTTTGTTTCCCTTCTCAAATTACTCGGGATGGACTTTCCCACAGATCTGTGGTGCCTGCTTCGAAGCACGTTTTATTAGTCATTAGTATTAAGCGGTTAGTAACTCCAAATCGCAACATCTTAACTGATCGTTCACCTCTCGGTTGCATCCACTATCCCCTTATATTCAGTTATATTGTACTAGTAACTGTACCACGCCATCGAGATTGCATCACTTCTCTGCAATGGCTCTGCAATAGCACACGGAATCCTATGACCGGAAGTTGGAATCTTGAAATTGTCATGAACTGGAATAGGAGTTGATCTTCCGATGTTTTACATGAGATGAACATGAGCAGGTGTAAATAGGACGTTCCTATGTTATTCTTCGTCATCCCTCCTAATTAATCTTGGTGACAAAGTATCCCTTCCATAAAAATGTCAGGAGGGAGTTGCGGAGCCTGTATGTATGGAATGGGGTTTTGTTATTTCAGATTTAGTTAACCCTTTCCACCGATCCATTAGCTTCGACAATGCTGACATTCCGTTTAACGCAGCCTTGTAGACAATCAGTATGATGTGGGATGCAGGCGTATTTTAAGGCATGCATCTATGCCTTTTAGTCAAAGATTAGGCAAAACTGAGAGGGTAATGGGGATATAGATATCCTGATGATGATGATGATGAGCAACAGGAATTATGTGAGGCAAATCTCTCCATCCGCATTTTCCGGAATAATTTGTTTACACATCTATATTGATCTGTACTTGTCATCGCACCATAACCTCTATCAAATAACAATGCAAATACTCGAATGGGTTCACTGATACCAACTATTTGCAGTGTTTTAAAAAGTTGTTGCCGCATTGTCACGAACCGATAGCTTGAACTGAGGAGATTTAATCTATTTCACCTGCAAAAGGTATCTCATGTTATGTTATTAGCTGAGCGGCTTTAATAAGAACGACTGATGTCAGTAACTTGGTATTCAGGTTTAGTCATTTTTCATTCCCCTGTGGATGAGATGGTTTTGTGTTGTAAATTAAGTACCACTTGGAGTAAACTAGCAGTTCATCATTCCTCTTCTCTGAGACACTGAATTCTTCTGATCAATATTTCTGAATTAATTATGTCCTTTATATTGAAAGGTCTTATAAATTATGACCCACCAGAGTTTCTTCCTCAATCTCATTTTTCTTCCAATAATCTATTGCAGAGGTTCGAGCCCCTAAAATAACTACAGAAACACGTTTATTCATTGACATATTGGGAACTGAATAGTCAGGGGGATCGGGTTTTGATATTGTCTGACTTTGTTTGTATACATGTATCGGAGATACGCGAGCATCATATAAATATGACACTCTGACAATGTTCTTGTTCTTATTAAATAGTCGGCGGTCCAGAGTTTGTCCAGTTGGATCTTTTTGACAGTCTTCATCTGCACAATAGTACATACCAAGGAATTACACTTGGAAAAGGAGTTCACACGCTTAGTCCTGGTGTCATCTTTACAGGTAATTGGGTCTTAACACTTTCCCTCTGATTGCAGAACCTTGTACGCGGCATTAATGCTGAGCTGTTGGAGTAAACGCTTTTATTTTTAGGTGACTTCCGAGAGATAATGATATCTGGTGAGTGGGTAGAGAGAATTCGCGATCATCTTGCAGAGATCGGGGCTAATGAGTTCACGATCTCTGCTATCGTCAAGCAGAATCCCAATAATGTTGGGACCTTGTTAGCATTTTCTAGAGGCCTACTTAGGTAAGTTAAATTTCATACTAATCTCGTTCCATACGTCGTTGCGGGCGGCTCATTTCCGGGCGATGGAATATTATTTTAATCAAACTTATTTCCATATAGTGCATTAGAGATTCAGTCGAGTGGCCGAAAAAATGAGCTGAGGGTCATATCGGACTCGTCTGTAGAAACATTCCCATTTCGCTTGGCGGATGGCAGTTGGCACCGTCTGGCCATCTCATTCTCTGCCTCACAAGTGGATATCTTAGTAGACTGCTCTCGTATATACAGTAGGGTCCTTCGGTTTGACCCTGCCGCAATGATTTTTGATTCTAGAAACATATCCGTTTGGATAGGCCAGAAAACCTCTTCTCATTTCCTATTCCAGGTCAGTCGACTTGTACTTCAAGTACCATTACTAATGTCACCACTATTCTTTCATTGCCCTAGTAGTTTAACATGGTTCTTTTAACATTGGCCTTCTATTCAGGGCATGATGCAAGATTTACGGCTCACATTCGGCCGATACGGTTATGTGTCACAATGTCCACAAGTGGATACCCAATGCCCAACTTGCAGCGAGTACACTGCCTTAAAAATGTCCTTTGCTTCATTACAGTCTCAAATCCAGATGCTGACAGATCGCGTAAGTTGCCTTCATCTCGGACATAACACTTTCCCTTTCAGTTGCATTTCAGACAGAATTTATAAAATTGAATATTATATCCATTTCTGCAGTTAAATAGAGCAGAAGCCCGACTAACAAATGTAGAACAATGCGAATGTCAGAAGTCCTGCAGGGTTAATGAAACTTCGGTTGTCGGGGATGGGTCTCATTGGCATCGAGACTGCGACTTATGCACCTGCAAGGTATTATTTAATTAATTGCATTAGTTCCAGAAGAAAAGTTTTTGTAACTTGTTCATCGGCATGTATTGAAATTATTATTCAGAAAATATTGTTGAATTTGTTGACAATATCAGCCCAATACGTTGGTAGCATTTATTTACGTAGTTTTTCATTCTTATTTCTTCTGGAACTTCTTGCAGAAGGCAATATACTTAGAATTATCCGGAAACAATCCCATCGTCTGTCATTTAAAATCGGTTGTATTTTTACCAAGAATATGTTCATGGATTTCAGAAAGGTGAAATAGTGTGCCAACACATACAATGTCCTCAAGTCAAGTGTAAAAATCCCGTCTACAAGCCTGGCGAATGCTGCCCTACGTGCCGAAGTAAGATACTCGAACACTTAGCTTCCCCAAAAGGGATTTCAGCTAGAGACAGAATCATAAATTTTGTCACATTTATAAGTTGAGCGTTTAAGCTTTACGTAAAATTATCTATTGTTTGTTCCCTCTCCAGAGCAATGCTTTTTAAAAGGAAAACAATACGAACATGGGGATATTCAATCAGTGCATGAGTGTGTTGAATGTGTATGTATGGATGGCTCTATGCAGTGCAAAAAACGCAATCCTGAAGAAACTTGCCCACATTTGGCATGTCCAACTGAAGAACAAATCGTTGTGCCAGGAGAATGTTGTAAAGTCTGCCCAGGTCCGATATTTTTTTAGTTTAAAAATATGAAACATCTTTACAAAAAAAACCGTGTTTTTATAACACAAGATCATTTATATGTATAGGGACTGATTATTGTTCAACACACGGCCAGCCATGTCACCAAAATGCCACCTGTGTTAATCTGCAAACCACTTTTATCTGCCAATGCAAAGAAGGTTTCTCGGGGGATGGTCTTAAATCGTGTGAAGATGTAATGTTCAAAATCATCCCAAAACGTTTAAAATGTTTGCAAGCTCTCTTACTCATGTTTTAAAAATTTACAGCTGGATGAGTGCCTTTTAGAACGAAATCACTGTGCTCGAAACAGCGTTTGTGTCAACCACAAAGGAGGTTACGAGTGTGAATGTATCGAAGGGTTTAGAAAAATAAATCAATTCCAGTGTGAGGACATAGGTACGTTCATCAGTACTTAATTATAATTCAAATGATATAGACGTCCGTTAACACATTAATTTACGGTTACCTTAGACGAGTGCTCGGATAATAATAAGAGTGCCCTCAGATGCCATACCCATGCTACCTGTACCAATACCCGAGGCTCATTTACTTGTACTTGTGGTGAAGGGTACACTGGAGACGGTTTCCAATGTTCACGTACGTCCTAAGAAATGTTTTTACTCAGATTACTCAGACTCCCCCAAATAAAATAAAGTAATTTATACAGCAATTTGCAATCGAACTTGTGAAAATGGGGGACTTTGTATTGCTCCCGATGTCTGCTCCTGCCGGTCAGGTTGGATTGGAGCCCAATGTGAGACTGACCTGGATGAATGTCTACAAGAGAGGAACTCAAACCTCACGGGTACATTGTGTCCTGAGAATGCTATTTGTGTCAATAAGCCAGGGTGGTACCTCTGTGAATGCCAAGAGGGGTTTCAAGCCTTCCTGTCCCACACAGGAGACGCTCAGTGTCAAGGTAACGATATTTTTCTTCAATTTTACGCTTTCGCAGCGACTTACGCCAAGTCGGGGCAACAATTTGCTTGATTGACGGACAAGCTAATAAGAACTGTTTTTGTTTATATTTTTTACAGACTTAGGTGAGTCAAAAATGGTTTGATCTGTTTCTTCTAAACGCTTTAAGTAACGTAAGTTTGATAGTTTGTGGATGTGAGGTAGAAACGTGGTATACACAGCAGTAAGTATTTAAAAAAAAATTGACATTTCAAATATTCTTGATTTATGATCATAAAATTCCAAGCGATGTAGGCCCTAAATTCTATAAATGTTATTTGGAATATTGAGATTTTGGAGACGAATGATTTTTGTACCTATGGAATATACGTTTTCAAAAGGCCCAATAATTCAGTAATCCATTAATTATAAGCATTTCTAAAACAAACTTTCATACCTCTGGTTTTATCTCTTATTTGTATTTTTAAACATTATTCAGTAGGTTTGTAACAAAATGTGTCTGATTCCGCCCGGCACGAGTATCGATTAAATAATTATCGCGATACCTAACACAACATACAAAGTTTGTGAATAGGTTTAATTTCATAAATTTATAGATATAATAAACGGTAACAATTTTATAATTAGTTTTTAATTCCAGATAGTTCAAAGGCTCTACAGAACGAGCATTTTTTTATAAAAAGTTAAAAAAGAACTCGAAATATTTGAGTTTGCAAAGTTTGGGATTGTTTATCTTTGTTACAATCAATAGTACATGTGCTGGGTTTTTAAAGCACAATCAAGGAGTTCTAGGTACAATCCAATTGATTATCGGAACTTGAAAACTGATAAAAATAACTAATTTTGCACAGACAACAGGCGAACAATTCCTTTATGGTATTTGGTTTAATAATCTGAAAAAAATACCGGGTTTTGAAAACTTAACTTTTTTAACCCATTCACTATTTTAAAGAATAAATTTAAAAAATTATCCATTTTAAGGGCTAGAAACCAAGAATCCTAAAAAATAGATCCCCAACCTTCCAACAGTTCATTGACTTACGTATTTTAGGATTTTTAATTATACGACATTGTGAAATATGTTTTGCCAAGGTTTGTTTAATTAAGAATAGGCCATTGCACCAGTAGATATATATCGATATGATCGATAGACGTAAATGTCGAGAAAGATAATTGTCGCGGGGTAATACTATACCTTGAACTACAATGCCTGTCATTAGTGGCATACAAACAAACAAGCTAAAAAGCTGAAGGCATAACACAATTGTGATCAGATTCCAACAAACTTTGATTCTCTAACTTTAGATGAATGCGACGAAAGTGTTAATCCATGCCCAGATGACCTGATATGTTTCAATACTATTGGTTCCTACGAGTGTCGGTGTCCTCAAGGAGCTCACCAGTGTTCTCAAGGTACCCTTATTTAGGATCTTCATTTCTTGTATAAATCCTGATACCCGTTGTCCACTTACCACACTACTAATGAATTGAATGGACAGGCTGCTTCGAGGATGGATTGATGCATAAGCCAGGTTCAAAGTGGCTGAGCGAAGACTGTCATATTTGTACGTGCACCTCCCCAGGGACAACATCTTGTCAAGCCGACACTTCAGATGCCTGTCCCCAACTTTGTCCCCCAGGAGTAGCCGGTATACACAAGTGTTGTGACAAATGTGGCAATGCGACCCTTACGTTGGCCAATAAAGCCAAGCCTAAAACCTGCCGTCATCAAATTTACCCTGAAATGCAGTTCCAATCCGGTACGTTTTTGGGGGAATACTGTTATAAATCCTTTCCATGAAACCCCACGTCCGCCCTGAATAAATTCTGATAGCTGGCTAGGGCTGCAGGAAAATTGGAAATCCCAAGAGATATATTATTATATTCATTGTCTCCTGTATTGAATTGTAGGGGAGATGTGGCATTTCCATTGCCAGACCTGTGAATGTCTTGATGGAGAAGTCGACTGCTGGTCAATTGACTGTCCACCAGTAGATTGTCACAATGCATTTCTTCCACCTGGTAAGAAAATAACAACTTTTACTTTTATTTAAATATAATATTTATCAATCACAATTTTCACAAACTGTGGCACTCAAGCTAATTCTCATCACCCTTTGGCCTCAAATATACACGAATACGATACTCATGTAAAAATTAATGACAATATGAACGCTTAACAGGAGACTGCTGTTTTCGATGCCCAGGGGAGGCAAAGAACGACAAATGCACTCATTGGCCCCGTAATGGTACTTTCACCGAATGTCACCTTCTCCAAAATACAATTGAGTCTGGGACCCGTGTTACACTGCCACACAGCCATTGTATTTCTTGCAAATGTCAGGTGAGTGTAGAATTTTGTTAACAAAAAAACTGCCTTATTTTTAAAGGGAAAATATTAATCCTGCAAAGTCGTACATACACATATATCGTGTTGCATGTGAAAAATAAGGGGACTGACTCGTTTTAATAACCCAGCGTTATGCATTGAGTATTAAACTTATTGAATTTCAAGGCTGCTATAATAGTGTAACTAACAAAAGTATGAGAAACGCATTGATTTCATTAGTCCCTCTGTAGCTTCCGAAAATTGACATTATCCGCAGATTGGGATAACTTGATGTGAAAGTAACGAAAGTAATTAATAGTTTGATTGTTGGAGTTTCCACAAAAAATGCCTTGTATGATTTTAATATAACTACCATTCCAAATTCATCATTTAGTACACGCAATGAACTACATCTCGTCAGAATTTAATTTGCTTGATGATAAGAAAATGGCTCTGGGTTACAATTTCTAAAACGCGGTGTATTAAAATACGAAGGAACTAATTTTAATAGGGAGAAATTGATACGATTTAAAAAATAGGGCTTTATTAGGTTGGAAATAATATAACAAGAGAAAGCATAACGGGTTGAATTAGGACAGGAGTGCATTAAACCACGAAAGGGTTTGCTTTTCTTGCAAATTACAAGTACCCGTACAAATGTAATTTGGAAGACCATATCAACACTGAAGTTCTACGTATATATAATCCACCCGCAGAAATGGCCATGCAGTTTTGTGTTGACTTGCAATTAGATCCATCCAGTGCTTTTATTTGCTAATAGCAAAGGCCAGGATAATGCTCGTTGATTAAAGGGAAATATTTCGGCAAATATTTGTTCAACGATTATAACAAAACGATCCAATTGATAATTCCTCATGATTATGAAAGAACAATACCGTTTTTGTCATAATTAGGAGGTCTATAACCTCTCTAGGATTTCAGGTAAATACACAAGTTCTCAATCGAAGGTTCAATAGTAAAGGGACGGTTTAGAGTTATGCAAACTATCATTGGCTTCATTTAATCAGGGTTGCACTTTCATATATTGAACTACCATATACCAGTACTATTTCAGTTTTTAGACCTGATTTGAGGAGGTATCCTGTATGGATGTGTATATTTTGTTACAATTTAAAAACAACGCTCACAAATTTAGATGAGAGTAATAATTGTAATTTTAATGGCAAATTTATAATGGTAATTTAAAATAGAATTGCATTGACTAGTTTATTATTGCCTTAATCGACACTTCCATCCGTTACTGTTGATTGTAGCATATTTAGAATTAAAATCTGACTCGTACTACCCGTTTTTATTAGATTAGTAATGCCGCAAAACTTTCCTTAATTGTCAACGACATTTTTTGTTGTAAAACGCTCAAAAAGAGTAGATTCGGGCAATAATTCGGACGGTGAAAAATCTATAATTGAAAAGCAATGAAATGTTGATTACCTTCATCTTTAAAAATCCATTTTTCTGTCTTCAACTTTTTCATGAAATTCTGACCAAGGAGAGCAATTTTGTAAATCCTTCAATTTACTCGTTATAAATCCCTTCTGGAACTACAGGCTAGGTTCATAACTTTTATGTATTTTGAAAATACCTATTCCAATTGAGGAGATTTTATAACTCAAGAGGAACGAGGAACATTTGTATCATTGTCGGATTTTGAGCAAAGATATGTAGTTTATTTAAGGGGGGGGGGGAGTTATTTAAAGATCTGCGGTTTCTACTATCGCCGTACATTTCTAGTTATGCCTAAGAAGAGTAGTTGAGTAAAGTAAAAGTCGATTGCTGCAAACTTCCATTTACTAAATGTAACCCTATTAACCCAAACAGGTGCCGCTCTGCGCTAAATCGGTGAGCAAAAATGATGGATTTTGTGTGCTTCGGTAATTGATTTTTGATTTTATCTCACTTTACCAACTTCAGTTGCTAATATTCTTTTCTATCGTGTTGTAATATTTCTCTTAATATCATGTTTGGTATCTATTATCAAAACGTCAAAGTGGTTGCCCAAAATAGCCTCCGCGCTTTTGCCTTTCATAACCACGGTCGGTATGTAACTTAAATATACGTTTATAAACCTCTCTTACAAATTACCTTACAATTAGGCTTATAATTTTGTTAAACCCATGCGTTACTTAAATTAGTTCATGTATTTGCTATGTTTGATGACGCTTGAGTTTAGCACGGAATATGCACTTTTCCGATCCGAATTATTACGTTTACAGCTTTCTTTAATAAATATCATCACGGAGATGGGTTTTAGAGGAGCACGAAGAAGTATGAATGGGGATAGGTTATCGGTGCATGGTTTGTTAATAGCACATTTCTCACAAAAGGGTTTATTTATTTGATATATTTTGTTAATAATCTTCCGTGTTTGTGCACCTTGATGTTATTTGGCTTTCAAAAATCCTATTTTCACCCATGTCCTCAGTTTCTGATGATGCCATGTGCCATGTCAAACATCGTATATATATTAGCCCAAAACAAATATATATTTTATTGCCGAGCCTTCCATTTTTATTGAAACGGTTAGTGCTCAGGCGAGAACACCTTTTCCATCCCATCACCCTTTATGACAATAAAGTCGCTCGTCTCACTCTCTCACTGTGTTTAATATTGCTTATGATTGCCACCCTATTTTTTCAGACTTTAATGTTCTATTAGATGATAGCGTCGGTAATCAATAACTTTGTCTCACGGTTGAAATTGGGGTTTCAGGACGGAGAGCTCTGCTGCAGTTACGATCACGATTGTGTGGTTCATGCATCTAATACTGCTTTCTTGACACCTTCGGTTCATCAATGAGAAATCAAAATACGGACCATCAAACAGGTACTGGAATAGGAGATGGAAAACCCCCGTTTCGATTATTTCTCTGGTGTCCAAGTTCCTCAAATATAAGCCGCCAACAGCAACGACGACTCGATGTAACACCGGTAACACGGTGGACAAAACAATCCAACTAAGAAATGTACCTAATCCGTGTCGATTAACAGCATTTTTCATGACTCAAACAAATACTAGTTACCAAGATTCAAACGATTTTTAGAGCGTTTTATTATCACCGCTACCAATACACGCAGTATCAGGAACAAAATAATACATGAGCTCTCATCTCATCTCTAAAAGCCATACAAATCCATGGACTGCAACAAATGCAATACCAAACCGACTACAGTATATTATTATCAAACTATTATTCTTATTATTATCATTGTCAGTCATACATTAATTACTGTACTTAAAATAAGACGTTGTTATTAATGAAAAGGGCTAATTGTATCTAATTGTTTAGGTTATGTTTATATTTGTGTATATCGTGTCAACGGTTATGAAAGGCACAAACTGTATGGTTCTGACTTCTGACTACTACAACGCGTTTGTAAGCAATGGAAATAAATCCTTTCTAGTCCGATAGAATTGAGAACAATAAAAAAAGTGTTTTACTTTATTATAAGCAATTTTTCAACACAACAAAACCGAGAAAAAAATTCAACCTCGTTATATCCTACTTTGAGATTCCTTGAAAAACTTTCTGTTCGAGTTCATTGAATTAGATTACCAGACTGCCCAAATAGACAGCAAGCATCATCCAATGGCTTGAGAAGCTTAAGTTATCCCACTTTTGAAGATCTTGAAGAATATTATTGAGCACACCATTCGAACTCTGTTCATCAGGATACTCTGAATGGGTTTTATCCATCATAACGCCAAGATAAGTGAGATTGAAATATGCCCACACTCCAAGTCCTATGTTCACCAGGCGTACCAAGAATTGATCCGACTTGTTCTTATGCTGACATTCCGAAGGACATTTGCGGCTCCGAATGCAGGCATCAAAAACAGAAGACAACTTCTCTCGTAAGGTGTATTCAACATAAGTATATAGTCCAAGAGAAAGGAGAACCATGGTAAGGCCAAAGTTCATTCCATGGAGCATTGAGCTGACGAGAAACGTTAAAAATACCGATGCAAAGCCGCCGAGGTACGATGATGGTCGAAATACGTCTGTTAACACATAATAACATAAATCACACCTTAATGTTATACCGCTACTTCCGAAATCAAAAACCGTTTGCCTACATTGTGTTCAAGTCGGGCACATTTATTTTGGTAGTCAAAAATTGAGAGCATATCAGTAACTTACGGGTTTTAAGCCATCTGTGCATCGGCATGTTCCAATGCACAACTACTTCAACAAGAGATCTTGGAAGTTCGATTTTCCATGGTGTCGTCACCTCAATATTTGAATCTGTGGGGAACCCAGAGAGTATCGAAGTGGTTTCCGAAATATATGCAATAAAGTAATGGCTAAACCGGACGGATAGAGCATCTCTAGCTGCAAGTAGCCAACTGAAAACGGGTAAAAGTAATATTTTAATAGAAATGGTGAATGATTTTATTTACGCCTTCCCAGATGGAACATATACAATACATATATTTAACTATCGTAAAGATGAAATATGCATTTTACCTTGAAGAGATGCCAAGAAAGGTCCAGTACACCAAGCAGGAACTCACACCAAGGCTCAAGAATGAACGGAGACCGGTAGCAAAGACTTCAGTAACCCATCCCAAACTCTATATAGACGAAAGCCATCAGTCATAAAATAAATCAGCCATTAAATCAGAAATAAACACCAATTCTGTCAGCAGTTTCTGGCGAACGGCATGCCACATTAGTCTTTTCTGCTTAGTGTCAACCCTTACCCATTGCCGAGGTTCGAAGAGTCTGCTATACACATTAAAGGATATCCATGGTCCAAAAATCACCGTGGCAGGACAAAAAATATACCCTAAGTAAACTATAAAGGAAGGTGGTTCTTTTCTTTCCCCAACAGAGATCTCGTAGCATAAGGAAATCGATTTCATGACTATTATCATTTGAATTCCTCGGACTTGCTCCCATGACTCAGGAATTAAATTTGCATATTCTCTGCAACAATAAAAAAATCAAAATGTAGGAATTCCAATAGCAGCACGAAAGCTGTTGATGCTTGTAATTTTCGACCGACTGCCAAAATTCGTACAAATTAAAATCACTTAAAACGGAAGATCTTTACATTTGTTTTAACAGGGAATCTTATTAAAACCTGATAATCGTAGAAACGCATTAACATGAAAAAGCAGTAATTTAAAGGGTTATTATTAATGCTTCCTACCGAAATCTGAAATTTGCCAACCATTCGTGTGCAACCATCTAATATGAACCTTGACAACTTTAATTCGCCATATCCGCGACCGAAATCTGAAAGCGCCCAACCAATATTGGAAAGCCCCAACTCAATTTTAACATTGAATTCCTTGCATAAGCATAACCAAAATAATTTTGTATCGTATTTTTATATTATTAAATGTAAATGACAGATATTTAGAAGGAGATAAGCATCCACGTATCGTAAAAGATCAAGAAAGGAATAAAAAAGTTAAGATTAATTATTTCCGTAATCCGGTGTCATAGGAGTACTTTGACCAGTCATGGTCATGTTGCATCTTGAACAGACACTTAAATAATTCCACAAGTGATTTCCGGTCTTAGAATATTGCCTGTTTTATTATTCCTGCATTTATTCCTGGCTAATATTTATTTGTACTTGAATGGTCGTTATCAAATCCTTCATACTATCCAGATCTTTGATCGCGGTATTCGATAGCTAGTTAATAGTGTACAATTACAATTAAAGTACAGAGTTAACAATAAACATCTTTGCTGAAAATGTACAAGATATTTTACAATTGTCCGTAAAAATAATGAATTCACACTCTGACTGTATTTTGTCTTGCAACAAAATCGCGAATTTTCTCCGCTGGTATTATTTCAAAATTGTTGAATTGCTTTTCGAATTCATAAGATGGATATACTTTGTGTTTTTTGTTCTGACGCTGATTGTCAAATTCGTTATCTGAATCCTCAGATTTGATAATTTGCAGCGATAAATGACTTACCATTTAAAATTTATAAAATCTCAAAATCAAAATTAAAAGGTGTAGAATGTTTAAAAAATATTTAAATTTAAATCAAATGCTAGAACAGTTAAAACTAGAAAGAATAAGACAATGAGGATATTAATCTACATGCCTTTTCAGCTTTTTCTCCAATCCCTTCCAGACATATTCACAATACTTATATCCTCCAACATATCTGTCATTTACTTTACATTTTAATGATTTAAAAATACGATACAAAATTATTTTGGTTATGCTTATGCAAGGAATTCAATGTTAAAATTGAGTTGGGGCTTTCCAATATTGGTTGGGCGCTTTCAGATTTCGGTCGCGGATATGGCCAATTAAAGTTGTCAAGGTTCATATTAGATGGTTGCACATGAATGGTTGGCAAATTTCAGATTTCGGTTGGAGGCATTAAATGGGACCCTAATTTAAACTACAATAAATAAATAAGCTTGCTTACCTTATCACAAGATAAAGAAGAAGTTTAAAACACACAATTCGATATGTATTTTCCGCAAAGGTTTTTTTTGCACAGATAAGCAGACACCAGTATGTCGAAGTAGCGAACATTGTTGTATAAATGGAGGCGGGCCCAACGACACTAGAAATTCCAACTACGCCACAAATGATAGACACTACGTGGCATAGCAGACGTGGAACAGGTACTACATAAACAATAAGCACAAAAAGCAAAATCTTTACATGAAATCTAATTTCTCATTAACAATGATAAGACTTGAAGGAGGTCTAGAATATAATTTTGTCGACCCATCTTCATGTGTCATGAAGCTTCAATAATCATGATGATTGCTATTAAATGCTTACAGAGCTGACTGAAGATACGAAATACAATACAACTACAGAGTAGCCAAATGATTTGATCCGCTGCACTGGAAAAAGTAGGTTCCAAACATTCCTCGTATATCTCCGCTAATCCGGCCCCTTCGCGAATAGGTATTACGGGCTGATCTTCATAAAATTCTACCCCTGCTTCATTCTCTTCACCTTCCGGGTAGTAATCCCAATCTCCCATATACTCATCCATAACAAACGCTTGAGGAGGAAGACCTTTCCTTATTTTAAACAAAAAATGTATCAGTTAAAAGATCGTGATCGTGTTCAGTGTACAATTTCACAAATACAAAATATGAAATAACGGGTAAATAAAACCATATATCACCGATTTCCGACTGTCCGAGCGTGCAGGCCGATCAACACCGTCTATGTCTTGGAATAACTAGTTCCTATCCTTGAAGTTGTGTTATAGGTATTTTGATTTCAGCTCTCGGTGTGAATGAAGTTCAACATTCCTGAAGACTGAAACTGTAAAGAAAACAGCACATCCAATCATTTATCATTCGGAACAGTAATTACATAGCTCACACAGTTCAAGTTCAACATCAATTATTCCTGTCTTCAGTTAGTTCTGTTCAATGAATGGCTACAGACAGTGGACAGGTCACAGGTTATGCCAATTTTCGAAATCACATTATTTTCAATAAATTTCAATTCAAATTTTTAAGTTCGATATCTTTTTTCTTGTTTCTTTCTTCATTTACATTTCACATTTACATTCAACTTCAACATGCTCATAGATTTAGCAGGCAGCCAAAAAAACATGGGCATGCAACACAAAGCAAAGCTAGGTGCAAAGTGAAAAGATATCGTTTTTTGTTTTTACCTTGCAATCCGGTCTGTAACAATCGGATTGAAAAATGTCAACCGGTTCCAGGACACAGGATATGTTGACGCAACAGTGAACGCCGAACGGTCAGACGGGTCAGACCGTCAGATCAGAAATTAAGTGTGAAGTGTGAATGCAGTGAGTGAGTTGAGTAAACCGTGTAAACAAACCAACATGCAACAAACTAAAGAACGTGAGATTCATCCGCAGGTTTCTTCCTTTGTATGCGGTATTTGTACGATTACGAATGACAGAATAAATCTACCCGCATTATTCTTCAAAGCTTGGAGTCATGTTTCTTTGGAGCGGGAAGAAGGACGACTCTGAAAAATCAATTTGTGGTTGAGATTTTTGTGATTAAAATTTTTAATTTCAGTTAAGGTACAACAGCGTATAATTCAAACTGTAAAAACATAGGTTAGGCAATATATAAGTAATTAGCCGACAACAACAAGATAACAATGCCTTTACCACCGGCATTAGCTGCTAAATTGGCAAAACGAGGTTTAATAAATGCCTCATCCTCAACATCCGCTAGAAATGTTAAAAATAAGGAAAATTCTTCTTCCTCTTCTGCAGCTGCTCATGCCGTAAATCAACAGCGTAAGTTTTGCATGTGCTTTTTTATTGGCAAGTTGAACTTGAAAGTATGATGAGTATTTCAAAATTTTCAATGGCCAAATATGTGATATGTAAAGACCAAATTGAATATTATTTATATCTTATACATTCAACATTCAATATTTTTGTATTACTGTAACAGGGTTTATAGAAGAGGTAATAGCAGAAAGTTATGACGATCCCAAGACAAGAGGAGGTGAAACTGGAGGAGAATCCAGTGCTCCAAAACTAGGGTCGAATCCGCCGACTGCTTTAGGTTCTTTGTCGGGATCCTTGAACAAAAAGTCTTCTTCTGGGATGTCAAAATTCCATCGGATGGGACACTATGGCTGTCCAAATAAATCCAATATCCATCACAGCTGTAGTCAATTCTGCGTCAGTCGATGGGGACGAGGAAAAAGTCAAGCAAATCCTGCCTACAACCGACGAAGACTCAAGATGCTGAAAAAGTATCCCCTACCTTCCTCATGGCTGGAAGTTTACGACCCCGGAACGTACGTGCCACTGCTTATTTTTTGTTGGTTTCTGCGGTTACAAAATATATTTGAGTAATTCTGTTATTTTCAGCGGGAGGTATTACTACTGGGAAACTGTGTCAAATAAAGTCTGCTGGCTCAGTCCTACTCATGTAAGTGTCTATGCTATTATAAATTAAAATAACGCGTCCATTCAGAAATCAGTACCAATTGTCAGTTGTAATAAATTTTTTGTTTATAGCCCAAATCCAAGGTTGGACGAAGCGCTTCTGATTTGAGAGAACGAATTTTTGAAGAAGAGCGAGCGACTGCATCAATGCCTCCTCCAAATACTTTCTCTTCCGACAAAAGACCACCAAAGCGAGACAGGCGGCGTGGTAAGGAGTCCGAAGAGCTAGATCCAATGGACCCTGCTTCGTATTCTGATATTCCTCGGTTAGTATTGTATTCTATTTTCAATTACTCATGTTTTTTATTGTTTCGAATTGACCAGTGTGCAGTTAGTAGAGTATTTGAGTATTTATTGAATTTTATTTTTGATTAACAGTGGCACATGGTCCACTGGACTTCTCAGTGAAACAAAAACAGGTGTAGATTCAACAGCAACTGGGCCCCTTTTCCAGCAACGTCCTTATCCGTCTCCAGGAGACATCTTAAGAGCAAATGCATCAAAAAAAAATAACACATCTTAATTACACTGTTACTGTTATTATTTTGTAGCCTTTTTTGCTACGTAGCAATTGTTCTGTCTTCGTGGGCTAGTTTTTACATTAATTTTGAGTTAATGTTACAAGTTAATGTTCATGAATTATTTCTTCCTTACAGTTAAATTAGCAAGTATTCGAATTGAGCAAGACATGAAAAGAATAAAATATATGCAGAATTGAATCAATTTTTTTTTATATCTGAAAAAAATATTCATGCGACAGCATTTATCGTTTGCTTTCACGTGCAAATATAACGACATCACAATTACATTTACAACTAACCAAATTCATTGTCCGGAATGATTACGTATACAAAACAATTCCATACTAAATTCAGAGGATAAAAAATGCATCGACGCTTATAATTAACAATTTTTTATTCTTCTTGTATCCCCGAATTTCCACTAGTCGTTATTCCACAAGTGCAGTCCTAAATCTCGATGTGATATTTAATCGTAAAATTTTTGAGACCTCAGCAGTACGGTCATCAATTACTCTAATTTTAAATGCATTTTGTTTCTACCAAATCATATCATCATCCAAATTTTAAAATGAAATTTCTAGTTTTCTAATTAATTTTATTCTATACAAACAAGGCGTATATAAGCATAAGACATTTATATGATTATAAGTGATATGTGTTGGTTATTATCGACGACAATACAAATACAACAAATGAATTAGCAGATTAATATTTTGATGCAGTCTGATATGTATGTCCATAGTCTCCATAGCCCAAGCCAAATGACGCCAGTGAGAGTGTGGAAGAAACCGTGCGTGGTAGCTTCTTGTCATATCTGCCAGTAACTTACGGGAGGCCGTTGATAAGGCTTTTTCCACACTATCATAGATCTTTGACATAATTCTAACTCCCTGCCACTGTTTTAGCTGTCGAATGCGTTTTGTTATTTAAGCTATGACGAGAGGCTAGCGTTAGTCATACTAATTTGAATGGATGGTTACTTAATTTAATTACTGGGAACCTAACAACCTTTTAACTTTAACTAAACCGACGCGGATTTTCATACAAAAGATGAAGCAGTGGGCTTTTAATGTAAGAACTTTTAAATTTACTTTTTTCTAAACCGAATTACGATTCATTATTCATCAATCATCATATCCTCCCTCGAGGTTTCGAAAACAATGCTTCCAACGTTCGGAACAATGGTTTTTTACAAACTCTAGTCTTGTACAGTAAGAAAACGTCTCAAGTCGGGCTTTAGTTCCAATTTAGCTATACAATAAGAGGACTGACATATATAAATCATAGAGCAGTAAATCCAGAGGGCTAGTATAAATACAAAAGTGTTCTCAATCCTCGTGGTGTTCAATTTTTGTACTTTTTCTTAATTTGTAATTAATTGCATTGGAATTTGGGAAATTCCACATGTTTTCTCATTTCTAATCTCATTGTCAGATAATAATTAACGATTTGTATTTATAATTTGATTGGATATTAGCAGTTAAGCAAATTAAATAAGACAGAATGGGAAAGATTTCTTTAGCGGATCAAATTTCTGCTCTGACAAGAAGTGGAAGAACCGACGATGGTTTCCCGGAGGATGACGAGGATTATGGTTTGTTTTTGATCTAGTTTTAATTTAATTACATTTATCGTATATAATTCATAATTCTGAAAATTTTAATTCATTCTACTATACAGTTTTCCTGTTTAAATTTTAATCTGCTATAATTTCATTTGTAATTTTTTGTCATTTCACATTTGATTTTTATGTCAATTCTACAGCAACAAAAGCGAAGGTTGTGGATATTGGTGACGACGACTTGGAGCTAAGCCGAAACGAAAAAGTAACGAGGAGCGTACTTCGTGCGAGAAATGTTAAACCACTAAATGAGATCGATGAACGATATGCAGGAGTTAGAACTTCTAGGAAAGCACTTGCTGAATCTTTGCAACTTCCAAAAACGAAGAAGGGAGTCGCCTTGGGAAAGAAAAAGGCAGAGGTGGTTGAAGTTGAGAGTAGCAGTGACGAAGATCTAGACGATGGAAGCGACAAGGAGGAATCCGCACCGGAATCTGATGTGGAAGATGATGAGAGTGAATCCGATTTGGAAGATGAAGAGGAAAGACCAAAACGAAGTATTGCAGATGATGGAGATTCGGTGGACGAAGAAGAAGATGCAGAGTCGATGGATGAAGAAGATGAAGATTCGGTGGAGGAAGTTGAAGGATCAAACCTTGATTCAGGTCCTGAAGGTTCTGAAGACGGCGAAGAATCCGATGGTGCTATCGACACCCTGAGCACTTTGGATAAGGCAGGAGAAATTCAAAAGGGAATGGCAACTCAGCAGCAACTGAGTATGTGAAATATTGAAGGATAATATTCATTTATATAATTTTTGAATTATTCGAAGCCTGGCATTCTGGCATAACTAATAAACAATTGTTTTAAATAGGGATTTGGGATACCCTGCTTGAAGTACGAATTCGAATGCAAAAAATGCTACTCGAATCTAACAAGCTTCCTCAGACTAATACACTGGTTGAAGTAATTGATGCTTCTAATTCTAGTGAAGAGATGAAATTGACTTCGTCGCTCGAGAAGAGTCGATCCACAATTAAGGATTTCTTTGAAACTCTTATAGAGCTACAGGTTTACAATTATTCAAACTAAAATAGAGCATGGAATAATGTTCCGGTAATCGAGTACTAATTATTAAATAAAGTCGTATTTTTACATGTAGGATACGATTATCAATCAAAATCCAGAAACGGTAAAAGGTCTTTCGAAGAAGCGCAAAGCCCCAGAGCAAGATGGTGGAGAGGAAGAAATACCATCTGATGAAGAAATCACGAGCTCTGAAGATGAGATAAAGGATGAAGAAGAAGTGCCTAAGAAAATTGAAAAAAGCAAAGCTCCAAAGCGCAAGAAACGAAAAATTGAAGAATTTGATAAATTAGTCGGGAAAAATTTTCAAGAATTTGTGCCATATCGAAATCAAACGATTCAGAAATGGAACGATAAGACACAGCTGTCGTTTGGAAAATTTGGAAAGAAAAATGCTTCCGCCCATGAAGTCAGCACCATAAAACAAATAGAACATATTCTTTCAGATAAGCAACGACTGATAAAACGAACTCAAGTTAAACGAGGCGCATACCAAACAATCGGGAAATCATTGGAAACAACTGAAACAGGTGAGCCTGTTGATCCGCGTGATGAGGAAATCTTCGACGATGATGACTTCTATCATCAATTCCTTAGAGAACTTATTGAGAGAAAAACATCTAACCTAAATGATCCCATCCAACTAAGTCGACACTGGCTGGAGCTACAAAAACTAAGATCTAAATTGAAACGCAAAGTCGACACCAAAGCTAGCAAAGGTAGGAGGATACGTTACGATGTGCATACCAAATTAGTAAACTTTATGGCTCCCTTAGACCATTGTTCCATGTCGGAGAATGCTGTTAAAGAGTTAATGAACTCTTTGTTTGGGGGCAATAAATAGACTAGTAAAAAAATTCCCCTTGTTTATATACATATACATAATTGTTCTGTTATTTTTTGGTTGTTTTAATGTTTTAATAAACCATTACTCGCAATATCAAATTAGTTTATCAATTGATTTTTATTTATAATATATGACTTTAAACAACTTTACGCTGTTGTATGCAGGTTTAGATAGTGAAATTATCTTAGGTGAATACAAGAGTAAAAAATAAATGCTATTTTTTACGAAAATGGCAGGGTCATTGGCGAGGGATTTTGTAGGTATGACATGACGACAGCAGATATGCTCAACCTAATTTAAAACAGAATTTCGATTTAGTTTCGCAATTCAAACTTGAAGACTTGCTTTATTAACATTGACTCACATGAAACTGCTAAATATCTGTTTAGCATCGTCTTGAAGACGGGAGGATGCAAATCCTATACAAGAGCAGTAAATGGCGATCCATGCACACCATTTCATCTATAGTGAATAAGCAAACAAAATCCTTTGTCATAATTAATCATAAACAAAAATACCTATAATTTTTTAAATCAAATCAATGTATACCCTCATCATTAGGCCAAACATGCTGAACAGCATTCCAATAACGCTCATATAATCGGAGGTAAAGTCTTCAAAGATCAAGCCGGAAACCCGGAACCTTGTTAGTAAATAATAAGTTTTTCATTTGTCATTTGTGATTAAATTCCATTAATTTTACTTCAAGTATTTCTTATTATATAGCACCTTCGAATTTTATCATTTCTTCGAGGGTCCGACTTATCCGCTCCATTCCTGTGGGATGGCGACGACATCCTTCTTCCTTGGTTCACTCGTATTTAATGTTGGCCTAAGATGAATGCAAAAAAATATTGAAATCTTTTGAGCAAATTAAAAAATCATTAATTAATAAAATAAAAATCAAGGAGTACCAAAGAATGAAGAAACCACACGACCACACTAATAAGAGGAGGCCGACTGTGTGATTCCTTAAAACTCGCAAAAATTAAATGATGGGAATAGTCCCACCCGTCCTAACCAAATGTATGTGAAAGTACACCTGATCCCAAAGGAAGAAGGCTTGTTTTTATTGTAATCTGTATCAACCCGGGCATACTAAATTTGTAAATTCACAGATTCGGGTCATCGAATTCCAAATTCCAGATAACCCTGGATGTAACTTTTAAAGAGCTTTCTTGCTTCGAGTTTGGAAAAAACCCTGAGAATTGAGGGGTTAAACTCATGTTTGGACTGTAAAACCATTGTTCTTTGCATTAGCTGTAGATTCAGATCCACGTCAGCTCACGAGGGTTGCTGCCGGAAAGTTTGTACGGAATCAGAGCATATTATTATAGTACATAGTAAGGAAGGGAAAGCAGTTCCTAAGTTCCTATAATCTCGTCGTATTAATGGCATTAATGCATTAAATCATGACTCTTGCATGTATGTCATTGATTGCACATTTTGGCGATTAAAAATTGATGAAACCTTTTACTCTCAAGCCTGTTGTTCTGTGAAACGGAATCAAAGCATTTCCGGTTCCTTTCCGTTTCCATACGTACTTAATTATATCTGGTGAAAGTCTGCAATAGTCTGCATTCTGCATTACTCTGTTTCCATGCCATTTGATTTCACATGCGATATGGCACGAGCATACGAAACATTGACAATTCAATAGAAGTTCTGAAACTTTGATTTCTTCTTGTGTTCTTGTATTCCAAACTTTACATTTTCAATTTTCACACTCTTGCTCTGAATTTTGGGTGGATGAAAGAAAGTACAACGGAATTAGGACATTAGGAGGAAATATAAGTACACAGTCAACAGTGATCAAGTGATCTAATCAGATTTACAGGTTATTTCAAATCTGTGATCTGCTGAACTGAAATTAAATACGAAGTCAATTAAAAGTAGAACGAACACGAAAAAGTGAAAAGCGACAATATGCGGCGTGCTCATCATAACGGTAAGTCAATCATCATTTATCATCACATTCATCACACATCATTATTATTCCACATTTTAGCCCAGTCAATTGGGCTTATATCATCGCGCAGGCCGTGTGTCCTCCTAATCCTTGTGCACGCATTATCTTTGGATGGAACCACACTAAAATTCTGAAATTTTGCACAAATTTGCAACCCACCTTGTAGATGAAACCGAAACAAAGTCAACTATGATATTCTACCCGTTCAAAAGTTACAACCCAAAAACCCCTTCGGGTCTATGGTAACTAGATGGTTTTTGTCCCCCAAAAATGATTTACATTGTATTCTAATGGGGACAACATACAATTTTTGAAATTTTCAACTTCCATAAAAATATAGTTTGCACACTCGGATTCCGATGCAACTTCACACATGCATTTATTAGGTCATAATGATTAACCTGTAAAAGTTTCATATATGCGTATATTTAAAAAATGACCCTTTCTGGTCAATCTACCCAAACCACTTTTCCAATGTATTCTTATGGGGACAACGTATAATTTTTGAGATTTTCAACCTCCATGAAAATATAATTACCACACTCGGATTCCCATGCAACTTCACACATGCATTTATTAGGTCATAATGGTCAACCTGTAAAAGTTTCATACATGGGTGTATTTTAAAAATGACCCGATCGGGTCATTCTACCTGAACTACCTTTTCAATGTATTCTTATGGGGACAACGTATAATTTTGCTATGCTGGAAAAGTTGAAGCTATACTTTGTATTGACTGGGCTTTATTGGCTGCTTAGAGTAGGTTTTTATATCATATTCAATTCACAATCTATTGAATATTATTGTGTTTTTTAATTACGAAAGTTCGTTCATGTGCAATGTATGTGAAAGCAAAGCCAACCAATTCAAAATTTTCGATTCAATTTTCTTTTCAACATCAAATACAAAATATTGCTCATCGCATCACACATTACACATTAAACTACTAATTGATATGCTCTCAATTAATATTATCTATTTTGTGTATTGGAAATTGGATATATAGAGAATCAGTACTCGCCGTACAACAACGGGATGCCTCAACAAGGAGGTGATTCAGTTCTGGAATCTGCAAACGATCGCTTAACAGATGAGCTAAAGGGAAAAATTCAGTCACTCAAAACGGTTAGCTACATTTTAAATTTAAAGTCACTTAAAAATTTACCGTCCTAATAACGTAAAAATAATTGTTCTTTTTTAATTTAGGTGTCAATTGAAATTGGGTCTGAAGTTCGGCACCAAAACAGCTTATTGAAGGAGATGGTAAGAAAATTTTTTTTACGTGAAAATCAAGGGCGTGAATGTCCCGACGTAATGTATCGATCGCTCTAATTAACGACGCTCAAACGGAGAAAGTGTTTATTGATTCTAACTGATCAACAATCAATAGTTGTTAGAATAGTTTAGACATACATACAAATTGAATTTCTTTCACCCGTCAGAATTAGAGTATCCAACCATATTATATGCTAGGATGTACAAATGGATGCGAAGAAAGAACGTAAAAGTTTAAATAATATAATTACATTTGAAATTCAAGGATGATGACATTGACAATGCTGAAGGATTCTTGGGGAAAGCGATGGGTCGTGTCAAGAAACTAGCCAAAGGAAGCCAAAACTACATAGTTCTCTACTTACTCCTTTTCTCATTAGCTGTTTTCTTCTTCATTTGGATTTTGATCCGATTTTCTAGCTAATTTTTAGCCTGTATAATTCTTTCTAACATAAGTTTATAAATGTGATTCTATTGTAAACAATGAGCAAACATTACGATTGCCCCCCCCCGTGCTTTCCTGCTAAAATAATATATAAGTACCTAAATTTTAACAAGAACTTTGTAAAGGGCCAATTGAAACTGTACAATGGTGCTGCCCCACCACGCAATGTATTTTTAAACCAAAATTAAGCAAAGTAATAAACCAAAAAGGCGTGAAGATGAACGATTTTTTAATGTGTGAAAATTTATTTATTATCATTGTTCCGAGTTTTCGAACTTCTATTAAATATATAAACTTTAAATATTAAATTCTAATGTAAGTATTCGCACCGATTAATTATCAGACACGTTTACGGAAGAGAAGCATTCATTTAAAACAATGCTACATAATGTCTGGTGTAGAGGATCAATTTATTAAAAATTGATAATTATTTAGTAATTTGATTTTTATATTCATTTTGGTATCAAAACTTTTTCGGATTTGATTACTTGTCTTGAAGTTGCAAGAGTTCGAGTAGCTGAAGCAACGTTGATATATTTTAAAACTAGAGATTTATCGACCGACGGAGCTACTTTATATTCTATTAAAGTAAATTAGCCGTAATATTGGATCATTAATTTAATATGCAGGGTTTGGCGTTTCTGGAAACATTTAGTCTTCAGTCTTCGAATTTCTTTTACTATCACTATATTTAGTCAAATGCGAAAGATAATTCGCTTCCTTTCTGGTTAACATCTACCAACTCTTTTTGCATAGTATCGTATGAAAAGGTTTCTTGTTCAATCTTTGCCTTCTATATTGCTCCTGAAAATTGCGATTGATTGTTGTCAACGGGTTCCAAATCTCCAGTATTTCTTACATCCGCGTCCCGAGTATTTTGGCATTCGTCTTGCTGGATCGTAATTTGTTCTTGAGTCAGTTTGGAAGTAGAAGCGACGCGACTTCTGTACATGTCTTCTGGAATTGTCGTATTTTCACGTTTTCCAGCCTCAATTGGATTGATATCAATATTGTCGTTTGTTTTCAATCGCCGTCCATATACGCGTTCTGTATGATTATCGTCTATTGCAGGTATGAATTGTACACTCTCATCTTGACTACTGCTGGGAAGGCTGAAATTGTGTCCCGTGGTTAGGCTGAGGGAATCTGGTGCCAGTTCATCTGAACGCTGTTGCGATGGTCCCAGAAGCAAAAAGCCATTGCTATCCTCTAATTCTGCATGAACTGCCACGTCTACTGAAACTGCAAACGGCAAACCCGAAAACTTGTGTCAGTTGTGTCAGATGAACTATTTAAACCGTCATTGCAATAAAACAGCGGAGGTATTAAATAAACCTTTTGTCTCGGTTAATTTCATGATATTTGGTTCGTTGTGAAGCTTTTCAAAACGATCCTTGATCCCCCTAAGCGTTGGCTCCACTATTCCTAGAAGAGGCCTCTGGCTGGGATCTCCAGCCCAACACGACTCCATTAAACGCCAGCACTCTTCATCAAAGTAAGGAAGTTTTTCAGGCCTTGATCCTGGAAATGTGGAATAAAGGTGTTAGTAAAAATGTAATCTGACAAAACTTGAATTAAAATGTTTCTTATTACCTTTCCTGACACTTGTCCACAAATGCTCTTTATTTTGGCACTGTTCAAATGACTGGGGTAGCCGAACTTTGCCAGAACATAAGTACCAAAATAAAATTCCGAAAGCATAAACGTCTACACTGCTATCATATTGACCAGAAAAAAGTTCGGGTGCCATGTGAATTGGTGTTCCAACAATACTTCCCGACATCATAGCCTCTGGCTTACAAAATCCCAGATCGGTTAACTTGGCACGATAATTCTGATCCAGCAGAATATTTTTAAGTTTGATATCACGATGAACCAAGCCCTGAGAGTGCAGAAACCGTATTCCTTCTACAACATCTAAAGCCACCTTGGACACAAATAATAAACTGGTTTTAGAGGCAGTTATTAGAGAAATTTTTTCGATTTACTTTGTTGGATGATTTGGACAACAATACCTGCAGTCTCGCCAACCAGGACAATCCAAGCTTTAAGGCACAATAGAGATCTCGAGAAAGTCGATCCATGACAATGAGCACCGCTGGAATTGAACCTCCCCCACCATAACTGTGGTCTATTACAGATCCTCTAACTCTTACGATTCGGTCGTGTTCTGGAATACTCCTGAAAAATAGTAATGACATGTCATAACAATGCTCTTAAGAAATTAATCGGACGCAAAAAACTGAAAATATTTAATCTATGTACCGCATGTAATAGAATTCCATAGCTAGATCATTCCAATGCTTATCATCCATTGGCACCACCGACTTCACTGCACATGGCGAATACTTCCCCCACGAGTCACTTGCATAAACTACTCCATACTGGCCTCTTCCTACTTCTCTTCCACATTGTGGCATTCCTAAAACACAATTTTGTCCTTTAATTTTATTTTGATCAACATTAATTTAAGTACATGTATTATTTTTTTAAAATACCATAAAGAAGATAATCAGTTATGGAACTAGTTTCTAAAACCAATCGAGCTAGCCGGGGCGCATGAACTTTACGAAGTCTAAACCCCTGTTCCCCTGTTCTTTCGAGCCTTTCAGTATGATGAAGTTCCAGGTTTTTTAATGCCAATGCGAAGGTTTCATGTGACGTTTTTAATCGTTCTCTTAGCTGCGCACATACAGCCTTAGCCAGTCTTCTTTGACAAAGAGAATTCAACATATCAGTCGCAACAAGTCGACGCCAAGAAGTATCAACCGAAGGGACTGATGACCAAGGCAAGGAGGTTAAGAGCTGCTTCATTTTTTCATACAAGCCACGTAGCATTGATGAGGAACTGTGATTCGGAACTTCTACTTGATATGCTGACGTTAGAATCTAGAAAATGATATAACATGTTTTTGTGAAGTGGCTTGTGTACATTCAAATAAGAGCAAACACGGCAAAGTAAATCAAAAATTTAAAGCTACCTGTTTTAACGCTACGCTTGCTAAACCGCCATCATCAACGTCTTCGAGATTCTTTTCAAGACTACAAATGCACCGTTCTAGAGTTCCTAAGAAGGTGTCGTGTAGGCAATACACCGAGCTTATTAACTTTTGAGCAATAATGTTATTCAGATCCAAAACAACCAGCTCCCGTATTTCTTCCATACATTGCGACACAAGCTTCCCTGACAATGGTCCTTCCCAATTCTTCAAGAACGGGTCTAAAACAATTTTAAATAAATAATCGGATGACCCACAAAAGAATCGTTAAATCTAAAAATCTAAATTTCACCCAGTAATTACCTTTAAATTGATGGCCCTCTGCTTTTAATAAGATATCTTCCCTTCTTTCGGCAATCGTTTCAGCGATGAGGGAACACATTTCATCTTGTTTCTTTCCAGCGATTTTCATAAGACTCTCAAATAGTTCTGCTTCCTTCATAGAGGCATACTCCAGCCGCTTAGGTGTGATCTGCATCTCTCGAGCCATCTCAAACGCCGACAGAATGAACATTTGTAGGCAACTGTTATGAACCTGGATAATTTTATTTTATTAACAAAATGTAAAAAAATAAACAATACTTGTAATATTGAATGGTTACAACATACCCCTTGTAAGTGGTTTGCCGCTGAAATAAGGCGATATTGCAAGTAATTTTTGACGTAAGGAACAATTTTAGGCAGTTCATCAAGGCACTTTATGTATTCACTACTAATATTTATTGAGTTCGCGACTTCTTCATTTTCCAACCAGCATTTTTCGCTTTCTAGAAATGATCGATCGCAAGTGGTTTTTTTCGACGGAGAGGGTTTGCATTTTTTTGGAATTCGACATCCATTTTCTTTTAGAAATCCTGAAACAACCGTAACTCATGAAAAATGAACTGCTTATGGCCAACGACTTTTAAAGTTCTAAAGTACATAAAATGTAACAATCGTACGAACCTAGAGATTTAAGTTGTTCAGTAATAGGTGAATTTATTTTAGCTTCAGGTACGGAATCCAGTTTTTGATCATCCTGGTCATTTTCAGACGTAAAGTTTAGAGCACCATGGTTCATAAATTCGTTTCGGTCAACTTCCGTTAGCCCAGACGTCTCATCCGAAGAAGGCATGTGTACGAAAAATATTGGCAAATTTGGAGACAACGAACGGACAATTTGAAGATGTTGAATATCCTATTAAAATATAATTTAAATTATTCAATTTTATACGATATTTTCAAGGATTGATAAGAAATAAAGATGAAAGACACTGTTTTAACGTACTTCATTTGATAAGATGTCTGCTGCAATGCCATAAATTATAATTGGTGTTGTAGTCTCCATCAATGACTTGAGGATGTGGGAGAAATGTTCTCGATTTCCAGTTGGAGGAACTACCATTTGAGCGTTGTCATGTAAAAGAGGATGCTCTAGATGCATCTCCACTACCGCACAATCCTCTACGGAGCTCTGAAAAATGGGAACCAGTTATGTTAAATTTAAACTTTATGAGACAGAAAATGTGAAAATGCGGAGATCAATAAGAAATGAACCTTTATTTCTCCGTCAGGAACAGCCAAATCTACATTCCGAATTCCTGCGTTTTGGGATTTCCAATGTTGATCCTGAAGATTTTCCACCAACTCGTAACTAGACCCAAGTGCAAGCACAACCTGCTATTTTAAAGCATGATTGAGCATTTAAGTATTTACTCACACTTTTAGTAACGCAAAAAAATATTGGAGCAGAATTTTCTTTATCAATGACTTTACCTTGCTCCTTTTACTGTATTTAAATCGAACCATTCTCCAGGAGAAAGAGTCATTTTCGGCCGATTCTATCACGGGAAGATGAGTTTGATTGAAAAGTTCGTTAACCAAAATAGCCTTAACTTTACAGTTTTGTCCTAAAATAACTAGAGAAGGGGGTCGACCAACAAAAGGTCTTTGGCGTTGAACTTCTTTGATTTTTCCATCCAAGCTTTTCAAGGATTCTGCAATCAGTAGTTCAATAGTAAAAAATTTTCATCTTTAAAATCAAGCACAAACAATAATGTGTTGAAAATACTCAAAAAATAACTAGTTGAACCTTTGGGGATGACCCCACTTGAGGAAATGTCATCTAGTGCTTTAAGTGTCTCAGAATAAGCTCGTCGTAGCTGTGCTCCATTTATAGTGTATCGAGAAAATTCCGGATGAAGAAGAATATGACTACCAGTTGGTGGGACACTTGTACCCCCCATCGATGGATTAGAAATAGCAACCATTGTTCTGGACGTCACACTTTTTCAAATCTTAAATGTCCTGTCCTTCCGGTAAATTAAAAACTCGAGTTCACATGAGGGCAATTTCAAAATTAACGGTAACTCCGAATCGGATTTGGTATTACTTCGGTTATTGCAGAACAACTAATTTCAAACTTAAAGGCTTTATATTTTATTATAATATATTTTCCTGTTTTGGAGACTAAAATGGCAAGCTCTGATACGACTTGGCTCGGCAACTAGTTGAATCCACTTATCGTTTGTGACCTACAATCAAACATATAGTCAAGATAATACTCATCTCATGTAAATACTCATATCCAAAGTAATTTTATCAAAGCCATATATACACACACTCCAACAAAATCAGGCAGACGCATAAACATAAAAACATCTGTAAATGTTAGCTACTATCTATCTCCATCATTATGAATTCAATGGTATTTACTTAAACTTCCATAAGAGTTAAATGCCAGTCTTCTTCCAAGTACGTCAATTAAGTTTTGCACAAGAAAATGCTTTATTTTTTTGTTTACAGAAATCAGAAAAATTTCCTTTCCACTATCTTGAACTTTGTTGTTTCGTTCACACCTTAAATTGGCAAATTTCTTTCTTTCTGACTTATTTCTTAAATTACGACACATTATGCGAGGGAACGAGTAATTATTTGATTGATGTGCTTTTTAAAACTATCCTTGCATTGTAATGAAGTGTGACCATTCAATTTTCATAATCAGTACATGGAATCGATTTCACTGCCTTGACTTACTTCGGACATCAATATAGGTAATAGGTACAAATAAAAATACAAGAGCAGTTCTTTCAAATATTTATATATAAATATAATTTGGCATTGACCTTTAGAAACCTTCATAACTTTATCAGGCTTTACTCCAAGTCCGAAGTCTTAAATTCTGAATAATATTGTGCAAGGACATAATTACCTCGTCGAAGCTAAAGATGCTTATTTTGTATTTACAAGTACAAGCAATATTTTTTGTTTTTATGAATGCGATCCTTTGCGATTGGGACTAATGGAATTATAACCGTTTGATGACTAAGCATCTGCCCAATTCATTATTTTAATTTTTAATTAAAACATTTATACAGACAAGCACATTAGTTATACATTGTATAACACATGGCTGCTTAAATTAAAGGCTGTTTTTGTTGCTTCTCAACATGAAAACAACAGTTCCTGTATAAATCGAGAAGATTTTTCTAGAATTATAAATACAATACCTTACGTATTTATCAATGTCCATCCTTCTATATTTAGATGGATTATTTAATTTTTTAATTTAATTTTAGATGGATTAGAACATTAGAAGATTAGAAAAGATGTCATTCCATAAGCCACTCATTATCAACCAACAGGTTAAATTCTTTCAAGTGTTTTGCAACTTTAATGAACTTGTAAAGTTTTTAATAGAGGTCCCTTGAATGCTTCTACTATTTTTTCATAGAGGCATTATTATTATTAATTGTAACATTTGTAATTTAATTTTTCCAATTTGAAATATTCATACAATTTTGAGTGAAGTCAATTTTAATCAATATTTGTCATGTCAAGAACATTTGACGTTGGAGACACAATGTAAAATGATGTCCTGGGAGAGAAAGAAATAATTTGACACTCGAAAACCTTAAATGTTTTGCAGATTATTTCTGAACTGATAAATTTTTTAAATAAAAAACACTCCTCAATTTTTAATGAAAATGCGAATTATTTGGCCTGAATATCGGCATTTGAATATGGTAAATATTTGTCTTCCAGTCTCGCCAACGATTGTTTATATGTTACAAAAAACTAGCACAAATTAAACTGACCCTTGCCCATCTCTCCAAAGGTGTGCATTCCATGAATCTTGCTTATTAATCCTACCTAAAAAATTCTGTATGCATGAGTTTTTGTGTACAAACGTGTACTAATGTAAATGTATGGTTTCGTTTTATTGTATGTACTAAAATTTCCTTGCGTCACGGTGTCAATCTCATAGTTGAATGGATAATAGATCAAGAGGTGGGAGGAAAACATGATTGTAACTGCAAGATTACATTGTAACTTCATATTTAAATATTTAAAAAGTTTTATCATTATCAACTTATAACGTTATAACTTTAAAATGCATAGGTTAGGGAATCTGTTAGCACGCCACTTAGTCGAGCTGAAGATTAATTAAAAATATTTTTGATATTCACCGTGTAGATGTAATATAATCACAATCAAATAATCAGTTTTGTAAAACAATGCCAGACGCCTGACTCAGGGCACTTGCTATTTTTGTTTGTCAATATTTATTCCAATTTTATTGGTTATGTAAAACCCACTTAAAAAATACCATGCTACTACACTGCCTTTTCATAGATTCAGAGTATTAATTATTAGACGTATCGGGTTTCTTGAATTATAAGTTTCATTGCAAACGAACCTGCAATGCTGCAATGTCAGAATTTGAAATCCACAAGCCTTTTGGTCAATGTTTGTTTAAGATATATTTGTCCCATTACACATTACAAGTTTCAACAAAACTGTTATTAAAAATTGTGTAACGAATTGTAATCCTGAATATTCCATGGAGAATAGAGAATATTTATATTGAATTAAACAAAGTAATCATTAGCCAACTAGTTTTTAAGCTTGAACTCAGTAACGAAAAATAAGTTCAAGGAGAAACAACTTTTTTTAACACTAACTGTATAACACCACGCTTCGTACTTGGCTGGAAAAACATTGCCTAACTTGTGCATTCACCTGATTCACCTGCATTATCCATTCAATATCTTATGCAAAAATTTGAATCCATAATCTGCACAATAGGTATGCAAGTGCCAAGTGCAAAGGTTACCATTATATATGCGACGGGATTACAATGCTGTGCAAAACCTCTATGTCCAAGATCATTTATTTACACAAGAACATCTATAAGTGAAAAGTGAAGTGAAAGATCCTCTCAAGGAGTCGTATTATATGATCGCTTATATAATAACGTAATTGTGTTTCCAGCAACCCACCGCCACCGACCATAGTCAAACTATTAAACGTTTTTAACGGCCTTTGCTTCATCAAAGTTCAATACATTTTTGACCAAAATATATGTACTATTTTATCCCGTGCTTAAATTCGCAATTAAAGTAATTAAAGAATCGTCACCTCCCCGCCTCTAGATGAAGAAATATAACTGACCTTACATTTGTATGACATTCAAGTATTTCAAGGCAACTATAGAAAACAGAACTTGTTTTCTTTATCTGTCTTGGGACTTGGGTGACTATATTCTCATTTCCGACCGTAAAAAAATTTGTTGGAGTTTCGTTCTACGAAATATTTGATTTTTTTGGAAAATCAGACTTTCATATATGGCTAGGCTAGGCTAGGACGGATTTGTGTGCATTTTCTTTGTCCTTCGTTATAAATATTAATGACATTACTGTAGTAAATTATTATGTGAACCCCAAATCCCCCTTATGCATTTGCACGAATTATCAAGTTTTCCCGTTTTCTTTGGCTTCATATGTTTCAGTCAATTAAATTTTAAATATCCACCAACAAAAACAAAACCTTATTAAAGGAATGAATCCTTCCTAAGGCATATGTTTTTAAGCACCAACGAAGCCGATAATTTTCTCCGTCGCGAAATTAGTACTGTGGCTTCAAATGAATTTTAACAGTAACCAATAAAGCAGGATAATTCTTATGAATATCTTACCGAATAATTGCTACAATTTGCAAAGTTGCAAATTCCAATTAGTCAGAAATCCCAAGATCCCAACCGGTACACTATAATTTCTGTATTATAGACACAATGAAATGAAAGGGGATAAAAATCACATGATTCGATTGCCCAGACAGACGGTAGAACAATAACTCTTTAGATCTTTAATTAAATTTGTAAAACAAATGTTTATAGAATTGTGCACAAACAATATTTAATAGTTTCATCCTCATCACCGTCCACATGTACTTAAACTGTATGGGATTAAGCCTTGCATCAGCTGTATCATTTCCATTTCATATCCAGCTTCCAAGTATCCAAGTATAAGTGTAAATAAAGCTGTTCCGAGCGAGGATACGGAGAGAACAAAAAAATACGATTAATTCAATACGAAGCTGATATGACCATTCTCAGAGAGTTGGTTAGAGGGCGAGAACCATACGAATATTAAATCGGATGCTCGTACGAATTTCTATCAATTCGGCTTCTCTTTGCGTTCAGAACTGGAGAGTGTGCAAGGTGCTTATGGACATCTCTCCGATAAAATACCTGGATCCGAAGATACCCCAATCGATTAGAGAATCCGGCTTTCACCGCTCCAACTTTCTCCTTCCTGCCAGACTCGAGAGATAAATCTATGAAATTGAACAGATTTGTGAAATTATTAAAAAGTCTGTTTGCATAATTACCAATGTGTTTCCACGGTGTTGGTTTCTTTGTCTTTTCTCCCACCATAGAGCATGAAAATAGCTTCATCAATTAGCTCAATGAACCCAGAACAGGTGAAATATAAACCGTTTTGAAATATTACGTAAAACAAAGTCGTGAGGTTACAAAAAAAGTTGGTAGAATTAAACCCTTATTTCGCTTTCTGTTCGTCTAGTTTGTAGAAATTAGAGAAACTTCTAAGATCCTCTTATTCATCGGATATTATCAGCGTGCCTTCTTCATTTTAGATCACATGACCCAATGCTAGTAGGCATTTAATTAACTCAACCTCACAGGTCAGTGCATTTTATAGCACTTCAAGAAATATTATGACAACTCCAATTTGCTCCAAAAATGCTAAATAACTCTCCTATATTATTTCCCTTTTGAGAGATGGTCATGCCGCATAAAAATAAATATATGTTTAAATTTTTGTATTCTTTATGCCTCGATTTATTGTCGTAAGATACAAGAGCATCTATACAGATGTATTATTCTTAACCATCATTTTTGAAATTAAAAGGATTCCTCATCACAAACGTTAATTAAATTATTGAGATACTAAAATACTAAACGTTAGAATATCCAAAGACACAACTAAACACGAGTCTCCCTTAAGAAGAGTATCATGAGCTGGTTACAAAAGATAACCTGGAATTTGTTACAAAGGGAAATGTCAATGTCCACCATCCTGACTGTATTGGATTTTACAATTGTAATGAGTTTTGGTAAGTCTTAAGTTCTGCATATTAAATTATGTGAAATTAGAGTGATCGAGAGGCACGACTCCTTTCTTTAGTCTTATTTTCTGTTCGTCTTTCTCCTCTAAATAAGAGTCGTGACAAATTGAGGTTTACAACCACGATCAACCATACAGTTACAGACCACCGATGATCTCGGGATTTCACAGGAGTTGGAGTCGTGAGAATCGGATAATATTCATCGCCTTATCATCTTCTCCATCGGATTGGTTACGCCATTCCAAACAATGGTGATTCTGATTGGTCCTTACTCTAATCATTCGTTTCCCTTGTTCATTTACAAGTAGATGACACATAAGAAAATTATTTCTTCTTGCTTTGTTTCACAGTCTACTCCATGTTTACTGACAATCTGACAAAAGGTCATAAAAAACCGTGTCCGAGTTCACCAACCAAGCCAATGCTAATGCTAGCCTTATCTATCCTGCACTGTGTAATTCGTCTAGTCGACTATTTGTCGGACTTTTATCTTTTTGGTCGAGATTAGTTGAGTTTGTTCCGTATAAACAGAAGAGATGGACTTTTTGTAATCTGAAACTTGTACTTTGACAAGGCAAGAATGCATTATTGTCCGAGAAACGTGTACAAATTTTTCAGAGTCCAAGATTGTAAATACAGAGATAGCAACGAGATTGTGCTATGAAATGGTGGTTGACTCATTCCAATATTACAATCCCTTTTCATAAACTTCTTAATAACAATTAGTGTAAATATTTCAAATACAAATGCATCTTGTGCCATCACAAGCAGCAATACTAACTATTAAAGTTCAACTCCTGTAACATGTAATTCAAATTGATGCTTGAGAAGTGCAATCGGTAATGGCTAGTCCATAAAAAATTGTCTACTTAACTAACCCTCTCTATCTTGGAACAGAGCACTCAAATTGCATAAAATTTAACGACAGAAGCATAGGAGATAAGGACGGGTGGACTAATTTTAATTTAATGGATCCAAATTCCCATAATGGACATCCATCCTAAAGATGGGCTTGTAACAAAAACTATTTTTTCAGGCCCCGTCAGTTACAGTAGTTGCAGAGATCATTGAAGCTCCAGAAAGAAATATTTTTTGAACACTTTTAAGTTAGCACAAAGCACATGTCGGCAAATAAACTGAAGATGAGTAAACCATTTGTCGTGGAAAAAGCAATCCTTTGAGTCGGGACAACAAAGGCAGATAAATCCTATTACTGCTATCTGACCTGTCGTGTCATAAGTAGATCGCTTATAGCCAAAATGTACTGTACTGTACTGTATAGAGCAAAACACTATTATTTGAAAAGGATGTTGCTTTTTTTAATAGTAACTTCCAAGCAGGGATGAAAATTTGAGAAAATCGTCGGTTTTGTTTATTTTCAACCAATAATAATTTCTACCAAATTGTTGTTTTTTTATTTTTTAAATTACATTGGCCTTGGCCACCTAAGCTAACAATCAGGAACAAAGTCAGGAGTCGGGGTTTTGATTTATGTTTACTGTAACAAATATCCGAGGGATTGTGATTAAGAAAGAAAAATCATTGATGCCATGAAGCAGTTTGAGTACAAATTAGACCGGGTTTGTTTGGGGTCCAAAAATCTCAAGAGGCCAGGAGAGTTAGAGGGGCAAAAAATGAAGTCATATCCGAGGATAGGTTTCATACATACTGGAGAACTTTTATTTGAAAAAGAGGGAGAATTGCGTGACTGCTTTTCTGAAAATAAGTCGAAATGTTTTTAAGAGTACGGGAGTCTCCTTTACGGAGTCCGTATCCCTTGAGCACTTACGACTCCAATGATTGATGGCTTGGGGTGGCAAAACCATCCTCGTGAATAGCAACTGTATAATTACTCCAGGCCTTTCCTATGAATTAGCTATGAGGAAGCGAAATACATCACAAAATTTCTATAAATTAGCCCAACCGACCTTCTCACCCTCATTATGTTTTCCTCGCTCTCGTCTCCTTTCTTCTCACACCGCGATTAAAAGAATGTTCGTTTATAACTAATCACCGTCCTTCTTATTAGATCACATTTCCCAGAGTTGGGATTAGGGTTGGCTCATGTATTCGAAGCCCAGCAGGGCATAGGCATAGAATATTCAATGCCCAGGGCATAATCAATCAGGATTCAACGGTGGAGTACTGCCCAGTTGGTCATGGGCATCCCTCTATAATGTGAATGAAATAAAATATAAAGTAGCTACATTTGTAGATTAGCAGACTATTACTTATCTATAAATGAATTGTATAGATAGAACAATTGATCCTCATCAATATTCAATGTCCTATAAGCGATTTTAAACCGCATTTTCTCGATGCATTTTTATTCAGTTGGTTTGTACTATCGGTGGAAAATTCGTAGTTAAAATAATCCAATTATTTTTGTTCCAAAATTACCTCATTCATTAAATCATGGTAAATTATTTACTTTAATTCAATAAATGGATGAGCACATCGAAATAGCAACGTCAAGCCTATTTAAAATAGTTGAGCAAATAAGGAAAGTGTCCGACTGACTCTTAAAATATTCTTTGATCAGGGCAGATTGCTGTTAGAAATCTTAGCTATTCGTCCTGAGTTTTCAGTCATATGGTCAAGTCGAACATGACATGGACACATTTCGAACAGGCATACGTCAAACCTAGTTGGTGTCGAAATGTGAAGTAATAGTAAATGGAAAGGGCCTGTGTGACTTGGCTTGTTGGTTTTTGGTGATGGTGGTAGTGATGAGGAATAGTAGGATATTATATACAGGTTGTTCCGAATCTATTACTCCTCACGATATCCACTTTCTCATTTTAGCAGTGAGTTATGTGCCGGGGAGCAGAACATCTTGCTGCACTATCCTAAATTGGTTGAGTGAGAAGTGAAGGGAAAAGACAGGGAATGGCCACCACATAAAAGAAAGAATCCTTTTCCGGACCCAAAGATCAGTTTCTTCACTTTGGCAAATTGACCCATGTATTCAGTGGAAACACCTCATTGCCTCTCCTCCATTCGCTCAGCGTCCATTCCGCCTCGAAAGTCGAGAGGCGCTGATTCCCCATCCCAATCTACCTTCCTCTACTCCTCATCTACTCCCATTCCAGAGCTCCCGATTACCGGAAAGACAGACGACCTCACCTTACCTCTCCTATCTTTTCTGCAGAACAATGAAACGATTGGCTCTGTCTGAAGTTCGGAATACTTTCAATCCGCACTGGCACCCAAACCTCCATGAAAATAATGTATAATCTGGAGGAATGAATCCTCCTCAGCTCTGTTATGACTCAAGCGTTCCGGTGGTCACCCTTTTGGAGAATGATTTTACTATTCCGTAAACTTATGTTCCTGAGAGGGCATTATGGGGGGATGAAACGACAGGTAGACAGGGTTCTTTGTCGGTGGCTTATAGTTATTACCCCGCTTGTGGTAGCGTTGGACGGGGTTGAGGTATATTATTTCCAGAGAAAGAGTCCCACTACACCATCACCAATATCAATCGACTAAAGTTGGACCATAAAATTGGTAATGCCCGTTATTTTTTGTCCAGCCGTTGATGTTGTCATGTCATGCAAAAGAGTGGAGGGAAGAGCGACAAATTGGTCATTTCCTCAGAGTACCCGTTACCAATGTTCCCTAATGGAAGGAATGTAATCGTCCCAGGGGTTGCCCTAATGCTACCATTTTCTTCAGACTTTCCACTCCCGGGTTCAAATCTTCTACACTTCTGATGGAACTATCGTTATTATGAAATGTTCAAGTCTCTCAACAATCAGGCCTCCCTTTCCCCTTTTCCAGCAGAGTTACCTTGGGATCGAGATCTTGGAAATGAAACCGGCGTCTCACGTCTTCCTCCCTATTTCCAGCCATGAGGATCCCGAGTCCGCCTATAAACCGTCACCCTTCTCCGTCGTTCTCTATTCCGTTTCCACATGTTTTTTCATGAGGGTTGATCGACGGAGGGTTATGTGGCATTTTTGGACGATTACTAAAATTCATGGAGGAAGCACCTTGAGGTACGGACTTTGATGACGAGAAGAAATGGCCAATATATCCTCTCATTTCCTTCATCGTGCCGTAAAGTAACTTCTAAGGAGGGATCCGAAATTACTTACACCGATGTGTCTAATGTACCCATGGGGTCTGAGTGCATTGTGTTATTAATAGAATGAATAGAAGGGCCAGTCCAGAGAAAACAATTCCAGAATGGAGACCAATCCCGAATCCTATTGTTTATCTCATAAAGAATTCTATTTCCCAGCACCCTTGGACTCCTCGGCACACTGGATCCCCTGATTATTTTCAGAATGATGAGAGAGATAAAAATTAGCTTCGTTTCATGCTTCCACGTCCGTCCCTATCACATCTATAGTGACTGTCCTCAAGGTGCCTTGCTCTATTTCATCAGAGTTGAACTACTTTCAAAGCTTTGACGAATCTGAGATGGTTTCCTGCCTTTTCAATTCAACTTCTTCTTATCTTCCATTCCGGCATTAATGCGTATATATCATATATATACAGTAATATTTATACTGGGATACTGGGCGAGACAGTTCTGGACTTTTGGACAATGGATTATTTTTTCACTCCATTTCGACACGTGTTATTAATTTCGATTGACATTTAATTCCATCGAAATTTCTCAGGGTATCCGAATTTAAGAATCTGAGTTAACGACTTCTTGATCTTGAAACTGTTGAAACTCCGGATTTATAGACAGATTTTTTAGCCCTCTCGTTGAAATAATCAAAGCTTAGGAATATGAAAGCATAGCTTCACTCACAGATTGTTTTTTGTAGCTGAATAAGAATCAGTTGACCAATATTAAGCAAGTACCTGCAATCAGTTACAAGTTTGTTTTGATTGCTCAGCAGATCCTGCTTGTTTTTGTAGATGATAAAAATTACTCTAATCCTCCATGCCTTGTTGCTATTAAAGAAAGAAAAGAATCAAAAGTTTCTGCATAAAGCGTCATAAAAACCCGGCAGCCACTCCTTAAATTGGGAAAGGAAGTCATATTGGAAGTTGCCTGGACTTTAATAAACAATATTTAGTATAGAACATACAGTGAGCTGTAGTCAAGGGAGCCGTGAAGCAAGTTGATGCCAAAATCCTGAGGGATCTGGGAGCTTTGCAAAAATACCCGTAAAAGCTGAAAGAACCTATTTCGCTATCTTCCACTTCCGTTACCATCATCATGGATCATCATCAACTGGCAGATAGGGAGATACATAATTCAGCCGTAGTTTGTCATCTCACACAACCATCATTAAAATCGTGGTCATTATCGTCATCCAGAAGACGATTACCCCTAAGTCCAAAAAGCCGACTAGGAGCCGAGGCTTTGGTTGTCAAGTTATGGGAAAAGAGGATTTTCCTCGGGATCTGTCCACTCACTATATATGAGGAATTAGAGCCAATAAAAGGAGGACATAAATTCACATAAAAATCGGAATACCGACATGGCGAAGCGGGTGGATACCCACTGCCCATTGGGATTCATCCAGTGGATGGTATCAGGGCATAAATCATTTTATTGTTTGTCCATATAACATACACATGTCGTAGGTCATCGACAACGACGACCACATTTCAACCCTACTAGCGAGCGCACCCACTCGTTGAGTCTAAATTGCACAGCTTATATTGAATGTTGTACAGCCGAGCTATTTCTGACCGCCACGAATCTGGTCAGAATTAAGTGACACTGGCAAACCCAAACAAGCCAAGGGACGGTTCAGATTTTTTCCCACCACATATAATGTATACATACTTTCAATATTATGACTTTATGACTATGACAATTGCCAACAGAGTTTGGCTTAGTACTTACGAACGATGTTGCTGGGAGAAAATCGAGATGAGTCGTGGGAATCACGGGAAATTAATGAAAACACAAGAGCTGAGCAACAAGGATCTATATTATACTTTCCGTAAGTGTTATCTGTAAATACAAACGGAGAGAATTATGATGTACCCTTGTAGTCATTTTACGAGTCTTTGGATAAGACGTTGTATAAATCCGACAAAAGTTATGAAAGATTCCAGATCGCAGCAGAGGAATGTCTCTCAATATCTCGTGGATTAATCGATTTTCAACAAACCAGGCCGATCTACAATTCCAGAATAGTTTGCACGAGTTGTCTCTTTTATTACAGAGTAAATAATCCCGTATGCATTTAGAAATTCTAAATTCTTTCTAAGTTACATAAAAGTTGAGGTCGTTGGCTTTCCTCAAAGATTTCAATTTCGCTTTTAATAACGGAAAGTCAAGAGTTGATGACATGTCCGAAGCGTAAAGTCATGTACTTGATCGCCATTGTATTTGACTCCAGAACTCCTTGGTTAAGTTAGTGGCTTGCAATAAAGTAAGGGGAAAATGGACAAATGACCCCAGCGGACATAAATCTTGATTAAATACAAGCTCATGTTTACATTTCAGGTAAAATCTTCCACTTCGACTCTTCCAGCCGTAATGACAAAAAGCAGCGTTGATTTACTTCCACTTGTTGGTAGCCCTTCCATTTGAGTTCTTTCAAACGCTGTTGTCCGGCTGTCCACATTATTATTATTTTTCGTCTTAAAAGGGAAGGAGACAAGTGGCTCTTTAGAAGAAGGGGAAAAAGACTGTCCATTTATGTGTTTTTTTACCTCTTCGGCAGTAATAGACTGGCTTTTGAGTCTATCGGAATCTGACAATGCATGTGGGACTGTGGGGATGACACTGGCACATGGAAATGGAAGAGTGACTTTGGAATTGTATTGTCACATCGAGACTTTGACTGAATAGAGCCATTCAACTCTCCCTCATCACAAAAGGAACATTCGTGACTTGTGTTAAGTTGATAATCTGCTGAAAAATTGAAATTAATGGCCGAACCCACTCTCCTCTCTTTCCATCCTATTTCATCGAATCGAAATCCGAACCCCGAAATAGAGACTACTGTACTAGTACCAGCAGAGCTACTGTAAAATGGTTCATATAAGAGCATCCCCAGCTCTTGGCCATCCGTATTGATGCAACAATTCCATATAAATATGCAGAATTAACCTCACCTCTACAACCTTCTCCCTTCCTCCGTGACTCTGGACGTAAATGGGATTTCGAGTCCCGAAATTCATTTACCGAGGCCCAATTGTCCCATTTCAATTATTATTCATTTCAAGGACTGACAATAAAAATCCGACTCTCTCTCCCTTTTCTCTATCACTGGCTACTGGATTGATAAATGTGACTTTGGTTATAATATGTAATCATCATCACAGAGGATAAAATATAGGTTTCCAGACTGTATCCTTATAGTATGCACTCAATATAATGCCTTGATGGTCCATTGATTGACGCCCATTGTCCAAATTGATTTTTAATCGACTCCAATAACGGACCGTTTCGAACGGATGCGGATGGTAAGTCATCGTCTCCCATCATCATCCTCTTCGTCTCATTTCAATTTAAATAGTGTGACGACGAGAACAGCTCCACTCCTCTCGTAAATATAATATTTTGAGTTAGAAACCTCAGGGATTCTATGAATAAATCTGTGTATGGATGACATTTCTAGTTCATGGTCGGACAGAGTCTGTAGTGTCGGTACTCATTCCCATTCCACTGTCTCTAAAATCGAGTTAAGAACTTCACTCTTGCAATATAAATTCTGTAGAGGAGTAGAAAAGGGATCAATCGTATCGTATGATTTTATTGAAATTGTAATATTATATTTGAATATAAAAGAAGCCTGTTGTGTAGGTACAGGGCACAAAAGAGTGCCTTGGAATTAAGTTAAGTTCATGCCTCAACAACCATGCACCGTTTCCAATGAATTATTGTATTCCATTTCATTAATTATTTGTAAGAAGGAAGGCGGAGAGGACAAGGGATCCGAATCATTTTATAAAGATGGACCGAGACAACTTGATGACTTCCAGTAGTCTCCTCTCTTCCAAACTGCCTAAAAGACTACCACAATATTTCTCGCCCTGATTTCCAAAAGCAATCCTTTGTAATTTCCTCTGTCTGTCTGCCTGTCTCCTAATAATAATAGGTAGTTCGGCCCAGTAGTCGAATCTACGCTTTAATAGCACATTCAACAATATATGTGAGGAGCAAGGGTGCTATATATAGAATTCGGGATTGCATATTAATAACCTTATAAATCCCATTTCTGTCCATTCCACCTCAAGTGACAACAAGCTTCCTCTCTCTCTCTCTCCTACCGACTACAACTCTACTACTAAAGTGACCAAATTGTCTGTAGTTGAATTTTCCTTTTGCAATTAAGTTGAGGTAAAATGCAGGCTTACTATGAGACTAAAGGGTTGGTTAGGCGTTGAACGTTATGATTCCGAAACTCCTCACATATATATACGCATCATTCCATAATCTCATTACCGAGGCTCCAGTTCCAGAGCTTCAATGCACACCAATTCCAGAATTTCCAACTCCAGCAAGAGCCTCATTGCTATTCAATGATCACTTTCTCCCACGTTGGCATGGGCCGGTGGTGGTGGTAGCTGTTGATGTTGTTAGTGAAGGAATATGGATATTTAGGCGCATTCCTCATATAATACGGGAATAAAGCGAACCAGAGGGCCGTCGAAAGGACGACTGCGGTTTCCTCTTAAATATACTTCCTCATTTCTATGGACTTCGGTTTTGGAGTAAAATTTTACATTCAGTTGAAGGTATTTGGAGCATATGTAGGAGAGACTAGGATGAAGAGGCAGGTACAGAATGGATTCTTCTTTTCAATCGAGTCTATCTATTTGTAGATTCGCTTACGCAATCATTACATTAGCTATTACTGCAATTCTGGACACACTGAACGATCATCCTGCTTTCCAACTCTTCCATTCAACTGGCCACTTAATCTCTCGAATAGAAATTCGCTCACCAAGCACAATGTCATTTTGTGTCAATGAGCAGGCTTTCTCTACGAGTCAAAAACAGTGAGGATGACCGGATGACGACTTTTTTATCAAGCTGCAGCCAACCGGTCTGTCCCGAGTTGAAACTTGAGCGTTTTTTTCTCCCGGTTTTACGGATTTACTTTCTCCGTTTGCTCTTCAAGGAGTTGCTTTACTTTGGCGCTTCCTTATATGAATGTATACACGGTGTTTTTAGTTAAAAAAATAAACGGTTACGAATTACTGGTCAGCTCAGCTTCTAAAGGAATATTTATTTTATTTTATAAGGTACAGTTTCTACTAAGGGTGTGATCGGTTTAATCCAGGTTTCAACTTAGCATTCGTTTGATCCTAATACGATGTGAAAATTGTAATGGTTCTAGATCAAGCTGTTCGTCGGTATGATCTTCGCGTGAATAGTTAACAACAATCAATAAAGTTGCAAAAGCCCAAAGTAGCTTGAAAGGAAAGAAAGCAAACTAATAGTTGGCGAAAATAAAATAAAATCCATGTTTCTCAAACAAATTAAAATCGACACAGATACATAAAAAATATAAGTTACAATTCAAGAACAAATTTTGTCTTGAGAAGGTTTAAAAAAATAACTCCTCCAGGGAACTTGTTTAAGCTAGGACGCTATATATAACTTCTTCAGTACTGGCTGCCACTGTTACTCTTGTCTCTTGATTGTAAATTCCTGAAATTACCCTTGATCTGTCGTATCAGCAAGACGGAACCTACAGATGCGAGGGGAGAACTGGAAGCCTACAAAATCCATCGTATTTCCTGTGCCTTAAAACAGACTCCTAATTTGTCGGTCACAGTAACCTATATATGTTTTGAAGTCCATTGTGGTCTGAAAATAGTAAGATCGAAAACAGAATAAATCCCCTATTTGAAAGAAATACTCCTCTCTAACATTTTTGTCTCGCTTTGTTGAAGATGAACTTTCAACAATGGACAGTTCGACCCGACTGGTAGCTCATTAGCAATTTAAGCACCGGAGGAGACTCGGAAAGGGTTAGTTTGAGACCAAAGAAGAATGATACGTAATGAGACGAATGATGATGGTAGTTAAATTACAGGGACGTGCCCGTTGGTGAGGTGATGAAAGGAAATATAGGGATGATTCACTCACCTATAATTCCAGTATCCAATGAAGCCATAATGGTACTTCCTTCCTGGGATTCTATTTTATTACAATATTCTAATCCACTGCATCCAACTGCGATAGATCCCCTTCTGTGCAGTATCCTATCTTTCGGAGGATACCACCTTTAACCTTTATAGAGAAATCATTTAGTAAATGTTTGCCAGGATTAAGATAGAGCAGAATAATAAGTTACAGTAACCCACCCGGATTTACTTTTCTGTTTAATCAATAGCAGAAGGATCGTTATCTCAACCCCTTTCGTGCTGATGTTCACTATAGAATAAATTGGACTGTGAAATCTTGTGGTTCAATTTAGCATTAGAATGTTATACTGTGTTATCAGTTCTGATTTTCTATGATCGGAACTAGTTGCATTTAAAAGCAATAAGGTCTTTTAAGCTCTGACGCATTTAAGAATGAATGATGCGTTATTTCTATATGCTTAGTAATGACGTCATCATTTATGTGCTTATGGGTTCAAAATCCTTGTTTTTGACCCTATTTGGTTATTTATCTCAGAATTATCCTGATCTCCTGAGAGGAATGTGAACGGATATTGACGAGAAGAAGTGATTTATTATGGATGTTCTCTTTCCTCATGGTACAATAAGACATGTGTCTGACGGTCTTCCTTCATCTTTCGTAGTAGTGACCAATCAATTCCTTGACCACAGAAGTCAGTGCTCATTAAGTTTCAAAACGAGTGGAGTACTTGGAAATTTTTCTTTTTTATAATTTAATAGCTATCAGATAAACTGGACCGTATGATATCCGGCAGAGTATTAAATTTAATTTTTAGGTGAAATTAAAATTGTACGTGAGATATATGAAAGATGAAAAATGGAAATTTTCAACTGAAATTTCAAAAAAAAACTATTTTGTCAATCCCTATTCATGCCAATAAAAAAGAGAAATCATACAGGGTGTCTTTTCCAGGTGTATACACCTTCAATCTATCAGTCATTGGAGTTGTATACACTTGGAAAAGACACCCTGTAGAATGTTTTTAAGTACCTTAAATTGATCCTATTTTTCATGCTTTCTATAATACCTAGACACTACATAATATTTTGTAAATATTACAAATATTCAAATTCCAATATCCAAATTAAAAAAAAAAAAAAAACTCGGGAAATGAAAATTTTGTCAACCCTGCTTTCTTTCTTGTAAAAAAGTAAATAATGTCTCAAGCCGCTCAGTAGGATGGTATAGAATTTCATCTCGGAAATTAGAACTAGAATCTGTCCCTTACTTCTGAGACTCGTCGTCTTCAAGCTTGAACTTTAAATTGAAAAGAGCCCTGTCATTTCTTCTACGAAAGTTCAGTTTTACAGAATTTTATCACAAATCCAGAATTTAAATGAATTCCTGACAGTTTAACATTTCAGTCAGACAGCAGAGTACAAGACTAGTAGTCTGGACTAGGGAGGTACTGGAGCTGTATCTGAAACCCGACCACAATAATACAACCTCAGTTGAAAAGGAATGAATTATTATGTAAGCATCTTGTACTCTGTGATCTAGCGAAATAGGAGAAAGAATTACAGTAGTTTTAAAGAGATCTCATTTTACAAGGAATTGTGATAGAAATTCAACAATCTAAACTTTGTTCCGTATCACGTTACACATTACACGTGTGCATGACTATCAAGCCGACGAGATAATTCAACCTTCTTCTCGTCAGAAACAAATATCTAAAAATGCCCAAAGGAACCACCTTACAAACTAACTCTTTCGAAGAGTCAAGACCATCAACCATACACCCGTTCCACCGTCTATTCTGTACAATCTAGGATGTATCTCTCTCCTGCAGTAAATGTGATTCTGATGCTAAGTGAGTTATTAAAATTCAATGGGTTACAACAAACAGATGAATAGAAGGAGGCCATATAGGTATTATACAACTTTAATGTCATGTTATAAACTTTATATTCGAAAACATTTGAGTTAATGTACAATTCAGATATACCCAGATAATTGATCCACTTTTACTTAAAACTTATTCCATTCTACATTCAAAAGAAAGACAAGTTAGCCGTCGGCCACACACCACTCGCACTCACTCGAAAATCTTACAATTTAGAATAAGAATACGGTGGTGGTGGTAGTAGTAGTAGTCCTCGGTTTAAGAGCCAGGAAAAATGATGGGCCATAAAACATTAAGACTGGAACAGATCCAGCCTGATATTTCCTATTATGATCAGTTGGAAAACATAATGGATGGAATTGCCCTCCAGGTCAGAGTCAGGTATAAAAAGCCAATTACATTGCAATACATACCACTTTATTTGTAATAGGAGAGGAGGACATGATCGACGTCGTTATTTTATTAAGGACCCCTCTCCGTCTTCCTCTCTACAAAATCCTAGCTCATCCCTTTGTCTTTTCGAGGACAGATCAGCAATAACATTTTAATACTCCCTCATTTCCAGCTCTCCGATTTCATAACTTGGAGAGTAACCAAGGATAATAATATTGTTGAAAAGACAGGAATCATAATAAAATTCGACACTTTCTCTTCACAAAAGCTCCTCCGATTCCTAAAATCCCCACAATCTCAGGTAGAGTAGTAATTTTACTTCTGTGCAGGGAAGTAAAAATCCGAGATTCGGGACTGACATCCGTTTAATCTCTCCTACAAATGTTCTCTCCTCTCCATAGTTTTTCTGAGAATGAAAAGAAAAGAGGCAGAAAGTTTTCTCTCCCCTCAGGATCTGATTATTTAAAACATATGCCTCGTGTTACCTGTACTTTTTGACAGCAGCACAGGGCTGGTTGTATGTATTAAAAATGAATGTTCCTCCCATTAATAATAGCGGTAGGAAAAGAAAGTCTGGATAGGAACATGGCACTTGGCAGCTTTAATGGTTGTATCTAATTCCGGACTATCTTTTAAATCCTGAGAGTAAACTTTCCCAATGTGGAATAGGGAAAGTAGAAGCTTCCCTTTACGGGTAATACAATTTGCCTGCATATTCTACAGGATGACACAATGGGCTGGGTATAGAGTTACAGGAATTCCAGTCCAACTAAACAAGAGACGGTGATCCCTAATGCAATTCACCGTGTAGGTATATGTGCATTATAGAGCCCTTTACTTCTTTGCTGTTTTTGATGATGATCCACTCAATCTCGAGGAGGCTGACGGATCTCTCTCGGAATTTGCAGAGGATCGGGCCTGTAAATAGATGGAAATGTACCCCCTTTTATGTCTAGTGAATAAATGCGGGTTAAGTAATCACATTTAACCTCTCGAAACAACCGAGAGGGTTTCAAGAAGATAAATAAATGAGCTATGAACTCGATAAGGACGGTCATGTTACAGAAATGAGTGGTTCTTGCTCGTTCGGTTGTTGAATATCCATCTCTACCTCCTGCACCTCGTTTGCTTTTACTCTCCTCACTTCCTCCAGCCCCTCGGAATTCTCGTTACATCGGAATAAGGTAAATGCATTTTTACTTGTTTTCCTCGAGGCTGGAATCAAGTCATATTATTTGTTCAATATGATTTGATTTTCCTCTCATGTTTAGAATTGTTACTCTCAAGTAAGTGTCCTCCGGCCATGCTTCTTATTCCGAGGGTGCAGGGAAAAGTACAGGCTAATCCCAACCTAAACCATCTCATCTTCCCTCTACACAGAAAAGCCCGTAATTGTGACAATGACATTCTCCCGTCTCTCTAGATTGGTGAACTGGGAAGAGTAGTTAGTAGATTTCATTGCATTGCAGCTCAGCAAAACTATTTCATATTTACAATATTACGACAGATAAAACTGGACCAGTTTGTCGAGTTTCGTATCCTCAGAGCTAAGTGGCTTCATGATATTATCCCATCCTATTTGATATCATATTATTCGTGAAACTTGAGACTTGAGTTGAGTAGGATTCCTTAATATGCGGCCGCTTTTAAGTAACAAGGAGATTGAGATTCGGAAGGACTGGAATTGGAAGTCAGATTGAAAACGTGTGTATATGAGATATGAACGAGAGAGGAAAAAAGGTAAGGACCTTTTTTATCTCACAACAGAGCGTTATTGTTGCTGTTGGGGCCGACTTCATGCTGGCCCGTGTGGCAAGAAAAATTATCATGAGGATAGCAATCAAAATTTAGTTTAGCACGTGAAATCGTGAGGAGCAAATAAAAGTGCGTAAGTGCGTATGAGATTTCTAGTGTATTTTACAGGATGGAATGGTCCCAGTGGTATTTGTACACAGGACGAGGGCCGAGTTCAGGAAACCATGTCTCGTATGTGTGAAAAAAATCTATACGTTAATGTCTTCGGGGATTTTGGTAAAAGTTGTTGTGGAATTTTGTAAAAGCTCTCTTAAAGGTTTTAGCAGAAAGGGTGTAAATTCTGGATGGCTCGACTCTCATTTTCAGAGAGGAAATTGTAAATGTTTCTCTAAAAAACGCGTCAAGAGTTGATTTTTACAAGCCTTAACATTCTTCTTTCCCCACATTATATGTAAGTGAGAACACGATCCCTCCTCGACGAAGTCACCTTTTCCCGTATGAGCTCACTAATTTCAACTCAGTTTTATTTCCTTCGACCTCATAATACCTTCCTTGCCCTTCCAGAACGAGTCCTATTTCACCCTGTGAACTGATTCATTTGAAATCTGGGCATGTAAATTTTTTGCTTTGCTTTAAAACCGCATTAACTTCAGCCTTGACTACAAGCTTTTGGAGCAACTTATTGCTATCAACTTTGCGGCCCTAACTCTTCTTCCGAGAGGATCGTTAAAAACATGCGTTTGTAAGTTTAAGATTTGTAAATCTCTTTTCCAAACTCATCGAAGTGCCATTTGATTTTTTGTTTCCTTTCGCCCTTGCTTCATGAGTTGCTGGGTGGCTGTAGATATACATATCCAACCGGACTTGTAATGTAAATACTAATTTTTATCTCGATTCTTTAAGTGTCGGTGATACGCTGTGGGCAGAACCAGAGAAGTCGCATAACATGCTCTGCTAGAATCGTTTAATGTTCATCCTATTTTGTAAGGCAGAGAGTTTCGTCGTTTTTATTTTCATTTTGCTGCCTGTAGCAGAGTACTTATGGAGTCATCACGAGAGTCAATGATGTGACTAATGTGACACACCACCCTCTTCAGCTTTATGTAATTGTAAACTATATGTTATTAGTTTTTCTGACGGATGATTTAATGGAGTAGAATTTTAAAGTGAACTGAGAAGTTTTTATAGTTCCATAAAGAATTTTTAAGTTTCTCAGTTCTTTAGAGGTAACTACAATGTTTATTTCACAGGTCATTCGAAAAAGTTACGTTTTTTGCTTCTAATTTTCTCAGAATTTTATTTATTAAAACCCATATAATTCCAACCTATTTTCGCAAGAAAACTCTGAGCAAAATGCCCCAATTTCAAGGTAAACTCTGAAATCTGGATCCTCCAAAAAATAATCCTTCTAACTTAGAAACTAGCTTGTCAATGTATCTGTAATTGATTTGAAAAATTGCTCCTTGCGACTCCGTGATCAATGTAAATGGAGTTTAGTTTGGGTCCACCTGTAGTTAAAAAGACCTAAAAATCCAAGAAATACGTCTGGAACTTATAAATAGTTCCACAATTGAAGATGAACCACAGGAGGAGGTCCAGAAAGGAATTCTTGGGTATGGAAGCTTGAGAATCGTCTACGATTTCGAAATTGAATAGATCGACTGTTGGTCGAGAAAATGTCACAACATGATCATTCAGTCCGGAAGATCTTAATTGTTTTCTATAGATCGATGTGGTTGGTGTGTCCTGACAATTCGACCGTACCATTCATAATCCACCATTTCGAACCGCAAATATTTTGGAGTGAATTGTGAAGGATTTCTTTAATATAATACTACACAGAAATTGTCATCGGTTCCTGATTGTTTGCGGAACAAGAAAAGGTTTTGTAGATGTTGGGTTGGACCTTTTTTAAACACGACAAAGAGCTAACACACACGGTATACATTGTTGTCCTAGTACTGTCCCTTGAAGTTCAATAGAGATGACAAAGGACACATATCCATCTGACAGATCAAATTGAATGAGCAAACGAACCAACAACCAGTTGGTTCCTTCAGGTTTCCCAGCGTTTATACTCGAGCTGAAAACTCTCCCAACTTCAATGAAGTCCCCAAATCAAAGACTCGGATTTGTTGTAGTTGACAATCTCACCTGTAGATATTTTGTCATGAATAGCATTTAAAATTTTAGGGGTTGTCATTCAATCTGCAGAGAAAGAATTATAAACTACAAGTTGAAATTTTAAAACACATTCAACCAAAACTTTCGGAAACGACATCCTCCTCAATAGCTCATGTAATTCCAGTGCCAATGCAGACTGCAGATGTCAACGATTACAGTTGACTGCCTATGGACAATAAAGGCCGGTTTCGGGACCCTAACATTTGACGATTTATAAGTACAAAAGAGGAATTTTAAAGCAAGTTTTTATTTTCCACGTTGGGACAATTCCATACGTGATTGTGGGTTACAGATTAAAGCGATAATGTTTGCCAAACAAGAAGCTTATCTCCACGGTTTTTTCTTATTCGGCCCGTATTGACGGATTAGAGGAAACATATTGGGATAATTAACTATACATGGATATCCCTTCCTTTTCCGGATTAAATGGAAATAGGATATTTGTCATCTACCCGAACCGTTTGTAATCCGTTTGATATGAGTTGAGAAAAGGCTTATTTGACAAAAATTGCAATTATCCAGTTTACCGTAACAATAAATCACGGTATCGGTTATCAAATTCAACCTCTACAAAAACAATTGCTCCTCGCCTATAATTCTTCCAACAAAATCGGATTTAAACCTACACTAAACCTTGTGCGATAGGTATTAATAGTCAAACATAAACATATGTGTCTGTACTAGCTATATTTGCCTCTGTATCAAATACCATCGACGGTGTCAGTGTTAGAGGGAAAGGATGAGCGGTATTAATGAATGGTAACAGGGATTTACATAATGAAAAATGGAATCCGGAGTTGAGTGACGGAGTAAACGGTTGGCTGGGTCACAAAGTTAATTCCACAATTGAGCCTCGTTATGCATGCTTTTTTTGAGCCAGATGCAGAGAACATTGATATAATTATCGGCTTTGATGTCTCAAATGGGAGTCGTACACAATGATGACACAAAGGGAGAGGGTAGGAGTTTGAGATTGAAATGGGACGAGATTGACGTGTGGAACTCGGAGGAGTCGGGAGTTTATTACGGGCCGCATTGTTACTGAAGCCATTTTCTGGTCTCTGAAAAATATAGACTAATTTGACCCCTGCACTCTCCTCTTCCAGGAATCTCTTGACAATGAGTTCTTAATGAAGATCGAATGTATCTATCACCCTCAAAGAGCCCCTGCACACACCACCACAAACTCCATAAAAATAGGAAGAATATCATCATTACATCAACATCCCAATTACTGGGACATGCATCAAATCCGTAGGTCTCCGCGGCCGAATAAGTCATTGAGGAACAGGAACAAATAAGATAATGGACGTGTAGAACCACAAATTTCAGGGTGATTTCATTTCATTTCGTAGTGCGGGGGCCTCGGAAAGTGTATAAATATCCCCGGAACATGACACACACGAAAGGCCATCTCGATATCCCATTGTCATGCAATTCCGTACACCAGCAAAGCTGGAGCCGAGATCTACTTTGGAGCAAGTCTCTGTTCTTGGGATGAACCACAGGGGATAGCGGGGCTCGTCCGCCGCCGGCTCTAATAGGAAAAGGAAACTCCGTGTTTGCATCTTTGAGCCTAAATGCCTCATAAATGGAGAAAGGGACCCATTCCATCCGAGGAAGTTACTAAGTAATGAAGAAAAACCCGGGAGTTAGGGAAGGGAGATTCGGATTTGTTGGATGGAGGGCAAGGGATAATATATCAGGCTAGGACGCTACTACGTTCCCTATACACATTTGCATTATGTATAGAGAGGGAATGAGTAAAGATTCCGTCCCGGGAGACAAGGGATCGTCTCGAATAGAAGGGAATCCTCAAGTTCTCTCATAAAGTAAAATTTTAAGCGTGTTTATATTTGATATCGCCTCTTCCTCCGTCCCTCGTATCAATCTTTGACAATATGAAAGACGCTTTCGGATCCCTTGAATCCCAATAATCTCCCCGGCACGCCATCCCGCCTCCCTATCCATCTCTCATCTCAATGAACACTATTACATTACTCTTACTCTGCCTGGCACAAGAGGCGGATGAATATATCTCAACCTCACTTTCACCAGGCCCTAGATATAATAATAATAATAATAACCCCACTTTCCTTCTCTGAAATAATGCGAAGATGAATCCGCGAATGACACTGGAAAATAATACGCTTTCTCTCTCTCTCTCTCGATCTCACTCTGTTTCGCTTAACTCCTTTCCCTGTCACTTTCACTGCCTTTCGGAGCAGAGGAAGGAAACATACGGGATCCTTTATTGGTTTATTATTGAATCAGATCCTCCTACACAACTACCTCGCTGTAAGCTACTTATCCAGTTGAGGAGATAAATCCCAACTACCGATCTCATCCCAGCAGCTTTCGCCAATGACGACTTTGGAGCTGGGAATGATAAGGGAGCCCGCTAGGGTCGGAGGATAAGTAGGTGTATGAAAATTAACTCTCCGGCAGCAGCAGTTAGCCGGTGGAATAATAAGGATTCCTTTTTGGAAACATCAATAAAGGGAAGTGGGAGTGTGTCAATTTTCTAACCAGTTACTTCCGATCAGACACTCTCACTTTGGGCTTAAATAGTTTTAGACTTGCCGTAGGAAAGAGTGGGAGAAAGGTGGTGGTAGTGGTGGTGGTGGCGGCGGAGGGATGATGGATGGATTTAGAGACAAGAGGATGGAAAGAAAGGACACACATCACGCCTGGGTTAACTCCAGTCACAAAACCAAGGAGCAGAGCCATTCACTTGCATCCCTTTGATAACCCTTTTGTTCCTCACCTCTCTCCTTTGATCCCGATCCCATTCTCCCTACCTTCTTTCTCTATTTTCAAATTTTCAATCCGTTCAGATTACAAGTTCTGGAGCCATTGGGGTACTTGTTTTTCTCCGGGACAAAGGGAGCCCAGAAAATCCCGGTTCCGTTACATTTAATCAACGGCCAGATAGTTAGATCGGGGAGAGGAAAGAGGGTCCAGACGTGTTGGAGAAACCGACGGAGCTTTGACAAAAACGGACTGTCGTTACGCGACTCGACAGTCGCGTAAACACTGTCAGGGGGCAGAAGGTTTGTTGAAGTGTCAGTGTCTCGGCTGAAGATCATCCAAATGCAATCCACATCCACCGTAATCCAGAGACGAGGAGGAAGACGAGGCCTGAGGAGGAGGCTTTTAGGTTTACTGGCGATAGCTTTCTCTCAGCTCTTCATAACCGACTCCAGAGGGATTCCAACCTTCCGTCTTGACTTCAATATAAAAAAGAAAGCTGGGAAATTCATGGAGTCTGGGATGATGTGGATGAACAATAATCTCTGGAAATCTTGAATCCCTGCATGATTCATGGTAGAAGAGGAGGAAGTATGCGGTCATGTGCCGGATCGGAGATCTCCTCAAAAGAACTCGCTTAAATATCCAAATGGCAAGGGGATTCGAATTTTAGGAGCTGGAGAAAGGAGTGAATCGCCACTCGAGCAAATCACCGTTAAATTCATCCCCAATTTCAAGCCTTTGTGAGGTAAAGGGTGCTTTTCCAACGGAGACGAAACTGGATATTGGGTTGGGATGATGGGAAGAGAGAGTGTAGGGTCTGACAGTTTTAAAATTGATCTCAGGCTTTGACAGGCTCCGTGAACACTTCTTTCTTTCAATGATTTACCAACCAAGTGTTCTGTCGTCTCCCCCACCAGATTTTTCAAAGACTTTGTAAACATTCAAAGTTTGATGGTCGTCAGAATGAAAACTTTTCAAAATAATGTTCGTTGATTTTAAGGTCGATATTGTAAGCATAGGATGCGTGGTTGGGCTCTAATACTGATTCAAAAAATTTAAATATTCTTATTTTTATTATTTTTTTTAGAAATTAAAGAAAACGATGAATAGCGTGCTGATTTTCCAGTTCTAGATGTTTCAAAATCCCGATTAGCATTGTAAAGCAACTGCATTTTAAGTCTCTACTTGAGCCGATAAGATCTAGTTTATTTTCTTAAAACTTGAGTAATTCATATTTAGAAATCAAAAGATTAAGCAGTGAATGAAGAGTTTGAAGGTATTTAAAAAAAATCTAGATGAATCTAAAATTATAAATAAATGAAACGATCAACTGTTCTCCATACAAAGAGTTCCCCAGTTACCTTATTTATGTCCTGAATTAGAAGTTAATTTATTTCTGCCCGTGCAGGAGCAGATAAAAAATTATCTTTAAAAATGACTGTATTGTTCCCTGTCATTTACTTATGTTAGGATTATCATGGAGTCAATATAGCTGAGATCTTGAAGCAAAAACAGAGCTAGGCCCCAACAATCAGTTCACAAGTCAAACCTTATATAAAGTGATTAGTATCATTGAGCGTCTAGAAAAGAGCCCTTGAGGCTACAGATTCTTGACTGACACACCCTGAATTTAACATAGTAATCTGGTTTGATTTGAATAGTATTCCAGCTTTTTCAAGTTCATGCAGTTTGATAAGAACTAAGAACATTATTATAAATACGAGGTGGCAATTCGGTTTCTGGAAGACATAGGGGTCCAGCAGTGCATCAGCAGAATGGAACGGCTTCAAAAAAAAAGCGGAACGCGTGTCTTCCGCTTCTGTACTCATCCCTAACTCCTTCAATTCAGTCAGACTTTCTTTCACGAACAATGGAGCCTCTGTTCCTTATCAGTTTGGAATACGAAATGAGAAAAACTTACCCAGGAACAATCGGAATCACAAAGCTCAAAGTTCCTGGTATTTTAAACCTCAAACTGTCCAATTTGGTGCGTTTTTTAACCATTTCTTAATTGAAATTCTCATGATTTTATGCAAATAATATTCTAAAATGTGTACCTGGTCTCAAACTCTGATTTATTGTTACCTAAAAAACTGTTTTTTCAACACTAGTTTCCTTAAAATGGCATGCTAAAAATTATAATACAAAAAATTCCAACTTTTGATCTCCGTCGGTTTAAAGCTAGTATTGACCATTTGAAAGCGCGTTTAAGAGAAAATGAAACTCCTTTGGTCCCGCTGAAATTAATCAAGTATGTACTTATATTATGCCACAACAATCTCCCGAAATGATCCTTTGGCCTTTATGCATTACGGAAGTTGAACTTGCTACCCTCTGCCTAGATTAATTCGGTCCTGGGAGAGCAAGGAGCCAGGATTTTTCTCATCTTGGCCCGATTTTCCCGGATCCTTTTCTGATTGCCCACTCTTCATTGTCAGGAAGTCATGTCGTACATGGTCCCGGTGATGGTGCTACACAAAAAACCTCCTGTATACAGGCTCAATGTATGTGAAAAAAGCTTTAGAAACCAGATAGGAGAATATTAGTTACTTGAGTTCCAAAAACGAAGGATCCCGACTTCCCAAACTTCTACTGCTGAAGCCAAAGGATTAGTTAGCATGGTGATCTCCTAGAGTTGGAGGATGCCTATGGGGCAAAGTTCCTTTCCCCAGAAATAGGCGAAGCACAGAGCAAACCGACTCGCAATTTCAACCGTATAATATCGGTATACGGGGGAATATTCGCCAAGCAAGCCGCTTAAAGGAATAAGGGATCGTCTGACAGGAAGTCTAATTTTCAAAATAATTCATGCCTCTCCTATCTGTTTTTCTATTTGGTCTAAGCCTCTGCCCATCCCAATTTTGCAATCCCAAAAGGCACATGGAGCTTACACATCTGAAGGTACATGTCGGTAGATTATTTCCTCCAGATATTCACGTACTGAATGATCTCGCTATTTGCGAATTTCTGATCACAACTATTCCTACTACGCCATCAGCAGCAGCAGATACGAACTTCCAAAACCAGGCCAAAAAATGAGCCCTTGGTCCAAAAGTAGGAAGAAAGAGGAGCGGGACAGCAGTGGATGAAATATATCGTAAAATTGCCACAGATATTGCAGTAAACTTCTGGATGCAAGTTGCAAAAACGTAATTGCATATTCATGCGGGTAGATTTTGTGAAATTTCATGGAAAGTCTCAGGGCTCCTTGTTTGACATCCATTTCGTACAAGGGACTCCAACTCCATCCATTTCCGAAAGCAACCAATCCGAAAAACAAAAAAAAATCTCCCTAAACTGACGGAGGCTGCTGAAGGTATATCTAGGAAAAAGTTAAAAAAAAAATAGGGATGGATATCGGATGTCCTTTGGGTAAGAGCCCGAGTCTAACAAGAGGGACAGAGAATGATAAAATATTTAGAAAAAAGAGAGAGGAAAAAAGTGGTAGACTTTTATCTGGAAGTGGGAGAAAAACGGATCTTTTGCATCCCGATATTTCAAAGAACTGTAGGGATATCTTTACCGGGTAGAATTGAAAACGAGGTGGTGACGGATGAAAAGGGCTACAAGCCTACTTTCCCTTTATTTAATGTCTCAAACTTCCTTTATAAACTTTGGGCTGCATTGTACAACAAGAAACTTGCATCCTTCCAGGGAGCTCTTTAATATTCATGGACTCGGCTTCCGAGACATTGGGAATGGGAAGAGGAGAAATCCACAAGAAATTGGGTCTTATCAGTTTCAGTATTAATATTTTTATTATATTAAAAGCCATGTAAATAGTTGAGAAATTGGATGCTGTCTCCAGGGAAGGGTTTTCTCTGACCAAGGAACAATAGCGTAACCGTATGTTTCTTATTCTACATCTTCCTAGGATGTTTATATCACGGATTTTAAAACTTTATCAGGAAAAAGTGCTGGAATGGGGTTCCCAAGATTTCCTCTGCTATTTAAAATATATGAGTTGTACAGAGATGAGAGGACAGGAGCAGGTTAGGTCTGGTCAGATCAGAAGAACGTCAGGTGGCTGTCCGGCGGATGGAAAAATCTAATCGTCTTCTTCTAGCCTCTATTTTTAAATGACATTTCTCAGTGGGACACTGGAAGGGAACTAAGGACCCCCTCAATGTACCTTAGATCTCGGAAAATTGATGTGGTCATTGGGATCGTTCCATTCCCGTCTTCCCAACCTAAAATTGGCACCCCTCCCTCCCTTTGCTGAGAAACGAGGAGGAAGCGGTTGGATCCTTTAAATAGACTCACAACTCATCCAATGTCCTGGCTTCGTTTCACTTAAATAATGACAACTCATTCTCCTTTACGAACTTCTTCTCTTTCTCCGACACATTCCCTATCAAGTAGTATCAAGCGTCCAGCGCGGAGGAATAACGAGTTCCCTTTCAGATCTAAAATCCTGTCGATGCTCTAAGTTGGAGGAATAGGGAAAATAGGAAACCCATCCAATGAGGATAATAAGTCAGGGAAAACAGTAGGAGATAAACTAAAAGTGGATTAAAATATCATACAACCTCATCCTCCTCGACCGTTTGACCGTATAAGGCTAAATGGGCTCTAGATAATATTTCCGGGGGCGGTGGTTGGGATTTGAAGAAAATGATCATTTCAATTTAATCACCACCACCACCACCGGCATCTTATTATCCTAATACATCGGGGAAATGGCTTCTAAAAGTGAGAATAAAGGAAGGATTAGATGGGAAGGAAAAAAATTAAATCGTAATGGATGACTGAAAATGTTTCAGAGCTCCGAAACATTTCTAAACGAGATGAGGACGAGGGAAAAGTGATCTATCCCTTGCTTTTATATTCCTTTTGCATAACTTATCTTCGTCTCGGTAAGAGTAAGAGTCCTGTTCGGAGGTGGGAATAAAAGGTGAATTATCCAAAAGCCTCGACTAAAAGCTATTTAAAAAAATCCAATACCGTTTTTTCCGGCGGCTACGGTATTTATTGCAATTGAGGACGGTCGTATTCCTTTAATAAGTTTGTTACGAGGCGGGCCTGTAAAAGGTATATCAGTTTCCTAATCCTGTAGGTTTGATGTTCCTTCTCATCAAGTTGTAACATCATGATATCTAGGGGACTCATTATCCTATTCCATCCGGGCGGTTGGTCTCTAATTCCCTCTGCATTTTAAGAGCCAGGATTTGAGATGAGGGAATCAAGGATGGAGATCTTTGTAAAGGGGAATGGATTTCTTTTGACCGTTGTTGTGCTCTGTAGCCCTTTCTTTTCCAACTTCTTCTAAATACGGTATAACATTTCAATCTCTGATTCATGTCCACAACTGTCTCTCATTCTATTAAGCTAATCGTATTTTATTTGGCATTGGAATTCCACCACTCTCCTGCGGCTTGTGCATCATAGACAGAGAGAGAGAGGAAGATTTTCCCTTTACGGCTTCAGATTAACCTTCAATGGTGAAAAGATTTCAATTTAGGATGGCACTTCACTTCGTTTCTAAATCCAATTTAGTTGGCTTGAATTGATTTGCTATCAAGCCAAGCCGTTCCGACGACCAGATCTTTTATTATGCGATTAGATATAAAAACCCTTCAGATCTGTACAAGAGATATGCACGCCCAGAAATCTGAGTCTTTATCTCAGAGAGCTTGCAGTAGACAAAGGATCCGTTTCCAAGGGAAAGACAATGGACAAGTGAGGGCAGGCTTCTATAACTAAACGTAATCAACCGCAGAGATTCAGGAAAATGACTCGTCCACATCCATAAAACAATTTTGATTTGAACTCCTGATCTTCAGCAATTCAAAAGCTACAAGAACTGGCTTGGAGCTGAAAGGAGACGGGGTCGTAGTCGACTTGAAGTCGATGGCGAAACCACAGTTTGTAATCAAGGTTTGAGGTTTCCTCGAATGGAGACTGAGTCTCAAGTTTTTAATTCGAGTTCAGTACCTTTTCCACAAAAATGAGGAAATACTTGGAATCAAAACAAACAAATAAGATCATTTGGGATTAGAAAAATCCAATCCGAAGGGTTGGGATCATACTCCTCCACCTGCAATAAAAGTAGTAAAAATATTCACATTCCCTGCAACATCTTTAAACTTAACGTACGATCAATCAATACGTATTTAACCACCAGGATTCATGAACAGAGAACAGGTTGATCCTCAAGCATAAAGACATTGATGAAAAAACCATGCAAAAAAACGGGAGTTAAATGCACACTGTATTTTTTACCCCTTACTCATCATTCCATATACATAATGATGGGATACACTGAGCTCCGACCGTACAATTAGACTCAATCTCGAATTATTGACAAAAACAGGACTAGGTAGGTTGGTCAGTAATTATTTTTGGAGAAAAGCAAACCGTCAACGAAGAGGCAGCAGCAACCTGCTGCACGAAAGCCTAGTCCGGTACACATGGAAATGCAAGTTGAATTAAAATAAAAAACGGACTCTCTACACACGGAGGACGTGGACTACATACTTCGTACCAGTCATTCTTCTCGACAGTTGGACGAGTTTTAATTTTTTTCCCTTCCCCAACCACCGTCTCAAACTCAAGGAAAAGCGAGTTTAAAAAACTTAGAATATAAACTTTATAGAAGAGGAGGGAATCCAGAGGTGGATTAAATTCATTGGAATTACATTCTGCAGCCATGAAGTTACTTGATAAAATATTTTATTATGAAGCCGAGAGGAAGAAGATGAAGGGACCAAAGAACATAAGAACGTGCAACAGGTTGCCTTCGGTAAATCAGTCACTCGTCTTCCAAAAAGTTCCAGTTCTCAGAGAGACCCTCACTCAATCCCGGTCCTCCTCCTCCCAAAAAATGCCCTTCTTCCACCGATCCAGTGCTTAAGAACCGTAAAAGTGAACCAACTACTTTAAGAGACTAAAAGACTCTTCCTCAGTCATATAATATTCCCTATGATATTTTATACTAGGAAGACAGTCAGGCTTTTTAAACGCGCTCCTAGCCTGGTTTTTCCAGCACGGAAACAGTAAAATTTAGGCCTATCTATACCTCTATGGAGAGAGAATGAGTAATTTGGTGAGGCGAATTGTTAGCTTCGTAAAATAAGATAGAGCCGAGAGGGGGGAAATGATGATGAAAGTAATGATTATACTGGTGAAGAAAATGATAAGTTGATCCAGTAAAAGAAGAAGGCTTTGCGACGTCTGAGTGCATTTCTCGACCTCGACTTCCATCCAGTCCTGACCAAGAAACGGGGATCAGAATTTGTAACACATTTTCCACGGCCCAATTGCTACTGGCAGCATCCCTTTTTAGCCCTTCGCCCCCTATACACAAGCAATGGATTATACCTTATATCTTATAAGATGATGTCAAACCCCAAGCAACAACGCTCCGTATTTTTTACTACGTCCAGTTCGATTTTCGTGCTCCTAGTATACATATTTTGAATCTGGAGAGAATAATAGACACATGAGTATAAAAGTAAAAACAGTTGAAGATATTGGAGCCAGGAGAGGATAGGACTTCTGCTCCTATATACAGGGTGTCTTTTCCAGGTGTATACAACTTTAAAAATTCATTTCTCGAAAACTACTGAACTGATTTTGACTTTTAATATCTTGAATTAAAGACGATGTTTTAACTTAAAAAATAAGTATAAATTGCATAAAAGGATTAAACTGATAAGATGTTAGGAGTATTGGGAATTTCGAGATTGATGAAAATGTCATAACACATCCTTTATTATGAATTCCAACCAAAAGATAACAGCCATGTTTTATTCTTCCTATCCAAACATTTCTTTTCCCAATTTCCTAAAAACATCAAAAATTTTGATAAATTAATCATGATAAATTGATTCTCGAAACCCTAATCATGGTTTTCACTCCGGAACAAATGTGCTGGTTGGTAGAAAATAACGCAGAGTTTCAAAATTTCCGTGAGGTTAGACGTCTGTGGCCTTTACAATTTAATTTTCTAAAAATCCAGACACAACGGTTGCAAAGATTTCAAAATGGAGAAATTAGAGAAACATCGAAATGTGAGACCTACCGTCGTAACACCGGAAAATTTCCAACGAATAGTGAACCATTTCATTAAAAATCCAACGTGAATCGTGAATTTGTGGCTAAGATTTCTAACGTTCAGGATAAGGTGGAATAGAAAATTTATGCTTATTTTTTAAGTTAAGACATCGTCTTTAATTCAAGATATTAAAAGTCAAAATCGGTCAAGTATTTTTCGAGAAATCAATTTTTAAAGTTGTATACACCTGGAAAAGACACCCTGTACAACTCTAAATTCTAGGGCCCAAAAAAATAAAACAGTTTTGTAGGTTGTAGTTTTTTTTTACCCAACTTAATCCTTATATCTTGAAAGAAGAGGTTGAAAATAAACTCTCCTGCTTCTCAAGAAGACGAAAGATTCTCGGCCCTTCTGACGTGTCTGGTGTGAGGGTCTCTAGTAGTAGTAAGCGAGAATGGAGATCTATAGGGCCTTAAAAGAGGAGTCAAGGCCACAATCAAATATGAAATCCCTTTTTACGAGGACCCTTCCCTCCTCTATCCATCTCTACATCACGGAAAACTCATTTCTGGATCATATCCGTCCATCGAAACGGAGCTGGAGAGAGGAAAGATTTTTCCTATTTAACAGCCCAAGTTAGCCTCTAGTTGTTGTTGGAGTCCAGTATATAGTCGACTTCAGCTCAGGCTGAACGGGAGGAGGCACTTGCTTGATCTCAATAATAATCATAACAGTAACATTAACACTAAAAAAGTGGCTACAATATATATTAATATATTCTTGGTAAATCTGTAACATTTTCAGCTTTCCTTGTTCTTTGGAGCAGTTTGTTAAGACGGAACTCTGGTCCAGCCTCCACTCCAATCCCTTGTATGAGTTGTATTGTCTCTCGGATGCATGTGCTTGTCCAGGTCTCACGCAAAGTCGGGGGGAAAGATAAGAAACGGAGATAGTATTTAAACCACCTCGAAGTTGAAGGAAGAGCATTTCCAGACATCTTGTCAGCCCTTTGCTCTGGATGTGAAATTGGACTGAATGCTGAGGATTCGGAGCCCTTCCCCCGCCCTGCAGTACAATTGCTCCACTTTTCGAGCCTCTTCTGTCCATCAACGAAATGCTAGAAAGAGAGTCATATTTATTTCCAGTTTTTCTTTCGATTTATAATACACTTGGATTGTTGTTTTCTTGTGCACTTTGAAGTTCTCATCTCTTACTGACTTCGTACAGAAATACTAGGGTCAGAATAGATGGAATTAAATCATGTAGGCTCCTTTAAAGTAATTTTGTGAATCGTAATTCATGATCCATGATACCGTGCATAAAGGGGATGCTTGCGGAGTCATAACATAAAAACAGAAAGGGGCTTAAATTAACCGTACAGAATCCTGTCATAATTTCTTAATCAATTTTTCTCCTTACTTACAATTAGGTTAGGTGTATTACTGGATTGGATTAGACAAAGGAAAGTTAGGATGATTTAAACAATGGAGGGGAATAATAACAATCTACATTGGCTATAAATAAGTCCTGTTCACCTGAGAAAATAAGAGCTAAATCCACCTCTCTCACTCTTAAGAGGTCTTGAATAATTTTACGAACTAAAACGAAACATGGCTTGTAGTTATGCATACCGTCTGTAGACGTTAAATTACGAGAGTTCGAAACAAACGCTACTTTTGTTCTACTACTTTTATTTAGCGGAAGGAAACCATAAAGTCTGATTGTTTACATTAGGAAAAATTCTCGCATTACAGTTCAATACCTCTCACGTTCTCCTTTATGTAGTAAGTAGTTGTTAATAAAAATAAAGTCAGGCCTGTCTCGGGAAATTATTATTGTGATCTGACACTGCTGGTTTTTTGCAGTCAAGTTCCCACCCATGCAGCCTCGAATCGGGTGGAACGTGGCATCTCTTCGGAGATTAACATGCATTCTCCTCATCCCACCACCACCAGTTGAGCCACTATTAATTTATCTTTAATTAGCCATTAGATCTTTGAAAATTTACGAAATCTAATTTGTTTTAGATAATGATAATGGTCGTCTTTTTTTATTTAACTTTGACATTCGAACGGAGAATAATAATATTGTTAATGGCTCACCTAGGAAAACATTAAAAAGCCGATGGTGTCATTTCTAACATTAGTGGGGATCTGTAGGTTTGGAAAGAATAATCTCGTTACAGGGTGTTACATGATATTGCCGTTTCCGACAAAAAATCTCCGAGTGTATTTAAAAAAGCAATTTGATAAATTCAGGCTATGTAAATACTCTGAACGATGAACGGCGATTGGAATAGGATGTGTGAACAACAAATACGAAATAATGATAATAATGGGACTCAGGAAAAACTATGGTTAGGCGAATCGCTAAGCAAAGCAATTGTAAAAATTATCATATCCATCATCCTTCGACTACAAATATCTGTTTTAAAGTTTACTAATGTGTTTGAAAAAGCATACGGACTAACGGATGTAAATTTATTTAACTAAGGCTTGTGCATAAACTGGCTGAGGTCGAGGTTTTTTAGAGCCTAAAATAATTTAATGAGAAACGCGACACCTTCCTTGACTGACTGACTCACGAGTGCATTTGAGAATTTAAATTTTTGTATCTTAATCTGCTGATGAGAGGATAGAGAGTGTGAACTAGGGAGGATAGTCGATACGTACGAATGTGATTACTCAATACATCTAGTGAAATATCTAAATGGGATTTTTTTTTGCTGATTCTGTAAATTTAGTACTACCTTCTTACATTGATGCTGGAGATGAAATCCGAAGTAATGGGACAATAAAAATCGCTAAGCCCTTTTCGTGCATTCTGCATTTAGGTCACAATGAAAAATATCATCAAATGACATATATCATCGGAAATGAGTCTATAACAGTTAAGCTTAAATAGGAAATGACGGGAACCAAAGTGCCCATTTCGAAATTAGAAATGATGTTCCAATGATTACTGAAAAGGCTTTTCCAGATTTAAAAGTGATGGTATTTCCATTTTTTGGACGAATGTTTTTGACCTAGAGGATATTTTGCTACATGGTAAAATAGTAAGTTGTCTATTCTTGAAATCATTATACTTCGGGACGCAATCATGGAGCTGGGATCGAACTACTTCATTACAGGCTGAAAAGCAATGTATCTCATTCCATAGGAAACTGGAGCAGATTTGATGATAATATAAAATCATTTTCTTGTTTGGAATGAACTCCAGTTCCTGCTCAAGGTTTTTTAAAGTCTTTTCACTCTGAAATGGTTTCCTAGATGCTAAGTGCGTTTTTGCCTTCCAGCCACGAAAGCAATTGTATATATATATACCCCTGTAGGCATTTCATCTCGAAACATTCTTATACTAATTTAGTTTAATAATGTATTTCAATCGCTTATTAGCTCGCATTTATAAATATGGAATGGGAGGTTATGATCTCGTATCTCGTCAGTCGAGAATTTTTGTCCAAAACTACGGTGTAATAATTAACCAGATGAGCAGGCAGAGGTGAAAGCAGTCACAAAAACTTTATTTAAATCATTAGCAACCACGATTTTAAAAATGTAAAATAATTTTTTAACAGTATAGCGCAACATTCATACAAATCAATTATACAAAGAAATTCGCCTTGGCGAGCTTTTAAACCTTTTGTAAAATAATATTAGTAGATTTAATTCCAGATATATTTTAGATATAATGCGGTCAAGTTGGTATGCAGTTCTACCGCGGAAAAGTTTGATTCACAACGATCCATGGTACACTTCAGATTTGGCTGTATCGAATATCCGAAGAAAATAATTTAAATTATTCTTCAAACATTTCATTCAAGTGATAGAGTAAGTTAGTTGTTGGTTTAAGACTAATCTATATAAAACTCGCAATAAATCCCAAAGATAAATTACATATTTGAGAACGGAAAATTAATCAGTCGCCATTATCAAGTTATTTCTTGTGGTAGCCTTAAGAATTTGTTTAAGTATTTGAACTTCATACATTTTAATCCTAAACCTATACCCTACAATGTTCCGTTCCATATGGTGAATGTTTAATTGAAACTTCCAACATACTCTTGAAACCAGGATGGGTTGGAGATTAATCTAAAGTTCATAGTTCGTTTCAAGTTGATCATTGATATGGAACTGTTTGTACTGCACTCTCGACAAAGTATTACCGTTCTGCAAGAGTATCCTCTGCCTCTTCTTTCGGGGAAATTGAATAGAAGGAAAAATATCTTAACTTGAAAGCACCGGAAAATGAGCAGTTGGAAAGATAATAGAATTAATTTGCATGATCTTCATCGTGTAGGTATTTTCTACCATATTTTAAGGCAAGAGTGATGTCAACGTTTAAGAGGATGAAATGGTTGTTGCCAAACCACGTATGAAATAATTCTGTGACCAAAGATGAAACACAGACTAGCTAAATTAATAAGCCTTCGATTAAGGAATGCAGAAAAATGTAAAGGCTTTTACCCTTCTAAATACTAATTGTGCAGTATTATATAAAATTTTGGATTAGTCACACGAAGAAGGAAAATAGGGGTAGTTTGGGCTTACGTGTAAAGCCGAATTGCAAGAATTCTCTAGCGCACGTCTAAGAACTTGACTGACAAAATCTTAGCATTAGTACGGCATTGTCATATTGTAATTGCAGTTAGTTGTAAGTGCAAATGCAATCACCCACACTGCCTGTATTCATGTTACAAATTCTCATTTCTGCAAGGACAAGGCACTGATAAGAGTCTTAAAATGCTCGTCACCCGTACCGCCTTCGTATTTCAGTCACTCTACTTCTGATTCGTTACGACGTTTATATGTGGTAAGCCCTCACGGGCTTGGATTAGAGCTTTGCAGTCTTGAATCTTTCAGAGTGTCAAGTGTCTTTTATATTGTGTGATTCTAACTTACAGTTTAAAATTATGATGAACTGTTAGTTGCATGAGTCATTTCTGAAGGCTTTGAGAGGAATTTAAATGCACAGAATGCACAGTTCACCCTAAACACTCTGAATAATGTGAGGATTGTGGGGTTTAAGTAATGTTAACCAAATAGACGGCTGGTGACTGATGACAATAAGAATTCAGATGACTTCCGATCCCTGGAAGTCGATTTTTATCGTTTAGTGACTAAAATCTACATCGGTTTGTTTAACTACTTCCACCTATTACTTATATTTGACGCCCTATTGATACTTTACGAGGATAGGAACAAAAAAAAAAGAATAGTTCTTCGGAAACAAAGGGAATTTTTATCATTGTTTCCAAAACTTACATGTAGTTTTGACAGACGTGGACGATTTCAGTATTTATCTAAAATAACTTTTGTGGGCAGTTAAATAGCTCATTAAATCTAGACAAACACGTGGTGGATGGTATTACAGCATTTACATCACCCGATTATCTAAGCCGAGGGGGGTGGGATAGAGGGGTCAACCTCAAATACTAAAAAATCCATTTGACCCACACGGGGTCAATCAACCGAGTTGCAATGCTTCACATTACTTAACTTGATGAAAGTAGTCTTTAAAAAACTTGGCTTCACACAAGTGTCAAAAGTCGGTCTGAAATATTGGAAGAGATGTAGAGGGATATCATTCCTAGTAACTTGTCGCATTTAATTTGCATTTGTCCAAAATACTGGACGTAATCTGTATGCATGAAATGGAGCGTGCTGGATGTAAAACTACACTAAGGCAGTCATAAACGCAAACGGTCCGTCATATTATATCCCTTTAGATCTCCTTCTACACTATCCAGTGTCCACGCCATTCATGGAAGTCCTACATCCATAGAGATAATGCTGGTAAATCATTATTTGGACAATGAACAAATAAATGGTTCAAAAGGCACATCCAACCGACCACATATCCAAGAGTCGAATTAGAATATCCGACTCGTCTAAGGTATTTGACTTGGACTTGAGCCACTTGAAAAAAGCGAGGGTATTAAAACTTTTGGCAGTTTCTTAGAGAGAGGAAAATTAGTTCCTTGTACAGCTTCAAGCTTAGAAATAATTCTATATGGAAAACAGGATTTTCTCTTATTCCTTGCGTGTGTGCTTATACGTAAAAAAACATGCATATGAATAATCAAAACCAAAGTGACTGCAATGCAATTTTATGAAAATGAAGTTGGGTCCACAGAGCATAGGGGCAAAAACAAGACAGATTCGAAGAAGTACAAAAACTGTCATAACTTAAATGGACTCCTTTACGCTCTTTCAAGTTGGTCATAAGTTGTTTTCATAGGACAAGAAGAGAGAGAGAAGAAGTATATTGAAATCCGTCAAGATTTAACATTGTAAAGGGAATAAGAAGGATGATGATGATAAAGATTATATATTTACTTTAGCCCCTCAGACAGTTCCCGATGATTTACTTTTCAGTTACTGAGCTCAAACGAAAGAGGACAAAACGCTGCATAGGAACAGGAACTGTCATCCACCAGCAGAAAAAATAGGAGGATCGAGTGACAAAAGTTGACTCAGCTGGCGTCAAATTCTTAATGCTCTTTATTGACGAGGTGACTTTATTCTTCGATATCGCCGGACTGAATTGACCATTTTGTTCAGGATGAAGTATCCTTTGTTCCTATTTAAAAAAACCTCGATACTCCATATTTTTCATTACTGTTCTGACGGAAGTCTCTATAGGAATGAAGCCATATATTGTACGTCGAATCCCTATTTTATATCCAAGAGATAATAGTAAAAATGGGAAGAGGCTCAGCTTGAGCTGATTGGTTCTCGGACAGAATAATATCTCATTTTATAGATATTGGACACGGTAGTTAAAAGTCAGGATTGAAATATGCATGGACATAACCTGCTCATAACATAAAAACATAACACTGATTATCCAAGCTCTGAAACCTTATCTAACCACCTTCCTCCCATACAAATACAAATGGAACAAGAATGGTTACTTATGACTTACAAGTTGAGGGAAGTTTAATAAGTACTTGGACCCACAAGGGGCTTTCTTTTATGCATCACACGTACATGTCATTGTGTATTTAAGTGTATTACTATAACAAGAAACAGAACATCGGCTGGGATTCTAGAATCCAAATAATAATACCTCTTCACAGGATCCCCATATTGAACGATTTAACCGTTTAACCTGCGGAGCTCCTTTCCAAGTCTCAATAAAAAAGGCCCATGCCAAGCCTCTGACGAAGATATTATTTAAAAGACGTTAACACTTCCACTCTATATTTAAAATATTATATCTGTATTCATGATTGTTGTGGTGGGATGTCTTGTAAAAGTGGGTGTGTAGGTAGGACAAGTGTTTGTTGTAACTAGCATTGATTTAGTTATTAGCTGGGCTTATGAGAAAACCGTGACTCCTCTAAAATCGAGCCTTTTAGAATCAATGTGCTGGACCTTTTAAGCGATAAAGTTTCAACACGAAGTTTTTAAGGGTTTTTAAAACATTAAAATAGGTTAGAGACTTGTATAAAAAATAAATGACATCATCCAGGAAGATTAGAGATTGATGCTTTTTTGATGGAAGCCTTTTACGTCTGCATTTTGGCTCAAGAATAGGATACTTTCTGAATTTTTACAATTTCTATTTAAACGCAAAATAAGAATGCGAAAATATTGACTATCGAAATGTTGAGTTTATTAGACGGACTTTTGTACAATAATATGGATTTTTCTATCTGGATTCCTATCAACTAATTCTATAACTCTCCCGACTGACAAGTGGCAACTGGACAATATTTAATTGACTATTGAATTGAGTTAGTTAATCAAAAATAACACATACTAATTCACAGCACTTAAATTCAATCACCAGTTTCCATACATCCAGTATACATGATTTATAGTACACCCGACAATGTCCGCCATACAATTCAACTGGATCCTTCACTCCGATTGTATAAAACCAGTGTTTGACCTTGACCTTACCAAAAACATGAAGCATAAGTCAAAGGCGATTATTTTCAGTTAATTAGCTAGAATATGCCTACAATATATGGATGGACTATAAACCCATCGACAGATTAGAAGAGATCGAGGCTTCGAAGCAAGCTGTTCCGTCTTTCGTCTTGAGAGTTGGATTTACAAAAAACAACATTCATAATCTGTGTAAACAAACAAGGGAAAAAATACAGAGGCTCTTAGTGTTACCATTTAGGAGCAGCTATACCGATCTCTATCCTCTAAACTATAAACATAAAAAAGTGTACAAAATATAAATCTAAAGTACAGAAGCGTTTGATTTTTGATATAGGGACAGGAGAGGACTGTAGTGGATGGATAAATATTATAAGTACTTGTTGTACCTGCACCAGGAGCAAAAGAGGAGAAAAAAATTCTGAAGATAAGATAAATATGAAGTAGCTGTAGCTGCCGTAGAGGAAGGATAAAAACATTGATTTCGAAATAGATGGACCGTCGTGCACGATGCCAGGACAAGGCTCCAACACCAAGCAATAATAATATCACAAGCACTACTCACCTGAGAGCCAGTGCAGAAGGATTAAAATCCCTCTGTATTATTATCGCCGTCCAACCAAATATCCCCACCGATTCAACGGCATCAACCTCCATACCGGTTCAGTCTTCTTAAGAAGAAACCACGTTAAACTACATAAGCACTGCTGCATTTTTAGGAACAAATGTCTTCAACAGCCATCCCATCATCATCATCCCTAGATCCCCATGACACATCTACATTTACCTGCAGACCATACCTGAGCAAACAATTTCAAATCCAGACCATTCTTCGATTATACGTATGTACAAGGGTCCCGGTCTTATTTTTTTGAAAAGTATATATAGGCTGCTTAACCCATGTTATACTCGTATTGAAGTAACATCGGCCCCCTCTTAATAAATTTAAAAAAATTAAGGTCGAGGAGCTTGGAGGATATGTAAAGTTCTTGGAATCCTATCTAAAACTTTGTATTACAGTAAATACTACAATAAATTCATTTCGAATAACTTCCTGCTTTTATGGGATTCAAAAAATAAGTTGTCAATAAATAATTCAGCATTTTTACCGGAACGCTCATGGTATCTTCAAATACCGGGGTGTAATGAGAGTAGTGTTGATTTTTGACCTGACATTTTCGGAAACGGCCTCTGCTGCTCATAAAAAACGGAGTTTTTTTTCGCGACACGGGGATAGTTTTGCCTTTTTAGAATTTTTTAAGACAGGGAAACTGATTCCACTACTTCCCTTAAATAAGAAACTGTTTTTACCAGCACCCCGGAATAATTACCCTCTCAGAAATAACTCGCTGTTTTCGCTGTCTCAACATAACCGGAAAAATCCCTATCCGGGGATTTACTTCAATATTTCCGTTGGATTGACTTGATCCACATCCCTTATCTGTAGCTCCTATACAAAAACCCTACTCCCAATTTCTTTGCCCAGGCCTGGCCCGTCGGAAAAGTTAAGTTAAAGAGTGACGGAGTCAGGGAGGAATGGTTTTTTTATGGATATAGTTTGGTTTTTAGCTTTACTTTTTACCTGTACTTACTTAGTTATACACCTGCTATTTCATCTTTCTCTCAGCCTCTCTAAACTAAAACCTCAGCCCTGTCGTCATCATCTTCCTGAGTCATTTTCCATGGAAGCGATTAGACATAGGAGCCCAAGAGTGGACGAAGCTCTACCAAGTCATCATGATAGACTGCAAAATAAATGTGAAATCCACTTCCACGGAATAAATGAATGCAGAAACTGTTTAGTAATAGGAGGACATAGAGGGATAGGATGGCCGTAAAAAGGCGAATTAACCTGATGCTCTTGTATTCATATTATTTGTAGGATGATGAGGATGATGATGAGGTTGTAGTTGTTGGAATTGTAGTTTTAAAGAAGTTGCAGTGAGTCAGTCCGTGTTGCGTTGAGTAAAGCAACAGATATTCCACTTGGATTTCATCGGGGACGAGAGGATCTTTTGAGGGAACCGTTTTCCCAGTCAGTTGCTGTTCAGCACGCGGTCACATCGAAAGCCGCTGAGTTCTCTCCCAGTTTAAGAGCATAACTGCCTCTCTATTCTACACTATAAGAATACACGGTGAAGTTAAAAGAGGTCCGAGAGGTGTTCCATATTATTTAGAGAAGGACTCCTATTATTCCATAATTGCATATCTATATATTATTGGCACAGGACAGATAAATCCTTCCCCTGACATTTAACTCTCCATTAAACGGATTTTTTCCCAGAGTACGGAATAATTGACTTGTTCATCATTTAGTGTTTTATTTACAAAGGTGTGTGTAAGAGGCAAGAGGACGGGTATTGGAGAGCCCATGCAAAACAAAGCCTCCTCGCTCTCTGAACAAAGTGGAAAGCAGGGTTACACCTCGTTTAAAGCGGATCGCTAAATAAATGAGCGTTTAAAAACTCGTGAAATGTCAGGTCCATAATTTCAGGATATTCTATTGTAATTGTCAATACTGTGACGTGTTTTTGGTTGCAGAAGAGAACTGCTGTTTTCAAGGAACGGAGTGAAAGTTTGAAGTTTTGAAGTGTTGTGGATATTTCTATTCGTATTGGACCATCTGAGTAATTCATCTTGAAGGGATTCTGTTTTAAGAACTGTTCTTGGATTGTTTCTAACCCTCTAGTTTATAGTTTTAGGATTCCGATTTTCTGAATTGCGTTTAGAGGCTCTTGTTTCATATTTTAGGACAAAATTAAGGATAAGGGATTTTTTTTACTATAATACAACTGGAATCGGGATTTTGGAAAAGGTACAACGAAGCTCCGTGAACAGGTAGGGATTTCCCATTTTGTTATTAACAAAATACAAAATATTTGTTTGTAAAAAATGTAATTAAAGATTTAAGATTGCAAGATTGCAACTGCAAATGGGTACTTGACACTTCACAAAGTACGCTGCGTTTATATTTTTATTTTCCCCAACGAATGAATAAATGCACAATGTCTGCTCAACATTACATTTTACATTGGGGAAAAAACTCCACGCGTTCATTTCTTTACATAGAACATACATGTCGGGAAATAAATATGGAAGTGCATGTTTTAGAATAATTTAGAATTTATGACACCTTCAAAGTTAAGAATAAGGTGTATTAAATGGAGTAGTAGCAAGTTCGTATGTATATATTATAATTTATATTATACACACTATTGTGTACATGTACTACATTTCCCATCACACAAAATTGTCAGTTACCATACTCACCATCGCCAACCAGAATGTGTAGGGTCCTCAATTTAAGGAAAAGGGTAGGCTTTCGAATTCTAAGAAATTGGGAAAATTGAAGTATTTTAGACACGACTACCTTTTCAATATTTCAATCCCTCCTAAACTTCAACAATGTTGCCACGGGACCATATTAAAAAATATATAATAATAGGTTCAAGTTTTGCATTTAATATTGCTCCTTTTAATAGGATTATATTGAATAATAAGCATAATATTAATTTATTGCACTAACTAGAGTTTTTATAACATGGAGAGGAGGATTCCATCTCATATCGACATTTCGACTACTGTAAGGAAATATACTAGAGTTACTCCCCTTATCAACTAACCCCACAAGGAGATAGCTACATAAGTCCGAGCAACACTAGCTATGCTTACTTTTGGAACGGTCGTAACGGTTCCGCACCCGGATTGGTTTAACACGGATCCTTACCGATGTTGTCCAAGCTCTACGAACAACCCTTGGCAACCAGTAATGGGGTCAATGCTAATATGCAAAATAAACACGCACGCGCAGAAACACAAGGGTTAGGTTTAACAGCCCTAATGAGAAGACGCGTAGTGCTCAAGTCTATACTGACAATAATCGTAGTCGTGAGGAAAGGCTAATTATATTAACAATGGCAACAATACTAATTGATAAGTAACTGAACGTAGATAAGAGTAAATAGGGGAAAAGGGAAAGGGCGTGGTGACCCTTGTTGGGCTCTTGGTACGAGCGGGCGATAGGCTTGGTGACCTACGGGAGTGGGGCTTGGTGACCCCAGCTTTTAAGCTCTGTGGCGAGACAAGAAAGCTCAGGGCTTGGTGACCCCTAACTCAACGGCCGATGGTGAGGCACAGAGGAGTCGAATAGGGCTTGGTGACCCCTAGTTCAGCGCCCGTGGTGAGGGTCAGAAGAACCGATGAGGTTTGGTAGCCTCAGTGACTTGATCTAGGACGATCAGAGTGACGATTTGGGGAATCGGGAGTTCGGGTAGGCAATTTAGGCCAGGCTGCGGAAACAGACTTGCATTAGTGCAACGATACTGTGGGATAACTACTGAAGGGAATTTGGAGGTTAAGGGCTCAAAAGAACCGGAACATAAATGCCTCGCAACCCTTGCATGGACTTTGGTTAATTATATTAGGAAGGTTGCCTAATTGTGGGTTAAGTGGGCGAAATGGGGAAATGTGGGTTTCGTAGGCTCCGTACTACATGGAACGGAGATTTCATATATTGAGTCGGATGTCTCCAACAAGCTTGAGCATTACATATCCCCCCGCTTAAGGCCTCTTGTAAGAACTTTATTAACCATCTAATAAAAATTTTGACAATTCTATCGTTGAATTTACATACGTAGGAAATGTGGACGTAAATTCAACCCAAAGCAAATTATATTTTTTATATTATTCATGTGGATAATAATTGTACTTAAGTGGTAATGTAAAATGATAGGACATATTGTATTACACTGGTATGTAATCGAAAATAGCAATATTTTATAGTTGAAATTGACTGGAGACATAACATTGATTCATAATCAGTATGGAAAAGCAAAAATTGAATTTGACTTAATTTATACCATTATAACTTAGACTAAAAATTATATACGAACTAATTTTAGCCGACGCAATCATTAAAATTAAAGGGGAACTTGACAATCACTTGACTAATTAACACCTAGAACTCACAAAATATGATGAGATGTTGGAACCACAAACTCGATGTCTTCATGGTGCATCTTTGTTGTGGAAATAGGCTTCATTTTCGTCTCTATGATGGCAGGAACAGGCAGGAAATCAGTCACTGATGTGAAAATAGTCGAAACCGTTTGAAGGGTTGCCGGTACTGCGTGTCTGCTGGTCAGTGCTGCTTTAGGAATCAATTAAAGGGATTCAATACGATATGCTCGTATGCTGGTCGAGACTGCATTCAGCATTGAGTGGGCAGATTGTTGACGATCTGTTGTAGACTGGACTGCTTGTAACAAGCTTGACAAGACTGACTACATATGTCATGGGCTGTCACTTGAACGAGTGATTGTCCCTTGGTAGCATGGATCGTAATTTTGACCAACATCCTTGGTACAACTTGGTAGTAGATGTGTCCACTGGTTAGCAATAAGGATGTCAAATATCTCTGAGCTGACGCGGGGACTTAAACATTGATTGTAATATGTTTGCAGTCCAACTTTGCTTGTTGTAGTGGATATACCGGGAATTTTGTTGTAGAGATGTACTGGAAGCTTATAGTGTTTGACCTTGGTCACTTGTGGGATTGCTGGGTAGTCAGGAAATTGTCGCACGCGTGGACTAAAACAAATATTGTGCTATGCTATAGTCCATTTCTGATTGCTGTAGTGGTGTTATAAATTATTTGATTTTGACCGGGCCAGTGCTTGAGTTTTGACGTTGGATGAAAACAAACTGGGACTTGTCAGAAGCTGAGCGATTGGGTTCAGTGATCAAAGTAATTAGATCAAAGGCACTTTAAGGCTGGGAACGCTGGCGAATGTGGGTTCCATTGCAACATATCACGAACGGCTTTTGATGGCATCAGTTTTTGAGCAATTGGTGTTGATAGAGACTGTGGATGAAATACAGGGCAGCTTGGCTCTAGGAACAGTGAAGTCGTGTTGTTGTGTTGTGGCAGGATTGTAGTCGAGTAGTTACAGGATGACAGGAGTTGGCGGTGGGTTTTAGTTCTGATTTACTGTTTAATTATAGTGATTCGAATGTCAAGTTCTGATTTCTCGTATATTGAAAAAATAACAGTTAGCAATTTAAGGATTTGATAACTTATGAATAACATGGTTGGCTTTGAATTTGACCTAATTTAATTTGTATAAGACTTGAGCGTTCGTCGAGTTCTCATGTGCTATTGAAGGTGGGCAACTTGTTGAATAATTAACTTGATCCCGCGACCATTAAGTTAATTAGCGAGACTAAATTGATAGTCATTAAATAAGCAGATGGCTTCCGATGTCAGTGTGTTATTAAGGAGCGCTAGCGTGTATTGCGTATTGGTAATGACTGCAGTTCGAGATTCAAGCGTTGGGAATCATGGGTTTTTGTCGAAATCCTTTTCAATTAAGCAAAGTCTAAGTTGGATAAATAAATTTTGTAGTTCTAATTAAATATGGGTGGGACTGCTTAGGTATGATTCCGAGTCTGACAGTTACACTGCTCTATATGGTTGATGCTCATCTTTGCGGGATGACATTTGTCTATTGTCAAGAGTTGGAAGGAAGTGACTATAAAGGTCCATCGATGGAAACCGAAGTCTCATGTCGGACGACTCAGGACTTATTAGTTCTGATGCAAGAGCATACGTAAAAGTGCTAAGCTAAAAATGGTTCTAAGTGTAGACTGGATGGAAGAGTGTAGACTGTGAATCGCCCAAACAATGACAGCGCTGAGCGCAGCATCAATTAGCTAGTGAAGAAACCGGAACGTCCTAAAGCAGACTTGTGTTCAGGGTACGTGCTCTTTCGGAGCACAAGTGCTATTTCAGCTAGTGAAGTGTAGGCATCGAGTTTCTTGCGATTCGTATCGAGAGCGTAAATGAAGATTATAAAGGACTTGCAGATTCCTAGAGTTCTCTTGTCATACTTACGAAGTTAGACTAAAGATTCGGTGGCCTGGTTCTTACAAGCAAGTCAGAAAGACTACATATCAACGAAACAATTGTGAAGCTTAAACCGTGGAAGATCTGTGGCCCTTAAGTTCATGCAAGGGATCTGAGTCAGAAATACAAGATCTAAAAACGCATAATGGGGTTTCCAATCATATGCACCTGCAGATGTCATTAGTCAGTGGGTGGAAATTTGAACTAATGTTACCAGAATGTCTACGTTAGGCCTAGTTGGAAAAGCTGGAACCCGATTAAGGTTAACTGGAATTGGAATAAGAGGCTAGCTCTAAAGCGTGTGCTTGGGATGTGGGTGAGCTCAATATGATTGAACATTCAATATGGATTTCTGAATTGCAAGAAGTGGTATGCTGAGCATATCTAGCAATCTCCTCTGCAGTTTGAATTGCAATGGTTGGAGGAGTTGTTACTGCCGGAGGCGATTGCAGGGGCTCATTTACACGAGTTTCTGCATTCACTACCGGGATGAATATGATGACGGCTGGGATCCAGATTATCGGGTATGCAAATTGGGTACTTTGAATTAAGTCTATTACACATGGGATGAATTGGGAATGACCTGATTGGAGTTTTCTAACTATACTAAGATTATTCATGCAATGTCAAATGGCAATGTCTGGAAGGCTATCTATCTTACTCTAGCGCTAAAGATAAGAAGATAGCAAATCCTGGTTTTGGGGGAAGGGAAGTGAGGGAAACTATAGTCTGTACAGGCGTTGCACACCGACCCAAAATAAGACGACCTTGTCCTATTCGTACACGTTACGGCGTGTAACCCGCTCCTCAAAGAGTCTAAAAGACCCCTACTACAGCGTGTAGCCCGATCTACGATTGAGTGGCCTAGGACTCCGTTACGGCGTGTAACCCGCTCCACAAAAGGGTTGTATTACCCTGTCAAGGCTAAGGATATTAAATAGCCCTGAAACTAATCGCCAAATCAAGTCTAATCTTCTCAAATGAAGGCCCCATATTTAAAGTTTATCGCTAATGAACCCGGATGGAAAAGAATAACTACGCTCCGCCCCCTTTCTATTTACTAAGTAATCTAACTGTACGGTGATCAGTCATGCAGAAAGACGGTAGTGGTTAAGGATCCCGGACGAGCCCCCATATGTAAGGAAATATACTAGAGTTACTCCCCTTATCAACTAACCCCACAAGGAGATAGCTACATAAGTCCGAGCAACACTAGCTATGCTTACTTTTGGAACGGTCGTAACGGTTCCGCACCCGGATTGGTTTAACACGGATCCTTACCGATGTTGTCCAAGCTCTACGAACAACCCTTGGCAACCAGTAATGGGGTCAATGCTAATATGCAAAATAAACACGCACGCGCAGAAACACAAGGGTTAGGTTTAACAGCCCTAATGAGAAGACGCGTAGTGCTCAAGTCTATACTGACAATAATCGTAGTCGTGAGGAAAGGCTAATTATATTAACAATGGCAACAATACTAATTGATAAGTAACTGAACGTAGATAAGAGTAAATAGGGGAAAAGGGAAAGGGCGTGGTGACCCTTGTTGGGCTCTTGGTACGAGCGGGCGATAGGCTTGGTGACCTACGGGAGTGGGGCTTGGTGACCCCAGCTTTTAAGCTCTGTGGCGAGACAAGAAAGCTCAGGGCTTGGTGACCCCTAACTCAACGGCCGATGGTGAGGCACAGAGGAGTCGAATAGGGCTTGGTGACCCCTAGTTCAGCGCCCGTGGTGAGGGTCAGAAGAACCGATGAGGTTTGGTAGCCTCAGTGACTTGATCTAGGACGATCAGAGTGACGATTTGGGGAATCGGGAGTTCGGGTAGGCAATTTAGGCCAGGCTGCGGAAACAGACTTGCATTAGTGCAACGATACTGTGGGATAACTACTGAAGGGAATTTGGAGGTTAAGGGCTCAAAAGAACCGGAACATAAATGCCTCGCAACCCTTGCATGGACTTTGGTTAATTATATTAGGAAGGTTGCCTAATTGTGGGTTAAGTGGGCGAAATGGGGAAATGTGGGTTTCGTAGGCTCCGTACTACATGGAACGGAGATTTCATATATTGAGTCGGATGTCTCCAACAAGCTTGAGCATTACACTACTTTCCCGAATAATAACTCTTATTGCAAAAGCATAAACGGAAAGTTCTCTAATGGAATATTGAAAAATTCGGACGGGCGGGCAGTGAATCATATTAAATTGACAACTATTAACTATTATTGAATAAAGATATCAAAAGAAGAAGACGGATTTTTTTAGTGGAAAATCATAGCTTGTTATTTTTACGCTCCGTCCTCCGTTGCTGGGTGACTTTAAAAGTTTGGTTTTATTCCGAGTTTTCTCCTTTTTCGCATATTTATTTAAAATATGGTAATGTTGAAGAGTAGAAAGGTACATAGAATATGGAACTACTACATCATTTATTGTTTTCAATCTTTTTCTGTGACTGTTCCAACTTTTTCTTAAGAGTCATGAGTCATATATATAATATAAATACCTTTTTGTTTATACACGTATCGAATATTCAATATTATGCACTGCACCGGATGCCTTTCTTTGCCCGAAACTTCTCTCGTTTTACTGATTTTAAATGGAGCTTATGATATGAATTTAATGAAAAAAATATAATGGAAAAAAATACCGGAAAGATAAAGACAGTGATTTTTAGTTATTTGCAATCCAACCATTATCGGAAGAAGTATATTGTTTTCGTTGGTAAAATTTTTGTGTTGGGATTTGAAGTAGTATCGGGTAACGCGTCGTAATTCGTTATCAAATGCAATACGACTCTTACTTTAAAAGCTTGAAATTAAAAGGCTGGAAGATTAAAAAAACAACTTGTTGGGCCAACGGTCAATTCAGCAAATTCAACGGCTAACATTTAGCAGTCAGGTTATTTGCATATCAGCTATATAGATATCCAGTTTCACATTTGCGAACTGCAGGGAGGAAACAGTAAACCTAGAGGATGGAGCTTGGACTGTATAATAATAATTTTAATGGGTTGTAGATTATTCTTATAAATTTGCTATTCCGACTCCATCATATAGATTAAGATACTCTTGATAAGGATTTTCGTATGTAATTCTTAAGAATAGTGTATTACTTCGTAGGTGTAAGAGGAACCCGGTATTTTTTACCTAAATTACTGGATACAAGCATATTTATGAATACAATTTAGGAACACGAACATTAAATCAGTATAATTTGAATGTGTTTCTTTTGACTCTGCAAAAAGGAGAGAGGAAGGCAGGCAGCAGGAGAGAAGGAGTGCACATTCACACTTTACGGAAAGAAATAATAATAACTGCCGGTCGTTGGTGGCATATTTTAACAACTTCTGTCTCCATATAGCCAAGAGTAATAAGTATCGTAGAGGAAATAATTGGAGAATTAGGACCATTAAACAGAGCTTCTAGTGTTTACTCATGGACTCTGTCTCTGGAATAACATGAAACTATGGAGGTAGAAATTCGGATCGGCCGAAGCCTTTTGCAAAAAAACAAAATCGGTGTTTACAAATTGGAACTCAGTATGGTTTCCTCACTTGGGCAATTTATTTATAAGCACAGGTTTTTGTTTCACACAGGAATGATTGGATTAAAGCAAACTATAATATGGTTTTGATATTCCCCACTACACATGTTCAATGTTTTAACAACAAAGAAGAAATGGCAGTATTCCATGAACGAAATGGGCACTTGAATTGTCTCATTTCGGTGGCTTGTTGGGTAATAACATGGGCCTGGTTTGAATTTAGAATTCCGTATACATGTAGAAACGGTCAGAGTGTGTAGTGGTCTCTGAAATTGACATTATAGAATGTAATTGTTTGTAATGTGTGAAAATCATAGTGTGGGGATTGTGGATTTTGAATTGCGTGTGGAATATGGTGTCGGTTATTGGTGACTATAGATATCCTATAGGGTATTGGGCCAATGCAATCAGAACAATCACACAAACCCTAATAATAATTCCATCCACCACCGACTTAAATTTCCCCGAGATGAAAGATAATATCAAAGTGAATTGGCCTGCCTTGTCCTAAATAAATCGTAATGCATGAAAATACACATCTTTCTTTTAGATATAGGCAATCGAACCCGTTTTATTTTTCCGGTCCTCCCTGTCCAGGTTCCATCCGTTCAATTATGTAAAGTATGGAAACAAGTTGCAATTCAAATAAACCGTACAACGAATGTACTGATGTATCGTAGATGTGACGTTTTATAACATTTCATACACATCGAAACTGTTTTTGAACATGTTCACAGTGAAAACGGTGTTTTTAAATGTTTAAACACACACAAAATACCGAAAATCTCAAATTGCCCTAACCATACAACAAACTTACATACGTCATTCGAAAGTACTTGATCATAGCTTTCGAATGACGTATCACACATGTGTTTAGAATTTGACCACTTTGACCCCTCCCCACCTGTCAGGAGTGACCCCACCCCCAAATCATATGCACCATTGAATAGCCCTTGACAGTAGCTTTCCATCGATGTATCACACATGGGGATCACTATTCGAAAAAAACGTTGACCTTTGACCTTTCCCTCCTTGACCTTTGACCTACTGGGCCCCCAAACGAACTTGACCTCCGTTTGGATGTCCTAAATAGATATCCGAAAGAAAAATTTCCAAAAGTTAAGCCGTTCTCGAGTTATCGTGTTTACAGACAGACGGACAGACACCAGACCATTCGCATTATGTATCTACGATACATAATAAACCATTCAAATGCATATAGCAAAGTATCGGAGAGCAATCATCGAATTAGCAAATCATATTATATAATATACATATTTATATAAATATATTATATAATATACATATTTATATAAATATATTATATAATATACATATTTATATAAATATATTATATAATATACATATTTATATAAATATATTATATAATATACATATTTATATAAATATATTATATAATATACATTTTTATATAAATATATTATATAATATACATGTGTCCCATGTGTTTACTGTCGTTCCCTAACCCTAAACACACAAAATATCAAAAATCTCAAATTGCCCCAGTCATAGAGTTAAATTACATGCGTCATTCGAAAGCCCTTGATCATAGCTTTCGAATGACGTATCACACATATATGTTTGTTTTTTGACCTCTTTGACCCCTCCCCACCCGTCAGGGGATGACCCCACCCCCAAATCATATACACCATTAAATAGCCCTTGACCGTAGCTTTCCATCGATGTATCACACATGGGGGTTACTATTTGAAAAAATGTTGACCTTTGACCTTTCCACCCTTGACCTTTGACCTGCAAGGCCCCCAAACGAACTTGACCTCCGCTTGGATGTCCTATATAGATATCCGAAAGAAAAATTTGAAAAAGTTAAACCGTTCTCGAGTTATCGCGATGACAGACGGACAGACGGACGGACAGACAGACACCATCAACGAAAACATAAAGTATCTCCGATACTTAATAAACCGATGTAACGGGTGTAACCAAGTGTTGAAAACGTCACCATAATTAAACCGAATCTTAATGTCCCCCAAAAGCCCGGGTTTTGCACCCTGGTGTCAGTAGGAGTGGTCCCGTATCCGTCAAAGATGTTCTATTACTCATGGGAATCGTTTAAACCCCATATCTCAATTTCCCCAAAAATCCCAGGTTTCGCACTCTAAAATATAGGTTCAGGGTATTATCATGTATAGATGATAGACATAGAGTGTAATGTAAACTACCTAAGCGTCAGTTTTAAAATGAGTAAGAGCTCTATCCTGGCGTTGGACTCCTACATATCACTATTCTGTTTGATTTAATGGTTTGTTTTGGGGTTTAATTGATGGGGGGCAGGGGGCGTGACCGATTTGACCCAAGTTCAAACTTAGCCTCACTCTTGACCCAAGGAACAAGTGTACAAAGTTTGGTGACCGTAGGTCAAGCCGTTCGCCAGTTATCGCACCGACAGACAGACAGACAGACAGACAGACAGACAGACGGACAGACAGACAGACAGACGGATTGGTCATTCGCATAAAGTGTTTTCAACACTTAATAATGACATGTGTCAAAGCGGGTTCTTGTCTTCCGTACTTTGATTAGCTCTTGGTTTTTTGTTGTTGTTATTGTTGTTGTTGTGGGTGATGGTTGATGGTGGTGGCATGTGGACTTGTCCCAAAAGTATCGTTGTCGTAGGAGGACATAAGACCCTCTTCAGTTCTGTAGGAAAAAGTATTTTATGAATATGGAATGATATAGAAATTTGCTGTAAGAAGAGGCAAATGCCATTACTCCATTACATCCACCATGAAATTCAAGCACCCTTCTTCTCTATGTACATTATTATTATTATTATTATTATTGCAATTTGGTTTTTCCGTTATCTCTTCTCTCTATCATCTTCCATGTCCTCAATTCGGGATATAAGTAGAGGCTATAGAGAGGAACACTTGCTACTTTGCACCGTACAAAACCTCATCTAATTCAAACAGTTTTCCACGGACAAGTTGTCCTGTCTACGGTCCTCTCACCCACCACCACCACCACCGTCCACCACCACCAGGTACATTGTACCTATTTGTACTTGGCGATGGTAGAATATTATTATTTTTATTAGGGATACGTATGGAGAGAGACAATCATAATGTGCTTTTGGTTTGGAATATTTTTGCAAATACTGCGGGGTGCAGACTTTTAAAATATCATTTTGTCCCGAGTCCTATACACTCCGTTCCTCCTCTGCTCTGTCTCGCTCTCCGAATTATGTGTGTTCCTTATCGCTTTTCCGATATCAAAACATTTATCTGCAATATGCTCTCTCCTCGGAGAAAATTCGACTACTCGTCGGCCTGTTGTTGGAAGTGCATATTTTTCTGACATTTATTTTTAAGTATCGGAGATACTTTATGTTTTCGTTGATGGTGTCTGTCCGTCTGTCCGTCCGTCTGTCCGTCTGTCCGTCTGTCATCGCGATAACTCGAGAACGGTTTAACTTTTTCAAATTTTTCTTTCGGATATCTATATAGGACATCCAAGCGGAGGTCAAGTTCGTTTGGGGGCCTTGCAGGTCAAAGGTCAAGGGTGGAAAGGTCAAAGGTCAACATTTTTTCAAATAGTAACCCCCATGTGTGATACATCGATGGAAAGCTACGGTCAAGGGCTATTTAATGGTGTATATGATTTGGGGGTGGGGTCATCCCCTGACGGGTGGGGAGGGGTCAAAGAGGTCAAAAAACAAACATATATGTGTGATACGTCATTCGAAAGCTATGATCAAGGGCTTTCGAATGACGCATGTAATTTAACTCTATGACTGGGGCAATTTGAGATTTTCGATATTTTGTGTGTTTAGGGTTAGGGAACGACAGTAAACACATGGGACACATGTATATTATATAATATATTTATATAAATATGTATATTATATAATATATTTATATAAATATGTATATTATATAATATATTTATATAAATATGTATATTATATAATATATTTATATAAATATGTATATTATATAATATGATTTGCTAATTCGATGATTGCTCTCCGATACTTTGCTATATGCATTTGAATGGTTTATTATAAAAGAAAACTCTTGACTTTCACGACAGGGAGGAGAGAGGCATTAGTCCTTTGAACTTCCTGTCTCTCTCCTCTCTCTATTCCGAATCAGGCCTTTTACATTTTTAGTTTGAGTTTGAATTATTAATGTGTTCCTCTTCTAAAGCTAGGGTCCCTGTACAAGGAGCTAAGTTTCTTCTAGTCATCTCACTGATAGCATTTTCTGCTGACTGCAGATGATGATCTGATGCTGCAGAACCGTGTAGAATAATAGAATCAAGTTAGGAAATCCAAGCCTTCGACTACGTTGAATTATAAATGTTCGCGAAAGCCGCAACTTTTTTGCAACTATTAATATCACATAATATATTCTCTTTTATATGATTATTATGTTCTTCATGCTCATTATTCATAATGGCTCGGAAGTTAGGGAAGTTGAGGCTAAAAGTAAAGAAAAATAACGACTTTCCGTTGGATCAGAAAGAGGAACGGTTGTTAAGTTACGTTTGGCTAATAAAAAAGCAACAACTTTCCAAGCTTACACGTACAGGCTATGGATTGATGTATGCAGAAAAAAAAGTTGAGTTGGTTCTGTGATAGATGCTGGGTATTAGGTAACTGATTACTTCCAACACACTTAAACTAAGCATGAAAAATCTCAAAAATCATCTCCATTTTTGGCCAGGTGGTTCGTGCTGTGTTGGACTTGCTTTACGATGATCAGTTTTCCTCAAATCGTAATATCAATCCATATTGCTCATGCTTACATTTGGCAATAGAGTTGGAAGTACGTACAGAGCCGATGATCTCACCGTACTGTCCCTGGTCCTATTGTAAATTTTTGCATGAGTAATGATTAGATAACCGCCGGAGATACGTTGAGACAGGAGGATGCTCTCATCTCATTTACATTTATTATGTGGAAGCAGTCCATGTCATATCTTTCTCGTTGGATTTATTTTCGATGATTGTTCTTTCGTTCTGAATTTCATTCCGCTCAACCATTGTCGTTTGTGGTAGTTGGGTTGCAGATGGATTGAGATTTTAAATGTTTGCATAATTTATTTTATCGTAAAGGTAGGAGCAGGAGCAGGGTTCAAGGCATTCTTAAAGTTGATCGACGACAATGACGACAACAACATTTTATATTATCCGAATCAAATATAATTTAAAGGCATATTCGGTGTTTAATCTTAAGTGGGTGTATGTTTTTCCTAAACTTGTAAACTTTTGCATTGTCAATTGTCAAGTCGTCAAGTTTTTAATTAACTTTAAGCTGTAATTTTGGTTCGCTTTTGAATTCATATATGTATGTAATATCAATTCACCGGATGTTTATTGACGCCTTTTACATATTGACTGCAGTATGTACAGTATAGTACAGTACAGTACTGCAGCAGTATAATGGTCATTCTTTAATTACTTTTACCTTAGAGTCAGTAGTCGGAATAATGTGATAAGGAAGGTTGCTTGCCTATATGACCTGCTCAGAGCTTGAAATTGATAAGATAGTTGAATTTGCGATAATATATGGTGATGATGCTCAATATTAAATAAATAAATTATGAATAAAACGGGCGTTAGTATTTGTAATTTGTCTTATGTTGTCGAAAAAAAAACACATTCTTTGGTTACTTACCGGGCAAACAGAAGTATTTTTAACTAAGATTTACCTACTGTAAATTTATTCCATGGTAGCACGGTATACACTGTACTATGTATATGTATGACAGTTATAATGTAATCAGTGACTTGATGACAGATCCAATAAAAGGAACCCGCTTCTGCAATCATTATAAACGCGATGCTTATTTATTTTTGCTGATTTATTCTGTTCCGAACATATCGCTGAAATAGTATGGCGTCCCCACCCATAGCATCTAGGAAATGGATTATGTTGCATGTTCATTAATTTATTTTTATCGTAAAATATGTTTAGGATCAGACAGCAAGTACATACAAGTCTGGATTTATTAATTCAGGCAGTAAAATATGCACTTAATATGTCATCGCAGAAGTCATAGCTCATTCAACTTATGGGAGTGGGAGTCAACATCCAGATAATTAATTCGCAATAAGCCAGGATTTGTTGAAATGGATTCACTTTTTTGTTTTGATTCAAGTCCAACCAAAATACAATATACTATTATTATTATAGTAATAGATCTTAACCTAAATTACATATTGAAAAGCACATTCTTCCTCTGTTGTGTTATAAGTTATAACGATATACGGCACTTATGTTTAGAAAAGGTTCTAAAAGGAAGGGGGCAGATGGTTAAGTTAAGAGTTAAGATCATAAATGACTTAAACTTGAGTTTATACAAGGAACGGCAAAGCAATAATTAGCAGATCCATCAAGTACCATCATACAGGGCTCGTTCTGAATACCGAAATCAGCCAAGGATTATTAGACATAAGAGGTGGCAAAATATTACAGCGTCAAAATTATTTAAATTAGTTGCTAATCAAGAATTCAATAGCTGATCTGCGAATCTGCATGTGGAACTCATCCCTTCTCCTAGCAATCGTCAGAGAATAGTTCAGTTCCTCAAAATATGACCATACTAACTGAGCCCCCGTCGTCATTCCCCCAAACCAACGTACAGATGGGCTTAATCCGTGGACGTAAGTTATTTTCGATAGGATTCCCTCGTCAATCCTGGTTTCATTATATTCCGGCCTCCGGAGGAATTAAATCTCAGCCTGGGTTGACTAATGGAAAATCCGTAGTTGAAGGAGGAATTAATAATGATATCAAATTGACATATTTCCGGCCCCGATACTGCATGAATAAGTTAGCCACAAATGAGAGGTCTCGTATAATTAATACAATATACCTAATACATATGCGGCACAAATATGCATTGTCTGATTATTATTATCTGCAGGTATCTGAAGTATTAATATATCGTATCAGGGATGTTAAGCTTCGTATTTATTTCATTCATATCTTTTACAGGATTTCACTCAACCTAGTATTGACATATTACTTTATCAGAGAGCTTTATTAGACTTCTCTTGAAATTTCAAATCCCTTTTCCCATTCCCGTGTGACGTTGGTGTTATGTTGGTGGGATGGATGGATGTTGAGGGAGAGAAATATACAGATAATAATAATATGATGAGTTCAATTGAGTTGTTGAGTTTAAGTAAGATATGAGGTCAACTACAGAATTGGATGCCGAACAACAGGAACATTTGCAGAATAAATTCATTTTTATCATAAATTACGGTCCGCTATTACTTTGAGCTGGGAGAAGTGTCGGCCATAGAAGAGAACAGGGCATTGTTACGTTATTTCTTATTCTTCTGCCACAAAATAATACTCCGGAGTATTCAAAATGCAAAAAGGTAAAATTCAAATCCAAAACGCTTCCCTTGCTCTGCGTATTTGCAAATTTTCTTGAACTTCGTCTACCGACTGATCTATTGTGCTTAGAAGGGAAGGGACTGTGAAGCTAGTTGCATAATCGTAGCTTCTGAGCTCTTGGGTTTACAGTTAAGGAATGCTCTTCTCTTCCCAAGCTGAGTATTCCTTTTGGCCTTATTATAAACCACCACCACCACCACGGGATAGTCAAGGAATAGATCTAAATGTAACAACAGAACACTTGAAAAGAAGGAGTAGGAACATTGAAGATGCACAAATTGGTGTAGTAAGGTAATAAGTAATGTAATGTAAGCGAAATAATGAATGATGCGCAAAATTCAATGTTACGACGACTGGCTATGAATTTATAAAATACGCAACGGAAAAAGTGTGTAATGAAACTTGTTTAAAAGAAGATTCTCTCGTCTCAACCTCAAGCTTAAGATTAGGTCTTTTGCATTATTCTGTACCTAAAACCTGGGTCATTGTACCTCTCCTCATCTTCTAAGAAAAGTTAGGGAAGCAGCAGCCCCCAACAGCCAAGTACCAAGGAAACTGGTACCAGCATCAACACCATACAACTGGATATAATGTATTATATATGAACGCTAACCAAGAGTAACTTTACCTTGAGCTATCTCATCCCAGGATTCTGCATCTATTATGCACAGTCAACATTTGTTCTGAAAATTATCCCTACACACTACTTACTGCAGCTTGAGCCTCATGGCATCCTCTAGCTTTCTGTCCAAATCCTGTTGCTGCAGTTACGAGGGATCATGATGAGACGAGATGACGAATATGATGATGATAATGGTGATCTGCTGCTAAAAAGCCTCTGCGACTTACTCACCTCTTTTCATTCGGGAACGTTGGACGGGGTGATGAATCTAAAATACAGAGAATAGACAAACTGTAAATAATATCCGGCCACTGTGTCTGATTTTTCCCAATCAATTCCTATAGAATCAGGCTAATAAATACAGAGGGGGATGATAAACCGGCTGCAATCAGGGTATAGAAAAAAAACGAACATGATATATTATGTATCACCAAGAACAGAAGCTGACTGACTGAATTGTTTCACCCAAAAATTGCATAAATTATTACTTTATCTCGCATCGCATGTCGGACTGCACAGGTAGTCAGTCAGTCAGTTCTGGCTAATAACTTTCGGAGGAATGATATGACGTAAATGACTAAGAATGTTATGTACATTTTTCACGGCTTAGCAATCTTTATTCTCCATTGATTATCTGGCCTGGAATTGCATGGCTAGTGTTCCTTTTGATGAGCAAGTTTTGTACAGGGGAAATGTCCTTTCTTTTCGGTTGAGTTTGGACAATTAGAGGGAGAGGATGTTTAAAATTTAATATTAATTGAGAAGGAAGATAATGAATGGAAGTGAGAGTTGGGTGGTTTAACGACTAAACTCCTCCGGCTTGACTTTTTTATAATTGCTGCTGAGGTAAAATGGCAAATGAAGGAGGAAGGAGTCCGCTAATCTCTTTGATCGGGGCTCAAGTTTTACAACCGACTTGTTATCATCATCAGTGGCTGTATTTTTGCAAAAGAGGATTAGCATTGCCATTTCCCATTGGAGTGCGAAAAGGGGGACGTTGTTTGATAAAAAGCAGTTGTGGCAGCAGTACTATATGGACGGGAGTTGAGTGCCGGACGGAACCATGTCCATGAATATGCATTACTTTCCTCGTTTATCTATTGTAATTAGTCTTCGTAATCTGTCACCAATATCATGTGACTTAGTGGCTTGTAAATTTTTCGACGGGACCGAGAGAGCGGCTTATCGTGGTGAAAGCTGGAATACCTTTCTCGGTAAACTTACTTTTGCCAAGTCCGTCCATTAATTTCGGTAGCTTTTATTTCATAGAGTTGATAAACTGCTTCTGGCCTCTTGGTAGTTCTACTAATTTATGACTGTTTCTCCTCCTTTTGTATTGTTGAGGGCTGGCTTGTGCTAATATTATTATTGCTCGAGTTGGTGCCATTATACCTTACACTCTATTGTTAGCACATATTATTTGCAGAGGATAAGCAGCAACAGGGTTTAGTTAGTAACGATGCCGTAGTTTTTGGAAGCCTTCGTAGTAGAGGCAGAGGGCTTGCTCAGCGTAGAATTGACAAAAAGTTAAGAAGTTACATTTACATGGTACTAGAATTATTAGACAGTTTACTTGGCTTCCCATAAAACGGCTAATTGAGGCCGGAATTTCCATTTATCCGAAAACGGGGAATAAGTCTGCCGTCGACGCAAGCCAATGGATTCCAAATTAATATTACGATGACTTATTATATTGTAAAGTTTGAAGAAGTTGAGTGTCGTTTCCGAGAAACCTAGAATCCATAAATGCGCAATGTGTGCTGTATAAAATTATTAATTACTCCTTGATACGAGGTTGAAAGCTTTTGGACTTGGACACATGCTTACGTAAGCTTACTTAGCGTATAATATAATCATTAGTTCTTTCTGCCATGCAAACACTGTCTTTGAGAGGCCGAGAGTGCTTTTTATTGTTTTTGTCATGATCCCAAGAAGTGAATGATTATAGTAGGACATAAATAACAAAACAAAGTTAATGTCCCTATTATTGTCTGATTTAATATTAATCGTGTACGCTAAACTCTCCGCCATCGGTCGCAGGCGGAGTTGTATGTTTAAGTTGTCGGCAAAAAATTAGGTTAGATCTAGGACTACGGCCAAATAGGATAAAATAGCTGCAATAATAACTGACGAGTAAATATTTTATATTTGTAGCTAGATGCATTAAAAAATCTAGGCCATTAAGCCAATTATAAGCAAAAATCAATGGAAGGAGTCTCAATGAATGCTGGAAATAAATGCCAATTCAATTGGTTCCGATTTTTTTCCTGTCAAATGTCCAATTCCCCAACTATATAGGCTATTTCTGGCGTTGAGATATATAAATAATCTGTACAAAAAATTAAATAAATATACCAATTTCTTAAATGGATTTATATAATTTAATTTAGTTAACTTGATAAAAACAATAATCAATTTTTAACTAATTATCAATTGTCTTTGTTTTACAGATAGCTGATGAGTGGAGGTCGAAAATGAAGGGACAAGACGGAATAAGGGATTAGACGAAACCCTTCAACCGGAATGGAAGGCCACTTTCGCACTTAAAAAATCAAAGATTCGGCGAACCCATGAAATGTCGAAAGTGCTTGTTCTTCAATAATCAAGCCTCATAGTTTTACGGACTCCTTCAGTACGACAACAAACACCGAACCGAACCTCTAGATTTAAGTTTTCTCTCATCAGTGATTTGCTGCGCGAAAGCAAAACAGTCGACTAATTAAGTCGCAGAGACGCTGTCTATCAAAATGGGATTTAATTTTATAATAACAAAACTACGTGGACGCGTCACGCGTAAAAGAGCCAGTGTGATGTCAAATAAACTTGCCTCCTTAGTATTTATGCAGTTGATTATCTGTGAACTCCTTGGTCTCACAACCGAAGCCTTTGGTCAAGGTAAGCTCAAAGCTACAAGATTTTTTCACTCAATTTCTGTCATTGTGGGCAAACAATTCTGCTTCCCTTAAGCCGCTTACAATTTAAAACATTCCAGAGTAAAATATATCCACATCTAGAGCATTTACAGATCCGAAACATAATATTATAATCCTACACTATGATATCCCATTGGGCAACCTCTCCAAAGGTCCGGGTCCTGACTCCATTGCCAATGCTAGTTTTATTTGCCCTTCCATCCGTACCCTTTTTTACTTGTTACTCTTGTTTAGCGAGAATAAAACATTAAAAAAGCATTAAGGAGTATTAGAATGAATTGAGTTTGTTTCCCTCCTTGTATAAAAAGCTATTGTACTACTTGATGAAGTAACAGGGTGAGAGAGAAGAATCTTTTTAAAGAAGTGTTTTTATTCCATTAAATGCTTTTCGTACAAACAATAAGATGCCGTAATCCAGGCTGCATTATTTCCTACCGTGATGAGACATCACCCCACTAACTGCAGTTCAGACAGAAAAATGAAGTAGCTTTTGGATGAAAGATAATGGAAGTGACTCGATCACAATGGAGGTTGGAAAACTGGGTAAATCGTAAAGAACAAAGGACCAGGCTCCTCAATAGATCCTGATAAAGAATCAGAGAGGAGTTGTTGAATGATGATAGAGAAGTAGATATTATTATTTCATAGATGAAGGAAAGGGGAGGCTCAAAGGGAAGGTTTTATAAAAATTGTCGAGTGTGACAAGAAGTTAGTGAAGCAGAAGCAGGGCACGTTAATGCATATAGGATGCGGGACTTGATTTTTAGACGCTAAAAAAGGTTGATATTTCTACTCCTTTTGGCCATTTACTGTTCTGATGTTTGACCGTGGAAAGGTAACAGGTCGGAATGAAAGGGATAAAATAGAAAATAGAATATGAACTGGAGGGAGGCTGAATATGAAAGGAGAAGGGCATTTAATGCCTAATGGCTCCCTTCTAAGTGTTCCTTCAAAAAGTAGCATTTCATTTTGCTCTTCTTCTCAGACCTGACTTTGGGAGGAAAGGCTAGAGGAGGATATAAATTCCTCACTATATATTTTATATGATTACGGATATTATTATTACCAGCCGAGTTTTGTAGTTTTTGGGCTTTATTTAGAAGTGGTAGTAGTATAGGGTGTAAGTGTAACGACTTCTTCCAACACCAACCGCTCCCCATTCCCACTACTTGCCTATTACTACTGACCCCGTACTAAAATATCTTCTTGGCTCAGGTATAATTTCCGAAACTGTTGGTTCAGAGCCTATTCCTTTCTTCTGATTATGCCTGTCTCTTGGTGGAGAAGTCTTAAAACTTTGTTCCCAACGAACGGGGGAGCGTAGGGACTTAATAAGGATGATAGGAACGGAAACGATGGAGTTCCGAGGGCTCGTCTTGTAGACTAAGAGGAATGGAGCTTTTCTGGGAGAATGAATCTCTTAATAAGATACACATGAAAGTTTCCCTGCTACTTACTACAGAGTGTCTTCTTCTTGGGAAGGACGGTTGGATGGCTTGATGGCTTGGTCGTTGAAGCTGTAGCTGGGAATATTATTATGTATCTGTTATAAGTATATGATCTGACTTGGTCGTCTGGTATGGATGGATGAAGATATAGTAAAAAGTCGGCTCTGTATAAAATGTTTTAGTAGAATATATTAGGTTTACGTGTGTGGAGAGAGAGTGTTAGGGAATCGGTGGGCATCATAATGGTCCTCTATCCGAGGACCGTTCCTCCAGTGATAGGGACTATAGGAGAAGGAAGCAAGTCTGGAGGAGTAATTATGATATTCTAAAGATGATGCCAGGAGCATTTAGGCTGTCAGGGGATTCCAAACTTTTGGAAGAGATAAAGCAGTGAGTAAATACTGTGGGTCTATTGATAATGAAGGAAAACTGCTGGAGACCATTCTGTCGTCTCTATAGAAGAGTCAGGGTCCATGTGACAGACCCTTTCCAGCCCCGGAGTAATAATAGTATGTAGAGAGATGTCTTTCTGGTTTCTGTCCAACTGTGGGTTCGTTACTTAGCTGTCCTCTTCCTCCTGCTGCTGTGGTGCATTACTCTACAATATTTATAGGGCTGGACCTCGTCATATGAGATCCTGGACACGATATCAAACTTGATCCTCGTCCACCGGACCACTGGCTGAAGATGAGCATTATTTATTTATGGCTTCTAATACGTATGCGGAGATCCAGATTGCAGATGGTTCGGTGGTGGAATTACGGGCAGACGGGCTCATATTCAGATCACTGACTTTTTGGGATCATGATGGTGGTGGATCCCTGTGAAACACTTGGACTTCATTTCATTTACAGGTCCAAAAAAAAATGTCGGCTTGCTTAGTCAGGAGTTCGGGACTTGGACATTATTATTACCTTTCTTCCGTCCTGGAATAGTTGGCATATATTATGATGATGATGATGATGATATGTTTGACCAAGACTACCCGACTTGATGGCCATATGCATCTAACTAGGCCTGAATTTTGATCCGCAGAATCCTGCCTCCACTCTATACCTCGACTCAGTTCCGAATTTTTGTTTCCCATCCGAAAAATCGAATAACGACTCCGGCAATTGCCACCAGACCCGTAAATTACGTTCCTGGATTTCCAACTTGCGAATTTCCTAAGCACAGTCCCTGCCATAAAACACGAACGGAGTCCATTGTCATAAGCGGACTTTTGCTTTATACATATAGACATTAGGTTATTGTATCCGGGAACCTCATAGAGAGAAGTTATGCTAGCGATTCCCGAATTGTTCCAGCTGTGAAATAGGTAGGAGGAAAACAGTAGGACTCCCGCCTCGTTTCCATTTCCTTCTTTTTCTGTACACTTCGGGTCATGATATTCGAAATTAACTGGAATTCATTGTTGCTACTGAGCTGGTGTGACTCTGTCTGTACGTGTGAAGGGAAAAGAGCCTTTGTCCATCATAACTACCATCATAGAGCTTATGGTTTATTTTAGGATGTCCTTCCCTTTCATTCCTATTTTCTGTCCCTCGTGGACACTACTGGACTTGACTTGCCGTCGCGTCTGTCCACTAGCAGTAGTGCGGATGAAACATTTGCAACAAAAATGTGTTACTCGTCCTTCTTCCCATCCTGACCATGTACTGACCGTCGATGAGGAAAGCGGAAGGATATTCGGTGTCGAAAGTAACCTTAGGGAAGAGGGGGCAAATGGTGCTTTTATAGCTAGGAATGTGGCATTAGGCGGGGAGGGAAATTCCGTAATGATGGGACGATAGAAAAACGGGTGGATTTTTATGCGGCTTCTTATATTTTTGTCATGCTCAGGCTAATTGTTGTCAGTTCCGGGCAAAGCATGGCGAACGTGATTTCGTGACACCGAGGTGAAGGAAAAGATTTCCCGACTTCTCCATGGAAGGGGAACAATATTTTACTATATTGTTGTCCATTTTTTCTGTTAATGAAAAAATATGTCCGTAATCCGCTTTGCTCTGGTCTCTTCAAACGACATTACAATAGGCCTGACACTGTTGTGGCTTTTAAATCATCATGAGGCAGAAGGGCATTACGACGGGATGGAGGATAGAATGTCCCTTTCCCGTGGAATCATAATCACATCATGTAGTACTACTATGTGTGATGTCTCGTATCAACCCTTTTTTAGGGAATCTTTTATAGGACGTAATGTTATGTGAGTTTCCTAAGCACTTTCCTATCCGAGCTTCCCAAGACGAGATAATATTGTGTCTCATTTTATCCACGGAACGACAAGTTCATGGCCGTTTTTTCTAAGTAAATATGTACATGGAGAGTCATGGGATTCCTTTTGTGAACGACAGGAGGGACGGACAGGTTGTTCTACTGCTTTTGGCAGCTGTGTAAAAAGATTAGGAACGGGAAGAGAGTCGGAATAAGAGGGCTGTTGATCCGGGCATTTATGGCCGGATCCTTGTTCCTCCTGTCTGTAATGATGACATTAGACCGGGATGCAATATGCAGTTTTGTCGGAGGGATTACTCCGAAAAAGAGTAGATAGATCAACCGGTCGGGAGATTGCAGATTGGATGGAAATGTGAATTGGAATCCCAATCCTTTTCCTCTCTTTCTCTTCCCGTCTCTTCTCAAGGATAATTCGATTCTGAAGAGATTTCCTGCTTGTTTGCCTTTGAAATCAAAGGAATACCAAAAGTATGCTGATCAAGGCTCCTTCACGATTTCCCTCCTCCTTATCTCTTAAATCCATTTCCAATGTCTAGTTTTTGTAGTTATCCAGGGGACGGTGTTCAGGAGTCAGAACGGTGGTAGTCTCTCTCTCTCTCTCTTAGTTTTTGGTTTTGTTTAGGATGGAAAAGCCCCCGAGATTTGACTTCTCTGAAACCGTTAGCTTTTTTAGCTTTCTCAGTTTCAACTCCTCCGACGGAATCGGGCCCAAGTTTCCCCGTCTCGCTTGCCATATGGTATAACATTACTACTGTAATGCCTTTTTAAGTTTCCATTCCCACATTCAACTTCATCTCATTTGCAGTTGTAATTTGAAGGCTTTGCTGGTACAGGGGTCTGGGAAGGCATCATCAAGGATTTTCTGTCCCGGATTTTACTGCTTTATTTTTGCCATTGTTTGAAGGGTGTCGTTCCGCTTCCGTCTCATCTTCAGGCACGGATTACATCTTAACCTTTTTGTTAGTTGGAAAAGTGGAAGAAGTTCCAACCAAGGATCCCTTCCATTGTGGGTGATTAGCTGTCGGGATTCAAGCAAAGACGGGCTTAAGAGTAAGGAAGTTTTAGGAACAAAGTCCCGAAATCTGACTGCATATGTAATGGCAGTTTTGTCATCGAGTCGGCTATTTCCGTGCGTGACTTTCTCTTTTAAATACGGCTGTTGCTGAGGACTTGTGGAGGAGTAGTAGCTAATTTTATAGGAAACCCTTCCAACTTTGAAAGTTCAATTAGTCATAAATGCTACAAGGTTTTCGTCCTGTCTCTAGGATGTGGAGAGTATGTTTGATTCTAGTGCTTTTTAGATGACTTATAGATGCATGAGTGGAAGGAGAAAGTGGCCGAGAATAAATTAAGACATTATTCCAATAGTAACGAAAGGAGCAGTAGGGGTGGAATGCAAGTGACTAATTATTACTCCCTCCCTGCCGAAATGAAACAGAGTTCCATTTGTGATGGAGTGGTTAGAGTCAAGTCGTGTCTCGCGTGAATCGCGTATTAGGAATGTGCAAATGTGCATTTCTTAAGCAGAATTCAAAGGGAGATTTGCAGGGCAAATAGATTGCTTAATTAGGTCACCACCACCACCAGTCTATTTTCTGCCATTGCCATTAATAGTATCAGAACCTACGAAAAATTGTTTGTCCTGCCTGCATACTGTTGCCTCTACTGTAGAGTAAATAACATTCATATTTATTGTCCCGATGACTCTATTGGAAATTGAAACGGGGAGGGATATGATTTAATAGTAAATACACATAAGCATTTTATAATGGAAATTAAACAATAGAGAATAATACAGTGGTTTAGCCCTGAACAATGACTCTGCCGTCTCTAATAAGTAGAGCTGTACTTTTTCATTAATTGAAATTGAAAGACGGGTAGGTAATTTAAAATAGGAGTTAAACTCGTGAGGGTTATTTGTCCTCATTTAATCGAATTTCCGCAGCCATGACTCGATTATTCTTATGACTGTTTCCTATAATCTATATTATGCATCCATATGGAAAAGCGTTGTTCTTAGTTTCTGGCCACGGGAGGAGTGGCTTTGCACTGGTTCCTCTCTCCGAATATGAGTCATTTCAATTATGAATTATAATTTGAAGGAGGAAAGTTGAGGGAGGTAGGTGTAGGTGAAACATGGCAGAAATACAAGTCCCCGGCATTAAATAATAATAGGACGACACTATCAAGTCGGAGCAGAATAAGAGAATAGGACTGAAGACGAAGAAGGAGGTCAGGCTGAATGATAATCCTTGCATTTGTATGTATTCCTCCGAGGCAAATCTTGTCGGAGAAGTGTCTCTCTTCATTATTTATCCCATGCATTTCCTTCCCGTGTGACCTGTGTACTCTGATTTACAATCATTTACCAGGTCGTTGACTGCCTTTACTTGCCTTTCTATTACTTATTATCTGATGTTATTTGATGTTGTCGGTAGTGGTGGTGGTGGTGGTGGTGGTGGGAGGCAAGAGGAGAGGTATTGAGAGGAATGAGGTCTGCAGTACTGCAATCTTTGCCAATGTACAAGCCTTTCTAGGCATATAACCAGAGGATTGAATCATTGAATGATGGTAATATGAGGCTTTTTAAGACGAGGTATTATATACTATTATGGCATGTATTCCAATCCAATGGAATAGGAACGAATGCGACATTTAAAAAAAACAGAGTCTTGACTCGAGTCTATCTTCTTCTTGACTTGGGACAAGAAGAACAAGAGTTTAAAGAATGGTGGTTTTCTGTACTCTCAGAGGTTCCCTTAACAAACGAAACTTATCAAGAGCCCTCAGGCCATTCCATCTTGTCCACCCACTTTCAATGTAATCGGCAACAGCAACTCTTTTTTTATTTAGTGGAGAGTACTCTTTTTAACAAGTTACACGTCTATATACTGGAAGTTCGGAGTGGTAAGAAGCAGGGGTCCACATATCCTCTGCTATGAAACTCCTATATCGGGATATTCCCTATGTACATGTTAAAGTAACAGGTAGGATGGATTGTTGTATAAGATTCTTTTAAGAAGACGTTCTCACAATCAAGTCCAGTCCAAGTGGTCCGACAAGTCAGTCACCCTCCTTGCTCCTGCTACACACAAACAGACCATTTTATGAATCTTGGCCAGGTGTGGTTGTATGTTTTGCTTAGTCCTCAAACCAAGACTTTGAGTCTGCATTAGACGATGGCGAATAATCATGTAGATTCCGTTGCATTTTAAAACCGTATCCGTACCTATATTGTAAGTAAGATGATGAGTAGGAACCAAAGTTGGTTACTATTATGAATATTAATATTATGGTCCTGTCATTTTTTCACAACTTTTTGCAATATTGTTTTTTGCAAGGTAAGGGATGCTCCTTTGTAAAATACAATAAAGACAGGGCAATCTGGGCAGGAAACTGCAATACTATTCTATGTCAATACGTCTGTTCGCCTGATGGATGCGGATGGTTTAGTCTATTTAAAGTTAGAGAGGTTAAAACTATTCGCTCATTTGGCAATTGCCAATAAGCCTTTAAAATTAGCCAATGAGCGCAGAAAAGATTTTAAATTGTGCAGAACGAGAGTTTCACTCATTACATTAAGCGTCTGATTGATTGTCTATGCCCGATATAATGACAGATTTGTAATTTGCAGTCGTTTCTTTCAATTACCATTTACTGGTGTTGGTGTTGGATTATTAAAGCCGTCGAGGAGAGAGAGAGAATACGTAATGGTGTTAGAATATAATTCAAATTCAAATCCTCAAAAGTATATTAATTCCTGGGATCCTTATGGGATGGTAAGTCATAGGTAAACGCCGATGTGAGATGAATAACAATGAGGCGGAAGGAACGACTGGACTGGAATTAATATCTCAAATCAGGGTATTAAAGTCAAAGCCTACTCACTTTATTCAACGATTCCGATGAGGCACCAAGAGGGTTCTAGTCTGTTAGACTACTCATTGTCTTGAAAACGGTTAAGCCTGTGGAAATGCTTTGTAGACGATGATACGATACAACGAATTTCACTGTCTAACAGCTCGGAGAAGAATAATATTCTTATCTGACGACAACGGCTTCAAAACAGGGCATTACGACGAAATTGACTTTCTTCGGAAATTGATAGACCAGAGCTGGCCTAAGAAGAATCGTTACTTGTAAGAATTGTTTGCTTTGTCAAAAATTTGCTAAAAGCATCAGTTAGAGAATTCCTTTAATGAATAAATGTCAAATTATTGGTTGGGATAAGAATGATAACATATTGTTCTTATGGGAGTTGGTTTGGTGGAATGTTAAGTGCACAATTGATATGGATAAAGGGAACAATAAAAATTTTATATTGTTTAATTGTGTATGACTAAGTAAGGTATCAATCAGAGTCATTGACTTACGAAATAAAGTTATGCTCTTTTCATTTTATCAAATCAAATAAAAACTGGAAAGATAATGTGTTACCATTCCAATTCCATGGTGTAATCGGAATACGATTTTAGTTAGTAAGTAATTTAGGTAGTATAATTTAGTAGTATAATAATTTTAGGTGCAGGTCGTGCAGAAGTACTTCAAACCCTGTATAATGTTTTTATTTACAAATTAACCAAAGCCCTAGTTCTTTGTAAATCTGCATAAAGTTAGTAGTTTTCAAAAACGAAATATAATGTAGTTAAAACAAAGCTTAAATTATATTGTCAAGCGGTTGAAAAAAAAGTCTTGTCCCGAAGTCCATTGTAAAATATACTATATTCAGAGTCAGACATTCATCACTAGTAACTGAGATCTTAGTGGTTGTAACTTGATAGTTGACAGTTGATGCATTCGATAGTGATTTAAAAAGCAATGAACACATTATATAACAAAGTATTTTCAATGTGTTGGTAGTTGGTGTTGAATCGAACCGTTCATTAAAAATGAAATTGCCTACATGACACGACGTAAAGCGTGTAATTCATTCAGTTTCTCCAGAGGAAATGCTACCGGGTTTGCGAAGGAGCGTCCGTTTGCCGTTTTAGCCATCTCACCAACCGTCAGTTGTGCCGTCACTCGTCAGTTTTGTGATTCAATGATTGGATCATCTTCAGAATAGATTTGTTTGCATGCAATGTAAAATGTAACCACTGCCTCAACAGCTCATGTTATTCCTGATTGCGAAGGACGGTTGGATTGATTTTAAAAATTGTAAATACGTACAACAGAGGAAGAAGGATGAGAGGAAGATATCTGTGGTAGATGCCAGTTGGCACTTACCAATTACCAGCATCTGGTTGTGAGATAAGATGGATGATGAAGGAATGGATTTCAGATAAATGGTTGTGATTGGTGATGAATGGGATTTATTTTCGAATGGTTTCTCTCCTCGAATGGGTAACTGCTTTCCTGGCCTGTAATCGACGACTGCAGTTTACCCGCATTTGAGAACAAACTGCAAGCCATAGTCTTAAATTCTTAAAAAAGAATCCTCCTCGAAATGTTCGGAAAAGTAAATGTTTTCCAAGTCGATGGGAGTCAGTGCAGGGCAGAAATAAAATTTCATTGCATTGCTCTCTTATCTCATTTTTATGTGTCCTCTTGTCCTTAAGGGTTTCCTGGAAGTTTAAATTCCTGCCGAGTACAACAATAACCATAAATGCATCGGATTCTTTTGATTAACTTCTGCAGTGTTGTTAGCTGCTGTATTAAATAGGCGAAATCTATTGGTATGTCACGACACATGCACATCTACCTACTGCCTTTAAATAAACAAAGACAAGTAAAACTACATTGAGTAACTAGCCGCTGCTGATAAGAATTTCCAAAGTTACACGTTCCCCAGCCTCATTAATTCCTGTCACAAGGAATGAACTGTGATTAATTTACAAATTCCTGCCTTTAAATTGTTTAAACGACATTCGGGATAAATATCTGAATTATACTTTCTACAGACTCAATTTCACTACACGTAGGAACAAGACAGATTTGTACATTTCTCCAGAGTACCTGAAATACAGCCTATATTCCAGACCCAGCAGTCACGCCATCAATCGATCAAAGTTCATTTTTTGATGATGTCGATCTCCTGTAAAATGCATTACTTTTCTTCGTTTCCTATTCTTGGACTTGATCTCCGTCAAACTGTGGCAATTCCGGATCATCCTCCCGATCCTTCTCTGCTAAAACAGCTTGTGGGCAACCGATAAACTTGAGATTAAACTGGAAAGGGGACCCTCGATTAGGAATCCGGTGATAAAAAAAGTAAAGTTTTAGTCAATGAAAAGGCAGGGTTTTAATAGACGGAGGCGAGGGACGGTGTCGGTGTCGGTGCGGGGAGAAGTGTTACAAAACCGGAATAATTTTTCCTACCGTTTTCATAGACCACAAAAACATTTTCTGTGGGTCCTGGCCTTTGTTTGGGCTAGGGAAAGCCGGGGAAAGTAAATTCGAGCTGTGTTGAACGTGGTATGAAAGAGAGATGAGGCATAACTGGATAAACTCTGGAGGATGAAGGAAGTAAAAATTGCAAAAATTGATATTCTATTGACGGATTTCTCGTTTTCCTCCATGGACTCTCTCAAGTGAACTTATCTATTTTCTCGGTAACCCGAAAGAGCCTAAACTATTGTCTTGATATTGTTGTTAGGGCGGAACGTTCCGCACTTCCACCATACCACCACGTACAGAGGCATTTGAGTTTTAAGACTCCTCGTTTCATATCCTCAATATATAATGTCTTGCTCCGAAATTGGACCTCGTTCTTGGGAACGGTTATTATGAGCAGAGACGAGGGCGGATATAAATATAGAGTCCTTGGTACATGTCTCCCTTACGATTTGTATGTATTTCACCTTCCCCGATCGTTCTGTGGCAACCACAAGAAGCGGAACTATCACTGCTTCTTCTCTTGTGGGGTTTCCTACTACCAATTCCGAGATATCATTATTGTATATTATTATTCAATATCCATCTCCGATCGCCTTCCCTTTTGTTGTTTCTTCCATCTCTTTTCACTCAAGATATGGAATTATTATTGTATTTATATGGACTGGATGTATCTGAGAGATGGGGATGTCGAAGGTTCTACTTTCCCCCCTATGTTATGCTTCCTATTGTGTCGGATGAACACTTTCTCTAGGCTCTTCCTCCGCTTCCTCATTGGGATTCGCTACTTTCTACGGAACATATAATCTCAAAGAATTGAAGCAAGCAGGTGACTTAGTAGTAGTAGCCTTCGTTCGTAGAGTACACAGACTACGGGCCGGTTTTGCCTGTTTCAACGGTCAGTTTTTGGGGATGGGAAATGCAAATATGAGAGGAATAAGCTCTGTCATCTTCTCAGTCCGTCATCAGCGGATTTGAATATGTGCTTATTGTAGGAGGGACCGGAAGTTTATCGCAGTCTGTGTTTGACATTTACGTGGTTCTGACTCAAGTACAACAAAGGAAATGCTTCAATTAGCTTTACTTGAAAGGCTGGAAACTGGAAACGAGAGCTTATCTTTATATGCTCACTGCTTGATAAGATAGTGGGAGTTCTGATGATATTTATTTGATGACGAATGTTAAATAGCCGCCTTTGTACCATAAAAATACATTTCCAATGGGGGTTGTCGATGGTGATCTGGTTCAGCTACTCCTTATTACTATTTTTGCATGAGAAAAATTTCAGGTACATGATGTAATGTATCATCGTAATCGGCTTTCTTCTTCTGTTCCATTCGTCCGTGGCTTCCTCGCTCTGTGGTTTTTATGAGAAATGGCGAGAGCCCTATTGAAAACCTCTCACCCATCCAGGAACCTAAATATGGACAGGATGTCGGGTTTGGAGGAATAACAAGGGAATAGATCATCATCAGTGTTAGCGATGTGAGAGGCTACAATGAGCTTTTGTGCTCCGGTGATAATATAAGGGAAGTCGTCGTGTTCTGTTTTAGGTATAAGCGGATGCAAGGAAAGAGCAGAATGCCCCGAGATCAATAAGGGCTTCACTGTCTTTTTATACAACGGAAGAGGTCCGAAAAGGAAAGCGACGTTAAAGTTCTGTAATTTCCTTTTTTGACCCAATAAAATTCTTATCAAAATGCACTGGAAGTAGGACCCAAAAGAGACTGTTAGTGTAAGTACTTTCATTATTCCGTCCGTAATATTGGGATACGAAGAGGGACTTCAAGACAAGACGAGATTATGCCGCTTTGGTTTGATAGTTAAGGAGGTTGAGTCGAGATTCCGTAAAACGATTCCCTCTTATTCTACGAGTCTGATGATAGAAAGCGGATTTGAATTTTTTGACGTGTCGTTAATCTTTTTAACCCGGAATCAGAGATTTCTTTCCAGATGGGGATGGGAGAGACAGAGAAAGGATTGACGCTTTCCTTCACTTACTGCTTCGTTGATCAAGCGGTGTAATGGTTTTATAACTAAAATATCATCTCCTCTTCCATCCTACAAATAAACGATCATCTTCTTCCTTACTTCTTTGAAAATCCATTTTTGACAACCGTTATGTCCATGACTGAATTGTCTGGATTGGTCGCTTGTGTTTGTTATAGGAATCAAAAAGTCCCTCTTTCTAGCTGCTTGTAGCCGTACAAGGACAACAGTTTCATTTCTCTTCTCTAGTTTAAGTTGTATTTTTGTTTCCTATCTGTAAGTTTCTTAGTTTGTCGTAATAAAGGGCTATCTATAAGCCTTTGTTGGATCGTAGTCGTACCATATGCGCATTTCCGATAAAGCAAGGCTGTCATTTGATTTTATCGATTTGTATCATTCCTTTGTTGAGGGACATAAGAAGAGGGAATAACAAAGAATTGGCTCAAGATTTAGGGTACATTTATTTAGAAAAGAAAACAGAATGTTTTTGAGTTCAGTCGTGTCTGTTTAATAAGGATCGATTGTATCATGAATTGTGGCCATTGTGGGGCCAACGAGTTTACTGTTTGTTGTTTCTATCAAGATATGCAAGACACTAATCATTTTTATTACCCATTTAAAGCTCTTACTTTATGGAAAAGAAAGGGATAAAAAGATGATTACGTACCTTACCTCAGTTCCAACAACTCGGAGAACGGGCGGGCAAAGGGAGCACGTTTATCTAAACAGAAAGGGAGGAGGGTTTAGTTGAACGAGATGATTGTTTAGAACTTTTTATCTCTCTTACAAACTAAGTTTTCCGAGTTGGAGAAAGTAGAATACGGTTCCAGGTTTGATGTACTCCTTCTGTTCCTGGAATCAAAAGCATATGATTTAAAGGCCTGGAGCCCTAGATATATAACTGTAATAACTAGTCCTTCTATTCCTTGGTCTTAAGAGTAGGAATGATATGATGATTAGGAAAGTAAACAGGTAGACAGAGGGAGACGGAATCACTATCAACCTGCAATTACTTACAAAGGACAGTTTGTAGAAAGTTATGCAATGATCATTTCTACCTTTACACTCTTCTACTATTGCATTTATATTTGCGGACGGACGGATGGACAGTATATTAGCTAACAGCAGACTTGCAGAGGCAGTCTTACTGTAGTATTTAGAGCATTAGAGATATCGGTGGATTATTATTTTTCGCTTCCTCCATACGGGTAAATAGAGTTCGCAAACATTTACCTGTATAGATAAACATTTCGATAGCCTATTTTGATTTGGTTAGTCATCAGTCATCGGCTATTTGGAAATGGTAGCTATATTTTGGATTGATAAAAGATAAATTGTATAATAGCCACGATTACTCCCTCGGCCCTTCAAAAAGACACTATTTGTAGAAAGAAGTGTCAGACTCTCAAGAGTGTCACAAAAGAAGGGCACTCATATTCCAAAAGGCATTAGACGGACAGGAAAGACATGAAGAGATCAAAGTTAAAACATGCAACGAGACGTAAAAATCCCCCGTTTAAAGCAGACGGCTTAAAATGCCCGACTTGATTAAAAGCGGAGAAAGTTTCCAAGTAAGTGCTTAGCGTCTAATATTCAGAAGGAGGAGGAGAGAGACAGCAGTTAAGGGTATGAATGAGAATATAGAATTTTAGTTGATTTTTTGGATTAAAATGCAACATAATGTCGAGGAATGTTTCCCCTCCACTTTCACCCGATCGGATGAAGTGGTGCAGGGCAGCGGTGGATATTTTTTATGCATTGGCAGAGGGGAAAGGTTTAATAAGACGAGGCAGTTTAATAAGATATGCACCCCATGACGTAGTAAATTCAATTTTTTTCACTTCAACAGAAATTTATGGAAATACTGAGGAGGAAAAAATTAATTCCGTCACATGAAGCCACTTAGGTTGAACTTGTTTTGTATTTATAACAAAATTCACCTCCACCCGATTTATTCTCCAGCCAGTTCATTTTATGCTAGGCTCGATCTTCCTCCTCAACTGCTGCTCCATGCTGCCTCGGCGACAGAAGTTAAACGTATATATTTTCATATTCAGACAGATTATGCAATTATGCACCTTGTTCCTCCTCCAAAATGATGTTACCTCCATTTCCCTAACCGTCTACGAACTATGATCCTACCACACCGAGTTGCCTCAAGAACAATTTAATTTACAGTAATAGTGGAGATGAGTTTTTAGGAGAATGGAGTGGAATAAATGTAGATGAACAAGTCCCCCTCCTCTATCTTAACCCGTCCTGTTGCTACCGTTCCCTCACGTTCAGGTAGATCCCGTTCCTCCGTAAAGCTTAATGAATGGAGTGGTTAGGGAGGGAGGGAAAGTGACTTTAATTACTCAGCCCTATTATGAAGTTGGACACCTAATATGTCAATTGAGTTCTGCACATGCAGATTCCAAACCGGCTCGTTTCTCCACAAAAACCAGCTCCAGCTCACCACACATGGAAATGTAAATGAGCTGTGGGGAAAGAGCGGAGAGAAAGTAGAAATTGTGAAAACAGGAGAGAGCCACAGATGAGGATGGTTGAAGGGAAACTGTATAAGCTATAAATCATACGTGTTGTGTGTGGTTTCGTGCTAAGCCGAGATATGCTGTGTATGTACATATCTACATATGTGTAGGGTGAAAGTTGTTGTGCAGGAGAAATATGAATTTCGGGAACAGCTCGCATGTTGAGATATTGTAAACAAGTCTGCCAAAAATGTGTGGACTGGGAGAAGGACGGAGGAGAGAGGGATTATCAAAAGATCTCCAAAGCCTTGAGGCTTAGAAGGGGGTGAAAGGGAGCCTTTGACTTCTACCTGCAAATTCTCATTAGGCGTGTCTTAATTGAGTCAAAGGTAGAAACACGAGAATGACTTAATTGAATGGTTCCTTCGCCCTCGGTCTCGGGTTTTCGGGGGCTAATCTGATGGGGAGCTCGTTGATAGGAATCTCTCATATCCACATAGTTGCATGTTCCACTCTCTCCAGTTCCCAAGTGAAAGGCTCGACGCAATCTGAGGTGAAGGAGAAGGAGTTGCTATTTTTCTGGGGATTACTTTTACAACTGTTACTTACTTGGAAGAGAGAGAGGCCGAGAGGAACACAGTAGCATGTAGCCAAGAGAACAATCAAGTAGAACATGCATGCAGATTGGCAGTTGTTATTGCAGTCGACATGGGTTATTATAATAACGGCGGCTCCGATTTCCATCTCAAAAAGATTAGCTTTTAAATTTGATCTCGTGTCAGCTACCAACTTACAAGTGACGAATAAAGATCATTTTTGCCGCTATCTCGGTAATTCATTCCCGTGTTTCCTGTCCCGACTCTTTCATTATGTTCCGGTCCCTTCGTGCAGTCGGGCCTGATTGCGAGATAAGGACAGGGGCTTAATAGACGATACCCGGCGTCTTCACTGATTCCTGAACGCCTTTTCCCAATACCTCCGAAGTTTTTCTTTAGTTTTTTTTTACTAACCATTTTACTTACGTTTGGGCTTTGTAGTAATGGTATTCCTGTCCTGACTTCTTCGTGTTTTTCCCTGATCCTTTACGCACTTCCCTTTCCTCTCATTTCCATCCTTCTTGGTGTAAATAGTTGGAGTTAATCTTCTAAGAAACCCTACATTATTATTATTATCATCATTCCTCTCATTCCGACGCTCGGGTCTTAGCTTCCTTTTCAGAGACTTTCGTTTACTCAGGCCACTTACTCCTTCTCTCAACTGATAATTTAATAGAAAAGCAAGGACTGAAAAAACAAAATCCGTCAATCTCGCCTCTCCCTTTCTTGACTAGAGAAACTTGGAGTCAGGGAGAGACAAGAAAAGAAGTTTTGAAATATAAGAGCTGGCTGGAACTTATGATATGTTGTTGTTCTTGTCATTGAGCTTCCCCCTCCAGAAGAAGAGAGAGGCTGGATTTCCATCGTCAACAGATATTATTTGCTAGGGCTGGGATTTAGGTACGTTTTTCGGTCCGTCCGTCAGCATAGATATTATATTCAAAAGTACAGGAGAAATTTACATCTCAAAGAGGGAAGTTCTTTGTCAAGTTAGAGAAGGAATTGAGGCGAGTGGAGTAGTTTGCTGGAAGAGAATCTTCCAACCTTTAATTAGTTTAGTAAATAGTGGGTGGTATGGTAGTAGAAGAGTAGGAGTCAAGTTCCAGCAGTCCAAGTCCACCACATATGCATGCCTGGCTTCATGAAACCCGATGTGTTTCGACACTTCGACAGCTCCTCCACATCCCCGGAAGAGAAGGCTTAAAAGAATAGGGATCATGTGTAGAGGGTTTTATGGACGGGTTGGGGCCTAAATGATTGTATTGGTACATTCCGTCCCACTTGATAAGATCCGTGTCTTCCCGTGTCACTTGGCAAGGAAGAAGAAGAGGGTCTAGGGAAGGAAGAGATAGGAACATAAACTAACCTTCAAAGGGATGCTATTACGGAGTCTTTTCGGTGTGTCTCGTGTTGCTGCTGGGAAGTTGAGTGTTTGGAACTCTTTAAAAATTCGGCTCGTAAATCAACGTGGGTAACAAGTTAGACACAGGCTGACACTTGATTTCATGCAAAACGAATTCCTTCATCCCGTCCCCCCTCCCTTCCATAAGTTGCCAATATAATCTATAGAGACCAAGTCAATGCGGAGAGTTGACAATGTGCATTCCGTACCGTTACCTCCGTCTCTGCTCCGACCCCGTTCCTTCTACAACCAATCTGCCATCCTCACTTTTCAATTTTTCCCTCAAATGGGAAAAATAAGCGGAGAGTTACTAAATAGCTTTCTCCTCCCGTCCTGTCGTTTGCACAAAGGGTGAGGAGGAACAAGGTTCCACCGTAGTGTGAAATGCAACAGTAGATTTGTTGGATTTCGAGGGTGTGACACACAGGTACAAGGATCAGGAGAGCAAGTATGTCTCTACCCTACCAGAACCCCTTCCAAAGCATCGGGATTAACGATTCCCAGAATATTAAATGGAGAGGAGCAAATCATCTCATAATTTGTTTTAGAGGCTGGAGCGTGAAAAGTTGAAGTTCAACAGAGGCAGGAAAAAAAGTTGAAAGCTAACGAGTCCCCTCATTTCCTCATGATTTGATGATATTCAGGACAGGAAGATGTGGGTAGGAAGGGACAATGTGTAAGAGCGTGAAAACCACGACAACGCCTGTGTCTGCGATGGGAATCGTCCAATTTCCTCTTTCTCTCTCCCGTTTTTCCACTCTAAACTTGAGTTTATTTTTTTCCCGTTTTTTTTTGGAACTTGACAAGAATTCTGGAATGACCTCAGCAGTTCCCCCCTGGTTGTGGTACTACAGGCGCCTTTCGACGATTCACACCTCATTGTGACTGGAATTGGTTCTAGCCGCTATAGTCTCCCCGTTCAGCAATGTCTGTGACACAAGGGCTGTGACATTGTTATGAACCATCATGCAAAGCAATGTTAAATGTAAACTGTAAAGTGAGGGTTCTCCGCAATTTGCCTACCGATTTCACGACCGCTCATTTACTCCTCGCTCTCTCCGTATAATGCAATCTTTTGTCATGAGGACATGACATTGAGTCAGATGGAATAACTTTTTCGGGAAATAAGGAACGTTCTTGTACTGATGTTTTAAGGAGTTATGGGATATATACTCCGCAGTAAAGTAAATATCCCTCCGACTTGTCGTATTTCAAAATTCAGGCCCTCACTCAAGCTCGAGATGACTATAGTCTCCTATAAATTTATCTTCTTAAACGGGAAAGGGGTTGAAGTTGGTTAGTTGGCTTGGAACTTGAGTTGGTTGTTTGAAAAACCGGATCGCATTATTTCCCGAATTCGGCTGGAGCATTACATATTCGGATAGATGTGCGTGTGCCGGGTAATATGTTATAGTGTAATTCACGTAGAAGCAGGCAGTTCCACTCTTCTCTATATATAGTTAACTCTGTGTATTGTACACCATTAGCTTTGTATGCATTTTGATAATGGATTTTTTTCCATGCATGGTTTGATGGATGAATGTAGGCTCACCTCGAGTATAAAGGACCGAACCACAGTTCAGTTTAGGCCTCTTAAATCATTTCTCTAGTGGCTGGGAGAAAAATACAGGGAAATTTTCCAACTCAAATGGTTTTTTGACATTATTTATGCATTTAGATTGCCAGTAATGGGCATGTTGATGACTCTTTTTCGATTTTATTAAACAGGCCATGCTTTTGTCTTAAGTTTATGATATGTCATTGTCTGTATCCTTGAACGGTTCCAGCTTGTCAGTGTGCTAGCAGAGGAGCGGTTTATAATATTAAATTCGCAGTCCTATTTACTGCCGCTCCTCAAGGAATCTAGTGCCGAATTGGTAGGAAGGGACTATACATTCTCCTTCCGGATCCTCCTGTCCCGCTTTCAAATAAGTCGCGAGGAGGAGCCTTAGATTTGGCAGTACAAAGGAAAGCGTATATAATGCCTGTCTGACCCGACTTGAGATCTTGAGACACTGTGACAGGGTCTAAAGAGGTAGCCGACGATGTTTTATAATCAATATAGGAATTTGACTTGCCCCAAAACCTGCTCTACATTCTACATTGAGAAAAATAATATTGGGAGCGAGGAGGGCGACGGTTATCGTCTTGTACTGCGGAGTTGGGCCTTTCTTCCTATGTCTATTCTATCTTCATTTCAGGAGAGAATTTCATAAATCACACTTAAGCCCTTTGATGCTCCGGAATATTAACTGTATCCCAGGTGACACCTCAGCCACTCTTTTTCATTTTTCTCCCTTCGGCCTAGCTTCCCGGAACGAAAGCCGCTCGTTTGGAATTCACCTTCAAAGTGAAGGCGTACAACATGCTATCGTTTTGTATCGAATAACCATAATAATATATTCATCTTTACAATTTACGTCTCCCGATCCATGGCGTGTATCATGCGAGCGCAGGAGCATAAATAAAGGCTCTCATTTAAACCTAATGAACCGAACGGAATCAGGGTATTATAACTGGTCGCTTTCACCCGCTCCTCGAGTGCGGATTCAGTCCCTCCTTGACTTTATGATGGGGACAGGGAAGTGAGAGGTGATCAGCTCTTCGGCTGATCAATCATTTATGATCACCACTGACTACGTACGTATGGGTAGTGAACAAAAATGGATTAGCTTCCCTTGTTTTCCCCTCCTATCATTACTTTTTGATGGAGAAAGTTATTACTGACGAGGACGTGGAGATGAGTAATAGCACTGCCACCGTCCTCCACTCGCCCTGCCATTTACAAATTCAAACAATATATTTATCTGCCTTATTTTGCATTATCCTCGGGGTATAATGAAATGAGATCCGGTTAGGAGATTAGAATGAGCCAAACGGCTTTATTCAAGGTGGCGGATAACCTGACTCTGCTTTGCACTGATTAGACACCGTCCATGAAACTGTACCGAACGATAGGGATTGGGGCTAGAGGACTGGCCCTTTTATTTCCTCTTTCGCGTTCTTTGTTGTCAGGGTCTTCAGTCATGTGAGAAAGGATGATTTAGATTCCGGAAAATCAGTGCTCACTAACTCGGCTTGGAATATTAGGAGTTGGAGGGAGTGAAACGGGAATAAAATAACCCAGCTATGAAGCTATGATCATTTATATCAATTTGTGTTGAGCAAATGTGGGGGGAATTTTTCATTCATTAGAGCACGATTGAGTTGTCTCGAGAAAGTATACATTTTCGACTTGTAGAATGGCACAAGTACTTTCCCTCTCCTACTTTCTCCGTCCTCAAATTATACGTTACAAAGTTTCCTATGTGTTTGAACTGAGGAATAAATTAGGCGTACAAATAGAATCGGCAAACTAAACCCAAGAGGGAGCAAGGATGAATGGGGCGAGGGGGCTGTTTCAATCCCGGGGATGATGATGGGGATAACATTTTAAACTTATTTCCCATCATAATATTTGTCATTCTTGCCACAAATGTTCTACTCTTTACATAACATCTAACTACCACAATTGCCAATGGGTGGATGGAAAAAGAACAAAAAATTATACATATTGAGCAATCACTCCGAGCAGGCAGGAAAATCAGGTACAATTCCGATGTAGTTTAAAAAATACGGTGATTACCTGCGGGGGAGGGGTGCGTTTTAAATAGCTGGAGAAGATGATAGAATGGAATACTTTACTGCCAAGTGGATTACTGTTTTCCCCCTATTCCCATTTTGAACTCAGGAGAGACATTAAAATTTCTATATTGCAACTAAAAGCCTAATTTTTTATTCGAGTGGAAAATGCAAAGTCTGTAAGGAAGAGATTTAGTTAGGAGAAATGCGTTGAAAGGAACTGTGAGGAGGAAACATGAGCTCAAGTTCCGAGTCCAGTTTTCTTTTATTTTTTTATTGTCGTAAAATAAACTGCTCTCGGTTCAGGAGGTTGTATTTTTTGTATTTATATTGTATGAATATGAAGGGCTGTATCGTATGAATGGAGAGGACATTCTGATGGCTGCAATTTGTCTCTGACATGCGACAACTCAAGGAAAGCAGAGACTTTCCTCAATCCCTCCCTTTTGTTGTTGATGTTTGCTGATTTAGATTGCGGCATTTCTCCAATAATAATATCACGATGTGATATGGAATTCGATAACCGAGGATAATATATGTCCTCTACGCCGCTCTCGTCCGGAGGACAGGGCTTCGCAATTCTATATATATCGCATGACAAAATAGAGAAGGCCCGACTTCTGGAAATCATTAGCCAAATTATGGCAAAATGCAAGGTTTTCACTGCCTCGTTACAGCCCATAGTCTTGTTTCCTTTTGGAATTGAAATTGGAAATGTATAGAGACTCAATATACTTCAGCAAAATTCCATTATTCCAGCAGGAATGGGAACAATTAGTTTCCAGTCGGACATGATAGTCTTTCCGTCTGTTAATTGACAGTGTGTATGGTAAAAGTTTAAGTACGGGGAAAGTAAAATGGTTTAAATGATAGAGGATTTTGGGTACGTGATATGGAGAGTCGTATATAGTTCCGATCACGACGTTTGTGTACCTGTTGGGGACGGTTTTTGGGACGGTCATAATAATATGATTATGGCCTGGGTTATTATATTATTATTGTTGCATTGTTTGCATAAAAGGCATTGTTTTGGGGAGCTGAACCGGCTCTTACTTTTCTACTATTTGTTCTCCAAGACTCTTTCTCTGTTTGGTTTGCTCTTATTGCATGCTGAAGAGGGAATAAATATATATAGCTACCTACTTTGTAACAGCTCTACAGTTTGATTGCATGTGGTGGGGAATGGAGCGGTTTCATTCTTCTGATTTCATCACGTTAGTGTCGCTATGCCGTAAAAGTTGGTTATTTAGTAATTTGAAAGGGATTACTTCTAGGAAGGGCTCGAGAAGTTGGATTTCCAAGTCATAAAATACATTTGGCTCACCGAAAACTGTAATTCAATGAAAGTCAAAGAGAAACAGCTCTCTGCTCGGTCATAAACTATTGTTTCTTTTTAGGTTCTTTGGCTCAAATGCTCCATGGGGTTCGGTATCGTACGCGTAACTTTGGAGAGAAAACAACAAGAACGGTTGTTGGAATATTCACAGGGGATGCAAAGGTGTATTGATTGTCCTCTTGACTTTCTGCTGCTTGAGTTTCCAAACTTTCGGGGAAAGTTTTGCGGAAAGTCGAGATTTCTGAAAAGGTTCCGCTAATCTTGAAATTCTTATTGTCCTTTTCCCCAAAGTACTCTCGGCTACGGTATGAACGTTACAACGAATAATATTATTGGTACAATTCTACCACCGGCCTTCTCGATGTTTAACTTGTCATTTCGTACAAGGATTTTGGATACACTGTTTTCTTAAAGATGGCAATTAGATTCACACTCGGAGCAGGAATTGAGTTTAAATTTAAATGCAACGATATCCAGGATTGTGTAGTTCTGACAAATGGAACCCGAACTTGTTTTCCCCTTGCCTCTAAATGGTATCAAACATATATACTCACATTTGTTGTCGTAATAATAGGGCCTGGATACTAAGGAATAAAATGGCCCTCCTCTTTTTCATGTCCTACTCAAAAATGCAATTTAGCATTATCCATAGATAGATAAAACTAATGGTTTAAAGTTTTTTCTAGAGTGTTTTTTTACCATGCCATTCCTCCTCTAGTCTCCTTGTTTTCTTCTCAGTAGTAGCTTCATATCCTGGCTTTTTCTAAGCAGGAAGAGTTTTAAGTCTTTCGAGGAGAGAATAAAATAGAGTAGGAAATAGGAAAAAAGGCTTTAAAGACATCTCATAATTATGCAAATCACTTGCCTTCCGGATCATGTAAATTCCCATCTATTGAAATGAGTCGGGCTTAACAGGGAAATGAGTCCTCTGAGTCCGAGTGCTAAGGCAATGTCTTCACCTTTCCCAGCAATCCCAGATTCTATGAAATGAAATTGGAATGGGACATGCTTTTGCACCTGCTGGGCATCTATCCCCTCCTTCAAAGATGTCTATCTTGTAAAATAAAACATTGCGAAACGTTGCTTATGAGGAAAGCGTAAATTGAACCGATCCCCTGTATATGTTGCAATGGTTTCTGTTCCATTTTATATCAAATCTAGCCCTGAATCACTGAATATGACTTCAAAAAAGATACACAGGACAGGGATTTTAACCTTCCCAAGTTGGTTCATTCAAAGATTTCAATCCAAATTAGTAAATAAACCGGAAATCGGATCCTAGCTTCCGTTTTCGATTTCTTAAAGCTGAATATGTAATATTACATTAATAAGTTGTTGAATCTGTATTATCGTGGCAGAATAAAAAAAAAATACAAATGCTTCCAACGATTGCAAACATTTACGACCACCTCTGCCTTCTGCCTACATGAAAAAATTACCTCCCATTCTGCGGTAATCCAACAATCCAGCCTTTATGAGTCCACTTAATTCAAGTAGCTGTTAGAGTGCCTGAAAGTCGGGTGAAAGTGTGAACTTTGTCTGTAGGTGAAACTGTGAATTCGGTTTCCGCACGAATGAGAGGTTCTCTGTAAAGGGAAGTCAGAGAGTTTGGAACGGAGGAACCAATTTCGAAGGAACATATAGGAAAGACTTGAAGGTAGTTCCTTGGTCGGAGAACGTGTTTTTCATGGTAGACTACCTACTTTGGCGAGAGACGAGGACGGGACGGGTAGGTAACCTGTGCCGTTCAAGTGCCTAATAATTGGTTGATACGGAACTGGAGCACGTGTGCTTCTGAATATGATATGACAAAGGTGAGGTTGTGTAGGTTGTAGAGGAAGAGACAGGTGCTGGTTGAATAGAGATCTGCTCTATTTATTCAACTTGTTTACTTTTCGGATTCAGGATCCTTTGTTGCAGGAGGATGACTTCCGTAGAATATAAACCCCGAACCCCAAAAGTCTTTGTTCCCTTTGTCTCGGAGCTTGTTCTCTGGCTTTATTTAGGGAGATCGGCTCATTACCGTCACTATTATCTCTCTCATTTGTTGAGCCACAAGTAGAGATGCGTTTTCTCCGGTGAACCGCAGTGGCAAACCTCCCCACTTTTCGAACCCACAAGACACACAGAAACACTTTGTCATCATCCTTCCCCCCGGTTCGGGCTTCTATTGATTCCTTTGAACGGGCTTAAATGTGTTGGCTTTTTAAATTATTCACTTTGTTTTTCTATATTTATCCAGGAGTATTTGGTGGGTAGGATTATTGTCCGTTGGCATAAGTCATTGTCAATAATGGCATGATTATCTGGATTAGTTGATGAAATTCTATTTTTTGGCTTTTCTCGGTGCTTTGGAATGAAAGTTTCTCGAGCTCCGGAAATATTGTTTTTGTTGCTTTCCTTGCTTTATCGCTCTACAATCTTGTTTATATTTGCCCACAGACAGATACTGAAAGTTTTTTATGTTTAAGTTTCCTGAAAAAATTGATGGATGGGAATAATATTTTATTTTGTTGTCTTTGTTTTAGCCGGAGAAAGCCATCGGCACAGACTTCATCATGGTGACGATCAACTGAGGCCCAGAAGAGACCGAGAAGTAGAAGAACCAGTATACCAGAGCTATGTGTCTGATTCCCGTGTCACTGATGGGTCTTTTGTCCCTCTTAGGGTATGGCTTAGTTAAAATTTAATTATAAATTTACTCTTTTAACAACATTCCTCGTAATTAATCATCATTGTTTGCTAAATTTATTCCTCAACGCTGAGAAACCAACAAAGGCTCTTGTTTTTTAAAATCGTTATTCTTTCTCTGATGGTTGTAATGATCAGTGGTCATGTATTTTCTGTTAAAATTCTTGATAGAGACAAAGATTCTATTTAATCCTTATCCAAGTGACTGTTATTTCCGGAAATATTTTATTTCGTCATTTGACTAATTTGGTTTTAAAAACATTTAAAATTCAACCATACGTAATGGAATGGTTGATACGTTTTAAAGTTTTTTCATGATGGAACTCCCTTTTATCAAGAGCTTTTATTACCATATATATATTTATTTTTTTAATGTAAATTGTAACTAGAAGCTGTAATTCAGAGTTTTCTGTATTTCCAAATGTAGGGAGAAACGGGTCATCAGAATTTACACAAACCGGATTTTAAAGATTGTAGCAGTTACAAGCCTCAGATCCCAGAAGGTCAACCCTCTGGAACTAAAGTGATTCAGGTGAGGAACACGATTCTTCAGTTTTCAAATAAAATATAAAAATACAGTTTTAATTATTAATATTAAAACTATATAGGTTACCGCTACTGATGCAGATCCTGCGGATTCGGGCGGAATCGTAACATATTCTATTCTTTCTAAAGATGATCAAGATGATTTTATAATAGATGCTCAAACAGGGTGGATTACTACCAGAAAAGTGAGTTGCGAGGGTGGCGATTTCTCATCAAATATATATGCCACTGCAAAACAATCGTATCAATGGGGTCATATATTTTTTTACAGATCTTCGACAGAGATGAACCTGCTAAGGAGAAAGAAGTCTACGTTACTGTTCGAGCTACTGACAATGGCGTAACCCAGTTGGAGTCTGTTTGTACTATGAAAGTACAAATCACTGATATCAATGACAATACTGCTCAATTTTTACTATCACGGTAAAAACACTTTCAAAGGTTTATGAACCGATCATGATGGAGTGGTGTTTTTAAAAATCTTAAAAATACTTTTTAGGAAATTTAATCAAGGAGCTTATGTTCCCGAAAACCAATGGAATCCATCCTTAGAAAAATATGTAAGTAGCAAGCATACCTTTTAAATAGTACACTGTAAGAGGAGGATCTTTCAGTAGAGCTTTATTGTTGTCTATAGCTTTTGAAAACAAGAATATATTAGATATAATATAACATTGCATTATGGTGGTGGTTGAAGGCTTAACAATTTTCTGTATTTCATGCTTACTTGATAAGACTAATAAAAAAAGACTTAAGGTAACTATTCTACCATTTCCATTTTGGATTTGTAAATGACCAAAATTTATAGTTTTAGATGAAATCACTCATGTCAGCTCTTTAACAATGAATTTGACTTATACTATTTCAAATAGGAGTATAAAGAGTCCATGCCACAAGACTTAGGAATTGATCAGTTGGTGATGAGAATTTCTGCAACCGACATCGATGACGGAAACAATGGAACAGTAGTTTACCGCATCGAACCTCATCCTAACAACCCTAATGATGCTGAGTACTTCGAAATCTCTCAGTCCAGCGGAGAAATCACTCTTAAGAAACCAATCGAAGAGGTCGGTATTTATCTTAAACTTTTGCAATATGCGATTTATTTCTCAGACTATATTTAATTGTGTAACTTACCTTAAATTTATAGGGGAGAAAACAATTTCAACTTAGAATTGTGGCCTCTGACATGGGAGTTCCTCCGTTGGCAGCTACAACTGATCTTATAATTGTAGTTATAGAACCACGAAAACGACCACCGCAATTTTTGAACCCCCCTACTAGAATTTATTTAAACGAATACACGGTGGATCTCACACGAGCCGTTGCAACTGTAGCAGCAAGGTATTTATTTGTTTAATAATTATTTCCTTGAAGCTTAATCCGTTATTCTGATTGTGAATTTTAATAAATTTCAGGTCCAATGCAGAGAATGATATTGTGTTCTTTGAGTTGGTGAATGGTCAAAATCAAGCAACCAACAAAGACGCAATTTTTACACTTGAGACACATGCTAATAATACTGCAGATTTGAAATTAGACCGACGATTGGACTACGAATCCGTTTCAAAGTATACTTTGACCATCCGAGCCTCTGTAATACATATAATATATTTAACTATTTTCATTTGATTATGAAATGAACAGTCCAATAATTACAAAAATGTCGTATTTCAGAACGAACATGAGCTGGCAACAGAAACAGTGTTAACTGTATACGTCAATGATGAAAACGACGAAAGGGTAAACTTTTTACAATGGATTTAAAGTGTTTTTAACTTTCATATATTAAACATAAAATTCAATTGTTAATGAATAGCCATACTTCACGGAAGGGATATCTCAGGGAACTGTTCTGGAAAACGAGCCCGCCGGAACATCGGTAATGAGAGTTCGAGCTATCGACGTTGACGGAACGCCACCCTTTAACGAGGTAACATTGATTTGCCGTTTTTTAAATTGACTCAAATGTTCAGTATTTTTTTATTAATGGAGAAAATTGTGGTTTTGATGTAGGTTACATACTACCTTAAAAACGAAGACTCTGAAAACTTTAACATTGATTCCATCACGGGAGAAATAACAACCAAGCAATCGTTTAATCGGGAAGCAAAGAATGTTTACCAGCTTACTGTTTATGCAAGAGACGGTGCTGAATCTGTTCTTATTAATAATGGAAGACCAAATGAACGTAAGTGTCGTAGCATCTCAATAATTTAGATGTACATATAACAAGTCATATTTAAAATTAATATTTTTTTTTCATTTAATCTTAAACAGGACAAGCAACTTTAAAAATCAATATTGCTGATAAAAACGACAACCCGGTATTAAAAGTTTCTCAAAACTTACTTATAAATGAATGATATGATTAAAACTATTGCTTTTATTCATTGTTTGGGATATTTATTTTTTAGCCTGTCTTCGATAAAGATCTTTACGAAGCAGAAATGGGAGAAAATGCCGATGTCAATAAGCCAGTGGTTGAAGTAAAAGCCAGAGACAATGATACTGGTTAGTTTTTTTTAACAATTTTGTTGATAGCAGAAAATGTCGATCAGGAATGCTTAATTTAAGTTTTCAATTTAATTTACTAGATTCAAGAATCACATACACCATTATCGACGGAAATGTCGGTGACGCCTTTTCGATTTCAAGTACAAAAACCAGTGGTATTATTGCAGTAAAAAACAAGCTGGATTACGAAACCACCCGTCAGGTATTGTTAAATCTAAGGTTACGCTAAATTTATTCCATCAATGAAATTGTGTTTAAAATATATTATGTTTTAAATTTAAATAATAGTACGAATTGAAAATTCGAGCATCCGATTCTGTTTACAATGTCGAAACGCTTGTTAGGATCGCCATTCAAAACGTTAATGACGAGTAAGTATACTTAATTTTAACTCTTTTGCTTGTTTTGATGGTATGTAAACTACACGTTAATTTATTGTCTCTTAACTTAGGCGACCCAAGTTCGAACCCATGAACTCAGAAACAACGATTCAGGAAGAATCTATCACAGAGGGGGATGGTTGCATCTTTAAAGTCAAGGCGTTCGACCCGGATATTGGAGATCGAAGCGTTCCACAAAACATTATTTATGCCATCAATAAAAACAAAGAATATTTTTCTGTGGGCCGAGAAAGTGGCTGTGTTCAAGTCATCAAGCCACTGGACCGGGATCCTCCAGGGGGTCACGCCTCATGGCAAGTAATTATTGAAGCATCTGACGAAGGGGGTATTGCTCCATCACTCTCGGATTATAAGGATCTTACTGTCAATTTGATCGACATTAACGACAACGTGGTAAGTATTTATTATTTGATGGTTTTTTGGAGTGCCGAATAGAGATAGATTAAACTGTGTTGTTTTTTATTATTAGCCCGTTCTAGCGTCACAAAACCCTGTCGTCTGGAATGAAAACCAAGCTGCAGGTCCAATAACACAATTAAATGCAACCGATGTCGATGGACCAGAGAATGGAGCTCCTTTCTCATTTGCAATCGATCCCTCCGCTGAGCCTGATGTCAAGAGGTTCTTTTCCATAGAGGGTAATATTATAATGCATTTTTAGTCTAAATTAACCGTTGTTTTCGAATTTTAAGTCTAATGTATAATAATTTTTGTATCAGGCAAAACACTAAAGGCCACAAAAAATAATTTCGATCGAGAGGAAAGGAAACAATATGTCATTCCTATTGCTATAACCGACAGTGGAAATCCTAGAAAAACTGGAATAAGTCATTTAACAGTTATAATTGGCGACGAAAATGATAATCCTATGACTAATGGAGAAAGCAAGATTTTAGTGTACAAATACAAAGAGTCCGCTGCACATACAATCGGGCGAGCTTACGTTGAAGACCTTGACGATTGGGACCTTCCTTACAAGACTTTCGTATTGGATACACGATCAAGCTATTTCACAGTTGATTCTGATACTGGATCGATAAACATGATGCCTTCTACCGAACAAGGGATTTATAATTTGACGGTTAAGGTATGTGAAAATCAAATACTTGACTTAAAACAGTCCGCAACGGTTACTTTATACAGCTTTACCTATAGGTAACGGACAATCAAAGGAACGAACAGGCTGTCGCAAAGATAACTGTAAATGTGAAACAAATCACCGACGAAGCTGTGGACAATTCTGGATCAATACGATTTATGGGAACAACAAAAGAGCAGTTTATCAAACCCGATCGAAACGTAAGGAAATTCAAGTCCCGTTTTTAATTTTTCTGTAATGACTTACTTAATAACAGCAGATCTCAAAATCCCAACCGTAAAAGTTGCTGATTCAATTAAGCCTGTCAAAGCATGAACAAATTCAAATATGCTTTAGTTTTTAATAGTATGGAAAACTCTACTACTATAAACTGTTATACCAGAACTACTGTAACCACTGTAATAACTAAATCTGTCAGTTAGGTTAAATATGGTGCAGCTTTAATTGATTTTTAAGTATCGTATTTGAAATCTTGTTACAGGGACTCAGTCGAAAAGACAAATTACATCAAGAACTTGCTGCTCGTTTCGGTGTTCCGTTAGATAATGTGGATATTTTTACCGTTGGAAATTCTCCCGCTAACCCCGATTTAAACGTTTTTGATGTCCGTTTCTCCGCGCATGCAGTAAGTTTTTAAACGTCTTGTATAACAGTTACAAAATGCCAGTCTGTGGGATTTTTATAAATTCATGTGTACGTTTGCAGAGCCCATATTGGAAGCCAGAAAAGCTTAACGGTTTACTCGCAGAGTGGAAGCAAGTGGTAATAACCTATCCTGTATTGGCATTTTAAAAATGGAAAAATCCATTCCGAATCTTTAAAATTAATAATCAATATTTGTACGTAGTTGGAGAAGAGCTTGCAGCTAAACGTTGTCATGATTGGCATCGATGAATGCATGAAGGAAAAGCATTTCTGTGAATCAAGTTGCTCTAATAATCTTGGCAAAAGTGACATTCCATACACAATTTTTACAAACACATCCTCCTTTGTTGGCGTCCGTGCGTTTGTTGAGCCAGTCTGCGAATGTGCCTCCGCTCAATTACCGACAAATTGTCTACCAAATCCATGCCTTAACCAGGGTATTTGTAAATCCGGTGGAGGGAGGGAAGGCTTTCAGTAAGTAGATAATATTGGTATTATTCCATTTTTTTTATGGAATAAATTTTAAATTTTCTTTACATTAAAAGGTGTGAGTGTGGTCCGGGATTTGAGGGGCCTAGATGCGAAGTCACTTCGATTTCTCTTGATGGGATTGGATATGCGTGGTATCCCCCACTGACGGTTTGCAACGACTCCGAACTTCAAGTTCAATTCAGAACACACTCAAAAAATGGTCTTATATTTTATAATGGACCGATTTCTTCTTCAGCTATGAGCTCAACTGGTATGAGGCAATATTCATAATGAAATACTACAAAATTCAGAGTTGGTCAGTCAATATGCCTTTTCTTCCTTCGTAGATTTTATATCCCTTGAACTTAGAGATGGAAAGCCTTTGGTTTTACTCGATTATGGTAGCGGAGTTAGCAAAGTGGAAATGGTTGGTTCTTCAAATCTCGATGACGGCGCGTCGCATAAGATCGGCATAACCTGGAGAGCGAACGTATGTTGTTTTGTTTTTGTTTTCCCAGATTATTAGGGATGTCAAAAAATACTGATTTACTTTTTATGTTTCGTAGGAAATTGCTGTACGAGTTGATGATTGCAGAAGAAATGAATTGAGCTGCTTTAAAAAGGTTCTTCCTGTTGGAAGCAATTCGCAGCTTAATGTAAATGGACCTCTTCAGTTGGGAGGAATGTCTTTCAATCCATCAAATTTACAAAAAGAAATGAAATGGTCTTCCGTTCCTACAACTGAGAAATTTTTAGGTTGTGTTGGAAATTTGACCTTCAATAAACAGGTCAGGATCCAAATTATGATTCATATTGAAGATATGGAAGCCTCGGTATTAATTAAATCTGTTGGTTTCACAGTTTTATAACTTAGGGGACCCAAGCTACGTCACCTTTAATGCGTCGAGCTGTGATTCTCCTATCAGTGGTGTCTATGTTGCAACGTTAGGCGTGGACGTAAACTTCATCATAATTTTACTAGTGTGCATTCTAATCCTCCTCCTTCTTGTCATCGCAATCGTATTTTATCGTCGAAGACGTAGTTACGAAGAAGTCAAGGGTGAACTCGGAGACGATGTTAGAGAGAATATAATCAATTATTCAGATGAAGGAGGTGGCGAAGGAGATCAGACTGGATATGACTTATCTGTCCTTATGAAACCAGCCAATTCCTATAAATCTCCGACAGATAAAATTCCAATGGACATTCTTCACCCTGTTGGGCGAGGTACGATTTTATTTTATTATGATGTCTAGAAACCATAATTTAATTCCATTTGTGCCAGAATATTAAATATGTTGTACTATTACAATTTCAGTGCCAGACATTGGCGACGGTCCCGACATTCAGAGCTTCTTACAAGGCAACAAAAACAAAGTTGACAACGACCCTGACGGTCTACCATATGACGACGTTAGAAACTATGCATATGAAGGGGATGGCAATTCTATGGGTTCGTTGTCGTCCTTAGCATCCGGGACAGACGACGGAGACTTAAACTTCGACTACCTGCCTACCTTTGGGCCGAGATTTAAGAAATTAGCCGATATGTACGGCGGTCAATCTAGCGATGAAAGTGAAAGTTATACACCACCCCCGGAAGCATGGTGTTAAGTTTTTGTATTTGTAAATGTAGTTAGGAATTGAAACCAAAAGACGCCATGAATAATGTAGGACGTGTTCTAATAATTACAAATTGTACCATGCATATAATCGAATTATTTATTACGAGAAATTTATTGTCCCTCGTTCATGTATAACATAGGTATATGCCTTCCCCTTACATTATGACTATCCTTTTTGACATTTCTTAGATAAACTTACGAATACTATAAAACTTGGCCTTCGTCATATCATCAGTTTAGCCCAGTTAGTTCAAAGTTGAAATAGTCTTGATTTCCTTCTCTATATGTGTTTCCACCGATAACTTGCAACTTTTAAAAGGAAAATTATCACGGGGTTAGAGAATAACTTCGGATCGGGTGTTTTCTATTTTCTTGTAAGCTCAAGTATTAAGTATTGTAAATTATTGTATCTTCGTTTTTAAGAAAATTCTTAAGCGCTTCTTGTAATAGATTTAAGCAGTCAATTATTAGTTAACGAGTGGTACGGTAGTTATGGGATGTAAAGCATACACTTGTATTTTTCTATGTGGATAACTATATATGACAATTAAGTCCATTGAGGATTCAGTTGTGTTGTGGTCTCAATGGTCATGGTATCAATTTTAATTATTTAAATAATCAATTTCACACATCGTTTTGTGTCGGGGCGTGGAATGTATATCTTCAGCTTTACAGTGATCATTATAGGTGATGTTCCAGTTCAAGTCTCTGTAATACTTAATTGAGCCGTAATTCCCATACCCTCGAAATGTCCGCCCCGAGAGTTAAATAGGTTATAGATCGAGGATTCCTAGCAAACTTAATGTCCTCGTTTGATAGAAGATGAGAAGTAGCAATCATAGTCAAAGACTGAGAATCATTCCAATCCAGTGCAGTTTGCAAAACTTCGTCCAACCCATCATGTTGTTCAGAAACATAATTACAATCCTTAAAATAAATAAAGCACAAGCATGTACTTTACAGGAAATTTATTTGTATGTTACTACCAGACTGGAGAACGCTCTTTCTTAATGTGTTCTTGTACCTTATATTACAGAAGTTAAGGAGGATGTTCGAATAATTTTAGTTAATAATTGTCGACAAATGATTACATGTATTGTAACTTATTATGAGAATTAAGTGTCATGAATTTTGATAAATAAATTATAGATTTTTTAATATAAATATTTATATATAGCACCTACCAAAAAATAAAAATTGAACGATATTCTAATTTCTTTGTCTTTTATTTCACTGCGTCCTCACTGGCGAGTTTCTTTAAAAATAAACGATGCCACTTACATATTATTGATAGTTTAACAAGCGCGCGTTGTTAAATAATAAATATAATATGCAAATGAGTGTCCTCATAATACCTACGATGATACAAGGGCACAATACAAAGAGCTCTAACTCGACGAAACGACAAAACACCAGCCAATAAAACAATTAAAAGAAACTCAGGGTAGATAAGAATTGCAAGCACAAGAAAATATTATAAATATAATCCTGGCATAAATCCTTTGGAAAGTGTTACCGACGGAGCAATTGAAACAGATGAAGGTCAATGTGAATTTTATTATATTATTCGTTATCAAATCGCTGACTTACTGACGGCTTATCGTTTTATCAACGATTCGGAATATGTTGAAACTAAATATAATATGACCTAAAGATACGGCTACGATCATATCGGAACATTGTCGTCAGGATTCAATGTCAAACTGTAATGTAATTGCATGATTCAATGCTGCCCCTGCCTGGATATAAGCTCATGTAAATTGTAAATGGATGATGATACCATTGCATTGTGATCTTTTGACAAAGCTAAAAATTTAATAATAATATTATCGGTAATATTAATGGATCAATATTTGCCAGTTGACTCATTTTCGTCGAATAAAGAATGTTTTAATCTCGTAGATGGATTCGTTGTGGTTTTGATTATATACTTATGGGGCAACTCTCTTGAAAAGCTTGATTTTGGAACTCGAATATTTCCTAAATTCATATTATTCCATGTTTTTCATAATTATAATAAAATTGTAGAAGATTAAGATTCTCAAATCATAAAGAATATATAATATACGCATTGTAGAAAAATCCAAAACAGCTATCGATGACAGGTATTTCACGTCATAATGCATATATCATTGGAATTGGCAGTCTTTAAAATATCAGATCTAGAAGAGAACTTGTTTCCTTCAACCGTTTGAGTTTTATTCATATTTTTTAACTCCACATTCTGAGCTGTTCACGCTTTACTCGTACATTGACTGACCACAACCGTTGTGAACAAAGGATGAAATGTTGACAAAGTTGAGAGGATGCGATAAGAAAAGAATGGCAGGCTCTACAAATTTATATGCGTTTTGTTTAATTAATGTGGGTCAAGGTCAGTCTATTCTCAAGGTGCTGCTGGTCTTCCTCTCCTAAGTGATGTCAACTCTATTAGTATTTGCTATTAAACTATTCTATAAATCAAGGTTAAGAACTTAAATTTAATATACATATTTTTGAATTCTGATTTATATGGCCATCACAGAAAATCTATTTTCTAATCTCAAATGCTCGTAACTGTAGGAGATTTAATTTTGTGTTGTTTTTAAATCGGCCAAATTGTCACAAACTATGAAATTTTATAAAATCTTGCATTCAATAAACCGATGTAACGGGTGTAACCAAGTGTTGAAAATATAACGATAAACAAACTAAATCTCAATTTCCCCAAAAAGCCCGGGTTTTGCACCCTGGTGTCAGTAGGAGTGGTCCCGTATCCGTCAAAGATGTTCTATTACTCATGGGAATCGTTTAAACCCCATATCTCAATTTCCCCAATTTCAGGTTTCGCACTCTGAAATATAGGTTCAGGGTATTATCATGTATAGATGATAGACATAGAGTGTAATGTAAACTACGTAAGCGTCAGTTTTAAAATAAATGAGTAAGAGCTCTATCCTGGCGTTGGACTCCTACATATTACTATTCTGTTTGATTTAATGGTTTGTTTTGGAGTTTAATTGATGGGGGTCAGGGGGTGCGACCGATTTGACCCAAGTTCGAACTTAGCCTGTGTTAGGACCCAAGGAATGAGTGTACAAAATTTGGTGACCGTAGGTCAAGCCGTTCTCCAGTTATCGCTCGGACAGACGGACGGACAGACGGACAGACGGACGGACAGACGGACGGACAGACGGACGGACAGACGGACAGACGGACGGACAGACGGACTTGTCGTTCGCATAAAGTGTTTTCAACACTTAATAAAGCTCTAATGGAATTTTTAAATCCAAATCTACAAAAAGAAAAGGCTTGCGATTTATTGATTAGCTCTCTAGTTTCAGTTTTTTTTTCTGTTTCTTCCTCATTCCGTACCTTTCTTGACTGATAAGCAAAAAGCAACACTAAAATGAAATGTTATATACGGCCCTCGGCACCCTTTATTAAGTGTTGAAAACACTTTATGCGAACGACAAGTCCGTCTGTCCGTCCGTCTGTCCGTCCGTCTGTCCGTCCGTCTGTCCGTCTGTCCGTCTGCCCGTCGGTCTGTCCGAGCGATAACTGGAGAACGACTTGACCTACGGTCACCAAAGTTTGTACACTTATTCCTTGGGTCCTAACACAGGCTAAGTTCGAACTTGGGTCAAATCGGTCGCACCCCCTGACCCCCATCAATTAAACCCCAAAAACAAACCATTGAATCAGTTCGAAGCTCTTACTCTCATTTTAAACCTGCCCATTAAAACAGTTCAAAGCTCTTAATCAATTTAAAACTGCCGCTTAGGTAGTTTATAGTAAACTCTATGTCAATCATCTACACATGATAACACCCTGAAACTACATTTCAGGACGTGCAAGACCCAGACTTTTGGGGGAATTTGAGATATGGGTTTTAAACAATTCCCATGAGTAATAGAACATCTTTGACGTATACAGGACCACTCCCACTGACACCAGGGTGCAAAACCCGGGCTTTTTGGGGAAATTGAGATATGGGGTTTAAACGATTTCCATGAGTAATAGAACATCTTTGACGTACACAGGACTACTCCCACTGACACCAGAGTGCAAAACCCGGGCTTTTAGGGGACATTAAAATTCGGTTTAATTTTATTGACGTTTTCAACACTTGGTTACACCCGTTACATCGGTTTATTTAAGTTTCAAGAACAATGCTTTGTGTTAAATTCATGAACTTACCTGATATTCGCGAATTTGACAATGTTTATGAACAAATGCTATAAAAAATGAAGGAGGAATATGGAGTGTGAGATGGAATAATAATAGTTATTATTACTAAGCATATACTTTTGTTATCGTCCTTTTCATAGAACCAGAGTATGAAACCTTAGTCAACAAATGAAGCATATGAAAAATTAAAATGCTGACGTTATTTCATGCATGACTTGATGAATATTTACAAATCATTGGGTTGATCAAAGTCAATGTCAGATTTTACAATCGTAATTATTGTTCACTTAATATTTTTGTATCCAAATGTATAGTCTTTACTTTTAGAAATTGAGAAAATGTCACACAATACGTGTGCAAATGGCCTCTTTTAGCATTCAACAAACTAAAAAAATGAGCAGCTACTTTAATATTTTTTAACAGTTTAGACCAGACCATGCTATTACATTCATCCTAGATAATACATTCTAAAGCTCACCACAACATTACCATCAAATCAACACATATAACATAAAAATTTGCATTAACCACGGATATGCTTCGTCCTTAACATTCTAAAATTCTAAATAAATCTCTTTAGAAAATAAATATTCATAACGCGATATTCGATACAATGCAACTACGAATTCCGGATTACTGCTCACGTTTAAATTATTTGCAAGTACTCCTTCATAAACCACTTTTTGGTATACTTTTTGGTAAGTTAGTAAATTAAGCTTGAATTTTTACTACATTACTTCCTTCCTTTGAACTAGGCTCAAACTCTGACTAATATTCAGTAAACATTTCCAATTCTATGGAACGCAAACGTTGTTCAGCGTTCAAAGCTTCAAAATCCTTTAATCACAGCAGACCCGATTAATTTTTTTTTAACTTGTGCTTCCAAAATCATGACAAATTGCACACAAGGAAACAAAGAATTATTTAAACCTAATAAAAAAAAATTCCTTAAAAACTATGCAAGGACCAAAATAAGAATAAGAATTTGTGGCATTTCCTTTACATGAACTTTTCTCCTGTTGGCCGAAATAGTGGAAATATAATATTACATAATATTTTTATTTGTGGTGGCTTGAATACTGTTTGGCCAAATCGTATTCTAAACTCTATTCGATATTTATACTGATTTTCAAGCCAATCATGTTGTGAGTTGAAGCTGGTCCAATTCTATTTCGAATATTCGCTGTTTCAAAGGATATTTGGAATTAATAATGATGTATATATTGATTGCTTCATTTTGAACATTAGAAACGCACAATTGGAATAAATAACCTTTGTCTATCTTTAAATCATCTGGACTTTATGGTATTTCTTTGAAAAAGTACGGCCAACTGAAATAAAAAATACTTGGCATAAATTATGCCCTCCCAGGTGGCAGAAAAATTACAGCCAATCAAGGTGCCAAAACGTCGTGTAGCTAAAAAAAACTGAGATTTTTTAAAGGTACGCTTTGCTTTAAATTCTAATAGTACAACAAACCAAGGACAAACAACGACTAATACATCCTCCGATTTCTCTTATATTTAAGAGGTAGAGAGTCCTTGAAGATTACTTAAAGTGACTGTAAAATTAAACAACCTATTGACCTATTTTACGAAAAGCAATTTGAGTTCTGTTCACGCTGGAAAATAAAACTGTTTTCATCTTTAAAGACTCACGATTTTGTTTAGTTTTAAGAAGGTATAAAGTAAAAGAAAACGAACTACTTTCGAAGTCCAACTTAATGGACTCTGTTTATAGTCTTTAGCTGTAGTTGATGCTTTTAGTTGTAAATGGTAATGGGACATCTTGTCAGTGTAAACTAACATCGACATTTTCCTCAAGGAAAAAAATCTTTCAAATCCCCGAGACTTCTGTCGATTTATGCATAAATTCACATGAGGGCTTTCAGCAAAATAAGTGGTTTAAACCGTGAAAAATAATGAATTTTCCAGATAATATTGTCTCAAGATACTATACTGACTACGCTGCTACTCATACGACGGCTTGGCTTTTATGACCAATAGAATATATCATATGTAAATAAATTCTATATTCTATGCAAACTTTAAGATATAGTAAAGCAAAATCTACATTTGCCTTTTCAATAATTTCTGATTACCTTCCATCTATAAGCTTTATTGCAGATGTTGTTTGGCAAACTTACTACTTCGCTCATTTGACCAAACAGTTTCCCCTTTAGGATTGGATATTGGATCTCAATTTAACCATGCTCAAACCATTTGTCTTCTTGTTCCTAAAAGTATTATGTTTGACAGAAGTAAAAACAAACCGTTTGGCGATTTCAAAGAAACGAAAAATAAACAAAATTAAAAGGAATTCATTCGTCTTTGCCTTGAGATGCATATAGGTAATTTTCTGCAAAATTGTTTACATAGAAAGTGTAAAATAACGACAGGTGAGGCATTAGTCTGCTGGAATTTAATTTCTGATTGATGATAATATGATAATTAAATAATTGGTCTGGCAATTAGGGTAGTATCGTATCACGGTAAGGGCGAGCTAGATGAGGAATCCCTTCCTTATTTTGCGCAACTAGCAATTTAATCGTTGTAGTCGTGTCATGAAGTTTAAGAAAATATAATATCCTTTGCCTTGCTCAACTCACAGAGTTAAGAGCACACATTTTCACTAAAAAATGTACAAGTGATAAGATTTATTTTAGTTTTTTATGTTTTTTTTGTACATGTAGGACTTTAAAACTACACGAAAGTAAGCAAGTATAGGTAGTTCTATTGTGGACGTTTGGCCCTGTGAATTCTGCCATTTTCCGTTTTTGACACCTCCGTGCACTTACTAAAACAGTTTTATGACTACTAATAAAACATTTCAACGGGTGTAAACATATATCCGAGTAGAAATAAGACATGGAAAATTGCTGAATCAGATGTATATTTTCTGTTTCACCCTACATATATTTAGTTGAACAATTCCGTAAACTTTTAGTTGTAATTTGAGATCATAACTTTATTTAACCTTCAACTATAGCCCCTGACGTTCATTGGGGTAACCTAACAATAGAACGATCTACAAGTTGGTTAGATTTACATCGCCTACTCAATAAACATGGCCTGACGCTGATGGCATGTTTTTTGTTTTATTAAATCCTGACGTCGAGTTAAAATGAGCACCTGATAAAATGGATTAAAGTAAAGTATATTTAACGGCATACATAAGTTTAACTCTGGATATCACATACTGAAACTGATCTCTGATCCCTAGCCTTATCCGAAGTTAGGAAATCTACAAAAATGAATGCGGATTGTAGAAATGGCAGATATTTTATTTAATATGATCCGATACGTTGAATTTAACTTAACCTTTTATTCGTTGAAGCAAAATACCGTACGTTGATTGACAGCTATACTTGAATTACGTTACACATTAAATGTATGGCTTTGTGATTGCAATTTGATGTGGCATTTGATTAATTCAAAGTATTCAAAGCCAAATCTGTGCTATGCATGGAATTAACAAAAGGGATCAACTGGCTTGCAACTTAATAAACTTGACCTTTCATTGAAAGACGATTAGGAGAATTATTACAAATTGAAAAATGTAATGTCTTTAAAATCAACAACGTGTAACTAATTGTAAAATATAAAGCTTCGCTTCAAATCCACAACGTTAATTTTTTCTCTACATTTACACAATAGAACTCATAAAACGTCTTGAGATAACTTATGCATAAATGAACAGATTTGTAAAACTTACGCCACGAACTCCAAATTTTATTTATTGACGGCAAAAAATAAAAACAAAACAAAGTAATATATTTCAAAGGCGCTTATTTATGTTCTTTTCCATTTTACCGTATTTTTCATTTGAAATTGTGACAAAAAAGTTAAAGAAGAGATTGGTTTGGTAATGCTTGGTGGGTGGTAGGTATATTTATTAGCTTACATTTTAGAAACGAACTGGAAGTTTGCAATTTGCAGACAAGTTTGGAAGGAGCTGTTGAAATGCATTAATAATCGATGTGAAGAATATAAATTTCTCTCATTTTCAATGGATCCCAAATTCCAAACCTATTTTTAGCAAATTCGGCTGCTTACTGGATTCAATCCTTGGTCTCTTCTCCACATGGCCATCCTGTATTTGAACCAAGCCTGGAATTATATGTAAAAGTACAAGTTAAAGTTGGATGCTTATTGCTTCGTCAGTCGAATTTTTTTTCAACCACACTTGAAGAATCGGAACGCGTCTATCATTTTACAGATTTCTGACAGAAAATAAAACAAGGAATGTGAAACCAGAATTCCTTTAATGTTCATATATTTTATCACACTAACTGCCGTCTTCCTCGTTACCAACGGATGCAAAACAAATGGCACTGCATGCTGCATTGAAAAAACAAGTCGTAAACCCTAATTTATTTTCTGGTTCACAATTAATTATGATTAGCTCTCTAATGGCTGCTGGTTTATAAAAATTGAAAGCATAAACTCATGTAAAAAACACAAATTCAATCCAACAATTATTAACAATTATTGCAAGCATGTTAAATTTCACCTCAAAATGACATATAGCAACACCCTTTGCATCGGAACTAAATCTATTTAATAGTTTCAAGTTTATAATGATTAGTAAATAATTTTATTAAAGTTACGAAGAATTATATGAACTATTTTCATTGCGCCTAAACGATGGCTACAGAATGAATATTTCACGATTCCGTCTAAATCTTAAATTACAAAGTCTTTAAATTTACAAATGGCCTTAAAAAACCTTGTATTTTCTACAGTACAATATTAGCAAATGTCAAGATCTTAACTTCGAAGTTAAGTCCATACTGTAGAATATTTAAAGGATAAATGGAAAGATGATAATGTAAATACAACCTTGACTAAATTCATCAAATATTTAACAATTTACAAACAAAAAATACCTCAGGTACATTTAATTTCGCAATACAATGCCTCAAATCAATATTTAAACCCTTCGTTATGATCATATTATATATCACTCGCGTTCGGCGGAGTTAATTTTACTTAAATAGCTTGAAATCATAAAGCAAAATAGAAATAAAAAAGCTCATAACCATCTTCTACTCAATCGCTATTAACCATGAAATCCGAAACACCAATTTAAATGGTAAATCATTGTGAGTTAGTGCCTTATGGTTACTAACTGGATTTGCTATTTTGAATATTTTGATTAAAAGAAAATTTATAAGCAGCCAAATGTCGTAAGAAAATTTAAACGAGGTGTTCGTACCCTGTCCACGACTTCATGCATTCAACATTTTAAAATATGAATTTTATTGCAACGATACAACTTATGCGTCGTGGAATAAATCTTTTGAAATTACAGACTACACTAGAATTAAACTCGGCTTAAATCGAGATCGCATAGGCCACCATTATTCTATGCATTTATATGATTCAAGTATGTAAACCTGATATCATCCCATTGCTTTTTAAGGTAGTTTATGCGCGTCAACCTTTGTCCTTCTAAAGAGGTTAACATTTGTAATGTAGTGTACCACAATACGACATAAAACAATTAGTTGGAAGCATGCAACTATTTTAATAAATCAAAAAGCTGACTGGGACTAGGATACTACGTAATCTAAGGTGTGTTTGGCACTACCAACCACATTAAACTGATTGATCCTTCTTATGTTCTTCTTTTTTTCTTCAACAGACTATTGTTAAATTGAGAATATTTGGCTGTGATATTTTTTATATCGCAAATGGACTCTAGAAACTGAAAAAAAATCATATAAAACACGACTCTACGACAGGATACGGTCCTAGTCCTAAGTCCTAACCCGATTGAATTATGGATATTTTTTGTGACTCGATATCGAATGAGGTTAAAAAGAATATCGTACATGAACTTCTTCTTCCAAAAGGCCAGTTTCCGCCGCAGTGAGCATCATTTCACTTGGATGAGGGTTCTTGGTTTTCTGGAATTGTCTCTCAAGATATTCCTCCTGTTCCTCTGTAAGACGGAGTTCGAAACTCAGCGATTGTTTAGCCGGCTGTGCTCCCGTCTGCACATTTTGCTCGCTGGACATCCGAATTGTTCCAGTTGCCATATTCAATGCTGACGGTTACGTACTCGTAGTGAAATCTGAAAATATTATTTCCAAGAAAATGTTAATAAAAACGTAATCTTATTTAATCGGCCAAGAGGAACGATTTGTCGAAGTGAGTCAGAGATACAAATAACTTTGTAACGTTAAGGCAGAGGTACCTATAAACACTGTTTTCTAACTAACTATAGCTTTACTTTTTCTCGTCAACCTTCAGAAGGATTGTTGGAAGTTAATTTGACTTTGAAGATGATAATTTTCATATGTATTATGTGGTAGCCGAAGATGCTTCTTGCAAACTCGTTAGAGAAGTGGCATTGCAACTTCATGAATGAGGCTAAAGATAGGCAAATTATCTGAGAAGGATTCTTCTGCACCAGAAATTGTTTACAATGTTCCTATTCCTGGCAAAAAGGGTGGCAATAAAGTTCCTATAACTCTTGACTTCAATTCTTCAATTGTCTCAATCCAGTTTTTGCAACTCAGCCTCTATTTCCAGCCAAAAACTAAAGATAGACACAGGAGGATTTTCAACAGACTAGGATTTCGCATGCAAATGTCGGTATGGGATCTCAACTTAGGACCCTTTTCATTATGACTTTCGTCTCATACACGTACATCTTCATTTAAGCTCAGGGTTTCTGGAATTGCAAGTTGGAAGCGGATGTTCCTGCAAACAAAACTGTGTTTGAAACAAAAACATTTTCGTTGGGCTGATTGATTGATTACCCAGATTTATTGTATTCGTTAACCCAAATCCTATACTAATTTACTGATGACTGGTTTGCAAGGATATAGAATGGATATATATGAGTATTTACTGATGGATATTTTTTCTTCATGAACATTGCGAGTACAGCTCAAAAGAGATTAAAATAACAAGTCACTTTATTCAGGAATGTTTGATTATCTCTGTAATCTGAAACATACATCCTGTCAGCAGAAAGATCCAAATTCTAGTCTTAACGTGCAGAATGAATTCCACCTTGTCAATAATCAATTGTTGGAAATTCTTAGTCACCACAACCTCTGAATTCTTTTTGCGTTCTGGATTACCAATTAGACACAGTTAACAATATAATAATACAAAACATGTAAGACTAGATTAAATTGAAAGACTATTATGAAAAATCTGAACAAAGGTGAAGAATCTTGCCAATGAAGACAACTAATGAAATTAGTAGAAATTTTTGAGAATTTTTTTTAGAACTTTGTGAATAATCCCGAGCTGATGTAAAATCAATAGTACATACGTTAATTCCTTTAAATTAACGTAAATTGAGTGTCGTAAGGATGTACTACTTGTACCTGCAAAAGTTTCAAACGTTAGGACGATCCTCAAATTAAACGGAATCCACTTTATAAATTAAATAGATTCGACTAGTCTGTCTTTCCTTTATAGGATTTATGTACTGTATAAATATGTAAATATGCTGGAATGCTTTTTTATTTAACTTCTAAAAACATTAACAACAACTTATCATATGACGTTTGGATTTGCGTGTAATTCTTAATTTTATTTACATTATTCCAATTAATGTGTGACGCGACCCAATGAAATATCATGTGCAAACTAATAAATAACAACAATCATTCATAACCGCGTGGATGTATTTCTGTTTCTGGATATTAATAGCTTATCTACTGAAATAGAAGTTACCCAAAAACAATTAATCATGGCATCATGACTAATTATTGTTACTTTGAGATTTTCTTAAATGAATAAATATTAATTAAATAAAAACCTATCCAAGCAGCTATTACGGGCCCGTTGCATTAAAGTACCGAAACAATTTGGCCAGTCACCATTGCCATTCCTTGCTGTCAAACTTATTTATCCACTTCTTCTTTTAGCCTATATTTTAGAAATTCTATGTGGTCTGATTACTAAGGACGATTTTTGTTACTAGTGGGGACTTTAAGTGAAACACCCTGTATACTCTGAGCAATAGATTATACCCTCAAATCTCAAATCGTATCCATAACGAAGATTTTCCAAACTAAGTCCAAACTAATGGGAATTATCGAATCCCCAATTTTGTAAGATAGGTTTAAATTACAAACAAATTGGAAATGACCCCTACGGGTCAATCAATGGACCAATTTCACCTATCTTCGAACTTAGCCTTTGGTTTTGGCCTAACCCCAGGTGTATCAAATTTGGAGGATCTAAGTTAACGCTAACGGAAGTTATCGAGTTAACAGACGGACAGACGGACAGACGGACAGACAACGGCATCCATATAAGCCCTGCATAGCAACGGGCTAAAACTATAAGATCATAACTTAAACTAACTCTTACTCGCATTCTTGTTCTAAAATAAAATGCCGAAAACGTTTAATCAACCTGAATTGTGACTCAAGTTGATAAATCGCATTCGGAAGCGTTTTCAAGAGTAATAGCTGTACAAGGTCGTTAGTTGTAATGATCGAAGCTTGTAATAAGTAAAAATTTTGAGAGAATTTTGAAAGGAAAGGAAAGAGAAGATAGTCGGACAAAATACTTCAAACTTTCAAACCTCTTCCACTTAAGTAATGATAACTGATAAATTGTATACAACTGCTCAACCGAAAGTCAAACGAACCCAAAATGAGACAAGTATATTAATAAATGTACTTTACTTTTTAGAACGGTCACAGCTTCTACAATGCAAAAGCACTCTTTAGCACTTACAGGTTCTTAAGATTCGTATCGATTGGATTCGTACAACACCCCTACGATACGCTAATAAATTATCAGCATCGTTACTAATCAGAAGTCAAGGTAAAGAGGTTTAATTAAGAAATGACTCACCCCAAGTAATAGTAGTAGGAAAGGGGAAATCCGGGACGGAACAGTGTTGAATATATATTTACCGTCACCAATTCACTTGAAGAGTGAGCCGTAAATTTCCAGAAGCCAGGAGGTTTCAATCAGAGAATATGATATTGTAAACGTCCTTGCCTATGATTGACACTTGTACTGATTTCTGTTGAGCTGGGGATGGATGGATATGGTGTTAGTTTTATTTTTGGGAGTGATGACTTCAGAAACAGGTTATTTATTCCAATAAACAGCGATTTGAGACTTGTGAGACTATCGGACGAATGGAATCAATACTTATGGTAAACTCGATACGGTTTTCTGAAGTTGAGGAAACTCAATATAGATTTTGCACAAATGAAATCAAGTTATGGACGTAAGGGCCGATAACGTACAATGTAAGATATAGAGTTACGGACAGTCATTAATGTGGCCAGGCTGCTTTAGAAATGTGATAACAATTCGCCAGAATTTGGTAATAATAACCAACGCGGACAAGTGGTGATACGATGGTGTGTTAATGAAGTTTTATGATATATTTGGCAGCCTGATTAATTTTGTTCGGAACAATTCGACTCGACTCTTCTTAATGAAATTATTATTGAGGAGACTAGGACTCTATTTCAGTATCGCTTGATCGAGCAGTGGTTCGCTTATGAACCCATTTCCAATCCAACTCTTGCCAACCTGAGAGTTGGAACTGGAAGGCTTAGGAAACGGAATGTAAGCAAAAGCATGCTTGTATTTGCAAATTGGGGATTACTCCATTACTTAACACCATACGTACTTTCATTCTGCTTATCCACAGGATTCGGCTTACAGCATTTTACGATCTGTCTGTCTTTTTAATGGAATTGAAATGTAGAGGCTTGAGTGCATAAAGCACAAGTCCAAGATCCCCTTTAAACGTATTATTATGTAAGCTCTCTCTCTAGATGATTATCATGAGATCATGACTCTCTTCCTATAATAGGCATTAATAGGTATCTCTAGTTATGATATTTGTTATGAATCTAAGGGAAAATGAAGACTAGCATACTATCAGCAACTCAAGTGCAGAACATTTTAAAATGGTACGTTAGCATTTGCATATTACCAGCCTTTTAATAAATCCCCTCATTACATTCTATTTAGTAGCACTTAAAAATCAAAATTAGGGAGGACGAGATACAACTCCAAGATCTTGTTTGATAAAAATGAGCTATGAGGCTCTATGTGCTGCTTGCGAATGATTAGCACCAAGTTATATGTTAATTTACATTAATTACGCGGAGCAGTGCCATTTATTAATTTATTATTCACGCTTCTCTTTAATGATGAATGAAGTAATGAAATGAAAATGTAAAGTTGCTTCATAGTATAGGAAATACAGCAGCTCTAAACTTTTGGTACACTATAGTAATTGTAAGCAGTTTGTCCACTGAAATTTAGTTTTTTTTTAGTTTTATTTTGATGATTGTTTTTATATATGATAGGCTTTCATAGGTTATTTTCATAGTAATTTGTTTTGCTCGAATATAATTTAATTTCGGCAATCTTTGTACTTTATACAAGTTCTCCGTCGCTGTATTTGATATAAGCTATTTCCACTCTGTTGCTTTTTAGGTTGATTTTCTAACCATAGTTATAATAGGTGGTTTTCAATAATTACAACGACTTCCAGGATTTTAATGGATGAATCAGACTAACAATTTGATATAATTGTTTGCTATTTTAAGTCCTTTTTAATCTTAAAATAAATCCCCAGACCTACGACCAAACAATAATAGTGCTGAAAATATTAAGGACGATTTTTCAACATCAACTGCGTTTTATATATTTTAAATATTTATATTTTCTGTTAAAAAATCCAACAATCAATGAAAACAGGATAAGGCTCACTCTTTTATACCATAAATAATTTACGAACCCAATGGGGTTACATTTCGTTTGTTTTTCTTGTTTCTAAATTCCGATTCTCCAATGAATATTTGAAATTGTAGAAAATTCTGTTGGTGAATATTAATTTATAATTCTGTGGATTAATCTCATCATGTTAAAGCTTCGTCGCGTCACGCCTGGCTGTTTTATATTAGATTTATATTTTTTATTTTGAAATTTTATTTTTTTCTAATTTCAATTAATTTTGCATATTACGTTGATGAAGCCTAGAAAATCAACAGCATTCGATGAATGCTTGAGAAATTATATTGGCAGAGAAGAGAGTAGATGCATTTTTATGGACAAGGCCGATCATTCGGCAGTGATTGTATACGTATCAATGTATCTGTTGTATTTTTTTCTTGATTCAGTTAGATTACTTCATAAGACAATGTAATTTACGCATTCTTAATATATTTGATTACGAGAGAAATGAATCGGAGTCCAATGAAGTATCTGAATCATAGGTACTGGACTGGCTAAGTACTGGCACATGTATCCACGACCATATCTTGAACTCATCCTTAACTTTAAATACAAAAGAAAAGACGTAATATTAATGTCAGCGCTTTGCAGATGAAACCATGCGCTAAACTTACAAAAACGCAAAATAGCTGAAAGTTTTTTCGATGTAAAGTACAGACAGACAGAGGATGACTTTTAATAATTAATTAATTGTCCCATAGTATGTCCAGTATATTTAATGCCTAACTTATTTACAGAACGCATACTTGTGGTGGTCACATAGGGCCGTCGTGAAAAGCTTATTTAGGAAGGGACACAGGGCTTGCAATTTCCAAATCAATAAATCAACGAACATTTAATTTCTAAGAGTAACATTATTTTATTGTATCATATAATGTGATATAATTTAATAACACGGAACTGTGAACTGTAGAGTTTAGAGTTTATCATCTATAGGAGATACACATTTGGCCTCAAGAAAGTACAACTTCCGAGTTCAATCTTATTAATTGATGTACAAAACAATTACTTAAAAATATTTAGAGGTTTATTAATTAAAAACCAAAACAAGTATAATAGAACATTAATATTACTAAATTTCATTACTACTTACAAGCTAATTATTTCATTACTGACATTTCGGTAAATAAAGAATGATCTAACCTTTTTGGGACAATGCACAAAAAGGTACTAAATTAACGTAGGTGTAAATGATTGCAGACAATCAAAATGATATTCCTTATTATTGGCGTCTATTGATTCAATTTCATTCATTTCCTGTGTAGATTCTGCACACACTTAATATTTCCAAACATTTTGAAAGGCAATCAATACGCCGAAAAGTTGAAAAACAATATCTAACTAGGTATAATGGGAAGTAGCCAAGGAAGTAAACGACTCTTGTGATATCATGTAAAGTAACGAATAATAGGAATAGATATGTGGAAGAAACTAAGGTAAACGGGTACAACAGAACTTGTCAATGCGCGTAATTAAGGCGCGTAACTAATTGCCTAAGTTGTTAGACGTTACTAGACACGTGCATATTACTGACGCCGTTGCAATGAAGGAATTTTATCGTAGCTGCTAAAATCATACCGGGAACTGTTGTACTGCTGCGTCGATGGATTTAGAATTATAGTATCAACCGGCTGTTACAAATGAAAAATTATAGTCAATATCATTTGTAGTATATTAGTAATAAAAACGACATGTAAAATACATTATTTTCTTAAAATACCGTTGAGAATATTGGAGGAGGTGGAGCAACTGGGATTGGCATCCTACCGTTGGCGGTAAGACCGGTATTACTATTACTCCATCGCTCAGGCATTTCTGTAACTGGCCGTGAACTGGCCCTGAAAATATGATTTAAACTCGTGTAAGGAATTTTGATGGTTTGAAATTTTATTAACAAAAAAGAGGACAATTTCAGTTGCTGATCAATATATGATAGATATTTGTGAAAGCATACGAACCTTTCAGAGTATCTATCTGATGACGACCATGAATTGTCCCTTCCTGACTGCCATGAGTCACTCCTGCTGACAGTTTGTAACTGAGAAGTAGATGGATGCGGGTCACTCGTAAAGGTAGACACACCGCGTGTAGACCAACGATCCTCTCTGCTGATTGCACTGCTCGCGTACGTTTCATCTAAATAAAACAAATACATAAATAAATGCAATACGTGCTATACGATTTTAAGTTACTTTAATCATAGAATCGCTCCCGAATGTAAATTTAGACTACTTTTGGCATCGACGTGTCGACTCGCAGTCCAGGACGAGTTGGCAACTGGACTACTGTAACGCGCTGCTATTTCATGAGTATATCGGCTTGCATCAGGAGCTATTGGCGGTACTTGGAATGACTTTCTCTCTTCCCTGCGATCTTCCGTTCGGATGACTTTGATAGTTTCCTATTCCATTGCGGAAACACATTATTGTTTATAACACTGCACATTGGGCCAGTGTAAAAATTGAAGTTTCATGCATTTGCATGAGGACTTTTTCCTGCCAGATCCACGAAAACTAAAATAGCCATTTTGTAGCCCGAGACCTGTACTATCTTTTGTTTCCTACAAATGTTTGCACATACTTGCACATTTTAGGGATAATTAAGGTCGAAAGTCAAAAACGTTTTCTGCGTCGTCGGCCCCAACAACTGAGCACGCCGATATGTTGGAAGTTAAAGGTTGGAAGAATTCTAATTAAATGGCTGGAAGATTTCTAATTTAGGTTGGAAGCATTATTTTCGGCACGTAATCGTTGGAAAATTAAGGTTGGAAGGGTTCTAATACAATGGTTGTAACATTTCTACTTAAGGTTGGAAGCATTATTATTAACCCAAACACATCTTCTGCATACGCAGCAATCGAAACTATTCCCGGTTTGGATAGTAAGGTTGGAGACGCCATCAAAAACCAATTTGGTTCATCGTTTACGATGGCTAATCTCCAGAGCCTCTCTTAAACTCTGTTGGCGACCTGCGCCATTGACCAAGGTTCGGGTCAGATTTCGAGGAACCTGGGACTCGATGAGGCCAAACGAGTGCTAAATTTAGCTTACGGAATCTGCGACAAGCCAGTTTTCCAGGCTACCTTGTCCAAGACTTACGAAGCCAAGGAAAAACTTTACGGTACTTGATTTGTTGAATCTCTATTCGACTATTCGACATGACTTGATTATATACCTCGTCTATGACAATGAGCTTATTTGATCTAGTAAAATGAGCTCGTTGTGTCATAGACGAGTAATCAAGTCATGTCGAATAGTCGAATAGAGATTCAACAAATCAAGTACCGTAAAGTTTTTCCTTGGCTTCGTAAGTCTTGGACAAGGTAGCCTGGAAAACTGGCTTGTCGCAGATTCCGTAAGCTAAATTTAGCACTCGTTTGGCTTCATCGAGTCCCAGGTTCCTCGAAATCTGACCCGAACCTTGGTCAATGGCGCAGGTCGCCAACAGAGTTTCAGAGAGGCTCTGGAGATTAGCCATCGTAAACGATGAACCAAATTGGTTTTTGATGGCGTCTCCAACCTTACTATCCAAACCGGGAATAGTTTCGATTGCTGCGTATGCAGAAGATGTGTTTGGGTTAATAATAATGCTTCCAACCTTAAGTAGAAATGTTACAACCATTGTATTAGAACCCTTCCAACCTTAATTTTCCAACGATTACGTGCCGAAAATAATGCTTCCAACCTAAATTAGAATTCTTCCAGCCATTTAATTAGAATTCTTCCAACCTTTAACTTCCAACATATCGGCGTGCTCAGTTGTTGGGCCGACGACGCAGAAAACGTTTTTGACTTTCGACCTTAATTATCCCTAAAATGTGCAAGTATGTGCAAACATTTGTAGGAAACAAAAGATAGTACAGGTCTCGGGCTACAAAATGGCTATTTTAGTTTTCGTGGATCTGGCAGGAAAAAGTCCTCATGAAACTTCGATTTTTCACTGGCCCAATGTGCACTGGTTATATACTTTTTTGCTTTATATATGTATATATGCTACATTTATTTCACAAATTAATAAATTAATATCACGCACTCTATCACGATGAGCCAGCCTCTCGGGAGTTTTCTCTCGTACTCCTCGTTCACTTCCATTGTCCCAGTTTGGAACCCTTGAGTCCCTAACCGGAGCGTTTCTCATAGGGGCACCTCTTACAGGCGTCAAACTTCGTTGCCGCTCCAAATCTTCAACAGGCTTATACCGACTGGGATCGGAACGTCGGTACACTTCCGTCCTTTGTTTTTCCTTTTCAGGTCGGCTAAAAATGGAATGAAGTACACATATAATTAAACCTTTTCTGTAAAGAAGTATTTAAATGACATTTTATATTTTATATACCTATGAGTATCTACGTAAGACGCAACATGTCGAGATCTTTCATCCAACACTGGTTTTTTCCTGCCTAGATGTTCATACGTCTCTTCCTCATGAGGACGCTTTGAAGCACGACGTCCTTCTTCCAACCTTCGTTGTATTTCTTCTTTTTCACGAAGTAGGCGTTCCCGCTCCACTCGCTGTTTCTCGCGTTCCACCATAATAATTCGTTCTTTTTGGCGTTTCAACTCCATTTTTTCTTGCTCAATACGCTCACGTTGTCTGCAAAAAACATGAAAAGATTAAATAAACTGCAACAATGAAACACCAACACATTTCCTTAAACCGATGATTACCTGGCTAGCATCCGAATTTCTTGATCAAGGAGCCTTTGTTTTTCCTCATCTTCTTGTCGACGGCGCTCAACTTCACGCTGTTCTCTTTCTAACAACCGCCGTTTCTCTTTTTCACGGATATCCTAATTAAGAAAATGCATTTTACTACCAAGCACGATGAACGGTTTTAAATTCTGTGGGACAAGCAGGTGCAAATATTGTATCGTATCAGAATCATAGTTTCAGTCAATAACTAGCTTTGATAGCAAAAGACACAGTTGATACCTATAACCTTTTTTCTGTAGATATTTATAGATATGCATATGCTACATAAACTATAAAAAATATTACGAAGTAATGAAGTATAGTTAAAAATTACATAAATATCTTCAAACGTGAGTTGCTCCTGTTGTCTCCCAGATCGTCTTGATTCCGTTGAAGGTCGGTGGAATGGACTTCTTGAATGACTGATTTCCCGACCGTGAGATGAAGAATTGCTTGTGGCTCCGTGGAAGCGCCGCTGTAAATTTCTACCCCTTTCTTCATGTGGGATGTGTCGCCTCATGTCTCTATTATCTGCGTGCTGGCGATGAGGTTCCCTCTCTACCACATGACGCGGGTTCCGTTCTACTCGGACAGCGGGCTGCTGTCTTTCAAAATTCTCTCGTCTTCTTCTGGCAAAATCCCTTTTTTCTTTCTCTCTTTGAGCCATTCTGAAGTTGGCGTTTCTAACTGCATTCTTATGAAAGTTTGGTCTCGGTTGCCTTGCCTTTTCTTCCTTATTGACATTTTTTTCCGTTGTACAAGTTGTAGGTTTTGGACGAGAATCAGACTTTGGAGGTTCTACCTTCGGACTATCTTTAATTGTTTTCGACGGTGTATTTAGTTTTTCCGTAGAAGGTTTATTGGATTTTACTTTCTCCACGACTTTATCAGACGCTTGCTTTTCTTCATGTTTTGACTTTACAGCTTTGTTTTCAGGGTTCGGTTTTCTTGCAAGGCTGCTGCTGCTCGAAGTATCCCGATTTCCTTCTTTGCGAGACCATTCAGCTGTCAACATGTCGGCTCCAGCCTAGCAGAGATAAATACTTATAAAACACAAGCTTGGCAGCCCAGTACTCCCGACTTCTAACCTCACAAAGAAGTAACGGGAATACTAGTAATACCGAGAAGATAAAAAGCAGACTTTGTGACTTTTCATCTCAAAGTACAATGCAGCAGTCGAAGAACAAGATGTGACTGTATGAAGATTGTATAGTTGTATTTTCATGAAGAATATATTGAAGGGTAAATAGAAATATACTTTTTCGACATGTATGATACGTCCATGGAGCTCATAGCCATCGAGTTTGGAGATGCATTCCGCCATTACTTGGGATGATTGGACTGCAACAAGGGCGAAGCGACTACCATCAGGATCCTTAGCGTTTGACATAATCTTTACTCCTCCAATCTATATATCCACCAAAACTCTCAGTAAGTTGAAAAGGACAAGAAGTTGGACAGGTTAAATCCCAAAATCTCCTGTTTTTTGCAGCTCTACCTTTCCGTATTTCTTGAATACGCTTTTAAGATCGGTTGCCGCTGTCTGTGATGATAACCCAGTCACATGAAGTGTATTACGTTCGTCATTTTTAGATGATGGTCGATTTCCCCCTGAAGTTTATCATGGAGATTGCTCAATATAAAATTTAATGCCAAGTCGACAACTAGAATCCGAAGTTATAAATTTACAAATACCTTCCGCAGATACAATACCCTCGACGTCATTTGTGCTCGGAATTTTATGGCTGCATTAAAAAATTGGATTTTATCAGTACGTATAATAATAATAAGAATCTCATCTCAACTGTGCTTTCTTAGATATACATACTCAACAGATTTTGCCATTTGTTATAGTGACCAACAGCGTATCCTAAACCAAGCAATTTTCAATGAGGTATCGCTTTCAATTGCGACGATTCTCTAGGCACCGTGGAAAGTAGAAGCAGGAAATTATAAGTGGTAATCTGGTAATGGTAGGCTCCAAATCGGTGTAAGCAAATCGGTTTTGATTTAGTTTGCTTGATAAGATGGATCTAGTTTTAGTGGGCGTTATATAATGTAGGCCTCGATCGTATACGATTTGTTGTGAACTGGCCAAACTTATACACGGCATCTCATCAGCGTCCAGTAACTTGTAAAATGGAACTCGCTTGATGGATGGCCTCAGAACATCAGTGCCCAGTAACTTCTAAGCTCCAACTCGCTTGATGGATGCTTTCAGTCTTTGTGGGCGTCAACATCAACTAATGGGGACCTTGGTCGTATACATTTTGTTCTGTATTGAGTATTGGTCAAAGTTAGTAAGCCGGCATCACATCAGCGTCCAGTAACTTGTAGACTCAAAATCGTTTGATTGGATGGATTCCAAGTGTTTGTGGACAACAGCTCTATATAATGCGGTCCTTGATCGGATGCATTTGGTGTTGTATCGAGTATTGGTCAAACTTATACCCGGTATCTCATCCTCGTCCAACCAGTAACTTGCGAACTGTCTTTACTTTCTTTGCTGTAGACGGGATTGGCTGCAAACGACTCCAAATTTTGTCCATTAAACGATGCATTTGGTCGTATTTTCATCAATTAAAAAGATAATGGTTTTAATCCAAATTTTGCGACACGTGAATGTTGCTGTTGTAAGTAAATCTGTACTTAAAATCCTTGTTGATTTTAAACTGTTATCCTCATTTTCGCTCTAGCGATCGAACTCGAGACTTACAAATTGAAGATGATATTTTTTACGTATATAATTAATTGCTAGGGGCGTTATTTTTCAAATGGCAAAATCTATTGATTTGAAACACTTCAATCTTTCTAAATGCGATCACGATCAAATTATTATCACTAATGATAATATTATCACTTGCAAAGCAGATACAACCATAATATGACTAACTTGTTAGCATTTCCGGAGACTTCCTGGGCATCACTGAGCACTGCTGGTTCAGCTTCAATGCTTTTAGGCAAATCATTGTCCCCTTTGGCATTCGTGTTAATCGATCCTTGACTCCCGGATCCATCGTTAGTACATGAACTTTCCTCATCTGGCAAAAACAAATTAATAAATAAATAAATTGCAACAATTCAACCTTATTTAATTAGGTAATACTATAAAATCCACAATCTTATCCTAAGGAGCTAAAACTACTAACATTGTTGATAAACTTTAATTCTTTTTCTGCATACGAAATGATTGACATAATTTCCCTTACCCCTGCCCGGTTTTGTGATGTTTTCTATTGGATCCTCACGATCCTAAAAGATAAAAAACGCAATTAACTAGCAGCTCAAACTTTTAAAATAATAGGTAATCGCATCCTTGGGTAAATCACAACTTACATCTTCCATCATGAATTTGTCGACTTCTTCTTCCTCTCGTAAAGTAAGATGAAGGGCATCATGATCCTTGAATAATTTAACGAAGAAGTTATGTTTAAATTGGTATGTAATAAATGGTAAATACTTGACATATATACATAATTAACTACTTTGAAGTTTAACATGTTCATATCAAATCTGTAAGTTCCACTTACGTCATCCCCTTGTGGACTTGGATCATTTGATTCACAAATTGGAGACCGCGGTTCCTTCAGCTCATCAACTGGTTTAGTGGGCTCTGAATTATCAGAGTTGACAGGCTTGAATAGACTTTTGTCTGTAGTTTCAATATCTGCAATTTTCGTGGATTCTTCCTCTTTTAAAGGTGTTGTCACAACTGACACTGCAAGTGCTTTTGGTGTAGAAATTTGCGTTTCCGATTTAGGGTGTTCTAACAACGAACCGCATTCTTGATCCGATTTTCCTACCTGAAGTACCATCTCATCACACTCTCCCTTCAGTGCCACTTTGGCATCTTCTTCAGTATCAGACGTCTTGGTCTCAATGTTTTTGTCATCATCCACGTCTGAAACTTTGCGCTTTGAATCAATTTCGAAGTCATCTTGAAACAAAACTTGTGAGGTCACCGTAACAGTATTTTCCGATTCTATCAAAGCTTCATTTTCGAAATCCGAAGGTTCTTCAAGCGACGAGTCAAGTTGACTTGTCTCCGCTCCATCATCTGGGCGTAAGAAGAATAAAATTAGACATAAATCCCATACTTGTTATAACAAATCCCCGAAAGCAGTTGGAAACGACAATAAAAACAACAATTTCGGTCAAACATTATAAGAATACCTGCATCAGATGTCGGTGTATCAAGAATAATTTTTTCCATCCCACTCGCTTCTTCAGCAGAGGTTTGGATAGTGTCTTGTTCTTCTAGCATCAAAGCCTGTAAATAATTCAAAATTTGATAACAATTTTTGAAGGTATTAAACTAGAAATCCCAGGTTTGAGCCTAGTACGAAGTACCCACCTGACGAAGCCTCTCTACTAGAACTGCCTTGATCCCGGTCCTCTCTAATCCACGTTTTTCTAACTCCGTTCGAAGGACCCCCACCTTCATATCGGCTAACTTGATTTCTTGTTTGGGCATTTCCGTCCAGTGCTTTTAGCTGTGTGCAGCATCCACTAGAACAGATTACAGATCTTGTTTGTGGGTAGTGTTTTGTGTTTTGGTGACAGGTGACAGCAATGACAGCGTTTTCACAGAAATGTACTTACAAATCAGTGTTCAGCGCTGATCCTGCATACAATACAATACAAAATATTTATTTTGCATTTGACTATTTGTGATTTGACATTTCCAATAAAACACTACACACTAACAAATCAACAAATCCAATCAATGAATGTGGAATGCAATTAATTACTAACTATAAATTACAAATTACAAATGAATTAAGTATAGAATATTGAATATTAAATAATGAATAATACGGAAACTATCACAACTTCAAAACTTGCAAATATTTCATATTTGAACTAATATATATTTGTCAAATGTATGAAGTTGAAACAGAATCCAAATTCCAATTAAAAATTATCCAAACCTCCAATTTTACTTTATCCGTAAGCGGCGACTACGGTGTGTTGTGTGTGTGGGTGGTCTGTGGCGTGATGAATATTTCTTATAAGCAATATAATGCAAATTGAAATGAATAGTGAATGGTCGACTTCTCTTGGATCATGGATTAATTGAAATTTGGAATTCCAGTCCAAAAGTAGCTACAAATGATGAATATCTCTCTTCGCGAATACTTCCGTGTCTGATTTTACTGAAAATTGGATATCGAAATATGAAATAATAGGGCTTTTGATTAATAACGATAATTTTGGCAGAGATCCTGGCCTCACTCACTGGAGTACTTTCTTGTTCCTTCTGCAATCAATCGGTTGCAGTTGCAAGGGGAAAGTGCCGACTGCGGAGGAAGAAGGCTAGAAGAGTCAGAAGAGAGAAGAGGAGCAACGATGAGGAGAAGACCGTGAGAGCCCTCAAGAATCAATGGAACAGGCAGAGTGACACTTCACACTCCACTCCTAAAGCACACTAATAGTTCTTTAGTCAACAGAGAGCAGGATTTGTACTCTTAAAATCCTTACTCTTTCTCAATCTTCTAATTTTAAACTTGAGATGTGACACTATTATGACCCCCCTAAACCTAAATAAAATCTGAAAGCCACCAAAAAAAAGCTGGAAAATGAGGTAATGTCAATGTCATCGGATAAAATCATGACGCTATAAACATGGGATTATAATATGGTTATTTTGTTCATTCAGAAACAACATCGTAAAAATAATTTAATACAAACTCAACAAAGGGAAGTCTTTGGCTTCACCTATATATTATGAATAATATTCCTTCAGCGTAAAACAGAAATATGGACGCTATTATGCTACTGCATAAATTTAAACTTACAATTTTGAAACTACGAGTTCAAATTTTATTAGACGAATTCGAAGTCAAGTCATTGGAATTTTGGAATGCTCTGAAACTTTTTAGAATAACAAGAAGCCATGTAGTATAGTTCATTTCCAAATTCCAAACCACAGACTTATGTTCCAAACGGACAGGACAATGTAACATCATCTTTAATTTAATCTAGGTGATATAGGCATTAATTGTTGATTTGATCCTGATCCATTCCCTCCTTTGTGTCATCCCATCAACGTCATGACCATAAAGAAGTTTTCAAGGAATTACACCTCTTTCTTAGAATATAAGATTATAAATCTTCTGATTGTCTTATTGTACGATTTATGAATCGTATTTTATGATACTTCAGTTATGAATAAAAATAGCTATTTATTATCCAGTCAAATCAATCGAATTTATGGAGAGTAGCAACATCAATGCCCAAAAATAATACAAAGACGTGGAACTTTATTGCTTGAAGAGTAATATTAATACAATTGCATTGTCGATGAGGAAGGCTTGATGACTTGATGTGACACATGAATGAGCACTAAAAATAATCGAAATCAAATTTAAAACATCATACAAACATTATTATTTGATTGATCTCTTTATTCTTTGCAACCGTAAATCAAGGAATTTTCGACAACGCGGATCTGCATAATTTTTCCTTTTATATTTGAATCTTGAAACAGATTATGTTAGAATAAAATAAATTTTTAATGAATTAAGTAATAATAGGATTATAAGATAACTATTAGATACGTAACATAACATGATATATGCGATATGCAAGTAGCTGCGACTGTGTGCTTATATTGGAACTTTGGAACCTCTATTTGGGTAGACAATATACCTGGTTTTCTGGTGTAAAGGTATTTAAAATTTTATTTTCCCAAATCAAATTTTCCCCATTTTTTTTAAGTTTTGCTTTTTAAATGGTCTGATACCAAGAAAGAATATCTTTTTAGGGGTACAAAAACCATGACCTGCGGGCTTTGTAAAATCACCATGGTTTGAACATGGGGAAGCTGAAGGAGTGCCCTTTCCTTCCAAAGCAATTAAAATACAGGGATACAGTTGTTCTGTTGTTCCATATGCAAAATATACCCGAACCGGTATTCAAGATGATGTGGACTTCCTTTATAACGAAAATATTTAAAAAAAACCCTGAACAGTTAAACTGAACGTGGGGAATTTTTCCACGGATACTCAAACAGCAAAACTTTTAGAAATTGAACCAGTCCTTTTGGGAAATCAAACTTTAAATACCGTTACATTACGCCTGAACACCCTGTATATTATTTCTCTATTATTCCAAATTCCAAAGAACAATTTCATGAATGAATAGCTAACGAAGTCAAAAACAGTATTTGAATACACAAACAAAACAAAGAAAATTGCATTCATAGGAGACGAATTTTGAATAGAAACATGAATTTAACAATTCGAATTGAAATTGAAGGCTAGGATTCCTTCCGTACGTACAAGCAAACAAAAACGAATAAACCACGCTTTAAGAGTTCCATTTCCAAACCACAAATTTGAGTAATCGATACTCAAAATTCAGAAGTAAATTATTTTAATTTGGTGGGGTTGTTACACGCTGTTAGTTAGTTTGCTATATTCGAGAATGAATGAGTCGAAGCGCTTCCCATTTGTATATAGTTTTATATATATTAATTTTCATTTATACGCTTCGTCTTCGGCTCTGAGCAGTTAATTCCCCAAAAGTAATAGAATCAGTCAGTTTTCATTCGTATATTTGTTGGATAACTTTGTCTAATACCTTCTATTTCACTATATATGATCCTGTGACAATAATTCTGCCCTTCAGATGAATAACGAGACACTTCAAATTTGATTTAGTAACAACCAATAATTTTGAATTTAGAAATGTTCGGTTATTCATTCGATAGGCGTAATTAGAAGTCTATAAGGTACAAGATGCGAATAATTACGCGTGATTTGCATATGTGTAACATTCTACAAGGTTTTTTTTTAAATTAATGACTTAGACTTTTCCATGCTCAACGAGGTGGACTCTGCCGTGCTAGTATTTCCAGTAATCCATGTTTGATCTCCTGCGTTGGAATTATTTAAGGTGAAAGTCCGTAGTTTTATTGACACACGGAAGTAGATTCGGAGGATTAGGAGGGAGATCCTTGGATGAACTACAAAAATCATAAATAATAACATTTGGTAAAGGATTCAATAGCGCGATAGAATTAGGATCTTGAAATTGCAGAGAATGTATATTACGTGTGGCATTGTTCTGGTCTGTTTACATTATAAATAAGATTGGTTATAGCTGGAACAGTTCCTCTTGTGCTTTCTCTAGCTTCCTTAGTGAGTATCGTAAATGCCGTCCCTGCCTCGTGATCGAAGTCCCAGAAGAATGCCGATGGTCAGACTCACTGTCTGAATCAAAGGTGACCCAAGGGGCTTGATCGTTATCAGACTTGGAACTTGCTTGTATTTTACTGGAAGCTATGGCGGTGTCAATTCGAGAAAGAAACTCCTCTGCAGACTTTTCGGAATGGTCAACAATCGTGCACCGTCTTGACGACGAGGAAGATCCAGGAGAAGTGGGGGTTCCCGGGCATGTTGACGTGGCATGAAAGTCGCTACTGCTTGCATGGTAAGACGATCCATTGTCAATCGACGAATGCTTCGATTTAGTTGAGGAATACGGAGAATGTCCATTCTGAAGTCCGTTACTGATACCACCATTCGTCAATAAACGATCGGAATGACAGTTTCCTGATGGGCTATCTGTACTCGAACACCAAGTACCACCAGAGGTTTCGAAATCCGGATTCGATGCTGTCGAACGCAAATTCACCGAACTGGGACTAACGACGTCGTCAGACTCAATTGAATCACACAGAGGATGGCTCCAATGGGGTTGCATTTTAAAACCACCGTCCCCAAGAGGCGAGCTAAGATTACTGACATTACCAAAACTAGAATTAGGGTCCAAGTCCATTTCCATATGATTCTCGCTCTCCTGATTGTCAACTACTGGGATCAGTAACTTGTCGCGTAGAAAAAGGCTGTCATTCGTCCATAAATGATTCACTCTCCGTATCTGCTCGGTCTAGAAGGAGAAAAAAACATGACCCAATTAAAACGACAAATAAAAAATGTAACCATTTTTATAGCTTAAAACTATGCACAATATATTAAATAGCAGAGGGCCTATACCCCAATTACGACCATAAAGTTAAATAGCTAAACAAGCATTCGTAGCTATTGTTTTAAGAATAACAAACATAAATAAACAACAAAAGCTTTAAAAGCACAATACCACACAATTAAATATTTGCCTTACAGTGCAACCGAACTTGATGGAAATTCCCTGAAGTGTGTCGCCACGCTGGACATTGTAGACGACGACTTGTTCATTTCGCTTGAGACGGGAGGAGGTGGCCCCATACTTCTTCTGTCCCTTGGCCATAGTTCCAAATGCAATCCGTTCATCACCGCCATTAAATGCCATCTCTGCTCCACCCACATTGACGAATATTTTGTACCGTGCAATCTTGCCGGACAGACTGACCACTGGACAAATTACAAAAATCAGTTAATATTTCCCCTGTTCTTCTTCTCCCAAAAGCAGAGGGCCTGCTAAAAAAGGCCGCTGACAACGATGACGGTTGCTCAACAATCGGATACTTTAAAGTTTCTTCTAGAACCACCAACACCCGCAGTTTCATTGCTCAGCTCCCTTCCAGAGAGCATGAAGACCCTCAATTCCTTATCACTGGATTGGGATCTCCTATTCACGTACACCAAGTTTAAAACAGCTAAGAACGGCTGTATAGTTTAGAATTCCAGGTGAAAGTCTGACCAGAAATTCTGCAAAGTTTACTAGCGTGTAGAGACACAAATACACGCCGATTCTACAACTGCTTTAGAGTTAGTGAGACAAGTCCTTCAATTCCACATTGTTCGTCTCCAATCACTCTGGTCCTGACACTCCTGACACTCTCGATGCACGTTGATCAGAAATCAGAACTATGAGAATCAAGTGTCGAGTGAAATCCAGATCAAGATCGTGGTACACTACCACACGGCCACGGCAGTGCAGATTAATCAACCCAGCCCGTGCTCCCTTTTATTATCATTCTATCAACATGGTTTGGCTGGTTGATAATGGATAAGAGGAATTAATAGGAATCCCTATTATTCAACTCTGTCATCCCGTGATTTAATTTTTCCAACACCAGTGGCACCAGTCCCTAATAAATGTTGGAAGGAATACTAGCAGCTGTTATGCCTCTATATACGTCAATCTCCTGCTTTTACAATTCTAAATGAAATCCCAACTCAGACATTCTATCCCCTCCTCTCTATTCTGTTCCACATTTAAAGCTCACTCGCTTTCTTTAACTAACGATCCTTCCCATTTAAATTTTAGTAATAAGAATACGGCTCTATTATTATGTAGCCAAATATGCAGTATTATTTATGACGTATCGACGTATGGAATTTTTTCCATTTCCTAACCATCAGAACAGAGAACGAAGTCCTACAAAGTCGTAGCCTCGAATACTGCAGGCTGCACTGCACAGATTGATTTTTAGAAGAGCACGGAGAGTAGTAAATGACGATAACTAAATATCGAATGAATGGAATAAATTACAGACTAGGTGAGGTAGTCACTAACCAAACTAAGTAACGACTTTGTCTAGTAATTGCCATGTATTTAACGAGGGGTTTTAGGCCTTTACTCCGGATGCTTTGTTTTGTAGATTTAGGAAGCGATTGAGGAGGGCTATTATTTAGGGCTGGTAAATACTGGATCAATCTAGAATCTATAACCGTTTTGTTCCTCTCCAAGCCTCCTTGAATTAATTATGAAGGGACGAATAAAACAGGTGGCTAAATTCCTACGGTTATGTTCAATCTTGAGGGTAAAAATAGCTAAAGATAAGAACAAGAGGTGGAAAGGTTAATTGCTACTCCTTGAGCCGTTCTTTTAGAATAGAGAGTGCTGATGAACTACACACCACCAACAGAGTGGTACTGTAGAATTTTAGCCTAATTATCTCATGCCCTCATTGTTGCAGTGCTAACTTATTCTGTTATTATTTATTATGCAAGAAAAAATCTGGTTGTATACCAACCGTAGGAACTTCTACTACTTCCTTTGAAAGAACAGTCAAAGTGCTCTTCTTTTCATTTGATTCGTATTACGGTACTCTTCGAATTCCGTTCCACCGACCAGGAGCGTACTTGTATGAAAAACCCATTGGGAAATTAATTTCACCGCTACTGTGCTTTTAATTGCATTTTTTGCTACTACAAATCATCCCGAGGTTAAAATTGGATTTGTATTTAACTGAAATGAAAGAGAGATAGTTAAAGTACGGCTGTGAAAGTTGTCGAGATTCGAGTTCCGGAAATAATGTTTCCAGATTTGAGCGTTTCCCGTACATTGTGAGAGGTGTCTCTGACTTTTCGGGACAGGGAACTTTCCCTCTCTGCTTCTTGACGCCCCCGCACTGCTTTCTGCAAAAGTACTTTCCCCAGACTGGAGAAAGGATCGCCGAGAGCTTTCTTCTCAGAGATTTCATTCCCTGGAAATGGCTAAAATATTTCAAATATTTAAAATATTCAGAATATTCATCCGAAATAATATTATTTCATGGACGGGGAGTTATGCCGCCTATACTGCTGCCCCTTGTCCCTTTGTAATTAATACTATAGAACCAGAGCTCTAATAATGTAATAAGTTCATTCCATTCCAGAAAGAAAATGAGCCAGTGCCAGTGCCGCTATTAAGGATAACACGTTGCATATATAATTATTATTTAAAACGAGAAAGCAAAACTCCTGCTTCACATCCGATTCATAAACTATCTCCTGCACGTCGGATCCGGACGCGTGAAACATAAATAAAATGGGACACTTTTTACTTTTTTCTGGGAAAAACGTTCCCTCATTTTTCCCTTTGATTCCATAGTAAGAGTCCTCATTTTTGTAGCCTGAGATATAATATTATAAAGAAATTATGAAGGAATGTCTCGACCTCCAGGGTCTCGGGATCTGCACTAAAAGGCTTATTAATAGGAACTTGAGGTCTGGAGTTTGGATTTGGTGGCGATATTTACGTTCCGATAAATCTTGACAGTTCGCAATTCTGCCGGAGTGAAAGTCAGGGGAAAAGAAAGCTGTAAGTCGAGGCTGAGATTTCTGGCCCTGTTCCTTTATTTGATAAGGTTCCTTCTTCGTGCCTGACTCTCATTACTTTTAATATTCCCATTTGAAGGTACTGAAGTGCTATCTGAGCTTTCATTTCATTTATTCATTTCCCTTTGAATTAAAAGAAGTTTTTATTCACGTAGAAGATGGATAGTGTCATAAATGATCTTATTATGATTCCCTATTCTCTCCGGCAAGAGGGATGGATGGGTCCATAAAAATATGAAATACATAACTGTCAGGGCGGAGTTGAGCTCGGAACCAGAGCCTCCTCATTCCAAGACAAGATCATGTTTTCCCATTCTCCGCTGATTAGGAGCGGAGAAAGGAGAGCCTGATAAACGCCCGCTTCAAAATTATCCCCCTTGCATTCCAGGCGGAGCAGAGTATTAATTTAATTACAGTGATTGATTGATTGTAGTCAGGGAGGGAATTTATTAGCGATCCGTACTGATACCCTGTATCTCTATTACATCCTGTTCCCACGACATGACTTGGGATAATGTTATACGAATGTCTGGGAATTTTTTTCGCTCCTTTTTAGACCATTCCTCTTCCGTAATTTAAATCATGGAGAGAGAGAGAGAGAGAGATAGATAGAGAATGGAATGGGAATGATTATGCCGTTTCAAGAGGCGGTTGCACTAGTACATGGCGTCAGAAGGACGACTATTTCGGAGCGATGATGGTTTATAGGAAGTAGGCTCGTAAGATATTTTCCATACATATTTATACTGTTCGGAATAAGATGGATGGTGGGGCTGTTGGTGGATATAGTGCAGAAGCTAAGGACTTCGTGTTGGAACTGGGTAAATTATTCAAAAGTTTACATTCGTAATCTCCCTTGTAGCTAAAGTCCAAAAGATAAAGTTAAGAATTCTTGACATTCCAAGAGTTCAAAATGTAATGAGTTGTTGAGAAGAGAGACAACGAGAAAGGTTCCTCGTCCTCAAGATATTTTAACCCAAACATTTCATTTTAGCTATGATCCCGACTACTCCTACTACCCCTCCTACAGAGTACCATTAGTTAACTTTTCATTTTATATGCAGATGCTTGAAAGTTCAACGAATGCAAAGAGTCAGCAGTCCTCCTTACCGCACAACAGCCTTCCGTTTAAAAAGAACCAGCTCCTGGAGAAAGTTTCTAGACTGAAAGGGAACAAGGCTCAAGATTCAAGAAGCTCGGAGGCGGAGGGAATATGATTCTGTTTTTCTTTCTCCCAGAAATAAGATTATCTTCCCGGTGCTAAAAGTTAGGCTTCTTAAGTAGAACATTACAGGGGAAGGATTTTACGTACGGCGCTTTCCTATCAAAAATACGGTTTGGATAATGGACGAAACGGGGGGAATTTGTCATTGGAGAGTCAGTTAATCCCATCGCCTCATGTTGAGGCATAATTACAATCCCAATCTCAATTTTATTATAAAGCCTTAAACGATCTATGGCATATTTTGAGATTATCATCTCGCTATAGCCTCCCTACATGTGCAGCTAGGGATCTATCTATTTTTCGGAACTTTATGCTTTCTCTCAGAGTTTCGTAATAAGTTTCGGACCAACGCCGAGTCCAACGTCTCTAATCCTCTACAGCGTGTCTTAGGAGATGATGGGAAATTATCAGAATGTTTCAGCCTTCATTTATCTTGGAATATGGATCTGGAACCGGGCTCCCTCGCCAGCAAGACACTTTAATTATAAGCAAGGCAGTAATTATTCAACATTTCTCAAATTGCGTCAAATTAAATTTTAGGCAATTAGCGCATCATTGATGAAAGTCTGGAAAAGAGTAGTTTGGGAGTTAAGGAGGGCTCTCGTCCCGGCTCAATACTTTCCCTGTTTTTTTAGCTGAACATGAACTAACTACACTTCTCCGACCCGTAGTTAATAGTTAATCCTTTAAAACCTTAGTTCCCTTCTAGTTGTGTAAAGGACGGAGAGATAACTTTTCCAGACACCCTCCTCCCTGGCTATTGTTGGAGGATGTTTTTAGTATGGGTGGATATAATCTACTCCTTTCTCACTTCTCACACGGTTTAAAAATTAGGGAAAAGCTCCTGTTTTCCCGGAGAGAACACATGAAAGTTGGAAGACACAATCCCTCCGACTCTGGAGCTTTTACAACTCTTCGTTTAAAAGTTTCTACGTTTAAAATTAATAAGTAAGCTTACTTTTGTAGCCGCCTTGGAAAACGTCTTGCTTGTTGAGAAACATGGTCCCGAAATTACTCCAGAAAAAGTATATATTCTTATATAGCAGACCTCCTTCTGCGGTCCCTCTTCACGGCCCTTCGTCCTGGTCCTTCTGAACAAGAGATGTTTGAACGTTTGAAAACCTAAGCCACTTTATGCCTTCAAATGTATACTTATTTCTCAAAATAAATTACAACTTTGAAGCTAATTTCTGATTTGGTGCGGGGAACCTTTCAAGCTACTTTCGCCATTGTCACAAATCTCGAACTTTACACATGGAAACTGAAACGAAATACAGGGTTACTTGAAGGGGAAAAATATATATAATAGCAAGTACTTTGTGGTAGTTTACTCCCAATTCGTATTTACAGAAGCAGCCGCAAAGTATTTTTTTATATGTTGTAAGAAAATCACAAAGTCAGCTCTAGATGCAGAACACGATATGGTTTCGCTCTCCCAACTAATTATCTAGATTTTAATTACAATTAGTCACCCACATATTATGGTAAATGGTATTACCCTGGAAATTAAAGGATTCAATTGTATCTCTCCCTCCGTATGCGGGTAGCGAATGTTCTGTAAGAATCTAGCTCCGTATCGCCATCAACTAGATACGGAACGGGATACTGTTTTTATACTACGCGACGAACTAAACATTTAATAAAATTTAGTCAGTCAAGCAGGCAATGTCTTCTTCTTCTGCTCTCTACTTTCGAGTTTGACATGACTCTTAAGCCTGAAGTAGTAACGAGGATCTGAATATTAATAAATCTGAAGGATGAATACAGAACTAGTTTATCATTTTAAACTGATATAATTTCATTATTATGCTAATCCTTCTAAATATCTCTGTCTCACTCAATGCGTTTCTTTTGTTTGACTCTTCTTCAGTCAAGAGAGGTTGTCAAAGCTGCGAATACCTCACGACGACAAAAAAGAATGGGTTCCATGGGTTTCAAACTGCGAGAAATCCCTGAGAGTTAAATCCAATACTCTCTCAGGATATTCATACTACAGTCCGCTGAGCGTTGTCACTTCTGCATTTTTAAAATTAACAATTAAACATGTCCTCACTCACCATACCCCGAAACTTCTCCCATTCTCATTATCCTGCCGAAGGTAATTCAGGAGGAAGAGGATTAGAAATTATAATTACAATGCGACCATCAAAACATGTTAAATAGGGATCAACAAGAAAAGATTTTTTGAAGGTTGAAATCCCCCTAATTAAGTCAAATACATGGGATTTTCAAATGATTGATTCAGGTACAACAGGGAGGCGGAGACAGGGTTCAACATTGGGTAAGGCTGTTTTATATGGGACCATTAAGTGTTTTATGCGTTCTCTTCTTCTAATCTGTCGAGAGTAAAAATATTTAAAACTTAATTGCACAACTCCGTGTATGCTCATTAACCTATCCATTCCACATGTGCTTGTGAGTTGTAATTGGAATTGTAAAGTTGCTTGGCATCGCATATCTTACAATTAGGCCCACAAATGTGACAGAAATAAGGCAGGGAGCAATTTCTTAGAACCATCTATACATAATTCTATTTGTTTTGTATCGAATAACGCTATAGTTTAGCAGCGATCAGACTTAACAATATATTAGGATATTCAACTTTGTTGTATTCAATACAAGAATGGCATTTTGTCTTTAAAGCATGGAGGAGAAATATTAAGGAGGACCTGCCATTTTGTTGCCCCTCTCCGAATGCCAAAAAATAATTTTCATTCAGTTCTAGACGCGATTTTTAATGTTATTTGGAAAAAATCTCAAGATGGCGCGAAAGTGTATAAAAAAATTATAGGAGTCTTGTTGGTCGTATATCGCGTGGTTAAAGCGTTGTTAAAATATTACATAAATAAATACCGACTCGGTTTTTTTTTTAATTCTCACATCCTTACAAAAATGTACACGGCCCTAGCGCTAACTCGGGATGCTACTTTACCCCTTTTCAGCTAAATTCTTCTATTAACAAAGATGTATTCGGATGTAGTCAAAACTGCTGGAATTGTGCAAACAGAATAGATTGAAATAGTTTTGCCTAACCCATGCCTTGTAAAATGATATGTGAACATATATCACTCGCAATATTTGTCATGTTGAGTTTTAATTAGCGAAAAATCGACAATGCCCAGCATTCATGGAATTAATTTTGACCTCCAAGGCTTTCACAGAATGGAATCGCTGAATGGCCTTGCCATTAAACTTTTATTAAGACACCATCTCGATTGTACTTGAGTTTGAAATTAAGCTGCTTGTTCTCTTAATTAACACTGCCTTTAAAAGGTCTTGGGATTACTTGCCCACATTAATAATACTTTAGGTGCTTCCATGTGAATCCCTGGCTCACTACCCGGTCTACTAGGAAAAAAGTTATGCATTAGTAATTGCTCGGTTGGAGCTTACAACACGCCTGGAAAGACTACGTTTTGTGATAGGTTTCTTATATTTTGAAGGCAGTTTGGATAAGTACTAGATGATTTAGAATTATGCCCCCATCCCCCCATTTCAAATTTTACATCATTGCGATATAGGGAACGTGATCCCAAATTCCGGAATCACACTCCATACCACACTTACACAATCTAAGTTTATATCAACTATGACTCTGCTAAATATTTGGCATGCAGTTTTGCAGTTGGTTCAATATGTTGTTTAGAAGTTAGGTCAGAAGAGTCCGTTTTCATGTGACCCGTTGAAAGACCCCCAATTCATTCTAAGCAGTGCATAGAGACATAGCCGGATGGACGATTAGCATTAAAGCATTCATAAATATGTTAAGTTGTCAGCCTCTCAGCATTACAGATTCAACTGCTAAGGGATTTTGGAGTTCAATCTGTTATAAGCTGTTTGTTATCCGTGGGATAACTGTCAACTTCTGTGTGTTCGCAATAATATCCTGCTGCCATCCTGATTCGTGATGATCGTATTTGCTAATGCTATATACAGGCTATCACACAGAGGCCATGTAAAGTCATGCCATAACCAGAGCTGACAAATCGGGTTTGGTTCCCTGCTCTAAAAGATTATATTTCCTTCAATATCCAGATATGTTAATTGTCAATCTCCTATTTCGCCGGATAATAGGATAGGAAGGGAAAGTATGTGTTGATGGGTTGTACTGGAGACCTAGTTACGGTTTCAGAATAGAAAGTATCAATTGACAAAGTTTGGCTGCAGGTGTAATTTATTTGTTGAAAGTACTTTATCAAAGTGAAATAGAGGAGTAAATCCCTCTATTTCAGCCTCCTCCAGCCAGGAACAAAAATGAGAGGTAGACTTGGTTGCCCTGGATTGTTCCCCATCTGCGGTATTAGCATATTAGCTCGCCTACTAAAAAGAGGGTTAGAGCTAGTGAAATCAACCAGTTCGTCCTTCCGTCCTTTTTGAAAATGTAAATCAAGCCAACTTGAAAAGTGTCAAAAACATATAGAAGCAGGCCGGTGTACATAGAAGACAGTTTTAGCACTAGAAGCACTAGAAGCAAGACGTTTTGCAAAGTGTTTCTAGGCATATATAAATCTATTTGTTTTGATTTTCCTCGTCGCACGATATTTTCCGTTTTTTTCGTTATATAGCTCGTTGATGGTACCACCGTCGTCAATTGGATTTGGTTTAAAAAATGGGCACACTAATAAAAACAAGACTGGTGGGGAGGCCACAAAAAGTTTAGTTCGGTTCTGGGATAACTTAAGATATAATATAAATACAATTTAAATTGATTTTGATTATCTACCCCCTTCCTAACTCGCATAGCTTGGTGCACTACCCCTTCATTCTCACGTAAATAAAATATTTCAATAAAATAAATGAAAAAATGCAGCATTTCTGTCATTCTGTGAACGTTATGTGGGACTTTGATGTGTATGTCGTGGGTTCCCAAATAAGACGATTGGCTATGAGGCGGTAATCAGCCACAAACAACAACTATTCTGCACATCAAATTTATGCGGACTGATGTGTAGAATATTTATGGTTTTTGTGACCGGTTACAGCCTCATTGCCAATCGTTACATTTGTAAAACCATCATCACCGCTGCGCTGGTGACTACATTGGATCAGTAGGGGCAATGCTGCAGAATGATGCTGGTTTAGCTACCACCAATGCATATTCCTGACACGGGCAATTAGAAATGTTACCAGAGTTAGCCTAACTCTGGTGACATTTCTCAGTTAGGTGACAAACGGTCCGGGTCCCAACAACGGAGATTGCGGGCCCGAAGATCGTTTTATTTTAAAGTTTCGTGAGACCCCAGTGATCTTAAAACCCAAACGAGGCTGCAGAGATTCTGTTACCGGGTTTGTTTACGTTTTTAGTCGCATCTATAAAAGCTTTGGTCCAAATATCTCTACCAATGACATGTGCGAGCTATTTAAACGTTTACAACGTTTTGTTATTATATCAATTTCTATAAAAGTCGTAGAGAATAGAAATGCTATTAGTATGCAAACTTGGGCTCTGAAAAGTGGTCTTTAGTAAATCCATGGATTCAGATTCATTGAAAATATTTCCCAACTCCTTTCTCCCTCCATGCTAGACAAACTGAAATGGAAAAAAGGAAAATTTATGTTGGAATTGGGATTATTGAATAATACAAAAACGGTAGGAATACTAAAAATCTGACAGAAAATTCCTCCTCTCCGCTCTTGAAGAAACATGCAGAAATTTAGTGCACTTATTTGACAGAATTTAGTAAGGGTTTCGTACGTGATCTGCTTGTGAAAAATAACATCCGCATGGGATCCAAAATATAGAGAGGAATGGCAGTTTAAAAATGGAAACACTACCGACTCTCCTCCATTTACATCTGATCTTTCAAAGTAATGGTTCAATCCCTTTATCTGCATATCCCTCTGTTCCTAATTTAAAATCCTCATTCCTACCGTTCCAACCGTTGCATAGTGATAGAAGTATTTTGCATATTTCATACCCAACCGTTCCTATTTTCGAATATAAAATTTCCCAAGTGAATTCAATAATCCGTTGAAGGTAGGCTGAAAAACCAAGCACGAACTTCAATGGTGCTTCAAGAGTGTCGTTTGTTAAGCATTTTCAAATCTCAACAGTCGTTAGTTGGGAAGATATTTTATTTGAAAAGGATTCGGCATTAGTACAACTTGATTTTCTCAAACTATCATTAGGATTGTCATCAAGTATTTAGAGTCACATTTCTTCTCTACCTTAAAGGCCTTTTGCATCTTGAAATATCCTTGCGGTTACGCAGGAAGGAAATCTTTAAAAATCCCTTGTTCTATCGAAATATTGCCTCCTACAAATCTGCCGTAAGATGCATGATGCAAACCTGCAATATATCTTCATTATTGCAAGAATGTGGGAGAGAGTGACAGAACATTGTCTCTGTGTCAGGGATTGATCCTTGAGCCCTCTAATAATAATAGGTTGGATATAGAGATGAAGCGAAGATGCAAAACAAACCCTGTCACATAAAAGTAGAGAGTGAAAGTGGAAGTTTGTCAGAAAATGTGAAATGAGGAAGCGGATGGTGAAAGTTGTGTCGGGAAGGAAAGGGCCATCATCTCTTTACAGAATTCACCCAGGTGTATGCTTCAAGTTTTATTAGAAACTGCGAGAGAGGCTTTCCTCCGTCTGTCTCCGCATTTTCACAACTTTTCCCAACAAAACAAGCTCCAAACATTTTCTTCCCTCAGTCAACGGCTCTTAAGCATCCTCTCTGCCTTCTTTCACTTCGAAAAAAACGGAGGAAAAAAGGGCTCAATTCCTCAACGCAAACCCTTTGGACTGTACAAATTTTGAGAGATCGGGATTTGGTATCGTTAAAGAGGAAGGCAGTCAGTCCGGTCCCGCTTTCTCTCCTACATCTTACATCCTACACACCTGTCCCTTCCAAGAACGGTTGCCCCTTGGGGAGTAAGAGATACAATTCCAGCAATCGGATACGTTATAGGCCGGGATCCGAATCTCCTCTATAACGGCATTGTTGCAAACTTCTACAGGCTCTAGAATGAGGGCCAAGTTTCGGTTTTATCGAAACTTCAATACTTGCTTTGAATTTCCCTCAGCTTTTGTTCCCTTAAATCTTTGAGACGTTTATGAAGGGGCCTAACGGTTTGGGCCTTGCATTGAAATTGGTTGGGAACTGTTCTTGCTCTGACTATGCAAATACTTTTGTCCCGCTGGAATAAGATCCCCTAAATAACTCCCCATTTTTCGGTGCAAATAAAAAAAACTCCCTCGCTATAAGTGATAACATAAGTGATTTGGCGTTGGGAAGGAAAATCAGGCAACATTTTGGCTGAAGAGACGACAACACTTTCTCACAGTTTAAAAATATAACACATCGGAAGACTTATGACGTTATGACTTATCCTGAATTATGGTATATCATATTCAATCGGTAATTTGGCATGAAGAAGCGTACACTTTCACTTTCTCGGAAAATTGAAGCCCTCTACTTGATTCGTAATAATACGTCTTATTGTTACCACTGTTATATAGAAGGATTATAGTGTATCAAAAACAACTCTGACAAACAATAGACGCCTGGAGAAATAGATACAGAAAAGGCTGACAGTCAGAAGGTGAGACGTGAATGAACGGCATTGTTCTTTCCAGAAAAGCTCAGGTTGGACAGCAAAACACACTTCCTTTTTGCAGACTGCTTGAGGAAATAGCTAGGGGCTGAGACAGCTAAGTTTTTATCATCCCGAAGAGCAAAATGAACTTTCTTTTAGGACAGATATACATTTTTTACGGTCCACCTCAAAAGTCAATTCGCCAATACCTGTAAATAATGTTGAAGTGCCTATTTTTAATCTGGGGCACTGACACTTGATACGCAAAATTGAGACGATGTCGCGATAAGACATTTCAGAGGCACTGGGCACTACCCGAAACGAATTTATCTTTATTGTTCAGTAACGTCAATTCTCAATAATATTAACTTGTTTCAATGATCGAATTTAAATTATATGATTAAAAATATTAGAACTAAAATGTAAAATATATTTTGGCACCCTTATCGAAATTTGCACGGTGGCATTTGCTGTTCTTTTCCCTATCAAAACTCTCTATCTTTATCAAACCTCTTCTCCATCCAAACCAAATACTCTCGTTTAAAACGATTGTTTAATCAGAGTACCCTTCAAGGCTAACAACGGAGAGATAGCCCTGAAGGAACTTACCAATCGAAGCGTAGAAAGTTACAAATTAAAACAAGTAAGATCGTATATTTCGTCTCACTAATTATGGCCAGTGGCGAATTGTAATATTATCTGAATATATATACGTCAGTGAAAATAATAATGTTCTTGTTCCTAGAAAGATCTCTCGTTACTACTTCCTAACAAGCTGCTTCTAGAAACAATGCAAAATGAAAAAAAAATGGAGAACAATATTTGGACAGTAACGAGATTTGTTATTTGATTAGAGTTAAAGAATAGAATAACCGAACAAGCATTAATATTTCATTCTGTTTAACAGGCACGGTGTTTTACTTGGAAAAGTTGTGTTATAATTAACAGAACGAATATGCTAATGCACTAAATCATAATTATTAATTCCTGAAACTTAATTAGTTATTACTTAGTTTGTACAGAAATCTTTTAATTTTTTTTTGTAAATGTAAGATTACTGATTACAGTCAACTTTCCAGCAAACGAACAAAATAAACTAAGTTTCTTGGTAATTAAGGGGGGCAGAGGACTTCGTTCCAAACTGGCTAATGAGCCAATCAATGTTTTTATATTTTACCTACAGACAGGGAGAAGCTCAATAATTGCATTAGCTTTGAATTTTTAATGATAAAATGAAATTACTTAATCTGTCATTGGAGCTTAAAATTACTTTCAAGAGAAAAGATAGAGGCAAAGGGTTAATTTCTGTCTACTCTGTTCAATGTTGAACCTCGACAGCACCTGTCTGCCTTTAGAGGTTTGGTTGTTTATACTCCTTGTTTGTAATTAAATTAAGTTCAAGACTTCCAGATCTTTCGCGTCCATTTGATGCCGGTGTTCGTTGTTCGTTTTCATCCACAAATTTTCCTATTACTGCCTATTTCAATTTGACAAGTCAAACTCACTTTGTTTCCAATTTGTTTTCCAAAACTCTACCCGGGACGTTGGTATACGATGTATTTATTCTGGTGATGTTATAAAACGCAGATCGACATCCATAAAAGTGGTACAATAATAATACTGCAAGAAACGCAATATTGGTTTAATATTGCAAGTAAGGCTCACCATCAATTCTATTTTCAGAAATATTCTTTCCAATCGACTGAAAATATATTTTACAGCATTTTTTACACAAAAATAATTTATGCCATTACGTTATTTTTGACAATGTTTTGCTAGCTGCTCTGAAATTAACGCGTTCAATCGCCCAACTTAAATCCATACATTATTTATTATTTTTTCAGAAAACCTTTCGAGAGACGTAGAGTTAGGATGGGGTCAAGAGTAAATGACAGACTAATTTAAGAGACACGCAAAAATTGTATAATTAAAGGGTCTAAAAAGTTTGTCGTAGTACGTGATAGATCAAATTGAATTTATATGAATTCATTTCAGATTTGGTCTCAGTTAGACCATCACCCCTGTTGAGTTGGCGAAAATTCTTCGTAGTTTCTTCGGTGCCTGGAACCAGATGGATTGATTATGAATTCCATGAACCGAGTCAAAATTGATTAAATTAACTCTTTTATAGGAAATCTGTTGCTACAAAAGGACTTTTAGAAAGTTTCGATTCAATAAGGTTCTATTTCTATGTCTCAAAGTTCTTAAGTCAGCTGCGTTCTTCAATTCTAATGTTAAAAATAAGGTCGAGATTGGGAAAAAAGTGAAAGAACAGCAGGTGGAAACGACAGGCAGATCTAATAAAATGACAACTTTACATCGCCGAGCTAATTGCCTTCAGGTTTCATTAGGCAGTACACATTCATTACTACCGTCTGTTAAACGCCTCTGCTATTCTTAATTACAATCGATATGGAAACTTTTTTAAATACAACGAAGAAACTACTTTTATCCAGTTGATTTTACTTAGAAATTTTACCTAGACACTAGAAAGCTGGAAATTGTTTTCGTTAACATGGCTTTTAAATAGTGGCAACGAATCATACGTAGAGAACGTATATTGGGAAGAGATTCGGGAATAGTTTAACAAAAATCCTTAATAATATTGCACACAAATACAAAAACCATGTTTTTACCCTGTTCAGTCTCTTTAAAAGAAGCATCCCAGAAAGCCTATAATTTACTCAGTTTTCTAGTCTTATCTTGAAAATCCCCGAAATAGCAACAGTATTTTTTTGAAGATTCCAATTCCTTGAAAAATTCTCTATAAACACAAAACAATGGGTTATAATCTTTCGGAATTTTATTTTAAAAGGGGTTGTACATTACGGCTTCTAACAGTTCAATCATAAATACAATAAAAAAAACAGAATAACAGTGAATGATGAAGGAAGGTAAATTATCAGATTTTATCGGACTTTGATTTCGCATTTTAAAAAACTGAATAATAATAATCAAGCTATTGACGGAAGTGTTATGTTATGACTGGTTAAAGATTTTTAATGTCTCGGGCATTATAGCATTGCATACTATACTACCCTGTTAGAAAAAGTTTAACACGGTATTTTCATATTTTTCAACGATTTAAGTGGAATTGTTGTTGTTGCTGAAGAGCATAAGTAATAAGTTGTTATTTGCATTTCATAGCATCGCATCGCAATGGAGCTGAAAAACAGATTATGTGAACTCTTGAATAAAGGATTCCGGAGACCTGTCTTGAAATATCTAGAATTCAAAATGTTGACTGAATTATCACCCCAGTGGCTATTGAGATGTTTTGTAGTTCCGACTTCGAATTCTCTTCACTTTTAGCATATTTATCATAGAATAAAAAAATATTAGGGGCCGTTCATTACGTACGTAAGGGGGGTGAAATACGGGCTCAATGATTCGGCTGAGAAGCAGGAACTGATTTATTATTATAATGAAAAAAGCCGTTTCTCGTACACAATAGTTTAAACCTCTTTACAGTAGAAGGTTAAGCGGGTTACTTTTGTGTCCTGATAAATGCCGACATAAAAATGGATGACGTCTCACGAGTAAAAGTAAAACGCTTTACCTAAAGTAATGTGTGGCTTTTTCAGAGTTTTGAAAAATAAATTTGAAGTCACTTGCTGTAGCAGTAACCACATGTGTATAGTTTAAGTGCCGGAGGGGACACAGATTGTATTAGAGAAAAGTACACGTAAAATACCCATCTCTACAGATTGCTTACCATTTAGATTCTGCTTCAAGAATTCTGTAGGAAACAAATTCAGAGGTTTTCTGTGTCATGTTCTCATGTCTCATGTCATGCTTTCCCTTTTTGTTCAACTCCACACTGTGATGGAAGTGAAAGCAGAACCTGAAAAGGAGTATATGATCATCCGCTCTCTCATTCACGAATCCTTGCTCTGACAACCACGTTTTTTACCTGTTTCACCACAAGTCGGAGCAGTTGTTCATTGTTTAAATGTTTCGATGATTTCATTCATTCATTTGATTTATATCATGTGTATAATAATATTTGTTAAAAAGACGAACGAATATTTTTTCTACTCCGCTCTCACTTTAGCATGGAGAAATCAATCTCCTTTATAGCCATCCATATCATTGCGTAATCAATCCCAATCCTAACTTGAATTTATGCCACTTATATGTATGGAAATATTTTACACAAAAGTGATGGAAATTAATAACACAAACAATATATACAATATTGGTCCTTCATGAGCTAGTCTCAAAAACATTGGTTGAAATTAAATCCATTAGATTAATTACTTAGAGGGAAGGTCAATTAGAGGAATTATATAGGTCATCATGATGTAATTTTGGTTTATTGAGTTAACTCCTTGAAGTCTCTAGTATAAATGATGATGACCATTTTCTGACCATGATAAACGGGAGTTGACAGATGCAGAACTTTGGGCAAGCTACAGCAGATTCGTTCAAATACAAATTTTGTAGACTGTAACGACATCAAAAGAGGTTGAGTTTTTAGCCCGAGTCAGGGCTTATGGAATCATGCTGTCCGTCCGTCCGTCCGTCCGTCCGTCTGTCCGTGACACGCTAGCGGCCAAACGGCTGGACCGATCGACTTGAAATTTGGGACACTTATGTATTTTGAAAATGCGAAGGCTAAGTTCGAAGGTGGAAAAAATCTGTCGATCGGTTGACCCGTGTGGGCCATGCAAAGTAGTGTTGCCAAGGGAATAGGTTTAAAATACAGACAAATTGAAGCATCCTGACTCGGGCTATATAACACTGCACACTGTAGGTTTTTTAAAAGAAGAGAAGGCCATTCTTAATTCAGTTACTGTTTGTTCCCGTTTTATATTTGAAGCGTTCCTTTAGAGAAAGAAGGAATTCTTTCCGAATGAATATCATGGACTTTAGAACCAAGGAGGTTTAAAGATGATTACGCTTTATTTTTAAATTGTTGGACGTGATATTGTGATTTTCATTATATTTTAAAATCATTAATCCAATCACAATTTTAAAATCAAATTAATGCTTATTTTGCCTTAATAGTAAAACAAATTAATGTCGATGCATAAAGTTTACAAATATTTAATTATTCAACATGCCTACGCAATTACTTAAAGCTGTTTAATTCAGACATCACTAATATGTAAGTCGTTTGTTAGTTCTTAAATATTCTACATGAAAAAATAAATTTCGTTTAAGTTTGTAAGCTATTAAATAATTTCTAAACAGCTAATTAAGTAAGATTATTAATAATACGTTAAAGGGCATTCTTTATAACTTTTATAACTCAAGTCAACAAGAAGAGCTGAATTTCAACTCCCCCATCGGAATCCGCAATGCATTATAATGAATGCATTTTATTTACTCCTTGCACTCAAAGCGGAAATAATACAGTAGTAGTTGCACTTAATGTCGTGTCATCGTATAATACGTAGTAAATTCCATCGTAAGTGGAATAATTTACTGTGACCACTACAGATGTGCTACGAGGGTGCTTTTTCACATCTACCTTAACCCTCTAGTAGTGAGTTGAATTTGAACCCTAAGCAATTTCTTATTGTTTATGCTTTCAAGCAAGTATCTTGGAGAGTTCCTTCGAGAGTTGCCCACAAAAAAACAAGGTGTTACTGCAGAGAATAAGGTGGGACGGAGAGATTCACCTGTTCATTTTATATATGGACCGATTATGGGATTGAGAAGCTCTGATAGAATGTACCTGCCTATATGCCCATTATTATACAGGTAGGATCGAGTGGACCCCTTTCTGCCTCACCTGTAAATGCTAGGTCGACCGTCTAAACCTATCTCCAGGGCACGTTCCTGAAATACCAATCAAGAACTCGGAGGAGTTATTTTTCTGCGAGAGAGATTTTAAAGCTTCAATAAAACCTGTCGAGCCACTTGCCAAATATTTGTGGTTTCCATTTTTTTCATCAACCCCGGATTCTCTCCATTATAGAGCCGTTCCCGTAAATACAATATTTATCAGACGAGCCGGGTGGTCAATAAATCCAATCCATATTCTCTTCTCATCCGACAATTATTATAAATTTCCTGGAACAGGCATCGAGGGAAAATTCATTATTACTTCCATTGGGAATCGGAATTGAGATTAAGTGGTTACCTCTGCTCATCGATACGTGTAGGAGTTGCTGGAGAGCGGAAGGAAAACATAGCCGAAAGCGGGTCGGATATCACTCCATCGGAACAAGGATTTGAAAATCAGAGGAAACATATGAAATAGTTGTGCGTGTCAATGACTTGAGACAGAATTAATTGAGAAACTTTGAAAGTTAGGAAAACTTCTCCAGGCCCACTTGATATCATGTGCGATATACGATTCAAGTAAATATCCCAGGTTCCGGAGAGCCTTGGTCCGGAAGGAAATTGGATTTGATTTTGTACGGACGACTGTAAAACATCTTACTCCAGACTACTAGCATCATGTTAATCTCCTGAGAAACTGTTGTTTTTGAAGGACTGGTGTCATAGTCAATATTTGAGTATTAAATAAACGCTTCAATAAATAAAATGGGATCAAGCAAGAGGAGGGTGTAGTCAGAGGCCAACCATTTGCCTCAATGAGCATTTGATGGATCTGTGATGAGGGTCTGGGAGTTGTGGAATTATTAATATCAACAAAACACACCAACAACTTACTTCTCCACCCCGCAACCGTTGTTCTCGACCACCGTAAATATAATATATCCCTATATAAATCCGCACGATTTCGATATTTCGAAAGCGTCGGGGGTTCGCCGGTGCATATGGATGGATAAGGATGAGAAAGGAAAGCGGAGTAGCCCAGCCAGCGCTGCTCATCAAACTTACGCTCTCTTCAGCAACATAATCAATCTTTCATCGCCTTCTGGAGTCAGATCAAGATCTTCTCAGGAATCCCCTGTCGATTCATCCACTCCAAAACTATCGGATGTATCCACCACCAAGAAGGAAAAAGTAGGTTCTGCTGTAGCGATTCTCTACTCGCACTTTCTCTCTCTTTCTCTATCCCCCTATACTTTGTCAATAAATAGATAAACTGTTGTGTCAAAAAGTTCCATTAGTTCTTGTTCCCTGAATGGGATGAGTTTGGAAGATGAGTTTTATCCTTGAGGTATGTCATGATGATAGTGCTGGTTCCTGTAGTTCCAATCATAATATCTTTATACTTGTTTACGAATGATCATTGCAGAAGAGGAGAGGCAATCAATCACCTTCCAGTTCCTCATCAATATCCAGCTCGGGAGCTGGAGGGATCCCGCTCCCGCCCGCTCCCATCGGCCCCGCACCCAAAACTTTCTCCATCCTAACGGCCCTGAATGAATTAGCAATCTCTGATCAAGGAACTCATCACCCTAAGCCGTTCCAAGCAAGTCCCCCTGCCACCGGCTCAATCAGTCGTGGGAATTCAAGCTCAACTAACAACTCGGCTGGAACATTTCAATATTCACTTCATGAAGTCGTCAAGGCAGGAGGGACGCGGTTCTTGGGCCGGGATTGGAGAAAGGGGACTTATTCTGCCACTTCGTCTCCCGTCCAAAAGGCCCGAGAGAGGAAGGAGCGATCCTGTAGCAGTAGAACCGAGCTGAGCAAATCTGAGGAGAGGACGCCGGAATGGATATGGAAATTATTCCAACTTGCCAAGGACGGGAGGCTTCAGGAACTGGTTAATAACTCTTTCTTCCCTTATTCACTCCGTCTCTGAGGGAGATGACGGAGATGTAAATTAGTTTTTGTATATAAAATCCGGATGTGTTTTTCCTATCAGTTGCACATGTTGCACCCGACGAGTTTGATGAGTGGCACATGGCACAATTTCCCTACCCCTTGTGTGTATGTCGAAATTATATTGTTAGTCAGCTATGCGTCTTATTCTTCCCAACCATCCTGAAAAAATCGGATGAGACAGGGCAGGCAGCACGTATATCGAGAAACGATCAGGATGTTCAGGATGCTCAAACTTGATGGTTAAATGGAAACCCAATTTAGAAAAGTCCCACCGAGTTAGTTTGCGAAGGGAATTTCAGGGATGCTAAGTAACGGATGACAGATTTGAATTAGCTAAATCAGGGAAGGGATTCATATACGCTCAATTGAAAGAGAAAATTTCAAGTCCATAAGCCCCAAGGCCAGTTGTGGCGTAAAATAAGTTATATTATCAATTTATATAGAAAAGTACACGCTAAAGCCGGTTTCATTTTGTCCAGTTTGTGAATTGTAAATGTGGCTTATCAGCATTTCTTGGGAGACATGTCTCACGGAATCCGATTATATGCCGAAAGTTGGAGTTAAAAATAAACGATCCGGAACAGAGTTCCGCATAAGGGATTGCTAGGCAGTGGGAATCCATTTTGAGGCTATTGAGAGTTTTCGAACTGGAACAAAGCTCTACATTACTAAAGGGCTGTATACAAACTATGCAGGGGCATGATTGAAATATTGATTGCCCTATTTTACCAATAAATATATAGCAACGGTCTCTTCACGGGCTGGATTCAACCCTGATTCGACATTTGGCTGATGCTACAGGAAGTACACTTTTACATTGTGCGGCTCGAGGAGGTCACCTAAGTACCCTTCAATGGCTTGTATCCATCCTGGGTCCTAATACGGAAGCGGCTGTAAACGATCGGAACAGGGCAGGTCGTTCAGTCATCTTAACAGCTCTCAAAGTTAGTCTCAAGATTGCATTTTATCCTCCCCTACGAGAGAGAGACACGTTACCTTAGAGTTTAATATTAAGAGCCTACTCCCTACTTCCAGTCAACTCCACTTTCCAGTTTAAATTTTCATGCCTTCCTTCCTTAAACTAGGAAGATCAACTGGAGTGCTTCCAGTGGCTTGTCCTGAATACGGGGACGGGAGACAGTGCCCTAGTACCGACGGACGGGGAGAAGTCATTACTACATTATGCAGCCAAGTACGGTAATCTACCTGCGGTCAGATGGTTATCGCATCTCTTACACGAAAGGGGTCTTCAAGTGGACCTTAGAGATTCCTCTGGAAAGACACCGCTTCACATGTCCGCCAAAGGCGGCTGGATTCCCGTCTGTCATGAACTCATTCTAGCAGGTGCCGATCCTCTGTCCCAGGTATAAGTTATTGGTGATTTGAATGAATTGGATTGAATAAGTAAATTGCGGTTCCGTTTCGGCGATATTTTATCTTTGTTTTTAAGAAAAAACCATCGATTCGGATGCGGCTGGAAGGGCTTGTCTTTGGAATGCTGAAATAATGGGTGGTTTTGATAAATTTCAGACGGAATTAGGTTGGAGGCCAGCGGACCTCGCCATTCGTCATCGTCGACTGGAATGTGTCAATTATTTCATGATGTCAGAGACGGGAGCCTCCCTTGGAAATGAATTGCACTTACTGTTCAAGGAATTTCAAGCCATTCAACAGGAGCGAGAATCCTTACGTAGTCACTTTAGGTATGTGGTCTGTACTCTTTTCACGTTCCTTCAGCCGCAATGGTGTCATTTAATATGAACTGGTCTGTTGATGGCTCGCGGTTCTATATATTAGATACGGTTGTAGTAGTATAAATGAAATTTCAGGGAATTGCTTCGTGTTGGAAAATGGCTGGTGAAGGAAAGAACGGATCTGATAAAGAATTTCAGATCCAAGTCGACGACGGCGGAAGGTTCTATTCTGCTAGGCGAAGTCAACCATGGAACGAGATTCTCTGAATTGGAGCATAAACTTGTACAGGCAGAAACGGCCTGGAAAGATCTTCATACGAGTTCGAAATCAGATGCTGGAGACAGTTGGGAAAATGGCAAATCATACCATTTCCAGTAAGTTCTCAAGGAGAAGGCTTAATTGTTTGATTGTCTCTGAGGAAAATCAGGAGTAGTACTTAACTGTTATCACTGACTTTCCTCCGTTCTTTTTTATCTTGTTGTAATTCATTTATGCATGGATCTGATTCCGTGGTGTAGGAGAACCCTTGTAGCTACTCAATCACGGTGTGATAAGAACGTTGCCTTAAATGCCTCTTCATCGTCAGACGAGGAAGATAGTTGCCCAAGTGAAGATAGTCATACCCTTGATCACCCTATGCATCCGCTTACAAACAACTCGTCCGATCAGTATCATCATCATCCTCCCATCCCTCCTCCTAGTAGTAGTGGTAGCAGTAGTAAGAGTTTGAAATCCAATATTGCCCCGTGGTTACTCCCTCCAAATGACGCTTTCCTGGCACAGCTTTCTCCCTTCGTAAGTCAAGTGGACGCTCTGGGAAACTCACTCATGGCACCACCACCACCACCGCCATCCTTTTGTAATCAGCCTTCAAAGAGTCCGGATGGTGTGTAACTTAATTTGTGACTTCGGAACGATTGAGTTCCTCGTCGTCGGCGAGGAATTTTATTGTATCATTCTTTTTCTTCTGGATATTTGTTTCAGAGGGACACAGTGCAGTGGAGTTGGTCGGAGATCAATCTATCTTGTCATCTACCAGCACGTTCTCCGAAACTACTCATCAGGCCAAGAGCTCTTCAACAACTCTGGAAGCTACCGTGTTGGAAGTCATTGAGCCGCCGTCGTTGTCCTCGTCCTCGCCCATCAAGGTTTGATGTCCTTTTCCGTCTGAAATTTTACGGCATTTCCCCCCCATTCTTCTGGGCTTCAAGTACATCTCCGCAATTATTCCTTGCGTCCTTTCTAGATTTGTCACTCATATTTTTCCGTCCTCAAGCACAGATAAAATATGCATACTTATCGTTCTTCGGAATAATGTCGGGAATGATTCTCATCATCATCCTTGTCATCATCCTTGCAAGCATATGTCGAGACTTCGGGTCTGAATTAATAATTGCCCCAGTGCATGGGATGTCGCAAAATGAGGATGGTGGCGGTGATGGGGATGATGATGTAATCTTTCCACCACCACCACTGCCTTTTTATGCCCTGTTGTCAGGAAAGGGTAGAGCCTAAATGAGTCTAAAGAGGAAGGGCCTATAGCCGTTGTATGGAACAATGAATGACACGAAGTACTAATGGGCTTGGGTGCGGGAATAAAGTGGGTTGTGGGCCATTCATGGATTCTCATTTGTATGGCTCATTAAGGAAAGTATTAGAGAAAGGAAATGGGTTGAATTGTGAAGAAAGAATCAGAAGAAGATGGAGTGGACCGTTCCCGAGTCTCCTGTTCCCCCTCACCATTGTTTGGTGCCTGAAATGGGAGTCCCCTCAATGCAAACCGTTTGAGTCATTGTTGTTGATATCCTGTCCATCTCCGAGTTCAGGGGTCGGTAACAAATGGGATCCCATGTCAACCTTCCTTTCCCATCCCTGCCCTTCCCACTCGTTGAGTAATCTCATTGACAATGAGAGTGTCAGGAAAATTCGGAGAGTTGCCAAAGTAAATAGAGGAAGGGAAGCGACGGGATCGTTGATGTCCCTTGCAGGGACCATTAGCTCTCTTCCAAAGAGGAGCCAGCTGAGGTTTAATGATAAAGTCTCTATATGTAACTGGGAGTGATGTATCATACCAAGTATCGATTTTTTGAGATTTTTTTATCTGAAACAGGGATCATCTCAGCATATCACTCCCGACCTGATTCCAAAAACTACCAAATCTGGACCTCCAAGTGGGAATCCGGATGGTCAATGGACGGAGGCTCAAGGTGGAACCAGATTGAATGAAACGATATATTCGGAAATCAAGGGATCCTCATATTCTCCCTACACGTCTTCCAAATTGCAATCTCGTTCCAGTGATCTGATGAGACCGGCTATCCAGCCGAATCAGAAAACGCATCGATTTCCACTCTCGTTGAGGGAACCAATACATGCCGATCCTTCCATCAGTTCCGATTTTAACGAAATGGGCCAGCCACACCTTCCCTCTTTTCAATTTATTAATCAAAAGGAGCCGAGTCAGGAGGATTTGTCAAAATCCTTCCCAAACAATGCCCAACCTACCCCCAATATTGTGACAAGTGAAAGCCTCGTGTTGACAGACGTTCCTTTCACTTCATCCCAGTCTCGGAGGACACATATCAGCAAACTTACTGTTCTTCCGATACCTGACTCATCGTCCAAAATAATATTCCCCGTCCTAACCTCCATAGAGTTCCCCCTTCAAGGCCTCGAGTCTACAGGAAGCGAGGAAGAAATTTCCGGTGGCCCTTCCAGCCAAGTCCCTCCAGAGAGTGTTTCAACATCAAACACACCTGTTATGCGGAGGTCGGATTCTACAATGTCTCGATCCTCGAGCACTGTTCTATTTCCTAGCAGGAAAGGGAGCTGGGTGTCTCCCGAATTCCTCTCTTCAATGACTACTGAATCAAGTTTAACGGGGAGACTTTCACCATCACCCTCCGAGGCATCGAGGACGGAATCAGCTTTAGCACCACCGCCTTCTAATGCCTCCCACGCTTCCCATAATTCCGAAGCCTCGAAAACAGAGTCAGCCAGAGGCCTAGTTCCAGAAACAACAAGGCCTGAAGGGGATCCGGATTTTGGAGAAGATACGACAACTGGGAATGAATGTGAATGCTCTTCCGCCGAGTCGGAAGAGGCGGATGGTAGGAGAAAAAATCCAGAGAAACTGTTCCCAAGAACTTCTAATCCAGGTGAAATAAAGAGAAAAAAGAGGGAAGATGACGAGGTTGGTGAAAGTCGGATTTCATCCTTGGGAAATCTTCCAACCCCAAACATTCCGCCCGTACCGTCCGTGAGTATGCGGCCTTTTGTTTCATCCGAAATCCACAAAGCCACCATTCACCGCGTCACAAAAGTAAATCAATATCATAAATCTTTATACATTCGGTATTGAATATTTTGTTTTCACTGTGTGTAATGCCATTTGCAAGGACGGGTAATTCCTTAAGCAGAGATTTATTGGTTTTCATGATCCCAAAATAAGGGAAGATATAAAGGTTTTAAAAAAATATAGGTATTGTGAAATATGTAGGAGCTAGAAATGGGGTAAAAAAGATAGGAAAGCGAGAAAGGAATCGGGAGCGAGGGTATATTTTCGCTTCAATTAGTTATAGACGTTCAGCTTAGGTTCTCAGAAACTCAGAATCCCGAATCTGATGGGAAGATAAAAAGGCCCAGGAGTTACAAGTTCCTACCAAGCTTTCATAGAAATAAAAAGCATCCAGCACTTTTTAGTAGAAAACCGAACTGAGATTTGACTTGTTATATGGACTTATATAGATAATGTACATTCTGAGTAGCTACAGGGAGTCTTGTCAGGATTGTTACTGAAGCAGAAATAAAGTGACATAAAAAGTGAGGGAGAGGATCGGAGGGGATGCTGAAAGTGTAGAGAACATTTATGTGTCAATCAATATTGTACATTTGAAATGAGGAGGGCACTGATAGATGATCATGATTTCCCTGTCATTACTAGAGTGGGCGCGGAGGACATCCCAAGCCCTGGTATGAGATCGAAGGTTCGGATGACGAAGGAAGTCTCCTCCACAAAGCAACCCGATCCCGGTCCAGTCGATCATCCAAGTTATCTACCTCAAGCCTGAGTAATTCCGAGAGTGAAAATGAGTCGGAGACGTCGAGCAATGAGCATGAATGTGATCTCTCCTGCCCTCGACATAATTGTCAAGATTTCGTCTGAATACACTTCCAAACCTCGAGAGATGTTGATTCCTTGATGGGCTCTCGATAGTTGGGAAAGACACGGGATGCCAGCTCTTCCGAAAAATAGAAAAAATCCCACTACGACTAGCTCTTCCCTGTCATCCCTTTCTCTTAAGTGGTTCCTATATAAACTCTGGGAGACCCCCGTTTCCCGGACTTCGGACACTCAAATGGAAGACTAAGAGTTACTATGGCCTATAAATCCTGGTACAGAGAAAGCCACCTCTAATCCTGTCTTCCCGTGCTATTCAGTCCCGAACATGAATTACCTCTTCCACTTATTGCTTCTACGCTTCTCGACTACATGTGCTGTGACAAAACCCTCGGAGCCCACCAGCCCTCCCTCCTATTATCGTATACAAAAAGGCTGTTATTATTGTATCCAAGGAACGTTCCCTATCAAAGTCCCCCCGATGATAAGTCCGGGAGGATAAGGAATATAGAACCAGGTTCTCTGGTCCTCAGGCACCTACCTCTTTCAAGTCTGGACTTCACCACGCTTTTCCCCGCCTGGCAAGCTGTGGAGTAAATCTTGCTCCTCAACAAGGACTTGCTAACAACTGCTCAAGAGCATTCGACATCTCCTTCACTCCCTTAAGTAATGAGTAATTGACTTCGTTTTTCTTTGAAAGTACAAATCTTATTATTACTAGACTACAGAATCAAGTTCGGATTAAGAGCCGTATATGTTTATATCATAGCATTATTCCATGACTGTTAGATATATATGTTTGTGATTATACTTAAAGATATTATTCTCGATCTGTTTGTATATAGGATAGTAGACTAATGAGAGTAAATTGACTTATCTTGTTGTGGCAATTTGACGGTAAATTGAGTAGTAATTTTTTCTCCCTTTGACCGCTGCCCGTTGCGGAGGGTTTATAAAAGAGACGGTGAAGGTTCTGAGGGATCAGTGGGATTGGGAAGAAGATTATGGAAGCATAAGATTAAAGGAGGTTAGGGTTCGTTGATTTAGACGAGGTAACCTCAATCTGATTAAAGTTCCTGGTGGCCGACATACCTCCAGCCGACTCGAACACAATAGAGAGCCGGGATATCATCGTCGGCCCAAAGAATTCACCGTTTGTTTCCATTCGAAAAGAGAGAGGAGAGAAAGCGGGAGGATGAATCGATGGGAATTCCTTCTCTCAGGAGCCACGGTGTTTGGCTTCCTCCTCTGTTCTCTGACTACGGCTTCGGGAGTAAGACAACGATCAGATGGATGTGGTCCTCATCCCTTAATTGCGTTGGCTGCTGCCTCACGTCCATTCGGTAATATCATCATTTGCTTCCTTTTTTTCCATACTCTCTCCGCTCTCGGTTGTGGAGGAAGGAGGTCTGGACTCCCGAGTTGTACATCTCTATCTCGGCACATCTACAGAGCTATTATGTAGGAGATTGGGAGGGCATATTTCCCAAAACTATTATTTGTGCTCCGTCTACGGAGAGAGAAGAAAAAGGGTACTTTCCTTTCTCTTTTCGTCATTTGACATGCAATGTTCATTTCACGGTCCGTGAACTGTTTCAGTACCAGTAAAATTGTTTCCGCAGTCAGATGGCCCTATTCATGGTGCCCGAATAAATAAATGAGGGACTGCATGCATGCGGGTATCGGATCACCATGCATGTTTCCCCATACTTGACTTGACCGATAGGGGAGAAAGTCTAATTCCACCTAACTTTCTCTCTCTCTCTCTCTCTGATTCTCTCGCCCAGAAATTACACCGTTTTTTGGTACTTAAATTTATTTTTTCCGTGCACATTTTGCGTTAGCTTCTACAGCCACAACACTGAATGAGCTTCTTCGGGCAGTGCGGTCGGATCCTGATGTTTGGTCAGAGATGCAGATCCTCTTGCGCAGATATGATGATTGGTTAGTAAATAATATAATCGAATAGGATAAATTATTCAGGTCCCCCTTTTCAAATCATGATCTTGCTGATTGAAGATGATTACACATTTATTCGCGGTCGTAGCATCCGGGCCGGGGATGGACTTCATTACAAGCGTTCCGGCGGCAGCAGTGGCCCAACAGACAAGGAAATATTATCCTCATCTCCTATTCTCTACCCTTCATATGTTCAGGATTTCCCTGGCCCTATCATTCCCGTATTTTGAAACGACTTTCAGTAACCCAGAACCACAGGGATCTACGGAGCCCGTCTGCATTTTAAAATGTTTTCCTGATGGAAAAACTTTATGACAAGCTCTAGTCCAACGGCCGAACATGGGATCCCTTGCACCGAGTTCCCTTCTAATCATATTATTCTCCAATTAATTCCCCTGCAAAAAGAAGAAGTAGAGAGGGACCGGTGTGGAACTTTCACAATATTCCAGCAATTATTATTTTTCAACTTTCCTTGTACATCCTCCTCCTCCTCCAGGAAAGTTAATTTAAACGTTTTGCGTAATTAGTGACATAGTTACCCCATGTTAATGCAAGGCCGATGTTCTCTAGTTGTAACTTTTTCTTGCATAACTACTTCTCTGCTACAATATATAAAAAAGTTTGAAACCGTCCTATAAAGAAATCCTGGCACAAGTCAGTTGCGAAGATATGATTTAATACTTTCTCTTCGTCATTGAGGAAAAAAGCTCGGAAATATTGCGAGGTAATTGACAAAGAATTGATACCTTTCTTCGGTTGAGTAACCTTATCTAATAAAAAGGATAAACAGTCTGTTGAACGTGTTGTGACGGGATCGTAAAAAAGAGATCCAGGTTCCAGATCCAACTTTGAACAAAAATATGGCATAATATTATTTGAGTTTATTTTTTACTCCTCGCGAGGAAAAGCACATAGCGGAATATAATATAGGATGAAGACGTCCCCGAAATCTCGTCGAGAAGGTAGAAGGAAAAAAAGAGCAAACATACGAAATAAGCGGAATAAACGTACTTTGGCTGACAAAGGCTCCATATAATAATATAGGACCCTTAGGCAAGGGAAGGACAATCCTTTGTATCTCACTATTTCAATTCCTCAACAAGGCGTTCCGGCTTTGGAATCTGGTCTCGAAAATTTCACTTCCCAGAATATATATTATATCAAAGTAATTTTATTATATTCCATCCACCGCTCCGTTGACTTCCCCATAGATATAAAAGCCATTCCCGACTCCGATATTTCAAAAATCCTCCCCATTACACGGAAATAGTTGTCCAAGAAAATAAACGCAGGGATCCTGGGAGACTTTCTCCTCCTTTGTTACATAAAAAATTAATCTTCTATTTCAGTAGTACGTCAGTAATGATTCACGTCTCATCTCCCAATTCCCTATCATCAAACTCCGCATCCATTTCCCATCCCTATAGCTCTTAAAAGAGAGAGAGGAAGAAAAGGGACTGGAGACGGAGAGTAAGTGAAATTTCAAAAGTTGGGATTAGCAAATTCAACACTCTCTCTCCGAGTTTGGAACAGGAGTATATGGCCAAACTTTCTCCCCTCATAAGAAAAGAAGAAGAAGACTGAATAACTTTCTCCTTTCACTGAAATAATAATGGAAAATAAATCGAAGTGGATTTCCTTTGTTATAATCTTAAAAGTGAGGGCTAAGAGAGAGTAAAAGTGTTGGAAATTAGATGTAAGCTAATTCAGCGGCACCGGACCAGTTAACCAAGTCTCTCGCTTAGGTTGGCCCAAACCTTCTCTGGCACAGGCAGATAGAGCAGGACAGAGAGAAGGAAATCGAGGAACCTACTTCCTGTTGACATTTCCATGTCTGTGGTAGAGGATATTAGGATTATGATCGGTTGACTCTGCACCTAAACTCATTCACCGCCGCAATCATCTTCCTTCTCTCTATTTTACATGCCCCGAAAACCCACCGCCCCGACGACTCCCAATATTCCCTTTCAACAACATTCCCAGCCAATTGCATTAAATCATCCTTTACTTTTATTGTGCTTGACTACATCTAGAAACAGATCCCCAGCCCCATATACCGTAATTATCCACTACTAACCGTCAGAGATAGGCCTAGCCTAATGGCGATTACAGTCAAATAGGCTCCAATTCTAAATCAACTTCAACGTCTCCCAAACCCTTCCACCCAAGAGAGAGGAGAGAGGAAAAAGGAACTTCAAACTCCCCGTAAAGGGAGATGATGTAGAAAGATTCTTAAGGAAAATAGGCAATCAGTTCAGAATCGTTTGTCGGCGGCGGAGAAGGGCGAGGGTGACAAAAAGAAGGACTCCCACACACTCACACACACACACAGCCAACTCTATGGACTGAGACGGAGGTTCCCTTTGTGTGTCCTCCACAGAGCTTATTATATCATGGTAAAATGGCTTGGAGTCAAAGATAGATCCCGAGCATGAAGGTCGAATTCTTAGGAGAAAGTAAAAGGACATCGGAAAACATTTTGTGCGAAGAAAGGCGGTGGGAATAAATGTATTGCAATCTCGAAGCCAAACATTACGAGACGTGAAGAAAAGGAGTGAAACAGATCGTTTAAAGGGGAAATTCCCCAATATAGTCCATTCTGAAACATTAGAAATGCAAAGAACTGCTCTCGAAGGAAGAGTATCGAGAGAGAGAGGCGAAAAACCTGATCCCCTATAGTCCGCGCATACTGTAATAGAACCGAGGCGGAGTTTCCTTCCAGAAAGACCTGCTGAACTATTTAACACGGGATCTCCCTTTCCACGGAAGACGGAAAAAAGGCTCTCTCGTCTTTGCAGGGGAATAGGGAAGAGATAGATTCGGATTTAGCATTGAACACACATACACTACTACTTACTATACAACAAAGTATCATCTTCAAACCATCATCATCAACACGGCACGTTGCTGCTGCTGCTGCTGCTGCAGGGAGAGAAAGTCTGGGATTTCATCCACTCTTCACACATGGAGAGGAGAGAAAGTGAGAGAGTCTCCAGACAAGGAGATATGCATTCTACAACAATTCAACTCCGACTCTCCCAAGAATGGATGAATAGGAGAGAGAGAGAGAGAGAGAGCCAGGCCTCATTGATCAATTAGACTACTCAGACTGGAAGGAATTTTTATAATAAATATCGATACTCTTTTCTATCCCCATAGGCCGCTTTTACTTAATTTTACAATCTCCGTGCCCCCAGTTCTGGATATGCATCAGTTTCCGAAAAACGCAGCCGATTCCCAACCTCATCGTAATGAGGCGATGTAGTTGAGAGAGAGTGGCTGGTGGATAAAGTAGTCAATCCTTGTTGAAGAGGCGAAGGGAGTGAAAGTCGGATCGTGGAGTCGTCATGGCATTCTACATTGTTCATCCGGCATCACATATATGAAGATTCAGAGCAGCAGAAGCAGGAGCAGCAGGCAACCGAAACTTTCTCCACGTTCCACCACTCCCCACAACTAGAGAGAGAGTAGGATTGGCAATTGGTCCGTCAGCTTTAACAAAAACTGGCAGAACGAAAAGAGCCTACAAACTTTCCCAACTTCCCATTTGCGATCCAGCTCTTGAGTCCTCTCCATACACTTCCAGCTTTCTCCTGCTTCTCGGCAAAAACACACACACACTGCCAACACTACCAAACTCAACCACATCACAATACACGGAATATCACACATTCTCTCTCCTTTGTGTGCACGGTTACCATCAATTCATAATTCACCCTTTCTCTTCAATCAGGAGTAATTACGCTCTCTAATTACTCATGCTACTTCTCATCCCCGAGAGACATATCCTTCTCTTTGGAAGAATTCTTCCCTCCTTGAGGTACGTTAGGTGTAGGGGATCCAGCTTGTAAGTTGTCATTCCCAACTGTATTCTATAAGAATCAAAAATCAAACCCGACGACAAACAAGCGGAAAGTGAAGAGAGTGGAGAAAGCAAGGGGGACAATAGAGTAAAAGGGTAGTAGGATTGAGGATAAATGAATGAAGGAACATAATAAAGGTCTGGAAAGGGAAATCTTAAGTTGGCTTAGATTTCAAAAGGGCTAAAAGTAGAGTCTGATGAATACAATTGCAATGAAGACGGTTGAAGAGAAGTGACTTGTTCCCTCAGAATGTTCAAGTGATTTTGTTCTCAGTTCGGAAATCGAGTAGGAGGGAGGCGACTGTGAGTGCAGGAAGTGAAGAGGCTTGAGGTCAGAGGATCTGTGGTTTTAGCGGCTTTCGAATCCGATTACAGATTCAGCAGGTAGGGCAGAGGGACAAAAGTGGAGGGTTAAACCTCTCTGGTCGCCTGACGGAGTCAGATTATGGATAAAAAAGACGTGATTTGTGACGAAGGGACGGGCCGATAGAACCATGTTGTTGGAGAGACGAAGTGAAGACTATAATGAAAAATACAGCTTCTCCTGATCCTCCGCCGTGAAAAGAAATCCATCCACTCAAATCCTGCATTCCAATCGTGAGTTAAATTTTTGTCTTCCTTTTCCCCTCTGAAGGGATATAGAAGATGATATATAAAATATCATCTTCCTGTCCGCAGAGAAAAGCCTCCAGTCCTCCTCCTCGTCTTGGCCTAAAAGCGAGCATTTGAGAGACGAAGAAGTAAATCCCTGCCATAGACATGGATATAAAAATACATCCATATACTTCATCCCACCACTCATGACTTACATAATAGTGGGTCTCACGTTACTCCGTTATGAATTATATGAAATCAGAAAATGGATCATGTATGGAGGAATGCTAGGCGACCATTGTTCAATGATTCACTGTCCTCTCCCTCCAACCTGCCTGTCGCCCGACTTTCTTCACAAGTCAACCCTCTCTCTCTCTCTCTCTCTCTCTCTCTCTCTCCTTTCTTATTTCTTTTCTTGCCGTCAGAAATTTTGAGGTTTTTATGTACAGCTACTCAAGTCCCACACTCCTCGGCTCCAAAATAGGAAGTTAGAAATCCCAACCCGAATCATGTTTAGGACTCTAGGAGAGAGGAGAGTGCGGCCGGAGAAAGGGAATAAGGGCACATAGGAGTCCCTATAGGTATGAAGGACAGGATCCTTGTCCCTCGTCCTAATGTATTGAGGGACGAGAGAGGAATCGTTGAGAATGCTCTGAAGAACACATGCATGTTCCCACAGCCTTATACAATAGCCCAACTTTCACAATCCTCTCCAGTTGCATGACAAATCCATATATCCATCTAACTTTTCTAACAAGTTTTAAGAAAGAGTCCAGAGGAGAGAGTATTGATGCCTCGTCTCCTTTCTTCCTGTGTATTGATCCCCTTGTTGCTTTTACTTTTCCACCGTGATTTCCCTAAATCTCTCTACATTTTCTAACTTTTAACACATCTTCTCAGACTCTAATCTCCAAGGAATGCAAAGGGATACCCTTTTCGGGTATCTTCTCTCATCCAGCCAGTTCCCAGTCCTCTCCGAGAGGAGTAAGTGGGCTAATGAGGGTTGGAACTACCTTCCTGAAGGTACCCTTTTTATGTTAGAGAGAGAGGTAGGAGTGGTAGCGAAATTATTATGTGAGGAAATTGTGGAATGGAGTGTGGTAAGTGGAAACTGATGAATTAGACAAGGTGTTGGAAATTTATTATTGTAATAGAGTTGAGTACTTGATCTCATTTTTGCTATTTTTCAGGATCATGCCTGGTTTCCCGATCTGTGTGACTGTCTGTCTCATTTTCATCGCAGGTAGGATCTGTTTACTTTTCATTACTGAAATTTATAACATGTTTTTCGGCTCGAGCATTACCGTTCCTCTCTTGGATTATTATAATCCATCCGCCCGGTTCAGTGGTCTTGGGGATCTTCTGTTGTCGGTTCCTATGGAAAGAGATCAGAGGTTTAGTGTGAACTTTCTACTGGGGAGCTTGAAATCCATGGGAAATTTATACTGCATCTCGCCGCGGCAGTCTGCTGAGACAACTATCGTATAAAGCAGCCCTGCTACTACGCGGATCAATTTATTAGTATTGCAACTTTATGCCTGAAACCACTCGGCGGATATCGCCTCCAGATCCAGCATGCTACGGATTATGTGAGGGAATGTATAAAATATAGCTGAAATCCATGTCCCCGCTCAGAATGTACTATCGGTTATACAAGCTAATAATCGGGAGGTTCCATTATTTCTGAGAAAGCGTTTCCTCCTATCAATATGAGTCCTGAGAATTTGTTTCCCTCGTCCTTCCTCTCACTAGGGACGCGACTGTTGGTTTTAAAGAACGTCAAAAACAAATATTTCTCAAGAGTTGAAGAAGCACAGAGGGATTTCTTTTTCAGCACATCCTGTGCCCATTCTCTCCTCCGTTCTTGATGACCATTCATACACGTCTCTCAGAGTGATGAATCTTCCTTTGTTCGCGGATCCCAATTTCGTAAAAGCAAACGATTCCAGGGATAATATAGCTACACGGCTCGGCGAGAAAAATGACCTGGATTAGTTGAATGTAAAAAATGGGGTGAAATCTGCTCAGTACTGCAGCTACAGGTGTTCCGTTCACATCCCATTCAATGAGTTGTTCTGGAGTTGAGATGCAAACATCAAATGTAAGGACAGCTCGAGACAGTTGGTACAATTGCGGAACATTTGTCCGGAGCCCATACTTCCTTAAGTAGGTGTAATATATGGGATTGTGGATCTGACCACAAAAAAAGCTCGAAAGAAAGTATAACCAATTTCGTGTGCCATTCAAAGTATGAAGATCCTCTGAAACGGGGCTTAGCATTTCCATTTCTATATTTCTCGACAAGAGATCCCAGTCCGTCTGGGTCATGCCATTTACATTTCTCAGTGAAACTTTCCCCTACCACTTTCACTTTATTCGTTTTATTTCTCAATTGGATTTCCCACACTACTATCCCCTGTCTTGTTTCTTCTTTAACTCAATCCTCCGGCGGTTTTCATCACCTTTGCATTTCATAGATACCTTGCTCGACAGACAGATAAAAGTAGGCGCTATTCACTTCATTTAATCCTGTCTCCCCATCTCCTCAACACTGTTTCCATCTCTAGCTTTTTCAAGAAGCGGAGAGAGAGAGATATCATATTTGAGAAGCACGGCTCTCAGGATTTCCTTCTCAATTTAACTAAATCCGGTAAAACAAGGCCTACACTTCTGGTTGACATGAAGGGGAGAAGGGCGTGAAATTGATTTAGGAAATGAAAAGGGGAACCCTCCAGTCTGTTTCATCTCAACTCTGTGTTTATAATCATTCTTACGATTTACGATTTCGATCTTGAAACCGCAGGGAAAGCCCTTTTCTGGAGAAAGGATAGGATGACGATATCCTCGTGTGTGGAAATATCTTTCATCTAAAAAATGGTTGGATTCCTCGAAGGAGATATCGAATAACGATTTAGAACCTGTCTCGAGAGTCGAGAATATCCCTCAGCCATACTCTAAATAACTGGCCTATTTTGCAGTTAACAGAAGAGGGCTCATTTTTTATACTCTAGAGCCTTTTAAAAAATGCACTCGATACAAGTTTAGCATCGTTATACTAATTGCCATGTTTTTTTATTATAAACCGTTGTGCTCCCGTAAATATTCTGATAAACTGACCAAGGTTTTTAAAAGTCGACGCTTTGGAGGAAGTTAGAGATTTATAATATTGCATTGGTGCATGAATATTCTCACCTCAAACTTTCTACTTAAAAAAACATTTTTTTTTTAATCAGTGAAGCATGATTTGTTATTATTATTTACCATTTCCTTTGAACTATAAAAACATTATTACTTGTTGCTCAGGAAAAACCAACAATTTCTAACAATTCAGCTCGGATATTGAGATCTTTTAATGTTGGTTCGCATGTCACTAACATGCAGAAATCGGCATTGGGATTGTGTATCTATGACTGATTTATTCTAAGGGTTCTTTAAAATATCATGATTAAATAAATATTATGAATGATTTGGAAGATTTTTCTTGGTATAAACCCTTCAACCGCAGAAATCGTGAACAACACAGACAGACAATCTGTCATATCGTTATAAGCTACACAATTCTTACTTGTATCAAAATAGAGTATATGATATAGCTACAGACTCCTCTAATTCCCACTCTGAACATGTAAATAAGCAATGTCACTTGCAATATTAGTTTCTGAATTCAACCCAAGGAACTTTAATTAGTGAAACTAATGAGCCACCAAATTACTTGACCGTATCTAAGCAGTTAAACAATCATAGGAGCCATATTCCCAAATCCTGTTAAAGCTAAGGAGCAAGGACTATCCATTTATTTTATCTACAGTCCTGGACTGGAGCTGTAGAATCGCACAAATCCTGTAAGAGCATTTGTGTTGAATAAATCCACCACAGCTTAGGCGGAGCGTTGCTGGTGAAAGCTGGCTTGGGCAAATTGTACTTAAAGAAGATATAGTTGTGCACGACTGAATGAATTCGTTTCTTTAGTTCCCATAGTTCACTATAATCTCAACCATCGTACACTTAATATTCTTCCGATTACACTTATCGAGTTATACTTAACACGTTTATTGAACCTTAGCCTCTGATATTAGGTGGAATTTGGGAATTTCTAGGGACTAATTTACTCCCTACTTCCTCTACGATTCGATCGAATTAATAATGAGTGGTTTCGGATCTCTGTGCCGTTTTCGCAGTAATAAGGCTGATGGGGAAAGCAATAGACTTGTAATATTTACCAACGGTAAATTGAATAACCTGTGTAGATAATTTCAACCTACAGTTGAGCCTAAATTGCGGTAATGGGAAACGGTAAACTGATATTACGCATCCCTCTCTTCTCTCTCTATCTGAGCCTCGACTTTAAATTTAGTACCTCAGCCCCGGTTACGGAAATCTAATAAACCCCTATAATAATGAACATTCGAATTAAATGGCGATAGAATCGTTAATATCTGACTTGGAAAGCCATTTCGAGGTTAGAAGTACATATAGTCGATTTTAATAGAAGTCAGGGGTAAAATTGAAACATTTCTCGAATCAAGAGATGAAGTTATTATTCATAAACCTCATTAATCGACCGCTTTAGAGCTAATATGAAGGGTTTTTAGATTAAGATAGATTATTATTGCAACGGATTTCTTTGAAACTGTGTCCAAAGTTTCTGGGGATCTTAATAAAAGTCCTATCCAATCCAACTTTTATACATAGATATAATTACGAGAAAAGTTAAGGCTAATGAAACTTATGATGCAAATTCTGACGAGTGGGTGTGGTGTAATTAAAATGTAGGTGTTCAGATTCTAGCCGATTGGAGATTGGATGAAAGGTAATTACAAAGTCCGCATAATAATGCGTCGGTGAAGAATAAACCTTTTTTTTATAATAAAAAATCCTGGTAAAGATTGAGCTGGGTTTTTTCATGATGAAAAATTCTAAAAAAGAGTGAGCTGGTTTTTTTTCTAAAAATTGCAATATCCAATCTACAAACTCGACGAATTAGAAGAGAAAAAATCACGTAGAAGAATCTTTCAAAAGTTCATCAATGGGATGTTTGAAATCGACGCTTGAAAGACTCATAATTTCAATATAACTTGTATTTCGATGCATACAAAATGCCCGCCCAAATACAAATATGTAAAGCACATTTCTTACATTCTGTCCCACTTATGTAGAAGCCATGAGCCGTCAGCCGCAATGTCCTTTCCTTGACCGTCTTAAAACTCCGAAGTTAACGACCGTACCGTTTTGTGTCGATAAATCCTAGAGATTTGTTCCACAAAAACAGCGTTGATGCTATCGTCAGCCTTTCAAGCTTTCATCCAGTGATTTGGATTTAAGCTAGTGCAAAAGAGAATTTTTTGTTCTCTCCACGACATGATTGGCATGCGAAATTTTCAACGTTGTATATCAGCAACCTCCGGTCTTTTAAGAGTCGGTGGAAATGTCATCGGAGGAGATCCCATTGAATTGGCACGAACTGGGAACTGGAATTTAATTTGTATGGATTATGTCCATCATGGTCGTCACTCAACCAAAACAAGGAAACGATGATGTAGGTGATGTTCTGAAAATAAAGTAGGGTTGAGGAGACATGAGAATCCTTTGATAAATAATTTATGACGGGCCCTAGATGCTCCCCATGGATAAATTTTCACTTTGAATTATTCTCTCCTGGTTCATATATTACACCTTATTGCTGCACTTCCTCATGGATAAGGGATCTAGGAAATGATCTGAATATCCAACTTCTGTATCTGATCCAGAACTATATGGTCAGCTTGGCAAAAGTCCCTTTGGCGAATTCCGCATACTCTGTTCAGAGGGGGGGAATTGATTTCCAAGAGCAAACTTAAACACCTAGATTCCTAACAGCAAAACTTTCTCGAGAATTGCATTTTACTGCTTTTCTTTATAAAATCAATGTCATAAGCACTTCAAGCACATCATTTGTAATGGAAACGATCTCAAATCCATTTTACTACCCTTTGGAATTCCAGCCTTTTTACATCATACCATTCGCATTCCTTTGATTTTGTCCTCAAACGTAAAAAATCGGCCCATTTTATGCAATAAACGTACATTTACCTCGGAATTCCTTTTTGTGACTTGAAAAACGAGAATTGTCTCAAGGACTTTCCATATTTTTTTCGTGTTGGCCAAAACAGGTCAGATTAAAGAAATTATCAAACAGTTTTCATACTTATCAATAGCTCAGCTAGTCGAAAAATGCCAAACAGTTGTTTGCTAAACGCCCCAGGAACTTCTATTCATGATCAAGCAGTTTTCTCTCAGTTTGCTTTCTTTCAACTTGATTAAATTCAGCCGGTAACTGAAAAACCTGGGAGGCCTTGTTGGGGTTAACTTGCATGAAGTGAAAAGTGAAATATACCGGATGTCTGATGTATCCATGAGTCCCGAGGCTAAAAGTAATCAAGAGGAAAGCAATTTTTATTGTGCTTATATTTTTACATGCATGTATTATTAGGTTCCCACATTAATCTACCTTACGGACTTCCTTATAGGATAGAAATAATGTTACCTTTTCGATCAAAATTTACGTTAAAATAGCTTTTTCTGATACATACATTCAATATACTGCAATTTTCTTACCTATATTATGCAAATATTCAGTCCATAATAACTATACTGCAAGAACGTTATCATCAAGTTCTTTATTTCCGGTTTAAATCAAACGTCAAAAATAAGGAAATCTCAAAAGGGAGGGATGTCAGGTTTAAGGGCTTTAATTATCAGATAAACACGTTCTTGACAGGAATTGTAGAGCAATTGAACTGAATAAAGGTTCCGTGTGCATTTTTGTTTGTCGGACGGTTCGATATTCTTTTCCGAATTTTTATAGCTCAATCTACATAAATCTGAGCTCTGATTCCTGGCCCTCGGAAATACATATGTAACCCTTACCGAAATGCGGCAACGGATTCCAAACACAATCTCTTTTGTCACGGCAACTGAATTCCTAAGAGTAAATCCTGAGATGCATTAGTTTGTATGCACCCAGGCAGGCAGCCTGTCTCAAGAGGACTGCTTGACTATGAAGTTGTTTCAGTACACATATTTTGTGTATTTTTTTGCAAGGTTCACTAGTAACCAAACCAATATAGGAACGGCCGCAGCGTGAGCCGGAAGGGTATTTTTATATTCAAAACTTCAATCCACCTGAGTCTCCTTTCATATTGCGTGACTAGAGAAAAGCTGTCGTAACAGTCAGTACCGTAACATTCTAATGCAGCGCAGTATCTGACAACGAACTTAGATCATGCAGAAAACGAGGCCTTTCGAACGGATAACGGATTGAGTTGCAATGATGGAACAGGGGGAAATTAAGATAAAGGCCCTGAAAATAAATGTTGATCTCCTCTCTCTCTCTCATAATTAATGAAAATCCAGGCGAATCGAATTCACACGGTGGAATCAAGGCTGAAAAATTACAAGTATAGCACAAGAAGAGGCCCCCTTAGCTGAGGAAAATGGCTATGTACCTCCATTCCTCTAACCAACAACGGAATCCTTCGACGGAATTGTCTGCTTTCAGACGATCATCGAGGGAATGTGGGAATCGAATGGAGAAATAAGTAATGTAGTCAATGCAAATGAAAGAAGCCATTTGTGCGATCTAATCTAGCACTGCTTCTCCAGACTTCCTATATACCGACAATAAGAGAAAGGTGGATAGAAATAAGTTTTTTGCTCGAGAAAGACTTGGCTCCCAACTCTCTTTCTTTTCCTGCTTGTCAGATGAACCCTATTCGAGTGCAGAGGGACCTGAGGAAAAAAAATGTGATTACTATGTAAATCAAGACGAGAATGAGTGTTTGCGGCTTCTGTCTATTTTTTGTCTCTCGGCTAAGGCTATTGTAGAATCTCTGTGCATCAGTCAGAATCCCTGTGTGTATAGCCTCCAAAGCTGAGTGAAGATTGATAAGAGTAGGGCCAAAATGACGGAATGACAAGTGGCAATTTTATTTATGGATAAGGCCGCAAAAATCCCATGCACCAGGGCTTCATTCACTTTGTCGTTTACCGCAAACAGTTGTAAGGAAATATACTAGAGTTACCCCCCTTATCAACTAGCCCCACAAGGAGATAGCTACATAAGTCCGAGCAACACTAGCTATGCTTACTTTTGGAACGGTCGTAACAGTTCCTCACCCGAGTTGGTTTAACATAACACGGATCCTTTGCCGATGTAGTCCAAGCTCTTTGGCCAATACAATGCAATCAGTGCCGTAGCCATGCTAATATGTGAATAAGAACAATACGCAAAGGGGTCAAGTTTAATGGCGCTTAACACGAAGAGAACAACAGAGCTCAAACCTATGCGTACAGTAAGTGGGAAATATATAAGGAAACGAACACAAATATTAACGTAGACTAAAGTACCAATCAACAAGTACGGACCTCAGATAAGAGTAGAAAGGGGACGGGCTTGGTGACCCGTAGTTGGGCTCTTGGTGCGAGCGGGCTGGGAAAAGGCTTGGTGACCTTTGTGCTCTATGGTGAAGAGAGGGATCGACAATAGGGCTTGGTGACCCCTAGTTCAGCGCCCGTGGTGAGGGTCGGAAGAACCGATTAGTCTAAGGGCATGGTGACCCTGGCATCAAGCTCTGTGGCGAGGCAATAATGCATAGGGCTTGGTGACCCCTAACTCAGCGGCCGTGGTGAGGCACAACAGAGTCGAAAGGGCTTGGTGACCCTTAGCTTCTAATCCTGGTTCGGAATAGGAGGCCGATAAATAGTTTCGGGATTGGGCTTGGCTATTTTGGGAGAGCCAGGCCGAACAAACTTGCATTTGTACAACAATGTTGCACGGGACTTGTAAGTCGGACAAGGGCGGTTTTGGTCTTGAAATGACCGGGAGGTAAAGGGCATGCACTGGGTGCATGATGGCGGATTGGGTCATAATTGGGTATTTGGATAATAGTGGTTAAGTGGGGCAAATCAGGGATTTTAGGGAATGCAATGGCATTTAGTATTGGGGGTTTGAACTACGCAAACTGTCTCTCAGTTCCCCTGTAGGTTTGAGCATTACATATCCCCCCGTTTAAGGCTCTTTCGGAAGACTTTATTAACCATCTAATAAAATATTGACATTACATCGTATAAATTACACTTATAGGAAATATGGAAGTAATTTGTACCTAAAGCAAATTATATTTAGTTACAAATATGAGAAATTATTTGTAGATATCACACTTCGCATTAAACCTAGTTATCTTAAATTGATAAGTGCGATGAGAAGTGAAGTATTTGTACACAGTTGATTATTGTATAGGATGAGTTGCACCGGTGAGTGGACTAAATAAAATTTGTACTTAACTTTCGCAAGAAAGTTTTAATCTTAGTATAAGGAGTCTCAAATAGGTTTGATAGGATTGTCGAATTACTCAACTTTACATAAAATAGAGAATACGAAGGATCTAATGAAAACATTGTTGTAGGTTGGATTCTTGGAAAATGAAACATTACATGCGTTATACTACGGTAATATAGCATTGTTGAACCAAACTTATTATAGAACGGAGTTATTGATTGAGATTTACTAAGTACTAAACAGGGCTGATTAATGAACGGAACTAATTATTGAATTATTAAACGAAAATGATTAATTAACGGAACTAATTATTGGAAAGTGATGTCAGTTTGGTTTACATGGGTACATAATGTATTTGAAAGACTACTTAGGAACAATATTAAGGCTTAATGACATAGAGAAAATGATTAACTGGCTTTCAAATTATTTGGATTTATAACTATTCTAACTAAACCTCGGGTTCCAGATCGATGCTTTCGATGTCTTGCGGTTCTTCATCGGTATTGTCGGTGTCGTGAGGTTCAGCTTTGATTGGTCGCCGTCGCTGACTTTCCAGTTCTTTGTCGTCCGGCAGCATTAGAAGGTTGTTGAGATGCTTGTTGACCTTGCAGTATGCTGACCATGTGTCCGGTCTTTCATCTAGAGTTGAAGCATCCATAGGGTCAGAGTCCGTGTCATATGATTCGACAGTAGTGTTCGGCTTGGGTAGGAAGACTGGTTCAGGTGCTGAGATCTTATTGAATGCTGTGTCAGGGACAATCAGGTCTTGTGGGGTTGAATCGAGAGCTATAATCACTGGTTCTGGGCTGCTTCGGATTGAATTGAACTGGACGGTTACTGGAACTGAGCTGCTTGGATTCGGATTGTCGATCGTGGTCAAAACTGATGGATATTTAGGACACTCAGGACTACCGGTACGGTCTTCAAGATAAAGGGCTGGCTTCGTCTGGGTTGTGAGGACTTGTAAATTGACCGGTTAGCAGTTGGCTTAAGGTCAGATTTAATCAGGTCTACGACGCCTTCAAGCCGGTTTGAATGAGGGAAGAAGGTCTGGTTTGAGTCTCTGGCTTCCTACGGGGCAGATCCTTGGGTTCCAACTTAGTTACTACGACCTTAAGTGATGCATTGGGTTTCACTGTTGGTGCTGGTTTCTTTGACATAGAATGTAGCAAGTCTTTCGGGTTAAATCTGCCAGGACGAAGTTGAGCAGCTTGGAGTTGGACAGGATGTTGCGATTTGTGAGGCAGTCATATCCGACTTTCGGCGAGGGATGACTATGGGAACCGGTACTGTGATGGGAATGACACGTTTATATTCGTGTACAGGAATCTAAGTAGGACGCGAGAATCAGGCTGGGAAAGCGGTAGATGCGTTCATATTTACGGAACGCTGCTGTCGGGAATGACTGGATCACTGGACTCGTATTGCTCAATATGGTGATGATGAATGTTGTAGTTCGTAGTGTTTAAATTTTGATCCATGCAGTTTGAGGAAGTAGAACCGGGCTTTCGGATGTCTTGGTTCCGAAGGCTAGCATCAGTTAATTCAGACAGTAATCGTGCGGTCTGGATCTGGTGAAGGCCTAGTTTGTTTTTAGGCTCATAAGTGGACACGGTTGTTTGACTGTTGAGCCATGAGGATCTGGGCTCATTAAAGAGTGGACCTGGTTTTTACGGTTGACTGGACTGACTCGACATTGTTGTAGATGAAGACAGTTTCTGAATAGCCGGGACCATGATGAGGTTGATTCTGGTATTTAGTATCTTCGATGATTGATTAGATTATTGAATATTTGGAAATTGAATGACAATTGAAAATTGAATTTACGAGAACATAACACGATAAAAATGAGCATTTACAATGTATCATAGACGTGAAATGGTAAGAAAAATTGCATTGGATAGGAGCGTCTGTTGTAATCTTACAGTTCAGCAGATATTACAATAATATGAGTCCCTCGACTTCTATATTATGTACAGGTTGGTCTTGTTCTGAAATTGAATGGATCGAGTATTTGTGATCGGCGTGAGAGGAAGTAATGAGACACATATTAATGAGCACGACCCTGATTGCACGATGCACGCCTCGGAATTTACGACTTCAAATCGGGTCCAAAAACAGTTTATGAGTTAATTGGTGAATTAGCTAAAATTTTAACTGTCTGATGGATGAACCTATACAATGCCAGAATTCGGAGGTAAAAAGTGCAAATTAATCTTAGGGTGTCGTGGTGATTCGAATCAAAGAATCAAAGTTAGTCGAAGTTGGATTGTTTTCAGCTTAGAATTGAAAAAGCGTTAGTTTATAATATTAAACCTGAGTAGTCTGGAAAGTTGTATATGACTAAGGTATAAATATGCATTAACTGAAGTGTTAATGTGTCCGGATAGCTATCAAAACTACTCTGGCCAAAGCAAAAGAGATAGGTTTTCCTAAGTGGTGGGGAGGGGAGTATGTGGGAAACTATAGTCTATGCAGGCGTTGCACACCGACCCAAAATAAGACGACCTTGTCTCATTCGTACACGTTACGGCGTGTAACCCGCTCCTCGAAAGAATCTAAAAGATCCCTACTACAGCGTGTAGCCCGATCTACGATTGAGTGGCCTAGGACTCCGTTACGGCGGGTAACCCGCTCCACAAAAGGGTTGTCTTACCCTGTCAAGGCTATAGATATTAAGTAGCCCTGCTCCTACTCTGACCCACCCCCCACGAGAGATACTGATCTGGGAGTCCCAATTTAAAAGCGTCTATTGTCTATCTGCCAACTAAGAGAACCTACTTTAAAGCACGTCTTACTACTAAGTATTCTAACTGAATGGTGATCAAGCATGCAGAAAGATAAGGTAGGCGAAGGATCCCGGACGAGCCCCCATATGTAAGGAAATATACTAGAGTTACCCCCCTTATCAACTAGCCCCACAAGGAGATAGCTACATAAGTCCGAGCAACACTAGCTATGCTTACTTTTGGAACGGTCGTAACAGTTCCTCACCCGAGTTGGTTTAACATAACACGGATCCTTTGCCGATGTAGTCCAAGCTCTTTGGCCAATACAATGCAATCAGTGCCGTAGCCATGCTAATATGTGAATAAGAACAATACGCAAAGGGGTCAAGTTTAATGGCGCTTAACACGAAGAGAACAACAGAGCTCAAACCTATGCGTACAGTAAGTGGGAAATATATAAGGAAACGAACACAAATATTAACGTAGACTAAAGTACCAATCAACAAGTACGGACCTCAGATAAGAGTAGAAAGGGGACGGGCTTGGTGACCCGTAGTTGGGCTCTTGGTGCGAGCGGGCTGGGAAAAGGCTTGGTGACCTTTGTGCTCTATGGTGAAGAGAGGGATCGACAATAGGGCTTGGTGACCCCTAGTTCAGCGCCCGTGGTGAGGGTCGGAAGAACCGATTAGTCTAAGGGCATGGTGACCCTGGCATCAAGCTCTGTGGCGAGGCAATAATGCATAGGGCTTGGTGACCCCTAACTCAGCGGCCGTGGTGAGGCACAACAGAGTCGAAAGGGCTTGGTGACCCTTAGCTTCTAATCCTGGTTCGGAATAGGAGGCCGATAAATAGTTTCGGGATTGGGCTTGGCTATTTTGGGAGAGCCAGGCCGAACAAACTTGCATTTGTACAACAATGTTGCACGGGACTTGTAAGTCGGACAAGGGCGGTTTTGGTCTTGAAATGACCGGGAGGTAAAGGGCATGCACTGGGTGCATGATGGCGGATTGGGTCATAATTGGGTATTTGGATAATAGTGGTTAAGTGGGGCAAATCAGGGATTTTAGGGAATGCAATGGCATTTAGTATTGGGGATTTGAACTACGCAAACTGTCTCTCAGTTCCCCTGTAGGTTTGAGCATTACACAGTTTTCTCCCATTCCCTGCTAAGCCACAATATAAATATTCCACATTCCTCTATTTCTTACCTTTTGTTTCTTGCCTTGAGATCTAGCTTTGACACTGTTTTGATTTATAAAAAGGAAAGGGCAGAAAATTCTGTTTTTGTGCAAAATCGATGATGGAAAGTTGTGTAGCTCCTACTTTAGTGGGAGTGCATGTGGTGTGATAAAATCGTAGAAAATTACATTAAATAAAAGTATAGTCATTTTTTATAATGCTCAAATTGGAACAGAGTATGGAAAGTTGGAGAAAACAGACTTTGTAGTTGATAGAGTGAGTATTTTTCACCAACTTCTCCCCTCGATAGTTTACTCGAATTTAGGCACTATGAAAAATGACTACAGTGTAATTTCATCTTTTTATGCGAATATCAACAAAATCGGAGAGGAACAACCTTTGCCTGCTCCTTCTGCAAGGCAATGAATCAAGAATAATTTTTATTCGAGGTTGCAAAATTTTATTTGCTAGCTGAAACTAATTTGCATGCGGCGTTGAGTTGAATAGCACTGGTTGGTTGTGCTACGATTAGCCCAACCGACCGTGAAATTAGCTGGCTTATGCAATATCGCACAGACGGTATGGTGCAACGAGTGAGGGAATTACCATTCTCGTTCTAAAGAATTGAATATTCAGAAATAGCTACAGTTTCGGAAATAGTAGATCTAATCAGCTTATATTTAATGTTCGATTTTGGTTATTAGTTCTAATTTAATTTTTTTAAAGTTCTTCCTGTCTTTTTTGAAAACTGAAATCTGTTTCCCGATTAAAATCTGCTGTTCTGATTCTATTTTATATCTCTAGATATACACAATAGTTTTTATTTTTATTGATTGAAGGTTTCTATACTCGACGAGAACAGAATAAATTTCTGTGGTTGATAGAACATGCTTACATTATTAGCGACCACAAATCAAGGGAATCTAAAATCATTAAGCGAACTCCACAATTCTCTAAATCTAGTCAGTTCAGTACATTTAATTTACACTTAATTCGATTTGATGATGTAGGATTGAGCTTATTTGCACTTGACAGTCCTGACACTTGAGTTTGATCCATTTATGGTATGTGCAGAGATAAAGTGGTGTGGATAAATGTCAGACAATTGTTTGTAATTGAGTGAACTGGCGAGATTAAACGTTTAGCTGTAATTCGTAAAAGTCAAGAATAGAGTATTTTGAACTAAGGCTCATCCTCCTTTGTACGGACCCTTATCAGAAAGTGAAAGGAGCTCTTGGAAGGCTCCTTCGAGGCAAAGCGATGAAAATGATGCTTGCTGAATAATTAAGCACCCAGTTTCAACTCTGTCAGCCTTGGCACTTACGGAAAGCAGAGAAGTAGATACATAACTTCTGATTACTTGCTAAGCCACCAGAAATGTACTTAAATTTTGCAAACGACAGGAGTAAATATTAAAGTAAGTTGGCTCCCCGAATCTTTCCTCCACTCTCTCGTCTACGATCTTAGCAAAATCCTCCCTTCCTCATCCTCATTTCTCTCTCCGAACATCACCACCACTTCTTCAATAGCCAAGAGGATCTCTCGGAGAGTAAAAGTAAAAGTCAAATAACATCTAGTAGTGAGAATAGCTGGAGAAAGTAATGCAGCCAGGCTTTAGCTAGAGGGAGGATAAAATCACAATAACTTATTGATAGCCCTTGAAATGTACTTATGCTAATCCATCCCTACCGTAAAATGACTGGGATCCTGTCCACTGCAACGCGGATCTCGATATCCTGTCATACTACCTCCGCCTTCCGTAGATAACAAAAGGCGAGGAAAGAAATGACTTTCCTTCCCTCTACTTATCTCATTTGCATCCTGATAAAGACTCAAGAGGCGAGCTGATTGGGGGAATTGAGATTGGAGTGTGAAATGGCTTGACACCAAAAACTCCTTAGTGGAAACAGCTCTTGACACGTTAAAAAGGAGGATAAAATCGGCTCATCGGGAGAGGAATGCAGAAGACGAGGAGGAGAAGAAAGGGCTGGTGGTCTGGTCTGGTCGGGTCTGGAGCGGGGATTATCCCGGGATCCTGAAACAGCTCTCGTAATGACGCAAAGTGGAGAGAGAAGAGATGCAGGTAATCTTCCGGAAACTGGCGCAACTACCTTCAGGAGAGATGGAAAGCTCGTATCTGTCCGCCTGTCCAGTAGGCTCGAGGAGAAAGTCTAGGTTCAAGTCAATCAGTGGTGGGTTCGGAGATAGCCAGTCTGTTCACGTAAGAGTACTTCATCTCCAGGTTCATGTTTCAGATCCCTCAAACCTGATGGCAAACGGGAAGGTTGGTTGGAGGTGGGTAGACGGTGAAAGTCGGGAATGCAGATCTCCGATAGACTCCCGCTGCTTTCTCCAACTTCCACCACCAACCACCTCTATGCAGTCCGTCTCTCAAAACCAATCCTCTTTCCTCCAGATGAGCACAGGTGGAATCGGGAGGATCATTATTTTCCGCAGCTCCTCCAGCCTCTTCTCGCAGAATACTTTCACTCGTCTCAAAGGAGCCTTGGACTTTGGACGTTCCGTGGATTATTTAGGACTCAAAAGTTCAAAACTGTGTGTCTTATCGTCAGTCTTCACTATCTTCGTAGGAGCCTAGCAAAGTTCGTCTTCCTTCTTAGTTGGCAAAGTTTGAAGTGAATTAATAATGATTTCTGTCGGATCCCTGGATTAAGAAATCTATGAATAGATTAATCTATTGTTAAATGAGACAAGAGGATTCAGGGCAGATTATTTTAGAGTCCTTTTTTCCTATTTTCGATTCTATCTGCCTTTGTTGGAGGTCTATTAGGCTGGCTCCGAGAGGGCTTCTGTTGAGTCTTATCTAAACCTGCTAAACAGTTAGTAATCCCTTGTGCGGGGCTTAAGGATGATGCTATTGCATTTTGTATAGGGTTTTAATGTATCTGACAGTATTTTATTTTGCTACTTTTGCTTTTAAATGCTAAGCAATTGAATTTACTTCAGGACAATCGATCGATAGTTATGGTTTGTATGATCAACGATGTGATATGTGTCTGTTGTCTGAACACAAATACATCGACTTGAAAATCAAGTTAAATGTAAATCAGAAAAATTATGCGGATAAAATTTTCAGAAAAATCAAGACTTCAAGGGATAGATAATTTATGATATGAACTTTCACTCCTACTAACCTATTACAATTTAATCAAGAGTTTAACCAATCTGTCTAATCATTAGTGTCAATAGATTACCTTTATTTGGATGCGAAAATACAATTCTTGTCCGTCACAACATCTAAATTGATACTAGGTTGAAAATCTGTTTCATAGTACCCGAAATCAGTGTTACACTGAATCCGTTAATATTCGCATTCACGTTCAAACAAGTCCATAAAATGCAATTTATTCATCCTGTAATTCGAGCTATAATTGTCCCTAATATCACTAATAGCTCCAAAATCTGCAAATCCGTGTCTTGTTTGGATTGTTATCATTTTAGTGGTCGCATACATACGACGAGAAATTAAATTTAACTCTTATATATTAATTAGAAAACGTATTCATCTTATCAGTTTTGCAATTCTAATATATTTTAGGAACATAACTAAAACGGAATTAATTATGATTTTCACAAATGGAGTTTTAGAACTTCTCCTAGTTTTCTACACACTTGGAAACTAGAAAACTTCCGCGGCCCGGAATATTCATTTCTTTATGAAATAATACTTAAAAATGACTACGGGAAGATAATAAATTCCCATTTCAAATTGATACATGAAAATGCAACATGACCTGGCTGGGAATAACCATGTTTGGCCATAAATAAAAAATCTTCCCACATTGCTGGTCATGTCTAAGGTCCAAATTCAGATGTCACACTTGCTGACGACGCACGAAATAACTTTTTCTGCCTGCGGTCTGACTCAATGTCTTTTTTTCTTGTCAAGAGGACTTGTACACATAAATTGTGTCAGTTGCATATGTATCCACAATAAAGAAGAAAAATTACACCCGTTGCATCCCGTCTTCAGAGACTCAGGGATCTTTCCTCAGATCCATGATAATGCTGAAACATACAAAAAACGGGTTGCTGAGTATTGTCACGAGACCAAGGAAGTAATGCATAATGACATTTAGGCTTCCTTGGAACTTCGTGAGATTTTTTTCCCTCTTTGTTACTTAAATGCCAAAATATCCAGAAATTTATCATGCCTCAAGTTTCATTCTACTTTTGCTTTTGTGGGTACTTTTAAAGACTCCATTAGTTGATGACTCCACTATGTCAGGATGTTATGGTAGTCATAAGTACATGCGTGCCGGGACTAGCAAAAATTCATTTGCCTCCACATCAGTTAATGTCCCAAAAAGTTTTGATTGATCGACTTTTAGAAGTTAGCTTCCGATGCTAATATTTCAGAATCTGGGGTTTTAAAAGCGGAGTGGAGTTAAGATTTTTTCGCTTGTAAAAGCTGGCCCCTTATGTCACTGGTTGTCGAACAAAGCGGACTATGTAACGAGTCTTGAGATGTAAACAAAAATTGAGTAGATTATCATAACATACATTTGCAAGTCTATACGTTTGTGTATATGCTTCCACGGTTTTGATACATGGGCAGATAAATCATAGCTGATGTAATTGTCCCGAAAAGTCCCCCTTTGCCAGAATTTGAAATAGCCTTTGAATGAACTAATAATAGGCATTTAAGGCAGCAATAAAGTATGTAAACATTTGGCTAAAGGATATACAATTCCTTCTGACGACTGTGGTTTGTTCCAATGTTCACACGCTCTAATGTTGTAGATGATTTATGATGAAATATTCTTGGAAAATAGAATTGGAAGAGGAAGTGTGGAAAAGTCCGGAATGACATCACAATTTAAAGAGCAGCTAGGTGTGACAGAGTCAGTTGGGTTTTAACTTCATCATTTTGTTGTTGATTTGGTGCGGGATATTCGGAGTAATGTGCATATAAAGTATACATGTGCATGTCCTTTTTGAACGGAAGAGAGATTGGGCAAGAGCCAGGAAAGTGTCAAGCAAGATTTGTACGCCAACTGGCTACATCTTAAAAGTAATGGAAATCCTATTGGCCTATCTGCCGGAGTCCGTAACTTTCCCAGCTAGTCATACACATTCCTCTCGACCCGTGTCTCTGTTGAAAGGCCCATTTAACTACAGATGTAAAGCGATGAGAGAAAGTACGACGAGGAACTAAAGCGTATTCCACCAGCTCCGTAATTGATTGGCCTGGATATCCATGTTGATGGGCTAGGACCTACCTTGGGAAATCCTTCTGCAACAGTGCGTTCAATTGAAATGTATTGGTTTTACACAAGTTCCAAAGCCTGCTATTCACATTCCCCCAACTCCTACTACCAGTTCCAGAACTAGTCAAGTCCCGGTCTTGGAGAACTCACCAGGGAAAGGAGGCTCGAACAGCTGGCTCTGGTCTGGCAGATCCGGATATAAACTAAACTCATCCAGTCGGAGTTCGGTTTCGTTAGCAGGGTTCGTGACAGGAGGGAAGTAGCATCAGGTGAAAGCAATTTAATCAATTTGCTCCCTTACATGCTACAGCCTGGGACTGACACGTCAACAGAAGCTCTATGTATGATATGCAGAATGGAGAGCTAATGGTCTCCGACTAGGTCAGGAATGCCATTCAAGGGACTTTGATGATCTCTTTTTTACTCGCATTCAAATCCTGCCCATTCAACTCCAAAGCGGCTCTGGCAGTAGCAAAGCTTAGACTCCTGTCCACATCTCCTGTACCTCCAGTTATTTCCAGGATGGGCTAGAAAAGAAGAAGTGACAATTAATGAGAAATGAGGGGTAAATTTGTGATTGTTTCTGGAAAGGAGAGCGGGATGGAGTGAGTGGGAGATGAGTAGTAGGAGGACTGACTTTGGTGCCGAAGATAGATGTTGGTGTAGATGGATGGGTATTTGAGCATGTATAGGGCCAGGATGCGGTTTTGGGTCGACTCTGGCCCAGGAAAGCAGGACGAAGTTCTACAGAGAGACAAGAGAAAGGGGGAGAGAGAAAGTAAGGAAAGAGAGAGAGATTACAACTACGTTGGCCATGGAACTTGGAGGAGAACTTCACCTGTTTTCTATTGGTTCCTTCGGATCTCCATCCCAAGCGACCGAATTTTGCGTTTGATGCAGGAAATGATGAGTAAGGGACTGCTGGGTCTTTTGTACCTACAACCTACTTGAACCTACTACTACTACTACGCTTTCTCCTGCTTTCTCTCTCTCTCTCTCCCTATGAAGTATGGGAAGTAGGAACCTGGTCTTTGTGGAGGTAGCTGGGAGGTGGGCCATGACTACTGGATTGGACCTACGAGGACGTGGACCACCATCACTACCACTGTTATGAGACGTATCAGTCCTCCTAGACATTTGTATAGCCTGGACCACCAGGAGTAACCATTCTCATCCGACGACTCTCGCTCTCTTGTTATAAGACACACGGCACACGGGAGCCAGGAGAAAGTGTCTTTCGTCTTCTTCCCTACTTGTTTTCATGGGGTGACTACATCTGCTGACCTGTCAGTTCTGCATCTCATCCCAAGGGATAAACACCTTTTACTTGTGCCCCATACCCTTCGTCGTCTCCGCCTCGTCAATGTCATTCATTCACCGCATCTTCCTCTTTTCGGCTACTCTCTACACTTTTTGCCATCCATAGACGTTGGAGCCCTGTGACTGTGAACGAGCTTAAATGACTTGTTCTGTTACTAATCACCCGAGAGAAAGAGAGAAAGCGACTTGTTCTTCGATCCGGCAAACCACTGCTGGGAGACAGCTGAATTATCTACGACTGTGATCACTGAGATCCTTGTTCTGACGATTCAAGGATTTTTTTCTTCATCGTCGAGTCTTAAAATTGACTAGAGAGTATTCATTTTCGTTGCCCGATCGTAATCGATAATGTCTGAGGTAGCCGTAGAATGAGTCCTATTCATTTTCTCTGTGGCTGGAAGAGGATGAACCACTTTGATCCCGACTTCGTGTCCATAGTGCCGTTCCCTTCAAGATATCTTCCCAATTCCGAGTCTTTGTCCTGAGATTATCGTCGTTGGTGAATGACACGGATGATGTGATAGCTAGCTTGGAAATCCTGTGAAATTCCTTAGAACATCCTACAAGAGCCTAATCTGAAGAGCCGATTAGTCCTTAGATATTTTTGACTGATAATGATTTCACGAGCTCGTTATCTACGGTATCTACGACTGTTGTGTATTATGCTTATATGTTTTCGTTTGGAATCAGGCTCAGCCGGGAATCCGGATGCAAAGCGACTTTACGATGATCTCCTCTCAAACTACAACAAATTGGTTCGCCCAGTTGTCAATGTCAGTGATGCTCTCACCGTCAAGATCAAACTCAAGTTGTCTCAACTTATCGACGTGGTAAGCCCTTTCAAGCTTCTCTTTCTCTATACGCATTTACAGATTTATTCCCCTCCTCTGTACCACTCAAATTACTGGCAAGGGCCAGATCAATAAACACTACTCATGGCGGCACCTAAATAACCCATAAAAGTAGTCCAGCAGTTGGGACAGTTATTCTTAATTTTAATTAAATAGCCGGCACGAGAGGTCTACTTTGGGAAATTCGATTGTAATAAATGTCACTCTTGAAAGCTTTAACCCTTGAATTCATACTCTCTTTGATTGTCATGAGCCGAATAATTTAAAGCCCAATTCACTCTCCATCTGCCCTTTAAAGTACCTAGTAAGAGTTATCGTTCTTATCTCTACATCACCCCAACTTTGTTGATGCTAATATTGCTAATGTGAGATGATTAGATTCAATTTAAGACCCAATTCGTTTGGTACTTACTTTCAAGTCTAAACTTCTAGTTTTTTGTAATTTTATAATGAATTACTATGTTGTGTCTGGGTCGACTGAAGCTACCAAGATTTTAAACTTTTAAACAATCAAATTACAAGCTGATTGTTATATTAAAACGGAGATATGATATAAGTTTAATTATTTAAAAAAAATCCATGTCCAGCCCTACGCAATTTATACTCTAAAGCATTACTCAAATTAAATTCCTCGAATACATGTTATAATATTTATTCGATGATATTTTCAAATAGAAAATATCCCCCGTTAAAACAGAGAAAATTCTCGTACTAACGCCAAAGTTATGATCAAGGATCAGAACTTAAATTGTTAAATTCATACCAAAATAAGTGTAACTTTATGGTGGGTCCATGAAAACATAAATTTTAAATAATTAAATACCCACTGCATTAGCTCCTCCCGGTATAAAGTAACAATACATAATACTCTCAGAATTTAATAACTTCTCTTCCCTTCCACAGAGTCCTCAGAAACTTTCCCGGAACCGGGCTAAAGTTTTAATAAAATAAATCTAAACAATTGCAATTGAGAGAAGCAGGTAGAGGAAGGAGTAGTCGAGGATATTACAAAGAGATTACACTTAACGCTAAGCATGGGTTCTGGGAAAGTCTTTGAAAGTGAGAGGCGATTATGCCTAATAGTTTAGCTAAAGGGTAAATAAATAAGTACGAAACCCATTGTTATGAATATGGTTATGTATAACTTTGATCCTAAAACTGAAGCCCGACTCCTCTTCTTTGAGTCTCCTGACCGCTTCTGGATTTCTCTCCTCTGATTATCACATTCCAAATTCAAATTCCTTGCCAAAATAAGATTACCCTCTCTGATCCCGCATCCCTTAAGCCCCGTTTAAGCAAAACGATCTGCCCTTTCCAAACCCGCACCCCCTCTGCAAAGTTACACTCTTTTCCAGCCGTGTTTGATGAGGGGTAAGGAAATAGAGGAAGAAAGTGCGACTAAAATCGCAGAGAAAGAAGAGGCCGTCTTCTTGTTGGAGTATATGATTTCTGGTAGTTCACACTATAATTTTGTAGATGAAGTTGTAATGAAAGCTATTCAGAGTAATACTAATGAATTTGAGAGAAAGGGATCTCCTCCCGTGTGAAGCATAGCGAAATGTATTTGCTCAACTTATCTCCAACTCATCCTCCCGTCCTCCTCGTGTAATTAGAAGTTTTTCTTGCTAATGGAACTATTGTTCCTTAGGAAAAGATGAAATCCTTTCCATTTCCTCTACAGGCCGAGTTCCTCTCTCTCTCTGTTCCATGTGCAGAGAGACATGTATATCTCTAAAACTGTTACGGCCTGTTTTTACCCGTAAAACAAACAAGTCTGGACGGTTTTGAAGGCTGGAATCTGGAATCAAGACAATTCGGGGAAATTGCTCGGTCTTGAGTGAGTTTAGTCGCCTAATGAAATGTTCCTTTTCAACCTTCTCCCTCTCACACTTTTTATCATGCACTTAACGACACTCTGGTATCACTAACGCTTGACTCCAACAATAGCCTCCTGTAGCCCACTTATACATAAAATTTTTTGCAGCGAGGAATATTTTGAACCACGCATAGGATGGTGGCTGGTCTTAGTTGTTTAGTTTGGTAATTCAGTTAATTTACGTGGATAGTGTAGGGAAAATGAGAATAGAGAAAAGCGCTGAAGTTGTGGTATTTTTGTTGAAAAAATGTATTTCATTCCAAAAAATATGAAATGGCTGAATCAGAACAAGTTGAGTAAGTCGTAAAAAAAATCTACGGTTTTAGTAATATTATTCGGACAGATATCTGACCTCCGGCGGTTATCATTTATGGAGTACTCAAAGGCAGAACATTTTCCGTTTTATGACATGTAAGCGGAGAGTATATATTATCCTATGGTTTGGGATGGCTCTGTTGCTTCTCAAAAATAGATGTATAGTATTATTGTCCATCCTATTGTACAGCTAGGGTATATTCAACAGATTTTATTGTTTTAAAAATAAGCTTTTCTTGCGGAAACCGGGAAGTAGAAATCTGTACCGGATTCCGTTTCTAGCCGAATTATAAGAATCTCACTGGTATTTTTTATGGGCAGTCAAAAATAGATTGGATGATCAGATAAGTGAGAAATAATATTTTCATTAGGTTGTGGTCAACAATTTATTTCCAATAGTGATTCAACGTCGACATAACTTGTCGAGAAGAACAGTGTTATTTAAATGTTACGCGAATTGACCATTATTTCCTTAGCATATATAATATATTTGTTGGCCAAATTCTTACTGTAAAACTGTGTTAAGCTTGTTAATAAGCAACTACATATCGGCACATAGGTACTAATTTTGACCGGAATTGTCAAACGAATTTGTGTTAGTGTTTATACGTTAGGTGAAATCTATTAAAGGGAGAATATTAAGATAACCAGAGGGAAGTCAAATATTTTAGCCAGTTTGTACATCGCGTTTGAAAAATTGCATGATTTTTAGGCAACTAACCAATTCATTTCGTTCTGCAATTCAATGTGAAATAAATGTATTCAAACATTTTATTTTTTAAACGGACCTTCATGACGAAAAATGCACTTTTATTATTTCTAAACAGTACACCTAAGGTAAAAACTGTTCCTGATACCCTGGTTTGACTAACCAATAAAAATACATGTTAGAACGGAACGGGTCGTGTAACAAACAGGAAGGGATTATTAACTTGGCCTCTAACATATGTACTATTTGTGGTTAGATTGAAGTAGGATGTTGGTTTGTGCGAGTAATCCCGAGATTTTGGTTGTATGATATTTTTGGATGAACGATCTTACAGCTTAGGGATGACAGGAGCTGGAGGATCCTAAGATTTATCGATTGAATGCTTTGATTTTTATGCTCGGGGAAATAAAAAGGGAAAGATGATCTTCCAGATCACCTTGCAAATAATCCTACCGATCAAACTTCGACTCGATCTTCCGGAAAGGAAAACCAATAGTCTATATATCTATAGCTTAAACCTCCACTGGATAACCGTTTGATCGGATTGGAATTTATCCGGTCCGGATAAAAGTTTGAGATTTCCTATAGTTAATCTGAATCTAATCCGAAGTGATCCACAAGGTTATCGTTCCTCCACGAACTGTCTGCTAAATCCATCCGATTTTAATCTTTCCAATCCGACAGAATTCGACACCGAACCGAAATACAACCTGAATAAAGCCAAAATAAATACATTGAAATAGGAAAAGGTAAAGTTCTGGCGAATTATAACATTAGCTTAGCGTTTCAATAGCCATTCATCCGGACTGCCAATTCAAGTCTCGAATCGAGTTCAAAAAGAGTATTATTTACCCCAGTTAACCCTTTCCTTCTAAAATTCGTTCGGAACTAGAAGAGGCTTTAAAATCTGGATAAAATGTGAAAGGCCAGGTCCGGAAATGTACTTTAGTTGATCCGAGAGATATAGGAGTAAATTGCGTCCCGATAGGATCCCTTCCCTTTGGTTTAAATCGGGAGGGACGTGCTTCTGCTTTCCTTTAGCTTGTAGATCCTGACTTGTACATAAAAAGGATGTCACTTGAAAACCCTTCAGTATGACATGGTAGATGCTAATCTCAACTCATTAATTAAACCCAGCAAGGGATTTGTCGATTCAAGGTAGGGTACATTTTGCAGAAGGGCCTGCATTTAGCTGGGAGTCAGAAAGTGGTTCTGCAGCCCGAAAAGGAGTGGGAAGGTCCCCAAGAACAGTAGTAGGAAATGGGACTGGAATATATTCGGCTGCTGGGATGAAGGACTGGGAACTTCATCAGAATTCTGGTGAGAACGAGGCTGGAAGTCGATATCATGGGAGGAGGGCCATAGGCAATGTTCCTTGGAGTTTAGTAGATCCACACGTATAAGTAAATATCTCTTCAGCGATCTCATAATAAGTAGTTGAACTTATCCTGTCGATACCGAGTTTCTTGCTTTGTATTTCAAAGTGAGCCCAGCCCTCGTCGTATACACGAACGAATTTGATCAACTACCTCTTATTTGTGTCTTATCTTAAAGCTCTTTCCCAATCTATATATAAGCTACTGCTAGAGTTCTTGGAGCAGTAATTTGGAAAACGGTTGAGAGTTGAGGCTCCCTCTTGCTTTCTCTCGTCCGTCGTCGTCCGTGTTTAAAATTCGTGAGAGCTGTCATTCTTTGTATACACTACAATACAAATATGTATCCTTCATTTCCACCGAGAACTAAAAAGAAACTGTTTGCTCTTCATTTTTATGGGAGACAAGTGCTATTTACTTAAGAAGAACTACTCAATACTTTCTCCCTCGTAAGAGAACTCTATTCTCCGCCAATTTGATCAATTTCTTTTCTATTTACACAAACTGCTATTTTCCACACTTAACCTGTACTTAAACGAAGGAACCGCGATTCCTTCCCTTCTGTATGTGTTCTCTTTTCTCGGACTTGATGGTTTATTTGGCAGCTGATGTGACACACACCTTCATTTTCAGTATGCTCAGAGACAATTCCTGCTTATGAACGACGGTGGATGAATTTCCTTTTATTTCCACGAATTCGACATTAAAACCAATAAAAAAGTAAACAAAATCAAATTAAAAAATAACCGTATGAACGGCCCCCGGCGTCTCTCTTGACAGCACGCTATCTGTATGATGTGTCTTCATCCTCGTGCGGATTTACTTTGCCGTTACCACATTTGTCATCTCTAGCGGTACTACAGGGTGTCTTTTCCAATTGGACACAACTTTAATTAATCAATTATTCAAGTTGTACACAATTGGAAAAGACATCCTGTACTTCCCATCTCTAGAATCTAGATCGCTGTCTGTCATAGCTGTTCTGTCCAAAAGAAAATTAGTGTGGTCTGAAAAATGAAATGAAAATGAGATTGCGTTCTCGAGAACATCGGGCGGTTTATGCTTTTTCTTATTGAACATTATTTTTTACTTTATTTTTTTAAATTCTATTAATTTTTCCCATTTTAGCTCGAGTCTTATGTAATCATGCTGTCCGTCCGTCCGTCCGTGACACGCTATCGGCCAAACGGCTGGACCGATCGACTTGAAATTTGGACACTTGTGTACTTTACAAAGGCTAAGTTCGAAGGTGGAAAAAATCCGTCGATCGGTTGACCTGTGGGGGTCATGCAAAGTAGTGTTGCTAAGGGAATAGGTTGAAAATACAGACAAATTGAAGCATATCCTGACTCGGGCTATATAAGACTGCACACTTTAGGTTTTTAGTTTCTAATTTAATGGCATGTAAGTATGCTTCTGAGGGGTTTATTCGAATGCCGAATAAATTCCTCAGTATTACATAGACTAGCGGTACTACTTCCCATCTCTACAATCTAGATGGTTGTCCGTTTGATTTGAATTGCGAGATCTAGACGGTTCTAGATGGATCTAGATGGGTGATTCATTACAATTTACAACAATATAATGAATAGGGCTTTGATTTTTTTTGAGGTGTCATGAAAAATATGTAAATTATTTAAAGAGTTAGAAATTCCAAAATATTTCCCGGTTGCCCGGAAAGTAATTTTGTTTGAACGGATGAATGACACAATAAATAAAGGCTACAGAACAGAAAAGAAGAGTTGGGCAAAGAGTCTGTAAAAAATCAAAGATCAGTCCCTAAATTAAAAATACCTTTGTAATTTATTCCCAAATGATCTACTTCAAAAGTTTAATTCATAAAAGACGAGCTCCTAAAGCAAAACTCATTAAAGATCACAAAAAATCTCGAGTCCACAGCCAGCGAAAGTAATATTTTTATGAATTTGGATATCCATACCTTCCAAAATTCAAAGACTTCGGTCGGGTTTTCATCCCTTCGGCCGCACATAATGCAGCCACTTCAATTATTCATAATTATCCAATGTTGACATTCTTAAATTAATTACTCTAATGTTTGACCCAGCGACGGCATTTAAGGGCCACCTTTTCCACTTAAAATCCTCAGGACGACATTAATAATCCAGAACTTTTGAACCGTCAACAAAGAAGAAGGATTGTTTGTCCCGAGCCATTTCCTGAACGCCTCATGAATCCCTTAGAAATAGATTCAGGAGAGGAAGATAATGTGTTGAGGAGAGATATTTCAGAGGCGGTCAGAAATGATATGCATTTGAGGGAGATAGAAAAGAGGCATTTGTGTAAATAAGTTGCTGGCGAAGCGGCAGGAGAAATGAGAGCGAGAGAAAGAGATGTAGTTTTGAAGTCGCCTTTCCTCCTCGTTTATCCTACTTCTTGAGCCTCTCTCTATATTCCTTCACCAAGAAGAGCTCTTAATCCATTAATTATTCATGGTTCCGGGACACTGGAAATGCTCCTTCCATATACTCCAACATACTAATAACAACTGGGTTGAACCGGCTGAAAGAAACCGCTTCTTCCATCATGCATGTGGAGGAGAGAGATGGTGAAAATCTGACTATGTCCCCACTACTTTCACCAGGTCATGTCGGCATATTCGAAGAAGGTACCTAGTCTAAAAAAATTCCTACCTTTCATTCCTCCTTAAAGCCAACAACCACCACCACCACCCCCTGTCCAACTTAATGCAAAAGGTATGCACTCTCCCCAAAACCTCTAAAGATAAGGGTAAAGGAGCCTAGGTGAGGTAAATATCTGTCATGGATAGATAAAAGTTCTCCAGGGCTCTCTGAACCTTCTTCATCCTCCGTAGGGTTCAGTTCATAACGTCTTTTTTATTATCGGGCCCAAGTCATGGCTCAAGTAGGGGAAGGCTATATAAGATACGTGAAATTATTATATGTTTCACTTTCACTGCAGATGCGTCGAAGGGTTTTAGCAATTCGGTTCCTAGAAGAAGAGGAGGAAGAAGAAGAAGAGAGCTAGATTATACAGGAGGATTTTATCCTTTCTTCCTCCTAGTAAGAAGACTGATTCTCAAGTGCTCCATCAATTCTGTTATGGGTCCAACAATACACTACAACTTATGGAGTATGTTAGGGAGGATGTATGGTGAAGTGGATTTGTATTTTTATTGGGAGATTTGCAGTAACTCAGCTTTAATCTGCTTCAATAATAAAATCCCTTTGTTACACTGCCTTTGGAATGGGGAGAGGTTTCGGGAGTTGATGAGTTTTTTCCATCCCTTTCACTACCTCATAAAATATACATTGGTATGCAAGCACCATCAAATTGACATTATATTATCCTAACTGTAATAATTTGTTAATTGAGTTGGTCCATCGGCAGACCATTATTATTCCCTATCTCCTTTCTCTCAAGGGCAGTTTCATTTAACGACTAATAGTCGAAATGTGCGCGGGGATAGAAGAAACTCAGACATTGAGATCAGCAGTATGAATAACTCCCTTGATTGGATTTTGTAATTCCGCCCGACTCCCAGATCCCTTCCATTCAGTCTTAAGTTAGTGGGGACGTTCCTTTGAATAAGAAGAGTTGATGATGCATTAACGACCAAAGGATCCTGATTTCAATGAGGGAATCTACATGCAACGACTGGAATTGCGGGATGTTATCCCGCAATAAATCAGAGCAAAGAATAGTGTGAGCGGAATCGGAATAGATTGGAAGGCTTTTAATTGCTCTAGGTTTAATCTATTTTTTAATATGTTTGGTCTCAAGTTTGATGAGACGAATGAGATTGTCGCGCTCCTAGTGGGCGCCAGGACAAAGTGTCCTAGGCGTCCTATATTTTAACCGTTAGTTTGTAAAGCGTAAGTCTAGTTATTTGTTTTTTGATCTAACCAACACCTAGCTATTTTATTCTACAAAACAGATGTGGATGTGTCGGATACTTGTAGCGGCTATAAATAATTGAACCCATGTGGAATTGGATTTCTTTATTAGGAACTTCATTAAATGGAATGAAGTATATCAAAGGATGAAAGTGGAAATTTAAATTAACTGCAATCGATACGCGGAGGACAATGCGAATCCCTCTCTGAACACCTGTACAAAAGCTGATTACCTAGCTCAACGGGCTGTCGAACAACGCTAATGTTGCCAGTCAATATCCATGTTCCGGGAACTGTATACAACAGAGTGACAAAGGAGGACGTAACTATGTTGTGTGTAGTAAACAATGCTACTGCTTTAAAAAAAACTTACGGAATATCGCTCTGATGCCCAAGAAGGGAGTTAATATTTTCGTTTCCCCGGCGAGCTCTTTCGACAAGCGTCATTGTTCCGGAGCGAGGTTCCTTAGTGACTAGGAACGGTATAAGGAGTCCCGTCTCCATATGGATAGTCCTCATGAATACTTGAGAATTAGCATATCCATTGCTCATGACTTTCTCTTACCTCAATAAATATTACACTCTAAAAGTGTCTAGGTAGAACGGAGTCGAAATCGGAATGATAGTGGCACTTAAATAAGCCTTCTATCCTAGTTCTAATTGTATCCGGTTGGCCCTGTTCCTGAGTGGAAGGCTTCACTTTCTCTGGAAAATGTTAGCAAAATGGAGGATTAAGACAGAGAGAGAGAGACAAATTTGTAATTTAATGCAGACTTAACCATAGGGGAGAGTGGAAGAACCGCACCCAGGATGACTTTCTTTTCCACCAGACTTCTTCTTCTGTTTCATGTCCCCCTTTTACGACCTACACTTTCCGTCATTTATTTTCTTTAGTTCAAGTTTTGAACTTATAACGGAATATTTTGTGCCGGAATTTCTCTCTTTTGATATCTCGTCCAAACAAACAAAGGACGGGGCTAGAGACAATGCCTTGGTTGTAATGATGAAGACGATGATCGTATGAGGCGGTGGAAAGGGAGGCTTTGAGAACCGTATTTTGGTATTTTCCTTAAATCATCTACGAATGTGCTGAAACACAAGATGTCCTGAGCCTTGCTGATTAACAAGCTTTTGACTCCACTGAGTGCTAGCAATATTGGGAGAAAATAATGGAGAATTGTTTTTGTTGGATCGAGTTCAAACAACCTCACTCTCCCCGATGCCGTTCACTCTGGCAGTCAAAGATGTTAAGACAAAACTGACTTTCTTTTTATTCCTCTAGAATTTTCTATATTAAGAAAAAATCTTGGGTCGTAAATTAGGAAACTTTTACGAGAACCCTCTACTTTTCCCTTCTCAATACAATTTTATCCCCTCTTTATGCATGCGGTACGGACGGTATGTCGCCTAGTTCGATTGAGTTGAAGTTGGGAAAAATGTTCGACGCCAAATAGGCCTTACGACTTACTGGCGGGGGCAAATATTACTAACGAAATTGCTGAAAATAATGAGATTAGAACGGAGGCTAAGTGGTTGGCCGTTTTGGAGAAATCCTAATTTGATAGAAAAATAACACCACAATGCGTTGACAAAGCAAATTTAAATCTCAACTTTCACAGGGCAAAAAACATGTTATGCTGTGATTATTTTCATTTCCAAACTTTCAGCGCGGTATACCACAAAGTGATATTAATACTGACTTCATAACGTTTCGGTCGGGTTGTTGTTGCATAGTGGTTTTTAATTTAAAATCTACCCACATCAAAGGATACTATATCGTTGAAGTCAACGGGAAAGCATAGTACAATGACATACAGGGTGTTTCCGCGTAATGTCCCAGATTTTAAAATTAATTTCTTAAAAACCACAGAACAAATTTAAAAAAAAAATGTCTTGTCTTGTGGAGTAGCTTTATACCAGGTAGAAATGCTTGTGTGGGTAAAATTTAGGGCTTCATTCAAATGAACACATGCCGGGTTGTTAAAACGGTCAATAAACACAAAGAAACATTTGACATTTCTAACTGTAAATAACCGTAAATATTGTAATGTGGGATTGCTAACCTGCCTTAGTTTATGCACTGTTTAAAATTATTGGTGTGTAATTTAAAAAATCAAGTTCAAAACCAATGAATGTACATCAGTTATTGGGATATTTGTAGTCGTAATCCTACGGGTTTTACATTGTAAGTTAGCTAGACACATCCGTCCGCAGCATCCACGCCGCGACGTATTTGTCTCAAATCCCCGCATCGCGTCAAATTTGTCTCCGCCATTTCTATCATTTCTCCGTCCCGTTCACATTAACGTTTCCAGGTCTTCGCAAACGAATACAGAGTACCTAAGTGCCCTGCCTTGACCAATAAAATATCCGATTATTCGGAAGGAAGGATAGGAAGTAGGAACTGTACGAGTTTCAGATTTGTGATAGACTTTATCGCTGAGTCTGCGTCTTATTCTTTTGTTCTTTTCCTACTTTTATCGGAAGGATACATTTCATTGTGTTCCCTGATACCCTAATAACTTTCATCAAGTATTGTGACCTCTGATTCCAACCCTTGTTTTCCTATCCTCGCATCTATGGGTTGGAGGGATTTCGTACGCTTTTGACTTAGAAAATGGTTGGAAAACCAGGATGGAAACCAAAAATCCCTTTGACCAAAAACTCAAAAGAGGAATCTGTGAGAAGGTATCAGGTAAAAGGAACCATACACTTCTCCGCTATCCTCCATACAACATATGTGCAAAGTTCTGTATTTACTGAGTTGAATGAATAAATAACAAGGAGAATACATTTTGCAGTTGAATAGTTTCTTTCCTTCAGCCCTGACAGAGGAAATGAAAAAACCTTTTATCAGGCACAAGAACACATATATATATTTATATATATTTATGTACATTCGCAATATCTAGCAAACCAACATTCATAATGGAGAAAATGTTAAGTATGTAATTTTGTATTTAGTACTCGGATAAGTATCATTTTGAGAATTGTGTTTTTTTTACAACCGACCTTCTCCACTTTCTTCGGCAAGGATGGTTGTTTAAAACTTGAAGGCTTCCAGATCAAAAAAGTGCTTTCGATCCCAAATCCTATCCAAATGAAAAATAAATAAAGAATACTTCTCCCATGCATATATAGCATATTTTCAAGATTGTATAGCCTCATGTTGTGGAGAGGGAAGTAATATGAGATCAAAACCCCTTGACTTCAAACCAGAATGCAAGACAAGCAAACGATTTAATGTATGCTTTCTCCAGCTAGCTTTGAGCGTGTAATAATACCCTTCCCACATCCCGTAATGTAAATATAGTCTGGAATCAATGGAAAATAATATTTTCGCTCCAGTGAACCTGATATATTCCAAAATGTTTGGTTAAAAATATATTATTTATATTTATTACAAAACAGGCTAGGGGGATTAGATAATACCGGTTGAAAGGCCTTCAAATATACGACCCGGTTTCAGCTTTTCTCTTATCGTATATGTAAACCAAGCATATAGTTAACTTCAGATGAGCCTGTTATGATAGACGATTGCAACTTCATTAAATTAAGATAATTTTAAGTTAATTAATTATTACTCTGCCGAAACAACATTGACAAAATATTAAAACCATTCTAGCTAAGCAACAACCTAAAGAATTTGCAAGTTTAAACACAATAATCATTGACCGATTAAAGTAGCATTTGTAAATCTCAGAAAGAAATTCAGTCTGAAAAAACGCCACAATATCCTAGATGATCTGTATTCTTTAATTTTTACTCTGACTTGTTAGTTCAAAGAAAAAGTAGTTCAAATTGTTAATTTTTTATAGTGATGGTTTTTTTATTCTAAAAATGATCGGTTTTTAAGTGGAGTGCAGTTGGGATAATCCAGAGGGACATTTAGAATGCGTTCAATTTTATCAAACATATTTAATATAATTATTATACCATTGCCCTCCATGTTTATGATGTACTGACTCCCACGGAAGGGCTCCCCAATGAGTTGTATAGTACAGTTAAAAGGAGGGTAATAAATTTGCACGCGTCAGTATGCAGCGTATGTATCATGCGGAAGTGGAAAAATAAATTGAATAAAATAAGATTTTAAGACATTTCGTAAGGTTCCCAAATGTTGTAGCTCTTAAGCCTAAAATGCAATGGGAAAAAATAGAATAAAGTTTTCTTAGAGCAACATAACATCATTAAATACAACAATAAAATATATGTATCCTAAATATAATTGAGTAAATCATTGAAAGTAAAATCCATTTATCTTGTCAATTTCAGAACTTGAAGAATCAGATTATGACAACGAACTTATGGGTTGAACAGGTATGTCTATCTCTATAAAACACTAATTCCATACGGAAAATGCATCTGATTTGATTTGATCTTTGATGCTCTGTGATAAATCTCTACTTTTGAACCGTTCCTATTCCCCCCTTAACCTAACGGGACTCAACTCGAATAAATGCCACCTTAAATTTCAATTTAAACAGATTAACTAAAAGTTTTCCTGTACAACTGACAAATCTAATAAGGATCCTGTCAAAAAAGTTGACATCCTGCCACTCAGGATCCCCGACTCCGACATACTACAAAATCAGTTATATCTGACAAATGAGTTTTCCCAGTCCCGACAAGAGATTAGAATATTAGGACGGGGTTTCATTAATATCGTCTATGAATTTTGATGTAGCCGATCCCTTTCTCATCCATTATGTATGGATATTTAATTGGAAGTGGGGGTATCGTATCGAGTGCCTAATTGTCCGCTTCTAGATAGACTGTCTGATAGAAGTCGAGCGGCTTTCCACAAGAGTTTACCATGAATTGTGTAGGAATAGCATGTAAATTTATTTGGAATCCAAATTCCGGCTTTGGAATATCCCGATTCCTGTGCCGAAATTGCTAATCATGTATCGCTTTCCTGGGTGGTGAGGTAACATATTCGAATAAAATTCCTGTACCTCTCCCTCCTCCTAAATTCCCGACAAATCCTTCAGTGTACATCTGTATTCATACGTTGCCCCTGTAATGCATCCTGGATGTGTGGTTGGAAATGAGGGATATAAATATTCATAGCCTCTATTTTGTGGTGTAGTTTTGGATGGACTACAAACTGACATGGGACCCAGCAGAATACGGAGGTGTTAGAAGCCTCCACGTGCCTTCAGATCATATTTGGAGACCCGACATAGTACTATACAACAAGTAAGACTTTCTCTATCACACACAAAGGAGATCAATATCCACTCACTATGCCACAAAGCTACCTCCAGTTGAGCCGGAGGGTGTGAACACTCCGGAAATCGTGTGTACGGTTGTTTGTACTGAGTGCGGCAAGCGGCACTGCATTCTCTCTCCCGATATTATTATGCCCACGTGAAGGGTGAAAGTAACTAAGGCTCTTTGGACGGAAGGGAGCTAGGACGGGGACAATTCTTGCATGACATATCCCATTCGTTGGAAATAAAATAATAATATAAACAGGGAGACCTTCAGGTCGTTGACCAGGGACAACCAATCAGAGCAGTAAATCTAGTCGATGAATGCCATATACCTTGTAATTTTTCAAAGGAGGTGGACGTAAGCGTCTTCCAAGGTTGTGAAAGAACAAGAGTTCTTGCACAAGATTCCTCCTTCTTTAATTTTTCCTCTCTTCGACAACCCTTTTAAACGGCATGCAGTCATTTCCGCACATATATAGGGACAGACTGGCAGCTGGGATAGGAGTCATAAATTATACGGAACCGATCCGCTCTCGAGTATTAAGTCTCCAGAAAGGCGAAAACGGCTTCCCGATGAAATCAGACTTTTGTTAGTTCGTACATTATGAGGGAAAGGCCAGGGCTCTTGGTCCAGGTTCTGATTAATTACTTTGGATTGTCTTTCAGTGCGGATGGTAATTTTGAAGTAACTTTGGCCACCAAAGCCACATTGTACTCATCTGGAATGGTTGAGTAAGTGGTTTACGTTTTTCCATTCCCCCTCTTATATGCTTGACTTTCCTACTTTCGGATGCTGCGGCTGAAGCCAGGATCAAATGTTGTAATGTGAACCTCCGGATCCATCCACCTAGACCTGGTCATTTATTCAGACCGTCCACCAGCACAAAGGATGTTATCCATGTACAAAAACACTAATCCCGTCCCATGGTTTTTTTTCTTGTGATATTAACAGATGGAAACCGCCTGCCATTTACAAATCGTCGTGTGAAATCGATGTTGAATATTTTCCTTTTGACGAGCAAACATGCGTCATGAAATTTGGTTCATGGACCTACGACGGATTTCAAGTAATACATTTCTTTTCAACCATCCTCTGCTTCCAATCCTATTTATACTTTTAAGTTTTAACGAGCCGTTCGATATGTTTTCTGGGAATTAAGTTTGTCGCAGTTTGTGGGTTCGTTAACTGGAGATTTTAGAAAGCTGTAGTTATGTTGGATGGAACGTTTGTTTTTCGCAATAATTTAATGATCATTTCCTTTTAATCTTTCATTAAACATTTTACATGGCAAAAATAAAAATGTGTTTTCAATCCTGTTTTCCATATTAAACTAATGATGGTGGCGTTGCGCGTCTATTTTCTTACCAAATTCGATAATATTTTCAAATTCAGTTGTCTATTGTTTTTAAGTTACTAGTAAACGTTCATTTAATTTTAATTGAACTTCTGAGTTTAAAATATTTAAAATCCTTAAGGTTCCAGAGTAATTGTCACTTAGGAAAAATTGATATCGTGAGGGGTACTTTGAACCTTTCTGTCCCATAAACATCCAAAATTCTCAAAAACATTATTTTGCAAAGATTTTTTTAATCCTGATAATGATCTAGCTATTGCACAATGAGTTACATAAACTTGTAATTTAAATTTAACTAAAAGATGTTTTTTAAACTGCGGTACACATGTGTGCCCGATAGGGTCAGGGTTGTTGTTTTTTTCATTGTATAGACAATTTTATGGCCGAGGGGAATTGGGGGGGGGGGGCTAAATTGATCTCAGTTGACTCGATCACCCGGACAAATGGATTTTAAACAAAAAATTGTCATGTATTGTTTTGGTATAATGGATTTTTCGGGCTGATCGAGTCAACTGAGATCAATTTAACCCTCCCCCCTCCCCCAGTTCCCCTCGGCAATGAAATTGTCTACACTTTAAAATAAATTACAAGTCCGTACCATGACTCTATCGGGCACACATGTGTACCGCAGTTTAAAAAAGCAGGATGAGCCGGCGCCTTGTCAACGGGCCGTTTTTGCATTTAATTTACGTGTAGTTGTTGTTGCTAAGTGGAGGCACAATGATTCTAAACTTCACTGACATTAAAAGTACTCTGGAGCCTTAAATAAAGTAAAAAACGTCTTTAGAAGTATGCATAACTTAGACTTTTTCTTGCATTAATACTACTGACTACGGCTCATAGTTTCTCATGAAACCATTTTTTAACGTTGAGAATCTAACTTTTTCAAATTTGATAATAAAGGTGGACCTGAGGCATATTGATGAAAAGGAGAACTCTAACATCGTGGAAATCGGGGTTGATCTCTCGGAGTTCTATATGTCGGTGGAATGGGATATCCTTGAAGTCCCAGCTGTAAGAAACGAACGGTTCTACACATGCTGCGACGAGCCGTACTTGGACATCACGTTTAATATTACCATGAGAAGAAAAACGCTTTTTTACACAGTTAACCTGATTATCCCTTGCATGGGGATCTCCTTCCTCACGGTTCTAGTCTTCTATCTTCCGTCCGACTCGGGAGAGAAAGTGAGTCCCCCTTCCTTACAAATTAATTGATCCACAACTGACTAAATTGACCAATTAACTAATGGTTCCCTCTCGCTCTCTCTGACTGATGTTCGTTTCTTGTACTGTTTTTGTTCCTCTAGGTCAGCCTCTCAATATCCATTCTGCTATCTCTCACTGTGTTCTTCTTGCTGCTGGCAGAAATCATTCCACCGACGAGTCTTGTAGTTCCACTTCTCGGGAAGTTTGTACTTTTTACTATGATACTCGACACAGTTAGGTAAAAATCCTTTATATATTGATCTCATTATTATCTCAAACCATACTTGCCTTTCGTTATTATCTCCTCACTCCTGTCTCTCCGATTTCCGATCCCCGTACATACATTTGCCACCCGAATTCCCTGTATAGGAGCCTTCGACCAAGATCAAAATCATTCTATACTTGAAGTCCATAGGTTATTTCAAACGGGATTAATGAGTTTCCTTGTGCTAAAGGCCAACTCTGCAGTAGTAGTAGAGTAGCTCCTATATCCACTTCTGTAATCCATGTAAAGGAAAGTTCTTTCCGAAACGGAGGTATGAATTCCTATCAACATATTTATCTCCCTTATTTATAGGATACGTTCCACTGGTTTTGAGATATGGGTGCTTTGGAGCCGATAGTGGCATTCCCATAAACTCTAGTCACGGCATTGCATTAGCCGTTCCTCAATCTCGTTCTGGGGTTTGGCTTAGCCCAACGATCTTTCCCCGTGTAGAAAATAAGGTTACCGAGTAGTGGAACCTACTGTTCCCCGATAAGGAGACGGAGTCGTCGGGAGAAGATTACAGATCAGGATGGATGAATTCAAAACACAAAACAGATATTGATGTCAGGGCTTACGGTCTCTTCGCCCTTTAAGCAACAAGAATTCCACAGAGAAATCGGGAGCATAATCCATTTTTCAAGCCTAATCTGGTCCCTTTCGGCTCTATATAGAGATGATCAAAGTATTAGCGGAATGGTCATGAGGCTGGGAAAAGGATTTGTCTGTCCCTCTTGAGATATTACGACATGTATGGCAGTGTCGTAGTAGTAGTAGTAGTAGTAGTAGTAGTATTCATCACAACGTAGCCTCCAGATCTCCAGTGATTTAAAAATAGGAACGACTGGAGCCGGTATATTTATGTAGAAACCAAGCTCCTCCGTACAACTTTCTTCGGATTAGTAGAAAGATAATAAAACATGAATCAGAATAAGGGCTTTCATATCCGGGGAGCTATTTATGGGGAAAAGGCAAGTTGGGCAATGGAGGGTCGGGAGACAGTAAGACGGTATAAACCCTTGAGGTGAAACAAGGTGATTTATTAGCCCTTCTTCCCTGTTCGAAGAAAGGTATCTGTTGGCGAATGAAATTGAATTGAAATTGGAAAGTATGAAACCCCGTTCAATCAGAACGGGGCTCTGTAGCTGTTCTACCTCACTTTGTACCTCTTTTCCATAATTTTGCAGTATATGCGTGACGGTCGTGGTTCTCAACGTTCATTTCCGAACACCCCAGACTCATACTATGGCCCCGTGGGTACGCCGTGTATTTTTACATATTCTTCCCCGACTTCTAGTAATGCGACGACCTCAGTACTACTTGGAGAGGTAGGTATCCTCTAACCTTTCTGCATCTCCTTAGTCATCCTTTAAGCGTAGTGTCTGTAGCTTACAAGGTCCGTTGTTGAGATGGGGCCGTGTAGTACCCAAAGTGATTACCCTTTAACTTATTGTAATTGCTTAGCCTATCAACTCTGGTCCCAAATTAATGGATACAATTAAGTGTGTAATTAGGGAGGTAAAAATATTGCCCAACTTTCCTGGCTGGGTACCGCGGACCCAGTATGAAAAGTTAAATTTTATGAATTTATAATAATGTCTTGTTGGGTTTGTGCTTGGATTTGTGGAGCAGGATAGCTGCCAAGGCGCCTCCAGCTATGAACAGCGGTGGGAGATTGCTAGTCCGAACGTGCAACGGGCTGGAATTGCGACCAACCTTATCACTGCATGATCCCCTTCAGTTAAGAGATATTCGCGAAGCCCTTGGAATCGGAGATTTGATGGGATCAAGATCCACGCATGATTACTCGCCAAGGTAACTTCCCTTTGGATAAAGGATGGATGAATTGTCGGGGATTTGTTGTGGGAATTAGTCTGAAGGGTTTAGCATATAATCCGAAATAATGCATAACTCAATCGGTTTATTTTAATCATTAATTTTTAATATTAGATTATGTTTTATTTGCGTTCTCAAATTTAAATTTTCAAAATCGGATCATTTTAAGTCATTACTTTCACTTTTAAAAATGAAAACAAGATGTATAATTTTGTGCTCCCCGTTTGTTTGAGGAACGGATTAAATATCTCTTCAGGCCTTTCAAGCTTTCTGCCACCGACTTTACTTTGCTACTTTCTACAGTATTAGGGTTTGTAACTTATTCCATAACATGTTTGTGATTATGTCTTTTAGATGATTTATCAAAAACTTTCCCATTTAACTTCACATTTAATTTAATTTATTCGTTTTAGATTTTAGAAGTTAAATACTTTAATTTTAAACAGAAATTCTCTATTAAATCTAAATTGCAAAGTTAAAGTTGAAGCAGAAATGTTAAATATGTTTCAGGAAAAAGTATCAGAGTAATACTTACTAGGTATTTAATTTGTAATTGCTTTATAACACGTTTGATAGCATAAACTGTTGTTGCTCGAAAACAAAATTAATTGATGACCCTCCTTAACTAAAATCATGCAGTCATGGATCAGTTGAGTTCTAAATTTCTATTTATCCCACAAAATTTTTTGAAAGCACGGAATTTAATGCAACTGCTAAATGGAAAATTACACAAATGCGAAGTTGGCAAATAAAACCAGAATAATTCTTGTCGGTCCTAAAACTACCCATTCATTTTGCGGTTTAGTCCAACCTCTGTTTTGCTTTTCAGTGGCTTTCAAAGCTTTTAGGCCAAACCATAGACATCGATATAAAGCCGACGTTTGGCTCCCAAATCAATCATATCATGAAATTCGAGGCAATTTCCCATGGAATCTAGACACAATTAAATCCCAGTGTAAATCTGATGTGCGTTGAATGGATAGTTTCTGCTCTCTCGGTTAGAATTGAAAGAAACGCCGGATCGAGCATCAGAATTCCTTTTCATTCCAAATAGAGAAATGAATTACAACCTACTCATGTCGAAATAACACAAAGCGAGGCTAATCAATTCTTTCTGCCACTCATACACCAATGATTTTCTCCATTCGCACTCTCTCTTCCAAGTATTCCGTTCGGTTTAGATCATTCTTGGTCCGGTGAAAGGGATGGTGTATTTTTGGGTAAGGATTTATTCCGGGAATGGAGTCAATTTTCGGTTGCGATCTCGTTTATTAGAAATAAAAATTCAAAAAGTAATACCCATCAATTCAAATTAGTGGTCATAATTATCGACCCCTTGATTTTTCCTAAAGTATTCGTGATCAATCTGATCAATAAGAAGTTTTCCTACAGCCAGCCCTTGAAACCGCCATCCAGGATTGTAGTAAATATTATTTTCATATCAATTGTACTTTTTAAATGAAGACAGTATTTGAAGCGATCTACCAATAGGTTCAAAGATAATACGAGTAAAATATTTTTTTTGGATATTCATGGGGAGTTCGGTTTCTGATCAGAGATGTACGGCTCAATATTAAAATAAATTACAATTGATAAAGTCATTCTCATTAATCCTCTGTAAACGAAGAATTTAAAGATTTTAAGCCTCTGAAAAGTAAATCTAATCAATTCACAAAAACGCTAAAACAATAATTGTTTAGCTATTTACTACTAATAATTAAGTCTCCAAGTATCATTATTATATGATTTATGTCATATCTACTATTTAATGTCTAGCCTCATGAAATCATACGATAGTTTGTAAATTATCAGAATCATGGCAAATTAAAACATCCAAACCGAGGGTTTAAATTCTTTTATTTTGAATTTCATCGATAATGCTAAGTACGAACGAACGTACGGCTTTTTAATAAATTTCCATGTTCGAAGTACGTTCCAATCATGGCACCAGAACTAATATCAAATTTTTTCCAGTTTGTTTGTGAAATTTCCTGATTTAATGTCTATTGATTATTTTTTTATGAAAAAGCCAGCAGAAATGAACATTTTGGCTTTTGACATTTTCAGCGCAAATTAATGTAAATTTGGAAAGATGCCAAGGAATTTATTGGAGACGCCCTTGTAGAGCCAATTTCCGTCTGCCGACAGTGCTTGTCGATGGTATGATAGGAACGTAATATCATGTGCAATTTAGGGTCATTAATCATTTTATATTTCACCTGTCTTGTCTATTGAACTATCGCCATAGTTCATCCATATAGAATACCTAATAGTACACGTGCTCATACTCTTAGTCTTTAACGTTGAAATCGTAAACGATTCCGTATAATATCGAACCAAACCATATTGGATTCCTGATTGTGACAGGGTTGTTCAAATAGGAAAGAAAGGATGTTCCAACCTGAGATACTTATGTAATTATTATTAGCATATTGTGCGGATTTAAAAAGCAATAAAATTCTAATAAAAAAATTTCAAGTGTAAGAGTGAAAGAGTGGAGAAAAGTCCAGCCCTTATTATATTTCCTTTCAACTCCATATAATATTTTAACAACTTCACACCTTAATCGTTCACGCCATTTAGCAGTCAAGAGTGGTACACGTGCCAATTATTTCCCAATTTTTTCGGGATCTTTCTGTGGAAACATCACCGCGAGTCGAGTTTCCGAGAGGAAAGTATAGAGAACATTAGGAAAGTAGAAGCCATGGGAATGGATTATTAAGATGACTATAAAAGGCAAGGGCCAAACTACATAGTAGCAGTTGAACTAATGTGATTCTCGGAAGATATATCGGTGGCCAGGGATCTCTGATAATGGCCAGATACTGAGTTTCAGTTTCATCTTCATCCATAACTACTTATTCTCTTCATAATATTTCTAATGGTTTGTAAGAAGCCTGTAAGCAGAGATCTGAATTTGAATCATAATGATCTATTATTATTTCAGTAGAGAGGTTGTGGATGGACTGGGATTGAATGGGAGCTGCAAAATTCACGGGATGCCCCCACCGCCTCCGCCCCCTCACGTTCCACCTTCCAGAGCTTCGCAGCATCCGCTGCTACGATCACCGGAGCTTCATGACGGGGACATGGACGGAGACCCCGATGGAGAAATGATGGATTGTCCAGGGGAAAGTAGACATCGCTCATGTTGGACGAGCTGTCCAGAGGTTTCAAAAGCAGTAGAAGGAGTCCGTTTCATAGCCGAACATACGAGACGTGAAGAAGAGTCCATTAGGGTAAGCACTGAACTAGGAGGGAATAAGAGGTTCATGAATTTGATCGACTCGAGAGTGGATGAACATTAGCCTAAAAACATCTTATCTGAATTACCGCAGGTGAAAGAAGATTGGAAATACGTGGCTATGGTGTTAGATCGGCTGTTCTTGTGGATCTTCACGTTAGCCGTGCTCGTCGGCACGGCTGGGATCATTCTCCAAGCCCCAACCCTCTATGATGATCGAATTCCAATTGATGTGCAACTCTCCCATATAGCTTCTGCAACTGCCAAACCTGCAGGATCAACTCCGCGCCCATCGTCCTAAGTACTGCAGTGCACTAAACTAACTCATTTTTTAGACTAAAAGCTCACTACTACTACTACTACTACTATTACTACTAGGAATAAAATACATAACTTTAAAACCAAGAATTATGTCAGTTATAGTTTAAGGAAGATATGTCCAACCACGGGAAAGTTGGATCAACTTTAGAGTCAAGCCTGCTCGCGTTCACAAGGATTATTCCTCCACCCTGTTAACTTCGGATACATAACTTAGATTATATTATATGATATACAAAAAAATGATGACTGTGTCGTCTGGAATCCATTCAAAGTTTTAAAATCTGCTGAGACATTCCTTTTCATGTTGTATTTTTTCCCGAAATAACTTCAAGTCAGAAATAAAGGGTATGTGAGATCCATTTATGGACAATCATCATCTGAAAAATATAAGACACATCATCTTCGAGCCGGATTATTCCGTACTTGGGAGCGTTTGCTATTAAAAAAATTGAAGAGAGATAAATGCGTGGTCTTAATGTGATTAAACGGACTAATTTTGTCAATTGATGTCTCACCCCGGAAAGTTATATGATTTGAAAAATTAAATTCCTTGTAGCCTATCGGTCCTTAAACGATTGTCGGATCCAAATTAGCTGTCGTGGATCCTTTCGATTTTAATTCCAATTTGAAACAGGCTGATAAGATGGAAATGTTAACCTTAAACCTGATTAAATTTTAGATAATTACGATACAAAAACGAAGCTTCTACCAAGTGTGCAACTTTTCAACTATCTTACTAACCGATGTATATACAATTTTGTACCTTCGATGTGATCTGCTCATAATTCCAAATTACACGTGTCATGTTTATCATATCCGTAAGTAAACATACACTCAAGAAAAAACCTTCTCCTCATTATTCAAGTTCCAAAAAAAGGTTACACCCTTAATTGTAATCCCAGTTCGCAGGATTTAAAAACTGTGGACACTAATTAGTGCTATACAACCAATCGCAATAACTTGATAAGCCATCGTCCTGCCTAATCTCGATCTCCATACATCCTGCTATTTAACATAGCGAATAATTATGTTGACTAATTTTAATACCAAAAAATCGGCTTCCTCAACTGTCTTCATTTTTATATCGATGATGATGATAGAGAAAACTGTTCTATCTCCTAATGATGGTGCTAGGTGCTATTGAGTAAATTTATGAAATACCTCTGTAATTGTAAGCACAAAAAATTTTACTCCTAATTAAGTATTATAGATCTTTTATACAAAGCACAGTTTATTAGCCTAATAACTTCAATGTTCTCTCTCTCTCTGAATTCCTTTCTCTGTCGGTAAATAGAATTAAGCCAGTTACTCCCATGTCTTCGAATATGTGGGACATGATAATTGTAAACTAGGTTACTCTGGCGAATAAGCCACAAAATCAAACCTTACAATAGGGTATTCGCTGTAACCTGAAGCCCTCATTATTTTTCCTACCAAACGTCCACATGAAATATTTATTCTTCCCGCATTGACGCTAACCTTACCGTCGTCGCAAGAATTCGCAAAAAACAATGCGTTGGAAGTGGGACAAAATGCCCGCTGTCATTAAACATTAAAGAATATAATTGTCAGACTATATAATTTATTCCTCGTAAAATAAATCCCCCGTCAACCGAGAGAATGGAAAATTTAGAATGCATGTTTGAATCCCGTTTGTCGGCCAACTGGCAGTTAAAAAAGCACAAGATATTATTATTGTAAACAAAACAACATTGTAGTAGTGTAGTACATAAATATATATTATCAAAATTGACTATCCTAAATGATTGTTAAGAAAGATCAAATGAAGTAAATATACAATAAACCTGTCGCCCTATCAAATTAATTCGAATCCAAGGACATAATAATATTATCTCAACCTCGTTTCCTAATATTGCAATTAGGCTCTGGCTACGACGGAACGATAAAAACACAGCCGATCCGCTGCAAAAAGATTACAAGCTGTTCCTGCTTTCCCCTCCTTACCTCAAGTCATATTCAAAAGCATTTTATCCAGTGGCTAAACTTTTCACATTTACTTCTATAAATGTCAGCGGAAACTTTTGTTTTTTATGAAAACATCTTTTCTTTCCTCGGCCACCATTTGCATTTTTGATCGCCTCCTTATTTGAAAGCATTCACTTTCCAGGGATTTACTCTTTGTAAGGATCGTATTTCCTAAACCGTTTCATGAGCTACTGGAACATTCTGTGTTCTGGGAGTTATGGGATGAGCTATTCGATTTAATATGTACAATCGATGTCCTCATGTGAATGACATAATTTTATGGAAAACAATGAATAAGATTAGGCCCATTTTACTCGGTCGCTGCGAAATATAAATATGTGTAATAGTTAGAATACGATTTCGAACGATATTTGATATTTCCAACACGAAAGGATATGATTTGTGCGATCCGATCTCTGTATGAAGTGTAACAGTCTAGATTGAAGAAACTTTGTCCCGGCTGAACTCGGAATCAGTTGCAATTTTTTGAGTAGAAAAAACAGTAGATTGTTTTGAAGGATAATAGGAGTTGGATAAGTTAGTTGTCCATGACGTTCTTTCTCTTAAATCCAGCACGTCCGGTCCTCATTCCTTTCAACGTGCTAAGTCTGAGACTGGGTTCGGGTCAAGTAGATTTCCGACCGGAGACAGGCACATATCCTCCCGTACAAAAGTCCCTTTCCACACCCTTTAGAATTGTAATTCTTCACACCGAGTCGGGTCTGTCAGCAATAAACAAGAGATCGGGCCTGTTCCAGACATCATCAGATGTAATAGATGCTGTTAGGTCATTTGATGTCTGCCGAATTACAAGATCAACGGTCCAATGAATCCGATGTGGCTCTTACTCTCCTTCCTCCTCCTAACCGACCTATTCATTGCCGCTCTTATGGACTAGGTTGTAAAACAAATATGAGTAATAAAAATCCCTTGCATTCTTTAGTAGATTTGGGTGGCTAGAATAACAACGTCTTTCATCTACTCCCCCATTATCCGGCCCGTCGGATATCATAATAACCGGCATTGTTTCTTAAGTACCTGCCATTTCGTACTTTATTTAGGCCTTTTTTATAGCTAAGCGGGATGAGGTAATGGGCGCAGGATATCTGTAACGCGGCGGACTGAAATATTTCATTTGAAACCATTCCAAGTGTTTCGGATATTAAAAAAGAAGATTAGATGGCGAATTTTTGGGGGCTCCTGCTGTATGAATAGCTTCTTCGATCACATCTGCTCCTCTATAAATATAGCCTCGTTCCGGACACCGAGCCGCCCATACTAAACCAGACGAAGAAGAAGCAGCTACAAAACGGTAGTTGAGAAAACGGAAACATTCCTCCGAGGAAAGGAGGAAGGATGATAATATTGCAAAATATATATTGACAAGACTAGTAATACCACCGTTGATGGGGAATCTGAAAAGCTCTAGACTTAATGTCCCCTCTTCCAATGACAAAGAAAATTTAGCTCGACATAAGAAACCCTTATCTTCGGGACACCGAGAGCTTCTCCCTTGTTTTATTTTAAACGAATTAAAATCGATTTTCAGAACGGTCCCTGCCTAAAAGCTCTACTAATATGTTGCAACTTGGAACGGATGGCCAATAGGGCTTAGATTATTATATTTCGGCTTAAAATGAATATCCTTTTAAGTGCTCCGATCGATTTAGATTCAACGCCATATTTCAAATAAATCAGCCTAAGATCGGGTGATTGGATTATCGTAATATATAAGCGGAGCAATTCCATTTACCGGCCGTTTGGATTTTAAGAAATGGGCTGGCTGGATCAATATGGTTCAAATTATGCATGATAGGGATTTTTCTAATTACAATTGATTACAATTTAATAAGGTTCCGTAGATTATCAAATTATATTTGTATTTTTCTTTTAAAAACTCCAAAAAAATAAACTCGGAAAATACTACGCTAGTGTTGGAGGTTGTGAAAAATAAAATCACATCTATAAGCATAGTTTGGTCTTAAACCCGAAATCATTTAGCCATATTTTGAATATTCTGAACTGGAATTAAGCACTGGAACTGACAGTATTAATTCAATGCAAAAATCCTTAAAGTAGCTATACATAACTGTAAATGTTCATGAAAAACAGGTTCCATTAAATAATAACACGAAAAAAATATGACAAAGCTAAGGTTAAATCAGAAATCGGTTACTTCAAAATATAGACCGTTGCGTTTGATTATACGTAATTATAGAAAAGTACTACCTTTATTTACAAATTTTTACCAATAATAGGATGCAGTTGAGTAAAAGTCGGCACAAGAGCATACAGAATATCTTTAAAAAACAAATAAAAAAATTCTAATACACAACGTCACGAGCCGAGTCGTCACGTCAAACCGATGTTAAACTCCTTTTTAACAACAGTGCACAACCAAAAGTCCCATGCACAAAGCCGAGAAAAGATTCTAGAGCAAGAATCACGTAATATATTATTTTGTTTCATATCTACCTAATATTAACCATTCCATAATACGATCTCCACACGAACGAGATGCCGGATGTAATTTGTGTGACAAGCTGTATGACGGCAATCAGTTTGAATTTTGAAAAGGGGAAATTAAAACCCACTGACTGTGGAAACTATTCCAAATAGATCATACACCCATTTCTGGGCAATCAACAGTTACTCATCACAATCTTGTCTCTTCATGCGAGAAAGGGATAGTACTCTCTAAAATCAGTGTCACGAATGACAGTCATGACTTCTGTCAGGAGCAGTATCGAATATTTATCTACAAATATAGATCCAGCGTCACGTACAATCATCCTATGCCCACGTTTCTAACTACCAGAAGTTACAAAAATTCGAATGCAATCCGAGTCAACCAGTTACAGTCCTGGAAACCTCAAATTATGAGTCTCTAAAAACTGAAGTTCGGAATAATTCGGTGGGATTTAAAATCATACAATTCATTGTCGTAATCAAACTAGAAAAGCGATGTTGCTTATTCATCAAACTTGCATTTTTTCAGATGCTTTACGTTTGGATTAGTCGCATCGAAATTCCCTGAAGCTTCGCTTAGACTGTAGATATTTATCGTAAAGGCTGTAAAGTCTGTAATTTGACCGTTTTTTTCTAAATACAACGCCGGTTTCTAAAACCCCTTTCACTTCTTCAGAGAGCATCATTCATCTTGAACTTTTACACGAAATACAAAGCCCTAGCAATAAAATCCTTCCACAGTTGCAAAAGTACAAAACCTGCTAACAGAAATCGTCTATAACAACGAACGCCTCGAATGGGACACAATATACCTATACAGGAACAGAAGAAGAAATTCAATTGCCAATTCCATGATCTCCGAAGAGTAGAAATGCAGAACACTCCGAAAAGACACCTCTCCTCGAGCCACAAGTAATAATCCTGACCGTCCTTGTCGAATGTCCCCGTCGACCGTGCGGTTAGCTTTTACAGCACCCCGAGCACTTTATTATAAATTCAGAAACCCATCTTCTTACGTGACAACTCAAAATTCAAGAGGAAGTTGTTTCAGGAGAAAGTAAATTTGAGGAGAAGGGTAAACGGAGAAAGCTGGTGACTTGGAAAATAGTGGAGAGAAGCTAGGGAAATGGAAAACCATTTCGTCTCCGAAGTTCAGTTCAATAATTGGCCATAACTTTGTTTGAGTAGTGGGAGCGAGGAGAAAGCGAGAAGAATAAGAGATTCCATCACTCATCATTCCATTCCATCTTGTTCTTAAGATTTCACTGGAATGAGTGATTAGACTGTTGGGATCTTCCTAATTCACTCCACTTCCCAAGACTCCGGCTGCACTGGCCTGGAAATCTGTGGAAGTCTGCAAGTCTTCAAGTCCTGACATCCCATAATCCAATATATTTATATATTTATATACGGGAGGGAGAAGTGGCATGTTACTTTAAAAAGGAATCACTAAATCAACTACAGATCCCGTTTGACTCTCTAAAATATAGGGACCAACGCCAACAACTCCAGCCACAGCACTCCTCACTGTCTCAAAATACGGTTATCTGGTTCCTAAGGATTTGGGGCCGCGAGGAGGGGAGGGACTGTAGTCTTTTTCCGCGGATTAGTCCGCGGATATTTTATATTTATTTAGAAAAGCATGAGAAGCTCTTAAGCATGACTGGATGCATAGATGAAGTTATCGATGGGAAATAAAGTTCCATGAGAAGTTTCACACCTGCTTCTCGCACAACGATATCCTATTTATTTATAACATTTATTAGAACAGGAGAGTTGGGATTTGGGAGCCCTCCTTATTTATCTCTCCTGTCAGATTTAATAAATTCTCGTACAGGGTTTTATAGGAGCCTTGTCAGAGGATCTAAAATCCCCGGACTGTGTGCAGTCCGTCTTTAATTTTAATTTATTAATTTAATTTTAAAAGTCGAAGCCAACACTCAGCAGGGTTAATTAATGCTCCTCAACGTCCCTAGAAGGGCCTGTTTGCACAATAAGGGATACTAATAGTAATTAACCCGTATCAATCAGGTTCTCGCATGTTACTTTAATATGTAAGTTTAAATGCAAATGTTATTCATTAGCGAGAGGCTTTGAGGATCGGGTGACTTCCAGCTCATTCTATTTACGGACCCAGGGATACCCTCCGATTTCCCTATGTAGGCTTCCAGGCTATGGGAATTTGAGTAGTTTCAGACGAGCTGTGTCTACAGTTACGATATCAATAATAAATAGCCATGTCCACAGTTTCCATATCAATGATATTATTAATATTCATAGAGAGTTTGAAGCTGGATGTTAGAGGTGAGGATTATCGTCAAGAGGAACGCAAATATCAGGATCCTAATGAAAATAAATTTACTTTAGATATTCGAAAGCACCAAATATTCCTATCGAATTAAAGGAATACAGTTTCTGATTTCCTGAGCCTGAATACTGTTGGCCAGAGACGGTTCACTCTGAAATTTTAACAACTATTCCACAGCCGGGTGATTATTTGCAAAGGAAAGTAATCTCTTCTCGCATAATTGGGATGGCTCTATCACTTGACAGGCAGATTTGCACTAGGTGATGAGAATTTTGGACCACGTCAACGTCCAACAAGGCCTCTGAACCTGACCCTTGCCATGTCTCTTTGGCTTTATCTTTAACTTATTAGAGGCTGGTAATATTCATGGCACCGGAATTCATTTTCCGTGACACGAAAGAGGGTCCTCCAAAGAAATCAATCAATGTACTTTCCTTCTCCTGTCGTAGATAACACTGAAAGGACTTGACATCTCAGATATTTCCTCTTACTCCACCGTCACCTCTCCTTAGATCTTTACCATCAACTCCTCTCTCCACCAAGGGTTTAATGTAGCAGACCAGTCGAGTTGTCAACGTCACAAAGGGGGAGCCTGCCCTGGGTGGCAGGAAATAATGTTTTTTTTTCTTTTCAATCCACATAAAATAAATGTAAGATATTTCTAATCTCTCCGTCAGTCACTGCTCCTATAATAGGAAGACACTCGGAACTGTAGCTTAATTACTTATTTAGAGAGACTGGGAGACGGGATTTGTTTTTCCTTTTCTAGACGTTTTGCCAGCTAAGAAGGGAAGTTAGGGTGGAAGACAGGAAGACTTTTCTGTTTGTTTATTATTTATCGGAAATCGTCTAGGTATTAGCATAAGCAGTGGAGTGTTTTTTAACATTCGAAAGGATTTACGTTGAAATTTTAAATTGACAGGGAACGAAGTTCAAGGAGGATATAAAATCTCTTGCTCTCTCTTGCTCTCTCTTGCTCTCTCTTGAAATACAGAATTTGTGGGGCATTGAGGTTGTAGAGGTGTATCAACTTCATAAAAACGGTGCTGATAATTAACCAAAAAAATTCTTGTTTTTCATGGCGAAAGCGTTTGGAATGTTTATTGCAGTTAAGGGCATTTCATTAACAAATGCAAGAATCATTTAGCCTCTTGACATTTTTAGTTTGCAAATTAAATAGATGCTGAGTCATATATTGAAACACACGAGAATGACCCTGCGTTTAATTCCCTCTCCTTTCGGTTGGATTAAAGGATTCCCTGTTCCTGGACTAAGTTTTTTTTTTACACATAAGTACATCAAAATTTTGGCTTAGTGGGTCAAGCTTATTGTATAACAAAGCACAGAAACGTACTTTTGTTGTAGATTGTGGCGGGGATCTTCGGATTATAAAGGAGACACATAGTTCATATTTCAGATACGTACGCTTTAGTTCATCCTCAAGTGAAGCTTTTGAAAGCTTGGAATTTCGTTGCCCCATTGAAAAGAACTGGATCATCATCATTCGGGTTTGAGGGATAGGGAATCCCATTCAACCAAACTGAAATCTGATGGATAGCTGGCCTTGCAAAAAAGGTGCTTAAAAAGTGTAAAAGTGAAGTATGTACATATAGATATAGAGATATTTATCGCTATCAGCTTCAAGAGTAAAAAAAAATCCATGGTTTTCATTCCTTCTGATTGGGCAGATGACTAAATGTACAGTTTGACAGCTTATGACAAATGAAAAGAACTCAAGATTCCTTTGCTGGACACTTATCGAATTTTATATCGATGTATCATAGTTATCCCCGTCATATTTCCGGTTCTCTTAGCTTTCCTTTATCCTTTCTCTTTTTCGGATCTAGTTAGTGTTATAGATGTCTGAAAAGATCTTGATGCCAACAATGGATCATCCAACAACAACAAAGTGACAGAAGGAGAGACTATGACCAAAAGTAGGTTGTGTGGACAGGCAAAACCTGGTTGCTCGTGATTTTTATTTAAACAAAACAATACCATCATGGGGTAAAATTTAGGTGATTGCTAAAAAAAATTAAAAATTGGTCGATGTTTATCTTTGGCGAGTTTTTGGTTCAAATACGGTTGGCTGGCGGTGCGGTGCAGTTGGATTTTGTCTATATGGCTCAAGCTATTTCCAAATTCCTTGTCTTGTGGAACGACTAAAAACTCTAAGGTTGTAATAAATAAATATATTGGTTTAGGATAGCTAAGAATTAGATGAAATATTTATGAACGAACCCAAGAAACGGGTGATATAGGAGCTACGGAGATTTTATTTCTATGTAATCCCACGAGAAACCTAATCCCCTCTTAGTAAATAGTGACAACAATTCATCGTTGATCGAACCATTGCATTGACCGTATAAAATACCATATCAAAAATCAGACATTAAATTCCCTAATAATTGCGAAAAGCAACCATCAGTCTTTAAAAACAGCCCAACCGCATTATTGACTGTAACCACCCTACAAGAAATTAAATTTTCAATAAAATCCAGAGTAAGCCACAAACAATGAGGCTTTGGAACTTCATTCCACTCGAAGAACCAGTCAGTCCTGAAAAATTAAAAGGAATAAATCGTACTGAATCTGTTTTGAGCGTTATTATTGATTTGAATGAAGTTCTCCATCGATTTTCTCACCGATATTCATTCAAGGGAGTGTGATCTTTAGGCCGCTCACACAAATTCAATTTGTGAACCGAAATGGAACGTACTGTGGCAAAACTCTACTTTATTACTCCGAAAAGATGAACCTGTCAAGATGTTCCTCCAGATATTAAATCCCCTCCTCTCCCATGAAGGAAGTCTAAATATAAGCCACGTGTGACAAACTCGAATCAATAGAAATATAAACGACCTGAACTTCGTCTCCCAATCCCTTACTCACTGGATAAAATTTCATCACTTTAATTAAAGGCCTCCGAGAAATATCAAACCCATCCAACCAACTGAAAGAGCAAATGTAATCGATCTGAACCAAATTAAGGCTAAGAGCCAAAAAGAAATGCACTCATAATACTCACCCATAAAACAGAATATAACTCCGTTCCCCACATTCAAAGACAGAAAGAAAGGAGGTGCATATTCGAATTTAGGAAAAAACCTCCTCATGTGATAAGAGAGAAAGAAGAGGCCTAGCTGGGTGGAATCATGCACAAACGGTAAACGCTGAAAGCGTAAAAGAAAGGATGCACGTAGTCGTAAAACGAATGGGGAAATGATATAAGGGAGCTTCCGTTCTCCAGATTCTGGACTAAAGATCTTGTCTTGTTCGACATAAGAAATGGGAAGAAGTGGTTGGTGGTGAAAGTAGAATTAGGCCCATGTGCTCCTCCATTTGAGGTTTGTCTGGTTTAGGAACGAGAGGCGAGAGAATAGAGCTCCAGAACCCAGACTACAATCCCGTTGATGGCAAGGTAGAAAGAAATTAAGCTTTCCCTTTCCTCACAAAGAGAGAGAGAGAGATAACCCAGGCGTGAATCATATAAATGGATCAAGGATCAAATAAGCATTAGGTTTAGGTAGTAGTAGCTGAACAGGACCTCTCTCCTACTGTCAACGATCCCTCTACCTCCATATTCCCGACCCGAACTACCTCCCTTGCCAGGACTTGCAAAGTCTACGGACAAAGAGTGGGGAATCTGATGAGAATCAGAGCTGTACCGGTTCCCGAATTTCCACCATGAAACCAGCCGAGGCTCTCCTTCTCAAGCAGAGCCGATGGTATAAATGAGGAAAGGTGTAAGCTGAGTTATCGGGACTAAAGATCGACTCTAGTACAACTACTTCCCAAGAAGTAGCCCTCTCTCTGGGAGAAGACAATGCATGTGGAGTAGGAATTCGGAGGAACGGCGATCAATTACCCGGCGGAGCTTTTTTGTTCTAGTGCTGGAGAGTGATTTATTACTCTACTTATGTAAAATGAATGTGGATATTATTTACCGTGCAAATAAGAAGGTTACCAGACAGAGGTCTTCTTCCGTACACATCTCTCATGTTATCTGCGGCGGAAGAGCCGTCGGCCCTCTCCTCCCTGTACTGCCGCCGGAGCCTGAACATCCTCTTTCTCACCCCACCGTTTCCTTGGTGAGAACATGAGATTCCAACCAAGAAGGAGTAGGAGCCAGTACTCTTTTTTTATTCAATCAGTGCGAAAGGACGATATTTTATCGTGTAGGTATGTCATCCGTGTAGCAATGTTCTTCCTCTCTGCGAAGAAATTGGTCCCAGCAGCAGGAGGAGGCTATAGGTCTCCCGGTATCGCATAGAGGTATAAGTCTAGTTGTGGGAGATCGAGGACCCCGGAACAAGCCTCGGAGCGAGGAGATGAAGGGTATTATTTAAGAAAAGGCTCATGGAGATGAATTTATTTGGAGAAATGGAAAATCGGCCACAGAGAATGAGGGAGTCCTGGTCGGATTCGGAACAGGGGAATCTGTTCCTAAGTAGTTTGAGTGAGAGGATTGAAAACTCTATGGGGATGTTTCCACTCAGCAGTGATAAGAAGCGATGTACAACTCATAATGAGGTTATTTTATTGTGCCTAAGCTACAATCTGTCAGACCGAGAAAGGAAGATGAGAGAGAAGTAGAAGAGGAAGACGAAGAAGAAGCAGGGAAGACGAAGACGAAGAAATTCCTCAGAGGAGAGCTTATCGATCGCCTTGTCTTCCCTCTGTGCAGCCACTTGACTCAGATAACTTGGTTAAAGAACACTAAGGTGGATTCTTCTATTCCAATAATCTGGGAGCCGGAGAGAGAGAGAGATGGGGACATTCCTTCGATCGCCTTAACATCCATAACCATCTGCTTCTTATAACCATTTATATAAAATAAACTTTGATAACTGCCCCGAGCTCGTCAATCCGGGAGAAGAATCCTTTCGGAGGGAAAGTATTCTTCACAATACGGCTACAGTTTCATCCTGAGACCATTGTCTAAATACATGCCATATCTCCAACAAATACCTCCCCCCCTAGCCCCCTTTTTAATTAATCACATAAGGAGATAAAAGTTCAGGAGGTGACTCTACTTTTTGAAGTGGAATTGGGGTCAATGGATACCTTGTGAAAGTTGCTACTTGCTCCTACTTTGTAATATCTTCCCACTTGCAACTAAAGCCTTTCCGTGTCAGCATGTAGTATAACTGATTCGTAGAACTGACAATGATCAGTTTCTAAAAGGGAATAAACTCCGGAATGTGATAAATTACCAACAGCTTCAACTTCCTGAGGAGAGAGAGCTTCTACTTTCACTGACATTGTGCGGTCACGTGGCTTTATTAGATATGAAAAATATAGGGATTCCAGGAATTCTGATTTCCTCAATCCTCCTTTAGGGAAGGGATATCGTATTCTTAAGATCGTAATTGAAGTGGATCGATGATCTTTTGCAAAAAAGGAAAATCCGGCTCAAGAAGAGCCTTCCTGGCCCTAAAATCCCTTCCAACCGATCCTCGAGCATAAAGAATCAAAGGCTCTTGCGAAAACAAATTGGACGACCATACTTCTTTTGGGCGAGGACGGGGACGAGGACACCGAGAGATGCTTTTACCGTTCTATAAACTTGTGCATGAAAAAGCCACTTTCAACCTGCATGTATGTGAGAGTGAAACAAACATCCATTACGGGTCTCTCCTATCCTCCTACAACCACACCATATTCCATTCTTTCTCCATCACCGGCTTATTATTATTATATATAGTTAATAGTCCTGGTACCCTGGAAGATATGTCCCACTCCCCGTTCAAAAGATTCCATAACTTTTATCTGGGGCCCCGAAATCGATGTATTTCTTAAAACCTTGAGCATAGTTTGTACGGGAGTAGAGAAGTTCCCTTGTCAACGACCCAGGGAGCAGGAAGACAAGAAGAACGATTAAAGTAAGCAGAGTGAAGGTATGTCTCTGAGTAGTAATCTCATCTTTTTCCTCCCTTCCACAGAACAATAAAACTGTTCAATGTTCAGAGCCAAAGGAAAAGAAATAAACCAAAAAACCTAACTTCCTACCTCGAATTCCGCATGATACAATGATTCAAAGCCCATTGTCAACAGAGCAGGGTTTCATTGATTGTATCTTATGAAGAAGAAAACTCAAAATTACCTAATAGGATTTATCACCCTGCCTCCCAACGTCCCAACCATTATTCTGTATATTGTGGGAATGGGAATCGTTAGAATCTCTTCTTTCTTGTTTTTTCAGCCTTTCACTCTCAAGTTGGAGCAGTAACAACTAACGCAACAGCATAAACTTTTATTCTCACCTCCTCTATAACTAACTATAGATCTGTAGAGTGGGTGATGCCAGAATATGGGAGCTTCGATTGTCTGCAGCAGAAGAGTGAGAGCGAGAGAGAGTGAGAGACTAGAATGAGATCGTACAAATTGCAAACAACTTGACAAGAGAAAGCCTTAAGCTATCCGGAAAAAGTCTCTAAATCAACTAACATATCGATCCATGGCATTAGCCTCACGTAACTCATTATCACAAAGGAGATCTTAAAAACTCTCAATGTCTCTTCCTTCTTTACTAATTTCTAGGTTCCTGACTCGGCGAGAGGGAGAGAGAGAGTCGGCGGAACTATTAGAGAGACTCTAGAACAATAGATCCATTAGACTTAAGTGTGCAATAGCTTCTAATAGCGCTTCTCCAAAAGTTGCACACGCATTCCTTAATTATGAATTGTTAGATTGGAGCCCATATCCAGCAGAGCTAGTTAGGGGGGACTATTATGAGAGGGCCCTCTGTAGAGGGGACGGAAGTATCCGACACTTCTGCCGTCTTCTTTTCCCCCTCCGCCTCTGCCAGATAGGATACACTAGGAGGAGGGATTCACTTAAGAGGGGAAAGAAGACCCACTTCTTTATTGTTAATAGTTTGAAAGAGTACATGAAGTAGGAAATATAGTAGGACTAAAGGGAATATGAAAAGGTCAATAATTGGACCAGGTATTTCACCCGTGGGACTCTCCTATAAGCATTCAAACCCTAATTCAAGAAGTTCAGAGCTCAAGTGAAAAATGCAATTTCGGATTCATTAGAAGCAGAACACGTCTCAGGGCAGCATTTTAGAATTGCTTTTCCTTTTTATCTCCTCACCAACTTAATTTTCATCAAAAGTTCATCACAGCCATTGAATACCAATTTCGCACAACAAAAAAGGGATACAGATAAACAGGGCTTTAGGAGGGAAGGGGAGGAGGATTTACCATATTTTATACACACACTTGATACTTGAACTGATGAGATGGGACCGGGTTGGGTCCGACCTGCCTCTGCCTATAGTAAATTATAGTAAATTAAAATTGGACTCATCCAAGCGCCTACTTATTATCAAAGCCTGACCCTTGTCCTCCCGTCTGCTAATCCAACCTTAGGATTACTGGGTTCAAAGGTAAATGAAACTTTCACCTCATTGCTCGTCATTTTTTGACGGGGTGGGGTTGGGCATCCCTCATCAAAACATCATCAGTACAAGTTGCAAATGTAATTGAAAATTTCGGGTCTCGCTACAGCGCATAGAATTAGATACCGTAGAACTCGGTCTGCAGGTAATAAGTCGCCCGGCTAAATAATAAAATTCTGAAGGAGGCTACGCAGTAAGAATTGGATGTGCAGATGGCGCATAAAGGTACTGGCCGGTTCATAATAATGGCAAGGGGGATTCATACATTTTATATCGGGGCTTACAATTTTGACATTTAAATGTCAAAGTCATCGAATATCCAATCGTAATTGTAAACTCACCATATGACAAATAATTTACCGTATTACCTACTTTAACAAATTATTCTACAATTGTAATGCATGACCCCCTTTACATTTTCCCACCTCAATTTTTATAAAATGGATATGGGCATTGAGTGAAACTCGATTCCTTAGGCCTAAAAATTTAGGCCTAAGGATCTCCATAAGCCGTTCGAATTAAATAGTGGGGCAGTATGGAATGATCTATATCTATTCTTTATATATATCTATGCTACAGCGTAAGTAAGTGCTGGGTTCGGATCTGTGTTTATTATAACCCTGGATTGGCTGGACGTTGGAGGTCGGTTTAATTTTACGCACAAGCGATCATCATAACATCAATATAGCATAAGAATTATATTGGCTGGTGGCTTTGAGGAATGGGAACTGAATTGGCTATTCCGTCTGTTGTAGTTAGTTGGAGGGACGGGTTGGCGGAATAGGGAGTGGGGATGAGCTTTGGTGGGAAGCAAAAGAAATTATGGAGAGAGAGAGAGAGAAAGTTAATTTTGGTGAGGAGAAAGTAAACATTCATTCTATTCTGTTTGAAAAGTTAATCTGACGCCACGAATCGGGCACTGAACCTAATGTACTTTCCCCCAGAATAGAGCCGTCCATGGTAACTGAAAAGCAGGCTTAAGACTGATGAAAAAAATTCGAGCCGCTCTTTATTTGTTCGATAGAGATTGGAATCCTGAGAGATCGGTCAAATGGAACTTGGCAACATGAACCGGATTGAAGAAAGAGATTGTATATATAGTTGTAAAAGGGGATTGAGCTCTTAGAAAGATGCTTTTTACATGTGGACTAATAGCTCATTATTTACGTATTGCAGATTCATTCTCTTTTTTAATGTATTTCATTTATCCATTCCTCAAACGTGTACAAGGTTGGAATGGAAATTGCGTTTTATCATTTTCCAAAGGATGCTTTCACAGAGCTTGGAGGTAGTTTGGAAATAGAGGGCTTGCGTTGGAAAACTCTATGTTAGATTAGAGGCCACGAGGAGGCTTTTTGGAGCCTGCTAAAGATATGCGAGCATTTTAATTGGGTATGTTTGGTATGTTATTGGGGGCTATTAGGTTTCGAAATAAAGCTGCTGGATTTGAACATCAGATCCTTACAATGTTTATTATGAGTGACAAAATATTTTGAAAAATATATTTTTCCTACCCGAGAGGCAGTTTTGAAACTGATACGGTTTGACAGGGACGTCTAATTCGAAATGACGAATAATGTCAAGGGAGAATGATTTAGGGGGAGGCGGTACTTCCCGTGGGAGCCTGGTTTGTTGCCTCCGGTTTTCGGTTTTAGATATCTCCGTCTAATACCTGAAATTGCTATTGTTGAGCCAAGGACTTGAATCGGTTCGAACGCCTCGTGCAACGGTGGCTGCTAGCACAAGTCAATTTGGCTTCAATAACAACGAAACTATATATGCATAGCTCGCTTCCTGACAACTGAAATAGGGATTCCAAGGATTAAATAAACTATCATCCGCCTTCACTAACTGCGGCGTTACTTTTACTCACCGACGACAGTCTTGGAAACAGCTTGAGGCTTTGCAACTTTATAAATTTAGCTAATTGAGGTCAAGTTACGGAGCTTCTCGGCTGTCTACGTAAATTTATTGGCAAGGTTTTGTGGGTTTCCAAAGGGAAGAGAGGATGGAATATATTGTTTAATAATTGTTAATATAATTACAGGGCCCTGCCGAAGTTTGTGGGCAGAGAGATAAAGGGAGAGGAAGCATTAGGGACGCCTGCTGGTCTAGCGTTGGCAGTGTGGATGAGGAGTTATTCGATCAGGTGAGGAAATTCAACTTTCCTTCGGATGCATTCAGTTTCACTTTCTCTAGTCTCAATATCAAATCCCCGGGGAGTTTGGTGGTCAAGTCACAAGGTCTATATCCCTACAATCTCACCCTACAACTAACTGCTTCAAGTCTAACTAAGTAAAATCTCCGACTAATCCAACGAGATTGATTTAAGTTTGGAAGTAACCCATCCAGAATATCCTCAACAAAGGGAAGTTTCCAAATCCTCAGGCAGCAAAAGCAATACTACTACACTACCTACCACCACTACTATTGCTTTGAAATAATATCAATTATTGATTCAGAGTCTCGGAGGGGTAATGGTGGAGTTTTAGGTTCTAGTACCAAAAGAGTTTCCGAGCTTCATCCTTCCCATTTCGGTTATTCCCATAATTACGAATTAGGCTCTGGACATCGGATACGTTGAGCTATTTAAATAAGGAAGATGCATCTTACACATATGTAAAATTCTGTACGTTTCGAGTTCAATACATTGTATTTCTCGTTACTTAATATGGTGGAAAATGGAAAATATATGCCCTTCATTAAAATCAAACAAAGTTTCCCAGAGTTCCTGTTCCCAATTTTTTTTTTAGAAATTTCGAAATAAAAGTTCTGTATTAAATTAGCTTCGAACTATAGGCTTAACTGTCTCCGTTCCTCTTTCCTTTTCCTTCATATTTGTCATACATCAGAGCGTTTCGAATTATACATCTTTATTCATTTCAGATCCCTAGACAAAATGTCTTACCAGTGCGTTCTTACTATCTGAATTTTAAATCCCTGCGAGATCCTCAATTGAAGAATACAGCAGCAGAACTTCATAACTCTTTGACACGAATTTTAGGAAAGAAAGAGAAGAATATTTCCAGAATTCTCTATTTTAGTTGAGTTTATTTACCCATGTAAAAACGTTTATTATAATTCTCCCTGTAAGCTCCACATAATGCATCCGGAAATTCTCTCCTCTCCTATCTTTTCCAACAATGAAATCTGAATGCAAATAAATAATGGACTACATATTATTATGATTATCCTTGAGTATTAATAAATTCAAGATTCACAGTGTGGAAAGGGCTGATATGCGCAACTAATATTACTTCCTCATGACAGAACTGTAGTTCAGCTTTCTCCAAAATATTATTATAGTGATAAAAAATTAGAATCACTTTCAACTGTATCTGTATCTATCTTTTAGGCCGGGTGCGGGTGGAGATTCATAAGAAGAGGAAGACCAGACCACCACCGACATTGCAAAATAGAGGAGAATTATTCCAGGATTTGAGTTCTACGAGATTATACATGCGATTCCGTAATCACGTCCAGCCTACTGCCTACTTTCGGCAGTCCCGTTGCCGTAGGCTCCTCGATATTCTGCATAACTTCATGATACTCTAACGACCCGTTGGCTAAAACTCGACTGATTACTTGTAATTTGCAGCTGCTATGCTAAACGCTACAGAGAGTATGATTTTACACCGAGAATTAGGGAATGTAGGGCAGTAACTGAGAAGGAAGACAATCGTTTATCCACGTGATCTAATTAGTAACCTGATGCATGAACTTCCTCAGGATAGTTATAACGTTTGAGTGCAATAGATGTGCACTGGTTTTCTAAAACTAGTAGACTAGTAGGCAAGCTGTATTTAGAATTTCTATTCCCGAATTAAAAATAATCAAATAACTCAAACCACAGATCAAGACAAGGAGGATTGGTTTGTGGGTCAGGCTCTGGCTTTAGACGAAAGAACTTCGAGCCTTCGTACACGATCACAATTAACCATGTCGGGCCAAAACATTGATGAAAAAGTAATCAGCGGATTCTGTAAATCGGATGATACATGCGCCTCTGCTACAGTAACAGCTTAAGATATGAAAAATAAGCCCTTGGAACAGCAATACGGGAAGTGGAGAAAGCTAGATCTGTTTTTGATATTTTTGAGATTGAACGGTATTGGGCTTTGCTTCCCGAGATTTATGTGGACATAAATAAATATGTGTCACCTGAAAACGTCCTAGTAATCCATCTTATCAGGCTGGCGCAATTTCATTCAATTTACTTTTGAAAAGAGGAAAAATACGGCTCGGGAAAGTAAATGTTTTAACAAGGATTCTATCCCCTGTTTATTTGTACACCGTGTCAAAGATTCCCTCCCCATACTTATAAACCTTATACCACAGAAATATCGAGATTTCGAAGTCTCTCCCCTCCTCCCCCAACTAAACCTAAATTCTTTACAACGCCTCTGGTCAACATCTGCTAAATTCGTCAGTCACACTCCCCGGCTCTACTCCCCTGTAAAAAAAAAACACTCCCCCGCCCGTCATCTCACCCTTCCGCTGTCCCAGGAAAGACAACATGTCAGAGTGGTCAGGGAAAAGTCAACCCTTCCTCCAATCCCGAGTTAGGTGAGAGAGTAATAAGGTGACAAAGGAAGAGATGAATAGGGTTGGAAAGTTGAATAATGACAGGAGATGAGGGTAAAAAAAGTCGTCCAAGCCCAACCGCCCAATGAGCTAAATCTATACGAGCCTAGGGAAAGAGCAAGGTTTGGACAAAAAAATTTGTTCGAGGGCGAGGAAGACGGGATTTGATGAATGTCCTCCGGTTTGATTGTCAGGGAAAGTAAAGGGCTATCTCCTATAAAAGGAACGGGGGGACTGGGAACAAGTGAAAGGAAGAGGCAGGGACAGTGAATTTGGCCGAGAGTAAGGCAGCCTCCGTCGAAACTTGGTCGATCTCTTTCCTGGAGTGGGAGAGAGCTGTAGAGTGTAGAATCGGAGGTAGAAGACATTCACAGAGTTCGTGTCCTGGAAGGGACTAGGCCATGTTCAAAGTCCCTGCCTTGCTGCTACCTAGGCCATGTGCAAGTCTCCTCTCTCCTCCGTAACGTTGTGGGATCGGAGTGATGGGAGAGCGGATGATTGTGCAGGATGGAGTTTCCTCGGCACGGAGATAGAGAGAAAGTGCAGAACGCGAAATCGGCCCAGAGCCAACTTGTCTTTCCCCTCGCCATTTCTCTCCTCTCCTCACATTCGAGTGAAACACGCACCTCAATCCACGTCCACTTTCTCCACACTTTCTCTCTATCTTCTTCCTCTGCTCTCTCTCCTTACTGAGGGAGATAAGGGCTCTTTTCCATAGTTCAAGCCAGGAGTACGTGTGTGGAGGAATAGCCTCGCTGGCTCGGTACAAGGCAAGTCAAAGGTTCAATCAAATCTTCTCTCCAACTCTCCCGTCCTATTACAGGATGTGACAGTCGGGTTTCACAGTTCACCACCAAGAAGAGACGACGACGAGGACGAGAAGGGATTCCTTTTGTGAAATAAATATACAGACTTCTCTCTCCCTCCCTCCACACGTCCTCCCTTCAATATGATGAGAAATGGGAAGGAAAGTCGGGCTCAAGTAATCAACTTTTCAACTTTTTAATCCTCCCGATTTCTCGAATTTTCACGTCCGTCAGTCACTCACCGTTTGCGTTTCTCGACGCAGGGACGAGGAGTTGTAGAGCATCAGGTGAAGCTGGTGCAGAGGATTGCATCTTTTCTTTAAGCGAGTGAAGGCCGCTTGATTGGGACTGGTTTAGTTAATTATAAGGAGTACCTTGGACTTGGATTCGAGACGCTATTGGGTTGGATTTTAATATTGTTTGTGAGGAGGTTTAAAAAGGAGTAAGGATGTGTGTTGTTCATTGGCTCATATTTGTCACGATGGTTGGATTCCTTCCACCAGCATTCTCTGGAAATCCGGATGCCAAACGATTGTATGATGACCTTCTGTCCAATTATAATAAACTCGTACGGCCCGTTGTCAACACATCCGACATTCTTAAAGTGAGAATTAAACTCCGGCTCTCTCAGCTCATTGACGTGGTAAGTTATTTCATTTCCTAGAACCATATCCTCCACCATTCGTCGAGCCCTTTGTGCTGGGTTCTGATGAAACTTAAGAAAAGGTATAAAATAATCATATGGTTGTATTTGTCTGGATGAAAGGAGAAAGCATGAGTACCCATTATCTGTCCGTAGCTCTGGCAGCCGTGGCTAATTTATAATGTAGCTTTTCAAGTGGATTTCGGATTAGAAAGCTTGAGAAGATGGTTTTTTTCTGGCGAAAGGAAAACATCCTTATTATTATCTTTTGAAACTCAGAAAAATATTTACCTTATTATCTTTTACACGTCTCCGTCAAAAAGCTTTCCTCTGTACATTGTCTTCTAATCAGTTTGCTACGAGACCTCAGAACAATATACGTATCTTTTTGATTGATTTGATTTCTCAATTGAGTTTGTTCCCGATTTTACAAACTTCCAATGTTAGCCTTTGAAATAGAGATCTGTGTAGATAATAGATTTAGTCGTGCTGATACGGGTTTCATCAGCAAAAAGTTTTATTACAAAAGGCGCATTTGCGAATTCAGTTTTCGATGTTCTCTTACCGCATATTTAACTATGCTTGTTCTAAATATAACGTCTGTGGTATAGGATTTCAAAATCTTTATTAATCCTAATCTCAAATCTGATGAAGCATTAGTAAGATAAAGGCTGACTAGATTAAAGTGAAAGTGAAGGATTTTCCTAACAAGTTCTAAAGTGCGCTCCTCGACAAAAAGGAAACTTCAAGTAAGGCCATCAATTTGACAATGTTGCCCAAAGAAAGTTTATCGATTCCTATGAAGTGATTTTGCAATCACCACAATTCAGTTTTTCTATCCACTTGCCAAAGCCGTACTTAGCTAACTCACCTAACTTTCCCTGCATTATTAGTTAAATAACGGATGAAACAATCGGTTTTGGCTAGAGTCTAGTTGACAGTTCCTAATTTCAGAATTCCGGCACTTTCGATCCATTAAATTTTATGTTCAACAAAACTAATTGCTTATTACACCGCCTCACGCCTCCATTTATATAGTGTTTAACTCGAATTCCTTGTAAACTGTAACAAGAATCAAGGCAGCTGTTAACACGAACAGGCTCAAAACCACAACCAGTAGCATAGAGATGGCTAAAGGATGCTATATACGAGAAATCAGTATTCGCCTTACCCGTATTTAAATCGATCGATTCGAGTTTGAGTGCCTTTACTGATGCTCATGATAGGACGTAACTTTCCGAAACGGTTTGTTCGCTAAGTGTCTTAAACCCCTTTAAAGGATGTCAAATGCTATGTAGCTTGATATTTGCAGAAATAACTGGCTCAGTATAACTACTGCAAATGTGTTTAAATTTAATACTGCTTGATTTTTGCGTTCTTTCTTCGTAACAGTTGATAAGGCACTCTATACAGAACAGTGCTAAATGTAAATTCTTTAAACATATTTTATAATTTAATTTAATTATTTTTGTCCTGTAAAACACAAATTGCCAATCCCAACTTACTTCTGGACCATTCAATCCATTAAGTTCGAAAATAGCAAACTATTAAATTATTCCTATTTTGTACATCCATACACGAACAAGAGTGAGGCTTATTGTCTGCTGAACGAGATTGGCATGTCGGCGAAAGTTAAAATAGGTTTAGACACCCAAATAGAGGTTGGGTTTGACGAGGACTCATTGAAGCCTCAATCTCCCTCCGCTTCAGCTCCAGGTCATCTGAATATTCCAAGGAATATGAATCCAAGTATTTCCCTACTGAGTTTTGACAAACTTTGTTTCCCTCCGAACGAGGAACGGTAGATATAATCCGAAAGAAGGGATTCTAAAACTGGGGAATGGAGTCTCGGATACGGGAAATGAGAATCCCTGGAGAGATATTGATGAAGTCATGGTAATCCGGCTCGACATCAAGGAAGGAAGCTTACACCTATATAGAACATATATTGTATCGCTCCTAAGAAACACAACAGAAAAAATTGGAAGGAACATAGATGAAGGAGGGCCATTTGTTACTTGATTATCTCCAAATATGAGTAAAAATCGTTATCTGTCCCTATCTTGGCCATATCGATCAGGACGGCGGGTCTCGGGTTAGGTTGTAACGTGTAACTGGAAGTGTGTAGGATTTCCCACGCTAAACGCTGACTTGTATTGCATTTCTGTAGAGAAAAATCATCTCGTGGAAATATTATTCAGTTGGAAGTTGTTTGGAACCGAAATAACTTCTATAGCTCACTCAGTATGGGTCTGATAGAAAATGATCAATCTTGTGCCCCTGTTCTACTTCCTACTTACTTTCTCTTTTTCCCTACCTTCCTTTCACCAGTTACATACTCTGTACCCGGGTTTACACGTCCATAGGTGGAAGAAGACCCAACTGGGTTTTTCCCGATTTTTTCTCTCCCATCACCGAGGTTTAGAGGAAAGAAAACTCTCTTTTTTATTTCACCTTGCTTCCTTAGGATTGCTAACCGAATGCCCCCCAGCCCTCTCCTCTTACCAGGTTTTATTTCTTAGATTTTAATACGGCGGCGATAGGAGGTTTTGGAGGGAAGAGTAACCTGCCCTAAGTGGCTGAAAGGAACATGAGAGGCCTGGCTCGTCTTACTCTACAAAACCATCACATTACTATTTAATATCGTCTTACGGTTGAAGAGGGGTATATCTATCTACTTATCCCAAACTCAATATTTTCTCCGAAATCCCTGATTTCTTCATGATAAAATGTCTACCTAGATCGAATTTGTTCTGTCAATGAAGTATGCCCTTAAGTAACACATCACCATGCACTTTCCCAATCGTCTTTATGACACTGACGGATAGTTCCACTTCAAAAGTTACTCTCCCTTTTTAGCATTCCCTCCGATTTGATTGATACGATCTCTTTTCTTCTTTTCCAGAATCTCAAGAACCAGATCATGACGACCAATCTTTGGGTTGAGCAGGTAATCAAGTCATTTATTCATCTGTCTCTATTACTCGTACCCCCTTCCCCTACAACATGATTATCCTTATTCGGAGTGATGAATGGGTTTAGAACATGTCAGGCGGTGTGGGATGTTGACAAGGCAGTGGTGGTAAGTTATATATGACGTGTTCTGGATGGATAAGACAAATTATATGTTTTTTCCCTATCCACTGAAATGATGGCATGCAAATTCGAGATTACTTATACCGACTCACCACAACAAGTAGGTTGATCCATCTCTTTCCATTCCTCTCCTACGTAGCGAGGCTCTACAATTAAATAGGAAGGTAATTCTATTTCAGTTCAAGCGACACTTTCACCAGGGAGGAGAGAGATAACTGTGTGGTTTCAGCTAATGCGAATTCTTGGTGGTTGTCTTCGTAATGAGATGGTTAAGTTCGTATCCATATACATAAAATTAGCCGTCTGTGGGTAACTGATGTTCCAGCTATACGTTTTTTACTGGGTTGACTAAACAAAAAACTGAAATAACCAAAAATTCTTAAAAAAAGTTTGAACTGGCGTAGGTGATATGACCTTTTGAAATTCCATGACCTGTGACCTGGGCTAACCTGACCTAACATAATATTGTATGTAAACGGTCGTGCGACATATCGATTTACACCGCAGTACTTTTAAAAATGCTTTGGCTATGTTGGAATTCTAAAATTTTGACCCCTTGACCTTGAAACGGTCAAAGTTGTCGAAACTTCGAAATTATCGTGTGACATATCTATTGACAACTTCTTTTGCCGAGAAATCATTTGGTTGTGTTGGAATTTTGAAGTTTTGACCCCTTGACCTTGAAACGGTCAAAGTCGCCAAAATTTCTAAATCATCGCCTGATACATCGATTTACATCTTCTTTCACTGAGAAAGCTTTTGGTTGAGTTGGAATTTTAAAATTGAACACATTGACCTTAAAACATTCCATGTCATCGAAATTTTTAAATAATCGTGTGATATAGCGATTCACATCTCCTTCCACCGTGAAAACTTTCGGTTAAGTTAAAATTTTGAGCCCATGACCTTTAAAGCTGTTTAAATTATCGAAATCTCTTCAAAAATTCATTCAATCGCTTTAAAGAAAGTGTGGAGGTGCAGGTGTTGTTTTAAAAACATTGCACATTGTTTAATTTAATTGTTTAAAACCAAAAGTAAAAGGGTCTTAAAATCTCGCTCACTCGCTTGCTCATCAAAAATGACATGTTCTTCTTCCACGGAAAAGCTCTTATCAGCTATTTTAGGTACCGGGATAGCAATAAGCTTTAAAGTAGTGTCGTACAGATTAACAGGAGTTCTGAGGTCCTGTCCTGAAATTTTGACCTCTTGACCTTGAAACAGTCAAAGTCGTCGAAATTTCGAAATTATCGTGTGAAATAGATTGACAACTTCTTTCACCGAGAAAACTTTCTGTTGTGTTGGAATTTCTAAATTTTTGCACCCTGACCTTCAGATGGCCAAAAGGTCTAATTTTGGTCATTGCCAAATTTACGGAGTGAGGACGTATCTGCTTTTGAATGTGAATTAGCGATTAGAAGGGGTTAGTGTTGTATGTTAATGGGGATATGGAGGGTGCTTGGGGCAGAGTTCAATGATAGTACTTATTTAGATAGGACAGTGAGGGAATTCTTGGGGAATGGATGTTTTAAGGGTTCTAGATCGGAACCCTTAAACAACGGCGTTGGTTTAAATAATCAATAACGAGTAGGGCAACGTTCAGAGGTGTCCGTATCTTCACCTAAGGGTGCAATGTGCAATCGTAAAAATTGATGTGGCTCACGCCTGAAACTTTTTGTTTGAAATTAGTCGCCAACATAGAATTGGATAATATAGTAGGCTGTCACTAAACGTTTGTCTACAATTTTAAGGCCCGATATCGGGCCTGTGGCTGCCTAGTATACTCATAAAAGGCTAATAGGTAATTATTTCTCTTGTTATATTTGAGGACGAGGCCTGATAATGACGTTTAACTCTCTTCCTAGCCGACGCGTCAGTTCCAACAGAGAGAGATCGAGGTAGGGGTACGATTGTGGTCTTACAATTAGAATAACCATTGTTCAGTCTGTAGGTAGTAGTGCCGTCTGGGGAAACCTTCCCCACTCCTATAATCCGAATGGACTAACAAAACATAATATTAGGAAAGTAAGGAGTAGTTGTTAGAGATGTAGTAAGAGACGTATGGATGATGGGAGCCTCGGATCCCAAAAACTGGCAGTCCCTGTAAATGAAACGGAGGGTGAGGAAAGCATGAAGAAGAATGAGTAGAATAAATCATCATTAATGGACATCCCTTCTTCTGTGTGTGTTGATATGATTGTGGCTGGTGAAAAAGAGAAAGCGAACTATTACTATTAGAACCAGTACTAGGGCCAGTGGTGGTGGTGGTAGTAGCTTGAGGAGCCGAGAATCAGAGGTTCTCTCCTCCGTCCTGGAGAGACGGAACTGGACGTAGGAAGTAAACTTTCCCAGTCTCTCCTCCCAGGCCTGATCTCTTGGCCGACGGTGTGGTTATTGTACCCAGCCTGCCATGTGTCTTAGTTTAGTCCGTCATCAAGGGAACAGGGAAAAGGCTATTGTGTGGAGATGTAAAGGTAGGCTGAACCGTGAAACAAGGGATTGTACAGCAATAAATCGAGGGTCCAGCCATCAAACTCTCCATTCCCGCTGATATGTTCAACAGAATCACTAAACTCCTCAAAGAAGTTTACTTACTTGTAATGTCTTCAGTTTATGGATTACTTTCTCTCTCCTGAATCTCCTTAAAGAGAGGCCCTCCTCCTCCTGCAAAACTGTAGCACGGACGGAAGGAGTAGATGTATGGTGGCAGTAATATATGCATTGCTTCGCCTCCCGTTCCAACACATACAACTTTCTTCTCTCCCTTTTGCATCTTGAGGAGGAGAAGCTAAGAAATATTTCCCGTTGGGATGAAATAGGATGAATGGGATTTCTTTGAGTTGATACTGAAAGGTACTTGAGCAGTCAAAACCATCAGGATTGATCACCAACCTTTTCTATAGTTGAATCATTCATTGCAAGTCAATCCTTTTTTCATATGTCTTTCCCTCTCAGCCTCTCCTTCTCCTCTGCAGAGGAACTACAGCCTCCTGCTTTCTCCCAACTGTTTTCCCAACATCCATTATTTTTGTACAAAAAAGAGAGCTAAATAGTTGTTTTCATCATCGGAGGAGAAAGGGCTCTTGGTAGAGAAAGAGGGTAATGGCTGCTGCCCATGTCGACTGTCATGTAGTAGTATTCCTATCTCCTTGTTAGTCAAACCGATTCCCTTGAAACCCTACTCGTATTCGACAAAAAAATCATAATAATAGTAAGATGCTGGAACGGAATTTCTGTGGGGAAATTTACATGAAAAGTCCATGTTCTTTCAAAGGGATCTCTGATGGAATGGGTTCAACAATAGTGAAAGATATGTATAAGGCGCAAATCCAATATTTCAACCCAGATACCCTTTATCTAGATGGAGTTTGGTCCATTTACATTTTAGGGACTGTGCAGAGACGACGTTTTCGTGTTGGATTTATAGATTGAGTGGATATTGTATTTTGCAAGGGTAGGTTGAGCCGGTGGGGTTTTGAAAAGCTGTGACAAATAAAGTGCCGTATGAAGGGGAAGGGTAGCTATGAGCTTGAAACTGTATACTGATGAATGTTGCACTGTTTTTGGCCTTTAGTTTTGGTACGACTACAAGTTGACGTGGGAGCCGAACGAGTATGGGGGTGTCAAAATGCTTCACGTGCCTTCTGACCACATTTGGAGACCTGACATAGTTCTCTACAACAAGTAAGTCTATAATCCGGCCCGGTTCTAATGAATAGCCAAGATCCCTGCCATGATGTGCGATGATTGTGCGGAGTCTCAAAAACATTTATCTGTATTTGACAGCGCTGATGGGAACTTCGAGGTGACCCTCGCAACAAAGGCGACGTTGTATAACAATGGTCTTGTTGAATGGAAACCGCCCGCAATCTATAAGTCGTCGTGTGAGATTGATGTAGAGTACTTCCCATTTGACGAGCAAACCTGCATCCTCAAGTTCGGGAGCTGGACTTATGATGGATTCAAAGTGGATCTTCGTCACTTTGACGAAGTTGAAGGCTCCAATGTTGTTCAACTAGGAGTTGATTTGACAGCTTTCTATTTCTCCGTCGAATGGGACATACTTGATGTCCCTGCAGTTCGGTACGTCCTCATCATCATATCCGTCCTAACTTTGTAAACACATATCATCATCCCCATCCGTCCTTCTACTCTGTAATTCACGTGGTCCATTCCCATTCCGGTCACCGTCAGCTTTCTCCTACTCTCCCTCCCCATATATACCCCCTAGATTTAGCCGTCCGTGAGGACAGGGAGTCCAAAATCCAAATACGAGATTGACTCTAATGTACTCTCTTCTGTTTGAAACTACTTCGACAAAGTCTCCTCTCATCTGCTACAGATTTCTCTCTCTCTCCGTTCTTCTGTGTCAGAAGGATAGGGCTGGCCTATTTGAGGCTTATCTATATATTGAATAGAACAATAAAGGACTAAGCTGAGAGACAGAGAGGACACGATTCTCCCATTTACAATTTCTCCCTCATTCAGGGATCCCGTCCCAGAGATTCCAGCCTAAACTTTTGTACGTTTTCTTGACTACTTGCACTAGGAACGAAAAGTTCTACACATGCTGTGATGAGCCCTACTTGGATATAACCTTCAATATCACGATGAGGAGGAAGACACTGTTCTATACAGTAAATCTCATCATCCCGTGCATGGGCATTTCTTTCCTGACCGTCTTGACTTTCTACTTGCCCTCGGATTCGGGAGAAAAGGTAAGGGACATTTCCACTCTATCTTTCTTCTATATCCCTGCACTACTACATACTAGGGCTAGATCTGAATTTCGTCTAATAGTTTCCCTTCAAAATGTTAGGCCTCATTTCTGGCAGGTTGAAAAATTCATTTTTATCTAGCTTTGCAAAAAGGATGGAGGTAAGAAGAGAATTGCGTAAGCGGAGTTCTGGTTCCGTCGGTTCCTTCGCAATTACTCGAGATGCATCTCATCGTGCCCTTAAGTTTCAGGGTTTAAGTCGTAGAGACGGTTTGGGAACGTTGAGTAATGGCCTGTGTACCTATTCATCCACAATGCTCGGCTCAAATAATGGAAAAGCTGAAGGAAACGGAAGGAAAGTAATGAACGGTTTATCGATTCCTTTTCAGGTGACACTGGCAATTTCTATCTTGATTAGTCTCCATGTGTTCTTCCTGCTGGTGGTTGAGATCATTCCACCTACCAGTCTAGTCGTCCCACTTTTAGGAAAATACCTAATCTTTGCCATGATCCTCGTCTCCATCAGGTAAAACTGCTCTTGAAGCCTTACGTAATTTTATTTACTGCACCCTATCATTGGATTAAGTGCCTACTGTCATCCCACCAACGAATCTCCGGTTCAGTTCCAGCACCACCACCCTAAGACCTTCTCCGAAGGAGCCCCGCTCTCCCGTCCCCTTTTTTAAATCTAATTTGCCGTTATTAGAGCGATTGTAGAGGAAGTGGTCCGATTTGGCTCAAACTGAGGATCCAGAGGGATTATGGGAGTACATTCCCGAGATGACTTTAGTTGCTTACTTTTATTCGGATAGGAGTTTCCCATTGGATAAGCGAGATTTATTGTGCAACTTTCCTCATAAAGTTATTGATGGAGCTAATACGCTCATTTACAGCCAATTCCTACAAAATGTTACAAGATAACTTGCTGGGGTGGGATTGGATTAGCCAAAATAATGGGACTCCTCCATTAACTGTGCTGCAGGGTGGTGGTGGTTTGATTTTAGAGACGGATCTTCTTGTACAGATGAATCCCTAGATTGTAAAATCGATGAAACAACGAGAAGACTGAGTCTAATGATAAATTTTCTATGCAGTATATGTGTGACGGTAGTCGTCCTCAACGTTCACTTCCGCTCACCACAAACCCATACAATGGCACCTTGGGTTCGCCGTGTCTTCCTACACATTCTACCTCGGCTGCTGATGATGAAAAGGCCGCACTACACCATGGAAACGCATCGGTAAGCCCGTATTATTATTATCATTGGTATTATGATTGTATTATCATTATAATGTTCTTTCATTATCCAAATCTACTACACTGTGTGTAACTGGCATAATATTACCCTCCGTCCCCGTCGTCAGGCTAGGATGGAAACTCCGACTGGGTCCGGGTTTTAATTTATAAAATCCCACTTCCACCTCCTATAATGGAGCGATGTGGTAAACATAATGGTGAAAGTGTGTAACACATGATTACAGGCTCCGTTCAACATACAATATCATGCCTACGGTCAACAAGCCATGGGACCGACCTTGGAGTTGCAGGTCACACTAAAAGCTAAGAAGTACAAACCTACAGAATGGATATTAGTGGAACATCTGTCATGAATTGGGTTTCATTAGTTCAGGTCATTAGTTCCTACCTCACAATCTACTCTAAACTTTAATTACACTCTGTGAATGGGTAGGAGGAGGCTTCTAGAGCTCCGATCCCATGCCGGACCACTTTCACCTACTAGCCCCTGCTGCTGGAAACTTTCACCCGTGGTTACCCTCATACATCATTATAGAGGGATCCATAGGCTCTGAAATATGCCCTTCCGTTATTAGCAGCAGGACACCTTTGATTCATTACAAATTGGAGTAGACCATTGGTGTAGATAGCAGAGTACATTTAAACCTCATCTACATGGATCGTTTAGAATAAAGGCTCCACAGTTCCACTCAAGTTTCCCCAATGAACACGAAATTTCTGCTGGTTTCAATCAATTTCCTATTCTACGGATCGTAAAGGAAGAATTTATATCCTAAATTATAGCACCTACTGCCTAGGTCAATTTTGTAGTAGGGAATAATAGCTTCCTGATCCTGAAACTATTTGCAATCCATAAATTATGGGACGCGGGAGTTTCAAGTCATACCGTTCTAACAAGAATGCAGCACTAGGTTCGCTACCGCAATCTTTCCGCGACATTTTGACGAAGGGAGGGGACCTAAAGTCGGAATTTTTCGTGATATACCGTATTGATCCAGCTGCTTCTTGGAAGCTAAATCAATCAATCAATCCGGTCAAAAAGTTTGTAGCCTAAATCGAAGGACTCCCACACAAAAGGGAGAGTGCAGTCCTTGATGACTTGATCTATTCCAGGAATGATTCAGATCTTTGTGAAAAATGGAACCCGAACGATAGGAATAGTAGTCCTCCTGAATACGTTCCAGCTCGTAAACCTGGAGGAGGGCTAATGGGAGAGATGAACTCTTTTCGCGCATCAACATCCTGTCTGTCCCTATGCACAGGGGATCTGGAGGCAGACGGCAGGCGAGGCATTAGAGGTCTCATAATATTTTTTAAATGGCCCTCCTCGCCCAACTATAAATTGAAAGTAGTCGGGATGAATTGTAGGTTGGCTCTGGGTGCGGTGAAAGTAAGGAGCTCGTATTGTGCCGAGCACTGAGATGGAACGTCATTACGATAAATTTAACAGCGGAAGTTTGAGGCATTGCGGGACAATGGTGGTGGGATTTGATAGTGTATAGGTAATACGTAGACAGTTATTTCAAAAACTTCGATAGCTTTGTCCTCCTCCAGCCCTTTCAAATGTTTGTGAAGGAATAGCATAGCGGGCGGAGGAATAAATTCTAGTACAGTTAGTTAGGCACTTTCAACTTAAACTCGTACAGAAACGCTTAATAAAATAAAGCACTTTAAGCCCGTGTCAGTCTTAACGGACTTCCTTGTATCCGTTATCCGGGGTTAGTTCCCAGGATAGGGCTTCGATGAGGGAACACGATTCCCCTCCCTAATACTAATCAGCTCCATATTTATTTTCCTTCTCGGGCACACACACACGGGAAGTATGAAAAGATGAATTAGAGTGAAAGCCTTTGTGCCCTCCCCATTGTTATTTTTTCTTAGCCTGGATGGGAAGGAGATATGGCATGCCATTGAAAGCTTCTGACCCCTGAATGATAGGTATTATGATAGTAAACGTGATTTGAAAATAAATCAAACAAAGGCTTATGAAATTGAAAATTGGAAATCCGTATCGTAGGGAGGAAGTGGAGAGTTGTTTGATTCCTCCAGAAAATCTGACATGTCCAAGTAGGATACAGTCAGTGTATACTGAATATTTTCATAACTGGTGACTAGCTTTATAACATTCGCACCCAGAACTACATAGTCTTCGAGCGCTTGTCTCTCGATTCTTTCTCTCCGTCTTTTTTTTCAAATGGGGACTGCTTTCTTCTCGGGATAAGTCTACTCCGTAGAGTAGACACAATACCCCTGTGTTTACAATATGACACGAATACTTGAGTGATTTCCATTGTCTTAATTCAGGAACAAGTGGAAGGAGAGTGTGTTGATGATCCGAGCTGGAAACAACTCCACGTTTCACCACACAGACAACTATTGGCAAGACGACAGTCCCATGGACGTTCCACCAAGACCTCAGTCTCCGCTTGAAGCCTGTTTACGGAGGTACGTCCCCGTGATTAATCACTCATAATTACATACAACATTTACAAGGCCTTCGGCTCAACTCCCTTTTACCTAAAGATTCCCTCTCCCGGTGGTAATGTACTAGGGATTTCGCTCTCTAATGATAGGACTGAAACATTATCACGTCAGACCCACTGCTTGTTGTTAATTATAGTTTTATGCCGCCGTACAGAATGGCGGATGGGAGTATGAGTACAGGCTGCCGCGTCCATGGAGGTTATCCCAGTCACGACGGGTCAACGGAAAGTTGGCTTCCGGACGACACCGTTCCACTCCCGTCGCCCCTACTAACAAAGCCATCGATTTCTTGTTCGAATCGGAACTGTATTCCAGATGTCCATGTCCATCGTGCCTGTGCCGGTGTTCGCTTCATCGCTAGGCACACTCGTCTTCAAGAAGATTCAACAAAGGTCCGTTTCCCTTTCCTCAATTACTTTCCCATTCTATTATAGGCAGAGACGCGGGTTTTAGACTTTCGATCTGAGGCAGCTATTCTAGTATGGGTTCATTTGGAATGTATCGGATAAATTATAGCGATTCGTAAAATCTCCCCTAATTGCCTGTAACGGATTTGTTGGGGCATTGCAATCCCCCCTCCGGATCATGTTCCCCCGATCTTGATGAATGTGTAAATTAAATAGGTGAAAGAAGATTGGAAGTACGTGGCTATGGTGCTGGATAGACTATTTCTATGGATATTTACACTAGCCGTCTTGGTCGGTACTGCTGGGATCATCCTTCAAGCTCCATCGCTGTATGATGACAGGGTGCCTATTGACAAAAAGTATTCCGAAATCACTGGTTCCCGAGCGCAGATTCGTCGCGGCCCGCAATAAATGTCTACTGACACTACCAAAGCTACCAATCGTTTTTATACTACACTCAGAGGAACGTCTGACATCGAGTGCTCAGTCGTTTGTGCAAAATTAGTTTCCCAAGAAAAAAAGTAACCTGTCAAGCAAGAGGATCGAAACCCCTTTCAAGGAAGAGGGGTTCCAGTGCTTTAATATCGAGATGCTAACTCTGTGAAAATGTGCGTATCCCTCAACGATAGAAGCTGTTTTATTTGTGCGTTCTACAGATTGCCACCTTCTCAACTCGTGCCAATATTCAATATTATACAACTTGAAACGGGATATGAAATAATATCCGTTTCAAGCTCTTCAATATCTCAACTCAATATCCCGCATATAAAAAAGGGGTTCGGGATGATAGATTTTAAAGAAACGAAAGAGCCCTGCTTCTATCAACATAACCCCTCGAAATGTTTAATATAAAAAGTGAAATACATATACAAACAGAACTGAAACTAGCATTACTCCATATCTTGCTTATAAGTTGCCCTTAGTCAATCTACTGATCTTTATACGGAAATGGGAGGAGGAGCCCAGGTCCAGGATATTTGATATTCCGTTTATATTCAAAGCGGTGTAGCTTTATATTACTTGAGAAGTAAGTCAGGTACCCTTCCAAACTGTGGATTGAAATCTTCAAAGAACCGTAGTAACTGAATACATTGAAGGAAAGTATTGGGAACTTTTGATTAAATTTTTGATTAGCATATGTGTTGAAAAATCAGTTATTCTGATTTCCGATACGTATTATAGACATCAACAGTGTATCGGATAAGTATTATGATGGAATTAATCAATGTAACTAATGTATTACTTCTTGTCTTAATTTACGTTTTTTAGTAGTCAAAATCAGAGATGTAACAATAAACAGAAGTATTATTCGTACAAAAAACAGTCGAGTTTCGAACTTCAACCGAAAGGGAAAAAGTCAGCCAGAATCATCACCCAAATATTCTAACTCGGCTCGGATAGCAAAGTTAAATTTAAAATTTAAAACCAACGGTGGCAATTCCATCTCAAGAAACATTCAGATCTCTCTTGAAATTGCCTTGCGATTCTCCAAAACTTTCGATATCTACTACAAACAAAAGGCAATTTTCCCGTCCTTCTTTCTACAAAATTCAAATGCCTGAACTAACCTAATGGGCAAATGTAAGATCCGTTCATCCTCCTCTAAATGACATCATATATAATTTACCTGCTATTCATTTCGATTTCCTACCCGATTTCCCTCAATGATACTTCTCCAAGTTGATCCAGATTGAGATTTTCCATCCCAACAACCAGTCCCAGTTCCAACTCGACTGCGACGGAACTAATACAGTAATAATGTCACGCGCGTCAGACTATAGTTCCGGTTACTGCCATTTTCAACACAGAAAGAATGCACGTTTCAAGGAAAAATAACCGTTTCTGGAACCAATTATAAACAGTAATAGGGAAAAATGAGTAGTTGTCATCGTGAGGAATGATGATAATGATAGGGCTTTATATATTGTTCTCCAGTTCTCGGTAGTAAAAAGAAGAAGCAAAAAGAAGGTTAAATAAAATCCCAAACAATCTATACATTTCTATAGACATTCTGGCCCTTGTTTGTCCTCTCTTAGGCTGCCAGAACAGGAAGAAGAGCAGAGTTTTTTTCAGCAGAGAGAATCGTATCAATGTCACTTTCCTAATACAAAGGCGACCCAAAAGAGAAAGTAGTTTGTACAAAATGCAGGACTTTCTTCGGAGACAGGGGAATCGTATGGAAGTAGCAGAATCGATTGTTCTACATACAGGCAACTTCCCCATCTAACTTTACTTTAGCTCCTCTTCCTTTCACTTATATTATATACATGGATATTTTATATATTCTACCATTACATATATCTATATAATGCCAATTGCCAGAAACTACAAGCACACACATAAATACATATATTCATATAATAACCTAATACGTGTACACACATACACATAAAGGAGTATACACATAATTCCTAATGATATGTAAGATAGGGTAGTAGAGCCAGGCTACACTTCTCTACATATATAAGTATCTCTCCTCCGCCAAAGTACAGAAGGGAAAGTTATTTCTGTTTGAAATGATAAACTATACCTACGTAGAAGAATAGAGAGAGATACGCTGAGAGTTTCCGAGAGCCGAGCTCCTTTTTACGAAATTTGGATGGTGGAGAAAGTAAAAACGTTCCCCCAGCCATGCACATAGATAAATAAACATATTATACCTTATATATTTGTATAAAACTACAAGAAAGAAGCTCTAAATCCTATCTATCGTTAGGGAAGACGTCCCCGAGATAGAACTGCAGAGTGTGTGTCTATAGCTAAAAGAGAAGTTTGATAACTAGGGAAATTTAAGGAGTTGTATTGTCCCACTGCAGGAGGAAATCTAGGGCTCTCCTGCTTAAGAAACCGGGAGAAGAGAGAACAGAGGAATAATATAAGTTGGGATTGTAAGAATCCGGATGTTCAAAAGAGCCTAATGAGCCTATATACCTAGCGACACATATGTACGAGATGGAGAGAGAGTGGAATTGTGAGTCAGTCAGGAGAGAAAGTAGACGAGTCCTTCCCTCTGACTCCTCTTTCACAAGTGTAAACATGAGAGAATTTAAATTGTCTTGCTCTTCTGTGTTTCACAAGGCTGGAGCTCAATATGTTATTTTTCATCCTTACTTTACTCCTCTTACGAGGACGAGGACGAGGAGGACGACGGGCCCATGTAAAATAAAAATACACTATTATTTATCCTCTCCCTCGTCCCTCCTCCTAGCCTTTCCCAGCTCTTATCCCACACACTCCTCTCGCACTCGTCCTAAACAGAAGTTCGGAAAAATATATCATCCCTGATATTATTATTATACATACGGAATGTAAGACAAATATACATTAAAATATAAGAAGGAGGGATGGAGATGGCGGGGAAATGGTGGAGAAAGTTCCACAGCCAACAACATTCGCGAAGAAAGGGAGCAAGACAAAGGTTTCAAGTTCTGGGAACTGGAGACTTATATAAGACCTGTGACACAATGGAAAACCTATTTAGTTCCGTGAATCGTTTAATGTTACATCCCCTCTGAATGTTGAAATCCTTGTCATTAAAAAGGGACTGACTTATAATTCTCATGAAGAGAGACAGAGTGAACAGGACAAGGGAAGAAAGGGAGAGGAATCTGGAACTGGAATTAATGGAACTTCGGCCAAACTGCTGCTACAATGCTAAACTCACCGGAGAGAGAGAGAGAGAGAGAGTTTGGAGATCGGGAGAGTGAAAGGGACTTAAGATTAGTTCAGTCAGAGAGATGAAGTTAAGGAAACTAGATCCCTGCTCCTATCTCAACCAACCCAACTCTCTCCGTATCAGTAAGGAGGGACTGCAAATTGTCGGAAGAAAATTGTTTAGTGAGCTCGAGTAATATTTCCATACTTATATTATATATAATATACACGGTAAACTATGTAGAGTTTAGTGAAGACCAAACAAATCTTAGAAGAAAAGAAAATAAATCCATGGATCGATATTGTTTTTGTAAACGGGCTGTATCATATAAGCGAGTCTCTCAATTCCCATTTACTTCCTTCTGCTTATTTCAATCATTTCGAGGCACTTTTACCACTCTTGTGCCCCGGCATGGCCTCTGTCTCAGTTCATCCTTTGTTATTGGGGAAAGTGGGAGAGTGAAAGTTGGAGACCTTCATCCTTCCGCTTTTATTATCCTACGTTTAAAGGTGGAGGAGGGAGATAGGCCGTTCTGGGATTCATTTCAAACTTATTTCCTCCATTTTTAATGAATGAATTCAGACATCCCTCTGCTTATCATATCCAGACATAAGATCAAACAGAGGATCATCCCGCCCTATACCCTATATTTGTACGAATGTAGGGAGAATGAAGGGATGTGTACGAGGACGAGCTATCCAGTTCCATGGCTCTGATTGATTTACGATCCTATTCAGGAGCTCATAAAATCTGCTACTCATCTCCCAGCCCGAGTACACAATAGGAGGAACTGAATCGGAATGGAATCTCGGAATCCTGTGTGACTGAAAGGGAGAGATAATATTCCTTTCCTCCTCCAATCAAAACAACCTAATGCCACTCTCTCTCTGGCTCTGCTTTCTCTTTGCAGAGAGGAGAGAAAAAGGGAATAGATTTGAAACAACATAACAACATGATGGTGGAAGGGCTGGAGAAGAGCTCATGGAGATTGAATAGGTAATAATATGTAAGTTGACTCGACCCAAATGCGGAAAGTAATAGAGGTGGTGGATTGGATGCGGGTAATAATGCTCTCCCTCTCCTTAGATATGGAACAGGAATCCCAGGATACGGACTTTACTCAATCTCCTTTTTCGGTTATAACTCTAAAAATCTATGAACAGAAACGGAACAGTCCTCCGAATTCGGGATTGCTAAATGATCTCAATTCTACTCGCACCCCTCCGTACTTGGGTCCATGGACCACACAGGGCGAGAGGGACTATAGGGATGTCTATGTTTAGGCCCTTCATCCATAATAATACATATCCACTTCCGCCAGAATATGTATTATATCGTCGTCACTCTCGCTCAGCTTTGAGTGAGGAGTGGAATAGAATTGTGATATAAGATGTGGGAAGTTGATCCACGGCTCAAAAGGAATCACTTCATTCAGACGTAAATAGGGAATATTGTTAAGGGGGGATATGAAAGGGTACAACTATCACCAGGACTATGTGTCGATCCTTATAATATTATATCAGAAGAGTACGGTTCTTGCTTTTTATTCACTTGAATTGGCATCTCTCATCCCAAGATTGGATCCCTGAAAGATAGATTCTTTCTCTTCTCTTTGATCTCTTTCCCCCCTCTCGTCTATGTCGTAATTCCTAATGCTGAGTGCTTCACTTTAGCCGGAACAGGATCAAAAGCAGATTCGGGACAATGGGATTGTACTTGAAATATGAAATAGCCTATAATATAGGACGGAATGGAATTACAGGTGTATCCATTCATTCCTTCTGGAGTGATGGAGTTGTGAGCTGAAAATGTTGAAATGTCCCTAGTAATCAAATATGTCATTTAAGAGAAATTAATTAACTTCATTACTCTCAGAGACGGTCCCTAATTTCACGAGCCCAGCCGTTCGGCTAAAAAGCGATGTGGTTTCCGTTCAATTTTGCTCGGTCGGTGGAATATGTATGTTGGAAATCTTGTATGTGTTTACAGGGAGCATAGGTTAGGTTCGGAGGGCTGGAGTTCTCCAGCAAATGTGTTTCCTACTTTTCGCTCATTAAATTTTTGTCAGTTCCAATCCCCCTCACAATTTCCGTTTTCTCTAGTACACTAATTTCAGCATCAATTTATCCTTCATTTTGATACAGGATTAATTACTTGAAGAGTTATGTCCCATGGACGGGTGGTGGGGAAAATTTGCATAGATTTTCTTGTCCTAACTAAAAGTGGAATTGCCTCCCCGAGTCGTAACTTACAATTACGCTGTTAATTCCAAACGATGCTGGTTCGCAATTTCAGGGGAAGGATATGTGGGAAGCCTTGCGGAATCGTCAAGGTTTCGAGTAGTTGTTGGGCTGGGAGGTTCCAAATCAATGCGTCGGGTTTTCGCTACAGATTTGTATATTCCAAGCTCTTGTAGTTCCTCTCAAAGGTGGGGAACAACGGGGAACATTAAACTTATATATCGGTCCTGAAACCCCGTAACTGAGATGCATAGATTGTTTTTACTACCTGAGCCAAGGAAATAAAAGAGGTTATGTTATGAGCCCTATGTGTAGAAACCAGATAAGGCTTTCTTTTCCTCCATGTCGTCAACTTGAAACTTTTCAAATTTTCCATCCTGGATGATGAAGATCGTTGGACACTTTATTTTTGACTCATCCCTGGATTTTCTCCATATCCTCCGAGAAACTCCTCACTTCCTCAGCATAGGCTTTCATTAATTTAAAAACTTGAGAATTGTTTTTATAGACCAATAGTGCTTTTCCTTGTCTCGATTTTCTTCAAGTACATTTCGAAACTCAGCTATTCTTCTTCCACGTAATCAAACCGATAGGGATTGGTTTCCCCCGATTTATTTTAGAAATCCTTCTTTTCAGTCGACAACCGAGTTCATTATCCGGCAGATAATTATTCTGTGAGGCGCTATTACGAACCCCACCGGCTCAATTTAAACCTTTCCGGTGGAAAGGGAAGTTTAGGGCTGGTGGGAAGAATGCATGAAACGAAGGATGGAAATTACGCATAATATATGTGAGGAAAGTTGTGGTAAAAAGATGCAGATCTTATTCTAGTTAGACTAATGGGACATATAATGATTTTCTTTTGCGAACATTCCTCACTCTAATCCAAATCATCTCAAGTAAAACTGATTAGATTCTCTGAGGTGGATATATATGCAAAAAAAACGGGTAACGGCCATAAGGATATGCAGTAAGTTCCGTAAGACGGAGGAGTTTCGTTCGTAATTTGAAACGAGGTACATCCTCCGCTCCGGATAGATCTCCGTCTCTCCTATTTTTATAATATTGGAGCTTATCACGGAAGGCTGGGATGGAGGCCACAACACTGCATACGGTGCACCTAGATTGTCGGAGAAACAAAATGAGCTGAGTCTCCCCTTTCTCCCAGTTTTTCCATCAATTATACAGAACTTAATAATTTAAATGCCAAATGTGCCAGGGAAAGTCGAGTTTCGGCAGAATAAAAAATTAGTTTTTTTGTTGAGGAGGAGAGACAGGGGAAGTTGAGCTGAGAGAATGGAACAGATTAACGTCGAGGGAAAGCAATTTTCTCTGCTCTTAAATCCCTTCAAAGAAGTCCAAGGAAGAGGAGAGGAAGAAGAGGAAGAGAGAGCTGCTGAATTAGAAGAGGTGGACTTCTTTAATTTGGAAACCACATCTATGCATGAAACAAACATACTCTCATCTTTAGCAGTGCATTCGAAATCCCAGTCCCAAACCCAGGCCTGCCACTACTCTCTCTTCCTCATCTTCGCCTTCCTCTTGTTGGGCGAGAAGAGTTAATACTTTTCACACTTCTTCATCTCCATCAAAAAGGAAGTCTTATGGACGGATCCTATTATCTCTATACAGCTTCCTTTTATGGATCTATAATATATAGGCGAGATTCCCCTATAAACCCCCCACTTCTTGAATGATAAATTCAAGACGAATCTCACTTTCACTTCGACTTAATCTGCTCCTTTCCTCCTAAAGACGGTACTTTTACTAGGAGTCATCTCAATTTTAAAATAACATGTTGTGTAAAATCTCATATAGATATGGTAGATGAGTATATAACAGACCGTTGCAAACGCACGTCAAGAAAGGGCGAAACCGATACGAAATAAACATAAACGCTGAAAAACGTTCTGTCAAAACCATAGATGAGGCCATGAATCCTGCAGTGTCCGTTTGCTTCAACCATACACCCCCACCCCCGGTAGTGCCAGTGGGAGTGGTCTTCCGTCCCCACACATGTAACAGTAATTGCTTGGCGATGACATTAATTTAAGGACGTATCAACGTTGTCGGTGGTAGTTATCGTGATTATATCATGGGTGGTGAATTCAGTACGATCTATATGTCGGAAAAATCCCGGGGATTATGTAGCCAATACGATACACCTTTCAACTGACCCTGTGTTACATCCTAAAACTGTTTAAAAAAATCTTCACCCGTTCGAGAGTTACAGGACGATTGGACAGACAGACAGAGTAAACCCATTAAAGCGTCTCACCCTTTAATAAATTGAAGGCCGTGTCTAGCCGAGAACAGATAAGGGAAGGAAATTCACGGGTTAATGGCAATCCCTTCATTTCCATAGGCATGTGAATAACTTTATTTTTGTAACCAACCAAGCCATAAGTGGCACTTGAGTTTTATTTCGCCTCAGCCTCATCCACCTTACACTCAACATTAACTGAGGGATAGTAAAAAAGAAAAGTAATTTCGGTCAAATTAAAAAACCGAACCGTACTTCCTCCAAAGGATGTAATGTTTATAACAACGGTCCTCTCTTGCCCATTTACCTACGAAAATCGCCTTTTATTACAAAACTCGGAATGATTATATGATCATGATCAGGCCCTGCATGATTTCCCTTCTTCAAGACATCACTCCTAAATGTAAAGGAACACCTGTCGGCGACAGACTTGTCATCGTCCCTCCAATATTTGTACTGAGAGGGTGGGGACTCCTATTTCTCCAACACTGTCACTTACTTTCATGAACGTTGTCACACAATTCCAAGGACAGATTTGAAATAATATCAGAAAGCATAATATTATTCCAACCCGAGTTTGTCATATTGGATTTTTTAAATCATGGAAATTCAAAGGGCCAGTGAAGCAGATTTTACATTTCAGCAATGCATTTGCAGATTCTATTCCTTATCGCTTGAAGAACGATGAGTGAAGGAATGATGAAATGTTTTTAAAGTCCCCGACCCGTAACTGAATCGAAGAACCATCAACTTCGTCAAACTCCATTGTTACTTTATTTTAATAATTCATAGGCTGGGACACAAAATCAACACATCAATTCCTCTTCAAAACCATTCATGTTTAGTTTGAAAAGTTTCAAGGATCTTCATCTCGTCGAAGGCTACTAACCTTCCTCCAGAATCATCGAGATAGAAAAATATAATTACAAATTAGGGATTTTTTTTTATATTTGCCTAGACATCAATGTAATTAAAATGTTATTGAATACAACCACACCCTCCTCATTCAGCTTTCACTACTGTGACGATCGTCAAAATGATCGAGACGTAATTCGAGGCCTCTAGGAAAAATCGTACTGAGTCACTAGAACGATTTTGATGGGTTTGTTCAATTCCATTTGTCATTGGAAGTCAAGGAAGAGGAAATTTATAAGTTCCGAGTTTACCTCTTCAAATTCTGGAAGGTTCTTTAATTTTGTCATAAAATCAGCATCAAAGTTCCACGCAAAGTTGGACTTCCACATCTTCAAAGACAACTTTTCACAAAGAGCAGACTGTTCCTTTGCATTTCAATTTATCTGGAGAATTCCTGGGATATATCCAGAGGAGTTCATGGGTGGAATATCACAATTACTGGTCACCCATACAAAGCATATCGTGAAAGGGACAAGAAAGTAACTTTCCCTCGTCTCCCTTTGACTATTTTTCATTCAAAGGGACTAATGCAATGGGAAGCTATAGGAACTAGTCCGGACTGCACAGGGGCTCCAACCATGAATATTGAGAAAGAGAAAGGAATTCCTTGTTACAAATCTTCATTGTTGTCGTGTCGTGCATAAAGGGCCTTCTCCCTAAGAAGAAGAAGTAAAAAGCAGGAGCCAACGAAACATAGAAAAGTACAAGCTCATCATCAAGCCATTTTGTCTGGTCGACTTCACAGATGTAAAAATGTAAGGAAGCGGAGGGAGAAAGTCGTGGAACGGAATAGTTAGGGCTAGAGGTAAAAATCGGGCTCTGGGACGAGGACCAACTTATTTTCCCTATGCTCGTCTTGTAACATCAATCATTCATCTTCCCAAAAGGGTTATGGTTCCTTACGTTAAAATGCCCTCCCAGATTCAGAGCTAGGTGGTTACGAGGTTGACACTGGCTCGACTTCGTGGAGAGAAGAAAAGCCTCCGGCCTCGTTATTAATAATTTTGATCACAGCAAGACATTCCGTTTCCTGAAATTCTCATTTCCTGTTTCAGTCAACCTTCTCCCATCATTCTAATCCCAAACAAGCTCCAAATCTCATAAGAAGTCCATGCACATCATTTGGAACATCAATCATTTCACAGCCACTGTTCCTCTCTTCCATTATAAACCACTCACAATCAGGCAGTCGTCAATGAGGGAAAACTTTATTTGCAAAATCTAAGCCGAGAGCTCGGGATTCCTTCCTCCTCCTCCCCGAAATATATTACAATTGAATTGTACGTGATAAGTATAACTAGAATTAACAAACCTTACAAGGGAAGTTTTTCGGGGTGTAATAAGGGAATTGCTTGAAACTTTTACGGTGAAATCTACAGGTCTTATGGACAATAAAAATCGAAAAATTAGGTGCTTAATTTGACGTTGACCATGTTTTAAAAATTACCTAATACAAAAAATCATTTAAATTGACTTTTCAAAATGCTCATAAAACAGTTAATATTGGTCCGATTTTCAAAATTTTTCGAGTTTTGGAATGCGAAAGAGCTGAATTTGCAGAAAATAAAACGATTTGAATTTTTAGAAAAAATCTATATTTTCTTGGAATTTTCAAATTTTTTAAGCTTGGGGATACTGAATAATTTTTTTTTGTTTTTTCAACTCTTATTTGAAAATTCAAATCTTTATATTTCCTTGAGTAACAACTTATTGGCATTCCAAAACTCGAAAAATTTTGAAAATCGGACCAATATTAACTGTTTTATGAGCATTTTAAAAAGTCAATTTAAATGATTTTTTGTATTAGGTAATTTTTAAAACATGGTCAACGTCAAATTAAGCACCTAATTTTTCGATTTTTATTGTCCATAAGACTTGTAGATTTCACCGTAAAAGTTTCAAGCAATTCCCTCATTACACCCCGAAAAACTTCCCTTGTTAGTTCCATCTCAAATCCTCCAACTCCTTCCCCAAAGTTTTATAAATCTGATCGGACTATATCCTCGGACCTAGCTCCTTGTCCCCTTCCCCTATAGCTAAGCTCTGACAGATTAAAATTTATTGCTCAGTCTCCTCCAGTGCCGTGATCTTTAGTTCCGAATCTTATTGTTTCACCAAACAGAATACGGGCCCAGACTCGGAATAATTTTTCGCATTCTTTATCAAGGAATGGAAGGAAGGTGGAAGAAACCTTGACATGGGATACATTTCTCTTCTTTTCTCCCACCATTACACTTCCCTTCTCCAAAAAAGATGAATACGGAACCACGTTAGGGTGAGTTCATTTCAACGGATTCTAACGTAGAATTCGAACCCTCTAGATCATCAACTAAACTTGCTAAGGAAGGAGAAAAAAGTGAGTAGAGTGTAGGATCCGGCAACATTATACTATAACCAACCATAGCTCAAGGTTTTTTTTTGCTAAGTACAATGAGTGTTTGTAGGATGTAGTAAGTCGACCATTTGCTAAATATTATGCAATTTCTGAAGAAGCTGGGAACATTGAATAGAGGGGGAAAGAGCCGATGTAGGAGAAAGCATTACTTAAGCCTGACGCGGAAAGGAGGCCTGTATATAGGATCCATGGGATAGTGGGTCCACAAAATGTGTAAATAAACCTCCTCGTATCTCCTTGCAAAGAAGGGACTTTGGGGAAAGGACGTCTTGGAGAAAGTGCTTGTTCCAAAACATCGGAATTTGCTACCTACATTGATGCGGTGTGCTCAATGTATTACCCACTACTGTACAATAATAAGTGGTGGTGAAACTGGTGAAAGGCAGGGAGAGGAGGCAGACACAAGTCTCTAAGTCTCAACAGTCAAGGTTGCTTGTTCGGGTTTCTGCATACTTTCCCACTAACATGTAACACCACCACCACCGCCATCATCACCATCACCAACCATCAGTACCACCACCACTTACATCATCTTATGCACAGGTTACGTAAGATGCGCCACTTCTTCCTATCACAATGAAGCAAAAGCATTTTATAGATTACATTATCATCCATTAAACCGATACTCCTCCAGTCGGCGATGCCACATCTATTTCGCAAATGGGATCCACTTTTTTTTAAAGCCGTCAGTTTAACTCGGCAGAAAAGAATGGATTAGGTGTATGTATATGCATGTTATCTTTCCTTCCAGGCTTAGGGAATCAATTACCATATTCTTGCGTAAGATTTACTGATTTAAAATTTAGAAGCTCGTTGAGGACCCTGTTACCCACTATGTGAGACAATTTGTTGAGTTGTGCGGATTTGCAATAGTGTCTGAGAATCATTTATAAGTTGTGATGCTTATATTTTTGTCAGAATATATGGTAGTTGGAGATTGTCTTGAAGTAATTGCTGGGACATTAGGATCTTTGGGAGTTGTAATTGTGGTGTTTAATTTTACTTTTAGTCTACTAGTCATTATTATAGATTTTTGGTCAAAATCCAGTACGAAATCGACCATTAAAATTTTATAACTCAAGCTCCTTTAATCTAACAATAAGTCATTAAGGATCATCGACAAAAATTATCTCATGCATTGCAATTGGAAGAGCAAGATTCGTTAAAAATTATGCAAAAGGAGCAAAAAAAGATTGAATTTTGAAGTGTTTTTTTTAATTTCGAACCATAAGTCACCTCCTTTCGATAACCCCGGTATTTTATATTTTATGGCCTGTCAATAGGTACCTTCGGTTTCTAAATCTTTAAAAGGGGATAACTCAGCGGAGGAAATTCTTGCATTCAAGAAAGATCTTGAAAGCTAAAATCCTGGTTCAGGTATCCTGGAAAGTTTTGTCATATTCCTATTTCCACTTTCAGAGAAGAAGTCTAGCTTCACTTGTAATTTTTCTAACACAACCTTTGATATCGATTTAATATTTATAACAAGATTTGTGTTACAGCAAATCCTTTACGACACCTCAATTCCTTCAAACTTTCACTCTTTAATAACCTTTTCTGAAAAAGCTTTCCTTTGCAATTAGTGGGAGCGTTTTGTTTCCAGATTCCACTGTCGCTTTTAATTAGATCGTTCTGCAGGGAAGAGTGGCGTGCAAATTCTTTAAATTTTCCTCACAAAAATGAGCTTTTCAGTATGTGACTGTGACAAATAAATTTCATATGAAGACATAACCATCCTCGCTTAGTTATTTAGAAGAAGCCATCGGTTTTTCAACACGCCCTAGGGAATAGGAACGAGAATTATTTCTACACAACTTTTGATAATTAAGTCTATTCAGATAGATTTTGTAAAAATCCTATACTCCATCATACCGAAAAACTTTCAAACCCCAAACTTTTGGATACTCTAAATTACATCGGAGCAAAAGTTTTTAATATTGTACTGATTGCAAAAAAAACCACCCAAAATCGGAATATGTATCTTAACTAAATTAAAAATGTATAATTTGATTCGGAAATGTCTGGGGATTTCAGTGGGCAGATATTTCAACCTAATAATTTCTCGTTCTATCAAATGAGGACATGGAGGAATAGCAGAGGATTTAAATCAGATAATTTGTTTTGCAACAAACCGGATTTAAAATCATACCTCCTCCTCCTGTCGCTACGTTGAGAGTTGATAGGGAAGCCAAGGTGGTGGTGGGTCTTTGTAACTTTGTCCATGGGGTAGAAAGCGGTGGGAGACGGATATAAATTTAGCAATCAACTGAAGGGAAAGTCGGGAAGTAGGTACAATGCACAAAAGCATAACTGAACTACAGATTTGAAAAGGCGTAAGAAAAGGGTAGGTTGGGGTATCCATTTAAGTCCAAAGAAAGTCAGCATCATTTCTAAGGGCGTTACATAATATAATATATCGTGCACATGGAAGGATGATCAAAGTGTCTGCTCTCTGTACCTTTGTGTGCAATATGCAATAGCTAATACCTACTCCCTATATATATGTACATCCAGCTAGAATGTAAAGTTGAAGAATAGTCAGTGAAATAAGTGTTCGGGAAGAGTTTCTAGTTGGACGTCCACCCAGGGACTAAAAACTTCCTCTTTCCTATTTACGTGTGCAAAGGTATAGATCCTTAGAGTCAGTATCAGCCCTATTTTAGTCAAGATCTTGGCTCCAGGGGATCACTTTGACTTTATGCCTTCAGGTCAGCAGTTATCAAAAGCAGTTATCAACTTTTATGGAAATCGGGATCCCACTGGGCTTCCGGCTTCAGGGATGGTTTTTTTCTCTCCAGCAGGAGTCACATCCACATCACATCGGTCCTTCAGGAGTGTCTTTCCATACCGTCTGTATTCATATATATACATATGAAATATGCATCTATAGACCAAGTCTTTGTACAACCAGCCTCTTTCCACCACAATGGATCTCCCCTCTTACAAACAAGGATTTTTCCTGGTTAAAAATCAGGGAAAAGTTTTCCAAGACTCCTAAGATCGGGATCCAAAGGAAAAATTCAGTCCTTAACTTCAGAGGATTCTTTCCCATATAATCGTATACAGGAGGACGAAGGAGAAAGTTTGGACTTTGAACGCTAATAGTTATAAGCGTTACTACTCGTATACACGACTGTGCTGAAACATTGTGTATACTATTTCACACAAGATAAAGGGAGAAAAAATCCGCTCTAATCCCCCATATACCAATATCGGCCGAGAAGACAATGCGGAGTTAAATTAGAGAGTGCATAGAAAGGTTCATTACTATTCATGCTTACATCAAAACTTTAAATCCATCGGATAAAGAAAATTGGTTGATTAAAGTATGGAAAGCATTACTCCTGCTTCATGACGGAATGAAACTTTTTTCCTTCCGCTCTCGATGCCATAAACTCCACTTCTCCTATACTTATCATCCCGTTATCCTTTATTTTATCTTCATCCTGGAACGGGAAGTTGGGCTCTTTGGCAGTGCCTAATATACACATGTAATTTCTACTTGGAACTGGGGAGAGAGAGTCTTTTGAGAGACGTTCGGTTGTTGAGTTGTAAATTACAAAGTATCGTTTCTACTTGTCCCTGTCGTTCCTAATAATACTCTCGTGAATCCGAGGACGAGGACAAGTGATCCTGAAGTGCGGAGAAAGGTGCTGCTCTGCTGGGATGATGCAAATTTCAATGAGATCTCATATCTGTCCTCCCCAGCAAGTAATCATGTACCGATAGTAGATAGTTTGAATGGAGTTTATGTAAACATCTACGACTATATCTACTATCCACTAGGACTAACCCTTCCTCGTAATAATAATAATAATAGTAATAATAATAATATACATGTCTTGGACCGTTTTTGACTTTCCAAAGAGCCGATCCTCCTCCTCGACTTGAATCCCGAAACCAAGAGGGCCTGGCCTATAATATAACAAGATAAGCAAGGAAATTCGAACCGGTGAAAATAGAGTTATATCTCCTATCCCCCTCTCCTGCTGGGCCTTTAAGTGAATGTCTTGGTGAAAGTGAATTTTGTAGAATAATATTTATCCCTTGCTGCCTACCTAATTGATTTAGGTAGTCTTTAAGCTTCACCACTCAATTCACTATTCCTGTTCTACGACTCTCGGAGGACCCTTCATCTTCTTCCAAAATTGTACAGATCTGCCCTATGATGAACTTTCAACCATTACTTTGGGCAGGGGATATGATATTATATTACACAGGGGCTCCTGGATATATGTGCAAACTTGGAAAACTTCATCAGTAATGTTCCATGTTTGTTGAAATTTGTTACTTCTCGGGCTCTGGCTCTGCTCCCTCTCAGCCTGCATAAAATAGAGAAAGTCCTCACGCTTACATGTTACATCCTGCTTTTAGCGACTCTCTGCCACTTGACTCCATCTTCAGAACAAGTGCATAATGGGGATTGGGGGGAATTTAATAAACTTTCAATAAGCTCATCCTTCTTTTCACTAACCCATATTGTTCTTCAACTTAATCCCTGGATACTAATGAACTTATAGTCCCTCTACAATGGTTTGCTGACATTCTGAGAGCAATTAAATCCAGGGAACGGGCAGAACGCCGAAGAGAGGAGGACGAATTTTAATCCCATTGAAGTTACGATTATTATTATCCCGTAAAGGACTTTACCAAAATGGGAAAATTGGAAAGTAGCGCATACGGCACCTGCTTCTACTGTTGTCATCCTAAGCCTATTCAAATAGCGGAGCATGGATTTTGTGCTTCCGATCACGACTCTGTTTTGCAGCATTACGGTAGTGCCGGGACAAATCAAAACGCTAAGCTTCCGTTCAAAGCTTCTTTGTGGTGGTTTTATTTCCTTCTGTTTGTGTATTGCGTGTGGAAGGGAATATTATTCTTATGACTTTCATCGGAACTACGAATTTATTTGTAAGTAGCAATTCAATGAAAAACGATTTAAGACTTAGCGAAAGAGCCTTAAAAATAAATACGATTGAAATAGGTTTAAAGAAATTTTCATCCCTTAAATTTAAAGTTCCAAACTACACCATTGAAATTAATGATTGCTACGGAATAACGGAATTGAAATTAATAAGGTAAAGGTAAGGTAAAGTTTGTAAATCAAAGACAGCTCAATGATTTCATAATGTTACCAGTTCCTCCTAGCATCGCATCGTGTCATCGTGTGGCCCAAAGACAACAGGCGTTAAATATGGAAGGCGCAACTCCCATATGTGAAATAAGAGCTAATCCCCTCCAAACCAATCAGATAAACAAATACCTCGATCCGAGTCGATCCTCTGATTTTGAGTTGATAAATGGAATTTAAAACGAAATAAGTTCAGCTTCCATACACGTAGCACATAAATGTTGCTAATTATTGAATTCTTCGATAAATATCCTCTTAATTCCTATTTCTCTAATTCTCAACCTAGAAAATCCCTGGCAGTGGCAGTACACAGCATTTTTCATCATTCAGAGGGAAGTTAGCATCTCGTTTTTGAAGACAATTCCTCGGGATTTGATCTTTCTCGACGCTGGAAACGATTATTTTTACTTAAAAATTAGCCTTAAATCCAGAGTTGGATTCCACCAGGCCATCTTCTTTGTTAGAGACGGAGTGGAGTGTGGAGTTGATGTCCCGATGCTCGTGATCCGTCCGTGGAGGGAGGAAAGCTCGAAAGGTTTCTTCTGCTCCAAGGGAAGAGAGAGCATGAAGGACTGATCTGGAGAAAGTTCTGGACTTTCTCCACAAATCCGGAGAAAGTATGGAGCTATCGGATGGGAACGGGACCGGGTGGGGGTTTTTCTCATACGAATCTGCCATCTGCCCAGCTCACCAGGAGGCTCTGTTTTAAAAAGTGGGGGAACTTGATATTTGATTCATCCATTTCATTAGTAGATGATACAAGATCCAACTCACCTGCTTTGAGTACCGAGTGAAAGGCTGACACAAGGGCATTCAGAATCCATTGCGATTACCATTACGGTTTTACGGTCAACTACTCTTACTTAAGGTTCTTGATAAGAATTTTGTGAGCATATTGTGTTTGTGTAATGCCAATCTGTGCATGGTTTATAGTTTCTAGTTGATGAGATTAGTGGGTTTCTAATTTAATAATGTTTAATATACATTTTTGTGATTAGCTTAAAGAAATTAAGAGTGGAGTGATTATTTGTTCGGCTCGGATCCTGAAAAGTTACAGCTTACCAAGTTTATGGACCAAAGCAACAGGATGGCCGACGAACAAGATAAGGAAAATAAGAAAGTGGCATTATATGCCGAACTCCTGAAGGTGTCTCAAAATCAAGATTTTGAGAAGGTTATGAAGTGTTGTAATCGAAGTAAGTCGAGTTGTAATTGAAAATGTAAAATGAAAATGATAGCATTGCATGTAGTAATGCCCGTTTTTAATTAAAATGACAAATGAATGATTAATATGTAATATGCTCAATGTGCAATGATGAATGATGAATAAGATTAAATAGTCAACGCGGAAAACCAACGGTTCAGCGGTTCTGTACTGATTGTTATGTTTTCAATTACAGACAAATTATAAATCTGAAATCGGTTCTGATTTCAGATTTCCTGGTCTGTTTCCGTCATAAATAATGTATAATTTCAATACAAAATTTAAAATAATTTAAAACCGATAAAGTTGAACGTTTAACGAATGTTGTAGACGATAATTCATACTTGTGTTGTGGTATGCCTTTTTTGGTGTGTTGTAGTTTTTTTATATGTAATACTGTAATGGTATTTCTGTTTTTTTTTTTCAGTTCTTCACCTCTTTCCAAATGATGGTATTGCATTTGAAAGTAAGGTTGTTGCCTATGTTAATCTTAACCTGTTTCCTCAGGCTTTAGAGTTGTTTGAAAAGTATCCTAAGCTATGCGGGTAAGCTCCTCCAACCACCAAATCGGCTAAAATGAAAATTAAATATAAATAAAACAGCAACGCCTAAATTATTTATTACTTCTGCTTTGCCAGTAATCTTCAATTTGAGAAAGCCTACACCCTATACCGTATGCAGCGAAATGAGGATGCTAAGGAGGTACTGGACAAATGGAAAGACAACTCCTTTAAAAAGAAAGAGCTGATGTGCCAGATATTCTATCGGTTGGATAGATTTGAAGAAGCCTATGACATGATGAAGGACCTGATCAAGAACTCAGAGGATGATATGGATGATGAGCGACAGACGAATCTAACAGCTATCGCTGCTGCCTTACAACTTGCTGGAAGTGTAAGTGAACAATAACTTTCAAAATAAGCGTGCCTTCATTTTATGAAAGTTAGCAAATCGTACATATAGCGAAATGTTCAAAGATTGTCGTAATTGTAGGATAAGTTAGTGCCTCAACCTATGGGAGATCAATATGACAATTACGAAAAGATGTACAATTTTGCATGCGAATTAATTGGGCAAGGTCATATCGCTGAGGCAGAGGCACTTCTTACCAGAGTTGAAAAGCTAGCCTTGGAAACATTGACGGAAGATGGAATGTCAGAAGAAGACTTGGCCGATGAAGTTGGACTTGTTGCGTAGGGTTATTTATAAATGCTTTTATATATATTACTAATTACTATTTAAATACGAACTAAAAATTAATGGGTCGCATTGTTTTTTAATTTTACATTTTGTAAATTATAGGATTCAACGGGCATTTTGTGTTCACAAGCTCGGAAGGGAAAAAGAGGCCATGGGAATCTACTCTCGTGTCTTAAAAACGAAACCTTCTGATACGGGATTGATCGCCGTTGCGTCAAATAATATTTTGTGTATCAACAAAGATCAAAACATTTTCGATTCCAAGAAACGAATAAAAACTATCCATCAGGAAGGCGTACTTCAGAGGTTGAATGATGTTCAACTTCAGGGCATTCTTATCAATCAATGCTTATTCTATCTTTTGACTCAACAGGTGAATGCGATATTGTTATCTTTCGATAAAATAAATGGCATCTATAATTTTTTTTTAAACTTTCGTTATTTTAGGTTGAGGCTTGCAAAGAAACCTGCCAAGAGTTAGAGACGAGTTTTCCAGAACTAATTGAAGAAGCCATCTTGATAAAGGCCGCACTGACGGCAAAAACAGAAGGCATTGCTGCAACTAAGAAGTTAATTGAACCTTTTGTGAAGAAAAATCCCAAAACTGCTATTACAATCAATCTTGGTTTGGTACAACAAGCGCTGCGAGATGTATGTTACTGTTGTCATTGTTTTATTTAAAACAAAACGAAACGAAATTTAATAATCATAAAATAATTAACTGCAATGGTAATTTTTTTAACAATTTCTTCTTGTTTCAGGGTAAGAAAGACGAAGCCATTGGGTTACTGAAAGATTTGGGAAAGGATAGTTATCGTCCAGGTGTGATAAGTTCATTGGTCACTATATATCAGTCTCAAGGCAATGTAACCGAAGCAGGAAGGGTGTTGAAATCGGCAGTTGATTACTATCGAAAGAGTGGAGTAAGTTTAGAATTGCAATTTCCATTAAATTCTTCCTATTATTCATCAAAAAAAACTTGCAGTTGTTCACAATGTTTTCTTCGATTTAGGCTGATCCAGATAATATGAATATGCTTTGGAGGCAAACCGCTTCTCTAATGATGCAACAAGGCGATCATCAAGAAGCAGCAAAGAGCCTAGAAGAACTTCGGAGAAGTGCTCCAGCCGATTCTATAACACTTGCTCAATTGATTGTTGCTTATGCTCAGGTTGGTAAAAATACTCTTCTCTAACAATTGTCCGACTGTGTTATTCTCACTTAATTGTTCTGGATTTTAATTGTTTAATATTTACATTTTTAATAATTAGTACGATATCATCAAAGCCAAGAAACTTAGCAACGAGCTTCCAGCACTGGCTCAGCCCGATATTGATATTGGAGTTTTGGAATCACCCAATTGGCTGGCAAATGTAAAATTCATGAAAAAAGCTGCTAAAGGAGATTCAGTTCCAGCAACACCTCTCGATTCAAAGAATACGGGTGAAAAGAAAGTAAAAAGTAAGAAAAAAAGGAAGCCTAAACTTCCTGCCAATTACGATGTGGATAGACAACCGGATCCAGAACGGTGGCTACCTCGTTTTGAGAGATCCGGATACAGGCCGAAGAAAACACGAAAAGGAAGAGTTGACGTGGGGAAGGGAACACAAGGGGCTGATTCCGTTGCTTCCGCCATATAGTAAGTGCTATTGCATATGATCTTTTAGAACAAGGTATCAGATTCTTTACTGATTGTACGTTGTACAATGTTCAGTACGTCTGATTACTTCTATTTGGTTGTCTATTTTCTATTTTCACACCTTTAATTAATTTTCAGTGACATGTCCAACAAAGTGGGTCAACCAAAACCGGATGAAAGTCCAGCACAGGCTGCTGCGTGGAGAAGAGAAGCCCATAAGAAGAAAAAGAAAAGAAAATGATCAACTCATTTTCCGTATATTAATACCTAATCATGAACATTTAAAATTTCGGTTTAAGATCCAAATTTTGAACCAAATTAGATTTATATTTCAATCGTGTCTTTTCATTCCCGTATTAATATATGATTTAATAAAAACTGGAAATCCTTTCACTTCTGTGCTATTTGATTGATTCTTTCTACTATAGATAGTACAATATTTTTTGAAGCTTATAGTTGTCCCTTTAACTAAACGCTTAAATTTATAATAGAAGAACTACATTTAGTTCTTGCATTACGGTTCCCAATTATAATAATTGTCCGTGGTCGTTTGAATGCACGCCGGTCGTAGAAACGTTGGATATTAATTACGAACATGTAGAAGGTCGGGGTTATAGAAAATATGTGTACCGATTTAAAAATGACTCGGAAAAAATTGCATTACAAGACTTTAAATTGAGGTTGATACATTGAAATGGTAGATTTTATTGAACTCGACAATTTGCATGCGCACTATATGATTTGGTAGCTGTCCCTATTGTTACTTTACATTATTTTTATAATCGGGAGTATTGTCCTTGTCCAAGCTTTTTGGAGAAGCTACATGCCCTACAAGAAAATTTCCTCGAATGTCACTAACTCTATCTACTGATTCTGGCTATTTGTCTAAAACGAATGTTACAAGCTATATGTTACTTACTGGAATGACATTGAAAAACTGAATAGCCTAAAATTGTGATTCCCCAGAAATGTTTTTAAAAATCCAGCCATTGAATTAATTTGAATATTATAGAACAACTCATAAGACAATTCCCTTCTGAACCAGTTTGGGCTTCTGGGTATTCCAAAAGGCAGTTTAGAAAAGACTCCCAGTTACAATATTACTGATTGTGTAGTTAGTCTTTGAATCGGACCAACGATGATATAAGGTGTAAAACAATTTTCAAAAAGTGGCACTAAATAGCATGCATTGTGAATATTTGTTTAAAAATAAAAACTGAAAGAAACAAAAGTCACATCGAAATTTCATAAATAAAAATACGATTGCATTTATTAATTGAACATATACATATAATATATTTATAAGTTAAAACGAGAACATATCACAGTCAGCAAAAATTAAATTAAAGGTAGCAATAAATATGGCTGTATGTGGCTATAAATCTGAGTAACGGTAGTCTATGAACAATTTGATTATTTACGAGTAAATCTGAAATCTAACGAACGTTTCCATTTACATCATTCCATCATTCTTTCAGCGATATACTATTCCATTCATTTCTTCAGTCATGCATCAGTTAGTAAAGATCACCTAATCTATTAAGACATTTCTGTCAGTTAACTATACATTTTCCAAATCGGTCAAATTTTCTATCAATTTCAAATAGAAACCAGAAAGCTATTCAATTAAAGGATTTTAAATCGTCAAAGGCATCTTTGGACTTAGCGAACTAGAACCTGTGACTATAAGATAATATACAGATTTCATAGTCAACCAACACAAAAGGTATATGTAATATTTGTTGTAAAAACAAAAAGGTACAATAAAGAGGGCTTAAAACATTTTGTTACTACACGTAGTTGATTCTTGTACGCACGTTTATCTGGTAAAATTTTATGTTCAATTCTCATTTTTTAAAAGAAATAGGTACAGACATTAGACAGGTAACTTTTCAACGACACACACTTAACTTGGACATTGGATGGTGGCTATGCACTATGACACAAAGAATTGTCTACTGACGCAAACAATCAATGAGAACTTGACAAATAATACGTTTTTGATTTTATCCTCCTTCATCTCAGATCATTTGTACGGTTTCTTGACGGATGAAAACTAACAAATAGATCAGACTAATTCTATTTGTCAGAGTTCAGGTGGACTTCAGAGGTGGTGTTTTTTTGGGATTTTGCTAAGGATCTCACTTCTCTCACGGTGGGGACACGGACTTTCACTCGGTTGTCCATCATGAGTTTGGCGATTAGCTTTCCAAATTCCTCAGGAAGTGATGGAAAGATTGTTGAATGTACTCCAGCGTGTTTACGTAATCGCGGAAGATAACCCAATCTCGTATATTCCGGATCGTGCGATCGTCAATGTCTCGGTAATCCCCGCTCATGATTTCTCGAGTTACGTCTTCATGTTTAATTCCTTTCTCCAGCATTGCAATTTGCAGCTCGCACAGGACCTGTCAAAACAAAAACAAAATGGTTAGTTAACAAGTTTTCACTCCCATGTCGTTTTGGATAACAATAGTTTAACAGTAATTGGAGGCAAGTATTATAAATATTATAATACCAGTTATAGGCTTTTACACTTCATAGTATTCATGCGAATACTCAGGGCATACGGCCACGGGGCTAACTGATAATTCTCTTCAACTTGGAACTACATCTTTATACATTCTTGCTTCGATGCATGCTTGTCTTTTAGTCTGCTTTTGGTTATAAAGCTTTATATATGAATATCTAGATTTGACTTATGGACTAAAAAAGTTAGAAATACTATAAGAAATTGTAAATGTGCACAGTAACTTCTCAGGGCCAACAAACTATGCTGTTTTTTATTTGAAAGAACAAAGAGTCCCTTCCAACAAATGGAATTTTGAGATAATGAATTTATAGAACAGTGGTCAGTCTGTAACTTCAAGTATCCATCAGTTTTAGTCATCAACCTACCAGTTCTAATGATATATTCGATTTCTCAGAAATACAGGACACTTCTTAGCAGGATGTGCCTTTCAATTAATGCCACTCGCAATTATAACAGGATAGAAGGGATTCTGCTTGAAGTAAGATCAGACCTGTATCATTAGATACTAGTCTGTCTTTCACTGTGTATCTAAAACAGCCCATCATTATCAAGCGCATTCTGTTCGTATAATACAAATCTGTTCTGTACTTTCCAAATCTTCTGTAATGGGATTTTGGATTTAATTATGAACTCCATTTTCAGCTCCCATGTTCTCTAAACGTATTAAGTTGGAGGCCGATGATATGTGGGTACCATCTTTGCCAAGCTATCCACGACTACTTTGTATTTACAATTCTACAGGGCAGTCATCATTGTTGGCTAACCGCTAATCCTAATTCCTAACTGCAACTTATGCAAGAAAACTTTGTTGTAGTCTCAAATTTTGATGGCTTAACAATATAATATCTCTACACCTCAACTGCGAATGAATCTATGACTATTTTTTCAGAATCTCTAGACACCTGAGGTATACTATATATGATATTACTATCACTATGTGTTAATATTTTTAAGCAAATGTTTTGTAAGCTTACATATTTCAGTTGATATTCACATTCTTGAAAATCTTTGTGAAAGTTTCCTCCGTAAACCGACTGGTCCAAGACGATCTGCTCGAGACCAACGGCGAACATCTGCAATCCAGCATACATGGATCGAAGCGTTTCGGCAACCTAAAAATAAAATATAAGAATTCAATATGCTGTAATTCGACACTATATTGAACTGGTAGAAAATAGATCCTAAAAACCCTTGGATTGACCTCTTAGAATGTCATAATTCACAATAACAACTTGTTTGGATTATCTGTTTTGATACATCAAAATAACTAACAACATTTATCCGTCTTATTAAAAGAGAGAAAAACATTATTATAGTTAGAGAAAACAGGGTAGTTGTTATTAAAGGGGGTAAAAGGGCAGACGTTAATTACCGAAAAATCCTACACAAATCAATGACGGGAAATATGGTCAAATAAATGGACTAATGAGAGCTTGACTTGCTGAAACGGACGTGATAAAAAGCGTAGTTTGGCAAAGTCATCAAGTGCCTTCTTCCAAGGGTCATTGTGTCTCCTTCATATTACGACTAGGAACAGTAGGAACCCAAAAAACATCGAAATCTCACCTCTAGTTCTTCTAGCTCTTCCCGTGTCAACTCCGCTCCAAGAGATTTCCTCACTTTTTCGTTAATATCTTTGAGGAAGTCATAGTGGACCTCCGTAAACCTGTCTCGCATTTCCAGTTCTTCTCCGAATGTCTCTCGGTACTGCAAAAACACAAGAGAATCCAATTGATTAATTACGGGATCTCGATACAATAATAATCTTTCCGATTGTATTTACAAATAATTACGCTTTGTCTCAAAATCAAAATATGAAAACAACCCAACATCCCCAGTCAACCTGGTCATTATTTCTCATATTTTAAAAGGCGTTAAGTCTTTACGGAGTTTCCCTAAAGTGTCAAAGGTAGAATGTATAACCTTGAGGTAATGTTGTCAGCATTAACTCATTGAGAGGTAGAAAAATGACCCAGGTAGAAGAAGAGAATCATTCTTTCGACTTGAGTTGACCATTTATCTGAGATGATAATAATACAAGTTTGAAACACTGTCTACAGGTCTCCCATTCCTTTGTGTTGCCATTCTGCCTCACACTGACTCTTAATGTGCAGACCTTTTGCGGTCTCTCCGGTTTCCTTTAGTAGAACCCCTCCCATCTTATTAACTCTATTCATATCTCAGTTCCCTTGCATGTTTCTTACCCAAATTGAAATTATTAAAAAAAACCTCATTTGTTAAGGAAACGGTCCAACTACCCATCCACTTGTAATCTACCTCATTGGAGATATAAATTGATTTTCCTCTGACTGAGGTTTCCTACTTCCCAAACCACCGCATCAACGTTAAGTATTTAAAACTAGGACTTTGTATCCCAATATCCACCAACGATTCGAATAGTCACCTACTCTCATGTATAGATAATATAACTACTCAACTGGCTCAAGCAATAACTCATAATATGTTTATGACAAGGAATTAACCGGTAAAAACTTGGAAACATAATTTTTCTAGTCCCTACCGATCCCTAACCACAGTAATCCGTTTTGTTTTTGACCCATGACTTTGAAAAACATACATAATCCTCAGTTTTAATAGAGTCAACTCCTGCTAATCCGCATCTAATCACTCAGAGTTCAAGAGACCGGCCCGGATTTCTTTACCTCCTAGTTTCTCCGTCAAAAACCGGATAAGTTTGCATGTAATTGGAAAGGAATTAGGAAATGTATAATTATTGATAGTTCCCCCATTCCAACCCCAACTGATTGAGTAACCGACACAATAATGCCCCTTGAGTCAACTCCCTTCACAAAGTAGCGGCCCTCAGCCCTCAGAACTTGTTTATTAACAAGGAGAACGTTCTGAACTCCAGTAAGAGAACAATGGTCCTAGAGCGAAGGGTTAGCATAATATATATTGTGAAGGAAGCCGAAGTGGACCTCCGATGACTAAATCGATAACTGGAGTGTAATAAAGTAGAGGAATATAATAACATCCGAGAGAAGATTGATATATTTGGTAATGAGATAGTAAAGAGGAGATGAGCGATGAAATGTCTCAAGACATGAACTTATCCCCACAAGAGATCTACAATGCCTACAAAGGGACGAAGTGTGTGTACAAGGAATGAGAAAATGAATATGGTGTGGTAACAAGTATTGGAACAGGAACAAACTGACAGCAAATACCGCGGCTCTGGTCACAAATTACAGATAAAACCTTCTTTTTTAAACGAAGTCCGTTTCAACTGTAGATTTTATCCTCTCTCTGTAATCAGTGTCGGAGTTGACCAAAATATTCCAAGCCCTACTCCAAGTCGTACCTGTGAATGGCTTTTCGGCACAAGGACTCAGCTTTTAAGGTATTTCCAAATGCTCCTCCAAGTGGACCTCACACCAAAGTTCACCTTCTGCACTATATGACTTCCTTTTACATATTTTTATGAACTCCTATTTCCTACACACCTATTTCCAATCATTCATATTAATCAACTTGTTTTGAAGACAAGAGTCCCCGTCTCAAACGTTCTATTTTCCATCTGTTGAACAGCCCTCTTGCCGAACTTTAGATCCGCAAATTCCTTTGTTTGCCTTTCTACTACGGCAAATGCCAGGGATCAACTTCAACTTCCTCTCTCTCTTTTTTAAATCACCTTTCTCGCAACGAATCTTGGAAAATTGCAACTACTAATTAAATCCGACCCTGGAGGTGGACCCCCTTCAAGAGTCTTGTAGTTTGTGATTAGCTGAATCGATCCTTAATTTGCAGTTAGCCCTGATTTGGATTGACCTGACTATAATATGCTCAGTATTTGGTACTGTTGTTGAGGTTGATTTTGATTTGGCAGACGGGAAAAGTCAAAAGGCCTTACTTTCTTGCATGTATGGAAACGGATTTCTAAAAATTGAGAAACCACTGGCTCCGTCGATATTTGCGAAACTGGTGATTCATCGCATACCTCAGACGGAATCTAGTCTATTACATTAAATTCCATCACCTTCGGATGCCCTCAAACTCATTGTTTTTTGCCGTCTGGCTGCTGTTAATTATTATATACGAGACAGGTTAATGTTGATGAAGTAGAGCTTTCAATATTCTCTACTTAAACTTTTATGCTTTTGTAAAAATTCTTGGATATTTCAGGTATGTTTTTCAGAATGCATTACAAATCATTCATCCCGTATCACGAAATAATCTGCATGGTGCCATGTGAGTTGAAACAAAGTTGACATGAATTAAGGCAACTACAAACAATCCGTGGAATTACGTGTGCATACCGTTGACTATTTGACTGCACACACACACACACCGAGGTTTTGGCCAGATTTGAGTGGGAGGGAATTAGGCATAAACGGAGTTAACACATTATTGGAACAAAGCATATTGGATTTTCCATGAATTCGGACCGAATTACATCTACGCACGCATTTTTCAGCGTATATGAACCAGTTTCCTGATCATGCTACTTCTTCTGATGATTTTTATCATTTTAGTCTGGAAATCTCAAGTCTCAGAAATACTAAATAAGCCATTCAAGAGAAAGTTCAAAGGGTTTTAAGAAACAGAATGCTCATTAGACACAATAAATACAAGATGCACAGAGATTGTAACTATTCCTTAAAGTACTAGTACCTCTCTACAAGAGTAACAAGACTATAAATTCATTAATCCCACCTGTTGATTCAGATAGACTGTCTCAACAAACTATCCTCTCAAAATCGTGAGATTCACATTGGGATTTTACGAGTTGACGATGTTAATTTAAGCCAATGCCAATATATATTAGTCATTCTCAGTCCCGTCTAAATTGATTTGTTGTGAGGTACTTTTATCGAGTCGCCCTACCTAACTAATAAATTAATAAGTGATCTTCTTAATTAGGACTCAGCCTCTAAGTTTTTAAATAATATCATTATTACTGGGAAATATCGTTATTACTAGGAAATATTATAAGGAACTTACGAAATTGTTCATGAATCCCTTGGCTTGATGCAAGGCTTTCCCAACTTGCGTGATAATATTTTGAAGAATTTCTGGATCTGACTGAGTTAGAATTTCAATGTCCACATCGGCTGGAAATGCAGGGATTGAACTTGGAATTCTGCATGGATTAATCCATTTTGCAGGATGACCACGATGACTTCTTGGACTTCGACCTGAGGATGGCCCTGCTTCTTGATCATGTGGTGGCAATGGATTTGACATTGTCGATGATGGGAATATTACAAGAATCCAAAATAATGTTACGAATAATGTCCTCCACCCTAAAAATAGCATTAATTAAACATTTAGAAAGAAGTTAAAAAAGATTTAAATTAAAAACATAACTTCAAACAAATTTATTTTTAGACCAGAAATACGTTTCAAATTTTAAAATAATGACCAGTTGTTCTACTTAATAATAGTAGTAAACGTTGAGTTCTCGATTCCTTATTCCTTTATAATTACGAAAGGAAATGGGGAAATGTAACTCTGTTTTAATCAAACTATGATTGAGAGATCTATTCGATTGATTAGAGCACACTATCAAGTATTTTACACCTGCTGACGCAAGCAAGACTACAATAAAAAAATCGACAAATCCTTATATCGTACACGGAATGTCAATAATGCCATGAGATCATAACGAATATAATTTAAGTGAAATCATGCAGTTTATTGAGATTCTGTAACGTTAGGAATGTAACAATACAAAATCCTATACACAGGGCACTCTGATACTCATTGTGTCAAAAAGGAAAATACCCATTTACGGAATCAATTGGTACACTCATCCCAATATATGCCTCAGAGTTGGACCGATTAGTCATTAACATTACTACAGCTTTTTATAAGGATAACAAATCGCAAATAATAATATGCAAAAAACCAACTAACCCGAATCCGTGAGGGAATATAATTTATAATGTGATGAAAGTGGTGTGGAGGAGGATGACACATAATGAGACTTAGGACACCGGCAAGGTTTTGCCAAGGTGGAAGAAGGGCTACAATGAGATGATGTAGCGGATAAAAAGTCGGACATAGCCCCACGACAACTTGGACACACTTCTGTAACCATTTTTGCAACTCGGAATAACTTCCGTTCGTACGGAAATAGCTTTTTAAAACGTTAGCAAGGACTGAGCCTCAAAAAAACTGAAACTGAATTTTATCCGACTTTACACTGATCGGAATCGACAAGTTCGATTTGGTTTTGAGAGTAATCGGCTGTGGATTGCGGTTCTGTAGAACTGGACAACCACACATTGAACGTGGAACGATAATGATATAATTTAATATGTCTTATCAATGCAGAAGGGAAACGTTAGTGGGATTAAGTTTCTCCAGAGCCAGCCTTTGCAAGGCAGAACAGTTTAACAATATTATTAGAAAATATTTACTTTGATGTCAATGTGAGACACAGAAGGGAACTCGACTTCAGTGAGAGATCAGTGAGAGTAAAATGACTGACTTGATCAGGAGCGATGATGACCAATGTCCTTTATATACCCTAACTAGTTGGATGGCTTGAAGAGCACTAATCATGAGGCCGGTTTGCGACCGCTTATAAATGCACGAGTGTTTCCAAATCCGTGTGGATTGGACACCTCAGTTTTAGCCGTCGTCGTCGTCGCACCGACTTTCTCACCTGGTATTAATCTAAGAGACTTATTCCACCAGGTAAGTAGAGGAACAATCGCTCATAATATCATAAGATATAAAGAACTGCAAGGTAGGGACCATTGTAAACTCATCCGTCTAGGCCTCCACCTATTTAGCCTGCCTCTTCCAAAATCTGTGCTACTCATCGACCAAGGATTCTGAAGCCACATCCTATATAGGAAGCGGTGGCCAGGATTTCTTTTTGCTTTTTTACTACTACTTCGAATGGCAGGAATCGCTGGTACAGGCACATTATGACATCACCCCTGACTTCATTCTCATTCATTAGTTTCTCCGTATCCGTGACGTCGACTTGGGTCAATACTACTCTGTATACCTTTTACCAGCTCTCACTTCATTAACCTGTAGCCTCTGCAATACCTTCAACCCCCTTCAATCTGCTTTCTACTAATCCACGGAATATTTTTAGCCAACGTATCCTCACCTTCTTCCCACCACGCCTTCGGACCTGATTAGCATTGATCTCGTTAGGATTTATAGTAAACTAGTAAACAGAGGATGGTTCTTCTGCTGATTTAACCTTCCACACTTATCAAAATTATCGAATTCTCTGCTTTAATCATTCCTTATCTTCTCCAGCCAAAAAGCGAGGGAGATCCTCGACACTTCAACCTGTTTTAACGCTCAAGTGGAGCGAAATCAGAGTCTTATCATCCTCCAGTTTCAGAGTCATTTCAAGGATTTGTCACCCGTCTACTCTCCTCTACTCTACTCTCATTATCCCCCGCTAATCCAAAACGCTTCCTCTCATCAGATCACTTGCCCCCGCGTCCTTTCCTTCCGTTTATGTCCCGCTCGTCGGCAACAAAATACAGGCCTATTATTAGATTTACAACTTCTGTCATTTTTTGTTGGAAATCCCTGTTACCTATGCGGGAGTTCCAGACTTTTACCTTTGTCGAGGATTGCGTCACACAGGGGAAAAAGCTCTACGATGAAATCATAATAACAATATAAAATATGACGGAATGCAGGAGGACAACCGAGCTTCGTCGGCTGCAGTTTACACGGATATTCAAAAATAACTTTTTAACTACTGTGAAATGCAAAACAAGTCAAGGAATACTGCGACGGGATGCACCTAACATCTCACCTTAGGTAGACTAGGAGAGTATACTCATCTTTTAATTACATTTATCGTTTAAGGTTGTACAACTTGAAAGGACTCATTAAACGTTGGATTTCACTGTCAACATCGTGTTAGGTGAGGTAAACCCCAGCCGAAAGACAACAATATTTATCGATTCTACATAACAATGGTCAGTTGTAGAGCCTCTAAAAAATGTGATCTTATTGCAAGAATCCTTGATTTTCCAACTCCACGCTCTCTGAATTCAATAACTACCCTACAGTGGCTTACAGGTACTTTCGTGTCAACTAGTCCTCTGTATATGATGGATCTTTTTCAAAAATCCTTTGCTTAGCATTAATACCCAAACTTATCTGAAGGAAATGGTCGAGTCCTTTGCTCAAACCATGCATGGTTCTATGAATCATGCTGAATAAGGATGATGTAACTTGTAAGTTTCATTGATGAGCATAAACACAGCACATACATACTGATACTACACACTAACAAGAACAAAGTAGCAACCCTCGTACTACATATAATATTACATGTAATTGCTCTCTAAATGCATCTCTATCTCTATCTACCTTATGTCCTTATTCTTTCCGCAAAGCAAAAACCAAGTAAGCAGAGAGAAGTCAATCCTCACGAAGAGGCAGGATACTCAAAGCATACTAACAAGCACATTAAAGGAGACTTAATTCAGGTAGATAATAATTTATATCCAATAGTCAAGTTCCAATGTTACCTGTTACCTATCCAACTACATCTCGCATAAGTTGATCAGGATCCCAACCATAACAGTAATGACTCAATGCTCATGATCTTATAATAATAGTAATGATCCTCCGTCCAAAATTCCCAACAGTCCTGGGCCAAATTACAATACGGTGGTCCCTGACCTCTAACTCTTACTTAACCTACACACATGCATCCACCCTCGCCAGGCAGAGAAATTGAATCATCGATTACTGACTAACTATGTTAGTGGGCTTTGTTGAATCTAAACTAAATCGATCAGAAATAAGCATGCTAGATAAAAAAAACTAAAGCTTTTCCCCACCATCCGACTGCTGGAAAAGTTAGGGTTGTTCTCGTAATAAATGGATAAAATTCATGGCATGATATATTATGACAAATCCAATCAACTAAGTAAATCACAATCCCAAATTAAACACTGATATGATAAAAGCTGTCAATTTTTTTTAACGATTTGATAACCCAAAGTACCAAACTCATAATTGTGCAATTCAGTAATTAGGCGCGCTTTTCCTAAATGCCACACATTCCATTTAATGATATCGGTCTCTGCGGTGGAGGGATTTGTCATCTATTAATTGACTAATTTCCCTGTCTACAGACGAGAAGAGATAGAAAAAGTCTATGGCCCAATTACCTACTTCGTTCATCGTTTTGAAGGAAAAACGTATGTCCTGAGCTATTTTATTAGGCAGCATGGGACAGAGAGGCGAGAAGACGGTACAAGAGCGACAGGTGAGAGTGAGATTTACTCTTGCCTATTGGATTTCGTATCTGGTATTTGGTTGGTATGCATCTCTGACTCGTCGTACTTTGAATTGTTTGTAGCTAATTTGTGTATTCCACCAACGTCGAGCCATACCAGCATCAGCCACGAAAGGCTTATTACTCCGTTATCAAGAGGCAGGAGGAATTTTAAATTGAATTGGAATAGACACAGGATATGCAAATATTACTTCGTACGGATTACGGATATAATATGATTTACGTATGAAATAACCTTAGCATGAATCATATCTCAATAACTCAGTCCTTCATCGCCTATGTACAATTTGGCCAGAGCCACCTAATATGTCACGCAGTATTATTCACTATTATAGCCAATTCCATTCTTACGCTATTCTTGTACACAAGGGATAATAATAGTATTACTCTGTACACATTACGTAGGAATATCATTACATGTAAGATTCATATCTTTCATCATGAATCATGTTTACTACAGCAAAAAATGAATGAATGGGGAAAACCTTTTTTGTGCTCTATTGTTTATATTAAGATTTAGTTGGAAATTTGGAAGGCTTGTGGAAATTCGTAATGTATACTAATTATCTTTTGCACACACACACACACATACAGACAGTTGTAATTGCCTTTTAACAGACTTGGCCACACACAATCTTCTCACTTTAACCTGATGATTCGATGATGCATTGCATATGGATTTATGTGTACGATGCATTCCTAGAAGCCAGCTCTGGTTTGGTTCCCAACGTCCCAACCTACCCATTAACCATTGCCGAATTTGTGCAAATGTGGCCACAAAAAATCTCAACGCCTTTAAGTTCAAGTGTATGAGGCTAGTAGAAGAGATGCATGAGATATTGTAATCTTTTGATTGATGACGAAAGTTAGCATAGAATCATGACATACGATTTCCGTGAAAATATTCTACGTTAGTGCATCGATTCTAGTTTACTACAATACTTTTATATGCTAACTCTAAAGTAAATTAAACGTTGATGAATGAAAGACACACACACACGGGGCAATCAAATTGGGAATCCCATCTGCACTGAAGATTCCTTTTCATAACATAGGATTTTAATAATAAGTACCTATCCGATGTATTTATTGATATATTTTTTGATGCCGAACAGGATTTCCCTGTCGTTTAAAAGTTACGATCCTACAATCATTTATAATTGCCTTCGATTTTTAAGCTTAGTTATTAGGTACATAGAGGTCCTAATTCTACCAGGATGCTTAGCATGTTAATAGTTCTAGTTAAAAGGATTTCCCTAAATCCAGTCAATGAATCCATATTCCGTCCGGGATGAACAATCATGTAATAGCATGGCTAAAAGCAATCAGAACTTTCAGGACAGAACTCATGTACTCCTTCCAGATTTCCAGTAACAAAACATGTGTAAATACAGGATCTAGGATCTGAGTAAATTTCGCGTAATGGAATAGTCGATATTTCGGCCGGCCCACGATTTCCCTGGAATCGCACGGCTGAGTTGTCTAGCTTGGATTGTACATGATGTATACATATATTTTTATTGTTCTATATAATATATTACATGCATGCATATCATATATATGATGAATGAATCTCCGAAATCATATCCATGACCTTTCCTAAGCCAGGTTCCGTAACATTCATCCCTTCCCGTTTTGCCATCAAAAGATCTGACTTTTTCTCCCACGCAAAGAGGGAAGAGCACTGCCGCCGATGACTTCGTTCCTGTCTTACTTCCTAAAATCAAGTCTTGCCATTTCCGTGTGTCTACAGGAAAGACGACGGCGAGCCTACAGTTTGGAACTACTCATCGATGATTTCGCACAGACGACACCCGGCGTCTTGAATTGAGACAGTTACGTCATCATCACAGAGCGGTTTGAAGTATTTCGCATGTATGGTGCCAAGAACACAATCGTTTTTGTTGAATTCAATAAGAAAGAAAGGCGCCTTCGAGCTCCGATGAGTATTTAAAAGTTCCTGTGTAGAAAATATAGAAAACCTTCTATCGCCTTCGATTGAGCTAATTTTTGTAGGATTCACGATCAAGAGCAAGAAAATGAAAAAATATGAATTCAGAGTAAAATTTGTCTACATCCTCAAAGTACATCTTTCGACAATAATTGGTATAATTTAACTATCCTACGAACATACATCTTCCCTCTGCTGAACATAAATTGGCAAAAGGTGGAAATTAGCATGTGCAAAATTGGCATGTGTTGTACAATGTACGAATGTACCGAATGTACGGTACACGACATAGATAAAAATTTCGAGAAAGATAAAAAAACAAATCTTAAGTGAATAAACCAAATATCGATCTCATTGCATAGAGCAGGCACTTAAACACATAGCTGTGCACATTACAGATTAAACCCTACACCAACAAGTACACATACCAAACCATAATATACACGTATACATCTTTTTAATCATTCTGACACTACAATCTACATACGATATAAACAGGTTTCGAGACAAGCTTCTGTACAAAAAAAGTAAAACAAACTCAACAAGTGCATGTGAGTTTAAGTGAGTTATGCGAACTGTAGAATCAACATTAACTCAGCATTGGAATACTAATCAAATTCATTTGTCAATACCTTCATCCTTGATCGTTGGGGAGAAACCCATTCATAAAAAGACGAATTAAGGCAAGGGCAACGATTTTCATGAATGAAAGTTCATGAAGCCGGCGAGGGACAGGTTGTAAAAACGTATTTAAATACAACACCTACACGAGTGCATGGAAGTAACCCTTCCACTCACACGTATGAGTTAAACGACCACCAAATTGCAGGAATACTCTAAATTCTTGCCCGATGAGTCAGAGTAAAACAAAAAATTCCTTCCGTCCATTCCATAAAAATCACCTTAACACGTCATTTAACCCATTATTAGCATTAAGTGACACCTTCACATCTTATTTTTTAAGGAAAACCCAACCAGGTACATAATAATAAAATAACTAGACCACCACCATACCACATCCAGTACAGTCGGCGGCAAGTCAATCACATAATTAGTACCTGCACTTCTCCTTCGTCGACCACGAAACGAAAATCCAAAATATATTACCATATTTGGTTATTAGCAACCCTTACATTCTAGGAGCATTCCTGAGGAATTCTTTAACAGAAATCGAGTACTTAGAAACCATCATCATCGGCTACGTCCTTGTCACCAGCAACTCATAGAAATGAACTAAAAACCAGGCGTTTGAAATCGGAAGTAAATGTCAACTGTCATGTATCTGAGAAGGAACTTGAGGCTTCTTCGTATATAAAACATGTCTCTTGGAAAAACGTCTTGACATTACATCAAAGTCATTGTTAGGCCTGTCCCTGCATACTTTATCTCCGTGACAATTCTGGAAATGGAACGTATGAATGTGAAAGAGTTGTAAAAGCTCGAATAATGGAAAACTTTTCCTGATAAACTGATAACATATTTCCAAATTTCCATACCCCTTATAGGTCGTAAATATACGTATATTTCCAATGATTGTATCCCGGTGAAATATTGAACACTGCACTTGAAAATGTGATGATACTTGACTTACTTATAATGTAATATCAGGTAAAAGTCTTAAAAAAGAAGGGCTCTCTCGAATTTTTTCCGAAGGGATTATCACAAATTTTCCGTCCCATTGTTGTTCAAACCAACTCCCCTGTGTGGTAAAACCTTTCCTTCCTTAATTTCTGTAAAAATATTACCTGAAAAACTTCCTAATCCTTTTCAATTCTTGACCACATTAGGTCCGAACGAAATAAATACAAAATCCCAATTACCTATATACAGTATACATATTCCATATATCCCTGTCAATAAGGCCGTTGCAACAGGACCAAAAAGAACACAAGTAAGAAGTAAGTATCGGAATTTGAACATTCTTCTCCTATGTACTTTACGGAACACAATGAAGTCGGCCATACGTTTCCTTCGCTCAAGAGTTAGTTTTAACGTATTTCTAAAAATCCCTAATACATACCTCAAGAAATGAGACGAAAATTTAGTAATTGATCGAATTCCAGCCTCAAGCTAATTATATTAACTGACAGTCACCCTTGCACATTGGACCCTTGCTTGACTGGTATTTTTTGTTTTTACATTTTAAGGGCCGCTTACAGAGCAGACTTGACATGTTGAAGCATGTCACATATCACGTATCACTAGAAGGATGTGCAATAAATCAATCTATCAGCACGGGTTTTCATGAAAAATTAATTTCGAGAAAAAAACATCCCAAATTCAATATTTAATGCTCAAAAAGGCTAATGAGACCACATACACGCTACAATGATGGATTTTCTAAGGTTACCAAGTGCAATTTTCATGTTCCCTGTAATTGCCTACTTACAGAACCAGGATGTCGAAAAGAGTATTTTAAAATGCTGTCACAGTACCTTCTTCAAACGTATGTCCACGGTGGCGAAGTTTCATCCCTTAGAAAATTGAGTCCTGCTTCTTGGTGGTGTCAATGGGCCTACTGTCATTAATACTAAATAATAAGCTTCTAACTTTCACGAGCTTATCGAGTGGCTTAGGAGGAGTAATCTCCATATGAGACGGAGCCAGAAAAGGGATTTCTAAATCTCTTCTCCACAATTTTTTTTTAATCCTCTTCTGGTCAAAAACCTATTTTTCGGACTAATTAACAGAGTTCCTGATTCCTTTTGACACTTTGAGGGAGGAGGCTTGTTCCTGACTTTTTTTTATAGTTGAATCGGCAGGGTCAGAATAAGTCTCCTAACTCTGCTGTATTCGAGTAGATTGTCGGTTCCAAACAGGTATGAAGTTGGTCCTTGTAGCGGACGAAGAACAGGTTCGTACGAGATTTTGACGATCGTTTGAATCATTTCCATTGTCGAGTGGTTGGGGAAGAGAGAGGACAGTCGAGGAACATATTTTGCACGTTTTGGAGCTGGGAGTCGAGAGGAAGTGTAAGGCACTGTGCAAGGGTCACGTTTACTGTCGAGGCGTTCGTACTATCACTATCGTCGGTCCATGTTAAGGTTGATGAGAAGCTAGCTTTTTGAATGATTTGATAATTTCACTTGATATAATTTAGAGATGCTCAGCCAATGTGTTACCGATTTTCCACAATTTCCACAAAATCAGGTAATTTAGGGGGTACAAAAAAACGCCTGCACCAATTCTGCAGACCTTCATATATAAAAACCCGGAAGGGTTTACCAAAGGGAACAATTACTTTGGAAAGTAATTGGGAATTTAAACTACGAGGGAAAGTGACTGAGCTGAGAGATATCTCAAAATATGTTATTGATTTTGGCCCGTCGTTTCGGTTGTCAAGCCAACGTTGGATGGTTATTATGATTTTGAATCGAAAGTAATTCAGTTTGATTTAATTGCAGCTTAGGTAGTTATTTTATGACCATTATGAAAGATGCACGAAGAGGGTTATAATGACAAATGGATTTTAATTTGGAAGTACGTAAATACATTCATCTTCTTGCATCAGCCAGGATTATGGACATGGAAGGAATGGAAACCATAATCCCAAACTTTCCACGATTACAAAAACAAACGTTCCAAGAACGCGCTACAGTGATTTATATTTCAAATTATTTTTGAATCCTGTAAATTCAACGTTGCAAAATCAATTGATTCTAAAGAGAGAGGGGAGGTAAATTATGCAAAGTCATAGGCAAGTGCCAAAAATAAAGATGGAAGTAACACAAAAAACATAAGATTTATTTCTTGGTTACAATATCTGCAAATCTAGACGATATGCGATGGCTAATGGTTCAAGGGATTTAAAATTTTCTACAGTCTCTCTCCAGACGTTTTTTAAGTATAGGAAGGTGTTCACACACCTTCAATCAATGTGATTCAATGTGAAAGTTATGAAAAGAACCCACTCATGTTCATTCGCCCCCGTCAAAGAGATAAAAACCTAGGTCCATACCTCTGCACCCTTTTTATTCAGTTTCTGATTACAGAATTTTGGTTAAAAAACGATGTCCTTAATTCTTATGCAACAGACTTGACTAAACTTGAGTTCAAACTTCGTCCTAACCATATTTTAATTATTACATAATCTGAATCTGAAATGGTAACTGCGAATTTTGCTTTTACTATACAGTCGAGTCGACGATCATAATAATTTATTCTAGATTTTTGTTTACTTTTGATGAATACCACACTTATTGCCAATTTCATGCTAAATCTATCCCCATTTTCCTTCAATGTAAAGTACAAAGTAAAAGTATCGCAAAAATTATGATGTCCATTTTTTCGAATAAGCCATACATTATCCGAATTCCAAATATTTTTGAAACAATAATAATATTAATACATATGACATTCCAGTATGTATATGCCGTACGAAAAAACAAATAAGTTTTAAACTCTAAAATTCCACCGGTTTATTTTATTTGATTTCCTTCAAAATCTGACGGTTAAACATTTATACTAAACTCTAAAGTCTTGTCCTTTCTCGCTTGAACACTGCAATTAATGCTAATAAAAATGCATCAAATAAATAATGTATTATTTATTCCTACGGATGTAAGATTCAACTTCAAGATTCTCATATCCTTAATCCTTAATCCATTCCCTAAAAACAACTTAAACAAATCGGGAGTTTGAAGTGATCTCTTTGTTTGGCATTGCACGTTCCGTTTTTGGAGCCTGTATTCATGGGATTTTTGGGATTGTAGCCGGTAGTTTGGCGCCCTGAGCCGTCATTGGCCTTCTTTATGTCATAAATTCACTGCCGCCACTTACATCACATATTCATATCATATCATAATCATAAGGTACTTGCACACCACTTGCACTTGAGATTCCAGAAATTTATCAATTATCGGGTCTTCAATTTATTCAGTTACTTTGTACTTATTTTCAGCACCAACTCATCTCTATTTTTCTAAAAATAGTCATAACATAAGGTTGTCCCAAGCTAACATCCAACGCCAAGTCTTTTGTCGCATAAAGAAAAATAGAGGATTTAAAATGGTTCTTAAAGGAATTTCTCCAATTATCTCTCCGGACCTTCTTCGTGGACTTGCTATGATGGGCCATGGAGATGAGATAGGTAAGCTTTAACTGACTGCTTGCAACTTGTTGATATTTTATTTTGTATTTAATTGTAATTGATTAGTAGTCTGTTTATCAGACAGAAATTCTAAAGGCTAATAATGATGAATTAAGTCATTAAGTGTGTATGAATAATGAATCGTATGTTGTATGTAAATATGTAATCAATCGTAAGATTCGCAAATTGGTAATCGCAAGTTAGATTTAGTCAATATTTGATATTCAATATATTATAGCCAATGCCAATACGACATCAAAATCAAATATCAAATACTCAATATGAACCAAGTAGTAAGAGTAGAGCTACAAAGTTGAAAACATTAAATTATTAAATACAATAATAGTTTATCGGATCTTTTGTGTCTGTAACTTTTGTAAGAAATCGTATCATCATATTGAGTACAGATTTTGGATTTAGGGCTTAGTTGTTATACAATCTGCGACATTTTGCAATTGTCCTGTTCTCCTGTTGATTGTCTTCTAATTTGAATAGTATGCAATTCAATTTCCATCATCGATGCATGTTACTTAAAATTGATAAGTATGAAGTAGGTAGATAAAATGAACGTGCTTTCATTTTTCAAGGTTTGAGGTTGTAGTTTGTAGCTGTTGAATGATGTTGAATCACGATTGAATTTATTTGTGTTCATATTCACCTTTCTTTATTCCAATTTCCACTCATCACTTTAAGCATGTGACATAAACATATCCATTATTTATATACATTAGAAATAAAGCTTTAAAGCAGGATGCAATCAAATCATTCCAAGAGATTAAAATGAAAATAGCAATTATTATCGAGTACACGCGTAAACAAGGGGTAGAAGGTAGAACATAGGAAGGCAAATTTAAAGTTGATTTTAAGTGATCTATGTATTGATTATAGGTTTAACTTTCATTAATACGTCACGAGGGAGCATTGTAGAGTTTAGAGTTGTTCGCTATGACAGTTCTGTATGATACCTGTTTTAAGTTTTAAAGTAAAGATTGTACTTACTACATCATAAAATGCTAAATCATTTCGCATTATTTTCATCGTTTGTCGTTCCCAACGACGATGCTATTCATCTATAGATAATTTTTCTAATTGTTCTAATCTAAGATAAGATTCTCCTGAGTCTGAGCTGTTATTATAGGGATTATAGCACGAATGAAATGTCGAATACGGTTTTGCCCGATTGGTATGTATCATCCATTTAAATTTTTTCATTTCATTTTTTCAAATTAACATTTTTCATGATGTCATGTTGAAAAATTCAAAAAAGCATTTAAATCGTTTAATTTCTGGCGTAAATATTTTATTGCCGAATATTATGCGAATAAAGTTCGACTCCTGTTACCTGTTAGGTGCTACAATATGCATATCTATATATAGTTTTTACATATTGTACTTATGATTGTGGTATGAAGTTCATTTGAGCTGACTTTCAACTTTTGTTGGCCTTATCTCTGTGTATGACTAAATAAGCACCTGTGTTCAGTTTTATAATTTTTGATAAGATTGAACATTTATTTGTCAATAGCGACTAGCGACGACAAACGAAACGACATACCTCCTCAGTTTCATGACAATTGTGATTGTCTGGCCTCTTCGCAGAACTGCATTACATTCTTAGAAGAACTTCCCCAGTTCTCTATCGACTTATCGACCATAGTCATTGATTGTACTTTGCACTTGTTTGGATTCAATATTTTGATTTTTCCTTTACTATTGAGTATTGAGTGGTTATTTATACAATACAAACAAATTTTAACCGATCATTTTACACGCAGTATTAGCACGTTTAAAATTTAACATGCTATCATGTCATACCATGAATAATCGATGAATCTTGAGTCATTATCGGATTGTAGAGTGCATCAATAACTGTTGGTCTTACTTCTTACTTATTAACTGGTTTACTTAATTCGTAAATAGTATCTGCCAACTTCTGAAATGATATTTATTATAACTAATATTTATCTAGTGGTGGCGTCATCGAAAAACCCCACAATTTTCACTGAGTTTACTCAAGGAATTCAGTTCAAATGTATTCCCTAATGTTCGACATCTTTAAAAATAACGCTAACGCAATGCACTTTAAAAAAAACTCTAAATTCCCAATGCGTTCCAAAGGGTCATTGAAACTGAAAGGGTCTGATGAGTTGATTTTAAGTCCTATACATAAAATCAAAATCCTAAATTATAGTGATGGGTGATAGAGTTAGGTGAATGTTTTAATAACGAGTTACAAAAAAGCCCATCGTGAACGCCCATAATCCTAACAACTTCCTAACCGTCTCATGACAATAATGTAAAATGTATTAATCGTATCTATCTTCGAGTATCTATCTTCAAATACTCAATATCGAATCGATCAAATTATATAAGCGGAGCTTATTCCGGGAGAGGTTTAAACTAATATTTACGGTGAATATCAATACTATTCGGACGGTTATGATCAGAAGGGGTTATCCCCATGCCATTTGAATAGTAGCACAAAGTGGAGGGTTATCGTGATGTAAAGTTTTTTTTAAATATTTTTATGTACCTCTACCTGTGACTACTGAATTCTAAGTCCCCTCCTGAAATAACTATCCCTGCTATTGCTATCCGTTCAATGTTATAAGCAATGCTAAAACGCATAGACTTTGAGCTTTGAAAAAACCCTTCCTAAACAAAAAAAAATTAAAACAGGGATGTTGGATGTGGTTCTCCGTGATTTAGTAATGTTCATATCTTATACACTGTATATTCAAGTTTAACTTAAATGTACCAATTTTTCCATTGAGAGATTCTTAGTTGTTAGATTTATAAACAACCAAAGATTGTGCATGACTTGATGACACAAAGCTAAGCTAAGTTACGGGGTTATCATCAGTAGACAAACATTCCTTTCGGTTCGGACGTTTAATCCCGATCGTGATGAGGTAAGATTGGTATGTGAGGTGAATGTCGAATAATACAAACACAATTAGAATATGCATCCTCTTTATTATCGTTAACTGATAACAATAACAATATATTAGCTCGCCTGTGTTACAAAAAGTACGGTAAGCTAGCTTATGATCTCATTGGTTGTCACTTTTAAGGCAGTATTTAAATCAACGCAATTGGAATTCAAGAATTTATTTCTGCCAAATCACTCGAAAATATCTCGTACATTTTGATTCTAATCGAAACTGTTGGTAATAGAATTAAATACAGTTTAAAATAATTCATTAATCAGTTAATCAGTAGGACATTGAATGGAAACCTCGTTAGGATTGCCACATCAAACAAAGCATTTGCATTAGTATTAAAACATCCTACCTATCATCTCGGCGAGCTGGTTTTAACATTCCAAACTTCATAACAAATATCCTGGATGTGTCCTTAATTTAAATTCAGTGAATAAGCAGTATTAAACATTAGACAATAACACAGATTCAGAAGTGTGGAATGCAGACGTTGATTTTTATTCTTTCAGAAATGTGGACGTCATAAAAGTGCAATCTGTGTCAAACGCAGTCGTTCATGTACTCGGATCTGATAATAAATATCCCGGATATAATTGTCGGCTGATGTTTATTTATTTATTTCCATCGACAACTGATCACCTCATTCAAATAATGATTGATGGGTTAATTGAGAAACCGTAAATAGTCAAACGATATCATAATTGTGTTAAGTAAATCGATGTTGACTTTTTTTTTGTCAAAGTAACAGTCATCAAACAGACTCATTTAGAAATATACAAAACACGCCATCCAAAATTTAGATTTCTAAATGCAAGGTGGGATTACAAGTTTTTCTTCTAGTGTCATTTGAAATCTATGAAATTGATCAAGTCGGTTGTCTAGCGGAAGTTCATGGTACAATGTTCAGATTTGTATTTCTTGCCCTGGGTTGGAGTTATTTATTAATACGGGTTAAAGCTTCTAAGTATCTTCTGTTTTCTAATCGTTGAGCAAATTACAAATGAGTGCAAAATTAATTTCTGGTGGAATTTTTATTTCCAAGTATGCATAATTGTAATTAAAGAGTTTAACCTGGGCATATGTATCTGATTTAATCAATTTCAGTGCAATTAGTAAACTATTATTTAAATTATGCATCATATAGTGCGATAAAATTACGATGATGGCGAAGCCGCAAACTTAAAATGGCTTTAATAATCGGTTCAGTATCAGTCATGAAAGTCATTTATAACTTTAAAATAAAAAAAAACAGGCCGTTTATTTTGAGGACAACATCCAAGTCTTAAAGCAGTGTCGGTTGCTCCTTGCTCCGCATGTTGAAGTATACAGTATACTTGTCTGGTCAGTTGTAATCTTGAAGTGAGCTATAAATTGGGATTGGGAATCACTATGCAATTAGCCAAACTGCTAATTACCATAGACAACAGAGAAATCCAATCTGCTCCCTAAAAAGCTATATAGCTAAAAAGAAAACACGCGTTTGAATTTGGATGAGGCATGAGGAAATTCCATGTATTCCTTAAAAACTGGTAATGAAGATTGACTGATAATTGTGATAATATAGCTGTTGATGGTCAGTGGTGTTGATCTGATCTCTGGTACCTCTATTTCTAAGCACACATCTTGTGTTCATCTCTCATCATAACACTCACTGGTGTTTAACCCTCTTAACTCTTAGGTCTATTGTTATTCGAGTCTCGTCTCTTATGAACAATATTATATGACTCTTATGTTTGTGTAGTACAAATGCACCAAGATTCGGCTTATCGTTGTCACGGTCAGTACTAAATATATCAAATAGTAGACGTCAATTAATACTTGTCAGACGCTGGGAAAGGCAGGATTTGTCTCATTTCAGGATTCAGTTTTGATGATTTCACTATTTCTTAAGGTTTTAACCAGTGTGCAAGGTGGGACTAGAATTTATTATTCTATGGTAGTTCTTTGGATCCGTGACAAGTTTTGTTGTATGCACATATCTTTGCAATTTTCTACTGATTACAAGAAAATAGTCAAAATGATGATGACAAAAAGACAATTTTTGTATTGCAACAGGCCACAGCACAGGTTTCATGGTTTAGAGTTTGAGCATGTCCAGTTTTTTTAATTAATGGACTAGCCATGTAATCGATGCCATGTATATCCCATGCTTACAGTACACGCTATACTCAGGTGAATTGGAAGATGAGAAATCGGTACGGAAATTAACTACTTATCCGGCTTGTATCGTCGTTATACAGCGGATCAACAGGAAATGTGTCATAACATGTATCCAAATCTAAACTAATTAAGTAAGTCTCGTCTCTTGGTTGACAATATTTTTGTCACGCGTCTTTCTGTCAATTAGTTGGGACTCGAGTAGAATGACGGGGTAGACGTTACTTGGAAAGTATTCTTCAGTTCCTTGCTCGCGACTACACATTTGCGTCAACCTAAACCTCTGAACAGAAATAGATCTTTACATTGACAGTCAACAACTGTCAACAGTAAGATATTCCACTTGAGCTGAAGTGTCCCGATTATCAGTCCATATTATCCTGCAGTCTGCACTACCCAACCATCTTATTCGCGTTTTGCTATGCTCAAAAATGGTTAGATTTTTTTTCCTTCTGTACCCGGATATTTACAGCTTACAGCATTACAAATTACAATTATTCAAATTTCTAGAGTGCAAGTGTTTGTATATATTCATGCTGTTCAATTACATGGCACAATCATGAATCATCTCCTCTGTCACGTTTTTTTTAGAATTTTCAAATCCGTTTTTAAGAGATACACTTAATGGTACTGTTGACTGTCCTTGCCATATTACGTACGGATAAAAAGCTATCGGTCTAGTAAATTCAGGAGGGTGTTTTTAGAGGTGGTTGAAACTGTCGACCTCGAAACAATCAAGATCGGAGAAAAAGATTATAATATTGATAACTTGTCTACTTTTGATCGCATCTCCAAATCTCGACTCTCTGACTGAACTGAACCTGTTCATTTTTTCATATTTCGGCAAAGTCATGAAAACGGATTTTTATAATCATTAGCTATTAGCTCCAACTAGACCACGTTGGAAGACTCGGAAGAAAGTTTTTTGACAAAAATTAACTAACCGGAATTGGAAAACTTCATAACGGCAGATAAACAACATTAGTAAAACACCAAAGGTTTTTTACCAGTCAGTCGCAATTGGTGGTGTCGTAATCGGAAAATCAGAGCCATATATAGTTCGGTCTATCAGCATCAGTTAAAGTCAATCGAAATTTTTTAATTTGTGTAAATTTCTCGCACAAGGATCTGTTTACATATACTTTTCATGTCTACTTTCGTATCGTTCATGATATATGGAGTATTGGAGTATTTGCATTAATTGACAATTAATGACGAATTCAATGAATATTTATATTTTTAATGTTGAGATCTGTCCCTACAGTCCATGAAGATTATAAAACCGGGTAAGAGCCAAGAGGATGGCAAATGAGCGCATAAGATGGAGGATGTTTGTAGATTCACCACGTGGGTGCATTGATCTAATACAATCGTCAAAATATCATTTCAATGCATAAATAAATGACTAGCTTATTAAAAGAAGCAGTCAAAAAGGTTCAACTAACTAGTCAATCGATGTAATGGATTACTATAAAGTGGAATTTTAGCTTAGGCTATACTCATATGAATTGAATTCGATGATAGGACAAGGATTGCATAAAACAATTATCAGGTTGGGAAATTAGAAACTTAAAGAGACGGAGACGATTGAATTAAATTATATACATCTCTACTTAATTGTTCCTGTGCCCACTGTCTTGAGACTTAGTTTCGGGAGTCTCTGAGCCAAGCTAATGAGAGACATGTGTTTTTACATTTGAATCTGTGACAAGGAGGCATGCACGTACGCAGGAAGATCGAAACAACTGAAGGGGAATGCATTGTTACGAAGTTTTCACCTTCCTCATAATTCTTGGAAGTGGAAGAATCCCTTCCATTCATGTAATAACACATTTCACTCAATCTTACAAGACAGCAGAAGATTTGACACCAACTATCTGGTCCATGCCTTAATTACTAGCAACTATAGCAAATCCATCCATACTTATCAAACTGTGCTGTGACTGTCTTTTATCAGGACAAGAGCTTAAATTGTATGTAAACGGAATATGTTAAAATATTGGTGCGATCGGTTTGGGTTTGCATGTGTCTCGTGTCTCATTAAATTCGGAAGTATTAGTAATTTATTCCTAAACAGTTCGATAATATGCGATTAAATTTCAATTGATGGTTTTTAATGTTTCCTTCCGATCGTATACGCATTTCTTAAAAACGTGATGGGAAATGGAGACTTTCGATGTGATTCTAGAACCTTTGACTAAACAGGCTTTTTGTTACTATATACCTGCAGTAATATAATTTCTTTCCGAAAAAGATTGCATGTTTTAAATATTTCTATATTTAAATTATTTTATTGTTTATATTTTCAGACCTTTTAACTGGTTTAAACGCGTGAAAGTTAGCTATGATTATGATGGATTCATTTCAGTAGGTTTATAGAAATATCGCGATTTTTTGCATCGTTGGTAGAACAACTGGGTCATTTATTTATTTACTATATATACATATAGTTCTATTGAACTAGGTACTAGGCTGAAATAATTTGATGTCAAAAAGCTTACCTTATCAAAGAGGTAATAGATTAGGATAGATTCTCTCCGTTCTGAAAGAATTAAGTTGTGTCAGCGGATGGGTAGCAAGTAGTAATTCCAAATTTAGGGTTAAAACAGAGGTAATTGACATAAAACCACGAAGTCTGTGTATCCGTAGTAGAAGTATAAGACGTTTTAGAGGTAGACCAGTAAGTAACTGTGAGCCGTAACTGTTATTCCTGAACAGGGCAAACGGAATTGCGGGTAACTTAGTCCATGAACTCCTTTATATCGAAGGGGCTAATTCAACATTTACGAGTTTCGACTCCTGTCAACTCTCTCAATGTTGAAAATGTGGAAATCGTTATGGAAAGGGCAAAGGAAACTCAAACATTTGCTAAAAATACAGAACAGCAAATTATACCGGGAATACACACTTAGACGTAGACAGTCCTTTATATTTTTGGCACAATTCCCAAAAAGAAAACTCGGATAAGAAACGGAGTTCCAGATTACTTCAAGGTTTTTACTTATAAATCAAATGAATATCTTGGAAGTCTAAAACTGTGCTTCTTATTTAAAAAAAAAATAAAAATAAACAATAGATATATTTTAAACAAACACCGTTCTTTGCAGGTTGCTGGTTTAAAAACTAACACAAACTTTCTGTCTTCATCCAGTTGTGCTTCTGATCAGAGGAATTATATTTTTATTGTAATTCCTGTAGAACCTTTTAATTTTTCTTCTTGTTAGATCAGATATCGAGGAAATATGTGTCCTTAACGAACAAGCTATAAAGAAACAAAAAATTGGAATACCATTCACATGCAGGTTTTATATAGAGTACAGTACAGACCTATAATATAATGAATGATATTATGGAGGTGTTTGAGCCGGTTCATGTTTCAGAATTTAGAACAAGATGTTATTAAGTTAGTAATTAGGAATATACTCAACCTTGTTCAGTGCCTTAAAATCAGCCCACGACAGTTTGGTTGACCTCCATCCAAACTCCAAAGGCGTGCGGCGTGCGGGTACGGTAATGCAGTATATATTATATACGAGGTGGATTGACAACTCAACGAGCAGTGTTAGGGATAGAATATTGGTACAACTTCTATTTTATGAGGTCGGTGGGTACCACACGTAACTGGAAATCGTTCCACTTTAACGGTCTTCGAAAACGATAATGATCCAAGCACTTTTAAAGAGTAGTTATGTTTTAAATGAGGAAAGTCATCAAGTGAATCGTCAACTGCTGAAATTCGCCAAACCATTTCCCATTTACCGACTCTCCAAAAATGTTTTATTAATAATAGGAGTAACTCCCCTCAATTTCGTGTCGGAACTGAAGTAGATGTGAATCTATACACAGTATTCTGTAAACATTAAACATTTCCGTGTCACATGAAATATATTATCATCCAATGTTTTGATATCATAAACCTATACATTTGTACTTGCTTTTGCTTGTAGTTTTAGATTGGAAATATGATAACAATTTAGTATGAAAGTGTTTGCAGTAAACATAACACCTATAAAATATAAATCATCGAATACGGCGAAAATAGTAGTAATGCTACATCAAATAAAAATGAAGAGATTTACTCACGCATAAAAATGTATTGAAGTTTGGACATGAGAAAATTAAAGGAAATTATTTGAGGCATTTCTAAGAAATTAAGCCATTCTTAGTATTCGATTATGCATATACAAGACTTGAGGAACAGAAGACGGGGCAAAAAGCAATACGGTATTTGGCTCATTTACTATAGATACGCTGTAGTACCAGGGATACAGTATGTATTATATTATGTATTATATTCAGAACAGAGAAAGGTACATGACATTGGGAATGTTTTTGGGATGCAAAAAACCACCACCGACCCACAAAAATTGTAATGAAATTTAAGAAACAGGAGGATAAAAATTGACCATTTCGTAATAGGACATCCTGACTAGTTTTACAAGAAGATAGTGGACGATTAATGAATTGAAGATCATTGGTTGTTGGTCGGTTTATCTGGTTTAGGAAAATTTAATAAAATGAAAGGTAGGGTTTAGAAGGAGGTAACCGCCTCAACATTTGTTTTAAGTGGCCAATAGTCGGTATCGATTACGGACTAGGCCTATTCAAACCATTTTTTCTCAATTTCTTCAGCTCATTTTGAATTGATGTAATTAATTATCCCAGCCCCTCCGGCACTAATCAAATCCATGTGAAATCATTCTTGCAGGATTCTGTCCCTTTCTACCAATTCTGTTACTCTCCTGCTTCTTGCTACAATAAGTGAATGGAGGCTTTGGATTTTTTGATTATTAACTATTAACTATAGACAGAGATCTACAGTTTACAAGTGTGTGTATAGAGTTTTGATGTGTAGACAAGAAGATCCACGAGGTGTGAGGTTGTATGAATGCCAATTTCGGCCTTATTTCACAGAATTTCCCATTGTTAATCCAGAATAATGAGTCATCTCTCATAAAAACTTGCGTACTCATAGTGTCTACTCAAAGCCCTTGTCCCCATTGTCCATCCGATTTCGGCAATGACTGATTGGTGGACAAAGCATGGGCTGCGTAAGATATTTGCATCCTTTTGATTCTTGATCGAGTCCAGGCTGAGTGAATTTATTCCCAATCGCTTATCGTTCCATATATTTTGATCAGTAAAAATAATAATAATGCGTACATATCTTGGACTTTTTATTCCGTATCGGAAGGTCGGAAATAGTATAAGAAGCTCGATGAATGATATGAGAGATTGCGGAAACTATTGCTCAAGATTCGGGAATGAGTATTATGGAAGGGGAGAATGTAAAAGGGCGAGTTCCAAGCTTCTTGATGATCAGTTTTATTGATACCAGAATTACACCTTGATAAGAACGGTGGAGACGATCCCTAACTGCTTTTCCGAGAATTTTGTCTGAGAATCTATTCAGCCTTTACCTGGCAACTTACGATTCAAACAATTCCCATTCGATTTATGTAGATATCCAGCCTTTCCTTTCTCTTCGTTTTAAGGCATTGGCTATCATCGTTCTTCTAATATTTCATTATTACGTAGTATGGTACCAATAATAGGGACGTAATGTATCCATCTATGTGGACCCGAATTTGTCTAAAACGGACGATGTTTAGCTTGAACGGTATAACTCTTTATTTAACAACTTCTGTCAATCTCAAACTCAATGAATCGTCCTGTTCTACATTTATTCGCTCTGGTATTCCAGTGGTGACATTTTTTCATAAAGTAAAAGTTGAAGACTAAACTGAATTTCTTTACGGACAGGACCGTTTGTTTGAGCATATGCATGCATGTCCACTTTACGGAACTTTCCAAGTTGGAAAGTAGAAGTGGAAGGAAGTATAATTATATCGGTCCAATCCCTCTGGACACAAAGAACTCTCGGGTCATTAATATTTCACCGTATTGTCTACCTCTACTGTTCAGTACAAAAAGGTCCCGGAATTGGCACGCTATGATTTTACTATATTTCTTTTTATTGTGCACAATAATACCATCCCTTCCGTCTTGAACGGCGTCGTTATGATTGTTTCGTTTCGTTCCGGAATTACGAGCCATTCAATAATTGTATATACATGTTGTTAAGGGCTCAGTTCCAATTGCCCCTATCTAGAACATTTATAATCAATTGGGAATTCCTTCAATTACATTTATCCTTAATTGGGAGGATTACTTACTGCTTTATAATGTGTTATCGCGAAAATATGGCGTCCATCCTAGATATCCTTTTAAATCCAGAATATGTTATTTTGACAGTTTTATCCCTTTTTCGAGTTTCTCAATCGAGAAACAGCGAAATAATGTAGTTCTCTAACAAGGACCCGGCCACATCCATTTTCTGCGATTCTTTCCGATTGGCACAGTAGTGACATGGTAAAGGAAGTCAGGAGTAACGGATTGACAGCACGGATGCGTTTTTTACATGGAGTATAATAACCAAGGATTTTTTCTCTCCCTAAGTCTTCTCTCCGTAAAGAATAGATCCGGATACAGAGCTTCTTCTCCGAAACATCCGCCTCTTTTATTCCTATTGCATAATTCACGGATTGATTGTTCGGGTGACAGCTCTCCATCTCAGTAGGATTGTGTATGGAACTGAACACGGTCGTTATTAAACGCTTTTGTACACTATAAGTACATAAGTCACTGTAAAGTGCAAATATTAGTAGCATTATTATTCCATTCCCTTTCTCTAGCCCTATTATTCTCATGGAGCTTCATAAGTAGTACAAGGAAGTGCTGATTTGAGCTCAAAACCGATTGACTTCTCACCGCTCCTCAAACTCATCAATTTGCGTTAGATTTCTGGGGATGATGGGTGAAGAAATGCTGCCGAGCGATGAACCCGTACAAGGGTTTATAGTTGTAAAACAGGAATCTGCGTTATCTCCCTTCACCTATAAAACAATTAGAAGGGTGAGTGGCAGTTTTGTTTGGGACGTTGTTTATAGATTGGTAAGGTGAGGTAATGAGTAGAAAAGTTGGGTCGTGTTGTAGGTAAACAATAATAAGGATGACGACGAATGACGGGATAAAAATGGACAGAGGCAACAAGAGAAGCCCAAAGGTTTGCATTATCCTATTAACATGCCTCATCACTATTCCTGGAAATTTAGCTCTGCTCTTCCTATTTGAATATTTGGGAAACAAAGGGCTTCTTTTTTGTTCATGCTATATCCCTTCTTCTGCTGCTAATTAATTTACGCATTAAGGGGCTATTTAGGCCTCCTCTATACATGTGCCTCATCCTACTAATGTAGAATTGTATAAGCCGATCTTTGAAAACATTACTGATAGCATAGTCCACTCAAAGGGAATGAAATTCCGACCAAATCAAAGCAACTGCAACTGTAGCTGAAAAATTTCCATAGTTTCTCATCACGTTTAATTGAGGTAACGAACTTGATGTTGTAGTTCATAGTTTGTAGTGGAACCCTTTTTTACCCATCGGGTACAGTGTACAATCATGCAATATAATATTGCATCGATTTTTTAAAACATGATGGGCATGTAATAAACAAGATAACTGTTCCTAACTGCAATCACTCAAACTCTAATTTCATACCATAAAAATGGATGATTGAACGGGAAAGGCTAAAGTTACGAAACGAACAATAGCAGATGTAGTAGTGGATAAAAGGTGGGTAGTCTCTCTCTCTGGGTAAAATGATGTGTTTCTTGAAAAGGGTTAGGCAAAAGGGTTTTGGTTTAGAAATCTAGAATTGCCTCACTTTAGGTAAACTGGAATCTCTGACAGTCGAAGGTACACATTATTGAATCTCTTTAAGAATATTCTGAAGAGTCATTTTTTGCAGCAAAGGGTCAGAAAAACCTGTATCTGATTGCTTACCCTTTGTAGTGTCATGGCCTACATGCCAGGGACTGCTTCTTTGAACTTTTTTCGAAAAGTTCGAGTATGAATCAAATGGAGGAACGGATCTTTGTGTCAAAGGTTTCATTAATGTTTATTTTTATGGGGTATTATTTAGAGGGATCGTTTTTTGCATACTTCCACTCGTCTCTCTTGTGAAAAGAGGACAATCATTCATACTAACGGATCCACTGTCTAACTTTTCTCCTCAAGATATCGTTCGTGGGAGGGCTTTGACTAAGAGGCCTAACATTATTTTATCCTCTGCTCAGGTGACAGGAAATAGGATTTCTTTACTTACACCTGTAATCTCCGATATTTGATCCTCCTTTATTCAAAAAGTAAAATTAATCCATTGCATGAATAAAACTAAGGAGCCGACATAATTTTTACAGTTATGTCACCTGTTTGATTCAGATCTGACTCTTTAAAGATGCTCTTGTTCTTTTTTATTGCTCTGAGGGATCGTTTATTGAACTAGGATTATTATTGTAGATCATTAAAGGGACACGTGTCGGATAAAGAAGGAGTTGGCTTCAAGTACTCCGTAGGTAGAATGTATGTCTTCCAGACCTGATTTTTTATGAACCATTCCTTTGGAAGCCGAAGTGGGCATTTGGTATAAAAAATGAATGGTCACCCTTCATCCCATTTCAATTGAAGGGATGGATCTATTAAAGAAGAAACGGTTGTTTTCAGAATTTTTTTACGCTGTAAAAACAAAGTTATCAATTTTTCCTGCCTCAGAGCAACGAGACTGTTCGCATAGGTAAACGGCATAAGATTGAGTCGATGAATGAGAAGGCGCAATAAAGTTTTTAAGATCATTCTGCTCAGAGTCATATTATTGTTATTGTTTTGGATCTACTGGCTGGGATGGCCCTCGGTGCCTTGACATATTTCACTGGCACTTCATTAAGAGCAAAAATGTGACTGTCTTGGATGTAAAATGTAAAGAGGAAGATGTGAGAGAGAAGATCCATAAAGGCAGTCGAAATGGATCTTGTTCCATCCATGAGAGTTTCGGGAGTGGAGTGTGGAAATCTATTGTTATCAGAGTAGTCATTTAGTTTGTGTTCATTCCCATTGTGAGTTTGCAAATAATGAGGAGAGGAATATTATGTGCATTTGCTTGTATGGTATTATGTTAAAACAGGAGATCTTTTGCTGTGAGGGAGATGCTGGGTGGATTCGAGAGATCATTGTAGTAATTTTATGAAAGGTCCATCTTGAATGTGACCCACACCGGAGGAAGGCGATAATACTGTTTGCTCTAGGTCGGTCGGGATGATTTAAGGCTCCACTTGACCCCTCACTGTGCTTTTACAAAGCAATCGAAAGTCAAACCTCCTTAATTTTCTTCTCTACCGACTCAAATCTTTCCCTTCAAAATGTCTTTCTCAAATGCGGCATGAGCAAGATCTTATAGATATATATCCCTTAAAAACAACTGTTTTATTATCTCGCGACAGTTTTGATGTGTTCAGAAACATGAACTTCATCAATGCCCACACCTTCTTTCATTCTTGTGTTTTCCTCATCCTCAGGAATCCTCATTCCATTCCAGAATTCCTTCGCCTTCTAAACTGTCGGATGGGCAATATTTAATACTGCAGCATTGTTGTATGATCCGGTGCCTATTTTTTCCCACAGAAAAGTATCGAGTCCTAACCGATATTACATAATATATCAACCGATACGGCGGCAGTTATTACAAGATTGTTTTCTTTCCACAGTTTTGGCTGACGCTCATTTCCCTGCACATTCGGTTGGTAAAGAAGGAGCCCTTGTCATTAGAGCGGATGGTGTCGGGATACCTGCCTTGTTGGAAGCTATTCTCAATCTTATTGAGCTTGATACATACGTCTATTCTCCAGTGGGTAGTTTTCAAATACCGTCTCTCCAATGCTTCAAAAGAATTGTAGTATTACTAATGAGAAGAATATGCCCCATTTCTAATTTTTAATTTACAGGTGACTTTAATGGAAATGGCTGAGACGGATCGTCGACAGGGAATGACTGTTAGTATTTGGGAGACTTACAGCCAAATTCTTGAGCAAAGCAATTCTTTAGGGAAAACTGTTCCAATGACTTACCTTGAGCGGTTCAAGTTTTACGAACGGGCCAAGAAAGCCTTCATAGTCGTTCAAACGGGGTAAGTAATTGTATGCTTAAATCCGTTATATAAATTATAATCAATTAATGTGTTATCTTTTGTGATGTTCATTTTTATTAGTGAAACGGCCCTGTATGGTAACATAATATTGAAAAACGGACTCGTCTCGAACGACGTTGCGCCAGAAAGTTCGACCAGTTCAACTCGTTTGGACAGTGTTTCAAAGGATGAACAAGTTCGTGCAGATGCCTCGAAGTCTTAAATGCCTACCGAAAGATTTCCCACAGCGGCAAACAAAATGGCCAATAAAATGACAAATAATTAATTAAATAGCCGCCGTAAACGAATACCTCGCAGAATACTTGACTGCAAATAAAATATCAAAATATGAATTCAAAAGCCAAATATAGAATACGATTGTTCCAATCTGATCTCGGAATAAATACGCACATTGTAATTGTACAATAAAGTCCTCCTCGACGTAACTTTATTTGTAGGCAACATTCTCAGCTTTGAAATCGAATTATAATTACTTGCAAGCGTTCGATTTAGGCCCCCATTTAGATATGAATAATTAGTCAACAAAAACGTCAAAGGTGACAAGATACAACTTATGTCCATTATGTATCTAAAAAATATCATTTTATTCTGTAATCCGTAATATCAGGTTCGTATATTCCATTTCAAGTACAACTACGAATTACGATAAAAATCTACGCTGAACCTATGTGCCTATATATAGCCTCAAATATTAAGCACTTTTATCAATCATTGTCGGACTGTTAATTCATCGTTTCTTTAATCGCCTGTCAATTTTGTCAAACAAAATTCCCTACCCTGTCTGAACTATTCACTTGGTCTCAAAAAATCGGGTAACCTCGCTTTGTCGGTCTGCAAAGTATCCATATCTATGGTCTGCAAGGATATTTCTCAGATCCAGCAGAAAGGTTGCCCCAGTCCTCAACTCCCAAGTACTCTCAAGCCTCAAGACCGCATACAAATCTCACAAGACATAGTTTCCGACGACTTGTTAAAATGTCGAGAGCGTGATCTTCTGGGCTTTGGAGCTACTGGTCATTCTCGGATACGTTTCTCACCGCTGGGAAGCACAAGCCAGCATTCCATGATATTAAGTACCATGTACTTTCACTTATCTTTAGACGCTACATAAACATAACCCGACTACTTCTTTCACCAGAAGAAAGCCCTAAGAACACTTTACAGTTTTCCAAGGCATATCAGCACGGTTGAAAAATAACTCAAAATCATGGAAAGTTATAGATTTTAGAAGAGCCTTCTCCGTTCACTTTGTCGACAGGATGGTATAAGAGAAACCCAAGGGACGAAATAGATTAAGGCTCTCCTATATCCGATTCCATCCGTCGACTTTCTTTCATAACGAAATCCCTCTTTTTTTGGCATATCCAAACAAACGGAAATCCCTGTTGATAGCGGACTACGAACCTGTTTTCATGACAATGTAACAAAGCCACTGGATTAAGAGAATCTGATATCGATGGGAAAGAGGATTTGGCAAGCGATATTGACGTTCCTTTCAGGGTAATAATATCCGACCTTTTCATCAGGATTCCGCAGATTATCCTCTCATTGTCCAACCTGACAACTGTCATCGCATATGTAACTGAAAAAGGATATTTCAATTAGAACTTGACTTGACTTTGACTTGCGGATGTTTTTCAGCTTCTCTGCCTCTAATAATGGACCATCCAAGGGAGTGAGCATAATAGCGGTTCTACATAATGAATCGATGGGAAAATATCCAAATTCCAACTTATTCCTTACTCGCTCCTCAAATCTCCATCGTCAAGTTGTCAAACTCATGATAAGAAGCTATGAATGGTATTTATAATTTGGAACACGGCTGAGTAGGAGATTTCACGTCAGAAAATGACGGAAACGTTCCTGCACAGGAGACACATTTTCCGCGTAAGAGGCTTTAGGCGATTATCCCATTTCAGTGCAAAGAGAAAGCTGGAGGCCAATAATTTGTCATCCTATATTTCAGAAGTACAGATACTTGTATGTTATTGCAAATAGGATCTACTAACTGTGGTTGACGTGTGGAAACAGTTTCAGTCTAATTGCCTTGTGCGGTGGGTTGTCATAGGACTCGTGGGACTTGGACCCACAGACACTAAACTTGATGTAGTAACTGAGGAAATCGTGTACTGTTAATAATACAATTTCTCAATGACGGATTCTAAATTTTTGGGAGTCGGGAAGATTTTAATTCGGCAGTTATTCTAAATGATAGGGAATTGTGGTCTGGCCCGTTCATTATAGATGCAGTTGTGGCTCCACGGTGTTTAGCATATAAGAAACGACCAATTTTGGCATTCCAGTCTCATCCTCACCCACAAATTTTAACCAATATGTCCCGTCACTGGCTTGGAATACGAAAGTACGGTTGATTTAGACACGTCTTCCATCAGTTGAAATAAAAGTATCATAGCTTATAGATAACCTTTGTAATATATTCTTGATTGAGTTTATTCATCTACCTGACAAGCTAAAAAGCTAAAATGCAAGCAACCTTTGCTGTGAAAACAATCATAATTCAATTTAAATTACGCGAAAACTCTGTAGCTTACAATTAGTTCATTAATAGAAAACAGAATGGGCAATAATTACAACTTGTACGAAACTGATCCTATCCATTTGATTACATGACTAGCATACGTTGTAATTAGAGCGTTTTGTAATAAAACCTTTGTTTAGTGGTTCTTTTGCAGCAGAATTTATGTCCTGAAAGATAATCACAGACAATGGGCCATAATCACTTGCACAAAGAAGCTATCTCATGAAAGCAGTCATCACTGTTTATTATTGAACTCTTCTAATATCGAGGAATATGATGTCGAACAGTTTAGGATTGTTCACAATAAGTAAATTGAAATAACAAAAAATACGGGAACAAATTTTCGTATCCAACAGTACCGCTTTCAAAATGTTGGGGTGACCCTCGGGCCAGTAGTCCTCCAAAAACATTAGGCATTAGGTGGGGATTAAGAATAAATTATTGTAATCCCTACTGACAAGCTAGATTTTTACGATACTTCAAAGAGTGCAACGAAAGTTTTTAGGCACTGGGTTTTTCGAAAGTGGACATAATTTATTTCATGGACAAATTGGGTTGAAAGCGAACCTCGTGGCTAGGAATTTCCTAAGTGATAAACTACTTGTTCTACTTGTACTTCTAATACCTACAACTGTATACGTGTATACCGCGGTTTAATTCGTTAAATTCTTATCATAGGCATCAGACTAGTTAATCACCAAGAAAAGTCATAGTCAAAAGGGACATTTTTATCCTGATTTATAATTTGTAAAAAAAATCAATGCAACATTGCACAATACTCGATGAATTTTCTAAAATCCAAGGTGAGGATCTCCACGACATGATTTGGAATTTATTCATCCCCGTTTGTATTAAAAGATACACCGGGCCGACTGCCTGATTTTGTCATAGTAGAGTTTTAAATCAGGTATTGTTGGATAGATCATTTATGCAATACTATGCAAATCCGAGTTTCATTTTTATTGTTAGTTTAACTGAATTTTTATGTGCATCTTGCAACTACTCTGGCTGAGGCCTTAAAGATAATGTTTCTTTGAAGTTGAAAATATCAACCGATGGATATTTCTTGTAGTTCAATAGACATTTATTCAGCGCTTCAACAATGAAAAAATATTTTTAACATAAATGGACGTATTCGGGAGAAATTCATTATCAACCACCACTAGAACCTCAGAACTTTAATTCAATAAACAGCAATAATTGATAATTTATCCGAAAACCCTTAACCAACATTACAAAGCTTTCTCTTTGCTGAAGATTCACACAAGACCCTTTGTGAAGTTCAATACACGCTTTATCAAATACTCTTGCGTTGATCAAGTAAACATAGAACCAACTGGCTGGCAGTGCCTGATAACAATAAAATAAAACGTTGTAAACGTTAACGACAGCTCGCACAATTCATAAAGATTGTTGTTCAATATTACTTGAAATCGTGTTGCTTTGCTATAACAAGAAAAACTATTAAAAATGATATCAAAATATCATAATTTGCGTTCACCTAGACGACTGCGTTTTAATCCCGTAATTGTTCTGTGATTATTGATTTATATCCACAAGAGTATACTGACACGATAAAGATAGTTTCCATAACAAATATGTGAAAAAACTGACAATTTGAGAATTATTCCAAAATAAATTGACTACAATATTACAATATGACTGTTTCCAAATATAATGACTTATATTGTATACTACTTTAACCCTATTTAAACTGTATCGCTATTTAAAACTGCACAATTTCGTTAAAAATTATTTTGTTTTTGTCAATTGCAGTTAAAATCAATTTTATCAATTTGTTTAAATCAAAAATACGGTTTTTAGCCCGTCTCCAAGGGCTTATAAGATCATGTCAATGTCTGTCCGTCTGTCTGTCTGTCTGTCTGTCTGTCTGTATCCACGATAACTCGAGTTACACTTGTCAGATTAACTTCAAATTTGGTACACAGGGGGTTCGGGTAAATTTAGGAATCAAGTTCGAAGATGGATAAAATCGGTCCATACGTTGACCCGTGGGGGGTCCGCGAACCCTATGGGGTTTTCTGAACATAGGTTTGGAAGCACCATATTTTGCATGGTGGTTGATCGAGGTTCTAAAACTTCAAATCCAACATTTCATTTTCAAAATTGTGGCCAAAATCGACCCTAGTGAGCGACCCATGCGGGTTTTCTGAAAACTAACCTAGAACGCCCAAATTTGGCATACAGTTAGAATATGATGTTGCTAAAGCAAATATGGCCAATTGTGGACATAAAATTGCTTCTATAGACCCTAATCGGTGACCCATGCGGGTTTTCTGAAAACTAACCTAGAACGCCCAAATTTGGCATACAGTTAGAATATGATGTTGCTAAAGCAAATATGGCCAATTGTGGACATAAAATTGCTTCTATAGACCCTAATCGGTGACCCATGCGGGTTTTCTGAAAACTAACCTAGAACGCCCAAATTTGCCCTACAGTTAGAATATGGTATTGCAAACGCAAATATGACCAATTGTGGGCATCAAATTGCTTCAATGGACCCTAATCGGTGACCCATGCGGGTTTTCTGAAAACTAACCTAGAACGCCCAAATTTGGCATACAGTTAGAATATGATATTGCTAAAGCAAATATGGCCAATTGTGGACATAAAATTGCTTCTATAGACCCTAATCGGTGACCCATGCGGGTTTTCTGAAAACTAACCTAGAACGCCCAAATTTGGCATACAGTTAGAATATGATATTGCAAAAGCAAATATGACCAATTGTGGACATAAAACTGCTTCTATGGACCCTAATCGGTGACCCATGCGGGTTTTCTGAAAACTAACCTAGAATGCCCAAATTTTGTATAGAGTTATGAGATTATATTGCAATGGCAAATTAATATATTTCTATTACTTTAGTACAATAAATTATTAATATTACTTGGAGTCGGGCTATAATAAGTTGTACAGGGAAGTTTTAAATGATAGATTCAATTTTTAGATCAATTTGAACAAATCATGAAAAAATATTATAAAATGCCCCAATTAAGGCTTTTACGAACCCTAAATTGTTGTTCTGTATAGAAAATATGTAATTTCCTTTCAAATCGTATTGATTTATATATATCATTCCTGTTTCCAAATATGTCGCTTTAATTATCTATTTAAAGAAAAATAAATTCTTTAAAAAACATTTGGTATATAAACCAATACGATTTCCTCGAAAACCATTTTCATGTTTCACAGTTCATATCAAACCTCAAAATGTCTTAAAATTGTTTTAAATTTAGAAAAGGGGTATACAGGTCATATATATAGATTTGGTATATAAACCAATACGAATTCCTCGAAAGCCATTTTCATGTTTCGCCATTCATATCAAACCTCAAAAGTCTGCTTCCATCTGCTTCTGGCAATTTGCAATTTGTCTTGATTTACATTGAGAAAAAGGCCGGACGGACAGACAGACAGACGGACAGACAGACAGACAGACGGACGGACAGATGGACTGGCAGACATCATTAGCTCTAAACCCTATTTTCAATAGGCGAGCTAATAATGGGCATAAATACCACACGAATTATTGAATACTAGAAGATAAGATGATGCACCAGTGCATGACTTTTGCCATGAAAATTGAAAAGTTAACGTTCCTTCAAAATATATGATTATATACGAATCTTAAACAGTATGGAGGAAGTAAATGACTGGTGCCAAACAAAGGTTGTCAAAATGGGAGAACTGTCTCGAACAATCAAATGATGTGGTCGTTTTCGTTTCATTGTAAGGGTACAAAAATGTATTTTTGGTTGTCAGAACTAAAAACAATCAATACTTCGTGCAAACAACGTTGAATTTACTTTTCATTTAAAGCCGAATTTTCAAAAACGAAGCAGAGTTGGAAAGGAAGAGTTGATTTGTGTCGGGACTCCGGGTGGGTGTTCTACCAGCACTTTAAACCCCAATAACTTTATTCATAAAATTTATTTATTTACCCTATTCTTCACTTACAGACATTCAAATGTGAACATCCCGTTCAGCCAGTTAGTCTGCTTAGAACACGATCCCGGACACTTGGATTCCCATTCCACGTCAACCTTCCGTTATCTATTTTTATAGTGTGGAAGGAGAGCGTTCAATATTTTTAAAACCTTTTACTTTGAGTAATAATCGGGCAATCTGCTGATGTCATTTCCAGCCACCAGCAGTGCTCATACACTTTTACTGGTTATCCAACCTCGTGGTCTTTTATTTCAAAATGCACTATGCAATAAGGGGATCCTTCCTAATCCAATAAGTCCATACTGGATAAGAGTAAGGAACATCTATGTTAGACTATATAATACAGGTATGGTCTATCGAAGTACGGGACTGAGATCATCGTTTATCACCTTTTGTATCATCAGACGAGGGGCTCTCAAGGTCTTCCGGTTTGGTCGTAAACGAAAATGGATTCTCCATACGCATCTTGATTGATAATAACTCCGACTAAAGCTTGCAATTGAAGTGCCTTGGTTTAGTTACCCATTATTTACCATATGGAATATTATTGCCGGGTACTTGACGTACTGAAAGTAAGCACTGTTAATCCAGTTTTATGAGACATAAATCTCCCAGCGAAAGATACCTTTCCTTTTACTTGCATCTGTTTTTTTATTTCATAGCCCCATGAATCCACAGAAACGGGTAAAACTCCGAAATTCATGCTATAATAATTGTTCCAGCTCCGTACAGGCTTCCCGTAAACGTACTCAAGTTCCAAACGGAAATAAACTCAGGTACTCTGGATCTACTTTCTTTTATACACCAACCTGGGATTAGGTCAAAATTCCAACTACTCCTCTTTCCAGTCTCGGATTCAACTCATGCCCTATCTACATTGCAAAAAGGAGAAATGTCTGGGATATCAAACAACCGACGTTGTTTATGCATTACAGGGCCTATTTCAGAGCCCAAACATCGGCTCTCGATCGGCCCTTCACCCTTTAATTGCAGGGAAATGGGCTGATAGACGATAGGATAGGTGAGCCACGGAATCTATTTCCGAGCCAAGCCAGCTCATTACATTAAAGGTTCGGATCAGCATATGAGCATATGGACAGGGGAAGTGCAAGTCCTTCCTCTCCTATAGAAACGATAAGCTCGACCCGAGGGTAATCGCTATTATAATGCAATCTCTCATCTACTTAATTGAAGTAAAATAGCCATATGTTAGACAGAGATGACTAGGAAAGTGCTTGTTGTGACATTAAAGATACCAAGATAGGGGGAGAGTGGAGAAATCGTAGTAAAAGCACAGAGAGAGAAAGTTCCATTTTGTCAAGCCGACACGGAGATAGTAGTGTGGTCCTCGTGCAGTGCACGCACCATGATCCTTCCATGTAACCACCACCACCGACCAGCCAACCCTGCCTGTCTCAATCAAATTGGAACTAGAATTTAGAAAGTTGGAAGCCTCAGAGTCTCCAACAGTTAGTTGCTATTTGTACCTTCTCTTGGACTCATCACTCTTAGCTAGCCTCATCTTCCCATAAACCTCAACATCCATTTCCTTTCCCTCCTAAACTATTGTAGTTAAGTACTTGGAGGACCAACAACGAGAATCCAGTTGCCATATTGTTGCTAAACTCCTTGACAGCAGTTCCTTCCCTAGAAGTCACCTGAGTTTGACAAATACTGACCGGTTTTGTGGTGAATCTGCTCGCAAAAAAGAGAAAGCAGAACGTTTGGAGTAGTATTATTTATTTAGTATCCGAGGGATCGGACGCGTATATCATTCCACTCCTGGAGACTTTTTATTACTCAATAAAAATCCAAGAGATGATTGTAAAGTGACAAAGGACATTTGTTCATGGTCCTCTTTCAAAGGCATTAACCAAGCAATGGCTAAACGCGAAATGTAACCAGGCTAATAATTCCAGTTTAAGAGTAGGACGGAAACTACATTATTCCGTATAGACATTTTTACTGGACCCGTTAACTGAGAATGATTTAATTAAAAATCCAATGCGAAGAAACATAGTTGGCTTTTTATAAGCATGATTCTAATTTCTTGTAGATAATCATTTCTGTTCTGTAGTTTCCATGTAGATTGATGCATCGGGGATCCGAAATACTTTTGGAGTTGTGTTAGTACTGGGTGAAAGTGTGAGCTGGAACTACTGCATTTGTAACCGGTGTCCTTTGCACAAACAGTAAATGTGATCTTTTTCCACATGCATTGTGTACACATCATCACGGGAACGAAATAAGAGCTCCCTGTATCACCTTCATCAAGTTATCAGGTAAAAGGGTCCGTTTTTATTATTTATCTTAATACAGGCAGACGTGCCGTGGTGAACTTGTGACCCCTAACAACTTGTAATCGAATTGGTACCAACAAGCAAATCATTAAATCATATTTCAGCGTCTGAATGCTCTGAAATTAAATTAAAATTCGTATTTCTTGAATTTGGGGTAAGGTGAAAGCTCGCATCATTAATTACTCGACCACTATAGTCTCTGATTATTTCTGATTCAATGGCTTACTAAAATGTTTATTATGTTTATCATTTATTATCTCTGTTACAATGATATTTATACAATAGAATTGATTAAATGGAAAATGGTTTCCACAAACAGAATTGGTAATCGTTTTGTGGTTTGTCAGATCAAACTAACTAGGACAAACATTTTCCTCTCTCAGATGAAATACACAGAATCAGCCATTTTCGACGACAATAAACTTTTTAAGGTATCTAAACACTGTAACTTGGTTTAGGCGTATTAGATACGACGCGACACGCTGAGTTTATCAAACGCAATGTTTTTTACTCAATAAGGGAGGCTTTATATTTTTTTTATAAAGTTTCGTGGAACAATTATATACTTTTTCGTCTCTATTCGCAGGGCCTTCAACTGTTACATAAATGCGTAAACAGTTTGAAGTTGTATCTAAACCTTACCACACCACACAAGCGTCAAATTGTTAAGAATTAATGGTTGTTTTGAGATAAAGAATCCCCTTTCCACTCATTTCCCACGAAAAGTACGTAGAACCGTTTCTTAACAAAGCTAACGATTACCATATATCTTGAGTTCAAATGCGGAAAGTTCTCCAGGCCAAACTCGCCATGTCGCCATTATAGTAGCGCTATTTAATATGATTATCCTACCTTATGACTACAGAATATACAGTAAATCACAATATAAATCCCTCTGTGAAATAGTTATTTCCCACCTCTGAGAGTGGGGGAATTTATTTTGAGATGGAGATAATTTCGAGGGAAAGTTAATTATTTTCAATATTGTAATTTAATTTGCATCGTAAAACTCATGTGATTCAAATCAAGCCTTAAAAATTTACTGATAGCATTGTATTTCTTATAACTTACAAGGGAAGTTTTTCGGGGTGTAAGAAGGGAATTGCTTGAAACTTTTACGGTCAAATCTACAAGTCATGTGGGCAATAAAAACCGAAAAATTAGGTGCTCAAATTGCCGTTGACCATGTTTTAAAAACTGCCTAATACAAAAACTCATGTAAATTGACTTTTTAAAATGCTCATAAAATAGCGAATATTAGTCCGATTTTCAAAATATATTGTTAGCTCAAAATTCATTAATTTTAAAATTTCAAAATTTGAATATTTCAAATTTTTATCGGTCAACTTTATTAAAGGGGAGCTATTTCCAAATTTACCGTACTCAATTGTACCACATGAAATCAACGGTATTTCGTTTTGCACGTAACTCTAACATGAAATTACTATCTTGTTATTTACATCGTACCCTTGACCTTCTAGTGAAATCCAAATATTGCAAGTTTAATCCAACAAAAGAGGTAAATATGCAGCTGAATAATTGCGAGATATCGGAAAGCATCGGGAAAAGCCCTGTGGTTGTTTATACAACACTTGAAAGAAAATTTAAAGGGCATCCGTCCATCGAAGAAAAATAATATAAACGTTAGAAAAATAACTGACAATCCCTTCTCGTGTGAAATTGATACGACTCTAATCGCCGGGCTCTACCGATTCTCTCTTCTTCTTTTCAACTGCCGATTTTCTTTGTAATTGTTGACAGAAAATGGTTTCTTAAAAAAGTATCCATTCCGATCAAGGTGAAATACTCTAGGACTTTCCAAATTCAGCTGACGTTATTTCTTGGTGAAATAGGATATGGTCTTCCTACCCAACATTATAAACTTCCTTTTCTCCAGAGCTGAAGCAATTTTTCCACCTTATCGTTTGCCCAAATCTGTTAAAAAGTTAAGAAATAATATTCATCATCCTTTCATCTTACGATGGATGATGAAGCTGGTTCGACTTGGGAACGCACACACGTCAGAGGTTACTCATCTTCGTCGGAGGAGGGTATATCGGGCAAGATCCTCGTCTTCATTGTTTTTCATCTTAATGGGTATGATTCTTTCGGGTAACTCACTTAATATGCCAGGAAAGGCAGCTACTGAGCTTCTGCTGAAAGATAGATACTCTCTCTTTTGGATTCCTTGTTGGAAAGGCTGAAAGAAGCCAATTCTCGTGTCATCTCCGGGGAACGCTCTCCAGTGTCCGCATCTCTGTAGCTGGAGAATCATATGTCCTAAAGGTACGTCTACTTTGCAATCAATGTCATCTAATCTGCCGCGTACAACCGACCACACTCCTATAGCAATTTTACACAACCTCCTCTTCCCCTGCCTTAACGACCTGTAAGACTATAGTTATTTACTTAAAACTAACCCTTTTAAAAGGTCTGACCGTACTCCCTATCCAAGTACGTTGGGAAAAGGTAACTTTTGATTATTTCAAAGCTTCCAGCATCCTGTCCATCTTCTTCCTCAATCCCTCTACTAGATATATTCTAGCTACTCGGAAGCTCCTGATCCTATTTTTTCCTTTTCCTAGAGAAATTGAGACTGGGATAATAAATGGTTGATGTAACTCGATTGACTTTGGCTAAACAACCTCCTCCTGCAAAAATGGATGAGTTAAATGCAGCCGTCAGATTTTATTTCACCCGACTCGAGACTTGAATCGGGCAACTTTGATTGAGGTCTCTTTTCCGGGGAACCTGAAATAAGTTTATCATATTATGGGGAGGGAGATGAACTTATACTTTCAAAGTGCAAGTATTTTCTTTAATATTTGCATTAAATAGAAGGACGGAGAGGGGAAGAGAGGAAAACTTTTAAATTTTGTCCACAGGGCAAGATGTTGCGTGCTGGTGAAGTAGGATATATATGTCCACATGAGTTACTCGTCCTACATCTCCTCATGTCATTCCGTTCTTCAAGCTCGTCGTCCTCGTCGTACGTACACACTGTCGTCAGATGCTGGAAATGGAACAAGTGGCGTCAGTAGCCTACAGTGAAATTTTATTTGGTTATCCTAATCTCTTTCAACTGGACGGTGAAAGCATCTTGTAGTGACGGAGAAAGCTAGGCCCTCCGCCATACCTCTTAAATGGATGAGGGAAAGGGAGATTGTGCAGGTTTTAAGTCATGGCCTATATATATGCATACGGAGATACGTATATAGATTCATGTACTTTTGCCGGAGAAAGCATGTTTGCTTTGTTGCCGTAGTTTAAAGAAACTAAGGAACGTGTCTGAAATGTTTCGGTTAGGTTTGTATGAAATTCAATCAGTGGACTTTCTATCCAAGGGAAGAGTCTCCACATAAATCGTAACTGACAACTCTACCCGGTATCTCGAGCCCATATGTGGCCATCTTTACTGCTTTTAATTGATTCCTGTTCTCTTCCTATGAAATAATGCAATATGGTTGGGTGGAGACCGAAGTACCGGAATAGGTTCAGACAAAGGACCGGAAGTATTGGAGAGAGTTTGCGAGAGATATGGAATTTCGTGGAATTTTGGTTAAGAATAAGTACGTAGCCTCGGAATGAACGTGGACGACTTGACATGGGGTATAAATAAGATATTTATCTTGAACCCAGTTCTGTCACTGATCTGAGACCCTCCTGCTCCAATTCTTTGGAAAGGTGAAATTTGAAACAGATTGTCAATGAGGCTATTTATATCTCCGTCCTATGCTGTGTACCGTTGATACCTTTTATTTTGTTTCATTTTCTTAGGTTTCTGTTTCATTGATTCACTACTTCGATATTATTTAGACCAGTATAAGAACATGTGTATTTGGTCTCATGTTGTAATAGAAATGGGCCTTTCTGCTTTTACTATTTTTTAGAACGAAAACATATTTCCCAACAAGTTATTTCCATAATTCCGTAATGTTTTGTTTTTCTTCCACTTCACACTTTATGCCGTTGGGTTGTTGTTGAATGGAAATGGTAGTTAGTCAGAGGTGCTTTGCTTTTATAAATTGACACTTTTTTATCGTCCAAAAAATCACTTCCACTTTAAGAAATAATAGTAACAATCTAGTGGAAACACTTTGGATAATCCTTGGTAAATAAACTTAAAGACTCTCTGTTGATCAAGCCACCGCTCCAATATCAAACTTTCCAGCAGTCAAAATCTGCAGTCAAAGTTTTATTAAACGTCGGAATAGCTAAACTCCATGAACACAGGCTTCGAAAAAGAGCACTTCTTAGAAGTGACTTGGAATCTATAATTCAAAGCCCGTTGTCCTGAGATATGCTTGCCTTTTCAAAACGAACAAACAAAATAAATTTACTTTGGTCCCAATTGAATTGGATGCTTCAAGTTTCTACCTACTGTTGATACGTACTGACGTATCCATCTTCACATCCCTTATTCAAATCAAGATACATATTGACACACTTTGAATACCTTCTTTTTTATAGATAAAATCCTTCTCCATGTTGAATTTGTGAGTTTCATGACTGAGGTTTTGCAAGTTTAAAATAGAACAAATTTTTTTCTTATTCAGACAATAAGAAAAATTAAATATATCCAGGTACTTAAGTACATACCAGCCATAAATTTAATTAAAAACAGAGCTTTCATATGGGGTCGGAAAATATTGAGAAGAGTTACAAAAACTGTTTGCTGAGGAATCCTTCGACATTTTAAAAATACAATAAACTCTCAATTTGTACCCCGGTTTTGGAGTATAGCTCAAATACGCTAAAAAATCCAAAGAAAAAGAACGTATACATATTAAATATTAAATTCTCGACACGAAAGTGTTCGATTTGTTGGTTTTATAAGCCTAATTCTTTTAAATTATAAAAATCTAAAAAAAGTCCTTATTTTACCTTCTCATCGTTTTGGGATAGATTTCCTTTAGATATTAATTCAAATTTTTAATTTTAAAAATTCATACACCTTGTCAAACGTTGGACAAATTTCATATCATATTCGAAATGGGGAATTTAACCTGAACGATATGTATATTATTGGTAGCATGCAAAGGCATCATTGCAATGTACATATGAGGAATTTACATAAGATATCGGTTATTTGTGGAGAAAGTTAGAAACTGTAATGGACATCTTGCAACTTTTTTGTAACTCGACTCATGATCTATTCACAATCTTTCACCGAATGCAATTCGATATTATCGAAATGTTACATAATATTATTATCAACTTAATAAATGTCGTTTTTGATATTTTGTGTAAATTCCATTCTCTCTATTTTCTTGGCCACCCTTTATATATTTTACTTTTAAACCCCAAATTCAGTTGTAAAATAAAAACAAATTCGGTAATAGCTCTTCCTCTTACCAAAGTTTGACATTCTGTGTATTTAAATCAATAAATAAAAGCAAATAGCCCTACTACCCGTGGAAAAGCCAAGCTCATACAACAACTTTTAGATTTAATAACTCAAACTAAGCAATTCCTTTGAAATACCGTTTCCAATTTCATCTCCACGTGGATCCTAGCCTAGATTAGTTAAAAATACTTCAAGTTCACAACATTGTTAAGACTCAAACAAGCAGAAAAAAGTTAGACATTCGTTACTTCATTAGAGATTCGTATTGTTCAACATCCCTAACAGCGTCATATTTGGAGTGGCTTAGTAGGATTGTGAATTTAGACTGAGAAGCTGAGAATTTAAAACCTTTTATAAAGTCAAAGGAGGTACGGGACAGGGACTCCCTCCTCATAAAATATTTCCACGCATTATCAGTCTGTTTAAGTGAAAGCTCCTTTGATTCCTACAGGTTAGAAAGTTCTCTAAAAATCGTCTGCCTCACAGCATTCAGGCCAAATAAATATGAAAAGTTATTCACATGATCTTCCTCCAATTCCTTCCAATATCTTTCTCTTCTACCTCTGAGGGGAGGAAACAAAAATGGTAGAAAAGACAGTATATAATGATGCGGAGCAGATAAGTGAAAATAAACTATTCATGGATTTATAGTTCTTTTCACAAATGGAGTCTCAAATCTTTCCCCGAGTGTTGTACAAGAGAACTCCATGCACTTCCTAGATAATTGGTTTGCTTGACATGAGTGGAGATACGGAATTTATTTCCTATTCTTCCAAGCCTTCATTTCCAGTTTGTTGTGACGGGAAAGTTCGGGATGAGAGTACATATTACATGTACATAAATACATATAACACACGGTTCTCTTGGCCCCTTACTTCTGATACCAACTTTGACTTTGCTAAATTGTACATATTAATGTACAAGTACGAGATTACTGCAGAACTTATTTTAATCATTTATTTCTTTGCCTTGGATCTCGGAACTCGGAGTTCTCGAGATAAGAGATTTTAGGGAATAATGTGAAAGCTCCATTTGGAAATGCCAACAACATGGCCAAAAGTCCCAGTAATACATTTATGTTTTTCACTCAAGCGAGGATCCCTGGAATGGATTAGACTCAGCTAAGAATGCCTCCGAAATGCAAAACATATATACATTCTTTAAAACTATAAGCTCCAGCCACTTGTTGCACTAAAAATGAGGAGAAATTAATATGTACTGCATCTAGAATATAAATATAAAACTATATGTGGTGGCCTTGTCAATGCCGAAATTGATATGATGACATTAAAGACAACTGAAATATAATATCATTAAATCATCAAAGGCAAAGGACAATTACTTAAATGTGGGTTGCGATGATTGTTGAGCGTTTGTTCTTTGGATCCTACTTTGCCAAAAGCATAATTTCTCTTGACATGGTATACGGCTGTGGTGTGGGAAGTAAAATAAAACCAACAGGACTGGTAGACAGTTAAGTATGAGAAGGGATGGAAGTTAAATGAGTAAATTGCAGTCTCAATGGCTTCTAATTTTGATATGATGCTAGAAGAAAGGGAATGATTTGTTAAATATTGTGAATAGACTTGATTGGGTAGTAATTTAACGCAATAAAAGGGCCATCATTTGCAACTGAAATTGTGTTGGGACCATTTAATTTATAGATTTTTGTGGACACTATAATTGCTACTTTCTCTATCGAATCGTTAGTTCATTGCCTCACATTGAAGACGGTCAAAAGCCGACAGCAGAGAAAGTTCGGAGGTCGTTACGTGATATTTGATATGAAGCTATGATGCTCCATTACGTTCATTAGACCATACTAATTAACCATCTCCCCTTCATATATTCATGTAATTAGCAAAGGATCAAATACAAAGATGAAATAAGATGAACCAAGAGATTTAATTAGTAACATTAATTGGCAAGGAACTAAGTATCGTTTTCTATGCCCCGTATATGCAACGACATATGCCATGAAATAGCTATTACACACCACCCAAGTACCAACAAAGCGTACAAGAGCCCGTAAACCATGCACTTGGACCAACGACCAACGTCGTCTAAATTAATTCCATGCATGAGTTCGCATCCTATATATCTCCATTCTCAAAATAAACGGGACGGAAAAAGTCGGTGCTAGATAGTGGAAAGTCAGAATATTGATTTTTATTCCGAGGATGAGATTTGAAATGAAGAGTTCGAAAACTAAAACTCGGATGTAACTTTTCTGCTCTTGTAAATGTTACAGTGACCCGAAAGTCCGACTTCCGAGAGACTCTCTTTACGATTTTATTCCCTTCCCCGACGACTGTTTTGCATTTCCACAAAATAGTTGGAACTTTTCTTGTGGAAGGGAAATCAATGAGGCGAGATGTATGGAATGGTCAGCTCCGAGCAGCCCAAGTCAAGAACGGAGGCGTCTCAATCACAGTCCCAACAACAACAGCAGCAACAACAACAGCAACAATATGAGGACAAAAGAAATCGGCCACACAGGTCTATGTATGGAAGGTTCTTGAATTTCATGAAGCAAGCCTGGACGGGTGTAAAGTTTGCGTTGGGTAAGTCTTCTAGATCCTTACTTCCTCAATCCAGATTAGAGAGCGAAATCGGGTGCCCAATGCTTCGAACTCACTAATTAATTTCTCAGAGTGTTGAGGATCAGGGAATGTTCGTCATAATGAGTAAATTGAGTGCAAAGTCAAGTTTCATCTAAAGAAATGTATGCTTGATTTCGCTCCCACACACAACAGTTCAAACTCATCGACCAGTGTCAAATCTAGTAGGTACAGGACGCGTACTAATGGAGGCGGTATAAAAATACATACGTTTTGGAGGAGATAATGAAAAATCCTCTTGATTGGGTTGATGTTGGCATTGAGTCCTCTGCATCCCGTTCAAACGCATTAGGGCGAATCTGATCTGAAGCTGTCCGTAACGCCCTGTGTTTTGTTCATCAGTTTGGATTTTATTAGCTGATGTCTGGAAAGGTTCTGATGCTTCTTTGCTTATTTTCGTGAATGATGGCTAAATGAGAGTGACACGAAGCAAGGATCTCTATTGCCTTTTTGAGAGAAAGAAAGCAGAGTAGAAGAACATTGATTAGCAGATATATCCAACCTCATCCGCACCGCAAATCCTCCTTGTCTACGTCTTGTCCATTCCAGTTCGACCTTTCCTTTATTTTTTCTCAACAATTGACCTTGACTTGTTGTGTTTGTTAATGATAATTGTGATTGTACCCTTGGTGGTATTCCCCTCCACACCCTGGTTCAGAAAAATTAAATACAAGGATTTGAGAGGTTTGTCATGTTCTTTTATAGACTCTGATCTGGATGATGTGGAAAGTCCTCCAAGATACCGACCCGAAAGCGTGAAAGCCCTCTGTCGCCTAACCAGATTTACGGAGGGTGAGATTAAAAGGATATACCGAGGTTTTAAGGCCGAATGCCCGTCGGGTATTGTTCAAGAAGATACATTTCGTGATATTTATGCCCAATTCTTTCCTCAAGGAGGTGAGTACCAACGACATCCTTACCACTTTGTACATGCTTTATCTTATCAATGTGTTTGGTCTACCGTTTGGGAAAATGTTAGCAACTAGGTTGGTTTTTGTTGAGACAGCTCACTCTTTGATAAAATAACGATTATTTTTGGAAACTTGTAAAGTCCGTCTTTCAGATCCAGATACAATTGCTTGCATACTACAATCTGGAAGTTTGGAATGTTTTCAGCCAAAGTATTTATATTCCTTACTTATACGATGTTTCCAACATGCAATGCGTTACCATTTTCTTTATGTTGTGTAATATTTGTAGAAGTAGGAGGAATTCAGTTATTGGACATTCTTGAATTGGACGATGATTTTTTCGAATTCAAATACTCCTCGTTTTAATTTGGTAAAGATTTAGATTTGATGGTTGAGTACTTCTGTTGAAAATTTTAAAATTACGAACTTCATAAGAATCGGGTTATTGTTATCGGTATTCCTGAGATTAAATGTAGTTTTAATGATCAACGAGTTTAAAGTTTTAAGCTTTAAGTGGCTTAATTTGGAAAAAAACCCGATCCAAAGTTTTTTAAAAAGCTGCTAACGTAGACTTTTAGGAAAAACTCAGTTGCTGAACTTCCCGAAATTGATCCCCTAATCCAACTTAGCACTATTACGACATCTTTGCCTATTTTAATGTGGCACAAATCAAAAGAGCACATCATAAATTACTTTCTTCTTTAACCAAAGAAAACAAATTACAGGCATTTATGGCTGATTGGTTTTCACCCTCCGAGTCAGAGTCCTTTTTTATTTCATCTCCCGAGAGGTCCATTTCCCTAATTTCGTGCAACTTCTTCGTGTCGCCAACTTGGTTTGGTTTGGGTCTTGGCTAGAGTATTTTGCAGCTTGCTACTTGGCACAGCCCATATTAAAGTTCCTACGGGTTTAGCAGAGAGAAAGCCGAGTCTGTATTTATATTAGAAAACGTAAGATATAATCGAAACTTTTGTCGTTTTTGTGGAATAATTGAATTTTCTTTGAAATAGCAAAAACAAGCCACTACGCTCATTATGTTTTCAATACCCTGGACCAAGAACGTAGTGGACTTATCAGCTTCGAGGTGAGCTTTATTTTCAAAAACTTCAATTCCATTTTATTTTGGATAACTGTTATTTGCCAGAATCGTCTCCATAATTAATAATTATGGTATGCGGATGATTGCGCCTAAATAAGAAGATCGTAGATGAATTCATTTGTAATTTGCAGGATATGATAGAAAAGTATAAACAGAAATTTCTACAATCGGTTGAGGGGTTTTCATTTTCATTAACTTCAACACTAAATAGTGATAATGTAGCCTAGCTTTATTATCAAGTAAGAGCAAATTCAAAGTCTTTCATATTTCCGATATTGGCATTGTAGAAATAAACAAGATTACAAGGCCTTAGGCTTTATGATTTACAAAAATATATATTGTCTTCTGCATCTTTCCGTTTGATAACATTCATAAATTCTTAACTTAATAATACCCGGATTTGATGCAAACCCCCAATTTGCAATTACAAATTCCGTGTATTCGATTTGAAACCGACGATGTGCAAACAGACGTGTTATTTGTTACTCGAATTTCGAAGTCACACAGGAAGCATAAATGTCAGATATGGAAATTATGGAAAAGCTGCAAGATGAGACTAATATTTAAATCTTAAAACTTCGGATTTATACCGTATGTAAATGTAATCAAATCCTTCTGAACAAATTAACTAAAGTCGTCGCATTTTATTACGGATGGATGAAAACATTGTAGGTAGATATTAATGTGCACATTCGACATTTGGAAATCAGCGGTTCGAAATTAATACATATTATTATAAGGCATGACGGTACAGTTAAAACCACTCATTCATAATAACGGATTTGTTTGCCTGATAACAGCATGATAACTAATGTTTGTCTACTGCTCCCGCTATCTCCGTCGTACACGACTCGGATTTAATATATAATGTAACACATTTATCAAAAGAAAACTAATATATTTTTTCTGACTAACCAAAGAGCCTGCGTAAGTTTCCGTCTAAAGATCTGACGAAAAGAAAGCTATTAATCGAATTTCATAGCCTCCTTTTGCATATGAACCTACTTATGATTCCTCAGGGCTTATAAACATAATACAGTATAAAGGAATGAAAAATGGGATAATAAATACTGTACATGTAAATAAGGTATGCGTATTCGCGCCTACCGCTATAGATCAAAATGAGGCTTCAGACTAACGTTTTATTAAAGTTCTTGGGCACAGTAATAGTAATTGGAAAGGTCCTAAAGTAGCATGTCAGGGTACCGTGTTATTATTGAAAGTAATTTGTCTCATCGCCAATATGTTCCTGGTTTCCGGATCTATAGGATTTTGTTATGGGCCTGTCTATCTTATCTCGTGGCACCGCGGACGAGAAGCTTCGATGGACATTTAATCTCTACGACATAAATGGAGACGGATACATCACAAAGGAGGAGATGAAGGACGTCGTCACAGCCATATTTGAGTTAATGGGAACCTGTGCCGAGCCCCTCCTCGAAGAATGTGCAGTTCAGGATCGAGTTGACAGAGTTTTTCAGGTTTAGTAATTTCCATAGCGTTTCTTGAAATTTCGTACATTGATGTACCAACTGTATTGATATTAAAATAATCTGTTTTTTTTTACGTTTCAGAAGATGGACCAAAACCAGGATGGAGTTGTCAGTATGGAGGAGTTCTTAGACTGTTGTACTAAAGATGAAAACATTACAAACTCGATTTGCGTATTTGATTCCGTCATATGAATTCATATGAATTGGGAAAACACAAAGGGGACGGAGTGACTCCATCCGACGCGTCGTATCGAAATTCCAAATGGACCAGATTTTATTTCAAAGAAAACATTGCTAATGGCTGTGGACCCTAGAACGCATAGAACTATATAAATATAAATATATATATATATATATACACACACATATATCACTTTTGAATTTCGTCCAAGTTCAAAACATGTTTATTGTTATCAAACACTGACAGAATGTCATTCATTTTTTATTATCCTGTTGTCTCACTAATGTAACTCGTGTTTTCATCGACAAAATCATAATTAGTCTGAAGATAAGATGTTATTAAATTAAATCCATTTACTAATATTTTGAGCTTATTTTCTCTGCTTATGATTTGAAATGTACCCATCTATATTGTCACGTCATATCTTTTCAATTCAAGTGGGTTTAGGGTATGTGGAGAACTTTAGAGATAAATGAATTTTTTTCATCGATGAATTTAAATTCTCTGGTACTACTATTAACAAACATTCGTCGTAGTTCCTTTAATGCAATCAGGTACAATAAGGGCAATGCTCTCTCTAAGTTTTGTCTAAAAAATTTTAAAAGGCGTGGACAGAATTCAGTTCTCTTTACAGTATTTCCAGGGTGCCGTTTTAAACATGTTATTATTTCTTGATAACATATACTTAGCAAAAGCATTGCATAGCTTCGCCATGTTTTCTGCAAAAAAACAGCTATTGAAAATTATGCTAGAAATAAGAAAATAGGAAGAGAGATGCTGGATTGCTGGCCCAAATCGTTTTGCTGAAGATTTCTTCAAGCATCATCAAAGGTTATTCATCACGGCAGTTAAATGCGTAAAATTCTTTCACACTTTTAATAGCATTGATGATTTCGCATGTCCTTTTATGTAGTCAAATTAACAATACATATCAACTTGATGATGCCAATCTACATGATGAATGATAAATAACTTAGATTGATGTACGACGGGATTATTTTTACAATCGTTACCCCCATTTTTATTCTTGTACTTGCAAAGTCAAACTAGTTTTAATTTGTAGTCCATCGACCAACCGAGTTGTCTACCTCGGACAACTAAAATTAGACCTTTATAACATTAGATGAAATAGAATGTAACTTTAAAATACATGGTAATGGTATACATAGTTCGTTGGTGGTGGCTAAGAATTAACATTCTCATGAAAAAAATTGGTGCTAGATGATAATTTGTTTACTTGTATGAACTACCCCAAACGCACCTCTCATCGCATTGAAAACGGAGACGTTTATTTAAATTTAAATGCTTTTGCATATAATTACGAGTCATGATAATTAAAAGCCAATGAAAATAATGTATCTAAAGATAAGTCTATGGATAGGCAGCTCTTCTGGAATCAAAAAATGGAGTCTTCAGAGAACCACTTCTGGCTAAGGAAGTTGCTGCTGAAGATGAATGATAGAAATTCGTCGTGAGACGAGGGGAGTACGTGACGGATTTTCCGCTTACAGAAGGCATTGGTGGCGCAGGTGGGGGGATATATGGATTGTGACTTGTCGAACTGTTGTAATGTGGATTCTGATGTTGAAGATAAGGTTGTGACGAAGTTCGCTTTTGACTAATATGACTCTGAAGAGTGCCAGGATCAGATAGATTCGTGAATATCGTGGAAATGGAACCGGTATATCCAGGCCCTGCACTTTTCAGCATCTTCTTCCTCTTTGCCAAGTTGCTTTGTTGGCTGATCGTGCTCAATTTGGGAATGAATATCGAGAACAGAAGAACAGTCGCTATGGAAATAAATGTGATACAAGCAGATGGTTCTTGGAAATCCGAAGGCCCAGTGTGAACCGCAACAGCCCATGCCACGGCAATCGGGAGACTCAGGCATGATGCAAGAGTAATCTAATATAAAAAATAAAAATTAGTTAATCATTATCAACATCTTATACAAGCTCCATTTCTATCGAAATATCAAATCCTTAGTTACTTACCCATTTGGCTTCGTTGTAATTTCTCCGGATTTTGAGAACTGAAGTTCCATAAAAGAAAACTAGCATAATCAGAATTCCGAGGTAGGAATGCAGGTAGAGATAATGTTGATGAGAGTAAAAACATTCTTGAGTTACGAATCCTTGTGCTAGACTTTCGGTTTTGAAATCAAAGTTATCTTGTGGAATGGAGTTAAGAAACCACTGAAGATTTACAGCAAACTGGACGGCCACAATGAAGACGAGGGTGATGAACTGGTTGAGGGCAGAGACACGACCTCCAAGACCAAGGGACACCAACGCCCGAAGTTGCATTGCTTTCAAAAGGAGTATTCCAAAACAAATGGCGGTTGCCATTGACGGTAAAAACACCCTTAGATTACATAGGAGTACTCCTGGTGGCAGAACAAACAGGACGACACTGGCGTACATCATTATGATTCCGAGAAGTAATAAAATCCCAAGCACTTGGTTTCCATGCAGCGTCCCGTCGCACATTCGTTGCAAAACGTAGACCAACATGTATAAGGAAATGAAGACCCCTGTGATTGCAACCGCTGTCACGACCATTGCCCAGATCCGAGAAATGTAAAACTCAGGAGGGGACATCATTCGCCGGACATTAACCGATTCTTCCATTTGTTGCTTAAGATACTGCTGACTTTCTCTACCAAGTTTTGCTGTTTTCCCTCTCCTAATGCTAGGTTTTGCAATGCCATTTCCTTTAGATTTTAGCAGACTGTTTCCATACTGCATGCTTGAACCACTTTCCACGTTTATTCCCAGCATCACGTCCAGGACCAGTCCATTTTCATTGGAGTATTGTCCAATCTGAATAATGGCCATATATTAAAACCTTTCCAAGAAATAATAAAATTATATACCGAAATAACATCAGAAGATTTTACTTGAGACATCCGTCCATTTGCTTTACTTAGATATAAATCATATTTTGGGCTGATTAATTTTCCGTGATAATTAATTCGGCCTCGGGTCCCTTCCAGTTCGTGGCTCGAAGCCACCGTTGAGTCGGTAGGGTCTATATCAATATCAGAGTCTTTGACTGGAAGATTTAATTTTCTTAAAGCTTCAATTACTCCCGTAGATAGCAAGGAATGGTCACACGTCGTATCATTTTTACACGTTTCCAACTGAGCCAGACGGAGGGCTGCTGAGTACACGGATACTGCATTTACGATGAATCCGATCTGTGTTTCAATAAAAAAAGTTTTTATTTTTAGCAGGTATTTACATGACACTAATTTTGATCGTGCATGTTTGATTTGAAAATGAAGCATGGTGATTGAATTCGCGTTAACCAAAACATCCCCCACTTGTTCATCAATAAAGTAATTTTCTCTTGCTACCTAGAAAGTATGGTAAGCAGAAACAGGGCCCTCATTTCACTCATTTGTATCGCTGTTTCTGTCGTTTTAGCGATTCTTGTGTCATTAAAAACATTTAAACTCATTCATGGTAGTTTTAAATTAAGCGATTGATAATTTTTGCACCTAAATTGTTATGAACGGCTTGAGAAAACGTATCAACTCAACTTGCAAAAATGAACTTAATAAGGGAGATGAAGATGAATTCTTGAGAACAGTTATCAGAAAAGTTCGAGTAAATCGTGCTCATATTGACAAATGCACAAATGAGCCAGTAATTTACTTACGTCTGATTCGAGATGCAGCTTCTGTGTCAGATAGGTTTTGCTTAAGTTCTTGCACGACGGTAGTAATGAGTTCGGCTTATTTCCCTTTCTATTCTCATAGCCCTTGCAGTGGTACATCCCTTCTATGTATTCCAATATTTCGTTATTTGGACCACGTGAGAGTGATTCCTGTAATTAGGTTTAATACAGATGAATGTCATGATTTTTTTAACTACAGTTTAAAGGATAATTTTGCGTCAGTGACAGTCTTACCGAAAGTTTGTCAACAAAATAGGAGTTAAAGTCTGAATTTATTGACGCGTGTGGTTGCATTACTAGTAAATTAGAATGGAATTTTGAACTCCAGTCCTTAATCAGTTCATGATCCATTCCAACGGAACCTAAGATCCAGGACTTTTGTTGAACGAGCTTCTGAAAATCTTCCACGGCTTGGGCATTTCCATCATTAATCAGGCCTTCAAGCTCTGTTGATTCCAAAAGTAGAACCACACTCTGGACATCCGCCTACAGAAAAACATTTGTTTAGTACATTGAGTTTCTTTAAGAAAGCTTTAATCTGTTGTTTTGTTGTGAAATATTACGGCATCATTTTGAAGAAACTTTACGAAAGTATCCAAGATATTGGGACTGTCTCGCTCAAGGACCAATATGTGATCTGCCTCAATGGACTTGGCTGCAGAAATTTTCTGAAATCTTTTCAAAGCATGAGAGCATGTTGATATTACTGCCACATTCGTTGCTCCCAGTTGATTAATCAGAGCCACGATGCCCTGTTAAAAGAGAAAAACACTAATCATCTCCATCACGAATTCACGAACCCAATTAAAGTTGTCTCAAATTGAAACGCTGTAAGATGTAACTGTCATCTTTTCATTCGCAGCCGATTTAGAGAAAATTGAAGCCAACAAAAAAGGAAGTACAGACTCGAAGGTCGTGTGTAGTAATGAGATATAGTAATGCGAATTAAAAGTGAAGGAAGTACCCCAGCTACGCTGGAAATATCCGGAGCCGTGGTGAACACGTTTGGATGCTTCGCTAGAACCAACCCAGCAGCTCTCGCCGACGTGACAACAGCAGAAATGTTCTCATTATTCAAGTTCTCTAATGGTGTGTCGATAATTCGTTCATTATTGCGACTTCCGATGACAATCACGCCTGGAGAAAAACACATGTCATCACAAAATTAAACTTCAGTTTGTCATTCTTCACTCCATCAGACCTTAAAAACTTTTCCCTGTCGCCCATTAAATAATATGAGTTTGCATTTTACTGATTGTGAGTTTTAAAATAATTTAAATCATTCATTTAAAATTTACAAATTAACAATTCGACAACGTCAAAAGTATCATATTAAATGCAGGGGACCTGATTACTGAACCGATTTCCTATTTCATTCGGTGATATGACAAGGTCTCAACTTTCTATAGTTGTCGGGATCATTTTTTTGTTGTGTCATATTTAGGATCCGCTTCAATATTGGAAGACCCGAAATGCTTGTATTTTTTTCAATTTAGACGACCATTATTTACGGATAGGTAGTTCGAGTGCTTAGGAAAAAATGTACAAAGATTGGGATTTTAAACCATCTACAAATAACATTGTCAATGAATGTCCATTCTGAATCTCTAATTAGCTCTTTTAAACGTTTTTACGGAAAAACTTTCCAAGAGCAAAAACACGAATGTACCATAGGAAAATGTCATTCCCCTGCAAGAAAAAACCGAGAATATTCAAATGAAATTTCGATATTTCTTTCAAAATGAACATCTCATTTCTTTGTGCTATTTTTTGCTTTAAATTATTAGGTACTTCAGTCGTTCATGACATTTTAATTAAGCTAAATCGTCACCGTCAAAAATATTACCTTGTCTTGACTCTAAAAAAATACGTTGGCATTTATTTGATTTAAATTTCATTTTTATAAAAAAAAGGTTACATGTGTACGCAATTATTAAAGGCTCATAAGGCTTTTGAATTAAAATCAACTGAATTGAAGTAGAATTGAATATGAACATTTAGTTTCTCCTCAGAGCCTATGTCAAAAGTTGGGGAGTTAGAATATAAAGCTTCTCAATTCCAATATATATGTAACTTAGACGCATAAAACGATTTAAAATGAAATCTACTTGAAATGTTTACACTGTTCGTAGGTTCGGGATTGATGTCTCATGTAAACACTTGTACTTCTAGTCGTTCATTGCATATCCCATAATCCCATGAAGGATTTTCTAATCTTCAGTAATGCACATACATTTAAATTAGAGTATCTTACCAATCAGAGGCGTTTCGAGATTCTCCTTAGCCAGATTCAATAATTGATGAGTTTCCGATAAAGCTATCCCACTTTCCCCACAAGTATCGTGAACAGCAACATCTGCACAATATCAAACCCAAATGTTAGCACTTAAACCACTTTTAAACGATTTTTGTATACCATTTCTAGCTATGAATGGCATAAAGTTAATTGGAAATTTTTTCATAGCCGTGTTTATGATTTCCATGTGTTATTAACTCTTTGGAACCTTATAGTTTTACAAAATTAGTCATTACTAGTTAAACCTATATTTTATATTATCTAAATATGATTTATTTTCTCCGACATTGTCCCCGGGGGGAGACCAGCTTCGGCTGACTCGGCTTGACAGTTTAATAAAGAATAATCAAATCAAATCAAATCTGCCCGTCATACGGGTAGTTTCTAGTTTGGAATTTGCAACAATTTAGTCGACATAAGTTTGATTTTAACAAAATTGACGAAACCTTGGAATATACCTTCTATTTTCTGTCAAATAATTCTTCCTTCACAACAACAAAAATACTGTATTTTGATCCGCACGGGTCTAGTTTTCTGAAATTTTGAGATTTAGCATACTTCCCTACTCCAGTTCGATGGATTTTATGATTTTTTGGCTGTCTCGGTTTTTCTTTAGGTTCATCAACCCAGTCATCAGTTGATAGATGTGAACATCGTTTATGTACATGCATACAGAAGTTGGAATTTTATGATATAAAGATTTGGTTGCGGTAGTTGTAAAGTGGTACTGTTGCAATGTAAAGAAGACAATAAAACAGCATGTTATTTGTTAACTATTGGCCGACACTTTATGATCCCTTGTGGTATAACCTGTATGTAACTGCAGAGAGTCTAAGGGTTAATATTTTAAAAAGACGTTTCGATATAGAACCATTAATTGGTTGAAATTATCACTTTCATCGTCGTCGTTTTAATTGGAAATAAAAGCTTAAAAAGATTGCAGAGGTCCCTTTTTGCTTGTTTGCACTCCTCAGTAAGCTACACACTGGCTAAAAGGTTTGTTACCTCTTACTGTTAGTCGCAGTTTATTTAAAACATGTAATTACGATTTACGATATTACCAAATGACCATCTGAATGATTAATCATCAGATGTTTCAGTAACGAACTAAAAAATATAATAAAATTTAATAATCTACAACAGGATTAAAATTTAGTCATTTGTCATACCTAATGCAAATTCGCCAGGCCATGATTTATTATTTATTAGCTCTGTGGCCCATTTAACTGCTGCTAGTTGTTGGTATGCGTGAATATTCAGAGCCCCGCAAGCTCTTTTCCGGTCCGGTTTTCCATTCCATGAGCCTGGTTCATGGAGATCGACAAGTACCCCTGAAAAAAGCCAATGTTATTCTTATTAATATTAACCAACATTCGTAGAATCAACCTTAAAGATTTATACTGCAAAAAATGGAAATAATGCAATTTCACGATAGAATTTTTAAGGAACATAATAGGTGTGGTAGTTACCTATCTTCGCAACCTGGTCATGGCTTGTCTGAGCCGAAGCAATTGACTCCAAGCCCAGAAACAGTGCAATTCCTATAAGGACATTGATAGTTCTGCTGGAAAGCATTGCTTTATGCTTGAATTCCCGTTTCCGTTACATCTGTAAAATAAAAGCAATTTTTATAATAAAAAACATTACGGCTAGATTCTTGTGGATACCAATTTCATAAATCATGAATGCTATTATTTCTTGACTAAATAACGAAATTGTCATTCTTCCGTAAGATTTTCCCCAATTACAACTTTGCGTATACTTTGTTTTCCTATTTCTAGTCCTTGTACGCAGACAATCCAAAAGTTTCTAGAGTATAGTTTTTGTAAAGTACTTTTTATGTATAAATTAGAAAACAATTCCTGCAAATTTTTGGTTAAAAGAAGTCACTCTCATTTTCCATCTTAACCAATTGCTCCATGAACTAAAGTACTAAAAACTATTATTTAATCCACATTACTCAAACTACAGAAACGATAACGTTAGTAATAAAATTTGATGCTTTAACACTTTTAGAAATGGGCAATGAGTTAAACCCTAGAATTTGCGATTCTAACGCAAGGATTTGTATTGGGTAAAAATAACACTATTGTTATTTAATTCTAATCCAACGAATTTTCACGGCTTTGAGTTTTGTGTCTTTTTAAGTAATTAATTTCTAATTGTAAACATAATTAGTGAAGTGATACTCAACAACGGTTCAGTTTTGTAGTAACGTATATACTTGCGTGAATTACTATTTCCTGGGTAGTTTTTAATTCCACCACCATTGCGTCATGGCTCTCCTTGCAGATATTGTCAATCGAACAAAGACCATTAAAGTATGACAGTTTAGTCAGTCTCTTTAGTTGGTTATTGAGGGAAGTAACCGGGTATTGTTTAAAAACAACATCGATTCCGGAATTGTAATTTTTGATATGAATCCCTGACAGTTAATTGTTTACTTGGAAAGCTTCCAAACCGTCAGAACAGGCGAATATACTTTGACCGTGAATTCTGAATCGAAGTACAAGTTATTCATGCAAAGCATATAATTGCAGTTCTGGTTCTGAATGTTTAAAAACTAAACATGATGCGAATGTGCAGTAACCATTCAATTCAATTTGCTATAACAAGTATTAATAAAATGGTTTTCAAGGTCTTCTAGACAGTAAATCTCAGATTTAAATTAAATAGGAAGTAATAATGTAGCTTGCCTACGTATTTAGAAAACGTGGCGTTCTTGAACTTAATTACAGAAGAAAAGCGTAAGGTCAATTCTAGAGCACTTTAAAAGTTCACAACATGCTTATTAATGTTTACAGCAATTGACCGATTTAGAGAAATGGTTTCTTCTAAAACTCAGTCAGAATTCACATATCTTGATTACTGTAACAGGTAGCACGGATGGATTCTGTGGTGTAGAATTGGAATACTGAAATAATTAGAACATCTCGTAACTCACCCCAATGATAAGAATGAAGGAAATTTCATATTTTCTGCTTCAGTTCAGGGAATCTCAATTAGTTTCACCACCAAAATAGTTCATATCAAGTTAAACAAGTATGGTTCACTCGAGGCTTAACGGATTTTCTGACGATTTGAGTTCAGTACGTGTCGAAAGATATTATAACTATTAATATCTGGCATGTGTCAAATTCGGGATGCCTTACTTTTTTAAAAATAAAACAGACAGCTTTTTAATTATGGTTATATATAGAGAGTTTCTTAATGTCAACTTATATAAATTCACCGCTATAAAATCATTCAAGGAATTTGATTAGCGTCTGCATATTATAATTAACTATTTCAAAAAACGGTATTTATATGCAAGAAAATCATAGCGCCTAAAACACCTGACGAATTTTTTATTATTTTAATGTCAAAATCGCTAGCTCAAAACAACATTCCTTTAAACTAGGGATGCCGCGAGCAAGGCGAGCGCTCGAAGCTCGCGAAGCGCTCGTAACGAGCCGCGAGCGCTCGTGCTCGCCGAGCCTGGGTCAAAGCTCGCACGAGCGCTCGTACGAGCACGAGCTTGAGATTTCATCGAGCGCTCGCTTCGTTTATTCGATTTTTCACAAGCAAAATTCATTTATTTGTGGGTGAAATGAAATTAATCCTTTCACTGCCAACTACCGGTTACTCAACATTCTCGATGCCTCAGTTGATGAAGCCAGTTTACACTCAACTGCACTCAGACATTGACCATTGACCCACCGGTGGGTCAGGTTTAGTTAGACTTACAGGTGTCTAAGTCTAAACTTAGAGTTAATATTGTTATTACAAATTACAACTCTAAGCTCACAAGGGAAGTTCATCAGAGTGAACTCAAGGAAATGCTTGAAACTTTTATGGTCGTATCTACAACTAATGTGGACAATAAAAATCTAAAAATTAGCGGCACTAATCGACGTTGACTATGTTTAAAAAATCGACGAGTATAAAAAATCATGAAAATTGAGTTTTTGAAATGCTCATAAAACGACGAGTTTTGGTCTGATTTTCAAAATTTTTCGAGTTTTTGAATGTCAAAGAGTTGTAATTTAAGGAAATGTCAAGACTTGAATTTAAAAAAAAATATTGATAAAAATCATTTTTTTTCAAGCACTTCCAGAGAACTCAAAAAGTCTAAAAACTCCAAAAAAGTAATAATTCTTTTAAAAATTCGAATCTTTTACTTTTCTTGAACAACAACTCTTTGACATTCAAAAACTCGAAAAATTTTGAAAATCGGACCAAAACTCGTCGTTTTATGAGCATTTCAAAAACTCAATTTTCATGATTTTTTATATTCGTCGATTTTTTAAACATAGTCAACGTCGATTAGTGCCGCTAATTTTTAGATTTTTATTGTCCACATTAGTTGTAGATACGACCATAAAAGTTTCAAGCATTTCCTTGAGTTCACTCTGATGAACTTCCCTTGTCAGTTATAGTAATATCAAGTAATATGTATTATGCATCAATTAATTAATTTAATTAATATCGCATTCAATATATAATTGAAAATTGAAACTGAAATAATTTCTAATTTCTCGAATACGTAATAATCTAATATAAAATATTAGGATTTAATTTTAAAATAAATTATGTCTCGAGTACATCGTGTTCCCGAACCGTTTTTCTTTTTAGCCTACAAAATTATTTTTTTTACAGTATTCAGCTATTGATGGCATTCCTGGATAACGACAATTATCGAGCTTTTCTACGAGCTCGAGCTTTTTTCCTACGAGCGCTCGTAGACGAGCGCTTCGTCTACGAGCTCGAGCTTTTTTTCCTACGAGCGCTCGTAAACGAGCGCTTCGTACGAGCGCTCGCGGCTCGCTAAAATTTTTGAGCTACTGCTTCGTGCTCGCACGAGCCTCGAAAAGCCAAGCTCGCGGCATCCCTACTTTAAACGTTGTCTGCCAGAAATATCGCATTGAATGAAATTGAGATTCATAATAGTATTTCAGGCCATTTGAGAAACATTTCTAAAGCACACAGTTAATTTGATTTTTTTTTTTATTTGAGGCGATTATTGGTGGTGATATTGTAGCATAAGGATCTCCCGAAACCTACTGTTCCGGATACGGGATTTATTATTTTGGAACCTAACTGATTCTAACAAGGGAACATTCCCAACTGTACCACCCCGATATTTTTTAAACCGGTCTCATTCGAAAGAGAAACTAAAATAATGAAACTTTAATATAGGAACTATGGGTGCATAAAATATATTTGACCTTGTAAAGTAGGTCGGAAAGTTGGAGGCCTGGCGCTATCATAGGGATTCCTATGGTAAATCCCCGTTTAGATTTTACGAAAAGGCTGGTTCAGCGCAATACTAATTTGGAGGGTCCTCCAATGTTAACTCCCTATCTCCATCGCGACTTTCCAGCGAAAAGAGGTGAAAAGGGGAAAACTCGACTTCCTCCTCTTTCTACCCTTCTCGCCCATGCTAGCTTTTCACGTAAAACTCGCGGTCCTTGACCTTCCCACCCACTTAACTAGGGCAAATATATTTTATGCACCCATAGTTCCTATAATAAAGTTTCATTATTTTAATTCCTCTTTCGAATGAGACCAGTTTGAAAAATATCGGGGTGGTACAGTTGGGAATGTTCCCTTGTAAGATCTAATACCTAGGATTTAAAATCAACAAAACCTGTCACGCTTAGCTAGAAATGCAAAAGAAGCAGAGCTCTAGCTACGAAACGTATGCACAATGGCAGCGGTGAGTTTCACACCTTTTTAATACAAATCCCATTACAACTGTAGCCCATATAGTCCTTTGTAAATCTTGTTTATTTTATGGATGGGCTCTCTAGTCCATTCCTTAAATCTACAAACGTGAATCCTGATGATGATGGTCGATTTGATTGTCAGATTTGGTCTGTAAGACCTGTCCTTTTCCTCCGAGCTTCAGTTCAGAAAAAGGACCCATGCAGATATTTACTACGTTCATTCAAACTAAATCTTAATCTCTTTTCCAACTGGGAAAAACATCGTCCTGCAGCTTCCTTTCTGTACAGATTTTACAGTCCTACATCCGTATCATTCATTGTTTCCATTTTCCATAGGAAAAGTACATAGAAAATTCGGAATGATTTGACTGAAATCCTCTCATTATCAAACCTTACTTCCTGTCACGGTTCAGGAACAATGATCTTAAATACAATTCTCCATGTCCTCGTCTGGTAAGTGTAGGTAGGATGTTTTGAAGCTAAGCTTTCTTACCTTGACCATGACTGTGATAAAAATACTAATACAACAGCCATTAAAGGATTGATCTCGTATGGGATTTAATATGCCTTCTTTTGTGGATTTAAAACCACGCCAGAATCAATGAGTTATTTGATCCCGACACGATATAGGCCAATTGAATCCATTTTTTAGCAAAAAATGTGAAGGAAAATTGATAGTTCTAGGCAATTTTCTGAAGTATTGTGTGGTTTTCCTTTTATATTCCTGTGCAATTGTTGAATTGATATGTGTATTGTACATTAGTTCGATTTCAGACATTAGGATTTAAACTTAATGGCTAACCTAGTAGTTTGTATCGATATTATGGTACTACACATCTCATATGTTGCAGGAATATGGATCACACCCTTTGTAAACAAAACGGTTAATGCTTTTAGGACTGAGCATCTTCATTATGGTAATTGAGGTACCGCACTTCAGTTCAAGGTACTAAATATAGTAACAATAGCATTTGATACGAACTTTTTAGCTTGCCAGGCTATACAAAGCAATACAGCCTTTAATTAGAAACAATTCTGTTATACACTTGTAACTACGGGGATTACTTGAATTTCACTATCAAGTGTCAAGACATGACTGTTGGCAAGTCTTGCATAATTTTTAAGGTTCGGTTTGAGGTTGTTCAAAATTACAAATAAGTTAAATTGAAAAAATATTATAGCAATTACTTTTAGATTACTAATTAACATACTAAAACACCTTGTTAATGAAATGGTACTTTAAATAAAACACAAAGCGTAATAACATTGCCTATTTTGAATACTCATAAAGTTCGATGAAATTCGCTTTTCAAATGAGAATTTTCCCTTGACATCAGAGAAAAGTATGTGTTCATTGAAAAATAGTATATTAAAACGCTAAGAGCTCTTATGCCATGATTGATTCTAATTAGTTTTAGTATTACGAGGCAAAGTCCCAAGTGATTATAAAGGCATCATTAAATCTTGCATCAGGCAGGCAAAGGGTCAATAAAAATGTGACGAGCCTATCGTATATGGAACCTCTCCCATAACAATAAAATACTGAACGATGAGAATTTCCTTTCATTCTGGGAACCTCTTAAATAAAACAATTGCATCGACAATTGAAAGTGAACTCTCACTGCGACTAAGATTAATATTTTTTATATTATCGCATGTTGCATGTCGTAGGGTAAAATCGTTTATCTCAAGGGGTTGTTTTTGTTGATACTTTTTTAAGACTCATGCAGACAATTCAGAACGGTTTCGAATAAGTTAAGTTACGATGTCTTTTGAATAAGTAATAGACAGCCAATTACATCTACTTGTACTCTGACTACAAGTGCCAGGCAGGGCTCCACTACTTCTTATTTTAAAGGCTTGAGGATTACAGAGTCCTTGGAAGTTAAAAGTGAAAAAGCTAAACTGCCACTACCCCAGTAGACTGGTGGTGGCAATTAGGCAGATGTTCCTAATGTAAATTCACATTTCTTGCAACTGTCATAATTTACAGCACATCATTTTTGTATGTATTTCTTTAAGATTGCTTTTAAATAATTTTTTATTGCGATAAAACTCTGATTTAATCTTTAATCCATTGCCTGCGAGAAGAATTATTTCGACGTAAGTTGAACCATCCTCTTAAGTTTTTCAAAAAACTCCAATCCACCATCCACTCTGCAGAATGGCCATCCAAGCTAACTGCATCAAACTGCCTGCGTTCGTATCCTAGATCGCAAATACTGCCTCTTGGAGCTACAGTAAATATTATGAAATCTCATGGACGACTGAAATCCTAAATTTCTGTATAATCTGTATGAAAACAAAAGGATAGGAATAACAGTTATAGTAAACAGAGATGTATAAGCAGATGGGCATCATGGGATGTATGTAACTGCTTGAAAACAAGATCGACGTCTTCACCCAAGACGGCTGCTGTCCATGTGTAAAACCTACTACGGGACAGACAAGATCTTGGCTTCTATTGTATAACAAACACCCGCATCAAAGTTCACCAAAAATATAGGCAACTGATACTGACTACTGACTACTGGCACAACTACTAACTGACTGACTCCACAAGATGAACGTAAAAATTCAAAGGAACGACATGTGTGTTCAATATGAATGGGGACCGAGAGGACGCTTTAAAATAGGCTCAAAAATCAAGAGTTGAGTTGTTGACTGAATTTTTGAAAGACATCGTCAACTGAAAGCATCTCCCGTTGCAAGAACAAGGAGTTGAATGTATTATAAATGATTCCCGCAGCTGCTGTAGGTCGTAGGTAGGCTATTCCTTGATAGATATTCAGCTTTCGAAACCTGACTTAGCTCTGTTGGATTTTAGATCCTGAATTAAATATAACCTATCATGGACAGAATAATGACGACTGACTACATTGCTATGTGAGCCTTTATTCCCGGTTGTAGAAAAGTACGGTCGGACGTAGTAGTATCCATCACCGCAAACAAAAAGTATCAAAAGTTGTAAACGGAATAGTAATTGCAGCTGTCGTCTTCCCTTCAATCCTTTTGATATGTCGAACTTTTTGTTAAAGTTCTAGTTTTTGTCTTGAACTCCAACCAAATCCGTTTAAAAGAAAATAAGAGAACCCAGTGGCCTATTTCATCCATCTTCCATGACATCTGACTGACGGCTGGTTTTCGGCCTACACTTACACAAGTCATATATGATGCAACACTTCTTCCGAACTGTCGAAGGCAGATAAAAGGGTTTGGACACTCTACGGTATTGTCAGAAGGGCTCATGTTCCACCGCATCGATATAATTTGCTACCCTACACCCTACGTCAATGAAAATAAGAATTTCTGGCAGTCCAACTATCCAATAAAAATCATCGATACATGTCGATTTCTGTATGATATGATTGTAAGAAAAAAAATAAAAGTATTAAAGTTCATAATTGATTAAGGAAAAATAAGGCTATTGATCTCCATTAGGCATAACACCTTAGATAACACTTAAAAATAATATCATCATTATTTTAGAGGATGAGAAAAACAAAAATATTGTGATTATTGCAACTCCATACTTACACCACATTATGCAAGTCTTTACACACTTATACAAGTACACGTAGGTCCCACTCAATTAGTGTGTGCGTTTATTGAATCCCGAATGCCAATATGCAAGACATTGGAGATGTTCAAAATCTTCAAGTGCATGTATACATTCATCTTGGCTTAATTACAAAGCTGAAGTGTTAGGGTGAAGTAAGTAAAGCTTATAGACCCACATTCACACTACTTATATAGTTCCTTAATTGTTGATCTTTAACAATCTTGCTCGCATGCATCTATTAGTTGATGCACATGAGAGAGGGAAAAATCCGAAAGTCATGGCCGAGTACCCGAAAAAATTGTTGAAATCGCTCATTCGAACTTTGAACAGAAATTACTGTAAATGTAAACATCGTCTTAGAATATCTGTTGAAAAAAACTATGTACAGGTTGACTCTTGGGTCTCGATCCTTTTCAATGCTACGAAACCTTCAGCTTGATATTTTGTCGAGAAATCATGTCATTTTTCAGTTCAGTCAGTTTTACCTCCGTGGCTGTGATTTTGTGAGGACAAGGGTTTGTCATAAATTAAAAATATGACAGTCACGTCATCATGCGTTCTTCAACAAACCTTGACATCCGTGTTTTATAAAACACTTTCAAGTATCAACAGACAACCTAAGAATGCATTTACCTAGTAAATTCGTCGTTTTTATGTATACGCTTGATTTAGTTTGAAGAACAAACCCCGTCACTTGAACCTAATGGAGAACTTCCCCGAATTTCAGCAGTTGTATAAAAACTTTAAAAAATTTTAGTCAGAGTCATCATTAAGTTTAAAGTATATATGCTAGAATCCTTCATTAAAATACACTTAACTGAAAAGTCTACGCGAGTTTATCATCAAATCGTGTATTGGTTACAGTTACAGGAGGTTAACAATACAAACAAGGAGACCTGAGTGAACCTTGATCGATGACTTCTGGTCATTCAAAATTCAAATGTTTAAAATGTTAGCCATTGTCAAGAAATTTAAAAAGCTTGACGTTGAGCTTTCTCCGTAGAAATTTCATAACCATATTCCAGGCAAAGGAATTTAAAACAATAAAAAATAATGAAAATTACAAATAATCTGTATAAAGTTTACATATATTTTGATCAATATGACATTGTAAACTGAAGATTTACTTCTATCAAATTTTTTTAAAATTCTTTACCATTTATCTACAATTAGCATAACCTTCGAAACCCTTGAGACATTTTTGGCATTCGCGCAAGCGTCTCTAAATACAGAAATTACCGTATTTGTAACTAGCATTTACTCCAATGTATGTCCCTTAATTGACATTAACGATTTGCAACGAAAAGGGTGGTTGGTTAAAGTTAAAAAGGGGGCAATTAACACCAGGAGTGACATCCTGAACCAGATATTGACAATGCTCTACGTCAAAACTACAAATGCTAGTTTGTTACAATCTAGTAAGAAGCGAAAATGGCGAATATTGACTTTTCATTCACCATAGAATGGGAAGTAAAACTATTCAATTTACAAGAAAGTAATCATCATCGGGAGTTCGGCCTGCTTCGAACATCGAGCCTTTAATGTTTTAAGAACGGATACTTGCATATTAAATCGAAATGATGTTATAGCAGATAAGGCAAATTTTCTTGCTAATAATTACTTTGTTGTTCCGGTATACTTGTGGGATTCTGAATGATGAGCAGAGCAATTAATTTTATTGTGCAACGTTCTTGTCTCTGAGAGCCTTGGACGGAAACGACTGTCAAGTGGTTGAAGTAATTTGAAAAGTTTCATAAACAATTGTTCCCGCAAACGTCAGCACCAAGTCAACAGAAGGCTTTATTAAACCTATTTAAAGTTGGAATTATAACTTGGATTTAATTTCTAAATGTACATATATAACACTCCAGTATCGTCCTAATAACACTATTTATATTACAATAACGTGCAGAGCTACCTAATGCTTTTGTAATTCCAATCAAAAGTTTAAATCACACGAAGCTATGCAATAAACAACCTATTTCCTTGAGAGCCCAACAGCCGAGAATATATGATGCTGAGTCTTGAAGAGGTCGTAATATCCTTTATGCACTAATTTCATAGAATTCAACGGACATGCATTTTAAGACGATTCAATCAAACCAACAGACAACAGAAGTAAAACCGGATTCCTGAAATTTATTACTTGCCACTTGCCAACATAAACATTTTTAAGTTAAATACAAATAAATCTCGGGTGGAAATCCCAGAACCGATGAATCTACGATTAAGAATACTTACTGATTGGAATGGTGGTAAAATTATGGTCTTCGAATGGGACGCTCGGTTTTTTAGACGTTAATGTGCCGTGAGCATCCTTTTACTCAATTCAACGATCTACAATTTAAACTAATTTATTCACTACTATTTTTAGAAAACACAGAACTCATGAATGGAAAGGGACAAAAGCACAGCTTAGGTCCCCAACGCATCGTGTATAATGATACGGATCAACTGAATTTGGTGAGACAAATGGTTGATGAATTGAGGATGTAGAGTACAGAGTCGACGGATAATCAAATTCTTTCGAATTGTGAATTGCTTCCCTTTGATTAAATTCCCACAATCTATATATTACATTAAAAACCATTGTGTATCCAATGATTTTAAATAAAGTAGATTAGTAGAACCACCTACATCTACAAATTGACTGACTGTTGAATGAGGTAAAAGAGGATGGTATTTTTATTATTCAATAAATGTTTCACACTGTGTGCAGCTTAACGGCTCTACATTTTCAAGACTTTTAAATCGGCACAATTCCAATTACTTCATAGTCGCTTGTTTTGACTTTGGATTTTTTTTTACAAAATACGAGCGACCAAACAAAACGATGAAACATATTTTTATTTGTAAATTGTGGTATCATCGATTCTTTCAACCAAGATCTATCATCCGAAGAATAGTAATTTAATTTAGTTCCTTGTTTTTTTTCAGTACATTGAGATTCTTTTTTAGGTAAGCTATATATAGACTAAATGCCACTCACTACTCCTACTACTCAAAAAAGTTCATATCAGATAACTTTTTTGAAAGTGCAGCCGTAGCATAACCAGTGAAATTATAATTATTTCCACTAATTGTGATTGAAGATGAAACTGCAACGGTCAACTGCAATGTTAGGTCAGAAGTTAGTCTAAATCTAGTAAATTGAGACTTTGGTCTAAAAAAAATTTATTATAAACATTTCTTATTAAAACATATGGGCAACGGGTGAATATTCAGGAATTCTGTGAAATAAAATGCGGTTGACGATTACTTCATTGCAAACTGAGTAGTATTCCAAGAATCAAATATTTTTCATTGAAGGGATTTTGTATACCTATTTCTCGGATTTTCTAGGAAAATGACGGCGCTGATTCATGCTTTAGTAACTTGCTTACGAGACCTATAATCTGGACTTGTGTATTTACACTCGATATGTATAGCTGCCCAATTCGTATTCAAAGAGTAAAGCCTTTTAATCGGTATGGCGAATAGGACGAAATGCATTTTAGGCTTCAAAATCACAGAAAGGGGACATAATTTGTGTAGATTTAGTGCCAGAGTGGTCGAATGTAGAAGACCAATGAACCACAAACAAAACTCAAATCCTCGGCACGCGAGTTTCTCATCATCGTCTTATCAGTATTTTTGCCCCAAAGATATTTTTGTCTCAATCCCTTTACTACACCTTTATGACAAGGTAGCTTAACTAACAGGATAAAAATGTGCGGAAAACGAGGACATTATTGCAGAGTCCTTAAACCAATAATTTAGCTTTTAAAATCATAGGAAATAATGGTCTAGATTCCATTGAATGAGTGGTGGACTTCTTCCTCACCACAATCTCATTCATATAAGTTTGTAGTTTTGATACTAATTCCTTTTAACGTCCTAAGAAATGAATCCTAAAATCAGCAGGAAAAATATTTGGATATATAGCCATTGTTAGCCGTAATTACGGGTCTTGGTGAAGTTTTGAAATAAATACGAGTCAAAACCTCGGAAGCTTTTAGTGCAATATTAATTCGGCCCCAAAAACTTTTTTTATGTTTCGATAAACGAGGGAACATAAGTGGTTTTATATTAGCCCTTTCCACATTTAGTTTAATACGTTTCCGACCATTGATTTTCGGTTTCAGATAAAAACCTAGTCCTGCTTCAGAAAACTGGTGCATTGTATTTATAGTACATTTTTTGTCAAAATTATAAAGAAGCCTTCTCGATATTTTTGCCACTGATGATTTCAATCTTCCTTTTGTGTACCAAAATATTTCTTTGTGCATACTCTACTGCAATTCACAATCAACCGTAATAAAACTCGGTCCAATTTGTCATCAAAATTTAGGATTTTTTTTACACATGCACATTCGTCACGAAAAGAAATTATACCGATACCTCTCGAGTTTAGAACTTAACATGTCAAGAAACCGTTATTTTCTTTTGCTAATTGTAAGTTTATGTATTATTTAATAAATCAACGTGTTTTCAACAGTAGCTTCTGTGCTTCTGAGGACATTTATGTTGTTGACACCAGCCAGTTATTCTCCTTGTTTTCAACCGTTTCCTCTTTTATATAAATTTTATTCTATCAAACATTTAAAACAATCGGAGGACAAAATGGAGAGATCAGGGTTACTCAACTCAACTCTACGTTCAAATAATATATTGGCTGACCTAGCAAAAATCTAGAGACATACATTTTCCTAAGTTATGTCTCTGAATAATATTAATGACTTAACCAAATCCATTATTCACAAAATATATATAATTCAGATCCTCATATGAACATGACATCCTTTAAAATGTCTTTAGTTTTGCTTTTAAACTGACATTTTAATAAAAATATCAACCAAACAAAAAAATATACTTTTCCTGTTTTTTAGAAATTCCTTAACATTGGAACGGTGTAATTTCTGAAAGTCATATTATTTTCTAAATTAAAAGTGAAAAAGATTGAAGATTACACCACCAATTATTAGCTCGCCTATTAAAAATAGGTTTAGAGCTAATGATGTCAACCAGTTCGTCCGTCCGTCCGTCCGTCCGTCCGTCCGTCCGTCCGTCCGTGTGTCCGTCGTTTTTGTCAATGTAAATCAAGACAAAATTAAACAGCCTAGAAGCAGGCCGGATTAGAACCAATACAATTTTTTTGAAATGGAAGCATAATATTCGCTAGTGTTTATCAAATTCCGAACACAGAATTAAGTTTTAACATAATTGTATTGGTTTTAATACCAAATTTATATATATGATTTTTATCCTTTTTCCTAAATTTAAAACAATTTTGAAAAATTTTGAGGTTTGATATGAATTGTGCAACATGAAAATGGTTTTTGAGGAAATCGTATTGGTTTACATATAAAATGTTTTTTAAAGAATTTCTATTGCTTTAAATATGTAATTAAATCGACATTTCTGGAAACAGGAATGATATATATAAATCAATAGCAAAGTGGATGGACACATTGGGAAACAGTTGTATTCAATGTAGTTTAGGACAATTCTCAAATATGCAGTTTCTTCAAATATTTGCTATGGAAACTATCTTTATCGTCTCATAGTATATTATTGTGGATGTAAATCAATTGACCATAGAACAATTACTAAAGTTTTGGGATTAAGAATCGATCGCCTAGGTGAACGTAAACTATGATATTTTGATCTTTTACAATTCATTTTTAATAATTTTGATTGTTATATTTAAACCGACACGATTTCAAGTAATATTGAACAACAATATATATTAATTTTGCGAGCTGCCGTTAACGTTTACAACGTTTTATTTCTCATAGTATTATATACATATGCAATAACTTTTGATAACCTTCCGTTTCCTTACAGCCTCCGGACATATTTCCTGCAAAAATTCTTTCAACTCATTGTCTTCCTTGAGTTTTTTAATTCCTAGTCTACATAACAAGCATAATTTCGATCTAGACTTCTTCGAACATTACCCATTCATTACGTTGACTTATTGTAATTGGAAAATAAGAAGAGGAGGCAAAGTATTAATTTTATCCTAATCAGCAATTTCCGTTCATACGTATTGTTAACTACAAATCAACTATTTTAAAAGCACTCTCGTATTTAAAAGGAGAGCAATACTTGTGCTTATTTATACGTCCTAGTGCTAAAATGTCACGACTATTTTTGATAAAATTTCATGCCGTCAGTGTTACTTCTATTCACTAATATCTTATCTAGCAAAATTCACTACAAACCAATACGCGAGTTGTAAGGATTCGTAAATAGTGATTAATCAGCATAGAATTTAATATTTCAGATCATAAGTTTTAAAGCATTGCTGGGTTGTAAAAAGGCCATTAATGATGTCCTCTAATTGTAGTTGCCATTACGTCTGACAATGCTATACAAGGAATAGCATAATACTGTAATCTTAAACCAATTAGATAACCATATCCCAATACACTGTGACTCTTCCAAAAGCAAATAGGTTTTACATTATCCCTCTACAAAATAAATACTGTCGTACAAGAGGGAGTGAACAATAATGAATCGATGCTTGGAAGTTGAGAGGAAACCAGGTGAGTAAAATGAATGGCAGAGAGGGATTTTGTCACTCTGTCGGAAATCGTCACTTCCTGAGATAATCCTAATCTTTTATCTGAATCCGTCCTCTACTCAAGCAGGTAGAAAAACTCTCGAGTCAACTGAGAAATTAAACGGGAGCATAATTCTGTATAACTCTTCGCGTTACAGGAAAGTCACGTACTCTACGACTTTGAAGAACGTTGTCAACTCGAAAAAATATCCAAACCCATTGTCATTTCTTTTAAAGAGCCATATGAATTGAGACTAAAAACAGTAATACGGATGGGGGAGGTAAAATATTATTATGAGTAGTATGACTTGGTGGAGGTCTTATAACAAGACAATTGGTTAAGCCTACAAACTTCGTTTTCTTTAAATCACAAATAAAACGGCTAGGGTTTTTCTTTTTAACCGTATTTCGATAGGAGCTTTTTCAGACAAACGAATTTCAATTTTTTAAATCCTTCAAAACCAGTTCTCATGCTTTTACTGGTAAGGGAATTCCAGCAAATCAAATAATATCTGACGGATTATTTCTCTACGAGATGATATATAAGATACCATTATAGGACATTAGGTACGTACCGAACCGTATTTGTACATAGCTTGATAGAACCTGAACTGTGGAGCATGAATCCGTATCTAAGGCCAGGATATTATTATTACGCTCGGCTTTACAATAATGCATAAAGCTGTATGGCTGAGCCAGTCTACAAATTCGGTTGTAAGTTGACTCAGTCATCAATTTGACTGAATGAATACCTAGAAGAGAACCTCTTTAGCTGAAGACTTGAGAACGAGACACATGCCATGTCCACTTATGCATGCAAGTGGAGAAATTTCAAAGGGGGTAATTTTAGCCTCTTTAGTTCCTCCAGCATTTCTTCCCTTATGTGTCATTTCGTATGGTTAGAAGAGTTGAATAATTGACTAATGGGTCTCCAACTACATGAGCACATAACTGATGAATGCTTCGATGGAAACACAAACAACTTCAGTCATAAAACAGCCTTGGATTTACATACGGCATGTCCTATGCAAAACAATTGCAGAACCTCGAAATTTAATGGCATGTCATCACATGTAGGCTTACAGATAGACTGAGGATCCTAAACAAGCTCTAAACCCATTAACTCCTACCATATCCTGAATTTTCTTATTAAAGGAATTTAAAATGTTGTTAGGAAATTTAGATCCAGCTCAAATTTAAGCTCCTCAAATCAGGCATCAACCTTCCAACTAAAATCTAATCTTGTAAATGAGTTTAAATCAACAAGCGAAAGATCTCTTAAAATCATTGAACTTCGATACCTCTTGTATACAAGCTATTACATCTCTTTAGTCAAAACATCCTTAATCCAATAAATATGTAATGGACAAACCTGCTTTAGAAAAATCCGAAACGTCCAGTTCAAAGCCCTGGTTCAGTACTTTACGAAACTCGTTTGGATTGTTTTTAATCTCGGAACACTTTTTCTATCCTTCAAATGTCAAAAGCCAAGACTGAAGACGATCCGATTCGTTAAACACAATCAAAATCAACTTCTCCGGATCCTGTCACGAACCAGTCAAGCCCCCCTCCGGTACTACCGTGTTAATTACAGATTAACCGGAATATAGTTAACTTTGGCTGAAAAAGCCGTTTAAAATATCGTTTACACAGATTTAATTCCAATCCTTTCAGGTTCCAATCCACCATCCGTCAATTGGATTGAAGGAGTATGAGTAGACAGGCACGATTTCACTTGTGGAAAACTGAGACGGATTCCTCAGAGCTGGATCGGAAGGAAGAAAATGTTAGGGATAAAATAATAGGAAGACTCTAGTGTCTCATCCTTCGTGAGAGAATGGGAATCTCAAGGTGTGTGATGAGGAAAAGGCTCAGTTCATGAGCAAAGGTGTGATTAGTTAGTTAAGTAACTCAATACTCTAAACTATCTTAAAAAACTTGGTGAGAATTTCTGCTAATAATTTATTATTATGATGAGGCTATTACCTATTTATTATCGTTGCCACTGCCACATAGTCTATAGGGTGTGAAGGAGGGAATGTGGACGAGGGTCCGTCGTCAGTAAGTGACTGAATAGAACTGTCGGTCGCACGCGACCAGCACCGATCGCCCTTCTTCTTTCGAGTTTCGACCTCCTCTTAGGCTATAGCAGTATAGGATCAAGTCAAATAGTAAAACACTAAATAAAGTGAAGTTGCTTCTCAACTGAACGAAACTACTTTTTACAATATTCAACGATCCAACCCCAACGGCGACTAGAGAGTACAAATCTTACGCTACTACATTGGGTGAAGGCAATTCTAAACAGCTAAACCAGGTTTGAGTATCACTTACTCTATACTGTAAGTACTGAAATAAGTCCCCCAGGCAAAATGATTTTTTAATCATTTGGGAGAGTTATTTCGGAGAGTAGATTTATTTCGGTTGCGGTTGGAATGGTTTTTGGTAGCTGGTTTTGCGGATGGAATATATGTCCCTTGCTAAATCGGATATTTCAGTAGTTTAACTCTTGCTTTTCTTGGTATAATTTTGTCGGGATTCATTTGAGATTTCACTACGTACTTATATTAATGTTTTATAAGTTTTGCTGCTTTTACTTGTTTTACAGTTTATTTTTCGTTGTTTGGAGCTGGGTAACTTATTTTGATTAATTTTTCCTGCCCTATGCATTGTTGGGAGGTAATTCAAGGGAACTCATTTCTAGCCGACTTGACTCATGGAGTCTCGGAGTATTAAATACAAGTTTTACCAAAAATCCTTTAGTTTTCCTAGAAGAAATATTTATGATTTTCCCCCGATAATGTTTTTCGTTAACATTAGTTGTACAAGTTGTACTATAAAAACAGTTATTAGGGGTGCCTAAAGCTTAAAAGCTTAATTTAGTTTCATTGACGTCAATAAATTGGGATAGCTCAGCCCCACGACAGACAATCTATTTTATCTGTGCTATAAGGGTAGCTAGCCTTAAAATTGAAAATAAACCCCCTTGAATTTTATTCAGGATTATATTAAATTGGGACCCTTTTTAATATCGAATCATATTTAGTTGTTAGTATGCAATTTTTCATACTTTCTAATAGGGCTGGATCGGTTAACCCTGAAATCGATATCTGCACCCTTATGACCTCAATTTTTTATTCCAGAGGCTATTGCTATATACTACTTCTTCAAATTTTTCAATCAAATTGCGTATTGGCATCCCTAGCTTTGGAATCCGAATTTGGCACAGACCTAAAGCCACTATATTGAAGATTTTTCCGCCATGATATCTCACAGGTCTGTACCGTCAGATAATACGTTAAAACGCCAAAAGCTAAGTATTAAACATAATCGGGGTATCGGGTTAGTTTTTGGACTATCTGATCTCGACAGATTTTATCTCCGAATTGACGTCTCCAAAATGTACACTACAATGCCTTAGGTTCTCAACAACTTGGTGTTTATCGACTTGTTACAAATAACGCTACAGGAAACACCCTCGCAAGTCGCAAGTCCCAAAGTCAGAAAATTGTCGAATTTTCAATCACATGCCACGTATTGGAGCACCGCGCAGCGGTCGTTTTAATTTAGACACCAGCACAAGGACGGACACACCGATGTTTCCCTATTACTATATAGATATCAACCGCCACATGTAACCGGTGTAGTTGAATGGGAATGAACGAAAATTTTTACAAGTCATGCTATCCAATTCCAACAACTGCCAGGTACTACTAAAAACGGATGATGTGTAAAAGACTTGCTTTGTTTGTGCACTTTATTACTTCATATAATATTAGCCTGTATAATCTTATTACCCGTTCACAATTGCACTACTCTCCGTTCTTCTACAGAAGACGTAGAGGTACGGATGGGCTTAGGAACGTTTCCTTCGATACAACAATGAAATTCACCGACAAGATGATAATGAGTCCAGAGCTGAGACAAAGTCTTCTCTCCTTTCATTACAATAATACACTTTTTGTTTTAAGAACCACAGATCCATTCCTAACTAACTTATCCTCGGCTACAACGAGTCCAAACCTATTCCCTTTTCCAACAAACACTTCTCCTCGAAAGTACCTTTTAAGGCTATAGCCAACAGCTTGGATGATGTGATGACATTTCCATTCACTGTCAAACCAGACTGGACAACAGATGCAGTCTCAAAATTCAAGTATCCGTTCTAAGCTCCAAGCAAAGAAACGATGTCCAACTGTTTCATACCGAATAAAAGTATTAAATATAAAAACAGAATATCTTCAAAATTAACATTTCGTCGGATTTTTTAACATTGCTCTGGGATTTGAGATAATGATCTCAAATCTGAATGATTTTTGTTACGGTTCCCTTATTCGTTTTTCTTTTAATATCCGCTTGCAAAGATCATTTCCACAGGCAATTGAGCACGGAGCCTGTCACTATACCAGCATTTCCTTTCATCCAATGATACCTCCTAACCTAACACACGGGCAAATGGGATCGTCAATAATTGCTCAATGAAGATAGGAAAGATGAGAGCAGTCGTTAAATAAGGGGCAGGGAACCGTGGATCAGTCATGTTCTGGAGTTGCAGTTGGTTGGCTCTGTCGAGATGGATTTATTTTATAAAGACATGACAAAAAGTTGAATCGAGAGTGAAGCCACTTCCGTTTACTTCTTCCTTCAATTGCCATCATCCTTGAATTGGATCGGAGGAGCCCTGCTTCTCTCAAGTAACTTCCGATACCACTTCTCTCATCAACCATCCGTCTGTATCCTGTAGAATACGAGCGAATTCAAGCCTTCCAGAGAGTCCCTCACCTTTGTAACAGGAGGGCTTGTGTAATAAGTACACTTTCCATATCATAATCCCCGTCTCAAGTCACCTGAACAAATGTTCGCCTCGGCTACTACATCCGTCCACAACATGTATGATGTAGGCTTGCAGTTCCAGTTCACTTTTTACCCCATATTTTTCAGCCTTCTCGAACAGTAGTGTAGCACATGCATTTCCCCTGGTTTCCGTTTACAATTAGTTTAAACGTAGACTTTTGAAGCCTTTAAAAAGGTTTGTTGTTTCGTTCCAGTTGCTAGAAGCAGCCGCCTAGAAACCTTCTGCTTAAATACCCTCCTATATAAAGCTAGGCTTGTATGAGGATAAATAAGGCTCATATCTGCCATTCATAACTCAAAACGGGTAAAATATTGTGACAATGGAATGGAAGTAGATATGAAACATTGAAACAAATGTCTTAAGATCTAGTAGGAAGACGAAGCAGGAGTCCCCGTGCTACATGGATGGATTTAGGACCATGTGTGACATGTCAAGGGGGACAGTGCCGTTCTTTCACGCTTGAAACTTATTTTTTTCGGTTCGTTAACAACGTGTTCAATTTTTTGTCCTCTACACATGTATGCAATTACGAGAGCCGAAACCAAATGGTTTTTTCATGCACCCCTTCCCTCCTTCTGGGAACAAGGGCTTTACAATTTTCGAAAGTTTGAAGTTATTCGAATTTTACTACTTCGATCATTGCTGTTAGATCTTAAATTCAATATGAGACACAGGCTTCACGGGTGTGTGTTAGTCGAGGTGTTAGTATGTAGGGCTGAACAACCTGCCTCTGTCTGTTTCAGATGCGGACGCAATGATGGAAATTGGAAACTTCAACGGAAACTTAAATGCCAAAGTAAATAAATAATGGGAATTCAATAAACTCCTACTGTTACTCTCTATTATCGTAAAGAGAAAGACAAAGTTACAAAAGAAGTTGCACATAAAATAGATTGATCTGTACTTTTCGGCTCTGAGGATACTTTCTGTCTAAAAAATACGTACAACCATAATTTTTATAGGAATATTTTTGAACATCTCGAATCGAATATACTACCTTTTGTTCATTGTCTTCATTGATACACCTATTGATACCAAGCTTAAAATAGAAATAGTTATGGTACTATTAGAAGTAGAATAGGGTGGTATTTCTAATAATCGAATATAACTTGAAACGGACAAAAATAAACATTGAGAAAAGTTCATTCAAATGAAATCTTCAGGACAAGAACAATAGTTCCGATTTTTCAACTGGATAGAGATTGTGCGTCATATCCTAACTTCGGAAAACAATTTTGGGGAATCTCCAGAGTTGATAGTTAGTCGACATTAAAATAATGGAAAATGTCTTGTAAAAAAGATTGTGCCTAGGAGAAAAGGTGGATTCAGGTGGGTTGATGAATTAGATAGAACAAAATCAAGATGCGGTTACACAAGTAGGGAAAAACTAATATGGGAAAAACTGTATGGAAGACCTTGAAATAAAAACAAATGAATAATGCGAAAAATGCATTCTATGAAATATGTACATAATACGATCATACCTACGATCTATCTGAATTGCCTCCAGTACCCCGACGGTGTGCAATTACATTGTATCACACGATAAGTTCAAAAACATCTTACGCCAGAATTTGCAATTTACAACAGACAGTACTAAACTTTCAGACGAAATTTGGTTCCCAAGGAATGGAAAATAAGAGACATGAAAAAGGGAAGTAAGGTACCTAGCTACTTTTGACCAAGCGTTGGTTGCAAACTATGTACAGGACTCGTCGACCAGATCAGATTTAGTTTTAAAGACTAAAAGAATTGATCAAAGATGTATGCTTATTCAATCCACATATAAAAGATACAGTTTATAAATTTTATAAATGTATAAACTGTATAAACTGGATGTATTTTACTAAAAAGTTCATTAGTTTTCGTTTTAGTGTAGTATAGTGTTTAGTATTTTTTAGTTCAATTGTCATCCCAGTTAGTATTTAATGGGATCTTTGGGGGGGGGGGGGTCTTTGGGTTAAAGAATTATGAAAATTTGATTTCCCAATCTAAACCAATTAAAAAAACAGATTTACGGGAAGTTACTACAGCCACAACCAAATCATGGAAAATTTCTCTCGATAAATTTTGTATTGGAGATTGTCGTTCGTTTTTTTTATATAATCCCTGTAAATAGATTGAAAGTATTTGAACTGTACGTAGGATCAAGTGAAAGCCGAATAATTTGTTACTACGCGTTTAGTCAGCGATAAGCAAAAATAAAACGGTATGGATGGGCAAAAAAGGCACACAGCTAGAGATGACAAATACAGTCGAAGTGGTTTTATTTGACATAAATTATAAAAATAACACCTATATTAGTATTCCATGAAGAATCTTTAATTATTTAAAAGCAAGTATTGGTCCCAATATACTAATTCGCCATTAAATTTATTAATTGATGGAGTCAGATTTAACTCCGTAAAAGTAATATGGTTTAAGTGGAATTTTGATATTGACCTGCAAAGATTGAAACCAATCAAAAATTGTGTCCGAGAAGGTCCATATTATTAGTAAAAAGCAGTTATTCTGACAATTTGTGAGAGGAATGAATAAAATAAGTCAGTAGTAGCGTGGTATTAATTGGGCGAAAGCTCTGCGATTCAAAAAATTTCAATAATTGGAATTTTTTGCGAGGAATACGTTTTAATATTAGTTTGAAGCCAGAATTTAATCGCTTAGTTCAATAAATCTTCAATCCAACCTCTAAAAAACTTAGAGTTATAGCGGACCGATAGGAATTAGGAATGTCAAGTAAATGCATAAGCCTTTCCAGACAAGGGGTAAGACAAGGGGGTAAAAATGGTTTATTTTCATTACTCAACACAATGATGAGATCGTATTTAATTTAAATTCTCGATTCGGAAAGTATAAAAGCTCATTTCGTCTCTAAATAAGATCAAGATATAATAATAATTATAGTCATGTTCTCGGAGAGAAGGGGTAAGCGTTAAAGAGGATGAGTGATGAATAAACGCTTCACAACTGACGCAATATAAAAATACATATACAAGTAGATATAGAATATGACAGTGCGATTTAGTATCATCCTACTTTGGAAAACCAGAGGAAATATCGCTCTCTTTAATAATATATTCCCAATTCCCATAGTTGAGTAGTTATCGCATTAAATTACACCACCAATTGAGCTACTTCTTCAATTAATTTCTACCATTCAATGTATCCCTAACACGATTATTTTAACCCGATTGTGAGTTTGTGAGACGAGTCAGAAGTATAGAAGCTGATGATATGATAAGAGACTGCCTCAGAAATAGAAAAGCCAACTTTAATTTAGTACTAGATTCATCATGCTCTACAATCGGCAACTATTAAGACTAAGACTGCTTTGTATACCAATCAATCTGTTTTCAGGATCAAGAAAGCAGGGCCTTGTTCGGATTTGAGATATTGATATATCTAATTCTCAAAGCGTTCATCTACTCTTTAGTGCATCAACCGAAAAATGTATTCGTTTGGAAATGTTTCTCGTCAAAACTATCTGATTCATGGATAACCCCACATAATTAAAATTTTTAAATATGTTGAATCTTGACAATGACAATAGATATGTCGACTTGAATTAAAAATCCGTGTCATTTCTAGATATCTGAATCGTAATTATAGCATAGCTGGAAGTAAATTGTAAATCACCATATAATTATTACGTATTTGGCAAAATCAATTAAAGTCTTGCATCTAAATTCCGAGCATACTAATAGTATGTATCAATTATAAACCTGTGTCATGATCATTGCATAAGCAATCGCAATTATATCCGATATGCCATCTTCCCTACAGTTACTGACTTTATCACTGACTGAATCAGACGCCGACAAAATTTGTCACTGACATTCTTCCCATTTATACAAGGTGGTTATACTTGACTCCAAAGGTTCCTTGAAAACACAAACTACCGCAAATCGGTGCGATAAATAGATGCGTGCCTCTAAAGCCTTTCTTAACTAAAGTATTGCCATTTGCTGTGCTCTTAATTTATGGACTCATGAATCAGATTTACAAATTTTTAGCCATCTAAAATATTTCTTCCTGGATATCGTATAGTACCCTTTACAACAGCATAAATATTATTGGGTATTGGGTTATCCAAAATCAACTGTTAGAAATCTTATTATGAATCGATGATAATTGATATCATTTTTCCAAAAATTCAATCACAATCAGAAGTTGAAAAACTACCTTCAATGAATTTTATGAATTATGAATTCAATACTAAAACTTTGCAAGTCAATAAGTGTATGCTATTATCAAGACCCAGTGAAAACAAAATTAAGAATGTAACCGGAATTGCATATGAACTCGTAAAGTAGTTGATGAAATATTGATCGAGAAGGTGGATGTATAAGTCCTTAAAAGTCGTTTAGACGGATGAGAAGTTAGAGTAAATAGAAAATAACATTAGTTCATAATACAGTAGCTCTCTAAATGGACCATCGAAATAATCACCTTTTAAAAAGAGGTTTCAAAAGCCATTTTGATTATTCAAATATAAATGGGTACTACTATTCAATGGCACAAAAATTAGGATCTCCCTTCCACTGGTGATTTTGATTGACTAAGAAAATCATCCTCGAAAAAATATCGGTTCCATCCCAAAATACAACCCCACTCACTTTTTTGGAGGATTTGAATAGAACCCTATTTGCATTTATTAAGTATTTGTTGTATGTATTTTGTCATGTCCACATTCGCATTGTTAACAACGGTTATGCTATCCTAAGAAACAGTTCCAATTTAGACCCACTGGGGTTCGCCCATGTTATCCATTTATATGGTTTCGCCAGAACGGTTGCGTTGCGTTCTTTCATCGTTTTATGAAATATAAAGTAGAAAATTCGTGAATGAATAATTTCTTCAAATCAAATCTTTTAGTTCTTCGATGAATTCTAATCGATATTTACATCTTGCCATTTCTAAACATTAATATACGATAATTTTTATATCGTACTCTGACAAATCGAATTTCGGCCCTTTTTACTTTTAATTTGTATAAATGATTATTCTATAGTGCATAAAAGTGCGGTAATTGCTAAATCAGAAAGTTTATGCCGATGCAATAAATATTTACAAAAATCCAAAAACATTTAAAATTACTAATTAATACTCTGGTGTTTTATTTTTTATTATGAACTGAGGTTTTGCACATACTGAAGTTAATTCAATTCATGAGTTAAACCGCGAAAAAATTGAAGCTACAGTTTTGGAAGTTCATCTACGATGTTTGAAACTAAAGTCCAATCCGGCGGACATTAATTTACAAATTTTTCTCTAATTTTCTCTTAAGAGATTCTGGCATCTCTGGTGGTGGTGGTCGGGGTAGACCTACAAGCAAAAAAATGAATTATTATCATGCCTGTTTATGTTACATTTTCTGTCTGCACAGCTTAATAATATAAATGGTCGTACCAAAAGCGACTTTCACAGCATCATAAATGAACCATTGAGCGGCAGTCAAGGTTCCGATCATAATAATCCTAGCCACCAATCCCTTCCATAGACCGGCGAACCCAAGTTTCTTAGCAACTCCTATGGCGGTACTATGTTTGTCTTGATTCAACTTAGATACTACAGTGTCAGCCGGGTGAGATACGATGGCACAGAATACACCAGCAATGTAACCAGCGGTGAAAGTGACAGCAAGTTGTTCTCCCTTGGTACATTGTTCCCGAGGCTTAGGAACGACATACCTATTTTAAATAATTTTGAGATGTTAACAACGTAACGTCTCAAACGCATTACAAGTTGGATTAATGAAATATTATATATAGGATAAGAACTAACTTGTAAAGCAATTCTACAGTTCTCTCGAAACAAGCAAACTTCATCATAGTGTAAGGAATCTGTCGCATCCATAATGGAACCAAAGACTTGTAGAACCCATTTAACCCTTCTTGTTGATAAATGTAAGGAGCTCCAGCTCGTAGAGTAGAAGCAAATCCTGGCTGTGTTTGAATGCGAACCTAAGGAATACAATTTTTCGATTTAAAATAACATTTTCGAAAGATATAAAACCAAATATAAAACTATTTCAATGAAATCATATTTCTTAAATTGTCCCCAAAATGCGCAGTGCTCACTCAAAAGAGTAAAACGTTAAAAACATTAAACTTGGAGTTACGCGTCAGTTCATAATGGGGAAGTATAGTATTTTTGCACACTAATGACTCATTCATCCCCAATTGAGTGAAAGATGGATCTAAGGAGCGTGCTAACTTAAATTTTAAAACTGAGCAATATTTAAATTTGACGGATTGTTACCTTCACAGATTCCATGGGACTAAGAGCGATATCAGCAAAGAATTCGGCAGATGCTGACGCAGCCAAGTACAAAGATGTTCTCCACAAGTATGTGTTCTCTTCACCCAACATACCAGAGTACAGGATCTTGAAAACTTCATAGAAGCCGAATTTACATAGACCCTAAAAATGTAAATTAAATAGTGTTTGATTTAGATAAAACTAAAATTGAATGTTTCATTGTTTTATCAAAGTTTACAATCCATATTTATCAATGCTTAATCGTACCTGCATCGAGTAACCGATGAAAGTTGGAGCCCAGCCCTTGGCCAAACCTTTAGTTCCATCTTCCTTGACAGTGATCTGCAAAAGTAAACGGCACAATTGTTCTAAATCTTAGCAATGGCTCGGTTGTAGTTGTTTCGATTCAAGTTTGGTAAGAGCTGGAGCGTACCTTGAATCCAGTAAAGATGTTCTTATATTTATCAGGATTGACTTGAAGTCGGCATTTTACCAAATCCAGGGGTACAACTGCCGTATGGGTAACACCGCATGAGATAGCACCACCGAGACCACACAAAGCGTAGTATTTCAAAGACCCATATTCACAGGAATATTGTTCTGTGGATAGAAAACAAAACTATACTCAATTGAAGTCGATTTTTGTTTTTAAAGTAAATAATCTAGTTTTAACAAATCAAGCATACCAGCAGCAGCAGCAGCGAAGGCAATGTTCCTGGAAGGTACCACTGTAGACCTAGCAAGAGGTGACTGTTCACTTCCACTTCCACTGCATTTCGCTACTTGAAATGGATTGATGAAAGGGTTGTGCTTAGCCAAATCCAGTAAATTTTCAATCATTTTGGCAAATGCTGAAACATGTAAAATAAAAAATTATAGGTAATTGATATTAAAGGTCATTTTCAAACTTCACCCTTACCGACTAGACTACTTGTCTCGCATACTCTACACCATAGATTATATTGATCGAAGCTATATTATTTAAGTCAAATTATCACTGTAACGATATTTACTTATAAAGATGAAACAACAACAGTTTCACTTGTACACGCGATCAAGTATCAAGTAATATCTTACTCAAGATCCACATTAATTATTGTGAGTACAGTAGGCTTTCTGATCTATTTTTGGAGTTACGGACTTTCAACGGTTTAACATAACTCTAACTCTGTCCTGTATACAATATTGCATAGTGAATACCCGATGCCGATAGTCTTTTCCAACTCACACTCTCTTCGTGACTCGTGACCTATATATTGGCTAATGGAGTTAAAAACCATCAGCCAATCTACATATACAGAATAGGAATAATCACAGGTTCATTCATATAGAAGAACCACTCCAGTATATTGGCTATTCAACAATGCAACGAGAAACCCTTTTCTACAAATGCTGTCTCCTCCATACGCAAAGTCGTGGACCCTATATGCCTATATATCACATTACATATGCCATGCCATGCTAATTTATTTTGCATGCACTATTACATGAAATAAAAGCAAGACGAACACAATTATAACATGGTTCGGCTAATTCCTGATTTGAGTGCAAAATCTTATCGGATCGGCCTTTAGAGAGTAACAATAAATCAACACAGTCATGACAGACAGCCTTAAAATCCCAATAATTTCATATTTCTCTTTAACATTGAATTTAGGGTCTCTGATCTGACTGAAGGTACCCCTTTCCGTTCTCAGATAATATATTAGCAATAGCAACTATGAACTACCTAATGTGTTCCTAATAATCAATATAATCATAATAATATAATATTGCCATATTGCATATCGTTATATTTCACTGTTCATAGTGTTCATCATAAAATGTGGAATACCCCTTTAATTTTCGTCATTAGTATTTCATTATTAATTCATTCCAGTAAGTTTGAATTATAAAGCACACCAATTCCACACACACGGTCTCACATATAATCGCCGGCCATGGTGTTTCCAACTCATTCATTTTGAGTGTGATTTTTCATTTGATTGTGTAATCGTGTTGAACCTGAACCGTTCAGTAGGTGAATATAGTACGCCTCATACTATTTCAGTGTATATGGATTAATATGGAATATGGAATTAACATACCAAGCCCAACCAAACCCTATTTACCCTTTACACTATGACCACCTCATTACACTTCCTCTATTGTATAGTGTATAGTAGTTACTAGTTAGTAGTGTATATAATTGGTTGAGGTACTAAAGTTTCAACTAAATTCACAATATGCAATGAATAGATTAAATATTAATTATGGGACATGAAATGATACAGATTTTGGTATTTGATAGTTTGTAGTTCAATAGGTTTGCTCTACACGTCTACACTATACTAACATGGTACCATATGAATCAGTTATGTTGTTGTATTTCATGTTTGTATATAATATCTATGTTATATTCAATATTGTACATATGACATATATTATATTCCATAACACTGAACACAGAGTCTTGCAATAATTATCTTTCCAAGAAGCGGCCGCATGTTCCATTCCGCCGAAATGATCAGATATCAAATATGCAATTTTAAACGGACAAGTTGATAAATGTGAATTTGGAAATACTAAATAAGACAAAGAAACATTGCAATTGAGCTATTGACTATTGAACATGTTCTTTTGTGTCTTACCGGTTTACCACCAGCAACCTTTGACCTTTTGCCTTTCCGGCATTCATTACACATTCAACATTAGTAATTAAATCAAGTCAGTACAAATATCGAGTAATCATGTGTGCAATGTTTGATATTAAGTTATCAGTTATAATAGTCAGTTCACAATTTTTGAAAACTGCTGAAATTCCATGTACATTCGACATTTTAAATTTGACCAAATCACAAATCCAAAATCCAAGCCCAATTCACAATGAAGTGCAATGTGCAATGCAATGCAATTGAAATGTGAAACGAATTAAGATGAATGCAATGCAAAATGCAATGCAGAACACAGAAAGAAAGCGTGAATTGTAGTTGGAAGCTTGGTGCCTGGCCTGGGATGGATTATGGATATGGATGATTTTATATGATATGCATGTTCAATAGTTCAATTCGATTAATGTTCAGTAGCAGGGTACAGGGAGTTCTACTAAAATAGATTAAAATTGTGATGGAATTGCATTCATTGTGCCATTGCACATTCAAAAGTATGACCCCTGCAGCCGAAAATGCGGAGGTGGGGATAACAATACTAACTAAAACTACAATGTCCGATCAGTTAATTGCTAATAAAAATAGGAATAAAAATTACCTGGAAAATGTAGAAGAAGAGTCCCTTGCCGCAACTGTGTCACCTACACCTTCTCAAGATGGAGATCGGAGAGAAAAGAGCGAAGGGGAAGAGTAGTGCAGTGAGTTCGAGTTGAAGTTTTGCCCGACTCCAACTCTCCCTGCTTTTCCCTTCTCCTTCTTTCACGCCAAAAGGGCATGTCTCTTCACTACATTTTTTGCACAAAACCGTCCACAGAAGTCTGCTGGATAAGTTGCAAATCCATATCCCTCTCCTCCAGATGGCAACAACCTGGCCACAACTTTTGCTTTTTTACTTTGTTCACTTTTCATAACTTTTCATGAACAAAGCAAACAGGGTTTTTTGTCGATATAAATTTTACGTAAATCAATCGAACTGATTTTTGCATAAAAATTCCTCGATAAAACCAAGTCTGAAACAAATATTTCGGCTTTTCGATCCGAGTATTTGCCTGTCCAATCAATGTAGTTACACAGGTACAACTTACAAATAAAAAATTCAAGGGCCCAACCATTTGTACTATGACCTTTATCAAAATATTAAGAAAAAAACAGTACGATTGATCGGATTGATTAATCGGTTGGGGTTCTCTCACTACTCCCCCGAAAAACCAGCTTCCCCACGTTTTTCTTAGCTTTCATAAGAATGTAAGAGAAGTTCATTTTGGCTGAATGTCATTCCATTTAACTTTTTTGTTTTGTATCTATGGATGGTCAATTTAGGACTTCAAATATTTAACTACGGTTCTGGGGTAAGCCAAACGGCATTGTTTGCCTTTAGTTGTCACAACCAAGTATCTATTTATTTTAAATGACAAAAGTTGTCTTCTATCCTTTAACCTGTACGTGATTTGTAAAGGCCCAATCCCACTGTCATGCAGCATGCAGAATTCTGCACGAAAAACCGGTTTTATCCAGATTTTTGTCTGCACTTCAAGATTCCACTATCATGCAGAAAAATGCATGCAGAAATTTTTTGTCTGCATGCAGAAAAATAATTTTCTGCACGAAATTTTTTGTCTGCATGCATTTTTCTGCAAAAATGCAAGTCTGATCCCACTACACTGATTTTTTCTTCACGCAGACAGTTTTTTGCTGCATGCAGACAAAATTTGTCTTCATCTCCAGAAGATGAAGTTTTTTCACGAAAAACGTCTGCATGTTCGGGATTGGTTAAAAAGGCATTAAAACATCCTATTATAGAACTCAAAAACCAAAACAAACAAAAAAGATACTAAATTCCCTGCAATCGCAAGCAACATTATTAGTTTAGTTGGTAAGTTTAACAATTATTAAGAGGTGAAACCTCTTAATGAAAAGATCTTGTCCGTCCGTCCGTCTGTCTGTCCTCGTCAACGATAACTCGTGAACGGTTGTAGTTTTTCAAATTTTTTTTTCCGAATACATGTTCCCTGTGTCCATACGCAGCGGGGGTTCAAAATTGGGCGAAAACGACCACACCCCCTGGGGTTTGCCCATCTACCCCAATGTTGAAAAACCACCACCATCGCCATCACACACTACAACAGTATTACATGCCCCTATACACAATACCTTCAGGCCACACGTACATATTTATATATATGAACCGTGTAACCGTGCACACACATACGGGACCACACCCACTCGCCCGCTCCACGGGGCATTTTGGGGCAAAACGAGATTTAAACGCTATATTGTAGCCGCATACCCTGCAATGTCGTACACACATACGGGACCACCCACACTCGCCCCGGGGCGCGCCAACGGGGCAATTTAGGGCAAAATGAGATTTCCATGCTATATTGTAGTCACATACCGTGCAATGTTGTACAAGCATACGGGACCACCCCCAGTTGCCCCGGGGCGCGCCCCACGGGGTATTTTGGGGCAAAATGAGATTTCCATGCAATATTGTAGCCACGTACTGTGCAATGTGTAAACACATACGGGAATCACCCCCACTCGCCCATGGGCGCGCCCCACGGGGCATTTTGGAAACATTTAGTAAATGTTTAGTGTGTCGTAGAGGTTTCACCTCTTTCTTACGTGCGTTTGCAACGGTTTATTAATATTAATTAATTGATTTTAATCAAAAGAGATTTACTACATCTTATTATAAATGATCCGTCGGTCTGCCTGTCCTTCCGTAAACACGATAACTCGAAAACGATTTAATTTTTTGAAATTTTTCTTTCGGATATCAATTAAGGACTTTCAAACGGAGGCCAAGTTCGTTTAATCGGCCATGTATGTAGGTCAGAGGTCAAGGTGGTAAAGGTAAAAGATGAACATTTTTTCAAATAGTAACATCGTTGGAAAGCTATTGTCGAGGGCTATTCAATGGTGCATAACGTGTGGGGGTGGCTTCACCCCCTAGCCGGTGGGGAGGGGGTCAAAGAGGTCAAATTACAAACATATATGCATGATACATCATTCGAAAGCTATGATCAAGTGCTTTCGAATGACGTGTCTAATTTTCATCTATGGTTGGGGCACATTGTACAAAAACCATCAAATTAGCTGGCAGCTCTTACATATTGTGATTGTTTGATTTTTATTGTTCAATTAATACCACTTTCAACCTATTTTATTTCTAGTGGGTCAATTTGACTAATGTATTTTTACTTTTGACTCAATTTGGCCACCCTGGGTAAGTTCAAATATTCCCATTCCATTAAATACCACTCCTGATAATTTTTAATTCATGGATTTATACGGGCTGTTGACTCATTCTAAAATTTTCAAATCAATTTTAATTTTTATACGGATTAAAACTTTCGAAGGAAAATTTGGATCAAAACTCGTTAATTTTCATATTTGAAGCTTTAGTGGTACTAATATTAATCATTTAAATTAAATTAAATCACTTGGAATAATTTTTTTATATTTTGCTGTGGACTGTAGGTGCCCCCAGCTGGGGGCAAAAAGTGCCCCCAGCTCAACTATGCTGCCCCCACCCCACAGCTGCCCCCTGGGGGCTGGGAGCATTTTGCCCGTCTATGCTTCATTCCCTGTTTCAGAATGGAAACTGTTAGCCGAAAGAAATTAATCAATCTTTACAACGCTAAATTATAAAACTTTTAATTTTATTAATTAATTTTAATGTCTTTTTATTAATTACATTTTTTTTAAAAGCTGCATGGCTTGATTACACTGCAAATGCAGAAAAACCCATGCATATTTCTGCACTTTACCTGCAGAAAGCTGCTTCAAATCTTGGAGCAGTGTAATTCTGAAGAATTTCTAGATTTATTTTTATTCATAGAAATGTAATTCTGCATCTGCAGAAATGCAGAATTCTTCATGCAGAATTCTGCATTCTGCATTCTGCATGCTGCATGACAGTGGGATTCCACCTTAAGAAAGAGCGATTAATTACATTTTCACTTTGTCTATGAAATTGTTGAAAATTAAAAAAATGATTGTCATTTCCGACAGCCCGTAAAGCAGGAAGTTGTTTCTCAATTATCAATAAGAAAGAGTTGTTTCTGAAGGTAGTATACGAGAATCGTACATCGCTAATGAATCCCATAATCACGAGAGAAAAAATTGCAGTTTTATATCCATATAAAACTGCCCATGGGCATTTTTACTCTAATAAAAATAATTTTTAAGTCTATTAATAATCACGTATTAATGGTAATCGCCTGGTCTGGATAAAAGATTTAACCGTCCCCTATATGATCCCTCCTACTAGCCATTTGACAAATCCCGATAAACCTCTTTTGTAATTATTCTTTAACCTCTGCTTTATAAACAATAGAAATAGAAACAAAAATCGATCTTCCAACAAGCTGGCTTATTTCGTTGAAATTAACATGTTGCATGGAATATGGATGGGAATATAGGGGACAGGCAGAGTTTGGATTTTGACTCTGACCTGATTTAATTTAAAATTAGGGGGAATTTAAAAGTTTTTTTATCATGATAAGTCTGCTACTTTAATTTTACAACATTTTTCTAAGGATCGAAAGTCAGGTAGGTGCTCCGGTAACCGAACCGGTATTCGTCAAAATGACTGCAAAAATATTCCATTCGTTCGCCATTTCCCGAATCAAAGAACAGGATCTTCAATGAATCTGTCCATTGAGTTTTGTTAATTCTTCAGCGGCAATAAATATTCAAATGTCTTGCTGTTGGGTAAAGTCAATTCAGTTATAACGATAAAACTTTTAGATTTTGCCATTCGTTCTGAAACTTCAAATCCAAACACCAAAAGGGATTTTTACTATTCACTACTATTGGATTTAGGATTCCCTAAATTTGAAATATTTCTGATTGTGGGGTTATCTATAATCTGACAGTTTTGATTCTGTTAGTTTGTAGTAATTGTAGTTCTTTCTACTTTCTATTTATTGTTCTACACAATCTACATTCTACACCCTACACGGTGCACGGGCAACGGGCAGCGGGAGGTCGGGTAAGGTAAGATGTAAGAAAGATGAAAGAATCAAATCCAACCACTTATTTTGTATCGATTATTTTTTATTACTACATACTATTGATTCCTGGTTTTTTATTGCATAAATTCAATATTGAATATAGCATATTGTGTATTGACTCAGAACTGCAGACACTGCAGTCAGTCACGTCACACGTACGTGCTCACGTGCAAAGCTATCTATACACTATTATATCAATACAATATACACTACACAATATGCAATACACAATATCGATAGTTCAAATTCAAAACGAGATTATTGTTAATGAATCTTGTATTGTAACTATGTTAACTCTTTGTGCCTTGTATGTTGTAGACCGGACAAAAAACCTGTGGACAACAACACAAGAGACAAAGACAAAAGACAAAAGACTACGGACGGAGGTTATCTAAACAACAACAATCTGCAATCAAGTTAAAAATCTTCTTCAACTACAAACTACAAACTAGGACGTCCTAAATACTAATCTCCCATCATAGACAAAACTTACATTCAATGTTTCGACCCAGTATTGACGGCCTTAACGGCGCAGGCGGTATGTTAAATTAAGAGAAGTTTAAAGTTTAAATAGTTTCTATCTTTTTACAATATTTTTATTCTTATTTATGCAAACAAACTGTTTGCAATACCAAGCTCTGTGTCATCTCTGCATTCACTGCATTACACATTCTTTAAAAAAGATAACCTATATTTCACTGTCCACTGCAAGCCGTCGCTAACCAGCTGCTAATTTTTTGCTCGTTTGATTCCAGATAGATTAATACTATGCCACATGGCAATGGCAAGTTATGATCCCACGATGCACAGATTAATTAAACGTAAAAAAAGTATTGAAAGATTTAGCTATTCGATATATATTCAAACGCTGCCAGCGCTGGTGAAAAAAAAAACGGCAACGAAACAACGACGTTGCCTAGAATTATTCAGAGACTTCGGAAAAATTATGATATTTTTTCGAAAATTTACCGTTCTTCAGGTTCTTGTCATGAAATTGTCAAATTTTCATATATTTTTTCGCATAAATACGATAAAAATGGGGGTTTTCAAATCGGGAAATGTTTTTATGTTACCGGAAGAAAAAGTTTTTTCCACCAGCGTATTCAAGTTAGTCGACCTTGAATCCGGTCTTTAAAATTTTACACAATAGAGGAAATCATAGGCTACTGACATTTAGAAATATAAAAATTAGTGACCATACTGTCCATAGAATACTGTCTGGGTTCAAGTATACTTTAATCAGCAGTTTGCCTCGATGGGGGCAACCTAAAATAGTGAGAAATGCAATTTTATAGACAATTTTATAGCCGAGGTGTCATTGTCATAATTGTCAATGGATGATGGGCAAAATCTAGAGGGTTCATCTTCGAACTGAACGAGCTTTGTGTCATGACTCTCATGACAAGCCATTATGAATTGTTACTTACGGGTATGGACCATTATTTCCTCAGGCCCCATAGTGTATGACGGGACATTTGTTGTTACGTTTATTTGATTTGCGGATCATCCCCGCCCATCATTCCCCGCCCATCAATTCCCGCCAATTATTCCCCGCCCATCATTCCCCGCCGTGTATCTTTTCCTGCCCATCATTCCCCGCCCTTACACTTTTCCGCCCAGAACCGATTGTATGTTAAACGCCAAAAGTAATTATAGCGAGGAAAATCCTGTAAAATTTAAATTATTATTGCTCTTCGGAGAAAGTGGTGGCTCTTAAAAGAGCCGTTTTTAATGATAGTTTATATATATCGTTGTCGATGTCATATCGTCATTTCGTCAATTATGAGGGATTTTTACAACCTTATGAAATTACCCAGTGCAGTATCAAATAGGGAGTATCTAAGTTGCTCGGATGCGGCAAGCAATCTTCCGGATGTAGCTCATTGGCGAAAAGCCTGTAGTTCCATATTCTTGGACAAGTATTTTCAAGGAGTCCGAGTGCTTCTTGTACTTCTTATGAGGGGGTGGTATTTTCCCAGCTCTCATCTGGTTGATGCTGAGTTCAGTAAGAACCTGCTGTTCCTTCAATGCGACAATCAACTTGTAAATCGTGGGATGAGATGATCCAATAAGTGCTGAGAACCCGTGATGGAAGCCTTCACAAGAGTTATTTGTGCGCGGATGATCTTCCAAAACGGATTCATAGCAGTTCCACAAGTCGATTTCAAAAAGAGGTGGTAATCGGTGGGTCTTACGTGCATTCCAAGCTCCAAGCCAGGTCCGTTCGAAATACGCAATAAACACCGAGAGAAGATTTTCGTGTGTCACAAACGTATCGTCGTCCAAGATTTGCTCGTATGTAGCCATTACGTCGCGCTTGGGGACAAAAGCGAGGGCGACTAAATATCAAATGCGAAGAGAAAGCTCCGAATCGATATTATACTTTTCTAAAAGTGTTGAGTCAGCCTGTATATGTCTGTAGAAGCATTGGGAGTAATGAAAGAAACAACCTTGATAAAATAACAAGGGATTTGTTGTATTCGAAAGGTTCCTCCGAAGTTGGTTAAAACTAAATCGTAGAAACATAAAACTCTAAGACTTGTCGGTTACTGGATTTTGGCGTTTAACATACAATCGGTTCTGGGCGGAAAAGTGTAAGGGCGGGGAATGATGGGCAGGAAAAGATACACGGCGGGGAATGATGGGCGGGGAATAATTGGCGGGAATTGATGGGCGGGGAATGATGGGCGGGGGTCATCCGTATACCCGTTTATTTCATAGGGTTTACACAATAATAAAACACTGAGCTTTTTGCCACATCCGACGTGGCCAACTTTATCAATTTAACGCTTTGATACGTCTTACGTCATCCCAAATGGTTCTCCTTAATGTGAATTTGACGGCCCATTCGTGTTACGTTGAACGCCGGCTGTCCGTTATGGTCACATTGGCTACCCGGACAAGTAAAATCAGGCTAATTATTAATTTATTATATTTCTATTTAGACGGCGATGCAGATGAGAGTCAACAAGTATCCCAGCGGATAAAAAGCCACCTTGCATCGTTTATTGTTCTGGTGGTGTGTTTCAGGGCTGGTGAGTCAGAAATATGAATTATGTCATTTTTTCAGTATGTGACGATGTAGCTAACATAGTTGCAAGTTGTCAGGAGTCTCAAAACACCATTGTCAGCGACAATCTCAAGGATATTGTGATATGTCCGCGTCGGGATGGCATGGATGTGAATTAAAATTAACACACATATTGATGGATGTCAAATCTTTTATAGCCTGATTTATACGTTAGAATATTAAAAATGCTATATTAACGTATTCAAATTAAATTCAAAAAATAATTTAAGGATAAAACACACTATTCAAAAAACCAAACATGGAAAACATGGAGAGAGAATATAAATTTAATATTAATCTAATTAATAAACAACCAAATATAATTTTTAAAAGTCTCAAAGTTTAAGTAAGCTTAGCTGTGCAAACAAAATACAATTTCTATGGATTATGACTGGATTATGTGTGAATTATTATATGTACATTATGACTTATTCAGTAATTTTTTATTTCTAGCTCGTATAGCCTTGGACAGTTCCGGAATTCTTGCCTAAATGTTCAAATCGGAAAACCCCCGACATAATATCGATTCTTAGAAGACTGAGGACTATTCAAAAGATGACACGGTTACGAACACGGAGGATTTCAATAAGAATCAGATCGATTAAAGATGAATGTAAGATTGTAGAATTAGCAAAATATGTAGAATCTTAGAAATGTGTTACTTAAAAGCAAAAACTGTATTGGCAATTTTCATTTATTGAATTTTATTTTCATTATATGATTAAGGTTCAAATAAAATTGAAAGTAGTTTTAGAAAACATCGTCATTGGATAGACACGTATTTTATCTTCATAATCGACGGTTGTTCTTTTTATTACAAAAAGATGAATCAAGTTTGTTTTTGATTTAGTTTTATACAATACAAGTAAGTTTTATGTATATTATTATATACTCTAACATTAAATTATCTCAATGAGTAGGTAGGCTGATTCCGATTCTAGCAACATTCATTGGTATTAAATAGGACAGCATTTTCCCCGTGGTTCCTGTCTTTCACGAGGTCTCCATACAAAGAGAGAGAGAGAGAAGATTTTAAATTCCTTATTGCTGGAGCGTACTTTTTAGCAGAAGGTGTGTCTCTGTACAATTTAACTATTGGCAGCAGCCAAATCTTATGTCGAAACACTGTCTGTATTGACTCAAAATGCAATTCGACGTTAATAATATCTTAAACATGGTAAAATAAATACTTTCGAGGCTTGTAATGCACAATGATATTATGTATATAAAACGACTGTATAATGGCTACAGTTGTCGGAGAACAGTTTTACTGACTACCTAACGGACTTCGCCACATTTTCAATTTGTCTGTATTCTTGAAAGCCACCATACTTTCCATTGTTAGATCCACCTCATATGAAACTTAATAAAGCTGACACAGGTCGAGCTCTTCTTATTTGGGAGTGAAACTTAATTACATGATAATAATAACAACTAGACCCTACAACATTACAAGATAAACAACATTGAAAAATTAAATAACTTCTCTTCAAATACAACGAGACTTATTAGAAAATCTGTACATAATTTTTATTATGGGAGAGGGAGAGGAGGACTGGCTGACTAAACAGTTTGAATAGGTACAGGAATTAACTGCCTGTGATTCGTAACCCGCAAAGACACACAACAATAAAACAAATGATTACCACTACAACTAACTAATCCTCAGACCATGTATTGTATTAGCATAACATACGAACTCAGACTTTAATCATAATCCCATGACCATTCATCATTTATTACTTATTTTGCTTAAAATATTGCACATGATCTGCTAGTAATTGTATATTTGTTGCATAAGTTTTTTCTGAACGCATCGTCCAAATATGTATCCTAGAAATTAATATTTACAGCTTTACAGCCACAATTGTTAAATAACTTAGCTTATTACAACGAATGTGCATAAGAAAAAGCCTTCCACCAGTAGGCTAGGACGACGTCCAACTGGCTGGAGACTGGAATGTACTTCTCCAACACAAAAATAACGCCGAGTTCTAACCTGAACCTGACGTCTTGCAAGTTCTTCCAACAATACTGAGTTTTTGTCCATTCTGCATCAGAGATCACAAGGCGCACACGAAGAGTTTCTGTCGCTCGGGTGGTAAGACAGTTTTGTAGTATACTATTTCTACGACTAAAAATCTAACTAACATCCTACACAACCAGTCAAGAATCACAAAATCCGCAGTGTCTTCCCAACAAAAACAGACGGTTTGCGGCATACCTTCGATCGATTCATACATAAACACTAACCGTAGTCTTACGCTAGGGAAGTCTTTGGCCATCAATTAATAACATTCTATAACATCACTCTGGATGTCACAATTGGTCCACGTACTTGGATAACTGGTCTTGTGGAGTTAAAACTGAGTCGTCCGGTATTAGTTGTGGCGAATGGAGAATGTCTAACTGAGGTGTAGCCGACCCGCCGGCACCTGGATGGGGCGATGGGGATGGAGTAAGAGGGTGATGCGGACGGGGAGACGGCGTTGGAATTGCTCTGGGGGATGCGCTTGGCCCAGAAACCGGAGTTGGTGGACCCATGGGAGACGAAACCGGAGCAGGCCTTCCGCCAAATCTCTGGGACTGCATTGCTGAATTCCCCATTTGGTTTACGTTGGGATTACCCAGTTGAGCCATAGGTGACATCTGAGATTGTAATTGCGACTGCAAGGAAGGTTGACCTGAACCCATCTGATTGGGCATTGTTGGGTTCATTGTACCAGACATTTGAGACATGTTGGGGTTCTGACCCCCCATCTGATTCCCACTCATTTGGTTATTCTGAGAGTATGCAAGAAACTGCTGAGTCCCTTGTGGTTGAGCACCATTATTCCCTAAAGTCTGTTGCGGTTGTTGTTGTTGCCTTAATAGCATTTGCTGTTGCCGCATCCATGTTGGTTGTTGTTGTTGCTGTTGCTGCTGTTGTTGTTGTTGTTGTTGTTGTTGTTGCGGATTCATCATTTGTGGATGAGATTGCTGGATTTGTGGATGAGACATGCCATGCTGATGACCCATTCCTACATTTTGAGGACCCAATGCACCTGTTTCAATTCAAAATAAGAATTACTTAAAACATAAATCAAAATGTGATAATAATATTTCAAAATAATTAAATTATTACCTTGATGCTGAATTAGATTGTGCTGCTGCTGCTGTTGTTGTTGCTGCTGTTGTTGAGGAGCCATCACAGAAGGCATCATTGGCTGACCGGGTTGGCCCTGTACAGCAGCTTGTTGTTGTTGTTGCGCCTGTTGTTGTTGCTGTTGTTGTTGCCGATGCCTTATAAATGCAGTCATTAGCTGGGGATTTGACTTCAGTATTTGCAGCACCTGTTGTTGCTGTTCTGGAGTCGCTGGAGATCGTAAGGTTTGAAGAAGTTGATGGAGTAGAACTTGGCCACCAGAATTGATTTGACCAGACTGAGTGGTAACCGGCCTTAACTGATTTCGTATCCCCATTCCATCTAAATAGACATTTCGGAATTTAACTATGTATAAACGCAATAAAATTAGCTTGTGGAATTAGACTTCATATCAGGTTTGATCTTACCAGGCTGAGGCTGTTGTTGGTTTTGCTGATTGGTATGCGGTTGTTGTTGTTGCTGTTGTTGCTGTTGCATCATTATATTTGGCTGCTGCTGCTGCATGGGGTTGCCCCCAGGTCGAGTTGGAGGCATACCTGGATACCTTTGCATCTGATCCATTCCAGGTAATCCTGGATGTCTCGTTTGTCCAGGTCCGGTAGGTACATTTGGCGGCCTAGGTGTTGGACTCATTTGAGGAGGGCCCCGAAACTGCTGATTAACTTGTACTTGAGGAACAGCCGGGTTCCCCGGTGATGTCATCATATGCTGATGCGGTGCAGGCTGATGGTTTGGTTGAGACTGTGGACCAACAGGCATACCTCCTGGAGCAATCGCTTGTGCATGTTGTCTGGCAACCTCTTCTTGCACCTGTCGTGCAGCCTACAGAATATTACGTTTGATCATTTCCCAGACTCGTCTCTTTTACTCCATTATTGTAACTATCTGATCTGATCTATTTCACTAATGTACAACAGAAAATTGCTCCAGAGGACTATTTTTGGTTTGTAACGAGTTAAAAACATTTCCATTCTAGTACTAAATTGTTACTAATTACTAATAATAATGTTCTCAAGTCTCAAAATGTCTCAAATACACTGACTCCCTAACCACAAGCTCTTGACAATCAACCACTTAAAAAAACAAACATCAAAAAGAAAACTGACCTGCAATGCAGCAAGCGGTGCTCCTGATCCTGGCTTTCCCCCCATATTCGTCAATTGTGGTGTCATTGGAGCCGTGGAGTTGGGCTATAAACAAGTTCATTGAATAGTTTTAATTAAATACATAATAAAAAATCTCAAACTGTGTACTCAATGCTGTTGCATTTGTTCTAGCGTAGATAGTAGTGATTAGTGAACGAGATGTCCCTCGTACCTAACTCATCATACTTTAGTTTAGTAAACCGATGGCGTGGAGTAAATTCAAATTTGTTTTACATTTTAGTCAGTTATAGTAATTGTAGACGATGTCTCATATGAGTGAGATCTCGATCTCGTTCATAATGATTGATAGAGCAAAAACGCAAAAACAGTAAAATTAAATATAAAAATATAATAAAAATAAAACCTGAGGAGTTGGAGGGCTTGGACGTGCTGGAGTTCCAACAGCGCTAGGAGTTGGAGTAGCCGGTGCTGCACCAGAAGAACCCCCCATCATTTGCATCATCTGCATTCTGCGGCGTAAAAGTTGATTTTGCTGAACTCTTTGGTGGGCTTGTTGTTGCCTTAATTTATGTTTAATATTGGCACAGAACGGAACCGGGCATTTCGTTTCAATACAATGTTTGGCATGAAAACAGCAGAGCGCAATTAATTGTTTGCAGATAGGACATCCACCATTGGTTTTCCGTTTACAAACCTGTGAATTAATTAGTACAATTTTAAAATAACAGTTGACATTGACAATAGATTTTTTAGTATTTTTGCAATGTCGTTATTTGGACTTTGTGCTGAATAATTCGAATCTATGTGGGATATCTTCGAACCCCAACCTAAAGGGAAAGTCTTGAATATTCAAGACATTGTATGATTGTTTAGCTGTGGCTTACCTTAGCATGGCTCACGACTCGTTTCATCTTGTGACATGAAGGCAGTCTACAGTTAGCATCCCTACATTGGCATGCATGAACCAGGCTTTGTATGCACCGTTGAATTGACAATTTTCTCGCTTCCTGTGGATTCGATTGTTTCTGGTCTCCAGGAGAAGCACTAGATCCATCATCCAGGTCGAAACCGAGCTTGTCCATTTTATGATGATGGCCCACCTTCCCGAAACAGATGACACAAAGGTCGAAGTCGTCGCATACAGTACAGTGATACCTTGAGTACATTTGATTATCAGTCATAAGTAACGAATTCATAGTATTGCAAGTATAGTACTAATTTTTCGATTAGTTTTACTTCATACCTAGTTTCTACATGATTTTTACAATGGTTGCAAGTGTAAACAAATCGGTCTTGTCCCTGGTTATGAAGCTCGTATAACATTGACATTGTTGAGTATTTAGCTCTCCTTAATGAAGAAAACTCGTAGTGTTTGTCCCTAGCCAGGGTCAGGAATGCATCCCTGCCGTCCATAAGATCACATTGAATGAAAGGGTCTGGATCCGAAATGGGCTGTTAGAACAACGGATAATATTATTAAAAATTCCCTCATGTTAGACACAACCGTTCGACAGACTTTTTGGAATATTTAATTAAATTTCTTACCCCGAGGGATGCCGCAGATTGGGCAGAATGGAGCCTGATCACGAAAAATACTTCCTTATGCTTTTCCATCGTTGCGAATATCTTAGCTGATAAATCGTTACCAGTTTGAGGGGCATTGGATTTCTTGTTATTTTTTCTTTGATTCGCTTTATTTTTATTCGACTTTTTAGCCTTTTTCTGACCCTTTTTCTTTCCGTCCGCAGCCACTTCTACTTCCTCCTGAAAAATTAGAATACTCGTGAATAAATTAAACGAAAACTATAACTATGCCAAATGGTTATTAAATCTACTTCAAAATAACCATCAATCCCTCAGATTACTTAATACTACTTACGCTTGTGGCAGCGGCCGCGGCGGCTGCAGCTTCTGCAGCTTCCGCTTGCCGGCGTTTCTCCTCCTCTTCTTGATCAAGTTCCTTTATAGACTCTTCAAGAACATTTGGCCAAAAGTCCCCTTCGAAGTAAGGAAGTTCAGCCGCAGATCCTAAATTATCCTCCATAGCTTGCTTGAGGATATCCTACTCAACAAAACGGAAGACAATGCTGGGTATTAGTAACACAAATTAAAACAATCTTCATGTTTTAAAAATAGAATGCATACCTTATAATCCAGTACAATTCGTTCTATAATTCCCTTGTCTAGCATTTTCTTGTACCATTCTTGAAGTCTCTTTGGCTTTGGAATTTTTTGTTCTGGGGGATGACAATGAAATATATAATCATCTCCTTCGGATGGAGGGCAAGCCCAGATATGAGCCATTGTATAGCCTAACTGCTTCACGTATTCTAGATATCCTAGTAGAATCTCATGATAAACAGCCGTTCGAAATTGGCGTGGTCGAAAGAAGTGCACCGAGTCCAGATAAGCTATGTAAACTCTTCGAGTATTTGGAGTTGGACACTCAGAACCATACTCTTGAACATGCATGCCAAAGAAGCAAACATCTGTCCCATCGATCTCCTCAAAGGCAAATAAGGCTTTCGCTCTGTAAAAAGACATTAAATTTGATCATATTTTATCAAACACTACTACTTAATAATGCATTAATAATCTGGTAGGTCTAACCTGTAGGGAAAGGTTTCACAGAGTTCCCCTGTCTCCACATATTTACTTTTCATCCCCGCTTTAACTTCAACTATCTTCTCGGATGACGATACAACTCTAATAAACACTTCTCCTGCGCCAGCTTCTTTTTTCTTCAAGAAATTATTTACCCTAGTTTCAATGTATGTGCCCAATTTTGTCGTGGGAAGTCTTTTAGCTGTGAACTTATTATCCTTTCTTTTTGTGTTTTTTGCTTTCAGACAATTATCACATGTAAACCTAGAGAAAGTACAAGCAATTAAAATTGTATTCAAAGCTTTCCTTCTGCACTACTAATAATGTTAATTTATTATAAACAATGAATAACTCACCCTTGCGGCCATATACAATCTAAGTGAAGAACGCATATTTGATGAAGTTTTCTGCCACAATCACTGCATTCCACAAACGGTTCCAGTTCTAAATGATCATTCTTCATCTCTACGAACTGTTCTTTTTTGATCGTCCTATTAAGAAAATTTTAATGAAAATTATTTTCAAGTTCAAACACAAGTTTAAAGAATCCCCAAACGAGTGACAAGTAAGTGGGAACTGGGTGAGAACAGGAAGCGGAGCCCCATTCAGTGTCCACGAGTAGCGAACCAAGCGAACAGCTTAATTATTAATGTCATTCATTAATGGGAAACAAGATACGGCACTACGGCAGGTTGAGTTTGTTTGAGTTCGGGATCGAGTAGAACAATGATCAGAGGGTTCAATTTCAAAGGTCAATATTTTTTCCAAATTAATAACAGCTCATGTGTAATTATAATAATTATCGTTCAAAAGGTATCGTGACTAACTATTTAACTTTAACTGACTTTGGGGGACGGGAACAAAGGTCAAATTACAAAAGCACATGTATACTGCATGTATCGTTGCCAAAGTATGATCGAGCGCTTTTTTGTTTGCAACTTGACCCTTTCGATTATGCATGATTGGTGTCTTCTCCTAAAAATATGTCTAAATAGCCTAACAGACAGGTCTACTAGCGGCTGGGTCTTAAAGGTTTGTAGCAACTGGGCGAAAAGTTGTAAACATAAATTTGTGCTAAATCGTTAGAAAGATGACGGCGTCCCCATAACTTGGGTACGATGCAAAATTACAATTAAACGTGATATATCGATGGGAAGGTACAGTCAAAGGCTATTCAACTTGGAGGCATAGGTAAAATTATAGACAAAAAATTTGTTGGAAAAGTATGGCCAAAGGACATATGATATTTGGGGCTGTGGTTCATGTAACCTGACAGTCAGGGTCAATGAAACCTGAATTATTTTGGTTCATATGTACAGACGACTTAACGAACGGCCAGTCTGAAGAGTGGATATGACGATGCTTCAAACATACTAGAAACGAGACACTGAACATCAACTCCTAAATCACCGTTTCTAAGACTGTTTCGGTATTACATCCGGTCTTGTTACTGGACTTTCGTCGAGTCGTTAATAATGCGGTACATGTAGAGAAAGATAAACTTACGCCTGTGGTGCTGTAGGATCGTCACCAAGATTGACAATGTCCCCTGGTATTTCACTGAAGCACTTCTGACAATATGTATATCTGCTCAAAAGAAATTATGTTACAAACGGAATCATATCTGCTTAAACTTAATTCGAAATATTAGCAGAATAACCACGAAATGAAATTTCTGAAGCATACCTATTTTGGTATGAGTAGTACTTGGCATCCCGCGGAATGGTACAAAGCTGTTTACCGTAACAGCACAATGTTTGTGGGTTGAAGGTGTACTTATGTCCACAACAATAACCTAAACTTTGCATCACCGGATCGATTTCTGCTTCAAACACCTCTGCAAGCTGAAATCCATTTTAAATTACATAATATTAGGGACATGTCGAGCAAAACGTTAAAAAATCAACCTCCTAATGTCACAATCAAAATAAAATAACTTTATCCATTATGCTGAATAAAGAACAATCTACAATTGTTGAATTAAGTCCGGACTTTGAAGTTCCATAGTCATATTTTGTACTTTTAACCAAAAGTTCCAAATACTATCTATATTATGAATGAACACACACTAGTAATAATGAGGATAATAACAACTGCATACCTTTGTACAATAGCGATACACTCTCGAAGTTTTACGATTGTACAGCCAAGCGTTGTCAAACATTAACCAAACATCATCGACGTATTCCCACGGGTCATTGTAAGCTCCACTTTCCAATTTTCTACGGATTGAGGATAGGTCCATTGGTCTTTTGATGATATCGAAATAGTCAGGAATACCAAGTGCCTAAATAAAACATTCAAATTTTATTCTTCAAAGGCTTGTTACGAACTATAAATGACATGATATTTGCCACCTTTTGCTAAATAAACTCTAATATTAAGGAGATATTCTTTTAGGCCTGTTAAAGGTGAAGGGTTGTATTTTGGAGCAGTTTAAGTGCATAAAGCAAAATGGGCAGAAAGGTACTTTTTTAAAAGAACCCAGAGGACTGAACCTTTTGTTTTAGCAAATTTCTTTAAAAATCTTTGAATCGGAACATTATCTTGAGAAATCTGAAGTTCATGACTTTATAAATATTATTTTTTTCGAAAATCTTTTCATGAGGATCTATTTCAGTACAGACGATACAGACCTGCTATTTATTAAAATTACATTACAACATTACAAGCATGTATGTGCATAAGCCGATTTTTTAAATTCCCAATTATTCATTACCTGAGGGTCCACCGGTTGCTTGAAGGGAAGCGACTCTGGGTCCTGTCGATTTAATTTTTCCAATGACGGTAAGAGGGCTGCTTTCAGTTCCTCCTGCTTGAACACTGTTAAATAAACAAACATTTGCATTATTTTCAAATAAAACAAATGTCAAATAAAAATGATGTCTTGGTTTCTAAAACGGTTCTAAACTCTCCTCATCTAAATTCAACGCTTCGTATTTTTAAACGGTACTATTAGGTTGGTTGTTCTCATTAATTCATTAATTATTGTCATTCTCGGTTAAACTGAACTTTTAATCAAGTAGTGCCATTCATTCTGGCATAGGCCGGCGACAAAAAATTAAAAGGCCTGAATAATAGCAAAAAGAGAGGATTTCTCAGACAACAAATGGCTTTTATACCACCTAAAAGCTCTTGTCCTTCGTAAAAGAACCACCGTTCTTGAACGTAAAAGCCACCAGTGATAACATATCGATTTGCCATGACCTTGATAAATCTTAGAAGTGAAGCTCGAGCAATAAGTTGATTCTAAAAGCTTATGCTTTGTGAATGATTTTAAACAACACAAATGAGAATTTCGATTTAAAGTGGCTAGAAAGAAACCATTTATACTAACGCATTTCATATGTGAACGGAGTGTATCAGAACAACGAGCGTTGTAAAAATTAAATCCCGGAACCTATTAACGTATGAAGGAATTTCACTTACAGCACTTCTTTGTTTTATCTGATGAATTGATAATTGCAGGTGCTGGAGACGGAAGTGGGTTCGAAGTAGCTGGAGTGGCCGGTGGTTCCGCTTTTGTTGTTATCGCGTCCATTGATTCCGCCGTACTCGTCGTCGATACAGGGCTTGAAGGCTCTTCCTTCATCTCTTCTGTGAAATAAAAAAAGTTTTAATTAATACCTATTTAACAATTTTCATTATTGGAAGTGTTAACGTAATTTAAATTAAGTTTCAAATTTAACTGAGCCGGTATTTAATTTTTACGATTTATAATTGTATTCCATTTGCAAGAGTATTTTTTATACCACAAATAGTACATTTATTCTAACTACATTTAGGTATATAAACATAATCAGGTAACCGATTGTGAATTTCACGCTTCCTTTCTGCATTGACTTTATAACTGTTACACTTACACTATATCCCTCAAAACGCTCTTCATTTCAAACCCGGAACAATTACATCCCGGGTGCATACGAACTACTTACTGTCATTTGTTGCTTATATAATATATGTACTTAACAATTGCGCATTATACTGTGCACTGCTTTTATGCAGTGCGGATTATGCGGATGCGATAACTATTTAATTGACATGCAATGAAAATGCATGCATACTAGCATACAGATAGGTAACCATACATATAACCTTCATTCCTGTTGAGAATTTTGTTTGACATCTTAATTGATATCAAAGTGACTTAGAAAGTTTCACGAGGCTACCAATTTTATACTTAGGCTTCCAGATTTTATAATTTGGGAATCTCGAGTTTGGAAATCGTAATACTATGTGCTATGCCTAATGATTGTCAGTGGACTTCTTAGAGATATTAAATAAATTAGGCAGGTGGTAAATCTTACTTTTAACCGCAATTGGATGATCCATCGACATGGAGGAATCGTCATTCTCATTCTTGATTTCTGGAGCAGACATTTCGCCGTTCGTAGGCTCATGTTTACTTTCACATAGTTCTTTTGCGCTACACGAAGAAGGGAGACTATGTATTTCGGGCTTGATGTCATTTTCTAATTGGTTTGTTATTTCAGCTACAGAGCTTGGTGGTTGCAATTGATTTAAGCCATCAAAATCACCATTAAACGTTAGTCTATTGTTGTTAATTTGCTGCTGCGACTGTTGTGGAGTTGGAGGCTGATTGGGAGACCTTTTCGGAAGATCAAATTGCTGTGTTTGAGAACCTTGTATTTGCTGCTGGTTGTTTACGCCCGATTGTTGGTGATTTTGTTGCTGATGAGAGTAAATATTTGAGAAAGGGGCTGAAGGTCCACTGTTGGGAAGGATATTATTGTTGGGAGACGACTGCTGAGGATGAGGTACTGTACTATTAGTAGAAGTCGGGATTGATACAGGAGACGGAAGAGAAATAGGTGTGCCGGTCATCGGTAACCTATTCGACATTGAGGAATTAGGAGCTCGAACCGACGGCGTCTGTTGAAGAATGGCATTACTAATGGATGACGTCTGCCTTGGGATCTGTTGATTGACAGTTGTAGGTCCAGGCCCTCTTATCATATTTGGGGGTTGTTGTTGCTGAGCAGCCTGTTGCTGTTGAAGTTCTTTCCTCTTTTGACGTTTCTCTTCTAATTCCTTTTGTATTTTATAAATCTTCTCCGCTAAAAGGTGGTAATATTCTGATCTAGAGTTTGCCATCTCATACATGTCTCCTTCAACTTTTTTCGCGTACGCAACCAGGTTGCACATTCTTCTGTCCAACATCGCAGCGGGATCAGGAGATGGGAATATAGCTTGCACTCTGCAAAATAAATAATATTACAATTAGTAAAATTACATTTGTACGTATGATTGAGCTGCAGATAAACTTGACTATAAATAGGGACCAAACCCTTCGAAACTTAAGGGTGTGAATTATATAAATACAAGCATTTTGTTGATATTACAATTTATGAACGAGGTGATTTCTGAGATCGGGATTGATGGACTGATGCCATTCCTTCGTCCCTTGAACAGGGGCAGCTGTGATACCCGAGGTACTTGTGGCTGGATGAACTCCACTTCCATCGAGTCCAAGTACTGCATTTGGATTTCCTCCGGGTGGGAAAAGGGGAGAGTTTGCACTTCCATCTCCAACGCTGGGAGGCTGAGGAGAGGCAGATGGAAGGCGAGGAGAAGGCGCTGACGGTGGCACCGGTGTTACTGATTGTTGAGGAGGTGCTGGCGGCCGTACAGGAGGTCGTAGACTTGGGCTCCCCGACGCACCCATTTGAGGAGGACATGGTATCCCTATAATACCATAATTTAAAAATTAATAACATTGAAAATGACCATTGTCAATGAATAAGAATTAATACGCCAATGCACAATAATACATATTAAAGAACAAAATTAAATTCATAGCAGTATTGCAGATAGCACAAAGACCAAAACTAAACCTACAGGGCATTTTTACAATTTGACTTTATTCCGTATTTTAAATTGTTTTTTTCTAAATAGTGTTTAGTATTTTGCCTATCCCCGTTGACTCGCCGGGTAAAACTCGTTTCGTCCTCTAGAGCCAGTCCTATGTTAAAGAGTTAAATATTTGGACTATTAGTATTGGGTTGTATATGCTGCTATACATACATACGAGTTTTACCCGGCGAGTCAGGCAAACGGGACGCAGGGGTTTTTTCTGCACATCAAAAACTGTGAACTGCCTTTCGAAGTATATATTGTGGTTTTGTTTAAACAAGTAACCTAACCGAATTTTAATGAAGCAAAAAAGCAAACCTGTATTAATGGAATTGTTTGCGCATGTGCGAAGACAAAATTCTATGCGTCGCGCTTACATTACAACTAACACTTTCATTTTGGGGTAAACTTTCGAAGAAGCTTGACATATGACAATGACAACATGACAAGGGCTTGCGCTTGGTCTAGTTTTAGGGCATAGGGGTCAAGGGTGAGTGTTTGTGTTCGGTCACAACAAATTTTATAGCATCAATATCTCCTGTTGTCGTTCTTAAATCCTCCGCCGCACCCCCTCCTCACCCTGGTCACAAATGAACAAGCCTGTGTCATTGTCATTACTCGTCATTATACATTCATTAACAAAAACAATAGTATTTCAAATATTTTTTGAACTGCCGCCTACGCAGAGCTGCAGGCTAAATCGCTGAATATGAATTAACTCACAGTATTTCAGTTTATCTTTAGTTAACAGAACACTTAAATAATAAACAGTAATGCTATACATTGATTGGAATTTAATTCATAATTACATCTGTGATCTCAAATCTGACAAGCAAAACCGAGCAAGGCAGAAATTAATATTCGTGTTCAGTATTGACTCGAATCGCCCAGCGACTCGATGCGCTGCGCGCAGCAACGTCACGAGTCACGACGCGAACACATACGTCGTGGTTCTTACACACAAACATTGAACATGATTACCAGCTGTAGTTCTTTCCCTTTGCCAGGCTTTGATTTGACATATGCCGTCACCGGTTAAAAATATTTTTTCCATGTTTAATTTTTTAAGTTTAGCTTAAATACGTACAATGATATATATTATATTATACGACCAATTAAATATTAATACAAAAATTTGATTTATTATTATTTAGTGTAGTGGTAATGGTAATAAAATAATACATTATTATGTAGTATTTAGCCAGTTGCAGTTGGCAGTATAGTAGACCGAATTGGTCCCACCGGCCACCCCATCTGATATCATACACTCGATGTCGACGCATCTTACTCATTGATTGCACATTATCAAAGACTTATACTTTACGCATCGTAATCGTTTAATTGGTTTATAAATACATTTTATAAATAAGGTTTAGTAGTGGGCGGAAAAACTTGCCGTACTCTGTACTGCATATCGTATTTACATGCATAATCTTTAAATTCGACTTTTATCAGATACAAATTTCGAAAAACAATGAAAACACCAAATACAAAAATTGAAGTTGAATATATTTTTCAAGCTAATGATTCCCAGTTCTGATTTAAGTCTCGATTCCTCCCTTCATCCGTCAACGTTTGACGTAAAAGGATGACAAAACATAACGCTTTCATCTTTTATCGAAATATTATACTTGTTTTTGCTCACTTGGTCCCCCATTCTTAACAGTTTACACACACGTACTTACATGATATAACTAACAAAAAACAAACAAAAAATCATAGCCTAGGTCCTGAACCTGACCTAATGTGTAATTCCTTCTGAATCCATTGATTCAGATTTGATGCATTCATAAACATAGCGATAGACAACATAATCATAATTAATTTGACTTTAAACATAATTAAACCATTCAAAATTGATACCTGCACGAACCCGATGTGACTGGAACAAATCAATAAATAAATTCGTTGCATTTTTAGAACATTAGAATCATTCACTATTCCATGAGAATGCTTTACTCGACTTTATCTATAATTTTTTGTCAATTTTACTTCATACATCATATACTGTGTACTGCATTATTGAATTGAGTGAGATTTGAGTTTGTAATGTTTGTATTTGATGAGAATATCATATCATACGTGTCATTTGTGTCTGTACTTAGAAAAAGAGGATATAAACTACCTTCTGGACCTCTGGTTCGCTTCGTAATTCATATAATGAAAATTCTAAATTTATTGGCCTCTGATTTTTCTTAGATTTGAAATTGTAAGTAGATTATGATTATTTGTTATTATAAAATAACCTTTGACCTTCACCTTACACTTTACACTACACCTTATATATTACATTACACATTCAACATTACATGTCACATGTTAGACAGTTTTTTGTATTTGTAGTTCTAGTTAGTGTAAGTTTAAAGTTACACTACGCTGACTTCAGACTTGTTTGCATTGATTGATATGTGATACACAATCAAAATACATACAACATACAAAATAATTGATAATGAATAATTAATTGCAAATTGTCAAAGTAAACTTTTGTCGGCTTTCAAAATTATTGTAAAATTCTCTGTTATTATAGAGTCACTTGTCTCTATAATACGTCTGAAACTCAGACTAAAATACTGTTGACTGTGTACTGTTGTCCCTGTCCGATGTCCGAACAAAAAAACCTCATTTTTGTCATTATTTTTAACAGACAATTGCCCAGCGTCTTGTAAAACTTGTAATGTATGACAGGATGACATGACATATCACATATGCAATCGTTTACGTATTTTAAATCGAAATCTGGTCTTCCTTAAATTTAAAATTACAGGAGATACCTTTTGTACCTTCATCTTCCCCTTCCGAATCCGAACCGGAAGTTCCGGTTCCATCTTCAAAACACGGATCAAGATTAATGTAGTCCTCAATTGGGTTCAACTTGTCCATAGATATACAAACTGAATAATATATTCTAGTCAGAACTGAAATTTAAAGCTGTCATAAGTGTCATAACCCTCGACACTCGAGTGACTCGAGCGAGGCTCAAATCGTATCCGCAAAAAGTGAACGCCGGGAACTGATTGTTTGCACTTCCTGAGATTGGGTTCCCGCTTTTTCTATAGTTTACCATTCGTAATTATTATCTCAGGCCAACCAACTATGTCAACCTCAGCACGGTAGTTTCAGTAAGAACAAAAGGAACAACCTTGTAGAATCTAGTCAACAGTCAAATCAAAGAACCCTACCTAAAACAAACAAATTTAAACTGTAGTTACTTTTGTTTTCGTTCAAATAACACTTTCAAGCCTTTTGCTGGTCAGAGCCCTTCCTAAAATATGTTATGACATCGTCATACTTGAAATCTCTTTGGGAGCGAGAGCAGTTCGTCAGGTTCTTGTATGTCTATGTATGATATAAAGAGAACTTTAGTCTCATGATTCGGTTCAGCTGAAGATGACAGTTCTGAAATCTGAATACTCCCTAAGCCAGACGGTTAACTTGTCAATCATTGACAATTTGTAAAAGCTAACTACCAAATGAACTTTACTTCCGCTCCACATCCTTCTAAAATTGAATACTCTGCTTATCTGTCGACTTGACAGTGAGAATTTTACGTTTGTGACCTGTGAAAGCAAATAATAATCCATGCATAAAAAAGTTTTAAACTAAAATCTTAATATCTTAATCCCGGAGAAATAAGAGCGGAAAAATAAATCCTAAAACTATTCTGATTTCTGATAAAGCCTTGAGAGTTTGTGGCTTGAGACTTTCGTAGACGTTGGCTGACGTTTAAAAATCAAAATGGATATTTTAAAATTTGATTTGATACTATTACTATACAGACTAGCTAGGCTATCATCGCAATGAAACTGATTTTGTTTGTCTTTGTTTGTGATAACTAATTAATTCTGCTCTACTGTGATTTTGGATGTATATGTGTTTGAAGAATTACTACTTAATCGGTATATGTATGTATAAAAGTGTATAACACTGCACAGACTGCACTATTGATGGATGGTTGGTAACAGTAACAACATTCACATTTAACATCAACTAAACCCTTAACAGGTTATTAAGTTCCGGCTCCGGCAATAGTTATTTTAAAGTTCTCAATCAAATCACAAGGTGAATTCAGCCGTGTGAAGTAGACGTCCTGTTTTCTGACGATAGGTCCAGATCCAGTATGGTTTGATTTTGATTTGCACATTCACTGGCGAATTCGCTTAGCTTACCTGATTAAAAGTCGTTTCGGTCATCGTCATAACTTTTAATTATTCGCATTACTGGACTCATAACGGAAGAAACGCTTATACGCAGTGATGGCACTTAAGGTTCACAAAACTCGAAGCTTGTTTCAGTAAATTTCGACATCTACATGAATTAGAGTAATTAGAGGATGACGATACCACATTGAATGATTCTACCCTGGCCTTACTTTTACCATGCTACCAAACAACTTGACCTGCATCATCTCGGGTTGAGACTTTAAAATGTGTTCGCGTCTTCTGGCAATTATATTATGTACAAGTTATTAAACTTAATTACTATATTACCAAGCAAAGTAGACAGTGATAGTACTAAAATTATATAAAAACTAGATTAAAATTATTTAAGTAACTATAATAAATAGAACAGTAACCTACTGACGCAGACGATAAATGCATGGTTTATTAAGAACGAAAACTCACCACCCACACTGACAACACCTAACAAAACAAAGATACAAACTACACACTACAGAAAAAAAGCCGAAGCTTAAACATATTTTTTGGTCCAGCTATTCTACCCTATTCTCTTTGCTAGCAAATTAGCAAATAACATAGCATTAGACTGCAATGGCATAATAAGAAAAATTAGCTGTTAAAATTTTGAATAAATAAGTTTTACAAGTTTCATCTTTACCGAGAGCGTCATACGCCCGCCGCACTTCGGACGAAGGGAGTGCTGACGCGGTTGTAGTGGGAATTTGAGGCTGCGGTTGTGTTCCTCCGGGTACAGCCTGTGGGGGTTGGTTAGGCGGATTAGGATTGACTCGATTCCGATCAGCCTGTTTGAGCGGGAGACAGACTGGACAGTCCGATCTAGTACAGTGCTTCCAATGAGATATGATTTGACGGGATGAAGAGCAGTGGGTTATCGTGCAAGTTCTTCCAGCCTGGCAGTGGGTCATGTGGGTCAACACGTTCTTCATCGTCCGACAGTGAGGAAGGGCACACTTGGAAGCAAACAAAAATTATTTTTAAAATTTTGCCCAAATCATTACACTACATGGCTATGGTAAAAATGCCATAATCACAGGCTGTAATGGTAATTGAAAACCGTGGACAGGAAGAAACGCACATCTTTTGGTCGAGTTTCACCATTGGCAGCTTGACTCTCCCGTCTTTGACACTTATGTGCATGTAGTAGAAGAACAAGTTGTTGTTGAATGAGCTTCCGCTTTTCAGGATCAGCGTTTGCGGCAGGTGGAGGAGCAGATTGTTGTGGTTGCTGGGTTGGCTGCTGTGGTTGACTAACTTGTCCTTGAGGAACACATACTATAGATTGTTGTGGTACGACTTGATTTTGATTTACAACCCCTGTTTGGATCATGGGACCCCCATTGTTCACTGGGTTGGGTATATTTGCTGTACTGATTGATGAAGTTGTGTTAACCAATGAATTGTTAGCCGCCATGGAAGATACTACCGATGGTGCAACCCCACCACTTAATTGGGACTGCTGTGACTGTTGACCAGGTTGCATGGCAGAAGACACCACCACATTGGGAGGTGCATTCGGAGAAATAAATTCTTCGGTTGGGTATCTTGGTGGTGGCTGCATTGGGGTTTGATTCATTCCAGGTTGCAACATTCGTTGTATTGCCGTTGGCCCCTGAGCTCCGCTTCCAAAGTTGTAGGAATTGATACCTGACATATTTGGAGTCTAAAAAAATAGACAGGCGTTAACATAAACACACTTTTTGGTACAAATATTGAATCATTATTTTATATTTTGGTTGCTATTCATTAGATTAGAAATATAAATATTCGGTGGAATAGATTTCCTACTTGATGCCTCTGTGACCCCATATTCGTCGACAGGTTCCCGGCTTGTTGACCCCTAATACCTCTTGCCATCATTGGTCCATTCGAAACCATCTTGTTCATAATCATATTATTATTCATAACAGGTTGTTTGTTGATCATGACATTCTTCGGTCCACTCATCATTCCCTAGTACACAAATTGAAACTTTTGTAAGATCGCCTAATCATAATGGATTGTAGATCCATGTAAATTGTATTTTTGTAAAATATGAAATAGTAGACCAATACTAGCCTGAATACTGAACAGTAATTAAAACCAATCCAATACCTGAATAAGCTGATGTTGTTGGTGTTGTTGAGTTTCTCCATTTTGCATAGGGAACTTGGGCTGGGGATTCTGGACAGCCTGGGATGGCCCAATTAATAAGTTTTGTTGCTGGGGAGGTTGTTGCGGCGGCGGCTGAGTGGGGGCCGGAGATGGATCCAAACCCGGCCATGAGCTTGATGGGAGCAATTCCAATTCATCGGGAAGATGCTTCTCCAAGTCAAAAGCGTCGGTTCGATATAAGTCTAAAAAAAATCAATTTTCATGAATTATTTCAAAAGATCCGAAATAAATTAACCTCAATATCATAATTCCAATGCTAATGTCGAGTAATCAAAATAAACAAATCTGTCAATTGAATCTTAAGTTCAGTGTTTACAAAAAGGAGGCTTCGGACGGTTTTTTCTAGTCAAATTACAAATTATCCCTCCAACAACAAAACAGAAAAGAGTATAGTCGAGTTCTTCTTAGTTCTTTTATTTAACTTAAAAAAGAAGTATAGAGTATGAAATGAACCAATGTCCTGTAAGAAGGAAGTCAATTTCAAAACATCAACAGTTAATACATGAAGGAACATCATTAAGAGAGAGTCATTAAGTGTCGAGTTTCATAACAGAGAAACTGGAGTATAAATATTATGGGCACAGGATTTTGACAAGTGGGACCCATGTGTTTTACACTACATGCCCGGGCAAAGAAGCGACGGACAAGCCAAGTAACTCACCCGAACCAGCGTTGTCATTAGGCGATGTCAAAGGGTCATTCAGCCTGGGCCGCTTATTTGGCGGCCCCTCAATTTGATCTGCCATTCTCACTTTACACTCATCCTGACTTGCACTAGGTCTCACTCTTGAATAAAAAGAAGAGAACTCTGATGAATCTCCACTTATATGCCAATTTCAATAATACGAGCGAAGAATTCCCAAAATTTGTGGCTGGGGCTGGAACCCAGGCTCCTCAACCTCCGGGCTACTTCGACGGCTCTCAACTCACTAGGTCACACTCTAAGGTCACAAAATATCCACCACCTCCAGGCCCAAAAAATTTCCAAAATCTTGTAAAAAAGTTGCAAAATCTCCCAACTATTAGACTGACTTCTTCGGGCCAAAAAACCAAAATGGCGTATGTGAAGACTCTTTCCTAACCTGGGTTGAGAAGTGATAGGGGATTGGCCAGGGCCCGAAGCCTCGCCTCCTCTTGCCAGACGGGGCAGGATTGGGCGACCGGGGCCATGTGATCCCGTCTCACCCTGCCCCTCCACCTCCTCTGCCCAATCCCGCACTCCCTTTCTCACCTCACCCACAACCCTTTCTTTAAAATCTCCTGCTCACTTTACCCCTTTTTCTCAGAGATCACATCTCGAGAGATGATCCCAGTCTCTGCTCCCTCTCGGACGGACGGGAAACGAGATGAGGACTTTGAGAGTTTTAACAGCGGCTAGGGCGCCACTCTCTCTCCACAATATTTATACATCTCCTATACGAGCTTAACATACAACAACTCGTCCAACAACCCTCACAATACGAGCTTTTTCCTACACACTATTCACAACCTAAACCAATGTCATGGTCCTCTTTCTCACGTATAAAATAAACCTAACCTAACAACAATAGTCCTCTTTCCTCCGCTCTCCCTCCCTGACAGCACCGAGAAAACTTTTTTAAAATTATTGTGTAATTCATAATTTTCGGTATTTTAGCTAGAGTCAGGGGTGGATAGGGGTCGGTTGAGAGTTGAGGGTTATGCTTATGTCATGATTTAATTTGTAATCGGCTGACCAATCAAAAAATAGAATCTCAAACGAAATAATTAATTGTTAAATTGCAAAGGAATTAATTAATTAATTGTCCAAAGACGGGAATTAATTGCCCATCCCTGGCTGGAGATTGGAGATTTCATGACACATAATTACATAATGATAATGTTTTCATGGCACATTCCATCAGTTCAGTCTCAGTCTCATTGCATTCAACTCTACAAGACAACTCTACTACACACCCAGAAAATAATGACAGAAGAATTTCATGATATGCTCTTTAAATATCACACATGACTTTTTGGACTAATTAGAAATTAGTTAGGGGTGTTGGTCTGGAAGAGATCCGACAAATGAAATTGGAGGATCGTTTTAATTTGCAAGTTGAAGTTTCCCACTTCGTAACTTGCAATTTTATCTGTATTTTATCTATTTACCTTTCGAAGATGTAACTTCCATATATATAACTCCATTCCATTTGAAGCAGGGTTTTTCACATCGAACCAAAAGTACTGTTTATGGGATTTTTGAGGCTTTGCTTGAGGTTATTACATTTAGTTGTGGACAAACTGTAAAATCTGATGCTTTGGAATTTTTGAATGCAAAATGAAAATTATGTAAAATTCTATATTTGATATGAGTTATTTTAGAAAAGAAAATCTTGGCAGTTTTGTGCTGATTTTTCTTTTAATTTGAATTTTCTATAAGCTAAATTAATGTGGAATGCAAGACTGAGTGAAACTGTTTTCACTCATTAGGCGAACATTCCTTTATATAGGGAGTTGGGAGCTTGTTGTACTGGAATTTATATAAAAGTTAGTCAAATTAGTCAGTCAGGCAGGGCATTGTAAATGCCTTTTAAACGTCAGTCCAAGCAATATTAAAGTACAAGTAAATGTGTGTAGATGTTAATGCTGGCATATTCGTAAAATCGTAAATATGAGTCATTTAAGAGTGATAGTGTGCGAATTGAGATTGTCTTTTGGCGAAACTATCTACTACCAGCCCGAAATCGAACGTTTGCTAAATTCTGTTATGTTAAGAACGTCTTCAAATTAAAATCTTTTAAATTTTTAATAGGTAATGCAATTAATAGGCATTGTAAAATAGTTGTCTGGAATGACAAATGATGACGAAGGGAATTATCAATTACCATTTTAAATTTTATAATTTAAATTAAATTCGAATACAGTGTAGTTTAAGGAATTATAATCTTTTACTATTATGAACTATACAGAATGAATTGGTGCATTTGTTACAATAACGCAAATATAACGCTTATCTATAGTGTTTTGCCGAACATTTTTAAACAACTATTTAGTGTCTGTCAAATTTCGGTACTTAGGTGTCCTTACTGTCCTCCCTTCTCTAGAAATGACACATATGTATGAACAAATTTAAATGATTATTAAAAGAATGGATCTACACTGCGGTACCTCCGACTGTTGGTACCACATTCGTTCTAAATTATAAAATACATCCGTTCATATCTTACAAATGTTCCTAAATAATACAGGTTGCTCCTTACGACTACGACGAATGTTTCTGAGACCGTTTTTCTTACTTAACGTTAAAAAGATTTTTGTATGAACTCGGCCATTGATGATTGAATTCTTTATAGACAATTAAATGCCGAGTCCTTTTCAGTTTCTCGTCTATCTGTTCCTATATTTTCTGCCGAATGCGAATTAAGAAACGTATTCGCATCTTTTTCGGACATACTTCACATTCTATTTATTCCAATATAGGAACGACTGCCGTTGAGAACATTTGCCGTTTAGGAACGAATGACGTGGGAATAGAAGCCGTAGGAACCGCAGTCACCAGATCCACGCTTTCAAAATTATTTCAATTTCAGGAATGTAACTCAGTTTACCGAAACAATTACTGTCGATTTCTCAAGTATCTCAAGGAGTTCAATTTTGTGTACACAATAATATGTATTTTCTAATTTATGCTAATGCTTCCAAAACCGGTGCCTTGCGTTTGCCTTGCAGTCACATATGCATGATGTATCCTTCAATTCAATCGCTGCTTAACTTATTCCCTTATAGAATATAACCATCACTGCTGAAATAACTGATCACAGTCCGGGGCCTTACGCCTGACGTTTCGGTTTATTGCCTTAACATTTAGCTTCCTTTTACTTAGATTTTGTGTTAAAACTGTTAAACCTTTAAGCAACTGCTTTAAGGAGGAGTTTAAAAATATTTCATGACCCGAAATGCCCATTCATCGACGAAAATGATGACAAAGACCTAGTGTGCGTTGTTAAATAGCCCGTGTCAGGATATTCTGTTCTCTTAAAATACATGCATAATTTTGTATGCATTTTAAATCTAATCCTTTGGCAACACCTTCGGATAACCCCGACCCCCTCAATCCTCAACCGATCCACCAATTTATACTGTCTTCGAAGTACCTAGTTCCAGATAATTAGCCTTTGGATTTACAAAATATATAAGCGTGCAAAATTGTATGCCAATCGCTTCAGCCGTTTTTGCCTACCGTGTCACGTACAGACGCATTTAAACATGATTCCATAAGCGCTAACTTGGGAAAGCAGTTGCAGTTATAGACACTGACATTTATCGAACGTAAAAAGTATTAACATTGCTGGGCAAGGAGGGGGGGGAAGGGGGTAGAACTATGGAAATTCGATTTATATTATTATATCCAGATTCCATCTTTATCGTTAATATATTATGTCCAGATTCTAGACCAATGTTAAAAACCTGTCGGGGTCAAATCCACCTCAACTGATCAAATAAATTGAGTTGATTATTTGGTCTAGAAATTCTTTGATGAAGTAATTCAGTGTGTCCTTTAGTTTTTTTTGTTTGAAATCGCTTCTGAATTAAAGCATATGAACAAACTTTTACTCTTGCTTTTGTGAGAGGCCTATTTTAATATTCAGATTAGTTTTTAAGCTTTTACAAATTTAAAAAAACTATAAGGTACAAATGAATCACAAATTTATCAATAGCAAGTCAATGAGGATAGGGACTTATTATATTTATTCTCACCCAATGGATATAAAGTTATTGCAGAATTAATTTCTAAACCAAAATAAAGGTATTTTATGAGAGATCATGTAGTATTTGTATTTATAAAACGCAAATCAAGACAACAGAAAAGAAACTTTTGATTTCGGTGGATTTAAGACAATATTTTCGGATAACGACAGTTCAGAGGTGTCCTTAGTCAACGACGAAAAATTAAAATATTTAGTCTTAAATGTTTCAGAAATACGTCGCGGTTGTTTCCTGTCGTAAATCAGATAGCGACGTATCTTCTAAACGGTCGTTCTTATCACTAAGAAAAGTTTTGAAAATCCGTCCTTAGAAAACTGATGTCCTTAGCCCGTTTTACCGACGTCATTAAACTAGCGGCGACATAGAAAATGAGGCCCTAGAACCTTAGAAAATCAAAGGGAACATGTGAGACGAGACTCGTAAAATTGTTGTTGTTGTGTTCTATCTTCTATCATATATATATTAGTTTTGTGGGTAAAGCAAAATCGAAAGATAAAGACGATACTAACATACACATCTACCCAAAGATACCGACTTCAACATTATAGGAAGACTTGGACATGAACCTATTCTGTCCTTTCTTTAGCTAACCGAAATTTTAGTAGAGGTAGAGGTAGGGTACAAATAAATAATTGCAGGTCAGCCAGATAACAAACGGGATTTAAAAAAAACTGACCAAAACATTTTATATCAAAATATGGTTTCTACCGAGATGGTACCTACATGATTTCATTTGAAAAATCAGAATGAAAGTGAAGTTTATTGTTGCGAATTTCTTAAACCATAAATTTCCTTTTAGCTATACAGATACATCAGACAAGGTGGTAAAAAAAGTTTTGATGTGGTCTTCATCTTTTTCTTTGTTTCGTCTAGTTAGTAGTAGTTTCATCTTTTATGCGAAGGCAATAATATTAAGTCTAAATTATTTTACATATGGGGCAAAAATCAATTAACAAAACACGATTTGTACCCGGTTTTCTGGTTTTTTAATCTCAAGAATACTTCTATTCTAATTCTTCAACATTCCATGGGTTCTTAATGTGTATTGCAGGTTCGGAATTTATGTAAAAAAAAATTGCTACAAATGATGTATTTCAATCAATCACCAAAATTTACAAATCAATAAAATGCCCTGAGTGATTGTCAATTGATGAAAATTGAATGAAATCAGATTGAATTTTTGGTTGTGAAGTAAAAACCTAGCCACTATTACAGATCTACCTACAGATAATGTGCCCATTAGGGTACAAAACAAATGTCTTCCTAATCCTCATACTTTAAATAACGTTGATAACTTAAGAATTATTGAGTCTAAAAAATTCTATATTGTTCCATTTTGCATCGAATGGGAACATGTAAATGAGAGGTAGGGTTTTAACCGACTACTACCCCAATTAACTTGGCAAAACCGTCTAGTTAAAATCAATTAATTCATTGAAATTATTTAAAAAAATAATTTCTGGGCATATAACAGGTTACTTTATTACTCGTATCTCTATTGTCCGTGCCTAGCTTATTTGTATGGGCGTTTTACCCTTATTAGTGGCACCAATCAGCATTAATACTAAACTGTGGAAGTGTTTACTCACAAATGAATGCGGTGAATCAATAGATATTTTAGTTACTTGATTACAAATTCTGACTGGCACGGAGCCCCACTAGAAACATTCGTTTCATCTCTAGGTATTCAATTCATCCCCACAAACACCTGCCTGGCTAATTTAATGTCACAGAATGGTTACGCTGACGGTCAGAAGTCACGCATGTATGTACTTACATCGAAAAATTAAAAGCACTGGATTATTAAAAAACTTTAACGTCATTTTATTCATAACAAAAATTCAAATACATTAATTTGGCAAATTCAAAAGCGCACTGAGCGCAAGGAATTGCATGTCATCAAAAACAATCTTAACAACTTTAACAATAAACACAGCTGAAAAATATCGATCCAATTTGAGCATACCAACGAATCATTATAATTAAGTCTTTAGAAAAATTCATAGGGCACGATGCAATATAATTACTTTAAGAGATCATTGCTGCTCAAAGTGGAAGTCTTATAAAAACAATCTCTTATCTCATCAGTACTTGAGTGCCATGGCTAACACAAATAATGAATGTATTCAGAGTAAAATCCTCAGTCCTTCTCACTCAAGTTCACATCTATGTTTTTGGTCGATTCCATTCCAGTACGATCCTTGGCCTGTTGAATTTAAGAAATAAATTTTAGGACTTACTACTAAACGCCGTTTTAAACATATTAATTAACTAAAATCATAGACACATGTTAATTTAATTTAGGCCAACGACTTTCTTTTTAAAAATAAAACGTTTTAACTTTATAAATTACCATTAGTGGTTGCATTGCAGACCGAAGGCTAAGAAATAATTTAGGAAAGAGTATTTCCTGATTAGCCAGAAGTTGTTTAATTCGATGACGCTCTGTTGGTGCTTCAAAACAGGCCGGGCAATTTTCTGGTATCACAGGCAGTCCCCGTGATTCAGCAAATTCTCTCAGAGACTTTTCTCGAACATACACAAATGGTCGAATAACTCGAAGGTCTTCCTCTCTAAACGATGTACAAAATAATTCGATTATCATCTACTGAACTGATTAAAAAATTAAGTATGGTAATAATTGCAGAAAACATTTGAAAATTTTACTTGATCGTGTACGATGCTTTCATGGTTCTCAATAATCCGTTATGAAAAACGGACATAAAGAAACTCTCTGTCAAGTCATCTAGATGTTGACCTGCATGCAAACAAAATAATTTGTTAGTATAATTTATTGTCATTTAGTATAATATGTAGGTATTTGTTCTAATAAAAAATTAATAAAACGAGTACCAAGAGCCAATACGTTGTATCCATTTTTGCGAGCGCTCGCATAAATTCTTCCCCGTTTCATCCGACTGCAGAAACTACAGATAGAGCTCACATTTTCTGGACCTTTCTCCATTGCAGCATCCATAATGCATTGCTCTTCGAAGAAATATGGGACATTTAAAGACTTTAAATATGGTATCAGGGGTCGCGGATCATATCCACTGTGCTTTGGGTCAACAGTAACGGCTCCAAAAGTGAAAGAAATTCCTTCTTTTGCCAACACAAACTGCGCTTGTTTCATTGTGTGAAGCAGTGACAAAGAATCCTTTCCTCCACTTAAACAAACAAGAATTTTATCCCCGTCTTTGATCATGGAGTACTCTCGAAGGGCCTAGGTATATAATATAAATGGGTTAAAATGACATGATACAATTTGACAAAATGTATTCTGATTTTGAATAATTATATATACTTTCAATGTTGGTTTGAATACGGGTTTTGGGGGGCAGTGCCATTTGGAAAGGTCGATTTTGGATTTTACGGATGGATTTGGTCCAATTTCAGAGTTCTCGGTAGTAATATTACAATCCTTGGTACACAATTTCCAAGTATTTTTGTTCGAATTAGAGACCGCAGGTACTTTAGGTGGTGACTTAGGATCCTTTTTATTTAAGACATTCATTTCTGCATTTTGTTGTATTTCTTTGCTGCTATTTATTCCATTTTCAAATACAAAATGGTCTTCCGGTGCCGGTACATCGTCCTGGGATTTCTTACTATCATTGTACATGTGACCACTGAGTGTTCGGGTTCTTCGTTTTAGACTTTCGATTTTTCTATCTTTTAATGTAAAGCTGCTTGCTCGTTCTCTTGAACCGTAGGGATCAATTCCTCGTTCAACTTGAGATATAACTCCACGAATTTCAGATTTTAGCTCATTGGCAATTTCATCAGTAACTCGACGCATGGCGTCCCCAACCAATTGCTCATGGGCTGTATTGTCCGGTGGTGTCAGTGCCGGTGAATTCACCAAAAAAACCTGTGTAGGGCTGGAATAATTTGGAGATTGGCAGAAATTGTTTGGCGGAGTTGACAATGGTTGATTTAGTTGATCAACGTAGTTGTTTCCAGCAAAATAATACGGAATTGGACTTGGTACAACGACAGGACTAGCCATGCCACTGAAACTATTAGTTTCGGGTAGATAATATTGACCATCGTTGCAAACTTGAGATGGAATATTATTTTGGTATGACGGGCTTGAACAGTAAGATTGACTGGGAGCAGTCATAACGTGTTGATTATTTTGCACGTAGTTCATGTTTTCCATATTTGTATTGAATCCATTGGGGTACTGCGGGGTCAAAGTTGTGGGGTAATTGTTTGATAGCGGCGAAGGGCAACCGCTTTCAGCTTGGTAATAATTCATATTTGAAAAACTTTGGATCGGAGAATTGATCGGCATAGGGGAATAGCAATCAATAGGAGACGAAAGTGGACTTGGAACAGCTTGGTACTGACCGGAATGCTGATTTGGGATTGAATAATCATTCACAAAATAGTTTGAATTACATTGACCGATTGGTTCTATTGGTGAGGCATTCTGGGTTGAAGGACTCCAGTCCTCAGAAGTCTGGGTTTCACTATTAATAACATTGATATTGGATTCCAGTAAGTCATTCTGTTTAATACTTATAGTTTGAACCAGAGTCTCTTTAATAGCAAGTTCTCGAGTTGTCTCTGTTCCAGTTGCTCCTAAGGAAAAACAAATCGAAGGTCCCGTAACAGTCGCACCAGCAGCAATTAGGAATTCATTATCACTCTCATTTTCATTGCTTGAATAGCACAAATCACTGCTATTATTGTTATTTATTCCATTTTCGGAATGTACAGCAATTCTAGCATGTGGAAGAGTGTTGAGAGTTGGATCGTTACTCCAAGACGATTGCATAATTTGTGATGGTATGGAATTCGTATAATGAGATGGTCCCGTTTTAGTTTCTTCTTGATACTCCTGTACTTGGAATGGCTTGTGAGATTTAATGGACTTTACGGTAACTGCATTTGGGTCCTTGTTTAGGACAAGAGTCAGGGCTTCAGATGGTAAAAGAAACCATCTCAGACGAGCAACGGATCCATCACAAATTAATGACTGATCAGCCAACGTTCGACGCTTACATAACTAAAAGGAATACAATACCTGATATAAAAACTGTCACTCGCACCCCTATCTTGATGTATTGCAAATAGGTACTTTTAGGTAATTGACTTACATTAGGAGCATTGCTAAAAATTATTTTGGCTTGTTCGATACATTCTCGATAGTTTGGATAGTCTTCGCTATTATTTCGTGTACGTTCTTTGCACCTAATTCCTTCTGCATCAAACGTAGCCCAGCTTAACCACTTGCGATGTTGGAAGATCTTAATCGTTGAATATATTACAAAATATAATCCAGAGATTACAAATCACTAATAGACTAATATTCGTTTAAATTATCTTACATGATTGGCGTGATGGTGGAACTCCCCGGTTTCAGGATTACAGTTGTACATCGGGAGCAATTTGTATCCTTAATAATTATTATAAAAACAGAAACGTAATCAAATGTACTGCATGAATTAGGGTTTGTTTACTGTTTGTTAGAATTAAGAGTCTACCGTGGCGGGCGATGAGTTGTACTGCCTCGATTACATATTCAGCATCTTGAGCATTCACGTGATAAGGAATGGATAATCGGACAAATCCGGGTCTGAAAATCTCATATTGTGACCCTTCCATGTACAGATCTCGCCTTAAATGAGTTCGATCCAATCGACTATTCTCAAATAAAGATGAATGTTTTAATGTTTCAACATTCATAGTATAATAATATAATATCACAGATGCCTATTTTAGGATAAGATACCTATCTTCCAACAGCAGATTTTCGTATTCCTTAGCTAAATCAAGATCAATTCCAAGTAGAGCTTGACCGTATGGACCCGCACAAGCACATCCACCTCTGGATTGTATACCAAACAAATCTAAAGCAGTGTAAAAATACATATATTAGTTACGAATTTAAGGTCTCGAAATAACTATACAAATTACGTGCGTGACAGACAGTCAATTTGACAGTGTGATATTTTAAACAAAGTTACTTCAACAAGTTATCTTCTAATGTACCATTCATGTAGCAAAAACGGAGATATGTAGTGTAGTAACGACACTCGATACTCTTTTGTATGATTATTAGTAAAATTAAACCCAAATCTAAATTTACATTTAACATTACTTACCGTTTAGCAAAGCAACGACGAAATTGTGATGCAAATAGAATCCCTATTTTAAAATTTTAATTTTTTGAGAAATCCAAATAAAAAAATTTATAAAAAAATCAAAGCACTCACGCTATCCAAATGTTCTACAACAAATGAGACAATTCCCAAGCGAGCTTGCTTTATCGTTCCAAGGATTTTTATTTCTGGTATCTTCGACCATTCGGATAGCATTTTTCTGTTATTAATTTTTGTAATTGTTAATATTTTTTCAGAGAGGTCAGATCTGAGATTAAAAGTACACTTAATAACATTCTATAACTAGGTAGGTATTTCAAGTCTGTAACAAACTTTGTGAAAACAGCCTCTCTTGAGATTATATTGGAAGTTCCAACTGCGTCTTTCAGACGAAAAACAAGACCCATTCGGATTGACTCAATTATGGCCGGAGTTCCCCCTTCTTCGCGATATTCAGTGTTCTATAAAAAAAATTAGCAATTAAATTTTAATATTGCATATTGTAAGCATACTTTTTCGATCTGCTATGAAAACTTTAATGAAAATTTTCACGAACTTGGAGGTAACGATGGGAGTTTTTTGTTACAAAAAACACACTTCCACCTCCACCTCCATTGGGAATAGGATTCTCAAATATCGACTTCTTCGCAATTAGCACACCTGAACAATTAAACAGATTCTGTATACATACTACATTTTATTGTATGTATCAAATATCAATTATATTTGCATCCATCTTACCAGGAGTTTGAGGTCCACCCACAAACTTATGACCAGAAAAAAAGATAGCATCCTTTTTGCCCATTCCTTCTTCCGAAGGCTTGGTAACCATTGAATTCATTACAATTTGAACATGAGGTGCTGCAGCAGAATAATCCCAAAACGCGAGTCCGCCATATTTATGCATCAGAACGGTTACAGCAACATCGTCGGTTGGAATCCCTGTGATATTAGAAGCGGCAGAGAAAGTACCGATTACTAATCTGTTCTCCACTCCCTCCGCAACAACTTCTTTAAGATTTTCTTCTAAGACTCCGATGTCCAATGCACCGTTCAATTCTGGAATGAAAACAACCTGACGAAAACAAAAATTAAACATTCATATTTCCAAAATCAATTTTATTGAGTTGTAAGTTGTAAATTCCAACCAAATCTTTGACTATATAATTTTTACCCGAGCTCCAGCGTCTTTCCATGGTAATATATTTGAATGATGTTCAAAAGGGCCAACGAATACCACCGGGGAAGGTCTGTCATTTGTGCCGATCACTGCTTGGACCAGCTTGTGAATGGCTCCAGTCGATCCATATCCACAAAAGATTACTACGTCGTGTTCAGAAGCTCCAACAGAATTTCTCACGATGTCTTTGGCTTCATGCCTAAGTATTTTGAATACACATAAATCGATCAGACAGGAAAAAGAAATAGCAACTACCCAGTAGCATTTTAATTCCAATTAAATTATACAGGTCACACTTCCAAGAAGTTAAAACTTAAATTAAAACACTACAGTTCTTAGAATTTGGCCACACATGACATACCTAAACATAGTAGTTTGCGACGAAGTAATTGTAGTTGTAGTATGAGTGTTCCCATAGTACGGCAAAACAAAATCTCTTAAGAAATCTTCGATACATCGAAGAGGCTGTCCCGAAGCTGTGTGATCCATATATACACCTAAAATAAATAACTTTTTGTTAACAACTTTAATTCTACTTTTCTAATTTTTACTTTTTTGTTCAGCATATGAAAGCAATAAAGCGAAAATTAAGAGTTGATGATTTTGAAGCCAGCCAGTGTCAGTTATTATTACATTATGCATTCATTAAAAAGATTTGGTAGATGGGAAATCAAACCACCAAAGCGTTTGTAAGCCCACATGGACTACTTGAAGAATCCAAACCTCAAATAAATAAAAACTGAAGACACCGAATCGTTTCTATCTAATTTGATAGGAAATGGAGATCTGTGCCCTGAATGAAGACACTCACGTACTCACGTAAGATTTGTATGCACTGAAGTAGCAACAAACACGAATCGTATTATTCGTGTTTACAAAAATATATCCTACGTCATACCATGTAGTTATTTGGGTGATTATTTTTGTAGCTAGATACTCTAATTTCAATTATCTGTTTTTGTACTTCGGTTGTTCCTCCGATATAATCCAAATTCCAGATGCATTTATACTTTTTCGATTCATCATTGGTCCGTGAGTAATAAAGTTTAACTGATTTTTTTCTACAAAACTCCCAAAGCCAGAAGTATTGCTAATATTCATTAGGTCATCTTTTTATTTATGTACTCAATTTAAAATAAACTTTGCTAATTGTTGAGTGTTTGTGTTCCGCGTAAAACCACTTCCTAGGAATGTCGTTGTAGATTGGACTTGATACAATTGAGAATTAAGGAATGTTGTACAACTATTAAAACTCGAAATCTAAAGCCTTTAACAGACTTTGACTGAATTTCTACCCACCCGGACCTCATCCGTGAACGGATAAAGTATGGTTTCTGAGTTGAAATCAAATCAAAATCCTTTAAAATTACAATCAAAGTTCCTGGGATCTCAACGCTAAATCAAGATCCTGAATCATAAGTATAAGTTGTTCTTAAAATTAAATACTTTTAATCGGTGTTGGCTTTATCTTTATTGTTGGGAACTCATTAACTTAACTTGAGAGCATTGTTGGTGATCATATAGACAAAGCAATAAGCAAGAAAGGGTTTTAGTTGTAGAACCAACCGGATTATTCTGGATTTGGATGGATTGTTATTCTGATAAATGTAATTTGTACACTTTAAAAACCACATTGACTGGACACACAAATCCAATTAATGGAGCGTCAAATCTGTCGTATAAAGTAAATACTTACACGTACTCCTCCGAAACTTAAATGCGATCAATTATACATCCATTAAAAATTGCCATAAACACATCGAATTCCACATTTCAATGTGATGTGAAAAGCTTTTTAATGGCTTTGGAATCAATTTACTTCCATCGTTATGATTTGATGAATAACCTATTAATTCTAAATAGCTTAAACGACGCCAAGAGAGGTAAATCAATTAACATTCTACAGACAATGGTTTGATCATAGTCTATCATTTGTCGTTCCAAAAATAAGACGAATTAATCAAGCCAAGCATTGTCCACTAATTAATATTAATCAATTCCAACGAAATTCAATAACGTCTTCATTATTATGCTCTCCTACTAATTGAAAATGTCTATTCGGGATCATACGTCTGAAACTATAAACTTCTGACACAAGTTACATGCAGAATGTTGATGTTGCAGTTAAAACGATTGCTCAAGTTACCATTGATTGATTCTTGATTAACGATATAGTACAGAGTCTCTTTTTTATTTCGAATACGAGATATAGATTCAGTCTTTATGATTTCAGGTATTAATTTCAGCCTCGAAACGTTATTTAATCAAGTTTTAATAAATGACTGACTCTCATTTAATGAAAAGAAACGATAACGAAAAATTGGTTATTCTTATGAAACTGACGAAAACATGGTAACGTCGAATTCAGCTACGAAATCACGATTGTCCAAAAGGATTACAAGATTTATTACCACGAACATAATGCATATGATTTATGAACACTCAATACGAATAATTAAATTAAATTAATGATCCTAGTTTAATTACATAACTGGCTCATGGCTTATGACAATTGCAAGACTAGTTAATCATCTCAGGGTGGGTATCTTCCCATAAGTAACTAAAAGCCCACTAAATGTTAGAGACCTAAACTCTGTTGAAAATTAATTTTGACGGCTGCCGAATTATTGCCGAACTCCTCGTCCATAATTGTAACATTATTATTATCAACTATACTCCACAACTCATCTCAGTGGGTAAAACATTTCAATAATCCCCACTGAATGTTAATTATAGAGTAATTTTCCATCTCCTTGGAATGTCTAGCGTCTAGCCAACTCCTTCACACAAAGGAAATATTTTGTGAAAGAACTAATTGGATAAGGCTATCCAATGTAGAAGGTTTGGTCATATTGGTGTGCTTTCGGAGAAATAATTTATCTGGAAACCAGGAAACCTATCTAAATCGTGGTTAATTTGATGAATCCAGAGGCACTGAGCACTGGATACAATTCCTCATTGAAAATTGCTTTGTAGAACTAAACCTTTTAATAATTCTTATACATTTGGTCAATATTTGAACAAGATAAGCATGGAAAAGTATCTGCCGAAAAGAAAGAAGTAATCAGCAAAAAAAAAATTCTGAAGTATTCTTTTATTCTTAGGCCGGCCGTGAAGGATTATACAATTAACGATGCTGTTATAAAAAAAACACTAATATAATCTGGACCACATGCGATATTGAAAGTTCTTTAGTTTGAGAATGCTTTGTTATTATAGAAAACTAACTGGTCTGTCTCTTAATCAGTAATAGCCCATAAAAAATGTTTAAAATAAATACATTCGTACTTAATGGAAATCTTGGGAACAGATCAAAGTTGAAAGTACTAAGCTGTAATACGAGATGTTGTTATGTTATGTTTTCAAGTCCTTCTGATTATACTACAAGAAAACAGAAAACATAATTTTGATAAGCGGAATGTCAGTGCCCAGTGAAGTAATGAAGCAATTAATGATGTTGTTAACAATTTTCAAGAATCGTATGACGATAACATCCTACCTCAGAAATATCCGATCATTCCGATCAATGACATTAACGTATATTAAAAAATAATAGCCTTCGAGATTTCCAAGTAATTTTATCATGTACAGAGAATACACACGCATTGTCTCAAATAAACGACTATAGTGATATTGCAGGTGTATTTTTTTATTTTGACTATGTAACACACTGGAATTGGCTGTAAATGAATTGATTTTCAAAAGCAGTCTAAAATACATTGAATTATATAATTTCATCTAGTCACAGGAGGATAAACAGTTTACTTTCTCGGTACGAAAAATCATTCCGATTTAAAAAAAGAGTCTTTTAGAAAAAAGAAAGTTTTAACCCATTTTGGCCAAAAAATTTAAAAATTCCAGTATAAGGGACCTGGTCATAAAGGTCATTTTTCGGAAAATGTCACTGACTACATCAACTTTAGATTTCGAATTTCAAAACATGCTCTGTTACTCTCTTTCAACTTCATTACGAGATTGATTAGATTTTTCCACCCGCGCCTTTTGTACACCTCGAGTTATCCGATTTGGCCAAATGCCAAATTGATTGCGTATCGAATTGTCTCTCATCTTGTTAATGCTCATTAATCCCCTAATAAGTTATTGATTTATGGTTTTTGTTTTACTAGGTGTGTTAGCACTTTTGTACGCTCAATGCATACTTAAACATAATTGCAATATAGGCATTGTTCTCCAAACCCGCAATACCAATTTATAAATAGCTCATGAGCAGACTTGTGAACGTGACCCTGTTTGACGATGGGATGCATTGGTGCGTATGATGTTTGCCTTGAATAGGCCTTTCGTATAATGATTTTGTTTGCTTGATTTGATAACATGCTTTGGAAGGATGGAGATTATCAGGTGAATTAGATATTCAAATACAATTTTCGGCTTAAAATAAACAGCGAAGAAGTATAAATCCAGTGAAAATCAACAGGAAATGTAAAACGAGGATGTGACTTTGAAATCAAAATAAAAGTTCCCAACTATCTCGGAACTCTGCCCTATACTGATTGAAAAACGGATGTAAAATGCACTTTTTAAATACGTATTCAATATAATAATACATGGGAAGAAAAAGTACTCCACCAAGTGCATTTGTATCTCCGAGTTCGTACTATTGTTACTGATGCCATGCCCCCGTTTTGATTTTAATCACTGCTCGGGTGAAAATTAGTCCTAAACAGTTATAATAAGAATTAAACAGTATGAGAAATATTCTTTTTTTGCAGTACAGTGGAAGCTAATTTTAAACAAGTTCCGCCTACACAATTAATTATTCAACACGCCAAAAATGCATTTGCCCATGATGTCTAAATACGTTATCAATGTCCCGTATTAATTATCAATTCAAACCGGCAGATAATTTTGCTGACTCATATTTAATCCACACGTTCATGTTTGAGAAGGAGAATCTGTAGATTCAGATGTTTATTTAAGTTAAAAAAAAGCTGCCGAATAAATAACAAACTTTAAGCTTTTTTGTCATTGACTGATACTATTTAACCTTTAATATACACACTATCTACTTTTACTAATGAATCCTTTACATGTGGATGTGTGATACCTACTAGATACAATCTAGGTTGAACTGGAATTGTTTTAAACCACAATAATAAGTTTGTGTCTTAAAATTCCTAAAGCCGTAATTAGACGAAAACATACTCCTACATTTGTATATGGCTCTGGCTCATCGCCATCGCTTATTTTGTCATTTTCAGCTTCATAAATTAATGCCGTTTACATAACAATAACAATCACACTTTTCCTATGCACCCAGATATGCTACAACTATGGAGACAGACAAAAATATCGGCAAACTACGGTCAACCGTTGAGGTATTCAAAATACTCAAGCCTCAAAGGTAATGAAGTTGGGTTGATATTATGAAAATAATTTGGCAATCAATTCATTGAGTCAAAAAGAATGAATAGCCTACCAACGATTGGATGAAATGATTAGGAATAAAACATCGACGTTTTGAAACCTAGTCTGTGCAAAACCTGGATATGGGCTGGTGGTAACAATGCAATTAGTACATGCAATTTTTGTTAAATACTGTGATGATAGGATTTTCGGAATGCAGACATCTTAACTAAAGATACGTGTAAACAGTCTTTTCATCATAGATAAGGACAATATTCCACATCATGACGTATAATAAACAATACGTGCTCAATCCAAATATAAAAAGAAAAATGCATAAAGAATCCCTCTCAAGAGATGAAATGAAAAGTAATATTTCTAATAAGTATGCATAATTGCATAAGGATATTTCATGCAAATATGGACAAGAACAATTGCTAAATTAAGTAGAAGGAAGCGGAGATGCAAGAGAGTAATTAGAGCATACAATGATTAAAAAGACAAATTACTTACTCCGTCTTGGTCCAAATGGCCCTTGAAATACTGTCTCCCGGCCGATTATGTTCCGATCAACCATTTCAATCAAGTCTCTGGTGCTTCCACGAAAAAAGGCGGACTTGGACCGATACTTTTTCGGCCCTTTCGAGGTCCCTGACGACGGCTCTTCTGCGATACCATGTTCTGACAACGCCGGGGAGACGGGTATCTGGTAAAACTTACGGTTTCCATGAGATTTCATTTCTGTATCCGCTTCTTTCCGAACTTGGAATTGCATATGAAAAGTTCTTGAACTGCAAGGTCCACTACAACGACCTTGAGGCACGGCCAAAGCTACTCGTACCAAGCTTCGTATTCCCTTCAGTTTGATAACTTATTCAATATAATATTCATTCACAAACACGTTCAGCCTGTAACATTAACAAATAAATCCAATTAAACGATCACATTAATATTTTGCACTCCAAACTGTATATCTCCAGTCCACACAGCCTCAACAACCAAGTCCATTTGAATGTAAATTCTTGCTCCACTACCGCAGATTGCTTTTATGATGGTAGTCTATTATTTCCCTTCATGTATAGTATGTAAAGTTTAATAGCTTTTGCCGAGTAATTAGAAGGAATAAAAATGAGGGTTAATCATTTAATTACGTTGTTGATGTCACAATGCGCTCAGACAGACAACCTCGCTCACCGGCAAGGAATTGTGTACTGGCTGGATCTGTGTCCTGTGTGCACAAATTGCCCAAGATTAATACCCCTACAGTTTACAAGACGTTATTTTTCTGACGACGAGATCAGACGACTGAGCAGATACTCCTCGTCACTTCTTCAGTCATTCCCGTTGTTTCCAAACTAAATCCTATAGTTTTAGCTGACTATAACATAGCACATCAGTACATGTACATGAGCAGGGCTAAGCAGAGTAGTATATTAGCTAACTGCATAGTTTAAAAAGTGATGATGGCAGCAGAGTTCACACTAAATACATAATAGCAAAACAGTCCTTTTATCTCACTTGGATTCACCACCACACATGATATTGCCGGCTGTAGTTGCACTCTAACTGCAAAAAAATATCCATTTGGACTGGATTTTTATGAGCGTTTTATTCATATTATATGATACTTTTATTATATTAGTAATATAGAATGCTCCAGCTTTTGCACACCAAAAATACTTTCAATCATCCATCCACTCTATCTTAATTGGATTGGTTGGATGGAACAATTCTTATTGAGGAATACATTGGAATAGTCGACTAACTCATTAAGTGTACATTCAATTCAACTATAGTACACTGATTGCTGTTTTATGCTAATATTATCTCAACATGCCATGTTTTCCGAACCATCTAATTGGAAGCCTATTCACTTCAAGTAATTTTACGTTACTGCATGCAACATTGCCTTGGCATGGAACAGAGCATCTTTTAAAACTTGGCCTAAACATTCAGTATATGGGAATGATAGGATCAATAGGATGAATCCGTACCGAAAGTTCATGAACATAAAGTAGGGGTTATGAAGTAGACATTTATTGGAAATTTATTGATCAGGTTTAAATTTAGATATGATGACCATAATATACAATACATTTATATGATTTTATTCATTTGCTTCTCACTAAATTTCTAAATCAATCGTTACTCTAGGTATTAAAGTTAGGGAGCAATCTGAAATCAGCCATTGTAACAGCTTCTTTAAAATCCAACATTACATTGTTTTCAGTCCACCCGTATAATGAACCACTTCACTTCAAAGCTTAAATTCAACGTTACAGTAGGGTGGCCTAACAACATGAAATTACCCCTTCAGGTTATCCATTTGTCAAGGAATTTGGAATTCGCATAACACACTTTAAACGAAGTTTAACACTCCGGAGTCCGGACAGGCTAGATAGGTATTGGTACATTTTTCCACTATTGTTTGTTTTTAGACTCATCGAACTTTGCATTTTTAACCCGACTTGCATTTCCTTCACCGCTGATTCGATCTAAAACATCTTATTTTAGAGATCCTGCCAACCCGATTTCAAAATTGTCCTAATTTTTTAAGTAAATTTCAAGATACTCACAACTTACACCCTCTGAACTACGGAGCAAAAGTAAAGTGGTAGCAATATTTAAAATAGTACTTTAATTTAATATTAAAATTAATAATAATTATCTATAACCACCATAAGAATCAATATTAGTTGTAACAATTAATGAAACAAAACGTTCAGAAAAAAGTATCAGCCACAGAATAATTTTATTGAATTGTATATTTATTATGATTTTATGATCCCCTTCACCAACCCGATTTAATTATACTTCCTTTTACGCCAAAATGACTTACAAACATAAAGATGAACAAGAAATCTGTAAATCTAAATCTATCGTTCACTTACAAATGGTCTCTACAACAGTCATTACACGGGTAATATAAAATTCAATGACCTTCTTTTTCACCGAATTGGAACATCTGTACATAAAAATTATGCAAATCTAGGACAAACCATTCTTTCGCTAGATCATTATGGAGTTTGCCAATTCTAATTCACAATTGTAAAATGACTAAAATATTTTTGCCCGGTTTTTTTTTCATACTTTTTTGTGGGGTTAGATTTCACGTCTCAAGGTCACGGTTACAATACTGAACTTTTACAATCATTGAGAAAAATGATATCGTATTTGGAAAATGAAAGAACGGAAAACGGGATTAACGAGTCTTTTTTCATGGACGCCCGAGAATAGTTATGATGGCCTATGGCAATTATGGCATACGGTCTATGGTTAAAGTTAAAACAGAGCATATAGCATTTGAGCTGGCCCGACTCATTTTGTTTTAAAAAATTGGTTAACCCGTGACCTGTGCACAATTACCCAATGGTATCAAAGTACTTCTGTATGCAAAAGTACAACGATTTCGAAATCGTAAAAAACCTAACAGACAGAGTTGTGAGAAATAAGTCTTAAATGTGAATCGATTTCTTGCTCATTTTGGCACCCCGGCTAACGTCTACAGCTTTGACAACTATACGATTTTCAAGATTGCAAGTAAAATTGTTACAAAATTTTTTAACAAATGTAAAAACTATTACCCTTTCAATGCCCTTCAATTTGAAACTTACAAAATCCAAATCGTCAATGTCTCTATATACGATTCCTTGTTCGATTGTACGATTAAAATTCGTAAGTATGATATTTTCATTTAGCAGCACTCCGTCTAAGACGATTAGGCTTGGGTCTTGTGTGTCACATCGTTTTTTTTATTCAAGTTATGAAGACAGGCTAGGTAGTCACACTCAAATTCATAAATATGTATTTGGAGTTTTAGTGCATGGAAGATCCGGTCGAAGATCAAGAAGCAATGGAAAAACTATTGGTAGTTGGTATGAGTATTGTTTATAAATTCCAAATTATTCTAAATGTCTGATATCCCTTCTTATCTACGCTACTACATTACTTCATACTATGGAACGAAGAAGAATGCAGGAGAGCATATTTTTTACATTTGATGTTTATATTTATGACGACGTATCAGACTGACTGACGAAACGGCCCTAAATATCTCCATCCACGAGTTGATATTTTGGAATTTGGAAGTCGAAGGCAAGGCTATTCGGCCATTCACTATTTCGTCTTTCGTCGAAGCCTCGAAGCCCGTTCAATGTTCAGCGTTTGATGAATATCAGATATCACTACACTAACCAATCCACGATCAGATATCAACTGGAAATGGATGGCAAGTCGACAAAAAAATGATAAAAAACCTAATGTCCTTACTTTTTTAGACTGCGTGGCTGGCTGTGACGAACCACGAATACCACGATTTTGTGGATTCTAGTTTGACAAGGCTTTATAGGCAGGCACAGAACTCAGCCCAGAGCACAGTTCACATTCACACTAGTGCACAATGCAAATTGCAAATCTCAATCCCAAAAGATCTTGGTCATTCATTGATTGGGAACAACAAATGAAAATAAATAAGAACAAGTGAAGGAGGTTGGTTGTCCGTATCTTCTACTATTTGGTATTTATAATGTAATGTACATACTAAATACTAATATGGACGATGATGTGTGAAGTATGCATGTATTGTGCACTATTGTGTAGAACATCTAGCTTGGGATTTTGAGGTGTAAATTTAATTGGAAAGGACTATTTATTTAGTGTTTAGAGACAACAATGAAACCTGTGACATTGCATGGAACACGCTGCCACTCCGTCTACCTTCCACCAACTACGAACTACGTCATTGATTCATGATATGATATTATATGATTGTCATTCCTCACATACATGTCACATGTACTATGTACCCCTCGTTCGTCACTTTTTTATGATCATTTGTCATCTGCTGGCATCAACACGTTCAAGAAGATTAAAGATTAAAGATGCAAAGAGATCCAAATAAATATATCCAATCAACGATATCTACACTGTGCACTGCATAGAAGATGTAATGATTTATATATATTCATATTCTAATTTTTTCATTGGCATAGTGCATTAGTGCATAGGGTGTAGGGACTGCACAAATTGTACCATTTGCCATTCACAATTACATTATCTGCGTTTTAAAATGAAGTGTAAAGCAAGCATGGGCAATGAATGGATGAGATACGAATACGAGATATGTGAATATGAGTTGAAATTACATAGTATAGCATATAGAGACTAGACAATTTTTACTTTACTATTCACTATCAAAACATAAAAGTTTGAAGTTTGAAGTTCGTAATCTGGAATCAAATTTCAAATTCAAAATAAATGAAATATGTAAATGCTGCTGGCTAATATAATGGCATGAATGATTAGTATGATCATGGTGTGACGTGAGACGTGATGTACAAACATTGTAATAATGTACACAGATCACAGATCACAGCAAGATGAAGGACAAAGAAATGTAAAATTGAAAATATGTGGTTTTTGGTTTATTTACCTTTTCAGGCCGAAGTTAGCTCGGTCTGTCCCCAAAGCACAAAGAAATCAGAACTTGCACAAAATGGCTAAATCTGTGCAGTTTGACTATGTCCGTCTCCTTAACTATTCAGTTTTTCTTGCAGTGCTCAGTATATTAATTATCTCGTAATTATAAACGTGTTGATGAACTGTAAAAACTGTAACACATGGTAATATAAAGTTTATGAAAAGTGCATGCTTTTTGGGTAGTTTAACTCGCGGGTCCAGAATCCCATGACCCACTTCACTCGTATGGAGTTCTTTAGATGGTTCTTGATTCCCTCACGCTGTTTTTAACCAAACGAATTCCAAGAATTCCAACTCAATCAGCTTTTTTGCATAAATTAATCCATGGTTATTAAATTTAAATTAAATCTACTTATTAGCCTTCAGTGATACGGAAACTTATTTATGACGGAACTTATTCAGTGCTGTGCAATCTCTGCATTCTAATGGCGTATTATGAAATGAATTAAGTTATTTAAGGCTTGCTGACATAAACGCATATTTGGCATTCGTTGCCTGATATCCGGTTTATTGTATTTCGGCATAGAAATGTATTATGTGGCGGAATTCAGAATTGTTTACCGAATGTCGCGATTCTCGAGACAATAATAACTTATAATTTAAACAAAGTTGCATTATCATTCATTACACATGACGACATACCAAGCTCAACGAAGCTATTGACCTTTTAAAATGAATGAAACGTGATTGCCATTTTTTATATCGAATGGATCAAATTAGTATTTTAATCCGGCGCTATTTTGTCTAAAAGATTTGAGCAAAAACCCGAAAAAAGTAATCGGAATCGAAGTACTTAAAACATAAGCATCATTACAAATATATGTCCAAAACCTATGCTAAATAAATTAAATAGATTTCTATAACATTTCATGTTAATTAACACCCTTTTCCGGGGGAGCAACCATTGAATTCTACCAATCCCTGGTTTTGGGGAGATAATAATTAAAAATGGATTAGCTTCTGAATAGACGTAATTTCTAAAACCACAAACAAACTTCGTTCCCTATCCTTCTAATAAATTATATCATAAATTTACATCAATATCTTTAAAGTCAACCCATATCATAAAATTGGAACGCAGGATTTTAATGACCATTCTTCCATTCAGATTGCATAAGAACAGGAACAATTGAAAAGGCCAAAATCTCAGCCAATATATTTCTCTAGGATAGGCAAGTAACCAGCCATCTCATAATTGATACAGAATCCTATCCAAGTGCTGCCCATGTGCCCATGATAACCTGTAAGTTTAGATGGTAAATGAATCCTCATTCGCTGATAATTATAACCGTAGTCTATAATTTGGAAAATAAACAAAGAATTGTGAGACATCTTCACCCAATTCCTCCTTCGTCCTTGAACCAGTATCGAAATGGTGCATGTCATCCCAATTGGATCGTGTAGACTTGAGACCTCACGTCATCCTACATTGTCTGGGTTTACAACTGGCTTCCGACTTCACCGATTGTGAAAACTGTAAAAATTCGGAATGACTCTATTCTATCCCTCTTTGTTTAAAAAATGCCGAACTTGGTTCGGTGGCCAAGAATTGTTGGATTCTATCAGTCTCCAACTCAGATCCTCACATCTTTTATAGTTAGTGTAGACAAACCGGAGAGATTGGAAGAAATAAATTCATCTTCTCGGGTTTCGGAGAAAGGATGAGGAAACGGAGTTTTATTAGGGTTGTCGTCTCGGTTGGATAAAATTTAACTGACAGATGAAGATGAGACGAGACGAGATGATGGGTTGATGTTGATAAGCCTTTGCGATGGAATTGAATAGAAATATAGGGAACCTTGATACTGTCGTAATGCAATAAGGGACGTGCCAGAAATTCCAATGCCTTCTCTCTCGTCCCAAGAGACAGAGAGAGACTTTCTCTAACTTTTTAGAGAAAGGGAACTGTACTTACTTCGGTGGCAGTGGTGGCTACTCAACATCGTTCCTATGAATCCGAACTGAACGACTGATGCCTGTGTGTGCCTTCGAGAGGTGAAAGATCAGAGCGAAGGACCACACGTCCTGCATCCTAATTTACTCTTCAATAAAAGGACCAATCTTATTTCGTCACTAAAACATGCGTAACATAACCACGATTAAAGTAATAGGATAGCCTCAAGGGACCCATGAGGGCATTCAGCTTAACCCTGATGATGTCAGCCTTCTTTTATTTATTACTCAAAGTCTCTTGGCAAAAACTTTTCCGGTCCGCAAACCGTTGAGGAATTTAAGAAACTTTCCGCAAAGACCGACAATTTTTGGATGAAAGTCAGGAAAAGTTACAGTTTGGATGTAATGAGGGGTGAGTTCATAAGGAAATATTCACTCGTTTCGAATTATGGCTTTCCCAGTTCTTGTTTGACGAGGTTTATCTTTCGTATTCAACTGTTGTATAAAGGATTAGACTCGTCTTTGATAAACTTATTGTGGTTGAGAATGGTTGAAAATTGAAATGACTCGTTGACAATTTTCTGTTGGTTCAAAACTACCTAGTTCGATATTATTGACAAACAATTTGTACCAACTATTTGTATCAAACTACTGTTGACTGTGTAAACATTCAGGAAATCTATCGTCTTGACTCTGGTTAGGATTGTTTTACATAGCAAATAGTTTTTATGCACATCCTAATTTTATTATTGAATCCTGTGATAAAAAAAATTATAGCTTGTTCAATCATGTTGGCACGGTCTCGTAATTCCTGCTGATGTTTATATTCCTTGCATTTTTTGAGAACTAGAAACAATTTGTCAACGATTTCTCCGGTGTAACTAGCTGGGGAATTCCCGAAAGCTAGCCCTTATATTTTCATATTGCTATTTTCATCGCCATTGAATTAGAAGCTGATGACTCTTCATCAATGATGAGATACTATTTTTGCCCCGCCCGTGCTATTGTTGAATAGCATATTAAATATTGATATTTTGACAGCTTTAAATATTGAAAATTGCAAGTCGAGGAGGGTAGATAAGGAGTATAATTGATAATTGGTAAATTAGCATTAAATGTATTTATCCAGTGATGCTTTCTCCTTACAGAAAGTAACTGAATCATGATGTGGGACAATCCTTTCGATTTTTTTTGCTGTATTTCAAATCGAGGTTTGCATGCATTTGTTTGCTATTTAAACTTCATTTTTGGTTTTAAGTAGTCCTCTATTTCGAGATGTTTATTTTGGACATACGAAAAGACGAAGCCGTTCGTAAAAATTGATGAAAATAGGAGGAGATTTTCATCAAACGATGTTTGTATGTATAGATGAGACAATTAAAAGATTGTTAAGAATATGATAGGTTTTTGTTATAAGTTAGAACGGATAGTCGTAAGAATAATGCAGTTCTTCGTTCTGTTTGCTGAAAGTGAAACTGAGAAAATTTGATGAAAATTAAAACTCACTTTTGTTGTCAAAAAATTATATTGTTAATACTATACATTCAATGTTGCACTTGCACATTGAAGAATAAATTAATGATTTAATTTTTTAACGATTTTATACCAATATCAATACCAACGTTTGTTTCATGTTTCATTTCACTTTTATTTTACATTTCAGGGAATTAATTAGAATTTTAGGACTCTTGGCCTGACAAGGAAGTAATAAATATTTACAGCATTTTTCGGATTCACATTTATATCACTGAACTTTGCTGAGGTTATTGGAATGGATAATTTAATATTTACTTATGCACCCATTTACGAAGACTTGTTGAAGAAATGATTACCACTTGAGTGAAATACAATATTAATTTAAAACTTCATAATACAAAGATATGCTATCGTTAAAGTGTTATTTGTGAAAAATGGGGAAAATGGGAATGAAAGACTTAAAACAATATCCATAAATGCGAATCAGTAAATCCTATCTTGGCTTTCCCAAATTGTCAAAAGTTGTTGTCAAACACGGAATAATGAGAACTATGCTCACTCAAGGCTAATACTACCCACTAATATAGTACAGGATCAACGGATCAGAGAAAGTAAACAATTCGCTTTAGATTAGTAGGGAAGATCAGCATAAAATTGTCAAATTTGACATTTGACAAATAAAATCTTACAATTCGATATATTTACGTTAAGCAGGATACACAATTTACTGATTTTTATTAAATTAAATATTAAATTAACTGAACACTTGAACAGTGGACAGTGGGAATTTTTGATTCAAACTCTTTTAAAGAACAAATTATTTCATGTTTTGGATTTATTCTGATCACATTTTTAAGCTTAGCTTTCAAGTTAAAAAAAACAATAATTATCCAGTAATGAATTTCAATAACGAAGAATAACCCCTGTCACCAGATCGAGGGAGATTATTTGGAAACAGTTGTCATTCCAGGGGGGGGGGGGGGTTAAACGAGTACATACGTTATAGATAGAGTACAAAATGTATGCTGACTAGATTTTTTAAATGTAAGCTTTCAATTCTTGATATAGATTGGAGATTTGCTGAGGTCTTGATCCTGAGCAAATGTCCGTACATTTGCGGAGGAGTCGTTACTTGTTAATGAGAAAAAGTGGGAGAAAGGAAGGGCCACCCAATCAGGTCATTATTAGATTATCCGGACTGTCGAAAATCTAATTGCAGTCGACAACGGAAGTAAGGAACATACACACTCCCACGCGTACCAATTTTCGCCTTTCCTTAAAATATCTTAACAACATTTCCGGCTCCATTTTTCAAGCCTTATCATCACTCTTTGCACGGACACTTTTTTTCTTTTACTTGCTAACTCTAACTCCATTTATAATCAAATTTACAGACTCTTCGGCACAGAATCTCCCACTCTTCCCTTTTTCTCAACAAGTTTCCCCGTTCGAAAAAATCGTTGCCTATTTGCGGATTCGTGAGGATGAATCAGAGGCTGACCTAAATTCTTCCTATTCCTTTTAAAAATAAACATTTGCGTTGTTGCGTGTCCTTTCCTCCTTTCTCTCCTCTGGTTAAACCACAAGTTGGACTCTTTCTGCTGTCTTTAATAACTTTTATAGTGTTTTTTTTAAATGTTTTCGGGCAAAAAGGAAATGAATTTAAAAACCCAGATTCCAGACGACTGGTCTGCATTTTATTAAGTATCGGAGATACTTTATGTTTTCGTTGATGGTGTCCGTCCGTCTGTCTGTCCGTCCGTCCGTCCGTCCGTCCGTCCGTCCGTCCGTCCGTCCGTCCGTCCGTCCGTCCGTCCGTCATCGCGATAACTCGAGAACGGTTTAACTTTTTCAAATTTTTCTTTCGGATATCTATATAGGACATCCAAGCGGAGGTCAAGTTCGTTTGGGGGCCTTGCAGGTCAAAGGTCAAGGGGGGAAAGGTCAAAGGTCAACATTTTTTCAAATAGCAACCCCCCATGTGTGATACATCGATGGAAAGCTATTGTCAAGGGCTATGCAATAGTGTATATGATTTGGGGGTGGGGTCACCCCCTGACGGGTGTGGAGGGGTCAAAGAGGTCAAAAAACAAACATATATGTGTGATACGTCATTCGAAAGCTATGATCAAGGGCTTTCGAATGACGCATGTAATTTTACTCTATGACTGGGGCAATTTGAGATTTTCGATATTTTGTGTGTTTAGGGTTAGGGAACGACAGTAAACACATGGGACACATGTATATTATATAATATATTTATATAAATATGTATATTTTATAATATATTTATATAAATATGTATATTATATAATATATTTATATAAATATGTATATTATATAATATATTTATATAAATATGTATATTATATAATATATTTATATAGATATGTATATTTTATAATATATTTATATAAATATGTATATTATATAATATATTGATATAAATATGTATATTTTATAATATATTTATATAAATATGTATATTATATAATATATTTATATAAATATGTATATTATATAATATGATTTGCTAATTCGATGATTGCTCTCCGATACTTTGCTATATGCATTTGAATGGTTTATTTCCCTTGTAAACTACCTCGACAATCATTACCCATCTTCATTCTCTATGAAATTTGACATGTCTGATACATATGGGGGGTTTCGGCATAGGGGGGTTTGTATTTATATATTACTGTATCAGGCATGTGAAGTAAACATTGTGTAGGATGTTGAATTTTCAGGCTGAATTTCTAAATTTATTGTGAAATGGAATCTTGTCAATGGCTTCATTTCCTCCCGTATCCACATTCTAAATCTTATTTTAAGCTAATAATCGAAACGAAAATGTGATTTCGATCGACTGTTTAAAGCCAATTTGGTCCATCATGATCAATAATATTACTTCTATACCAATTACGAACATGGGAAATTCGTCGATCTGCTTTTCAAACGTTATACTAACACATAAGATTGCTTACGATAGCTGAAAAAGCAACCCTTTTTTACAGGAAATATATACCCATATTTTGTAGTTTATAGTAACAGGCTGTGTACATACTTGTGTTAACATAACCGATAATCGATACTATAATGTTTTATATCTTGTTCCGCCTATTATTATCCAGGAAAGAAAGCTTGGGTTGCAAGATTTGGTGTTTACAGAGATCTATGTACCCTATACGGCGGGTGGAAATCGCTGGTTTGGGCGCGGTCAATACTCCTCATAATGACATGAAATTTAGGAATGATTTTGAGGAAAATGTTGCTTCCGTTCATCTTTGGAAGCATGGATGATGAAATATGAAATGGATTGAGAGGAAAGTCAGTGGGTTATAATAAAATATAAGCTTATAGTGTTTCTACTACATGAAGGAGGTTCTTTGTTCGGGTAGATTATCTCACATCTTTTACAGCACAATATGTTTGAATATCTCGTGAAATGATCTTAATTCAGGACCATCCCTTTGAAGCTTGCATAGATAGATCTACAACAGCTCGGAACATGAAAGCATACTTCCCTGTCTAGAAGAGTCCTCAAATCCAGCGTTTTCGAGCCCTACAAATTCAATAGATTCTAGAAAAATGAACGCAGATGAAGGCAACCCGGTTGTAAGGGGTTGCAACAAGATTTGACAGTACATCATACTATGACCTTATAAACGCCAAGAGTCATTTATTGGAGATGCTATAGCGATATTGATGTTAATATTTAATTATACATAATGACCCGGCTATATAGCTAATAACCCTAGTCCCCGAGGTTCTGTATATGACACCCAGAATGAAACCAGTTCATGATATTGAATGTCCTTTTTAGGTTCTTATTAATTTTGGGCACTTCCAGACAAAGTTTACTATATACACGCCTTCATCAATATTGTTCCCAGGTTGTTATTAACCTATAGTAATAAATATAAACCTGAGTATAATGCTGGTAATACCGATGAATTTCTTGTTCCCAGTTTTTCCATACCACTCCACATTATCGACGTTCCCTCTATAGTTACTTGCTGTGAAAGTCTCGTTAATAAAGCCACTTGCTTTTATGCGATGTTTGCTCTTTGCTGTGGAGTTCATTACAAGAGTGTTCCGGGAACAGGTGGAAATCCAATTATCTTTCGCTTTTTAATTTAAATTAGGTGGTCGGTGTGTTCCATACTTTTATTAGACGTGCAAATAAGGATGGTACATGTACGTCGGCCCTTCAACTTCTATTGATTGGATGTGTTTTTACATTCAGGACGTTGCGTTCAATTCCGATTTCCTTGAACGTGAATAAATCTATGTAAACCGTTCGGAAATTGAAACAGTTTTTTTGCAGGAGCAATAGATACTGTTTTGAGTTGCGCTTGCATATGGTTTTAGCTGACTTGCCTTGAAGCGGAAAATGTATTTCAATATTTGTCTGTTTGAATAGGTTTTTCTTCCTCTGAATGAGTAATAGTTCCAATCCAGTCATAAATGTTTCTCGGAGCCCATACCTTCTCATGCAGTCAGCTCAGATCAGAACATTTCGACGGAATTATTTAAATGAAATTAACTCATTAAAATGGCACACAGGGACGGATAGTTGGGTATGATAGAGCTCGTCGAGTCCGTTTCCGTCGGATCGATATGAAGCGGTCGTAGATAGAAGATATCACGGATGGTACGGATTATTTAATTAAGCTACCGAATGTTCAAATAATATGATTACAAATAAATTCCTGGAAATCAACTCATCTGCAATTTGACATTGTTTGGAGAAATAGCTGACCAAGTAGAACATTTCATCTAGTAAATCGGCTATATCTTCCCCTCCACGTGCAATCCCAAGCCCTAGGATACGATTTTATGCTGTGCTGAGATAAACTAATAATATCAAACCTTTTGTTTGGACGAAGAAGTTTAATTATATATCAGTTAATCCTGTCGGCTTTGTTCTTGTCCTAGGCTGATTGATTCCTTTCAACAATTCTTATATTATATGAGAATCTGCTACAAATGTTTAAAATTCTCCCGTATTTGACAAATAGAGTACCAAAGGCTTTTTTCGCATCTACAAATGACTTGTTTTTGCATCCTCTTCATTTTATTTCCTTTATCAGACTTTGTGTTCTGCATGAACTAACACCAGTCTGTAAAGGAAATGATGAATCTTGAAACTCCGATTGTCATTTATATTTTACATACTATAGATAGCATGATAGAAATGAAATTCGATATTTTTACACCCCATACTTTCTGTTTCAATGCAAATGTAGTAAACTACTGCTACTTATTGTGGCCTTGTGCTAAGTGGCAGCTATTGATTTCACATGCATAGTTAAAGTGTCTGAATCTAACTTTGCCCAACAATAACAATGAGGAAGTTCAGGAAATACGTCTTAGCAGGGGTGATTTTGGAGAAGGAAAGTGAGAGGACTAGTGACAGACAAGTAGCAAATGAGGTCGGTGCCCCTCAGAGGACGGTTATCAAGTAGGATTAGGGGAAAAGATGAGAATAAGGTCTTCCAAGATAATCCTGCCTCAAGTTAGTTTAGAGACCGTATTCCTTACTCCTTGTGGCCGTATGTACAGCGGGACATGATGCTACTTACTTACTAGGCCTCAAAAGGATAGAAACCCTTCCTATTTACCGAGGAATAAACAGCCTGCGGGGCAACATATAGGAAGATATACGGGACCATTTCGAAACCACTTGTACTCCAGGAGGAACTTAAAAAGAAAGATCCTTAAGAAGACGACAAAGGAGAAGAGGAATGTTCTTTATATAGTTCTTAGGGCCTTGAAAGCCCTGGAGGGTTACTTTTTCAGACTTTTTACCAACAGGACTATCATGAATGGTTTGGAGCCCAAGGAACCAGGACTGCCACTGCCTCATATCTCTGGATCCATAAAAGGGCTAACTTGGAGTGAAGGCTCTGCCCGACTTCAGCATAGCAACAACAGGAAGAGTGAAGGGGGCAAGTAGAGATCCTCCGAAGGCGAAGGCTGCTAGTGTGGCCAACGATATGAAGAGGTTGTCGGATCGGATTCGGAGCCAAACCCGGAGGAAATGCGCACTGGTACTCTCTCTCGAAGCAGTTGACAGGCAAAGTTTGGCTGGAGAAATCCTCTACTTTGCTTTACAACCCTTCCTACCTTTTTCATGGAAGTCCGTACCGTAACGGTCCGGGCTGACCTGCTATACCAGTTTTGGACTGCTGTGCCGAGATATATCATGAAATGCTACATGGTCCACGGTACCTTTTTAATGGAGAAGGATGGATGTACAGCAGGAAGGCTGGGTTCTAAAACCTCCTCTCCTAGAAATAAACCATTCAAATGCATATAGCAAAGTATCGGAGAGTAATCACATAATTAACAAATCATATTATATATATTTGATATACTCGAATGACGTATCAAATGATTAATCTCAATTTGCCCCAACCATAGAGCAAAATTACATACGTCATTCAAAAGCCGTTGATCATAGCTTTCGAATGACGTATCAAACGATTAAAACACACAAAATATCGAAAATCTCAAATTGCCCCAGTCATAGAGTAAAATTACATGCGTCATACGAAAGCCCTTTATCATAGCTTTCGAATGACGTATCACACATATATGTTTGTTTTTTGACCTCTTTGACCCCTCCCCACCCGTCAGGGGGTGACTCCACCCCCAAATCATATACACCATTGAATAGCCCTTGACAATAGCTTTCCATTGATGTATCACACATGGGGGGTTGCTATTTGAAAAAATGTTGACCTTTGACCTTTCCCCCCTTGACCTTTGACCTGCAAGGCCCCCAAACGAACTTGACCTCCGCTTGAATGTCCTATATAGATATCCGAAAGAAAAATTTGAAAAAGTTAAACCGTTCTCGAGTTATCGCGATGACGGACGGACAGACGGACGGACAGACGGACGGACAGACACCATCAACGAAAACATAAAGTATCTCCGATACTTAATAAGCGTAGAAACTAGATCTGGCTCTGTATAGGAAAGTGTTCATCTGTGCCCCCTCCTCCCCTCTTTTTCCAGCGCCTCTGGCTCCAACATTTCCACCACCTATGCCCATGTTCCGTACCTTCATCTGCTAAGGCATCCTCGTCCTCGAAGCCTCGAATCCACTCTATAATACGGTCCGTTTTTTACCCCCGGAATCTCGTAGGAAGTTCCTAGCACTCCGTTCCCCTCTCCTCTCAGTTCCAAGTCAATGCCTAACTATATCCTCCTCGTTCAATCTTCTTCAAGACGAGAGGAACAACATTCTCCCAGCTCTCATTCTCACAACAGCAGCGGTATCGAAGCAAGAAGACCAAGTCTCTGAAGAAGAACGGGAATTCGGAGTCAGTCCGATTCTACGAGACCCTCTTGTTGTATGGAGCACGGCTGTAGGATCCAGTAGTTTTTTCTAGTTAGAGTGCCGAACAAGCAGCTATTTCTCACGTTGTATTTAGAAAGGGATCGAAGGAAGGAGTTCATGACAACTCCCTCCTTGTCTTGAGATTAGTTGTAGCAGAGGGTTTGAGGCTCATCATCATCCCTCATTATCTTCCTGCAATAATAGCAGTAGCATCCTCTCAATCATCATTTAAACATCAACATCCCAGAGTCATCAGCATTATTACTATTCCTCTCCGAACGGTTCCCCGTCATTGTTCTTGAATTCCATTCCTCGGCAGAGGACGGGAAGTAGAGGTCTTCAGAAGCCGTCAACTTACTTATTACCCACCACCATACCACCATCAAAACAACAACAAGAACCAAAGGAGAGCTGAGCTGGGAAGTTGCACAACAACAATTGTCAACTTGTTTGCATCCCGTTTTTTTCCTTGGCTCCGACCAAAGGTTCATGAAACCGAGAAGGAGGGTGGCGAGAGGAATCATTCTTGTTCAACATATCATCAAAGTGCAAAACTCAGGTGGACCAACACAACGGATCCTGTTCAATTAATCAGGCGAGGAAACCTTAGAAACGAATACGAAACGGAACAATATATTTATATACAGAGAAAAAGAAGAAATTTTTATAGCCGGAATCTGATCTTTCATTGAATGGTCCGAGGATCTTTCTCATTTCCTTCACTCACAACTCGTCGCGTTGTCATCATAATTGATTACTCGCGTTGGTGACAGGACTCAAGTACAATATTCTACATATTATATACATACATATGTAGTTACCAGGAAGGACTTTCATTGGATTCAACTACAGTTCAAATACTATATTATAATCAAAGGAAACCATTCTCGTACAACAACCTCTCTCCTTATAGAAGCTATCTGTTGCTCGCTTCATCTCTCCTAAAAGGACAAGAAGTTCAATCTGTCCCGAGCCTCAGAGATCCTTTGAGGAAGAGGACGACTTCTTTCAAACGAAAGGAACTTATATCAATTCCCTGTGTAAGTTTACAGCCTAAGAAGGTTCGGCTTAGGAGTCGGAGAGATCCAACGAGACCCGTATCAAATCAAAATATCAAAAGTTTTATACTTTACTAACTATTACAAGATTACAACTCAATAGACTGATTTTAATAAGAAGCCTAAGTAGAGTTTGGAGAAGGACACTGGTCCCCCCGTCTTTAGTAATCAACTTCAGTACACATTTATGATATTCAACATTTCATCATCGCCATCAGAGTTCAGAACTTACATATATTTCAACCAAAACCCATCACAGCTAAAACCACTGCAGAGAAAACCTTTAAAACTCCACCAAAATCTGTACGTTTGATCATGTTTATCAATATTACATTTATATCATTCTTCTCTCATCTTTCCTATAAAAGAGTCTCCTTACAAAGTACCGTCTCTCAAGCCCTTTTTCATGTTCAAAAAGTTTGCATAGATATTTGCATTTTTTGTCTGTGGTTTCGGTCTATACTATTTTTTCCTTTGCCGTATTCATATTGGCATTTATTTTCTGTTCCGTGTCATCTCTCAGCAAATCTCTAATCTGTAACATTATCCAAAAAAGCTCGGATTTATTCCAATCTTTAAAAACGCAGGTTCTTGTGTAGCGTGGATTAGTAGTCAATTGTCTGTCTCTTTTAAATCCGAGGGGAATGAATAAATTAAATAGGATCCCAGTATTTGCTGTGATTAACGGGCATTTGTCACGAACGAATTTGCTAATGGACAGATTTGATAATTGAATGAAATCTAATGAACATACACAAAGTCTTTTGCGTGTGACTGACTGTTCTTTTTTCATGTGATTTGTAACTCTGTGAGTATTACTGAACGTTAGCAGCATTTTTCCATTCACGCATATGCCTGTACTATCAGACAATCTAAAATCTACCATAACTATTGAATTAAGTCCTCCCCAAAATAACTCCCCTCCCCGTAATACTTCCCTCTTTCAAGATTTACAGTAGCTTACATTACATCTACTAATTTCGAGCCTTAAATCTGAATTGCATTCACACCATTTTATTATTAAACTTCTAACTTGAGATTGAGACACTAGTGAGTAGTAAATAACTTCCCCTTTCCACAATTTCTCCATCATAATATGCTTAGTTTTGAATTGCAAAGTAATTAATTGTAATTTGTGCTGTTGTACGGGTTTTGATGCAGGGTCGAGGACCAAGACGAAATCCGCTGTGTTATTGGTTGATTGACAGGTGCCTTTGACACTCGCTCCGTTGCGTGTTCTTGTGTGTAGCTGTAGGCTATTATTCGATCGAATGTTGTTTGGTGAATTTTATGTTATACTCTAGACATCTTGACTTTTGAAACTTTTAAAAGAAACCATTACATTGCTGCTCCTGTAAAAAAGTGACATTTTTCGTTTTGCACGAGTCAACAGTACATCTAACCCTACTTACTTAAGCTGGAATACCTCTATTTTGGAGGACAATGTAAGTCATCCTAATTCCTAAATATATTATAACCATCCTTCATAAAAAACAATTCCTTCAAAGATCTGGAGATAAAAAGACTCGTATTAAAACTTGGGCCTGCCTGAGTCTCGGTGTGCTAACAAGCTTTATGAAATATTGATCCTATATAATCTGTTATTCTATAAAATTGAACGCTATCGACCACAAGAAAATGATTAGAAAAGCAATTGCAGGATTGTGCAGTCTAGAGTCTAGGTTGATCCCAAAAAAACAGTTCAGGACTTAATAACAGGATATTAATTTAATCCGTTCTTACACGCCCTTTCTCCGTCATTGCCAGAAGAGATGACAGAAAAATAGAGGACGCAAAAAATAGATGACAGGCTATTTACGCAATAGGCTATTTACGGAATTTCTCTCAAGAAAATGAAAGTCCAATGAATACAAGGCCTTCCTTATTCACTTGTTGAGTGAGTTCCGTAGATTTATAATAGCTTTATATCTCGACTTCCAATACTTGTCCTTCCGACTAGTGAATAAAATATATTTCCCAAAACTCTGGCTTTCACTGAAAAAGCGGATAGCATCCGAGTTCCATGACAAATATCTACCGCAGTTTGTCACGACAGGAAAAAATCCTCAATGAGGTCCGTGGATGTTGATATCTGGTTTGAGTCTCTTTGGAAGCCCTTTGTACCATCCACAATTGACAATTACTGTTCCTCTTTCTCCCTCTAGGAAAGATTTATGAGCTCTTTAGGATGTGCTTCTGCAGATGTAGGTAATAATAAAAGAAGAATATAAATTTGAAAACAGAACTCCATATCCAGTCTTATCTGTTTCAAGAGAAGCTTGTAAGTTGTAACAAAAAAGCCGTCGTCGGCACAGTATCTGCTAACATGGAGTTCCGATTTCGGGCTCTAAATTTGCACATGGTCCAACCAAATGCCCTGTTGAGTTCATATTCCATGTCGTTACATGACATAAAGTGTTTAGGAGAAGAGGAAAAGCCAAAGCTGATGTGCAAAAGACAGACACCGTGTACCTAGATAAATAAACTGGATCTTTCACACCTCTGCTCTGTCCTGTAGTCGGGGTCTGGAGACTGGACCAGTTAATAGAATCGGGAAAGAACTCTAGCTCTATATATAGTTTGTTTTGTACTGACTTGTGAGGAATCTCGGAAGCCACAACTTACCACACAACATATGTCATCCATGGTTGACATGGTGTAATTTTGCGAATCCCCTTCCGGGATTTCTGGATCCCTTTATGACAGTCTCTCGATCCAGTCATTCATTTTTCATTTAATCCGACCAAGTACATAGGTCACAGTTCCCGATATATTATATACGTTCAATAAATTACTAGCCCATCGCATTCATGTCGCTAGGAATTGGAAAATGACAAGAACTCTCGAATTCCAATCATTCCTAATTCCTTCAAAGCGCTAGAGACGTCAGTCAATATCCTCCCTCAAGTCTATATATTATTTCCTAAAACTAATGAAGGTCTGGAACTAGTATTTCTCTGTTGACTCCCTTCAGGTTCAGGTAATAAAGCCTCTCTGGTTGTGGTTGAATCCAGAAAATAATGATATCAGAAATCGGATGAGATCCCATTCCCAATGCAATTCCCTTTCCCTGTAATAATAGTTCATGGGTTTTCTATTTGTAAGGAAACAACTACCGACTGCAGAATAGAAGTCTTTTATTCTTGCTCTATCGACTCAAACCTTTGAAACAAAGTGTTAAACCAGGGAAGTAATAAAAATGATTGTTTTCTTCAACTTCAAACTTTGTAAACGAAAAAAGGCGATCAATAAATCGGCTCATTTCATGCTCCGAGGGCTAGACATTCTGCGAAATGGATTTATAGATAGATAAATTCATCTTTTTAGACATTGTCGGGAACATACACTTTTTCACTCGCATTAAAAACAAACGCATATAACAATAGTTCAATAATACAGCGTTAAAGTGGCTTGCAAACCTCAAAGCCACCGTCCCAATTTGTTCTAATATTGACTGGACAAGGAAGGCCGTACTAGAATTTAAATTATCATTCACAATTGGCATAGGAGTCCGAAACAAGATCAGGAAGATACAGTCATGTAAATATATCATCGACTTAAAATCTGAGCCAGGAAACGGGTTAAAAATCTCACAGGACTAATTTTGCACGAAATGAGGATGATCACAGAGGATATAACGATCTTCTGAATGATCTCATATATTTTGTATACTTGCAGGTGGTTAATAAAAGAGGTGGTGATGAGGTGATGATGGCGAATCGGCTAATTAATTTTTAACTCCCGTTCCCTGCTGTGCAAAGATCTGTGAAACCTTCCCCTTAATACTTTGACTTTCTCTCTTTCTCTATCTGCTCTTGAATTCATGATCTTCTTCTTGTAGTTTGGGCTACGATCCTTCCAATTAAAATCAACTGACATTTTAGCCAGATGCATGCCATCCAAGTTCTAGCTGAAAAAAGACTCATGGAAATTATATTCAACTCTCTCAATCAGAGGTACATAATAATTATCCAATTCTTTCCATTCTAATGATATTATTCTTAGTATTGGCTTTAACTTGCACACAAACCCCATCATAAGACACTGCAGCAACTGCTTGCTAATCATAACAATGGTTTAATATTTATGGATTTTTAAAGTCCCTCGCATGTTGTAGAAACAACTGATGGAGGAATTTTTCCCACTGCATGCAATGTATGTGCAATTGCTTCTTCTTGCCAAAGGCTTGCATTGTGTGATACGAGGACATAAGCTTAAATTCAGTCCGGAACATGTTTGCTGATCAAGTTTTTCTATGAATGTACGACGGGTAGTTAAGTTCCCTTGATTACAGAGATCTGCCTACTTTTATATCCATCTAACCGGCCTAACTACTAGTAAAAGTACCAATCTTCGGCTGCATCACTTTGATTATTATTATGTCTGACGGAATGTTTGGCTGAAAAAAGAAGAGATAGATATTCCATGTCATTATTCCTGTTGTATACACAGATAGGGTAATCATAGTAATATCAATCCTTCAAATGCCTGCAATTTGAAGTCCTTGTCTAGTTCTTATTTATTCATATTCTCTATTCTACTCCGGCACTAAGACAGCTAAAATATTCCGAATAATGTGTATATCTAAATACCCCGAGGGTTCTTATTTCCAACAATAAATGCATTCAACGTTCAACTATGATTCCAAAGCCCGTTCCATAGTTCCATCCGTCCTAGAAGCAATGCGATATGCGATGCAAATGCACAATTAAAATACATAGGAGTTTCACGGAATGGGTTCAACTTACGCCCCAGATAAGAATAGTTTAATAACAGGGAGATGATGGGGGTGATAAAATTTCGAATCAGCATTTTAGAGCTGGTCTTTTTAAATATCTAGCTCTATATATGGCAATGTGCTGAAAATAGAATTATTAAAGAGTGAAAAGTAAAAGCTCATAATTTCCATTACTTTTTATTGTTTTGGAAAGAGCATAGGTTCCTTATATGTAGGATCGTAAATTATACATTTGTTCACCAGCTGGCACCGCACCGGACAGGAAACTATTTTATCACATTAAGCCTAATTACAATTACAACTAGGAAACGTATTTATAGCCTCCCATTCTGGGTGATCTCATCCTACTGGTGACTAGGGTTGAAAGTGCTTTCCTGATGCAGAAGTGTAGCTATTTCATTTCTACATCATGAAGGGGATGAATTATCTTGTGGTACATAGGATATTTTTAAATTTCCAAATGCTTCATTGTTCCGTTGTTGTTTAATTAATTTCATTAATTTCACAGGAAATCAATAATTTGTGGTCAAGTAGTGTTAGGCTTAAATTTCAATCTCGAAGCTAACAGATTCTTGTACAGAGTCGGGTGGAGATGGTTGGATTTATTAATTTTCAATAGTCTATAGGGCATTTGTTGGAATTTAGGAACAAACTTTAGAACTGTTAGAGTCATATAGTTGGATGAGTTTAAGAATTCATTTTTTGCTAACTACAATCTCCATGGATGTTTACGCACTGCGAAACAACCCATTCGATACACACCTCTGCCTCACGCATTGGATTGTGTTTTTATTGTTGATTTTCAACGGAATATCATTGCAATCTGGTTGAACACGGTTCAAAATCGCAGCAAAGCAGCATAACAAACAACCGGAAGCGACTACTGCTTTGAATCATGTTTGCAATTTCATGGAAAAATAGCCTGTCCATTACCTCTAGTATGTACATACAACAATGTCAAAATATAAAAATAGACTGTGGGAAAATTCCCAGCTGGAAATGTGTACAAAATATGGTTTGCAGGTTCTAAAATACAACATATTATTCTATATGTTTCTGTTATACTAAAAATGTTGAAAAATTGCATTTGATTTCTTTAGGAAATTTGGGAAAAAATTCTTGCTAGCTTTTCAAAGGCAGCGTTTACAAAAATCTATAGTGGAAGTGGCAAGACGTTAGAATATATTTTCTTAGGTGAGGCAGACGCAGACGGAGAAAGGCAGAACAGAAAGATCCTTGCGGAACAAGGGAAAAACAAAACCAAGCCCAAATGTTACTTCTAAGGCATCATATGTCAACCCTTGAAACTGCATTACTTTTAATTCGAACTGTAGAGATCATGTTCGTCATGTTATCATACTATAACTACCCGAATGAGTTAAATTCCGTGTAGAATTGATAAAACCCAAGCCCCAATTTGAACCACAATCATTTTTTTGTAATGACCAAAGCTGTTGAAAGGAAAATATGTGTTTTGTATGGTTTTCGGGTATTAAGCCGAGGGTTTCTCAAAAATCGCACAAAGTTTCAAGAAAATTGTCTGGATTAGTCTGGAACGTATACGATGCAGTTCGAGTACAAAAAACGATCTGCAAGAACTTATCACCGTCATACTATAATTTATAACTACCCACCATGTCACTCTGTATACAGAGTAAGATTGAGATGCGTCTATGCGACCGTGTCTAATAACTCAAGTCCAAGTTTTTTTTAACAAAACTTTATTTATTGCTACACAGTACCAACTACAACGCTAAGTGTATCTGATCTTCCCATAAAAACAAGGAGCAAAACAAATCCTAGTCATTCTTTTCCTCTTGCCTTGAAACTGTTCGAATTTGTTCAACAGTCACGGCTAGTTTAAAACTAGAAAAAATAATAATACTAAGGCTTTGTTACCGGGAGCTGGAATAATATGAGAAAATTTCAATTTCAATTGAGACATGTAAAAAGAGCCTTGTTGATTCTACAGATCCCTGTCTAGGCTAGAGCCTCTCCAAACTCTGAATAATGTACTGCGGGGGAGAATAATAGAGTCCCGTTCGAAGGGCATTTTTGGTGACATTCATCAATAATGAATAAATTGGATTTCCCTATTCTCTCCGTTTAAACTCTTCAATTCTGTTCCTGAAAATAGAACTTCAGCTGAATCCCATAGTCGAGCCAAGAAAGCAACACGTGTGCCTTCCGATATTAGAGAGAGAGACTTCAAATTCAGTGCAGTGTTCACTAGTTGCCCTTTCCCTTGTAGATCTCTGCCTTTCCCATATATAAAATGCATAGTTACCCTGTCCGGTAAGTAGAAAGCAATGTTCATGAAAAGGTAATGCTTCACTCTCAAATCCCAAACTACTTTCTCTGTCCCATCCCATCATCTATATGCTTCTCAGTCTCCATATTTCCGCCAGAGTTTTGTAACCCACGATAACAAGGGAAAGCCCATGAGTTATAGACGTTAAAGTTAGAGCGATAAAAAGGCAGAAATTTCGTTCTTTCTTTACTTTGGGTTGTTGTCTCCAAAGTTTTAGGTTTCGTTATCGACGGAAGGAAGGGGAAAAGTAAGAGAGTTCAAAGTCCTAATGAATATACTGTCTCCGATGGAGTTCATAATTATTGCATTACTCCTTACTACCTCCTCCTAATGAAAAGGGGTAGTTGAGTTGTCCCAATCAGTTTGTTACTAGGATAATGCAAATACTACTCCCCTGTGCTATTGGTTATTTAGAGCTACGTTACGCATGTTGTTATATCCTCGGCACTTTCTCCACCAGCAAACTTGTTAATAGAGACACGGAAGAGAGAGAGAGTGGGGCTCATAATGGAGCAGAGTATGCAAGCTTTCATTTGGAACTGGAAAATGTATCATTGGCTTGGTGTTCGTGGACAACACACAAGAAACAAGAGCCCTTTCCAGACTCAAGTTGAAACCCCTAATTGACTAGAGCAGGTCTATGTGTACAAACCCGTCGTCTTGACCACATAACACAAATTGAATAAGAAAAAGCACATTAAGTTTATAAGGAAGGACAAGGTTGTCCCCAGAATAGTCCATACTGGCCTTTAGTTTCCGACTTAATATACGTGATGAAGTAAGTTTGTTAAGAGCCTGGATTCCTCTGTGTTGGGCAACTTGTCAGTGGAATTGAAAGGCATTCTTTTATGGTGTTGATGTGCAAGTAGTGGTAGTATAAGGACACTGCTCCTCGAGGTCTCATCGTTGCATCGAGAGAGGTGGAGGCTATATATAATATCGTATTGTCTAACAATTCCTCTTGTGTTCCTGTTCTCTTGCTGCCTGTGCAGGTTGTGTGTGTGTGTTAAAAACCCAAGCTGGATTTTTTTTCTATAATTTATTGCGAAGCCGAAACGTGCTGGAAGTTATAGTACATGAAATATTTGGTAAAGTATGGTATACGTGGGACTTGGAACCGTTGGCTTGGGTTTTGTTGCTGGTTCGAATTTTCAAGTCCAATGAGAAAGTGAAGTTGTGTTGTTGAAGGTGGTTGAGTCGGCACTCCCTATTCTCCGGAGAGAAATATCCGAGTTCTCGGGAGAGAGACTTTCCCATGTTCAGGCGGTCTGTACCCTTTTCTTCTCCTAATTCATTCGAAATGGAAAGCAAGCATGTCGAAATCGGCGTATAGCTACTACTAGTTGCAGAACACTATTTGCAGAAAGGATGTTACTGTATCATAGAGTAGATTTCAAATCTCAAGATTTTGTTTATTTAGTCAGTCCCAGCAGTCGGAGTCCCAGGCTTTGTCAGGGTTGTTTTCGGTGAGTGGACTTATGAAAGTGGCAATCCTTCCGTTAATTGGAGCATCAGGAGTGTAATGAAAAGATATGATAATTGCTTCGTCATTAGAAGTCCGGATTTGGAGCAGCATGTGCTGCTTTTAAATTCAATAAAACTTAAGGACAAGCTGCTGGGGAAGTAGTTACATGGATCCAGAGGATCATTATGTAAGCAGGGCAAGTCACGAAGTTAGTAATTAGTAAAATTGTCCTCACTGACTCCCAGAGCATGACAATGAAGTTGTAAGGGCCATATTCCTTGGAAATAGGGATCATAAAAGACAAGTTTAGAGATGGTAGGGACCATGTGGAGGATTCCGTAATTACACAAAAGGGATAATGCTTCTGAAGTTTGATAATAGTGCTTTTTAAGCAAGGAGCTATTTAAGCTCAAGATGATGAGAGGAGTAGAGTGAGGGAGCTCATGTAAATTGATTTGACCTAAGGCAAGGTTGAACAGATTTATTCTAGGGAATTAAAGTGGTAGTGGTGGTAACTGGTAACCCTTTCCATCAACTTTGCTTTGCTAACAAGAGGCTGCAATATGTGACTATAATATAGCATTAGCATATCTGTGCTAATAAAAAGCCAGGGATGTTTCGCAGTCGAAGGTTTCAATTATTGAAAGTTATTAGTAAAAATTTAACTAGTAAATATGTGGTTGGCCATAATTTCATCACGAGAACATAATTCAACTTCCCCAAACTGTATTACGTACTCTTTTACTCCCTGAATAACTTATCGTTCTAGACTTTTTTTTAGAAATTCTGATTTATGCAAATATCCACTCACAAACTTCCCCTCCGTATTTTGATATTTGGAGTCAGTCATAATTTGCATGCGAACCTATGCAGAAACTGGGATGTATAGACAGATAGACACATCTGCTGTAATTCATCGGAGGAAAAATAAACAAAAAATAAAAGAGCATTAGGTGGTTGGGATGAATTCCAACATGTTTTTAAGGAAAAAATCCTTGCAGTGACGGAGAGTATAATAATGCAATGATGAACAAGTACAATTTACCATTTCATGTTACCATGCATCCTACGTGCCATGATGAACAAAAAAACAGTAGGTGGGATTTAAAGCTGTTAAAAAGATACTCTTTTACCTCTTTACCTTATTTACTTCAGTCAGATATCAGATCGCATGGAATTCCTCATTACACCTTTTAAATAAGGTTTTGCTCCTGCAGATCTGACTTCAGATTTGTTTTACAGGAACATAGGAACTTGCATTTACCTGCTACCTGCAATCTCTCCAAGAGAAACGAGTAGATATTTCATATTAAGAGAAATTGCTTTTGATTTCACAATAGCGATGCAAAGCAATCCATAAAGCACGAGGACATACTATGTACGCTACGGAATCTTTCCAGATCCAGTCCCTATTGTTTACTTAGACAATTAATAATCATAACTATCTACGGAATTTGAAACTATTTGTTTAACTTAAAACTAAATTGGAATTGCACAGGAGCGTATTTACTATTTTCATCACACTGTTTAACAGAAAGCGTGGGGCATGAGGCTTGAAGTATTATGGACATTAATTAAATAGTTATTTACAAGGTCTAAACAAATAGTCCTCTTTCGCGTAATGATGCTAAGATAAACAGATATGTGTGATCAAGATTTCAAGATGCTTAATGTATTTTGAAGTACGCAGCCGTTCCCGTTAGCTTACACTTTTGGTTATTATTTTGACAGAGTGTTTTAATACATTTTCCATTAAACGCTGTGGGATAATGGCTCTGGGATCTATGAATGTTATGATAGTTTATGGGTCTGAAGTAGAATCAAATGGAATGGAGTTATGAAACTTCTATCGTTGACATCACAATTCATAATGAAGTGGGCTCAAATCCAATGCACATACGGAAGTAGGATAAGTTTTGAAGTTATGAGGGTAACTTCGATGAGTGACATATGTGTAGTTAGAACTTACAAGCGCTCATGCCAGGAATCACGACGGCTTATTCTGTATATGGAGTTTTAAAATTCACTAATTGATCCGACTATAGATTGTAGATAGGTATATGTCGAAAATTTTAGGATAATAAATCTGTCATTTAATTGGAGGGGCAAAGTCACTTAACTTAAGACTAGTATGTAGTATATGGAAGCTGAGAAGGATTTTAAGTTTCAAGTCATCCAAAAAATTATGACTATGTTTCATGAAGTTGCTTAATATTTATTTATTCACTTTCGTCAAGCAATATGTCTGTTTATTATAAGCTTGTTATTTCATTGACTATGATTAAGTTTAAGTCTCGAAATTTTGCAGTAGTCTCAAGTTCTAAGGTCTATATGGACGGTGACGTGATGCAAAGTGTAAGTGTTTAATGAAATTATTTCCTGGCTTATGATTACAGGAATGCAGCGTTGTCCTTATTTGGCTGAGATGAAAGAGAGATTTTGGCGAAGTAATAACAACGGCAACGAGAAGAAATTGACAGAGGACGAAGGAACGGACGAACTTTTAAAGAGTGTAGCCATGACGACTAAAAATAAGCAATCGACAATCGCCCGACTTGCCCAGCCCGAGCCTGATGACCCGGATGAGAATGACCCCATGCTCCCACCCCCATCTGCTATTGCTATTTCTACTCCCCTTGGAGCTCCATCCTCACCGCCCCAGTCTGTCACAACAGTTGTTAAGGTACGCTTCTAACCATTGACTATGGACTAGTTTTTATTAAAATACCGACACAGTTAAAAAATGTGGATAAAAATAGTAGTTAGCGAAGTGCGAATGGAGAGACAGTAATGAACATTTCGAAAATCTGTCACAAACTACGACATAAGCTTACATTTACGTTAAAGTATTGTTCGGTGACTACAAGTCTTCTTTTTAATCGAAGAAAGATTATTTGATTATCGATCATTAATTTTTGCATTGCAAATTCTGTACCATATTCTATTTAAGTCTAAAATTTGAAACTCAACTTCGGGATACGGTACGAAAAGCGAACAAAGCGTACAATAGTTACTTAGTCGGCGCCGAATAAAAAATCTCCGACAGCCTTACATTTGATCGAACCGGGATTAAGGACTGTGTCGGTCATTATTCCCGTGAATTGACTGTTCTAGGTTATCAAGTTGGAACATAGCTTTTTGGGCTGTGCTGTAGATTTGATAAAAACCCCTTACCGAGTCCCCTCCATCGGGTTAAATGTAAATAGATGAAACCATTTCAGAGAAGGGAAGGGTGTAATTCCTAATACCACATATCTTTTTGTCGTAGTTCGTAGGGGTTCATTTTGATCAGAAGAACTTCGCTTTCATGACACTTTAAGTCCAATAGGGGTAGAAACCTATATGCTTAAATTAAACCCTTCTCCTTTAAAAAAAAGTAAATAAAAAAGTGGATGCTCTAAATGGAGACGGACCAGGCTGAAGAAAAAATAAATCGCAATTAAATAAAACGTTGAAGATTTAGTGTAAATAGAGAAAATAAAATTTTCCTTGGAATTACGACATATTCTGCTCCGATATCCAACTGTATCTTTGCTATGGATTTTTGTGAACCACTCTGCAAACTATAACATGGCTATACCACAACATTATAACCTGCATGCAGTAGTGGTCTCCGTTTGAGAAACCATTGCTTCATTTTACGGGTGAAATGTTCCATGCATTCAATTCCCCTCCTCCAGTCCTGTTAATGGGCTTAGCCTTAGAATTGAAAATGACTTGGAATTGATCACGGATCACTGAAGAAGTGGCAGTCAGTAGGAAGTAGGAATAGTTGAATATCATGAGTCATTTTTCGATAACTTTCCCAGCATGAAACTGATGGATCCCACGAGAATAGGACCGTACGAGATAGATTGAGGCTAATATTTCATTCATATATTATTGATCCAGTTACGCGTTTCACAGAGTAACAATAACGTTGCTTTCCCTCCCTCTAATACTATCTCTAGCGATCACACATTTCCACACTTATAAGCTGCATTTGTACATAATTGTGATTCGGATTTTAGGACATATTATTATACACGGACTTGTTCATTAGCTATAGAGTGTATTGATTTCAAAGGTTCAAACTTAAGTGACTCAGGACCCTTGCATACATTACGCAATGTGGTGATCACGGCTTGGTGTCCCTATTACTCCAAGTCGGGTTGGAAGGAGGCTTGTAAATCGGAAAAGGAAAAGCTCGTTCAGCCCATAAGTGTGCCTAGGGTAGTTACAAAACGGTTTTGGCGTGTTCATAATATCCTTTCTCGTCGAGCCCAAACTCCGCTACTTTCATTAGCATTAGAAAGGTGTTTCCTTTCCGAGTTCCAAACAAACGCACGCGGGCAGGGATAGGATAGGGATACGGGCTAGTAGGGTGAGCCTGTATCACGTTTTAGGATAGATAAATGCCTATCTAAATATATATAGGATAGAACATGAACCATGGACATCAGCGAATCCGGAAACTGTAGAACCATCCCTAACTTGCCTAACATAAAGGAAAATAATTCAGGAAGCAACACAACATTGGCCACACGAGTTCCAGGGGCATGCAGGGATGGCATGCATTGTGTTTTGTAGAAAAAAATAAGAAATTGAAATCAATAAGACTTAAGTAGAGTTAACCCTTTATGTATCTGAAAAATAGCTGGAGTTCTAGCGAGATATTAGGGATTGGAAGGTTGAGAATATTTGGAGGGATCCCTATTCACCACCACCGCGACAAATAACAACTTGGAATCTTTCTCCGTAATGTTTACCCTCCCGAAAATGTTTCTTCTTGAAGAGGAAAAAAATCTATTTCATGCCTTTCCTACCCCAGCAGATGAGTATGGACTTAAATAAAATAGATTTTTATGGGTGCCCATACCGAATAATGTCCGTTTCCGTGTAAACTCACATCGCGTCGTAGGTGAAAGCTTTTCCACCTCCTCATGTCCTCTCTATCTATGGCTTCCATATTATTATGAAATGGAGGAAAATACCTTTCCAGTTTCCTCACTTTTGTTGTTAAAAAAGTATTAGCATAGGCTCGTTCCTGATATTTTTACTTCGTTTCTATCCATACTTCTTCCCATCTCCTGCGGTGGGCTTATCTGCCCTTTTGTACGAGTGTAGCTGAAGTAGCGTTGACGAAGGGAGTAGAAAGTCGTGGGGGATTTCACTAATTCCTCCGTCTTCTTCAGTCGAAAATAAGGGAATGGAAAGTTGAGGAATCCATTCCTTCTTTATTCCTCGACGACTTAAAGCGAACATTGATTTCGAGTCGAGGACTTTGTGTTTACACAGTGATCCTAGGAATCTTGTCTAGAAGACTGTAATAACTCCACGCCAATTCAACGGAGAGAAAGGAGAAAACGTTTCCTCTCATCAGAAATCGGGAGGAACCTTTTATTCGGAACCGCTCTGTTAAAAAATCCCTTAACTGAACCATAAATTTAATGAAATGGGAACCAGTATAACTCAAGTGAGATTTCTTGCTCTTGAATGGCTTCCATTCCCTGACATTTTCATTTAAAATGAACTCTTCTAGAACTTATTGCATGGCCTTAAAGACCGATTTGTTGTTTAGAATATAAGCGTAAGATTATTCGTTCCTGGGATATAATGGTGGCTTTTATCATTTAATGATTATGATGTATAATTGAAATTGCAGGTGAAACCGGATGGGAGTGGATCACGAACCGTGGCTGCTGAACGACCTCCTTCGATTCTTTGGATACAGCCTTCAACTCAGAAGTGGTGTTGCAATTATGCCTACAACAAGTTCCCCAAAAATGCCAAGTAAGTGTTCTGAAATTCTGCATTGATTACATTGTTGTACATTTTCTCGGGTGGGTTTCGGAGATAAGGTTTTACGGCTTTGGTGTTCAGCTGAACCACTGATTTCCGTACAATTATACAGCCGTAAGAGTATATAGCTAATTTTAGGTTTTATCAAGTTTATTGCAAGCAATTAAGGCACATATTATAATCAAACTGGATCATTATTGACCGCGATTTTACATTCTATGTTCCCAATAGTATGTGTTAAAAAGCTAAAGCAATAATATATGAAGATTTTGAAAAGTAGTCATTGCACTTAATGAGTTTTTGATTAATTATTATAAACAACGGCATAAAGTTCAAAGCTAACCCCAAAACTTGGAATTGCACGTCTGGAACATTTTAAAAGTAACCGTTCATTAAAATTACAAAGCAAGAAATTCCAGTTTTAAATAAGACAAAATATTTTTTCAGAAGCAATATACCAAAGATCAACAATTGATTTTCAAATGTAATTATTACAATACTTGCATATAATTTCACTTGCAGTTCAGTCAACATGACTGCTGTAGCCGAATATGTTTTTCAATTGTCTTTTTTAACCCACCTCTACTCTTCCAACATTTAATAATTAACGACAATAAAGGAGGATTTTACCGACGATGTTGACTAATTGCTCGTTATGTGGTTCATATCTATAAAGAACAAAGTCTGTACGATTACCTAAAGCTTTATGAACCGTCACAGTACTTGAATACTTCATTTAAAATCAAATTCTGTTATCCGCCTCGGGGAGCTCTTTTCAACGTCTGCAACGTCTGCAACGTTTCGTTGCATTAAAAATCTCCCAAAAATAATAATCAAGCTTAAAGAGGCCTCCTTAATTGAATGGTTATATTGTGTGCTCTGTGCAACTGAAAGGAGCGGATGTAGATTGTTGCGTCCAAAGTCTTGTAATGGGGATATTTCCCAAAACCAATTTAAACATTTGTTCCTACTTAAGGAATCTATTATGGCCCTGTCAGCCTGGAATGTATTCAACAATGAGATTTCTGACGAGAAAATAAAGTAATGGATTAGCTGGGGACAATGGCTTGCGACTATCCGTTGTCACGAAGAATGCAAACATCCGACTTAGAATTACTTACATTACATTCATACATCCATCCCGCATCTCTCTTACAAGCCTACATGCTTCTTTCATTATATTACAATTTACAATCGTCAAAAGTACAACATATTAACGCATCCTCCAGTGTCTTCCCTCTCGATCTCGACGATAACCGTTGTTGTATCTCTACCTATTTCATCCCGTTCATTTATCACAACATCCAACCACATAGAACATCCACAAATAAAAAATAATTAAATTTTAAACTCTAAAAAGTTGTGCATTTGTAATTGACAAACTATCCCAATCCCTTGATTTCCTCTCTACAAAAGTCACCGAAATGACGATAATAAATACTCTAAATGAGATTGGAGATAGATGGGAACTTGGAAAAGGAGGGGGTGTGGCAGACTGCTTGGACAATTCGTATCTAAATGTAAAGGAAATGGGCTGAAAATGCGCCGCATTCGCAAATAACGTCTGCTTTATCGTGGTTAGGAGAGGAAGTCGTAGAACATGGTCAGTTGATAGAGCGATCCGCCTATCTCTGCAACTCTCAGATTAATAGAATCTGAGAAGAACATCGATGGAATGAGATTTCTGGGAGTCCTGTTGGTTCGTCTCCGACTGCTATAATAAACCTATTCAGCAAGTCTTTGCTTTGAGTACACGTGGCTAGGGCGACGAGGGAGATGAAGATAATCTGTATGCCATGCCGTTCGGATGGCAACTAAAAGATGTAGAAGAGAAGGCTCTAGATTTCATATCAAAGCTATCCTCGACTCTTCAGCCACTTTCTCCGTCTCATCCTTCCGCTTTCTCTTCTCTTCTTGTCGGAGAGAGGAGCTGGAAGTGTGCTCTCCTGTCACCACCACCACCTAAGAACTATACATCGAGCTGCTTCCATTCCGCCGCCGAGGGTTTGGAATACTTGCGTCTTGCCCTTCCGTACATATTCAACTCCAAGATGTTAAAACTCATACTTTGGTCACGCAACGAATTGCTGGATGGAGGGAGAGTAATCGATCGCCCTTTCGTACACAACTTCTTTTTCAACGACGCAAAATATACGTACGGACATAGAGGGAGGCAATAATATTGCACGGGTAGCAGAACTAGCAGAAAGTAATGGCTAATGGTAAATAGCCGAGCCGTTGAATTAAAATGGAAAGCGTTCTTGGCAAAGGTTCCCTTTTTCAGCTGGATCTCCGCTCTTCCTCTCCCTCTTCTTCTGCGTCTATTTTGAAAACTTTCACCTCCTCCATCTTTAATGCCCTTCTCTCCTTTCCTTTGACAAGAGAAATCAAATGGGAATAAGGTTTAGGAGATTTTCAGCCACTCTGCCGGATGAGGACAGTGTCTCTCATAATATTTATACTGATCAAAGCTCTGTAGCAGACTGTTATTTAAGAGTCAAAAGCGAGGTGAAAGGAGGACAAACCACAGGAGGAGAGTAATGTACTGTTCCCACTTATGGCCGGATTTGTATTGGAAGGTGTTAGAGGATGGGAAGTGGAGTGAGAGGATCGGTAATCCAGATGAAAGGACCAAGTACGTTTTTATGGAGATGCACAGATGCATTGGCGGAGGATGAGAAAGTGAGAGAAAGTAGTGTTTGAGGCGTTGGATGATTATGGATTAATAAATTAATTGTGAATGAAGGAGAGAGGGATGTTAGTGGATGAGATGGCGATGGAAATGATAATTGAGTTAATTCGATGAGGAAGGAGAGGATGGGATCATTAGAGGAAATGAGGTTGTGGCTGCTCGGGAGCCGGCAGGTAGTTTAACAATGAAGGGCAGGTTGGATTGGAACTCCGAGTAGGACATCGAGGGCTGTTTGACTGGAGAGGATTTTCTTTGTCGATGAGAAGAAAGCATTGGAAATTAACAGGTGACTGAGCACCTTTTGTGATTTGGAATTTGAGAGGGTTTGAGTTGGTATTCTCATCAGGCTGAAGGCTCCTTAGTACAAAAAAGGCAATTGAAGGGAATAATAAACCGATGTAACGGGCGTAACAAAGTGTTGAAAACATCAGGTTTCGTACTCTGGTGTCAGTGGGAGTAGTCCCGTATACGTAAAAGATGTTCTATTACTCATGAGAATCGTTTAAACCCCAAATCTCAATTTCCCCAAAAAGCCCCGGTTTTGCACCCTGGTGTCAGTAGAAGTGGTCACCTATACGACAACGTTGTTCTCCTACACATGGAAATGGTTTAAACCCCATATCTTAATTTCCCCTAAAAGCTCCGGTTTTGCACCCTGGTGTCAGTGGGAGTGGTCCTGTATACGTCAAAGATATTCTATTACTCATGAGAATCGTTTAAACCCCATATCTCAATTTCCCCAAAAAGCCCGGGTTTCGCTCCCTGGTGTCAGTGAGAGTGGTTCCGTATGCGTCAAAGATGTTCTATTACTCATGGGAATCGTTTAAACCACATATCTCAATTTCCCCCCAAAAGCTCCGGTTTCGCACCCTGGTGTCAGTGGGAGTGGTCCCATATACGTCAAAGATGTTCTATTACTCATGAGAATCGTTTAAACCCCATATCTCAATTTCCCCAAAAAGCCGAGGTTTCGCACTCTGAAATGTAGTTTCAGGGTATTATCATGTATAGATGATAGACAAAATTTGGTGACCGTAGGTCAAGCCGTTCGTCAGTTATCGCACCGACAGACAGACGGACGGACGGACGGACAGCCTAGTCATTCGCATAAAGTGTTTTCAACACTTAACAAGGGACTTGATAAAGAAGGGATTGGTGGTGGTAAAAGTAAAGGATAATACGTAAGATTTTTAGGCTGACGCAGAAGTGGTAGGATTGTTATGAGGACGGGGAAGTCGGTACATCGGGGGGATCCCTTAAGCCGGAAGGAGAGATCTTCGGCTTCCATAGATCGGTGGTGGTCGAAGAGGGTGTCCCCCCCCTACACCCATGTGGATGAAATATTGTAGTTGAAGGGAGAAGAAAGTTGCCATGGCAACTGGAGTCTGCGGGTTTCACATCTCTCTGATCGAGAAAGATCGAAGTTTGGTGTGTTGTAGAAGGGGCTTCGGGACACAGAGCAACGACCGACGCAGTGCACTGTTTGTGGACAAACTCTGAAGCCATTTTCGTAGTTCCTCCGTATTCGGGTTTAGCCCCTTGGATCTATTTGAAGTTCTTTCTCTCTCTCTCTGTCTCGCACTCTCTGTCTCCCTCTGATCCACTCTCTACTTTCACTCGCCTCTTTTCTCCTACTGCGTTTCCAATACTTGCAAGTGCACTGAGTTCCCACGAGTACCATTCCACCTCATTGTTGAGTGAGGCAACAATGGGTGGTGGGCAGCAAGTCCACGTGGCCACTGTTGAGTCCGAGGTCGAGGGCTACAACAAGAAGATCTCGGAAGCGTCAACTCTCCCTCTCACCGAGAAGAAGCAGGGCAAGTCAAAGGAGAAGAAGCCGAAGGAGAAGGAGAAAAAGACCAAGACCGTGACCGTTGTTGAGTCGACTGGACAAGCTGGAACCGCTCCAGAGGAGTTTCCTCTACCTCCGCCCGAAGACACACTTCTCAATCTCATCGTGCTAAATAGGTGATCATTGTTATGCTCCAAACCACCCACTTTCCCAACAATCGACCTACCATTATTCCTTTCACTTACAGTCTCCAAACAGACTAAAATGGCATGAATCAGATAGCCTTATCATTACATGAAAATAAGGGCTCTCTGCTTATCGACTAATCCTCTCATCTCCCTTATCCATGCCATTTCCAGGCAGGATTTAGACTTCCTCTCATGGACAGGAACTAATCTTATTTAAGGTCATTGCGAAGTTGCAGGCTGGCAAATCCCCTTCCTCGTGCTTGATTAGGATTAAGTATAATCTATGTATTATTCCAAGCAAAGTATTCATCATCCACTTCAAGAGTCGTTGTCGTCAGACTCCAGTACTGTCGAGGCAGTCATAAGAGCATGTTAGTAAATAAACAAAGGACTCGCTCTCTATAATAATATATTATGTTCCTTCATTAGCGGCCCGATTTAGTACGTACGTATGACTTCTCTAACGCACATATTAAACACACAACTAAATACATGGCTGCTTAAAGCATTGCCACCACCATACAATTCAAGGATAGGATTTAATTCTGACGGGAAAGAAAATAATAATATTCGTGCATGCAAGCCATAAGTTCTAATGGTCGGCTCGGCATTTGAGGATCCATGGACCTGGTATATTTTATATGGAAGAGAAAAGGCCGATTTTTGATTGGGGTGCGAATGCCAACGCCTGGACGGAGATGAATTCTTTACGACTCTTGTATAATGCATCCACTGTTTTGCAAAGTCCGGATTATTAGCCAGTTTGTTGCCAGTCTCATTTATGTGCTGACATTCCATTTACTAGCTCCTGCACTTTGAAGTTCTTTGATTTGGTTGGAGAGTGAGTCCTTTTTCTTCAAGTACTTCTTGACGTTTAAGTGTGGTCACGATGTGGTTAGAACCTTTTAAAGGGTGAGTCCTTAATCTCGATTCGGGTTCTAGGAAAGCCTATTCCTACCGTTCCTTTCAAAATATTAATAATCTTGGATCGCATATTCGTGTTTATAGAATTTACTTTTATCCGTGTAACAAAATCCTCTGGGAGAAATTTATTGCCCTCGTCTCGGCATGCATTTGAAAGTAGTTCCTCTATTACAACACATTAAACCGAATTCAAATGCAAACATAAAAGGAACTTAATTTCCCCATTGTAATTGAAAATGGTAAATGCCAAAGAGTAGAGATCCGGGTGTAATACTATAGTGGGGTGTGACGTTTCAATTTTCATGCAGAAATGCAATGGGTGATGTAAGGCCGACAGGAGTCTGTTTAAATGCGAGCAGAGTTAATTGCCCGTGTTTTTTTTTTCAATTAGGACATTCACTCTAAACTTGTGTACAGTTTTTATTCGGCAGACAAAGAGGCATAAAAAACTAATGGAGGTAGGATGGATACTAAACAAAGGGATATGAAAAAATATCTTCAATTAGAGTATGTTAAATTAAGGCTCGTGGTTGTAGCTCGTATAGTTTGGATTGGTAGGTTAATAATTAAATTAACAATTTAACCCAAAAATTGTATAAAATAACGCCGTGCACAGGGAGGGAGTTCATTTCTGACTTTTCCCAAAAGGTCCAAATTAGAAATCAATGTTCATTTTGTAGTGTTGCTCTTGCGCCTAACTTAATTTTTTTTTTAGAAAATATGTGTCTTTTTGACTTTTTTTTTTATTAAATTGAACACTCACTCACTGGAAAGATTGTGAAGTAATGGAATTGTGAATTTTCACTATTTTAATTTTGGAATATACATATTAAAAGGATCAAGCGGACAGAGCGACTTTGCATTAAATATGTCAATATTATAGTATAGTAATTATTCACTTTAAAAATCTGTGGTTTTTAATTTTTTTTCGTTGAACGACCATGGAAGTTTTCGTAGAATATTTTTACTGGTACACAATTTATTGGTATTTCTATTGATTGGACTAATTGTTAATACATCATTTGCGCTTTGCCGAGGCCGGCACTCTGTAAGTAGCTGGCATCGGTAGCAAGGATTGAAGGGTTAAGATTATCAAATTTAAAATATTAAAAAAGTCTCGCTACCGGAAATTAGATCAACATTTATTTTTAGTATACATATATATAAGCAGAATCTATCCTAATAGTTCCTTTTCAAACCGTAATGTAGCCTTATGGCAAGGAAGCCCGTTTAGTAGGTTCCACGGCAGTCTGAACTGTATTGAAATCCAGGGTAATTAAACAACGTAAAATAGACTTGACTGACGATTTAACCAATACGTTTAAATCATATTTTGCACAAAAGAATTTGATCTAAATGATCGATCTTAACGTTCGTGTGTCATCAAGTATATATTAAAATACTAATCACTTTTACAGCCCATTTGTAAGACGCTTTATAGAGGCTGTAGAAAATGAAAACTTGTTCCAACCTAAAAAAGGATATTTAAATGAAAACCTATTAGCCCAATCGAAGTTCCAAAGCCGTCGGATGGCGGAACAGGAATTTGATCCTTCGAAATGGCGTTTGCAATAAATCAAACATAATTTATATGAATGGTTTGATGAGTGGATAGAGTTTAATAGGTGAATATAAATTGTTTACGGTTTTACGATAAACCCGAAGAAAAATATATCAAAGCATTTCTAAGGCCAATATTATTATGAAGGTTTTGAACTCATTTATTTGCCTGTTAATGTTGCAGAAGTGCCGTTATGGTCATAACGAGTGCCCTGTACTGCAAGCTTGCAGTTGTGGTCTGCCTGGCATTTCTCCTATCCGAAGTTGTGACTCTCAACGTACCCCTGCACTTCTTCGAGGTAAGGCATCAGTTCCTATCTCGATTTTTAATGGTTTTGAAACTACACAGCTTCCATAAAGAAATGCATTGCCCAAGTATTCTTTCCTGATTCGGGAATAAATCACTTCGACAGATTCAAATTGCTTTGAGCTGGATACAACGACTTATCTCTCGTGTACATTACGTGCACATAAGTTGTTCGGCATATACTATAATATCATCATGAATGAGCAACATGGGTTAGAATGTTAGAAATAGAATCTGGATGCTTGCAAAAGGGGAGAAACTCGGCTCCCTTATATATACCGAATGTCTTCGTAGTATTGTTTGCATTAGCTCATTCATGTGGAAATGATTTCTGAGGGAAATGAGACGGAAGTCGGTTTTTATTGGTTTGGTAAAATAGAAATAATAATAGCAAATTGAAATTATTTATGAAATGACTGTAGGCGATCTTCACCTACTTGTACGGAGGAAGCATCCTATTCTTCCTCTACGTCTTCTGCTACCTCCTCCATGACTCGTCCCAGAAGAAACGCCAACAATGTAAAGAACGGAAGGACAAGGAGTCGAAGAAGGATGAGGAAGTGGCCGCCGATGCTTCGGCCAGCAAGTCTGGCGAGAGAAAGCCGTCCTTCCTTCAGGTACTTTCTAAAATAATCTAAACAAAAATCCAAAAATATCTACGCTACTACGGGATATGTAAGGTCAAGTACCCAACTCAATCCTCTTGAATGAAAGCGATTTCAAGAAGCTAATGACTAGTTCTGCACTTTAGAGAACTTTTTTCCCCTCCTGCACTGATTTTTTGTAGTTTTTTTTTTGTGTGTTTCTCTATAATTATCCAGCGTTGAAACTAGACAATCTTTCGTCCTAAGTTATTAAGATTTTAAGTTTGAGTTGATCGATTTTGGTATATAGTTTGAGAGTGCACGGCTAATCTAAGCACAGCCCGCCGGTGTGATGACTTTTTATGTTTTCACTCTTTTATTGTTTATTTATTTAATTTGACTGTCTATCATGAATAGGAAAGTCGGCACAAGGCAAAGTATGAGGTAGCGGAGAGAGAAAGACTTGATCCGCTTATTCCAAGCGAGGTTTGTTATTTTTTCTAATTTCTGTTCATTTCCTATTATTTAAGTATTTTGTTTACATGTTTTGGTGTTGGTACCTGCAAAGGTCTTGGGAAAAATTATTTGCCTCTCCATGTATTAATCAATGCCAAATCCTGTGCTTTTCCCAATCGGAGAAAGCTTGCCTCGGTTCCATGTTAATTGGGCCAGTGTGTTTTCTCTTGTTGACCTTTTACACAACCTCATGCATGTTTAATTTCGCATATATTATTATTATTCGTATAGTTTCTAGAAAGTTGCATGCCCAAATAACGTTTCCGTTTCCGTAGTGAACGCTGTACACTTCTTGGTGCGTTCTTCCTGCAGTGCATAACCAGTGTACGTGCTAGTAAATAACTGAGATATGACATTCCAACCATGGTATGTTGAGCTTGTATTTTTTCTACGCGCTGCGAATTCGTCCTTACGCTTTAGCTTATTAAATGGTGGTGGCGTGAGGGTGGACTGTAAATGTAAATTTCGGGAGAATTTACGTAAATACAGGAACCTTGTAATATAATATATACATATACAATAGTAATAATAATATAGTAATAATACATATTATGTATATTTCTGATATTCACAACGTACGGACTTCCTACTAACCTGAAATAAACATAAATAACAAAGACGGTAGAAACCGTCGGGATTTTTCCAAAAGAATCGGCCAATTGAAAGTGATGATGATTTACAGAGCATGTTGAAAGGGGTGAGAAAAGGAAGCGAATCCAAAGATGTAAATTTGAATGACGGATCTGGAGATGCAGGCTCAGCCACTGCTCAAGCAACCTCTCAAAGTCAGGAAAAAGTGACGGCTGAGCCCTCAACAGCCACCGTTGCCAAGGATGGACATAGCAAGCCAAAAACAAGTCAAAGTGATACTGCCCATGGATCATTTTTCCTCCGGATGGGTACATTAGGTATGTAAATGAATCAGTAAAAAAGGGATTTGGATTTAGAGTGTCAGATTCTGTTGGGATCATCGATTGAATTCATATCGTTAGGATCATTCCAATCAATACAGAGCTCCATTTCGTTTATGTATGGAAATTCAAATATTTTCATATAATGACGTCGACGCTGTATTGCCATATGTACATGCATAAGTTTGATCGGAACAGAATATTATACTCAAGAAGGTTGTGAATTTATTCTAAACTCATTTTCCTGGATTTTTTAGCATTTGGACTGGGAGCTATGATTTACATCGGCCTGGAATTGGGATCCTTCTTTGAAATACCCATGGGTTCCTCATGCTACAATATCTTGCGTGGGGTTAATCCTCTTCTCCAATTGATTTTCACGTTCATGCAGATGTATTTCATCTTCATTAATGCCAGGGTATGTCTCCGATGGAATTTTATTGATAACCAGACACCCTGATTCCCAAAGTATTATTCTCGATTTTTGTCAGTATAAAAGCTTGATTTTTGTAATTCCTCACCATAAGTTTCACTTTCCTCATAATGCAATTTGATGTTTGTAAATGAATGCAAATGTTTCTTGGATTTAGTTGAGGATTCATAAGTTCAAAATCATTGCGAGATTCGGATTGATGCATGTCGTGGCTACCAACCTTTGCGTATGGTTGAGGATTCTTGTCCGAGAATGCCTGAAGGAAATTACTAAAACCAAGAATTATGGAGGCTCATCGGAAGACTACATGATCCGAGGTTGGTGGAGATTTACATTTTTTTAATAACACGTTTAAGAAAATCGTCTCAATCGGTTGATGATGCTATTGTTTCGGTGACGAACCAGTTAAAATTTAAACCGGGAATATTTACAGAGGGAAATCGGATTATTGATGCTCGGCTTGGATACTGGAATCAAACTTCAAGCACTACAACCGCAGAACCCAATGGATACGAGTCAGGTTACAACAACAACAATAACAACAACAACAACAATTATGGATATGGAGGAGCTTCTCGAATGCCAACTCCTCAACCCTCCGCATTCAATGGATTTAACAACACCGGAATTCCGCTACCCCTCAATGTCACCTGCCCAAGAACCATGTACATGGGGACGGAAGTCGTCAGTGAATCTGCTCCGTACCTGTTCCCAGTGGTAATCGAATACAGCTTGATTGCGGCAGCGGTTGCCTTTGTCATGTGGAGAAACATCGGACGGGGTGTTCCAACAAAGGGGTATGCACTGCGTTTTCGCTTTACTAGAATTCATACGTGTCTATTCATGACTGTTTGACTAATGTTATTTATGGGAAGCAGATCTTCTGAGGAAGGCGAGGAAAATCAACAAGAATGGGAAATGGGAACTGAGGCGTACAACCGATACAGCAGCGGTGGTCCCGACGGAACTCCAGCCCCAAGTGGACCAGTGGACTGTGTTGGGGCCAGCAAAGGCCTCTTTTGCGGACTCCTCCTCCTTGTAACGGCCCTCATTTGTTTGATTCTGTTCTTCGTCCTTGTTGGAAAAGAACTGAGATGGTTGGCCATTTACCTCGCGGATTGCTCTCATGCTGGATTATTGCTTCTATCCTTCTTAGCCACATTGATTGGATTCATTAGGTGGGTACTTCTTGTGCAAACTCGAGAAGAATGTTCAAGTGTATGAGTCTATTGTGCCTAATTCAATTTTCCTGAATTAAATTATCACAGAGTGAGACGTCTCAGATTTCATGGCGATCACGGGAGTCCCCTTCGAGATCTGCTCCTCCGAGTGTCCGTTGTTGGAGTCTTTGCGTATGCAGTTTTCAGCCTGATTTCAGGAACGATTATTGGACTTTCCCTTGATATCCCATCGTTACTCGTGGCAGGAACGGCGGCTCTTGTACTTCTTCAGGTGAGACAAACTTTCAACTTTATTTTATTCGGCTGGATCAAATCGCAATATAACTGGTGTTTATTTTTATTTTATGGATAATTTAGATCATTGTACAAATGCTGTTCATCTCTGATGTCGGACGGTAAGAAAACTTGCTTTTGCAACAAAATCACCAGCCTGAATTTGTTAATGCAATGCCTAATCATTTTTGTCTTTAACAGACGAAGGATTCATCTTCCTGAACACTCAAGGACAAAACCGGGCCGGCAGATTGTTACACTATTGCTGATAACGAACTTGACTATGTGGGCGATTGTAACTCTTGAAATCCGTAAAGTCGAGAAGGACCCTGTTCAACTAAACTTCTTTGGAACCATCCCATGGATTCTTGTTCAGAGGTTCTGTCTGCCCCTCTACATCTTTCATAGATTCTTCTCCGCTGTGACTCTTGCAGAGATCTGGAAGAATTCATACACCTTAAAATACATCCCAGTTGCAACGGGCCCTTAAATTACTTTCCGTGTCTCACGCGGTCTAAGGACAGTTATGGTGCATGCAAAACGAAGATAGACCTCGGCAGCAACAAATCTAACGTCTGAACTTCAGACGTGATCGTCAAAAAGGATGATCTGAAACTAATTAACCAACTCAGATGCTCACGTAGATCAAAGGAGGTAGATTAGAAAATGCTTAATGTAGAGAGCTTTATAAACGTTGACTCATATAGTTATGGTGAGAATTTACAAAGTGCGGTAAAGAATAGTACTTAACTACTCAGTCAGTGAACATGAGATACGATTGCAAATATATTGAGCAGGGATAGTCTGGATTCGTGGACCGATCAAGCAATCAAGAATAAGCTAAGACATGGATACAACAAAGAAACACACCTATGACCGAAGGATTGCTTGATTTTTATGATTTAATACTCACTCATGCTCGCGTTGTCCTGGATAAAATTCTTGGCTCATGGTTACGATGAGGAAGGCTCGTTTTCATACAACTATTAAGTATTAACTTCAATAGCATGGTTACATAAGATAGCTGCATAGAAATGCGTTGCTCCCAAACTCTGCTCATTATTGACAGACTTTATCGATGGAATTTACTAGAGACAATGGAATAGAATGCAATTAGGTAATTGTTATGTCGGTCAGTTTAGAACAGAATTTCAGCCTCTCATGACTCACTTGGGCTTCGGTTGTGATAGCATTTGAACTTTACTCTCTTTATGATATACTAGATAGACTTGGGAGCCCGGTTGCACGACGGAGGCAAGCTCACTGCCATTTGCCCTTGTTTTAGTAAAACAAAAAAATTATCTCTAAGAATCACTTGACCAAATTCCCTGTTGATCCAACAATTCCTAAATATAAGCTCTCGATTTTTTCCGTCACAAGTGTTTTAAAAGGAATCCAAAGCAGCTACCATCATGCTTCGATTAAAACAAAACTCTGTGTCAAATAAGTTACCCCCTCCCAATACCTGTTTAACTTGAGTATCGTCGGAAACATTCTAGTCTAGTTATATGGATAAGTCTAATGCGTGAGGAGTATTAACCGATGCAATTGTTATAGCGTTGAATGATGATAAAAACAAGACTTGTAGATTGGATGGAACTGTACATGTACTGAACTGAACGGTTATGAAAGGTATTGAATTGTTGATGAACAAGCATGCTTGCAAATTCTGAGTGTCGTTAATCTATTTACAAATCTTGATAACTATAATGGATAACTGTAATAATGTGCGTTCTCATGATATTCTACCCCGAATTTTTACATTTACCGAGCCAAACCGTATGGTTTTGGAGTTGGCTTTAAGGTGATTTCAAGTTTTCTCAGTTTAAAATGGATAATTGATTTATTTGACACCGGAGAGGTGAGGAAAAGCCAGTATCAGATTGGGCCAAATATTTTATGAATCATTATTCTTACTGCTGAGCTGAAATTAAATTAGAGAAATTTCAGCAGATGTATTCTGAAGCATCGTCATAGTTGATGATTGATGTCTGTTCTATAGCTGTAGTTTGGTTACATAGATGTTTTTTCAAAGGAAAGGATTTTGTATTTCTTAAAAAACCAGTTGGTCACATCTCGCTAATTTTGAAGGTTGTACTATATATTATTAAGATTTGGCTAACTTACGTCCTCTCTGCAGCGATAATAGTTTATAGAAGTAAGTGGCTGTCCGACAAGAATGTCAGTTCATCATGATAAGATGTCTTTCGAAACTTTCCATCTGCTCCCTTGTATTTTGATGTACCAGTACCACATAATATGGAGTATTTATAAGTTACAGAAATTATGTTCAAGAGGTAGGCATGTGAGTTCACAAACTTCAGTAGTTCACATTATAAATACGAAAACAAAATTAATGCATATAGCCAAATCAAAAATGAGAATATCTGGTATTGCCAAAACTCCCGACTTCGGGCTGACATCAACCAACATTAAAAGCTCCAGTTTTGAGTACCCACACCGGTACTGATGGAGGAATGAGGGGAAACAAAGTACAAATAGTAAGGCGTACTGACAACCTAAATTCTCATATAAATCTCATGGACCGAACGAATCAAATAAACTTTCATTGCCATCAGAACAAAAAAGGCTTAATTAACCGTTAATTAAGACAGGAGATAACAAATTATACTTCTTAAGGAACCGTTGTGAACTCTTCTCAAATAATAGTCTACCTTTACTTATACACACTTATTGAAAATATGTTACATTACAACAGTTACTGTACAGTTAGTATCTAAAAATATATAAGAAATTACAGTTCTAGTACATACTAATAATGTTATACTACTACTAATAATATATACGTGAAAGTAAATTCGTGTACAGTACAATATTATGCAATCTTTGTAGAATGCGATGTTCATTCAGGCTTTTGCTACGAAATTATTAGATTTCTTATATTCCATCAATTCCATTTACATTTTCATAACCTCTTTTTAATTTTTCATCTTTAATAAAGCAGCTCCTCTTGCAAAGGAGATTTATAGGAGATACAAATCCCGAACGGGTTATTCTCAACTCAAAATCTGTAGCATCCTTTGTCCATTCAAGATGGATGTCCTGTTAATAAATCTGAATTGTCTCGCAAGAACATGCGCCATTGGCTGGTAATACGAGAGATGTGAACGAGTCCTATATGACTTGATGGGAAATAGTAGAGATAAATTTTGTTTATAACCTGTTAATTACCAATTATGTAAAAACGGATTAAAAAAATCGTGCAGTGAAACTAGAATTAGCTGCAAAGTTGGATACTTATTATGTACGTGACCTCAAAGGGTCTTTTGTATTAGCTTTCCTTTGCTTTGACACTGCTTTTAAATATCGCGTTAAAATTCGTACTGCAGTGTGTGTAATACATGCTTGATAAAGGTTGATATTGATATGCTGATTGCTGCCAGTGGCAAAATTGTTGTAGTGACAAGTTACCCATTAGTCTTATTGTCTTTGTACCTCTTGATTACATCCATATTATGTGGAACGATATTGAACTTTTAATAAAATCCAAAGATAACCACAAGACTTGTTTACTTCATTTATTACCAGTAAAGCTAGGCGATACATGCATTCATTTAGGAGAAAATAAATAAATTTTTTTCGGAGTTAGGCAAGGATGTTGATATTTGCACCCTTCTCATATAAGTATTAAAGAACAACTTGATAACAATAAAATATAACAATAACAATATTATAGTAATGCATTCCACAATCTGATTCAAACATACTGGAAATACATGGTAATTACCCCCATGGGATGAATTTTGATTTTTAAATATGGTGATTCGGATTACATAACTCTTTGTCTTAAAATCGTTGGATTTTTACCAGGAGAGTAGTTATTAAATACGTTTGTGAATGCATTTAAAACGGGTTTCCACGTGTTCTTACTGGAGGCCGACTGCCTCCCGCTCGGTTCTCCCAATCTTTTAAATAGACTTTCGGAAATTTTGGAACTTGTCGTAGGTGAAATTTTTGTAGGTGGGAGGACCCTTAGGATTGACGAGGAGGATGATGAGGCCAATGGATTATCGTAATTATAAAGCATCTGTTTAGTTTTTTTCGTATGTTCGTCGTTGTTAAATGAGCTTAACGACGGCTCATTCGCCGATTTCAAAACTAAATCGAGCCATTTGTCCAACTGCTTAGTGGGTTTTTTCTCCGATACTTGTTTATTTGAGATTTTCATGGTATCAGACGAAGATCCGGGATTTTCTGCAAGAGCTCCCATTCGACCAATTGAAGTCAACGCTTTTATGCCATACCATGAGAAGGGATGCGTGCTAGCATTCCTTGACAATAAATTGGAACCCACGCTGGGATATTCGGACCTTCCGTTTTCGACCCCTTCTGATCTAGAATTATCTCCTCCAAATGAGAACAAGCGTTTAATCGTTCCAATGAGACCATTGCCAGATGGGTTATCAGACGGTGTGAAGTAATTCGTAAAGAGATTTGAATTGGGTGGTGGTGGTGGGAGCTTGGACTCCATCATCATACTAGCCATTGGGATTATTTGATGAACGGTTCGTGCTGATGGGGCCTGATGCTCCCTCGATTCAGCCTCCACCTCATCTAAAACTTCTTTTAAACGCTCCTTCAGCAATCGCTTGAGGTGCAGTTTGAGGTCATGATTTGAATCTGGTAAAGACCTTCCACCGGGCTTAGAATTTAAGTTTAGTTTCCCCTTGTTCCTGATCCCAAAACTGGTTGGCAAACCGAACTGTCCTGTTTCTCCTTTATCTTTTGGGTTTGGAACCGATACCGGACTATGTTGTGAATAGCTCGTGGCATGCTTTGCAAAAGCGTTAATTCCAAGTTTTGCTGGTTGGGACAAAACGTATTTAACAGCATCTAATTTTATAGCCAATTTCTCAGCAAGGAGATCCAAAGCGGGATCCACACTTGCTTTAAAATCGAAATGGTTTTTTATCCGACCATTCCTCAGAGAGGTTCCTTTATTTATATGGAAATGGCCAAGAGGGTTCTTCTTCCCTAATAGTAAGTTCAATAGCTGTTTGTCTTGCGGGTCTTTGTCATGCTGCTGCATATTGGAATTCATTGCAGTGTACGTTTCGTGGGTCGAGGACGCAGCTCCAGATGGTCCCATAGGAACAAGGACCCCGTATGGCGTGTAAATGGCTGATGGTGGCTTCTTTTTCGATTCCAAGTACTTCTTCATAGCCTTTTCGTAATGAGCTTTAGCTAGTACCTGATACATCTGATTTCTAGGGTGGACGGCCACAGCCTTGAGGCCAGGTCCCAAAACCGGCTTTCCCTCAGGAGTAAACCTCATGGCGGACATGGAACTAGCAGAGACGACGGGAATCTCCTTTGTAAGCATTTTAGGGGGTGCAGGAATCATGGCTTCTTGAGGAACCAACTGAGGAAACATGAGGACATAAGGTGTATTGCTGTAAACACTTGACTTGTTTTTATTTTCATTCTGAGGGGATTTCTGTTCCGGGTCTTCAAATATTTCCGGTTTGCTTTCAGGGAGGTGGGCATCTGGCTTCTCCTTGTCTTCATTGTTGGTTTCAAAGTTATGAAAACTAACTCCTCCGTCAAGACCGCCTCCATCCGTGTTACTGTATTGATACGGGACATTCAGGAGCTCATTGTCGTTGACTTCCGGTGCCGATGGTTCTTTCATTTGGTACTGGTTATTGTACTCGTAACCAACGGTTGGAGGCGGTTTATCGTAATATGCTGACAGTATGTCGAAATCCGGGCCATTATTATTGTGGGAAGGATCATCGTTTGCGGTTTGTGACGGAGCTGTCAATTGGGTATCTCCGCTTGAAGACCCTACCTGTCCCCCGTTATTGGAATCTTGGAAGTTTTTGAGGTGATTTCCGTCTCCGGCGTTGTTATTGCCAGTGAATGATTCGAAATGATTCTCGAGTGGATGTCCATGGGGTAGTGGAGGGTTAGCAGGCTCATAATCAGGCTTACTCGACATGGAATGAGCATGTGGTGGGAAGTGATGGATGGGAGATACTTCACTGAGGGCTTGTTGTTCATTCGGTGGATGGGGTATGTTTTGTAATCCTGGCATAGGTAAATTGACATGTGGCGAAACATTTTGAAAGTCTGGTGGTGGTCGACCATGTTGTTGTGGTCCGTGAAATCCTGGGTGAAGGCCTACCGGAGGCCCTTGGTTACCTCTGAAATTGCTAGAATGAGCCGTGGGTTCTCCCCTAAATTCTTGACCATTTACCGGGCGAGGGAAGTACCGTGGAAGGGAATTCATTGGTGGCCCTTGTGGTCGAAACTTATTCCTAAAAAACGTTGGACCACGATGATATGGCGGGGGAGGACCTTGCGGTCTTCCAGGGAAAAATTGAGGACCTCGGTTTTGGTTTCCTGGGGAATGGGGAGCAAAAGCGGGATATCTTGGAGATACATTATTTTGATTGTCTGATTGAATATGGTTTGGTCCACCATTGGCATCATAGACTGGTACACTTTCAACAGTGCCAAACACAGGGACTCCGGATGGTCCATTTGGGTGAACGTCACCTTGAGATGTTGTTTGAGAGAAAGCCGATGGATCATTAGAAATTTCCGGATTAGACTGAGAATACCCCGGAATATTTATTGAAGGTGTTGAACTTCCAGTGGTTTGCGAGAATTGGCCTTGATCGGGTCCTCCTGTCCCCGACAAATGTTCAAACCCCGACGGAGAGTTGAAGCTGTTGGGGTTATTGTCAGGGTATCCTTCTCTACTAGGTGGATAGTTATTATGAACATTCTGAGAAAATCCTTCAGGGGCTGTTGGTCCATGGTGGCCATCCAGAGACACTCCACTTGGAGCGGATGGACCCTGATTTTCGAAACCATTTCCATTGTTATGTAACGTTGGAACTCGTCTGAAAGGAGGATACGGCTCATCATTCTTTACAACTCCGCCTAACATAGGATCTTGTGGACTACTTTTAAACCCATCCTCATTGTAAAATTCATTTCCTTGTCCATGAATAATCTGATTTCCAAAGTTGTCATTGTTCTGGTTTTGATGATTAAAATATTCTTCGCCAGTGGGAGGTGTACTGGAAAATTCGTTCTGTTGGAACTGTAGATTGTTATTTTGATTATTCTGGGATTCTGGCTGGGGTTGAGCTCGTACGGAACCATCGGGACCATTTGAGAGATATGGACTCGTTTCTTTGAAATATGGTTGATTTCCATTCAGGAAAATGTCCTTATTTCGATTATAATGAGAACCAGCAGTGGAGCTACCTTCGGTGCCAAACGGTGCGTTTTCTTCATATCGACCGAGTTGTGAAAATGTTTGTGGACCGGCTTCGTTCGATCCTGGCTGATTCCCCGAGCCTCCATTAAAACCAAATGGATTGATGAAGGGGGCAATGGACGACTCCATTCCTAGAGTTGCTGGAGTGGAACCAAAACTGTTAAAGGATTCCAATCCATTCTGATCAGTCACTCCTTGATGGTCTTGAACTGTATATGTTCGGTCTTGCATTGGAGGTTGATGCAGCGAATTTTCGATATTCTCCATAATTTCTGCATTCGTTGGAGCAACAGAATTTGGTGTTGTAGTCGAGAATTTCACAGGGTCATTCCTCTCGGTTGAGGTGGAATAAAAGGAGTTGACCTGACTATTCGTTAAACCATTTCCCCAGGCTTCTCTCTGAGAATCAAACAATCCAGTATTACTAAGAGCGATACCATGGGCAAGTTTCGAAACATCGATTCCATGCGAATCCAGATCTCCGTCAGATGAATTCGATGGGAGCTTAGGTGGCTCGGTGGTGGATATTTTCGCTGGTGGCGACACGAAGTAGGTGCTAATTTTTTCGGTGTATCCTCCAATAATCGGTTTCTCCAACTGAGGTTCAGGAGTCACGGGATTTATTCCTGTACTCCCCGAATGAATATCTGTGATTATCAAAGGCTTTGGACCGTTTTTGACCACGGACGAAGATCCAAGACCAGATGCGAGAATTTCGGGGGGACTCTGACCCGGCGCTGCGGTGGTACTTCTGTATCGTCTCGGTTTCACTGTCGTCGTTTCAAATCCGTTCGATCCGTCCACTTCGTTGTTCAGTGGTGTTGGATTCGGTGTCTCAATTTCAGTTGAACTTTGAGTTGAATTTTCTCGATTCATTTTCCTCACTCTCATTCGAACTCGTCTTCGACCTCCGGGTCGAACTCGACGCCTTCGTCCGTTTGGACCAACTCTTTTAAAGGCTTCGGCAAATTCCTCTTCCAGTGGAGGATTACTTCCTTCTCCGTTTGAACTGATGAGGGCTACTGGAATCGGAAGAGGCTCCATTAGTTGCGTTTCACTGTCATCATCATTTTCATTATCCTCATTGTACACGTCTCCATCGGTGTTCAAGTCGTTGGAAGCATGAATACGAGACCCAAAGTTGGATAGCAGCTCCTCTTCGATATCTTGGAGGGTGGATTCTTCCATAGGAGTTCGTGTGGATTCATAAGTCCGTCCGTTCTGATGTTCTAGCTGCTGTTCCGTTGCTACTTCAAAGGTTGGCTTAACTTCATTCATTAGTTCCGACGAAAAATCAGGCTGGCCTATCTGAGAAGCGTTCTCTTCTGCAGTTGGGACTTCCGTTGCGAGGACTTGCGTTTTCTTAGCCTCTTGTGGAAATTTTGATTCTTCTAATCCGGATCCCACTCCTCCGAAAGTGGAGTTATGGCTTGGAATAGCTATCTCTGGCGATAGGTATACTGGATGATCGTGTGCCGGTTTTTCATGGTATGAATTATGCTCCCTTACTGGACCTATGAAACAATTTTAAATCTTTTAGTTTGAATATCTAAGGTGTGAAGAAAAGGCAAGTAATAGAATAAACTCGATATGCGCCGAGGAATTAAATAAATGTTGCTTCTTCTGCTCTAAATGCCTTTCATGTGTTTATAAGGGGTCATATTTATATCAAGCGTCATCCTCATCCCATCAAACATCCAAAGGGTATAAATCAAAATCAATATTGTTAGAACCAGAAAAAAAGTTGGGACTAAGCAGTAGGACTAAGGTAGAGATCTCCAATTGAAAGATTGAAATCAATCCTTCTGTTTTACCATGACAAAATACCTAATCAAAATATTGGTACTACCAACTTCAAGTACAAGATCTGATCATGATCTATTTTAAACATGCAAGTAGTTTTTGAGTAGGCTAACATCAAGGCGTACACTTGAGGTTCAATTTGGTCTTTAAATTGACGTATCGTCATATCTTTAATATATCTCTGAATTTAAGACTAAACTAGGCCCTGGGCCCTAGTACATCTCAGACATATTATACTGAATGTACTTGGTTCAACATGCGGTTCCGCTCCCTTTAACATAAAAAGTTCCTTGTATTTTTGCCAGTTTAATAAATTCACTTTTTTGGCTTGGGTGCGGGTGAGTCTTTTTTGTATGTAGGTCTAATCAAGGCTTTGTTTCAATTCAGTGATTTAAACCAACAACTCGTACCCAAGCGTAGGTGGAAGATGCATATGGAATTCTCACACAATTTTCAATTCTGATCTAAATTATGCTTCGTTAGGGTCAAGAACTCTTTAGTAAAATATTTTACTCTGCTTCGTAAAGTTAGTTGAATGCAATACGTGGCTACGTTCAAAGTAACCAAGATCTGTTGTCCCGAAATAGTACTTTGGCACTATTTGGCAGTGCACAGTTTGATTTAAAATGGAAATTTATTTTAGCATGCCTCGATTACGCTTCTTTATAATACGTTTTTGCTGTCTTACAAGTTAATATTTAAATAGTATTCATGCATAAAACTATACATACTCATTTGTAGTTACCGATGCTGAAAAATCTTTGCATAAGTATTACCTACAAATAAATCTCTAAAATTGCAGTTTCACAAACGATTATCGGCACCGACAGTCAGAATTTTAAAGAAAGATTTCATAATTTTACTTTATCAAAGTTATCAAACAAATTTAAAGATTGAATGAAGTTCTCTGCTTAAATATTCATATATTGTATGAATAATACTGTCTGTTTTCTATTTCATTAGTAGTTATTCATAAAATTTGACTAGGAAAACATTCTAATCGCAATTAAAAACTTTCAATGATTCCAATATTTCATGGCATTTACAATTTACATGAATACCATTTTATTTTTCAGGACCTTGAAAATGCTTTTAACATGTAATGAAGGAATTGTGTTAAATGAAAGCGTTTTTTTTAAAGAAATCCAAACATTTTTTATTACAATGTCATTTTAAATTTTTGAAATGTTTAAATTCACTCTTATTTCAGCGTTTGAAAAGTCAATCTTCATGATTTTTTAATCCTTATTGAATTTTTAACATGTCCAAATTTAATTAGGTCCGCGAATTTTCCGGTTTTTATTATTCATATGACTTGTGCATGGAAATGAAACTTACAAAACATTTTCTTGGTTATAACACCCTGAAAACTACCTTTTACTAAAGACTAACGTAGAAAATCAGACCTCTATATCCAAATCTTCTCAAAAATACATGTATAAAATATGGTATTAAAAGGTATCCTAGTTTAATTGTACTAAAAATAGGAAATTGATCAATCGCTGCAGAAAGGCTTAGTAGAGTCTATGCATAACTTGAACCACAATTTGAGGCCTCGTCTGCAATGGTAAAATACAAGTTCAAGTACAGTCAACAGTGGCAATCTGCTAAGGGATCTTTCGCACCGCAACCTGCGGAACACTTTGTTTTAACGTACTCCAATTACTCCTCATTTACACCAAAACAATGCCAAATCTCAGACAAGAGCAAGTTCACGTAGGTAATGCTCTGTGCACTCATTCATCTACAATTTTAAGACAATCTCTTTATCATAAACACAAAACACACCTATTTCATATCCATTTTATCTTTCTGATCTCGGAGCACATTTTATTAGCAAAAAAGAGACTACTGTTATTTAGTGAGTGCCCATGGCTTAGAGAAACCTAAGTTTTAACTAAGAATAAAAATTGATTACCGAAAAGGTGTTGATGTCTCTTTCGAGTACAAATGCTCAGTGACTTATCAGATTTACTCGACAATTCGCCACAAGTTCTTAATACATGTCAATTATTAGCTTATAAATTTGTAACGCTTTTTATATCCTAGCTCGTAGGTATTGATGTATACAAGATGAAGAATGTGCTTGATGAGTGGTGAAAGCACCGGGCGTAAGAAATTCAATAAGGAAACAAGAAACCATGCAGAATGATGCTTGATGAGCATATTCGTCAGAAAATAATAATAAATTACCAACCTTTAAACTGATTAAATCCATTATTCGTCACACTTCCAGATAGATTGATGTTTTCTTCGGACAAGTTCAAAACCTGTGGAGTTCCATTTCCAATCAGAAAGCTAATGATGAAGAGAGATATGGAAGAGTAAATTATTTGCATCTTGGAGACGTATGAGTCCCAATTTTTCCAAGCACATATTATTCTATTACTCACTGAAACTCATACTTATTTTTGATCCAAACAAGTTTTACGTGACTACAATTGTATAAATTTAAAACTAAAAATAAACACCAAATTAAGTTTCTGAATATGGATGGCCTAAACCACACAAAATCTCTACGAATCACTGTCACTTGGAAATACTCAAAATTGAAATACAGAATTATGTTTTTGAACAACTAAAAAGCTGTATTCCACTGGGTTTTTTTGTTTGAAAAAGGAAATATGCGTAAAAACCGTTTAATTATGATTTCATTGAGGAACTGTTTTTTTACAAGTTTGAGACTTGTCGAAAGTCAGAATGAAGACTAAAGTTAACAATAAATATCTTGTGCCTAGCTATTGAGATTGGATACGCTTTTCTGGTCATCTCATCTTTCATTCGTACTTTTCATATTTTTCATATGATGATGATTTTTAGGGCCAAACGTTTTCCACTATGATTTAACTTTTTCTTTGTTTCATATTAATTTATACACAGACAAGTATTGGGGATATAGAGGCTGAGCATGAATTATATACCTCTTTCTGTAGTACATTTGCAACTATATAAATTTTTGTACTTGTCTAAAATAATAATAAGTGTTCCTATAATCATTTGCAACCTACCAACCTGCTCAACGCAGTCTTTATTGTTGGCTGAATTATTTTCAAATTTCAATTAAAAATTTCAGACTAATATATGATCATTTATTATACTTATATGCCACTTACACAATCAACAAAGGCCTTTAAGCATATAGTTGGGTTTTTATTTTTTAAAGGAAATTATTGAAACATTTAAATCGTACTCACTCACACTATCAACACATTTAAGAACTCCAGAGAAAGGCTGGCATAGGTTATTTATATATTATTATTGTTATTATTAGCCATTATAGTCAAACTCGACTTAATAACGAGGGAATACTTTTTATTCTTAATCATTTTAATGGATTATTTGTACTTATTCCTCCTTGTTTTTCCTTACTAAATCTACTTTTAGAAAATCATTGATCCACATATAATATTGGCATCCACGGGGATGAGGATGTGTATAAGTAACATGTGTAGTGTTAATTTCCTAATCTGATTAGAAAGTGGAGTCTTCTTCTTGATATTTATATGAATTAAAATAATTAATCTTTATCAATCAAATTGAAGATTCTGACTGATCCAACGATCATAATCTTTCCTGATTTACAATTTGTAGCTTTTATGATCCTCATTCATAGTTTCTCCTTTCATCTCATCACTTAAAATAAGAAAATGGAATTTTTATATTTCAATAAAATTTAAACAGAAGAATGACTTTAATGACTTTATATATAGATCGCAATTCAATCATTATTAACCTACCTCGAAAAGTAAATTGTATTATATGGATGTAAAGCTATAATATTTTTGCTGTATTTTTTACAAAAGATTGATACTATACCATCTTAAAACGTCTCAAGGATCAAGACCCGCAGTGGAAAGTGGAATGTGGCCAATAAAGTTTAATGGTGACAATTAAGAAACTAATTAAGCAATTCGCAATTAAAACCTAATATTTAAGACGCTTTAAAATTATGGATTTGATGCTACCAAAAGTGAAAGGTGGTGTTTGAATATCATTTGGTAACGCATAAAGCGTGTAATGCTTTCTATTAAATGTTTCATTCCATTATAATAATATGCAGATGTAGCTTTATTTATTATTAGGTGTTTAACTAAACGAATGATAATTAAATAATCATTCATACAAACTGTACACGAGGAGAGAAAACAGAAAAATCTCGAAACATTGGTTTTCCAATTTTACATCCAGAAAATCCAATACTTTCTCATCAATAACGAGCAATCATGTTCGCGAAAGCATGTGGATTTCCATACGCAACACAATGTCACTTGGAAACCACGAACCATGGACGTATGAAAATGTGACTTTCAAAATTTACACTTTTTCTAGTAATTTTTTCTTTCGTCGGCGACAACCTATTTCACATAATATTATATTTTGGATGTGAGCTAGAACAACAACTGAACCCTTATGATGATGACACGGCTCGTGACATCATTAAATAAGGCAACGGCTGTGACAAATAACTTTTCAAACCTCCTTCATATGATTATTATTACGAATTCATTTTTAAACACACTGAAAAGAGAAATCTAGAGGTCATTTAAAATTTTAAAAACCTCAGGATTTCTTAAACATATAAATGCCTTTCAGATTTACAATAAGAGGATGATTTGTATGTTGAAAAATTGCACGCATCTACGTTTTTTATTTCAAATCCAGTGATTACAGACAATATGTATGCCAAATTAAAATAGAAGAAAAATAATACTGATATACAAACATTCTAGAGCATAGGGTATTTGTTTATTCCGTATATGCTATCAACTAACTATTGCTTTTGCCAATTCTTGCATACTGTTTTAGAATTTGTGGGGATTGTAATTACGTGGATGGGAAATGAACGCTACTTGATCCTTTGCAATGACTAATCTCAATTGAAGTTTAACCTAAAAGGAAGAAACTACACAGTATAATAGGTAAGAATAGAAGTGGTTAATTCTAGATAATGTAATTAAAATTTAGCTTGAATTAGCAAACTTTTTCGACCAAGGAAATAATCTAGATCTTGATTATGGGAGTATATAGGAATTCAATCGAACTAATTACAAAAAGGGCTAACACCGGTACATTTACTTGATAACTAATAATCTAAACTTCAACTTTAAAACCTTTGAACTCTTCATAGCTTCTAATTGTTTTAACGAGCAGCTTTGTGCGTAAACTTTTTTTTAACTTTGATCGTTCAGATAATTAGGTAATATGAATTTATTTCCTTTTCCGTCAATACGATAATTCTCAAAGTCAACGATCATCCATTGTAAACTATTAGACGCTGCAGCATTTTTGAAACAGCGTTTCCATAAAACGAAAAATGCCCGAAAAGATTGAAATGATTTACCAGTCGGTTGTTAGTTTATTGAATTGGTGTCAGTCAGAAATCAGAATTGACCATACTCAGTGATCAACCAGTCCTGAATCATATACATTTGATGTACGCGTCTCTGTTGTACCCAACCCGATTTACTTGATTTGTGATTAATACATTTTATTATACAAGGTATATTTTCAGTAATTTTAATCAATAAATGATTAAACCGCTTTTTAGATCTCTGATTACCATATAGATTTAAGTCAATCGGCCGACTGAAAGTTTAAAATATTGAACTGTAGACTGTAAATTTCTTAAAATACAGTTTGTTCTGGTCTGACAAATGACAATTGGTCAAAACTTTTCGTAACTTGGCCAATATTATAAATGTATATCCGCGATCTAGGCTTATGAACTAATTCAATCAATATCGTCGATAATTGCAAAATGAGTAATTGAGTAATTAAAACAAGTTTGTAAGTTTTAAAAACCTTTAATTTAAACGCGTTTTCTTCAATTCCATCACTATTTATTTTTACTACGAGCATTGATATTAACTTATTCTTACCCTTTTATTAGGTGAAGTTAATTAGGAAAACTTTATAATTATATACTTCAGGAGTAAATTATTTTGTTTACTATTCGCACGGCTACTACTTTAAAAAATAGGGGTCCACAAAACAAGAACAACACTTATTATGGAAGGATTTTATGGTTATTTTCGTGACCTGTAGTTAACTAAATCATTTCTGTCTTTGAAAAAGATGTATGGTGTCAATGAGAAAAATAATACTCTAAATTCATGCCAATTTCAATTTTAATTTAGAATTGAATTACAATATAAATCTCTATAGGGTCTATCAAGCCTTACAACTTACGAATTATGAGCGATGTAATTAAATGGGTCATAACCCTGGCTAAATGCAAAAAATGCTCCAGAAAATACCCTCCCCGGACCCTAAAATGGTCAGAAATCCCGCAAAACTGACTATAGATTGTGATTGAAGTGTCTCGATTTATTAATGAATTATTAGTGAATGAATCCCATTTCATTTAATTATCTCAAGACTTAATCAATTATGTAATCCATAACAGCATAATTACACAAGTACAACATATCCTGGCAGTATTTGAAGTAGTCCTGAATTCTGAAGGGCCTCTCTGCCATGCAGTTTGATAGTTGAAAGTTGAATCGAGAACAAAAAGGGTAAAATGAGGCCAAGAAATCAAGAAACCCAAGAATGAATGATAGAGTTGGAGGTGTTGGTTGTCGATGAGGTTTCTCATGAGAATTCGCTTCTACGAAAGGAACAAAGTATTGAGAAGCTGGATTAGTATGTTGTGCTTTGGTTAGAGGGCCAGAGTGGGAAACTGTTCAAGTCCACATGCCGTTTTGATTGAAAAATCTGTCGGTCTCTAAACACTTTTTTCGTTCAAAGGTTTGACAATACGGCTCTGGATAAACGTTACGTTTTCAAAACATAATATATTAAGGTAAGAGTTGTATAAATCTAAACCCGATAACCCTTACTTTTCACTTGGAAGTTGTACTGAATTTATTGCTATTCATTATTCATTATTTGGTCTTCTTTCCACATTCTTCTAGAAATTTGATGTCATGTAGAATATAGTTAGTCACAGTTAGAGTAACCCTTGCCCTTGATTACTCATTTATTGTGTTTGTCCACTGAGCCCACCCTCGCCCTCCTCTGTATTCCTGCTTGTCAATAAAAGGATTCTATTGCATCATTTTTGTTGTTTGTTGTTGTGTTGACGGAAGCAAGATGTTTCCGCTTTCTTTTTCTGGTGCAATCTATTTCACTATATTTGATATGATGCACTATAATTTTTTTTACACGGTACACACTGCCAATAAACAGCTCCGTGCGTGTGCAGAGTTACAGTCCCTATACTAGTAAGAGTGGTCTTAGGGTCTTACCTGTCGGTTCATGAAAGGAATTATAATTTGTATTTTGTCTTTCTACAGTTTTGAATTTAAATTTGTCAACCGGACCAAGCAATGGCGGACGCAGAGAAAGCCCTGGTGGAATCGCAGATTAAAGATCAGGGCGAAGTTGTCAGAAAACTGAAGGCTGAGAAGGCTCCAAAGGAAAAGGCACTTACAAAATACGTATCCTTTTTTATGCCTTCGGGATTTTGAGGATTTACTGAATATTCAATAGAACGTTTTATTGTGATTTTTTTTTCGGTCCCTTTTTGGTGGCGCTGCATTTGCATACCTATTCATCTTTGTTCATTTGAATTGGATTTCGCGACATTCAAATTATGGCATCTACATTACGTCTGATATGTCGGTCTGCATTTAATGCCCGGTCTGTTATGGTGAACCGGCTTCCCTTCACCCAATCATCAATACACTTTTATGCTACCTCATCCCCTCAGATCGACGAAGAAGTTGCTAAGCTGTTGGAATTGAAAGCTCAGATTAAAGATGCGGCCACTCCCCACAAGTTTCAACTCAAAGTACCCAAGGTGAGGCTTGCAGTTTGCATTTAGAACAACGATTATCGTCCCTAATAGCAGATTAAAATTGTTTTCTCCTTTTAATTAAGGGCACTCGAGACTATGGTCCGGAGCAAATGGCTATTCGTGATAAAGTTCTGTCAACGGTGATAAAAGTTTTCAAACGACACGGAGCTGAAACTATTGATACCCCTGTATTTGAATTAAAAGATGTACTGATGGGGAAGTATGGAGAAGACTCCAAGCTCATTTATGACCTAAAAGACCAAGGTGGTGAAATCCTCAGTCTCAGATATGACCTTACTGTCCCCTTTGCTCGATATGTTGCAATGAGCAAGATTAGTTCCATCAAACGTTACCACATTGCGAAGGTGTATCGAAGAGACAATCCTGCAATGACCCGAGGTCGATATCGTGAATTCTACCAGTGTGTAAGTTTAAATGCAAATTCTTCATTTCTTGTCCATTAAAATTATTGTAATTAAACTGGACTTGAAAAATTGATTGAAAAGGATTTTGATATTGCTGGATCCTACGACCCCATGCTTCCGGATGCTGAATGTATCAAAATAATGGAGGAGATTATTTCAACACTGGGAATTGGAGAGTTCCAAATAAAAATTAACAACCGGAAAATATTGGACGGGGTATTTGAGATTTGCGGTGTTCCTAAAGATAAGTTCCAGACTATCTGCTCATCAGTAGACAAGTTAGATAAAACGCCTTGGGAAGAAGTTCGAACCGAGATGATTAATGAGAAGGGCTTGGATCCTGCAGTTGCTGATCTCATTGGACAACAAATCAGAATAAGTGGATTGCCTCAGGATGTGATAAATAAATTGAAAGAAAATACTGCTTTCATGAGTAATTCCAGTGCGAAGGAAGGATTGGAGAATATGGAACTACTTGTAAAATACTGTACGCTGATGGAAGTCAATCCAGCAGTTATAAACTTTGATCTTAGTTTGGCTAGAGGCCTTGATTACTACACGGGTGTAATTTATGAAGCAGTTCTTATCGGTAAGTTTTCAGATATAACAGATATATCATCGTATGTAATATAAGCAAGCATATGTCCAACCTTCCTTGGAAATATTATGTCGAGTTTAATTTTTAAACGTTGTATGTAGGTCGAGAAACTAATGGGGACGCAATCGGCGTAGGAAGCATAGCTGGAGGAGGACGATATGACACGCTTGTAGGAATGTTCGATGCGAAACACCGACAAGTTCCATGTGTTGGTTTCTCTGTTGGAGTTGAACGTATATTCAGTCTTCTAGAACAGCAAGCCGTTGGAAAGAAGGTGCGAACCACAGAGACGGAGGTTTATGTTGCTACTGCTCAAAAAGGCCTTCTAGATGAACGAATCAAGATTTTGTCTATGTTATGGGGGGCAGACGTAAAGAGTGAACATTCTTATAAAGCCAACCCTAAGCTTCTTCAACAATTGCAGTATTGCGAGGAGACAGGTATCCCATGGGTAGTTTTAATTGGAGGAAGTGAGTTGGAAAAGGGAGTCGTCAAGCTTCGAAATGTAGAAACTCGTCAAGAGGAAGAAATTCTACGAACTGATCTAGTTTCTGAATTGCTTAAACGTTTGTCCAAATAAGAGTTACATGAATGATTGTACAATACAAGGTTTATTAAGCAAAATTAAATTTCAACCCGCTCAATGAATGAATTCCGAATATTGCCAGCTTTAAAATTTTCAAAATTATCGAATTCTTTGAATTGTTTCAATTTTTTTTTACATCCGGTGATGTGTACAGTACTTAGCATTATTGTCTGCAAGCTATACTGATATCAAAAACTATAGCTTGATTTACTTAATTATACATGATTGGTCGTTTGTTATCCTTAGGCTAAATGATAAAAGTGCATATGAACAACTTTAGCTACACGTAAAACGATGAATGTTATTATTGGTCGTCAGTGATTTTGTCTGGATGTTTTTACTGATCAATTTGTCTTATATCGTTAATAAAGGTGAAGGCATAATCTAACTGAAATGCAAACTTCCGCGTTGTACTTCTATCGGCGAACTAAGCTTTTTAACTATTTATAATTTATACCTGTTTCAGAATTATGAATGACTTACTAATATACCATTTGAACATCGGGTATGTTGACGTTTACAATGACTAGATTGAAGATTAGGCACACATACTGCATATATGATGGAAGATATGAGTCTTCCTCACAATACACTTTCTTCTAGACTAGATTCATAACAAAGTAATTTCACCTCAAACTTCAATTGAGGCTATAGTTTTAACATTTCGATGAGAATGAGACACGTTCGAATCGTTAGAGAATCTTTGGGAAGTCAAGGCTGTGGAGCTCTTTCTTATTCGCAACCATATGTCCTCTGCGGTCCAAATCATAGCCCCAAAAAGTCCGGGGGCAGAAAGGACTAGGAATAGCAATGTGAAGGAATTACCTTGTAGTTCAGTCTCGTCGTTCTCCTCAAACAGACCTTGTGATTCATAAAATAAATAAAAACATTAAGATTTCCAAAGTATGTAGTTAGACGATTAGGCGTGTATAAAACAGCAAATTTGATGTCATACCAAGTGGATCAGAGACTGAAGAAGAGCTGTTCAGGTGACGATACTTGTCGTTACTAGACGGGGTTAGAGGATGGATTGTATATGTATATGCCACGGTAGGGCTCCTCAGAAGTAATGTAATCGTCAGATTTACCAAAACTTTCACACAGTTAAACAGACCATAGGTCGTCGATAGGGCCGAAATCCCGAAAGCGTCACAAAATATTATGGATTCAGTTGCAAAAAGTGTTCCATGACAAACTCCGTAGCTAGCACAGAGGAAGTAAATTACTTGGGTATCTTTTGTAAATCCTAGCCCTGAAAAAAGTAGTTCGGATCTTTAAAACTAATTTTATTAGAATTTATTTTTCAGGGTTAAAATCAATTAGCCTTACCTGCAACCATAACACTTCCTACCAAACTCCCTACAAAAAATGCCGTTCTTCTATTGAGCCAAGAGAAATCGGAAGCATATGAAATGAAGAGTCTGGACACAACATCAACGGAAAATATAATCAGAAGGGCCGTTTCCCCTTCCCCTTTATAGTCCATTGTGTGAAGAGAGTTCAAATATCCGTATAAAGCAACAGGGACAGTAGGGCTACTGACAAGGGCTAACGAGCCCCCCAATGCCATAATAAAAAACTCGACATTTTTTAAATACTTAATTTCTACACTTTTAATGGCTTTAGAAACCTTGTCTCGAAACGATACTGGGGGTCGAGTTTTAGTCCGGACTGGCCTTTTCCCAAACAACTCCCCATTCCCATTTTTCTTGATTTTTGGAACTTCCTTATTATTTGATAAACACTTAATTTTGAGATGATTTTGATGGGAAACACAATCATTACTGTCACTGTCTAATAATACATTGGCTTCACCGATTTCATCTAAAGAGGCACTTTTCCGGTATCCACTTTTTAACTCCACTTCCGGCTCTTTCGGTTCTTCAATCTTGAGGTCTGGATTTGACTTGAGACCGGCTAAGTTGAGTACGGAACTACTTGAGACGGGTGTATTGGTCCCGGTTGCCGAAGGACCTTCCGACTCTTCCGGGATATTAGGAAGAATAGAAGCGGACACGGCTTGCAAATAATGACAATGGCCCCGCTTCTTCGGTTTCCCACAACCGTCTTCCCATCCCTTATTGTCGACTTCCATGAGAGGGATAACGACGTCTCGACCGTCGCGGCTACAACTTTCCCGCCTTTCTATACGTTCCGCGACTTCAGAATTCGGGTTGGTGGATTTGTGGCGAGAGAACCCTTGCCAAGTTTCCAACGGTATGAAAAGAATGGCTCCGAGAAACGCTACAACCGTCACGAGGGCTTTGATATGAAATCTGTCCTCTTGAGTTGGTAGAATATTGTAAATATACGGAGCTATGAAATAGCCGATCCCGGCACCCAGTTGTAATATCCCATTCGCCATTCCTTGATACTTGTCGAAGCTCAACATTACGAGGAGAAATGTGATGTGAACTGCAATTCCCAGACCGGTCCCTTTAAGAAGGACAATTAAAAGGGTTACAATCTATCCGTTTTGAATATTTCTATTTCTCCTTTTTATGATCAACTAAAAAGTATAAAAATACCGACTAATCCCGCGATTGCAATGAAGAGCCATGACCTTTGATGCAATGTAGATGCAGCCATTAAGAATCCTACGGCTGCTGAAAAGCATCCCAACATTGCAATTTTCCTGTATGTAAATATCGTTGACAAAGGTCCAGCAACTGCACCTGAGTGTAATTAACGGCACATTCATTATGCATGAAAACGAGGTTAACACTTCCGAAGCTGTGAAATCGTAACTTGGGTTATTAGTTATTACCGGATAGGTTCCAGATATTAAACATCGTGTTAACAATCCAGATATGATAGGATATGTCGATAGGTACGTCTTCGAATAGCAAGCCACTTGTGGTATAAGTGCATGGCCCGACCAACTTTAAAAAAAACGAGTATCGTGGTACAATGCAATTTTACTTTAATTTATTTCTCATTGGTACACTTTGAGATTTTAATAAATTTTGACAGAAATATTTACTGGCTCACCATAAGCACCGCACCCGCTCCGACAATAATCCATGCATACTCATGATCCCTAATCTTTGACATAGTCCAGTCCTCAACTGTCAACTCCAGCAGAACGGTAAGTCTTGGGGATGCAGGGATTTTAATCGTGGGAAATAACTATCTCATGCTGCATGCTGATTACCAGTTTCCCTTCACTCATTTACAATATAATCCCAACAAAACTACGATGCATCAACTCCTATGTTAAACTGACCTAATTTTAATGGGAGATTTAATTACACGTGTCTAAACAACGAAGTTATCTGCACAGCATTATCGAGAAATGCCTATAGAGAGGTAGGACGACTCTGGTTTGGAAAGCAGAATTCCATTCTCAAAGTATCACTCGCACTATAAAACTGTGTATTCATTCACGTTACTGTGTTGGACCCGACTACATTTTCAGGGTTGTCCAACGCTGAATATCTGTTTTTGATGGTTTTTGTGCAATTATCAATTACAATTACCGTGATTGCTTATCTGCGGAGTTTGCACTCTCTGGTCAGAGGCTCCCCTTCCAAATGTACACCGTTAACGAAGCAAATTCTTTCATGAATGCAAGGATAGAATAGATACTGACTGTACTATGAAGCCTGTAATATTTATGCCATGCATATACGTTAACTTAAATAAGATGCTTCGTGGGATTGGCAAAAAAAGTGATATGAAAACATTGTCAGTTAGGACTCGAAAAGGCTTATTGTGTGGGGGGAGATGGAGATGGAGGGCAGGCTTAGTAAATGATCACAAATTCACAACATTAATGGTAAATAACAAAACCACGTTATTTTAATACGCTTCTTGTAAAGTGGACAAAAAATCGAAGTCTCGTATGAGTCGTTGCGTTGTATGTGTGTTAGTGTTATATGCGAACAATAATTACCTCACAGGTAAGGTTGACTCGTTCATTACAACTAAAAGAGGTTCACAGTTGTTCAAAGAAATAATATTTTAAATTGTTCAAGTCCCTCATGTACAACTATACAAGTTAGGCTCTTGCAGGTGCATCGTCATTATGTAAATATTGTATATAGATGAGCCTGTAATGCTCATTTCTACAGTTTACAGTCGCAAAATTTGTCGTATATCTTGCAGGCTGTGGTTAGCAAACCAGTTTTTTTGGTACACGCTAATTTATTTATCACAAATACACATTTCACACAAGCATTTATTATAATAATATCTGTACTTATTACCTCTTAAAGTGCCTCATCCCGCAGATAACATACCGGCAATCCCATACCGAACATATTTTTTTAAATATTCAATATTCGGCTATTTAGCTATTTTAAAATTCCCTATAATGAGAGTAAATATAAGCATCTATACATCTGTATGCTCGTTTATTCAGATTCTTTAGAATTCGGTTCGGAACATGCATAAAGCCATAATATAAACATAAATTGGGCTAAGACAAGACATCAAAACCCAAGCGGTTAAACGTGTCTCGTATTATAATTAAAACACCTTGAGAAATAAATCAAGTTGCCGACATAAAATGAATCGTTGCAATTGCAAATGAAGTAATGGTAGTTACTAATAGCCTTTCTGTCTATTAAATTCTAATAGTATGGTTCGATTTTGAAAACCTAATTAATAATAGAAATCTGTAGTTTAGTATTTGAATTTAAATTTTAAACCAACCAAATGCAAGCTACCTATCGAGAAAATCAAACGACTAATTTAATTAATCTACATATATAACAAAACAAAGCAATTATAAAAAAATACCACCATAGTAATAGATTTTATTGCCGATTGGTAGGAATAAGTCTGCTCACACTGCATCTGTCGTTGTCGGTTTTTTTTTTCGATTTTGTAAAAAGTGGAGAAAGATCGGATTACTATCGGATTAATGAATTTTGTGACGGACACGGACAATGGCTTTACTCCTAATGAGCTGATTTTAATTAAAACTTTCTTGAATGCCTAATGTTTTTAATTTACCAATTGGAAAAGGTTCAAATTAAATTAAAACATAACTGAAATGGACTTGTCACGAAATCATGAAAAAATAATTACAATTACAAGTAATTTTAAAACACGATTTCTCAAATAATTTCTCAAATTATTGGCTAACTGGAAAATTATTTGTGTGCTTCTTAATCTAGTAGTGATAACGGCTATCATAGCACCTATAGCAGCCAAATAGAAATCATTCATTCTCATCCCTAGGCTTTTATAATTTGGAGATTTTTACACATAATTATTGATTGTAAGGTTCGGATTATAATCTATGGATACAATGCAGCAACTGAAAGTCAACGGTCACATTACTTCAACTTCAATTATAGCTTAACAAAAACTGTACTTTCCTCTGAGTATTCTTGTATATACAATAGGTGGTATGGAATGATTAGAAAAGTTCTCGTGTGAATTCAATTGAAAGAAATGCAAATCGTAGAATTCAACATTTGGGTCACCTAGTTTTCCTATAAACTTAGAAAAACCAACAAAGCTTAAAATTAATTAGTGGTATTTAGTGGTAAGTGGTAACTATTTCATGTGTCAAAACGCGAATTTTTATTGGATAACTCTGTTTTGTCTCAGTGCAATTTCACTAATTGTCTTTTAAGTGGTTCAAGTAGTTGTATTTTTAGATATTATGCTCAATAGACTTACTGCCTACTGCATACTGTTTTTTGCATAGCTCGTTTTGAAGGTTAAGACTTGAACTTAAGTACAGGATTTATAATAACCAACTAAATGAAAACCATGAACGTCCATTATATATTGAATTCCGAATTAAATGATTAACTTGAATGTCTCAAAATCCAAAAGTCCAAAAGCATCATCAGATCTGCAAGTAGTGTGGATTTTGATCAGAATATTCCCAACTTTCTTGTACTGGTGATTTTTTGTGGTTTAAGGACATGGACAAATTGCTCACACAAATTGCAATGTCGATGTAGGGTGGATTTAATTTAAGCGTAGTCCTTTTCAATTTTAAATCAGTTAATATAAAATATTATTGTTTATACAAATCGTAATAATGATAATATTTATAACCATCAACCCTGGTTGATAAACATTACATTTGTTTAAATCTTATATTTAACTACCATATATATTTTTTATTTAAGCGTACAATATCCGCAGTTTTTTTTAATATATATATATATTTAAAAAAAACAAGTTAAAGTATTTACTTTAACTTTACTATTTAAATTCCGTATGTACTTTAAATCACGTAATATCATCTGAATATGCATTTAGCTCTTAGTTCGTAATAATGACAATGACAAAGAGGAACACAAAGGACAGATAATAATAATATTGTCCATTTAGTTCCCTCCTTTCCATGGAGTTAAACACTTATTTATTTGTGCATATATTATTTGAAACTCGACACTCTACTACCTAACAAAGACCGAATTGTTTTTCATCTCTCATTTTGTCTTAGTAATTTGTGAACTTGACAAATCAGACGACGTTTACATGGATATGGTAAATTTTGTATGTAAGACCCAAAATGCACCATTAGTCATACGTCCCTGCTTAATTAAAGATGACGAGTTGGAACCTCGATGCCTAAACTGCCTGAACTAAATCCAGCGTAACAAATCCGACCCCAAGCAAAAAATTACTAGGTTTCTAACATCTCACAAATCTTCCTGGGCTTTGCGACCATGAAATTCATGATTTCGGTTTTGATAACTCATTTGATTGCCTCAAAAAATCTGAAGATTTAAATAAATGTGGTATTTTAACTCATCGCAAAGCCTTTTAATGAAAAGTGGAAAAAGTAAATGAAATTCGCATGATTCATACAGAAAGATTACTCCATGATCCGCAACGCATCTTGTAAGATGAAGAAACTAACCAGTCTTCAATTCACGACCGTGACTTCTCGCAAAAACTCCTGCTGTTGTAGCCTTTCTTGCTCGAATTGTTCATGCATGCCTAAATATGTCGGGGATTGGATTGACTATTATTGACAGACTGAAACTCATCTGTGATTCATGAAACATTCAATTCCATATATTTTGATCCTAGATCAGATACAGATTCTCCATGTAATATTATAACTGCAGAGGTTTACTCTTCGTACACCGGCCATATTTGCCTCGTAGATCATGATTATATCATGAAGCCAAATCTCTCTGATGTATGAACATAAAGAAAGGCACTTTTCATCCTTTGTGTAGAAACATTTATTGTAGGATTCAATCCATAATCCACAGTGTCATTATCAGCCTGTAAATAATTTGCTATGGTTTGGTTAGAAATATTTCCTCCACTTAGATCAAATTTCCAATGGTATCTTTCTTTCCTTCGGATTTGAAGAAGTAAAGACGAGCGTGAAAAATCACCGCAATTTTCTAATTAAATCCCCTCGAAATATCTTTCCAACATTTTTGTATGGGATATGACAGAATATACACACCCCCTCGAAACCTTAAATAGGTAATATGAATATGAATACGATTCTGGATTGGATCCTTAAAAAATTCCGGACAATGCAAAGTAATCTAGTACCGAATTTCATCGAAAGGTACAAGGACTTTTCATAAATCGATTCAAAATGCATGTTTAGAGAACTTATTTCAATAACTTTCTAGTCGCTAAATTAATAAGATTTCTTTGAAAATAAATCCCCGGAATAATCCAACAACCGAAATACATGGATACAGTTCTGTATACGTTCCCAGGGGATCTATTCAGAGAAATACAGTACATATCAAGCCTCCCCGAGATCCTAAAATTTGTATCCGAGAATCCGCAGATTTCCCGTTCCTATATAAATCATCTTCACGTCTTTCAGGATTAGCATAACCTCCACTAATCCCAACGATCTGCGATAGCCGAAGTCGATCCAATATATTCATTCTATGATAATTCCATCCGAATAACGAAGCTATCATTTAGCCGAATTTCTTCCAATACTAATCCGCTCCTGCGAAACACGAAAGACTGCATCTTGAAAAGAGACGGAACGGTTCTTGCGAATACGCGAGGTTTTAAGTTGCAGTCTCACGGACAGAGAAGTCCTCCATCAACTCCAACCTCCAACCAACCAGGCTCCAAGCTCCATGCTCTTTTGGCTTCATCTTCTTACGTAAAAAGCTAGTAAAAAGCTATCGACGAGAGGTCGAAGGATAATTCCGATTCTGCAATAAATACTCCCATTCCTTCACATTTACTGCAGACTTCAAAAGCTTTAAAAAGTTCGGGTCGTACGTGTTCTTTCAATACTTGAACATTATAACATAATATTTACACCAGATACACCAGCCAGCCACCACCATTCATTTCGAGAGGCTCTATAGTACATTCGTACAGTGTCTTTGTACAATAGTCAGGGAGGGAGAAGTGCACTGGCCTCCTTTCCATATACTTTATACACGGGAAGACTAACACTAGCAGAACCTCTACTAAAACCTCAATAAAAAATAAGAAGATACAGTCGGCCTGTATAACCGCAGCCTAAGGAATAACCCTTTCCACACGGCTACTAATATCCTACTTCTACTACCACTTCCCTTCAATAGAATAATAACAATTTTAATTCAACCTAATAATAAATCATCGGATCAAATCCATAAAAACACTTTGTGCTCCATTGTCCTTTAAAACATTCTGTCGTCAAGCCGTCACTTCGTTCAGCCTCTCTAACCCATCTAAATAAGTAGCGAAAGTCGGCTATAAGAGTAATCTGTAGACACGAGTAGTTGGACTGGACTTGGACATTGAAGTATTGTAGAATTGAACAAGGAACGGCTCATAATTTTGACAAGTTGGAGAGGCAATTAGCCCTATATATGGAGTACCATGAACTGGGTTGGTGAATATGGTGGTAGTTTAATTTAATGGCAATGATTAATAATGGTGGATAGTGTTCCATAATTAGTATGTAGAAGGGAATAAAAAGGGATAAAAAAGACAATAGGGGAATGTCGAACGTGGTTTTTTGAAAGATATTAGCCTTAATACCGTCATAAAAAACCATCAGAAAGGGGTTTTTACGACATTATTGTCTAACTATTCCTTATCATGTTACATTCATCACTATTTCACATTTTATGGACAGATCTGTATTGATTGGAACGACTCTATCTAGTCTATCTAGAGGATAACATATCGAGGAGTCCGGGGACGGGATGTATGACAGGCGGAATATCGGAGATTGGTGATGGGAGTTGTAGTGTCGTGTTTTATACATCTCATCTGTGTGGCTCACTACTACTCGAAGTGCAAGGATTAAATTGATTGACTAATTATTTGTAAACTGAAAAAATAGTACTTTTACAAAGTGTCCGAAATCCGACTATCGATTAAGGGTGGAAATGGATAATATACCTTTGATATGCCCTTGCATTTATTGATCATCAATCATGATCATTGAAGTTGTAGAATAATATTTATAAACTTGTAATGTAAATAAGCCATAAATTGTCCCTATCGAGTCCGGATAAAATATTGAATATATTCAATATTTCATGAAATACAAATGCTCGGACAGAGAGTACTTAATAAAAGAGATAAAAAAATCCAAATCAGTCATTGAGTCGTCGGGAGTAAATTAACTGATCAAGAGAGCCAATCAACATCGGTATAACCATAACCTGTATCCTGGCCATAGGATGCGATGTTAATGATAATGATAATGATAACGGAGTTCATTTGCATCGCTAATTGCAACGAATAATGCATTTCTACAGAAAATGCACAACTCAATCAGTGAGGAGTGAGGACTGAAGTTCGGAGAGACGGAGTTAATTTAAGATAGTAATTGAAATTTGACGAGTGCTAATAATTTTGCAGTTTTGTAAAAACTTCCATATTGGACTTTGCATTGTTATTGTGCATGCAATTTGTGATTTTGTGAAATATAACGAAACTTAAATACATAGTTTGTAGTTGTAAACTTGTTAGGAACACTTTCTTCCCTGTCAGTGGGTTAACACTACTTAACAGCATCCTTTCATTCCGGTTTAAACATACTAATATTTCTCATCGAAAAGTCCAAGCCACAGAAACCACTAGACGGAAAGTCAGATACACTGACGATATAAAATAAATAAAATAATACACCCGATGCCAATGGGGACAATGCGAGATATTTAAAGAAGCAATTATATTATTCCGTATGATACACGACGGATAGGTACGTATTTATCATCCCGTAAATATATGAATAATATATTTAAAAAAATAACTTGATTCCTTCAGTGTGAATTAAAGTCCCAATTCGTCATTATTTCATTGCCAAGATAAAGGGCAGCCGGCACATATTTGTGCTGTAAATTAAATGGTTCTAAACTTCTAATCGATCCGTCATTGCATAACGGACTAGACTAACGTGGTGAGAAAATATCTTACGGCTTAACTTTGAAGTGAACCAATTCGATACAGTATATATCGCTTTTGTAAGCGTTTTAATTAAAGTGACGACGAAAAAACTAAGACTTTGGAACGTTAAGATACATGCCTGGAATTCGATTATAATTTGTGATCAAGTACATATAAAGGATTAAAATTATACACAATTTACGAGATAATAATTCGTTCCAGTACTACAAACACGGATTTTTTACAGCCCGTTGTCATGGTAATGATTTTGACGCTTTTTTGATAAGTTAATTTTTCCTTCCCAACGAATTCAAGATGCCTTGACAACGCTGGTCACCTTTGCAGCCACCGTTGTCAAGGAATTGGTGTTTTCTAGTTTTTGAGTTCTGGGGTTAGAAAAGTAAACATTCGAAGAAAACGGGCTAGATAATTGTGAAATTGTAAATTTTCTTAGGGTAAAATTTGACAGCAATTTGTGACCCATTCATCATTCGTTTCCAGTATCCCGTTGATTGGGTCTTTATTACGCGATATGCAGGATTCCGGACGGAAACCGGGATCAGAGTCACCTCCGCTTCTCCAGTCTAAAATGAACATCCAGGATATTCCTTTGTGGGGGTTGTATGTTCCGATTTTATCAATTTTGAAAATTGCAAATTCGAATTTACATGTTAACATTAACGAGTGACCTAGAATTATTTTCGAAAGTGAAGAAGTCGTCAAATGATTTTTTCGGTTCCATTCCAAGTTCCAATATTTATATTTAATTTCTGTTTGAACAAAATTACGAAGATGTTAGGTGTAACAGTTTGTCTTGGGGTTATCATTTGTCGTTATCGTTAGATTTAATTTTCTTCCAGTGCAGAAGTCACACCAATTTAAAAATTGCCTTCCTTTCTTTGTCTTTTGCAGTCCTGTTAGAGTGAACAGGATCAAGATGACTCAGTTGGACTCTATGGAGGATGAGTCAGGAAAGAACGGCCAGAGCCAGGAAGAGCAACAAATAAACTCTGGAGTCAAGAAAGGCAGTTCATCTCAGAGCCTTAAGAAAAATCAAGTTGGCGAGGTCAATCCACCCAAGTCTTCATGGAGTAAATTGATCAAGGTGTACCGAAACGGGCAGTGTCAAGAGCCCATTCAAATCGTTCCTATCCCTGAAAAAGGGCGCGCAAGTTGGTCGGACATTATTCGTATACTTCACGATGCTACCAGCGTTCCTGTTCAAAAGGTGTTCTCGTTGAAAGGGAAGCGGGTTTCCTCCACTTCCGAATTGGAGAAGTTAGATGATGTGGTTATCTGTGGAAACGAGGACTTTAAAGTCCTGACGTACGGTGAAGACAATAATTTCAGTTCGGGTGAGCCGTCCCCTGGCATGGGATCTCTCAACAAGTTTTCAAGTAACAACGTCCCCAAAACCAAACTTCGGAAAGGGGGAAAGAGTGAACGAGCAAGTCTGGCCAAGTCCGTTATTTTAGAACCAGCCCTGCTGAATGAAACTGATACAGACAATCGTCATGGAAGTCCCTTGATGAAGACTTTCTCCGAGCAAGACGTTTCGATAATCGACAAAACGCGGTCACCCAAACTCCGGATGCGTCAAACGGATTCACAAAGACCTCGACCCGTTTCGGCTTACCAACATGGAAATGTTATGTCAACATCTGCAGAAAGAAGGAGTCCGATTGGAGTTGGCTTATCTCGGATTCCTAAGCGAATCATCGCAACAACTACTGCCGCGCCTACGTCAGGGTACAGCAGTACTAGTTCTGGAAATGTGGTCTCCTCCAGAAATCCTCCAAAACCAAAGAGAGTGGATAACATAACTCCGACAATGGAAAAATCAATTAGACAAGGTAAGATACTTTGAAAATGTGTTTGGAAAACTTAACGTTAAACTTAAGGCTTGCTATAAAAATGTAAATTACTTGCAATGTAACCCTTCATTTTGTTTGTGTACTTTTAGAAGCGTCCAAAAAGGAACTCGTCCGAGCTCGTCTCGTCACTGTGATAAGGCATGGAATGAGACCCAGAAAGTCTGTCAGATTTCTCCTAAACAAAAAAACTGCCCGCTCATATGATCAAGTTCTCAATGAATTGACTGAATCAATCAAGCCTGCTTGGGGGGCTGTTCGGAAAGTGTATACATTGAATGGAACTGCGGTTAGTTACTTATTTACTGTTGATTTGAAGATTAACTGAAAACGGACGAATTAGTAATTTCAATCTTGATTCACAGGTTGATTGCTTGGAGGACTTCTTCGGAAGTCATGACATCTTTCTTGCGTGCCCAAACGACAGAGTTGGGACAAATGATTTTGATTTGGACTCTGAAGGTAATATTTTAAACACATCTTGAAGAATTGGTTTCAGTGACAAGTTGTTTTACTCTAATTTATTTCAATTTTTGACTGTTAACGTACAGAGTGCAAGTCAATCCAGCCCTATGTCAAAGTCTCCCTCGCCAACAAGCAGTCCAAGTTCCGGGGTCTGGAGTCCTCGAGGTCTCCGAATAGAAGACCCAAGTCCTGCTCTAATTCTCAGCAAACCCATTCTCCGGTGTATCCTAGCCATCCAAAGTACATCCCACTAGCTCATTTTCCATCTCCTATTGTGGATAAGTACTACGTGGGCGACGTCATTGGAGATGGGAATTTTGCAGTCGTGCGGGACTGTACTCATCGTCAATCAAAACAGCGGTTTGCGTTGAAAGTCATCGATAAGTCCAAATGCAAAGGGAGAGATGCTCCGCCAGAGCACGAAGTCAAAATACTCAGCATGATAAATCATCCCAATGTTATCGAAATGTACGAACAATATGACTTCAGCAACGAACTATACATAGTCTTGGAACTAGTTGAGGTAATTAATCAAGGACAAATTGTCAATAAGCAATTCAAATTCATATTCTTCAAAGTCAATATTGTGTACACTTATTTGGATAGGGTGGTGATTTATTTGATGCTATTGCTGACGTTACCAAATTCTCCGAAAAAGACGGAGCTTCAATGACAAAGGACATAGCTTCAGCTCTCTCCTTCCTCCATGGCCATCGTATTATCCACCGTGATATTAAACCGGAAAATTTGCTGGTATGTCAATCGTAAATAAAATAAATATTAATTTTATTTTGCAACTCCGTCGTTATCGTTTATTCTTCGTCGTTAACTTTTTGTTTCATTCCACACAGGTTTACACTCAACCGGATGGAGGACGACGAATCAAGCTTGGAGACTTTGGATTAGCTCAACTAGTCGATGGACCACTTTACACGGTCTGTGGAACTCCGACTTATGTCGCACCTGAGATTTTGGCTGAGACTGGATACGGCTTAAAAGTTGACGTTTGGGCATTGGGAGTGATTGTGTACGTCCTTCTATGCGGTTACCCTCCATTTGTCAGTCCCACAGGAGAACAAGAAGACCTCTTTGATCTGATACTAGCTGCCGACTACGATTTTCCAGACGAACATTGGGAAAATGTTTCACGGGAAGCCAAAGACATAATCACACGGATGATCGAGCCGGATTCAGACATGCGACTTTCTGCAGATGAAGTTATGGACCATCCTTGGCTGGCTGTAAGATATTAAACGCTGCAAAGTAATTGGATATTTGTTTAATTTGTCATTGTTAATTTAACCTGTTTTGTTCTTCCTCAGGCAAGTTCTAGTGAATCTCCGAAGAGGAAGAGCCGATATGAAAAAGACTTCAATCATCGCGTTTTTGAAGCAATGGGACTGACCAACTTACCTACTATACCTCCGTCTGCCAATTCGACTATGTCAACAAGTAACGTTAGGGCCTCTTAAGTCATACAGGCTTAGTCTTAGTAGTTTAAGAAGAATGTAATTGCAACAGGTAGTGTACCAATCGAAAATCGAACTATTAAATTATTTAGTGTGTTAAAAAGCATTAATGCAAACTCAAATATCATGTCAACTCAAGTCTTTATAGAAAGTACAACTGGACACTGTACAACATTTTGTAAGAATAAATATCACGAACGAAGTTATTAAATTTTGCGGAATTTGTTTTAGACGAACGAATGAAACAGTCATTCCATTGTGTTCTAGTTCTTAAAATAGTTCCAGATTCAAAATTTCACAACCTACCCTAAAATAAAATCGGAGCAATAAATAAGAATTTATATACCTATACCTAATAGGAAATCTGAAGATATGTTCTGTCGTAGTGGTCTAGAGACGTATTCGTAAGGTCGTTCAAAAAGTGAGGACAAGTCTGATTAATTTGTTTAAAAACAGTAAAACTGGAAACCCGATAATAGCTGTAAACTTCTTTGTAAATATTTAACAATAAATATAACTCCTAATCTACGGTTTCTTAGATTAAGGACCAGGTACATTTATTGTGGTGTTAGTGCTACTGGACCAAAGATAATACTGGAGATTAAGTTAGTTACTTGTAACTTTCCTTCCTAACAGATTGGCTTCTCACACGCTACAGTTTGGTTTATCAGTCCGGTATATAGTGAAATGACTGGTGATGAAGAATATCAATTATTAATTACCTAATTTGTTTAGTGTTTTGCTTCTAAAACTGTGATCATGATTATAGACGGATACAATATATATTTTTAATTTAAGTTCCAATGACACATGAAGGAGTATATGCATGCAATGATAATAAGCGTCACTATACCTGTCATTGATGTACCTTGTAGTATTTAAATCTAAGCAAGTGGTATAAAATAAAATAGTTATCAATAAAGCTATGCCTGGACAATGTATTACTTAAACGTTATTATTCTCATGCAAATATGAGCTCATTAGCTCGGTCAGTTATAATTTTACGACTTGGGGACGGTCGCTTGCGACTTTTGTTCCTACTGCATTAGTTCCTTTACAACAAATGTTCCTAACGATGAAAGTTCCTAGGCCGTTGTTCCTCACGACAGGTGTTCCAGGCGTAGGAACGCAAGTCGTTTTGCTAATTTTACGAAAACGAACCGGAATAGAGAAGTGGTATATTCCTACACTATATTCGAACTTCGTTGTTTTGTTGAAACGCTAATTGGCTGCCAGCAGTTTCATTTTCGGTTAAGAAATCCAATAAGATTTTTAAAACTATCTTTAATTATGGCTTCGTAAATTATTTTTACGGCTCTTGTTTTAACATAACAATTGACCCATGGATGCATATGGGCCAGACCGCAGCCCAATCCGAAAGGCAACAATTGCTGATTTGTCGTGACTCACGACATATGCATATTTTAATTTGTAATTGCGATTTCACATGCTACATTGTAAAAAAACTATTGATTTGAAACTTCTTTGTTTATTTCACTAATTTAATGAATACATAGTTGTAAATGAAGGAAACAATTCAAAGAAACACACAGATGACAGGACAAGCAGGAAGACACCCGGAAGGACGGGTGCAATTATGAATACGTTTTGAACAATAGGTGATTAGAATTCGCGAAGTTTCTTGTCAGAATTCTTGATGGACAGGTAGTTGTTGAGAGCTTTGACACGGAGACGGGACCAGATGACATGATCGGTGAGACCGAGCATTTGAGCTGCAGCCAGACCAGCAGCCTCTGGATAAAGTACGGTGACACATCCAAGTCCCGAAGGACAATCAAGGGAAGACCAAATGTCACGTACTGCGTTTTCTGGCTTAACTGGTGGACAGTTAATCACTGGATATGCTGTATTGCCAGAAGTTACAGGGCCGAGACCATTAGATCGTCCAGCAACGGCAACAAAAATCGTTGGAATTCCAGTGCCCTCGTACTGAGCAATGATGGAGAGTGTTTCAGATGGACCTTTATGGGCAGATGTGACACGCATCTGGCAGGGAACACCCATATCACGGCAGGTTTTCACGATTTTCTTGCAATGCTCCTCGTCGGATGGAGATCCCATCAAAACGACAACCTATGTAAAACATAATGTATTCCCAATGTGAATTAATTCGTCCAGTCTCTAGACATTTTTATTTTGATACCATTTTACTATCTTAAAACAATAACATACCAAAGCCTTTGGAGGAGGCATCAGCAAATCCAATCGTTCAGCAATCCACTTGAAGTTGGCTTTAACTTCCTCGAGGGCTTCTTGGGTTACGACCTTAAGGTCACGGTAGACCTGCTTGTCCTTCTGCAGTCGCTTGTCCCCAGAGGGCCAGAGGCGCCATGAGTCGGAATCAATGACATCAGCTACCATAAGTTCTCCACCGGCCACTCCGAATTCAATTTTCATATCAATCAAAGCGCAATCAATGGAAGCCCAAGCTCGTTCCAGGACTTCGAAAACTACTAACGAGGTACGGTTCATAAAGTCAACCTCATCCTTTCCGATCGTGATGCCTCCACATTTGAGCTCCTTAGCGATAAGCTGTTCTTCTGACCACTGGGGATCGTTATTTGCATCATCCTAAGGCAACAGAAATTGATTTCATGAAAAATATCATTATTACGGTTAACCTTTTAGCTTTTTCGTCTGCATTTGTAAAAGCATTTCTTTTTTAATTTTTAAAAGCAAAATCGGCCAGACTTTATTGGCGGTCTATTAAATGAGCCGTGGAGTCGCGGTTGCAGTTCCAGAATAAAATCAAATAACTGTCTTGAAACTCTCCCCATATTTGATGAAAGTGTTTTTTATGATGATATTGAACAAACGTGGTACATTCGTACTGAGCTAAATGACGTACAAAAAATCTTTGAAATAAGCTGCTATTAAGATAACAAAATGTTCTTATGATAATTACCCTCATTCATTATAATGGCAAGGTTTATGGCTTATCATCGTAACGAGGATTATATTTCCCAAATGGGACAAGGATTAAGAGAAGGACGCTTTCATGACATTTTGCCTGAATGTTCTTGTTCTAAATTTAAGCAGATTTAAAATATTCATGAATTTTTCAATCAATAACCAATATAAAATACGCATCCAATTTGAATGAATGATATTCGGATCGCGACAGAACAGTGTTCCAGTATCCAACTGTCATTGTTTGCTTGAAAAATCTAGATGACTGAGCACATGTTGATAAGAGTGTCCGTCCTTGTAGTCAATTTATTTTGTGATTAGGTTTGATAATATTATACGGACTTTACTTTTAGACGATAATACATTCGATATCCGAGCCCAAAGTGTCACAACATAACATCGTAATGTCAATGCCCATCTATTCATAATTCATATCATGTTCATGAAGTCAGAGGGACTTAATTAGTATTATTTCCAGAATAAGTTGCTCGCAGTTAGTCGATAATGATTCAGAAATTACCGACAGCTTTAATCATACCCAATGATTCCTTGTCTAAATGTAAATTTTGCATAGAAATGGAACAAAATGTCAAATAATAACGTATCAAGTGGTCAATCATAAAATTTTTAAGGGAACTCTGCGTTTGGCTATTGTTAGGTATGTCTGGCTACATTTTTTAAAACCGGTTCTTACTGTGACTGATTATGCCACGATACATCCCAGCTAGGGCCTAGGATTCAACGCAGACAAAGGTTACAAATCTCAAGTCTTGGTTTGGTTTCGATCCATGCTATCCTTCATTTCATTTGTATTCCTTTCATGTGTAAATTCTTAATGGTCTGTTGAATGTCATGAATGAATGAATTATAAAGGGAATAAAATGCCAGACTGATCAAATTACTTTTAACGCCTTTAATAACTTGCACATATTTCCTCGTTTACGACTCCCAAAGTTCGTATCAGTTATCAATGTGCCCCCTAACTTAAACAGTTGAGAAATATGAAGTATTACCTTGAAGAAAATTTCCTGTTTCGGGGGGTTAAATCGGTAGCCTTCCTTGACACCTTCATTTCGCTTGAGGAAGGATCCAGTGGCCACACGCCGTGTGACCCATTCGATGGGGACCATGTCACACTTCTTGGCGACGAAAGCGGTCTCGGAGGCCCGCCTCATATAATGAGTCTTGACACCGACGGCATTGAGAAGCTCGAAAACTTTGCATGTCGTTGCGGTTGAAATGGCAGCCTTTCCCGTCAAATCATGAGCCTTGGCCCCATCTCCAGCCGTGATCTTATCCTTGGACTGAACCAACGCTGCTCCAGGGAGCTTGGGCAAATCGAAAATTTGCTTCGTCTTCCCCGCATTAATCTGCGCCCCGGGAGTCAGATCTAAAGAACGGAGAAACTGTCACGTTAGATTAACTCTATGCAAATCCAGACAGGGTGACCTGTCTGACTTTTACGAATCAGCCATGCACTCAGATCATGCCGTCTTTATTAAAAAACAAGCATAGCCGCAACTTGCTCATTTGTCACTTCCAATAAATATTATCAAATCAACTACAAGTCGAGATCATGTACGGCTTAAACTGACAGAAAGACAAGATGGGACTTTGTGTCTGAAAATTATTTTTTACAGCAATAAAGTCCTGTATCATGCCAATAAAAAATGAACTCTTCATCCTCCCAGACGAATGCTTACCTGTCATTGTATGAAGGTTTTTTGAAACGAGTGGCTCAACCGAAAGTAATCTGGTCGGATACTGTGTCCAACGAAGTCACGGAAGTGAATGCGAAAGCTTCAAGTGTCTGCTCGTGAATTAACCGAATAAGTAAGACAGTTTTCGATCCTCAGATCGACTTTATCAAATCAACCCCACCAAAAGTCCTCTTCAATATCTCCAAGAGAAGTCACGGTTGAGGAAAGTTTTAATATCAGGTTGATAGGATTTGTTGATGATTTTACTATTCTCCAGGAGCAGGGGACGGGAGAGATTTTAATATGCAGATGATCTTGTCGCCCTTGAAATGAGCTGGAGTTTTAAGTCGGTATAGATGTATTAAGTAAGCAGCCTTGACCCTTTGCTTAGCATATCCATATTTATCGTAGTTACCATCATCGTCAGAAGCCGAACCATCATCGGAAGAGATAAGGAATACCAATAGTCTCCACGCGTGTTTCATTCGATGGAAAGAGGGGTTGTCCCGAATGTTGTCGCAAATTAGCAGAGTTACGTCCTCCTCTCACTTTAAACTTCAATCCCATCCTTCCTTGTTCGTTATCCTATCTGATTTTGCTTATCTAAAAAAAATTATACGGCACGTTCAATCTTTCAACCCCTCTTAAGCCTCTTCTGATTGCCTTGTGACAGGAATATATTGATCAATTTTTAAAGCAGCATTCCCTGTAATAATATCATGCATATGCGGAGATGTAAAAGTTTGGACCATCTTGCTAATCACAAGACCAGTCCTCCTCCTACCTCTCCACCTTATAAGTTCTTTGTAGTTGACAGCTTTTATATTGGCCAAGCCTATCTGTGTCATAATAGCTGATCCTTGAGACGGGTTGGGACAAACATATTATTGCATAATCCTCTCTGGCCTGGATATTAAATCTGCTTGTGAAATCATGTGATGATGGGGAGTCATGTGTATGCTAAGTTTGTTGATAACTTCTTATCGCCCGGACGATGGAGCATGATAACAAATTTACATCATCAGGCACTATCTTTATTATAACTCCTTCTGCATTACATCCTGGCCAGTAATCTTTTGCAAGTTATTTAACCCTTTTTCGACAACAGATGAAAGTTTTTTAAAATACGACGTTCCTTCTGCTTCTTTAAGAGACCATTTAAATTTGAGCCAGGTTGAAAATATTCCTTGATGAAAGGAATCAATCAGTCATTGCATGCATGTCCAGAAACTATAAATTATTGGAAGATGTAAATAACGGATATTTTAACGAATGTAATAAGGGGTACTGGACGTCTGAATATATTACAATAATAATGTTTATTTTTTTAATAACAACAGTTGGAATAACAAGAAACAGGCATTATGACATCATTTGATTTATGGAAAATCGTTTATAGTACAGAATCGACGCAGTTTACGATAGTCGAATTTTTCCAAGTCTTCGTTATAATTCCAGGTAGGTGCATATATTACAACCCTTTCTCAACGTGTTGTCTGTTTTGCCACTTATAATAATATAAATTATAATATGACCCATTAACCTTTCTTACTTTATCAGTATCGAGAATAAAATGGAAAAGAAACAAAACAACAACACTGGAAAGATCAGTATTTTGAATTGTAGATTTGGTGAGGGGAGCGTTTATGAAAGCTGTTTTGCATTATTGAACTTGCAAAATAATTGTAAATGATTATACATTATTTATGTGTCGTACTTTGGTTTCTATTTTGGAAACGATATTTACTTAAAAATTATTGAAGCAACGTTTTAACGAACAGACAGAAAGGAATGAGTCAGTTTTTGTCCGACGATTTAAAAAAAGGTTAAAGATAATAACAATACTACATATATAAGCCAACAATTACCAAGAATTGAGTCGTTTGTTATGGAAGAACACAACAGATTGTAAAATCTACCTGGAAATAGGTAATTTTGAACGTAAGTACGCGAGGACATTTTAGAAGATGGATAGTTTCTCAGAAACGCTACTACATACTAAGAATTTATATAATTGAACTCTGCAAAACGTTACATGTTCTTGCAAATGTTATCTCCATCGTTTTAAAAACCTTCTTGAATCTATTTTATATTAGTAAAACCAAAGTGCAAGTAAAAGTTTTTTTCTTCCTGACTTTCGGTCGGCAATTCGAAAACAAAATTGATAGATGGAAATGGATAGTTAAGAAGACTGCGTTTTTAAAATAGACGGGCATGAAAAATATAAACGCTGATACTTCTGGAAACTGTTAATAGTGTAGGTATCATTTACAACGGTCAACTTTATAAAAACTAATACATCGTTTTTTGAGGTAATGTTCCTTATATTACAATGAAAAGAACAAGAATTTATTGTTGTAAATCAAAATAAAAATCTTCGTGGCTAATTTAAAAAAAATTTTCAGTTGACGGATTTCAATGACCGATCCCTCGATTATTGAGTTCAGATAAGTATTTAATGAGGAGGAAAAGCAAAAAATGTACTCTCTATATGTATATAATTATGATTTGAAAACATACGTTACAGTATACTTATATATATAATTTGATTTATCTTGATTAGAAGTTTATCGTTATTTTTTTAATTAGTACAAACTGTCTGTCTGGTTTTGGTTGCGCTCAGGACAATGAATGAATGTGCAGATATGGATGACTCAAAACTCCAGGCGTCAATGCAAGGCTCAACCCGTTAAAATTGAACCATTTACGAATTGTATGATTTTGAATGAATATTAAGCATTTTTATACGTGTAAGAATTCATAGCGACGGAAGAAATGTAATCCCGATTTAATTTATGTTTGAAGACCTTTGTCACCAAAAAATATTTATTTTACCCTTTCATTTGAGTTCTTTATATGAAGAGAATTTAAAAAAAAATCTTCTGCGTATAACTTTAATTTACTACAAAAAACACGAATTTATTGCTTGGTAATTTAAATAATTATGAAAAAATTTCTAAATATTAAACAAAAAACTTTGAAATCCAAATCAATGCATTATTACTAATAAATAACTATTCCAACTGAATTAGTGAATATATTTCTAATGATTCATTTAACTGAAAAAAATTAAAACCGAATTCTGTAGCAAAAACTGATACGACATTTTCAAACACAATCGTTCTGGCTGCATAATCAACAACCTGTAAATTTCCATATGGAATTTTTCGATGTAATAAATTTGTCTCGTGCATATTTTAGGTATACCGTTGCGTTATTCTGAAAATTTGACTAATAAAAAATATTTCAACTAGCATACATTACAGCAGTCAAAACTTGTCACACTTTATAAAACGATGAGGTTTACATATCTAATTAAAATGTGCAAATCAATTAACATATTCATTATTTCGTGCGTATCTCATGAGTGGAGCTGGTTGTCTGATTGCAATTTAACTTTTGGACAGCAAATAATAAATTTACATAAATGACACATATACAAATAAAGAAAAAATCAGAAAAACTGGAGACTGGGAGAAATAACCAATTCAAATGGGATAGTTGAACTTTGTTAGTTAATGACTGTTACTATATACGTACTGTTGAGACCAAGTTGACCAAGTTGTAACTTAAATTGTATATTTATATAGTAATGATATATATTAGAATGTAGTTTCATCTTCTAAAACGCTGCCTTCTTGTCGTTTGTACTTGTATTTTGTAGTCACTAACTGCCACAATGTATACGAAGCATGAGTCACGGACTCACTTGGTGTAATCTACAATAAGTAAATCTTCAAGACCTAAAGGATTAACCTCGATATCATTAGTCCATAATCTAATATCTAATATGTTTGCCCAGTAAAGAAAAATAATTTTTTTCTCAATTTAATCTTAACTAATAATGTCTGGAAAATTTGATATCCTATGGGAACAATAACTAATATCCGTTTGTCAAGTTGTGTCAACACCAAATTTGGTTTGTCCTGTCCAAAATCTGGGCCGGCCACGTTGTAAGTTGAAGGCAATCAATCTTCATTTTATATACCATTATTAATGCTGCGAAACTCAATGACTGCTTTATTAGTAAATCGCTTTAAATCCTAGCATCACTGTACGTAAGATACAGATAATTACGGACAATTGAACATTAAAGTCGAATTTAACTTTAAAGCTAAAAATTTAGCTTTAAAGCTAACTTTAGGTAACTTTGCATTTACTTTTATTTAGCAAGTATAATAAAAATTCTGGCCGAAATAATTCCCTCACAGAGGCTTTGGATACGCATCTCTTAATTAGGGTAATTTACCTTGATTTAAGATCATCAAGTTGTAGGAATTCATAAACATTGTAATGGTTTCAGAATTTCCCGTTACGGTTTTTATCTTTCATTTTGCCTAAACGTAACCAATCTTCAAACCCATAGCATCTTTGAATTTGTCATACTACATGATTACAGCTTATTGCTGCATTTTGCCTGCTTCTCATTCTCATTACATTTTCCTAAAAAAAGAAGGTACACATAATGAAGGTAGCCGAGTGCAGTTGACAGACAGACAAACCGACACCGGTCTATGAAATGAAGTGTAATCACAACTTTACATATTCAAACACGATCATTTAAATATTCAATAATATATTTTCATGAGCATTGAGTGGATAAGACGGTAGTGCTTGGGCGATTAGCATTAAGGGATAGTAAGTACCCTTTCAGACGGGGAAAGGAAGATTTCCCTCGAATAAAAAAGTAATGAGGACAACATTAACCTTTGGATCTTGTGCACTGGACTAGGAAGTGGAAACAAATGGTTTTCCTTAAATGAAAGTCGACAGAAGATTTGGACCTCAGAAGTAAATCTAAAGTCTTCGTGAACGGACAAGATATAGATATATTTATTTATTCCCTATTCCTTATTAATTTAATATCAGGAAAAGTTTGGAGAGGAACGGTCTATTTTTTAAAGCCCTGCAGCCCACTAAAGCCTACACGGAGGAACAAGTTGTTCCCATGAAAAAGTTCATCTCCATACTCTCATAATGCAAAGGGAAGAGGAACAGTAGATCACGTTTTCCAAACCAGAAAGCCAGTAGTTGTATACGATCTCTGATTATCGAGCAAGAGATTATTAATTGCCTAAAAGAAGAATTTCAAGTTCCAGCAGACATTATCACACAGACACTACTGGTACCTTACCCTGGGAAGGCCTTGATTACGAATTTTAACAACAATTTCAAAGGTGAGTTCTAGTCAAAATATTTCCACAAAAATCCCGATCGCATATCTTAATTTTCTGACGACATTGATGATTCCATGCATGGAAGTGTTGTGTAAGGACGATTATTATTTTAAAACATAGTATATAATTTACTGAATGTCGATCAAAAGTCCACACCTCCTGTTCCATTGGAGAGATTCTAGGGTGGATCACGACGCATTATGCAAAGATAAGCTCGATCTCGATGTATGAACTTTGCTGGTCAATATTTCGCAATTCAGGGCATGTGGTATGACAAACAATCTTGACTTGCTGTACTTATTTTTACTCCAATAAGCATAAGGATCAGGAATCAATGCAGTACTTCTTCTCAAATCCCTCGAGTCGATATGAAAAAGTAGAAGTTTCTCAGCAAACAAGGGGAGTTGTTTTTTTCTTCTTCATTAAACTGTCCTCCTGACGATAAAAACTTGAAAACATATTTACAAGTTTATAACATCAGACGGATTAAGAGAATACTCTCTTTTTCTAATGCCAAAGTATTTTTTATAGTAAGGATTTCTTTTCTGCGATTGTAACTATGTTTTAAATCAGATCTAATTGTAAGCCTCGGCTCCTTAGATACTTAAAACTAAATCTATTTGACTTTAAAGAAATTGTGTTTGAACTAAGGGCAAACTATGCATAGACGATCACGATCACATTTGCATGGATGTGACAATTGATCCATATATACAGATTGATGGAGGATTGGGATTAGTAGGGATGAAAGGAACTGTACTTCTATTGACGTAACAGATCTCAGAACCATGAGGAGAGGAAGACAGCGTCAAAGAAGAAGCAGAAGGAGAGAGATTGCAATGAGAAGCTTATATTAGTTCTTAGATGGACGACAAAAAGAGCTCAACTTGACCTCTGAACCTAATTGATAATAAATTAGAATAATATTCTATGGCAGTTAGTTGAGTATTAGAACAGTGTCAAATGGAGAAGATGAGGGCAATACTGTTGGCTCCTGAAGCCTGGTTTACAGATGCAAGGAAGCTAAATGATTTCGTAAGATTCTGATCATCCAAAAAGAAACTGGTCGGATCTAGTATGGTGGTTTTAGTATTGTGGCATGGGAGCAATATTCAGACGGCAAAAGATATCGTATAAAAACTGTCCCTCTCCATTTCTTCGACTTTTTGAAAGTCTTCATCATCATTATCGTGATCTTCTCCTTCATCTTCTTCTGCTTGTATTTTTATGTGCTCTATCCTTTTAATTTGTCTGGCACACTGGGACTTGTAAACACACAGGGTGTCAGCTTAAGTCAGCGCTCATCAAGAACCTCATGATGATAAAGATGTATATATATATATATATATATATATATATATATATATATATGTATTAAAACTAACTAGTACAACCGACGGATGGTAGCGATACTTACGTGACTTACGTCCCAGTAGCCCAGGATTGCAAATAATAATAATATATTATGTCTTATAAACTATTCATGCGACTGCGGTGGTAAGTGGTAAAGGCCGATGTGCTATCCACAATTCATAAGCAGATAAGCTCCTATTTCATTCCTCCTGGATGATCATCTCTGATCATCACTCATCCTCCTCTTATTTCTCGTTTACCTCCTTTCGGAACAAGACAGAGATTCATATTGGATCTTGGTTTAACCCTTTCCAATTCCCTTCGAGTACTACTCCTTTAGTCCTCCATCAGCCCAGATTTTGACAGTCTGGCCGTCCAGCCAAACTCTTTCAGCATTAGAATTAGTTATTTCAAGGGTCGTCAAGACTGAAGTACCTTCCATTTCCTTGTCTTCTAATCAACCCTTAACTTTACAGACAAAGGGTCTCGAGGAAACTCTCAAAATGGCCAGTAATAAAAAAGATTGTTGCGGAGGAAAGGCATGCGGATCTGCCGGACCCTCCGAACCGACCGAAACCCAACTTTCACTCATGCCCAACGGGGATGAAGCGGGGATCACACACAACTGTGGAGTCTTTGGCTGCATTGCGGCTGGAGAATGGCCTACGCAAATTGATGTGGCTCAAATCATCTGCCTGGGTCTCGTAGCCCTTCAACACAGGTATGTTTTCATCAATTCCTTTCCTGGCAATAGACGAGTCACGACGTCCAGAAAATTGTATATACCAGTTTACTGTCTCCCAACTGCATTTCAAATGAATCCAACGCACGTATCACGAAGAGTTGTAATAAGCATGCAAAAAAGTAGCTCTGCATGAAATATCCATAGTCTGTAGAATTGAGTTGAAGGGAAGTTATGTAACATGGTACGATCCAAGTCAAAGAATCTTGAAAGACGGCATCTTCTTATCAATCCTGCTGAATTGGTTACAGGGGTCAAGAGAGTGCTGGAATCGTAACATCCAAAGGCGAAGATACTAAAAAATTCAATTTGCACAAGGGCATGGGCTTGGTTTCTCATGTCTTCGATGACAACGCCATGCAGAAGTTAAAGGGCAACTTGGGGATTGGGCACACGCGATACTCCACCACAGGTGAGTAGGGACCGTAAATGAGCCATTAATATTAATTAGTGCAAAATGAGACAGAGCTTTGAGGATCGCATGAAATATTAGATCTGCATTACTCCAGTATCTCATTTCCCCAAGCATCATTTCTTTGACACTTTTGTATCCACAGGTGCATCCGAAGCTCTCAACTGCCAACCGTTTGTTGTTCATACTCAACATGGCGCACTGGCGGTGGCTCATAATGGTGAACTCGTCAATGCAGAGTCCCTACGAAAAAAAGTAACATGAAAAATCCGCTTTGGCTTTTTAATTTGTTTATGCAATCAGGTTCGAGTTACTTATTTATCGGCAGGAATAATTAATGCTTAACCCAATTACCATCATAGGTACTGGACAGGGGATTGGGACTGTCAACCATGTCTGATTCCGAGCTTATTACCCAAGCACTTTGCTTAAATCCCCCTGAAGGGGAACTTGATGGACCCAACTGGGCTGCTAGAATTAAACACGTAATGAAACTAAGTCCGCTGTCCTATGCACTGGTCCTCATGTACGGAGACCGGATCTTCGGAGTTCGAGATCCTTACGGTAACAGACCCTTGTGTCTTGGCAAACTTGTCCCTGCTTCCGGCAAACGACACCATAACCAAGATGATGGGGGTGAGAAGGTGGACGATCCAGTTGAGGGCTGGGTGATTTCTTCGGAATCTTCGGGATTCCTTGCTATCGGTGCCCGCTATCTTAGAGAAGTAGAACCTGGAGAGATCGTGGAACTGACAAAATATGGCGTTAAAAGCATTGGTATTGTTGATAGGCCCGAAGAAAAGTTGCCAGCTTTCTGCATATTTGAGTACGTTTACTTTGCACGACCGGACTCAATATTTGAAGGTAATCTATGGACAAAAACAGCCCTTTAGGCCTCTTTATTTTGTAGGACCGATGTAGAAAAGAAATTAAGAAATTATTTTGCTTTTATAGGACAAGTTGTCTATACCGTAAGAATGCAATGCGGCAAAGAATTAGCCAAAGAGGCACCTTGTGATGCGGATATTGTTAGCTCGGTTCCAGAATCCGGAACTGCCGCGGCCCATGGGTACGCTCGTCAGTCAGGAATTCCTTTTGCTGAAGTCCTCTGTAAAAATCGATATGTGGGACGCACGTTCATTCAACCGTCTACACGATTACGTCAGTTAGGTGTGGCTAAGAAGTTCGGAGCTTTGATGGACAATGTTTACGGGAAGAAAATTATTTTGATTGATGACTCCATTGTTCGAGGAAACACGATCGGTCCTATTATAAAACTTCTGAGGGATGCGGGAGCTACAGAGGTACGAATTTAAAATCTCTTATCCTATCAGGGTGAGGTACTTTAGGGGTATTATAATGTTAATTTTTCTGACATTTGATTGCTTTGCTACAGGTTCATATACGGGTTGCATCCCCACCAATCAAATACCCATGCTATATGGGGATCAACATTCCCACCAGGGAAGAGCTTATTGCGAACAAACTGGACGCTCACCAACTTGCCGAAACCGTTGGTAAGTGCGACTGAAAGCTAAAACTTATCTTAAATGCAATGGTGCAATTATATTAAAAATATCTTTTTTATTTCTCCAGGCGCTGATAGCTTAGTTTATCTGTCCATTGAAGGCCTTAATAGTGCTGTGACCTATGGTATCCGAGAGAAAGATCCAAAGAAAGTCGGTCACTGTTTTGCCTGTTTGTCTGGTCAATATCCCGAGAAGTTAGAGTGGTAGTTCCTGTTCGCTTCATCCAACTAAGATCATGAAGTCAATTTAAGGCCTGTGTACGCTGTATAATAATCTTATTACGTTATTTGTTTTACTTTAAATCTTGTTCAAGGCCTTGAAAACTTATTGCACGAATGTAGAGGATTAGTTTTACAGCATCCTAATTATTTTATTCTGAGTCTTATCGCCAACTAAATTTAGAGGCAGAGATAAACTTACTGTATAGTGTTATGGTGAAATGGATCTTTCTTGTTAAGTTGCGTAATATTATGATACACTCTCTCTAAAGTTCACGAATGATGAGTGTTCTATTTCAGTTATATTATATGAGCCTTTTGTTGAGAAATTTATGTTACATATCGTTCCTAACCTCATTCATTTAATGGTGCAGCCGTATCAGCAATGTAAGCTGGATAAGCAATCAACATTCAGAAAGCTTAATCTTGCGAAATTGATATTTTAGAAAGAATATTTTTATTCCGCAACGTTGGAATCAGTACCGATATAAAAGAATTTACTGTTTCATAAATTTGCTTTACATATTCATTTACCATAAGGCATAAGAAACAATCTCATAAAGGAATTTTATATATATATACATTTTGCATATCACATCACAACTCTGGGCCAGAGATTGTACCCCAACGCTCAATGTCCTCTATGCTCTTCGGACAACTTGCGGACAATACATTCTGGCCTTCAGCAGTGACTAGTACGTCGTCTTCAATTCGTATTGCTAGCCCAAGAAACTCTTTCCCGACTTTTGTTAACAGATCCTTTTGATTTTGGACATTCCGAATGTATGCCCCAGGTTCGATAGTAATGACCATCCCAGGTTGAAGGCTTTCATTTCTTTCCACGGTGGAAGTATCATGAACATCCATCCCAAGATGATGACCAACGTGGTGAGGACAAAATCGTAATGCAATATCTGAATTTGCACTCGAGTTGCTTCTCAAACCAGACTTGATAATTCCAAGATCTTCCAGACCCTTCACCAAATGTACGCTCATGACTTTGAACAATTGATCAAGGGTTGTTCCGGGGCAGACCTCTTTAATGAGTTCCGTTTGCACTGATAACATCATTTCGTATAAGCTACGATGACGATCGTCAGTGAATTTTCCAGAAATAGGCCAAGTCCGGGTAATATCACTGCAGTAGCCAAAAAATTCACATCCGGCATCTACCAAAACCATGTCATTGGGATTGCACTTGTTGCTGTTGAAAACATAGTGAATAACATTTGCACGAGACCCAGAAGCAACAACGGGTGGGTACGCTAAACGTTCGGCACCATGCATTCGACATCTAGAAATAAAAAAAACAGAATTTCTATTATCGGCAGTTTAGACTGCATAGATTGATATGAATAGGAAGAGAACGTTCCAACCAGGATTAAGGAGATTATAGATTAGGAATTGGTATATATCCTGCACTGATGTATTAGAAAGTTTTATTTTATTTGGAATATGAAACGAAATTCAATCTTACTCATAGTCTACTTTAGCCCATATCTGATGTTCGCCAATGGATTCTCCACGGGAACATTTTTCAGCACAAAACTTCATTGTTTGTTGAAACGCTTCAGAAGCGATCTTGCAAGATTGTCGGAGAAGATTTATCTCAGATGGGGACTTAATTACACGCATCATATCCAGTATAGCCTTAGGAGAATCTGTATTTTTGAGTTCAAACCCGTAAGTTGGGTGGAACAGTTTTTCTACTATTTCTCGGTCTTCACACCTAAAATATTTTATTTTATATTATGATTTGAATTAATCATATCATAAGGCACAAAAATGCACAAAAAAAATACAGTATACAAATGGTTGGACTTGATGGAATTAAAAAAATCAATTTCTTGTCCATAAAGAATTACAAAATATGCACTTATAAAAGTAAAATCCAACTCACCATACTTTGACTTTATTATTGGTTAAACGGGAGAATTCCCGTACAAAACCATCAAACTCAGATATCTGAAATGCTCTATCGAAGCCGAAATGATCAACTGCCGCTTTGACAGAAGTTTTGGGTCCGTCCCATAAATCCGACATAGGATCCGGATCGGCAAGAAAAAAGGTGTGTATTTGTTCCGTAGGAGTGACGCAAAGAATCATGAATGCCTCCGGATCGAAACTTCCACTCATATACAAAAAGTTTGAATTTTGCCGATACGGATAAGGAATATTCTCGGTCATATATTTCTTGCGAGAGGCTGGAATAAATATCAAATGACTTAGTTCAGATCCTCTTGGACTCGCTTTTGCAGACACCTCCGAAATCATATTGCATAAAGCTGTTCTGCGACTTTGGTATTCTTCTTTGTACAATCCAGGACCCACCTTAAAGAAATTTAGCCCGTTTTAATCAAATGCTTGCTTATTATAATTTCAATTTTGAATTTGTACTTTGAACATGGCATTATAAATGCTACCTCTAATGGTCCAGCGAAGAATTCTGCGTGAGATTCAAGTGTTGGCTGTCCGTATGACAAAAGATTTCGAGACGGTACGGTTTGTGTGTCTCTCGTAACTCCTGAGTAGCGAATAGTTCCAGCGGTCGAGAAGTGTGAGATGGGAGGTTTTGAAGTCCGAATGCATTGTCTAATGACGTTGACGAAAACCGAAGAAGTCGTCTTGTTCATTTTGATTTAAGCTAGTTGGAGCTGGGAAGGTAGATCGATACGTTTGAGACAAGTGCTTAGTCCTGAAAATGCAAAAAGATTCCAGTTTTAAATTTAAATTATTTTGAAGTCACACATACACATAACTCTACCTTTCATAAAATGCGAAATCAAAATTACGTGCAGTGTACTTGGCCATTCTTTGCACCAAGTGTTAAAAGAGACTAATTGAAATGAACAACAAATGCTCTTGCTCTGAATACCCTGAAGCTGTACTCGTTTGCCTCATCTCATCCATCTTGCTTGACTTTATTTTTTATTTGCCATGGATGGCCGGTGGTCAACGGTGTTAGTCGTACCCGTGACCCGCGTCGGTGGGTTCACACAGTATTTGTCGTTTATGCTGTACACATACAACGTTGAACGTGTGACATGCATGCAGTACACAGTATGAAATAATCTTCAAAAAAGTTTGTGACATAATACATAATGACAAATATGAAACGCAACATTGAACATCAATGCAAAAACATGAAAAGTTTATGTTTATACTTTGTATCAAGTAAGATAAGCGATACGGACCACGCACGACACACTGCACTATCTACAATCTCTGCAAACCCAAATACTGAATACCTATGCACAAACAGATCTACAAAGACTACAAACTAAGATATTCAATATTCAAAACCAAAAATTAGTAGCGTAACTTACCAAACAATCCGAGCTTGATCTTTGCAGTCTGATTTCGTATAATCCGTGTCAAAAAGCTTTTAAGATCTAAATGTTTTATATCGAAAGTCAAAGTCAAAGTCAGAAGTGGAGAAAAGGGGAGGTTGAAGTTGGTTTTTCGAACCTCTTCACCCTACAACACCGTGCAGTACACAGTACAAAAGCAAGCAAGCAAGGACGAGACGAGAGTTGAAGAATGAAGAAACCCAGAGCAGATCCCGGAACAGAATTCAAATATTTGGCAGAAAATAAGAAGCGGGAAGAAAAAAGATCTTGAATCTCGGCACAGAGCGGGGATAAAAAGGAAGGATGAAGGAGAAACCGACTCGGGTCTCCGCTCAAATTAATAAATTACAAATCATAAATTTAAATTGAAATTTATGATTAATTTACTATTCCACAACGTATATTTTGTGTCGGACTTCGGACTCCCATTTTAAAACCGATTTGACAGAGAACCAAGAATTTCCGAAATGTTTGGACAGCAAACGACAGGAGGATTCGGAACTGCTGGTGCCTTCGGAGCTCAGCCCGCACCATCAACAACCGGTATGCTCGTTTGTCACTTCTCACCATAATTGCTTGGATGTAATAATATAATGATTGTAGATTGTTACTGCATAGTTGATAGTTAATATTATTGAGCAATAATAGAAATAATCGTAATTAAACTAAACCCCGATTGATTGCCGTTGCCCGATGTCTTTTGTCTTATGTCTTAGATGAATGATGTATGAATTTTTATTTTTAATCAATGGATGTCTTACAGGTTTCTCGTTTGGAACGCCACAGCAGCAACAACCTGCAACTCAATTCAACACTGGAGCGGCTTTTGGAACTCCTGCCCCAGGTATCATAAAGTATTTCATCTTTAAGTATTTTACATTAAAACTATTTAGTGTGGACCTGGCTTGTTAGATTTATTTTCGATATTCTTAGCATTTGGATCATTCGGAAGTACTCCAGCCGCAACAACTGCGTCCGCGTTTCCAGCGTTTGGTCAACAACAGCCTCAAACAAACTTTTCCTTCGGAACACAGGCTCCGGCCGCTGGACTGTTTGGGCAGCAACCTGCAGCCACTGCTACAACGTTTGGACAGCCGGCGGCAACAGGGTCTACATTTGGCCAGCCTGCAACCGGAGGTTCCACATTTGGTCAACCCGGTGCCACGACAGGAGCGTTTGGACAGCCTACAACCGGAGCATTTGGTCAGCCCGCCTCTACTGCCTCAACTTTCGGTATTCCTACTGTCAGCACAGCATTTGGCCAACCTGGAGCCACTACAGGAGCATTTGGTCAACCTGTTGCTACAACCTCTGCATCGACTTTTGGAGGGTTTGGAGGGTTCGGAGCCTCTGCTGCAACGACACAACAACAGCAAGCTCCAGCGTTTGGAAGTACACCCCAAACAACATTTGGAAGTAGTTTTGCTCAGCCTGGAACAATGTTTGGTGCGTCTCAGAGTAATACTGCATTCGGAAGCTCCTTTGCTGGGGGTTTAGGAAGTTCGCAGCCGTCTACTGGGTTTGGGGCGTTTGGGGCTCCAAAACCTGCAACCACACAGTTTTCGTTTGCCCAACCTTCATTTGGTGAGAAGCGAATTTTATGACAGTGTAGTGCTTAGTCTATAGCTTCTAGCTTCCTTATAGTATGATTTGATTTTAAATCATTGACAAACGTTTTAAACCATTTCCAATTATAAATTCTTAACGATTTTCCTCTTGTCTTAGGTCAACAACCACAGACATCCTTGTTTGGCCAACCACAAATGCAGCAAAACTTCCAACTCCAACAACAACAACAGCAACCACAGATTGACGAGATGCAAGCTTTTCAGCAATCAATATTTCAGTGCCATAAATTTGGAGATGAGAGAGATTCGACTTTAGCCAGCATGAATTATCTGCAAGCGTGTTGGGGGGCGGGGAAAGGATACTATTCACAGACATTCCCTCCCGTAAATTACAATCAACAGAATCCTTTCTACCGTTTCAAAGCGGTGGGCTATGCCTTCATGTATACTGATAGTAATGAAGATGGACAAGTAGTAGTTAATTTTAGAAAGGCCCAGGCAAAACTACAAGCAGAAGAAACTAACATTGTTGCTTGTTTACAAACAATGTTGGCTCGACCAAATATTCTAATCAGGTTCACAGGTACCAAGGCAGTAAGTGAAGATGCCACGATGGCTATAATATTTGCTGAAGATAGGAATACTCTCCGACGGGTTCCTGCTACAGATATGGCAGTTGCCTTACATCAACCTCATCTAAAAGCTCAATTAGAGAATTTAGGTGTAACTTCAGTTAACGCTAAGGTGAAGCCAAGCCCAGAACAGTTAAAACGCTATCTGGAAACTCCGCCGGATGGTAAGCCCATAAATGCATCATACTTCTCAGGAATAATCATCGATTCATTGTGGTATACTAATTTTTAATCGTATAACAAAATAGGAATCGACCCGCGAGTTTGGCAACAGGCTCAAGAGGACAACCCGGATCCGAATTCAATGATTCCCACCTCATTGGTTGGAGTAGATGCTTTGAAAAGCCGAATAGAATGGCAAGAAGTATGTGATAGAATTGAAATAGTAAATAATACAAAATATTTATGTCTTTATTAACGAAGTATTGTATTTCCAAATAGAAAGAGACTCAGCAACACCATGCTCGTTTAAAACTTATTGGTGATGATGTAACAGGGCTTACGAATCGGCATGCCAATATGACTGCTGAACTTCAGCAACTACGAAGAAAGCATGTTGTATTGACTCACCGTTTGATATCGGTAAGAATTGATGAGTAGGCTACCGTAACCGAATTCTAACATTCGCTAGTTAAATCTTGATGACAGGAGCGGAGAACTTACGAATGAAATCATAATATTTGAAATTATGTTTAGATCATTTGTCGTCAAGAACTGATGAGAAAGCAAGGAACTACTTTGCAACCAGAAGAAGAAATGTTGAAAAAGAAATTAGAAGAGATGGATGGAGAATTAAATTCCCCAACTCAATACAAAGGTCGTCTTAATGAGCTTTTATCCCAAATTCGTCTTCATAAATCAGCGTCAGAAAGCCGACCTGCTACCAAATATAATGTGGAGTCCTCAGCCTTAGCACCTGTAAAAGATTTCCTCGCTATACAACAGGAAAGCGTTAAGCATTTAGTGGCCACCACAAAAACTGATTACGAAACCCTTAAAGAAATGGTGGATGGGCTCAGTAAGCTCACTACAAAAACAAGCTAATTTAAAATCTGACATGAAGGTTTGAAGTGTGATTGTCTTTTCTATATAATATTAAGTGTTTAATTAGAAAAATAAACGTCCCAAGTAAATAATAATATATCAGTATGAGGCTTCTTGAGTGACATTGTTTTTTCTACTATGACCTTGTGCATCTGTGTTTCATACTTGCCGTTAGCAGGTTTTTCATATCCGAATGTATGACGTGTCTAAAAAATTAATGTAGCAAAGTAGCAACCCACTAAGAAATGTACAGTACTATAGCAGTATCTACCTGGGGGTTTGTGGATAAAAGAAACCCAGGATCACTGATTGACAACAAAAGATATGCAAGTCAATTGCAAACACGAATGAAACGACAAGAAGAAGAAGATTCCGTATTCGTAATATAGACTTCACCAATGCCTGCAAACAGCCTAAAACAAAGCAATGCATGGGTCGATTGAGTGGGTGTTGCTGCGTAAGACCGCATAATGACGAATCTTTGAAGTCATGATAGAATAGCGACTGCCTTCCTTCAGATCATAAAAGACAGCAAAATGCAGAATAATATTATTACTTTTTTATTAGTTATAATAATACGTGTTATCTGGTTATCAATGAAATGCAGTGTCATTTGTCCTGTAACGGTAGCATAGAACCTTCACATGCCTCTAGTAGCACAACTAGAATGACAAGCATGGGGCTAGTTCCCTAATTTCATCAACCGCTTTGGCGTTGATCTTGGCTAAATGAGACGAACAATGCATACTGCCCATTCCATATAAAACGAAATAGAAGAAGTAAGAGTGTGTATGCAAATAATTCATTATAATATGTTATACATAGTTGTTGTAGACGGGTTGTCACACCCATATAATGCGAAATGTTTTTTTTTTTTACTTCACTCTTCATCTTCATAAGGGAGATCAAGTTAAGGTTTCTTCGGCTCATAGGGCTTATGGCGCCATTCTGGCCCACTGCACAACACCTTTTTGCACAAAAACACTCCTTTGCCAATTAAACTTTCTACGCAGGTAGGCTAAGGCTGCTAAAGATCCAATGTTGTTTGTCTACTATACAGGGTGCGTCAGAAAAAGTGGTCAGACAAGGAAATAAGACTCGCACAATTTACACCCTACTCCCCCCACGCAGCTCTGTATAGACACTGATTGAGCTGTTTAATTAATTACGTTAAAGAGAGCATTTAAATTTTCAGGCTATAAATGATTCTTCTAAATGTTGAACTTGTACCGCAGTAAAATTAGGAAGACGGGCTATATTATATGCATTCTATTAAATTAAATAATTTGTATGTATATAAGGACGTGAAGCCCGAGGAACGAAAAATATCTATGAAAGGAGGAAGTTCCAATTTATCGCATCAAAAAAACAAATCGTAAACAGATTTAAAACTGTAAATGTAGTTGAGGCTTGAGATGTTTAGTTTGAACTGCATATCTGAACAAAATTATCACTTAAACTATTGCATTTGATGCATTTATCTCGAGACTGAAAAAAAATCATCATTCTTTTCGAGAGAAGGTCATCCGTCATCCAGCGATTTTTAAGGTTTCTCTCATTAGAACTGTAGTGAAAAAACTGTAATGAGATCTTTCGTTGGCATGAGTGGCGGTGGCATTAGATCTGGACAAAATTGCTTTGAACAATAGTATTTTCATGGATTTAGCCTGACACTGAAAGCATTTTGTGTTTATTTCGAGAGAGACGGTTATCCAGCGATTTGTAAGGCTTTCTTTCATCCCTAGGCTTTCTAGTTGGGAAATCCCTGAATGAATGTTATTTCCGGTCACTGACATCATCCCACACCAACCCAATCCATGAATCCACCAACCAGTCTAGTGCGCGTTGTTTTTCTAGTATACAGCAACCACCAAGACATCGATATCATCGATAACGTGTCATATATGATTGATAAATCAAAATTTCTACAAACCCTTGTCAGTATTTCGTATACGCTAGAACTATTTTATATGAATAAACGAAGTTTTTTAATCTCGATATATTATATAATAATTTTTTGCAAGGACGAAGGGTTTTTAGATAAACCCTATTGGTTAAGTAGGATAACTATAATTTTAGTGTAGGAAAATCCTGGTTGTTTATCATGGGTACACCTGGGACCCGATTCGGTGATTCCAGAGACTTTATTTTTTCAACGTGTCGACAATTTTATAATGGAGATGCTAAGATCAATTCTGTTGAAGCGATCAAGCCGAAAAATGAATTTCAGACAAAACCCGTCATGCAATATTTTAGTTTTTTAGATTTCATACAAAATCGGTTGAAGATGCATTAATTTAGTCCCCATCGCACTATGGTTGTCTACATATTAGAAAAAAAATCCAGCCCGTGAAATGACCCGATCGGGAACTTACGGGTACCGAAAATCATAAAAAGCAGGATGTCGGTCCCTTGTCAACGGGATAAACAAACATGGCCATTTTTGCTTACAATTTAAGCGTTGAAGTAGTAAGTGGATCCCCAAGATTTTGAAACTTGTTGACATTGACATTGAAACTACTCTGGTGTCTGGATTGGACTGATTATAGATCGTAGATAGAATTAAATTTATTTAGGCATAAATAAATGGCATAAATCATTGGTTCAAAATTCAATGGTGTAATATTCTTGATATTATATCTTCGTTTTCAAAAAATGTCAAAACATATAAAGTTACATTAGCACAATATTTTTGGCAACAACCCCGAAATTGACTTTTGAGAACTCATAATAATACCATGGTGTAATGGTGTTTACATCCCCAAACAATCAAAGCTAAATTCTAAACCAAAAATAAGGAACATAAATGTCTATCCGTACCTCGAATTACAATGGAAATGTTGTGCTTGCAGTTCGGTACAATAAATTCGCTTCCTGTTTACAGTTTCCCCGTACCATGCATGTTACATATGAAAAGTGATTTACAAAATATATAACAAAGCAAATCCACGCAAGGCCCAAACATCTCAATCCTTCTCCAAATCGTATTATATTATTAGCTCGGTTTTAAAAATCGTCTGCAATATTCATATTAATAATAATAAAATGCATAATATTTGCTAATGTGATGAGAAAAGGCGTTTGCAACTTCACAAGTCGTCAGTCCCACCAAACTCTTCTCTTTAAATCCATGATCATAAAAATAGTTAGACTCTTGGCAAGTTTCCCTTAGGACACCATTTTCTCTATATACTTCTTCCAATCCTTACAATGTTACAATGTACATTTCATTCACATTAATCTATCCTTTACCATCTCTCTCTCTCTTCGGCAATTTTGCCTCCAATATCGTCTAAGGTTTCGACTTTTCAGTTTCGACTTAGGTAGAAATATTCTTCTACTTCTCGTCCCCTGAACATGCCCGACGAGCCAAAGATGATGATCACAATGAAGTTCACTTCCTCCCAGCCCTATATCCTCAGATCCTTACACCCACACCGAAAAAATATATCGTTTTCATTTTCATTCATTAAATTCTAAGTCAATGAGTTTGCCTTCCTTTCTTTCAGAATATACCACAGGGTTGACGGTCAACGGTAGTGGTATCAATAGGATTACGATATCGTGAATCCCGTTGGACCAAAGTCATTACATGTTAAAACAAAAAGGTTTTCATTCCGTGTGATGAAGGGATAAAAAAGAGCCCCACCCCCTATGCCCCATGATTCGTCCGAAGCGTTTACCTCCCTCAAACGATCAATATGCTTGAATAGTTAATTTTTGACCCAGTTGGGCTAGGCCCTATTTGGGACAAACATTTAATATTAACCAGGCAGCAACAGTATTTACGATAAGCAAAGCCATTTAAGACGGCTGGAAACTTCCCTGATTTACGTCCTGTTGATGTATCCTGCATGTAGATAGTCTATTTTAAGCTTGTCTGTACTATTTAACGAAAGCAGAGCTCATGGTCTTGTTTGCAACATTGTTCGGAAAGAGGGATAAAAAATTGCCTTCTACACGATGATGAACGTGCTCCGGGAGTCTTTAATATTTAATTGGATGTAATTGGGAATAACAGTTTAGAATTTGCACAAGAGCGGATGTAACTACATTGTATTCATGGGTATTGAGATTTACAAATCTCCGGCCAAACCAGACCCTCCCCTCCCTGTCCCTTAACACTGAGATTTTTATTTTCAAAGTCCTCTGCAGAGACATTTTCGAGGGAAACGTGGTATTATTATTGCCATGGACTAAGTAGTAGTATTGTTATTCTTGATTGTTAAAGTTACTAGGACGCAGCAGGAGATAAACCGTGTATAGGACATCTCCTAAGGAACCTATAAAAACATATACTTGTTTATGAAAGGCGTGTTTTTTAAGGAAGAGGCTTAGGACTCGTCGTCTTTAAGGATGGTGAAATGACCAAAGTTTGAAGTTCCTTAGATACGACTAAACTCCCTGTTACGAAGAGGAAATATAAATACTCTGTACACGGGATTTGTATGAGCGAAGGTGTAAAAGGCTATAGGGAATACGTGGGATTTCGAAAAAAAACGGGAACGTAAGGAATAAATGCAGAGAGTATTATTAGCCAGTCATTGGACAGGAAAGGTCGTCCTGTATCCTGGCAACAATCTTTCTTAAATGTTATAGCACAGATGATATGATAATACAACATAATAATAGCTGGAGATAAGGAAGAGAGAAGGGCGAGTTCTTAGACTGCAGCTGTCACTAGTTTTTTGAACTTTTTCATTGGAAGGAACAGTGGGCCCTGGCCTTATATGTAAAATACAAGCCTTAGATTTTAAGCCCAAGGAGCCCCCTGAAGAGATCTTCGAAGAAAAGTTACCAAAAGAAATGGACAGAGCCACATCCCTTCTTGTCCTTAATGGATGTGGAAGAGGAACTCAGAAGAAGAAGAAGTCCAAGAAGGAGGACTATATATAATTACTCTACTTCCACCACCACTTCCATCGGCACAGGGATTATTGACCAACTATACCAGCTTCAATTTCAATCCTTGACCGAAAAAATAATAAAAGCCAATAAATAGGGAAGAATAATCCTAATGATCACAATAGTCTATAATGATGATCGTAAAAATATGAATGATAATCATATAATAATAATCATATTCCCTATTTCCCTTCCTCAGCCTCAATCCTCTTTAAAAGCGTCCCACCCAACAAAGTCCCTATCTTTCCCTTATTTCTTACCTCTGGCTCTCAGAAGTCAAGAATCCTAAAAGATCCTTAAATCTTAGCAAAGAAGCCTTAACTTTTAGGATGTGTTTATAACATTGGAACTCTGTATAGTCCATAGGATCCGTTCCCAAAATCCCAAAGTAGCTGTCCTGAAAACACATTTTTTCCTATTTTTTTTCTTCCCAGTCGACAATGAATGGGAAAAATGGGGAATTGATGAATATATGGACGTGGTTTGTTTGTAACCCCTTGGCTTGCAGTTAGACACACTTGTTGTACCTTTTTAGCCTTCTGCTTTCCAAATCCCTAAATCTTCTGGAAGTCAACCACACGGATACCGAATAGGGATACTTGGCCATATTGTACGGAGGGATTATATAGATGATTAGTTGATCTCCAATATCGTGTTTTCATATAATATTATTTATTATTACCAAACCATGACCATTCAGCGGCCGCCTTACATAGTTCCGTCGTTCAAAAAACCGTATTCTGTTCCAGTTGTTGGATTTCGCTTTCACATTTCACGGATTCCCCCGACAAACCCGGTTGCCCATTCCTTACGATTTACGAACATACGCTGAGTTGGTGGACGAGCCTGTTAAACATTGGAACTCCTTGTCAAATTATAGAGATGCTGGTGGAAAATGCCAGTCGGATGGACGATGACAGAAAAACTGTGAATAATGTATGTGTCCTCCCTCATATTGGGGTCCTTGTGGTACTCACTTCCGATCCTTTAAGGCGCGTAAATTTTTACATTTTCTATAATTTCCTTTACGTTTTCTTCCTTATTTAAAGAACACCTTAAGGGGAGTTAAGAAGTGTATTTTTTAATTAAAAATTGAAAGCGAAAAATGCTTGTAAAATCAGTTGGGATTTTTATATCTGTTGTAGTTATCGGAAAGCAGGGGCTTTGATTACTTTAAAACTCCGTGAGATTACTCCCTGGGAAAAGCTTCATGAACATGATTTGCTACCAAAAACAGGTGGTACTCCCGATCCCTCTTGAGGTAAATGAAGTATAAATGAACCTGCGAAGGAAAATAGTACCGGAAATGAGACCATGTGTTTCTCCAACCATTACAAACCTTCGACGGTGAAACTCTAAAAGAGATATTTTTTTATTGAAACGTGGCTTCCCATGCTGTTGTTGTTATCCCAGTTCAAAGTATCTATCTAAATATAGGTGTTGGATTTTGATTTTTTGAATCCAAGATGCAATGATTTCAGAATAATAAAACCTAAATCTGAGAGCAACAGCAGGACAATGGGATAATTCTGTAGTATAGTGGTCCTACATAAATGGATCGTGGTACCACAAAGTGTAGTCCCTCCAAATGGATTGAACCAGTCGAGTCGGGTATTACATACCCCCTCCCGCCCCAACCAAGCTTTCATTCAACATCCTGACTTTCGGAGCTTCCGGTTTATATTCCACCGGAAGGGATGCCAAACTGACATGAAATCTAGTACGATACCGAAGAGATGAAAAGTGACAAAAATCAGAAAATGTGAGATAAATGGTTAGAGCTGGGATTTATTTTTTAAGTAGAAGACCTTGGTGTCCTTGTATCTGCATCTGTGGTAGCACCACTTCCCTTAGAAATTCTACATTCTAAGGCTCCCTGTCTAATGTGCTCATACACACCTACACACTACTTCGTGTTCCTACCATGAATAGATTCTCATAATTTCTTCCATTACACATAATAATATTATTATGATGAAGACTGGCTCCGTATATATTTCAGGCTGTATTTACAAGAACGAAAGGAACTGGAATAGCACCCTTCAAGGCCTGACTCTTACTCCTTCTTCAATATTGAATATCCCCGTAAAAACATGCTGGGTTCTATAGAGTTGCAGATGCAACAGCCATATGCATATATATTACTGACTTTGTAAGATGTATATAATAAGACGAGATTTATAAAAACAGACAAGAAGATCCGTTCTTCTATCATCATGATTTTCATGATTGCCATATGGCTAAGTAACTTTGTTCTCTCGGATTCTTCGTCATCATCCTTCCTTCCTACTACGTAGACTGTGTATGCAGTTTCCGTGTTACAGATTTCTATTGAAGAGTTCTCTAGGTTTAAAAAACCCGTTCATGAGTCCTTCCTGCCCTTCTTCGTCCGAGATCCGTTTCAAACTTTGAAATTTAAAAGATGTATTTTAAAGGATGGTGGTTGTATGTAGACTATGTAGGGAGTGGAGGCTAAGCCATATGCTGTATTGTATACAAATTAAAGTTATAATTATTATTTAATTGAGTTCATGCCGAAGAAGGTTCCAGGTTATTTCGTATGATGTTAAGAGTTGCGGTTTAATTTTATTAGAACAAGGGATGCAGAACTGTCTTGTTCTTTCGTATGTTGCAGGGATGAGGTTATGACATGAGAGTAGTTAATAAAAATAAAATGACAACACACTCAACTGTCCTCAAATTCAATTCTGTACATCTTTATTTCTCTTGTCTTCATTAATTAGGCTTGTATATATGTATATGAATAATTTATATGTATTTTGTGACTAGGCATTTAGTTCCTGATGGACCTTATCGAGCAGCAACACATAGGGTGATGGTATTTTAAACAGTAAAAATAGTTAATTGATTTTTTCAACAAGGACATTTAAGGCAGAAGTCACAGTATGCATATACTGACACTATAGAAATAATGAAATAACAGAGAAATTACGACTTATAAGATTTTAATTCCAACTGGAAAAGTATTCGCTACCTATTAATTTTAGCTTGAATTCCAATAGTATTCCAAAATGTTATCATACCGTAGATCGTAGCCAGCTATGTGCGCCCATGCCCCTAATAGTTTCTGAGAATGATTTGTATGACCAAACTTTTGATCCTAGTGTGTACATAATAAAAATATCAAAATCTACTTACGAGGGCTACAATACGATTGAGCATTATGGAAGAGACGCACTAACGCTAACAACGCTGCTATAAGGATAAGGACTGCGATAAATTTCTCTTGTCCTAGGCATAAAAAACTTGAGAAATAATAGTGTATTAATAGACAATAATAATAATAGAAACATTTTGATGTTGTAATTATTCATTTGTATTGGCTAGTTTAACCATTCTTTGGAATTTAAATCAAGTCGTCAGTATCATAAGATCATAACTCTTAGCTCAAATCAGTTCACTTCGCGAAAATATTTGAAATATTCATGATCAATAATCAGTCTTGACATATTGATTACAATATATAGTATTTTTATAACCTACTCCCATATCCGTTTCAGAGTAGAGAAGCCACTCAGTTACTGTCTGTTCATATAAATTAATAGCTGTTCTGACTGGCTGCTGCATCCATTCAAATTCACTCAATTAACTAATAATATTTGTCCTTCTTTTTCAGATTGTTATCCTCGTATTTCGGAGTTTCAGTCCTACGTCTCAATCATTCATGCAGCAACATTTACATACGAGCCTGACTTCCTTCTCTTGGCGTAACTTGTATTTATCGATGACTTATTTCGACGGGAGAAGCTTATTGGTCCCTGTCCGTTCCGGAACAATTGGAGGATGACTGAAAATATTAGATGGTCGATGATCTTCATCTTCCGACTGGTCCGTGTTACCACCATCTCCCCTCGATGGCACAGACGTGGAAACGTTGGACGTCGAGGATCGATTACAGGTGCATCCATTGTTGTGATACTTTTGATAAGCTTTCTCCGTCAGACGAATACATCCTTTGCATGGCCAGTACAGGCACAAGCAAGGAAGCACAAGTGACATCGCCGTCATGCAACCCCACCTCCAAAACTTTCTATGTGGAGCACAGGAACACGGTTTATCGGCGCACAAAACCCCTTCCGGTTCATGGTCCTTTCCACAATGGTAAAAAACGGCCTTAACACAACAGAGACATGTCACATAGTCCAAGAGAGGCTCGGGTCCACAGTGAATACTCTTGGAACAAATCCAACGGGAAGGTAGTGGACGTGGCGTAGCACATGCCTCACATCGACACTTTCGACAGTAAGGGCACGTGATTGAGGATTCAGCTAACTTAACTTTCCCACTATCGTCCGACGTCTCCGGCTCAAATAGTGTTCTTTTCGTAGGCTGCGTTGTCACTACACCTCCAACTTGACTATTAGTATCACTATGGCCTTTCTTAGTTCTGGAGTTCGTAGGTAGTCTGACTTGTTCCGCAGCGGTTACACTGGAATCCACATAGCGTTTATTATTATTGCTAGAGGTACAGTTACTAGGAGAATCGCCACAACTACTGTTATGTGAAATTGGAGCACCCAAGTAAAGATTAATATGTCGCTCCGAATTAGGTCGGGGCTGGTCCAAGGAGATTGGCCTGACAACCGGAAGTTGTAACTGATGCCGGGACGACTCATTCATTGAAGAGGACGAGCTCATCCCCCCTCCTCCCACATGGACAGGGGCCAGTTGCGAGCGAGAGAGTGGTCTCACAAACACGGTCGGAACGCTTCCCGCAGTCGGCGGACTTCTGGTGGTGGTGGTGGCGGATCCGGCCACCAATGGGGTTCCCGCAGAGAGCCGAGTTGCTGTTCCTGGATACGTCCGTGTGGCGTTGCTGGAACGGCGATTAAACCCATTCTGATTTTGGGCCATTGATCACTTGGATAAGTATAGGCGATGCTCACAATCGAGAAATGTTCAACTTTCAACCAATGTCCAGTCTTTAGCCTGCATCACGAACCTGATTCCAAGTTTCACCTTCTTTCAATTTAGAAAAGAACGTCCCACGTTTCCATTCTTAGGATTTCTACTCGTTTCGAGAAGGCTCCGTTTTCCGCCCAAAAAATGGATTTCAATTTCATTAATAGTCGTCATCTTCATTCTACTTTTTCGACTTGGCTCTTCTTTGTCATCCTCTAATATCTGCAAATCATAAGAAAAACAATTCCGTTAATTACAATCATTCTTAAAATCTATTTCATATACCTATGAAAATCCCCACCGCATCCGTTTCATTTTTCATACAAAAATAAATCCATACAATCCGAAGTTTAAACAGACCCTTTCGGATCGAACCTATTAAAATCGATCTTAAAACCCCAAAACCGGTCAAGCCAAATCAACAAAAAAAACATTGGGTTCCCCGTCATTTCTGGAACGGAAACCCGAACGGGAGAAAGGCTATAAGCTAACCTGAGGACTCCAACAAAAGAAATCACTGCTGGCTCCAACAGTTGTCCACATCACTGACTGGAGAGATGGTTCACAATAATACTACTAATTAATAATATCCCCCCGAAACCACACTCCACACTCAAGGCAGTATAAATCGGAGAGGAGGACCCCACGACAAAACTGACGTCGGAGCTCACATATTCCGATTCAGCCTAATTCATACAAATCCAAATATCCACCCGAACAATAATACTAATGAAAAAGAACTTAAGTCGCAACGAGTTACTGAAACAGTTGGGACAGTTTGCAAAGTAGGAAATACTAATATTATTACTGACAATCTTGTCGATCCTCTGCCTCCTCGCTATGTCTCAGAGAGAGAGAGAGAGAGACCAGAGCGAGTAATAAAAATTGAACACTTCAATCCAGTCTCTCAAGATCAGAGTTCCGTTTGCTCCTTTTTCTTTGCCTCTCAAAAGGAACCCAACTAACGTCCTATACGGTCCTCCGGTTTCTCGACGATGAATGCATTCAAGATTCAAGTCTTTTAATATAATATCAGGACAGTACTAGGAGAAGTGAGAAGAGATCTTAAGGATATAGTCCTCTACTATAACTCTAACTAGAAAACTACTCCTCCTAATCCTCTCTTCGTTTGAAGGAAGAAGAAGAAGGTAGGGAAAGAAGAAACAGAGATTTTTTTGTCCGATTCGTTAGAGACTGAACGGCTCAGCATCTGCTCCAAGACTGAATGGGGAGAAGTGAGGGAGAGATGAGTTGGATGGTTGGTGGCTACGTTGACGTGATCATCTTTAAGAAAGAAGCTCTAAGAAGCACTGTGCTTCAAGAAGCAGTACTCCCATCCGGGGAACCAAGAACAAGAAGGGTTTCCTTCTACACTTACAATCAACTCATTCTTTCTTGTCCCATCTTCTTAGTAATAATCTCATCTTCCTCCATATCCCAAAACTACGGCCTAAAAGACCATAATATTAGGATATTACGAAGGAACGAACAAGAACCAGTACATGTAAAGCCATCATCCCATTTCTGATGAACGAAGACCGAGTGGAGGCGATCCTGTTCAAGCTACGAAGAAGGAGCGTTCTGAAGGAGCAGACCCACAGACGAGGAACTCGGCAGGGTCATTTCAAAACTTGAGGAATAATAATAATACAACATCTCTGGTTACCTAACAACAAGGTCTGAGAAAAACCCCCATTGCCACTAACAGAATCCCAGTTTTAGGGTTTGGACTTGTCTTGGTCACCACTACCACTACTACAACTACTACTAACCAAAAACCATCCGATCATCATCATCACTCCTGGCAACATCTCTTCAGCCGTTCAGACTCTTCCTCCCTAGACTATACTACGGACTACGGATCGAGAACTTCAAAACTTCCCATCTAACTAACTATGAACGGAGTTGAAAAAAGTACTGCTTCTCTCTTCAGGCTTATCATCATTATAAAACCTCTTTTTTCTACTTTGTAGTTCTTGATTTGCTGTAGCTGACTGGGCATAGCAGAACAGAATAGAGTAGAGGTACATGTTCAGCTCTTGGTTTCTTGGTATTACGGACATTGTAAGAGAGGATAGGACTACAACTTCCCATCCCAACTTCCAATATAATATACAATAATCTCGAAACCTGCTCCAAACTGCAAAAGCGGGGATAGTTACTTTTCATGCAGTCGGATCATACTACTAGGTCTACAACTGCTAATAATAATTTCGTAAGAATAATAATGTGTTTTATAGGAAGGACTTTTCTATGAAATCCAACAAAGTTTCAAGCTCAAGAAGATCGTGTATGTCTGAGCCGAGGATGATGATGAGGATGAGGAGCAGCGGCAAGAAGAATGGACGCCAGAGCGACACCACGCCAACTCTCTTACGAACCTCTTGTTGAATGAAACACGCCCTTCATATGAATGAAGAGTCAGAGCGTCGCAAAGTCAGCAACAAAACCACCACCACCACCAGCCACCAACGCACCTTACATTCCATTTACAGTTCTTCCCTTCTACAACAACTCACCTGCCCTCATCAACAGACACATCTCCACAAGACCAGCTCCTCATCTCTCGTAATAATAATAAAATAATAAATGTTAATAAATGTAGATTTGTAGATATATGAATGCATATCCCTTGTGCGAGAGAGCCAGATTCCCTTCAGCTTGGACACATCTTATAATAATTATAACTCTCCTGTCACACCCTTTCTTTAAATCTCTTATCCAACTCTTTCTTAATGGTCTACATTCACAGCACCACCATCACCACCACCACCAATCAACCCCATCCGTCTTCTCGATCTATTGTATGAGTATCCTTCTTAAAGAGCCCATCCAGTTACGGACGTACCCCTACATAGGAATATGTATCAGTAACTTTTAGACAAAGTTACAAACTATAGCACCGGTTGTACTTGTACAAGAGCTCTTATTTCAAAGCAACTTACAATTAGTAACTACTTTTTAGGAAAAGTGGCATGAAGCAAGGTGCAAAAAGAGTATCATTACCGTTTCTTAGCGCTATCCTTATTTTTAGTTGTTTTACCATTTACCATGAAATGGATAGGCTAATAATAATATATCTTTTAAAGGCATTTCAATTCAACGACGGCATTGCAAGAATTATTATGCCGGTGTATCAGGTGTAATGGCTAAATAATAATTTCGCTAAAAGATCAAGAACAACATCATCACCCCTCTTTCAATAGGAATCAGTTGGGCCACAAGTAATTTCCCTATTCGAAAATCTCCCGTCAAGTTTACAAAAAAATGCGAATTATCGCAGGCTATCAAAGGCAGATAGATATATTGTTCTCTTCTAATCAACAGCAATGTCAATGGATTCATATATCTTTTTCTACAGGTTTCAAAGAAATCCACAACAACAGTGGATTTTATATTTAATTTATGGCTTTGTTTTTCGGACTACTAATCTGAAGATGAAAGAATTCCCTTGGCACTAGCAGATACCAACTCCTGATTAATTGTCACACTACTGCAAAATACTATCCCTATCATCATCTTCGTCACCCCTTCACCTCCCTTCCCAAATCTAAATCTTGTCAACTCAGTCGCTTTTAATTTTTAAACCCGATTATTGTGGGAGTAGTCAATAAGATGAGGCACGGGATGATTCTATGTGTAAAAAATATCCCGTTGACAGAATCGTTTCGCGCAGTGATAAGCAGGAATTTTAATGCAAACGACTGGTGGAAAGGACAGCTCAGAAATTCACATTCACCAGAATTCTGCTGATACAGATGCAGATTCCATCCCTCTTTATGTTCTTTATCAACAATTTGGAAACACATCCGGCGTAACATTTATCTACATTTTCATACATTGGATCGGTTAAAATTCCAGAGGAAATGACGTACATAGGTTTACTATTATGATGATGGAAGGTTGGATTTACATGGACAGAGAGTAACATAAAAAGTGAGAGACAATAAAACTTCAATGAATATTATGCTAGCTTTTGCTGCCTCTTCTCTGGCTCTACGGCGGATGGATATATATACGGGGACACAGAGAGTTGAAGCAATAATATTCATGTCAAGTTCTACTGATGATGAACACATTCACGTTCATCATTTCGTCCTACAGGATGGTTAAATGAATTTCATTCATCTCATTAACCAACTTCAAATTCAGACATCTGCCTCGATTCTGCTGGAAGGATATGAGTTTCTCTCTGTGCTATTGGGATTTCAGACTCTACTGTCACCAACGAAATCCTCTCTCTCCTAATTGTTTTAAAGTTAATAAAAAACTCTGCAAACTATGAACTACATGAATAGATATAAATTCGTAACATGGAATGAATAAACCAATTGGTGGACTGATGATAAAATTCTTCTTGCTCTTGCCGTTTATGACAAATGACAGTCTGCCAGTTCATCAAGAATATTTTTTAAGAACCACGAATCAGTGATGCTGGTATTAATGCATGGGGTTCAGGATTACGACACGACATCAGATTGAAAGAGACAAAATCGGACGCATTCATATTCATACCCATGTGCAATTAATTTTGCTGTAAAAATTATTATCAGCTTCTTCTATCCTTATATAATTTTATTATTCTATCTCTCTCTCGCTAGTTGGTAGACGTAACTAGATACAAGATCTGCTGAATTCAGACCTAAGGATTCCCATCTAATATTATCGTCCCAATTCTTCTACATGTAAAAAAAAAATTCAAATTGGATAAATCCCGAATTCAAGGTTTCAGACATTATAGAATATAGATATGTACATACATACAGTTTTGACTGGCTCGAAAATATCTGAATATGATTCACCTTCCCGAATTTCCAGTCTCTTGGCAAACAAACAGACGTCGCGGAGCAGACAATGGAAGTTAATGGATTCCAAATGCGTAAATAATAATAAATTGTGTCTGGAGGATAACTTTCATCACTTCCACCGACGGAGTGGAATAATGGGTTACAAGGAAATGTCCATCAAATATTGGCATAAATAAATCATTTATCAATCAATGAATGGCTTTTTATTTTACCGTTCAGCCATCTTCATTCCAGACAAGCCAAGAACGGTACAGCCAGCAATTTCAATCCACCATCCATCTATAAAAATATTACACGATGACATTCCCTCTCCTCTTAACTAGTTTAAACCACAAAATTGTACTTTATCACATATTATAAAGAAGATATGCAAAGAAATTGACGGACAAGTGCATTAAGTGGAACAGCTCTTAAGTGACCCGCCTAGACCATGTAATCTTAATGACGATTATATGAAGGCTTCGATTCTTAAACTAGAACCAATTTCAAGAGAATAAACTAACCATAGACAACCAGAGCCAGACATCGATTAATCAGTTGAAGGAATCGTAAAATGCAAATTCTTTACGACGGCAGTTTAAAACAACAGGAATAATTCAACAAGTGGAGTGGTTGATATTATTTTGATCCTTGAATGCTTTAGAAATAGTACCCTCGTGGGTGCAAACCGTTTCAACCTCCTTGTTTCACACCATTTCATCTCAATTAATCCCGTCGAATTAATCATCCTCCCTTAACAAAGTCTATAATCCTGTCAAATAGCGTTTAAAAAAAAAATATTTAGTCCGATTATTTATTGATGTCATCATTTGACCAATCCAGATCTCTAGCATTGAAACCCCATATGCCCATCCCGTTATGGTTATGTGTGAATTCAGAGGTGAAGAAGAGCTTGACAAATGCAAAGTAAGGAACAATCAAGAAGGTGGCCAAATGGCAAGGGATCAATAATTAATTACTCCACATTGGAATTTGGGATTGACAAAAACGGATTGACTTTGTTGCTCTCTGCATCTCTCCCTCTCGTAGTATGATGATTAAGGTTTGATTTTTAGAACTCAGTTACAGAAGATGATGAATAATGATTCAGTAAAAAGAAGATAAACTACCTCCCTACCTACCTACCTACCTACAAATAAACGTCTAGATATATATACAATATGTGTGTTTGTAATCATGATAGATGTACAATAGGGAAAAAGTCCAACCTACATGAAATGAAGAAATAATATTATTATGTACCTATAATATACATATTGTAAAATATTCATTCTGCATTTGCATTCACTCTATTCACAAGATCACAACCCACATAGAGTAATATATACACGCAGAGCAGAGCTCAAACAGAGAGAGATCACAAGTACATCCTTTTTACTTTAATATGATAATCTTATTATATATCGTAGGATAAGCCAGAAGCAAAACAAGAGTCAAGGCATGAAAAAGTGGCTCTTGTGGAAAAAAAATTGACACTTGCGAAATGACCTCAACAAAGGAAGAGTCTAAAAGGCTCAGGGGGTGTGTGATGAGTGAAGTGAATCCATCTCTTAATTTAACTAACTATATACTCTAACATAATACATAATGCTGAATGTAATACGAGTTTACTTCAACACAACACACACACACACACATACACACACACTACACACACATATTATTTTAATTAAAAAAATAATACTTCTCTCATCATTGACTTGACTAACTTGGCCAACTTGAACTATGAGGAGTTGGTTCCTACTTCTTACCAAGCCCAAGCCCCCACCGACCAAGAACGAGACGCTGTTACGAATAATCCTTTCTCCGGATCACATATCATACAAAGTTTCAACCCCATGCAACATATCCAATCTCCGTAGGAATTAAGTACCGTCGATACTTTATGCCAATTCCCAATCCTCCAGTGAACGTCCGTCCGTCCGTCTATTCATGCCTGTCTCTCTCTGTTAGCAGATTTTATCATCTTTTTACGTAACTTTTTCAAATTTGTTCGTCCGACATGCATATTCGTAGCTGGGAAAATAAGACAAAGCCCTTTAAGCATTGCTGGTGAAAATCTTAAATAACTACCCTTGAGGGTGTCGTTTTAAAGCAGCATTTTTTAAGGAGCGTTTTTTTTTACATAGTTGGGGCTTGGGGCACAGTGAATTTACATTTGAATGGCTAAATTTTAAAAACACTTTCTCCCATGTAATAATCCAATTAGGAGACTTTCGATAGAATACTTTATTACAACTACAATTTAATGAGCTACTGTCAAGATCAAGATCTACTGTAAAGTATAACAATTATCATTGAGTACAATTAAAAACTCATTGGTGCAAACGTCAGAAACTCACTCCAGCTAACCCCTATTTGATAAAATTTCGACAATCTAAAATAATCCTACCGATAATCAACATAAAAAACATTCTTCCAACCTTTCCAAATCCGCTAATAACTTGATACTTCCTGCCCGGATGTCTGTTATGAGATTTATAAATTATAAATGATGCCAGAGACTTCAGGATTGTAGCTGATATTGATAGCAATAGCAGAATCTCAGAAAGGAATTACTTAAGAATTACGAAACAAAATAAATGCTGTAAAGGTCGATTGGCCAACTGTGTCCCTTCCTACTCAACAAGTTTAAAACATAAGAGTATTAGTCTAAAATTTTATGACAACGAATATTTGAAAGACTCGCAGTCGCAGACAGCATAGCGGCAGCGGCGTCATGTTGAATCTCTATGTAATTGTAGCTGGAACATAATCGTCCATCGGGTAAAATTTAATGAGGATAGGATGTCATATGCATATGCTATGAAGGAGATAATACAAACGATTTTTATGAGCTCATTCAGATTTGCAGACAATTTCAACCGCTCAACTGTTTAAAGCATCCATGCAGGAGGTATCTTTGTTATATATACCAACTGCATTCCCATTCTATGTGAAGCAACGGATATTAAAAAGAGATCCGATTTCTTAATTCTTCAATCACGGGATCATTTAAGAAGCCGCTACTTGGATCCTAATGGAATTAGTTAAACGCTGACGCTGAATGTAACCATTCGATGAGTCATTGTAAATTGCAAAATACATGCAATAGCACCCAGGACAATTAGACTATTCTAGGCTAGGATTAAATCCTACTCACACCCACAGCCCTCACATTACCGTTCATTCATATATTTGTTTGTCTATACTCAGCAACAGTACACTTGTAAATGCCATCATAATATATTATCAACGTCCCCTTATCTAACTCTATTAATTTCATGGAAATCGGTTTTCAATTAAGTACTTCATTAGTCCTTTCATAAACAATCTCATCTAATCGTCAAAATGTAAATTAAGAGGTAATAACAACAACAATATGCCACTTGAACAGGCTTATTACATTCGTCGAACAATTGAAAAGGAAAAAATCCGAACTGATTTCAGCAGTATAACATCACTTAAAATTGCAATAAGACATATTATCAATCGATGAAACTTCCAGACCGAAATGTTTTAATTTATTTGATTTCATAGGGTACTACAGGCAGATTTAGCCTCCAAGTAGTCTAATGTAATGTCCTACTACTTACAAATTTCAAAAGCACAATAAACATTTGTTAATTAGAATATGCAGTAGATGAGTAATTAAAAACCGATTACAATAGAAAATGCTTCAGATTTTTTTTAAACCAAAGGGTCATTGATTTAAATGGTTGGATATTTGATCTAAAAAAAATATAGATATGACCTAATATGTTTTCAATAAAAGTCGAGTCTAGTCTGAATCGGGCAATGCTAAAGTCAAATAAAATATGACTATGAAATAATTACGTAAATTATTTATAAAATTATGTCGAATAACAAAACACAATAACAGTATTAAGTACTAATTGATCAAATAAAATTTGAGTCCGACGTTGAAACCCATTACCCAACGGAAACGAGATCAGATATCATGCATCATATCATATCTCGTATACAAATACATATATTATGTGTCATCCTTTACTCTTTACAACCATATATCTACTGGTACTTACTAACTAATAAATAGAATGTAATACTATTCAATTGAATCATGTAAAAAGTTGGATATTAAAAATAAACTGATGAATGATAAATGGACTAATGGCTAAACTTCAGTTAAGAAATTATGGTGGAAGTAGGTAGTGAACAACCCGATAAGCGGTACATCACAAAATATATATTTCAGCACTTGTAAAAAATTATAATTTACTAATGGATTACATTACCACTACACTACTACTCATAGTGTTTTCAGGTCATTGATCGAAGATCGAGTATCGATGATGTATAGATATCAGCAGGATGTATCATTTTTCATTTATCAGCAAATATATTTATCATTTGGCCAAGTCCAGTCAATCGGAGTTATATAATAATTTTAAATTAAAACAAATATTTCGCCTTCTCCGTGCCTCTCTTACTCTCTTTATTCCACATTTACGACTTCTTTCCTTAAATTTAACTAACCCCTAATTAAGGACTACAAAAAGAGATCTTTCTTCAAAAGGAGAAAAATCTAGATTAAAATCGACAAGGCTTTGAGGTTTCTCCTCGAGTACACGAACTAAACTTACTAAGCTAAATTAAACATTTTTATGAAAAGTCTAAGAACAGTCAACAGTGTCATGTCGGTCTCTTTTCTAAAAAAATGGAAACCCTAAAAATGACAGTTGGGAAGGAACCCAAGAAGTTATAAAAGTGAATTGTAAATATTTAAGTTTCGGAAGTCCATTACTACTCTAATCTCTACGGCAAGTATGTAAAGCTAACACTACTCGCCCTGACTGATAAAGCACAGCGCAGCGCGTTGGGTTGATCTAGATATGCGACATCCACAATAATAAATCCACACCTACCAACCAAGCTACATACACACACGATGACGACGATGTGGAATATCTTATCAGCATTATCAACAATAGTAGCCTATATCCGAGGCTTATTTAATGCTTTAAAATTTATACAGGGGAGATAAGGATTCTCAGATCTATTGTAAATTGTAATTTACTGAATCAGACAGAATTATTATCCGAATCCGCCCTGAGTCAATTTACATACACACATTTCCAGTCCCCATACATTGTGACGAGCCTTGCTACTACTGCGATTCGAACGTTGTGAATGCTACGTTTGATAACATTAAACGATAAAAGGGTTCAGGCTCATCAGGACGTGACAGTATATGACAGGCTACAGCCATGGATATTCACGGCGTTACCAATAAATGTTAGTGTAATAATAAACAGCATAAAATAGTTAAGCCAGGGAAGGTAGGCTTCAAAACTGGTGAATGGAAGGAGGCAGGCAGGCTGGAATGTTCGAGTGGAACAATCGTTAAATTGTTTAAAAATCCTTACATGTGCATTATCAACACTCATTCATTAAATATCCAAACAGTCGAGGGCCTGATACGTGATTCGTGGTACCGAAGCACACCGGATTTTACCATCCATCATTAGGTTGAACACGGCGTTTTATTTCGCCTCGTGTTGCTCATTCATATTATATGCACCACGTCACCATCATTCAAATATTAGCATTGCTGACTCTTAATTAAATTTTACAGTCACATTTAATTAAACCACTCGGCATTTAACAGAAGTAATAAATGTGGAGCTCGAGGACTCCGACTCGAGAGAAGGATAGAGCAGGCAAGGCTAGACTAACTATTAATAAATCCGCCATTGTCTGTTATGTTAAATCAAAAATATGCATATTATTTTATTACAATTGTTTTGTAATAATGATCCCAGCATTAACGATGGAAGGATTAAATCCAAGAAACGATTACTGCTCCTGATCCCCATTCATCAATACCGAATACCAGACAGCTATTAACTTCTTTTATAACTTTGTATGCAAAAGGAACAAATGCAACCATCTTCAAAAACCACGACTAATTAGAGGAATGAATAAGACTATAGCAACTTATATATAATTCAGAAACATTTATAACTTGTCGAAATTGCTTTATTAACGTCATTGCAGAAGAGCTTCGATATCACGGTATAAGTATGATATGATAGGAGCTCAAGATTCAAGATCCTTAAATCCTCCTTACACATCCGACATTCCTATCCTCCTCCTGACTCTTAATTTTAATCTTAAAAATGAATGAACTAAAATGTATGAGAGTTGAGAATGGAATGGACGCATGCCTACTGACGTTGTGCAAAAGATTAAGTTCTGTAACAATATATTGTTGTATTATATGCCCAACAAATACTATTTCGGTCAGTACCCTCCGCCGTAAGCCGTTTCCTGCCTTTTATTTTAACGATAAAGGACCCTCCTAACAGTTAAGTCAAGGCCGGAAAAGAGAAAGTATCGGCTGATTCTCAATCAATGATCCCTCCAAAAAGGTTAGCTTGTCGGGCTGGAAGACGAGAGGAACTATCGGGATTCTATTTTTCTGATAAGTTCTACACCATCGAACACGAAAAACAAAAAATACACTTTCTACACCAATTGCCGACATTATCAAATAGTACATTCCGTCTGTATATTTAACATACTTTGTCTTTAAATCAATGAAAATGACTAACTAGCCCAGTGATTTCTGTGCCATGCCTGTGATGTATAACTGAACTACAATTTTAATAGCCTATTCTGGCCTAGTTAAATATCCATATGACCACGTTTGCCAGAAGCCAGGCATATCGGCAAAGGACATAAGAATAGATTGGACGGCCAGCCCAACGCTATTGACACTAATTAATGATATAATTGATGTTACAGAATTAAAAATGGGGCATTCATATATTACGTGTTATAGTTATGGTTGAAAGCTAAAGGATATGGGAATTTTTACGATGCAAAGCCAAAACACATCTTGAATTTAAATTGCAAACAAGAACTATTACTGATTGACTAGGCAAGTGAAGTAATTCCAGAATTCCACAAGTAACCCCCCACTTGATAAAAAAATGAGGATGAGGAAAGGAGTGTGGTCCAGCAGAGGAGGAGGAGGACAAGATGGTTAGTTAGTTAGTTGCAACTAAAGTTAAGTTCGTTAAATGCTCGGCTCCGTTGAATAAGTATGGATTGGACGGGAGGGCCGTGGATTTATTAACCTTATCCGCACATATACATCCCTACATCTACGCTATTTTGCTAGTTCTTGCTGCCTTGATGGTGGACGAAATGAACGAAATTCCCCTCATCTCATCTTCTTGTCCTCTTTGTACATTTAGTGAGGCTGTAAAATAGCAGCTCGGGCAGATAGAGGCTTGATCATTCTCAAGACTCACTATATCAGTTCTTCTTGGCCTTTTTCACAACGAGATGAGAGTGGAGATCAAGCAACCAACCAAACCACCACCAACACCATACATACCACTCTGCCAAGGAACACAGACCAACAAAACCAAACTAAATATTCAACCAACATCATCCATCCAAATTATTACATTCACAGTCAAGTCAACTCTGTAGATACATACATACTTGTCTCCTTTTCAACTAATGAATGAATGAGAAGAGAGAGAGAGAAATGTTGAATGAATGAATGAATCCTCTCCATCCATCCAACAAGTCCACCATACCAAAACCAATTCTTCTGCCACAGCCAACAAGACAGAGCATATAATGCATATATTTTGTATATATAATTTAACATATTATTTATATTTATTATATTATAGGCACGACACTGCCTTGGCTCCGGCGGTATACAGTCAGATAGATAGATAGGAACAACAATACCAAGCAAAAGCTGTAAGCACATTTACAGATTTACACAGACTCCCTCCATCATAGCATAGACATTAATCATTGCCACCACTGCTCCTATTATATATATAAATTTTTACACTCCTTTTACATTTCATAAAACTAAAACATTCAAACAACTCCTCTATTTAACCCCTAAAACTTTCAACTCCTTCACTTTACACACGTACAAGGTACGGTAGTTTGTAGTTAAAGTTAAGGGATGTATTTAGAATATAGTAGTAAGTAGTAAGGATTAGTAAGGCCTTCGGTAAATGAAGTCTTAAAAATCATCTGATCCATCTCATCTCTGCTCCTTATCAATGATAATATTATAGCAAAGGATGTACTCCTCTAAGTAACCATGCTCTACTAAACACGGGGATTAATATTACAGCTACGCGGCTTCAAAATAAAATTATTATATCTTGTATAAGAAGGATTATCTGCTTCATCGTAATATCTTAAAATACGGAATTCGAAACCCTTATAATAGATGTACATAACAGATATAACATAAAAATAAATGATGAAAGGAATCATTAATTATTTGCGATTCCTCGGAACCTGTAACCATCCAGTGTTGCTTTAGTTTAAGCTTCAAAAATGACTTAAATCAACTAACTGCAGATTGCTAACTAGATTTATCTATCGCTTAAATAGAGTGTTCTTATGAATCTACGTTCATGCATGCCATTCAGATCTGAATTAGGGTATTAAGGATATTCGAGGAAAAGGGTGAATTAAATCTAAAAAACCAAATGCTGTGCTGAATCTTAAAATTGTGAATTGATACAGTATCGAATGCTTGTTGAGCTGTAGTATGCTTTATGTTAAAAAGCACATAGAACGTAACCAAATGTCGAATTTACTTCGAGTGAGGTTTAAGATTTGCCTTTAAAAAATGTAAAAAATGTAAGTGAGACCCTTAATTACCTTTCATTCCTAGGATCCAATCATCAGTAAAGAATCAGTTGTCAAAGTACTTAAAATCCATCCGCTATCCGCAGTCAAAATTATTTCATTCCCTCCCTCAACTTGAAAGGGCACAAAATCTCCGATCTTGTTTAAAAATGAAAAAGGTCGGATGATAACTGTTGCTGTCTCCAAATTCCAACCTCCACTATCGAATCAATCTAACAAATCCTCTCGTCTTTCTTTTAATGAAATGTACGGAAATGTTTATTTGCTCTCGTTCCCAACAGATTTGTCTTATTAATCACCGATACCACCTTCAATCCGCACACTGGTTCTTTCTTTCAACTTTTTCTCTCTTACGGAAAATCCAGACCGTCTGCAAGGCTACACTCCTCTTTACTTTGAGGCTTAAAAGTTGAAAAGATTCAACAATTAAATCAAAATCCCACTCAAGTCACTAGTGACAGTTTGGAAGTAACCCCAAAAAACACCGGTTCGCCGTTCGTAAACTTTTAATTTCAAAGCTGAAATTTTAATCCATACCAGTTATCACTGCTCTCTCTATTTGGAAGATCAGAGGGGAAGAGAATCCATAGAATCCAAAAAGTACTCTGTTTTCCAAAGCCTCTAAACTCTAACCCAAAAGTGAGTAAAAGCCTCCGTCTCCCAACTTGCACTTTTCTTAAACTGGTAGAAACTCTTAAAATGGACTATGCATAAATTATCCTTATCCGCTCCTGATTCTCTCGCACAATCCGCCCGATCGACTCCACAACAAAGCCTTCCGACTCGATATTATTTGATTACAATATCCCTGGGATAAAGTACCATTGACAATTATTCTTAGAAATCGTTTCTCTCTCTCTCTCTCTCTCCTACTTACTAATCCTACTACTCTTCAGCATTAGTAATAGTACGGAGCTGTTCATTTTGATAGGTTTTTAGTTCGTGGCGTGAGAAGTGGTGTGTAGTTGGTGTAGGTGTTTGGCAGACTGATGAGAGGAGGCAGGGAGAGAAGTATGAATGAGTGGCCTGGTCATGATCATCATCCACATCTCCCTATATAAAACCCCTATCCCGATATACCAGCAGCAAGGCAGATTTTAAACATTCTATCGTATAATGAATATATGGTTCTATAGACCTACGAGCCTTTAATACATAAAGATATATGTTTTAATATGTATTATTTTTCCAATCCCCAAAAGTCTTAAAAGCTGCTCTCCCTCCCATTTTTATACATTCAAAGTTTCATACTCTACAGCGGCTCTATAGTAGTAGAGAATAGATAGACGTGATAATAATATTATTCGTTAAAGTAAAACCCTTCGCCTTCTGCCTCTCCTTTAATGCATATAGCCCCAGCAGCAGCAAAGCAATCCTTTACTCATCATCATCATTTCACAAGGAGAAGCCAGCAGTCCTTATAATATTATTAAGGCAAGGCGTGAAACTCTTTAATGCTTGTGCTCTGTCTGTATGTCTGCCCGTTTGGATGAACGTGCTTTAACACACAAAGGGAACAGGTTGAACATTTTTTAAATCGGGATTCGGATATACTGGGATATGCATCACATTATACGTGAAGCCTTCACGTATGTCATAAGGGGTATGGATTTTAGCTATTTAAAGTGCCTATCTTTCTTGACTCGCCGGGTAAAACTCGTTTCGTCCTCCGCACCATGACATTCAACACCTCTACTTTCTGGTATGCATGTCCAGAGTTAACAATGCCTAAAACATTTGGCATGTATTGGGGCCACGGAGCCACTCCCATGGGGACAGGGGATTAAGGGGTTTGGTTAGGGCAATGCAAAATTCTAGTACCCATAATTGGTTTAACTGTGTTTTCGGACAACGAAGTTTCCTGCCGACTTTAGCGTTATATGGCACTTATGGCAGACTCATTTTGACTTTTGTTATGACCGAAACGTTTCAAGATCAAGTCGTACGGTTTCACGTCCACGCTTTCGTAAAGGCGTTTGCAACGGGGTTTATTATATATACTGACTAGAGACTCTTTTTACTGCATCCTGCCAGCCATTATTATACAATGTCTACAATACAACAATATCCATTTCCTCTATATAGCGGCAGCAGCCGTAATAAGTTATACCGTGGAGCAGAGAGCTGTAGAATGTAGAGTGTACGGATTATTATTATTATTATTACGTTGCCCCCTAAACTAAACGAGAAGAAGAATTAAAATGTCTATAGAGGAGTCGAACTCGTTATTACTCTGTTAGTCATTGGTGTATATCCAACAAGTATATTTTGTACTATTGCAGTCAGTACCAGTAGTGCTGTACTCGATCCCCTCAGCAAAATCGGCCCCTCAGAAAACTCATGAACGACTGGGGCTGGGTGTTCTTTTGGGTGTCTCAGCCCAATTCATTCACAAAACGAGTTGGCCTTCTGCACAAAAAAAACTAAAAAGAAAAAAAACTGTTTCCTTTGCTTTTTTAGTTTTGAGATTCCTTAAACTTCTCCTACTTGATCCTCTTATTTAGTGCCTGATCCCTCTCTGCCTCTCTTTTACATTTAAAACCTGCTTCTCTATATACCTTCGTCGCTATTGTACTTCATTTCCCTTGCTTCGTTGCTTGATCTTTTTTATAATAATCATAATAATACAATATTATTATTATCATTAACATTATATAAAGATCGTCTAGCTGTACTAATAATACAAGTCTTAGCAGCATTATCCAACGCAGAAGAAGGGTGATTGGAATGATGAAAATGTATGTATGATAAAATGATGTTTGATGACATGGACAGTCAGTACAATGGAACATGAGTACAGAGAATAACAGAATAATGTTATTTTCTTGCCAAATCATTGATAATTTAGCGTCCACATTACAAACAGAGAGTGCTTCTGTAATTTGCTTTGATGATGATGATGATGAGTAAATGCTTATCTCTATTTGAATAAATATTACTGGGAGCAAGGAATATTCTTCCTTCGTTACGAGAGGTATTCATTAATAAACGGAGAGGGCTTTTAAAATAAAAAATTCAAGCACAGTAAGTAAAAATCCAACTACAGAGGAGCCTGTCAAAGAGCGTGCAATCTATATAATATTATAAAGTTACGTTTCATACAACCTCTACAAGGTTTCCAATGAATGAGCCGTGCCGTATAAACCCCTTTTCGTAAAATTTACAAGAACAAGTACTTTATTTTCTTTAAGCTTCTGTTTGGAGGTTTTTCAAGAGCCAATTCTCTCCACTTGCATTTAAAAATTTTGTAAACTCTGTTTAACGATTAGATATATTTGTAAATTTGAATACTTCACATGAATGTAGTGCGATGATTTGACCACGATTAGGTTACATAATCTGGAACATTTTCTTCAGTTCAACCATCAGCTGCCAATCACTCTTCTGAAGATCATTCCGGAAATAGTCCTTACATGCATCGATTGACTCCCTTGTAATCTAAAACAATGCCAAGAGAATTAGTCTTTGGATATGGCAGTATGAAAAAATACCATCTAGTCAAGTAATAATATTTTTAATCCTCGATTTTCCGAGAATGCGTAACAATCATTGAACAAGATTCACAGGAAGCACTCAAACACTACCTCCCGTTAATTTCATTTCAAAATTAGATTTAAGGCTCATCATACATTACTGTATGATTCGGTACCATGCATTTGGTTTGGTTGGCTTGTCTGCGGCTGGAAGGAAACCGGCTGCCATACAATTTATATACTATTATAGCTTCATTATAAGCATTTTTCTAATGTACATAGAGAACTAACAACGAGTGTAGTTAACTTTAAACCAAGTCCGTTCTGGTGAACGAGAGGAGATACATCCATGTATTCATAAAGTGCAAGCAAGTATATAGAGAGTATTCGCTAAAAGGATGGAATGACAAGCGGAAACGAAATCATCCGCCGGAAACCCTTTTCCCGGATATCGCTACAGATTAAGGGAATACTTATGTCAGAAATTATAGAATTCCTTATGGTATATGCATACCTTGGACACCAACAAATCCGTCTCTTCGAAATGACGACCCAGCATTTTTGGACTATCCCCTGGGGTTGGCTCGATTTTAATACATACTTCTTGTCCTTTTGTGGCCGTGTTCACCTGTTTATGATTGATTTCAATGCTCGTCACTCGACCAATCTCCAAAAACTGCAACACCAAAGGAAAATAAATCAGTATTTACTCAAACCACTCTTTGCAAATTTGTTACTTGTAGTTTCAGTCAAAATATTACTTGTGATTTAATTATAAAATTTCACAACCGACCAGACCTAAAAAGGTAATGTGTGGAAGGATCGAATATCAAGTACTTATAGCTATATATTTTTTGGTTTCAAATTTAATATCATACAAAACCCTATTGCGATATACTGGCCATTATGGCTATATTACACTCTGTCTAATAATTCCAATTTCATTGCCCGGTTCTACATTCTAGCTATAACGGCTGAGACTAGCCATTATCATCACAGAGCTATTTTATATTTTATCAGTAATAGGTCTGTAAGCCTAGTTTACTACAGGCATTCGTAGTTGACAGGTAAGCTGTTGGGAATGGGGAGAATGGTGGTAAATGTGACAGCTGAAGTTGGTAAAGCCGGAAATCTATTGTCGTCTTTCATATGTCAACGAAATCCATTTCAGGACCATCAACGTAAAGTAAAGTAACATGTCTCTTCAAGTTTCTGCCTGAACAGCAGACAAACCCCTCCTCAAGTCCCACGGATGGAGTCAGGACGACTCACCTGTTTTTATGACTTAAGTAATTCTGTTCAAACGCTAAAACCCCGAAAGAGAGGGCATATATAATTATAAGAAATCTGTGAATGGAGGGTTTCCGTCATTCATGAATTCTTAACTTGTCCCAGTACCAATAATACTCGGCCTAGAGTTTTTCACTTCCACGTTTGACACCTCGAGGCAATTCCAAATAATCTAACGTCAGCATTTATTGAATGAATTTCTCAGTAAGCTAGTTCAGAAGTAAAGCACACAATTCGATGACACTATATGACACCATATTGTTTAAAGATAACAAGTAGCAACAAATGCCAAACTTGTGTAAACATCTTATGAAAAAAGTATACCAGTGTCACGGTACGGTCAGAAATTATTTATAAAACTGATGCCAACTAACAACAGGAAATCAATTTAAAAGTATCCGTACCTCCCTGTTCGGCACGCAAATCGGTGTTCCATCCTTGATAATTCCAGCTTCTACCATCACCCCAATGACAATGGGATCGCGAGAATTGAAAATAAACTAGGAACATATTTTAATGAAATAAAGTTGGATTCTTGGAAGCATAACATTAAATTAAGACGTAACACTCATTAGATATTACCTGAGGGAGTATTTTAATTTTGCATGGGAAGACTGCAATATGTTTAAATTCATCCCTCTTTTTGGCTTTAAGTTCATCTCGGTAGGCAATGAACCTATCGAACAAATGGTAGATAATGTCAGCCTGAAAACATCAAAAATGCATGATAACATCTTCATTTTTTACAGCTCTAAAATGCATAGGTATATATCTGGTACGAATATTGTTCAAATACTTGGAATATCCTCACACCGAGGTTGTCTGCCAAGTCTTGAGCATCTCGCTCAATTTTAACGTCGAATGCTAAAATAACAGCGTATCTGCAAGATAAAATTATCCACCCTTGAATCGAGATGATTCTATGGAAATTAAAGGAAGTCTGCGAACTATATAGATCATTTAACTTACTGGCTGTCATGCTCGAGCATGATAGAGGCCTTCATGACATCCTTTTTCACAACAGGTCCAATACGGATTCCAGAGTACTACAACAATTAATAAAAACAAAATCCATCTCACACATCAATTACGCTTTTTAGATATTATTAATGCAACCCATTCAGTAATACACATGTAGAATCATAGTTTATCTTATTAGGTTTCTGGCCAGTTCAAGGGCTTCCTGACCCATAAATCATTTCCTGTCCTTTGGTCGCTTAGGATTTAATGATAAGTCCATAAAATAGGGGCTCAACTTCCGCTCTTTTCGAATAACCTCAAGAATCTGACTGGAACCCTTCTTCCTATCCGTTAATAAACCTAGCCCAAAGTATCAGCCCGTCCTTAGCTCTCCGAAGTCCTTGCCCATTCAGGTTTCTAACAATAAGTCCTCCATAAAAAAAACTTCTTCTTTCCATCTTCCAAATGTTGTCAAGTTATCTCTATACGATTAAAGCCACAACAGCACACCTGCTCTTCCATTTTATTTCAAATCCCTACCCAATTCCATTTCCTTTCTACCTTTAATACATCTGCCGATCTGCCTGAGTCTGTTGCTTTGTGGATGGAAAACAAGCTTGTTAAAATACTGAAGCAGAATAAGAGCTGAGAAATCTTTATATAAAAAGTGAGCTTTGATTTCTGAATGAGACTTAGGAGAGAGGATGCAGTAATGGACGGAAAGACGCTCATTTTGCCCTTGATTACTTGAGTGGAAAACCATCATGCCTGCAACTTCCTTCCTCTGATGAACTCAAACATTTTTATTCTCACACGTTCTTCTTGCATAGCATGCAATAACCGATACAGTGAACTAGCCAGAAAAATATAAACTTACCACGGCCGTCGACTTTCTACTTACATGCTACCATATATCTCACTAAAATCCTTAAAAACCTATGCCTTCCATATTAAATTCCAAAAAACATGTACAACGAATTAGTCGGTTTTATCGTACAATCCACCTAATCAACTACACTATATGGTTATGCTATTCAACCACTCTGACTTCAACCTGTCTTCAAAATATTATAGTTGACTGAAATCTAATCTACTCCTATTATGAGATCATATATACACATTATATAAAGCATCAGACAATGGAAGGAATGTAAGGTTGGCAATTAAACTCCCATATCAATTTGCTAAATCCTACGATGATACGACGGTGTGTAAAGGGATCTCTTAAGCTATGAACCCATCCATCCTATGAGTCTATCATTTCACATTTCCATCTCTTTCCATCAATTTAAAAAAATAACAAAAATGAATGAAAGAAAGATACAGAGCCGGATGGACTATCGTAGCAGAACTGATGGCCGGAACACGATTGTTTCTTACTGTGGATGTGGATAAAATAAAATATGTAGTATAGAGGGCCATTTTTTACACGGACTTTTTGAACCAAGATTCTTCAAAAAAATTGAGATAACCATACAATCTTCTTCTTGCAGAAATGAACTGGTTGAAACAGACAACACGGACGGATTCATACATAGAATATCTATCTTCGTACATTCAATTACAACTCGCATGGATGAATGTTTCGAAGCTAATAGACGCTTCTTTGAGAATACCAAAGTCAAGGTCTCTTTCACTTGGTCGAACCCTACCTCAGAAAATCAACGCAGTAGTGTGAGAAATGGAATCAGGAAATGGGGAAAATGTCCCACTCCCGAGATTGTTTCAACCAGATAAATTAATGAGCCTAATTCTTACTTCTACGAGTTTACTACCTGCACTATCAGATCTCAAATGCAAGAGAAGCACTTCTCGACGAAAACATTTTAATGGCGTTCAGGAAAAGCAAGAGGCTGAAGTTTTCTAATTTCATCCAATTTAATCATTGACTTGCGTAAAAAGTATTCTTTTAATCTTTGAATCATTGCTCAACCGAAGATGCAAAAACTATACTAAAAATGAATCTAAAATTTTACCCACTTTTTCACTACCAAATTAGAGATGCGTTGGGTGTAAATAACATTGTTTTGTTATTCAAGTTATGAAGACAGACTAGTTGGATGGGGTTACAAATAGGAGCAATAATATTCTAAATAATACAATGGCCGTAAACAATGTTTCAAATTTTTATCCATGATTATGATTACTCAAAATGCTGTAATGCTGTAAAAATCGACAGTAGAAATATGTTTTTAGATTCATAAAACCCATCCAGACCTTTCTTTTATACTACACAACACATTAGTTTGTCTTAAGTCGGGCTTGTCGAGAAATTCTCTCAATTTAGAGGTTTATGTCGTAAATTCGTGACGACTGGACAAATTAAATCGACTGATTTATTTAATTACACTGAACAGTATTCAAAATAATTCAGTGTTGATTGATACTAAATATAAAAGTAAAGCAAGCCAATTACATCATATGATTTTCGAATTATTCCATCTTTCCAAATTCGAACAAAAACTGTTTAGTAGTGTCATGTACATGTACAACAGTTTCCATTTAAGTAAATAACTGGCAATAGCCATCCATAAAATGCCGATATTGTTGATGAGTTATAAAATGCTAATCACAAAAATAAAACCCATTATGCTTTCCTCCCGATTTCAACAGTAAAGTTCTATATAAATATTCGTTGTCTTCATGCCATACCATGACTTGGATAAGCAAAATATAGAAAGGATTTAAATCATACCGGAATCTGGGAAGTCTTTAAGAATTCCAGAAGGGCTTCTAGGGATCCGAGGGTGGAGGCTTGAACGTAAACTCCCCGTTCGGAAAGTCTGATTGAATTTAAAGCAGATTTTAACTCGCGAGCCACCTCTTCTCTGCAAACATCCACTTCATCAGGATGATATGCAATTTGAACATTCAACCCTGCAATAACTTTTTCTAAATCTTTTGCGGCAATCTTTACTCCAATAGCTCCGCTAATCTCTTTGTGCTCCACATACGTGTTCTGGATTTAAAAACAGTGGTCGATATAATTTTATCATTTCAAATAATGGTAAAGTTACCTAAGTTAATAGTACAGTATCACGGCAGTACCTTGACCCGGAGTTCTTTCATTCCATCTGGGGTTAGGAGAGAACGTATTTGAGTCGTTATAGGTCCCTCAGTTCCGGCAATTATGAGTGTTTCACTAACTCGTAAGTACCCGTTGATAAGAATGACATCGATGGTAGTGCCTAACCCAGGGATAGCTTTAACTTCCAAAACAGTTGCCTAATCAATGAACCAAATATTAAAATAAAACTTGTAAAGATGACACACTATGCACATAAATTAATATTAAAGTAATCGAAGTACCTGAAGCTCTTTTGAGTACATCAGTCGTTTAGCCAACATAGTTTGAGAAAGTTCGACGATTAAAGCCATTAAATTGCCCATTCCGTCTCCAGTGAACGCGCTTGTAGGGATCATGGAAATGTACGTTTTTATATCCGGGTTTTCATCGAATAGAGCAGCATTTAAGCCCTGAAAAACCATGCAAAGAACTAACAATTAGAAACAGTTTCAAATCTTTTAAACAATCAAATCCATACCTGTTCAGCAAATTGTACGATGACTTCCTGTTTGCGTTTTTCAAATTCGGAAGCGGTGTTCTTTGGTTGACATTTTATAACATCGCTGATATCTCTCTTAGGACTTGACTGCCATTCGTATAATCTGTCACCAAAAATATATATTTGTGGATAGTTCTAAAACTAGTTACATGTATGACTAAACTGATTCATGTCTATTTAGATACCTGTCTATTTTGTTCAATGCCACTACAAACGGAGTCTTCTTACTTTTGAGCAGATTCAAAGATTCTATTGTTTGTGGCTCTAATCCGTGCATTATATCTACAACTAGGATCGCAATATCACACAAGGATGAACCTCGAGAGCGCAAATTACTGAAAGATTCGTGACCAGGCGTATCAATGATTAAAAGGCCAGGAATCCTTAAATCCATTTCGGCGAACTGAAATTACAAAAGACATGTGCTCGCGAAACTTTTATGGTGAAATTTAAATGAGTTAACGAGTTTACGTACATTTTTGACGAATTTAGCCGAGTCTTTAATCGCAGCAATAGGTACGTTTGTGGCACCAATTTGTTGAGTGATTCCACCAGCTTCGTTATCTTGAACATGGGTTCGTCTGAGTTTGTCCAGTATCTTTGTTTTTCCTACATCGAAACCATTACTTATAGATTAAATGTATTCTTGTTTATAGTTTCATTGTAGCCTTAGACTGAGCGAGTATCATACCCGTGTCCACATGTCCTAGGACGCAGACGACCGGTGCTCTCAGATTTTTCAAAGTTCGAGCCTTTTCATTTTCGTCACGGCGTTTCTAAAGTAATAAAAATTATTTGATCATTAACTAATTTCTCCCACAACTGGCCTTACTAAAAACCAAAATGTAACAAACATCAAACCTGGATACGGAATTGAGCTGTTTCCTTTTCCTTTCTTTTACAATCAACTCCTTCAGATCGTGGAACACTGTCAGAATCGCTGTCACTTTCGTCATCGTCGTCATCACTACCTCCATCGTCGTCATCAGAACTACCATCACTATTTTCTTCAGACGATTTTTCAGGTATAGTTTCTTCTACTTGTTTTTCCGTACCTTCTGTTTTCTGTGGCTCCACTTCCTCCTCTTCAGACTCTTGATCCCACGCGTCTTTAACAGCCTCTATTTCAGCAAGAGTTTCAGCTTCAGATTTTACTGTATGCTCAGAATCCGTATTGGCCTGTGATCCGTTTACATCACTCGTCACGCTTTCTTGAGAAACCTGCGATTGTAATTTTTTAGGGCGAACTCTTGTCCCTGGACGGGGTTTCTTTTCAGATCCTACTTCAGGAACTTCAATTCCCTGTGCTCTAAGTGCTTCGAGCATGGCCTGAGCCCTCTGCTTCTCAAGCTTTTGCTTGGGGGTTAGCCATTTGCCTTCCGCTTTCAATCTTTCTTTCTTTTCCTTCTCTTTCTGCTTTTTGCGCTCCTTTCGTTCTTGGTCAAGTCGCAACTAAAATTTAAAACTCAACTTTCAAATATTTTTTTACAAAAAAAACGTGAGATCGAGATTTAATTCGGAATATTACCTTTTCCAACCTAGCATCTTCTGATTCCTGCAGCTGTTGATCCTTTTCATCTTCCTCTCTAAGCAATCGTTCCTCTTCTTCTTTAGCCTTTCTGATCGCTTCTTGGATTGCTGCAATCTGGGCCTTCGAGGGACCTTTTCTAGATGCTTCTTTAGGTTTTTCCTCTTCTTTCGCACCGGCTTTCTTTTTCTTCTTTTTCTTTTTGTCATCGCCACCCTTCTCCCCCTCGGCGTCTTCTACATCTTCGTTTTTAGCCTGATCAACTGATTCTGCAGCATTTTCGTTAGGATTATCTGTCCCTTGCTGTTGGGCCATCAACTTCTTCAACTTTAATTTCTCTCGCTTCTTTTGAGCTGCTGTCAACTCGCGCTTGGTGTTATCCCCACCTAAATTGCACAAAGAAGCAATTAAAGCTCGAACTAGGGTCTCAATATTAGAATGGTTACTTATATACATATTTATAATCATACCCTCTTGCTGCCCAATAGTCTCATCGTCCCCATTAACGGAACCGTTCTTTTTCTCCGTATCCATTTTCTCAGACTTTTCTCTATCACCACCCGGCTACAAGCGGAACAAGACAGTTTGTTCTCTTCCAAAGGACTATGTGCACCACAGGAATAGTTAACCCGGAGGTTGTTGTGGAAAATGTACCTATGACCTAGAATTCGTAAAATAAATAAACAAACAACTTATGATTTTAAGCAACAAAATATGAAGGAAATTAAATTGTTACTATGGCACCGCCGTCACCGGCCGTACAAGTAGAACATCAACGTCACATGTATATTGAATACAATATATGATATATAGTTCATAATTGATGTATGTGTGATATTGATTAGCTATGTATATCACGTCACATATATTATTGCATATGGACCAGCCGACTGGCCACAATACAGCTGTCAAGTCAAGAGAAAGGTGAAAGGGAGCATTACATTGTACTATTATGGTATCTGGCATGATGCGTGATCGTGATCGTGACGCATAGAAAAACGAACGTGGACATTACATAAAAGTCAAAAGTTGTTATCGAAGTTAAAGTTAAAATTTAAATGGATGAAAATGAATGATAAAACCCAACGTCAATTATAAGTATGAAGTACAAAAAATTACCGGTTTGCGAAAACCTAATCCAGCTCACAGCTGTACTTCCGAAAAATTTGTCTGTTCACCAGTTCACCTCTTGACTGGGAAGTGTGGAACAGATGAATCTAAAATTATTACGATGAATTATCTTCTATTGTGTATTGTGGAGGAATCACAAATGTGAAATGGAAAACAATGTCGTGTTATGTCTGGTGTCTGACTTCTTATGCAATAACCAGCAACGTTAAAAGAACCATCAGTTAGTTAGGGCCTCACTCACAATATGCAAAACGCTTACGAAGTCAGCTAACCGTTCTTAACTTCTTCTTGAGAATCAAAAATAACTATTAATGGAGTTGTTAAGAAGAGTGGAGATGGATTGAAGAAATTTAGAATGATCTCTGATCTCTGAATAAAAGAGTGAGATTTATTGAGAGGAATGGAGTGAGAACGAATACTTTTATACTCTCTCTTTTCCACACACTTTCCAAGACGGCGAATGTTGAATGTATGAGTGCTCTCGGCAGATCCGCAGTTGTACCATATTGAACATCAACATCTCGTCTATCCCGCCGCACAAATACATTTCCCTTTACCAACTTCCCTATGCTTTTCTCAATCCCACGCTTCCACTATCATTACACCCAAAAAACTAACTTTGGCCTCAATTTTGTATAATAAACCGATGCCAATTAATAATTAAATTAATAAAGGAAGTCTCCTTTGTCACTTAAAGCCTAAAATCCAGCAATAATTACTAACAAGTTACGGATTGCTGATAGGAAAATTCATTCATCCAATTAGCAATAATAATGCAACGTGACCGGAGATCGGAGATGATATTCTATATTTTTATGACTTGAGTTTTACTAGAAATAATATATGAGCTCTAAAGGAAAAATAGCGTAAATCGTGCAATTAGAATACAAGAATCCATTAGGAGTTTATATATATATATGACTTTAACCTTTTAGTTCAGATTTCTAGGATCATTAAATCACACGCGGGCTTACATACGTTGTGAATTGGGAAGTCGCACAAACAATTAGTGTAATTGGAACGTGAAAGATATTGTTTTTCATGAATGTTGGTCATTAATCTACATGGTTTGTTTTTGCCTTTAGAGACAATTGTCGCTTTTGGGAAAGTATTAAATATGTCATTCAATATGAACTCGTTTAAAAAAGTGAGCTCATGTACCACAACGTGAGCGGTCATCCAGCGTTAGAAATTGACGTCGTAAAATGAATCAAACTTCTAAAAATTGTCACCTCTCTTTGGATACAGAATGACGAATGATGCCAATGACACATGCGGAAACACATGTAAATGCTAACACAGGCCAATTTAATTGTTACGAATCGGAACCAAAAGCCAATGTATAAATCATCTCGGGAAGTGTTTCTACTCAGATGTCAAGGTTCTTGTTTCAGTATTAGTGTTCTTGTGTCTTGTTTTAGTTAGTAAGTAAGCATAATAGCAGTTATTTACACTGCAAAAATTAATCCAAGAGCAGTTGTTATTTTTGTCGGAGTTTCCTTGAGAAACAAATTAAAACAATAAAGGCTGCCCCTCTTCTATGTTATGTTGTTTGAGCTTTAATGCTGGTGATTTTTTCATGCTTCCCATGATTCCATGGGGCTTTTCCCAAGGGGGCCAGTTTTTAAACGAGAGAATGTATTTTTCTAGCTAATTTGCACTTAGGGATATATTTTTCCAAATGAATAACCGGGACAATGACGGGACCTCTCCATCCTTATACCTTTGTTTACTATTTTTAAGCATTGACATTCCTGGAATTAATTGAAAATAAAACGTTGCAAACGCCCATAAGCAAGAGGTGAAACCTCTCCGATACACGAAACATTTTTACGAACGTTAACGTAACATGTTCACGTAACATAACGTACGAACACAAGTAAAAGAATACAAAACTTTTACTTCAAGAACATTCCCGTAACGTTATCTAACAAACGTGCTACCATACTAACGTTCTCGTGCGTGGGTACAATGTAACGTTCAAATCTCAATTTGTCCCAAATTAATCTTTGGGGCACTACCTGGGGCAAGTGGGGGTGGTTCCGTGTGTTTACAACATGCACGATACGTGGGTACAAGACACCGTTCGAAGTTCGAGTGTCAAAGCGCCCCAAATTACCATTTGGAGCACTCCCTGGGGCGAGTGGGGGTGGTCCCGTGTGTGTACAACATGCTCGATACATATGCCCTTACAAACAATGCATACGATATGTATGCATTGTTTATAAGGGCATTTAGTAACATTGTTGTAATAGACGGTGCTAATGGTGGTAGATTTTTTAACATTGGCGTGGATGGGCATACTCCAGGGGATGGATGTGGTCGATTTCGCCCAACTTCGAACTTTACCTGCATACGCATAAAAGGAACATGATTTCGCAAACAAAATTTGAAAAAGTGCAACCGTTCGACTGCTAGAGTTGAAACGGACGGACAGACAGACAGATCGAGTGAAGACATTAAGAGATTCCACTTCCTAATAAATAAAACAACCGTAATTTCAGTTTAAACCAATTTCTCTTAAGATTAAATGTATTAGTTATTAAACGGTAGTATTTTTTTACACCATAATAATAATCGTTTAGCCCATAATAAATTAATCCATTAACCCTATTAAACATTCATCCATATACCTTTATTAATCCAATTTAATCACATTACCCGAATTTAAATCTTTGATTTCTACCATCCAAAGCTGTTCATAAAACTTCCTTTATTGGCATCAAAAATTTAAACATTTTGTATTTTGGTTCGTTTGATACTTATTATTAGTATCATTTTCATTTAGGAGATATATTTTTATCAGGGAAACAGAATGAAAAACAAGCGTTTCCGGTGAAATTGCCAAACATTGAAGGAAGCGTAAATTTACAGAAAATGTGGTCATGCAGTAACTGTATTATTTATAAATCGAATTGAATACTTTGTAAGAAAATCCCAACCAATCGTTTAATAAAAAAAATCCCAGCCAATCGTATAAATCGAATCCATCGTACATACGCTACGAAACGTACAAATATTGTAAACGTCGTCGATTTGTAAGCTGTACATTAGATACACAAACAAGTGCAAGTCTGTCCTGTTCCTCAAGCTTGAAGACTTGAATTCTTTGTACAAAGGGTACCCAGAAGCCACATAGACCAGTATTGCAATGTAAACCACCCGCACCTTCCGATTGTCAAGGATTTCAGAAATAAAATACGTCAACAAAATCGTTGACTTCTGATATTTTTTCAATTTCAAATAAGTCCCCATACCCAGACCAGACCAAAGCATAAATTCCCTAAATCATTCCCCATACCATAGACCCGAAAAAAATTGTTGTAGAAACTTGCAACACGGTGGTAGTCCTGTGTGCATTTCATAAAACTGTTCAAGATGTAAACTAAACCCATGAAATGCATCATAATGAGAAACAATCCCGAAATTGTGTTAATTCTTGGTTGGTTTGAAAAATACTACCCCTCTAAACCTAACTCTTGAAATTGTTTCGAACCCTCTTGATAGTGTGTGAATGATTCGGTACAATCATTTCAGGGTACGACATTTTCCGATCAATCTTTTCTTAGTTTCCTTTATGGCCAATTTCCGGTTGTCAAAGGTTTAATTCGGTGAGCTTTTTTAGTGTACGTATGAAGATCTATTTCGAAGGTATATTTGTAGTCTTCAAAAATTCATTTCGTGAATTTGTTTTGTGTATAACATGAATGAGGGTCGTGTTTTTGCGTGAATTGGTTTTTGGGATTTCTTTATGAGGATATATTATTTCGGGAATTACGGTGTTGTATTTTTGTATTTTGATGTTTTCCATTACCGAGAACAGAAAATTTGCAAATGTAACATATGAAGGGCCCTAAAATAGGCATTCACAAATAATGTAATACCTCGTCACTTACAAGGGAACATTCTCAACTGCGCAAAACCTATTATTTTTGAACCTGTCTCTTTCGAAAGATAATAATATGAAACAATTAAAATAATGAAACTTAAATCTCGGAACTATGATCCGCTAAAATATATTTTACACGGTAAAGTAGGTCGAAACCGGAATGTACGAGACAGGTTTAAAAATGACAGTGGTGGTACAGTTGGGATTTCTAACCCAACCCAGTCGTACTCCTGATTATTTTGAAACCACTGGGGTTAATAGGTCTGGTTTAATGCAGGCTAACTTTAAAAATAATGCTAACGCATGCCAGTACGAAATGTTTTTTCTTCACAAGCTAAAATACTAAGATAACTAATAAATTAGTAAGTTTATTGGAGAATTACTAATGGATTATAACTATTTAGAAATTAAATCATTCTTTAAGTGCACTATAATTTAGAGTTTTCTGGACTTATTTTTATTTTTCATTTAGTACGTTCGATCCTTTAATAAGGTTAAATCTGAAATGATTGGAAGCCCATTAGCTTAAACGTAATAAAGTAATATCCATGCACTTTGTGCACTTATCTGTATAGGAAAACCGGAAAAATAAAACAGTTCTGATCACATCAATCAATCAATCAAGCTTCGATATAGCATTTCTAAATATATATATTAAAATTTGGCGATGTAATTTGACTATTAAAATGTTTAAGTTTAACATCAGGAGGTTTTTAACAATTGTTTGAAGGATGATAAAATATTATCCGCTGCAGTTCCGGGATTTAAAGTTCCATCTCGCACTTCTTGTAAAATTTCTCCAGTTTCTGATTTCAGGCGTGGATCGTTAAGCAACATTTCCCGGAGACCGTCCTGTACATGTGTCCATGTCCAAATTACTCTTTGTTCCTCACGTTTCTTAACGAATTCCGAATCGGTGGCTTTTCTATAGTTCTGAATTTCTTTCCAGAAATTGTCCAATCCTTCTTTGGTTTTGGCTGACACGCTAATAACCTGTTAGTTATATCCCATTTTTAAACTTGTTGCCACTGTCTTAGAATTGAGGACTGCTTTTATATTTTACCTTGGTTTTCCAGTTCGGAGTTGTTGACCTCATGAACTTTAAAGACGCTGTGTACTCATACTGCGTGCGATGAGCTGCAGGTTTCAAATCCCCATCTGCTTTCGTCACCACAAGAAGATCAGCTTTTTCAACGATACCTCTCTTAACTCCTTGTAACTCATCCCCACCCCCAGGAGGTAATAGTAAAACGAAAATATCTACCATGTTCGTGACTGCGAATTCTGATTGTCCAACTCCTATAATTAAAATATAGTTTGTTTTAAAACTTATTTCATATTCCATACCCTTTTCAAAAAACTGGAATGGTTTTTTTTTAACTTTAGCCTTGGAAACTTACCAACCGTCTCTACTATAATGATGTCATAACCCGCAAATTCACAAAGAAGGATTGCCTCATTAGTTGATCTTGTCACTCCACCAAGTTGTCCTCTTGCAGGGGAGGGTCTTATGTATGCATTCGGATCTCTAGTCAATTCAGGCATTCGTGTTTTATCACCAAGAAGGGAACCTCCTGTTGTAGCCGAAGACGGATCAACCGCTAAGACGGCTACTTTATGCCCCATTCCCGTTAACGCTTTTCCGAGAAGTTCGATGAAAGTGGACTTGCCAGCCCCCGGAGGACCCGACAAGCCTAGTCAAGAAATTTAGGATGTTTTAAACTGCGAGTTAAAACAAGGCTTTGTTAAATTAATGCAATCGAAGTTTCTAAAGAAGTAAATGATTTGGGGTTTAAGAATCAAATATAGTTAAAATATCTAACAACATCTCTATCCCTCAGAAACGAAGACTTTCATAAGTGTAGTTAGACTTGAGTCAAGACTAACTAATCCTATAAAATGTTACCGCTGAAGTCATGCTTTACCTATTCTAAAACTATTTACATTTTGGCCAGCCATTTGATTATTGTGCTTCAGAATCGAGTCCAGGAGCTTTTTAGCGATCTGCTTATTTTTGGGATGCTCATTTTCAACCAGGGTGATTCCCTCAGCCAAACAACCCCTATTCCCATCCCTGATCCCATCAAATAAGTATTTCGTCCGGCTTTTCATTTCGTTTTTCTGGATGGGCTCCACAGACGATGAGTAGGTACGCCGCTTTATTAGCATCCCATTGAATTTTTTAATCGCCTAAAATCCAGCAATAAGAATACCATGTTAATCTATGTCGCTGAAATCTATTAAACAAGTCTCAATAGTTTCTAAAATCCGAATTTTTTAAGTAATTTAAATTACCATGGTTGGAAACCTTGCAAATATTAAAGCTGAATCCAGCCGATATAAGAGCACGTGCTTTAAGATCATTATATTTTCTACTTTTCTGAGGTAACCATTAGGTTTAGGGGTCCCAAATTTTACCAGTCCGAATAAAAATCAAGAACTGAGTCAAAATCCCGCCGATGGATTCGAGTCTGGATGAAATTAGTTGGATACGGAAATAAGCTATTCCTGGAGGATCTCTCTGGAGACATTTTACATATAAATTGGACCTGATGTATTTCGATGCCGAGATAGCTGAAGTTTCTGTAGTAAAGATGCCGTAGTCCTTCTTCCTGAGCTCGGAGATCATTCTGTTTTCATGAGAAGGGAGAGCCAAGTTGTAGTAGGTTGTAGGTTGGAGCCCCATATTCCAATACGCGACCTATGGACTCTATTCAGTTATAACGTGTAAAGTAGGATGAGAATCATCATGAGAGCAGTTTACAGGGTGAGATTTCCTAATAACCTATAGGGTGCTATGAGTTACGCAACCAAGTGGCTCTTATTTCCCTATAGCCAAGTAGCGTAAAAGGTGCGTAGGCATGGATGAATTTTAAAATCAATCGCGACATTTCGATAATTCCGACCTTTACAACTCGGCCCCGTCCCCTTACCACCTCATCCCCAGAAACTTTAAGGTACTTTTTCGAAAACGCCACTTACTCTTCTTTGCTTAAATCCAATTTCCGTACGCGTACGTAAAGAACATGGAAAAATGAGAAACCCTAATCCAAACAGAGCACTCAAAACTTGTACGAGAGTATATTTTGGTTTTGTTAGTGCATTGCATTGCGTTATGTAGAATTGAGTAGGCTTTACTACATGTTGTTATGCCAGGATCCACTGAGGGACTCGTATGGACATGGGGGGAATGAAGAAGATATTCTCTAAACAAATGCATCCCCTAAGAAGCCCGACATTTACGCTCCTTTACGCACTTTCTGAATCTCTAGGAATCTGTAATTTTATGTTATCGTAATCAAAATTGTTCTATTTTCCCATCCGATTGTCTAAATTTAAATACGCATTTTCTTGTTTCGTCAAGAGGTTAAAAATGTACAAAACGGTCAGAGTAAAGTAAAATTGTCATCAAATCAAACTGTTACTGTGGAGGGTGGTGAATTGAATGTAACCCTGCGGCGCATGTTGTAGGCCAAGGAAAGCAAGATGGTCGAGAAAAGTTTGGGTAATAATACCTCTGCTCGTCTAAAAAATAATCCATCTAGGCACTTAAGTAAGTTGACTGGCTCCTTTCCTTTTTGACCGATCCTCCTCTGTTGACCTGACAAATCCGACTGAAATCGACCTTACGTAGTCCTTATCAAGAGCTTTAGCAACCCACATTTACGACTGAGCCCTGTGTCATCATTAGCCGATCATCACCAGTTGAGAAGTTAATCCAAAAGCAAAAATCTAAATCAAAACATTGGAGCTGAATGCATTTGTGAACGGAGTGAGTGTCTCCTACTCCAGATCTTCATGCGTGATTGCGTATACACAATGCGTACAATGTGTGTAGACTTGCGGGTTCTAACGCATAAATACGACCTAGAAAACAGACTTGCCGAGTTTTTATTTTAAAACAGTTGTAAGTTTATTAAAACTGGAAACTATACAACCAGCCATTCGGCTTGAAATGGTCGCGTTACGGCTGTATCAAAAAACTGTAAAACGGGTGCATCTTATAGTGTGGGTGCGGTTGGAATCTCATACTACAGTGACTTAGCTTCACTTAAAAAAAACACTCTCATTCTTCGGGCACTGCAATTCTCGTCTTTAAAATCATTAAGGAATAAATTAACATGTCTATAACCCTAAATCAAAAGGACTGGGCAGTTGTCCTGGATCAAAATAAAAAAGATCAATTTCTTTTCGAACCTTGTGTGTCACTGTTGGCTCCGTTGGGTGGAACCCGAACCTCCGCTTTTCTAAAGACCATCACAGTTTCAAATTTAGAACTGCAAAGTTTAAGACGTGAACCGTTTCAAAAGCAGAGGGAGGAAGGGCCAAGTATTCCGACCTACGACCTCTATTCCTCACCGACCTTTCAATCGGATTGAGAAAATTATTTAAGAATCAAGCCAAATATTTTATCGTAAGCTTTACAACAATCTGCGAGTACCAAAAAGTAATAGTCATGTAAGGAAATCCATCATGTGTTCAGATTTAACCTAACATCAAATAGGTTAGAAAAATCGGATATTTTCATGCGACTGATAGTAATTAAGTATATGATGTAGATAGATGCTAGATTGACCGAGATGAATATAAGTAATAATAGTTTACTTGTGGTCAGCCAGACCCAGCAGTACGTTGGTGATCATTTTCCGGATATACGTCTCATTCTTCTCGCTCTTTTAAATCAATCATGGAACGTTTTACTTTGTTGTGGAAACAAAGTACATGAATGATTGAGTTTATATAATTATTATTGTGGTGGCTTATTTTTAATAAGAACGGCAAACGGTATGTAGATCTATAAATATTAGTAACAGACTAAAATATACGGAAAGCAACCGATGTGTTCATTTTACAGTTCAATGGGCAGAATGATGTCCTAATGTTCTCAGTGAAAACTCAAAAAATATCGAAACAAAGTGAATAAATATATACGTATGTGCTCAGCTTCGTATTTGTTTCAAAACTTGTCCTATACAAAGGTGTTCAACTATTGACTTCAAAATATTTCACTAACGCTGCCATGCTTACCGAGGCCGACAACGATGGACCGTTGAGACCTTCGTCTGAAAACAGTGAAAGTATTGAAACCAGGTGGGTATTTTTTAAATGCGGTATGAATTTTTGTAAAGATAACATGCATGGTATTTGTGAAATCCAATTTCCGTGAATAATAAGTAAGGAAAGATAACTTAAATTGATTTAGTAATAATAGATGGGAAATAGTCGTAATCGCATCGGTGCCAAAACTCTACGTCGGATTCCAAAAGATCGATTTAATTCAATCAAGGATAATTCCTTCATTATAAATAGGATAATTTAATAATTATAGGAAATAGGAGGGACGCAACACACAAGAAATGGTTTCTTGTGAAATACAAGCATGCTATTTCTATATAGATCTCCAGAAAAACATTCCCATAAAAAGAGTTCCATCTCTTCTCCGAAATAAGTCCCCACACCAAAACATACCAATAAAACATCTTAATCTTTAATGAAGTCAAAGCTTAAATTGATTCAATACATGTAGACTTGGATTGTTGGATTGTATGATTGGTTTAATGTGCCATAGATATCTGTCTGTTTCCATGAAAATGTTGTGGAATAGATTCTGATTTTTGTTGCATATTAAAACTCAAATTAGATATAATTATCAGATAGCATTATCGTTGAATCGACTTTTATCATATGTAAAATTAACACCCGGAATAATGTCCCCTCCTTTCAAACGCACACATTTAAAGGAGTTTCAAGAATTAATTCCCAGGAAAGACATCTAGTATTTTGAAAATATAGGAGTATTAACGGAGCGATTATCGAATTATAAATATGATTTCGATTTAAATATGAATTTTTTCCAGATGGTTTTACTTTCGTAGTTTCACGTCCATAACATTCCATCACGCTGATGTCGTCTGAGATCTTCTACCCAACAAGGAAGCAAAGCCCTATTTGCGTGGGTGACAATTTTTCAATATTTGGAAACAGGAATGAATGGAATGTTTCTTGAGGGCATCGAATCGAAGCGGTTCATATTTATATAGTTAGTTTATAACCAGTAATACAATCCAGACTATAAGAAATAGTAATAGTTATGATGAATGCATTTAAATGCAAGTGATAACGTGATAAGTACACGTTAAAGAACGGTTTATGTCAATATTTGAAAAGTCGACGTGGTTAAAGTTAAGAAAATGAATTTCATTGAAAATGTAGAATAAATCAATACATGTTGTGTTCAATCTTTTGATGGATTTCAATGATTTCTGATTTGTCTACCATTTTAATGATCCGTGGTAGCACATAATAAATAATAATTCAATTATTCCGAAAATTACATATTATATGCTTTAAAATATGCTGACTAACGGTGAAAATGACAGTCCATGGCCCTTCCGACTTTATCATATCAGAAATGAAAATTTCAATCTAATCTAATCACTGTACCTTCCTCTTCCTTGGCCATTCGATTGGGGATTTAGTGTTTCGAAGCATTCTTCATTCTACGACAAATATGTAATTACTTTATAAGGTATAACTCATGTGCCAACGAGGGAAACTAAAATCAAGTTACGTAATTCAAGGTAAAATATAAAGATAAATTTAACAACCTATTAGTCGCTGTTCTTCGATAAGTCGATGCGATTACATTCCTTTATTCCGATCGCACCGTAAAATATACAGAATTAGAATCGTCTGTTAAACCTACATTATCTTTATCTACCTCACTTACCTACCGCACTACATGAAATTAAAAAAACATACATTTATGCAAAAAAAAAATTAACGAACGGTCCACTGTTCTTATTATATTCAAGCTTTAATGTAACAATGATTTAAATCCAACAATCAATAAGTCATAAGTGAGAATGGATGATGATGAGCCAATTAATTCAAATGACACTGCTTGACTGTGTTTAAAACTTCAAACACAACGGAATTTAATATAATATCATTACTTTTATGGGAATGCAATGTTGGTGTTGCGTTGATGACCCTACCCAAATCAAAACCAACACGTAAACTTTTTCGAAACTCCTGCTTACAATTACAAATATGCATCCATAATATATCCGTTTCTTGTACTTTTAGTCAGACTAATGTTATTGATAACGATATTTGTCCGCGGATCGGACTCGGGAGTTGAGATGTTGAATAGCGAGAGAAAGCCTCAGAGATAGGATTATCAGAACAGATAAAAAATGATTCAAGGTAGGATTGAGTATTTCGGGGACATTCTTGTCCATTCATCCACTGCATGGCTATACTATGATCCTCTGTTCTCATTTCTCATCTCTCGTTGTTCCATTATCGAGAACGAAGTATTTAATAATGTAAATATTAGAGGCACAGGCTTAGGAGCAGTAAAACCATGAAATGCAGAATTCGAATTATTTTTTACCAAATATTTTACTTACTACTGTACTACCGAGTTGTTGTAAAGTATCTCGATCACGAACGGGGAGTTTACCTTTCATGAGCGAATTCCGCGAATGCGACAAATGCATTTGATGGAAAATATAAATATGCAATAATGCAATATTCAAAATCCAAACCTTACGCATGTGCTCGGGAACTGTTGGCATTCTTGGGGCTTCACTCGCCGAATTTTTTTTCAGAATCGTTGGGGCATCTGACTTGGACCGGTTTAAAAAACGAAACACAAAAAGTTTCACAACTCAAATGTCCGAGCGCCGTTATGCGATGATGCAGGCCTAAGCATTTTTTCTGTCCCCCGAGCATCCCGTATGCTTTATATGTTTGGAAGATTTTTCAGGCAGGAGTGCCGTGACGATAATGTGAAATGTGAATGTGTTATTACATTTTGGAGTTTGGATCTTCTATTGATAGTATTTCGAGTTGTGAATCTTTTGCTGGAATTGCCGATTGAGACGGTGCGGTTCCAAGTATTTGTTAATAGCTGAATGTTGCTGTCATTTAATCGAATAAATATCTGTAACTGTTGCTTAGCTAGTTTAGTTAGTTTTCGTAGAAGCAGTACAAGAAGTATTTACTCTAATTTTCATCTGAGAAGTAGACGAATATGATTTAATATACAAATACAATTAGCTATTCAGTCAGGGTTATGCTATGGATCCATTGATATCACAGTCTTGAGCCCTCAGCGTAACAACAAATTAAAGCTCATTAATTCGCCATACATTTATTTTAAACTCTGTCAAATTCTGATATTCAGAATTCTGAAATAGTTTTAATTGAATTTACTCCTTTTTATTGTTATTTTATGAATTGGTTAAGATTCTCTCTACTTCATGTCTTTTAAAATCCTTGACGCCCACATGCCAATTCATTATGAGAAATACGACCTTAATCACAACCATTTGCTGCACCACCACCATTCCTACTCCGAGCAAATCTTCTTAAACACGAGCCTTCGAGATTTCAATCTTGATCTTCGAATCAATACTAAATTCTTCACTTGATCACAGTCACAATGCTGTGACTTCCGAGTTCCGTTCCAGGTTTCGTATTTGTAATTCCAAGAAATGATTGAATTTTTAACGATGGAAATAAATTGGTAATTAAATTAATTGGGAGGAGGAACTATTGTTTTTTCAGGATGGAAGGCAGAGAAGAAGAAAGTGTCGGATCTTCAAAAGATGGGGAAGCCCCAACCGGAAGCAGTAATGCCAGTTGCAGCGAATTGGATGAAAGCACTGCACCGGCAAGCGTCAAGAGTGAGGCAGAATCGGTATCGGAGGATAATACGGCCCATGATTCCGAAGCGTCTACTTCAGACAATCCTCCTCTCCAGTCTTCTACTCTCCCACCAAGGTATCAAACATGAGTATACTGGTCTGCTTTAAAAATTAAAAACCTCCAATCTGATTTGCTAAACACATTATTGGAGGCATAAAAATAACTACTTATTCAGATGAGACAATTAGTTTCCCAGATTTGTCGATACCCAATTACACAATTCAACATGGTATGCGGAGAAAAGCGCCCCATTATAAGCGCCCCATCAAAAGCGCCCCATCATAAGCGCCCTAACAATAAGCGCCCCCCGCATAAAGCGCCCCTTACAAAAAGCGCCCCAACAATAAACGCCCTTACATTAAGCGCCCTAGGAAATAAGCGCCCGTACAAAAAGCGCCCCTGTTCCTCTAGAATAATTTAAAATACTATTGGAATATTTTTATTTGAGTTGGAACCAACCACGAAAAAGGTAAAATCACCCTCGTCATTTTGTCTGAGCACTTAATTAGATTAGAGATTAAAATACCAAACAGTACAAGTATTATTGATACCCTGATGCATTAAATTGTCCCTTCGGTTAAATATAATAATATCCCTGCCTTTTTCTAATCCTATTGGGAAAGCCATAATACAAATAATTAAAAGGTTGCTTTTAGCTGAGGTTTAAGTCTGCCTGAAGTTAATATAATTTTGTCCCTTTGTAATTTTAGTAATTAAAGGTAAAGTAATTAAAAATTAAAAAGTGTCAAAATGACAGAAAGCTCTCGAAATAACCGTTTATACAGATGTTTTTATATTTAAAATATTTGATTTATTAAATTAACCATTACTTATTTTTAGTTATATTATATTTTACCGAAGGGACAATTTAATGCATCAGGGTATCCATAATACTTGTACTGTTTGGTATTTTAATCTCTAATCTAATTAAGTGCTCAGACAAAATGACGAGGGTGATTTTACCTTTTTCGTGGTTGGTTCCAACTCAAATAAAAATATTCCAATAGTATTTTAAATTATTCTAGAGGAACAGGGACGCTTTTTGTACGGGCGCTTATTTCCGCAAATCTTCAACATGATATAAAGAGTTGCTGACCAAGCAATAACATAAATTATCTGATCTTGAAGATAATACTTCAAAAAATGTTTTTTTATAAATCCACTGTCTGTAGTCTCATTTTTGATCTATTTATTTCGTCATTGCAGTTTTACAGTTGATCGGCCGACGGGCCGACATTAAATGTTGTCCTTCCTTAGAAGTAAACACAAAATAGCATATGCAACTATGCAAGGGACGCATTCATAAAACTGCTTTTGAAACGGAAGTATGACCTAATTGTATCTTGAAATGCATCGAGAGATGAAGGTTGAGTTCTCTAAATATATTCTTTAGTGGCTCTATAAGTCTATGCTCTTTATTAAGTATCGGAGATACTTTATGTTTTCGTTGATGGTGTCCGTCCGTCTGTCTGTCTGTCCGTCCGTCCGTCCGTCCGTCCGTCCGTCATCGCGATAACTCGAGAACGGTTTAACTTTTTCAAATTTTTCTTTCGGATATCTATATAGGACATCCAAGCGGAGGTCAAGTTCGTTTGGGGGCCTTGCAGGTCAAAGGTCAGGGGGGGAAAGGTCAAAGGTCAACATTTTTTCAAATAGCAACCCCCCATGTGTGATACATCGATGGAAAGCTATTGTCAAGGGCTATTCAATAGTGTATATGATTTGGGGGTGGGGTCACTTCCTGACGGGTGGGGAGGGGTCAAAGAGGTCAAAAAACAAACATATATGTGTGATACGTCATTCGAAAGCTATGATCAAGGGCTTTCGAATGACGCATGTAATTTTACTCTATGACTGGGGCAATTTGAGATTTTCGATATTTTGTGTGTTTAGGGTTAGGGAACGACAGTAAACACATGGGACACATGTATATTATATAATATATTTATATAAATATATTATTATATAATATATTTATATAAATATGTATATTATATAATATATTTATATAAATATGTATATTATATAATATATTTATATAAATATGTATATTATATAATATATTTATATAAATATGTATATTATATAATATATTTATATAAATATGTATATTATATAATATATTTATATAAATATGTATATTATATAATATGATTTGCTAATTCGATGATTGTTCTCCGATACTTTGCTATATGCATTTGAATGGTTTATTCAGAGTTATATTTTCGGTTTTCGTGTTATTGTTAGCAGTGGGATCTTGACCGATCTGATCTAATACCAAACAATCGTTTGTTATAGCTTTGCCCAGCAATAGTGTTCAGTTCGCTCCAGCACTTATTTAAATATAGTGTTGAAGATTGTACCCAATTATGATTATATTTATATTTAAAAACCACCTTCTATTGCAGATGTTATTCCTGGTAGGGCTATTTTAACCATGCCACAGTTAATAATAAAAAGTAGAATCGGAACTTGAACTGTGGTTTCGTGGTTCTGACTAGAGTGGTCGCATTGTGGTGTTTATAAATAAAAAAAACAATTTGTAACTTTAGACATTTGAGGTTGAAAATGTTTTGGCCTTCCGCAATACAATTCTGAATATACCCTAACTTGTCGAAAATGAAGGCCATAAACTATGAGTGGTAATTATTACCGCTATATCAACTAAAAATATGCACATGTCAGTTGTACATTTTAGAAGTCACTGTCAGGGAAATCAGCCAAAACCGATAATCCCAATCCAATACTATTTTGCCGAAAACAGTGGCAAACAAACATTACACATTAAATATCATGGAAATATGGAATGGTGATGGAATAGAGGGGATGTTTACGTTTACATGAACCTTATAACTAAAAGGATATCAAAACCGAAAATTCGAAAATCATTCTAATACGTATAGGAAACCAAGAAACTGTTGTTAGTGTTTACTACAACAATAGATTCCATGTTCGCTTCATACTGTTCATACACAGCACATCCTAAAACTTTGTTTATAAAAATCGGAAATACGTAGTTTAAGTGTACTGTGTAGCCATTTTTTCGACTTGACCTAGATTTATAGTATAGATCTGTGCATAAAATAACTTTGCTTGAACCCCTTGACATATACATCCGCATTTTGCTGATTAAATTCACAGAAATAGATATACATTTATATATCATCCATTTAAGTCCTCTTAGAAAAGTAATCAGAGTTTAAAAAAAATCCTTGCAGTTTATTTGCAATCTTGTTTACAAACTCGGTTGTCGGTAGCGAATTCCCGATGCCCCATTCCAGATTGGAAGCACTTGTATGGAACCTCTCGAAAGGGTTTCTCTTTAATATCTTATTTAGCTAACCTCCTTCAGACACTATACCCACACTTGTACCCAAACTAAAGTCATTATAAAAGTGTCCTATTTGTATCCTCATCTCATTACATATTACAAGTATTATTGCGAAAGAGTTAAACTACATTGAGAACTCATCTGTAGCAAACAATGTTGCTCTGTAATAGGAAAATACGATGGAAATACAGTCTACGTTCTAACTGACAATGCACACGCAAATAGTGCAACACTGATAATGACTTGTGAGATATACCAAAAAATCAGAAAAAAAATTAGGAAAACGAAAATAATAATATCTCTCTTGAATGCCCAGGGGTTTTTGAGAAATCGGGGTGGGAAGTGGGCGCAAAATGGGTGGGGCGGGCGCGTGGAGCGTGGAATTGAGGAAGAAAGTCGACTTTTCCCTTGTTTTGGCTTTCCTTCCTATAGTAAGTGCCCGTCTGGATTTGTGAAAAGTCTCGCTCTCGCTCAATGTTATTTTATGAGTCCCCCAATGTTAACCCTCCATTTACGCTTCCGTCACAGAGAGAAAAACTCGAGTTTCTCTTTCTTTCTCCGTTCCATCCCTACTAATTACAACCTCGCGCCCACTCGCCCATTTTTCTTTCACTTCCCACCCCGATTTCTCAAAAACCCCTGGGCATTCAAGAGAGATATTATGATTTTCGTTTTCCTAATTTTTTTTCTGATTTTTTGGTATATCTCACAAGTCATTATCAGTGTTGCACTATTTGCGTGTGCATTGTGAGTTGTATTTAAGTTAAGTAAGGAACTAGTTTAGTACAGATGTTTAGAGGAAGACGTTGTTATTGTGTTTGGGTCTCTAAAGGAGAGTGAAGGTCAGAAGAGTTGCAGTTAGTAGGATAGGATAAGATGATAACTACATGCAGGATATTTTTGGCAACTCTTGATAATTTATCACATTGGAGGAGGATAGTGAAAGTAGGTACTATATGCAGCAGAGTAGAAGTGTGCCTCTTTGTAAGGAATTCGTCCTATTTTTAGCATTATTGGACGAGTAATCAAAAACCTGAGCCATAACAATTATGAATTCTATAACAGCATGTTATCCCGAAGAAGATTCATTCCCATGCCATGATGCTTGCTACCAATTAAAACAGCGAATTGACTTTGAACTAAACCCAGTGGCTCAAATTTAAAGCATACCATTCCTCCATCCTACAACCTACATGATCCTCTTCCATGTGTCGAGATCTCGAGATGGGAATAAAAAATGATTCTTCTGGCAGTGAAAGTGAACTACAAATACCATGCGGATTACCAGCATTAGGCTCCTTTTTTATCGGATATACCGTATAAATAAATTGACCTACAATTGAGATTCCAGGACATTGTGCATGTCCAGGCCTATGGAATAATACAGAATATTTTGCAAGAAAATGTATGATAATTCCTCTATACTATACAATATATAAGCCATGAAGTATTAAACCCAAACCCAGTTCCATGTTCAAGTCTTAGGAGTCTGTACGCTGTATCTATGCCATTACTAGGGACCGGCGATAACGGAGGTGCCGGTAATCGGTAAATCCCTAAGTAACTCCTCCCCTTTTCGACACCTTGGTACAATTGTGAATTGAGTGGGTTGAGGAGTAAGTACCTGGGCACATGGGGAAATATTTAGAGATGTCCCGTCCACACCTACTTCACCTAAACTCACCTACAAGCTACATGGCCAAATGAATTGTGGAGTGTGTGCCGTGCTCGTATGAGAAGAGAAAGACCGGCAAAGTGGTGGTGGTGGTGGTGGTATTTAGGTGTAAAAAGGCAGTGCTGATGATGATTCCACTTCTCCTGTCCCATTTCTTCAGTCTCTCACTTTCTCCGCCCTGATCCTCCGTCAAAAGATATTATTACTCCTGGTTCCTTGCTGCTGGAGAAAATTGATTACTCCTCCGTTTCCGCCATCCATGCATACATCTATATACATCATCATCATCCTTCTCCATCTCCTCGACAGAATGTTGATTTAAGGTCGACTCTGACGAGTTCGGAAGGACACGGACCGGCTATAACCATAGCATTCGGTTCGACGTCTTGTTCCTTTCAGCCCTGTCATTGCTAGGCTTCATTGAATATTGAATCCAGGGATTGAAATAGAAATGAAGATGAAAGAAGAGGCCTTCTAGGGATCATTTTCTGACATTCAAGTCCTTTTTCTTTAAAAATCAGAGTCAGGGAATAGGTGGGAATAGGAGTGAGGAGAGTTATGGGAACTTTGGGACTCGCCTTCATTTACCAGACCCTCCTTGTATGATTTGGAATGGGATCAATTATTTTGGAGAGTTAAAGAAGCAGGTTAATGGTTTAAAGGAGGATTTAAAGTGTGAAAGGAAGAGTCCAGTCAGTTTGAGGCCAACGAGAGGAGATATAATGTTCATTTATAGTAAAACATGCTAAGGTTTTTAATGTTGGGAACTTAATGGATGAGCTTTTTTTGATCGAGGAGAGAGGAAAAGGAGGGACTTGTAGTCGACGATACTCTCGACCAGGTCTACGTAACAGGAGCAGGTAAGTACTTGTTAAGGATGATGATGAGGACGGCGACGGCGATGGGATGATGATAATGCTGCCGATAATGATGATTACGCTCGATGAGAAATATCGTTAGTAACCTCTCCTCCCTGTGATCGCAAGTGAGAGAGCTCTTCTCATAATGTTATTATTACATTAGATAGAAGGAGCGTATAGTAAACTATCTACGCTAATGCAAGTTACTGATGATTCTGATGATGTTGGATAAGTTGGGATTGATAGGTCCACTATAAACTACAATACAACATTTATAATGGAGTGTTTTAATGGACAGGAGTGGTGGTGGGTCGGTAGTGGATGCACATGCATATCATGCATTGCATTGCGTGAAGGATAGAGAACTCGTAGAGCAGAGCTGCCAGCTTGGAATTTGCAAGGTTTTATTCAGAAACTTGCCAACATGGGAGATAAGTATCGGGTTTTTGCTAACTTGCCTCGACTTGGATTCGCAGTTACGAGGTGACCTTCGTCCTGTGCTGAAGGAGGTTTGCTTCACTCAACAGGAAAACTCTCAAGCTCATTTATATTTTCGCTTACTCATCTGTCTCATGTATTTCGACAAATGGATTTCAAAACTGCTCACAAGAAGCAGCAGCAAGAGTTAGAGCCAGGCTTCTGGTCACAGGTCAAGCGTTAGTTAGGAGTCGGACCCCTTCCCTCGCGCGCCCCCCTCAAGACCCAACCGGGTTCAGTAGAGTCGAGAAGGGACGGATTTATCGAGGGGACACAAGTGGCCGATTTATATAAGTGTGTTGTTCCCACTAGCCCCACCGCACCGCGACAATCAATCGCTTTTACAAACTCGGTTGTGATATTAGTAATGTTCTGTCTGTGAAAAAGTCGTAAAAATTGTGAATTCTAGAGTTTATCAGTAGTTCTAATAGATTAGAGTAGTTGTAACGTAAGGGAGGACGAAATGGAGCTCGAGCGACAGTTTTATTTGGATTTTCCGTACAATACTGAATTTGACCACTTGCCGGTCAGGTAAGGATCATTGGGAGAGATCCTATTTTTATCGTAATATAATAGTTTAATTTGAGCAGAGCCTTTTCACCATTAATTACGTGGAGCGATGGTTGGTTGTGGATTTTAGATTTCATCAATTTAAGGGATATTAAATTATTATATTACGTTGTAAAAAATCTATTGTTAATCATGGGGGATGTGGTAAATATACAATAATAGCATAGGTCAAGTTGGGGGTTTTCCGGTTTGAAACGATAAGAGTTAAAACACTGATTTATTTGATGTCTGTCTCTAGTAGTCCTTTTGGTTGTCCAGGGTAGTTAGTTACACGATTCATGGACATCATGGGATTGTGAGTATTGTGACAATTTTATCTCGACCAAAGCTGGCAGTGTATACTTTAGTTAAACAGTAGAGAGGTGGAAAGGTAAAATAAGGATGAATAAAAATACATTTAGCCCTTGTTTGGTGAATCATGAATCAGTCTGTTCTATTCTGTCTGATAGGGGCAGGGGTTGATGCATGATAATTGATAAGGGATGGATATTGGATTACATTGATATTTTAAGAGATTTCGAGTGTTGAGTCTACAATAAAAATGGAAAACGATCCCTATGGGGCTCGAATTTTCTTAAAACTGAAAGACATTTGACATTTATAATATTCGTTCTGAAAATCCATTCTCTTGACTCGTTAAAAATCGATAAAAACCAATCTAGCAACATCATGATTCCCTATATATCAATATCATACACAAAACTTCAAGATTATGTCCCATTTGTCTCTTGAGTACCATGGCCTTAAACTACCATTTAAAAATGTTTCATTGCACTGCACTAATAATAATATCTCATCAAAAATTTTAAACCTACTACGGAACTGATGATGAGCACTAAAATTCCGACACCATACGTCATAGTGTCATACCCCTAGTAAAGTAAATGAATACTTTGGTGTAAAATGTGGGTTTTTGTGAATGTGTTTTATTTGCATATTTCCTTACTATTTATTAAAAGTAACATCTTGAAATGAAATTCGAACAAATTGTTACCCTGGCCTTTGGTACAAATTCATACAGGGAGAAATCGGGGAACCTTCATATCACAGATGTGTTGGGATTTGGGATTAGTGCGGAAGTTATTCTAGCCGGGTAGGTGAAAACCATAGGCCATAGTGGCTACGACGTTTAAATTTAAGGCTTTCATGAGTTTGATGTACGATTAAAAACCTATTTAACCATAATCTTGATGTTTTTGGCCATATACATGACACATACCATTCAGTCGGGGGGTTTTCATTTTAATATTTAGTACTGAATTTGGCGAAAACATATTTGGGATTGTCGACTTCACTTTGATGTATTGAATCTTGAATCGTAAGGATTTTTTTTAGAAATTCAGAATTAAAATGTTCAGCCGATAATAAGGGATTTTAAACATCTGTTAACTATCGTTGGTTTTTAGTTTCGACAGTGTCGGCGGGCTTAAAATTCATTGGACACATCAGTGTTGACATTTTTATAAAAGATTATCGTCATTGAGGATATCTATCGTATAATTTAGTTTTCTTTTAGTAACGATATAATTTAAAGTATGGATTTTATGCCCGAGTTGTTTACTGCTTCTTTAGAAGAAAAGCAAAACTAAACTAGTGGATTAAACTTCTCAATGTCAGTATGCAGTAGGGCTGCAGAATTAGGTTACAAATCGCTTAGAAGTCGCTACCTTTAATTAAAACGTTTTTCATTGAGTTAATGATCAGATCAGGCATCAGGCAAGTTAATTAATTTGCACTTATTGCTAATGCTAATATCGTCGATATCAATAGAATATGCATGTAGATTGAATTGGATTTTTTTGAAAGGTTTGAAAGGTTTTGCTTGCAAACCAGTTTAGAAGAAGGAAAAAATACTCGGGATTCTTGATTCCTATTTTATTTTGGAGCCTTCTTTTTGAGCTAATTTTTCTATATAGCTACTTATCTTGTCGTGATCATAAAGCAATTACGATTCTACCTCTTCCGATATTGTCTAATTTAGTGAGTAAGGTCGATTAAATTATTTATTTTCGGTGCCATCGCAAACTACTGTTGCTCCATGTCCATATGGAATAGAAATGCAAAAACTGTGAGTTGGCTCGTTGTAGCAGCGTTTTGAGGTTAATTCGGTGTTGGTGTTGCCTTCAATTTCGTATTTGCACAGAATGAGGCGCATCTAAAAGAAATTCGACATTGTAAAATTGTAGTCATGCAATCGTTGGAGCTTTTCAAAACTATTATTACCCTAATTTTTTTATTGTAGATTTCTATATAAACCATTCCAGGTTGAGTTTTATTTGTTTGCAGGACTACAACATACATATTCTATAATTTCATAGTTACTAACTGGTCGGTAGTGGCAGGGTTGCCATCGGCATCATTGACTCCCGTGTTGGCCTGCTCCTACCTGGCCTGGGCTGGTTTTAAAAAAAATCAATAATTTTCATATGTACTTCCACACACGGGCAAGATTTACAAAAACCGGCCAACTGACATGTTGAACGAGGACTGTACTTTACTGCTCTATCATGTATTATTTATTACTCACATGCCCACTTTTTAAAGGGTTTGTATAATATTGATAGAAACATTGGACAGGAACTATCCAGGATATTTGACAGTTCATTCCGTACACAAATGTTGCATGGATGGTGAGTTGGTGATACATGATGGAAATGATGGATCGAATCCAACTGTTACTCTTCCTAGGGCCAGGGGTACAATGCTTATTCCAATATTTTTGCGCATATAGTTCTCCTAAAGGGTAATACGGAAGTACTTTTAAGACCGATAAAAGAGCCCTTAGGAGCACTTGAGTACTAATAAGCGTTTGAAGATGTGTCGTTTGATTTTTATTGTTTGTTCGATCGTTTTTTGATTTTTGTCGCAAATTTGAAACCCTACTACACGTACTTAAATGAGGTAAATACGATGTTTCTGGTTTTTCTTTGCAGGAATGGTGGATAACATAGTTCATAGTTTCATTGTGCATTTTAAACACTTTTCTAATTCTAAAGAAGAAATGTGTCCCTTTAAAATTCTCCAGTCAATAGAATAGTATTGTGGACCAATTTGTCCAAAACATGGCTCATTTTTTGAACTGGAAGGCCTTATCTTTAGTTCAATAAAGCCCCATTGTCCTAGCCTATCCCATTGCATGAATTTACGATTATTATGAACATTGTGAAACCGCATAGTTCATGTTCCTTCTCATATGCATATAGTGACCTTCGGCCCTGGAAGCCTGTTCTGTGCTCCATATGTGTAAATAGCATGAGGATGAATGATACTTTACGGCTGCCGTTCCTCTACTCCAAATTGATAAATATAGTGTTCAAGTGAAAGCACCCGTAAACCGATCGATAGTTCACATGTAAGTGGGATTTAAAAATGTCGGTCTAGGGCCCATTCCATAATACAATATTTTCTCAGTTTCGGTTTATATTACAGAAAATCGAGATATAATAGGATTTTTATTTAGAAAATATTGAACTACAGCAGCGGTGGAAACACTGGAAAAAGCTGTATAATGCCGTGTTGAGAAAATGTGAGATTAAACGTGTAATAATATTACGTGTTTTCATGTTGTCACTTTGTACTATAATACAAATAGAGATGAAATGAAACAGCTCGTCATCAATTGTCGTCAATGATAACTCCTATGATGCAATAGTAATTTCTCCATACGGAAAATGAGTAGAATATTATTGGATATCACGTTTTGAACATCTAGCCTAGGAATCGTATGAATTAGATTAAGATTGGAGTTGAGTTAAGGCCATCATTTAGAGATATGCCTTTTGATTTCACGCTATTGTTGAGGGTGGTGGTTGGCTGGTGTTGAGATTTTAGGCGGTCCCTGGACAAGGAAGCATTTAAACTCATTACTATTACTATTAAGTCATTATAATATGGCTCCACTAATTGTTCTCCCCTCAAGATTCCTGCCATTCAAGGTGAATATAGAGGCCCAGCAAAAGCCGAATTCACACATCACTATTTGGGGGAAGAATTTGCACATGAGAAATGAGAATGGTCAGGGACAAAGTCGAGTGAAGCATGAAATAATTTGAGAAGCACTGACCTAGGCTGCTGAGTGCCATCATCATCGATATGTCTGGTGTATCGCCATTTCAGTTGTCACTCTTGTCAGTCAGTGAAGGAAGGAATATTATAAGGCAAAAGAGAAAACTTCCATGTACAAAGTTAAATCGCCATATAATAATATTGTAGTCAGTGAAGACCGAGTTTTGTGGATGGGCTTCCTATATAATATCATTTGCGATTTGCATGCAAAACTTACTTGGGCTGTTTGGACTCTCGCCACTTGCAAAAGGGACGACTAGGATTCCGTACAATCAATAGTGTATTAAGAATGTATGGGGGGAGTAGATTCAGGTTATCATCAGAAACTACTCACCTATCTTTAATTGCGATAATAAATTTTTTTCTAAGTTTGCGATTTGGGATCTAGGAACATTTGAAGTACTGTTGTAGGATATCGCATCGCCACGTCTTGTCTTTAAATGCCAGCAAGTCTAACGAAAGTGAAGACTATGAAGAAGAGAGTCAGTAGCACGTATTACATTTTATGGTTATGTTGTGAAATTCCGATGTATATATAATTGATATATGTATATAAATTGCACTTAAAATAAAAATGTCTCTGACTTAGACTATCGTCTATTTGAGACATGAACAAGATATTGCAAATTTTTTATTAAACAGTAGCAGGAGCGTATCCATAGTTGGATTAAAAATATTAAAATTTCGAGGGATAGCTCCCTACTTCACTGATCCGGATCATATTATTGATTGCATGGACAAGGGAGCATAATAGATGAGAACTTGAGGAGTATATTATGCAGAATGTAGGTAAGACGGTGGTCCGATACAGCTCGTTATGGTTGTCGTTAGTGTGATGACGGAGAACTCCTGTATTCAGTGCTTGGGAAATATTGAGGGATCGGGGGAACCTGTTATTAAGGCCCAAGTTGTCTAATTTTGAAATATTGATGATAGTGTTTCGGTAGGCGAGGTCAGAGATCTAATAGTGACTTGCGTGGCGAATTATTTTTGTTGTCGGCCAGGCGTAGTTGAGAATGTGAAATTGCATGCTTTTTAACTCTTAAAGATAAATGTCGGTAAAGGGGAAAAAATTGGATGTCGGAAGAAGCTTTTAGTTTCTCTCCGGTGAGTTCCTATTCGTAGCATTGTCCTCAAACAAGTGGACTAATTTAATTCCCTAATTCCAGCAACGGGGGAACATTTATATTTTGGAATTTACAGCAGCTAGTCCCAGCGGTGCGGCGGCTTGGAAACCGAATATAATATAAATGAATGGTATTGACGTTGCTGACATGGAAAGCGACACGTAAACGGGTTTCTAAGCTTTTACATGCCAACTCCCTTGGAAATGGAATTATTTTTTTTTAAATACAGCTCATCAAGGTTTAGATAGCATATAATCCACGGCATGCATTCATTTGAAGAGTTAGAGACTCGGGTTCTAGATTGAAACTCATTTAGGTTGTTATTTTAGTTTTGTGTTTAAAGGTGACTCTCATCAAACCCGACTCTCAAAATAATAATTTTACTCCCTGTTGATTCGGACATTTGACTTGGATACAGACTATCTGTGATGTGATGATGAGCAGAAAGAAGAAAATACGTCAAAATTTGTTGACGTCAAATAGCTTCTTTTACCTACAGAAAAATTATTTTTATTTGTAGCTTGTGGTTATTTTGGATTGCGATAATATTGCGATGTTAAAGATTAGAGATTGCGATTAACCGGATTAACGATCCAGTTCGGAATAGTTTTTTAATGTCGCCCGTATTGTATATAATTAGTATTCTTGGTATTGAAATTCGAAGAGTTTGTCTCGGCCAGGCTTTCATTAAATAATATTCAGTCTAGTCGGTGCTGATCTATCCTTGTCACAAGTTGGGCAGTTTACTAAATCCGATTTTGCTCTAAAATGTCTGTAGTTTTCAGACTGATAATTACAAGCAAACAATCATCAAATTCAATTAATAAATATGCGAAAGATCCTTATCAAACCATGTGTAAGCAATGGTGTTTGATCCTCCATTTCAGAATGACTTGACGCTGCTATTACGAGCGATACAAGCCGATATAGTTTCCGTGTCAAGGTTTACATGTGGCTTTACTTCAATCCATTTTTATGCTTAGGACTTGATCGTAACAAAATCTTATTTTAGAGTTGTCAAGATGCAGCTAGGCAAGATGTTGAGGAGTTTGTTTTTGTAAACTCGTTCAGAGCAGAAGAAGAAGAAGGGTACCACCAGATTTTATGGTTGCATAAAGAAATACTTTTGGAGTTGTAAACAGAATTCTTGGATTTTTTTTTTAAATATGAAAATGAGAGATGTCCATATGTTGATGGTCAGTATGGGTTGGAATTTGGAATTGGAACTGCAAGTCGCAATAGTTTAAATATAATAATAATCAAGTTGTAAATGAAGTAGTATCGCATTACAAAATATTATGATGATGACTTGTACTGTACACATAGCTTTATTATATGACTCTAAGGAAGTTTAATCAGGATATAGGACTGCATACCGGACTCATGATGATGATGGAGAACTTGGTTAATGGTTTTACTACAATTACAGTGCAGACGTGTTTTATATAGTGCATTTTTCTGAGAGACGTGTAAGAGCTGCAAAATGGTGCTTAAAAACGTAATCTTTGAAACAGACCGTCAGAGACGAATGGATTCTGAACTGATGCTATTATTTATATATTTATTTATGTTCTTGCAGCCCAGGAGTCAGTAGTAGTTCTCTAGTAGTCTCCATGCATATGTACTATATTTTATACCACTTCATAATAATGTGCACCCTTCTGTTTCGAGGCTTTATTCCCTTTATATGCTTTATCTCGAGCCAACTTTTTTTTATAACAAATAATAACGTGTCGACCTTGCCCATCGCTTTGTGGGAAGTGGGGACCTGCATGAAGTATGAAGTCCTTGCAAGTGCTTTACCATAATAATATATTCCGTATATTATATTTCTCGTATCTTATGATTTCGTACACATTTATGATGATGATGATGATAAGTGCAGTAAATCAGTTACAATTAGGTTAGGACAATTAAGATTTAAATATACAGCCAGTTCACTACACCAGTAAATGGTACATTTAATATTATTCCCTATTTTAATTGGAGGATTGTGATTTAGTATGGAATGGACCTATTGAAGATCCCTATTCCAGCTCCTTGATTCGCTTTTTATTAGTTTCGGCTCGTGATTGTTTAATATTCCGTAAAAATGTTGGCTTGTTAGTAACAATCGAAAATGCCGAAATCGCTCGAGGATATGATTGTAGAATTGTTTCGAATAGTGATAGGATATTGCGCCAGGATAGTTTTAGAATTCTGACTTATTAAACTGTAACTATGTGAGTTTTAAAAATAACTATGATATAGTTACGGATTTATGATTATGGATGGCTAGGAAAGGAAGATTTAATTTGGAAATGCGGTTTATATGGTTTAGCAAAGCGATTGTTTCATACGTTATTTTAACGTTCGGATTTTATTGTAATCCTTACAACCGTTTTATTGTTTCGCCTATAAAAATGGGTTATTATGTGGGACTAGTGGGAGCTTATGAGTTATGATCTCAAGCATTTTCTGTTCCTAAATGAAACTAATTTAATGATTTTGTCGTTAAATTTATAACTGAGCTGGAATCAGTAAAGAAGTAGCGTACATAGTTATAGTTTCAATTTGGAATATTAGGATGACACAATAATTTCAAATATGTACAGGTAGAGTTTCAATTCTGATTGATTGTTCCCGTTCATTGCACATTTCAATTTAATATTTCCGGCAAAAAGACACAGAAGCTCAATTCGTAGGTGAATGTGTAAATGAATTTCGATTCATTAATTTAAAGGATGAGATCCCTTTATGGGAATACCTTGTCCGTTTGTCTGTTTACGCTCTTAGTCCGAACGGTTTTTTAAACGGTTTTCGGATTTGCAACCATTTCATTGTTTGGATTCAAGTTAAATCCAAATTTGAAATACTCCGTTGAAATTGCACCCCCCCCCCCCCCCAATTCTAAAAAAAATGAAACCCAGGTATTCGTATACCCATATATGAAGGATGGCCTACTATATAGATCACTTTGGGTACGATATCATGTGGCACCAAAAACCATTGAAAGCCTCCAATGTTAATTTAAGTGCTGGGCATTCAATGCCCACGGGGCAACGTGCACTTGATCTATATAGTCGGGATCACTCATATATGTCGTATACCAAACGACTCTGGTTCCTTGTCGGACATCGGCATCGGCAAGGTATTTTAAGGTTTGTATAAATGTTTGAGAAATGCTTCGTTTTTGGTTTCACTCCATTTTTACATTTAATTTGTAACGGTTTATTCATGTAATTTGTATGCCAGTGAAGATTTGTGGAAGTTTTCACACAATTCATTTGTTTGTAAATAATAATTACTACTACACGGCCTAGTCCTAGTGCACTATGTATTTTATTATAATCATTACGTTTTTATATCCTACATAAAAACTCTGCAAGTCTATAAATGCAAAATGGAGGATTAGAAATACGATGCTGCTTTCGCAATTGCCTTATCAAGGTTGTTTGGTTAGACAGTTCATAGTTTGTATATATGAAGTCGAAAAATGATGTTGAACTCCGTGGGGAGTGTGACCCTTCAAGAACTCGGTTCCTTAACATATACATCTTGGACGGTTTTTGCAGTCTACGTGCAGGGTATATAACTATAACCCTTCGGAGTCGGATTAGTTGTGAAATTGAATTTTATACGCCAATGTTCTAGAAAAATTCTCCAATTTATTCAGTTGTTCAATTTATATATTTTGTGTCATTGTTTTTTGTTTTAGCTCAAGTCGACTGATGAGGAATTTAGCGGAGAAGATGAGAAGAGATAAGCTCAATATGTATATCTCCGAACTGTCATCTTTAGTGCCAATTGTGGCAATGGCTACAAAACGGATGGACAAGACGTCAGTTCTAAGGCTCTCTGCCAACTTCCTGCGTATACATTTGAGTAAGTACTTTTAAAATATGATTAAAACGTGTACTATTATTTCAAGCTTTTTCACGAAGATGTTTCATTCTGGAATATAAACAATATAGTTCGTTGATTATATGACAAAACCTCGCATCCAAATTCCAAATTTATCTAAAAATCTAAATAATTTCACTAAACTACGGGTATCTTCCCATATGCCATAGTCATCAACACATGCATAGCCTCATCGTCTAATTGAAAAGTTAGACATCCTAGACCCTTCGCCCTACTTCCTACGACCGTGTTCGAACTAATTTCTCAATATTTAGTGTAAATCAATTTCTCGACGTCGAGAGACACAAATTGTTGTGAAACTTGAAGTCTTGAAAGATAACAATTTTAAAATGTCATTTAATCCATAATTTGCAGGTCTGAAACAAAGTAAAAAGGAAAAGCCAATTTGCGCACCCGAAGGTTTAGAGGGAAATCTGTCGACTACCCTTCTAGATGCCATTGAAGGTTTCATGTTGATTGTAACTGCGTCTGGAAAGATTGTCTACATTTCCGACAGCGTCGAAAAGCTATTGGGTCACTCACAGTTAGATTTAATGGGCCAGTCACTGTATACGATCTGCCATAATGGTGATCATGAGCTTTTAAGGCACCATCTTCAACCGTCCAGTCCTTTTGATACTAAAGGTTTGTGCGTTTGCCCTTCTTAATAATGCATATTTATGACCTTCCTCATACTGTGTTTTAATACATCATTTCATTATTTTTTTCAACAGAAAGAGACTTGAGTGAAGCTGTCGACTATGTTCCTCGTTCCCCTTCTTTCTTCGGAGGTAAGTGATTAGTTTTAAAGAAAATTAATTGTGGGTTTCGCTATAGCATCGTTAACACGTTTCTCTTGATTACCTCTAGGTCGACCTGAAGATACACTTACAGGTTTAGCATCAGGAGAACGAAGATCCTTTTACGTTCGCGTTGCAGAACGATCCATGGCCCGTGGTGATCCAGCTCGCCATGTCACAGTTCATCTTATTGGTTACCTTCGTCCACCAAATAAGAAAGACGCGGCGAAAAATAAGGGAAAGAAAGGTATGGATCAATAAACTAGAAATGTAAATGTAATAATATCAGTGCCTGATAGCGATGATAATCGTAAATCGGAATGATTTGAATGTTCTGAGCGTTACTGTTGTTTTCAATTCAAATTCAAATTCGTCAAAACTTTATCAAGTTTGAATCGAAGAACTCGAACAAAATTGTATATGACGAAATAATGCGTGTCCACCAGCCCATCATATAGATCCGAACAAATGTGACATCTAAACCATCTTATCCTAATTCTAACGTTCTTTCATTTCCAGAATGCTCCTCCACAACCCCAAATGGAGACGAATCGTTACTTGTTTGTGTTGCTCGTCCGTTTCGCAACAAAGGAATTACTGAATTATCCCTTATGGAAGCAGTACAAGATGAGTATGTGACAAGGCACCTACCAGATGGAAAAATCATATACTCTGACCATCGAATAGCGTTTGTGGCAGGGTATCTTACAGAGGAAGTAATGGGGCTATCGGCATTCAATTTTATTCATCAGGATGATCTCCCATGGGCAACTGTAGCAAACAAACAAAGTAAGTTACACGGATTTGTGTTCTTGTATCTTTTTAGTAACAAGTTAGATATTAATATTATTAACGATTTTAACCTTATCGAATTCCAGTGTTCAGTAGCGTGGAAGGGCAAGGCTATAGCGTTTACCGATTAAGATCTAAAACCGGAGCTCTAATCTATTTAAGAACGAGAGGATTTTTAGAATTCAATAAGACAACACAGAAAGTGGAAACATTTGTATGTATCAACACATTGTTGACGTAAGTTAAATCTAAAATATGAATACCTAATTAATTTTGGTTTAAATTTTTGAATTTTGAAAATGAACCAATATTTACGTATCCCTACTGTAGAACTGACGAGGGAGACAAAGAGCTAGAAAAGGAACGTGAAAGAATAACTCCATTTATTACATTTCAACAAGTAACAACTACAACAAGTACAAATTTGACCTCCGTTGCGGGTAATACTGCTCAATCTTCTACTCAGAGCTCGTCTACAAATGCTCTTCCTCAAAATCTCCACTATGCTGTTCCAATTACTACCAAAATCATTTCTTCTGTGACCATGAAGCATCGGAAAGATAAACCTTCCCTATTAATAGGAACGTCTACGACCACTTCCGTTTCTTCCAGTGCTACCAGTGGATGTGAAGTGGTCGAAATTTCATCCGAACAATCAGACAGTAGTGAGTCCATGCTGTCCCTTGCAGAACTGGGCTCACTATCCACGGTTCCTATCGAATTAAATGTCAATGGAGAAAGCATACAAAATGTTCATCAAAATTCGTTGTCAGTTGAGGGTGTCTCCTCGATCTCTCCCCCGCCATCATCATCTTCTACTCTTAGCATAAGTGACTTGCCAGAATCATTCATGGACCATAACGGGCAAAGCATTATTCAGATATTGCCAGTTTCAACAAACAGGACGAGTCCAAGTAGACATACTGAAACCCATGGTGTTGGGACTTCTCCTGGGGTCTTGCTTCCCAGACGGAAACGCCCATGTGTAGAGGACCTCGTGGTAACGAACAGTGCCAAACGGCCCCTCGTCCCTGCTGCCTTCATTTCTTCGTATACCCCTATTCCTCATTCTCCTCATCTTGGAGCAAAATGGGGGGCAGAGACTATCATTTACGACCAACACAATAACAACGGCTAGCGAAGTACCCTCGTCAAGATTTGTCATATTTTATCTCCTTTTTAATAGACAGTTGTTGTTTTATGATAATATCGAATATATTATATATACGTATGCGAGATTGTTTCAATTCAATAGCTGCTCGGTAGGCGAAGACCATAAGCTGGACAAATTGACAAAGACAAATATAGATGATAATACTTCCATATTACTCTCAGTTTATTGTACCGTCTAAGGAAGAATCCAAGCTGTGTTGACTTCAACCAGTCCCTCTTGCGCGAGAAGACAATCAGTCACTAGAAATATTATGTTTTACAGTGAACCTATCAAAATTTTTGGCGAATGTCACAGACCGTTGGCTTAGCCGGAACAGCTATTGAACTGAGTCAGGTTGCGATACGTATTCAACTAAGGCAGGCTTTCACGCTTGTATATGAATTTCTCTTGTGAGACTATATAATTTACTTTGGCGTGAATGAGAGGAATGGAATGTTAGTTGTTTATGATGGACGCAAATGCAACTTGGTGATGACTTATTTAAGAGCAGAGCAAATGAATAGATTACAGTGGCTGATTAACTGTGTACAAATCTCGCAGTAAAACGTAGTTTGGCAGATTAGTGTTATTAAGCTCAAAGAGTTTATCAGAAATTTAACGGTGATTTCTTTTCTTGGTCGTCTAGTTTAAGTAAGTAAATACCTACAAGACTGATATAATTAAATTACTAGGGAAATGTTAATTTTTTCTCGGATATAAAATCACATCTAAAGGTTAATGTTGATAACGAATATTGAATATTTTTAAGACTGAGGCGAGAGACAGTTGATTGAGTGTAAATCATTGTGTAATTCCTGACCAAACCAGTAGTTACGCATAAAATGGGCCTGCTTAGGATTTACAGGTCATCAGTCAGGAATTCATAAGTAAAACATAAACGCCCAAGTATATATGATACAATGTGTCGAAGTCATCCTCGGTGTGGATGGCTGAAGTTGTAAGAGTCAAAAATTGTATGTAACATCGTAAAATATGAAAACCTGACTGACATGATTGACACTATAACAAACAAACCACCTTGGGTCAAAAAGATGACCCTCCAGTTTCATCACCTCTTGTATCGTATTTTATCTACTGTTAGAAGTGCATAGATGAATGAAGTGAAGTGCAATGGAATTAAGGCTGACAGATTATATTAAAAATCCTGTAACGGACTATCGTCTTTGTCGTGCATTTTAGTAGGAGGTTAATTTTTGAAACGGAAGTTTGACGAGCAAATTTCTAAATTGCTAATTACTTAAAGCATTCGCTTTACTTCATATTATGTTTGAATGTTTGAGTGAATAGAGAAATGTATGCGATCGGGTGGATTTCAATTAAAATAAGAAGTTCATTAACAAGGTATATGTAAATGCGTTGAGTACTTATTCATTTATTGGGTTGGGATTGGGACGAGTTTTTAAGCATAAATTCGACGCCATATGTCAAGAGTTTTATTTTTTGGCTTACAGTTACGCTTAGTTAAGTACATTATTCTATTTCGAGGGTGTCAATCGCAAATTAGAACATTTACAAGAGTCATCGATACCAGATCGGTATTTCCGTATATGATATAATTATAAACAAACCCAGGAAGACGGAAATATCTAGAACCACTGTTTATAGTAACTTGTTCTGAGGTAGTGGGTGATAATTGATCTCGAAATTCAAGTATTGCTTAAAATTGTATATCGTAGCTTTAAAAACTAACACTTGATGAATACAATGAACATCGCTATAACAATACATTAAGCAGTTGTTCAAGGCAATATCATACTGTCCTTATCATATACTTACTAAAAATTTCGATCCCCTTGCAGTACAGTATTGCAATCTGGGAAACGTTACAAAATTCCGTGATTTAATTAAATATTAAGGAAATTATATAGGGTTCGTTCCCTACGAATTCACAATAGTAGTAACGCTATACTTATTACGATACGACAATAATCGTTTTATAATTTATTACAAGCCAAAATCTTACACTTGTTAATATTAACACTTTCTCCGAGGATTAAAAAAATTACTTAATTTAGACAAAAATGCTTCGGCCATAAAGTATACAAACTAAGGCTACGTTTTATAAACATACTGATGCAACTATTTAAGACATCGTTCGAAGTATATTGTTCCGACGTATCCACCCCGCATAGCTTTAGTAACATTAGTTTCAAATAAACGCCGATTTGATTGAAGTACATCTGCTGCTTCTTTGTTCAATGGATCTTCTGGATTTGGCTCCTGTGTATTATCATGTTCAAAATCAATATGACTGAATATAATGAATACACAATAAAATACACCATATTTAAATAATTTTAACAAGCATACCAAGAAAAGGTATTGGAGTCCATAGACGATCGAGTTTATTGTAAGGACGGGTTTCCAGTCTTCTCTAAGGATGTTTAGGCAAACATTTCCTTCCAAGTCAATGTTAGGGTGATAAACTTGTGTCTCACATTTTACTTTAGGTGGTTCATGAGGGTAATTCTGTCCGACTTTGAAATTAAAGATGAATCGTCCTCCCTTGTAAAATCCTTCGTCTGGGCAAATCAGAAGCTTGAAGTTCAGTAAATCATCTGGATCTGAAAATTCCGTTGAGCAGGTCTTTGGAAGATTTAGCTCATTCAAATCTAGAAAGTTCCAAAATTTTGAGTTGACTACATGTATCTATTGTCTTGCGCTAGAACAATTCCCATACCTTTCATAACTCTTAGTTGGGCAGGTGATGATTTCTTCTGATTCGATGATGAAGAGGTAGAAACGGCTTCACCATCCTTCTTCTGCTGCTTCAATGAAAACAATTTAATCATCTTGTCTCGTTAATCCACCAGCACCCGTTTTCAATGTAAATCCCTTGGCTGGAAATCGAAGAATCAATCTGTTCGTAAGTACAGCACAGCACGAAAGGTGTCTTCAAAATTCCAAATCGTCCTAAGTAATTAAGATCAATTCAAACTATTATAAAATATAATACCGACTACAGTATTTGTTGTTTTCAAAACTTAATTTTGAGTTACAGGTCAGGTAAAGGACAAAGGTTGACCTAAGTACGGAAATGTCCTATCGATGCTCCGCCCACTGACTGCAAAACAAGTACCTATCTATATGGAATTTGGGCGACTTTTGATTGTTGTTGATTAATGACAAATACAAAATAGTCAGACCAGCAATCGGGAATTGAAAACCATTCCACATTCGAACTAAACTATAAATGAACCCTTCGCTTGGCTTGATCTTACTATTTTCATTCGTACGTGCATATTATTATATCTTGGATCTTTGCACAATACATAATACTATACACTATAATACACAATACATTGTACATAATAAACAATACACAATAACAAATACAAGAATGTCAAATCAAATCTATGTATGCTGACAAACAGCAGTCGCCATCCATGTCAAATGTGCTTGGCAAACAAAACGCAACAATCATGCAGTGAAGTCCAAAGTCAAGTGACCTATGAACTACGGAAGAAAGTCTGATAATGGATAAGCATAATTAATTAGAGTAACTCCTGAACAGATAGCAGACTGATCAAAATACCCCTACGGATACGTACGTTCAACGTTGCTGTCCTTCCTCTCCACAATCGCTCGTTTGTCGTTGTGTAAAGTATTGATATTGATGACTTGTCAATTTCGTAAATTTAATTTCAATCTTAAGGTCAAAAGTCAAACGTTAAAAAACTATAATTTTAAATTGTGAATTCCGATATTCAAATATTTCGAATCCAGCGAATCCCACATCCGCTGTCAGTGTAAAACTTTAAAGTAAATGTAGGAGGACAGAGGAGTGACGACGAGTGAGAATTGCATGAGAATAATGAACTCCGAGTAATAAGAGAGCTGCTCAGGCTGTGGAGAAAGGTGTCCCGAAAAAAAAATTCTCACCAAATTTTCTCCTGAAGAAAGGAGGTCTTTTGGTTGCCATCTTCCCTCTTGTTATAGGGCAATTTTCGATTTTTCTAGGTGGCGCATCCTACTCCCTCCATTCGTATCGCATGCAAAGAAAGAGGCAAAACATTCGCTCTTAATATCTGCCAAAAACATCTCAAAAATATAAAATAAAATAACAATCAGCGGAAATAAGAAGCCTGAACCGTGAACCGGCCGCCGCTCCGGACGACCGTTTAATTGAGCCTAACGACGGTAAGTTTATAAATAATGAATAAATTTAAATCGTTCCACTTTTCATTCATGATTCTGTTTTTACATTTTGCATTTGTTGTTTGTACGTAATTGTAATTACATTTAATATGTGACATCAATCAAATCGCTAACTAACTTTTCGTTCTTAATTTCAAGGTCGCTAAGCACTAAGGAATGAGAAAGGTTGAATCAAGTTAATCAAAATCAAGCGAGATGTTGAGGAACGTGCTAACAAGTCTGAAATCTGTAGTGATCTCCGTGGATTCCATTAACTTTTCCGCTCTTCGAAATATATCAACAAACGTTGCCCTTTGCATGCCTTATGAGCCTAGGAAAGGTCCGTCAAACTGGCCAAATTACAATAAACTAGTCTACCCTCCCCAAGAAATTGGGGAAAAACGTCGACCCGCAGTAAGTTCTTTCCGCACGTACTTACATTGTTATTAAAGCGTTAAGGTCGAAGGTGAAAGTACAGGCTACGGACGCTATGTGGAATGAAAGTTGATGCGTTTTTTAATTAAATTGCAGTTCGTTTGCCACATGAAAGTAAATCTAAGATATGCTCCAGAGAAGATGTGGTGGGTTTCATCGATGATAAGAGGAATGTCAATCGACGAAGCACTTCGACAGTTGGATTATGTTAGAAAAAAGGGAGCCGGGATGGTCAAAGAGGCTCTTTTAGAAGCGCAAGAATTAGCGCTTGAAAGACACAATGTAGAGTTCAGGAGTAACCTTTGGGTTGGTAAGTGACATTTTTTAATTTATCAAAGTTTCTTGTTTGGATTATTGCATCCCTGGAGTAGTTTTAGGGTCCCTAATCCCTTAATCATTTCCTAGTGGTTTAGCTTGCATTTTATGTATGAAAGTTCCGATATATTAGTATAGTAATACTCCTCAACTTTTTTAATGAATAAATTAAAACTAATTGTTATGATGCGAACTTTTAAGTCAGTTTAAATACGAAGTAATGTGATGACTATATATGCAGCGTGTGCCTTCTTGATGGTTTCGCGTAGAGAATTTGCGTAGTTCGTCATTTTTTTTTGTCTGTCATGTCCTGCAAATACATATTTATATCTTCTTGTAAAACTTTCAATGGCTACAGTACAGAATGGCTGTAAAGTTTTCTTGGGGAGCTCTTAAGACAATGAAATTCTTAGTCTGTGTATTGTTCCATGTAAGGATGTAATGTATATGTTGCTGTCTAATCTTATGTAAAAGTATCTCTCTATTCTATTAAAATGTTTTGTTTTTTCAGCCGAGTCTTTCGCTGGTAAAGGTTTTGTGATGAAAGGTATCCGTCGCCATGCTCGCAGACGAGTGGGCATTGTAGAATACAAATATTGTCATTACTTTGTTCGATTGGAAGAAGGGTCTCCTCCTGAGCATTACTACGACCCAATGCCTGACGGTCCCACACTACTGCAGAAATGGATCGATAACAGAAGGTCGGAACGTATTTGGAACACGTTGTAATTAGTTTGTAGAAAGTATGAATGACTTTAGTAAACTGTTTATTATTGACGAAATAAATTAATACCAAAACAATTCTATTCTTATAGTACTGCGGATTGCTAATATTTATTTATTGAGACGCTCACTGTGTACGATGCCATATATTATATTGTAAATCTAGTTAAGCTTGCACATTTTCGGAAATCGTGATAAATAAACTACTAATACTTTAGCAACGATAGGATTGAAGTCAAATTTCTTGCCTTGCTTCAGTCAGCTTCAACTACGTTGATCCTGGTCACACTAATACAAATCTGCGGGTCATATATAAATGAAATGGGTGATAATGGTAATGCAGGAATAACGTAAGATTAAAACAGATATCCTACAAATGCTAAAATACATGGTAGAATGCAATAATAATATTATGTAAAACGTGCTATATTTTTGTAAAGCTGCTCTGCTCAAATATTAATATTTACATGATCCTTAGAACTAAGCAAGTAGTGGAATGCATCTTAATAACTTTTTTTTATTTGAAGCCGATATAGTATGCAGTCGAGTTTACTAGTTTACGATCTACATAAACTATCGTAAAAATGAGCGCAACGTATACCGAATCGTCTGTAACTTACAAGAATGGAGCACCTGAAGTGAAAGCCCTGACGGAATTATCTCATCTTGAATGCAAAACTTTTTCCTCTCTATACATTCTAGCTAAACACTTTTTATAATTTTCTAAACTATTATTTCTTTTGATATCTTTGGCAAGCGATATAGAAAGCTGGGTGTTACGGTATTTGTACCACGTGTTTCATGTAAAAGGTTTCTTGTAAGGCTGAATAATGTTTATTACCTATTTTTGAGATTAGAGATAGCTTGTATAGCGTGAATATTTTGTGTCCTAGATGTATTGGCGTCAGTGGTATAATGATCTACATTTTTCAAGCTTTCTACCTATATTTGTTAATAATTTCCGATGAATTCTTTTGAGAGCCCAAATTTTACACGTATACAAAAACAAGGTGAAAGTTCTCTCCGGAAACTGGCTTGCTAGCGAAGTAGCGAGGTCATGATCCTCAACCTATATGAGTTTGTAATAAAAAATCATACAATAAGACACCGTCGATTTAGAGAGCCATTGTAAAGTAACCCGTTTTTCTGTAAACATTTACATCGGATGTCAGAGATTCGTTTCTGATTTTTTTCTTACAATGTATTGCCTCAGTGTAGAATATTATACGGTTTTCGTAGAGCATGTAGCATGATCCCTGACTCAAATTAATTAATACACAACCTGCAGCTTATTTTTTTTATAAATTATTTAAGACATTGGCCAACATGGCCCGAAACAACCAGCGTAATTATGGTTATCAAGGGATGGAAGTTTGAGTTGACGAACGTAGTCGGTTTGGCAGAGTTACACAAGTTGGAATGGCATTCACAAACGTGAACATGCTCCGTTTTCGCTTCTGACACGTAGCAGATGTCTTCTTGTCCTTTCCCTGTCCTGGAGTTAAGGTTAAGGCAGTTTCGCCTGAAATGAAGTATCGCTGCAAATAAGGGACAATTTATTGTTATTACTTTCTCTTTGTTCAAGCCAAGGTTGGAGGACCTCAAATGAGGATGCTATTAATATTTTATACTACGCGAGGATAACGCGAGCTTGCCCGTGATATGGACATTTTAAAGTCATTGATGATTTGTATTTGCTTTTTTAAGCAATTATCCTATGAAAACGACCAAAAACTGGCATTTTGACCCCCCATGGGTTAGATATTTGAAATTTCGAAAGGTAGCAGAACCAAATATCTTTTTTTAGATTTTTTAGCTATGTTGGTTTTGCGATAGGTCAACCTAGTCAAAACCTATAGCTGAAGCCTCATTTACATTGGTCTACAGTTTTAGGTTCATGGAGCTCCAAGGTTGGATTGGAATGATGAAAGGAAAGGACACACTATGAATTACAAAAGTCCCCAAGTACAATTAAAGTCTCAGAAATACCTTCGTTCTTAGAATTTCGGTAGGTTACCGCTTCACAGCCTCCAGTGGTGCAGTTGACAGTTGAAGCGTACTCTGGCTGAAAGTTGTAGTGGGTACAAGTGTCCGTCAAACTAAGATTTGTAGTAGGTTGTTGCCAAGAGCACACATAACACTGTACGACAGGCGGCTGAACGAGGTCCCCCTCGACAAAACTCAAGATGAAAAGGAGAGCTGAAAGGGCTACGGGAAAGCCCTCAAGTCCCTTACAGAACCCAACCATGTTTTGATAAATTAATTTACAGGGAATTGAATGGAATTAAAAAGCCAATAGTTGGAACGACCTAAAAGAGACCCTGGCACAAGAATGTGTTCCTATTCTTAAAGGAAAGTGGAGTGGCTTAGTCAGCCGTCGAATATAGCAGAGAGGCCAGGGTGCGAGACCTATAAAAAAGTATCGATCCGAAAACGGAACGAAAGGGAGTCGAGAGGGATTCCTTGCTGTTGATGAAATCGAAATGCGTGGATAATGCTCTTTAGCTGCGTACAGTTAGGTCTAGGTCTGTCCCAATCTCCCAGTATGCAGGACTCCTTGATTGAGATTGGCATGAAAAAGAGCAATTCGCAAAACGCTATTTATAATAGTCTGTAGCAAGGCATGGGTCTTGGGATCCTAAGGAATGGTCCACTTATGGAACCAAATTCAATTGGTACATATTTGTATTCCAGTGATTAATATCATTTTAAAATGTCTATGAGAGATTCCACATACTATGCATCTCCCCATTCGCATCCCAGACAATTCCATGAAATAACATTCCTCTGCTCTGGTCTAACTACATCTTCCATAAGCATCTTCTTCAATTCCATGGGTGAAAAAATGGGAACCAAGACGAAGTATCAGAATCATATACGTGTATCGTTCTCCCAAACTGATTCCATCTCCTCTGCTAAGGATTGCAGAATAAGTGAAGATGAAAAGTACTCCTCCAGTCTTTCCGCCCTGACTTTGATGAGATGAAAAAAGAATCGAAAGATGAAAAATGTTGTGTTTTAAAGGGGACGAGGGGAGGGAGAATAATAATTTGATGCATATGAAATGAAATCTCTTGTCAAATTCCATTATAGATGAACTAAAGTCCTGTTGAAACATTCTTCTTCTTGCGGACTTACTTACTTCCCATCTAGACACATCCGAAGCCCAAAAGTCTCAGTGCAAAAACATTGCATCCTCTGGAGCCGGATCCTCTGAGGAAGTTGGTCCTGTGAGGTATTTACTTGGGGCACGAGTGATATATGCATTTAATATTCTTAGAAAGCGAGGGGAGAGAGGAGTCTGGAAATTGAGCCTTCGCATACTTAGAAAGTGGCAGTTGTGGTTGGAGGTATTGATGAGAAGGTGAAAGGCAGGTAAGTGGAAAAGGAATTCGGCCCAGTCCTTAGGGAAATCATTCCTCCCTAATGACTTGTGTACTTTCCATTTCAAGGCATTTATTTGTGTAAAAGAATGGGTTGGAATGGTGGTGGACAGGGGCGGACGATGATGATGATGACGGGGGGGATATGACGGCAGCCGGCCGAGCTGCAAACTCTCAAACGAAAGGAGTTGAAAAAATCAAAGAACCGAGGTAAACGCAGCGTTTGCATCGCTGAGGGACCACCAACAAAATACTAAATATTGGATTCTTTATTACTTTAACTCTAATATCTATTCCAATTCCAAGTAAACAAGTAAACTCTCTGGATGAGGATGATGATCATGATGACGATAAAAGCTTTCCCATTTCAGTACAGTAGAAGCTACAGTCAGTAACAAGATGTATATAGATATAGATAGAGGTACATGTCCGTGTTGCTCATAATGTTACATTCTATGACGTCTACCGCCTAATAGATATATTTACTAATACTGTACGTATCTATTTATTATGTTTGTATATCTACTCTGAAGACTAAAATCCTAAAGCTTTCTCTTTTTTTCAATAATCTAACCTACCTCGTTCTTGCTACATCTACTTTATACTGTGTGGGTAACAACATTCTAGAGCTTTTTTTTTGTATCGCCGTCTCATGCACATTATTTTTAATCCCGGTTAGATTCGCCAATTGAAAACGGATAGGGAAAGTCGAGGATGTATCCTTTGTGCGGGGGTGATTTTCTTGGAGAACAATACATTGCATACTAATATAATAATAATATTACAAAACTCAACGTATAGAACTAAAGAAATTTTTAAAAACTTAGTGGTTGCAGCCCTTTGAAGCAGCGGTAGCAATTTTTAATGGAGTCGCTTTCTAAGATCTACAGAGACAGGAGAAAACACAAGGAACAAAGAAAGATTTCTCAATATGCAATAGGATGTATATTCCTCTCTGGAAGTACAGCATCACTCTATCTACTCGGCAACGAGTACTACTTGCTTTGAAGCTATTTTACATTGACTATTTTCTCATCCATTGAACTACTGATTCATAACTGAAGGAGTTTTGCTAGTTGAAAGGAATTTTTAATTAAGATAAAAAATAAGAATAATTTCGAGAAATAATTGATGAGGTAAGGAACTACTAGAGAGAGAGAGTCTAGAGAGGGTACTTCTATTCCGAACTAGGGACACATAGGGCTGTAGTTAAGTAGAGTCGGTTCAATCAATGAGGCCTGCCGCTTTGTCTCGTCATTTTCTGCCCGGCGTCATGTCGCTGCCGAGGTACATCCCTTCATGGATCGCATCCAGTGTGTCCTTGTAATCACAGGAGTGTGAGAGTCCCGCATTCAGCCTACAAGTCCTCTTTGCCCTGTGACCAGTCAAACAATTTACGTTCTCAATGACAAATGTTAGACAAGAATTGTATCCCCACATGAATTGATCCTCGTGTTTGGCAGGAAAAACTGTTTCTTTTTCAACTATTCTCTCCTCGTCTCATCATTCATCATCTAGAGAAAAGCCCTGTACAAAACCAGTAGGTTGGGACTGGGAACGTTTCCAGGTTAAATCCCGGTGAACGATCACGTCACCCGAAATCCATCATTGATCATCCAAGCTCTTTATAGTGTCAGAAGATTCAAAGAGCTTTGGAAGTATCATTTGATAGGTTCAAACTCTTCAACTTGAGTACTGGGTTTGTAGCAAGGACAGATCGGTTCTATCCAGCTCCTGTAGCTATAGCTCCAGGTGAATTTGTCAACGTGTTTAACTCTCGCTTTACAACTGTAATTAATCTAATCTCGAGTAAAGATGCTTAGGTGAGCTTGCCTCTGCCAAGTCTGCTTTTTAGTTTGTTTCGGAACTTATCATTCTGATGCAAAGTTTGTGAATTCTAAGGGGAAAATATTGAGGAAATGAACAGATTTCTGAACTGTTATGAACAGCCCGGTTGATACTCGGATTTAATTTACGGGGAGTTTGTGTAGTTTATTAAAGATGATGAATTTCTCACCGGCGTAAATATTATTATTATTGCATGCATACGAATAATATGAGTCTCTAATGCACACAGAATAACAAAATTGTAGGAAAACAAATGAGATTGATGAATTGAAAACAAAAGGATGGCGTTTAACTGACTAATTTCATAGCGTCCAGGAACTGCATAGCCCTGCAGAGCATTGGCCAACCATTTATGATTTGTGTCGGATCCGATGCATTGAAAAGTCCATAAAATGAAAGTATTACATAATAAAGGCATCATAGACTATAGACTTCATTTTTAAGGTTTTTACCTGTCGACAGTTATGAAAGCAGATGGTTTTCGTTAATAAAAAGCCTAAAAGTACAAAGCCCTTTGAAATCCTTTGAAAATGATATTTAATAGACGGATGCTACTAGTCGGATTTTCTGATCAACTTTCCCTCATGGGCCAATCGCTTTTATCTTTCATCGTCAAATTGCGTTTGAACAAGTTGGACGGGAGATTATGCTACTTTCCTTGAACCCATCCGTTATTTTTACCAACTACTTTCTACTTTGTAACTGCTGACAAGCCTTCATCGTTTGATGTTCGAATGTGTTGAGACATTCCACAGGAGAAACGTTTATCTTTGTCATTTGCCGGATGATTGAAAATTGAAATTGTAATGTTGGTATCAAAGGTTATAATATGTGGCATAATGGAAGTTGAACATACAGTAAATATTTGACATGAGCCCTGATGATTTGTTATAAGAGTGAGCATTCAGTTCTAATACTATTGACTTTATCCAACTAGCTATCTGCTGCCGTTCCAAATGTGAACCTTTCTGTCCGGTCTGATGATAAGCAAACCTGAACTTTCTACGTTTTTCCGGAAAATTCTTTACGGCTGTCTAAATGTATGGAGATGGGGAAGCTTTCCCTCTGCCCGTACTTCATTCCTCCAAAATAAAAGCACATTTACTGAGGAAAGGATGCAGAAACGATTGCCGCTACAATTCCACACTGTTCGCTTTTTGATATGAAATATCAAAACATTTCTTCTGTTCGTGGCAGCAAGGAAAGGATTATTAACGCACGAACTTTTCTTCACCTCTGTCTGACTGTCACCTTGAAAATTTCTGTCCTTTTGACACGCGTCTTACAAACCTTCCCGTTTAATGACTTGAGCTGTCTTTTTTTACCGCAACGGGTACGAGAAATGTATGCAATTTACCGAAGTAACCCGGTAAAGTAAGGTAAAGCAGTCAGAGAGAGAGGGAAGCCCATATAATCCTCTCTCTAAATTGCATAGACATCATTATTTTGATTATTCAGTATTGAAGGGGATACAAATCGTCGAATATTACGGTTTGTTTGATTTGAAGAATAATAATAACAATAACAAAATGAGTTAAGGTTTCTTACTTTGCTCGGGTGTTAGGAAGGGATCCAATGTTTTGCAGCCACGAAAGTAGGTACAGCCTCATTCTAAATGCATAAAATACTGTATGATTAGCATTAACTTCCAGTAAATGTTTATATTTATTTTGTTACGCTATGGCCCGAAACCGGATTACACACTGAATTGGTTGTGCGAGGTAATTTATGAATCAAAGAAGTTTACCGTACATATAGAAATTTAGGCACTTGAATAGATTTTCGAGGTTTAGAAAGAGGCCTCAAAATAGACCTCCCACCCTCGCTAAAAATTGTTTTTTGCATTTAGTTTGCAAAACGGTATAAGACGAATCACAAGCTAGAATAACGAATCAGTATACTTGATTGTATACGTCTTTTTGGAGATAAACGAACAGTAGTTGCTTTAAAAATACGCTATTCCCGTATAAATCCAAAACACACAAATACCCCCCTTGAAATGTCTTTTATTAGAGAGTTTCAAATAACTAATGTCTAGTGGTATTTATTTCAAGATTGACAGCAATTCAATTTTATTAGCTCGTTAGAAGACCCAAATTCTAGATATTTTTTTTTATATTTTGAAACGAGCATGTTTCGGCAAAGTATTTAGGTTGCAAATGGAAACCAAGGAATTTGCAAACATATTCCATATATGGCATCTTACTTAAAGATTCGCAATATTTTTGCACCTTTTCCATCAAGATATGATTGCAGTGGCAAGGGTAATATTCTGTATTTCTGTATTTGGGAATACATTAAGTGCTATGCAAATGCAAAGCATGGTAACCTACAATCTGACTTTCTTTGACTCCTGAATGGTTGATGACAGTTTCTAGGCAGTGGGCCTAACTTCCCCGAAGCCACAAACATCTCTTAGAAACATTTTCCTCGACCATTTAACTTCCTCCCCAACTTCGGGTCACACCACAAGTTCTCAACCCAATTGACGTTCCCTTTTGAGGAGACCCCAAAATATTACGAAATATTATGAAACAGGCCGAGACATGAATTAAACGGATTTAATCTTCAATTAGTTCCAAGGTTTCATAAAATCATGAAATCTTATAGTTTCAAAAAACATGTAGAAAAATGTCAGGACCTTCCTTCCCACGCCATATTTATGCTCTAACAACATTATTATTCCAAGACGTCGTCACAGAGCGCCTGATTTTGAGCTCTAGCATACGTTAAATTTAGATAATATCTAACATTCACTTAAGCATTCAACTCACAATTATTATGTGAATCGTGACGAATCGTGGAAACTTTGAGGTGGATCTATCAAGAGAACGACGTCATATTTCCAAGGTTCCGCTAATAAGGATATGTGACGGTACATGGTACATCTAGAGATCGAAGTCGGCAGCAAGGCTTCTAGTTTCCTTAACTCATGAATATGTATGTTATTAAGTAAGTTTGATAATATCAAATCCCTTAATTTTTTAGCCGTTCTAGCAACACATCTAGGAATTGGACGGAGGTAATGTTTTTCAAACCGAATATAATAATTTTGTAAATGGAGTGGGAGGGCTAATTACAGTTTGAATGATTACTCTCAACGCTACAAGAGAAGATCCGAGAAGGAAGATATGAAATTCTATGTATTCCTGAGAAGGTTGGAAAGCGGTGGTGGTGGGTCCCAGATTTCTAGGGAAAGTGATCCAACTCAGTTATTTATCTATTTGTCCTATCTTCATTGAAAGGAATCGGAATCCAAGTTTAATAAAGCAGTGGAACAGGAGGAAAGCCCACTGGGTTAAAGTACAGCAAAGCTCCTACCTTCAAGAGAAAGTTAATCTCGTTAGATTTTCTCCTAATCCTTGCTGAAAACTACGAATTTTTTGTACATTTATGATACAACCCAATCTCCTCTACCTGGTTGCTCTCGTCCTTTGCTAACTGGCCTCTATTCCTCTGTTCAACCTATTAGCCTTTGTTCCTTACCTTTTTAGCAAGCGGGAGATGATATATGATCATCCTCCCAGAATTATTTTCTAATCATAATCGTGTCATCCAGCCTTTCTCCAAGAGAACGTTTCCATGTTCAACAAGCCCTTCCGGGAAATTCGTATGTGTATGAAACCTTAGGAGACGTAAGCGGATTTATGTGGATCTGATTCAACTGCTTTATAATTTTGTGGTGAGGTTTACTTAAGCGCTTGCACGAACTTACTAATAGCTTTCGAAATTTTAAGAACTTTGTAAAACTCACTCAGACTCAATAAATGAAAACGATTCGCCTTGTCGCATGATGAGGGACTTAGTTGATCAAGTTGTTTTAGTTTTCAATGATATTGTTTTTGTTTTTAAATAAAAAGATCTATCACTTGAACGCTTGAATAAACTTTGCCAAATTCAGCTCTGTGTGTTATGTGATAATTACTTTTGCCCGTAAATGAAGCTTCATGTCATATCATTTTTAGGTGCTAAGACCAATGCAAAATCCAATTAGAACCATTTAAAAAATAAAAATAATAATAAGTTGGATGGAATTTTTAAAAACTATCGCATCTTGCATAAAATTTCCCTGAACCTGATTGAAACTGTAAATTCTACAATTTTGGTAAAGTAAAAAGTAACCGTAATCAGTTGTAATCAGTGGCTGCAGTCTTAACGGATTTTGGAATTTGTACCCTGTGTTGTTTTAAACAACTAGGAGTTTTCAATACAGGATTCTCATTTCCTTGCCAGAATCAGCACGAGTTGGAAGAGGTAGGATATAAAGGCAATTCATAATAAAAAGAGACCACCGGAGATGAGATCTGGTTCAAGAATCCCTTGGGTAATCTCTTCATGTAGAATTTAGACGGGGCACTTTCACCCTCAAAGAGAAAGGACGGAGGACTTGCATAGCTAATTTAAATAAAGCTCACCTGTAGCTTCCCCTCTCCCTCTCCTTCATGAAATACTAATAAAACCTCTCAGGCCTACATTGTCATAATTGTATCGCTCCTCAACCGTATCGAAGGACGGAAATGCTGGAATATCATACTAACAATATGATAATCCAGTATTTCCGTCAACAGCTCAACTTCTCTCTCCTTATTGCGTTTTTAGTAATACAATTGTAATAATAAAAAAGCACTTTTAGCTAAGATTTGAGCTGAAACCGACTGCATTTTCATCAAAAGTTCATTTGCAGAAAGAGATCGAGAAATTTCAATGTTTCTAAAGAAGGCTAACGACTAGGCAATTGATGCATTTTGGAGATATTGTACTTTTCAACTTAGGGCAAATTGCTCCACTTACTCTGTTTGATTCAGTACTAGGAGAACCTTCCGTAAAAGAGTGCCCAAGGGAGACATTATATGAACATGTTAGACCTAATGAAAGGATATGTTATGATATTCTCTACTTTCCATTCTGAATTCACGAGTACATGACGGATCATTTTAAATCCTAGTTGAGTAAATAAAAATTTGATTGATTGAACCAATCATTTATACATAATCCCATCAAGTCACAGTTCTTGAGCTCAACATCGTTTTTGAAACTCATTTTACAGTTGTCAAAATGTCAAGCCGTTGATATTTGATGACATTTAAGATACTTTACGACAGAACCAACTGGCTAGATGTAACTGCTACTACCCTGAAAAATTATTTTAAATGCCATCTGACAATTCATTTACTTTCGTCGCTGTGTTTCCAATATGGGTAGAAACGAACGACGTTCATAACATCATCATATTATAACTAGTGATGCCGGAGGTTCAACAAGGCTATATTTAAACCCGTGGAAAAATGAAACAGAAACAGTCTGTAAAAGTTAGGATTAGAAAGTTCCAATTTATTCGTCTGTTTTTGACTTGTCGCAAGTCTAATTATAAACAAACTACATTTTAAACCAGCCAAAGTCTTTTCAATTATTTTACAAAAAAAAACTCGTTCCGATTTTTATGGAAAAGTCTCGTTATTGCTTAAGCAATTTGAACCCACTATATTGTTGATATAATTTATATAAAAGCTATGACTTATTTGTAACCATTCATATTCATTAATGTTTTATTCTTTTATCCTACTATTCAAAAGAGTTGTAATCCTTTTTGTAACAATTTAAGTACGGTATTCTCTTTTAAGCTATTATTCGTATCGATTACATCTCATTTCGCTATATTTCAGGCGTAAAATGTAAAATTATGGAGACATAAAAATGAAAATACTTTCAGACCCAAAAAATTCATCTCATACGACTTCGTCTTCTCTGAGGGGAATTAATTCAAATTGCTTTATTGTTTTATTTTTATGAACTTGAGTTTAAATATGCGTAAAAAATATTTCTAACAAGCATGCTGTAAAGGGTAACAAATGGTTGTGAAGATATTTTTTTTAACGAAAGCAAGTATATTTTTAGAAAAACTTCCGGTATCGTCCCAAAGCTTAAAAAGTCAGTGAATAAATTACAAGAAACTTACCTCGCGTCGAGATTGGAGGCAGGTATGTACGGCGAGTCCTTAATGTTGATTTCACTGTTGGGTTGAATGAGAGGTGCCTCATTAGACTCTTGCATAGGGAAGGAGGCAACGTCTTGGAAAAACGATGCAAAGAACAATGCCGTTACAATAAATAAACACAGGCCCATGGATTCCTTCATCATTAATTTTTCGGATCAACTGGCACCTCTACTTCTGGGATGAATACTTTTACTGGTTTGCTTGAGCAGGCTCCTTTCTCCTAACAGCTTTTACCCTTCAGGACTTTCACCAATTAAGAAATAACCCTACTTCAATAAATGAAATCTAAACAAGGAATATAAGAACAAAACTGCCGGTTTTGTATTCAGTTTAAATATTTTAATGGAACAATTTACCCTTTCTTAAAAAAGCTATTTCAACCCTAAATCAAACCAAAATGCTAAGTTAGACTAGAAAAATCTCCACTTTCCTGCTCAATCAAGTAAAACCCCTTACAAAAACTTAGGAAACGGATGTAAATTGTGTCTAAAGAGAAGAAAAGCCTGACCTCGTGCCACTCAGAATGGTCACTCGAAAAAGTTAGGGAACGGTTTTAGAAAAGGAACCTGGAACTGGAACTAAATGAGATGCTTGTGCCCGAATTCCCCCCTGGACTCCTTATATATACGATGAGGATTCTGTGTGGTCGAAGAGCGTCGGTCCATGGACAAGTATGGACCCACCTGGCATCCCACTTTTAATAACAGTATGTCGACCTCCTTGCCTACCTGGTGACTCTGCTAAGCTAACGGTACGGATGATCTGTTCGGAAAAGGCTTAGAGACTTCAGTACTTCCTTCTACTGCATTTTAGGATACTTTCCCTGCATTCGGTAATGTAGATTTTGGATTTGTTATTAAGAAAACAATAACAGTGGTTGTGATTCAAGGATTTGGGTTGTCTTAAATTTTAATTTCTGTATAAAAAAGCATAAAGCAGGGATTTAAAATTAACATTACAAGACACTCTTCCGCTTTAGTTTCTAGAAAAACAATGCTATGTTATAGTGAGATCTCTGGGGAACTCTCCTTGGTTGATTTTATGACAGGATATTGTTTCTCAGAGTAAGTTGTCACCGAGTAGAAGAACCACAATTACCATAAGTGTATAATTATAGGGAACTGTTATATTATTATATACTCGGGTGGATAGGTAGCTGCTCTGATTGAAGATGGATTCAAAGCCAGTTTCTGGGGTTTGTATCGAAATTAATTTTACCATGTAGATCGGGGCCTTGAAGGATTATAAATTCAATCAAACTCGCTGATGAGAAATCCGTCCTCTGCTGTATGCTTATTTAGGTGGTACGTATTGCATAGCTCTCTACTTCTACATCTGAGCATTTCTCTGAGCTGAGTCCTTCAAATTTTTTGAACGATTTCCTTGAGTTTTGAGAAAGCAATTCAAAAGGTTTCTTCGCAATAAATGTTATGGAATAAAACATGTTTTTATACACAGAATCTCAAAACACTCGGGATTGTGTAAAAAGAAGATTAAAAGCAGAGCTTTTGGACATTTTTGCTTCACATCAGAACATTGTATTTAAGTAAATTATATATAAGTACTTTAATCCACGCGCCTTGGCCAATATCTCTACATACATTCGAAGCAATATTATTAACATTCAAAAGTCAAATATGTATTCACTATACCACTAGCTGAACCTCATTTAATTATAGAAGCTATTTTCAAGCTTTAGCATCGTAATCATTTTCTAGCAAGATTTTCTATTCTAAAATTCCTTGACATTGAATTCAATATAAACCGGAATAAATTTTTTTTTATAAAAGTGAAAGTATTATTTTAGCATGACGATTCCCCAAGTTGAACTCTTATTTTAGCAACAATTATGTCTGAATCTGAACACCAATTATGTTTTAGCATACATCTAAACTTCGACTTTTGCCCTCTATCCGAAGACACGGAGTGATCACAGATCCGAACATAAGAATAACAGCCTTCTTAACCATTACACAGCCCTAAACGAATTTAATCTCACAGGAATTTAGTCAGCTAGAATTGATTTCTGAAAAAAATTAAAATATCAAACCATTCGTTCGCGAGTTTTCTTGATGACATACAGACACTGTGGGAGTCACATTATATTATGTGTCTACTTTACTTAATAATGGAAAGTGGCCAACACTCGTCGTTTATCAAATGAAAAAACATTATTAATTAATTGAGGACGTCATTCATTTCCCAGATTGTAGCCAATTCATACAACTAAAATATTTGAACTAGAAACGTTGGTTTGTGTTAGCTCAAAGGATGTTGGAGAGAGGTAGACAACAGCAAACGGGAAGGATGACACAAATGCATCAACATATGAAAAACAAACAGAATAAACTTCTGCAAACGGACAGAACGAAGGGGTGAAGAGAACTGGATAATAGTAAAATATTGTATAAATGTATAAAAACGCACGAGGCAAATTTTAGAACGAATAATCCTTTACGTAACGATCAAGAGTGTTACCGTAAGATTAAGAAATGAAATAACAATTTACTCGTTAGATTTTTCGAACATTTAAGTATGTCGCATACGATTCAGGAGATTTCCTGTAATCTCGCAATGCCCCCTATGCCGTGGTCACACCCTCACACAATCACACAACCTGATGTTAGAAGGAGTGGCCCAGGTCCAGGTTTAATCAATATTATTCTCTCGCACCAGACAGAAGGAATAATTATTATTTGAAATCACAATTTTCCAAAAATGGTACGGGCATAATGTTAATGGTTGTACTCATGGTATGCCCATGCATGTCATTCCACAACTCCTACAGGGTTTTTCTGAACCAATAAATTAAACTCAACCTACGCTGTGACAGAATCCAATTAAAAGCGTTCGAAAAAATAGTTTAAATTCTTATAACCGTTCTAGAGTTTGAGGAGAGACGAGACGAACGGTCGTACCTTGCTATGGGACGGACAAAAGGATTGAGTGTTCCATGAAGAGATTTTACCCCTTACATATAAGCAGGGTCTGATATTCATAACCACGGACTGGCAATACAGGTCAGCTCTTGTAGTGTCCGGTTTGGATTTGGCAGATGAATTACAATGATTAAGCCACCTGTTTGTTTAAAATACAAAGCTGGCCAGACAAGAAGAGCTACATTTATTTAATTTGCTATCGCCATATGCATAATGTATTACGCACACGAACGGTTCTATAACTGTCTCCACAACACAGGAACACTAACTAAAGAGAATAGAAATGGCTACAGGTGTCATTTTCCCATTCCAATGTTTCATCTCTGGGGATATGATACGTTCTCCAAAAATATCGTTAATCTTTCCATGTCCTTTGATTTAGAAATGACAAGCTTTATGTTTCATACTTCGGAGGTTCCAGTTTGATGCCCTGCTCAATCTTTTGGTCATGCCATTGTCCAAATGCATTAATTTTTCAGTCCCATCAATAAAGTATTTGAATTTACTTTACAAAACCATAAGCAATAAATTGAAATTGCAGTGAACTTTCCATCTTTTAAATTACATTATAAATTAGTTAGGATTTAAATTTCACTGGTTGCATTGATCAACTGAAATTCTAGAAACAAGTGTGCTCATAGATGTTGACACTTGAAGATGTTTAAACCAAACACATGAACTTTTTGCAACATTTTATAATTATGCTGAGCCTAAAATTAAACTGAGTTTTAACTGTTTTAAAGTTGTTGACAAGATGTTATTTGCTTCCTTTAGTATTTTAGTGTCGTGGAAAATGTAAATAAGTTGTTTGTTTAAATCTCCAGAACAAAGAGAAAGTTGAATGTTGAATCGAAATTGATTGTTTTTGTAACTCAGTAAATAAAATTTAACAAAGAGATTTTGTAGCTTTATTCCTGCCTCAGATCATCAAAAATTCCAATTCTAGACAATGTGAAATATGATAAAATCTAAATATGAGCGTAAATAATTAAATTTTGAAAACCCGACAATCCCACCTGCCTACGACATATTCTATTTGATCTTATGCAAGGCGACATCATAACCCAATAACATGACATTGACTATAGACAACAATAAAGGGATCATATGCCATTTTTTGTTTATATTTTGTTGCAGTATCAGGCTTCAATCAATTTCTATGAAACAGCTTTGAAAATGTAGTCTAGGCATGTATACTTAGTAATTTTAATATTGTTTTCACCAAAACAATAACAGGATTAACATAACATGCTTACAAAATAATGATCTAACAAGCCTAAAAGTCTTGATTTTAAGCTTGACTGATTGATTCTCATTGTGCCCTTCCGCCGTTAATTCCAGATAATCGGGTTTTAATCTTACAACTAAACAGGGAATTCGCACTGTCCATCTATCTCCACTTTTCTGTCACGGTCTCTAGTAACAGCACCGATTCACATTTAACGAATACCTTTAAAACGTTTCATTACGACATTTTCGTCCTTGATCCTGTGACAACATGGTTTTGAAATTGATACATCCTAATCATGTTTACAGTGTTTGTAGTTTAATTTGGAATACCAACACTATTCTAAAATCCATTGCATTTGTCAAGATTATCCTCCTTTCCTGATTTTTAATCACCGAGATGGGCTATGGACTAGGTTTTGGACATATTATTATGAGTTAAATATGACCAGTCGTTTAATTTTCACCTGTCGATCCTTTGAAAGCATTTAAAACTGAGACAATTTTAAATACTGCGTTTACTTTAAGGCCTGACGAATTTTGAACCGAGAAAACGTAGAAACCAAAACTAAGTAAACTGGTTATTATTCTTAATCATAAATCAGTGATTATCATGAGAAAGTAATCGATTGTAAAAACATACGTAATTCCTATACATTTACTTTCACCTGATACATCGCTTAAATTGTTGTTTGTTACATGGTAAATTGTATTGCAATGGCTTGATGCATGTCGTCGTAGTTGTATTGTGTCATTTGTATCCTATCCTATGTGGGCTTAAAAATCTACATCTTGAAGGGAACTTCCCGATTTGAATTCCTTTGTGAAAGTTGTAAAGGCAGGGTAAAACTAATATTGGGTTTTCCTGGTGAGATTGCAGCCTTAGCAGGCAAATAGTTTCAAGAGGCATACGGAATAGTGGATTGAATTGAATTACATAGGAATATGGGATTTTTCATGGAAATAAATGGAATCTGTTTCCATTCCTCTTGAACTGCGTCATTGAATTACCTCAAAAGTATGAGCTCACAAGTCACCCCCTCTAATACCCATAAGAAAATATGTAGGGAAATGTATGATTTATAGGATTGCCGAAGAAGAAGTCCTTAGAGAATTTGAGAATGATTCACATTTCGCATCCCTTGTTTGCACCTTTCAAGAGTAGTTCTCATCCTACAATTGTATATTATGTTTGACAGCAGAAATCGCCTGCTATCCAAAATAAATAGAGGCATCTGTTATTTGGTGATGTTAGACATAAGCAAACGGAAATATTTCATTTATCTCAACTGAATTAATTTGGATGATTCCTGGATCGTTTTGGCAAATTGATTTTGACGATGAGGGAGGGTTTGCGGACACCAAGTAAATTTAGGTAATTTTAAGAATCAAAAGGGACATGGGACGTCGTCAGGTTTTTAATCTATGTTGGAAATTTACAAGTCGAAATGGGTTGTAAATTTACCATAGCAGTCATTCAAACTCTGCTATTCTGATTCTAAAGCTAAAATCGGCTAAACTGTAGCAAACCACAACTAAAATTGTTCACTTTTGATCAGGTTAACAAAGTTGTTTGATCAATAGCACAACTACATAACAAAACTAAGAATGTCACAGTTTTGAAACCGCTTCGAAATTTAAAGATCGCTGTAAAAGTACTTTAGCTTAATTATTAAAAAATAAAATAAAAAATGCAAAATTACGTTTCCTGTAACATATCAATTATTATTGTAACATCCGGTATCACCCACACCAGCAACAACTGTGTAATCAATAAATCGGAAAAATAACACTTTGTTGGAAATTACTGATCGCTGAAATACTTAATTCAATACAACATTTGCATTTGTGACATCAGTTGTGCCTATATTTATTTGATCATTTCATCTGCAAAAATAATTAATTTTTCCTTAACGAAACGATGTACAAGGGCTGACCAATCCTGTTTATCCATAAAATATTTTTCGGAATATATTATATGGCTTTTCGTTATTTGCATTGGAGACCCACACTAATTTATAAATGGATTTACTCAGATGCTTTTACAAATTACGAATGTACAACTACAGCCATTTGAAATATGAGATATCCGTGTTATATGCCCCACGTGTAATATTTTAGAATCGATTCAAACAATTTAATTTTAAATCAACAAAAGCTACGCAAAAATCGGCTTTTCTACGACCCTAAAATCCTGATACTCATAATCAGCTTAACAGTTTTCAACGATGATATTGTGTCGGATCAACTACTTACAAAAGTTTTTAAGCTAGACTAGAACTTTCAGGAAATGACTTAACGACGGTTATTCCCGACTGAGAACTGCAGCCACGGAAATTAATTTTACAGATCCACGAAATTCTTTATTATAAAGTTATCAAATTTTGTATTTTCAAATATATTTGTTCTTCATCACATTCATCAGCTACAAATTATCCAGAAACTGACTTGAGATGTTTATTGCAAGTGCAAGCAATAGATTTCTGCCAGACGACTAGACGTAGACGAGCTCCTCTTCGTAATTTTTCTACGAATTGGGGCAATGCGATACAGGTGAAAGGAAAGTTAGAGACAGGTATTTGGAGAAAGCTGTCTCACTTCAGTGCTTGGATTGGTAATGGATTTTTAGAATGAAATTTAAGTGTCTTATACCCCGGCATAGCCAATTTAAAAATTAACCGGATGGATTTCAAATCTGGATACACATAATTGGAAAATTCGCACGTTTTGCATCGTTATCGTCTCGTCGATGTCTTACAAGCACACAAGATTTTTAAATTATGAGTCTGCATTGTAATACTCTTTTCATTAAACCCAACCTAATACGTCAGAAAACTAATTAAAAATTAGTATTTCAGGTTTCATAATCAGGTATTTCATGAATGTAACACGCACCAGAAAATTTAGACTACTCAAAACTGATATAAAAACAATGTCTTACTGAAGCAAAGTAAGTTTATAATCATATACTAATACGAAATTGATTATGAATTTGGTTGCCATATCGTATCACTTTTTTGAAATTTCGATGATTATGTTACTCCTGTAATTTTTGTTAGCTTATATATAATGAGTGACGATCGATTCCATTTAATATCCAATTAACCAAGCAAGCTGTAAGTATACATAGCGGTATAATCGTAGTTATCTTTTGATTACATTTCTGATTTTTTTTTAAACATAAATCCTTACTACCCACTGCATTCATTTCTATCAATTATTTTTGTTTTTTTACTCGAAAAAAACTCAGGCCAGTGGGGTTTTTAAGTCATCCGTATTGTCGGCTACAGAAAAATTTAATATTATAAAAAATCAGCTCAAGAACAACTTTAAGTTCCCTAGTTACTCAGGACGGAATGACTTGATGGTTGTTGCTAAGTCAGGGCTGAAGAGGTTAATAACAAATCCGACTTCAGAAGCTTACGAATTAGGATATTTTCACAAAATAGACACTGCTTCCCGTCACAACGAGTCCCATTTTCGGATGTTTTATTACTAGTTCAGTACATGTCATGGTCGAGTGGCGGATTTGTCATGCTTTGAAATCAAATCTCAATATACCTTGAGAGTGTACTCATGTCGATGTGTGAAGGCATTAGTTCAAGTATCATTACTTCAGTTATAGTGGCATGTGGATTCTTTTGATGTCACTGTCGCGTCGTTAGGAAGTAGGGTTAGACTTTTCTCAAAGAGTTTCATTCATATATCTATTTTCATAATAATAGAAGTTGGTGTTGGGTTTTTAGTTAATTTTTATCGGCACCCTCATATAAAATACGTACTTGCAAGCTTGAATAAGAAATACTTGATTTAATAGAGTTAGTTTTTAAAATGGTTACGACGAGGACGACTACAAAAAACGTCAAAGTTTTTTGTATATTCATAATACCAGCAAGATTTGCGACAAAGTGGCATATGATGTCATTGGCGAATCCCAATATTCCCAAATTCCCAATCAATAAAAACGCGGAATGTTATATTCAGAGTCACAAAATCTAAAAAAGAGTTAAAAATAGTGATATAGAAAATTTCATCCAGGTTCTAAAAGTAGTTCATTGCATTTCACCCACATTTTTTAAGTATTATGTTACAGTCTCGACAAAAGCGAAGTTTAACCGTTAAGCAGTTTGATAGTTAGAGAAAACACATTTTTTACGACATGATAATCTCATGAAGTAAACAACGTATTTTCTGCTCAATACTTTGAGAGTTTACCAACATGAGATTCATGTAGTAGAGATAAAGAGAAAGCAGAGGAACATGAAAAGTGAGGAAATCCGCTAAGAAGTTGCATAATATTTGGTGCACGGGGAGAGTGAGAGAGATTCATCATGGAGAGAAACAAGAGGGTTGCGGTTGGGAAGTTCTGAATTTAAGTTTACCACTGTGCACTTCCCATCTCTATCTCATCTTCTTTCTGTTAATTGAAGAGCATGGTGCGAATGTGAAATTTACCGGCTGTCGAATTTAGTCAACTTCCTGTTCTTGTCTCTTTCTTAATATAAATAAGAATTGTAATCGTAATATTTATCACTGTACTCCATCCGGTGTTGGAAAGAGGTAGAGATCCGAAATGGATCGGAAGAGTAACGCGAAACTACATTTCTTGAAGAACATCGAGAAGAACTGCCAGGAAGAATGGAGGAGAGCTCGACTGACGGAAAGTGATGCACCGGGTGCTAGTTCCGGTGCTCCAGAAGGTACTGGAGGTGGCGGTCAGACTGGAAGTAAGAAGAAGCGGAAGAAGTCGCAAGGAGCCGGACCGGAAGTGACCCCCTCAGACACGGTCTTAGCAGGGAGTTCGGACCTGGCCTTCCCCAATAAGAAGAAGTACTTTGTATGCTTCCCATATCCTTATATGAATGGACGGCTTCACCTTGGACACACATTTTCACTATCGAAATGTGAATTCATGGCGCGATACAAGGCCCTTCAGGGTTACGATGTCCTCTTCCCTTTTGGATTTCACTGCACCGGGATGCCGATCAAGGCTTCGGCAGACAAAATAGTGCGAGAGATTATGCTGTATGGGAATCCACCTCAGTTTCCGGAAGAAGGAGAGATTCAGGAGATCGAGGAGGAGGTGGAATCAGAAATCGGGAAAGATAAGAGCAGAGGAAAGCGAAGTAAAGCCACAGCTAAGGCTGGAACTGCCAAGTGGCAGTGGGATATCATGCTGAGTATGGGTATCCCTGAAGAGGATGTCGATAAATTTGCTGATCCTTTGCACTGGCTCAAGTTCTTTCCACCATTGGCCATCGAGGACTTGACTAAAATGGGATTATTTGTAAGTTTATTGCCACATACAAATGAAGTACTGGTTATTATGTATTTGTTTTGACGAATGTCCAACGTTGGATGATGAAATAATTAGTTACGATGTGTATCATATTATATTTGTGTTTAATTACAGGTAGATTGGCGAAGATCATTTGTAACAACGGACGTCAATCCATACTATGATAGCTTTATCCGGTGGCAGTTTAAGCTTCTTTACGAGAGGAAACGAATTCAGTTCGGAAAGCGCTACTGTATCTTCAGCCCGAAAGATAACCAGCCTTGTATGGACCATGATCGATCTTCGGGAGAAGGAGTAGCTCCACAGGAATATACTTTGATTGCCTTGAGACTGGAAAAGCCGTGGCCATCGGTGCTTCAGAAACTTCAGAAGGCTCGTAAAATCAATTCCGACGATTATGTGAGCTTGGTTGCGGCTACTCTGCGACCTGAAACAATGTAATGATTCAATTCTAATTTAAAAATATTTTGAGATATTCTTATCATTGAAGTTAACTGCAAAACTAACCTAACATGCATATTTTGAAGGTATGGACAAACAAACTGTTGGGTTCATCCGGAAATTTCGTACGTGATTGTTCGTACAAAGCTAAATGGACTTTTCGTCTGCTCGCAGAGAAGCGCAAGAAATATGGCGTATCAAGAACTATTCCCTAAAGTTGAGGGAAAAGTTGAAATTCCGATCGTTGGAAGAATTAAAGGAATTGATTTGATTAACTGCATGGTAAGCAGTAAGTTGAGTCATTATCCTCAGTTTCGAATCTTCCCATTGCTGTCAGTGAAAGAAGACAAAGGTACAGGCGTAGTGACATCGGTTCCAGCGGAAGCACCTGATGATTACGTTGCTTGGAAGGATTTACGGGACAATGAAGCTTTTCGGAATAAGTATAATATTCAACTGGACCAGGTTTCGGCATTCCAGCCAGTAAGCACTTAACTTAGCAATACACAGATGGAAAATGCTACAGTGTCAATGATGTATCAATAATCTTGCATTTATTATCAGGTTGCTGTATGTGTTAGTGAGGAACTAGGTGAGTTTCCAGCTGTGAAGGTGTGTGATGAAATGGGAATTACTTCTCCAAATGATAAAGAACGACTTCGAGTTGCCAAAGAAAAAGTTTACCTAAAAGGCTATTACGAAGCAAAGATGTTTGTTGGAGAGTTTAAAGGCGAACCAGTTCAAGATGTAAAGAAAAAGATTCAAGAAAAAATCACTAAAATGGGAGAAGGGGTAAAATACATGGAACCTGAAAAGGAAGTCATATCAAGGTTGGTAATTTTGTGATATCATCCAGTATTTGAATCAAGTAATGAGTAAATATTATCACGGAGTCATTTTCGACTCTTCGAATTATAAACTTATTTATTACATTAAAGGAGTGCAGATGAGTGCGTTGTGGCCTTATGCGACCAGTGGTTTTTGAATTACGGCGATGAAAAATGGAAAAATGATGTTCAGAACTGGTTGGACTCAATGGAATTATACCATGACGAAGTTAAGAAGAACTTCAAGGCAACATTAGATTGGCTACAAGAACATGCATGTTCAAGAACCTATGGGTTGGGAACCCGACTTCCGTGGGATGAGAAATGGCTGATTGAATCGCTGTCAGATTCAACCATTTACATGGCTTTCTATACAGTTAAACATATATTGGAAGGAAATTCGCTGTTTGATTTCGAGAATGGTCCAGTGAAGTAAGTTCATAATAATAATTCATGGCTTTCCTCATCTAAGAATTGTATATGTATGTAAATGTTGCTGACAATATCATTACTATTTGCGTTTAGACCAGCGTTGTTAACTACGGCCGTGTGGGACTACATATTCTTTCTAAATTCTCCAGTTCCAACCAAATGTGGCATCCCCATCGAGATTTTAAATAAAGTTCGTCGGGAGTTCCAATATTGGTACCCAGTGGATCTTAGGGTTTCTGGCAAAGATTTAGTTCCAAATCATTTGACGTATTACTTGTATAATCATACTGCGATTTGGCCGGATGAGAAAAATAAATGGCCAAAAGGAATCCGGGCAAACGGTCATTTGTTACTCAATTCCGAAAAGGTAAGGGTTTGACAAGCACAAAAGTCTCTTCCATTATAAATTCTTACAACACTAATTTAAAATAATATTGTCGGTTGATTGTTTTAGATGTCCAAGTCTACCGGAAATTTCATGACTTTGTATGAAGCGATAGACAGCTTTGGAGCAGACGCGATGCGATTTTGTCTAGCGGACTCGGGGGATTCGATTGAGGATGCAAATTTTCTTTCTCAAAATGCCGATGCTGCTATTTTGAGGCTGTATGCATTCATTGAATGGACTGAAAACGTAATTTTGAGTCGTAATTCATATCGCTCGAAGGACAACGCTTCCCAATTCTCCTTCCAAGATCAATATTTTGATAGGTACGTTTGAAGTGTCAAGATACCGTTTCAGTTTCACAATCACATATTATGCACTGCTCTGAAAGACAATTTCTTTTTAGCACTGTCCAACTGCTGATAAATCAAACAGAAGAAAATTTCGAGCGGATGCTTTTCAAGGAAGCGCTCAAAACTGGATTTTTCGAGATGCAAATCGCCCGGGATAAGTATAGAGAATTGGTTGGAGGTGAATCCTTGATGAATATCGCTCTTATTGAAAAGTTCATCCAAGTTCAAGCGCAACTACTGGCTCCTATCTGTCCCCACGTGTCTGAGCATGTTTGGTTGACAAAGCTAAAAAAGGTATTTTAATCACCGTTTGATGTCATATTGACTTGCTTTTAAACGTATGATTAATTGGAATTGTAATGTAATTTTAAATATGGTTATATTTTCCATTACTAGGAATCTACAGTTGTAAAATCTGCATGGCCAAAGAAAGAAGAAGTAAGTCAATCCATAATACGGTCTGGGGAGTATATCTTTGATGCTGCACGTTCTTTCCGACTTCGTCAATCTGCTCATATGACTGGACTAGCAAAAAAGAAATCAAAAGATAAGCCAATAGAACAACAAACGCATGGTTGCATTTGGTATGCCAAAAGATTTCCGACTTGGCAAGCAACCATAATGAATCACTTATCGAAAGAAGTCATAGACGGAGTACTGCCTGAAAACAAAAAACTTGCTGCCGATCTCGGAAAAATTCCAGAATTGAAAAAGTATCAGAAGAAAGTAATGCCATTTGTTCAGACAATTAAAGAAAGAGTTGCGTCAGTTGGTATCAAACAGGGCCTGTCTCAAGCAACGGAATTCGATGAATTGGATGTGCTTCAACGGAATCTTCCGTATTTATTGAACAACCTTGATGTAAGTAAACCTGTGATTTTGCCATATTCGAAATCGTATTAAAATTTGGATTATCCACTATTGTCTCAATTAAAAAAATTAACTACAGCTTGAACGAATCGAAGTGAAATGTTCTGATGACTCACAAGAGGAGAAGATCAAAGATGATTGTGTTCCGGGCCAGCCTTACATAACATTTGCTGGGGGGTTGTCTAAGCACCTATACCTTTCCAATCCTCAGCCCTACTCTGGACATCTTTCGTGCTCTACAATTGTGATAAACGGCGACAGTGTTAAGCAACTGAAGCAGCGACTGGTGAAGGAGAAAGTTGTTAAATGTAATAATAATATCAGTTTTCGGTTGTATCTTTAGTTCTTATGATTTTGTGTATCGATTATAATCTGGTGATTACCCATTCTGTTTACAGCCGAGAAGATAGTCGAATTGTTTCGTTATGTGGATCCCTTGCTCGGGCCCCGAAAAATACCAGATCCAAACATGATGAAAGGGGGCCGACTTGCTAAACTAAATGATACTGATGAGATAACATTCGATCTGAAGAACGAAGACATTTTCATAAAGATTTCAGACAAAGGCGTGTCCAGCACAGTTGCTTTGGGAAATGAGTTGCTGTACTTTGTAGAAATTCCTCCAAAGCCTGCACCCGTTCAGAAATTAGCTATCGTTACTGAAAAACCGCGACCCCGAAAAAAGAAAGGGATCCTACGCGGGATTAGAATTTAACTACACTCAAGCTTTAAAGCAGTTTTACCTACATAATGTTACTCTGAAATGATATAACTTTGTGAAAACCGCAAATCAATTAATTTGTACAATGCGAGATGAGATAAATTAATAAATTCATACTCCATTGTGGAAAATTTCCAATAAGTTCATGATCTATCTTAATGTACCTACAATTTTTTTCGACTGCGACTGGTGCATGGTGATGGAACTTTAAAGTCCCCTCAAATGCCCCAATCATTTCTGATAGGGTTTTAATTTGGAAGTATATTAATGTGCCCACCCCCTTTAAATGGAAATTTACCCCTTATTAAAAGCGAGTGGTGCCCAGAGTGCCCACAGGCACAATTGCCCGGATCCCATATGAAGTATGAATCAATTGTCATGGAAAGGAACCCCTTGAAATCTTAATTTGCCCACACAATATTTATAATTTTAAAATAATATAAAATATAACAGAATGTTCATTAGTTGTGGGCCTGGTTCTGTTTAGTTGCGGCTGCGGCAAAATCTAGCTATTATATGGATGGACACAATCTCATTTATGCATGGTAGTAGGAAAACCCCAACTCCAGGTTTCAACGTATGCATATCATATCGACTTTAATCCAAAATAAAATCTTTTTAAGTCCCCACCCCTAATTAACTCTCAATTTATCAAGCTCTCTGCTATCCTCAATGATGGCAAACAAGAAGGGTTTCTTCAGGTTATGAATATGGAATCGATGGTGATATAATGGAATGGAATTCCATAGTCCTTCCACTCAAGATTGAGGCATAGGTAAAGTTTACTCTCTGTCCTCCTGAACAGGCAGTGTGGAATAGTATGGGAATAGTAGTGCAGTGGTGGCAGGTGGAGGTGTTGTTTGTGAATTGCGGGTGCAGCCGCCCTCTCGTGTCGGGCGGCGGAGGGGGGACGGACAAAAGTCTCTCTCTGGCCATGCACCTCAGTCGGCAATCACTCGTTCATAGCTGAGAAGGTATTAGGCAGATCCACACGCTCTCCCGAAATTTCCCAGCTCCAGATTTTCAGTTCCTCATTTATTGCTAAGAAATATTCGAAAATGCATCGGGACGCCAACGTACAGTCTGTCCAGGTCTTCGGACGAAAGGTAAGCACATTAGTTGAACCGTTTCTTCATTTAGCAATTCGTAATTTGTCTAATTTACACTCAAACTTTGTATCAGTCCGATTAAAAAATTTCGCCGAACGAAGAGTGAAGGCGGTATGCTAGCTAACAAAATATGTAATGAAAACTGTTGATTTTAAATAGAAAACTGCTACTGCAGTGGCTTATTGTAAAGCTGGTCGCGGACTGCTGAAGGTCAATGGTCGTCCCTTGGAACTCGTGGAGCCCCGAATCCTTCAATTTAAGCTGATGGAGCCTATTCTTCTTTTGGGAAAGGTATGAACGATGTGCAATGCAATGAAATTTTATCTCTTAACCATTATTGGCGTTCGACTCCCACTCCCAGTTGTCGAAACTGAATTTGAATGTTGAATGCGTTCCAATTTTCCATTTATTTTACTTTTCAGGACCGTTTCGCTGATGTTGACATTAGGGTTCGAGTAAATGGTGGTGGTCACGTGGCACAGATTTATGCTATCCGTCAAGCCATTTCCAAGGCACTGGTTGCATACTATCAGAAATGTGAGTTCTTGTTCTATTACTTAATTAATACACAACTAATGATTTGCACCTGCTGGACATTTGTCGTTTTTAAATCATTGAATGAATGTGGACTTTTGCATTCATAGCTTTCTAGTTTAATAATCAGTATTTTTTGTTCAGACTCTGACCCAAATATTTTAATTCTCTCTCTCAAAGTCGTAACATTATACAATCAATATTTAGCCTATTTCGTTTTCATAATTTTCTCATTCCTTACTTTCAATTTCTACTCGTCGTTTCAATGCTCGTTTATGCTTCAGAAGTTCAAATTATTTAATAATATACATCTCCAAAATACAAAGTTAATTTTTCTTATTGGTAAATTGAAATTATTGAAAATAACTTTTACTACTACTTTCACCCTTGACCGTCCGTTTGGATTGGGTCTTAAGGCAGTCGAATTATTTTAAAGTTCATAATCCTGTCTATTGATTGAGTAATATTAAATCATTTTGTTAACAATTTTTTTTTCTATAATTTTAATAATTAAATTATAATTATCTATCAAACGAAACTACGATGATTTAAAAGCGAAAAATGAATGTGGGACGCAATCAGTCCCTACTCTAAACTATGATTATTAGACACTTGTTATAAAATCTAATTTGAACTTTATTATTTTTAAGACGTTGATGAAGCTAGCAAGAAAGAGATCAAAGACATTCTGACCCAGTATGACCGAAGTCTTTTGGTAGCAGATCCTCGTCGTTGCGAGCCCAAGAAATTCGGAGGTCCAGGAGCTCGTGCCCGATACCAGAAGTCTTACCGTTGATTTTCTACTCAATCATCCATTTTTACCGTTACTGGTTGTATTATGGTGGTAGGCTTATGTAAGGGCCAAATTATAATAAAATGGATTTTGATCTTCTAAATTCGTCTTGTATGTCTTATTGATTGATAGTTGATATTGTTCTTGGTTCAAGTTCAAAAGCAGTGAATCTCATGACATGGTCATATTACTTTGAAATCGACATTAGTTTTTTATTCGTAGTAATATAAATAGACGTGTACTAGAACCAACAGAAAATTAAAAGTTACTCATATTTAAATGCGACCAATCGGATATTTTCGCCTGTTGCCTGTAGTAGGAATGAGAATTTTATTTGGAGACTGATGGAAAGCTACAGTCGGTCTTTGCTTTCCTCACTAGTCCTAAGCGTTACTCAATTATATAGAGTAAATACATACACGAGTGTAAGTGGAGTGTTTAGTATGTATATAGCGTTTAATTGCTATTATTTGCTATTATAATCTGATTCCGAATGCAGATGAGATACAGTTTTGAAATACAACAGAATGTAAAGTAGAAAGTTCTTTGGCTTTTAGGAAATTCTCGAATCATGAATGTAAACTAAATCTCAAACTATTCAAGTTGTAAAAGTATCATATTATTAGAATGTCAACATCCCGACCAACAAGGATAGTTACTATTCCATGCAGTTTGAGTCTTTGAGTCCGTATATGTTGCAAGTGCAAGTAGACGTCAAATATTAACATAATGCATTTGAATAGTCGATGCAAATTTTTAAATGTTTTGAGAGATTCTTGCAGTCAACAGTTAGTTTCCTAAGAAATTTGCACTTCATTCATATCTTTGTATACTTAACATCGTTTAGATTTGATCAATATTTAGCTACAAATATTTATATTATAACTTCGACGACCTAGTAAGATTTCTGAGTATTTATTCTGAAGTAAAATAAAATAACTGGTTTTGCCTTTTATAATGTCTTTTAATTTTTTTGTGAAATTGTCTTGAAAGTTAAAAAAAACACTAATGCGGATTACCAAATCGGTTTTACTACTCTCATGATTTGAGACGAGATGCAAAAATGGAAAATAAAAAAGTCGCCGGAAGGACATTCACTGACAACTTTGCCAATACAACATCGTATTGCATGTTCTTAAGGTTTTAACATAATTTATATGTTACGAAAGTTCCTATATCTATAGCCAATCTTAAGGAAAAGTCAAAGAAAGAACGCTGGAAGAGTAAATATATAACATCCTGTAATCCTGCATATAAGTCTCTAGTGACCGGAATGTGTTTAAAATTGCTTCTCAAGGTTCTATATTTGGCTAGCACATTTCGCTCCGTTGTACATTTGGCAATGAACATCTTCCCTGTCACTAACCGAATTCCTAATTTTCTTCCCATATCCCACTACTACACGAGCAGACATTTTGCCAGGCAAATATTATTAGCTCCAATCCCGCTTTCCCCTATAATCTAATTATTTTTACAATACGTATCGATGTATTGCAAATTGGTCTAAGTTCTGACTATCACCGGGTCCCGAATCCTGAAGGTCAGTCCATTTGGGAAATTGGGATCACTTGGATATCCCAACTCGAACTGCTTTAAAGAATGTGCATTCTTTACATGCACATGTAAATCTTCGGCGTCAGCTTCATTGTATTCATTCATATGGGTATTTAATGTAAAACGGAATTTTAAGTTTTACTCTGTATACCGTAATTATGTCTTTACTTGAATCTAGAATTTACCTACTTCTTAAAAAAGTCTGTACGTTTAGCCTCCAAAATACATTCCCTTAAGAGTAGTATAAATAAAATGCAATCAAGGAAATACGCATCGAACGATAAGAATTTCCATTGTTTTGAAAAGATTATGCCAAGAAATGTGAAGTTTAATAACGGTAGGACAACAAAGTTTTCAATGCGAATCTTGGAATTTTCCACTCATGAAACTATATCAATTTAGCTTGTTCCCCCGTCCGGAATAACCCCCCTCCTTTCTAGAGGTTTAAAGTTTGAAACTACAACTCCCCTGAGGAATTATTCCAGTAAAGACGGTGCCATCAGACTTGGCGTTGTTTCTCAGTTCAAGAGACTCCAGAATGAAGGACCTAAATAATTAGAATGTTTGAGACATTATTAATAGATGAGTATGATTTAACTTAACTATATACGATTTTCATCCCAACTTAAATCACCAATCCCTATACTCTACACTACAACTGTCTCAATATACAGAATACTGAAACAAACATTAGGAAAGGTTATTTTCAATCAAGATGAGTCTGAACACTTGGGACTCTCGATGCTACTTATACTGTAAAAAGAAGAGCTTGTAATCCGCAACTAGAACTGAAATCCAATTTGCATATGTACTAGAGTTTTAGTTAAGTTAATAGCTTAGCGGAGTTGGAGAAGCATTTCAGAGAGTGGTGTCTTCAGTCAAGAGGTTTCATGAGACCGTGTTGGTTTGTTCTTCATTCATCTGTCCTTCTGGTTGTGGCTCTTTGATTACCGTTCCTTCGACAACAAGAAAGTCTATGAAAGCCTTTGTGGTGCAATGCAAGTTCGTTCAGTTCCTTAGATTTGGTCCCAGTTTAAGTTAATATACTCAATCTGTGGTAATGGTACGCTTGGATCAAGCCAAGAAATTGCCGGGATTGTGATTTTTTGCCATTCTTTCACGGTTTCACGGTTTTCATGTCATTGTGTTAGTACCGTGAAGCTTGCCAGAACAGAAATAGTGAGTGAACAATAAGTAACAAGAATTCGTAAAGTCAATTGTATTTGTAATGTGCAATAATCATTTCCATTACTTTGCGTGATTTTATGCAAGAAACGTTATAATATTTGAAGATAGACCATTATTCTGTTCTCAACCTTAAAGAACACTGCCTCACTTCCTTACCCGCACCACCAGCGTTCAGACAAGTGCCGTTTAAATAACCCTCCTGGTGTTAATTATATCATTGGCTAATCAGTTTTAAAATCCCGTATTTAATGATTTACTGCCATTTGTGCTTTAAAATTTAAAATATCGGCATCCAAAGACTTGAGATATTGGGCTTGTGCGGTCCATTGATATATTGCTCTCCTGGAAAGGACGCAAGCTATCTTTCGCTCTACTTGAATAAGGTATATACAATTTTCATACGATTGCTAAGTTATACTTCATTTTGACATACATTTTCGAGCAGGAAATATAATAAGGAACTTGATTAGGTTTGTTTCATTTCGTATTTTATTAGTCGCTCAACTTATAGAACAATAGAACTCGAATATTCGGATTTAGCTTTTTAGCTATCGTCCATGTAATTTAAGTGTATAATATTGCTCAACGATAAGAGGAGATCGTCGAGCAAAAACAAACGCTAACATTTTTATAACAAGCCTTAGCTTAGCTGTGTTAACTATTCCTTTTGATAACAATAAATTTACTTCTACAGTTCTACAATTACAAGCGTTTGGACGTTTGGACTGGTCTGGACGATGAAACCGTATAATTGTCTCCAGAATCTACTTTGTAAATAACTTCGTATTTAACTCAATAGTAGATAAAAGTACAGATTTAAAGACCGAAAATGTATTGGCTTGACTGCAAAGAATTAGCCACGATAATTTTTTATTAACATGGTATCGTAATCTTCAAAGACTTGGGGCAACCCAGATTTGATTAGTGCAGGTTGAGACAAATTTGTTCGTATAACATGTACGAAATTAATGCCTGTCAATGGACTTTAATATTATTATTGCCAACAAAATAATAGAAGTTGAACGTTACAAAATGAATAATTAACTGTATTTATAGTTGACTCGTTCCAACACAAACACAACAACCAAAATAGGTTGCCCTATCTGTCGGGGTAACCGGATGGTATTGTTTTTGGAACACCAACAACAACTATAGTAATATAAAATAGGATGACTAACTTTAAATCTTAAGACAAATTAAATTCAATGAGGGACGCAAGATTTAATTTAAGTTATTCTGCAACTCGTTCATCTGTTTAAAAAAAACTCCATGTGCGTTCAGATCTATTGTGGTGCTGTTTTAATAACTTATTGTAATTCTCTTTTAAGCGTAAAGAAATGTTTAATTTAATGTTGTCGATATTAACCATGGATGTAAAGATGAATTGAAAATAATTAACTATGCAGTAGATTATATTGTACTTCGGACTCTGTTTAACCTTAATTATTAGAATTGCTCCTCTTTGCTTTTAGCTATAAAGATAAAATATCGTCACAAACGAATTCAATTTTAAGACCTGTATACAATTGTCAAGCGATCATGGTAGAATGATAAAGCACGTTTCATGTAATTTAAGAGTTCATACTGCAAAAGAATTTTAAATAAAACAATTGCAACAGAATTTTATAGCCTTCGTGACAAAAATATTTAGCCCGTTATTATTTGCTTAAAACAAGCCTTCAGAGTAAGCCCTTGTCGTTTAAAGGTTACCTTTTAAGGGGTTCTCAGATAAACCCCCCAAAATAGGGTACAAATATTTTTGGGGTTTTCGATATAAATCAAATGTTTGCTTTCCATGACATTCCGTCCGCGATCCCGCTTTAACGTCTAGTGTGTAATAAATAGTAATAATGTGTTTTATGTTTTATTTAAAGTAAGTTACTTTAGTCAACATATTGTAATGTATAGAATGCGTGTAATTATTCCAAATTAATTGCATGGTCTTTTACTGCGATTTTTTTTAATGAAAACCTGTTTTTATTTCTATGTTTGTTTTATCTCTGTAGAAGCTTAACGTTTACATTTTGCTACTGTTCAGAATAATATAAGTATTTGGTCAATGACTATAAAAGTTAAATGCAATTGAGAAAACGACCATGCAGTAGAATTTAGAGTATATGTTAATCCATTGTTTACCAGTTTAACATAACATATACAATATTCAATGCTTACAGGCAGATTGCACAATCTGTTCACAGTTATTGTGCTTAATGAATTTATGCATTCATCCCCCTCTGTTTACACAGGGATTTAGTGGAATGAAATGCATAAAATGGAATACAGAAGATCGTGAGAACATTTATAGTTGTGTTGAAATTTGAAATGTATAAGAATTTACACGCGTAAAAGTACAATAGATTTTCAATAATTGTTTAAAGTCAAATGTAACTCTAAGAATGTACCAGATTTCAGTTTTTTAACCTGATGTACTGATACAGATAGGTTTGTAAACCTTTAATGTCTTAACAGGCTGGTTTAAGTATAGACCAACCAACGTCACATTTGCTATCGATCGATGGAAAATGAGAGCATGATTTATAGCATGCTAAATGAAATCCGTATAATTCCCTCTGGATAAAGTTTTTGAATATATAATGCGATGATATGAAAACTTAACTTTCTTTGCACAGTGTGGAAGCAAATCAAATTGTTTGTGTACCAGTGCAATAGAAGCGGACGGCTGAAACTGCATGGTTACTTTATGATATCATAATCTTACCGAGATTAAAAAAAATCCGAAATGCGTTTAAATAGATAAAGGTCGAAAGCTTGCTGACTAATAATAAATGATAAAGTTTGTACCTGCCTGATAAAATGTATCATTATCTTTGAGTGGTAAGTGGTAATGTGGTAGTCTGTGTATCCTATCCCTATCAGTTTCCTATGTCATAGGTAGGAACTGAGAAGTCTGCAAATTGCAAAAGTTGCCATTTGCTTTGCATTAACGCGAATACAATAATAAATAATTATTTTAACGGTTTGATTTTATTGAAGTCCAATTATGCAAAAACGACATAGGTAGGGAATAGTTTTAGAATCCATTTATTTTATTAACCTCAATCCACCATCAGAAATTAATCATTTTATTACTTAATTTTACAGATTACCGCAAACCGTTTCACAAGGCTTGGAGAACGGCAGGATGATCATTGTGGATGAAACGGATCCTATTGAAGGTAGGCTGAGACTTGAATAAAAAAAATTATCATGGAATAATTAATTTTGATTTTAACTGCACTGGAATTAACTACAACTATATCGGAAATTAAGTATTTCTGTTAAGGCAAAATTATGTTATTCAAAGGCGTTTGAGTCCATGCATACCTGCAAATACTGTGTTGTCCCTGCTAGATAAGTGTACAACCTATAAAAATTAAATGTTTCTAAATTCAAATTTTGATGAGTAAGTTAAGGTATTTTCTCTAAATGTCCGGTTTTGGATTTGACCCTAACTTAATTAGTAAAAAGCACGATATGAAAAATAAATGGCGTATGCATAGATTTAAAACGGTAAAAATTAGTATATTTATAACTTTCAATCATGCATTGATCTCGTTTTTCGAAACTGCTGAACTAGTTCTCATACCTCTATAAGGCATTTTCCACAATTTTGATATTTTGTTCCGGTCGTTCGTAAGAGCAACTCAGAATGGCGTGGGAACCATCCGATAATTTATGTTAGTTTATGGGTTCATACTAAAGTGTTACAGAATATGTATATGCAGATTGAAGTTCATGTATCATGGCATGGCTCAATTTACATATATACAAACTCCTCCATTTTCTGGGAAACTAGCAAAATGCACACATATTACAATTTTCGCGATCATTTCCGGTTGATTCTAATAGATTTTCGTACAAATTAAACTGTTAGAAAGTTCATAGATGCTTTTGATTATCAGAAATTGAGAATGTAAGGTCGTGTTTCGATAAAAATTATCGGACTATTCGCGTGATTAAGCTTAAGGTCTAGACGGACTCGGATTCAGACTTTACAGACTTGTAAAATGCCCCGTCTCATAGTCACACTGAACTGCATTCATGATGATAGTGCCCTGATAGTAATTTAATTAGCAAGTGTGGTGTGCTACCGACAAGGAAGTTTTTAATTAATTCTGAAAGTCGAATTTTCATGCTATTTGTTTTTATGTCTACAGAATTGGCACCAGCCTTTCCATATCGAGATGTGGACATGCGAACTGACGTGTCGATTCGGGAAGCATACGAAGTTTTAAATGAAATTGGACGGTGAGTCGTGGTGTTTAAAATTTTTAGCAAATGCCTGAGAAATGCAACACTTCATTATTAGCGTTGCTATGTCAAAGATTATAAGAGCGGATTGGGTGCCGTTTTAGATTGACAACTGCATGTCAGTTTGTAAATGTCAATACCACACCAAACCAATGGTGTATATTTTATGGCTATTCAAAATAACACTTAAAAGATGTTCAGTCCAGAAATTGCGCAACCTATACTGTTTGAAAATGGTAGATCCTGTTTGCGATTTTAATTCATATTTGACTAAAACTGTAAAATAAGTACAGGAGTTTTACTTAACAGTCCCCAATTGCAACTCTTGTGCAACAAAAATCGTCCTAAACTTTGACTGATATCTGATATGGTATGATATGGCACGGACATTCGTCATTTCCGAATTATACTACAAGCCGGGTTCCGGGTTTGTCCTAAAAAAATAATTTATTAAATAAAAGTTAGGAACCGCAAGGAACAACAAAAATTGTTCTTGTCGTGATATGGTTTGTTTCATCAAGTCTTAAACATAAAATTTTTAGTAAAATCCAGAAATATACTTGTTCATATTGTTCTTGTTGATGGACTTTTAATATGGCTCAAACTATACACATGTATTAAAATAATTCATTTAAACTTAATCAATCTCATCTATGAAAAAAAATCGGTATGGTATGATATGATGAGGGTCAAGAGTAAATCATATTTTCTCCAAGAACTAAGAAATATCTTGATGCCAAAATTTCTGAGCAAAATAGATTATGAAGACTATTTTGAGAGATAATTGACTGGTTATTGACTTGTTTTTTTCGGTTTTTTTAATTCAGGGGTAAATTTGGTCGGGTGTATCGGTGCAAAGACCATGAAACAGGACTGGTGTTGGCAGCTAAGGTCGTAACAACAAGACGGAAAGATGAGAAACGAAACGTCGAACGGGAAATTGACATCATGAGAACACTACATCATCCCCGGGTGATCCAGTTGTTTGATGCCATTGAAGATTTCAAAAATATGGAGATGTGCCTTATCCTTGAAATGTAAGTCGTGTTCTTTGAAGATATAAAAACTCTACAGTTATTCATAAAATGTTCCTCATTGGTTGAGCAACAGTATAACAATTTAAAACTTAACCGAAATTACGGATAAAGTTGAATGAAGTCAGGCTTGAACTTCTCAAACTCAAGATGGCCCCTGGCCAACAGTTAAATTTATTGTTTACATACTTCTGGCAGTTCTTGCATTTTCTCATTTTCTTACCCATTGTATAACATAAAACTTCCTTGTCGACATTGAGAGTTTGAGAGCATTTCCTATTTAGCTTCAAGATTCTCAAGTTCAGCTTTTTTCAGATACCTCATTATGCATAAAGACTTGACATGACACATGTTGGTTGTTGTAAAAGGACATTAGAGTATTTTTAGAGTTTTTGCTCGTAAGCAAAGGAGCGGTGCATAGGTGAAGATAATAAATATTCATCCAGTACACTAACAAAATGAAATGAAAGCTAAATGTCGTCATTGACAGGGTGATAGATCGATTTTGATTATTATGAAGAAACTTCTCGTTAATGACTTTTTGTGACTTTGGAACAGGGTTGGCGGAGGCGAGTTATTTGATCGGGTGATTGAAGACGAGTTCGTCCTCACGGAAAGGGCATGTGCCATTTTTGTCCGACAGATTTGTGAAGGGATTGAATACATACATTCCAAAAATATACTTCATCTAGATATGAAGCCAGAGAACGTCATGTGTGTCTCAAAAGCTGGAAATCGCGTTAAGATCATTGACTTTGGCCTTGCTCGGTTTTACGACTCTTCAAAAAAGCTTCAGGTATTAAGTGATATGCATGTTTATTGCTCTTCTGTGGATGACGCAAGAGATGCAGTTGGTTCATAGTTCATATTCAAGAGAATAATAGAGCCGTGGAAAATGTTAATCTTTCGTTTCCTTGATTTTAAATTTACTTAGGTCCTTTTTGGCACTCCTGAATTTGTCGCTCCTGAAGTTGTAAATTTCGACGATATCAGCTACTCGACGGACATTTGGTCAATTGGCGTGATTGCATACGTTCTACTTTCTGGACTATCTCCATTTATGGGTGAAACGGATATTGAAACGATGGCGAATGTCACGATAGCTAAATTTGATTTCGATGACGTTTGCTTTGACGATATTTCTGATGACGCCAAAGACTTTGTTGAAAAACTCTTGAAAAAAGATCGAAGGTCTGAATGTTTTATGCTTACTATGTATTTGAATAAGGGCCCGGTTAGGTTTCCTAAAATGTAGTTAGAATCTAGGGTATGTCTAGGACCGATTTAGTTGACTTCTTTGACCAATCGATTGATGACCGTGAAGTTAATAAATGGACTAACACTATATCTATACAGGGCCAGGTTGACAGCAGCAGAATGTCTCCAGCACTGCTGGCTCCGACAGTCTGGAAAAAAAGATGCACACGATAGTGACAACGACCTTGAATCTGAGCTAGAGATGGCTGACGACATGGAACCACCCGATCTGCAGAAAGACAACGGTAATGAAGATTCTTCCTTATCATCAGCTACCCCGGACAGCATGATATCATCGCTAGAAACACCACCACCTCCTATATATATATCTCACAAACGCCCCAGCTTGGATTTATCTAAGGATCATCTTCGTGACTTTGTGTCACGATGGACTGATAATCCGTACATATTTGACAGTCCCAGAGGAATCATCGCCCACGCTCGTACTGAGGACAACAAATCCGAGAAAAACAAAGAAAATAGCAGTAAGGAAGGTGATAAGCAGTTATCCAGTAGTAGTTTAGCTTCAGGTCAGGGATTAAATATTGTAAGTCAAATCAGACGGTTTTCTCAGCATCTTCATGAAGAATTGGAAATCATGAAAAAACAGCAGTGTCATAATCATAACAATGACGGTAATACTCTTCGAAAATGCTCCTGGGGTGAAGTGTCGCTGAATTCCCACTGAACTATTTCTTTCGAAATTTCTTTTCCAAGTCACAATTTTCTATATTATTACCAACCTACCAGAAAGCAAGACCAGATAATTATTATGCTAAAAATGCTTCGTGATTCCTTTCAACAGGATTATTTAAAAGAAATACATATAATTTATTAATAAGTCTCCAAATATCATAGGTAGATCAAATATTTTAAAGACGGTTGTTGTTCAAAAATTATTGAAACTCAAATACAAAAGAATATATTTATGCGATAGACATTAGTTTCAATATTTTATCCCGGCATCTAAGCAGATTTTCCATTTTCCGGTGTCAATCGTTAATTGTTTCTCACACTACTGCCATACTAAATTAATACGTATAAAAACTGTCCCATACACCATAATTATAAAGATATAATATTGACTGAAAAGTTTCATCGGCATACATGGGAGGGATTACAATTTAATTTGGTATTTTTGACGGTAATTGTGCTATCCTAAAATAATAAAGCCTTGTATAAAATTGTAATGATTTTCGATTTTTTTTTGACCTCATGGTTTCGACGTTCGGTAAATTGATTCCATAGTGGAATACATTAGTTATATATGATTAAATAAAGAATAGAGACATCCTGCATATTACTGCTGGCTTATAAGCGGGATCTCAAAAACCCTTCAACAATTAGTGTTTAGTCTGATTTATTGTAGATCTGAGATCATTAATAATTAATTGATGTAAAGCAGTGAAAATCTAAAGCGATCCAACGATCTAGAAACGTTAATTACAACATTTTGATTAACTCTTTTTGACCATGACTTTCCAACAATGTGGGCACAAAAGAGGGCGGGGGGGGGGAGGGTGGGGGGGTTAAATTCAACTATGATAGGTGACCCCGAACAAATTTGACAAACAATTAAAAAGCGGTTGTGCTGTGACGTAGGTGATAGCCTACAAAAAAATCCGAGGCTGTTACTTTACAGTTAATCTTCATCCAGTTCTTCCTCTATGATCCGAGATTCTTCGTCATCAACTATATGGCATCCGCTTTCTGTTCCATATCTGGTACACTGTTCTTCAAAAAAGCGCATGAGAGCTCGATCGATTATTTCCACGGTACTCAGCTTTGGTGCGTGGGTTGGTACAGTTTTAGAGGTGCCAGAAGCAAAGCAGAAGAAGTCCAGTACGTTAAATATCCATCGTTGAGTAATATTCTTACTACAATATTCAACGAAGTTAGAGTGGGCCGCCTACAGATAGAAATTTAGGTTTTACTAATCACCTCACCAATTTTTTTTTAAAGAGATTGCAACAAAAAATAAGACTCACTTCCTTGTGCCAATCACATCCAAGCTCTGGACAGTATTGGAACTGTGAATGGTTAATTATTCGTTCGGCTGAACCTTCGTTCATCATCGAGCGCCTGGCATTATCAATGAACATGCGATCCGCAATGAGCGAGGACACCTCAACAAGAAGCGCTGACAGTGGAATGATACGGTAACTCAACTGCACTGGTGGTCCTACAAGAACATTCAAGTTTAATAGGTAGAAATTCAAAACTTCCATAGGAAAACAGACCAATTATTTCGGTACGGGCTTACCGGAATCAGGCAATTGGTTCTCCAACATCCAATCCAGACACCGTTGGATTACAGGAATACAGTTGCGTTCTGCAAAAAACCACGCGGTGCCGTCTACACAATGCATACCAGTCTAAAACATATTACAATCGTAGTATTAACACTACACAATTAATAAGGTTTTAGTCAAGAATAGCATTCAAGTTCAAGCAAGTAAGCAACAAGTAACTGACATAGTAGCAGATGTTCAAAATATATCGAAGTGCTGCAGTGGGAGACATGGCCTTGGCACCAGACCTCTGAAAGGGGTAAACCAGTGTATATTAGTAAGATGAAACAACGCTTATTTAATAATTATTTTGGCCCTACTGCATGTCGACCAATTGGTGGAAGTCCCAACGAATCAGCCATTTCCATAGCATCAGCCCTCATTCCCACCGGCACCGTATCTGTTAAAACACTATTTTTGACCCCTTCCTACAACTGCATGAGTATTCTTGATGTCAGAGTAAACAAACCTGGATTGATTAGGCTAGCACCGCAACTCTGCAATCCATGCGAAACCGAGAACAGCCCCAAGGCAAACTCGGATGGTACCAAATTATTGGACGTTCCACCTCTACAGTACGAATTGAAATGGATGACCATAAAGGTATGGTTCATGATTGCTTTGTGGCTATTGGCGGGCGTGCACTCCTTCATAGGAGCTCGAAGAAAATCTCGTAGTTCTCCAGTGATTAGCAATTGTTCGTCCACTTGATTCCTGATGGCAGTTTCATGGGACTGAATTCTAAAAGTTAAAATTGTTCGTATTGTCGAGCATTGTAACGTTAACGAGAACGACGCTTGTCCTCTAACTGTTCGTAACTACAAACGTACAAACTATAAATTCATTGTCGTTCTTTCTAATTTTGAACAAATAGGAAAAAAAATATCGGTACTATTTTGTTCTAAATAATAAATATATATGTGGTTCTCCATTTTTTTTGCAAAAGTTCTTGTTAAAGTTACTTACTCCTCTCCAAAAGTTGTTATTCCCGATGGCATTACTCGATTAGATGAGCCAGGGTGAGGGTACGGAGGCGCAGCAACTGGATTCAACGTCTGCATAGCATTTCCGCTCGCCCTATAATTTCCATGCAGATCGTCCTCACTACGCTCATCCTCCAACGTCTGTGATTTACGTTTCCCAGACAATGACTCGGCCATCTTCTCTCTGGTTCAGAGTGGATACTGCATATTAAAAACAAAGTAATCAACAATCAGTCAGTATCTGAGTATTAGGGATTACAGATTAGATTATAAAATGGAATAGTAGAATACAGAATATGGCGATGTATCTGCTGCCCGCTTGTGGAATTCTTCCCATCCGGCCATGCATTCAAAAAATGGACATTTTGAATATTCGTCATAGCAGAACACATCCAACATCTCATCATGTAGCGATACCCCATCCCAGACCCAATGGGGTATTACATATATTATAATAATGTCTAATGAAAGATATGAAAACACGAATTCGGAATTCTGAATTCCGTTCTCCTTACCTTTATGAACTTGGAACCTCGCTGCAAGCGTCGACCAATCTTCTAAATCTTCGTGTACGTGGTGTGCCTTGTGTTAAAGACCAGAAAGGGCCTACAGACTGACCTACCACGTGCAAAATCTCCGATGATAATAATGCTGAGTTATTTGATAAGGGTTGAGTTATTGAGGACTGAGGACCAAAGCAGAAAGCACGTCCAGCTCCTTCCAGGCACAACAACGAACTGTGATGACTAGTAGTGGAGTGACTGGGAATATGCGAGCTTGGTTCGGCATGGAGAAGCAAGCAGACAGGACAGGGCCACAGGACCGGCAGTGCTGTCGCTTACTTGTATAATATATAAGCGATGCTTCACATATTATGACCGTCGCTGTCATCACAATAAATCACACAACTCAGGAATCTCCACATTCCACAAGGAACAATTCAATGCAATGAAATGAATGAGATTCCTACTCCTCTGTAAGTCTGAATGTCGCTGTATTTAGACGAAAGAACAAACTCAATCATTTTTGTGGAATATTCATACGGAATGCGGCCCTAAACTAAAGAACTACTGCCATTTGCCATAAAAACCATGTCCAGAACCACCCCCGCTGAATCCTGAAATGCATTGTGGTCAAACACAATGGTCACATCATGTCACATGCATTTTCCAAATTTAGATCATTTTTGCCAATAAACTCATGATGTCCACCTTCGTCCTCGTTGAATATTTTGCAATTTTACTGCCTAATTGTTTCTGGAACAATTATAATACTATCTATAGCATGTCACATATTATAGTCTAACAATGTGTATTGTAAAATGTAAAAAGCCCACCTTTCCTATAGTACATAGTATAAATATCATAATAGGTGTGCAGTGTGTAATGAACATTTCAGGTCATACAACAATCTCACGACATTATGCAATCCTATATTCATAGTTCATAGATGTAAATGTTTTAAAAAACAATGGGGGGGGGGGATGTCACAAAAACCGAAATAGGGCACGCATGGTGCATATAGGGGCGGTTCTCGGGCCATATCTTGAGGTTGATAATGAGAACAACGGTATTAAATCTGGGATGAGAACCCTTTAAAGTTGGTTATTTTCCTTAACAAAATAATTATCAATTAGCCGCACTTCACTCAATGATTTCGGTAGATTTTGTGCCAAACAATAATTGCATTTTTACATTTAACTGCATATAAACAAATACCGGTGGAAAAATACAATGCACAAACCGTGCTTCTTTATTTTAGACTTCATATAATATGGCAATAGTTGATCAGAATGTAAGCATTGTTAAAATTCTTAGAGTATACTATATTTATTATAATTACAGTATTGATTTAAGCCATCTATGGAAGTCTATACATTTAGATCAATAACCGGCAACAGTAACAACGACACATATATATATATAAGCTTAATGTCGTCGTAATGAAATACCCAAAGACAATGCTCTAAATTATTTGCAAAAGTCAACACATGTTCAAAGCGTCGTCCTTAAGGGTCAATTAATTACTACACAATTTGAGAAAAGTATAGCACCTCAAAAATAGTCAAATCTATTATAGTAAATGCATAATATGTGTGGTAAACTGGTAAGCTCATTCTGGACATTAAAATGCTTTAATTATTCATTCCAAAATCTCCATCGTGAAATTTAATATGCTTAGGATCCTTCCACCACCGAAAACTATTTCCATCGTGAACTTTCTGGGTCACATTCAAGTTGTCCTAGAAAAAAAACACACCAATTATATAAAACATATTTTGCGAAAAAGACATGCTATACGAATCACATATTCGCAACATTCAAAAGCAGCTATCACAACACAACTACAACCACCAGAATATTTTTGTCGACAAAACTGTAATCGAACCTCATATTTTGGCTCGTAGTCATAAAAGATAACGTTGATATCATCCGTTGAGAAAACCGTTAGTTCCCTGGGAAGATGAACACCCCGTGAATGCGCTTCGAGCCATTCCGGTGGTGGGGACTTGTTTGTCAAGTCAATAAACCGCTTGCACTTCTTTTTCGGTGGAGCGGCTTCTTTAGATTTTCCATCCGATTCAGATTCAGACCTTTTTTTTTGCATCTGACCTTTGGCGTCCACCACGTCTTCTTCCATATCTTCGTCATCATCATCATCACGGGTTAACTCGTTGAAGCGCTTTTGAACAATCGCTCCTACATCTATCTTCCCAATTCCAGGCAGTTTGGTTAACGGGTCCTGAGTTATGACTAATTCCTTTCAAACGTTTTTTTTTAAGTTTAGTAAATTACTGTTACCGAAATCAGATAATTTAAACCGTACATGTTTATTTTATCTGTTTACCACCACCGGCCGAATAGGGAACGCTAAATTAAAGAACGGAAATCTTGGTTCCTCACTTCAAGCATATTTAAAATTTTGAAAACTCTTTTTCGTTGGGGACTGGTATTATGTTATTTCATCATTTTCATCGGCTAGTTTTATACATGGTTGTTGCAACATAATATTTATATTTATAATGTTTGAAATAGGACCGGCCCGGTCAAGGTAAGATATCAAGCGCTATAATAATTAAACATGAAGTCTTACCTTTCCTTTCAAAAAATCGTAGTCCATCTCGGGTTTGGGTTTCTTGACATACCATTTGATGTCGTGTTTTTCGATTAACGTAGTCACCCAGTTTTTCGGCAACTTGTCGTATTCGTAGTTTAGCTTGCTCAGGAACCATATAGCTCGTCTTTTAAATCTCTTCGGAGTTAATCTAGATTTTTCTTTCTTAGACAGTCCCTCGTTGTACCACCTCCCCATATCTTCCATGAAAAAATGCACTTTGTCGTACTTTACTTTCAGGGACTCTCTGCGCTCGATTTGCAGTTCTTCCTCTAAGAATGCAGGTCTTCGCGCTGAGGGCAGAGTCATTTTTCAATCTACTCTTCACTCTTCTCGATCCTACAAACCGTGAGATCTGAGACCCCTATTTAGTCAACTGCAAATTCAAAATTGATTTTAATTGTAAACATTTTTTTTATTTTTCACCTTTTACTCACGAAATTCCTTTGACGAACCTGTCCTGCTATGCAAAATGCAAGTAATGTAAGTTGACGAAACTTCACTCTTCAGGCTTCTACCGCGTGCGAGTCTTCCCTGTTGCGAATTGCGACTTTACAACTCTACAAAAACTTCAACCTTTGACCTTTCAATGTTTTGTCCCTGCCTTGCCTAAAGTGTATAAATTGCTGTATTGCGTAAAAAGGTGCGTTGTGTATTTATTTATTGTAACCACTGTTCCACGTTCCCCCGGACCGAAGTCTAGAAACTAAAAAGTCTCTCTCTGTCTCTCGCCGATTTCTCTGACCTTCTGACTAAAAGTCTGAAGCGTGTCTTGTGAACCGTGTATGATTGGTATTTGGAATATAATTTTGGATCGGCAAATAACATCGGAAAAGATCCATATGGGTATTAGGATTTTAACTTGTTAGATTTTAGAGTTTTAGACTTTGGACCTCTTTTGTGTATACTATTGTTGATTGTGGATTAATGAGATTCTGTCCGACGGTCAGACCAGGTAATCTCTATTTGTAATCTGCTCAGCTCAGCTCCAATGATTACTAACAGAAGAGAATCAAATGAAATAGGTTATTGTATCTATCCATATCCATGATCGTATCTCATAAATCTGTGAAATAATCTCACCATCATTACACATTATCAATAGCAACTGGCAAGTATTCATTCTTCCCCGTCAGGAATTTAAAGAATTTAAGATATGCAGATCTATTTGTACTGTATCGATATGTCGAATGTAAATTGACATTTCAGCATTTCTAAAATATCCTTTGAATGTCCTTTCAATAATATTTATGATTGATTTTAGCTTTATTCTACTTATTATGTTAGTTTAGAAATACATCTGCTAAATGCTAAAATCTGACCATTATTGTCTATTGGCCTCTCGACACTCGAGTCTCAAGCTCAGCGGTCTTGACATCGTTCTCGATATCGGGATTAGGATTCTGTTATTCTGTAGCATGACATTTATTATTTGGGAAGAATTATTTCAATTACTTGATGCTATTATGCTCTGATTTTCAAACCCATGGCCATGCAGACTTTAAGAATCTTAATGCATACTTCTGTGTATATATCGTATTCACGTTTAGTGCATCTCTACTATAATCATAAACATACATATGCATTTAAATGAAGATGTTTCAATACTTTCAATTATTACACCAATCTGCCCTAAAGATTCCAAGTCTGCAATGACAACCCGCTAATTTAATGTAAAGCACTTGTCTCTATAATACGTCTGAAACTCTGACTAGCCAAACCCCTAAAAACGTTGGATTTGCAAGAAACAAATGAAAATGACTACCTTAGGTTCTAATACAATAAAATATAAAATTACATTCCAAGTTAAAGAGTTCCATTGTACGGAAACGAAAAAAAACATCAAGGAGTTTAAATAAGAATTGAGGTTTAGAACTTAATTCCCAAATAATGCCAAATCGGTACTTTCCGTTTCTTGACTATACACACAACCGCAGCACTGCGGACACACAACGACAGCACTGACTCATTCACTGCAAAGTGAAACCCGAGACGTTATGACAGTTTGATTATAATGGCAGAAAAGGAATTAAACCGAATATTAAATATTTTGAAACTGCCAAGGCAGTTTCAATTTATGGCCGAGATTTGGTACCAAATCTGGTAAATTATTTCTTCGTAAAAGACATTAAGCCTTCATATGCTTTTTGATGCCTTTTCGACGATTTTAGGTTCCTTTTTGCCTGCTTTTAGTGTCTTTTTCTTCTCATCCCTACTTATAATCAACAGTTCGAAGTTTGAAGAGTCGCATGACTTTATGAATTTACTTATGACCTTTTGGCAAACATTTATAATAATATATGTTGCGGGATGGGGTCGGTCGTATTTTTAGATGGGTTGCATAATGCATTCTAGGTTCAGATCATCAGATCTAAACAATGGCTTCTTTAGGTTTGTTCGGAGTTCATATCAATTCCTGTTCTGTGATGTGATAGATATGTCTAAAAGAGAGGTTCTGGTGCTATTTCTAATTCAGGTGTTTAGGGTTCGGTACCGTCCGATTCGCCAAAAATATTTTTAAAGTATCATAACATCAAATAGGGCCCATGTTGGAGTAGGGCAGTATACAATGACGACACAATAAACTGAAATGTCCATCTCAAATAAACTGGATTAGCACAATCAACTATACTGAATTAGCGATTCATCAGCTAATAATACTTAAACCGCCTGTGCTTTCCATGAATAAATAAGTTTTTTTTTTATTTCTTAATGAAAGGAATGAATATTCATAACAACTTTACAAAGATACAACAATGATGGCATGTACAAAAAATTGAACAATATAATATTAGAGCCATTAATTAATAATAATTTGTAATGGAACCACTAAAATTTTACCCTATATTGATTTCAAACTATAAGTTTGGTTAACGAATCTTGGATAATCTGCAACAGTCTGCCAAACTATACAAAGTAGTCTCAAAAACAAGTCCACGGTCTTATCCTTATCCTGTCGTAGATGGCCAGAAGACCTGGTTCACGGACAAATCGTAATCATTTGTCGGGATATGATCCACAATTTGCTCAGCAAAAGCTAAGGCAATTGAGACGGGAGGATTAGGTCTTTCGTAACATTTCTTGAGGTATATGTCATAATATCCTTTACCTCGACCTAGAAATGAAAAAATGGTTCAAAAACTTACTACAACAAATAGCGATAACAGGATTTTGATAGTCATAGTCATATGGAATTGATATTTTTCATATAATATTCTATATTAAATAGGTCAATTCATAATAAAACATCGTAAATGAAATGGAAATCAGAATATGCATCGGACCTAGGCGACAACCTTCTGATGTGAAAGCCAATCCTGGGACCAAAATTAGATCAAGCCCCTCGCCCTCGCCAGAATCTATTAAAAAATCGTAGGTATATTAGGTATGGTCAATTAATCATAAACCGCAATTGATTTTGTCATGCAGTTTTTGGCACTGAACCTTGTTTTTCTACACGGTAATCAAAATATCAGATTAGTACTACTGAATGAGTTAAAATACTCGGGTTTGGAACTCCTACACCAACATTCCTTTAATGTTATGATCCTTGATGTCGAGTTTGTTTGAAGGATTGTTAAGTATAATTCATAGTTTTTTGTATTCTCATCTTTCCCCATGTATTTGAAATACCCTGTCTTTCTGAAAGAGGCAGAAATTATGTAAATTATGTCGATTCCTTTCTTCTGAGAAGAACGTGTTTCGTTTCGTTTTCGTGGCCAGAAAAAGCCGCACTGTCTCCGTAGCTGTCGACCTGAAAGCATGGTTGTTGGACGAGAAGTCATTTAAGTTTAATTATCCCTTTGTAACTGTAAATTGTCGAGTAAATATACATAGCAAGTACCCCTTGAAGCCTTAAGTGACTGGGTAGAGCTTTATTTTCCGTGATTACACGTGCATTGGTAGGGAAATTAGAAATATAGGGCCAGAAGGCTAAAAGTGAAAAGAGCCCACAGTAGGCAAAACATCCCTCGAATTGAACCCCGACCTCGAAGGAGATCATCAAACCCAGAAAGCGCTTTGGACTGGTTGCCCTTAGGACTGCTTTCTTCATTACTGGAGGTCCCACCGAGATATCCCTGAAAGGTCAAAGTTCAAGTTCGAGTCAAGTTGAGTTTCGGTTCCTTGTGTCCAGCGAGCTGGCGAGGAGCAACACAGATTGAAGGATCACAACCACCTTGCCACTTTGTGGACCCCACCCTGAGTGTTCGGGGGCGTAACAGGTGATACCTTTCCGTATTTTATTTTGAAGTCAATCAGTGCAGTTGAGGAGGAGGACATCCCAGAGAAGAGGAGCAACTCCATATTACTGATTGAAATTGTTGATTGTGGCCGTGTATACAGCTAAAAATACACGTGCATTTTCTAATTAGACTCCGTTTTGTTTGGAGTTCTGTTGATTGCTGACTAGATTCGAGATGGACCGAGCAAAGAAAGCCAGAAAGCCATTCCGAACGAAGGTCACCAAAACTATTAATGAGATCGAGGCGGAGCTAAATAACCAGCCACCACAAAAAGCAACTTTAGTCACCTTATTGAAAAAGCTTGCAGCAGTTAAGGAAAGTCTAGTTGAAAAGGATGGGATGGTGCTGGAGGCGATGCTCGACACAGGATCATCAGATCAAGATTTAGAAACGGAGGTTGATGAAGCTGAAGAATATCAAGACAAAATAAGAATTGTAGAAGATAAAATAGCAGACTTCATCTCTCCGACAGATCCAGTAGCAACTGGACTAGGGTCTTCGGACAGGAACAAACAGAAGACGTTCAAGTTACCGAAGATAGAACTTCAGAAGTTTAATGGAGATATTAAGACGTGGCTGGGCTGGTGGAGTCAGTTCGAGAAGATCGACAGGGATCCGAACATCCACGACAGCGACAAATTCCAATACCTCATTCAAGCAACTGAAGAAAAGTCAGACCCTAGACAAATGATAAGCGTTTTCCCACCGACGGGTGAAAACTATAAAGCAGCGTTGGATTCCTTGAAAAGGTACTATGGCCGAGAAGGGTTGCAGCTCCAAGTTTATCTAAGGGAATTACTGAATCTTGTGATAACGAATGTCACGAAGAAGGAGAAAGTCCCGCTCAGAGAAATATATATGAAACTGGAGTCCCATCTGCGAGCGCTTAGTACATTGGATCTAAGTAAGGCTGACCCATCAATGTATTTTTACCCCCTCGTCGAATCGAGTTTACCAGAGGATGTCCTAAGAACCTGGCTAAGAAATCCGAAAATTAGTGTGCCGGGGGAAGAGAATAAAACTAAGTTGGAGGACCTCATGGAATTTCTCAAGAAAGAAGTGGAGGGGGAGCAGCAAATATTTTTGGCCCAGACTGCATTCCAGGATTCTTCATCAGGGAAGAATACACGTGTAGCAGGCAAAAATAGAAGGAGTGATGACACGGCAACTTCGCAAAGTCTCTACTCGGGAACGAGTACAAAGTCATGTGTGTTTTGTGAGAGGACAAATCACAAAAGTCAAGATTGCTATAAGGCGAAAAACATGACCATGGAAGAGAAGACTAAGAAGATTCAAGCAAATAGGGCTTGTTATAAATGCCTAGGAAGAGGTCATCGCTCGAGTGTCTGCAAAATAGACGTGGAATGCACAATATGTGATGGAAAGCATTTCGCGATCGTGTGCCGAGAAAAGGAAAAGAATAAACCGGCAACACAAGAAGTCACGGAGGACTTGAAAAATATGCAAGTGGATTCAGCCGTCACGAACGTGAATCAAACGAAGGACGGGCTGGTCCTTATGAAAACTGTACGTGTACTTGTGGCCAACTCAAAGGGACAGCATGTAAGTGTACGACTTTTATTTGACGAGGGCAGTAATAGAAGTTATATTAAAACTGCCACCGCAGTAAAGTTAAATTGTAAGGTGCTGGAGGAGTTCAAGTTGCAGACGACGCTGTTCGGAGGAAACACGACAGTAGTAAAACCAAAGAAGAAGTACGGTGTTCAACTACAGAGTTTGGATAAGAAGTTCAAGGGGGAGTTCCAGTTTATAAATGAAGACGTCATATGTGGAAATTGTCCTACCATCCCTGTTGGTCCATGGATGCAAGAGTTGACGAAACAGAAAATACTGGTTAACGACACCACCTGGAACACACCGGAAATAGAAATTTTGATTGGCAGTAACCTCTGGCCGAAGTTGATGACTGGAAGAATGTTCAAGTTGAAGAGCGGGTTGATTGCAGTTGAGTCTGTGTTTGGGTGGACTTTGAGCGGAGAGTTGCCATCCGGAAATCAAATATGCAGTTACGCATCAACCGTCATATCAATGTTGACTCAAGGAGAGAAGTCCCTTCCTGAAATGTGGGAATTGGATTCCATCGGCATCAAGGACACGGCAGAAAAGCTGACCAAAGAAGAACATGATCAGAGGGTCATGGAGAAATTTAAGAAGAATATTGCACGTGCCGAAGACGGAAGATATACAGTTGAACTTCCGTGGACGGATAAGGATATACCACTTCCCAGTAACAAGATCGTATGTGAAAAGAGACTCACATCAACAACAAGAAAATTGGTGCAGGAGCAGCTCTTTGTCACTTACGACAAATTATTTAAGGATTGGGAAGCAGAGGGATTTATCCAAAGAATACACGTGCAATCGAATGATGGACATTACCTACCCCACCACCGAGTGCTGAAGCTGGATAGTAAAACAACTCCAGTGAGACCGGTATTTGATGCATCATGCAAAGTTGGTAATCATCCTTCGTTAAATGATTGTTTAGAAAGAGGTCCAAATCTTTTGGAGCTAATTCCATCCATCCTCCTCCGCTTCCGCGAAAAGGATATCGCGGGCATATCGGACGTCCGGAAAGCTTTCCAGATGATAGGCGTTGCCGATAAGGACAAGAAGTTTCAAAAATTCTTGTGGTGGGAGAGCGGAAAGCCCGAAGAAATTATGGAATACAAACACAGTCGAGTTGTGTTTGGCCTCAATTGTAGCCCGTTCATGTTAGCAGCGGTATTAGAGCACCACTTGGATCAAGTCAAAGATGAAGACGCAAGGCCAGTGGTAAATAAATTAAGAAAATCAATCTATGTTGATAATTGTGTCTTTTCAGTTGACACAAAAGAAGACTACAGCAAATTCAGGGAAGTCTCCGTCAAAATCCTCGCAGAAGCAAAAATGGATCTTAGGCAGTGGGAGTCAAATTGTGAAGACTCCGAAGAGAATGCAACCACTGTCCTTGGACTGCGCTGGAACAAGACGGAAGACACATTAAGCTGTAAGTTTCGTCCTACTCCAATAGAAGAGAGGATAATAAACAAGAGAACTGTATTATCTGTGCTGTCGCAAATATACGACCCCATCGGATTCACAAGCCCTACCTCTCTCCAAGCAAAGCTGATGTTGCAGATCTCTTGGAAGAAGGAGCTGACTTGGGATCAGGAATGGGACCAGGAAGATAAGGATCGATTCAGCAAATGGTATGTTGAGATATTTGAAATTAATAGTATTCAAATACCCAGGTTGGCGATCGGAAGTAATACACGTGCAGTTGAACTTCATCTCTTCACGGATGCAAGTCAGGATGCATACGCTGCCGTGGTTTTTGTCAGAGTTGAACGGGCTGATGACAGTGTCGAAGTTCAACTTCTATTAGCCAAATCAAGATTGGCACCCCTTCCAAATAGTAAGTCCAAAAATTGTATCCAAAAACGAGTCACCATACCTAGATTGGAATTATTAGGATGTGTGATAGGAGCCAGACTGTTATTAAGTGTCAGAGAGTCCCTCAGTTATCAAGATGTAAGGACAATCTGCTGGACAGACGCCACAGTGGCACTGGCATGGATCAAAAGGGATGAGGATTGGGGAACATTTGTAGGAAATCGTGTCCGCGAAATCAATCGGATCACAGATAAGAAACAATGGAGACATATTGAAGGAGTATCAAATCCTGCTGACCTTCCATCAAGAGGATGTTCGCCGTATGAATTGAGGCGATCCAGATGGTGGGAGGGGCCAGACTGGTTGTATAAAGAAGAAAGTTGCTGGCCGAAGTCAACTTATCAACCAGATGAAGACCTTGTGATTCAAGAGAAGAAGAAATCTCAAGGCATAGCAAATATGAACGTGGAAGTTCGGGAACCAAGATTCTCGTCTTATTGGAAAAGCATAAGGACTGCAGCGTGGATGCGGAGATTCATCAACAATACACGTGTAGTTCCAGTTGATCGGAGGAAAGGCCATTTCACTCAAGAAGAAATGAGGATTGCGGAACTGGACCTTCTCCGACAAATTCAAGAAAGTCATTTCCCAGATGGAAAAACCGGTACGCCACTGCATGTACAGAAAGAAGCAGATGGACTGTACCATATTAAGACAAGACTGGCGTATATGAAGGATACAGAACTATTCAAGAGCCCGATAGTTCTACCAAGTAAGGACCCATTAGTATGTCAACTAATTGAGTTTGTCCATCAGATATACTGCCATGCCGGAGCTCAATTCGTCCTGAATAAGTTACGAGAACGGTATTGGATTGTTCAGGGGCGAAGGTCGGTCAACAATGTTATTCACAAGTGTGTGATTTGCCGACGGTATGCAGCGAGAAGTCTGCAGTGTGATCCAGCGCCATTACCAGCAGCAAGGTTGGAGGCTCAGAGTGCTTTCCAAACGACTGGAGTGGACTTGGCTGGACCTATTATTTTGAAAGGAGGAAAGAAAGCATGGGTGGTAATATATACTTGTGCAGTTTATAGAGGAGTGTATTTGGATATTGTTGACTCCATCAGCGCAGAAGAGTTCATCAATTCATTACACAAATTCACGTGTATTATTGGAAGACCGAATACCATATTCAGCGATAACGGGACGAATTTTGTAGGATCCCAATCCCTCATGAAGAGACTGAATTGGAAGAAAATAGAAGACAATCTGCACGTGAAAAGGATACAATGGAAATTTAATCCTCCGACCGCAGCGTGGTGGGGAGGTTGGTGGGAGCGCCTGATTAGGACGCTCAAGGACTTGCTGAGGAAGATGATTGCCACAGCAAAGTTAACACGTAAGGAACTAGAAACTTGTATGGCTGAGATTTCTTACGTTATGAATAACAGGCCACTCACAACATTGACGGAGAACGAGACGGACTTGATCCCGCTGACTCCAGCCATGTTTATGAGGGACCTGCCGATGTCTGGACTGCCAGAAATTGAAATGATAACCTCAAAAGATTTGAGTGAGGCTTATCGTAAGATGAATAATATCAAGATCGCGTTGAAGGCAAGGTTCCGGAAAGAGTACCTAGGGAATTTGATTCAGCGGAGGTCAGAAAAGAAGACGCCAGATCCGAAAGTTGGGGATGTGGTGCTTGTGGGAAGTGACAATAGGAAGAGGTTTGAGTGGCCATTGGGGAGGATTATAGAGTTGTTTCCAGGGAAAGATAAGAAGATTCGTGTGGCTAGAGTGAAGACTGCACGTGGAATTCTGGAACGACCTCTCCAGCGGCTTTATCCTCTGGAAATTCCCAATCACGAAGATGTTGACGAATCCGAAGTTGTGGAGATCGCCAACCAAATTCGGATCCGAGATAAGGATGCTACAGATCCGAAAGGCCCTAATAAGAATGTGGGCGAAGAACCGAAAGGCCTTAATAAGAATGTGGGCGAAGAACCGAAAGGCCCTAATAAGAATTTGGGCGAAGATAATATCCGAACGAGATCTGGACGAGCGGTTAAGAAGCCACTTCGTTACCAGCAATGGATTAATTAGTTTAATGTTTTGTTTAGTAATTAGTTCTTATACTTATTGTTATTTCGTATAAGAAGGTGGGAGGATGAAGGATTGTTAAGTATAATTCATAGTTTTTTGTATTCTCATCTTTCCCCATGTATTTGAAATACCCTGTCTTTCTGAAAGAGGCAGAAATTATGTAAATTATGTCGATTCCTTTCTTCTGAGAAGAACGTGTTTCGTTTCGTTTTCGTGGCCAGAAAAAGCCGCACTGTCTCCGTAGCTGTCGACCTGAAAGCATGGTTGTTGGACGAGAAGTCATTTAAGTTTAATTATCCCTTTGTAACTGTAAATTGTCGAGTAAATATACATAGCAAGTACCCCTTGAAGCCTTAAGTGACTGGGTAGAGCTTTATTTTCCGTGATTACACGTGCATTGGTAGGGAAATTAGAAATATAGGGCCAGAAGGCTAAAAGTGAAAAGAGCCCACAGTAGGCAAAACATCCCTCGAATTGAACCCCGACCTCGAAGGAGATCATCAAACCCAGAAAGCGCTTTGGACTGGTTGCCCTTAGGACTGCTTTCTTCATTGTTCATATTTTTAGCTTGCCAATAAATCCTTCCGGCCAAATCGGAGGAAGCGGAGACCAGACGCCACATTTAAACCATAATACAATCGACCAACATTTAAATATTAATTAGATCGAACCTGATAATGCTTCTTCTCGAATATCCGCATCACCGGGTTGCTTAATGTTCCATTTAGTAAGTGGCAGCTTTTCGAAATCTTCCCAGGAGTACAATCGCAGCATTTCCATACTTGTCTTGGTATACCTATATAAGTCTGAATATTTTTATCCAGGGCAGAAGTTCAAATGTCAAAATTGGCAAGGCTTTTATTTTTTCGGGTCGATATCGAAAATGAAGCCCTATGATTTTTGACTATTTTTGTGATGCCTTTCTATAGAGCCGTTTTTAAGAGAGTTAAGTTCTTATCGTTGGAATTACCTTGGAACGAAACAGTGTTTGCCTGATGAAAAGGCATCCTTCATGATATCCACTGTGGACACTTCATCATCCATGTTGAGGTATAGGCATATTCTCTTGCTATTCTTATAATAAGTGCTCTCTAAAACCTATAAAACCATACACACTCAGGGATTAATTTTGGATTTTGAAATATCAAAAATTAGTTTGATTTGTAACGGCCTGGAAACTGTAAATTTCCACCTTTTTAGTGACAATGGAAGACTGCACTCGACGGTCATCCATGGAAATTCCAGCTATCTTTAACTTGATTTCCTTCCTAAGCGCAGCTTTTGCCGCTGCGGCGACAACAGACATGTTTAATTTGTTCAATCCTCGAATTCAAACACCTTTAATAAACGGAAATTTATTTAATCATATTTTAAAATCACACAAAAACAACAGTCGGGTTGGATCACACAGACTTTTCAAAATGATCTCTCAATCTCAGTCATTTTCTTAAATATAGTAATGAGTATAACAGATGTAAATGTACATATACCATACACCATATAATAAGATCAACTTATCAAGCAAGCAATTTATATTAACATGATGTATAAGTCAAGACACCTACTTCTACTTTCCCTATTACACATAGAAAAATAATATCTTAAAATTAAACATCATTTCACAACTTGCAAATAAATATAAGTTGAAGTATAATACTCAGGAGAAAAGGCCATGTAGTTTTTGATAAAAAAAATAATAATCCATCGATATAATACTATATCCAACTGACTCAGTTAGCTTGTTAAAAACACAACGTACAACGTTATGGGAACCGATATTTCTGCCTAGCATATCAATCAAGATATATTTTATCATTTTTATCTTTATCATTACTGGCGACTTCAACTAAAATAGTTTGATATCAGACAGACTCGTCTCGCTAAGCTGTTCCAAGAAAGATGGGTCTTTCTTTGAATTAGTTGTCCACAGACAAATAAATCAACAGGAATGTTCGAATGTCTTTAAAATTCAGGGATGAAAATGTTGTAGAATGAGTTTTCAGTTCATTTGTAAAGACCAAATTAATTTTCTTTCTGAGTTTCTAGAAATTGGACTTCAAGTGAACTTTTCTTTATTAATAATATTCCTGCAACAACCTAAATAATTTTAATGTTCGAAAACCCTTTCGTATATGGGCTTTTTCAGTAAACATATTTTAAATATTCTATATATATTATGATATTCTATGCAATAGTAAACTAGATGTGGAAGTTAAGAAAAATGATTTCGAAAATTCGTTGTACAGCTTTGACTTACATCATTTTGTAAAAATCAGAGTCAGAATTCGATAAACTAAATCAAATGACAAATGGCCTAGGTGTTTTTTAATGGAATGCTTGTTGTCACTTGGCCTGTAATATACACTAAAGTGGCCTAGGTTGTAGAAGATAATATTGATTTAAAATGATGAATTAGTATTGAATTTCTCACTTTAGGCCAATCCCAACTCGTCAGTTTATACTTCTTCACATATCCAATGTAATTTTAGTTTATCTTGGATAGAAAGATGATCGGTAAATAATCAGCCGTTTTCCAAAAATTGTCATCTTCATTCTCTATTACAAGAAAAACTAAATATCAAACCTCTAATAACTTCTAATTAAACGTTTCACTACTACTGTAACCCCACAGCAACATGAAATACGGTTACCTAATTCCGTTCTTCCTATTGTGTAGTATTTTTGAAAAGCCTATTGTTGTAAGCGCCTACCGGACTAACAGCCCTAATTGCTACTTTGAATCACCTCGTGCGAGACAAGAAGGAGGATGGCCAGGAATCAATAGGAATGCGTGTGAATCTAGAGGAAATTGTTACGATGACACCAAGTCCGGCGTTAAGCATTGTTTCAAGCCCCCAAGAACAAACGCACAAATGTGCGGTTTTGGATCCCCCCACTCAAGAACAGATGGAGGCTGGCCTGGAATTTCCAAGGAAAGTTGCGAGTCTCGAGGTCATTGTTACGACAGCTCTATTGCGGGAGTGAAACATTGTTTCAAAGCCACGCGATCAAGTAATTCAAGATGTAAATTTGAGAACCCGCATTCGAGACAAGATGGAGGTTGGCCAGGAATAACAAAAGCCCAATGCGAGGCTCGAATGAAATGTTACGACGAAACTATACCAAACGTAATGCACTGTTTCCGTCCCGCAAAGTTGGAATGTGAAGTCCTGTGGTAAATTAGTATCAGTAATTTTTAATTGCAATATGTGTTAACGATCAATATTATTTAAATAAAAGTAAATTTACAACCCTTTTCTTGCGTTGTCAGCATTTACTACGTATTTGGGCCTACCTAATTGAAAACAAGGAATCTAATTGGCAGTAGTAGAAGCTATCCGTATTTTGTGTTTGTAGATTAATTACGCGAATGATGAAAATTTTAACAACTTTGAGATATCAATATATTTTAATTACAGGGTGTGGCAATTTAAACTGGATTAAATTTCAATTTTTTTTAAATATTGTCATGTCTGACCAAAAGCACAATAAACTGAATTTCAAATAAATGGTACATTACTAATTAGTTATACAGTTAGAGTTGGATGCAGAAAGAAAGTAACCCAGATAATTTAGTAATTACGAAAAGCAACTAAACATCGGCAAATCAACCAACCAGATTCATAGTGTGAAACCAGGAACGGAAACCTTAGAAGTGTGACTGAAAAAATACCTAAGTACATTATCGCATTGGAAATGTTAAATTAAAGGATTATTTAGCAAGATAAGTAAAAAAGTCATTAAAAATTAAAAAAAAACTTTTCCTAAAAAGTTATTATTATGAAGATTCGGGATCCATACATATGAGAATACTCAATTTTACAACTAAAACCGCGTATGTCGTATTCGTATACAATAATTTACTACACATTTTTTATCTCTCACTCGTTCCATTTCAGAAAAGAGTAAATCAAAACATCAAAAGTGAAAATTGCTGATATTTTCATAAGTAAAATTTACAATCAAATAAAATCACCGAACACCGAACATCCGTTGAAAGTTGCCAGCCAAAACTTGTTCAACACCGAATCGACAAATGATGGAGAATTCCAGCAAAAGTTTAGCACCCAGTAAAAGTACGGTTTATGTCTCCAACTTCTCCTACTCCCTGACCAACAATGATATTCACAAAGTGCTTGAGAAGGTTGGCCGAATCGTCAAGTAAGCATGCTACAATCTACATTTTTCATTGCTGCCGCTTATTATGTATTATATCTAAAACTCAACCGATTATAAATAAATCATTCATAACTACAACTACAAACTACAAACTAATTATATCTAAACTCATACACTTACGCAGATCTTGGCATTTTGCATTTTAGAGTAATTCAATCTAGCATAAAAAAAATAAATATCGCAACATTTTTATTTCTGTCATTACTTTATCAATTCTACACTTTATGCAGAGTGACGATTGTAAAGGATCGAGTTACACGCACAAGTAAGGGCATTGCATTCGTCCTATTTCTAGAACGGGAGTCAGCCCTGAAATGTGTCGAGCAATTCAACAATACCGAAGTATGTATCCAAGTTTAATATTAACCTTACATTTCCTTCAATTTAATTATCTATATTTATGAAATGGAAAAACAAAGAATGCATATTGAATATTTATGATGCATTATATTTTAAGATTTTTGGCAGAAGAATCAGCTGCAGTGTTGCAAACGACAATGGACGTGCAGCGGAATTCATTCGGAAACGGAAGTATCCCGACAAATCCCGTTGTTATGAATGCGGTGAACCAGAACATCTCAGTTATGCTTGTCCGAAAAATCTCCTTGGTAAACGGGAACCTCCAAAGGCGAAAAAGCGGAAAATAAAACCTTCCAGTAATACTGACCTTCATAGTCACTGTAATAGGAAAACCACTCAGAGTGACGATGAATATGACTCGGATGAGGTTATCGATAAAGTTCCCAGCAATTGTAATCCATCCTCGGAGGAGAGTGAGGTTGAGGATGAATCTCTAAGTGAAGCAATTAAATTCCAGGTATGTAAACGACATTAGCCGAATGTAATTTAAAACCGTTTAGAGTCCAAACCATTGAAGGGATATCATTACATTATCTTTAGCAAAGCAAAGTCGACGAAGACGATTACAGACTAAAAGTTGCAAGCGGAGATTATGGACATTCCAGTACTGGTCATTTTATCAAGAAACCAAGGATAATTAAGGATTCATATTTCAGTGATGAAGAAGAAGTCATCAGCGAATGAATAACTGTGGAAAAATCATGCTGGTTATTTGAAGGAATTTCTATTAGGAATATTAGAAGTAACCTAATTGAAAGATTTGCAAATCGAATGGCTGTAGTATTGCAGTTCTTTTGGTTTGGCTACATGTTATACAATCAACAGAAGAAGTAGGATAGTAGGAAACTAGAACATGAACTGATATCCTGTTTTTTAAGAACGATATTGTATTACTTCAACATTTAGTAGCGTAATTTCGATATTAATTATTGGAACCCGATGCTTACTTCCTTGTAAAGAGTTGAACTTGAAGCTCGACAGTTTGAGCTAGCAAGTTTATTGCTGTACGCTATTTCTGATCATTCTGATGTAATATACTTAATAATATGTATGGCACAATGCTCAAGACAAAATCAGGAAAGTTTGCACCGTGAAGTTCAAGCATGTACTGTGCTACAACTTGATTACGGAATATCTAAAAAAATATCTTGATTCAAATTGAACTAAATAACGAACAAAACTGTATGACAAAAAAAGAAATGACAGTGACATTAAAAACTTGCTTGATCTCGTTTTGAAATTAATACTAACATGGGTTAAAAGGCCAAGGAATTATTAAAAATCGTATATCCAATGACATGACGTGTTAAATAATAAAAAAACGGAATACAATAAAACACAACTACAGTGTTTCCACAGATTGTCGATTGGGGCTATTTTAATTTATACAGTTCTAAAACAGATTCAATTTTTGGAGTTCGAATGTTTAATAATTTTTTAGAGCTTTTCACAGAATGATTTACTATACGGTTTTTTTTCTAAACTATATGTCTCTCAAATGGTTGTTTTCGCATTAGAACTCCATGTATACTTCCAGACAGAAATTAGAAATAAATATCCTTGAATATAAAAGACAATAATAGTGTCGAATGTGCGTACTAAACCTAAAAATAAGTTCTTGTATCATTGTTCACTTAATCTAGAACGTTTGTTTGTTATTTATCTCATAAATAGCATGACCGCATTAAAATTAAATATTCCAATCAGAAGACAGATCCATATGCATCAGAGGATTTTAATTCTTGTGATTTATCCTCCTAAGATCCATATGCATCAGAGGATTTTAATTCTTGTGATTTATCCTCCTAGTCACATTTTTTAATGACGATTAAAACACTATATGTTTAGTAATTATAATTGTATTCTGTTTCAGATGTAATGAAGAAGTCATTTAGTTCTCATTGTTCATAAAACTTTTGCTTGTCCAACATCAATGCTAACGTGGTTAGAATAAAATGTTAAACGAGTTGTTAGTACTTATCTTTAGTATATGCTACTACTAGGACATATGCTTTTGGTCATTATTTTCAATCCCGACATACTATGTACCATTTTGCGTAGATTTCGAATCTGCAATAAAAACCCGTACATATAACAAGCGTTTTGAGACAAACCACGAAAACTGGGCAAAATGGGGGCATTTCGTATTTTAAGGTACATTAACGGTTTAAAAGTGTAAAACGTTCCACATATTGGTGTTCGCAGTTTCATTGAGAGTTAGAAATCGTAACCAGATTTTCATAGCTCTTAGATATCTTCCAAAAACTGGATACAAAAGAAACATCGCTTTTTTGGATGTTTTATATATCTACTGTTTAAAATCACCCAAGTCCTAATCCCAACCCAATGAAATGTTCTTAACTTTCGTTCGTATATCGTTGGATGGTCCACTTTCCTGCTAAAATGTCAAAAAATTCTGGATTTAGGTTTAGTTGGTAGGATTTCCCATCAGCCCTTGTAATTTGTGAAGTTTCGAAATTAGTTTGAAGTAGTGCAAGTGGCCACACATGAATTCCTCTGATCATTAGCATGTTAAACAAACAATAGTGATAATAATAAATCAACATGGTTGCTTTTTCGTCCTTATAAATTGCACTTTCCGATCGCATTTTATATTTCAACTAGTAATTTACAATTCCACAAACACTTTGTTCTGTATGAATAGCCCTCTTGTGTCCATAAAATGATTCGTAGTTTACGCGATGCCGATGGCGGCTATCATTTGGTGAGCGGGATTTCAGATAATAATGCAATGTAAAATGCAATTCACAGATTGCGGGTTGGAAACAACCAACTCCAGAGAAGTCACACAACAACTGTCCTACGACTTACGACCAACAGGACTCCCGACCCCAGTGACCGAAGCGAAGCTGTTAAAAGCATGGAAGCAAGGGAACCCGAGTCTGCTATGGCCACTATAAAAATAGAGCCTACTATGGCCGTTGTGAAACCTGAACCTGGCGATACTCAAGGACCACCTGAGGCCTCGCCTTATGTCAGAGTAATAGTGCGATGTATTCTTGCGGTTGAACAGTCCATTGAGTATGAGATGAAAAAGAAAGCGAGTTTCAAAAAACTAATGGCACACTCTGCACGTCGCTTCGTAAGTTACTGTTTTTTTATCTTTTTGAAATTCTTACTTGTATCAATTAAATTGATTTAGCATCTGGTTTTCAAGGTTCCACGTGCTGGTGCTACGTGTTAATATTAAATTTATGGATTTCTTTCTCCTTAACACAGATGATGGACAAAGGTAGATTTCTGTTTGATGGAAAGAGAGTACATTCGAGAAACACGCCGGAACAGTTGGAGATGATAGACGGGGATACAATTGAAGTCCATGTGGAGCAACTTGGTGGACGCTTCTGTTAATTTCAAATTTTATTTGTATGAAAACATTCGGTTTTACCCGGTTTTCGGGTTTTAGCTCGAAAGCTTTAAAAAACATATGCGGGTCATCTGCAAGTACGATACTTAATTATCTGCCGAAAATGATCAAATTAGTTTAACTTTAACCTTGTTAGAATTACCATTTCAAATGTTGATTGATATGGTTAAAATAAGACTCAGTAATAAATCTGCCTTCCTGTTTTATGGCACTTTATTTCTGCCAAATAAACTCATCGTCTCCATTTTTTGCCAACAAGGTTTTTTTGTTTACACGAGAATGAATTCTATTAAGAGAATTCATAAGCTTTGTTTTCCAAGGAAGTAAAAATCACTTCTTTGTTAGTTTCATAAATTATTTTTAGATGCATGTATTCCTCTCCCTATCTGTGACATGAGCTCATTGGAAAAAAATATTTCCGTATTTCCTAGAATATAATATAAATAAGTACATTGTCTTCCTACTTCGATCGTCATCATATTTGATTGTATTATTCCGGTATAAGGACAAATCCAGGGTACGAGGGCGTGCTCGTGAGCTCACTTAAATTAGTTGAGAAAAATTATAATAAATCACAATGGCAAATTTAAATGTTAACCTCAACAGTGGTTTTATTACGTATCCATGCACAAACCAGCTCCTTTGGTTATAATATGACTAATATGACAGAACCTGTGCAGGTTGAAATGAAACCGTTATGGCATTTATAAGAGCACTTGAAACTTGAATCTAAAACGGTTCTATTATTGCCGTTTTTCATTAATACAAGTTAAAAATTTTATTTAGAATACGGATTCTGTGGTAAAAATTTAAAATGTGCAAAACTGGAATATAGGTTGTGTGATCCGAATGCATTTGATGGTTAACTATGAATGATTTGTTCGTTTGCATGCACACCATTAACTAATTAGGCCATTAATAAGCGTAAGACAGAAGCTCTAATAAGAGATTTGGAGATTTTATTTTAATAATTGGACTTTTCTTCAAAATGTCTTACAAATGAAACTAAAATTGTTAGAAATCACAGCATGATGATGCGAATAAAGACTTATTGACTAAATATTGTAATTCGCGATTCATGCTAATTTCTAAATCAACTGCGTTGTACTAAAAAAAACATCCACAAAATAAACGATAAATATATTAACAAAGACCAGTTTCACAAAGGACTTTTCCAGTTAATTCTCAAATGAGACTACTTAGCAATTATTCATAGCTGATAGACCATTAAGATAAGAACCTGAAACGATGTTGTTCCACTCGATGACAAATCTATTTTTCTATTTGGTTGTAACTGGGTGTCAAATCAACACTTAAGAAATCTGAGGCACAGAGCAGTTTGTTTGTAGTTAACAGATCCCAGATTCTGTGACTAACAAAAAAGTAAACATAATAATAATAGATATAATTATTCTTTAGTTTGGTTTACTATGCTTCTGATTCTTATAACTACAAACTAGAACTACACTTTTAATTTCATATGACATGACTCGGTGACCACTAAAAGTTATTTAATATTCATGGACAAATGTGGTGTTGCGTGTTTTAAAATGATTGTATTATAATGTAATCAGAATGACAGATTACAAAAAATCACAAAGTAAAGCAGACAACAAAATTAATACTTTTTGTACGTGTTAGAAGAGGAATAGAGGAAGTTCAATCCATATTTAACATTCACGTGTTTGTAGCTAATAATATTAAACATATTAAATGTTATATTTTTGGTTTAATTCAGGATATAATTAGTTTCATGCATCTCTTCATTTTAAAACTGAACGTTGTAATAATAAACAAAGCGTTTTAGGGTCGTAAACTATTCATTATTCCCATCAAATACGGAGCTTAGTTTTTGACTTTTGAGATTTAAGTATATGAATATTTATATAGTCTCGTCTTATTTTAGGGGATGAATTTAAAGCCTTATTACAAATTGGATCCCCAATTACAAATCTATGTTTGGATTTTGAAGCTATTTTTTTTAAACGTTATTCGTCTAAAAAAGCATATTTTACCCGGTTTTAGTTGCATATTTTAAGATTCGTTTCAAGGTTTATAAACGGGGTCAGTGATTTCAACTCCCAATAAAATTACAAGCAAACGCTATGCTAGTCACCAGTACACAGTATCGTTTGATACTTCAACAAACGAATAAAGCGCATACAAATGGTAACAAACCAAAACCACAAAATAGAAGTGAATATATTCATTATGGTTTTAAAATGGAATGAAATGGTCCGACTCGGAAATCAGACTGGTAGTAAATATTAAATATTATTGGAGGGGGTGGCGACATACTTTATTTGTTTAATTTTTTATAAATTTATATTGATAAAAACCTCTCTATAAATGACGATTTAAACCCCCAGTTTAAAATTCTAAGATATTTCTAACCTCTCATGTTATACGCGTATGTTTTTCTAGGAAATATTTTGTGACATTTGATCTCACACGTTTTATAATCGTCGTCTGTCAAAGCTCAAAGCACAATTTATTTGTCAGAATATACAATCGGCATGCTCAAATATTACACAACAAAATTTTAGCATTGTAATCCTAAAACAATATGATATTGCTTTAAATCCTCGAAACGAAATGGTTAAATCGAAATCGGTAAATTGCTTAAGATTTTGCAGTCCTTGTTAAAAGATTGTATAAAAACATGAAGTGTTCAATCTCTCATTCATTATCATCTGATTTTGGATACGGATTTGAGGATAATGATACTAACAACTTCAAAAAATAATAATTTCCAAAAAAAATTGTAAAGTCAGTCTTTAGTTTACGTTTGTGATTTAAAATTAAAATTAAATGAATTTAATTAAGGGTTGTCGACTTTGTTAGCTAAAAAAAAAATATATTCAATTACTTAAAGCTAGAGGCTTGGAATTGGAATTTACTCAGATCTTAATCAAGTCATCAATTAGTAAATATATAACCAAAATCATTAGGGATTCAAATTTCGCTGACAACTGTATATAAATAGTCTTTAGATTAATTAGATAGAATAGCCTTGTTACCAAAGACCGACCGCTTTCTTCCTAGTAATAGTAGTAATTTAACATATTTTATAGCATAATATTACATATACATCGCTTTTACTGAATATTTTATCACGAGATCAGATTAAAGTGTACATTTTTGATCTAAAAATAAAAATAAATAGATAAATCCGTCTTAGTTCATTAAGCCCCGGGCATACAAAGGAACATACAAAAACGGTAGACAACAGGCAAACTAGAATGTTTCCGTATTTTTTATTGATAGGCATAAAATACAGAAGAATTTTTTTTGGAACATGAGACAGATTTCTCTTCTGCTCCTACTTGCTAAGTGATAATACTAACAGTTTACTAACATTCGTAACAGTACATACAACCACACAACGGATATTGGTTTAATGATGTTTTGTAACAAAGAAACCGAGATTAATTTGAGTATTTATTTTCTATTTGCTTGAATGATCCATTTTATACTGGTTACGTAATCTGTCATTAATATCTTGATAAAATTATAAATTATGTATTTCTTAAAGCCCATATGGATAGAGGAGTATATAAAATATACTACATAACCGAAACAGTCAAATATATCATATTTAAAAAGACCTGCTCTTGATTTCCCAACGTGAGGATATTAAACGGCCATTATAGCTCTAATATTTTAAATGTAATTTGTTGCACGTGCTGTTATAGGATGAAGGAAAACGAGTTTGTAATACAGGATCCTCCTATCATGTAACAAGCAATTATTATCCTTTTGTTAAATAACAAAGCAAAAAACTTTCTTCGGAACAGCAAATATTATTGTGATTTTCCTTTGTATTAACCTACATGATCGGTTGTAATATGATCGGAAAAAAACTTTCTTCTAATTCATCTTTGTCTATGCCGATTGCCTGCGATTGGTTTATACTTGTATTTAATTGGTAAGTAAAATACCGATCATTGTGGCCATAATATATTCTACGCGTAGGATAGATGAAGAGTATACTTTGTATATGGAGAAGATGATTAGCATTGGCTATATCTGAATCAATCGTTATTGTAATAATTACATCTATATGTGTGATGTAATTGTTTAATTACATATTGGAAATTCGTAAATCTGATATTTAATATCTAAAGGGCTATTTAGTGTCTGATCCAGTTCATCTATTTATTTAACATAAATCCATATTTGCTAAAAGGGGGTGGAGTAATATTTCGTGGACTCTTGAATTTCGATTACGTTGTTGTTGCTTTGCTATTACGTTTCGTTATTTTTAAGATGAAGTAAACTGTGGTTTGACATTCAGTGGTATTCACCAGAGATTAATGGTTAAATTTTAAATTATTTATGTGTCACGGATTTCATTGTACTAAATTAATAAAAGTAAGTAAAGGAACAGAGCAATAAGTTTATAGGAGTATGGATATAGATAGATGACAGTTCGGCAGGAAGGCTCGTCTGCTCAGACAAGAATTCAAAAACCATCAACTGTCAATGTGTACAGCAACTAAATGAATGATTCAACGAGGTGACTGACTGGTGATTGACTGCCCAATATCTAAATCATTTGAAAGAGGTAATGTTACTATAGGTAGCCAGTTTTTAACTGTTGCATATTTTGTTAAATGTTTGTTTGTGTGCATAACATGAATGGTCAGTTTCAGACATTTCGATCCATCATTTCATTGCAGATATACGCTTCTGTGAGTGGTAGTCAGGTTTCATATCTTACGTAAGTTTTGCATAAGTGAGCCTCATCGCACCTTTAAATATCAATTGACATGATCTTGGAATGGAAGACATTGTTCTTATCTTGGGCTAGGCAGAGACATTGAAATGGCTGAACAGACAGTAAATAACACACTTCATGGTGTTTATATATTTATATGTATGAAAATTCTAATCTCTGTTCATGGCCAAAGAGAAATCTGGGGAAGTTTAATGATAGTTGTACAGAAATGAAAGCTGAAATCCTATTCGAATCATCAGTAATTGTTCAAAATGCACCTTGTATTTTACACACCGGATAATTATGTGCATTTTCGCATCGACCATAGACTGCATTTTTAAGCTGAACTAATATTGTATTTCATGCTAGGTAGTGGCTACGATTTATTTCAGGCTTGCAAAATCAGAGATTTGTACTACACAAGACTCATTAAAAAAACCTTCTTATTTGCTAAATAAAAAATATTAAAAGTTATTTAAAATTAAAAGTAATTTAGAGCGACATAATATACTTATTATTTTATTTTTGTATAATATATTGTATCAAAATTTAACGTAGTATGGCAAATGGGCATGAACTTTAAGTGGCAGTAGACACAAAGGTTAATAAAAATAATAAATATTTGAATTTGAATATGCAATAAAACTGTACAAATACGGAACCAGAAGCTTCAAAAATGGTTCATCTCGCATTGAGTCCTGGATATATGCCATGTTCAAACAGCAAAATGTTAACAAATCACGGTACATATGGAAACAGAAAAGTAAAACATCATAATCTCACATCATAACAAACTGGTGGATAAAAATGACTGTCCGTGTCCATTTCTCACTGTTTAAACAAGCTGGAATATAGTGTTGATTGACAAGTGTTTCAAGAAATTTCTTGTATTCAATACCGTAAATACAGAAATTAGACGCCTTTTGAACGGAATGATTTCTTCTAATTCTTTCAGACTGTGGATTTATTTCAGAGGGGAATATTATGGTTTTCTCTCATGACATGACATACTTCAATTTCAGCTGTTAACTAATTAAGCATTTCTTCACATAACGCTTTTCTTCGTTAAACGGTTTTAATATTAATACTTTGTGCATTCTTTTAGTTGTATAGTTTTCTGGGTACGAGGGGGTGATTAACTCAGCGTTTGCGGTATGATCGTTTGATTGAACCCTTTTAAGTAGAAGTTATTCTTATACCTGGAGTGTTACCTTTATTCTTAAGCCGTTGTACAAAGGCAAAAAATATTTGACTTTTAGCCAGTCTGGAGGTCTAAAACATTATAACATCAATCTTTAGCTGTCCGTATCAGTATGCATGTATATAATTTATATGAGCATTCAACGTTAAATGTAAAGTAATAAAAAATGAGCCGTTTTGCAATTGCATTTATTTCATTTTTTTCTGGACCTGAGACATGATTTAAAATTAAATGGAAGGTCGTCTGAGGTTTTGCAATCCTAGATCAAAGTATTTGCACATCCCATTAACCCGCAGCAAATGAAGGGTTTATTATGTTCATATCAATTTAATATGTTAACATTACATGGGAACATTAATAGTATTATTATCATGTGATGGATTTAATGATGTGGTTAGAACTTAGAACCCTCTACTCTGCTATTAGATTTGCCTTGACTTTTGTTTTAATTTTAATGGCAATCAAACTAACTACATTTACACACAATACATGCACGCTGTTTCATCCATGTCTGGGGATTTCATTGTCACTTTATCATAACTTTGTTTACAGTATTCTTTTCCTCATTCGTCGAAAAAAGATAGCGTTAATTTGGATTATCAATGAGCGAAGATGGCATGGCATGAAATTAGTAATTAATACTATTATAAAGATAAGGGAGTACACGATATTGTGAAAAACTGCATTATTAATCCAAATTGTATTATGCATGGCAAGAGTCTAGCCAATTGTTAACCCTTTAGCCTCCTGGATCGACGAATAGCTGTGTTTTTAATTTGTTTGCTTCTTGCAGAGGATCATGCATTTGTTCAGAAAAATATAGTTTTTTTCAGGAAGAACGAATGTATCAGCTTTCAAAACTCATATATCGAGAATTGGATATATCCGTTGAAACAAACTTATTCATTTATTTGGGATAACCTGTTTTCGAAATTGAGCGCTGACTCGAAACTAATAAAAATAGAAATTGGAATGATCGAAATTATGGAAAAACCAAAAAAAAAAAAAAATTTAAAGACCCTTTTAGTCAATGAACGTTACAACAAAATAAACAAATTCGAGTCCAAGTTAGTAAGCTTTGTATTTGGCTTGTTAAGAAGGGCCATATGACAGTTGTGCTTTAGCTTGTCGGATCTTGCGGTCTTGTTAAACATCAAGATGTCAAAAAATTAAAAACAATTCTGCAGTTAACGAGCATTTAAAAAACATTTAAGCAAAAGCAAATGGTTCTTCTCATGCGTAATAATTCAACCTAAACAATTCCTGTAACCGATTAGATGCACTTCCATTCCTCGAAATGTTAAAAAGCAATAAGTAAGGATCTTCAGGCTAATTACATTATTATGTGTTACAAGAAACTCGTTACATGACAATGTAATAAAATTACAGGAATTGGTGTCATAATCTCAACTGCCTGTAAGTAAAAGCGGATTGAAGGAAGTACTAAGAATTCTTAATTGTTTTCAAGATACTCGATACTCATAATATTTCATGGAGAAGGAAGAACCTGTTGTCCACGTCAGCGTTGTTTGTTCAAACAAAAAAAAACGATATAATGTGTGTTAAAATTAAAGTTTACGATTAGGCAGACTCGTCCATTATAAATTATAGCATTACGTACGTATAAAATGCTTACGAAATGATGATGATACTTTATTCTGGATTTCATAGTTCCTCGTTCCCATATTCGTCATTCACACTCTCAAACTACGACATCGAGAAACGACCGTGACTCATCATCTTTCCACCTTATCAGTCCATTTCTTGGACTTTCGAGCTGTACAATGGAAATGAGTAACCTGACGATCCAATCGAACTATCAAAGTAACCAAAGGCCAGCTCGTCGTCTTATTTATAACGCAGCGTGGTTCATGTTAATTAAAATGCATACGCAGCTTTTATAAGGACCTTTCAAAAATAATGTTGAGAGTGGCTCTCTCGCTGTTCCTACTCATATGCAAGCGTTCATCATTTGTTTGTAAAGTGAACCAAACTCTCGTGATCCCATCGGCATCACATTTTCGCATTGCCTGCTCTGGCAAGAACAGGCAAAAAAAGGTTGACTTTTGCATTCTCAGCTCATAGTGTGCAATATTCCAGGAATATTGAGTAATGCTTTACAGGACTAGCAAATTCCAAGATTAAATCCTTCCACACAATTCTACTAAATTAAATCAACATGTATGAACCATTCCCGATGCCACAGCCACAAGTAGTAGTAACTAACTAGTAATAATGCAATTACAGTGTGTATAATTTTATTATTGTTGTGCTAGTATAGCGGAGTGAAATAACGTGGTCCAAGCTTTGCTATATAGCTAGTACCCAAAATGCTTGAACCCTTTCATTCCACAAGTATCTCTGCATTTGTCATCATCGTTGTTCTCATGCACTTACCTTGTAGCCACCAATAGCTACTACAACTGCAGCCAGACCAAATTACACACGGAATAGTTTCTGTATTAACTAGCTACGAGACAAATTCAAATCCCTGACAAACTAGACAATAGTTTAAGAGCTGAGTCTGTCAATAGTCACTGCAGAAAAAAGTGAGATTCACCTGTAAAAGGGTTTCTGTTTCCTCGAATACTTTTCATATTATTTTGAGGCACAACGTGGTACGTGGTGTAGAGTGTAGTCATAAAAATAATACTTGCTCCCAGTCGAGTCTTCGAAAAACCTCAGAAAATAATCCTTCCTGTGCCCAAATCCTAGGTGAAACGTAAGGAGCCCAAGACAGTGTTAAACTCCTAAACATCTTGGAACTGTTTGTGGAAAAAGCACTTACCATGTATTGATTGCTGGAGAACTGAACTTTTAATATTTATCGTATTTATATTTATAGTAATAAATATATTTTGAGTTCAACTCTTACCTAACGCCTCTGAACTAATTCCCAATTGTGTTTTCCCTTATCCACAAAACTCATACCACAATCACACCTACAACCTAGCCTGGATAGGACATGGAATTATAACCTCGAACCTCGAACATATACCCACTCCTCCAAAACCGTTCATTTAGCTCGTAATAATAACAATATCTACTATTATATTGCAACGTGTTCTCCTCAAACCATTCATTCGACGTCCAACTACTGAGCATTAGACACGGCCTTGTTTTTACAAAGTCTGGTATATTACCGGTCCTCTCATACCATTTTTTAATGCTCCGTCTGTGAATCTAAAAAATATATCTAAAAAAACTTCTTATCGACAATGAGTCAAGACTCGAGAACAGCGTTTCAAGCTGAGAACATGCAAATTTCGTCAGCAAAATGAAAGCAAGGCAGAACTAAAGTGAGTATTAAAGTGCCAAGTCGAAGGAATAATTATTCATTGCGTTGAGGATAATGGTGTATTATTAGACGTCAGGACATTTGGAAATTGGAATACAACGAGGAATCCAAGTCGTGGAATCTCGAGCTGTGAATTTTTAATTTCGTCAACAAGTGGAAAGTATTATATAAAACATATCGAAAAAAATTGAGGATTTTTTAACTTCAAACTTCGTCGCTTCTTAATAATTCCCCACCGCATCGGTCTAATCGCATCAAATCATTCAAGACTAGCCCATAACCAAACATTATAAACTTGATAGTTTTTGAGTGTTTATATTCCGAGATTTCTGGCGGAGATACAAAGTCAAACTCAGTTTTACAACAGCTTTCTTGGATTTGTGTGATTGATCAGGCCCGTGTCGATTTTAATATGCAGAATTGACAAGAATCTTAAATCGCATCAAGAGCCTTCCTATTACTAGATTTTTCTCGCAGTATATCATCAGGACGATACCTCATTGTTGTTGTATTATTAGAGTTCTTTTCTGACGACGAAGGTAACTCATTACGTTGGATCGGATAACGGTGGCAGAATAATGTGCCGTTGTGAAGATTCTGAGGAAAGAACGTATGCCAAGGAAAGCCCAATTTCAACCACTACAGCTTGCAAAGGACGATATTTTGACGGAAGAAGCCAGATTTTAAAATTGAAATACTACAAGAACACAATTGATAGTCCGAGTCCAACTGCCACCACTCCTACGGTTCCTCTCCCTCACGGTGACAATTACGATGAATCATATTATTATCTAAATGAACAATGCTCCAACCTCATCATCAATTGTGGTCTAAGTCGAAACCGAAGAATACTACCTCCTCCGTGTGCCGTTCGATATCGGAACAAATCTCAGATAAACTCCAGTAGAAACAGTGCAGTCTGCTATCATCATTAACACGTTGTAAAAGTACACCATAATAACTCAACCCTGTTATATATAAAATAACAAGCATGGTTCCTGATCGGTAGTGGTTCGAAAATAATAATAATATTATTATGATTCCAAAAATAACTATTCATACCTCACCGCACTAGGTTAAATTAATCTAAAACCGTACAACTATACGTGTAAAAAATATATTTCATGCGTCTTTCATATCCTGGACAATGCAAAGTGCCTGATATGGTTTTGTGTTCATTTAAGTTGTGATTCATATTTCTCCGAATGACTTCATTGTTAGTCCAGATAGAGCATTACTAGATATCTCCTGATTACTGATAAGGGAAAAATTAATTACCCTACGACGCTCTCGACGACTCCTGTCTTTGTCTTTGAGTGTAATCTAACGCCTTACAAGCTGCAGTTGCAGACGGACTAATCAAAATCATTATCAACACATCATCATCATTATCTCATAAATTATTATTACAAAAACATGGACTCAATCCAATTGAGCTAGAGAAAGGAGAAGAAAGAAGCCAAGGATCAAGCGACCAGTTCGCACTAGTCTCACTCGACTCAAGACTCATTCTGAAATCTCAGCTTTCCCGAGCCCAACCACTTAATTAGATCTTTGTTCCCTGGAGTTCAGTTTACACATCTCCTAATACTACTACTACGGCATACGGACGTTATAAAAATCAAGGCACAAACTCCGTATTCTTACTCTGGTCGTGTGAACTGAGGACTGATAGTGAGTGCGAGTTCTGCTAATCTACTTCACACTTTGCCTGGAAAGAGAGAGACAACGAAAAAGTAGGAATTTCGCCAATTGGTCGGTAGCCGTGAGGTAAGATCATATCCATTAATTTGATTAATTCACTAATTTATCATTGATCATTACTGAAAGTAATTGGTTATCGGGGTCGACAGTTCTTATTTTGTATTTCATTAAATTTTTCAATCTCAATGGCTCTCCGGCCACCGTCCTTTGTTCATTGGTTCGTTAGATACCTGATTGAATGATACATCTAATTCTAAACTATAATCTCATGGTTATGGATTTTTCCAAGTCCTCGTACATGCGCAAACCCTGTAAATGGATTTAATGGATGCAAGATGCAAGCTATTAGATTTCGCTGAGAATGCCCGTATTATGTGATATTTTGTCAGAACAGTAAATCGTAAACATGAAACACAATGCAGATGCACTCGCTACATTGCTAATTACACATTTTACATGTACAATTTGTTAAGTGTTGCATGTTGGAACTTGGAACGGAATATGGAATACCAATGCACATTACTTCATTTGTGCATTATATTGCATTCAATGGCTGTCTTTCTGTTTCGTTTCAAATTTTAGTTAGATTAAAGATCTAAGTTCGTTTTTTTGCGAATTTATTTATCGAGTCGAATTTAACATTTTAAATTCAATTTTTTTCGTATTTGCACATCATTGCGAGTCCGCCCCATATTTAATGTGCACTGCTTGTATGTTAAAAGTAATCATAATCACAATCACTGCTCGGTATAAAAAATGTGTTACTAAACTAATAGTTTCTAGTTTTGATTTTGAAGTCGACTAATATAGATAATGTAACCGTTGCGTTGCGTTTATGTACATTTGTGAAAAGCCCGTTTTATTGCTGGAAACATGTTCCTACGGCACTGAAAGTATGTTTAAAATGTACAATTTAATTTTTATGCATTTTGTTGCAGAAAAGTTGTCTGAGAGTCGGAGGACAACTTGGACAAGATGAACAACTACAACGGGTGTTACCCGTACTGTGCACCTCCCTTAAATTATAATATGCAGGTTCCGTTTTCTCTGGTGATGGGACCAATGGGTCTGGGCTTACATCCTGTTCAATCCAGGAATTTTGCAATGCTCCGAGCTTCTCCATTGTTGCCTGCACGTGGACAATACATACCGTGTTCCCCGGAGCTGACCTCAAACGCTGCGCCTGGCCGTGTCCCTATGAAAAACCAAACGACGTTAGATTACTTGGTAGTCATTGACTTCGAAGCCACCTGTGAAGAAAATAGCAAGAAAGAAAATCCGGAAATCATCCAGTTTCCAGCCGTCCTTGTTAACGTACGAAGTAGATCCATTGTGGATACATTTGACAGCTTCGTGAAGCCTATCCAAGACCCTCTTCTAAGCAAGTTCTGTACTAAGCTTACTGGCATATCTCAGGTACGAATCATTCGTTTTTTGATTTACTTTGTTTGTACCAATACAGTCAGTCGACTTTTGTAATTTAATTTTAAATTATGTATTTGTCTTGTCGTTTACGATTCCATTTTTATTTTTTATCTAATAGGAAGACGTTGACGAGGCACCTACGTTTCCCCAAGTTTTGAAAAAGTTCGAAAATTGGTTGAAAAGTCACGGTTTGGGCTGCGGAGTAGGCCAGACGTTTGCTATTGTTGTCGATGGTATGCTTTTATTGGTTTTAATACTTCATTAGACTTCGACACCCCGTGCCCGTGCATTGGGATTTGCAAAGAACATTTTAAATAGTCTAAGTCAACTCGGACTTGTATTAATACCACTGGTTTAATTGGCTATTTCCTTTAGAATATAACATGACAACGTAAAATTAATTTGAAGGTACCCCACTTACCTGCGAGTTATAGTTATCACTTAAGATCACTTTGTCCCAAATGCCCCCTGCACACTGAGTGCACATCCTAGACACCGTCGGTAATCAATCACAGTGTATTACCTATGGGATATCATTTGATATTATGCGACTTTAAATTTGGATGAGGACAAAATAGTTTTATTATGTCGATTGAATTGAATATTCATATGCCATATTATTATTCCTCATGAGGTTTATTAATAAGTCGTATGAATTGATATCATACAATGTTATATTAATTTGCATCTCTGTAATTTTCTCCTGAAAACTCGCTTGCGTGTAAGTGCTCCCGTCTCACCTTCTGTTATCAATGGGGGTGGTCCCACAAGTAGCAATGTCATTCGTTGATACCTGCTTACCCATTTTCACACACAAATGTCGTGGTCACGAATGATCTGAGTCATTCAATTAGTTCTATATGAAATCGTACTTCGCTTCAAAATCGGCACTGTCCCACCCAAGGCACCCACCCTAGTGTCCAATTTTAGTGAACGGATGGGTAAATATGAGCATGATCGTGATTCCAAAGTGCCCATTTTAATTTGTTTAATTTGGTATTTTTCAGGCGTCTACGACCTTGGACACTTCCTTTTTACGCAATGTGTTGTAAGTCGTTTCGTTGGTACTATTTTGCCAAAAACTTTATGCATCATTTAATGTTTTTAAATTTCTTTGTATCTTTGTAATAAAGTCTCTTCGTTCTTGTTTTAACTAAAGGTTTAAATTTTTTTCAGATTTCACAAGTCCCCTTCCCTGTCTATGCTATAAGATACGTGAATCTCCGAACAACATATTGGGAAGCATATAAACAACCTTGGGTATACTATTTCAGTTCATGCATTTTTGATTAAGAATATTTTCTGCTAATGAATTCCAGAGTCTGTAAATTGTATTTGTAATCAATTGGCTATATGTTAAGAAAGAGAGAATGATATTTTCATATCATTTCAAGCTCCATGCAATGAGTTTAGGCAGAGTGAAAGTACATAAGTGAAAGGAAGTATTCTATATTCTTTTTCTAAATGTAACAATAATAATTTTTATAAATTTCAGCATTCTCTGAAGGCGGTATTAGAACAAGAAGGAGAAGCCTTCGAAGGCCGCCAACATAACGGATTGGACGATGCCAAAAACATCACGAAATTATTGCTCAAACTACTTAACGATGGAAAAATGGTCGTTGAAACGGACAAAATTTTGCTTGATGTCCATCAGCAACAACAAAACGCTGAAAGTATTCCCACGAATCGAAAAAGTTTCATGCTAAAAACAGTTAGGAAGATCTCCAGCATCGAACGGAACTACCTTTCGATGGGGCTTGGTCTACCCAGTAGACCCTTATTTTATGCCCCAAGTCCCTTCAACATTAGATCGAATCTGGATCTTATTAGTGATCACACTAGTACTGCCCACGACCTGAACAAAGAGAATCAGCCATGTTGTCCGAAGGCTGAGGATAATCACTCTAAAGACTCTAAACAATAATACTGATTGGCATTTTTGAAATATGATTTTCCATCCACTATTCTGTATCTAAACGAAGGCATCTAGTCCATACGTTGGTTATTAATTTTCTAATTGTGACGCAAGGGTGGTAACATATGAAAAATGTATCATGATATACAACAATTTTAAGTTATACAGTGAGTGGTACTTGGTCCTAACGATAAATATACAATTTTTTCAGAGTTAAATCAAGCATGTCTATGTTTTGTATGTTAAGTTATTTATACACTGCGAGTTAAGCCTATATTATGTATCGATGTTTTATATATTATTATTATTATGTTATCCATACTGCAAATGGAGAATCATCTTTGTTTAGTGAGCGATTTATTTTTTTTATTTTCAACTTGTTATAATGTACCGTGCATACATACATGCAATAAAACTTGTTCAGGTCCGGCCAGTCAGTTTACGTATTAAATATGTTAAAACAGCTTTGTTTCCTTTCTTTATCTCATTACTTCATTAGATATATCATAATTAAGTAAGTGACGAAACCTGGTGCAGTGGCAACGAAAAGTTGGGCATGAGTCTACGTGTGACACTTGATGGTCCGCCACTTGCCAGGGGCGTGCCATTAGTTTTGTGCTGGGATACCATCCTCGCTTAGCTCGGCCCTAAACTTACTTATCTCGCATCGCACGGGCAGGTACCTTACAATTCGTCTGTCTCCTAACGTCCTTACTATCTACCTCTGAATCCCATCCCTACCAACATTGCATAGCTACCCCTGCGTAGTTAACCTAAATTAACTACTTTTTGAGCATTTTTAGGCGCCTGCCCGGGGGTCCATGCCAAGGAACAGGAAGGTTGACCGCTCAACGATATATTGGTAGTAGGCTACAAATATTATTTAGACAAGTGCTTGAAATCAAATTAGGGCTCGTCCGATGGAAAACATTCAAAAAACTAAAAACGCATTTTTGTTGCCAGTATAGGAAGACATCTCAATAACGTATTTTTGAGGTATGAAAACTTGCTTATGAATTTGTGTTTCCAATAAAATTCAGATCAACATTATGTATCATGTTTTACACATTTAACGCGCAAAGGAAAAAATGGAGAAACCACGAAAAAAATGTATCCGTTTCTTTCGGGGTTTATAAAGGCTTCTTTCATTAGTGAATATGTACTGCAGATTCGGAATCTACGCAAAGTTTGTGACAAAACTATATTATAGTGCCTCTTGATCGAAAATATTGATCTGGATGTATGTCATAGTAGTAGCGTATACTAATTATTGGAGTTACAGAGAAGAGCTTATCAAAATTTAGTCAGCCATGCAGTTTTAGTTGCGTTTGCAAAATTGTATTTCCATTTTCCAGAGCATTCTTCAGTTAGATAGAGACGCATAATGGTATTATTCACAGGGTAAAAATAATGCTAAGGAAGGCTCACCACCTAACCCCAGTTGGTCAGACTTTGGTGTGCAAGATTCAAGCAAGAATTTTCAGTCGGCTGAATTAAGTTTGCTTTCACTTTCTCAGCCTATCTATCGGTGTTTGTCAATTACAACATTTCAATAACACAATATTTAATAAATAATATCAATACTACAGAGCTTTGTATTCAATTTTGATCATTATTTTGTCCTTCTGCTGTAGTACTTCGTAAGTGCTTGTGAAGGTGTGGATGGATTATATGTAGTAATAGTATACATTATTTTGTATTTGATAAATCCAACAAGGCAAAGGCACTTAAGGAATCAAATTGTCAGTCAGTCAGTAGTGTTAGCGTAAGTGTAAGAGACTCTATTTATTAACATCTAGTTCATATTATTCCCAAACCCCAATCGTATAATATATTTTGTAATTTTAAATTCAAAATTAAAGGTGAAAGAACAAGAAGGCAACGTAAAAATGTCAGAACTTGACCCGACAATTTTGGAAGGATGTGCCAATCTTTTGGACGCTATAGATAGTAAGTTAGCTCAGTAAACATTAAATAAATACAAATACTCTTATAATGATTTAATTGTAATGGTGGTTATTATTCCGGATCCGGAAATCGGGATGTAAAATTAATTATTACAAATATAAAACATGAAACATATAGGTCCATAAATAATGTATGTTAATTAATACGAATACAAATAAATTAAGATGTTATGTTGGCATGTATTACATATATCTTGCCGTTTTTGTGCATTACAGAACGACTGCTAGTTGTGCTTCGTGACGGAAGGACACTTATCGGAGTTCTTCGCTCTGTAGACCAATTTGCAAATCTGATACTTCATCAAGCTGTGGAGAGGATACACGTCGGAGGAAATTACGGAGATATTCCTCGAGGAGTCTTTTTAGTTCGAGGAGATAATGTCGTCTTGATTGGTGAAATCGTATGTTAAAAAGAAAAAACAGAAAGTTAAACAGTAACTTACAACTACAACCTATTAAAAATAATATACTATTGTTTACAAACACCGATGTTCTCGTTTCAGGACAAAGAAAAAGAGGAAAAAAGTCCATTAAAATGTGTTCCAGTGGATACCATATTAGCAGCCCAACGATTGGAACAAGAGGAACGAAACATCCGAGAGACTCGAAGAAGTCAAGCCTTCAAGGAACGGGGAATCACCTATTTACCTGAGACTGGAATCGCCCCTGATGAAGCTTTATAAAATAATTTAATTCTTTTATACTTAATAATGTCTATCATGTCGTGTCATTAATATTTTGTTCTTGTTGCAAATACAAATAAATAAAGACTAATATACATATTATACCTAGTAGGTTCATATAAAACAGATTTGAAGGCATCAATTATCTTATTTTTTAAGCTAAATTTGTATTTCGAAACTGCATTCGTTTGTTTCGAACATTTGTATAAAACAAAATTAATCTTTGCTCGTTGTATATTTTAGTATATCATTATATCCCGATTCCCGGACTGATACAAGGATAAATCCTGCCATCCCTGTCAGTTTTGCATTCGTATTCTTCATTTCCAGAATAACACCAGGGCCAAGTTTGAACCTCAGTCTTTTTGCCGATAATAAAACTTGGACAAAAGGACAAAAAACGGAACAATGCAGACTGTCCTCGAGAGTTCCCAACGTTTGGGTTGCCTATTGTCCCATAGGAAACTCTACCCGCGCCTACAGAAGGAAACCGTCCGACACCTTCGAAAGCCCAAGTGGGTTCCAATGGCAAAGAGTAAAATGTACACGATCCGTGATATTCCACCCCAACCTTATCATGAAGCCGAGGAGTACAAAAGACTTTTGTCCCACAACCAACTTTTCAACAAGTCCCTCTGGTAAGTTCATGCGATTAGCGAAGTAAATGGTAGTTTCAAAAATGACAAAATTCAAAAATTTGTTTGATTCCAGGACATTTCAGAAGCGTATCTCGGCAGAGCAAGAGGCAAGAAATCAGGCACACGCTATCGATTTAAGTGAAGAAGGAGAACTAGAAAGGATCTTCTCCGAGACTGAGCGAGACAATGCCATTGTTAAGGCTATAAGAGAAAAGCATTTAGCCGATGAATGGCAGCGTGTTAAGGACGAAATAATCGAGAAACGGGATAAATGTGTAGAGGACGAGATACAGACGTTGCAAATTACGGAACAGAATTTAGAAGCTGAAATGGTTTGCAAAATTTATCCGCTAACAATAACATTCTGCTCGAAAAATAGTGTATATGTATATGGCTTTTTTAAGTGACACATTGACATTGCTAAAATAAGATGTTAATATGATATTGTAGGAGAGGCTGAAACTGGTCATAAAGGAAGAAGATCTCGATGCAGTTATAGAAAAGGTCTTAGCTGTAGAAGTAGACTACAACTTTGGTGTTGATAATGATGGAAAGGTCTATAAAGGACGACATAATCATGACAAAGGGGAAACGGTGTCACTTAAAGGACCTTTGACCTCCTTGGCCCTCCAAACTACCCGTTCTACCTCGTCTACGAAAGCACAAAGCTAGAAAAAATTATTTTAAGTTTTACACCTTAATTAGTATGAATTTGTATAGATATGAAGTATGTTTTGATGTGAATCATGAACTGACATTCAAAACTCCTTAATTGTATGGTAAAAATAAATTGAAGTTCGACCCATTCAAAGATACACGTGTTTAATAGATATGAAAGTATTGAGAGTCTAGGCTTTTGCAATTGATTAAGGATTTTGGCTGCGTAGTTATAATTAAGTAGTTACAAGAAGTCGACTTGAAACTTGAAACCACTTGAATTGATTTGCGGATGATTGCGCCTAATCAATTGCGCTTAATCAATTGCGCCTAATTATTTGCGCCTAATCATTTGCGCCTATGCACACTTTGCGCCTACGTACAATTTGCGCCTGTACATAAATTTTCCGCCTAATCATTCGCGCCTATGAATCAATCGCGCCTATGAATATTTTCGGAACTTTCAGAAATCAGCTCAGATCTCTAAAGTACCAAAATCACTGATCACCCATTGCAGACTGAAATATTAATTAAAGATACCTATACATTATAAAGAGATTATTTATAAGTAATGGATATATTGGACCACATTTACTTTCCAGTTTTCAACATTTTTAATCTTCTAAGTTTGGAAGTTCCAAATCTCATTCATTCCATATTTAAGTTTTGAACCCATGTAAAAAATTTGTACACCTTGTACTTTACCGAATATGAATATATTACCTTCAAAAATAGGTCAAGCTACCGAATTTAGTGCTCTGTCATTGTTACTAAACTACTATATTACATAAAAAAAATCTCTATATATTATATTTGATATTATTTCTGCATTTTGTATTTTAATATCTGCAATCGATGACAAGATTTTGTGCTGGAAACGGAAAGTGGAAAATATTCATAAGCGCAATTGATTAGGCGCAAAGTGTACGTAGGCGCAAAGTGTACATAGGCGCAAATGATTAGGTGCAAATGATTAGGCGCAATTGATTAAGCGCAATTGATTAGGCGCAATCATCCGCATACCACTTGAATTGGATGGATAATAAATTTACACTCTTGAGTTTGTAGTTTGTCTTGGTTTGTTAGTGAGTGAAAGTCACAATAATTTGGATTTCCTTTATTTTCTAAAAAGCTCGAAGCGGTTGGCTATAACGAATCGGGAACATTACAAGATTTGGAGAATTATTGGACGTCTTTGTCAGTTTAGATAAATCATACAACTAAAATATTCATAAACCACAACCGATTCACAAAAATTATATTTGAAGCTACGATTAAGTTGTCTTTCTACTGTTTAAAAATTACAAAGGCGAGGTGTCCGAAATTTCGATATATATTTTTTGTTACTAAAACCACTGATACTTCACAGTTGACTTCTTGTGAGTAAAAGCTGCAGGTACTCTGGTGTCAGAAATTCATTTGGAAATATTTAGGTAAATAATAGTTCCTCTAATTTGTCCTCGAAGACTGCAACTAAACGTTATTAATCTATGTATGCATTCACTGTTATGCATTCTGACTTTTCTATTTACATCGGTTCAACAGAACCAGGTTTTCGTAAACGTTTGTCTTTACAAAAAGCTATTATGTATTATACCTAATAATAAATATATACAATAATCTAGGTATTGGGTTGCTTGAAGTTAAGATATTTGGAATTAAACTCTCTTATCAAGATTTTGCGGAGATGTAGAATGACGGTCTGTAGGGCTTGAATCTGGCTGAATATGCTGTATATTTTGTCTAGAAGCTCGATTCGAAGGCTCTGGAGAAGATTGGGTTGATGTTTCGGTAACTTCTAGTTCTGGACTTGTGGGATTGAAGTCAGTTACTGTAGTTGCATCGATAGAGCGTTTATGTCTTCCTTGTCGCTCTGGAGTTGTGGACGAGGAATTGTCTATGGAACGCTCCGACAGATTTTTTACCATTATACTCATTTCTCGCAAGCAGGTATTCATATCCTCCAATTGATTTTTGATCATGATAATTTCGCGATTTAAGTTGTTCGCTCCCCTGTCCTGACTTCCTCTGAATTCAAGGAAGAGCTTCTCGTTCCGTTTGTCCGCCTCAAGAGAATACCTAATAAAGAAAATGAAGTGGTTCAATTGAAAAAGGCAGTTACCGTAAAGTCATGGTAAATCGCACGCGTTATAACGCTAACACACTCTGCTTTGCATGCGCGGTACACAGGCGCGATATTGCAGTACTTAATTAGTCGGGGCTAACAAGGGTTTGAAATTGTTGGGGCGAAACATACATGTCCATCCGGGTTTTGAGCTTTTGCAGAAGATCCTCTGCCATTTCAGTGGTGCTCCGTGCATTTTGACTAATTAATTTAGCAACCGCGTCATTATCTTCAGAATGAATTTGTTGTTGGGAAATAACGTTCGTGTTTGAGGTGTCCATCTTTCTCGTGTGCTGCGTTATAACGATCTCTAAAGCGTCTTTTCCCAACTTTCCATGATCCTTTAGATTTGGGAAGATGACGCCCTTCCTCTGGTGTAGGGCTTTTAAATCTCGCATTCCGAATTGGGGGTAAAGCAAGCTCCTGTGCTGAAGCGCGTCCTCCAACTGACTTGCTACCTGATATTCACAAGCCGACATTTAATGTTGAATTCCAGTACAAAACCACATAGTGAGTATTAAGCCCTGATGTTCAATACCTTGACTTGTTGTACAAGCTGCATGTATTCTCCTTCGCGTTGCATGCTGGCGATGTCGGAGACGGCCAAAGCAATTAGGAGACACATCAGGATAACGGATATGAAGATTATAAACAACGCAAACATAAGGTGACTAGTAAATGGAACAATGTACGTTCCTTCATTTTCAATGAAAGTCCGAACCAGCTCGATTTCCCCGATCATCATGGCAAAGGTCTATTTTTTACAAAATACAGAAGGATTTGTAGTCAACCTCTGGAGTTTTCTTGACACAACATGTAATCCCTGTCTTTTATCTCATGCATATATAGTATTATCGTTTTTAGTGGAAAATAGGAACTCCCAGTATTCAATACCTTCAGAAAGGTGAACCCGACGCTGTCAAACTCCTTTTGAGAACGGAAGAGGAAATGAAGTGTTAGACTGAATGCAAAGAGAAGGCCCAGGTAGGTGAACATACATTTGAGAATATTTACGGCCACGGCTGCGAACATCCGTATGTATACACCAAACACCGGTATTTTCCCATACAGTGTGACCTAACGAGAACACGCAAGCCATCAATACAAATCATTCACTTCCCTATGCAATCGATAAGTCCTTGATGGCACGCTGTGGTACATGCATATTCACTATATCTATGATATAGAGTAGGCAATTGTATTCAAATCTATTATAACATCGTAAGTTTTGCATGATTTAAGCAATACAAACCCCTCTCATAAGTCATAACATCCATTTAAAAAGGGACAGTATTCCGTACCTGAATTGTCCACCCAACGATGAGACAAACTGCGGCGAAATGATCTCTAGCATTTACAAAACTTTGAACGCCACATTCTGCAAGACTGAGCATTGCAACAGAGAAGACTAAGACGAGTTCCAGCATATTTTCAACCTGTTCATTGACCAATGTTTGGTTATGCAAGCTTTGTGTAAGAAGAAAATGTCCTTATCTTTTGGCAAAAGTAAGGAATTCAAAATCATATTAAATGAATTGTGAATTAATCCCGAGCTTACCTGAACCACGTAATGTAAAGGAGCCTGGAGGAGTTGAACCATTTCTCGTATGCCGAGACACGCAGTCAGAACCCAGAGGATGATCCACACAACGATATTTCGTGTGGTATCCATGCAGTAATAATTAGACCTATTATGAATATGAATTCGGGAATCGATGGAATCATCATCCTCATGTCCAGTTTCCGTCAAATTACTATGGAGTAGGTTCTGTGAGCTATCCGACTCGTATTCCATAAAAATTACAGCCGTCAAGAAGGCGAGAAATACGGCAAAGAGGAGCATGTCCAAGTACAAGTACCACTTCACTTTCTTCCACTTGAGACGAAGAAGGCTTTCACAAACGGGATGACTGAGGATGCTACTGTCTTTACATCTTGTGAGACCGTGAAGAACACCCATTTCTTGTAAGATGGATTCTGTCTCATCCCTATGTTGCATGGAATGCAACTTGTCATCCATAATGTCTTTCGGATAAAATGTAAGACAGGTGTAGTCGAATTGAATATAAAAATGCTTGGATTCGGGATCACAAGTGTCAATGTTGGAGGACACGCATTTATCTAAAAAGGGTCTAATTAAGGCAGGAAACTTTCTCCCCATCACAAGCACGCTCACTCCGTCCATCAGCTCTGCCCCAAGTTCATGCAAGATTGTCACTGCTTCCGGTGACCCAGTCTGCAGTATTCAAATTCCGAAATATTCCGTTTAATTTCCGAATTTCCAAACTTTAATTAATAGCTTCACTGATTCAACTCAATTTAAGAACCTACTAAAAGCAAACAAAGCAAATGGTCAAACCTGCACTGCGTAATACAGAGCCGTTTTCCCATCATCGTCCATCGCGTTTATCGGAGTGCCGGCGGTAATTAAACGCCGGAATGTTGTTCCCATTTTTTTGTGGTCCGATACCATACCCTCCGAAGTTTCTGCTGCATGATGTAGTGCCGTTTTCCCAACATTGTCTTTTGAATGAACATCCGCACCAAATTCGAGAAGAACCTGGGATTGTAACGTGTATGCGTTTAGAAATATGCATTTGTATCAGTTCAAAATGCAAAAAATACAAATGCATGTTAGGTTTTCAGTAAATCCATTGTTTCTTCCGCGTCTAGCAAAATTTCAGGCGACCAGGACTAATATTTTGTATGACTCATCGACTCATGGTGTTATATAATGTTTACCAGTATTACCACTTTTATGTCTGTGGTAAAGTACCTATTGTGGCAACTCCAATAAGGCACGCATCAATCCAGATTGACTTCATGAATTATAAATACTAGAGCAGGAGCTTCTATCTCAAAGAATTGTTTTAAACTCCTCCATATTATGTTTTACTGGAGTTGTTATTTTGGAAGATAGTCAAGAGTCATGAGTCCTGATTATGCTTTTTACTTTAAAAGGATTCTTTTTTCAGTATAATATTGTCATTCGTTGTTGGTTCTTGTAACCTACAAAGGTGCATAAAAAAGTTCATGATTCTGTAAAATTAATGGAAGTGGACTACTTAACCAGTCCCAAAAATCAATCGAAACGACTCATCAATAATTCTTTCGGAATGATTGCCTTGTGTGCGACGTCTCATATTTCTCCCTATTTCTCTGTTTTGCATGTCCAACCCTTCTGCTTTGATATATATTTTTCGGGTTTGTTATTCGGATAACACCTTTCGCCTTTCAACTTACTACGTACGTAGAGAAATGTTGATTCCTTACCTCAATGCTCCAAATGTCATCTACTCTTGCTGCCATGTGAAGAGGTGTCATTTTTTGCTTATCTCTTGCGTTCACATCACAACCTGCAGCTGCAAGAATCCTGCAGCATTCGGATTGACCTATAGATTACATCAAAATGTTCGGGACATAATCACGAGAATCGGATATCTAGAAGACATCATTTGACCTTAGGAAATGTCGACAATTATTTACCTGAACCAGCTGCATAATGCAGACTGGTAGCTCCAAACTTATTAACAGTATGGATATCTACTTTATAACTTAACAGAAGTTGTACTGTCTCAGGGGATGTGGCAGCCGCATAAAGCAATGGCGCTCGTTCCAACGCCGTATCTGGTTGATCCTTTTGAGCTCCATGTTGTAGTAAAATCTTAGTCTAACGTATAAAATCCCGAAATTCAGAATGGTTACAAAAATAGGGCCCCTTAACATTAAAATAATATGATGATTCATACGATGTCAGCAAATCCAAAGAATGCTGCTATATGAAGTGGCCATCGGCCCTTGTCATCGCAGACTGCATTAGCGTCGACTCCAGCCGTTAAGATTCGTTTGACTTTTTCGTATTTATTCTGTTCCACGGCAAGAATGAGTTCAGACCTAAGAGCACTTGTGTCATTTACCGAACCTAAGGTAGTACAGAATTTACCGCCGAAGTTAACGTTAACCAACTCGAAAAAAGGTCTGTCTTGAATGCTGAATCAAAGGGGATAATATAGAACCGACCTGGAATCAAGATATCCGAAGTTCCTCTTTTCCCATGCTTTCCAGTGGAAGAGCCAGGTTGGGCTACGGAACCATTGGCTTGTATTTTATTTTTATCCATGTCTGCACGATTCCCAGGAGCCCCGTGAGAAAAATCCAAAATATCCGAAATTAAAAGATTATTTATAGCAGATTCGGTACTAGTAGTTGATGATATACCGCTGTCCGATTTATTCCTGGTTGTATCTTCCAAGACATCGTCAATCTTTGTTTCACTCGACCCTGAGTTATTCTTATGAATCTTCTTCGAATAATTCTTTTTTGAAGGTTGGGACTTTACATCCGATTTCAGTCCGTATTTCTCACTCGCTTTCTCCGCACCTTTTCCACTCTTTGAATTGGAAACACTTAGGGGTGCATTCTCAAATACTTCCAATGAGTTTACAAAGTCGTCCAACGTTTCCAGCTCCAGCCGAGCCAACTCATCGTCGATATTAATTGCCAAGTTCTCATTAATTACTTTGGTGGGAGAATTATACTGGATTGGCTGAGAGGGGGGACAACTGAAAGGAATTTTGTTATTATTGCCAGTATTCCGTTCTTCTGAGCTCTCCTGGTTTTTTTGGGCTTGCTTTTCTCCAGAAGACATCACTTGGATGAGTTGCACTTGTTGTGGAAGAGTTCTCGTCCCACAGGTAGCTAACACAGTCTTTCACTTTGTCAACTGACAACATTCTCAAGCTTTCTAACTTAACTTTTATACTTTTCAACATTAAAACCACTTTTTCCAAAGTAAAGTACATGCGCCCTAACCGGCACTCAAGCCAGATATCTACTTTCCAACCGGGGACCTTGTTTTGGGTGAATTTCTTGGGCATCGAAAGTCAAAAGGTAGTACATTTCGAAATGGTAGGTCTTCTAGAATCATGCCATGTATCTGGGGCTGGAAACTTGGATAGTGAGTTCGTATTGGTACCGACGCACCTCTCATGATATTGGCCAAGTTGAAAGAAAGTCAAAACCGATGAATTTTTAAGAGACTTTCGGTGATTGATCCCAATTGATTCAATAATTGAACTCTAAAGAAATAATTATACCCACTGAGACTGACAACTTCCGTTTTAGAGAAATGTTGCTGGACTAATAACAAGAACGACATTAATCACCGGCTGTGACAGATTAAAACGCTTCCGAAACATCAGTTTAAATAAATTTGAATCGGTAGGTAAGTTTCATCCCTTTAAACTGATACGTTTCGGTTAGGAACCTTACTACTCATAGAATCAGATTCTGAAATCGCTTTTTGTCTTTCATGCCAATACAAAATAACGCTCAAAATTGCTTTTGATAGTTGCATTTCCTTTCAAGCTACAATAAGGTTATCTGAATCTCAAGTAGATTATAGGTTTAATTGCTTCTGATAGTCTAGGCATAATAAAGATTACACGAATGATAAATCGGTTTCATAGAACCACAAACCGAGGATTAAAATCCGTTTTAATAATCAATATTCAGTATTCCACATTCCACCAGCCGAAAGAGTCACTATACAAGGAAACGTCCATTATGTAAGCAACTGTTTAATCTTTTGTGTCCATTACCAAAACACCACTTTTGATTACTCTGGATGGACTACTTAAGTCACTGCTACAACTACAACACCAGCGGCTCAACTAAATTGCTTCAGCCAAATAAATGCTTGAATACTAGTTTAATACCTTACCTACATTGATATTAACATTTGGGTTTCTCAGCAAAATAATTTTGTATAGTCATTTCCTCTAGAACACGGGGTTTCCAAATTGGAGCATTTTCATGATATACGAGTTTTAAAGAGTGTACCTTTGTTTGTTTTATCCAATACATCCATGTTTTTATCCGAACTCTTCGAAAATGGAGTACTTGTTTGATAGAACTCGGTTGAAGTTACAGTTTAAAAAGACTCTCTCCGTCTAAGCGACATGCATTTAGAATTCCAGTGCATTGATGCCAAGGGGAAATGATGATAACATAAAAAGAACCAACCCAAATGACAAACTTAAACACTTTTATTAATGCAAATACTCCTTTCTTCAGAGAAAGTAAATGCTTTCTTAGGTAAAAATTGGATCGTTAAAATATACATATTGAGTTTGAGTGTTTTCTCGTAATTCTTTTTTCAATACTAGGATTACACGCAACCTCCAAGACTTCAGTATTTATGGATTCTCTTTATTGATACCTTTCAAGGAATACATGTGGTTTGGCATATGTCTTTCCCATTTCCGCACCGAATCGAATAAAAGTTGTAAGTTCGTTTTTATTAAAACTGTAGAATAATGATTATTTAATTTTGAACCGAGGTGTCTGATTTTTCCTTATCATTTTCGAATTTATCGGAAAAGTTATCTCATGATTTTCTTGTACGAAAAATGTAGTTCCAATTTCCTTCTAAATCAGTAAATCGTATTTAAACTTACTGATAAATTTGTTACTAAAGATAAGTTAGAATTTCATTGTTAATTTCCAAAAGTCTGGCATTAATTTATTCGGTTAATTATTATCGTTGTCTCGTCCATTTTGAATCTTTCAAAAATGAAGAGTTACTGAATTAATATTCTTTATTGGCTATCGTGTAGCGAATTAAGTATTTAGAGCTCTCACATTGCATTGTGGAACAATCAGACTTTAATTTTTGTATGTGCCTTCAGATAAAGCTAGTTCTAACTTTATCGCTTCATTAAAAAATGAAGCTTATTTAGTGCTGGCATGGCATGTATATGTAGGCGTGTTCATCGCATCAAGAATGAATATTTCATAATCCATCATAAATCATGAATGGGATTGTTCAATATTTATCTTATAATTACCAATTGCTGCCCTCCGAATATTTTCAATCGAGAAAAGGGAAAACAAATATTGTTCTCGAAGGACGTCATCGATTAGTTTTCCATCAACCGACCCAAATAATTTTATGATGAAATGGACGTTCATGTCGTTGTCACTTAATATAAGCACGCATGTATGTAGTATAGATACAACTTCAATACGCCGATATGTATTTTTACCCGATAGCAAAAAACACCTTATTCCATCGACGAACGGGTTTATTCTATTGAAAAGCCAGTCGTAGGCTCCAACGAGGTGGTAACCGGTAACCACCCTGCATATTAATTTTTCAGTTGATAATTTGATAATGTCGGTGGTATTTGGTATTGCCTATACTCACTCCAGCCTATCTTTTGCATTTCCAAGGATTATCGGCGTCGAAGTGTCAATAAAGAAAGGGAAGTTGAGAATCTCGACCTCGTCATCCTCAATTAAATCAAATTCCTCAATGCTATCGATATTTGTAGAATAAGTTACTGCTTAATCTTGGGAGTATTAATTTGATAATTAATCCGACTGCACAACGGTATGATTTAAGCAAGACTTGGTGCGGGGGTTACAAAAAGGTCTGCATTTTCAAACTTACCATTCGTTTCTCAAAGATGTATAGGTAAAATATTTCATGCATAGCTCGGTTCGACGCATAGAATTGGATAACATAGTTAATCTAAAGAAACTATTTTTTGACATTAATAGCCCATTCAGGCGTCGTCTTTGCCACGGGGACAAGGCGAAATGGCGATGCACCGTAAAAATATATGCCGAGAGGAACTCATGAGAAAGTGTACAATAATGCATCACACATTCAAAATAAAAAAAAAAATCATATTAATCCAAAAAATTCATTTTTACTCGATATTTGGTGTACATCTCAAGGACCAAGAACAGCTTTTACAAGGAATGTATTAGAGAGTGAACTCTCAGAATCGCCTGCTATTTTTTTTACCAGGTAAACTACTAGTCACACTATCTATGAAAATCGAAAAATTAGCTGCCCAATTTAATATTCACTATAGTTAAAAAATGTTTGAAGTTAGGGGGAGTGCCCAAATAAGATACATGGGGGAGCGAAGGGAGCGGGGAAGAAAATTTCTCCGACTTTCTTTTGCCATATACCCATTTTTCCTTGTCCCCACGCACCACTACGCAAATATAAGCGACGAGAACATTTCTCATTTTCTTCCTAAATGTATAATTTCAAAAGTTCCCAAACAATTGCAATATAGAATTTGATAATTGTTTGTTCTGAAATAATGTAAAATGTTTAATTATATTGGCAATAGTTTTTACATGGTGGGTTTTTTTACAAATATGATTCGTCGAAGCACAAATGCTTTAATATACAATATAGAAAAAATCGAATTCTATATGCTCCTCTACATTAGATTTTGGATCATTGATGAATGAAAACTGTCAAATATTGTTATAATTCGTATAACGAGGATTTTATAAATAAAAAAATCGACTGACAAAATTATTCGAACAATACTTCCTTACAAGACTTACAACTCTAATAGCTACACAACTTTTTAAAAGCCTTATCCTATAAAATATATAATTGTGCGGAATAAATTATAATTATTGAAGGTTTTAAAACTAATTACCTTTTAAACTAATTAAGTTTTCAACTAGATCTAGTTCCTGAATAATTATGACGATTGTTTTAATGTAATCAAATCATCTTTTAGTATTTGAACTCTTGGATTTATACGTTTCGAGAGAAAATGAGAAATGTTCTTTGCGTACTGGTGCGTGAGGGTAAAGGGTAGAAGGGCATCGTAGGGGAAAGTCGGAGAAAGTCTCTTCCTTGCTCTCCCATCTATCTTATATCGGCACTCCCCCTAACTTCAAACATTTTTTAACTATAGTGAATATTAAATTGGGCATCTAATTTTTCGATTTTCATAGATAGCATGACTGGTAGTTTACCTGGTAAAAAAATCAGGCAATTCTGAGAGTTCCCCTTCTAATACGTTCCTTGTTAGATGTATAGAAACATATATACATATGCATTTGTCATCCATTCTAGAGCATACAATAAAACATCTCCAAGTTGAAAAACTCTACGTTTACGAAATAGACACAAACCAACGTTTTTACCCGTCCATTTAATCAATGTCCTTTTTAGTGCGATTACAATAGTAAACGTTGAAGGATTTAACTCAACGTAGAAACGGCAGAACCGCCCGCTATTCTACTTGTTGGATGCGTCTGAAACGTGAAACTGTGATTAGCCGGCAATGCATGTTGCGAATTGGGGTCGTATTAAATTATGAAAGTACTAGAAATCAGCGCTACGATAATCGCTCATATTGCCAAAGAATTTAGGTGCGTTCAAAATTCTACCAACACAAATCACACCCCCAAGCCTCCAATTGAAGCAAAGATGAAATTAGTGTATACATCAATGATAAACTGACACAAACTTCAGACTTGTAATTACAATTTATAATACTTATGAGTTTAAAAAACCTATCCAAGCAGCTATTACGGGCCCGTTGCATCAAAGTACTGAAACAATTTGGCCAGTGCCATTTCTTTGTTTCTAACTTATTTCTCCATTTCTTCTTTTAGCCTATATCTTACAAGGTTGGGTTGGGTTCAATGTGTTCTGATTACTTTAAGGACGATTTTTGTTACTAGTGGGGACTTTTAACTGAAACACCCTGTAAACTCTAAGCAATAGCTAATACACTGTATCTCAAATCGTATCCATAACGAAGATTTTACGAAATGGGAATTATCGACTTCCCAATTTTATAACATAGGTTTAAATTACAAACAAATTGGAGATGACCCCCACGGGTCAATCAATGGACCAATTTCAGCTATCTTCGAACTTAGCCTTTGGTTTTGAATTGACCCTAAGTGTATCGAATTTGGAGGTTCTATGTTAACGCTAACGGCAGTTATCGAGTTAACAGACGGACAGACGGACAGACGGACAGACAACGGCATCCATATAAGCCCTGCATAGCAACGGGCTAAAAATTATGGGGACTCATTTCAGTAATATATATGCAAAATGCCAAATCGGAGTTCAGATTTCCCTTTTATTTTCAATCAAACTTAATATTAAGTATTGTACAATGTAAATTAAATAAATATGAATGACCCCACTGTCTAATTGTAAGATCAAATTTAAATTTTGATTTGACAAAAACTTCTATCACAAATTATACATTTCAGTTGTGCAGAAAAGTTTTGATGATCATTATATTTTGGTGATTTTGCGAGTATAATTTTTGCGAGTGATATAAAGGTATGGTATTTCACATTATTGTGACAATAGCAAATATTTTGCAGAATATGACAAGTATAGAGAGAGAATTAAATTCATACATACAACTGGAACAATTACTTTTAACTTTACTTTTGTGACTTTTGGGGATTTACTTATATACTTATGCGTATTAGGACTTCTTTTCATTCAGGTTTATCAAAGTTTTAACGTTTTAATTTAACCTACTGAGATAAATCGATTTAAGGGTAAAATTTTTGTAAAATAAGGTATGGATTACTGAATAAAACCAGTCTCTTCTGTGCTCCTGCTTTAAACAATCAAGACTATCAAGAGAAATGAAAATCAAAGTAACTGTCATTTCCGTAATTTTAAGAATGGACAGTTGGAGATATACAGCCAATTCTTCCTTGACAGAATCCCCATAACATTATGGCTCGGAAAATTGGTAAAGAACTGTCAAGTACGTCAAATTAACTAAGGAAAACATGAGTGATGATGATGTGTGTATACAAAATATGCAAAATACGAAAACATATCCTAGAACAAAGGTTTCGGATCTAAAAGCTGAGCGGGGAAGCGGGAGCTGAGATAGGAAACAAAGTGATTTATAATCCCAAGTACGCTTATAACAACATAAAAATAATAATAATAGAGGTAACATTTATTCGGACTGAACTTCTGCATTCTGTAAGTACAAAGCAGAAAGTAACGGGTTCAAGGAATTGTGGACTGTCGAAGATTCATCGACATCCATGGGCTCGGAACTCGCAGTTCGTTAAAAACTTTTGAAGGTAAGTCGTTCATAATCACAACCGGACGGAACGGGTGATTCAAATCACAAATATCAAATATTGAAAATCAAATGATAATGTGTAATGCATTATTCAATCATTTCCAACATTCCATTCACATTTTGAATTTTCAATCCGAACATTATACAAAATATTCAAATATTTAGTACTAATCTAAGTAAAATTGTGAATCCGTAGGATGATTATTAATTTGGAAGTAGTCAGCATCAGCTACTTCGGACCCCGTTGCTCTTGCTACTGAAGAGGGACGAACAACGGAAGGGTGAAGGGCCGGAAGGGGCTGTAAGTTTGAAGTCTGAAGCCTTGTTTGAAGTTTGGGGGACTGAACCGTAACTGGCGTGGGTGGATCCATCGTTCCTGTCTCCTGGCAATTGTTGTCTAGGTTTGGGTTGTGCGGTCTGGTAATTGCTACAGAAGTACAAAATAACAGCGGATCCTTCTCAGTTCTGATTAACCGCTTTCAGCATTCAGTAATACAGCTGCACAAATTTCCAGAGTAGTACAATGAACAGTGCCGGCAAGCATGGAAGTCCTTTAATGGCAAGTCGAACAGTCACGGTAGGAAATGGGGGTGCAATCGTGAAAGTCTCCTCCACGCCAGTTATTCAAGGACCAAATGGATCTCTCACTCTCATGATTCCCTCGTCCATGTCAGTGCCGTCTCCAAATGTCAGCGTCACGGCCAATTCAGGGAAACGGATGGGGTCGAGAGTCAGCAGCAATAATAAGGAGAAGAAGACTCCCTCCGCTTCTGGGAACAAAGACCCTTTGAATGGAAAGCAAGATAACAAAGGTCCCAAGGAACTAACTCTCAAACCAGGTATATTCGACACTCTTATTTCTATCGAAACTTATCTGTATCTGACGAATGACTGAGGGCTTGTAGTTTTCCATGTTAAATATTGATTTTGATTTAAAATTCCAGATCTGAGGAATATTATGCATGCTTTTGGGGACGAATGTTTCCCATCGGAGGATTCTGTCCAGCTTATGGAAATCATTCTGAGACAAGAAATTGAGGCATTTTTATTCATTTGTGACACTTCAGCATTGATAAGTGGATCTAAAATGCTTGGGTTGAGAGAGTATATCTATGTCATGAGAAAAGATAAGACTCATCTTGCTCGTCTCTTTAAATATCTTGGTAAATTGTGTTAAAAAATGAAAGATTTATATAGGGAACTGAACTGGAATTAATTTCATTAATTAACTGAAATGCTTTGATTTGTCGATTTGTAAAGCATTTAAGGATCAGCAGCAGGTTTCGGTTAGGATGAACCAATTGAGTCATCAGAAAACTTTACCTCAACCTAAAGGCTTTGTTGTAGAAGTACGGGGAATTCTAGAAGACCTTGGTATCGATGGGGACTTGGAAAAATATCTGAACTCTGATTCTAGTGTTGAAAATGCCAGGACGGAAAAAGCATTAAGGGCTGATCGTATTAACCAAAGACTGACAGTACCAAAGTACATCACGTATGCTCAGGCACGATCGGTGTCGTTTGCCAGAAAATTCACGCAGTTGAATGTGAGGATTTCATAGCAATCACATAATTACCTTATAATTGAATTAGATTTTTACTTTGTTTTTCCTTATTTTAGGAATGGGTTGCTGCTCATCTTCACTCGGAACACAAGCTCAGCCAAACTTTTATGGATGTGCTTGGATTCTTAATTTACGAGTTCGTGGCTCAAATCGTTGATCTATCGTGTATAATTAAACGAGAGCGAGTGGGTAGCCCTAATCCTATTCATCGTCTTTGTGATACCAGAGGGTCTAATCCAGACACTTGTATGTCAGCCCCAGCATTTCAGGTGAGATATTTTACATATCCAAATGTATTGGATATTTATCACTACCACATTCTTGGGATTTATTAATACTAAATTATTTTGTGTAGAAAAAACGAAAAGATGATGATTGTAATAGCGTTTCTGAAATCCTTGTTCAGTCCAGCGAATTAGAAGCTAAGAGATTGAAAAAGGTAAGGATGTTTGAATATGCGTTAAAAAGTTCATACCTTTGATTGTATATTATTATGATTGTCAGGTTTACCACTACTTGTTGTAGTTGCAAGACTTATATAATTAATTACTTATATTTTACCCAGGTCACTGCTCCAACTATGGAAGGTCTGGTCACCCGAAGTGTTCATATTTTGTCTCCAAGTGAAATCCGAGAGGCATATTTAAGACTTCAGCGCTGTCAACCACCTTCGATATCTTACCTTAGTCGGGCAGAAAATATTAAAAAGCTGAATTTACAGTATTAAAAAGTTAATAACTAGTAAAATGGCCCGCCCTAAAACCAGCGTAACCTTCTTCATCGCAATATAGAGGTACGAAGTATTATTATTATATGCAACAAATCAAACAAAAGAATGAATTTTAAAAGACAAAAATACTTGAAACTTCCAAATCTCTACCACGGATCCAACCCGTGCACGTATTCCCACGATCGGTTAGGTTTTTTATTTGTAAATAGGCTTAAATAGTTATGTGACAAAGTATGACTTCATGAGAAAATACCTATGTATTCTACAAAAACGATATTATTTAATTCCGGTTTTATTTATTTCATCTTTTCGCGAGTTAGCGATTTTATCAATGTTTTCTGCGGTTGAGATGTAATTATCCCTAACGTAAATGGATTATGGAATCGAGATTATGCAATTAGAGGTATGATTTTGATATTTCTTTATGTTCATGTTTATGTCTATGTGTTAACTGATATGTCTGATTTTAGTGGGTAGATATTACATTTATATATTTACATCGTACTTTTTTATACAGTTGACCTACACCTATGTATTACAAAAAAATTAACTCGTTGTACATTTAAGTTACCATTTTTATGAATCGCATATACAGAATATCTTCAATCTCGCGAGCCTTATAAGTTCGTCGTTACAGCTGAATAAGTTGTGTTCCTTTTATAATACTATAGATAAGAATGTATCCGGCGCGGACACTCTGTTCGCTGATATCCTTAATTGAGACTAACACTGCCATGAGCTATTTATTTATATGCAAAGAGTTTCAAATCTTGTACCTGCTAGTTAGTAAATGAAACTAATGAAATTGAGAAAGTGTATTAAATATTATAATATTTGGATTAAAACTTTATGTCTGTATGTTTTCCGTGTTTTATTTTATGAGATTTATTCAGATACGAATAAACGTTCAAATGAAGTATTCTTTTAATGGTTCGTGACGGCATGCATCTTGTCGCGTCCGACAGGTTTCCGCATTGTTGGTGCTTGGGAAATAGGTATTGGTACTATATAGCTCCTAATACAAAGTTGAGTTGAATTGGATCTGTGTAACCCTCTTTGACCTGGTGTAAAATGTCGTATAATATAAAATATTTATAACTCTATCGTTTAAAAGCCAAAGCCAACCTGATAATAATAATGTATCAATGAACACTATTGGTGTGTCCATCAAGTTAAGGAATAAAATGTATGTAAATGACCTATTGTGATGATTATGAAAATCATAATATTAGCTCCGCCAATTTCCGTATAGAATATCAAAAGTAGGCAGATGTGACGGTTAGAGTCCGCAGGCTGTAAGGTAATTTTAGCATTAGCAGCGGTGGAAAATTAAGAATAGGGATAACACTTTGAGTTTTCAAGTTTTTTAGCCTCTAGAATATAGATTTGGCCCAAACGAATATATTATTTCGGAAATGAGCTTGACATATATTTTTCTTATTCAATCAAATTCGATGGGTCGGATTTCCATACCACCTTGATTACCGAATTTATAATACCGGAAAATAAGCTTTAAATCATAAATGTTGTCAAATCGTTTTTGAGACATTGTCAATCTTAAGGGCTACCATTCGACAGACACCCTGTATAATATATAAGATACACACGCATATATTGGTTGGTTGGTTGGTTTAGCTTTATTGATGTCAAATTGGGTCAGCGAACTGTTCTTCCCCCAAGGACATAAGATAGTAGGATAGGATAGTATTCTAGCGTCATTCCCTAACCGTTCGAGAAGGTCAAGGAGCCAAAAATCACCAAGTTCAAATTGAGAGTTTTCATCCATTCAAGCACATTGAACAATGACTTCGGTATGGAACCACTTCCACAAATTGTTTATTAGAATTTACATCCATTTTAATGATATTTCTCTAAATATAAAGCACTAGAACTATAACTACTTCAACTCAGAACAGTACCAGAACTAAATCTAACAGCAATTTCAAAGTACGACTATAACTAGAACTAAAACGATTCAGAACTATTAGAAAAAGTTAGTATAGTACCCATCACTATCCATAATGCATGATGGTTAATATGAGTGGTATAATAAATTTTGGGAGCATTCGATTTACATGTTCTGTTTAGTCTCCGATATTTTCATATATCCGTTGAAATGGTTTAGTCAGAGTGGGAGTAAATAAGCATATCGCCGTTTTCTAATTGGAAAAATTGGCAACCCTTTCATTGTGATACATATAAGGGACGTTTGCGAAAGTCATTTTTAATTACTGAAAGCAGCAGATTGATATTTCCATGAATAACTATTCTCTCTGAATTTGTCTACGACTCCAAAGATAAATCTATGCGTTGTACTTTTCCAGCAGTCTGTTAGATACGTAGGCAATTTTCAACATTGCAATTAAAATGATAACAAGCTGTTCCTTCGATTTAAATAACAACGCACGATATTTTATTTTTTCATGCGAAGTAATTGGTCGTTTGGGTACATAGTCACACACTTCCGTGAAAGGATGCCCATAAGTAAATAGTCGTAATGCTGGATTTAAGCTATTTTAAGTACTCCTGTTGTCGTTTCCTATGGCTGGATCGTTGACAAACTCCAAGCAACTTGTTAACAATTTATTTTCTTGACTTAAAAATAACATAAAGAAGTTGTTTTTAGGTAGGCTCAGCCAGTACCGTACCGTGAAAACTGTTAACAACATTTGCCGATACCCTATGATAATCTATCTATATATAGTGGAATTGAGTCTATATTTCCGTTTGTATTTGTTGGTTTAACTTGCCCCTTTGAGTGAACTGAAGTACATCATGACATAATAAATAAAATTGTATATCTGCAAAAGAACGAAAAAGGGTATTCTTTTTTTTCCTCCTGTTGCCTGTAACGATTGACTCCCAATCTTCCAACGCATACATGTAGTTCCCAGACGGTTGAGTTATTTAATGTCTAATTGTCAATTTAGAGTCGAATTGTATAGTTAAATTAGTTATACTACACGGTTCTGTGAAGCATAATTGGAAATATGGCAGCTACTTCCTCTGACGTATTTTTGCCTAATATTACATGAAAATATAGGAAAGTACCTCTGAAATTTTACTACAAAAAAAGAAAGAAATGAATAAAAAAAACGTAAGGGAGAGAATACAATGAGGAGATTGGATCAATAAATAGAGTGATTTTCATATACATTCGTGAGACTTTTTTGTAGTAAATTGAAACGGAAATCCAGATATTGGACTATTTGAAATATACCAAGTCTTAAAAAATGTGTAGGAGGGAAGAAGGCTACCATATCGGTAACATGACACGTACAGATGACCAAATCAAATCATCGGCTAAGGAAGCAATCGGAGGCGTCAACAGAATCAGAAAGCACAGAGAAAGAACAGAATGTCGATAAACTTTCCATACAGTTCCATTCAATCACCTTCAACCAACTCCAACTCGTTTTAAAGCCGGACCGTTATAGAAAACTCCCCCGCTTCAGATCTAAAGGTACTAATAGCTGAATATGCTAGAAATGAATAAAAGTACAATAACGAGAAAAGCACACCAAGACAAATATTGTTAATGATAAGTTTCAGAGAGCTATAAATAGAATGTGAGAATGGAATAATGTGAAACAGTCGTGTATAAAAGAAAGTCAGGATGAGATAGATCTTTTGAAATTCGAATTAATGGATATCGGGTAGATACAATACATAGAGATTAGAGAATCCTGTGGGCTTTGTATTCTAATTACAGCATTATTAAGGGGTGAAACCCCTTATTGGCTTTACTCTGTCCGTACGTCCGTCCGTCCGTGTGTCCATCCGTTCGTACTCTAGCGTTCGAACGGTTAAACGTTTTTGATGTTTTTTTCACATTTCGAAACTACAGTGTCCTCGTCACGAGCCAATTGTTTTTGGAAACAATCGGTAACACCAATCGTTCAAACAAAAATTAGAAACACTTGAACTCATGAAGCAATCGCATATTTTTATAACTCGACATACAATACGTTGAATTTCATGACGCCTTTGCTTATGACTTTTGATTCCTAATCATAAACATAAATATGTGGGACTACTCACAAATGTCGAGTGTCACGTGAAACACGTGGTTTCACCCATTGCTTACGTGCGTTTGTAACGGTTTATTTATTTATTTATTATTACAATGTGATACCCACAGTACGAGTGTATGGTTCTAATAATTTCCAAATAAATGATATTATTTCTTCCTCTTAGATTGGCTTACATTCACTCACTAGTTTTTGTCATCTATGGCTAATGATTATCGAATATCAATTTCGAGTTTGATACTTTTGAAATCTGATTCTAAAAAAATGATTTCAGATACATACGATTGATTGAACGCTCGTGTCAGGTATGCCAGACAGTATGACAATCTGTTGCAATAAGCCGAATATGCAAATTGCAACAAAATGAAATGCATCTATCTATAGATAGCTATCACTTAAACTTGCATAATATTTTATTTAAATCGACATTATTATACCCCTTTACTTCAAAATATTGATACTAAATACTACAGTATCAACCGACTACAATAAGCTACAATAATAAGTTATTATTAATCATTAGTCATTACATAGAAAAAATATACTAATATTTAAGCAAATGCCAATTTAAATTATTTTTTTGTGGGTTTAATATTAAGTCTTGAAAATATATGCACCTGGTTAGATCGAACTGCAAGAATAAAAATCTGGCGATTTTCTGCAGATATGCAGAATACTACTGTATCAAAACTTTACTTGAAACTACAAAACCTAACTTCAACTTTCATTAAAAACGACGAATAAAAAATTAACAATCTTGACTATTGATGGATTATAAAGGAAATCATCGGAACTGAATCGTTAGGAGCTAAATTATTTAGGCTTCTTCATGCATTAATTAAAGTAAAATATTAATAGTTGAAAACCAGTATTTTATAATATTCTTCTTTAGTTTTTTGACCACCTCTGAAGAAGATGCAAATTCCTTCATAAATATGGTATGTATCATACCTTATCGGGTGCCGGTCAAGGTATGTGTCACTCGATCAGTCAAAATGTCGACAGACATTGTGTCGATATGTATCTGACCAAAACGCATTGACATACAAAAAAGTCACTTTCAATGAAAATCTATTTGTCTGTAATTTATTTTATGGCATTTATTGAAAAAATTGCGCTTTTCGTATATGCATATACACTCCACGCCTGTTGACGCTTTGGCTGGGAGACACAGAACAGCGGCTCATGGACACTGCCCATTATTTTCCACTCCCTTTTTATTTAGAAGGAAAATACTAGCTAAATCAGTGGTAACACCCCTGCACTACCACCTTGCCTTGGTCATTCAGGTACATTTTATAAGTAAACTTAACATTGATAAAACTAATGAAGACCATGTGTTTTAAATTTAATTCATATTTTTAATCAAAAATGGTTATAATGAGTAAAAGTAAGTTGCATTGTCGCATAAATAATATCATGACTAATACCTTACACGCACAGGCAACAGTACACCACCGTTTATTGTTTTGCATAAATAGCGACAAATTAACACATTTAGTCAACATGGCCGTCGGTCTACTTTATTGAGTTTTGCGCTCTTTGTACAGGCTTTAATCGTAATGCGTCTGAAATTCGAAATAGTGATTTTGTATTTGCGTGGTAGTCTGGCGGTAATGGTAGTATAAATTTGTTTTCCAATTGAGACGACTAAAAAGATATCATAGCAGATATTTTTATCATCATTATACTAATTAATAAACTCCACGAATTCAATCCTGCATCCTGCATCCGAACTATGCGTGGGATTTCACTTGAACCCTACTACTTTTTTTTCTCCATCGTTCTATCGTCAATGAAGGGATAACATGAGATCCTTCCGACGATAATCATTAGTTTTTAGCTGATATACGACCTTTTCCCATGTTGGTTTAATTGATTGAAGCATCTCAGATCACACCTTTTAATTCGGTTGTGGGTTGAAGTTCCGATCAACAGAAAAGGATGAAAGGACTAAAGGTCTTTTAGAGAAATTCGCCCTTACGTCTGAAGTTCGGAATAAAGTTTTCTAAATAATTAAATATACTACAACATTCGCTATTGATTTAAACTTAACTACAATTAATTTTATAGTTTGCAACACGATCTATACCGCATGCTTTTTGGCTGTAGCTTCGTTTTACTCAGTATGTCAGTACAAGCAGATTTGTTTGCATATATTATTTTTCATTAATAGTAAGGACAACCCTGCAAAGTGTGATTATTGTCTGAAATTGAATTCACTGATGCAGTGGTAACTGCCATTCATTAGCCATCTAAATGGACCATACCAAGCTCGCCAATGCATTTATTTTAACTGTAGACGGGTCAACAAGTATCTCGTTACAAAAACCAGATCCAATGAGATCAACACCATCCTGTAAATATCAACTGTGAGATAAAAAAAGGACTGAACTAACTGTTGTAAATGGCAAAGAGAAGAAGTGTCTGTGTTTTGTCAAAAAAGTTGTGCCTAGCTATCTCTGTTGACACCCTGGATGATTATGGGTTGAGAGAGGGTGAAAGTGCTAGTGCCACAAGGAAAGTGTAAAATAAGCGCAAGTGCCACGGCTCTCGTCTCCTCGTACTTTCTAGATCCTGGATTCTCGAGAAATATTTTAAGGTCCAGCGTTCAGGACTATGATATCAGACACAATTTTATATGTATCCGGTATTAAAGCCCAAGTTAAGTTCCCCATCCCACGCTATATGTATATAATAAAACTCGCCAAAAAATAGAGATAAATTGTTAGCATCTCTGAATCCTACTTCAGTCCTCGTCAAGTCTAAGGAACCACCCGAGCTAAGCACCAACCGCTCCAAACCCTTCTTCAAGAATTTATTGCCAATTGCCAAAATCTCGTCCAAAAATCCTACTCTTTCTGATTTCCAAAGTAGCAGGGAGCATTACACTTCAGGGAAGAGGATTTGGACATCAATTTAAAGGCTCTATATAATACCGGATTCCTCCTCTGACTTTTGCCCAAAAATCTTTTAAACCTTTGCATTCACGGTAAGGATTTTAATTCTTGACTCAATATCAGATTTAACGGAGATCGTTTTCGAAGCATCTAATTCAGGTGAGTAAAGTATTAGTGTACAAAGCCCTGAAATAGATTTCAAATAATTGTGTTAAAGATGTATTGTTAAATACGTGAGCTAGAAAATACTTCCTAAATACTATTTCACTCCAGAAACATTATCAGCTTTTTAGGGATTAGACATAATTTCCTGTCCAATATGAATAGGCATGAATGAATGAAGTAAGGAGGTTTAGAAACTAAATCTCCTGTCTCTAGTTCCCCTCCATTCACAATTCCTCTGATATCTCCTACCCACAACCTTCCTAAAACTCCGACTTACTTTTATCGGACAAGGGAGAATCCGGTACTGTGATTTTCAATTTAGCTGACTAGTTAACTATATAACAATGAACTGATACAATGAAAGATATTTTACAAAAGAAAAATTCTTTCGACTACTTTACTTTCCTTTCTACAGCCTTAAAATGACAAGTGCTCGGATTTAATTTTGTTAAGCAATTTTTTACTTGAATCTAATCAGATCATAGGGTTTTGATATATTGGGAACATGTGAATGAAATGTTTAAAATTGAACGTACAGTAAAATAACCTCAATTCTGTTAGATATCTACAGAAAACAGAACAGAGAGCCTTCTGATTTAAAACGTATCAAGAAGCCCCAGCCCGTACATCATGACTTCCTGGACCGTTTCTACTCACTCAATTTTCTTCTATCTTGTATTCTTCGTTCTGAAAAACTTCGAGGCAGAGGCCAGATCCTACTTAGAGACAAACGAAGTTGTTGAAAAAGTGGATGAACGTGTAAGTTAACCATAATCAACTTTTCTAATCATTAGATTAGCTATGTGTTTTTAAAATCCACAATCCTTTTACTAATTAAGTTTATGGTAAAGTAACGGCTTTGTAAAAGTTCTTGTCAGTTGGCGAGTTAAACATCCGTTATACGTCGGATCGTTTCATTTTGTTGGACAGAAACGTGGGACTTCTTTTGTTTGACATTAATTTTTCATTGTAATTTTGGTCTCTTTGGGCATTCATTGACATTTCATCACAAAAACAAATATTGCGGACTTAATTTCGAGGGAAATCAATTAAGGACAGGGATATATGCGCGACAAATCCGATTGTCTATAATCAATTCTTGTGCACAGTTATGTTGCAGCTTTACTGACACTGGCGCGAATGGAATTATAGAGAAATGATCAAATCAAATCGTGTCATTCCAGTTTGTTGTCTATTCTGTTTGTCGTCGGCAGGTCGGTGATATTTGATCTGATTTTCTCTTCAATTACTTGTAGTCCAATTGTATAAATAATTCGTAGTGGGCACTAGACCTGGTTAGCTCATACGAGCTTATTTGAAGCTTTACAACAATTACAAATTAGTAGTTTTAGCAAACGCCAAATCATCTATAATATTTGTTGAAGCATCGTTTAAGCATCATTCAATCATATCTCAATTCTTCTACAATTGTGGTAGCGAAATAATATTTTTAAACGAGACACATGAGAAGGATCGATTTATTCAAGTAATTGTGTTTGTCTTATATGCATTCACTACTGCGTCCAGTCTAACCGACAATGTGTCGCGAAAAATTCCGACAAGTTAGAATTACACACAGAATTCTTTAAATTTAAAAATGTGACGAAGATATAAAAGCCCTCATGCACATAGATATAATCGGCGATTTTAAATGCAATTCGAGTTAGAGTTATCCTGTACTCCTGTTGCATTTCTATTTTTCTAGTCGTTAAATCTTCTACCGTGCACGCCTCATTCAATATGTGGATATCTGCAAGCCAACTCGCGTGGTATAAACTATCAAAGGAGGTGCGGATGCCCTGTTGGATCAACTTGCCCGATGATTTGGGATAGCGCCGATGGACATTCCGTGTTGCAGGGATCGGACCAGTACAAGGTGACGTTAAATTGAAATTTTTTTAAAAGTAATTGGAATTCTTATGCTTTACTAGTCGCTGTCGCTGTAACTGTTTGATTCGAATGGTGCTTGAATGTACGGATAATTTAGTAAAAGAGGAAGACAATTTTTTAGATATTCGTTTTTTTATTTTTTATTGAAATTGTTTTTAAATCATATCGCATATACTGTTGACTATGTCGGTGCCTGTCAAAAGTATGTACACATTCAATTATAAGTCTCTATACAGGTTGTTACAGAAAAAAATAAATGTGAACATACGTTTAAAAGACCCTATAGAAGTACTGTGTGTCCCACCCATGTAAAGGTTTACAACTTTTACGTGAGACACCCTGCAAATGTAGTTAAGGGTGTAATCAGTAATTACTCTCGGAGACATGACTTAAATGAAGTTAAAAATAAGATAACAATGACAAATTAAACTCGATTAATTTAAATGAGACATTCCAAAACGTAGAATACGAAACAAGGCTGAGGAAAAACAACACATTTCTCAGAATGAAGACGTTTAGAAGCATTTTATTTTCTGTAGTTACTTTAAAGGAACAACGTCTTTCAATTACTGTTCACGAAAACAAAGGGAACTTGACAAGTTCCATCTTACAAAAGAATGCCGCCCAAGAGCTTTTAAATTAAGCCGTCTTCGACTACGCAATTAACTTCTTTCACTTTAAGAGTTTCCGTGGTTTTCAACTAAGGTTGCGACATTCATCTTAGGAAATTTCGTGTCAAGAATTTTAAACGGATTGATGATTCACGAATGAAAACCTGCAGTTTCAGCCCCAATCTCCCGTCCTAGCGAGAAATAATTTTGGAGAAAACACGAACACCAAGCTTTCCATGCCGTTGCTCCACAGGTTAGAAGGCGGAAGTTGACATAAAATCTCCCATATTTCACAAACGCAGATGTTGCTCAGTGACTATACCATAAATGTCACACCAATTCAACTTAAACGGTTCATACCGATCATTTTTAATCGTCTTCAATTTGATCTTGAAACGGTAGTTAGGTTTTATTTTACAGAGTTAATTTTGAAGATAATATAAAAATGAGAATATTTTTATAGTTTTTAACCTTAACGGGGCAAGTAATTTCGAAATAATTTGATGTGTAGCTGACAAGGGAACATTCCCAATTGTACCACCCCGATATTTTTTAAACTAGTCTCATTCGAAAGCTAAAGTCAAATGATGAAACTTTAACATTGGAATTATAGGCCGCTAAAATATATTTGACCTGGTAAAGTAGGTCGGAAGGTCAAGAAGCGCGAGGTATTTCAAGGATCCCTATAGTAAATCCACGTTTGAATTTCGAGGAAAGGCTCGTTCGAAAGCAATGTTAATTTGGGGTGTCCTTCAATGTTAACTCCCTATCTCCATCGCGACTTTCTGGTGAAAAGGGAGAAAGTCGACTTTCTCTTCCTTCTCCCCCTCTAACTAACGCTAATTTTTAACGTAAACCGCGCAGTCCCTGACCTTACGACCTACTTTACCAGGTCAAATACATTTTAGCGGCCTATAGTTCCAATGTTAAAGTTTCATCACTTGACTTTAGCTTTCGAATGAGTCTAGTTTAAAAACTATCGGGGTGGTACAGTTGGGAATGTTCCCTTGTGAGTAGCTTCATAGTTTTTGCTATAATGACAATGAAAAATCATTCAAGGCGCTGTTTTTACTTACTTACTAGCAATAAGTGCGTGTTTTTCATTTTAAATTTATTCTGCCATTGATTTATGGATTACCAAGGAAGTACTTTCCGTGAAAGAAAGGGTCTTTTGGACAGTTCTATAGCTATAGTATATCACGTTGCCGACAAAGTGTAGCAAATTTTGTCCAATTGAATGAGCGTAATAAAAAGCCTTGTCGTATTTGTGCGAATGAAAAAATACGACTCCTTAGGGATGAAAATTTAATGCGAATGTTGTCGTATATTCGAGTTCGAACAACATTTATTGAATTTAAGCGTAATTAAATTGGAGATATTTGGTGACACAATACTAATTCAAACACGATTCACCATCCGTCGTACCTTGCGAATTCTGCCATTGGTAACCCGGTCGGGACTTCCAACAAAAATCTCATGCATGTATTTAAATGACATCGTGCCAAAAAGGATGCAAAACCGTTTAAATAAATGGAAAGATTTTATCATCATATTGTTTTAAAGCTAAATAAACTAAGTGCTTGCAATACGTAGGAAACCCAACAATCCTGGTATTGTCAGTTCGGTTAATCTAAAGATCAAAAGCGCTAAATAAGTAAGGATGTAAAGCGATGAAAATACCCGAATGAACGTATTTTAAGAGTGAAAGGTATATTTTTGAAACGCAGATGATATAGATAACTCACGCCATGCCCACAGCTCCTTCAATCTATTTTAAAATCTCAAACGTCAAAATCTGTCACAGTATATATGTGTCGATAGGAAACTAGGGTTCTATGGTCGGAGTGACCTAGATGGTCAATGGTCACATTTCAATAAAACATATGTGATGTATTGGAAGATATCCAACTATATAATAATTATTATGTTGATTTACTCTCTTTTTGGGGCAAAATTAGATTTTTGATAGTTTTTCGATCGTTTGATCATTTGCAACTTGTCCCTGTGGGGTTACAATTTGTGACTCATTTATTGGCTTTGATATCTTACGTAGAAAATTTAAGGAACAAATGATTGGATGTAAAAAAAAAAAAAAAAAAAAACATTAAGAAACGTTACTGGATACTGGCATATATGACAGCGTTAACGAGTAGGGTACGTGACAAACTAACCAACAAGGAAAGCAAATACTCCTTGTTCTAATCAATTAATTAGATTTCCCAATATTAAATGGAATCGTAAGATAAATATTTATCATGTTCTTATTAGCGTCAACTTGAACTTTCCTTACTGCATATGTCTGGTATCTGGATATTGGATATGATTGACGAGCTTAAAAGCAATTCAATTCGACATAAACACGTTATTAAAACCTCTTGTGCAAACAGTTGTGTAGAGAAAGTTACTTAGAATTTAAATAAACGCATAAAGTATTACAAAATATTGAAAACTCACCTCTTTATCTCCATAGCTGCATGTTCAATACAGAAACTAGGTAAGCTCAGATGAGCAAGGATAATCGTCGACATTGTCGGCAATGCATCATTTAAAGGGAAACTTCGGAGTCCTCTAACAACGGACATAACACATAACCCAAAACACTTTCCAAAATTTCGAGTGCTAATATATTATAAAATGTTTATTTAGATTTCTTACAGCTTGCCCTTAGTTGTGATTCGTGATTGCGGAAAATGAGATCAAGATTAAGTAGGGTTAGAAAACATGTTATGTATACGACTTCAAAAGTAAAAGCATTAGGCCAGTACTACAATGTTCCATCTCATTGTTTTGATGTGATGAAGCTACTTAATAAGAACACTCTGTCCGGCTGCTTATATACTCTTACGTTTCAAAGGTTGCCGTTTTTTAACTCTGTCTTCTTATTTGGAAGCTATATTTGTACTTTAGTAGCCTCATACTGGTTACTTTTTTTAAATTTTTATTTGTTTTCCTGGTTTTCAATTTTTTGAGTTGTTATTAGGTTTCAACGGGTTTCGCGTGGGTTTCTCGGTTTCTCCCTATTTTAAAGAGCGTTTTCAACGCTTTATTCTCAGGTGAAATGAGTCACACTCGTTCCAACATTTTCCTCATTGTCAGGGCTATTTTCGATGGTCATAAATATCGTTCACTTGGTAAATATTTTTGATTCCAATGAACTTAATGGATTCAGAACCAGGCTCGCAAGGCTATTGAATTAAATTCAGTCACACAGGACGAGTTACAGCGTTTCATCGTTTATTTGCGCCGTGTTTTTAGTAATTGGGGTGTTTTCGAAACGTGCTAACACGTTGGAAGCACAATCCCAAGACTTGAGACAATCTGTGATTCACCCGACTAACAACTAATCGACGTATTTTCAAGTTTCGCTTTAGTCGTCAGAACATAAATGAAAAAATCTTATATTTGATATTTTCATGTTGTGTTTAACAAGGCGTGTTTCAATTCGAAGCATGAAAATGAATGACAACTTTTAGATTTGATGAGTATTATATTAAAACGAAATGAGATTTTTCAGATCCAGGAAGAAAGAGTTTTTGTGTAGATCTCGATATATTGTATATTCAAGCTAAGCCTTAGCTGTTTGTAAGGTTTAAGCCCGCTTCCGTTTTAGAGATACTTTGGCAAAGTACCACCCCCTGTTCAGCTAATAAAATCAAGACTTCATTTTTTGAGGGGTGGGTCAGGTGGGATGTGGTTCTAAGTTCGTGGACTTTAGAGTCACTATAAAATTGATTTTTTCGTAACCCATCAATTGAGATATGCAATAATTTGTAACGATAAAACGTAAAAAATGCTGATTATCCAAATGTTTCACTTTGGAATACTATATGCTGTGACATTTCACAGGAATAGGAAAGAGTACTAGAGACTCGGAACAGTAAGTCAAGTCATTTTGATTGCGTATGTCTAATTATATTTACTTAGATGCAACTTTTGCGTTAACGTGTCATGTTTGGGAAAACTTGATTGCACTATATTTACCTTGCTAAATTGATATTGTTAGGGGATTTAACGAATATCGAGGTTTTTTTTGCCAAACTGGATTTTGTTCACGAAAGCAATCACAAAACTTTCTCATTGTGTCACATGAAACAATATGTACCTATAATCATCTTTTGTTATGGAAATGCCATTACTTCGTAGCGACAAAATCCCACTGACAAAAAAGTACTTTTCAACGAAAAGTTAAAACTTTTGATCATTCATTCATATTGTTTGGGCCGTAGTCGAGTGAAAATGTGAATGTATGGTGGTGTAAAATGGTGTAACGTTAATCAATGGCAAAAGTACATCATAGTATTTATTGGTTGAAAAGTCAAAGATAAACGAGGATTTATTTACTTTTTAGTTGGAAAAATATTACTCTTGGAAAATGAATGTTACTTTAAAATGCTGAAAAGACAACCTTCTTCATGAGATTCTACAAGACGACAGACAGTATTATAATAACAAGAATGACAACCTTATTTTTAGGACAAAAGTACTGGACAATATAATTAAGTGCAGGTGTACCCACATTTAGAATCTAGGGCAACCTGTCTGGTTTCTTCATTTCTTACAAGTGCACAACAACATACTTAGACATGCATACTGAATACATTAACAACTCTGGAATTGTCAACCACAATCTGAAATTAACATAATTAAGATGCAACGAGGATTCAGATTCTTCCTTTCTAATCCACATCTCCAATTCAGAACTCTAGATACGAAATGCATGCATTTTCTAACACAACAGACACACAATATTTCCCTTAGAACTAAAGAATAATAGCATCGCAAAATCTGTATTGACTTATTGTATATTATTGCTGGACAAAGAATGGAATCTCAAAATTTCTTACATCTCAACTAAAAGTACATTTACAACTTTTACTTAACTAACCTAGTATGATCCAGTGACTCATCAATTCAGTATGTATTATATACAAAGTTAAAATTACTCATTATTCATCTGGTTCCTTATCCCTATCGATTTAAGTTTCTATACTTTTATATGAAAACTGCTAACTTCAATTAGCTATGGTACCTCTTCCCATGGATGAAATTACTTGATTTCATTTCACAAGTGAATAGCAGCGATGGCAGCGTTACGCTGAAATATAAGCCTCGAAATCTATCCATCGGAAGAGATACCAAAGCTCGACAAAGATTTGAAAAATATGCAATCCTAATATTAATGTACACTTTTTCATACGAGTCACTTATCCAACATTCCGACCACCTAGAAACACCACAGTTTCTACACACAATCACTAGCACTAGTATCACTTGATGAATGCTGAACCGGAAGTAGACAGAGTTTTGCTATTGGACGCTTCAATTCCCCATCAGCGGTACGAAGCGTTGTCACTCGTACGACACCATCAGCTCCGGGATGAACAATGATAACTCTTCCCAGCTTCCACTTCTGAGGGGGCAGGTTTTCATCTTTAATGATGACCAGATCACCAACCTCTACATCCTTCTTATGGTTGAGCCACTTGGGACGCTGCTGCAATCTTGCCAGGTACTCGCTCGACCACCGTTTCCAGAACTGATTCCGGAAAGACTGCAATAGTTGCCATCTCGACAACCGGTTTTGGTTAAGGGAAGTGAGGTCTGGTTCAGGGATAGCTAACAGAGGTTCACCAATTAGGAAATGACCTGAGGTGAGGGCAACAAGGTCATTGGGATCTGAGGATAGAGGAGTTAGAGGACGGGAATTTAGGCATGCCTCAATCTGAGTCATGATCGTAGTTAACTCCTCAAAAGTCAGACGACTGGGACCCACGATTCGGTTTAAGTGAAATTTAACCGATTTCACTCCTGCTTCCCACAATCCTCCGAAATGAGGGGCTCCTGGAGGATTGAAGTGCCAGGTAATTCCTTCATTTGCTGTTGAATCGGCACATTCTTGGTTGTGCTTATTAGAATGAACTAAAGCTAGCATTTGCTTTAGTTCTTTATTGGCACCAACAAAGTTAGTTCCACAGTCACTGTGGATATCTGACGGGCGTCCACGTCTCGACACAAATCTTCGGAGGGCGGCCAGGAACGCTTCAGTTGACAGGGAACTGACTACTTCTAAGTGAAATGCACGAGTTGCAAAACACACGAAAAGGGCCAAATACGCTTTTGACGTAGTCTTGCTTCTGGGAAGATCAGGACGAATTTGGAATGGTCCAGCGTAATCTATTCCACAACGCTGAAACGCTCGACATGGGGTGACACGGAACATTGGTAGATCTCCCATTACTTGTTGTTGAGTATTGGCTGCTTGTTTGGTACAGCGCACACACTTCTTCACCATTAACCGAACAGCGTCTCGGCCTCGAAGAATCCAATATCTTTGGTGAAGAAGAGCTAAGAGAAGGCTCGGGCCAGCATGTGAATTTTCCAGATGCGTACTGGAAATTAACAAGTCAGTTAAAGCAGAATGTCTTGGAATCAAAAACGGTGTTTTTTGATCTTGAGGAATCGGTGCATTTTTGATCCGACCACCAACTCGTAGTAAACCTTCTGCATCAATAAATGGGTTAAGGGATAAGATTTGGCTTTTGGCAGGCAACGGTTTGTTAACTTGAAGACACTTGATCTCGACCCCAAAGTACTTTTCTTGTGTTAATCGTATCCAAATCTTCAACGCATACTGGATTTCTGCTGGTGTCAGCGGAGATGGTGGGTTATCTGATAGATATTTGATTCTATCAGCCTTCTTATGAAACCAGTATTTTTGGAACTTGATGAGGTACGCTGTGACACGAGATAACTTCCGTATTGACGAGTATTTGGTTATCAGATCCAAACTAATATCAATTGTTGTAACATGTACTGCTACCGGGACCCTAGCTTCTTTAAGCACAATGTCTTGTTCGATTTCTAAGGTATTTGGAACCGTTGAACATTCCGGACCCAATGATGTTGGATTTTGAAGCCAAGTTGGACCGGACCACCACATCTGCGAATGGACCAATTCCATTGCAGTGGTTCCACGGGAACAGAGATCGGCAGGGTTATCTTTCCCCGGAACATGACTCCAACAGGAACTTGGTATGATGGCTTGAATAGCTGTAACCCTGTTAGCTACGAATGTTTTCCATTTTGATGGATGAGACTGAATCCAGTGGAGGGTTACAGTCGAATCTGTCCAAGCTGTGACCTTTGATACCTCGATTTTGATGGAATTCTTCACTGACTCTAACAGCTCAGATAAGAGGACTGCTCCACACAGTTCCAATCTTGGAAGGCAGATTAGCTTAAGAGGGGCAACTCTGGTTTTTGATGACACAAGGGAGACATGACACCTATCCTTGTAAATAGATCGAAGATAGACCACTCCCCCGTATGCTTTCTCGGAAGCATCGCAAAAACCGACAAGTTCAATTTTTTCAGGACGGGAGGGGACCATGCATCTTGGGATTGTAATTTGATCTATGTTCTGTAGGTCATTCTTCATGTCTGTCCACGTTTCCTGTACTGGTTCAGGTAGTTTGTCGTCCCAGTCAGCTTTGATTCCCCATAGCGTTTGCATTAATATCTTGGGTCTCAAAATGATGGGTGACAGCCATCCTTGGGGATCAAATAATTGGGAAATTTCGGACAAAATTATTCGTTTGGTGAATAAGACCTTTACCGAACTTGGATCGATGAACCGGAACTCGAAATGATCCTTCTGGGTATTCCATCTGATTCCCAGGGTTTTGATGAGAGGGTCAGCCATAATTTCAAGATCAGGCTTAGAGCCTCGTAACTCATCAGGTAATTTAGATAGCAACTGGTCAGAATTGCTATACCACTTACGCAGTTGAAGTCCACCACGATCCATTAACCCAAGTAATTGCTGTTGAAGTGTCTCTGCTATCTCAATAGACTCGGAACTTGACATCAAATCATCAACGTAAAAATCTCTCTTGCAAATCTCACTGGCTAATGGAAATGACTTCGCTTCATCACTGGCTAGCTGCTGGAGCGTTTTGACAGCCAAATACGGAGCTGAAGCAGTACCATAAGTTACAGTATCTAAGCGGTACTCACATATAACTTTATCTGGATCTTCTCGCCACAGTATCCGCTGGAGATCTGCATCGCTTGGAGAAACCCGAATCTGTCGATACATTTTGGCAATATCTGCTGTGAATGCGACAGGATGTACTCGGAAACGAGTGACTAAATCCACAAGACTGTCTTGAAGGACGGGACCATTCATCATACAATCGTTGAGGGATTTTCCGGATGTAGTAACTGCAGATGCATCGAATACTACACGGAACTTTGTAGTTGTGCTTTCAGCTTTAAGCACAAAATGGTGAGGAATAAAATATGTGGGGTTTACCGGATGTTCTCTCTCGGCTGCTGTAACCACTGACATGTGACCCAACGAGAGATATTCCTGCATGAATTCCACATATTGTTCTTGATGAGAAGGATTTTTTGCTAACCTTCGTTCCAATTGGTAGAACCGTCTGAGGGCTGTGTCCCGAGATGACCCTAGGGCTGGCCTGGGCTCCTTGAGAGGAAGTGACACCGTGTAGCGTCCACTTACATCCCGGGTATGATGAGCTGCATAGAACTCTTCGCATTGGATTTCTTCTGAGGTATGAGACCGAACAGTTGAAAGTGATTCCAATTCCCAGAATCGCTGCAATTTCTCATCGAGAGTGTCAACATGATGCACTGTTACTTGTTGTGATTTTCCTTTCACACTTCCTGCCATCAACCATCCGAGTGTAGAGGCTACGGCCATAGGAGTGCCAGGAGATCCAAATTTCCGACCACCTTGAACTAGGTCCCAGAAGATATCCGATCCAAGCAAAATATCGATATCATCCGGTCGGTGAAAGTTTGGATCAGCCAAGATTATTGATTTTATGTGTGACCATGAACTGGGGTCACACGGATATGTCGGAAGTTTTCCTGTTACCTTTGGCAAGACAAGGACATTCACAATGTACTTTGCTGTAGACTTGAAATGTGGACCGAAGGTAACGGAAGCCATTCCCCTTGCTGTCCCTACAGGTGCTGCGGCTAGACCGGAAACGGGAACTGTGACCCTTGATTTCGCAAGTCCTAATCGATGACAACAGGTCTCCGAGATGAAACTTGTTGTTGCACCTGCATCTAGGAAAGCTCGACATAGATGAGTTTGACCATCACCACCAACAACCTTGATAATTGCTGTGGCTAGCATTCCGTGACAATTGTCAGTTGACGGATTGGAATGATGCGCTAAAGCAAGCTGTTCTGCCCCATTGTTGGGCTCATTGGGCTTATGGAGTAGAGTGTGATGTTTACCGTTGCAGGTTCGACATCGACCAGGGCTGGAACATTTGCTGCAGAAGTGTCCCAGGGTTAAGCAGTTTAAGCACATATTGTGCTTTTTGGCAGTTTCAATCCTCTCCAATACCGTTAACGACAGGAATTTTGGGCATTTAAATGTTGGATGATAAGACTCGTTACATACCTTACATTTATTTGATGCCGGCTGACCATGGTGGGCAAGTACGCGCTTATGGTTCTCATTGTGATGAGGACGCTGTGGTTTGTTGTCGCTTGTGGAAGCAAGAGCCCTTGCCCTTTGCTCGATGAACTCGTACAAGTCCTTAAGCTGTGGAATGTCTGTTCCTTTGAGTGTCTGTTCCCAGAGTTCTCTTGATGTCGGATCAAGCTTTTTAATCATATTATATGCCATGATGGCATTTGATGTGTCACTTGGGACCAATCCAAGTATTTCTAGGGAACGGGAACATTCATTGCCGGCGTCTTGCAAATCTCGAAGGGACTCGGGTGATGCCTGAACCTTCTGTCTGTAAAATTTGTCTAGCACTGCAAACATGATTTCCCGTGGATTTTGGTAACGATCATTTAGTGATTTCCAAGCAATATCATAGTTGGAATCACTAAGAATCATCGAATGAAGTTGTCTGGATGCTTCACCTTTTACGAGAGATTGGAGATACGTCAGCTTTTCAATTTTTGACAAATCCGTGCTCTTGTTTACAGACGCGTCGAACATATCTCGAAAAGTGATCCATTCCAAGTGATTACCACTAAACGGTTTTAACTCAAGCTTTGGTAATCTCATACTAGAATTTGATTTTCCAGTTGGAGTTGGAGTTGGCGGATACTTAACCAAGAGTTGATGTAAGGCGTTAGTAAGTGAGTCAGCTAGATCTCCAAGATCAAAGTATGTTAGTTTATGCTTTTCCATTTCATCAGTGGCAGGTCGTTGCTCACGAATTCGAGTATGGACGGATTTGAGATCTGTCTTGGCTTCCGCTGTTTCAGTTATTAAAGTCTGAATTGTCACCTTTCCAAGAGCTGCTGTAGTATTCGTCTTGAGCTTTCGACAAATACGATCGAAAGTATCAGAGATCGAATCACGTTCAGAGACCAATTTTTCCATTGCTGACGGTGCCATCACTTAACGATTACACGACTATTCGCCACAGTTTTTAAGACACGGATTTTCACAAAGTTCTACGGTCTTTTAATAATAGTTCGGAACTGTCTAAGGTAACTTCCGGTGTTCGGAACTCTCTCAAAGACACATCCGGTTCGAAGGACCAATGTTTGGGCCGTAGTCGAGTGAAAATGTGAATGTATGGTGGTGTAAAATGGTGTAACGTTAATCAATGGCAAAAGTACATCATAGTATTTATTGGTTGAAAAGTCAAAGATAAACGAGGATTTATTTACTTTTTAGTTGGAAAAATATTACTCTTGGAAAATGAATGTTACTTTAAAATGCTGAAAAGACAACCTTCTTCATGAGATTCTACAAGACGACAGACAGTATTATAATAACAAGAATGACAACCTTATTTTTAGGACAAAAGTACTGGACAATATAATTAAGTGCAGGTGTACCCACATTTAGAATCTAGGGCAACCTGTCTGGTTTCTTCATTTCTTACAAGTGCACAACAACATACTTAGACATGCATACTGAATACATTAACAACTCTGGAATTGTCAACCACAATCTGAAATTAACATAATTAAGATGCAACGAGGATTCAGATTCTTCCTTTCTAATCCACATCTCCAATTCAGAACTCTAGATACGAAATGCATGCATTTTCTAACACAACAGACACACAATATTTCCCTTAGAACTAAAGAATAATAGCATCGCAAAATCTGTATTGACTTATTGTATATTATTGCTGGACAAAGAATGGAATCTCAAAATTTCTTACATCTCAACTAAAAGTACATTTACAACTTTTACTTAACTAACCTAGTATGATCCAGTGACTCATCAATTCAGTATGTATTATATACAAAGTTAAAATTACTCATTATTCATCTGGTTCCTTATCCCTATCGATTTAAGTTTCTATACTTTTATATGAAAACTGCTAACTTCAATTAGCTATGGTACCTCTTCCCATGGATGAAATTACTTGATTTCATTTCACAAGTGAATAGCAGCGATGGCAGCGTTACGCTGAAATATAAGCCTCGAAATCTATCCATCGGAAGAGATACCAAAGCTCGACAAAGATTTGAAAAATATGCAATCCTAATATTAATGTACACTTTTTCATACGAGTCACTTATCCAACACATATTGAATCTCATTTTTTAAATCTTCGTATCAAAATTGACGCTTATATATTCCAAGTTACGTCAGTATCTTGTTCTGATTCCTTGAGGACCTTTGTATCGCGATATGGATTTTGCTATTAAGAGAGAGCCTTGCAAATATTAAAATGATGGCTGATTTAAAATCACTTACAAAATTTAATTTCCGGTACTTACTCAATGTGATTGTGAGGGCACAAAGTTGTCCCTAATTCCAAATATCGTAATGAATGTTGTTTTAAAATCTGAATTTTAGTTTTGTGGAGCTGCACCAAGCTTATCTGTCTGTCAAGACTCTTTCACCGCGTATACAAGTCGTGTCGTTTACTCAAAGGAGACGGATGAGATCATTTCGAAAGCCGATCATATTCACTGTATTTGCCCCGATACCCACAATCATGTTCTGGCAAACCAACGATTCGATGACCCAGACGGGGAGACCCAGGCTGTGGAACTAACATACATATGCTCCGTTGTAAGATTACTTAAGAGCAATTTCTAAAACCGTTGAATTATCGTTTATATTTCACTATTACACTGTACTACGAACAAAATATTACAAAAATCTACATCAATGTTCCGATAATTTGTCAGGGAAAGTATCTTACTCCCGAAAACCTTGTTGCTCGTTATGATTCAAGTCGGAATTCGGAATTTATTATTCCGAGATGATGCTTGATAAGATGCTTACAAGTGTTTAATATTTAATCGGCTCAGGAAAGTGGTCGCCCAATTTTGTTCAATTATGCAATGGAACCTGGAACCCATAATAATTTAACCTTTCAATTTTATCAATCAGCTGCAAGAATGTCAGATCGGGGAGTACTGCAAAACTCTAAGTCAGACCAATTCGGAATTTCTGGTGAACAGGAAATGCGAATGTCCAAGTGGTCTTCGATGTCCAACAGATACGGAAACAGGAATCAAGTCGATGGCTATGGGAAATGGAATAGCCTACTTCATTCGGTGTCAACATTAAGCCCTTTCCCTTTTATTACACATTTTCTTTCCATTTTGTCTCTATAAAGTTACAAACGACGTACATAATAATCTATTTATTAAGGAGCATTATCAAATTTAAAGTATCCTATGATTTAAAATACATCACATTAATACCCACTGCAGCTGCAATTTACCAGAAATTAAAATTCTCCGGAATGTAGCTTCCACTACCTATATTTATTCCTACAAAGTAGTTATAGATATTCGATATTTCTGTGGTATAATATTTGCTATTTCAGCAGGAGTTGTAATACCAAAAAAAATGCTTTTAGAGATTTAGAAAAACCCACAGTCACCAAACTATTATTTATTCCTAACTACTATATACTACCGTGGATTTAACAAAGTTGGAATTGAATGTGCCATATAGAGTGGACGTAGGTTACAATTACAATACAACCAGCTAAATATAGAGTGTTTCGCGTGTGTGGTGGTGAAGTTATATACTTCTTTAGGTGAAGTACTATTCCCTTGCTCATTTATTCCGTGCGAGAAGTGTCAATTCAGGTGTGGGTGGATTACTCTTGAGATTGTTCAAAAATTGTTCTACGAAATTTCGAGATAAGATCCAATTTCGGTGTACGTAGATTCATATGAATCTGTTTAAATACGCACGTTTTCGTAGGAGAAGATGAACACTTGAAAGCACAAAATCCACACACCGTGAATACATTTCCGAGATCTTGTTCAAACGACTTGATCGTTTTCATGATAACATTTTAAAGGCTAGGAGACGGGAATCTATTTCATCCTATTCTATCACGCATTTCACTAAATCTCCTATTATGAATGAACAGGAACCTACCTCAGAGTAAATAGGTTTTGTGCTCTTGATATCTGATGTGTAATAACATTATATATTATATTATTCTCTGTTTCAAGTTACTATTCTCATATATAACTGTATCCGTAATCTGTCACCTGCTAAGCATCTGTAATACGTAAAATTGATATTTCGTTGCCACAATTGTTTCTTTGTATGTATGTGTTAATAAAAATTGATTTGATTTGCAAATATTTTAATTAATTTCTTCTTATTAAATTTCCGACACAGAACTTATTTAGTGCATTCAATGCCAAAATTATTAAAATGTTGATACTGCAGTTGTAGTTCCCTGTCATGCCGGAAGATAATATATGCCTGTATATGCCATGCCTGTTAACTGAATAATTTTGAACTCTAATTTCGTGAAATGGTACTCGTAATCCAATAGTAGAGTGGTCAAAAATCCAAGGTCAAATACGTTTGCTAAAACTGTGACACGGGAGGTTTCAAAACCAACATAATTTATGGATACCATTATAATCCGATTAATCATTGGGGTGCAATTTCTTGCATCTTTATTTGATGTTGTAATTGGCATCTCAATTTGAGTCGTTTCAAACTGGTTTGAACAGTTTGTATCCCAGCATTTAATTCTCAGGAAGGATGTCAATCGATATTTTTAAAGTCTCACACCGAAGAAACTACATTATGTCAATTATATGCAAATGGTATATATATAGTATTTGGATGATGTTTCGGTTAATCCGAATAACAGAAAAATACCAGGAATTTAATTGTCAAGTTTTTATTGGATGCATTTCGGCAATACAAATTCTAAGTGCATGATTATTGCTTCGGATATAAATTGTGGAGAAGTTATAAAACCTTCCTCCGAATGAGTTTGAAGATGTCTGCATCTGAAATCTCAAGGCATTACTAGCAAATATAGCTTTTAAAACGGCACACTACAAACTGTACTCATCATCAATATAATATATATTCGTGTATCTGGAATGTGATTTGAGAATATAAATTTTTAGCTAAGACCCAAAAGGTTTTCCGGGAAGTATCTTGTTTAAACGAACTATACCGTCTACGATTCCGTTCCCTGAAAAGTAATGTATCCCTTGGGAGGCAAGGACATGAAAATCGCCCGTGATAAATTAGCCCCTCGTGATATGAAAATACATTGAAGATTGAAGACAGCAGTAATTAATAATTTTGAATACACAATTACGAAGAACGTAAACTGATTGCCAACTACCTTTCTACAAGTACTGAAGCATTATGTCAGGCTGTAATAATATTTTCCAGTTTGGTTAATAAATTAATACTGCGTTGTTGTATTTTGGTATTTTGGTACATAACCTCATTGGGTGAATTAAAGCGATGTTTGTTACATGGGATAAGCAGTCCGCGCTCAGCACCTTGATTTCTTTACTATACATCAATGATGATGGTTTGACACTGTCGCTTTCTCTCTTCTAAAATACTATCTTCAACTACATCTTTTTTAACAACCGGTTTGAAGGAGTCGCGAAGTTTTCTTGGATCCAAATAGCTTGCGCCAAGATTCTGCATCCCTCGAGCCAATTTCCCCAACGGCGCAAATACTAGGTCTCTTTTCTGTGTCGCTTGATTTTGAAATGGATTTTCCCTCAATGCATTATCACTGTGTGAACCCCGCATTTCATGTCCCAAGGAGTCGACAATGTTTTGCTGAGAACTTGCTCGGTTTTCGTTCTTACTCAACGGGAAAAGGCTCATCAGCTTCGATCCAGCAGAAGTATGAGTTGACGGATTTCCTAACGCTTGAATACCGTAAATGCCAGAACTAATTTTATTAACTTCTTCCGACGACCGACTGATCCGTCGAAATATTCCAGACCGTGTTTGACTTTTAAGGAGGATGCTGTCGTCCGCATGACTTAGAGGTTCCTCGGTTATGGTTATTTCAGGTGTATTTGAACTTCTCAAGGACTCTTGCATTAACCCCGAGTCCAGCATGTTTGTTGGGAGCGAGCACCTATGCCTTTGAAGCGAGTGGGGTTTCGGAGGAATATTTACTGGCAATGGGAAATTGATCATGACTTCCGACAGGGGGGTAGCAGGTGATACTCCCGTGTCACTCTTAACTTCTTCGTTTATAAGTAATTCTGAAGGATAAATAGGACTAGCTGCCATTCGGCGGACCTGAGGCAGGGAAACTATCCCGCAACTTGGTAAGACTAGGTCACCCGCTGGTAATATCAGACTACGATAGTGGTGGCCCTCTACAGGTGTTCGCGCACCAAAATCTATAAGATCGGGGTAAAAACTTTGATTGGTTGTCAAAATTAACTTTTCTTTACACAAATCCGTTGACTCCGCGTTAAGTTTTTCCTTTCCTGTATTACCTGCTTCATTAGAGCCCTGAAAGTTTACAAAAATATAAATTCATTGTACTGGACGGTGGAGATTCGGCTTTGTAACGGGTAGTTTGAGGAGGTAGGAAGTTTATTATAAGTTGGTGATAAATAAAGGAGCGGATCAAGGAAATTATAGCGATGTATGGACCATAGTTGTAATCTTTAGTAAGCGGAAGTGGGACACACAATGGAAGGTAGGATAATCAATATCACAATATTAGGCAGCAACATTTAGATTTCGATTTTGCAGATAAATTAGTCTGTGCGGTGCTAGTACGTACAGATATTATCGTCGTTCTTGCTAGAACAGTAGGGAGTGGTGGTTTGTTAGACTGGACAGCCGAACTTGATCCACGGCGGAAATACTTGGGAGTAAAGCGTTCCAGTGACGCAGTCGTAATTTCTAAGATATCGACAAATCCATCAATTAACTAAGTATTTGCAAACTGCTAAAGGGAATGCTGGGTTAAACTTACTCTTCGCCAATGGAACATTATCGTCAGTACCGTTTCCTGTTACACTCGACGGTGCTGCAGGCGTAAAGTACCGATGGACCCAACTGGTTGCCATTACTGGAAGTCTAGGTTTGGTTTGATCTTTTTGTGGGGCAGACTGCGACTGGAGAATTTCAATTTCTTTTCCTTGAGCATCGACAGCGACCTTAATTGTTTCTGCCAGCATTCTCAGTGCCTCTATAAAATAATAGGGATGGGCAAAGTCAGTCAAATAAACATCTTCACACTTTCGATATTTTTGGCAGTTGAGCAGATTTTACCTTGCATTTCTTCAGGCTGTTGTATGGGAATAGGAACATTATTGAAGAATCGAATGTTTGACGAACGGAAATCGTGAGATAAAGCTTCCCCGCTAAGTTCGTAGTTAATCCTAAGGTTTGGTACCAACGTCTGACTAGAATTATTTCCTGGATAGAAGATATTCCAGGAAGTTGTAGGCTGCATCAGAGTATCAAATCCCAGTTCCAATGATTCAACATCCGATAGATTGACTTTTTGTGTATTAGTCATAGAATCGATCGCACAGTCATACCTGACGGATTATTACAAAATGCAACGTAAAAAATATTCAGTTGTCTAAACCAATGCGGTAGCTTAAAAATTAAAGGTCTTACTCTGTGACGTAATAACTTTTCTCGGTGAGAATGAATATCGCATCAATATCTATGGTATCGGGTTCGTTCAATCTGAAGGATTGAAGTGTCCATGTTAATAATCTCTTGTCAACACATAATTTAACTTGATGTAAATTAGTAACTCACTTCGCGTTGACAAGTCCCCAGGAACCAAGTGTGATTTCATCTGTGGGAATAGCAACTCTTTTCACATCTTCAATTACCAACTTGATCTGATCCATCATATTTTCTTTTTCTTCTGGTTGCTTGTCGTCTGCTAGATCTGCTTCCGTGACAGTGTTTTTGACGCCTTTGATTTTAAACAGATATTTTATGGGTTAGCTCCTGTTTTATTTTTAAATATTAAAAAATCAGAAACGCATACCTAACATTAAGTCGATTACAGCTTGTCGACTAGCATCTTTAAACCGGTTTAAGTAATACCTGTGAAATTACATTACATAGCAATTTAATTGCAAGCTAAGTATTGACGAATGCACATCTTTTAAGTTTATCAACATGCATACCTATTCGCCGAGTTCATTCCATCTTTCATGACGCCTGTAATTCTTCTCTCACCGGTTCGGGTAAAATCGCCCTGTATGATTTATTGTTAAATCGTGGTTACTAATTTGAACAATCAAATCGTTGATTACTTAGAAATTAATCTTTTACCTTCAATGCATTGGTACCAGCGTATTGTTTACTTATGGTATCCTAAAAATCCAATAAAATGTAATAGTTTGTATATTCTATTAATAACACGACACACACACGCAATATCTTGGATATTATCGGTAAACCTACTCCATTGTTAGCCCACATGGTCTGAAGAACTTGTTTCACATTTCCTGGGAGACCAACTTCTGGAACAATAAGGCCTAATTTGCTTAACTGAATATTGAGCATTTCCCTTGCAAGATGCGTCTAAAAACAATAACATTCAGAACAAACATATTATTTTTTAACGAAAGAATTAAATAACACTTTCATACGGACAAATTAGTTTTATACTTTACCTGAACAACGTTTGTTCTGTCGAGACAATCAACGCAATTAATTCGAAAAGTAGATGTTTGCTTAAGAACCGTTCCATAGGAGTCTATCCAACAGTAGCTCATGGATTTAATGATGTTAGACAATTTCGATATAAGCATAGCAACGTTTTCAAACTTCATCCCTCTACTACAAGTTCAAAACAAAATTACACTTATTTATTCCCGATATGATTCGAATAAAACTTCTAAAACACGCCAGAAATCTTTAATTACGTACCAAGACTCATGAAAATCAAAGGTAACATAAGTTAGGGCTGAAGAATTGTGTCGCATGATGTTTTCCAGAAAGGCATCTCCAAGAACTTTCTCTTTTCCATTCTTCTCTACAAGATTAACTATGACCAAACGATCATATACGGCCGTTTCTTCTTCAAAATGCTTCCGAAATGCATTGTAATTTTCCTCCTCATCTGAAAGTAAAAAAACAGAGGTACTCATGCGAAAAACAATAATTTTTCAACAATATACATACATAACTAATGTTCCTTTGACTTTTACTATTTATGTTTTGTGGTTGCTGTATTTATAATATTATTCAAATCGTACCTCTTTCAAGCCTTGGAGGGGGTCTATACCGATACCGATTTGCTTGACTCCAAAACACTGGAATCGAGCCCCGAATTTGAACGAATGAAATTATGTGACTTTTAAATATCATGATTTGTTCCGTTTCAACGTAGTTCGCAACCTTCCCTAGTTCATCGACACCACGACGAAGATACCTTGTGCCCGCTTGATATCTACTTCGACGGGAAATCACCCATAAATCGATAGAGCCACGAACCTGCAACAAATTGAAATGACTCCTTGCCCTGAGATTCTCTTTTGTCACAGACTTTATCTCTACAACTTGATACTTGATACTTTTGATTATCCAATTTTCTAACCGGGGTATCAGGTATTCCAATGGCATCATATAAAGGCTCCATATGGCACGTTTCATGCTGCATGAAGCCTTGCATTATGGGGATAATCCATCTACTTTTATTCTCATCCTAAATTTTTAAAATACAATCCCAAATATTTAAAAAAAAATGTGTAAATAAATTTTGGACCTCTTAAAATAAATCGAAATTTAAAAAAAATTAAAATAACCTTGCAAATGATGAGAGACTGGACCATGTGCCAATTCCAGAAAAATCTAGAGTCAGCACGCTCCCAGGAATGTAATTCAATTTTATTTTCTTCGCATTTTTTATTACTTTCAGAGTCTTCATCACCGGAACTAGCGTTTTGCCTTTGAACACTGTTTGTTATGTCATATTCAGGGGAGTAGTAAAACGAATCCGCTTCGGTAAACATCTTATGGAACTCATCTAGCATTCGTCTTTCCAACTTGTCCTGCCTACTTCAAATGCAATATTCCTCTCAGTCAGTTAATTTTGAACACATAGAATAATACAATAAAAAGTTATGAGTACGTATAAATCGAAATACTTGTCAAGCTTTTTTGAACCAAACTGGCGAATCGGAGGCGTTTTAACTTTGCAGAGAGTATGCGTTTTTGGCCCTACAGCTCCTTCAGGTACACTGACTTGATGACTAGGACTTGTGGTTCCATTGTGACATACTTCGAATCCACGATGATCAACCGACTTGCAGCAAGGCTCCAGTAGAAGTTCCGATTCATTTTCCAAAGGAACGGACACTACCGATAGGATATTGTAGACGGCACATCCTTTCAATGTACCCACTAAACTTTGTTGTCGAATAAAGATAAGCCTAGCATCGGATGCTGAAATAAAACAGTAGGGTTAACAAATGAATGCAATATTCTCAGAGATAGATTTAGCAAATAATTCTGTTTGACGAAAACAAAACTTACTATGACTGATTTGAAGTTTACCAACAAAACCGTACACAGTTCCAAGACAATTGGGTGTTCCAGGACCGTTAAAATGGTCCAAACCTTTAAACAACAGCAACATTTAAATTTAATTTGTTTTACATAAAGCTCCCAATTGAGAATCTCTTTAATGATCAAATATTGCCTATTTTGTAGTTTTAATAACCAAAATGTGTTACCTGTTTTAGTTTCGTAACTTCCGGTTTGACGATCAAACCAAAGAGAATGTTCTCCATCGACTAAAATGTAATGTGTTTCGGAAGCAAATAACTCCATAGTTTTGACTGATTTGAGGAAGTTATCTTGCTAATGATTGTAGAAACAGTAACCTGTACAATAGACAATAAAAAATGTTGTTTTGACTCGTTATACGTTTTTCTTGATTTCATGTCTTCCTAATACTTGAGTTTATTTCTATCAAACAAGTCAATTTATTTGGTTTCCAAGGAAAAGGAATAGAAATATGTGAATTATGCATCTTTGAACTATTTCCAAATTATTCTCATCCCTCAATTCTATCCTTTACATTACATTATTATCTACTAAGTCTATTCAATTAGTGGTAAATTTTTCAAACCTATCAGGCCAACCTTTCCGTTAAAAGTACATGGTAAATTGAGCGCAAAAAATCTTTAGAACGGTCGGCTTTTTTAGTGTATTTAAAATATAAAAGTGAAATAAAATTGCCGAGACGATTTCCTGGAATAAATTAATTAATTCTGTAATATTTAAACTTGTAATAAAACTAAACTTTCTCCACGATCCGATTCAGACTACTCAGAGTTGAGCTAGTAATGTAGTAATGCAAGTAATATAATTTCGAACTTGTAATGTTATCATTATCATAACTCATTAGTTGTAACAAAGCATAAAAATAAAATCTATACGTAGGTAAATTCTACAGCACTACAATGCATTCGTAGATCCACCCACTTTAGTCTGCCTATTATTAGTATTATGTTTTAACTATTGAATGCCCTTTCATTCTCTCGTCTGTGCCATAGTTTACATAGTTATGGTTTGAGGGCTTGAGACTCATCTTCAGATATCTGAACTCCATAGGTGATAGGTATCAAATTTAAAACAGATGAAATTACAATTTCCAGTGGTTCATTATTATGTTACAAAAGTAAACTAGAAACCAATTACCATCGGCAGATCCCCACAGAGAGATTCAAGTTCCCGTAATTTTAATCATATGCCGATTTCTCATGAAGCCAATCCCCAATGTTTAATTAAAAGCCAGTGATTTATTTTAATGTGATATCAAGGGTAAACATTTTTGCTTAATTTTGAGATTTTAATATTCTTGATAGAAATATCAAATCGTATTTCCAGACACTTATAATTATGGCTTGTGTCCAAAGAGTGTTTAAAATATTTAAACATGGGTCGAATATAATTAGGAGCATAATCCATGAAAGACTCATTCGTAATTGCTAAAAATAAAAATAAACCTCCGGAATAACTTCTTATATTCTTTACTATCCTTTCACTGCTAAATGTTCTTATCTTGCAATGATAAACTCTACATACCAAAGCAAAGGTCTTGTGAAAGTTACCCAGTCACCAGTAGCATTTTTTTTAAATTCAAATACATTGTTTCATTATGAGAAGTCAACGAATTCGGATGTTTGATGTTTTATAATTTAAAAATACAAAAAAATTAAATAAAAAGGAAATATCGTTTTTGATATGAAGGATACGAATAAACGACCTGATTAACTAACCGATTTATAAAAGATTAAGAGATTAATCATCACGATTATCATAACCAATATCTCTGCTTCCTCTCCCATTTAATGCATAAATATAAATGCATATGTATAAAAATGTAATTATAATATAAATCGTATTCCATCCTGAGTAAATTGTAATTGTACCAGTATGAAATTTTTAATTCTAGGAATTCATTTTCACATCTCATAAAAATGTCTTTAAATACTACAACTACACGATGAATGTTTTGAAAGATTTGTCTAAAATGTCATGGTCATGAATTGTTTTTAACAGAGCTTGTCTTTCTTCAAGTAAATTGACTGTAAATGTTGCTCGAATTCCCTGCAAGAACAAGAAGAGTGCATTCGTTTCGTGGAAATCGGGAAGTAATAATAATATGATAACTACGAAACACAATCCACCCTTTGATGCATGGACAAAGACAGCAGCTGACTTAATAATATCATCAGATCGGGAAAAAGAATACAAAGCATTTGTTTTCATAAGATCTTCCTGCATCGAAATCTTAACCCAGATCAATTATTTTGCCAAGAAAAAAAACGACCAAAATACCCAATTCCTTGAAAATAATTGACTAACATGTTTGTTCCAGATAAAATAAATCGACTCAATTGACAATTGCTCCACGAAAGCGACAAAATCGTACTAAATGCAGTATTTAATTGTCAAGCGATTTTGACCAGTCACACAGGGTGTTCCTAAAAACAATATTTGAATATTACTCCATTTTTTCGCATATTATAGGGAGGCTATTAAATAGTCTAGAAGCCCAGTTGTTTCTAAGTGGGAGTTGGACCTGCAGTACTTCACACCCACGCCACCGTTTTCTTCATAGGCCAGAATTTTTAAAATTATTTTGTGAGTTAGATAACAGCTGAAGTCGGCAGAATAACGGAAATAAATGGTCTTAGGTTCATTTACTGGTAGTCTAGCTAACTCAATAGTTAACTAACCCGATTGTTGCATTAATTTCTTCCAAATCTTAACGAATGGCTTTCTGGAATCGTATATGTTAAAAGTAGACACAACAATCTTTTTATTTACCATAATAATAGTCATTATGTGTTATAATTAAATAATTAATTACAGAACGATAATAGATAAAGGTGTATGCATAAGTAGGCACACTATTAGCACAAGCACGTACAAAGACATTTGCATACGTGTAACATAGAAACCACCAGTAGAAAATACTTCTTAAAAACCAATTTCATGTGAACCATAACCGTGCCTCCAATTAGTCTCGGATCCTCAAATAACATTCCTACGTTAATGACAGTCCAGAACTAAATAAGATGAAAATCAAGTTAAATCTCTCAAAAAACAGGACCCGACCACCAAACCTCTCCACACAACGCGTTGACATTAGAAGAACGAATTCTAAGGAGTCGAGGGAAACTAAAGAAAGTCAGAGTAAAAGCCTTACCTCAATTTTATTTGTTAAAACAAACAAACGCAGTTGACAGTTTCCTTTCTATCTCGCAAAATGACTTTCTCTTCACTTTCCTATGACTCTCATTCTATCATGTCGTTTACTGGCTGACGAAGGTTACACACAAGAGTTAATAATTTGTTGACAAACGGCAGTAGCCTTTGTGTTTCTACAATTTATCTATAAGGTCAAGGTGGCTTAATAGAGTCGGAATGATTAAAAATTAAACACACTTCACTTCTGATGAGCCCGAAGAAGGTTGAATTTCAACATTCAATGTTGCAACTTTTCAGTCTAAATGAAATGAACACAAATCCTTCTCTCACTAACCCGAATTATACATTGCTGGAAAAATCCTTGATCCGAGCATTCAACTCTGAATTTAATTCGGATTTCATTGTCCCTTGATGCTTCTTGAACTGAAGTTATTTTAGAAAAAAAAACTAAAAATGCTGATAGTCGTCAGAGCAGTCTTAAAGTTTCTTTGTTGTGATATATTTATAAGTTTTCAATAATCCGGACTCTAAACTCCCAGTTAAAAAGCAAGAAAGCAAACTGCCAAACTGGTGAAAGTAGGGGATTGCAATTGATGAAAAAATATGAATTTGGTTTGGTTGTAACTAATTAATTAAGACGTTGTTTGGGAGGATAAATATTGTAAATTTGGAGAAAGTGGGAAAGTCCTCTCTGTTGCTTGAATTGTCTGTGAAATGAAACTGAAATTTCGACGGATGAAAAAAGGGGAGTCCGATTTCCCGTCATTCCATTTCCTTCCCATCAAAAGCTCCCCAATCTAAACCTAAACCTCTCTCCCTCTCATCGTGTCATGCGAACCAATATACTTTTTTACAACCTCTTTTTATTACATAAACATCATCACAGGCTCATATCTTTGTTTTTTAACACACTCTGCCTCACTTCTTCCTTTATTTCCGAGTCAAAAACCCAACTTTTGAGTGCAATATCACACTTTTTTAAGCATCCATTACTTCTTAAAGTGTTAATTTTACACCTCTGACCGCCGTTTGGAAATGGGAAATGGGGTCAGACAGAAAAATGGAAATCTGATGTTAGGGGAATTATTTGAGTATTTCCAGGCTTAAGAAAACGTCTGACGATTCATAGTTTTTTTATCATCAAAGACCAAGGAGATAAAATATGGAAATCTGTGGATAATATATTTGCATTGTAGAGACAGTTTTTTTAAAATTCAAGTCGAATCATAGAGAACTTAAATTATCATCCCTTTTTAATGCAAAAACCATACTGAGCTAGATGAGACTAACACTGGATTGTTGACTATTTATCGTAATGGGCTCGGATTGTTTACAATACATGCATCAATTTTATGAAATACAAAATTGTTTGAAGTTTCAAATCTAACAATTAAGATAATGTTTAGAAAGAATGCAAATAAGATGAAATGCAATTCCAGGACACTGATTTTGCTTAATTCTAAATATTAGGCGAATTTAGAATAAGTTTAATTCTCCAACAAACAAGTCCTTTTCGAAATTAAATACAATTTATATCTGCTTCACTTCTTAGATTTGTACAAAAGTAGTAGAATAATCTCTTAATCGTAATTGTAGTATATTCCAAACAAAGATCTGTATAATAACTTATTTATGTAATATCCTTATTTAATCTCTGTAACAATCTGACTACTTATAACTATTTTAATCCAGTATGACAATAATCTACAACATTTCTATATCACTATCTTTGCGTAAATCTGTAACCAATTATCAAAGCGTAACCCGCTCCTTTGGGAGTAGCTTTTCAATTAATAAATAAATAATCTGTATACTTTGTCTAGCTCCAAGGTTCCATACTACTACGATACGTACTTTATAGCATTTAAACTTTAAAACTAACGGATGTAATATAGATCCATAAAACGGTGAAAATTATACAATAGGAATCAAAATATCACGTTATAAATATTTCGCATTTCATTTTTAAGCAAATCAGACCTAAAAATCTAAAAAAATAGTGAAAGGGTGATCGAAGTATAAGCACAGACACAATATCGTTTTTAAAATTTTTAGATAAACTATGCATCGTAAGATTGTTCGGAAGTTGGCCTTCTCAAATGTTCTCTATAAATTAGGAATTTCGAAGGATGTCGGAAATTATGTTATTTTGGGAAAGGAAGTACAGGATGCGTATACCACAATCATTGCATAGGGACTTATGACGTTATGAGCTATGACACCTCTACCGTCCGGTCCGGTCCAAGGGAAGTGTTAGCAGAGGTGTAAATGAAAGGAGTAAGGGAAACAATAATGTTCTAAAAACAAGGTTGCCGTTCTTCTGAGAAAGTAGATCCTATCATGTTTTCCTCACTCCGCGAATTACCAATCAGCCAAATAAACAAAACCAGAGAGGGACATCAATTTTTATTTACAGATTTATACAGACCTAACAGTTCACTGCGTTCTGACACGATTAAACTACATATTTTGAGTTAAGATCTGCTTTCTTTGCTCTTTCTCTGAAATTCTTATTTTTATCTTATTCTCAAAATCACTCAAGATTTAAAGTCGACATCACAAGACACGAGATCCTGGTACTAAATTGTTATTTATCCCCCGAAATGTGACTTTGCATACCTGCATACCGTAACATAAAAACAAGTAAGCAGTGTAAATTAAAGATATAGTCAATAGTATTTTTTAATGTTACGATAACGATAATTGAGTGTTGATCATTGATCACGATCAGGCAATTTTTAGGCAAAAGGCACAACATGCAACAATGTTTGACTTTGGATTATAAAGTTTGAAGGCGATATGAGATAATGTGTATTAATTATTAATGATGAAAGATATGTGATATGGTAGTACAGAGTAAATTTCAAATTGCTGCATTTAATTAATTAATTTTTGAATTGTGTATTGAAAATGGAAATTTCAACTTTGAAGTTGAAATTAACCTTTCTAAATTCATTTCTGTTTTACATTGACATTGGAGTTTTGGAAATGGCATCGGATCTTGTTAATTGTTGGAGATATAAAATAAATGCAGTCACAAATCAATGACATATCACATATACAAGTAGATTCAAGGTTTTCTGTAAGGTTAAAATCTAACACGTTTAATTTTTTAGATACACTTGAAAAATGCCTCAAGGCGAGGACAAATGGAAAACCCTATTTGCTGACTTGGGAAGACCAACCCTTCGAGGAATTAGAAAATGTCCAAAATGTGGCACGGTAAATGGAACCCGCGGAAACTCCTGTAAAAACAAATCGTGCGATGTCATCTTTCGTGGAAATGGCCCTAGAAAAAAACCTTCAACGGACGCATGTTTAATTTCTAACCTACCTGGATCCATGGAGGTTTAACGGCTTGCAATTTTTAATCATCAATGCATAATTTAAAATTATTGATTCTAAATTGTGTAAAATTTGACTGCTTTAGAAAATATACTCAGTGCGAGTCCGAGACCGTGGCCCAGATTACCGAAACTTCGTTCAATTGAGTGTACATACCTCACCCGGAAGTGAGGTTGATGATTCCGACATTACCGATACAGTTTTACCAAATCCGAACACTACATGTTTTGTTGAACAATGCAGAAGAAACAAGCCAGAGGTTCGAGTCCGACTTGGAATTATATTATTATCCTTAAATTAGGAATGAAATAGTTTATGAAAACTTTATTTATCAGTTTACTCTATCCCTATTTTTCGTTGTGTTCAGTTTCCTTGTAGTCATATTCAGTCTGCTGGAAGATGCTTTTCCTCTTCAGAGAGAATACACGTGAAGCAATCAGTCCTTTCTATACTAAACGTTCCGGTCGAATACATGGATGTAAGGCAATTAAAATTTTACGTTGAGTATCAAAGGTTTACGGACGTTTAACTTATTTGAATCCCTTTGTTATAGTTGCTATCACACCGCATCAACAAATTTTCTGATCTATTGGTCCAACGAGTTTCTAAGACATCATTCGTTGTCCATTGTCAACCTAGTCCTCGCCATCCTACTGGTTTTCTCCATATTATGTTTATAAAGCCCCTTAGAGATGATGGCATCATTGAAAAAAAGTTTTTATGCACCTGCCGTCCATTCAAAATATCGGTAAGTTATTATCACCTTCTTTAAATGCCTAAATTTTTGGCAGATAGTGGGCCTTAATTCCTGAATATTCGGTGGCATAGTTTGTGTCCACTATGACAGTTTAGCATCGTAAATGTTAAGCACGACAGGTTCCATTGTTTAACTTGACAAATATACGATTTAAGTATGACTCTTGAAACCAGCAGTCTTAGGAAAACGGGCAAGTCGTAGTCGGTATAAGTTATTTATCCGAGGCTCAAGGTCAACTGTCATGTAAGGCCATTTCCATGTGTCAAGTCTTCCTGGAGTGGCTCAATTACATTCCTTTACATATTATGTTGTAGATAGGGCTGCCTTTTCAAAGACGACTAGCAACATCAATCGCGTAAATCAATCTAGTGTTTGGATTAAGCAAATTTTTGTTATTCGCTGATCACAAACCATATTAACTTGACTTGAAAATTTTTGAGAACGTGTATTTCTCATAATAAAAAACATGAAACATTTAAAACTATTTTCTTAGGGTCGTGATGTCGAAGGAGATCGATCAAGTTCCCCAGAAAATAAATTTTGCTTTCATTACTATGTATGTATTTGTGCATTCGCAAGTAACGATTCCTTGGCATCTGAATTTGAATATTTCATCTCTCAAATCTCTCATGAGTATTCCTGTAAGTTACTTTTCCATTTGGTACAGTACAAGGGTACAATTACAAAAAAAAACATTAAAATCAGCTGCATTTCTTTTGTATTTTACATAGCTCCATTATTGAGCCAATTACAGTTGGTTACCGTACCAAACTCCAGTACTGATAAATCGGACGACACCCTAGACCACAGTCATATTTCTGTCGAGATTATCAGGGACAACATCAACATCTCCCTATTGGAAAGGATTGCCGCTGGTGACGATTCCACAATTCAGAATGTAAGGTCGCAAACCCATTACTATGATACAAGATTCAACGTTAAAACATAAAATTCCTGATTTATATTCCTTCCTAAGTACTTCCGTCCTTTTGGAGGCTTTGAATGAATGCATTTTGACAGTTTGTAATTTACATGATTATATGAATGTTTGTGCCCGGAGGAACTAACAAAAGTGCCCCTCACCAGTATAGCGCAATTTATCGCTAAATCTGGGAGATTTGTTCGAGATCGAGAGGGGCGCTAATATCGGCACAGCAAACTTCTTGTTCTTTGGGGAGTCCGTAATAGGCCAGAAATGGCATAGACGGCTGAGCTGAGTTGGCAATGCATATGTGCAATGTCCATACAACCCACCTTATACATACATATGAATATTTAGGGATTAGAAGCCGTTTTATCTGATCAAATAATCGTGACTAACGTTGATGAGTCTCTCACATTTGGAGATCAAACCGTTCTGGATGGACTGGATGACAACGATCAACAAGTATAGACATCAAAATAAAAAGCATTACGTTATAAAATCTGAAAGTATAATGAAAATTGTTGTATGCTTGACAACAATTCGCAGGTCTGTCAAATATTTACAAATGCCGAGAATACCATCCAACTTACAACATTCACAAATTCTTCTGAAACCCAATTAAATCCTCAGCAAATTTTAGATGTACAAACAACGGAGGCAGAGGGTTTAAATAGTGACGATAACAGAACCGAGCATCGCCTCACTTTGAAAAGGAAAAGAGACAATAATAATTCTCGATGTATCGAGTTTATTCAACGTAGTACAGCAGGACCATCGTATTTTCCTCGAGCTACAAGTTCTCTTCGACATTGTCAATTTCAAAGTCCAAACACTTATTCGACTGCAACGGTTGCTCCAGTTGCAGAATCCATTACTCCCGATTTTGACCCAGTTCCAAGTTTGCCAGGCTTCGAACAATGGCTTGCTGGTGTAAATGACCGCATCAATGCTACTATGAACTATCTGTTATCACTACACCCTGAACCTCTAATATACTTCATTCCTCCGGTATATTATATGAACGAAACTTTTAAATATTTTTATTCATTATGACGAGGTGACGAAGGAGACTATAGGTTTATGATTTTTAGGAATACTTTGAGTGCCTGAAAGACAGAATTACGGTCGGTGGTAAAAAGAAGCGTTTACCTAATCAAACAATAGTATTCAACAGAACCGACAAAGCTCCAATTGGAACATTTACGAAGCATATCTGGAAGTTAACAAGCATTCCTCACGTCATGCATATATTTGCCTGTTCTTTGGTATGAATAAAAGAATATAATAATATTTTAAAAATTATTGGGCATTTGGCAATAACATTATTGCCCATGGTGTAGTCAAGGTTTCCAATTTATATACTTATGTAGTAATTTTATATAATCCAAAACAGGTCTCTTTGAAAACTAAGCAGTACTTTTCCAAAACAAACAATGGCAACTTTATAGAATGGATTCCGCCGAGTAATGAAGACGAAAGAAATCAACGCATTCGTCCTGTATTGCACAGCACTTATCTCAAATGCGGTAAGGTCGATTCTCAGTATTGAAAGTATTTATACTATTTATACCACATTAATTATTTGAGTAGTACATTTTATGTTTTGTTTTGATAACAGGTAGGGACCCAGAATCTCGGACAAAAGATATCGTACCCTTTGTGATTGAGTGGATTCCCGAAATATTTCGGGATTCAAAAATGGGTGAACTAACTATTCAATTCGAATTCGGACGCACGGGACCAATACATGAAGATGAGCACCGATTAAATACTATATCAGGTGTTATACGAGGCGAAGCAATTACTTTTACTACGCCATACTATAATTAACGTCGAGAATCAAATAAGACACAGATTATCATGAGCAAATGGAACTTCACATAATGTGAAGGCTCCATTCTCTATTGGTGGAACAGCCCAGACTAAAATAAATATGGTCGAAAAGTGGCAAATCATGTTATTACTGCTAATGAATGCGACACGCATTACGCATTTATACATTTACCTATACACACTATCTAACTTTAACTATTACTAGCTGGCAGAGCTGGCTGTTACTAATAAATGTGCGTTTGTGATTTTTAATATATATAATGATGATGATATCTGTGCAGTATCAACAAAAATCCGATAGTCGAGAAGTTTTCAGTCGAAATAAAATAATGATAATACACCATTTTTATGAGAACTTTTAAAATACAAGTTATTAAACAATATAAAATTGGATACCTTTATTTTCTTGCCGCATTGCATATATTCAAAGGGATGTTTTTTAATAACACACCATTTTGTCAGATTAGATTGATAGTTTGATAGATTGGAAGTTTCAATCTATGGAAAAATCCACCCACACCTATATGGCACCCTGGCACCTGGTAAAACCCGAACACCGGGTAAAAGTTGGATCTGGGGTTTGATAAATAAATAGGTATACTTTAAGTATTATCGAGTTATCGACAAAAGGGTACATGATAATACATGTCGGCGTACATAATAACCATCCACGATCTTAAAAAAGTGATACTAGGTGAAAAATGTATTTTACAAGTATAGTTTCCTATTCTGCATTCAAAAATTATTCCACTTACCGTTTAATCTTTAACTGTCAACTATGTATTTATAATTTAGAAGCCGTTGTTGAGTTTTATTTGCTTGCGCATGTGCAAATACTACTTACCCAGGATCTGTACTTTATCCTAGTTTTAAAGTAAATTAATTCGATCCTTTACTCTTTATATAGAAATTAATCATTCTTATTATCCAACTATTACCTTTCTAATTTACTTGACTTCATTCATCCCAGTGGCATTGAGTGCAATTTTAATTAAGAATAGAAGTGAATGTAGCTATTTGGTTGGACCAAAGAATGGGAAATTAGAATGCAAAACACTTTTAATTATTTTGTTTTATTTTACTGGGACTGGTTACTTCCTAACATATTAAAACTAGATTTCTAGCTTTTCATCACAAAGTAAAAAAAATTGTTGAAGACATTAATCTGTCCAATTACAATTAATATAATCCACTCATCGCGAATTCTTCGTTTCTGCATGGAAATGTCATGGCATTTTACAATCTTATTGTCTTCAATATAAGACGCTTATTAATACGTATTGTACTATAATAGTAAATTAACGATTTTCCGCTTTATATACTTAACTCTAACTTTGGGCCTATACATCCACAAAAACTTGTCATTGAATGAACTGTAGGTTTACAAAATGGAAGAATATTTTTATAGGACTTGATAGCTTGATACTGGATACTGTACATGCAAAAATTACATTTGAAGGGTTGCTATTAAGGGTTCTTATCAACGATGTTTTTTTAACTTTCGGTTGTTCATTACTGTAACTTAGCGCACTAATTGCATTGTTTTAAATGGCTTACGAATATTACAATTATGACTTATACTCTTACAAATTAAACTTAAGCGACGGTTCATTAATAAACTCAAAAAATACAACTGGCTATTTCACAAGGTAAGAAAAGTATTGTAAGCATACATGAAGTTAAATAAATAATTGAGAAAAATGACGAACTACAGGAACGTCTTTTCTCGACTAAAGATTCTCTACTGAAGTGATAATTTCACAATGTCCTGGAAATGATGGTTACGCGAACATTGTCAATATGATCTTTTCAGGCTTTTGTTGGAATCAAAGTTTTCGCAGGCATACTAAATCAGTCAACATCACAGCGATATCAAAATGGCGTGTTCTCAAGATAATGAAATGGAAGGGGCACTAATCTCTCGTGCATTTGAAAGAGGAGTTTCTTTAAAACGCGGACATTTTGATATTACATAGCACACGGCCGTAAAGTTCTATACACTGTGACTGTAGTATTTACATTTAAAATGAGTAGTCAATGACTATTCGTTATACGTTTAAAAAGTGAACCCAGAGACGGTCCAAATATTTAAGAACAGCAAAACTCTGGACGCACTGTACCCCTATTAAAATGAACTAGTCCCTACGTGAGTTATTGTCTCCTGCTAATTCGCGCAAGAACGATAGCAAGGATCCAGAAGATGATGCTCCACACTATGGAGGACACGAATCCAGGCCAAACGGCTGGATGTGAAATACCCCAGCCTCGTGTCAGCATTGAACGCATGCTTTCACAGGCAAGAGTTTCGGGCATAATATAGGCAACGTCACGAAGAAGTTTTGGCATACTTTCGATCGGCCAGACGACACCTATTATGATGAAGGAAATAAAAATTTACAAAAATTTTATTACAAGCTCAATTCTTTAAAAAAAATCGCCTTAAAATGCGAAAGACGTACCTGACAGAAGCAAATTGGGATAGAAACTTCCGAGTGCAAGTTGAATTGCATTCCTTTCTTCGGTGCAAAATACTGAAATGAGGAAACCTGATTTCGAAAACATGACAATTAGTCGTGATTCCAAATTATTAACTGACGTTTAATAAATTATTAAATATTTCAGTTCTAACCGAAAGCCATTCCACATGTTCCCTGTAGAAGCGTAATGATAATGGACCATACCAAGGGTCCTCGAACAGGGACTTCAAAGACGACCATCATGAATATAAAAACTAATGCCGTTTGGCCGACCATAACTACGTATTGGGTTATCATGTGGGCCGTAATCACTTCCCCAGTTGTCACACCAGCAACCAAGGATCTGTCCAGCATACCTTCCTTCTTCTCCGTTATGAAAGCTGAGCCCGTCAGTGCCACCGACATAAAGAAAATAATGCTGCAAAAAGTGCAAATCATTAATGTTTTAGTTCGGAAAAATAATAAAACCTTGCATTCGAAAGAACTTAGGCGAACCTGAGAACTATTCCAGGTGCCAAGAATTCCATGAAACTTGGATGGTCATGACCGTACACAGGCTCCTCGAACTGAAAGTTGTCAATAATAATTCTAAAATACTGGGTTCCAAGACTTTTTAATTTTGAAATACTTACAAAGAGTGGTAGGTCTCCGGATGCAGAATCATATTCGCAGTCAGACAAAAGGGCCTTCGAGAAAGTTTGGAATGATTCCAAGAAAATTCTCTGTAGACTGAAAGCAATCTGCTGATCTGTAAAAAGATAACAAAACTTGTCAATTCAACGACTGGCCAATTAACGGCAGGTCTAAGAATAAGATAAACTTACTTGACATATCCATCTTAATCCTGATTCTGGAGGCATAGATTGTATCATTATCGGCAAGGTTTCCGGCAATACCACGCTCAATCATTGCAGCGGAGAAGTTATGTGGGAAGGAGATGTAACCCCAAAGTTTTCCTTTCTCAATTTCCGCAATGGCCGAACTTTCGTCAGGATAATGAATCTAAAACCGATTGAATCATTGAAATTTTTGCACCTATATTTTGTATTAAATGCAGTAGAACACAAAAGAAACTTACCAAGTGAACTGATTGGGCCGGTAACGAATTGAGATATCGGCAACTTAGATTTGTTGTAGTACACCCTTCCATTGCTTCACACTCTCCAAGGAATGGGACTTCATAATTTATGACACCCACTTTCATATCATTAGGTTCCCTTCCAATAGCCAGACAAAACAAGATGACTTGAATCGACGGTAATACGAAAATAAATAGCATGAATCTACAAAACAATAAATCATTTCAGTTCATTTAAACCTCTTAGACCGTTTGAGGTTCTGGATTGTTTTAAGACAAGTCCTTACCCAATGTTACGCCACATGCAAATGAAATTTTTTAGGATCAAAGCTGAGAGCCTATTCAGGGAGGCAGTAGGATTGAAATAACACGGCCGAGTAAAGCAATCTGCACAATCTTCAGCTACGTCTTTCATCTGAGTACAGTCAGGGTCAGGGGTACTGGAAATTCCACTGTCCGATTTATCATCTCCAGCAACCAAATTTTCCTTTGATTGGTAAAAGGCAAGGCCAACTATTCCATTCTCATCCGCTGTGCCCGATCCTTCTACTAATTGCTTATTTTTCTCATTGTACACGGACACAATACTCAATCCATTGGCAGGAGTGGTTGAATTGATATTAGTTTTATTTGGCACAGTTGCCGGTGGAAGAATGGCATTATTTGTTGCTTTATCCTTCATGCACAGGCGAAGAAAGACATCTTCAAGGGACAGGCACTGATGTATTTTAAGGAGGTTGGCAGGGGAGTCTTCAGCCAGAAGACGACCGCTCCTCATCAATCCAATTGCATTGGCTTGCCGAGCTTCCTCAATGTAATGCGTTGTAATGATAACCGTTGTCCGTCCCGTAGCAGTTAAACTGCAAAGATGGTTCCATATACTCTGTCGAAGCAATGGGTCCACTCCAACCGTCGGTTCATCCAGGATTAAAATTTCAGGGTCATGAAGAAGAGCCACTGCAAACGAAACTCGTCTTTGTTGTCCACCACTAAATAAAAAGATATTATGTTTTTACAGTGTACAGAAATTGATTTCCTGGTTGTATTCCAATCGTGTCCTAGGAATGCTACCTTAAAGTGTTAATATGTCTGTGGGATGAAGGCAAATCCAAGAATTTCACCAAGAAGACAGTTTTCTCGTCAATTTCGGCTTTGCTCATTCCATAAATCCGTCCAAAGTAGTGCATAGCTTCACGGATCTTAAATTCTCCGTACAGAGCAATTTCCTAGAGTACAGGAATTTTCATTATTGCAAATCTTTAAATGTCAATGAGACATTAAACATTAGAATATAAAGACATTAAAAGTCTTCCATCAATGCATTGTCATACCTGTGGCATGTAACCGACACGTTTGCCCGGAATACCGCTCTCATGGCTTCCTGGACGAGCTCCGAATATGAAACAATCGCCACGATCTAAGCGTCTCATACCGACAGTACAAGCCAACAATGTTGTTTTGCCACATCCACTGGCTCCCAGCAAGCTGTATCTATAATTCGAAGATCAGACGTAGGCATGTTAGTAAAAGTGAATGAAAGAGTGAATCAGCATGTATATGAAATTGCAACGGCATGTCACAATTTAACAACATGAAAAATATTGCCTAACTTTGAATTAGAATTAATATCCTAAATCCGATTAGTTAAAAAACGTTTCCTAACCTATCTGAATTCACATGGTCAAGTATATTCTATCTTAGGTCATCATTGGCAGTTACTCACAAGCCTTTTGGTTATTAGGGTTAATCGTACTCCATCTGCAGTTATGCAACTTTGGAAGCATTGGTTTATATTATTATTTGTATTAAAGGATGAGCATTCATTATTTAAGACGGTGCCTCTGAAATTTAGAATATTTCCTGAACCTGAGTAACTCTTGGAGGAATTAAGGATTACCCCCTGCACTATATGGTACGAAGACCTTCATAACAGAACATGACATTTTGACAACATTTACTATTTCCATTTACGTCGAAAGTACTAAACAACAGGTTAAAGGAATCTCCATCATATTATTCCTGCATTAAAAGGCTGGTACTAAATAATACAATAACTATTTTGAGACAGTATGGGACAGGTGAAAAAATAGGCAATGAATTGTAGTTTGCAGGTTGAAAAGGTTACCGAGGTGAAAGTACAAGGAGGTATCAATCAATTCATGGGACGACGTATGGGTAACTATAATATATACCTCTACCACTTGTTTAATAACTCGAAATTTTAGCCTGTTGCTATTTTTAGCCCTTTCCACGGACATATACATACGGGACTTGCATACAAAACTGTCCACTATAATATATTTTATTACATTCAACATGCCTCCGTTCACGTTCACACATATGTCGTATAACGCTGAACAAACTGGCAGTCTTTCCTTTCTCAATTTACATTCTTGGTTCTTATTAATAACTTTGAACGCTACTTTATTATAGGAAGTATAGTGACTGATCAATTTTGCGTCTTTCGTATCTCGCATAAATAATTATTAGCACGAACAAAGGAAGAGTGTGCCAATTATTATAAATTTTTATTTTGTTAGTAAAAAAATAAATCCTTACATGGTTCCTTCAGGAACAGTCATATCAAGATTTTGGAGAACAGGAGTAGCCTTCTTGCCCGATCCATACTGCTTCCACGCTCCACGCAGCGACACTGCAATCCGTCTGGGGGGAGACACTTGCAGCGTATTCGAGGGCTTGGCCTCTGTATTTACAAGTGGGGGTGACATGGCGATGTCACGAAGAACTGGAGGTGAGGGTAAATCAGACTCCGTGTCTTCACCGAGGTTGTTGTTTACGTAACTGGAGAGGAAAAGAAAATAATTTTAAATTTTTTTCACTGCGTCTTAAACGGAGTTGATTAATATAAATACTTATTAAAATTCAAAACTCCAATTGTATTTTGGGATTAGCTCAAGGGATCTTTTCAGGGGACCTTACTCGAACAAGTACCGCAATGTTTAGTGGATTTTACGTATCCCGAATAATTCAGCTGGAAAATAATGAAATGCCATTACTTTGAAGGTATCTGATACCAGCTAGGCGAAACCAATTAGACTATCTAATGCAAATGAATCGTCAGTTGATTCTCATCTGAATTTTTCTTGATTTCAGCATCAACCCAAATTCGAAGCCAGATAGCAATTGAGGCTATATACAAATTTTTAGCCCCAACGCCAAGACGACTGACCTCTCATATAATTATATATGACCGATATGAATTAGCCAAAAAATGAATTGATTCAAGCTTTGATCTGAAAGGCTATATATAAAGACTATATGAAAATAGGAAGTTGTATTACAGGTAATTAAGTGACTTGAGGTAAACATTCGTTTCCTTCGCCATGGGCAGAACAGAGGAATGGTTCTTGATACTATTCACTGGGTTTAGCCTCAAAGTATTCATGATAATGAGGAAGTTGAGGTTGAGACTAGGTTCTTATTGATGCTTCCTTCAAATATCTCGTCGAAATTACTGGTTGTCACCTCTGGGACTGATTGAACGCGATACACAAAAACTAGCCCTGTAAACTCTTATTTCGGAAACTATACGAAGTATATGAAGTCAAGACATAGTTATGAGTGTAAATGAGAGGTTATTGTTATTTAGGGCAGGTGAACTAATTGTTGTAGGTGTCTGAGGCGAAATGAGACTATGAAAGGGAGATGTAAACCAAACTGCCGGTTCTCTCTTTATTCGTACAAGTACAACTGTACACAAGGACGATCTTCAGGTGACTGTCGAGGTTTTGTCAAAGATATGAAGAAGCTATTCAAGAAAGGGAAACTGGCTGGTCAAAGCATCTCGAAACAATTCCTCTGTGCAATCAAAATTGTCTCTCTCTAAGCCTTGTATTATAGGAGCAGAGCTGCCTACTGAAGCTTCGTAGGGCCTGACCCAACCTTCCGGGTTGGAATAGGATTTTTGTCACCTGAACAAGAGCAGTAAGGTACCTTGACAGTCATGCAAGTAAATTTGAGGCTTAAGAGCCTTAAAAGCCCCTTTGGAATTTCTCATATCATTAGTCTCATTTTTTCACTTTTGGCTTAAAAGATGAGATACATGTCTAAGGTCTCAAATCCTATATATCCGCATGGAACGGTATGACCATCGATATCAGAGTGTCTAACCATTTTTACAGCACAAAAAGTAACGCGTTTCGATTTCAGTATACGATATTTCATTCCCCCAACACTGGATTGCAACAAACAGATCCTTACGCAGTCATAAAAACGGATTATAATTTCTTGTAACCAATGCAATCCTGACTATTTAAGTCTTTAGACATAAGACAACGTAATAAGATACAAGTACAAATGCAGAGGAATAATAAAGAGGATTTTCTATTAATTTTCAATGTTGCCATTGCATATTGCATTATTGGTAGGTAGAATTACCCAAAAATGCTAATAAAATTAGGACGGATAGAGCAATGGTTTTTAACTTCGGAGTAGAAATGATAAAACGTATTGAGCTGTACCTGTGAAAAATAGTAGGCTAATTAATCCGATTTCACAAGGTAGTTAAAAACTACCCTTTCACACAAAAGCACAAGAAAAAGTCCAAAAACGGGTCTATTTTAATCCAACCATAGTGTGTAAAGAACAAGTGGAAGACCGTGCTCCAAAAAGAAACCCAAACAACTCAGCACCAGAAACACATAACAATAGGCGAGGGAAGAACTGATTGACTGTATCGGAAGCGACAGGCACTTGATTGCTAAGCGATGAGATTCCTTGGTAGGACTGAAATACCCAGATAGTATGACATGCGTTTAAATAAAGTATAAGAAGAGGTGGAACAATGTGTTCGCAGAAATTACTAGTACGACGACGATGTTCCTCTCATTTGACGACACATGTAAGTGTAATTGATTACAGGTCCGTAGTATCAGATAGAGGTGGTAGTAAGATTGAACAGAAAAGTGCAGACACGCTGCGGTATGGGATGCACTTGAGACCAATGGTTTCGTAGAAGATGAGGAGCGTTGTGGAACGGTTGTGGGATTCCTTTGCATTTATGGAACGGTTTTTCATCTACGAGGGAAAAGGCTATGATGACTTACGTAGTCGACGAGGATTATTAGCAGGAGTTATTAATTGATTGGAGAGAAGAACGGTCCCTCTGCCAAGGCTTGTTGTTTGTGAAAAAAACCTCGATTCTTCGGGAGAAAAGGTCAATCGAGTTGCTTCCAACAAGTTGGTGGTACTGTAGGGTGTAGGGACGCAAGGTGGACCAGTTTTTCCAAACCAGCACCACTCACTCCATAATATTCGAATGAAATGACGAAAAGGAAAAGGAAACTGACCGATGTGTGTCTAAGGCCAGAAGGAAGTCAAACTGACCATGGGGCTTCAGCACCACCACCGCTTCTTACAGCACACATACTCCTCATTTACATCATCATCGCCAGAGAGCCAATTTATTCCCATGCAGATTATAGGAATAAATGTCACGGCTCTTACTTATTCGTTAACAGACCACTTCTTCAGCCATACCAATAATAATAATAAGACTCAATATGTTTATAAATATGCCTGCTATACTAATGTGGATTGTTCCTCAGGTGGAATAAGGAATCGACTCTGTTGCTTATTATTATCATCATCTACTATTCTTGTTGCATAATACATTTTATATCCGCATCATTACGGAGGAGGTGACTGGGAAGTGGTAGCTGCCAAAAAATCCTTGACACTCCACAATGCCTTTGATTAGATGCATACAAGTTGGGAGCCCTATACTCAGCCATTCATAACTTGCAATTTATTGTATCCAATCATCGTCTTATCTAACATCTTGTTCCATACATTACTTTACACTCTACTAGTTACTGTAGACAGTTACTGATTGTATAATTATTACATAACCACTTTTCAGTTCCTTCCTCTTATTTCCGGAAACGATTGGATGGTTGGATCACTGGTTCCTATCAACCCAAACTCCTTACGTTCCGCATAATGTTGTACTATAGAGTCTCTACTTCTCGTACGGACGACTGCATTTTTATTCATGAAGCCCCTCACCTCGTGTTCTTGTGCTGTCGTAATTATAGCTGGAGACCCAATTGAGATTTTGAGTGGTCTGTTATGTCATCGTATAGATTATATAGTTTTTGAGCTGTTATTTGTTATACAGGAATAATATTATTATGTATGCGAATTGCTATGCTGTTTTGTTCCGCAAAGAAATCTTTATTTGCAGGTGTGTCGTATTCTGAGTATTCTTCTGAAAGAACGGTACTCAATGTATTGGATGTGTTATTGTTGTCAAGCGGAGTGGTATTCAGGAAGTGATCAATTATGTAATTGCAGTTTTTACTACCCATTATGCCATTGGGCAGTGTATGGACTATGGACCTGGAAAACCCTAAACTATGTAACCCACTAACGATTAACTGATGATGACATTCACAGAGCTTCATTACCATTTATTTACCATCTCGCAGGTCTTAGCTTTTTATTTATCTTCCCCATTACCAACTGTACGTAGTGTCTAACCTTCGAGATGAAAAAGTTCATAACCAACCTCAATTTAACGGCAAAAGCCTTTAAAAATCGAGAATGTATTTATTATCTTTGGAAATTCAAACCTGGAGGAGTTCATCGAGTGTTATTCACTTGTTATTGTTTCAAATACATAACATTACTAATTTTACTAAGGGTACAATTGTAATTTCCAATATAATTTCTGTGTATTTCTTATAAATTAATAGAATGTATTGATTGGATTTAAATATCTATGCTTGCATATTAAAGCTGCACAGAATAATTTCTCTTGAACTTGAATCTGTACCTGTATTGTATATAAGACATGAAACAGGTGACTTATTCTTTGAGAGGCCCTTTTACAATGTTTACGTTACATAATGATGTTATGTTCTAGATATCTAGATGACTAGACCTTTAGAAGAAGTCCGTGTTTCCTTCGCCTTGCTCTTTTATGTAACCTGCCCTTGACCTAGATATCTGTTCTTTCATACCGTCGGTCGTCTCTTTCCATTTTTAAGGTAATCAAAGCATCTCTCTAGATTGTACGTGGATCTTTTTAACCCCTCAACGCATCAGTCTAACCGTCACGTGGAGATAAATATGAAAGGACTGAAACTTGAAGGAGTTTTTAGAGAGACCGTCAAAAACTTTTAATTCTTCCAGAAAAAGTAAGTCAGTGTCAGCAACTGTATAACCCCTGCCTGCCGATCACTTGTGCACGTTTCCAATTCCCTATGAACTTCATAAAAGCGGTACCTACTTGGAAATAAAGCTTTTGAGACGGCTGACGTTGAGCAAAGGAATTGGATCAAATGTCCTGTCACAAAGAAAACGTAGGAAATGAAGGATTTTCTGTAATTAATGAATCTTTGATGCATATTACTCGGTATACTGCTCTTTCTTAGGAATAAATCATGGATATAAAGTAATCTGTAAATATTCATTCTTAAATCAGCCCATGTGCAAGTTAATGACCGTGAGACCGTTTGTCCTTGCACAACTTGGAAGTAATCTACGAGCACCTGAAAACCTGTTTTCATATCTTCTTATAATTTTAAGACGTCTTTTGATACTATTTCCTCATCCATTTCAATATTTATGCCGTAAAAGCCGCCTTTACGACTTGACTTCATAACTTCAAACGACAAAAATTTGAATGTGGAATCGTATACTAAAAATAAGCCAGTACAGAGACCTCGCTACAGAGACTTCTGTTCTGTCCGACGATGCAGAAACCACTTTAAACAATTCATCTACTGACGAATAATTAATCATAATAAATTTCCAGTATTTATCATAAAATCAAGGCAGACTAGAAATATTTCTTACACTTGCTTTACATACCAGTTATATAACGGGATTCGGTTTTGGTACAAATAAAAACAACATCAGCTATTAAAAAGCGTTTAACTGTGAAACATATTCTTTTTTAATTCCAGGAATTTTGAGAAAACATAACCAATATCCACTCATTTTGGTGTGACAACAAGTGGCACTGCTTTGATATTACTATTACGTGTCGGATTTCTTTCGTAGATTTGAATTCTTTCAGATTTCATACACACGTACATAGTTTACAACTAAAATTTATCCTCATTTCTAATCATTGCAACCTTAATTTACCAAAAATTCTATTAAATCTGTAGAATAGTGTGGGATATCGAACTAGGACACTATTTTATATATTTTTTATTCACTGTTAACAGACCTAATTACAAAAAACTCGGTCCAAGACCTGATTGGTGATGACCGTCGGTAGTACTATTCTGTAGTGTTTCTAAATGTTTCTAACTCAACTCAACAGTCTTTGTTTAGAGCCCTCAGGACCTGAATATCTTCTACACTATAAAAGGCTCTAAAAATACAGTCCGGATTGTTTAAAGGATACTTTCGGTTGGTAGATGTAATTACGGACTAAATCAAGCCAGCAATCTTGAATGAGAGACAGTGAGACAAGTGATAATACGGACAGACGACTTTCCATTTCCTTCAAGGAGCTTGGCTCCCTGTAAAGTAAATTCAGTAAGCGTGTCTCGATGTTCCGTTCTGGAAGAGTACGATAATGAGAAGATTGTAGAACTGTAATAGGTGACTATCTTTCTGTCCACTTGGCCTTGGCCTATTTCGTTTTCAAAAAGGATTGTAAAACACTCCCATTCTTTTATTTACGAACAGGACGTAAAATATTTAAACAAGTTTTCACTCATCCTTAAGGTTATCAGCCCTAACATTTCTAGGCATTTCCAGGGGAATTTTCTAATCTCACTAATTTTAAATTTCATAATCGTATCCCCTTTTACCTAGACCTAGTTTAAGCAATTAAGAAAGACAAACCAGGGCAGATGAGACGATGGCTCCATTCCGATCCTTTTCACAATTACACTTACTCCTTTTCCGAATTAATTTCAACTGACTCTTTTCTATAAACTTGAGAGAACTGGAACAGTTTTTAAGATGAATTAAACTATTTTGTGAGGTTTCTAAAACTCGTCTCACGAAATGTTCCTTGGATCACTTTCGCAATCTGGAAGTCTGGAATATAGTCCTGGTTTTGAGGTACAGACACTTCGATAAAATAAACAACTAAATTGTAATACCAAAATTATGGAAACCGCTTTGATTGCCAGTCTTTCAAAGCCTGTAGAAACAGATTAAACGAGCAACAACTTTTATACTAAATATTAAAGGGATAAATAATATGACGACATTTATGACGGAGACAATTTCAAAGGAGCTTAGTTGAATTAACAAATATTTGTATTCGAGGAAATTCTGTAAATCCCCGACACCCGATGTAAATTTCAATGAACTTGAAATTATTTAGCATACTAATGCCAAACCCTATGTATGAGGTCAAGAAAATAAGCTAGGCAGGTGCTTTGGATTAAAATCTTCACAATTATCCTGCTGTAAGGAACAAGTTGGAGATCATACAATGCTTAGTTTCAGCTAGAACGTCCGACGTCATGACATTAAAAGTTTAACATATACAAGGACTTAAACCAAAATAACCTATCGAAAAAAACAACGACTTTAATTTACTCGTTGGATTTATCCCAACTGACAATGTGATACAATGAAAAATGTATCAAACTTTCCGAAGTATTATAATTTAATACATAAACTTATAATTTATGACCCGTTCCATGATAGGTTATTGCAATCCATAAGTTTATTTTAGTTAAACTAAGAATGACAAAAAATATATCAGGATATTCCCAGCCCCAGCAATTAATATGATCCAGCTATTTGTCAAACGTCTTCATTGTATGAAACCTTGAAATTATTAATCATCCTGAATCGTTAATTATAAACTCTTACATACAAGCCACTCTTATAAACTAGCTGTCGTAGCTCATTGGCTTGCAATTCAATTTAAGTCTAGGTACGCCTGAGGTAGTTGTAATGGATTAAATAATTTGCTTTCAGTCTATATAAAAAATCATACAAAAATGTTAAATTCACCCTACAAATTTAAATCATTCAAATTTTCGAACGACACGTACTTTTCACTTTTAAAATGAAATTTTTTGATTTTCTTTCGGTTTTGATAGTAAATTTATATGAACTCAGTAAATACAGATGTAAGCTTTTTCTTCAGGTTTATGCTACAGTTTATTCTAAACCAGGCTTAAAAAATGCAGGTCTCATGTAAATCATGATAAAATATAATGGGATACGGATTCTTTGTCTCCTTTAGCATTTTATCTAATCGAGCTTATCAATACTCAAATCCTTTGGCATGACAAATATAAAAATGAAATAAACGTTACAACTCACCGAACTCTCGGGCTATCAGAAACCATGACAAAAGCTTCTGATGAAGATATTTTCAAAGAACGATTCCAACCCCCTATTTCTCAGTTAGTTAGTAATACTGCTTTTACCAGATAGCAAAATATCGAGTCCCACTCCCGACATAAATGGATCACTTAGCAAATATGTGCCCGAACTCACAGACCGGAGCACAAAATGATTAGAATTTAATGAACGAATTTGACGATATATTGTCTAAATGGCATTAAGTAACGACTAGAGGTCTTTGCGTGCACAACATCTAGCATTGATTGTTCAAAATTTGAATAGTTAATCAAATTTAAATCAACATATGCAAGACTATCATGCAGCAAATCAAATGGTTTTACTTGTGACGATTGAATTTATTGCCACTTTAGATCACAACACATTGTTCTGGCTTCTTTTAAAAAAATTCAAGTATAAATTCTTCTTAGGACAATTGCGTTGTGTACTTTATATTGTCCCTAACTTTTCTAAAATCACTTGAGAAAATAAAATGTAATGTAAATTCAGTACAACAAGAATTCGAAGACTAATTGTAAAGGTCGATGTATTTCATAGCCCTTAGAAAGTTGTAAATCCTTGCTAGCAGAATTTCCTTCACTGATCCCAATACCTCAACTACCTTCTACCACTCATTTTACTAATGACATTATTCAATTTCTGAGAGTTTCAACGGACCAAAGTAAAAGGCTCCTTTAGGCTCAAGTTATAAATATTCAAATAGTGAACAGAATAGTACAATAATACATTATGGGATATGGATTATTCTGGTTTTAAGATGAGCGATGGGCCTAAGGGATAAGAGGAATGAGACACAATAATGCTCGTTCTTATATTACTTTATTTTCTTGACAAAGGCACCCGCATGTCTCACTATATTTACAATTTGCATGTACAAGAACTTTTGAAAATGTTAATTAAATTCATCTAAAAGAAGAAGCGAAGACGGAATACATTGAATCATGGGTTTAACTAACAGAGTAGCTTACTACTGTAAAGAGTAAGATGTATTTACAGAAACAAGAAACTAAAAGATCTACGGTTTACATATGCCCATATAGGGGGAAATTATTATATATTTTAAGGGAATGAATTGACATGACATGCGAAGTAAATTGTTGGACTGAAAGATTGAATGTACCCATTTGAATTTTTGTATTGTGACCAGTCACAATCACCTAATATTATTTCTATATTGCTAATAAAAAAAATCTACAATAAATATCTGAGCAAAAGATCACGTACTGAATCTTGCCCCTGCCAGCTTTAAAAAAAATTACCAATGACAATGTCTTCTCCGTTTTTGCAGAACATCAGACATGATGTTAAACCCTGCTAAACTGCTAATATTATTATTACGATGACTACACTTGTTCTAAAGTCTAAAAATATGTTCACAATGTACTTAGTTATTTTCACCTGTCCCACCTGGACACAAGCGGATTCGCATCGGCCCTCATGTCCTCATTTACATATTTTTTACGATCGAGAGCTGAAATAAAAAACTTCATCTCATGTATATATTATGTTCTTATAATTAGAAATTGAGGAAAAAATATTGATGGATGGCAATGAGTGATGGAAATTCCGTCTTTTGTTTGATTTTGAATCCATTCTTAAAAGAATGTCCAAAAAACCATGCTTAAGTGCAAGATCAAGAAGACTCCCATTCCGGCTCAATTTGATTGCTTCATTCTACTGCTTAGATTGATACACGGATATTAATATACAAATATTATATGAAAAGTCAAGAGAGTTTCATGTTCGCAGGGACATGGCCATCGTTTAAAGTAGATTGCAGTGATTAAGGATTTTTAATTAGTTTCAAAATCTTGAAGGGTACACGAAACGGGCAAACGGATGAAACTTTCTTTCCAAGCAAAAAGATGACATGTTGATAGGGGAGGTAGAGATTTCAAGCTTATTTTTAGGGTGAAGCTAATAATAAATATACAATATCGAAATCGTTGAAACTATTAAACGATTAAACGATACGCTGTTATCCGAGTTAGAATAAAGTTTCACTCTTCAAACAATTCCTCGATCTTTAAATTGGTCGACAGAGCATCTCCACGTAATGTAATAATAATAGTTTAATATAGGATTAGAAACTTATAGAATGTCCTAATCGTAATTCTGCAGTGTGAGGTTTCTGTTTAGGATGACATTGCATATAAAACGAAAGGGCTGAAAGTGAATCATTTCGATTTCCTTCGTGTTAATCAAAGCTTCTCAGAATTTCAATCATATGTAGACAGGAGGGTTGCATCTTGCATCTTACATCCATCTATTTATCTCTCGTATAATTTATTAAAAATGAACATTAACTGCGTATAAACGTCTAAGTATAATTAATCGGTAAACAATTTAAAACAGATTTTTTAAATTCGAAGTTGTAAATCCTATAAGAATACCCATTTTCATTTACAATATGATAAACACTGCTAAAATGGAGATCCTAGTAATACATAAACAAAACTAATTGATTTAGGTAAAAGTCAGGTAAATTGTAAAAGACGATTAAAATTCAACATCGTCTCCGGCTATAAATTTTGTAAATATTATTGCAGGAAAAACAACGGCTTTAAGTACCAGAACAAGATAGTTTGATGATTTCTGATTATTTAGAACCTGTTGAAACGTTTGGCTTTTTTGCAAAATCGACATCTGAGAATTGTTTTTTTTTTAGTTTTTTTAGTTTACTGAAAACAAACTATTTTGATCTTAGAAACCTTAACAATTTATTTGCAAAGGACGCACCAGGCCACAATAACTTAAACCATTATAATGACAAATTTTCTAATTTTCATTACATTACAAAGAGCCTATTTAGGTTCGTGCTTGTTAATATGAAAACGGTTTATTTCTTGGCAATTTTGATAGTTCGCATTCGTGTGATTGATCTTGTTACAGATTAATGAACGTGTTATTTAAAGGAACAGGATCCAATTAGAATGCAAATTTCATTAAAATTAGCCAAGCAAATAGGAAATGGCCATTTAGCGAAGGAATAAGGGATATTGAGAATCGATAGATGATGACTGCAAGGCGATTGGAAATTTTTATTCCGTCAATAAAACTATTTGACGACGATGCAATTAGCAGAGTTATTCACCCAAGTACCTCTCTCTATCTCTCTGTTCCTGTAAATACAGGAACAGAATTATGTAAGGGTTTGAATCCAAAGACGTCCGTTAACAATTAGGATTTAATTGTAACCTACAACTCACTTACATCAAGATATGGAAAATTGGAACCTATGTGCAAGCTGATTTTTCTGCGTGAGAAACTTATCTGATTGTACGCCCTTCTGCACTGTAACATAAACCACTTAATCATCGGTTACAACAATACGTCTGGGAGACTGACATTGAATCTTACTTTTGCCATTCGTATAAAGGCCATTAACTATTCAAGGAGTGAAGGAGTGTGAATAGAACTCTGCCAACTCACAATCATCCATCATATCACTGACGACGAACTGAAGCTTTGTCTACTTCACAAATTATTATTATTATTATTTGCATTCAATAATCAAATTCATTTTTAATATCCCTTTTTTACTCCTTTTAGAGTCCTCTCGATAAATATTAGCAGGTCGTATTGTGATATTGTACTCTCTGACGGCTTCCCCCTTGTCAATTGGAAATCATATTAGGATGAATGGAGATTGGAGCTAAAGATCTGTGGCTAGGCTACAGAGTGTGATTAAAAAATAGTTCTCTGTGCTAAGTTCAATTTACGACCTGTCTGTGTGTATGTTGGAGTTGGATGAAGCAAATATAGCAAGATCATGCATTTCTTAGGCACGTTTGTAATTTGTAATTTTAAACATTTCCATCATGACATGCCCATGTCCCTTGAATTAAAAAACGGGGAAGGTTATGCATAATAATTTATTCATCAGACATTTCTTGTATCTCCGAGTCTCGCAGAGTATTGGTTTCAATTAAGATTCGACATCATTATTTGGCAGACTTTTGTACTGGAATACGGGCTAATACTGTGCTGTATCCATTTACTTTTTTTGCGGTTTAGTCTGATTTTGATAGAAGATTTATAAACCCTGAAATATTTGTAGTTAAAAAATAAATATGCGCTTCTAGAAAATGAGAATAAACTTCATTTATAAAATCAAAGATAGACTTTAAGATTTACAATTATTATACATAATTATTATATGTATTATATGGAGCAATGAGGATTAAACATATCTCCCATATAAAATATGAAAAGCTTACTGACTCGAACTACTAATCATTTTCACAGTCATTTAGTTTTTGGCTTCAGGCCATACCGATGCGTTCATTTTGTACTGTGTCCGTATTTGTACAAATTAGAATGATTTTACTCAAAGCTATAGGAGCGTGAATGTCAATAAAATGTACATGTTGAAAACAGCTCGCCAAGACCGTATTCATAAAGTGTTCATAAATGGTTTTTTAAACATTGTTATCGCATTCTAAGCAGCAGTATTGAGAATTGGGATATATTTCTTAGGATAAGCGAGGGCATGAGGAATGACTCATGCAATAATACAGTAAAATTCTAGAAATCCCAATATCCCAAAAAAGCAGATCATTCGAGGAATATTCTTGTCAAATGGTAAAGACATGTTGCTCTTGAAATGGCACTGGCAGAAACATATATTGTATATAGTGTATAGGAGACAAAAATTTAGTTTTGAATAAGCTAAAGTTAATGATTTACAATTTACAAATGTACACTCCTTTAGGTCATTGTGTTAATTAGAGGTAAACGAAGGAATGAGGCTAATAGAAAAAGAAGGATCTAATTAGTACTTCTCTCATTTGTTGGTCTAACATTGCTAACATTAAAACAGCAATATTTATTTTATTAATTAGGATATAGGAAAGATAGTACACTTTGGTTACGGTAGTAAATTCTTCTCGCCATTGCATATTTTTGAGATTGAACGATTGCAGTAAGATACTGAGGGCATGTAGCCGTTGCAACTGCTAAATACACTTCAGACTGGAAATTGTAATTCTTGGCTAAACTGGATAAATACATTAAAAAATGGAAGCTAATTAATGTTTTTTTAAAAGGGTGACTGAAATACGGGTACTTTGGAACATTACTTCCTGAATAGTAAACGCCTAGATCGGCGATAAGAGTAACGCTTAAATGGGATTGTTGCTAAAAACGGCCGTTTTTAATTAATCTAATTACAATACTTTAGTCAGCAAATCATGTAAATTTATTTTGGGTTGCATGACCGGAGCCTATAACATCGACTTCGTTAATTGTTTCACACACAAAACGAGGACGGGTACCGATTTCATTGGCCTCAATGTACAAATCTTTGTTTGAACCAATTGTAACTAACCTTCAAAGGTTAATTCGCTGTAAGAATAGCTGTACGGCGTACGTTTTAGAAAATACAAATTTAGAGTCGGACTAAGTTTATTTTTTATATCATTCTTCATTACACGAGTACATACGTATTTTTTTCAAAAAATTGGTGGAAGCTACTTTTCTAATTATAACTTGTGCTTAAATTTTATAATGTTTTATTATTGACAAAAAACTACTGAATTTCTTGGAAAATAAATCAAGTATAAGTATGAATAATGATATTAATGATTGTCACAAAGTTATAATACGGCTAGTATTATTAAGTTTTGAGTCGACAACGAGAATAATATATTCAGTACTTTGAATTGCTTTCCATTAAAAAGTAAAATAATAGATTAAATTTATAAATATTTTTAAACATTGTAACGCCTCTTGCTCATCTATTTTATAAGGAAAAAATGAATTAATTATTAAATAGATTAAACTTTACGTATTTTTACAGTCAACAGTGTTTAAAGAAACAAGTTTTATACAAATATACACTGATTATTAGAACAACTTAACTACTGGTTCAACACCGTCGAATACAAAATGTTTAGTAGAAGTTCCACTCAAAAGAATAATCCAGCTATTTTGACAAGCAGTTGGCAGTAGTTAGTATTAATTACACTAAATTATAATATTCCTATACTTATGCGAATAATGTTAAAGAAATAATCTAATTTCATGGCCGCATTCATAAAGTCATTACTTAGTTGTCTATACACAAATATTTGTGAACGACGTAACGGAAATTATTGACATTGTAAGATCGAAAACGCTATTTATCTTCGTTTGACGCGTCAGAAATTTTGCACAGATATTTGTAGTTTTTTAGCTCTTAATTTCCCAAGTGAACCTCTTGTTTGTAAACTTCACCTTTAATCTCGTCTAGCGGCAGAGAAATGTGATCGTACTCTTTGAGACCTGGTCCAAAGTCCGTTGACGCATCCCCATTTCCATGCAGAATCCATTTCGTTGTCAAAAGACCTTCAACACCAACTGGTCCTCGAGCATGAATCCTTCCTGTGCTTATCCCAACTTCAGCACCAAGTCCGAAGCGATATCCATCAGCGAAACGGGTTGACGCATTGTGAAATACGCAAGCGGAGTCCACACGCTTAATAAATTCTCGAGCTGACTTCTCTGAAATAGGAAAAGCAAATGATTTACTGAATTCTAGGGTATTAATGTTTGAGCGCGTTAGTTATTTGTGATAATAAGGACTAATAAAAGGTACGTGATCCTAATTTAGCATATGATTATAAAAATCAGTTTCTATGCAGTAAACCACGTTGAAGCGTTTTATTGATACGATAGATAGATGCTATGGAATCAATGTTAAACTGCTTGTTTTCAGAAGTCCCAAGAAATGATAGCCTTATGGAAATGGTGGCTAACCATTTTCAGTGATTATGACATCCGTGTGAGAGGACCCATATGTATTGATGTGTTCAATTGCTCCTAAAACATCCGAGACGATTTCAATAGTTACAGCTAAACGACCGTATTCTGTTCGAAGGGACTTGGCGGGTGGTGGGCCAAACGTCAGCTCTTTTGACAGGGTTTGACCGGAGAAAATCTCGACCTAAAGTAAATAAAAATATTATTGTTAGGTCAACGATCATTTCAAATCTAAATAAAAAACCATCTCCGGAACCTTGGGCTCAAACACTCCTTGAAAAAAAAGCTTCTAAGAAGACATAGTTAAAATCTACAGATTACGCACCCAACCTCCAACAACTACTAATAATAGTAATAATATGCAGAATATATTGAGTATTTCCTTAAGAAATTAGCAAGAATCTTACGCGTTCCTGCGATTACGTCTTTGTGATTTCAAGGAATTTGTTTACTATCTCCAAGTACTGATTTAAAGATCAAACAAATTATCCGTACAACCTTTAGTGCTTACACGAAATCATGACACAATGGAAGTAATAATGCTGCATAATTGTTTTTAAAGACAAGCATCTACCTATTCTGATGCGCTAATCAAATTGCATCACAGTGATACAGTACTACTAAAGCTTTCTTTAATATTACTACAAAGCCTTTAACACCCACATGACACTTGAAATGTTAATCCTAATATTCCTAATAATATAATCCTATCTTTGTCCCGTTGCCCCACAACAGACTCAAGCATATTTTTTGACGTGTAATTCTTATACGGACGAAGTTCTCTGACAGTTCTTTGCAACTTGCAAGATAGAGACATGTAAAGCGAAGACCTTACCTAACCATTCCTTATCTAAAATCTAGAATACAAAACGCTCGTTTTAATTTAAGCTTACATTGTGTGATTTCAGCATGTCACAGAGATTTGCAAAGAAGTTTTTCTTTCCAAGTAGATTTCGGTGAAGAAGGATTGACTCAACGGCATTGCATGCGGCGGGGTAGCTGCACTTGGCATCCTTAACTGTAAAAACGTACAGCATGGAAAATGTTTAGGAGTCATTTACTTTGGCATGTCATTTCCTCAATTTGGCTATGTATTTCTTCGACCAATACATAAAATTTGAATTTGAGTGTACAACAACAGTCAGGAATTCTAATATCGGAATTACAAGGAAAATATTTTATGAGAAATTAATATTTACCAATATGAAGTGCCTTGTCGAGGTCCGCATCTGTGTCAACATAAACATGACAGATCCCTTCCGCGTGTCCCAAGACTGGAACTCCCTGAGACTGCTGCGTCACTTGACGAACGAGTTGATTGGATCCACGGGGAATGATTAAATCTACCATCCCTAATCCGATGATTTCACTGACATCTTCTCGAGACGTAACCTAGGAGAATGGAATCATATCCGGGTTACGTCATTCATATCTCATAATTATTTATTTTAAAATAAAAATTACTCAATTTAATCCTTAAAAAAATATAATAGAGTAGAACGTATGCAATGGCATGAATAGCCGGAAAACCCTCAAGTACCATTTGAATTGAATTCTGAACTCCATGAGAAAGCAAGGCCTCAGTGACGATCGACATCAGAGCATTATTCGTGTTTACGGCTTCACTGCCCCCTTTTAAAACTAGACCATTGGCGGAGGAAATCGCCAACGATGCAATCTAAAAATTAAAGGATTAAAGAGTCATTAATTTTTGCTTATTCGTTTCTTGTGAGCTTATTTTGCATATATATATACTTTGTTTGTTTTATAATGAAGGCAACGCTATGCGTCTCTACAAAACCATAATTTTGTTGTACTGCCAATCACTTGTTTACGAACAAACTGCGACGATAAAGCTAACTTTCATCAACGTCTTTTAACTAATTATCTTTAACAAACGATTCATGGTTTAGTTCATTTTATTCCATTATTTCCTCCATATTTTTATGAACTATTGAAAGGAAGATTATTTTTACATTCGACTTTATTATCTCGCGGAAACGAGCACATTATTTCGATGTGTTGGTATGAAAGTAAAAGTAACCGACCTACATACATTCTGTGGAATCATGATAGTATGTATAAATTTCTTAAGATCTGAGCATCCTCACTTAAAAACGGTGCGAATGATCGTGTATTTAAAAATTTGAATTGCAATAAATATTCTGCATGACTTGGAAACGATTTTACATTGTGCCTGTAAGGAAGGGTTGCTAAAATTTTTTACTACTAAAGGAATTGTTATGTCATCGTGATGAGATTGTAAAACGTTTGTAAACTTCATAGTTTCCTAATCACGGAAACGCAAATGCGGCATGATGTTGGTTTATTGGTTTTCAGTAAATAATATTTTTTAACGAAATTTACCTGTGGTAAACAGTCAGGTCGGGCCTCGAATATGACAAGAAGAAGACCAATTGGAACTTGAATTTGTTGTAATTCCAGTCCCTTGGATACTAAGGTCCGTCTTACGGTTTTTCCAACCAAATGAACAGAGTCTTGAGCCAACTGTCGAAGTCCTTTAAGTTACGAAAATTTTGAATAAAATTCATCACAATATGCTGTTTAAGAGCTTCTAAAGCTATAAACGCATCTATTTTACTCTTTGCGTACTAAAGTTATTACATGTTTACTAATGCGACTTTGTATTTTTTTATAAATTTTAATAAGTCCATAGTGAATAGAAGATTGCTTACCAAGGGCCAAGCTCTCGATTTTGTCATCATTCAACTTCAATCTATCTAATATCGACTGATCAACCTTCTCAATCTCTGCATTTTCCAAGTCCCTGTCATTCGCCAATAAAATATCTAATTTTCTTGATATCAGCAGATCCGCCATGTTGTAGATAATCTCCGATCTTTGAGCACCCGTCAGATTATGCATCATTCTTCCACCTTCTTTAGCTATAAAATTCATTCAATGATTTAGCTTATTTATAAAAAAAATCATGAGCCACAATTACTTCACTGGACCGAGGAGACCTTTCCAGAGGTTATTCAAAGAGATCAGAAATACATAATACATATATATTTATATTTGCATGTTTGCAGGACCCTGTGCAGGCGAATGAATGTTATCATTTCCTAATTTTTATCCTTGAAATAATTTAAATTCCGAAACGAAGATCGTATGAAAATGTACGGTTTACTTAAAGCTTAAACTACTGTTTAAACTTTGAAATTCTATTCTGTAACGGCGACGATGGCGTTTGTTGAGTCTGATGAGAGCATACCTAGTTCAGCAATATGCTCTGGAGATCGAGTACCCAGGGGCTGAGTTGTAAAGAGTGTTCCGACTCGCCGACCATTTATCACAGAACTAAGAGACCCTTCCTTTGCTCCATTGCAGATAACGACTGGAATCCCTTGATTGAGCGCCCAATTTGCTGCCGAAACCTGAAGATACGGGAACTTAAATGGGATGTCAAAATTTAATGAATTTGGTTTACATACCACTTTCCCTATATTGCAATTATAACTGTCGATATCTTTGACGAGTATCGAGATGATGGGAAACTAATACCTTGGACTGCATGCCACCGGATCCCACCCGTGACATTGCTCCATATCTGACACTTGTTGAATTTAAAGATGGACAGTATGTGTGCATGAGACGGGAGCCGTCCAGGCCAGGTGGACCTGTGAATACTCCTTCAACATCCGACATAAGAACCATTAAATCCGCTCGGATTTCCGCTGAAAGGAGGGCTGCTAAGCTGTCGTTGTCGTTGACCGTAATGTCCTGCAATCGAGATACATTTTACGCTCATAATCAGCTCCAGCGCAATCCCTCGTCAATTTAATTTTAATTAAAAACGATTTCTAACCCCTTCCAAAGCATCGTATACTTGCGGTGGGGCTGCTACGGCATCGTTTGTGTTTACGATTGGAACGATGTTGAGAGCTAGCAACTCGGACATAGTTTGAAATAAGTGTTTCCGCGTATAATCGTCAGTAAAGTCGGCTTTCGTAACAAGAACCTAATATCATAACCCAATCATAGTTTTATTGACTTGTTAAGCCGTCCAAAGTAGAATATTGTCTAAATGGGAGGGGGATCTGACCTGAGCTATTCGAACTCCGTATTGGGCAAACATAGCTTCGTAGAGGGACATTAAACCCGATTGCCCAACCGCAGCGGCGGCTCGTGGCTCCAATATTACTTTCCCCTAAAAGCATATAAATTTAGCATACATGTATTATACGAAAATCATGCTGGAGCCAAGTGCTTACATCATGCCTCTTCAACTTTAATCCTGGTGACCTTAAATAATCATTCTATCATATCCAAACAGATACCTGATGACGATGTCAGAATCGAAAATGAATGTTTATATTCGAGGTTAAGGAAATTGAGTTATGAGTTACAAAATAGTGTTTGCTATGCAGAGTGATGATACAAAAAAAATATTTTTACGTTGTCCTAGACAAATGCTTTTAACATTAAACTCGTGTCGTTACTACATACAAAATTAAAAAATTCTGCTTATCATCTGTAATGTTCAAATCTAATGAGCATCAGCACCCCCATTTCCAATTGCTTGCTTTAATAAGTTCTGGATATTTTCGAACTCCTTTTCATGCAAAGTTTCTGAATTGAGAAGTACGCCTCTTAAACAGCTTAATATTGACGTTAACTTCTTTATTCATTAAGACTTGAGTTAACGTCGAATTTAATTTCCCATTTGCCACAATAAATATTATCATGCATATATTATTTATAACGAACAAGAGTTTAATTCAATTTTTAACCCAAAAATGTATACGGAGTTAAAACAGTATGGATGAGCTTGGACTTGTTTGTGTCTTGGAAGGAAAGAAAACAAGTATTTAGAGAGCAAAAGTCCATTCATTGACTTTACATAGATAATGATAATGAGAGTGAACTTTGTACTTTTTGGTATGAAGTGAATCCTAAATTTTTCCAACGATGATTAGTAAAACAACGGAAAAAATTAACAAGGGCATTACGGTAAGGTACTCACGTGAACGGATGGATCTTTGGAATGTAAGGTTTCCCTCATCGACATGGACATTACCAACTCCTGTGCCAATTTCTGCTTTCCGAAAGCGACGGCCCCGCTTGTAACCATAATACATTCTCGACCACTATTTTGCAGAGACGCAACCTGAAGATTAGATCATATATTCTTAAAAAGTAACTACAACAAAAATAATTATAATTAATTTCGCTTTGAGAGCTCAAAATAAATATGAGTTGTAGGCATCGTTTACATCTACTATATAAATCCCTAAAACCTCATCGATCCCCTGAATAAAGTCTCAAATTAAGTTTGTCCATGCTTGAATAAAGTCCTTGGGAATATGTAATTGTCTATGCATACAGTCGCAGTCCCCATTAAAAGCTTTTAATTTCTTACATTACCATTAGAGCTTATTACTAGTGGATTTTTTTTTAATTTAAAAAGATTTTAAACCTGCTCAACCAAAGATGCAACTCGTCCTAGTGCTAATCCACAATTATCTTCACGTGTCAAGACAGCACTTCCAACCTTGACAACAATTCTTCGAGCGGATGCCAGCTCCGCTCGAGATTGAAGAGGTCTATTGAAACTTGCCAGACTGTTCCCCGTTCCCGAACTACTCGATTTGATCAAGTCCAGCCTCTGTGTTGAACAGGAGAACCTCCGATATGCCTATTTCAAACAGGAAAGTTGCTTAATTAAAGAACAACGTGTCACCTAGATGAAAGTAATTCTAGTAATTATTACACTGCTAAATCTTAAGGTTGATCGAATAGTCGAATTCGGCTTTCGCAGAATGAAACGGGAGTTGGGAATGAAATGGAATATCACAGTTGACGCTGAGCGATGCATTTTGAAGGTTTGTAAATGGTACTGAGTGTTAAAAAAAAGATATTCCAATTCCAACTTTTTTGTCCTAATGGAATGAATTGGAAGAACCAGATCTAATTTTACATGTCAGTAACTGTCTATAAATCAGAAGAAAATTATAACTGCAACAGAGTCGAAAAATGCATAGAGCCTGAATAATTTGAGCTTGATCGACGACGGTTTCCAATCGCTGGCAATAACCGTTTGTCCTCAATTTATGACCTGCAGCTATATTTATAGACATCCAAAGTTCCAAAAGTCACTCCTACTATTTACTGGATCAGGACAGGCAGGCAGATCGAGGGTGTAAAAATGACGATATGAGGCTAACACCTCTCAACTATTAGTCAACATTTGTTTTAAGGAAAATTTCCACGGGCATTGTTGTTGTCTCGTCTATTTAAAGTCTTTGAATGGATAATTATGGCAGTTAAGTGCAGAGATCCGTACCCTTGAGGTCGGGATGTATGAAGCAGGACATGGGAGTATGGGAGACCAAGGTTCAGGATTCGTAATGAATAGCATTGAAGGAGGAGTATCTTATTTTTATCGACCGACGAGTCAGTTTACCCTTTCCCTAAAAGTGTCCGGGGCTAAGAACAAAGAAGTGTTTATGTGAAGGGTATGAAAACGCTAATCGTCTTGTGCCGTCACATTTGTAATGAAAGGCACACGGTTTATATTTTTATGTTATGTTATGTATAATATTTATTCACGCTCAATGAATTAATAGCTAAGCTACTGATCGAAAACATAAAAATCTGGTTGAAATCTTGGATCATGGACATGACCAAGCATGAGGCAGCGATGTGATATAATAACTCATTACTTATAGTAGTTATTCATTTAATTATGAGTTGATAAAACAAAACTCGTTTAAGCAGGATTCTCAAGATTTGTCTCACTTTTCTGGATTATTGGGATTTATCCCTTTTGGGGTTTTTATCGTAATTTTGTGAGTTGATGACGCATTTTTAAGCCGATGTTTACAGGCTATTCCGTTGTGCCTTAAAAAGTTATGGAACGACCAAAAAATAATCTTGAATTTTGATCCTAAGTACTTTTGTTATCACTACTTTTTGGGAAGACTTTTGGGTTACGTTTTGTTTTTGCCCTATGAATTGGGTATATGGAGCGAGGTATTATATGATTTTCGGATCTTTGCTCCCCATTATTTGCTCCCCATTAATTGCTCACCATTATTTGCTCCCCTGGAAATTTTTCCACCCTGGAGATTATGTCATCCGTTATATTATTTCAATTTTATTTGCATACGTAGGTGAATGATCATAAATAAACGGCATTATCACTTACAATTTAAAAATCTCTACTGACGGACATAATAACAATAATATATAATATAATATGTCAGTAAATATGAAAAACAAAGCAGGAGATTATCTTTCATGGATTATTTTTACTTATTTTTTGGGGACCCATTTCAACATAAAAATGTCAATTTTTCAATCTATTAATTTATCGGTTTACTTTAAACTATGAGATTATTGCCTCGTACTGTACTTCATACAATTACAAATTACGAACTTGTAAAATTACACTGATATAAGCAATCTGTATTATACAGGGTGTTTTCTCGCAAGGTTCCGGTATTTAGAATTCAATTTCTCAAAAACTACTGAATCGATCTTTAAAAAGTTTTGATTTTTGAGTAGCCTGATAACAAGAAGGAATATCGGTGGGGGTAAAAAAAATTTACGACTTTCAATTGAATGAACCCATGCGGGTTTAGTAAAATGTCATGATTTTAACATGGGGCCGTTATGTTTATACAATATATGTTTCGACAATATCTTGGAGTGCAAATTTCCAGGTGGCAAAATATCTAGGGGAGCAAATAATGGGGGGCAAATAATGGGGAGCAAATCATGGGGAGCAATCATCTGCATACCGTATTATATTGCATAAATATAAATTTACACAAACATGCACTTTGGAATACAAAAATTTCAATTTTTTGGCCAGGAAATAAAAAAAAGTAAAGTCTTTGGACAATCCTATCGTGTTCTCGAACTTAACTGAACCACAGCTTTAGATACTCGAGGTTTTTATGCCATCGCATTCATGATGTTTTGATTCGTGTAATGCTGAAATTTATTAATGTTCGAGTAAGTAACTCTAGTTGAAGTTTTTTGTAATCTTTTGTATTAAATAAAATATATGTATATTCGCTAAAAGAGAACATAATAAGTTAGCCAGTAAATGCCCAGAATTTAAATCGTTTGATTCAATTCATGTTAGAATAATTGAGCAAAAAAACTATTTCTATGTATTGTCAGCATGACAGGAATGAGCTAGAAGTTTCAATTCATGCATACGTCATTAATAATGATTGACTCACTATTTACAATTAAAACGCTTTGAAATTCTCCGGATTGTGAAATAGCAATTCTTTATTTACTTTATAAACGAAACATACTACTGGCAAACTGCCGTTGCAGGAGTCGAATTTTAATTGTGAAATAAATGCAGATAAACGCTACAAATAATAAAAATCTACAATCTAGATACATACAAAAACAATACATAAATCCTAAATAAATGACCCTTCAAAAATTGGTAATTAATACATTTCATTAAAAGGGATTACTAATTGGAGTAACTGCATTCTATAACTAATAAAAAAATTAGTCATCCTCGTCATCGCGGTCACTGCTCTTGTAAACAGTCACGGCAGCCGAGCTATGCGTTTTCCCTTCTGAGTTCATCGCAACACAGTAGTACATCCCTTGACGTTTGGGGTTGACAGAAATAATCTGGATCCAGCTCGTAGTCATCATTTGTTCAGGGCCTCCACGAACAACGATAACAACCCCGGAATCATCCCCTGTATAGATTTTGTGTTAAAGATGTCATGCTAAACACATACTATAAAAATACAATGTATTTCTACCTGGAAGCGTTACTGGGGGTCCATTTGATCCTTCGGATAGGAATTCCCAATGAAGAACTGGGGCTATGTAATGACATCAGATTTTAAACATTTCGTAACAATAGAAACTACCCAATAATCCCACTTGGAACGACTTTAAAAATAAGAATGTTCACAGGCATTTATATTTTATAAGAATTCATCATACTCACTGTACATTTAGTTCCCAATTTGCTAGTAAATTTTTAACCTTAAATATCTCTGAATTTTTTTATACGAAGACAAAATGCACTGTATCTACAGAGCATCAAGGGGAAAAAAGTTGGATGGAATGTGATAATACAAAATTAGAATTCATCAGTTGGTATTTAGTTTCCGAGTACGTGTGAAAGCATTCTTATAAGTTTGTTTTGTATGCAGGGCTTACGTTGTCAAAAGAGAGGCTACAAATTATTAAGATGAAAAAAACTCAATAAATGGAAGAGGGTTATCAATATTACCAAAACCAAATGCTTCCCCTATGCTGAAAAATATTGTATCGTTAAATTATTACGATGAAGTTTTTTGAGATGGTTGCCTGTTGCATGTTGGTTCAGTTAACTTTGCATTTCGCAATAGTATTATATAAAGCAATCTTAATCGATTGAATTGAAAGTGATATTTTGTTTTAACATTTAATGGCATGGGCTGAAGGGGTATTGCTATTTCCATGTGGCAGCATGGTTTTTGCATATAACTTCCAAATGTCATTTAGTATAATTTTAGAGTGCACTACGTAAAGTATTGGATTTCATGAATTGCCATGTCTAAATTTGCTTTATCAATTTCAATGTTAGAAAACATTGATATTGGCAAAGGCAAACCATGAAACGTACCAGGATATCCTCGAACTTCGCAGCTCATAGATACATCATCACCTGAAGGAGATGTAATGTTCTCAACGGGCGTTGTGATTATTGGAACTAAAATAATTACAAAATTGAATTAAAAGTTTTCCCTTTGTCAATTAGATGCTGAACTATTTTGTGAAAACTTACTGTTCTCCGATGTTTAAAAAAACCTACCTTCAACACAAGGACTCCATGACCGAGCCGTAAGACCTGGCTTGGAATGGGCGGCTTCGCTTAGTCGACATTCACTAAGGTAAGTGATTTTATCACTTCCGCATACGATCCTTCGATCTCTACACTCACACAGAGCTTCTCGGGGTTCCTGTATTGACATTAATTATTTGAACTTAATTCGTATCCTTAAATTGAGATATCAGAATTAAGCGCTTATCGTTGTTTTTAGAGATTACAGTCGGATCCAAATCACTCCTCAGAAGGCACGACATCCCTGCCCCACAAATTCCAACGTCGGGATTATATGGGAGATTTAAAGTTGAATTGTAACAGCGATGGCCCTCTCCAGCACCGCAAACGTAGCAGCATGAACATCTATCCAGAACCTAATACTCATCGAAAAGGAAGGAACGTAATTTGAATTTGAAATTTGTATCAAATTTGTACGGGTAATAAATTAGTACCAGTCCAGTAGCACAACTGCTATCCGCCGGTGTCGAACATTCTTCCAAGTCGCATTCCCCACATCCTTCCGGGATTGCCCCACTGGGACTTCGAGGTGGTGGATTGTCTCTCACGGGTGGCTTCCTCTTCGTTGGTTGCGTGGTAACTGGTTCAGTCACATCTATGACATCAGAACCGGTAGTTTCGGTAGCAGTTAAAACTTGCGGAACTTCGCTTGAACTGTCCTCAACTACTGGCAAAGGGGTCGTGGTCGATTTCGATAGAATCGGCTTCTTCTTCCGGACTGACGAGAGTTTTGACCTTGTACGAGACCGAGGTTGTTGTGCAGTATCATCTTGAGGTTCAGCAAAAGCCGAAATGGCCACAAGGGCGACAAAAACGGTCAGAATAACTAACAGAGTAACTTTGGCCATTTTGGGACAGGAAGAAGGGAAACGAAACCTCTCTCTCTGGACAACAAGTGGACGCGATGTTAAAACACGAAGCTGTTGTGGTTGCGATCCTCCGGCCAAGTTGCTACTGTCTGATAACCCTACCATATCCTCTTGTTAAGTCTAAAAGGACGAATAATTTCTTGTCTATCTCTGTCTTATCTCCTTATCCAATTTCCTCATGAAATGATTACTGCCATTTCAGTATTAAGCAATGTGCAAATCGTTCCTTCGTGAATTCTTCTGTTGACTTCCCTATTTTTAGCTGGTATCCATCCATGTGCACGTTCAATTTAATTTTTGTACAGCTTTCCAGACCATTGGTGCACATGGAAAAAAACGCGAGGCAGAAAAAGTCAGTGACCTCTTGTCAACATGGACCAGTCTTCTTATTTCAATAAGCATCATGCTCGCCATCATTAATAAAACGTTGTAAACGTTAACGGCAGCTCGCAAAATTAATATATATTTTTGTTCAATAGTACTTGAAATCGTGTTGGTTTAAATATAACAATCAAAACTATTAAAAATCAATTGTAAAAGATCAAAATATCATAGTTTACATTCACCTAGACGATCGATTCTTAATCCCAAAACTTTAGTAATTGTTCTATGATCAATGGATTTACATCCACAATAATATACTACGAGAAGTTTGAGACGATAAAGATAGTTTCCATAGCAAATATTTGAAGAAACTGTATATTTGAGAATTGTCCTAAACTACATTGAATACAACTGTTTCCCAATGTGTCCATCCACTTTGCTATTTCAACCTGTACAATTTCGTTACAAATTATTTTATTGTTTCACAATTGCAGTTAAAATCAATTTTATCAATTTGTTTAAATCCAAAATACGGATTTTAAATGATAGATTCAATTTTTGGATCAACTTCAACAGTTCATGAAACAATATTATGAAATGTCTCAATTAAGGCTTTTACGAACCTTAGATTGTTGTTTTGCATATAAAATACGTAAATACCTTTAAAATTGGATTATTGTTTCAACACGTATTGATTTATATATATCATTCCTGTTTCCAGACATGTCGATTTAATTACATATTTAAAGCAATAGAAATTCTTTAAAAAACATTTTATATATAAACCAATACGATTTCCTCGAAAACCATTTTCATGTTGCCCAATTCATATCAAACCTCAAAATTGTTTTAAGTTTGGAAAAGCGGATAAAAACCATATATATAAATTTGGTATTAAAACCAATACAATTATGTTGAAACTTAATTCTGTGTTCGGAATTTGATAAACACAAGCGAATATTATGCTTCCATTTCAAAAAAATTGTCTTGGTTCTAATCCGGCCTGCTTCTAGGCTGTTTAATTTTGTCTTAACTTTGATCCACAAAAAGGCCCGACAGACAGACAGACAGACGAACAGGTTGACTTCATTAGCTCTAAACCTATTTTCAATAGGCGAGCTAATAAATGGAAGAAGTTTGATAGTTTGGAGGTGATCTTGGATAAATAAATAAATATGCCATACATGAATACCTACTTACTTGAACGATATGAGTTTCCGTACTTATGTAAACAAAGAAATCGACTTCTTGCAGTAATAAGGCCGATATATCCTGAGGAGAGCAAAGAAAAACAAACTTTGACATCAGAAGTCATAACCTCATCTGATAATCTAATCACTTTCTTCCTATCGCATTCATCGTACGCTACAGGCTGAGATAATATTTAGTATGCATTTCATTTCATGCTTCTTTTAAATGTAAACTTACTTGTTGGATGGAGGATGCAGTGGGTAAATACTTAATTAAAAGGCAAATATCCAGCTCAATGTTAGAAATTATTTATAACAATTTATTAGCAATTGCTAAAACATATCAAGGGTGGCTAGATTATAAATAAATGCTCTCATTCAGAATTCAAACAATGCTTGGAGGCACATAACAAACAAATTTAGAATTACCCTTAAATACCCTTGCGTACAAATTAGGTTTACAAAAGTATTTTTACACCAATTTTTTCGCTTCGAAGAAAGATTTCAAATGTCTCATTTGCCAATATCCCATTGAGAGAAGGACGGCTGTTTGAATGATCGACCACCATAGCACTCGTTGGTTCGTACTCTCACTAGTTTGTCGGAATCGCTCTTCACGGTACTGAAAGATAAAACACGTACTTTAGTCTAATGATCTTTGGAAAATTTCACCTTAAAATTTTATAACATATTATAGTACTTTCTTTGAATCATAAGCGAAACGCGAAATTCCTTTCAAGATCAAAATATATTTAATTAGAAAACTGCAGATCTCCCATCACATATAGCAATTATTTCTTTATTGAATTCGTTACATCATGTTATTTTCAGCTCACTATTTATAATCGGAAAGTTTTCAGAAAATCCAATGCTAACTTGAAGTTGGTCAATGAAAAAAGCTGCTTAATGACCTGTTTGAGAGTAACAACCTAACAACCCGCTTAATTCTTAATTTAAAACTTAGAATTATTAAAAAGTGGAGCTAAAAAACTGCAGCAATTTTAAATTTATTTAAATCTACGTGAATTAGTTTGTTTGTTATCATATTTTGAAGACGCAAACGAAAGCCATTTATCGTAATCACGTAGATGAAAACTGATCAGTGAGAATGTTTCAACTAAATTCCACTTAATGATTAATGGCGATTGCATATGATGAAATCTAATGAAACAATGATTAACATTTAGTTCTCACCCGCTGATAATTCTGTTCTTTTGTGATCTGCTCAACCTGATCGAGGAGTTGACGAACTCGCAGTTGTAATTCAGTCAGTTTCTCTTTCTGTGCTACATTTGCATAATCAACAGCATGTTCGCCAACTTGAATATCCAGATGAACTCGCTAGAATAATAGGTAACAATAAACCATCAACAAATTTCCTTATCATGCAAGTTAAGGTTTAAATGTACAACGATAAGAAGTTAGCAACTTACCAACTGAGATCCAGCAAACCATTTAGTTGAATTAGAGTGAAGACAAATGACATGTTCGCCGGGGGTGTGAGAAGTAAAGGTAAATCTTCCTTCTGAACTGTACACCTTCGACAAAACGGTCTTATCGTCAGGGTCTCGAACTTCTACATGCATCCCTATCCCTGGACTTGATGGCATAAACCCTCCAGTTCGAGGGTCGAACAATTCCACTTTGTAAATTCCTAAAAACAAATAGTGATTAGAAAATTTCAATGGATCGATCATAGGTGTAGAAATGTCAACATATATAAGAGACATAAATTAGTAATTAATTCTTTTAATAATAATCGTTTCACTGATTGACATTTGACAATGTAGTCTGTCTGCATACAATTGATTACGGTCTACGATCGTGTATCAAACCCAAACTGGATTGTAAGTTCATGACTGAAGTTTGAAGTTATAATATATTCTGGAGTATCTGGACATTATTATCCAGCATTGCAATTAATAAAATATCTACAATCAATGCAATTGTACGTACGTTGGCGTTGGCTGTATTTGCTTTGCTAATTAATACTGTTTAATTAAAGCCACAAATACTCCTATTTGCTATTGTTTAGTATTGATTGCTTCAAGACGCAATGCACAATGCACAAGGAATGTCAATCAAATGTCAGTGAATGTCATTAATGTGCCCACGCCCACGCACCACGCACACTTCATTGTGCATTGCAATTATGCGTATGCTGGAATGATATGCACAAGCCAAGGTTGAACGTTGATGAACGTCAAATGTCAAACACGGCGCGGCAGTGCGGCACACAGCGTTCCCGGCTGCCGGCCCACTCCACACGCTCGTGCCACCGGTCCGGCCCGATGTGCCATAATTCTGATGGTAACTGGAAATAGAGCTTAAAAACTTACCGATGACAGTAGTATCGTCAGGAATCTCTTCGATAAAACATTTTCGTTCAGTCTCCGCAATATGGAAATACAATGAGGTGACAGATGAGAAGGTGAAAGAAAGCACCAAAAGGATCCCCAACAACCCGCAGTCCTTGATCTTGATCCCCATCATATTCAATATTTAACTAAAAGGCTCCACTCTCCCCTCCACTCTCAACCGATTTACTAATTCCGATTAATCACCGAACAACAATCAGCGGAGTAAACAAATCGAGTGATATGATATGACCGAGGTTTTTTCTTCGATTGAAAAATCCACCGCAGCTTCAACTTGTGCAAGAAATCCACGTAAGACAGTTCAGACACACTGACTTCTGCCAATAATTGCCATCTTCAAATTTCTCACTCTCCGGTTTCTCATCCAAGTCACATGCTTTACTCCTGCTGCATCTTTCAAAAACTCATTCTTTCTCCATATTCTATCTTTCACTTCAACTTCAACCAAACTTATTGTGAGACTACTTTCCAACATTTCCAAGTCAATATTATTCCTCTTTCGTTGATCGATAAGTATTTTAATTCATACTATTATTATAGCCAGAAGGGGAAAGTATCATTTCGCATTGATCAGTTTCAGTAAAATAATCGTGAAGTCGTAGTCTTGAAAGTTAGAGCAAGACAAGACACCAACCAAAGAAAGCAAGTAAGTGAGTCAATAAAGTCAAGTCTGTTGCTTTCACGTTCATTGATATTGCAATTTGCATATGCTTTAAAAATTCATTAAATCTGTTACCAGACACCAAACTAACCATGAACCATACTCCAATTTATTTGATGATGATTGAATTTTGATAATTTTTAGCACCTACTACATAAAATGGGCCAGGGTGGAAGGAAAAGTGATATAATTGATGATGATATGGACACAGGGGATTTTCTTCTTTACTTTGGTCTTGGATTTGTTATGCTCTTAATAAGTTTTGCTGCTTATTGGTTCTCAAAATCGACAAAACCCACAGAAGAAGAAGGTACGGGACAGCCTCAAAATGAAAGAAGGCCACAATTAAATCGACGTCAAGCCGCAGTAAGAAATCGAGGACGGAGAGTTGGTATGCCATGCATTAATTGTTTATTTTTAACTAACTGATTTGTCTTAATCGAATTCGGCTGAATTTCGTCTTTTGTCTTTAAATTAATTTAGTACAAGATGGATCCGATTCAGATGAAGGTGCTGGTGCTAGGGGTGGACGGGTCCACAACGCAAGGGATTCCGATGGATCGGATAGAGAAGTTGAGCTAGACGAAAGATTAAACGATCCGAAATTAGGTGCTAAGAAGAGAGCAAAATTGGAAGCGAAAGCTGAAAAACGAGCTAACCGTGAAGTAAATCCCTATTCATGTGAAAATTATTTGGATTTGACTACCTAATATCAATTGTGTTTTGTTTTATGATTTAATCAGGCTGAAGAACGAATGAGAGATGATAGAAAATTAAGGCAGGCGAAAGCAGAAAACGAACGAAAACTGTAAGTCTTTTCATCAATTTTAAATCGTAGAATTAACAGTTGACAGTTAATTAAGGTTAATTGTTCATTTAATTGTTTTTAAATAGTGGAGAACAAAAAGAGGCCGAAGCTGAGAAACGTAGAGAAGAAGAAGAAAAACGTCTGAGAGAAGAAAAAGCCCAACGAGAGCTCGAAGAATACAATGCCTTTAAAGCATCAATGTCGATAGAAGGAGAAGGTTGTGAAGTTATCGAGGAAGAGGAAGAAGGGAATTTAATTGAAAAGTTCATCAATCACATCAAAGTATGATTTATTTTCTCGCCTTTTGAAAATTGGTTTTGGTCTATTGTCAGCCGTTACAGTTTGTCAGTATGTCTGCACCAACATCTGTCCGTCTGTTAGTTTTTTTTTCTCAAAATACATACTGTCTACATCAATACGAATAGGAATACCCTACAAGCTGAAGAAACAGGCTGGCTTAGTTTCAAAGCCATTTTTTGCAAAGAAATCTAATGTATAACATTCAATAGTGTTTGTCTGGTGCGATGCTAACTTTTGTTAAAAAAAATGAAAAATCACGTTTCAAAACATAAATTTAGGACATAATAATATAAATCACCAGATTTTAAATAATAGAATATTACAGGCAGGGTTTTTTAAGTTTAAAATATTTTCCATGTAAACACCCGTTGTCATTCCGTAAAATATTTACTTTTGACATTTTTAAATATTATATCATTTCTTATTTACATGCTGGAGTTATTACGTTTCGACTAACATGATTCGATTGAAGGCATTACAATAATTGCAATTTATTTTCAATTAAATTAAATTAATTATTTTAATTTTATTTAATTAGGTACATTCAATTCAACTAGTTGTCGTATATGCGAGATCTTTTCAACGTTTTATTCAAATTATAGTTCGATTATGGTATGGGAATCCAAATATTGATTCTGGAATTATAAATTTTAGGACAAAAAGGTAATTCTGTTTGAGGAACTTGCAACCCAGTTCGGACTTAAGGTGCCAGACACGATTGACCGTCTCAAAACCCTTGTAGATGAAGGAAGGCTTTCAGGTAAGAATTCGAGTATTGTTTTTGAACTAAAGCCAAATTGACTAAATAAATATTATCCTTTTTATATTCGTAGGAGTAATGGATGATAGAGGGAAATTCATTTACATTTCTGAGGAAGAACTTTCGAAATTTGCCAAGTTCATTAAACAACGAGGACGTGTATCCATATCGGATCTGGTAGAAAACTCAGCGACACTAATAACCTTACAACCAGAAACTGCTTCAGCATAGCTATATTATTTTCCGAGAAGATATTTAAAATATTTTGTAATATTACAAATCAATGATCGAGAGTCCATTAAAGATTCCTACTTACAGGAATTCAAAACGGTGCATTTGCATTATTGCATTCATGTATACAATCTTATTTACCTAAATCAACAAGTGGTAATCACTCTTTGGTTATCAGAGGGTGCTTTTCGGGGTGGTTTAGAACATCGTTTTGTTACTCACGTTATGAACTCAAAGTTTTCGTAGAATACAAACAGCATGCATGGATTATGTGTGCCTGGATTCCATATTACATGCATCGAATCAAGGACGGCAATCTAAAGATTTTTTCCACTGTTGTCTAGCATGAGCTGTATAAAAAATGCTGGTCAATTTTTTCTACAAGAACCGAGTAAGAGGGGAATGCAATGATCTTATTTTTACAGTCAATTTATCTGGTTTAAGTGGTATACTTGTTGGAGATCGTAAACACTACATATTAATCCGAGCTTATTATGTATTTGTCTGTAATTCTTTCATTCCTCTTGATATCTGAAACAACTTTCGAAGCCTATTGTGCGGAAATGGTTTTATTGGATCTTGGAAAGTTAGAACTTCTTCATGAAGTGGACGAGCGATTTTTAAGTTTTACAATCGATTCTAAATCCCTGGCTCATCACTGGCTTCGCGTGGGTTTGAGGTAGATTAGATTTAAGAATGTTACCTATTTTAATCAACATTAAATTATTAAACTTAAATTCGTTGTTGGTTTGATTACCGTTGAAAAAGAAGTAAAAAGGTGATAGCATTAACAAGAGCTATGCGGCCATCGTATTTAAGAATAGGAGGGACGGATGGAGATAATTTAATCTTTGAAGCGAAATCAAACGCAACATATACGACTCCAGGTATACGTGTTTTATATTACTCGTTGGCGCATGGTAAAATAAATCCCACCGCATATCGCGATAAATAAAATATGAACAGTCAATTATCATTTAATCCATATCCTAACAACTTACTTTTAATTCACATTTAATTAACTCTGTCTTTTAGCAACTTACTCGTTCCATCTTCCATGTATATTTCTCGAATCTATGATGCTTTTGTGATTTTGTACCAAATGCTCTCAAAAGACTCTAAACTAAAAATGGAGTAAGGGATTTTACGACAAGACGGTTAGATAGAAGTTGTATTTTATTTGATATCCCGATGAGATTAGATGCCAAATTGTCTTGCTTTGCAATTGCAAACTTAAGTTTCTATAAATACAGGCATTTTTCTTTGTTCCAGAGAAAACTGAAAGACAGTCCTATGACAAGATATCAGGTAGTTATTTTCTCCATTCATATCATACAGGTGACTCAAGAAAACTTCAAAAATGACATAAAAACCAACAATATTTTGATACCTAAATTCCCACAGCCTCCGACATAATTCAGCTGGGAAAATTTATAAATGAAACAGAAGCTGAATTAATTTACGGATTAAACGTCCTCCAACGCAATGATTCCAGATGGGACCCCACAAATTCAATGAAGCTAATTAGGTTCATGAGTAAACACGGGATCCCAGTTTCAGGCTGGGAATTAGGAAACGGTACATTTTTAAACCTACATCTACAGACTGAATTAACCTTTGGTTTCAATCATGCAATCATATCAAAATTGATAAGAAAGTACTTTTAAAATTGTACCAACTTGGAATGTTTAGAACCGAATCGATTCCGGAAAGTATATAACTACACATTGGGTGGAAAGAAGCTTGCTGAAGCTTTTAATCGGTTGAAAAATCTGATCCAAAAGTTTCCCCGATATTCCACATCCCTTATCATTGGACCTGACATTGGAGCTATTAGGAGCACCGGTCATTCGTTAAAATTGCTGGAGAGGTTCCTGCAGTACCTGAATCCCGATATCCTGTCACGACTAACATTTCATCAGTGAGACCATTCGCGATTTATTTTTAAAATATGCATTATTAAATGGCCTAAATGTCAATATTTGCATCTTAATAACTCGGAATTCTAGTCATGCATACTTAAACTATTGTAGAATTGTAGAATAGAATAAATTATCGAAGGTAGGTCATCGTCAAAACTGGTCATATTTTGGAGATTCGGAAGTTGGATTTTGCCAAAAATAAATGCCATCTTGTAAAGCCGCCACATCAGGGCCCATGAATTTACAGCAGTTCCGACTCTAACGAACTCCTTAGGAATGTGAGGAGAGAGTAGCGGAGATGTGGCTTCGTGTGAAGTTTTGTTCCAAATCTGCGAGGAGATTGGAGTCAACAAAACGATTCCCTTCCCTAACATATCATGCAGAATCGGCCAGCTTCTGTACAAAGAATTGTATAGTGTTCTGTACTGCTTCCCAAAATCGCAAAACTGCATATTCTTGTTCTTCCTGACTTTTCATGCAATAAACGACTACGTACGTACGTACCAAAGTAACTAAAAGCATAAAAGATTTGTCCACACGTGCAATCTTTGGAATTATATCGATCGATGATCCGATGCAAATTAATTGATGAAAGATGTATTGGAGATTAATAAAAATAGATAGCTCATTTTGTCGTTTTTTTAAGTAAAGTTTTTATCTCAGAATACAGATTGACGCCTTTATCTGATTCAATTTATAATCAAGCCCCTCAAAATCGTCCTGGCTTGATTATAGCCAACTTGGTTACGCTCGTTTTTATAATGTGTAATGCTTTTAAAATGAACAGAAATTTTGCATAAAATGCACTTTGGCGACGGGATCTACTTCGAAGGATGATAAAATATTAATAATAATATTCCTCTTAGTCCCACCACAAGGACAAGGAGTGAGAATGTATTCAGAATCAGAATTTTTATAAGCAATATATTATCAGAATCTCGGTAATGGAATTGTTTAAACTAATGAAAAATTAACCATTTTTGATGCTGAGATTTCTGATTAAAAAATTAACTATGTTAAAAAAATGGCAATTGAAAATGAAAATGTATTAAAAATGTAGACTCGATTTATATCAAGGTCTACTTGCATACAAATTTATAATTCTGATTTTTATTACGTCTCATTTTAAGCTACTACTTTCCTGGCAAAAATGCAACAGTGAAAAGTTTTTTGGACGCAGAGTTAATGGACACCTTGAAGACGACAATTGCAGTGGTGAAAGAGAAAGCGAAACCAATCAATCTCGACTCGGACATTTGGATTGGTTTGTTCCAAACCATGGTTTTAAAATATCAATTTAGAGGTGAAAAAATTGATCTGATTTTTAAGATTAATTTACAGGCGAGACAAGCTGTGGATATGGGGGAGGAACTCCAAATGTCTCTGACAGATTTGTTTCTAATTTTCTTTGGCTTGACAAACTGGGTCAAAGTGCTCTTGGAGGAATTAAAGTTGTGTTTAGGCAAACTCTAATAGCAAGTGGACAGCAAAAACATCCTAATCGCCCCAGGATTTATTACAGTTTAATTGATCCATCCCATCACCCTACTCCAGTTAGTTATCTTATATTATAATATCTTAAACTTATATCTCAAGAACGAAAATGTCTACAATAGTTGATCCCAATCACAGTGATTACTGGGATTGCGAAATATACCAAATTTAACAATCAACAAGACTTGAAATTCCAATTCACGAAAAATACATTAGTTCAACATTAATTATCGTTGCTGTCGGAATGAAATGGTTCTTTTTAACTTCCAGGGATACTTTGTTTCTTACGTTTTCAAAAAACTAACAGGAAAGAAAGTCCTCAGCCTTAAAAACGCACTAACCTCAACTTTCAATAGTGAAGCAGGAGACCCGTTCACTAACAATAGGATACGACTGTACGCACATTGCTCAGTTTCAAATGACAGTGGTATGGAAAGTGGGATTTACAATTAAAAAAACTTAATGGTAAAAATTATAAAAAAATGCAGGTAAAAAAACAATTATTGTTCATTATTTTATGCAGAGATTATTGTTTATGGAATGAACGTGGGCGACATCTATTATAATAAAAAAGGCCATTTGTATGTCTCTGATGTTCCAGCTTACTACTTCTTACTGGCTTGAGTTATCGAAAAACTGAAATAGCCAAAAATTCTTAAAAAAATTCGGAATTACGGTAGGCTATATGACCTTTCAAAATTCCGTGACCTGCGACCTAGGCCAACTTGACCTAACGTTAAATTGTATGTAAATGGTCGTGTGACATATCAATTTACACTGTTAAGCTTCGAAAAATACTTTAGCTATGTTGGAATTCTGAAATTTTGACCCCTTGACCGTGAAACGGTCAAAGTCGTCGAAATTTCGAAATTATCGTGTGAGATATCGATTGGCAACTTCTTTCACCGAGAAATCTTTCGGTTGTGCTGGAATTTTGAAATTTAGGCACCCTGACCTTCAGACGGCCAGAAGGTCTAATTTTGGTCATTGCCAAATTTACGGAGTGAGGACGTGTCTCCTTTTGAATGTGAAATAGCGATTAGAAGGGGTTAGTGTTGTATTTTAATAGGGATAAAGATGTTTGGGGCAGGGTTCAATGATAATGATAACACTTATTTAGATAGGACATTGAGGGAATTCTTGGGGAATGGATGTTTTAAGGGATCTAGATTAGAACCCTTAAACAACGGCGTTGGTTTAAATAACCAATAACGAGTAAGGGAACGTTCAGAGGTGTCCGTATCTTGAGCAACGGGTGCAATCGTAAAAATGGCTGTGGCTGACGCCTGAAACTTTTGTTTGAAATTAGCTGCCACTAAACGTTTATCTACAGTTTTTAGGCCCGATATCGGGCCTGTGGTTGCCTAGTAGCTTATAAAATTAAAATTATTGGAGGTGATTCTGATATTGAAGAATACCTGTTTTCGGCACCTTCCAAAAATTTGTTATCCAGGTAATTATTTTTCAAACCCCCCAAGCAACCCCTATTTAAGATTTAATGGCTTGCTTAAACCCAACCAGCCACCAACAAAATATTTTGCAAATGAAGAGTCGTATTTCTACTAATATACTTTCGAATTCTTACTATACATTCATTATGCTTTAAAAACATTATTCCAGATATTGCAATCTAAATGGGAAAAGGCTTGTTGTTGGAACAGAAGGAGAACTACCCCCGCTAAGTCCCAGATTTCGCCAACAAATTTTTATTATGGCACCGAAGACTTTAGGTTTCTGGAAATTAAAACTCCGGAATTCAACCACTTGCAAACATGCTATTTCACACAAAATCATCCTGGAAGAAAGTGTAAATGTGTAAAAACCTTTATCTTTTAGGCTAAATAAATATTAGAGAACGCTAACGAAAAGGCCTACGAAGCGAACACAACGGCACCCTTTCTTTATTTGAACTTAGCGAAAGCATTTTTTAATTTCAGACAATATGAAATTGTAGACGACACACTAGGAATTAAAATCGAATGCGAAGTGGTATTATCGATTCTGATACATACCTCATTGATAAATTGTCAGCCTATTAAGCCAAATAATAAGTTATAATAAATATTTATTGATTTAATCCGTTTATTTCCTCCAATACTATCAATAATGGCTAAATCTGTTTTATGGACAAGCGTTTCATTCTCATCATCATACTAATCATCACATTCATCACCCCAACATGCAACAAGGAAAAAACTAGAAGATTCGTTCTTTATCTTTTGTCCATATTATAGGCAACCCATTTGTCTAGTTTTACAGCTCCGCTTGATGCCCTATTTGCTCTGGATTCACCGTAAAATACCACCTGCCGCAATTACTCTAAAAATCGGGTTCAGATTTCTAAAAGCATCTTAACATTTTGTAGTAAACAGGTGACATCAGAGGATTTTAACGGAATATGCTTCCTAGTATCCTGGCGCAGAGCAAAATAAGTGTTCTGATAGACCCTTAATTGTAATTGTGTTGTTAACCCTTAATAATCACTGTATGAAGTGGTTGTGGTTGTTGCAAATGTTCCATCCATAGAAAGTATATTTTTTAAGGAATTATTGCGTTTATATACATCAATAGGTTGAAATTAAATCCAAAAAAGCCTAATTTCGAACGGAACAAAGAAGGCAAAGTGATGAATGCAAGTGAGCCAGTCGGATGATGTGTGAGTTCATATGAAATTTTGATACGGGAGTGTCCGGATGTTGGGCTTCCTTAAAAGCTTCCATTCCCAAATCACTATCTTTTTTTGTTGAGTTGAGATGTTGAGAACGAAAAACCCGGACGGGTCTCTCGGAGGCGTCGGACGGAGGGGACCCCTGCCTCCACGTAAGATAATATTTTATGGAGAAACCCAAGGCCCAAAACTGTATGAAATCTTTGGACACACCGAGATGGAAAATTGTTTCCATGATGATCGTTTTAGGGATTACCTTCTAGCTTAGTCAATTTGCAGAATTTTTTGCTTTATTTACAACATTGTAACGTCTATTTTTAGTCAAGGCGAGTTGGAGCATTTGCATTCAGATATCAGATTCAGTGTCATACCATTGTTTGACATAAAAAAATTTCGACAATGAGCTTAATAACCCGTGCAATATGGAATTAATGATTGTTTTGTTACCAGCTACTTATTTACTTGCCTATTGACGATTTATCCTGAATTATCTGATGAACATTAAATTCACACGGATTGATGTTTAGAATCACATGTTTTTACTTTTATGCTCAGCTCAACTACAAACATTATAATAGATATTCAATTAAAGTGTTATTTTAAACGATTTTGATCAAAAAGATTCTCAATATTTTTATTCAAGTAAATTATAATTTGGTTTACATTGTAACTAGTTTACAAGTATTATAACTTTTTCGATGGTCAAGAGTTTTTATTATAGATATATTTTTTTAGGAAGCCACAAAGTATTGTTTCTTTGATTTCTTCTCAGATTCTTAATTATAAGAAATTAATAAAATTGATAAATTAACAATAATTAATTAAGAAAGCTATATATTATAGGCAATCAAGTTGCAAAGAATAGTACAAGGTATAATGTATCGTTGTAAAAATAGGAAACTCCAACGAGATCTTCTTTAAATGTTTAATTAGTACATAAAGTAGATAGGTACTTAAAAATAACTTGTCAAAAAATTGATAAAATCCTTAACCATTCACAAATCATGATCTTGGTAAGTGCTCGTGGCGTGGCTCACTGGCAGATTAATTCATCAGATCAGACTATTGGGTGCAGTTTAACATAAATGTAATGTACATGCAAATGCAACATACATTTTTTGTAACAAAAAGAAAAAAAAACATTTTACAATTCAGTTGATTAATACCCTTCTTAATTAACATAATGTAAGTGATAAAAGTGATATTCTATTATAATATTTATAATCAACATAAGAACATTCTCTTAATTAGGTGGGACTTGTAGCTTGTGCTAGAGATTCTATTAGGTAAGATTCCCAATTTCGACGACGTTACATTCATCAAAGTTTGCTCAAGTTAATGACTCTTGACCGGGATAATGCATTTTAAAATGCCATTGCCATTACTGAATTTGAGTTATAATCTTGTAAATATTGTAAATTGTAATACATTCTAAGGTGAGAGAGTTTCTATAATTGGGAAATAGCAGGATGTATCTTTACGTAAATAGGCAAACATACACAATTAAAGCTGCAATTAAGGGTTCTCCTCAATCAATACGCAATGTCAGCACACAAAATACTTCTCGCAAAATTGTTCGATCAATCACATCACTACAAAACATAGTCATTGCTTACTTACGATTGTACTAAATGATTTGTTGAGCATATGTTCCATCTCTCCCATGGTTTTTAGTTGAAACTGAAATTTTTAAACTTTTAATCCGATTACACATTTCTGACTTTTCCCGAGTTATTACTTGCAAGGTAAGTTAAATTGAAGATCAGGGTATAAAAATTAATGAAAATGCATTTTAGTGTTTCATTTTCATTGATCATTCAACAATAGATTTGATTTGGAATTTGAAGCTCATTCCTGATGTCACAACTGATGACGAAGGTAGAACGAATATTTTTTAAATTCTTGAAAGCAAGAAATGCAATCGCTTATAATTGTTCTACGACTTTAACAGAACGGAAGTGAAGACCTACAATGTGAACTGAGTGTACAATGGAAACTACATTTAGCAGACAAACGTCACTTCGGATTATCGTTAAAAGATTCCTTGTGGCATTAGAGAAGAACATACAATCATTTTCAACAGTAAAACATCATTACGATTTTGGAATTTCACCGATGTCTCTTATTATTAGTCTATCGGAACTTAAATACAATTTCATTTTGATAATATGATAAATACTCAACTTTACATCAGCATTCTCGTACTTATCACACTCGTGTAATAAACTATTTTGTAAGTGTTGCATATACACAAGAGAAAATACAGAAGACCGTATTTGACATTGACATGAATCTTATTTCTAGGATACATTATCCAACTCTCCAGTAACATACTCGATTATCTCTGTATAATTACATTATTCTAAAAATTCACTTAAGGTTTACTGGATTTGCATAAGTTTGATTCATATATCAATTTCGAATTGATTAAGAAAATGTCAGAAGTAATACATATATACATAATACGTATATTCCCATTAACGACATTAATCCTCATCTCGAAGACGATATTTGGAACAACAAAAAATGAGCTATTTAGGCTGCTTACGTTTACTTTTGCTTAAGCCAACGAATGCGCTGCATAGGCGAGTTCCAGTTACACGCAAGATAACGTTTCAGTAAATAATATTCAGGGCTGGCTTTGTTCTCATTCAAAATCTAAACAATACAGCACTTATCCATCCAAGATCAAGACATGGAGTCACAACATAAATTGCAAATAAATTTTGGACCATAATTTCTGGATATTTCTAAATTACTGAATAATCTTTGTCTTGAGGGATTCTGTAATAGGCTAAAGCATTTAAATAAAAATACGAAGGCAGTCTTTGGCTCTCCACTCGATGCCACACTGGGTGCATTTCTTCGGAATTTGTTTATCAGTCTTGGACAGACAAATTCTGCACAGAATAACGTGATTGCATAAGCCTATGTAGAACGTTGATATTCCATTGGTCATGCTGAGGACGAGTCCACAATCTTTACATTTTTTTTCTTGTTTGGGTTTGCTAGGTGGCTTTGCCAAATACGATGTTCCTCCAGATAAAATTTTGTAAAGTTCATAGTTCATCTTTTCTTCTCTATTCATAACATTGATATCACTGAATGAAGAAACGGTTGCTATTGGTTTCGAGTTAATTTTCGGAAATAATTTGTCATCTTCGTACGGATTTCCAAACGGATTTCCAAACGGTCCAATATCGAAAAAATCATCGGTGCTGAAAGTGGAAGAGCTCACGTTGCTTCTAACAGTGCTGACGGAATTCAAATTGGGATTACGAAACACATAATTACTGCGACTGGCTCCAGTTCGCGTAGAACCTAGGGTTCTGGGAACATTGGCGAGAGAGCGAACTTCGGAATTCTGAGTTAGGAAAACGTCGATTCTCGACTTCAGAGCGGGATCAGCCAAAGGCTTAAATGACTCATTGAATGTAATTCCTGTGAATGGGTCATTCGGAAGCCTACCAAACTTAGCTTCTTCTGCATAGTACTTTTCCAGGGTTCGTGCATCAACGGCTAGGCCACAGGGTAATCTGATTGGTTGACACATAATGTCAACCGTTAGTGCATCCAAGAAGTCTTCTGGAACTGAGACCATTGTGGAACTGCTACTTATTTTTTGCTTTTTTGGAGGTGGAACTCCCTCATCCTGTGCATCACATTTATTTGTATTAAATTCTAGTCCTTTGACTTATCTTACTACACTACTATTAATTTAGGATTTTTTTTACATAAACTTTAAAAATAAGAGGTACTTGCCGACGAGTCAGTGGAATGCAATGGGGGTGCAAAGTTTGTCTCCCCTCGACGTAAGATACGCGCCCAATGTTTATACATTTTTTCTACTTGATCTTGTCCGCAGCGAATGCACGGTTGACCCCATACTTGTAGTCCACCAAGTGCAGGAACTGATGAACCGGCTACCTTCAAGATCGTGATATCAAGACCAACAACGCGTTCGCAGGCCTGTGAATTAGAAAATCAAAATAGTATAGATACAAATTAACCTTTGCAATTACAAGCAGCAAAATCATTGCACTTGATACTCATGACATGACGAGGGACTGAAAAAATTAAAAAAAAAAACTGATTTTCCGAAGCTAGTTTTAGTTTTTGCATGGAATTCTAGATCTTCGAACAGACTGTAATAAAAGGAGCGCGCTTACATTAAAAGATGGGTGTTTTAGATTGTAGACCGTGTCACTGTTTCGGTGCTTTCCATAATGATCCATTGGTAAGCTGGAAAACGGTCTTCGGAGGACAAATCGAGGATTTCGAAAGACAATAACGTTTGGAATAGGACTTGTATTGATGTATTCTTTGGCAACTAAATGGCTCGAGACGGGTCCGTTATGCTCCTTGGTCCAGCTCTGACGAAGAAAAAATACACATGCATTATAATTATATTGCTATATGTAAATATAAGTATAATTTGGTCGAATAGCAATAAAATCAAATCCAATCGCTTCATTTTAAATCAGTACTGAAACTTAAAAACGAATTAATTAACCTAATAAATATAAATAGTTTACCTTATAACTCGTTTCCGTATGAATTAAGAATGCGGAAGTAATTTGTTTTCCCAATTTAGGATTTATAACAATGTGGCTAAGTTCAATGCAAAGTGGAAATTTGATTGAGATAGTGACTGGAGGTCGAATAAAACTTTCTGCCAAGAATCCCGTTGACGAATTCAAGTTGGTATCACTTCCGAGTAGATTCTTGACCTCGTATCCATCTGATTCAACTTGATTTACTGAAATTGTGGTCCCAATTCCCTCGGTTAAGAAATTCATCTTGTTGATTTCTGTTTGAACTCGTTGTGCCGAGAAAGAGTTCAATCGCTCCAAACGTAAATGAGAATATTAACGAATGGAATCCGATCCGGTAAGTAAGGACTTGCTGTTGAAAATAAACCCATATACTTTTATTTTAGCTTCCAGTCATTTTTATGTAAACATGCATGATTAATATTCACAAATTGATTAATATTTATTTGATTTACTACACACTAAGAAAGAGACTTGTGATTTTATTTTAGATATTCTGCTTCGTGGTGGTCAAACTCCGGGTCAGTCGGGTTTATTATGATTTTATGGAAATATTACACTGAACCAGAAATAATTCAAATAACTGAACAAATCAAATAGAACTGAAAAAATCTGAACCAAATTGACACGTTAATAAAGTCTTAAAAAAATCAAATCAATGAAACTGGAACCGGCTGCTTTGATCGAGATTTGTCATTTGTCTTTAGGTGTATATCAATCGGTGGTCATATTTTTGACCGTCAATTGTCTAATTCTATTCAACAACATCCTACGCCTACCTTTTTGGTTTGATGTTTAACTTGATTGTAGAAGTGCAAAGTGCGAAGATGTCCGGATCCACCGGTGACGATCTCCAAAATATGTATATTGGTATTGATTTTAGAATTCGATTATTTTGTGTCTTATGTCTGTCTTTGGCATAGCTTGATTGTATTATTGTTTATTGTATTTATTGAGAACATTTGTAACTGATGAATGTCGATTATTGTGTGTATTCGTATTGATTATGAATTAATTCCAGAATCACTGTGCATGTTCAGCCTGCAATGTCAAATGGAGGATGATACACGTGTGACGTGTCAGGAAATGAATGTCCGTTGCACAACGCAACTTGTGATCTGAAAATACAAACAATTGCAAATTAATTAAGTTTGTTGAGTCCGGCCACTTGATTCAATCGACAATATATAGCAATTATGTGTGTAAAAGTGCGAGTAGACACCGAAACGGACAAACGAATTGGAAATGTACATTAATTAATTCATTTAATACATAACTTCCATCATTGTGAATTTTATCTTTTTTGACCGTGGTGGCTGTTGACCTTTCTTTTAGAGAATTGGAAACAATGGACGTTGTATTGTAGGATTTGGTTCGCAGTTATTGTTGACTGTCAACTGTGTAAACTGTGTACTGACACTAGCCTCTTGATCTTGATGTTTTACTTTGATTGACTTGATTTTGGATTTCAGATTTGCATTCAATGAGCATTGTTCTGAAAAGTTTTAAAATGAGAACTGAATTTTAAATGACACTTCACACTTAGACTGATAGATAGCTGATAGACTGTGTACTTGTTCACTATAGACTGTTGACTGGACTGACAAAAGGCCTCTAGACCTTTTGGATTTTTTTTTCAAATCCATCAGAGTTATTTACAGTCAGTGTTAGTGTTAACACTTCATGTTCAACGGTTTTGTGAGATACACAATCATGAACAATGCACAATGAATAACAGTCAAAAGTATAACGTCCACAAATGTATTTAAATTCAAATATTTAAACCACTACTAGTCAGTCCTAAGTCCTAACCTTTCTTTGACCTTCAAATTTTGAGCTTTAAAACTTAGACTGTCTCACTGTGAATCGATTGAAAATTTGAAATTGAAATCCCTTTTATTTCGGGTTCTACATCTCAACTCACTGACCTCACATCTCAAAGCTCCAAGTAAGTGCCATGCATGCATGAAGCACCAAGCTCTGCTTTGTGCTTTCTGTTGATTAACTTAAAGTATTAAATATTAGCATTTATTGTGTATTGCATCAAAGACTAATTTTGAATTTGAAATTTACTCGAATTTTGAATTATTCACAAAGTTCAAAGTTCTCGATCAGTTCACAGAAGTTCATTCTTCTTCCTGTTGACTGTGCACTCACTGCTACAGAAAGGCTGCACTCACTGCACACTGTTAAACTGTCCTGTGGTTACTTGACCTGCAACCTGCATTTTGTATTTGACCTGTCTTTCTCTTTCTTTACATTATTATTATATACGACAAAACAACGTGTGTGGCCTTCACTCACACAGACTGCATTTATTATAGATTTAACATTTTGAATGTCAAATGTGAAATGTGATTTCTCACTGACGAGCTGTTCGTGAATGTATATTCAATATTGCATTTAAATTCCTTGTAAAGATTATCATTGTGTATTGCACATTCCATTCCATGTGCTGTGGGCTGTTGTGTGTGGAAATTGTGAATTGTGAATGAATTGGTTGGATGGAAATGTGAAATGGAAGCGCAAAAATGGGAATGGGAATGATGAAAACTTTGAACTTACTTATTTTTTTACTTGCAGATTGTATTTGAACTTCAAGGACGAGGTTCCTCTCCTGTATTCTCCTTGGTTGTAATTGCGAATTGGTAACAATAAAAAATTATCGTAAACTGTGAGTTGTAATTGTAATTGAAAAAAAAACGGAAAATAGATGAATATATTCAATAATTTCGATTTTCCGAAGAAGTACGAGAAGGAGCCTCCTAAGTCCTAACAAAGAAGAAGCAGAAGGAGGAATAGGATGGAGCAGGACTACACGCCACACGGAGGGTAGTATCAACTCTGAATGACTCTACTCTCTGTACACATAACTCCTATTATCACTTATAGTGCCAAGCACCATCCACCATATCACCAACACCAAAATTTGCACTTGACTTGAATAAAAATCTCTGTAACACTAGAACAGTCTGAGTCTCTGTCTGCCCAAGTCCCCTTTACAGCAGAGAATATTATTACGGCAGAAAAAAGCTGAATATCCAATTGATTCCTAAACACAAAACGTAGGCTCTATTCTATACGTTTTACTCTTTTACTGTAGCAGACAGACCTCTATTTTCCATTTTATTTGCTTACTTTACCTTTCATCTATATTCTGACACACACACTCACACACACGGAATGAAACTCTCGTTCTCACGTGAGAAGAAAATTCCCATGAAAGCTGAAAGGAAGGGACGCTTGGGTCTCTCTGTATTTGACCTCAGTATGAAGAATGCAAAGAGATTTTATTTTTTTAATTCCTAACAATCCCTTTCCTCGAATTCTAGCCCCTTTTTAGCTTTTCTGGCCAGAAATCTCTTGGTTCCTTTTAAATGTAGTCGTGTCGACGAGTGTGGCTTGGCTGAAAGGGAAGCTGAAGTTGGAATGGCGATGAAGCTCCTCTCTTCCTCTACTCGATCAAGTTTCTTCTCACAAAGGAAGGGATGACGAAAAAGTGAGTTTCCCAAGGGCTGAACCTCGTCTTCCCCGTTTGTTATCCATCCACTAGCTCAGCTCAGTCGGCCGGCCAACTCGACGCTGCTGAATGGGAAAAAGGATGACGAAGAAATGCAGGAAAAAAACGATGGAATACTGAATCATCCGCCTCTACTTTTCTAGATGTAAAGGGAAAAGCAAGGGCTCTTTAAGATTTTAAGAGCTATAGCTCTGTTTAATGCTTCCCTTTTTAAAGCCCCCTTTCTAGTCCTAACTTTCTGATTAAAATCTTAAATAAATGAGAATTCCAACAAGGGTTTTAAATTCTAGTCGGACCGGAAGAAAAAACTGTTCCTAAAGAAGGATTTTAAGCATTGGATGTAGAGTCTCGCCTTCCGTTCATTCCAAATCCCAACTCTTCCTCATCTGCTTCCTCGAAGTTGGTTTAGTTGAAATTTGAATTGTGGAAGGGCTGGTTCTGGTTCTCTGAAAGTTGACAGGGGAGAAGAGAGGATCCTATAAAATGATATGGACTTGATCCATGCCAGAAAACTGCAAGAGGTCCTATAGACTCCAACTACCTCGTCAGCCTTCTCTAGGATCAGATTGCATTTTGAGAAGAGATCTCATCTTCAGTTCAGCACAGCACCTAGAAGGACTTCCATTGCATTGCCTATGAAGCTCAACCCCATGGCTATTATCCTGCTCCTGCTTCTTGGGCCACGAATTCAGCAGGATTCGTACAATCTCCCAGAGAAGCATCGAGGATTCGAGCCTGTTCAAAATATAAAAGGCCAAGCAGTTGCTCAAGAAGCAGAACTCGTCGTTGCGTTGTGTTACAACTTACAACAAGTCGCCTGTTCAGGAGCGACGTTCCTATTTCACACGACGACGAGAAGGAACGAACGGTTGGAGAGAAACCTTTTTACTGAAACTAAAAACCATCAAGCTGTGGGATCGAACCAACGAATGCATTTCTCCTTGAACTCTATTCTCTCTGATCCTGTCTATTCATAGCCTTTCTCATACTAAACTACACGCTTACTTTCCTATCTCTCTCCCTTCCTATTCCCATCCTTTTTACTAATGCTAAATAGGAACAAAACCATCAGCCACTACTGCACTGGCACACCAACCAACCGAAGCAAAATAAAAAACTATTCCCAGCCATCATCAATTTATAAGCACCGGAGGTTGGCAGGAGCAGCTCAATGCAATGAGTCAGTACCACTGTGTCACTACTACCACTTACAATCCAATGGTAATGTGTCGGCAGAGTGTGGGTCTCCGAGGAAATCTTTATTACTTACACTTTCCTACCCCCTTTTATGCAGTTTAGCCATAGGATGCAAAGATCCCATGAAACTGAACGTCGACGACTTTAAAAATCATCGAAATGGTCGAATCCATTTCCGATTTTACGTCTTGTAGCCTTGTCTCACATTGCACCTGACTACCTGTCTGCAGAAGATACTGCTGGTGCATTTCCTTACCGATACATTTATAACATGGCCTTATGCCCAGAATAATTTACCGGTAATGCAATAATAAGCCTCGCGTTAATATTTAAACACCATTCGGCATTCCCCCAAGGTTTTTACACTAGGAACATCGAACAGAGGCTGCTATAGAATATTAGGTTTATGACTATGCCAGACCGGCCCAGACGTCCATAACGTGCACTGCACATAATGCATCTATGAAATGGATTCATCTTTTTCTTTGTCTTCAGAACAAAATCAAGTGGTTTACAAGTTAAACCTGAAGTACTGTTCTTGCAATATATTTGTGGGTTGAAGACAGGCCTGCACGAATGCATAGGCGTTTGTGGAATTAAATGAGAGATGGGATTTTGGGATTTTGGGATGCAAGATCCACGCACAGCAACAATGCAATAGGCTTGGGGATTGATAGTATTGGGATTGTGTAGAAAAAGGACTCAAGGCCCTATGTCTTTGTTGTTGTTTTGTCACCTTGTTTTTGTTATTGACATTGATTCCACCACCATAATAATCACAAGAACTCAAGGTACTGCTTTTTACACATTAAATTTAACATTCAAATACCAAGGTAATGATTGTATACCTTTACAGAATCCTTCCAATAGTACTCATAGACTTATGACTATGACGGACTAGATAAGTATGGCTAAATCTTCCTTTCTAAAACATCTAATAGCTCTTCTTGCTCTTGTAACGTTAACAAAATCGTTAAACTCGGACCACGAACAAGGAGCAAGGGCTCAGAAAGCAATGCGCGAAAAGCTCCGTATCCTATCTAAAACACTATTTTAAACACCTTGGCCTTTGACCTCTGGGGCCTTAATACGAACCTATATAAATATTTCCCGAAAATATTTTGTTTAAAACAACCGTTGGAGAGTTAGAGCACGAGAGGACGGACAGACAGACAGAGTAAAGCCATCAAGGGGTTTCACCCTTTATAAACATGGTGTGTTGGTATTGTTAAAAAGGATTGTTGTAAGTGCCTTGTGCTTTTTACTTTGTCACTAAATTCCTGATGTCAAATGTAACAGACAGTCCCATACAAGTTACATCTATTTTATGAACTAGAAATAGTTAGTATTAGATCCAGAAATTTAACGTTCTAAACAATTAAAACCAACATCGCTTCCGACCCTTCCGTTACCCAAGCTTTCCTGATACAATAAGGTTAAATAGACAACCCAAGATTTTACCCAAAAATAAACTAACAGGTTACAATTTTCGATATTACTTTACAGGAAATTCGGATTCAATACACGCTATGAAAATTGATTGTCAATCATGATTTTGTTCCTTGAAGTATATATATACATGTATTTACCGTTTGAGCCATGCATTCCTAAAACTCACCAATATCTGGCTCTACTTGTCATTTCATGATTTCATACATTGTATTCCGGAAAACAATCGTTTTATTGCACAATTACAACAACTGAGTACTTTTCAGCAATATGAATTAATTTAACACACATTTTGGTAGTATGTAACTTTCGATTTCAGGGTTCCCTTTCAACTTTTATATAGACATGTTTAAAATTTGAGATATCGATGCTTGTTTAATACAAATACAATTATTGATTATCAATATGTAAAAATTGCAAAACTGAGATTCTGGAATTGTCTATTGATTAGTACAACTGAAACTGAAGTAATCGATTGTAGTTTGTAGTGTATACTGTAAAGTCTGTAAGCATTGTCATATGAGGGTAAAGCTAACTAATTAGGAACACGGCGACGTCTTAAGTTTTTCCGTCCATTGCTGGGTTCGCCTGTTCCGACAACGATCTATTTGGTCCCTTCCAGTAGGTCCTCGACTGTGGAACCTAAGAGTATAAGTAATTTGGTTCTGATTGTGAAGCGTACACAATACCATCATAATATTTGGATTACAAATTACTTTGCTGGAACTCAAATCTGTAGCTAAGCGTCGAGTTGTGGATTTAAGCGTCTTGATGGATGATTTAAATAACGACGCTAATGGATCCAATTGAACGGTTTCGCTTTTACCAATTTTTTTCCCCACATCGTTCGGCGGAAACTGATTTTTCTGAGTCTCAAGTTCTGTTGTAGGCGCGACGGTTGCACTATCTTCAATCTCCATTTTATCATTGGTATCATTACTAGAGATGACGAAAGTGAAAATTCATTTTAGTTGGTAAACAAGAATGATCATGATGTTGTCCGTGAAATTTCTTGGAAAAAAATAAGCTTACCGGGGCAACTGGGGAGGGGTAGTTTCAGCTGACAAGCTCTTAAGAAATGTGCGATCCAACAATTCATTTTCTTCCTTAGTTTCCTCAGAAAATCGTTGATTGAAATCGTGGTTAGAAATCGCCTCTGATTTGGAATGTGTAATTTCATCCAATTGACTAGTATGAGCATTGATTTCGTCCGTGTCTACAGTATCAACCAACACCGTATTATTAACTTTTACTAAATGTTTGCCTTGAATATCGCTTATCCGCATCTTGAGTTCTCTCAATGTTCGTGTACGTTCGAGCACTCCCGATGCAACATTCAGAAGTTTTGTGGTTTCTAGAGCCAATTCTTCCTCTTTCTCAGAGTGAACTTTCAGAACACAAGACATCTCTTGTGTCCGATTTTCAGTTTCAGTTAATTGGGCTTTTAATTTTTCGTTCTCTGCTTTTAGACTTAATATTTCAACATTGGCAATACTCAACTCTTCCTTTAATTCTCCCAAATTGACGTTTATCTCAATTGCTAGGACAGCGTTTTGTCGAATTTCCCCTTCCAAACTTGTTATATACTGGGTTGTAGCATTTCGGTGTAGGCGAAACCCATTTTCAGTTTCAGTCAATTGGGCCTTTAAATTGTCATTAGATATTTTCAAATCTCTAGTTTCAACATTGGCAACATTTAATTCTTCCTTTGTTTCACTCCATTTGGCGTTCATCTCGATGAGTGCCGTTTCTTTTTGCTGAAGTTGCTCGGTCAAATTTTGTATGTGCTGGAGTTTCTCAGTCAAGCCTTGGCGAAATCGGGTTTCACTTTCCGATACTTTCTCTTGTAATTCTGCAATGCATTTCTTTAAATTGTCAATTTCCATGTTGGTCGTATTCAACTCGTTCTTGGTTTCTGTCAATTTGGTGTTTACCCGGATAACTTCCGTTTCTTTTTGTCGAAGTCGCTCGTCCACACTTTTGATATGTTGGATTTTATCGGTCAGATCCAGACGCAAAGATTCTATCTGATTAATCTGGCTATCATAGTTCTCTTTCTCCATAAAAATTCCGTTTTTCTCTCTGGCCGCAATGAGATCTCGTCGAAGACGTTCAATTTCTTCCGTATATTCCCTCAGAATTGCCTTTTTGGTCAACTTTTGATTCACTTCAGGGCGATTTTGAATGTTCTTGGCTCTATTTGCGTAATCCAGAGTGCTAAGGGTCTCTTCAAAGCAAGACGACGACGGAGAAACCGTTGCTATGATAGAAGTTTTAGTCTTTCCACCCAAGGAGTCCTGAAGAAGCCGGGTGAGTTTTGACTCACTGGTAAGAAGGCAGTATGGAAATATTGGAAATTCGAAACTTATAAAAAATTAATCCTAATAAATACTTTAGATAATTATTATTAAAACATATACCAATACCGATATGGAATGTGTGGGGCCTTTTCAACGAGTGCTGTAATGACTCTACCAAGCGTCAGGAGGGACTGGTTAATGTTCCCCGCTTCTCTTGCTCGTTTATCGACGGCGCCAGAGCGTCCAATGTTTTCAGAACCAGCGAGGTCAACCAAATGTAGTTTCCCAATCTTGAGTAACTCTTCTCCTATCGAGCTAGTTTCTTTGATATGCACCGTTACTGTAAATACTGTATGTGAACGGCTTGATAAAAACAAAAACAATTTCAGTTATCAAATCAATAAGCCCTGTGATAATAAGATATACCTAATCTAACCTGGAGTTCGCATTGAGTAAAGTAGACGCTGTTTTTCTCATTTGAGAACCACGTTCCATGATTGCGTAAACTTCGTGTTTATTATGCACTATTATTTCTTCCAATCCTTGAATGTGAACGGATCCTTTTCTAGATCCATCTTCATATAACCGCACAGTTCTATGAATTTCAACGAGTGTTTATGTAAATTATTTACATCCCTTTAACTTGCACAGTTGACAGTTATTAAGTCCTTGCTCTCACAAGATCACAGCTCACAACGATATAAAGCCCTTGTGCTAGTTGACTCGCTGGGTAAAACTCATTTCGTCTTTATTTCATAGCATAATATATAGTCGATTGCTTTAGCATGGGGTTCTCTATAGGGGACGAAATTAGTTTTACCCGGCGAGCCAACCAGCACGAGGACTTTAATGAAAAAAACCAACCTTGGTTTGGCGTCGTCCGTGCATGCAAGAAGATCATACACTTCTTCGTTATACAATTCGAGAAGAGAAACTCGAACTGTAAACTCAGAATTAGTTACTCGCAGCTCATCAAATAGTTGACTCACTGTCCTAGGTACAATTCCAGCCAGGGGGTCCTACGTAAAACACAGGTTAATTATTGGGATTGAAGTACATGATTGACAATTAAACTGCCATCAGCCATGTTTAAGTCGATAATCTCGAGTCGATCGAGTATCTACTTACCGACTCCCAAGTAGTACACTGTTCAACACCGGCTCCATTAGGGGAAATGCTTCGTTCCCCCTCCATAGTGAAAGTCTTTCCTGTTTAATAAAGCGGCGATCTTTATCAACTTAATATTAAATACTTTAATTGTGCAAATTGATTGCTGCACCTGTGCCGGTCTGTCCATACGCAAATACAGTACAATTGTAGCCACGTAAAACTTCTTCTAGTAATGGGAAGACGACTGCTCTATATACATCAATCTATCAGGATCAGTAAATAAAAAATGAAGCAGAACATGTAATTTTGTATACATTTATAAATCCAACCAACCGTAATCATTATTAACGGTTATTGTGGAAATGATAGCCCGATATCGTTCTTCTCAACACGACAAATGAAAGCGATAATTTAAGAAATTCCAATCGGTCAGACTTGACCGTCCAAGCGTAATTTGGACATTTAATTTTGAAGAATTTTGAAGAAACATGTTCTTTAAATTTCGGGTTTGTGTTTGGAACCGAAAATGAATTGATGTGATCTCAAATTGTCTTGAGTGCAAGAACTGAAAAGCATCACTCAAAATTTAAAGAGGGGTATAAAATCCATCACTTTCTTAAACATCTCTACCTGCTTAGCAAGAGGGCCGAAGACTCTGTCAAAAGTAAACGTCCTGTTGATAGCACTGGGATTCAACTTTTCTCGCACCACGACCTCTCGGTTGTACAGACATTCCACTAGTATCGCAGCGTTCTTAGACTTCTCAAATCCATTTACGGGTCTGTTGAATTTAAAATTTAAATACGGGAGTAAATTTATCTAGCTAGAACATAAGAACATCCGCAACACAATTTTAAAATATTCTTATCCAGGGTGCAAGCGGTAATAATTTCATTCTTTCATGAAGTGATATATGTCATCAATTGTCCTCAAATGATTTTGAAATGATGAGGACCATAGATGAGTGATCAAGTGTTTAATATTGTTATTATTTATCTGTAAGCTTGTAACATCTACTGGTCTACTTTCCAAATAATTAATTTATGCTTTAGCATGGACTAGACAAAAAAAATCCCAAATAAGTAAAACGAATTGAGGCATTTTGGACATAAATATAACAAAGAATATTAGAAGCTAAGAGACTCTAAATTAGATTAATTCAGATTGTCTAATTTTTGAAGTGTATTAAGAATTTGAAGTTTTATAGTACGATGTTTGTCTATTTATATTCTGAACGTTTTATTAATGTTCGCAGTTGCGCCATTAAAGTGGTTAACCACTTTACCCATTATCATGATCACATACATGTTAAGTTTCTAAAATGACAAAAAAACATAAACACAATGTAATATAAGTTATTAGCATTTCGAAACGGTAATACCTGACTCGAGCAAAAACCAGTATATTTTCACTTTTCTCCTTGGATTTGGACACATAGTTTTCAAGAACGGTCGTCTTGAGATCATTCGCATCTGAAGCGGCGGAAACGCGGACGTTCTTTTACAAACAAACAATTTATATATTAGTTTTTGATTTTGTCATACATTAAAAAACATCATAAGTTCCAGTGATTATACATCGCAGTGTATCATATATGATTCATATGGTTGGTTGACATAATATTTTATAATTTTATATTTATTCAAATTTTGATGTCGCGTTCTTAAATGTCAACATAAAACTCTCATTAAATAGCCAAAACCAAGTGGTCTAAAAGATCAAATCGGAGGATATCAATGGCTTCAAATCAAGTAGGCATTAATTGTAAATTTGTATCTGCAGAGAGACAGAATTGCTTAATACCCGTCGAAGTGTTTGAAATAATAGTCTTTAGACATACACCCGCTTCAAAAGTATTATATCAACATTATATTCAAAATGATGATACAATTATCGTAATTATTGGAATTGATCAAACACAAGAATGATGTAAATCAAGTGAAAGTATTTATAAAGTAGATATAAATGGAAATAAAAACTTTCAGCATCAATAAATTTTTAAATTATTTATCATTGTCAATTGATGGTAATTTGGAGTCTAATTCAGTTAATTCAATTAAGACAGTTCTATTTCTTTTTCCTTTGAAAAAGTTTATTACCTCCACGGAGCAGAATTTAAGTCTCCATCCTGATACAGAGTACCATATTGTTACGTGGTAGGATAACATTCATTAACATTTAAATTTAAAGTACCCAAGGGATTCGAAACGGAAGATGGAATCGTATCAACGAATTGAATGTGATCTTTACAACAATCACAACCCATTAATTTACCTGTTCATTAGCTCCATCAGGACTTTCATTATTTCCGTCTGATATGGGACGGTGACCACCGACAGGAAAAACGTGTCTCTTACTGTTGGGTGACGTCACAGCTTGTCGCTTCATTGTTTAGAGCGATTACTGAAGCGATTAAAGTGTTAAATGTTAAAACTAAACGAGACTTAAAATGTGCAAATAATGAATAATTTTAGATTAGCTGATAGCTGAATCAATAATTTAAACTTTTTCGTTTAATTTTTTCGAATTTTTCAACGGATTTTAATGAAATGTTAGAACGACCTTTAGTATTTTGTAAGAAGACGATTCGTTTGTAAATCATTCGATTAGATTATTTTGTTCAAGATAAATAATAGGGTTCGTTGTCAATTAACAAATTATTAAGAATTAAAGTTGTCAATTAAATAAATCACAATACGCTGCTGTTGATTCTAATAAGAATTAAAATATTTTAAAATATTTTTTGTCTTTGGAAACAGTTGCATTACCTTTAAAAAATTAAAACAAGAACAATTCAGTAGTTGATTGTCTGAAAATAAAATAATATAAGACTAATTGGTGAAAATACTCGGTGATTGAGCTTCACCATGCCAGGACGACGCCAACTGTCAAACTGTCAACTGGCTTTTCTGTTAACAAATTGTTGCTAACCGTGTCGGGCCTTGTCTTCTACGGTCTTACTGGGTACCCGTAAATTATATGAGTTATAGGATGTTAATTTTGTAGTCTTTTTCACATTGTCATCCTTAAAAATGGTAATAATATAGTACATCGAGCAGAAATTGGCATGAATCTCATAAATAACATTATATTTTACTCTTCAATGTCTTTTATTGCAGTAAAACAGTTGCAATAGTTACAGTTTATTTGCGATAAAGTGTATTTATTTGATTATATCGAAACATGGATTTGAATCTCTTCAACTTGACGCTGGGGAAAGATTTGCTTATCTGCGATCTGCATAACTCATCTTCTTTGGTCGAACGGATAGGGCTTGGAGAGAGTTGGAAGAAAAGAAACCCTAGACCGAACCAGCCTAGGACCTAGGTTTCTGAATCGACGGAGACAAAGCAAAGGATTGATTGGACTGGGGTGAGTTGAGATGGAATATCTGCCTTTGGCTCTCTACCAAAGAATCAGACCAAATAGACCTAAATATTCTTCAGAATACATGGTTTGGGAGTAGTAGAGGGGTCGCTGGCCAATATCTTGTTCGAAGAAATATCCTTAAAATGGCATATAGTGATGGTGTCGACAGTCGTCTGTACCGGAACAAGCACAGTAAATGTGCAAAAGAACCTCTTGAGTTGAGGACTGTACAAATACGGTGCACCAAGGCTCGGCTTTTAAACCGAAGAACTAACTAACTTGCAAGAACAGAACAGGTGAGGTTGAAGACCAATCGAAAAATTTAAAGCCTTTCATTAAAATAATATTCCTGGTCCTTTATATCTTTACAGTAAGTCGAACGATCCCTTTTTCCGGCCGTATTTCGACTCCAAGTCCAAGGACTCACCTTCCGTTTCCGTTGGGTGTGGATTATTCTATTGCAAATCGTCAGTAATACGAAGTTGCGATGGCTGCATCTCTTCAAAGGCTTACTTTGGGTATGAACATGAGCCTCCCTTAAACTAAAAATTAATAGATTCAAAGGAATGATTAGATAGAACTATATAATTATAATTACAATATTTATGTTTTTTAGGAATGGTTTCTCATTTGAGACCTGGAACTGTGACAGCTCGAACTTGCTACACAGCTTCAAGACCAAATCTAAGGATAACAAAACAAACTAAAGTCATCTGCCAAGGGTTCACTGGAAAGCAAGGAACGTTCCATAGGTAATTCAATGTCTACTTCCTGACTCCGAGAGAGCCATTTTTTAAAACCTTCAAGATCTTGAAAATTAACAATGGGATAGAAAAGTTTTGACATTAATAAGATATGAGGAGACGCAGGGATGGGGTTGTTATTCCGGGGGATTGTTTTATTCCGGGGATTTTAATGAGTAGTTATGATGATTCTAGGCATTATGAGCATGTGTCATTTAGGTACCGTTAGGTTGTGTAGACCGTACACATCGGTACATCGCTCATGGATATTGGAATTATCATCCTATGCACTATATACAGAAATATAAAAGACTTAAATACGTATGCTTTATTGACAGCAAACAAGCAATTGAGTATGGAACAAACATGGTTGGAGGCGTATCGCCTGGAAAAGGGGGAAAGGAACACCTTGGACTTCCGGTCTTCAACTCAGTCAAAGAGGTGATTTATTTCCTCATCTACAATTGATATTAGTGTTGTGATTATTAATCGCTTTTACAGTTATCTTTTAAAGCCATTGAAGAGTTGGGCTTTTAAAACAGTCTTATTTCATTGTTCTAGGCTAGAGAAGGTACCGGAGCTCATGCCACCGTGATTTACGTACCACCTCCAGGTGCAGGTGCCGCCATAATAGAAGCCATCGATGCTGAAATGCCCCTTATTGTATGCATTACTGAAGGGATCCCCCAGCATGACATGGTGCGTGTGAAGCATAAGCTTACTCGACAAGGAAAATCTAGACTAATTGGTCCCAACTGCCCCGGAATCATCGCACCCGGAGAGGTAAGAAATTCGAATGGATTGTAAAATTGTAACCAGGCGTTTAACAAAACTTCACGTTCATTAAATGGGTTTTGTTCATGCAGTGTAAGATTGGAATTATGCCCGGACACATCCACCAAAAAGGAGTTATCGGAATCGTTTCCAGGTCAGGAACTTTAACGTATGAGGCCGTCCATCAAACCACACAGGTACCATTATCTGGATATCAAGTATCGATATCAATTATCAAAAGAATGATAATTGGCAACTGCATAGGACTAATAATTATTATTTTGTGTTAAAGGTTGGGCTAGGACAAACTCTTTGCGTTGGAATCGGCGGAGATCCGTTCAATGGAACTAACTTCATTGACTGTCTCGAAGTATTCATTAATGACCCCGAAACCAAAGGGATTATATTAATTGGAGAAATTGGAGGTAGTGCGGAAGAAGAAGCTGCCGATTACTTAATTAAGCACAACTCGGTAAGATGGTGTAACTTTAAAATGCTCATTTAAGACAGTTTAGGTTGAGAAAATAATTTTTTCAATGCTATTTCCAGGGTGCTAGTAGCAAGCCAGTGGTATCTTTTATTGCTGGATTAACTGCGCCTCCAGGAAGAAGGATGGGTCATGCTGGAGCAATTATTTCTGGGGGTAGAGGAGGAGCTCAGGATAAAATTCAAGCATTAGAAAATGTGAGTGTAGTAAATACCTGAGATACTTTTTAATTGAGACACGTCAAGGTGCTAATAATGTTCCTTTTGTTTCAGGCTGGTGTGGTAGTAACCAAAAGCCCTGCTCAAATGGGCAATGTCTTAATGCAGGAAATGAGAAGACGGAAAATCGCATAAGATCATAATCTAGTTAGATAATGAGAGTGCTAAGTTTATGTTAGGTTCTCCTGCTGCAATACCTGATTTGACGCTTAATCTTTAGATTTCTTGATTATCCAAATGGAATTGTTTTGATCGAAAAATAGTGTACCCTAAAATCATTTCACGTTTTGATGACTTATATTATGTATGATTAATAATTTAGTAAGATTTAAATCTCTTTCCTTATTTGCAAATTATATAAAATCGTAATTTACCTAAACTATAAAGCACAAGCGGTTAGCGATGTGAAATAATTAGTGAACATCCTTAAAGAGATGTAATATAGATAGACAAGTCAAAAAATATCTACGAATGGTCTAAAATAGATTAAATACTATATTGTGAATTGTGCCGATTAAATAGCTGTATGTTTAAATTCAGCAAGTTGTAGAAAGACATCAAGTAGTAGCAAAACAATCCGAGCATTTTGATTACTGTACAGAAATGTCCTTTCTTCGGAAATGAAAGCCAAAACTAAAATATTAAAAGTTGCGTTACACTTCTTCATTCGATCGTTTTCAATTCAATTGGTCAGCCTCGGGAATATAAAATTGAATAAACGGATGAATTACTGGTCAAAATAATTTCAGAGGTTGAATAATTCTTTGCTAATTTCGTAATAATCATGTTGGTTTGATAGGCAACAATGAGCAACTTTACTTAACAAGATGACATACAATATCTTTGATTTTTTCGAATGTCCATGATAAAATGTTCTGCCCTCTACTACGGCGCCTTCACTTTCACTCACCTACTTATTTTTTATTCTAAAAAACACCTCGAAAAATCTACAGCCAACAATTTTATATAGCCGTGTATTAATCGAACGGCCTTTAATTATTTTTACATTACATATATGCGTTAATGGTTTAATGAAATGAATCGGACCATCACATTCGCATAATAATAATTTATTACGATATCTTGTTACGGAATACGTTTGTGGACAGTTGACACCGACTTGATTACAAGCTAAATGACAGAGAAGTTTTGTATTCATTATAAATTAACATCAATTTTAGAGGGTATGCAAGTTTGAATTCACTTTTCAGCCTTCTCTGTTTTGTTTCCGTCCTTGGATGTTATATTACAATTTCTTCGATCCTATTTCATAGTAATCATCATTGCATCGTTAAATATTTATCAGAAAATTACATTACAATAATAGGTAGGAATAAAATCTGGGTTAAAATCCTTATAGTTCATATGTTTGTATCGCATGTTGCACTCGTCAAGTAGTTCAGTTTCAGTCTCCACGGTCAAAGTTGATTAAAATCCATGCACTTAAATACATTTTTAATCCCTTTCTAACTTAACTTTCTTACATTGATTCTCAAATCCATTTTCTAAATGAGTTCTATAATCTACTTCTTCCTTCCATCACTTTTGGCGGAATTGCTCTTCTACACCGGAGTAGGAATTACATACGCTTTCCTCTGTTTCTGCTTCAAACCAGTAATAATATTGGTTATGGAAGTGCTTGTGATTAACGTTCAGGTCATCAGGTCTCTGACTCCACAGGAAGCTATGGCTTCAAATTAATGGCATTCGTGTGCCATTAAATGGTCATCATTAAACCTAATGCATAATGACGATTGATTACATCAACAAACACAAAGCTGATGTACCGCTGTGGAAACCGTCTCAAGTACTTCCAGTCAGTATGCACTTGTTCTAAAACAGGGTATTATATACTTATACAATACAGTTTACTCTACCATTTGTGATATACATACATGTACATATAATATATATTGTAGTGTCGTGTCGTATATTTCATACCTCTCTACACTGATTCAGATCTAATTTATGTACGATACGAAACCTAACCGTACCTGTGGAAAACCGAAATAAGGGTAACTTTTATCACCCTAACAAAACTAAGTCATATAATACGCGACATTAAATAATCATATCGAAATCTGATAAGCTCTAATCTGATAAACCTATGCAAATGATACGTATATTATAGATGCTAATTTGTATAAAAATGACCGCTCTATAAAATTTTAAGAAACACATTTGCACATTAATAACAAGAGTCCAAATTCCATGTTGTTAAGGTTGACGGGCTTCCCTTTCCTCACAGGAACTGATTGTTTTCTGAAGATCCCCAGTGGAAACAAAATTTAAACCACTGAGCAGTTAATAGTGTTCGAAACCGATCACAATTGGAAGGAACGCTCTTTCTGCAATTCCTTGATTACACTTTAAGGGACGTTTAAGAACTAATTTAAATCTGGTATCAGTTATGCAGGCTTTAGTTTTGTCTATTTAAATAGGAAAGTAACTACATTAAAAAACAAGGGTGAGACTGCTGAAATGCAAATGAAGGGACTCGTTCCACAAAAACAGCCAAGTAGCGAAATCAAAATGTATTGGTATATATATAGCAACTGTAGCAAGTGAAGAAGTGACAAAATAAAATAAGAGATCGATTATTAATCGATTGATATGATCGGAGAAATAAAACGCAAGTGAACAAATGAATTTTAGCGTTAATAAAATCTTATTGAACGAAATCTGTACCAAATTGGGCCATGATTTCAGTTCATTTCATTTTTGCTGAATATCAGAAGACAACAACGCTTGGTCCTCACAGTAAAGACAATAGGAAACATAATAAGCCAAATACGTAACAGAAAACAATACTATTTAGAAAATAATAAGTATTTCAATGACATTATATTACAAGCTTAAGTAAGTGTTGTGGAAAACGCTGCAATTCATGAAAAAAAATCTGTCCGTCAATGCATCAATTACATCTAAATACGAGAATGTACCGTTTCACTTGCGATTATATGTCTGTACTATGGCTAACTCTAAACATGCAAAACGTAGCGAGCTACGTTTTGTAAGGTCATAAAAATAGGACCTGAGGTATGGCCCGAACATTTCTACCGTCACTCTGTAATAATAACTACTATATAATTTAACCGATATATTTCTAATTTAGCATGCTTTGTTAGACTTGTATGGATTACAACTTAATAATAATAGGATTTTAACCGCGGTGAAACATCCCTTAATTGGTCAAAATAACGACTATCAACAATTCAATCATAAATGTTCTCAGGAGTTTAACGTCGATTGCAACAGTTCCTTTAGCCACCGTATTCATAGCATTCAATAAAAATAGAACCACAGCGGGTTCAAAAATGAATTTAAGTTAGTTTTACCCTTGTAAAAAGAAATTTCAGCAAATAAAGACTACTCTCTAATAATGAAACTGAACCCTATGGTTTAGTTGTACTGACTGTTGACGTACATAATTTCTACGATCCAACTGGGGGAACACTGGTTGTATCAAGTTTGGACCTTGTCATTGTTTTCAATTCAAAACATAAGATACTGACACTAACCACTTATACTAAATTGTACGCTTCATTGGGATTGGGAGTAATGAAGTAATACATCTCATTTTGCACCTATTCTGATACAAACGAACTACAAAACTTTCACCACATATGTGCGTGCAAACAGAATGATGATTAAATTTCTTACAACATAAACCGGAAATCAAAACAAATATCTCACAGGTTTTTTAAACAATTTAAGATCAGACAATTTCACGGGCATAGTTTCGACAGATCAACAACCTAGTTTACAATACACTTGAGTTTTTAGATAATTTTACAGCGTGTATGTCAAAAATTGACAAATGAAGTACATCCAATTTTATAAATATAAAGACAAATGAAATCCACACTTTGTCAAAAATAGGGCAAATGAAGTAAGACCAGCGGCTCTGAATGAATTCATAATTTTTGAAGCCCGTGTGATGATAAAGATGCGATCTTGTGAAAATGTGTACGAAATTACAGTGTCTCCTCCTTCACCTTACCACCATCGCCCTCAGAAACGAAGCGTTTGCGACCACTAAAACATAAACAATGATTTTGTTATTTTATCCGTTAAATATAACGAAGATTCGTAATTAAGTCATTAGTGATAGACTCACCGAGTCGGAACCTGGTTAACAACTTCTTCAAGAATGAATCCATGACGCTGAGCGCTACTCACAAACCGATCGATGAGAGAATACGCCGCCGGAACATCAATGCAAATGTCAGGAAGGTCGTCGAAAACACGTACGAATCCCTAAAAACAAATTTCAAGTAGGTATAGACAAACCGCTTGTTATATAAAAGTACGTATTTTTTCTATATTCTGTATGTGACGCTTACTCGTTTCATCTGGTCCGGAGTAACCATACATGAATTAGAGAGTGACTTGAGTAATCGACAAATAGTGTCTTCAGTGACTTCATCCATAGCTTCCAATGCAAACAAAACAGCCTAAGTGAACAATTAAACACAAATTTAGCCAACTTTTAAGAATCGTCGATAGATATTAAGATTGTATTTATTGTATACCTCGTAAACCATTTCGTGGTGAAAATGAGGGACTTCTAGCTCTCGAAGACACCTCGCGGCTTCCACCGAATCCTTTGAAGAAACGTATTCCTCGAGTAACATATAAATTCGACGAGTCAACGCCTTAACAGGTTGTGCTCCACCACCAACCCCCCAAACGTTGTGAAGCCGAAGCATAGCAATTTTGTCCACCAGCAATACTTCAGCCTGAGTAAGTGCTACCCTAATTTTTTTAAGAATATTGAATATTATTAACATTGGTCCATCATATGTATAATGTCAAACAAATGAACATCATGGTTGCCTTCCGTCATACCTTGCGTGCTCATTTGTAGCCAAATCTTTCATAGTATGGACAAGTCCAACTTCAATGCAGTCATCCGCTACCGCGCGAGCTATGAAGTTCCCCAAAATAGTCGGAGCATCAGGCGTATCCAAGATTAAGTCGGGAAGATTTTTCAGTAAAACATCAAAACCTGTATTGAGAATTACAAGGATAGTAATTAGGATGCATTTCCACAGAATACTGGAAGTGAATTTCAAATAAAAGCCAAAGCCAAATAACTATATACCTTTGGCAATGTCTTCGGAAGGAACCACTTCCTCGGACAAGTCTGAGATCAATAGAGAGGTCATCTCACGATGAGACGGCTTATGGTCCATTGCAGCTTCGATCGCAATTACGATTATCTGAAATAGCCCAAAATTGATGTTAATATAGTTAATTTAACAGTGAAAGCGTACTTCGCTATAAATAGCAAAATCCCTATCCGACTGACCTGATACTTTTTCTGCCCAAAGTTCATTTCATCCAGCGCCGACATCACTTCGCCGGTTTCACCATGTTCAAAATACTCAAGTACGGTACCCTCGACATTTTTCTGAAAACACAAATAAAACATTATTTAATACTGACAATATTCCATTCTTTATGAATAAAAATGACTTGTAAATATGGTGGAATAGCTCTCATGCATACCTGTATTTCTTCGTCAGACATCTCCGGAATGATGGTTGCTAGGTGAATGTCACCGTTGTCCAACGACTCAGCGTCATAGTTAGGATCTTTGTAATCCAGAGCACAATCGCCACTAAGCTCAGAACCGTATGCACCCCAGGTATGCTTCCCACCTGCACCACCTATTAGATTTTTTAAATAGTTTTTAAAATTTGAATCACATACATTTTTCTTGTATTTTAATTAATTATCCATACCATGCCATCGACTCTTTACCCTTCATGACAAAATCAATAACACAAACATTTTAATAAGTAAAACTAAATCATGAGAATTAATCATCGGAACCAAAAATATTCATCTTCATTCACATGATGCGAGTTTCTGCACGGCATCGTCGGTATCCGTTGAAGTATATATATATATATACACAAATACACATGGAATATATGCATGTATATAGATGGATTATATCCTCTATTAAATCTACTCTCTCTATCCCGATTTACTATATGCCAGATCAATAAAAGCTGGTGAAGGGCAAAACAAGGATATTGAAGACGGGTTCGTTCGTAGCTAGCAACATGATAAATTAACCCTTATAGGCATGCATACGACTAATACGAGAGCCTTTATCTGCATGAACTACATGACTGGTTTTTAAGTATCAAGAATTCCGGATCTTTAAAAAAGCAATACATAAATTATGGTTCGTTGTAAGTGTATTAAACATTTATAAACCCTTTCAGGTCCGAGATGTAATATCTTAATACCTTTAACATTGAATTCAATGCCAAGGACACATCGACCAACGAAATACAAACCCACTGACTTCTACCTACGGTGGCTGGCTGCGCAAAATACTTTTGTCCAGCAGTCGGCGTAGTAGGGACATGAGAATGGAAAATGCACTCAGACAGACGGGGACTGCACTGCTTTACCAGCACTACCGTGTAGTCAAGCTAAAGAAGCACGACCTCGAGCAGAACACGGTTTTAATCGTCGTATGTCGTATTCATACAAGGAAAACTTTACCAAATGCAAACACGTAAAAACACTGTCATTCACAATGATAATGAAGCAAATCCTACCTCAAACGCCTTAAAGGTGAAAAAAGTTATTATGCTTTATACACTGACAGAAACTGGGTTTCATCGAGGTCTGTTTACCATCAATCTTCCTGGATTTGCCAAATCATAATATGCCTAATATAACATGGTACTTTTTATCAATATAATATATTTTCAGCTATATTTTTCCTGTTTATCACATTCCCACAGTTCATACTGCTCATCTATCTGCCACTGCCTGATTCCGTTTAATGAAGCCTTGAAGCCTAATAAAATCATATCAAGTCTGCTTAGCTTGCGTACTAAAACGAGATTGAACTACAAGAATATAAGTACTACTAGTACTAGTACTGATACTTTGCATTGTAGCTTCATAACTAATCGTAAGTTAATCATGCATCAGGCATCAACATTTCAAACTAACTTTCAAGTCCTTGTCTCACTAAACTCGCATCATACACCTCGAGTCATCAACCAAGACAAATCTGTATTCCGACCTCCTTTCACATCCAAAAAGGTACAACGATGATGCAATGCTGTTACATCGATTGTTTGATAATAGCAGCACAGCTACTTTGTTTAAATTGTGCTACGAAGAGACCAGGTCGATGACTTCTCTACGCATTGTTGTCAATTCAATGCCTTTTCAATAGTTTTAATGCTTTGAAACAGCCTCTAGAGAGTATTTATTTAGGACTCGGTCACTCGGTTACCTCAAGTTTTTTTGTATAGCAATTTACTATTCTTTTTTCAGTACCGTTGTTATCAAAGATTCTGTAATTTGCGGTCAATGGACTTTAAAAAAAATCCCTTCATCTTAAGGGAAAGCCTATTATTCCTTGTATTGATTATTGATCCACGTCCACGTATTTACATAATCAGTGAATGTATCACTTTATCCTAATCAAGCTATTTTACTTAAATCTTAATTTAATTTTAAGTTATGCCGATTGAAACTGTGTAAAGTGAATAGAAATAAAAATGATGCTTTTTAAACGTTAAAAGTTAGTCTTTGTCCTGATGATTTGCATATGTATGCACAATACCAATGCATTGGTTCCTCCAATGCTGGAACATTTTCTAGTCACATTGCATGAAAAACACGCTCGAGGCTCGACGCAACATGTGTTAGTTAATATCTCTGTGGGTCACTTTTTACGGACTTTTAGAGTCAAGAAGCCTCCGAAAGAAAGAATCCTTTCATCCCTGCCTGTTATCGTTTTAATCGTTTCTAGAATATTCGTACATAGCATTTAATAATACAAAAAAATCGCTGTAAAAAACCAACCACTCAATATACTTAAACTGGAAACGACGACTTCGCTGCGCCATGAAAGCAAAAAAAATATTAATTTATTTTAATGTTCCGGAACGTGAGGTAATATTGATTAACCCTATCAGACAAATCATAATCATATGAAACAATTACCTATGTCTACAGTACTAGTAGTGTGAGTCTAATTTACACTCACTATTAATGTGAGAGTCTAATTTAACCTGTCTTACATTTTTTGATAACGGAAATCCAATACATTTAGACACACCATAAATGCAAAGAAAACGAAGTTCATAACAGCTCTTCGTGTAGTTATAATAAAAATGTTTTCAACTTGGCTTCGTTTAGTTAGGGCACAATTTAATGATCGTCCTCAATGAACTGTAAACGTAACTTTGTCAAAATCGCCAATCACAAAATCATGTTCAACTTCCAAATTATCAATTATCACAATGGGATTTGGGATGATCTCGAAAATCTATGTTATGATCTCTGACCTATGACTTGTAAACTTGTACATAACAGACACTAGCAAATACACATATACTGCTGTCGTATTGTACCATTACAAATTTTAAAACTACTAGGTACTTGGATAAGTTTCGATGCAAAAATGTATAACAACAGTATCAACTATTATTGTCTAACTATCGCATCTAAACAGTCCAAAGGAGACCGAGACCAGTATAGTATATGATGCATCATACATGTAACAAGAAGAGTGAATTTATAAAAACGTGAATAAGGGCAATGGACTCTTGCCATTATGTAAGTTCAACTTAAATAGACGGGGCTAAAAATAATTTTAAATAATAACCACACCCTTTAATAATGAAATTTATCTGAGAATAAAATTTAAAATACATAATACACATTAACCATCTATCATCCAATATTTACTAACTGCTCCTTATTTTCGGAAGCCGTTAAATCGTATATAATACAAATACAAAAAAGCCAACTTAATGCTTTTAATTAATTGAAACACATTGTATTGAAATTGAAGATGACTGTATTAAAATGCTTAAATTTTTATTTATGCATATATGCATGATTGAATTATCGAAAGACAGAGACCAGCTAAAAGCTAAATATCTTGGAATCCAAATGTGCAATATTATCTGTAGGTATTACTACTGTATCTATGAACAAAACAAAACTGAAGAATAGAAACAGCTCTTCGATATCTCAGAATTACTTGTATGCCGGTTGGGTTAAGGTCGACTATGAAGATGAACATCATTAACCCAACTTTTAATAAAACGCGTCAAGTATTATTCTAGATAGATACTGAAACAAACTGTATAAACTAGGTAATAACTCTCAGATCGCGACAAGAAAGAAACGGATCATCAAATCTTTCGAATCAATCCACACGACACGACCGGAGGGAGTACTTTAACTTAGTCTGTTAAATGATTATATGATACTTTTGTCAGAACTGTGTTTAATCCTACAACATGTATTATGAATTAATTTAAATACCATATCATATAATGAATTTAACGACGGCTTCAGCTTCAGTCAAATACGACTATACCGACATATTGGAATTTATGTAGTTACTTGACGTTCATTTCATTCCTAATATTATAGAGGTTGAGCTACGATATGAATTTGCATAATCTTTGTAGATTCACAGATTATTTTACAATGCATGAAATATGAAATGTGGATATCTAAATGGTTTTCTATACCAGCTATCAAACTATCAATATTTTATGATATTTCTTGATTCCCGACTGGTAATGTAATCTTAAGTTTCTATTCCCTATTATGTTTAAAATGTGGTAGGGCAATGAGATAAGATGATAATTACTGACTTGGAATAGAATACCTGGGCAAGACGAGACAAGCCATTATTTAAATTATTGAATCAATTGGAAATTGAATGTAATTAATAGTCAACCGATTTGATGCAGTGAATACGGCTTGAAACCTTGTAGCAAAAATCTAAAATCGTACTATTGACTATGACTATATTTAACTAATATTTGTACTATTCGTGTTAATTGATATTCTCAATTCATACAAAGTCAATGGCATGGTATGTAGAATTAATAAAATAGCCATTATGAAGTCCCTGCTCTCTTTGACTCGCCGGGTAAAACTCGTTTCGTCCTCTATATAGCAGTTCACGTTTATGCAATAGACTATGGTATATATATATAAATATAGATATAGACGAACCGAGCTTTACCCAGCCAGTCAAATAGGATATTGACTTGACATCCTAATGAATGAAGATGAACTGACATACCTTTTTTCGGAAGACCGCGACCGAAACCATTGCGAGGCTTGCGAGAGTTCTTCAGGTAACGTGAGACACTGACCAGTGGACCCCCATTGACGGCGTCCTTCGAAAGAACCTTAGTCAGACGCTTAGCCTTGCGCTTGATCCGATCAGCAGGAGCATGGTTCTCTTTTACAGTCTTTTCAGTTGGACTCTTGGAGCCCTCGTCATCTCCGGACAATCCATCCACGTCTCCGTTCATCAACAATGGAGCGATCGGGTCGTCCTCCAAAGAGTGCTTCCTTCCGTCGCCGTTGAAAAACTTGACTCCCCCGTTTTCCATTTTCTTTCCTCGGTTTTACTAGGTTGAAGGCTTATTGCTCTGTAACCGCTCGCTCGTAGCTAGTGACTTGATTCTTCAGACCCAAATTGCAATGACGCAGTATCAATCAGAACCAGATAAGATTCCTCGCCCTCGAAACTTCCTCTCTATTCAGGTTTTAAAATTTTACTTCAGAATACCCCCGAACGATTCGACCAGTGACTCTCAAACCAACTTGCTGCTGATGACAGGGCTGACTTTTTTGAAAGTTTAGAGTCCACTCGCATGAATCTTAAACTCGAACGCAGGAGCCGTGGATGACGCACGTGTTCCCCAACAATCAATTATGATTAGTTTTTCATTGGGATTCCTACAATTTACAAGTTAATGAAGTCAAATTAAATTTATATACAACTCGTACTGACAAACCCCCTTAAAATTCGTCTTAATATCACACTTTATTAATCACTGACTGCAGGTTTCAATAATATAAACTCCCGAGACGTACGACAACAGAGAATGAAGAGCTACGGATTCGTGACTATCACAAGTATTCTAGTATAGAGGAACGCTGATGGATCTCGACTCAATCTCTTCCCAAAAAGTTGTTGTGCTGCAGAGATGAAGAAGCTACTCTCTGTTGCTATGCATCTTTCACATCTGTGCAGTGGGGGACAATAGAAGTTTGGTTGGTAGGACTGTATGCTGTAGGAGTACTCTGTGTGAGACCTGCTGTGTATAATAATATGTAATAGTAGTAAATCCAGAGCTATGCCATCATCACTACTGCCTTACTAACTAACTCCCTATTCACATAATGTATTCCTCCTATAGAGTATATCAACCTTTTTAACAACAATAATAAGAGTATATCCGAAGAGGGCTTACTATCATGTAATGTTGTGGATGTTCGAGAGCTACAGATGCTCTTTACAGGAGAGAAAGAGTGAAAAAATAGGAAACCTGTGCCGTCTCCAACGCCAACCCCCCCTGTTTATCAACATTGCCTTGACTCCAGTCCTGATTGGACCCAGCAAGAACTCGTACGACTCAAAACCGCCCCCTTCTCATCCAAGCTGTTGTCAGCTTAGCTCTTCTACGCAATTTCTATCAAAATCCATCAACTAAGCCTTCTGCTCACCAAAACCCAACAATCGGCAATCCTCTAGCTAGCTCTTTCTTCCCATATGAAAAGCACCAAAGAATTACGATTGTAACAACAACGCCAAGCAACGTCCTGCAGTCCTGGACTTTCGACGACGCCGGAAAAATGCTCGTTAATGATAACTCGTAGTTAAACTAACAACGATGACCGTAGTTTGTAGTTCATTCTTCATTCATCTAGCACCTTCCCGTATGAAAACAAAGAAAACCCCACGATTGTGATTGTAAATTGTAACGTCAAGCACCGTTCTGGAGTTCATAGTTTGGACTTACATCGACGCCGGGAAAATGCTCATTAACTCGTAGTTAACTAACAAAGATGACAGTATGCCGTAGTTTATTCCTCTAGCTCTATCTTCCCGTATGAAAACAAAAGAAAAAATCACGATTGTAAATTGTGAATTGTAACGCCAAGCACCGTGCCGTTCTGGAGTTTGGACTTATATCGACGACGGGATTACGGGAAAATGCTCATTAACTCGTAGTTAAACTTACAATGATGACACTAGCTTGTAGTTTATGAAATATGAAATCAAAATAGTGAACAGCAGCAGCTAATCTAACAAGCTGCAAGCTGCTGATATGTGATATGACAAAAGAAACCCTGAATACGAGGCGCAGTTAGTGAGAACTGAAAAGGATGATGAAATGGCCTAATGAAAATGAAAGATGCCGGTTTTCTCTTCTTTTCTGTCATTTTCCCCGTTCTAAAACCCCCCTCGTGACCCCAAATTCGATGCGATAAGGTAGGGGGTACTTACGTTATTCCAGGGTGAAGATGATGGTGGTGGAGAAGGTCAACAGTGAAACGGAAGACACCGTTGAGGTCAGCGATTAATACACACACGCGGAGTTCACAACATACGATATTCACACTTCGATACTCAGAGACGAACTGACTCGATCTTCTCTCAGCTCAGGCTTAGCCGAATGTTTGGCAGTAGGGATGGTGGTGGTGGTGGTGGTGGTGATGTTTAGGACGACGTTTGCTTGCCTGTTACCCGTTTTGTCGAGACGTCTGCTATACTATGTTCTATCTTATTCCGCATCCAACCTGCACTTCTGCCTATACGCTTCCAGCCCCGACTCTTGTTTATCAAAACTGGCAACCCCGACACCCAAGCTTATTGTCAAAGAAACGACGTAGAAGCGGAGCCTAGCTACGGAAGATTTTTTTTATTTCTAATGGTTCCTATAGCGAATAGTGTGTCGACTGGTCTGGTGGTGGTATAGCTTCTTATTATTATCCAACCGTATAGACTTCAGTTAGACTCGTCACGTTCACACAATCCATGTACACAGCACAAAGGCAGAGTATCGCTAGATCGTTAGAACTAGAAGTCTGTTCTTGTTGATATCAAAAGTAGTATCAAATTGCAATGAAATAATAAACTCCGATGTTCCCTGGATTCGTTAGTTTCTCTCCTAATTTGAAAAGTTGATGCGATGCGAGTCGTTTGAAGGATGGATGCTGGAACAATGTAATTTGCAACAACACACCTCCTGGACTTCAGTTTCCAGTCATGGAATGAGACTTGGGCCAGCTAATGATTACGAATTACGGAGCATGAGAAGTCTTGAAACTTGTTTCAAGTATTTCTAAAAACTCTCAACCTCAACTACAAAACAGCTCAATAAGAAATCCTTTGTTTCTTGCTCGTTTCTAGCCTATTTTCAACAGTTAGTATGTGGATAAAGTCCAGCGTGGTTGCTTCTTGCTTTGCTTTGTTTGTTTAGAGTTGATTTTGCAATCAATGTAGGTCTTGTCTTCAGCTTCAGGTAGAGTCATTCATTCTGTTATTCTTGTTACTCTGCCTAGTAGTGTGTAGATTTTTAATATTAATTTGTGTGAAATGTGAAATATGACGGGCATCTATATAGCATAGGGAATGAGGAAAAAGAACAATAATATTGTAGCCTTATCCTGATGTATACGTTTTTTATTGTTGTTATTGTTGTGTTTGCGTACATGGTACATGAGTGCCTACGTGCCGGCCTGGAAGTTGTTGGGAACCTTCCAGACGGAAACAGAATGTACATGAATGTTTTTGCTGTGATGGAATGGAACAAAGGGATTGAGTACGGAAGCCTAGCCGGTGATGACACACTGAATACGGCTGTACTACTAGTACTGAAAGAGATCATATAAAAGGATGAAGGGTTTGGAAATTGGGTTTAAATTTATTGTAACAAAGGTTTACCATTTCCAATACAATTATACAATTACTTAGATTTTCATGGTACTACCTGGTAGGGTAATAAGGCATTCAAGTAGAATTACTGAAGATGAGTGGTACTATGGGAAATGCACCAAAGAATGTATGAAGTTTTGATATTAAGATGGCATTGTCAGCAAAATAAATGCTTGCAAATTGAATCAACTCAGTCATTTTTAATCCAAATTCAAACTTTTTGGTTTTAAAATTCATAAAAAAAATTGCTTTATAATATTAGGAACTTTTTTGAAAGTTTTTTATTTGATTTCGCCATAATATTAAAAATATTTTTGAAAAATAAATAAAATACTTAAAAAAAAGATCCTAATATCGTTGAGCGATTTTTTTTGTACATTTTAAAATAAAAAAGTTGGAGGTTTGATGAAAAATGACGGAGATGATTCCATTTGAAATCATTTAAAAATAATAAATTAACATTGGAGTCTAGAGTAGTGGGGTAAGTTGAGGTGCCTAAAAGCCCGGAATGTCGTATTTTTAAATATTTAAGCGTATGTGATTGGGTTATTCAGTATCCCGCACCTTTTATCATTGAAACTTGGGGCAAATGGGTACCCCCACCATAGAAAAGGGGCAACAGCCCCTTAATTTCATCCAACTAGCTTTGTTTGTAGGTTTGCATGTTGGCAGTGCAGTGTTGGAATTCTCATTGACTTTGGCTCCTCAAGTCAGTAGGACTTGCCTTTAGAAAACTACGAACCACGCGATTTTATCTTGTTAGGGAACAGAGTGGTTGGATAGTTAGATATGGAATTTAGTTAGGACTGGAAAAACAAGGAATTCGTAATTAATTGACTGAATTTCATTGTATAGATAGTTATCCGGAATAATGATTAGAATCTTGATTAGCCTATTTGTTGTGTAGAGTCGTCTTCTCGACTAGCCTACAGCCATATGTTTAAGAACTAGGAATATTAGGATTACGATTATACTAGATGCAAACATTTAAATTGATATGGAAATCTGTTGAATTCCTCGGACAGGAAGCCGATATGACACTGATAGGCACGACGAACGCAGAGAGCCGGTTAATAACATTGGGAAATTGCGATTAGGGCGACGAAAAATGTCCTGTTGTTCTGCTCATAAACTCTAATCTCAATTTCAAAATTTTTCCCATATCAACAAGAGCCCAGTCCGATAAACAAACCTCTTATGGAATGATAAGAATAAAAGCTTGTATTATAGATCCTTGTCTTGATATCTCAAACGGAAAATTTAATTTGTATAAAATGACAGGATATGGAATAGCGTCGATAGAATTGAATCTCTATCAATTAGTTTGACAGAAAACCTTATAAAACGTTCCAAAACTTTAATGAAGGAATATTATATGAACAAGGAATCAAGGACTACGGGACCACTAACGAAATGTCACCAATCAGCAATCACGAAAATTAGTAATCAAATACGTATATAAAATATGCTGATAGCTTGGTTCATTTCATTGCATTGCAAGTTTGCAACTGCAAAAGATAATTACATTCAGTATTATAATGCCGATAATTCAATGTGTAACTCTATATATTTTTCTAAGTTGAGGCAAAGGGCATATATAATACAGTCATGTAATTATGTGATAATTCAAGTGTGCCGAGCAAGCAGGAGTAAGTCGGGTTCATAATATGTATATAAAAGACCTAGTTCTACTATTTTACATGGTCAGGCCCTATTTTTCTTTCTTTCTATCTAACTCCACGGTTTAAACGTTGCAAACACACATCAAAAAGGGGTGAAAATGCGATACAAAGGTCACAAAATATTTAAGGCCGTTTACCGTCGCGTTAAAAACGCTTTAAAAAAATTATCACACTTCCCCAACCATAGAGGTAGTTATAGACATCGTTTAATAGCACTTGGCTGTACCTTTTAAACAGTGTAGCAGACGCGTATGTTTGTTGTTTGAATAAAATCTGACCTCTGACCGTACAGACCTTAAACGTTGACCTACAAGGTCCTCAAACGAACTCAACCTCTGCTGAAAAGCCATAAATGATTTATAAAAAAAAAACTTCAAAACATTAAGCTGTTCGAGAGTTAGAGCACATATGGACGGATAGACGGATGGGCCAAGTCTTTACAATAAGGGTTTTCACCTTTCACCCCTTAATAAGTAGGATCTGTGAAAACAGATTCTGAAAGCCTGAAACAATACAAAAGAAGCATAGGCTGCCTTAACGAAGAACAAAAAGTTATGTCTTGGATAGCATAATGATTAATGATTAACCATACATACATTTGTTTTGCATGCTGTTAAAATTGGTAATGTAATACCTGGTTTTGTGAATTTGTTATGAAAGCACTTAACTATGTAATCGAAATACACTTCCCATAAAATCATCGGAATTGAGCGCATTAGAGTCGACCTTTATGACCCTGCACAGATTCAGTATCGAAGAATTGAACACTTATTTCTGACAATTCAATAATGTTCATCATAACCTTATGGCAAATGCACAAAATCTCCAATGATCTTTTGTTGATATGTAAACAATTTCACTGACAAATAGTGCTTTAGCCGTCTGCGTTTTAAATATTGACAGGAATTTAAGATGAATAATAATTATATTATATATATTATGTTACTCCACCAACGTAGTTTAATAAAAATCTGATCTTGAAAGCTGTTGGGAATTGTCATTATACAATCCTGAAATCCTTCTGACTACCTTCTTATGTAATCTCGAGTGAGTTATTTATAGCACGGGATCATGTTTAGAATAATGTTTAGAACAATATAGCCTTTTTACAATTGTTCTGAGTTAATTCCTTATTAGTAATGGTTTGGTTTATACTGCTCATATTCACAAAACACACAATAGTCCAACTAGGTTCGCTTAATTTTAATTTCATTCATACACTTAAATACTAAAATCATGCTGGATAGTATAATGCAACAAGCTTGCTCAAAATAAACCGTTACAACCGCACATCTCAAGCGAGTTAGACCTTATTAGGATAAACAATCTTAACGTGGTTGTCGTAAGAGTCGTTTTACACCTCCAAGTCCCAACATTATAGAATAAAGTTATATACATTTCGATGAATATAGTTTTACAACTTTTCAACGATGTATCAAATTTGTAAGATTTCTATTGTAAACTGTGACCTTTGACGGTACAGCCCTTAGCAGTTTGACCTGCGGCCCTCAAACTAACTTAATCTTCGTTGGAAGATCAAAAAGACATTTTAGACAGTATAATGACAAGAAAACATTTTAGAATATTCAATCGTTCGAACGGACAGACAAATAAACCCATTAAATTAAAGGAGTTTACTAATTAAAAACTAGGACTGAATTAGTGGTCAAGTCTGGAGCCGACGAGGTATTTCGAGATAATAATATGATTATATATTATGTTTGTGATTTGTGATATTTAGTAGTTAGTAGACACTACTACCATTACATATATTCAGGTCAATTTTTTCAATCTAGACATATTATATACCATTTTGTGGCAAATTTGACGTAGAATCCGAATCTGCAATAAAAAGTGCCGTATCAAAGAAGCGTTTTTGAGATAAACCCCGAAAACAGGGTAAAAATCGGATTTTTTCGGATTTTCTTTATTTTTAGGTCCTTTATGATTCTATGTGTGAAAAAAATGATGCAAATTGTTGTTAACAATTTAATTTCGAGTTCATATCACTAACTAGATTGTCATATCTCAGAAGCGTTCGTGAGATATGTGCCAAAAACTTACCCAAAAACGGTTAAAAATCAGTTTTGTACGAGTTTTCCTCAATTTAAGATATTTTACATGTTGCTTTTTGTAACATTCGATTATTGTTCAATTTTATTAATTTTCGCACCGTATACTGGGCAGTTTAGAATTGAACGCCCCACTTTCCTGCCCCCGGCAGGGGCCCCGCCGGCAGGCGCAAAAATGTCAAAAAACAGTTGATTCGGGTTAAGAAGGTAGGTAGGGGTAGGATACCGAGCTTTGCGAGGTAGGTAGGGGTAGGATACCGAGCTTTGCGAGGTAGGTAGGAGTATATAGTGGAAGAATACCGAGCTATGCGAGGTAAATAGGGGTAGGATACCGAGCTATGCGAAGTAGGTAGGGGTAGGATACCGAGCTATGCGAGGTAGGTAGGAGGGGTAGGATACCGAGCTATGCGATGTAGGTACTGGTAGGATACCGAGCTATGCGAGGTAAGTAGGAGTACGATACCGAGCTATGCAAGGTAAGTAGGAGTAGGATACCGAGCTAAGCGAGGTAAGTAGGAGTAGGATACCGAGCTATGCGAGGTAAGTAGGAGTAGGATACCGAGCTATGCGAGGTAAGTAGGAGTAGGATACCGAGCTATGCGAGGTAAGTAGGAGAAGGATACCGAGCAATGAGAGGTGAATAGGGGTAGGGCACCGAGGTATTCGACGTAGGTAGGGGTAGGACACCGAGCTATTCGACGTAGGTAAAGGTAGGTAACTGAACTCATGCCTCAGATTTTATCGTTGCTGGGCCTCCGGCAAAAGTAAATGGCCCCTGCCCAACTTTTCGTGGCCTCCCGAAAAATCACGAAAATTGACTTTTTCAAAAATTAATAAAACAGCAGATTTGTGGTCCGATTTTTTAAATCTTTGCGAGTTTTGCAATGCTAAAGAGTTGTTCTTGTGAAATCTAAAGATTTGACCACAGACCAGCCTGTGTTAGAATTTGAAATACATAAATTTCTACAATTGAAATCGAATTGGAAATTTTATTTTGGGGTGTCTAGCTTTCATACAATCAAAATGGGAGGAGTTCGATTTAGTTAGGGAGATGTATTTATGCAAAGATCAAAAGGGCCTCACATTCTAAAGATATTCTGCATTTTGACTTGTGTTATATTACTCTTACACTGAATTGAATCCTTTTCAGATCATGACAAGTGATTTAATTTGAGGGTCCGACGCAATGAAATTTTTTTTTCAAGTTATACATACATGTTATCTGATTGTCAGGTTCAAAAACTCTGAAATGCACCATGTACGATTGGAATGTAATCCTATTTAATGTTACTCTGTTTTCGGTACAAAATCAAATTGCAATATCTACCAAGACTAAAGACGGAAAGAACTTCGTAACATAGAACGTTGTTTGTAATGCTTTGATGGAAGGATGATCTTTGTAAATAATTAAAGTTAAATTGAAGAAACATTGACGATAGTTTATTAAATCCGTTCATATTAATATGAAAACATTATTTATGTCTGGTCAGTTCAGTTGCTTTATTGTTTGTTCAGTTTAATTAAAATCAGTTTTTGCTTTTTTATAACAACCATGGAATACTATTCAATACTATCAAATCCTGATTTCATTATAGATTACAGCATTTATCAATCCGAACTCCAAGTTTTTAATTACATTTGATTAAATTGTATTATTAGCTTAATATTTATTTCTTTTATTTCCCTTAAACTGTATAAGAATTAAATCAATAGCCTATTTTCTAAACCTCCAAAAATGTCAAAATCGTCACTGCTAAGTAGATGGAATGCCGAGAGCTTTGGGAACAGAAATCCGTCCAAATCCATAGACATTATTCTGTCGTCCTGGCGTTCCTCCCCCGATGGTACTCATAGGCTCACAGGTCTTGGAATCAACCTGAAATGCATTCAACGTCAAAATGTCCCTAACTTGTTAAAATAGAACTATCCCTGTTGTAGTTTAGAATGTATGTGTCGACTTATTGCTGGCCAAAACCAATTCTAAGCAAAACACGCAAACGGACTATTTTTATTCCTTCGATCCAAAACATAAAAACAAATTGCTTTCCAATTCTCCAGTAATTACTGGTAACTATGGGATAAGAGTGCTCAGAAAACATCCTTTCTTTCTGGAAAGGATGTTCCTAAGGACGTAAGGACGCTGTCCAACTGTCATAAATCAAAGTAGACAATAGACCTTAGAAACCTACACGAACGTTTTTTATTCGTTAAGAAGAAGGATACACCAATTACATTTTCCTAAGAACTCCGAAAATAGATTATACAAACGATATAAGAACAAATATCGTATACCCCGATCCATTTCTAAAACATGTCCTGTAACACGCTCAACACAAGTTTACAGAATAATCCAGAAAATAAAATCGTCTTGAATCATTTGTCCCTTGTTCTTAAACGTAAAAGTAAATTCAATTCAATTCAGGTTTAAAAATTAAAATATTTGATATACCAATCGTGGTAATAGTGAAGGGTGAAATACTACTGTTACTCATTATTGTATTCAAAGAAAATAAATTCGATATTTTTAGACCATAAAATAGAATGCATGAAGAATTCTCTAATCACGACACTCAAACTGTCGTCACATTCCATTTCAGAAGCTTGCATGTTCATGATTATATTTAATTTAGATATTTTAGACGCTCTTTTCAGTAGATCTTGATGTATTTTTTTCACGTCAAATCATAAACGTGGTTTTACTCTCTGAATGGATTAAAATTTTTAAAGCACTTAAATAATATAATTACTCTGTAATGCGTGCATAAAGTAACAAGCACAAATATTATAATTAAAATTTGCATTAATCAATTGGCGGACAAAAAGACGATTGACATCATAAGCTCCAAACCTTTTTGCTGTAGACGAGCTATTGAGCTCATATAACATACATCTATTAATACGCGTTATTCCTAAAATTGCAAGGAAATCTGCAAACTAGAGACAAACAAAAAATTGTCACCTCCAAGGAGCTGATAAATGGTGTAAAAGTAAGTAAGATCATTGTATGTGTCCAAAATGAAATATTAATTTTAGCTGAACCATTCGCAAATATTAAATGTAGCTATCCTTTTTTTATTACTGTATTATTGTTATTTTTACAATGAAGAGAATGTTTTATCAGTGTTATTTGGCATTGGGTAACACCATATGATTAATTATCGCTATTTGTGAACAACTAAGCATAACAACTTTCATCATTACTAATCTCTTTATCACCGCGAAGCGAAGGTTTATAAATGTCCGTCCTGGTTATGCTTCGTTTTGATACTTAGGCTCTCTTGATGATAAGGTTTAGGTGCGACTACGAGGTTCAGAGTACAAACTTTTTGAAGACATTTACACCATGCATATTATGCACTATATATAGTTTATCATAATTTAATATCAACTTGATATGACGTTTGTTGATTTATTTTAAAGAAGAACTGACAAGTAAGTTAATTAATATAAATTTATCAACTACACCACCTAATATTTACATATTTCAGGACAACTTCAGATTCGTAAATGTCGTTTTGATCATTCCTTGTGTATCATCTGACAAAACAAAACATGTGACGATAATTGATGTGTTTATTGTTTTCCTGCCTTACCCGTATGATAGAACAATCAATCGTTAATTTCAAAAGTAGTAAACAAGTATGGAAAGAGAACTGAAAAAGTGCGTTGATATCAATTAATTCCTGTTTCAGAATATTGAGATTCAATTTTTCTATCAGAATGCTTCTTTGTGGGGATAAAAATGCTTAAATATCTGTAATTTAATCATTCAATCCTTATACCAATTATCAATTAAAATAATAGAATCACAATATAGTTATAGCCAAAATTAAGATCAAATTTGCCTTTCTGAATTCTGGATTTCAGTCAGCTCATTCTGAATCGAGATTTCATCTTACTTTTGATTTTGATCAGCGAAATCATAGTTAAAATTAAATTAACTTTTTTTAGCAATATGAGTATTACCAATTATTGATGAATTCAGACTGACAACATCCGATACCAACCCATTGCTTGGCCAGTCAGACAAAGATAAATGCTTAACCTAGTTTCCTAAAAACTATATTAAAATGGAAATTGAAACAATTTAATATGACGATCTCATTTCCGATTTGTGTCATTAACACTCAAACGTAAAATATACAAAAGATTTATCGTATCCACTTACACGTGTTTGCATTTTGCCAATTGGCTTTACTGTGCCTCGTAGCCATTTCTTTATCCTGATTACTAAAATTCGTTGATGTTCATCATTGTACCTCAAACTGAACCACGGACAGGTTTAGATATATTTTATAGCTTGCTGAAATTTAAGCATTTAGTTTTGTTCCGTTAAAAGCACACTCGTTTGCATTAATAGCTACATACCACCAAAGGCAAAATCATAAAGCCATTAGCGATCCCTAAACTACTTCAACTATTTCTTTATTGCTGTACTGTTTGTTAGTTACCTGAGTGTCACCTTGAGCGAAATCTGCTACGCAAAACTCTTCGTTATCCACCTATATCATATCAGATAGAATACCAAATTTGCAAGCCAGACAGAGTCGGGTTGGAAATAGTTTGAATGGAACATGATACATGATCTATGTAACTATATAATAATTCCGTCATGTAAAAATTTGTTGAGGATGCAATGTGGTCAACTGTGGTCTTTCCAACTTGCCTTACGTTGCCTGGATCGTTATAAAAATAGTTACAGATAAAGTATCTCTAGACTTTCGCAACTAGTACTTCTACAGTCTCCAACTCTGCTGTCTTACTCTGTAAATGCCAAACTCAGAATAACATCCCAGGCAGTTCCAACAGATCCGATATTTCCAGTAATAAAATTTATTTTCACCACTACACTATGCCCTATAAACATATTCTAAGTGCCGAAATTCATATGGATTTATGGATGGATGGATGGAAAGAACAACATAATAATTTAGTTTTAAATTATTGATATAAGCTTCCAAGGTCGAACCTCTATGATTACCTTTTGCAAGGCTTTTAGTTACCTTTACATTTGTGGAATTGTAAATCGGTAGATTAAGAACATGCCATGAAGTAGAAATGCTTATGAAATTAGTTCAATATATTAAATTAAATGTTCGGGAGACGGAGGGGTTCTATATATAAAATGATGTAGGACATTAGTCATTTCACTTTTGATACGAAATGATTGGACAAACTTATTGATAATTCCGACTTCTAAGGTCCAACAGGGAAGTATTAACTTGCAATTGTAACCATGCTTAAAATCGTATCTTAATCTAACGCTTTAAATCGTCCAATGATACATAATGTACATAATTTGGGAATAACGCTGCATGTTTTGGCAGTGGGAGTCAACATAACATGATAAATATTTCTACTACTAAACTTTTACCCATCAAATTAAAGCCTTGCTCCGATTAATACTATACGTTATAATCGCTAACCAACTCATCGGTTTCCAGCATAGAACTGGATGGTTTCCAGATTGTTTACAAGCAGACATTAAAGGTTGGTTGTATCGCTTTTTAATTACTACGCACTACTTTCGGGGCATTGAGGCTTCCGAGCATTTGCAAATTGCTACATGCTAATAATATATGTAGTAATCTATAATGATACGAAGAGTTTGTTAAATAACAAGTTATTGGTCGGAGCCAGGGCAAGGAGTACATTCAGAGGACATCACTCTCCAAACTGGGGGAGACGTGGATGAGACTTGCCAAAAATATATTAGATATCTCCTGATACTCCTAAATAAGTTGCGGAATATTGGACGGAATGTTGTTGACGAGACCACTACTTTTTTAGCTTCCCTCAGCTCAGCCTGTTTCTATAGTACTTCATTGGAGCATAACTATATATTTATATATGCTTTATTATCATTATTATCACACTTCCAGATTGTTTTTGTTCCTTGTTTACATGCTGTAACCAATATTTAAGTATGGGACTTAATTGTGTGCTCACAGACTCTGTAAACCTACCTACCCGTAGCAATTACAGCGGAGCTCATTGGAAAGAAAATGTATTCATGGAAGAGTTAATGCGTATATTTAAGTCCGGCTTCTGATTGATATTATTTAGCACTGGGCTGGGAAGTGGAAAGTCTTATTACGAAGCCGGGTTAGTTGGGAAGTTTATGATTGCAAAACTTCATGCAATTAAAAATTTTGGAAGGTGGGCAGTAGTTTTAAGTTTAGAACACAATTGTAACTCTGCATTTGTATGGATAAATCATAAGGAAATGCTAAGGATGAGTTACAATAAGTTAATTGATTGAAATTAAAGCACAATTATTCATGTATCTCAAAAAGTAAGGAAGATTTAATTTAGTTTTAGGCTTTTATCTCTTGCAATGGACTGCATTTTAGTTGATGAGTGATAAAATCAAGAGCATACCAGTAGCGTTCGATGTCTGAATTTGTTGCTATCATAGGTCAGGTCATTTCAATTGAAGATAAGAATAGTCAAAAGCAACCATGCCGTTTTTTATAGCATGCTGTCAGTTCATTCGAATCGAAAAATTATTATATAGATTGACCTCATAAGTTGGAGTTGGAGTTATCACTTTTAAAAGATGCATCCGGTTTTTAGGAGATAAAATAATAATATACTGCCGTTACATACTGCGGCCGGTCTAGAATAAATGAATTTATTTAGAAATGATTAGATTCTACTCCAAAGAAATACTGAATAGAATAAACCCTTACAAACGGAAGTAAGAAACAGTGCAAAATGAATTTAGAAATGAATTGCACCTCCAATGGGTCCACCCCACCATGCATCACCCGTAATATTTGGAACCGGATCCAAAGGACCTGGTGGGGCCATATATGAGTGATACTTATGCCTGGGGCTTTCCCGTAACATTTATTAGGGTTTGGGGTTCTTATGATTCCGGAGGAATTCTTCGGAAATCTTTAAATATCTTATATGTTGCGGGTACACTCCACATAGTGTCAGTGGGAGTGCCCTTGGACGTGAATATTATTATCCTTTGCAGCGGGGGTCATTTAGCATTAACCTCTCACTTTGCCCCATTACGTCCAAGACTGTACCAACGTCATTTTACGACACGCCACAAAAATCATGGTAATGGTGATAGGGGTTAAAAGTTACTCCGTATTTTAGTTTACAACATGTTTCCCTGCTTAAAAGCTAAAATCCTGAAGGGCCAAGCGAAACAATAAAATTTCCCATATCATTCCAAAATTCCATCCCACAAGGGCCTATTAGAAGGCTAATCTAACCAAGAAAAAAAAAATTGATTATCCTAACGATGACCATTAAAGTCCATGTGCTATTTGACTAGCCGTGTAAAACTCGTTTGGTCTATAGATATTCTAGCATTAGCAAACGTTGCTTTAACATGAACTGGCTATAGAGGACCAAATGAGTTTTACCCGGCGAGTCAAAGAGCATAGGGACTATAAGTAGATGAAAAGTCAACCTTACTTTTCAATATTAAACTAACGTTTTACAATTACAACCATCCAGTTTGACGATAAAATATTAATATAACAATATTTAATATTATTAAGGTTGAACACTAGTTATTTTATTAACCAGTCCCCAACCTAAACTGTTATCAAGCCCGGTTTCAGTTTCAACAAGTTTTAAAGCAGACTATTTTAAGTTCTTAAGAGCCATTGCATTGCATCGTTGGCAATAAATACTTGATTTCAATGTGGCAAAATCTCAATAGGCAGGGATGAACTGATGAACATGAAGTTAGAGAATTCGAGCAAGAGCGAAACCTGCCAATATTTTCGGAAACAGAGTACGTTATTTGCCAACATACTTCCAGATGTCGGAAGAATCTAAATTATTCGCACAGGTGCTATCAAAAATCAAAACGATAACCAAAGCCAAATGAACAGGAATGGTATTTAACAGATATTAATTAATGCACCTCATCTCATTGACTAATGTTCAAAAAAGCCTATGCATTTGTTTTGTTCATCCACGATAAATGTAATTACAGTCTGCCTTTAAATTATTAGTCGGCGATAAAGAATTATCACAAACAAATTTTAATGGTGTTAATAATTAATTAAGTCAGTAAACTAAGCATAAAGCCACAAACTTGTTATGAGTTCCACAACACGAACAAACTGGATATATTACTACAATAATTTTATCAATTGGAACTTTGGAACTAGTAAACAAAACCCATTCTCTGTACAGCTTACATCATGAGTAAGGTTATAAAAAATAGAATTTTGTAAACCCTGGTATGAAGTATTCATCTCTTGATTTTGGACCGAGAAACGCCTTGTTTTTTGAATAGGAGAAATATTTTCAGACGTTCAATACATTTTTCGTGTTTCGTTTTTATGTCTAAAATTTTTTATCCCCAAACACGTTCCCCTCTTTCACATAAAATATCAAGTTAATTGAAATTCCACAAAACCTCTTCAAACAATGATTCATAATTAAATTCATAATAATTGTCGCATATACCATACGATTAGCCTTAAAATGGCGATCAAGTTGCATCTAAAAATTCTTGACTAAGTGTGTGTCCGCCCTTGTAAGTATGACTTCAATCTGCCATAGGTCATTCCAGGTGTGTGTGGCTTGGGGGCTGCTATTAGTAGTAAACCACACCCACACTACTTCAAATCATGTATTGATAATAGGGTTCAGGGAAACTAAAAACCAAGTGAAATCTCAACCATACCCCACCGACTAGGCTAAATAAGTGGAGATGGGAAATATGAGAATCATACAATAAATGTAGGCCTTTTCACTCATTGTCAGTCTCAGTAAGATATGCTGAGTAGAGGCCCCGAAATATCAGAGTTTAATGGTAATTTCGTAACTAATATAGGTTAACCGTTTATCACGACAATTCGACAATGGCCACGTCCTACGACTGCCACGAAATATACAGAACGACATTGACGTTGGTGATGGAGATAAACCAAAACCAATACCACGAGGACCACTTGAAGATCAAAATAGCTGACGGAACTTTGACCAATGTTAAATGAGTCACCTTCAAACTTATTTACGTGAAAACAAAAATAATTACTCACTTAATTATTATTAAGTGTGGTTTTTGTACAACAGCAACAGTATAACTTTGAACTTGATATTTCAAGTCTAACAGAACCCTCAGTTTCTACGGAAGAGAGAGCTATTATTTCCTGCTGAGCGACCACCAAACGTTACAACTGACTATACATATATTATATTAAATTTTAAAACGAGGGTCCATTCTTTGAAAAAAGATAATAGCGTCCAAACAAAATTTATTTAACTTTATTTTTAAACCGAAAATACTCATTATTGTTCAGAAATGGCGATAGAATAGTGAAAAATGGCCTTTTACGAGACTTTCAAATAATTCAAAACAGCTTAATTGTTGACGCATTTTTTTCACCAGGCCTTTCAACTTACCGGTTCATTCTTTGGGTTTATGATTTTTAACTATATTTTCAAATGTGTCAGTCAGTATATCCAATTTACATTAATTAAAATGCACTCCTTTAAAATGTTTTATCTATGCAACGTAGAAGATGAGCTGCGCTATATACTACAAAAAAGACACAAGTGCCATTGCATACTGACTATTTAGATTACTACTTCATATATTCACATAAATCTAAGGATTACAGTTTGCTCGTAAAAAAGTGACCCTGCTTGACCACGTAATTCCACCATCCGGATACCACAAACCTTGTACATGTGGGAAGTCAGCATGGGTCAACAGGTGTACCCAAGTGGTCGAGTGGTTTGTATTCACAGCTACGTTACAGATGGATAATACGGGTGTCAGATAGAATGAGAATGATTTTTGGAGATCATGTTATTTGCATTGGAAAGAGGAAGTAATTTGCTTTCTCTTCCAGTAAAAACTCCATAAACTTTTCACTTCCCGATTAATTGAAAAGGCAAACTCTGGTTGAACGTTTACTTGGATTGCTTTTAGATTAATTTCTGACTACTGAAATATTCGGAACAAATCAGTCTTGGACTAACATGTTCAGTTCTGTTTGATTTTAAGGTAGATATATTTTATCCCATCTTACCAATACTCATCATCATAATCAGTTAATCTTATTTCAGCCTCTCCATTATCATTCATTTCAGATTTAGATTTTAGTAGCAATTCACTTATGTTTGTACGACTTCAATGAAAAAAAAACGACCCTCGACATAGTCATAAATATTGAAACATTTTCGCAGATGCAACAGGTATAGTTGAAAAACTTCATAAAAATCTAGACTTAAAATTTGACTTGTCTGTTTTTTGTCGAAATTGTTTCTGAATTAAAATACAAGTTTTTATATAAGATTCTACGCGATGCTTTCAATGAAGCTAAAGTTAGTATTTAAGACTTATTAGTAAGTACAATATAGAAGAAAGTATCAAGATCGAATCGAGGATAAAGTTACTACGAATCAATTGGAATTGTTCGATCACTCTCTAGGTTAGAGATGAAAATGGAGCATCAAAAAACTTGTTGAAGCAGTCAAAATTTCCAGAATCGTCAACGCCAGATTTAATTATGATTCATGAGGTAGATAAGAGCTTTTTCTACCAGATGTATTTTATTTTTAGTTGAATTATTCCCCTAACATTGACTAAACATATCTACTCTTTCTAACTTATTTAACCGTTACTAGCGATAGGTTCTGGATGTCTCGTTGTGCAAACAATAAACCTACACCTGTGATCAAATGCAAAACCTGCAATATTTTTGTATATATTATTATTATTACAACTTCCCTCGAACTGTCGGAAGACCCCTTAAAACCACTAAAAATGATTGATGATTTGATTCGAGTAACGGGGAATTGGGACTTGGGAGTATTGGGAAAACCATGAAAAAGCAAAGAATTAAAAAAATCGCAAATTCAACTATATAGAGAAGTCGGTATATCTCCGAATATATCAAACTTTCTAATAAGGTTTGAGGTCATGTCACGTGTAGCACATAGGTCACTCTTCAAAAAAATATAAACCTTTGCTCGGTCAATCTATTTGTTCGTTGGCACTCTAAGAGATGCAACCGGTTGAATATTTTGAAATAATGTTTCCAGAAAACCATTTATGACTTTCCAGTAGAGAGGCTATATATGTTCGTTTGACGGACGTGTAGGTCAAAGGGCGAGGCATAGGTTATATCTTTTTTAATTAGCAGCGTTACATGTGTGATTCTGATTGTTCCAAAAACTATTTTTCAATTTTTTATCATCCTCTATCTGCCTAAATCAACGTTTCTATGATTCCACATTTGCTATGTTGTGTTGATGGGATCAAATTATGTCAGGACAGTAGAATGGTCAAGTGAGTATAACGACCAATTACATGTTGGATTATCCGGTTATTAATTTTAAATGACTGATTATTTGATAGCTGATACAGAAATAGAATACAATAATCAAAAGTTATGTGAATGCTAAGTCAACTAATTAGTTGCCCACAATGTTGTTATAAACTATCTTATCTTTTAGCTATCAATAAGTCACTTCAAGCCAAATTGCCAATCGAGGAATAGACTTGAGCATTGATTGTTTAATCAAGCCTGACAGACTTACGAATAGTGTTCTATTGCAAATCTTCCAAATGTAGCTTCAAAATATTACATCCTTCCCCCTTCCACCTTCACAGTTCCATACACAAAAGAGACTTTACAGGGTTTTCTGGTTCATCTAAAAAATCTAGTATTTCTAGATGGGAGATTTTCTAGTATTTCTATTTGTGATGCATGCGTTTTCTTGCAGATTCAAAGTCATATTTGCTTTAAAAATTTAGCTCCAAGTTTATTTCCTGAGATCCTATCATCATTCCGATCTCTTATTATTATTTTTATTCTCATACTTACATTCTGCACAATTCTTAAATTTTGTTTTTATCTCAACATCTAATGTACTGTATGGTATTTTGATAAAACTAAACTAATCCACATACTAATATCATCCCAGTCGGCACAAAATTAAAAACGCTATTTCACAAACCGCTGATAAACTCATATTCATTTGTCATATCATGATGTTTTACATAAGCTTCTAGTTACTTTCAGGTAGCTTAGATTTTTATTACCGATGAATGAATGCGGCTAAATTATTATAATGAGTGATCAGTGTATATTTGTTAAAACTTATACTTTTGTCCCCGACCATGAGACTTTTGGTAATGGAAACAATATAATATTAAGTATCGCTCCGCTGTCAGTCGAATAAGTATCGAATTGAATTAAACTGAATAGAATAATAGGCATATTATTAAATGGATAATATTTGTTTGGTTAGTTCATTAGTAAAAACAAGCTGCTTGGCGGTTTCAGTCAGCGCCAACGACAATGTTACCCGATATGATAGACAAATTGTTGTTATTAAGTAGCAAGTCGTATACGAAATCCAATACAATGGAGTAAATGACAATATTTATAAACTCGTCATAAATCAAGTAAAACTAAATTATGGTCGAATTAAATACTTTAGAATCAATCCAGATAATAGCGAAGCATCCTGACTTCCTGACGCTTTACTATACTCTAAAGCGTCATGTCGAGAGAAACGGAATTGTGGATGGAAAGTGAAAGTGATGGGAGATGGAACGGAGAACGACTGGGTCTACCAATAAATGTTGCTACATTATATTTTTACCCTCGACAGTAATATTCTGTATTCTTCATTTGAATAGATTTTGTTGCTGATTTTCAGATCTCACCGCAGTTCGAGTCTCCGTTTTATTCCTTGAAAACTGAACCGATTCATAAACTAATAAGACCTCAGAGACAACAACTTAAACCACAAAATGACAGTATTAAGTTGTCAAGTTTGACAGTTTATACTTTATAATTACAATCTCTAATCAGTTATTAGTGCGGGTGGTCTGCTTCTCTTGACATTTGAGAACTAGACTCCCCAGCAGAGATTCCAAATTCCAATTGAACAGATTGACATACGGATGTGTTTATGTAATCGTTAGTAGTTATAGTTATAAATAGTTATTACACAGGCCTAAGTCAATAATAATCCTTGTTTGTAAAACTCAATTACTCAAAACAGTGGAAAGGGAAAATTGGATTATTCAGGTTGCTGCTTTTTTGGTCTTAGAAAGCTGGATGCTGTGCTGTGCTGTGCATAGAATTTTGATTTTAATGATGACGGCTGAGGAAGTGAGGATGAAGTTATTTTAGACTTGATTTTGGATGTTAGAATGATTATGTCCAACATTATTTTTAATTGAGAAAATTTACTCTAACAAAATGATTTAAACAAATAACAGAGTATGAATGTGCTGGTAAGCTCAAATGTTTCAAATAAAATGTTACAAAAATGAAATTATGTCTTTACTACCAAATTATCCCGAAATAAAAGTTCGTGTAAATTTGTATTGCTTTGCTTGCTTTTAATTGCTTTCATTAAATATGTTGTGAAGTCTCTAAGATACGTTAGTCATACTGGACAGAAAGCACATTTATTTTTTGTCTAACTTATTTCTTTAAAAATTTATTCATATTTAACGTAAAAAAACAATGAAAAATTATACTGAACGTGAACTGAGTCATTTGTTTTCATTCCTACCAAGAACAATACTGCTTGCGTCATATTTCTTGCCTTCGAAGCTTCATAAGCAAAACGTTATCGTAAAATGGTGGTATTTTTAACTCGACAATTAATATTTTTCCAAAGTCCCCAAAGCGGGGAGATACAGTAGCAACGAAGGGGAAAAACCCCATCTCAATTCGGTCGAAGTGCAATTTCATCGTAAGACAAAAGAGAAAACATTTATGATGGGCTATATCACCACAGGGATAGAGTGAAATTTTTTGCCCTGCCCGTGGGTGTCAAATATTCTATTGGAAATGACTATTTTGCCATTAAATGCTTCAAAATACTACGTACAGGTCAGGGCAGCAGTAGAAACTTCCCTAGACGCAGATCAGTAATGACAGGAAGCGGTGGGTACATTGTTTATAATAAAACGTTGTAAACGTTAACGACAGCTCGCAAAATTAATATATATTGTTGTTCAATATTACTTGAAATCGTGTTGGTTTAAATATAACAATCAAAACTATTTAAAATCAATTGTAAAAGATCAAAATATCGTAGTTTACGTTCACCTAGACGATCGATTCTTAATCAAAAAGCTTTAGTAATTGTTCTATGGTCAGTTGATTTACATCCACAATAATATACTGTGAGACGATAAAGATAGTTTCCATATCAAATATTTGAAGAAACTGCTTATTTGAGAAATGACCTATACCACATTGAATACAACTGTTTCCCAATGTGTCCATCCACTTTGCTATTTTAACCTGTACAATTTCGTTAACAATTATTTTGTTGTTTGACAAATGCAGTTAAAATCTACTTAAAACACTGTTTTTGAATTATAGATTCTATTTTTGGATCAATTTGAACAGTTTATGAAACAATATTATGAAATGTCCCAATTAAGGCTTTTACGAACCTTAGATTGTTGTTTTGCATATAAAATACGTAAATACCTTTAAAATTGGATTATTGTTTCAAAACGTATTGATGTATATATATCATTCCTGTTTCCAGAAATGTCGATTTAATTACATATTTAAAGCAATAGAAATTCTTTAAAAAACATTTTATATATAAACCAATACGATTTCCTCGAAAACCATTTTCATGTTGCACAATTCATATCAAACCTCAAAATTTTTCAAAATTGTTTTAAATTTAGAGAAAAGGATAAAAATCATATATATAAATTGGGTATTAAAACCAATACAATTATGTTAAAACTTAATTCTGTGTTCGGAATTTGATAAACACTAGCGAATATTATGCTTCCATTTCAAAAAAATTGTATTGGTTCTAATCCGGCCTGCTTCTAGGCTGTTTAATTTTGTCTTGATTTACATTGACAAAAACGACGGACACACGGACGGACGGACGGACGGACGGACTGGTTGACTTCATTAGCTCTAAACCTATTTTTAATAGGCGAGCTAATAATGGCTGGTGTTCCCAATCCTGGCAGAGTAAAGTTCTACAGGCAATTCCAACCCCCCGAAAAACGAACTTTCTCTGCGTCAGTTATCCGTTCCGTCCTCCATATATAAGTTCAGAGCCTCATTCTGCTAATCTACCATTTGCCAAAAGAACTGTGTCGCGTTGAAACTCTCCCAGTCCAACATTGGCTTCTACATTCATCTTCATTAGTCCCTCTGACCTTTGTGTAAAAACTGTTCAAGGAAAGTCTTCAAAACAGGTTCTTGTGAGAAGTTCAACCCAATTTCTTGTTAACGAAATACCCACCTTTGCTCAATAGAAAATACCTGTTGGACTTGTAAAGTGACCAGAGACTCCCATCCTTGTATCTACTGCGCTTCGGGTAAGTTGAGAATTTGGCTCCGAGTTTTAGAAAATAGTTACTAAGTCCAAGTGAAAGCTGAGAAAGTAAAACTGAAGCATAAAAACCAGTTAGTCCTTACAATGTCATAAAATTTGTCGCTTTATTTTAATTCAGCCGAGTTGGAATGAGGCAAAAATAGATAGATTGTTGGCAGGAAGTTAGGAATAGGGTTAAGTATCGGGGAAAATAGAGCCGTACGGAAGAGAAAGCTTTGCAGTTAAATGAGACTTTTCTCCATAGGAGCCCATTATGTGGAGCGCGTGTGTTCCCTATACATTGCCACATTCAGAATTCAGAACTTGAATAGAATGTTTTACTGATTGTTATTTTTGTATATATATTTCTGATCAGATCATTCATATTTTATTAAAAGTCAATCCTGTGCTTTGGTTATTCATTTACTTTCTCACTTGCATCTAAACCTTGTTACTTTGTCACAACCAATTTTACATCTTTTTAAAATTGAATCGCTTCGTTCCAAGCAACAAAATACTAAAAATGTAGCTTACCTCAGCATTGGAATTAGTTGGACACTGTTTAATGGAGTTAAAATTTATTTTTATTGAAATAAAATAGACCGATAATTAAAGACAAAAAACTGTATCCCATAATGAATTTTGATGTACACGGGGTATTGTGAAACATGCAAACTTCTACACACGTACGAGAGGTTATAAGTAATTCTGTGAATAGTTCAACATAAATACTTTGAATGGCTTTCCTTCTGCATGATCCATAACACTAATCCATCCAATCATTGACTCGTACATTAAACGCATTTAATGATTATTGCATTTCATAAAAACGGACAGAAAGACAAAATAAAAGTTGTACTGTGGAAATCGAGTGTGCCATTGTAAGAGATTGATTACAATTATCACAAACGAATTTATAATTTCAGCGACTTTAATATCTACTAGCCCATTGACATTTCATTCATAGTCGTAATTGTTGTATTTTGTTATTTCATTGATGTATTGCATCGCAATGCATTTTAAAAATCAACAGGGCTTTTTAAAAAGATTTTCAGTTTTCGGTATTTTCTATATAACAAAAAAGCTAACAAAAACATACCATTTGATTGAATCGTAAAACAAATCCGGGTGTTCTTGCAGCGTTTGTCTAGGACGTTAACCAGCGGTTAAATTATTGACATTATCATAATGTTAACTGAAACATGGAATTTGTATTTTGGACAGTCCAGTTCATATGTCGTAATGGAATTATTGTTAGTTTATTGTTTCGAACAGTACGCACTGATGACTAATTACTACTAAATACTAACGAATTCTTGAAAAGAAGTATACCTATTATATTATAACGCAGTTAGTTGTTTAAATACAATTGTAAGCTGAACCGCGACATAACCTGTGAAAGCTAGACAGCTTTCTCTGACCCTTTTCCTTATTTTATTAAAAGAATTGCTTGCTAGCCTACTGCTTACTACGTAGATTTTAAAAACAGCTCTAAGAGTCCAGATTCCAGTCCTTATTAAAAGGAAGGTATTCGACCATGAAGTGAAAACATTTTAAGAGATTTTTCGAAGAAAGGATGTGGGCACATATCTTTCGCATTCGTATGCCAATTTAAGAGCAAATCGGATTAGTTCTTTAAAGCTTGGGTATTTCAAGTGAAAATAATTTTTATTCACATTTTAAGCCATGTTTACATAGCTCATGTAGCACAAAAAGATATACGTATATTCGGAGCTCTGAATTTTGCTCTTTCTACAAGGTGTTGGAGGATGAAAAAGCCACTGGCCCATAATGATGAAATCATTTTCCTGTGCTAAACTTTCGTTGTAATAATATAGTGTTAGTTTTGTTTAAGGACGGGGAAAGAGGATTGGAACTTCTAGACTGTTTTTGTGAAGTTGAACGTAGGCCCAATTTGTTAGATAAACCATATAACCATAATTAGGATTTCCCATTCTTTTTGAGACTAAGGGAGATCCATAATTGAAAATCAAAATACCGTGGTTATCGACTGACGTTAGAAGCAGAAATGCAAACTTATAATAATTCGAAAGATTCTAACGGGATACACTACTCAAGAATTTTACAAAAGGCCCGTAATTTTTTTGGACTCTCGTAGAAACTGGTAAAATTCATATGTTGGACGATAATATTACTCAGCGAATAAAATTTTGAGAGCAAATTGAGGCAACCTTTAAAAGATGAAGGTTGATCTAAAAAGACTATGAAATACTAAGATTTTTTTTAAGAAATTGATGCAAAGAAGTTAGAACATGGATGGTACTTGAGTCTACATTTGGAATTACATCAGCCACTCAAGGCGAACGGCCTGGATCTGAGAGATCCACTTTCGACCCGTCAAGCGTCAATTGATGTAATCTTTGTGATCTTCAATGTAACTATTTTAGCGTTTGTCAACAGGTATTAAGGTATAATATGTGTGTATGCCTTTTGCAACGTTTTAATTGTACGTCCTTACACATGAATATTTGACTGCCAATTGCGTTTGTATGGTTTTATGTACATTATGCTACCTGAATCAAATGACTGATTTATCTCTTTGTGAATTGGGAATTTGGGTAAATTATATTTACCAATTTTAGGCAATTATTAAGACTTTGGGATAAATGGAAGACTGGAATTAGTCCTGATCCAAAACAATGCCAAATCGCGGGGGTGTTAGAGTAGTGGATAAGTGATAATTTTGATTTACCTGACCTGACCCTGCTATTTACTTTAAAAGTATGCCCATATTTGTAAACTTCATTCATTTTTAACACTTTCGAAATACATGAGTTCAAATTTCTTTTAAAATCTACAATTTCATTCACTTTAATACTACGTTATACTACTTACACAGGGTACTATCTACTGGTTGTTTAATAGGAGCCCTTAGACGACTAGTCCTGAACATCGGTACAGAATCGATAGAATGTGAATAATATACGGGATTTAATGGACAATTAGTACAGCCAGCAGGTTTTTTGTTCAATAAAATAGAGTCATAACAATCAGTGCCTCATTGTACTACTGTCATTGCTATTGATTGCATTTTTATTAAATGCATTAATTATATCACCCTCTAGCAAAGATTTTAATAGATTAGAGCTATGCCTGATTTGTGGCAAAATGACGGAGAAACCATGCATTGCCTGCAATCTGGAAAACTTGGTCTAGGACCGCTACAATTATCATCGGGTTTTTGTAGTGCATTAACATATTCTGTATGTGTAATTTAGTTTATTCACGTTTAAATAATCATTCGGCTCGAGTGACAAGATCAACTTTAACATAATTTTGTACTAACCACAATGACAGACGTATTTGATTCTGCTTCACTTTCACCACGATCAGAGACGTAACACACGAGACTATGAAAACTTTGGTAGAGTGCTTGTTTGTTGCTTCCAGTAACCGAACCATCATACATCACTATGCTAAAGAGGGTTTTGAACTTTACAGTTTTCACTTGAACAGGAATGATAACCTCTTAATCACTAATTACAGAATGTGTTATTTTGCCCGCAGATAATCCATTCTGTGCTTGAAAAACCATTCCGACAAAGAGTAACATGACGATGAAAATACAGAAGAGTGTGGGTCTTTGGGCTTTGATTGTTCTACTAATTAGCATTGCAGTCGTGATGTGTGGAAAAGTCCCGATTAGGAAAAGGGTAAGTACCTCATGTATAATAATAATTTAGGAATGCTTTTCTCAAAAGACATTGCTTTGATCCCACAAAACTTCCAAGACTGCATATTTAAAAATATACCCCTTTCTCTAAATGGCAAATCCACCTCTCTCTTGGAGTAAACTCGTTTTACGTAAGATGAAGAAACATCCTGTTACAGAAATTTGATAAGTAACAAACCTTATTGAGCGTTTCCAAACATTCATCCCGAAACAATACCTCATCCTGAAATTTAGAATCGTACTCATTTGGAAGGATTAAAAATAAATAAAACCTACCCAAAGGGATTTTTTTTTAATGCGTTCGTACGAAACAATCATATTGTTTTAAATTTCGAATCTTATTGTACAATTATAATTTTTAAAATTACGACGGATTTATGACATTTCATTTTTTAATTTCATCTTTAATTGGACCTAAATTATATAGTAACAAAAATTAAATGGTAGTATTTCCCAAAGACCGTTTGTTAGAACGAACTTGAACTGTAGAGCGATTTCTTAAATAGAAAACCGCTTTTTGGGGAATGGCATTGGGATGTAGACCTAATTTGTGTATTGTCGATTATCGCTGACAAATTCCGCAAATTTATCCACAACATATGAAATTCGTAGCATAACAATCCTAGATCGACAATGAATGTAAAGGATTGAATGAAGGATAGTTTGAATTTCCATAAAATCTTACCTATCTTGACAGAGTCTTGTGGGATTGGGGTCTGGAGAACCGAGTGAACAGAGACCAATGCGACAAAATAAACGAACCTTTTGCAACGCTTTCACAGGTTAGTTTCGTTTAATTCTCTGACTTCTCTGAATAAAAAAAATCTCGGTGAGAAAGCTGAAGAGTTTCTGTCTAACCTCAATGATGCTTTTGACTGCTCTGGGGGTATCGGATAAATACTTATCGCCTTGACAGATTTCAAAGATGCAGTCGCATCGTGTAGTACAATGTACATTGACATGTCTTCCTGTTAAATGAACACATCGATAGATATTAGTATATAGTAAAATTACAGCCCATTTTCTCTGATAACAGGTTGTGGACGCAAAAGGAGTGAAGGTTCAGTCCCATCAAAGGACTATGAATACGATCACGAGGCATCGGTGGAAACTCCGGAAGACCCTGTTGATGACCTGGCAAGGGATATTTTAGCAGAAGCTCGGCTCTGGGAGGCACTTCAAGCAAGGAACTCAATGAGATATCCTCAAGTAATTTTAATTCTAATTAAATCTTGTAAAACATTTTTTATCCATGCCGAGGTTTTATTTTATTTGCATCAAATTTAACGAATTTGAACGGATTTTTCATCAATCCAAAAAACACACAAAATATCATTCTATAGTACCAACTAAGGTTCAAAATAATTCTATGCAATTTTCGAATGAAGGTTCCAATTATTATGTTCACGTCTCCGTTTTGAAACCCGATAATTTTGAGAATATTTATACCATTTCTCCTAAATCGAGGGTGGGGAATTATTTGGATAGAATTGCAGTCTATGTAAATCCTGTTAAACATTTCAAGTGAAAAAAAAATTAATTTGCCGTTCTTTCTGTTTTGGTTTTAGTATCAGAAACACGGATTCAACGGAAGGCAGAAACGAACGGTCTATGAAAGCGATTCCAGCAACTCGAAGGAAAACGGAAGGTCATCATATTAAATGTTTCTGGAGAAATTAATTGGCTGATGGAGCCAAACCCTAATTATATATTGGCTGAAATTTTTAGAATGGATTATTTTATTATCCCCGGTTAAGTCCCTATAGGCACTGTAAACTGTGTGTAGCAAATAATACGTACATCAAACTTAATTTAACATTTTAAAAACAATATAATTGTTATAGTTCACCTTATTATCGTGTCATAACTTCGTGTATATGTGGGTTTAAATCTCCGTAGTCAATATATACTATAGTAGCAGAGAACTTCGAAGAATTTGGATTAGGTATAATTTTTTAGTCAATCCAAAGTATTCAATAATTCAAAATTGTCTTCAAATAAAGTTCATTGAATGCTGTATACTGTTTATATAAACATCGAAAACTTACTCTGTTAACTAGATTTACGAATTAGTGCATAGAGGCTAATTTCATTTGACACCTAAAGTATCTATATCTATATAGTCCCTTGTAGCGGCAGATTGACGTAACCTATTGTATGGATCAAATACAATTGGTTTTGAATTCTGAATTTTGAATTTTGAATTGGTATTAAGTTAACATTATGTTAAATTTGTGAAACTATGTTATTTGAGAATTTTAAAACTTAAAACTGAAGATTAATATTGTAAATAACATAAATAGATGGATTTTAAAAAGGAAGTATGGAATTTGTTACTTCTATTCTATTAGTTCGTCATATCAAGCAAATATATATGTGTAATAATAATATGAATTATGATTTCAATTGTTGAGCCTATTGTAATCACAAAAATAAATGTACTTTTAATTTATCACATTTATTAATACTATCATCAACTGTATATATCTGTTTACAAAATTCTTCAATTCCAAAGTTCATGTAAATTATAGTAAAATAAATTGGGTATTAACGTTTATTTTAATAAAAGAGTGATTTGAAAAACACAGTCATCAGCCACAATAATTACGTAATTGAATATTCGAAAACAAGACTAATTCGACTACCTTACAATTGATCTTGAGTGATAACTAACTCTGCATGCATGTCATAAAAATAAAATTCATAATCCAGGAACTACACATTTTTGTTGACTTTTCAAGCAAATTGTGGATTCGAACATACTATTTTTGTATCACAAAAGTATCTGCATTATTTTTTCAAAATTAAGAAATAAAAAATCATGCCAATAAATGATTTTAATTAAAAATCTAGGCTTTCTAAAGCAAACACATAAGAACGTATCGCAGATACATTTTATGCCAATGACATGGTGTCCGTCTCTTTGTCTATCTGGAAAGAGCATAACCGGCGAACTGCTCAACGTATAGTCTACTATATTATACAATTCTATGGTGTAAATAGAATTTATTTCAATTTATGACTAAAATAATAATTACGAAGATTAGATTATAACATAGTATCGTTTATCGTATAGATAGATTGAAAGTCAACCAATATAACAAGATGAATTCACAACAATTAAATATTAACATTAATACTAACAATTGAATTTGTAATGTTACTTATCTGTATAATGTATAACGCATGGATTTAGGTAATACTATGTGATTATAGTGATATCATACAATAACTCGATTTCTACGTGTCGCAGCACGACATTTGCGCATACGGGACCACACCCGTTGAGAGGTTGAGACCCTCAAGGGATGTGCCCTCGACTTATGAGGCACATTGAGATTTCCACATCATGCTAGACGTGCTTCCGTGTGCTGGGAACACTACTGAAACATACAGCATGCCCCCCCCCCCTGCCACATGACAACGCTTTTAAACGTTAAGATTAAGCGATCCCATATTAACGATGAAGGAACCTGTCATCATCACTTTCATAGCCATATATATGAAGCGACCCCTTCTAAATACAGGATTAGACCCTTCCGGGTCTCGGTCATCTTCCTAGTAGTTTTTAGTCTCAAATTAACTTCGCATAGTTCGTATGAATTCATCCCTTTTTGGTTTGAACGGTTTATTCAGATCTTCATCAAATCCACAACTTAAGGATAATTTCCAAACTGGCTCCACAATATAATTTTATCGTTTTGAGACATTATTATCAATTTGGCTTGTAGCTGCTACTTTCTAAATGAACCCAAAGTTCTTTTTGGCAATACAAAATACAACTGGCGAATTTCAGTAGCATCCATTTCCAGATTCCACACAGGTTCCAGTAACCTCGTCGATTACAATTGCAATACACTTACAATTACTGAATGAGGATGAAGAGTTGGGAAGTGAGGAATAATCATAGAATTGGATAATTTGGGAAGTGAGGAATAATCATAAAATTGGATATTATAAAATTGAATAAAAATTGGATATAAAATAATATAGTAGACCGGAATAACGGAATAAGGCGAAAAGTCGCAAATACTAACAGCTACACTACACTATTTAATACGCATTAATACGTTCGTTATTCTCTACTTTTGACTTTATTTACTCGTATATATTTCTCACGACGAAAGGTATGCTTCATTCAGATTTCACATGACGCAGAGAGCAGAGAGAAACTAGGCGCCTGTCTGCAGAGAGGAACTTTCGGCGTGGCGTGGTCGTGCGTGGTTGGGAACAAGGAACATTGAATATACAAAATAAAATACCAACGAACAACGCAATTCCAAATTCAGCCATTTGAATTAACACATTTCATTCAGGCAAGGCACACTCACAAGAAGATAGGAGACATCCCGGTCCCGGACATCTGAATTACAAAAGTGAAAAGGTAAGCCAAAAAATTAAAGTTCATATTATGTTATAGTTTTTAGCATGTAATCATGCTGTCCGTCCGTCCGTCCGTCCTCCGTGACACGCTAGCGGCCAAACGGCTGGACTGATCGAATTGAAATTTGGGACACTTGTATATTTTGCAAATCCTAAGGCATAAGGCTAAGTTCGAAGGTGGGAAAGATCGGTCAATCGGTTGACCCGTGGGGGTCATGCAAAGTAGTGTTGCCAACGGAATAGGTTTAAAATACAGACAAATTGAAGCATCCTGACTCGGGCTATATAAGACTGCACACTGTAAGTTTTTAATTTTTATAATTAATTGAATCCCAATATCTCAATTCCAAAATATAGTTTTTATTATTCATTCATTTGTCATTTGTCATTCATTGTTAATCATTTGTCATTCCACATATGTGAGATGTGGCATATAAATTGCAAATGCAATCATTCAATCAATGAATTTCATTAGAAGTAGAAGTTACTTTTTTAAATCTTGAATCTCCAATCAATCACAAAATTCAACTATTTTGATTGTAGATTGCGTTTGCGTGTGCGACAATTTAGAATTTACTTGTACGCTTGTATTGTGTGTTGTACATGTACGTACGTGGATACATGCGTACACTGCGTGTACACGCCACACGACCCGATACACTTGTTGAGGCTACCTCAACCGACGGTTGTTTTAGTTTCATTAAAGCCGGGTGTCGGTGTCGGAGCCACAACAATATGCAATACACAAACAACGTAAGTAAACGTCTGCGGGCGGAGTAACAATGTGATGTAGGCAGGCAGTTGCAGTAGCGCAGTACACAGTACACTTACTTTACCAAAAATCGTAAACACCGTTAACAGTCTACATACTTTGAAATCTACTGAATCGATGTGACCTGTTGACTTACAATTCAATTTTCAATAGGATGTCTTGATGTCTACTACTGTCCACAGTCTAGAAAGGAACTGAAGTTTCATGTTTTGTATTTGCAGTTGCATACAGTCGTAATATTGCAAGAAGGAAGACTCGCGGTAGAAGTCGGAAAAGCGTGAAGTATCGTCAACTTCCATAGTAGAAAGAAATTTCGTGAAGTAAAAGGTAAAAAATATAAAAATAGACAACAATTAATCAAGACCAATAAATTGCATTTACAGTTGACTAATAAAAGTGTCACTGTAGGATCGAAAATAATAGTGAATAGCTTGAACAATGACTCTGCCCTCAGCGCGGAGACCTGCATTTTTAGAGGAAGAGCTGCAAATCGAGCGCAGAGAGTCTTTGAAAGTAAAGTACGACAAAGTGCATTTTTTCATGGAAGATATGGGGAGGTGGTACACGGGACTATCTAAGAAAGAAAAGTTGACAATCACCCCGAAGAAATTTAAAAGACGGGCTATATGGTACCTAAGCAAACTGAACTACGTATATGAAAATTTGCCTCAAAACTGGGTGACAACGTTGATCGAAAAACACGGCATCAAATGGTATGTCAAGAAACCCAAACCCGAGAGCGACTATGATTTTTTAAAAGGAAAGGTGAGACTACTTCATATTTATTCAGACTTAAATCCACCTACCATGCTTAATTAATTATCTATAGATATAATATCTCTCTTTATGTCTTGATCTTCCTGTCCGGCCCGGTTCTAATTCCATAATATACACTAGTTGTACAAAAGTGTTTTGATTTAACCATATAAATATTTAACTAAATATATAAATAACCAATGACCTTAGTTTAAAATGCCAGTCCGAACGAATAACAATTTGCAAATACGTTTAAATATAGGAGCAGAGATTTAGGCTCTTTAATTTAGCATTCCGTATCGGGCCAGGCCCAAGGATGGTAAAAAGACATAATATATACGATTTAAATCATCTGATTTCGAAAACATGAACATTAGTATATATGTATCTAGTTGAGTTAATCAAATATTAATCTTTAAAAATGGTCTTTAAAGGAGTTGGTCATAACTCAGGACCCGATGACCATGCTGCCAGGAACTGGGGAGTTAGATGTAGCAGCAATGATTAAAAAACGCTTTAAACAGTTACATGGTGATAATATCGAAGATACTAAGGAAGACGTGGCGGACGCCAAAGGTCATGGCCAGTTGAAAAAAGAAAGGTCTGAATCGGATGGAAAATCTAAAAACGGCGCTCCTCCTGCGAAGAAGTGCAAGCGGTTTATTGACTTTACAAACAAGTCCCCACCACCGGAATGGCTCGAAGCGCATTCACGAGGTGTTCATCTTCCTAGGGAACTAACGGTTTTCTCAACGGATGATATCAACGTTCTCTTTTATGACTACGAGCCCAAATTTGAGGTTAATAGAATGACAAAAACATTCTTGCGATTATTGTTGCAACTTGTGAATGTTGTGAATATGTGATTCATTTTCATATATGGCTGTTTTTTTTTTCAGGACAACTTGAATCTGAAGCAAAAGGTTCACGATGGTAACAGTTTTCTTTGGTGGAAGGATCCTAAACAAATTCAACGGGACGGTCTAGACTTTGGGATGAATGGTTAAGGCTTTCTAATGTCCACAATTCTTTGCATTTAATAGATAGATTTGACCGATTCTGAAAGGTTTATTTTTTTTTAATGTGCACTAATGAATTGACTAATGTCGTTTTGACCAAGTATTGATTTGTAGCGAATAGATTTATATATTTGCTGTTGAATGTATTTAATTGAGATGACAATATGACATTAAACCTACATTTAAACAAATTAGTGTTTTTTTGGTCTTTGTTATTATTCATTACTCTAAATGTATACAGTTCCAATGTAGCTTATAAATTTAGACAATAATTCTATTTTTTTCGTGGTTTGTTAAGAATCGATTTTTAACTTTTGTAATAAAATCATCACATTGCATAGCATTTGTCTCTCTCGACTCGACCGGTATTAATGCAGTTAAATATGAGAATGCTATTATTCTTGTTTAAAGCATAATCTCGCGAAACCATCCACAGTGAAGTGTGGCTATAGATAGAACCTTAACTTTACTAACTAGCTATATGCCCGAGAACCGGGTAAAGAAGGCTTTTTTAGGGAATAACGGGTAAAGATGTCGTAAAGGTTCTAAGCCCTTACTTTACCCACTCTGCATTCCAGGGGGAGGTGCATGCCACGTTCAGGCCACCGATTAACGTCTTTTTACAACGGCATATTATGTACCATTTTGTCGCAAATACGCAGATTCCAAATCTACAAAAAAACCTGCCAACACTAACGATTTTAGATCATTTTTTCCATTTTGAAATACGTCGTACATATTGTCGTTTCCAATTTAATTGGGGCAGTAGGGAAGTAGGGATTCAGGGCTCTCATCGGTTCCCGAGAAACGGTATACCGTTTCTATTAATTCGGAAGAAAAAGGAAATTGTGGAATCCGCAAATGTTGTTTTCCTTTCAACATTAAATTAACAGTTAACCATTCCTGGAGAGCGGTTTTATGTTATTGATTACATGTATAACTGGACATAAATGAAGTTTTTTGAGTGTATCATTAAAAGCGGCCAAACTCTAGGTCAAAGGTTGTGAACCTTAAGTATTTGGCTATTACATCTTTGGGCTTCCCTACCTCTATCCTCGGACAAGGGCCTAACCTCAGCCGATCTGTATCGCCCAAAAAGTTGAAAAAATAGTCAATTTAGGTTAGCTAGGTAGGTAGAGGTAGGATAAAATACCGAAAACAATCTTAATTTGTAATTTGGTTGGACCTCAATGTATTTCAGGATTCTGTGGGCAGTTGGGATTCACGCCTATCGCTATCTCATCCGTTCCCAAGGAACGGTGATAGCGTGAATCCATACTGGTGGGGGTGGTTACATTTACATGCCGGCGTTCTATTCGTGCACTGCTGCACGGCCTTCCATATTTCATGGAAAAATAAAGTTCTTTGTTTGTTTGATAGCAAGTTGAAGCAAGCTGAGCCAACAGTACCTAAATACAGCGACAGTGTTCTTTCATGTTCCTTCCAGAGCCGCCGGCAGGCTACGATTTCTGGTTCCCCAAAGGTGGGTTTCTTCATACTTGAGTTTCAACTCCTTCCATCAACATCAGCATAGCATTATCATCTGGGCGGTTGCACGTGGTAGATCCTTTCTGTCTACCTCTGCTCTGGCTTTTGCAACACACGCACAAGGAAGGCAGCAAGGCACGGAGACGGAAAGAAGAATTAAATTCCCATCCAGTCGATCCAGTCCGTTGAGGTTTGAACGTCCGAACTTTGAAGCGAGGATCTCATCATTTGACATTCAACATTCAACATCACAACCTCGCCTACTATCTAAGGTCAAAGGTCAAAAAAGGTAAGTAATTCAGGATTCACAAATTCACTTCTTTTGAAATTTTTGACTACTTCATACTTTGGAGTTGGACTTGTTTGTTTGTTGTTTATCATTTCACATTTGAATTTAATTTTGAATTCAGAACACAGAATTGATTGAATTGTTGGGTTAAATGGGAAATGAAAGCCGACTATTCACTATTGAGTTACTTCATCTGTGAGGGTGCAGTGTATTAAATTGTGAATTGCAATTTCAATTTGCAATTCACAATTGTGAATTGTTATGTGCATTGACACCTTTGGCCTTTTAAATGCTGTATGCATATTGCATACGGCATAAGACCCTGCCCTTGTTGACATTTCACATTGCACATACATCCAAATTATCCAGCTACCTTGATCTTGATGCCTTGATGTTGATTGAACCTAAAAATTCGTATTTCGATTAATAACATCGTCCTAATGTCTAATGAATGATCAACATAATACTTTAATTATTTGTTTATAATAGATTCTGAAGTACGCTCTATGAGGAATGCATAGCGCAAAAATGGTGAATGCTGAGAATGTGTCGGACGACGACGAATTCGATCAGGGGTCAACGGAGTCGTCCTCCTCGGATGACGATTTGGAAGATGGAGCAGTAAGTACAATTATATAATAATTAGTATGCACATGCATGATATAAAGGACAAAAACAAAGGAGACAAAATAATGGAATACTTGGAAGTACAGTAGCATTGTTGCTCTCACCAATACGATCCGTATATGATCAAAGTGTGAAGAGACAGTGAAGATATTATGGAAATATTCAAATCAAGCATGGTTGGAATTTCAACTAAAGGTACACGATAAAAAGAGATTCAAACTCACCCTTTGTTGCATTGTTTCGTTTCAGATAATTATGAAGGATTTTATAGCAGCCACGCCTTCAGATTCGGACATACCCGGTATTGCAGTTCTATGCTTGCAGATGCTAAAGTTCACGAGCGTTGATAGCAACGAACTCGCTAAACTCCTAGTAGAGCAAAATTATGTTACGACTGTAATGAAGGTATATCCCTCAATTCCCTCATAAATATTTTGATATTGTAATGAAAAATAATAATATTTGTAATGATAATTACCTAGTTCAATTTTTGTTTAATTTCACATAGGCAGCTCCGGAGGACATTCCAGGAGAAGAAGACGACGATGAGCAGGTTTATGGAGTATTCGGGGTTGTAAATCTGAAGACTAAAAAGGTGAAAATAAACGCTTAACCTTAAAAAAATCTTGTCCTTAGTTGTGAAACAATTTCCTTGCAACAGTACCAAACACATAACCACGAAATATTCGATATTTACAGGACAATGCTGCCGTGAAAGAGTTCCTGAAGTTGGTGCTCGAGACGGCAAGAAAGTCTGGAAAGCCAGAAGCTGTGGAAGCCTTCACTAGTGTCCTAAGTGATTCTTCTCGAAACGCCAGCCGACCGGCTTTATTGATGAAGGAGAGGATTGTCAATATCCCGGGAATTGCAACTCCCCCATTTTTGCATCAATTGAGGTAAGATACATTCCTCAACTTAATGTGAAGTTGTCGTCGGTTTGAAACTCATGAAATGGTTTTTGGTTTGGATTGATTTTGAAAACCTACATACAGAAGTGCATATAAATATTATTGGATTGGAGTGATACACATGAAATTACGAAATTTGATAAAATATTAAAGATTTCATTTTATTTTCAGGAATGACATGCGAGAGTCTGCGCTTAAGGGAATGGCGTACGACTTCACGCATTACATTCATGTGTCTAAAGTGGTTACATTGGATGAAGGCGGCGAATATTTTGTGGACCAGGAAGACGAGGAGATTAACCGTGTAAGTTATTAATAATCGAATGACTGATTGCTTAAAATATTGGTTAATCGGCTATGTATTGTGTGTATTATGTTAATGTATTATTTGATTTTGCAGAAACATGTGACTTTTGTTGATTTCACGTTCGAGGGTGAGAATGACGTGTCGTTAGTTTTTCAAGACAACGAAGGAAAGGACGTACGGGGTACTCCTTTTCGTCGCTTTTATCTTATAACTGAGGAGCAATTGCAAGATCACGTGGATGTGATGACCAAAGTCCGCGCAGCTAAGTATGTGATGGAGGATGCTCACAGCTCAGGACTGAAATTGTAAGGGTCATTATTTCTATGGCTGACAAGTACTTTTGTTATCTCCCAAATGCTCATTCTCTATCTAATAAAATAAATTTGTTTTTTAACCTAAATAACTTGTAAACAATTGACATTCTTATTTTTTGCAATATAAACGTTTTATTATTTATTTCGGCATTCTCTTTAATTCATGGGTAAGCCACAAAGCCATAGACAACAGAACGAGAGATCCACTTTGATGACTTGCAGCGAGAGGTGTTGGTACGTGATAAACAAGAGTAGTAATCCCTAAGAGAACCTTTATCAAATTTGAAATTACCTAAGATTAGTTTCACTTCAACAAATACAACAGTCAGTAGGGACTCACCTATATCTAATCCGTTCCTGGGGAACGGTATACCGTGCCTCGGGAACGGAATACCGTGCCTGGGGAACGGAATACCGTTCCCCAAAATTCAGAAATAAAATTGAGATTGGGGAACGGAATACCGTTCCCCAAATGCGATTTTTCCTTCCAAATTTTGGGGAACGGTATTCCGTTCCCATGAAGTATGGATTGAAGTCTTTCAATTTTCCTCACATTTCATACTACCTTCCCCTCGCTCTAAGGTTTTTGTTTTTTTAACAATCAACCAGGCCTCTCTTGCTTAAAAAAAATCGATTCTCAACACATATAACTTTTGCCTATAAAATACACTATATACACATATACGGCATCAAAATGCAAACTTGAAGTTTTTCCACTTAAAGCGCCAGCGCAATAGAGAGCGCGTCCATGGACCAAACAATATTTTTACTGTATTCTACAGGTTAGGTTAAGTGTTTTATGAACTTTTCAGGCATCAAAATGCCAACTTTTGGCTTTTTGACTTGCCGCGACCGCGCAGTATAAAGCGCGCCTATGGACCAAAAAATATTTTTACTGTATTCTACAGGTCATGGGAATTGTTTTAGGAATTAAAATTTTAGGAATGTGCAACAGTCATATGCAATGTATAGTGTATTTTATAGGCAACAGTTATATGTGTTGAGAATCGATTTTTTTAAGCAAGAGAGGCCTGGTTGATTGCTAAAAAAACAAAAACCTTAGAGCGAGGGGAAGGTAGTATGAAATGTGAGGAAAATTGAAAGACTTCAATCCATACTTCATGGGAACGGAATACCGTGCCTGGGGAACGGAATACCGTGCCTGGGGAACGGAATACCGTTCCCCAAAATTTGGAAGGAAAAATCGCATTTGGGGAACGGTATTCCGTTCCCCAATCTCAATTTTATTTCTGAATTTTGGGGAACGGTATTCCGTTCCCCAGGCACGGTATTCCGTTCCCGAGGCACGGTATACCGTTCCCCAGGCACGGTATTCCGTTCCTTTTGGGGAACGGAATACCGTTCCCCAGGAACGGATTAGATATAGGTGAGTCCCTACTGACAGTAAACTACCAATTATTATGAACTTCGTACTTGTGCTATTGCAGCAATGGCCATGAAATTGGATGCTAATCGAGCTCTATGAGGTAGTTTCACTCTACGGCTTAATATCCAACAAGAAATAATCGTTGAAAAAGTTGTAATTCCCTGCAGTAACAATTCAAAATGTGTCAGAATTAGTTAAGAGCAAATAGATTCAGAGTTGGGTCATTGTTTTTGTAGGTGTTACCAAAATTCGATGATCAAACTGTACAGTTGTAGGGTTTTCTGTAAAATTACTCAAAACCGGTTGGTATGCTAAAATGTCATCGGGGATCCATTTATTAGCCATTTTCGGGAATGAATTGTAGACCAACCCAGCGTCAAGTCCAGCAACGAACGCTCCTGTTACATTCACAAAGTTTCTTTCATGCATACAATACAATGTAGGAAATCAACTCAAATTAAAGAAATCATCTATAGACTAAAGGCAAAGTGACATGGAGATGGAACGTATTGTTAGAAACCATGTTTCATAATGAGTACAACAGGTGTGATAGCACAATTACCTGAAATAGCTGTTAGAAAAATGAGTCCTTTGGAACTATGAGCTAGCATTCTGAGGCGTCCTAGATATTTTGTCTTCTCCAAGAGTTGCGATGGAAGCAGGAGGTCAAGTGCAGACCATAGAAGGAACGAGTATAAGACAAATGCTGAACCCAAGTGAGCGGCTAGTCGATATTGTGATACCCGAGGAACATCACTTTCTCCATGAAATCGGTCTTGTAGGCCGGATTTAACCATGTACCATCCCAATAAACCCTAAAATAGTACGTTCAAAATTCAAATCATCTTAGTTGCAAGATTAAATTTACGAAAGGTTTGTCTTGTGTTGTATGTAATTTGTTAGACATCTTAGTTTGTACAATACAGTAACTAGGAAGAGTGTAATTAATTTTCAGTAATAAATAACGCATTTCTATCGAATAATAGCCTTGTCAACTTGTCACCCACTTTACTAGAAAGGTGAAAACGATTTCATTCACAGATAACCCAATGTTAAAGTTTCATTAATTTACTTTCTGTTTCAAAAATCTGGATTTTATATCTGAAAATGTTCCCTTGTTATTATTAGTTACTTTTAAATTTAAGGCTTGTTTACCTGGAAAGCAAGCAAGGCACCAAGGATGACCGTTCTTCTTTTTATTACAGAGGACAACCACCCTTTTGACCAAAATATTGCTGCAGGAATGTAAAAAGCTGCCCCAATTAGTCTACCCCATGAGCGATGACCAAACTCCATGTACCATATCCATTTAAATTGATCCAATGTAATGTCCTTATTTTTTCTTAGGAATAAATAAAAATTCTGACGATAAAATTAAATCGTATACTCACATATTAGTAAATAATGAAATTGAAAAATGACATGCACAATTCTGAATTCTAATATTTCCATGTTACAAAGTCCAACGTCACTGCTTTGAGGGTTAAAGTAAGGTTAAATCGGAATTACATTTTAAATTCAGGATACTGTTGGTATCTCTGGAACTCAGCTTCCCAATCTGCCTGTGTAGTCGGTGGCCTTTCTCCAAAGAGTTTCCAGTTCACCATCGATAAACCGGATTCCGTGAGTCTTGTTATTCCTCCTATACCCACAAAACACGAGTAAATATTAAACGTATTCAACCCTTTACATAATTATAAATAACTCTACAATCTTAATTTAACGATTTGATACTATATTTTACTACAACTATACTATATTATTTTTCCACTTAAAATTAGCATAACGAGTATAACCCCAAGACCGCAACTAACCAAGCATGACCGCTCCGAAACACATTCCAGCACAACCCATTAACCACCATCCGACGTATTTATCGGTAGCTTTAGGAATACTGCCTTGTATCTTTGGAGAAACTACCGTTACGGACGTCCTTTTTAAGGTTAATAATGCAACTCCACGTCTTCGGGATTGACTTGTGGAATAGAACGGCGCTAGAAATGGAGACTGGGATTTTACGATAGGTCGAATCAATTTCGTACATCCGTTATTTAGTCCTTTTAATGCAGAGCTGAATATTCGCGTGGGCTGCATATTTGTCCAGAATTGCGAATGAATTGGAAATAGCAGTGAAGACTGCAAGTGACTTTGAAGGGCACATCCACACTTCCTTAGCTGCCCCAGCTGTATTCCTCGCAGAAGCAAGTGACCATTCATTTTAAATCTTTCGTTTCTTCGCTTCACATTCAACCTTTAAATATATTCAAATTTCAAGAATGACATAAATTCAAAATTGCAAATTTTTAAATGTGAAACGGAATCTTTTGCATGTGTGTTGTGAATAAATTGTCAATTGTACTCTGTACTGTGTACTGTACACTGTACTACTACTGCGACTACTGTTCTGTTCTGTTGACCTTTGAAACTGGTGAACCCAATCCCAATCACCAATCTTCTGTGTCACCGGCCTTACCGGTTGAGCTTTTCCAGCTGATTGATTTGTGATAGTGGATTGGAGATTGGAGATTCTTGTGTCTTGACCCAAGTCTGTAAGTTACAATTACAAATTAATTTATTCACAATTTTGTATTAGCGATTAGTGATTGAGATTGGAAACAGTATCTGGATTAAAGTTTGAAGCTGAATGATCAAATCAATGAAAAATGCACACACACACACCATTAATTATTACAAAAGTTCAAAAGTTCAAAATAGAAATGCAAAAATGTGAAAGGACTCGGAAATGAATGATTTCGGATTTTGTAATTTTATTTTGTAAGGCAGTTGTTTACAGTTTACCGTTTTCAGTTTGATGTAAAGGTTATTCGAACCCGCAGGTCAGAGCGGGCACGGAGGACGGACGAAACCGCAACAAACTCGGATTTTTCGAATAGGATCAAGTGAAGTTTTACTCAAACTCAAGAAATTATGAATTTCCCGGCCATCACCTAGCATGCTCAATGAGCGAACTGGGAAATGTGAAGCGAAAAACCGATCGGGCCCCTTTATAAACAGAAAAAACCTGTGTCCAATCCACAATCCCACAACATTTAAATTTCAAATATTTTATTAGTTTTAAAACCAGCATCAAACGTTGCAAAATAATAGCAGTTAAATTCAAGCCGCTTTAGGTCTGAATTTTCAATTGAATTCCACATTTCACATTTGCATTTCATTCATTATTCACATTTTTCAACGATCGCTATTCTTGAATCAATTCAAAACATGATTGATAAATGCAAATGCACGATTTTTCAACTCAAAATATGATGATTTATGGTTTTGCAACGCATTTTTAAAGCTGTTCGGTTGAAATGAGTGGACAGAAGAGAAACCTGGAGGACTTGGACGGATACAACTCCGGGTTTGAAGACGACGATGAGGAACGGCGAGAGAGTAAAAACCGTCGACACGATCTTACTCACATAACCCTACCTGGTTCATCAACAACACAAACAAGTCACCGGCATCATTCAGCAGGTAAAGTGCGAAGTGATCTATAGTTCTTAGTTAGTTATTTTTGATGTCGAATTATTGAGATATGTGTGTTAAAAACATTCAAAATTGTCAAAATATTTAAATGAAATTTCATCAAATGATCTCTTTAATCCTATCCTGCAGCACTTCCAAACAAGGAATACTTCGAAAATGAAAGGACCCGAGCTGACAGCTTCAAGAATTCATATGGATCTTTAAATGCATTTGAGCGACATCGGAAATTAATAAATGAATATTTTTTGTACTACCCTGGTGCGTCAAAGTTACTCAAAAGAGACGGGTATGTAATTTGCAGAATATACATAATCATAGTACGAAATTAAAAAAAATACATGTTCTTAAAGCTTATAAAGCGGGTCCCTGAAACTTTATATTATTTAATTTATATGATTTTGATCTATACAGGTCCAAGGATAAGACTGATAGCGATGTAATTAAGGAAAATCATCGTTTCATTTGGAACGATTCAGACGAAGCAGACACTTGGGGGAAACAGTTATCAAAGAAGTATTACGATAAATTGTTCAAAGAGTACTGCATCTGTGACCTGTCCTGCTATAAACTGGGAAAGGTAAATCAATTCAACTATTGTATCTTTAGTAATTACTACTAGAATTGCTTCAATATGGTTTGTAAATAATAATTAGTTTGCAATGCGGTGGAGGACTGAAAAAGAGGTTATTGATGGCAAAGGCCAATTCCTCTGTGGTGCCAGGAAATGCACGAATGGTGACGGACTTCGTACATGGGAAGTTAACTTCGCTTACATGGAAGAATCAGTTAAGAAAAATGCTCTCGTCAAATTACGTGAGTTTAGTCGCCGAATTTTTAAACGTTGTCATTGTTATCATGTTATCCAAGGCCCTAAAGATCTATAGCGACCGTCCTCTACTAAGGTTGCGTAACTTCCTACAAAATTTTCTCCGAACTTTTTCTGGGACTTGTTATTATGGGAAATAGGGTCCCCCCTTAGCAACGATTAAAAACCGCATCTTCAAAAAATCCACACGGGTCACCCATGCTGGTTTTTGGTCAACCAAAAACGTTAAATTGTCCGTATGACATTCTTCGACATTTTGACACCACCACCAGCTTTTTTGGTGGAGGCAAATCGATGCAAGGAATTTTACAACCCGTCCCAGGAAAAGTTCGGAGAAAATTTTGTAGGAAGTTACGCAACCTTAGTAGAGAACGGTTGCTATAGATCTTTAGGGCCTTGATGTTATCGTATTAAACTTAAACTATGATTAAATTATTTTTATTATTGTCATGATAGGACTTTGTTCTGACTGTTCGGTCAAACTAAATCACCATCACAAGAGCAAAGAAGTGACGAAACCAAAGAAGAAAAAGAGAAGGAGGGAACGGTCGACGCAAGGCACTGAAAGAGAAAGCGGAACCTCATCCAACACGGAAGATCAAGGAAAGGAAGAGGATAAGAACTTAACGGGCGATAAGGACGGAGTAAATGCAAATACGAGTGTTTGGAAGGAACCTGTGGCTCTTCCCGATGTAAAATCTAGAGACGACGAGTTTCAAGATTATTTTGACGATTTATTCCAATAAATACAATAATATTTCCGTTTTCAACGCATAATATACTTCCTCGTCATTTTTTCACATTTTGACAAGTTATCTCCTAGATTAGACATGTCCTATTCTATTGCCTATTTTTTTGCTCCAATAAAAGCAATTGCGAACTTCGGTAGTTCACGTCTCTGTGCTCTTTGGCTCGCGGGGTAAAACTCGTTGCGTCCTTTATTGCCAGGTCCATGTTAAAGCAACAGACTATCTATGCTTGTATACATGTAGTCGTAGTCCAAACGAGTTTTACCCGGCCAGTCAAATAGCACAAGGTCATCAACTACTATGCAATTATGCAAATGCGTTGATGGAGAACACAGAAATAATAGTAGTAAAATAATATAATATACGAAATACGAATACGATTCCATAAAAATTCACATCAATCCTAATCCCTAGGATAAAACGATTTGACCATCTGCCGTCTGTAGCAGTACCTTCATTTCAATTTGCATAATATCTAGAGCCGAACAAAGAAAAAGATACATGTATTTTATTATCATTGGTCATCATTCACAGACTTCAGTATATTCTTGATCATTAATCAGGATGCCTGTCGCTGTCCTTGAACTGTGAACCAGTGAACCTGGCTGAACCAGGCCATCGCAATCGCAACTGCACTGGTTTTTATACCTTCCCCAGTTCCCGTCGCACGCAACGTTGGACGAATAAAGGGCAATGCTCATTCATAATAATATAATACATATAATTTATAATCATATAAATTATATGAGTGAAGCGCTATGCAATGGCCAGGTAGATCAACTCATTAATTATCGTCATAATTATTATAAGAGTGAGGAAACAAGGAAAAAGCCGCCTCCAGTTCCCCAAGCATCCAACGAAGCGTAACCCGGTGCGTTAGTGAACAAAAAATATATCCATAATCTGCACTTACATAATTTACATTGCATACATATTGAGGGCAGGAGGGCAATTGGACTTCTTTGTATTAGATTGTAGTAGACTCCAGCCAGACAAGCCAGACTCCTCTCTCGAAACGTCTTCTTCCAGTTCTTCTTCCTCACTTCTGTCGATCATTCCATTCATCGCTCCAGAGCACAGAGAGTTCCACACTTCATTTTCAAATTTTCATCCCAATTCCCAATCACAAATTCATCCTCCGTTTTTTTATAAAATTTAGTTTAATTAATCCAACACCACATACCACATCTTTTGTCTTTCATCTTTCCATCTCTCTATAGCAAAGAACGACATTAACGCAAAAAGTTTCTTTCTGTTAGCTGCTTTTCAGTCGGATACGGATTACAGTTTAGGTAAGCGATTTTTTTCTGAATGTTGAATGTTGAATGTATGTGAATCCTGATATTCCTGATTCAGATTCAGGGTCATGTAGTCATGTTCAATGTTTTTTTTAATTTTCATTTCACATTTACATTTTAAATGTGAAAATGCAAGAAATGTGAAATAGGAAATATACAAATCGAACAGCATTTTTATTCAATTTGGCATTGCATTCCATACAATCAATTATCAATATCAAATATCATCCAGAATTTATTTATTATATTGTGAATCGTGAATTGCAATTCCCATTTTGTATTCATTCATCATTCTACATTTGACATTCATATTACATTTTATTGTAGTTGCCAGTTAGACATACATTCAACATTACATATACATAGTGAACATAATTAATGTTAAATGGAATGACTGAAGCCTTATTGTGCCTTGAAGGTTGAAGGTCGAAAGTTGAAAGCTTACATACTCAATATACAGCAACTGCATGTCCAATGTCTAGACTAAAAACTGAATTAAGCTAGTTAACTGGTACAATTAATTGTACATATATAGACTCAGATTCAAAGTCAAAATACTCAAAATTGTAAAACATCAGGATCATCAACGGTTCAATCATGTATAACTACATACATTGACATTGCATTGTGCATTGCAATTCACAATTGATTATGTGCCGGCATATAATATACATGCCGCTTTTCTGGTTTGTATTCTTCATTGGATTCATTCGTCCACACAACGCGTATTTATTTGTTCATATTCAATCAGGTTTTGGGTTTGGTTTGATCAGTTTGATCTCAATCTAATTGTGAATTGCGACTAGAGATGCTTATTTAATTATTGCATATTGATTGAACGTACTCTGAATGAAATGCAAGGATAACCGATTCAAATGAAATGCAAAGCTGAATATTAGTACGAATCTGATACACGACTTCTACTGATCTAATGTATTGTGTATTGATACTTAAGCAATTAGAAAATGGTGAACAAGGTTATCCGATTTAGGATTTAGACTATATGTGATATGCTGTGTATGCAGGCTAACACTTATTATTCAACGCATCAATCCATAATCTGATGTCCACATTTATTGATCTTGCTTTTTCATCCATCCATACTAAATTACTAACTTTACTCCGGGTCTGGCTGGAGTCCCGACATCCCTATCACCTCTCTGACTTATGCAATAGTTTATTCGTAGGCTTGTTTGTAGTATTTTGATTTGTATACTTTGAATGCTGTTCCTATTGACTTTTCACTTTGTTAAACACTTAAGTTTCTCAGTTGCATTGATGAAAATTAAATTAATACGCTATAAAGAAGAAGAAATTTTGAAAGGCCATCCCGGTTTGAATTTTCTAGATCGGTTAATTTTAAGAACATCATGTCACGCTTTTCAAGGTTATTTACACTCAATTTATGTACGTCACTCGCTAGTCGCTACCTACCTGGTTAGTCGCAAGGGCTGGTAACAGAGACGGAGTCTTCCCAATCCCATTTTTATCGCAGTTCATGAACTGCATTAGGATTAGTTATAATCTGAATTAAAAATATGCCCCGCTACGTCAGCACAGTTTACACATGACCTGGCCGGTTGGCAGTTTGACACATACTTCTTACTTTAATCCCGTTTGAGTCATTTTGGTTTTGGATTATCATCAACAAGTTTCCATTCCTTTTTGACTTAATACGTCTATTAGTAATAGACTTTTACGCTTTATAATACACTAGTAAGTCAGAAGACGGAGGGCCTTAAATGACTTCATTCGTAGATCCCATTAATAATCCGACATATAAGCGAGATATTTTAACCGCTTATAAACTATCGACACTCACAAACGTGCCGATGAGTTTTGGGTTCAGGTCCGATTTATCTATATCGCCCTCTGGTTTCTTTGATGATTCATTTGCTATTTTAAAACAGGCAATTATGTCGTTAAGTATGTTAATATGTATGCTGTCGTTTAAGTTATCTATATTTTAAACAAAGATTTTTACACACAATAAAAGTAATTGTTAATATTATAATTTAAATAATATAATTTTTAATAATTATTTTTTATGGTCAGCTTAAGCATGGCTTTAGAGTATGTTTGCTGAAGCTATCTGTTGCCGGCTTTGATTTAATTAGTAATTACATACATTGTTCCTTAAATATTAATTCTTTACAATGGGTAAAAACTTTATTCCGATGCCTAATTGTTAGGCTGCAAGCAAGCGATCGTAATACAGTGCCGAGCCGATAATTTAAAAAGCCTGTGCTTGCGGTTATTAGTGTGAGGTTCGATACAGTGCATGTTACCTTTTATTAACTTAACCAACATGGAACACCCAGTGTAAATAGTTATATACATATAAAGAGCGATTCGTATTGGGCGTGTCTGTCTGTACGTAGTCGGGCGCATTATTGGATTAATTTTTGATTTTATGTAAAAATAAATAAATAAAATCTTTCTTCACTTGGCCGGTGATTAAAGCTTAACGCTAACACGTTGTACCTTATGGTTTATAGTACAGACAGGTGCGGTATATGGAACATTTTAATTCATAGAATCCGTTATCCGTTTGATGTTTCATTTTTCATTTCAGTTATATATATATATATATATATATTGGTGAAAGGGGGTGAATGAACATGATAGGCATCAATTATTGTCAGTCTGTCACTATCTGTCTAGTTTTTCATGGGCATGGCCATACCAGTCTTAATAATTTATATATATATATATATATATATAACACTAATTCAGCACTTAACCTCAGCAGTTTCTTTCTTAAATCAATAGTTAATCTTTTAGTATGCCAAAAATATCTAATACGGTTAATTACACAATATACTCGAAGCACGTCAGAAAACAACAAGACTGTTTTGAATATTTTATTACATGACAATTACATTGATCGATGAAGCTAGGAACCCTAATCGAAGTCCTTATGCTTCACATTTAACATAATCTGGAATTCTCGGGAATATGTGTGTTGAATATTTGTAGTGTAGTACTACTGTACTGTGCCCATAGTGTTTTCCTTACCATGTCATTCAATTGAAACATACCGAATTTAGGAATTGAAGTGAAGATGCGATTTATGAATTATGATGACTGATGACTATTGATGCATTTTGAGACTAGAATTTGACAATAAATGATAGATTTCTGGGTATTGGATTTTTGTAGAAAGAACAACAGCTTTTGCCTGCCATGCTCAGAATGAGGTTGCACACTTGCACGTCGATGTTTCAAAATATTGATTTGTTTGACGCGACTTCGTAAATGTATGGCCTAGTATGCTTAGTATAGGCAAAAGTATAAGGGAATGAAAAAAACAATAATCCACGTTGGTCTTATGATTAGTTGTCTTCAAGTATATATATATATCATAGCCCGATCCGAAATCGGGAAGGAGTTAAATTTTCATAGATGTGATCAAAGTTTCATTGGAACTCTGAAGTATCACTGGAGAGTAGTATTGGATATAATGATTAGAACCTTGCAACATATCCACAAGTCCACAATCCTGATTAAGGTTCTCAATTCTAAAGACGTATGACTTTCAATTCCATTTCACGTAGTTCCAGTGGAGTCCATATTAGTTTAACTTGTAGTATAGAGGTATTGACGCAGATTATTTTTTACTGTATAAAAATGACGACTGTATGCAATTATTCATTTGCAATTTCCATGATAAAATACTAAATAAAGCCTTCTTCCTGCCTAGCAGGGCTTTTAGAGTCACAGGGGCAGGGGCTGCTTGTGTCCTCCAAATATTCCATTCGTTTCCCAATAATGTTACGTAACCGTGCCCCCTGTCATTTTCATCCTACAATGTTAATTTTTTTGACCCTTAGCTCAGGGGGTGACTGATGCGATGCCAAGCCACATTGGCAATAATTGGCATTGTACTGTTGTATCCTTTCTCTCCAACTCACTTGACATGATCCGTATGATATGGGCATTTCCCAAATCGGTTATAATGTTATAATGTTATAAACTACCTATTCTATTGAGCTTCGGGGAAAATATCCATTTATGTGACGAAATAATTAATGAATTAAGATTGAACGACAGGACGGCTTTGGGGGTATTTTCATTCATGTGACTTCAACTAATGAACTCGTAGCTCGGAAAGTTGGGAAACTCCTGGTGAAAGGTTTAAATAAATGTAGCAGTCGCTTTGAGACTAGAATTTGCACTGCTTGGTTTTAGAAATCTGTAGAAGTGTGCATCATCTATGGAACATTTAAATTCAAGTCCAATCTTAGTATATTAGTGATTAGTGTACTCCTAGAATTAGGATGGGCATCCGTCCTTCACGTAATCAAGATGCCTCCGGATCGAATATGCTCGGTTCAAGTGGTTTTAAAAATGCAGAAAGTAGTGGAGCGGGGTCGGGACTAAGCAAAGCTGTTGGTACTATTGGAGATATGTTCATGAATGCTTGGAGTCACAGTTCAAAGCGAGTAGGACCTAAAGATGCTCAAAGTGATCACCCATTTGTAACTGTTGCAAGTTCTGGGGGATTGCAAGCTCAATATAACGATTCAAGATCAAATAGCATTACTGGATTGCATGGATCCAATAATAACGAGGGAAATTCTGTGCCTGGCGTTGAAATTAGATAATTTGCAGTTGTTTTTTGCCTTTTAACTATATAAAATCCCTACTGCAGCGTAATCAGTTTAAGTTTGCGTTGTGTAATTTGTGCCAAGGCAAGATATAAATACACGGAAAAGTTATGCGATGAATTTTTAAGTCCAACGCAAGGATAATTATAATAATTATAATTCAACGTTTATAAACCAAAACAATTTGATTCGTGTTGTTTTCAGTTTGCAAAACCCTTATTGTGTTGGAAAAAGCACTAGAAATTTCAAAAAATGAGTTCAATTGGTCAACTTCAAATTCAAAAGCCTGCTCCCAAATGGACGGGTACGGCTGTCGCGGATGGAGACTTCAAGGAGATATCTTTGGATGACTACAAGGACAAATACTTAGTGTTCTTCTTCTATCCTCTGGATTTGTAAGTGCGACTCTGTTAAAAACGTATTCAACTGGATATTTCAAACAGTAATATATATGGATTTACCGATTTTTAATTTATAGCACTTTTGTGTGTCCAACGGAAATAATTGCTTTCTCGGATCGAATTGAGGAATTTCGAAGCATTGGATGTATGAACTTTTAAACATAACACATGCTTTCATTGACTTGTAAAACTATCAAATCAAACTTATCTTGAAAATGGGATTGATTAATTTATAGGTGAAGTCGTCGCTTGTTCAACGGATTCTCATTTCTGTCATTTTGCTTGGTAAGAATCTGTTTTCTATAAATTTATAGTTTTACATGTTAGTTCTTGCTTAATTCTAATGTAAAAAAAATTATTTGAACTTGAACTACATCTAATTAAATATAGGGTTAGTCAACCTCGCAAACAAGGCGGACTTGGAAATATGAACATCCCATTGCTGGCTGATAAAACGGGTGAAATAGCTAAAGCCTACGGAGTGCTGAAGGTAAACTAAAAATTTATACTTGTATGAATTTACATCGTATCGCATGCAGCTTATCATACGAATTCGACTCGATTGCATAGGAGGACGAAGGAATTGCCTTCCGAGGGTTGTTCATCATTGATCCAAAACAGAATCTGCGTCAAATCACCATCAATGATCTCCCAGTGGGACGTAATGTTGATGAAACGCTTCGTTTGGTACAAGCATTCCAGTTCACTGATAAATATGGCGAGGTGTGCCCAGCTGGGTGGAAACCTGGTCAGAAGACCATCAAGCCAACACTTGACGACAGCAAAGAATATTTCCAGACGACCTAAACGTCACAACGCTACGATACGGTGCAAACTTTGGATCAAATATGAGTGAATGAAGATAACAATTTCATCTGACAAATCATCGTATCTTACATTTATTTAATTCCATGTAATTTTCAGTATTTTTTTGGAGGTCTTCAGAACCAAACTATTTTTTTCTTTCGATTTATTAATGGTGCAATGAAATAATTTTGTACTAGTTTTTGATTTGGCAAATAAAATAAAAAAATACAAATTATACTGTGCGATGAATTTTTTATTTAAAAAATATTGTATTAAATATGGAATAACAAACGCCATAAAACAGAATAGTCAAAGGAAAACGACATTTGATGCGAATACCGAATAAGATATAATAATAAAATAAGAAATAGCTCTAGTCAGTTGGTATGTAAACTACATTTTAACGATCTGAAATCTTTAAGAGCAATTTCGCTCCGGAGCTTTGGTTGCCCGACAATGCTTTCCTATGAAGTTTAACGAACTCTAGAACAAGCGGCCCAGCAACTGATTCTGCACCACACTTCTCCCAGATTCTGATAAATAAGATCGAAGTTATAAAATATGCGTAAGAAAAATCATTATATATAAATATAATCAACCAAAATTCTTAACCATAAATCTTACCTCAGTAAAGCAAAGCAGCCACGATTGATTTTAAGCCAATTTGCAATTACATTCTTCTCTTGTAGAGTATCTACGAGTGTTTCCGCAAATGTAGATCGATTATCTTCGTTTTGAGAAGTAAGTATGAACTTCACGAGCATTTCCACCGCGGTTCTCTCAATTCCAGTTTCCGTAGGAGCCTCTCCGATCTCTTGGGCGATCTTAATGAGTGCATCATCCAATGGCTTATCTGTATTATAAATAAAAAAACAAGTTCTCAAAAAAATCGTCTTTTCTAAGCACATGAACGTTTCAATTTTAATATTAAAGTTTTAGATTACCTGAAAACCGTGTCAGGATAAATTTAACAAGAAGACATGCAGAATTGTCCGATATCCACATTCCAAAATCACTTGCAATCCCAGCGAGTAATGCCTTAGATAATCCTTCACCTAAGTCTTTTATCCGCGAATCCAACGGTTTTTTTCTGTTTAAATAAGCTAATCTTAATAAGACTATTTTCAGTTTCACAAAGCATACATGTTATACATCAGATACTATCGTGCGTACGTGTATTCATTGGTGTCTCCACATTCGAGCTGCTTAACAATCTCTGGATCAAAGAATAAAGGAGTACGATGCTCCAACAAATAAGCAATTGTTCGTCTTCCAAAATCATTCATCACCAACTGATTAAGATTGTTCATCATTTCGGCACATACAGACTAAATCAAAATAGTATACACATTTATTTGTTAATACTAAGTTACTAAGTACTGATAATCAATATACGGTGTTCACTGCTATACCTTTGATAGTAAAACGGTGTCATCAATTGTATCAAACATAACCAGCAAAACTCGATGTCCGTGCTTGTCACATGCGATCTTGGCAATGAAAGTTTTGAAGCTCTTAACTATTACTTTCCTATCCTAGATGTCAACAAACAATGTAGTTATTTAATTTTTCCTGAATTCAATTCAAATTGAACTTGGGTACTTCAAAGCAAAATAAACTATATAGTTATCTTTGTGTTTATAAATTTATTTACCTTTGGAGTTCCGTGCCACAAGCAGGTCATGGCTAGCAAGGATCCTTCATTGGTGTGCAGAATATTAACAAGTTCTTCCCTCATCGTTTCAATGATTTCGGCTCGGTCGGTATGAACACAATTCTCCAAGTACTCATGCATCAAGAAATGCAGAATAATATTGCTCTTCAAGTTTCTGAATGATTGTAAAATATTCAAGAATTATAATAGATATTATATGTAGATAGTAAAAATTATATCCCAATTTAATTTTATGGTAAATAAAAAAAACTTACTTTTCCAGCATAAACGTAATTATTTCTTGCAGGCTTTGCAGAATCATTGTTTTACGCTCGGGAAACTTCTCAAGCACAATTTTTAAATCCTGGTCAACTTTTTCCAATCGCATTAAGGGTCCATAGCACTCTTTAATTATCATAGACTTTTGAACTGCTGATCCGTAATGAGAATAAAACTCATTTACAACCGTGGAACCATATTGATGTCTCAAGAGCGACACGATATGGGGCTGCATTTTTTCAAAGATCTGATCCTTTTGTTCCTTGGTTGAATGCTTCATTAATTTAAGACCCAAGAAATGTCCATACTTAGATTTCATCAGAAAAAGTAAATCCTCCTTTGCACTAAACAAATTACCACGATGAAAAGCACATTTGTGACAAAATCTAAACAATATCCTATCCATTAACTTACGTAAACGCTGCATGAATATCTGCCCGAATTTTATCTGTTCCATGTACAAGCAAAGATTCCAAAATTCTTGTCAAATCATGGGCAAATGCAAACTATAAAGGCCAAAATAGTTCATTATTAGCAGGAGACCAAAAGATTTGCAGTTAACAATATTAGCTGGTTAAAGATTATACATACTCTTCGAATGTTGCCTTTAATCAATTCATGAATTTGGTCACACAACTTGTCTCGCACGGTTTTTGGACAATTTTCCTTTCTCATCTCCTCCCACAAAGCCTTAGCTTCCTTGGTCAACTCGTAAATCTCTGGCTTCATCTCTTTCTTCTTTCGAGACTCTTTCAATGCTTTCCTTTCCACTCTCATCTTTTTCCAATCCGGTTTTCCATCTTTATCAACAGCTCCTCCGTATGACTTTTCTGCAAGTTATCATTACACATTAACAATTATGAAGTTATACATTTTATTTAAAATAATTTCTTTATTTGTAATGATGAATGAACACTTCACACTGGGAACCCGAACCAAGTTAAAAACTTACTGCTAGGAGGTCCATGTCCTTCGATCTCAATCTCACCAGCTTTGAGCTTTCTCTTCTTATCATGATGACTCTTTGGTTTAAAGTTCTTTTTCACATCGCCGTCCATTCCTTCTGCAAAAGTAAAAGACATAAAACAGAATTAAGATCAAGTATACTACCTACAGACATACAATAATACAAAAATCATAAAATGTACAGACAACAGAAAATACAAAATATGAACACCGACAGCAGACCGAAACGACAGATGATGAGGGCAATTTTACTTACCTTTCGCTTTAGGTTTTTTTGCCCAATCCCCCGACTTGCCCTCCTTTCTTGCAGCCATAGCTATCTTCCGATTTTGTTTCTTTTCTCCAACATTCTCGGCCGGTATCATCTTACTAAATGATGATGATAAGTGAAGTTCAATTAAAGCAGTTTTCGGTGGAAGGTGTCAGAAACTTGGGGAGCGTGGAGTGCTGATGTCAAATCCTTCAAAATCTTGCGAATTTGTATCGAAAATAAGGATTTAAGGACAATTATAAATGCAGACAGCAAATTATCACTATCAGACCAAGACCAAAACTGCGACAAGCCATGTGCTCCAAAACCAATGCACCTAGAACGAGTATTGAATTTCCCACGATGTAAGTAGAAACCACGAAGTTTAGGCCTTTCTTCTGGGGTAACTTTGCGACAAAACCCGAACTATAACATTAGTCAATTTTATCCATTAAGACTTATTGATTTAACTTGGTATACATAGATTTGAGGATTTGACTGATCAGGGAGGGTTGAATAAATGACTATCATTTTAAACCCTAATTTGACGGGGATTTCGAAAATTATATTATGTGGTCATAATCTACCCAACTCTGCAAGAGTTTGAACTAAAGCTGTACCGTTTGTGAGATGTTTTAGTCAAAGAAACTAACCGAGTATGGAGTATGAGATAATTATTTCTCGTGTCTTGCGTGTATTTAATGTATATGACGAAATGGGTTCATAGATATGTTGTAGGCTGACCAACTAAAGGTCACAGTGGGTGTGTGTTCAATTAGTGCGGATTGTCCTCTCACGACGTGTCATAAGTAAGTAGGCTTAAAACCGTTTTTTGACATTGCAAATAATCCTAATATACTACACATTGAGATTTTGAGATGTGAAATAAACTCTTTTTCAGGTTTTTGATAAGGAAATGAGTGATCTCATATTGCCCTTATCCAGCTTGGGCTTGCTCAGGTTGGGTTATGTTAGAACAATAACATCTATTGAACCCTTCCTCAGCCAGCACTACAAACTACAACTACAACCATATAATAATATGAGTGATCCCGAGTGAGTAGGCCATCCCTCATATATGAACTACAACAGATACACAAATAATTTGTAATTTGTAATAATAAATAATAATACTAATATTTAAGATAATAATAGAAACCCTTCGAGCATTACATAATGTGTAATGCTGTTAATAAAGTTTTCAAGTTATGAAGACAGACTATTTAAATGCTATAATGAAGTTTATATTATAAACTTCACGCTTTAAATTAATGCGTCATAGACAAATATTTTAATCTTAATAATGCCATTAATGCGACGGACCCGATCTGGTACTACAGTGTATCGCTATTAAAAATACATATTTGCTCTCCTTCAATTTAAATATCAAGTCGGATTTAGTATTGCATATTTTCATTAAAATATCTTTGTAACGTTGTTTATTTTAGGATTATCACTCATCATTTCAAAAAGATACTTTATTACTGGCTACACTACTGATCTCTGTAATCGTGATAATTAATATGATTAATATGACTGATGAACATGAAAGAATGACCGATGTCAATTTTCCCCATCCACGTCCACCTGTGGCGTTTTTTTGGATGGGTTATCTTTTATTAATAGGAATGTGTACCATCTCATTTACCACCCCAGATCCAGCTTGGGCTTATTCTGGTTGGGTTAGGTTAGGTGCATGGATAAACTGTATATTATGTGGATAGTAGATGAGGAAAATTGAGACGCTGAAATGCCAAGGATGAAGGAAGCCTTCAATTTTAGCCAGTTATTTTACAAAATCTTATGTCCCATTAAATATTCAACGATTCTTACCCATTAGATCCAACCCTATATGTTACGCGAATGTTATCGTTAATTCAGAATTATGAATGTATTATGTGTCCCCATAACTTTCCTTAATTACTTTTCATATTTTCTAAAATTTCCAAGTTGATTCTGTTCCCGAGTAATTGTCGCTATGCATTTGGTAAAAATGGTCCTCGCTGCGGCAAAATGGGTACCACTATGGTAAAATGAATGTCATGCGTGGGGTGACACTTTGAATTACTTTTTTATCTATTGATCTGTTTGATTTAAAATCTAAGACAATTATACATTTAAAATATTTTTGAAACTATTCCCAACTTCCAGTGAAGTTGAACCAATGCCTGGATGCCTGGAATGGAATGGATTGTTAGCAGGCAGTGCAGTGTATTTCTTAACTAAAAAAACTCACTGTCAGTTCATCAGTCCCAGTTCCTGTTGTGTGATGCATGTAAGAGTAAGTTGTTACCGTTCGAAAGATAACTACATCTGCTGATGAACAGAGTGTGTGGTTTTAGAATTATAAATTGATTAGATTAGTTTTAATTGAGTATGAATGAGTAATCCCTACCAGCTCCATCATACTTTTTTGTTCCTCCTTTTGTTCTATTTGAGACCAGATCTTAACGTTATCTGATACGATCAATAAGACATAAGATAAGTCATAAGAAATCGACTTATTTTTGTGTTTACTAACATCTAACTCCCCCGAAATAACTCTTCCCTCTAGTCTAACGACATATAAATCCGTAAATATGGAAATTTATTAGTATTTTTGAGCGGTTATGTTGTTAGGATTTGATTAAAACCCCGTTGAATATGAAGTATGAACTCGGGTTAAATATTCAAATTTAAAAACCGACATGCAGTTTATGAAAAATAAAACGTTGTAAACGTTAACGACAGCTCGCACAATTCATATAGATTATAGTTCAATATTACTTATCGTGTTGCTCGATTGTATAAAATCAAAATATCATAATTTACGTTCACCTAGACGACTGCGTTGCAATCCCGTAGCTTTAGTAATTGTTCTATCATGAATTGATTTACATACAAAAGAATATGCTATAACTCGATAAAGATAGTTTCCATAACAAATACGTGAAGAAACTGAATATTTGAGAATTGTTCAAAAAAACATTGACTTATATTCTATATTACTGTTTCCCAATCTGTGAATCCATGGTGCTATTTAAACCTGTACAATTTCGTTAAAAATTATTTTATTGTTTTACAATTGCAGTTGAAATCAATTTTATCAATTTGTTTAAATCCCAAATACGGTTTTTAAATGATAGATTCAATTTTTGGATCAATTTGAACAGAACATGAAGCAATATCATAAAATGTCCCAATTTGGGCTCTCGTGAACCCCAAATTATGTTTTGTATATAAAATATGATACCACCTTCAAAATAGGATTATTGTTTCAAAACGTATTGCTTTATATAGATATATCATTCATGTTGTTTTGATTACCTATTTAAAGCAATAGAATTTTTTAAAAACAGTTGGTATATAAAACAATACGATTTTCTCGAAAACCATTTTCATGAACAATTTTTATCAAACCTCAAAATTGTTTTAAATTTAGAAAATAAGATAAAACCATAAATAATGATTTGATTTTAAGACTAATACGATTTCCTCGAAAAATGTTTTAATGTTAGTCAGATGCAGTTAAAATGCACTTTATCAATTCGTTTAAATCCAAATTACTGTTTTTAAATGAAAGATTCGATTTTTGGATCAATTTAAACAGATCATGAAACAATGTTATGAAATGCCCCAATTACGGCTTTTACGAAATCTAGATTGTTGTTTTGTTTGTTTTGTTTAGAAGACCTTTAAAATATGATTCTTGTTTCAAAACGTTTTGATTTATATATCATTTTTGTTTCTAATATCACTGTTATCCATGGAAGCAGACGATGTTTCCCTTTGTATTAGTTCTGATCCAGTCGGCTTCTGGCACTTTTCAAATTGTCTTGATTTACATTGACAAAAAGTCCGGACGGACAGACAGACGGACCGACGAACTGGTTGACTTCATTAGCTCTAAACCCTATTTTCAATAGGCGTAATAATAATCTATAAAAATAAAAATAATCTATAAGTAAAATCAAAACGTCGTGGTATGGTGTATGTTAATATATGACAATGACAGGTTCATTTAATAATTGAATATTTTTGATTGTTTGTTGTCGCTAAGGATTTAGGGCCTTGGTTTGTTGTTATGAAATGTTTTGTATATTTCGACAAGGCTGTATTTATTGATTTGTGAATTTGTGATTAATGAAAGAGGGCATTTAATTCTCTTCCCACTTGCAACTCAAATAAGAATGCAATATCAAATGCCAATCAGCAGTTTAAAATTATAGCAAAAAAGCAGTAAATGATCTGAATATTTTTATTTATTTGCAATATCAATACAACTGAATGGACAAAGCAATTTGGAATGTATAAAGCTGAATGATCGAGCATTCCGATGGAACATTTTCAACCTTTGGGTAATCGAATAAAAGAAATGATAAGACACATAACGTAAAATACAAATAAATATAATGTAAAATTACAGTTGACAAGTAAAGTTAGTAACTAGATTAGCACGGCTTGTATTTACGCAAAATCGTTGCATTCATCATCATCCGCCAGAAATGCCATAATGCAGTCATTAATTTCTTGAGTCATTTCACCACCCCCGCCATTTCCTTTCTTCATCGGAGTAGTGTTCTTGGCATCGACGGTTGTAACTGCTTTCAACGATGTTTTTGATACAGGAACAAATTTTCCATTCGCTGTTTTAAAACCGGGTGGTTGAAATTTCTTTTTTACAACTTCTTCACGGGGCTGGGGTTCGATTTCAGTGCCTTGATATAAAGCTGACGCTTTTTGAATAGCGTTCTTTGAGACGGGAATAAACTTTTTACTTGCCATTTTATTAAATCCAGGGGGATCGGCTTTCACAATAGGAGTATCATCTGAACATTCAATACTCTTATACATGCGGGAGGCAAACTCAAGAGCCTTTTTCGATACCGAAACGAACTTCCCACTGGCCGTAGTGAAGCCAGGAAGAGGAAGAGTGACTGGATTTGGTTTCGCGAAGTTGACGGGTTGCGGTTGGTTGTCGTGCATCGTTGATTCAAGTTGTTTACTGCTCTCAGGAATTAAGACTCCTACATCTTTTTTTGTATTTGTAAACGTCAATGATATATGCCTGTTCGTGCTGTCTGTGATATGCCATTTGATCGGAATGATGTCTTGACGCTTCCCATCTACGAGAGTTAATTCAGGTTTTTCAATTGCCTTAGACGTTATTGAGATTCCCACAGCTTGTTTTCGCATGTCTGATTGCGATGACGGTATTGAAATTCTCACAGCTTGTTTTTGCTTGTCTGATTGCGATGACGGTATTGAGATTCCCACAGCTTGTTTTTGCTTGTCTGATTGCGATGACGGTATTGAGATTCCCGCAGCTTGTTTTAGTTTGTCTGATTGCGAAGACGGTATTGAAATTCTCACAGCTTGTTTTTGCTTGTCTAATTGCGATGACGGTATTGAGATTCCCACAGCTTGTTTTTGCTTGTCTGATTGCGATGACGGTATTGAGATTTCAACATCTTGTTTTTGTTTGTTTGATTGCGATGACGCTATTGACGCTTCCGTTTCAGTAGTTACTTTGATACCGTTTTGTACATCTTCGTCAGAACAGAGTTTTTGACGCTTCAATAAGCCAATCTTGGCTGCCTTCTTTCTAGCTTTGTACAGTTTCTTTCTTATTCGTTTTCTTTTCTCAGTGCGCGGCGAGCCAGGCTCCAGTTGCACGTTTGTTATCAAACGCAGTCTTTCATTAATTATCCTCACATACTCTACATCTTCCGGATCTTCATCCGATGAAGTTGACGTATCCCCGAGTTCATCAAAGTTGATTGGGTAACCCACAATTGGACTTAAAGGAGTTTCGTCCTCATCAGTACTGTCGGCAGGCTTACTTTTTGGTGAGTCGCACATGCTTGATAATGCTCAGAACCAAGGTTCTAATTGATCTGTTGACAAGAATAAAATACCAAACGAAAAGTTATTTCTGTTTTGTATTAACCTTCCCAAATAGTAAACCAATTAATAAAAATAATTTTAGAAGTTTTTTAAGAATTTCCGTTGCTGCGATTTTTGCCACAAAACGAATCCCAAAGTCGATTTCTAATGACAGTCGTCTATACTTCTAATATCTCTGTCCTCTGCTATTAATTCATAATTAAAAACAGTGAAAGTACCCTGAAAAAGTACGTGGGGAGTCCTACCCTCTGTTTCCAAATTGTTGGACTTTACTTTGTAAATACACGTTACTATTGCAATCCGATTCGGAATAATAGGAGATTCCAACTCTCATTGTCAGTCTCAGTTCGTCGATCTCTAGTTCATTGTTCTACGTTTTTTTATCAATTTAAGGGGGGGTTTAAAAAAATATTTTACGACCTAAAATGGCCATCCATAGATACACATAACGACGAAAGGTTGATGTGGATTTTTAGCAAAAGCCTAAGCAATTCGAAAATTGCTTGGTAACGCAACCATTATGGGGCTTGTTGCCATAGTGATTGTTGACGTTACTATGGTTACCGTCGCAAATGTCCATGGCAACGACAATTTTCACTTACTTTCACACTTTTCAGAAAATATTAAAAAAGTGGCCAAACCGTTTTACGGGGGGGCTCCCACAGCCCCAACCGATCCATCAATCGAACTAATTTTTTTGTCTAAAAATTCCTTGATAAATTCAATATTAGAGATGATCCTTCGATTTTTTAGTTTCATATTAGAACTACCTTAAAAACTCAGTTTAATTGAAAACACTGTCATCAAAAAGCCGAAATATTTGTAACTACGGGGTTTGCCGGTGTGGTACAAAAAACCTAAAAAATCGAAGGATCATCTCTAATATTGAATTTATCAAGGAATTTTTGGAAAAAAAAATTAGTTCGATTGATGGATCGGTTGGGGCTCTGGGAGACCCCCCCGTAAAACGGTTTTTAACATTGGTTTAGATAGGGAAATCAAAATGTCCATAGTTTTTTAAACCCCCCCTTAAGGGGCCAGAGTAGTTTTGAGGTCGTCAATTTTCAATAAAAATATAGCCATCTTAGCAACGAATTGAATCGAACAAAAGACGAAAAAGTTATAAGAATAGTATAGTAAAACGGCTTGTTGGCATAGTAACCATCGATAAAACTGATCATTTGAGATCCTTAGCAACTTATCTTAAACCCCCATCATTTTTCATTTCTTGCAGACTGCAGGACCCGACAGGGTCATCTAAAAATTTTGAAACCGGGACAGTTGGATAGATAATTTTATGGCGGAGGTGTCGAAGTGGGTCAAAACTTATCTATCTCTAATGGTTTTTGAGCTATAATTAAAAAACTAAACCAAAACATGCAATAAAACGTTTAAAATGCGTTTTTGAGGGTCTAAACGTACAAAAAGTAATGTTTTGACCCACCTTGACACCTCCGCCATAAAATTCTCTATCCAGCAGTACTAGTTTCAAAATTTTTAGATGACCCTGTTGGGCCCTGCAGTCTGCAAGAAATCTTAAAAAGTGGATCAAGAATAAATTAATTGGAAGCCTTACAGACCCGCTAGGTCCTTCTAATTTATTTCATAAAATGCTATGATAATTATTTTATGACACTGATTTTTTTCAAAACCACATATTGCTGATATCATGAAGTAAATCAGGTTGGAAATGACCCTCATGGCTACGAATTTCCTTAGCGATAAACTACTCTGGCCCCTTAAGCCATTTAATCTCTAATCCACAAATGCTGGGCACTGGGTGAGCAATGAATGAATCATGGATGTAAAATTCTGGACAGTGCAGTACAATGATGAATGATAAATTGACGAATGTAGTATAACACAGTAAAGAGGTTGGCTGGTAACCCATAGTTTCCAAGAATTGTAGATGGACTACAGACAGGCGGATTAATTTTTAATTTTAATTCTTAATGGGGGGGGGCCAATGTGTTTCCACGGTGTTGGTTTTCGTGTCTTACAAAACCAACACCGTGGAAACACATTGGGGGGGGGGGGGGTTTAAAAACTATGGAAATTTTGATTTCCCAATCTAAACCAATGTTAAAAACCGTTTTACGGGGGCAACACTTCAGCCCTAACGGGTCGACTAATCGAATCAAATTTTTTTTATAAATATTCCTCGATAAATTTCTAATTTAGTATGATCATTAGTTTTTCGATTTTATTTCACCCTCCTTACAAAATAAAAAACGAACAGTTTGTCAACCTCAGAGGGGCTCGATTTCTTTACTCATTTGACTTTTCTAAGGTGTTCGAAAAGCGAATTAAAAAATGAATGATCATACTGAATTAGAAATTTATCGAGGAATATTTATAAAAAAAAGTCGACTCGATCAGTTGACCCGTTGGGGCTGAAGTATTGCCCCCGTAGAACGGTTTGGGTCACTTTTTCATCATTTTCATGACATTGCGAAAGTACGTCGAAATCACCGTTGCTATGGGGTTTTAAGACTATTGCTATGGCAACAAGTCACATCATGCTTGCGCTCCCAAGCAATTTGCATATTTTTAGACTTTTGATGAATGTCAGCATCTAACTTTTGGTTGTTATGTGTATCTATGAGTGGTCATTTTAAGACATGAAATATTTTTTAAACCCCCCCTTACTTCAATTAATTTTTAATTTCTTTCTTCATTGTTGAATTTGTTTTTGGAACAACGAAACAACCAATATATTTTGACATTGATATTTAAAATATATTTTCTATATGCTATATACGATATATAAAATAGTAGACAATTATACGCCTTAAAACAAACAGCAGCAGTTCAACACACAATAATCATTAATCTACGCCAATCTCAATCATGATCATCATGGCATGCAACATGAATAATGAAAAAATAAAAAAATCTTCCGCTTTGTGCTTACCTGTTGCCAGTCACCAGTGATCACTTGACTTGACCGAAGAGTTTGGAGTTCAGAGTTTACAGATAGAGACTTCTCGCGTATTTATTTTCTTGGCCTTCTTTCCAACTTCTTCTGTATGTGGTATGCTGTACTTCTAAATTGAAATAATGAAGGACTGATGAAATTTTTTTAAATTTTGAATTTGTGTGAAATTCAGAAAATTTGAAATGTGAAATGAAATTCAAAATTACATTCAACATTTCACATTCAACATTCATTGCATTCAACATCAAACATTTCACATTTGACATATTTGATATTATTGTGTATTGCACACTTCACGTTTCACATATTGCGTATTGTGTATTGTATATTGCATATGCAATTGTGAATTGAATGTGAAATGTGATATGACTTAATTAATATCAAATATTCTTAATTCAATTAATTCTGAATTCAGATTACCAACATTACCAAGCAAGTAATTGATGAAGAGCCTGATGAATTGTGTGAAACTCCAGCTCTGAGTGTATCTTGTTTTCAGCTTCCGAATTGTAATTTTGTTTCAATCAATTTCACCGGTCTTCACTGTTGACTGTTTTATGTTGCCAGAACAGAGACAGAATGCAGAATGCAGAAGAAAGGCAAACCAAATCCGCAAAAATACGATCCGACTAGAATTATAAGCCACGCGGACTATTTCTTTTCAATTTTTTTCAATGGCTACTCCGATCCAATGATAATCCAGACTTTTTCAGAGTTTTTCGTTTCTCTACTTTCTTTTGGATCGTTTCCAATTTACATCACAAGATATTATAGAATTATTAATTACTAATTATAAGCACGAGGGGCTTGTACCTTTAATATCGTCCAGAAACCCCAATGCACGATGGATTAGCAAAAGTAGATGGGTTCGGAGATAATCTGAATAATTATGTTATGGTTGTGGGGCATTGTAAGGCAACTCAAGAGGTACGAAGATGTTTACGAGACGCTGCAGTGCACAAATTGTGCCTGTCTTAGCCATTGTGAACTGCCTGGAGTGTGGAGCACAATCCAGGCGATGTGTTATAATTTTAGGATTTTGATACTTGCTTTTTTATTTGACTTTAAAGCTTACACATCATCTGACAATCTGTACTGGGTGTAACCGTGTAAGCAGTCATTCTTTACCACAAAATTAAAAAATAATATGGAGATTATGGGAAAAAGGCTCGTCCTGTTTACATCAAACTTTTATTTAGGAATACTTTCATTTACATTACATCTTTATATTTTACTTCCGCTTTGACACACGACATTATTCATCTAAAGATTACAATGCCAAATTGTCTTTCCACTTTCTATCCTTCTCAATATTTCAACTCCATAATGTTCTTATGGGAATGTTATTATCTCTGCCGATTTTTATTAATAGGAGCCATAATTGCTAAGAACAAGTTAATAATGATGAATTATCTTATATACATGTTTGAAATCTTTGGAGACAATAAGTAGGTAGCATTTTTTACAATTTCGTCTCGGGGAATTATATGATTAAACTACTGTCGCGACTAATCTCATTGTTAACCATATGCATAGAAATGGATATACATATACATATGTAATATTATATTTAAACTGCTCTCGTAAGATCCAGTCTCAAATCTGCTACCAATAAAATAAAAGTGACCATTTTGGGTCAAATAAAACATGTGTCAACTATTTATTCTAATCACGGACGATATAGTATTCATTTTCCGTATTTTTTTAAATCAAAATGAGGAATTTGATTCTCTGGTCCCTTTGTAAATTAGGAATGGATTCGATTCTCTGGTCCCTTCGTGCAATTAGTTTATCTTACATTTCATGGTTTTTAGAAACATTTACTTTGTTCCATCAATTGGTTTGCATAATTTATCGGGGTTCTAATTATTTTACAGCTCTAATCTCAGTCAATTCTATTGTATTCATAACAGGAACTCCCAAAATTGTTTTCCAAGCAAAACGTTAAAGCCAGGCATAAATTGTTATGAGAGTGCCAAAAAGGCCGATCTTGTTGATCCTGTATCAGCAGAAGCTTATATTTCCTGACGAACAACTGGATCAGTAGCAGTTAATCACATTGCTACACATGCCTAACGAAGATTTAGATTAACTATAGAGGTAATTATTTGAGAATGCTACAAACTACTTGGTTGGTCCCTTATCCGTGCTGTGAAACTTGTTCCCTTCTTTAACAGTTGTAGTTATTCTACAGACTACATTCTTACAGATGATTAGATCTACGTCATTTACATCTATCTATGTTCGTTGACCCACTAAATGGTCAAACTTTTCCAAATTAGTGAAGATTTCGGTGCTAATGTATTACCTTACCTTGAAGATTCATGAATCTAACTAACAATAAAACGGTTAATTTACAGCCAAGCAGAGTTGTAATTGTAACTGCAGACGAATAAAAATTTCTCAATGAAATTATATTCCAACTTTAACTGTACTCTACCTACGACTAATACAGAGTCAATATTATGAATAACAATTTACTGATCTGGATAACCGTTTGGACTGGCTGTATCGCGCTCGTAATAGGGTGTGGTTCTACCGCTATCCTCCTCGCCTGCTGGTTCCTCAATCTGCATTCTATCTTGTAGCATCTGCGAAATGATTCCAACGTCCACTGTCTCATCCTGTTCATGAATTTTTTTCAAAGCATTCCGAACGATGCAAAGGTCTCCTCGAAGTTCGGACACAATAGCTGCAATTTTCTGAGCATTGCTGAGAATCTCAACGCTTTGAGTGTATGGGTTGTAGCGGACTCCAAATGGTCTTTGAATGGTCCCAGCAAACGCCCTTAAATAATGAAAATTCTCTTTGAAAATAAATGTCTGGATTCAGAACATTTGAATAGTAATCAGCGTAAGAGAGGGAGACAATTAAAACTCACCTCATCTTTTCCTTAGCTTCTTCAAAAGAGTCTGTGTAGAAATATGAGTTTTGATAAGATGTAATGATGCATTCTTCCTTGCAAGTTACTTCCGGATCGAATCGTTTGATCTTGTGAGTAGCCTCAACGGCATGGGTCAGTTCTGCCACCGATGACAATAATCCAGCCCCAAAAACACGGAGCTGTGTTCCTTGTTTACACAGCCCGAATTCTACTGTGAAGAAATAGCACTACAAAGATAATGAAAAACGTTAGGTAAAAAATATCATAAATAAGGGTACTAAAAACGTCTACGTTCTTTGACTCCATGATATTATCCATGCATTTTAACTTTTTAATATTAGTTCATACGGTAGCGATTTTCTGGACCTCTTCTTCGGATGCCCCTAATGAGGCTAGCCCGATTTCCTGGGAAAATTGTGCAAATGATGCATTTGCCAACAGTGGCATGTGACCCAGGAGTTCATGACAGCAATCCCTGTTTTAACAACGTGTGATCAGTTGGGATTACAAATTACAAGACTAACAAAAATGTAACCTCAAGGAAGGCCCGAGCTATGGCCTTTTATTTAAAGCCAATAAAGAGGGGAAAGTGAGAATTTTCCTGAAAAAACATATCCTCCCAATTTTATCAAGCTACAACTACAACATGTAGGATGTAATTTGTAGGTTTATCTGTAACAGTTAGCAGGGCTCCGAAACTTGTAAACATTTTAAACAAATGAATGTTTCAAAAACACTTAATTGCAAAATATAGTTTCAGTTCCCAAAAGGGGTCATTCGACAAACAATCTAATTGTCTTTTTATTTTGCAAGCTTTAGGGATAATTAAAATTTCCAGTCTAAACGGACAAGTTATTTGAGATGGATGGACGTACGGTTCCGGAGTGTAAAACGGATCTGATGAATGACGGATGTATTGAGTGCAGTGAAACACTCTGAACGCAAGACCTGCTAGAAAATCCCTCGGTGACAAGTAACCAGCCACTGGTCTCAACTGGAAACCCGTCTTTCCTAAAATCCATTTTTAAATTACGATTCAAGAGCTGGATTCCATTTTTTGATAACTCAAGCGGTTACTAACTTTTAAGGAAAGTGTTGATATCTTCCAATTGGGGCAAATTGTCTTCCCGATAGCCACAATACTGGATTAATTGATCCCAACTCTCCAAATATTCTTTGCACGCATATTTAGGGTAGATTTTGTGAAGTTCGCGAAATACCGTTCCCCTAAAAACATGCCATGCACCCAGCTTCAGTATATTTTGAAATCGACATATTTAACCGAAGAAAGCAGAACGTTAACACCCGATATGCTTGCGTTATTTGTTATAGCATGTTCGGTACACTCTTAACGAGTACTTAAAATTTATATTACCATGTTTTGATTTCCTCCTGCGTGTACTCAATCCTTGGTATTGGGTTTCCGCTTTATAGAGTAAAACATTTATAACTTATCAATTAAATACTGAATAGGAACATTTTAAAGTGTAACATTTTAGAAGGGTAAAATAGGAAAATAGCGTACTATCGATATGAATTGGCCAGATCTGAGAAAAATTTTCTCCGTTTCCGATAGACCGGATCCGTGAATCCCTATTTGGTAAATAAATTAACTCTGATTTCAAATTAATTTACAGAATGTAAAACAGAAGCAATTTGTGAGTGCATACAGGATGGTCTGCGTCCAAGTCGGAGCCATACATGAGAACCCTTTGACTGCGATCAAGATCCTGTATTTTGCGTGGAAACCATGGCATGTCTCCCAAATCTGGGGCAATATGAAACAATGGAGAAAGTTGTAACCGTTCTTACTTGTTTGATGCTTTATTGTCACTTTAAAAGGGAAAGTTGTTAGTATTTTGAATTCTTACCGAAACTGCTCATCGATGACATGCTCTGAAGTCTTGGAAATCTCTGTCCTTGTTCAAATGAGGTCAAATTGATAGCTGCCACTTCGGACGAAAGGGTTTTCATTATTTCGTCCATCAGTTTATTATCGCAGTCAACGTCTACCATTATTTCATATTCGGAGGGTCGTTTCTTTGACTTTCGAGATTCGATATGAATCACATTCACCCCATTGTCTTGAAATACTTTTAGGGCTCTGGCCAACCCTCCTACTTGGTTTTTTAGGGAAAATACCACACAATTATGACTGGAATCTTTTTGTAGTTCTACACGGGGTTGGCTTGGCTTTGCCTCTGGTTCTGGACACTAGAAACAAAGATTTCGTTTGTAGTTCAGATCAAATCAAAAAGTCGTAAAATTACGTTTAAATTACATATATTGGATAAGCAAACTATAATTGGGGATGGATGATTTTCCGACTCGAACTAATTTGGAGAAATCAATTCAAGATTTTAAATAAACTTGTAAATATTCCCAAATGGACATTACGATATAGTGACAAGCAAAAGTTAGTGCAATTTATTTTCTATTCTTTTCATGTTTAACTTCCAGTTTTTTTACAATCATGTTTAGTGTTTTTAATGTACAGAAGTGAAAATCAAATCATTACATTTTATTAATTTTTACTTCATACAGTAAGACTCCGGAAGGCTTTAACCGTACTACACTAATACTTCTGGCCTGAAAATGATAATCTCTTGAATTTATCATAGTTTGTAACTATTTTGAGTGATTTATTACAAAAGTCATTTTTATTGACGCAAGATTGAATACATGTTTTAGAGTACTTATTAAAGCGAATTCTAGATTTGAAGGAATCGCAAACAGCTATTAACGGCAAGATATACCATAAAATGCTCTGTATTCCCTGTGAGAATAAATTTCATGTCAACTATCGACTTTAATGTAACTTCTATACATACAATGCTTCTTATGTTTTAGCAAAAAGGACTCCTTTTAAATGGTTACCTGTTGAATTTTTGTATTCACATTTTCTTTGAGAGTCCAGTCTGTGCTGTCCCCCATACGATAGAGCCAGAGCCCAAGAAGACCTTTTCCCGAGCCACTCATTGTGCCGTGTTCCTCGGTGGTTCCCAAGAGAGAAAGCACTTTAAAGAGGTCCAAGGGAGCAACCTCTGGCTGAAAGGAAGATTAAGAAGAGACTGGCTAAAACAATGAGAGAATAATATATATTATTCTTCCACCGAGTTTGTCCGTGAAAGCGATTCTTCTAGAACAAGTCGTCCTCCTCTTTACTGACCAAGGTTGGCTTCACCCAGCTAGTTTTGACGCACATAACGACGTCCTAAACGAAGAGTAAATTTAGCTTGGTCACGCCGACATTGAATACGACGTTGAGTTGAAAAACAAGAAGCTCTTGTATAGCAAATTTGGGATTCTGTTAGCCTATCACAATGACTCCAGTTACAGAATATGGCCAAGGTTTTGGCAGAAATCGACCTATTTTTTTTAATACAATATTACGTTTTCATAAAAATCAAAACAGTAATTGTTTATGAACTTAAGAAATTTAAAAGACCATAATATATCAAAAGTCAATCCTTGTCATTAGTTAACCCGTCGCCTTTATTTTCAATTCGCAGTGTAGGGTGTGCTAAGATTGGCCATTCCAAAACTATATGCAACATTTTAAATGCCCAATCAGAAAGAACCTGTATCCCACGTTAAGAACGGACAGACAGAAAGACTGAGAATTCGCAAGGAACCATATTTGTGTAATAAAACGATTTAAGCGAAAATACTATGAATATAATAAAAAAAAAATATGTAGTATGAGTTGAAATAACTGAACCAATTTGTAATTTTTGATTCTACCAATTTGAAAGGGCCTTTAATGCTATGGTTGTTATTTTTCGTTTCCGTAAGTAATTTGACTTGTTATTTTTTAATTTTACATCTTAATTAGAGATGTGTGGTCGTAGTCATACATGATGCAATTGTATCATTGTACCTGATTAATAACTTATAATTTTTTGCATATAATTATACTTTGATTTGTATTTGGTTCTTGGCCATCCATACATCTCTACTATTTCAAATGGCGTGTGTCATTACTACAGTTGAGACAAACCCATAATCCTGTAAATGCATATGTGTACAATCTCATCATCCGCGTTCGTAAAATGTAGACAAGCATCCAATAATACTTAGGAAGAATAAACCGTTACAAACGCACGTAACCAAGGGGTGAAACCATGTGTTTTACGTGACACTCGAAACTTGTAAATGGTCCCACATATTCATGTTTTAATCAAAAGTCATAAGAAATGGCTTCATGAAATTCACCGTATTGTATCTCGAGCTATAAATGTAATAAATATAGGATACATGCGATTGCTTCATGAGTTCAAGTGTTTCGAATTTTTTTTTGAACGATGGGTGTTACCGATTGTTTCCAAAAACAATAGGCTCGTGGCGAGGACGCTGTAGTTTCGAAATGTGAAAAAAAAATTCAAAAAAGTTTAACCGTTCGAACGCTAGAGCACGAACGGACGGACACACGGACAGACGGACGGACGGACAGGGTAAAAACAATAAGGGGCTTCAGCCCTTAATAAGTTGCTGATCTATCATTACTACTCTTGTTTTGACGGTACCTTACCTAACCTACGGACCAATCAAAGCCGACATTTGGGAAAAGTTTTACAAATAAATTCTAGTCCATCGGGATTGGAGGTATGGGTAACTATACTAGATATGATTGGCTTCATTAACACTCGAGAGACAAATTCTTGGACATGATGAACCTACTTTCACCATGCCTCCAACAGTTTTTCTCAGTTTCGAATAAAACTTCCTTCACGTTAGCCTTTCATCGCTGGTGGATCATCTTCATGCACAATATAACGAAGTTACAACAACCCACACACCCTTCATGTTGTTTCTCAATAAGTATAGAGACTTTTGGCTTCATGTCACCAGGTTGTTCCGGATATTTTAATTGACAAGGGCATTGAGGGAGACGGTAATGATGACCAGAGAAGGCCCTGTTCCTTGTCTTGCCTCGACCAGAAACAGAACCTCCTCTCTTGATGTTGGCTCTGGACAGGTTGCTTTAAAAATAGCTCCTCCAGAGAACGGTAAATCGGTTTTCTAATTCTCTCTCCGCGTTCCCGTATTTTGAAACGAAGTGTAGACTGTAATGATAGAAAGAGTTATGTATAATAAGGTTTTTGGAATGAGAAATCTGTGGCTGTTGAAAGTACGTAGACAATCAGTGAGTGAGTGGAGCGTTTATAGCCCTTGTGGAGGAGAGGAAATGGACAAGAGATAGAAGGGATCCCCATGAGACGTGGATTGATGCCTCTAGGAGCCCTTTCCTTTTAATGTACTGCATTCAAAATCAGCACTTATCGTATTTTCTCTCTTAAGAAAATTGAATAGAATCTATCCCACCGATATTGGACAAGGTAAAAAGTTGGGAGGAAGTGGAAATCGCATATACATTCATGATTTCTCTGCCTACACTCCGTTTATTGATACTGATATCGTATAAAATGTCCGAGCTCTTCTCTCTCCGAGACGTACCAAAGTATCTCTCCAGGAGATCCTTAGCTTTGGGTGCCCGATCTCCAAATAACCACCACCACCCCGTTCGTTTCTGCCGTTTCAAATCGAGTCTTATAATAATAGCCAGAGCAATCGAAATTTTCAATACGATACAAGGAAAGGCCATTTGTTCAAAAAAACGGGTGTACTAAACGAAGAAACCTCTCAGGTGACGTCTTTACGAATCGCTTCCCTTTGATTCAAAATCAGCCCACTCCTTCCTACTACTCTCTCAAATTGTTCTCCATAAACCTTAGACAAACAAAATATATCTGACTTGATCTTCTTGCCACGGCATTACAAGTAGTTTTCATGCTCTCTTCTTGCTCGTTCTCCAGCCTTTGCTATTTCTACCAATAATATTATTATCCTTTCCCCGTACCTGCCATCCTTTCCTTATCCTACAGCAGAACTGAGACAGAGCATTTACTTTCAGGATCAGTAAAGCTTTCACCACACTCATTCCCTGTGTATGTACATGGATAACGATTTGGGATGTAGGAGTACAGGGACCAGAAATTCACTCCTCTGGGAACTGTTTAGAAATAATTCGGCGGAGAAAGCATATTTTGGAATTCAGGGGCTGAAGTCGATGGAAGAAATTTCGAAAATAGTAATCAGAAATGAATCAGCGGAAATTTTATCCAAACCGTTCGTTCCAGCATTTCTAGTTCGCACTTTGTTCAAGATTTGAAAATAGTCTGCACCTTGTCTAGCCAACATTGTCCTATTCGGATTTTAATATGCAGAAATGAAGAACAAATAGTTCATTCCGGAAATTTCTATCGCTTTCCTTCTGTCACATGAATTTGTAAACATCAGTGTACTAAAATCACCTAACTTTCTCATAGATAGGTGACAAGATAAAATGCTTTCCACGTTATGAATAACTGGGCATTTCAGTTGTTTGATCGGATGGGTAGATGTTTTATCGTTTTCGGGGGGAATCTAACAATGCATTCCACCTATTCAGATTCTTTAAACACAAAGTTTTGCAATTGGTAATCATGTTTCCTTTCGATGCGTACAAACTTCTAGGATTGTTTATGATCAATATTATGATCATTTATACTTATAATAATATGAAAACGGTAGATAGGGAGGACGAATGTAGTTTTCATTTATTTTCCGAGAGTTTTGGACAATTTAAGGTTGTCGTAATCTGAGGAGTCTTCAATTCTCGACTCATCTTCAGTAATGCCGTTGAATTATGTGGGCTTGCAAATGCCACATCGCTAACTATGAAACAAGGCATGGCCCAACAATGATACTATTTAACTTCACAAGTCTAGTTTTATAAATCTTAGAATATCAATGATCGACGCTTGCATTGATCTGTTTTTGTAGACAGGTAAAACGTGATTATCAAACTTCTTTCTAAATTTGTCGTCATTTTGAGTGTTAGTGATTGTTATCAAAAACGATTTGAGGTTTTCACTATAACAGTAGTTAAAATAAAATAGGTACAAGACTAGAAAAATTAAACTCAAGATGAAAGAAGATTCGTTTTGTTCAGATCATTTCTTGGCACTACGCAAGCTAGTGCAGTGGATAAGAGTTTTATATTATTAATAATATTTTTAAATAGACTAAATATTGTACTGAAAAACAAGTAGTCGTTTTATATAGGCTGTTACCCAAAGCCTCGCCTCTGATCAAGGAGATCTTATATTTCATGATTTACGGTTTTAAACTACTTGTTTAAAAGCATAGACGAAACTAAAAGTGTTTTGGATTGAAGTGAAAATGAATGATATGAGTGTCATGCTGCCATATCAGAATGTACATCAAAATACGAAATACAACATTTTTTCCGAGTTTTTAACAGGTCGAATTTATTGATCATAATTGGTACAAATCATCGTGATCATATTATTAACAAATTAACCGTCTCGCTAGATTATCTTTCTCATGCGGTTTAAATGTTTTTATATTCGGGACCAACAACAAATATTATGCATAGATGAGTTAATCATGTCAAGAGATTACGTATCAATTAATTATTTGTAAATGATTGTGGAAGCATTTTAAACTTATGTTAAAATTACATACATAAAACTAAATTAAAGTCAAGATAATGTTCACATATTCACGAGTAACCCAAAAAGACGTTAAGGGTTAGTGAATGTCTTCATCATCATCAAGTATTTTTCATCTAATGTTTGCAGGATTGATAAGAATTTTCCACGCTTGACAACAATACTGCCCCATGTCCAACATATTGTTTTGTTCCGATTTGACAAGGGGTACTAGAATAGGCAGTTAACGAATATTCGAGGAAGGCAAAAGGATACATAAATAGAGTTGCAAGCTTCACTTTTGGTCGCATTAAGAGGGCAGGCCATAACTTATTGAATTTGTAATATGCCGAAAATCCCGAATTCGGATTACATCGATCTTTGTAGCGAAACTGAAACTAATGGAAGTTTTTATGGGCTTCGGGCTCGGCTGGTTTTAATTATTTTCGTTCTATCTTTCCATGCAATGCAGATTACAACCAATAATATGCATATAACTACAAATGCTAAAATTAAGTCTTCTGACAATTTAACAATAACAAAAAAGTTACAATTATAACGTTGTAATACAATTTAAATTTCAGTCACTTGCAATAATTTAATAATGCAATTTTTAAATTCAGGTAAACGTCCTCTAAAAATACAAATATCAGATGAGCCATGAGTCAGCAGGAGTATGTCAACAATATTCAACAAAATACCGAATAAGCTTCTGGTCATATCGTATTTAAATTCTCTACCACTTTTTCATATGCAGCCAAAAATCCAAAAAACTTCGTCAGGATTGACTTTTACTCAAGATATATGTCTTCAATAGGATATGCGGTTTCCAAGAACTTCTGATAAAAACGTTGAAATGCTCGTCTAGGATTGAAAAAAAATGCAAAATCATTTACTGTACTTGAAATGTAATGGTCAAGCAACTAATGTACGGAATCCATATTCGATTATAAAAAATTGGCACTTTCTATTAGTTTCAACGACTTACCCAACGGCTTCCGCAACAGGGCGTGTAGATTCATCAGAGATAAACACATGGCACGCAAATCTATTCAACGTAGGGTGTTTGGTCACAAATCCAAAGTATCTGTGGTCATTAGGATGAAATCCACAGAAGGATACATTTTTCAGAGCATAAAAGTAGTCGTGACAAGGAACATGATTGATCTATGGTTAAGAAAGCATGTTAACTAAATAAGAGTCTTATAGTTTTCATAATCTACTAACAATTAATCTCTTACGGAAGGTTTGCCCTTGTCCAGCATGTGTATTCCTTGGTCCGAGATTTCCAATATGCAAGGTCTTTTGTGAGAAGTAACGTAGCCTTCATTCGTAGAAATCTTTTTTACAGCTTGGCACAAAACCTCATTACCCTTATGATAGAGGGTTTCAATTGAACCAACATAGTTAAGAAGGTACCGCTCCTTCTTTGTCTTATTTGCAGTTGGATCAAAATCGTTATAGTCTACATCGACCACATAGGCCGAAGGAAATATTCCTTGCATTCCAGATCGAAGATTCACGCCTATTTTTTAATAAAATAACAAAACAGTTTTAAGTATTCCATAATTAGTAGAAGACGAAGTTGATTTACGGACTAAGACCATGTACCTTCACACCATAAATCGTCTGCTTCCTTCTGCATGTATATTGCATCCCCGATATCAATCTCGATTTCATCCCGATGACGGGGTACGAACCTATGCAATCCACGATGCGTGGCTTCCAAGATCTCCAAGTGTGTAAACGGTATACCGGATAACGAAGGGGAACTGGGAGAAAATGATTCTGTAGGAGAGAGAAAAGAATTTGAAAAAAAGAAAAGAACTTTGAACTTCATCAAAATTTTTCGAAAAGAATCCGACCGTTCGCATTCATAAATGAGCTGAAAATTAATGGAATTAAATTTTACAGATGTAAGTCATACCGTTAATTGATGGGATCTGAGGCGAATAAGGTTTGCTCCCGTCATCAGAATGAACCGTGGAATGTCCCGAATCTAAGCTAGGATACATCTCCGAGTCCGGAGAACTTTCGTCATCTACATTACAAAAGCCACCACTTCGTTACAACTAAACGGCTACGACTACCGGCCATAAGAGTATCCATTCAGGAACTAAAGATTGCTTACCTCTTTGACCGCTATTAAATTTGAGGATAAAAATCGGGCGCGACGTATTTTCGCTTAATTTTCCTATAGAACTTGTGTTATTTTGCAACGAGGCTAAATTGCTACTGTTACATCTACTGTTGTATACTTGTTTATCTGCATCCGACATTTCCTGTGCTAGTGATACTTGTCGCGTTTCCTCGTTCCCTGCATTGGTAAATTAAACGTTGTAAATCATATGTAAGGTTCTACGTCTTTGCATAACTTTATCAATTCCTTACATCTTCTCGCAGGATTTTTAGGAATTTCTGGCAACTTTCTCCTCCTCCGGGTAACAACAGGGCTATCGGATCCATCCCGTTCTGAAGGAACGAGTTGTAAATCTCCAGAGAAAGGTTCCCGAATACCATCTCCACCACCTATTCCGTCATCAATCTCAGGTCGACCGATGACCGATGAGGGGTATTTTAAGTCACTCCTCCTGATAATCCCCAACGAGGAGTCCTCCGCTTCAAAATCCACATCATGTACCAACCTGCATTTTGACAAAACAATTATAACAATGCCAGGCTATTGAACAGTGCCCACAACATATTAGCGTTGCTACATTGACACAACGTAGATTGCATTATCAATAAAAATGATTAAGAACGACCTTGATTAAACATGGTAAAAGTTACCAGCAACTGACTGCAATGAGATTAGAGTCTAATTTTATAGGTTAAGAATGAGGCTACGCCTAAGGACTTTCACTTACGTGTAGCAGTCTGCTGGGGCTTTTATGTATTGTGGAAGTCGATCAAAATATTTTCGAAACTCTTCGAATTCAGTATCTGCCATTTTAGCCCCAGGCTTTGCGCACAGTGGTACACCTTATTCATGTGCCAAACATTCCGTAAATCGGATTCTGACTCAGTGGCACGTATTGATTTTCTCTGGTCCCAGCCTTTCCCATATACCTTTCTCCGGGTATTACGGCTCAACTTCTCGGGTTTTTTCGTACTGAGTAGGTGTATTTGGTATCACACCCTCTCACTTATTGCCATAAGAAAGTCATGGACAAGAAACCCAAGTCTTCCACTCACAATCATAAAATAACAATACCCGACTGAACCATATTGTGTAAAAGTAGGTGAAAGCATGCTCATTTAATTTTAACTGGTTTATTTGTTATAAATGGCCATAGCATGATTAAAGAAATATTTTCGATTATTCTGATGATTTTTGCATTTATTTCGGTCTAACATTTCTCAATTTCTCCATTCTTGCTCGAATGTACTTTGCAATTGCAAGTGCACTTGATCTCCAACGCACCGTCGTATGTTTCATGAATCAACTGGGCAAATAAAAATCAACCATACAGACAAAGAAACAGATAGAAAATTCTTTAATATATTCGAGACTTAATATTAGGTACGGAACGAGTGTACAAGACATGATAATTGATAATGACAAATAGATATTTTTTCACAATATACTCAACTCCACTCAACTTAATTATTAGAGACTACAACGATCTTGCGTCTGATTAATAACGCTTACATTATCAAATAATATAAAATCAACCTTAATGTTAACATGGAACTTATCACTGATAAGTTTAACCATTTACTAGAATGACCTTGCCTCAGCAATGTCGGTCGGATTATAGATTCAGTCTAAGTTAATATTCCTAGAGAGGTATTTCGGGTTAGGAAACAGGAAACTTGAACGGGAATAATTACTTACAATTCGACAAGAAAAGTTTTGTCTCAATTTTTAAAACCAGTTTTTAAATCGACAAGTTAATAAAATAAAATGGTAATGAAACTGAGAATTCGAGGAAACAAGCTTGCAAGAAGATAAACCGGCGGAATTGACAGCATGCAACTCAAAGTCCACCGGCTTCCCAACTTGCAAAACTATGTACTTGAATGACTTTTTCTGATACTTTATTAACATGTCAAAAACCTAATTCAGTTAAACTAATTTAATTTCGTCGCTCGATTTTTTATATAAATTGCAAGGCGAAATCGCTAGAACATGAAAATAGTTAGATGAGAAACTTTCTTGTATTTTAATCTAAATAATTCTTGGAATGAACCTACTAATGATCCACCAATCGCTTGGCAAAACAATTGAAAATATAATTGCTGAAAAGTGGTCAATAGGAATTTGCTTCAACGGTTTCTGTGTGCTTTTCCATATCACACTCAAAACCATAGAAGCACATTGTTTGGTCAAACGGTTAAAGGATAAAATACCACTGACTGGGCATAATCTATTAAAATCCAATAAGTTCAATTGTAGCTACTCTAAATACACAACATTATAAAAGCCGTCGATAGCCCATTGACGATCGTATTGTAACTGACTATTAATCAATTATCATCAGGTTCTTCTTAACCCTCTATTTCATGTAGATACATCCCAATGAATATTGAACGTATAAAGCGAAGTTCAGTGGATTTCCGAAGTGGGATTACTTGAACCGTTGCGTCAAGCAATCTTTGGATTACAATTTATATCGTTTCCATTCTTGTTTGTAATCAATCGGATCGGTATCAATAAACTTAATTACTCAATACTCAACACGACATCGTTTGTCTCAGGAACTCAACTCCTTAAACTTTCTACTACCCTGGAAATTATCTATCTCAATGAGATCTGTCGTCGACCACCGTAGTTTGTGCACTAAATTACCGAAAATGGGTTTGAAATTTTCCATAACCCAAGTCAGTTTAGTTTTACTATATTGTTGTACTTCCTGAACTTGCTTTGAAAGCAGCAAATGTAAACTTGCTTTCAGAAAATAACCAAGGTAGTCTTTTTAGAGTAAATAATTAAGTCTTAAAGACATAGTAATAATTGTAATAGACCCGATACCAAACTGAAATTATTAACACATTTGGGAAATTTATAAAAACGCCTGAGCATGCACAACTAATAACTTCAATCTCAAATCAGCTAACAAAGACAACTAAAAGTAATCTTGTAGAAATGAGGATAATGACATAAACATCAAATATCAAAATATACTTACACGAATAGGTTACATCTAAAATATAAGTTTTTGGACTGATATGCCTATACTTCGAATTTCATATCAACATCATGGTCTTGATCTTTTTCTCCATCATAAAATTCATTAGCTGGTTCAATTCTTTTATCTTCCTCTGCTTGATGTAATCTTTCGTCGGGATTGTACTCTTCAATGCAATCTAAATTCAAGGCATCTGGTGGAACATCTTGCATTTCAACACTGTGAGGTAATAACAAAATGTTAGAAGCTGGTTCTTTGCGATTGAATAGAACCAAATAGACGATTTAATGATGACGTACCTTGGGGCATGCTCCAACATCTTCAGGTTTTCAGAAACATGCTTCACAATTAATTCCAAATATTGCTTAGTGTTTACATTTTCTTGCCGAGTAACAACGTCAGGATGTAGCGTAAAATCAGGTGCAAAATATTCAAAATACTCTGTACATAAAAGGTCAAATTTTAGTCTCATTCATTTCATTTCACTGCCGCATAAATTGTGAAGATCAAAATTTGACGTCACCTGTGTATGGAAGCTCATTATTTATCTGCTCATCTACTAGCAAAGATGTTTCGTAGGTCCAGCATCTCGCAACGTTTCTAACCGTATAGCCCCCACCTCCGAGAACCAATAAGGGAACATTTAGTTCCTTAACGAACTTGACACATTCCCTATAAACACAATTCGCCATAGATAAGAATAAAATTAGGCTATAATGTTAGAAATGTATTGGTCATTTGTCATTGCTTCTTACCCATGACCTTTAGTGCTCAGTGTAAAACATCCTAATCTGTCATTTGCTAATGAATCAGCGCCACATTGAAGAACTATTGCTGTCGGTCTATAAAACTCCATCACACTCTGCAATGATTAAATAATAAAAATGTTCCTTCAGATGATAAATCTGATAAAATGTTAATGAGTATGTGCCTAATTTTTTGACACAAATTGTAGCACAAATGATTTAAATCTCACCTGAATTACAGGTTTAAAAACTTGTACGTAATTTAAATCATCTATTCCTTCTTTTAGTGGTACGTTTAATGAATAATATCTGCCGTTCTCCGCCCCAATCTCGTACATATCTCCTACATTTCAACAAAAAGGTGCATGTTATTAAAAATTATAGTCGCATAGTCATGATGTCGATGAGGCAAATGATGATATCAGCTATCATTTGATATCGTCTATGGCTTCAAAAATGAAGTTTTTTAAAGTTAGAAACACTTTTAAAGCGTTAATGCAGATAGCAACTGCCTCGTCGACACCAATATTGGCAAAGTGATTGAGTTCGTGAACGTATAATTTCTCCACTTTTCGTCATTATTAATTCTGATTACTGATCTTTACTAGTAAACTTACCAGTCCCAGGGAAAAAGTAGTTTCCATATTTATGAAAGGAAACGGTCATGACCCTGTCCGTGAGATAGAAAGCTTCCTGAACACCGTCCCCGTGATGAATGTCAATATCAATATACAGAACTCTTGGGTGATATCTGCAACCAGGAATAAATACTAAATTTAGCACCATTACCAACAATTCCTGCGTTATTTACTACTTGTATTTACTGTCACGATGAACTCACTTTAAGAGCTCAAGTATAGCAATAACGATGTCATTTACGTAGCAGAAACCGGATGCCTCAGTCTTCTTAGCATGATGTAGTCCTCCAGACCAGTTTATCGCAATATCCACACATTTATTATTTAACTTTAATGCACCTTCCAGAGACGCTCCCGTGTACATTGAACAGAAGTCAAACAATCCATCGAATACCGGACTGAAAAGAGACACGAGAAACATTTTAAAAGACCTCCACCATGAATTGTAGATAAAAATTTAATTAATATAATAATTAAAGCTCAGCTTACCAATCATCTCCAACGTTAAATGCACTGAGACTTTTTGTAAACCCTTGAATGTTTTGTGGAGTGACTCTCTGCAAAAATTCAATATACTCCTCCGAATGGAATCGACACATATCGTGGACACTGGCCCTGTAAGGCCGATACAACTGCATCTTCTTGTACAATCCATAATTAAGAACCAAACTATGGGTAACTGAAAGACGGTGCGGTTTCATCGGATGCCCTTGGCCTTATCACAACAAATAAACATCGTTACTTCGTACCTCAGGAAGACAAATGACAACTGGATTAAATAAGTATTCAATTAAAGTCTGTCGTTGAGCCATACCTAAAGCGTAAGCCTTACCATAGTGGAAGTTCCCAACGTCGGAGTCGTAAAAATACGCCACGACTTTGTTGGATGTTGAACCCATTATGACCAAAGGAAACCTTCAACCGGGGTCTTTTCAATTTTTAAAATATAACTTACCTACCTAATTAGCTTGTGAGTATCGGGCCCTCTACAACCCTGTCAATCTATTGTGAAAGGCAAGACAATGAAAAGTTAAATAATTTTCCTGTGAATAACCGATTTTATTTGAAATATGTTCTTTTCAAGAAGTATTTTTAATTTTTAATTTGTGAAACTGTAAAATGGATAAATTGTAACTTTTAAATAATTCCTAGAAATCAATAGACTACTAATGTTGAAAAGAACAACCTCAAAAATTTTTCTAATTCTTAGTAGCTGATTATAATATGTAACCGTTCTTGGAAATTGAATTACTAAAACATTAGATTGAACGCCGATACTCACTCTGACGCTAAGTTATTATTCTATTTGACTTTTGGGACATAATTGGGACTCTCATCAGCAGATGAAGGGTTGAAGTTTCCCATCAAAGATCAGAATGCCATTTACCTTGTTGTCATAGATAGAATAGAGACGCTTTTATTTTGAGATGATGGGAAAATTCTGTTCTGTCATCTGTTTCCAATTTTTATGGGATTTTTGTGCTTGTTTCTAACTTAAAAATAGCATTTATTTAGCTTAGCTAAATTAAGAGTGCACAATTATTTTTTAAGATATTTTTCTTAATAATAGGTAGAACTGAATTACAACGATTTTAATACCGTTCATTGCTAAACATTTTAGACTCTACATAGTACAGTAACATCCATACTATAGCGTTTAGATGGGGTACTGTAAGACCAGGTGGTTTCCACCGATTTCCCAAACCTGGTTGCGACAAAGAAGCGTCTTTTATATATATGATATATGCTTCTGAATTTCTTATTATCTTAATTACGGAATTAAAAGTTATATAAGAGAGGATACTTATTTTTATTGGAGTAAATATTAAATATGGTAGAAGTAGGAACTAAATGCAAATTGCAAAGGCAAAATGTTCTACATGAAAACGAAATAAAAAATCCAAGAATGAAGCATTTTACATTTAGAATGTCAGTATCATATGAAATAGTGAAACATAAACATTTAATTAGGCTTGTTTATAATTCATAATTGATTGTGTTGAACAGTTCAGAGTTAGAATTACATATTTGATAATTTCATATTCAATATTATTGCATATTGAGGATGTTTACAATTTGCAATTGTAATTTAATAATAATAACATACACTTGAATGTGCAATAGTGAATGGTGATTGTTAATTCGTAGTTTTAGGTGACACTAGTTTTAAGTTGATTTATTACTCTATGCACTATAGTCTAGTTTCTAACTTCTATCGTTCTATCTAAAATATGGTATTTTTTTTCTTACAAACCGATTAATGAAAAATGTATGTCTACCACATACCATTATATTTGTCCAAATTCAGATCTGAAATAATCCACAATCATTCCTTTCCATTTTCAGTCTTATTATGTAGTAACCGTTGACCTTGAAGTTCGATTAAAAGAGCTTGATCTCATTAAGTCAGTCCGTGTCCATAGGCTCAAATGAGGATCGAAGTGGAAGAAACTTCCGATATTTGACGTTTCGAGTGGATCGAGAACTGCATTCCTTCCCTCCATCTTCTTCCAAAACACCATTGTCCTTTGGCATTGATAGGCTTCGTTTCTTCCGATTCTGATCAAGAGACTGAGCGTTTTTCGAGTGAAGAGCCCTACGAAAAAGGGGATTAATATGCTTCCAACTTCCAACTACTTTCCAATTTGTTAAGATCAAACGGATCAAATATTGAATGCATTTGCAGCAGGCGGTTTAACATAAGAATCGTAGTTGAATACAAGAAAGCCGAACACGAGAGACGCAAAATGAGACTACCACGAGGCAGATGCACACACGGGAAATGAATGATCTACATTCTACATGCTCTGGCCAGCTCTGCCTAACTGATGATGGAACGGAGCGCTGAGACGAGAGCCAGACCAGATACAATAGGCGGACAAAGGATTTCAATTTCAATTTTCCCTGAAAACAAAAAATACTTTGTCTTTTTTAGTTGTTTTCGCCTAGTTACCTCATATTGTACAAGGTCTCGATGCTTTTCCTCATCCCCAAAACCATCTCTTGCAAGTTTGAAACTACAAAGTCCCAATTCCATTGACCCTGAGCAGGACCGGAAACGTGGACTGATGAATGTGGAGCTACCCTGTAGTTGCACTGGGACTTGAGTAGATCCTGGATGTTCTGGATGTCACGAAGATTGTTGTCTATGAGTCGACTGTTTTGATTGTTTCTTGAGCTGGAATAATTTATGACAATGAATTTCATATAACCTTCCATTTTCATATAATATATTGTAAGCTTGTAATCATTTAGGAAGTTACGTACTTGTTTGATAACTTCGCTTTTTCACAGGAAGCTAACATTTGACAGGTAAGTTTGTAGTAACTGAAGAACAACTTAATCTGTTCATTAGACAAATAAAGAATTTGGTCGTTGTTCTCGTTCTGCTGAGGTATTGATCCTCGAGGCTGGTAGTTTCTGAGGGTACCGACACTGGCTTTTATCTCACTGGCTATCTGTAGCATCTATTAATGGGATATAATAAATATGTCAATTAAACAACAAGTAAATCCAATCTCATTTGACAGTATGAATTTTTAATACCATTGCATTCTAGTTTCAATGAAAGACGAATTGTCTTGAATACTTAACTTGTGAATTTTCAAACCATTTTCCGTCTGTTTTGTCTATCATCATATAGACGAGAATATAATGCCGGATTTTTATCTTCAATGAAGGACATTTAAATTTGTTCTAACACTCTCAACATAATCAACTATATAAGATAATAAAAAAACACGAATTCAAATTCCAGGACAATCTCACCTCTTCGAAAACGTTCATGGTCATACGGTGTGTCTCCACGAGTTGATGATTAGCAAAGGGTGATAAGTGGGAATTACTACTAGTTGTTCGTCCAGTTGTAGGATTTTTTGTTCCAGACAGTTTTGGTTGACCTGCTGAGATCCTTGTCGCGTTCATATTCCTGGCCGTGGTTGCTGACAGGCCAAAGCTCTGATTAAGCACAATTTTGTCTGGACTTTCCCTCCGACACTGTCTCTTCGTCCGGGAGATATGTTGTGCCTCTTCCTCCGAAATTGACCCATTCCAGTGGTCACGAGGGTGCGTGTACGGAACCGATGACATCGTTTATTTGATAAAACGGTAAAACGGTAATTATAAGCGCTAGTGCAAGATATGTCTTAACTCTTACAGCTTATGGAAAAACTGTATTTCAAAACGTTTAGTCTCACTTCTGGGGAGGTAGTATTTGGGAAAGCTTTCAGCAACGCTGGTCTCAGGAGGAACTGAAGTAGCAGGTGGGTGGATTTATAATTTCTGAAGTCGGACGGAAGGATCTTGAATAAGGTTGGATTTGCAAACGTTTGATTGTGAGATGATGATATGGAATGGTTCTTCTTTCCTGTTCATTAAAGACGATGGACTTTACGTTTCATATATGAGAGATGCACGGTTATCACTCGAGATTTTACGGACATTGCATCGATGGGGCACGGCAGGAAGGCGAAGAGAAGAAGCAAGGAATGTTAGTGATAACAAATTCTTTATTTTGCAAAGATAAGCAGGCCTGAAAAGGTATGCAGTCTCTTGAGCGATAACAGCCGTAGTTCTTTTCTCTTATCCTTGTCTCCAGAATAACTTTTACATATTCTGTAAATAGCTGTTGCTAGTGGAAGGGTAGAATGGACATGGTATAGGGATTCATGTGGTGAGGAATGGAAACGGTCAAACCATATAAAAACAGTCATGACACTCGACAGTTTGCATTATTTTTACTAGGCAGTGATTTTTTTATTTGACTCAAAACTAACCTGTCGTACAAATTGTAAAACGTAATTTACACCAATTCAAAATTATACTAAAAAGTCCATTCCTATACGCTCAGAGCTGATACACGTACTAAATACTAAAAATCACGCAAACACATTTAATGGCTTCTGTATGTGGCTATTACTGTGAATTGTGTAAAAATAAAAGTACAAATGAATGTAAAATTAGGTTGGAAATCAGAATTTTCAAAAACGTATCTATGCAGTTTAAATTCGTTTTATAAATGCATTTATGCTTTATATTCAATTTGTTTGCAGATTCTTTGCCATGCGACCAGACGGGCTAAGAAGAGATTCGTCGTGTACGGTTTTAATTTATTCGAGGTTATAAAAATTTACAATTTTGCGTGGTTTTTTATGGATCCCGTTACAGTAATAGAAATTTAGTTAGGGAGAAAAGAGTTGAAGCTAGTTTGGCAAATCAGCCGAAGCTAAATAATTATCAGCCGCTGAACTCTGCGTTGAGGGGCCCAGAAACTCAGCCTTCGACCCTCCTGTCTGTGAGAGGTGCTTAACGATATCGACCCAGTCGTACCCCCGAGGTTTTTCGCCCGAAGCGTCAATTCGATTCCATTCCTTTCGTTTCTGACTCTTCGTTAACTGTTCCTTCTTAACTTTAGATTTGCCTCCTTCATCTGTTCCCTATTTGAAGAATCGATAGAGAAGCAAATTGCAATTTTTAAAATCACAGCAAATACACTCACACTCACGTGCTTCAATTTTAATTTAAAAACTAAGGATTCCTCCGACTTACGGTTTTATCGACTGACAAATTATCCATTCTGGAAGACAAGGCATTTTCAGATAAATACGGCGTCACCAACCCCTCGAGATTTTCTCTTGTCCATTCAATGAGTGTGTATGTCTGTTGGCTACCTACATTATTACCAGCTTCTTCATTTAAAGCGGCTAAAAGGACAGACTTTGCGGAAGCTGACCTAAAAATTAAATACCCAATACATTAAGAAGGTATAGAAGACCAAATTTAAAATTTATGATTCATTAAATTGTATCGAGTGAGTGAAAACTGTGAAAAGTGGCCTTACAGATGATTATTGTAGAATGCGCTTAGGCTAATTTCAGGAACCACCTCCGGGTAATCGCTTGACCATTGAACCTCGATAAGGACTGTTAGCTTCTCACCTTCTTGACCAAACTAAGATAGAACAGTGACATTTTTAAATGTTGTAGTATCGACAATGGCAAATGGAAATGGAATTTAATTTTTTTTTTTAAATTCAACAATGGCCATTAATCGCTATTCTCAAGGGGAAATATGAAATACATATTAAATATGACGGAGAGGGCCTTTAATTGTTGTAATAATTACTTCAAAGTTTTAGCTTACTTTGTACTGAAAAGTGTGATCATCCACGGTCTTGAATTCCGTGTCACCTTCGTAAATTGACTTCAGAACTTCCAGTTCTTCTTCTTGGGCTTCTTTGTTACTCATTACTAATAATACTTTATATTTCTGCGATTTAAAACAAAAAAAATTACAGCTGCAAACTGCAAACAGTATAAATTAAATCGATAATCAACACCAAGTACCGATCATTACACATATTAATATTTTTGCAACAAATTTGTATTACAATTCCTTAGCCGGCTTTTCAAGCTGCCAAGGATTTCCGCCTTATTTTACTCTACCTAGGTTATCCAAACTGCAAGATGTCTCTTTTCCTTAGAGAAAACATTCACGCAAACCAAACGAATTAAAATTCATCCTCTTTAACCCTTTCGATTGTTCGGTATCTCTATTTTAATTGATAATTTCCAATAATACCATAGTTCTTTAGGTTCATTCATTGATGTCTGTCTTTTTTTTTAAATGTAACAGAATGTGGCACTGATTTTACGGATGTCAATAAATGAAACCGATGTTCTGAAGCCGTTTCTCACATGTTAAACCATAATTTCCATGAAAGTCGTCCACCGTTTTAAAGAATGACTGAAGTTTACATTTAATATTGAAATACTCAAGTTTCATTCATTAAAGTGTAAAATCATTCAAAGGAAAAGTCATTGTAAAATCAAAGTTATTAGAGCACTTATCATCTGAAAAATTAAATGCAATAATAGTGCATTAACCGAACAAATTATGTATCAAGAGTGACCGTTATAATTTGCACTGTTATTTGCTTTATATTGTCAAAAAAAAAAATCAACCACTATTTATTCTTCAAAGGCATTTGAGGGATAGTATAATTAGCGAAATATTTTAATGACACCTCTTTGCTTTGGGGTTGACTTTTACAATACATTCAAAAATAAAATTCGTAATCATAATTGTTATCCTTTATTTAAATATTTGGACACATTCATTGGCTAAATATAATTCATTTTTGGAAGTATTTAGATGCGTTATTAGACGTTTTAAGCCTATTTGTGAATTTTTATTTTTTTAGGTTAATCTGTTGCTTTCCAGTTCCTAGAATCGTCTTACACGAAAGTCCCCTCATCAACATAAGTAGAAGTAGCGTTCATGTTGATATTACCTACACAAATCATTCGAAGTTTTGTTTGTTGTAATGACATGACGGTGTGTCGTCCTGAAGGCTCACAGTAGATTGTTCTAGATCGTGCACATCCCTTTCGGTTTTAAGCTATATCAATTATGTAAATCACCATTCCCACGTCCTTTGAAAACAAAAATAAATATATTGTTGCATGTAGTTCAAATTCCAGTTTCCAGACCTACTTTTGCAATAGAATTGGAACGTAACCTTGTTGGTTTGCTGGTAACAAAGAAAGGGGAATAGGGAATAATTTTGAGTTCGAGCAGAGCCTTTAAACAAGGGAGAAAGCAGATGAATGGGTAATTATGAGAGAAAAGTTAGGCATTTTCACATAATGAGAGCTACCTTTCAACGAAGTCAAATTAGTTCTGGGACGGATTTCATTACGTAAAACGAAAGGAAAGGAAACGTAGAGGATTTGCATACATTTTTTATATGTTTTCTAATTCTAGAACGCAACCTGGGATTTTTTTCGATCATCAAAGGGCACTCGATTGCTGCAGATGCTATGATCTTCATTTTGTTAGTCTCAGTTTAATCTCTGTAATTGAACTAAACGAGCCAACTATCATTGGACTGGCTAGAGGACAATGAATGAGGATTGTTGTTGCAGTACTTAAATAGTATTTACATAGTTATTGGAGTAGTTAGTAGTGAAAGCATGAAGTCGGCCTGCATCCTTTGTTGTGCATTGTGGCTGGGATTTTGTCATCTCCTATCTCCAACCATTGCTGCATCCTCAAAAACTCTTCCAATTACCAGGTAGGCTGTATTTTTAACGAAGTAATTATCTTAATCTCTATGCAGTATCCGATACTAGAACTAGAAATAAAATGCCGCTTTAGTTCTAGTGTTTTGACTACCCCGAAACTGGAACTAAAACAAACCTGAACTACCAACATAGTAACAGTGGAACTAAAAGTCATCTCATAATTAGAAATCCAACCGGGACTAGAACCCATTAGAGTACCGAGTAGTTCTAGTTTCATTGTACATACAATGTACCTCGAACATGACCTCTAACTTTATTTAAAATGTGGTGTCTGTTATCCCAGACTTTTAATAATCCACTCCATTTGCAACTGATCATGTTTCGAGTTTTGAAGTTATTTTTGTCCATGCAATAAGAGACACCGATTGGCGATCCGCAATGGTTCTTACCAGTTAGTAGCTGCTACTTACTTACCAGTAAAGTTTCTGGCGTAAAGGGCAATGATCAAGGCTACATTAAATTCAATCTCCAGAGCTAGCAGCTAGTTTTAATTTGACATCATCAATGACCAATTTTTATAGCGAGAATAAAACTGAAATTGTGAAGATGGGCTTGATATTTAAACAATAAGAAGCTGAGTTATTCTGAAGAACCTGTATAAATTATAACTTTAACAATTAATCAGAAAAATATGTAACTCACCCCTGCCCTGGTGAATTTTAAAAGCCTCTTATTGAGACAGAGGTTTTAAGCTTCCATTGGGGAGTCAATTTGAGAATTTTATGTTTTGATACAGATTATTGACGGGTATTTTTAATTCGTTTTTATGACCTCATTAGCAATTACATTTGCACGATTAAATGGCTTCAAATTTATAATGAAATATAATTAAATAAAAGCAGCACTAAAAAACTGCATCCACTTTCATAGACTTCTCGGCCAATGGGAAGCCTACATGGAGATGAGCAAGTTCCTTCTGGACGCAATTGAAAAGTTGGGAAAGTTATCGTAAGTCGTGGTTGATAAAAGACGACGGGAACCTTGACATTTTCTAGAATATAAAGTTATGAATGAAAAATATTTTTAAATACAACCAAAAAGGTGCACCACGGTTATATGGAATCAAGAATTGTCTACCGTCGTCGACTACACTGACTTCTGTCCGTTGAGTAACCGACATTGCTCGAATAAGTACACTGTCAGTTTCGAAGGTTAGTTACTTTCTCAGCCTATTAACTATTAATAGAATTTGTCTTTATATTTATAATTTCGCATTTATATTCGACATCATCTTGCTCCACTTTTCCAATTTGCCTCAAATTCTTCTTGTTAATATAAAGAATAAATCTGAAACTCTGAATAGTATTAGCCTTGCGATTTCAACTTTCACTATAGTTGGCAGAATTCTTGCGTAATCAGTGAATTGAATATTGACAGGAGGAAACCTGACTGAAGAGGCAGCAACAACTTTAAGAGCCGGATATAAACAACAATGTGGAAGTTATATTGTTTTGCTCAGTAGATCGGATTTAGTGACAGAATTGCTACACTTTGGAGATGATTTACGGATGATCAATACCCGTGCAAGGTAGTGCCATTCCCTCGTACAATGATTATTGTCCTTTCAAATACCCGTCATTTCGGCATTGTCTTCTGTCTTTTGTTAATTTTTGTCACCACTTCCACCAAGACTTTCATGTTGCAACAGGCTATTGAAGGATTGCCTTCTATGTTTCAGGTGTCAAGCTTTTATCTGACTTGGAAAAGGCCTCTTTGAAAATATTACCATAATTTATTTCGGTTGATTCCGTTACAGGACAGTATTTCATGTATGTGTAAGCGAATTTCATTGTAATTTTTGCCGATTACAGGTTTCTCATATGGTACGGGGAACGAGACAAAGGGTTTGAGACTAATGAAATCTGGAAAAAACTGCCCAATGTAGTTTTATTTCATACCACGCTGAAACGAAGGAGTACCAAAAAGTAACTTAAATAAATTCACGATAGCTCGTCCAAGTAGGTTTTGCAGAGAAAGCAAAATGAGTCCAAATGGATTGATGGGGAAAATGAGATTTCTTTAAGTGCCTTGACATCCCTTCGGCTTTGATTTCCAAATTGAACTTACGGCCTGAAATATTTGGTTTGTGGTTGTAATTTGCAGCAGAAGGATGTCATTCGCGATAATGACATTCAAATGGCCTGTCATTGGCAATACTCAAGACAGCATTCGCATCATTGACTTCTGGCGTTACGGGAAGTTGGCAAAAAATGAGGACACATGGTACCGAGACAAAACAACGGATCTGAAGAACGTTACGCTGAGGATATTAGTTGTCGAGCATCCGCCGTCGGTGATTAAATACCGCTCTCCAGATGGTTACGTAAGAATCAAACCTGTCCCTTAAAGGCATCGGAATTAAGATCGACCTACTTGAAACTGCAACCGAAATGAAAACACGGCTAAACGTTATAGTATACAGCTTGTTGCTTGTAAAAGTATGGTTGCTAAATTCCTAGCAAAATTTAGTTATTTGTTCTAGGTTGAATATGCTGGAACAGAGATTGAAGTCATAAAGGAATTGTCTACAATTATGAATTTCGACTTTGAATTGGTATGTCTTCATTAAACTGTGTGCATGACACTATTTTTTAAATTCAAAATCCTACGCTAAAAACACCTAGCTTTTGTTCTAATTCAGTCCAACATTTTTGATAGTCTAACTGATAGTAATTGTCTAGCCTTGATAAAAAGTTTAGCTAAATCCAACTTCTTCTCGTCCAAATGTTGAACCAGGTGGATGCAGATCCAGTAACGAAATGGGGAGGTCAGATATTGGATAACTCAACCCGACACTTTTACGGGGCAGTTGCGAGGTTAATTTATGGAGAAACGGACATGGGGATCGGATCATTTCTTATCCTGAAGCACTACTTGGACTATCTGGACATGAGTGTTCCGCTGGACGTAGCCTGTACATCATTTCTTACGCCGAATCCATTGCCCAGACCAAGATATCTCGCTTTAATCTTGCCCTTTCAAATCGAACTGTGGATCCTCGTCCTCTCCATATGCTTCGTCTTTGCCCCAATGGGACTTTATGCATTAGCCAGATTACCTCTCCATGCTGCTGAGTACCACATTTTCAGCAGGGAACTGAACCAGACTGTCTTCACATCACTTAGTATCATGGGCCAAGTGGCCCTTCATCTTTGGCCAAAGTATTGGTCTATCCGTATGTTCATTGTCTCGTATTGGCTATTCTGCCTCCTTATAACTCTGGCTTATCGAGGGGCGATGGTCTCATTTCTCACCATCCCATTGTACGAAAATCCAATTGACAACGTGTATGACCTCGCTGCATCCGGACTTCGAATTGGCGGATGGGGACAAGAACTTTATACCCTCTTTACTCAACAAGGTACCACTGACGAGGATACAACGAAACTACATCTCTCCCAGAGATACGAAGTATGTAAGACCTTCCAGTCTACACCATCATGCTAAAATCGTTAGCAATTGTTGGTTGGAAAGAGTTTTAAAAGTTGTTGGTTAGACTGACTATATATGCGTGTACCATATGCGTTAAAAGGACATCGTATAATTGTTTTATGGCATCAGTATGGCCCGTCAGGTTCCCCTGAACAGCTTTGTGTTGACTTGGCTTTTAGTGTCGTTAACGCTAGTCGTGTTGTTTCTAGAATTATCGGAATTTTTAAACCATTCTCATGACCTTCGAATAGTTTCTTGCAAGTATGTCGGGGTCGATTGCATGCAAGACAAGATTATTTCACATTTGTCTTCTAATCAAACCACTGAATTGAATTGATAGGCTGTCCATATATACTAATACCATGAAAAACGCTAGGATAAATAAAACTGCAATCGGGATTCTCTAGACAATCTCATAGCAGAGGGAAAACAGGGCAGGTCGTGTTTATCGAGATTCCAACTCTAGAAAAGTAGGCTGTAAAACAATCCACTCATTTTTCATCTGCCGAAACGGCAAAGCCCCGGCTGTAAGTGTATTGAATGCATATTGGTGTTATTGAATGTTCCTGTACACTGGAAGGGCTTCGTGACTTTTTGCAACTAACTGCCAAAATGAAATTTCTATAAATTGTTATGGATTGGACATATCTGGAAAATACATTACGACACGTAGTGGAGACATTATGGGATTTTGGTGTTAAATTTCTATGAGTTCCATGTAGCTGGAAGGCAGTGGAGAAAGTCACACTTTAGTTAGCTCAGTTGGCCATCTCGTCTCTGAGTAACATCTTATTGCTTTCTTTATCTTGAGCTTGAGCCTCATATAATGGCTGCGTGGGAATTCCTTTCATTTCCTGAGTTCAAAAAGACTATCCTCTCAGCTCTCGGTAACATAAAACTTAAATGGCTTTTCTCTACTGGCAAGGCGTCTAGCATGACCTATTGTCGAATATCGGTATCGATTGATTCCTAACTTTATATTACAATATTTCAAGGTTTCGATTTTCAAAATTCTGCTAAAGAACCGATAGATAAAATGCCAATACTTTTATGAAATCAAATTCTGGAATTTCTAAGGGAGTTTCATGTTCTTCATTTTAGTTTTGGTGTCAATATGTCCTCTGTCTCGAGTAGCCCGATTTTCTTGACTTGTTTTTAATTTGATTTGACAATTGACATCCTTCATACTATATAGAATGATTGTCTATCGATGATATACATAGATAGTCTATTAAATCATCATTGATCCATGATTCTTCTGAGATAATCGTTTTTGCTCTTTATTAATGTAATTTTAATTCTTTAGCTAATTGATGATTCGGATCAAGGAATTTCGATGGTTGCTGAAGGAAAATTTGCTCTTTATGAAAATATTCGCCACTTAAAATTCATCCGCATGACAAGAAATCTGACTAAAATAGGATCGCCGTCAATGCGGGTTATGAAACAGTGCATTGTTCCGGTTCATATCGGCATTGCTTATCAGAAGAACTCTCCCATTGCCCCGACAATCAATCGGTAAGTGGGTACATGCAGGTCTGTGTCATATTTTCGGATAGTTTCTTTTCATTCTCCTTTCTCAACCTTATTTAGTATAAGTTGGCCCTGAGTGAAATTTAGAATTTTAATTATAATTTAACTCGAGGTTGAAAATTATAACTAAAATATTCCGCCTATGGTCTAGGCTGAATTAAAGTTTCTAACAAAATATTTAGAGCTTGATTTAAGGCCTGAAGTTTCAGAACTGTATCCTCATTATTATTAAAGTGCCACTAATGCAATGCAAAACAGACTTATTAATAATTTTAGGATGAGAATAGACACATACAGTTTATTATATTCTTACAGATGTACATAGAAACTACTATTAAGAACCCTAACATATATACATAAAACGTACAATTAGGTTTGATCAATTTCATCACTTTACTGGACATTAATCCTACATGTTAATGCTCGTATTTATAACGAGCCATCAAACGATTTAAGTATGATGCCTTCCTCACATTAGACAATTTCGTATTTATAATGATATTTGATGATGATGGCGTACTCACAATCATGCTTGACTCACACTCCAATCAATTCATATTTATAATGATGATTTTGATGTAACCATCACACTCAAATCTTGATTATAATCAAGATTTCTGAGTGAGGTCAAGGAGTACACTCAGATTTGTCAAATCAGAGATTCCAACCAGATAATTATTATAAAATATATCTGAAATGTCAATAAACCGTCTCCAAAACTTTGAAACACGCTTGCAGCGTCGACGCCGCATTCAGCGTGTCCTTTTGGTACGGATTTGAGACAGAAAATCCAATATAATGCCAACAAGATTATTTTTATGCCTAGTAATTTTCGATATATACAAAATAACTATAAAATAATAATTTGATAGAAGAATGTACAAGATCTGTATTTAATTAAAAGTTTTATTGTCTGCTAAAGATTGTTTAATTAAAAGTTGAGTTCGTCGTCGTGTCAGTGTCATGGGTTGTTTTTGATGAGGAGTAATTATCGTATTTTTAAAGGACAGTTTTGGTATATGTATATGCAATTCGTTCTTTTGAAAACGCTTACTCACGAACCATCACAAAGCATAATAAAGCTTTTAGTTCTAAGGTTAGTTATTGACAAAATTACAAATTTACAAATATGTTGTAGTATAGTATTTGCGCTATAGTGTTAGCAAGAGAAAATGAATTCCCCCAAACAAGTCCCCTTACAAAATTAGTTCCCAAAATAAGCCCCTTATGAAAATCGATTCCAAAAATAAGTCCCCCTTGAAAATCAATTATCGAAATAAGTCAACCTTGAAAATCAATTATCGAAATAAGTCAACCTTGAAAATCATTTCCCAAAATAAGCCCCTTTTGAAAATCATTCTCGAAATAAGACCAATTTGAAAATAATTTCCCAAAATAAGCCCCTTTTGAAAATCAATTCTCGAAATAAGACCAATTTGAAAATCATTTCCCAAAATAAGCCTCCTTACAAAATCATTTTCTGAAATAAGTCAATTCACAAAACTAGTTCCCGAAACAAGTATATGGCGGTATATGGGAGATGTTTTTGGGTGAACTCTGAATTATCCTGAGAAGCCTACCTTGAGAGGTTTTGGATAAGCTAGCCAGATAGTTGGTCGAGGCATACCTGGAGTTTCAGAACGTTGTAATGAATCGTTTTCGAAATACGAATTTTGAAACAGGCAAATTTTACAAATGTAGCACTTCGGCTGTACTACGGTTAAATAATTATATTTACATTTTTTAATTCGATAACAGACGGTGCAGTAGAAATTAGTCATATAAATTCTAACATTTTCATTACACATCATTGTGTATTAACTCATCAATACATAACCAGAGTTGACCTTCGCCATACGGATAATCGGTCCGTAGGAGAAGTGTGTTAGCGGAGGCGGCGGTGGCGGAGGCCGAGGGGGCATTTGACGAGGACAGCGGAAGCAACTTATACGGAGAGTCGCGGGGTGATGACCCGTCGGTCCCCCGTGGGACTGACCGTGATTCGGATGCAAACTCGAGGGTGGGGACTGGACTGAGAGACATCCGGAGTATTTCCAAGACTCGTCGAGTTGTGGTGATGGGGGTTGTGGTTATGAGAGAGGATCGACTGATTATTACTGGAAATGTTATTATTACTGGGGGTGTTGTTGTTGTTGTTATTATTATTCGAGGATGATACGGTAATAGGTGATTGATTTTGTGAATTGACAGTACACTTTAACTTCGTAATTGTATTTCATATTTTGAATTTAGATTTTAGAATATGCAATGCTTACGTCTTTATTCAGTTTTTTCGCACGAAGTTTTACGTTTTCCCATCGCGTTGGCTGCTTGGTTGTTCTGCGGGAGGTTGAGGATCGGAATTAAATTCATTTGTTAACAGTCCCCACTCTGCTTGTTTCTTATTTATTGTCCCGAAGTCCGTCTTGTTCGGCTCTCCAATACTGCTCTCCGTTTATTGACTAGTTCCAACAATATGTCCGTCTCAGCAGTTGTGAAGTTGACTTGAAAATTGTTGAAATTTTCTTGATCTCCTCAAAATCATCAAGAATATCTTCTTCCAAACCGCTGTGTTCACTGTCGGTGTTACGGCCTGATATCCGGAAAATACAAAGTTCATAATCTTGGAAGGTGTGAATTCAATTGAATTTGCAATATGCAATATGCAATATTCAACATTGCAAATGACTAGACACTGCGAGTGTCCCTCTTGTGGTGAGGTGTATTTGGTAGAACGAAAAGAGTCTGTAGAATCCCTTTCTACAGACGATCTCATCGTCTAGCAAATGACTGTATCGGTATGCATGTCACAGTTCAAGTACGAATAATAGTAATGTAGTGAACTTACTTGGACTCATGATGTTATTTCCAGGTCAAAATACAAACTACCAGTTTCACTATTTAAAAAAATTAGGTTTGAGCGATGACCAACTTCGAACTCAACTTCAATTTATAAATTCAAAACTCAACTAAATTCAAGTTTCCCGCCCGCCAACGCTTGAGTGTGAGTTGAGTGTGAGTGTGAGTAAGGCCTTACGTAATGGATTGATCGAAATCCATTAAAAATACGAAATTGAGTATGAGTAAGGCATCACCTTTTCGTGAGGGGCTCATCAACATCAAAATTGATGTTTCATTATAAATACGAGCATAAGTATTTGACGGATACTTTCTCCTGTAACATACAAGTTCTAAATCTAATCTAAATTACAACTACAGGAATTCATGATTTGATTTCATGTTGCATTCATTTACATCATAACTGTCACAGGCAACTCGATTTCCTATTCCATGACATCTTTAATTCTACAATTAGAGCTAACAGGGAATCACAAAACGTTATAAGGATTCCAAATTAATTGTTTATTAATAATTAATTAATTAAGCTTTTCAAAATTTACATGAAACTGTAAGCAATTATCAACACCACATCTAGCCTAGAGCAGAAATAGTTTGCAACGAAAGTGTCACAAACCTCATTCCGAAATTGATATACTTTGGAGTCTGTAATCTTTAATTTATACATGAACAATTTTGATAGATTGCACTTAATTTCTTTTCATGTTTTCGGACATTGAGACTAGATATATTAAATTCTCCAAATTAGTCCTCCTCCAACCATGAAAATGAAAATCTAAAACGGCAATGTAGTCAAGATTCTATAAAAATTTCCCTGCGATAGGCATTTAAAAAACGTAATTATAATCGACCTTCCAAAAATGTACGAAAATGAATAGAAATTCCTCGGTGAAAATAATTCATTTGATATTGTCAGTCACATTCGGAGGTTTCAAGAATCTGGTCTGATGAAGCGATGGTCACAGAGGTTGATATCTAAAACTAAGCAGTACAACAGGGATCGAACAGCAATTCGTCTAGCGGACGAGATGACTTCCACGGACGAAGAACCGGAGAAGGAAGATGATAGTGAAGATGACGAGAGCGACGACACGAAATCAAGTAGTAAGCAAAGAAAACAAAGGGTTCTCAGCATTAGTGATCTACAGGTACAGTATAATAATTTTATATTTAAAAAAGTCGAAAAGCTACAAATTAAATAAGCTTGATAACATCAACGTGATTATTTTAGTCATATTCGAGTCCTGTAAAAATAATAATTTTCAAGCGTATTCTTACGCAAATTATTATGTGTTGATCAAAGATCGAAAAACTGTGAATCAAAAACCAAAATATAATATTATGATTAAATTTTTTTGTAGTTTTCAACGACGTTTTTATTTTAACGTTGCTTGATTGTGATTAGGTTAAAGCTAACAGTGCTCTGAATGCAGTTAAAATTCATGTCAAGCAAAAACAACTGTGCTCAAGTTGTTACTAACTCTTTTTGGAATGCATTCTACATTACATATAGTGGATATAAATAGCTTTATCTTTTTATTTTTGTATTTCATCAAACATGTATTATAGTCAAATTTGACCATCTGCTTGTCCTAATTTCCCAGCATCCTATTGGTCATTCGGATTTCTAAGGTTAAGATTACGATACATGATTACGAACGAAGAGTTAATGTTTCCACGTTCTATGGATTTAATTAGTCCTTGAACATCTTTAGTCTACACACCGGTTGGCTTTGGTACAATTTGGTCAACATTATCTCACATCCAGCACTTTTAATACTGGATTGGATATCAATTTTCCTCACAAATAGATGCGTAATTAAGAATTTTTAGTCTAAAAAAATATCACAAGTATCACAACTACAAATTCTGCAATGTGCTACAAAAATTAATTTCCGATTCGGCTGTATCGGATAGGATTATAAAAAGAGCTAGAGAAGAGTCCACATCTCCATTATATTTTCACGAATGCGATCTTTTTTTATAAATGAAAAATAGTTGTTGATTACAAAACATGGATTTGGCATGTGGGAGGAGTGGTCCAATACATTTCCATCTTAACCTTGCATTAACTTTCAGCCCAACCTTCACCTCCCAAACCTTTGTTGGTTGTCACATCCAGCCTTGTTCGATGATTTTTTTTAGCAATAATATCTGAATTTTATTTTGTTTATAGTAAAATCAAACAGGATTGATTGACGCCTAACATACATGCATATCTTTACGAAGCACATGGAGGCTGGAATTTTAGTTATATTTCTGCGTCTGCTAATGCGTGGGAGGTGGTAGTTGTAGAAGTTTTTGTTTGATTGGAATGAAACCAATCAATTGCTTCTGTTAAGGAAAAATAAAGTATAAATCATGACCAGCGTTTGGAAGTATTATAATACAGGGCTACATTAAAATGTAATAATCTTGCTTTTCAGTCATCAGTGGGTTGATCGAACAAAACTGGGACCATTGAAGATTTGTGTAATAATGTTTTTTTCCTTTCTCTAGGGTGCTATTTATTTTATCCTATTTGGGACGTTTATTTCGGTCGGAGTATTCCTGGGAGAACTATTTTTGGCTCATTCCAGACATGCAGCAATGAATATCAATAAGGAACTCAAGAAAATTGTTGACAAAACAAAGTCAATGAAAGAGAACAATTCAGGCCCGCCGATTCCTTCAGATCTTTTGGATATCGAATTTTCAATTAAAACAAAAACCGCAATAATCAAATTAAAACCCAAGAAACGGAAGAATTGCAAGAGAAGTCCGCAAAGTTCAGATTTTCCCTTCCTTTATCTTGAATAAATTTTCTTTAAACAATTCTAATCGCTATAATTGCTATCGATTTTTTTATTTAACCTGGATAGTTATAGATAACTGCATGATATTTAAAATTAAATATTGAAACTCTTAAGCTGGTTAATGGTAGCTGAACAATTAAGTCTACTGCGTGACTATAAATATATATTCATAACTCATAACTAAGGAATAAAATAGTGAGGTAATAAAGTCAAACTGGCATTTGAAGCACTATCACAGTGAAGCACATTGACAGACGTGTCCTAGTAAAAGCTAACACTCATTAAGTAACTCTTTAATATTTCGGAAGATGAAAGTAAACGGCATTAGAAAAATACAAAAATATCCTACAAAATCATTCATAACCAAAAGGATAAATTAAAGTTACGATACTAGCAAATACAATAAAAATGTGAGCAACTGGTTACTACAGGGGCGTTGTCAATTCATTGCTGAGACTTGGTTCAAATCCAATTCATTAGTATTGATTCATCGAGGTGTATTTTGTGGTTCTTCGCTTTCGGTTTCCCCATCCTGTCGATACTGATTCGGCTTCCCGTTCATATTGAATTCAGTATTTGAATTCGTTACGTAGATTTCTACTCCTTTACGATTTTCGGGTAGAGCAGTCATGATTTCTGAATCTGAATGTTTGTCGGATTTATTGGGGATGGTGTCTTCGTTGTTTGCTTTGGAGATTGCAATATGTTCTTGGATTTCCAGCACAACTGGGTTACTAGTATCACTGGCCAGAGATAAACTTGTTAAGGATTTATCATTTGCCGTTGTATGAAATATATTATCCCTCGATGCAGACGAAATGAGGGAACAACCTCTGTTTGGTGAGATGTGAGCCGATCTTGATTGGTCAGATGTTATAGGAGATCTTCGGAATTTGATAGAAACTTTTGCTGTAGAATTTGCAATTGTTGCCGCCTGCTGTGCAAGCGTGGGCATTGTATGACTTCTGCTCAGAGGCCCCCCAAACTCGTCCTTTTGAATCCGAAAATGGGTTAAACCACACAAGCACTTTTCGAAAAGTTGCAGCAGAGCATTCTTCATCGCTAAGCGGAATTCCTTCAAATGGTATGCATACAGGAGCGGATTCAGACTGCTGTTCGCGTGCGATAATATTATGGTAAAATTTAAAAGTGGTATTGGTACTTCGCAGAGAGGACAAAAAGCCTGGAACAACAGAGTAAAAAAATCAAAGTCAGATACCAGACTGGAACTAAAGCTACAGGGGAACACCCCGCAAGGCGTGTCATAATTTTTAAAACTCTTGTTCTACTCTAATCATACGCAAATAAATGACATATTAAACGTTTCCTTTTTAAACTGATTGTGAGTTAAAACCCGAGTGGAAAAAGCAGTGAAATCTTGAGACAAATTTCACACACTTTCACCACAAAATGAATCCATGAAGATATCTCCACAAAATTTAAATTCAATGACATGGTGTCTGTATCGGTTGAAAATTTAAATTTTCTCTAGAAATATACTCAGATAATGTAAGTTTCCGCCTTCAATTCTCAAACAGAATGTTTGTGACGCTAACTAACATAAAATTTAATGGAATAAAATGGTAATTATCGAAAAGAGTGTTGGATCATAAAAATAAAATTTAAGACCAAATGCTTGTATTTTACCTGAACGCAGTTGATGGTATATAATGGCATCCAGCAAATCATGAAGAAAAGAACAATAATACCAAGTTTATGGGCTGCCTTCGCTTCTCTTCGTTTCTCGGATACGATAATTCGTAGAATCTGAGACGCTCCTCTTTGATCCGAATTTAAAGAGCCAGTTCGGGATTGCTCTGATGGTCTTCGGATCTGTGGAGCTAGGTTCCCTTTCTGTCGTATCTGTGCCGAAACAAGAAAATTAAATGAATGTAATTAATTCCACCCACATGGTTGCATTTATTGTATTTCTCTCGCCAACGGATCATATAATTCCTAAATTATATGATACAAGAACTTTTGAGCATTAAGTTTATAACTATATAATTAAATATTTTTTGGAGACGGTTGACAAAAAAATAAGTTTAAAATGAGGTTTCATTTTGAATACAGCGCATACAGTCAAAATTAAAACTCGTTTATAATTGTGGAAGAAACATGTCGAAGAATGAGCATTTCACAGTTTGTTCGTTTACTAAACTTGTATACAAAATCTAGATCTGTCAATTTCAGTAAATTAAGTTCTGATATTTAATACTGATAGTTGACATTCCTTGTCATATTTCGAATTATTTGACATATGTTTTTGAGTATCTGCTTTAATTAAACTAAAATTTCTAAAGAATTATTTCACACAGACTTCCTGTAGCATCTATAAAGTTGGAGTGATTTTGGACAGCCTATAGTTTTGATTACTTACGAAATGCAGAAAACTGCATTAATGATCTAATGATTTTACCAAACTTAATACCATTGAGTTACCTTAATCAAAACGACGTGGTATATGTAGCCATAAAATGCTGCCATGAGAATAGCTGGGAAGACGATTGTGGCGAAGTATAGGAAAACGAGGTAGTTGTAGTCCATGACTTCCGTAAAATAGCAGTACTCTTTGGGCTCGCGGTGCCATCCTTCAAGATTGTACCAACCGAAAAGTGGCAGGAATCCGATGATAGCCCCAACAATCCAGCACGACAGAATTATTCCTGAATGTTAAATTATGAATTAGGTACCAATTGTTCTACTTGTCCTGTATCGTTATATACGAACATCGCTAAAACAATGCAAAGAATATGTACTTTCACTTCATATCTCATTTCACTGACGGGAGTCGTTCCTCTTATTGTTAGATTTTTATATTTCAGGGGAAATCAACTTGTAGTCAACTAACCGAAATTACCTAATTGTATTGCATGTGACAATAATGCGGAAGTGCATATTTTATTTTAATTCCATTAGTTCCGCTTGTCAAGTTTCCGTGATCTGATTTATAACAAACTGGAAACTTCCAGACAAAGGATACGAACGTCAATTTAAATTAAAGATATTGTTATAATGCAAATTTTTGGATTTGAAAAACAGTTAGCCAGTTTTGAGACACGATGTTTGGAGAAAGCAGCAAGTCAAATATCATATAAGTATTGTTTCGGTTCGAGATTCGCTCACTTTGCTATGATATTTAATACAGGCGGATCTGGTAAGCTAAACAAGGCTACAATAGAAACTGGTTCCGAACCACAACTGTCCACTATAAATTACATAAGTGTATATGCTGCTCCGCTTTTGCATGCATAATAACAATTTCGCTAATATTTGTCGTATTTATCATTGTCAAAGCTTGATGAGTCACAATGTTCTAATCTATACACTCATCTATTTCATACATTTGGCGAATACAATTTCCCATCGATTTTAATATGTAATTACTAAATGCTCAACTGAATGTATATTTCGAATCTTCACTCGTTCAGAGCCCTATTACAAGAGTATTGTCGATAAATTGATGACTCGTGCGGTGAATACAAATATTTTAATATGTTTAGAAACCTATAAATTATTTATGTAATGAGACGTCAGGTCAAGGAAATTACAAGCGGTAAATGTTCCATGATTACATGCTTTTCTATTTGTATTTGGTCATTAACTTTATTATCTTCCCCATCCTGAAAGGCTGTTATTGTAAACAAGAGCACAGAAAATTATGTGTAGAATTTTTTGATAGCAAGTACACCATTCATGGACGGCTCTGTAAGATGAGATGTTAACACAAATACCTTCTCTATAATTGGAAATTAGTTTTAAATAGCGGATATGGTCACGCCCATTTACTGTCTGCCTCGCTGTGCCATTCCGGCATATCGATTCTACTATTTTATGCTTTGAACACTGTTTCCTAAATACTCTGCAGAAACAGAAGGAGAGAACAAAATAATACATCCTTTCAACAGGATAAATGATATTTGGACTTTTGTCAATCAAAACACTGGACTCGTAATTTCCACAAAAATAACAACCGTTGAACTTACTTGTCAAGGAAAAGTAATAGTGTCCGGAATTTTAAAGGCCTCTCAAGGTTTTGGCTGTTTGCAAATTATTTTATTTATATTTGGTACACACTTTGTGTGTAGTTTTCAGCAACAGGCTTGACTAATAATGCAATAAAATAACTTGCCATTGCATCGATTACGTTGTCATATTTTGAAAACGCTAAATAACAATCATCAATAGTAGAATTATATGCTACATGTGTTGGTTCTTTAATGCGTATAATCTTACAGGGGCTTTTCAAACATTAAGACATTTGATAAGAACTTACTGAATTGTTAGTGCAAAATAAATTCTTTTCAATCGGCCATCATCTATCTGGACTCGTTGACCGTAGGGATTGCGTTAGAATCGTAATAAATGCCATTGTGAAGGTTGTTCAGTTAACCCGTAGAAAACTACAAAAACGCAAGCCGGATTATTGTTTTCCATTACATTTAAGCGACCGGGGGTTTATTTAGTATTGATTCGAACTATTTAGAAGATCATATCTTTTTATAAGGGAATTACAGTAAAGGAATCAAAGTCTCCGGTTTATCCTCCAAAGTGCCACTAAATCAAGTTAATGATGAGGATCTTAAAGACGAATTCAAATACCCGAGACGCAGAAATAACTTCCGGGGGCATTATGTTTCATTCGCATCATTAGTATTTAATGAGCTATCCCCAAAGACCAAGTTCATGTGGCCGCTCTTGACTATTTGTCAGATGGCTATAATATACGACGGATAGATTTTAGGGATGATGAAATACGTAATGCCTACTTAGCTGCCGAAAATATGCAACAAGAACAAAAACAAAGTGAAGAAAATGAAAAATGATGAATTATGTGGATATTTAGCTAGGATTTTTAACTCATATGTCACTTTGCCAATTGATTATTAGACAACAAAATATAGTTTAACCTATTGTGAATGGAACGCCTTGTCTGTTAATTCCAACGAACTTAAGACACAGTCGATCATATCGGTGTTTAAGCGTATTCCTATACCATTGATTTTCAAAATAAACAGTAGATAAAAGAGAGAAATAATGCAAAATATACTAAAGAGTCGTTTTAATTGTAAACATCAAATTCTTACAACGTTACAATTTTACAAATAAATAAATACTGCGGCCTCATCTCAAAATGGATCAAATGAGAGCTTTCGGTGAGGGATCCTATTATATAATAAAATTGGGAAACGGAAGCAGTGGGACTTTCACTTTATCAAGCATGCTTCTGAACAATCCATGCCTAAAACCCACAGACAGAATAATGCAGGGGATCCTTTTCCACTGATAAGTAAAAGTTTTCCATTTTAGACGATGCAACATTAGATTATCCGAGGGGAATTCCGTACCAATTTTTCAAACTACTTACTCATAGATGTGTTCTCATCCTACACCGCTTTTCAGAATCGATTCCCGTCGAACAACATCATTTTGACAGGATAACAGAAGCAGAAGAGAAAATAAATGAGCTAGTGTGAAGGTCAAGTAATAATTCAAACCCGCTCGTCTACCCAACTAACTTTCCCCAGGATGGGGATCAAATTTTTGGATATTCGTCTTTGTCGAGTTGACAAGCGCTTTGCATGTGCCGAGAGTAACTGGCCAGGAAAAGGAAATTGAGCTCAAATAACTGGCTAATTTCCGTTTAATTAACTGACGCGACAGTCTGCAGGTCAATGACCAGAGAACCGAAGCTTGTTAAGGAACGTTGTTGGTCGGGATGACCTTTGAAACCAGTCGGTTCCGAATGTTTAGCAGCAATTACAGAGCCGTAGCTAAAGGAGCCGAATTGGGATGGTATTAAAACACGTTGACAGTTGACATAACTATGCACACGGCACGATACGAGTACCCAATCGACCATTGAACTGACTGACATGACGGCGTAGAATAATATTACGTTCAACCAGTCATGCCTTCTGTTAGATGATTGCTTTGAAATGCAGTAAAAAATGGTGCTAGGACTGAGTCACTACTAATATCATTACTGTCAGTTCCGAGTAGTCCGCACCGGATAGGAAGCCAAGCAATCAGCCTGGCATACGAGTTTCGAAATAATCCAAAAACACAACAGGCAGTCAGAACTGGGAAAAAAAATTCCAAGAGCAGAACGTAGAGAGAAAGCATTCTCGGGGGAATGGAAGACGTGACCAAGTCACGCGAACAGTAAATTTTCCTGGAATTATTATGCATATTACCCAGAGAAACTGACTACTTGTATAATGTAAATTAGTATATAAATATCCAGCTTATACTCACAAGGCACACGGACCTTCCTTCGTCCTACCCAACTTCGTCAACAAATAAATACACTTATCGGCGACAAAATATTTTTGGATAATAATAACCCGAACCCTAAATAAGTATATATTTACAATTTCATTTATCCTGGAAGAAAGAAATATTATGCTTTATATTGTATTAATTTTGTATTTGGCAAAGGGGGAGAGGGGTCTGGTAAGAAACGGGTAGAATGCCGTGCATAAATAACTCCTGCTTCCTTTTCCTCCATGAACAGATCGACATTCGCGATTTCGTCCTCGAGTTAACAAGTTTGCTCAGTCTGAAGGCATATGGGTGTGTAATAGTCGTATTGATGTATGGCGAGTCAAACTAGGTGCCTAGAAATTTATGTTCCTATTTCCTATGTGTAGCACGCAATTCTTAATCCTTGAATTCATTGGGATTAAGAGAAAGCAAGGGTATGGAACGTATGAAAATAAATTAACATAATGAAATTGAAAACACCCATCGATTTAACTCAGGGAATTTCTGAAATACGAAATCTCAAAGTTTCAGTAGACTTTCTCTCAAGTTTGAGCTGTGAAAGAAAGTAAGATAAACTGTCTCATTGTGACAAGGTAAATCTCTTACGTCAAATTATGTTCATTTCTTTAAAAAAAAATGAAACTTCGACGCCATTCAATCGGAAGTTTGTCATTTTTATTCCTTAGGAAAACTTATTAAAATAGACTGGTTCATTCCGGTTCATTCTACAATCAACCTAGGGATTGTTCAAAATTTATTTTCCTCTAGACTAGGTTTCGAAACTATGTTTTCAAGGAACAGTTTGTGATCTGATTGATCTTTCAAAACAGGTCACTTGAGGCTTCATCAATGTTGCAGTTCTCAAAACACCTATTGAAAACTTCATTTGTTTTGTAGGAAAAAGAGGGATTTTGCTGACGTCATTCTGTGGTGAAAGCAGAAAATAAAATATCTGCATTTGCTGGGAAAGTTTGTTTCTGTTATAAACTTAACCCTTTTGACCCTTCAGTAAAACTTCTCTGGATGGCACGTACAGGCTCATGAGTAAACCAATATCCATTTTCATTTCTCAAAGTCAGCAGGATTACTTTTCATTTTATCTATTGGAGTTTCTCAATAATAAAACCGTTGAAATATATCGGTGTCAGCTCTAAGAGTTCAACTTGAAGTTGCTTAACCCACCCAAATAAAACATTCCAAACCGAAACAACACATTGAGACAAGCACTAGGCTCAATAATTCCTCCCAATCGAATTTAATTCTGAGCGGAATAGCTTGGCTTTGGTGGGTGACTAGGGGTGATTGTGGGTAATAAAAACTATTATCTTACTTACTTGCAGATAAATAACAAATGTGTTACAAGGAGTTGAAGCGAGATGATATATTAATTACTAACTTCGGAATTTTAATATTCTTCAAGAGGTTTCACATAGTGTATGGAAATGCTACATCATAAATTATTAACGTAAGATTATTTAATTTTATAAGTAAGACTAGTCTGAATACTTGTGTAATTGTTTTTTGAAAATCTTGTGTTTGGAAAAATTCAATAAGCTACCAATTCCACAAATTCATTTCAATTATCGGATAACTAACTAACTATTTCCCGATTAAAATATCCGGGTTTTTATAATACTCATTCCAATTCGGTATGTAGTTTGATTTTCTTACCCACTGCCGTGGAAGTAGTCATGTGTCGATAGTAGGCGAACGGGTTTGTGGTAGCCCAGTACCTGTCGATACTTACGGCGACGAGACAGAGGATGGAGATGGTACAGAGAACCATAAGTGCTGACACCGTAAACAAACATCCATACAGATTCCGTGGATATCCCACACTAGCCAGAATCGCCAAAGGAATGCCAAGAAGACCAACCAGAAAGTCCGCTATTGCCAAAGCAAAAATGTAGTAATTTCGATAACGTCGGAGACCCCGGTTAGTACAGAAGACGTAGGCGACGAGGGCATTTCCAAATATTGCTAGAAGTGAGACGACGGCTTCGGCTGCTGTGTAAGCCAAACTTAGTTGTCGTTCATTCTACAAAAATAAATATAGTTGTAGACCTCAGAAAATCAACATTAAGCAAGGCAAACATTTGATTAACACTTAGTGGATTTATATTGAGAACATTTGATCTACAAACGATTATCGACGTAGGTATACGTCAAATGTGTGTGAAGGTTCCACCTTCACACATAATATCGCATATCAATATAGTCTACCTTGAAGGTAGACTATGTGATATCATGTTTGACTTATCTTACAATAAATATATGTAAAAAAAAGTGAAAATGATGCATGTTGGGTGAGGACACTATCCCTTTTTGTATCTTGGTCATGCCTTACAATATACAATTCCCGTAAATCAATAAGCCTCCAGGTAACGATTCCCGTTAATAATCCCCGCGTCCGGGATACCCCTCTAAGAATATTCATTCTGGAAAGTTATATCGAGAAGGATTAAGTTAAAAGATTTTTTGAGTTTATGGCGACCAAAATCTTCAAAATTTATCATCATCTAGAACTGTAATGCTGCCTAAATAACTTCCATTTTCACTGAGGTTTTGAAAAATGGCTTCTTGTTGAGACTTTTACTTCTTACTTCTTGCCAGCAGACGCGTATTCAAGAATTGAATTCAGCATTTTATATGAATAACAAAAACGATACAGACCACAAGGAAACCCTAAAAATGCGTAAACTAATAAGTTTGAATGATAACTGATAACTCTATGATTTTGTTTTTGGTCTTATACAATTCTTTAGTTTATTTTATTCAACCAGAACCTAAAGATTTACTACAAAGTTTATAACCACCATCATACGTGAAAATGCATGTTTTCATTTTATCATTTATTCCTGTACTCTTACTAAAATTGGAAACTAGTTAAAAAATACAATATTGTTTAATATTGTTTACTCAATTTAAACAAAAATTAATCCCAATAGTTTTATATTTCCTTTTCGTACATTTGTTTTATCGGCTATTGCGCCTCCACCAATGAATAAGTTATAAAACGAGTATTTCATCAGTTTTTAGTGTTTATAGTAGAGAGTAGTCGCCTAACAGATCATCAAAAAAATTTAATGACGTGCGGCAGTGGTTAACTCGCACGGCATTCTCGTAACCATTACGCACAAGTCAATGATAGCAAACTCGGAATTTATTGTCACTGAATCTAACTATAAAATTGATTACCAAATAGCCCTTTTGGTATTTCTTATCATATTCAATATTATAGAACAACACTACTAGTGTGATGTAGTGGTGTTAGTGCCTATTCAATTTTGAGTTTATTTCTTTTTGTGTATCAGATAAATAAAAAATTAAAGATCGAATTAACAGGACTCTCAGGAGCAATATGCAGAATGGATAAAAGTTTATGTTCTATTTTGAATGCAAATTTAACCCATTTAGCCACATCGGAGTATTGTAGGACTGGAACAACATACGGTTGCAATTGGGTCATTTAAAAGGTGTGAAAGTTTCTTAATCTGTGTTCCGTCGGTAAAGGCCTTTCATTATTTGGCAATGACAATGGCAAACATTCGAGGAAAGAACATAAAACTCTAATTTTGCCTTCATATTTACCAACATTTTAGGTTCAGTTTTACTTTTCTTTGCGAAGCCGCTTTTTAATGCACCATTAACTTCCAAATTTAATCATGTACTTCCAGTACTTTGGATGGTTGAAAAGTTGGAACTATGGAACATTTAGTCTATGAAAAATTGAACTCACACTATGAACAACAACCCGCCTTATCAACCTTCTGCAATATCATTTCTTCAGTGCTCGGGAATGACATAAAAGATTCATTAGGAAAAAGTATTACGACCACCCGAGTACAAGTATTTTGTTTTAGACACGAATCACTATGCTGTAGAAGACACTGCAGATAATTACAGCACGAGGAAACAGTACAACTACTGCATCTTCATCTGCATTCGTATGTTTCAAACAGTGGTAGACGAATTGTCAGGGGATTTAAAGTACATTAAGTATGGGCCGCAAAGAATTCCCCGAAAAGCCAGATGAGATACACTTTCTGTAAAATAAATGTTGGAAATCCTGATAGTTTACTTTCCCCAACAGTCTATACTGGGTCGTGTAATTACTTTTCTTGATATTCTAAAATAAATCTGTTTCTTGTAAGATACTCATGTCTGGATTAATTCTTTCAAACCCATGGAAGCGGAATGCATTTTGAGACGTAGGAATTTATTCAGAGTGTTTTCACTTTTTAAAAAATTTTTAATTTTAATTTTCATGAAATTGCATGTAAAACAAAAATTCACGTTAAACCGGTTTTGTTTTTTCAATAAAAGAGCATTATAAATTTTTTTGCATCGTATGTGGTAAGGTATGGGTTTGGGGGGGGGGGGGGGTGGTGTATATGTACAAGAACTACGGTACACGGTAAATCCAACATCCAAGGGAGATGCTACAGAGGATAAACAATTTTATAACAAATACTATGCACATCAATTTCTGAGTAGAAACTCGTAGTTGAGAACAATATCTTTCTCAAATTCCCGTAAGAGCAATACGTTGTCCGTTATCCTATGTGACATATCAAAGAAGTTCTAATTCCCTACATAAATCGAAATAGCTCATTAATGTGGAACATTCTTGGCCAAGCCAAGGTCAACCAATACGAAATCAATTGTGAGAAAGACTACATCAGAGGGCATTTCAAACTAATATCTCGTAACTAGTGTCCGTCATAAAATGCCAAAAGCCATATTTGCGCTTAATAGAAATAAAACCAAGCCTAATCGTTTTAAGTGATTCATACTAATGCTCTTATTAGATCTTGGCCAGATGGGAGCTTCTCTTTTATACCATGTGTCAAAACATGATTCAACGTGCTGAAGTCCGCAAATATTGACATGATCTTTTTAAGTCATCTTTTGACACCGGATCTGTTCAACTTTTGATTGATGACAAGAAAATTGTAAGAAATTTACCGGTGGTAATGCTGTCGTTGCAGGGGTTGTGAGAAAATCTTGAGACGAATGAATAAGATGATCGCTTGTGCTTATTTCATCCCTCCCTAATATTGTAAAATCCGTAGGACCACTACTTTGCAAAATTATCTCGGTTGTACTTGTATTGATTACGCTCATCATCTTTAACATTGTGCTCTACGTCAGGTATTCAATCATAACATATCACTGATAAGACTGTCAGGGAACGAGGAACCCAATGCAATGTTTTCACGTCAAAGCCTCCCTAGAATATTTGGGTATGTTCAATGTCGGGGTTTTTGGGCAGTTGGGGCAAAGTGACCGAGAATACTAGGAGATAGCAACAGATTTTAGGGACTTTTTGTTAAAAAAAACATCGTCAACATTTCCTACAGTCTAATTCAAAATGGAAATCTCGTCTTCTCGTGAAAACTTAAGACGTTTTATAAAATTTTAGGCTACTTGTTGAAATGTTCCAAATCCACCAAAACTTCAACAGATTTGGTATAATCTCAAAAGGATAGCGTCGTAAAACTTGGTCCCTCGTTCCCTGCGTTCATCACCGTCTTTCTAGTTACTTTGATTATTTCAATGACACGGGAAGTCACTTAAACTTTGACAACTCTCAGGATAATCACGTTCTTTGAAACTAGTTGCATCTTCAATCTTAATCCGTTGGACTTGGAAGCTTATGGTATTAAGAATAGTACTTTTTGCGTTCGGTCTTAGATAATTTTACACTGAGTGGTTTTTCAACTCTTAAGCCTCAAAATTAATTGACATTTCTTAAAACCCTAAAAATGTCATCTACATGTGGTCATAAGGATATGTAGTTAACCTAGCTCCCAAAAAAATAAACTCTGCCTGCAAATTCAGAAGTGTAACGTAAAAATTTCTAAACTATCAGCATCAAATTTGGTCATCTTGCAATTTATGATGAATTATCACTGAAATTGATTTCAAGTCCATTCTTTGCTGTTGAACAAGTCACTTATTCCTATTTTTCTTTTCGCCTTTTGTTTTTTGAAAAAATTGGGCTGAAACTTCACTTTTTAGTGCCTGGAGCCTGTTATGTAGTAAAATATATGAACAATACACACTTACTCACGCCCCAATCAGTCTGATCTTAATATAATATCCAATGATCGTAGGAAATGCATAACCGCTAGTAACTGCTAGTTACTTTTATGTTTCAACATGTTAAATTCCAACATAAACTGTGGCATTGAAAGTAAATCAACGTGTTCATTCGATTGGTTAGCAATGCTACAACGGAATATAAATAGCACTAAAATGTCAACTCAGGAAAACTTATCGCTGCAGATTAAGCCAAAGTCAACTATTCTTATCAACAGATTTGATCCGAGAGTTTCTCTGAACGTGTTGTATGTACAAGACCCATCGGGCACGAATAAGAAATCTCAAACACAAACTGTATCCTACTACCCTAATCTATTGGCTTCGTATTTACACACAATTTTTGTTCGAGGTTTTGTTAGATGAATGATTAAGGAAACTATATTTTTGCTGTAGGGAACGATTGAGACAAGTTTCCATGTGAGTTCTTTCTACCCGATTCGGAGAAAGAGCAGAACAAAGCGATTCGCATGAAAGTGAAACGCAGACTGAAATATATTTCCAGAGCGTCTCACTCCGTTGAAATTTCCAAGGGACAACTCGACCCTCCGTAAACCCGAATATCTACCATGGATGATCACTCAGCTCTGTATGTTCCCAACTTCATACCCTGATTAATATGACCAGGATAGAGTCTTTGGTGTTCAAAACCCACGCAAAATTATGATACCAAATTGTAACCGGCTGTGAACTTTCAAGAACTTATTTCCTATAGCTTCTGACATTTGGCACTTTGAAACTTGCGAATTAAAAAAAAATGGGAAACGGCTCAAATGTGCCTCTGACAGAAATTATGAATTTGCGGATGAAATTTTAGAGCTCACAGTGACGTTTCAGTAAAATCCTCATATGGTTGATAAGGCCTGGAAGAGAATAAAAAGAACAGAACGCATGACAATCTGTATCAATTCGAGGCAGTTTTTCGAGACTTGATAAACCTAATTACTCCCGTTTATAAGCTCCTTTGTCAGTATAGACATATGCATATGAAATGCCCATCTAATTCTCAATTTCATCAAACCTCATGATGCTAATAATATGTAACTAAAACTCTGCAGTATGATAAATAGGGATGAAGGAGTAAATTGATGGAACATCTTTCCATTTTATATTTAATCTATCCCCTATCTCGAACTAGCACCAGAAGCCAACTTTTACGACTTCTATTATGTTATTGACCTATAAAACAGGGATGATGAATGTGGTTGTAATCTTGAGAGCGTTTACGATTATCTTCATATATACATACGTTGAATTCAAGGGATTGAAGCCATGCCATTGAACATGGTGTCGGCTTCTTGTTTCAACGTATGGACAGGGTTCCAGAATCCCGGTGTGTTTTATTTGGCGAAATTCTTTTACTTGGAGTTTGAAGGTTGGGAATTTTTAGTCTTTTCATAAAACCTTATCTTTGTTCGCAATGACGCATGATGATCTAAACTTTAAGTTTGGTCTAGAAATTTTTGATCTGAAACTATCCATGAAAAAGGTTATTCAATGACTGACATATGACAGTCGATGTCGAGACCCTTACAACCTGACAATTTCAAAATTTCATCCTGAAAAAAATGCCCCCAAAATACCCCGTTTTTCTTTAAATATTGACACCGCTCATTCAAGGACCATAAAAAGCAAAAAAGTTTCCCAAAACATAGCAGACCCTAAAAACATTTCAGAATTTTTTTCTTGAGAGAAGTATTAATTATATCAAAGATACGGCTGCAATCAGTGATATCAGTATTCTGTGTCATTTGCAAGTTTTTTAGTATACACTACTACCATTACATATATTCGGTCAATTTTTTAAATCTAGACATATTATATACCATTTTGTGGCAAATTTGACGTAGAATCCGAATCTGCAATAAAAGTGGTGTGTCAACGAGGCGTTTTTGAGATAAACCCCGAAAACCGGGTAAAAATCGGTTTTTTTTCGGATTTTCTGTATTTTAAGGTCCTTTATGATTCTATAGGTGGATAAAATGATGCAAATTGTTGTTAACAATTTAATTTCGAGTTTATATCACTAACTAGATTGTCATATCTCAGAAGCGTTCGTGAGATATGTGCCAAAAACTTACCCAAAAAACGGTTAAAAATCAGTTTTGTTCGAGTTTTTCTCAATTTAAGGTATTTTACATGTTGATTGTTGTAACATTCGATTGTTGTTCAATTTTATTAATTTTCTCTTCCTATGCTGGACAGTATAGCACTTAACACTCCACTGTCCTGCCCCCGGCAGGGGCCCCGCCGGCAGGCGCCAAAATGTCAAGAAAACAGTTGATCCAGGTTAAGAAGGAAGGTAGGGATAGGATACCAAGCTATGTGAGTAGACAGAAGTATATAGTGGTAGGATACCGAGCTGTGCGAGGTCGGTAGGGGTTGGATACCGAGCTATGCGAGGTAGGTAGGTGTTCGATACCGAGCTATGCGAGGTAGATTAGGGTAGGATACCGAGCAATGCGAGGTAGATAGGTGAAGGTAAGGGTAGGATGCCTAGCTATGCGAGGTAGATAGGGGTAGGTAGGGGTAGGATACCGAGCTATGCGAGGTAGGTAGTGGTAGGATACCGAGCCATGCGAGGTAGGTAGGGGAAGGATACCGAGCTATGCGAGGTAGGTAGGGGTAGGATACCGAGCTATGCGAGGTAGGTAGTGGTAGGATACCGAGCTATGCGGGGTAGGTAGGGGTAGGATACCGTGCCATTCGAGGTAGGTTGGGGTAGGTATCTGAACTTATTCATCGGATTGTATCGTTGCTGGGCCTACGGCAAAACTAAATGGCCCCTGCCCAACTTTTCGTGGCCTCCTCACCAGTCTTGTTAAACAAACTATTAATATACTATTGCACCCAACACAGTTGTCTGTATTCGTTTTCATATCCTTTCTTTATAATTTATCATTGTTAGATTAAAAATGTCTTGATCATTTGGTGGATATCAAATAGAATTCAAGCTCAAAATGTAAAGTCTCCTCTTCGGAGGGTTGAAAAATATCCATCCCCGTGGGGATTTATTTCAGGATTTCCTACTACCTGAACTGGGAAGGCTTATAAAAACCCGAGTATAAAATTCACAATTTCACAATTCAAATTGTTCAACTAGAAGCCTCTTCTTCCCCGTAGTATTCAAGACGATCATTACATTTATTTGGAGTTCACTTGAGGTATAAAAATGGTTCCTCTGCTTAGAGTATGTGCATTGCAGTTTGAAACCAGCAACCTGTTTGTAAAGAGGAGTTTTTAGCCTGTTTTAAAATATGCACTTATTCCTATCGCTGAATAAATGCATAAATTGCCCGCATGTATAATTATACCGTTGCTGGATAGAGAGACGCTTTAATAATATACAAAAGGATATGTAGAAGAACGGACGTCTTGATCAATCCGCTATTCTGTTATCACATCTCGTTAATATCCGTCGTCGTTTGTTGGCTAAGGTCATTGTTTCCCGTTGCGATATTCTGCCAAGCCCTAAGCATCCATTATTCATCGATATCTGATAATGTAATTCCTAAATTAAAGAAAGTCCCCCTATGGTTCCTCATTTTTTTATGATTTCCTACAGGTGTATGTTGAACTAGGTGACCGCAGGCCAGCGGGCTTTGCCCAATAAACCAACGATTTTTTCTGGACTAACAAAAATCTTTGTTGTTTTTTATTTTCATATGGTTCTTGATGAGTTCCAAAAATTTGTCTAAATACAACAAATTCAAGGATTCAAGCTCAATTTAATTGCCTTTAGTTTAAAATTTAAATTTTTTAGGGAATCTGCTAAAGAACTTTTCTAAAATTAGTTTATCAAACCGATTGAATTTTTAAACAAAACAATCGTATCATATTTATCCTGCACGCTCTATAATGTTATGGTAAAGGGGTAAAGACAAACGAATTTAAAGTATTGTGCTTTAAGCTTTGTAAGTCAGCCTTGACAAATCTTAGAATGAGAATAGCCGTTTCATTTATGGATACCGAGGTTTTATTACTTTATTGGCTTTGAATCAAACGCTTTCATACAACCTTATGCATACTGATTTGTTGAAGGAAGGACATAACAATAATAAAACGAAACATCGGACACGAGTTTGTGTAGGAGTTTATTTACTTGCTTATTTATTATTTCGTACCACAAGGAATTTACTAATCTATTCCATTTTCAACTCTTTAACTTTGCTTCTGCGACGCACCATAAGAGTGATAAACATTTTACATAAAATACTTATGTGACAAGGTAACAGATGCTTCATTTGTTGATACGGCTTGAAGCATCAATTTTAAGAATCCTAATTCCCAAAATTATGGCAAGGAGTAATTGGGAAAATTTTACGTTCTTGGCGTAAACAATAAGTTTATTTGTTTACATTCGCATTATCATATTAGTAACCTTATTCTAAACTGCCACTAGGTAAATATAGTTTTTCTCTTCTGCTGTGTCACGTATAGAACAGAATGTTTGCATTTAAACAAAGTTGACATTGACATAAAGCTTAAAAGAAGTCTATCTGGAAGCTACTAAATACATATGAACGGAAACAATCATTTAGAGACAAGGAAATCCATCGAAATCACCTGAAGATTGTTGAAAGACTAAACAACCTCAGGGCTTTACCCAGTTTTTAGCTAATTACCTAATCTGACGATAAATGATCTGAGAGAGTGAAAAAAATTAGGTGCAAATATTTTCTGAATTGAATATTGCCGATGAGTTAATTTAAATGGTACTCACTAAATCCAAAGATATTAATTGATTGAGCTTAATTTAGACTTCAAGATCGTCATTGTGCCTGATTTGTGAGGCTGGTTTTGGTTCAGGTGATACATACGGGTCTGGATGCTTTAACAGGGTGTCACAAATAAGAGGCCCAAGTACTCTGCGTAATCATTGTAGAAGAGAGATGAAAATTGCAAACTCCATTTACGAATGTTTCACCTGCCCTTTTATGGACTCGGCAAGGTAAAAGTAACGTAGGCTTTTTGGCAAAGGTTATCCATACTTACTAACGGCTATACCTACTTATTTTTTTAATACTCTTATTGAATACCCACCCATGCAATTACCTTAGTTATCATAAGCACGTCTTTGAAGTGTAACTTCAGTATGGAATTCACAAATTAGTCGCTTCAATTTAGTCTGTCTCTGTTTGCCATCCTTAGCGCATCAATCATCATAAAGTTTATAATCACCGTTCCTGAAACCTGTGATTTGTTTTGAAAATTTTGTGGTACGTACGGATTTGCATTGCATTGGATGTCACTGTATTTGAAATATATTTGTGGAGTGTGTTGAGATAAAATGTGAAAATTTCAAAATTTGGATGTATTCTGGAGTAAAGTGCGTACAACTGAGTTTGGTGATATAGAATAAAATTTGAGAATATTCATTGTGTTTGTATCAATGTAGTTGGTCAGTTTATTGGGTTTATAAGTGATTAAAACGGTTCATTCATCTAGCATATTGTGGATTATTTCATTAAGAATTGGGTGAGTTGATCTTAACATTTAAATTCGTTTTTGAGGAAAAACTTTCACAAGAATACCTAAGATATTTTTGACTAATTGTAATAATATCAGACAACCAACATTCATGTGTAGTAGAATTCTTGAATTTCATCAGCTTCGTATATTAATTTGGTTGGGAATCCAGATTGGGACCGGTCACATTTTTTATCGACAAGTGACTTGCCTAACAAATATGTACTGGGTCTGTCGTCGATTCTGCTTAGAAATTAATAACTTCAAGAACATATACTAAATTAAATGCTGAATTTTTAGATTTCATTGCATAACTTACTTCATTATAAATTATAACATCCTATTATATTGTTGAATATTTAGGTTGTTTAAGTGAAACTTGTCTTTTCTTGACTGAAAATGCATCCTCTACGACTACTTTAAATTAATATTGTGTTTACAGGGAGTTTAAGTGGCTTAATTGATGTCTTTTATATGGATGCGAAGCTAGTTCTGAGACCGGTCTTTATTTTGTTTTGATCTGGTCTACTAAAAATAAAATTTGAATTTTGTACCGTTTAGAAAACAAGTCATCGATTCCCAATCTATTGTAATTCAGTTGAGGGTGTGTAGCGTCGCGTTGACCAAATCAAGCCGATGGAAAGCCTTTAAGAATTTTTAATATACTTTCTCTCTGAGGGCCAAAGTTTGAGAGAACAACTTTAAAAAGCTGTCCATAATCAACTCGTATTGTTTCATACTGCTTCCATTGTTGTTAAGGGAAAATGTTAAATATTCTGATGCCGTAAGAGTAAAAGCCTTAATTCCAGAATAGGGCGTTTGCATGGACTACTCACCTGCTTTCCGCCAACGCCAATAAACAATATAACCTTCAAAATTGAAGATCGCAAAGTCAAAACGCCTTCAAAGAGAAAAAAAATCCTGTTGCCTGCTTAAAAAACTTAGAAATGTATTTAATAATAGTATATGCTGTTAAATTAACAACAAACTAATCAATAAAGCATTAATCGATGAGCCCAAAATACGCAACCATGCTCACTTTCTGTGTTGGGTAAACCTCATGATAATTACTTTTTATTACATCATTTTACTTTATTTGAGCTTTCCATCTTTAATCGTATTAGTGTGCACTGGAAATCCTTAAAAAGGTGCCGTTGAGTAGTTTAACATTGCTTTAAATTTAGAACTAATTGCTCGTTTGGCTGTTAGCTAACGTAGTACTACAATAAATGGGCAATTAGCAGTTCCCGGTTCTCCGATGTATGCTTGTCCGTGCGAGTTACATGAACATTGTTAGATTTTGAATATTCTTCCTAAAATCTCGACGAATTTAAAGCCAATGAATGAGAAATTTTTAATTTCTTACAATTATACATGCAATTGAATTACCTTAGTCTGCAGCTAATGGTTCTAGACCTCTTACTTTAGATGTAAAAGTATAAGAATTTTATTATATTATATTAAAAGCAGTATTTATTTTAAAAGCATGAATTTAGTACAAAAAAGATCCAGCTAATTTTAATTGTAAGAAGACTTCAAGAGGATGACTAAGAAATGTAGAAAATGGATGGGTATTGTTTGTCCTTTCATGATGATGTCGTTAGATCATGAAATTGAACCTAGCCTTGGCCTGAATAAATATATTTTTATCTATTTTCAATATTTGCCTCATGAAGATATAAAATCGAGGCTTAGAAAACACCGTTTACACTTGTATCAGCCATGAAATAGGCAGTGTCAGCTTAAAATAGTTTAACTTGAAGAACGGTTCGTTCTCCAGATAACATATATATCAATATAAAACGTACATTCGCAAAAAATGTATTTTGGCCTTATATAAAGCTTAAGAATTGAACACCTTTCTGAGATGCAACGACATTGTAAATATCCCAGTGTAGGAACAATCGTTGAACAAGACGTTTAAAGTTATGGATTGATAGATGAAGGGATAAGATAATGATGATAATCATAATAGCACAAGCATAAGTCGACATTATATGATCATCGGAATTACGCATGACGAAATCCATCAAAAAAGCTTTTGGTGTTTTCTGTAACTAATATGCTTAATTTGTAATGGCCATATCCTATAAAATCTAATTTAACATGACAATCCCCAATACTCCTGCGATGCTTTTAGATGAAGTATTATTATTACTGCTTTAAAATCAGACCTAGATAGAGATTTATATCTGTTAGCAAATATAATATGTAGTTAAAATTGAGATAGAAAAAGGGGGGTAATAACGATAATTGTAATACGATTGACCTTGTCAATTCCATTTTTGCAACAGGTTTGCTGGTACTGTGATCTTCAATTATGGTAGCGGACGGTGATCGGCCCACGGTTTTATCTGTCCAAAAATACGAGTCTGGGCCACCTGTTGCTGACTCCCCGGAAAGACAATTGGTAAGAAGACTCCAGCCTCTATTTGTTCTTATGTTGTAAAATTGTAATTGTCCATTTTAACAGTGAGCCATTATACAAACAACAAAAGCTCCTCACTTACTCTTCTATATATATAAATAAATGTAAATGAAAATGCAAGTGAGAATAGAAATGATGAGTATTTCCGTAAAAAGTGTGCATACAAAACAAGCTAATCCATTTAAACGGATGACGGTGGTGTTTAAATGGGCTTGATGCTTTTGGGAAATTCTTATGCAGTGATTCATCACCATGTTACTGATCAACGCCAACACAACCACCACCATGTTTTAGTCCAAACTTCGATAATTGTACGGGATCGTTTGGTCATTGTTTAAAACCTGATTTCTAGTCTACCTAAAAACAGATCTACCTGGGATTTACACACTTATTCTTTGGTATTTGCGGAGATGGTTTTTCCATGGATTTTCTTTTTTAAACTTAAAAAAAACTGATTTTTCTTCTGATAGAATATCAAGTTGATTATTGAGAGAATTGAGTGTTATTCATGACCTCAGTAATTGATATAAAGAACGTGTGAAGATAAGTAAATTAATATGCAGTTTTCTTAAGACAAATTTTTCGATGTAATGAAAAAATCTTGAAACGTAAAAACGTAATGCTAATATCCGTATAATAACTTAATCTCCAAAAGCTGTGACTGACTGAAAATACTTCGGTACCCCTCTCAGTCAACCCTTTCAATACTTGATAGATAGAAAGAAAAACTTTGAATAACGCAAGAATGTTAGCTGTAATAATGATCCTTCGACTAATAACACGATTTTTCCATTTTCTCATAAAATATGACTTGCGATCTGATGAATAGTCAGGCAGTCAGGATTCTGAAGATTTGAATATGTTCTTTTACATGCATTACCGAAACATTATTTTTATTATTCAATCTACTGACCAATCATAACTCCCTCAGTTCACTGGACGTGGACACTTGGTTTTTTTGCCAAGTTATTGAGTTCCCTCCTATCCTACTATGTCTGTATGCTGTATTTTAGCAATATATTTTATTATAACTTATGCATGTGGACTTGTGTTCGGTGGAGTAGAGATACATTTTTTTTAACCCTGACTGTTCTGTCTTTTTTGTAAAGACTTGCATTCTCTCTTTCAGTGCCAAGAACATTACCTTTTTCCATCTTGATTTCACAGACTGTCACATTCTTTGAAACCTAAAAGTGTCATCTCTGCTTTTGTTGTTTTAACTTATTGTTGACCCCGAAATTATTTTATTTATTTATTGTTTGATTCCTCTGGCGATTGTGACCTTTACGACACGATTTTTGATTTTTGACATTCAATAGATATTTTTTAGGTGTTATTTAAATATTATACAAATGCATGTGCTCAAAAGCATCTTTTCAAACTTTTACTATTTTTGACGTTTTACTGACTATGTGTTTCATTGGGCAATCTCGGGTGGCGATGTAATAAGTGCAATTAAGTGTATGTTGGATTTGTAACAATTTGATTGGAAGCGAATTGTACAATCTAATTGGTTAGATCGGATAAGGAAAATCGGAAGATCTAAAAAAACATTCGAATCTATACGATCCTTAAAACCACAAGTCATAAATGGTCAGTTTAGGTTACATCATCAATTAGACAGTGCTTGCATAATGCAATATTTAATGACTCGGCCATTTTACAAGGTTCGGCTTTGACAAATTACATAAAGACCATTAGAAGTTTTAGAATCACGACAAGATAACAGTTGCAAACGAGTGGAGTATCATTAAAATAAATTATGAAGGTCAATCCGTTTGCTCATTTACAGAACAAAATATAAAACAAGAAATAGTGGAGCTCAATACAAGTTGAAGACAAAAAACCCTCTCGATCTCATTTAAATCCAAGCGAACTAACTATACAGCTCCAAAATCCGAATAGTTTTTTTTGTTTTCAACTGCCACTGGGCACTGGTTTTTCTATTTTGAAAAGAACACGAGATGCAAATATTTGTTCTTGAAGGGGTTTCGAAGAGAATATAATATTTGAATTACGGATTTTAAGCCAAATTCTGAGATTAAGAATAAACGCACGTTCCACTCATGATTTGTTTTCGTTCCCATTAATTTCTTTGTTCCTAAATCTTAATCCTGCACATTGTAGAGCAAGTGCCTTGCCTTTGTTATCAGATAATTTAGTGATTTGCTTCCAGCTTTGAATCTTGATGGTTAAGGAGCAATTTTGTCCTTTGGTCACAGATTAAGTAGGTTGTTGGCATTGTCGTTAAAGTTCCAAGTGAATCTGTTACTGGAGCAAACAATTTAGATCTGAATTTCATAACAAGGCCAAACATTAATTTGTAACAAGTTCCGCCAATATGTTAATATAGTTTTTTCATTTTCATAAGAGGTGATGCTTTACTTAATTCATTTAAGATTCTGATGAAATATTTAATTAAGGTGCAATCGCCCCAGACTAAAGGTTAAATATGGCTCTCCATAAATACATCTTTATTTCGTCCTACAAATACAAAATCATAATATAACGAATGCAGGTTAACGCGTTTGTTAGCTCCAATATTGCCCATTCGTACAGTACTTTGCGGTTTTGTGCGTCCCGTAATGCCCTAAATTTTCAACATCATCGAAAACAATGGTCGCATTGCAGCTCATCAAGGATAGCACAATCACTGATAAATCAAAGTTATGACTTTATTTACTCATGCAGAAATAAGAGGCAGACCGAATCAGAAACAACATCAGCAAATGCTTGGTGTGTATTATTGACTTATGATGTACGATTTTTAAAACCCAGTGATAGTTGTATCGTTTGTCTTTAAAGTTTATTATTTAGCTCGTTGATTTTGGCAGAAATTGTGTTACCGCAGGGCTGCTTGCATTGCACAACTGAACAACCGTAAAGCACTGTTGACTGTGTAAATCCTCTTTAGGGTTATTTTTAGACCAGATGAAAAGCGTTCTTACTAATTTCTGACGGGGGTTAGCGATTGTGACTTTTTTAAATTTTTCCAAGAGATGAAGATATATTTTATGACAAAAGTTCAAAGTATGGTACATAAATATTATGATAGAGCATAAATTATACCGTGTGTATGAGATCGTGATTTTATATTTAAATTTAGTACTTTGAGGTTGATATTTGCATATTTAGTAGTGACTCGGAAAATATGTTACTAATGTTACTATCCAAAAGCCCCTGTAAGTTCCACACGATTCCTTTGAACAAGGTCAAGAAAATATCAAAATACATTATTTACAGTCATCTAGGAGCATAAACAATACTAGTCCTGTATTTAATTGTGATGCTTGCTTGATGTATTTAGCAATAATTAATTCAAACGTTTAAAATCTCGTGATGAGTTCACAAAGAGAGTATACTATTTATAATATAATTATCGGTACCCAATTTATTCTAAATTTATTTGTTAATACGAACTGTAACGTAACATCGAACCTCACGACCTATTCAAAATCTTTCTTACTATTTCAGAATCATTAATGTGTCGTTTATAATAGCTTATATGGTTGACAAAACATACGTATAAATTGATTTGGAAGTTTTAAAAATAAAAAAATAAAACATACGCCTGTAAACGAAAATATAATAATTCGAAAGTAGTTGTCAACTACGATCTATATCAAAATAAATGTTCAATTTCAAATAAGAATCAAGGATTTGGAATTTCCAAAGCAAACTGTTTCCAATATCTCTCTGTCAGTAGGTCACTGATACAGTTCATTTATCCTTAACGATCGATTCGTTTAGTCTATTGGCTCTTGCATAAGAAAATATCAGTTACTATTAACCGCAAAACGGTAACGCGTATACATTTCGAAATTCTTAGCATTAGAATTTGTAACTTTTTCTGATAGTTGGTTAAGGAGAGGGGGGAAGTTGTTAACCGCAATGAAACGGCCGGGATCAAATGGTATAATGTCAAGTAAATTTGTAGGTAAATGACTACGAAAATGATGATTACAAGATTGCAACTAACGATAAGCAACATTGTACCTAATTTTACCGTTCATCAACATCAGCAACAAATACATATATTCAAGCATATTTCAGTAGAGTTCTTTGTTCCCTTCCAAATTAAAAATCAAATTTTTTAAACAGATTCGACTCGGAATACTTGGGAAGTATTTACACTTAAAGTCTCACGAACAGTCAAACCCTTTAATGCAAATTTTGCTATATAATTTGAGGAGATGGCTAAGAGGATGATGGTTCTGAGAACCTTGTTAGTCGTTGGGTTAGATCCTTTAAGAGGAATCCGCAATGTTAATTAAGGAATTGCACATCACGAAGGACAGGGACGGAACTGTTTTCAACTAACGTTATTAGCATTTACATTCATTAGTCATATCGTACAAAATACCTGCACACACAACAGATCCAGCCTCCTTGCAGCTAACAAAAATGCCAATTGTTGGAATGGGGACAAGTGATAGGTTTTATTAGCAGACGATTTGAAATTTGAATGAAGGTAATGATTGGCGTTTGCCATTAAATGACGGGAAGACGTTCAAGACGAGAGATAAAAGAACGAGGGATGATGACAAAATTAGCTCATTTTAAGACTTATGCATGCCCATCACTCTTCCACCGTCCCTCTCCACATGGGACATGTATAAGTTCGTGTAATAACCATTGTATATAGTCAACCCTATACAAATCTTTCAATTGACAGGGTCCTCATCTACAGGCCGTACTTGACCGTACTAAATCATATTGTCAGATATACCATATCCCATGGCTGACAAAAAAAGTAAGTAAATCCATGCAGGTTCGTTATTTGCCATATTTAAATATGCGTGAACGGAAACCTGAGTCAAAAATAGCTGATTGCGTCATGTCTAGATTCTATAAGGAAGGTAGGCTTGGAGTGAGGAAGAATCCAATATTGCAATCCAGGTACTAAAGTCTCGTATGTAATAATAATAAGTAATTGTATATCCATGCAATGAAATGCTAATCATAATAGAATAGAACTCATAACTTTATAAAATAACTCAACTCCTCGAGAAGATTCCTCATTTAAAGTCTGTTATCGTGTTTCTTAATAGTTGAAGATCATCCCATTGTGTAGTTATAATATGCCATCCTCCAGGAAAAAATATACATCATCCGCTCCTTGTCCATTCTTCTTTCACATTCCTCCCGTACGTTCTGCTGGCTGACGGGAATGATTGCTTTTATACATTTTAGATCCAGGAGTCAAAAGAGTTAAAAGCTGGAAAGAGTTATGACTTTTGAATTTTAAATCACGGGAAACATGGATTAATGTGAAGAATGATTCTGTCTAAAATTCGTAGATTCGAAATAAAATTTCATCCCGTTGGCTCCAAGATTCGGGTTTTGTTGATTTAGTTATATAGTAGTCAAAGCTGGAATTCATTAGATAAGAAACAGGGAGACAGTGAGAGAGACGAAATAAAGTTTTTATCCCATCGTCGTCGTCGTAGTCGGTAACCAGTTTGCAAAGGAGATGAGATAAAGATGAGTCTTTTAGAGGCATTGTTATTTAGATGGAAATAATGTATCGTATAAATAAGGTTTATAATGGAAGAAGCATCTCTGTAAACAGGGGTTTCTGCTTGTGGTTCGTATAAAAAGTTCAGCACAAGTGCATGAATAGGGCTCCATGATGTTTCTCTGCTTTTTTGATTCTGGTCGAGGATGAAGAAGTTCATAAGGAATACATGGTAGAATATGCGGCTCTAAAGCTTCTCGCTCAAGTTCGCTCGTTTCAATTAAAGGAAAGTCCAAGCCTTTGCTTTAGCATGGCTTTAGCTGAGCAAAGGGAGATATTGGATGGATGGACAGGTGAGGTAGATCTGTAGGAATAACACAGGTAGGTTGGCAAACAGGTAGATGTAATGCATAATGCTATTACATTCTAGGAGACGTCCAACAAGCCAAACTGCAAAAGTTACTCTCTCTCTCTGCAACATACCAATTGAGCAGATAGTAAAAATCCACCCGTCGTCGCCCACGCACCGTCTCAATCTTCGCTCTCCTAATCCTCGTTAATTAGCCACAACAAACAGAAGAGAGGATTCGGATAAACTGCCAATCTAAATACACTGATTGGCTCCCTTGTTAAGGAACTCATTTTACTAAATGATACAGATAGTAAATTCCCTTAGCTTCGAGCCGTGAGGGTTGCCTGAGAGGTTGACATTGACGGGGGATCTTGATCAAGTTTGGTTCTAGAACTTTGAAATCAGATTCCAGACGGCTGTCTGCATGTGCACATGTTGTATTGGGAATTCCGATTTAAGTTATAATTCCCAATTTAAACTACTAAAGTCAGTGGCAATTGGTTTCGGAGAGTTACCATACTATTCTCCGATTTACCTGAAAAATTAGAATATCCGAATCGGAATAATTAATCCGAATTGTCGTATAAAAATTTCCCAAGAAAATAAACGGTTGATCTAGTGAGTAGATTGGTTTAGAATTGTAGGATACAGTTCTGGTTGTGAATTTGTGATATCCGGAAATACCGTAATGGGAAGTGAGTTCCACGCACGTGTTTTGCCGTTTCCTTTTTTGCATTAATGGCAATCAGATTTCTGATAACTGAAAATTTATTCCCCGTGGAGTCTAGCTGAGACTTTGCAATGGATTTTCATAATCCATAACCACTTAAGATCGATTTAACGTTCTAGTACGTAAGGATATAAATCGCATCCCTGTTTCTCCTTGCGTGGTCAGGCTAATAAAACTAACCACATTACACATATATTAGACATAAATCCATGCAAAACGGGAAATGCAGATGTATTTGAGCAAGAGCGTGGGTTCAAGTCATGATTGCATTCGAATAAAAGTGACTCCTCAACCGGGATCGATTTAAGCAGTGTGAGTCCATTACTAAAAGACGATAACGATCAGTTCCATCTCGAATTTTAACGGAGGGCTGAGAATCCCATCATCAAGCATATCATCAGAAGTTGCCTAGAAGTAACTTGCCGAGTATTCAAACCAACCGAGTTGGAATTTCGACTCATCTCCAAGAAACAAGATTACAATATTGATCTCTGAAACTCTTCACGAGGGAATCCATATTCAACATTTTGCTAATAGCTTCTAGAGATTTATCATAAAGTCTGTCCGGCGTTGTTAGTTGCAAAGTTTTAGATTCCCTGCTGGAAGAATGAACTGAAAAGTTACAAGTCCACCAGCAACAATCAAGTTCAGCAGCTTGTGTGGGCAGCAAACGGCAATGCAAGTCAGTAAGCTAGTAATCGTTATGTACACACGAGCAACGGTATCGAGCGAGAAGCATATTAAAGCCACTTTGGTTTCGAGGGACCCTAAAAGTTATTCGTGATTGAGACCCGTCATAAATCATTCTGCCTGGTGGTGAACAGTTCTCTATTGAAATGATATGAGAATGCCAGAGCAAATTTCCATGCTAAGCACTCCTTTTCAACTCCACTAAAACTTTGCAAAGAATTAAAGTTTGACGGAATAAGTTCCTCTCCTGTCCCTACTCAAGTCCATTTCGAAGACGGGGACTTAGGAGACATGAAGTTTAATTACATCGAATAACACTCTTCTCCCCGTTAATGAGACTGACCTGCTAACAAGAACAAAAGGCAAAGTGGTGTCAAGCTGGATGTCAAATCAGTGGAGGGTGAATTAAATGAGAATCGATTAGATTTACTCCAATAAACCCAAAAACTTTAGTTTCAGCTTTTTTATGAAAAGAGCAAAAACTTTGTCACTTCTTGAGAATTAGTCTGCTACTCGGTCTCATATATAGTAACCCAAAAACACGAATCGTTGCGCGTTGGCTTCGTCATCTTACCGCTTAACTACTGATACAGATCAGGTAGTAGTGTGATTTTAACTACGATTAGTAACGCACTACAAGGGATTGTGACACGGTTAATTAGTCAAGCCGTCGGTTCGCAAAGGAAATAGTGACTTTATGAGTTCCGCTACATCGTTTTTATTGAAATCTTGCTTTAAATGTTGACTCTGTTCCTACAACTCGTCAGAATAATTACTTGACAAATATACGACACGTATTTTACTCCAGAGTTATGCTGCGACAAAGTAACTAATGTGCAGATCTTATTGACTGATCCGTTGGTATATTTATCAAAGTGAAGGACAAAACATGGTGGTGATCACGATTTCATACCCGCATCAAGCTCGGTTTAGTTATCCATTGGCCTCGTCCACATCCGTCAGCCCCACGTTAACTGATAGTGGTTCTGAACCTTTGCCCTCACTTTTACAGGTCTCATCTGACGGTGACACGGTTGCTGCGACTAAGCAAGGTGAGAACATGTTTATATTTACTTCATTTTTTTCTGTTCCTGCACCTCATAACACAAGCCATGATAAAATGTTATTGATGTAAAATTACTAGTGACAAGCCCCATTGGGCACGCCTTTCCGTCTGAGGGGATCTAATTATCTCAAATTAAACATTTCATTTAGTCATTGAACGTATTCCTACGTACCTACCTACTTACATGATATAACTTGATTCACCAACGCGGAACTGATTACATAGGATAATCGATCAATACCAACTGATGTTTATTATAACTGACTTTGGGAGTTTCGTTGAAAAAGGAAAATAGTAGAGGCCAGAGCAACTCTTACAATTTAAATACCTCGTTTTCTTACAAAAATAAATTTATACTCTGTTCCCTAAAAACGATGTCGATATTAGAAATATACAAGTCCTGTCCGATGTCGAACGATTGGCTTCCAAATATGTTTTTTTTTTTTTTTTTTAATCTGCAAATTTACTCCCTTGAATCTCATAATATCGCTCGATTACTCAGCCTCTTAATTAGACTTGATTTTTAGTAGTAAAATTGAAATGAGAAACCAACAAAATGGCAAGTAAACGGTTAGGACGTTAGGAGTAATTGTTCAACTGGTATATTATGAGTTTAGCAGGAAGTGGTGAATGGAAAGCTAGGACACAGTAGAAACAGATAATAGTTCAAAGTCAACGGTTTGTTCCAACCAACAACCAAACTAACACACATAAAGACGGCTTTGACATTGTGTTTCCAAGATTAGGCTCCAGTTAGCTAAGGAACTAATGAAGAATGCAAAATATTGTGTCAGAGAGGTAGGCAGAAGTTGGTAATTTGGTTAGCTGATAATGACGGAAAACTGTTGGAGTTAACAAGTTAATTACAGTTAGGGATTGAAGAGTCAGTTTTAAACCCTTCTACACAGGCTCATTGTTCCCCGTTCACGAAACGAGGAGTTTTAATTACGGAACAAGAAGTAAAGCGTATGAATGGATAACGGTGCTACCGAATAGCCGGATCAGAGTTCCGGAACCAGCTTGCGTGCTAATGTAGCTGTTGGGTTTGTACCTGGCTTTTCGCTCTGTATTTAGTGCAAATAACAGGAAGAAAATCAAAACCTTTTTATTTCCCTTTTGTTCCTTTTTGTTAGAGATGAACGGGAGGATTTTGTAAACACCTACGATAATATCTATGATAGCGAAGAATTTCGGTTGCATCGAATTTAACGACGACGAGAAAGAACCAGATGCTGTCGGTTCTGAGCTGTCCTTTTCATATGATTTGAGAGTGTGCAAATTCTACTTCACTTAGCTAATTAAAACCGACTACTAAAAAGTAATTAGCCTTCCGGGTGCCATGCCACTACTACAACATGGGGAACCTCATTAGATTTATCGTTCGATTCAAAATTTACTCTATACAACGCAAATGCTTTTTAATCAATTTCTCAGCCCGCTACTAGTTTAAGGCCTCAGTTCTTGAAATTTCTCAGAATAGTCGAATGTGACTGCAACCTTTATTTCTACAAAAAAAAATAATGTTGCATTTGCTGGGTCGTTGGTGCTTACTTGACTCCTAACGAATAGATGTCAGATTATTAATGAAAGTGTAAAACACTTAATGATAATAATAATAATAATTCCAACTTCTTAGAAGTGGAAAAAAGTGCATAATGTGTTCAATAACACTTTACGCTTTCTTTGCTCAAGACATTATTTAAGGAGGCTTAACCAGCCGATGTGGCAAGCTGACAGAGCTCATCTTCAATATGAATAGTTTGTTTACTCGTTGATCATCATTATCATTCAAGAACTGGCTCCCCAGTCGTGATCGTCCATTGTTTAGGAAAGCTGATCATTTCCTCTCCATTGTGCCAACTGGGACATCTAATTTGCCATTTGCGGCTCACCCAGTCATATGTAAATGTCGTGTAAACGATAGACAATCAGGATTAGTAGGGATATAAATATGACGAAATGCTCAGTCCTCCAAGCCTCATCCTTGCAGCAGTAAGTGCAAGTTGGCCTATCGAGACATTAAAAATTCTAAACAATGCAAACTCCATGCCGAGATTAATGTTATTAATATAATTGATATGGGCTGGATTTTAATATGAATCTATTTTGCTTTCTCTCTTTAACCAACTTCTGTCTAAGCGGAATGTTATGTATGATTACTATGATGGTATAATAATGGACAATCCTCTTGAATACCATTCATTACTGTAATCTCATTGGTAAAATTTTCAAACACAATCCAAAATAAAGACGATTCAGCAGCTCATTCATTCCTGTTCCTATATTTATAGAATTCTTTTTCACTTGCAATTTATTAAGTGTTGAAAACACTTTATGCGAACGACAAGTCCGTCTGTCCGTCCGTCTGTCCGTCCGTCTGTCCGTCCGTCTGTCCGTCCGTCTGTCCGTCCGTCTGTCCGTCCGTCTGTCCGTCCGTCTGTCCGTCTGTCCGTCTGTCCGTCCGTCTGTCCGAGCGATAACTGGAGAACGGCTTGACCTACAGTCACCAAATTTTGTACACTTATTCCTTGGGTCCTAACACAGGCTAAGTTCGAACTTGGGTCAAATCGGTCGCACCCCCTGACCCCCATCAATTAAACCCCAAAACAAACCATTAAATCAAACAGAATAGTGATATGTAGGAGTCCAACGCCAGGATAGAGCTCTTACTCATTTTAAAACTGACGCTTAGGTAGTTTACATTACACTCTATGTCTATCATCTATACATGATAATACCCTGAACCTATATTTCAGAGTGCGAAACCTGGGATTTTTGGGGAAATTGAGATATGGGGTTTAAACGATTCCCATGAGTAATAGAACATCTTTGACGGATACGGGACCACTCCTACTGACACCAGGGTGCAAAACCCGGGCTTTTTGGGGAAATTGAGATTTAGTTTGTTTATCGTTATATTTTCAACACTTGGTTACACCCGTTACATCGGTTTATTAGCTTTAATACACACTTTATCATTTGTGCTTGATAGAAACTGATACATGGGAATTGTGGACAGGTAACAGATTCATTAGCCAAATAAGGAATAATAGGATTTGAATTATTTATAGAAACAATACACTCCAAGCATTATAACAATCACTTTTACACCGGAGAGTTAAGATGTGGTCACGTAAAAAACGGCCTCCGATTCGTAATTAGAATTGATGGCTTTCGTTGAAGGATGTTGGTTTTTAGAAACGTTTCCACTCGCGAATCTCGTATCTGGTGAACATTGAAGGGGAATTAATTATTGTACTTTGACTTGTACTTTTCAACTTACTTTAAAGTGCCAAAACTTGTAGGAGTATAAATTTCACGCCTCGCGACCTTATGATTCTTACTCGCTTCCTTTCCTCTCCACTTCAACTAATTATAATTAATCTACGCCAGTTTTGTTTTCTAATATGTTATGTATGGTATAATTGCCATGTTCTTATACCATCCAAACAAGATTTAGTATAAAAATTTTAATGTGGTTTCATTTTTTTTTTAGATTTTTATCTATCAAAAGTAAAATATAAATTAATATTATAGTAAATCTTGTACAGCTCCAAATTAAGCACTGGCTAATAAATACATACCAGATCACTTAATGCAATGGATTTTCTATTTAAATAAAATACATTAGATTGCTAAGTGGTTTTTCTTTCATTTATTTAAGGACTGGGGATAGTGAAATTATTTCAGAAGGTTCTATTGATTGGCATATATTATATGGTAATAGTATCTCTTTCAATGAATTACGTAGTATATTATCTATCGCGTTTGCATGCATATTTCAGATTCTCATGAACTCTTATACTGAAGATGAGTATGTTAGGATGTTTAGTTTGACAAAGAACAAGGTACTAAAATATGGGTTGGAATTAATGAGACCCCTATAAATGGGAAGTAGACCCCTATTTCGAATGAACTAGACCCCACATGAAACAGACCCCTCCAGGTTGAATCAGACCCCACCTAAGTTGAAGCAGACCCCACCTAAGTTGAAGCAGACCCCACCTAGGTTGAATCAGACCCCACCCCAAACTATTCGCCCCTCCTTCCTGTTGCCCCTCCGATGCCACCATCAATATATAATAGAAGTTTAAAATGGTCATTAAAATGGTACTAGAATAAATAATCAAAATAATCAGTCATAGAATATAATTCAAAGTTTCAACTTAACATACAATCAAAATTCGTTCAAATCAATACAATTTCACTGTTTAATCTACAGTCCGAGACTGTTTATCTGTTGGAGTTACTAACTTGTACTAACTAACTATGTTTAATCAATAACCAACGCCTTCGTAGCTAATCTGGGCCGACCGGGCTTCCGTTTTCTACCGATGGGAACATCTTTGACTTCATCCGTAACAATGTACAGCTTCCTTTTTATTGCGATTCCCATCACATGCTTGCAAACATGCTGTTTTTTAAATACCGGACAAGTACAAGTAGATTTTTGCCAATCCGATGGGTTAAATTCAACGACCCACAACCGAGTCATGTTGCTTCGAAAGCTGTCAAAGTTCCTCCATGTCAAATTAGTTGACATACGTATATACTTAGTAATATCGGTTTCTTGTAACGGTTTTGTGTTTGCTGCCGGTATAAAGTACATCAATTTGGAAGTTGAATCAACAGTTCTTAACTTAATTTTAATGTCCATTGAACTCCATTGGTAGGACTTTGTCTTAAGCTGTAAGTCGTATTTGGGAACTGCATTGAAGTGCTTGCGATCACGTTGCTTGGACCATTCTTCAACAATATTGAGCATTCTCTTCAAAAATTGACCTATTGGAAATTTTTCCCTTGAGGCTGTTTTCTTAATCCAATAATTGATAGATTCGAGTCCATTGTTTGATTGATAAGGCAGGTATGACAAACATGTTAATAATTATAATGTACTGATATGTTAAATTGTGATATGCATACTATTTCTTCTATCTCTCAAAATTATGTAGTGAGCATGGGCTGGTGCTGGTGGATTCATATTATTTTGATTATTTATTCTAGTACCATTTAAATGACCATTTTAAACTTCTATTATATATTGATGGTGGCATCGGAGGGGCGAATAGTTTGGGGTGGGGTCTGATTCAACCTAGGTGGGGTCTGCTTCAACTTAGGTGGGGTCTGCTTCAACTTAGGTGGGGTCTGATTCAACCTGGAGGGGTCTGTTTCATGTGGGGTCTAGTTCATTCGAAATAGGGGTCTACTTCCCATTTATAGGGGTCTCATTAAATTTAACTCCTAAAATATGAATATGGCACTGACATAACATTGTCTCACCATGCAAATGTACTGAACCATGCCTGTAAACATTGTATGTGTAAATGTACGTCAGTTGAGACACTTAAGCTGTGTTTTTTTTATTATTCCTAGTAAAATATGCAAACAATAATGGCAGAGATACATTAGTTATGAATTTGAGTTTAAATGACTTTCAATACAGTTTTGTTTCGGCTGCAATAGTCTCATTTTTCATGTGTCCATCGAAATTTTACCTTGGCTTTAATGAATTTGTTCAACTACAAGAATAATAGTTATCTATAGATAGACACTAAGGATTTTTTGTTTATATTCTGAAGATGTTCCTTCAGCAAAGATCTTAAACTTGAGTACCTTCCGCGAACTTGATTACTTTTGTAAGATCGAAGTTCTAGAAACTGAAACTGACTTTTAAAACTTGTTTTTTACTGCTAAAATCCGTTATCGCTTCCAATGCTTTCGGCCACCAGAGCGTATAAGAACACTTAATAAGGTGGGCGTTGATTAGGATTGTCAGAAAATTTGTAATGGAATTCCTACGAGGTGTAATAAGTACAATAGGAGTTTTTAAATGTTTCATTTCTCTGCTGATCTCTGATTGGGATGGCTTTATCAAGTGTAGCGAATAGTAATCCTGAGTACGTGTGCTTTTCTCGCCCTTTGGAATTAATAGATAGATCCCTGCAGGCCTAATTTGATTTCCCTCTTTGTTAACTTCTTCCTTATGTAAGTGATTTGTGAATGTGAGCATTTAACTCACTGTGCATGACAGACAGACTAGTAGGAATCCTACGTCCAAATTTTAAAACTCTGCTTTCATTACGGCTGATTGTTGATTTATCTCTCAATTGGATAATCAAATACTTTTACTTTTTATTTGACTTCAACAACCCTCAAAGATAATGCAAAGGTGTAGGCAGAGTGACTGTAATTATGTGGCTGAAAGTTGAATATTTCATGTGACGCTTTAAAGCTCATTAATTTAATGTAAATTTTTCAAAATCAATCAAGATGTCTAAACTATCAAATTCGTTGTTGTCTTATTTTTGATGTCCAATACTGCATTGTGTACATATAGGCTTCTAAACTGTATTTTAATTAAGTGCTTTGATTTTATAAACTTGAACAAAAAATAAAAATTATAAGATATCTATGAACAAATATGCAGGCAAGGCAAGAGAAATTAATTTTGTTATAAAGCAATTCCCTCACGGATGTAAACGCAATATAGAGAATACACGCCTGCCTTTATCATGGGAAGAGATGGCATTGATTTTTTATGGAGAAAATCCGTTACTATTTTATAAAAACTTGCATTCCAGTTCAACAATGATGTAGGCTTGGAATTATTATTGATTTTGAAAAAAATTGGAGCCTAATAATCCTTTAACATGCAATTGATAATGGACACTCGTGGTTAAGTACGAGTTAGAGGACAATTGAGGCACGGAAAAGAAAACCTATTTTTTATTGGTTCATGACTGGCAGATCTTTGTTGATTAAAACGCTGTTCTTTGTCTTTAATTTCAACCTTACAATTAGCTTTGTCCGTACTCCATTCATCTGTACGCTTATTTATGACGAGCTCCTTCTACAGAAAAATTCCCTTCAGCAAAATCCAATCAACGAGCCTTTTAAATCTTTGACTGATGAGCTGTTAAATACCTTGGTTGATGTAGACATTACAATATTGAATATATTACTAAAATATAGTTGGATGCTCCCATCACTAAACGTTCACAGATGCAGTCAGTTTCAATGTGCTTATTAGCAGAATTTTATAATCAATAAACTCGAATACTTTTTGCTGTTCAATTCGACAGAGACTTCCTCTCTTGTCGTTGCCAGTGTGAGTTTGAAACGTTAAATTCGAGGATGTATAATCATTGAATTACACCGAGGTCCAATTTACTTGTAAATTACTGTACTTGGTTTGAAAGTCATGTTCAGAAGCGATATAAGCTCTGAAGGGGAATTAATTTTAATTAAAAACTTAATACGTTGCATATTTTGCATACGTGCCTAGTGAGAAGCACGAACTTTGAAGGTGCTAACAGGGCCTATAGGGAAAGCTGCTTTACTACCTCTTATTGTTCGTTAAAATTCCATGATTTATGATCGATTGGAGGGCCATTGAATTTTGTATAATAATGCTGAAGGTCAGGATGTATTAGCATCAAATTATTCGGTTTAAAAAGTAGTAATTGCTTCATAGCTCAAAATCGAACATGACTAATTATAAGAGTTTTGGTAGGTTTTGCAATGTTCTAAAATGCATATAATTTTGTGTTTACAGAAGAATGGGTGAAAAAGAAAAGGGTTGAGCTAACAACCACTAAACAGATCGAGACCCGCGTCAAGCGTCAAATCGTGCTCGAAGATGGGAAAGTTGTGGACGATTCGGGCCCAATTGTTACAACCAATACTACGGAGGACACGGACAAGCAAGAGTCGGAACATACGGAAGTAAGCTCATTGCGATTTCTTTCTCGGTTTTTTATGTCATATTTCTGTAACGAATATAAATATTTCCATTAAATGGAATGCCCTTTGTAGTAGCTCCTTGACTCCTTGTAATTTCATTGGCGTCATTGATCTATTTATTGTAATATTTTGCGAGCAGCACTTCACGCATGGAGATGAAATGGAAGGGAAGGAGGGGTGGGTGCAAATCGAAGATGTTCCCGAGGATGCTGTTGTGAAGGAGACAAATGAGAAGAAGATCACAACCCACGATGAAGTTGAAGACATCTACGAAACCGAAGAAATCCAGCACCTTGGGAATCATAGTAATGAGGTGAGTCATCCGCTAGTAGTTTACCAATAACGATTCTTCCTAAGGAACTATACAATTACATCATTAGCAACTCATATTATGTTACTCATCTCGTTAACTTCAAAAGAGATCAAATTTTACTTCCTCTTTGATTAATTAACCGCTGGGGACACATGTAAATATAATCTGCATCTGTATTTTAATGATGTCACATATCTTGGCAGTAACGAAATCTCGATAAGCCAATAAAACGAGCTTATGATCTTATTTTGTCAATTAATTCAACTAGTTTTTCATATAGTTTAAATTTATTATTATTGCATCTTTTATTGGCAATTTATTTAGCTACTGAAGCCTAGACCATTACTAACTAGAAAACAAAGTAAATATCTCCTCCAAACAGAGAGCCTCTTCTTATAGGTTAGCAAATTTTGTGTTTTTTAATATTTGTATGTACTTCACTGCAAGTTTTTTAATATTTGTATGTACTTCACTGCAAGTCGCTAATTTGTGTAGTAGACCTTCAGTAGTTTTGACACATTATCAATCAAGAAAGTTGTCAAATTTCACATTTACTTAACATGATTCCAATTGCCTTGTTAGTAATTATTATACAATTCATATATTATACATTGAGGTGTGTTGGCAGTCGTATTTTCTTATTCATATTAAATGGCATCTTGTTAAGGCTCATGCTATAAGGATGATATTAAATTTTTAGAATGTAGTTAGACTGCGAAGCTTGGAATTTTATTCCTACAAAATTCTCATGGTTACACATGCATTGGATTATTCAAAGCGTGACTGAACTAAAGTCTATCATACGACGATAATTGTTCGAGCATGAAGTCGATTGTTTTTCATTTTCTAAGATTTCATACGATGAATGATATTAGACCTTTAGAGTTGAGTTTTTTTGTTAAATGTGACTATTTGTTTATGTAGTATCTTTGTTCAAATGGTCCAACAACTGCTTAACTGTTCTAACATTTACTTTAGATTTATTCAAAGGTAAACCAGGTGTAGATTAAAGTCCCTTCCGGAACTAAAATGTTTTATACGTCATACTTAAACACTGTAAATTTTCAAACTATAAAGGGGACCCGTTTTAAAAATCAAGTTTATGTTCATTTCACGCTGCTCCTGAAAAAAAAACAAATATCTGCATTAATTGATTCACTTCCTAGATTCCCATGTTTTTCCGTTGCGTAATGAATATTAACCAAGGTGGATCATTACACAATTAGTTGGTAAGGGACAAGGTTACATAGTATCCGTCCTCATGAGAATTACTCAAACTAAATGTTCAAAAATAAGTATGATCGCAATCAGTGAAGGTGTGTAAACGTTCATTTACAATAGAAATGTGGAATCGTGGAACAATCGCGGCTTAATAAATATGCAACGGTACAAAAAGTTTAATATTATTTAACTGACATTGTGACATATTTTTCCATTGGCTGTGGAAAATCAGAGCCTCATTTTCATATCTAACTCCAACGTCAACGCATTACTAACCACAAATGTATTAACGCAGGGTAGTTACTTGGGTGTTTCATGAATTTTTTCTCCCTTATATCATTCTAATGAGCTTTATTGTTTATTGCTGGTATTGAAATTGTCAGGACTGTGAGACAATGTTTGGAGGTAATTGTAACAATCAGGTTTCTAAATTAGGTTTTTGCCTGTGGTATTAAAAAAACAATCATTATACAGTGATAGGCCGTATCAAATATATTATTAAATTCCGGTGTGTATAAATACTACAATTGACAATTGTTGGCTTCGCTTGAACGGCACCTGTTACATTAGAAATTGAAGATGGTCATGACTATAAGGCCTAATTTAACACATATCAAATTTAAACGAAAACGGCTGTCAATGTTTTGCTCTCTTGTTTGAAAATTTCTCCTTAGCTGTGGATTGCAATCAACGCATTAAATGTCTCAAAGTCTCAAATCAACTTAATGATTTTAATGCATGAGTTCATTAGGGAACAACAGGCAATTTAAGTCTTGAAAGGAAACTTTAGATTTACCAAATGGTAGATATATCACCCTGCTTAATATATAAAAATAAATTCTGAATTGAACGTAGTTTAAAGTCACACAAGACTGTAAACAACTATAGTGTTTAAATGAACAACGTCTTTATCGCTTTGTGGTTAAATTTAATTAATTTCCAAAAATTCCTAGAATTAGGTACATACTTTCTCAATCTATGCTCATCGTACGAAGACTATATAGTGACTTATTGTAACCAGATAGATACTTACAGTTTTCAATCAAATCGACAGAAAAAATGGACACCTCGACGGATGACTGACAAGAATTGAGCTATAGTTGTTCTAGACGTCAAATTTCGACAGAAAACCAGCATTCACGTTGAATTAATAATAATTCCTTAATTTTTCCCAAAGGCGAGTTCAAAATTACTTTGTATTTGTAGGTCAACCTCGAAATATCGACCTGTTTCTTAATGAGAGTGAGAGTTCTATTGTTTGCTGTTGTTCTCTTGTTCAATTTAGTGTAATAACGGATAATAATATGTATTTCTTATGCAGAGCTTGGGCAGGGCAATAATGCAATCCAAGTTGATTAAGATTCAGATGGGGATGGATGAGGGTTATTAACATAAACATAATCTAGTCGTACATAAATAGGCTATTATTATAGGCAGGTACTCATTCACAGATGAAATTACATCCCATTTGATGTTTCTATTTGGCAGAGCCATCGTTCGTTTCTTTGGTGATAGGATGTTGCATTGACAACTTAAATTATGCAAGATGAGCTTAGAGATAGATAAACATTGACTTGGAATTATACACTTCTTGAGACATTTCCCTCTGCAAACTGCAACTCCTATTAACCGTTCTTACGAATCCAATATAAAGTACTTGAGATTACGTTTTTACTTTTTAAATGTCCAGAATTATGAGCGAGAAGGGTAGATAAAAACACGAAATTAATTACAATGTGGGGACGAGGTATTGCACAGTCCTCAAGGTCTTCATTTTTTACAGGATTTGTCTTTGCTGAGTCCATGATTGGAGTTGGGCTGATGACAAAAATTATACGTTCTCCAAAACGGCCTAACAGAATCGTTGTCATAAAATTGTAATATTTATTCAAATGGCTTTCATATAATAGAACTTTTTTAACGTAACCATTCCAATAGTTCAGCTTCAAAACAGCACGAAAATAATTGTCTCCTTTACTGCCTGTACTTCTACAATCCCATTTCGAATAGAAAATTAAGCTGTGATTAACCCTTTCTGCATAACACTGCATTTGCAACGTGCATAAAAAGCCGCATACATTCCTCTTAAACCTTGAAATGATCCTGTAAGACTGGAAGAACTCTACAGAATGTAATCGTAGAAGAGCCATAATGCAGAGCTGTCACTTCCTTTTTTATAGCAAATTCTTGAAATTAAATTCTATTCTTCTCTATCCAGAAGGAGTGATTGTGAAAAAAAATTCTTTCTAAGATTTGAGATGATGAACGAGTAGAACTCATCCAACGGCAGTTGTAACGTGACAGAAAATTTGCCTCGGGTTTCGCCCTTCCTGAGTTAAACTCGACATTCTCGTTTGTTGAAACGATTTTGACGGTAGTTAAATGAGAGGCCTTTATGTAGAGATTATTTACCTCCAGATGATGATATAAGTTGACATGACGTCCTGTCATTGTGGCTTAAGAGTCGAATGACCTATTTATTCTCAGGGATTGAGCCGGGATTAGATTTCATTGTCATAAAAAAATACAAGTGTTTTAGTTTTAAGATCCACTGGTTTACGTATTACGCTAAATAATTTTGAGAATCGAACCGATCAAATTTCTGTTAAAGTCCTGAATTTGTTAATAATAGGAAGTGCGGGCCGAAGGAAGTGCTTATCTTATGTAATTTGATGGATAAGTAGTTTGTACGATTGGTAGAATATAAGGACTCTACTTTAAACAGTGCCAATTGCACAATAGTCGATAATCTCTAGGTTGTATCTTTATCACATAACGTTCATTTTCTTCACATCATGGATCAGCAAACATAGTAATGGATACTCATTGAAAGTATTTAGTTATATCTGATGAGAACTAAGGCCAAGAAATAGAACTCTTGATAGTCATCGCATTCACAATTATTCTATTATCTAACCAATCTAATGTTCTGACTTGAAATTGGCTAAGCAGGATGATTGACAGTGACAGGTTGGCTGTCACATATTTCTCCGGAATTTGAACGGTGTGTAATGAATCCTGTAGAATCAAGTGTATAAGACAGATAAACAAGTCATTGCATCGGCGAGATTCCTGATTTTTCGTAAATGTTTGAATAACTTTTGAATAATCGTTCTATGGAAAAATGTAAATGCTGTCCAGATTGCAATCGGTTACTATGTTCCTTCAATGGTTGTTAAGTTAGCATTGAATTAAACGTTACGTAAATTACGGAAGGATGATTGGAATAGGAAGGATTGGAATTTCAATAACTATGTTGGATAATTTTTGATGAATTGAATCCTTGTTTGTCCTTTGAAATTTCCAAATTTGACACATGCCCTAAACAGTCATCAACCTTACTGATGGCCCAATCATGCTTATATTTGGTCAATGAGGCCAATCAGATATTCTGAACAGCATTGTGTCCAAGGTAATAACATTCTCATTGTTGTTCACGTATACTTAGGATATTATACTTCATTGTGTTTGCACATAAAGGCCTGCATATCAAAGGTATCCTTACTAGTTGGGAGATCCTTGCATAACTTACTCCCGCGATTGAAAACTGTAATCGCTCATCTTGTGCAAGTGCATGCAAATATTACAATGCAGCCGGATTTCTCCGTCTGATAGATTCATCGTTCATGGGAACTGATATTCTATAAATAGTAGTGTATTCACAAGTCCATTTTTTTATATGGAACTTTTGTGCTATAATTGACTCCATTAAATTATGTTTGCATGACAAGTGTCCGTGATCTTCGTGATCCGTAAGTCGAGGTAAAGAACAAATATGTAATATATTAAGAAAATAAGTATCAGCAGTAGTCCTTCGAGGATTTGGCGAATCGATAACTACCTCTCGACTAATTTATTCTTTCCTTAAGCGTCAGATTATGTGTCTCTGAAGCAATTAAGTCCATCCTTATTATCGTCGTTTGTACATATGGCCTAGAGACGTAGTTCAAGTTGACCGCAGCTAAAACCTCTAAATTCTAAAACAGGAAAAAGGTTATCTGCTCAGCTTACATCCATTAAAAAATATTGGCAAATTTTTTTGATACCTCTACAGATGAGACGGTTTAAAAAAATCTTATTTTGATTGGATTTAGGGAATCGTTCGAGCATTAAGGGAAAACCAAGATGTACGGAAAGGACTCCTCAGCTCATCGGAACGACGAGAGATACTCCCGTACTACAACAAGGATCCACAGAAAAAGGTTTTGCAGCAAAGTAGGAGACACGACCGCACAACCGATATTGAAGACACCAAAGAGGTTTGTTAATTGCTCAACTCTCTTAACCACAATTCCAAGGGGAATTTAACAAGTTGTGCAAATCTTTACATGCCCGTATAATGGAGTTGTGGTTTTGCGAAGAAAAAATCCGGATAAAATGAAATAATAACAATTTTAAAAAAATTGCGTTTATGGAAATTTCGCTCAGTCCAGGAAAAAACATTTAATTCGAGGTAGAGTAAGCAGTAAGAATAAGAAATGAGCTGTTCTGTTTAATGTGTGTCTACTGTCCAAAATGATCCAAGGTTGAATTGATCGTTTAAGCTTTGTTGTTTCGTACACAGGTCCATGCATTTTTATTCAGTTAATTCTATTCTCTGCACTGTTTAAAGTTAGGAATGAGTAGAAACTAAACAGAATAAAATTACCGGATGTAAAGAGATGTTAAAATGATCTTGGCTCGAACTACAAGAATATAAATCTTATACATGATAAGGGTTTATGTTCAAGCATTAATACTTCTCGTGGATTTTGGCACAAATCACGAAGAAAAGGGATTTTCTTGTACAAAAAATTCAATTTAAACACTGCCAAGCAGGATCTTAAAATTTGTTGAGCAGGTCATTTTGTAATTAAGCATGGCTCAACTGATCTCACATTTATATTGTAGTTCACAGTATCTTATTAGATAAACCACTACAATAAGTAATTTACTCGTTCGTTTGGACAATTCCGTAAAATTAAGTCCGCTTTTACACGAATTCACTGGCTGCTTTCTCAAATCAAAATATCTTTTCAGTTGGAGAATTCAGTTGTATGGGATTGTTGCCTAAAACAATAGATAAACGATAAATAATATTTGTAGTTGATGAGGTTGAAATATCATTAGCTCGGTAAGTCTAGAAGTGCTACCGAAGAAGTCCCTACAAATTTAGCTATGCATATAAGAATTGTGTATCTAAACGGATTTTTTGTTAGCACGTGGATCAGTAGACAAGTTTAATGACCACTATATTCTACACAAATCATAAGAAAAGTTAGATATTTCATGGTTTTAACAGTCAAAAACTTCGATCTAGGGTCTTTTTGGCGAAACAATCGTTTAAAAGAAACTGAGCTAATTTTTTAGGGAGGATCCATTTTCCTGGAAAATTTTGAATCTATTTTGTAAGTTTACAAACAGAAAACATCTTTGAAGACAAAAATAATTGCGGAGTTACATTCTAAACCGTGAGCAAGTTTTTTGCCACTAAAGATAAGGGAGAAATTCCAAAGAGACGTTTTAACGCGTACATTCCTCATTCCTCCTAGCTTTTAACACATTCCGTGATTACAGAATAATAAATGCGCCTGTTAATTTCGTCGACAGGGTGAATTTCATCTGGTCAACGTCTCGTATTTTTTCTCGTCATAAATTGTCATATTCTGTGAACAGGTGAGTAAGATGAAAGATAATGGAAACGTGGTAACTGAGATCACTCGTCGTCACGAGCACGAAGAATTCCACAACGAAGACATCCCGGATTCTGAATCGGATGAATTTGAGCACATCGAAAATCAAGAGGGAAGCCGGGACTACAGTCATGCAAAAAGTGAAAACTTTGTCGAATACCTTGCCGTTCCAAAAGGTGGAAAGCAATCCGATAGAATCAAGGTTAGCCACTTGTTTTTCGTCCGTCTAATGATGGATGACTATTCACTAATTACTACTAATGCACTAAATTACTAAAGTTTGAAAGGAATTGTAGAGATTTAGTTCGACTTGTTGCTATATGAAATCTGTCACCGAGAAAATGAGTATAGATAATTGGAGGACTGAGGGTTGATAAATTGTATCTCCTCCAGATTGGAGACGGGGCACGGATTGTATCTGAGAACATAAGCTCACAGCGACAGGGTGATGATGATATATGGGACTCAGTGTCAGATCGAGTCCGTCGATTGCCGAAACCCGATACTCTGTATAGCAATAAATTTGGTGCGATTCCACAAGTTCGGCCGGACGTGTTGACAAATCGACCAATGGACATGGGACATGAGGAGTATACAAAGAGAAATGAAACGAACCGTTGGCTCAACAGTCATTTTGGCAGCTCAAGTAGTTCATTAAATTCCGAATCCTCACCAAGATCCCCACTTGCTGCGACACCCACTGGAATTCATGTCACGATGACATCTCGAAGTTCACCACTTAACTCTCCCCCACCAGCAGCCCCACCCTTACCCTCTGGAAAGTACAACTCTCAGCGTCACATTCACTCCGCCAAGCTTCTCTCTAAATCGGAAAAAGAGCCCGTGGTGAAAAAGATTAGTTTTGGCGATTATCCATCTCGCCCTAGTCCCACTCAACACACGGTTCACTTCGTAAGCTACTTTTTCTTCCATTAATTTCATTACCAAACTCACAAAACTCATCAGCCTCTCATGATATAATCTAAGTCTCGAGTGGTCAAATCATCCCCAGTGAGATGGGACTTGCCACCTCAAGGATAATGCTTTTTTGTCATGCCGTTAATTGTATAATTTAACTTCCAAGTTATGACAAACCACTGACCAGACCTGTACGACATAGTAAAATAGTAAGCTACACGGAAGATACAAATATGGAGGATATTATTAGTATGAGTTCGTGGAAGGAAATAAAAAATTAGGTAGGCTTGATCCTTACTGATTTCCTACATGACTCAAGTTTTTCGTTTAACCGGATAAGGCTGATACGATGAGTAGTGTTTTCAGATTGATGACTTTGATATATTCAGATACTAGTAGGAATTTATGAAAAATTTAAAATTTGCTTACGTACTTCCTTCCAAACCATACATGCATCGCGTGGTCAGACGCCAAGTATCTTACTTGAATGGTGATTACATTTTTAAAAGGCAGACGTGGTATGATTCAACAGACAAAAGTATGTAAAATTTTCAATGGTGACGAATGACAAGTTTATATTTTACAATTCAATTAAAATTGTGATGAAAACCTATAGGAAATGTGCAAAGCATAGAATCCAATGGTATAAGATGAAGAATATCTACGCAAAGACTCAGATGGTAGGAATGGAATGTAAATCTGCAGAGGGCTATGAATAAAATTAGAAAATTAGCATAGGTTGTCATGAATGGTATCAGTCTTAATGGATAAGATGTTTAGATATAGCCTAAATTACGAAGTATGAATTCCCACACCTGAGCCGTGCAGAAAGAGGTGGCATGAATAATAATCTTAAACATAAAGTATAGAAAGATAATATATAGAATTATAGAGTCTCTCTGGTCAAGAGAAGAGGATGAATATGCATTAAATAATGCCCTAATTTGTTGTGAAAGGACTTGAAGAACCGGCATGAAGACGTAATGCGTTCGCTGAACTCACAACCTGGGCGAGTCTCCGTGACCAAATCGGGAAGTCCGTGGGACGAAGAGCCCACACCAACACCGCCTCCACGATCACGTCGCACCAAGTCGCCGGATACGAGAGCTGACAATTTTTCACACATTGATCATCAGACTCATCAGATCAAGACAACCGGGATCATGAACAACCACTCGAGTCGGAAATACGCTCCAGAGTACACTTCATCCTACCTACAGGTCAGTCCTCAACCAATATCTTAAAAGTTCCAAAACCCCGTGCTACGGACCACATCCTGGGAAAGGGTTTCTTCTTTTTATTCTCTTTATTTTAACGGTAGTTTGACTGACCTTATGATTCGAAACTATCGAAACTAATTTGTTTAACATCTGGATAGGCAGGTACTAAAGATTCTAATATAAAATAGAAGCCTCCTCGCTAGCTTGGAGTTTCTTAGATTGAAATCCCTTGTTTTCTTGTTGTTTTTACACCCCAATTTTTAATGAGATTCCTCGGAATAATTGGGTACTTCACTTCTTCAGAAACTAGACAATAGTTTAGCTCCACTTCATGTTTTTCATTTAGAGGGGCATTTTAGTATTGAAAAACCATGCAAAATTAGTTTCCATTGAATTGAGAGATCAGAGGTATGGTAATTACAGTAATTGCAAATTCTCGTTATGAGAAAATATTGCCAACTTGTCGTTTTTTCCTCTGTGTGGCGAGTGGTAATGGCGATGAAGGGTTAGTTTTTCAACCGGAGTCGATTAAAATAATTGAAAATTTCGGATAATGAGACTGGAATTGACTGGAAAAAGTAAAGCTGTGAATTTGATGATATATTTCCACATAATTAAAACCGCTTCATGATAGATTGAAAGGACTAAACAAGATGCATGTGAATTGATTTTTTTTAACTTATAACCTGAAATCGGAATGACAATGAGATTCTGTATGCAGTCAGTTGCATTGGGCATTGAAAATATTGGAATGCTCTTTGACATTCCACCAGATGCATTAGATTATCAGCAATTGGGCAGTTAAAATGTTGCATTCGAGTATTCGGCGGTATCTATTTTATGAGAAATTTCTTTTACGTAAGAGACGTATGTCCGTTTCAAATGTTGCGTGACGAGGTTTTTGAAGATTGGATGAATTTAATAATCTCAAAATCATCAGCCCCAATAGGAGGTAGACGTCAGAGAACCTTGTTTGGCTAATGGCTCTTTGATTTCCTTTCCACATCCATACTGGGTTTTATTAACAGCTTTCAATTTTAAGATGTTGCATTGAATAATCCAGTCATAATGTCTGACGTTGATTGTTTTATTTGTCTTCAGAAAAGCGGTGATGTCGGCGAGAGGAAAGGATATGAACGACGGGAACAGAGTTTTGGCTACAATGGCCCCACATCTACTAATCACACGCTAAACAGGGATTCATTGGAGTCCGGAAATTTTGGGTCCTCAGGCTATGTCAGCAAGCAGTCCAACTACTACAAAGCTAATGAGACAGATAACCCAGGCCAAAATTCCCTCTATGAAAATGGAGAAGCGGAAGTTGAGCAGAGGAAGACGGTTAATCGACGGGAACGAGTGTTTTCTTACGACGGACCTCCACAAAAGCAATTTCACCCGAAATATATATTGGGAACTCCATCCAGCACTATGGGGCGGCTTAAGGGGATCGAACACACAGGGGCGGTGATCGAAGACACGACGGACAGTCGGTCACAAACTCTTCCAAGACGGCGGTTTTATTTCGGTGACGATGAAGGTTCCCTTCTTGGAGGGGACGGGAAGAAAACTCCCACCGGGAAGGCCATCCGCTTTGGCAAAGACGACATTAACGTCTCAATTTCGAACAGTTATCAAAATGCAAATGAACCTCGGAAGACTGCGAGCCTAAGCCGAAGCATGAGTTTCACCCCTCGGTCTGTGGGGAGGGAAAAGCCGTCTTTCAACTCTTCGAGATTATCTCAAGCTCAAAAACACTCACAGGTTTACACTTCAAATCCCCAGTTGTTGGATTCTCCGGATTTACTTGCTCCGAAACTGCTTCAGAGTATGAGCAAGAGTGTTCGAGATGTTAACAGTATCAGCAAGGAAAAAAATGGCCAGTATTTCTCCAACCGGCAGCAGGAATCCACAAACGTCTCGAAATCAAAGCGAACGTTTCTCGAAAATCTAAAAAAAAATTCGCTGGATTTGTATGAGCCAAACCATCGGGGTTCAAAAGCCAGCTCCCCAGCCCGTTCAATGACACCAACTAACGCTTATTCTCCATTACGAAATTCTGCTGTGGATAACACCCGTTCCTTAACTTCACGTAATTCCCTAAATTCTCCCAGAGGATTTGGAGGTGCCAACTCCCCAATGTCTGATGATTACCAGGAAACTTATCGGATGAGCTCAAGCACTCCCGACCACGAGGAAGGGAAACCTCGCATTTCAACGGACACAACTTCACGTTTCGCTCGTCGCACGCTCAGAGGAACGGATGGACAACCAGCTGGGAAGGTTGAGTCAACGTCAACGGAAACCAGGACGAAGAGTCGGTACAAGGAGTCGGAAGTTATGTTCCCAAACGGACGACGAGTTGGATCACCGGCTAGTTTTCAAGGGGACTACCAGCCTCATCAACTCACTTCTGGTACCGTCGTCATTCCAGTGACGAGCAATAATAGGAACGGCCACTTTAGAAAATAATTTAAAAAATATAATACCCAGGGCCTTATTTACCCAATGTACCTCACTATAGTAACAACTGTTATATTTAATGATAAATGTCAATACTAAACCGTATAGAGAAACTAGTACTGGTAAACTGCAGTTTATAGTTTCCATTTTCATCGACGAAGAGTACCATTTCGCTTGTTATAATAAAAACATTGTTACATATGGAGTGACTCTCCTCTCGACATACTTTACGTGGAGCTGGATTCACTGTGGAGACACCAGTATACCAGGAAAAAGAATTAATTATTTTAGAAATATTATGTGTTACATTAATTGATCTAATCAGTCAATCTATCGTAAATAGTCAAGCCCCATTGCCCGACAAAAAAATGGCACTTGAGAAAACTTTACCGCTTTGGACGGAGTATAAAAAGGTCGGTGTTGCTGCGCTGATATAAGACAACTAGATTGTCAACTTGATCAGTGACAGATAAAATGCCTATTTTTTCGTCAGACAGTAATACCGTTGGCGATGGCTTAGCAGAAATTAAAGTATTTTATTTTAGTGTAAAAAAATGTATTAATCGTACTGCTTAAGCTGTTCTGTCACAGGTAAATTAATAAAGGCAATTGATGATCACAAGCTACTAACTTGACGGATTGATAGAATTAGAGAATAATATCACATCGGAATTAAAACCTGAATTGCCCTTTATATTATCAATTAAAACATACAACACCTTGCCTCTTACTCGGCCCATAATAATGTAAAAAAAATTGTTTAAGGAAAATTTAGCTTTATTAAAATCAGAATATGGACAAATTGCCTAATTATGACTTTCGATGTAAATTTCTAACTAGTACTGGATTACTAATTCCTTAGACATAACCAGTATCACTCCATGCAACCCAGTGTCAATATAAGAAATGCAATACCTGTATGTTATACATTATCTGAAGATTACTAAGATTTACTAAACATGTCCAGAATCACTGGTTTGGATGTGCTGGTGCAAATATTGCTACGCAACTTTTCAATCTTGCGTAACAATACTATAATTAAGTAACAAGAAGCATTATTATTATACTACTGTATCTGAATAGAATTCATGATGTGTAGTCAAACTTGTTATTCATATGTTTAGTAACACGGTTTTAGGCAGAGTCTGATAGTAATTTAGTAATATAGTGCAACTAATAAGACTATTAACGCTTCTGTGTATGTGTACAGACGTTTCAAATAAACATTAATCACACAATTTATGTCGTTTCTGAATATTATTTCATTTCATTCGTATCTTCTGGTGTAGCTGTAATTTAAGGTTTCTGGATCTTGAAAATAAAAAAATAATTCTCTGTTTTTTAAATAAAATAGACGTTAACTATCATTTGTTAAAATTTTATAGTCTGCTCCTAGTTGTCTTCAAGTTCTTATTGTTTTACAGATTCAAAATTTGAAAATGCTAGGAAGAAATTTATTTAGAAAACGTTATTTGTTAACGTTTTGTGACAATTGTGACATAACAAAATGCCTTCCCTTTTTTCCCATATGCACCCAATATAAACTGTGCCAACGTCAATGCATTTTGCGGCAGAATGTATTTGTATTTGCCCAATTAATTTTCTTGAAACTATGGACAAGCTAAAAAAAAGTCGAAATCAAATTTTTAAAGGTGTTAAAATAACAGAAGCGGTTTAGCAGTTTAAGATATACCCAAAGATCCAATATCATCCGCCTGTGAGGACGATAACTTTCTTTTGATCACACCGAAATGGGTCTCCCCCTGGCTCTACGGGCGAAGAGGGTCTCCCTTCGCCCTTCGAGCCAGCTGTGGGGTCCACTGGCCCAGGGGGGTCTCCCTGGCCATTTTGGCCGAGGGCGGAGGGTACCCATGGGATGGGAACAGGTAGGGAATTTCCTCTCTGGGTCGGACCGTCGGACAGCTGCAAAGTGCAACCTTCCTAGACCGGAGCACCTCGAAGACCGAGTCAAACGACAACCCTCATTAATAGAATAAGAAGTCTTCTGGAAGGTCGCGGTCACAAGCTTCGCAAGCCCATCGATATATCGGACGTGACCCTTTTGCCAGCATCAACGTTGCAGAAGACAAAATAGAAATGTACGATGCAATTCTGGAAATGCTTAATAGTAAAAACAAGAAAAGGGCCATTGACGTTTTCCCAGATTTCAACCAACCTCAACCTCCTTTGCGTCATCGTGACCAAAACCCCCATTTTTGCCCAATTTTGGAGTTAATATCGAAATCGCTTCGATGAGTTGCAAGTATTTATTGCAGATTCGAATTCTACGTAAAATTTAGGACAAAATCGTACATAATATGTTGGGTTTGAAAAAATTGTCTCGAATATATGTCATTTTAGTAGAGGTATACTAAATATTAATAATTCCTTTCATCCAAGCATATCGTTTTTCAAAATTTATTTACCCTTAATACCACTTTCTGTAGTTTACGAGGAAGTAATAAAGTTAGTACTTAAAAACATTAAATGAAAGTTCAAGAAGGAATTTAATCATATTGATTTTTACTAAATTATGAAAACCTTTACGCATTTACAAATATGTAAAATTGGTCAGCCATGTAGAACAGACGGAGCTTTGCAATTAGAAGTGGCAAAAGAACAAATTGTGGAGGCAAATGCCAACAAAATTATTTTACTTTTAATAATTAATTCCGTTTAAGTAGTTGATGTTACAAAAATTACAAAAATGCCTTTATTCAAGTTGAAATACTTGTTTGTTTAGGCCTTGGTGTTAAAAATAACTTTTATTTGTGTTGTTTCAATGATAAAGTCTTAACATTTTCCTTAGCTTTCACATAATATCTATAGTAACAGTAATCGGTATTTCGGAGATGCGAGTCTGGAAACGGTCATTACTCATCAAATTCAAGAAGAATAACTACTGAAGAAACAACATCAACTTGAAGGATCGACAAAGACCATTAAGATGATTAAGCATCTACAGCCCACAATTTTCTTAAATTTACCTCAGGTAAAATTTATCATTGAATTTCACCTTTAGATGCACGTCTTCACAAACTGAAACAGCTTTGAAGAACTCTAAATTTAAAGATCTATCTGTGAAACGAATTAGAGAGATTTCAGATTCACAGATAAGAATTAAAATGCTATCCACACAGAACCTTCTCTCCACAATTTATAATTGTAACGTGGTTCTTTCCTAACTAAGTTTGGGACTTAAGTTAGGAGGTTGGAAAAATCCAAACATCAATATATTTTCATAATTTTCAGAGTAAAGCATTACAAGAATTTGAACTGGTTTTACTATGGTTCCAATTGCCAATATCCGATTTGCTTAAAATCAAACATAATTTCCTACAACATTGAAATTATTTTGGTTTCGTCCAAAACGAAACTTTCAGAAAATACTTGAGACTGTTGATAGGACTGATATAATCTCTTATCTATATTTATGTTTATCACCTGTGCACAAGAGGGTGGATCTTTCCTTAACAGTTCTTTACACTAATGCCTGGTAATATTTGGTTCGTTGATTAATTGCTAGCAAAACTTAATGAACGCTCAATTTATCATTAATGAGGGTGAGGGTTTCCATACTTGGAAAAAGTCATTGGTGTCATGTTAAATAGGTCATTTGCATCGTGATATTTGAGATGGCATACAAGTAGTTTTTGGACATTATCATAAACGCACGTTGTAATTTCTGCAACAATGCATCAGTCGTACAACTGTACAATTGTCCTTTGTCAGGATAACCGTAATGTAAAAGACTTTAGTGTATTTTATGAAGTTTTAGGAGCATTTAAATTTTAAATCCGAAAAACCTATCCCTGAAATTCTTTTATTAAAACTTAATTCTAGTTTTAGTAAATTTTTGAATGCCTTAAGTTCTTGTACAAAATTATTTATGAGAATTATTGGAATGGGGGCAATTTATTAACCTTTCGTCAATAAACAACAAACTATTTAGGATAAAGGTCTTGGTTGACAAGTTCTACCACAAAATTGGCTATCACGCGATTACGAAATTTCACAATCAGCAAATTGTCCTTACTAAATTCGTTATCCTTAATTGCTACATTGAATTTATTTTTTAATGCTTACTTTAATTTAGTAAGGCATTGCAGGAGGTATGGATTGTATTTCAATGAGTTTAATTGTAAGAAACTCACGTTCATAATCCAATACACAGAAGGTGAATTTAATTTACTTGAATGACGGATTTATCTTAAATAATACATTAAAATGAAAACAATCGCAGCCAAAATGTTGGACGTAGTAAACTTTCTGATGAAAATTACGATAGTACTTGCTATCTACTTGACTTAAAACTCATGCGGTTTCTCTAAAAATAAGTTGTTTTGTGGCGTTGGACAAAGTTCCTAAAATGCAAGTAATAACAATAAGTACAGATCCTTGGTTTCTACTAAAATGGATTGAAATCTCCCATCATTTACTTTTACTGACAAGTTGAAAGAGTACACAGTAGAATGTGCTAAACAAGTATTTGCCTTTGATTTTAATCCCTTAATTGCTCCGTTTTATCGTTTCTTTCTTCAGAATATTACGGCCTACATTTTTCTTCAGGTCAATAATTGTAATTTGTTTAGTACGAGTTAGGAAAATATAAATTTTAATAGCACTCTACGTTGCACAGAAGATATTTGAACTGTAAAGCAGTACACGAAACAAGTGGTTGTATAACTCGATAATTATCAAATAATATAACCAACAGTTATTTCAAGATGTGAGAAATGTACGCCCTGATTGCTTTTCGTTTACTGTTCATAAATTTTTAATTCATCAAAACTGGGATTTTTCAATGTTCTACTACAACTTAATCCTTGCTGTCTGGCAAAATGGCATTTCACCAACGAGTCAGATAATGCAATACAAACAAGCATTTCATAGAGCATTTTTAAAACCTATATGCCAAAACGCTTGCTTCATTTCTACCAAAGCACTCCCCATCGATCGTTATGTTTGTCCCCTACTTTATGTACAAACGTTAGAGCAATTAAACACTGGGATGATCCCAACATGTTAAGGTTAAATCCTCCATAAACCTAAGACATTGTTATTAAAATGAAATAGAAACAGCATTTAACCAACCATCTGGGCCAATAAAATGCATTTTTCAACCCTAAAACCCCAGTATTTATATTGAGCAAAAAATCAACCAAACGCCAATCTTCACATCGCATCGGAACAATAAATCACTTACAAGCCCGAAACCTCAAATCTGCACAAAGACGCTATTGTCAATGCCGATGGTCGGCCGATCTGGACTTGAGGGTGTCTACCTCTACCTCCGGTTAACACCCTAGCACAACCCCACAGCAATAAAATATAATGTGGGCCCTTGAACGGGTTAAAAATCATGATAATTGCAGACATCTCTACTACAACAAACCTCGTCCCTAAGTTCAAGAGAGCGGCTTGTGATTTTATTAGCAAGGATTACTCATGATGAGGATATTACTTCGACGAGATACATATTGTTATTATTATTATTATGAGCCAGATTCAAATGAGAATATCAATGCCATCCCAAATGGGTTCCACTTGGAGCATATAAAGTCTAATATAGTCGAACGAGTGGCTTTTAAAAAAATGGTCGAGAGTGGGAGTAAAAAATCCCAAGACGCCTACACTCTGTTCAGAATTAAAAGGAGAAAGCCTTTGCAAGAGCGTTGGGTAATAACAGGTACTCTGCCCGTATAAGGCAATTGAAGCTCAGGTGCAGCCAAGCCAACCATAAGCTCGAGTCAACTAACTAACTACAGAACTCACGAAATCAGTGCTCCACCACAAATATCTATAGAGAGATATACATTTTTCCATTCCAATCTCTTGTCTTTGTTAAGCGACATTCAAAATTCAAGCCATCATCTCTTGTCCAAAGACATCTCACTGCAAATCCTTATCTCCTTCAGCCACCATGTGCGTCCTCTCCTCCACATCCTCTTGTCACCCTTTGCCGGGTTAATTCGTGACCCCACCCCTTTTGACCTATGACCTGACCTCATCACCACCCCTTCCTACAACAAAGCACACACCTTATCTTCCTTAATTCCTTCCAGCCCCTTTTGTCAACAAGAATCAGTCCGCATTTCCACAAGAATCTATTCAACAAGTCAGTCTCAAGTGGGTTCAAGGAGGAAGCATTAATCATTATATTTCAATACGGCTTTCCTTCTCTGAGGTGTGGTCTCCCTTTTCGTCTCACTGTGGAATTGGAAATTGGAATTCTCGGCTCATCACTCTAAGGTGGGACATCAATAGAAAAAAATTACTTCAATATTATAGCCTACCACCTTCTAATTTGGTAAATTCTGGATTGGATATTCCTCATTTGCATACTAATTAATTTCGCGGAACATTAGACGAGGAGTTAAAAAAGTGCGATTTGCTGAAATGATCTCTAACGATTAGAATATACGTCTAATAAGTACGTGCGGGAGGGTTGTTGTTATGAAAATACATTATAAATATCCATATTCGTTTGATGGATTGGTTGGGTCTGCAATTTTTTCATGCCGAATCCGACGGCGGAAGATGTTACGATTTTCCAGTCCACCTGCAGAACCAACCCTCGATTATTATTATCCTGTAGAATGTATGAAAAAGTTTTGTGCGAGTGATCCAGTGAGCTAATTTCTCAAGAATTTCTTCTTGCATAACCAGATCCTAATTTGGGTGTTGGATGGATCATGGAAGCGATCTTGAACCCATCTGCTCACATTTTTATTCACAATCAAGATGTTTTACCATTTGCCATTGGGCTTTTTTAAAGTTTACTTATCTCCGATGTCATCTATCCTCTGCTCTAACTCTATTAACATACTGGTGATTTTTATCTGGCTTCTGCCGTCGAGTGATCACCGTGTAGTTTAATATTTCATAGTAAAATGTCCTTTGTTGTATGCAGGCGAAGTGATGCGTAAATAATGGTTCAATTCTACTAATCCACGTTTTGTTAGAGTTTCTCTTATTTAAACTCCTTCAGAGGCAATATTCTATGTATTGTAGAGTGGTAGATTGCGCAAAAGGGCTGGCAAAAACCGCATTAGACTTTTACATGTTTTTTAAGTGTATTTCTACTCCCAAATTTCATAAACAGACTATAAAGGATTGAGAATTGAAACAGATTTACTTTTTGCTTGAAATAGTACAAAGCTTTGTCTGCAATTTCAATCGTTGAGATTTTATATTGTCATTTGTCGTTTTAAAAGCATTACAAATGATTTATATATTCGTTTTTTTTACACTGAAATGGTTTGTTTTCCTGGAATCATGTTTTTCCAAAGTTACTCGAACGTAATATAGTTCATTTCCCAAAAATGTACAGTTTGCATAGCTATTACTTATAACCTCTATCGGTACAACCGACCGGTACGACTGAACATTTTAATAGGGACAGGAAGCTAGCCTCATGATGAGTAAAAAAAACGCAGATGCATTTTGATAGCATTAACAAAGTAAGTTGATTGAGGGGTGAAAAATCTAGTTTTTTAATTTGCAAATACCACTCCAACTTTAAATATATTTATAGGGAACTGTAACAACTCATGAATTACGAAGCTGAGCCACCAGCTCAATTAAAAATGAACCCGTAACTATTTCGCTGTAAATTCACAATCATTATAGATTTAGGAGAGATCCAAGACAGGTAACCAAGAATAAGGTGCTAGATCATCTCTGTCCGTACCGTTCTGGTGGCTGGGCTGTTTAATTCAGTGGAATGTATAACACCTTTCATAATTCGAATCCAAACGGAGATTGTATTTATAATTTTATATGCCACCATATATACACTAACATGGAGTAAGTAAGGGACTCACTATCGTAATTGATTTATTTATTTATTTAAACCAAGAGGAATAAAAGTAATAGAGGCTAGTTTTTGAAAGTCAGCATGTGTTGAGAGATGGGCATCAAAGATTTGGAGTTTTATTTCGTATTTTTTGGCTTGGTAGATAGATTCACAATCAGGATTGAAATGTTAGAAAACGGTTCAAAGTAGAACCCTAAAAGCTCAGCACGTGGAACGGATCATTACAACCAGTCGAGTCTCACCTGTATGTAACGTTGTACCTGTACTACCTGCCACTTGATTTCCTTTTGCAGCTTGTATATTTTTGTGTTCCCTAAAAATATCAGTTATGTGCAACAAAAATTCATTTGCGAAGTTTTACACAATTCGATTCAGATAAAAGGCCTTTGAAATGCACATGTACATGAAAGGCCTAAAATAATGATCCTAACCATATACCACACAATGCAGTAATGTACGATATCTGCCTTTCAATCATTAACACATTGTCTGTATCTCATTCCTATTATTAATTATACTCTTTTAAGAGTAGCTCTTTAACGTTGAGGTTTGGCGTTTGTTTGCCTCTGCCTATTTTGTACCCATTGTTTCTTAGGGCACAGGAGAGTCTGTTTTTTCAAACTTCCACCTCCACAACTTCCAATTGATGTAATCCTGTCTGACACGAGTTTATAGAACAAGATAATAATAGACACACTGTCGATTCGATTTACGATTTATTCCTAAAACTCCTGAAACCATAGTCATTTGATCTCGTTCATTCGTCCGTCAATCAGTTCCATTTCAGACGAAACAAAAGCTTACTACTGTAATGTTTGGACTCAAACCAGACTAAGTTTTACTTTTCGATAATATACCGAAGGTGGGGATTCTATATTTAGTAAAAGTTTAATTAGGCTGTGTTTCGGATTTGTCCTGGACGTTAATATTTTGTTTCAGTTTTTGAGAGGATTTAAATGTTGGCATTGCAAGGAAGTTGTGTAACTTTCGGTGAACATGGCGGCATTTGATTCCTAATTAATTTATATGTAAAACCCTTAGGTAGATCTTACAGTGCTGTGAGAAGAATGGACTCTCGTAGTATAGTGGCCCTCGGACCAAGAGTCCCAGAGATGTTGGGAAACTTTCATCTGGATGATCATAATGTGGAGGAGTGGTCAGATGCTACAAGTCCTGGAGTTCGTCACAAGGCTAGGAAGGAGATAGGCAAATGGATTGATCCCGAAAGTAATGCAGATATTCAATATCAAAAGGTACGTCAGTGTTCTAACTTTCCAGAGTTAATTTTTAACGCAAGGGAATCGTTGATAAATTTATTAACTCAAGAATCGCGATTTCTTGACCCCCATTTTAAAAGCTTGTATAACGCCACTGCACTGTAACGCTCAGTAACGTGCCCCTCGTATTTCATAGTTTTCTATATGAAAGTTTTAAGATTAAGTCAAAAATTTTATGAGCCCTTAATTTTACGTCAATCATTAATCCAATTTTGTGACAGAGGCCTTCTGTTGCGGAACGCTTTGTGGAGACCCTCCACTTCAACTTCCATTAATTAATTCATGACTGGATTGAAAAAAACCCAATGCACATTACCAAAATTATTGTTGATCATTGGTACCATTCTATTCCTTGCTTCAATCTTATATTTAGATAAATCCCATTTATAATATCAAAGGTGTTAGGTATTGTTTTAAACGGAATTTTTCAAATTAAAAAACAGTGACTTGAAAACACGCTTGTATTTGAACATTCCGACTGGGATTCCTTTTAATCAGACCTCTAGAAAACGATCAATTCTTAAATTCGTCAAAATGCTTAAATCACAACTTACGAGTGTGTTAAAATTAAAAGATAAAAGAATGAAATGAATGAAGTAGAAATCCACTTTCAATTGATTTTGAGCTAAAAGCTAATTTTATATAAAGCTTTCAATTTCTCATTCAAAATACATTCGCCCGGTTATAACTACACGGTCGGAGAAAATGGATTAATAGATGATTGCATTGGACTGATTTTGATAAATCCTACAACCCACACCTAGAATTGCCTTTCTGGACAGATGTTGTTTGTTAAAGAACGAATACGTAAAACAACTTCAGGTCACACCTCATGACCATATTCCTGATTAATTACATTCCTAATTCCTATTCAGTGTCTCAGGTTAAAGCATATACTATTAGCGTCTGCCGGGCAGACTATTGATACAATCGAATCGTCGTATATCGTACAGGAATGAAATAATAATCTTGAAAACAAGAGCAGGAATCCACTCGTCTCTTCATTGATTCATTTAGAACCATCATAACTCTGTCTCAAGAGGTTGTGGTAAACAATGCTTACACTTCGAAAAATTAGCCTTTTATTGCCGTCCATTATTGTCTGTATCCGACTGCACTGTTATTATAGTAATTTGGAATTGCCGAAGTGAATAAATATTGTGTTCATATAACTATAAATTTAAATCCCTAACTAGCGGCTCGAAATTAGTGCAAACATTGTAAAAAGGTAGGCTTGTAATTTGTGTTAATTTTCTAAAGCGAGAAGACTGCAAGCAATCGGATCGAAGCCAGGAGCAAACACGGACGGAAGTGATTCAAGGACAAGCTCCAGACTCAACGTTTCAAATTGTTCGCTCGCATACACAATTTCAAGACGTTGGCGGAGACAAGTCCAATTCCCGTGTCCAAAGCAGCAGTACATCTTATCAAATGAGTTCTTCCAGTGGTGTTCGAAGCACAAGCAAGGTTGGTCTTTCATTTTAAATAATATTTTTAAGAGTCTTCAAATCTTCACTCCCAAGTAATTTTATGTCAATGTCAAGAGTCGAGAATCGCGATGGTTGATTCTAAATTTTTGTAAGTGTCTTCCATATGTATCTCCGTCGGCATTTTAAGCAATTATCCTATACCCATACATTAGATAGGGAGCGAGCATATTTGTTTTTTATTTCTCCAGCTCCAACAACGGAATCAGATAGGAAGAGACATAATATTTGCTAATAAAACTGTTCACAGTTTCGTTTAGCGTGTAGATTTCTATCGCTGTTTGCTTTTTCAAGGTCTACAGTTCCAATCACATCATCTTATACGTTAATTATTTAACAACCTTCCGACAGTCAAATATTTATTTTCCCATCGCCTTAAATGGGACAAAATGAACAGGTATGGATTTCCATATAAAGGCGTCTTCAACAATTACCTCAACGAAAACAATCGATCTGTAATCAATAAATGATTTGTATGCCAAAGTAGAGCTAAACTATTCTTCTGAAACAGGAAAAAGATATAGAAAATCCATACATAAAATTTGAAAAAAATTAGCTCTTTAGTAAATGTGGATTTTGGCAAGTCTGTAGTTTTTTAGTGATTAAGCAACTCAAGGTTCAAGGATACAATTAAATGGATTAAATTCCGGTAAAAAAGGTTTTTTAGAATATGAAGTCTCGATAGTCGATACTCTGTCTGTTTACTTCGGCAAAACTCACCTAGTACATGTTTAACGAGTACAAATCCATGACTTTATTTCCTTTATGTGTTTCCAAAACTAATCAGTAATTTTAGACGACAAACGCTTCTGTAGGTTCTTGTCAATTGTAAGTATGAAGTAGTGAAATTAGATAAATTTCATGCATGAGATGAGCCTACAATTATAATACTTTACGATGAAACCTAGGATCCCTAATATTGGAATGAGGCAAATAAGTCATGAATAAATTGATTGTTTAATTTATTGATTCAAAACAATCTACATGTTTGTCAATACCATATTATTTTATTGTGATTTCGGAAGATCAAATTCAGTGCAACCGAACGTAGATTTTAAAACCAATTTAATGTTTATAAATACTTCGGTTGCCCGAGTATTCATTATTTCACCGTAAAATTTATAAAAATTAGAACAAGCAGGATCTATCTAAAATATAATCCAAAACTGGTCATAACTTCAAATTTTTAGTTGTTTTGTATAATGAATTAAACAAATTATTCTAAAGGAAATGGGGCAGAAATTCCAACCGGAATTCAAAATTGGAAGGTTAGGGTTATATAAGTATTTAAAACATCAAATGTATTTATTTCAGCCATATATTGACCGTCAGTTCAACTCATTAAGGGTTGTTACTGTAATTAACGGGGGTTTCTTTGTTTTGTTTCGTATGAGCAAGAGAGCACGGATGAAAATGCTCTACTGCTGTCAAAAATCTGCGTCATCGCTCGATAGAAAAATTCATATTGTAGAAGTAGGTAAATTGTTACGCACAAAATGATTGTTCCTGTAAATGCAAACTATCTAGACGCAATCTACTGCTGATGATGTGTTTATAATGCTATTGCAATTTTCTATAAACTCTAATTAACTATAGACGCGTATTCTGTGCTAGATGTTAATCATTGTAAAAAGGGATCGTTAGATAATTAAGTCTATTCTATATTTTTATTTAATAGCGTAGGTCAACAGTCATCACACGCACTGAAATTGTAAAAATAATGCCCTGGTTTCATCAATAAATTTGAGCAAAGTTTATAACACATTAGTTGAAATTAAAAGGAAACGATCATATCGGTTATTGTTATATTATTGTACAATATCCAATTTGTTTTGGACCATTAAGAAATATTCAATATACTGTTTTTGTTGATTAAATGTGCGATCCTGCACCCTAATTAGATAGTTACTTGACAAAGTTAGTAGTGCGTAACGTCTTTGTCCGTTCCATTTTGAATGGATTTCAACAGGGTATTGTTGTAGTCATGAAAACACGGATGCCATTATACCTTGTGTGTTGGGTTCGGCAGGTTTTACAACAATGAAATGGTAACACACATGTCTTCTGATTGACAGAACGTATGCAAATATAAATACGTAGACCATAATAATGAGTTGTTTAACTGAAAGTAAGTTGTGTGTCAAATGTAGAAGCTATCAATGAAGTATATATAGAGGAAGTAACAGGGAATTTAATTGGATTCCGAAATCTATTTGTGTAAATAATAATTTCAAGGTTACTGCAAACCATTCTGTCTTACCTTGATTTTTGACAGAGACTGGCTGGTTTGGTTACTAAGCCGTCGTCGATAAGAATGAAATTACTTGTGATATCCTATTGTTGGAATTTTAATTATTTTTTGTGATCATTTAGTTTCTAATAATAATAATGATTCGTTACGCATCAAACCAAACCAAATACGTACTTCTTTTTTTGGTTACATGTTACATCTTTTCTGGTTGTTAGAAACCGCATTGTTGATGAACGAATCGGATGAACTTAAAATAACATTTATACAGAATTTCAAAAGGTACATCATCATCATATGCGAATATTATGAAGAGATGCTACATTTTACTAATGTGAACTTTACTTTTTGTTTTAACTTTATGGATTGCAGTTTTGCAGTCTCATTGTCAATAATTAATCGAAAATAATTTAATAATAATCATTTTGATCAATTTATTTATTTATAATCAACATTACTACATCAATCAAGCAAAACTTCATAATATTTTTCCGAGGTTAAAAAAGCAACAAACAGATCGATTAGGTTTTCAAAATCATTTCGAAATTCTTTTGCACTCCTCCGTCAATTAATTAATTAATTGCAAGAATTAGAGTCGTTTATGAATTCAACTGGTTAATGACATAAACTAATATGATTTGATTATTTCTCCAGAGCACGAGTAATAGGACAACAACTAAAACCGTTACTGTAAGTGGAGGACGCACGGATGACTTCGAAAATCTCAAGGTGATTTACTAATCTATCAAATTTTATCTGAATAGCAACAATTTGGTTTAGATGTTACCGTTTTGTGGTAATTGGGTGTCATGCATTCTTTGTAAACCTTTAAAGTTATCGTAGATGGAAACGCACTTGATTCATTCCCACACATCTGCAGTAATTTATACGCTCTGATCTGAAATTGTAAACCAATTAAAATGAATTTTTTACTCTGACATTTTAAACTGTTATCAAAAGTAAATCATTATCCTTTTGATTGATGAAATAAAGAAGATATAAAAAAGCAAATTGAGCATTCTAAGATCAACACGTAACTATGTAAGCAAAGTTACATCCAAGTGCGAGGTCAAACTACCATAACCCATAAAAGGAGACAGAAATAAAATAAAAAAGGAAATCATATCAGAATCTCTGCATGTTGATTACTTGGATGATAATAATCATGAACTGTTGACTGTCACTTTTTGATAATACTATATTACAACACAGAAAAACTGCCAAGATTTTATTTAAATTGAACTTGGCATTGCAGTCAAATATGTCAGCAGCTATCTAAATAAAATTAAGTGCTTGGATTCTCAACAAGCTAGAAACAGTAAAATCTTACCAGGAAGTACTTGTGAATTTATATGACTCATTTTCTCGTACTTATTCTATTTTTATGAATTATGCAGATGTCTTTCCAACCGCTTGACACATCTACTCAAAGAGAAAGGATAAACGTGAGTAGAAGTGGTACGATGGGGATTCGGAGACCCCCAACACGGCGGCACACTCCAGCCGCCGTCATATCCAGCAGTCCAGAAGACCACATCGACACGAGAGATGAGATCATCGTGGATTCCGACGACAACATCCGAAATACACCTGACTTCCCCGCAACTACCAAAGAAGGGACGGACCCTAGTGGACTGTCCATCATTGGATTTAAAAATATTTCGCCTAAAATCAGAGTCGGATTCCCGGTGGAGATCCAACTAGAGCTTCAGACCAAGTTACGTAGTTCTTCAAATATCGGCAGAGATAACGATGAGGAGATGAATAGAGCTGTTGAACCAAGTTTGCCAAAGACTACGTATCATCCAGCCTCCACAACAATCAGACAAGAGAGTCGTGAAGAGATTGAGCAAATGGAAAGAATTGCGAATGACTTTGCAGTTCCTTTATTTGAATTGTCAGCAAACAATGAGAATTCAACCTTCGATTTCCAACAGAGGAGGAAATCCTATGGGTTTGAGTCTTTCGATTCACACACAAGGCAGGCGAAAAGAACGAGTGACCATTCGGTAGCAAATAGGGAGTGCAGTAATGCTATTCCATTTTCAAATAATACTGCAAATCATGTAACGTTCCATCATCCCATTAGTACTGACCATAAATTGGAGCACAGATTAAAACCCTTCATTGATGACAGTAGTGAACATTCCACGAACCGCTCCTCCTCCCATTTCCCTGGTCTCTCTCCATCATCAATTTCCAGATCCTGGGACTTGATTCAAAGTGCTGTGACTGCTCAACAAAGGCGAGAAGCTAATAAAAAACTATTCCATTCAACAAAAACAAATGACAGCCAACAGCGTTACGCAATGGGTAGGACCAATTTACATACGGAGAGCTTTTCTCGACTCAACCCATCAACAAAGACGACGGTGACTCTGAATACTTTAGATGAATCCCAACCCAAAAATGCTCTGAACAACGATTCAAAGCGAAGTTACCGGTTGGACTCATTAGAATCTACGGTTGATAACAGACTGTTTTCTTCCAAAAAGAATACCACAGTTGCCAATCTAGAAGAGACTGAAGCCCCAACGGACTGCACCCCTGATGTTCTTCATCATGAAGTGTCAACATTAGCCCCTTCCTTAGAACGCTCTAGAAAGCTCCTAAAAATGCTCGACGAAACTCCCGACCTTTTGCATAAAATGTCGTACAAAAATTACTTTTCCGAAGGTCTTAGATCCGAAACCAAAAACTGGGAGGAAAAGGTTGATGTTGACTGGGAAACTGAGAGACAATTGAGCTTTTTGAATGACTCCCTCACTCGTATTTTGGAAGACGGGAGGAGTGGAGAAACTCGGAGATATGATAAGACTGGACACGATACGGATAGTAGCAATTGGATAAACGATGACCACAGTCGCATTATAACGGACAATTCTTCTAGCAGTAGACACGAGCTATTCTTAGGAGAGGATTCGGATACAGACATCAATGGAAATTTCAAAAACAGAAGTGGGCAAGTATCTCAGACATGGATATCTGGAGGTGAATCCAAGCCATCGCAAAAGGTTAGAGATAAGGACGTAACTACAAGCATATCCGCTACCAACGATCCCTTCAAACGAGGTCCGAAGAAAGTGGAATTCTGTAAAACAGAGGTACATTTTACTGCAGACTCGGGAAAAGTCCATATAGTTGAAACGGACGACAACAAACCTTCGACCTCCCACTTGTTCAGAAAGAAAAAGAAAGGAGACAAGGGCAAACAGTCATCCTCGTCCATGACAACAACCGAGCAAGATGAATTAACCAGGTCCGAAGTACAGACAAATATCTCGAAGGTGGATGATCAAGAGGACCAGAATCAGGCTTACAGTACAGATGAAACAGCAACAGAGAGTGAAGGTCGTGAACTCAAAAGTGGCGTGGGTGTCCTTGATGGTCGTTTCTTTCAACATCAAATCAACAGAGAAGTCAAATCAGAGCAAGCCAACACATTCGTCAGTCGTGCAGAGCCACAACCTACAAGCACAATTACATCATCTGCAAATTCACTGGTCATGAAGAATGGCCCGGCTACCTTTCCGTCCTTTAGAGAACAAACAATCCCAAGCAAATCCTTGCCCATTGTATCTGTTCTGCGAGAAAAAGCCAATGATGAGTCCAAAGAGGTTTCTCAAAAAATTCATACAACTACTAATGATGTAGGAGGAGAAGACGTAATTCAATCACCTAGTCACATGATCCTATCCAATTATGGTGAAATGAAAATCCAGAGGTACCTCAAGCAACTCAAACCTCCTTCCTCGAATAATGGCTCAGAGTCCTCAACTGAGGCGGCGGAACTTATCCACGGCCAGGAGGACCCCGATCATTTCCGTTTCGACAATGTCCTCTATGAGCATGGGTCCTTTGTTCCCCTAGCCACGCGTAGGAGCTTGATTGAAATGAATAATAGGAATCGGAAACGGAATACAACCTCACATATATCCGATAATAGCAGCACAACAAGCAATTACTCACTTCCAAATTCGGACAGAGAAAATCCGGAATCGACGTATCAGCCTATGAGGCTAGCCAGGCTGGAAGCAAAAGTGGCAACCGCACGCCCGAAGCCACAAATAACGTCAGTCGAACTTCGATACGAGCTGGATAGTAATGAACGGCCCCCCAATCCGGAACTGATTCTAAACCGACAGAACCACTTGAATTTGAGACAGAAAGCTGACACCCGAACCTACATACCTTTTCCGGTGATGCCTTCTGAGGTCCAGGATTCGACGGTACATCGAAACGAACGACTTTCCTTTTCAATTAGTCCGGAAGAATCGAGAACGAGTCAGGAAATACGCAGGAATCCTAAACCTCCGACCCCAATCCTTCCAAAGCATCCCGAGGAGTTTGACCCGCAGGACCAGGACACGGAACTTAGAGATCGACATTATTACACGAACCCTTCGTACGAGTACAGCGACAATAATTTGGAACAGTCCCGTAGTCAGAAGAATGAATTTACCATGTTGGCCTCCTGTGTTACATCTACTGGCCATAGCAAAGGTTCTTCTAAATCTATTGTTACAATTGGGGACTACGGCACTTCTCGTCCCGTTGATCATCATCGAATTCTGTGTTCCGACGATTATACCGACAGTAAGGCTGACGCGTTTACTCCGGAGCCGGTACTCAGTATGGACCACACTTGGAAGGGCCCTGCTCATTTTGATAATGATAGCTCTGCCTCCAAGTCAACCCCTACAATTCGATCCTTGACTTTCCCAACATCAAGTCGAAGTGAACCGGAATGGGTTTCAAAGGCCAGAAGTCGGGAAGCCCGTGTTATGGATTGGGATTTAATCGGGAAGCAAGTCGAAACCGCCCCACCCAAGACTGAACCACCGTGGATGGACGAAATAATCCGTCATCGAAGTAAGTCCACCACTTCAGAGGAGATTAAAACCCTCCCTAAGATTTCCGTTGTTTATCCATGGCAACGTCATTCTGGAGATGACAAGCCATCTGAAGAAGAACGAGCTCCCGAGGTGGAAGAAATCGAAGAACGAAGTCATATAGTTTCCATTGTACCAACTCCACCAATGCTTTCCGCAAGGAAACAAACAAATCGCGCCTCTCATTATGCACAGACGACAACCGTTTTGCATTCTACCAAGTCATCGGATCCAGGCCTTTCAATACTCCCGGAATCCAAGCGGGATATTATTGACCGGGATTCGGACAGCATTGTCATCAATCCCTCACAGATTTTGAAGAAAGCTGAAAGTCTCAAATCTAAATCAAAGGGAAAGCTAAGATTTGAGGGTCAAGGTCAGTTGGTGGATGTTTCACGTACTTCCCTTGCTAAATCTTCTGCCCAATATTCGACGGAGGTTGAAGACCATACAAAATTAACAATTTCTAGCAAAAACAAGCAAAGTGCAAAAACTGGGTTGAAAGAGAACAATGCCAACAAACCGGAAGTCAACAATGTCAAAACTAATAAAAATCCCAAACCACCACAAAGAATCAGTTCCCTCGTAAAACCAGAAACGGAATCAAATCAGTTTTCCACAAAGTCGTCAAAGTCCAGCGGAACGCAAACTTTACAAAAAGATAAAACGGTAAGGAGAGGAATTCACAAGAAATCGGATATTGAAGAGTCGTCATCTCAGTCATCAACGCCAATTCATCGTCATCCAACGGTTCAAGTTTCCAAATTGCCGATTCGAAAGAACTTGTCGTCGAAAGGTCCTGAACCGAAAGCAGTTTCTAACTCCTTTGTCACAAGGCTGAAGATCAAAGATAAGCATCATGGTCAGTACAAAATTGGAGACAAATTATCAGTTTCTTGCCGTCTATTTTAGAATAACTCTAGCAATTTCAAATATCTTCTTCCATCCTTCGCCCTTTCTTTCTCTTTTATAGTAAATAGTACTAACGCTGTATTACGAAGACCTGGTGTTATCTTCGTTATCAATTACCGGATAAAACCGTATGATCGTATTCATTAAAAAAATTTTACCGAGAATTTATCTTCAAATAATTCAACGTCATTTCACTTTAGAAATAAATTGATCATGAAAATAAACTGAAGCACTGGGAAAATGCTTATTGGATTGTAGTTAAAAGTAAACCAACAAATGAACCCAATAAAACAATCAGAATAACTGTATTACGACAAAAGCCCCACATTGATCCGAAGGAAAGTATGCGGAATTTTTTATAGAAATTGTCGTAACAGCATCATATCGTGTCAATATCGTGTTTTCAAGCACAAAACAGATTATCTCGACGGTTCAAAATAATTTTGTCGAATTTGATTTTGAATTTCGATAACTTTGGTACAATAGTGATCTCAATTTCATCCCTGAAATATGTTGTTTGTCCGGTCTTCCAAATATTTTCATTGTAAAATTTGACCCAGCTACAATTGAATGGTTAAATACCTTAAATTTATAACCTGTCGTACATGTCATATCTTGATTAAGCTTGAATTCTGGTTCTGTACAAAAATTGAATTGCTTGAATTTTTTACGCAACATTTTGGCATGAAATGTTACAAAAGTTAAAGTCTTACTACTCGTTTACCGTCAGTTTTGTCAAATGTATTAATCTTCTTTCGAATGAGACTATGACACAAAGATTGTAATAACAGCTTTTATAGGCCCGGAAATTTGATCTTGATAAACGCTAATAATTTCATTTTCCATTAATTTTTCGTTCATAATCCTGGAATTTGGACTCTTCGCTTCCTCCTTCCCATCTATCGTAAACATAAATATAAGGTCTCAGAGAACACACGTTGATTCATCATTGATTCTCATCGAAACACTTTATTGTTTGTAGCAGTGGCAGAAAATTTGGACCCTAAGAGTTCAGGTAAGCTGATTTTGAAAGGAACAGGGAGTTCTCCATCGCCTGATTCAGCGATGAAAAGTCAAAAAGCTGGAGAAAGAAAACCCGTGACAATGAAAATAACTTCCAATACCTCATCTCCTAATCGAAAAAAATAAAGTTTGTCAGACGTCGTTAAAACTACAAGATTGCAACATCAAACGTGCAATTAATAACACTGCTTTTCGACCAATGCATGTATCTCACTGAATGATAGAGTACATCTATTAAATGTTTGAACTAAAACGAACTGAATACTAAATAATCGTTATTGTTAAGTAATAAAATAGAAATTGTATGTATTCCCTGATGCCCTAATGAAATATAATGACAAATACCCATAACCCTCTGCACAAGATTTTTCTAACGACACAATCAATAAAGTAACAGAACGAACGCTGCAAAATATCTACCAAATTTCATTATATCTCTGATCATTTGATTAAATTGGAATAAGGTGAAGATGTAATTGGAATTGACAGACCATTGTATTCAAGTATTTATACACTATCTGGAAGTCAGAAGCAATTCACGTTGATTGCAATTGATACAGAAATTTTAAAATTTCGAAAACAAAAACTTTTAAAAATTGCGTTCGACTTATGTGACATCAAACCAAAAAGTAAGAGGTGGAAAACGTATCCTTCAAAATATACCAATATCAATATCTTAAACAATTTACCTGCAACTACTTAAATGTAAAATGCATGGCCTGTAGGGCCTGTATCTGTAAACAAGTGGGAATGGATGCAAAATAAACCGATGTAACGGGTGTAACCAAGTGTTGAAAACGTCACCATAATTAAACCGAATCTTAATGTCCCCCAAAAGCCCGGGTTTTGCACCCTGGTGTCAGTAAGAGTGGTCCCGTATCCGTCAAAGATGTTCCATTACTCATGGGAATCGTTTAAACCCCAAATCTCAATTTCCCCAAAAAGCCCGGGTTTTGCACCCTGGTGTCAGTAGGAGTGGTCCCGTATCCGTCAAAGATGTTCTATTACTCATGGGAATCGTTTAAACCCCAAATCTCAATTTCCCCAAAAAGCCCGGGTTTTGCACCCTGGTGTCAGTAGGAGTGGTCCCGTATCCGTCAAAGATGTTCTATTACTCATGGGAATCGTTTAAACCCCAAATCTCAATTTCCCCAAAAAGCCCGGGTTTTGCACCCTGGTGTCAGTAAGAGTGGTCCCGTATCCGTCAAAGATGTTCCATTACTCATGGGAATCGTTTAAACCCCAAATCTCAATTTCCCCAAAAAGCCCGGGTTTCGCACCCTGGTGTCAGTAGGAGTGGTCCCGTATCCGTCAAAGATGTTCTATTACTCATGGGAATCGTTGAAACCCCAAATCTCAATTTCCCCAAAAAGCCCGGGTTTTGCACCCTGGTGTCAGTAGGAGTGGTCCCGTATCCGTCAAAGATGTTCTATTACTCATGGGAATCGTTTAAACCCCATATCTCAATTTCCCCAAAAATCCCAGGTTTTGCACTCTGAAATATAGGTTCAGGGTATTATCATGTATAGATGATAGACATAGAGTGTAATGTAAACTACCTAAGCGTCAGTTTTAAAATGAGTAAGAGCTCTATCCTGGCGTTGGACTCCTACATATCACTATTCTGTTTGATTTAATGGTTTGTTTTGGGGTTTAATTGATGGGGGGCAGGGGGTGTGACCGATTTGACCCAAGTTCGAACTTAGCCTCACTCTTGAGCCAAGGAACAAGTGTACAAAATTTGGTGACCGTAGGTCAAGCCGTTCTCCAGTTATCGCTCGGACAGACGGACGGACGGACGGACGGACGGACGGACGGACGGACGGACTTGTCGTTCGCATAAAGTGTTTTCAACACTTAATAACCATAAATAATGTATGCCCGTTGTGATGCATTCAAAAAATTCACACCTCGAAATAGATATTCGTTACTAGATTCGTAAGAGTGGATTTAGTAGTCAGTATCTTAATTTTGTCAAGATTGGTTGTTTTGTGTATCTATCATAGAATTGGATAATATAGTAGGTGTATCTATAGACGATGTAGAATTAATGACCTAACCATGAAGTTTTTTGAATTTTTTTAATGACTCGGTTACGAATCTAATGTAGCGAAGATCAAATAATATGAGATAATGTTCAAATCCCGAGTCAGTTTTTTGACAAGTTAGTTGACAACTCCTAATAAGAATAATAATAATAATTCTGTGATGAATGAAATATCTATGAAGCTCTGTGTCAGCTTCGATCAAAACGTAACTGCCGTGTACAATCAAGGAAGTTTTGATTAATAAATAATAACTCCCAAAGACTACGCGAATTTTACAAGAAAGCAACAGACAATGCTTAAATGTTCACATGACTTTGACACTTTGATAAAGTCCTGGAGGTGCAAGATATTATAATCATAATGTAATCAGTATAATTTCAGGTAATTCTAAAATCATAAATTACTTGTAGTAGCATGAGGACATGAATTTTCAGTAAAAGACTATTATACAGGAATTGGAGAAGCGGACAATCGACAAGCTATATTTTAATTTTTATTTTAAGAGGTTCATGGAAATTCCCCTGTCTTAACTAAACTACTTTCAGACCCGACCAAAAAGCTCTATTTTTACGTTCCTTCAAAAACTCATGCTTTTGGGATGTTTCAAATTCTGGAAAGATCGTGAGAATGAATTTGATAGGATATGGTGCTTAAGGGTTCATATTGCTTTTAAGGGCTTGAGTTTCCCGTACCTGAACTCATGTCACGAGTTAACGTTTAGCCTCGTTTCTACTAATGAACAGTAAATAAGCGTTTGAAGGATTTGCACAGACAGGAAATAACCTAATGGAGTCTCAACTTTCAAGCCTCAACCATGGAGCAATTAGCAACTATACTTTCCTCAAAATTGTATATAGAAAATCCAACTAAATCCACTCTTACATCAGGGCAGGGGTCGGGGTCTGATGATCGTAATTTTGTAATGTCGTGGTGCGGGTATTTGGTACCGTCTACAACTGAATACTTTTTTTGTTGATAACTTTAACTTCCTAAAGCTATTTCTACTGATATAAGAGGCGACAAACAGGGCTATATCGAGTCAATAAGTACTCCCTGAATCCTACATATTGTTGGGGCCAAGGGAAATCAAGGGAATTAAATGTGAATGTATTTGAGGGATCGAGTGTGTAGTAATAAGTATGTATTGGGCCCTAAAGTACGCAGGGGTCCTTTCTTGGAGCTTGTTAGACAACATTAATCGTTGGCCACCCAGGGAGACTGTCATTTTGGTGAAAAGGCTCCACACCGCCTGGGAAGGCCAAGGCGAGAGGCAATCATAGTTCGGGTCTTTTTGGTGCCCCACAGGCAAATTCGTATATGTTATTACATAATGGACTGGCTGGAGAGTAGAAGAAACTAGCACAACGCATATACCAAAGCATGGTAAATAAACTGAAATTCGAAACTATTTTTCAACACAGAAATCTGAGTACAAATACGTTGAAACAGTATAATTGGAATTATTGGAAACCCTCAAACTCTTGTAAAGTTTGCCCCCACCAAAACATTAAATGTAAAGATGCCCCGTCGTTGGAAAGCGTATGTCTGTAGCATTCCGACAATGTACAAATGGGAAGATTTCTATTTAATTATAAATATTTATTCTATTTCAATAAAATTGTGGTAAAACTACGTTTCTAGGGGGTGGTGGATTTTGGCAAATGGCAAGCGCAAACCATATACCCCCAGCAGTAATGCTAGCCTAAAATCAGGTTAGGTTACTTTCCAATTTAAAATCAGACTGTATGCTTCGACCTTTGAACTACACGTTTGCCCAACCACTCAGATTTTACCTAAAGATCAGTACTAAAGTCATCCCAGAAGCAGATTTGAAAAACCTTGATCCACTTAAGAGGTATCAAACGTACGGACGGACAGACGAACGGATTTCGTCTACAACGTCCGCATAAAGTATCTACAATCCTTGATATATAGCAACCATCCACTATCACTTTTACCTCTGACTATAGTCTCATCGTCCCGTGTCTCGAGAAAGATTTTATAAAAGTATATTGCTCATCAAGGCAGTCTACATTGAATATCAAGTGCATAAAACGGTAACCAGTTGTGGAGCCGTTGAGACTGTCAGGAGCGTTTAGGAATCCACCTTTTAGTTTTATCTTCTCTCGCCAAGGATATATGGTTCTAATGGGAGTACCAATGGGTGCTCGGCGTAAGAAGAAGTGTAAGAAATAAATCCTCTCTACATTTTACCTCGGAATCGAGTCCTATAAAGCCTTCTCCTTGGGTTAGCCCTTAAACATGACTACCTCTGACTGCTACCCAAATTGCTCTTGAGAAATACAACCCATTAAAGCTTATTTTGGCACAGGTGTCGGATTTTATCTTCCAGCAATTCTCATTTTAATAAACTTTGTCGCTACCTCACAAATGTAACATCAGATCGGAAATAAAGCAGCTGTAAAGAATGGAAGCACGTATATGGCCCTTCCAGCTCCATGTGGAAATTTTTATTAGCTCATAGGGACAGGGTTGATTCGTACTCTAAAAGTCCTCCACGACGATTTGAGAAGGAGGGCAGGCAGGGTGTGGCGTGAATTGGATTTGAATGGATGTCGTCTATTTAGATTTTAACGTTCTGACCAAATCAAACCAGGGCTTATTGCTAGCCATAAGAGATGTAAGGCAGAGATGGATGTTCCAATAAGTCAACCTCCACTGACGTCTGAAATCCTTTCTTATGACTTTCAATGAAATGATCTGATATTATTCTCCCCTTCCATCTGCGACCCAAACCTCGGAACTGCTCTGCAGTAGAGATCCAATACGAGGGTACTTCATTTTCAGAGACTTAAAATCATTCTTACTTAATTCATCGTGAGAAACAATTTATACATCATCTCCCAATGTAATTCCTAACTTTATTGTATGTCGTAGGCAGCGGAGGGTGTCTAGCTACGAAGGTCATCCAGTCTCAACCAAGGTAACTCAACATTTGGATTTTTCTTAGACGGTTATGTTAATTATAATCGTTTAAATGCGGAGACGGAAACACAAACTATTTGCATTCATTTTTCTCTTATTTCTGAGGAAAATACGGAAGATGCATATTATTGTAATGATGTAATTCAATGCATTCTAAATTTACTTGAATCGAGTAATTCAAACCTTCGTTCGTTATGCCTTATACCGTACAAAAACCGATAATTGTTCAATATTTCGGCAAACTTTTCAAACTGTTTAAAATACCGAAATTTCCCTGTAACTTTCTTTGCTACTACTTGATTAACAAATCATTTTTTCATATTCAATTCCTGTATCATGTGTCCTTAATAGCATAAAATTGCGTCGTTGTAATGCTTACGATGATAATAATGATCCCAATATGGATAACCAAACCGCTCCCTGGGTAATCAACTCAACCATCTTGGATGGGATTGCAATCATCAATGTCCACTAACCGAAATTACGAGCCCTGTAAACTTATACAAAATTCTTGTGTTGCTTTGCAACGCAAAATCCAGCCATTAAAAAATAAAAATACTAAATATTAACCTAGAATCTTAAATTGGATATTATCATGTTTGTCGATTTTACGGTTCTGACTTTAAAAACATTCTATTCATCCTACATATTACAACATAAATTCTACAGCGGCTCTAAAGGAACCACGCTTTATATATATATACAACAATTTGGTTCATAATTTACTGCTTTTCAAGAATAGCTTTGTTTTTCAAGGAAATATTATTTTCAATATTTAATATTTCCCTTCCGAGGCACTATTTGATCCGATGACCAAAGTCGGGATGATAATATTTTTACATATTTTCCTCCGAATTTGTCAGGATTCGGAAGTGTGTTCTTGACTCTGCTCTGAATAAATATATAGGGACATAAGGGTGGGAAAATTTATGGTTGGGCTAGAGCTGGTTAGGTGCAGTTATTTGAATATGTCCAAAGTAATTTGATGGACGAGGCTGAATGAAGTCAGGAGACTATAGGGATAAGGGAGGATGATTATGGTAGGGTGCAGGGAGAGAGGGAGTAGACTTTAAATCCAGCAGTGGATTTGATGCATGGAAATTGCAAGTGACAGAGAAAGTGGGTCGTAAAATTTAAGGAAAGGGCTCATTATCATCGCTGGCGTTCGCCAGAAAATCCAAGTGTCATTTCGATTTTCTAAGAGATTTGTTTGGACATTTCTGGCTGCCTCCTCCTTATCTCCTGTACACTCCAACTCGATAGTCCTCCTATCTAAAGGGATCACATACTTTTCTGAGCCACTGCCCAAAATCAAACTGGATCATATATTTCTGGAATTCTGCTGGGATTACATCTCAGTCTCGACGTTTTGATTCTCCTATCGCCCAACGACTCCGGACCAAAACTCTATATACAGCACCATCCACTAACACTTCCCAACTTATATCATCCATTCTCTAGTCTGTTTCTTCTGTCACAAAAAAATGCTGCCTTGCACTATTATTCCAACAACTCAGGGAGAGAGAGAGAGTGACTTTCTCCCGGCCCAACTTTCCAGAGCCAAACCGACCGACCCTGCTACTTTACCGTTTCCAACCCTATATCCCAAGAGCTGTGTACAAAAATTATTCTCAGGTTAAATCTAAACATATTTCATAACAAGGGAACTACTTTATATCCGCTTTCTAAACGTCCCAAGACAATTCCAATTTCCTTCAACTTTCTTTGTTTATGGAAGGTAAGGTGCCGTGAAATCGGGGATCATTATGACTGTCATATTTATTCCTGTATTCATGCAAATAACAGTGTATGTACTATAAAATATGTTCCGAATCCAAAGGGACAGCTTCCCTTCCTCCTCAGACTCCTCAGATCCCATGCAAACGTTAGTAGTCCAAAGTTAAATAAATAATGAATCGAATCGGACTGATTTGATTTCCCAACTCAAATCCCGTTTCTAGCCGAACGGGATGAATTTATGGTTTATAAATTAGAAACAGAGAGAGAGAGAGAGGAAGAGTCGGATTGATGTTATTGAACGTTTAGCATTTGATGACGGTGGATGGTCCCTTTGATAGAGCTACCGTGTCTAATAATACGGCTCGGAGAGAGTGACTGGGCTGACAGGAAAGATGAGGAATGAGGATGAGAGAGCATCTGGCCCCGTCCAGGCCCAGCTTACAGATCCCGTGCTACGGATGTATTTCGAATAGTACAATGAAGCATAACTAAAGAAATGAACATACCTTCTAACTAGTTGCCTGGAAATCAGTTTTAGGAGAATAGAACGGGAGGATTAAAAGAACAGAAGGATGAAAGTTGTTGGCTATAGTCCTTTTCCCTCTCCTCTTTCTAGTCCTAATGATACTATACCCTGATTGTAAGTTATTATAATATCGTATCGGATCAGTGCCGAACACATGCCATTGATGCCATGATGATGATGCCTGCCTGGGAAGAAGGAATTATGCATACGGCCTGCTCTAACTACTAGACTGCTAACTGTGAAACTGTAAAGGATTATTTCCATGTGAACATCGGATCAGGCACAGATCTGATCTACTTACAATTTATTCCCTGCCTTGTTCATAATAATATAATATAATTTATATATGTATATTATATTTTAGACGAGAGGCCCTGGAAAACCTGATTACTTACTATCGTTTCCCGAACTATTGTAGGGGCACTTTGTTATGATTCGGCTAGATTGTTTCACAAGTATCTGTTCCATTATCCCGTGAATATGACAGTAAGAGCATGATAGGCAGATACGCTCCTCAAGCGATATAGGATCTTTAAATACCCGGTTCGGGAAGAGGAACTGGGAAAGTTGGATCAGCGGCTACCCACCCGCTACTGCTGCGGGTAGATGAGAAGTTTGAGGACTCGGCAAGTAGATCTTTGCAAAATAAAGCGTAATTATGCATACGGGAGAGATGTTCTGATTTATGGAACGGGATTCCTGATGGCTTTCCTGAATTAGCATTCTTGTTTCACCCGGTGTCTCATTCTGTTACGACAGCAATCTTCTTCTTCCTCGTTTTAAGTTACTTACTGATAATTATGCTGAGATTTAAGCTGCAAAAGAGTATTAAAAGAGGTTTATTGATGTTTTATCTCCCGTTCGTCAGTACTCGATTTCCACTAGAAATGAAATCGAAACTCAGGCAAACTCCAAACCGTTGTTAGCCTCATTTTTGTCCAGGAACTGGAAGCCCAAACTGCATGGAAATGGAAACTACAAGTTCCAAGTCCTCACGGCCCTATTTTCGTGTCTTTTTATGATGAATGATGTTATTCGGTCCTAATAATTCCCATCGTGTTCCGGTCCATCGGATTTATACAATCACAACTTCTCCAACAACTGATCTCTCCTATCTCATGTCTTCCCTGAAGATGAACAGGAATTGTCTTGGTAAAAATGTTGAATACAAGTATTAAGTAAGGATGAGAAGAGGCATTAGTGGCATTCTTTTCATAGTTCAGGAACTTATATATTTCTCTCCCGTTCCATCCTCGTCCCGTCTATTAGAAACTAAAGTTGAGACAGAAAAAACTGTAATGCTTCTTTCTAGAACATAAACCTATAGTTGTCTGAAAAAACCAAACCAAACTCAAAGTCTAACTATTACGTTGCTCCAAGCAATGAATCTAAAAGAAACGGAGGAAATCTTGAAGGGAGTCTTTCTTACTCCTACTAATACTTCTGGAACAGTCTTCAGTTCCTTATCACTCAAATATCAAATACAATTTTAGAAAAGTTAAGTTGCTGAACAATTCTCTCAAAACTCTCCTAAAGAACCAACGTACCATTCTTGGATGGATCAGTACTACTTATAATATTACATCATAATCACAAAAAAATTTAATAATATGGTGGATGGTGATGAGGTTTATTATAATTTGGTACCTATTGTAGGCTAAAAGATAGATTTTAAACCGTATAGTCCGCTCTAACCATTACATTTCTCAGACATCCCGGTGGAAGTTTAAGTTTAAGTTTTGGGGATGGGGATAGGAATAAAATTGAAAAAGAAATCTGGAACGGATATAATAATATTATACGAAGTATGTTTAATAGGTAATATATATTTATAGGTATTTCCTTTCAGCCTCAGATCTACCTTGCGTCCTGTCTGATTCCGATTCTCTCCTGCCTCTACCTCTCTCTCTCTTTTTCATCTTATCTCAGGAGCGTCATTTATGAAAAAAGTTTTCCAAACTTCTTATCAAAAATGTGGCCAAAGAAATGCGGTTGGCTCAAAGGGAAGATCAGTAAATGAGCCACGAGACTCTTTTTTAGGAACTTAGCTGGTGGGTCTCTGGAAAAGGGTCCTGGATGCTGAAGCTGAGTCAGATTCAGCTAGAGCGTATTATTGGGATCTCGGAACATTCCCCAAGAAGATATTTTGACGAAGATCTGGGCGGTGGTGGTGGTTGTTGTTGTCACGCAGTCTAATCTACAAAGATAGGCCGGAAGATAAATTCTCCTCTCCTTGTCCAATCTCCATGGAACTGTCTGTGGGAGAGGTGGCTGATAGAATTTTCAATTCGAAACGACCACGGACCGCAAATATTTCTGGATAATGCAAGATGCGGGTAAAAGGCAGTTTCTCTGTCTATCTCCTCAACTGCGATGAGATTTGAGATATTATTCTATAAATCCAAGGATGGAAAATTGACGGCCCAAATTTCAGGATCTCGTTGTGCCTTTTTATCTCTCCGTCATGTCCTTCCTTGCCCCTATATGAAACTTTCAAGTTTTCTTTATCTCGACTCTCTCGAACCCCGATCTCAAAACTGAGTGGTTTAAAACGGAGATTTTAGTCATCCACGGAAAATTAAAGCTTAAAATCCGACCAAATTTGGAAGAGATCGGAATGAAGGCAATTCCATGTGATATCACATAATTAGATGGGAGTTGCAATTTAGGAAACATATAGAAAAGAGCGTCATAACATCCTGCTCCAAGATATGATTACAATTCGGAATGGAAACTTTCTCGGGGATAGCGGGCAGGTTGATGAAGAGAAATGATTATTGCGTTATATTAACTATTCTCCGCTTCCCGACTTCCCGTTTCTCAATTCGCATAATAATACGTATGAAAGGAGATGAGGTTGGGAGATAATTAGTTTTAGTTCGGAAACGGACCCATGTTCCGTCCCGATACCGATTATGATCCTATTCACAGTCTTCTGAAGGTAAGACGGGCTATAGAAAGAGTTGTGGTTGTTGGAACGCTGGAGTCTGTGTGTCAAAGAGTCGGGGAAATGTTGGAAGCGAGAGGGTCAATGGGGAGTAGGAACAGGAGCCACCCAGAAAATGGAGAGATAGTCGAGAGGGTAGGAAACAAAGGTCTCTAAGTTGTACTGCTTCAACCTCTTGGAAGTGACTGAGTTGGAGTTGGACGGTCATACCGGATTCGACACTTGCACCCAGCACAACATCTTTGACAACAAGAGCCCTTTCATTAGCGGTCCCGACCGACACCGTTCCTCCGACTACTCCTTCAACAGTCCTCGCATCAGAGGACTCATGCTCGTGCCTCAGACTAACTTACAAACTTACAACTCCCAGCCACCTCTCCTTTTCAAGGAACAAAAAGCTATAAGACCCTCAAAGCGATCACCGACACTACCACCTCCCAACAGACTACAGCTTCGAGTTACACTCTGAATCTGACAATAAATAAGAACCAGCATACTCAACTCCAGATTCACTCACAAAAACAAGGCCCACCGTAACACATCCAACCACTTCTGTCTCGCGTTCCATTCCTCCAGAGTCTTAAACCTGATCCATTAGGCGAAAGAATAGAATTACGTCTATTACGAGGTTTTAATCTGATCCGAAAACACTTTCTCTTCCCACCATTGCTCAGGAGTTGGACGAAATTTTGATTTATATGACTTTAAATCATCGTTAGCAGAAAGGGTAACAAGTACGGTGCGTCAGTTAGTCCTGTTCGGGCCTGGGCTTTGGATACCATTCAGTACGATCCAAAAATTTTAGCATTTTCTCACATAAAAAGTGGTTGCAGTTACGTTAAATACGAACATCAAATGGAATGAGGAAGTTCATTTGCATTTCATAATGGGTTCCATGGGTTGCCTGGTGTTGGTCGGTGTCTTTTTCCGTCAGTTCTAACTTAACCACAAGCACAAAAGTCGTAAGATAAATGAATAACGTAATTCCCATGTAATCATCACAATTTCTAAAGATGACAGGGGGATTGTATAATTGAATTCCTGCGTCCTGAGGGGAACTTGATAAAAAGTGATTTGAAATATACTTTCTCAAACTTAAATATCCCAAACTGTGTCCGTAAACATGAGCGTTGGAGTTCTGAAAAACTGTGGAAACGGTGATATGTCAGAGAAATGGAAATCATACAGACAATCTGTAAAGGTGCAAGAAGGAGAGTTTCAAACTCCATGCTACTTTATTTAAAACCCTTGTTACATTTAATGAGTGACTCGTGAATTGTTTAGATCGTGTTATTGTGAGATCCCTGTTCTTCCGGAATTGACTGGAGTGAAATGCAAAGCAAATAGTTTTGATTTCAGGAAATTCGTTGCTAAACTCTTTCCCCTCATCTCGCGAATAGAGATAGGAGTTGGAAATGCTGATGGAAAGCGGAAAAATAAGTTATAATTGATCGTTATAGAGACGTGTAATCCCGTTTATGGAAATAATGCGGAAAGGGTGTATGCAGACGACACTTAATCTGACCCTCCTTTATGTGTTCCTTGTCATATCAGTCGTCAATGCCTCATGGATGTAAGTAGCCAATATGTCTATTAAAAATTAAAATACAATTTTTAAATTTACACCTCCTTCCGTTCCCTTATTCCATTCGATTCGAGTTGTTGACGAGTTGAAATCCGACTTTCGAAAAACCAGGCAGGTAGAGTATTATAGTGCACAATAAAAAAGCATAATCTACAGCTCATAAAACAGTCAAAACATACAAAAGCATAATTCCATAATTAATGTTTATGAATGGAGATGGAGAGGAAAGGGCATAAACTTGAAACTGTAATACATGACATATTAAATACGGTAAAACAAGGCATGAATCCCGTATCCGGTGTAAAACCGTCCACTCCTTTCAATCCTCTCCTAATTTAGCCCTAGCTGACTTTTGATTTAGTCCTTGTAAATTTTTTTACGAGTTACTTAAACGCCGAAGCCTGCTTCATCCAATGCATAGAACAAAGTCATTAACTAATTCCCGTGCCGCATTATAAAAAGTGACTCTTCGAAAGAGAAAAAGTCAAAGATCTTGAGTAGAGCTAAAGTGTTTTTGAGGGCTCCTAAATCTAAACAGATTTTTTTTTCAATCTTTTTCATCCTTGTAAAACTGGGAGGTGAAAAGTCCGAGTCTGTTTGTCAAGGTTTGCGGCAGAGTAGAGCCCTGAAGAGCTTTTCCTGAAAAAGGTCGGACATGATCTAGGATCGTGACAATTGCCGATAGCAATGAATGAAGGCAAAGGGCCCTCTCCTCAAACTCAAACTCCTGATCCGAGATTCCGAACGGATTTAAACTCTCATCTCATCTCGGTTCCTATAAAAATATGTACAGAACTTAAAACTCTCTCCCAGTTTCCTTAGCTTGACTAATCAGTTCATGGATAGAAAAGGGATGATGATGGGAAGAGCTGTAATAGAGAAGGAAAGAAATTAGGAACGAGAGACCCTCTCTCTCCACGTAAAAAGGGGATTGTATGAGCCGTGTCGGTATTGTTATTATTATTATTATTATTAGATCTTATATGATGGACGTAATAGTAGTAAGGTGACGTGAGGTTGTATTGGGAGAGAAGAGGACGGTGGAAAAATATGATATTATTATATTAAGTATGGTATGCTTATTATCCAGATGATTAGTTACACAATACAATCATCTCTTGGGGTAATAGAACCTCTCTCTGAACAGAGAATGGTCGTCGGAGTCTTTTTCATGTTCTGCCGTCTGTCGGCTTCCTCCTTTCGTGGGACGTTTATGTGCTAGAAATTAAACTTTTATGGATGAAGGGAATGGAAACTGGATTAGAGGGTTTCGAGATTTCGAGATCCTTATCACTAAATCCTATTTACTACTACTTCTGCGAGAGGAACAGCAATTTCTAGAATCTAGACTTGACTCGAGTCGAGAGATGATATTATTTTTCATCTCCAATACTACTACCTTTCTCGTACGTCCCTGGGCTCGGTCTCGAAACTCATTAATGAAGCTGAGGAGAGTTAAAGTGTCTGTAGCCTGCTCATGTTATGTTATGCAACACCAATTAAAAATTAAGCACAATGAAATAGGATGGAACGATGCATAAATCATGAGACGCGTAATGAATGGGCAAAAGAGTCCGCACATTGCTTTGCATATGTATTAGTTTCAGGAGGAATTGGTAGGAGGGTAATTCGCCTGAATTTATACGATGATCCTTTTAATTTACCCCTTCTTTTGAGTCAGTAGATACAATTAACTTGAGATTAGTTTATTCAGCCATCAATTTAATGTGTACTTAAACCCCGTCACTTATAGGTATTTGGGTATCTCAACACAAGGGCCGAAAGTACCGGCAGATCAACCGGCAGAACTGATGCAGTTGGCTGGAGATGCTCCCGAGAATCCAGAAGAAACGTTCAGAGAGTCAGCTCGGATAGTTTGCGGATCCCTACCCGGACTGGTGGCTCAGCAGGTAGATGTGTGCCAAAATTATCCAGACACGATCCATGCTGTGTCCGACGGAGCCCGTCGAGGGATTCGAGAGTGTCAGTTTCAGTTCCGGCATGAACGCTGGAACTGTTCCACTCGGGAGGATGACAACAGCGTCTTTGGATATGCTATAACAAGAGGTAATATATTAGCATCCCATTTCTCCGACCTTACTAGCCAAAGATTTTTTATTATTAGTTCCGAATGTAAATCTGGTAAAGATACTCTTTCAAATCTTCTCATCCAGAGAGACTGAGAGGCCTCCTGTCTCTGTCATTTCTCCCTTCTCTGCCACCACCACTATTAGGCTCAGGACTTAGCCCTTCTATCTTATCGCGAGAGGAGCCCTTGTGAGATTAAATCTCGTAATATAATTTTCATTGAAAGACTTTTAAGCCAGGAACCCATCAATTTTTATGTAAAGTGTGACGGAGAGTCTGGGTGCCTCGCCTAGTCAACTCTTCATCAGAAAGGCAGTCAGTCATACAGTAACTCATCTATCTAACTCCGTGCCCATCCAGCCAAGCAAATAGATTCATGCGGGAGGGCTCTTTTCAACTCCAAAACGCTGGATTCAACAGTTCCATATAGGGAAAACCTATTGAAAATCATTTACCCATGAGCTTATGAGCTCTGACGGAAGACTTACCTATCCTCAGAATATAATATCTCAAAATCTCAACATATAAAACTAGATTCCTCTTCAATAATATGATAAAATATTATTTTCAAAAGCTCGAGAGCATCAGCACGAGCAGCAGAGAGAGGCAAAGCACTCATCATGTCCCACTCATCTTCTTCATGCTAATATCATACTCCCTTTCAATCATAAACACTCGAGATATTCTACTATTACAATAAGCGATTGTGATGGATACTCTTGCAGAGGAATAAGCATTCCGGTTAAGTGGTCAGCTCCATGATCACCCTCCTCCTTCCCAAGCAACATTCGAAGGAGATCAGTCATTCCCGATGCACTTTCTCAGACTCGTGCCAAAACGGTTCTGGAAATTTGTATTTTATATTTCCCTAAATGTACGCCTGTCCCTCTCTCTCTCTCTTTTGGAAAGGGTTGAGATTCTGAGGAATAGAGTTGAGCCTGGTTCCTCCGGTACAAGACTTGTATAGCAGACCCTCCAGACGCCTAAAAGTAAATACATGCACATCGTTACTGAGAATTGGAGATCGGAAAGGAAAGTAAAATATTAAACTACTTCATCATTACTTTGGAAGATGAACCCTTGAACTAGTAATTAATACGAGTACATTTCCTTCTCTTCAGTCAAATTCTAAGCTCTAGAGACCTCGTTGTAGTAGTAGGGATTGTTTTGTAGTAATACTAGAGAGAACAAACACGTGCTATTGAGGTTTTGAGTTTAACTGCACTTTGGTAATTAGAATATCGTCGGCCCTGTAGAACCCTACACAATCCGTTTGTGCACTTTGGCAGAGGGAAATCAAATCTGGATGTTGAAATCTGTCCGGTCCGGTCAGGCTTATGGTTTAATTTGTAATTATAAACAGCAAACGTTGAGGGAATAGAATAACTTGATACCGAAGAGACAAGGACACGGGAATCCTAATCCGCTGAGAATGAAGAGAACGGAGACGAGGTCTGAAAGATGGATTTCGCTTGGGTTTGGTTTAGACTTATCCTATATTAGAGTTCCTCGTTTTATCGAATGCCTTGGGTTTATTTCTCCTGGTTAATAGATATGAATGGGTAAACATTCTATTGAAGATAAGCTTACAAGATTGAATTTTTAATGACATTACATGCATCACTAGATGTATCTAGAGACTTTTCCTCTGATTTCAACCCCTCGCCTCCAGAGCCCGTCAAAGCTGTTCCCAAATCCTAAATCCTCCGAGTCGACGAATTTCTCCATAAAACCTCCTTCTATAACTTTCTCATAAAATCCGCTTCACAATCTTCTCATGAATACATCATCTTCCCAGCAGCAGTGAAATAACATTTGCAGGAGATCGGAGAGAGAAGAGGTTCAGTAAGGAAACTTCTCTTCGGAGGAGACTGAGGAGAGTGAAAGTCTCTGTAAATCGGAGCTCCGTTTCGAAACCGTCTCCTCCGCTGAAAATCCTTCAAGTTAATGATTCATCGTTCTTGCTGCAGCTTCCTCTACGTTAAACTGCGTTTTAGCACAGTTTCGACTTTGACGATCCCCGTCCGAGTCCAACTTTTCAAAGGCATTGTTGGATTTGGTCCTAGGACCAGTTTCTACTTTCTAAGGATTGAAGCGATGACAGATTAGATGTGCCTTTTAAGTACAACCGATCCCATGTGGTAGAGTTGATTTTGAATCTAATTCCCAGTACATAAATATTTCAATTTTATATTATCTCCTTCACAAGCATCCTCCCTCGCAGAGTCGAGGAAAATCGGCCTGCCACCCTGAATGGATTTCATTGAACCTGAAACTGAATGGAGGAGACATTGTGTCGAGATGGATTTTGTAGCCTTGCGTTACAGCCTGTATCCCTTGTACCTGCAATGCAATTAGCATCAAAAGCTTTCTTCATGCAACAATTACCTTTTCCAAATTCAGAGATGATGATACCTTTAGGTTTGAGAGGCAGTTTGATTTCAATTTCGTATTTTTTAGCTTTTAACACTTTACAGAGTCAGTCATCATCCCTTTAGAAAGAAGGAAATGAGCCGCGGACAACGACACCAGAGAGTCCGTAATCAATGATGAGCTCTCATTTCCTCCAATCTCTACAAAATCTCAATCAGGGCATATATGATCTACTATTAGTCAATCCATGATAACACGAGTTTGGAACACAAGAAATATATGTGTGTTTTGGGTTGCCTGTGATCTAACGAAAGCCCCAAACTCCTTCTCAAGAGTCGGGAATAATTATGCATTTAGAATTGAAGGCAGTTTGTCACTCATGTTCTAACTGCTAAGTGTGGTTAGCATTCCGTGTTCCTTGTGTCCTTTTTTGAACGGCACATGGCACGGCAAATGAGATTCATTATTGTTCCGTCACTCCTTAACTCGTCAAAATAATTACTCCTCATCGTCTTGTGTGTAACAGAGATTTCGCGCACGTTGCTATCTGCTATCCCTCTGCGGTTAGATTTACACCCAGACTTGAAGTAAGCTATTAAGCGTTTACAACCAATCTCCTGCTCAAGCCAGCCAATCCTTGTATAGAATCAAAAAGGAAATTTCTATAATTTCGTGGGTTGGGGTGAATGGAAATAGCTATTAGGAGCTAATGAAGAGTGAAAACATTCTTTATGTTCTTTAAATTGTAAGGAGAGTTCTTATGACATCAAATCTCAGAGTACTTGTGAATTATAGGTTTTCGAATCAAATTCGCCTTGAATTGTTTTCATTCTAAAAGCGTAAGGAATACATATAGAATATTAACTTGTATATTCTCTGAATCTTCCTACGCATAGTGGCTTGAAAATTGAAATCCGTAGAAGCATCATGAAACGGAAACCAACCAAAATTGCATTCTGAGCAGTCTGGGGTGATTTTCCACTTCCAAGAAAGCAGAATCAAACAATTACAGTAATATAAATTCAAATTACTTTAAAAAAACCGGAGGTTTTATGTACAAAGTACAACAGTTGGTGTGGAACACGAAGGAAAATTTCTCTGGAAAAGCACATTTGGTTTGAATAATGTAGCCAGGAGGCAGTTGGGAAATTTGCATACGAGATCCATTTGACATCAACACCGAACAGTATGGAGAGTCGGCTATACTATCTATTGATCGTATAATATATTTCTGGCTGCCCGCTGTTATCACATTATGTTTGTGGTAGCTACGGATTTTTAGATTGTAAACCCATTCAAGTTTCCAACTTGTAACATTATGTTGATTTCCTTTCTTCCTCATAACCCAATAATAATGCTTCAGATTTATTCCAAGCTTATCAAAACCGATTCGGGGATTCGTCAGTTGCCACTGCTTTTGGGCCTCTCGGAAAATCAAACCTATCCTCTGTACTCCTAAATCAATTCATTTAACGTTTCCCAAATAGTTCTAAACTATAAGCTTTCTGGCTTCGATGGATGGATATATCACCCTCTACGGAATGAGGAGACGGCGGAATTTGTCAAGTGCAGAAGGGAAAGCCCAAGCCGTACATCCCATTAAAAGGACATTACTCGGGGTGATTAATAGGTTTCGGCGTGGGGCTTTGAATTGCAAACGGAAATTTGAGGGGGATGTTATTGTCACTTGGTTTATTACATTATTACATGAAGAATACACAAAATAGGGGCAGAAAGATGGGGTGAATCCATGTAAAAGAATCCTGTCCTAAAGAATTTTTCTTTGTGGTTTGATAAGGTAAAGGAGTTAGATGGGACTTGTCCATTTGTATTCTGTTTTTTTATTCTTAACGATTTATTACAAAAAATAGAGGGCAATTGAAGGGAAATATATACGATTTTCTGCTCGTTTTCATAACTCTAGAGAAAAGTTTCCCGTTTCCGTTTCTCTCCTTTTCTAAGCTGTAGCCGGGAGTAGAAAAATCTTGTACATAACGAATGTGCCCCCTAAAGCCTAAAGACGAGTTGTTTCTTAGGTCTTGGGTGGTTAGGATTGTTGGGAAGAATCGATGGAATTCTCTCCTCTTGGAAGATACAAAAATAACGAAATGAGAAGAGGGCTTAGTATTTTTTTTTATTTCCGAAGGAGTAGCATTACTGTAGCATCGATATCCGCATTATATGGAATGTGATGATACTTATAATAAAAAGAATGAATAATATTCTTTCATTGCTTGTAAGTAGAATTGTCTACGAGTATCAAGTATAGTGAAATTTCATGTCATTGTCAACGGCTGACAATAGTATTTTTTTATTCCCGTGGTTTTCTACCCAGAAGAAGAAATAGAAGTCCAGCCGACAAGCAAGGGATATTACATTTATTTATCCAAACTTTTGGCTCTTGCATATAACGTCCTTAATGCACACATACTCAAAGAGTATGTCAACTTACGTATAAAAAATTAATACAATCTTAAATTTACTGTTATTACTATTAGATTTATTCAATAGCTTCACCCTGTATTTCTGCATTTCAATGCGATCGGCTATTTTAGTGCTCAAGAAGGCAACTATTTCCCTATGGGATGGGGACTGGAATTTGGAATTGAGTCGAATTTATCAGAATATTACAACTCTACCCGTAATAGTCCAGGCGTTTTTGGACGAGGGCGACTTTTATTTATTTGACAACAAAGGCTCTGGAAACGAATTCCATCGCATTCATTCGACTAAATCTGATGGGGCAGAGGGACTACTGGTGGGGACTTAAATACGTGGAGTGTAACAGTAGAGCTCAATTCTCCAAGCAAAATTTCGTACTTGAAATTTCGTTTATCCCTTTACATAGCAAAAAAGTCATTGGCTTTAGTTTCGAGATTATTTAATATTATTGTTATGTACTTGAGAGCTCTACAGAAGGGTAAGGGCTGAAGAGGAACAAGTCCTAGGAAAGTAAACCATTGAGAGCTGAAAATGTCGTTGGTATATACTAGCTGTCGCAGTAAACTACCCTTGGACCAATGAAATTAAATTCCGGGGCCTTGGCATCAACCGCAGTAATTACCGTTTTTATGATCATAATGATGGATGGATGGAAAGAGCTGCCGGAGAGGGCAATTGTCTCTCTTCGTGTTTCTTATTGCTGTGAGATAAAGGCTGTCCTGCCGATACACTGTTTTTATGGTGTTACAAGAACCAGCTTACTCCATACCATCCCATCCTATCATCCCATCCTTTTTATTTAAAAGTCGAGTTTTTTGCCGTTTCCTTCGCTTTTTATGAATCTCAAGTTCGAACGTTACATGACATACAGACTTCAATTTATTGCATTTGTTTTTTTTTTCATTTTACAATTGCTGGAACTACATTTTTGTAAATTTATTTAATGGAATAAATCCCCAAAGCCTTGGAACGAAACAAGGGTTTTAAGAGCAGACTTTGGGTAAGGGCGCAAAAAGCATAGGTGATACGGATAAGTAAGGCACGGGAATGATTTGTCAAGAATACCCCTGAAAATTTGGTTTTATTGATTTGAGGTGACACTTAGCACTACTTAGCAGTAGCACACTGTGACCCTTGTGCCTTGGCGACACTTTAATGGAAAGGGTATATAGTGAGTCACATATCCCCACACGCCGACCAATGGTCGACTCATCAGCCAAAGGATATGGACATGACAATATCGATATCAATATCGACGATCCTTCTAATGCCAATTTGAGGGCTTGAGATTTTTCGTTCCCGAAATGGAATTAAAATTAAAATTACGACAGTAAGTAAGTAATTAAATTCATTTCAAACGTCCTCAAAATAATTTCCACTATTTAATTCCTGGAAGTTAAATAGTGATTTATATAAATTACAGAAACAGCACTGCAAATGGAATTGAATTGATAAACTGTCTCACTCAAGTGACAGATATGATTATAATGTTATAAAGCGAAAAACTCTGACATCATAAGATAATGCAGCTGATCCGTAAAAAGTCATGTAATGCGAGATGTCTGAGACATAAAATAATGGTTTTAGATTCTAATTTTGAATGCAAACATTGCAAACACTAATTAAACATTAATATTAAACTATATATAATTACAAATGGCTCCTTCGACTCGTTTCAAGTGAGTTAGAAGTTAAACGAGGTGCTAAAAATAAGATTTTTTAGTTAATTAGAACAAGACTAGGTGCGGAGATCACATTAAGTTAGACAGGAGCCACGCAATGATGAACCAGTTTTCCTGTGCTGGGATAATCTAATTAATACGATTTAAAGTTCGATTCCATAGATTATCTGTTAGATGTCGAAGTTGAGAATGCCGGTGAGATTAGGTAAAAATCTTATCAATGGCCCACTTTTAGCTACGGTAGTACATGGGAAGGGTTTTTACCTAATCTCAAGTACATTTTGGTTTGGGCATCAGACTAACATTTACCTGCAACCTTTTTCGGCTTGGTATTCTACCCTAACCCACCTAACCAAAAATTAACTATGTTTTAACATTATTCGACCGTTCAACAAAATACTGAGCAAAAGCTACAAATATTTTTACCAGGAAATTTTGTAGCCTGCGTTTCATGGCAGATACTCAAATAATTCTTATTTTGTGTCCAGATTTTGAACGATATCTCGAGAACTCATCAGAACTTAATAAATCTGGTTTCTGTTTTGAGCTCATGATCAAATTTGAAACGACAAAACGAAAAACGTAAATGAATGGATAAAATCCCCAAAAACGTATTTCTACCCGGTTTTCAAGGTTTATCTCAAAAACGCTACATGAGTGCACGGCTTTTTATTACAGATTCAGAGTATACGCAAAATATCCAACAAAGTGGTATATAATAATACGTCGGATTTCAACAATTTCATGTAATAAGCGTTTCCCTTGATATTTTTTTCAATTTTTAGCCCGAGTCAGGGCTTATGGAATCATGCTGTCCGTCCGTCCGTCCGTCCGTCCGTCTGTCCGTGACACGCTAGCGGCCAAACGGCTGGACCGATCGATTTGAAATTTGGGACACTTGTGTATTTTGCAAATGCGAAGGCTAAGTTCGAAGGTGGGAAAAATCGGTCGATCGGTTGGCCCGTTGGGGTCATGCAAAGTAGTGTTACCAAGGGAATAGGTTTAAAATACAGACAAATTGAAGCATCCTGACTCGGGCTATATAACACTGCACACAGTAGGTTTTCAATTTCCAAAATATTATGATTAGGTAGAGTTTCAAATTGGGTTCGAGTTTGCAAAAAGTCTATCAGATACGAAGGAAATGCTTCATCATTACATTCAGAAGTTGAAACGATAAAATTATAATTCATGGCCTACGCTTTCATTGCTCTTCCTCATAATTTCATAATGCTCATCAAAAACCTTAAGCTATGGTGTCATCTGGACATGTCGGCTGGAGTTTCCTTTTACGACGAGAAAAACTTTCTGTTTTCTAAGTATACGGAAAGGGGAAAAAATCGAAAATTCTAGAGAGAAGATGATTCTACATTTGAATAGAAGACATAAGAGCAGATTTCGGTTTTATTGGATTTGCAAAAACTTTGTTGCTTCGGTTGAAGAAGTAAAGTTACAGGATTATAATATCGGGACTTTTATTTCATTTTATGCAAACTACCACAAGTTTTCTGCCTCCGATTTCCACTGGAATGGAACGAAGTAGCAAAACCACTTTGACGACACGTCAGCATGGAACAGTTTCCCGTGCAGACAGATGTTGACTTTAAAATGAATTTTCTGTCAGAACATTAGACTTAGACTGAAATGCGTGAAACCTAAACCGGATTTGAACCATGCATCCCTGCGAAAGGTGAAAGGTGGGTATCCCTTTCCTCTTGAGACTGAAGTTTCGCTCTTCCTCCAGCACCCTGCATTTAAACCTCTTCCACTATCATTTTATCAATATAAAAGAAATCGATCCTCGCCGTCGTATTATCTTATTGGAATTCAATTATGAACAGAAGGTTGGGTTGTAAATTCAGGAACTATGTGGATACAGGGATATTTTTTGGAATATCTGGTATCCGCTTTTTCTAAAAGTCTCGTTTTCATCCGAGGAAATTTATAGCCAAAATGTAAGGATTTTGAAAGTAATTGAAGGTAGTTTGTCAATGTGGCAGAGAAATGTGGTTAGATATTCGGAAATATCCGAGTCATATATCTGTCCATTGGAAAGGAAATTGACATTTATGGAAAGAAATGATCTGAAAAATGTGCTTTGTTTTTTCAGGAAGTAAAGAGACAGCATTTATTTATGCTGTCACAAGTGCTGGGGTGGTCCATGCAATAACACAATCTTGCAGCTCTGGGGCACTAAATGAGTGTTCTTGTGATCTCAGCAAGCAAGGCAGAACAACTCCAGAGGGTTGGAAATGGGGAGGTTGTAGGTAAGATGAATACACATTTCTCGGTGGTATGAAACCGACATGACATTTTAGCGGACCTCCAGTAATCTATATTTATAATAATACATCCTTCAGTGACAACCTCAAGTTTGGGATCCAGTTCTCCCGTAACTTTGTGGACGCTCCAGACAAGAATAAAGCTTGGGATGCTTCGAAAAATGTACGGAATCTCATGAATCTTCATAACAACGAGGCTGGACGTCAAGTAAGCTCGGAGGGAGAATTTTGAGAAGCAATAAGTAAACTTCAAATTCCTCTGTCTGATTCATCTATGTAAACTAGACTATTTTGTTTTTCAATACAAAAAGGCTGTAGCACATCTCATGAGGATGCAGTGCCGCTGCCACGGAGTCTCGGGCTCTTGTGAGTTAAAAACATGTTGGAAAAATGTTCCCACGTTTACTCAAGTCGGAGATTATCTGAAGAAGAAGTACCAAAAATCAATCCAGGTAAATATATGCTCAAATGCTCTCAAACCATCCAAGTACGAGGCTAGATTTGGAGGAATTGGGAGTGATTGCTTGAGTCGTTTTCATGGAACTATAGGTACCACTCAAGTCACAGAAGCGTCTTCGACGTAAAAGTGGAAGGCGGTTCCCGGTGGGTAAAGGAGAGCTTGTACATTTGAGGAAGTCCCCTGACTACTGCGAACACGACCCCGAAAAGGGGATTCTGGGAACATCAGGAAGGGCCTGTAATAAGACATCAGAGGGTCCTGATCGATGTAGTATTCTCTGTTGTGGAAGAGGCTTTAATACCAAGGTACACAGTTCCTAATCCTAACTTCCTCTTTATATTATTATTCCTCGAGTTCTTGAAGGACGTCGTTGGAGTGAAAGTGACATTCGTCGCGTTTCAAACGAAGACATAAAAAGAGTGTCAGGGAGACTGAGAGGTAGACAGTTTTTTGGTGGGGGATGCACCACTGCCTCCATACAAGCTAGATTGACTGACGTTTTAGGAATCTTAAGAAGAGGCTAATAAAGCGAATTGATTTTTTCGAAATTTAACACTTTCTTCTCTGTTTATAGGTTGTGAAAAAGGTGGAACGTTGCCAATGTAAATTCATCTGGTGCTGCTATGTCAAGTGTAAGCCGTGCATTACCCGGACAGATATTCATACATGCAAATAACAAGAGGTCCCTTGTCTGACAAAGACAGCAGAATTTTAAGAGGGTGAACCACACCTACTGCCCTTAATTTAGTCAAGAATTCCACATCCCTGTCGCTACAAATTTCTCCAGTAGATTCATTTAGGTTTACTTCTTGTAACGCATTGATCCCCGTTCTGACACAAAAGATCCTAGCGTCCGTTCAAATACTCTTTCATAGCTACATACTATTATGATGATGTTTCATATATATAAACATATATGTTCCCAGTCGCTAATCATGTCTCGTATCGCTAATTCGTGGCATTTTCGTTGATAAGGTAGGCTGTTTATTATACTAGGCATTATATATTATATATATATCTATATATATATTTAGGAATATCTTGTGTGAAGCATTGTTCGAGTATTACCTCATAAGCTCATTTGTACGAAGTTGTAGGCGTGAATCCGCTCTTTCAGTATAACATCGCAATAATAATTTTTTCTGTATATTATTACTAATTGTAAGTTCAATAAAAATAAATAACAGTTGATAGACCTATGTTGTCGATGTTCAGTGCATTTACAGAGTGTTTTAATAATCAACAGAATTTAAGAATGACATGTACAAAGGACAGGACTCCGGTCCAAGGAATAGAACACATTATGAGAGAGACTACTTTACATCTGGCAGTGAAAGTTTCATGATTTTTTTTGTTCATGTTCAAGGATCCTGAGAGTTTCGATAGCAAAAGATAGCCATAACAGGGAACCGTGAGTAATGGGTTCTTAATCAAAGTGGCAGTGATATTATCTTGGCCTAAGCTACATTGTTTTGTACATAAATTTTCCGACCTTTCATCTAATCCAATAATATTTATTGCACCTGTCATTTCCTATCACATCAAATGTTCTTCCCATGTTATGAAATTCAAGAGTTATGACTAATCAATGAAAAAATCGTATACATGAGCTGAAGAGGTTTCTTCTTGCTTGAAATAATAAATTAAAGAGATACCTCAATCAGCTTCTTGAAAGATAATACGTGATAACCTATTGCAGACTACTGGAGTAAATGCTATAATCCCTTAAAAGTACAAAGTGTCAAAAAGTTTCGTACGAAAACAGTAAAAAAGAGCAACTATACAGTTATCAATAAAAATTCAGGATATTTTTCTATGCCCCTAAAAAACCTACGTGAAACATACGTGTCCAATTTCAATCCAAAATTGTTGATTCTTTTCGCCTATATCCTTAATCGAAATGTCTACGACTGGAAGTCTTGCGGCCTTGTCCGTAGTGTAGGATATCGATGTCTTTGCCCATTCTGACTTCTTCCACTGGAAATAGAATAGGGAAATATTATTTATTAGCAATGCCTCATCCTTCCTGCCTGTTGGAGGTAAATAGTACTGGTACATACCCGGCATTCATCTTCTACAACGTTGTAGCGCGTTCTTCTTGTACCTCTAGCCGTCAGTTCCAGATCGTTCCATCCCATTAGCTTTAAAGCGCTTCGGTAGCTCTTCTTCTGAGAATCATAATGAGCAGCTGAGTTGAAGCAATGATATGTGATATTTTGCTCCGCGTTAGATGACAACAATTGCAGGAATGCCATTTGCGTCTGGTCTGACTTGTATGTAAACTGTCAACCGAACAGAAAAGTATTAGTTCAGTTCAATGAGTACATGTAGTTAACTCCGTTAATTTATCCTTACTTGTGATCCTCCATCTAAATCAGATAACCAATACTCTCCTGCCGCCTTGATTACTGGACTCATAGTTGGAGTCTTTTCAGGCTTAGCTTGAACACATGTGGCTTTGTTTTCCATTTGGCAATATACGAGAATAGCATCCCTAGGATCACCGGCATTCGGATCCACCCAATATTCCCCTGTATTTCATGTGAATTACAAACCGTGACGAACACCCTTTCATTTACAACATGTTTTTATGTACTTACCAGATTTGAGTTCCGGATGTGCAATAGCAAGATCTTTACAGGTTTTAGCTGGTGATTTTTTGTCACCTGCAGGTTTTTGGAATTTCTCAAAAGTCGTTTTCAATTGCTCATAAGCTGTAAGGACCATTTTACGACGATCTTCTTCTGTAATTTCTTTGCCTAATATTTTATATGGCTCATCGCCAGCCAGTGGGTCTGGACCCTAATGATTAAAAATCAGATTTTGTATATTATTTTTAACACCTCTGAGGAGATTTTCCAAGCAGCAGACTTAATCATAGTTTATACCTTGGATTGACCTTGTCCGAGCAAGGCAGCAAGGGCAGCCGCATCATATCCGAGAGATTCTCCAGGAGGCCCAGGTGGACCAGGAGGTCCAGCAGATCCTGGAGTACCGCTTTTTCCAAGTTCTCCGGACGGACCTCTTGGTCCAGCAGGTCCCAAAGGACCTGGTGGTCCCATCGCTCCGTCTCTTCCGGAAGGTCCTGAATTTAAATACATTACATTTTACCCATCGTTATCTCAAAACAACTGTTGACTTTTACGATTCTATTCGGTTCAAACGTTGTAGGCTAATTAAAGCCACTCTTAACCTTTTGGTCCAGTATCTCCAGGCTTTCCAGGTGGACCTGAGGGTCCAACCGGTCCACGATCTCCAGATTGTCCCTGTAATGGAAAGCATTTTATGTGTGGTTTTGCAAGAATAAAAACCCTTATTAAAAACTGTCCCTCATACTGGAGGGTAGTTGTATACCTGGGGACCTGCCATTCCTTGTAATCCATTGAGTCCTCTATGTCCTTTTCCTCCTTTAGGTCCACCACCTCCTTTCTCTCCCTTGCCTCCTTGGGGACCGGGAGGACCTGCTTTCCCTCTGGGTCCCTAATAAAACATTGGAAATTGTTTATGATTACGACATTACAGAGATATGTACAAAAACATTTAATGTTTTACCAGTTGTCCTTCAACACCTTGTGGACCGTTTTCTCCTCGAGGACCACGTTCACCGGTTGATCCTGGTGGTCCAGAATTTCCGGGCGGACCCTAAATTTGTAATTTATGAATAAAATAATATTACGAGGATTTTATTTTTAATAAATAATGAGCACTTACAGGTAAACCTTGACCTCCAGGCATTCCCATCATACCCGCTGGCCCAGGAGGTCCCTTATCTCCAGGTCTACCACCAATACCCGGTGGCCCTATTTTACCCTGACCTCCCTCCGGACCTGGTTCTCCAGTTGTTCCAGGAGGACCTTGAGCTCCCATCATACCTGGCTCTCCTCGCTGACCCTCACCCCCTGGTTTTCCTTGAAGACCAGGTTCTCCCTTTAATATAAGTATTTATCAATTTACTATATTGATAAACATAAAATCTAATACGGATCAAGGGAATTTATTTCAAACGCATCTAAATTACCTGAGCTCCTCTAGGCCCTCTTGATCCGGGAGGACCTGTTGGCCCTGGTAGTCCAGGTAAGCCTCTATCACCATTAGGACCTTGTGCTCCTATTAGCGAAAGATTCGACATTCGTATTATGAATTTCGTTCGTACAAATTATTAGGAATTGCATCCAAATAAATGATTATATCTGTCTCATCTCAAGGGATTCATTACCTGGCTTTCCAACAGCTCCAGCTGGACCCTCAGATCCACCTTCACCCTTTGGTCCTTCAAGTCCAGGAGGTCCTGGAGGTCCTGCAGGACCAGGAGATCCGACTCGTCCATTATCACCGGGGCTTCCCTTCAGTCCAGGCATACCCATTTGACCAGCAGGTCCATTTGTTCCTTGCATTCCCTGTTCATCATTTAGTATTTTTGATTAAAACAATCCCAAGCATGTTCTAACCTAAAACTTTTCAAAAGCGACTAACAGGTGGTCCGGGGCTTCCTCCTCTACCGGGCAGCCCTTGTGGTCCAGATTCTCCTCTTGGTCCGGGTTCTCCTCGTCCTCCTTTTCCTCCATTCAAACCAGGAAGTCCAGGCAATCCTTTAAACAAGAATTGAAGAACGTGATTATTTTTATAGCACATTTATATCCTCAGTAATTTATTTGTCGTTGTCTGTCAAAAAACTAACCTTGTTCTCCAGGTTTGCCCAGATTTCCAGGTGAGCCTTGCTCACCCTTTGAACCAGGTAATCCTCTTTCTCCTTTACCACCAGGAGCACCTGCACCTCCTTGAGGTCCGGGGAATCCTTGTAATCCCGGTGGACCTCCGAGTCCTCGTTCTCCAGGCATACCAGCACCACCGGGTTCACCTACACGCATTTAATCAGAGTTCCATTACTTTCTTTTTCTTTCTTAAATTAACTGAATTCCGAAATGTGATATATACCAGCGGGACCGGGAGGGCCCGGATCTCCTCTATCAGCCGGTTCTCCTGGAGGTCCGATAGGTCCAACGGGACCAGGAGGTCCTTGGTCTCCTCCTCTTCCAGGAGGACCAGCAGGTCCCAACAATCCTGGTGATCCTCGTTCTCCTTTCTCTCCTGGAAGACCTGGTTGACCGCGACCTCCGGGTAATCCCTAAAATGGTATATTACGATGAGCAAGTATAGTTTTCTTGAAATACTGATAATCTTTCAAATCGTTTCGACCAAACTACTGCGTTAAACTTTTCAAGGTTCAAACCCCAGGTCATGAAACGTCCGTTTAAAAGTATTTCTTTAATTTGATTCAAAAATTGAATCGCTGTAAAATGGATGGACCTTCAGAAATGTAAACTTGAACTTACGAGTAATCCTGGTGGTCCAGCGTGACCTTTGTCTCCTTTGGGTCCAGGGGGTCCCTAAATATAACGAATCGCAAAATAATTTATCTCAATCAATTCAAAGCTGTATAAGGGCTTTGTAATAATTAATAGTAGGTATAAAGTAAGGTTACCGATGGCCCATCTTGACCCATCATTCCAGGTTCACCACGATTTCCAGGGGCCCCCGGTGGACCTCCAGGCCCTCTTTCTCCCGGGAATCCTCGTTCACCTCTTCCACCAGTAGAACCGGGAGGTCCAACAGGGCCTTGTAAACCAGCTTCGCCATCCTTTCCAGGTGTCCCTGCGTTACCCGGAGATCCAGGTAATCCCTATTCAATCAGGTTTTAAAGAATAAGTGTCATTGAATATTAACAAAGTAAATACACACGATGTGTTGGATGTACCTGGAATCCTCTTGGACCAGCATTTCCTGGAGGACCCCTTGATCCGTCAGGTCCGTTTAACCCTGGTGGTCCTTGCATTCCCATACCACCATCCTTTCCTGGATCTCCCCGAGGTCCTGGAGGACCCATTCCGCCCGGCTCTCCATCTTTACCAGGCTCTCCCTACATATATTGATAAAGTTTTTTTGTAAATATTGGACTTAATCGATAACGAGAATGTAATTTTCGTTTTTGATATTTTACAGAAAGGCCTTTGTCTCCAGAAGGTCCGATGGGGCCGGGTAAACCTGGTGGTCCGCCCATTCCTTGATCTCCTGGTTTTCCATCTTGTCCTGGCAATCCACGTTCTCCCGGTGACCCTGATTTACCGGGTAGTCCTGCCCGCCCAGCTGGCCCTCGAAGACCCTAGAAAAAAATTAAGAGGTGTAAGGCAGTTCTTCCTAATTAATTTTAAAATTTTGTATTTATACTAACCTGTAAACCAGTTGGCCCTGGTCTGCCTGGTTCTCCCCCTGCACCTTTGGGACCTGATGGCCCGTTCGGTCCTCGGTCTCCTCCTTGACCTTTCGGACCAGGAGCTCCATCCTGTCCTGGCAATCCACGACCACCGGCAGGTCCTCGTTCTCCAGGTGGCCCAGCAGGTCCGGCTGGACCTCTTGGACCTGATTTTCCACGTTTTCCTGGGGATCCAGCAGCTCCGGGCAATCCTCTAGCTCCAGGTGATCCGCCCTCACCTTTAGGTCCTGATTCACCTTTCAATCCAGGTTCTCCAGAGTTTCCCTGTTAAGTATAAGTATATTTTTATGGTACTTAATTTTGCATTACAGTAAATATTTCTTTATCAAGTGACTGCAAAAATGTATTGTATGAATAAATTTGAAGCAACATTACATTATAAGAACTTTAGAATAGAAGGGAAAGGACTATATTTCAAAACAGGCCTGATTTAATTTAAAAAAAAAACTCACGGGATTTCCTTTAGCTCCACCAGGTCCCGGATTACCAGATAAACCTGGCGGACCCCTTGCTCCTGGGAATCCTTGTGATCCTGGTGCACCTAGTGATCCAGGAGATCCCTTTTCTCCCGGTTGACCATCTTTTCCTGGAGGTCCCGGTGGTCCACCGTCTCCGGGGTTTCCAGGCCTTCCACCCTCACCTGTGGAATCATAAGTTTTGATTATAAATCTGGTCCATAATTTTTACATAAGCTTCCACTCAAATATTTAGAAAATAGTATACCTCTTGGTCCTTGTAACCCTTGTGACCCCTTTGGACCTTGGCCTCCTTGATCTCCCTTTCCTCCAGGGCTACCAGGGAATCCAGGTGGACCCGATTTTCCAATCGCACCCTAATCAACATCTTAATTGAAGTAAAGTTGTATTTTTATTTACAATTAGTATTTAAATACATACCGGAAGACCTGGTGGCCCGGCTATTCCGTCAATTCCTCTCAAACCTGGTGGACCCGGTGGTCCTTCTCGTCCTCTTTCTCCTCTTGGACCAGCTGGACCCTATTAAATTTAAGAGATTTATTACTGAAAATAATTTATATTTAAATCAATGTATTTTATTCTGAAACATACCATTGGACCTTGTGGTCCAGGCGATCCCGGAAGTCCAAGTGTACCCTTTTCACCACCAGCGCCTTGTTCTCCTTTACCTCCATCTAAACCGGGGAAACCTCTGTGTCCTTTTACCCCTGGTAACCCAGGCATTCCAGGGAGACCTCTTGGTCCTGGGGGTCCTGCGGCACCTGGAGGGCCGGCTTGACCGTCGTCCCCTGGTTCTCCCTAAATTCAAAGGGGTGAAATGAAATCTTTGTCGGCGTTTAAAAACGTAAACATTTGGCAAAATCAAAGATAAAGAAATCAAACGAACATCCTTTCCGGTTTGTCCTGGGAGACCTCGTGGCCCTACTGCTCCAGTTGATCCTGAAGGTCCGGGATCACCTGGCTCTCCACGAACCCCTTGAAATCCTTGAGGCCCTGGAGGACCCGGTGGACCTGTTTGAAATCAAAATCGGGTTGAGTGGAACCTACAAATTGGCAAAGATAAATACACTCATTTGCTATTTTAAAGAAATTGTAGTCACCAGATTGCCCTCGGGGCCCGACGGGTCCTACTTCTGCCTGAAGGAAGTTAAAATCTGGTTGTGGACCTTTTTCCTCTCCACCTTGGGAAGATGCCAGTTGACTAATGAATGGGGATATCTGCGACATGATTAAAAATTATCAAAACATCAAAGAACCGTGTAATCAAGCCAACACATTTTAAAACGATAGGTGAACCTACATCCGGTCGGGGGCCTGGAGGACCGGGTATTCCTGGTATTCCAGGTATTCCAGACGATCCTGGAGTTCCAGGTTCGCCTTTGAGACCCAGCGATCCAGTTGTTCCAACGTCTCCCTAGCCGTGACATTTTCAATCAATTTATCAATCTGTCAAAACTGAAATATTATTATGGGAAATTTCGTAGATTGATACCCTTGGCCCAGGTGGTGCAGTTGGCGTTGTGGTTGGTCTTCCTGTAACATCGTCCCCTTCTTCGTCTGGTTATACATAAACAGAAGTTGTAGAACAAAGTTGCAAGCTTCCGATATAAACATGGATTTATCATGGATTACGGTTATCAAAGATGAAAAACTAAATTACCTGCACAGATAGGGCAGCATTGTCCAAGTGGAATGTATTGCTGAGTGGCACATTGTAGGTCGGGGCAGTCTACGTCATCACAGTTCGCTCCTAGAAAAATCATATCGGTTTTTAAAATAGCCCTGAATTTCAGTTGAATTTTTGTATTTGCGGAAAGGGCATTAAGAGCATTAAACTTAATTAACCTGGACATCCTTCTCTACTACATTCAACTTTTCCACGAATACACCGACAAATCGCACAACTGTCCGGTTTCCAGTCCTCTCCGTCCTGGTAAGTACGCCCTTCAAACTGACATGTTCGAAGCGTCACGGCACTCGGTTCCTCCCTTCGGGGGTTATCAACTGCCGCAGGCCTCGCAGTTGTTGGACGAGCAGCAGTGGGATTAGTTGTTGTAGTTCCCCTTGCTATTTCGAAATTAAATTTCAATGTATGATTTAAAATATGATGGAGAAAAACCAGGAGAAAGAGGCATAAAATGTCTTGATTGCATTTCCATACTTTCCCTGCTACTATCCTTGCCACCGATTCGATTGCATTTATGGATTATTGAATGTTTATTATTTATTTAAATGATACTGCATTGGAAGCAGTCATGTCTGAATAGGTATCCAGAGATGCTTGAATGCAACCAGGATACTTGTAGGAATGTAGGATTGACATGGATTTCATTCACAAAAGTTAAACAGGGAAGTGCTTAATACATGAGACGATATGATATAATTTAACCCAATGATAACTAGTCTCAATCTCCTAGGATAAATAAGTGTTTCATGTATGAGAAGCTGTCAATTTTTTACTCTGACCCCTTGCCCTGCCGTCAGTTTCTCCTTCTGGTTATCAATGGATTGATCAATAACAGGGAAGTGGGTGCAGCAATATATAATATTACAGGTCAAAGAACTGTAAGACTTTGACCCACCCTAGTCTGTATAATATCCGATACGTTTATATGGCTTCCACATATCTCATCTCTACTAAAAATATTGGGACAAGGAATCATCCTGGGCCTTCAAAAGTAGGCCTTTGGAAACCCCTAGACTATTTATTTTTACAGAGCTTTGAAGTACTTACATTCGTCGTATTCTCCGTAGTCTCCGTAGTCCTCGTAGCCATTGTACTCGTATTCGGCATTAGCACCACCCCCGCCGCCCCCGCCTCCGGCACCGTTTCCGTTGCCGTTTCTTCGGCCACCCCCCTCTCCCTGAGCACTCACGGATGAGATCGGGTTCCATAGTATGAACACATAAATTAGCAGTATGAATGAGCACCTACTCAAGTCTTTGACTCTATCCATCGTTACGTGTATGGGAAATAATATAGGGACACGACTTTCGAAATCTGTCCCTAGATAAGGAGGTCTAGGATCATGTCACAAAACTAGTCCTTTTCATGCTCCCACGTGCCTTCGTGAGGGACTCCACTCTCACTGAAGAAGGAACTGAAGACACAGTCAGGTTCCAGACGATATTATGATTTCCTCACCCTTTCTTCACAGTTTTTTGCCCACAATTCCAGAAATACACAAGTGAAGCCGTCAAATGAATGGAAACCAGAGGAAGAAGATGCACTAACGACTTGAAATTGAAATTCAACTCTTTTATTTCCTTATGTCTTTGCCCATGCAGACCACTTCTCCAGAGCCTCCAAATCAAAACTAAACGAAGTCAAGTCGGTAACTGACTCCCTGTCCTCAAAATATAGGCTTCAGAGACCTCATCTCTGTTCATCTTCATAGGGATTAGCACATGCAGAAGAGGACCATGTTTTAGCCGTTTAATCATTCTTCCTTATCAGTCATCAATGTAAGACAGTTTTAAAAAAAATCATCCTTTTCATATCCCTCTTTTCCTGTGCTACATTTCCTTCATTTCTAGTGCAATTATTCTCATTTAGTAATAAAAATATTTCTCTCCAATGGACCGTTCTTCTGCAGTTTACATCCATTTCCTCAGAAGCTCTCCAGAATGTTGCATGCCATGTCCATGATTCAATCCAACGTCAACGGGAGTCGAGCTGCCAATCTCTCAACATTCATATCATCGTTCGGTAAGCTTTTTAACATCGGAACCTGAATGGTCTTCTCGGCGTCCCTTCTTCTGTCTTCTAATCAATCAATGACTTATAATCTTAACCCCTTCAGTATTCATTGAGACCAAAATTGAACCACTTTACGAGACTCAATTTCTATTTCATTTCGCCTTAATATCATAGGAATCGGCCTTTTCATAAATACTTTCCCATATTTCGGCCTTCGTTTCATGAGAAGACCTTTTAAGGGAGATAAATGAGGATTTGCAGAGGTTTTTATTTCTTTAAATATCCTCGGTAATTAAGCAGTTTTTGGAATATAATTTACAATCCATGCTTTTGAAAGTAACATGAAATGTATGGATTTAGGTTTATGATCTCCACATAAACCACTGGAAGTCTTAACCAACGTCCAGCTAAGAGGTTTGATGCTAAATCTTCACTAATAATATTAATGTCTTCTAACAGAACGCTTCATTGCACAGCCGACATATAATTTTTGCCGACCAACATTGAGACATTCTAACAGTTGTTCCTATTGATCCACATAACATGTCGATGGTTGTTAATCCGAAATTTTTGCAGTAGACGCTACTGGTTACTGGAAGTGGAAAGGCATATAAAGATAACCACCGTCCTGTTTAAGGAGCCGTTCATTAATGGTGAGGAACAGTACCAACCGATTGGAGACTAGGATGCTGCCAAGAATGCTTAAATAGCTAGACAATGCTTAGGCTCGGCAGAACGGTTTCTTTTAAAAAGACTGCCGTTGACGTGCTGATTTGCAAACTTTGAACGAAACATGCTTTGTATCTACAAAATTTGAATTAAATTTAAACATTGCAAGCTTTGTCAAACAAAATTTAATTGAGTTTTTTTTGGAACGCCTGGTAGTATGAGTTTACAGGTAATGTCAAACTCGTGTATGTACAACAACAACTTTCTATCCCGTTATAAATCTTCGATGTTATGTAAATTGAGAAACCAGCATCAGAGAAACTAACTATAAAAACCACATTACTGAAATGAAATCTGTTTCCCCCATAGATAAGGATAAGGGTTGGTAATGTTAGTATAGCTTAACTTCATGCTGATTGCATTAACTGATCCATCCGATTTATCGACTACAAACTAAAGAGCACGTATGAGAAATAGTCTGTGTTTTTTAAACAATCAGAATCACCACATTGCATTGTCACAAAAATATTATAAAAGTGAACATGTCGTCGATTATTATAATTCTACAATGTAGGTCAACAAGTCTCTGCATTTAATAACCCTTTTCTAATTTTTCGACAATTCTTACAAAAATTTCCAAGCCACAAGCACGCTGCATGCATTGACTGTCTTTGTCCTTTGAACAATGAATTAATGTTATTAATATATTTCCAAGACCTAAATCTTTTTTGATCCCCCAAAAACACAGCAGAATACATTTCAGGGTGGGCATCTGGGCATCTTATCTGGAAGATATGTGTTTCAGGATTTATTGTTGCTTTCTGTATTATTCATTATTTGCAATCAAAATTTATAATCTATAAATATCTTCAAGCATTAAGCATGGAAATCCAATAATTCCCCGAGGTTGATAATAATGATTGCCGAAAACATTGACTAAATTATGGAACTGGGAAGAAGTCTTATTTGTTGCATCCGTCATTTCTTATCCTATCATCTATTACATTACAGTTTCATTCCTAAAGTCATAAATGTTTTAAGTTGTTTGCATTGTGAACTAAGAATTAGGTCTTTATTCTTTTATTCCATTTACAATTATGCTAATTATATGGTTTCCCAATAATTAAAAACTTATGTTTTTTCATAGTCAATAGTGTTGCATCTGCATGTTGTTGGTTTCGACTCAGTTTTAGTCATGGGATGGGGCAGTCTGAAAAAATACTACAGGTTTCAGTTCACCGTTTCAGGCGGCGCATAGATGAGTATTGTAGTCCTGCCTGACTGAACTAAATCCTGAATTTTACGAATTGTGAAAATTGTGAATTGGTGATGACGATGACGAAGGGTCAATAGTCAATTCAATACAAAATACGAGTCGATTGGTATTGCTGGTTCATCGTTCTTCTTGAGCTCTTCCAAGGTTCCTGGTTTTTGGTTTTCAGTACTAATTATAATATTGAATATGTAAATGTAATTATATAGGTATTTAGTTTTAAAAATTTAATGCAATATCAAATGCACAATAGAAGCACAATTTCAAGCAGCCACAGTACAGTTCACAATCAGAATTTTGAACATCACAATTTTGAATAGTTGAATGTTGAATGTGCTTTAATATATAATACATAATATTGAAAATGTAATTAATACAAATAAATAGTGTTTAGTGAGTGTGTAGTGAATAGTCAATAGCAAATACAAAATAGTAAATTATAAATACGATAGTTCTAATTTCTGATTAATTACACATTCAACATTAATAATTATTGATTACAGATTATGTGTTATGATTATATTATATTTATGTATATTCAATATTCAATATTCAATATTAAGCATAAAGTCAAAGTCAATACATCATAAGTATCAGAATCATTGTTTTGTATTATTTGGACTCAGATGATTGTGGATTGATGATTGATGATAGTTATGATTTGATATTTTGTAATTTGGAAACTTATACATTACAGGAGCAGTATTCGTCCATTTTGTAGTAACTCAACCTTAAAAACGATGAACGGGGGCCTAATTCAGATATTGTTTTTGGGAGTGGCTTTCTTTAGCGCATCGGAAGCAGTCGTAAGTTTCCTTTTACAATTGAATTCTGTTTGAAAATATTAATTGTTTACAGTTTAAAACGATAATTTTTACAACTAATGTTTGATTGTTTTAGAATCAGACGGAGTATTCATATGGATTAATTAAATTATTTCATGGAGATCCCATTTTGCAACAAGATGGACAGGAATTCTGTCTCACGTACCCAAATGAATATTTTGATCTGCCGAATTCACCCACTGTATGTTTTGAAATAGCTTTTAACTTACTTGACAGTAGTTTTAGTACACGATGGTAATTATATGAAATCCATTTCAAGAAATTCTTCAAACTCCATAATTCCACGGATGTCAACGTATGTGACGAAAATGCACCACCGGTGGTTGTTCCAGCAAAGGATGGTACGTTACTTCTGATGATGGCAGTCCCTAATTGTACGCTGATGAGCTACGTGAATTATACTAAGGTAAATAAAATATTTTATCAAACCAAAAAAGAGTTTGTTTTGGAAATATCTGTGTTTTTAGAATGCTGCCGCATCCGGACTAGTCCTGATTTCGGATACTAAACGGATCGTCAACCAAAATTTCTCTCTAGATGTTGTAGCCATCATAACTAATGACACAGCAAAGGAATTACTGGTACCTTATTTTAAATAATATTTTTTTGAAAATTGCCATCAATTCTAACTTTGAACTATTTTCAATTCAACATGTAGAATTTTTGGAGCAATGGACTACTACAGGAGCCATCGGTTCAAGTCTACAGTCCTACTGATTCTGGCTTCGAATGGAGTATAGTTTTACTATGGTTGGTTGCCTGCGTTTGTGTGGCTATTGGTTCCTTGACTAGTGAATCGTATCAGAATCTTCACAGGTATTTCGGAATCTGCACAGAACTTTCTGGTTCCATCAATAAAAAATTGAGTTCAGGTGAAAATAATCATCGTTTATTTTGTAGCACTAGTCAGCAGCAAATTTTGGAAGGAAATGACGGAACAAATGAGCCAAAAGATGTGCAGATTAACTTCAGCGTTAAATTGGTACTTGGGCTAGTGATGTTCATATCTGCAACATTATTGTTGCTGTATTTCTTCTATAACTACTTAGGTGAGCCGAAATTTTAATTATTATAAATACAAAAGTTAAAAGTATTAAAATTAGATATTATTATTATTAATTATTTGTTGATATATTGTCTATAATATTATTATTGGATATTTTTAGTGTATTTCTTCATTGCCGTTTTCTGTTTCGCTTCCGGACGTGCAACTTATGATATTTTGTGCCAGCTATTAAATCTATGTAATCTGGATCAAACGATGCCAAGGTAGACTCTTTATTACCCAACAAACGATACTATATAATTAATCAATCTCAACGATTTTTTTAGAATTAAAGATTGTGGAGTTCATCGAATATTGGTTGCCGGATTATGCATTTCTCTCCCGATTACATGGTTTGTAATGCGTCATAGTTCGTTCATATGGATTTTGCAGGATATTTTAGGCGTCTGCTTTTGGTATGTCAAAACCATTACATTATTAAGGTCTTTCATTACTTAATCGTACCCACTTGTCATTAAAATATACCTCGTTGATTTCATGTAATGGTTTTAGTATACACTTGATTCAAACGCTCAGAATCCCAAATCTTAAGATCTGTACAGTTCTGCTGTCCCTATTGTTTGTATATGACATCTTTTTCGTATTCATCACACCGTATTTAACTTCGGTAAGGTTCGCTTGTTTACATTCTTATTCCTTCTAAAACTAATAAGGTTATCACATTTTACATGTTGTGCTCTTTAGGATGGGAAGAGTGTCATGGTGGAGGTGGCTGCTGGTGGAGATTCTAGGGAATCGCTTCCGTTACTCATTAAATTGCCTCATCTTAAAAGAAATTCACTTGGGCCATGTGCTATTGGACAGTATTCACTCTTAGGATTCGGAGACATTATTGTACCTGGATTTTTAGTTTGCTTTGCTAACACCTTTGATGTCGTTCGGGGCAATCGGTCTCGACCCTACTTCACTACAGCGATGATTGGTAATTTTTCACTGATTTATTATTTGCTTTCATATATAACTTACAATCAGTGATTTTAGGTTTAAATCTGAAACTTTAATAATATTAATTGATTATTAGGTTATGCAGTGGGCTTGTGCATTGCATTTATCGCTCTGTATTTGACTCAGACTGGACAACCTGCCCTTCTGTATATTGTTCCGGCAACTTTGATACCCATTTATGCTGTTGGAATGTGTAAGAAGGATGTTCGCAACCTTTGGCTAGGAATAATAAGTATTACAGAAGTAGAGCCATAGAAATATCTACATTGCCTAAATAGTTCATTGTTATCATCAAAATTGAGTACCTTTTATTCGAAGGTCTATAGTGAAAAAATGTAATAATTCATTAATTGCGGAAATAGATATCGCGTTGGAAGCAAAGAGTTTTACTTGGAAAAAATTAGTCTAATAATTTGTGAAATCTTTCCAATTTAAACGGTAAGTTTTTTGGTTGATTCCGTGTTGGTTTAAAGAATTCAAATTTATTTTGTAGTCTAACTGTTCTGAGTTGTTATTAAAGTATTAAAAAAAATTTAATATTTAAAATTAAATGTTAAAATATTAAGGATATTACAAGTTTTTAATCTGTATTGGCAATCGATATGCAATAACAACTCTTGATTGGAATTGATTAAGAATCCATAAACAATATTACATTTTGCTACCTTGTTAAACGTTTGATTTTTTTCAGAAATAAAATCTGTGATACTATCGTTTAAATCTTATTTATTTATTTAAGAGTCGAAATCGACAAAAACCTGGAGTTCATATGAAATAAAAAATCAGTGTCCAGCGTTTCATTCCCGTTGCAACATTATAAAAAAGGCAGATATATTAGTGATCTCAAACCGCAATGCAATGGTATTGGTTTATTGATGTGATCTTGCCCTCCAAGTATACAATATACTTTCTAATGGAGTCCAACTCATTTTGTGCTCATTTCATTGCTTATTATTAATTATGTCTCAACAATTTAGAGAGCTCCGCATACACACGAATCCGTAATTGATGTATAAAAAGTAGTCCAGGTGATGTGTTAATGAGAAGATAAATTATGCAATTAGGCTTTGCATTCTATATCTGTAATTCTGGCTACAATGCGGAAGTAATCCTACACGTATATTTACAATGCATATTATGAGTGTATAGCGAACAGCGGTTTGAGCATTTTTATTATATATCGTGCTTTGTTGTTGCAATCGTTCGGCTAACAACCTGGGTGGCTGTAGCGCTCCACATATCGCTTTCATTTATTGAAGTGCAATTATAAATTTGAACGCTCCAGGAGTACAAAAAAATTGACCTGTCCTAATCATTATTGAGTACAATTACTAGCTTTACTTAAAATGTTAAGACGAAGTTTTTATTTTCAGCCAGTTCAAATTGCTTGTCTATGTGTTGTTTTGAGTTATCACCTCGCAAAGTCGGAAAGTATCAATTTATTTCAGGACGGAGCGGAAGATGATCTTGACGAGACAGAGGTACTTCTTCGTAATTTATAAAAGTATCGTACAGCCAAAATCCTATCATGGCTATGAGTCTTAGCCCAATCGAATCGATTGTATTATAATTATATATATTTTTATATATTTTTGTCTGAAAATCATCATTTAATTATGTTGAGCTCTATGATAATATTATAGCTCCTACAAAATATCAACAGATTCCTTGGAGTTCTCCTGCAGTAGCATATCTGCCAAAGATGCACCGTAAGTCAGCGAGGCAGGATGAAGCGGTAAGGATAAACGGTTACGACGCTTTGGAAAAATTAAAAATGCGAATAACGACTACAATTATCGTGAAGCTCTACTCATTCGTTTGTTAATGGGTTCGTCGAGGCTGACAAAACACGTCGCTTTTATTGTTGTTGCATATTAAAAGTGCTATTTTTAAATTGTTAGTGATTGACTTTAATGACAACGCAACGGATAGAAACACCTATATAAATGAGTCTTGAAAGTTCATTTTATTTGTATAGATTATCGTATTGTCTTTGTTAATTTATAAAGATGTTTCTTTGTATCGTTGGTAGGATGTGGAAGTCATTCTAAACCCAGGACCAATGATTGCTCCAGACATAATTATCCGACAGTTCGTAGACTCAAAAGTTAACATTGATAAAATGATGGAAGAAGCAGGCTATCCAGTTCCCGCGGACAATATGGCGGCTGGAAATTTAGACACACCTGAAAATGCACTTTTGGATGAAGCAAACCCAGAAAAAAATGAGATACCCGATAACGATCGTTTTCTTTATATAAACAAGGTAGAGAGCCAGGAAACTCAACCAGCATCATCCGAGCTAAAAATATTTAGTGAGGGTCAACCCTGCCGTATGAAGTAAAAAATGTTCATTACAAAAAACCATTCAAAGTTATCGTATCGGTCATACTAAGGAAACATAACGGGAATGCATTTAGGTTGAATGGGACGTCTGGAAGTTTCAGCATGAATTTTACTGAGGATTGTGTTATTCTGATAACGACACCGGAAAAGAAGTCTCGAATCATCCTGAACTGTTCTCCCGTCATTTTAGGAAGTTGTACAACAAGTAGAGATACCCTGACCGTCAATTTAAAAGGAGATATGAAGTTTGGACGTAATTCCTATTTTTACTGCGGACCAAAAGCCCAAATTCGAGCGTCCTCCCTACGAAGGAGGATGTCAATCAAGATTCGAAGAAGCTATGGTATTCATGAGAGCTCTCAATGTACATTTCAATCCCGAAAACGAAGAGACCTGAATTTAGAAAATCAAGTCGGAATATTTGCCAATCCTTCATCCAACTGTGGTCGTCTAGGTAGAAATTCCAAGGTAAATCATTAATCGGCGACATGTTTTTTTGAAATCTTCAAGTAATTCCAAACATTTATGAATGTCTTGAAATCATCTGCGGGCAGATTGTTGGTGGCCGTCGAGTATCTCCAGGCTTGTTCCCTTGGGTTGCCCAGTTGGACATTACCAGAACGGACGGTACCCAAACGGCCTGCACTGGGTCGCTTGTTTCGCCTGAATACGTTCTTACCGCTGCACATTGCCTGAGAAATGCGGAGTCCATCAGCGTGTTCATGGGAGGCACGGATAGACATGAGTTTACTGGAACGGAAATAACTGTACAGGTATGAATTCCATCTAACCCCGACTAACCAATAAAAATGGTAAGATTTGACAAGAAATATCTTGGAATGTTTAGGCAGAAAAATACATTTTACACAGAAAATGGAGCCCAAGGACCCTTACAGCGGATATTGCTTTAGTAAAACTAACCGATGCCGTAAAGTACACAGATGACGTATCTCCTATTTGTCTTCCTGGTGGAAAGCTGAGTGGCGAGGACTTCAGTGGACGCAAGGGTGTGGCTGTGGGATGGGGTCGAGTTGATTCGAAGAAGAAAGCTCCACGACAACTGTACCGCGTGCGACTACCGTTCCTAAGTGAGCAAAGATGCCAGAGAATTTACAGGCGATTTTTTATCCCTAAAATAATGGTTTGTACGGATTCGACTACGGACGCAGCGATCTGCTATGGTGACAGTGGCGGACCTTTGATGTACAAAAGGAAAGACAAAGTCTACCAGGTAATCAATGACATATAGAACGTAAATTTCTTATTCAATTGGTTCAATGAATCTATACAAATACATTCGAAAATTAAACGCTGTAGATTGGAGTATCATCGTTCAGTCTGAGCAAAACATGTGGAGCCAGTCCAGATGTTTTCACACATGTCCGAGAGTACGTTTCATGGATACAGGGGCGCATAAATCAGGAAGATTAGAGCTAATTAAGCAATTAAAAGTCATTAATTAATGTTATATACGCACATATTGTCAATGAGTTCTATAAAAGTTTTCTCGTCTCGTTCTGTAAATTCATATTGCTTATCTTTGGTTAGCAGTGACTAACTTGGCATCAAAGTAGCATTTCAGGGGCCACCTTGACCACGACTATCCTTCCTATGCTGCCAATTACATGAGAGATAGCCAGAGACGCTTATGCTGTCTATTTCAGATCAAGTCAAAGTAATAATATTCAATGTTGATAATTATTAAATCAGATGTTTCAATAAATCGCTAATTAACGCAAGAACAATGAAAAATGAGAATACATGCTTGTTACCAAAGGTTTTTCGAAAAATCAAAATCTCAAACTTAAAAAATCAAAAACCAAATGCTAAATTATTTGTTATATCACTAATATTGACAATATAAAAAATATACAGGGTTAGAAGGTTAGACACACATTTTTGGAGCATAGTGTAGTAAAACATTGGTTTTAAATTAGATTTTTAATCACGGATTTGCGAATTATGACTGTGACAGAGATATTTTGAGGCGTAGGATATGAGGGGTTTTTTAAACTTAAACTGAGCAACATGAATAACTATATATGAGTGGAGAGAGGCAGTCATGAATGAGACAAGGGGCGGGGAATATACAGAAGAAAGATTCTTGCGGCGGGATGTAAAATGAAGTGGGAAGGATTTTTTAGACAAAAGTACAAAAGACAAAAGAATTTTAAAGAATCCACATTTTGTGCATTGCATTGTGAATTGTTTGTTCTGCCATTTCACATTTATTTCGCAGTTCACATTTGGCATTCATTTTGATTTAATTTACAATTTTGAATTGACTTGTACTTTCCTTCCTGATTCATAATTACCCTGTACTTTTCGGTCACTAATTATTTCCGTCCAGGGCACAGAGTACAGAGTACAGAGGCACACTGTGCACTGGCAACTGGCACAGCCACACAGAGTGTGTCGTTTCATTCAACATTACATTTCATTAAATTTCATTAGTCACAAAGTCACCATAGTTTCGACTTCGACGCTTCTTATATTTCATTGCAGAGCACAGACAGAGCCACCCACTTCACACCTCATTTGTGATTTGCATTGCAATTGAACATCAAACATAGTCAACATACATAAAGAGAGAAAGACAGTGGAGAGAGCGACCAAGAGTCTTGGGCCTTGGGCCAAGACACAACGACACAAAACGGCAGAACACGATTACAGAACAGCAAACAGCAGAGAATAAAATTGTTTGTAAGTTGTAAGGTAAGCCTTCATTTCACATTTTCAAATTTGGAATCGTTGATTTGGATTGTGGATTGTTTACTGTTAATGTTAAAAAATGTCGACAGATCACAGATCATCGATTGTTCTATATTCGGAACAATTCACAAATATTGAATACACGTAACACGTACTCAATCCATTTCAATTTATTGTGTATTGCATATTGTGTATTGTTAATATTTTTAATTCTTTCAACTTTAGTCTTCTTGGTGCTCGGTTACAGTCTGAATTGTCTGAAGACAGCGGAGTTCAGAGTTTAGTTTCTGTGAAAGCAATGGAGTCTATTCCGGGTGAAGAGGATGTCATAATTAATGTAATCGAAGGAGCCGGTGCTAATCAGTCTGTTGTGAACGACGACATGGTTACTTTCGAGCAACTTATTGACGATCCCTATGGGAGTCTGGATAAAATATTTGGTATTAATATAAATTATAATTACGATTTAAAGTTAATTTTTTAATATCAAATATACTATAAACTAAACAAAATTATATCTTAATATTTTTCAGATCAAGAGTTCAACACAACGGAATGCTCTTGGTACGATTCCTTTTTAAATCGCGTTGAAACTACAATCATGGATAAAGATCGGATATCACTCGCTAGGGTAATTCTTGCAATTTCTAAGAAAACAACATTTTAGTATTCAACAAAACATTAAAACATATTTACAAATCGTAACATTGACTTCGAATAATGTAGATCCCCTGCGTTAACGCAATGAACCTGCGTGAGATGGAAAGGGCAGAAGGCCGCATCGTTCGTTTTCGAGTCATGATAAAAGAAAGTACGGATCCTCAAATGTTTCAACCAGTGGTATGGGTTACCAATGCAGAAACCAAACAAATCACTAAGAGGTGTCTAGTATTTCGAGACTTGGAAAACGTAAGTTCAGTGCAGCTAATGAGCTAATGGAGTGAAATAGTGGTTTAATGAAAAATGAAATGAACAAAACCGTAAACATTCGAAATTCGAATCTCTGTTGGATAGTCAAAAGTCATTTTTTAAACAAATTTTAATCCAAGTCAGGTTTTATTATCATATCAAATCAAAGCTAAACAGACTAAAAACGATTTCCATTCATTTTAGACTTATTGTTATTTTTAGATTCGAATAATTTTCCGTCTAATCCAAGTCGCATTATTTTGAATTTTACCAATCCTGGTCGCACTAAATTGCTTAGCGCCAACAGGTGCAACTTAGAATAAAAATAATTTGGTTGTCTATCAATTGTAAGTCGGGAATAACTTAGGGATGATAAAAAACGATGTTCAACTTAAGTTAGAGGATCAGCTTTTAAGAACCATTGCGTCCACAAATGGGCACGGGTGCGACTTGGAATCGTGTGCAACCTACATTCGAAGATTTACGGTTTTTAAAATGACTTACCTACTTTATTTTAATATACCTGGCTTTCACATCATCACACAACAATATCGAATTCCTATTAAAGTTCTTTGCTTTTGCTTCTCTTCAGATCCAGCTATCGAATATAGCTACCGTAAATAAAAGTGCCAAATTACGAAGTCTTGAGACGTTCCACGGAACTTTTGTTCCTGGAGAGAATTCATGGATGTCGAAAGTAAGAATTTTAATAATTTCATTGCACATCGTGTTTTTAAAGTTGAAAATTGCTGACTTGCGGTATTTCAGTTTGATAAAGGGCTGCCAGTAGTGGAATCGGACGACGATGAAGACTTTGATTTTTTCGAATCACAAAACCGCATCACGATAGAATTAGAATATTACCCGTACGATGACGGAATGGATCTTTGGGAAAATATGGTGTTTCGATTCTCGGTAAGGAGTTACCTCACCTGATTCCTGTAGCGATTCGTAAAACTTGTGATAATATATATATTGGTTTGACACTTTTGGCAGGTCTTTCGTCCAACCGATATTAAAATTAATGATGTGGTTGAGTTTTTTGGAATTCTGGGTAGATCAGAAAAAAAATATGACCTAGTTGGAAGTCGGGCGGATATTGTAAGAATTTTATGAATGGCTTTTAAATAATAGAGTAAAACAAAATGTGGATTTTGGTTACGCCATTTTACTGTTTTTTAGCGTGAAATTGTGACCGAATTATGTTTTGAGGGATTTCCTGCTGTTGAGAAAACCTTTCAAGTTCTTGCTTATCGCAAGGACTGCAGCAATATTTCGAAATTCCCTAAGCTTGCCTTACTACGAATAGGTAGCCACCCAATTGAAGCATTTATTCCCTACGTTTAAAAATTATAGATTTTAAAGTAAATTGTTAAATGCTTATTTTTAGATCAGCCCGCTTTACTAAACGAGGCAGATACCCTTCGAACTGTATTAAAAAATCTTATAAAAGATTGTCTATGGGGTGATAATTTGGCTGCTGAGTATACAATGTGCAACTTGTTGTCCGAAGTGTAAGTGCTCCTATTTTTGAGAGTTTGAATACTAATGCATAATAAAAATGGTAGTTTTTGAAGTTGGTTGAAAGTTTAGCATAATATAAATTGCATATTATGCCCGACACGATATAAGCTTAGCACTGGTTTCTATTCGTTTCATTTAAGTTGAATTTAATTACCATTGCATTGGAATATTGAGATCTAAATGGGCAAATAAATTACACGAGTTTCGTACAACTTCACTATAAAGTTAATTAATTCAGTTTTGTCACTGCAGATAGTCTTTATAGAGGTTTAGCTTCAAACTGGAGAAGTCGACGATTGCAAAATTGTTAAAGTCTTCAATTCCGACTACTTCCTGAGTTTCTTGCGACCAGAAAAATTTCCCAACCTCACACTACTTTCAAAATAATATAAAATATTAAAGGGCATTATACAATACTAATAAATGTTCAAGTTTAAAATATCAATTGGTTTCGTTCATAGGGTTGAACGTGTCGATGGGCAACCAATTGGGGCGATGCCGCTCCATTTAACGTCGTTGCCGTCTAAATCAGCTTCAACCTTGAAGGCTACGTTATCGCAACTTCTGGAGAAAAGCGTCAAATTGATGGACATTTTATCAGTCCTCGGAGATTCTACTTTCCGACTTCGACCAACGTATGTAACTATGTCGCTTTTTCTATCATTGCTATATGTATCTGTTGCCAGTGACTGCTCCTTATTTTATATATTCTTATATTTATGTTGCAAATTTTAACAGAAAATGTCACGAAAAGGAGAGGTTGTCATCGTCAGTTTTACAGTTGAGCTCTGGAACACATTTAATTCTGGAGGAAGGTCCAGTTACGCCTACGGTCATAACTAAATTACGTTGTAGTAATAACGGTATGGAAATCCATTATTTTTGTTTATTTTTTTTATTATTGACTTGTAGTTTATATTGACCCATATATTGGTGTGTTTGAGCTATTATGAACTTTGATGTTCCATTACTGGTCCGAAGTTCCAAAGGCAGCCGTGAACTACATATCAGGTTTTTATGATAATACTGCCCGTTCGGCCTACTTCAAAGGATTTTGATTACATGCGTGTTCTATATGAAATTTTTTAAGATTTTGAGGCCATTAAAAAGCGAACTATGTTTTAGGTATTTTTAATACAATCACTATTAAAAGTGCTGTCTCAAGAAAGTCTAAAAGCTAGTTAACAAGAGAGTACAATTGAATATAAGTATGATAATTCAGATAATTGTCATAATTGACAAGGTTCAAAGTAACCCTTGACTTTGCAGTCCTCATGTATAGCTGTCTAAACCAGAAGAAGAACAGGATTATTATTCATACTAGAATGAATGTTGAAGTAGTGCGGTGGACTGCTGGAGGGCAGAACCGAAATCGAGTTGATGAGTGATGAGCAGTTCTATTCTCTTGTCGGGTTCTATTATCCTGTACCGGACCCATTTTCTATTTCAATGGGCTTTGGTGCCCCCGAGAACGAGATAATTATTCATTCCTGAACTGCCTCTGTCCATCAATTCACAGGGGACATGCATTGATGCATATTTAAAGTACCAACAGGACGAGGACGAGGTCCCCTAGCCAGCCTTTTCGTTCTTATTATCACGAGCATTTTATTTCCGGCTATGCCATTCAAAAGTCGGAATGATAAATGAAAATCCCTTGGTATGTGGTTTCGACTAAATGTAAGGCCAAATATACATAACATTGCATATTTCATTTTCTCCTAGTCAGACTTCATAAAACCCAAACCGTTTCGGTTGGATAAGGATAAACATTGAGCTAATAGTATGTAACTTAATCGCTCGAACCCGCAGGAAATTTTATTCCCGTAACAGTAACTTTCACTAGTAGCTCATTTCGTACTGCGACTTTATAATATGCTACGGGCAAGTACTTGTATCATAGAGGGATTACTGAGAAACTAGGACCTGCAGCTTCACATAACTGTCGCTTTCTATATGTAAAATATATTGGTGTAAATTATTCTCTGAAGTTACAGTTTACGTGTTTCGTTTAAAGCAGGTATTCTGTGCGCTTGCAATTAGTAATAACTTTACATTACATTTTATTTTTTCAGCGAAAAGAGATGTTCAGACTTTGAAGTCGTTCATCGCGGAACAGGTAATCATCATTGCTTAATTCATATCAATTATTATAGTTCCGAATGTCGTATCCCAAACTTACTAATGCAAATTTTGATTTATTCAAAGTCCTTGGCCTACGATTATGGGTTTGGAACGGAAATAAATTTCCCATTCAATGTTCCCGTTTTGATCTTGTCCAAGACATTCTCCGAAATAGTCGTGCCTGTAAGTTCAAATATATAATAAGAAGAGGTTATCGTGCAGTTTAAATACGTATGTACATTACATACATATGTATGTACGTACTTCTACCTCATTTATGTACTATTTTTAAAGGCCTCACAGACAACCGTGGTTGTCTTGACTCCAGCTTACGACGAAGGGAAGTTTACTAGGGAAGTCGCGGAGAGAATAAAGGAGTTACTGGAGCAAGAGAATTTGCTGCGTAAGCTGCGAGACTTTATCATCGTTTTGAAGGGGTCTGAGTATTTCCAAATCGACGCCGAATTAAACGAGGTAAGTTCCTTGCTTCAGATACTTTAATTGTAATGCGTTCTACGAATCTAAAAAACATTTTTGCAATTTACAAAATGTAGACAATCTGCTCAGATTTTGTGAACTCTCAAAATCAGAATCAAGTGGAACGCCGAATGAATAAGGACGACTTACATAAATGTTTAACGTTATCAGGGTATGTCAGGGTTTACTTATATTATATTGGCGATTGTTTACAAAATACAAGACAAGTAGGTAATTCGTATTTGCTTACTGCCTCAACTCACAGCATTCCGTTTTGAACGAATGCAATTGAAGAGTTGATGGAAAATTAATTGTCCCAAGTTAACCACTTAAAGTGTTTATATTATTTCATTTATTTTAGCTTGTGGGCTAAGTTCAATGGCTTCGAAACTATGGACTTATCGATCTGGAAGACAGTTCGAGAAATGGAGATTTCTAGAAAGGCGAGGCTTACGAACGTTCACCAAGATGTAACCGAACAGATAAGCAATTTAAGGATCTAAAAATAACACAGGAAAGCATGTCAACTTCCAGCTATTTCGTGTCAACAACTAATCTACAAATTTTTGTCAAATTCTTTCAATTTGTCCGCTTTCTGTTTAACTTGAAGTTTTATAAAACCTGTTGCAATGTAATTTTCCTATGCCGACTTTCTCGACCCCTTGCATTTGTACGTAAATAAAATATTACTCAAGAAATACTTGGCCCTGTGTTATTCCACTTCAGTATGGAAGTTGAACTGAAAGCAAAGATGAGGGTTGTTGGAATTAGGATATGATCCGTGGAACGGTACTTTGAAGTGAAAGGGTTGATGGAATAAGATAATTGTGACATAATATTTCGTTTGAAGACTCATTTACCTGGTAGGAAAATGGCTTTGAAAGGGTACTTCCGCGTTTACCGGCATTTGAAGTATAGGATTGAAATTCTAGTAGTTTATTATTGGACCTGGACTGTCATAAGTAGATTTAGCCATTTCTCAGACCACTTTTCATAGACCGAAAGAAATACTCTAAAAGCTTTTTAGATCACGGTACTATTGATTCCTTCCCTACGTAGTGAAAGAAATCTTTTATTCTTTAGCCCATATATATAGAGAGTGGAGTTATTACATCCCTACTTTCTCTCCGTTCATATAAATGTATGAGTAGGAAGTAGAAGGGACTAGTGAAATTTCTAACGAATTAGAACTACATCTTGCCTTCAAAGACTTGTCCTTTATCGAGTGAGGACTTGAGAAGTGAGAAGGTTCTTTAAAATCCATTCCATTGTGCAAGCCGGAGCACGGTACCACAGACTCCGGACAGAGTAAACAGGTCCATCATCATCCTCATCATCAAGTCCATAAAATGCTCCGTTCACGAACCCTAGTCCCAGTTTTAGTCAATATCTTAAATAAGGTGATAAAATTGAGCGCTGTAGCATCGGATTTTGATTGACCCGTGTGTAGCAGCCCTGTTTACGTACTTATTATAGAAAGCGGTGAAAGGGAAGGAGGAGGAATGACGTCTATAGATTAAATATATAAAGAGAGCCAAGGAAGTAGGTGCTTTGTGCTCCTGGTACAAAAGCACTGCCGACTCTATCTAAGCCTTCGAGTGCAGGTCTGGTTAGAATGCAAATGAGTTCCAGTATCTACTACTATCTCCTCATTTTTGAATGCAGAGCCATGAGACCAAAGTGAAAGTAGACTTTCTCCCTGTTATTTCCTAGACTGGATTTCGTTGCGGGAGCGGAGAGTCAAGGGAATGGATCGAATTCGAAGCACTCCATCAGGTTGTAGGATCCTATATATAATCGCTCGTTCCCTTCAGGCGAACTATAACTTATATCGACTTCCTTCAGATCCTATCATTGTCGACTCCACATCAACAAATCACGGAAAAACCGGAAGTCGTTCTGAATAAAGTTATAGGGAGCATGGATTCGCACCTTTAAATCGGCCATGCTTTTATGCCAAAAGCTTCATAGAATTTAGAGCAAACTTTATCAATCCGGGAACCAATCTCAGGCTGTACTACTACAGGAGAGCAGCTAACCGAAAGGATGGTGACACATTGTGGTAACCGTTAATACGCTTCCACCAATCTCTTTCTAACTTTGATAAAATAAACTAAAACTAAAGTTCTGGGTTGGGAACTTTTAGTCTTCTTGAAACCACAAGCCACCGTTTTTAATGAGCTTACATTAGTTCGCAGATGGTCATGGTCGTGGTTCGTGTTCGAGCTCTATATTCCCCTTTCCATTTAGACGGAACGCTGCTGATATTTGATATCATCGGCATTATTTCACTGTTGATTCTCTTCCCGAGTTTTTTCCCAGCTTGTCTTAAATGATCTACGTTCATGCAATCTTTATGATTCAAGGCACCAGGCACTTTCAACGGGACTCGATCAAATGGGCAGGGAGAAAACACCGGGATTGCTCAGTAGTCTACTGATATCGACGATTTTTACACTCTTTTCGGGTAAAAGTAAAACAAGGGTTTGTATTGAAGCTCCTCATAAAGTTACAGACAAACGTACGTACATGCCTGATCTCAAAATTGTCTTATTTCCCTCAGATTTTGAGGTTTATCTCTAATACCACTCTAGAATTCTCGGTTTTTTTTTACAGATTCCAACTCCCAATTTTAATGTTGAATATTTCAACAAAGTGATATAAATCATGCAGGGATTGGAAAAATTACCCTCAACTATGGAGATAGATCATAGTGAGGGTATACTTTAGGTATAATCAATAGTTGTCATTGTCAGTACTCTAGAGATGAATTGAAATCACATTAAATCCTTGAGCAATTATTCGTTTTATTAGGAGAAACTGTCGGAGTGATATATATGTATGATATAGTGAGAGGCTGACAATTGGTTCTCTCATGCGTAAAATAGTGCATAAATGAAGATCCAATAATGAGATACGTCTCTGTGGTAGAGGTGAACGAGAAAACCGAAAACAGTATCCTAACCACCAGAATTTGCTTGGCTGAACTCTTTAAGGTGGTGGGTTGTCTATGTGACACTTTCAATTTCCAGAATGTCAAAAAGTGTCATCTTCAATATAAAAGAACTGGCCTCCAATAGCACTGACTTTGACTGGAAGGGGTTTATATCCGCATATTATACATCTTTAGGGTTAGGAGGATGTTGTTGACGCACTGGAGTTTAGTCAACGAAAGTTTATTTTCTCCATCAATCCCATATCATATCAGGCACATATGCCTAGCCGTCATATATCTATAGCATGTACCTCGGAGAGAAAAATCAATCTGCAGGATGTGATTTTCAGGGATTTACTCTGATCTTATATGGGGTCCTGTGATAGTTCGAGATTCTTACAATTCCTCACTTAATTACTCTGTTTTATCTTACCCCAGAAAAAGTCTGGAAATATGCAACTCCACTTCTCAGTACCGCAGAGTCTCCTTCTAAACCTTAGCATTGTTACTGTACGAGGCGTCTCTTGAGGCGTTTATTTACGGATTTCTACGGACTAGTTAATTTCGGTCCCGTTTTAAATGGATTCTTTTCTTCTGTCCAGCAATGTCCAAGAAAGGACATTTCCATCCACCTGCAGAAACATTCCGAGATGAAGGAGGAAAGGTTATCGGAACCTATAATAAATAGTATTATGGAACATTTCGGTTAATACCCCAAGATTGCGGAAGGTTGTCCCGAAATGTTTGCCTTTAATAAGCGAATTCCTCTCGAAGTGTCTTTCCGGGGGGTTTGAATGGATAAAATTATAATGGTATGATAAAAAAGATATGGATGGATGAGTTGGATGCCCGGCTGGAAGTTGGGAGAGAGACTTGTTCGGCTGAACAAGTTTTTTCGGAGAGAGTAAACTGTTGAGTGGTACGGGAGGACCTAGAGTCTCTGCGCCTGCTTCTCTCACAAAATTCGGATCGGAGGATGAGAAAGAGACAATGTTGGCCACTGCCAGTTCCGTCGGATCGTACCGCATCAGATCGGGGCTGCTTTTGAACGGGAGAAGCGATGGTTCTTCAGTTGGTATGAGTCCTCCATCGGAAGCGCCCGTTCTCGGGCCATGTGCTCCCATGAAGATTATTATTCCGTTATCATCATCATCATCATCAGAGTCTTTTCAGTCCAGCAAGTTTGGCCCGTTGCAGTAGAATTCGGAGCCTGACAATCCAAGTCTACAATTCTTCGCCGTACTTTACTTGTGATATCATAGTCACTCTTGTCCGTTTGTGATAAGAGGGATACAAACTACTCATTCATCGAGGGGAACCCCCCCTCCTCCAGCAATCCAACATCCAGCGGATCATCTGGACCGGAACAGAGGGTTTTGATTTTTTTATTGTGGTAGAAGTAGTGGTCACTTTCCTTCTACTCTTCTTCTTGCATCCAAGATTCAACTTAAAGCCCCGTTACGAGTGCTCCTGGTTCATCATTGCTAAAAATAACCCCTCTTCTCCTGCAATCCTTACGGCAGAGAGGGTTTGCTGAAAATTGACAAAGAAATTCTGCATAGTATTCATAATATATAGATATTTAAGTGGAGGCTTGGGTCTCGAAACTTAAGTTCTTTTCCAGTTCCCACAGCTGAGCCTGTTTGCATTGGATTGGAACCAAAAATAGTGAGAAGGATGGGACGGATGTGGAGAGATTTCGTTGGACAGTTAGAGGCGTGATTTCTCTTCTTCATTAAATTTCGAGGATGCTGGGGAAAAATAGGGCCGAGGGACGAGGACTAGTGCTTCTACTTCTGAAGCCCGTCTGCTCCTTGCAAGGGCTACCATAATAATAATTTACCCGATTTATTTCTCGGATTCCCGAAACAGCTAATAAACTCGTCCTCCTCCAACCCGCATCTAGCACCCAATAAAAGAAAGAAAAACTTGGAATGTGTTAAAGAGGGGCTCATTGCACCTGTTGGCCCAGGCCTGTCACAGTGCGTTTAGTTAATTCCTTTCTCATTCCGAAGCCGAAACTCACCACCTTTTACAGTGTGATATGAACTACTTCTCCGAGGTGCTACCTGTACAAATCCATTACCTGTAATAACTTTTCAGTTCTCACACTCACTCTCTCTCTCTCATCCCAATTCAACAGTCGTCTTTAACGCCCTCCTGGCTGGTTCAGATTTGTTATCCTTTTCCGTAAAAAACCCAACATTCTCTCAACGTTCTCTAACTAACTTACCGATAGCTACCTAACAATATTATATGCACTCTCCGAAGCGGTGATGAAATACTTCCATTGAGCCACTGACTTAATAGCAAGTACAAATATGCAAGATCTACCTTAAAAAGCACCCGTATACGATAGGACTGCATTAATTTCCACACCCCTTTCCAGGACTTTAAATTCCCTGTACCAATGTGGTGGAACTGTTCGTTTGGGTACGGAGGACCGTGGGACAAAGGAAGGCTAAAAGCATAATGATAGTTTCAATGATTTGAACTTAGAATTACATTATCGGAAATAGTTTTCGAGAGTGAAATCGGGCCGCCTCGTTGATGAATGAACGGATGTGGATGAATAAAATAGGAATCCTCAAAACAGAGCATGACTTTCTCTTCTCCCGTGCACTGCATCAGACCAGTGCCCTGATTTTACCAGCTCTGCACGAACCGTGTTGTACATTAATTTTGCATTAGCAGGAGCGGATGAATTTTGTTTCGTCTGGCTTCATCAGAAGATCAGGAACAACATCATCATGATCATGTTCCCTGGAACCTGAGAGGATAGAAAGGGATTTGGAAATAAATACTTTGCCGTGAAGGCCATAAAAATAGGACGCTAGGATGGAGCGAGAAATGGGTGTTCTGAGTGACATGAGCCTACACGGACCTCCTGACGAGGTCAGTCTGTACTGGGCCATCAACAACGGCTCGGACGGGATGGATGACTACGACACGTCTATGAACGGGACCAACAACACGGTTGTACTCCATGCCCTGGGATACTCTACACTTCATATCATCATTTCTTCCATAGTCCTCACTTTCATGATGATTGTCGTGGTGATCGGTAACATGTTAGTCATCATTGCCATCGCCACGGAAAAGTCGCTGAAGAATCTGCAGAACTGGTTCATAGCCTCTCTTGCCGTGGCGGATTTTTTCGTCGGACTCCTCATAATGCCCTTCTCACTGGCGAACGAACTGATGGGCTACTGGATATTCGGCAGTGTTTGGTGCAGTATTCACTCGGCAATGGATGTCCTCCTTTGCACTTCTTCCATCATGAATATTTGCCTCATCAGCTTAGATCGGTACTGGTCAATTACTCAGGCTGTCGACTATTTAAAAAAGAGAACTCCGGCAAGAGCAGCCGTTATGATTGGTATGGTATGGATTCTATCAGCCTTGATCTCAATCCCACCTCTTCTGGGTTGGAGAGATCCCGACGCACTGACCAATTCACCTGTGCCAACATGTCAAGTGAGTCTTTCTAAATCATTTCTATTCATAGCCTCGTAACTGTATATCGTAATCCAAATCTTTCTCTCTCTCTTCGTCATTAGACGTCGTCAACGGATTTGTAATCCTCCTTCGTACATTTCCAACCAGAAATAGAGATGGGAAAATAGCAATAAACTTTCAACTACTTTCCACTGGAGTGGAACCGATGTAGGAACCTTAGAACTATACACCACCTTAGCATAGTACATTCCTCCTGTAGTTGTGGCAAAGGAACGGTCCTGACATTTAGGTGAAAGTAGGGTTTGAAAACACCAAAACTGACGGTTTATAACGTAGGAGAGTTTAATATATATTTGGGCATGAGTTGGAGAGGCGAGACTTGTTAACAGTAAGGAGTCCTTACTGAGGACCATGAGAACGTTTCTGAAGTGGCCACTTGAAATATCATGATGCGAATGCAGATGGTATTGTAACGGGTCGTCATGAAGGATCCTCCACCATTTCGCATTCACGCTACACTAGTGCTATCCTCTGCTACATCCGAAACTCTAAATTCAGTCAATCCTACGTACCATGGCAGGACTCGAAGGCATCAAATTGGTCAATATTTGAGTTGAAAAGATTGATTTGATCTTAAATCCTCTGTCCTAAAGACTTCATTTAAAAGCAGAGTCCGTTCGCCCCTCGAAGTTGAATTACCTAGTTTTGAAATAGAGGATCTCCGGAGGAACGGAGAGAAGGGCTTAAAAAAGAAGTTATTGTATCAAAGTCAGAATTGCTAGAACAAGATTCAAAGTGGATACCGATGGCAATTCCGTAAAATTGATCCTCAGGGACTTGAGGAACTAGATCTATGTATTCATTCCAGCCGTTCATCAATGCGGGACACAATGCCCCACTCCCACTCCCACTGGTAGTAGTAGGGAATCCTAGTGCGGAATTACTACAACCTAACCGACCTGCAATAAGAATGAATGAGCGATAGAGAGATTATCATTCCCGGTTCCGTCGTCTTACTAATGATTTAAAAAGGGCTCGTAGAATACCAAACAACGCGACAGGCCGGGGAACCTTATTAGTATTGAGTGGCAGGACTGACTGTGATGGCCAGAGCTGTAAGAGGATTAGTCCATTAAATATTTAACAGCTACCGAAAAGAGGCGAGGAACCTGTTTATAACTGACACACCATTTTCATCAATTATCTACAACCTTTCTCTATTTTTCCCTGTTGTGTCAACTAAGAAAATGTTTTTGAACACTCGATTTAAGCATCAACTACATAATAACAGAGATTGGGACCCATCATTAGCCTGTCCAATTTATTTAATCTTGCTCAAACTTTTCACGACCTGTAGCCTCTAAGGCCGAATCTCTTTGATCGGGGCAGACCACGGACAATCGACAGCAAATTGATATGCAGTTGATCCTATTTACTGTATTTGTAACAACCTATTCCTAGAAGGTCGTGTGAAGATGGAGCGTTGGAATTAAAGTACTTCTCGACTCTATATAGCATATAGGGGAAAATGCGGTGTGAGAAGGGAAATGAGGATGTTATTAAGCATGGATTAGAGACTGGATTTATCACGCAGTTAATGATTATTTCTACTTTGTTGCGAGTAAATAGTAATTTCAAGGCATTTGGCAGATTTGAGGTTCTAGTTGTAGTTAGGCTTGTTTTCGCACAGAGTATGCAAATAATCTGCAAGGGAAAGCCGACTTTGTCTAGTACCTACGATTAGATAAGAATAACAGTTATGGAATATAAATCCCTCGTCTCGCGGATAAATATTTAACCAATGGAAGGAACTGTATTTTTTACAATGCATAAAAAATGAACATTAGTCATTTTGATCAAGGCATGTATATGTTCCTGTCTCCTGCCTACAATTCAAGGGATCGATACGGAGCAGTCAAACTCTTTTTACTCTTACACAACAACAACATACAGATAATTTTGGAACATGTAAAGTACTACTACACTCAATTGAGAATACTTGAATTATTTAAACCCACAAAATTAGGATATAAATATTGTACTGTAGCATAATATTTTTATTTTACAAAAAACTTTCTAGTCTAGCCATAAAGGCTTGCAATGAGCTGGAATTGCGAAATATCAAAAAAGACCTTCCGTACAAGAATTTGACAATTTTTAAAAGAAGCATTTTTTAACTGGAACATTGCAAGTCATGATCGTGAAAAAATATTTCCAAACTCTTAAAATACGATTCGAAAAGGATATAGTCTCATTTAGTACTGCTCCGTCTTTGAGAGCATAAGTTTTCTGAACTCCTCTCCTTGTTGAAAGGTCGGAGTGAAAACGTAAGGAGAAACTTTTTGAGGATTTATCGGCTGCTCGGTTGGCTAATATTTTGTAGTAAAATAAATTAAAGTTTTCTCTACAACAAAAATTGTCTTTGACCAGGGAAAGGCATTAACTTCTGACTCCAAGATTCCTCAAGATTGGTGGAGGGCTGGGATAATATAGCGTTGGGGCTCATGAAGGCTCAAGAAAGTACTTCCCGTCACCTTTATGGTCGTTCCCATGTCAATCCATGGACTTTCTGGCCTTCTAAATTACACCAAGAATTCCTCCCCTCTCAACCAAGTAAATAAAGATACATATAGGCTCCCTCTTAGAGGCCTAACAAGTCAGTAAACAGAAAGTGCAGGTCGTCTGAGACGGGACATCTATTCTGCTAAGGTTTCTCCACTTTCGGGGACAAATTTTCCTTGCTCATCCAGGGATAAGGGAGCCATATAGATAGATGAGGTAGGAAAAACTGTGCAAACGTAAACGTATCCTTGTAGGTACCCATGGCCGGTCCTCTTATCGAGTTCGACCTTGAATCCTTGGGTGGAACCATTCAAGTGAAAGCAAGTTTTTTCCTCTAATTTCTAAAGAGATGTGGTAGCCGGGTAGGCTGGTGAAGAGTCGGAAGAGGACCAGGATGATTTGGAAGTTGAACATAGTTGATCATCTATAGAAAAGTCTGTAAGAGCAAAGAGAAGGGCATTGCTAGACGCTTCCGCCGACTTTTTATACCCGATTTGATTGCGAAAGTTGAGAGGACTAGGAATCCGTAACCAGTGATTTAGGATATTTCCATCACTGGAGAGGAGGGAGAGATGATACTCGGACGTACATTACGTGTGATAATATAAAATTATAGTAGGACGTAATTTGTGTTTTTCGGCCTACATGACTCTGACGACTGGAGCCAACATACGAAGTTTTCACATCAGCATTAACTGAAAGTTATTTAGATGGACTATAGAAGAGTAGAATATTAGGTGATTACTATTGTTTCCACTCGGGCTGGAGTACGGAGACGGTGTTACTGTCCAAATGATATTTGCTCATCGGTGGGAGAGTCGTAAAGCACATGAATCCATATTATTAAAACATGGAGCTGTAAACAAGGGCCAGGATATGTAAGTTGAATGAAGGGAAAATGGGATGATGGCTTGGAAATGTTGATAATCGTCGAGAGCTGGATGAAGTATATGGCGAACGTCGAATAAAATCCACTGACCCCAAGACTATTACCACTGGCCCTCCTCCTCCCTGCTCCGTGTGGAATTGGGGTGCGGTGGTGGTGGGAACTCAAAAACACCTTATCGTAATGGTCCATGTGTGACTGTAAAATATTTTACTGTTTCAAATAAACTTGAACAGAGCTTTGGGGTAGGAAATAATGGAATGTAAGGAAAGGGGACGAGAGGATCACGACCAGTAATATTTGCATCGTAATAAACACCTATATAATCCTCAACTGCTCACCCGAGAGAGATTCGGGGAATGGGGGAATGACATTTTCAAAATATAAACTTTATTGGATAACAAACGAGCTGGATCCGAATCTCACGTTTAGTTCAATCTAAACTAAATCGTAATCCCTGTTCCATCTACAGAAAATTTATCAACAGGTACAGGTCTCCGGCTTACAGACTCCATTTACGGCGGAAACATTAAATTGTTAAGGTCTTAACATTATTGTTGAATGAATGGGATAAAATAAATTTGGTTGGAATTACCCATCATGAGGATTGAGAATGTAACATCCTTCATATTCTTTGGCAACTTTTTTAATACACTTCAAAATCGGAAGCAGCCGTAGTAAAGGACGTGACAGGATAGAAGAACTTGTTTTTGTAGGCACTCGTGGTTGGAACTTTATGATTTTGCTTAAGGGTCAAGTGCGTTTGGTAACAAATACTACCTAGTGATTGTAGATATGTAATATTATGTCTCCTTATTATCATCAAACTTAGGCTCTTGTTTTGATAAGACCGTTCTAATAATAGGAATTTATAGGGATCGACAATTTTTTTATATAATTTATCAGCTTAACTTTCTCCGCTTAAAATAACCTATTAGCAGTACTAAAGGAATAATGTGTAATTACGAAACTAATGAAAAAAAAATCTGATATTTGTCAAATCATAAAGGGAGACGGGCTAAATAACAGTTCGATTTATGGTATTTATCATGGATGTCGAGTAGAAATGGTGGAATGTAACTCGAAATTGAGAGCAGAAGTCCAAGTTCACCTAGCAAACAAATTATTCCATCGGATTATGGACACTTTGCAATTTGTCTAAATGCAGTTTCAGACATCATTCAAACCCCGTCTATCTTTTTGGGCCTAAAGTATTTTTAAATGGAATATTGAGCTGGTCTGACTATTAACCTATCATTAATACCTCTTGTAATCACAAGCAGCTACAATTACAACAAGTTTGGAAATAGCCTCTTATTCAATCTTTAATTAAAATATTAGTGAATGCGCTGTATTATGTCTTTGAAGATTTATTTATCCTAATCCAAGTATGTGTTTTAACTGAAGGCATGTTTTCATGTCTCGCAATCAAAAACTCCATTCATTTCGTATTCGTAAATAGTTGAATTTAAGTAATTTGCACTTTCAACTAATAAATAAGTTTAGTCCTTCTCCTTCCTATTCTAAATTAAATATCTCAACTGAGACTAAAGAGCCCACTCCGTCTGGCTTTCATTTAGTTTTGAGTCCAGGAATCAATGGAGAAACTAGCTTAATTATTTACGTCTATTTTCAGAAATCAGTGTTCTAACATCATTATACCCTAACGTTGTGATTAATAAATGGAAACAGAGCACTACTGATTCTTCCGCTTGCAGTCTGCCATTTACTAAGCCCCTAAGTACAGCTTTCTAAATTTACAAACCTCGTCGGAAATAGTAACTAAAAGCTTGTCATAATGTAGACTCCTCTCCTGCAAACGTGCATAATTTATGTTGACGCATATCGAGGTTTCAACCTTTTAGTTCTGACGTAAAAGAATGCATCTGAAACGTATCGCTTTCAACGTGGCTATATATACATCCTCCATCTCATTTCCGAATTGGCTAGTTGTAATTGAAGAGTTGGCAAAAATATGAGAAATCAAGCAGTTGGTGGCTAAATTTTACGTGAATTCCATGGATTATGAAAGTCCAATCATGAAAAGATACACCCGACTTGCTTCTGCTGATACGAATCCTTATGCACGTTGTGGTGGGTGCCGCAATTTGTTGTCTGTTTACTGTACTGTGGCGTGTTATCCCTTCGGGATCTGCATTTGATTTGTAGCCTCCTGCCAAAAATGAATGAAATCAAAGTGGAAAGATTGGCTATTCAGTCGGATCACCTTGTTCCATCCCTTTTGTTCCTTTCACTCTCCCCGAAGAACCAGGAACTGGGAATATAAATAAATAAATATAATATGGATATAGAAGACAGACGTCTGTTGCTCTGCTCTTGACTTATTCCCCTTATGAAAGTATGTACGTGTAACGATGATAAATTATTTTGTGTTGCATGAATGCATAAATATGGCATGTACTTCCCTCTTATAAAATCCATAAGGCATCACGTTCCATTATTCTTTGACGAGACTGGAGCAGAAACTGCCGTCCGTCCATTTATTTATCCTTGTTGATAAATCTGTTGTTTCACTCCCAATTCTATGCCACCTGCCCAACTTTCTCTTTCGGCTGTACAAATATGTATACTTTACCGGGATAGAATTACGACGATTTATGATTCCCGAAGTTCGGGTAGAAATGCGTGAATATGCCCTGAAAGGCAAGACATGTTTGATAATTTCGTTTGTACTAAAATACTAGCATTAATAACTAATAATAATGTAAATGAAAGGACAAGCTTGATGGCACTATATGAATTCATTGAAACGGGTTTGTTTAGCAGCTCTGATATATACTGAAGACAAGACCGAGTAACTAAAAAGCTATAGTAATGTGTTCCAGGTAAATTGCCGTTTCGAATCCCTTTGCCAAAAATTGCTTAGTCAATGAAGAATGAAGTGGAGTTGTGTTCTAGTGTTACAGCTTGATTGGACAGCTTAGACGTGTTTGTAAAGTGTATACGTGTGGAAAAACAAGGGTGTACTTGGCAAATTTACGTATTACTCTGTAATTGCTGTAATTAATTATCGATCCGTAATTCATTCCGTATAACTGTCTGCTTCATGAACAAGGAAATGAACAATAGGCTGAAATATGAGTCCAACGTTTCTATTACATTTTATGTTATTTTTACCATTTGTTTTGCTCAAATTTGCAGCCAGTTTGAGGGAATTGGACAAGTTCTAATCGGATGATTTGAGTATGAATAAATGAATACAACTGCAAAGTTACAGAGTGTAAAATCAGTCAATCGGGAATTTTATTCTTTTTTATTTAACGAGGCTCCTTCCTGTATGACAAGAGGGGTATTGATCTCAATTGCTAAAATGTGAAAGGACTGCCATAAATAAGGAAATAGTCTAGCTCCTTGCATAATTGTGTACTTGAAAACATGTTGGGAAAATAATTCGGCCTATTATAATCTCATATTTATGGACCGTTTGAGAATTTATATCATCTCGCAAAATCAGTAGATATTATATTCCGTATAATAATAGCCTTTCCCATTCTTTAGGCCAGGACTCTACACTTCATCTTAATGTAGATTAAACTCATAAATAAATGATTCGTTACATTTTGTAAACAAATATAAATTCGCTCTCCATTTCCAAACGACCGACATTTGCGACGATTGGCAACCCTTCATTTCATACTTACTTTGCTCTGGTTTTACTATAGAAAAAATCCTATTATAATAAAAAGCAGGATTCCGAAACATTTGGTCTAATGAATGTGCTAACCCAACTTCTGAAACAAAATTTAAAATAAAAAATGGGGCATTAGAGTAAATGGTCAGGAGCTTTGGATGCCGAATTTTACACAATTTTCATATCTCGAAATAGTATGGAAATATTTAAAACTCCATTACGGATTTTTTAACCTCTCATAAAATTTAAGCAATGATACCATTCAAGCTTTCAGTATTTGAATGATCTTAAAACCAGAAACGTTAATATTTTTCAGTTTTTGAAAAGTATCTCTAAGACTATTCCATTTTTACCGATGTCTTTTGCAGATTCAAGTCTTAAATTAAATTATTTCCAACAAAATGTTATAAAAGAGGCCGGGATTGAATATATGAACCCAGGAGATGGTACAGTATATAATACTTGATAGGTAAGATGATGTATTTTGGTGAACGAAGCCCACGAATTATTGGGCAGGGGAATGGAATAATTTTACCACAAACTATTAGAATTGTACTTTTAAATCTTGTACTTTTCAATAACCGTTCGCAATCTTCGATCTCAAAACCCAATCCAGCCTAGATTTAGAGGAGGATGTTTTTCTAAATTGCTTACAATGTTTTTTTAAATCATCACAGAAGTAGTAAATCGGAGTTTTACGAACTCCCGTAAAATATTTGTGCATTGTGCAAGCAAAGATTAAAAGCTTTCATTTATTCATGTTGAAATTCGATAGTCAAAAATTCTACTCGTATATGAAGATTTGAACTGTAAGGATTAATAAATAATAGCGGATTTTCCACATGAATTCTACATTATAACTTCATGACTTAATCTTAGCTCAGACCAATAATGTCGAAATAATGAAAAGAAATATGCCAGTATTGCGTAATAGCTGCATACAAGTTAAGCCCAAAAAAGTTTAAGAGAAATTTTCTGCTAGATCCACGTCGTATTTATTTATAAAAATCGGTAGTCTTTTAAATTCGGATTTATTTTAAAAAAATATATATATGGCTATGACCTATATGCTTAAACTCCGAGTTAGTCGCTCTAGCAGTTATTGCCAATTACGTAAGATAATTAAGGCAAAAAGAATAAAACTCAAATAGTAAACTAAGAACGTTACAGGCAGTTCATATCTTGAACAGAAAATTCCAAATCGGTAAAATAAGAAATTGCCATTACTATTTTAATTATACTTTAGATTGCAAAGTATTTTTAGTTTTTTAAACTAATTGGATTGAAGCCGGTGGGAAACTGGTATTTATCTGTAAATTTATACTTCCTCGCGTAGCATACATAACCCGTATTCGCCGATGATATCTGAGTAAATCCTTCAGGTTGCATTACATTACAACAGACAATTCAACCCCACAACCTTTGTTAGTATTAAGCTATAGGGATAGAAGTATAGATTTTGTGATTTCACTACCATTCCCTACTTTTTCCATATCACGATTGGCCATTAAAATCATTCCACTTTTATGCCATCATCGCATGCTAAGTGAACCGTACTAATGCCAATGCCAACCAATTCAGTTTGATTCATGAAAAAACGAAGCTTTTGAAACAATTGATGATGGTCGGATGTATGGTTCTACATTCATATTGAAATCCAACTTTAATACATTACTCCATAAAGTGAAAAGAATACTCCGTATAATCTGCCGCCTCGTTCCCAAATTCTTATGGATCAAACTGGATTCATAAAATGATTCTGTTTTTGTCGGGTGGAATAAACAAAATATTATTATATCTGACGATGATATATTATTATCCTCTAAATTCTGATGAATGCCTAATGGTGCCTCGTAAATGAAGCCTAATTCCGTCCCAGCCCTTGGAAACTAAATTAACTTATGGCAACTTTTATCATCGTTGACGTCATTAAGCCTCTGTATCCCATAAAGCTTCCAACTAAAAGTTGCCTTCATTAATTTCCCCAAATACCCATGCAACTTTCTGTATTGTAAACATACGTGCTCAACCAAAAATAAGCTCCAGCTACCTCTTTTCAATACGCGAGCTAATAATCAATTAAAGCATAGACGTGCTTTTTCCATAATAGGAAAGGAATGAAAGGAAGAAGCAGTAAATTTCGGAATTACATCCTTTCCTCCGCTCTCTCATATACATAAGTATCCAATTTACATCAAAATGTCAAAAGTACGTCTCCCAGTAGTTGGAGATTATGGGATTTTTCGTCATGAACCCTTTCCCTACACTTGCCTCCGAATCCATCCATTTAAATACACTTCCCGTGGACAGGTATGACTGCAAGAATTTCAATTTATATAAAGTCTCAGCATCTAGAACCTTACATTTTCAACTGGAAAAAAGTCAGACGTAGAAGGGGGCAGTAGTTAAAACTGAAATGGAAATGTCAATCAGAAGCAATTGGTCAAAGTACCCTTTTCCGTAACTTCTGTCCGTTTTTTTTACGAAACCGGACTCGAGTGAGCTTCAACTTGGTTATGTACTAGAGACATCGACATCGTTTTAAAGGTAGTTTAATGAATGATGGATGAAGAAAAGTACAGAATTGGTTCCGGAATGTTGTGGTTCGAGAGGTTTTCAAATGATTTTTTTGTATTAAAGAAGTATTTTTTATTATTGTCCACACAAATCCTTATTCCATTCCCTTGAAATTCCTCTCTTATTCATGATTAAACGATGCAGAAGAAACCGACTCAAGACTGCACTAAGGGAGCATATGTTCCTTTCTCACAAGATTCTCATACATAATATGAAATGATCCTTCCATGTTTCGATACGATTTGGCTTTGCGCCCATTTACCTTCCTATATACATGTTATATGTATGTGGGTCAATTTCAAACATTTCTCTCTTATCAAGTTCCAAAAAAGAGGTTCGGGGTTCACCAGGCTCTCTCTCTCTCTCTCTCTCCAAGACAATATGACATTTCCCTTGCTATAGTAATCCAATCCCATATGTTTGTGACGGATGTTCAAACAAGTCAATTCATTCTCCCGACGAGCTTTATGCCACGTCGTCGAGTACACGAGCAAAGACACACAGCTTATGCAATGCGGTTGCTCAAAATTTTTCTCAATTAATTTTTTCCTGAACCATTGCCAAATTTTTTGTTCCTGAGCCAGTCGAGTGTAACTTCCGACTTTAAACATGACAGTGACAGTTGATAGATGATTCCTGAATCTCTCTCATCTCACTCTCTGTACAGTTTATTAAGTGGTTGTAGACGCTTTATGCGAATCTCAAGGCAATCCGTCCATCCGTCTGTCGGTGTAAAAACTAACCAATCGGTCACATCACAGGGTTTACCCTGTCTTTCCAATGATCCAGCAAGCATTTGCGGACATGTCCAAGCTATTCTATGACTGAATTTACACATAGTAATTACAGTTTCACTTGCAACACTTGCCTACACCCGTTATACGGTGTATTGGTAAATGGACAGAGACTGGGTGAAAGCAAAATGGGAAGTAACTCGTCGCACTAGAAAGCTTTTCTAGTAAGGAAAGTCTGAGATATTACATACAAGTCGTGGGTGGAGGCCTAGAGCCGATAACCGAATTCGATAAAGTCGGACAGAGACCGACAGCTATAATTGCCGTTCCATTTGATACACAAGTCGGTTGATTAATTGGGTGTATGCCTTTAACCTTTAGAATCGATATACTATACATACCAGTTGTAAAGGTTGTCATTGATCCCTTTTCATGCCTTGTTACAAATATCAAAGGTCCCACTTGTTCTTAAAGTTCAGACTAATTATAGGATTGAACTGTGCAGGTCCTCTGTCAAGCCTTGACTTCAATATCTCCAAAAGCCACCGTGCATTCAAAGATGAGTCGGCAATTAGCTATTCTTATCTTGAATCTGAAGGAACGTGCTCGAACAAGGTTTACAGACACTTTATCCGGAAATAATAAAATCCCCTCGTCACCGAAACCCTAGGATGGGACCTTTGGTCGTGCATATTTTAGAAATTCAAAATCAGGGCTGGACTCCCGTTTATGTGAGGACAGTTTTGAGAGGAATTTGGCCAACCGGAGGACTTGTTTCGGTTGGGTAATAATAAAATTGATGGGTCGTCGTGGGGGGAAAATGGTGACGCTTGTTTGATGGGTGGTAACCGAGGAGAGAGGTTAAGCGGATAACGATATCTCAATTCTTGCCTCAGGTTCATCCACCAAGTCTAACAAATGGAACACTCGAAGCCAATATTTCCCTCAGAGTGGCTTTGTTACAAGCGCTAAGGTTGTGAACTGACAAGAGGGACGATGTACCATGCTGTGACGTTCTACTTTATAGCTAGTTTTAACAAAATTATGAACACACTTACGACTGACTCTTATTTTACAAACACACCCAGCAGTCCTCCTCCTCATCCAAGAATCTCGAGGCTCAACAACGGCTCAACCAAACTTTTGGCCCCCACTGGTTATGTCCTCCTCCATCTGTTCGGATCATTAAAGGACGACTCAAACATTTTCCCCTCATCTTAATTAAAGTACTTTGATGATACGTTAAAGAAGGCCGGGAATGTGGGGAATCCGTCCATTAAATCAATCCTAGGCTATCGTATTAGAGCTAGTAAATAAATCGCTAATGGTGCTAAAGCTTTACAGTGCTCTTATGCAACAACGGCTGAAGGATAAATTGAGGAATGTTATGTCTATCTACATGGTTATGTCTAAGATTTGAATTTATTTTCTCCTTGAATTGAGCCATTTTAAATGTGTTATGGGTGGAGGGATTTGAAGAAATAGATAAATGAATAATAATATGGGTTTATGTGGTTTTAGTGATTTATGAGCAATTACGTTTTATCGCAGAGGTTCTAAAAATTAACACCGGCTCTTAACAAATTAGGAAAGTATACGGGTGTTTTGAAGACGATTAGTAGATAAAAATAATTCCAAGGCGGTGGTAGTCAAATAAACTTGCCTGGATTCTTCTCGGGCTGGGAAGAGTGCAAGGGGAGGCTAGGAATCTCTTTGTGTACAATCATTTTAATACCGAGTTATGATACGTACAACTTCCATTAGTTACACTGAAACTGCACTTGTGAGCCATGAAGTCGGCTTTGTTATGGCCCTTTCATTTAAACGCAAGAAATCCAATAATTCCCCAAACATGCAACACAATGAATTTTCCATTGTCTTCTTTTGTTGCACGGTTATGGCCCTTTTACAATCTTCGGTGTGTTTTCCCATATCTTTGACCCAACTTACTCCATATGTGCACATAAACAGTGCTACATTTTTACGCATATCAGCTACCAAAATGATGTAATTTTTATTAAAAATGCTGAATAACCAATAATACTAACACAAGTCCAACTTTACCAAAATTAAAAAAACAGGATTTTAGTTAAAAACCCGTAACATTCCAGTACTTTCCACTCTGTAAGTTAAGCTGAACACATCCTTAATTCTAGCGTCAAAACAGAAAAAGACACTACTCCCAGCATAATAACATTCATTTAATATCCCCGTGTAAATGAGGTCAGATTACAAGCTTCAATCATAACTTTAAAATAGTTGAGCCAATTCCCGGCCCCTACTATGTACTAATGAGCTTCGGAAAGAGTATTGTAGAAACGGGCTATAGACTATAGGCTGGTAGCGTAAATTAGGGAGCCTATGTAAATAACCCCTTTCGACAGATGAATGTATTTAACCTGTCTAAAAGGGTATGGAAATGATCCTTGTGGAATTCATTTGATTGTGAGAGGTATTATTGAAAGAGGAAGATGAAGGTTACAAGGGAGTAGTTGGTGAAGGGAAAGAAGAAGAAGAAGAAGATGGAGTAAAATAGGTTATCTCGATTGAATGTGTGGAAGAATTTATTAATAGGAGAAAGTCCTCCTCTCCTGGCTTCTTCTCATCTTCACAGGGAGCTGAGGCTGGTGCTACGGTAATATATTTATATCTACACATATATATTATGTTTATACCTATTACCTATATATCCATGTATATAATATATAATATATATTAGTACGGCGTGTATATCTGGGATAGTTGGTTCCGATGGGTCTTTGGTTATAAGTGGATGTAATGGATACGTGTGGAGTTCATTGGTAAATCAAGATAGGGAAGAAGAAAGGGAGAGGCTGGGGATTCACATTTGTGAACAATTATCGTAAATATTTCTGAAAAGAGGGGAGGGTGACTGCTCAAAATTCTCTCTGCAGTCCCTCTCAGCTCCTTTCCACGTCTTAGGCCCAAACTTTCCCTCCTTGTCCCATAACTTCTCATTTGATAATCTGATTTTCCGGGACCCGTTCCTCAGCTTCGATAAGATCCCCACCCATTCCAATCCAATATAAATTAATTGCCAGTATCGTACTACCAGTCCACGTCCGTATGGCCGTCTCTAATGTCGCTCAGCTCCTATTTCCTGATCCTTCATCTATTTCTTATTGGCACGGGGCCGGGAGTGCCACCACCACCACCACCGGCCATCCCGGCTCACTTTCTCCAACCTCCACCACCACTGCCTCACTGAATCAATTAGCCCGTTTACATTCCACTCCTCCTCGAACACGAACTCCCTATATACCTTTCTCTCTCCTATCTCTGTCGCCCTCCTTATCCAGCTGGATCTGTAGGGAAGGTAGATGGGGAATGTACTACAAGCCTAACGAGCCTGTCCTTACCACCCATTCTTCCTTGTTGATTAACCCACCTGTAAGAATTCTTCCAATTAGTCTCTCCAACACCTGCCTCCCCTACACTCCTTCCCAATGACCTACTTTGCCCCGCCGGTACGTGCTGGTATCGGGTTCGTGGGAGCAGCCGACGCCGGCCCTATCAATCCCAGTTCCAATCTCCTCAAATCCTTCATCCCTTTCATCTCTGGCTCTCCTCTCATCAGAGATCAAGGATGGAATGAGTTGTTGCTGGAGCGAGAGGTGTGAGGCTGGATCCGGTTCCATCATCCACCTCTGCTTCCACGAATACCTTATCTACTGCGGAAACCTAGTTTTCCCTCCTGGATTTCCCTCTGATTTATTTCCAGGAGCCGGCCATGACTCATTTCAAATCGGCGGGAGTAGGGAGTCCCAAAAGCCTCCATATGCATCCCATCATAATTGTTGATGATCCTACTAGTGGGCTATTAGGGAGTGGAGACGGCTGGGAACTGAATGAGGTATATGATGATTATGATGGGACGGTGAGTTGGATATAGATTAGGAGCGGCACAAGAGCCCTGTTCTTACCTATTATGCAGCCGAGATAGAGAGGATGGATGTGGAGATGGAGATGGGCAGATAAATTATATCCCCGTTCCTCAGCATTTGGGATGAGTTTGCGTGTATACGGGATGTAGAGTTTTTAATCTGGTTTCTCTAACCAAGTTTGGTTGGGAGAAAGCAGGAGAAAAGTTTTAGTATTCTTTCCCCAATGCGCCTATCGATTACGGATATTGCTCCATGGCAGCATCAGTCTATCCCATCTCCCCCCAGCCTCGCTCTCTTTCCACGGCCAGGACTCCCTTTCAACTCTCCTTTCGGTTCGGATAAGTCCCACATTCCCCCGCCCCCCTCAAACCCTTCAAGAACCTAGTCCCTCATCCCGCTCACCAGTTACTCCACTGCCAGAGAGAGGCTTCTTATCCGGGATCCACAATGGAATCTTAGTGCCAGTGGTGGTGGTGGTGGTGGCGGCAGTTCCTACAATCCCAGCCCTTTATATCTATACACATTCTAGTAGGAGAGTAGAGCGTCTTTGAGCAGTTGTCCCAACTGGAAACTGGATGGGCTTAAGAAAGCCCGTTTGGGATCCCAGCCTCTCTCTCTCTCTCTTTCCCACTCTCTCCTCGCGTTTCCACTTGTTGTCCAATGATAAGCTTGTCAAATGAGTCCATCGAGAGAGAGAGAGAGAGAGAGGAGAGAAAGCGGAATGATCTTAAGCCCAACTGCAGAGGAAAAGGCCCGAGTCAGGATCCAAACCACTCCTCTCCTTATGCATGGTCCAGTCCGTCTTTGAATTTCCAGCACATTATATATATCTGTCCATAGACAGAGCGTAGAGGAGAGAGAAAGAAAATGCCTGTTCATCTACTCCAGATCCACTCATTCATCCCATCCCTTCTCCTTCTCTGACTTTCTCCCAACATTGCAAATTCCTCTATGAAGAAATAAAAATATAAATCCATAGTAACGGGACCTCCCGTACATAGCACGTACGTACAGCCTCCTTATTACCTAATTTAATTCCCCTTCAGCAGCATTCCGAGACAGCAAACAGACCCTTTTCCAGTTTACAGTTCTCCAGTTAACCTACCTGACTGGATGGGAAACGTAGGGCCGTTACAGGATCTGTCTATCTCCCTGTCTCTTATTGTTACTAAAACGGAGTCTCCCCAGAGAAGGGAACTTTAAAAGGAATAAAAGAAGGGGAAGGATAAAGAAACCAGGAATCCATGCTTAAAGAAACAGAGATCTATAAAAGCGAGGAGCATATCTATAGCCAGAAGGAGGACAAAAAATAAAACCGGGGTAAATTAAATAAAGTTGATGTTGTTATATATGTGACTGAGGAAGCGAATAGTGACCGAATCCGAAATCCACTCGGCTTTCTCCTCTCAACTTCCTTTGAGGAGAGAGAGTATCCTTCTTCTTCTTCTTCTTGCACGAGGAGCCAATATGGTCCCTTTTAGCTCTCTTCCATGCTGGACGACGAGGAGAGGAAGAGAGACGGGAGGTTCCATTCGGATCGGATACGTAATGGACGATGGAATTTAGGAGAGAGATGAGAGAGAGAGCGTCAGGACGGATGTTCCCAGTTCCTCATCGGAATCATTTTAAACTTTCATTGGAGTTTTTATAATCAGGCCTCCTAATGTATGGTCACTAACTTGTCCCTTCTCCAACTGCTCAGAGAGCCAAAACCCTTTATGGACACATATATTATATTGTTTGTGACCGTTACTCTTGCTTAATCTTCCTTCACACCACCAAGATGACCTCACTCTTGTCCCGAGTGCTACTGAAATGTGGAGGCTGGTTAGGTCCCATACGAGATACTTAGACACAAGACTAGAGTCAAGTACCGTGGACGATGTGTATAATATTTTAACGACCATCAGCAGATTCAAAATCCATGTCCTACACGTCCCGCTCCTTTGTTCCATATATTTACAGAATGGGGGAGGATTATCAAGAGTATCCTTGGGAAGAGCCAGAAAGTTTTGAAATATAATAAATCGCGGAATTACAAGATAAGCCCATTTTTGTATTTATCCTTGGAGACGTGCCTTTTCAGTTTTTAATTGTATATTTGATGGAGATCCGTAGAGGACTTTAGGGCATTCTGATCCACGACTTTCTCTCTATATATATTTTTATTCGAGCTGGAAAAGGGGCAGACGATCCTTGCCCTACTTATCCAGCCTGGATACATCATATCTGATTCGGTTAAAGCTTTTTGAGCAGAAATTTGATTCTGAATACATCTTTTCGCCGTGAGTTGTAACTGTAAGAACTAGGGTTCCTTAGCCCGGAGCCTTTTATGTTACGCCTGGATGTTGGAAAGACAAATTCCGTGAGGGCTGCTGTATAGATTTCAAAGTATCCAACGACATGTAAACCTTGGACTTGGAGCAGATCCTGTTTGGTTGAGGATGTTGAGATGAAGTTAGTTTTATTGTATAAAAGAAACTTCAGCCAGTCCAGTGGCTCCTTTGAAGAATAGAACGTCGATGGATGGAGGAAAAAAATAATTTTTATACATTTTTTCCCCTCAATTCTTCCCCCTTTCTCTTCTGCTTTCTTTTTATTTCCAACGACTTTCCTTATTTTCCCTTTTTACGGAGGGACGAGACATTATTCCAAGAACAAACTCCATCTAACCCTAAACAACTGCTACTTTCTCCGTTACCACAACCAGGGTACTAAAAGCAAGATGTGAACCGATTTCACTTTTCTAACGCCTTCGATTTCCGAGAACGGAGGACCATCCAAGTCATCGTCATTGCATTGTACTTTTTTTTAAAAGGCTGGCATACTCGTGTTTACTTTTCCATGTAAAAGGTGCTGTTTATAATATTTTGTGGGATCGTCTCGAATGTGTCGGAAATGAATTGAATTCAGACCTTCGCTTTCACTTCCACCAGCTCATCACATTGGAGGGAGAGGATTTAATAATATAAAAAAGTCCTGTCTTGGTGCGTGTCACCTGCCTTTGTCAAGTTGGATATGCTTCTTGACTTGTAATCTTATCTTGACTGACTTGTGTACGGTTTCAAGGGGATTTGAGACGCTCTATCCCGTCCACTCACACAATGTAGGCAGGTGCATGGCTTGATGGGATTAATGATTACGGGTAATCAAAAAGAGATTCTCCCCGTCGGGTATTTTATTTTAATGGACAATATAGATTTTACGTTCATCCAATGTGCAATGTTCCTCCATGAAATCAGGCTCGGAAATAGAGGTTTTAGTTGGTGGATGGAAAATGGAAATGGAAAGCAGTTCATCAGGTTGACTGGATTCGTCGTGGCCTGACACAATAAATAACATTTCGAGTTAAAAAATTGTAAGGATTTTTTTTAATAAACTGTGTAGTAAACTACACTAGCTTCATATAGCTAGGGAATCACAAGAATGCTATGTGCTTTAATTTGCTTCTGGTATAGGAGGATCGGTAATATAAGGGGACTTTGGTACTCACGACATCCCAGAAATCCAGAACTCCATAAAGATTCTGTAAAAAAGTTAGGCAATGAAAATTTGAAAGGAAATCAGCCAAGCATTCACCAAGTTTTTAGACGCAAACAACTAAAGTCGAGCTGCTCTGTTGGTCCTCGACTTTGTGTTCAAAGTTGCATTTCAATACAAAAGTTTAAGAAATTCAATAATTTTAAATTGCAGGTTCTTTGATACCATGGGGACATGTATCGAGTTAGGATGTTCCTTCCAAATAAATTAGCCACTACCATGTCTTATTAAATTCTGTCTTTCCCATCCTTTCCACAACTATTATATATTTTGCACTCTACAGCCTCGTAATTTATTGGCAGAATTATGAAAGGAATCAGTTCCTGATACTCGACGCCTAGTTTGAGACTAGTAATCTGAAGAAACTCAGAAACATTCGAGTAAATGTTTCGTAAAGACGTATTTAATACCTTTTTGGACATTTAGGTGCCGAAAACCCTGAAATACTGTGTATCTTTGGTTTTTGATTACAACCGAAATAACAACAAGTTCTGTACAGCCATTGTCAGTGTTCCAATCATCAATGATAAGAATTCCCGACTTGAAATTCGTAGAAAAGGAAAACGGTTTTAGGATTTACGAAAATAGAATTCATGAGTTTAACATAAAATCTCCATGCAAATGGAGGTATTATTTTGCAATTTCGGACAGGGATATTGGTAAAGTATCCGTACTTTCCATCTCAAAATCTCTGGATGAATTTTAACACGAAGAAAAATCGTACGCTGTACGGAATTCGCTGACAGTTGTGATAAGCTAAAGTAAGATACGGAGACACCCATTTCTCCTAGGTCAATAATAATTTAAGGGGCTGGCGAAATTTGTAAACATTTCCATATCCTGATGCCTGATAACAGGTTGTTTGTGTTTGTGTGCTCAGAACGCTTTTGTACATTATCAGTATCGCGATACTGGAGCCGATTTCTGCTTGGTGCAGCAGTAGTAGGATTTAGACCAGCTTAGTTTATAAAGTTTAGTCTCAATGTCAGGCTCGTAGAGACAAGTTCGGTTGCATCGTAACAAAGCCTTTGAAACAGCAGTCTCCGAGATAAGAAAATTCAGGTGCTTTGTCACTTTCAAGCTTCCTTATTCTCTCCGACTGTGAATTGCATAAAAAGATGTAGAAGACTGCATGCTCGAATCTTTGACAATGCAAAGAGTTGTCGAGTTGTTAGCGACGCCTTTTTTGTTGTTGTAAAGGGCCTTTCCCTTGATTTTATTCATCCAACCAAAATCTACCTGTCTCAATGTAGGGTGGTGGTGAAAAGGGTTCTACTCAAGCCGGATAGGAGATTAATGGAGATGACTTGTAAAGAATAAATTGAACGGTTGCTTTCTTCATAGTCGGGGATATAGGAGGAAATATCATGGAAGCGTGGGTGCATAGGACTCTGCTTTTTATAACTCCTGAAACACTCAACAGGATTCTTCCGTTTCCCAGCGTTCAACTTGTACACTTGGTCGATGATTCTTGAGGCTGACAAGGAAGGGTGTTGAAGAACGGTTCTATACCGACCACAAATCGTGATGATAAATTTGCATTCGTGCACAGCTTTTCCCTCTAAGGATTATATCCTTCCCTTAGGGCTGGCATAACTGTTGGATTGAAAATCACAATTTTTTTGTAAGACGTCATTCGGGTGACTCCCATTCCCAAAGCCTGATGTAAGACCGAGAGGGCTTGTCCAAAACGACTGCTCGATTTTTGCACTTCTGCTTCGCCTTTTACAAAGCGAGAGTCGGCTTTGGGGATTAAGAATTTTGCAAAATTCATCGTAATTTAGTATGAACTATCTGCACGAAATCGTAATAGTGTAATTTTTTTGAAATCTTGAATTGTAAATTTTGATGTAACGATTTGAAGTATTTAACGGTAAAGCGATATATCTTTAATACATCAGGCATCTAGAAATATATTTTCAAAAATGTCAATTACTACATAATTCCTCTGATTTACGACCTTTAAGAAATAAAGCCATAGTTAGGAACAAATCGGACTTGTAAACATTGACGGAAAAACGAAAGCCTCAGAACATGACATGATTGTTGAGACGAAGCATTTCTCTATACAAATTGTGTATGTTCCCAATGGACAATACAGGAGAGTTTGGGCAATTGACGTAAAGTTTTTGAAATATCGGATAATTCGGGAGAGAGGAGTTGAGGTTGGGAATTACTTTGGGAACAACCCTCCTGTTCCTACCAGAAGGTCCAAGAGTGTATTCAGTCAGAAGAGGATCCTCCGGGTCGGTGTCCATGCATTGACAGGCCGTCGCAGCAGAGAAATCCATTGCGATGATAGCTACAACTGCTATGGGAGCCAGAAATAAGCCGATTACTTTTCTACTTGATTCTCCTCTCATGCTTCAATCCCATCATAGAGAACTCTTTCTTTCTCCTTGTAGTCGGAGACAGAGAAAGAGAGGAAGGGAGAATCAAAGTATTAGTTCAATGTTGAATTTGATCTACAGCCAACCCTGGGAGCAGAAGTAGACTACTTTGGTAGGTAACCTCCTCAGTAAAGGACTAATGGAGAAGAAGCTATTATTACTACTTCTTTCGGTTACGTTCCCGTCCTCCTCATCCTCTCTCGAGGACATGGTAGTAAGTAGCAGAGGAATATAGAAAACCCCCATCACCCATAGAATGGACAGAGGATCCCTTAAGTTGTTGGGATAGAGTCAGAGGGCCCGTGTCGTCTAATGTGGTCCAAAAGAGACCTTGGTCAACTTCTTGTGCGTAATAAGAGGAGGAATCCCGTACTGTAGGCCCAACTTTTGTCTCTAAAAGAAGAGTGGTTAGCGGGATAGTTTTCGGCTCCTCATGTTCTTCCGGTCATTGCTAGAGTGGGAAAGTCTGAGCTTCTCGTCTTGTAGTTGAGGAGAAAGCAGAGCCAGAGACTTGGTTTCAGAGGAGATGAGCACAAACCTAAAAATTCTTATCGCTTTCATCTTTCATTTCCTTTCTCTTCCCTTTCTCTCTATCCTCCTTTGGACCCAACCGACATAAATGGAATACGTGGAGTGGCAGTTGGTTAGGTTCGTCTTCGTATACATGATTCTCTGTTCCTACCGTTCATAGCCTATAACTGGCATAACTGGAATCTTCTTATGGAACTGATGGAATAAGCAGAGAGAGAGCCAGAGCCTTCTTCACCGTCCTATTATCATTTCATAGCCAGGCCAAGGCCCAACAACCCGCCATTCTTACCCGCTCTACAACATGTACACACACACCAGCACATATATTATATTATTATTATTATTATATCGGATAAAATATACAGCAGTAGTGGATCCCTTCGTATAAGCACTTCGTGCTATTGGGAACAGTGGAGCAGAAATCATCTCGGGCTAGTGTGTATATGTACTTTATCTATATCCTGCGCTCCGGCTCATAATATATATGTTTGTATACATGTTTATATCTGGAGAAAGCTCGCTTTCTCAGAGTGTTTGGCTATGCTTGATGGCCGTATAATAATAGAACTAACTCCTCTTGGGCTAGGGAACCTTATTTAAAGGAGTCCGAATACTCCGAATGTCTATTTCTGCAATAATAATAGATCGTCGAAAAGAAAGTTCCATTATCCCTTCTGCTCCCAGGACGGAACAACAAGGGCTCAGTTTTTCAGATCAGGACTCCAATGAGGAGCTCAATGGCTGAATGTCCTTCTTTTAGTTTTCATTTCTCCACAAATGTGGCTTATAATTAGTCTTCCATCATCACCACTCTATACCACTACCACAACCACTAGCTATAAAAGGAAGGGAATAGGTATATAATATAATATATAGTTCACTCACATTATGATAGGTATCTGGAGAAAGAGCACTTTCAGAGAAGCTCTTGTAATACTCTTTTGAATTCCTCGGCCGCTGTGCTGTGGCGGCCGTGCACAAGTTGTGTGTGTGTGTATGTGTGTGTGTCTACTATAAAGACTCTTTTCTTTCAATCTCCTTTTACATCCTCATGATTCCATTTAGGAGATAAGTAGGTAACCTCCAACTACCTTATCAATGATTCATTCTTAATAACACAACTAATCCCCTCTTCCTTCATCTCTTTTTCTCCGAGGAGAAAGTCATTTCTCATTTTCCCTATCCTCTCTTATGAGATCTCCCTCCTGCCCTTTGTTTGAGGATACTTACCACCACCACCACCGCCACTCAGCCATATTATTATGGGACAACAAGACTCATGAACCCAATCCCGTTCTTTAGAACTCCAAGCCTAACTATAGTCAACTTTCTCCTTTCCTTATATACTTTACTCCACGTTAGGATAGGGCATTAAAAAGAAGGAGAAAAATCTTGAGGGGGATGAATATCTCTGACTCTTAATTTATTCAACGTAATAATAGCCCCTCAGCAGTTGTATCCTTGAATGATGAAGACAACAAAAGCCAAAGGACTTTCTCTCCGTGGTTTCCTTTACTATTTTAGAGGGATAAATGTCGAAAGCAAGGCTCTTAACTTGGTATGTGTTCTCTGTGCTAAAGATGAGCGAAAAGGCTAAATTTTATCCGCTTAATATCCAAGGGTTCGGGAGTGAGGGCGGGGAAAGTCAATCCGTCTGCTTAAATAGGCTTTTATTCCTATTTTCCGTACCTATAAATTATCTTGCTGAAAAGTCAATCGTCTATCAAAAGGCACCAGGAGGCTCTTAGGATATAGGGCGGGCTCCCTATAGAGGACCAAGACCGTTTAGTCAACTGGGTGTCCCAGTTGTTTATTTAAAACTACTTAAATACTTGAGCAAGAGAGAATTTAGAACGGAGTTTAACTCTCTTTAACCCGAACTGTAACAACTCTCAACTTTCTCAGTGCCATTTTTGCCAACTCCTTTGAAAGTTATATGATCCTGATGTCTATCAGAGGCTGGAAATGAGGAGTAACGTAATAGCTTGTCAAAACGGGGTTTCTTAAAATGAGAAGAATATAGAATATTCTTGCTAATTAGTTCATGATTATTATTAACCACTCCTAATCCAATCTTGACAGTTTTAACGGGATCTGCATTGATCGTACGGCCCTGTTCCTTCTTTACTCAAAGAAAAGTTTTGACAGTTCAGCGCTGTTTAACACCGGGAGAAGTTGAGAAATTAATTTTTGCAATTAAGAGGATCTCAAGGTGAGTCAATCAAATTAGGCGAACCAGGCTCCCAAACTTCTTAGCTCTTCTTTGTTATGATTTGCACTTTCTTTTGACAGTACATTCATATTTATAGTTTCTTAATCGGAGGACAATTTTTCGTAATCCCAAAGGATTGTAACAAAAGAGATTCCTTAGTTCATTGGGATAAGTGAAGGATTGTAAGAGATGGGATTGTAAAAAAGAATGCATTAAAGTCGCACAGCTCGACCTCCCCAGGCTCCATTATGCTACTTTTAAGTTGTAACTTGTAACTCGGAATAGTTGCATATTTTTAGCTCTCTGACTGTATTTTCGGATGACGGATTCAGCAAAAATATTCCACCATTTCCAAAGTACGTTGAGAGAAGTCTTACAATTAAGTATAAAGGTATTTAGAGTGATTCAAAATGAATTTCAGTGAACCGTATTTAGTGTTAAGAACTGAAGCGATCAACAGAAAATTGAAAATTCTCTTTTAACTGTTCCAAGTAGAGAGAGTTTGGAATAAAATCTGCACCTTCGAATAGCATAAAAAACTGTGAATTTAGTCCAAGATAAGATAAAATTGATAACAATAAACCACAGTTTGTCTCTAAATGTATACCCCTGAAAGAATGAAAGTTGGTAAAATACGGCCAATAATATATATTTACTGATTCCAATCGCAAAGTATTTCTAATTGACAAATAATAAATTTCTGGGAAATGGCCGATTGGGAAAGTGTAAGTTGATTTATCATGATTACAGCGACAGTATTGAAATCCGTGTCAAAAGAATACACAATCTGTACAACTAAATGAATTTTTGTGTTTGACACAATTTGGTTTTTCTGCAGAATATTCTATGAGAATGTGCCGCTGACACGGCTGGGATTTCGGAATTTCTTTCCAAAGTTGGGTTGTTCATTAAAGGAAAAAAACTTGGAATGATCACCCAGGAGTTTGAGGGAATAAAGAAATTTTATGTTCAAAGATTTAGTTAAGTAGTTTGGTACAGTGGTTCGTGGCTCCGAGTTTTTGGGAGACTCATTTGCAGATATACAAATCTTAGTTCCTACTTTTCTATCTAAGATCTCGACACTAGGATTTAAATGAAGGGAATGTAAAGGCTGTCGCTTTTAGAACGAGTCCCTGTGCTTTTCAGAATCATTCATCCCATCTCCAAGCCATTATGAGTTCCTTAAGACCCGTTGGGATGAAGAAGTAAAAGCATATCCTACTTAAATATAGACTGCATAATTTCACCAGAGAAAAAAGCACAGCCAGCAGCACTCCATCTTCGTACGTTTGTATCCATTGTTCTTTTGCAAATTTATTACCCTCATTTCACCTATTTGTTTTGTTGAAATTTCTATGACGCATATATCCCTCAGAATCTTCACATTTTACTGAATTATTTAATAAAGTATGCACAATTCCAGCAGATCTTTCTCCACTTTTGTTTCCTTCCAGCAACTTTCTCCCTAAAATCCGGGGAAACCGATTTATACCATCCAACAAATTCCGCTCTGCCCCTATAACCATACACATATACGGGAGGAAGCAAGTCTTTTAAAGACTTTCCTATTCAGTTTATAAGTACAGATGTTATTTTTTCTAACTATGTCTCCTATGATCTTCCTTAATGCACTAACTTTTCTACCATGTCTCAAAAACAAAGGCTGCCAAAGTAGGGACAGCTAACTAACAAAAATCCCAGAGAATATTTTATGCACTCACGTTTATATTTTCTGAGAACTAAAAGAGCGGAATAATTCATCCGAAATTGGATGTGTTAGTTTGTGGTTATAAATGTAACTAGAACTGCTTATTCTAAATACCACCTCCCGTCGAATCCTTGTTGACGAGGCTCGCCAAGCAAAGATGCCTTTGGTATTGTGTTCTTTCGTAAGGTTTACGTTTTACAAAGGATGAGTAGGAGATTCCAGTAGAGAGCTAGAGAGATCCTGCTTGCTGCCAGCCACCACCCACTCTAGAAATGTTCCAAATTTCATAATTTACTCCTAAAGTCCGTTAGTACATATTTCCTTCCTCCGGAAATAAGCACTTCCAAGCACATAGCTATTTCCATCCTCATATTCTCGGCTGTTCTAATAAATTGGCTACGGTAGCTGCATCCTTGTGATAAAAAAAACAGAGGCCCAGTGCATGGAGGAAAATAGGAGAGAGCTGAGCCGTTAAAATTATCCGGATCTGGAGGCTTAAATGAAACATCAGCGGCCCTCTCTCCTCCTTTCTCTACATGTAATCAGGCATAATTCCATTTTATGTATGCTCATGGTATGTTGAAGTGTCACAGTAGGAATCCGTGTCTGTATTCTTGATCACGTAATGGTAATTAAGCAAGAGGAAGGGCTTCCCGTGCCAGGGAACGGAGTGAAAGCTGTGCGGAGATGTGAGTTGGCTAACTAAGTAAGCAGGAAGCCTGAAATTCATAATGAGTCTAAAGAGTTTCTCAGTCGAGGATGACACACAGAGGAGTCCATAAACTCCTGCCAGGCCATCCCACTGCAAATTACATTATATTAAATAAATATGAGGGCTCTAGATATGTCCCTTCAAAGGCTGAGCAACACGTTTTTAACTCACTGTTAGCTACAGGCTCCCAGCCTCGTCCCGGCCCAATCAATGCAGCCCTCGTTATTCAACAAGGGCAATTTAATGGGCTCCTCGCTAATTAACTAAATGCCTTTGTTCAGCCCTGCATATAAGAAAGAACAAAAAAACACTGAGCGTCATTTCGGAACCTACAAAATATATCTCTTGTCCCAACAACCTGCTTCAGAAGTCTCAACTTTTATTGCCTTCATCCAATCACTACTCCCTTTAATCACTTTAATGGTCCTTGAACATAATCTCTTTAATTTGTAGTTTGAAACGTTCTGTAACAAAAAATAGGGGAGTTAAGTACTTTTCCAGAACGGGAAAGTTAAAGGAGTTGGAAAGGGATTGAAAGTCAACAGTTGTGGAAAGATCAAATCAATTTCTTTCTATTTCTCTCCACCGAGAGGCAGTCCTGTTTTGAAGGCAGAATAACCTCTCCTCCACTAACTACTTTCAGAGAGATGAAAGTATAGACTTTGTTACGAGCAACAGAAGAGTCGGAAAAATTTGTCGGATCAAAGATTAATGGATTAACCTGAAGTTTTTCAAAAAAAGGTGGAGATATATTACGTCCTCTAGATTGATTCTGCCAACTTTGGCATAAAATATAGGTAGTTATGCTGAACGTAATTGGCTTTCTCCCTCTTCTCATACTTCTTTATCGTTTTCGTGAGGGAATGAAGATATAGGATAATTGGAAGTAATATATCGAAGCATTAACCTTATCTCAATGTTTCCCTCTCCTAACTCGGGATGAAGAAATATAAATGAACAGGTGGGTAAAAGTAAGTCTGACTGTGACAGGAGGTGGAATGAAGTACAAATGCATGCTTTTAGAAGCTAGGCAAACATTAACAGCCGGTACTACAAGTGTCTCAGAAGTTTTTGCGGTGGGTTTGTAGGTTATTCGGAGAGGAACGTTCCTCCTTGCAGCGAAATTACCTTCTCATGGGAGGAGTTATTCTGGGTTCATTTAGACAGAAATTTTTAATAAGTGGGGAAGAACAGGGCTTCCGAATTCTGTATGAAAAGATTAAGGGCCCCACCACCACAGATGTTTGAGAGAAGGAAATATTTTAAAGATCATACTTTTGCCATCCCTGCTTTGATTATGTTCCTGTCTCTCGTTTCGGAACCACCGCTGTGTGCGGTGGTGGAGAAACGTAATGTTTTGCTTTAAAATATGAGAGGAAAAAATCTCGGGCTGAGAGATAAATGTGGAAAAGGCGAGAGGAGAAAGGATATATACATATTGTGTCTCTTTATCTTTCACAACATTACGTTTCCTGGTTTTATAATTTAAAATGGCAGTGTTATGGTTATTTTATGGAAATGACTCTGAAAATATTATCTCTAGGGTGTGAAAAATTCTCATTGTGCACTGCTATGAATATGCATGAAGGAGCAGTTATTTAAATGGAGATTCGACCACAAATAAATTATCTCAAATCGATTTCACTCTCGTAAACCGCTCTTGACAACTCCTACTCTCTCATTCCCACATTAGAAATGCAAAGTGGTTTCCAGGATATTTCATGTTATTCCATTACGGAGCCATAAGTACCGTCCCCGTAATAAACTCTTCATTGCAAGACGGCTGGTTGGACATCTTCGTACAGTTCCGGCTTTCCCTTACGTGTCTCCAGCTCGTTCTAGGAACTTTTATCTTTAACTTGAAATCCTTGTCCTCTCTTCTCCTTCTTGTGGGCCTGAATTTGAGATTGTGCTAATATTGGTCATAAATTCCCAGGTTGTCATTTTTTGTAATTTATAGGGAGTATTTACAGGAACTCTTTTTATATTAGATAATCGACAGTTTTGCAGAACAGGCGGAATCTGAAATTACATATTCAGTAAACAATGCAATGGTAGCAATGATACTCGATTTTGATTGAACATGGAGGAAGTATTTTTCGACGGCGATGGTTTGTTCCGTTGCATTAGACGGATCCTTTGAAACTTTTAAAATTGAATTTTTCCGACAGTATGATGACGTTTAGGGGTGATTAAAAATAATAAATAATGGATCTAATTAATCAATTGGTGTGGCTATTCCTGTCGAGCTAACTGGGCCTGGGTATCGTTTACGAAATATTTTCAATTTCAGATTGAATTGGATTGGATCTGTGAAGTACTTAATTGGTAATAACTTGAATCGTAATTCAAATTCGAAAAAAAATCCTTGGAAAATAAGATTTATTGTGAGAGTCCCCTGGGGTAGGGGGGCAAGGGCAGTAAAATACATAGAGAGATACATAGCCACCCACATAATATAAACTAGACCCCACTAGTACCTTTATTCTTGAATTTGCATTATATGATACGCTCTGTAGTACAAGTGTAGTAATCTATAATCGATAAAGTAATCAGTTTACAATATTCCGAAATCGATATAAAATTGTCGACGCTATACTAAAACTGTAATCCCCAATTTTGTCTCCCGTAACTCGTAAGTGTCTGTACTGTTACAAATACTTGGTTAGAAAATGCAATCTGTAATGATAATCCTAAAAAAATTGCCCGGGATCTAGCTCTGCTCAGAGCCCGACAAAAAATAAATTGAAGTGATGCAGAAGAACATTTATTTTGTAAGAGCTGTAGCTTCTTTATCTTTACTTCCTCTTGCCTTAAAACTTTTTGTTCGGTTCTGGAGGTTGTCCTACTTTTTGGAAGTGAGATGGACATGCCTTGTTACAACTTAAATGAGAAACTTGTCGGCGTACGAAAATAGGAGATTATTCATAATAGACGAAAAGTCAAGAGCCATTGGCCATCCTCAGATTACAGGATTTGATGGAATCTACCCATACTGGTCCAGTAAATGGTACGGAGTAGGAGCAAAATATAAATGCTTGATGCATTGGAACAAGGGAGAAATAATCGTGAAAGATTGAATTGCTCGGAAGGGGTAGGGAAAAGTAGAAAGGAATATTTATAGTTGTTGAGAGTGACAGGGTTTTACTAATTGTTTTGGGTGTGACGGTGGTCGTGGTAGTTGTGTTCATGTCGCACCTAGTCAACCTGTTAATTGATGATGGATGGTGTTCATTATACTTCTCTAGTCCGCTCTTGATGTCTGTAGCGAAGAGATCTAAACCCAAGAGAGAGAGAGAGAGAGATGGAGATAGAAATAAAATAGATGTTCCTCCCTGTCTAATAAATCTAATGATAAATGCCTCAAACTCTTGTCTTAAAACAGTTGAGCAGGGAAATTGGCTACGTTCTCTACTCGGCCCTTGGTTCGTTTTACATCCCAAGTTGTATCATGGTGTTCGTCTACATCCGCATCTACTTTGCAGCCCGTGCCAGGGCCCGGAGAGCTGTTCGAAAACCACCCAAGCCGAAGTCGCAACCGGCCGCAATTGAGATAGAAGACCGAAACACAAACACGGCTAGCACTGCACCACAAACTCCGACGGTCAAAGCACCTCCCTCGTCAACTGTACCTCTAATTCCGATTGACATGGAATTGTCTGTCAAATCAAGTCCCCCGGAACTGAGTCCCACTAACCTCCCCAGCCTTCCTGCGACTCCGGATGGCCGCTCTCTGAAGCAAGTGGGCTTTCAGGAGCCGTTGGAGACGACGAAAAATGAAATTGTGGTGAGACCTGAGATTATGGTGGAACGATGTTCACCCGAGGATTCCATGGAAGGGGAGAAGGAGGGGGGTGAACCTAGTGACCAAATCACGAATTCCGAATCCTCGAAAGATGATGCTCAAACTAAGGTGTCAGTTGCTGAGACTACAAGTAGAACTATGCAGTGCAAGCCAGTCGAGGCAGAGTTGCTTGACAGTGCTGGTGTTAATATTGTGATCATCAACGAAACGAAACAAGAGGCTGATGAAAATGTTGTTGTTGCAAGTAGTGAGTCAAATATTCCTAGTTCTAGTCCTAAGATCCAAGACCAAATTCATCAGGAAGGCAATACTGAGGACAATTCCGCACAAGTCACTCCGCTAACCGATCCTTCGAGTGGTGAATTTGGCTCCAACGAACCCAACGACGACGAGAACGGTACGGAACAAAGGGAAGCTCAGCCCTTAGTACCGACCATCCATCTCAAGCAAGGGTCGGAAATACTGCCACCGAGTGGCTCAGGGTCTCCGCATCAATCAACCCTGGCCGTAAGTGAGCTTGAGGGTGCAATATCGGAGCTGCAGTCCAACGGGGGCAGCAGGGGCGAAGAGGCCTCGACGCCCAATCCAACTTCAAAGCGGTCAAAACGAGCCAACAAGCTCCACTTTCTTCGAGTAGAGACGCCGACAATCTGGAGAACGTCTTCAAGCCTCTCGCTCAACGGGGATGTTCATATACTAGGGACACTGTCCCACTCCTGTTCACGGCTCCAGTTGGACATGGATCCTGTCAGTGACGTGGAGCCTTCGTCATCAGACTCGGGAGCCGTCAGTCGTTGTGCGGTTGTCAAGCCCCTCAAGCTCCGCTTGTGTCACCCTTTCTTCGGAAAAAAGTCCGCTTCTGCAACCAACAAGGCCCGACGAGATGTCCTTGACATGGGAAAACTCCCTTCTCCAAAAGTAAGCATTCAAATTTACTTTAATCTTTCCATATTTCTATATAGGTACCGATTCTACGTATTCGTGTAATAGGTTTCCTCCGAATCGATATGATGCGAATTCCTATATCTTCCGATCAATAATCTCAGTTCAGATAGTAGTTGTCCTCTCTAACAACGTTCTGTAACCTCTTTGAATCTTCGTGTAAGTGATAGGCATATCGTAACTTATCCCAATTCCTACCATTCCACAAAATTCTTCCTATTCCCTTCTAGTTCTTCGTATCCTCTTCCATCAAAAATAGGACCTTCGAGCATCTCTTAAAAAAACCCATAAACAAAGAACCCCTGTGTAATCCTCTTACCCAGCATACTTCCGTAAAGAACGTATCCTTTTCCTCTTTCTTCTCGATCCGATCTATTACTCGGAACATGATGAACAAAGCTATCCATATCCTAGAAAATATTGAATTCATGACTTTGAAAAAGCTGGTAGGCCGGTTTTCAATTTAAAGGCCTTCCGAGAAGAAGAACCCAATCTCATGAGATATGGGTGATTCAGTGTTTGGCCACAACAAAGTATTAAAATATTTCAACCCAGAGTTACAGTAGGGTTTGGGCATTTATTTTTTTTAATGAGGGAAGAGATTTGATTAATTTGTAAATTTGTTTTTGGACACTGCCGTTCTTTTAATATTCTACAATTCAATACAGCTCGACCACGACTATAAGAAATTTACGAGCACAACATTTCGGCCAATGGTAGACAGGGTGTTAAGTGAAGAACTCGTATTTTAAAAAAATTACAAAACTTCGATTTCGGAGAGAATTAGAACAGAACAAGTATGTATGGTAAATGGAGTGCAGGCCTATAAAAGATAAAATGGTTCAAAATACAATATTTCCTGTCTACCGTGAAACTGTATGCATAACTGAAACTGTTGATTTGTGACTTTAAAATTTGAATAATTGGCCTCTGTAATATAGGAAGTAGAACTATGCAATACCAACGTGGAACGAATTTCCGCTAAACCCGATTCCTGAACTTTACACGAGTCTATTGTTAAATCACCATACATTTGATTCTAAAAAGACTGGAAACACGAATCTTGAGCAACCGTTTTCAATAAATTCGACAAAACCTAAGCAGTAGAACCCAGAATATGATTTTTAAAATAATTATTCTTGCCTTGTTTGACCATTAAATATTAAAATTTATGAACGATTGTTTTATACTTTTCCGCATTTTGGAAAAAAAATACATTTTCAGACTGAGGTAACTAAACTTTGGTTTATGTTTGTCTTTCTCACCAAAAAAACAAAGTTCAGATTCCTTGGTCCATACTCTGACAGACAGTTAGCATATCAAAGAAATTATCAGATATAACTGTTGTCCATTTTCTAATCATAACATATCAGTCCTATGACTACTACTACTATGAGTTCTCGAACTACGATGTCAACGGATTTTTCGCTACTTTGTCACATAATGTTGTCACTTTTTATTTTCCATTTGTCTGTGATTTTGAGTTTTGTAAAAAAGAAAATCTCCAGGCACAGAATAATTTATTTTTTACGAGTTCCGACGTTTATTTTATTTTTCAAAAAGTTTGGCACAGGCCCAACGAATTTTCACCTTGCACAAAAATACCTTCAGCATTTTATCTAGCACAGACGCATTAAAATTTTAAGATTCAAACCCCTCAGAAATAAAAATATGCATAACCTCCCAATCCTGCATCGAAATTCTAACACTCTTCGTTGCTTTGTGAGAAGAAAATGGAATTAAACTTATTGTACATAATTCCGGTCATAAAATCCATTGATACAATCCCTGTACATGTACATCATCCGACATTCCATAGGCATGGCTCTGGAATTTGGCTTTGCGATCCCGGCGGGTACAAAGGGTCGTGTTAATTTTATTGTTTCCATCTCAAAGATTTTCATCTACATCTATTTTAGGCTATAAATAAGGTTTCTTGGCCTTTGACTTAACTCGGAATTTTATCCCTTATCCTCAGCACCAACTCAGTCTTGAGTTGTTCCTCCTCTTTTAAGTTCCGTGTCGACTTTTATTACGATACGATGGTTTGATTGAACCTACACTAGTAATAAATAATATGCAGGAGAAAGGTCAAATCCGTACTTGTCTAAGTCAGCGGCGTACAAATCTAACCCAACCTGAACAGTGACATGGAAATATGTGATATAATTAGAACAATATTTATTAATTGGCAAGAACCGTAGTGTTACTGAAGTCAAGGCATGACTCAATATTAGCTTAAGCGTAGCAATTTTCCTCCGACAGGAGGATAATCCATCTGACCCCATGAGCTTATCAAATTCCAGTGAGTGTGGTTCAAAGCCAGGAACTCTATCATCAGATTGTGAGCTAGAAAGATGAGAGATGTTGGATGTAGTGGAATAAAATTCCGCCTTCTCTTCTGTAGAAAGCAGTTGCATAGGCAGTATAGTAGTAGTAGTAGTAAGCACTGTTTACGTCGTTGAGTTGAACCCAGTACAAGTACCACCACCACCACTACTAGCACACACCGCCTCATACTCTCTCTCCTCTCGCAAAATGATCAGAGAGAAAGGAGAAAGTGAGTTTGGTCCTGGCTCCTGCTCCTTCTCCTGGGTTAGTGGAACTCATGACGAGGAAATGAAATCGATTAAGGCCTTTGCCCTTTTCAGTTCTATTGTCTTTTCAGGTTCCATCATCTAAAGGAAACCTCAAAAAGCAGAGTTCCCCAAGAAATATTACAAGGACTTGAGAGTTGAACCTTCTCTATTAAATAGCTAACACCTCCCTACCATCTACCATCATCTCTCTCCTCTCCTAATGTTCTTTTTGGCTGAGAAACGAAGAACCACTTGTCTTTCACCAATTCAAAGAACAATATAGAAACTTACGTCATTCAATCTCATGAATTTTTCAAAAACGACTTCATATGTATATAGAGAGGAGCGGGGGGAGTGGGGAGATATTCGAGCTCTGCAGGATCCTAGTACCTCATTATTGACTACATGCTTATATTAGGGGAGTTGTCGAGGACAGCCATTATTTAAATTCTATCGTTCCTTGACAAATGAATAAAGGCGAGCCTAGGATCCGGGAAAGGAGGGCAGGGATGATATAGGGTGCCAATAAGTGTTTTTTTTTGTTTTTTGTTTTTAAATATTATTACCTAAATTCTATCGATTTTAATTGCTTTGTTTGGATTGTTTTTTGCAGCAGGAGATTCGGGACCCGGAGCGGGAAAAGCGGCGAATTGCCCGGAAGAAGGAGAAGCGGGCGACGCTTATTCTAGGCCTGATTATGGGTTCTTTCATCCTCTGTTGGCTGCCCTTCTTCTTCCTCTACATTCTCGAACCACTTTGTCCTTCATGTCAAGTGGCACCCTGGGGCTTTGCCATCGCCTTTTGGCTTGGATATATGAACTCCGCTCTCAATCCAGGCATGTTGTATTCGATGATGAACTTTCTACTCGATTTTACCCTTCTCTTCCATCAGAAAGCACAGGGATATCCTGAAATCTATGAAATTCATATTAATTATGAACGTATGCCGTCCAGGCCCCACCAAGCATAGCTCATCAGGGGAAACAATTTATATATTTCGAGCAAGGGATTTCCCCACAGGCAATGTTTTAGGAATTCCTGAGCCTCTACTTCTCATCTGTTTTGTTGATGTAGGAAAAAAACTGGGCTGGGGATCCTTTTGTGGGATGTAGAACAGATAGTGGGATAGATAAATAAATTCTCTGTGTTATTTCAAGCATTTGTGACTGACTATGTGTGGTTTTATTGTTGCAGTGATCTACACAATATTCAACAAGGATTTTCGCCGAGCATTTCGTCGTATCCTATTCAAATAAAAGGTACTTTACAGATCCACCCATTTATTTCATACCTCAAAGCGCTCTAATATATACCACTTGGTTTACTTTTCCTTTTCCTCCTCCGTTCCGAAATCGTAGCCTTTAGCAGTGTACTTTATTTGTGCAAAAGGAACTGGAATTTTATTCAACGTTTTGAAAGGAGGAGAAAGAGTAGTTGGAAGTCAACTGCAATTTCGCATTGTAGATTTTTTGTTTCAAATGATTTACTACCTTATTTTTTCCCTTTTCCAGATAGCAAAAGGGAGAAGATTTTCCATCGGTTCTCGACGGACTTGGAAACCATCTTGCCGAGATTCCATTTACAATCGTTATCCCCCAACTGGTAGAAGAGCTGCAGCTGAAGATATAATTTTTGGAAGAGTTTATTTCCCCGAGATAAAGTGGTTTCGGAGAAAGGGCTGCGATGGATCGAAATCCTTTCATATTCCAAGCCCCACCTCTTTGAGGTAGTCTGTGCTAATGTACGAGAGAGAGTTAGTTGCGGGTTGATTAGTTGCAGTAGCAAAGGTTTTGTGTCAGATGCAAATCAGTTCATGGGCAACTTTGACCACCTGGAACGAGGGATGGGAGCCGAGCTGAAGAATTCCTCGCCCCGTCCCCGCTTGAAGATGTTGATAAAAGGAGTGGGTTTGCAAATTTGCTGTTGATTCACGACAAACACAGATGTGGATGATTTTATAAAGTCGTTCATTATTCAGTTATGGTGACATGTGTGCTGCTCAAGTCCTTGTTCAACAACAACGCTTTCACCCGGTTCAACTTAACAGCCAGTTTCCCCTCCTCCGCCATTCATCCGTTTAATGAGAAAGCCAACTCTTCATCCAGATATACAGTCCCATTCCCATGTACATGTACTTAGAAAATCTTTACAACTCTAGCCTTAATCAGCTCCTTAACTCCAACACCTCATGCTGTTCTCAGATTATCCCACTCATTCTTATTCAAACCTCACAAGTCCAAAGACTCCTTAACTTTATTTCGAAATTGGTAATAGAGCGAGAGAGCGTTTAGGCAGAGCCTCGACTCCCGTTATGCCCCGACGGCTGCAAGTTACTTCTGTACAAAATACTGTAATTTTAAGTTCAGTACTCATTAGGGTCGTTACTTTTATTGATGTTATGAATTACTGGTAATTACGGCTAGGGGATTAAGGGATTAATTGTTTTTTAAATCTCTTCTCTTTACGATATCGACGGGAGGCTTAAGATCGTTTTTACAGGATGCTTTCCATCCCATCATTACTACAGTTGTATAAGATTTTTAAAGCCCCTTTTGTAATATCCAAGTTGAGCTGGTGGATCCAAGCTGCGTCTCCAACGATGGCTCTTTTACCCCATTCGTTCCAATATATGCTACGTTGTGTACTCTGGTCAGTCACGGTGTACAAACTTGTTGACCCCCCAACAACTGCCTGACAGGATTTAAATTAATAAGTCAAAGAGGTGAGGAAACCGATGTTTGAGCAATATCCTCTACCTTATAGTGTCAGTCAGGACAGGCACGTGAAGCCGTGTAAATATATTCTATTTATGGTAAAGGATGGGGGATTGGATTGATTGTTAAAGAGGAATATGTTGGCCAGACCACACTCATCACCTTCTGAATAAAAGTGTTGATTAAGTAAATCCAGTTCGGAGACATTAGTGAAACTCAAAACGATAATCTTAGCTACCTAATAATCTATTTCTTAGGATCATTGTTAGTCCTTTCTATCTTAAATACAAATGGAAAGGCCCTATAGATTTTAACAACTGCAAGTAAATGTTTGTTCGAACCAGGAAGATAGTAAATTTTTACCCACAACAAAATGATGTACTTAAATATTATAACTACGTCGGTCAATTGATATTATTAGGTAAAGTAAGTTAAAGTAAAGTACTTGATAAAACTGAGGAGAAAGAAAACGATAAATTCTACAGGCTGCCTTATAGATGTTACATCAAAATTAGTCATTAGTAAGTAATCCTACATTCAAGCATAAGGAAAACAATGTCTTCCACAAGATAAATTCTAACCACTAAACCATGATAAGGTATTGCACAAGAGCACACCAGCAAATATTGTGTGTACCGGGCGTATGCTACAATATTAAGGATTTCAAAGACTTAGTTCCGTTACTATTTGTCGAATCATAGTTTACAAAAATAAACTGGTCTGCGTACAATGTTGAATGAATGGTGAGCAGGTTGGGTCCCGAAGGCAAGCTTGTTTCCGTTTGAAATGTAGGAAGAACGTCTGTGTGGGGGGATTCCGGAAAAAAAACTATATAGGTAAGTGAAATGTTAAAATATAGTTCCAAATGCTCATGGATAAAAGAAACTGTCGACAATTTAGAAAAGGGATGTGTTTAGAGGATTGCATCATTTTCATTTCATCATTAGGCCAAGAGCCTTTAGCAAATAGGTCAGACAGTGAGTTTAAAATCACACCATGTGTTCCTTTCCCCCATCAATCTTCCAAACCCTACGAGCCTCTATCATGTTGAAATAGACGTAATAAGCTTCGGGTGATTTTGATCTCTGATCTCATTATTTTCACAAGTATCTAGTACCTATATAATTACAACAATCATGAATGTGTGTGGGACATTTAGCAGTAAGGGATCTAATTTCGGAATTTATGCATACCTAAACTTTATTATTATTATGATGTTGTATGAACAATCACTTCGCTACTGACTCTGGGCTCCAATTGACTTTACAATTAACTCCTCCGTTGGCATTAGATGCTTTATTTAGCCGTTTTGAATGCTCGGGATATTTGATGAAGTTAAGGAAGGTTCTCCCAAATTTCCGAATATACATTCCAAGCTAAGATTTATTGACAAGGGCACTGTTTCAACTGAAATCTGAGTAAGAAATTGTAAATTAAATTTGTTTAATTTATTTAACTTTTACTAATTCTCAAAAAAAAATCATCAAAGCTGGTAGAAGTTCTGACGTTTTAATTAATCATTTCCAGATCTTTTAACATCCCAAGGATTAAGATAATAATATTTCAATATGATTTGAAAAAATTGAATCCCATGTTTTTAGTAAGAATTGAGTTGGTGGTTGGATAGTTGGCTTCAGTTCTCAGTTCAAACAGACGATTTGTTTGTTATGCAACTCGTTGGATAAGAGAATATTCGATGCAATAATAATACCGACAGTGATATAAGGGTAAAATCGATACAATGTCCACAGAAGATTAATTTTTGTTTTAATCCAGCACATAGCTCGGTTCGCAACAAGATTGCTTTGGGAACAGTTCCTAGTAACTTTCGAGCCCCTGGTGACCTTTTGCTTATTCCAACTGTTGTCTCGTCATTTATACCAATTTTGTCTCCTGAAATAACTCTACGAAAATACCTATCTATTGGAAACTATGGAATACTATCGGGATTCTGTCTGATGTAATAAAGTGGGATTTTGTGAAAATTGTAATGCGCACCTTATTTTAAATGTTGTGTCATTCCTTGGGTATTTCACAAACTTGCTATTACATTCGTTTGAGCATTTCTTAAAATGACGCTTTCTTTTGACATTGGATGCGCTAAGTATAACTCTACAATTTAAGTCGAAAGGGACTTCATGACTTATGACGTCGATAGTGACTGACTTGCAAACAATTTGGCTTGCAACTTCATCAACCCTGTGTTTGAATTTGAAGCTGGGATAAAGTCATGGTTAAAGGCTGGTGCATGTGAACTGGGTATAAAAACGAGCTAAATAGAGGAATAAAATAAATCCTCAATACTAATTTCCTTTACGACACACTTTGGACTTTCTCTCCCTTTCCGCAAGTCACTTGAGCCAGTCGTCATTTTGCACAGAGCCCTTTCCCTGCCTTGAAATATTAATATTATTTTTCATCCATTGGCTTTATCTGGATGTGATCGGGGGAAAAATCAATATGGAAGTAGAATTAAGTTAGCCAGCCCAACTAAACTGCTGCATGCTGGAGGGGGCCGATGTAAGGATACAACAGATGAATGTTGTTGGCATTGACGAATGCTGTTTTTGTTTCTGGAATCTGAAATACTAACTCCGCTTTCTCTCTCGCTCTCTCTCTCTGGTAGCTAGGGACAGGGGAAAAGGAAATGGAATGAGGTAGGATACATACATCATACGTGAAAGGGAATAGGATGATGGGAGATGTTATTGCGGAATTTACGGAGGTTTAAAGAGGCCACATTTATCTCATCCCTCTTTGTTGTTCTCCAAGGAGGGATAGGAAGCGGGGAAAGGGTCGTAGGAGTAAGTGTAGTGGCTGTAGCAGTTAACTTTTGTGATTGACCAAGAAATTGGTCGGAGGAGTAAGGAGATGTTATCGGCGGAATAAACTCGATTCTGGAGGGGGATGGGGCAGGAGACGAGGGCTTTTGGCAGGGCTTCTTATACATCATAAGCACCCGGGTGCTTATGGAAATGGGCTGATGGGATGAAGGGCAAACGGGGTTAAAGCTACAGGACTTTCACTCTGCCAAAGGGATGGCGTGGAGCCGTAAAAGTGGGGGCACTCCTCCTAACAGTTCAGCACCAGCTATGTCCAGAAGAAGGCCAGTTCATTTTCTCTATAGAAAATTGTATAAGTCCATGGAGGAAGTGAGTGGATGAACGTGGTGATGGGTGGCTATAGAGAGCCGGATTTGTTGTGTACATCCGAGATATATGTTTTATTATACCCTCCGTTCTGTTTTCTGTAAGGCGCTTTTTTGGAGATGAAGGCTCTGAGTTGTTCGAGAGCAACATGTACTACAAGATAGGAGGAGACCCTGATTGAAGACTTCTCGAGCTATAAGCTTGAGTACATGGAACTAGGACTACTGGCCCTGTATATTAAATAACTGCATAGCTCCATGTACATGTAGATCTCCAGTCTTTGAAAGTGAACTTTTCTTCAAATAAAACTACTTTCTTCCTCTCAACTCCATGGAGGCAATTTGAAGAACAGTTATTCTGGAAAAAGGAAGGATTCACTTGAGTTTTCTGGAATTTCGACTACTTCTGCTTCTGCTACTCTAGTAGAGCAGGGATATGTATAGCGGGTCTCTCTTTTAGACTTTTAGGGAGAAAGGAGTTGTGGTAGGAGACGGGCTCTCTATATTCATTCCTACGTTTCTTGAGAGAGAGGGAGAGAGTCTTATCAGAAATACTTACTTTCTTCACTCACACCACCACTCCCTTCACCGTCAAAATTGAAAGGATTACAAGCGTTAAAGGTAAACTGCTGATATTTTACAAACAAGTCCACACATTAGTAAGGCTATTGATAAATGGAGTTGGAATGCTGGGAGGGTTCCGACCATGTTTGACAAAAGAATGTCTCAAAGCCTCTGTTTTGAAAGAGAAAAAACTTTAATTTCATAGTCCTTTTCAGATGTAGAAATGTCATTGCATCCCATTCTTCCCATTTATTTCTCTCTCTCTTCTCCCCGACTATTTTCCAGCTCTCTCTCCTGCTAGATGAAGAAGAAGAAGAGGAAGGACCTTAGCATTTCTTCCATCTCTTCCCTACTCCCTGATTCAACCTACATTCAGTCAGCGGCATTCCTCCCGGATGGATCATGTCAAACTTTGAGGACTGATTTCTTGCGGTACTTCCCAAAACCTTCTGCCTCAACTGTCTATGGCCTATTCTGTTCGTGTCCTTCGGCTTTATTTTTTCAACATTTCTCCTTCTTCTCTCTCTCTCTCTTCCAAGAAGAAGTTCTGTCTAGCAGAACTCTTTCTTTGGTCCGTCTATGAACCACTACAAAGGGTTACGAGGACTTCTTTTGCCAAAAGAATGGATCTCAGCTCCTACTCACCAGTCCGTAGTCTCTTTGAAATTTAAACAGAGAGAGAGAGAGAGAGGAGAGAGAGAGAGAGAGAGAGAGAGCTCCTGATCCTGGTTTATGCTCCGAACAAATATCCGTCTGTTGGGCAAGTTGTTCTGGAGTTGAGAAATAGAGAAAGGATGTATTATATGTCCGATCCGTCTTCCATGGCCACCTGATACACGGAGAACTAGAGTCCCGTACCATGTACATGGCTTGTGAGTCGAACCAAAAATAAATGGAATGACACTATCTCCTTGTAGAACCTTGTTAAAAAGACAGGAGGAGCAAAGGTTCGGATTAGAGATAGCCGATGTAATATAAAGGTCCCGGCTCAGCGATACATCCTCCCTCCATCTAAATGACAGAGTTAATCAGATATCCAAACAGGGGGATCTTTAAAGCGGCGGGTATTAGGCTCAGGCAGAGCCCAAGCTGGCTAACAATGTTTACTCCAAATCTCAGATGGATCCATAAGAGCAACATGGACTCTGGCCAGCAGATTTCCTGCCCCACCAGAAATGACTTTCCCAGAGATTGGGAGAGAAAGTTTCTGCTTTCCCCGACTAGTGGGTTATTTATTGGGACGTGGTAGGAAGGAGACTGCCTGGGCCTACTGGGATATCGGGATAATTATCCTTAAGAAACCCAAAGAAAGGGACTGAGTTGTGAAGGTGGGACCTTGTGGCTCTGTACAGTGCCCATTCCAGCCCAACTGGCTCGACCCTACTCACGGGAGATGAAATGGATTTTTCCTTCGGAGGACCTCTCATTATCGTAAGAAATAAGGTCCTCCTGTGTGGAGACCAAATGTTTCGAATGAGCAAAGGTTGGGAATGTAATAATTACCATGCCGAAAGGAGGGAAGAGAAAGCGGGGAAAGTAGTCTGTAATAATATTGGAGGAGAAAGTTGGGATGTTTTCTGCGGAACGACAGTCTCAGCCGGCAGGAAAAAATATGGTTAGCCTCCCTGATCCTTTCTCGCCAGATTTGGTGAGCTCGTATAGTGGAAGTTGGTGAGTTGAGGAAAAATATTGCTGTCCCCAAAGTAGAACATTATTTGAAAGGAGATTTCGCCTTCCGTAAAGCGTTTGTCTTTCCAATTTTTTTCCTCATTTTCTGTTTCTTCAAAACGTCCATTTCCCCCCGTCGATTAGGTCCTTAAATTATATGCCCGCGCTGACTTTCTCCACACCATCATCCTCCACTTGTCCTTAAATACATTTCGAGACTATCTGCTCCGATTTCCTCAAAGTATGTGACTATTGACTTGTGAAGGCTTCACATTCTACTGTTCTCGCTCCCTTCTTCCCCGTTCCTAATTCCATCGGAGAGAGAAAAATCCAGCCCCGTCGGCTCATGACAGTGAGCGAGGAAACGGAAGTTAGGGCTTTCAGAGATTATTCCTATTTTTGTTGGTGGGACTGTGTCTGGGAGCTGGTTGGTGGTGGTGGTATTTATGCTATGAGACGTGGAGGAGTGGATTATTTCTCAGCACAATAAATAGAGTTCATAGTGAAATTGTATTTACAAAGCGACTGGTTGGACGTTCCTCTAGATGGTAAAATGGAGTTGGTCACTGACGTCAATTTGGTCCTGGTGTTGGAACGGAGGCGAAGTGTTTTATTTCAAGGGGAATAGGCAATGAAGGAAGATTCTCTTTATGCGTCCGTTGGGTGTACTTACTTAGTGCGTGGAGGCAAACAATAATTGCAGCCTTTCCTTCATTCCCATTTATTTGATTCCTTACTTTATTGTCCTCCCTGCCCCAGTTTCCGACGACTTCTTTTTTATTCTTCTTGAGCCATCCGAAATATAAATGGAGACATTTCATTAATCTCAACTTTTTAAGCCTTCCTCCACTTCGACATGCATCATGACTCCCATTTTCACTTCCTTACAATATTTATGCCCTCGTACCAAAACTACTACTACTACTACCACCACCACCACCGACTGACGAAGGACAATCGTCAGTTTCATGTTCCTTAACTCTCTCGTCTAACTCTCTTCTTAGAAAGCGGCTCCAAGTCCCACTCCTAGAGACCATCTGTCACTCAACACATAATTACTTACATTTATATACGAAACGAAGGGCCCTAGGTTCGGAAACACAAATTCTCAATTTCCCCATTCCTAACCTCATGCATAATACTTTCTCTAATTTTGTTTCCAGACAAAGTCTTGTGTTCGTGGGCATGATATTATTTTTTTCCTAATCCATTCTTCTTAAATAAAGCCATATTCTTCTGGCATTCTTCTAAAAGGTTACATTTAATCAAAACCTCCAAAACCATATCCGCATGCTTCTACAATGAAGGCTAACTCCCGTTTAATAATAAATTGGGAAATGGAGTTGTTGTGGAAAGTTGATGGATGCTCAGTTCAAAAATAGCTTTCAAGGGCCGCTTTAACCGGTCGAATGACTTCAAAATTCCATGTGATCAATGCTTAGTCCAAGTTTACAACTAACTCTCTGTCCCCTTTGTGGCTTGAAAGGGTTGAGTAATTCACGCCCAATGATTATTTCTCTCATCATCGTACAAAGAGGGAGAGAGTGAATGGTCTAATTCAGTTGACTACGTTTGTTTTTAAATTATATATTTCTAAATTATGCATCCTCCACTTAATGAAAGTCCTTCTTTCGGCATTCGTAAGAGCAAAACTAGTTTAATTGCAAAGCTAACGAGATGTGGATCAGAATCTGATGGATTGAAGCCTTTATTTTGAAAATACAAATTATTGTTGCATCCCACGCCTTTCTTTCCCGACTTTCACCTGCGCTTCTGGGTCAAAGAAAAGAAAGTCGAACCTCCTATTCCTTCAGTTGTACCTGAATGGTTTACTGACAAAAAACTTCTGTTTCTTATTACCCTTATATCACAATGTCACGCACCTAGTCGATTATTCTGGAAACAATTACCCAGCCCTTAGGAGTTTAAATGGCTACTGCAAAGGAAGGGATCCGAACCGGAACTGGAAGTTCTACCATGACCATCATGACTGTATAGACGTTTCCCTGGAAAAGAAGCATTTTTATTTTTGTTAGAGCCAACGGATAGGATGTTTAGAAAAGGATAGTTATTGGAAGCCGGATTGAGCCCAACAGAGCGGTCAGTTTTTCAAATAAATGAATCTTATTGTCTAAGTGCTGTGCAGGAGGCTGAGGTGATGGTTGAGTGTGTTTGAGTAAGAATGATAGCGCAACTCAGCAAGGAGTATTTTTTACTTGTAGTTCTACTCTAATTACGGATTTCTAAGACTGCGGAAATAATAATTTGTAATAAGTGTACATAACTGAGAGCTGGGAGTGTGATATAAACCCAATGAGCTCCAGGAACTTGTCACATCCCAGCAGTCAGGCAGTTGCACCAGAAAATCATATAAAAACACCTTCCGATCCTCGTCTCTTTATGTCAACGACTAAATATACAGTTATATTTTAGGCCAATATTTGATGAGGTAGCTCCAGTGCTTCAGATCGACATTTTGTCGGGTGTACAATATAAGATTATGATGTATTTCCTATTTGCAACTCGTAACTCTCCCATGACTTGATAATTTGGGTACAACTTTATTATATGAAATAAATACTTATTACTAACGAATAGGTATATTTATAGTCTAATGAAATCGTATGATGTGTTAGCCTAAGACTTTTCTAAACCTTATAATACAAATACGTTAGTTATTCTGTGTTAATCAAAGTAATGATCAATACTAGCTAGCAATTACAGAATACAAGCTGTGTAAACCTAATTATACAATTACAAAAATATTTGTGCTTCAGTGTTACAGCTATATATATTCAGGTATTATTCTGTAGTGATCTAGTGATGTGGCCCTTTTGGCATTTCACACCCTCTTGCTCTAACTGCTCCCGAGGAAATAAACAAAAAACCTCGTCATATTATTATTATTACATAAATTGTCTATAGAAACATATATTATGGAATTAAATCTAATGTAGCCAATATTTAAATGACCCTTGCCGGAAGTATTCACATGGTTTCAAAGAAGTTGACTGATTCTTGGCAATTTAGTTTTTGACAATTTCGGGCCAATGCTTGCACCTACCCCTAAACTTGACCGAGCATTCACCTGAAAAAGAAAGCAATCGAATATTGCGGTTGTGAGTCAGTAGTTATCGTAATTCATTGGAATATTAGACAAGCGGCATTCGATATTCGCCCCATTAAATCTACATCTATTACCATAACCTCCTGCCACTGTGTGGCAATTTATAAAGAAGGACTTGGACATCTCTAATTAGCTACAATAATACTTTTCAAAGCAATCTCCTGTAATTACAAAATCAGTGTCCTCGCTGTTGATGAGAATGCGGGATGCTATATATGTGTAGATGTACAAGTCGTCAGTTCCACAACGTTGAGAAGGGCAATTTTCTGTTATCCATGACAAATCAGGGACTGCCTGTTCGGAAACTAAAGTTCTTCATTAGACGGGTCAGTTGGAACTCTGTTATTTGGCCTGGAAGTTCTCATCCTTCCTCCGAGCCAAACTGGTGCAACGGGATTCCCTTTGACTTCCGTTTAATCGGGTACCGAGACCCGGGAATTCGCAGATTTCTACGGTTTGTCATATTGTTGCTTCCACCGAGTGTGTCCCCTCAAGCTCTACTACATTAATACTATCCTACTAACCCAACAATAATAATTATTGTATTTGAACTTTACTCGTGAATGTAAATAACTCTTCATGTATTGTGAAAAATGATGGTCAAAAATAATATATCTATCTATATATATATATATATACATGCCGTACTAATATTTGTAACTAAACGTTATTCTATGACTAATTAAGTGAATATAAATGTGACACGATCTTTCAAATCTCTCACGATGAGATTTATCCTTATCATTGAACGGTCATCGGTTCGGTGGTGGTAAAAGAATGTAATGCCAAGCATCACACACAACAATACAGTGAAGTAACATTAACGATAATAAAGTACAGCCTCTTTTTGAGGATATGTTTAAGCAGAGATCTCCCACCGTTGCTTCTCATTCTCATGAATATTAATACATGATTCAGGTGACGGGATTTCAAGTCCGTTTACTCCGCATATTCATTTGCATGTTTTTGACCAGTATGGAACTAGCATATTTATCTATAATAGCAGATAAATCGTTTCCGTTTCCAGAAAACTGCCTGCAAAATTGGGATTTTGCGGTTTCATTCGTCAACATTCTCCAATTCTCCATGATTGCATAATTTACATCCTCCCGATTCCCTTCAGTTTTTGAAACTGTTCCACTCCCTCTCCGCATTGTAGGAGGTGGGGATGGCGGGTTGGGTTCAGTCTTCGGAAGTGGAATATAAATGGAGAAGTTGGCTAGAAGGAAGAGGGGACTGGTGAATGATGGGATGGATAGTCTTGGAACCACAATTGACCTCTCATTTGCATAGTCCATATGAATTTGGAAGGATGCTGGAAAACTGGAAAGTGATGTTTGTGGCGAGATGGTTATGGAATTTCCCTTTCCCCGGACCCTTTAATGCACAACAGAAGAGTTCATGAGATTCATGCCACAAAGCTTCCGGTATGCGAACTGCCTATTCACCGCCATCACACCAGCATACCAATTTGGTCGGTGAAGGACGTTTCTCCCGTTATTTGCACAAATATTTATGAGATATATATGAGCTCCTCTTGAAACTGAAATTCATTAATTTCATCACCCTCTCTCTCTCTCTCTGAACCAGGAGGCAAATGAAAAACTTATCCCTTCATCTTCCAACCATGCGTTCTTCCCTTTGTTTTCTCTTCATATTGTCCTTCTTTATTCAAATCCAACCTCTACTTAAATACATCATAGTAGTAGACTTATTATTATTATTATTATTATTATTATTATTATTATTATTATTATGACTATTATTATCTATAAACCTCATCCACGATGGTAGGGAAGCAAGGACTAGTGATGGATATTCGTAAAATATCTGCATGTTCAACTTGAAGTCAGTGAGTCATATATTTTACATTTATTATTATTATAGAAGGCAGGGGTTTGGACGAGCGTTTTCCAATCTGTCCGACCAACCAGTCCCATAACAACATCTCCTCTCTTTGACTAAATCGTCCTTTCAGGATACTGATACGGATGTGGACCCATAAGTCCAGCCCCATAAGTACCAAACTGACGTCAAAACCGATCATACTGGCTCGGATAAGAAATATGGCAGAAGCGTGCCCTGCCTCTCGATAACTCTCCAATCCGTCCGACAAGGCTCCCAGTTCAACGGAGTGACCTTCTCATATTTCATTCCTCTTTCACATACAATTTACTTCCCTTTCACACGTAACTCCTTTCAGTACAGCAGTAAATTCGGAATTCAGTCAGTCTACAATTCTCTTCCTATTATCGTTACAAATATTGGATTAGGAGATCCCCGGGAAGTACTTCCCAACAACCACCACCACCGTCAGTACTTGTGTACTGGGCTGTATTTGTTGGAGGATCGGTTGTACTCTCTCGTCCTAGGTCCTAGCTGCTTATCCTACTGCCCGTTCAACCGTGATATTCATAGCCGATGAAAATACACAGAGAAATATATATACCCCTCTGATGACTAGGTTTGTAGAATATGTACATAATAGCCGAGCCATCATGATGATATCCATAGGCGGATTCAGGTCAGGAGTGACCTGGAAAACAAGGGAAGAATGAAACCCCTCAGGAGAAAGTAAGTAGGATGCATACCATTTGGCTAGGAGCATCAATTTCGCTCCACTGGGGAGTAGTGAAACTCTGTATTATGCATCAGTAATGAGGGACGTGTATCACAAAATCTGAGATGCTCCACGGACCAAGGGATATTAGAGGGAAAGTCTAGACGCTCCTACTTCTCTGTAATTGCTTTCTTGCCATGATAGTCATTAGTTTGAGTAGCAAAACTTCATTTTTCTAGCCGAGGAAATTCCGTCAGGAAAAGAAGTTGCCACACTTCTACTACGGCACAATTACTAGCTGCAAAAGTATAAGCAGAAGTAGCGGTGAAAGCAAGCCGCGTGCATTCCACATCTCCACGAGAATAGAACAAGTACCGACTCTCTCTGAACCTGCTACAATATCCCTTCCGATCCTGCCTCCAGCAATATGGACGGAAACAGTAGGGAAATGGACTTGTCCCGTCCTCGTCCCTATCTCTCTCTATATCCATTTGCATCCTCTTCAAACTCGCCACGAAACGGTCGTTTTTAAGGACAATTTCACTATTTTTACAGGCTAACAATCTTGAGGAAGATATAATCTCGTTAATAAGACATTACTTGGCCGGAGTGAGAAGGTGGTGTAAGTGGTCGTTTGCATGGGACGCATGAGTGTTAATCAGTCCTCTCCTCTGTCCTGCAGTCCCTCCAAAAAAATATAGGAAACTGGAGAAAGAAAGACATTTATGCAGACAATGGACAGGGGAAAAAGCATTAGGAAATTCTACACACGTTCTATCGTAACTCCTAATTGCGTTTTTCTCCTGGCCCCAGATGCCTTTCCCCATTTTCCTTTTAATAAGTTCATAATTTAATTTCCTCTAATATTATAATCCCAAGGTTCTCCTAGTAGTCCAAGTAATAATCTCCCTCACTCGCTCTGTATTGATCATCTTAAGAGATCCATGGTCATGGAGCGGGTCGGCTTCACTTTGTTATTCGGAAATACAACGGTGGCACTCTGCACTCTACTACCACGGCCTTCCTAACCAGAAATCTCCACTTCCCATTCAGTAGAATTGTATATAGGGAGCATGGCAGTGGGAACACAATGAAGGACTTCCATTTTACAAGTTCCGCTACCTTGCTTTCCTTCACCAACTCCATTCCAGAGCCTCCTCGCCTCTAATAAGTTGCATAATTTATTAGCTAACCCCTTCATGGGCTTGTAAAACAAAATTCAAATTAACGACAAAAATTATCCATCAGTTATTTCGTAGGCTCATATAATTCCAGCTCCAGCCTGCAATGATTTAGCCCGATTTATTTCCTCCCTCTGGCTCTACAAGTCCAGCCTAGTCATCAGTAGTTGGACTGGAGTCTAGAAATCGGTGATGGCCTCAAAGTAATCCGATTATTGTAATCTCTAACCTTTTAATCCAGGAATAAGGATCTAATTATAATTTGAAATCCTTATCCTCAATTACGGGCCACGTGATCTGACATAATAGATCCCCTATCGTCCCAAAGTCCCAATGAAAAGGGAATCCAGATAATCTCGAGTCGGGATCATTAAAATTGAAACTGTTTCAGTAAACTAGGGAACCTGCCCAGGATGATGGCTATGAAACAAAATAACTTCTTCTCCATTTTCCATTTAGTTCCGCTTTCCATTCCGTTGCAACTTGACTGTCAATTTGGCTGATAATAAAAATCAATTCCAATTGATCCATTTGATCTCTCTTGTAATGGAGTTGGTGAACTGTTGACGGCGGTGGTATTCTTGCCTGTAAATCAAGTTTAATTATTGGTGGTGGGTGTAATTGCGAGGAGATATGTAATGAAATAGCTGGCTTTAAACGGGGTGCAGAGGAGCCCGCTACTGAAGAATGAGACGATTGAGAATTGACTGAGATTGGAAAGATGTGGGACATTGTTGACTGGGAAGTAGAAGAGTACCTGAAAATTTCCAAATCAAGTCACTAGTACTTATTTAATGTCGTTTCGTAGGGGAATGGTGGAAGTTAATGGATGTCTTAATTAGATCGAAAAATTTCATTAACTATTTATAGGCCTGATTTATTTTGAATGAAAGGAGGAGACGGGTGGATTAATTCTTAAAGAGCTTGTGAGTTCATGAGAGGAGAGTGGGATGGATTGGTTAGAGAAATGAGAGGATTTAAAGGGATGGAGACGGATTGGGTTGGAAGCTGGAAGTTCGGAAAAGTAAGTAATACGGGTAATGTCGGTGGGGGTAAATCTGTATAAATAAATAAGTACTTGTGCTCGGTAGTACCCTTCAAGTCTAAACTGTAGGCCCTCCGTAGATCTTTTCCGGAGGATCGAAGACATAAAAATTAGGAGTCCCGTCGACACCATCCTCGGCTCCGCTCTCCCTTCCTGATATAATTTAGAAGTTTTGGTTTATGAGGGATTTCGGGAAAAGTACCCGGAATAATGCAGATGCATTACCCATTCAAAAAAATTTATAGCTATTCAATACAGACGGGTTCTCACGCTGGTAACTAACTAACTGTGGTGGTGGTTGTGTCGGTGGTGGTAGTGGATCCTTCTCTCACGGAAATCCAATTCAGTTGCTGCACGTTCGACAAACTCTTTCTCCTCATCTCAAACCACCAATGGCCCAAATAAATCTGACTTGGCCAAGGATAATAAAAACAGATGAAATTGGGCTTCTTGGGTCGGAGTAAAACTTCCACAGCTCATTTCCTAAATTCTCACATCCATTCCCAAAAAACATCCCACAACTTACTCTTTTATTCTTATTTATTTTAATTATCCTCTTTCTTCTTTACATCTCCGCAATTTACGGTCCTTCTCAATCCAACCTTTCTGCACAGCCTCTTTTAAATTGGCTCTAAAACCGATTCTCAAAATTCGTTTTTTTTTGTAGTTTTTTTTAGAGACAAAATATTCTAAGCACTACACTGCTCCGGTTCTATTTCCCCTACAAGGAGTCATCATCAGATCCTTTAGGAAGATGAGAAATAAATTTTCTCTCTCCTGCATTGGAGTGAACGTTTTATCATTTATAAGCCTCCACATCCATATAGGAATGAAATATGACAAAATCCAAATTTGTCGTCATCTTACTGGTGACAGTTTTTTTAGTCAAATGGTTCCGTGATTTCCTATTTTGCCTATTCACCCAGCTTTTGAAGAGCGGACCCATTTCCTCCTTGATGAATCCTGTCGGTCGACGTATCGTGTTAAGCCTCGCCTCTCATGGAAATTTCGGATAAATTGAATAATGGATCGGAAGAAGACAGTCATGATAATTTATAATATTTTCCCTCAAGGAGAACGGTAAGGTTTCTTTACAGAAGAGTAAAGAACTATTCCGTTCCGTTAGGCGGATCTAGAAAATTTTTCCAGTTTCAATGGATGTTCAATATTAAATTACATGGCAATGGCAATAAATTGAATTAGGTACGTTAGCCCTACTTTCAGCCGATTTAATGACATATTAAAAACCCCATATAACTTTCTTTCGGCTTCCACAAACCTTAGGATCCAGGGACTCGGAATCTATCCTAAACTAATAGCGATCTTGACATTTGGCCAGGAACTCCACTCTATCATTGCCCACACGGGGTATGTCATGTAAATTCAACTAATCGATCTGACCATTCTGCCCCCTCCGCTTCAAATCTCAAGCCTACCTTTTGACTTTTCCTGGAATTGGACGGGATTCCTTTTGGAGAAACTAGCCCGTTTTTTTTTAGATTCGTTTATGTAACTGAAATTCAAGTTGAACCTTATAAATTGAACTGAGAATTTTGAACACATCGTATAGTCATTTAGTTATTCTCTCACTAAATAATGCTGAAAGAGTACCTTGAAATCGCGAAGGTAATCTAAAGATCTCTTACAATTAGAGTAAAATGTCTCTAGTAATTACATTTTAAACTTGTAATTTATTTGCTCGCAACTTTTGGCTCATTATTGCTCAACAAAACCGATACTGTCTTTTGAATCGCACAAAATTGTAGTTTTTACAAAAAGTATTTTGCCATTTAATCTCAACGGATTGACATTATTTTGCGATAATCCTAGTTAATTCCTATACGATTCTTTCTCATGAGTCGAGAAACCTAATTGTCACTATTATATAGGCAAGAGAATTTTGTCAACCTAATTATCAAAGAATGCTTAATTATTTAAGATCCATAGAGGTGTCTGATCCACCTGCATCATTCACTGTAGATTTGTTTTCCTATTATATCTTACACCTTTTAGCTATTGGCATGTTGAAAACTTTTAATACGGTAGCTGTTACCCAGTGCAAAGAAAATGTAATCTCACAGTAAGATTTTTAATACAACTGACATTACGAATAATTTAAAGGTTGTCAAAAAATGCTAGAATTCTCTGCAACAACCCGTGCAAAGCGATTTATGCCTCATACAGCAAGACGGGTGCGGATCTGTCTTCTCTGTGGTTACATTTTATACTTCATTCCCGACAATTTTCGACGTCATATTTGAGAGTAAGTGTAGACGGAGGTAAGCAGGTTAATTTCACGGCGCCTCCAAGCCAAGTGTCATCTTATAAAGTCTCCCGAAAAGGTGGATCCCGTTCCCTGTCCCATCCTAGACTTAGGCCATCAAGTTTGAAATAGGGTTCAGCCCATATAAGATATTCCCTTGTTGGGACAAGGCACGTTCTTGTACGTCTTCAATTCCCCAAACCCATCTCCAAACAACCACAAGTATAGACAGGGAAGAAGAAGTTCTCCATAGCCTGAGTTATACTTTGGCAATATTGTCCTACAGAAGGCTGGCCTTGGTACAAAGTAGGACGAGAGTTTGGCCTGAACTAATGACGAGCCCATGGAGAAAGTTTATGTGAAGAAAGTTTGGTTGTACTGGGATGATGATATTGAGTCCGAGAAAAAGATAGTATCCCCTTATCCCATTTATCAAGCATAAATCACAGTAATACAATAAAGCAGGCCAAAGCGAGCCTGTCGATTTGATTTTCCTGCTGAAGAAACTAATAGATCCTATAGGCAATAAGGAACTCGACGGCCTTGTATTTTTATTCCTTCCATATTTCATCATATTATACGAGAGAAGAGTTTTGAAAGCTATCATCAGGTGCAATGACAGCCACTTTGAAATAACTCACCATCATTGTCTCATTATCTGCCCTACATATCTAACCTCTACCAATATTCCGGCCCAATCGGCTCCAAAACTATGATCTTAGAACACTATCAATCTGAATTTATTTTCATGAATTACGGGAAGGGATCCCTCCTATCGCACAAAATTTCAACATTCCATGGTTTGGAAAAATTCCCATTCATTCCTCCTATCCGACCCCTCCTATTTACCATACTACCCTCCACCATTTAGTGGAAGCGGAAATTTAGAACCCATTCTTTAGAAATCCGACTACAATACACATATGACTGTAGAGGGGAAATAAAATTCAAATACGGAGTCAATTACTGTCTTGCCTTCGTCATCTTTATCTCAATTGATGGGAATTTTTAGGTTGTTCAAGTTGTTAAAAGCTTTCCTCCTCCCTCTCTTCCTCTCTATCTTCTGAAACGTTCCAAGGAGAGGTATTTTCTTGGAACGAGTTGAATTTTTTTGAAAGAAGATTTGGGAGGTGCCAAGCTATGGTAGTAGTACATAGAGTGGTAGTTCGGTAGATTGAATTCCATGCTACTTCTCTGTTGAATGAAAATATATTGAGTAAATGGACAGGAATGAGGCTGTAGATGATGAGGGAGGGAACGAAATGAAAAAGTACGATGACAAATGCAAGTGTGTAAAAGTGAGCCAAAAGTGTCTCATTTTATATGTGGATCAATTTTTTCTCACTCAGATTGAAGTCGAAGTATTCCCAAGAGATGATAGGAGAAAGGATCTAGATTTTATATGAAATGGGTGACTATAGTCCGTCAGTGGTGGCCAGTGTCAGAGGGAACTTTCACCACCACCGACACATCCAGTCTCTCTCTCTCTCACATCTCACATGAATTTCATTTCCTATCGATTTTCCTTATTCGAATATCTAATCCATCTCCCTCCTTTCATTGTCCCTCTTTGTGTAGTACTAGAAAAATGTCACATGTCGCCTTGGAACATTTCCTCCGCAGATATATTTTGATTCATTTTAAACCCCGAGTTAACATTTCTCTGGGACGCCTTTCTCTTTTTCTTTTACGCAATATCCATGTCCTAGGTAACGGGAGGGAGAGAGGAGAGGATATAAGAACTCCCTTTCAGAACTTACTTGTGGGAGCCACCTCTACTTACAGAGAAGGAGAAAGAGCTGGGGCTAAAATGGAAAATTTAAGCCGAGGATTTAACTGGAAATCGTTTCAGAAACTGAGATCTCCTATCAAATAACAATTTAAGAGATTTCGCTGACTGAGAGGAAACAGTTTTTCAAGCTTCATCATAAAGGCCATCGCCTTCTCATCTCAAATCCTCGTTTTCAGTCAGAGCTGCTCCGACATCTTCAATCCGCACCAGTCCTACCTCGGCGGCTGGGAGAGGGACGGGAGGAGGAAACTGATTTAATTAACCCTTTCATCTTTCCTATATCACACTTTTAGGTCATCCTTATCTATTTTTCAACTTTCTTATCCAGCATCTTAAGGAGGAATTCCGCTCCTCAAGGACTCACCATCCAACCTCTCCCTGGGCCTTGTTTTCAAAAACATCGTTTGAATTTACTCTCCCCGTCCCACTCAAGGTCAGTCCTTGTTTCGGTTCGTTTTTAACTCTTCCTTTGAACTCGGCTTTGAGGTAATCTATTAACTAAAAGCTCCGAATTGTTATGTTTCCTTTCGATCTTAGTTTAGATGGACTTGGAGATGGTTTAAGTTTAAGAGACACAATTCCATGGATTTTTCGTTTGTAACAAGAGATTTAAGTTTGCAGAAAGGATGACAGGTGAAAATAAACCTTCCTTAAATGCATTTACGGGTCTACATTTGATAAAGTCCCTACTTTCTCTTGAACTGCCAAAGCTTTGCGCCCTTGTAAATCGGATGATTTATTAATTTGATGTTCTTTTGGATGGTCGGACACGGTCCGCTATTTTTAGATAATTCCTCGTAGAGTGTCGTTAGACTCTGTGAATAATTCACCTAAAGAACACTGTCTGAATATGTAAATAGTAAATTCTGTCTGAAGGAAGAATTCCTACACAACCCCTGTATTTAGAGCGACTGAGACGGGATGAGGAGAGAACCGTCGGGGCCGGCAAGACTGATAAATCCGCCACTGTATCATAAAGAACAGTAAATAATAATCGTCATTCTCATTGATAGAAAAGACTTTGAAATCTTTGTTCTCGGTTTAAGGGAACAATAAAAAGGAGGAGTAATATGCAAAGTTAGAAGTAAATACTTGTTCTTTCACGGTAGAACTACTTTTAATGATTAGTATTTGGAGAAGGGAGTTGGAGGATCCGGCAGAAAATAATAAAAATGGATCTATATTCCTCCCATCTCCCTGGATATATCCTGATTGCCTCTTCTTCCTCAATAGAGACCATCCTCCTCCGAGTTTGTAATGGCAAAAAACAACATTCTTCTCAAGAGGTAAAAGCCTAGGGATGATGATATGAGATTTGAGAAGGATTTGATTCCCACCAAAGGTACTCCTCAATCCATGGACTGAATGTGGTAGTAGTTTCTTTTATTGTTTCGCAAAGTGTTCTTTCACCGTCTTTTCTTCCCTATGCATGACAATGGGGATCGGAACGTATTTCCACTGATCATTCCACCCAACTTCTTCGGTTTCCAACTTCTTTCCCCTCAGACATTAGCCGCCGCCAAGAGTCAGGAGTGCCTTGGCCTCCGTCGAGCTCACCGCGTGTTCAGAGCCAGGAGAGAGATAGGGAGTTGTGTCGACTTCCTCTGTCACAGAGACAATCACTTGAACACATTCATTCCCCCAACTGTACAAACGAGGAGCGACGGACGGAACTTTCTCCGCTCCACTCTCCTAATCCTATTTATCGCAACAGTTTCCTTGAGCTCCTCTTCCACTACACTCTTAAAATACAATTCCTGATGAAACGATCCTCTCATCCTCCGCTCCTCATAATAATACTCCTGATAATACATAACCGGAGCAACGGACGGCCCCACCGTCCTCCTCGCCCTTGTTCAGAGGAGCCCGAGAACTATGATTGTAGATGCGTCTGCAGAATCGATTTGGATTAATAGGTATGCGGGATTGACGGTTGCTTCTGGCTGACACTTATTCGCTTTCTTGTCGCCAACTTGGATAATTGCTCCCCTTCATCCACCATCACCACCACCGCTACTTTCTCTACCATCATTACCACTAGTAGTAGCAGTAGTAGTAGTAGTGGAGGAGAGGGCCTTTCAACCCCGGAGCCATTGTGCTGGCTCATCATTGTGGCTACAAATCTCGTGAAAGAACGTGGAATTCATCAAGGATGATGAAAGAGTGGAAAGTGGAATAGACTTATCCAGTGGTGGTGGCAGAGGAGTCCCATTCCACTCAACTTTTCCAAAATGCATTACTCCCCACTCAATACCTTATGCTTTCTCATCCGAAATCTTATAATATGTATATTATACAGTGGGTCTCTTGCTCCTATATTTATAGATCCTGTACCTTCCTATTGTACATTGTAATTCTTTCCCTTACACCTTCTTATTCTTATCCTCGTTTTCATATCTCTCCGTTTCTGGAAAAGCCAACGGGCGGTTTTTAATACTCAGTCATGAGGAGAATCGGCCGAAACTCTAATAAAAGGCTCGCAGACGGTTCATTTGGATCCGATCTTCCTCATCTCCTCCTCCATACCTTATCCGTACCACAAGAGACAGAGAGGAAGTCAAATTGGAAAAGTCATTAATATCAGTTGGATAGACGGTTTTGGGGGCCCATCACTGTGGAAAATGAAAATGAAAAACCTCGGAGCGACTTGTGACGGGCTCACTCAAAATCTATAGACTTGTAGAATCAGCTTCGAAAATCCTCCACTCTCCTTCCTAATCTCGAGCCAGTTCATTTCCTTTTATATTCATGTATATAGGAGGGAAATCATATTTGAGGAGTGCATGGAGTGATTAGCTCGCCTATTTCAAATCCGGTTGAGCTTACGATCTCAGGAATTCTCTGCTGTTGCCACGCAACTTGCTCACGGTTTAGAAAAAACAGCTCTTGTAAAAGATGACTAGAGGGGCATAAGTAGCTCTGTATGTTTACGTAGCAAAGTGGCAATCCGGCCAATTTTTCTGTTTCTGTATATTTAAGAATTTTGAGGCAGCTCTTAGAAGTTTCCATCCGGCTTCGAAATTATTTTAATGCATTCGAATTTACAAGACAGCTTTAGTATACAGGTTGTTTTCTATTTTTCCAGCAAATAAATACTTAAAATGGATTTCCCGAAATGTTTTATATTCATTGTGTTTACGTAAATGCGGAAAATGTCCAGACTAGTTCCGGTTCCGAATCTTCATATATGATTGCTCAACATTTAATTCTCTCGGTTACAACATTATGCCCGGATTTGAGCAGAACACTCCGTAACGGAATGCTAAAATTAATTGTTTAATTCTTATTGCAATTTTAATCGAGTCTAGAACGATTTTTTGAACACTGAGCGAATTTAAAATTATTACTAAATCTATTTCGTTTCGAATTTTTCAAAATTTCTAGATTTCAAAATTATTCTTGTGAGCTTAATCCTACCCACAATCAAATCGAAAAGAAGAATGTGAATTAAAAAACTTTTGAGCAAAAAATTGTAAATTGAAAAATTGTGAATTACTAATCCTGAACATGAATTTCTAATGAAACATTTAAAATAATATTTACTAAATTGATATGTAAGTGGGGAAGAAATTAAAAACTGCCAACCCAATGTTTTCTTACATGGTATTGTTTGTCACTTTTAATCAATTTGTCTTCTCATATAAATGTAAGATATTACTAATGCTGAGGGAATGCATATTTTGCTAACGACATTTTATTTGGATGCATCTGACTTCACGGTTCCCGGTAGTTTACAAATCAATGTACCGGTAACTGTAGTTAAGATATGTAAGTTGTGCTTATAATGCTCCGCCGTTTTGCCAACCGATTGATTTACATTTCAGCTTAACATGAAGATCATCCTGCGAGATAAGGACGAGCTACATTTTAATGGCCGTAGCATTTGATTCGATCCAGAGCCTCTTGAAGAAGATGACGCCGAAGAATGTTCTTGAGTATCGTGGATGAGGCAGTATTCTATAGGAGAAGATTTGTTGTTACCCAAGGGATAATGTCCCTTCGGATCCAATATCGGCATTAATAAATCCATTTTTGTTTATCTGATTCCAGAAATAGGAACTCGTAACCCCAAGCAACGAGCCGCGTTCCATTCGGGAAGATTAAATGTAGATGCCATTGTCCATGAATGCATAAGTATTGATTATACTTATCCGGGTGACCTGGTTGGGCTGCGGTGAGACATAAACGAGGCCCTTGAGATCGACCATCAACAGTACAGGATATTATTAGCGATTAAATTTGATAGCAATTCTCGCCCTTAAGCTCAGTATCTATCACTCCACTCCATCGTTCTCGAAACAAGGCTTTTGTAGTTGATAGCTGTTTAGTCGTACCTCTATATGTGTGCCTGGAAACGGGAGAGGAATCAAGAAGCCGAGGGACGGAGTTTAAAGATGTTGTTTGATGGGAGACCTACTCAACTCGTTTCATCTTACTGAGTTCGTTTGTAAAAATTACCTGGCTAGAAAAGCTTTAAAATTTCATAAGTCCGGGACCGTAAAAAAGACCAAGGGAGTTGTTTGAATGGGTTGAAGACATGAAAAAGGAAGAAATATCGTAAAAGAGCTACGGCGAAACGGTGTTATTTTGGAGCCAAGGAGGCTGGTTAAACATTCCACCACCGGTTATTTGTAATATTATATAATATCCCACTGTCCATGTAAAGATCTACAACCCAGTCCTTTCTTCTCGCATTACGGAGAGACGCTGGAGGGCACGGGACTTAATATATGAAGACACTATGCTTTCTCTGCTATCCCTAAAACGCAGCTTCTTCTCTATCCTCTTCTTCGTGGTGGGTTTTTGGGTACGGAAGCACACGACTTACTGGGTTACCACTTTGAACGATTTATTCTGAGAAGTGATTGATTTTCCCCTTGACTTAAATCCTTCATTTTACCAAAGACAAGATAAACTAGTATTGTTGTTTACACATCATGTCAAAATTATTATTTCAGCCTTCTCCCCGAATATTTGCCGAAAGTAGAGACTTTTAGGGAGAGGTAGTCACGGGACGGGGATAAGAAGAGTCCCCTCTCTCTCCCTTTCCATCTGCAGGGTCTGATTAAACAAAATATGACTTCTTTGTTGACAGTCCTCATGAAGTAGGTAGGTCCAACTTTCTCGGAGAGCCAGCAGCCGCCTTTGAGCAGAGGGGAGCGTGTGGAAAGGCGTGGAAGTAAAATGACATGCAAAATTTATACAGTCTCGTCCTTGAATATCTATGTTCTTCTCAAGGAAGATCTTGGGAAGCCAAGATTACAAGTTCCTTTGTTTGTGTTTCGGTTTGACTCGGCAACCTGATGGATGAGTTGGGGGTACGAAATTAACTATTAAATAATGCCCATATAGCTTATTCTATGGAGCTTTCTCTACTAGAGAGCCGAGAGAAGAGAGAGAGTTTGGGAAGCATCTGCTGTTCCAGTCTCAGCTCGAATCTGAATCTCAAGCTAATTTGCACCTAACCAACTTTATGTAAGATGAATCTCCTCATCCTTCTTAGATACACAATATGGATCCTATTTCAAAGTCCGTGTGCAAACAGACAAAGCTCTACAGTTTGCATCTTTTTAAGACCACCTCTTCCTCCACATGCTCCATGCTATCGACTAGAATCCCTACTTTTTTGCAGAGGAAATATTGAATATCGAAACGAAGCCCTTAGCCATCCCCTCTGACCCAAATCTTATTACCATGTACTTAATAACGGCCTCCGGCTTTGTCTATTCCAACAATATGATAAAGTTGGGCAGTATGCGAATCGATCCCAGCCTCATCATTGCTATAGGGAAGGAAGGAGGAGATTGGAGGTTGATGGGCTACAGGACGGAGAGTGGAGTGGATGGGAGGACTATGTATTTGTACTAAATGACGTTGGTGGTGGCTTCTAAATTAATTGATTTAGTAATCCTGGAGAAGAAGAGGATTAAAGGAACCCTCCTGACTCCCTCCTCTCCCCAATATATGTACCAAATAGAGAAAGTTCAAGGAGCCTCCGGAATCAGAGGCTGAGAGATATTGAAAGGCCGTCTAATTACAGTTGACACAGCGTCGACCTTAGAGAGTAATTTCGACTCGCGGAGCTGAACCAAGAATGGTCTTACAATCCTTCGGAACTTGGATCAAAATTAGGGCATGATCCGCTCGGAGCCCAGCTACTTTAGAGCTCAATCCAAGTATGAGACTCAAAAGAAGTTGGAAGGAAGGGATTAGATTTTATGCAATCATTATATTTCTCTAGGAAAGTATCGGGAGAGAGATCTGGTCGTTATAGCCTCTCCATGATGGAGGATAACATGTGAGAGTTCATGTATAAATATAAATGAGTTCAACTTTTCGAGACAGGGTACGGAGAAAGAAAATTATGGCTCATGTTTATTGTAAATGCATAGGATTTAGTAGTTGTTCCAGACTCTAATATCCACTTATGTTGTAGAAATGTGCAGACTTGTAGTACGTACTAAGTGGCGGGAGGAAGATAAGCTGGAAGAGATGAAAGTTGAAAAGATAGAGCTGATTGAATTTAGGCAATATCCCACACCATCATCTTTAAGTGGTGAATGGGTTCGGAGAGAAAGTGGAGAGAAAGCAGGGATCCCTACAGCCAGATTTACAAACCTTCTTTACAGTGCTCCATGGACTCGCCGCTTTTTACTAGCCTTTCACTCCACTCTACTTATTCCATATTTAAGATTCCCATTCCTTCGGCATCACATTCTCAACTCAAAGAACCGGATTTGAAAAAATCATAGGTAAGTGATACCAACCATTGCAAGGTTTTTCTATTTTTAGAAATATATTTCTTTGCTTTTATAAAATTTTAAACTTTCTTCCTATTTTAAAGGAGCATTTGATATGGAAAACTGAGTTTATCTGACATTTTTAAAAGTACTGAACACACGATTAGTTTATCCTCGATGATTGAAGCGATTTGGATTGAGAGCTTCCGAGCTTTCACTCAGTATTTTGTAAATTGTGCTGATAACTTGTCCCTTCTTCTTTCTCCACGCCCTCTGCGTTCAACTTCAATTTGATACCCACTTTTCCAAATAGGCAAGTACATCGGTAGTCGGTAAGTACATTCAAGAATATAGGACAGTAGGAGCAGAGGGGAGAAAGGAATATCTACACACCTCTTCAACGTCTAGGAGGTGTGCGTTGGAATCACTTTATGGAATATGAGAGTTTAGGAAGCCAAAAAGAGCATAATTTTCCCTTGTTGTTGTTGTTGTTGTTGGAGTGAGTGAGAGGAAGAAGGAAAACAATCGAATATAGAGAAGACAATTGAGAAAGTTGTCGGGAAAATGTTAACTGAGGGTCTTGGATTTTTTTCGACATTTTTTCCTATCAAGAAGACGAATAAAAAGGGGAGAGCTCACGTGAGACAAAAAGAATAGATGTTTCTGAAAAGGAAAGCATGGCTGTTTATGTTTGTCATTCATAGATAAGATTTCTTATGATCCTCTCCACTCCTCCGAGTTGGTAAGACGAAGGAGTTGGGACCGGGAGGCTGAGAAATCTGTACCGTTCTTGGTGAACCGTTCTGGGATCCGTTCGGGGGACTTCGGAAGAGTTGAGGCCGCTGAAGCTGGATCAATTCTGACTAGGTGGGAAAGTCCGTGTTGCCTGTCCCAGCTCCTCCATCCAAACCAAACAAACGAGACAGGACAGAAACAGAAGAGGAGTCAGATTCAAAGCTCTGCTGATGTGACTATAAAATCCAATCCATGGAGAAAGAAATAGGAAAAGTCGGAGAGTAAAAGTTCTTTTCATGTACAAACCAAAAAATTTATCTCCGCATGTATCAAACGATTCCCATTCTCCAAGAATCTAGCAGCAAGGAAAAAATGTTCCTCGCTTTATTTATTTCCATATATTGGATTATATTATGCTCTGTATAGCTCCCTATCTGCTTGGTCAACCTGAAATATGAACAAGGGAGGCTTTAGTGTGTGATTCCACACCCGATCGACGTGGACACCGTCTCCACTTCCAATTCATCCCCGTCACAACTTTAAAGAAATATTGTCGCGGTACAGGGGGGACTCATTCCGTTTCAGCAATCTGCCTTGGATCTACGGATGAATACGGGGACTTTTTCGATGTTTTGAAGGATGAATTTACGAAAGGTGACTACATTTTTAAGGCCAAATCTTTCAAAGTTCTTCACAAGTACATTCTCTTGGGTCGGTTGCATCTAAAATTCGAATACGTTTTTTTTTGCGTTTTTAAATAGGCATTATTAGACGACTAGTAAGTCGTGTTTTGAGAAATAATATTTACCTGTTGCAAATTAATTTTTAACTTATACACATTATCGAAATTTAAAAGGTATGATTAATTTAGAGCTTAATTCTGCTGGACTTTTAGTTTAAAAACGTTTTTTTACTTCAAGAGCTACTTTTTTAAAACTATGTTTCTACACAGACACTGTGAGAACACATTTTTCCTATGTTTACAATTTTCTAAAGTTAGAAGGGCTGAAAAATACTTTGTAAGTACCCCAAGTTCAATTAAATTGGACTTCTTGCCATCTGATTGTAAATCGTATTAAAAGTATTAATAGAATTCTTAACCAACCGTTCAAATCCAATAGAAAGAGGTGGTTCAAAAAAGTGGCTCTCTGATAAACTTGTTAAAAAGTAAACTTGGAATCAACAACTTACAAACTTAAGTACAGGCGGGCGGCCTACAAAAGTACCGAATCCTTAGAAAAAAGTATATTATGCGCATATTTAGGTATGTTTAAGGGTATTACCGATCCAACTGACGAGTCTTTTAAGATGAATGACCGGAAATTACCCTGAGCAAGCCCTGACGTTCTTTGATTCATCACTGTCCGGATGTATGTATTCCCATATATATACATATACATTATACGTGTGTTTCGCTTCCCGTATTGGCGATACTTTCTTTTAGGTAATACTGTGTATGTGTACATATAGCAATGCGTAGGATATAAATAGCTTCATCTTGCCGGTTTTTGTTGACGCCAACCAGAATACATCAATACCAACTTCGGATCTACGATCTAGTCACAATTCCTTTCCAATCCTCCTTTTAGATGTGAAGTAGTAACAAAAACTGTAAAAACTGTAGATATGAATTAATCATGACGACAATGGCTCGAGAAATTCGAGATCTTCAACAATAAAAAAGCCTGTAATTAGCATGGAAGATCAGAAAATAAAGATATGCTCATATTGGCCATTGGTTAATCAAAACAGGATAATTGTTCGTTATACCTAAGTGGAAAAGATAAATGCTTAGGACATTGAATATGCTTATTTGACGATAATTTTACAATACATGACTTTCCATAAGTGTATTCTAGTATGCCGATATGCTAGTTTCATGCCATTTGGTTTCATAATTCAGCTGGCTAGGGGTTTCATTTTGTACTTGCCTTCTAATTCATTTTAGTTTGGCTGCTGTTAGCTTTAGCTGGGTTAGCTATGGATGATCATTTTTCCCTTTTCAGTCGGCTACCAGGATCCGTCCTCCGGCTCCGGAACCAAGTTCTCCCGGCGAACTTCTTTTCAGGCTTCAGAAATTCTACAGTAAATTGATCTGAAGGAACTACACTGAATGATGCCGTCAGTTTGAAGACAAGAGACACGAACGCCAGAAAAAATAAAAGCTGGTTTCATTTGTAACTATTCAATATTAATGTGTGTTTGGGTTCAAAAATTCAAACAAGATCAATTAACCACCCGTCTATGCAGGAACAATGCTGTATTAGTAAACTGTCTGCGCATGTGCAGGTACAAAAAAGCTCCGCGTCCAGTTTAAGGCAACGCAACCTAGCCAACCATTCTTGAAACCTTGTGGTAGAACCACTACGTCAAAAATTAGAAAACGAAATAGCTCAGAATCTAAAGTTACTCCATTTTCATCAAAATTAACAACCAACACATTCTAAACTGGATAAATATGTCGAAAGCATTTCGAAGAAATAAATGTTCCGAAACCAGAATTCTGTGAAGTAATACGAAGCTTTCCCTCTTTAGTAATCGTAGCCACCCTTGAACCCTTCTAACAACTTTAATAATATTTGTAGCAGGTACTATATACTACTCAGGCCACTTGCACCAAGTCCATTTCCTTCCACGAATTCAGGAAAGTAGATCACTTTATCAAGTCAATTCCTTCAATAAAATTTCTATGCACCCGAGTCTCTTAGTATTCTACTCCAGCTCTAGCCTTCAATTCATCAGCATTTCTCTTCATCTAACTTTCCTTTTCTAACGTCAATATGTAGTTCTTAATACTGCCTCAGTCTCGCTCCATCATAGCCTTTTCTTGCCTTGTCATTCAGTTTTTTTTTATTAAATCAACAAACAACCGTCCAGTTTACAACCCCTTTAATTGGTCACAGAGTTTCAAACTTTTCAGCAACAGAGCTATGCATTTTTACATCATTTCAAAACTTTAATTCTTAAGTCGAATAATATACTTCCAATAATTCATACATATATTCAATATATTAATGTAAAGCCCGGTTTAGGATCTCTTGGACAATATTTTTTCAACTCTCCGAAGAGGTCGAGAGGGACGAGTATCTTTACTAGCGACGGGAATTGTTTTCGATGCACAAAATAAGGAACTTTAGTTATCAACGTCGTAAAAAAAATTGAAAAATGAAAGTTGTCGAACCGAGGGGATAATCCCTTGCTCTGCAGTCTAATCAGTATCAAGTTTCCCCACACCATGTAACAATTTGGTAAAATTTCTTGAACTAATTTGTGTAGGTGAGGGATTTAATAATTAAAGAGTGGAATCTGTTTCAGACGCAAAGAGGGTTGGATTTTTTTTGAAGACATCTAAACCGAGCTTTAGAGTATTATTCTTATATTATGATAAAAAATAACAATGTATTTACCCGATAAGAAGATTTTAACAGATCCATAAACTTGGCCAGAAAGTTAGTTTCTTATCACGCTCATATATATAATATAATATTAAATAGTAATTACACGTCTGTTAATTATAACTACTAACGCGGGAGATTGTATCATACAATACAGGTACATAAATACATACAAAGTAACAAACTGTCGGAGCGGAAGTTGTAACAATAAATGCTCAAATATAATGTTGTAATTATGAATTAACGTATATCCTAACATTACGTGAATATGTAAATCCTAGCAGTTGTGACAGAGTTGCTAGTCAAAGCAACGTACAGTACTTTTGGACTCATCTGTCATGTCATGATGCTAAAAGCGAATATTAAGTCTAGAATCTAGAATGTCCGAGCCCCCGCACCCAACTTGAAGGTCATCGTTTACGTTACGCATAAGCTAAAAACGAAAAAAACGATCTCATCAGATGTAGTAGTTTTAATTATCTAATGCCTAGACAAGCTGATTATTTTATTCAGCAAAATATGAACTAAGAGATGTAACCCAATTGACTTTGTAAACTCGAAATTTCTCTGGAGATTAGTAAAAGTCACGTTCTACTATCTACAATACACAGTAAAAATAAAAAAACTGCGCAAAACTTAATTTCGGGCTATTTGTATGATTGTATGTTTAAAGAGTTGGCTCTGTTCAGTACTAATTGACAGCAGGTGCTTAAAGAGATTGTGTGATATGGAAGGTTTTAAAAAAATTGATAGAGGTGGAAAACCCGATTTCGCCTTGAATTTAATTTTTAAAATGAACGAGTAGTTTCCAGTAACCAAGCTACTAATTTAAATTTTTGGTGACATTATCCACCTGCAGCCCGTGTTATCGATAAACCTTTTTGCTTCCAACTTATGCATTTAGTAATGTTTAAAGCCTAGTAGAACTTCGTGGAGCTTAGAACATAGTGCTTTTGTTTTGGTACAATTCCCAGACTCTACAATTCACAACTACTACAATTGAATTGTTATTTTCTTTTGTTTGTAAAAAATCAGGTCCTTCAGATCAAGAATTCTTTTGAGTGTTAAAGGAAAAACAAAATTAACAAATTAGCCGAATGAAATCGTCACTTTTTATACAGAATTTGACCTTTGAAGACCTTGAAGAGCTACTCGGGAAATTAAAGCAAATTTTAAAATCAGTTAAAGTAAAATGCAAAACCCAAGGTCCTAAAGATCTATAGCGACCGTACTCTACTAAGGTTGCCTAACTTCCTACAAAATTTTCTCCTAACTTTTCCTGGGACGGGTTGTAAAATTCCTTGCATCGATTTGCCTCCCCCAAAAAAGCTGGTGGTGGTGTCAAAATGTCGAAGAATGTCTTACGGACAACCCATGGGTGACCCGTATGGATTTTTTTGAAGATGTGGTTTTTAATCGTTGCTAAGGGGGGACCCTATCTCCCATAATAACAAGTCCCAGAAAAAGTTCGGAGAAAATTTTGTAGGAAGTTACGCAACCTTAGTAGAGTACGGTGGCTATAGATCTTTAGGGCCTTGGCATAACCTATATGAATATGAGGTTTGATGTTGAGGTGAGATGAAGATGAAGCTTCTGAACACAGGGAATAATATTTCGAGCTAAAAATAGCAGAGAACCCACCCGCACTCACCTTTGTGACCCTCTAAAATGCGATCGTTAATATTTGAGTGTCGGAACATCCATCCCACGCTTTTGACGATCCAAGGTATTTGAAAGACCCTAAGTACCCCGTAAATAAATTTCTGAGAATGCAAAAACAGTTTTAAATAATTTTACTCAATAGATTCTATTGTTTTATTCATAAAGCAAAAGAGGGTTTTTAGATCAATGTTTAGTTGTTTATATGTTCATCGCCAAGCATGCTATGAAATCGGTTTATGAGGATTGTATATCGATTTGTCGATATCTGAGCAAAAGATTTCAGAATGGACGCAATGAGGAATTAAACTGGTATGTATACAGACAATTTTTAACGACAATCCTTCAGATCCTCCTTCACTTGTGGCATCCCTTGGAGGAGAGTACCATATTTGATTAATAAATAAAATCAGTACATTAAATGAGATCCACATGGAAAATTTGGAGAGTAAAAAAGAGTTAACCGGTTGGGTGGAAAGGTATTTCTAAGTATTTCAATGGCACCCATTCGGGTCCCAACTTAGCAGTTCCAGTCCCCCCTCCCGTTAAACAGGCGTGTATATTAGTTCGGATCACGTAGAGTTTGAGATAATAAAAAAATAATTACACTCATAATTTCACATCCCGTCAAATTATTTCGGATGGAGCAACAACAGGTTGGCCACCGAGATTTAGATTACGATTGGATTGGATATTTTTAAATACAGTTACATATAGTAGTGATAGCTTAGAATAATAGTGTTTTTACTGCTCAATAGATTCGTAGGCTTCTTCGTCCAGATTGTGCAGCCAGTTAAAGATCATCATATTTCTTTCGAATTTGGAGAGGGGAACTCCCCGCTCCCGTTCCACATCTTTGAGCGTGAGTGGGATTTCTTTGACGGGTTTCTTTTTTGTCGGGAGCTTGAGGGTGTCCAACTCAGTTTTGGCAATTCGAATTGGGAGGTCAGTTCTGTTAGTTAGGGAGTTCATGGAGACGACGACTGGGAGTTTTTCCAAGTCGAAGTCGCTCTGACTCAGTCTCTCGAGTGCTCGATAGGCAACAAGAAGACGTTTCTGTATGTAGAGTTGCCGGATCTTTTTGTTGACGGAGCGGATAAGGTCTGCAGGTGTGAAGGATGAGCCTCCGTTGGGTCCGAGGTGCGGCCGTCCTTGTGGAGAGGGGAGCTGGGATGTGGACGAGACGTCTCCCACGGCAACCCATGTCGAACAACTTCGGGAAGTTGGGCCGAAATGTGTTCGAAATATTACGTCGCTACTGCGAACTTGAGACAAATCTAGTTCAGAGCTGGACTTACGTAATGAAGCATGAAGTGGATTCGGTTGAAGTGTTGAATTGATGTCAGTTGTAGAGAAGGATTTCGGTAGACCCAGGAACTTAAATAACGCCCCGAAGTTTTTTATTAGATCATTTTCCTCTTCTACCCAGAAGTCCTGACATTTAAAACCCTCACTGAAATTTGGAACGGCGAGCCTGTGTCGGCCATCTGGAATGGGTGATGGAATTCGGACAAATGGACCCAGACTTGACAGGGAGAGTAGGGATATTTCCGTTGATATTGATTCATGGCTTGGAGATCGTAACATGCGGTTTGACGCATTCTGAAATAATGACACAATTTTCATCAATCTTACAGCAGTCCAGTAACTTTCCCCAACTATGAGTTCCCCTCAACCTCCGTCAAGTAGGCCAATTTAAAAGTTTTCTAACGGCCGTTTAATCCATACTTTGTTTCACTTGTTGTGCAACAGCAATAGTCAACCTGCGAAGCAATCTCGTTTAGTTTATTTTTATTTTTACGTAGCAGCCTGCTCTACCATCTCCCTGATTAGTTTGGAGCGTTTTAATCGATTATATATAAAGAATTCAAGTGCTGTAATTTGCTATAGATTTAGAAGCTCATTTCTGGGGTAGTAATAGCTGGCATTTTAAAATATTGATTTTAATAAATGCAGACCAACGTTCTTAATGAGTTACCTGAACTTTCTTAAATTCGGATTAAGCAGAATTTAAGCATAAAAACAAAAATAAAAGTGGCATTCAAATTTTGCCTAATAATTCGGATATATGTACAGTTAACCTGACATCTACGTAGTTCACCGTTCCAAGTTTCGGATCATTAATTTGAGAAACTACCATTAAGGAATTGACGACTCTCTAATTGGAAGCCAGCTTATTTACAGTCAAATACATCCTATACACTATATGTTTGATGTCTATATGCATACGAAGTAGGAACTTTTCGAAAATGAAGACCAAAAACTATGTAGTTTGGCTTTATTACTGATTACTATTGACTTATAGTCTGGACAAGAAAAATAGTCAGTCTTTTTGCACGGTTGTAAGGGCAAAATCCGGGTAAAGTCGTGCAAAAAGACTGACTATTTTTCTTGTCCAGACTTTAGTATGGACTCCTTTGATGAAAATTACAAGTCAGAAATCAAATAATCAATATATTGTTATAAAGAATACGTTCATAATGCCTTATTTTGATGTATATTGCCTTGAACTAAAAGAAAAAGTTAGCTTAAACGGTTTGAATCTACAGCTATAAATAATAAACGGCCACAAACATATTTGGAAAATTACTCCTATCAATACTGTACACCATCATTAAAGTTCTGGGTGTTCGGGAGCGTGACATTCTCATTACTAAAAGTTTTGTTACCTGACCTCAGCTTTTAGAGAAAACTTACTAGTTGCGATTTTTTTATTCCAAAAACGTGAGTACTCCTGTTCAATGCAATTATAGTTAAAAGTCCTCTAACTATTCCGAATTTCCGATGTGGAGAGCCTACATATACAGTTAAAATATGGATACATATCTAGTTATTCAGTTCATAGCCTGATTGATTAAACAGCTCTTTCAAAATCAGTTCTTCCCTTAAACCAGCTTTGCAATGTTGGAACATTTTACATAAGTAATACGATTATAGCGATTTTGCAGGGAGCGGATTTGTTTGCATGGTATTAGTAATATAATAATTTCCCCTTTATACAGAAAAGCAATGTAGAGCGTATATGTGATTGTATTTGATAAAAGCACAAGGCCGGAAAACGTGCAAACAGCCCATTAAAACTTTGGTTTCCCTGCGTATTTCATTTCAAAAGAATTAAATCGAACGCTAAAGGGCACATGTGTCTCCTCCAGATCTGAAGCAATCTTATGATCCTCATGCTTTTACAGCCGTCGAGAAAGTTGATATTTACATGAGTCAAATTAACTCAATCTGAACCAAGCCTGAATGACCTATTTCGTTAAAAATCAAGTCTCTGTGTAAGAAATGGCCTTTCATTCAGGTAGTTGAAATAAAATATAACGATAATTTGCAGCCACTGAGCTCAGAAAGTTTTCTAGAGGTTCGGTAAGTTGGGAACGGGTACAATTATCCTACCAAACTCCATCCTTCAAGCCATGATGAACTAGATTGACTATTTATACTCAATACTCGTCAGAAACAGACTCGACAACTTGTGGAACTCAGTAACATTAAATTTTATTGCAGTACCTGAATATGTATAAGCGGCTTTTCCTGCGACATTCTTGCTCCTTCCACTTTCTCCTTCCTCACGTTTAGTTAACCACCGCTACGGTATCCCCCCATCTGAAAATAATACAATTTAATCAGTGTAAATGTACGATCATTTTTACAAGCATATTGGTTACTATTCTGTTCGTCAATTATTAGATTTCTTCTGAGACGAGCAACAGGAATCCTTCTAGAGTTCTCATTAAGATGGGAAAGCTGCACAACAGTGTTTAAATCCTAGCAACAACAAATGTTCTAATGATTCACTACAATGAAAAAAACATGGTTGAACTTTACCATCAAAGTTACCAGATTTCCGCTTATGAATATTGACTGTTTTAGAAACTTTCAGAAAATATATCCGATACAAAATTCCTTATTTGTATTTTGCAGGACAATCGACAACTCGGTTCGTCGGAGACAATTATTTTATGCCTGATGTGCTTTAATAAGAAAAAAATTAATTAAAAAAAATATGACCCAAACAAAGGCAGTTTATGCAGTTTGTAACATTCATATCTAGTTTTATGTGGTATTCATTTTACGCTTTAATTGTTTATGAGAGTCTGATTTTACTAAACACTATGGCTGATGAGATTTTAGCGAGAAGAAATGGTAGTGAAAAATAATAGAAACAACTCTAGGCCAATTTAATGTCCCATAATTTCGATTATAACTCGATGTGGCTTCAAATTATTTAAGGACTTCGGTCACCCTGTCATCGATCTCGGCACTTGACAATCTATCAGGTTCACCCGTTCAATATCTTATAGAGCATTTTTGTTGTATAATTATTTAGGGAATAGGGAAGGCAAGAATAATGCGTCAAAGTTAAATACTAAAACCAGAAATGCGACATTCTCGTCATTATGAAAATTAGCAATAACACTACCCGCATGCTCGAGTGGATCTGGATATCTTCTGATTTCGCTCAGCAAGAATTTTATGTGCCACCAAGTTTTGCTACTGACAATAAAAAATCAAATATCTAAAACAATAAGAAAAGATGTGCTAAAAATATTTCTGCCATCAATGGTCATATAATCTGTTCCATCGTATGCGTCTCATGGACAAATGAAGCCCTGTATCATTGGCGATTAAAGACAGAACGGGAAAATCAAAAGCGTTACATTGGATTTTAACTAAAGCTCAATGTTGAAAGAGTTTTCTCCAAAACCCAAAATAAAAACGTAGCAGAAATATTACACCCTAGTGTCTAGACAAATAAGCGCTTTTGTCTAAATTTTAAAGTCGCGGCGCAAAAATAACTACGTTTTCAATACTACACTTAAACTATTTATTTGAAGTCATCATTAGTAATTTAATGATCATACTTCAACCGCTAAGACTTCATTCAAATCTTATACGATACTGCAGCCTCTGAGACTAGTAAAATATATCCTGTCAAAAAACTTTCACTCACATGGATAGATAATTTTTGTGACTAGATATAATGGATGAAGTAACATGTTTTGGTTACAACTTTAATGATTAAAACTTTTTTAGGATACCGTCGTCGTGCTTATCTTTTAAAAAGTTTCTCAGATTAAAAGTTTGTTTTAACATTAAAAACAGTTTCAAAAATTTGGTCAAAACTGGAAGTAAAAAGTGTTGTACGGACTATTTCAATTTTTGCAACATCGGGTCAGTTTCTGACTCAACATTTCCGGATGATTCCTCATTTGGTAAACCAACTCGTGTGATAAGTCCATAATATACTCATCTTCACTAATTTCGACCGATAGGACGATCTACAGAAAACTTGAAAAAATTTAAGCAGAAGTATCCCATCCTTGGACAATTTCAACAATGTTATTCGATTAATGAGCTGCGCAAAAGTGTTTAGGCGTTCAAATGTTTGAAAATTTAACAATTTAGAAAAAGCATTCAAACTCAAAATTGTGTGCGGTAAAAAGCGAAATCCGGTGGTTTACAGCTAACAGTAAATATTTTCAACTAAAAATACATGAAATGCCGTAATACATATTTATCGGGCATTCATCCCTGATCCTAGATCATTTTTGATGACATCGACAGCAGGCTCAGTATATTACTTACAAACAAGGTTTCCGAATGAATGTGTGAGAATTCAAAGAAGACAAGGAAGACATGGCTTTTTCTTTCGGATCAGCAGCAATAAAAAATGAATGCGTTCCGCGGATTAAATTAACTTTCAAACAAAAATGTATGTGTATTAGTTATGTCGGGGATAAATTCATTCGTTACGTGCTTGAAGTTTCAAAGTAAGACTAAAAGTCAAGTTCTGCATCCATTTATCTAATCTCATCCAGCTCATAAAACACAAACGATGTTCTGAGTCCACGAGTTCTTAGTTCGTGCACTTTAGGTGATATAAAGCACTTCAACGCCTATAGTGTCCATGCAATTAAAGATGTACCACATCAGGAAAATGTATTTCTTGATCCTGTGCTTAGAGTCGCAGGCCTAACATTATTCGATAACTCATGTAAGAGCAGAAGCGATTAACGATATAAACGACAAAAGCCTGGAGACTCCTATTTTAAACCGTATTTTATGTTAAGGACACACTTTAGAACTTCATACTTGTCAACAAATATATAACCCAAAATATATAATGTTAATAACCCGTATATACAATCCGATAAGCCTATAAGCCCTCGAAGGAAACTTCGTATCATTTTAGCTGAACTAGACTTGGGCGAAGATGATGTTTTGTTCCTGCTCAAAATCATTAATGAGTTTTGGTAACCGACTTATATTATATTCTGACATCCATACTGTCATGTCGGCCCAAAATATTATTAATTAATTATGTACTGGGTTTCCCAACCCAAAATTCAGCTCGACACAGTTTCTGAGCTTGCATTAAATTTCAAGATAGATTTAGGGTATTAATTTATTATAAGCCTACATTACGGAATTCAGTTTGCCATCAGTTAGGATGATGGATAGCTCCTGTAACCCATGCCTGGGAAATTGTTAAACCATCCGCATCCCTACCTGGTGTTGGAAAAACCATCCCTCCGGCTCCAACGACTGAGATCTCAATGTTAATGAGAAACCATAACGATAAGGATTTAATATATCGTTTCTTTTTATGAATTCATGAAAAATCCATCCCAATGTTTGATTAAACCATCTTCGCCATCGTTAACCCAGCAAGGGAACCCTAAAAAGAAACTGCGCTACGCCCTCCGGACTCGCAGTTTCCACTATACTCCGTCTGTGTAAATTGAGATTGGTTATGCAAGCGTCAAGACACAAACTGTTTCTACTCTCACAAAGATAACATTATGAAGCGGATTATCACATTGTGACCGTAATTTTTAATATTGAGTTTAGAGCAAGTCAGAAAAGCCAAATGCCACTAGCCACTAGTAGAGGCTTGAATCTCAATCTCTTGATATGAGTTATTTAAGATTTATTATAGGTGATGGGGTTTTAACCGAAATATCTAAAAACAAAAACCTCTGTTCTGTTAGATCAGTTTAAGTATCTGCAAGTTTCTCTTTTTTCTTGGCATGAATTAGTTTGGAACCAGAGAGTCATGTGGTATATAAATCAATTAACCTCCGTGATTAGAGAAAGATTTAAGCGCAGACAATAATAGTGTAAAAATACCCAAAATTTGTGGACAATTTCTTATATTAAGCATAACGAACAGCAGTACAAGAAGCACGTTTATCTGAAATTGATACTTCCCAACTTTTTGTATTGTTCTATTGCATATGCATAATGCCACGTGTTTCTTGCCGAAATTAATGCGAGTTTGCATTTGTTTTTGAAGGAGCATTTTAATAAACTGTCGATACAAATCTGACAACTTAATTTAATAGTTCTTTGTCGTATTCCGAGAAACTTTATCACAGCCCAGTGTCAGCAACAGACGAGATATCTGAATATTAATTTAGCTCATCTTTATTTTACTGTGTATGAAAAAAAAATTATTGCTGATTTTGCTGCACAGATTCTCATTCCCCCATATCCTCTTAAATAACGAGAATATAATACGAGACATGCATAACAATAAGTAATTCAGGTTTAGAATCCTTAAATTAAATGCATTTTTTAATTTGAAATAACGACGTCTTAAAAGATCGTTTGATGTTCAAAATAGACAAATAAACATTTTTATCTGACTGTTTGAGATTTGCGAGATGCCAGCCTCGAATCTGCTAAAGTTTGTCCTATATAGTTTTCAGTTGTTTTTTTGTCTCCGTTTTGTTTTTCCACTGCCACAGTTTAGAATTGGACAGTAATTGGGTTACTGTTCATATTAGAAACGGATTTTATTATTGTTCTTGCGTTTTACTATAATCTACGTCGGTGAAAAGAGGTCTTTAAAAAACCAAGAGTTCCGAAAACATTCGTATATTTTGAATCCAACCCAACTATATATGTACTTATATATACACCTATATACTTGTATATAGGTGAGGGTAAGTCAAACTGTAAAAAAAACTTGTCGGTAGTTCCACTCATTTTCTTTCAATCTTTCCAGATTTCTAAAAATCTAAATATTATTTTGCTTTGTTGCCCTACATTGCCTTTAATTACTGCACCCTTTTTCAGCAACCGTTAAAAAAAATTTCCTCCTCCGACACTTCAAAACCATATAAAACATCCTCCCGTAACTGTAACGAAAACGGTTCCAAGTCAGCCCCGTTAGCTGATTTGATTTATATGAACCTGATACACGCACTCCTATTCTCCGGACAAGTATGGAAACAAAATAGATGTATTAAAATCATCTGAGCAATAATGGACAAAGCCAAGTAATTACTAACTGCTGTTATAACTCCTTCAGCTTCAGCCTGACTTAATTTAAATGCAATATTCCGGAGTAAAATCCTAATAGTTCCAATTACAGTAGGTTCTTACCTTCCGAAAGAAGAGTAAACAAAAGAATCCAGAACTGCCGACTGCAGGGAATAGAGAAGGAAGAGTAACTGTTGAATCCTCTTGGAGGAAAGGGAGTGAAGCGTGAAAGTGATGGGTGTTTGATTAATGGATCTCTTATTTCGAAGATGATTAGGATGACCGGAATAATAATAATGTGTTGGAATTACGGTGTAAATATAATGAGATGAGAAATTCAATGGCAGCCAGGAGGATGAGTCGGATCTTGATGTAATTTCTTCGGTGGACTCGAATGGGGCGCAGGGATTTCGCGCAACAGGATCGATACTTTCATTTCATACCTTTCTTTCACGGAGAAAACTTTCTCCTCGTCCTTCCAGTCCCTCTCCACTTCAACAGCTCCGAGCAGCTAGATGTAACCAGAGTTTGCAATCACAAACGACGGCCACCCAACTTCCCTCACATCCCTTCTCCCTTTCCCCAAAATTACTCGACATTCCCACATTTCCCACTGCTTTCTCTTTGGGAGAAACACGTATCCGTATCCTCAATCCCATTTCAGTCGGACTGAAGCCCGTTTTCTAGCTACTTTATTTGTAACTGACTTGAAGAGCGTTTGAAGCGGAATTTCAAATCGTTGTTAGCAGGCTTCATCAAGTCAAATGAGATATGATAAAAAGAAGTGCGAATTATGCCTGTGTTTGCATGTATTGCAATACGACAGGGGATGTTGAAGAGATTGTAAGGAATCCCTTGAGCTTTGCTTAATTTAGATATTAGTTAATGTTAACGTTTGTAAGGTTAATGGGTTCTTAAATTATGAAAATGCTTGAATCTACAAATTAAATGGACGAATTGTTGGAGTAGGAGCTTTGCAAGATTGTGTGAAATCATTGCTGTATTTCCATTTTCAAATGGGTTTAATAATTGGATTTGATTTTGATAAACGACTTTTCGTATTGGTTGAAACATGGATATACTTGTCGTAACAGCTGAAATAACAAATCCATTTTTGATAGTTTCAAAACCAGCGTATACTTATATCCGACAACATTTAAGGTTAAGATTGATATATTTTAATTTCTTGCTTTAACATAGACTTGAATGTCACCCGCAAAATGCCACAAAGACATTATTTTGTTGTATACAAAAATGCGATCTACATAAATATTAACCTATTGTAAATACAGAAATAAATAAAATCGATTGAGAGAACAAATCTTAAAATTATTACTTTGAAGAATAATCCCTCACCATCCCTCAGCATTCCCCTCTATCACACAAGGATTCTGCTATTCGTTTCCAGGAGTTCGAAAATAACAGTATCGTTAAACTTATTCCCCTTTAGCTTGTATTTGTAACAAATTGAATGCATATAAGTTCACTGTATATGGGAGTAGCATTTTTATTTCCAAAGCTTTCTCTTTTTAGATTTTTTTCATTTCCGTTGTAACACTTAGCGCCGATATTCTTTTCGTTACTTTTCTAGATGATGCTTTTAGATGTGAAATGTACATGACGAATTCTAATTATAACCTCGAAAGCTAGTAGAAACTGAAAATGATCCAAAGTCAGAGTTTCATAAATGCTATCAACTTAACCTAAACCCGGGTATAAAATTAAACCCGTCGTCATCCTGTACACATTGAGAACCATTGTATAAATCATCAGCTCGCAATCGTTAGTGTTATTACGCAAAATAAATAATTGCGTAATACCCTTAATAATGATTGCCAATCATTAGGGGTAGAAATCATTTCATGAAGTCATCATTAGTAATCATTTTAGTTCGAAGTTAGTTTTAGTTTGAAAGGATGCATTTCACAATCTTTGAAATTTGTTTATGAATCCTGAACTTAACTCCGGTATAACTCCTTCTGAATCATCAATCTAAATTCTTCATAAGATTTAAAAATAGCTTGGAGATTTATATAATGATTCAGGATACATTGTAACGTGTTTATCTATTTATATCTATTTATTTATTATTGATTCCCGGCGTATTTCAAATTATCCAAATAATGAAGATTAGATGTTAGTATGAAGATCGGGCGTGAATTGTGTTTTTTTGACGATCGGATGATTAGTAAAACCTGAAAAAACTTCTGATAATAGTATGGGTTTTATACTCTTTTTAAATATGTTCAATAATCATCGTTCCAAAATTTTAATCAAATTCAATCCAGACGAAGAGTCGTATTCAGTTCTCATTTTAAATATCTTCTGAATACATTTTAGGTTTGAATGGGGTTGAGGTGCATGTTTTTAAATTAATAAGGAATGTATTAAGAAATTACTGTAGTTTCTTGAAAGAAGCTTCCAAATTAATGTATTGAAATCTTTCAATTAATCGAAATAGACTAGTTACATAACCGGAAAGCAACCATTTAAAATAAGCTCTTTTAAAATAGCAAAACATATATGTATTGATAAAGTTTTAACCTATTTTGTGTTGAGTTAAGCTTTCCCAAGTGCAAAATACTTGGCTGAAAAATGAAAAAAATCAAGCGAAATGACTAGCTAGTGCATAACTTCAACATATCATTGGATATAATAGCTCGCGCTAGAATTAATTTAAAATTGACGTGTTTTAGCGAAATTAATAAGCATGGAAGATATTATGAAAATTAAATTAAAATCAACTTATTTTTGTCAAGTCAATGATTGGTTAAAATTGATCAATTGGATATTTTAAAACTGCACTGAAAACAATATTTTCGATAAAACCAAATAAATTTTTATCCAAAGTTGATTCGCTTTAAAATTGGTAACATTTTGCTAATTTTATTAAATACAGGTCATCGAAAGCTTCGTATATAGATTCTTCCATTTGTGTATTAACAAAGTAAATGATTTAAAGCCTCATTAAACAATTTATTTAAACTAATCATGAAATACACTCCGTTTTCAACTGATTCTAAAGAATGTGAATTGAGCTTGATCTTTAAATAGACTTATTTAATTAATGTTTTCTTAGAAATTCTACCAAAATTGAGGATAATATTTTATTAATGTCTAACATTAAGAAACCCGAGGCATCAAAATTATTTAAGAGTAAATAATTAGAGTATTTACTCTTTTAGCATATCATCAAAACTATGAAAATCGGTCATTATATTAATTAGCATGCGGTTGTAAGCATTTGCTACACCTGCTTCTTATCTCTGTAAATATTACAAAATTAATAACTTATTATTATTGGCTGAATTTTCGCAAAAATTGAAAAGTATATAAACAAAACTTCTTAGTTGCAAAGAGTACATGATTATATGACTGATTCTGCTGACCATCAATAAGTCTGAGAAAACATTAAATAATCTCTGTATATGATTCCTGGTATAACCCTATCCTCCAGTATAATGAAGATAAAGGATCCTCGCATTTACATTTACAAAATGAATAAGCAAGTAATTTGCAGATAGAGATTTATGTCCAGTCTATGCGGCATCATTAATAAGTCTAGGCGATTATTGTGACGTAAAGAAATTATCACTCAACTTTAAAATGAATGAGTCTTTGACTGACCCTAAATGGATTTTTGTTGCTTGAAGATTGTAAGCAAAATATAGAATTAAACATTACAGAAGAAAATAAATTGCTTCATTTCGTCTCCCTACTACAGTTAGTTGAGGCTGGAATTAGTAAATGAGCAAAATGGTTAATTCCGTGGTGATATTCATATTTTTTATTTTAAGCGTAACTGCAGCGACGGGTCAACAATCCCGAAATAGCCAGTGGCTAGAGGACACAATCGACGAGTTTCTACGAAATGCTCAAGACACGGGGGAAGCAACAGATATTCAAGTGTCGACGTGCAAAATTTCAAGCCAGCAGTTGGTCGCAACTGCACAAGCCACCGCCGCCCGCGTGTTGAAAGGTGTCTGCAATCCAAGTGAGTCCTTTCCCTCCCTCTTTGTGCACTTAATTAATGTTACGGTTGTTAAACAATTTTTTAAAACTTGCAAGTACGCACTTCATACTTAAAGCTCAAATCAGTCGTAAATATGTCAGGCATATATATGTCAGGGCTAATATAAGTGTCTCATTCATTCTAGATAACCATTCATTAGTCCATGCAAATCATTTGCTCTCCTTTTAGTCAGAACTCGAATGATGCCTTGAACTATATAAAACCTTTATGCAAGTAAAGGTGTTATAATAAATTAAAAGCTCAAAAAATCGCAGACTCGTATGTTTTGTCTTTGAACTAATAAAATAACTGAAGCAAAATGATTGGAAAGGGAATGCATTGTTGTGTAACGGATTATCAAGAGGAGAGTAGAAAAGGCATTTATTTTAAGAATTAGATAAATAATTGAATCATATGCCAGATTGTACAATGGCAATTACTGTCATACAATTGGAGTGATAAAAATATGCGTTGGCTGGCAAATGACAGCTTGTAGTAAAATTTAACTCCTTTAAAATAAGAAAGGAATATTTCATCTCGTCGGATTAGTCTTTTTGTCAATCTCGAGTCAGCTCGTTTGCTACCTTTTTATTGTACTGTGTTATTACAGACGGATTTTTATGACCCATTCGCCTAATTTTCAATCATACGCTTCAATTTCAAAGTTCATTTTTATTATTGCCATAAAATGTAATCCTTGCTCAATTCCATACAGGATCATTTTGTATAAATTTCTAATTTTAAGATCCCTCGGAATTATGAACCAGTAAAAGAGTTATGTTAAGAGTTATGTTATCCCATACTTTTAATACGATTGAAATAACAAACAAAAACTCAGCTTCATGTCCGTGATGATTTACCATTTCAATTGTATAGGTGAGATGGAAAGCCGATTCCGAGAAGTAGTGGACGAGCTGGGGGATCAAATCAGCACGCTAAAAACGCTGCTCCTGAGTGTAGAAGAGAAGCTGGTGGAACAGGATCAGGAGATGAAGAGGAATCATCGGCGGATGATGAGTTTGTTGTCAGGAATGAAGAAGTCGGAGGTTAATGGTGGAGGGGGTGGCGGTGGTGGTGGTTCCCACGTAATTGATAATTCGGGCGCCTATACCCCGGCGTACATTCCGTCAATTCCCCACAGAGCGGAAGAGGTGACAGGAGATAGGGAAGATGTTCTCGAGTCTTCCGATACACCACCAACGGGACAGCAAATTGGATCCGGTGGCATTGTCAACATAAAAAGTGGACAAACTGGACCTCGATCCGATGAAATGATCAAGTACAACAGCACCGTCCACATCGAGAACGGGAAACGAGTATTTTCGTACTACTGGGTCGTGACGGGCGTCTCCTTCAAGTTGAATTACTGGAATCAAAAGCGAGCCCTCCGATCGAATAGCTTCTACATTTATCCCCGTGGGTATCGGATGTTCCTAAAGATCATCCCGCGCTACACCACCTCAACCATGTATATTCATTCCGGAATCACGAAGGGAGACCACGACGAGATATTGGAATGGCCATTCTCGTACAAAATGAGAGTCCAGGTCCTGGATCAGGACGAGTCTAAAACAAGATCTCAGGATTTGAAATCAAGGCTATGGGACCCTAAGGAGTTGTGTTCTGGCACAAACTGGAGAAAACCTATCGTTGGAGACAACCCAGAATGTGTCGGTCTCGGTTTCCCTCATAACGTCATCCAAACTCCGGACTACATCTGGAATGATCGAATCATCATTAAACTCACAGTCCACTTGGACTAGCTATTTAAACCCTCCTTCCTCTAATCTTCTTTCAGACTATTCCGCTTTCCAATGTTCGAATATCAATCCCGGAATCCATCTCTCCTTAAACAGAGATAATGGCTAGCCATTTCTTAGTCTCCTTAACTTTCCTCCTCTCGAAAACTGCTCCGCAATCCATTTTACTTGATCTTATTTCTAACATATCCAGTAAGTGTCCCGACACCAAAGACCCCTTCCTATTTATACTCCTAATCCCCCCTTACATTCCATTGTTAATTGGGTCCGGAACTTTCAAATGTATCGGTGCTTTTAGTTCAATAAAGTCCATTCACTCTAATAGGAAACATGGTCTCTGTCTCTCCATTTCAGCCAGTCCTTATTAATAATCTTAACGATTTCTAGTGAAGATTGATGAGGTTGTTCTGATCCATATTCATGAATATATATAGGCCGTGTATTAATACTAATAATAATGATAATAATATTATGAGGAATGGATTAGGGACGGGAATTCGTCCACTCCGATCCTGCCTGGCTCAGTGAGGCAGGCCTCTCTAGGAGGAAGGAGACCAGCCATTTAACATTTATATACTTTTGCGAGGGCCGATGTAGTAAAGAATGGAATTTGGGTAACGAGCGGCCTAGAAGATGGTATGATATTTCCAACGGCTTGGTGGGTATGAGTAAAAAGTGCCTTTATGTGTGGGAATCATGTCCTAGTATTTTTATTTGACTTGAAATTGCATACAAAAATGCAGGCTTTTCAGAGAGTTGGTAAGGAAGCTGGGAGGAAAATCGAGCTTTTCATGTACGGGGCATTATATCATGACTGCGGGGGGTAATAATAAATGTCTTGTGATCAGGCATCTCTTTCACTCGATTTATTGCATCATCATCCTCCTGAATTGAGACTGAGAAAAAAGAGAAAGTGGAACGAGTTACTCATTCCACCAATAATCTCCCGTCCCTCCGCCGTTACAAAAATCCAAAGGACGAATGTGCATTTTTAGGCAAAGGATTTTAAGAACCCATTCCTCATTAACATTACTTTCAGATCCAATCTCACGGCAATGGTAACGCATTACCCTTATCTCTCATCATCCCGATCCTCAAAACAGACCTGTTACCTTCAACTGCACATTAGCATTGCATTTATCACCAGCACTGCATCAGAAGCAGGAGGGGCAGGGGGGGGGCGTCATCAGGGTCATCTTGCCATTCACTCAATCAGAAGATCCAATTCCACGCCATAAAAACATAACAATAGCAAACCTAATGATCCTAGACTATGATCCTTGTTGTGCAATTTTTTCAACCCCATATGCATACCTACTTTGCTCAACAGGCCGTCAGGTTTGAAGAAAAAAACAGGGTTGTTGTCTCCTGCCTGACGTTTGATAGATGCTCTTGAATGTTTTTCTGGATTGAAATTGGCCCGGAATAGCCTAATAAGTCCGGACCAATGACAATTGTTGACAAGACGTACTTCCGCGGAAGCTATAGGGATCGATGGTCCTCCTGGCCCCAGTACTGCACTGCTCCTACATTTCAATGCATATTTTGAATTGCAGCTGTGGATTGAGAAGGTCAAGAACCCAGCAGAGTGGCTCAGACAGACCTTTAATGGACCCAGTCCTTGAATCCCATTCTTCATGAGTACAAATGCAGACTCGGCTTGTTAGGGATGATGAAGTATGATGAGTTTGCCACTTTGGAGCTGTCATACATCAAAGTCGAGAGTTGTTTCCTCATCAGAAGGAGCCTGTCATATCCGCCACACGACGACTTGCATATCATAGCGTCCCTCTTATCAGGCTCAAGTATCTGCCTCTTCTCTAAGAAGGAGCAGAGTGTGTGCCTATGCCTCTCTCTAACTTGACATCAAATTTATCCATATTATAAAATTATTATTAGTTCATCGCATCTTAAATCCAATGGCTCGCCCACTAATGTCCAACTTATATCCTACACGATCATAAAAAAAGAGATTTGGTTCCTAATATAAGAACCTGATTGTGGACAACTCTGCTGCTCAGTTAAGATTTCACGTGGCTCCGATCCCTCATTTAGTCGGCAAAGTCCAAACGGAGCAGAGATCGAAGCAGAGCGAGGACTAGCAACACGTTCGCCCCAGCTATAGGAAGCAGGCAGGATGGTCGGATCTGTTCCAGTACTTCTTGGACTTGTTGTCGTCGTCCTCCTTTCATCGTTCCCACAACAAGGGAACCTACAATGTGCTCCAGATAGCCTCGTTCTCTACCATGTCCTCCTGAAGACGCACTGGTCCCGTGAGCTGTTTCCCAGGCATTATCCAGGATATGGCTACAGGCCTTCCGCCAGTTGGAGTCGCCTAATCGGTATGTCTCTCAAAAGTCATGAGTCAGAAAGATTTGTTCAATTCCATGCAACTCTGCCTGGTCGGGAGAAAGCGAGAGAGAGGAGGTAGATTACTGCCTCAAGCCCCAACTCTCCTGCCTCCTCAGCCTCCTTCATAATTTATCTGACATTTTCTGTCCCTTTCTTTCTGCCCCACTTTAGTCCTTTCTTCTTCCCCCGGTCCCACTTTCCCCGAATATTTGGCAGAGATATTCCCCGGCCCTTGTATCGTCCTATCATCATTGTTCTTATTATGACTATTATCTTGCACAGGGAGGACACACAACTCCTCGTACATACTGTTCCGGACTGGTGGCTTATCAAGTCCAGGTTGTCTCACAAGCACAATGGATCTCGAGATGGTCGAAATTACAAAATCTCCCTCATACTTTTAGGTCTCAAGAAGTTTGCTGAAACTTCATCCTCAGATACTTTGGATGAGTTCTCTCAAGGAAGCACTGGAGTATTTGATGCCTTTAATGCCCCTCCTATTCTTTCAGGCGAGGGTCAAACGCAGACCCAATTTTTTGTCGATGGCAACCACTCGAAAGTAAGGAGAGCAGGAGCCTTTTCCCTGTACCAACCTTTCAGCTAAATCTTCTTCCTCTCGTTCCATTTTTTATATTTATTTTTTACTCTCTCTCTCTCTCCTTCAAATTCTTCTCATGTCCCTCTGAAACTTATAAGAAAAACTTTATCACTTTAACTCAAAACAACGTATGTCCCAACTTGTCAACACAAACTCAAATCCCTTTCTTCACACAATCATCCACCTTACTTACTTCAACAGGTGTCTATGGTGGCCAAGATCATTCCCTCGCCGGATTGGTTTTGTGGAATCGATGCCATCGACTTGTGCCTTAACAATGAGTGGATTGACACCTTGGCAGTTGATGTACGTAACAAAAAATAGCGGATTTCATTCTTCTCTCCTTTCCCCATTCCTATCCTTATATTATGTATGTAAGCAAACATTATATTCCTTCTAAATAGATGGACCCAATTGATGCTGGAACCGACAACGGGTATTCTTTAACTTTTACCAATTTTTTGCCTTTCGATATTCCGTGTTTGAACAAAAATCGTATTTAATTTGCTTTGAATTTAATTTAATTATTTGTCCATCAGATACACTTATTCTGCCCCTAAGTAAGTACTGACTTAAACTTGTAAATTATAAAGTAGGGAGAAATGTCAATTGCGAAACGAGGCCCCAAATTTTGCTTAATTTCCTTTAGTTGGGCAACCCTTCCTCAAGAGGCTATATACCAGGTCCACTCTGCAAAATTACATCCTGCTCATTCCTTCTACCGTGAGGATCGAACGACAAGACCCAGGCCGTTTGCCACCCTCACCATATCCAAAGTCAGTAGGCCATAAGCAATGTGAAAGTTTAGCCCGAAAATCTTTTATATGAAAATGTATAGCCGTCAAAGTTGAACGGAAACAATGGGGTATGGTCGTAGCAGGAATTGAGAAAGAAACTGAGAAAGTAACAGTATTCTCCTACGACGCGTTTAGTTTTACTTCCTTTAGATGATGGACTAATCCGATGATGGGAGAGGCTCAATTTCATAGATTATCCTGACTCTTTTGACAGATGAAGGAGTACTCCCTGTCCGCCCTCCGAGAGCCGGGAATGGAAAATCCACACGGATCAAGTTCCCTTCACCAACATCTCCTGGATGACATCGAGAGTAATGACATTGGAAATGAATTGAACGATGTAACTGATCCCAGGGACGACGGAGACCTGACACCGAGAGGGTCCAAGAAGAAGCGGTCAAGGAAACAGAGAGGTAAACTTCAAAGTACTAATCTGACAGGAGTTAATCCACTTAACCTAATGGCATCATTTTAGACCACGTTCCGAGTTCCTTAAAATTATTTTCATTTCCCAGGAGGTCGGTCCTACCAAAACTGCATCCTGAGCGAGTGGTCGGAATGGTCAGAATGCTCGGCTCTTTGTGGCTACGGAGAGCAAAATCGGAACCGGTACATCACAAATCATCCGCGTGGCGGTGGAGCAACATGCCCTACGCTTACAGAGAAAAGACTTTGCAATTCGGCACGCGAATGTCGAGATAATTACTTTGACTGGTAACCGACCGTACAGGACCGTCTCTTGATATCAAATGCTGAGGCGAAGAGATCATTGCCAGTTATGTGTCTTTAAGCTTAATTTATGTTTTATTGATCTCGGAGTTAAGCATTATAACTTCCGAACCAAACTGCCACAACAATTACGCTGACAATAAGTCGCACTTTAATTTAAAATTTAAATACAAGACCACCGACTTATGCTTAAATAATAAAGCTAGGCTCGAACCACACAGTCATAATTTCGTTATAAGACGGTTGCTTGCGTTAAGTTAAAAAAACATTGCGTAACGACTGTTGACAAAAAGTAAGACTTGGTATTATGTATAGCTACACACACATAAAAAATATATATATAAAGATTTTCAAGTAATAAAACTCTCTTGTTAGTATTAATTACATGTTTTCTTTAATTAATTATGCTTCTTATTCATTTCGTTGACCTATGCATCTTTTTACACGCGAGGAGCATTAACCCACTTTTTAAATACTGCATGTGGTTCTAAATTGTTATTCAAAATTAGATGATCATCAATGTGTGTAAAAAATATTGACATTTTATACAAACAGTTGATATAATAATTCGTGTATATAAATTAGTATATGATGATGATTAGAATATGCTATATGATTTCTGTTGTAAATACATAGTTTTATAATAAATATCCTCGTTGATTTTTTTATGGACATTATTAATGCAAGCGATTGAATAGCTTCTTCTTATAATTATGCAAGACCATACTGCTGGACCCGGAAGGGTGGGCTCTCCACTGCTCTGGGCCTATACATGGAATTGTAAAACTTACAAAAACTAACGTGAAATGAAAGCATCTCTCTCATTAAATCAGTACGGACGTTATTCCTGTGAATTTTCAATAATAAATGAAGGAGTACGGAATGAAACCAGAATTTATTTCTTAATATCGTATTTCTACAATTCTTTTAAACCCTGTTACATCCATCCATAATATATGTATATTAAAGTTTTTATTCTTTCAACATCATTTACATTAGGTAAAAAATGACTCCAGAAAAGAGAACTTCGTTGAAGAATCCAACACTCATGCATTTACAATACAAGCGTACGATATAAACCCGAACCTATGATTTTAGAACCGAAAACGAATCTTTTTGTTAGCGTCCAGTTTCTATGTTACTAAATATAGCTTTTTTTCTGGGACAATGGTATTATTTAACAGCGGAAGGGAATTAAATTTTGGAAAAATGCAATGACCATATCGATGAAAATTATTGATCGCATATCTAAAGGCTGATGTAACGGGTATAAACGGACCTGTAGCCAGTAAAAAGGTGTAAGTAAAGCTCTGGACATTTGCTCAATGACCTGTCACCCAATCCGAATACAACTTATTGTTAGAAGCTCATTTTGGCACTTTGAAGCCCTGTAGTAACAGTTTAAAATCTTGTGCAATACACAGAGCGCGTTTATATATAAATTCAAGAACGGACGGATAATTTATTATATTACTGTTTTAATAATAAACCCAGTTATTTCTGGTATACCGTAATTAACAAGATCTAGCTAATGATATAAATAATTAGTGATATTATGATTACATATATATTGTTTGTATATAACTGTTGTGGCTGGGGCTGGAGAGAAGGAGTGAGGTTCGTGCTGAGGAGGAAAGCTTGTAAATTGTTGTAGTGGATCCGAGTCTGGCTCCTCCGAACTACCATTTATTGGTCCAATTAAAGTATTTTCTGGAGCAACTTCTGGCGGAGCCACACCAAGTAGCTTCCTTAAGGGCTGGGCAGGTGCGACCACCTCGCCTCGACTGGGAAAGAACGTTTCGAGTCCGAGTCATTTCACCCAAGCCACAGCTCTTACTGCACGGAGTCCATGATGACCACTCGGAAACGATGCAATCCTTTGGAGGCCCTTGACAAAGTACAACTTCCTTTACATTTACCCTTTCTCATGTCAGGGAAAAGGTGAAGAATGTGTGAAAAGGGATATATGGGACCCACATGGCATCCGTGTGGCCCGAACCTTTCCCTCATAATAATTTTATACAAGTCTACTCGGACACATAAAGGTAAACGACGGGGAAATATTTGGGTGACTTGCATTATCATCTATCAAGGTGCTTTTTCCCTTTCTTTTCTGCTCCTGGTCAGGTTGGGATATACATTATGTAAAAGTAATAACATGGAGTCGGGGGCTATAGAAACTATACCCATGTCCGCGGAGAAAAAACCACGAGAAGGGAACTTACGGAATTTCTTTAGCTTCCGTTTCTTATCTCGAGAAATGTCCTTCTTTTTCTTCTCTGGGAATGGAAGGTACTCTATAATGTTGTTGGACTGCTCCTTTTCTACCCCATTTGACATTGACGAAGTCGCTGAAGCACTTTTTAAATTGGTTTCCCTTGGACGGGTGGTCTCTGGATCGGTCACATCATTGTTCAAAATCTCTGGCTCGGGATGATGGAAAACTTCACTCAGCTCGTATTCTTTTACCTTATTGTTCCAAAGAAATAATAGAATATCAGAAACTGTCTTCATTAGACCAGGGCTCTCCTTCTCTATCACCCCTGACATGGGACGAGTGAAGGGGGAGGGGGCATGGTAGTGGTTGATTTGGAATTTACATCTCATCTTGAACAACCACCACTACCACCCTTCAAGTATCAAATCCAAGTCGAGAGAGAAAGGAGGAGGAGAAAGTCCTCCCAACCTCAATGATAGTAATATAGTAAAGGGCTATTTGTTACAACCGTTCCCAAAGTGCTAATTTGTTTTGAGCGCTCTGGGAATATATTTCCGACGTAATATATATATGACCTCAACCCGGCCCTAGCCTCTCCTATGGACCTTCACGCATGTTGAATGGGATTGGAGGAGATCCGTGAAAGAAGTAAATTTTTCCCGAGATGGGAGATGGGTAATAAGTTAAAGTGCAATGTTATCTGTCCCCATAGCAAATAAGAGATTTAAAAAGAATTTATGGAAGTAGAGGAGAAATGTAAATAATGTGAAGCAAGCCATGAAATCCAGGAGGACCGGGAGGTGAGGGCTTATTGCATTTACAGACAGATACGGATTTTATCCATGTATTTGTACATGTAGTTTGAATAGACAGATGACCCAATATCTCTATTCTTCCATTTCAATAAAACAACCGTTTGAGAGTTCCCTTTAAAACCAATCTGTTTGGCCTGAGAATGTTCTCAAGACTCGACGAAACCACCATCTTATGTCGGTAGGAATGACCGGAAAATAAAAATTTTCTCTTTCTGTTGTTGATATAGATTTTGGTATAATTCACAATTTTTCTGTCTCGCTTGAGAATATTCTCGACTCGTCTTTACCATAAGAATGACCCGAAAATAAAATTTCATTGGAATCTCAGATTGGTTTTGATATATTGATATAGGGTTTTGGTATAATTCAAAAATTTTAAAAGTCGACTTCCAGCTCCAATCCAACATTTAGGAAGACGGATTGTTATGACAATGACACTATCTGGATGAACGGGTGCGGGACTGATATTTCTTTTGTCAATGGTCGTAATTCGGAAGAGCAATAGCATATACGGGCGAGTGAGTAGTGAATTCGTTTAAGACTGTTTTCTGCTGTTTTCCAACGGATCCGAGTCGAGGTCTCCTCGTTCTTTGGACTGGACCTTTATTTTAGAGGATAAAATGTAAAATAAAGTGGTGAAAGTACCTTAAGAAACTGGAAGGATGCAATGGGCGGTAATGCTTCTCTGTCAGCGTAGTAGAAGGACGATGCAGGATGGTTGGGTTGACGTGGCGTAAGTCGTTTCACTACCCCACGCGGCTCCGTTGGCCAATTTGGACTTGTGAAAGTTAAACCTAGAACGGAGCAGCGGAATAAGTTTTTTTTTTTTTTTTACTCTTCCTTCAAAATTGGATAAATTGTAGGAAGCTATCTCATGCCATCGACTTACCATTGTCGCTCCCTGCGTCTAATGGATCAACCTGACCAAATAAACTAATTAATTTATTGACTTTCACAAACCCCATATTCTTCTTATCACTTATTCCCAAGCACATCCCAACAGGTCCCACAAATTCTACTCTTCTCTGAATACATCCCACCGAATTGTTATAAAAGGGAAAAGAGGTATATCGCATAGTACGTACACCATGTCCTTCTTTCCTCTCTTCCAAGAAAAATGTTCCCAATCATTCACATTCAAGGAACTTTTTTCAAGCCTCTTTTAAGTTTCTTTCTTTCTATTTTTCTCTCCATCGGTTCTTTAAGTACCGTATTTAATTTCACGCCTAATTTGTGCCCGATTACTGCTGAAAGAGAGCCCAATTAAACTTTTCCAATGGCGGCGGTGGGATAGATTTAATTCCGAAAAAGTATTTGTCAAAAAATCTTTTCATACTGAGGAAAAAAGCTCGTTATTTTCAATCCCTCCCCCACCCGATAAGAGTACGTTAAATCTTACCTCTATCATAACGCTGTCAATCCACCTTCCATTTGTGCACAGGTCGTAGCCATTGATTCCAACAAACCAGTCGGGACTTGGAATAATCCTTGAAATGAGGGACACCTTTGGATGTTAAAAATATCGGTATCATATAGAAAATGCTGCAAACTCGGTGTCATTCCCAAAGTACAAACTATATTAAAACCTACTCCAATTTCCTGCAACTAAATTTCCCTTGACTAATGATAGGCAGATAAAGTAGCGTAGTTCTGTCTTAATGATTAGGTAGACAGGAAGGTCGGAGGAAATTAGTAAGATTGATGAAAAGAGTAGGGAAAAGTTCCTTAGGAATTGGGTTGGAAAGAAAACGAGGAACTGTCATTCATCCAAACTTTACCTAACCTTTCCGACTTGTTTTGGAAAAAGTGGGAAATTTTAAAAAGAGACGGCTCAAGAGTTCCAAGTTCCCAAACTCTAGCCTCGCATTTCTCATCCCAGCTTTGCTCATTTATTATCTTTATCTCCACGAAATGGGAGATATATAAAGGCTCCTCAGTGCGAGTAAATATGTCAAGGGGCCTTGGGTCTGGGTCCACCCCCACAGTCATTAGTCCAACGTCCCCTGTAAGGCAGAGCCAGTGTCAAGTCATGACCTGGCCATGATGATTACCAGTGTAACGGAGACTTGTTAATGTGATTGGTCCCGTACCCTTGAGGATGGGGTCGAAAGTAAGTCGGACACGGGACATGCATTCCTTCACTACAGTTCTACTTTCTCTCTCTAATTGTAAGACACTAAAGGGGCCAGGATTCCTGAAAACACGGATGGAATGAAAGGCGAGGCGTAGGGAGTTCCATTGTGGACGGAAATGGACTTGGTTATCTTGAACCGGGACAGTCTCATTTCTTTCCGCGAAGGCGGCGGCAGGTAAAGGGAAACCAATTTTGGGAATGAAAAGAAATAAAAAGAGAAGAAATCAGAGCTTTCTGGATTTCCCATTCCTTTCCCCGCACAAATGTCTCTCTACTTTCTTTTAATATGTGTGTGTGTGTATGTGTGTCGAGTCAGAGTTTATTCTCGGAAGGATAAGAGTCCCCTTATAGGGAGACACACGGTGGCCCTTTCATTGGGAGGATGTTCCGGTGGATGAGGCTATAGGTTCTTCAATATGTGTATATTTGAGTAATAACTCAGCCCGAGTCACCCGTCTTATGGATGGGAAGGAAAGTGTAAGTGGGTATAAATACATATCATGTTGTCTCACACGAAGGGAAGAAATGGTCAGAAGTAAACTGAAAGCAAAGTTCTGCTGAAATATATATTATCCCAGCGCAGATGAATGCCGGGCGGCAGGAGTAGGGCTGGAATTTATTTTTCTTACCCTTGAGTGATTTCCGTCCACGAAAAATTCGGCGTGAGTACTCCCGACTCCTTGTAACACTGATGGAGCAATAAATTCATCATAAATCCCTCCTTCTCCCTGGGAAAGTTGATCCAGAACGTCCGACGCTCCGGTTTCGGCAAATATTCTAACCCCCTCCGAAGACGTGTGATCCAGATTAAAAAGAACGAAGGACTCATCATGAGATCGACCTAGATATTTGGATCATACAAATACATCAGTCATCAGTTCATCCCTTTTATAGGTTCAAGATTGCTCTCTCTCTCTCTCTCTCCTCAACTCTAGCCACTCTGAGTGTGAAGGATCTAAGGTCGGACGGCTTTCATTTATTTCCCTTCTTTAGGGAGGGGAGAGAAACAAGAGGAGCAAATTGCAGGGCTCTCAGGCCTGGATCCGAATACAAATTATCCTAGGCATTTAATAAAATCGGCTTAGTCGAGATTAGGGATAAGAAACACAAGGGATAATGATTAAAATTGTGTTGTTTGAGAATGGCGAGATTCCCAAATACCCAAAACAATCAATCTATATGGATGACTGGAATTCCCTAGTTGAATCCCGATCTGGGATGACTGAACCGCTCCCTTCACACAAGCCTCTCCTAAACGCTACATGACTCATAGACAAATATTATCGGGAGCATCTGACAGGCGATACGAATATGGAACATCGTTAATCGTTGCAGCACTAGCCGACTTTTAAAATTAGACAGGAGCCAGACCAGCTTAGGGATGGTATGGGCTTGTACTGATATTCAATTCATAAGGGACCTCCCCCTCATGTCAATTCTCACATAATTTTCAATCCAAGACTGTCAGATATGATCAAGAAATAATGATGCAAGTCGACATGATCATTTTTCTAAAATTTTTATCATCCACCTGAAAGTCGTAAATGACAAGAAAGGGGATCGTGATGGTAATTTAAGTTGGAGAAACCTTATTCTACATATTTAGACAACTTTTATTACGTCATTTTGATACTTCACAGAGCATGATGAGCTAGACAGGTCTGCAACCGACAGTTTCTCCCGTCATCGTCCCCTGTCATGTATTTTTGGCCAGATCCAAATTCCAAATTTGATTTTTTTTCTGGTAATTTACTTTGACAACTATGAGGAATTTGGTAGTAGAAAAAACAACGGAGTATGATCTTCCTCGGCAACTCTCTCTACAGTTTAAATGACTAAAAGTCTGGGACGGCCGATGGGGTTATTTACTTTTTGACATCTAGATGAACCCATTTGGAATGCACTCTTTCCTGCTGTAAAATCGGTATTCATGGCCACCTGGGTAGGTGCTCATCCGCTGAGGTCATTGACAAACGGTGAAGGTACCTCAATTTCCTCTACCCCTGGTTACATTAGACTATCATAGAGCTAATAGCTGAAGTTTAAGTAAATAAAATCCTTTGCCAAAAAAAGGTTTGTCTTTTCCAAACTTTTCCAAATAGACAAAAAATATATCTCCTGTAAAATATTACTGTAACCCTGACTGTCTCGTCCCACGATCAGTTTGTCCCGAAATCGGAATGATTTTGTGACTCGACTCCCTGCAGTGAGCTCATTTGACTCAAGACAGAATTGTTTGTCAACCATTCATTCCACGCTTGTTGATTGTATTGGATTGACAAAGTGGGCTTTTTAGGACAATTAACATTTGTTGGGAAACGAGCCCAATAATAAAATAAATCACATGATGTAGGGGATTGGCGAAAAGGATAATTATTCTTTATGCGACTCCTTATGCGTTCATTCAACATGAGAGAGATATCATCAAAAGTTCAATGGGTCCATATCATTAAGCAACAATAATCCAAGTTGAAATACCTCTTTTATACACTCCACCCCAATTACTCCAATATCAGCAGATCAGTAATTTTTGAAAATGAAAGCAATTTATTCGGCAAGGAAACTCAACGCTTCTTTACAGCTACGCCATTTCCATTCCTAATTACCCATATTTTTAATAAGTCGAAGTCCTGCCTCGTCTCTCATTCATGCTATGTCTAATGGGTAAAAGGTCAACCAAGCACCTGGTCCATGACTACTAAAGCTTAGGAAACGATAAAAAAATGCTATAAGCAGCTATGTATGATGAAGCTGCAGATTGCCAAATAGGTTGGTATTCATTGTTAAGTTGATTATCCCGAACTGGTATCTCTATGGTTCCTAGAGGTAAGAGAATGTGACAAGATAGAAGAATGAAGGGCAGGAAAGGAATGGAAGTAATACCTTGGGCGTGGGGGCGTCTCAAGCCATATTTTGACTGCCCTCTGATATAATAATCAATGATTTTAGGTCCAAGTGTTACTACTTGGAGAAAATCTGTAGGATTCGAGCAATTCTGTGCTCTTACTCTCCCTGTCCTGACAAATTCCACTGATTGAATATGGAACTAGAAAAATAATATCTATAGAAGGTATGATTGAGCACAATCAATCCAACCCATCTCTTTAACAGGTTGTTTGCAATTAGTAGAACTACTTTGTACTTTGGATTGACTATCAGTTGTTAACTTGTTTGTTTCTAAACGCTCCCATTTCTTCCACACAGCAGATGCACAACATAAAGTGGACCGTGTGTCTGTACTGTGAGGATGACAAATTATCTTGACATCCTGTGATACGATTCGATTATTCTCTTCACGACATATACGTTTCAAGCTGTCAGAAATCATACGCCCAGTGCAAGCCGTACGTGCTGACATTTCATAAAATAGCGGAATACACTTTTTAGGGTCTCTGTAGAGAATTAAGGATGGGAGAGTTGTTCCCTTGATGTCCCTTACTCAATGAAGGGAGTAGGTACTTACCGTGTTTTTAAATACACTTGACACGTGATCAATTTAATTGGAAAAAATCTGCGCTCCCATACATAGGCTTATAATACGCTTGACCCTTTTTGGTACATTGGGGTATTTTTTCTTATATGTTTCGACTGTGAAATTTATGGTTTGAACGGAGTGTAAATCAACTTGGGATTAATATTAAAGCATTCTATGGAGGAAACACTGACCACATGAAGTACAAGAAGATAAAGTACGGAATGAAATGAAACATTACTCTCCCTTGCCCCACCGACCATAATACCCATTCGGGCAAAGTTTTATAGATTACTCCCATGAATGATCATATCGTATTTCGTAGGTTTCGTATAAATTTGATAAAAAAGAGGATGAGGGAATCCGTGAATGAATGCTCGAGGTGCAGGTGGGATCTAAGGCCATAAGTGCCGAGTTAGTGCTCTTTAATGCTGTATCAGGTAAGGATTTAACTAAACACGTTGGGCTTGGACCCTATAATGCTATAGTTCCTAAGATTGGCCGACATTTAAAGAGAATCTACTTTGAACCTGTGACGAAAGGGTCCTCTGAACGGGTAAATCGAATAGTTGGAATGAGTGCCATATAATATGGGATTTGCCAAGAGATTCACCCTTAATTTCTCCTTAGATATTTTTAAGTACTTGTTTGATGAGGGCAAGTAAGTGGTTAAGAAGGCTAAGCGACTGAGACTGTTCGAGACGAGAAGTTGGCCATGAAATTGCCACGATATAATTGGATGTGGAGGATGAAGGAGTGCAATAAATGGAACAAAGCGGATGAGATATAGAATTTGGCTTGATCTCGAAGATAGAAGTCAAGTCGTCAGTCAGTCATTTATAGTTGTTTTAGATTGGATCTACTGCCACCGTGATGCATCTGGATGGAACACATTTTAAAAATACGGAAGACGAACATATTGTTGTTCTTCTGTTCGAGATAGTATCGTACAATGCAATGGTCCGTACTTGTAGTTAGTTAGTCCTGCACCCGAAGAGACAAGTGTTGTGTTCACCAACCTGTCTACTTGTCTCAGAATCAGAATTGACGAATAGTTCTGGGAGAAGAAAGTGAGTTTCCCAGTTGGCGACCAGACATGAGCAAAGTACAAGGAGTTTTTAAACATTTTTATAGTTTGAAGAGTATTTAGGGGATTCAGGGGATTGGGTTCTACATTTGCACTTGTGGATTGTATCGACTGAACGTGTTTTAAATCCACTTTTCCGACTCGAAAATAGGTTATTCAACTTAATTGATTGAAAAAATGGGCAATTGATGTCATGTTTAAGTACCAGATAAACGAAGTAACCGAATTTTTATTGCTGGTTTTTTGCTTAGGTTTAAGTGCTTATTTTAGAAATTACTAAGGCATGTAATATTCACAAAATATTGTGAATGCAAAATTTTTCTTTTTTTTCAGCTTCGATGTAAACATTTTTTATCTAACATTTTAAATATTTAAATCTTAAAATACAAGTATCTCGATTTCGGACCGATGATTTTGCTCATGTCTGGCTGGTTAGCATAAATTGAGCAGGAGGTATACGAGGACGGATTAATGAGGGCAAGAGAATGCGGAATAAGTGGGACAGATGGGCGTAATTGTCATCATTTTATAGGGTCATTGCATGGAGAAGGACCTAAAGAAGTAGGCTTGTCTGGGTCCCTGGAATCTATATCTCGTAGTAGCACTATGGCAAGTCATGGGGCTCAAAATAGACACGAGCATCGTTTATTTTTGACATTTTTTAACGTTATACGAAGAATATCAAAACATTGAGGGTTTTTGTCACTTTCCTCCGACACCAAAATCCGACGCTGAAACGTGGTTTTTTCTTGTATTTTTTCCTTCCTTCAGCTATTCATTATTTCATCGGAGACTCATCAATTTTCTCAACTCACAGTTAACCTACTTCCAAAGAAGTTTAAACACCCTTTCCTCCTCACCCATTTCAAATTCAATCACTAATAATGACTTTACTGAAATACGACTGTCCTTCCAACAAGACACCCTTTCCTCCAACCTCCGTTTCCGCGTTTCGCCACCATCAACCTCCGACGTGAGACCGTGCGAATTATGACTCACCGTATTATTTACTATCCAAACATTCAACACTCATTCCTTCCTGATCCAGAGTAGCCCATTAATCTTTCCACTTAATATATCATCCCTACCACCTTGCTTCAGAAACCCGACAGACAGAGCCAGTTCTCCACTTTTCTGAACCGTCGTAAGAGTTTTTTTCAATTGACATTAGGTACAATTACTACATCCAGTATATCCTATCGAATGTGGTCTGTTGTAGCATTCGTTGCCAAAAAAAGTCCGACCAATTTAAAGAATCCATCGAATTTAATATCCCAATTCCAAACAATTAGAAAGCACTAACTTCTTCTTTATCACCAACATCATAGTACTGGATTGTGAGAATTCACACTTTAATTTAAATGTGACTTCAACCATACAAAGTAGCAATCGTGGATTAAAAAAAATGTGTGTCTCAAATTGAGAATTTGCCGACGCAAATAGTTCATGTGAAAGTCTTGCTCGTTAAAATATATGCCTTGACCGCTAGTTGAAAATGCATACCTCCCCTAGAAATCCCAATACCTCTGGCCTTAAAACTCCGTTCAATGCATCCGAAATATCTTCACAATAGGGACTCTTTCAAATGTGATCAATAATCTCGAAATTAATTGCACATTTAGCTAGCCGGTAGTGCTCTTCGCAGAGCCACTCTGATTAGATACGAAACCCGAAATCCCAAGTGAAATCCTAATGCCTATTATAATACCGTTTGTTCCTGTATCCCTACTCGTATTGTCGTATTCATTAAAGAAACATTTATTGAGTCCCTTGGTTGAATCGGTTGAGCATATAATTACATTTAGATCAAACGGTCTCTGGCCAACAACTTCAAAGTGAGAAATGGGTTGCGTATTCGGGTTCCATGGCCTATTTTTCAGGGAATCTGGGAGTCCTAAAGTGGTGGTGGTAGTTGGGCTATATAAAAAGCATAGGGAAAGGGACCTTACCAATGAGTTTCGAAAACTGTGCCGCTGGACGGAAGAGAGGAAAGTGCTTTGGGAATTCGGTGCGGGACCAGTAGGTGTGCATGATGACACGGTAGACTGTAAGTCGGTCGGCGACACATGACTGGCTACTCGTGGAATGGACTTGAACGGTGAGAGCAGAGAGGATGCAACAGAATACCAGGGACACGGTCCCCATCACCCTTGACCAGGAAGTTAATGAGGGCTTCATGGTGATCCCGACTCCGGTGACTCGACCAACCACAATCACAGAAAGGCGTCGGAGAGAGAGAGGGCCAGTAAATCAGGGACCGATCACTACGACGAGGTGAAAGGTTGAGTTGTGTCACTCCGAAGTAGCACTCACTAGTCCGGGGAACGTTGAGACGAAACTCATATGGAGAAAGAAAGTTAACTAACCCTCTTGGGTTGATTGAGATACGTCAAATGACAAAGCGAGAGTGCATCTGCAGAAGGAGAAGAAGATTAAATGGACAGAGAAAAAAGTCTGAGAGGAGAGCGTTGCATCTAGGGGTTATCTTGTTCTTAACAGACTGCTTGTCTCCTCTTATGATGATATGACTCAATAATTCCACCAACTACTCGTGTAACATTGCGATATTATGGTAGATATGGAAATCATTCACCTTTAGCAAGAGACCATGAAGGAAACCAATACCAAAAACACTGCTTGGAGGAGGCTCGGTTCTTAGATCTTCATTCACTTCTTATAGCTCAGCTCTCACATTATAATGTATTAAATTGTATCTGGCAAGGGCCCAAGTAAGTGACTCTTTTAGATATGCTGCCACCACCACCGCATGGGACACTTCTTTTTATCAAATTACATCCCTAGCAATTGAATCAAAATATTAGTCCGTTATATGCAAGAGCGCATCTCTATCATTCCCTAATATTCTCACTCCGACTGCAGTCCTTCAGTCCAAATAAACTTGATAAAGTTCTTAAACTTATGCAACATTTGGGCTCTGTTCATTAATCCTCCAGCCCTGTCAAGTCCGACGGGTGGGTCAATGCAAATTTCATTCCTGCAAGGTTTATTTCGTTGTTTGTCACTTGTCATCAAGCCTTGTGTAGCCACAGCAGGCAATGGGACAAACTACAGTCCCACAACCACACACTTACATAGTTACATCCAAATCCCCAAATTCTCAGCAATCCAACATGGACTTTCATTTTGTAGCAGCTTGATGCAGGTGTGCATCGCCTTCTACTGTTTTTCATCCATTCCTCCCATTAATTTAGATGGCGAGAGCCTTAAACTCCAAATTATGTGAGAGTATTAACGATCTATTTCCAATTGTCGCACTTTTGGGCCCTTCATTTAAGCTTAATCACCCTTTGTCTCTTATCAGATTTTTCAATTTCCAACTCCTGACTGTGTCTTTAAATTTATTTCTGTTGCCGTTGAATCCTTTGCTTAATTAGTCAATAAAACATTTCATTGCCAATAAATAAAGGGATAGTCCTCCCAGTTGCTATCCATGGAATTGCTTTTAATTGGGTCTCTCGTCATAGGACGGCTTCCAGGAGTAGTTATATAGTAGCCGCGGTGCCTAAATCATTCTAATCGGAGGTCGTTTGTCTTTTTTAGAAATCCCATTCCTTTTGCTTTTGTAAACCAGAAAGTGGACAGAAATTAATTGCACAATATTTTTTGGACTTCTCGAATTATTAGTCGTTTGCATTCAAGAGACTGAGAACAATATCTTTTGGATAATAATCGTAAAAAGGAACGGGAAAGAAGTTGTATCCCACTGATAGTCCAGTCTAGTCGTGATCTCATAATATTATTATGGTATGTCCAATTTTCATTACCACAATCTGCCAGCTTCATCCATTTTCATTCTTTTATCAATTTTTGATTTTATTCCAAATAAGGGTAGGAACCAAGAGTACAAAGAACGCACACACTCTCCTCCAATTGTAAATTAATCCATTTTCTGTTGGAGATCCAACAAAGAGCTCGAGTCATGACTTTTCTTCACACGGGCCATAAATATTATAGAATTCTACTTGCTTCAATAGTACAAGAGCACAGCAGACGGTGTTCAAAAACTCTGTCAAATTATGGAGATATTCCCTACGTGTAATCCTCAGAGTTGTCTACCATCCAAATACCAGTTTCGTAATATCAAAAAATCTCAATCAATAAACTTCGACATGATGTAATTGTGTTTAGAATGACACCTTGACACCTCACATGAAAAGTTCAGCGATGGGAAATTTAAAATATGAAAAGTTTAGTCATGTTCTAAGCAAACGTCATTGTCAAACGTTGCGAAATAACACAGAAAAATTCTAGGACCTTATCGGACATATTAAGTTTAAATTGCTGGTTAGTTTTATTGGTGACAATAGATACCTGACGATAACTCAATTATAATAAAACAATTTACTTTGGAGTGCAAACTTTTCTACATTGGACGCCAGATATGCTTGGAATACATGTCTTCATGAAATATTTTCAGGTAACTGTCCGTCCCGTGGAGACCTATATTAGATGAAATTCTCAGAGATTGGAAAGAAAGACCATGAATAAATAATCTACTTCGTTTTTATCAGCGTTCTGAATAATCATAATTGCTATTTTAAATTTAAAGACGGGCTAAGATTTCGGATACAATCAAAAGAGCAATCAGAATAAGCTTGATGATTCAGGAGAGGGCTAAGTTTTCCGAAACCGTTGAAACATTAACATGAAAAAGGCGATGGGATTGATTATGTACAAGGACCAAGTCAACTCCTTCTGCTTCAAGGCATAAGGATGAAAGTTGATTGGTAGATAATTTTTGTTTAGATTCGATGAAATCTTAACGCAATCTTCACATTAACTACATCGTTGTTACACCCGCGAATAGCCCCTGTATAGAGTAATTATTTCATTATATATCAAATTTAAAATTTTATAATCTACGATCCTCCTACGTAAGGAATTACCAAATGTTGCGAGTCATCAAACGACGGCCAACTGCGTCTGACTGATCCTGCCTAGTTGATAAACTTACTTGTTAGCTCATAGTTAACAAGGACGTATTTCCGCTCCCAAAAATCTTGTCAAACTTGGAAAAAGGCGATAAAAGAAAAAGTTTATTATTTGGTAGAAGACAAGACAACACCGATCCGATGCTATGATTTCCATACATGGGAATTGAATGTTTTTTGCATTTATTATAGTTGTATTATAACCATTGCACACATACCTATGCCCAACACTCGTATTATGGATCTCAATGGCCAGTCTCTAGTAACATCATCTGCTACAACCTTCCGTAGCAAAAAGTACACACACTAAAACAACAACAAACTTGTTATTTTCATTCAGCTCGGAAAGCATGAATGAATGAAACTTGCAAGTATGATTGGATAAGTCCATACCGATAGAGATTTCATACAATACAATGTAAATACATAAACGCAAATAAAATACGGAACAAACAGTCCTTGCAATACTGGTTCAAAGCCTTAAAATATTTGGTTGAATATTATTATTGTCGTTTTTTTTGCTAAAAATGTATACTTCATTGTGATATCGAATTTGACTCTTTCGATTCTGTTGGAAATAGGCCTATAGACTATTAACAGAATAAACAAACAGAACTATTTATATGCTAAATAAGAATCAAATTTAAGGAGTTTTGGACGTTTAATGCAACTATTAAATATATTTGTATGTAAAAAAAAATAATACCTCACCCAGTTCACACCTTTGCATTAGATATAATATCATGTTTGATAATTTTTCTTTAAATACCACAATTTAATCTCGACGATTTAAAAATTAATCAAAAATATAAGCCTACACCGAAATACAACCGACCCTTTTGGAAGTCTGTGCAATTGCAAGCCATGCCATGGGCATCTATTCCAGGATTTGCTGTATGCCGTGTTGTTACTCCACTGGATCGTTTCTGTTGCTTATCTGTAGATGCACCCGATATGTTCAGAAGTAAACAGTTACGATGGTATTACGGAATGTGCTAAATATTTATGCATCTATTGCTCACGGTTTCTTATGCATGATTTTATGTAAATCATACTATGATTTACTCACAGAAAGATTCTAAAATGCCAAAATTTTCTTTTTGGTGGAAAGAATAAATCTGTTTAACATTTCAATTGAAGACCTGAAGCTAAAACTTCCAATAAAATGCTCGAAAATGAAATCTTGGATATCATCATTGTGTGGCTTTCTTATTCAATGGATGGAAAACCAACGGTAAAGCGGATGATGGATTTCGTGTCCATATCTCCATTGGTTTTTTGAAACGTTGAGAACCATATGGATTTCATGATTTCCACATTTCTTCAGCATTTAAATCCTTCCCAGGAATGTCGAATGAAATTCAAAGTAAATTCATAAAATTAAATACCATGTCAATATATCCCTCTCACTGTCCCTCATGTGAATAAAATTTTGACGGCCTGATAATAGTGGAAATTATGTCGTCATATTATGAATAGATTACTATTCACGAGCAACAGTTGTACGAATTCACACTAGAGTTTATCCATTATAAGTAATTGAAGCAATAATTAGTATAACTAATTAGCAAAAATTAGAGTCATTTGTTTTGTGATGTTTTACTTGACTATTGGAGGTCGCTTACTTGCCTCATTCGGTCTATATAAAGGAATAGACTTTCTTGAAATTGCAAAATTCAATATTCTAGTTTTTATGAATCGTATTATAATATTCGGAATATTCTGCATTGAATCGTAGACCCACTTTTTATATCATTGAAGTCATTTGTAAATAAAAAACGATACGTGCACAATGAAATGTTAGTAAACGCCAATGCAAAGTTAATGTTGACATGATATAATATAGTGGGTAGTGTCATCCTAGAAATGCACGAAGACTGCATACAAAAGGACACATTACATAGAAATAGTGTGGATTCAGTCTGTTTGTAATTTAACTAAAGTAAAAAATTAAAAGCAAGGGTAATTAATGCTCTCGTTATTTTTCAAGGTGTACTACTCGATTAACACTACTATCGAATTTCTAAACGGGAGCTTAAACTAACAAGTTTGACATTTCTAAAATCTGACCTCATGGTCACTTTTCATTCATAAATAAGTTAACCCACACATACTCCCACTCTACATTTGTCACAGATTACAATTTTATGTAGTTGAATATTTTTCATCACTGTGAGATGTCACAATTAGGTATGTTAATCAAAGGAATTACTATGTTGCGAGTGTTCTTTTTGTTTTCATTAGCGACAGATGCGATTACCTCGAATCTCTTAATAAATATCGGCATGGATTTTTTCAAAGCTTTCGAAGGAGTGCTCAAGTGGAAACTTGTTGTTTTAAATTAATTAGATAGATTGCGAATTATTTCTAAGTCACAATTTTTTTCTAAATTCATAATTTCTTTCACATTTACATGCCGGTTTTTAGAATGCATTTCTCTGTTACTCAGATGATGCTTTTTGACCATATTCCGATATACTATTCCAGATTTATATGTTTTGACGCTGTTTTATTAAAGCAGTGCCCGTTATGGTTTTTATATCTCTTTACATATTGAAATTATTTGAAAAATGTATACTTGATATATCTTAAACAACCCTTTAATCGGGTGAGCATCTCTTACAAAGTAATTTATTAGCTCGCCTATTAAAAATAGGTTTAGAGCTAATGAAGTCAACCTGTTCGTCTGTCTGTCTGTCTGTCTGTCTGTCTGTCTGTCTGTCTGTCTGTCGGGCCTTTTTGTGGATCAAAGTTAAGACAAATAGGAGCAGCCATGAAGCAGGCCGGTTTAGAACGCATACAATTTTTGGCCTAAGAAGCGGAAAGACGCAACATTATGCGATCTGCTTCCATGGATATTTTTATGGATATCATTCAATTGAAAAGGAAGCATTATGTTTGATAGCGTTTATCAAATATTAAACACAAAAACAAGTTTCAACGTAATTGTATTGGTTTACATATAAAAGAGATATAAAACATTTGGAAACAGGAATTATGGATGTAAATACATACATTTAGAAACAATAACCAAATTTTATAGGTTTAACGTATTTTTAATGTGAAACACCACTTTAGATTTTGAAAACTTGTAAATTAGGTCTTTTTGCAATATTGCTTCATTTTATGTTCAAATTGATAGCAAACAGGATCTATATAGTTCAAAAGCATGGTTTTGGATTTAAACAAAGTTGATAAAATAGAATTCGACTCCATTTGTCGAACATGTAAACAATTTTATATCAAATTGAATTGGTTTAAATAGTGAAGTGAATAAAAACAATCGAAATTAATCATGATGGATATAAATCAATACATATAGGAACAATTATCAAATTTAAAAGGTTTTACAGTATTTTCATTATTAAACACCAAATAAATTTCGAAAACTCGCTAATAACATCTTTTTGTGATATTGCTTCGTAATAAGTTCAAATTGGTAGCAAACAGGATATATAACGTGCAAAAAATGCACTTCTCAAACATAAAAATGGTTTTTAACGTAATTGTGTTGGTTTAAATAGCAAAGTGGATTAACATATTGGGAAACAGTAATATAGAATATAAGTCAATGTTTTTTGGAACAATTCTCAAATATTCAGTTTCTTCACGTATTTGTTATGGAAACTATCTTTATCGAGTTATAGCATATTCTTTATGATGTAAATCAATTCATGATAGAACAATTACTAAAGCTACGGGATTAAAATGCAGTCGTCTAGGTGAACGTAAATTATGATATTTTGATTTTATACAATCGAGCAACACGATAAGTAATATTGAACGATAATCTATATGAATTGTGCGAGCTGTCGTTAACGTTTACAACGTTTTATTAATAGCATTAAAAGAGCTACCATTTGGTCAATATTTTATCACTAAAATGATATTTTAAACGATTTAAGCCGGGTTTATGCTTACCGTGCTCGTGCCTTTTCCGTAACCATGCCTTCCCCTTACCGTGCTCTAAGGTCATTTATACTGTCTCTAACGGATTTTTCCTTTCTCTTTGCCATTCTGTGCTCTTGCCCTTTCCCTATCCAATTCCCTAGAGAAAGTATAAATGCTCAAAATGTCTCCAGGAGTCGATACAACTTGATAAGCATTGGTCTCGATAAAACCAATATTTTAAATCGAATGGAAAAGGAATAATTTTATGGATTTCAATGAAAATTTGGTGGATTGGGATAGGATATCCCATAAAAACTAAAACGACATGGGTTCATGTTTTTTTACAGACGTAACAAAACCAGTCTTACTCTTACACATATTATATTATGTGTCAATAAATGTTCATACATCATTGTCAACGAACCCATTTCCAAACTTATTTAAGGTCATAACTATTTTAAATATTATTAGGATTCAAAGTAATTCTTAAAAAATATGCTCTAAGATAAAGCAGTGGAATAGATCGATGCGTTCTATTTAACCTTCATTTTCAGTGACACAGACAGTAATAACAAAATCACGTCATCAATAATTCGGATGTGCCGAATATGCGCGAGCACGGCTCCTGGGGACATTTGGCCTCAAAACCACACCCCCTTTCGCTCGTGGGGACATTTCGGAAAAAAGTGGGGACATTTGGAATTTCGCTACCTTTGATGCCTTTTTTTTGGAAGATAAGTGGGACATTTTTGAGTAGGGATATACGAAAAGTGGGGACACTTGGAATTTCGCTACCCTTGACGCTTATTTTGGAAAAGTGAGGATTTTTGAAAAACCACATCCCATTAGTGGGGATATTTCTTTGATTTGTGATTGTTGGGACATATTGTGGGGACATATTATAAGATTCGGTATATCCGCAATAATTCAATACTAGCATTCAATATTCGTATAGGTTTCAAATGTATTTGTATTTAAAATTATATTGTGACGGTACGCATTAATAACGATTGATAATTGGCTAATTGACGTTCCTTTCTCTATCGGTTTCCCTATCGAAGTAGCGATCGGCTCTACTTGGAGAGAGCACGGAAAGGGAAAGAGAAAACGATAGAGAAAGGTAAGTATAAATGAGGTTAGGGAAAGGGCACGGAAAGGGAAAGGGGACGCCATGGGGACAGAAAGAGAAAGCATAAATGCGGTTTTCCCTTTAGGGAAAGGGTAAGGCCAGGGTATTCCATAGGGAAAGGGAAAGTATAAACCCGGCTTTAATCTACTCTGTACTGCCAAATTGTTTTCTAGAAATCCTATAATTAAAATCATTCGATAAGTGTGATAAATTTTATATTGATATTGTCATTGTTGGTCGACAAATTAATGATCCGTTGAAATTGCAAATAACAAGTTCAATTGTTTTAATTTCAACATACGATAAACGAATCCCTCCAAAATTTTACGGCGAGCATAAACCTGCAACAAACATAAGAGGCATGTTAAGGATAGTTGTAAAATTCGGATTTTGAGATTTTTGCTATTAAAGCGTCGTTTTAGCATTTAATGTGTAACATGTATATGATTCACAAGTTTGATTAAATTTTAACAAGGAGTTAAAATCTACAATAATTTTTTATTACTCCAACTCGTTTTCGAGAAATAAAATTGATCGAAATATGTGTTTCAGTGTATAATATAAAGTGAGAAGGTCTATTGCATGGACTTCTATCCAACTTTGAGTAAGTCCGACTCAGGAATATTATGTATTCTGTAAATATACAATTCATTGCAATTTATAATATTCAATGTGATATTTTAGCTTCACTGCTTTCATGTACATTTAAACTTGTTTGAATTTTAAACAATACAGACATTAAAATGTAAGGTGTGATAATGTGTAATTTATGAATGAATGCAATGTGGAGAGTGTACTTTAACCATCAGATCTTTGCTCACGATGTCGTCAACTTTAACCTTGTTAATGCTTTTAAATTGATTACTTGTTGAATTAATATACTATTTCAAAATTTTGCTGACAATCCTCAAGATGGAATCAAAATATTTCATTAGAACCCTGTAACCATATAAGTCTCAATAGACTCTACTGTCGATGGAATATTCGTGAAATGCGAAACGAGGGTTTAATCAGCTTCGACGAAAATCACAGCTTGAATGACAAAAATGGGCCTCTAAGTCCAAATCCTTGAACCCTATTGACAGTAAAGGATGACTCTATAAAATTTACAAATCCTTCAATCACTTTGCCAGACACAAAACCACACCTTTGAGACGGTTTATGCAACAACGAGACTCAGTACATATACGCTTAGTCATTGGTAGGGTTATTCTTAGATAAGACTTTCTCAAAAAACCTTAAGTCGCATATCATAGTATTACTACAGAGTCTAATTTTTAGGCACCTTATAATTGGAGAATTCCACTATGCATGCATTATTTAAAAAAAAACGGGCGTTCTTTACGAGCTATGGAAATAGCAACTTAATGATAACCCTCAATAACTTTGGTCTCTGTCAAATTTGTAGGTGAATAAAAGAAATCTGTTGAAATAAATAGGTATTGAAACTTTCAAGATATTTAAAATTGTACCTTCGCTATCGAAATAAAATATATTTATTAGACATTTGTTTTATGATAAAAATCAGCCAGGTTTTGAAAAAAACTAGCTATGTTATTTTACGCATATGACAACAGTTTAGTTAGCTAAATAATGACGAACAATGAATTATTAATATGCATGAAGTGTGCATCTACATGGTTCCCATAAACTGGTGGATAATGTACAGCCATTCAACCGTATAGGTTCATTAGAATTTATCACCAGGATGGTTTTCAGTTGGTTGGTAGAACTATCCTAGTAAGGCCTTTGAGCAAATTATGAATTATTCGACATACGCTATTTTACATTGTCACTTAGCTGTAATGTTAGTGTTAACAGAATAAAATGAACAAAATAGCTTGGGATCGTAGACATTTCGGGCAAAACGGGATCGTCAATCCTCTACATCATGAGAGAAGTTTCATGCTTTGGTTTAAGAATTCATGAGTCTGGTTAAAGTTGAATGGGATTGTAAAACCATGACAGACTCAACTTTTTGGAACAATTCATAATTCATGGATTCTGACTCCCGTATTTCTTTGTTTACAATTTTCGGCCTTTATATAGCCTTCCCTAAAATTAGTATATGGATTCAAATGGCTTTTACTGCGTCAAACTTCCGGTTTATGTAGTAAGGTTAAAGGATCGGCTGAGTATTTCTGCACATCCTCGGGTCGTCATGTTTATTGCTGTTGTAGTGTAGGATTCCATGACGTTAGTGAGACTTAACGGAATTGTGATGTCCAGATTTGTGGAAGATGGAAAAGGGTTTACAACTCCTAAGTCTGTCATCGGAGCCCTTTGCCTGTAGTCCCCAAGTAAGTCCATTGAAACTTATGCAGTTACTGTCTCAACTATTCCTTTTCATTCAAATATTTTGGCATAAAATGGGGGCGAAGCGGACATTTGAGACGGACAAAAGGTGTTTCTTCGCTACAACGAGCATTTCGTTTTCCCAGCCGTCGAGTCCGTTCAAGCTATTCCCCAGAAGGTACACTGTCAACCAGTCAGGCAAAACACCAAATCAGGGTTCCTTTCAAAGGGAAGGAAAGACAGATTTTTTGTTATTATCACACGAATGGAAATACTGTATACTTCTCTCAATCGCATTCAATCACTCAGCTAGAATTCGATCTTGAGATGATGGGATAAGCATGAGGCAAGTGTGAAATTCGATAGTTCGGATCATGGTGTCGGTGATTGCATTTTCCATAGTACTCTTATCCACTAACAAAAGGGCTTACACAAAGTAATCTAACTACATTTCACATACTCCACATAATGGGGATTTAAAAGCCGATTAAGTCCAGCATCGTGATAATAGTAACATGTTGTGACGCAGGATCGATATAAAAACAGAATCGAACGGTCTCGCTTGTTATTTTGGCATGTATAGATAATTCCATCTCATTGTCAGGCTTGAACTCTAGCAAGTTCGAACAGAGATATCTCAGCATTGAACCTGTCTTTCCATTGAGTGGACCATGGACAAATTTCCATGGCCATGGACAAATGACAATAAAAAATTAAACTAACTTTAGTTTAAATAGATACTGAACTACCTTTTAATCCTGTTACTAACATACCATAATATAAGTATAAGCATGAATGACTGATGACGTGATGACACAATACATTCCATCCGTCATATTGATGAAATATAAATGCATTCTAAAATTCTAGCAACTCGGTCAGGATTTGTATTGTTTTGTAATAGGTTTAAATGACTTTTTTTATTTTTCGGTTGTACCGTATGGGTCCCTTGATAAAAAGTAAAGCTCAAAGTAGGTTCGTGCTCGACACGATTTTATCTATATAACAAAATCGAGCTGATTCCAAATTTCACCCTCGGTTCGACACTGCGCTACAATTGGATCAACTCGAACTTTAATTGTCCACCTGTTCAGTATCCAGATTCCACATGCCACTCTTCACATAGCTGCTATCTCTGAATGATGATATTGATAATAAATCAATTTCTTGACCTTAATCAGAAAACTACTGTGGTCAAAGTCTTAACGGAAAGACGGTTAGATTAAGAGACAGTCGGAAATGGGGTACAGAAACAATTGGGTCTTTTTTGTGTCTAATTTTTGTACATTTTATTGAGATTTCAATGGCATATCAAAAATATGAATCGGATTCGAAAATGGCAGAGGAAATGAGCGCGCCGTAAGACTTTATATTCAATCGTTTGAGTGGGCGAACGTGGAAAAAGACATTTTTTGTATTGCAATTTACCTTCCTATTCTGCTTTTTTATGAGAATCCACGCTTCGGCTCAACACTATTTTCTGACTCTTTTAATGCTAACTTCCTATCTACTGTTGGGACAAATGCACAAAGGACAGAAAAAATTGGAGTTTCTCTTTCTTTCCAACGTTCCACATCAATGCTAATTATTACCGCGCGATCACTTCCTCGGCCGTTTTCTTGGGGTATTTCCATTCAGATGCATATTTTTACAGAGTCGTAGCGTGGTTTGGTCCGGCCTGGGCAAATTCGATCATGTTCGGCCCTTACATATATAATGTTCCATTTCGAAAAAAATCTTTGTATTCTGGGCAACAATTTTAACATTTCCGAAGAATTGTCTGATCATCCACCCGTCTTACATCCAAGTAACCTTATTTCAAATCACTATCTCCAATCGCTGGTGGAAAAAACGTTGTAGCGAGGTAGCAATGCTACCCGAAAATTTTTCGCACCATCGGAAAATAAAAATTTAGAAGACCTTTTTTTGTCATTCTGAAAATTTTTGGTCGAATTTTTGCTACCGGGAAGAAAACGGTTTTTCCACCAGCGTCTCCAAATGACTATATATTGGTTGGCGCAAAACAATTGACAGTGATTTTTAAAATGTTAACGTACTAACACTTAAGAATATTTAAAAACACTTCCTTTTATTTGGATAGAGCCTATGAATAATAGTTGTAATATTGTGGTACAACTTTAGACATCTGAATGAGAATATCCTTAACCGTAGTACAGCCGAAGTGCTACATTTGTAAAATTTGCCTGTTTCAAAATTCGTATTTCAAAAACGGTTCATTGCAGCGTTCTGAAACTCCAGGTATGCCTCGACCAACTATCTGGCTAGCTTATCCAAAAGGTCTCAAGGTCTTAGGGCTAATAGGCTTATCAGGATAATTCAGAGTTCATCCAAAAACATTAAAAAATAACGAATTTTTGAGAAAAAAACTCCCATATACCGCCAATGGTCTACAATTGTAGCATGCTACAGCCAATGTGCTACAAATGTAGACGTACAGGGTGAAAGAAAATAAACCAACTACACCACAAGCAGCGAGACTACAAGGCTGGGGTGGGGACTTGTTTCGGGAATTAGTTTTGTAAATTGACTTATTTCAGGAAATGATTTTGTCAGGGGACTTGTTTTGGAAATGATTTTCAAATTGGTCTTATTTCGAGAATTGATTTTCAAAAGGGGCTTATTTTGGGAAATGATTTTCACGGAGGACTTATTTTGGGATCTGATTTTCAAGGGGGATTTATTTTTGGAATCGATTTTCATAGGGGGCTTATTTTGGGAACTAATTTTGTAAGGGGACTTGTGTCGAGGAATTAATTTTATGATTAGGTTTATTTCGGGAATTGAGTTTTTGAACTATGTATAGGGAATTATTTCGGAAAATTAATTTCGAATGTATTTATGCGACTTTATTCGCAGATCTGTTTTTAGATTTATTTACGAAGACTTGTTTGTGGGTCTAGTAGTTAGAAAATAAGGACCTATTTTGGGAACTTAAAAAGGACATCACCCAAAAGTCAGAGCCCAAATCGTCTGATTTTTTTACGGTCGAACACACAACTAATATGAACCACAAAACTGCAAGAAATATCTGCGGTAGTTCATCCTGGCCATTTTAAAAAATCATGAAGTAAAAAAATCATTAAAATTGACTTTTCAAAAATTAATAAAACATCAATTTGTGGTGAGCAGGCCCTAAACCCATAGTTACCTGATTATAATAAGGTATCTATGGGTTTAGGGCCTTGGTGGTGAGTTGATCTTCATAGAAATTTAAATATTTGAATTTTTATAAAAAATCGATAAAAAACGTTTTTTTCTTCAACGTTCCTGGGGTTCAATTTAAAAAAAAAAAAAACTTCAAATATTTTTTAAAATTCAAATCTTTAGATTTCTATAAAGAACAACTCTTTAGCATTGCAAACCTTGAAAGATTTCGAAAATCGGACCACAAATCGATGTTTTATTAATTTTTGAAAAAGTCCATTTTAATGATTTTTTTAGTTCATGATTTTTTAAAAATGACCAGGATGAAGCCCGGCACTCGATTTATGCGCGAGACCGCTATCCCAGCTCGTAGGGATTTTTCGAATAAAAACCACACCCCCTTTTAGGGACATTAGGTTTCGCTACCCATGACGAGTAGGGATTTTCAAAACTTTTTAGGGATTTTCGGAAATTTTTTAGGAACACTGGATTTCGCTACCCATGACGATTAGGGATTTTCCAAATTCATTAAAAAAATTAGGGACACTGGATTTCGCTACCCATGTCAAGTAGGGATTTTCAAAATTCTTTAGGAATTTTTGAAAAAAAATTAGGGACACTGGATTCCGCTACCCATGGCGAGTAGGGATTTTCCAAATTCATTAAAAAAATTAGGGACACTGGATTTCGCTACCAATGTCAAGTAGGGATTTTCAAAATTCTTTAGGGATTTTTGAAAAAAAATTAGGGACACTGGATTCCGCTACCCATGGCGAGTAGGGATTTTCCAAATTCATTAAAAAAAATTAGGGACACTGGATTTCGCTACCAATGGCAAGTAGGGATTTTCAAAATTCTTTAGGGATTTTTGAAAAAAAAATTAGGAACACTGGATTTCGTTACCCTTTGCGAGTAGGGATTATCCAAATTCTTTAAAAAAAATTTAGGGACACTGGATTTCCCTACCCTTAGCAAGTAAGGATTTTCAAAATTCTTTAGGGATATTTGAAAAAAAATTAGGGACACTGGATTTCGTTACCCTTTGCGAGTAGGGATTTTCCAAATTCTTTAAAAAAATTAGGGACACTGGATTTCGCTACCAATGTCAAGTAGGGATTTTCAAAATTCTTTAGGGATTTTTGAAAAAAAAATTAGGGACACTGGATTTCGCTACCTTTGGCGAGTAGGGATTATCCAAATTCTTTAAAAAAAATTAGGGACAGTGGATTTCCCTACCCTTAGCAAGTAAGGATTTTCAAAATTCTTTAGGGATATTTGAAAAAAAATTAGGGACACTGGATTTCGCTACCCATGGCGAGAAGGGATTTTCAAAACTTTTTAGTGACACTGGATTTCGCTACCCATGGCGAGAAGGGATTTTCAAAACTTTTTAGGGACACTGGATTTCGCATCCCTACGATCCGCCCTAAATTTTTTCTCCGTGGTTACTATGTCTTCTTATTTTTCAAGCAGTCAGTAACATAGCATCCCTCAAAAAATTTCAGCTACAAAAAATCCCTAAAAAATCTAGGCTTCTAAAAATCCCTACTCGTCATGGGTAGCAAAACTCACGTTCCTAAACAAAATTCCAAAATTGCTAAAGACTTAAAAAATCCCTACGATCCTACCCAAAAATCCCTACGATCCGCCCTAAAGTTTTTCTCAGTGGCTACTAAGCTTTTTGAAGATTTCCAAAGCATTTTGGGGATTTCAAAGAATTTTAGGCATTTTCAAAACATTTTAGGCATTTTCAAAAATTTTTAGGGATTTTCAAAATTTTTAGGGACATTTTTGATATTTTTAGGGACATTTCCCAAACCACACCTCCTTTAGGGATTTCTATTGTGAGAATTTGGATTTTAGGGACATTTTAAGATTTCGGGGACCCGGCGATGAACTACCGCAGATATTTCTTGCAGTTTTGTGGTTCATATTAGTTGTGTGTTCGACCGTAAAAAGATCAGACGATTCGGGCTCTGACCTTTGGGTGATGTCCCTTGTTAGTCTTGATTTTGGTCTACACGTATAAGCAGGCCTCCTAAGAATTACTATTTGAGTAGGCATGAAAATATATTTTGTAGGTGTGGTCTTCGTATTCGAGATTATTTTTCAGTATTGTGGATTAAAGATAGTTATATATTTTCAGTCTATGTATACGGGTATTTTTGGCATGTATATAAATGCATTCAAGGATGAAAGAGAATTGATATTTTGGTTTATGTATGAGGCCTTATTTCGGGGTTGATGTTTAGTCGGAAGGACTTCTTTGTGAATTCATTTGATGTTCACAAACCTTATAACATAAAATGAATTCACAAAAAGGTATATACAAGTAAAGGATGAATGCAAAACGATTCGATAAAATATCAGAAAAAAATCAACACCTATGTCGCCTGACACCTTTGTCGCTGACTCCTCTGTCCTGCCACTTTTGTCGTTATATCATAAGGTGCATTAAGATTTTTTTAATTAAAAACGAAGTACTTCACTACCAAATCAATGCAGTTGAATAACAAATGACAATAATAGTACAATAATGAGTAATACTAAAACCTACGGAGTAAAACCATTATCATAACTTTGTTCTCCGCACATTTTATTTCGCCTAAAAGCCTGATGAAGAAATAAACGAAACGCGTCGCATCATTGGTGAAATCCAAAGTTCATTTGTCATTTGTTATTCAACTGCATTGATTTGGTAGTGAAGTACTTCGTTTTTAATTGAGAATTTGCTAATGTGGATTATTTTGGTAATCACGGATGTGTTTTTGGAGTTTGAGTTTTTTTCTTTCACCCCGAACAGAAAATCTACAAATGTAGCACATTGGCTGTTTAAGGGGACCCTGCCACAAATGTAGCACTTCGGCACTTGATTGTCCGCCAGACCATCGGCGGTACTACTGTTAAGACCTTACAATTAGTCCTTAAGAAATACCTTACCTAATTTTTTGTTTAAATTGGCATGTACAAATGCTTCCGAAACTATGAGTTCTGTTCTGACTTTTAAGTCTTTAGAGTAACATTAATATAATATAACAGAGTGTTTAACATTTATAAAATTTTCTTGATAAAACAATACTGTTTTGATTTTTTAATTACGCTAGCTACTGCTGGTTGATGGGAAAAAATCTCCAACCAGAATGTAGGCCTATATTTCCGTTGTTTTTAAATTGTCAAATTTTCCCATTTTGTTCAGGGTTTTTGAGGTTGAGAAATTTTTCAAAAGTCTAAGGCTTGTCTATCTGATCTATCTCAAAAAGTCAAGCCCAGCACAATCAGAGTCTTAAAATAACTTATATTTCATGATAAGTTTCGAGTAGAGATGGGCTTGAGTTCTAAACTTCAAACTTCAACAGTTGTTTCAATTTTTATTTTTACTAAACCAAAAATATCTGTACTTGGGTTAAATTTTTAAAACGGAGAGATTTGAAGGTTCATTATATCTAGTACAAAGCCCCTGGCGGCCGTCCGGCCTGGGCAGCTCTGCCCACTCCTGCCCAGTCACCCTACGGCCCTGTATTTTTAATATGCCATTGAAATCGCAATGAAATATAGAAAATAATACCACTTACAATAAGAATATCACAAATCTTTGGTACACCTAACGAACGGTTCTTCATTCAGTTAGAAACGAAAATGAAAAGCATACGTCTAGGTTAGAGGTGAATGTAATTCTTATGGTACTTTCCTTCGAACGCTTGAGAAGTAAATAAAACCAGAACCCGAAATATAGAAAAATGTATGCGGAAAAGTTTTATGAGAAATAATTAAGACCTAAAACAAGACATTAGTTTCAATGAGTATGAATCAAACTTCAAGTTAGAGCTCACTAGGTTAAAGACAAGTAACTACTTAAACCAAGATACCAGACTCCGGTGCTCATCAGTGCAACGTATGAAATGTACGCAATTTAAATTTATATTCGACAACTTCGTCAGTAATGATAAATTTTATTTTTTTTTGCAATAAAAAAATACTGCTCAAACACACATATTATAAAAATAATAGAATATTTGAACAGTTTACGCAGACATAACAAGCTGGTAATATGATAATAATGTTAGAATGTTACAACATTTTTGTCTGCTATTTTGTTGTAAATTTACAGCACATTTAAAATTTATAAACAGTAAAACCTGAGATCAATAAAATTTTTGTTATTTCTACTTGTTTCAGTCAATTTAATATTTATGTAGAGTTTCTTACAAACTAGTATAAAATTTCAAATGAACTAGTCTCTTTAGTTATTTCATACTCTTTTAGTCTCTTAACGTATAAGAGTCCTTATGAAGTTTTATTTCAGTCAATTTCCCTTTCTTTGTCCTACAATTAAAACGAAATTACACATGACGCAGACTGTCCGAGCACAAAGGCATACATTAGATATGTAGAATGTTCCATGGACTAAACATTTTTCCATGTCAAAATTGAGAATTCCCAAGCAATAAGCATTGAAGGGATAAGAAGTTACAGCTACTTTTAACATCAAAGAGATAGGAAACTCTGAAATTTCCAAATGGCATGTTATGGATCATTCTACATATGCATGCGTTGATACTGATACAGACATGCATAATTATATTATTGTGTTGACTAACATTTCTCAAATATATATTTTGATACTTGAAACGCTAATAAATAAGTACATCAAATTTGAGCGAATCAGGATGACTATTTAATTATTTCATCACCGTCTGGAAGATTTTTCGAAGCTTATAATATGTTCTTCCCGTTTCTGGACTCCACACTATCCTTCGAACGATTTCGGAACGTATCACAAGCATCCTCCTCAAATTTTCCAGCCTCCCTGCAACTGGCTGTATCACCTTTTCCCACTATCTGTGACAATTCTTCAGTATTACTGCAATACGAGTGTTCCATGCTTACATCCTATGAAAGCAAACACATGCATTGTAATGTTAAAATGCATTTTTAATTTGGTGTTCATGAGCTAGTTCAATTAAACTACTGGTACTACCAATTATTAAAATAAATACAAGTCATAATTTATTATGTGTAAGTTTCTTTTCCAAATACAAGAATAGCACATCCCGTTCCAAAAACATCAATACTGTTAATTTAAATAGAAAATATTGGGCAGTATATGTCTAAAAATGTCCTTTTTGCCTGAATTTACATTAATCCGTACACAAAACAAGATATGCTAATTATTTGGATCACAGTTGAGTTGCAAAACACACGGTTGTTTCATTTAATTGAGATTTAATTAACAAACGGAATTTAAAGCTTGAAAACTTTAAAAAAGTCGTGTAATATCACTGAAAGCTTGTTACTATTTAGTATTTAATATCATTGCCAAAAACCGAAAAATAAACGAATATCTACTGCTTTTGTGTCTATGGAATATATTCTAATGGTAAAAAAGCATCTAAATCTAATAAAACAATTAACAAAAATTCTTGTAACAATTAAAATAAAGTCAAAACACAGGGTCAAATCGCGATTCACTATTTCATGAATTTAGAAAATTACTTCAATTCTCCACTTCCTACATTTAAATGAAAACTGGTTCAAGAAGAACTCACCCTGACAGCAGAATCCAGCCTCAAAATATCTTCTTCTTGACATTCTTCAATCTGCATCAAATATTGCGATTCGGAAATCTTGTCTTCAGTGCTCACATTTTCGTTGAACGTACCAAGTGGGCGTAATCCGTTCCAATCTGATGTAACAATAAACTGTTCAGTTAAAATTTCTTAAATAAATAATAAATTTCATGTCATCTTAAAGAAAAACTTATTGAAACTAATTTACCGATCTGAATTTCTTCTTCTTCCAATATGAAGACTTTTTCACCTACTTCAACGTTGCTCTGAACAAATAATTCTTTATTGATTCCACTCGCAAATAATCGGTAACCCAATTCAACCACCTTTCGCTTGGGGGGTGTCTTCTTCTTACACGGCAGAGTTTCTTCGATAGCTTCTGGTTCTGTACCCGCAGATAATTCTTCGTACTTATTTTCGTTCGTTTCCACGCGATTAGCCAATTGCTTCGAAATCATAGTAGAAGAATCATCTTGAACTTTCATATGCGTATCGGTCTTTGGTTTTTTATTCGCAGATTTTTTCTTCGAAACGGATCCTCTACTCCACTTAGACGCTTTTCTAAATTTTCTGGGTTTTTTGACATTTTTCGGATTGGTACATGTAGAATCAAAACCAGCAGCAGCTATCTTCAATGTAGATGAAACATTTTTAGAACAGGTGGCTTTGTTTGTTTCATTCACGCGTAGTTCTTGAGGGGACGAGGATGTTTTTCGTTGGTATGGTGGTTTTGTTCTAACTGAACTTTTTTTTGGCGCCTTAAAAGACTTGCGTACGTATTTACCAAGCCAATTAACAACATTTGGTCGAATGGTTAAACCTCGCCAATCAGGAACGATATGAAGAGTACTGCTTTCGAACTTGTCCATGTGGTCTTGCAAATAAGGAAAGTAGTTGAAGCATGAACTACTTATCTTCACTTTACTGAGATCAACCACACAGCGTTTGAGTTGTGGCGAGTCCTGTTTCGTAGTTCGGCAATTAGTCAGTGCAGAGAGATTTGCGATTCTTTGATGTACATTATTCGAAACCTTCACTACAACCGATGCCGAAGGCTTGCGAATTTCCGTTTTAGTAATCTTTGGTTTATTTTTTTCAGTCTTCAGCCTAATTTCCTCCGCTATTATATAAATCGTGACACTGATTAAGAAATCGTTATTCATTATTTAAGTACAATAAAAAAATTATTTACTCTTGATTTCTACGTCCAAGCACGCAGCACACGCCCAGTTTGCAACCGTTTTGAGTTTCCCACACTGGCGATGAACACCAGCCGCACCACAACTCCGACATCGCGCTAAAATAAATCCCCTTCAACACAAATAATATGTAAGTTAAAATACATGAACAATTGTTGTTTAGTCGTCATTACTGCCTTTTAAAAACTAACTTACCCCTTCGCCGCATTATACTCCCGACCTTTACTGCATTCACAAATCTCTGCATCGCACTTCATATATTCAAATAAAAGATCTTCAAAAGCATTCGGTTCTCTCTCCCATGACGCATCCCTAAAAAGTATACGTAAAAGCTTAAAAAAGTGGATAGTTCTGTTCTGTATTTGTGTCAACTCAAATGTCATGAGCAATTTGCACTTTTGCATCAATAATAATTAAAATTTAAACTTACTGTTCAGGAACAAATACACCATATTTCCTCATTTCATCGATGAAAGTCTTCGTCGCGTTACACATAGGACACTGCGAGTAAAATAAAGTATATAAAAAATATAAAAAATACTTATAAAGTTAGAACTGAGAATGAATCAAGGCATCAAATTCATACCCATTATTCCTACATACATAAACAAGAATTAAAGAATGCATTTCAGCTTGATCACATACCTTGAAAAAGTAGCCAGCATTCAGTGCCATTCGCTGGAAGGTAGAAGTGATTAAAAGTCAGTTTATAATTTAAACACTTAAATTTTGTATTTTTACAATCGCCGGTGAAAAATTCTCTTCGCGATTATGGTAAAAATAATTGTTTGCAGGAAGAGAGTTAATATTTGTATTAGCGATTCAATTGCTATCTCATTTTTTCCACAAGCCATTGAATAATCAATTAAAAATATTTAGCTCACCTTCAGGCAATGTGTATGGAAGACAGCGCCTTGGCAACAATTAGCCATCAAAGGACCGTCATGATGGGTCACTCTTGACATACAGATTGGGCAACTCCAGTCTTTATACTTTAAAAGGATTCCTTGTACCGGTGCGTGACCGCTGCAAAAAGCTCTGTTAAAAAACATCCCATTATTAAAAAAAGATAAGTAATTTTAATAATAAAAACATAGTTAACATTTCATCGCGTTATATATTGATTATACACTTGATACTTACTCATATTGTCCAAAAAACTGAAAATTTGCTCCATTTAACACACCGCAAGTGAAATGAAAAGCTTTGGCGCATTTCTTTTTGCAACAACCCACGGAAGCACCCATGACATGACAATATGCGCATCGCTTGAGAATAAAAAAAATATTTTAAACCAGACTTTAAAGATTTTAAAGTAGTGTGAGACTATTAAAACATTATGCTTTGAAAATAAAGACTTACAAGGCGAGCTGCCCGTCGAACCTCTTTATGTATTTCTAGTGCATGGAAGCCCAATATTCCTTCTTCATCTCGACCAGTTTGCTTTAACGCAGCCGAAAAGAGCTAAAAATACGATAAAAGATAAATAAAAAAAATTAACTTTCATAATCCTTCTAGTCCATGGTTTATCATGGTCGGATAACATCTAGTAATTATATGAATTTATACGTGTTTACCATGCAATAGTAGTGACAAGCAGTCCCATCCCTTGCATATATTGGCCCGAAGTTAATTTCATCAACAGCTGGAGATTTGCAGAATACACATGCAATCGTGTTATCCTTCTCCGACAATGTTTGTAGCGGCATCATAGATCGTTGATCGCAGAGACGCAGCCAAAACTCTAAAAAAAATATCAAACACATTTATTGTGTATAATTCGAATATTTGATACGAGGGAATTCATTAATTTTGAAATTTCAGTCAGGCAATAAGTCAACAGTAGCAAAAGTGGAAACCAGTCTCTTTGGCTCTACCAATCAATACACAATGTTGAATGTGCAATGCACAATTACAAGTTCAAAATTAAATTATCAACAATATCAACTATGTGTAACTATGCCCAACAAACGCTTAATTGAATGTGCTACAATATCAAATATGCAATGCAATGGGACAAGTCTATACTGACTGTAATGTCAAATGTTAAATATGTGATACGAGGCATTGCATGTAATTTGTAATGTGTAATGGATTATAATTTGATATGATGCAAACACATAATTATTACAAATTGCGTACCAAATCAGGAAATCACAATCCACCCACCACAAAAAGTGCGGTGTCGGCGTAATGTTCACAGGTTGCAGGTCACAGGTAAGATCAGTTTTTCAGTTAGTTAGTATGTAGTACACTGTGCACTGATTCAGTACAGCATACTTACATTTGACATTGCACTGTACATTGTACATACAGTCAACAGTACTGCAGTTCAGTTGACCTTGTCGAATTCGGACTTGACAGTGAAGAATCAATAGTGAATAGTGAATAGTTGAATGTAAAAAATACAAAGACAAAAGATGAAAGAACAAAGAAAGTATGCTTAAAACTAATTCGACATTATGTAATAGGAAATAATACTGAATTCAGTATACATAAAAAAACAATTAATTTCAGATTTTTAGGCCGCCAGCCAGCAGTCTCATATTCAATATTTGATGTTAATCTATTAGCCAAATTCCGCAGCAGAATCGGAATAAAATACTTTTAACTTTCACTCTCATATCGTCTCAGATCAGACACTCAACCCTCACTCACTACTATTTTGTATTCTGTATTCAACTAAAAAAATTGTATCGCAAATCCAAAATCGCAATATGCAAAGAAAGTTCTGAAATACTGAAAATGACTAACAGGAATAGAAGATATTTAAATTGCAAGCTCAAGATAGAGCTGCGATTCTGCTAAGCCTATAAAAAGTACCAATTTAATTATGATAGTTTAACTATTTAGTTTTTAAAGTACAAAGTAGAAATTGTGGGTTTTTGTGTTGAGAGGAAGCCTCCAGCCCGCCGAAGGAAGGACACCAGAGTAAATGAATAAATGCGGAGGAGCGAAAAAACCCTCTTCAATTCCTGCCAGCAGCGGCAGCAGCTTTTGGAGGGAAAACACCACGAAACCTGGCCTCCTCCTTCTCTTCACAACACGAACGAACTGCAACAAAGGAAAAAGCGGATGAAACGCATAATACGCATACATTACATTCATTTTAATTATTAATTAGTATTTCCTTCGGTTCAATTAGCAAACAAACTGTGTTACTGTCAATACAGTGAATGTAATCTACAAACCATGAATAAATTAAAAAAAACAAGCTATGTATAAAGTTATTAGCATTCAAAGCTTAATTATCCTGCCAAGTACTATTAAAATTACATTGAATTGATTAAGTTGTTTAAATTTCATAATGTTATTTACACCATTTTGTTGCAAACTTTAGGTAGATTCTAAATCCGCAATAAAAATCCGCTAAGCATTTTTGATACACACCGATTAACGGATAAAAATCGACGTTTTGAGTTCATAAATATGATTTAATATGTAATAGCAGAAGCAGATTACCGATCGGCTGAGTGAAGCAGAAGAATATTGTAAACTAAAAGTGTATTGGTATTTAAATATTTCGAGTCTCAAAATACCCTTACTAGCGTCCAGGCCTTATATTCTATTCTAGGTTTAATTTCTCGAACCTTTACGTTTTGGTTGTATATTTCTTTTTTGCAGGATATTTGAGGATATTTTATTTCGGTGACGTGAAATTATATGAGGAATCATAAGTCAGTTACTGTTGCCATTTCGGGCGTAATGTATGGAAGTCATGGAACATTTGTTTTTAATTCAGTGACTTATTATCAGAGCATCGTGACATGTGATAGTCACATGTGCAATGTAAAAGTATCCATGGTAGCACCGACTGCATACCTTTACAAACAAATCCGGATAGTATTCATCATCACATCATTATTGGCTATGGCTCAGAATTTTTTTGTGGGCTAAAATTAAGTAAAAGAAACAAAGATTTAACGATAGGCTATTGTTAATTGCTATGACTAGTATTTATTCACTCTTTTAAAATTCGACAGAATTGCTCTAAGCGCATCTAAAGTTCTTAAGAAGCGTATATAAACACGTACTACTTGTCTGAACCGTGGATAGTCGATTGTACCTGCAATACAATTCCAAACAAAAAAAAGCCAAAATAGCTTTCGTCCCGTCCCCCCAATAACCGTGGAAGAAATCTCTAGCTTCGAAGATTGTTAAGTGTCCGAACACTCATGTGGGTTCAAGAGAAGAGTTACCTATTACCTATACGTTGTTTAGATAGATTCGAAGGAAGGATTTACATTTTACATTTTCATACATTTCCAACTCCAACACTGCATAATTTAAGATCCAAAATTTACAGAGTCAAAGGTAAAGAAGCCTATTATGTATCTATGGCTTAGTTTGTGTAGTTTCAGAGATGAAACCATAAGGACACAGGACACTAAAATACAGCAGAGAGAAGTTTTATTTTAGCACGGCTCTGCCTGGCAGCCAAAAATGATTACAGGATCGGTAAAGTAAAAAGGGTAAATAAAGCTGTTTTTTGCGAACCCTATTCCCTATATTCAATATTAGAGAAATTCCTTACACGATATTATGGTGTTGTTGGTGTACTGCAGGACACAGGAAACCCCATTTATAAGATAACCAGGCAGGCAGGCAGGTTTCAAGCAGTTCAGTAGTTGTACTTCTTTCTCTGTAGATTATAGTTTTAAAACTGCAGATGAAATGAAGCACGTTTCCCCAAAAAAACGGAAGAAGCCGGAAGAGATTTTAAAAAAAGAGGAGGGAGGTTGCTAGGGTTTTTTGTGCTATTTTTTAATAGTGGAAGTTGGAGATGGCTGGAGAAGAAGAAACCTAAGATTTGCATTCTGTTTGCAGGCTTAAATTCCTCCGCTCTGATTGTGTTGTTCAAGTTGTTGAACGTGAACTTCTTCAGTCCTTCTCATTTCTTCCGTTGGTTTGGATGTAATTCTCTTCTGCTCTGCTGCTGCATGCCTTGCTGACGACTAGGGACCACAAGACGTTGTCCGTTGTCCTGTTTGCTGTTGTGAGCTCATGAGAAGTGTGAAGTGTGAGAACTGAAGATTAAAAAGGTAAGTTCAAACGTTTGTAATTTGAATTGGTACACAGTCAACTGAGTTAACATGTATAATTTCAAATTTCAAAGGAAAAATGTCGACCAAAAGTGGCACCGTTTCGTATTTCCAACCGTTTTTTTTATTCTTAGTAATAATGCAATTTAATGCATGCATAAGATCAACGATTATATAGTGCATAGGTAATAGATTCATATATATTGTATGTATTATTTATTATGATGTATTGTATTGCACGACTATTGACTATTCACTATTAATCTGTAATCTGTCGTGTCGTTTTTTACATTTAAACATTTGTTCTTTCTTCTGAATTTTTCTCTTTCCGAGTCTTTCCATTAATATTTTCATTACTTTCTACTTTTGACTTTCATTCGTAATTCTGTCGAGTTCGAGTGTCTATGTCAGGAATAGTGAATTGCAAATTTAAATTTAGACGCCGGTTGTCTCGTCAAGCAATCCTTTCCTGATTCAGGACACACAGGTGACAGGATGTAAGGATGCAATGCAGGAGTCAGACAAAGAGTCCACAATCGGAAACGACAAACATACCAGACCCCGATGCGATACCACAAATATATGACATGCTTCATGTCATGTCACATAGTATATATTTGATATTATGTGCATCTAACATTGATCAAACAATGATCAGCAATCAGATTAAAGATCAAACAGTTCACTTTCAACTGCTTGTAGTTCACAGTTTTTCATTTTCTGAAAGTTATTGATATGTCGGAGTTAGGTATTTAATGTTCAATTTCGAATTTCAGAGTTTTATGATGATTTGTCATTGATCATGATGATATGACATTTCAATTTCATGACACATTAGTAATTTTAGCATTATATTGCAATTTGCCACTGATCATTAGAGATTAGACCATTCTGATTCATATTTATAATTTACTTGATATTCTTCAATTAGCAAATCAAATACAAATTATTTTGAACATCTGCATCGTAAAACTCATAAAATAAATACGTTTTATACAATATTATATCATGTCAAATAAAATATATGCAACACGTCAAATTGTCAACAGAAATGATGTTGAATGTGTAATGCTGAAACTAGAATACCGGAACCTGATCAAACTCATATGTAGAATACCAACTTCTATTCACAATTAAACTGCAATCTACAGTCTCTGTTTTGTCCCTGAGGACTATTTTCTTTTCAACTCTGTCGGTGGGAATAAAAAATACCTTGCGTGTGTGTTTGTGTGTCTCTGTTGTGGTTTCATCTGTATTTTCGCTTAGTCCATAACCATATAGTTAGTTAGGTTTAGTTGGAGAGGTTATGCTCTTGCTTGCTGCTACTTCATCTCAAACAAAAATAGGATTCGTTGCAGACCCTCGCTATACTAACCATTACAGCCGTTTGTAATTTTCTGCACTTCCTCTTTGTCATGACAGAGTGATGGGTCTTGGCTTTGTCCCTCGTCGACTAAATATCACATATACATTCCCTGTGAATTTGGAGTAAGTTTAAGTTTTCAGTTTTCAGTGATTTTCAACAATCAGAGTCAAAATAAAATCCAACTGTCTTAATATAGTAATCCTAAGGATTTGTACGGTTTTTTATAAAGTTTGAAGTTTCAAAATATTAGCTATCAAATCAATCACTAATGTAAATTGCATTTGATTTGTTATTGATTATTGATTTCCATCTCAAATTTAATATTTTAATTAATAACAATATACAAATACAATTTATATATATATATGGGTTTTAAACGAAAACGAAATTATTGCTATAATTTAATGATTTACGGTATTTTTGTGCATTTCAGAATCACGGGGAGTTTTCATGGATCACCATTGACCATGATAATGCTCATTGAATAGGATCCCTTCCTTATCGCGTATTCGAAATTTCGTTGCCCTGAGCAACGAAATTTCGGAAATTATCATTTGCGCAAACAAGCCGAAGAATTGTTTTTTTTCTTGGTCAGTTCGGGAAATTTTCTATAGTCCGAGAGAATTAAACGCTGCGTTTATACTTATCCCTGTTCCAGTGTCCGGAGGGCCTTTTCAGTCCATATCCGACCCTAGTCAAGTCATTATCCAGTATCAATCGTGCAGCTACGAAGTCATCCTTTTAAGAAAATTGTATTGTGGACTGAAAAATATCTAAACACCTTCAAAACAAAAACGAGAGTTAATAGATTGTTGCATCTTTAAATCAATTCTTCATTTATTCGACTGATCTTCAAACCAATTCGTCATCATGATCGCGTATCTCTTCTCCAAGCTGATAACGTAAGTCCGAATGCATTTCGATTTTGCTTTGCGATAATAATAATATTATATTATTATTGTCTTGCTGTGCTCTGCTTTTCTGCACTTTATATGTTGGTAATGTTGGTATGCGATAAATCAAGTTATTGGAAAAATTATTTTCATTTGGTCGAATTAAAATTTGAACTTTCATAACTAGTCAGCAAATCGGCATTTTAATTCATATTTTCTCTAGGGCAAGGGCATAATTACATCCCTCTCCCAGTATCTGATTTTTTTGAACCGATATGCAAAAGTCCTACTAGTTTGGTATATAATTGAACGAAAAGACAAGAAACAAATAACAAATCTCTTGACATGCCAAGACTATAATTATTCTGTATGGACACTCATACGCAATTTCCGCTTTAAAATTTCAATAAAGAAAGACATGTTGTAGATCTGGACGAGATTGACTACTGACCATTATCCATATCCATCACTATAATATTTGATCAATTATTCTAAAGCACGATTTATTTTTGTTCTTCTATTGTCAGTTTATCACAAAATATTGGCGTCACATTTGTAAATATTTTTAGCTTATGTCAAAAAAGTGTAACTAAATAAAATACAGATAAATTATGATTGGTAGGCTGGCAATTTCTACCTCGTACTGACTATGGGGACAGAACAGTAGGATTTAAATGCATTTTTAATTATAATAATTTATTACTATTTTTATCTCAATGGCCCAGGGGCATAAATAAATCTGTAATCTGCACCATGGATTTACAACGTTTCTTTGAACTCTGATCATTATGATTAATAGGAAGTCGTTGATAGTAGAAGTAGATGTTTGTTGTTTTGGTTTGTCGAATACTGATTACGGTTCGTTTGGTCAGTTATGTTTGTTGTTCATGCTCAGTTGTATTGTAAGTTAAAGTTGAGATAGACGGAGCATCATATAAAAAAATTTTGCATGGTCATTTGAGTAGGTTAAGAGTTAAAGTAAGTGTAGGATTATAATATACGTATTAAATCAAGAATCCGCACAGTTTGATAGTTCAATTTTCACAGATATGTACCTGTCCTGCCTGTATAGAGGCAATTCTAAAATAGAGGATTTCCAAATTTGGAAAGAAGCATACTCGTTCTTCCTAAGTTAAGGCCGAGGCCAAGGAATATTTAGCCCTGGTCGGCTAATGCGTTGCTCTGGCTGAAGATTAGTTTTTGAACAAGAGATTGGAAAATGGCAAAATCTCTTCGTCGCTTTACGATTTAGCAAACAAGGTAGTGAAGGTATATGAACGTAAAAGTCTACGTAACCTTTAGATTCATTCGTCTCGATACAAATTGCAAACCTGTGTCTTGACTTTGATTTTAGCAAGTTAGGCGAACGGATATTACGTGAAGAGAAGAGATAATAAATACTGTTATATATTTCTATCTGTTCATAATTGTTTCTTTAATGGTACTCTACTCGGAGCGACTGTCAACTTTTAACTTGAATTTCCATACGTGGGCATTCAAGTATGCAAAAGCCCTTCATGCTATTTGAACATTTTTATTGTATGCCTATGGTAAAATAGCAGAGGGTGCTTCTATGGGTACCCAGTTAGTCGTAGCCCCATATTGTCAGTATGAGATCATCTGATCAAGATGACCTCGTCTTTTTGTTGTACTGTAATTGTAATTAATAATTTTCTGATCAAAAGCGAAGGATCTTATAGAACGATTTCCATTCCATGTTGTACTGTTGTTTAGCTTAATTTTAAAATTGTAAATGAATGAATTGATGGACATTTTAGAGTGGTGTTAGTCTTGTGGGAAGTCTAGTTTGATTAATTGATTTATTTGAATTGGTGTGAGTAATAAATAACCCCCTTGATGTCCCCTTGAGCCTTGATCATAAGTGTGAAGTGGATGAAATAAACATGTAAGGGAATCTGACAGCCAAAAAATGAATCAATTTAAATTGAAAATTATATTCATCTTCCATTGCGCTTTTTTAAATGTTTGTTACGTTTAGGATTTAAAATTGAGAATATTGAGACCGTGGATTAGTATTTTTTAAATATACTAGTTTTTTGAAATTTGAAACCAATTTTCAAAGTTTTCTGTTTTAATTTGGATTTATTCCTGAAATCGGTTTCGGTAATTGTGGGACAATTCGGTATACATTTAATTTAATTAATTTTCATCGTAAAAACATTTTAACCTTTTATTGACAAAACACTCGAGTGACCAATACCTCACTGCTTTTTTACCTTCACAGTGGCTTTGTCAAATTACTAAGGACAATTAAATTATACTAATGCACTAATACACGAGAATGAATGATGAATTCGAACAAATTGTTATTAGTTCAATTATTAAATGAATCTACTTTAATATTGCATATAATATATTGAATTGCCAGAGGTCTTGAATATTTTACAAATGCTAGTAAGGTTGGAGAAAATCGTGCAGGCTGGTCCCATTTATTTGTCGGCTTGGCTTGCAAAGGTTTGATCCGGCATCCGGCGAATCTTTATCTTGGCATTCTAATCTAAAAGTGGTAGCAAAGCGAATTATTTTGGCAACTGGGAGTATCAACTGGAATACAGTAGAATTACAGAACCTCAAGTTTAATGTCAAATCTTCTTTCTAAATAATGCCCCTAGCCATAAACATAGTATAGTAATGTATAGTATTTTTTTAATCTCCACTACATTCAACTATTTTTAGACTGCTCAGTACTATACGTCATACGTTCTTTGTACCTCTAACCGGTAGGCAAGAAAAGGGTGACATTAAAAATGATAGATGAAATGGCAAAGTTAATACCTGCACTTATATTTTATACCTGATTTAACACCTGGATTGATCAACTTTGTTTGTGTTTCTTAAGTTTTATTAAAAATGTTTATCTATGTTACAGAATGGTGTATGGGATGCTGTACCCTGCGTACTGCTCCTACAAAGCCGTCAAGACCAAGGATGTGAAAGAATACGTTCACTGGATGATGTACTGGATCGTGTTCTCAATTTTCAGTTTCTGTGAAGTATTTGCGGACACTTTCATCGGCTGTTGGTACATCAAGATATCACGAATTATTTTGTTTGTTGAACTATATAAGTGAAATTTTTATATTGTTTCATGTTTTTGGGCACAGGTTCCCATTCTACTATGAGCTAAAAATCATTTTTATGATATGGATGTTGTCTCCGTCCACTCGTGGAGGTAGCATTCTGTACCGTCGATTGATTCACCCTTCTCTTTCTCGTCATGAACCGGTAATAATTCCATTTTCCGACGGTTAGATTTTGAGAACTATTTGTAACTAGAAATCACTAAACTTTTCTTTTATTTTCAAGGAAATCGATGCGTATTTGGCAGAATTTAAACTTCGAACGAGTAGCATGCTAGTTCAGTGGGGCTCGAAAGCGTTTAACTACTTCTCCGAAATGCTGATGGGTACACTGTTACGGGTACGATTTTAAAATATTTCATCAAATTCAATTGTTTAACGAAAAATAGTTTTTTGAGCGCTTACCCTATTACGATAGATGATTTTCAAAAATATTCAATATTTTATACCGTGCGCTAGTATTAACAATTGTGGTTAGTCAATTCAAAATTTTCTTCTTGATGTCGCATATTCAGTCGTTTTAAAAATAAATTATTCAGATCAGACTAATTTCAGACAAACATATACTTAAGGGGCCAGAGTAGTTTATCGCTAAGGAAATTCGTAGCCATGAGGGTCATTTCCAACCTGATTTTTTGCATGATATCAGCGATTTAAATTTTCGAAAAAATTTGATAAAAAGCATAATTTATCGAGAATTTTTTTTAAATGAAAGCGGAGGGTTTAGCACACCCACAAGACTAGCAAATTATTTATTCCCATACCGGTTTTTAAAACTTAGAGCAGCTACAGGGCCCGATATATAGGGTCATCCAAAACTGCTAAAATTGGTTTTGTTCGATAGATAATTTTATTACGGAGGGCTTATAATGGGTCAAATTAGTCATTATACCACGCTATAATGCTTAAAAACGCAATTTAAGCTATTTTAAACCTACATTGGTTTAGATTTTTATTCATAGCTTAAAATCTATACAACATAGACTAATTTTGACCCATTATAAGCCCTCGGCAATAAAATTATCTATCGAACAAAACCGGTCGCAATATTTTTCGATGACCCTAGAGGGCCCTGCAGCTGCGCTAGATTTAAAAATGAGTCATTTTAGTATAAGTTGCTACGGGCTTCAAATGATCAGTTTCATTGATGGTTACTATGCCAACAAGCCAAGATGCCTTGACAACTCTAGTCCCAACGCTAGTTCCAGCGCCGGTTGTCAAGCAATCTTGCCAACAAGCCGCATTACCAAAGGATTCTTATGCCTCTTTCGTCCTTTTTTGGGCTCAATTTCGTTGCTAGGAAGGCAACATTTTTATGAAAAATCGTTGGCCTCAAAACTACTCTGGCCCCTTAACTTAACAAGTTCTATTTTCCCATAGGGATAGTCGTTATCGTACAATTCAAAAAATCAAGCCCTGTTTCTGTAACAATTACGTATTAATTTGTATTTCTTGAAATAAAGGCTGGTGCAGGAGACTTCCGATTCATGAACAAAGTCAGCAGGGCTTATAGCTACGAAGATATTGATCAGGCCGATATGAATCGTAACAATCAAGATCCACCCGGACATAACATTAATAACATCTGTAAGTTTTGTGTTTAAATGATTTGAAATAGAAAAATGAAAAATCCTCAACCAGAAAATTATTGTTTTACTTTTATTCAATAGCTCTCACCCCCGAAGAGTACGCACAATTGCTCGGTGAGCTGCGCTCAATGGACGTTGACAAGCGGCAGATGTAATAATTATATGAAAATATCATTTTTATGAACACGAGGTTTTCATTTGTTGGTAATAATTATACAACTATTATGTATTTTTAAAGGAATCGTGGCATCGCTGATACGGTCCGGTACAGATCTGTGAACGATAATTTGGGAAATGATGTGGATCTCACTAATCCGAACTTCAACATGCATTCAAGTGGTGAAGATTCGGAGTCGCAGCTGCCACCCAAAACTCGCACCAGTTCTCGAAAGAAGAAAGAGGTACAGGAAACAGAAATTAATGCCTAAATCTAAAACTCACGTTGCATACGCATTTTTAATGCTACCTCAATTGTTCCGGAGAGACTACTCTTTTTAACAATTTTAACTTATTTCAGTAGTCAATATCTTTAAATGCGTAGGCGATTGTAAGTACATAGCAGTTATGTAAAGTTTTTGTAAGAAGTTAATGTTACGATTTCCTATGGCATCGAAGTTCGGAAACTTCTCGGTGGTAACATCGCAAGATATGTCCATGCCATTAGTATTTGGCTGGTACCCCCCAAATGTCAACTCTCAGTTAATGTCGCCTTCATTTCGAGGTCAAGACTTTCCACATATGTCGTTACCATTGCAAAGTGGAAATGACTTAATGCTTTCTCCAGCACAGCTACCATGGTTGCAAGATTATGAACACGAAACGAACATGAGTTTGAACTCCGAAATTTCACCACATGAAGACGCATCTCTAGAGAAAAACGAAAAAGATAGTTTCTTTGATTGTGAGAGTGAGGAAAATGAAGAGGTTGCTATTCTAAATTATAAATCTGAAGGTTCAGAAGATATACAGCTGAAACCAAATGTCAAAATTGTGTCAAAGACAGTACTTCAGGAGTTTGGTGAAAGTAAAGCAAGGGGGCTAAGGTCGAAATCCGAGTTACCTAGTGATAAATACCACTCACGAAATTCATTATCCCCTGGTCATTCGAAAGTAAGACCGAGAGTAAAAAAGAGTTTGAGCAACAGTGATCTGAAAATTACAAAACCCCCCGTTTTGTCTTCATCGTCCTTTCGCCGAGTTTTCAGTCCTTTCTCTCCTGCACCCCCTGTTTCTAAACGAAGTGGAAGCGGTAGTAAATGTTCTAGTACTGCCAGCTTAAATTTGGAGAAAGACAAACCGAAATAGATTTGGTGGTCTTTTTTACGGTATCGTAAAAAGTGTTAGTTACTTTCATTTTTGGTGTTCGCATTGGCAAATTAAACCCAATTCTCAAACATTTACGAATTTGAACTTTTCACAAACTCGGCGTATAACTAATAATAGAAATTTAACTCCTGTGGTACGATTGTTTGCAGTGGTTTGTGAGCGTGAAATAACCACAAATTCAATCTTGAATATTAAAATATATTATTTACTAAAACTACATAACAATTAAATTTTCCCTGGTCATAGAATAATTACTAATCCAAATCCTTTATGTTCCAGGTTAACGCATACGAAACCTTGCCTCGAACCTCCCGGAAGAAGAAGACCTCGAAATTGCAATAATTTATCCAATTTGCTACATACTTGCATCAACATTTACGTCCCTTCCAGTGCCTTTCACACGAAACGTATTTATATATAGATGTAAAATATAAACCAATGAACTTATTAACTATCACCTATGTTAATATATTACCTACTTAGACTGTGTCGATACTTGTGATAATCGTTACTGTTTTTCGTCAAAAAAAAATTTGTACCGGATACTCAACAATTTTATACCCTTTGCCCTTCAGGAAAGCAGTAAATAAAGGTCTCAATTTCGAATGAAATGAATAATTATTGTTGGATTATAATTTTGCCATGATAATTGCAGAAATTACGAAACTCATTTAAATTTGAACTTGGCATGATCGCGATGTTCCGTCTATCTCACGTTGCGGTGAACAAAAACTTTCATTCTTTTTTCATTTCATCACATCAGAATGTTGGTGGTCACTGGTCAGAGTCAGAGACTTGTCGGAACAATTAACATTAACAATTTCAAAGAATTCCTAGTCGTTTGAATACAACCCAATATTATAGGATATAACTTAATAAAAACAAGAATATTACATTCGACTCTAGCATTGGAACACCGAATTATGGACTTTTAACTCGAACTGATTAAAACCTGATTGAATTTAATGAAAAGGTTCAGAAATCGTTTTTTAATTATCGATAGAGCCTCAAATTTACAACCGTTTCAACTTTTCAAAAAATAACATTTCATCGTTCATATAGTGACAGTGATAACCATTCTATTCTTTTTCCTTCTTTTGGATTAGTACCTAAGTAACAACTGTTGTGAAATAGAAACGTATGCCCCTGTATTTGCTGGCTTCTTCGTTCTATTAGTTAATGGGTGAACAGTCAAACCAAGAACCTCAAGCAAAGTAAGAAGATGTAGACCTCCAATCAGTGTATAATTAAATGTGATAGAAAGCAAGTTTATGAAATAGCGTCTAGAGAGTCACTCCGAATTTATAACCTATTCAAAGTTCAAACATGGTAAATAAATGCTATAGAAATGCAGAAAATGATCTTCCAGTTGCTTGATATTGCCACGCTGTTAATCAGTTCTGTAAAATAAGATTTATTCTAACGTACGTATCTATATAATTATACATATAACTTTTGTGGCATCATATTTCAGAATTCAATAAATTATTCAATAACATAATTTTTTGCATCGTCTAAATATTAAGGTATATTAAATTATTCCATTGCAGAATAGAGACCGTGGAGTTTCTAAAAGGTATGATAACAAGGGTATCAGGCGTTATCACCAACCCCTTTGTCTACGTCAGATACTTCGCCAATATCAATTTTACCAACGTTTTTTTTCTCCAACGGCGACATTTAGCCAACCAAATCACATTTAGCCATCACCAACGCTCTCCGACAGTTCACCAAATTAAACTTTACCAATCACAACAAAAAATCTAAATCGTCATTTTTATTCAGTCAAAAATAATTTTCATTCATTACACGATATCCCATTATTGGGCCATTCAATTGTACAAATATCGTAGATCACACTCCGATTCACTTAATTAAAAGCTTCCTCGTTTTGATTTTGGCCCACTCATCTTCAGTGAATTTTTGCTTCTTTTCATTGCAGTTGCAGTGGACATTTGTGGGGCAAAACTAAGTGTACTTCGGTCTGGTTGAGTAACAAGTTGTGTCTGAATAAGGGCCTGTGAACTTGAGACTGGAACCTCATTTTCTCTATCTGTTTAATTACATTCATCTGTTTCACTATCTGTCTGTTTGTTTCTATCATCGTCCACTGCCTTAACTTGTCTTTTCCGACAATATGAATTGACATTGACTGCTATTCCCTTTAAATAATCCTGATTCTCATTATCTGCATATCTCTGTACTAATCTAAGTAATCTTTTATCTAATTCCCTATACTTGAACCGACGAACAGGACGGACTCCAGCTAATCGAAGGATAATTGCCCCTGCTGCATGGTATTGCTCTGAAATTAAATCTCGAATTACTTTAAAAATTCCAACATGACTTGCTTCAACAAAAGCTTGGAATCTATTGTTCCACCCCTCAATCGCATTATTGGATCTAGCCCTATTATCTAAAACCCTATGATAAACGTTCCATACTTCTATAGGAAAAAGTGGTGACTTAGCTTGAGTTCCCACATAGTATTCCCTAATATAAGTAAAGAACTTCTGCAAATCTTCAAATATAGGACCCGTACTAATTCTATAAATGCCACACGAACTTGGTTCGGAGGAGGAAGAAATGCTAACGCATTAAATTTTCGCAAGATTGAAAAATCTGAACTTTTTTTATACCTCTCTTTCATATCGTGGGTGTACCGTTTAAAAAAGTTCTGAGTTAGATGAAAATGACATCCCTGTTTTTGAGTGGAAACACCTCTTCAACCGCATGCATTTCCGCCTGCTCAAAATTGCAAATAACCATATCTGGTTGCAATACCCATCCGAATGTATTTTTACATAGTGCTTCTAAGACCTATTTGTAGCTTTCCTTAGATTGTTCGTTGAGATAAGAGAGATATGTTAACTCGTTGGTGTTGTTGGGGTTGGTAACATGTCGGAGTTGGTGACTTTGTGGTAAAGAACTGTCACTGTTGGTGACATGTCCAAATGCGCATTAATTGGTAAAATTGATATTGGCGAAGTATCTGACGTAGACAAAGGGGTTGGTGATAACGCCTGGAACCATAACAAGTTACGGAAGTCGATAATTTATAAAGTAAAGGAAACCTTCATTGAGCGGGTAAAACCCCTTCATCGCTCTATTTAATAGCGGCTTATTATTATTTTAATAAACCGTTGCCAACGCTCTTAAGGAAAGGGTGAAACCACGTGAAAAAATTCATATTAGAGCAGTCACGCCAAACTACAAGTCAAGAACCTCAAATTGCCCAAATCATATATTAACAATCTTAATTTGCCCAATTGGTCGCAAAATGGCACATATTATATTAACGCTTTTAGCTAAGCACAAGCTTCGCTGTAAGTAATAATCTCATTTTGCCCCAACCACAGAGCAAAATCACATTCATATCTTCCGATCGAACGACGCGACACACATCTATTGAAATGATTAGACCTATGACCCCTAACCTACACGGCCGTCAAGCGAACTTACAGTTTGTTCAGCGCCCGTCAAAGGCTCCTAAAATGGTTTTCAGCAAGAAAAATCGAAACTAAATTTTACTCGTTCAAGTCGTTTGAAAGAAAACGGAGAGGTGGACAGATGGACAACATCTTTCCAGTATAGAATTTCACCCTATAATTAAGGAAAGAGATATGGAAAGAAAGCATGAGAGAAAGTGCAATTTACACAACGTTTACGGATAGAAATTTAGTAATTAAGCTAAACGAGAATCGAGAAATGTTTTGATGTCCTTATATCAGAATGTTTATTCTGACAATGCCTATCCAACTTTCTAAATTCTAATAGTACGAACGAACTGGATATGGGCAGAAAGTAAAAGACTACAAACGCTTTGGTTAAAGATATCCGATACTTTCTATTCCATCCTGTTCCTAGGCTCCTCTGGCTATTGACCTCTATTTTTGCCTTGAATCTGCCAAGGTCCCAACTCAGTAGATGAGCAATAATATATTGCGATGACACCGAGCCACAAACCTTCGAGCTGAGAAGGTGAAAGCCAACAGCCAAGCCACTCGCGCTTGCTCCTAATAATATATTTAATATGCGATATATCGAACACTGAACAGATACGTACAATATGAAGCATCTTATTCATTCATATGAAACCAATAATATCGTCATATTTAGAAGCTTCGTTATAGTCATTGGCAGTTTCTGCTGGGATTCTCTATCCACTCGGGACAGTCGCTTCATTTACTAAAACTAAAATACTAAAAGTCCCTTGAATGCTGTTACGTGGGTCGGGATTTCGGAAAAGCGTATGCTATAATGCTATATAGTTGCCAGGGAAAGGGAATACAAATTTTGCACATGCTAAACCAGATGCATTGAACTATCCTCAAGGTTGAGGAAAACTTGCAGTTTTCTCAGTTTATTGCTACCGTCGATGGGAAGGACATCGGATTATATTAGCGGAATACGTATTGTATATATCCTTCTTTATACTTCTAGATTTAAAAGGAGCCCTTATACATTTCGCTTGCTATTTATGTATATAGAGGAGGGAGAGTGGTATTTTAGTTTTTGCAAAACTCTTGTGAGTATGACTCAACCATTCCTGAACTTACTCCTCTTGCTTTCCCTCTGACTTTCTTTCTCCATATAATAGCTTGGTAGTGGTAATCGGAAATTCTTGTTTCCCAGTTCCCACTGCTGGGAAAACAGATCGGTCTCTGACGTAAGGATTGATCAAAGGACGGATGCAGGTTCAACTGGAACAATATTTCCAAATCACGTCCAGTCCTAATCCCGTTCCAGCATAGCCATGAGGGGCTATAAACTTGTGATATTATATTTATGGTGCAACAAACCTGAAACTTAAACCTTAGACAATTTCAACTGAAGAGTGTGAGCCTTTAAGCATGAAATTAATCTCAAATAAAAAATTGTAGCAGTGTGGTAGAAAGTAGTGAAACTACAGATTGGGTACATGAACCAACGCCAATTATTTTTGTCAGTGGGTCATTATTCTGCTGATTGGAAATTGCAATACATTACAAGTATTTGCATGCATAGAAAGGCTTGGGCCGTCATACGGTGGTAAACCGAAGTTTATTTTTTCTAAAGTTGGTATTGGGAATTTACCATCGTTAGTATTTTTCTGGAATTAGTTAATTACATATTGGATTTTGAAATGACTAAGTATGAAATTTTATGAATTACAGGAAAACTATTCCTGGTGTGTATTGAATATTGAAGCTCTGTTCTGCAAACGTCACAAATAACTATGATTTCGTATTGAATCCATCAAAGTCTCTCATCATTAGAATTACAAAGTTTGGGAAGATAGTGAGGAAACAGTGATTAAAAAACTCTCGTCTTAACTGACTTGACATGCTGCAATTTTAACCTGCAACATAAAAACTAGAATTTGACTAGTTTTTGAAACTTTTAGTACCCTATTTACAGAATCCAATAAATATGCGACAAAATTTAAAATTTCGAAAATAAAATATGGACTCGGACTTTAACAACGGAACGTTAAAATGAATACTATGCAGCCGGAATATTTTTTTCACTGATCCTCATGCAATGATTAAATTCAAATCCAGTAACACTTCTCAGTTCTCCGTTTTATGACCCTTCGCAGCGGATAATAAAAGTTGTATGATTTGTCAGTAAAGTGATAATTCCTGTACACAGGTCCGAAGTGAAAAAAATATACCAGTCTCATCAACTGCATTCCAGACAGCAAAGCTGTAGTGTTTCTAAGATCAAAATCCCTCATTTCCTGTCCTCCTTAGCACCGAAGGTATGCCTCTACTTTTCTTTTCCAGCTTTTTAATCCAGAACACTAATTGAGTATCAACGTATATTTACATAGCAATTAAAACTATTAATGTGATTATAAAACTCAAAGCATTTACAGATATGGAAATGATTCACAATGGCAATTAGCAGTATTCCATATGCCTTGTGTTGTACTTTATGAATTGTATGAATTTGCATTTTCATTGTTCAACTATTGTTTGTTGTGCGATCACATCAAAAATCGCAAATTACCCAATGACTAAACTACTATATTTTTCTCTATATAATTTAATTATCGGTCAATGGATTAATTCATGAGTATCTATCTCTGATCTCCGATTTTTTTAGTGAGAAGTTATATTTTCTCACAAAAGTATTGCAATAAGTTAGTGTTATTAATTCATGTGATAAGATTAAGACACTTAAGACCATAGACAACAAAACTCAAAAAGGTACAATAAACGTTCTTTATATCCCATGTCTAAACTAAACTACCGTATATATTAAATTAAGCCCGGTGAAAGTTAGGTCGTCAACCAACTAACAACGACATCGGGAAAGTTTACACTTGTAAAAACCTAATAATACTATCATGACTTAATTCAGTAAATTGGCACTACTCAAAGTAGTTAAAGGAGTTATTTAGGGGGAAATTAGAACAGAAAAGCCGTTGAATATTATATTCACCGTATAGTGAATTATAATTTGATAGAGTATTGAACTGATCTAACATCTAGCCATGACATTCAAAGATTCGACATTGCACCTTCTAAGTTGCGTTGCTTGCATTAGAAACATCGCAATTGCTCAGGAAGAAAGAAGGTTTAATCAACCCGTTGCGTTGCATTCGTTCATAATATGTTTTCGATGATATACTCCAGTTCCTTGGTTTTGTAAGAGTACATACATATGTTATTCTATGCATTGCTTTCGCTCTTTAACAAAAACAACGTGTCCTGCACTGCGGCGTTTGACTATTAACATCTTCTACTACATCATATCATATCCCAAACCAAAGTGTTAAGCCGAGCATAAATTAAAGATTTACATGTTCCATGATACTAAACTAAACACCTCTCAACTAGCTACTAGCTCTGCTTGATGCTTGATACGAGCTACAATACGATGTTATTATGACGAGAAAATCATACCGCACAAAAATAAACACGTCAAATAATAAAAATATTCTATTATGTTATTCAGTATTGAGTAAGCGGGATTGCCAGTAAATAGCTACGAATAAAAGGCCTTTTAACCATTCATTCTGCGTCGTTTAATTTCCCATTAACTTCCCATTCAAGTACACATCCTGATCACAGTAGTCTTTAAAAAGCTCGCTATTTCACCTATTGTTTTTTCTTCTGCGCGTTTTTGCGTCTCATTTAATATTAATTAAAATATAAATGGACAGTTAGTTAAGACCGTTTTACAGAATTACTGCCCTGACTGCCTTGAACTGTCCTGTCATAACAGGATACTTTCCCTTTGATACTATGCATATAACGGGTTGATACAAATAAGTAAATTATGACGCCAAAACAAACTTTGGACTCCAATAAAGTCCGTGTGATAGCTGTTAATTAGGGAATTTCCATGATTACAAAGCTGTGAAATGGTAGAAATTAAATGACTTAATCTCGGTTTGTTCACTACTTTGTTTTCACCAGTGCTTAAGTTCCCATACTTGCCAGAAGAAAACGATAATAGAAACTCGGTTGCTCAACTTCAATGAAGATATCAAAGAAGGTTTAGATCCTCATAATCAACATCTAAAAACTACTCAACATTTTAAACGTAGCTTGAGAATGTACTGTTCCAGACATTCTATAGAAGCAAAAGCGACAAGTCGTTAAGTTAAAACTAGTTGTTTCCATTTGAACCAGATTTACTCTGAAGTTTCAACTTGTTGCAGTGGTATTAACAAGTGCAAAGCTTGCACATGCAGTTTGAGCATATTAATAGAACCTGTGCCAAGTGCGTGAGCGTATTATAGTACACATATATTATACGAACTCATTTGACTCTACTAACTGGTGTGATTCAATTCAAAAGTCAATGAGAATCTTTAACTCGAGGCAATTGGGTAGATTAAAATCTAATTCAATACTTGACAATGCAATGATTTGAAATAAGAGTTTTACAGTTTTACATCCGCTTTAACAAGCGACTTTCAAACTCATATTGTTTTGTTTGGGTTTCAAAATTTCAATTTCATTGACCAAGACCAAGCCCGTCATGTGACTCTTTTAATATCAAAGCCAGAGTTAGAATGTTATCAATTTTCTACCAGTTCAACTAGTTTAGCATATTATATAAAAGTACTTACAGCAATTATTTATATTGCATATATTTACTATAGAATCATGTAAACACGCGATATATTAAAACCATCCAATTAAATTATTCAAATTATTAAACGACAAAATCGTCTGCAAATATTAGTATGGTTCAATTCATCTTACCTTTGGTTTAGCTTGTGCATATATAGTGGTTGGAAAATTATTTTAGGAGAATAAAATAATAAAACAGATTCATTAAGGATTATGCACACAATAATCAAGTTAAGGTTGTCTAGGAATCGGGATTGCTCTTAGCCGTTTTGACCCTCATTATAAGGTGTATTTATATTAGACATATTTACAATTGATTTTTTTAGCTGTCCCATTTGCTGATTAGAAATACGCCATTGTCTTAAACACTACTAATGGAGATAGGAAACGATTTATGGTTCCTTATTCTTTCGATCCATTGAGTCAGTTCGAATCCAGAGTTTCTCTACAGAATCATACTCAGGACAGGTCTTTGGGACAATAAATAGGTGAAACCAAACCAGAGAGGCAAACAAGGGTTCTCGTGGGTGTCTGGAAATATTCCGATTATTCGATTTGCCTGTTTTCTACCTACAGTTTATTTCAAATAATGTAATGAGCTTATTAAAAACAAATAAAAAATTACACTAAAAATTATAGAATATTCCGTAAACTCTATTTGACAGTTATCTATATGCTAATTGATAACGAAACTGCAGAAATTAATCATTTTCGACAATCAGATCAGAAGTAGGAAGTTGATTTAAATGATATTGATAAATAATCGAAATAAGTAGTTTTCAAATATTTATTACAAGTAATATAGGCTAAATAACTTTGTTTCATTAAATTTGTTACTTCACTTCACTTGACAAATTATACTCAATTTAAATTTCATATAGTAGTGCTTTTATCGACAACCTAACCTGATTACATAAATATTTATACCCAGCAATTATGCTTTTGTTATCATCTCATGGTTTAAAATCTAGAATTTCCTATAATATGCTTTGAATTGAATTTTAATAATATCCTTCACCTTCACCCTTGTAAACTATAAGGACTAATCTTAGCTCTGAAATCTTCGTGGACTTTACTGGAATAATCAAAGTCTATGACATGTGTAAACAGAAAGTGCGTTATCAGCAATTTTATTTGTTTTTTACTCGTTATTTTCCTGTCTCCGTTTTTATTTTTATCCCTGTGGTATATTATGGATAGCTTACTGAGTTATTTACAAAGAAGGCCTTTCGAAATCACGGGCTTATCTTGAGGATTTAAAGGCTTATTTAGTAAAGAGGTCTTTGTTGACAAATTAAAGTGCATGGGGATATGTGGATAGCGAAGAATATTTACTTCAACACTTGAAGAAACACCAATTCTTAAAGAATGTATTACCATATATACTTAGGTCTTCCTTTACCATTTTAAAACATAAATTAAATGACTCTCTTCTTGAGTCTTATTGACTTGAAGGATAATGAGCTTTTGAAATTTTTCGATTGTTTTCAAATGAGTAATCTACAATTTCAAAATACTCCAACCATTTGTTTATAATTCTATCATGGAAATCTGAAGAACAGTTACGTCCGACTCTGGTAGCAATTTTCCATATACAACTCTGTATCTGTTCTGTTCAGACTTTCACAAATAATTGTTTTGTTACTCATGCTAAAACTGGAACCAATGTGATATACGATTACTACATGTTACATATTAATATGTATTATATATGTCTTGTGCCTTAAAAGTTACAACTGGAACAAGTTTGAAGTGTCAAGTCTTCAAATCATATCAGTTTCTTCGTGGTCTCGTTGATCCAGGTATCTTTTTGTCATGTGTCCTGATTTCAACTTCTTTGTAATACGTTTCGTATTAAATATATTAGTGGTTTGGTGACGAAATAAAAATTAAAGTGCAGCATTTACTTCCATTTGTGTTTTTTTTTGTGGGACGTAAGGACTTAAGTAACTGTGAGTGTAAAACTTATGTGCAGATCGGCAATACTGGAACCGCAACAAGTTATTTTGCAACATCGAAGATGAGATTCAGGAAGGAACAAGTGGGATTATGATCACTTTTATAATTTAATTTAATTTCAATCTTGATTTACTTTGCCGTTATATAGTCCTGGTGTTGTAAATACTATCATTTAAACATTTCTAATTTTGGATAGCCTTGCAAAAATTTACCAAAATTATAGCCGTTACAAATGAATGTTGTATTGATTTACCCCATTTTCCATTATTGTAATCAAATCAAAGTGTCCGATCTTTACCTGACCCATGCGTGTGTCCAAGGCTACAATTTACCCGTAGAATCTTTATATAGATCTGACATGCTTTTGCATCGCAATTTCATAAATCATGCCGAAATAAGTCGCACTTTAGTTAGTTAAGTAAACAGAAAATTATAAACGATGTGGTGGTTGTATTACTAATTTATACGAAACAGCTAACTTGGCTTGGGATCGGCCAGTAGAGAGGAAGTAGCAACTATTGGCAATTTTATTCGCAACTAAAGTTGCAAATAAAATTGCCAATAGATTGCTACTCGTGTTGCCCCAACATTCTCTCATTCCCAACCTGCTCCATATTCAAACCCAACCCCGGAAAACAACTCGAGACAACAATGTGTTACAATAATTCCGATTGTAAACTTTGTCTAAGACAAAATTGTAATTTTGTCGTTACAAAAAATGACGAAAATTTTTGTACCTCGGAGGGGACACCCTTATTCGGTGAATTTATCGCTAAGCTGGGAAAAGGGGACGAAGACTACTGTCCACAGAAATACGAAGCCAAATTCTCTATTATTATCTGGACGATTTTAGGTGAGTCGAATGAAAAAGCGAGAAAAAAATATCCTGGATAAGATTATTTAATAATTTAAACGATTTATTATTTCATATGCCTATTATAGGGTTAGTGGTTCTATTCTTGGCGAGTCTAATGTTTATTGCACGGAAGAAAATTAAACTTTTCTGTCAGAAAAGGAACACAACGAAGGATGATTTGCATCTCGAATTGATTAAAGGTGAGACCTAAAATTATAAAAAAGTAAATCTAATTAAAGATAAATATTTAAGAAAAAGATTTTAAAAAGATTTCAATGTTATTAACTTACAGGACAAGAAATTGAAACTGAATTCTCCTGATGGGAGAGACGCCGCTCAAGGATCTACAAATTGGAAAATGTTATTAATATTTTACAAAATAAAGATTTAAAATCCTCATATTAAAAATTATTTTATATAATAGTCTCAAGTAATTTTAATTATTTATGCTTACTTACCAATTGGTGCAGTTGCAACAGCAATTTCCTTCGAAATTGGTGTTGGAGTCGAAGATCGGGACTGCTTATGCATAGTTCCTAGAAAAACAATTCTGGATGAGAAATTCGTCATCTCGTCAACTACAGCATTTGTGTGCTGTTGTTTTGAAACCGACAGCTGCTGGTTCAGTTTTTCAATTTTATCCTTCTGGATTTTTATTTCATCGTCCATATCCTTGATTTGCTGTTGCTGTTTTGTATTTTCCGAGAGTAACAACTTGTTTGCATCTCGTTCCGCAGACAAAAACTCACGATTTTGATTCTTCATTCTCAACATTCCGGACTTTAACTCAGAAAATTCGTGATTTGTAACTTGAATACGGTCCTCTAAATTGCCAATTTTTTCGTTAAGAATTCGGATCTGATGTCGAAAATCCAGATTCTCAGAAGTCAAATTGGATATTTCAGCCAATGCCAGATCCAATTCAAGGGGCATGTCCTCATCCGCGATAAGGTTTTCCTCAATCTCGTCGTCCACTCCAAACGGTGGGTCCAATAAGACGATGGAACTGTCGGAAATCGACCGACGAAGATCTCGGAATTCAAAATTTCCTTGCAATTGCATTGTGTATTCACTAAATGAATTAAATTCAATATACTTGGGACTGGTTTTTGAACATGTAGTCATTGCCGAATAACAGCGTACTGAGCTCCAAAAGAGTTTTCAATTAAAAGATTTTATTTTCTTAAATAAATAGGCCAAGTAATCAATTCCATTTTAGAATTGTGCTGGGTAGCAGTTCCTACGACGATGAATCAAAATGTCACAGTATTTGGGGTCATACTGTGTCGGAATTTCCTTCAACCATTTTGCCAGCTCATCGTCGTTGTCTCGTCTTGTTTTTCGCCAAGCTAGTATAGTGAACCGACAATATGAGCGCAAAAAACGGTGCTCATGGGGTTCACGAGTTGGAAGATTATTTGGACATGTTGGCGATCTTGTACTTCCGGCTGTGGTGACTACGGAACAATAAATATTGATTATAATAATATCATATTAAAAATAAATACATGGATTAAAAGATGGCTTATACATACATGACAATTCGATGCCAGTTGATGGTTTGGGGGTGATTGGGGTTGTATGAATTTGGGAAGGAGGTGCACTTACTGTAAAAAATACAGAAACAATGATTTAAAAAAACATTAATAGTTTTATTTAAATATTTTAATAATCGTACATTGAGTAGTAGTTTCAACAGTTGAGTGCTCGATTTTAATCCGTGGAGGCTCTAAAATTAACACAAAAATACGAACGTAATCTATTCAACAATAATTAATTATCGTGAAGGATGCGATATACATATTCTACGTGGTATGTATTTACGAACCTGAGGATAAATAAGTGGGTGGCAATTTCGTTGTTACAATATGTGGAGCGTTTGCTAAAGTTAAACGTTAAGCTGATTAAATTTAGAATGAATAAAATGAATCTAGTTCTATAACTACTAAAGACAGATGATCTTACATGTTTGCCTTTGATCAGAACGGGATTTTTCAGGTGGAATAAGCACTGTAGCGTTCTCTGACTCTGAAATCCGGGGTTGAAACCCTTTAGCTAAAATACAAATAGAAACATTAAGGAATACAATATGTAATTGTACTTGTATTTTAATGGATTTTTTTGTGATAATCAAATCATAATACACATTAATCTCACTGTCTTTAGGAGCTACTGGCGGACAGCTTCCTAGGTTTTGGAATGTCTTGCGGACAAAAAATTCCGTGATTTTGGAATCCAAAATGCAAATGTTTAGAGTTCTTCCGACTGAGATAAATGAACACGAGTTTGTATTAATGCAAGCTTCACACGAAAGACTTTCGCATTCCGGATTTTCCCCAGCTAAAACGCCTCCTCCCAAAAAACAGAGAATCCCAAAAACAATAATTACCTTCATGCTAAGGGTACTCTTATTTAATGTTTAAAAAATTACAATTTAACTGAATTTAATTTTTTGGATTTTGAATATTTTATTAAGGAGTGTCTTAATCTGTGTATTCTATTCTTCAATTGATAAATGCGTGTTAGGACTTAGTTAAAAAACAACTGAGTCATTATTCTTCCTGGAAGACTGTAATCGTCCTTAGAGTTGAGATGCTTGGGATATTATCATAATATAAACAATTCGACTTTACAATCTAACCCGAGACCATAAATTGTCTGATCAGAAATCTAATACCCGTGGTGATGCACAACTACGTAGTTATACTGCATTAAAAGGAAATCATATATGCTGGAATTACATATGTAAAAAAAACTGAGGGTAAAACTCGAATGAAATTTTAGGTGACAAGTTTATTTTTCAATAAGTATCAATAATTTTAATTTTAATTTGACTACGATTAAACTTTGTATATTATATTTAAATCACTTCTTTGATTTTAAAGGCTTAATAATGTTGGCCAGCCTTTCCAGTTCTTCCTCGTCAATTTCCTTGTCCATGGTCCGCAAAATGTCCACAATGGATTTCAGCTCTCCAATGCTAGTGGTGATGCAAACTCCCGACCAATGATATGCTCCGGTATTTGGCCGTGGGCTTAAAAATTTGATGCATAACGTTCCATCGATTTGACGGAAGGGTCGGAAAATAATATTTCCGCTTGATAAGCGTTGACTGATCGATGGATCCCAAAAAAGCTCTGAATTCCTATCTGTTATGTTTAACAGCTCATGATTTTTCAGAGACGGAATCTCTTCTCTAAAATGAGTAGAAATTATTTCGTGGTGTAGAATTTCCAGTTTCGCAATCAGCTCCGTAATCTCAAAAGCCGAAATTTTAAAATAGGAAGCTCCAATCCTTCTTGTCCCAGATCTATTAGAATTCTCCTTTCTCCAGAAAATAGACCAAGAATTTCTATCTTCTTCAAAATATTTTTTTAGAGATAATCGTCCAATTTTGTAAGCACCGGAGCGATAGAAATCCGATTGCTTAAAAAACGGGGTCTCAATTTCCCCAGAATAAACGGATTCGGATGATTCCTCCGTTTTGTTGACTTTTAAGAATGTGTAGGGATCGACAAACGGCTTTGTTTTGACTTCTTTCAAGTCTTTGAAAAAGTCGTCCATGCCTATGTCAAAGTCATTTAACACATCTGGAAGATTTTCCATTTTCGTAGATTTTTTGGATGAACCTGGCTGGTCCATTGCAATCCTTTTGGATCCCTTGCCTGACATTTTATTTTAAGAAGAAAAGTTCTGATTACACGAGAGTTGAAAGAATAGTGTAAAAAAAATGCAGATCGTCGTTTTTATATTAAGCCGGAAAACCAAAGAACACTCCAGATGCTTCTTGTTGTTTTAAAAACAACTAGTTCAAAGTCAAGCCTAGCTTTAGATTAAGTTGGTTCAAACGAACAAAACGTACATTCCAGAATAGTCTTTTATTTCTAGAACAGTCAAGTTCAGTTTAAACTTGACCTTTTTATTAAAGCATTCTACAAACTTCTAAATGGCTCTGGAAGATTCTGGATCTTTACCCATTATATCAGCCTTACAGATGAGAATATAAAAGTCGGATTCTTCGTCTCATTAGTCCAATCCCAAAGAATGACTCACAGATTGCTGGAGGAAAGATTAACGTCGATAATTTACGATCCTGAACCACTTAGAAAGCGGCTAGGGAATACTTCCATAAAATTGTATCAGAATTTTGTAAAAAATTTAAAACAGGAAAAACCGATTAAAATTCCTAGTTTTTTTAAAATAAAGAACCTTGTACTGACTGACTCTCAAAAACGCGTATTAAAAATTGTTAAAAAATTTCTATGTACAAAACAAGCCCAAGAACAACTTCTTTTGGCCATTTTTAGTCCAGCCGGCAATGGAAAAAGTACAACTTTAGAAAGGATAACGGTTTTGCTAGATCGAGCTGACCTGCCCTACGCAAAAATATCATTTTCTGGCGTATCTGCTTACAACATAGGAGGATCAACTTGCCATTCCCTTTTCGGAATCGACTACCATACTGGTGATTTTGAAAAGGCAGCGAGTGGACCGCTTTCTCGGAAGGTCAAAGAACGCCTTCGTAAACTAGAATTTTTATTGATTGATGAGATCAGTTTTATATCTCTACAGTTGTTTCAATTTATCAATCTCAGACTGCAACAAGCTTTTAAAAGTTCAAAGCCCTTTGCTGGGGTCTCAATCGTTATCTTGGGTGACCCGTCTCAATTAAACCCTATTGGGGGACGACCAGTGTACGCGGATCCAAGTTATTGCTCGGAATTTGCAAATGAAGGATCTCGCCTGTTTGATAAATTCAAAATATTATCTCTAAAGGAAAATTGTAGACAGCAAACGGATCTAAAGTTCCAACAATTATTAAATGCATTTCGTGAACGAGAAGTCACCGAAAAAGACATAAATATTTTAAGATCCAGACAGATTAAAAATTTATCTGAAGAAGAAAAGACATATTTCTCCGAATCATTGCATATTTTTGCACTTAATGTTCATGTAAATGCATGGAATGCGAAAAAGCTTTTGGATCTTAATGAATCTATTGTGAAAATTGTTCCTCGACAGACCCCTAAATTTCCTGTTATTCCAAGTTCAGAAACTCTATATTTAAGTAGAAATGCAAAAATCTATTTAACTACAAATCTATGTGTAGCAAACGGATTAGTCAATGGACTTAGTGGCACTGTATTTGGAACACTATATAAATCAAAAGCAAAGGTTAATGTTGATTTGCCTGTATGCGTCTTTTGCCACTTTCCTGACTATAAAGGACGAACATGCATCCAGCTTGATGGGTTAGGACTTATCCCTATATGTCCAATTCCAGACGTCTACATCGATAAGGATCTGGGTCAGGCGTTTAATATTACGAAAATTCCCCTTGCTTTACATTACAGCAGCACAGTGCACAAAGTGCAATCAAAAACTCTTCCCTCCGTTTGTATATTTCTAGATTCGTTTGAACGATTTCAAGGACAAACTTATACGGGTTTATCAAGGGTGCCGTGTTTGGATAAACTCGCAATTATAGATGATCTTATAGAAAGTAATAGATTTAAATCCTCATTTCTTAATGGAATTGATGAATATAAAAGGATTCTAAAACGGATAAGTACAGATTCTTGCGATGAGGAATGTAATGCCAAGAAAATATGTTCACAAAGTATGTAAATATCTATAAAATGCAATGTTAACAAATATTGAAGAGGACTATAACACAAAGGATCAACTCAAAATGAAGGTATTGCAAAAGATAATTCTATCCGTTTGTCTGGTTATTATAAAAATTTATCTTGAACTTCTAATACAAAATATTCTTCATATCACGATTGGCAATTTTTAAAGAGCCACCAAAGTTCCTAAAGGCCGTGCTGAGTTTTGGCATTTATTAATCTATTTATAAATTTTAAAACTTATTAATTTATTTGATCATCACATATTAATTGTAAGTGCTTCTTATTTGTTATAATAATGGCATCTTAATGAAGGTTCCAGCTGGACATTTTCAAGACAAATGTGTCTTGTGTTCAAAACTCGTTTGTTATAAATGTGAATTAGACGAAGAAGACAATCAACTCTGTCGAAACTGTGTTGAAAAATTGAAAAAACATTGTCATACTATTAATTATAATACGCGACTCATGCGCATGATTTTCCGAACTGTTGGTATAGTGAATTCAAATTAACAGTTTTATCTGCAATGCACGTCTGTACAAAATGTCTCCGAACCGGCTCATGCAGTTCATGTGTTTTATTATGGTGTGTTTTTAGAAATAATCGAACACTGTGCCCTTTGTGCTCTTACAGCCGTCATTTGAAAACATTTATTTCAATCGCTCATACTTATGAGGTAAGACAGTTCAATACATACAATAAATCAAAGCTTTACAACCGCTTTTATTCTACTCCTGCAAAATTATCGCGTTCAGAAAGAGAAAAAATAGCAAAAAAGTTAAATGTATACATTCACTCATCTGTCGGTAAATGGTTTGGAAAGTTAGCTATATCAACACTTCCACCATGGTGCAATTGTTACAAAAATATTAAAAAACTGTCTTTAAAATGAAGCTACCTTCTCATCGTCATTTTGCCTGTAAGTGTGGAAAGCTAGCTTGTTTTTCGTGCTCTAAAACTAACGCTTTAAAAATTTTTAATGACGAGAATATGTGTAAAGACTGCTTTGAAAAAAAGCAAGTGAGAAAAACAATATACAGATTGAATGGACTAGAGAAGAGGTTCAAGAGATCTAATCAGGATAAAGCTTCTGCATTGTATAGAAAGTTTATTTACTGTCCCGAGGATCTCACGGATGGTGAATGTGAATTCATTTTGGACAGTGACATGCTACAAATTAGTGATATTTTAATTCATTAAAATGAACAAAACTAAACCTCATGACATTTTTAAATGTACAAATTGCAAAAAGAGAGAAAAATGCTATACCTGTGAGCATCATAACATTTGGATCTACTTTTATTCCCGAAGCCTATGCTTGCCTTGTAGACGCCGCAATCAACACCCTGAAAAGTTTTATACGAGACCATTGACTTCAAAAAACTTCAAAATAATAAACAAAAAGACATTGTATTTTGACGAAAGCGATTAAAGACATGGAAGCAAAAAAACCAATTATTCAGGTAATTCCTAGCGTGAATTCAAGGAATAGACCCCCTAGTCGTCGGTTTCTATGTTCTTATACAAATTGTGAACTTTCTTTTCATTTGTATAGGCACTACGCGTGTCACATCGAAGAGTGTCATGAGTGCTGTCAATGTGGAAAATGTTTCGAAGATCTTACGACACATAGCTGTGAAGATCGACCTCAGTTGGGAGGAGGAAATCAGTCTGAAGATTTAGAATTGGGAATTTTCACAGCAGAATCAATTCACAGAGGAGCCTTGATGGTGTTTTCCCACAGCTACACTTCAAAAATTGAATCTTTTAAATCTGCATTTGACCTGGTGGCTCTAGACTTGACCAATATTTTAAAACAGTTAATTGATTTAAAGAATGGGTTAAAGGTATCAATTTCGATTTATACTACATTAGAAAGGCTATCTGATGGAATTGTAAAAGAGCGTAAATTTATTTCTCCGTTTATTCGATATACACATAAATCCTTTATAGCGAAAAACATATCTACAGCAAATCATTATTTAGATACAAGTCTAGAACTGTATACATCTGAAGGAAGTGGATGGCGGATTCTTAGCATAAATTCATTCGAAATTCGGGCATTAGCGTACCAACCAAATATAACCCGTGGAAATGGATGGCTTCCTACTCCAAAACAACTTAGAAAAAAGGCCATATTAAATGTAAAAAGTTTTACGAAGCGATGTTTTGCTTATTCAATTCTGGCACATTTCTATCACAAAAAAATTACTTTGAAAGGGAAAGAAAATGCCATGTATGAAGAACTTACGTATAATGAAAGGAGAAATCTAAAGCGAGAAAGAGAAAGTGGAATTTTTTATGATTTGTATTTTTTAAAGTTGCAGAGTTCTAAAGAAATTGATTTTTCAGGTTTTATGTCTGAGGTCGAAGTCAAAAGAATTCCCGAGTTTGAGGAACGAAATCAAATAGGAATAAGTGTGTTTAAACTATCAGGAAAAAGCATTTATCCAATTAAAATAGCAAATTCAGAATTCTGCTCTCATATTGATTTATTATTGCTTCACAACCCGAGTTATCCCACATCCCCAGGCCATTATGTTCTAATCACTGATTTATCAAGTTTTGCATGTAAACAAGGATACAAGACATCAAAAGTCTGTCCTCATTGTTTTGCTCCATTTTCTGTTGGCTATTTTAAACACAGAATGATTTGTCAGAGCTCTGGTAAGAAGATTTTGAGCTTTCCTAAACCCGATAGCTTTAAATTTCGAAAGCTTTACATGTTAATGAATATCAACTTTAAGATTATTTTTAAGTTATTTAAAAAGTCGTATCCTAATGTAGAAGTATTAGGTTATGGCTTAGTTGTAGTAGATCCATTAGGGGATTTATATTACCAAAAATATTACAACGACAAAAATCCATTGAAAGATTTTTTTGAAACATTATTTTCATTACGAAATTCCATTGACTTGTTGGTCAAAAGTACTTGTGTACCCATGCATATACCAGATAAACTTAAAAAAGCATCAGCTGCCTTAGATGCATGTCCAATATGCCATATTAAATATAGCAAAACAATAGATCTTCAAACGCGTGTCTATCATCATCATCACTATTTGCATAATCCCATTAAGCCTTACGAAAAAATTGTTCAAATTTGTAAATCTTGTAATTATTCGATTAAAAAAGTGGCGGTTGTTGCAATCTCTCACGAGTTTGGAAGTTCAGATGCAAATTTGATATTGGAGTACATTCCTACAAAACTATTGAAGGAATCAAAAATCATCACTCGAGCTTCTCAAACAATATTGTCATTTACAATTCAGGGTTTACGTTTCATGGATAGCAGTGAGTTTTTAAAAGCAACTATACCTGAATTGGTTGTAAGATTGCGAGAAGAAAAATCTGATATTAAACTAGAAGAAAAATTTAAAATACTAGCGCAAGGCTTCCTAGGGTCAAAGATGGATATAAGTGTCTTAAGTAAACCGTTAGTATTTCCCTTTGAATCACAAATTTCCAACTGTGTCTGTGAAAGTACTATTTATTCTCCGATTTTTGAAAATGAATTGGGTCTAGATCATTATGAACATACAAAAATTCTATATGAAAACTTCGGATGCAAATCAATGAATCAATTCTCATTGATCTATGTTAAGACCACTTTACTTTGTCTTGCGGACGTCCTTACTAATTTTGTTGATTTTGCAATGACAAACTTTAAACTTTCACCTCTGCATTCAAACTCTTTAAGCAGCTATGCATTAGATATTGCATTTTTTAATAGTAATGCAGAATTTCAGTTCATGAAAGACGAGGAAATGCTTCAATGGATTGAAAAAGGTTTAGTTGGTGCTCTTAGTTTTTCAAATGTTCGTTATGCGAAAAGCAACAGTGAGAGGCTTCATGACTATAACATTTCAGAACCTATATCTCATATATTTGAAATGGATTTAAACAACATTTATGCTAGTATTTGTACTAGGCCACTACCTGTGGGACAATATCGATGGATAAGTTCAGAGGAGCTTGATGAGATTAATTTTGAAAAGCTTCCAACTAAAGAAGGATATGGGGAAATATATGAGGTTGATCTGTATTACGATGATATATATCACGATAGAGATTGCGAACTGCCGTTGTGTTTAACAAAGCGAGTAATAAAACTAGAGGAGCTTTCATCTGAACAACAACAAATTTATAAGCGGTTTTATAATGATCCATCTAAACCTTTTTCTGAAGAACGTTTATCACTTGATTTACATCACAAAAAAAATGTTTTGCTGTCTCGTCCAGCGCTTGAATTCTATATTAGAAAAGGCTTAAGAGTTACAAAAGTCCACACTGGAATACAATTTAAAGAATCAGCTTTTTTAAAAGAGTTTGTTGAGAATTTAGTATCATTGCGAAAAGACGCCATTAGAAGATCAGATAAAATCGGAAACTCTTTAATTAAAGCATGTCTCGTTTCTCTATATGGAATGTTCCTATCTAATACAAAGAATCATTGCGACATAAAGATCTGTACTACGAGAACAGAATGTATATATTTAACGTCACGTCATAACTTTGAAGAAGTAAAAACTATAAATAGGAATCTTTCACTCTTTCAAATGCGTAGATCAACTGTCCGATATACTAATCCAATTTTATGTGCCTTTCAAATTCTATGCCTAAGTAAAATAGAAGTTTACAGAGGATATGATTTAATTAAAAAACAGTTTCCAGATTCAAAATTGCTTGCTGGCGAAACAGACTCTTTAACTTTTATTGTGTTTTGTGATAATTACCTTCACAAGCTTAAACGTCTAACCGCATATTTTGATTATTCGAATTTTCCAAAGGAACATTATTTGTTTAATCTGGATCATGAGTCGGCTCATGGTTTTTGGAAAATATCTGAGCTAAATATCATTGAGTATGTAAGCATTCGTCCACGATTATACTCTTATATTTGTGGTTGTGAAAAGTGTGGATCGCCAGTGCTTGATTTTTGTGTTCCATGTGGAACCCAAGCTAGTGGGAAAAAATCCGCATCTACTATACCAAAATCAGTTAAAACATTATTGACTCACTCATTTTTTGTGCAGTTGTTAGGTAGCGATGGTGTAGAAGAGATATCATTTCCCGAGCTATCCAAAACTAATAAAAGTTTACATTTATCTGCAGTTGATCCACGGCGTTATCTTTGCCCCGATAAAATCAACACAATAGCTTTAGGACACTATACATTGAGAGGATGAACGATCAAATTTTAGATACAAGGCTTATACTTCCAGCATCCATGATCATCTATGGAAATTCCATGTGTGGAAAGACAACATTAGTACTAAACATTATTACAAATAGAGAAAATGTATTTAAAGTAAAAATTAATCATATCTACTATATATACACGAGTATGCAAAAAGTTTTTGAAGAATATGGAAATAAACACTCTGAAGTAGTTTTTAGTTCAGACAAAAATATTGTACCCGAGAACCCTGTAACTCCAATCCTAGTAATTTATGATGACCAAATGCTCCAATTTTCTTCAAAAGAAAATAATTATATTACAGATCTAATGATTCAAAAAAATCATCATTCAGGAATATTTTCAATAATTATACTTCAATCACTTTTTCCAAAAAACTTGAAATGTGCAACTAATAATGCCACTTATCATGTCATTTTTCCCAATTATAGAGACAAGAGTTCTCTGAGTACCTTATCAAGACAGATTTGTCCTGGGCAAGCTCAGTTTCTTCGAGAAGCCATGAACGACAGTTGTTCTGAAAAGCATGGTTATTTATTTCTGGATTGTTCTTCTTCACAAAATAATTTATTTAGGTTCCGAAATTTTATTTACCCAATTATAAACGCTAAAATATATGTGCCCAAAGATGAAGCGGATTCAGGAAAATGAGGAGTTCTTAAAAAGCTTTATTCATTCCTCTCATGTTCAGCAAAAGAGCTTGTTGTTAAATTGTTCTGACGAAGAGTTAAAAAGTGTAATTGAGTGTTTAATCAATATTAATAATATTCAGTTAAACGTAAAAGAAAAAAAGTGTACCAAAAAGTTTAAAGAATTTTTAAAATATTTCAATAGGAAGCAATCTGTAAGCTTAAAAGGTGTAAAGTTGTACTTAATAAAAAATCGAACTGTTTTAAAACAATTATTATCTTGTATTCTTTTTAAGCTACTTCAAGAAGCATTAGTGTGTGTATTAACTTCATAATATGGCATATATAATGAGAGTGGTTCCAAATAATATTTACGAACAAATGATTGAAAGTAAATTACTTTTAGAAGTGTTTCCAGAAGAAAGGCAGACGGACATAGATAAAATTGTATTTCAAATTCCTTTATCGTTTCAGGAATTTGCTAAATCGACATTGTTGAGATTAACTAATGAAAAAGACTTTACATGGAATAACAATTACGAATTTATATACAACGGACACATCTATGTAGGTAGCAATATTGTTCAACTCATTTCAGCTTTTGTTTTGGAGAGTAAACGAATTTTCAATCTTCCATCATCAGAGACATTTTTAAAAATTGTTAGAGATAAAAATATCGAAATGGGATCATTAGCCAATGCTAAAGTCGAGTTATTACCATTCGAACCTTCAGATAAAAAACAAGTGATTAAGTCTGCCAAACAGAAAAATAGAAAAACAAAAAACACAAATCCAATAGATATCCCAAACTTTGGAAAGTGTATGTGGATTTCTTTTGAAAATCGATTCAGTTTGAAGCCTTGATGGAGTCTCGATACATACACCGTCGGTATACGCAGCCAAAGAATCCTGGGTCATTCTCTGCACTTCATGGATTTATGGCTAATAATAAATACGAAGATAAAAAAACCGTCGAAGACTCACTATTGGATTTAAAAACATTTTCATATCATCATCCAGCTAGACGTATATACAAACGTAGACCGCTTGTCTGTAGTTACAGAGATTTTGTTTGGGCTAGTGACCTGATTATCTTTGATAAGCTTGGATATCACAACAAGGGCAAAAAATATATTTTATTAGCTGTTGACTGCTTCTCAAAGTTTTTATTTTGTGAACCTCTAGCAAAAAAGAATGCCGAATCTGTCTATGATGCATTTATATCTATTTTTAAAAAGTCAAAAAGAAAATGTGAATATCTTTTTGTGGATCAGGGCACAGAATTTTTCAATTCAAAAGTTAAATCATTAATGTTGAAAAATTCAATCAAAATGTATCACTCATTCAGTAAATTGAAATCATTCTTGGCTGAGCGGGCCATTAGGACTTTAAAAACGCGGCTAGCACGATATATGACGCATAATAACACGAAAAATTGGATATCCGGTCTTGATGACATTGTCTATTCCATTAACAACTCTTACCATTCATCTATTAAAACAAAGCCTGCTCTGGTCAATAGAACTAATGAAAGCCAAGTTTGGCACCATTTATATCACAAAGTTGTAAAGGCTAAAAAAGTCAAACCAAAATATCCAGTTGGAACACTAGTTAGAATTTCGATTCAAAAGTTACACTTTGATAAAGGTTATTCTGCGAATTGGTCACCAAGTGTCTATAAGATCAAACGAATTCAAAATTTACATCCCATTCCGGTTTTTACACTTGAGGATGAAAATGGTAATGAATTGGAAGGGGGATTTTACAACGAGGAATTGTTAAAAGTTCCAAATCAAGACGTTAACAATGGAGTTACAAAATGACGTGTATATATCATTGTTTTCTGATTCCAATATCGGAAATTATCCCAATAATTGTTCTTCTTCCTTTACAAATCAGCTCTACATGCCAATAGATTTTAATGACAATGTATTTGAAATAGGGCTATCAGAAATTACGTTTCAAGATAAGGCTACTACGATTGAAACCCAAGAGGCTGTTAATATCGTTGAGAAGACCCCAAAATCAAAACAGACATTTTTTAAACAAAATTCTACTGACGGGATTGTAAAAGTACTTCATTATTCAGACTCTGAATTCAGATTTTTAAAACTAAAATCTGGAGACATTTCAGCATTTGTTATTCACCTAAACAACAAGTTTAAGGAATATAATGTTTTAGCGCGGTTCACTGAAAAATATGATGGTCATTCTGAACCCCATATGAAACTGTATTGGGATGACCCACACCGTACTATTACACTATCAAAAGAGCTTGCTGATACAATGGGGTTTTCGAATCAATCATTTAATCTGGGTGAATATCAGGCAGAAAATTATCGAAATCCCCAAATATATAATGAAATTGCTCCTGAATTTGGATTTTTAATAACAATTTCAATGTGGGTGACAACAGAAATAATAATTCAAGAACCATCAATTTACGCATTGGAACCGTTAATCCATGCCATAATCGACGCCTTAGATGATGCAGGTCACGAAATTGGAATTGTTCAGTCCAAAGATGGTACTATTCTTTACGTTAATATCAGAGAATTTAACAAAACAAGAGTACAGTTTTCAAAAATGATTAACCATTTACTTGGCGTTGATGAAAATTATGTATTTAGTCAATCATCAACAACCTTATATATACCAAATGAAACTATATTCTTGGGTCACGCACCACAAGATCATCATTCAACATCAATTATTCAATCAAGTCGAAATCAAATTTACGTCACTTGTAGCATCGTAGAAAATCAATTCATTGGATCTACATCTCTACCCGTTCTTAGAATATTACAACAGACAAAGAGTGAAGAGGCGGTTCGAAATATAAAATTCTCTCCAGTATTTTATTTGACGGCGAGGAATACACACGTATTTGAAATTCAGCTCTCATTATTTAATGAAAAACTAGAACTATTAGAGCCAACTATCTACCCAACCACTGTCACTCTTCACGTTAAACGAAAATCATTATGAAGCGCAAAGTAATTTGCAAAGATAGCAAATGCTATTTAGATAAACTGCCTTTATCGAACCAGGAAGGAAGTGGCGGCGGTGGTCTTAATAATATGGATTCTGCATTTTATCTAGTCCCATTAAAATCGGTAAATAAAAAGAGTAAAATTTCAAAAAAATCTACCAAACGAAAGACCCAAAGCGGATCTGGAAAGTCATCCATCAGTCGAAAGTCAAACTCCAAGAAGACCAAGTCATCAAAATCCAAAGCTCCCAAAAAAGTAAAACGTAAACCCAAAAAGAAATCTCTAAAAGCTTAAAATATGGATTCAAAACTTTACGAAGGATCTATGCCTTCATATAGGTCTCAATTAGACCTAGGTTCAATCCCACCTTCAGATATATCGATTATATCATCTGAAAATACTATAATTTTCCCAGCGTCAAATATCAAAGATGAAAATACGCCCATTGTATTTATAATTCCTTCTTCCACGTCTCATTACATGGACTTAAAATCATCATTTCTTTATTTGAGAATGAAAATCACTAAACGAGATGGAACAAACCTACAAAGCACTGATGAAGTCACAGGATCTAATAATTTATTTGCAAGCATATTTCAATCATCCGAAATAATTATGAACAACACGGTGGTTTCAAAATCATCCAATTTATATCCATATAAAATTCATTTACTCGATTTGCTAACCCATGGAACGGGTTACAAATCTACAAAACTGACGTCTCAATTATTTTATGCTGATTCGTCAAACACGTTTACAGGAACTACTAATCAAGGCTTTGTTCAACGTATGAACCTGACTAAACAGAGCAAAATGTTTGAAGTTTTAGGACCTGTAGCACCCGATGGTATATTTAATCAGGCTAGATATGTATTTCCTGGAGTTGATTTCCGAATCACGTTCAAAAGAAGTGATTCAGCATTTTCGCTGACTGGAAAACCGTTACAATCAATGACACCTTTTCCATACACTATTGAGTTTGATTCAATAGCCATTTATTTGAAAACGCATATTGTTCATCCTCAAATCATGTCATATCATCACAAGATATTAAGCAGTAATAAAAAACTACAATACCCACAGAAAATTCAAGAACTCAGAACATTCAACATCAGCAAAGGCACCCAAACATACCTATCTGAAGTATTATTCAGGAAAAACTTGCCCGAATTCATTGTTATAACATTTGTCGACAGTGTAGCTTTGAATGGTTCGTTATCAACAAGTTGTTTCTATTTCGAACCGTTTGGCATTCAAAGTTGCGTTATAACTATAGACGGAAGTAACAGTGTCTATCGTCAAATAGATTTTGATAGCGAGAACAAAATTTCTTTGTTGGGATACAATACACTTTCATCTGCTTTAGTAAATCCTGAATACGGCAATTCGATAACCAGAGAGTCATTTCTTTCTGGAAATTTTTGTTTAGTATTGGACTTGTATCCTACAGGATCTGCCAATATCTTTCAAGGACTACACGAAGGGAATCTAAGACTAAACCTTAAATTTCAAAAGGAATTGGACAAACCAATAAATTGTTTAGTGCTTGCATCCTATCAGTCGTGCATTACTATCGATCAGAATCGTAACGTCGAGTTAGAAATAACTGGTTAAAATGGACAGTAATACAATTAGATGTTGTTTTGAATATATTTTAAGAAATTCAAAAGTTAAAAAATACTTTGTTATTGCATCTGATGAGTGGAATTTGATCGATTTTTCTTCTTTACCAATTGCTGTTTGTTGTAACGCAAGTAAATCTAGCTCAATTGGGACCCACTGGTTGGGTTTTTTTATCCAGAGCTTGCAAAATAGAATACATACCACAATGTTTGATAGTTATGGATTAAATATTAACTCGTATAAAATAAACTACCCATTTAATGTTAATGAATATAATTCCAAACCAATTCAGGCGAGTAGTAGTAATGTTTGCGGTTTGTATGTTTTGTTATTTATATATAAGATGTCCAGGAGATGGACACTAAAGAGCGTTGTATCAAAATTTGGACCTAATTTAATAAACAATGATGAATATGTTAGAAACTTTTATAAACGATTAAGAAAAATTAAAAAAGCTCGAAAAACGAGTAATATTCAATCGTGTTGTACTCGATTAGTTAATAAGTTTTGATTTTCTAATTTAAAAGAAATGTTGTTATTGATAATTATATTTAATTTTGTTATGTGTCTATAAAAATAAAACAAAACCAGAAAAGGATATCATGGAAATATATATGCTTTGCTGATAGGCCCTCGTCCGTGTCCCGTATCATCTCATCCAAGATCAAAGAGGGTTTGGGCAAAGCATATTTCATCACGGGAACGGCGGATTGCATCTGAGAGGTGATTTCTTGTATTTTTAAAACAAGAAATCATTTTTTAGGTGCATTTCAATCGTTCCCAAAGTCATCGAGTAATTTCAAGCTACACAGTAGAGGGAATTTTTAAATTCATCTGGATCAAGTTCCGTGCACCTGCGTAACGGGCGTAACCATGTACTGAAAACATTGCCATAATTAAACTTAATGTTAATTTTCGCAAAAAAAGCCCGGGTTTTACACCCTCCGGACAATGGGGTGGTCCAGTGTACGTCAAAGTCGTTATTTTATCATGGGGTTAATTTAAAAGTCAAATCTCAATTTCCCCAAAAGTTCCGGGTATGTATAGATAATAGACATAGAGTGTAATGTAAACTAACTAAGCGGCAGTTTTAAAATGAGTAAGGGCTATGAACTGATTTAATCATTTTTTTTGGGGGGGGGGTTAATTTATGTTGATCAGGGGGTGCGACCGATTTTACTCAAGTTCGAACTTCGCCTTACTCTTGACCCAAGGAACAAGTGTACAAAATTTGGTGCCCGTAGCTTTAGCCCCTGCATGAATTGTAACCCACCGGGGTAATCTATGAATTCATAGAGAAAAATGCCCCGCTAAAATCATATTTTTGCATTCCTTTGTCTCTTTGTGTTCAGAGTTATGGTGAACTAGTGAATTTTTTCACAATTCACCAAATCCGAGTGAAATTTTACCCCATCTCCCCCCCCCCTTTTTAAAAAATGGTTTGCTTAAGCAAATTGGCATGCAAAGCCTGTGTGCGGGCTAGGTGCATCTGGGCGCAGTTGACTGGTGGGGAGACCCTCTGCGTCCAAAATAGGACCGAACTGGTAGGCCGTGAGGCCATTTTATCAATTTCCCCGGGTTTCGAGGACCTGTGCCCTGTGGAGTCGACTTCTTTGGTCGTCTGTAAGTTTTTTTTATTTTTAAATATTTATTTTTAAGGTATTTGGGGTATTTTTAAAAGGTATTTGGTTTTTTTTTAAATATATTTTTTACAATTAAATTGTTTTAATTTAATTTCAGGGATTTCAAGCGTGATGGGGGGTGCCGCCGCGATCGCTTTCATCACTTTTGTGTTGAAACGGTCGGGGTTTTTTCGTTGGATGGACATCCAATTGGGACGGATGAAGGCAGCGATGGGATACCATCTCACGCGATTTGTTAATCGCTGGAATCCCCCTCCTCCACGACCTCGCCCCAGATGGATGGACGTCGGAGCGTTCGAGTCGGTGGTGAGACCCCCTCTCAACGCTGAACCCAGCATCGAAGAACGCCGACCTCGTCGACCTCTCCCCAATCCAGTGGATTACCCACCACTCCCAAATCCTGTAGAGGAACTTTTTCCTCCCGCAAACCCAGTGGTGGTACCACCCGGACCTCCGCTAGGCGACCTTCTCCGGATGGACGAGGAAGAGCCAGCCGTCGAGGATGAGGAGGTCGAAGATAATTTGGCCCCCCCCGAGCCTAACCTTATCCGGCTCGATGAACCCGTTGAGGTGGTACGTCCGGTCGACGAAGAGAATTTCTTCGACGCTGAAGAAGCACCTCCCGTCCCTCTTCGACGAAGCTCCCGACTCCAGCGGATCAGCACCCGGCTCTCGGGTTATTTTTATTAAGCCTTCCGCTTTTATTTAACATTTAAAGTTAAATAAATAGGCTTTTATTGCCATTTGAATTTATTTAAAATCAAATTTTGCATTTTATTGGCATAAATCAAAAGGGCGAAGTAGCAATCTATTGGCAATTTTATTTGCAACTTTAGTTGCGAATAAAATTGCCAATAGTTGCTACTTCCTCTACTTCGGCCGTCTAATCTAATCATTTAAATAGGTATGAAGCCGTTTCACATATCGTCTGATATTAAAATGAAAATGATACATCAATTAGCGTTGTGAGAACTTAATTTAATAGGAGTCTGACCATCTGAATAACAATAACAATATTTAATATTTTGATGAGTCACAAGACAGGCTTTATAAACGTAAGATTACTAATTTTGTTAAAATAAGTGGCCCCTTCGACAAGAATACCCATATAGTTCTGACCTTCAATAGGTAGAAAATATGAAGTCTATTACTTAAGGGGGGATTTAATATTCAAGAAGTTATAGTTTTTTATCTGTTTTTTATGAAATATAGTGCATTTCATTTGCAAAATTTAACTTCCTAAACTTACTAATATTTTAGCATGAAAATTCAAGTGTGTAGTCGTCGGATGTTGTATAAATTGTTTCCCTTACATCGGAAAAACTTAATTTAAGTTACATTCATGTTACTGACTTGGGACTTATTTTTAGTAATATTAAAGGAGTAGTAGCTCTTTAATGAAACTAATTTTGAGTACGGCTTTTGTTTTTATTTGTCTATCTATTGCAAATGCTAATTATTATAGAAAGCGCACTCATCAGTCAATACCTTAAACAATTAGTTAGATTGACACCACTAAACAGTTTATATTACAAGTTAAAACTGCAGAAACATTTATACATCAATAATAATTATAGCTTAATTATGAGAATTTGACACAACCCCACAATTTATATTTAACCTCCAACCCGGAGAGAAAATTTTACACAATGCAGTCAGAAGTATATAAAAACACTTCAGCATTTTTACAATGAAAATGTGCAATCGATTCGGTTTTAATCTGTTTACCTCAAAAGTTCTTATACTAAATAGCTGTAGTCGTCTAGTCGTGTTCCGTCCTCGTCCCGTTACGACATCATTGCTCAAACATAATTCGCAACGGTAAGTATACGTGCGTTCAATAACAAAATCTACTTCTGATATAAACTTGAAATAATAAAATTGATATTTGTACACTATACCGGATCTTTGCATTATCAAAATATTTGGTAGCACGGTTAACGGTGGTAACTCCAAGACTGCTAATAAGACTGGCGAGGATAACATATATGAATGACGATGATACAAGACGTTGTTTAGTTAGTTAGTGCAATCATGAAAATGCATGATACGGTTGCAATTTTTTGTTCAGTTGATTTGAAATGGCCCTGACTGAGTGCATATGAAATATTGTTTACGATTGGTATTCACAAACACTACAGCGATAAGATATATTATAAGTTAGGATTTGGTATTGATGAATGACTACAACAGACCCACATGCTAAATAGACTTGATAAGGTTAACAACTTACTAATATTTACACTCCATTCAAAATGTCATTAGCTTTTAGAATCCTCATCCTCGGTCCACTAATTCATATTTCATGAATCCAACGGCTTGATTTGAAACGTCAGTACTAGCACCACTTTTAGCTTGGACTGACCAACCGATATATTATGACTGGGGCTTACTTCTATTTTTAAATAATTTAATTTGACAGTTTGCGGATAAGCAACTTATTGTATAACCATCGCTTCTTCGCCGTGCACCCGTACAGTTAACTAAAGGTATCCACAAATATAAATCAATCAGTCTTAGTTTTTAGGTACTTTAGATACGGTTTGGTCATTTTTGTAGTAATTCATAATTAATAAATGTAACGGTGGATTATTTACTTGCAAAATCTTCGTTCTTACAATTTAATAATCATAGGGCAAGATTTTTCTGGAATCCAATTAAATACGATTTTTGTAAGAAAATTAATGAATGCATAAAGATAGCCTAAAATAATCGTAATATAAATATAGGTATTGTCTATTCTTTGGAAATCCTGTTTAAGTTGGCATGATTTTGCAGTACAGTGAAAGCAAAAAAAATATAATGCTAATTGAATTGAACAGAAAAATTATAAACAATTAACTTTTAACTGTTAACAGGGACGGGAATGGAACACGAAATTGTTGGACAGGAGCTCTTGAAATGCGTTCTAGTTGGAGATTCAGCCACTGGAAAGTATGATGTACAATCTATATGGTTTACGTTTTAAAATTCACTAATCATGTAAACAGCATATAAAATTAATTAATTGTAACTCAGGACAAGGCTTGTCTGTGCGAGAGCTTTAAACGCTCGGGTTTCTTTGCGTCAATTACTTCGACAACATGTAAGTTTTGACATCTTTCTTTCGTGATACGATTGAATTTTTAGCATCCAGAGTATCCAAACTTAGATAGAGTTTTATTCTTGATAGGTTCCAACAGTATGGGCAATTGACCAGTACAGAATGTACAAGGAAGTTCTGGAGCGATCAATGACAACGGTTGATGGTGTTCAGGTACATTTTTTTTTATATATTGTCGGGTTACGAAAAAGAATAAAGTTCATCTATCGTTACCCTGAAAATAGTTATTGGTATTAATTAGTGTAAACTATGAAATAGGTATCTCTGAGACTATGGGATACTTTTGGGGAACACGAGAAAGACCGAAGATTTGCTTATGGAAGATCGGATGTCATTTTACTTTGTTTTTCAATTGGAAACCGAAATTCGCTATTACATTGCAAAAATATGTGGTTTCCCGAAATTCGAAGATTCTGTCCCGATACACCGGTTGTGCTCGTCGGATGCAAAAACGACTTGAGATTCCTTTGTAGGGATCAGACTTATCTTTCTTATTGCCGTGACCGAAGTCCTTTCATACGTCCAGCCCGTGAATGTGATCTTGTGATGCCAGAACAGGTATTACTTTTTAGTATTATTGGTTTGGGCTTCAAAATTGTTCAGCTAATCAAATAAAACACATTTAGGGGGTATTCTGCATATTTTATGCCTTGGATTTAGTTTAGTTCTCTTGAATTTTGAATTAATTTAGTCATTGGAGTTCCTATTAAATCTATTATTTCTTTAGATATATCCGGTGAAGATATGTATTTTTTTTAAATATCTAGATGTATTCGTGGTCAAGATTTGAGATACCTATGTTTTAACCAGCTTTGGCTAATTTTCGACAATTTTTTTTATACATTTTTATGAAATTCGGTAGTGGAATGTATTATAATTAATAGCAACCTTTTCCCCAACTACTGTCCTAATTTCATTTTTCATTATGATTTGTAAGTTAATTTAATTGTTTAATAGTTGATGTATTTGTGGAGGTGTATTTGGATGATAGATTTATTAGGGATTCCGATATTTGCTTGAAGGTTTCGTTTCCGCGAGGAGCCTTTTTAACAGCGTTAAACTTTGCAATTTAGATTTAATTCGATGGAACATTGTATCCTTCTAGGCTCGAGCAATCGCTAAAGAAATCGGGGTTCCTTATTACGAGACCTCTGTGTTCACTTACTATGGTGTTAACCAAGTCTTTGAGAATGCCATCAGGTAACTTGCAATGCAATCATTTTTAAATTCAATGTGGATTAATTGTTCACATGGAATGCTAATTTTTTAAAACAGGTGTGCTTTGATTGCTCGACGAAATCAAAGATTCTGGATGACAAACCTAAAACACGTCCAACTCCCACTTTTACAGGTACTTTATGATACGATTACATCAGCTAAATGCCCATAATTTTGACAATTTCTTAACTATTCTGAATCTACCTTCATAGGCTCCATATTGTCCACCTAAGAAAGAAATGAGTACCACGGAAATATTTCCTGGATCATTTTCCACGGACATCAAAGATATGGCTGCATTAAAGAACTATCCCGATCTGATTTTTGTTGCAGGTATAAACTAACGTGTGAAAATTGAGTAATCGCATTGATTTTATTCGTAAATTGTCAGAGAAGTTGTTTTTACATCATGACAAAAAATTTGAAACAGGAGAGATAGAAATTACAGCCCATCGTTTTGTAATCGCGGCCGGTTCTGCTACGCTTCCAGCCATGTTGGAACCTGAAAACGGTGTTTTAGTGCGAAGAAACAGTGAGTCTAGCACGGTAAGAATTATACATTTAAATTCACATCATTTAAGGGTTCGGTTAAGGGTTTTTTAAATACAGCCAATTAATATAGAAGCTGTTGATTTTTGTACATGTACAGGCAAGTGAAAGCACTACCACAGATGAGACTGAATGCTTACTGAAGCCCCGTTCCACAATGAATCACCAAGGCTTCGTCAATTTTGTTTTCTCGTCGCCTTCTGATTTAGAATGGAAACATATGGAAACAAAGACCTGTGACTTAGTCGATAATGTTAGTACAAGAAACTCTTATGACGACTTTGGGAAAGTCCAGGTTGTTGTACAACTAAATGACAGAGTATCCTATGACACAATGAGGACGCACCTACATTTCGTTTACACTGGAGAGCTACCCCTCAGTGTCAGTTCATCCGTTGAGGTGAGTCCTTGCCCTTGTATTAATTTATTGCAAAATATTCAAGGTACAGGAAGGGCAGAGGATGACACCATAGCACATAATACGCATTAAAAAAAAGGGTCAAAAGGGATCTAAAATCAGCTTGCTTTAATATTTACCCAGATCTCGAAATATGTAGTGACGGATTATAAAAATATAATGTCACTCCGTAGGAGTTAAGGGAAACGGCTGAAATCTTTGGAATTCCTGAACTGACCAAGTATGTGGATGTTTGGTCGAAAAGAGACGCAAGGCTGATGGCGGAGTTTAAAAAGTCTTACAAACAGGTGCAGTTTCATTTCAAATACATTTTCTTACTGTGAAAACTACGAATTACTGCGATGCACTTGGCCAGAGCTAAAAACCAAATTCCTAAAATATGGTCTTAACCACATGCAAAATTTTCTTAATATTAATAAGTTGCTGAGAAAAATCGATAAATAAAGGCCGATAGTTCCTTCCCCAAATCAACTGAAAACCCCGTAATTTATATTGCCAATTTGTCATTTCCCCATTTATAATAAAAGTAATGATTCCAATTCATATAATATTCATCCATTCATATAAAATATGAATGCGATGCTTTACTAATCGTTTACTTCCATATTAATCTGTATGCATAACTAAACCTGACGTGGCTATATTAAGTCAATTGAATTTTATACCGTTTTTAAATTCCAGGCTCTAAAAACAAGAATGTGGAACAAATGCAAGGATGGTAATTTCAATACAAGTATAACAAATTGGTTGTTGTCATTGCAGTCAAGTAATTCTTATTTTTCTCAGGCTATTGCACTGACGTAATTTTTCACGTTGACGATGGTAACGTTCCTGCCCATAGGGCGCTTCTGATGGCAAGAAGTGAGGTAATGAAGGCAATGTTTTCCAGAGACTTTCGAGAACGGCGAAGTCAGTCGGTAAGAAATTTAGAAATACTGTTAAAAGCATAAGGATGAAAAATAATTTAAAATTGCGTCTAATGATATTACATTATCAGGTTTCGCTGCCTGGAGTCAACAAAGCAGCTTTTCTGTGTTTCTTAGAGTACCTTTATACTGATTTCATCGAACCACCAGTGCCTTGGGAAATTGGCATGCAAGTCCTAGAATTAGCAAATCGGCTCTGCCTTACTCGACTTGTCAATGTATTGGAAAATATAATGATCGCTGATTTCGCGGAGAAGCAAGCTAATGGTGTTGATATTATGGAAGAATGTATAAGACTTCTCGAGCCGTCTCAGGTTGACTTATATTTACTTTAAGACAAAACATATTCCACGGAAAGGCTTGAAATAAAATGTATTTTTCATTACAGCTTCACAATATTGAACAATTAGCCCAATGGTGCCTAATTCAACTGTCAACGAACTATGATCTTGTTTGCCGAAAGCACGGTAAATTATTCAAGGAGTTGGGGGCAGAAAACCGAACTTGGATATCACAGAATCGATGGCCGCCAGTATGGTATGAACTATGAGCCAATGTCAATAACATTTTCGATATAATTACATGACAATTAACTTTTACTGATATTAATCATGAACTTTTCAGGTATGTCAAAGACTTTGACTATTATCAAAAAGCTCAGTTGGAGAGGTACAAATCCGAACATCCCGAAAAGAAGAGTCGAAAGCGAAATAATTCAGGGTGTCTATGCTTTCCTGGGAAATCCCGTCGAGGTTATTAAGACTTGAGACAATCAATCAAGTTATCATTACAATCAGTATGTCTTTTGTTGTTGGTAGCTTGTATTTTTGACAAGTAATATTCTTAGCAGGCTGCGTATAAAGACATATAGTTTAGATTAGAACGGAGATTTTATAAATATATACAGGAATTAATGCGAGTGCAGTAGAATGGGATTTTATAAATGTTTACTGCGCTTTGTCAAACATAGTTTAACGAATATAAAAACTCTTTGAGAGTGGATCAGAATTATTCACATCGCCATTTACTACATTTATAAAACCGATCTTTTGTACGGTATTAGAATACAAGTAATGAGGTAAAATATTTTATTATAATCATGTTTAAAAATAACAAGTAATTTCTAAATTAGAGGTACCGTTAGATCGCAAACTTGAGAATTTGTTATTTTATCACTTTAGAGTTTTTAGAATCTTTCTGTAAAGTACAATCAACACCGACCAAAAGTGGTCATGGTCACTGACTGTAGAAAAGACTGCTACTTGACTCGATTTAAGAATAATTTAAGATTTCTTTACCGTCACTTTAGTTTTTTTTCTAATTTAGTTTGATAGTTCTTCCAGTTGAATTTTATAAAAACAAGGCTCATCTCATAATGAATTAAATTGGCATCCTATACATTCCAAAACCTTGACTTGATTTGTCGTTAGAAACATCGCATCGTATCATTCACGCTTAGCTAGGAACCACGGTCGGTTCTTAGAAATATTCGTCGTTTGGAATGCCAATGCAAGGTCTTAGGAACATTGCATTTGTTGTTGAGTAACCGAGGTCTTTAGGAACGAATGAATGTCGTAGGCATCGCAGTCGTTAATTGATATCTTTGCTAGATTATAGACAGCCTAGGATGTAGAACGCTCCTTGATAATTTTGCATTGTGGATGAAAGGATGATGTTTTTTATAAATTGGTTTGTTATTTTACTATAAAAACACTTTTGTTAAGACGTATCGACACGGATAAGTGTACGATCACAAACAAACCTGTAAATAATAAAAATTATAAACTAACAAGGGAAGTTTTTCGGGGTGTAATAAGGGAATTGCTTGAAACTTTTACGGTGAAATCTACAAGTCTTATGGACAATAAAAATCGAAAAATTAGGTGCTTAATTTGACATTGAACATGTTTTAAAAATTACCTAATACAAAAAATCATTTAAATTGACTTTTTAAAATGCTCATAAAACAGTTAATATTGGTCCGATTTTCAAAAATTTTCGAGTTTTGGAATGCCAAAGAGTTGTTCCTCAAGGAAATATAAAGATTTGAATTTAAAAAAAAAAATTGAAGAAACAAGAATTTATTTAGTATCCCCAAGCTTAAAAAAATTGAAAATTTCAAGAAAATATAGATTTTTTCTAAAAATTCAAATCGTTTTATTTTCTGCAAATTCAGCTCTTTCGCATTAAAAAACTTGCAAAATTTTGAAAATCGGACCAATATTCGCTGTTTTATGAGCATTTTAAAAAGTCAATTTAAATGATTTTTTGTATTAGGTAATTTTTAAAACATGGTCAACGTCAAATTAAGCACCTAATTTTTCGATTTTTATTGTCCATAAGACTTGTAGATTTCACCGTAAAAGTTTCAAGCAATTCCCTTATTACACCCCGAAAAACTTCCCTTGTAAGTAAAGTTACCACCGGCTAAGAATAATAATATAGCAACAAGAAATCTACGAATGTATCAGTACATGTTTAACTTTGGCCGTTATGCCTTAAGATGACATAAACTAATCATTGCTGCAGTATATATAGAGTAAAGCAATGCATCGTGTGATAAGTGATAATGACCACGCTGCCGCAAACCGTCAGGGATACATTTTTCAACTGCTTCGGTAGTACTTCTAAAAGTATTAAAATATTTGTCTTATCCTTCCTTGAAGCGCTTCAAACTTACAATTAGTAGAGTGAGATAATAATGTGAATGGCACATCTTTAAATTTTTGTGATTTATCACTTGTCATTTTTTGACCGTTCCTATTATTGATCTAGAAAGAAACCATCGGAGCTTGTTCAGCATTAAATAATACAATTCGGCGAATGCTTTTTTCGATCTAGTTTGCGGATGGCTGATATTGATATTCATAGTGAAGCGAGAAATCATTAAAGCGCCTAAGAAGGTCCTTTACTAAATTAGTAGTACTGGTGAATCTCTCTCATTTCGGTACCTGATAGTTTAAATATGCAATATATGTTGCCAATGCCAATTTCCGATAGTTTTCTTCATTTGTTATATTTTAAAGTTGAATACGTTACGCTGTACAATTATTATACAATTTGGGTAGTCCATTGTCAACAAATTCCAAGCAAAGGTCCTGGTCTAGATTATAAACATGTTACGATTTACAATGTTATCAAGTAGGCTGCCATTTCCATAATCCATAACTGGCTTGGTAGTTGGTGTGCATGTAAATGTCTTACGGCTTCAAAACGACCTAAAAAATTTCCCTTTGACACCGATCTTGAAGAGGTCAAAACACTTTCCAATGGTGCCATACACTTCTCAAAGGAATTCAACATAGATTCACCGAGTCAGTGATTTTGACTTGAAATGTAGCAGTACATGCATATAATAGTATCAGAGTGCTCTGATATTATCAGTTACAAATTTGGATGCTCATCAAAATTTTTAACTGATTGTCAAGGGAGGCATCGTTTCTCGATTCTTGTACGTAATAGTATTCTTCAGAAAATCATAATCATAGCATTTTTGAATGCAACACATTCCAATTTCTATAAATACGAGAATGAAAGCTAGAATTAGAAAATCCTGCTACTGTTAGCGAAACGTTATGATATATTGTATTTTAATGAATTTTAATCACAACGCAACGAAGTTAGTGTGAGTACAATACTTGATGTTGATGTAATTTTTTATATTTTATTTGTACACGTTTATAATAAAACATATACTGGTCGAAAATTCATTTCTTTTTACTAGACACGAACGAACAAGATCTACATTAGAAATAAGTTGGAACATTCCATTCCAGTGAACTTGTATCTGTAATCGATTTTTGACACGTTAATAAAGTTTGCAATACAATACAATACAATTCCATGTACTGTACTATGTATGTACTACAATTACAATGCGTAATTGAAATTGATAATTAATGTTAAATTTTCTTTAATTGGATGTTTAGATTTTTGTGATATCGCTTTCTCATAAAAAATGCAATGGAACAATTTACGATCTTTTTAGTCATTGTTGCATCTTTATGGAACAATAGTGTTACGCACATATTCGATCGATAGACAATTTTTACTTTTTATCTGACTGGAAGTTTGGAACAGGAGCAGGATGAAAGTTAGAGTGTGGCACGTATGCTAAACCTTAAAGCTACCAAAAGCAATTTGTCAATATTTATCATGTATAGCATAGCAGTCTGGCCATGTTCTACAATAAAAGATAATTTAATCGGTGGGTAGAATACGATGAATGTGTTATCTAATTATGGGCAATTACAAATTTATATACTGATGTAACGGTTATCGCAGTATCTTACAAGTAACAACAATGTTTTGCATCTGTAGTTTTAGAATTTTGCACAATTTGTATACATACTTTTCTTGCTGCAGCAGTACTTTGAAAACATGAAATAAAACCGAAAGGAAATGTGAAGAATATAACTGATAAAAACCTCATGTACTTATTTATTTTGTGTCAGTATTGCCCGTCCAAAGGAGGCTTATTTGTCATGATCTAGTTCTATTAGAACATGCACAAGGTCAAAGGGGATAATAATAATGCTTCCAACCTTAAGTAGAAATGTTCCATTCAACCATTTTATTAGAACCCTTCCAACCTTAATTTTCCAACCATTACGGGCCGAAAATAATGCTTCCAACCTAAATTAGAATTCTTCCAACCATTTATTTGCAACCATTTAATTAGAACTTTTGGATTTTCTTTTTTTTGTATGTTACGTAAGTAGTCAAAACTGTATCTTGCCAGGCACTTCCTTTTTACGACGCCGTAACTCAGAAATGATTAAGTTTGGCTGTCGAATTCCAAGTTGAAGAATAGAATTAACTTCGGTTTGATGTGATCAGGAATTCCAGTTTTATTTTTAATTATGTGGTCGTGTTCATTATTAGCACTCTAAAGTTGTACTTCATTGCAAGTTGACATCAGGAGAAGATAAAGTTTGGCTGAACATTCTCTGGATATTTTGCAGCAGTAAAAATGCTTCGTTCCACCCTCGGAATCCCTTTTTGTTCGAAAAAACGAACTCTTCTTTTATCGCAGCTTTTGCCAATTCAAAAGTATCAAATTTTTTTTCGAATTCATAGAACGCAAGTATTTTTCGCTTCTTCGCTGGGGGCTGATTTTCAATATCGTCATCTGAACTATCAGATTGAACATTTTGAAGGGATGAATAACTGGCCATTTCAAAAATCAATTTAGATATGAATGAGTTAAAAAATAAATATATTAATGAAATCTAGGACCAGTTGAAACTTCAAACCATTTACTACCAAAATCCAAGGCAAGAAGACCTTCCCAATCTTTCCTTCATCTGGATTATACTTCTCAGTCCATTGACCAATGCTTTTAAGACTCATTTTATCTCAATATTCATATAATTTCACATTTGAATAGTAATTCTATTAAGTACAGATAGCAATACCATAATCTCAGTACTTAATGTGCATTTCTTATTTTTTTTTATAGGTTGGAAATTTTCTATTTTTTGGTTGGGTGTAGCCTAATTATGGTTGCAGATATGGAGCATTAAGGTTGGAAGGGTTCTAATAAAATGGTTGCACATAAATGGTTGGAACATTTCTAATTTAGGTTGGAAGCATTAAATGAATACCAAGGTCAAAGGTAGTTCTTTTAAAAAAATGCGACTTTTCTCAAGACCCGCAAGTTTTTGTAATCCAACAATAAAATACTATTTATTTTTCTTCTAGACATACCGATAAAAGAAGTTAACAACTAAGAAAATAATACCTATATTAAATTATTAAGTTGAAAATAAAGTGAACGAAATAGCTATTTTAAAGTTCGACAGCGGCTGGGATGGGAAGAGCTCTCATTTCCTCAGCAACGTCATCATACAAGTCCTGATAGTCTGCATGGGGCCGAATCAGCACTACGAGTGTACATCGCTTGACATTCATAGCGTTACCCAAGTCTTTTCCGGTTGGAACATACACGTATGGAATTTTTCTGTCTTCACACACGGCCGGTAAGTGACAAATTATTTCGACGGGTGAGGCATTTCCAGCAAACACTGCCAATCTACAACAACAGCAAGTACGTAGAAATAAATAATATATTCCAAATTCAGCCGATTTTTTAAACTAAGTGCTTTATAACGGTGAACGGGCTAAAAACTTCTACTCACCCTGTCTCTCCTTTCCTGATTTTGGACTGGACGAGCTTGAGCCCACTTCGGAGATAGAACTTCTGTTTCGATGCTGAAAGGTAAAAGGACAAAACCATATACAATATCAAATAATATAGCAAACATTGAACATTATTTATTACTTTGTGCAAGGCTTGAGATTGTTGAGATTTGACAAATTATAACACAAATATCACAAATTACGAATTAATTCTTTCCAAAATGTCCCATGTGCCATGTCAATGTTCAATGTTTAATTTCAAATTTTGTTTGTATTTGTGATTTGCTATATAATAAAGATGAGTGACATTTTAAAGAAATGCAAGTACTATTGTGTTATACTTGCTAAAATAAATATTGAATATGAAATACGAAATAAAAAATAAAAATAAAACCTACATTTCTTAATAAGTTTGAAGATTTTCTTGGCCAACTTTTTCGTTGCCATGGGGTTGGAGATGATGGAGGCTTTGGCAACCTTTTCCTCGTAGGACGGCCCAGAACCTTCTTCAACTTCAGTCATATTGTGTAATAATGGGAAGAAATCGGTGGAAACTACTGATTAACTTTGAAATTTAAATTTAAATCAAAATTATTATTTTTTTAAGACGAAACCCTTGTCCGCTTCCCTTCACTTCTCCAGTCGCAATAGGAATAGACAATAATAGCGTCTCGTGTCTACAACTCAAAGCAGCGTGCTCAGATTTGCATGAGAGGAATATACCAACTTTCGTTCCCTCATTGAAACATTCTCTTGTAGCAGGTTATAGCTTCCCATAGTTCCCAACCATCTCGGCCGAGGCGTAGAATTAGAAGATCCCCCTTTGCCCTTCTTCATTCTTCAACTCTTTTGTCATGTTTCATGTTGTAAATACAAAATACCTAATTCATGTAAAAACGTTTTCATAACTTCGCCTTCATTCATGTTTGTCTTTTGCCCAAAAAAAAACGATTATTCTGAACCTAATTCCAACAAAGCAAGAAAGAAGCATCAAATACAATCGCAATTTTGTAAGATCATTGATTTTTCCTCTACTTGTGATTTCCATGATAATTAATTACGCTTGAAATATTGAGCATTGTGCATTGAAGCTGAAAGTCGTAGACGCTTACAAGTTACAAGCAAAGCCATAAGATATTAAATAAAATGCGTGCTTTTTAAAATTAAATGAAAATTGACACAAAATTAGTGCATGGTGCATGGCATTTAAAGTACCGATGACCTTTTGTCAGAAGGATGTACTGCATGCAGCTGGATCAAATTCATATTGAGGACTTGAGGATTTAAAAGGCCATGCAAAAAATTTATAGCCAAGGAAAAAACATGGTTCTAGGTTTCTCTATAACACTTGTGTCGGTGTGTTTGTGATTTCCTTATGTTGTGGGAAATTGGTTTGGGTGCTTTTGCTTGAAGCTTGCTATGCCATATAGTTTTAAGTTGGCTGGCTGTGTGTGAGGCCAAAAAGGGAAATGACTTGTCTATTCACTATTCTGTTTAGTTTTATGTTGTATGTGCAGTTCGAGCTCTGTCTAAGTAGGTAGTAGGTGTAAGGTTGAGATTGAAGGTATCTCTGTCTATTGTCAGTGCAATAAAATTTTAAATTTAAAAAATATAATAGAATATAAATCAAATCATTCGGATGTTTCTCTTTTATTTGTTATTTACGTGCAAATAACTCATGAAATAGTCTAGATAGTCTTACAGCACGGCAATAACTCTGTATTTCGGTAACACAGAGGACAGACACAGAACACAGAAAACAAAAAAAAATATTGAAGATGGTAAAATTTGCTTTTATCGCTACGCTATACACAATAAAATAATTGGCAATTTTGGTTGTAATAACATTCGAATTATCCGAACCGAAGTACAAATATCAAATATCCGATGACAATGAAGTATTGAGTGCTGTTTATTTTGTGGCAATCTGCAATGATATTCAATATTTGATACACAATATCAAATATCAAATATTTATTGATGGAATCCGAGAATCCCATGTTTTATTTTTATGTTGCATCATGTGTCATGCATCCATGTCCATGTACTTGTATTTTACAAATTTGTCTGTTTAAATTTAGTCAACATCGTTTAAAGTACAAATTAAATTACAAAACCCTTGAATCTTAATTTAAGATTCAAGAGTTTTGATGTATGTTTGTCGTTTAGTTGACACTAGTTGACAGCATCATTGGAGTTTTTTTTACACCCTCTTAGCATTACAAAAATACAAACTACAAATGACAAACTAGTAGCAAAATATTTTCAGCGGTTTTTCATTTTTTGTTTGTTATTTGTAGTACCCACAATCCCACAGTAGTACGGATATTACTACCAATTTTTAATTATTCCACCCGTGTCACATTTTTATTTTGTATTTGTTATTGTTCTATATTTCAGAAGAGTGCATGAGTTTAGTCTTCGGAACACGGAATGAAAATGTATGCGCTGCGCGACTTACTAAGGTTGAATTGAAGGGTGACGCTGCCAGTGTGCAGTGGGTTGGACAATTGTTCCATCCAGAAATGTTGCCGACACAGGAATTATTTCGCTCTATACCCTGTCCCTATTATGTGGCTGGACTATGCGAGAGACCTCACTGCTTCTTCCGGCACACAAAATCAGGTAGTCCTATAAATTAAATTTGTGATATTGTGAAGATGAAGATTTCCTGGGTTTAATTATGGTGACATTATTTTGCTAAATGTATCTTGTTAGATATACTTCTGGCGCGGAAAGTTGATCAAGCACAGCTGCTAGGAGTCGGAGGTTCTTCGGATGATGAAGACGAAGGTCGCCCACAGTCCAAAAGCAATGGTACTAATGTCCTTTGTGCTTGAAATTAAAATTTCAAATTATGAATTAAGTTATATAGTGACGTTATATTGTATTGTAACTTGCCACCACTTACTGGATACTGACTTACTATATATTTCAACTCTTTAGGCATGACTCATAGACAGAAGAATTATTAATATATTTTAGGCTAATTAATGTTATCAAACAAAGTCTGAATACTCGGACGCTTTCGCTTTACCAGATGCCAGAGCACTAAATAAATTTGTTTAAAAATAGATTGCAGGTCATATTATACGAATGTGAAGTTTTAACTGTGCCAGTTCTGTTGGCCGAAATATATCCAGTCACCCGTGGGGATGTATTTAGGGTAGATTTTATGATATATAGAGATATATGATGTATATAGAGATAAATCAGATAAATGTCTCATTTTAAAATCACAAATTGTTAGGCAACTCTTTCATATGATTCGTTGTAGCCTTCTTTCTTGTAGATTAGTATATAATATGTGTTGCACTTCTATCCTATGAAATTTTCATAAAAAGTATCTATCTACATCTTAGTTTCTATACTTCGTACAATTACGAATGATTAAAACCTACCGATTACGATATGAGGATTCAAATGACATGAAAAATTAAAATCATTCTTCGGTCTCTCTATATATATAATATATTATATTATTGAATTTATAAAATTTCTATTTGGAAGGCTCCAGCAACCAAATCGAAAAGCTCAAATCGAGTTCGAATAAGATATCTGAGACATCTTCCGTTGTAACACCCTCTCCAAGTCTGAGATTTGATGAACTTCGAAAGCGGTCTGCTGTAGACAAATTAGAAGGAGCGAATAAAATAATTCGACTGAGCCTGGAAGACTTTGCAGAAATTAAGGACACAAACAGTCAGGAAAATGAAAAAGGTATGTAGCTTATCAATAAATTCTTTCAAGTTGATTTGAACTTCTGGATGAAAAAAATTCAATCCAACCTTCTTATTATTAACTTAATTGCAGATCCACAACACCAAAAATCTCCCAGTATTGATTCAAAAGCAGGAATTAAGTTAAACGAGGCGTTGAAAGAGGTAGATAAGTCTAATAAGCAAGATAGTCCCCCTCTAAATAAATCTCATCAAACTGAGCAAGCAGGAAATAGCCATTCTAAGAACCGTAGTAGTAGTTCTAGTTCCTCTTCAGCAAACTCATCGAAACATAAAGATGCTAAGAAAACTAGTAAAACGAATGATAAGAAGAGCTCGTCCCGCCATAGTTCGGATTCCAAAGAAAGATCTCACAAGTCGTCCAGCAGTAGTCATAGTCACAGCAGCAAAAGCAGCTCCAATAATAGTAAAAGTAGTAGTAGTAGAAGTAGTAGCAGTAGTAAATCTAAAGATCATAAGAAAGAGAGAGGAAGAGACCGCAAAGACTCCAATAAAGCATCATCCAAGAACAGTTCCACCCCCAATTCTAACAAGACTGATAATTGTAAATCCGATTCGGATATTGAAATTCTCGATGACTTAGAATATCCTGATAGCTACGGTAATGCAGAAGAATTTAAACTCCCTGAAGTAAGTGATTACGAAGATGATCCAGATGATATTGCATTAGAATGTTTGAAAATGTTCGAAGACTATAAGCCAGAAGTACAGGAAGAAATAGGAGAGAATAATAACACTATCGAAGATTTGTCACTAAAGTTCGCTAATACCTCAAGTAGTGTAAGTATTTCACCACTCAGTAAGCGCAGATTGGCTCACGCGGCAGCAGTGAATTTGCCTCCCACTCTGCCCAAGAGTAAGACATCAGTTCCCCCGAGGTCCAAGCACGATTTGATGAACACGATTGGGAGCCGACTTGAATCTCAGAGACGGAATTTATCGGAAGAAGGGACGCCGTTGACTCCGTGAGTTAAAGTTTGGATTAATAATGTTTCTAAACTGGTTCTAATTACTTGTGTAGTATGTTTTTAAATTTGGGAAGCAACCATGTAATTTGATAATTGACTCAGTTCATATACCCTCAAGTCTTTACACTTGCATGTTCATATAACTCTCGCCACTGTCGCTCAGTTAGTTACTTATTAACGATTTTATACTATCGACAAAATCTCCATGTGATAAAATAATTTCCTCATTTTCAAAATTTAGTGGATGGCAATAATTAGTTCAATGCGCATTAACTATGGGGCCGGCTACAAAAAATTATGTGCTCAATTTTTAACCGTAGTCAGCACTTAATTAGTTATGTGATGATGTTGTACGTGACATGATGGGAACAGAATGGTCGAACGGTTTAGCCTTGTGAAGACCCTTGTTTATTTTGAAATTGCCTTCTTTCTTAGTTTCTGCATGGTCATTTAAATTTTTTTGGTCATTTTAAGATTTTGAATTGGGCATTTGAGTATTTAATCTTGTTGACCTCACTCACAAGTCAAGAATTGACATATATATATATCATATCATATTTCGCTAAAAAGGTTTTCCTGCATATATATGTTAGGTTTTTGACCTTTGTGGTCCCATCCCTCAAGTCTCATCGCTGAACAGCCCTTGATCATGTATTTTAACAACGTCACACATGTAATTTAAAAAACCCACCTTTGACCAGCATGGACTCTAAATGAAATGCATCTGTCTAATGTCTAATCCGTCAATTGCCTGCTAGCCTGCTGCTGGGACTTTTACTGAAAATGAGACATATTTGCTTACCTAGTTACCCAAAACTTTCGTTGCTAGGTAACGTATCAGAATTTTCAGGGTTCTAGTTTTAGAATAACATTCGAAGTTGAAAGTTGTACGTAAGAATTGATAGTTGCATCAGTTGCATGTAATTCTATTGAACTGGGCAGAAAAATCTTTAGTTTCGTATCAGAATATGGTTACAAATTGATATAAAAATTAATAGCATATTCAGTGTTAAAAAATCAGTGGACAGAACTACGCGAATTTACCATCCCCCCATATATTTGTCACTCACACAATTCTTTGGATTCACAACTGCCAAATAATTAGCTAAATCAATGTTATTATCATTTTTGCTTTAGGCCGAGTTCTGTCTCTAATAAGAAAAGAATAGCTCATGTCCCAAACGTATCCGGGCTTTTAAAACCCAGTTCAACGGTTGGCTCTAACTTTGCATCTGAATCTGCAAGCTCTAACGGACGTCTTACACAGCCAACAGATATTGGAGTTACAATGCATGCAAATAAACAAGTTGGTACTGTAGCCCAAACGGCCATCAAGGGACAGGCTAGATTGGCTCATCAACCATCAACTGTAAGTTTCTTATCATATCGATAAATTAATTGTTGACAATTGTCAAGAAACCGATCGAGCATTCGAGCTGGCCAGCCCCAGAAAAACAAAATGTTTTACTTAGAGTTGTGAAACTTTCATCAGAATATTCGCCAGGGAATACAAGTTGAGTTTAAGTTGTACTAACTACTTTGAATGAAACACATTTACTTGATTTAATAATAGATAATATATTACATGAGATACAAGTAATGAATTTTTTTAAACTTAATTTGTAAACTAACTAATTAATTATTGAATCGGGTTATTACAAATAAATCCCGCCTCAAACTTTTTTCCCGTGAATTAAAAAACGAGTTAAAAAAGATTACCAAAAATTTTCCCTGGTCAAAAAGTCAACATTGCTATCACGGTTTTTCCACCAGCGGAGGGGATTTCTATATGTATGATTATTGTGTCATTTGATTGTTAAATTGTTTGCATGTGACTTAAGATGTCCAATTTGTTTGTTATCTATAGCCAGTTGTGCATGCCAAGCGTCCGATACTAGTTCTGGATTCGCCTACTAAAATTTCAAAGATTCCTAATAACGTGAGACAAAGAATTCTGGACCAAATATATGATACGTGTGCAAAGATATACGCTGGAAAACCAGAGTTAGCCTTTTCAACTGCCATTAACGAAGAAAACACGCTCGCTCTTCGGTGTTTCTCTAAAACAGTTTACCTCAGTCTCTCAGTCACCGTCGTCACCCGCCTGAGGCGAGAATTGCAGACAATGTCTTTTCAAGCTGCTAATGGGAATGGTAGTGCCCCCTTCATCGGTAAGTATATAGAACAACTATTTGTAAACAGATTAAACAAAAATTTTATTCCGTAAAAGGGTGCCTCCGCCTCGTCAATCAAAATCATTAATATTATCTGATTGTATATGTAGCTGGAACGGCTAACCCAATTGTGTCCCATGACAAGAACTTAGTTGGAAGTGCAGCCCATAACTGTAGTATCAAAACATCGCGAGAAAAGACCTTTCCTAAAGACAATGAGTTGTACAAAGCGCTTACAACTTATCTTATGAGTGAAGCCGAGCTTAGGGACAACGGATTTCCTAGACCTCATCCTAGTGGAGATGCAGGTAAAAAATTTAAGCTAGAATTTAAACATGATTTTAGTTTTTTAATCTCAAGACATTTACTAAATGTTAAGTTTAACAGGACTTCTGGGCTCGGTTTACTATACTGAAGTTTATTATTTTAGGTCGTGCCGTTGCAAAATCGCGATATAACGAAGAGCCTTTTGTCTACGAAGAAACACGACGAACTTGTGAACGATGTAGAAAAGTCTATTGTGTTGATCTTGATGGGAATCAAATTCGGTCAGAATTATGTGTTTTCCATGAGAGACGGAAGACCCGTAAGAAAGGTATTTTGTTGATACAGTGTATGTCATCCTCATAGCATGGAGGCTGCAGTTCAAGAGAGTTAGATCTGGCCTGGCCTGACATAGCTTACTTGTGTAATGTAAATGTAACATGACGTTGTGATTGCTTTGATAGTTGGACGAAGTTTAATAACGAGCTACGAATGCTGTGGTGCTGAAACCGGTGCCGAAGGATGCAATTCTTTCCAGTTTCACATTCCGAAGTCAATTCAAGTTGATCGTTGCCGTGGCTTTGTATCGTGCGTAAAAGATGCCGGTGAAGATACAACCATGGGTATGAATCAATGGGACATTGTTGCAATAGATTGTGAAATGGTCGCCACTACTGCAGGATCTGAATTGGCCCGTGCCACATTCATTGGACGAGACCAAGAAATATTGTAATTAGTTTTTAATCTATTATACATGTTGTTTGAATGCATTCTTCCTTGTAGAAAACACGTAAGCAATTTGATTTTTTAATGATAGGTACGACAAATTGGTTGTTCCTAGCCATACAGTTATAGACTACCTCACCAAATACAGCGGTCTAACCGAAGCAGACTTAAAGAATGCTACTGCTACCCTTACTGACGTTCAGGCTGCCATGTTGACACAACTCAGGCCAAATTCAATTCTCATTGGCCACAGTTTAGAATCGGATCTATTGGCTCTCCGTTTCAAGCATGACTGCGTTATTGACACATCGGTCATTTTCCCTCATCGAATGGGTCTTCCATACAAACGTGCATTAAGAAATTTGACGTCTGAATATCTGTCACAAATTATACAGAATTCAGAGGCTGGTCACGACAGCACAGAAGACGCGCGAGCTGCACTTAGTCTGGTATATCATAAACTCAGCGAGGATCTCAAGAAGAAGTCCACTGTCGTCGAATCATAATTTGTCATAATTGCCTTTTTTATGCATATACTTCGTTCTATTGGAAACCACAAAAGAACCAACAGTATTTATTTTTATTATTGAAATATGCTGTGTTATAAAGCAATAAAAAGTCAGATAAAACTTTTTTGCATCAAAACTATCTCATTTGGAAGTTTTTTTAGTTTCTCGTTATTCTGTCATATGCAAAATGCAATAAAATAAAAGAGGTTTGTGCATATGTAGTTCGTATACGTATACAGATCATAAATGGCCTATCCCCTCCATGTGGCATGCGGGGCTACTGCTTCAATCAGTAGTCGTAGTCACCCACAATCCTAAAACATATTTCCTTAGTTTAGTTTTAGTCGTTAGTTAGTAGGTTGACTCAAAACTAATCTGCAGAAATCACCAATAACCCCATATAACGTATAAAAAAGCCGGTCAGTGCACCTTAATAATAATATTATTTGCACTTGGTAGTAAACACACATGCATCAGTCTTCGTCGTATTTAAAACTTTATTCATGGATGGAAGGCACATCTGTCGTTCCGCAACAAACAAAGTTTACAATGATTAAATGCGCTGAAGGACAACATGGGATTCATCCCATGAAATTGGATATATAATATAAGCCTTATTATAAGTGGTATGTATTAGCTATTATCTTTACTCTGTTACAATGCTAGATAAATGTCACAGAGTGAAATTCGATTGAGAGACTCGTGATGTCCCAGTCTTCAATTAGTGCGTTGATATGTCTTCATGATTACATACAATGGTGGCAAAGGGTACCAATCGGCAATACATCAAGATTAATCAAGAAAGAATGCTACTACTCTCGTTTTTCCAATGCCATAACGCGGATACTTCTGATAAAATACTTATGTTAGTGAATTATACCAGTTCTGACGCCAACACGTCATTTTCAAGACTATAAAGATAAGTAGAACCGCGGTAATTGATTGTATTAAATAAATTCAGCGATATGTAATTGTTATACAAAAAAGGCGAATGATGATAAAAATAAGGGTCAAGTACAGAAAATATCAACTCAAAATACTGCTTAGACATGCAATACATAATGGTGAAACCTAGTCTTCATTCTCTATTTCATCCCATGAAAAGTGGTATCCTTTTTCTTCGCCCAGGAAATTATAATGTTCATCAAAGTCAGGATCCCGTTCCTTGAGTTCATTAAATCGTTTATGAAGAAGTTGTTCTGCGAAAGCATACAGCTCCAAGTCTAACGAGTTAACTTTTCTAACTACATCTAATTCTTCAGCCGTGGCTTTGTCTAATGTTGCTTTTGAATAAGTATCTTCGTTCTGCGCAAAAGGAATTTTGAAGCGCATTTTGAAAGTTTCTTCAAATATGTATTGGGATATCTGAAACAATCACAAAGTTTTTAATATATTATTGTAAATCGTAGCTAGTTTATACTAGAATACTATAGAAATATAGTATTCTAGAAAGTTTATCAATGCATTACTCTCTGGTATTCCGTCAGGCCGACGAAAGCCATCGACTCCAAATTGCGTTTTGCAGATGCAAGCATAACTCTATTTCGTTCATCCATCGCCATATGACTTCTATAAATTCAATAACAACAAAATTAATGATAAATTCCTTTATAAAACAATTAATCTCAGAATTAATAGTCAGTTGTCGCTTTACTTATTATAGCAGCCAACAAGGTTAAGATCGGACAACATCCGAGTTTGTCGATTGAAGGCTAAGTTATGAGGGCAGCTTAAAAATTCGTTTAAACTGACTCCAGTCCAACTTCGGCCAGAATAGCACCTCCCTAATTCCTGAATGGAAGAAATACGATATGATTTTATTTTATGATAGTGCGCTTTAACGGAAAAAGTATTTAAAAAAGTTTTACCTCTGGAGTAGCATACTGGCCGTTGCAAATATGCCGTGAAGCTTTCCACGTAGCTCCTCGTTGTACATGACGGAACTCTGATAGAAAACGATGTATAGGATCCCGAATCATACTTACGTAAAAGTATCTATGGCAAAAACGTCATAATTATTTATTATGTTAAATCTTAATGGTAATATTCCTTATTCAGTATAAGAGCTACGGAGCAAATCTTTTAGGTATTTTTTTCTAATGCTGTCTACCTTCTTTTAATAGGGGAACCGTGGGCCCTATCTAGCTCAGCGTCCACACAAGCCGTTAGTTCGGTCCAGTCAGCATGAAGTCCACAGATCCAGCCTGTAGAAAATCTACTAAATAGCCATGGGTCCGAATTTTCGCTTTTAGAACCTTCTCCTGAATTTGAGTCTCCTTTAAATATAAAATTGCATGAATCATTTTAAATGTTGATTACACGTAAAACTGTCCGAAAACAATTGCTCCGCTCAGAAAAGAATGACACAAAGATAACAAAGCACGGACATACTTTTGAAGGGTCTGGGGCATTTACAGCGCTTCCTCTTTTTCCAACAGACACATGGCTTGTCCATGACGAGATCTTGAACGATATGTTTTTCAAAGGAAGTTCCACCCGTTTTTTGAATATGCAGAATCACAAGTACATCAGACCCACTGGCATTGAATAGAATACCCGACTCCCGGATGGCACGGTATGTGACAAGGCCAGTTACGTCAAGCGGGGGACTTGACCCATCGGAAAGTTCCAGTTCCAGTATATGTTGCTGGTGCTGTTGGAGGGCAAGGAACGAACTGGACCTGTTGCTCCGATGTTGTGGGGATGATGAAGGGGATGGAAAGGGTACTGGGACACTTGGCAGATGCTGCCAAGGGAGTAAGTACAAGAGGAAAAATAGGGCCCCTACGCCAATCACAACTGCCGATGGAACTCGCATCCCCATATTCTAATCTTACTCCGCTATATTGTGTATTGATCATAGACTACCAGAAGATTTCCAAATCTTCCAACCAGTCGCTCTCCTCATTGTTCCTTTGACATCAATTAACTTTTATCTTCGTCCACGCTTTGCGTTTTTCTGCTGTCTTCCCAGGATTCAAACTTCCAAGAAGATGGAGCGCCAACGACCAACAACGAATAACAGTTGGAGAATAATTAGTTACTTGCCTTTTGCCTTTGTTTCTTGTTGTTTTCGTATAGCCCGATGAATGAAAATGAACGGGATTTGGAGGTTGGCTGGACAGAACAATAAAATTCTATAAGAAAACAAACGATTTGTAAAATTAAGCTTAGAAGTCAGAAGTTAAGTTCGGAAGTTTTGTTATTGTTTTAAATATGTATTATGGATGTGATATGCTAAACGTTCTTCAACAAAATACTGTCTTCGCCCATATATTGTATATACTGAATGAAAAATGGTTCCAGACTCCGGGAATCGGAAATCCGACGATCTGAGTGACTTTGGAACTAGAAATCTTTGAATCTTTTGCTCTTAGCAAAGATTTCAGATTTATAAATCATTCTTTGTCGATTGAAAATTAGCAAACCTTGCATAGTCCCGCACCTTCTCTGAGAGGAGGTGTTAAGTAATTGAAGACGTACAACGTAAGGTGTTTTGTCGTACCTGCTATGTGTCTTTTGCTGTGTAGTGTGTGACTGTATCTATAGTTTTTTTATGTGTTTCGTCTTCGTCCACATAAATCAGCCTTTCTTTCCTTGTCCCATGCAGGTTTCTGAATCCGTCAATCCCCGATAGGTTATGCGGATTTTAGCACTTTATCACATCGAAAACGAGAAGCTTACGCCGAATATGAATTAATTTCCAATCTTCCCCTGCAAAATTTTAAAATCTTAATTCCAGCAATTAATACTAAACATCAACAAAACATTGATTAATTTCTACTCAAAGATCCCGCTCGGAGGCCAAGACCATATTTTTTGTTCTTCCTTTCACCTTTCAAGGTACGTGATGGGGACATGAGATACAGAGGGTCCGATGTTATGGTTTTTTTAAACAAAATTCCACTGAATAGGGTTTTTCGAAGGGCTTTTTTTTCACTTGAGGCGAAGCCTCCAAGGAAATTTTATGCTTAAGGAGGCCTAGGAAAAGGTTTAAAACTTTTAACTGCAAAAACTTAAATAAAAAACCCTCCACCCTGTCTGTGCCCTAGACGTCATTGACGGCAACATACTTATTGACATTATGGTTATGCATAATTTCATAGTTGATTGTTTTTTATTTATCATGCAATTATGCAGATTGTAGGGCCAGAAAAGGGATTTAAAGTTAAACTCCATTCTCAGGACGGCAATATAACATGCATATTATTTTTGCAGCATTTTTGTATTTTCATGCAATTATGCCGTGCGTACAGTATATTTTACTACAACCTTTGTTTCTTTGCCTTGCTTTTTAGTAGGATTGGCAGCTTTCGTTCATTATATTAAGTTGGAGAGGAGGTAGTAGGTTGAAGGTTCATCATTTTGGAAAAAAGCGAAATCAGGAATTATTATAATTATAATGGCAAGTTGCAAGATGAGTTCAGTGTTTTTAACACGCTAATTTGGCTTGGAAATATTTGTGCTAAAAATAGATGTGTCGAACGTCCGGATATAGTACAATGGTACGATTCCGATGATGATTCATACCTCAAAAACAATTTATTATTATTATTATTTAATCCTTCAATCTTACTGTTCAGGGGAATACAGGTGTAATGGCCACTTACTTGCACTACGTAGGATCATATATAAGTTTTCGAACAAACGGTATATATAATACTTCGGGATTGGAAAAAATGACCTGAATATATGTAATGGTAGTAGCGTATACTAATCAGTAATCATTCATACTAATTATTCGACATTTTATGTCATTTCAATGTAATCAAGTTGTCTCACGATGTATTTCTTCCAGTTCCGATGCACCTAAATATAAAAACCCTCATTTTTTGCCGGTTACTGGGTTTTAAAAATTGAATGTTAACCGGCTGTACCTTTCCCTGTTTCGAATTCCAAGTAAAACTTCCGAGGACATGACATGTATAACACTAGGCCCATTGCAATTTGCATATATATGTTATATCATTGTTCTGAATACTGGAATGAAGTAAGAGGCTTTACGATTTACAACCTTCAATCAATTATAAAGGATTATGATTCACCAGGGTATTGTTCATTTTATTCAATTTAAAACGAGACTGTGAGTTATTGACACTGATACGCAAGAATGAAAGTTCTCTTGTAAACAGTTCAAATATTAAATTATATTATTAATTCCAACATAGGCTTATAATGGTTAACTGTAGTTGAATAATGTCAACCATTATTTTAAGATTTTCATACGAGGACGACATAACTTGCACATTCATAATCTACTATAAATACGTTTCGGTTTGGTTATTATAACATGTTTAATCTACGCAATTAACTTGAATCGGATGACTTACTCCCATATTAAAATTAAGTTCTGAAAACAAAATCAATACAGGATAAAGGGGCTATTAATCTATGTATGGAGTTTTTAAGTCGTAAACTACTATTACATAATAGGGTTTAATACTTTATCGTCCATCGTCTACGTTTCCTATTTAATTCTTTAGTTATTTATATATATATATATATATGACATCTGACAGCAATTATTAATATCCCCCGTTACTTCAATACATTATTAGTAGTTCTCCTTTGACCTGCACGATTGAGGTTATATATAGACTTTTCATTTCAGTAACTTTCTTTTTATATATTTTATCTTACGCAACAAACAGTTCCTAAACCAACAAGTGATGTGGTACTACAGTTTACATGATAAATTCTTCGAAACTCTTTTTGCAACGGGAAATAGTGTTATATTCCAGCCAATGAATCGACACTAGAGGATAGATTGATTGCAGATTATTTTGTAACTTTTAAATCTGACATTTTGCTGTCATATATACATAATTGTGTACGCATGTATGCCCACAACCGAGATGATCGACTTATTGCTTTCTCTCCAATTTATTATATATGACCGGCATTATTACTTTCTTGTGAAATATCGAATTTCATTTTCATACTTGTCGGGAGGAAAACAGCTTTTTAAGGAGAGCAAAGGAAATGATCATTCAATTTTCAACTATTTCATATAATCCCATCAGACTGACTTTTCCAGCCTCCGTTGTATTGTAACAATTAAAATTAATAAACGTCCTCTTAACCTTATTCATCTCATTATCAGAGAATTTGCATTGTGGAATGTCGAACCTGAACAAACACTGAATGAGAGTTTCAGTTGGCTCTTTGACTTAATATTCTTTGCCGATTCCTGAACTAATATAGTTCGAGGGTACTATCAGTACACTATACTAATTGATTATAGTTTAATTACTAATAACATAACTCTTCAGGCCTTTGACTCTCGCATAGCCTACCCCAAGGAAAAAGAAGTTATCAAAATTAATCAACAAATGTTACATCACTCATGGTGAGCAAAAGGTACAGAATGTTGTGAGAAATGTAAGAATTCGGTGGGCTTTGAAATTCAACCCCCTATTGAAATACGGGAGACCATTTGAATTAAGACAGGCTCCTTCGACTATGGCTTGTAGAAAATGAATATCACTTTTTTAGTACAAAATGAAACGAAGAAGTAGCAAGTGTGGTAACAATACATTTGAAATACTACTATACTCACAAAAACATACACAGCCCGTACCAACTTAATTAAGAACCAGTTAATTATAGCTTCAAAAACAAGATACAACACTCAGTTTGTTATAAATAAGGTTAGTATCAGAAAATCGAACTAATTGTTTACCTTTTTCACTACCTAGCCAATAAAATACGCAATAATTAATCATCAATATTTTTTTAGCCAGTTTCAAAAGAATAAATCGAAATCAGAATTTCCTAAGCTGTATTCAGCATCTGATGATTTATGGCATAGCGGGCTAGCAGCAACAGCTACAGTCTTAGTTAGGCTCTGCCTGCGTTTTGGAGTAATGTGGTTAAGCACTCTTTAGTCTACATTCCCAATATGTTGTGACTCAATTTAATTAATTAATTTAAACAACATTCATATAATATGATTCCCCGCTCCCCTCGTCTACCCAACAAAACATTCTGTCTATCCGGATGTAAAAGTTGGGATTCTTTATAATATTATTACTTACAATTTAACAATGAGGATGATGTACCAAATTATACATTTTACCGATCAACTTTTGAACGTTTTTTTCTTTGATACAACTTGTGTTATTGAATGACTAGTCGCAAGAGTTCCACTAATGAAGAGGTTAGTTTTTTTTACAGTTATTCGTTTCAATCGTAGGTTAAATCTTCATTTCAAAGTTGCAGTATCCAATTAGTCGGTATCAGCTTTCATTCCCCGAACTTCTCCCGTTCTTCTTTGCTGTAATTTGATAAAATAGCATTGATTTTTTGTGTACGAAGTCGACGAAGTGATTAATTAGCGATAGAGATCCAAAGCTCTCAAAACTACTTACGCGATCCAATTTCTCCCGGACTTCATCTTCAAGAGCCCGAATGTCTTCCATCGTCATGCCGTACCATTTGTCAATCCAGCTAAAGACTTGTCTAAATGTCGATTTAAATTACATTTTTATAAAAATTTAATTTTTTATATCATTGACTAAGAAATTTAAATTCAAACGTACCTGTGGAAATTAGTAAAGAGGCGCCGTTCAGCTCTTTGAATAAAGTTTTCAACTCGATTCTGCAGTCCAAACCACTTGAATTCTACTGTAACAAGTTTGTAGCAGGTCATCACCGGATCAACCTACAAATGCATAATCACTAATTATTATTGTTCATGGGAAGCATTTATGCACATAAGGTAAGTAATGGTAGTACAGGGTGTCCCACAATTATGACCCCACTTAAGCAATGAACATTCACTGATGTGATAGCATATCCGACAATGCGTCATTAGCCGTTTGCATTTATTACTTTAGGATTACTGTTTGTTATTAGTGGGGACCTAATGAAACTAATGAGGGACACCCTGTATGATAACTGTGCCAGTTTGATACAACAGAAAAGCATACAGCAGTTTGCCATTTTCCCACAAGTGGACCACGTCCTGACTTTTCAGAATGGTATTTGCTAGGATCTTCAGAAGCTTTGTAATCTGATGGGGTAACGGGATCACTGGCAATGTCAATCATCACAACCTCGCGCAATTTTAGTTTTTCAGGAGCGAGTTCATGTACATTATATTGATCACCTCTGTCCGGTACATGCAATGACTCTATTACTATTATGAAGTTATCCTTCATATAGCCTGGATTCTGTTAAATTTTTAAATCAAATTATTTCAATTCATTTTGAACTATACTTTTAAAACTTGTACTGTTTGTAATTTTAAGAACATAAATTCTTACTGTAATAACAGTCCGACAATACGGATACGCATTCCAGGCTTCTTCGTGAATTTCCATTGAGCCCTTAGGTGCCAACATTCGTATAAACGTTGGTACTTTACTGGAAAGCAACAATAAATTAGTAGAACGTTAATATAACTTCAATTAATTGAATTAATGGAATAATATTAGCTATTAAATATCAATATTTTTACCTAGCCAGATGGTACTTCTTGTAAGTGTACTGTCCTTTACTATATTTGCCACCAAGCAGTGGTACTCCGTCGAAGGGTTCATTTTTAACCACTTCAATTCCTTCACCCCCACCGGTTTCGTTCATACTGGCTTCAGCCACGGAATATAGTTGCCCTATTTGGTACTCCTCCACGGAGACGGGCATCACAACTCGGCTAAAAAATAATAATTTTGATATTCATCAAGCCATTTTTAAATACCTACATCAGATCAGAGGGGGCATAATCTTCTGAACTTCATAATCATTTATAGATAGATACGTTTTTGGTTGCCCGACATTAGAAATTCCGAGTATTCCCCATAAACCGTTATGTCGTTGTTGAATTCCTTTTTTATCGGAATTATCGGAATCTATAATTCCGACAAACTTCACTTATGTGTCAATCCATGTGTCAATAAAGACCTTAAGAGTGATCGTATAAAGGAATTAAAATTAATGAACTATTGCATATCGTGAAACATGGCGGTGCGGTCGTTTGGGAGAATTCCTCAAAACTCGGTGTATATACGGAATTTAATATTTTAGTTCTAAAAATCAATTGCTGTTCCATCTCCATGTGACTATTCATTGACTCAACTATGATACGCTATACTGTTCATGAATAGTTCCTTCAAAAGTGCCAATTAAACAAAAATCGATCGACTGATTGAAGACTTTATATACTCGAAACTGGAAAGTTGCTAATCAATATAATATTATGTAGCCTGCTTCGCATCTATGCCTTAAATAACCTACTATTTTTAATGATAATTTATTCAAACAGTTTTATCACATTGATTTTATGTATATCATCAATCATGGACATCGACCACAGAATATTTCTTTGGAAATTTTACGAATTTTTATTATTAAAACATCCAAAACAATAATACCAACCGTAAACCCTGTGTGTACTCTCAAAAAAGCAATAGTGCCATAATTGCTTATTTGAAAGCATATTTGATGATATTTGCCCATTTTGCCTTTTGACCTAAAAACAAATTGTCCATCATGGCACATGGTGAAATCTCCACTTTTGACTTTTGTAGTATACCTCAAAAAAGGTTGACAATAATGACAATTGACAATTTGTAATTAATTTGTTCTACACGAACTCAAAATCTGACGATTTTAATTTAACTAAACTCTAAATCGAGTAGCATAATTTATTCTTGATATTCAATATATGCAATATCACCATATATGACACTATTCCCGTCCGACCGAGGATCCTTTCACGACACGATCAAGGACCCATTCGATTCCCATTTCTCATTTATTATTATCTACTTATACTTATCTCTCTATTTGAAATTTATACCAGTAGGTGTGTGGGAAAACGGTAGAAAAACTTACAATTCTTTGATGAGCATTTTGCCGGAGGTGGTACTAGCTGCAGGAAGAAGAACTGTGAACTGTATGTGGTATGGATAACTTGAAGTCAGTGACGAATCTCTGTGCTATGACGTAATAATGGTAATGGTAATACTTATAATTCGCGATAGTAATCACAATTCACAATCTGCAATCAATGCTGAAAGTGAGAATGTGAAGGACAAGAGAGTGAAGTGAGAGAGATGATGTGTGCTATCTGGCCAAGGCTGCTGATGGTCAAGTTCAGTTTTATCTTCCTGCTATATTCCCCTTTTCCCCAGCCGTTTTACGCTTCCTCCTTCAGTTTGAGACAGGTAACTTTTCCAAAAGTCTGATGTGAAGTGTTAAGTAAACTCCAGACCAACAAATGACATCTAAATCTAACGTGATTCAAGGCCCGTCTTCTTTCCAATATATCCAATTTCCTTCGAGTTTGGAAAGGTAGCTCGGTGTCTTGGTTCAACTGCAAACTGAAATAATATACAAGAACAAGAACACCTATCAATTCTCCTTCCCTACACCTTCAATTTTATTGACTTTTTTCTTCCCAAATCACAAATAGAAAAAGCGATAGAAACAGCAAATAGCATAGCTAAAAAATAGACTGCAGACGGTATCTAAATCAGAATATGATGATGAGTAACGGCAGGGATTAATGATTAACGTACCGTTTTGAGGCTAGAGTGCCCACAACAGCAGCCGTTCCTCGGACCTAAAGGTGAAGAGAAGTGCCGAAAAGTGAGAAAGGAAGAGTGAGGGAGGAGTAGGCCTTTTTATCTTTATTTGATCCTTTTCAGCCCAAAAAAGAAGTGTGACTTTTTTATAGGATTCCTCTCCTCTGCTGTCGTCCGTATCCGTCTCTCTTCTCTCGAGTCGAGTCAGCCTCTGAGTGACTGAGTTACCTGTCTCAGTAGTCTGCTCAGGGACGAGAGAAAAACCCACATCATCCCAAGGAACAGGGCCAACCAACTCACTCTTCTGACGCCACGGCGCACCAACACGGCAGACGACGAGCCCAAGGAGTGCCCAACAAATATACTTTCCCTTTGCTTTCTTTATTCTTCCTTTTAGTTTTACTTTCCCTACCTTTCACTCGCCCAATCTTCTCGCAAATCCGAGGGAAATCCCCCAACCCTAGCCCCACCCATCCTTCATAACTTAGGCTTAAGATGTGCCCATTTCAGGCCGGGTTTTTAGGGGCTATTTGAGAATCTACAACGGCAGAAGATGCCCACTTCCGGTTCTGAACAGTTTGCATGTATGTCCGGGATGCTTTTTTCATGACTTTCTACATGGATGAGTGACAATCGCTCATTAGATAGATTTTCACCACTCTGGATAACCCTTAATGAAAAAAGCGGATTTGACTGCCCAGTCGATTCTGGGGCGTCTGGGGATGAGTATTTTTTAAGAGTTTTGACGTCAATGCTAAATATTTAACTAACATATTTATTGAATTTTTTCTGAAATGAATCTGCGTAGCATGTAGTTTATATTTGTATATATGTATAGTATGTTGTAGAGCTCCGTTTGCTGTACTGGTTTGTGTTATTTTTGATCGCGTATGCGACTTGCTACTGAAAACAATGTGTCCGTCATATTATGTAACCTTGTCGCTTAATAAAACCACTGAACAACAATGCTTAGCGTTAGAGTTAGAAGGAAGGACGAGGATTACGAGGAAAGTCTGATCATTTTAATCGCTACAATATTGACTTTGGATTTTAATTGTTAGCCTTATGATGAAGCCAACAGCCAACCCTTATGGTATCTGTAAAACCCATAGACATATATAAGAATTATCTATTTCTGTGGTAAAACCGTTTACAATCATGAAAACAAAGGATGTTCAAACACGTATGGGTTGTCACTTTCTCCAATTTGTCATAGAATCTTTTTGGCGTTCGTAATTCCCAATGATATTACGATTTTTGTACCTTAGCGAGTTAAAAAAATGCTTTAACTCGTGAAAGATAAGTACATATAATCTGATAACGACTCCATGGACTAAATCATCTGAAACCGTTCAAGACAAACCATTTTCTAAATATCGAAAAGATTTCGAATCCTAAAATGCAAGGATTCTTGGATCGTTTAGAAATTTTCTTATGGACAATGACAGTTGACAGTACACCTCGTAATTGTAATGGAAGGTCTAAAGCTAAAGGGTTCAAATACTATTCTAATATTACAATATGGTAAACCGTCACAAGGTATTTTCTTCTTGGTTTTTCATCGACGAAAACCCATTGGATATTTGCCATATTATTGTATTTAATTCTAATCTAGTTTAAATCATTGTCAGTCAGTATCCCTGGAGTGCATAGTAATTTATATATAATTATTATCAACCATGTATTGTATCCACAATGATCTGGGATCATCAATCGAATAGTACATGCTTGAAAATGACATTTATAATACATATTATATATCATTAGAGCCGTATTCAAGACCATTATAAATAATTGACAACTAAACAATAAAAACCATGATTCAGTTCTGGGCCGTATATACTCTTTAATTGTAAGCTTACGAATAAATTTTGTATTACTTTCAAATTCAAAGCTGTTTGAGTATTTTTAAGGTAAGGATGTGTGCTTAAGATTTAATGTGACAGGCGTTTGATTTACAATAATAAAGCATTTAAATTTTATTCGTCTCGAAGTCTGTTATCCTTGTCAGCATTTCAGAAGAACTCATCTCTCCAGCACTCGATATTATTCATTATTTATTCATTCATTCGTATTTCCATTCATTCAAAAACTGATAAAGCTCAGCGTCGCTGCATAGACAATTATTTAATATGATCAGCTCTCTTAATAAAATGATATGTACTTTATAGAATTTGTGTTTAAAATTTAAAAAAGTGTATAATCCTAGTAAATGCTACAACTTCTAAAAACGAATCAAACATTCTTGTGTAATCCTACACACCTAGGACGATTTAAAACCTATAATATAGAACAGGAGTAATAATGGTCGTTGAAACAGGATATTAAATTTGATCCCGTCCCGTATACAAAGTTTCACTTATGTTTGATGTATTTAATATTTAGTTCTGGATGCTCCAGCTAAAAATATCTGATGAATCCAAAACTGTTGTAATTTCTTTTAAATTTATAACATATTTGATAACAATTTGAGCACATCATAAATCAATTTATTATCAAATATCCCTATTAAAGAGTCAACTATATTTAAGCCGGCTTGCTTCCTTCTACTGTTTCTGGCATTCTGCTATTTGTCTTGATTTATTTCGGAAAAACAGGCAGACAGACGAAAAAATGGATGGATAAGGATTATTATAATATCCTTATCGATGATAAAGATAGACAGAAAGACACCATTTAAGACAGTTGGTTGACTTTTATTTTCCATATGCGAGCTATTAATTACTATAATATGATACAATATTGGCCATCGGTTGTACTTTCGCAGTAATAAAGCCTTAATGGGCTGTTAGTATTTGCTGGGCTTAATAATATTTATCTGCTACTTTACTACCACTAATATTGAATGAGGGTATTGTTAAACTAATAAATAATTATAACCCAATAATGAATTAATTTAATTACGAGTTTGACATTATGTTATAACCGTTGGTCCATAGTTGTAAGCAAACCATTATTATCAGTATTGGCATTGTTTTGATTAAATCATATATAAGTTTATACCTAATTCTAAATCTCATGATTAACTTACAATATGTCCGGGAAACAAGCTTTAGCTTTTATACTTTTGGAACAACGGACGGAAATGAAATCCGATACTTCAGTAAATGTTTTTTGTTCCAATGCAGATGAATGAGTAAAACAAAAGGGACACAATTAGGGTAACCTTAAACAAAACTAAAATTTTTGGCATTACCGCAAATATCAACGACAGACTCGTTTTTTATTTTGAATTTTGATCACTTGAAATGCGTTTTATTGTTTTCGAAACAGATTTTTGGCCTATTAAACGTTTTTACGATATCATAAAATGAAATGTTCCATGAAATCAACTCGAATGCAAGTTATGCATTATCATGCAAATACTATTCATCGTGGGCGTTTCAAGTCGTGTCTCGTGTCGCAAATAATTTTACAACAGTAAATTATTTTATTTATTCATTGTTTTACTATTATTATTATTTTTCTAAATTCTGGTGCTACCTAGATATACGAGTGTAACTCAAACAGGAATAATAATATAATAAGAAATTCAAATAAATCAACAGTTATTTGGTATTAAACCCTTCATTTAACAGGATGAATGGGCTATATACTTCATGATATTGTATTGAAATTTGATAAATTTCTCAGGGTCCTTCTAGTAAGTCAACAATAATGTAATTAACCGCTAAGTAGTAGAATTAAGTTCTGAGAATGTTTTCATATGCTTGGTAAACTCCTGCAGCCACATCGACAGTGACGGATTTGACGCTCAACTGCAAAATAAAGCCATTTATATATATTAAAGCCTGCAAGATTACCTCAATTAAAAATAGATAGCTACAATTACCGTATAAGTGCTTCCACCCGGAGGAATTTTTATTTCAGCCAGAACCCATACGTTGTTCGTAAGCTTGAGGGATTGATAAAGCATGTCCTGTCCTTCCACATTGCGCTTCGCAATCGTAAATACATTGTTTTGTTGCATTTTTTGTACCACCGAGTCTGATTGACATATAAAGGATGAGATTATAAATCGGATGGAAATTTGTATTTAATAAATATAGTAGATACGTTTTAAATTGAAGACAATTATCATCGCCTACCTGATGTTTGAGACATGTTAGTCAGGGTATATTGGACCTCATTTTGAGTAGGAATGTCTTTCCAAGTGGACAAAAATACGCGTTTGTCCATTTGCCCATCTTCTACAAAATATACGTGCATGGGTACGAGGCAAGCGAAATATAAAACATCGACATTGTTCTTGATGGCCACCTAAAATAACACACATATTATTCTCATTAAAATGATCATACCTTATAAATACTTATCACGATAATAAAATAATATAATGATCCTGATCCTAGTATTAATAATAATATTAATTTTGACATGAACCTGAAGATTATTAAGCGGATCCATTTTCTGTACAGGACCAGTGCTATTAAGCTGAAGAGATACATCACATGTTTGATTGGGTGTTAAAGGAGATGGAACTTGAAGGGGTATCGCTGGAAGAAGACCAAAACTGTTTTTATTGAACTGAACGGCAAATCCCGTCATTGGTTGCATTGCTCGATTTGTAATTGTCATGTCCATAAAGATTTGTCCGTTTCTAAATAGAAATAAATTTAATATTATAATCGTATTACCTCACATTTGTTATTAACCTGGATTTTGTGACACCGTAACGACTTACTTTCGACTAAAGGTTCCACTAATTTCTAAGCCTTTCCCCTTTACAGCAGGAAGCCACAGAACTTTTGGAGCAACATAGGTGGACGTGGGAGCAGATCCAAGACCGAAAATGTCTCCAAGAAGTCCACCACCTAATGGAGCAGCAGCGTTACTCGGTGGTGTCGGCGATGCTCCAACATCCAACTATTTAAGAAAGAAAACCAAAATTAGAGCCTCATTCTAATGAGTTCAAAACAAGTTTATTGTCCCATTTCCATACCAAAGCATCCAATCCTCCTCCCAGCAAGTCCAATCCTCCACCAAATGGTGATGGCTGAGATGCTGCTTGAACGATTGGAGGATTGATGTCCATACTTAATAGGTCTCCAATCAAAGACTCTTGAGATGGAATGATTGTTGCTTGTTGTGGTGCTTCAACACTACCGCCTTCACCCCTAAAACAAGATAAACGGTTAAGTCCAGGTACAAAAATATATTGTTATAATGGAAATCGTGGACTATAAACGTACTTGGCTGGAAGTGCTTTTCTTAAGCCAGATCTCCCTTCCACAAATGCACTTGGAGGTTTATGGTAAACAGAAGCTAAACTTGCAATGTGACATATTAATTCATCTAAAAGTGTTGGCTCCAATAAATCTGTTTCTTCAGAAATTAAAGGTTTTTCAGCCAATACGACCTCCTTGGCGGCTGCAGGGTCCGTTGAAAGAAGTCGCCAGTAAATGTAGCCCCTGTCTCTCAGATCTGGATTGTCAGAGTCCTTTGGAGACATTAAAAATTAGAGAGCCACTAGGAAATACATTAATAGAATTTAAAAAAAATGGTAAATAAGTGAAATGTCTGTATACCTGTGTAGCAAGTGAAAGTACTTGCTGAACCAATTCTTGAGTGTCCGCTGGCCTCTTCAAGAAAAGTTTAACGATAGCAGTTAAAAGTTGTAACTGAACTTGGCTATTTTCATCAGCAAAACCTTCAAGGAAGCTTTCCAACAGTTCGTCTGCATTGTCGATTCTTTCGGCGTATTCTCCAATGATCCAAATCATGGATGCCCTGAATTAATATAAGTCCACAGATGAGAAATCGTGAATTACGTAAATTCATTTAAGAAAATCAAACATAGAATGCCGTTATTGAATACCTAGCTTCCGGCTCGTCCAGAGTATCTAAATTTTCACACAAAGTTGAGATAATACTTTCATATTTATTTGGATACTTTCGAAAAATATCTTTGATGACCACGATAGCTTCTTGGACCACATAGTTCACCTATACATAATACGAATTATAAAACCGTCTAATCTTAAATAAAGATAAATTGTTTTTAGTACTTTTGTTTGAATCAGATCCAAGAGCGTCGCAACACAGCGTTCAGCAGATTGTTCTACTTTGATCGCACACCGACCGATGGCTCGCACCGCTTTCCGAACAAAATCCACGTCAACTTCGGTGGCATATTCTTTAAGTTCAGATAACACCTGTGCGATGTTCGCTTGCGACGCAAGTCGGATCATAATATCAAGTTTTTCCAGCTTTACATAAATGGGATCATTGTACTTAACAAAGAAAACCTTCATTTCATGCTTTAAGATGTCAGGTCGCTTTTGTACGATTAAGTTAATATTTCTTAATGCCACATATTGAACCTGAAAATAAAATTTCGGCAAAATTAATAATTGAAACGTATTTATTGTTAAGCTAGGGAGTAGGAGATTTGAATAAAATATCTTCATCTTAAAATCCAGTACCTCTGCTTCGGAGGAGAGTAGTGTGACAAGCGGAGGAGCCAATTTTCTTGTCAGTACGCTGACAAACTCGGAATCATTGATCATTTCCATGTACTTCATTAACACTTTAACAGCAGATAACACGACGGCTGCATTTGCATGAGCAAGCCTTGGGGTTATCCTTTCGCAAATGCTATAAGAATTAAAGAAACACGTGCCATTGAAAAATTATTACCTTCAATTTGTTAATATTGGTTCACAATCTAAACTAAAACTGTACCTCTGAGCTTCACGTTCATCCTTAGGATTGTAGTTCGAAAGCGAGTCTAAAATGAATATTTGTCCCCATTCTGTGCATTCATTAAGAGCAGTCAGTAGTTTGTTTATTGTTGGAGCATTCATTTCAACTAGAGGAACTCCAGTTGGACTTGATTCATTTATTTCAGATAAAGCTGCTACGGCATTCGCAACAACCTAATATTAAATTACAACAAAACAATTAATTTCTTAATTTTCACTTAAAGAGTCAACACAAGTTGACATTATGATATGCGAATGTGACCCATTATTAGCGCTCCTGTACATTTTGCGCCCCGGATTTTTAACAAAAGCAGTATCACTTTAAAATAATTCAAGTACAGTTTATTATATTGAAACGCGATAAAAATCTGAACAATCTCAATGCAGTTAGCGGTTAAAAGCTGTGGCTGTTGATTAAAATTATTTAGGACAAATAAACGTCGATTTCTAAAAACGATGTTTCTTATAGGGTATGAGAATTGGAAATTGATTGATTGATGATAAATTTTAAATTCTCAAATAAAAATTAAAAAAAGAATAATTAAAAAGCTCAGATATAATTTTAAAGATTAAAATATTCAGGGCCGCAAATCATGGAGCGCAAACATCCGCAAATTCTTACGATCTTATCTCACTAACCATGGGATTTGAGTCACTGAGTAAATCCTTCAGTTGATCCAAGAACCCTTGATCTTCCACAAGTTGTGCATTGATGTCATACAACTTGGCGACACAAACGGCAGCTGTCTTTCGAACGTAAGGATCCTCATCCTTCAAACATTTTCTCAAAGGTTCGCATAAGTATTCCGTAATCTTGTCAACTCGAATGCAACCCATTGTTCTTACAGCCAACGCTCTTATCAAAGGATTAGGGTCTTCGCAATCCTATAAGGGCAGATAATTCATCATTACAAATCAACAATCCAATATAATTTTTTCTGAATCTTCACAGGTGTTGTTTAATTGATCCGAAACTAATCCAACATTTACGGACCTTGACAAATGTGTTCACAGCCATGATAGCCATATCCGGTTGACTCTTGGCGTAATTCATGAGATACAGGTAAACCAACTTCTTTAATTCCAGATTGTCCGTCTGCATACAATTAACCACGTCGGGGAAGAGGGCGGAAACATCCTTTCCTACTGTCATAGACGCAATAACCTGGAAAAATGATGATTTGGCGTTAGAACTTTGAAATTCAAAATTTAATCTTGATTAATTTTGAACTTTGAGCATTTAGTTTGTAGTTTAGATAATGAATTACATGGAATATACCATACCGTACACTGTATACCGATCATACTTACATACATTCATTACACACTACACACTACAACTTACAACTTAAAATGATAAAAATATGAAATACAAAATAAATTACAAACTGTGAACTGATAACATACATGATCTACAATCTAATTTACGCAAACAGTATAACGAAATAGTACCTTCTTAACTGCCTCCCGTTTTTTCTCCTTCTTATCGCTATTTAACTCCGACTTCAGTTCAAAAATCTCCCCTTTTTTAGTCGTTGTAAAGTATTTAGCGTCCGTCATCGTAAAATCGTAACCTTTCTCCTAGCTCAAGACTTTTTGAGTTTAAAATTCAGACTTCTTACTTTCTTTTAAATGAATACCGTTTAGTCACCGGTCAATCGTTTATGCCTAGCATTAGTTCTGGAATTACTGCAAAAACTGATCTTTATAGTGGGAGTGTCAGAACAGGAATAAGGTTGATCTTGGTTCTGTCATCACATATTCACAGTGTATTCACTCAAGACAGCATAGCACACATATCAATAATAGAAAGAGCTGACTGAGTATAACCGGTGGTGGTTTTCTAAATAGACTAGGTGGTGGTATGGATATGGTGGGTATGGTATGGTGGTTCGATTCATTCACGAAAGTCTCAAAGTACCCCTCCTTCTGAATGAGCATAGAGTAGAAGAGAGATAATATCTTTCCCGGTAGCAGCGAACATTGAGTATAAACGAATTCTAGCTGTACTCTCCTCGTTGTTCCTTCATTTCCTCTCATTCTCCGTCCTCTTCTCGTACCGAGAGGTCATTTCACATTTTGCGTTTGAAGTTCTCTTCGTTCCCTTGCTTTTAGATTTTCGTTGTCTTTGCTCGTGTCGGCTTGTGTATGCAATTCCATACCGGTCGGTGTCTTTGAGTCTACTAAAGTTGTTATCTTTTGTGGTGCTAGTTGATAGTCTAGTTTATATATGTTATAGTTGGTTTTACACTTCTGAACTTTTGTTTGAACGTCACAGGTTCATTCATTCATCATTTGTCATTCATCATTGCATTGATTGCTTCTTGTGTCTTCCTTCTTCTCGTCCATCTGCCATCGTGCCCATCGTCGTCCTCCATCATCTGTCCTCCTCCTCAGCACAAGTCGAACGCTCAACTCAAACCCACAAGTAAGTTCAAAGTTGCAAGTGTGAAGTGTGAAGTGCACAGATGACAGACATTCAACATTGAACATTGGCATTGATAAATCCCTCAAATCCTAGTCAGTCTGACTTTTACGAACGTCACGTACGTGAAAGTACCCGTTCACCGTTTGCCGTTACACGTTTTCTTTAACCTTCAACCTTTGCTCCTCGTCCTCCATACTTTGTACTTTTGACTTTGTTTGTACTTATGACTTAACTCGATCCTCGTCGCCATCCACACCATCGACCTCAGGATTGCATAAGTCCAAAGTCACAAGTTGCAAGTGCACAGACAACAGACAATGAGTGAGTTTTAATTAATTTCAATAATTTCATTTGTGATATAAACGTATATACTGATTTGTTGTAGTTAGTTCATAGTTTGTAGTTCACGGTTCTGCAGTACAACGCACACAGCCCAGTCACCAGTACACAGTATCACAGTATATGCAGTACCAACCAAAGGACAAAAGATTAAATATAATACTATGACAGAACATCGAATACAAACTACTCCATAATATTGAATATCGTTGTAGTAATGAGTAAGAATCCAAAATCCCAACGGCGACGGTCATCATCGAAATCCAAATCGAATTTCAAACTATTTTCCTGGAGTAACAGTAAACACAATTTTATTTTTAAATTCTGAATTCAGTGTGCTTGATGTCCGTGGGCATGTTTAGGATATAACATAACTGGATTATGGATTCCCAATTTTATCGTTTTACATTTTGCATTTTATTGCTAAATTCAAAATTGTTGTAGACATGGAGTCAGAGGAGAGTACATCTGCCAGTATGCTCAGTAATAAAACGGATGGATCTCGGAAGAGGTCAATAGATTTGATTTCACATGACCCGTCTTTAGACTACTATGAAAACATCTCAGAAGGAGATTTTTTCTCCCAAGAAGCTGTACCTAGTAAAGTCCTCAAAACGACGTAATGCCGACAAATTTAAGCGTAGTTTAATAATGAATAACTATATAAGTATTGAGTTTAAATTATTTTTTTTGGATGTGATTTAGCACCAGCATGGATTGTTACGAATCTGATTCCGACTTAAAAATTGACAGCTTATGTGCTGAATTTACTGAATGTAAGATGAGAACGCTGAGCCACCAGCTCAAAACCACAATGGAAAGGTAAGTTTCGATTTCAAAATATAATTTTATTTACCAACATCGTCGTTAGTCGTTATTATTAGCTCGCCTATTGAAAATAAGGTTTAGAGCTAATGATGTCTACCGTCTGTCCGTCTGTCTGTCTGTCCGTCCGGCCTTTTTCTCAATGTAAATCAAGACAAATTGCAAAGTGCCAGAAGCAGATGGAAGCAGGCTTTTGAGGTTTGATATGAATTGTGAAACATGAAAATGGTTTTCGAGGAATTCGTATTCGTTTATATACCAAATCTATATATATGACCTGGATGCCCCTTTTCTAAATTTAAAACAATTTTAAGACATTTTGAGGTTTGATATGAATTGTGAAACATGAAAATGGTTTTCGAGGGAAACGTATTGGTTTATATACCAAATGTTTTTTAAAGAATTTATTTTTCTTTAAATAGATAATTAAAGCGACATATTTGGAAACAGGAATGATATATATAAATCAATACGATTTGAAGCAATAATCAAATTTTAAAGGAAATTACATATTTTATATACAGAACAACAATTTTGGGTTCGTAAAAGCCTTAATTGGGGCATTTCAAAATATTGTTTCATGATCTGTTCAAATTGATCCAAAAATCGAATCTATCATTTAAAAACAGCAATTTGGATTTAAACGAATTGATAAAGTACATTTTAACTGCATTTGTCAAAAACAAAATAATTGTTAACGACATTGTACAGGTTTAAATAGCGAAGTGGATTAACACATAGCGAAACAGTAGTATACAATATAAGTCATTATATTTGGAAACAGTCATATTATAATATTGTAGTCAATGTATTTTGGAATAATTCTCGGATTGTCAGTTTTTTCACATATTTGTTATGGAAACTATCTTTATCGTGTCAGTATACTCTTGTGGATATAAATCAATAATCACAGAACAATTACTTAAGCTTCGGGATTAAAACGCAGTCGTCTAGGTGAACGTAAATGATGATATTTTGATTTTATACAATCGACAAACACGATGAGTAATATTGAACGACAATCTATATGAATTGTGCGAGCTGTCGTTAACGTTTACAACGTTTTATTAGAATATAATTCAGTTAAAATTTAAAATATAGTACATCATTTTTATAAAATGTGGTAACTGTCTGTAGTTGCATTACATTAATTTTTAAATTGATTAATAATGCTATATATTTGATATTTTATCAGTCGTATTATAATATTATACAATTATCGGTTGCATTCTCACAAGACTATATATACTGACTATCAAATTAATACGATGCAGATCAATTGAAGAAACGTATTTGAGTCCCTCCAAATCTACTTCAAAACCGGAAAGCGAAGTCTTTCTATTTAAGAATTCAGTCGCCCCCCTAGTCATTCCGGACCACATCAATGAAAATGCCTATTCTCAAAAGCGGCCAACCTTACTGAAGGCTAAACATATTGATGGAAGCGAGTCCGAGGACGAAGACGAGAAGCTGCGGTCTACTGCAGTGACCGCGGATTGGGTAATGAAGAGCGCATATTGATAAATTAAGTTTAATTCAGAGAGGTTGTATAATAGCTTAGTATGTAGTGGGCCAAATGCCAAAAGCTACCTGCCAATGTACCTGTCTTATGGAGTAGATAAGAATAAATTTTTATAATTTTGAATGTTCGCTGCATTTTTCCACTTCGCTATGATCATTTGGTCCATAATCAGAATTTATAGAAGCGACAGATTCTTGTAAATCTGATAAGTAGTTATTGATTTTAGCAACATTATTTTCTGAATCCGGATACTTTGCAATGATAGTCCCTGCACGCATAAGTATCTCCTCTACTTTATTGTCCGGAATTCTTATTGAATTTTGGTCATCAGTAACCTAGAAATTTTAAATAATTTATTATTTTGATTTTGCATTTTGTTTGTTTCTTGTCAGCTTCATAATATTAAGATGATTAAATGATCTTACGGGACGGTCTATTGCATTTCGTAGGCGAGACATTCCACGTTGAAAATATTCTAGTTGAACCTGCAACTGTTGGACCTTCGTTTGTAATTGCGATTTTTCATCTTCTATTCTCCCGACTAGGCATTGACACTTTGATAATTCTTCCTCTTGATTTTTTTTGAATTCTTCCAACTGAAACTGCAACAGCTGATGACTAGCTTCTACTCGAGAATTCCTAGTTTGTAGTTCATCGTTAGCCTCTATCTGTAGTCTAAATTCTTCATTCTTAATGTCAAGAGTATGTTGCAATCGTGAAATTCCTTTTTCGAGTTCATTAATCTTCGATAATGAACGTTGTCCGACTTTTTCCATCATTTCTGATTCTAACTTTTCTGTGATGGAATCTACAGTCCAATTGTATCTGCTGGCATGAGCCTCGTGCTGCTTTGCTACATATTTAATCTCACTGTTCTCTTTCACAAGCTCCTGCACCCGTCGTTCCTGTTCATTGCGATCAACAGTCGTTACACTTAGAAGTTCTACAACGCGTTCCATTTTTTCTTCAAATCCTTGAATTTGGCCTTTTAAAGAGCTGCATGAAGGACAAGAAGTCGTCGCATCTAATTCAACCGGCAAATTAACTTGAATTCCTGAATTCATTGCCGTGTTGACCAAATATTTTATTTCTGTCTGACTAGATTGTTCAAGGCATTTGAATACTTCTGCAAATCTTGTTTGACTTTCTTGAGTTTTCATATCCTGAGAATACTGTACACTGACATTTTTGGTTATTAGATCAAGATTTCCATTGGTAAAGTTTTCAGTGCAATTATTGGTTTGTACGAACTTTGCTAAAGTCATGGGTATTGGATTAGTTTCAGTCTGGGCGTGGAAGTCTTGGGTTTTAGAAGTCGGCAAGGAAGCATTAAGAGCAGCAACGATATTCTTATGGCTCGAATTCGGTTTTCCCATTTTATCTGAGTTGTTCGTTTCATGCGGGGTTTTCGTAACTCCAGAACTCGAACCATTTAAATTCCTTGTCGGTTCAAAGTTAGACATTGAACTGCCCGTTTCCAATGCCTTCTTGATAAAATGATAAACCATTTGTATTTGATTCCTTTTGGAGTTAAAATTGGCAAAATTAAACAGATATGTAATATTACAGCTTACCTTAGTAATTTCATTGGTACGATCAAGAATATTCTGCGCTGAACGGCCCGGGGTTACGGTTTCAACTTCCCCAGTTCGTCTGTGAAAAACAACCTGCAGTTGAGTAGGAGAATACTGATGAAGCTTAGGCACGTCTTTCCAATTTTTTAAAATTGTCTTGAAGGGAACAGGGATCGATGAAGTTGCAATTCCATGATGTACTTCAGGTAATTCACGTCCTTGCTGAATCAATTGTTTGGAACTATCGTTTTGTTCAATGGCCTTTACTCTTTCTTTATCTTTCCACCTTTGACTTCTCGATTCTGCAGTTCCTACTGACCTCACAAGCAATTTAGATGTCCTTCCGTTGATGACCTCATCATGAGTGGATTTAGAGTTACCACTGCATTGCTTTGGAGGCTGTTCACTGCTACCGGCCATATCCAAACTGTTTGCCACTAGTCTCTCCATTGGAATAATAAGGCACTCGTCCTCCACCGAATGACAATCTCCTTTCTCCGGCAACTGCAATGGACAAATTAAATACAGTTTCCACTCATTTACTTATAACCTTAATTAAATTGTTTTGTTTATTTTGTATAATACATTCCGCACATCATACATAGATATGGGTAATTTGAAGCAAAGCCGGTAATGGCAGTAATCCAAAATCGTTTACACCAAATACCAATAGCATATAGAACAGACAGAACTTAGCAAAAAAGTGTTATAAATGAAAATTTGTACCTGCATAACAACTATTAGAGAGTCAATAAGATGATTAGCAGCCAAAGGCATGTTAAATTGTATTTTCAGGAAACGGAATAAAAATTAAACGGAAGCCATCAACGGAATCAAAAGTATTGCTAAAAACAACGAACCAAAAATAATAATAAGTTATGTGTACTTAATTAGCTGAGATTAAGTCAACCGTCTGGATTATTACGGGACAGTCAGGGTTTTGAATTTTGAATTGGAATGCAGAATGTCCCCGTGGTGTCCCTAAAATGTCCCGTTTTCAGGAATATTATCCTAAATGTCCCGGGTCCATTTTGGATGTGACCAAAAAGTAGGTAGGAAGTTTTAACTCGAGAAATAAAAAATAGTGCTGCACCAGAGCAAGGATTTAGAAAATATATTATTTACCACACCCAAGCTACCACATATAGCATAACCTTCTAAAGAAATAAATGATTTAAAATCAATTTAGATTTTAAATTTGATGGGGGTTGGGCCTTTGGGTGATACATAATACGTTAATTAATGTCATCATTGTTATACTTCATACTTACCAAAACACCTTCACCCTTTGCCCTTACTCCAGGCTCGATCAAGTTCAATTCAAAGTTTGAGTTCAGAGTTGAATGTGTAAGAGAACTGCACCACACCACTTATTATCACGAATCACATCACGAGCTTTCATTGTCTAGGACAAAAAATACATTTCACATTTTATTTTACAAATCATTACTCATAATATATATGTAATATGTCGTATGAATAAGATTCAAACAAGCAAGATCAAAGATTGAAGATGATTTAAATCTGAAATGTCTTCATTCAATATTGTGTAATATTATATCTTATATTCGTTTTGCTTTTATTTGTTTACTTTGTACTTACTTACACAAGCATAACGTTACAACTGCTTACATGATGAATGAGCTGTTATGAGCTACCTGGCTAGTCCTGGCATGGCACCTCACACCTACACCTGCCTGGCTAATGGCTGGATGATTTATTTGTGTTTAGATTTCAGATTTCAGATTTCACATTCATTATGTTCAATGTTTGAGTTCTCTGATTGCCATTATTCATTTCTTTCTATTATAAATTACATATTAATATTTTGCATTGTACTTTGCTTGTCTTTCAGGTGTCTGTGCTGTTGTACTTTTGTGTTTTTGGTTTTGTGTTAGGTTGGATCAAGTTGGATGGGGAAGAGGAGGAATACGGAATTCCCACTCTACAACAAATCATCAGCTTGGCGGCTAGTGAAGCCAGTTATCGGCGTATCGGCCTCAACCGCTTAGCACTTTAAGTAACCTTTAAAAACCCCTTCGAGTCCTTTTAAAAAAGCAGGATGCAAGTAAAAGGGCTCGTTTGGAATCGGATTCAAACCAATGACACTTGCTATAAAAACTGAAGAGTGGAATTTAGAAATGTTTACAGGGAGACGTAATGAAGCTAAATAATGCGTGGGATCATTCCATACTGCATAACTGTAGTCGGCGATTTCAGTCTTCGATGCTGAAACTTTCCGTCAATCCCGTCCAGTCCCTCTTCTGCTAATACTAAACTCGTGCCGTGATCGTGAAATATCTGGATTGTCTGGATAACTTCTTGTCAAATAATTTTTTTTTACAATGTCTTAGTTCTTAAAATCCCGTAATTAATTAGACTTAAGGATTTTTTGTATCGAGGTTTTCACTGAAAACCGTACATTTGGCATTCTCTGTACTCGGTAAAATAGTTCATAGTTCATAGTTAGTTTGTTTCAGTAGTTTGTAGTTGCAGATTATTTGTTAAATTGCGTTGATGTTCATGTTCATGTCATGTCAACACGTCTGACTTTGGACTTCTATTACATGAATTCGTAAATTACATCCGTTGCAATACTTGCAACCAGCAATGGCATCGAAAGCCCAAACAAAAGCTATATAACTATTTCAAATCTTTTGTCTTTTATTGATCAGAATCTGGAATCAGTAATATATATTAACGTACAACGTAGCTATACTTTAGCGACTAGCGAGTACAGAATTGCTACAGATCTTGACATTCAACATTTGACATTCTGCACTTCCTATTTTGTATATTTTTGATCTTGATCTGCAGGCAGAAAGTAAAGTAAGGGATTCAAAACCGAACTTAATTTATTATCATGAAATATATCATAGGAAATCAGTAAGTTATTTTAAAGATTACAAGCATAAAAGCACATAAATAATGTTTTGATGCAAAATTAATTTCTTAACTGTGATTGTGATGAAAACACAAAACAACGACCAAATTGCAAATAAATATACAATTACCACCATCCCTGATCACTGATGATGAATGAATAAGAAGAAAGACTTCTCATCTGTTAATTACAAATTATTTATAATTACCTTATGCACCAAGTATATCACTAACGTGGTTAGACGTTGAAATTTACAGCCAGTGAAAGTTGAGAGTCAAACAAAGAATTGTTTAACTAAAGTTGGAAGTTGGACCTTGTTATGCAGCAGAGAATTTTTTATTGACTTGGACGGCCTTTCTCTGTTCATTGTTAGGAATGAAAATGCAAATACAAAATATACTACACCTTATAATGTCTAATGGGGAGTTATAAATCATGAAATAAGAGCAAGAGTAATATATACCAATATTACCAATGATAAGCAGTGAATTAAGATAATACTTAACCCGACAACTTGCAAACCCCATCAGCCAATATACATCATTAAAGTTATTAATAATATTTGAGCTTTCGGATTTCAGACACATGAACATGTAAGCGTCTAATCTTGTGTAAACGGTGCTGTGAATTGGTAACTGCCACTCATCGTCATTGAACATTGATCACTACTAGACTTTTAGATTTAAATCCCTATTTACTATTTAAGAATTGAATTCGAAATTCTTTTATAAATCAAATATTGGACTGAAAAGACTTAAAATTCGTAGTGAAGTGGATCAGATTGCCGTTTTTAACTAATTGAAAGCTAGTGCGTAATGTCGTTATGAAAATAGATCAAAGTGTGGAAACTTGGAAGTAATTAAAATAAATTACCGTCTTAAAGTTCTTTGAGAGTCTAGACTAGTATAGACTACAGACATGGACAGTAAAAAGCAGTCGCAGAGGTAAATACGCAAATCCGTGTTTATTTTCAAAACCGTTTCTGATTTTGAAATTTTGCCCTTGAGTCTAATTATGTTCTAATTTATTGTTTTAGGAGGCAGAAGCGGCAGTCAAAAGTGTTGGAGGAAAATTTTTGGGATTGTAGTGTTTGTACATTTCGAAACACTGCAGAAGCCTTTAAATGTTCCATGTGCGATGTTCGAAAGGGCACTTCCACTAGGTTTGAAAGGATAATTCAAGATATTTAATAAATATTACGTTATTCAGCATTTTATATAATGAATTGACAATAAATTATTTACAAACTATCAATAGAAAACCAAGATTGAATCCACAATTGGTGGCTCAGCAAGTTGCCCAACAACTGACTGCTTCTAATCCAAAGCCTCCACGCCGGGAGGGTAGTAAAGAAAGAGAAAAAAAGTCTCAGCATAGTGCGACGGGAACAACTGAGGACAAGCATTCAAAGAAAAAAATTCGAAACATGTAATAATATAAACAATACTTTTTTTTAAATTAAAAATTTGATTTATTTATAATCTAAATTTTGTTATGTTACAGACGACCAAGACTGAAAAACATCGACCGAACGCAAGTTCATCGACAACCAGTAACTGTAAACAATGTCACTGTTGTAATTACGGAGTTTCTACCAAAATCTGTAGCTAGTTCTTCCCAAAGTACTCCGGTCATATCTGTTGACATCCCTAGCTCATCCGATGTGAGCAATCACTCCGAAATAGTTAGTGTCAACGGCGAAGCTACAGTAGTTCCACCACCGTCTCAGGATTCTTAGGCTCATCGTAATTACATTATAGTTTCAGTTTCCCATTGTAGTACAATATTGCATATGAGGTATTTATGATACTGCAAAAAATGGATAAACTGTATCCCTCCTTTAAATAGATTTTTCGAACAATGAAAGTATGCGATAGACGTCTTTTTATATACTTGGTCCTTTAATGGGATGTATTCAAACCAAACCAAGGTTGATGACTTGTGCAAATAATAAAAGGGGTCATGAATAAGTCCTCTAAACAACTCCACTTTTAAACGGGTTCAAAAATTAAGCGTTTCTGCAAATTGAAGGCGAAACGGGGTTATATTTCCAGAATTTATCAATATTCGTAGATCTCCATGTATGCAATTATGTATATGCAATTCTATGGCTAAAATTATCTTTGTAATGAGTTTATGACATATTTAGACCATTACTTTTTTCTTTTTTTAATTTGCACAAGCCATGCTCGCATTGTATTGGGTTGAATTCGACTCATCAAAGAGAGACAAAATCCGCCCATTGGATACTGTCATATTTCGAGAGATTCCTCAAAATTTTGGGTACAGTTCAATCATTTCTTGCAATAAACAACACCCATTGCATATTATATGAAAGAATTATTACCGTAATTAATAAGTTATTTTTATTTCTGCTGGTTTAATTAATAGTGTCGTATGATGACGGTAGTCTCCGATATTAACGTTTCTTGTTTTCATTTGTCATTACTTTCATTTACTTTTAACCTTAACAGAATTGCAATTACGGAAGAAACTGTGCATCTACATTTGACTAAAATATATATTATGTATTTAGTATTTATTTAATTTATACTCTATTATCGTAGGGGGATAAATCCTTTTATACTTGGTTCCTTTTGTATTGTAATTCACCTCCGTCAAGTCAGCTAACTAGCAAATGTGGTTCATTCATGAATATTATAACTCACTAAATGTCAGTATAACGGATAATGCGGGATATTTCCGTAAAACAAACATGACTATTTGTAAACGTAGCATTTGCGTGTTAAATTAAACAATAATAAGACTTAAAGTATGCATTTTTATACGGATAAGAATCGGATTACGGAGCTTGTTGAAGTTCGACTGAAGACATTTTATTGTCTACTTTGCCATTGTGTTACCTGTTAGCTTGATATGGGGCTGGTAATCTTGCCGTAGAATTTCTACGCGAATCTAAAATTACTTTTTTGATTGTGACGAATGTAGTAATTCGACAAATGTTTCTCGCATTATGGACCATATTATATTGCAGTCCTGATGTTAATTTTGTTCGTTATTTAGCAATAACCAGGCAGTATACTTATTCAAATATTTATGTATTGTTCGATGTCATTGAAGTAATAATTAGAACCTTGAAAAAATTTTATGTAAAAACTTTTTACTTCACTTCTCATCTTCAATGCCAAAATAAAACACGTTCCTTATTTCGTTACATATAATGAATAAATAATTTATATGAAAAACAAACCATCCGCAAACATGTTCAAAGTTCACACTTTTCGAGTGCAGATCGAAACTCCAATTTCCTATTTATTTATTCTCAGAAGTTGTTCAGAAATTGACCTAAATCTTATATTGTAATAAATAACATTTAGATGCTCGTTACTCTCCCGGTCAGATTGCACAGCACCGGAAGTATAATTGCAATTTTCCATACATAAATATATGCCTATACCCAACGAGTGAATTCCGTAAACAACTAAAGATTTAAGTTGGTAGACATGCTGGGAGTTTGATAATATTCGAGTTGACTTCATCCATATCTACATGACATTTGAAAAATCCTACGATCCAATAATTTCCAATTCGTTTAATTTTTTCCAAGTAGAGTTCCACAAGGGAAGGAAATAAAATGACATTTTATGTTCAGCCGCATCCTCGCATCAAACGTGTCATCCAGCAGAGGAGAAGCATGTACTATTACGACTTACGACATAATGTTATTATCTTCTTATATGACGAGCGAAGAGTGCATATTTTGAGCTTTCTCCTCGACACATTTAGAAGGAAAAAATGTCACATTTAAACTTAACAATACAATTCGTGACATAATTTTAGGACACATAATAAAGTATGCGCCTGGAGCAGGGAACAATGCGCAATGTTTGGGAAGGTATTGCATTTTAAGTAGGCTGAATAAAAAATACAGGGAGATGAGTTAAAGCGAATGAGGTTTTATTTTTGCGATGGGATAGTAAAAACATGATCTTTCCACACTCCTCTACACTCCCTATATCTCAAATTGGAACTGCTCACTTATCCCGCCTCTACAACTTTCCTTCATAATGAAAAACATGATTATGATAAGTACTTCCATGTGGACTTTTATGAAAAAAAATATATAGGTCAAAATCGTTGTTTTAGGAATGTTTGTGTACATATTCCATGATATCCATTTACATTAAAAGATGGACTTTTTGTTATTGAAATTGAAATCCAAACCATTTTTTGGAATTGAAGATTTCCCTGTCTGCATAAATATGTTTCCTAATAGTGTTTTAAAGCCGATCCTTGTACAATGGATGAATTTAATTGGAAATATATTATTGGAATGCATTTTGATTTTTGATGCCAAGGCTTGTCCATTCTATACTCTTTTTCATGTTCCTTCGGCTAGGGATGAATTTCAAGGAATTTTCTCAACTTGTCCAATCATTTTCAAACTGTATAAAATCTAAATATTTGCCTGTTTCTGCAATGATGGTATAAAGTCCAAGTCCTTCCAAACCAACAGGAGTATATCAAGATCAATTAATTTTGATCTCTAACCAAGGGACGTAAAAATAGGCCAATTACGATTTAACATTTAAAAATAAAAGAATTGTCAATTCAACAGCTTGATTGTAACCTAACACCATACTGATCCCTTAAAACAGCCAATAACTAAACTACGAGAATAACCCCTTCAACCATAGCATTGGCCCGATGAAGTGGAATATTGGCCGCATTAAATGCAATCCCTGAAAAATGCGAGTGGGTTTGGCTTGGTTTTCTTGGAGCCGAGCCTCCGCTCAGCCTCAATTCCTCAACCGCTTGTCAAAGCAAGTGTAGAAACATATGTATTCGTAATAATATAATGTACTTCCCGATCGGGCCACAAAGTTATAATAATAGAAACTGGTACATACATCCATATCTATATTCAATATCCATCCCCGCTTTCTCCATGTTCTTTATTCCTCCGGAATCCGGCCTCTCTCTGTCTTTGGGGAAAAGTCTGTAATAAAGTCTGCCGCAGTCTGTTGAAGAGATAAGGAGAAGAGCAAGTGGAGAGACAGGGAATTCGGAACTAAAGGTGAAGAGAAGGACAGATGAGAGAATGAGAATGGATCTTCTAACCTACTCTCTCGCTCTCTCTCCTAGGGAAAGCAGTACTTTGACATAGGTACGTGCCATAGGACGGGAAATAAGTCGGGAGCCTCCAGCAGCCCACACCACACCGCACAAAGCCTTGCGGCAGGAATCCCGTGCCATGCAATTCTTGGAGAAAGCACGAACAGACTCATTCCGTCTCACTTTGCCCCTCATCTCTTTCTCTCACTTTCCCCGTGCCCAATAGACATATCTATGCCTTCTAATTTATATATAAATATATATTACATATACTACACTCCTCCGAGACCAATGGATCAGAAGGTCGAGAGTCCTTTTTTTCCATGTAAAAAAACGGAGTATTAGAAATGTTTTGTGTTTTGAGCTAGTGCTGGTGGCAGCACTAGAAATCTCTCTCTCTCTCTCTCTCTCATCTCATGCATCTTTCCCTTCACGTCTTATTAAAGGCGAGGGATAAGAAAGGCTTTGCTGTCTTCCTTTGCCCCTATCCGACTGAGGAGGTATAGAGACGGACTATGTGTTGACATACGGATAGGTAGGGATGTATGTGATTGTATGTAGTATAGGCTTGGTGGAGGGCTGCTATAGGTGTAGTGAAAGTTCCCACTCTCCCATTGTAGTGGGAGCGAGTTGAGTGAAATGAGTTTAAGGAGAGGCTGGGACGGGCGGATGGGGCAAGGTGGAAGCATGCGTCCTTTCTCCAGGACGAGACAAGGGGCAACCCGCTTTCACTCTTCTCCATTTTGGTCCAGTTTCCCTATCAAGTTGCTCATAGAACTTTCCCTGGGTTTTGGTCCCATTTCCTATATGAACTGCATATACCTCTACTCCCACGTTAGCTATATGTACAGAATCAGTCCTCCAACTCCCTTAGTAGAGAGTCCTAACCACATTGTGCCACACACACCGTATAGTCAGCCGTAGTAGCCTCCATCTGATTTCCATATAGAATATCCAGAGAGGGTTCCCTCCTCTCTATAGCCATCCACTTTGCCAGCAGGAGAAGTGGAAAAAGAAAGTAATGTTCCTCTGGAAGAAGAGGACTTTAGAGGAGAGAAACACCTACCAGTATTCCTCCGGATGAATACCTACGTATAAGAAGATATTATATTAAATATAGTCCTTCCTCCTTTGCCCACCCATCTCTACTTGTACACTTTACGAGCCTCAACCGCTCCATTTACTTACATTTACTAAAATAAAAAAAATAAAAACTAGGTCTAGTTTGTGGTGAGGCAAGAGGAGTGAAAGAAGAAGATCTTTTCGAAAAAATCACCAGTGTTCCTTCTCGAGAGAGAGAGAGTTATATACCTACTGCACTTTACCTCTCTCTCTGTTGTTACGGTAGGATTATGATTACGACGACTACATTATCATTAGAGACTAAGAAAGGGAGGAGGGCTCCCTTCGTATTCTACAAATTTCTTTCTCTGTGATCATTTTCAAAGGCAATACTATGACTACTGCGGCTTATCTCATACTACTACTAGGAATAACGCTCAAACAGTTTTAACATTTATTCAATCCCGAAGATTCGAAATCCATATCTTCATTGTTCATCTCAGAAAATAAGGGCAAGTTCGCGGATTCCTTCTTCTCCTTCACTTTCTTCTCTTTTCTTGGATCTGTCTGGAACCGATACGTTCCGTTTCTCCAGTTAAAACCGTCGTTCTGAACATACCTAGAAATGGATGTATAACGGAAATCTATACATATACATATGTAATATCCATTTTGCAAGTGTATCTGCTACATAATCCATCTCATCCTCATTAAGGTCAGGATTCTGTCCCCTCTGGTTTCAATCTACCAAGTGTCCCTAATTCAATAGTAAGTCTATTTTTCCTCTCTCTCTACTTCCATTTTCAATTAAGACATTTCTCCGTAATATGTAAGGATATTGGTTGGGCTGAATGGGGGCAGATACTTTCTTATTAGTCCACTACTCGCTACTCTCTCTGTGTAAATACATTGATTGGAGCCTCTCCTAAGGGCCTGTTTACCACAATGTTAAATATCATCACCGATTTCATTAAGCACGCTCGTTCCATTGGACACATAGCACATAAAATACGTCCTTCCAAGAGATTTGTGACACATTCCGTGTCATATTCAACCACACCGTTGCATTGGACCCATTTAAACTATCTCCAGTCGCCAATCTAGTTCACAGAATCCTACTATTGCACGAGGCACGATATAATATGTTGCAGTAGTATAGAATATCTGGTTTACGTTTCCCGACGATTCATGCATATTTGTAGGTTGTAGGTATCAAGTGTTAGAAGGGTTCGAGATTGAGATGCAGCTGAGCTAACCACATTTTCTATTCAGATAAAAAAGCTAAATGAGTGGTTAAATTCCCCCAACACATTATTCGGCAAAGGGTTCTTTATCTTCTCATTGTGTAGCATAAGCTGTACGCCTTTCTCCTTTCCGAATTATTACTTCCTCTTCATAATTACATTACATTTTTAGGAGCCATTACCGAACCGAACCTTGCATTCGTCGTCCCTTCTTAAACAAATGGAATAGTAAATGCTGGACTAATCAATAAAAATTTGCATTTGTTCACAAAGTTCTCGTAGTTGCAACAAACTTGCAAGAGGAAAAGACCCTACCAGCAACTACATGGGCAATATTCTAGACCCGCACCAACTCACGATAACAATAATAGTATACGGATTGTCACACAAATACACACATATACGTACACAAACTGATTAGTCTCATACATAATAATATGTATGGATAGGTATGTAAATATTGTAATTTGATACAAAGTTGGAGTTCATATTCTATTGAATTTGTCGGTAAGGAGATACTTATGAAACTCATACGATTTAATACTGTTATTATTCTCTTCTTACGATCGAATTCCCTATTACTAACAAGTTATAATCCTTCTATATCCTCAATATTATTAAAAGTTCATCTTTCGAGTAAACGCTTCTTGGTAGCTTTTAAGATATTTTGGTTCTATGATGTCTGACGAAGCCTTTAAAAGGGAAAGAAGACTTTAAAAGACGTGTTGGGAATGTAAAAATACGTATTTATCTGCGCAATTAGAGCGACTTAACTTTTACGATTTCCATCCATGTCTCGAATTTATGATATCGATCCCTGTCTAATTCCTACGTTTTGACATGGCTTATGGAGTGAAATTAAAAAAAGGAATTTATTGCATTATTTGAGTGTATTTGTTGGCAATTTACAGAGTCGCCGAAGATGATTGATCCCAGCTCATCAGAGGAAGAGAGTGCAGAGGACGATCAGCGAGAGGCGCCTTTGACCCAGAGTCATCATCGGGGTCACTTGCACAGTGAACCTCAGCGAGAGAGTCTGGATGTGCCGCATCACAAGGGGTCACAACGGTCACTTTCACCGAACAGCACGACCTCCTCTGACACTCTCAATGTAGGTCAAGCGAGTAGCATGGGCTCTGGGTCAGGGACAAGCAATATAAGCGCAGGTGGGACGCCTTCTTTACGTGGGACTGCCCTTCCAAGACCCACGTCTCCATCACCTTCTCTTGTCTCTGAGAAAACAGTTACAGATTCCATTGACCCGCAGGTAAATTTTAACAAAATTGCCGATTTTAGCCCTTGGGATTTTGGAAAAGTGATTTTCCCAAGTCTCCTTAAGATCTGCGTAGTTGAATAAATTGTAAAGGAGAACCGTTTAAGATTGAAAATGTAGGAGAAGGGTTACAAAATATGGTAACCTCATCGGGCATGGTATTAATTTTTCAAAGTTCCGTACCGGAAAAAATCGTTTTTATCGAAATATTGGAATCAAAGTTGGGACGAAATTTCTGAACCGAATATCATACACTTTCGTTTCCATTTCGAGATGGAGTGAACAAAAGTTGAAATTGGAACGTTAGGGAATAAATCCATTCCGTATGCAAATCCCCTTTCAAACTGAATTTCCTTCGTTATGCATGGAGTCATGTATGTGATTAGGTTGGATGACAAGATACGTGCGACGAATGACCGAAAGGAAAGTTTTCTGGGTGCATTTAATTTAATGGGTTTTATAATATTATTCCTCAGGAGAAACAAGAACGGGAAGAGGAAATGAGAAAGATGCGACTGCAATTGTATGTTTTCATCTCAAGATGTATTGCCTACCCATTCAATGCAAAACAACCAACGGATATGACTAAGAGGCATACGAAGATAACGAAAAGCCAATTGGATACAATATTGTCGCGCTTTCAGGTTCAAGGACACAAACAATTACTGTTGTTTAGCTGTTTAACATTTGAATTAAAGTCTCCAAGGATCAATTGTAATTATTCCTTCCTTTTCTCAACACAGAGCTTTTTGAAGGGAGATACCCAAATAGCAGCAGACGAAGCATTTCAAAACGCAATTTTAAACTATACTGAAGTCTTTCTCAAATCTGAACGAGTGCAACGAATGGTTCAAGCGGGAGCTTGTTCGCATCATGATTTCAGAGAAGTTTTCAAAGGAAATGTTGAAAAACGTGTTCGGTACGAGGGGTTTTAAAACCTGGAATATGCTCATAATATATGTTCTTTTATGACCGCAAATCCTGGCTCTGGTGATAAATGGTGTGAATTTACAATTTATAGGTCCCTGCCTGAAATTGATGGCCTGAGTAAAGAAACGGTCCTTGCTTCCTGGATGGCCAAGTTTGATTGCATTTTGAAAGGTGACGAGGATAATAAACGGCCGCGACTCCAACAATCACTCCATTCCGAACTCATTCTTTCCAAAGAGCAGCTTTACGACATGTTCCAGCAGATATTAGGTGTCAAGAAATTCGAGCACCAACTCTTGTACAATGCTCTTCAGGTAATGCATACTTACTTCAAATAGTCAGAATTATTAGTGAAGCTTTGTATATCGTTATTTTACTTTATTCATTTACGGGAACTTATTTAATGCAGCTCGACTCGGCTGATGAGCAAGCTGCGGCGATACGACGGGAGTTAGATGGTCGTCGTCAGAAAGTGGCTGACATGGAAAGAAATAGGAAATTAATGCCTCGATTCGTGTTGAAAGAGATGGAATCTTTATGTAAGTCTGCATCTGATTTTTGAACATATACAAACGAGTCCCTATAGATATTTATTATTTATACTTAGCGAGCATGATAAACAGAATTATTCCTTGAAAGGCAACTCTTACTTTCGGAAATTTTTTTAACGATTGCTATAGTTATTCAGACGATTTAATTATGGATTAAACCAAGAAAATCATGAAAAATTCTGAAATTGAATATTTGCTAAAAAAATTTCATACGGCCTTTAAAATTCATTCCTAAAAATTCCACTCTGAAAGAATCCAAACATATATATAATGCAATACCATCTTTGTTTAATTTACAGATATAGGTGAGTACAACGTTGGACGAACCAAGCTAATAAACATTCATTCCTGATGTATTATCAATTATTTTTTGAGCCCGAATCTGTAATTGTTATTCGTGATCAACTTGCAAATTCCATGCATCAAAATGAATTTTCCCAAGAGTGAGAAATGATAAATTGTCATGATCCTAAAACCTAACTATTATTTGGGATGACAAAACAGAGGAATGCAGATCGGCGATAAACATGCTGATGGCAAACCTGGAGTCCCTACCTGTTTCCAAAAGCTCAGCCGACTCAAAATACGGCCTTCCAAAATTGAAAAAGTATAACCATAGGTAAGCTTGATTTCCGCTTGTAGTTGGTTTCCTAACAAAAGAGAAAGTAGGCATTGCTGACTCACTCCTTCTGTTTTTGCCGTAACTGAGCCATGTTCTGATTTTACTTTGGCCCATGTCAGGAGAAGCTCAGTGTTAAGGTAATTATCAAATTTTTCTCATCAATGGACGCAGCGTATGAGTGTTCCCCTGCTAATTTTCCCGTTGAGTGTTATTGTATGTAAATCAATCCGCTGCTCTGAGCTACTGCTGTGCTATATGCCTTCTCGTTTCAATGTTCCATAAATATACATAAATATATTACCGTATTGTTCATTCACCACGACAGTGTCACTTCCGTATGATTATTATTGTTCTTGTGACCTGACGCCCTCGTCGTTCTCCTTGTCTTATTTATATATTATTCTTTTCTCAATGTATCGTAACTCTGTACTTGTTGTGACGTTGTGAGTCACCTCGTGAAGGACAAAAAATTTGTCAGTCGGTTTGTTTTGTTTCTCCTGATGGTCCAGGTCTCAACTGTCTTTGGCCAAGTTGGAGGGAGACTCCGGGGATGGAGATACTCAGTTGAGTAAAATGGACGTTGTCTTAACTTTCACTCTGGAGGTACATGCTTTCCACAACTTTCTTAACTTTACTCTTCAGCCCTTCAATTCCTTGTCCATGAATTCGGAACAGGTTGTCGTGATGGAAGTCAAAGGCCTAAAATCTCTTGCTCCCAACCGAATAGTGTACTGCACGATGGAAGTGGAAGGCGGCGAGAAATTACAAACAGACCAAGCCGAAGCTTCTAAGCCTATGTAAATCTATAATAATAAATAACACTTCGAGGATTGACACCTTTCCAAGGTGTCTGTAAGATGTCTGGGCACTAAAATTTGGTTTATGAAGGTGGGACACTCAAGGAGACTTTTCAACGAACCACCCTCTGCCTGCAGTGAAAGTTAAATTATATACAGAGAACCCTGGGATGCTTGCACTGGAAGACAAAGAACTGGGGAAAGTTGTTCTTCGGCCTACTCCTCTATCTGCGAAGGTACTTAAAAAAAGCTAAACTTCTGCCCCAGACTTTCTCTGCATGATAACTGCTTAAATTTCACACGTTATTTGTTCCACAGGCTCCAGAGTGGCATAAAATGACGGTCGCTAAAAATGCTGCAGATCAAGATTTAAGAATTAAAATTGCTTGTAGAATGGATAAACCATTGAATATGAAGCACTGCGGGTAAATCTAGTTAAACTGCTTTACTTTTCATTGGGTTACAGGTTGCCTTACTACGGGATTGATATGTTTTTCTTGATGATTTCAGATATTTATATGCATTGGGAAAGGGTGTTTGGAAGAAATGGAAAAAGCGATATTTTATTTTAGTTCAGGTTTCACAGTACACATTCGCAATGTGTTCGTACAAAGAGAAAAAGTCCGAACCAACTGAGATGTTACAATTAGATGGTTATACGGTTGACTATATCGAAGCTGCCAGTGGTATGTCTTAATTAAGCAAGTCCATTATGCACTAATTAAATTACATTCGAGTCCTAACATTTTCTTGATATTGTTTACTTACTGCATAGCTAATCTTATGGTCGGGATGGGTAAGGACAGCCGCCGTTTTTTATGGGATTAAAAATAATATTTATATTTCATTCCTTTCTCATTAGGGACATTGGTGTTAAAGACATGTATGGTTGAATTTTCTTAGATTTGGAAGGTGGTAGATTTTTTTTCAACGCTGTTAAAGAAGGAGATAGTGTTCTATATGCCTGTGATGATGAAAATGAAAGTCATTTGTGGGTCATGGCTATGTACAGAGCTACTGGACAAGCTCACAAACCCGCTCCGCCTCTAACTCCTGCTGCAAAGAATTCAACGATTTCGAAAATCCAAGGAGGTATGTAATTGGACGCACAGAAGCTTTCTGCTATCTTATTATTCTTATTAAAATATGCTTCAAATATCCACCTGTTTGCTATATTAGATGCTGATCGTGCCAGAAAACACGGGATGGAGGAATTTATCTCAGCAGATCCCTGCAAATTCGATCATCATAATTTATTTAAATATTTGCAAACTCTTACTTTAGATTTCCGGTTAAGTGATCCGTACTGTTCTTTGGTAAGGATTGGGTCTGTATTTCTACAAAGATTTTAATTTCCGCATTCTCCCAAATTGAAATTTCTGACACGGGCTTTCACAGGGATGGTTTAGTCCAGGACAATTGTTCGTGTTAGATGAGTACTGCGCCCGGTACGGTGCCCGTGGATGTTATCGTCATTTAGTGTATCTCAGTGACCTTTTGGACCGGTCAGAGCGGGGTCTAATGATAGATCCAACGTTAATTCATTACTCCTTTGCATTTTGTGCATCCCATGTACACGGGAACAGGTCAGACATGTATGAATTTTAATTTCACCTCTCACCATAATTGATGTCTCTTTACTGAGTGATTCTGTGTGAAGCAGTAGCCTGTTTATGGCTTGTTAAATCATCTTGGCTGTAATGTTTTGCATTGTCTTATTCAACTGTAAATGTGCCCATTGCCATGTCTGGGATAAAGTCTTTCCCCACCATCACCATTTCAGAGTCAAATTTTTTTCAATCTTGCCGTCTATAGAGACTTGCCGTGTCTATAGATACTTCAACCACCCTTTGTTCCTCCGAAAACTTTGTCGAATGATGCCGTCTTTCTTGTCCAAAGCTATCGTTTCTATATATCTCTCTCTATATATTTTGCATGGGTTTGGCCTAAACTGTTTCGATTTCGAGGATATTTCTCGACAATTGCCGATGACTTTGACTAACACACTTTAAAAATCTCGCAACTAACTGAATTGACGCCTTAACTAACAAACTATCTGAATTATGTGTGCACGTTCTATTTGAGGCTGTGAATGATGGATGACTATATATTTCTGTCTCGTTTTCTACTTGTGATGATGATGATATGAGGATAACTATGATCCTTACTGAAGGAATCTCTATTATGTTTTGCTGCTCCGGTATAAATCGTTCTAAGTCTCGTTCCCCTTTAACGTTGCGATTCCTTGATGGCTTTTACCATCCAATGCACCACTTTCACTTACAATTAAATGAACATGAATTCCCATAACTACTTCTGCCGAACTTTTTCAATTTATATATTCATACGAACTCAATTACTGACAATGACTGTGTAATTTCCTTGTCTCATAATCAATATACTTACGTTCGAGACAAACTCATGGAAAAGCAAATGCTTGCCGAGACTTGTATTATTCGAATTTTTAACTCTAAATTTTACTTTAATTTGTTTAGAAGGAATGCAATGAATTTAATATCAGCTAACATAATGGCATAATGTTAGCTTTCTCCATTTTTTATATATATAAAAAATACTTACTTCACATATATCAAGGTTTGACTTAAAATTTTAATCTAATTAACCTTTGAATTCTTTGAATTCTTCTGTACTGCTAATCCGTTACTTGTTCTAAACAGTTGTTCATTATTACATGAGAATGACTACAGCATCCGCTCGTTCTATTTTAATACATTTACTAAGCAAACAACAAGCTAAGACGCTCAGTTTCTGACTTTTACATTCCTTCCTGAAACCGAGAAAAACGGCTCAAAGATTTCAACTCGACAGAATTGAGTTTTGAAAGTACGACGAGTCTTACAAAGGTCAAGCCTTTCAATTCGATTTTGACACAGAAAGACGGCAATGAAATAGTAATGGGCATATTTAACTGAGTATCTCGTAGGATGTCTCTAACTTAAAGGATGAATATAGGCCGGATGGGGTTGGAACCGTAACTCATGAAGAGAAGGAGAAATTCCAAGAAGTCAAGGAACGACTTCGTGTCCTACTCGAGAATCAAATAACCAACTTCCGCTACTGCTTTCCCTTTGGCCGCCCCGAAGGGGCACTCAAAGCTACGTTATCTCTTCTTGAGAGAGTTAGTGTCCCAACACTTGAATCAGTTCCCTTGCACAATCCATCACTTACTTTGAACCGTAACTCTGCTTTTTTAGGTATTAATGAAAGACATTGTGACCCCTGTTCCTCCAGAAGAAACACGTGCAGTCATTAAAAAGTGCCTGGAAAATGCAGCTCTTGTTAACTACACGCAGCTATCGAATGAAGCCAAGCTTGATGGTAAGGTTTTGCAGGAGCCCTTATGTATGCTTTTATTCATAAAAAATCACTTTTCTCTAAAATACTGATCTTTTAACCCGATTCCATCAGCTCCTGCACAAGTAGTTGAAGGTAAGGCTCCCGTTTCATATCATAATTTAATCCATTTTCCCTGTTTCCATTGATGAGTTTTAATCGAGGGGATTCCATAAATAATTTCAATTCTTTCCAAACTTATCAATGGGAAATTAGAAAGGGACAATTAATAATAATTGACATACTAAAAAATGGATGAACATATAAATTTCAGAAGAACTAGATCCCGATGGACAGCCCGTAGTTCCTAGCCGACGACTCGAGGAACTCATTCACCTATCCGAGTTATGTGTGGACTTACTCCAGCAAAACGAAGATCATTACGCAGAGGTAAAGTTTTGTAGGCCTTTGATGTTCATTACAGGACAAATCTTTACACCATTCGACCTTTTCCAGTTCTTGATATCTACAGTAAATCGAATCATAATATAATTTCTATGAAAAGACGACTACTGACGAGGCCTTTGCATTTGTTACATTCTTGTGAAAGTCCCAAGCCTACCTTCGAGTATATTTATTTCTGTATTTGGTTGTAACCATGTCGTTTCTTCGTTCTGCAATAACTCTGTTAGGGTTTTACATTGTTGCTGGCCTTCCCTGTAATTCAAGTCGGCCTAACCGTCCCCTAGGCCGTGGAAACCTTAAACGCAAATACCTAATTTCCGAGTACTAGTTGTATAAATGTACTTTTCTGTTCTTTCTGGAGTATGTAACCTTCTTAAAATCTGTGAATGTCTCTCTGATTGAGGTCTGAGTCTGACGTGTTGATCTTTTTTCTGTGGTGCTTTGACTGTTCTCTCTCTCGGTGGTGCCCTTCGTGCTGGCCAATTTGGTTGCTCCTCTTCAAATCAAAAAATGTCAAAATACAATCCAACCCTTCTGTTGTTACACAATCTGCTCTCTCTCTCTCTCTCTTCGTGTATTCAGGCTTTTCGTAAAGGGGTGAGTCTTACATTCCATCATCTCATCACTCACAATTTAAATTTTTTATCACCCGTATATTTATTATATTAAATTTATGGATATATTATCACCCAACGACAATCATCATTACACTTTCTCTATCATATCATAACGTATATCCTTTCCTCCTCTCAATATCTTAATCGTTAATGCACACAAAATTAAGACCCTTTTATTACATCAACACCACCACCACAATAACTACTTTTCACGTTGTTTTTTAAATGTCCCTAGCTTTCAGTATTGAGACCCTTAACTTTCTCTATTGCTCAATCAATGTAATCTTTAGTAATCGTATTCCCTTAACTTCCAATGCAAAGTACTGGCTAATCACATTATTCCCTTTAATATTTGTTTTTAAATCAACTACCAAAAATCTTGAAATAAATCCCTACTCTGAAATAATTGAACTTACCGTTTGGGGGTTGGTTTACCGGGATTTATTTAGGGATTTACGGTATTCCGTCCTTTGTAAAATCTACAATGAATTCCGTCCAAATTTCAAAGGAAATGATTATTTCTTTAATTCAAGCCTGCCTAATGAAAGTAATCTGGTTTTTCTTTTGCCCAGAATGCTTTCTCTTACTTTTCATAAAGAATGCTCTGAAATTCTTACGCTAGATTGCCGATTGGAAGGAAACATTTCGAAATATAAAAGGGAAGTAAATGTGATATGCGGTCCTTTGTAGAGCTATTATAGCTATTACCCTCTCGTGCGCGTCTGTGTTGCAAAAACCTATCACAGCTATTTATAATTAAATTGCAACTGAGGAGAGGATTTGATGACAGATCCTAGGCTTTCTAGGTCCCCTAAAATAATTGGTTGTAGGGAACTGTTGATCTGTCACCCACATTGGCTACAAAGATGTGACTTTCTAATTTGTGATGTGAATGGTATAAAAGTGATTGATGTTGGCGTGGTGTTGTATTATATGTGTGGTACCCTGGTAATCTCTGTCTCTGCATTGTTTGTTCACCTTCTTTTCTCCCTTATCCATGCAATAACCTGATGGATTGCAGGAAAAAGTAAGTCAGACCACAAACTTTCTTTCTTTATTAACTTTCTCTTGTTTTAACTCTTTGAATTTGTCTCGGGAGTCTGTCTCTGCTTTTCTGTCTTTGGACCTGGATCTACTTATGCATGGCTTTTTTATTTTATTGATATCTCGTTCACCAGAGTCTCTCAAATATCCACCTTTTTTACTCTATAGACCGTCAATTGTTTTGTAGACAGAAATAGTAGGTGAGGTCGTACGTTTGTTCTGACTAGTGCTGGAATTTTACAAGGGCCTGTCTGACATCTTCACTACCGCTTTGCTATTTACCTCATAAAGATAATTGGATTTTTTTTAGTTTTAGCGAATTTTGTGTTAAATCCCACAGCCTTCAATTCAACAGATATTGAGCATTCCTGAGAAAGCTGTGGAAATTTTATTCTCATTTTCTTTACTTCTTCAATGTTGAGCTGTGGAGGAATTTGTCTCATTATTTCTCTACCTTACTACTACTTGATATATATAGATCATGAGTTTTGAAAGCCGAGTCCTGCTATGTACCGTTTAGTGTTTCATTAAGGAAGTATATGGAATGAGAACTTCGTAATAGCAATAATAGGCTTGTCATTTTATTTTGTAGAGACGTGCTGAGCGGAATATAAATAAGGTTAGACTGCATTATTAGATTTTCGATTGTACTTCCCCACCGGAAGAACGTACATGTTCACGACGAAAAGGAAGAATTGATGTCACTGTAAATTTGTGGATTCGGTTGGCATGAAGTGAACTAGATTAGAAACGTTAGCAAGGAATTTATTATTTTGACAGTGTTTTTAATACTATGAACTATTTATTATTTGATACTGGATATTGGACCTGTGTATTGGGATTTGGTAGTTTTGCAAAAAAATAATAATCGAAGGAAAACGAATCAGACTTTGATTACTTATAATATTTGTATATGTATGGTTCTAGTTAGGAATGACCACGTTTGCACAAATCTGTAACTTGCCACAACTCGGTTGACGAAGCTTATTTTGAAGAATTTCAGTTTTTGAAATCGTGTTTGTGGCTGTGGAATTGGATATGCAACTTAACATTTTTGAAGAACTAAATATTTCTTATTTATTGTCTCGAGCAAGCCTAGATATCTTGACTGATATGAAATGCTTTGAAGCATGAACTTGAAGGCTCTTTTTCCTTTCCGCTTTATGAAGGGTAATAACGAATTTGGAATTTTAGGCATTTGCATGGTTCAGTGACCTGTTGGTGGAACATGCAGAAATATTTTGGTCCCTATTCGCTGTTGATATGGACCAAGTCTTAGCCGAACAACCACCAGATACTTGGGATGCCTTTCCTCTTTTCCAAATACTTAATGATTACCTGCGAACCGACGGTAAGGGCTGTGGAATTTCATCAAGTAAAATTAATTAAGCCCGATATTGTTTAATTTATTTCACAATTGCTCAAACCTTTCCAGATAATCTGAAGAATGGGAGATTTCATCAACATTTACAAGATACCTTTGCCCCGCTGGTAGTGCGGTATGTCGATTTGATGGAGTCATCCATTGCTCAGAGTATACACAAAGGATTCGAAAAGGAACGGTGGGAGTTGAAGGGGTAACTTAAGCGTTTTTAAAACTAGTATTTAAACTGGGGATTCCGCATAATGATTCTCTATTAAATGGAGCATTTTTCTTGTAGAAACGGGTGTGCAACGTCAGAGGATCTGTTCTGGAAGTTGGACGCATTACAAGCATTCATTCGGGACCTGCATTGGCCAAATCCAGAATTTGGAAATCACTTGGAGCAACGATTAAAGCTGATGGCCTGTGATATGATTGAGTCATGCATTCAGAGGACAGAGTCCGCTTTCCAGTCTTGGCTAAAGAAAGGCGTTACATTTGTGTCAACCGACTACATCATCCCAACGGAAATGTGTGCTATGATCAATGTTATCCTCGATGCTAAGAATCAGTCTTTTAAGCTCTGCGCCGTAGATGGAATCGATGTTGTGAGTTGACGATAACCTTGTGCAGGAATTTAAAAGTTGGAAAGTTTTAATTGTATGCTTTTGTTAATATTCCACAGCACCAATATCACACCAAGATCGACGACTTAATTGAGAAAACGTCAGGAGGAATGACGCAAGGACTCATTGCCAAGCTTATATCTGTATTCGAAAGCACGGTTTCTAAACTAGGAAGATACGACGAAGGAAGTCTCATAGGATCGTTGCTTAGTTTTACTGTAAGTGCAAGAGAACAGAAGGAACTCCTAATTTTGTCTCAAATGAAAACCCATAGTCATGAATGGTTCCTCATGTTTAGAATGTGTCCGGTTCGGGCAAGGAACTAGGCCAATCGTATGTTAACTTCACCAGAAACTGCATGGACCAAATCCGTGGCAAAGTCGTTGATGAACTTTGGATTCTTAATTTTTTCGAGGTACGTCTTCGAGCGGTTAAAGACGTTACAACTTTTAAAGAAATTAACTACAATGTATGTTATATTTTCTACAGCTATGGTATACTTCGCAAATGCAAATGTTGTGTACATGGCTATCCGAGCGGCTGGACCACTCGCTTCATCCTTATCAGTGCACTTGTTTAGCTCACATTGTGAAAGTACGAACTAAACATTCTAATTCATTTAAATCATGAATAATAGAGATACTTTAAGCAATTATTTGTAAATGTTCAGAAACTCTACTCCGATTTTGAGTTGCAAGGAGTGATGGAAGATAAACTTAACAGTAAAACGTATTCAACCGTATCGCAGAGAATGAATACCGAAGAGGCAACGTGTGCTTTAACAATGGGCTCCCGAAGGGATGAAGATGGAGAGTGAGTAGTCTTTCTTCAATTTAAAAATAATATATTCCGGATCATCTATGGGTTTAAACTATGATTTAGGTCAGTTAGTTTTTTAAAGCAATGGGACACCAATAGGTTTTTAGAACTTTTTAACCCAGAATGTTCTACTTTTTTGTGTTTTCAAACATTATCAAATTAATCATTGGGTAGTTGTCCCATCCAATGTCCTTCTTAATTACTCACGCTGTCATTCTGATTTTCTCTAGGGGTGGCGAAGGAATGGATGAAACAGACCGACGTCCCAAAGGTCCGATAAGGCCTCCAGGTGAAGACGAGAATTATGTAGCGAAATTAACAACCGCCACCTCCAGCGTTGTTGGCCGAGTTGGAAACGTGGTCGGAAAAGGTCTTGGTGGATTGACGTCTAAACTTGGTGGCGGCTGGTTTTAATAATGGCCTCTAAATCTCTTAATGTGGAAAAAGTTCGTAACATGCTTTCGTAGATGTGTACTGTTGATACTCTCTCTTTGTGTCTCGAATTGAATTTGAAAACGACGATCGCATCCTACAAACTTACTCAGAATCAGAATGTTCCGGTTTCCCGTTCGACAGCTATTTATTATGAAAGGGCAAGAACATTTAAACGAAAATTCGCCATCACTACAGTGCGTTACACAAACTTCAGCTAATCATTGCAAATCGTTGTCATCTTATGGCTCCCTATCATTACCACTTCCTCACTTTAATTACACATCTCCTTACTTACCTCAACATCTCATTCACTTACTTACAAACTCATCATCACAATCAGCTTCATAGCATGACCCATGCATATTTAAATCGCAAATAAACTATCTGTAACAGAACTGCCAACTTCCCCAACTTGATACTTTGCTTTATGTATTCCAATATACTACTAATCAATCACACCTTTCATTTCATTTCCTGATATTATGCATTCCAGTTGGAAAAATCATTATCTTTAGCCGTAGCCTTAAAAACTATTCCAATTCAATGTATTTTAGATATAGCAGTATTTTTACAACGTCTTTGTAGGATTCTAGGTCCGAAAAATTCTCAATGAAATCTTTCTCGGTTTTTGTTTCCTTTCAAGTTTTTCCTTATTATATATGCATTGCAAGAATAAAAGTTAACAAGTCTTGCGTGTTCATCATTCGTAAACATATAATATCCAAGTAGACGTGATATAATAATCTCATATAATATAATTAACTATGGATCCGCGATATAAGCTATGCAGCAAAGAGATCTTAGCTTTATAAATTTCAAGCGTTTGAGCAGAAACCCTAACATTTTATTTTAAATCGCGACTTCGTAAAGTTACCGCAAGATTACACAATTAGTACATCTTGGTGGTAAGAATCTGGTTAACCTTGAAACGGTTGGGGAAGGCGTGGCCTGGTTAACTTAAAAAAAATTGGGCAATCATACTATCATAAATATAAAGCCGTACCAATAAGTGATTATGACTAGATATCAATCTTTTAGTGAGTTGAAATTTCTTGAGATTATCTTTCAAAATATATACAAGCTTTTCCTCCAACTGCAAGGCAAACGGCAAAGTCAAAACTCTTACCAGATGCAAACTACACAAATAATACGCGTTTCGCCTTTTTCTAATTTCTTAATCCTGAGTTATCTTATGTTTTACATGATTTTTATTGGTCTGCAATGAGCTCTAATAAGTCGAACCCTTTCCTTGACTTTAATTGACTCTTTGCAATCGTATTAAGATTTGAATGCAGAAGAATATTTAAATTTAAAAAAATTGAATCAATGAAAATTATAAATTCACAGTAGCATTGTCCAAATTATGGATTGCGTTGCAAAGCCACATCTTAATTTTATCCTAACTTTAAATGGTGATGAATTTTTAGAAATTAATTTTAAACCGTTCAGACAAACTGTTAATCGGGAAGTTCTTGTCTGTTCAGTCGTATCTGAAATTTCTTGAACAGTTTAGGAACACAATAATTATGTTATGTTTCTATCACTGCATGTCATATTCCATTGTCATTGTAAAACTTCATTCATTGGAGTCTACAAGTGACAAGCTTCCAATTCATTCTATGCAATCTTCCGGAATGCATTTTGTTTTATTTGTGCACATACATATCAAATCCTCACAGTCACACAACCTAACAGAAAAGCTAAGACGTTGGAATATCAAAATTAACTAATACACTTATCCGAAAATTTGGAATTTAAAGCATTAGAATATGGAATATATTTAGGATGATCGAAAAGTCTAAAATATCGGAACTATTGAACTTGATCTATGATTATGAAAAGGGTTGAAGCTGGAGATCAGATTTAATTTATATAAAAAGACAAGAGATTGATCGTAATACAGAATTCAATTGGATTGCATTACAGAAGCTTGAAATTACTTGACAACAAGAGACAAAAAGCCAAAATAATGACCCTGACTTGGTAGACGCATATACATGATTATTGTTATGTTCGAGTCGACGATATTTTATTCATTTTCTTCAGACGAATCGATCGGCTCAATCGAATGTAAAAGTGATGAAAGACGTTATTTGTTCATTTGATTACAATTGATTAGTTAGGACATTAAATTTTTTCACTACTTTTATCAGTTCGTGATGTCGTATTATACCATGAAAGCTGAAGACAGATGAACAAATAAGGCAAGTACCTTTTTAAAAGGATTTGAAGGAACAAAGGAGGAAGATCTCATTCAACTATACAAAAAATGATTTAACGCTACGACGTAGTGCACATAAATAATCAGTTGCCTTTAGAAGAATCTGAAGTTGACCTGGTGTTGTAGTACCGAAGGTGACCTTTGACTCAATTAATTAATCTTTAAATATTTAATTCTGTATTATATGCATATGGAGTTGGGAAGTTAAACTAGGGGTATGTATAGTTAGGTACGTTCATGTGTCAGGGCGTTTGAACTATTGTCAACGAGTCAACTTTCAGTATATAGTGCATATTTAACTGACAATGAGTTTCGAAACGAGGTACCCTTTAACAAAATCTCAAATTATGCAGTCAGTCAGCCCGAAGACATCGATATTCAACGCCAGGCAAAAACAGACACTCTCAGCATTTTTTATAGATGTTTTCATCATGGCTCGCTACGAATATTTAAACCGTTACGGGTGCAACTAATAAGTCAAAATATGCAACATCCACACAAACAAAATCAATTCTCCAGGAGGATTGAATAGCATTATATCTATATATTACGTTCCATATCTATGTATGAGAGATTATTGTTTGTTGGGAAGGTCCATTATGGGCTGAATATTTATTGCAATTTCAAGAAAATGATTTCGAATGGTTTTGTAAGATTTGTCGAACAAGTCTGTTTGCTCCGAATACAAAACCACTATTGCTTACATTACAATAGCAAACGTTACTTAATAAATAGGTTATTGAACAATAAATTACTCAGCACTTCTAATATTCCAGATAGCTTATTTATAAATTAGTTTGGATCTCAAAAGGAGTGATGGTGCTAAGTTGTAATATTTGCGACCACCATATTGAATGTTCTTGAACTTCTCGCTGCAAGCCTATGTCCGATAACCCTCCGTCGTGTTACAGTTTTAGCTCGTCATATATGATTGGTAATAATTATGTATTACCAACTGAATCAGTACTATATGGATAATGATAAGGATCCAACTGAATTGTTTAAGGAATTCATTTTATTTAAAACTAGATGATTGTATAGGAAAACATTCTCTGATGTTGTGATCAAATTCATTTACTTCAAGTCCTATACAATAATCATAATACCATGAAAAACAATAATATGATAACAATGATAATAAAATCATCCCACATACGTTAAGAGAGGATACGAAATTCGACTTAATTTGCTCAATTCATCATTTCTAACGATCGATTTATTATTCTGCATAGTCAATCGTGCAGTTCTTTAAACTAATCTAGGTTCAACCGTGTTATAATTCATATATACCTATTAAAAACGGGTTTGTCCGGTTGTGATGAAGTTGCTTGCAGAATAGCCCACAACATTTTGTCAAACAAAAAATAATTAATTACTATTTCGAAAACGATAGTACGGCTGACTTGAAGTCACTAAGGCGTCAAGAACAATACTTTCTAAGCTAATTAAAATCAGTGCAGTCCTGCAAGCTTCTTATATACTCACTCTGTCCTCTAAGTAAGGAAAGTAATATAAAATTTCATTCAAACTGTTCTAAATATTGAGCTTATTAATCTACCTAACTAAATTAATTAAGGGTATCAACCAATATAATTTATCCAATTGGTTCCTATGAATGCTAATTAGCGCATTTAGTTATCATCGCATTCAGCTTCAGGCCAAAGCGTCAGTTCCCCTTGATTTGATGCTGTCACACGATATCGTTCTCCGTGAGCTCCGAGTATTATTAATTGCTCATTCATTTCGTTCGTGCAGTATACAACAGGGGCTTTCGACGCTACTTCATTTTCTTCTTTAATTTCTGCGTTCTGTACTTCCTCTGGTCCATTTCCATCAACTGGTTCACCGGATGTGTCTAGATTATTATGATGTTCAGCTGCAGCTATCAGCATTTCAAAGTTGGACGGAGCTCCCCCAGATTCCTGTAAAAAAATTATCTCAATATGAATTCAATAAACGTGTAAAGAAATGAGTTTATTTATAATTTAAAAAAATGTCATTACATTCTCTTCCACAACAAAAATTTCTGTTGATTGTTCGCTTTTTACTATCGAAGCGTCTTCATTTATTGTGTAAACAACCTCATTCGCTGAATTTTCTGTGTTACCACTTGTCTCCACTTCTAAGAAGTTTCCATTCAACACCGATTTTTGGTCTACAGACTCGGATACACTCATAGGCATAACTTTGGATTCCGATGAATTGTGGCTGTATTTTTTTTTAGTTACAATATTTCGGTTAGGTTTTATGTCAACGGGGGCAGCGGATTCGGAATATTTGGACTTTTTCCGTTTGTACTCGAACTTTGGTGGTTTCTATTGAAAACAAAGAATATTCTGTTTTGTGTTTGGAAGATTTGAAGGAGCTATTATTCTGTAAAAGCCCTTACACTCATTCCTTTACATAGGGAATCAAAGGAACTTGCAGTGCGTTTCGCCACAGCGTCATTGAAAAGGTGAGGATGGTATGGTTGAGAATGCGAGGTTGAGAATTCTACATAGTCCTTCATCCCTGGAGTTCCTGTGAAATAAAGTATACTTGCACTGAATTTAAGTTAAAAGGTTAAAACTAGCGTATACGATAATTTTTAAGATCTTTGTTACAAAACATGTAATGGCCGATACAAAAATATGAAAACTGTAACTGTGATTCTCATTCAATGACTAACAGGTTGGGAAATTGTCAATATGATTAACCGACTGAAACAATTAACTTACTTAGGTCGGAATCCAGAGGTTCTAATGTATTATAAACAATTGTATTGCCTGCCTTTGGCTCAGTCATCATCGTCAACCGACTGAAAAATAGCTTCGACAAAGGCACACTCGGAACTTTTCTCCCTGCAATATATAAACAATGTTTGTTTGATTATTGATTTTAAGCCAAATCCACGAAAAACTAAACTGTTTCTAGATTGCAAATTTGGATACCATTGTATTGATGCTCAACACAGATTTAATTTAGAACATTGTTGCAAGTTATAGTAGATTTGATGTAAAAAAAAATACCTGGATATGCAAAGAATTTTCCAACTCCTCCATATGCTAAATAATACATTGCTTTTTTTGTTGGCGGAGCAGTATCAACTTTTGATTGTACAATATCAGAAGTATCTATTAGCTGCTGTTTAAATTCCCCAGGTGGTATCATTTTTACTGTATCTACAAATATTCTGCGTTTTCTTCTTGGACCGCACAGAGCTTCGTGTGCAACTAAATCGTATCAAAATAAGTATATTAAATATAATAAAAATATTACTTACAGTCATTGAAGCAATTAGGATCAATTTAATGGATTAGAACTTTTAGAGTATTATAATATCCGTTGTACCTGTTGAAGTTGGTAATATATACGTGGGATTAGCAGAGTTCGAATTACTATCTTTTGAAGTCCCAATCTCGAAATGTATTTTTACATTGTTTGGTGTATCACACATTTTGGCCTTTTCTGTAACAATTGTTGAATTCGTTGGACCTCGTTTACCATAAGTTCGCAATGGCTGGTTCTTATCAATAATCCTCACTGGAACCGGCGCTTTAAAGTCGGGTGGTAACATATACTAAAAGTCAAGCATAATTTATTAGTATCACTAGTTTATTATCACAGCCCAACCTAGTTATTTGAACGGCTGAACGGTTTCAAAGCATTCGAAGTACCGGTAAGTCTCGTAGATCCTCTCCGCGTACTTCCGTGTCCGGTTCGAGATTTTCCAAGCTATTACCAACTGCAGTTTTATTTTGTTGATTATGGAATTCCAGTAAGTTAGCTACTGCACGTGCTTGTTCGTCGTCCAGAAATACTTGCTGACCATCAGCATCATTTAAAGTATTGGGTGAATAGTATCTAAGTGGAATGGATTCATCAGGAGATCCTTCGCAAACTTCTCCTTCTGAATCTATTTTCTGACGATATATTACTGGGGCGGGTGTGACAGAAAGAGCTTCTCCGGTCGATGAAAGATCAATAAAATAACACTGTCCATCTTCCACCACTGCTAACTGTGTCCCCAGATTCAAGGCTATTGTCTCTCCGACACCATCAGCTACTCGTATCGTCCCTGTCGACGCTTCTGACATATCTTAACCCTGAAACATGTTCAAAATTAGTATTATGAAAGTTCAAACTTAGACTTAATTTACTAAAAGCCACGTATTCGTATTAATTTTAGCATTTTAGCAATTCAAAGAAATAAAAAGGACAAATGGTTTTGACTCGATCTGAAACTGAATGCATTCATTTTTAGCGCAACGATAACCTTGGTTTAAACCTATACCATATAAACAATACAACTTCGATTTTCATCTCCAATTTCCTAATTTCTGTATAATAATAATAAGAGTTTATTGATCCAAGTAATTATTTCATCACATTAAAAGAAAGAGTTAATCCCCAATTTATGATATTCTAGCTGATCACTTAGTTAGACGTTGACATCTTTCAAATGAATACAAATATGCAGGTACAAACTACAAAGCCAGAAGATCACAAACTTCTGTCGGTTAGTCGATTTCAAATTTATATTGTTAAAAGCTCATTTGTCAGTAATGTTCTTCATCTCTATTCATATGTTCTTTTCATCAAAGTAAAGTACTTTGCACTTACATGCAACATGACGATTCATCATAATTCATAATTGCAATTTGATGGTATTATATACAACATACCTTTGATCTTTACCTGTCTGTATGGTCTAAATTCAATACGTTCGCAACTTCAATTAATTTGACAGACACAGACACTGAATGTCAACAACGAAACGTAAGATATGAACGACACCTACACGATGCCCGATTGTGGTTGTTTCGATTATCCGGCCATGTACACACTTGGGCTTATTTGATTTTTCGAATCGAATCGGTCGAATCACGAATCATCCACCACCGCGGTCGAATCGAATCGGTCGAATCGCGAATCATCCACCACCGCGGTCGAATCGAATCGGTCGAATCGCGAATCACCCAAAACCTCAGTCGAATCGAATCTGGCGAATCGCGAATCACCCAAAACCTCAGTCGAATCGAATCGGTCGAATCGCGAATCGATGAAAATCTCGGTCGAATCGAATCGGTCGAATCGCGAATCACCCAGTCGAATCGAATCAGGCGAATGTCGAATCGATGAAAATCTCGGGCGAATCGAATCTGGCGAATCGGGAATCGAATCGGTCGAATCATACAGAGTCGAATAATGCGTAAAGTCGTATCGTAATGTAAAAATTCGAAATAAGTAAATGTTATGATAAATAAACCGATGTAACGGGTGTAACCAAGTGTTGAAAACGTCACCATAATTAAACCGAATCTTAATGTCCCCCAAAAGCCCGGGGTTTGCACCCTGGTGTCAGTGGGAGTAGTCCTGTGTACGTCAAAGATGTTCTATTACTCATGGAAATCGTTTAAGCCCCATACCTCAATTTCCCCAAAAAGCCCGGGTTTTGCACCCTGGTGTCAGTGGGAGTGGTCCTGTATACGTCAAAGATGTTCTATTACTCATGGGAATTGTTTAAAACCCATATCTCAATTTCCCCCAAAAGTCTGGGTCTTGCACGTCCTGAAATATAGTTTCAGGGTGTTATCATGTGTAGATGATAGACATAGAGTTTACTGTAAACTACCTAAGCGGCAGTTTTAAATTGATTAAGAGCTTTGAACTGTTTTAATGGGCAGGTCTAAAATGAGAGTAGGAGCTTCGAACTGATTCAATGGTTTGTTTTTGGGGTTTAATTGATGGGGGTCAGGGGGTGCAACCGATTTGACCCAAGTTCGAACTTAGCCTGTGTTAGGACCCAAGAAATAAGTGTACAAAATTTGGTGACCGTAGGTCAAGCCGTTCTCCAGTTATCGCTCGGACAGACGGACTTGTCGTTCGCATAAAGTGTTTTCAACACTTAATAAACCGTTGCAAACGCACATACGAAAGAGGTGAAACCTCTCCGATATACGAACGATTTAAACAGAGGTTAACTTCACGTGATACATGTTGTACAAGTACCCGTTGTACATGTACAAGTACCCGTTGTACATGTACAAGTACCCGTTGTACATGTACAAGTACCCGTTGTACCTTGTACATGTTGTACAAGTACCCGTTGTACATGTTGTACCAGTACCCGTTGTACAAGTACCCATTGTACGTGTTGTACAAGTACCCGTTGTACATGTTGTACAAGTACCAATTGTACATGTTGTACAAGTACACGCTGTACATGCTGTACAAGTACATACAAAAGTACAAATTGCCGCGTGGAGCGCGCCCCAGGGCGAGTGGGGGTGGTCCCGTATGTGTGTGCACGGTTACACAATTCATGTATATAAATATTTACATGTGGCATGAAGGTATTGTGTATTGAGGCATGTAATACTATTGTAGTGTGTGATGGTGGTGGTTTTTCAACATTGGGGTAGATGGGCAAACCCCAGGGGTGTGGTCGTTTCCTCCCAACTTTGAACTCCCGCTGCGTATGGGCACAAGGAACATGTATTCTAAAAAAAAATTTGAAAAACTACAACCGTTCACGAGTTATCGTCGACGAGGACAGACAGACGGACGGACAGACGGACGGACCAGATCTTTTCATTAAGAGGTTTCACCTCTTAATAAACACTCAAAGTCAAAGCCAGATTTTTTTAGAATACAAAATTCAACAAATATTTGTCGTTTTATTGGATTCTTTTGACAACAATAAAGTACTATATTGAATAGTCAAGTCAGATGTCAGACTGTCCACTTTTACCACTTTACCTTTCTACTGGCCAACTCGCTAGAGAGTTGGCCAGCTATAAAATTTTTAAAAAGAGGTTCAAAACTTTTGGAAACCTGCATGTTTCGCTTTGTCATTAAGACTGAATTCTCTAAACTGTCGTAACAATAACACATTTGACATATTTTTAACAGACACTCGTGCCCTACGGGCGCTGGCTATGGCACCGGATATTGAAAAAACCTTTCAATTCCGGCTGATGTAGCAGGTATACTTAATATACGTTTAGCTAATCGACTTAGTACAGGGAACCGTATTTCATTTCTGGACCAATAATCGAGCGGTAAAATGTTTCTTGAGGAGGTGTCTTCTTCCAGGTAAGTATCCAGTTCTCCTCTGTCTACACGTCGAATTGGCACAGCCTTTTATAACAGCATAACTGCTGTTTTCCCTTTAGGGAAAGAGTAAGGCCAGGGTATTCCATAGGGAAAGTATAAACCCGGCTTTAAAGCCTTAATAAGTCGAATCGGGAATCAACTAAAACGTCGGTTGCATCGAATCAGTCGAATCATCCAAAACCGCAGTCGAATCGAATCGGACGAATCATCAAACACCGCAGTCGAATCGAATGGCGAATCATTCAGCACCGCAGTCGAATCGCATGGCGAATCATCCACCACCGCAGTCGAATCGCATGGCGAATCACCCAAAACCTCAGTCGAATCGAATCGGGCGAATCCCGAATCGATGAAAATCTCGGTCGAATCGAATCGGTCGAATCGCGAATCGATGAAAATCTCGGTCGAATCGAATCGGTCGAATCGCGAATCGATGAAAATCTCGGTCGAATCGAATCGGTCGAATCGCGGATCGATGAAAATCTCGGTCGAATCGAATCCCGAATCGATGATTCGGATTCGATTCGCGATTCGACCATTAGTTTTCTGGCAAAAATCGAACAAAAATGGCAGCCAAAGATTCGATCGAATCGAAAAGCCCAAGTGTGGCCATGTACTTCATACTTGTGACTTGTACCAGTTCAAGTTAGTTTGCAGTTCCGCCTTCACTCTTCCAACGACTCAATGGTGAACGTCTACAGCTACACCTCCCACCTACTAGTACAATCGATAATTTCACCACCAGTTCAAAATCCATATTAAATAATAATACACAAAGAAATGTATGATAACATCATGATACCCAATACCTGTCATCAGTGCACAATGCATGGGATTTATTTCGCAGGGACAGGTCCCAGGGCACAGCAACAGGGCACTTGGGAATAATTAATAAGTAATTCATAAAAATTAATAAGAAATCGAAACGGACCTGACTTATATTGAGACTTGACTCCCAGAAGACTCGAGAGGTCGAGTGAGACAGTGTGCAGTGCAGGGCTAATATGTAATATGTAATATCAAATATTGAATACCAAATCAAAATACTCACACCACTGTGCACTGTTAATCAAACTTTGTGTTTGCAGTGTGCAGTGCACAGTGGTTTGTATCGTTGATTGTGTATTGCACTAGACAAAACTAAACGAAATAATCAACACACAACAAATTACAAAAATTATGAATTATATTTGAGTATTATGTATTCATTAATTACGTGATATAAAAGATGAAAGGGCAGTAAAGAAAGACATGGAACAAACAATGGTGAATGGAGATATCACGACCAAAATATGATTTTTTTTTTGCTCTCTCTCTCTCCTTCCACAAGTTCCTTATATTTCCAAAATATAAAATATTCAATATTATTTAGGATTTTAGGAACTCCAATTCCAAAATAAAACAATATTATTGTACCAGTGTAAGTATAGAATAGCCACATACAATAGTCAACGTCAACAGTCTCAAAAAGCATCCCATCATCAAAGGATCATTGAAGTACAAAGTAACGATAACGAGGAGGTTGGGTTGGACGCTGAAAGTCACTCTATGAATTCAACCTTCTTCCCCGCCGCTTACAAAACTTAATCTTCACAACCGGCCCGATTCCCGATGTTTCCATACTCCACAATCTTGTAAAACGGTATTGGATCGAAGCCTCAAACAACCGCTGTACGTTCCATTGTGCATTGCAATCGTTGACACATCGCTGCTGCCAACAAGAAAGTTGAATTCTCAACCGATCAAGGTAAAGCCAACACATAATATTTTTGAATCCACGAAAAGTGATGCAATTCATAGACCAAGTGGTGTCTATTTGTAGATGGAATGGCATACTTTACATACATTGTGCATTGGGCTGCATATGGCAATATTGGCAATACATATGGATGGCATATTTAATCAAATCATGACACATTTTTATATCACTTATGGAACGGAAACGGATGGTCGGATGGTGTAGTCATATATTATACGATTGTCTATCAAGAATGACAAATAATGAATATGAAATGCAGTGTGAAGAAGTTGTGATTTCCGCTCACTGGTCAATCAATTCGCAATTAGTCCCAATACTTCCAATTTATGATGTATGTAAAGTGATCGACGTTTAAAGGCTTTGTTGTTCATATACAGGTGACAGGTGACAGACCGGTGAAGATTGTTGTGTGTTTGGAGGGGTGTCATTTAAGCCTAAACTGAAGTGAGATGAATGAAGCGGAATTGATTCAGTTCTTCGGAATGACAGCCTCCAAGGCTGAGGAGACGATGAAAAATACCACCCTTACAAAATATCTAAAAGATGAAGTTACAGAGGTAAGAAATATTTATGTGTCCAACTTATTTATATTGCTCCAAACATTTACTTTGTACTTGCAGTTGTAAGTTTGGTTATTTATATATGAATATTCTTTGAAACGTAGTTCCGTAAGCTGGCGAACAATAGCGACCCTCCTTCGAAGAAAATTGCCAATCTTTTGTACATGTTGGGATCAAAATTAAAACCTGCAACAAATAAACATCTCCCACTACTTGTCGGGTACATCTTTAGTGAGAAGATCGATACTGAGCTAAGACTTACAGGTCTGTTAAAAAGATCTTCCCTCTATTGGGCCGTTATTCCGCTTTAAGGTCTTAAATTCAATTTTATTATTACATTGATTAGCTGCGCTGAAATACCTTTTGGACAATTTAAAAGAGTCCGTTGTAAACATCAAAAACTTCGAAGAAACATGCGGCGTGGGTATAAATGTCAGTGACGAAGAAATAGAAAGAGCCGTACAAGATGCTTTTGAGCGATACAAAAACGAAATAATTGAAAAAAGGTAAGTTTTCTAATATGTGTATTACAATTTCGTGTGGCTGGGTTTGTCTTTAAACACTCATCTGTAAACATTGGTCCAGATATCGATTCAATATGGGCGTACTCTTGGGCTATATACGAGGTCTTCCTAAGATGTCATGGGCAGATGGGGGGAAAGTTAAGAATGAAGCTGACCAACAACTGATAGTTTTGCTGGGACCAAAAACGGACAAAGATCGAATGCCTGCTGCGAAAGAAGGGCCGCCTAAAAAAGAAACCAAATCTGTCGGAAAGAAGGGACCGTCAGTTAATACTACGAAAAGTGCAACTCGAGGTAGACAAAGCTCATTTTAATTTTATGATAGTGTCTTGCTGAAAACGACAATTTAAAAAATTTATCATTATAAAGGAGAGGACGAGGAAGATGGATTGTCCCCACAAGAAAGAATTATGACAATTTTACGGAAACTGCCATTTCATAAGCCGGGTGGTAATTATAAAACCGAGGGATATCCTACTTCAGAGTTGGCTCTTAATTTATTAAACAACCATGTTAATAAGACAGGTGGCCAGGTAAACTAGAATACCTTATTGGTTGATTGAGCATGTGACATTTTCTAAATATTCATAATTGTTTTAAATATTCTTGAAGGTTCGAACAAGATTTCCGCCGGAACCTAATGGAATTCTGCACATAGGCCACGCTAAAGCAATCAATATTAATTTTGGATACGCCAAGGCTAACGATGGAGTGTGTTTCCTGAGATATGATGATACTAATCCCGAAAAAGAGGAAGAACGATTTTTCCGTAGTATTCATGAAATGGTTGATTGGCTTGGTACTTAAAACCATTTTGGAATTCAGAAATTGGAAATGATTCATAAATTTTAAATATGTAAATTATGCTGTTGTAGGTTACAAGCCCCACCAGATCACTCACGCTTCTGATAATTTCGACAAGTTATATGCATTTGCTAAAGTTCTGATCCAAAAAGGTTTAGCGTATGTTTGTCATCAAACTGCTGATGACATGAAAGGGTTCAATACAGAAGCGTCTCCTTGGAGGGATCGGTCAGTTGCTCTCAACTTGGAACTATTTGAGGTAATTAAAAACTTGAAAATCGAGTTTACTTTAAAGTATTACAGTGAACGTTTTATAACATCACAAAATGTACAGGATATGAAAAATGGAAAGTTCGACGAAGGTTCTGCAACGCTTCGTATGAAAATCACTTTAGAAGAAGGAAAACAAGATCCTGTGGCTTACCGGTACACCATTGCTTTGTCTTATCTCATTTTAACAATTACAATTGTACAATTTTTCATAAAGTTTTAAAAATTTTAACTTCATAGTGTTCGATACGTACCACATCCTAAGAGCGGAACTAAGTGGTGTATTTATCCAACATACGATTTCACCCATTGCCTTTGTGACTCACTAGAAGATATTACTCACTCAATGTGCACGAAAGAATTTCAAAATAGAAGATCTTCATATTACTGGCTTTGTGAAGCTGTTGAAACATATATTCCTGTTCAATGGGAATACGGTCGATTAAATATGTGCTACACGGTAGTTTCTAAGAGAAAGATTGCCAAATTGATAACTGAAAACATCGTCAAAGGCACGGATACTATATAACTTTTAATGGAAAATATTTGCTTTTAATAATAAAGTTTATTTTGTTGTAGATTGGGATGACCCGAGGTTGTATACACTTCCAGCTCTAAGACGTCGAGGTTTCCCTCCAGAAGCAATCAACGATTTCTGCGTTAGAATGGGAATAACCGGAGCTACAATTATGGTTGAGCCAGCTATGTTAGACGCTTGTGTCCGAGACGTACTAAATGTTACAGCTACGCGTACAATGGTTGTAATTGACCCGATTAAAGTAACACTGGAGAACTTTCCCTTTCCTGCCAATTATAAATTGGCCGTTCCCGATTTTCCTTCAGTTGTGGACACAAAGAACCACGACGTTGCATTGAGTAACGTCATTTACATTGAAAGAGGAGATTTTAGAGAGGTACGTTCGGTAGTGGAATTTGACTTGAATTTTTTATAGAATTTCGACTTATAATCAGAGTTTATATTTAATTTTTTTTTATCATTTTTTAGAAAGCGGATAAAGGCTATAAACGATTTGCGGTAGATCAGCCTGTTGGCCTACGTCATGCAGGATTAGTTCTTACTACAACTCGAGTTATAAATAACAGTTCCGGTGAAATTGTTGAAATTGTAGCTTCTTGTAAGAAAATCGTCGATACAGCCAAACCGAAAGGGTTTATTCAATGGGTTTCAGACCCCGCAGAAGTGGAAGTGCGCCTCTACGACAGATTGTAAGTTAAAGTCCAAATATAAATCAGATATTTTCTAGGGTGGTCCCTTGATTTGCGTTTTGTTTGTATCAAAAAGGTTTAAGCATAAAACTCCTGAAGATCCAGAGGAAGTACCAGGAGGATTTTTATCCGACTGCAATCTTGACAGTCTTAAAATAATGAAAGCTTTTGCTGATAAGCATCTTCTTGGAGCTAAGCCATTCACTCAATTCCAGTTTGAAAGAATTGGATTTTTCTCAGTTGATCCTGATAGTTCTGGCAACCAGGTAGCTTATTATTAGTTTCATAAGTGTGGTAAATGGTAATTGAAAACTTTCTGAAATGTAGCCATTATAAAATTATGTTATTTTATTTTATTAGCTTGTTTTTAATCGGACGGTAACACTTAAAGAGGACAGCGAGAAAAATTGAAACGGCTAATTTCTGCCATACGATGCCGGTTAAGCTGGACCAACTCGTTCGTCGGGATGTGTGATTTGTATGCCTTAAAATTATCGTAATTATTGTCCATTTAAGAAAAATAAAATGAATATCCAATTCATTTCAATTTAAACCCAGTCCACAACGATTTCCACTGACGGTAATATTATGCATATGCACTAAAATTTAATATATTGGGACGGGACACATAAAATACAATTAAACCATTAAAACCTCCTTTTAAGTTTCATGGATGGTTTCATATGAAATTTAGTTATTGTTTTCCCTTTATCTCCGATTTAAAACATGCATAGGCAAACAATAAGCAAGTGGAATCAAATGAATTAATATTTATATGTCCCATATTTTGCGAAAGTACTACTACAGTAATGAAAGGTCCTGACGTTGCTTTATTCCTTAATATACTTGGTATTAAATTAACTTAACGGTAAAAATAGATAGGTGGATGTCTGTGTTTATAATCACAGTTAAAGACTTATGGCATGAGATTGGACGGAAATGTCCTGAGTATTGAATTTAGCCCTTTGTGGCAAGTGTTAAATCGGTAACTTTTTATACTAGAAACAACATCATAAAATATCATTGGCTTCAAAAATTTCAAACTCCTTCGGTGCCTTGAGGGTCTGAGTGAGGACATTTTCTAGTGAACATCTGTGAATTTGCTCTGATCCATTGGTTTGCGATCCACTTGTTCCCATAAACAACTGGACAGCCCCCATGTAACGCCAAGGGTTCGGTTTCTCCATTTGGTTTCATATTAAACCAAAATATTCCCGAGCCTTTCACAGGTCTGGCTACCACTCCTATCCTTGGAAACGCTGTCCATCCACCCTTCTCGACGTCTGAAAGCTGAACGTATAAAGTCTGAATTGTAAGCAAGAAATGTGACATAACCACATAACTTCGAATGAACAATTAAATTCAACCTTACATAAAACATTAATGTTGCCAGCCTGTCTCCCTTATTAATTTCTTCTGCGCTCATTCCACGGGCGAACTAGTAAAAATTTTTTAACTTTAAAGTTAGACAAAATTAAAAACTATTTCTCACTAGAGTATAATACTTGCACACTTATACCAACCTCGGAGCTTAAAATGTTGTCTTGGTGTGGATTGTAGTGGCCAGTTATCGCGTAATTGGTAACCTGGAAATCTTCACATGCATCTTTTTCCTTCATATTTAAACCTAATGTAGTCTGGATTGTCTGGTATAGGATGGACAGTTTTGTTATTATTTTAGCTTCTTTTATCCATGTTGATGTTGAGGTCCTTGATACGGATACAATTTTTTGGGCGTCCTTTGTTTTTCCATGAACCTTTGATCGCACAAGGGAGGGCTTAGCTTCTGCTAAAATATCATCTATCACTCTATCAGATAGAATATTGTAGATTTGGACTACAGGAGGATCCTCATGAAGTTCTTCCACTTTCAGGGGTGATAACCTGTTTTGTGGCGAATCCATGACATAGTAGCACTTTAAGTTTTTGGTTCCTTCACCAGTCTGCAAATTGTGAGTCAAGGATTAATTAGATCTACTTAATAGTCTGATCGTGTAATATTGTAATCAGGAGCTTGGTGAAATGAGATCAAAAACCTGAAGTTGCCCTCCCCGACAAAGTTCTGCAAAATTTATAAGGTCCGTAAAACTGGATTTGGTCTCGTATAGTTTATGAATTTGCTTGTCAAGCATTCGAGTTCTTCTTTTCACGGGACCATGCATTTCAGAAACATGTTCCAATGGTTCACTATATAAATACGGGCTTTGTCGTGAATGTCCTTGTAACAATGCTTTGTTGTGCTAGAAAGTTAAAAATACTAATAAAAAATACAGGTACACAATCCCAATATTCCAGCGACTGATTTGATAAAAAAAACAGTGTGTTATTATGCGAGAACAAAGACATTTATTTCCATACCACTAAAATTGCTTGCTGAAGTTGATCTTGGGCTTCTTTCAACGATATACTCGTGTCGCCTTGTTCTCGATTCAGAAAATAAGCTCTCTGGAGCCATTCAATTGCACGGGTGTAAATGTTTGCTTGTAACGAATATACCCCAATAAAGTAACAGTCCGCAGCGTTCAAGGACGTATTGGTTTTCAGATCATCAAACTGCCCTTCCGTAAACTATTAGAAATTCATCAATTTAAAAATATTATTCCAGGTTAATTCTTACTGCTTTTTGGCAAAGTAACGTCGTAACTAGGCAGCTAAGTTACGAATACTAACACGAACCTCATTTATGTCAAAATTGTACGCGTCCTGAACTCGAAGTAGCCCCTGTGTTGCCGCTTCAAGGTCCCCTTGGCCAGGGTGATATGTACTTTTTCTGATCTTTTCAATAACACGAAGAAATTCTATACAAATGCAAACGAATAAAGATTAAATATCTTTAAGAAATGATTAAAATTTCAATCCGACTCGAGTCATAAGTCATAAGTTCTGATCACTTTTCTCGTAGTCCTTTCGAAAGTGCATTTCCATTTCAGGCAAATTTTTGACAAATCTCCTTATCAGTCTAAAGGACCTCAATGGGTGAGAAGATACAGAGTCCGATATTTCCCTCTGATTCTTGACGATCTGAGAACTTGTTACAGAATGGTTATTCGCAGTATTTTCATCATTGACACCCGTCAAGATATTATGAGATTGTAATAAACCTTCATCGCTTTGTTCAACATCCTCTTGATCTTTCAGATATCTTGTGAATTGTAAAAACATAAAAGAGTATTTTAGATATTATGCTAATTACGAGTAAGTAAATTAGCCTATTCAACGATTAAAGTGATTTAAAAATGATAATTCCTTACGCCTTGGCTAATTTCACCCGGTCCTCTAGACTGGAGATGTAATCATGAATGGCTTTAACAATCCCTTCTTCCGCTTTAACTAAACTATTTAATCCTGTAATCGAGCTGTATAGCTCATTATTTTTGGAACCGCTTACCCTTTGTACTAATATCGTTAGGAAAATGCATTGTACGAAGGATATCGTTAACTTAACAATGGGGCACATTGAGATACTTTCTCCAGAACACGCCTGTTGAACCAAGCTGGAGAAAGACATATATATATAGACTTTCCGATACTTTGCCAGCTTAAAGGAAAGCGTAGTAGACTATAATTGAAATGTGGCTATAAAATTCTATTCCATTGAAGCGAATGAACGCATGAAAAAAAAATGATGTCTCAGCACTTTTGTTTGAGCAAAAACTGCGTTTACTTTACAATCCAATCATGATTTGATATAACACAAAAGTTCTTCCTGTGCTAATATCCAAGGAGCACCTGCTGTCTGCTATTCAGTACTCAAGAAAATACAATAACAGAATTTTAAGATGGCTTTACATTATAAAACAAGAGAGAAGATGTTAACTAAGACCCAAGAAACAAAAAAGAGTAATTGCAAAACTAGGGATTTGTTGGCCGAATGAAAATTAGTGGATAGTCCCAGCTCAGGCAGGCTGTCTACTAGGCAAAATGATCATGAACAAAAATGCTCGCCCACGGGAAGACCAAGAGATTTGTTGATATTATGCGTAAAGAGCTTTAGGGTTTACGTTTACATTTCATACTGTAAATTATGCATAAAATTAAACCAGTAGGTATCATTCTGAAATGCAAAAAATGGCATAGATAAGCACATTAATAGGATATTTATATAAAACATTCGTAGACTGAAATGACTAGGTAGTTGTTTTTTATAAGGGGAATGACAGATGTTCTTGACATAACTTGGATCCAGGACTGGTTTTACAGAACCGTTTGGAATTGTTGCTGCTAATAAAGATGTAACGATCAGAGGATAACTGGAATCTTGGTCGAAGAGTCTTAGAAATCTAGAAATCCGACTACCAGTTATTTTGAGAAACATACCAACTGAATATCAATGAAGTATATAGTGTAATAGACGAATAGAACTGATTAAATTCCAACCGAATCGATAGCTGGCTGGTTTGGTTCCTTTGTAATAATTGGATGGTAGAAGAAATGCTGATTGAAAATTAATCGACCTAATGGATTTCCCCAAAGGGGATTTATATTTCAAGTACAAGGATTCACCTGATAACAAGACGATGTACCTATTAAATGACGTAGAAATTCATTTATCCTTAAAAGACAAAGGTTACATTTAAATTATACGTTTATATTCATATTATTCAATTAAGTTATAGTCTAAAAGGTATTCCTTGCATCATAGAGCACTGTCTTGCAATAAAAACTAAATTGAATTTTAGATTTAAACATGCACAATAATTGAATTGGTCTCTAAATTTATTAATCATGTAATTTTAGTGTCATTACTTTAAAGTACTGAATAGACTTTAAAATGCAAAAGAAGATAATGAAATTTAAGGTCACTTCCTAGTTCCTACAACAAACTGAATGTATCTGAATGTATAAACCCAAGTTGAAAAAATGATGTACTTTGGCTGAGATTTTGACTACAAAGTTTTTTTCACGCAAAGGAAAAATGGATTTCTACACTGGCACGTACAGAATGTAACGGCACTTGTCCCAGAGTTGTATTTTTCATAGTATTATATGCTAAATCCTTTTTACAAAATTGGATACTTTCACGACATGTTACTGACCCTTATGTAAGGTTATTTTTTTGCCATTTTTTATGAAGTCGTGTTTTTTGTAGTAAGTAAGTAATTTTTTATCCTGTTCGTGAAAAGCTAAACCCATCTTATGATTTACTGTTTTTTTAACCATTCAGGTTTGACTCTAGTATACCCATACCGCATCTTTTACAGCATTGGTAACTGATTTCTTCACAAATTTATGGATTATAATATTTAATTTATGCTGTATGCAAAATTATTAAAGAAAGAAGAACTTTACAAGATTCAGGCGTACCAAGCCTTTCATGAAAGTATGAAACTCAATGATGAAAATTAAATTCAAATTTTTGTTTAAAATTTAAGTAAAAGGCGTATTTTTAATAAGCAAATAAATTGATAGAATATAACAGGTGTGACCTCCAGCCTATGACCTTAAGTAAGCACAAAAAATATTGTTTTTTATAAAATCCAACCTGAAGCCTTGAATGCATTTGAATGTTAAAATAAAATCAATTCAGAAAAGTTTTTCCCGTTGTACGCAAAGCTAAATTGCCTCAATACTTACTTTGTACTTTTGATGCAGAATGATATTTACATTATGCACACATACTTTTCGTCAAGAGTCCAACTTGGATTCAAGTCAGTTTTGCTAAGTACTAGTAATCCTAAATCTGAATATATTGAAAACCCAGATAATTAAACCTTGGTCCACTTTCCTACGACGGAAGCTTTGTACTTAATATACTTTGTGTAACGTTTTGAATTTTGCATGCTTAACTAATTGTGAGATCCTTGTCATGCGACCAAGAGATTCATTGCCTACTCGGTTGTCATTGCGTCAGTCGTCGACGCCCCTGATCGCAAAACTTCTTTCTCAAATGGATGTATCGTAATTGTCACACTATCTCTTCGACAACTTCTGTCCAAACTTCTGAAGTACAATTCCTTGAAATGGAGAGCGGATGTGTCTAATTTCTATATTCCCGTCGCATTGTCCACCATTTCTTCTGCAAACATGGTCTTGAAATCTGAATACGGGACTCCGAAAGTGTTAAAATAATCGGGACTTCTTTACAGACTCTTTGTATGAATGAGCTCATATCATGGGTTTAAAGTTTAAATTTAAGCCACTTATGCGATATGCCTCACAATAACTGCTCTTCCGAATTTTTAAATAGACTACTCTTCCGAAATAGATCCTCCTTTATTAGGACTTCAAATAATAATAAAAACTGTCTTGTAAGTCGGCTATCATCCTGGCAATAAATATTATTGTATTAATTACCCTTATAAATTCCGAGCAGCTTCTATAAAATATAAACGCATTTTTGAAGCACAACGGATCTTGAATCTAACGATATTTTACGAATATGTGGCAATAGAGAAAATATACTAAATCTGTCTAAGCCCATTAAAAAAGTCTGAGTTAGGTTCAAGATGTCAAAAATGCATATAGATTCAACCTTCAACCTTGGACCTCACAATAAATCTATAGGTAGACGGTTGTATTGTAGGGTATTTTGTATGTTCTCTCTAGTGCATGAATGGACATTCGATAATATGTAGTAGTAACACGGACAGCGGAGGAATTTTATATTCTGGACATTTATTAGTCGAAGAGACCCAGATCTCGTAATGCATTGATTAGTGGTCTTTATGTTTCACAGAGCTTCATGTCTTGAAATGTCTATTTTAAATTGAAGACAATGTTTATGACTCATTCCTTACCATATAAAACTAACTAGACCATTGCGAAAGTTAGGTGAGATGAAATAACAAATAGGATTTTACGACACAAAGAATGACATTATGCCTAATTAGTCTGTCTTCATAACGTGAGTAACAAAACGATGTTAGACCGAAAAATCAACTGGAAGCCCTAGGGACCCATGAAACTTTGCACTTCGAAGAGACAAATAAAAAATAAGTTGTTTCAATTTTATCAGGAGACAACCATTGACCTGTTCGCATAGCAGGTCAAAGTTCGAGGTCCGCCAGAACCGAGAATTTTCCTTTAACTCTACTGACACGCATCTGGCATCATCGAGATACATTCGAAACAAAGAAACCTTTGTCGGGTCAGACGCTAAGACATTATTTAACTATTTCAAATCTCCAAATCATTCAACTCGGAGCCACTCAACGATTAAGACGTCAGCCCTAAGTCTAGACGTTGCCTACGGAGCATTGCATTAACAGGGCAAAAATAAAAGTGGCTAGTAAATAACCAGCTTCAAAATCATCAACCTCAATCGCAAGAAGAAAAATGAGGGCTCAGACCAGGAACAGTGCAATTTCAAGAAGAAATTCAATTTCGCCAACCATCAAGCCCCTTCGGTTTAGAAAACGACATGGTGGAGGTACAGATATTCATGTCGCCTTTGTCCAACTACACAATATATTTGAGAAGACAATCAAGAAGAATAAGACGAATGGAATGAACGAGTTTAACAAGGGTCAGCAGACGGTAACGAGGTTGGCGGCCAGGGATTATTACCAGCTTCCAAATAATTCCTCTAAGATTGGTAAAATTTTATTTAATTCGGGGTAACAGATCTCAATCTCACATTTCTTAGGCATCGAATCGAAGATAACAAAATCCATCTTACCCACGTTATTTTATATCTTTTCATTTTATGGCCTTCCAAAAATTTGTGTCATACTCATAATATTATTATGGTCTGGAAACATTCATAGGTTGATTTGTAATTGTTCGCTCAAAAATGTCAGTAATCACTGTAATCAGGCTTATTTCATTATTTACGGTAGCGATAAATATATGCTAAATGATAATATATTTTCATAAGAATCTCCAACAATAAATAGCAGACAAAACGAAAAATAGACAAAGGGAATTCAAGGCGAGGGAAATGAATAACAATGGATGGAATGCAGTCGATGCGCGATGCTTTGAATGAATTGAATGCTTCCGATAATCTCAGAGCTTAGACAGAGTATCTATGAATTTTCTTTGAGCAAACAAAACAACCCGTCGCGTCCGTCTTTCCATTCAGTATTATTATTTGCTGAACACCGTAAATCGAGAAATCCCGATCCAGACGAGAAATAAGCCAATATTTCATACTTGTTTTGTTGGAATATAATATATAATAATATATTACAAAGATATAAATTGGATATGATGGATTCCGAATGGGGCGAACTATTTATTTGAAGGTGACCTCGATCGAATGTTGAATGAATTCGAATTTTTGTCTTCTGAACAAATACCAGTCATAAACAATTTAGACGCCTCTTCGTTGCACTTATGTTAAAATTCTTCTCCTCGATAACATTAAATTAGTTCATTTGGAAAATTAGCGAAATTGTTATCGCGGATGAAACTTAGAATTGCAATAATCAGCGTTTAGTTCGGTTTCTGCAATAATGGAAGGCCAATGGGTAGCCGTTGGTAACTATCCCGATGTAATAACTTTGGAATTTGTGGGTCTGTAACATTTTTTTAGACATTTAATGCGATGTTTAATAATTGGACTAGTGTCAATAACGATTCATTAAACTTTTACTTGAAATAACGTGTCGACAGGAAATGACGGCAGACCAATAACCAAAAGGAAAATCGACAAGATTAGCCAAGACAGTGAAGAAGACATCATCAACTTGGAGAATCCGGGTAAAGAAACCTCGGCCACTGATTTCAATATAAATCGTTCTGAACGGCACTCCAACTCTTGTTTAAAGTCCGTTGGAGTCGGACTTACTGATCGGGAGCCTGGTAAAATCAAACCGTGTTACCGACCAAAAATCAAGACTGAACTGAAACCGGTTATTTCTCCGCTCATTGAATCTCCTCGCGAAACTGTAATACAACAGACATCGACGGCCGAAATTATCCCCGATGTTTATCCACCGGAAATGACAAGTTCCGCCCAATCCTCTGACTTTACTGCTGCAAATGAGCCCATCAAAGTAAATGCTGGTCTCCAGTTTGTCGAAAATCATCAACAACCGTCAACAGTTGTTCCTGTTTCAAGCGAATCACAATCGTCTTCCACTTCCGTCCAGAAGAATAATATAGATGTCGAAACGATCCAATCCCCATCTGCTTCTTTACCCAAAACAAGGATTGCAATTCTGTACAACGAAAATGTTGATAAATTGTTCAACCATCTCGAGTTACAGATCAAGGCACTGCACACTCGACTGTCAATTTCAAACTCCGTGACTAATCATTCTGCAAACCCTGGTGGACGTGGTGGAGACTGTGGAGAGCAAGCCCCAAGTCGTATTAATTATGATGGGGACATCCATCAAACTCATTTAACCAACAAAAACCCAAATGTCAAAAATGATCCAGGTACTCTGTCAAATTCAAATGAAAATATTTCGGCAGACGGAAACGGAGTTCGGAACCATGGGGCTAGTGACGAGGAATCGACGACATCAGGATTTAACGAAGAAGCAGACATCCAAATAGTGTACTGTAGCCCCAGACTTCTTGATAGAAATACTGGGACATCGTCGACAAACAGAATATTGGGGTGCCATTTAGATTCCAGATGTGCTAAAATCATCGACAAGCTCGAGACTCCTTCCGCTGGTCCCTCCAAACGTTCTCAAAAGGCGACAGAAATCCCAGGTTACCATAAACCGAGGGTAGATTCCAGCTGTGCTCAAATCATCAACAAGCCCGAGACTCCTTCCCCTGGTCCCTCCAAACGTTCTCAAAAGGCGACAGAAATCCCAGGTTACCATAAACCGAGGGTAGATTCCAGCTGTGCTCAAATCATCAACAAGCCCGAGACTCCTTCCCCTGGTCCCTCCAAACGTTCTCAAAAGGCGACAGAAATCCCAGGTTACCATAAACCGAGGGTAGATTCCAGCTGTGCTCAAATCATCAACAAGCCCGAGACTCCTTCCCCTGGTCCCTCCAAACGTTCTCAAAAGGCGACAGAAATCCCAGGTTACCATAAACCGAGGGTAGATTCCAGCTGTGCTCAAATCATCAACAAGCCCGAGACTCCTTCCGCTGGTCCCTCCAAACGTTCTCAAAAGGCGACAGAAATCCCAGGTTACCATAAACCGAGGGTAGATTCCAGCTGTGCTCAAATCATCAACAAGCCCGAGACTCCTTCCGCTGGTCCCTCCAAACGTTCTCAAAAGGCGACAGAAATCCCAGGTTACCATAAACCGAGGGTAGATTCCAGCTGTGCTCAAATCATCAACAAGCCCGAGACTCCTTCCGCTGGTCCCTCCAAACGTTCTCAAAAGGCGACAGAAATCCCAGGTTACCATATACCGAGGGGAAACATGAGTCAGATCACAAGTTGGTTTGTTACGAATAAATCTATCGAGAAACCAGCTGCGTCTAGTTCAACATCACGTACTTCGGTCATAGTACCGAATCCTTTGCAAAAGAAGCCCAAACCACCATCGGCAGCTGCAGTGACAAGTAAAACATCCTTATTTATTTCATTGCTATTTAGGAACTTTAAAGTTCATAAATATGGCAAATAATAATTTCAATGCAACGCGAGAGATTAAAAAAAAAAAATTCTTTTGCGCGGTTGAAGGAACAGTTGGAGCTCTGACCACGTCTCGCGGATCACGGAATGATGGGACCCTGGCGGCGTCACCGAAACCACAAAAAAATGGAGCTCTAGCCACACACTCTGGATTACAGTCACCGAAACCGGTAGTTGTTGCGTCATGTTCAAGTAAGCTATTTTACATACTTCATTCCCGAAGGTATATTAATCCGTTATATAAATGCCAAATAACTGGAATAAAATGTTTTGTTAAATTTTTGTCTACTAGAAGGAACTGATGAAGGGGCTCTTGCCACTCCCCCTGAACCACGAAATGACGGGTTAATGGCCGCATTACATCAACCTCAAAATGATAGGGTGCTACTAGCTAAATTTTCTAGAGTGATCGAACTAGTAGATTCGAGTGATGAGGAGAGCGTTCTAGATGAGGATAATCAGAGCCTCGACGAGGACTTCTTCGTGCCTCGGTGGAGTGAAGAAGCGACAATGTGGATTTGAAACTTGACCACTCTGAATGCCAGAATATACACTGCAGGATAACAAAATTCTAATTGGTTCTTACTATAATTTTGGCTAGTTTTGTTATTACATGGCTTGAAAAATTCAGAGAAATTTTGACGTTTTGAACAACCGGAGTTATAACAAGACTCGAAAGAGATGTGCTTGAGACGATAACTTTCAAAAATTGTTTCTAACAACAGTAAATTGTAAGGCTTAATTATTCATGTTCTTTTCTTTATCCTTTCTTGTTTCATTTTATTAAAATAGTAATTCACTTTTGTGACGATCATATGAATCATTTTATGATGAAATCGTAACACAATGTAAGGTTACACGAAGATATGAAAAGTTATATTTTTCATATAGAATTATACAGAATTATGAGAGTGGAGATAATGAAGCCAAAAATGTACGATTGATATATTTTGCAATAAATTATTATGAACGGAATTATTTAATGCGTTTTTGGTAATGAACGGACATTAATTTAATGGGTTAGCATGTACATATCAAGTTTCCAATTCCGTTGTTTTTATGTAGAGTTAGAGAAAGGATGAATAGCAATTAAATAAAGACACACAAAAGCTACTTCTTACAGCTATATTTTATTAATAAATTCCAATCAATTAGTACATTTTCTTAAGACTAACTGCCGACGGCAGTTTGGTGACTTTTGTATCTAATTTCCAGTTCCAAGTTCACTGGGAACTTTTACGTCAGTGAAAGTGCATCGTTTTTAGTACCCCCTCGATCGGGGAATTTGCCGGGACAATTGGTAGGTAATTTCGATTGACATTTCAAAAATATAATTGTGAATTGGTTATTGGGAATTAGTTATTTCGATTTCGTTATTTCAAAATGTTTATTTTTAAAATTTGGCACGAGAGAGAGTTGTGTTCTACATGACCTTTTTTTACCCTCATCTTTGCAAGAAAGCCAAGCCAAGAAAGTTGGCTTTGTCAGTATTTTTGTACTATGCCGCATTTTAGTTTTTGCATTTATTTCTTTAAACCTCCAGTCCAGTCCAATCCAGTGTGAATTAATGTTTACTCGTTTTATACTAAAAATCGAACAACACTTGAATTTATAATTTTTAATATCAGTAAAATGGACCTATTTAGTACTACTTCTTGGTTCTTGGGTCGGATGGAATTATATTAAATACATGGTATCATTATTACAGGAAACTTTTAGAATCATTCAGTAATTGAGAATTGGATTTGTCTGATTGTGACTTTTGGTGGTTGCTTCAGCGCGAACTTGAAATCTGCTCGTGTTATGCAGGAGAGAGAATTTTGCATGCTGGTTGAGTGAGGGTTTCGTTTCACGGAATCTAAAACAAAAACTGGAGTCTCTCAGTCTAATTAATTCGAAATTTGTAATTTTTCATTCCTGAGATAAGTTTTGAATTCGTTCTGTCAACAGGTACCTAACGTGGAATTAAGGAATACTATTTTTTAATGTTTTTTTTGTTTCTTTTTTGGTTTGTATTCTTTGGTCTACTTAGTCCGCATTCAATTACATTGTAGCTTTAAATTGAAATTTGAAATTAAGACGTAACGGCAAACGGTAAACGGTATATAAAGGTGTGATCAAATTAAATAATACTTCCTTCACCGGACTCCGGATATACAATATAACGTCACAGGGAGTGGGGAACGGTAAACAAATTTTATTTACTAAGTTAATGAATAATGAATGTGTAATGTTGTCATTTCACATTTGTTATTGCATATTGTGTATTTCTGGATTGTTATAACAGCACAGACAGTACACAGTACAGAGTAATTATTGTAAACTCTAAAAAACATTCAGCACTGATGAATTTGTGAAACAGATTTAGCGATCAGAGGGTTGACACTGTTCAAGCACTGTTGGCAGTCGAACTTAAGAACAAAGAACGAATAACAAAATTGTTATCTATAAGAATCATGCCGGGAATGAAAAAATGCTATTACGAGGTTATCGGGGTTGAGAGGAATGCGACGGACGATGAAATCAAAAAAGCTTTTCGTAAATTGGCTTTGCAGCTGCATCCAGGTAAGTCGTTTTGACGAATAAAAAATGTACGAAATGTGAAATGTAATAATATCGCGACTGTTTTGTGTGATCAGACTTTTTTACTTAAATTTATTTTCAGACAAAAATCCTGACAGAACGGAAGAAGCAAAAGCAGAGTTTCAAATTTTGCAACGGGCGTATGAAGTTCTCAGCAATCCACAAGAACGAGCTTGGTATGATAAGCACAGACAAGCAGTTCTGCGGGAAGGTATAAAAAACTCAACTCAATATAAGATGCATTTGCAGTTTTTTAGGTGTACTACTAAAAATATGGTTTTTGAAACAATCTATTCTGTGCCATGAATTATGAATTCGTATATGAACAGATACACAATTTAGGGATTATAACTTTATAACATGATTTTTGATTGGCATTACAGGGATGGATCCTGACTTCGATGATTTTAATATTGATATCATGGCATATTGCACATCAACTTGCTATTCTGGATTTGGGGATGACGAAGGGTGCTTTTATTCGGTATATAGGTAAGTTATATCTGATGTAATATTAATTTTTCTTTCGTCTATATTATTATTATTGTTATATATTACAACGTTTGCCTTGTTTTGCAGAGATTTATTTGCAAAGCTTGCAGCTGAAGAATTGGAAGCAGGCTGGGATGATGAACACGAGGAAGATATTCCTAGTTTTGGCGACTCACAGAGCCTATTCGAAGACGTATGTTTATTATTATTCATTTGCTTTCACTAAAGTTTGCAGTAATGTAATAATTGTTAATTCAAAATTTTTGAGAAATGCCCAATACCAAGGGTATTATCATTTTTAATTTAATTTAAGTTCAGTTTAAATTAGAGATTTCAAATTTTTTTTCAGGTCGTCGGTCCATTTTATGCGTTTTGGGAGTCTTTCTGCACACTGAAATCTTTTACATGGATTGACGAATATGATACTAGACGAGCTGGTTGCAGGAGGGTAATTTACTGTTTCTCTTTCTTTGATTTTATTATCTACCGATTATTATCGCTTGAGGCTACCCAATGTTTAAATTAGGTTCACTTTAGTCAATATTTATCCTTTAATAGCTATATCGCATTGAAGCTGTAAAAATATTTTTTTTTCTACAAACAGGTTGCACGACTAATGGATAAAGAAAACAAAAAGATACGGACAGACGCTCGGAAGTCGTGGAATAGAGAAGTAAGGGCTTTGGTTGATTTTGTCAAGAGGAAAGATAAAAGAGTACAAGCCTGGAAAGTTACTCAAGAAGCCAAGCAAAAAGAGAAAGAGGCAGAATTAGCTAAAAAAGCTGAGGAAGCTAAGGCACAACGTCTTGCCGAGCGGAAGAAACTATTGGCGTCTGCTAAATCGCATAAAGCACATCCCGACAGTCAGCAACAATTAAAGGTGATTCAAGTGGAATTCGTAACTAATTAATGTTGATTTGAGTACTCTCTATTTTTTATTTATAAATAAGTGAAATATTGAATTTGTTTCTCAAAGTTCGAATATATTTATTGTCTTTTAAGCCCCGAATAACTAAAAGTTACGTTTAGTCATTTTGTCGTCTGGTTTTACTGGAATATTTTTATATTTATTTAATGTTCCTTTCTGTGTTAATGGTTATTTGCCTATTTAAACTAAACTCCTACAGAAATAATTGTTAAATTATAGTCAAACCATAGTTGATTACACAACTCTTGAAATCATGTGAAAACATCTCAATTCTTTTACAGTTGGTCAGTATCATAATTTCTAAAGTATTGTGTGTACTTTAGGAAATGGAACAATGGATGTCGAATGAGTTCGGAGAACATATTTCAGATAAGGAGTCCGATGAAGAAGATCCTACATGTTTCCACTGTGCAGCATGCAACAAATCATTTAGGAGTGAAAAGGCGTATGTTGATTCAAATCATACATGTAATGTATATAATAATCAAATATTAACCCACTTGAATTTTGTAATCCAATCTTTCAGGTTCTTCAATCACGAAAAATCCAAAAAGCACCTAACACAAGTACAATTACTACGCGAGATTATGGAGAAGGAGGACAATATATTTTTAAGTTCACCATCGAGTCAAGAGGAGGATTTGGAACCGGATGAGGATGTTGATAATATCGACGATGATATTGAAGAACCTGAGATTAATGTTAATGAACTAGAAAAAAGGGAAGTTGACGAGCTGGAAGGTGATCTCGAAGAAGCAACCAATGGCATAGACACATTAGTTATTCAAGGTTCAACAAAAGATAGTGACCACGACAAAAGTGACGAGTTTTCCGAACAAGAATTTTTAGCTAGAGCTGCCACTCGAGGTAAAAAAGGAAGAAGGCGACAAATCAGTATTAATGACGACTCTAGCAATGAACACTTTGATTTGGAAAGTGATAAACCAATTATAAATCTGAGTTCGGATGATGAAAAGGCAAAGGAAAAGGCAGAAAAAAAGAAAAAACGCAAAGCTAAGAAACAAGTTGGTAAAGGTTTAAATTCAACTACTGAAGCTTCGGTTCGGCTTCAAGAGACAGATGACCAAGACCAACATTCAAGCGAATCTGCTCTTTCTGGTCCAGCTGTGTGTGTCGTATGCAAAGTGGAATTTTCCAGTCGCTCTCAAATGTTTCGCCACATAAAATCCACTGGTCATGCAGCTCCATTAGATACCATAAAATCCATGAAAACAGCTTCAGCAGAGACTGGAAAATCCTCAAATAAAAAACGAAAGGGCAAAAACAGAGAATAAATTTAAGCTACAAAACTGAGTCTTTCTCTATTCTGTAAGTATATAAAGATTACATCATATCTCTACTTCAGATTACTTATAAAACGTGTTAAAGTATGAAACTAATAAAAGATACTGGTCACCGCTAACCAACCCTGGTCTACCGTATTTTCATTTTGGGTTATATTGTCCACAGTCTATAGTGGTACTATTGGCCGTCATAATCATGATTTAGTTATTAAGTGTTGAAAACACTTTATGCGAATGACCAGTCCGTCTGTCCGTCCGTCTTTCCGAGCGATCTGGAGAACGGCTTGACCTACGGTCACCAAATTTTGTACACTTGTTCCTTGGTTCAAGAGTGCGGCTAATTGTAAGTTCGAACTTGGGTCAAATCGGTCACACCCCCAGTCCTCCATAAATTAAACCCCCCAAAAAAACCATTAAATCAGTTCAAAGCTCTTAATCATTTTAAAACTGCCGCGTAGGTAGTTTACATTATACTCTATGTCTATCATCTATACATGATAATACCCTGAAGCTACATTTCAGGGTGCGAAATCGGGGCTTTTTTGGGGAAATTGAGATATGGGGTCTAAACGATTCCCATGAGTAATAGAACATCTTTGACGTATATGGAACCACTCCCACTGACACCAGGGTGCAATACCAGGGCTTTTGGAGAACATCGAGATTTAGTTTGTTTATCGTTATGTTTTCAACACTTGGTTACACCGGTTACATACATATTAAAATTGCATGCAAACTGTGTATGATAAAAAATGAAGTTAAGATAGTTCTTAAGTTTTTCGTAATAAAACCGAGACTTCTGCTAGTTATAGGCTTTAAGGAAGCAGAATTAGCGCACATGAGACTTTCTATAACCGTTTTATACAGCAAACAATTCTAGTCCACCAGTTTTCGGCGCGGTGCGGTGGAATTATTAATTTATCTTATACATGGATATTAATATATGGAGACGTCAATAGTTCTATGATATTTACCTGATATTCATATTCATATGAAGATAGGATTGAATGCAAATACTTTGTTGTTCTAGGTATGAGTCGTGGACCTGATTGTGAGAGAGATCGCAAATTCCTATCATAAAATATAAATTCTAATTTGCAGAATAAAACCCTATGATGACGGAGTCTTAGCGAACTTGACCTTTGCTAAACCACTTAATGATGAAATTATAAATTTATATAAATTCATTGGATTTGCGGTTTTGCTGAATCATTCAGATTCATGCTGTAGTTGTTGCGCATACATTTTGTGCTGTTTTTTTTGTATTTAACATTGCAAATATCGTTGACATTTAAACGTTCAGATTTCAGATCCTGCATTTAAAATTTTGCATATGAATTTTCAAAGAGAGTATTGTTTATTTTTCAGGCATTTTTATATATGTTTTTTATAGAATACTGATCATTGTGGCATGTCGTCGCCTCAATGTGGCTCATAGTCATATACCATATCATCACGGATAATTGATAATTGTACACGGTATTTATGTAATTTGAATTTCTTTACCAGCTCGTGAAACTCCATCAGACTTTTCCCCTTCAGGAAAAATTATGGAATCCAAACTACATATTGAATAAAATCGCTTTACCAGCGAGTTTCCACTTATACTGTAGATTCAGTTGGCCTTCATTTACATTTACGCCCGTAATTTCCTGCAAGTTTGATTGTTCGTAGATCCTCAGCTATTTTTTTCGGTTGATGGATAACAAGACACGCAGATTGTCATAGGATGGTCATTGTCAATAATAGTAATGCAGTATTGAATGTGCGAATTAGATTTTTTGCTCAAAATATTTCATCGGAATTGACATGTAATACAAATACAGGAACACCATATACTTTTCAGGACTTCCTTTTGTAGGAATGATTAAAATGCTTTGTTGTATTTTAATTCTTGGTAGTTCCTGGAAAGTGTTTGATACTCGATCCGATTCTCAGAGATCTCAAATCTTTTTGAATGTCTGTTTTTAGGAAATTCAATTAAACGATGTCAATACGCAGAATGTAATTCTATTTTCAGTAATTAAATTTGAAATCCTTTTGAGCCGACGGGTTCCAAAATCGTTGATTAATAGGATTGGGACACGGTTGAAAACAATTTAATTGCCAACGTTGTATAGTTTAATTTGGTATTTAATTTTGTACATTTCAAAGTCTATCGGACGATCCTTTTCAAGTTTTATTGGTGTTAAGTAACGCAGAGGCTAAACAAAAAAAACAAATGATTTTCTTGGAAAACTAGCGTTAGGAAGAAACAAGTATTGCCTACCGATGAATAAAGATGAGGTGGAATGATGAATAAGCGTTTAAAGTGCAAAAACTGCTTTGTCAGACTAAAGTGTAGTCATCGATCTAATTGTGAGTTCTATGCAGTTCTGGTTTATCAAGAATCATCTTTTTGTTTGATTCCATGAGTCATAAGTTAGGCACAATCTTGCAGAAATTATGCAACTAGAACTAGCAAGGGATGGAAGATGAGATCTGTAAAAAAGAATTATGGAATTAAATTCAATTAAGCTGTATTCATATAGTGCGTTGCTTATACACTAAACTTGTAAAACAAATTTAGTTTGTTGACGTTTAACTTAATTGCATATGCTCAAACTCCAAACCAGTCTAAATCTAATGAAAATAAAATAAATGTCGGATGAGTCAAGCAGAAGTTCTGATGAGAAGAGAACAATACCATGAATGGTATTATATATACACGAGTCCTGTTCAGTAGAATTTTTTCTGATGATTTTTCTTAAAACCCAATATTTTTTGGCTCATCTTAAGATTACATGATTTTTCAAAATAAATTTCATGGATTTATTAGAAATTCCCCTTGCAAGACAGGCCACAACCACAACGCGAATTTGCTCATTGCATGAAAAGTGTAGTATATGTACTAGTATGGTTCCTTATACATGTAGTATTTTAATGATTCATAGACGTGGTTGCGATTTATCCATAGACAAAATGACAGTTTGAGCAATTGAATAATTATAGTATTTTATAACATTATACCATAGAAACTAAAAATCTTATATCAAAGTCTATAAGGAATGGTGCCTATACCGGAATTCGAAGTTAACAAAACTGATGAGATAATCTGTTTCGAAATCACGAAATAAAGTTTAACTTAATCAGTCCATTTTCATGCTAGGCACAAATAATAATCATGAAAACAAATTACGAATAGCTTTGGATTCGCGATAATTGGTACCGCCAACTTGATGATCTAAGAATTAAACTACAAAACTTTTGATTCACGATGTATGATAGCTTTAATGCTTGTAATACATAATTACTCTCATTAATTTAGATCTTTGAGTTATGCTATTTTTGGAGTTTGAACTATGTATGAATACATGTCTTTCTTGGTATATTTATTCTTAAGCCTACTATTTTATATCTCAGTACCAACATCAGTTACATAAAATCCATGTCTAATGAAACGGTGTCAACGTTGAAATTAGCTCGCCATGACGAGAAGTGCTTCAGTTCTAGTTGATGACGTTACAAACATTATAATAGTTAAAAATTAAGGCAATAGCGAAGAACCGTTAACCTTGAAAAATTTTAATCAAAAGTACCCAAAAAATAAATTAACTTAAAAGTACTTAAAAACTGAGTAATAAAGCCGTCGTTGAAATTTTACAGTTAAGTTAAATGTCTCTTAATACAACTGTCACTTTTTATTGGTTTTAAAGTATCATAATTTGAAAGGACGCTAATCATATAAACATAATACTAATTTCAAGAAAATCAAGCTCTATTCTTCTAGATCATGATCAAGTTAAGAATACACCGATTTGATCCATTCAAATAATTAATTTGCAAAAGGATATCCATAAATTCTGCTCTTAATATTTTCTTATTAAATGGCTTATAGTTTTTTATGTGTTATAAAGAAATGCATGCTCAATAAAGTGTTTTCGTCCAAGATTTTTTTTTTTTTTTTAAATCACGGTCATGTATGGTCAAGTGACCTGGTTGGCTTCCTAAGCTCCACATGTTTTTCAACAGGCGAGCTAATAATATATGCGAGATCATGACCCAGCCGTTCGCGTTCTGGGGATTAAGACTTTGCTTTTTTACCATTCTTAATTCAGACGAAGACATGAGGGAGGATATCTTCTGTGGTCAATAGTCGTGTATAGATAATATTACATGTATTTTGGTTGGGTGGTCAATACTTAGCCTTAAAATTGTGATTCATTTTTCTCGACATTTACGCATACAAACCCCATAAAGGGAATAATATCTGTTTTTGTACATATAAATATTACAATATATATATCATGTAAACTGCATAGTTCCATCGTTGAAGTAACGATAGTTGCTGTAAAGCCGTTCTGTTGCATGTTGAATATAGGAATAATAGGACGAATCAACCATCAACCCTTCAACGATATATTTGGTGTCTATTGCCTCTATTTGTTGGCTACGTAAATCATGAAGACTCGTATAAAAGAAGATGCAGAGTTAAATACCCCTTTCCAACACCCCGACTGGTTTATTCTTATCCATCGTCTCTTAGCGACTAGTTGCAACTGGTCCAAATCATCTTTTTAGTTACAAGTCATCGTAGCCCTTCAGCATCCTCCAGGTTGACGGCCAAGGTGAGTCCAACGTTCTTGATCTTTAAAATTAGGAGTTTGGTCGATACTCCAACTCTCTGGCTTCGTAAATACTTATTTACTCCAGGATAGGGATAGATTGAGCAAGGCATTATGAATCCGTCAATTCCAGAAGCGAAACCAACCCCTGGGATACGAGATTCCTATAATATTCGTGCATTGGTCCATTTCATTGTGACTGACTGTGAGTTTCAACAATTTGTTTCGTTCTTGCAGTGCTGCAGTGAAGATATTACTGTTCCGTATTCTCATAAACAAACATCATCATGACTTTTCAAGAGAAATCAGTAATTGCAATCGCAATCCTAACGGCTCTCTATCTGACGACCTGTAATGCTCATACTATGGGATTGGGATCTTGTCCCAGAGTTGAACCTCTTAAAAACTTTGATATGGAAAAGGTATGTCTTGAATATTCAGTTGATTTTTCTTGACTGTCTTTGTTAGCTGTCAAACAGAATGAGAATTTTAACACATGATAGTTTTACATGAATAAGGTTACCATTGCATTGTGACACATGGCATCTAAATTATAACAGTTCCGCAAAATACGATGGAACCTTTTTAAAGACATTTTCTGTTTCAAAAATCGCTATTGTAGATTTGTAAAGCCTAAGGTGGTCTTCATACGGAAAGTATTCGATTACCTGATTCAGAAGGATTTTTGAATAAACTCACACTTCTAACTAACAAGATATAATGTAGGATGAATAGATTATGATTTTTGACAACGACGAGTTGGGCCGGATGCCTAAAAATTAAAATACAGCCCAAATGGTCCTTCTAGATTGAATTTGTCAAACATATCTTGAGGACATGAAACCTATAATTTTGCAAAATCAAGAACACTTAAAAACAACTTAATTTCAGTCTTCCATTAAGCTATATCCAATTTTTTTTTAACCTTTAGTTTCTTGGTGAATGGTACGTGATCCAAAAGTTTGCTACCTCCAGTTCATGCATGAGATACAATTTCACACAAGGAACCGACGGAAAATTACGATTGGTTCAAACACGCCAGCATTTCATTCTGGATACCATCGGGGTGGACCATATTTATACGTAAGGCAATGATAAAAAAACAATCGAATGCGTATTAAATTATTGGATGGGATAATGCGGTAACGTCAGAGTTACCTAATAAGCGTCTCATTTTTCATAATATTGTTTTCAGATACACAGGGGTTTTGACAGTTCCCGACACGGACAGATCAGCTCGAATGCGGGTGAAATTTCCGCTTAGTAAGTCTTAACACTTTCCAAATTTATTTATATACTTTTTATTTGACCCGACACACTTCATAAAATAGCCGAATTGAGGGACATAAAGCTGAGGCAGAAAAAAATCTATTTTAGAGGCTATATTGCATCTTGCTTCTACCATCAGGATAATAGTAAACGTAGTTTTTGTTCAACCTTTTCAACCTGAACTGAGGAATTTAAAGGTTCAAGGGCATTTATATTATGACTAATAGATCTTAGATAATATTTTTTATTGAAAAATACCGTTAGCTACTCCATGACCATTGTAACACTACCACTTACAACTTCTTACAGGAAAGGTAGGTTACGAGGTGCAGGGGAAATGATACACGAACCTCATCTCAGAAAAGCATTGTGGCATCACAGCTACTATGCAGTTTATTTACAATATACTGTAGATTCTCTACAATTGCAGTTGCCTAGAAAGACAATCAAATCTTTATATCTAATGACATTTTAAAGGGTTCCTCATTTCATGATCTACGACTTGGCGATTATAGAAAACTTGCTAAGATTATATTATATTATCCGCATCAGGGTAGCCGCTAGATTTATTTGCAGGAAGCATTGACCTCGATTTAATCAATTAGGTTTGTTTTTAATTTTTTATTATTGGATTTCGTTCCTGACGAATAGACATTGCAGGAGAGGCCGATTTTATGGTCTTCATGACTGATTATGAAAACTATGCTGGAATTTTCACATGCCAGAAAATCCTGTTTGGTCATACCAAATCCGCGACAATCCTTTCTCGGAAATCCACTTTGGACAAGGCAGTTATAAACCAGGTCAATATTGAGCTTTTTTAACTTCACATTTTGCAAATTACTAATGCTTCTAGTAGTTTAGCATATATCTTTGTGACGCATGATGCATCCGTCTTCTCAATTCTCATTCATGACACATGGGGTCTACCTATGCCTTTAATATATGCTTTAAAACAATCTACAATTTTACAATCTAATATTCAAGTATTCATGTATTCCTTCACCCCATTTCAAGTTTAGCCTTTGATCCATCGGTTTTTTTCAGCTTAGCGTGCCCAATTAAGCGAGCTTTTGCCAGAAATATAGACCCATTGATACAATTATTTATAATTCTAGTTAATAATGCGATGCTTTAAGTATATGACAGTATACATAATTAAATTGTCGTGAAATAACGAGTATTCGAATATTCATATGTATGTTTAGAACTGCATATCCGAGCCTATCCCCGAATTGATTTCCGAAGAAATGTTTAGCATTTATAAAAGTAAAAAACACATATTTTGGTTAAAATACTAGGTATTCACTTTTTTGTTTAGTATTTATGAAACATTATTTGTGAAGTATTACGAAAAGGGTAAGGCAATAAGGGTCAGACAAAGGGTTGTTTATTCACGTAAAAATATACATTCCGAATGTCAAGGAATTTTAGAGGTTGTCCACTCGACGAAATTATTTCAATTCAATAGAAATTTGAAATGTAAAATATGTATTTATGTTCATCTAAGACTATCTAAGAGGGCCGAAGAGATTAGAATAAGAGCTTAAAAGTTTTTCAAGGTATGCGTATGAAACTATTTGAGTACCGGTGGCTATTCGGATAAATATTGACAGAAGCTCAGCTTTTGTTCGTTTTTACACGATTTTCAATCCTTTATAAACATAACCGACGTAGGCTAGTTACTACAATTGATAATTCCTTAAAAATAAAATATACTGTTGACTGATGCGGCTGTGAATAGTCACACAAGGTCAAAGAGGATGAATCTTTAATCTAGTCCACATTTATTTCGTGGTCTATATTAATCTTAATTAAATGACACTTGTAGTAATGCGGCCAATTTGTTGAATGAATGAATAATGCGTAATTTCATCGTAAATCTGTACACTGTTTGCTAATGAAAAGCATGTTCTATTATAATGTAATTTTAAATATGAGCGACCGATATAACATATGCTAAAGATGCTTGTTTATTCAACACGATAAATTGTCGGTCTAAAACTGAAATCATATTGCATTCACATACTTTCAAAACCAGTTAAAGGCTTACATCAATCCGATCTACTTTAACGCAGCTTTTAATGTATGTACTATAACTACGGCTTTGTTGGCTTGGTTCCTTCCCTCCAAATTTCTATATTTTTAAGCCATTTTCATGGACTCGAAAATGTGTTATTATATTTATCTAAAAATATATACCCAAGGGTTCTTCAAACCTTCCACCTTGTTTTATCTCGAGGTGGGATTGTTTTCCGGGAGATGTTTTTTCCAAATAAATTGGAAAGATGTGTTAACTTTAAAAACTCGAAATTTCTATCAATTTTTGGATTGATCGTCATTTTCACTAAATTCGATTCAAAATGTCTTTTTGACATGGCATGACAATGAATGACAATTTTATCCCAGTTGTTTATCAATCATACTCAAGACTCGTAGTCACTTGTGAAACTAAGGGGTGGGGGTTGTGTTCTATTTTTCGTTATCCTCCAACCGGATGGGGTTAGATTAATCGGGCTTTATTTAAAAACTTACGGTACTTGTGTATGTCGCTTCAGGTGGGTTACGGGTTGTTAAAACAATTTGCTAGAAAAGGAGTCTTGCTTTTTAACTCAATACGCTTTGGGCATCGTAAATCTAGAGTTAGTTAACTTACTTTAATTTGCGCTACATTCGCGTAATTTAACTGAAATTTCGCCGGAACCAAAAATACTAACTTGCTGCATTTAAAATTTTACAGGTTCGACAAAAGCTGGAAGAAGAAGGGGTCGATCCTGATGATTTCAGTATTGTGGTACAAAAAAATTGACAAAATATTATTTTATTAGTATGAAAGTAGTTATTATTTCGACAGTTTCAGTTTTCAGCCATAAAACCTGTAATAAGAATATAGATCATTTGTTACGCATTTAAATATTGTTTATTGAGATTGGTCATTAACATGCTACTTTTATAGATATATACAAGTAGCTGTTGAACAATTCAAAACTAAGCATTTTAATTTAACTATCCTATACAGGACCAGGCCAATTGCAGAACCAAAGAAGATTCCAGTTTAAATGTTAAAATTGATGACAAAACGTTCTCTGCTGGAAACGTTGCTGGCGTCGTTAAAAAGGTAGCTGGTGTTTACAAGACTGTCAACTCAATTACAAGCCTGGCCCCGTAAAAATGTGATGTCCTTTAACTGCATGCATGTGTCCTGTGAAACATTCTGTGATTCTTAACCACTAACCAAAGCACTTCATAAACGTTTAATTCTTCTTTCGAATCTCATAAAACTAAGACGCTAACTAACTATAACTGGGCATAACTTCGGGGAGGGATATGTAAATATTTTCAATGTTATGATTTCAAATGGTCTTCGGTGTGTAACAAATAATGAAGAACGGCAACAAAATTGATACATTTAAGGTTGGAGAAGTCGTGGGAGAATCCATAGACAAAGCTGGAGATGTCCTTGGAAGTGGAATAAAAAAAGCATCGGATGTGACGGGAGATATCGTCGAAAGTTTTGCCGACAAAGACAAAAAGAACTCCCCAGTTAAGTCCCTTAATGAACTTTTGGACAAGGCCAAGGTGCAAGAGAACGAAGCTGAATGGCTCCCATAAAAACAATTATCTGGTGTTGGGTTTAATTTTATTTCATAAGTGCATGTCGTAATTTTTTAGGCGTTCCTGTATTTCAGTAATATTTACGTGTTTTTCAGTTATACTATAAATCATCTAAAAACTTGTTGTTCTTGTGTACAAAAAACATTATAATACAAATAGTGGTGATGAGATTGAGGAATGATGTAGGATCAAATTGAAGTAATTCACGATCTGTCAATAAATGAAAATTAAGCGAGTAGTTGAGCAAAGTCCGTTAATCATTTTATTTTTTAAGACTAACTACATTTTATCAACAGATTTATGTCACGTATAATAACGATTTCCGGTCGCTGGATCAGTGAGTACGTAGTACAAAGGGCTTAACAATAACAATAACTAACGACGTATGAATACATGGAAAATGTGAAATTCAACAGTCTTGTACAACGTTTAATTACTGTTCAAGAAATTCATAATTATTCGAAGTGCAACAATAGTAATTAAATATCTTACGACGAATATATCTTAATTTATACTACGTATAACCTCATTTGTGCCAGAAGCACCCAGTGATTACCTGACTGCATTAATAGCTGCTTTTCCTTTCCAAAAATCTCAAGTATTACAAAATGGCCATTGTATGAATGAGTTAACCTGACTCCGTTAATACCTTTGTTCCAAGGTGGGCCCTTAGACACTCTAATATTCAGATCATGCAAAAGGTATGCAAAGGTCGACAATGAGTATTTAAAGATTACAAATTTAGGTAAAAATCCGCTTCCATAATATACGATCTCTAAATTTGGTGTATCCAAAATCCAAATAGATAATTGAATTATTCATTCACACCTGGCTGATTTTTAAAGGAGTAAATAGAGGATTGAGTGCGACGTTATTCAATTGTTACACATAATTAAACATTACATTCTAGAGTTTACTGACTCACGCCTTTTTAATTTCCTTGCTGCTTCACCTTTAGATCGAAATTAACGTATTGAATTAATTAAAAGCTCGAATAAGAGAATCGTAATCTGTGATATCGCCAAAATGGAAAGAAAGAAAAATTTAAATCAGTCGATTAATCAGTAAGGAAGTTGTAGTAAAGGCATCACCCACCGATGAAGGCAGACAATGAGAACAAGATGTGGTAGATATGTCTACTCCCGAGGAATGGCAGAGAAGATTGAGACGGATGAGTTACAGTATTATGGTAACTATTTTTTAAGACATTAATTTTAATTATGGTATAGTATGATTTTTCTTTCTTCAGTTCGTGGAATCTTCGCAGATTTCACAAAATCGAACCGAGGGCTCTTATTGTTGTTTACAGGAGAAAACCTAATTTCGCTCTGATTTCAAATATTCAATAGCTTAGTTTATAGAATGACTATAAAATTTAGTTTAATAACAAGACAGCCGATTTTGCGGAAATTTTTTGAGACTACGAATATTCGACCAGTGAGTTTCAGCTTTCACCATCGGTCCGTAATAATTTAATTTTAATATTATCCCTATAGTTGTATAATTTGATTATATACTAATCTAGGTATACATTAAGTCATATAGGGCTATAGCCTATTGCAACAACATCAAGGTTCTCATTCAATAAGGTTCTGATGTTGGTACACGATTTAATTGTAATAAAGTTGAACTCTTATGTACATGTTACAATACAAAAACAATTCGAGTTGAAAAAATTAATGAATAAAATAGAATAAGAAACAATTTATGAGTTAATTGTAAAGCAGTTTCCGTTATGGATTTTTAACAATCGGTGAAGTATGAGATGAGCCTACTTAAATCTGTTTTTGGTTTACCATATTAGAGTAATTCCAAAGTCTCGGTTTGTTCATCCCGTAATAATGAATAATAGTAACAACAGATTTGTTTTTTTGTTTTTGTAAGTTAAAGGTTATGTATAGCCATCACATTCACACTACTAGAACTTTTAAAAGGACTGTTGGTTCATTATCAGTACGGTTCTGTTCAACGTCAAATTTCTACAGTTACTTATCGTGGCGAGGTGACAAAACAAATACGATCTAATCTCACTTTTTTTAGAGAATCACACTGTGCCTTTTGTCAGATCCGTGGATGTCGTGGACCTTTGCATTGTTCACTCCGGACCTGGAACCTGGATCCTTTGTGAGTTGAATCCATGAAATGGAAAATATACTTGCGGCTGAAATTCAAATATCCGCCCAATTAGTTCAAATCGTAAAGGTTTACGAGATTTTTATGTATTTGGCAGCAATTTATTTAGTAATTGATTAACATACTGTCAGAAATTCTCATTGTAGCAGTAGCGATTTTTCGAAGGAAAGGATGTTGCATTGCTTCATGAGCCATAGCCCTGCCTCTTGCATCATACTATAACCAAAAAAATTACAATTAACATACATATATACATGAAGTAAAAGTACTTTAAAGAATCAAAATCTAACCTTTAAAAATCTGGAAAGCAAATCAATTCCTTCCACATCCAGTCTTGGCGACCTTGTGACTAATGCCTCAGGAGGCCATAGTTCGAAATCATAAAATCGAAAGTCTTCGTTATTATTGATTCCAGGCCATGTATCATCCGTCGGTGTGCCCAAAGTTCGAAATATTAATTTCAATTGATCTTCGACCGTTGAACCAGGGAACAACGGTCGCCCACTAGCCATTTCGCAAAATATGCAGCCTACACCCCTACGATTTAATAAATGTAATTAATATTTATCGAGTTAATACATATTCTTCAGCCTATCTGAAATATTACTAATAATATACTAACCACATATCAATGGGAGTGGAATACTCGGTAGAACCCAGTAGCACATCAGGAGGCCGGTACCACAGTGTGACGACTTCATTCGAATAAGTCTTCGTAGGAACCGATTTGGCACGTGCTAATCCGAAATCTGCCAGCTATTTTATATCATCATGATAATTAGTCGAACTTCTAATAAACTGGCAACTGTGAAAAAATTGGGGTAATTAAATTCTTTCTAAAGTTACCTTTAATTCTCCACGGTCATTAATAAGCAGATTTTGAGGTTTCAAATCTCGATGCAAGATCCTTCGTCGATGACAGTAAGCCAGTCCTCTTAATAATTGGAAAAGGAATAGCTACGGCAAAAAATATTGGGGTTGAGTAATATAATCAAGGGAGTAGGGAGTATACACAATAATTACTTCAATAAAATATTTGTATGCAATCACCTTAACGTTGTTTATGCTTAAAACTCCGCCACAGCTATCCATGTATTGCTTGAGATCTCGATCCAGATACTCAAAAACTAATGTCAGAGACTTCTCAGTATGCACTATGTCGTGCAATGTTACTGTAAATAAAATTAAGAAATAAATATGAATTATGAATCTCCGTGAAGTTAAATTATTAGTCTAACAGTGGAAATATTAAGGCTCCAAATTAATTTTCCTCGCCACAATTGGAAGTTAAAATGTTTAACTTTAACTGCAACACCCTGTACATTAATTAGCCTACTGTTTGTTCCAAATCGATGAATATTTAGAAAAGTCACTTACCAATATTGGCATGCCGAAGCTCCTTGAGAAGGGAAACCTCCCTTATCGCGGTACACGGGGCACCTTCTTCATGCTCCAGTCGAATCTCTTTCAAAGCAACGAGGCTCTCAGTCAGGCGAGATTTTCCTTTAAACACAGTTGCGTAGGTGCCCTAAAAAAATGCCAAGAATGAAAAACTTGCACCCAAATGCTTCCCTTCCGTCTCGATTTTGTAATAGTTTAGATGCTACAATACCTCTCCAAGCTTATCGAGCTTGATGTACGTTTCACTTTTTCCAAACCCAATTTCGGAAAGACTTTGTCGTCTGGAAGTTCTTGTTAACGGTGCTTCAACAACCGTGTACGAGGAAGCTGCTTGTTTTGCTAAAAACGATTCCGGTATATGCAGATCAGCTGGTAACGAAAGTCGCTTACTGATATCTTGAGATAAGTCCACCTGTAGTAATAATATTTGAAACATAGAATACATTTTAGAATGACGCACATTCCTATTAATAAATTAATGACCAATTCGGCGTCTTATAAAAACTCATTCCCAGTTGTGTTAGTTTACCTCTGAATGACGACGTTGGTTCTTTTGACGTAATGTAACCCCATACGATGAAACCCCAAGCGAAGGACGGACGCGAGCTGGAGAGGTGAGGTCGTCGGAAGCTGCCGATGCTTCTTCAGACTCGCCATCTGACCCAATTCGAGGATGCTCAGCAACGGGAGCTGAAATGCCATTATTTATAATTCAAGGATACTTAATTTCAAACCGATCCGATGAATAAGCACGTTGCCAATCCCATGCATGTAACAACAAGGAGTTGGATAATTTTGCATCATTATCGTCGCATATATAGCATTATTTCTTAACAACTTCCGCATTCGAAGCTTTTGGTTATGTTAGATAAAGTTTTAAAACAAATAATTCGCTTAGAAATCCTCATATCGCGAAGAAATGGCCCATAAAACCAGTCTTTTTAGACAAAAATCACCTTTCAGTAGGTTTATTAAATATATTTATAAAGATGAGTATTACAGTTATCCTCTCGATAAATTCCTAATGACGTACGGATACAAAGGTCTTTAGAAACCCAGCAGCAGACTAAAAGCCCACGTCAATAGTTATAATGAAGTATTTGATACTTTTATAATCTCGTCTCATCGCTCAAACCTCGACAAAAACATCAAAGAGAAACGAAGGCTGGCATGTCGTTTGGCAGTTTGATAATCAATAGATCAAAGAGGAGGAGGTTGGTAGATTATCATTATAAATGTATTTTATGAGGATTACCCAGAGTAGGGAAAGTGGTACTTCGACAAAATCCATTCCCATCAGCCGCCGACATTGTGCTACTTCTTGGTAAACCGTTTCTACCCGTTTTCCTCGTTCGACGACGGTGGCCGATTTTTAGGGACAGGGATGACAGCCAGGAATTTAGAGAATCAAGTTTCGAAACCATGATTATGAAATGTGTTGACTTATTTTCAAGCGAGTTTAAATGTGACCTTTCAATTTGTTCCCATATGTTTCTTTAGTAGGACTACTCTCGTATCAAGCCAGAGCGGTTAAAGCCAAGAGGTATATGGCACTTGACAAAATCACCGAGTGGAGACAAACAATGAGACGGATCTGAAGTTAAGGACTAAATTCGATTCAGAGTTATCAATTAATCCAGGAATGAATGGCGAGTAATTATGAAAAAATTTAATGTCTCAAGTCTTCCGTGAATAATTCCTGGACTTACACTTGGCCCCTCAATAATGTCAATTAAAATCTCTCGGATAACTTTCTCAGCCGTTAAAAAATCCTTAAAAACAATCCCTTATATATCTTATCTAAAGAGTGACAATGATGAATAAAGCTGTGCAGCAACACTATGGACCCACGACAGTTCAGCGCGCACAGGAGTCTTTCTTTTCACACCTTAATCAATTACAAATTATGATCCACTCAGCCGTCTCGACAAATCCAAAGATAAAATCCTCCGAGTATATGTGAAGCAATGTTCTATATTGGAGATGTGGGTTGCGAATCACAAAGTTGAGCAAATCCTCAGTTGATCGATAAGGATGAAATAAATTCGAGCTAGATAACTGGCAAGATGAAAATCAGAGTTCCTTCTTCCCTCACAGATCTATATCCCCGTCTCTTGACTTGGCGATCGAAACCTCTCCTTATTACTGAACTTCACTCCAAAGATTTGGTTCACTTGAGAAGAAGATGATCAATTACTAGGTTATCCATAAAATACAATAACTTCCTCCCTGAATTTCAACAAGACTTTAGGATCTCTACTCTATAGAGAGAGAGAGAGATGGGAAGTAGGGCTCTTTCATGTCGGGAAAAATGTATTGGATACAGGATACATAACTGGAATCAGGTTCCCCTGGAGAACCTACATCTCCCTATCCTTCGGATACAGGAGAGAGAGAGGGGGGAACTTTATCAGGAAAGGAAAGTAGGAGGGGACAAAAGGTCCGAGAAAGTGATACACTATGCACCTTGCTGAAATCAAACAACCCTTCTCTTTCCCAATGAACTCGGTACCGTTGACTGGGAAGAAAGAGAGGAGAAAGCCTTCTGAGTCGGCCACACCAACAAATACTCGGATATCTCTCCAAGTTATATCATTTATACGCAAGAACCCCCCCCAATCACCCAGGTAGGTAATCTAATATAAACATCTACAGTGTATCCAGTAGATGTTTTTCCACAACTCGTCAGATAATCATCCATATACATAATTCCGGCCGTTTGTATGTAAGTCATGGGTACATACGTTTTTGACTCGCTTGACTTATCAAAAAACGACGACAGCCAAAAATTAATAAATAATTTTTGAAGGGGCCTGGTGCTTTTGAAATTTCGAAATTCAGTGACCTGTGACCTGGGCTAACGTGACCTATTGAATTTTTTTTTCGTAAAGTGGTAATGTGAGACACCAATTTACACCGTCGCCATGCGAGAAATACTTTGGCTATGTTGAAATTTCAAAATTGTGACCCCTTGACCTAAAAACGGTCAAAGTTGTCGAAATTTCGAAATTATCGTGTGACATATCTATTCACATCTCCTTCAGATGAGAAACACTTGAAACATGTTGAAATTTCGAAATTTTTATCATTTGGCTTTAAAAATGGGCGAAAGGTTAATTTAAAAAAAATTATGACATTCTCAAAACTCAAATTGTATTCCTGATTGTAATAGTGCGCATTTACGCTCTGAGTCAGCTATATAAACCGAACTAACATCTGCGCTCATCCAAATTATTATTACTGGGAATTTCAAATTCATAAACATTTCAATCCATCCATATACATAATTCCGGCCATTTGTAAGTCATGGGTCTATACGTTTTTGACTCGGTTGACTTATCAAAAAATGACGACAGCCAAAAAATCACAAAAAATTAAAAGGTGTCCTAGGCTATATGACCTTTCGAAATTCCGTGACCTGTGACCTAGGCTTACATGACCTAGAGTAATATTGTACGTAAATGGTCGTGTGATATATCGATTTACACCGCTGAGCTTCGGGAAATACTTTAGCTATGTTGGAATTCTGAAATTTTGACCTCTTGACCTTGAAACGGTCAAAGTCGTCGAAATTTCGAAATTATCGTGTGACATATCGATTGACAACTTCTTTCACCGAGAAATCTTTTGGCTGTGCTGGAATTTCGAAATTTTGGCACCCTGAATATAAAAACGGAGAAACGAAGGAGATAAATTAACTCATAAGGAACTAAAATCTGCGTGAAACAAAAATATGTTTGCTGGGAATTTCAAAATATTTATTTACATTTCACATTCTCCTGTAGTTTCTGTGAAACTTTCTTTGCTCCATATGATTTCTTTAAATTTCGAAACCTTAAATAGTTCATTTTTAAAACCTAAAATATGAAATACAGCGGGACGATATAAAGCGGTTGTTTAGAAGTGGTTGTGGAGTTATTTTTACAAATATTTGTATTTTAGATTCTTAGTGGGCATTGGCATTTAATACTGTTATCATAAGTATAAAAGACCAGAGATGTAAATGTGAAGCTGGAAATTCACAAAACCCGCATCCTCCACTCCCACTCTCATGTGAAGCAAGATATTCTCAAAACCTGCATCCTCCACTCCACTCTCACTCCAACTCATCCATATTCATAAATTAGGCCATTTGTAGCTGATGTTCCAGCTATACATTTCTTACTGGGTTGGCTTATTCTAAAACTGAGATTGCCAAAAATTCACAAATAATTTTTAGAGGGAGGTGGCCAATTTGAAATTTCTGTGACCTGTGACCTCGGCTAACCTGACCTAATGAATTTTTTTCCGTAGAATGGTAATGTGAGACATCAATTTACACTGCCGTTCTCCAAAAAAATGTTTTGGCTATGTTGGAATTTTAAAATTTTGACCCCTTGAACTTGAAACGGTCAAAGTCGTCAAAATTTTGAAATAATCATGTGACATATCAATTAACAACTTTCCGGTTGTGTTCGAAATCTTGACCTTAAAACAGTCAAAGTCGTCGAAATTTCTAAATCACATTATTGTGATACATCAATTCACATCTCCTTCCACCGAGAAAACTTTCGAGTTTAAAATTTAGAAACTTTGTTTTCATGATCTTTAAAGCTGTTTAAATTGTCGATATCTCTTCAGAAATTCATTTTAAAGGTTTTAAAGAAAGTTTGGATATGTACTTTTAAAAACATTGCACCTCCGGTAGCTTGACTCATTCAAAACTGGAATAGTTTAAAACCGAGAGGAAGGGCTTTACAATCTTAAAAACTGTGTTTTCAACGGCGGTATGCATAGCGGTTATGAGGCAATATGGATATTGAAGATTAGTTGATTAATGGACACATTGATGAGAAATATACCCAGCGTTTTGAGAGTATGTGGATGTGGTTTAAACGTTATGTGGTAGCAGGGTGTACCGCCGTAGTGGGGGCTATAAAGTTCCCGATTTATGGGAGCTTACGATTGGATTCATTTTTGTCTTGGGTTTATGTCTCAAGTTAAAAAATAATATCGCTTATCGGCTAAGTTCCCCTATGGCCCGTATACGGGCCTGTGGCTGCCTAGTAATAATAATAATAAGAGTGGAACGGCATGCTGGAGTCTAAGACATGGAACTCTTTTTCATTTGCATGGAACTCTTTGAATCACGTCATACGAATGGGCGCAGCCGTACTATTTTCCGTTCCCATCAAATTGATCCGATTTATATCATTCTACATGAAAATATTTTCTAACTCTCCTTCCTCATCCCTCCCTCACGTTCATTTGAAATTCAATTAGAAAATCCACTCCTGGATCCTCGGAACTTTTCCTGGACTTGAGGATCGTATTACTCTACTATAGTGTAAATATTAGTGTAAATGTCGGAATTGATTTTTGATACCCTGATTTATTATTTTGACTGCCCTATCTACCCGTAGCGCTTTCATTGATTTGATTCAAACATTACCAATATACCGTCGTACGTAAATACCTACGCCATCCCACTTCGAGGTCAGACTAGTTTTTGCCTTTTACATAAATCGAGTTCTAAATTTTTCTCAAGGCTATTGGTTCTTGCTGGGAAATTGCATAAATTCAATCATTCAAACAAACATCAAAAGTGCTACATAACTTTTTATAGTTAATAGTTCACATTGCAATTATTATCGACATTCATATCGAGAGAGAATTATGTGTATTCCTCCTTTGTTTAAGCGTGTGGTACTTTGAAGAGGAGCTTGTAATTACTCCAGTTACATGCATGGGAAAGTAAACATTTTGTAATGTTTTCGTTCCAATCCTATATAAAATAACAATATCCAGAGCGAACCTCTTCCTATAATAATAACAACTTCAACGAGGAAAAAAGTGGTTTACCTGATCTGGACCCAGCGTCTTTGGAGTTGGAAAAGGAAAATTTAGCCGCATAACTCGCAAATCCAGATTTGGAATGAGATCGCACACCTTTCATAAGAGAGAACCAAAACATTAACTTAATTCATTTTTTCTCTCCATTGACGGAGTTAATTGTAGTGTGCGAAAGGCAATAAAGGCATGCACAATTATAAGGAAAAGGACACAGCTAAAAGGTTAAGACTGAAGTAAAGTACAAAGTCAAAGTAGATTGTTTGGCATTCAAGACTCACCATTCTCTAATACAGGTCGTCCCCCATTGGCATCACTGATTGACAGGTACTGTCTGTTCGCGTCGTCGTCAATAGTTAGGTGTTCGGCTAACTCTGACAAGGATCCATCCACCGTAAACCGAAATGTATGAGATAGCCTCCGTCGTATTTTTCTCAGACTCATTATAATCAGGAAATCTGGAGCAGAGGTCTTGAGGTACCTCCGCGAAAGACACTTTCTCTCCCTTTAAAAAGTGGCTTCTAATATTTATTTTATTATTGTTGTCTGACGATAGGCTCTCTAGTCGAAATAATAGAAACAATTTCACTAAATTAGACAATGCATTGACTGGGAAATGTAATATATATCCATATGAGTAGTTCATTAATATTTAACTGGATGTATTAGTCACGTATGCTTACAATTAGCTTGGCACTGGCTGGCTGTATCAAATTTAATGAAGGATCTTATTTCTTGTAAGTAATATATAGTAACCGATGTAACGACATTGATGTAACGACACCTATATGTCAGTGACAAGGTGTGTCAGGACAGAGTTGTCGGATAACCCGGATGTCAGACATGGTCACACTAATCGCTCTCATAATTAATTTTGAACTATATATACTGTTGTCTAATTTTATCAAACGCTTTTAAAAGGTCGCACTGACATATTTTAAAGCTTTAAAAAATCCATGACATCCTTGTCTTGACATCTTCGGTGACTTATATGATCTGATCTGACTAATCCAACTAGGATTCTATTAATTGTAGGGATTGAGCTTAAAACATGAAAACTAATAGGCCAATAGTATTATTATCAATTTCCACAGCCAAGAAAATGAAGAAATTTAGACATAAAAATAATTGGTCATAACTTCTATGTTGAAGTCGTAATGCTACCAAGGTTCTTACCACATCGCATCTATACTGCATTGTAGTGCACGTGTAATTGACTTAATAGTCTCTTAAAATTTGAAAATTCGCAAATGATATCAAACTATTATATAAATATTTCCTTTTTGCTCCTTTTTAATGGGTTTAGTTTTCATATTAAAATGAAATAGGAACGATCCAAGTCCTTTACGATTAAATTATGATGGCTTAATATTTCTTATTAAATACTATGACCTTTTAGCCGAAGGTTGATTTCAAAACGATAGTTATTGCTTTACGACTATATTTTCATTTAAATTAGAACCATAAGAAAGACGTAATTACCATTGTAATTTAAGACTTTATGGAAAAAATATATAAACTCTTTTAACATACCGGCTGAGAAATTAGTAAAGTGCGAATGTGGAACCCTTAAAGTAAAACGCAATCCTGTTTTTTAACCCTTGGTTTACGTAAGTATCAAATTATAAAAGATCAGGTTACTAAAAGGTTGGAGTATTAATCATCATATTATGATAAGAAGTTAAGAACTTTACAGATACGTTTGTTTCTAATGGACTTTCAGATTCAGTTTCAATTTTTAAAGAGTCAAATAATCTCTTTAGAAAATATTAAATTGGATACATCGTTTGTTAAATCAATTTAACCGGTAGTTCGATTTCATGTCTTAGATTTAATTCAAAGTTCAATTAATAGTAATGCGTATTTCCAAAACAATTTTACATTCTCGAATTGTCCATTATAATGGTAGTTGTTTATGGAACCGACAAAGAAAAGTTTAAAATTTCCCGATTCCAATACTAATTTTAAAACTCTTGTTAATTTCTGCTGCAGTTAATTTTCAACACAACGTTGCATATTTGAAACTAATTAATAGGCGGGATCATTATGACACATTCTTTCTGCTTATTATTGTTCCTATTCCTTTTCTGCCCTATTCCAACTTGATTTAAAACTTGATCATTTCCTACTTCTTATCTATAATAATAATATTTATTCAACTTGATTGATGTGGCCTTTAGCCTTTACAATCTACTTCGTATCTACTGCATTCAGTGACACTGACACGGCGACAAACCTGACAACGACCAATCTGCAAATAGTGTGAATGTATGTCCATGATATCTATAATCGACAAGCTTGTCACTGAGCTTGCAATATCGATTTTAATCTACGTTCAGAATTATACACTTGATTTAGTACTCTACAATACTACTAATGGGACATTGAATGAACTACCTATTATGCATCACGATTGTCATTCCACTTCCGGGATGAGTATGTCTATCCAAATTTAAAATTATAATTGGAAGTACCAGTAGCACACCTTAAAAAATTGAACCATAGCCTTACGGATTAACAGGACAGAACCAGATTACAGAGAAAGGAATGAAATTTTCTTTCTCGACTGGCAACAACAAGATGTTAATTTAGTTGGTCTTATCCCGTGAAGAGTTTTACTTAAAAAAACAAGAACGAATGCGATCAAAATACGCAAGAATGCGATTTCCTACTCTGTCACAATTTAAAATGAAATTTTAGACCTTTTGGCTTCTTAAAAACATGAGATGTGATATATTATTGTATATATTAGCTTAAACCAAATAAACAAGCATACAATACACAGACAGTAAACTGAGACAGGCAGTTTCAGTTGCGTCACTTCATTGTGTGTGTGTGTTTATGAACATTAACGACGATAAGCCCAGTAAGGCAACTAACATGTACATAGTGGGCTCTTCCAGCGTCACATCCGGTAAAGGGTAAACGAAAAACGATATCGGGTATCTCACTTTTTATTTAGAGTTTGACTGTTGACAGTTTGAAACTCAAAAACTCAAACAGAATAACACGAAAAATATCAAAGCTCAGTACTAAATATTCATTATTACTTTGACTTTTGACTTCACATTAAATTCTGTGATCTACTACAACTACAAGTACAAAATCAGTGTCACCACCACTGTCACCAACCATTCCAAACTTGCCAATAGCAATTTTTGTTTTTAGCTTGCGTATATAGTACAATAATTCCAATAAATCCACATCAAACAATGTTGAATGTACACTAACAGTAAAAGAGTAGTTCTATCAAACTAAACTTAAAAACAGTATAATTATCATAACAGATGATGTAGCAATTGTAGCATCACATCACAGATGATGTACACATGTGTATCGACTTACAGATTATGGATGTATTTTATGTATGTATACATAAAAGTCGATAATAATTAACATGTATTGCCAATTGTGCATGTATAAACAATATGAAATGAATGAAAAAGTGGTGAAAGTAGAAATCAAAATAAAATTCCTTACAGTTTGAGATCACAATTTCTGGTTTCTAGAATTTAGAAACTGGGTTGACTGACGGTGCAACGGTGCGATGTCACATCAAATCAATCAATTTTGAAATTTTGAATGTGCAATGAATTAAACTGAATCCATAATTTAGAAGCGATTTATATCCATATATCCATCACAATATAAAAGATATCTGGATGCAACTGCAAACACTGAACTGCAATGAAAACATTCAACATTAAACTTGTTCCAAAAATCCACAGTCAAGTAGTCGGAATTAAAACAAACAATTTCTTCGTCACTTAATCATCACTTTAAATCAAATTAAATAACAAAATAATATCCTTCGATTTTGATATCGTGTATAGCGAAAACGATTGTACGGTTTTAAACTTTTAAAAACTGTCTCTGGGTTTATACGAACAGCGAATTAGTTACAATATATGGGATTTTGTAAAAGACTAACTGGAAAGTTACAACAGGTGACAAGATGACACACAAGATGTAGAAAAGTTTACTGCATCGACTACATGAGTATTGACCCTAATTATTATAATAGGCACAAACTACCGAGTACAGAGTAATGACTAATTTGCATACAATGAATAAATTTTGAAATGCAAATCATGAGTAAAAATACTCTGGATTGGTTATATTTAAAATTTAAGATTCAAGGTTTTGTTCTTTTAATAAGTTTGAGGTTTAAAATTTAAAATTCAATTGGATACCAAGTACTTCGGTGTTTTCCCGACACTTTAAACTTCAATTAATATGCAGTAATTACCAACTTAAAATTTTGACTCTAATCGTAATAAATTCATGAAACAAAAATCTCAAAACTACGCCATTTTTCAAGCAATAAATAAATTTAAAAATTCTCACAAAACAGAAAAAATACTTTCACCAAATCATCATGAAAAATAGACTGAGTAATGATAATATTATTATTATATAGGGATATAATGAAAATCCTATCCGCTCCTACTCCTCTACTAGCTTCACGACTTATTCAGGCAGTCCAACTCCGGTTTTTTATGTATGCTTTTATTAAAAAGGCAAAGGATTTGTAGATATGTTTGATATTTGACTATTTGATGAAGAGGCATGAGCAAAATACCAGTCAGTGTCTGTATCTCAGTAAGTTTATACTACACTAATTTCATGAAACAGGTATAACTTTTTAGGGGTTAGTTGTAAGGTTTTGGATATTATTTGACCTGGAGATTTTGGGTAAAATGACAGTTTCTGCATGTTGGGCTTTGGTGGACTTTTTCATAGTCCCAGCACATGCGCAAACAACTAAACCCCATACGTTACACTTTCTTAATGTAAGATTATTTGACAGCTTTAAAAGCAAACTTTGTGATAAAAATGTATAAAACTAGAGCCGGTTACTATATTTTTATTGACTCGCTTTAATCTGGTTAGTTTTACTTTTTAGGGACCACTTTAGTTAACCACTATTATGAGCACACTACTCTATTGTTAAGTTAGCACAATTTTAAAGGGTTACCGTAAACCCTCAAATAAATAATGCCCCATTACTTTTAATACAACAACCGTGCCATAGTATCGCGCTTTCGCTTCTGTTTTCGCAGTTGCAGCGACAATGCTGAGTTCGGACTCAGCGGTTGGCACTGCCTCAGCCCGAGATTTATTAATGAATGGTTTGTTTTAAATCCAGCAAATTACTGCCTTTCTATCTAGGAAGAGTGGCAGTGTGAGATTTTCCCGAGCCCTGACTACTAATGACTGCAAGTTTGGTAGTGCCTTGAGAAAGGCTTTAATTTTAAATTTTAATTGATAAAATTATCGCAATCTTCAGAATTACCTATTTTAGAAAAATCTAATAATGTATAATTCAGTCTTACATACTGGCATTTTTCTTTTATTACACAAAGGATAGCTCCTAGTCTTTTTGCATCCGTTAATTGTCTTTAAAATCACGGTTTCAGAAAGATCGTTATGGGATTCAGATCCTTCCTACTTTGAATAATATATTCCAGATACAGTAACGAAGCTGAACTATAATGTGGTTTTGCCCTTTCAACTCTTTCAGCTCTTCGGATATAAAATGAAATTTAATTGAAACTATACTTCATACATTCTCAACGCTTCGTAAAAAGTCCGCTCATCTACAGATACTGTAATACGGACAGGTTTTTGCCCAGGCCTGTTAAAAGTGATGCTGATGATGATATTCCAGCCTCGCTGTTTCGTCTCTTAAGTTAACACATGACAGGCTCGTCGTACTTCTAAATTCTAATGCACTGACTGAACAGCCCTTTCTTCACAGCATTATTAGGTAATACATGGCACTTTCTGAATCGGCGGAATCATTTTCTATACTACTCTCCCACTATAACCTAGTCTACAGTGCAAGCCAAAATACAAAATAATTTACAAGAACCTCATCAGTTTTGCTTTTCCGTACCTTTTCCATTCAGTTTCTGTGTTACCCCAAAGGATCCTATAAGATTCAAAGAGGTGGTGATAGTAAAGGCACTTCTTAAACTCTTCTACAAGTTACAAGGCTAATCCTGCAACCCAATCGTATATAGATATAGAATACTATTAAAACAGTACACACGGGAAGAGTGGCTAATCTAATGGCAGAGATTTTGATTCCTTCTTCTTCTGTTGATGTTGATTGTTGATCTTCTCTTTCTTCCGTCTCGAACTGCTTTTCTGCTAACTTAAGTATGGAGCTATATTTTTTAAATACTGCTCTATCTACCTGTAGCTGTACTTGTAGGTTTCAGTTAAAATCCTTACGATTCGACGGTCGTTGTGGAAGGTGCAAGGGTGCAACTGCTTTAAGGAGAAACCTCTTCAGCTCGGCTAAATTATAAGTAATAGAATGATGATGAGCAAATAATATTATTATTATTATAGCTGTAAGCAGACAGCTATTAGCATTTACCATTATCAGCACCATTTCAACCATCCAAAACATCAGACTCCTCGTTCCTCTAATATTCTTATAAATAAACCATATTCGACTTTTATTTTATGATGATAATCTCTTCCATACCATATACAAAATACATATGCACAAGCGACTATCGAACAGGACCAGTTCATCATCATCCCCGTCCGTTTGGTAATAAAAAGAGATTGGAACCTCATGTTTGAAGAGGGAATATAATGTGCTAAATGGTGGGTTGGTCCTCATTCCTCCTGATCATTATACACATTGCATTGCATTCATCCTTTAAAGCTGATCGGCCGTCAGTAAGTCAGTCAGAATCTTCTTCTACCGGGTCATCGATTTCCTACACATTTAATTATTACAGTTTCTAATTCCTTATGTTATAGGACCTCTAGACGGGGTGACATGACAGCTCGGAAAAAAGTAGTACAGTTTAATGGAAGTAAGGGATAGAACTCTAAGACATTTAATGGGGTGGGGAGTTATTGTGGATTAAGAGATTGGAATTGATTTACTATAGCATCCTACTAGCCTGTCGCTGCTGCAGATTTATTGTGGGATTATCTAGGAAAGATGTTGGTATTAGAACGGGGGAAGTGGTTAAAGATCACCCTGTATGGTACTTTAGTCGTATCTAAACTAATAATATTATTGTATAGGATCTATGTCCATGAAGAAGTTGTTGGATGGCTAGGTAGCTGTCCTGCCATATCAGGAACTAACGTCTCTTAAGCTCGTACTTTTCAAAGAAAGATTGTTTTGGTCCTAACTAACTTACTAACTAACTAACTAACTAACAACAAAGGAAGGAGTAACTGGTTCCCTACGTGCTGTATACCCTTAAAGGAGTAATTGAGGAACAACCTACACACGCGAACAAGGCAGTGTCATCCGTGTCAGCTTTAATCTTCAGCTTTAAATGAATGAGCTGTAATATATTATCGATGTTCGTAAAAGGTGTATTTACAAATTTATTATTATCGTATTATAGGATGGCTTGTGTTTTTGAGCCGATAGTTGTACATGTACAGTCTTTTAAAGGCATATTATTTCTTTGCCCACACATATCTTTATCCGTTTTCACAGATATTATTAACATATACTGTACAATCCATTTACAATTTGTTATCTCTGTTGAAGGTATTGGTAAATCTAGCGTTCATAATGTTCTGGAATTTTTGCCCCTTTTGATAGAACACGAGGAGGGTATTCATGGCGTGAATATTCCATTTAAAGCATAAAATTGTTCCAGTCATATACAAATCATTATTGAGAGCACGGTATTTTTTATATGCACTTATTTTCATTCCATATAAAATGGCACAAAAGCTGCAATTTCGGGTCCAATGAAAACACTACCCCGCGATGTTTTCTAGCCTTATAGATGCTTCTAAAGCATCAATTTTCAGAGTGTTTTATGAAATAATTGGTTTATTGTATAACGAGTTGTAAATCGTTGTGCCAGTGCAATAATTACGCATCATGCATTATGCAATGCAAAATCAGGACAAAAAATCAGAACAACACATTTTACGTTACATAAGGGTCCCATTTACTGATCGACTACAAATGATACCAAGAGCCGTCAGGTACAATAATATTATTTAATGAAGGATGTTTTCTGGATTTTATTCGGCAAACAAAATGAACTGGAATGTTTCACTACTTAATAATTACCATATTTATAAATCGTAATATTTTGAAGTTGAAAGACAACATGAATTATGCTTTGCCAGATTTGCTAGTTTTTCTTCCGCTTTTTGTAACATATCTACCATTTTAAGATTTTAAATATCTGTGGCAGTATTTACACGATATGAAAACAATTAATGTGGTGAAATAACAAAAACGAAACAAATATATTATCCACTATCAAGCACGATCATTTAAAAATAATTACGGTAATACATCGTCAGTGAATGTCTTGACTTCTGATTCTAATCAACCTACATTTTGACACTTTACTTCAAAAAACTGTAAAACGTGGAAACCGAAATAAATTGCCCAAGGTTTGTTCTGCAGATTTTTTTTTAATAAACAATGCATTCTAAGAACAGAATTAAATAAACAAATTGCTGCAGTTTTTTTAAAATATAAATAAAAAACTCATGGCATATCATTCATCAACTATTTTCATTCATCTACCATTAGGAAATTCTATTTATTTTTGGGAAAATAACATAAATGAATGTGAGAATCCTAAGGTCAAATCAAAGTCTACTTTTAAAACTCCAATGCCGAGTGGATTGAAGAAAACCTGCAAGTGCATTACCTAACCAGCAAACTTTAATAATTATGAAATAGAAATAAGAAGACGACGCGTTCTTTTATTATACGAAAATTAAAATGGAAATAAAATTATATCTAATACCTATAATTTGCGATAACAGAATCAATTTCAGTAAATCTCTTCTGATTGTAAAAATGAACATTAATATACATTGTTATTACCAGCATCCGAACATACAAAATGTTATTGTCGGCCTTTTGTTTCATTGTCTGTTAGATTAGCGCTAAGATAAGATAACTCACGACTTTCATATCAGGATAAATTAAAAATACACCCACGAGTTAAAAACGATCCAGCGCATCATTGGTAATTCGATAGGTTGGGACTACCACCCGATCGATTTCGAATTCCGATAGAACTTGGGCACATTAATTATCAGATTTAATGAGTACTCTAAACTCCCACTATAGTAAATTTTTCATTATATAGAATAGAGATTGTATATAAGAGTAAGTTGGTTTTGTGAAGGCATGAATCCTGATCCTGAATTTAATGAGCAGTTCCATGCAGAAGGAAGTTGTAGGTCATTATCAATGTGCGGTTTACATAAATATAGATTCTGAGTGATGAGGAACTGAGGAACACGGCAAAATCAATTTTAATTATTATTTTAATGTTCGAGATATAAGATCCCGAAAGCCGTGTATTAATAAATAAACTCTTAAAACCATGAACACAAATAATTATAAATTTTTTATCGATCCGAAAATATTTTAACCGCAATTTATTTCTACCACAAATATCAGGGATTTTTTTAAACTACCTGACTAGAAAGGTTTTTGTGGGCAATTTGTATAATAATTCAAAACATTGACTCAACTAAATTTCTACTCGTGGAATTTTTGGGAAAAATGTTTCCGAAATTTTTCATGTAGAATCATTTAATGTCGTTCTAGCAGGTAAAATTTTAAAATGAGATTTTAATTTTATTAATAATTTTTTTTAAATGATTTATTTTTATGGTATTGATATTGCTATGACTGGACTAATTTCGCAACGTCTCGATACTCTTTTTCTATATAGTTGTGACACTATATTTGTAGCAAGGATTTAGTTATTTAGCGCGTTAAACCCCTTATGTTTTCAATTAGTTATTATGCGTATCGCTAATATATGCGTCCGACCGTGATATGGTAAAAACATTCAGATAAATCCCTGTTATTTCTATTACATGTTTTGAACTGTGACGTGAAAATTTTTAAGCTTAAAGGGGGCTTTAATTGTAACGTGAAAAGCATTTAACGTTAAAAATCGTTATAAATAGTTTTGAATTCTTTCCGTGGTTTTATCCCTTTTGTGCGTTTGCAACGGTTTATTATTTTACAAAAGCTTGAATCGATTTTATTAAGACCTATCAAATATTTAATTGCAGTATAATAAATTAATAGTTAAGTAATATTCAGTTTTCGCTATCACTAATTTTAGACTGCTCAGCTACTGATGTGCAGTAATTCATAATGAATTCATACGAAAACGTGCTCACGCTTATGAGTTTAACTAAACACAGAGTTCCACATGTTTAAAACTGTGCACTACCCTAGGCTGTATGATTGTCTGTCGGATTTCATTCATTCAGAAAGTTATCTAATTATATGGCGTAGTAATTTAAAAAAAAAATATTGTATTGTATATATTGGAACTTGACAGTAAATTAATGCGCCCCCTTGAATGGGAATTCGCTCACATACACAAGGGAACAGTGGCCTCGCATACATTCGCCAACACCCTATTGGGGTCGACGGATCGTGCGGTCGTGCCCTATCGTGGTTTGTTTAGACAGTTATCCATTGGTATTTTAGCCTCAAAAACGAACGAAAAACGAACGAAATGCCGTTGCTGCTGTGAATATGTTGCCTTTCTGTCTATAACGTTTAAGCCCAACCGGAAATAAAGTAATTACTTTAAGTCTTACCCTAGCATTACCTAAATTATGTAGCCATTTGCAATGCCGCAAAAGTCTGGGCAGGTTTCAGTTATAACATTTCAGTGCAACGTTTAATTAGTGTGCCTCTAATAAAATGACATATATTCGGGTCGATTTTTTCAATCCGGACATATTATATACCATTTTATCGCAAATTTTGCTTTGCGTAGACTCCGAATCTGAAATAAAAACCCGCTAGTCATAGAAGCGTTTTTTGAGATAAACCCCGAAAACCGGGTAAAAATAGGATTTTTTCGGATTCTCTTTATTTTTAGGTGCTTTAATATTCTAGATGTAGAAAACAAGATACAAAATGTTATTTAGGACTCCATTATGAGTTCAAATCACTAACCAGATTTTCATATCTCCGAAGCGTTGCTGATACTGAGATACGTTCCAAATACCAACTCAAATACCGGTTAAAAATAAGTTTTGTACGAGTTTTCCTTATTTTAAGGTATTTTACACGTTGGTAACATTCGATCGTTGTTCAATTTTCTTAATTTTTGTCCTATATACTGGGCAGTATAGCATTGAACGCCCCACTTTTCTGCTCCCGGCAGGGGCCCCGCCGGCAGGCGTCAAAATGTAAAAAAAAAAAACAGTTGATTCAGGTTAGGAAGATAGGGTTAGGGTAGGATACCGAGCTATGCGAGGTAGGTAGGGGTAGGATACCGAGCTATGCGAGGTAGATAGGAGTAGGATACGGAGCTATGCGAGCGATGTAGATAGATCAAGGATACCGAGCTATGCGAGGTAGATAGGAGTAGGATACCGAGCTAAGCGAGGTAAAAGGGGTAGGTAGGGGTAGAATACCGAGCTAGGCGAGGTAGGTATGGGTATGATACCGAGCTATGAGAGGTAGGGTATGGATAGGATACCGAGCAATGCGAGGTAGGTAGGGATGCCTGGTGCAAAAATTAATTCCAGCAGTTGTCTTGGATCAATACGATAGGTAGACACGAATTTCTGAAAAATGTCACAAGTAGCCAGGTTTGCAGATAATTAACACGGGTTAGTGATTTGAATTAGATAGTAATATGTCGTAATTAAACATACAGACCTATATACATGTCATTGTTTCATGTATAAAATAATAATAAGGTTCACACATTGACCCGTTATAATTTCATACAAGATTTTGCTATATTAATATTATAACAAATAGCGATGTAAGTACGTACGGTTGCAATTGTGATCTGTATTAGATAGCCTATTTTATCATTCGATAATCCCAATCCGTAGTGGAACTGAAGATGAGTAATAATTGAAGTAATTTAAAATACAACACGAGTTAATATCATTTTTGAGATTCTGTAGCAGACCTGCATAATATTATGTGGAATAAAAAACACATTCCGCGACGTTAATTTCGCCATACCGTAAAATGTGTTAAGGTATGAACTTCCTGAGTCCGACGCTCGTGTAATATTCCAAGGCCTAGTAAAATTTCCTTTTTCTTTTCAGTTCCATATTGAACTTTAATGAACTTGCATTCTAATTCCATAAGAAATTGAACAAGATTTGCGAAATATGCTGATCGTATGCTTAAACCCGTAATTTTCCATCATTAATGTCATCGACGTCAACAGTTACACTCTTATTGGATTGTTTTGAGCAAGAAACGTCAATGACCATCATAACCTCATAATGTCATAGCTCGTAAATGCTGGTAGGTAATAGGATATTTGATCTTCTTACCGAGGTGCTGCAAATGAATCTGATTTTGTGGGACATGTTTTTCTCCTCCCCCTCATCATTTGCTATTATTATGAGTTACATGAACACGCATACTATTAATTAAGGTTAACCTGGTTAACCTGTTCAAGGTCTTGAATGGCAAGCACTTCTGTGATTAAAAAATGCAAATGGAATTAAGTGGAAACCAACGGAATTAAAAGTTTGAGAATTTTCGAAATCTGTCATATATTTACTAAGGTAATCGGATGAGAAATTAGATACACGCAAAGATTTATTGCACAATAAATAGTTCCACTTGCTTAAAATTGGCCACGTCCTAGAAACCAATGGAGAGTGACAATTTCAGATGTTAAAATATATTAATATCCACGGATAGGAAGAAGTATTTAGAAATTATAAAGTAAAATGAGAGAACCCCTATGAAGATAAACAACTCTCAACAAGTGTACAACCAACCTTTTTAAGGTTGACAATTTAGCTTTTTGAATATCGTATTGAATGCTAAAAGAATTGACAAAATGCTGAACGTAATGTAATTGGATTATTCGCTCTGAAAACAGAGGTTAGATGATATGGTATTTAGAAATTTATAATGCTCTACAAAATGAATAATTTTAACACCATAAGCCTTTTGACAGATTTGCCAAAAGGCAGGCTGACAGAACAATGGTGGTGAACCAGAACCAATGCCTAAAATTGTGTTATATTGACTGGAATCGAATATATTATTTAAATTTCATGACACTGCATTACTAACCCCTAAATTTTTTAATGGAATTTGAATTACCCTTTTAACGAAATTTCATAAGGAAATGTAATTTGTCACTGACCATGACATGTATATTCACTAATCACTGAATTCAACTTGCGATGGAATTCTTAAATTTGAAATTATTTATGCTAAGTGTTAACCAGTTGTATTTGCCGAGCATGTGAATAATTCAACCTATTTAGGAATACAGCTACACAGAACTTGTAACAGAAGTACATAATCACACATAAAAAAGTACTTCAGAGTTCAGGCCGGATTTTCTTTATTTTTAGACCATGCTAAGCTCTGTGCAACAATAACACAGATATGCATAATATAATATTATTGTAATTGATAAGCGTAATGGTTGACAATAAATACCTATAAATATATGTTCTATGTTGGGGAATGTTTATAATAATTAATAGTTTAAGTATTTTTTAATTTGTGGCAATAAATCTAAAATATAATATGTGACATACAATTTAAACAGTTTTGAAGAACTTATACATTACAATTAACAGTTCACAGTTGCCGTAAATTTCGATATATCGCGAGCTTAGTATTAGATACAATCCGATTTTTGTAAACATGTAAGCTATTAAAGAGTGAGCGTTATCTATAAATTAAGTTGAACATTTTTTTCCAAAACAATCACAAAATATTAAGTACAATTTTGATTAATAATCATGAATTTCATAACATTTTTGTAAAACAATCAATCATATTCGCAAAATTAAATTATAAATCATGTGTAAACGCCAGGATAAAGTAACCTCTGGTTTTAGCTTTTTATTTTTCAGGTGCCCCATACTCCATTTCAGCTTTTTTAGGAATTCATTGTAATGTATAATATTTGTAAATAAGTTGGCGCGTTATTAACGAGAGCGCGTTACACAACTAAAATGCACGTACTTTTTCAACGCAGAAGCGCTATGTCGCGAATGTAAGGGCATTAATAATTAAGTAATGTAATATATTGATTTAGACTCTGCGGCTTCTGTAAAATGAGAATTAATTGCTGCATAATAAAATGGTTCCGTCTTACGTCTAAAATGTGTGTTTGCTTCTATTTATTTCAAACAAGTCTTCTTATCACGAGTATCTTAATTATACGAGATAAAACTTCAATATCAAATCTCACCCAAGAAAAGCAAGTGAATAATTAATAACGAATTATCGTTAAATTCGGAAACACTAATAAGTAATTACCAATCCTCCTAAACTAAGTCATCCTGAACAATTCAAAGTCAGTAATGACTTTCAGGTCCAGGAATGGATATTTTATTCAATATTTCCCTGGATAAACTCCATCAATGTAGAATTATCATTGAAAGTATGTTATAAAAAGGTTTCCTAGTCTTCGATAATAAAATTTCCGGATAAATTTTAGTTTTTACATACAAGCCATGTTCGACATATTTAATATACACGTCGTAAGCGTCCAGGAGTATTCACCTAGGTCATGATTTTAATCTTACTCCTTCGTATAATATTATGTAAAAGTAAGCACAGCAAAAATTATAGACCACCTTGAAAATAATTTTTTTTTTATTTGTTAATCATTGACCCTTCAGCAAAGTAGACGATACTGAGGAGGTAAATAATCTGGACGAGTTGAAAATATATCCTTTGTCTACAAATATTATAAACCGGAGACGATAAACACTAACTTAAGGAATGATATTCAGGTAACAAGAGATTCATAATTGTCTAGCAACTTATCACTAATTCCTAGCATACTTTTGAACTATTAAACATTTAAAAATTTAAAATGAAAAACCCTTTAAAAGTTAGGGTAGATTTTTCAGACCAAGAAAAGAAAGACTTTTTAAGGAAAAAATGCTTCTTGCAGAAAAGATGAAGATTTCTAATAAATGTATGAAACTTGGACTGCGATCTGTAACTATGTAATGAACATTATTCTGTGTTGAGCAGAGATTTGTCAGTGAGAATGCAAAAGCAAGAATGAACTCTTGATTTCCGATTCTTTGTGTTTGTTTCTATCACAAATTCATCACATTAAGCAGAGTAGCTACATAATAAAGGCTTTTAACTCAACTTCTACAAAAATCGGCCATCCTATCTTGTTCTCTCTGGGAATTTTATTTAGAAACTGTATTTAGTAAGCTTTGAAATTCCATAAATAGAATATTGTCCAGAGTCATGGATAGCATGCCAATTTTGAGATTACAATCAAGAAACGTTTGAGCTGTCTTTGTATGCTCAATCAGAATTCTTTCAGATCTGTGGGTGGGTGGGCTTGCTATTTAAAAATGTGTGTTCAAATTTAACTAGACGATATGCATATTCATGATTGCTGACCCATTACTCAGTAAATGTATGGGATTATAGTTCACTATTTAAAACAGCAGACATCGCCGGTAGTTAGGTCAGTAAGCTTTTGAATGCCTAATCATTGCGAATCTCCTTGAATATTTAAATTAAAAGGAAAGGAATTCAAGTGTAGGGAGATATAGAAGTAAACTGTCCCTGTAATCACGAGATGAAGATAATTGAAGGCTTGGGAAAGGAACAAAAAAATCTGAGCAAATGTTTGAGATCTATAAAGTACATTGGAGAGCAAACGGGAAGAAAGCTTTCTCCGATTAAAGAGCTGATGCTGGGATGTTGTGCACCAAAAAGAGTTAACTATTCAAACCAAAATGTGGGATATGTTTTTCCATTGAAATTTCTAAAACTATAATGTACATGTTACCATAGACAATATAATAACTACGATTTCCTTTGGTAGAGTTTCCACAACTTTAAATTACAGACCACTGAATTAATTGATGTGTCCGTGTCCAGGTTGTATTGAAATTGCAAAATCAAATAAATACTTCCAGAGATGGTTTGGTGAGGTCTAACCAACTCAAATTCACATCCCCGTTGCAATCATCCAGTTTACTTTTCCTACCTTTGGTTTTCCTTTTCGGAACTGCACCAACAACGCCAACTTGACTCATGTATTCTTCAAGACGAACAAAGGCCTTTTTTGGATGGGCTCGGCACCACTTTTCCACAGCTAAAACAACATTAGGATAATACATTTTAAAATTATATTTAAGTATGTATGTAAGGTTTTCGGTGGAGTAGCGATGAAAATTTAAGTATTTGTGGTAAAACAACCAAATTCGTCCATACCTTTCAAGAGGAAACAAGAATCATGAATTGTCATCCCCTTGTCTTTCCACTTCCTGTAGATACGGTACATTATTGCCAAATAAAATTGGTTCACAACGAGGATAGCACTCCCTTGTTTGTGGCAAAATCGGTTAAGAAGTCCGTCTGTGAATGCATCGATTGTCATCTTGGTCACGTTAAGACTGAGCACGGCTAAGGGGAACTGATGAATTGGATGCTGAGATAATTCAAATACATCTCGGGCCAAAGTCTCCTTGGTTTCTTGAGATGAACTTAGGTACAACATTTGTAAAGCTCCGAACATGCCAACACCTCTAAGGTCACTTGCAGGGTCTTGACCCTGTGAACATAAAATACACATTTTTTGCTTAGGAAATGCATAAAACTTTTGGATCGATGACCTGACGTTTATATCCTTTGTTATTTGCATCACATACCTGAAAACCGATTTCCTCCCAATGGTTTCCGTATCTTGGACACGTGGGTTTATTTGTCATAAATACGTACAGGCTCTGAAGTATTCTACGATGTACACTAAGCTCATTTATCATGGGACCTATATTTTTTTTAAACATACGGTTATATTTAATTTTGCAAGTACTTTATCTATGAAATTTTTAATACATGCTAAAAAAAATGAAACGTTGTCGTACAGGAAGCAATGGCAAAAATAAGTTCCCTCTCAGGCACAAGGGCTGAAACCAAATTCGAGTTTCCGACAAGACCTTCTATTCTGCATCTTAACTTTCCTCTTGGTGGTTTCCTATCGTCGATCCGTTGTTGCTAAAATTTAAGTTCATCATTTACATGTAAATTAACGATTTGCTCAGTAATTCCTGATGATGTACATATAACGCATATCATATAAAATGAAGTGCTCAAGGTACCCTGTAAATTGACAAATCACAGGTTTGAAAGTATGACCAGGCTTCTGAAAAGTTGATGGGAATGGAGTTGCTACATTCAAAGTTGATGCTTTGTTTCAAGCTCATGACATCAGGAGTCGATCTCCATTCGAAATCTGAGTCTTGCGACCCCCCATTTCTTCTGCTACTGAAAGTAAAGTCAAAGATTGAAGTAGTTGTGGAGTTAATTCACATGGTTGAAATTAGTTGAATCAGAGGCGGTAGCCAATTTAGAACACGCTAGACAAACCTGTCATGTGTGTCCAAAGAATCCACAGACGCTGCAAGCTTTTTATCTCTGGCTGGCAGGCAATTTAGCTGGATTTCCTTAGAAATATGGCTCTTATGGCTACTCCGTCGCCTATTCATGGTCATCCGTTTCTAAACCTCAACCTCGGACCACCTCCAACTCCAACCTTAATTGATCTCTGTCCTTGCCTTCTGTTGAGGTATCACAAAAATATTGATTATGAGGAGATTCTTTTATGTAACATTTAATCTAAATATTATTAGATAATAAGCCCAAAAAATCTTGTAGCTAGTAGCAACTGCAGCGTTTGTTGTCAAAGAATTCGCAAGAACATCTAATCTGTGCAGCAAATTGTAAGTTCACAATCTAACTTTGCGTGCGATTTTATTGCCATTGTTAGATTTGAATTTAAATATTGATTTATCGAGATAAGCTCTTTGCGGATGCTGCATCTATTGTTGAATACATTTGCGTCCATTTGGAAACTATTAACATTAAGAGATTATGTGATTATCTGACCATACAAATGATCCGCATTCGATCAATGAATAAATAAAACCACTGACACATTTCTACTGACATAATATTTAAAAAGCTGGCCCTTACTCTCTCATAGACCCATTCTACCATTTCCTTATCACGAAAGCACATGCAAAACGTCGACACGGTTAGTTAACTTGAACTACAGTCTTTACTCCCAAATGGACGCCCTACAGGATATATTTACTTTAAATCCAAAAGACACTTTCAGAATCCTTGATACAAAATACTAATTAACCACGGTCATATCTGAGCAGCTTTGAAAAATGAGAGGTGTTACGGGGAATTAACAAGACAATGAAGATTCATTTATCAGCCTTAGGTTTCGGCAAATACCGTGACCATGACATTTAAATACTTAACATTGTACGACAATCGTAAACGTGATATTTTCACTAGGTTAGAATTGCAAATTATGAGACCGTTGAGTTTAAACTAAAATGTGGTCAACCGTACTCATTCACAATTTCAGTCCAGTCGGGGAATTTCTATCAATGAACAAAGTAACACAATCTTATCGCACTATGTTAAACCATTTGTGTTAAAATGTTGGGTAATTAACCTTCTGTTTCAACTCCGCCAGGAATATATGATGTTCCTCCTTTCCGGCAGAGAAAGTTATAATTTTTATTTCTATAATATACTTCTGACTTCTCACTCTACGAACTAAACACTTTGACTTCTTTCTTTTACTTTAACATCATGGAAAACTCTTGATCAATCGATTCGTATCGATTATTCGATGGTATTGATCCCAACTCCTACTAACCCTATTTACTCTTATTATTATCCGCTATTATAAATGAAGGTCCTGCTCTCCAATGTGTTTCACGACACATGATCTGCATCTCTTTATCCACTTGGCTGAAATGGTAATACGGGATTGGAGCTGCTGGGAGCCACCAGATATAGGACGATATAGAGAAAGGAATGTTTTAGGAAAAAATCGTTTTTTTAGAACTTCTTATTCAAAAGAGCTTCCTTTCATAATTTAGACTCCTACAAGCTTCACTGTTCCTTGTAAATAGGGAACATTAGAAAAGGACAGAAGTGTATCAGTATGTTATCAAAAGGACAAAGCAGGTTTTCAAGCTTATTATATCCCAACAGCTACCTCCGTCCTTATATTTAGTTGCTATTTATTATAAGTCTATACTCGGTTGATTATTATTATAGGATTAGAATTCATATCTGGTTCTGTACGAAGGGACCCTATAGAGGCACGGAAAGTAGTAAAAGTTGAAGTAGTAACAATGCAAGCTGACTCTACACACGGTCGCTAAGTATATCAAGCCAATAACACTTTCTACTTGAACAGTTTGCTGAGGCTCAAGTATTTCATTTCGTGTAAAGGTCTCGAAGGAAGGTATCGGTAGTTGGATTGGAATGAAATAAACTAACTATGAATTATATGCTTGTTTTAGAATAAGTAAAAAAAAAGTTGGAATAGATCCATCCATTCATACAGAACGAGAGGAATATAGGGATAAAATTTGAAGAAGTGTTACAGACACGTTTGTAACAACCACCGGCAGGGCTGGCCCTTGGAGCAGTTTGTCTTTAATTTATTTACTGACGCTGTTCATGAATCCACCACCGACGGATTTTAAATGCCTCTGGCAGGTTTCCCCAAGACCTTATTCAATGCCTTCGAGAGCCTTGCTGAATAACTGGAAGGCATCTTCAAGCAAGATGCCTAGGGCTTCATCAATTTCTTTAAGATTCTTCCCTTTGAATCTCTTTGTCCTTCTTGAGGAATCATAGACCCTATATTTAAAAGCAACACCATACTTATCTCATGGTGATCAATGGAGACTATATTACACTCTATCTGATCTTGTTTCTGGACTCAGTTTAGTTAATTATTATTTTGCTCATTTTAATAGAATTGGAATAGCAATTCCGTCTTCTTTTCATGATTTCCTTAATTCTCGGGTTTGCTAAAAGAAAGGCATGTAAGTCCCACATTCCCGTATCTACCAGCCCTGACGAAGTTGTTTGTTTTCTTTTAATGCTACTCATTTTTTACTGTACAAACTGAAGGAGATGAAAAGGAAACTCCATGATGAGGTGGAGGCAGATGTAGATGCGATATGTAATTGTATTTGTGTACCCAGCTTGGGTTTTCAGATAGATGAGGATCTGCTCCAGGACGATTGCCGGCGGGGTTGTAGGTTCTTGTAAGAAAGCATACGCGTTTAGGAATGGAAGGAATAAATAACTACCCATTGTCCTACAGACTCTCGACGAGATGAGAGATGGAAGAGTGGATGAAAGGGTTAAATTCCTGTACTCCAGTATAATCCTGCTGGATTCCGATACTGAGAGCCAACAATGAAAACCAGGGGCACATTATCCACGTCCGTACTGTTAGTAGAGGGTGGAAAAACAGTTAAAAATCGAAGGAGCCTTGAAGGATAAGGAAAGGTGTTTTTTAGAAGCGAGAGGGTATGAAGCTTCGACGCTTCTTCCTCTCCTCTGTCCATCTTATTCCGGAGCTTCCGAATTCTTACTGAAGATTTATTTATACGCAATGGTGCAGGAAGTATTAAAAAGATGCTGATGCATATGTTTTATATTTTATCCTGCTAAGGCTTGGATCTGAAGGAACCAGGCCAGGAATGATTTCTAGTCAATTCTCGTCATCACGAAATGAGGATGAAGGAGGGGATGATGTTCTTCATCATATTATTCCGTAAAATATATTCCTCTAGGTGTATTGTAGCACACTGAGTCTGATCGAAATTCGAATTCGAAAAAAACCATGTTCTGGGCTTATTCACTTCGTTTTGAATTTGGATATATGAAAGTTCCTGTAATACTCGATGCAGTGGTTATATAGAGGCTCAATTGAAAGCTGTCAAGAAAAATCTTTCTATCATTTCCAGGGATAGCATTTTTTTTAATCAAATGCTTCTTCTATCGTCTACATTATCTTCTATGCGAGATACTTTTAAAAAATTACTGAAATATTATCGACATCTGATTTTTGTCGTTATAGAGCCTTTATTTTTCATGAAATGAAATGCAATTCTACCTTTTGCATTTCAAACCATTTGGTAGCTTCACGTTTGATTAAATTCATTGGAGAATTTGCTCATTTTTTAAGTTTTAAATCCAATCAAATCAAGCGTTTATATTTTGTTTGGAAAATAAATCATTATATCTCCTTTCCACTTTCAAAATTCTAAATCTGACGACGGACATTGGATCCTTTCTTCGACATTCATTTCGATTAAAGAATCGCTTATGATTATAGCCTATTATCTTTTTATTTTTCATTGGCTGATTAAGTTCTGCAATTTTTCATGCAATAAATCATTTTGTTTCTAAATTCTAATAGGCACATACATTAATATGACACTTGCATTTTCAATGAATGTTTTATCTCTTTATCTTTAAGTATGTTTCTCCTGTCTTTGTAATTATACGTTTCAAGAAGCAGTTTAGCCAAGATTAAGCTCTCAGATAGATGAAAAGCCAAATGAAAAAAGGAAAAACATTTCAAAAATATCTTATATGGGACAATTTGTTTTGCTTTTATCTATCATTATTGCACAATTAAAACTAATAGATTCTCGTCTTCAAAAGAAAACTTCGTCTGGTTAAGTTGATACTACATGTTTAAGGGTTTCAAAGACTAATCACTACTAATCAAATTCATCAACAATCTTGAATATATGTGAGATTATGGGCGCTCTTTCGACTGACATAAATTCCAGGATACATCTCCCGGAAAAAGTTACCCTTAAATAAGTCCACTTCCATTCCAAGTAATTAAGTCATTGAAAAGCTGTAATGGCATTTTATGCAAAGCTAAAATCGTCAATCCACTTTGTTCAAAAACTTCCTAAAAACTTTAGTCACGAAATGCCAAATTACATAATATAGGAAGTCAGTTATGTTTGTCATTTAGAATTTTTCAAAAAATAAAGTTCCCCGAAATAAATCACAGCCCCAAAATAACTCTCACCTGATTAGGGTGTTTAAACAATTAAAAAAAACGACGGAGGGTAGCAATGGCAAATTAATTGGATCCATTTCCCGTCACAAAATAACAATAATTTACGACAATTGGTCGTTTATGCATGCAATGTTAGTCTACAGTATAAATGCCATCAAGACAAGCTTCGTCTGTTTAGGCGAATGCTTTTTTTTTGCTAATAATCGTCAACAATGATTCAGAGGAAGCTGTGAATGATGTCACTGGAGCACATGTACGGAAGAAGAAACATTGAGTCGACACACGTAGGTTAAAATTAGAAATTGGCAAGATTCCCCGATATTCCTAATTCATTTAGCGACGAATGACTTTCATTTCCTAAAAGTGTCTCCAAATCCCAACGCATGGTCACCATTTGCTCAGTTTGCATTGATAGGCCCTCCGGGCCAAGGGTCATTTCATTGACATCATCATTCCCTACTTGAATTTATTATTCAAAACGCAAATGAATTTGTGACGAACGAAACGATCCCAAACGACATCCAGACTGCTCTTCATATGGAGATCTACATCTCCAAAATCCCATGTCTCAAAAGCAAACCAAAATTCTCTCTGATCCAGAAAGATTTGTTTAATTGTTAAGAAATGTGACTGGTTGCAAGGCTACGGGAGGCAGTTGTCAGAAAAAAATGACAGATCAGGAGATTCATTTGCTACGGTCAAAATGCCGTCTCCTTGAAAAGGATACTCGGCAGTTGGAATCCGCAAAACGGCGTTTGGAAAGTCGACTTGTAACCGTCCAGCAGTCACTTCAACGTGAACAATGCGCAACAAAAAATCTGAATAGCAAGAGAGTCAACGACTTACTAAATCTTCAAAGGCACTATGTGGAGAAATTTGAGACGGCCACCAAACTGTTAAAGATAAGGTAAATTTCGATTCAAGAACAAGAAGGTTCCTCTTTCTTTAAATTAAGTTACTACTTCCGTACAATATTGATGCTGTGTCAATCAGTGAAAATGAATTAGAAACTTCCTTTAAGTCAAGCATTACAAGGAATAGAAATTTAATCCTTCTACATACGTTTCACAGGGCTAAAAGTATTTAAATAAAATACATCCCTCTTAAATTTTCTGTAATACAATGAGCTTTTTAAAGTGAAACGAGTAATTATAACCAAATACGAAAAAACTCTAAATGTATAGAATAACGAAACCTGACAATGAAAGGATCAAGAGGGTCGACAAAATATATTGTTGATGATACAGGATAGGCATTCACAAACTTCCCAGCATTCTTCTACTTTATATTAGTAATTAAGGCTGGTAATTGATATTGTGTGTCCCTGGTCAGTGAAAGTTCTCGTTTTAAAACATATACTTGAGAATTGAAACACCTTCGTTAAAAAAAGGTTGACACTGAAGTACAAATAAACTCCAAATCTCAATTCATGAATACGTGTATATGAATTTCCTTCTTGACTTACAATATGTCAATAAATCTAATAATGTCATTTTCAAGCATTTAGAATGATACTCTTATCTCATTATCTCATGTTTTTGTTTATTTTATTGTAGGTTACACTATGAATTAACCCAGGCTCTTCAATTTCAACAAGAACAATTGAAAATCAACTTCCGATCAGATTTGCACATGTTGACAAGCCGGAATAATCAACTCACCTCTTTGTTATCTTATGCACAACAAGTGAGGAAATGTATTTATATTTAGATGCAGACAATTGCCGAGGGTTTTAATAGCTAAATGATATTTATTGAGTTTATTTTCCCCAACTGCCCTGTAAACAATGCTCTTTTATCATGCTGCGAATTTTCAAGTGCGATTTAGCTGTATTTGAAGGACGGCTTGTGAGCATTTCAAGTGGAATAAGTTCCTGTCAACATTTCTTTAATGTCAAGTTATGAGACTGTTTTTTCCTTATGAGACACCAGAACGAGACCTTTAATAATGATCACACTTCTTGACATGCACGTCTTTTGATATTATCAACCGGCCGATTCGTTTCTCATTTAATTTTTTCATCTTTGACAGCAATTAAATATACTTCGCAATAGGGTACAAGTACAAATGGTGATGGCTTCAAACAAACCCCAGCCATTTCCTTCTCTATATATGTTTATAATATATCGCTATTGTAATTTTCTTTCATACATCCTTTCATATACATAGGTATGAATTAGAAGTTTAAGATTCAGAAAATATTATAACCATGCAAAAGAAGAGTGGTGTAACTCATAAATAATAAAATATGTGTCTTCTTCATGCTTTCTGTTAATTCACAGCAGTTGCAACAAGTTGATATGGTTACTGAGAACCGGCGAGTCGAAAAGCAGCTCTACCGTGACGATTCATATGATAAAAAGCTTCGAGGTCTACGAAAAGACTTTGAAAAACAGACTATAAAACTGGTAATTAAAATTATGAACCGGTATCCCTAATTTTTAATCATTTTCGTTCCTCCTCCCATCCTTTTCTAACAAATGCAGTAAAGAATTAATTTCGAATAGCTGAAGGAGCTGAGAGATCGAGAACGGACTATCGAAACGCTGCAGAAAAGCATATCAACTTTGCCTGACCCGGTGTCTCGGGATTCTTCAAGTCCTGCAGCTTGTGCCACGGATTCTCCGTCCCTAAGTTTGAAAACTGGAGGGCCTGTCAGAAATAAGGTAAGGAAAGCTATTATTATAGTTGGAAACTGGAAATTTTCAGATATCAAATCGAGTGCCTAGCTAGGAAAATGTCGCGATCAACTTAAATGTGTTCATTTTTGCGTAATATGTAACTAAAGAAATGCAAGAAGTACAATGTGAAATTTGGCATTTTTTAAGCCCAAGGTGGTTGATGCAACTACAACTAATGAGGATCCTTAAATTATTGATCAACAGCCTAATGTTAAAGCTCCGGATGGGGTGATGATCTTTCAGAAATCTGAATTGAAAAGACGTGCACGTTCGTTGCATTTCGAACCGTAAAATAACCTAAGCGGTTGTAAGCAATAATATTATTATTGCAAGTCAGTAAGCTCGTCTTCCTTCACGTTGTTAAACTTATTGAGTAAGAATATATACATCTTGCTGCGGTGATCATCAAGAGGATATAAAAAATAAGAGTGATGTATTTTCTCATTACTGATGAAAATACGGGAGCAACATCCTGGGCTGATTTTTTATAGGAAGAGATATACGAAATATCTTCTTCCATTACCCAAACTTCTTTAGTTCTTTGCTTCAAAAAATTTAAAGATTGAAGACGATTCTATTATTAATACTCCGCCGTTCCTTTATCATTATTGTAGCAGGGAGCGACTGCTCGTTTAAGACTATTCAAACCGTCAGAGATTCATTGTTTTTTTTGCTACATTCTCTTTATTCTTTGCTAACAGACGGTGAAAAAATCGCGTTTAGAGTTTTGAGGGACCATATATCCGAAAGAATTTTTTAGATTTGTTGAAATCAAAGGATCGGGGAAACGAAGTAACGAGATTGGAGTTGAGAGATTACTACTACTTTTGTTGTTTTCATGGATTACATAGGTTAGAAATTAATAGGCACAGGATTAGATAGTAGTTACTCATAGATTCTGAATTTTATTTCGTAATGATTCGGTACAGCGTGCAAATCCAGTCTGTGTGGTTCTCCAACTTATTCTTGAATATTTTTATTCTAACAGTTGTTGTTGTGATTACATTGATTATGGCTGAAGGGGAACTTTACAGGTTCATTAATGTAATACATTTTGAGTGGATGCGGTAGTGATTTTGAATGTGGGTAAACCATTAATGGGATTAATGCAATAGTGTGTAGACCTTTAAGCCTGGAAATCGTAGCATTAAAGCTTCTTTAATTTTTAAAACTAATTTTTGTTGGCAAGTTGTTTTAATTTTGTACCAGCAATTACAATTTGGCATTTATAAGCCGTCTTAGATAGGTCAGTCGAAGATTTTTAAACTCCTGAGCTAATCTGGCTAAAACAAGAAGCATATTATCTCGGGAATAACCAGATTTAGACGTAATGTTTGAATGACATCCTCTCCAAGATTGAATATCGGAAACACTTTCTTCATTTTTTGGGTTTTAAATCACTCCTTTTTTTGCTTTATTTGAAACTTTTCATCGTAGTTCCCATTGAATTTCCATTGATTTTTGCATCCAAAACAAATTTGTTTTGGCAATGGAGTTATAAACAATGAATTTCGGGAAACTGGTCAATTCTTGTAGCCAAAATTTTCAAAATGCTCGTGTAATTATATGTCGAGAGATTTGAAAACCGATCCAACAATCCGTAGCACATATATAATGAATGGTAAATTATTATGATAGTGACTAGTAAGATTAGTGACTTGCTGGTATTTTATACCGTTTTTATGATTACCCATTGTACTATGGAAGAATAATAACAACGTGTTTTAAAATTGATGGTAAAACTTGATCATGCGACAATATTGTAAGTCCCGTTAGTCGTTAGAATTACTCCAATGCCTTAACAATCTAAAATTAAGGATCTTGAAATCAATTGAAGTACATGTTTGGATCTGCCGGATGACCGTAAAGAAAAAAAATCAGAATGGGTTTGCATCTCCATCCATTTGAATCACTTCGTGTAGTTATTATTATTATCTAACTTTTGTTGTAGGAAGATGAATAGTAAGTTCTGTTGAATCACACGTTTCGGTAAGTCCGGAAGGCTATACACGTATTAAATTGCAATTATTTTTTCATACTACAAAAACCTATTTACGACGAAACCTCGTTCCGTGACTCCCCGATACCGTCCCATTACTTGCGGTGATAAATATAAATTTTAAAGATGTACGAGAGGAAGCATAGGAAGTTTAGCGACACACGGGAGGAGTCGTGGATCCTATTAAAAATGATTTAGGAGCCAATAATGATGGTAAGAAACGCTAGGGAATAAAAAGCCATGATTTGGACGGTGGACTTGACAATGAAGAGTTCCTCTCGTTTCATTCGTTTTATCCCACAGGGTAGATACCACAATCTCAACTCCAAATGATTTTAATGTACAAATTGTCATTAGTTAATAATCCTGTTTTGCGGTTCTCATCGTGGATAACTACTACTACTACTACTACTACAACAATATTATATGCTACAGTTGAAAAAGGTTTGTCTCATCAATCTAACTGAGCAGGAGTCCACCTACAACAATAATTGCAAAAAAAAATCCGTTTACTCCTGCCTGACTGAACAGGACCGGATAGGTAACACAGATAATTGCAAATTGCAGTTAGACTCTAAGTAAGTTTACAGCATTGAGGGTAAATAGAAAAATTCTACCCTTTGCTAATATTATTATTGATATTATTATAGATATGGCTGTGTAGTCGTAATTAGGGCCAAGTGCCTTTATCGTGTTGTAAATGTATACATGGATTGATAAACCCGAGTCTTGGAGGGTTAGCACGTTAGCAGTACCAACTCTAGATGAGAACTGCATCTTGTAGTAGGAGTTGTAGTAGTAATAGTAGTAATAGAGTTTCAAGTTAGACGTTTGGGGTTGTTAAAGTTTCGTCTATGTACGAATATTATTTGAGGTAGATAGCCAGTGTTTCTTGTGAAAGTAGTTGAGTTGAGGGTGTAAAAAAACGAGCACAACTGGCTAACTAACAGGTAACTCGCAAGCAAAAGCAATTCACAACAATAGTCCCTATTCCTTGTTGCTGATGCTCACAGAATGGCAAAAACCCCTGCGAACGCAACATGCAGGAGTAACAAAGCCCTTCGACTCTACCTGCAATCAGAGATCTTCTTCAATCCTCGATTTTACCTCTCCGCTTTATTTAGTTTCATAGAAGCTTCATCTCCAACCATGAAACAGTGACTCTCAGCTTTTCTGCACTTCTCGAAATCATCAAACAATTACATTTCCAACCCCCAGTTACATTGTTATTTCCACTTTGTCCTGTTGTATTGTGAATTATCGGAACCGAAAGTACTCCTTTAGTGACTAGGTCACCAGTTCCAGAGACATTTATTCCAAGGGAAAGGATTCATTCCTGTTCAAGTGCAAAAAAGCCGTGTTTTGACCAACTTGAAACTTGGAGTGAGACGACCAGACGACGGGTGACGGGTTGTTTTTGTGTGTGTCCACTCAATAGACTCGGTTTTCAGGAATGCGAATTACACGGACTGCTTTTCCTCCAATGATTAAACGATACTGAAGTTCAGGACTCTATACCAGAAATTAAGTCGTGTTGAAAGGGTTCATTTAGCCGGTTTCAGCAAGGGTACCTGGACAAAGGTACTTAACTGGAGGTTACTTATATTTCTTTAACTAGCCATCTCGCTTGTGAGAGATCCATGCAACCAGCTCTTGCTATTTTATGGTCCACCGAATGACTTTGGGATGGACATTCGATTTCTGATTCTGTAAACAGGTGGGTATTTTCTTTCGATATTAGGTTTGTTCTAAGAATTTATCGGCTTGCCTCTTGAGACTTTTCAGAGTTGTTGTCTAGTGGAGTATTAGTTCGTAGATTCCTGGGGATGTGAGCCGCAAAACGGTTATGCCAATACCTTTTTCACGGGAATTTATCCTACTTTATCCTCTATTCGCCTATGATCGTTGAAGCTGACTTTTTGCAAAGTTCGACTTTGGCAACGGTCACGTTAGCTAGAAGGCTAAGCTAACCTGTTGAACAATATGTACTAAGAATGAGTTACGGCATATTTAATACGTCTACTGTCACAAAGGCCTCATGTTAAATCTGATTGATAGCCGAGTTCCTTCTGGTTAGCACGAAGATGAGTAAAGACGGTAATTGAGTAGCCAATAAGCATCTTTTGGGGTTTAAGTCGAAAATGCTCATTTTTCTGTTATATTATTGTTGACTGGCTGTTGTGATACGTTTCCGTGTGGTTAGTTAGTTGTTTTGAAGGAGTGAAGTAGAACTGCTGTCCATGAAGAACGGCTTCTTCATCAATCGTGTGAATAAAAAATTATTTGATTATGCCCTACTTATTTTATATTCGTTTCTACCTCTCTCTCTTTCTCACTATCTTTGTATTCTCTCCTGATATCTATTTATATTTTCATTTAATTCAACTCTAAACCTAAGGCTCAACATTCTAATTCTAATCCAAGATCCATCCAAATAAATCCACACTCACTATTAAAAAATACTTTCAAAATGCTACAACAACTTCACAACATCGGAACTCGAGAGAGATTCCTTTGCAGTTGACAAATGAAGAAATTATATTTGGAAAATAAAAATAATAAACACATTAGATATAAAATTTCAATTCAATCTTCAAGTGACCGTAAGAACTACGGAGTTGCAAAGTCGTGGTACTTGGGCAATAGGCATTTTCCCGAATACCTTCAGGGCTCGTTTAGTATCAATTCATTCCATTTAGCAATTTACAAAGGATATACATTACAATGGGAAATTAGAAAATGTCCTTTTATTATTAAATTTGAATTCAAATATGATCTTGATTCTCAAATAGAAGCCGAACTTATCGGGAAATCTGTGACAGTTGACAGTAATACTGTCGTCGGTCCCTAGTAAAAATCCGCTTGCTGCGAGAACAGAACAGCTCAATTAGGATTGTATTGTTGATAACATCTTTATCGTTTGACATTTGATTGAGTAAACACTCCCAATGATACATCGTGAATAAGAATTTTTCTCATCGACCCTTTAAACAACGTTATTGTACAGGGTGTCTTTCTTTAATATGGACGGTTTTATTTCATACACGAATTATTCAAAACCTAGAAGAGTGATTTCAAACAAAGAAGGCTTACAATTAGGTTAAAGAACATGCTTAAATTTAAAGTTTTAGGCAACTTGTGCCCCCTAAATATTTTAAATATTGTATGTGTTTGTAGAGGCGATTGTTGACACTTCGATAAGCGCTTTGCCACATTTCAACGGTTATTACATGACATGATTCTTAAACGATGACTAACTCATAAGTTGATCCAAGTTTTGCATCGTTCTCTGTTTTAAACAAACCCAGACATATAAATAACCTGTTAACCTCTAGGTTTCAATTTGATGAAACGCCGTATTGCATTAAAATTAAAATGAATATACATGATGAATAAAACTTAACTCTTAATCTGAATTTAAAATCAAAAATTGAATTTTTGTTTAGTCGATAAAAATTGGAATATTTTACTGTACCTGAAGCCTCATTTATCAAAATCTGTTCAATAAGTTTTTGAAAAATTCTAGAATAAAATCAAGTTACCCACATACCATTAGAGACACCCTGTAAAAGAATACTACAATTTTCTCACTCGACACTCAAATCTCTCTAGTCGATATGCAATCCTTGAGTTAGAGTCTCATTTTTGTTTGAATAAATCTGAAACACGATATAAAAGACTTGCTCCGATACTTACAACAAAGCTCAAATCAATAAATCTATATATTACACCGTTTCAAACTTGACAATAATTAACGTCATGTTCTGTTAAGAGTGTCACAATGCTGTACAATAGCACTTGTCCTAAAATGGACAGGGATGAAATTATAAGTCATGCTAATACTTAACAACTCTAAGAGCCCCTAATAAGTTGTAAGTATTAAGTATCTATTATGAACAAGAAGTTTTCCTCTAGCACTAATCTTTCCTTTGTCATTTTAACTCCATTGACAAGGAATGGGATGCATGCACGGATTTAATGACTAGAATATACATTTTATAAATATCCGTTGGGATTGGCAAATCATTCAGAGGTACTACCCTCATGGCACATTAATTAAATCTTTAAATCTTTCTCTGTTTTATTTTCGACACTGACATTTTTACATTTTTGCAAGGCCTTAAAAATACTTTAGCATCTATTCTAATAATTGTTAGGTTTATTTATGGGGTTATACATATAATAAATATTAAAGCTGTCTTATAATCATTAATTCAGTTTTGCAAGACTTTTCCTGGTTGAGATGTAATACTTTCTAATACCCCACCCCCGCTTCGGTTCACGGCGAACTCAACACGGTCGAACTCAACACAGCCGAACTCAACACGACCGAACTCAACACGGGGAGAACTCAACACGGGAGAACTCAACACGGGGAGAACTCATCAAGGCACACCCACTTTTTAATGCAGCTCACAAACGACGAACTCAACACGGGAAAACTCAACACAAGACGAACTCAACACGCACAATTTCTAATGCTAAGACCATTTCCTAATGCTAAGACTATTCTATTAAAATAAATTATTTATCCGTGTTAATAGCAATGCTAAGACCGTTTTCCAATGCTAAGACCAATGCTAAGACCAATGCTAAGACCGTTTCCTAATGCTAAGACCAATGCTAAGACCGTTTTCTAATGCTAAGACCAATGCTAAGACCGTTTTCTAATGCTAAGACCAATGCTAAGACCGTTTTCCAATGCTAAGACCGTTTTGCAATGCTAAGACCAATGCTAAGACCGTTTGGCAATGCTAAGACCGTTTTCCAATGCTAAGACCGTTTTCTAATGCTAAGACCGTTTTGCAATGCTAAGACCATTTTGCAATGCTAAGACCAATGCTAAGACCGTTTCCTAATGCTAAGACTAATGCTAAGACCGTTTTCTAATGCTAAGACCAATGCTAAGACCGTTTTCCAATGCTAAGACCAATGCTAAGACCGTTTCTTAATGCTAAGACCAATGCTAAGACCGTTTTCTAATGCTAAGACCGGTTCCTAATGCTAAGACCAATGCTAAGACCGTTTTCTAATGCTAAGACCGGTTCCTAATGCTAAGACCAATGCTAAGACCGTTTTCCAATGCTTAGACCGTTTTCTAATGCTAAGACCGGTTCCTAATGCTAAGACCAATGCTAAGACCGTTTTCCAATGCTAAGACCGTTTTTCAATGCTAAGACCAATGCTAAGACCGTTTTGCAATGCTAAGACCGTTTTCCAATGCTAAGACCAATGCTAAGACCGTTTTCTAATGCTGAGACTAATGGAAACGGTCTTTGCATTGGTCTTAGCATTGGAAAACGGTCTTTGCATTGGTCTTAGCATTGCAAAATGGTCTTAGCATTAGAAATTGCGTGTTGAGTTCGTCGTGTGTTGAGTTCGTCGTGTGTTGAGTTCGTTTCTGTACGCAGTGGGTGTGGTCGCAACCGTGTTGAGTTCTCCCCGTGTTGAGTTCTCCCGTGTTGAGTTCTCCCCGTGTTGAGTTCGGCCGTGTTGAGTTCGGCTGTGTTGAGTTCGACCGTGTTGAGTTCGCCGGACACGCCCGCTTCAACCCCACTTCAACGTAATACACTATGTATATGACAAGCCTGAAATGTAAGAAATTGTGTTCTGAATTATTTAACCTTGCAAAAACGTCGAGAGAATTATTTCTGCTGCAGCTGGATCCGGCTAAATAAAATCAATCGAGTCTCTGAATTCATCGATTTTACAGTGGGTTTGTATAGTATTTCAGGAATGTGACAGGTGTTTGTAAAACCGTTTGCATTTCATGCTTGGACTGAATTGAATTCCCTTAAAAGTTAGTCAACCTGATAAATTCAATTACGGAAATTCTCTCACTTTCCACCTCGTTTGTATTGTATACGGAACGTCTGACTTGAGAAAAGAGAGAAATGTTTCTAGTGCTTGACTGTCGACAATCATAGCCCCTGATATAATACAAATTTGGAATGACCACAACATTACGTTATAATACTGGTGGATAGCATGAGGAGTAGGACTGTTGATAACCAGTTAATCTAATGAGTCAATAAACCATGCCAACCTTTTAATGGTGTGATACAACTATAATAAATTATCAACATTGTCCTTATTGTAGTCTACAATTAGTTGCAATTCCGAATCTGCTACGGCAATCTGGTCAGATTTTGTGAATGGACGGAAATCTCACACTGTAGCAGGAACGATTAAGGATTCATGTGGGTGCTTTACGATGAACGATTACCTCTTTTTATGGCGCTTGTGATGTTGAGGTGAAATAAAATTTTCTGAGCTGCAGTCACTGCGTACAAACTCTCTGATTTACAAGAATTTTATACATATAACCCAGTTAATTGTGTTTATCTATCTATACAATCTGTATCACCACCATTGAAACCCAACCTATTTGCAAGAAATGCATTTATAAATCTGGTGTAGATTTACATCCATCGATGATGTTCTACATGCGGAAGACGCAGAGATCAATACGAAAAAGGTTCAGTCAGGAAATGAATTATGCATTCAGGTATTGAACTGTAAGACTGACTGATTTTTTTGGCCAGACTATAAATTTGCCCACACAAAGTACAAGCCTGTGGTTAAGTTTATGGAAACTCGTCTCATTAATGCATATTCCCAGTTTACACGGTATATGCAACTCAAGCTGTCAAGAAAGAATAAATGCTTTTCATTGATTAAAGATTCCGTCAGCGTGTTTACATCTCTTAGCCCCAATCCTCTACTGAGGAAATGTACGAGTCCATGTCTGTGTCTTAAAGTCGGAAAGCCTTATATAAACACTTACAATTAGTTGGGTACGTATTTAGGTATAACCTGATTGGAGTCAGGATTCAGGATACAATGGGGAAAGCATTAGAAGAGTGGAAGCTCTTAAATTACAGAAAAGACAGTTTGATCGAGGCCCATCATCTACTACAAATATTACTTGAAAGGAAGGAAACTGAACATTCATAAACAAATAAAAAGAGAAGTGCTTGCAGGGCTCTAAGAATAAGACACGGCCTGCTTTTGTGAGCTCGTAAAAATCAAAGTCAGAATTTAGTCAGGTTGATTTATCTAAGCGAGGATCAGGATCAATTTCTTTTTGGTCAGATAGGCATGAATCAATTTCTCATCGTGAGCAGGATAGATTAAATTGTTGAGACTTCAAATTATCAAAAAAGCTTTTACACGTATAGCCAACAGCTAATAAACTTTAGATTGGGATCTTCGAGTCCAATTTAATACAGTGGGCTAATGACTTCACAGGTACAGGGATGATATACTTAACTGAGAGTTGCTAATGATATTAGAATATCTGTTTTGCTTCAGCAGTCAACAAATTAGAGGAAATTTTTGTGTTCCTGTTGGTTCTTAAGGAGAGGGTCGATAAAGATTATTTGAGAGCTCCATTACTTTTTTGTTCATGGAATTCATTTTATCGATTAAAATTTGTTGAACAAACTGTCGGATTTATTGGATTCCAAATATGTAGCTTAAATATCTGCAACATATTATTTTCCAGCTCATTGCCTTCGTTGGTTAAAAGGGCTAGAGGATTGTATTTGACCCATTGCAGATTTATGATCGCTATTATATTGTATTGCAGGCCTAATTTTGAACGTGATCTATTGGAATTGGCGATTTTTTAAAAGGGTATAGGAATGCAGAGCAATAATATTGATAAATATCGCTCTTAAAGATCCAATAAGCTATATGGATTCAGACATCTGCTAATCCAACTAATAAACTATTCTAGCATTGCTGTTGTTTATAATGTGAAAACAGGTCTCTTTAATGCTATAGCACATTAAGATTACCATAACTATTGTGCAACACCATTCAATTTAAAATTCTGGGTTCAAATGTTACTTTAACAACTAGGTTGCATTTTCAGTACGTGATTCAAAGGCTCCCCTACTTAACCGGTCCCGATCGAATCTTTGCAAATGTATCCACATTCTAAATCGACACAATTCAATTAAAGCACGTTAACGAACCCCAAACAATATTACAAAAAATCATCAAAGCAATAATCAAGAAAAATATGATGAGTCATTTTCAGGATCTAAAAGGCAATATAAAAAGCTTGATACCCTGTTCTCAAATCCTCTTTCAATGATCAATCGAATATGGTTGGTAAATTTTGGGCACTGAACCCCTATTGCAAAACTTCCGACTCAATAGAATATTCTTGTTGGTTTCGAAAATCGCTAAGGTGTATCTTTTGCTCACATCAATTTTGAAAGAATTGATGATAACGACCGGTAACCGGTTAAAAAGCCCAATGTTCGATGCACGGCTTTTCCTTTCTCATGACTGCCAAGACATTTAGTTTAATATCTTCAGTCAGTACAAAATACGATTAGCCTGATACATTATTTTGTTTTTCTAGTTGCACAGTTTTACAATATTTTCATGAAGAAACTCAAAGGTTTTCAAAATAATTACATCGAGGTTTGAAAATATAAAAGGCTTATTTTAAATTAAATTGAATTATACGCATAAAGTAGCTTTCCGACCTAAAATAGCACACTGTAAAAGTTTTCTGAAATCTGATAAAATCTGTTATTGGAACTTCAACTGTAAAAGATATTTTTAAACATTCAACCCTAAAAGACTCCTAAACTTGAATTAAAAGTCGGGGATTTGATCTCTTGGACAAAAAATCGCCGGAGGTAACTTTGTCCCATTCAAAGCTAATATTTCAGATGATTTGCGAAAATAATATCAGAGTCAAAGTGAAATCAATCGTGATTTACATTTCTTACACGGAAAATGAGACTGCCGACTGCGATGTTGATTTGACTTCGGAATGTGATATCGACCGACAAAGAGTGATTCAGACTGATTTGGAAGCAAATTGTAGCACTAGATAAATGAATTTTAATTAGGGGTAATGGAAAGGTTACATCTGCAACAGGGGGATTCACTTAAGAGACCACTAGGGAAACATTATTATGAGTCAGGGTAGAAATGAGCATAAATAAGCCGTAGTTCCTGCCGGATTGAAATAAATGATGCGAACGGATATACCTGAATTTATAACTAATTTGACAGAATTAAAATTTCGTTAATGAAATTAATTGTTTGCGAAGATTGCTCTCTATTTCTCTTGTTGTGGCAATGAATACAAAGTTTTAAAGTTTCGTTTGTGCTTAAGATTATTAGTAATTCACACTTTCGGTCGTTAGAAGACAAGTGTTCTTAAAAAAAGACATGAGTAAATCAAAGTCCCTTGATTGTACTGCAGTAAATATTCCACTGTTGCGCTTTTCTGGGATTTAACATGAACACGATGAAGATGAAATTTAAGTTAAGCTTCCCTATACACATTAGGTTGGATTTAGAAAATAAATGAATTGGACATTTAGTACAAAAAATTGGAGACCTTTACAAATTGATTGTCCGTTTACAAAGTAGTATGCAGGGCTTGTACTGCTCATAATATTATATGTCGGTCAAGTACATAATTTTTTAAACCGTGCAATATGTGAATTACAACTTCTCATATGAAGAGAATTGAATGCTGCCATCAACCTCGACCGACAGTAGACAGACGGTAACAAACGGCAGATGATACAGAAATGGAACATAAATAATAGTATTTGAATAACGCTCTACTTTCTAACCTCATAGTCATAATTAATTAGACAAGTTGCAAAGAAAGGAGCTAACAACCGTGGAAAATCTGCATCTAATCCACCAAGAGATGTTATTCCGTCAATTTACCCACATTCGATTTGAATTGAGCCATGAATTCCTTAAGAAGTTCCAACAAAGGAATGGGAGCAAAATAATAAAAAATCTGAAATTTTCTTTCCAATTTTTGCATTTCAGAGCCACCGTGTGATCCGTGTGTCCAGGAATCCGTACACCACAAACCACGGGAAAAAGCCGAAATGTGTAACGGGGAACGGGAAAATGAAGGAACTTGAACACGTATCGGACTTTCAGCAACCCTTTAACAACCAGTCTCATCAAAATAATGCCTACTATTACCCCCACCAACAACAATACATCCAAGTATGTCGCTTTGGGTTCCTTGTTCCACATATTTAATGAAAGATGAGAATGAGAGGATTAGCAGCCATATCCCTCTATTTATGCATTTATTTGTATGGAAAGGACATTTATGGTCCTATACGATTAGACCCTAGCAGTCCATCGTCCTTTCAAAATTTTTGTACATCCGTGAACCGTGATCCTACAATAATCCAACCAAAATTCCTCCTATTTGTTTACTTAACATGCTAATAATTCTATCACTTTATAGAAATATATGGGTCTCGCAAAGCAGTTTGAAGCATTGTTTCGTGTGGCTAAGTTTGATTACAAATTTCCCTTTTCGCAAATAATATTGGTTTAGGTTTGTATTCATTCCTCAAAGAGACAAGTAAAAGTGAGATGTTTAGCCAAAATGATAGGATTATTCTCCGTCTGCATAACTTCTCATGGGTTTATTAGAGAGCAGGACGGTTACTTCTGCAAAAGTTTGATAATCAGACGCAAAATTTCCATTCTCTGTTATGTCGTTCCTCTTGAATTCAGGAGCTACATTCTCCTAGGCTTTGTTTGTTTGTGGTTTAGACTTGTGGTATTCAATTTGGCAGCTTTATATACTTTTGGCCGTAGGGTCACAAATCGTAAAAAATGAATGAAATTTTTCGACCAACTCAAACATTTCATCCTTAAACAAACATTTCCGTTCCTACTTAGACTTTAAATTCAATTATGGTTTATAGGTACTAGAAACTGGTCCCCGTTATATGGATAGCTTCATACGTCTTTCATTATGTTATTTATGTCTATTTCCATACTTCAGCTTGTAGTTGATAGAAGAAGGAGACTTAATCAACCTGACTCTGTGATATTTTTCTCGCTACTTCTTTGTTGGTTCAGATTGCGTCTATAAAATATTTAGACTGTAGACTGTACACAGTAAAAGCACCTCTCTGCATGTTTTGAATTTATGCTAATAGAATGACAAGTGTGAGAAAGAAACCGGGTCTGACAATGAAATCCCATCAATAAAGTATAGAATGTTGAGGATTTTTTGACAATTTTTGAACGTTTGCTGATTGAATTTGTTTGGAATTATTAGTGCAGAGGGTCGGGATTAGAAACTCTTCCGGAGGCTGATAGCGAGGAGGAAAGTTTAACGATAGGAAAGGATGATGGATTTCAAACAGGAAGTATCACAACGAGTTCTCCATCCAGTCAGATTTCCTCGGTTGATTTCTCGTTTCAAAATCGCTGTAAAATCCAAGGGGCGAAGAGCATTGAAGACTTTACGATCGAAGACTGCGAGAAAGGGAACCATAAAGTCTCTTCATTGGAGTCAATCATCCAACAACTTCGGGATGAGTTACGTGAATGCAAAGATCAAAACGAACTTCTCGAGTTTCGTCTTCTAGAGATCGAAGAAGTGAACTCAATAGGCCGGAGCCACGTATGTTTGTCTTTCCCTTTTATGAAATACCTTTGATCTAACTTATTCCCTACCAATATTTGCTCGAATTTCAACCTGTTAATTAATTTTAAGGGCACTCTGGAAAATAGCCATGAGGAGCAGGATTCTTCCAAAATTATATCATGTCTTCCACTCTCCGACGATGGCATTGTAAGGGGGTTTAAAACTCCAATAAAAGTAATTGGGGCAACGTTTAGGAACTAATAATGACTTATAAATAATAAAACAGAATGATGCCGAGTACCAGACAAGCAATTGCCATACTAACGTTACGGAATCTCGAAGTTCGTGCAGTAGCGACTGTTCGGAAAGTCTTTCTTTGCAGGAGAGTGGAATCTTTGAAAGCCAAGGATCCGATGATGGTACCTGTGGAAATGGTGTGTCCAGGAGTAATATCAGTCGAGACCTTGCAAACTTAACGTTTCAAATTGAAGAGTTACTTCGAGGTTATAATGATGGAAATGATGGGAACAAAGAGAGGAGTCCTCCACCGGATGCTCAATCCTTGGCTATTCAGAGACGGAGAGCCAACCGTGACCTCACCGCCGACCTTCAGTCCTGCCGACAAAAAATCCAAGGGTTTGAAAAGAGGCTGTCTCAATTAACCAACGTAAATTATTTACAGAACCTGGAGGAGAAAGTCAGCTTTTTAGTTAGCGAAAACAAAAGACTCGACGAAGAAAGGGCTGAAATTGAAGAGGCTGAAAACGATAATCGACATCTGTGCCAAAGGTATGTTGCGTTATTAAGTGTCATAGATGCTTTATGTATGACATGTTTGTTTTACCGTCCGTTTTGCCGTTCGCGGTCAAACTTTCAAACGGTTCTACTTTTTCGATCTGTTTTCAAATTTTACTGGTTCAGTTTTTGAAACACAAGTAAAGTTCAAAATGCCTCTGTTACATTGGCTTCCTATGATCCACTAGGGTCAAATGGAATATAGCGTTTTAAATAACAACTTTGATAAAATAAAATGCCGTCATAAAGCGGACAATCAAAGACCATCAAACTATGAACATAGTTTTTCTATATGATTGGAGTTCATGTGATAATCGATGCTTTCATCAATTGATTGTCATTTAATCAGATAATCATTTGTTAGTTGTTATTCACCTACGATACTTTATTATGTTCATTAGTATAACTTATTGACTAAAACACTAAGTCTATTAAAACAAAAGATTGGCCTATTTAATTTGTATACTGTTTAAATTTTCAGACTAGAAGAAAACACTAATCAACTCCTAAAGAAAAAACTCAACCTCCAAAACAAACTAGCCCTTGAAAAGCTCCAGATTGAGCAATTACGAAGTAAAATATTTCAGATGCAGGAGCGAGAGGAAGGGCTGATGACAAAAATCACCAAACTCGAAGGCCTTCTGCAAATTTACGAAGATCGGAATTTTGAGCTAGAGGAAACCTGCATTGAAATGAAAAGCTCTCTCCATTTTGTTATTCATTCCATGCCAGTATTTTCTCTCTGTTATTTTTGGTACTTATCAAGAAATTTAAGTGGAGCACATCCTATGCTATTCCAGTTCTTTATGACAAACAATTCGAATCAGTTCCCCAGTGGCATCAACTCAAGCCCTGCTCTACCCTGGATTAGTACTAATGTCATATATAACAAAATTTGCGTCGGCAGTGGTGGTGGTAGCTCCAGAAAGCACAAGTTACTCACGCTCCCTGGAGTGGAGCCTGAACTCAAGAAATGTAAAGGTTTGAAGGGCAGATTCCTTTGTGACCACCCCAACTTAATTAATGAGGATAATATGATTAGCAATGATTTTACTCACGGAGATGAAGGAAGTCACATAGTAAGCATCCAAGTGGCCAATTCCGAGAGCCAAACATGTGAAGAGGGTTGGAAATTGTTTGTGGAGGAAACTATTTCCAGGCAACGAGGGGAATGGGAGAAAGTTGAAAAATCTCTAAGGAAGAAAATTGAATTTCTCGAATGTGATATTGACAAGGTTCAAGACTTATTTGATCAGGAACGGAGCCGACTGATAGAAATGTACGAGGCGAAGTTGTGTGAGAAAGAAGCAGAGTTGAAGGAAAACATCCATTGTCAGAACGAGAAGACAGAATTGCAAGACAAATGGAACTGCTTAATTCAGGAACTGGAGCAATTTGCCCTGTACCTGGGACACAACTTGAATAAGAAAGCCCAAGGTGTAGCCGAGTGGGGAGACTGTGGTCAACTCTCATTTCCCTCGTCAACAACGGCCGTCCATGTGGAAATCTCGGACTCGTCTTGCAGCTCAACGGCCACCAGCCACCAAGGCAAGTTAAAAAGCAGTCAGTTGAAAAGTTTCCAGAGTGAAATCCCCCCGAATCGAAGGACTGAGGAGGCTAGCATTAATAAAGGAAGGTCAACAGGAGAGACATTGGAAAAAGCGGAACTCATTGCAATGCTCCAGTCCAAACTGAGAGAGCACTTGAACGGGTTCGAGATGCGAGAACAGCAACTGTTGGCTGAAATTGATCGATTGCTTGGAGAAATAAAGGCTAATGCAGAGCAGAACTCGGAGGTGGAGAGCAATATGATTACACACCTAACTGACGAAAACCGCAGACTACAGGGCTTGTTTAAGGACCATGACAAAGTTTGGGGGGATTTTAAGAGGTTAGAGGATGAACATGAAAGGCTCAAATCTGAGTTGAGTGACACGATGGCTTTACGGAAAAGATTAGAGGAGTCCCATAGAACTGAATCGGAGTTACGGGAAAAATTAGAAGAGATTGAGAGAGCTGAATTCTTTTTAAAAACTCAGTTGGATCAAATAGAGCGGAAAGAGCAGAAGGGGCAGGAGAAAATCCAGCAGCTGAGAGATGAGATTCAGTTCCTGAGGAATAAGTGTTGTCAACTCCAAGATGATCTAGACTCCAGGGTGGCAAAGGAAACTAAGTACAAAAATGAAATTCAAATCCTTACAAATAAACTGAGAGAAAGTACGCTGGAGCTGGAGGAGAAAGAGAGTCAATTAGAGAGCAGTGAAAATGCATTACAATCTCAGGTTAAGCCTTTCCCCCTTTCTTTACTCACTTTCTTCCCCTCACACGTCCCAATACATGTATGCGGGTATACAATGGCCGTATTACATTAAATAAGAGACATGTTCATAATGGCATTTCCCATTCTTAAGCAGATTGCTAAATTGAAAGCACAGCTTCAAGACCTGCACCAGTCCTACACGGACACCGAATGCTCCAATGGAATGCTCAAGGAGGAAGTCTCCTATTTAGAGGTACATTCACCAGTCCCAGAATCCCGAACAAACGGATCTGATTGTCAAAATCTGACTCCTATAGGAAAGGCATTCTGATTACTATTTATGCTCATGTAGAAAACCGTGGACGAAGCCGTCTCGAAGGCAGTAAGGAATGAAAGTGCAATCACGGCACTCAGCCATGAGTTAAAGCAGAAGGACGTCCTGATCGAAGAACTGCAGACACAGCTTCGTCAGCTTAGAATGACTGACTCCGTTTCCCTGACCCCCGTCACACCTCATGAACTCTCCGATTTCAATGGGAATGACGGAGGTCTTCATGGCGTTGTCAGATCCGTGGAGGAAGTTGTCAGTCTTATTCAGGTTCATACTGGCTCTTCAGATTCTTAGTTTTTGATGTTTTTAATTTCGTGTTTTGACCCATTAATCAACACTGACACCATTAATATTTAACACAGCAATGCAGTCAGTGTGAGAGTGCGGGTACGAAACTGATGGGGATCGTGGACAGACTAATTCCATTAATTCAAATTCTCAAGTCATCTCATGTGACAGATTTTCATTTTGCGGTCAGACACACATTTTAACTTTCATGACATTTAATCTATTTTGTGATGATATTGCTTCTGCCTTGTTCACATCTGTGCTTTTCTTCTTTTTCTTGCAGAATCTTAACTTTTCATGAATGAAATTCATGTGAAAATCTCTCCAAGAAGATCTAAATAAATTATTTCATATAATCTTTTGGTTTCTATTTATCTACTAATTAAATTTATATGACCATTGAAAAAGAGAATAAATTAAAAAAGTAGCAATTGCATGTTATCTACCAAGGCACACTTTTTAAGTTGACAATTAGGTTTTAAATAACAAGTTTACTAGTTATATTCAAGGACAAGGACATAATATCCTAGATAGCTGATGCGAATTTTGAAATACATGAACACATAAGTGTGAAAAGACATTCGAAATTTCTATAGGACTGCTTTGAAATTATAATAACAAAAATGCTGGCTTTTCAGTGGATTTCATCAGAACTAAATTCTTTAAAGACTCGAAATATTCAAAGCCAAAATTGAGTTTTTATGAAAAAAATTCTCAGCAATAGTTGAGAACTTCTTGACTCTTTAACATACGGAAATTATTTACTGTAAGGTAAAGAATTTTTTCAAACACAAAAAACACATTTAGTGCTTTTATCCTCTTTTTCAAAAAGCAAGTTTGATCTTAATAAATGCATTTAGTTTAACTTATATACTTCTATTTTCCATACATACCTCCTATTTATTTTTCCGGAACTTTTTATCTCGCTTTTCTCTCGAGGCGGATTTTGGCTTAACATCTTGCTAAAATATAAGGTTACAAAATATTCAGGTGGAGCCGGAAGTAACGCTTTCTCGATATGAAAGTGACGACGTCTTGTCCATCCCTTCCGTGGTAACTTTATTTAATTAAAATAAATCTATACGATTATATAGTTCGCATAAATGATACAAACCAATTTACAGAAGGTGGTAGAGGACAGGAACTCAAACAAACTCCAGCAAAGCACCCCGGAAGAGGTTAGTAAATAAAAACCAAGGTCTTTCCCTATATTCACATTACTTAAGCCCCTTCAAAGCTTCAAAACGATGGAGATGGTTCCATTTCCATTCGGCTTCTTTGTAACTAACGACCAAAAGATTTCTACATGATTTAACCATATGCATGTCATGTGATTGGGAATGTGCATGAGCTTTACTGCAGATTAATAAAGAGCTGAATTGAGGATGAAAATAGTTTCTGCAAGTAACAAATTGTTTTAATTTGCTTTTAATTGTAAAACCAAGGACGAGGCGTTAATCGAGAGACTGCAGACGACGATGTCTCGTCTTGCACAGCAAATCGGGGAATTAGAGAAAAATCTCAACATTCGACAGAAAAAGATGAAGAGTTCCCATTTGATGGAAACAGGTTTATGGAAGCGTCGTTGCGAAGAGAAAAACAGTCTTATTCGACTACTAGCCATTCGGATTGCTCATCTAAGTGCCGCCGATACTCACGGTTATTTTGTCAACGGAATATTAAAGGAAATTGAAAAACTTCGAGATGAACTCGTACTGACTAATACATCTTCTCTAACCATGATGAGGGGTACTCCGAGAAAGTTTGCAAAGTCGGGCTTTGAGGATTTCTCCTGTGACTCTCTCCGTACCTTTATAGATGTTGAGCGTAGACGAATCAGGGTGAATTTGCCTTTTAAAAATCTGCTTTGCCTCTTGACGTCTAAAAACTTAAACAAATCAATTCCTACTTTTTTAAGATATAGATACACGTCTAACGTTTGCCTTTCTTGAGAAAAAATGACAATTTTACATTTGTATCTAATCCAATTGCCTAACTGCATCCTCGATAGACTGTAAATGGTAATGAACTTTGAGCACAGGATTGATTAGTTTGATTCTGTTTGCGTAGGAGTTATTTGAGAACCCTTCAAAGACCGATATTGGTAGTGGTGAGAGTGATGATCCGAACTCAAGATGTCTTGGAAAATCCGATTCCAGAGTGGACTTCCGTGTAACTCGGCAAATCGGAGAAGACGCTCTGCTTGTAACTTGGACTATACCAGAAAAATGTGTAGGCCAACCGAGTGTAAGCGGATATGAGGTAAGTCAATCCGGTTCGGGTAGTTCGACAACTTTAATTCTTTTCCAACACGCAATCAATTTGGTTGGGTACATGTTCCTCCAGTCGTTTACTTTACTCTTCCTCTCTCCTCTCTCCCCATCTTCCAATTTTACTAAAATTGGAAAAGTTTTTTTTCAGCTTTATTTACAAACAACTACAAATTTTTTTTAGTGGTTCTTTAAATCTGTTTTTATTTTGGATATGGTTTCAATCTCAACAAGGAGACACTCAGACTTTATAAACTGACTGATCCGATTGGATTTTCTTTATTCCCTTATGGTTATGGCTTTAGAGGAAAATAAAACATTCTCATTTGATGATGATTCCTATTGCTTTAAAGTAATATCTTATTCCAGATTGCAGTCAACGGGTCTACATACCTTAAAATCCCAAAGCCCAATCGGCATAAGGCTGTACTATTTGGACTCAACCTTGATGAGCCCCTTCGACTTACCTTAAAATGTTCCGGTGACCCTGAACTGGAGGATTCTACCATCACGTTTATCTCCTAGATATAAATTTTAAGTTTTTAAATAAACCAATCACTCGTCATGTGATGTAAAGGCTGTACAACCCTGTTACCTAATTGCAATGCCTTGATTTGTAAATTAACAGTTTCGTGAAATTATTAGTTATTTGTTTTTCAGTTAAATAATATTATTGGTTTCCCTTACATTCTCCTCCTATAAATTCTCCATTTTTCATGCCTTATCTACGAATATATACCAAATTTGTAAGTGATAATTCAGTGCCACAAATGAAGTAATGAATAAAAATCCAATAAATATTTCTGCCGCTGCATTACCTTAATTTAATCCGGATAATTACTACAACCCCTGATTTTAGCCTCCACTCACCGTTTTTGAGCACATAGCTTATCTACACCGCACTTGAATGCATGGGTATTTCAATTTCCAATGGGCAATCATGGGCAAACAGAGGGCCTTTGAAGTCAAACCAGGAATACTTCCAACTCGTCCTTTCTCCATTACGTCTGCAGGTTTAGGAATGCATTGCCGTCATTCTGTTTCCTCTATTCATGTCTGCATACAAGTCTATTTACGGGACTACCGATCTTGTTAACTCCATGAAACCTTTTCAGGATTCCAGCAGTCGGGAATTTCAGTGAGGAATTTAAGATATTTTTTGTATATGGATAGGAGCCAAGGGATTGCTCAGAACGAGTATTGTTAAAAAATAAAACCATTGGCAATTACCATCCGAAGAGTTAGATTGGGATTAAAGACAGAGGACGCCTTAGAGAAATAAATCTGATCTTCATGCAAATCAGTTGGATTAAATTTGGGTCATTCTTGAAATCCTATAAACGAAACAATATCCATCTCTAGAAGTCATAGTATACGAATAGGCAAATTAGCTGCGTTGGGAGTTTTAAGGAGGCATTGGATCGATGGGCTAAAACGAGTTCCGTATCATGATTTCAGGAAGATTAGGCAGTAGAGATTTTGTGAACGTGACAGTAGGTGATGGTAGCTAATTGAAGATTTAATAGCCTCCAACTTCTTGGTTTTTCCTATATTCTCAGTCTGGTGAATTTCTTCAAATTAATATCATTTAGTCTTGATTGTTTTAATTAGCAGGAGGTCTATCTACGGGGCTCCAAGTTTAGGGTGCAACACTTTTATCTTATTGAAAAAAGTCTAGATTCGTTGAGGTTAAGGATTCCAAATTCCAATTACAGCTCCGATTCGAATTCTATGTACGAGAATGATCCCTTTAGCCCCGTGGAAAGAATTTCGAAAGGGTTTCAATAAAATAAAGTTAAGGGGATTTGGGAGTAGTTCCACAAACCATTCACTGAATATTTCCGGAATCTATCCTCCAATCACTACTCCATTTGATGCTAAAGGGAATATCGATTATGCTCAACTTCGTAGAAATTTCGATTGCTGGAATCGAATCCCATTTGCAGGTATGTAAGGAAACCACTATCATTTTTCAACAGATCCAGACTGTAAACAAGTAGGTGTTTACTTTTACCGTGCCGGAGTTATATCATAGTATATTGAAGGCTTGCTTTGGGTGTCCTACTTTTAACGTGTGACTGAATGAAAAGTCAGTACTCACAATCAGTAGGTTATGAATATACTCCTGTTTAATATTGTTGAAAAGGAATAAAAAACGGCTTTATTACTCACGGAATTGCTCTCGGGCATCGGGGTTTCTCTGCATATTCCTTGGAATGCAATTTGGGGTATTTTAATCGTCGGCAAACAAATTTTAGAACATTAGACCAAAGTTAATCAAACATTATTAAGATAAGCTAATGAGCTTATCATCTTATTTCTACCATCAATTTTACCAAGCACAATAGTCTATTCAACCAATTCGAACTCGAAAATTAACAAAATCCCTTAATTTGAACCCACAGGCTTACTATTACTAAAACTATTGTCGTTAAATTGTTTGTATGCAACTCATTATCTGTTAAAGCTTTATGATTGGAGAAGTTCCCTTGTAAGTGACACCCACTAGGTAACTATTAAAACTATAAACTTATATCTAAATTAGGAGTTGTGCTATTTTTGATGAGCACTATGGCATGCCAAGGGGTCCGGTGGGACTGGGGTCTCAATAGAATAACAGAATTACTATGAAATTATATTAGATCATAAAATATTAGCGGCTTTTAGTAATCTTCAGTTTAATTCAATTAGGTTTCGTTGTAATGGGCTCTAATGGGGAGTCCGTGTCCTTGGAAACTGGAGAAAAATTAGAGCTCTTACGAAATGTCCGGAAACTTTCCAACCCGAACTCCAAAATAATCGCAGGCTTAGGAATGAACAGTAAGGAAATATATTTTTACATTTCCATTCCGGCACTCAAGTTCTGTTTCCTCATTATCCTATTTCAGCAACTTAAAACTTTAAAGGTGTCGGGTTTTATTATTTTCATTGAAAACTGACAGCCAGCAAACAAACGTTGGACTTGTGCAACGCGGTTGCCGAAGAGGGGTCCGCAGATGCAGCTCTCATCATTACCCCATCCTTTTACAAAGGGCAAATGACGGTGAGCCAAGTAATTATTATTCATTGAGGAAGCAATTTTAAAGTTCTTCCAAAACCTGACTCACACGAGCTGAAATATAGAAAGTTAAATTATGCTATTAATTTGCTACGATCAATTTAAATCCCTAATCTCATAAACTTCCGAGTTTTTGAACTTTGATCATTTATCTTGAAGAGGATAAACATGTAAGTTCAAAGAGGATCCTCCAACTATCCAGCCACAGACGGTATAGTCTCTATATAGCCAGGCGTAATAAGTCAGCCGCCTTGATTAATTACAACCGACGATAAGAGCACTTTTCCTATCTTCCGCCAAAAATAAATGAAATATTACACAGGAAACGGGCCCTGCAAGATATTCCAACACCCATCTTGTCATAAGTGTCTTGGCAAAGAAAGACATCTTCATCTCAAGGCCCCCCTCCCTTGAGAATTAAAGGAGCTTCCTAAACGTGTCTTGACATTTTTCCGGTTAATAGGTAAAATTAAATTCTTAACTGCGGCAATGATTGCGCGTGGGTTGGCCTTTTCATTGCCCTTCAGGATAATGAAGTAGAATTCGTTGGCGTCCGCTCCTTTTAGACCTCCTTTTTATGCCTGTGGACCAATTTCTAGTTCTTAAATCCGACTTACCGTTCCTGCATTCACTCTGCATGTTGGACGAGTTTAGTTGGTCTCTGTCTATAACCTAAAAACACGGAAGGTGAAAGTCTGGATTTACGGTCAAGTCTGATGGTCGAGACGGGATGAGACCTGGTGAAAGTCATCAAGAGAATCATGACAGTTAGACGTCAGTAAATCACCGCAAACGAATGCTAGGAAGGCTGCTTGAAATTCCATCTCTACTCCTTCCACCGTTTATTCCATTTTACCCGTGTACTTGCATGCAATTCGTATTCCCCATGCAGGATGCTTGATTACAAGGTTCATTTAGGTGGAACGAAATTACTCCCGCAATATAAATAAAATAAAATGAGACTCGACGTAGTTACAAATGCCGTGGGATAATTCCACCCATCTCGTTCTGTGATATGAGGAAAGCGGGGATTTCACCCTGTTACGATTGTTAGATTAATGGAGAGCCCTTATCTCTTTTCCCAGTTCAAAAATCCAGAGGTTACGTACACTTGGAGTTTAATAGAGCTGGAAAATGGAAAATTGTCTGCGGACATTAGTATATTACTTTTAGACTATATATTGTAGAACAACTGCTGCATGTAGATTTATGCTATTCTAGCTGTAGGCAAAGTACAGCTAGCTAACCAGTTAATTGCCAATAAGGTCTTCAACCCTGAAACAAGAGGGATATTTATAAATACGTCATTTGTAATAATGGGCTAAAGAGTAAAAGGAAATGTCTCTGACGAAGCGTTGTTTGTTGGGAAGGGATTATTCATTGGGACGGAGGGAAAGGATGTAAAATAAAAGGATGTGGCATCGACACAAGCTAGAAAACTCTGCATTTAATCCAAATAGACACTCTCAAATGGAATGATAGTTGAGGAGTTGAGGACTAATAATATTGGAAATGTTTCGAGATAGGAGGAAAGAGACTACTCTACATGTAGCCTTGTTTTGGTGACGACGACGATGCGTATGTTCCGGTAGATTAAACAGGAGACTTTGTTGGTTATCCTGTAAATATGTCCTTTCAGAGATGATTATGTACTGTGACAGGACCTTGCTCTGAGGAAGTATTTCGAAGAAGTGGCTCAGCACAGTAAACTACCCCTCATCCTCTACTCGGTCCCTGGGAATACGAATTTGGACTTGAGTCCCGATGTCCCTGTTGCCCTTGCCAGCCATCCCAATTGTATCGGAATGAAAGACAGTGGCGGTGATGTAAGCCTTTCACAGTAAATCATTTTTCATTATGTAACAGGCCTCCGAAAGAGGAAACAAATGCTGCCCGATGATCGAGTTGTCATCGTTGTCGCAGTTGGATCAGGAATTTGAGCTTTAAACTGATCCTCGTCATCTATTTTACAGGATCAACGTTTGAAACTTTTTAGACGTAGATTGAAAGAGTAGAAGAATTATCTAGCGACGTAACGATAACGCAACGACATAGAAGCTGACACACAGTAAAGTGTGTAATTATTGTACTGTGCGTGGGTGCTCGTTTTGGAAAGCAGGACCAGCTAAACAATTCGAATTCTAGGCAAAAATTAAAATGGGATTAATATTTCAAGTTTATTAGTTCCTTAGCTTCTGTACAAACACAGTTGTTATGAGAAAGTGTGTACAATTCTGAAATTGAACCATTTTAAGTGAATCTACCATTTTCAAAAGCATTTTAAGTTTGTAATATTATAGAGAGTCTAGCTATATTATGCTATTCAGTCGTGCTTCATGAGCCATGTTCTTGAAATGATAATCTTCGCATGTGACGGCTTGTGCTTTCTTGCATGTGCCACTTTCAGTGAAAGTCCCGTATGCCGAACCCGATGGTTCTTCAGTCCCATTAAATCGCAAGAAAAATCTTATTTGTAAAATCTTTTGAACATTGTACGAAATTTTTGCAGATTACCAAGATCTCACAGATTGTAAATGAAACTAGAGAACAGAATTTCCAGGTTCTCGCAGGTTCTGCAGGGTTTTTATTACCTGCTCTACTCATGGGTAAGTTTCTGTTTAGTAAAGTTACATTCCATTAGCAAACGCTTGATTAGCTGAGGATTTCCTAGAAAGCAAACAATCCTGATATAACTTGATAACATTTTTTTAACAATATAGCAAGCCATCTGAAACAGACTACATTTTGAGAATATAATTCCGGTTCATTAAACTCATACTTTATAAGCAATTGACGAATGTTTTTCACTCTAAATAATAAAAATAGACGATTGTTTACTCCCTGTCTTACTATATTCCCCGAACTATCTTGTTCAAATTAAGTACTTCAAGGGACACGCTTTTATACCATTGATATTATTGTCGAGAATTAAGTCATTGCATTCCAGAAATTTTAGATCGATCACAATCATAGTTACTAATTGTTTCAGCAAAGAGCTACGTAATAAACCCACATTTTTCTTATACATTCTTTAACTGGTATTTACAACGACAAGCGAGCGATGTTAGCGACAACATTACAAATTCATTCCTGTCCACGGTGACGTATAATCTAAAAAAAAACTTTGCGTAGAAGAAATTTTTCTCATGTAAACAGTAAATTCAAGCGTTAGAGGTTTACAAAGGGATTTCATTCTTAAACTGTCTTTACTTTAATGCCCATAGTTAGGTATAAATATACAGAAGTAATGCACAACCATACGTCTTTATATAAGGAAAAATGAAAACGCCCATCAATTCAATTTCGAGTCTTTGTGTATGAAGAAAGCATTGAGGTCATTCAAAAGACATGAAGGAGAAATTCCAAATCCGTCTATCTGCCAACTTTATTAACTATGTGTGATTTTACAAATTTTTTTCCCTAAACTGTCAAAACTCATCTATGCTATATATTACACGATTCACTGGGGGAAAAAATGACAGGGATGAATGTCGTTGCTCAGTAATCAAATAATTGTGTCATTTAAAAATGAAAGTTAGAGTTGTATATGACTCTTTTAATAATAAAATTAAAGCAGGTTTAAAAGCAGAAATTCATGAACCAAATAACAAGAAAGTTAAAGCTTTGCTTAACTACATTCCCGGAATTGTATATAACGATAAAAGTATGAGTAAACAGTTAAAAACATTGATTTATTTTAAATTTTGTACGGCAGGTTGTGTAGGAGGGATCTGTGCCTTAGCAAACGTTCTTGGACAAGAAGTGTGCCAACTTTATACCCTATTCCAGCAAAATAATATAACCGAAGCCGTGTCTTTACAACGGAAGCTTGTGGTTCCTAATATTTTGGTAAAGTTGCCTTCCTTCATAAATTTTACTTTTACAGAGATCAATTTCCATCTCAACTTCTGCGAAAAGTACTAACCAGTAACAGCTCACGGCGTCTCATATTCAAAGTACCTTACAAAGCTGTCTTAAATGCTAATATACAATGACAATTCATGATTGGCCGCTGTATAAATGTTAAGATTACCATGTGGCATTGTCAATCATTTAAAGAATTGACAGGTCGCAAGTCACAAATCTTTAAAAGTTCTTTCTGCATGCAGAGTTATACTGCTAGCATTCAACTTGCAGTCTCTTGCAGAAAAATGGAAAGATTTATACGAAATCTAATGTGGAATCTGGAGTGGAAATCCATTATGTCATATAATATATTATGATATTTCAAATTCATGTTACGGGATCCATGTATCCAGAGAGACTTCAATTGATTCTACAATTCTTCGAAGTTTTACTGCCAATAGAAGCTCCATTTCTCTGTACTTTAGGTACAAAAGATTGTCGAACTCTTGGTCCTGATCGACCCTGGAATTTTTACCGTTTTTTTTACTTTTAGCTTTTTATTTGATCATTTGATGTTACGGAGGCTTTTCGAGGTTGGTCAGTACAGCAAAATATTACACTGCCTAGATAGAAGACAGGTTGTATATATCGAAGAATATTTTTTACACGCGCTTTATCCCGAGACTGAATTATTTACAACCTTTACTTTGATGGGTTTTGCTAAGTGCACTAGTTGGGAAAAGATTGTCAGAGAAGAAACTGAGAGTTGAATCTGTAGGGCATGCTTTCAATCTTTATCTTGTCGAAGCCAACCTTCAAATACTGATACCGGAAATTTCCAGTCCATTCACCATACCTCAGGGAGTTCAGTATCTTTGATGAAGTAATCCCCCTCGGACAAAAAATGTCGTGAACGTTGCAAAGGGTTCGTCCAAAAAGCTATGGTTTTGATTACACTCTATCATCGTGCACTGCTCAATTGCCTTTCGATTCAGCGGAGTTACATATCTGATGATGTAAGATTCAATAAAATAGCTTATAGTCCCTCAAGCAAAGGGAAATTGTTTCTTTAGCTACACTACAGGTCACAGCTTTCGATTCTTCTGCAATTTTGACAGCAAGAATTTAGCTTTTGGAAATATCACATTACACGATGACAATCTTGTAGCTAGCGCACAAAAAGCAAATTATAGATTAAACATTTGTTGAAAAACGCCCTTTGAATTTTTTTAAGTGTGTTATAAGGCCGATTTTTTTGTGATTCAGGTGACGAAAAAATACGGGGTCGCTGGACTTAAGGCTGCTATGGACGAAAAAGGCCTGTACGGAGGGCCTTGCAGATCACCTTTGCTTCCAATTAAGGCCGCAGATCTTGAGCTCTTGAAATCGGGATTTGCTAAAAACAATTTTCCCCTGCTTCCCTAACTTAAAATTAATTTCGCTAAGTTTGTACAACTTTCTCTTTAAAATGGATAAACAATAAATATTATGCTGTCGTATTGCGTTTCATTTGGTTGTTTTACAAGTATTTTGAAAACTGGGGCGAAGTTCGTGCGAGCTTATATTTAGTTTACTAATGTTTATCAACAACACAGTTGGTTAACCTGAAATATTTTTCATGCATGCACAGAGGACGAACAGTTTTTCCTTCCACATTGATTCATACGTCCATTTTTATCATGATCAACATGCAATAGGAATAAATGTGAGTTTTATCTTAAAAAAATGAGTTTTTTGCTCGTTGCCTTTCTCGCAAAAATGCAAGTTCCTTTCGTGCTTTTCTAGAGTAACAAAATATTAACTTGTGAGTCATTTACTTATTAGCTGGGCTTCTCGTTAATGGTAATAATGAGAGACGCTAAGTGAGTAGGTAAATAGGTAACACGGAAGGAATGAACTCATTTCAGGGCTTGATGTCGGTGATCCGGATTGGTACACGGGTTTTTTTAAAAAAACGGTGCATAAAAAAATAACTTCTCGTTAACGGTGCTAATTAAGACTAAGCACTTCGGAGAAACTTTTGTGATCCCTGGGATTCTTGTGGCTTTTATTTTTTCCAGAGTCTACTGTTATTTAATCAGGCCTGTTAGGTTTTCTCTCTGATCCTCATGGGGTAGCACATGATAAACTCTGGTCGACTAAGCTAGGATAAAAATGTCGAAAGAAAGATAGAATAAATTCCAGAAATAAAATAGGTATAACCTTATTAAATTAATGGTGGAGTTGCTTTCAGGGAAATCCTCATAGCATCTTATAATAGAATCCGTTTACATATACATATATACATGTATCCTTATGCCTTTGTTTTTATTTTGGAGAAACGGAAGGATATTACAAGTAAAGCACGTTGAGTTTTAAGGCCGCAGTAAAGTCGCTAACAATACAAAAATGGTATGTGGTGGTTCGGGCAATGCAACTACAAATTCCGTATTTTACCCGGTAATAAAAAATGTGTATAAAGGTTAAAAACTGAACAACAAAGGTGGAAATATAATTTAGTCCGGAACTTATACATGTCTATATTGTATTTATGTTGGACTTACTCATTTGTCTCAGGCATTTTCATTGCAGGTATCCGCGGTAACTTTATCCCACGCCGTTGCACCGCTCCAGGATAACCCTCCCGCTATCGAATCTTCTGAAAAATGAAATTTAGTACATGCCGGTAAGATGACACTGCAGTAACCCAAGGCATTGTTAAGTGGGAACGTGTTTCTTACAAAGCAATTAAATTACAGCGTTCCGAAACCATCAAAACTCAAAGTTTATGGGCTATATAGACATGCCAATTTGTCCAACAAAATTCTCGCTGAATAAATCTATTTTTCAGAGATACTAACTTAGCGATAGACTCGAAATCGATTTGAATATTTTGTTTGCAATTTAGCGACCTAATCGCTACGGAATCACCATGCTCGCTAAAACTTAGCATAAACTTTATCCGAAAACATTCAAACTGGGTAATGGCGTTTATCGCACAGCGATTCTTAGTATTCAATATCTAGCAGATGTTTATGAATTACAAATGGATGTTAAAAAATATTTACTCCTCAACCATTTAAAGTTTGGATGGCAAATTAAGGGAGGACTTTAACTATCGGTAGAATGATGTTGCTGTGACGGGGTCCCACGGAGATAATATCAAGAGGCGTAGTTTGCAATCACTGAAAGTGATAGTCAGAGGAGCCAGAGCTCCAATTGTATTGCCCCTCGTCCAATGTGGATTATTTGCAGCTTCAACATTTCTTTTAATGATCCAGCTGAATGGGAGCAAACTTCTTTTAACGTCTCAAATGACTTGAACCGGTAATAATGCCTTCTTTACGGCAGATAATGATAACCTTAGAAGAAATAAATTGTTTTGACAAAACTTCCTCCCTGTCTCTTTCCGAAACTATAACGGCATCGAATTCAAATAAACAATTTAAAAGTTTTCCCTCTCGGTTATTCACTCTGTCGATTCCCAAAAACCTTGAAATCTCCTGACATTTATAAGTATGGAAAGGGGACTTGGATAAGCTACGTTATTAAATTTACTTGGTTGCATAGTCTCTTGCCCATAAATCTTTGCATTGGACATTGTCACAAGATGCCTTTCCGCCCATCACAGGTTAGGAGTTGCAGTCTCATCTCTTGGAGAAGATTCGTGCCTCAAAATATATGAACCTTGCCAAAGATCTAAAAGCAAATTTTAAGCAAATGTTAGACTTTTATGGGCTACTTTACTTGGTCCGTTAAACCTACTGCATGACCGTTGCAAATGAATCAAGGTTGTGAAATGTAAAGCAGCCATTTACAAACCTGTGGCACTAAATTACTTGATACACTCAGCGGACATTTTTTTTAACATTTTCATTTCTGCTCCGATGAGAGTGTTCTACTCACTAGGATTTCGAAATAGGAATAATAATTTTTCTTCTACAAGTAAGAGGCTTATGGATTTTATTCCAAGGATTTTTTTTGGAAAACTCTTTGTACACTCTACAGTAGACATTGGACATTGAATGAAATTCATGGAAATACTTTGACTAGTTTCTGTTTGAATCAAAACTACTTTGTCCTCTATAGTATAGTGGAATAGATAATCAATACATTTTATACAATTAATTGCTGGGTAGACGACTTTGAGTCTCCCTTCTATTAACCCTACACTAATAGCTGTTGTAAATGAAATGGGAACGACACTGACTGAGGTTTTAATGTAATGAGTGTGACATTTATTGAGGGATGATATAGGATTTTCGGAAGTCCACAATTCCATGGACTCCTCATCATATTCCTGTGCTCACAACTATGCCTAACCGAGCATTACACAAAAGGAGTCAATTTCGGAAAGGAAGTGTCCTAGCTGCTACAGGAAATGTAGTTGGTTCTTGAGATGTCGACTATTTGACAGGGATGGCTACGATACGTGCTACCACTTTAGCAGATACAAGTTAGGAGTTACTTGAATGCTTTCAAGATACAAGTTAGAAGTTACTTGTATCTTGTTACTTGACGAGGAATGCACTCCCAAGAGAGGACACAATTTAGATTGTAACTTAATTACCATACAAGTTACTAATTATAGTATTTATCAAACATTAAAAATTATAAATAGAAAATACGATGACAGTAACCTCAGTGTCTCATGTCAAGTTATACATCAAATACAATATACATACAATTTTAACAAAATTATGTAATACATGCTACAGCGATCTTTTAAACGTTGAAATGTACAAGTTAGTTTCTGAAAATGTCTCTCAAGATACAAGTAGCGATTTACACGATTGTAACTTTACAAGTATCTTGGCCATCCCTACTCCTCGAATTATGAAATTGAACGGAAATGGAATGATGTAGAGTAAAGATGACAAGGAAGTAAGAGGGAAATCAAGATAAGGGATGGGTAACGTGAGAAGAACTTGAAGAGCCTTTTCAACGAGCAGTAGAGAGTGCAATTCACAGCAAGTTATTATGGAAGTGATTATGTGGATGAAGGTATCTATGCGGAGGGAAAGTGCTTGGTTATCGATTTGGCATATCTGTTCCCTAATGCCCCTATGTTTCCCATCCCCAGTTCCGGAGGACGTAATAATACTGTGGGTTGGACTGACTGGTGGAACTGTACTTGTATCATTACTACAATCCCCTCCGATAGTTGTTTGTAATCTAAGAGTTGGATAGGTTCTCCCGAGACCGAATACCGTAATGGAGAGGAAGAAAGTATAGGTTCAGGAATGAATCAAAGATGCGGTTCTTGGCTCCTAAAGAACATAAAGAGCGGATGGAAGCTTTTAAACAATACAATGAACTAACTGTCTAAAAGTGTGTCTATGCTCAGAAGAAGCTAGCACGCGCTCAGCTTCTAATAGTTTTTCCTCTCTCCTTCTGAACAAGTCCTTTGAGCTAAAAAAAATCTTACGGTCTACGAGCTTTCTCTTTCTTTTGCTCTGTACTTACTTACGGAAGGATGTTGTTGTTTCTCTCAGCTCCTTTTTTCTTCAAGAGATTAAGAAGGGCAATCAGAGAAGGAAAAAAGGAGCTTCCCTGCCATTTTTACCAAGAATCTAGCAAACAACCGAAGATAGGAAATATAACGACATTGTATGTTTTTTGTAATAAACTGACTTATTTACACCGTCAAGAGATGCAGGAGCTAGTTTTCTATAAGAGATTTTAACCCCATTAACACACGAGTTGTGGAAAATAATCTGGAGTCATAAATCTAAAAATATGGGATCCTCTTCAATGAAACAATTATTATGGCTTTGAGTGGCTAGAAACGACATCCGTTCCCAAGAACCCGATACTAATCTTTGAGGAGTTTCTCTTTTCAATCACATTTTCAACAATTGTCGAGATTCGGTGTTGGTTGCTCTTTTCATTGGAAGAACTCGTTATATACTTAGCATCATAAGCTAAAGGAGTGCGTGCATTATTAGCTCGCCTATTGAAAATAGGGTTTAGAGCTAATGAAGTCAACCAGTCCGTCTGTCCGTCCGTCCGTCTGTCTGTCTGTCTGTCTGTCCGTCCGGCCTTTTTCTAAATGTAAATCAAGACAAATTGCAAAGTGCCAGAAGCAGATGGAAGCAGGTTTTCAATGTAAATCAAGACAAATTGCAAAGTGCCAGAAGCAGATGGAAGCAGGCTTTTGAGGTTTGATATGAATTGCGAAACATGAAAATGGTTTTCGAGGAAATCGTATTGGTTTATATACCAAATCTATATATATGATCTGGATGCCCCTTTTCTAAAGTTAAAACAATTTAGAGAAATTTTGAGGTTTGATATGAATTGTGCAACATGAATATGATTTTCGAGGAAATCGTATTGGTTTATATACCAAATTTATATATATGATTTTTATCCCCTTTTCGAAAATTAAAACAATGTTGAGGTTTGATATGAATTGTGCAACATGAATATGATTTTCGAGGAAATCGTATTGGTTTATATACCAACTGTTTTTAAAAAAATTCTATTGCTTTAAATAGGTAATCAAAACAACATGAATAAATATCTATATAAAGCAATACGTTTTGAAACAATAATCATATTTTGAAGATGGTATCATATTTTATATGCAAAACAACAATCCAGATTTCGTAAAAGCCGCAATTGGGGCATTTCATAACATTGTTTCATGATCTGTTCGAATTGATCCAAAAATCGAATCTTTCATTTAAAAACAATAATTTGGATTTAAACGAATTGATAAAGTACATTTTACCTGCATCTGCCCAACATTAAAACATTTTTCGAGGAAATCGTATTGGTCTTAGAATCAAATCAATATTGATGGTTTTATCACATTTTCTAAATTTAAAACAATTTTGAGGTTTGATATAAATTGTTCAACATGAAAATGGTTTTCGAGAAAATCGTATTGGTTTATATACCAATACGATATTAAAACGCAGTCGTCTAGGTGAACGTAAATTATGATATTTTGATTTTATACAATCGAGCAACACGATAAGTAATATTGAACGATAATCTATATGAATTGTGCGAGCTGTCGTTAACGTTTACAACGTTTTATTGGATTGGAGCTGTAACATGTCACACGATCAAAGATTTCTGTGCCCCGGAAATAACTTATATAACATTTAATCCCGTTTAATGGAAGTATCCATTAACTCCTTGGTTATGAGCCTCTACTGTTAGTCCTGATGAATTTTTTGTTCGTGTTTCTTGGTACTTATAAGACTTGAAAGGAAGGCTGCTGGAAAAATTCAGTTTCATTCAAATAAATTTGATTATGACCTCGCGTGTGTAAAACAAGGAGAGAAGGAATTCGAAGCCTCTGCCTTTGATCCTATTATCATTCACACTGTTGCTACTTCAAATTATACTTTCGTTTAGAGGGAGTTTGAACTTAATTGCATCCAGAAGTTTTAGCCGTTCTTAAAGTGGATCCGATAATGCAAAATTTCAGGACATGATTTATTTTGATTATATTTTTATGAAGTTTTATCGTCAAACAGGAAGTAGTATATCTTTCCTGCTATAATAAGGTCTGTTAAAAGATTTGCATATGATATGGGAGCTGGAAAAAAATCAATGCCTCCAGTCACTGCCCTTCTCAAATTTAGAATTTTGAAGTCATGGGCTCATGAGTTCATTTTTAGAACCAAACAACGTTATTCTCATAGTTAATAGAAACATGGTCGAGTTTGAAATTTTTTGACACCTGTTTTTTGTATCAAAAACTCAGGACTCAAGGTTGAATGATTTCCTGCTTTACAGGAAGTAGTTGATTACCTGGAGGAGCAGATCTTTAAAAATTTTTATTTTATTTCAGTATGCAGTGTTGACTTAGAACTTAGATAAACTTTTACTCAAACGAAGATAGTCATTAAAACTGATACTTTTAGAGGTATAGTGGAACTGTCCACTTTCAAGGTAACACCCAAATCCAGTAGTAAATGTATAAGGACACACGGAAAAGGATTCCCGAGCTGTAGTAATATGGCATAAATGAGGTATGAATATATTCACCAACGCCTGACTAATAATCATGACAACCCCGCCCATTCCCCTGATGCCAGGGCCGGGATATCAAAACTTTGGTCTCAATTACATAAACAATTTGCAATTACACTAAGCCTAACATTTAATAATATGAAAATTAATTCTAAACTTACAGAGTCGTTTAGTATGCATGCTCATCTTGATTAGCTGCTCATGGTAGAAAATGAAAGACAGGCAAAGAAGTTTTTGTTCATTAGAAGCGTTCAAAGCAACAGAAGGCTTGAAAAAGTTTTAAACATTTCTGAAAGGTGTTGAATATGTAAATCTACTTCCAGGAAAAATAAAGAATTTAATCTTCGTTTTGTAATGTCAAAAACATTGTTGTCTATGACTATATGCAACCCATTTCCTGGGACGCTTGATGACATATATTATATAGCTTCTAATTAGTGAGGGATTTAGAAACAGTAAAAAGCTACGGCTCAACTGGTCCAGGTGCACATTGATGAACTACCGATTCAGAGCCGAGTTTTTAGCAATTTGCCAAGCCTCTTAACACCGTCATATCAAGTAAGGGTTTCGGGTATATTTACTTTCACTTCACTAGCCACTTTCACTTCATGAATCACGGTGTGGGTGATTTTTTCGGGCATGTTAAACTAGGCGATCGAACACGTTTGCAACCCATCTGTTGTCCAGGCTTTTAGTATTTTTATCAAATATCCTTAACCAGAAAAGCAAGCAATGTGGTGAAAAATGTGTTAATAAATGTCAGCATGTTCAAAGTTTTAATAACCTGGGAGAGTGGTCTGGATATGATTTCCGCTAATATGAATGTTATATGCGTTTAAGGAATCATTTACAAATTCTGACACTCCGTAATAAACAAGGCCCGACATATTTTAATTAAGTAATTGATCCTTCCATGCACATCATTTCACGTCAAGAGCCTGTAAAGTTAAATTAGACATAAAAGTGAAAGCATAGCTAACAATTCAATTGGCTCTTTCATACATCTTAAAGCCCTTTCAATAATACACACGGAGTAGGTTCGTGAAAATTTTAATTGGTTTCCATGCATCGCCGCCTGCATCCGTTTTCGTCAACGGAATGGGAACATACGATCCTGCCAGATCTGCAGTTTGGATTACTTTCGACAATGTTCTATATTTAATTCCTCTAAAAGTCATTAAGGCAGCTCTATGAATTATTCACTCTGGTTTAAAGCAGTTAATCACTCAATCAGTTCGTTGTTATATTTTAAGTTGTTAATTATCTTGTGAAATTTTCAGTGTCGTAGCCCACGAGACGAGATTACTACTACTCTAAATCTAATTGGCGTCATATATTTCGAACTTCTGACAGCGAAATTAATTTTTCAAGCTGCAACCTTGAAGCAATTAGTAGTGAATAATTGTGGAATATTATATCGAAGATTTTAGCTGTTGCTTTTGCTTAAACTATCGAACCGTAAAATATAACCTTGCAGTGCAAAACTGCTAGAAATAAAACCTAATCTGTGCAGTTAAGAATAGCCGCTAGTACTCTCTCTGTTCCACTATATAAGTAATAATTTATAATTGGAATATTTAGAAATGCAAATTATTCCAGCAGTTTCCTCCCCCGTATCACGTATCTTATATATTATTCATAGCGGTTTGGTGGTTGGTTGCCATTACAATTCGGGATATCAATATGACAAGCCCTGCTATTACTTTAGTGCATAAAGGATTACTTGTCACTGACTTGAGCGGGCGTGGCTTCTCATGCATTCTCATATAAACTCAGGGACAAGTAATCCTTTATGGACTATAGCTACAGAGCTGTAAGACCTATTCATTATGACCGGCAATAAACATTTCTTGTAATTGTGTGACTTGGAGATTCGGGAATCGTGTTGAAACTTCTTTTTGTCAAATTAAAAAGTTCGTTACCTTGAATCGAAGTTACTTTCGATACCTATTTCCTTTGAATCCAAACAAAATTACGGTATAAAAACTCGAGATTAAAAAACATTGAGAAATGGTTTAAAATGGACAGAAATTATTTTCTTTGTTGTCGTTTAGCGTAACTCAAAGATGCTTTTGAATGGAATGAAACTACCGTCCCATCTTCAATGATACGTTTTTGGTAAAGGATAGCTTTGACTCCCATGATAGAGCTCAAACAGTAGGCTTTATTTAGTTGTAAACATTTGAGTTTAATATTGGTAATGAACATTTTCGACAATCGTATTTCAAACTGTAACGCCATTTGACCTTCAGTGTCACCGTTATTGTTTCTAAAATAAAAGTTCTCACATCTTCGAAGAAAATGCAAATCAGGGAAACGCATACCTCGCATTTAAACTTTTTCATCTTAATTCCATTTTATGAAGGATTCTAACAATTGCAATGTCTTGTAAGATTCTACAAGACAGACAGCATATTGGGCTCTCAATTCGAAGAATACATTTTATACACATTTCTGCATTAGCATCTGGCGGTTGTCAAGTCTTTACTATGTTAGTATTTAGTATACAGTACAGCTATTAAAAGAATTCGCGACATTTTTACAATTCCGAAGTATCATATTTCATTTTGTATTAAGTTTCACGGATAGTCTGAATCTGGAATCAAACTCCGTCGCGTTGTATACAATTCTTAGATAACACATTAAAACCGGAAAATAACCGGTTTTAGAGGAGGATTTAGCCGTTTGAAGTGGCTTAAAGCGTTTGAATTTGTCACATATGCTAAACCAGTTAATTTGAGGAGAATTTCGTTATGGAATTTTATTCCATAACCACTATTTTATAACTCGTTTACGAGATGTATTAAAAAAACGAATCAAAATATCCACGTTTTTTTTGCTTCCATCATGGAAATAGTATTTAAAAATGTCGAAGATGACACAAGCTGTCGCTGAAAACGGCAAAAAAGTCATGGAAAAAGGCTAAACTTCCTGCCCTCCGCAAAAGACTCGAAGACCCTGTAAAAATTATAAAATTTTTAGTGAAGTAGGGTACCAGCTTTCGCTTCATCCTGTCCAATATTGTACCGACGGGGCCCCAGCCCAATGCTCGGTGACCCTGCCCAGGAAATCTTGTTTCAGATGTAAAAGGAATACATTCAGCTGAGAAACAAAGGTCGGATGGTTTCAAAAACATAATATGTTGATAGAAATGCCTGACTTGATAATCATCCACGGGAGGGATTTAATTCCCAGGAGTTTCAATCCCGTGCTTTCTTTTCTTCGAGTTTTTCATCCCAAGTCATGCTTGGCAAAGGAGCTGTCTAAATAAACCGATGTAACGGGTGTAACCAAGTGTTGAAAACGTCACCTTAATTAAACCGAATCTTAATTTCCCCCAAAAGCCCGGGTTTTGCACCCTGGTGTCAGTGGGAGTAGTCCTGTGTACGTCAAAGATGTTCTATTACTCATGGAAATCGTTTAAGCCCCATACCTCAATTTCCCCAAAAAGCCCGGGTTTTGCACCCTGGTGTCAGTGGGAGTGGTCCTGTATACGTCAAAGATGTTCTATTACTCATGGAAATTGTTTAAAACCCATATCTCAATTTCCCCCAAAAGTCTGGGTCTTGCACGTCCTGAAATGTAGTTTCAGGGTGTTATCATGTGTAGATGATAGACATAGAGTTTACTGTAAACTACCTAAGCGGCAGTTTTAAATTGATTAAGAGCTTTGAACTGTTTTAATGGGCAGGTCTAAAATGAGAGTAAGAGCTTCGAACTGATTCAATGGTTTGTTTTTGGGGTTTAATTGATGGGGGTCAGGGGGTGTGACCGATTTGACCCAAGTTAGAACTTAGCCTGTGTTGGGACCCAAGGAACAAGTGTACAAAATTTCGTGACCGTAGGTCAAGCCGTTCTCCAGTTATCGCTCGGACAGACGGACGGACAGACGGACAGACGGACAGACGGACAGACGGACGGACAGACGGACGGACAGACGGACTTGTCGTTCGCATAAAGTGTTTTCAACACTTAATAACGGGAAAAGATTTTCCGAATGAGTTTCAGAGCTGACAGTTAGGATGAGACCCTATCTCCCAAAGTTGACAAATCACGGCAGACATCTTCATGTACATTTTATTCACCGAATTTATTAGTAGGAACAGCAACGAGCGTCTACGTTGAAATATAGAGAATCTTTTTCAGAATGCATCTACCGTTTTTCCCTTTGTTTTAAACAAAAATGGAGAAAGTGGTAAAGTGGAGCTTGAGTTCCAAGTTTTTCTTGTGTCAACTTTAACATCAGATGAAACTCGACACACTTTCCATAACTTTCACCCATCATCATCGTACAGCCACATCCAGTCCGCAGTTCCCTGTCGCCCACTTGCATAACATTTTTCATCGACATTTTTAGAACAGCTCAGGAAAACCACCAAGCACAAACTATTACACTCAAAAAGGTAGCAACAACAATATCATTTGCTGCTCTTTCGCCAACGGGTTGGCAAAATGGATTTCCTTTTCTTCCTAGCAACAATAAATACACAATGCTTTTACAATGCGGCTGATTTATTGGTTTGAATGAGAAATGCCTTTTTTCCTTCTCAAGAGTAAGTGATTATGGAATTTATCGTAGTCCAATTTTCAGTAGCATGCAGTCCTTGGTTCCTGGGGAACGGTATTTCAGTCCAACTGCACATCTTGAATATCATACATTCATAAATATTGAATAAGAAATAGACACTTACTTTCGTGTCTCTTTCTTGCATTTTACGAAAACTAACTCGTGGCTTGGGAATATTCTAGATGCAGACTCGCTTTCCTGAAATTTAAGTTGTATGCACACTGTGTTTAGAAGTCAACAATAATATAAAGAATTCATTAGGTTTCCATATTCTTTAACAAATAAGAATGTCCCTGTAGTTATTATAGTCTGTTATTTCCTTCATTTGAATAGACAATTTTCCAAAAGAATGATCCGAATGGAGAAAGTTCGTACAAAGACTGGGAAATCCATTGAATTGTGGAATTTGGCTAATTGGGTGAAAGGAAACCTTTCCCCTTTGAGTATATGATAAAATGGCATGATCCTGACATGCCTCCGTGTATTTAGAGTGACTGGGCACGCAATTACAATTATCACACTCATCATAATAAAAAAAAATAGCTAAAGCAAGGTTGAAATTAACAGTGGATAATTATTTCTCTTTACAGTATAAAATTATATTGAAATCGCATTCTTTAGAAAACACTCCAACAGGTACGCCTAACAACACTATAATTATAAATATGAGAATTCCCTTACCGATACCGTGCTTGGTTCATATATACATATTTATAAATATCATAAATATGACTATAAATAAATTTTAATATAAATCTCAGCAATAAATTCTTGTTTTATTATTTATTATTATTATTATTATTATTTATTCAAGTCTTACTGATCAGAGGAATGCACGTGTGACCACTTACAATACGTAGGACCAATTTCGACAATACAATCTTATTACTAAATTCTATTCATATCGCAACCAACTTACTTTCGTAAAAGTCACATAACTTACTTAATAACTAAATTCCCAACTTGCTCTGCATTTCAGAGCGGGGACTATACATATCTAACGTCAAATAATGAATTTAAGCTATAATGAATATAATAAGTCACATACCTTACTTACTAACTAAATTCCAACTTGCTCTGCATTTCAGAGCGGGAATGTACATATCTAAAATAATATAATGAATGTAAACTCTAATAAAATTACTTTCCTCATTCATAAGGATTGCATACTACAACAATCTAAACACTAGGCAGTAACAGAAATGGTACAAGTTAACTAAATACATGGAATTTGTATGATAATTTAATTTAAGCATAACACCAGAAATCTTGTATACATTCGGATTACAATTTGCATCCGCAGACAAATTTAACAGATTAGTTAAAATATTCAGTGACCAAAATAAAATCCAGCAGATATTCTAATACAAGAGATAGTAATATGCTCAACTCGACGACCGGCCAACCACCTTGAAGAAGCTGAAGGCCTCTTCAAGGTTAAATTTGGAAAAGACCAAGGACAATTCCCCTTGTATCAATTGGAAAAATTAACAAAAAACAAAAAACCATTTCTGGAAAAAAATAAAAAAATAAATAACAAATGATTGACCTTACGACGAGGACATCCCCTGCTGGACCTCACCAAGGATGGACAGTGGTTCAAGAAGAAGAAGTTCAGGTCCTGTCGAACTGTCCTCTCGATGAGCTGGGGGGCAGCTAATGTGCCCCTTCTCCCACGGTGCTGGGGGTGTGTCTCAGCGCACTTAAGAAGGGCTAGTATCGGATGAGGGGACTAGGCCCATCTTCTACAATCCCAACTAATTGCACTGAAAACCACACCGAGACCAGTTTAACTTAGGTGGTGAATAGTTGAGAAATCCAGGAGAATCCGAGAGCCCAAAACCACACGTCCATCCCCGATGAGATCCAGAGAGAGTCTTGTTGTAATATCTTTAGACTTAGTCTATCTTTAGAGAGTCTTGTCTTATTCAAAGATTACTAAAATGAACACAGCACACACATGTAAATGTGGGATTCAAATTAAAAAATAATTTATTTAAATTCTACTATGTTTCCAAACAAATTTGAAATAATTTTAATTGTTGACACGGTTGGGATTTGAGAATGTAATAATAATACTTCACATAATCCCCATTCCTCGAACTGGGAAACTGGGAAACTGGGAAACGAGTTCTATTTGATGAATGTTTCGGGACGGCTAATGACGAACTCTGACAATATTTTTATTTAGTTTCACCTCTCATCATCTGTATTTGAAATGGTTTCTTATGCATTTGAATAAATTATATTTGTAGATCCTGGTTAAACAGTAGGCAAAATGTAACTTGGAATTGTGGTTGATCTGATGGCAGTATAAATTATTTGTTTTATTATATGTATACTACTGAACTGAAGAGGGCTGTCCAGAAATTTATTTGAATAAAATTACATATTCCGTATTTAAAAACAAAACTTAGCATATTATTTTGGATTTGAGAATTTTAAAACCAACACTCCAACTCGTGTATAATCAATTAGTTTTTAGTTAGTTTCCCATAATGCAGCCTCCGCTTCTTCTTTACATGAGTGTGTAATTAATTAATTAATAATTCATAACATCCGAGTCTTTCTCATTCTCTCATAAACGACATATTTCTTATCTCTAAAGTGCTTTAATGACCCATTACAGTCGGCTGCTCTGTTTACCTTGGGTAAGTATGTTTCAGAATTTCTCTCGCTCTGTCATTTTGAAAGATTACATTATTTGGGAAATGAATTCGCTTGCAGGACCACCTATGCGATATACGATGTTGTCTAATCGATTCTTTGGAAATACTCATATGGGAATGATCATTAGAAGTAATGACACAATAATTCGTGGGTAAAACATATGAGTATTTGTTTCTATCTAACACATTGCATTATACGTATAGGTAGAAATTTAGAGCTTTTTAAATGAGCTAATTCAGCTAATTGCCCCAGGTTCTACATAGTTCACCAGGTTCTCAGCAATTACTGAATGCATTCCAGTTCAGCCTATCGATAGCGGTCCCTATGTCAGTACGAATATTACTTTACTATAGTTTATTGTGACGATGTAGATCCGTATTTTAATAAAAGTTTATGACACAATAAATCATATCCTTCATATATTGAGGACTAATTTTGTGAAGTTCTTGGATAACAAAGTTGTTTGTCGCTCAGACTCCACAGAATGTCCATTTTGTAGATAAGCTGGATTAAAAGTTCTCTCGTCACCTAGTTAGAACGACATTTTTAGGGAAATGGGAAAACGATTCAATGCGCTTATTTGGCAGAATTGGAAACTCAGCACGTACAAAACTATACTTTTAATCTGAATAATTTTTCCCTGCAAATTTTACTATTAGAACATTCTCTGTCTTGCTTTATCACAAAAATTGATACAGTTTTCAGGTAACGCTAAGAGTAAGACGCAAAACGAGGGGTAACTAACTGCTTTATTCCCGGTTGTTCCTAAGCACTGGATTGGATTTGGAGCTGAAAAAAATTCGCGACAAAAATCTGTGTTCGCATAAGAAAAATGTTACATAACAAAATAGAAAGTAAATAATCATTTAGACAGCATTCATTTGAATTGAAGATTGATTGGCATTGATTTTCTTGTTTTTGTTATAACAGTGTCGATGTTTTCGTCGAACACAACATTCAAGGACTTGGTACAGACGTGTAAATCACGAAGTGTAATTGAATGAACTTGAATATATGAATTAAAACAGGATCCCATCTCATAAGACACACGAGTAGACACCACTTTCAAACAAAGTATTAATTGACACAAAGAAAGTCAGCACCAACCAACTTACAATGTGATCGATTCTCTCAAATGAAACTTCGTCAAAAGAAAGCCATTCTATTCTTGTTACCTTACAACACAGATATTATATTATATTTTTAATGACTCGCAAGTTTGGATTCGTAGCATATTCCATTTTAAATGTATCTTCATATCGGATTCAAATTTGGTATAAAACGACACCATTTCATTGTATGAAACATTGAATCAAACAGTATTGAGAAAATACTTGTTAGGTAGATTCTTCTTATCATTCACAAGCAATAATATGGTTTTCTGATTTTAATTTGTGGCTGCTGTTTATATTTCTTTTTCATATTTTTCATTCATTACATTGATTCATTTTTGACAGTTATGGTAAAAATACTTGAATAACTGCGGTGATTTATTCTGCCGCATTTCTTTCTGTCAGTTTTCCATTTGAATTTTTCTGATGAGAAATGCTAGCCGTTATACAAAACATTTTGACGTATTGATAGTACGTAATGGAATTGATAACTGATTTCTTGAATTAAAGTTTGTATTATTAAGTGTTGAAAACACTTTATGAGAACGACAAGTCCGTCTGTCCGTCCGTCTGTCCGTCTGTCCGTCCGTCTGTCCGTCCGTCTGTCCGTCCGTCTGTCCGTCCGTCTGTCCGTCCGTCTGTCCGTCTGTCCGTCCGTCTGTCCGAGCGATAACTGGAGAACGGCTTGACCTACGGTCACCAAATTTTGTACACTTATTCCTTGGGTCCTAACACAGGCTAAGTTCGAACTTGGGTCAAATCGGTCGCACCCCCTGACCCCCATCAATTAAACCCCAAAACAAACCATTAAATCAAACAGAATAGTGATATGTAGGAGTCCAACGCCAGGATAGAGCTCTTACTCATTTATTTTAAAACTGACGCTTACGTAGTTTACATTACACTCTATGTCTATCATCTATACATGATAATACCCTGAACCTATATTTCAGAGTGCGAAACCTGGGATTTTTGGGGAAATTGAGATATGGGGTTTAAACGATTCCCATGAGTAATAGAACATCTTTGACGGATACGGGACCACTCCTACTGACACCAGGGTGCAAAACCCGGGCTTTTTGGGGAAATTGAGATTTAGTTTGTATATCGTTATATTTTCAACACTTGGTTACACCCGTTACATCGGTTTATTGTATATGACTTTCAAAAGCAATTCTTTTAATGATCCTCTTTGAGCTCATTTGTAGCCTACATTTGTAGTCTTTCATTGTTTAGTCATTTATTGCAAAAATTATGACATAAAATGTATAACATAAAAGTTCTGACGCCTCCAGCCTCCAGGTTCTTCTTCCAGAAGCACTTCCGGGATGGTGGATTTGCCTTCTCTCACGTCTCACTGGATCCATGACCAACTTTTGAAACTACTAACGTATTTGGATGTAATTTGAATATAAAATGGTTCTACATATTTACTCGATTATTACATCGTTTAATACTATGGCATTGTCTGTGTGAATTAATTTAATTCTATTGGGGAAAAAGCAGTACGATGATACAAAATTGTAAATTTTGTAACTGTAATTCATACTAATTCACATGACCATTGGATTTTTTCAACATTTTCCAACACTCTAAACATTATATTGAATTGAGTGAAATGATTCTTGATAGATTCAACTGCTTTGATTTTCGAAATCTATCATTTGTATTGTATTTGTAAGATGGCTTTTAATGATATTTTTTATTTCTTCAGGTTAAAAAAGAGTCTGGAAAGATTCCATGACCTTGTTTAAATAGAAAGTTGGCCAAACATATTTTCAAGCTTCAATTCTTGTTAGTCTGAAGCAAAAGTCCTATTCACAAATGCAGGCTGTATGTATAGATTAGCTATGTTTATGATACATATTTTATCTGCACAAATGGCATGTAGTAAAATGCCGCAAGGATGCTTTTTCAGTGCAAAATTTACATTATATTTTTATCGCAAACGATTCGTTGACGCGAAATGCAAAAAAGACACCGGAAATTTGTATGCTTTTTAGGAAGTATGGAATATCCCATAATAAAAATGTGGTACACGTCTCCGAAGAATTTAAGTTGCTGAGGGTAAACTCGTGTGAAAAGGCGTCAGGAGATACGCTATCAAAGCAGGCTCTTGTAGTCCACGTCGACTCGGTTTTGAGAATATCCCACCCGGGTATCTCTGGACAGGAGAAGAAAAACCAAGACTCCGATTCAACCGACTTTCATTCTTCAGACTGGCAAGTTGTAACGTTCACCACGAAGTCTTCCTAGGTGAAGAATTGCTCTCATTAATCATATTACAAGGTTCACTTTCCCCTTCGAGATCTCATCATATTTATTCCATCGTCTAACAGCTTGTTTCCGTCATTAGTGGGACATTTATTATCTTGCAGAGTCACAGCTCTTTGTTTTTCCAGTGTATTTGTGAAGTTTCACTGCGTTCTTGGCAAATCGTATCTGTCCAAAGCAGAAGCTACCTTTTATTGAGTTTCGTCTAATTGTACATCTAATGTCTAAGGTTCTCGACGGGGGACGATACGAGTTTCTTGAACTCGACGGAGTTGTTTAAAAAGGCAGAGGAGTTGTATCGTGACTTTCCCAACAATTTGGAGTTTCATCTACAAAGGTAGGTTTCAAGTTCCGTTACAATAAAATTATTTTCGAATACATTTATTGTCCCAGTAAAAACAATTGAGTCCGTCCGGAAACCACGAGGGATTATGAAAAGATATCTCATGAAAGAGCAAAAACTTTCAAGTCCGAGATAACTGCGGCATGGGGTGATTCTAACACGGAGAAAGGACTCATATTCAAGATATCTTGGGAATCGTAAACAGTTCCACAAAGCAAAACCTATCGTTACAAGAAAGTTGATGTTGGTGAGGGAAATGAAAGTTATATAATTCTGTGTCAAGCAGAGCTTTCTCATTTCTCGGGTTATGGGACTTGGTGTTAATGGGGTAATGGAATATTTTTATGATGGCTTTATGCCGGCTTAGCCTTTTTATTTCTCTTAAATCCGAAATATGCGGTGGCACCGTTTTTACAGTCTATTTGACTTTACAGTCTTGAACCTCCAACATGGTTAAATAAGCATACCTTGCCTTAGGACATTAGGTCCCGAGACAACCAGAACATCTCTCTCATCGGTGGAATACAAATTTTTAAGCCACAAAATAAGGCCACAAGGGCTTTTTACTTCCAGTTATGCAACCTGTTCTCGTTATAACTTGCAGTATCTTGCATGTTTCAGGAAACATACGTTTTTATATCAATGGGTCATTAAAAGAGATTGCTAGTAGAAGCAAAACTTCATGGTCCAGGGCTACGGACATGACGGAGTCGAGGGCTCATTCCTTGAAATTTTGATTCCACTCAAATTTCCTGTACATGATCATTACTGGAACTATAAAATGCAGGGCCCATAAGACAATATCACTTGATAATCATAGAACTAATGTCAAGGAATCCTGGTTGAGCTCGTAGAATATCCTCTCCTTGTTCCTATTGTCCATCTTGGTAGTTTCGGCATTTGAATTGAGAATCCTAGAATTACGAATTCAGTGCAATTGCATAGCTTTCTCTCAGAACGTGACAGAAGTCTCATTTCCAATCCAATTTCCTCCGCGTACTAGCACTAACAATAAGAGATGGGAAGAAGGGCCTTCCATTTAGCCTCATCGTGTTTAATATGTTTAATGGATAAAAAGCGTATATTTCATAGATGAAATGGCATAATAGAGTCAGCCCGCAGTACCTTTTAGCCATTAAGTATATATAACCTCTTATTGAATAAGAAAACTGCAGCGGTATCTCAAGTAGCTTACAAAACTTTAACGGCTTTCTCCCTGTCTTGGAAGTAATGAGAAGTGACTAAGGAGATATAAAGAGCAGAGGCCGGAATTAAAATCAAATACACACAATCAAACCCAAACCCACCTATCCCTGCTCATCTCTTGAAATCAAGCTGTTTGCGGTCCGTGAGGTCTCCCGTTGGAAACGGGGCTAAAAGCTCTAAAAAATACTGGTTGGGTTGGACAATGATCATTTATCCAGTCGTAAAAATACAGCACTAAAAGGCATTGAGGGTTGCTGCTATGTGAACGATGTGAAGATGTGATGAACCTTCTCCAAGCTTGCACATAATAACGGTAAGTGGCATGCTTGGTAACATTTACATAAAGGATCACTGTCCATTTCATTGCCCTCGAGTCCGCTTAGTCCTCGACTGACGAAAGAACTTTAGCTGGATGTTTTATAAGGCGGAAAACTCTGTTTTTGAGAGGTTTTTGAGAAATATCTGTTAGATTTTCTGTCCTGATTTTTATTTCCCTTGGAAATGAGTTTCCGGCTTCAAGATGAAAAATCTATCTCTCCGTGTACTGGGAAACCCCGTTAAAGAGGATAACGTAGGGGAACTGCACTAGTAAATGTTCGGGACTCGGTAGATGCATACATTCTACAAAAAGCAATTACATATAGAGGGATTTGTGAAGGAACTTTTAGTCTCATTCTGTCACTTGTAAATTAAAAAGAATCTTATTTCTGTTTGACAAGCCCTTCGGAGGAGAGCATTTAGGCCAAGTCATTTCCTTGCACTTTAAGCGCTACCTTAAGCCCTCTTGCGATAATTTGATTTCCACCAAAAATTACGTTATTAACTTATTTTGTGATCATTTTCCATTATAACCAATTCCAAAGTAGGAACCGACGAGACAGACTCTAATATGGGACTGCATATTCCCGTATCCAGTACTAACACAATAAGTCCCAGCTCTCTGGTCCTTCGGATACACTTCCCATATACTATATATATATGTAAATAAAGTTACCTGCTTTCCTATTTTTCACTTTTAAAAGTGATAATAAAACCGTCAACGGTGCCACAAAGTGAGTGTGACAGATTACCTCCTTACTTCCAAATCTGGGAATCCTTTCTCCTCAAGTCTAAACAGGCTGGAATGCAAATATATGTGCAGAAGGTGATTCTACTCGACTCGAGGTATTCCCTCAACTGTGCATATCAAATTAAAATCCCGACAAGTCAGGCATCAGCAGGTTAGAAGAAACAGAGTAATGACGGAGATCTCATCTCCGCTTCCACAAACTTTCTTTTCTAATCCGACAGTTCCAGTCAGCGCGAGGGAGTGTGAACTGGCTTTTTAGCATAAAAACAGGCCTGAGAGGTTTTACATATGAAAGGTAGAAAAGGGAAAGGCGAAACCTCAGCTTCTTTCTGAAACCGAATCATACTTTTGTAACTCAAGGACAGGAGAAATGGTCTTGTCTCTTCCGTAATAATCATAGGAGTGTGTTATTCTCTCATATCTACATCAGAATTTACAATGGGGAGGCATTAAAAATTCATTGCTCCCGTCGTTTTATACAAATGATAGTGTTCAATATTTACAGGAATGTAGGGAAGATGAATAGTCTCACGAGGAGAAAGAAATGCTTCACCAAATCCAGTCCATTAAGAGAAAAGTAAAAACTTTATTTCCACTACGCCGCAAAGGCTCTCATATTCTATGCTCTCAGACAGTCAGAGGAAAGTATCTTCTTCTCTTTAGATCCAAGATCTTGAGAAAACTTTGGACTTTATTAGCTGAGTGGGATAGGAAGAGAGTCTCCTCTTCTGTCGGCTGAATTTCCTTATAAACAAATAAACGGTGTCCGTAATGTCCAATGGTATGTTGTAGTAGTAAATAAAGTGTGTGGGCCTTCCCTCACATCTATCAACAGTCCGTAGCCCTTTGGGAAGAAGAAGCGACTAATCCAATTTATTTTCTTGTGTATTTCGTAAATGGAGGCTTCAGCCGTTCCCCCCTAGAATCAAAAATGAAAGGGTGAAAGTTTGAGTTAATCTTCCCAGGAACTTGGGGTTTAAAAAAAGTCGTAAGCAAAAAATGCTGTCTTAAAACAGAAGGGTATGTTGTAAATGTTAGTAGTTCAAGAGACTAATGTTCAATGACTTGAAATCAAGTTGATTGTGTTTTTTTTTTATTTCTTTTCCCTTGTTGTAAGAATTCTGTTAATTCCTGAACATTTTCTCCAAACTGATGTCCAGATATTATTGATGTTAATCTAGAAGAAAGGATGGAAGCGGAGGAGATGAATCATCAGACTGAAGAAATTCTGGCAGAAGTGAGGGAGGCGGAATTTACCAAACTGCCAGACGACGACATGGACTTGGTTGATGTTGAAAGAATGCTTCTAAACACGACAGAAACTCAGTACCCAAATCTCGACCCCGATATTTTGAGACGGTGGAAGACGAACTTGTACATCGATGGCACCGTATTATATGTCCTGATCTGTGCATACGGATTCCTCATATTATTTGGCACAATTGGAAACTGTCTTGCTGTTTGTGCAGTCATTCGAAAGGCATCAATGAGAACACCTCGGAACATGTTCATAATCAACTTGGCTATCTCGGATGTGAGTTCATCTCTACATTGTTACCCCTTTCTACTTTCTCGTAACCTGGAATTTGAGAATTTGAAATTCAAAGGCCTCGGATAACTTATTATTTATACATGACATTTTTGTGCTGAAAAAATAATCTGTAGATCCTCCTCTGCGTGATCACGATGCCCCTTACTCTCATGGAAATCGTATCAACGTATTGGCCGCTAGGAAATCACGAATTTCTCTGCAAGGCTTTGGGATGCCTTCACGCCATTTCCATTTTCGTGTCAACCATCTCTATCACTGCCATTGCACTAGATCGATATCATGTAAGTTGAACTGTCTCTCTAGATGAAATCCTAACCCAGCAATGACTGTAATATGTATCGAATTTCCAAATAGACCTGTCTCTGTCTTAGTTTATCATTGTTTCATCACAGTTTCCGACCCCAATCCTCTCCATCTCCCTCTCACTGGCTTGTCAGGCTACCAACTTTCCCTGCTTTCTAATTCTAATACAGATCAAGATACAGGCTCAGATTGCCCTAATTCGGATGCATTCATTCACTTCAGCCCACTTCTGCACACATCTCAAACATCATTGTTTTATGAACCTTGTTGTTGCTGCAGCAAATGTCGAATATAATACATGAGGGATTGACGATAAAGTTTCATAGCCCTCATCAATCTCATTGAACTGTAAAGGGAGTATTAAATATGTACAGGATGTCGTTCTTCGGAAGGACAGCAATTTCATTATCATAATCATCCCTATTTATAAAACATCCTTACAGACTTTCATGTTTTAGACTATCCATTATTACCCTCTAGTGAGCCCTCGAGTGCTTTGAGACTCCGAATGTGTTGTCCATTCCCTTTTGTCTAAAACTCATTAAATATGGACACAGTAATTAATGAGCTTCAGTTCAAGAACCTACTAGTCACATGATTTTGAAACTTTAGTAAACTAAATTAATGAATCTTTAGAGGTATAAAAATGTAAGAAAAATACTTACGCAGTTACAGTGTAGTGTAGAGGGTTTTGTGTTTTTTAATTTAAATTAAGGAAGATAAAAGCCGACAAAATTTGAAGTATAATCCCTTCGAAAAGGAAGCACAAAAGCCAGTGCAGTACTTTGTGTTACAATAAGTCACACTGATTTGAGTACACTAAATCTCATAAAGTCATAAACCATGAATTAAAGCTGTATCTTTTCGGGGGATAGTAGGTTCAGGCTCAGCTAACAAAATAATCTTAGTCTCTTCGAAAAAAAATCGAATAGCGTTATTTTAATAAAATTCCAAATTATTTGATGCTTAAATGAGTATATTTATTACTCGAAGTTGATTGTCCTCAGAAACAAAAAATAAGAGATAATTATTTGTGGTCCTTTGAAGGTAATTGTATACCCAACGAGAGCGGCAGTACAGAGACTCGGTGCTCTAGTTGCACTGATCGGGATCTGGACCCTGGCTTGCATACTGGCGGCCCCCCTCTACATGTCAACCAAGTTAAAGCACATACCAATGAATTTGAAGTTCTTACCCTTGAAGGCTGTAAACTATTGCTATGAAGACTGGCAGTCAGCTCACGGACGAGCCTACTACTCCATTTTCTCGATAATAATCCAGTACGCTCTTCCGATAACGGTTGTCAGTGTGGCGTACTTTCGGATTTGCAAAAAGTTGCGCTACCGCATGAAGCCCGGAAGTCGAACGGTTGAGAACCCTGCAGGTGGACTACGGGGTGGGTCGGTTCGGAAGGACCAAGCCAGAGTCCGCCGAACTAACACGCTCTTAATATCTATTGCCCTTATATTCGGAATTTCCTGGATGCCATTAAACGTTTTCAATCTTTTTGTGGATTTATTTAATCCCTTCGAAGAGGACAAGTACATGGAAAAAGTCGTATTTGCTTTCTGTCATTTGTTCGGGATGTCCAGTGCTAATACAAACTATTTGCTTTACGGTGTGTTCAACGAGAATTTTCGAAAAGAATTCCGTGACATCTGGTTATCCATCAAGAGCTTCTACTGCTGTTTCTGCTGTTGCTGGTGCTGTTCGAGACAGGAGGATGTAAGTAGTCGGAGTAATAGGGAGTCCAGGATGGACAGGGAACAGACTGCCACAGTGCATTACCGAAAGCGGTCCAAGGCCTCCCCCGTCGATGGAGATATTGAACAAAGCACTCTTATTACACAAGTCTTGGACCGACAGAAATGAACGCTACACACATCCCCCCTCAGTCCCCTCATGTCAAAATCCGCCGTTCAATTCCCATTCTTCATCACCTCCATCATATCATAACTATCCCGGAAAAGTGACATGAGTTCCGGCCGATAGAATTCATATGTTATGAGGTTATGACCACCATTCATAAATAAGAGACCAATTTAACGACCTTTCAAGCACTTTATATCATATATACCTGCTCATCCTTACCACCGCAAAGATGGGGAAAGTTCTCTTCCTCTTCTCCCGTCTTGCTCCGACATCATGTTCATTACGCCACGTCGCGTTGGTGTTCTCTTCACATTGATTGGAATCCAGTTCTCTGTCATGTCGTAATCCCGGATGACATAAACTACAGGAACAAGCGGCTTAGGAAATTGAGTATCCATTAGCGTTACGATTACATCTAAATCCCCTTCAGACCAATCACTCAGACCTTATCATCTCATACTGCATCTTTATTTTGTCATTCTACAAAGAAGAGAAGGAACTGGACCGGAAATGTTTTCCGGAATAATAATAATATAATGTACATAAGTAGAAATAGTATAAGGTCTTTACTTGTTAATGGAGAGCAGGGCTGAAGTTCTGTCGAAATTATGTTATTATGGAATGGACTGGAGGATAGCTCTATGAACTTAGCCGTAGATATATATAAGTGGTAGGTACGCTACTGCTTCCACTGCAGCCTACCCTATCGTACGAGTTGCATAATGTATTCTACAATAAATCCTATTAAATGTTCAATAGAAGCCGGTTAAGTTACATCTTTGGATTGTGATAATATGAACGTAGTGAAAGTAAGTGCTATCCCCTTCTCGAATCGCGAGATTCCGTGTATTTATTACACAGAGAACCCATTTCTCCCGATCTTTCTTTTCTACAAGGCGTGTTAGGAGGATTCGGATACGGCCGACAGCAAGGAAGAAGGACCCAATATGTTGAAAATGAATCACTGATCTAGAGATTGTATGTGGTCAGAGTCACTTGCAAAGAAAGCGTTAGAATAGCCTACATTCTAGAAATATGGCTTAGGAAGGTAATGTGTTTTCTACAAGTGAAAACATCATGACTGGGACGACCCGAGTATCATGAGGCTGTAAATCAGTCGACCTCGTTTGTTGGTGGATTTGGGGGTGTCGGACAAAAGCCGTTTCCGAATCCAACTTCCGTGATTTCTGATAGTGTAAAATTGTAAATTACAAGGAAGATCCAGATTTCAGATCTCCGGATGAATGGAACTAGGAGTAGACACGCAATTAGGAAGCGCGGTGTGTTTCCACAGATTATAATTCAAGGCCAGAGATACATTATTTTTAACGTCAATTTTAGTCGGAAAGTTTATTCGCTCTAAATTAAATTAAATCCTATATAGGCTATGAATGATTCGAGGCTTTAGAAGGATGTTAGGGTATCTGTTATTAGGTTCAAGCATTTCCGACCAAGTGAGCCTTTCCCTTGAAAACATTTTATGCTTTCCAGTCCAATTAAAAAGGGAGTGCACACCATTCCCGAAGAATATTGTCATTTGATTATTTTTCTGATCCCTAGAAAGTATGAAGTTCGAATGCTAAATTTATTCTGCTATGTTCAACAAATGGACGTCGCATGCTACACCCGGTGGGGCTATCCAAGTTCGTGACTCTTTAGTGTGTCGATGTATTGTTGTGTTGTTGTGAGTATCCTCCGAGGAATGACTGGAAACCGTCTTTAGATAAAAAGGTAATAGATTTTAGGTACAACGACCGTAGGGTGCGAGTGAAAATCCATATTCCGCGTTCGAACAAAATGAAAGGCTAAAAGTTGCATAAGTGATTATACCCGACTATAAATATACGTATCAACATGTGAAAAATAAAATCAACTAGGTTACCAATGTAGCGTTATTGAGTGCTAAACTCGTTAATCTCTCAATTCATAAGCTCAAGTGTTGTTTATTATCTTATTTTTTCTAAGAACAGCCAAATTGTTTGAATGAATGTTACCATCTCGTATCCGACTATTCCTAAAACGTTTATAAATTAGATTATACGGTGGATGATGCGTGATGCAGTGAGCGATCTTCTATTGGAATTTGTAAATGTTCTTATCGATTGCCCCTCGATGGGAACATTTCGTTCTGATATTCTTGAAACCCACTAAATAAGTTGTTTGTATGTTCCGTCACAGAAATATTTTGTAAATAATAGAAATAATATTTCTTAATACATGTCGTGTGCTGTTGTTTCTTAAAGTAATCAACGAATCGTGTCGATCGTTCAAGAGTATATTTTGTTGACCGATATGATTTTGAAATGTACCTGTTACGTTAATAAATGAAAATGTTATAAAAAAAAACTTATCGACCACCACCACATTGGAAGGTATATATTGTTCTTATAATTCCGTATTTAATGTATAAATCACAATATCTGCTTTCTTCATTCATAAATCATAATCCAGTTTTCAAATTATTTAGTTAAACCAGCTCCAACTTGGAACTGCTCCAACTCCCAGAGCTATAAAATGCAATTACTATTTTGACAAACTGAACAGCCCAAATATATTAAAGAAAGCACGCCAAATATTATAAAGAGATCATACTGCGATTTGACGCGCTGATGTGTAATGCAGAAATCTCAATTTGTAGCACACCAAATTTTATCTTCAAAAACATATACATAAATGCGACGTCAGTAGTCACATACATACTCAGCGGAAATTGCAAAGTGCATACAACAATTAGAGTAATTAGGCAAATAACTTACTCATGTTACGACTATGTGAACTCCATAATCAACTCTCAATTCCCAGTGGAAATCTTGACATTAAAATTTATCCCGAGTAGTGGCACGAACTGGGAATTATTAACGTTTATTGGTACCACTGCCAATTGCATTTTATGGGACGAGAAAATCAACAATTTAGAGGTAGTGCATGTAAATATAAACGGACTTCATCAATTCGCACAACCTTCTGCCATACATAGTCAACTTTGTACACACGTGTTTCTATATAAGCTGTTTTTGACAATAAAGTATTGGAGATTTTGGCATCGTAAAGTTGACACCACTTTGAAATTAAATCCAGCTTCCAACTCCTTTCTTTTGTTCTGCTGAATATTTCGAGAATCTTCGTGTAGTTATTTTCCTGCTTTCTCCACTTCAGCTACAAAGACTTTATTGTCGCGGTTAAAAATTCCTTTCATTCAGAGATTCAGACACCCCAACACTTAAAAGGAGGAATTCTCTAATGATTTTAAAAACATGATTCTGGATCCTCAGGAGCGTTTGGCAATAAACTTAACAGTTAACCATTTAGATACTTCTCGCCAAATCAGTAAGGCCTTGTAATCAATCATGGATATTGCGGTTTGAGGACAACGGAAGGTCCAGTTATCACAAGAAGATCTATTAAATCAAAAGCACATTACGAGCATTTTCTTCTGACATATATATGACGTTGTGACGATCGTATGGAAATATTCGATCCTACCTCGTAAATCCCTTCCGCACTGCTTCAATATAGGTCAACAGTCTAGCCCCTTCATTGGAAGCTAGTAGCCCGGAGGCTAGTACTTTCTCATCTCCATTGTAGCTACAGTTTCGAAAAGAACAATTAAAGAACAATGAACTGGTGAAGAAACAATTTGAATCCTGTAATTAATTTTAAATGGGATGGTGGGTAACCTTGTTTCTTCTAAAAGTGCATTGCTTAATGGAGCAAACTTCGAAGGATTTGCAGCAATCTCGCATAACAGGCGCTGACGGCAATCCTCATCGTAGATTTTCAGTGTATTGAAGTTAAACTCTAGCTTCTGTAGCCTCGTCTCAACACTCAGTCTGGATGGAAGCAAGTTTTGTAAGCTGCTACTGTTTCGAACAGGAATGCCACCGGATGAAGATGAAATGAGCTCCCAAATATTTCCTAAGATGAATGGAAAATTCTTTAAACCAAGCAACTGGCAGTAATAAACGAAAAGCAACATTTTGGGAACTAGCTAACATTTTTTATTTAGTACATTAATTTATTTAACGTGCTGACAGAATATATTGCAATTATGTAATATGTAACAATGAATATGCAAATAATATATTTCCCGAAATCATAGTTTAAACCCCTCAGGATACTTATTTATAAAGCTCTTTGAAAGGAAAAGTAATTTTCGAGGACTTAAGTTAGTGACTATAGAGTCATGAAACAACTTAGCGGTTTATAAGGGAATCCTGATTGAAGTAGCAGTAAGTTCTGAACTCAATTTCTATTGTTAACTGGGCATTCTGTGATAATTATATTCAAATCTCGATATTATGTTGTTCCGCCTTCATATGTATCAATAAATTTCTGTCAGGGATTTCATGTAAATAAAAACGAACATTTTTACAAAGTTATGATGTCAACCTGTCTGTCTGCTATGTTTTTCAAAATATATTCACGTAAATAATAGCACACTATCTGCTTATGTAGCACGCTTGCATAAATTTGTACATTTAGTGAACGTTTACGTACAACACAATTCAGCTTTGTTTGGTTCGAAAACATGCCAAATAATTAGCAGGGCAAATTTGGCAAAGCACTGGAGTGATTGGGGATTAGCCAACCTTAATCCAATCGACAGAGTAAACGGTTCCCTTATTTCTCTTTAATTTCTAAAAGTTTATTCAAATTTCTAATTTGCAGTTCATAATTCTTGATTAAAGTAAGTAACAAATTATGCAGAGAGTTTTTTGATGAACGTAATTTGAATATACAGCAATTTTCTAGACAACGATCAATAAAGGCTCTAAACAATACAAGTCGAGCTTTCTTCTGCAACTTATGACTTAATCAAACCGCGCTGGAAGTAAATACAATCAACTTGAATGAATTATTAATATAACTACTCGAACGAAAGACGTATTTTCGGGGTGCCGATAAATAATTTCGGAGATGAAGAACGACTCTTAGTGAATTGAAATTAGTCTTATCCAAGTCAGATGCCAAATATTTCGAAAAGCTCAATTGAAGCACTACTGCGTTTGATGGAATTCATTTCGCTAAACAAACGGTTCCAAAAGTTATATTTTGACTGATTGTGTTGTTGCCTCGTTCAGTGAAAATATAGATAATATTTCTCCTTATACAAAAAGTTTGGGACTTGACCATTTTTAACAAATATCTCTTCAATGGCAAACAAAATTCACATGATTTCCCTACATCTGAAAAAATGAAGGTCTGAGTATCGAAGGGGCTAATCTGGAAAGTTGATTTTTTTTAATTAAAACCTGGTTAATATTTTAATAAAGTTTCGTTTTGAGAAGCCTTAAATGAGTTTTCACTATTTACAACGTTATATAATTTAAATTTGCATGTGGAGTTAAGCTCAAGAATTCAAAATATTTTCCAACTATTTCAACCGATGAGTTTCTGAACATAAAACGCATTCTTTCCTAGCTCTGCACAATGTGCTCCTCCAAGTAACGTTGCCAATGCCCCCGACCTCCTACTTCCCATTTAATTCTTCTTGGTTTATCTAGTTTTAAATCCTCTAACTCTGGGATCTATTTCGGGGATCCAATTATAAGTACATTTCATTGAGAGTATTTTTACGGTAAAAAATTTCACATTTAACTAGACACGTTGACTACTAAAACCAACTGCACACAAGTTAAATCGGATAGTTAGCTATTTCAACATTTACTAAAGCTAAAATGTCGTATCCTCGAAATTCGGGTAGGTGGTAGGGAAATATTGGCCAAACGTTAACCAAAATTTTATCTTGGCAGAAATCTTTAAAACATATCCATAAAACTCAATTCAAATTCCTTAATTGCACATATGTAATAATGAAATAGATTTCCACAGATTACATTAACTGTCAGTCGATTCAGTTTTCTGTCATCTCATAACCTCCGAAAACTGAAAAGAAGTTCACCCCGCAAATGGCGAAAACTCTGTTCATTGCTTTTAGTTCCAATCAAGCTAAAATTAAAAATACTTGAGATTTGATTAAAAAAGTAAAACCTATAGAACCCGGACTAGTTTTATCAAAAGCAGTGATTAGAATTGAAGTCGTATTAAAAGGATTTTCTCACTTCTAGGAAGAGGAGCAGATTGGCCCTCATCCTGCTCCGCATGAAGTTGCTCAAAAGTAGAATTTTCGTTTGGAAATATACTGAAAGCACAGTCCACAGAATGCCTGCAGAAGTAAACCAAGAAACAGTTCATTAAATATCAACGATCCTGAAAAGCATGAATATGAATAGGTTACTTTGTATGTGGACAAAGCCCAATCTAATAATTCACTCCATTAGCACTCTAACCAAGCCGAACCCAGGAAGTGGTGGAAATTGGATGGTCACATAGCACACTGCTTTATTTCCACATTAAAAATGTTTGAAGGTTGTTACGAATTCGGAGCGTTGGATAATTTCAAATTTTCGACTGCCAGTTTAGAAAATTCAACAAAAGACAACTAACCCGCACAGGCCAACAGCAACGATAAGTAAAAACACAGGAAATGTCAGTTCTGATTCCATGATGACAGGAAAGAATTTCTGTGCCACAAACAAGTTTGACAGTAATATATTGACATAGCCAAGTCAAGAGTGGCGACAAATAAATACTAATTGTACTAACTTTTCCCTAATTTTTGACACTTCCAATCCGCTGATGAACTTCTTGTATCTGTGACTGTAAAAACACATTGAATTAGTTATGTTAGGGATTTGGGATGAGATGCCTGTACTTGCTTCTTGATTTCTGCGATTCTGTGTCAGTTGAAACCGAGTGAATTGATAAGCGACCTACTCTTGATTCTTTTCGAGTCTCGCTTCGCTAATGCTCACCGTTGGTCCCTTTTTTATGCTCTCTTGAGCAGCCCGGATGAGGTAATCTCAATGTGGATCGGCCAATTTATCTCATTTTATTTTTTGTAAACATTTAGGAGGATTTACCTAGAGATGCATTCATCTCCCCTCTTTGATTTTGGAAACCGTGTCACCGGAGCTCCTTTTTAGGGCTGGGATTGAAAGGTCGGACTATCTGAATCACATCTCTAAATCCAATTACTATTTACTTTGAGGCATGATGCCACATCCGCTAACTTGACTCCCCTCAACTTCCATATATATTTCTTCCATTCTGCATTTAACTGCTAAATTGTGGGGTTTGTATTTCTGTAATATCCACTGCACGTTGACATGACATTTGAAACAATTTAGATTTCTCATCATTGTATCCGACTTGTTCGTAATTTCCTCATGTATCGACACAATTTAAATTGAATACACATCAAATGTAAGGGAAAGAATGTACAAATGCCATTATCATGAGTCAATATGAATTTGGAAATATGGAATTGGACACGGTGACGCCGAATAAGAGATTTATTTTGGGGAGGGAATTATACCTGGAGTTACGGTAATATTTGCCCACTTATGGGTCTCTGGTATTGCTAAATTGGCTTTACAAGTGGGTCCTTGCACAAAATAGTAAGTCATGTCTTTCCAAAAATAACATATTCTGTATTGGTTGTCCGTACATATTTTTCAAAGAAGCATGCATCTTCAATTCATTTCAATGCTTATTCAAGTGAATCAAGTGACAGCGATATGAAGAATATAATATCGCCAAGAAGAATGAACCTCGGATTTTTCGACCATTTCCAAGGCATTTGAAATTCTTCTATTTCCGTTTTCCTAATTTAACTTGACGAAGGATTGGGGTACTTTGGTGCATTAACTTGACAGTTTACTGACATTACGATCACGCCCTGCATCATCTCAGATGCACTTGCAATTTCGCCAATTTCTGTTTCATTTGAAGTTTTATTCCATTCTATCAAATACCATAGAATACGATAGGATGCACACGGACAAAATCAAGTATGTGTGCATTGGCTTTAAAGCAGTTGCCTATTTCTCATTTTATCTGTTCTAATTAGAATTTCCGGGATTCATTTAAATATTTGCAAATCGCTTGTCTTCGCTTGGATCCATGCTCGTCAATTTCGGGCTTATAACATAATTACAAGTAAAAGATTGATACATGTGATTTAATTCAATAGTGGAATTACAAAGCACGACATATGTTAGAAGTTAGAACAAAGGCAATTAATCACTCGACTCTTCAGCCTTAACCCATAATACCCTTGTTATACGGAAATGGTATCTGTTTACATACATTCAACATTATACAGATTCTTTTATTCCTATTTATAAGCCTATGCCACAATTGTTCTATCCGTCATTTCATTCTGCATCTGCAACTGAAATTGTTTCAGATGTTATCTGCTAATCCTTAATAAGTTGACAGGATCACGACTCAAGGGTTCTGTAGGATTTTACGTAGCTAAAACTCAAATGACATTTTAAACGCTGTAACCCCAAAACACTTCCCTATTCCCGAGGTGTTTAAACGTTTGACCTCATAGATATTTGCACCATATTTCCATATTTAAATCATGACAAACTTAAGCCGAATATATTCGTTAAGCAAATAGCGTCAAAATGTAATTAATTATTTTTATGGAGGACATGATTAAATCATTAAATTAACAAAGGAACTTGATTTGCAGGTTAGAAACACAAAAAACTATATTCTGACAGAACTAAAATAGGATTGTATTCGAAATAAATATAAAAACGCCTGAACTCAATATTCGATGTCGTGGTGTTTATTCATTTTCAAAACTGGATTGGATTTCAAACCATTAAGCAAGTTCAATTTTCCTGTGTATTGCCCATTCTCGGAAAAAACACCATGCAAACGAGATCAAGGAAAATATTCAGTTGGATGTAAAGTCCTGAATTTTTGATGTTGTACTCGGTATTAAAATCGGAAACAAAAGTGCAGAAAAACACGGATGGAAATCCAATCTTCTGGAGACCTAAATATTTGACACTGACTGTAATTTAGTGCTCTTCGTGTCGCATAATAAGGGATTTTCTCTCCAAGAGTATCAAACTGGAAAGGATTCGCTCGAACATTATGGATTCTATGGAAATGAGGTTGGCTGGCTAATTGGTGCCGTCAACCGTTACTATTACTATGATAAAATGACACGGACCAGTTTTCCTTTGAAATATGGACGAACGAAAGGCAATGCTTGAATTAATTAAATTCATTTTCGCTCAATTTTAGATGCAAAATAAAAAATCAGTTTCTCATTGCTTTTTAAAAACTTAAATAAGATCAACGAATGTGATCAGAAAGAAGTTATTTATTTAATTTAAAATTCAAATTCCTTTAAATTCAAGCTGCATTTTTAATTAAGGAAAACCATTGCACATTTGTATTATCAGTATTTGCATAAGTTAAGATGGCAATAACCCGGTCCAAATCGATAAAATATAATAGTAATATGAAATAATTGGATAATGCAAGATCTGGAAGAAGAGTTGGGATGGGAATGTTGGGATTATGCTTCAGTGCTTAAAGAAGACAGGAAGGCAACCCGAGGCTTCCGAATTCCTCAGTTTCCAGCTATGTCGTTAATTTCGTCGGAAGCAAGTTTCGCCAAAAGTAATCTACTGGTTGTGAATGTCATGTACATCATTGTTAAATTTGCAAATCCGTTCGCATGAATGGAATTCGAAGCCTGTCAGTTGAGATAATACCTTAATTTTAAAATAAATTTGAATAGAGAAAGTTGCTTTTCCAGATTGACAGTTTATTATCTCCCTGTTCCCTTTTTATTAAAATCCATCGTGGTAAATCGGCTGACACGAACGGCTGGAACCATTTAGCTAATACTGACCCATCCGGGCCAAATTCAATATTATAAACTTATTTCATTCCAGATCTTTTATGTGAAATGACACAATGACAGCACGCTCGTGTATGAATTTTTCAAGAAAGCCAGGCCAATGTAACACGTAAGCGTACGGAAAGACAGGAAAAGTCTTATATTGGCGTTTCACCACTTTCACCCATTTTCCAGGTGTATGCGGTACTATTTCGACATCTCTCAATGCACTATGTACACACTGGATTGTTTGCGAATAAAGGCTTACCCAGATTACCTTACTATGTACATATGTAATTGAGAGAGCCTACTTTCGAGGGGGAGTAACTTGCACGTGGACTAGGACATAAATATGCTTATACGTTAATGCATCAGAAAATCACTTGAAATAAGCATAATTAGTTGATGAAAAGTAAACAACTAATCAACGTTGTCAATTACTAGTAAAACTCAAGCCTAACAAATTTCTGTTTTAATCGAGATTAGTTAATTTGCAGAAATTGTTAATTTATAAGCAATTTGTTAACAAATGTGTTAACTATTTTGAACTAATAGGCTTGTGATAATTTGGATTTGCAATTCCGATAAATAGTTAAGAGTGAAAAATCAACGGAGGGTAGATGTTGGATTTGACTGCTTTCAGAACATTGTATCCAGTGCTCCACTTCTTTCCAAGCAACACTGCAACAGCTCGAGGGAAGAGGTTGGAAGCCGGAAGATCGGATGCTTTCAAGTTATAAACTTGCAAGTATGAAATATTGATTTAGCGGATCGATATTTGGCAAAATGCAACAAGTAGATAAAAATGAATAATATATGAGCTGCTGAAACGTTGGAATTAGATTATCTGAATTATTTATTCGATTCTTTTGAAACCGGGGTTTGAATACATAAACTTTCGGAAATAAATATCAAGTCAACAAATTTTCAATAATAATAATAATTAACAACAATTAACAATTTCAGAACTGTCATAACAATTGCAACAATGAGCCAGCATCTGGATAACAATAAATGGGAGAAGTATGTTTTTTTTGGAAAGGAGAAGGTCGCTGATTGTTCATCTGGAAATCAAATTCTTGAATTTAAGGGGTGGGAGTTGGGATTAGTCAATTACAAGTCGTCCTACTCAAAGTACAGGACCGTCCACAATGTCTTTAAACGTCAATTATTTTGGTCACGTTTGTAACTGAGTCAGTCGTAATGTTTTGTCAATGTTAAGGTTCTTTGGCAGTCAGCTGAATGGGTTTTGTCACTTTGTCATTGGATATCGAAGTATTACATTAAGTAATTCAATAAAGTCGGGTCATGGCTTTGGAGAGCACACACGGTGTGTGTCCCACTGGTAAGCGTAGGCTTTGGTTACAGGAATGTCACCTTTGTACACTTACGTAATAATTATGGTTAAGTATAATGTCTTGGCTGTGTGCAAATGCGTCACCCCTAGAGTGAGCGTTTTAAATCTAAGTATTCTAAACAAAACTAATGTCACCTGTCCATTATAAGTCAGTCTTTAGTTAGCAAACGCAAGTAAAGTTGTATGAAGTGTGTATACAAAAGTTGTATATGGGATTGTCCCGTTATGATAAGAGTCCAAAGTTCTCCTAAGGAAAACCATTTACAAAAGTTCCAAGAAAATTTTGAGCATTTCAGTTATAATATGTTCCACGTCCGCTGTTTCAATGTCACGTTTGTTTTGTCACGTAATAGGGGATGCCCACCGTAGGCTTGTCATTGAGATAGAAACCGACTGAGTCACAGACGGTTCTCTCTCATATGCGGATATCCGATTCGTTAGGTAATTGTGGAACAAGAGCAGCAGATTCCTGAGATTTTACGATTTCCAGTCGTTTCAAGGATGAAATGACTGAAAAGCATGTGAGCCCGAAGAATTAGGAAAAGAGTTTATTAGAATATGTTTGGCTACTGGCTGTCCAATCTGTGAAATAAAAAAAATAATTGATTTTGAGTTTCATATCAAAACAGAGAAATCATGAATGAAAACTGGTTCTCAGGTTATAACAACTTCGAGTGGCTATAGGTTGCAATTGCCACGTACAGCAAGTGTACTATGAGATAAGGGAAATTGCTTGGTTGTTTGTGGTTGTGACCTCATTACTCAGACTGGTCGAAAGAAGAACAGGAAATCTAAACTTGTTTATGTGAACGACCTAAGCATGTTTCTTGTTAAACTGGGTGATGGGTCAAGTTTAAACTCCTATAGGTCGCTAGATCCTGCAAAACCAGGTCTACTTTCCAACTTTTTTTGCGAAAGCTACCTACAACTATTATTTTAACTGTTCTTTCTTTTCCTCCATCTTTCTCTGACATTGAAAATTATTATCAACCCAATCTTACGCAAAGAATTATTAAATCAAAGCTTGTATATCAAGACTGAATTCGAGTGAAAACTATTTTGAGGGTCAATTGAGATTACAAACTAATGTCCCTTAATGCCCCAACTGCCTCTCTTAGATACGAAATAGATGACAAACTAATAAAAATAGGATTACCACTTACAAATTATTGGTTCTTGTTGTACATTTCGTACGCTTTTTCTACTGCATTGAGGACCTTTTCCGACAAACCGGCCAAGTTGAGGGATCGGTATGATCCATAGCTACTTCCGGCAGCACCACCACCGGACCATCCCCATCCGTCACCTCCGTATCCGGAGTTTTTGCTTAAAAGTGGGTAGCAGACTGCAAAAACAGAAGGAAGATTGAGTATGATGACCTATACTTGGAGACATGCTCAAGGCTTCCTCAGAAACGGTATGGGAATGTCAAGCTTACCGGCGGCCAAAGCCAAGAGGACGATGATGGCTCCGAGGGCAAGGAAAAGTCCAGTGCTAAGGTCGAATGAGAGACCGGCATAAGTGTAACCGTAGGGGTCATGGCTGGGGTAAGAGTTGTAGTGGTATTGCTGAGAGTATCCACCACGAGTGGCTTCATCAGCAATTGGCGATTTGACCTCACCTTCGGCCATTGCACCGGCAAGAAGGAGGAAGGCGAAGGGAAGAGCTAGGGCGATTTGACGCATCATTTTGATGTCTGGTGTTTGGGGATCCTTACCCGAATTTAAAGACCTGATCACAAGAAATAGAATAGAACGTTAGAAAATTCCTCAACTTCTCCGTCTTCAGAACATTAGCGATGATTCACACTTCCGTCGCAACAACAACAGCTAAACGTTACAAGGGACGAGAGGAGATTCACAGGCTCTTTCTTTCTAAGAATATTATCTGGTAAATTGGTTCCATATAGGTAACCTTGAGATTTTAATCCGACGAGGTTTTAAAAAAAGGGTTTTTTACGTATTCCAAGTGGCTATAAAATGTGAGACTAAAATTGATAGAATCCTTAATTCACGTCACAAGAAACCAAGTAGTGAAGATGTTGTTGTTGCCCGGAGTGCCCGTCACTCTCCCGTTCCACCGAGTTTGGAGGTTTGTAAAGGGAAATCACAATTGATTCTATAAAATATCCAAGCAGGACTTGTTAGCTTATAATCGATCACAACGCTATAGTAAGGTATCACTGTGCTGGGATGGTTATTCACAAAATCGGTGGAACGATAGTAGGAGCAGAAATAATAACCAATGAATTATTATTCCTTGGGATTTAAAGTCGAGGAGATAAATCCGAAATCTCCGAATGTATACCTGAGAGAATGGTTTTTCTCTTTGAGATGTGATTGTTTGAAGCTTCGATTGCTTTGTGATCTGAATGAGGCTCCGAACCATCTCTTTATACCTGACCTGGCTACCCTGCAGCCAAATGGTGGGCATTTTTTTCCTTGTGCGAAATGATTACAATGTAATATTAAGTTAGAGAGAGAGAGAAGATGAAGAAGACGAGTTGTATATAATTGGTTCTTATTAGTTAGTTAGTTAGTTGTAGTTGTTGTAGGTGCTAGTCTTTTGGTGATGGTAACTTGCCTTGTTTCTTCCTCAAATTGTCGACCCCCAGCAGCCAACACCTCTTTTCTGTGCTCTTGAACTCGGCCAATTTACGCCAACCATACATTCAATGTGTATGATCTACATTTCTACTTTTTAACGGAAACTGCATTAAGTTAACTCCGGTTCGTTGTGCCTCATATCACCTTAAGGTCGCTTGCTTGCTCGCTCACACACTTACACTCGATATGCACTGGCTCTATAATTCAAACACATACTATACGCTCTATAGCCCGTCTATCAGCCCTTGAATCTCCTCAGGTAAAATACTAGTGTGTAAATTCATATTAGACGATTTCTCCTCTGCTAACTTTCCAATCCCTCGGCTTCATCATCAACATGATCGTCGTCAACATGATATCATTCATATCAGAATTTCAGAATTTGAAATAATCATCTTTCACTAGCTCTAGGACGTGGTATGGTTCATCAGACAAAACTAGGAACAAGAAGCTCTTCCTAAATTCCTATTACTTACCACCACAACTCCTTGGTTGTCCTGGTCCTCTTGGCCTTATTTCTCTTAACCAGCAAGTCCGGTCAATTATTAAAATCAAGATCTCACTCATTCATTTCCATTCGGAATCCTCTTTTTCTATCGCCTCTCTCTCTCTCTCTGAAAATTTCTATAAAACTATTTTGCGTTTGACCAGATCATTGGCCTCCAATTAATGATTCTTTATTCTTCTCAACCTTTTCATCATTCTCATCTTCTAATCGGACAAAAGCTGAGATATTATGGCAGTAGTCCAATAAAATCATCATAAATTTATGAACTCAGCCAAGAAAGGGTTACATCACTTTGTTTCGGTGGATAGACATGAGATGAAACTGATGATGATGATGATGATGATACTGTCGGGAATTTAATCCCTCAGCTCGTACTTTTACCTACAATATACAAGGTAATCTCTGAGTAATTTGAAGCATGAAAATATTATGACCATGTTTATTTCGTTAAAATGGGCCAAATGAGTAAAAGATTTACGCGATAAGCTGTAAAAAGAGATTCTAATGAGATATCCAGAGTGTAAAATTTGACCCATGCCCTGGTTTACAATCTGAGAGTGTAGGCAGTGGAGAGTAAAGTAAACAATATATAAATATGATGGGTTTTTAAATCTTAAATTACTCTGTGTTTTATATATAAATTTATATATTGTGGGGTCACTCCTACAGGTCCTAACGAACCGAGTTGGTCGCCTTTGATTAGAAAAAAAATTGGCAATGTTTTATATCATTGTTTCATTTAACCTCTCTGCAATGTGCTATGAATTAACAGATGCGAGGGTGAAACCTTACGGTTGACAATTGTCTTGCCAATTTTCTTAGTAAGATGACGACAATATTCTACGTAGTTTCAACAGACTCATAATAGCAAAAAACGATTAAACTGCCGAGGAAAGGTGAAAATTGGCCTGGATGCGTAAGTACCGCAAGCAATGTTGACTCGAAAGATGTTCAAGTGAAGCCAGTCATTGGAATCTCTTGTAATGTATTCATACTGGTCCAACCTAGAGGACCTGTTGGGCAAGGTGCCGGCTGGCATTTTGAAAGAGCCAAGGGGTCAAGATCATTGAAGGTTACACGGAAGTCAACCACACTACCAACACGACAACTTACTAGTACCATCATCAACAATGAGTTCAAGTTCTCTTTGGACTGTGGTTTCTTACAACATTCCAACAAAAACAACTATGCGAACAAGAAGACGTTCCTCCTTGGCCCTCTTGTACCTGATTCGCCTTAAAAATCTATGGTATCCGCAATTCCCATATTCGTACTTTCATCCCCATTCTTTGAAACCCATCCTTTGAAATATCCATGTTTCTGAGGCGACTCTACGAGGTCGTTAAAATATATTATGACTGATTTTCCACAATTCCGCTTCCATTATGCATCACAATTGAACTTTCATGCAACTACTTAAGGTCCCAGAGTAGTTTATCGCTCAGGAAATTCGTAGTCATTCCTGAGCATGAGGGTCAATTTCAACCTGATATTTTTTAGTTTTAAAACATAAATTGAGATCCCAGCTAGTCTATGAAACCAATAATCTCGTCCCCGTTTTATTTTAAATTCTGGGACAACAAGAGTGTCTGTTGCAAAAATTTTGACACAAGTGCTCTTGGATAGATATTTGCCTTTCCGAGAACCGTTGATAGGTCAAAAGTGAACATTTGAAAGGTATTAAGAAAAACCCATTTAAAGCGTTTTTAAACAGAAGCATTGGTCTAATTATTTTCAAATTTTAATTCAAAATGGGTTTAAAAGTATATATTGTTTGCATGAAATGTTAAAAGTATAAACCCTATGCTAAGTCCTGGTATGGGTAAATGTTGAAACGAAAAGATGAAGTGTTAAATATGAAAGAAGAAGGACGGCTATTATTCCACAAACTTGAAAGTGTAATATAATAAAGTTGTACGCACGTATTCATTCACCTGTCTAACTAATCCTCATTCCAATCTTTACCTACATCCGTATTCTCAGACTTCCTTTCTACGGCCTCACAATTCTTAACACAGTGTGTTCTTGCTCAGGGTTTCTTACCAAGTTCACCTATTTTTCAGAGCCTTACAATTACAATGCTAATCCGACACTCTGAATTACAAACTAAGCTAAAAAATTCTTGATTTCATCTTGTAATTGAATGTAGGGATTTAAGCCAAAATCTACAAACAATGTAGAAACTCGATTGGAAATTTGGTAATTAAGTAAATAATCAAAAGCAGCCGACACCGACATGTACCTTTTCTATTTGTTATGTCTATTTTCAATGTTTTCTAGAATGCAGAACTAATTTTAACTACAATGAAAAATTAGTAGCAATGTTTCATGAATTTTATCCTCTGTCCATCCTAAAAAAATATCTCTTGAGATTTTTCTTCACAATTTATTCCTTATCCCGTCATCAAGTAAAGCATGAGAGTGAAATATTCAAGTTTAGGAAGTTCCAATTTGGTGGCCTGAATACGCCTAAGCCTTTTAAATTAATTAATCCTTCAACCAAATCTCTTAAACCACAAAGCCAGTACAGATCTTCGGACTTGGATTATGCATCTCTGAGCGAGAATTATATATGGTGAATGTGTACGGTTTTTTGTCTTCGGCTCTTGTCCTTGTGGATCTCGTCTCCCGACATGTTAACTATTCCAACTAAAAACGAATAACCTAGATCTACAGAATCAGTTCTTTGAGTCTGACAAATGTCCATAATTCTGTTATTGTTCATTTGTAAAGTACCTTCAGGTTCCGTTCGATCATTTTGTTTTAGCACTACTACTTTCTTGAGGAATAAAATATTATTCGAACGAATCGGCTAAAATGCTGAACTTGATTTAATTACAGAAAAATCATTTCACTCTGTGCACAGGATAGTACTTTTAGACAAACAATTTTACTGATGTTCATTTGTTAATGGATTAAACTTTCCCAAATCACCCTGAACGATTTCCGAAATGAATTCAATTGTATTACAAATTAATTTATTTTTAGTTACTTCTGGGACAGGAAGTGAAACACTTTGCACAATTAAATGTAGCAAGAAAATTCATATCGTATTTTTTACGATCTACATAAAGTGTCATGCTTTACCTAGAATATTACCAACAAGAAACCCATTTAATATTAACGCAGGATTTTATTTCATTCATTCATATCCCCGTTCGCTTCATTTTTAAAGCTATTGTTTTTTATTCTCATGCACAATTGTATGTATATAGTCTATCTCTTGGTATGAAATTTAACTCCAATTCCGAAAATAATACACGGAACTCTATAGTCGGCATCATCTCCAAGCATACAAAAGTAAAAATTCAGTAGAAAAGACTTTAGTTTTTTTCACCCTGAAATCTTTATTCGTGGACAGGAATTAAGGTCAGTGTCAGAGGTTTTTTCTTAAGGAATCAACAAGTTTTTATATGCGAAGCTCTGAAAGATTATCTTCTTCGTAGTTTACATGCAAAGCAAAGGAATTCATCTTTCTGCGGTTGGTTGAAGCTTTGAAAACAAATACAAGATTGTAGTAGGATGAATCTCATTCAGTTTTTCTCGCAATTAGCATTAGAATTGATTTACAAGAAGCAAAAGGGTACAAGCAAGTTAGGGTGTTTGGTACAAACAAAACTAAAGTTGTAGTTTAATACGTCTTCAGTTTATTATATTAGAAATTCAATTCTTTTCTTAACGCTTTTTGTTCTTGAGCTATTGTAATTTCGAAAATTACAAGGAATGTGGTTTATTCAGGTATCCTAGGGCTTAGAGAAATTTGAATGTTTCTTTCTATTTTTTCAATTAGAACTTGCCCCTTTATAACTTGATTATAAAATATTAAATATTTCAACCTGCATGTTTAACTTTAGAGCGTTGTTGTAATTTGTAATGAAAGCCATTTAGCTCTTAAAATCAATAAGGTTTAAAATTTATTGAAACTTCTATTTAACCATGACCTTGTCATGGTGTCAAAAAATGCATCTGCTGGGATTCTCTGTATTTGAATTCACTGGATTTACATAAGGATTAAATTGACACGCTTGAAGCCTTGCTACAAATGCGGTTCGTTGCTGTGAAGAATAATTAAATTGATCTCACGCCTCTTTGCTCGTGTTTTTAAGAATGAATGAAATGAATTTGTAACCTCTTTAAGACAACGATGTTAAACAATACTAAAGTCAAGTATCAATGACTGACCAGACTGCAGACAGAAAGTTATTTGATACTCATGCTGATTATATGAGACTTGATCTTCATATTCGCTGCGCATTTTTGTCTCATTTCTTGGACTTGGATTATCGATATCATTATAATAAAAATGTCATTACTATGTCTGTGTCTGTAAATTGAAAAAAAATATACGCAATAAAAGAATAAAATTAAACATCCAAAATTCAAGTTCAATATACCCATTGACCAACATTTTATGTCACATAGTATAGCGCACAGCTTGCCAACAAGTTATTCGAAATTATTCAAATGGCAAGAACAAAATTACACAAAACTGACAAGAATAAAATAGAAAATTCATTGTAGTTATTATGGTTTATGGATGTTGTTTTAAATCTAAAACTTAACTTTGCAATTATATATTAAGCCAATTATCAATTATGTATTTAAATTAGCCTACATTTTTGGTTCCTGAAATACAAAATATCATAATATTAGTTTAAATTTAGTTTTAAAACGAACAGTGTGTTGCTGTTTATAAGTTTACCCTAAAGAGATATGATTACAAATATGCCAAATCATTCATGAAATCGAAAAGGTTGAATATTTTACAACAAAAACACGCACATGAAATTTATTTTGAAGATGTTGTCATTATTGAGTCACACTCTTGTCAGGAATCTATGGATTTAAAAAAAAAAACTTTTAAAAACACGTCCGAGTAAGATTGTAAACATCTTCTGTACAAGCAATGAAATGTTATAGTTATCTTTGTACAAAAAAGTATCTAAACTTTTTGCTGTGGAGTTCATTGCTATTTGTAAAAAAGTCTATTGGCACGAGATACTGATACTGAGTTAGAGTCATTAGAATAGAATAGAGTGCTATGAAGAACTACGAGAAATTTCAGAGTTGTTTCACTTTGGAAATTTTAAATGTCTAGATTATGAGCTTGAATACTGAAATTATTGTAGTACGTTTCTAATTAACTGAAAAAATACCTGTCTGATTGAAACAATTTTGACGTCATCGCAATAACAAACAGTTGTCTAACCACATTAAATGATAAACAACCAATTTACATACTTTCCGTTGGTCTCCTTGCTTCGAAAATTTAAATATTTTTAAAAAACATTCTAGTGTCGGAAACAGCTTTACACTGACTCTCATGTTTACAAAAGTACGTAAGGCAATAACAATAGAAATTTTAGATTTCTTCAATTATTTTCGTAAAACCTACATACTCCTTCGAAATCTCGAATACCAAAATTTTGCAAATAAAATCCCGTTAGCAATATATCATTGACCTAGTATCTTAGAGGGCTGGTCGAAATAGAAATTTGCATAAACATTTTAGATTTGAAAGTTTTCAGGTTTGATTCTACCTATGCATAGCCTGTTTGGTGGAAACGGGCTTTAAAATCTAAAATGGTTCCCTTGTAAAACGTGAAAGGATTTGAGATGATAAACTTCGAAATTGGGAACAAGTGATGGTCATTTAAGACTAGGCCGGCAAATTAGCACAGAGTACCGTTCATATGTGAGGGAGTGAGATATACTCGAAAATTAATACACTCTAACCATATTTAAATCCCTATGCCTTTTTCGTATTAAATTACTACATGATCTCATTAAACCCAGGTCTACTTTTGAGCAGTGCGAGAAGGAATTGAAAAATACAGATGTTATTACAGATCCCAACCTACAACGTTCGTAATAACATAACAATTGGATACTTGTTCTATAATGCGTTGGATACAGGTGAAATGATGATGAGATGATCGCAATTTCTTGCCTAGGCTTTTTCTTATGAAAATATATGACTCTTAAAGAAGTCAGTGTGAAGGATATGTAACGGCCCGTGTTGTGTGGCTCAAAAAACGAGTACTACGCTACGTTTCCGAATTTCATTGAATGCATTTATATCGAACATCAAATGTGTGTAACTCATAAATCACTACAATTCTAATCGTCATGCCGCGGATGTCCACCGTAAACCACAGCGTATTCATTGTGCAGTCACACACAGCATGGCTCTTGGAATCGGTTTAAATAGGTAAGACATTTTAATTTTAATGAAGTACTAATTTTTTCATACTGACTCGGCCCTATTACTGACACTTCATAGAAACCACCGACGCGCCTATGAACATTTATATGCATACTCTTCACGACAAGAGGCACATCCACCCACAACATAAGTGAAGACTAAAAAAAATGTAAATTGTCACGTTGGCTGGTTTTGAATTCTACAACCGACAACAACCTGTTTAAAACAATCAAGAAGGAAGAATAAATAAGTACGTCTGTTGCTAAATTCTAAATACTACCTTTATTAACTTTACACTACAATTGTTTGTTATAATAATCAGATGCCTTATCAAAACCACATTTTTCACACCGAATCCTGAGCTGCTCGACTCTAGGTTGAAATGTTGAAAAGATGAAAATAAAATTGTTCATGACTTGCATGCACGTGCAATCTCGTCTTCTCGATTCCTTCAGAGGACATTATTGTTGTTGTCTGTTGAAAGTGGATTTTTGCTTAATTAATTACCTCCTCCTCTTCATAGGTTATTTCCTCTACAGTTTCATTTCACAATAAGCTTAAACTGCGTTACTGTCCTGCTTTAAAATGTAGATTTTTACAAACTCATATCCATTTATCTTGAACTTCGAATCTAGGCTCATAAGCATTTTTAATGCTATTATTAAAATAAGGTAGAATTAATGGATAATAGGGCATGTACACGGATGCGTATATTCATAAGCATTAAATATAAATAGAGAGCAACAATGGCAATGTTCTGTGGCATCAAGATAATAATAAGTACGATTCAAAGATAAAGCCTATGCAGAGGATTATATAGAAGGAAGCGTGAAGTAGACGCTAGGGATTTCACGGCTAATATTTTGATATTATATTTTATTGCCTCTTATTCTTTAATTGAGAGTTTGAGAGGGATCCTTTTGATAACGTAAAAAAGCGAAACACAAAATCTGCTTTGACGTTGGAATTTATTTGACAATGAACTTGGACGGATATTCAAGCAGGAGCAGAGAGAATCCTAAAAATCCTAATGCCTGGCTTACAGTTTTGTTCAAGCCAAGGAATTTAATATTTGACCCACACCTTGAAATATGCAGATTACGAATAAATAATTTCCCGATGACATTTGTCCCATATGCCTGCCTCCACAATTATGATGATTATAACTTGGAAGAAGAAGAAGAAGTGGTAACGGTTACCATTACTTTCTGGCAACTTCTCAAAACACTCCTGTCAAATATTTTCCAAGCGGACCAAGTCCAATAAAACATAACAAGTTAAAGCACGAGGGTTGGTTGGTTGTTGGTGGTGCCCATAATATGTATCATAAGTGGCAGACCTGTTTTTCGGAATTACCATACGATTTTTATAAGTAATCAAGTCCGTTATTCCCAATTGCTTCAGAAAACGGAGGTTCATCTTCAGATGTATTGGCATTGCCGGAGTAACTTGTTCCCCTCGTCCCGTCTTTGGAAAGAAGAAATTGATCATGAGAAAGAGGCATCATACAACAAAATATATAATCTCTTCAGACCGATTTTTTACTCTTTAAATTATTCACACTCAACCCAATCTCTCTTCTTGGGTCAAATCCTCCGTGTCGTGAGTGAAATGGCATTCTTAAGTCTGCAGAACATTAAGCCCTCATAACGAATAGGAGGTAACATTTCAATTACAGACGGATCATAATAATATCAAATACAAAAATGTAGGCTCTTGAATTTCTTATTTCTTCTTGAAAATGGATGGATAGAGTAATTTTGTTGTTGGAAATTGGAATACATCAATTTTACAATCTGGTTTGCATGAAAAACACGACAGAAAAGAAAAAATGATATAAAGAAATCAATTTGTTGTGAAGTTATGATGTGATACATGGCAGTCTGGTAAGACCGCTGGGGTGACATGCCGAAGCCTTGTATATCTGACGGTATGCGTATGTGTGTTGGCTTTTTCATGAGAAATGTTGGCCAAGTTCAGTAACCAGTACCAGACAATACTATTACATGATAAGGAATATGAATAAGTTCAAGATTAAGGTCAATGGTAATTAATAAAAGCTACTGACGAATGACTGATTGTCAGATGTTTCGAATCTAACCAAGAGAAAGTTTAAATTTTTAGAAGCCCTCAGAATGATTTGTAACGTTGTAGCAATCATCACATTTTGAGAGAATAAACCACATCTTATCTGGCAAATAAAAAGGAAAAAATGATTGTAGGATGATATCAGAAAATCAGAATTGAATTTCATGTTCAGCATCTCACCACAAAATTTAATTTACTTGAAATCTGACTTTGTGAGACGGGTGTTAATTGTCTGCCGTTGTTTTGAGTCGAACAAGGTAGTCATCAACAAGTATTTCACAAAAAGTCAATTCCCATCTTCCATTAGGTCATTGCATTCATTTTTTCAACAATCCTCCTCGTTTCTCTAATAGTAGAGACCAAAATCTAACGGGTTTCATTTCATTAACATTCAATCTTCATTATTAGAAAAACAATTTTACATCACGGCTAACACATATCCATGTACTAAAAACACTTAAAGTAAGAAAGTTTCTTCTAAACCCGTTCCAATCAGCCAAAAATTAATGCAATATCCATTGGGAAAAACTGAAATTGGGTTACAGTTTAATCTTTGAACTTGGATGAGTCATCAACCAATAAAATATATTGGATGGTTAAATTGTTATCGCGAAGACGGATTGAACCGGTCGTAGCTATTTTCAATATGCACTTACAACTATCTAAGTAAACTGTATCCAACATTAACTAGCTGATTAAACTTTGTTGGATTGAAATATTTTTAATTTTTGCATGTAATGTATTTTTTGATATTTCGGACCCTTGATTAGTCTAGTTATCCGTCTCTATGTACCTTCATTAGAGAACAATTGAAGATTTAAAATTTTGTTCCTGATGTTCCTAATTTCCCCTTGGATCCAAATACCCGTTGAGTTCGAATTTCGGGCAGATCGGCTACACCCAAAAAATTAAAATCCTAATTCAGTACCAATAATTAATGGTGTTGTGTTTAGATAACTTATGCCACAAGCACTCTTGACTCTCAAACACGTGCCAGGAAATAATCTTTTTAAATCTGAGACGACCCCAACTGACACGAAGGGGTGTGCCCGCAACATAGAGCTAAATGGAGATATCAAGACCCCCAAATGACTTCTTGTCGGGGAACTGGAACACCCCAACTTACTCCAGAAAGAAGCCCGAATTTTAAGGGACAGCCTACTAACTGTTAGAGTCGAATTTATTAGCGTTATTAAGGGCCTTAATTCTCTTCTAAATGTTATGAAACTTTTGACCTTTAAATCGCCCTTCTTAAATATTTAATTCTAAAAAAGCATGTGTGATTTCATCCTATCCGTACGTTCGTTTGCAACGGTTCAATAAAGATGCCATTCCACATTCTCAGTCCATCTTGTTTTTCTCAGATCCCTGGGTTAATTGTCCTGGCTAGGCAGGTACGTCAGTTTGACAGGACAGCATATTCGTAAATTATTATACGCTACAAAGAGATGCTAAATAGGAAAAACATGAATAAACGAAATGGCCATAATATGATGGGTATCCCACTTGAATCCTAATTCAAAATGACTAAGATGGTCACTATGCCCCGAAACTGGTATAGCCAGGACTTGCTGACTTCCTGCTATTAAACCCACTTGGAGTCTGCTGTGTGCCCTAGCTGACTCATATTCAAGTTCATCTGGTCGAACAGTGGTTTCTTACAAAAGGTAGGAATTCATGATCCATTGCCATGATTCAATATAAATCCATTTACCCAAAGAAGGTCTAGGGCCTAGGGATTGGCGATTGGGACCAAATCCGTCTAAATTAAATCTTCTCACGGTCTGTTTACAATTACATTCCAACGCAAATTTTGTAGTAAAAAATCTCGATTACTGTGGCCACTTCCAACCTCGCAACACTGATCAGCAATACAACCGAACTTACTTCGATTGAATGTGTGGCTTTCGCGTTTCGTATAGGCTGAAGTTGAAACCCGACTTAGGAGGCCAATAGCTAAGCACTACTCAACAAAATATGCTCCCTTCATTCCTCTATTTCAAGGAGCCAGTATTTGTTGAGTATTGAGTTAAACCACGAGTGAAGAGATGAAAAGTAGAACAGTAATTAATTAAGTACAATAAATAATATAGACACGACTTGGTTACCTTCAAGCAAGATCGTTCCTGATTAGATTAAGAAACTTGAGCTACCTCAGTCAGTTTACATCCTAAAACGCGTACTTTTGAATCATCGATCATGGCCTCGGCCTGGCAAAAAATGTATAGAAATGAATGCATACGAAAATAAACAGAGGTACTCAAATAATTGCAGATTTAAAGCTAATGGCTTTCCAGAAATATTTTCAATAATTGAGTCATTTGAAAGTTTAAAAAAATCAGAGTAGTGGAACTAAAATTAAGAGAAATATGTGCAATTCAGCCATAAACCAGCACATAAATCTCGGATTGTTAAGATGTCTACAAAAAATTCAGCACTACTAGTCAGGCTATTCTTGCATAGGATTCATGAGCATACGAGGTCTATGAAAACGGAAATACGCGACGGGATTGGGAACGACATTTGAGGGATGGCCAATAATATATTTAGTGCTGAAAAGATAAAGAGACAAGGCAGGTACGAAAATAAACACCTATGAATGAGCTATAGGAAGAAGTAGTCAGGCAGATTGAGAAGATTGAGTTGGTGGATCCAATGAAAGGCGGGGGACCAATAACTTGGCAAGTTATTTTTAGTCAAGCAATTCATCTCCGTTGAGGGTGTTATAAATTGTAGGAGTCCCACCAGACAATAGGGACACACCATTCAATGAAAGATCCAAGCCTTCACAACTGTCTTTCAGACGCTATCTTTTAGTATGGAAGATGTTGGAGGAAATGGAAGTTCCACATCAAATATCTCATCTCTCTCCTCTAATCTATTATGATATAAAATAACCTCTCAATAATCCACTGATTTATTTCATCCCATCCTTCTTATTTCACTTTGACGGATTTTGGTGACAGGTACTGTAATGATGTAGTAGTTACTACCATAAATCATGGTTCAGATAGCTTGGAATTTATTTCTTCCCATGAAAAGTCTCAAACTATAGAAAAGTATCGAATAAAATCAATCCAAATTCATGTCTTTCCAATATCAATAAAAGCAACAGCCTTTTGAGCATGACAGATGAAATTAGAGTTTCGTTGTGTTTTCAGGTCTATATTTTTTGGATTTTTCGATTGCAACAAGATTGCAACAACAAAAGATTGTTTTTAACAAGTCCTCCAGTGGAGTTTTTTTTCAGGATCACAATTCCCAAAGGATAGGGGTTATTTCGGGGAGTTATTTAAAAGTGGAGACGTTGTCTGAGATGAATTCTTAATTCAAACCTTGGATATCAAATGTAGTTCTCATAATAATATATTAGATCATCAGAGTTGCATATATGTTACATCTATATTGTTCTACACAATAATATATTAGATATTAGTGAATCAATTTTAGGTTAAGTAAATGTATATGAAACCCATGTAATCAGAAGATCAGGTTACATGGGAATGTCACCGGTTGTAAACCAGAAATATAATGTAAAATTATATACTGAAATTGGAAAAGACAATAAAGGCACAAATCAAATCAAATCAAATCAAATCAGATACACTACGAAATATTTAGATGGAAACGAAACTCATAATAACATTTTATTAATAATTTAATTTCACAATTAATTCTCATGAAAACATCCCCAATTTTAGGAACTAAAACTTATCGGTACAACTCTATTTAGCCCGACTCTTTGGGGCACTTTAAATTTTAAATGATATGGATATATTTTCTATAGAAACATATGCCATTATTTTTCTACCGGTTTTTTGTCTAGGTTTAAAATACATACAAATACATACTTCCACAAAATGACCCGTACGGATCAACCAATGGACCGATTTTGCCCATCTTCGAACTTAACTCCTAATTTTACAAAAAAAAACGGTGTGTACCAAATTTGGTGACGTTATGTCACTCTGTTCGATAGTTATCGTGCTTTTCCACAGACAGGACACTGCCTCGATTCTATAAGCCCTAAGAGTCGGGCTAAAAATCCCAGGACGTTAAAAAACTAAAGCAATAAATCCGGGGTAGTTAGTTTAGAAATATTTCAAATGCGGACAGTGATTCTTACTTTAGAAGCCAGTTAAACTGATTGGGGGAGGGACTTTTTTGAGCAAAACGGTCCGTACCGTATTTCCCTAAAGTACTAGTAATTCAAAACCCAAGGTCGAATTAACATTAATTTCGTTATAGGTTTTGTTGAAAAGCGAGGTTTGGAGGTTTTGACTGTTGCTTAATTTAATGAACAGGGTCTTCAAAAATTAGGTGAACATAGTATATTAATTGGGAAGATCTTTAATTTTTCACTAGCTACCATACAGGATATTTCAAAAAGCTCAAGTAACGACGATTTCGTGAATCATGCAAAATTATTATATAGCCACTAATAGAAGCAATAGAAAATTAAATGAATTTTCTCAATGTTATCAATATAATACGGTTGATGACATTCTATTCGGACTCTTTCTCTACATGAATGTGACATATGCATTGCATTAATGCATACATTAATTTTGATCTGATTCTCTTAATTCCAATAATATGTAATGCATATTTTCAAGGTTTTTTTTGGTTAAATAAAAATCATGAAATAACCAACGCAAGGATTTTATGCTTTATGGTTACGACTGAACGTATACAAAATTATTCCCCTGAAGGACATTTCATGACCAGGTCCATAAATGAATTATTGTGCCGATTTGATGACTTAGAAATTTTACATCATCAATCTTTCATTAACGCCTGAGCATAAAAGTTAAAAAATAGCAACTAATTATTTTTCATAACTATATTTGTAATGTTTTGTGTCTTGTGTCTAGTAATTTAGATTTGTCATGAAATATGTTTATGCAAATATAAAGGTATGATATTGAAATTGTAAAAATGCGTTTTAATTTACTCTAATAGACGCAGTCACTCAAATTAAGAAAAAAACTCAACTGACCGTGTTATTATTTGCAAACTTTATTTATTTAAAACTTTAAATTTTCAATTACAGCAAAAGAACAGGATGATGATACAGCATCCTTCGACCAATTACATCACACCTTACTTGATACCGAAGATAAGAATATAATCATACATTAATATTTCGTATGCCTAACGGAATTGAAGGGGACTGATTCGAAGGCCCATTGTATCTTTGCCAATCTCGGATACTAGACAAATTCTGCATAACTCCCCAGCAGCGTCAGGGATGTAGGATGCAGCACAAAAAGGGCACTTAATCTCAGGCTTTCCTCGATAGATCGGTTCATAAGTTTTCGCACAAACGTTAAAGGGATTGTGTTCATCATATTTGATTTCATGTTCATTTACGGGATTTCGTTCACATACTGCAAGCAACTTTCTGGTCTGTTGAGCCATGTCTGCCTTTGGTCCTAGTTCCAACAATCGTTTAGCAAAGGAAGCAGCAAACCGATAATTCTTCAATTTGAAATGTAAATTCATAGCTGTCCTTAAAGTCAGCATCAAATGAACTGTATCGAGTTGACAGTGGGTAAAATATGCTGCCAACTCGCAGCTTCTTTTCTGGGAATCTAAACTCTCTTTTGGCAAATCCTTTCGGGACAATTCCATTTCAAAACCTGTAAATTACAATAAAGTTAATTATATTGTAAAGAATTATTTGTCCACGAAAACGGATGTGTGTATTCATTGATAATCTGAATGAATATACCGTTCTTGTCCGGTAAATTACAAACATGCAAATCAGTACCCAACAGCTCAATTTTAATTACTAATTCATGGTATCTTACCAATAATGTACTCTCGACACAAAGTTATCAGTTCCTGTGCTCGAGTTATATCTGGCTTGTTGTCCACAACCAATAAAGGAATATTGTACAACAGACCGCGGAATTTTTCTAGAGCTTCCACAAATTTTCCCATGGTTGTCAATTGATAGCAATTCTGCAATTAAAATTCAAATGGTTGGAACATTCAAAAATAAATGTACATAATAATTCAAGATTCTAGAAACGTTCGAATACCTGTAGACGCGTGATAAGGTCGTTTATGTGTACTCCTATCGCCGGGAGAGGTGCCTTTGGATCCTTCCAGTTACGAAGGGGATATAAATACAATGAAGGCATATTAGGAAGTGCAGTGTACGACGCTTTAGCCCTTGAATAAGTGGATAAAAACAGGTGCTTGAAGTATCGAATTTCTGTGACGCCGATCTGTTCATTTAGGAGCCTGGCTGCCGATTCAAAACTTCCTGCTAAAACGTGATCGATAACCAATTTTGAACTATTTGTCCATTGCTGAGGGATTGGGACTCCTTTGGTAGGTGCCACGAAGAAACCGTCCTCAGAAGCAGACATAGGAACCTCGACATCGGTGGGTAATTCCAGGTCTTCTTCGATGTCCCATCCACCACCTGAATAATTAATACAGATATATCGTCAGAATATGCTTGCACTAAGTAAAGTTCAAATTCAAGTTTGTTGTTATTATGTTAACATATTTTCAACTGCATTTAATGCATTGATTTCAAACATCGACATATGTAATTAACGAACAACACATTATAGATCTGCAATGCTGAAATGACACTGTTCAATCAGATAATACAATAATAGTATACAATTAGATACATACCCTCGTCACCAGGAAGTTCTCCATCATCTTTGTCTTCCCCGTCTTCATAAATTTCATCATCATCACCCCATCCACCAACAGGTGTTATGTCGATTTCATCAGTAATCAAACTGGAATTGGTGACCAGTGATGATTTAGCTTTCGCTAATGCCGCACCTTCAAAGAGACTCTGGAAAAGAAACAAATTCCCCAAATAAAAGCAATTACTAAATAAACTAAATACAATTATAAAGCTCGAGATAAAAAATTTCACATAAAAATCTAAGCGTAACAACACACCTTTGAAACTGTAAGCAATGGCCAGTTTGATTCACTTTGTACAAGTGGCTGTGAGGGTCTCAACAGTACTGCATTTGGATCAGCAGTAATATTTGGAACTTGTTCTTTGCTCATTAGATCCTCTAAACTAGCAGCTTCCTCTGTTAAGCCGTGCGTTACGGCTGTTAAATAAGCCAATGACACCTGACCATAACTCTAAAGATCAATGGAAACGTTTTATTAGTTAAAGTAGAAGTAATAATCGACACTGGCCAAATTAATAACGTGTCATGTTAGTTTTCGAACCTTGAGGACTTTTATCCTTTCCATGACATCACCGAGTAGCAGTGCATTTTGATAATGTGAAGACGCGTCTTTTCGGATTTCCGATATTTTCATCATTTTCCGCTGCTTTTCCACATTTCCAGTTATCAAGTACAGGAAAGTAAGTTTATCGAAATTTTTGGTTCTCTGGTAGCACATTTCTACAACCTAAAATAAAAACCAATAAATGTTTACTTCGAGGATTGTACAATTAATTACACTCTAAAAATTAACCTACCTGGTGGTTTCCCTGGAGCAAAGCAGTCTCGCCCAACTTTTCCCAACACATTTTGTCATCAAGAGATTTCGCAGCCTCCAAAGCTATCTCGATGTTACCACATTCCAAAGCTAACCCGAATCGAGTCTTTTCATCTTTTACGAAATGAAGTGCAACCTCTGGATAGCCTTTCTTTTGGAGGTACGCAATGATTGATTGACCCACTAATTTGGCATTTCGAACCATGTAAAGAACCTAGATAAATATGTATAAAAATTTAGATAAATAGAAATTATATAGGTATCTGACAGATTTATCAATTTATAAGCAATATTGTGAAATTAGTAAGTAGTAGGTAGATTAAGTTTCGGTTTTGTTTTGGGAAGAATAATTGTAATTTAAAACGAAAATCCATTACCTCATCATATTTTCGGTTTATTAAAGCAAGTTTGAATCGATACTCGGTTGGGTCGATTGTTAATATTCGAGCCTTAGATTCTCTATCCAAGCAGTAAACTTGATGATTTTTGACCTTTGTGATGTAAATAGGAAGTTCAAGTGTTCTAATTATACCGCTATCTCTGTTAAATTAGACACAAAAATTGTAATTTAATGGATAACTTAGTAATAAATAGTGTGTTTGAATATGGAATGGTCCTAACCCATTTGTGATTGCATATTTAATGTGGTTACTGGTAGTGTAAACAAAAATTCCACAATCTTCCCAAGCACCTGACTTTACATGAGTGCTCTCTTGCAAAGTGCACAAAATCTCCAATTTTCGATTGCATAATGTAATACAACGTTTCGCCAAAAGAGCCACGTACGCCATGTCCGCAGACCAAATAACGTATCGAACCTTTGATGCTTTCACTTCGGCAAGTACCCTATTGATGATCAAACAATAAATAATTTAACAGGTAATTTAATTAATTTATGTAGTAATATAATTGAATATAAATTAGGAATAAGTTGCAGAACGTCAATCTTCAGGTACAACAACATTAATACCTTTTCTGCTGTACATCAAAGAGTGTAAGGGATTCCGGTTCTCGCAATAAAAGCATACCGGTACCGGCAAAAAATATTTCATCGCAATTCGGAGCCTGAATTTTTTTGCTCACTTCATTTTTGAGATTTTTGATTGCCAACTACCAAAAAATGATAAAAAGTTACTACACAAACTATTAACGGTATCAATATCTCCGTCCTCCGTAATGTTATTTACTTACCGATTGATTGCGATCAAGAACTGCAAACCTATTTCTTGCCACCCAAATCGCTGTCATCCCAGATGACTTTTTACAATCTGGTGCATCTGGATTTTGCGGGTCCGTTTCGGATGGGACCATATATAATTCGTAGGTACTGTTCTCAAGATTAGTAGTTCTTGTAGTAAGTAGGATCGCATTTTCGGCAGGATTATAGGACATACTAAAATTCAAATGTTATTATTAAACGAGGGGTTCTAAGCACAAAGGTGCAAAAAATTAAAATATTTCGTGCAATATTTACCTGTAAACAGGAGCACGGCTTCCTCCACGTAACTGCATGATGGCAGAATCCTTGGATGTGGTTAGATCCAGTTTCCGCAGGTATCGATCCTTCACATAGTAAATTAAATTTCCATGGACCGCATAGGCTGGCCTTTCTCGCTCCAACTATAATTTTATTTTTTTAAGTTTTTTTTAAGTAATTGCCATTGATATTTATATCAAGTTATTAGTTATAACTAATAACACCAATTTTTTCATTAATCAATCTATACCTTGAAAATTAGCATTCCTGAATCATGTCCAGCGGCAAAAAGATTTAAGGAAGGATGAGCACCAAGAACCCAGAATCTAATAACAACAATAATCAAGGTTACAACTTAGATTATTAAAATCAAACTTTAAAGGTACTATGAGTTTTCTTTTCTTATCGCCTGACTTCGTAATTTTAAATAAATTGGCAAGTTTTCTTCTGACTTACCGATCATGCTCTCTTCGAAAAGTATGCAAACAAGTCCGTTTGGTCATGTCCCACACCCGAATACTTTTGTCTTCAGAGTTAGATAGCATGTACTCTTGACGGGGATGGAAAAGAACACAGGAAACGTTGTTATAATGGCCTCGACACGTATCTACTTCCCACGCCTACACGACAACAAATACATTATGCTTATTCCCTGTAATTCAAACACATATGATAAAGCATAAAATGATTTGGAAACCTTTGCTTCATTCATCCTCCAAAGTTTCACCAGACGATCATCTGCCCCAGAAACAATTAAGGGTAGTGTAGGGTGAAAATATGCCCAATTGACTCCACGATCATGACCTTCAAGTACATGGCGAACAACAGCATCGGCTTGACCAAATAAATCAGTACTACCGGCGTGCCTCATATGCTCATCAATATTAGCTGAACTTGGAGCTGTATGTTTTTTCCTTAACCCTATAAATATAGAGCAGATTAAAACTTTGAATTACTAAAGCATAACCCGCAATCAGTAATGGATTGATTTAATTTGATTAGTGTATCCTTTCTCTCACAAGCACATAATGTATACTTAAATAACCTGAAATATCCCAAACTCGCACAGTCTGATCCAAAGAAGCTGAGACCACCAAATCCTCTGCGGGATGGAATTGAGCGCACATCACATAGTGATTATGACCTGTCAAAATGCAAATACAATTTCGACTTTGCCAATTCCAGATCCTAATGGTCTGATCGTCAGAAGCACTCAAAATCCAGGGGTACTTATGATGGAAGAATGTTGATCGAATATAGTCCAAATGACCCAACAAGGTGAATAAGCATCGTCGCTGTTTATAATTCCAAACCTAAAGATACAACCATAGAACAAATTAAATAATACTCATAAAATGGTTCGTCACAGCTTCAGAGCTACCATCAACTATACGAACCTTGATTTTATAGTCATCTCCACCGGACACAAAAATAGGCTGTTGGGTATGGAAACAGATCCCTCGAACCGGTCCATCGTGCTCATCGAACTTATCCAAGAGGGTACACATCCGGTAGTCCCAGAGCTGAATTACCCCATTGTGCAAACTGCATCAAAGGTTAAAATAAATTAATCATTAATTTGTCATAATATCATCCATAGTTTTTTCAAATTCAATGTTATCATTAACCATTACACATTACCTGGCCAAAATCCATGGTCGTTTCGCGTGAAATGACAGGCCTTTAACCCGGGCCGACTTGGTCTCAAATTTTGTTAACATTCTCTCGCCCTTCTCCCAATCTGAGGGAGGGTATCGTAGGGTGCTTACAACCGAGGTGTTTAAAACTTCTTAAAAAATGAGGAAACAGGCGGAGAACGATTAAAATTCCTGAGCTTGAATGTTGGAAATGTTGGAATAACTACAGAAGGAATTGTATAGGAAATAATAGACTGACGTGGACTGCTTCTTCTTGTCAAATTCACCATCATGCATCAGCTCCTATGTGCTACGAATCTTCGTAAATTCTGCCAGAAACTCAATTCAGAGCCAACCATCTCCCATCCCGCTAACTTTGAAACCTTACCAAATCTTGATTCTGTTTTCTAAGAATCCAACAACTAAACTTCAAAGTTGGAAGTCCGAAGTTCCAACTTTGAATGTTTGAATTCAGAATTGGAACTTGAGACGAGTCCAATTCCCAAGGAGCAGGGATCAGAGGACTTGTGTTTGAAAAGTTTGAAGTTGGAAAGGTTCAAGGTTTTTGTAAGTTTGAAGGTTTTTAAAACAGATCCGTGGTCCCTGTTTTGTGTTTTTTACATACACTCTCGTCCCGTTCCCGTCCGTAGCTAAAATGCCAACCGATATCAAGAACTTAACGGAGGGCTGGTTAGAGTTGGAAAGTGATCCTGGTAAGATCTTACGAATAATTAAATACATACTTGTCAACACGACACACGATATAATACTTCTAATTCCTTCATCCTTTCATTCTTTTTTGAAGGTCTATTTACGCTGCTACTAGAGGATTTTGGAGTTGAAGGAGTTCAAGTGGAGGAAATATACGACCTTCAGAAACCCATTGAAGGCCCTGTTTATGGCTTCATCTTCCTCTTTCGATGGATTGAAGAGAGACGGTCAAGACGTAAAGTGATCGAAGATACGGACTCTTTTATCAGGGATGAAAGTATTGTCAATTCAATTTTCTTTGCTCAACAGGCAAGTTAACGGGGGGCACTAATTAAGCAGTTCACAGTTAATTTAATTTGGAATCAGTTTAAAATGTCTAAATTAATTTCCGAATTTAGATGGTTCCAAATAGTTGTGCCACTCATGCATTGGTCTCGGTTATCCTGAACCTCAATTGTAAAAAACTCGTCCTAGGAAGCACTTTGAATCGAGTTAAAGAGCTTACGCAAGGAATGAGTCCCGAAAACAAAGTATGAATAAAATAACATCTTAAATATACATTTTATGTACAAATTAACGATACACTACAAATATTTCATGCTCCTGTTTTAATAGGGCTGGGCTATTGGCAACACTCCGGAATTAGCTAGGGCTCATAATTCACATGCTACACCTGAAGCAGCAAAACCCAAGAATGAAAACAAGTCCCAAGGAATAACTTCAGGGAGGTTTACGGGCGAAGCATTTCATTTCGTTAGCTATGTCCCTATAAACGGTCGTCTTTTTGAACTCGACGGCTTGAAGCCCCATCCAATTGACCACGGTAAAATTTTATATAGTAGAAATTTAGAATAGGATTTTTGCCTGTGCTAAATTATGTTTTATTGTCTAGGCCCTTGGAACGAAAAGGAAGATTGGACAGAACAATTCCGCAGAGTGATAACTGAAAGACTTGGAATCGCTACTGGAGGAGAACCCTATCACGATATTCGATTCAATTTGATGGCAGTTGTTCCTGACAAATTGGGTGCACTTGTGAATAGAGTTAAGATGCTGAAAACAAATAGGTTAGAAATTATTATAAAAATAATACCAGTATTCAATTTTTAGCATTTTTCGAATGTTTGCTGCTTCTCGTTATTCAGGAACATTGTTTTGGAAACGATAAAGAAAATAATACAGACTTGCTTGTCCGAGAAAATTCAACAGATTGCCACGTCTGTAAATTCATCTGGCCTAGATTCTTTATCTTCAACGTCAGACTATGCAAATTTATCAAGCAAAGATATTAAAAATCTTGTATCAGATATGACCAGCGGTGATAACCATTTTTTCAATGAAACAAGTAATTTATTTCACTAAAATCATTTAAAGCCTCTAAAATAATTGCTTATCACATAAACTATGTAACTAATTATTTATTAATAAATTCTAGGAGAAGACGACGAGGAAAAGTCCGAACCAGATGCAAATGATCAATGGTTGTTTAAATACGCTGAAGGCGAATACTCTGATATTTACAAGCATAGAAAATATGCTCCGAGAGATATGTTAGCATTACTGAAGAATCTAGATGTAGAGATTAAGCAATTAGAGTCGTTGCTTGTCGATGAAATAGAAAAACGTAAAAAATATAAGGTATGAAACAACTCATTTTCTGATTGCCGCCGTTGTAGTCCATAGCTATTGGAATTGACAACCAACTACTAAAGCTATTCGTATTAATCTTTATAAATTGCAGATTGATGGATGCAGAAGAACCCATGATTACAACGATTTCATTTGCACATTCTTATCCATGTTAGCGGAACAAGGAAAATTGGCTGAACTAGTTGAGCAACACTTAGTCTTACAAAAGCATCATGGCATTTCAACCGGAAGGTCTAGTAGGTATGTAATTTAAAATAATATCTGCTAATATGAACAATTTACTTAATTTACCATTACCAATACATCCAAATATACGTAAAGCCTAATATATTTTAAAACCTAAAACTAGAGTGGCTGTGCCTTCGGATTCATCTGTACCTAGGAAGCGGCCTCGAAGTGTCAGGCATAACAGAAAAAGAAAATGAAGCTGGTTTATTATTTAGAATTAGTTATATTATAATTATAGTGTAGGCTTAGTAATTATAACAGTATTTTAGACTACACATACACATATTTTTATATATTTTGTACCTCACGATGACGCACGCAATTAATAAAATCATCGCATTGTTCGTATCAAATAGTGAAATAGTCAATCTATAGCAATAAAAACTAAATTTTAACAATTAAAGCTGACCAGTTTAGTAGTGTTTCAGATTTCATAATTATCTCAGTGATTTGTCATCCATCGGTCCGTGCGCTTGTGTTTGATTGTTCAAATCGTTTTTCCTTGTCCGGCTTTACGTTGAGATTAGGTAAAAACCTTTCCCATTTACTACCGTAGCTAAAGGGGGCCGTTGATAGGGGTTTTGCCCAATCTCACCGGCGTTCTCAACTTGGCATCTACCATCTCTCAGGCAGTGTGAACAACCGCTTTCTTCATTGGAAATTTAACGTTGGACTTATTGTAAAATATTGGAAAAAAATTCCCGGCCGTAGCGATAAGACCAATGCTAACCTAAATACCTAAACATTTGCCGACACCGTAAAAACTCTGCATGCCTACCCCTACCCCTCTACCGCGGTTTTTGCATAAGCGTGAGTAATAAGACGAGGCGTTGAAAAAGGTTTCATTTCCAATTTCCATACTCAAAAACGCCGTTCAAGGCAAGATGGTTTCTCAATCTCAGTTCTCATCTTACCCTTATTCCACAACTCCACTAAATTGAGGAACGAGGTGAGGAGTGGAACATAATAATATTTGTCATGTCATCAGTTTAATAGGGTTAATGGTTAATCCTGGTTAATGGTATTTATTCCTGTTCCTTTCCTACGTAGCTATTCTGTAGCTATAAATAAAATTTAGCACACGTAAATACATAATTAATGACATTGGATTGGGCATGGCTTTTGGCTTTTAAAAGATGTGCAAATATGCATGGAAAGGCAACATTTCACTAACTAAGACTAACTAATAATATCATTTAAATTGACATATTGTTTTGCTACGGGGAAGGAAGGAGCTTTCACGTTCACCAATCACCACCCTTACAGTGCAAACTGCAAACACTAGCTCAATATAGTTTTAATCAATTTAATTGCCCTTTGTTCTGTATTTCCGACTTTAAGTTTAGATTTCATAGCGACGAGAGCTATTAACCGAGGAACTCCGGCTTGTAACCGAAATGCACCGACTGGATGATTCAACCCCAGCAACTCAAAACTGTCAATGTGAATGCTCTCTCTCTGCAACATAATATTCAAGAAGCTTAAAAAGAGTGAGAGGCACAAGTAAAAATGGCCTACTGATATTATAAAATAGTACACTACTCACTACACTACTCACAAACTCACTATATACCACCCAAGAATAATATTATAAATTACTATGTACTAGTACTATGGACTCAAACTCAAATCTCCGGCAGATTCCAGGTAGCGAGACGAGAAGTGCCAAGGCGTCCTTCCTTTGATTTAATTAAGATTTTTTGAGCTCATCAGACTCATTATAAATCCAATCATCCGCTTATCCCAAGAAAAAGTCCGTGTCGAGTCAAAACCCTCGCTGAAATCGGAGATTGGACATGTAAACAGGGGACATAAATCCAAGAACAAAGCACAAAGAAACGCTAAATTATTGATTAGAATTAGGTTTAAATTAGTCTTTAACTTTTTAATTTTGTGAATTTATTTTAAGAAACCAGCGACAAATGACGAATCCTATCAGGATGAAATATCCAATACATAATACATAAACTACAAACTATCATCCCGACTTTATTCATTTTTCTAGATTAAATTTAGGTGGTTAATGATAGAATATAGAAGATTTAATTATTATTCATTAGTGTAATTTATAATTACAAATTCATTAGGACTTCAATATTTTGATTAGTTAAGCTTGCAGCTAAGAAGACGCCTGAGTTTTTCGGAACTAGTAACTATGAACTAAGGATTAGATTAGTTTATGGATGAAAGAATAATCGGCTTGTGGTGTAGTCGAGCAAGTCGGGTTTCAAACTTTCAAGTTTCAGGTCCTTTTGGTCAGTGATAAGAAAGAGTAAATTCTGAATGGTAGGACGACAAGGACAAGGAGTTATACATCCGCATAATTAATACATATTAATACCTACAAAATTGAAATGAGTACCACGGAAAACAAAGGTGAAGCTCTATTCCTTATTATTTACCATATATAATGCATATCTTATTATCTGATATCAGATTATTCAAAAATCAGAAATGAGATTAAAGATTGTAATCATAAATCAATCACGAATATTGAATATCTTATGCTATCTGCTTGATTAGAATTTTTAAACAATCTTAATTTTGAATACGTGTACATTCGTAGACTCCGTGGTGAACATTCTTGACGAGATATTAGAAGAGAATCTTGAAGATTTGGGGGGCACAGACGAGGCATCTGCGAAACACCCACAAGGTAAAATTCATACTTAAATTTATTACGAATTCTAAATGGGTAACCGAACCCTCTGACATATTTAATTACGATTTACGAATTACAATTGCAAATCAACTGATTTTATATTATAGATATTTTTTATTAATGTTACAGGAGGTCGTAGACGTTCTACACGAAATAATACTAAAATGAGCTCAAGCCAAAAGGTATGCCTATAAAAATCCCCTTGGTTTTGAAACTTGTACACTTATCTTATCCAACATCAACAAGGCACGAGCCAGAATTGCTTGACAATATTGTCAAGCGAACCTGGAAACGAGCTTTTATGAATTTATTGGATGGCAAAACGTTTCAATATAATTTGCGTATAATATATGGTTGTTAAAATCTTCCAAATATTATTGTCTGCAGAAATTTGAAGAGCCGAGTAACGTAACAACAAAAGATGCAAGTGGAACTGCCGAAACTGAACAATTGGATGGAACCAAGCCAAGCAATAAGGACAGTGAAACGTCGAATGTACAATGTAAGATTAATTTGCCATTAGCGAATATGCAAGATGTTTCAAATTATGTGGGCATAGGGAAATTAACATTTAAAATAAAAGGTCGCAAATTTTCCATTAGCAACTAAAGGAAATTTCCTTTATCAGGACATTTTCATAGCAATCCGATTCAATTTCATTTTATTTCATTTCTAATTCATTAGATTGCCACAATTGTGACAATGGGTACTAGGGACAAAAGCAAAAGTATATATTATATATATATGCCACGATATTTCGGGTCCCTCCCCCTCGTGTTGTATCAAAGGGCTTACGAGTACTGGAAAAACATAATTGATACGTTCGTTCCTTACGTAGCATATATCTACCTCGCTTAGCTCGGTACCCTACCCCCTAAATACCTCACAGCACACAGAGCTCAGGTCAAAAACTTGTTTGAGGTATGAAAATCTGGTTTTACCGATATGTATTCACAATAAAAAAAACAACAATATAAATGGTGTACACTATTAGACTATTACACTTACGCATCTGAACTCTACACGTAATCAACCTTAAAACGTGGAGTGAAAAATCCCAAAACACCCGATTTTCACTTGGTTTTCGAGGTCTATCTCAAAACTCTTCTTGCATGAACGACTTTTGATTACAGATTCGGAATCTACGTAAAATTTGTAACAAAACGACGACAATATGTCGGGATTGAAAACACATAATAAATCCATGTGATTATAGTTGGGGTGTACTAATGAATTGCTGAAAACCGAATGATTCATTTATTTGTTATAATTAATAGCGAAATCGGAAAGTTCTAAGGAAGACAATAACCTAAAAGGAAGCGGAGAGAAAGCTAGCGGTGAGTCAGACGATCAGCTCACAGGTACATTACGTCGCGACTTTAAGTTTTAATCTATGTTAAAGATTTTATTATGACTAAAATATTATGTCAATATTTGCAGGACAAAAGCTCCAAACCGCAAATGGTAATAAACCGGATGAACAGGATGCAGAAAAAAATAAAGAAGAAGATCATTATGATACACGTAGTGAAGTAAGCTCATCAGACGATGAGGATAATATTTCTAACCCCTCACTTAGCTCAGCTAGCTTCAAAAGTGATAGTGGTTAGTAATTAAGTTAATTGAACGAAGTTCTTAAATCATTAAATATAGATCTTGCAATCCGAATTTTTGTTAACTTGATTTCATTTGTTAATGCAATATTTTTTTGCAGATGTGGAGAGTCGTCAGGATCAGGCCTCAGATAAGAACGCTTCAGTTAATTCAGGTTGGTTGTCATCTTTCAATGATCATTACATGTTAGAATAGTTTATAGATTGAAATCCAAATCGAAATGGAAATTCTGCCTGTAGTCTAAGGTCTAAGAATAGCACAAGCGTGGGTGGAAAAACCGTTTTCTTCCCTGTAGAAAAAGTTCGGCCAAAAAAGGGTCTTCTAAATTTTTATTCCCCGATGGCCCAAAAAATTTCCCGGTAGCATTCTACCACGGTTTTTCCACCAGCGAGCACAAGCAGTTTTTTGGTGAATGAGAAATGTATTTGAATGTGTGTTGAAGGTTGTGTTTGTTACTCTATTTTACTTGGAATACTTGCACAGTTGTTTTATTAACCCGTGTTAATTGAATTTGCTCAGGGGACGAGAAGCAACTTAAGCAACAGAAAAAAGGTGAGAGAATTTATATGCATGGTGTTATGGAATGATTGTTTTTCATTGTTTAACAACTAAGGCACTGACGATGTTAGAAGTACAAGTTATCAAAGTCGATGTGGAATTTTCCGTGTACATTTTATTCAATCGCGGCTTATTTACTTTATTTTAGATTACGCAACGCGACTCAGCTACATTTTGAAGGAAGCGCGATTTTTTCTTATGAAGAGTAACAATATGGAGAATGTTGATTTGTCAAAATCGAAAGGAGTGTGGTCAACATTACCAGCCAACGAGACCAAAATCAATCAAGCATTTCGGGAGGCGAGGAATGTGTTGTTAATTTTCTCAGTAAAAGAAAGTGGAAAGTTTTCTGGGTTTGCTAGGCTTGGCACAGATTCACAACGAAATGGGCCACAGGTAAATTGGGTCCTTCCACCTGGATTAAGTCAGAAAGCATTAGGAGGAGTATTTACTGTGGACTGGATCTCTAAGTAAGTCCGATTTATACGTTGTCGGTTGTATTATTGTAGATCATTAAATCACTCAATGAATTATATTTTAACAGGAATGATCTGTCGTTTAATAAGACACAACATTTGTTTAATCCCTGGAATGAAGGAAAACCAGTTAAAATAGGAAGGGACGGGCAGGTATTTCTAACAGTGTTTAATAAAATATTAATCAAGTACCTATGGATGGATGCATTGATTAGCTTTTATATATCTTAAGGAAATCGAACCCCACGTTGCATCAGAGCTATGCCGACTGTTCCCCATGGATTCAGGAGTAGGAGCTACCTGGGTCGATGTTTTGAAGAGAAGTAAAGAAGCTGCGAAGACAGTTGGACATGTAAAAGTGACTGCACCATTAGGATCTCCCGGACCTATGATGATTGGAATGAAAGGACGTGGTGGACTTCGTGACAGAAGAGATTCTAGAGGCCGACCACCTTCGTCGTTTCGTAACGCAAGGCCCTTCGAATATGGGAGGTATAACAGTGGACTATTATTTCGAATGGCCTCAGTGAGTGCTAATGAACTATGTGGACTCGCACTTTCTCCTCTAATAATTTCCTGATCCAATCTATGAGTCCTATTTCATCCTATGAGGTTTTACATCATGAATTGGTGAAAAGTGTGGACACTTAATTCTTACTCCTGAGTCCTCTCTTTATATTCGAATGTCGGCTAGAACGTCTTCACATGCACAAAAACTTTACGGGCTAATTAATATCGGCAGGATAGAGTTTGCAACGAATATTTAGTCAGCAGTGATATACTCTCTGTTGTATGTGGTGGTAATATACGTAGATCTGAAGGACAGGGTTAAAATTATGAGGTGTCCGAAGTGCGTAGTGTTCCTCATATATTACAATAATCACGGACGAAGTGATGTGTTTAAACATGCTTTTCGTCTCCTGGTACAAATTGGACTTCTATGAAACATGCGTAAGTTTACCAAGCAGAAAAGAACTATATGGACTCTACCAGGCATTTTTCACCCTAGTGTTTCGAATAGTGTGGCATGATATTGTGCTTCGTTTGAAGCAGCCGAAGTTCCTGCTAACGTTGTTGTTAGTTGGTAGTCGTAAGTTATTTACTTTTTGATTTAATCAAGTGTTTTCCTGCTCATCTTGATCAATCCTTTCAACCAATAAGCGCAGTGTTAGAACTTTACGCTTATTTATCTGAAACCTCCGTGTAGCAAGATTTGTGGTAAGTCACCATTGTCCATCGATGTTCTCGCTGGTCATCAGGGTGATTTTGTATTAGAGACGAAAGTTGTGATCCGCGTGGAGTAAGCACGTGCATATAGGTGTTCGTAAATTTTATGTTTGTTTTGACCCATTTAGGGGAACGCGGCGCCGCTATCCTAATGCTGAAGAAGATTTTGCATCTCGGCCCAAAAGACCAAGGGGTAGCTTAGCAATTTTAATTCAATCAAATTGTAATCCTACTGTGCTATTTCTAAAGTACAACTTTTCTTTCAGGAGGCTATGATTTTTACAAGAACAGTGGATCACCTGGCTACTTTGATAGACCGATGGAACCATCAGGTCATCGATATAGCAGGGAAAGAAATTATAGTGGGGTGAGAACAACATGAACAAGGTGCCATAATCCTGCGAATTGATTGGTGTACTTACTAATGTCTTTAAATATGAAATAGAGTTCTACACAACTTTATTCGGACTATGTGGTAAGAGACTACCACCATCGACCACCACCGATTGCTCCTTTACCATACCCTCCACCGGTTAGTTTTATATTTTGACTTGTATTAAAATATTTTCAATTGAATACCTATGTACGGATCTGTATTTTTTTCAGCCCCCATTTGATTCACTTCCGCCGCCACCAAGGTATTATGATGGTCCGCCGTTGCCCGAGTTTCCTTCAAGTTCCAGATCTACAGGCCACAGTCAGCGAGCGACCAGTCCAGTAAGAAATCATAATGTTTCTCTATCATATCTAGTTTGCTTATTAAGTGTTGAAAACACTTTATGCGAACGACAAGTCCGTCTGTCCGTCTGTCCGTCCGTCTGTCCGTCTGTCCGTCCGTCTGTCCGTCTGTCCGTCCGTCTGTCCGAGCGATAACTGGAGAACGGCTTGACCTACGGTCACCAAATTTTGTACACTTGTTCCTTGGGTCCTAACACAGGCTAAGTTCTAACTTGGGTCAAATCGGTCACACCCCCTGACCCCCATCAATTAAACCCCAAAACAAACCATTAAATCAAACAGAATAGTGATATGTAGGAGTCCAACGCCAGGATAGAGCTCTTACTCATTTATTTTAAAACTGAGGCTTACGTAGTTTACATTACACTCTATGTCTATCATCTATACATGATAATACCCTGAACCTATATTTCAGAGTGCGAAACCTGGGATTTTTGGGGAAATTGAGATATGGGGTTTAAACGATTCCCATGAGTAATAGAACATCTTTGACGGATACGGGACCACTCCTACTGACACCAGGGTGCAAAACCCGGGCTTTTTGGGGAAATTGAGATTTAGTTTGTTTATCGTTATATTTTCAACACTTGGTTACACCCGTTACATCGGTTTATTTTATTCGTTTGAATTCTGTTTTAAATACAAATTTGATTTTTTATCTTTAAGTACGAGAAATCTGTATCGGAATTTCTGCGGAGGACAGGCGATAGAAGGGACCGAGATAGAGACCGTGAAAGGGATATAAGGGATCGTGACAGGAAGTACCGTGACCGACGATAAGCATTTGCAGCTTTCAACGTGGTATTTCTTCGCAATTTGTGGTTCGTAGGTTTACAATTTTCAATCTTGTACTCGTCAATTCTTCTAGAAATATATACTGAATTATTTTTTGTTCTTTTTCATAGTAACACTATATGAATTGTATAGTTTTGTTCAGTCTGACTGCAACAGTAATTTGTCGCGTATGAGTTAGAATCTCCGCGTTATGAATTCCTAATTAATATAATTTGAATCAAGTTTTTTACAACACATTTGATTGCACAAGTTTATGTGGCAAATACGCGTTTAATATCCGGTAACTTTCGGAAGCTAATACTATGCGTCGCGTATTAAGTAATAAATTACTTATAAAATATATTCTATGCTTACGTGCAAACGTGCAAGTACACTTGTAAATCATTTATATGGCAGTCATTCTTCAATAAAATATAATTTTTGTGTAACACAAGTAATGAGTTGTAATTTTTGTGGACGGTAATGTATTACCATTGCTCTTAAATTTAAAATCAACATTTGCATTGAAAAATAAAAGCTCCCTTCATTTTTGGATCCACGAGGCAGTGCGGAATGTGCGATCAGGTGCAAGTTGTGAGATCACGAGGTAAAAAACACGCCATCAATGCTACGACCAAAACCTCGATGTGTAGTGGATAGGTGATTTGAAGCCAAGCTGATCGCTACATGATTTGGATCATTTCGATACCGCTCCTTGAACATGACCAAGTTCTCGCTGTCAGCCTTTTCTAGCTCCCTGAAATGAAACTGCAATGTTGATGTCTGCGATACTCGAAATTTCATCCACTAAAATTAAGTCTACTTACGATTGAAGTATTTTTATAGGTCTACACCGAAATTGAGGACTTTGCATAACAACGGCTGAACGAGACGCCCACCATTGTGTGTGATGATTATAAACTGAGGTTAGGGAGAGGTCCAGAGAATCCACTACACGAGAATGATTAGGATAAGTGGCCTTCTTTCGCAATAAGCAGTTTATTGTGGGTGTAGACGCGAGTCGCATGAAAGGGTTATTTTCCCCCATTCCTGTAGATTCATCCGTGGAAATCTGCAAAAGAGAGAACATGCAGTTTAGCTTTCTTACTTATATGCCAGTAATAATGTGCCCCCAATTAAAGGAAATTGCGTTAAAATAAAGATCAGTTCATGTTCCATGTACCTCACTTTTGACTTCCGGTTCATTTATCTTAGTAGTGTTTTCCATTGTCTTGTTGAAATATAGTTAATTCAATTGAAACAATTAGAGCTGGAACTGAAGCTTTATTTTTTAACGAGTAAAGTAGGTGAAAGTAACCTTTCACTGCCCTTGTCCTTGCATTTTTATACCAAAACATATCATCTATTATACCCACATATCGAATAAACGAGTGAGTGTGTCTTCGGAAACGGAGTTGAAAATATTTTGGGCGCAAGGCAGCCAGGAAACGTCGATAAATTCTTCAGACGCAAAAGCAGTCAGTGATACCACAAAACCATATGCTGTTACCACTATTCACACATCCTCTTGCAATGATAAGCATAAACGTGGATAAAGGCCTGTAGTAGAAATCTGACTATGAATATAACCATGACATGAATCCAGCAGGTTGATTTAGTTTGTTTTAGAAAAACGCGAATATTCAGCAATGAAGATACTAACATTTATTTTAATCGGCCTAATAATAAATTCGTCTTTAACTCGAGCTGAAGCTAAGCGTAGTCGGAAATTAGAGGATACCTGCTCACCGGTACGATTTTAAATTTTTAGTGAATGTTTTGAAATAAATTTCAAAGTCAATTGATGGATATTTCAATCAGTCTATTTTGAATTAACATGTACGATGTAACATTATTGTAAAGAAATACTTCAGTAACGGAAATACCTTATTGTATATGGATAACTTAGCTATTGAATTTCTCAATACTTTGTTTCACAGAAAGACTTTCATTTCGAGTTCACGGATTGTGACGCTGATGGCGGTCGTTGGAGGGTTGCTGTACCAAGTTCTTCGGATTGTGAAGAAATCATACCTCCAATACCTCCCAGACGACTAGTAGAATGCTGTATGAAATCAAACGATCATTCTTTCCTACGTTTTCAATCTACCGTAATATCTATGATTAGATCATGATATAATATAATGTACTTCTAGTTAAATCCTGTGAGTCCGGCCAATTTCTAAACCTCACAAGCTTAGAATGTGAAGACTGTCAAGCCGGGACCTACTCCTTAGGTGGAGGGGTTCTTTTCGACGAGTGGGAACCAATGCCAAATGGTTTCAAAATTCAGGTAATAAATTACATCTAAAAAGATAGTGATGATTATAGCTATAGCCCAGCGTAAAACGACGTTGCGTGATTATTTTTGTTAAATTACCACAGACAATTCCATAAAGTGGATGTGATTTAAATATGGATAGTTAAATCATTTCCGGTGACTCAGTTTATTCGGTATTAATAAGATCCCCTTGAGTTGTTATAGCATATTGGATTTGTAAACCGAGTTTTCAATGGGGATAGCAAAGACAATATAAACTGAAGCTTTTCAAACGCCATCCCGAAACCCCCTTGTAGTTGTCTTCCGTAAATATCTTTCGAATTGCGTAGATATAAAGTGAATCCGACGAAACGAAAAACCGTCTGATTAATTTTTGGTCGCATTTTTAGGTTGAGAAGTTTCGAAGTATGTTTTCTTCGAGAGGACGACAACAACATCCGGGAATCAATTGCACCAAGTCAGAAAATCTCAATTTGCCTCACTATAAATAAAAACCGTAAATTCTGAAATAAATCCTCCTATGAATTTATACTGTTCAAGCCTCACTCAAGGTCAAAACTTTTAAACTGGCGTACTTTAATCTTGTAGTAGAAGTTAGTTAACAGTTGAAGGAATGTGGCACTCATATTCCACAAATTCCAGGACTTTATCTACGGGGACCAATTTCAGTATTTGCGGCACTAAAAGCAATTGTCAACTTATGCAAATGTAAATATATTATTCGCAGGTGGGGCTGGAGACCCCGTCGCGATGTAATGGTCAGCCAAGGGGGCCCATGCGTTGCGATAATGACTTATACAGCACAATTAGTGAAGCCCGGAAAACTGAAGTTTACGTATCAGTATGCGGATGACAGCGTTTTATTCCAATTTCAGGTAAATCAAATACCTCAAATTCATTTAGCAATCACATTACTACGAAGTGCAAACCTCTCGCTTCCCTTTCCTTGAAAAGTTGTGGACATTTTCCAGAGCAAAAGTTTACTATTTTGGTATAAAGCACAGAAGATTTTTATTGATTAAAATTTTGAAATATAAAAAAGGCACGTTTCCATCGATTAAAATTTGTGTTTTTCATAAATTAAAGTATTTTGTAGTGTCACAAAAAGCATGTGTTGTTCCAAATGTCAGACTCCTTTCATTGTCAAAATTAAATTCAGTCTTATTATCTTATAAAGCTAGCGAAACGTCGGTGGTTGGCGGATATAAAAACTTGCAATATAATATTATTTAATATTCGCCATAATATGCAACAATACCTCTAAAAGTAATTAAAAAGTCCCAATATCGATCCCTTTGTTGAAATATGATTTTTGGTAAACAGGCAAATAGTGATCAGTGCGAAAGCCTGAGAGAGGCAGAAGCCAGTCGCTGGCCGCCACTTACTGGAGAAGGAATTTGGCGTACTGAAGAAATTGCTTTGCACACAGGATTGAATGTTTTCCAATGGAAAACAATGGGAATAGATTCTCATCAGCCAAAACCAGTTATGATCAAAAGGATCGAAATTGAAGGTATTTGTTGTATCAATGACAAATATGGTTCTTAAACAGCTTCATATTGATAGCCGTTGTACGGTTTTCAAGCGAACTTAATGAATTCAAATCTCTATATTTTAGGAGTGGGATATACATCATCGTGTAACCCTTGTCCGACGGGTTACTTTAGTCAAAATGTGGCCTCAAAAACGTGCAGTCCATGTGCCAGAAACACGTATTCGGCACATCAATCTACAAGTTGTCAAACCTGTGACACGAATAACTTTTATTCTGATGTTGCGTCAAAGGAATGTACTCAGCGTCCAGCTTGCACCTCCGCGGATTATTATCAAATACACACACCTTGCAGAAATAATCAAGTAAGTTGAAGACTACTGGTCGGATTTCCATACGTTGCAGCAGATGCAGCGTTAATGAGTTCCACCCTGAAATCCATATGATGCAATCATCGTCGCTGCTCTTGTATAACGATGGTTTAAAATTATTAAGTATTGTAATATTATTTTTATATATAAAATTGCACAGACCCAGATTATATACAAATGGATTGAGCCAAAAATTTGCCTGGAATCGCGACCAGGAGCAATTAGTCTCCCACCCATCGGAGAATTTATAAAATGTCCACCATGCAATCCAGGAACAGAATATCGAGACGGAAGCTGTAAGCCATGTTCTCGACTAGAATATTCCGACGGTACCGTTCCTTGTTCTCGATGCCCATCGCTAACCCAACCAAACCGAGGACATCATCTAACTCGATGGTATTCATGGCCCGAGAACGGCTTGCATATAACTTGCATAAGTCCTGAAGGTACTTCCTCTTCCTTTTGGGCCTTTAGTTTAGACTTTCAGAATAGTTATAGTTTTCTAAGGTCTGTATAGGGTGTGGAATTGAAAACAATCTGATTAATTTGATCATTTTTCGTTTGGAAAAGATACGGGTTGCACTAATTCTCCACCGTGGGAACTTCACGGAAACTATACCCAAACCGGAAAAGGACATGCGAATTGGGTTTATTTAGTGATGACCCTCAGCGTTGCTGGATTTCGTGGAATGGGTGGAATTGTGAATGGGGAACTACTCGAAGTTGGAAGAGTCAGTTTTACATTCCAGACCAAATGCATTCATGATTGCGAGCTTCTTTTCATGCAGGTACTTTATCGTCATCGCTGGTCGCCATTGTTAATGTTTTTGATTAATATTTATATTATATCATCATTGATCATCGGGTAATTTAGTTCGGGAACATATATTTCATCATCTTTCGATTTTCCGACACTAAATTAAAACCAGGTCAACTTAAGGACCCTTAAGGAACCCTTAAAGTCTTACATTATATTGTTCGCACGCACTACTTAAATGGGTTTGAAATACTTCTATATAATGAAGAAATTAGATCTTTTCATAATTTGTAATAATAGATGAGATTTATATTTAATTTTTTAAAGGGGACAAGCACTAAAAATGCTTCAGTGATACAAAGGTGGATTGGTACACAACCGTCCCAGGAGTTCTCTCAACCAATTTTCAGAAACGATACATACGATTTCAGCTGGTTCGTTTTTTATAGATACTTTAAATAAATGATTCAAAGATTGAATAAATAACGATTATTTCTCGATTTAATTCAACGAATGTTTTCCTTACAGGGCATTCCAGAAGCTGGGCTGGGATTCGCTAACCTCTGACAGTAGCGTTAATGGAAATGATATGAGCTACCAAACTTCAGAAAGATCTGCTTCAAACGACGATGACAACTGGATTAAGATGTTTGAAATACATGTGCAGAATAGTATTGACGGAGGCGCTGACAGTTGTCTTCCATGTAAAGAGGTTTTGTCTCGAAACCGAATCAATGAGGATGGTTCGGCATGTGTTGCTTGCAACCCTGGGTAATTTACATTTCAAATAATGTTGATTGTTTCAACTTTATTAAAATTAATTTTTAAACCAATTGATAATAATTAACCCACTTTGATACCAATACTAGATCCAGAATCAAAGATGATCCAGTCAGTACGAGCCTAAATGATAGCAGTAAAAATTCTCCAGATTGTATGCCATGCCCGCATGGGCACATTCGAGTAGACCCATTTGCAGCGGATACTAGTTCATGTCGGCCCTGTGGACCAGGATTAATAACGAAAAATGGTTTCCAGTGTACAACTGATTGCTTAGTTCATCTGGGAGAATATTTATACGATTTACGTCCATTAAAAGGGTACAGATTCAGGGGTCACAACTTACTTTTATTATAAAATTATGTTTGGACTTGTAACCAATTAGATACGTGTTCGCAAACAGATTTTACACTGTTCGTGGAAGCAGCTTGTTTACCGCAAGTGGAACTCAATATTACCATGTCTTCAATATAAGTCTCTGTATGGAGGCTGATGCAAACTGTTACAAGAACGTTTCCCTACAGCATGGGGTGGACAATCAGAACTCTCTCATTGCAGCTCGGATATGTCAAAGTACAATATTTCCTCCAGCAGTTGGTATGTCAGTTGACAATAATGAACCTAGCAATCGAGGATATTCAGACATCTTGGCCAAACCCCTATCAACGCATGCGTCTTCTCTTGGCGACCATCTTGTTGGAATAAGTCATTCCCCTTCCATATTGGGTCTCTCAGTCGCAAATGATATTCAAACACATGTGGAACATCCGCATCAGTTTCATTTCTTTTATTCAACTCCAGAGTAAGTATTTTAAAGCATAATCAAAATAATCCTAACGTTCAGGCATTAATATATTGTTGTAACTGAAGGCGAACAATAGCATGTCCAAGAGGACGAAGCACAACCATTACATTCCGATGTCAAACGCCTACAGCACCATGGGCAATTGATAAAAATGAAAAGGGACCGGAACATAATGACATCAAAACTCCTGACAAGTGCCCAGACGGAACGTGTGATGGATGCAACTTCCATTTCATCTGGGAAACACCATTTGCTTGTCCCTTGTGTACCGAAAATGAACTCACGTATGATTTAATTACCAAGGGGTCATTAAATTTGAATGAAACGGTTGCATAAACATATTGATTTAATATAATTATCAATAGGATCATTAAAGGAGAATGTAAAAGCGGGTTCCAAGATGTCCATTATCTACCGTCTCCAAACTCCCAGTGCCTCGCAAAAATTAATTCAACCTGGCCTACGAGTCAAAAATGTCAGAACCATATTCCACTATTTGCGCAGGTGAGTTGGAATGGTTACGTAGTGTAGCTAAATTGATTTGGTGTTTGAAAATCCTGAAACATTACACATATTTTCATCATAGGTCGCTATTCAAATAACAATAGCATTGACTGCAATATTGTCCATCGTCCTGATATGCTTCTGGCGAAAGAATCAAAAACTGGAATACAAATACATGAAACTTATGGCTTCCGGTAGTTCGAGAACGAGAAGGGATTTGGCAAGTCAATCTAATGAGCCTCATCATTCGGAACAATGTATGATGCCGGTAGCGGAGAGCTGTGCATTAGACCCAAATGAAGACGAAGACGAGGATGAACATTATTCGGGATTAGGTAAAGACACAACATAAACCGTAGTAGTAACATGCTAAATCATTCTAGAATACTGCGAAATAGTAAAATTGTTAATTATCGACTGCTGATTAATTCCCGTAAAAACTCTTGTATTGTACAGATTCCAACAACTCATCTAGAAGTCATCAAATGAAAGAAGTTAGCTTCTATTCGGATAGCTCGATCAAAAATTTCGTGTCACGGATATCGATCCTTGACAAATTGAAGTCTTTAACTCGTAAAGTAATTTTATATTCTTACGATGCAGAACACTTGATTTAATTTTGTTTCTGAAGATTAAAATTGATTTTCAGAATGAAGCTGGAAGCAGCCTGGAAATTATGAACTTGACGGATAAAGAAGCATACTCATAATACGACATTCCGTAACATTTGTATGATAATACTTACTATGATTTATGTCATAATATAGGCCAGATTATGTACGAAATCAAGCAATTTACAAAATACTGAAGCATACTGAACGATTTTGATGCTTATCTCATTTTAAAATTGTGGAACTGGAAAGTTTTCACAATAACATATTTTATTTACGCACAAATCAGTAATTACTGATACACTTTAATGCAACTCATAGAATTGGATAATATAGTAGACCTATTCTACTTAATAGAAACTGTGACAGTAACTTCAATTTATCCGAGTAGTATGGATTCTATGATTTCAACTACGTTACATTTTTGAAACGCTCTCTAACTCTCTATATGGCTTTAGAGAATTTGTTCTTAACCCAATAACATCAAAGGTTATTATTATTATAAATATTGAATTCAGTGAGTTAAAACAAATTAAAACTTGGTTTTAATAAAGTATCAAAAGTGTTCGGTATGCCGAGATATCTTGTAAATTGATAGATTGTATTAAACTTTGCCAGATTTAGAGCACAACTTGATTAAATTCCCTTCGAGTAGATTAACCGTTTCTCGATTCCTTGTACAGAAATATTTATGAAATAAAATTATCGACCTTTGCGTGTTGAATAAAACAGATTTTAATCGTATATACTTTCAAATGATAGTGATATAAAAATTTGATTTACTAAATAAATGTCCGGATCCGGAAAGAGTTATACAAACACAAAGTAGTCAATTGTACGAAAAAAGACAAAAGTTTTAAGTCTAAACATAGCAAAAAATTACAGATCAGGAGACCAAAGTTTGAACGTTCGATCAAAGGAAGATGTGGCGATGTACTGGCAATCAGGTGAAACATCGACACTCATTACTCTTCCATCATGACCACTTAATGTTTTCAGTGGTTGCCATGTAGATGCAAGCCAGAGCTGTAATGATAAAAGAATTATCTTTAAAACCTATAAAATCATAGGAGAAGTCTGAATTTTGTGATCAGTTACACAGAAATAAAGTTCAAACTCGAAATTCTGATTATATTATTATTGTTAACAAGTAAAATATAGACTGCAATTACGCCATAATAAAATAATACAGAAGAAATAGTATAATGACAGTACCTTCGCAGTTTTATCATATGATGAAGTTACTATATAATGACCTTCGTCGGGCTGATATTTACACGATGACACTAAATTTGTATGAGCAGGAATAGTGTATAAACACGTTCGTTGTCGAATATCCCAAACTTTAGCCGAATGATCTTCACTAGCCGTCACAAGTTGATAGCTAAATCGCACAACAATGAAAATGCAGAAAATATCAAATTAAAAATTGAGTACGTAAAAATGGATCATGCAATCAAAGTTTAAATTAATAAATACACTTCTTCCATTCACCACTTACCCGTTCGGAGAAAAATCGATACCAAATAAAGATTTCAAATGACCTTCCAAAAACATTACGCATCGTCCTGTTCTCAAGTCCCAAATTCTTCCGAAGGAATCTAAACCGCTACAATGATTTAATTATTATTAATAATATAGTCTTCGTAATAATCACCAATACTAAGTGTAGATCAAATGAATGAATAGCTTACCCTGTGGCGGCCAAGGAACCATCAACATGGAATGAAATACAATGTACTGGTTTACTATGACCTTCTTGATGCAACACCTCCTCTTTCTGTTCCAGATCCCACAACCTCCACGAAGAGTCATAACAGCACGTCGCCAAAAACCGTCCAGACGGGTGATATGCCACTTTTGAGACTCGGTGGTTATGACCTGGCACATCGGCTACAGGATCTTCACTAAAAATATAATTTATTAAGCTAACTATACAAAAGTTGAGAGATTATTAAATTGTACATCATTAGATTTGTAGACTCATTCATACCTAGTTAAATTCCAGAGCTTAACGGAACCATCTGCCCCACATGATGCTAAACAACATGCCTCATCTTCTAATGAAATTGTTGCATATGGATGAAACACAACTGAACCTACATTATTTTGATGGCCTTTCAAAGTTCTGATTGGCGCACAGTCAGGAACTGACCACAATTTGATTAAACTGCTCCTATAAAAAAATAAAATGTCCAATTAATTAGTACAGTTCAATTGCAATTAAAGTTACTCAGAGCGTTCAGAATCAATCTAATAGTACAAAGTAAAAGTAGTTGTATAGTACGAGTATTAATAACGCATCCGTTAGCTACACTGTATATGCAGTGGGAAGTCGATATTACGGGTTTTTGTCGCATTCGGAAGATATTATAAGGTTTGGGGGTAGGACTAGTTCAAAGTTGATTTGTAAGCAACGTTTCATAATGACAGAGAAAAACCAGAGGCCAACTTCTATGAAAGAAAGAAACTAGGTATTAGGTAGTCTGATGCCCAAATCAAATGTCGCCGGTGATATTAGGCAAAACCCGTTCCCATGTTCTACCGTAGCTAACAGGGGGCCATTGATAAGGTTTAGGCCTAATTTGACCGGCATTCTCAACTTTGGAATCTAACTCTCAGACAGTGTTATCTGTTCAGAAGTCTCAGGGTAGTCAGAGTAACTCCAACAGGTCTCAGGGTTCAGAGTAGCCTTCCCAAACCAGAAATACCATGAGAGTTAGACAAAATCCCCGGTATCGGCCTTCCTCCTTCTGCCATCGTAGTTAATGGACGGCCGTTGGTAAGGATTTTGCCTTAACTCCAAACTCTCACTAGCATTCTTAAGTTTGACAAATAAATATAGTTTGTTAGCATTAGTAGGTTAAGATTGCGCACAGACTGAAAGCTTACCGCAACCACTGGGACAGGCCCCCTGCGGCCCTGTGGACTGTGGTCATTAAAAATTAAAGAACAGTAAAACGACCAAAATCTTACCATGACGCGGTAACCAGCATTTTAGAATTAGGGCTAAACTGCAACGCAGATATAGGACGACTATCACCGACCTGACTGCATTGATTAGTTATTACTTGCAATTTCTTTTGCAGCTCTTGTCTTCTAGCAACTTTAAGATTATCTGGAAGATTTCTTTTATTTCTCGCTTCGTCTAGACGGGCCCTAGCTCGTGGAATAGAGTACTCTACAAAACCAAACATGTTTTTGAAATAGTCATAATTGTGTCTTAATTAGTGTATCAATAATTGAAACTACGTTACCTGCAATCCATTGCCTTGCTATTTTTAAACTCTCAGGTCCTTCGTGGTACCATGTCACCTCTTGATCTTTTTCTTGTAAAGGTTTCTGCGACTCTAACGCATGGCGCTTGAGAAGAGCTTCTGGTCCAAGTCTGCAATTTTACAACATCATTATTTAGATAGCAACTTATAACTTATCTTAACTAACTTGGTATAGTTGATATTGAAACATTTTGAATATGATATTAAGGAACCTTCTTCATTTAAATCTTTTTAAAAAAAAATTACTACTTGACAAATTCTTATAAGAACAACAGAATGAAAATGTACCGCAAATATACGACAATAATACGTGCAATCTATACTGTATTGAAGAAATATAATATACTTTGATTTTAATTATATACTTTCCATATAAATAATACCTATTTTATAGCTACTCATCCAACACTTTAATAATGTATTAATCAATTTTATATGATATCATATGCTATCCTTATGGCGTAACAACCACAATGCACACCTGCAGTGGGTGCCATATTGTACTACTCAAATAAATAAATAAATAAATATACTGCTGATATCAGAGCAGAGCATTAGGTATTGTGAATATTACATATTACGATACTCACCTTGATAATACCTCCTTAAGACGGTGTCTTCTATCCTATATTAAATAAATGCATATGCATGACATATCATACGTTTAATGTTTATTGGTTAATTAAACGGATGTCAGTAACTTTTGACTCTGAATTTAATTTTCGTATTTTCACTTACAGCAGGGCCTTCTCCGAAGAAACACATCGGTTCTCCTAAAATTCGTAAGTCCTTTTTAACCTCGTCATCGTCTGTGCTAACATTCATTAACCGTACACGCTTTCTCCTTTCAAGTTCTTCTAGCGTTGCTTGTTTTTCTTTATTCAAGCTCTCCTCAATGGACATGTACTCTGTAAAGGTAAAGAACTTTTAAAAACGACACACACAAGATACCATGTACAGTGTACACAATACCTTTGGATCTACCTTTAACTTCAAATCAAACTTCAAACTTACCAGTGGAAATATTGATATTTCCCGACTTCATTGCAGCTGAAATCGCTGACTGTTCGTCAAGGGATTCCATGGTCGCAGTAGTTCTTGGCGGCTGGCCCTCGATGGGACTTGGAAGGAGCTATTAATCTGCAGTGTCCTACACTACCCAAACACAACCCGCTGTTTCCTACCCTATGTGCTATGATGAACGTGAAGTTAGCATGATCGCATGAGGAAGTTAGCATGATCGCATGATCATCGTGAAGCTGGCATGATGGAATTCCAGCATGATCGTGAAGTTAGCATGATGGCATGATTGGGGGGAAAGGGGGAGGGGGGCGCTGATTTCAAGACCGGGAATGGCGAGATTTATTGTAAGAGGAGTTAGTACATAGGTCAGTGGGGGTGGTCAGGGGGAGGGGGACCAGTATTAGCATGATCATGCTAGAATTCTATCATGCCAGCAGAAATCGTGAAGTTAGCATGATCAGCATGATCAGCATGAAGAGTTTATCTGAGGGGGGAAGGGGTAGATTCGAGAAGGGGAGTGAACTAATCAAGAGGTTTTAGGGAGGCGGTGGGGGGGGGAGGGGGCGTTGGCGGGGGGGGGGGGGTTGACCCCTCAAATTTTTTAGATCTGTCGAAATCCGACCTCAAAACCAGAGGTTAAAATTTTTCCTAAGGAAAAAGTACTTGGAAAAAATTTCCAAAAATCGTGAAGTTAGCATGATCAGCATGATCAGCATGAAGAGCTTATCTGAGGGGGGGAAGGGGTAGATTCGAGAAGGGGAGTGAACTAATCA